>OY728155.1:1993886692-2003886692 GCA_963277665.1 Viscum album
TACCTATAGCCACGGTTGAAACCTTGGATGTACTAAAGGTTGGATAGAATATATTTCCATGGTTTAAAACCGTGGCATTATGTATATAGCCACGCTTAAAAACTGTGGCAATAAACCGATAGCCCACGGTTTAGAACCGTGGTTATAGGGTGTCCAAATCCATAAAAAAATACCCCCTGGGACACCCCCCTGGACACCCCCTAGACACCCCCTGGACACCCCCTGGACACCCCCTGGACACCCCCTGGACACCCCCTGGACACCCCCCTGGACACCACCTGGACACACCCGGGACACCCCCTGGACACACCCTGGGACCAACACCCTGGACAACCCCTGGACACCTCCTGGACACACCCTGGACACCCCCCAGACACCTCCTGCAGACCCCCCCCCCCTGCCCTCCTCCCAACTGCCTTGTAGACCCCCCCCCCCCCCCCCCCCCGCAGCATCCCCCCTTCCCTAGCACACCCCCTACCCCCCCCCCCCCACCTGCACACCCCCTCCCTGCCTCCAACAAAATTTAATTCAGTTAGAATGCTTGCAATACAAATGAAACCTACTAAATTAACTGTAAAAGTAGTTTAATTCATAAAGTTTTCTTATGCTCAATTCATGATTACAATAAATCTTTATTTTTATAGTAATCCAACTAAAATATACAGATTGTTTTTAACTTCTAAATATTCAGTTCATGAGGAAATATGAACTCATAATTATACTATATGATATAGAACTAAAATTTAAGAATGATATGTAAGTAAGTTAGTCTAAACCCCGGGACACCCCCCCCCCCACCTACACACACCCCTTGGACACCCCCTAAACCCTGGGACACCCCCTGGACACCCCCCTGGAACCCACCCCAGGACAGACCCCCCCCCCCCCAGACCCTGGACACCCCCTGCCAGTCTGACCCCCCAGACCATGCCCCCCCCCCCCAGAACCTGCCCCCCCAGAACCTGGACACCTCCCCAGACCATGGACACCCCCCCCCCAAAACCTGCCCCCCCAAACACAACCCCCCCCCCCCCCCACCTGCACACCCCCTCACTAGGCAGACCCCTTATAGCTCCTCCCCTTCCCCCTTGGGACAGACCCCCCCCCCCCAGCACATTCCCCACCCCCTTTACACACCACCACTCTCCCCTCTGGATAGAAACCCCTTAAGAACCCCCCCCTTGACACCCCTGGACACCCACCTTGACACACCCCCTGCACCCCCAGTACCACCTGCACCCAGCCCCCCCCCCCCCCCCTCCCCCACCATCCCCCCTGCACCCAGCCCTATATCCACCCCCCACCCCTACACCCAGCCCCCTCACTACCCCTTGCACCCAGGTCCCCCTCCCCCCCACTGCACCCCCACTATCAACCCCCACCCGCACCCCCCACCGCCCCCCCTGCACCCAGGCCCCCAGCCCCCCCCCCCCCCATCCCCCCTTCACCCAGCCCTATATCCAGCCCCCACCCCCCTACACCCAGCAGCCCCCTCACTACCCCCTTGCACCTAGGTCCCCCCTCCCCCCACTGCACCCCCACTGCCCCCCTGCACCCAGGCCCCCACCACCCCCCCCCCCATCCCCCCTGCACACCAGCCCTATATCCAGCCCCCACCCCCCCTAACCCAGCCCCCCTCACTACCCCTTGCACCCAGGTCCCCCCTCCCCCCCACTCCACCCCCACTATCCACCCCCACCCATACCCCCACTGCCCCCCCTGCACCTAGGCCCCTAGCCCCACCCCCCATCCCCCCTACACCCAGCCCTATATCTACCCTCACCCCCTACACCCCGGCCCCCTCACTACACCTTGCACCCAGGTCCCCCTCCCCCCCACTGCACCCCCACTATCCACCCCCACCGGCACCCCCACTGCCCCCCTGCACCCCAGGCCCCCAACACACCCCCCTGCACCAGTCCCCCCCTGCCCCAGCACCCCCCCTACCCCCCCCCCCCCACCTGCACACCCCCTCCCTGCCCCCCTGCCCCCTACCCCCCACCTGCCCCCCCCCCACCTACACACACCCCTCCCCCCTTCCCCCAGCACACCCCCTGCCCTCGCCCCCCTGCACACCCCCTCCCTGCACCCCCATCTGCACACCCCCCCTGCCCGGACACCCTCCCCCCTGCCTGGACACCCCCCCTACCTGGACACCCCCCCAGACCCTGGACACCCCAGGAAAGACCCCCCCCCCCCCACTGGGAACCCCCCCCCCCCCCCCACTGGACCCCCTAGACACCCCATGGACAGACCCCCCCCCCCCCCCCCATTGGACCGCCTAGACACCCCTGCCACTTTATATTTGAATGTTGATTGATCAATGAAGTTTGTGGAAGATATTTGAAGATGAATGGGAGACTTGGAGGTGCATTAAGAAGCACAAAATATCATTTTTTTTACAGAGCATAAGCACAAACATATGTTATGTCATACATTTCAGTTCACAGAACCTAAGTTTGCAGACCACTGAGAACAACACAGAATATACATTTCTTGGCACATATTATTTGCGAAATAGGTGGAAGGAATACAAGTTGAAGATGTATAGAAGGTGTGCTGAAGGTTGATAGAAACAGAGGACACACATTTTGTTAGGAATAAAATTGAGAGAGGAGAAAAACAAGAAGGTACAATGGTAAATTTCTGTATTGAGAGAAAGCAGTACAAAGAGATAGAGAGTTACAGTTTGGGGGAGAACAGGAAGAAGTGGAAGAACCATTCGCCGAGTCCTTGCATAATCTGTTGAAGGACCATTCGCCGAGTACTTGCATAATCTGTTGAAGTCCAAAAAAGAATACCAGCAATAGACACCACTGCTGGACACCCCTCCCCCTGGACCACCACCCCTAGACACCCCTAGACCACCCCACTGGACCCCCCTCCCCCATGTTGGACACCCCTCCCCCCCTGCCTGGACAGACCCTCCCTCTGCTGGACACCCCTCCCCCTACTGGACACCCCTGCCCCCTTCCCCCACTACTACAACCTGGGCCTTTATCAGAGCTAAAAACGGGCATTAAAAGCACTAGAAAAGAGCTGTTAATGTCGGCGTAGATAAAGGGGGTCCCCTTTATCATCCCTCCGAGAAGTGCTGATATAGGGGACCTTTATCAGCGCTAACAAAAGCGCTGATAAAGTACCGCCTTTATCAGCGCTTCTCTTAGCGCTGATAAAGGTCCCCTATATCAGCGCTTCTCGGAGCGCTGATAAAGGACCCCTTTATCAGCGCTTCTTTTAGCACTGATAAAGGTCTCCTATATCGGCGCTTGACGGAGCGCTGATAAAGGGTTCCTTTATCAGTGCTAAAAAAGCGCTGATAAAGGCCACATCGCCTGCACCAAAAAAACAGTACCTGCACACCTGAATACCTGCACAAAGTAGCACATGCACACCTGCACACCATAGCACCTGCACCCAATATTTTGACCGAAAATGGTATATACATTTACTTAACATCATGAATACAAAAAAATGCATTGTTATATACATTTCAAACATTGTTTTACATGGTTACATTTATAATTATTCAACAACTATTATAAACATTCATGTTTCATCCTTTGATATCCGTGATCCGCTCTCGGTGGTATTTGTTGCCGAACAAAGCATCCGAACTCAAGGAAAAAAATTCACCTATATAAGAAAAAAAAATATTATGTTAGTAATGCAATAATGAAAGAAATTAAAACAGTAATATGAAAGAATACATTAATATGGAAATGTGAAACTAAAATATGAAATTTTAAACTCAAAAGTTTTCATTTTCATAACAATGAAAGGGAATAATGTAAAATCAATATGGTTGGCGTATGTCATTGGTGTTGTTTTCCAAAGTCTATCTCAATTTGAAACTAATATCAGACACTTTTAGTCATACCGGTCATGTCGTGCGTCGGATTGAGTTTTGGTCGATTCGTACACGTCACAAATGACTTGTGGATCGTTGTTCTAAAGTATCAAAACAATCCGAACGTGTTTGCTCGGTTTGGCGTTTGTCATTGGTGTTGTTTTCCAAAGTTTATCTCAATTTGAAACTGATATCAGACACTTTTATCCATACCGGTCACACCGTGCGTCGGATTGAGGTGCGGTCGATTTGTACACATCACAAATGACTCGCGGATCGTTGTCCTAAAGTATCAAAACAATCCGAATGTGTTTGCTCTATTTGGTGTATTTCATTGGTGTTGTTTTCAAAAGTTTATCTCAATTTGAAACTGATATCAGACACTTTTAGCCATACCGGTCACATCATGCGTCGGATTGAGGTGAGGTCAATTCGTACACGTCAAAAATGACTTGTGGATTATTGTCCTAAAGTATCAAAACAATCCGAATGCATTTTCTCGGTTTTCCGTATGTCATTGGTGTTGTTTTCCAAAGTCTATCTCAATTTGAAACTGATATCAGACACTTTTAGCCATACCGGTCACATCGTGCGTCGGATTGAGGTGTCGTCGTTTCGTTCACGTCACAAATGACTCGTGGATTGTTTTCCTAAAGTATCAAAACAATCCAAACGTGTTTTCTTGGTTTGGCGTATGTCATTGGTGTTGTTTTCCAAATTTTATCTCAATTTGAAACTGATATCAGACACTTTTAGCCATACCGGTCACGCCGTGCGTCGGATTGAGGTGCGGTCGATTCGTACACGTCAAAAATGACTCGTGGATCGTTGTCCTAAAGTATCAAAACAATCCGAACGCGTTTTCTCAGTTTGGCGTATGTCATTGGTGTTTTTTTCCAAAGTTTATCTCAATTTGAAACTGATATCAGACACTTTTAGCCATACCGGTCACACCGTGCGTCGGATTGAGGTGCGGTCAATTCGTACACGTCAAAAATGACTCATGGATCATTTTCCTAAAGTATCAAAACCATCCGAATGCTTTTTCTCAGTTTGGCGTATGTCATTAGTGTTGTTTTCCAAAGTTTATCTCAATTTGAAACTGATATCAAACACTTTTAGCCATACCGGTCACACCATGCGTCGGATTGAGGTGCGGTCAATTCATACACATCACAAATGACTCGTGGATTGTTGTCCTAAAGTATCAAAAAAATCCGAACGTGTTTTCTCGGTTTGGCGTATGTCATTGGTGTTGTTTTCCAAAGTTTTATCTCAATTTGAAACTGATATCAGACACTTTTAGCCATACCGGTCACACCGTGCATTGGATTCAGGTGTGGTCGATTCGTACACGTCAAAAATGACTCGTGGATCATTTTCCTAAAGTATCAAAACAATCCGAATGTGTTTTCTTAGTTTTCCGTATGTCATTGGTGTTGTTTTCCAAAGTTTATCTCAATTTGAAAATGATATTAGACACTTTTAGCCATACCGGTCACACCGTGCATCATATTGAGGTGCGGTCAATTTGTACACGTCATAAATGACTCGTGGATCATTGTAATAAAGTATCAAAACAATCCGAACACGTTTGGTCGGTTTGGCGTATGTCATTGGTGTTGTTTTCCAAAGTTTATCTCAATTTGAAACTGATATCAGACAATTTTAGCCATGCCGGTCACACCGTGCGTCTGATTGAGGTGAAGTTAATTCGTACATGTCACAAATGACTCGTGGATCATTGTCCTAATGTATCAAAACAATCTGAACACGTTTTATCAGTTTGGCATATGTCATTGGTGTTGTTTTCCAATGTTTATCTCAATTTGAAATTGATATCAGACACTTTTAGCCATACCGGTCACGCCGTGCGTCGGATTGAGGTGCGGTCAATTTTTACACGTCACAAATGACTCGTGGATCGTTGTCCTAAAGTATCAAAACAATCCGAACGCGTTTTCTTGGTTTGGAATATGTCATTGGTGTTGTTTTCCAAAGTTTATCTCAATTTGAAACTGATATCAGACACTTTTAGCCATACCGGTCACACCGTGCATCGGATTGAGGTGCGGTTAGTTCGTACATGTAACAAATGACTCGTGGATCATTTTCCTAAAGTATAAAAACAATCCAAACGCATTTTCTCGGTTTTTCGTATGTCATTGGTGTTGTTTTCCAAAGTTTATGTCATTTTCAAACTAAGTAGTAGGAATTCACTAATCTAAGGATATGAATTATAAGAAAAGGAGATCATAGATTCTTAATAAGTGTAATGGGAGATATCAATGACCATATAAATATAACATAAGTATTATGAATTCACCTTCATTGTCCTATTTTTTTACATTCTTCCATCAGGTACGATGCCCATTCGTTTCTAAAGACATTTATATTATCTTCTAAATAGGAGTTTTTGCGACAGTCATATTAGTAATGAAAAAATATAAATACACAAAGGATTGATCATTATTTTAAATAAATTAGTAATTATTTTCAAAAATACCTCTTCAGGGATGCTAGTTTGTCCATGAAATACAATCTCTTTCATAAATTTACAAACATAATAACCGCAGTTCTTGTCATTTGTTTGTTTCGGACACTGCATAAACATCGAGAAAAATAAGTAATTTGTTTTGATATGTATTTGGATAGTGAAATATAATTATATATACCCATATACTTCTCCATTTGTAGATCTTGTGGGCATTATCGTCCTTACGCCCTGGATTCATTCCAGCCTTTAGACGATATTCATACACTGCCCTATCATAACAAAATCCTCATTAAAAGATAATATAAATTATATAACTATATATTTAGTTCTAAAATGTTGGATCTAGTGTATTAAAAATTGACAATCTCCATCATCTGTGTTCGGTTAGTTGGATATCCATGCAGTGAATCCAGAAAATAAATCTTTGGAGTATCCAAATTGACTGCAATGAGCATCCAACGTTCCCTAAAAACACAAAAAGAAATAAGTACTGATAGAAATGAAAATATAATTGATATGATTAAAATGTAGAGTTTTACCCTTGCATCGTTGGTATTAAAAAGATCCTGTCAGTCGTAATTCTTCTTTGAAACGTTCTGAGCAGATTTGACATCAATTCAGCCTGAAAATTATAATCTATTTCTGTTCGTTGTGTAGAAATGGTGTGAGGACTAACGAGTCCAAATTTGTATTCATGGGAAAATCCCTTCAATTGTTTTTCAAATATACGCCTGTGAAAAATATGAGATGTATTTATCCATAATTATCAAAGTATATCAGCTTCTGTAAAATCAAATCATGAAAACATACCTCATGTATACATTTATAACTGAGGCGCCTAGCCAGTCGTATGTGATGATCTCAGAAACAGCGTATGCACTAACGAAATCTATTGTTTCCTCTCCGTACATATCTTTTTCACAAACAATTGTATGACTCTTTCCGTCTTTCATTTTCGTATCCACATGAGCTTGCAATGATATTAAATGTGGATATAGAACGGGCAGGGTGAACGCGCTCTTAGTAGATCGTTTTGATCTGTTGGTTGATCCAATTTTGGAGCCGCTCTTTTGTTTTAGCTTCTCCATTTTATCCTTCTATAATAACATTCATTAGTTCAGACATTTTCTAATTTAATGTTAAATATATGCTTGAAAAATGAACTGGAAATGAATACCTCCCGCTCGACATGTTTTTTTTACAAGATTCGACGGCCATGCAACGAATGTTCCAACAGCTTTTTCCACCGTATTAATGGCGTCATCATCATTTGGCATAGGTAGCTCGGCGCTTGGCTCATGAGCTACATTAATCAACACTTTGACATGACCGGTTGCAAGTGTTCTGGAGTGTAGCATGCCATTCTGCATATTGAACACATTAGCCCTCGCTACAAGGCGATGGGTGGGAGTTGACAGATATAAATCACAGTCATTTTCACCCTGCAGAATATCATTACATGAAAGGTATCAGTGTCTGTGATTCACATCTCACAAAAACGAATATTCTAACATTGATTACCTCAGTTAAGTCAGGTATTTGAGGGGAATGTCTCGCCTCAAAGCTGGTGAGGGGTGGATCTTCTCACGGGGGTTGTTCTTGAGTTGTTTGTTCTCTTCGCCTCTACTCCATCAAACTTGTTAGAATCTTTCCCTGAGTTTGGATTAGTTCTTCAAGGGTATCTACTTTATCTCTCATTACATGCAATTCTTTATTTTGTTCATCCTCTTGTTTTGTTTCTGAAAATATGTCCGGGGTGACACCCCAAAACCCACACCTCTGACGCGGCCATACTGTTCTGGTTGTTTCAAGGCCATTGAAAGTATGTCTGCATCCGGTGCGGGTGTTGTTGATTCCTGTGACTATTTCAAATAGAAAATATGAAAAAATAAGTAAGCATAGTTATGTAATAGTGATTTAAAGCAAAACAATTTTATATTATGTCATACTTACACATGTTTCCCATACTTTTTGTGTGTTTTCATCTATCAGTTTCCCCTCTTTATTAACACGAGCCTCCTTCCATAGCACATGGCATGGAATGGAAGTGACTTGAGATTTTGCTTCATCAATCTGCATATAAACATAAAAACATGGTTATAGTGTTGTTTTATGTCACATAAAATTATTACGGTACTTTTATAATACATACCAATTTTTTTTCAATTGAAGCATACCCCAACCTTTCTTTACGGTAGGGGTACGCTGGTTTTGCTGCCCGTTCTTTATTTTCAGCACTCAGTTGCTATTTCATAAATAAAAACCTATCAATCAACGTGATGAATACAAGCAATGTTACACAATGTGTAACCAAACACAATGTACCTGAAAATTCTGTTTCACACGACAGTTGCAAAACGCATCCCACGTTCCTTGGGATATCAAGTGTGCATAAAGAGGAGGCGGGTGCGGCTTGATTTTCCCTTCGGAATCTTTCAGATGATGTTTCGTTAAAATGCTGTGAAATCCTCTATGAATCCTTCCTACCAGTCTGAAAACATATTCTTTGTGTGAAACATCTACTATAAATTCACTCTGCAAGAGATGATGAAGGGTTAGTCAATATTTCAATATTTTATTTTATTTTAATAAATTAAATAGATGAAATCGTAATGTTACAGTAATCTCTTCCCACATTAATGTTTTCAACCCACTGAAAACATGGTTCCACGACTCTACGTCAATCGACACGCGTTGTCGAGTGACGATTCCAATGTAGCTACTAAACATGGCTTTGTTGGGGTTTACATGCTGGCCTATCTTATTCCATCCCACCTCATATTTGATGCCTTTTTCTCTTGCCTTAAGGATTTTTGCTAAAACTGTCAAACTACGGCGCACCTGTTTTTTTTTTTGTTTCGCTAGGGTTTCATCACCTACCATTTCCTCAGTTTCTGCATCATCATTATGTTTCTCCGAAGCGCTAGCATAGGCACTGACACCAGCTGCAAGAGGTTGAGAGACCTGTTGTACATCAGCAGTGGGACCAGCTGCAACAGGTTGAGAGACCTGTTGTCTCTCAGTAGTGGGACCAGCTGCAATAGGTTGAGAGACATGTTGTGTCTCGGGATTGGGTTCATCAGTAGGTGAAGAAGTCATTATCTGCAGAACTGGTTTAAAATTTAATTTAGATCACATAAAAGCAGCAGCGAACAGATAATAACATAATGTAACACAATCTATATTACAATAAAAATCAATAACCTGATTATTGAACTCCCTTTTTTTAAGGCTGAACGGATTTAACCCCTCTATCAACTATCCATATCCCTTCATTGTGGTCTCCTCTGACATAAAAAACGTCATCTACATTGGGACCACTGCGAAATGATTGAAAAGTCCTAATGTAAGGGTCATCTTCCATTGAATTTTCATCTGACCCTTCAACTGTTTTGGTCGATAACAGAACAATTGACCAGTTTTGGTTTGCGGGATCTGGAACATAAAATACTTTCACTGCCTATGATGCCATTATAAATGGTTCTTCTTTCCCCCCTTCCTTACTGAAATCAACTTTCATGAATCCCAAATCATCTATTTTAACAGCACTCCTGTTATCAACCCACTTGCATTGAAATATCGGAACTTGAAATTTCGTATAATCCAACTCCCATATTTGTTTGATGATGCCAAAGTATGACATATTCGCATAAATTGGATTTCTGTCCTTAGCACAGGAAACATGCATCGCTTCAGCCACAAGTGTAACCCCACTATTCTGCATGGTACTGTCTTCATCATGTTCATTACTATAAAATGTATAACCATTAACTACATAAGCATTATAAGATAATGCATACACACTTGGTCCTCCGGCTAGCCATCGAAGTCGTTCTGAAATTGACTTTGGATTTTCATCTGACTTCTTAAAAATATAATCTCAAAACCATTCTATAAACTGTTGATTATGTGTATCTGGTATCCATTTTTCATCCCTTGATGGATTCAAATGCCTAATAATTTCTTTGTGGATTTCAACATATGGGCCAACGTCAAAACTGTTATGCAAAACATAAAGGTGGGTCTGCTCTCGATCTGTAATATTGATTGTGACAACCTTTCTTCCAGAAATTCCTTCACCCTCAAGCCGCCCAGTGTGATGAGATTTTGGTAAGCCAATGCTTTCCACACCAGACAAGTATTCGGTACAGAATTCAACGGCTTCCTCAACAATATATCGCTCTACAATACAACCCTCTGGCCGACTTCGATTTTTGACATACCCTTTCAAAATATTCATATACCGTTCAATGGGGGTACATCCATCTGTAATGTACAGGACCACATAGTTGAATCTCTCTCACCAAGTGGACCATCAAATGAACCATCATATCAAAAAATGAAGGCGGGAAGAACATTTCTAATTCACATAATATGACGGAAATTTCTTTTTCCATAGCTGGCAATTTCGCCGGGTCTATAACTTTGCTGCATATAGCTTTGAAGAAGAAACATAGTTTCGTTAATGTATGGAGGACTTTCTTGGGAAAAATGCAACGTAAAGAAATTGGAATGAGATTTTGCATCAAAACATGACAGTCATGTGATTTCAGACCTTTTAACTTCAAGTCGCTCATTGACACAAGGTTACTGATATTTGAAGAATACCCCTCTGAAACCTTTACGTTATTCAAGAAGTTGCAAAACTTATATCTCTCCTGCCTGGAAAGAGTGTAAGAAGCAGGAGGAAGAAATGTTCGTTTTTCACCCTTCACTGGTGCCAACTCTTCTCGTATTCCCATCTCAACCATGTCCAACCTAGCCTTAATTCCATCTTTTGTTTTGCCAGATGTATTTAGAAACGTGTCGATAACACTGTCAAATACATTTTTTTCTACATGCATAACATCAATAAAATGGCTTACATACAAACAATTCCAGTATTGTAATTCAAAAAAAATTTATCTCTTTTTCCAACCAATTTTCGTAAGGTTTTTCGAAGCCGGTTTACCAAAAGAAATGTCCACATTTTTAACTTTCTCAAACAATTGATCGCCTATTAGTGGAGATGGTGTTGTACGTTCTTCTGAACTTCCATCGAATGATGTCTTCCAAGAACGGTACTTATTTCATCGCAGTAGAAATCTATGATGTCCTAGAAACACGGTTTCCGATGAATGTTTCAACCTAATTGATTGTGTACCTTCTTCAAAAATGGAACAACCTTGAGTTCCTTTAATGCTATATCCTGACAAATTTCCATAAGCAGGGAAGTCATTTATCGTCCCATACAACATGACTCCCAAAGTGAAATCTTCCTTTTTGTAAGCATCATACAATGTAACACCTGAATCCCACAATAATTTCAAATCATCGATCAATGGAGCTAAATAAACATCAATATCATTACCTGGTTGTTTTGGTCCTGATATAAGCATAGATAACATGATGTATTTTCATTTCATGCATAACCACGGTGGTAAGTTATAATTTATCAACATAACCGGCCATGTACTGTGACTGTTGCTTTGAAAACCAAAATGATTCACTCCATCTGTAGATAACGCAAGATGAAGGTTTCTCGACTCGTTTCCAAATTTAGGATACTCATGATCGATTCTCTTCCACTGAGGAGAGTCTGCCGGGTGATGTAGTATCCCATCTTTAATTCTTGTATCTGCATGCCATGTTAATTGTTCTGCAGTCTCCTCACTTCCATATAGGCGTCTAAACCTTGGAATGATTGGAAAGTACCATACAACTTTAGTAGGACTAGATTCATCTTTCTTGTATCGAGAATAACCACACTTTGGGTATTCTTTAAGTGATTTGTAGTCCTTGAGAAATAGTATACAGTCATTCGGGCAGGCGTGTATTCTTTCAGAGATCATACCCATAGAGCGTAGCATTCGTTTGGTATCGTATGTTCGGCTTGGGAGCTCATTGTCTTCTGGGAGCATGTCATTCAAGAGGGAAATTAGTTTCGTAAAACTGTCGTCACTCCACCCGTTATCTGCTTTCAAATTATACTGCTTCGGTACGGCTGAAAGTGTTGTATATTTAGTGAAACTAGCATACAATGGCTTTTTTGCTCAACTTTTTAACTTCTCAAACAATTTTGGGCAATCACGAATTTCATCTTCAAAGGTCCTTGTCATTTTCTCAATACTATCTTCATCAGCATTCACATCTGTAATCACATCCTCCATACGGTCATCTTCATTGTTCATGTTTGTAATCATATCAGATGATCCATAAAACGCAGTTTCACCCCAGTCACTACTTACATTCGTTGTTTCCCCCGTGTTTATTCCAACATGTATAACTTTGATCTATTCCATGACAGATCAAGTGTACTTCCAACTCATCTGGACTAATTTGTTTTGAATAACAACAGCGTAAACACGGACAAAGGATTTGAGAAGAGTCACATGCATGATCTTTTGAAAACTTGATAAATTCTTTCACGCCTTCTTCATACTCTTTTGTCAACTGATTGGCATTCATCCATTCTTTATTTATATTCATCCTATTTGAAATCCATAGGATGAGTATATAGGTTAGAGGAGAAATGACTTCTCCAACCTTTTCTGGATAACCTAGAACTCCTTCCAAGGAAATAATGTGACCATGAAACAATACTTCTTAAACAAAATATGGGGAATTTATAATATTTTAATAAAGACAAAGCTCTCTAAAAACACACAAAACAACCTCCAGATTATCAGAGTACTCCTACTATATATTGTAATACACCAAGAAGTATTCTAAAAAACGAAAATGGAGGTGTCTAGAAAGATATTAAAGATCTAGTTCATCAGTTCCATGAAATAGATAGAGCATTGGTGATCCCAAATGGAATTCATAAATACTTTAAATTTCCATATCGATTTTAAAAATCTATCTTTTGAGCATCCTCTTCCCAAACCATCAACTGTTGGTACCCTGATCTCTAGAAAATTTTCAAAAACCAATAGAACCTTATAAGATGGTCAAACAAATCATCAATTATAGGCAATATGTAATTATTCATTACTGTCACCTGGATATGACTACGGTTGACTGTTAAAATTAATAGGCTATGATATGACTTCATTGAAAACGGAATTGGAAAATATCATAGTGACATGATCATATAGATAGAACCATTTACCTAAAGATCTTCTAGCTGATCTTTTATCTCCTCTAAATAGGCCAGAGCCTTATGATGTGATGGAATGGAAAATGGGATCTTCCTATGAAGCAAATAGATAGAAAACGCAAACACTCATTGGGGAGGTTATCCCATGAAGTCCTCTAGAAATGATTTTGTGTACTTTTCCATAACCACTGAAATTTCACATGAAGAACACTTCTCAACAACCCCAAGGAAAACCTTGGAAAAATGACATGATATGAACCATAACATAGAAGCAACTTTTCATACCCTCCATGGTTATAGATCACAATCTCCATAAAAGACATAGAATCTCATGTTAAGAGTAAGTAACTAAACCCAATCAAGGGTTGTGTGACCACACCCCACCACGAGTAGTATCCCTTTAGTTATGTGATTCTTTATCCATTGTTGTTTATATGATCATTTGTATATGTATGAGTAGTATCTCTATCATAAATTGTATTTGTGGTTTTAATGTGTCAAATTTTGGGATATAATGTGCTTTATTTTAATTGATGCGCTTGTTTGGATTTCTTAATATGTCTATTAATTTATCAATGCAACCCAAGTGGGGGATGTTAAATCTAAATTATGTGTATTTAATAAGATACAATTAATATGACGTATTAATTAAATACATCAATTCATTGATTTCTGAGTTTCTATGCATTCATGGTTTAATGCATTGATATTTCGTATACCACGTATTAGTGAATATTAAACATTGAATTTTATTTGAATGATACACGATGGATTAAATCATATAATATTTAGTTAATGAAAGGTCATTATATCCTCATTTATAAAATCCTATTTAAATCGTTGCTCTGTCAAGTGGTTTTTGTGTGTGTGACATAATTATGAACAACTTGGTAGAAAGAGATAAGTATGTCTTCATTTGTCTTTTGAAGTAAAGAAATGTCATTATTCAACATAAATACTAGACACATAAAATATTCATGTTATTGTGTGTACAATTATCATTTTATGACATATTATAATCATATATCTTGAATCATTTATTAATTAGGGCTAATCCATAATTGCTATTTTCTAACATAAATAAGATCATTTAATATTATTTTATATTTTTGTAAATTAGTTTATAAATGAAAGAATTAATTTATAAAATTAAATTTAAAATAAAGATTTTAAATTAGTTTTTAAATGAAAGATTTAATTTATAGATATACTACTCATACATATACAAATGATCATACAATTTATGATAGAGATACTACTCATGAATCTTTTTTTGGAATGTGTTGTTCTGATCGTGAAGGGTGGAAATTGTGAGAGTGTCATATGTTTATGGTTAACGTGATTAAAGGGACCAAAGGTACTAGTTCATGAAGGAAGAGGATCACGAAGGTGCTTATGCGCGGTGGTTGTAATTGCATAGAGGTCGGTCTGTGATGGGTGAGATGGCAAGGGTGTGGTTCACACCGGGATTGCAAAGTAGTGGTTTGCTATGGAAGTGATCACGTAGGGGCAGGTTCGTGCTGGGTTTTTGGTTCGGGCAGTGGAGCTTGTTCGTGTAGGGTCTGGTTTGTGTAGGGTCTGGTCTGTGCTGGGTCTTGGTTCGCATAGTGGAGTTTGTTCGCGTTGGGGTAGGTTTGCACTGGGTTTCAGTTCGCACAATGGATCTTTGATTGTGAGTGGGGAGTTATGCGGGTGTAGGGGTCTTGGTTTGTGCAAGGGAGTTTACTATAGTTTGCACAGGAAAGTGTTGGTCACATTGAGGAGTTTCGTATGCGAAAGGGGTGGTCTTGTTAAGGGTTTTTCTCGTGAAGGATTCGAATGCACGGGGTGGTTTTTGCAGAGGAGATCAGCATTATGTTGGATCGCGAAGGGGTTGTCTCGTGCAAGTATCAGATCGTGAAGGATTTTTTCGCGAAGGATTTGCATGCATTGGAAATGCTCAAGTAAGGTGAGGCTCGCAAATAATTGGGTCCACGGAAGACGTGGTTTGGGAATGGATGGCTTGTAATGGGTCCGGTTCACGAAAGATTCCGCTTGTGCTGAGTGTATCCGCAGTGGGGTGTGAGCTTTATGGGTTTGATCATGGAGGGTGGACTCGTGGTGGGGTGTGGTCACACAACCCTTGATTGAGAAGGTGGTTGTTGGTGACCGGTGATTCCCTCTCATATCAATACCATGGGAAACACCTAAAAATAGGTTGGTAGACATAAAACAATAAGAATAAATCTGATATATTTCCTCAAACCCATCTCAAAATTAATAGCCATAAGATAATCATTCGTGGGGTGATAAAGAGATACATAAACCAAATGAAAACACCAAAACATAAGAATAACTAAATAAATCTAATGAAGTAGTGGGAAATCATAAAAACAACCCATAGTCAGGATCAAAACATAACCACAATCCCAAACCACCCATGGAAACTGAAGATTCAACACGAAGAATAGTTGGACAAACACTTACCCATTCCAAACATAATTAATTCATGAAAATTCAATTTTAATCACCTTAAAGAGGAGGACCCGGTGGCATAGGAGAAGGAGGTGTCGACAGCGGAGGCACCGGAGGCAGTGCGGATGCAGCGCGGAGGCACGGCGGAGGCACGGCGGAGGCAGTGGAGGATACGGATGAGGAGGAGGAGGAGGACGAGGAGGAGGTCGCGGTGGAGGAGGAGGCAGCGGAGTAGGCAGAGGAGGAGGAGGAGGCGCTGGTGGAGGAGGAGGAGGATGAGGCCGCAGACTAGGAGGAGGAGGAGGAACCGCCGGTGGAGGAGGAGGAGGACGAGGCCGCGGTGGAGGAGGAGGAGGTGGTGGTGGCGGCGGCCGGAGGAGGAGGAGGTGGAGGCCGGGAGGAGGAGGAGAAGGAGGAGGAGGAGGAGGCGGCGGCGGTCGCGGCGGAGGAGGACAAGTCGGCGGCAGCGGCGCAGAGGAGGGCTTCCGCGAGAGCTTGACCGGGTGCAGGGAGGAGGAAGAGGACCCGCGGGTTTTTTAACAAATCCGCGTGAGCCTTTATCAGCGCTAGTAAAAAGTGCTGATAAAGGGTGTATTTATCAGCTCTAAAATGAAAAGCGATGATAAATACAACCTTTATCAGCGCTTTTTTAGCGCTGATAAACAATCCCTTTATCAGTGCTAAAAAAAGCGCTAATAAAGGGGCCCCACCTTTATCAGCACTAAAAAAGCGCTGATAAAGGGCACACCTTTATCAGTGCTTTTGTTAGCGTTGATAAAGGCTTGGCCCTTTATCAGTTCTTTACTGTTAGCGCTGATAAAGGCAGGCGCATGCCTTGCCCAGTTTTTGTGGTAGTGGTCCCCCTGCCCCCTGCCCCCTGACCCTGGACACCCCAGGACAGACCCCACCCCCAGGACAGACCCCCCCCCCCCGACCCTGGACACCCCTGCCAGTCCTACCCCCCCCAGACCCTGGACACCCCAGGACAGACCCCCCCCCCCCCTAGAACCTGGACAACCCCCCCAGACCATGGACACCCCCCAGAACCTACCCCCCCCCCCCCCAAACCCAGACCCCCCAGGACACACCCCCCCCCCCCCCAGACCCTAGACACCCCAGGAAAGACCCCCCCCCCCCCCCCACTGGACCCCCTAGACAACGGATGGATGTCATGGGATATTGCTAAAAGACAGAATCCGGCTGCTGAAATCAGCAGTAAGTAAGAAGAGGTGAATGAAGAAAAATGAATAAAATTTTCCCAATATACTTGGGGAATTTTATTCATCAGCAGGAAGAAGAACAGAAGAACGGTAGCTGAGAGTTCCTTCCCTGGAGGTGGAGATTGATTTTTTTACATAGGATCTGTATAATATTTAATGGAAGAAAGAGGGAGAGGAAATTAAGTACCTCATTAAAAGTGTCAGCATCCAACAAATTCTCTTCCAATGGAATAAAATATTAAAAAAAATCTATAAACCTTCTCTCTCCTCTTATGGCTTCCAGGTGTCCAGGTGGTTAATAGTTTGGTTGAGGTGAGGCTGTGGACTCATGGGGGAAAGCATGAAGGAAACTAAGTTGGACTGGATTTTAAGTAGGCTGCTCTTGTTTTTATGAAGTGGCAGGGCTGATTGGGTCTAAAATAAGTGAGTTGGAACAGGAATTTAGATGAGGGCTTCAAATGTTAATGGGTCTGGTTTAATTGGTTAGAATTGGGTGAGGTTTGGAATGGGTTTAAAGTGGGATGCCTGGTGGAAAATGTGGGGTTGGTGGCTTAGAAGTTGAGAGGTGGGTAGGCCTGATTGGTGGTCAAGTTGTGGATGGGTTTCCTAGGTGGATTGAAAAATGGTGGGGGACTGGGAAGGAGTTCATAGTGGCTAAATTGAAGTGGGAGCTTGGAATTGTAGTAGGGCTTGAGTTTGGATTTTTTAGTGAGAGTGGAAATGGCCCTAGAATAGCTGGTTTGATTTTGGTGGGTTGTCCATGGGATTTTTATAGTGCATCAAAAAATAGTCACTAGCAGGGCTTGGTTTGGTGTGAACTTCATTCAAACGGTTGTGGGAACCATCATGGAAGCAACTACCAAATACAGACCAGAGCTAGTCTCCTCTACAGTGAAGACCCTTCATGGAAACTCTTCAAGTAAACCAGGTCTCCAGTTGCATCTTTGTCCATAACAAACAAGCCCTGTTTGCATAGGCCCAAACAGACCTCCCTTTGCCAGCTTGTGGGGGAAATGTGGGAACTCCAGCATGAAATAGGCCCTTAGAATAGAACATCCTCTTTGTAATTGCATCAAACAGATTGTGTGCAGTCTTTAAAACTCAACTTGGAAGTGATCATACTCCTCCAATGAGTGCTACATGAGATGAGGGAATTATGGAAGTAATTTCATCTAAAACAGCCAAAAGCAGACATTGAATTTCCATCACAACAGGCTGATCCATTTCAGACGACATGTGCAGAGGATGAGGATGATCTGGTTCGGACAACATATGAAGAGGATGAGGAAAAAGAAGAATTAAAGAACAAATATTATGTGATACATGTACAATAAAATATGCCAGACAATTCCAAACCAATGTTTTCAGTTGAATTGAGCCTTTGTACCACCTGCTATGCACGTTTTTTGGAAAGATGGATGAGAGGCAGCGCTGAGAGGAGATATAGTTTAGGAATGAGGAAATACGAAAAATTATAGAGCTAACCATTCAATGTTTCTCTAAGGAGGAGTAACCGCCGCAGGGTGTCGACCTGGAGTAGGGCCAAATCACGGCATGACCGCAGCGTGACCGCGGCGTGACCGCGGCGTGACCGCGGCGTGACCGCGGCGTGACCGCGGCGTGACCGCGGCGTGACCGCGGCGTGACCGCGGCGTGACCGCGGCGTGACCGCGGCGTGACCGCGGCGTGACCGCGGCGTGACCGCGGCGTGACCGCGGCGTGACCGCGGCGTGACCGCGGCGTGACCGCGGCGTGACCGCGGCGTGACCGCGGCGTGACCGCGGCGTGACCGCGGCGTGACCGCGGCGTGACCGCGGCGTGACCGCGGCGTGACCGCGGCGTGACCGCGGAGTGACCACGGCGTGACCGCCGCAGGGTGTCGTCCTGGAGGAGTAACCGCCACAGTGTGTCGTCCTGGAGCAGGGCCAAATCACGGCGTGACCGCGGCGTGACCGCGGCATGACCGTGGCATGACCGCGGCGTGACCGCGGCGTGACCGCGGCGTGACCGCGGCGTGACCGCGGCGGGACCGCGGCGGGACCCCGGCTTGACCGCGGCGTGACCGCGGCATGACCGCAACGTGTTGGCCCGGTCCAGTGACATCTGCGGGGCAACATCTTCCACTTAGTTTCAAATAGGAAGATATGGATGGCATGAGAGGATGTTTTCTCAGAAGATTTAAAGAAATGAATGCTAATTTGTGATGACTAGAGGATTGGATGACCCCTGATATACCTAATTCGGTGAGGTTTGGAGATCTAGAAATGTGTAGGAATACCTAGAGGAATACCCCATGGGATCAGGAAATTCACAGGTTACATAACATGTAATCTGACATTACTGGTACTGTGGGACCCCTGGGCTATGGAACTGGGCTTTTGGTTGGATTTAAATATCACATGCCATGTGGCATGGTCACACAACATGGGACCCATCTTAAAATTCTAACGGCACTTAAATATTGTCTTGGTTCAAACAATTGTTTTAATAAAAAGAGGGAAACCCCCTGCAGGGATATAAAAAGGGTCAAGTACGATGTGTGCTTTATGACTAACAATGACATCAAGTATAAGGAAAACATCAATGCAATAATGTTAAGCAAGGTATACCACTATGAGTTTTCGCAGACAGCGCACCTCCGTTAGAGGGGTTTTATTACAAAACCAGGACTTATTTATCAAACAAAACAATTATCTGAACTAACACTTATTCAAGAATTTCAATTTAATATAAACATGAAAAATTAAGAAGGAAACTAAATGCAATTTAAAACATTCTCGAATTAAATGGGCCAGGAGAGGGACCCTACCTCAACCTCAAGGCGTGTTTGCTTTTGACGACTACAACTCGAATCTTCCTTTTTTTCCGCTTGCACGCATATGCAACTTACACGCGTATGCATTTTTCATATCTATATATAAGCACACCTAGCCCCCCCCAGACCCTGGACCCCCCCTGGCTGGACAGCCCCTCCCCCTGTTGGACACCCCTCCCCCTGCTGGACACCCTTGCCCCCTGCCCCCTGCCCCCTGCCCCTTCCCCCTACCCCTACCCCCTGCCCCCTGCCCCCTGCCCCCTTCCCCCTACCCCCTGCCCCCTGCACCCCACTGGACAACCCCCATGCCCCAACTGGACTGCCCCACTAGACACCCCTTGCATCCCCTGGACACCCCTCCCCCCTGCTGGACAGCCCCCCTGCTGGACACCCCCTCATGCCACCGATAAGTGCAGAATTGTACAGAAATTCTACAAGCCATCCTCTATTAATACTTCGTTGAAAGATTCTTTGAAAGGGAAAAATATTAATACCAAACACTATGTTAGAAAAAAATACAAAGAAGGTTAAAAAGAGGTCACATGGGGTACCAACAACCAACATACATGAATCAAGAAATAGAAAATAGATTGTTCCCAACATTTTTTACACAACCAGAACATGTCTAGGACCATCATTACAGACCCCACCCTATAGGTTACACATGCCATATACTAATAGGGCTGCCACATTTTACTCTACCTGTTGTTACACCTATTCATGCTCCTTCTCAGCTAGAAATTCCTCAAGGACAGCCCCTCCCCCCTACTGGACAGCCCCTCCCCCTACCTAGACACCCCTCCCCCCTGCTGGACACCCCTCCCCCCTGCTGGACAGCCCTCCCCCTGCTAGACACCCCTCCCCCCCTGCGGGGCAGCCCCTCCCCCCTGCTGGACAGCCCCACCCCCTGCCTAGATAGCCCCTCCCCCTACCTGGATAGCCCCTCCCCCCCTGCTGGACAACCCCGCCCCCTGCCTGGATAGCCCCTCCCCCTGCCTGGATAGCCCCTCCCCCTGCTGGACAGCCCTCCCATCCCTGCTGGACACCCCTCCCCCCTGGTGGACACCCCTCCCCCCTGCTGGAAATCCCTCCCCTGCTGGACAGCCCTCCCCCTGCCGGACAGCCCCTCCCCCTGCTGGACACCCCCTCCCCCCTACTGGACACCCCTCCCCCTTGCCGGACACCCCTCCCCCCTGCCTGACAGCCCGCCCCCTGCCAGACAGCCCTCCCCCCTGCTGGACAGCCCCGCCCCCTGCCTGGACACCCCTCCCCCTACTCGACACCCCTCCCCCCTACTGGACATCCCTCCCCCTGCTGGACATCCCTCCCCCTGTTGGACATCCCTCCCCCTACTGGACAGCCCTCCCCCCTGCTGGACAGCCCTCCCCCCTGCTGGACAGCCCCGCCCCCCTACTGGACAGCCCGCCCCCCCTACCGGACACCCCTCCCCCCTGCCTGACACCCCTCCCCCCTGCTGGACACCCCTCCCCCCTGCTGGACAGCCCTCCCCCCTGCTGGACAGCCCCTCCCCCTACCTAGACACCCCTCCCCCCTGCTAGACAGCCCCTCCCCCTGCTGGACACCCCTCCCCCCCAACTGGACACCCCTCCCCCTGCTGGACACCTCTCCCCCTGCTGGACACCCCTCCCCCTGCCTGGACAGGACATCCCCCCTGCTGGACACCCCTCCCCCCTGCCGGACACCCCTCCCCCCCTGCTGGACAGCCCTCCCCCCTGTTGGACAGCCCTCCCCCCTACTGGACAGCCCCTTCCCCTGCCTGGACACCCCTCCCCCCTGCTGGACACCCCTCCCCCTGCTGTACACCCCTCCCCCTTCCTGGACAGCCCATCCCCCCTGCCGGACACCCCTCCCCCTGCCGAACACCCCTCCCCCTGCCGGACACCCCTCCCCCTGCCTGGATAGCTCTATTGGTACTCACACAATTTTGAGTAAATTTTCTCAGTTGTGGGTAACTCAATTTGGTTGGATATACATACTGATAACCCAAGGTTTGGACACTATGTGATAACCCATGTGAATGTGTACATGTATATAATTATTCTAGAAGAAGTAGTCTTAACTAACTAGATGAATGTATAAACTTTCTGATCCAATACGAAAGGAAACCACAGTTCTACATGAGTTATATGTTTTTCCATCATTCTCCAGAATGTAATAGGGACAAGGAGTGTTCTTTTTAGAATATGAAGGGGAATGATGTCTCTAACTATGAAAGTTGGAATGGTAAGATGAATATTCCAATCTATGACTTGGAGAGAAAATACACTATTGTCCCTTATAATGTGGATAAGATAGGGGTTATATCAGTGTAGAAGGATATTGGGAAAACTACAGACTTAATCACTTCAACATCACCTTAGGATGGTATTTCTAATGACAAAAACATGGATTATTCTCAGTGTGTTGTATTTACTCTAGAGGGCCCACCCCCGGGAAAATCCTTGAATGAGGACAATGTACCCCTTCCTGATAGAGAGATAAACATTGGATAGAACATCCAGTTCAAGGGGCATGTATTTTGGGGGCACCTTTCCCTGATGTTTTGTACAGATCCAAGGGACTGTAGGTATTTGCAACTTTGTAGGAAAGCCTAATGTAAATACTCACGAATGGGAAAAATAGGCAGAAAGTCAATGTGGACCTCTATACAAATGTAGCTGGTCTTGAAGAGAGTACTTCAAATGAGGCAACATTTGATGGCATGCCTACATAGAGTTGTTGCTTTTAGGATGCTTTACCTAACCTGATTGCATCTCATGGTTCTCAAGTGGTGAAAAATTGGAAAAAATTCTTGCAGGTTCCTACCTATCATTAATTGATGATGACACATTCTGAGGGACCCCTCATGCATGTTTCATACATAGCTATCTAGGAACAATCCAGGAAGGAAACCTCACCAGGTTCACTGAATATGAGTACACCCAAGGATCATCAAAATAAGTTGTAGAATAATCCCTTACCTACTAAAAATAATGATCAGTATGGGGTTTCACGAAAGTACCTACTGCAATTATTACTAAGAATAAGGCCTCCATAGAGTCACAATCTTATCCTAGATGGTATATGGATAAATTTACACACATAAGTCGTGTATTATGGTGTGATGAGGATGAGGAAATTTCAATCAGTTAGAAGGTTATCATCACCTCCAATATGGTAAATGAAGATGAATATCCAAAAGCTAAATACATCTATGATAAAGGCATGGGTAGTGACCCAAAATTAAAGAACAAGAAAAATAATTGGAGTAATGGTATGGAGAAACTGCCCCCTGCCCCCTGCCCCCCTCCCCCTACCCCCCTGCCCCCCTCCATCCTACACCCTACCCCCTGCCCCCTGCCCCCCTCCACCCAGCCCCTTAGCCTGCACAACACCCCCTGCACCCCCCCTCCACCCTCCCCCCTGCCCCTGCCCCCTTCCCCTACCCCATGCCCCCTACCCCCCTCCACCCTTCCCCCCTGCACCCCTCCACCCTGCCCCCTGCCCCCCTCCACCCAGCCCCCTATCATACTTCAATACATCCCGAAGATATTATCAAAAACACTTCAAGACATAAAATGACTATTTTCAATAAATATAACAAAAGACCAAAATATATGATGCAAGAACCACAAATCAAAGACCCCTCTCAACATACATGATATATTATGGTAAAAAGAAATAAATGAACTTACCAAAATGTTACCATCATACAAAATGGTGCCTTAAGAGTACTTTGGGTGAATATTTCTTTTTCACCCTAAGCCTATATTTTACCTACAAGAAATAAAGAAAAAAAGATCAAAATAAATCAGAAGTAATTATGTAGAGAATAAATAATTGATAAGAAATATATTTGTGTTTTTGTACCTGAATACAAACATGTATCCTGCAAAAATAGTAGATGCAAGAACCACAAATCAAAGCTTACTTGAGAGGAAAATGTTTTGTTTTGAAAAGTTAAACTATTAGAAATTAGAGATTCAAAAATTTCATCACCAGTTGCACCCTATCTTCATCAAACTGTAAAAGGTTTATGGAATAAAGAAGGTGATACAATCATATCGAGCACAACAATTGAGTATCGTAGAATTAAGTTCATAAAAAAGATTTTAGAATTGGAACCATAAAACTATGATTAAATTTTTATTTTATGTTTGTAAAACTACATGGGAACAAAATAATATGTTAATATCACTCTAATCAAAACCAATAACTGAGAAGTGAAGTTCACATAGATGCCCATTACCAAGAATGGATATTCCCCCTTGCTTTTCGGTTGCATGCCAACGTGCCCGCATTTGAACCAACACCAACCACCTCGTCCTATGGTAGAAATGATTAATTAGATATATGCATCAATTTGTAACAATAAAGAATTTTTTTATCTAATTACGAACAAAGAATATAACTAATATATTAAAAACAAAAGAAATGAAGAACATAGAGTTCAAAAAATCACACAAAATGCATGAATGATACCCTGTAGTTACTATATTAACAACGTCAACACATATTCATGGATTTTAATGTAGATTCATGTTAACATTTGAAGTTCAAAAATGATTTTTAGTAAAATATTAAAATAATCATACACACCAGAATTGCAATACAAAAATGCAGTAAAAAAGGAAGCAACAACCAACAGATTTAACAAGATGATTTCAGAATACAAAATTTATTAAATGTCAACTTCCAACCATTTATTTCAACTAAAAAAAGAAGTGAATTTTCAAGTTTATGTTGAAAAATCACAGAATTTAAACTATTACTCCCATGGTGTAGATGCTCTATTCATTTGAGATCATTGGACAAAATTTCCCTTCTTTTCTTGTTGAATAAATACCTTTGGTTTCCAAAATTTCATCTCCTATAAGTGTAAACATATACATTAATTTATAAATTTTAAATTTCAAAACAGAACAAAACTAGAGTAAAAACTAAGGTAGATTGGTTCAATGTTACTATGAAATATAACTTCTCAAGATCTATAAAAATTGTTGAATCTATACTTCAATAGGATGTAAAATTATGCTCACCAAAGTACTAAAAAATAGAAATTATAACGTACATTCACTTATTCTATGTGAATAACATAATTTTTTTAATAAAAATCAATAAAAAGGAATGTTTAAACAATGATTTAGAATTATAAAATTTAGGATTAGAAAAAAATTGTGTACCCTTACCTCACACTTAATTTGAAGTATATAATAAGAATTTAAACTCTTAAAAATTTATGTGTGGAAGGAAACAACCTGAAAATTTTCTTAGAGTGAAAGAAGTTACTCAAAATGGGCTTCCATGTGAAGTTACCCACCTAACTTCCTACAAAAAAAGACCTCAATCAAAAAAAACTTTATTAAAGAAGGTCAAATAAAAAAACTAAAAAAGTAACAAGATAATCTTGGGTTTATCCCCCAAGGGGTTCTATATTTAAATTGCTCACAGTTGAAAAATAATTGATTCAACCCCAATTAGATGGAGGATGTGTCTTCTTACTTAAGAACTAGCATAAAATCTTCTTTCTAGCTATACTATTCAACTCAAATAGTTTTTTAACACCCCATTTTCATATACTTTTAATTTCACCACTTTGAAATTATAACTTCCTAGGAGTAGTGGAAAGGGAGGGAAAGGGGGTATATTCCCTCTTATTCAACTTGAGGAGTGAAGTGCATAAATAGTAAAAATTCAATTCTTGGATGTGATTTTTCTTCCAATTCAATATCCTATATAAATTTATTATTAAAAACCACATATGTATCAATATCCACTTTTTCATTAGTGTGTAACTTCAAAATATCCTCTTTCTCTTCGACCACTCCGAAACTTTGAATTACAATTATATTTTTTGAGTTTCAAAAGTTTCTCATTAGGTGTATTAATAACCTTCTCATGTACCTCTAGTAAATCATGAAGTTCACATGAATCTACACAACATACATAGGGAGAAGAGAAATCAAAATCATACACAAAAAAATTACAATAATATAAATGAAAATCTTGTTCAATTAAATAAAAAACTTAATTAATATGGTCATCTTGCTCTTTTTAAAGAAAAAATGGTGATCCTAGGAGTGTTTCTAAGTTAGAAGTGATTTATTCAACCTCCTCTAACCTCTTATCAGAACAAAAATCCTCAATTTTATAATTTTTCAAAGTAAAGGAAAGGGTATCTTTAATTGGTTCATCATATTATGATTTCACAAGAATTTTGAAAGGATTATCAGGAATATCCCACTACTAAAAGACCACCTTGGAGAGGTGGGTTACATTCCTTCTATTTTTCCCCTGACATATTCATAGACCTAGTCCCCATTGGTAGAGAAAAATATGAGTAATCCCTTTTATCTTTCTAGTTGACCCTCCCTATCTTACTCTTCTCATACATGGGTATATTTAATCCTGAACCTCATCCTCTAAATCACCTAAAAAGTGGAAAGAACATTCATCACATGACCAATTTTCAGGGACCTGCTCCTCTCCAACGGTTCTGACTAGGTATTGTTCAAAATTCTGGACTACTTCATCATATGACAAAAGATCAAAATGGTTATCCATCACAATAACTCCCACTTCTGTAGATTTCTTCATGAATGTGGCCTCACTCCCTTAAACCTATTTTAATACATTTCCACTTGTTGAAAATGATAAAACGGAGGGATTATTGAGACCACCCTCATCCATATTCTTCAGTTCCATAACCGAGTAATGCTCACTGACACCATGGAGAGGAGGGCGCGGCGAGGAGGGCGCGACGTGGAGGAGGCATCGGTGAGGAGGCGTCGGGGAGGAGGGCGTGGCGAGGAGGAATCGGGGAGGAGGCGTCGGGGAGGAGGGCGCAGCGAGGAGGAGGGCGCAGCGAGGAGGGCGCGGCGAGGAGGGCGCGGCGCGGAGGAGGCGTCGGCGTGGAGGCGTCAAGGAGGGGGAGGGTGCGGTGAGGAGGAGGAATCGCGAGGGGGAGGAGAAGGAGCCCGATGGGTTTGGAAAAAAAATGGGGCTGCTAGATATAGCCACGGATGAAATAATTAACTGTGGTAGTATAAAAGATATAGTCATGGACCTATAAAACTGTGGCTATAGGTTCATGGCTATAGCTCAGATTTGTAGTAGTGAATCACCTCACGAATCGATGTAATTTGGTTTCCATAATTGAATCACATGAATTGTCATAATAATGTAACAAATGAATATATATGATAATTATGAAATAATATTTATTCCTTAAATTTAATATATCATCTACTTGATTACCCTCTCTCCCATTAAAAATTGATAACATTGCCCATGCGTATGTATGACTTACCATCTTCACAAAATGATATGATTCATTTTCCATGAAACTATTCAAGAATGGTTATAAAGATCTATATAATGAATAAATATATTATTTATAAAATTAATATAATTCTTTATATTATTAAACTATAACCTATGAACAATAACAATAGCATCCTCAGTCAAACATACATGATAAAAATAAGTAGTTACACCAAAAACAATGATAATAATGAAATAATGTTGACGAACATGTGATATAATAATATACGTGGATCATATATGTTAGTATAAATATGAATAAGGTTATTCTATAAATTAATAAAAAGTTTAAAACCATTTTAAATGAGATTAAATCACATTTAACAAAGTTTTAGCGTGAGGTAAGGGGTTTCTTATCTCAATTTCTTTTCATTGGGTTATATCGCTTCTCCATTGATTATATTATGTAAAAAATATGTATGAAAATAAATTTGATTATTTTATGTTTTATTTCCATTTATAATGTTTGTATTTAATTTTTTAACACATAATATCTTCAATGAGTAATTTCCATTTTAATAATATGATCTTTATAAGGTATTTCGTCTCAATTTCCACTACATTGAGACATATTGGGTATTATATGCCTATTTACTTTTATGTGGCGTATATACTAGAAATTTTATGTATTTAAAATGAATATATATTTAGTAATTATGATTCAATTTTCAATTTAATTTTAATCATTCAAGATTTTATAATTTAAAAGTTACCAAAGAGGTGAGAATTTATTTTACAATCTCATCTTTGGCACTGCTTATATTTTTCATTGAAGGAATATTTTAATCTATCCTCCATAAACTTCTTCTATTTTATTATACTATTGATATTTAAGGAGTTTCCTTATTTTCTTCCAAATTTTCCTCTATTTGGAACTTGAATCAAGAAAATAAATGTTTCAAATAAAATATAATATTATTTATTTTTTTGGTCGGGTATACTTTTCTTCGATGTCCATATTTTTTAAAATTATTTTACAAAAGTCATTTCTATTTAATCAAATGACTTATTATGGGTATTTAAATTTATCCTTAACTATTTAAAAGGGTTGAAAGTAATATTGATAATTTTCTATAAAAGGTAAATTTTCAACTTTCCTTACAAAAATTCAAAAGGAATGTTTCTGTTTAATGTATACAGTGTTAATGAACTTTCCCACCACCATAATCATTTTATGATATTTAGATTCTTCTTCAAGATTTCAATGGTTTTACAACTAAAAATATTCTATGTAAACTTATTTTATTTTTTTATTCCATTTTATTTTATTCTCTAATTGACATGAATTTATTACAAAATCCATATTTCTAATGAATTAATGGTCATAATTTATCTCTTATTGATTTTTTGGTCGTTAACTTTCTTTTGAAATGTTCAATTTATTATGATCATAATTCACTATAAATTACATTTATATTAAATATCTGTATTTTTTATATCATGGATATTCTTATTTCCTAAATATTATAACATTTATATATATGATGTTTTATTATGATTGTTATTTGATTAAGGAGGGAAATCTTGATGTTCCATATCCTTTACTTAATATGGATATTTATTGATAAGGCATGTTTTCTATGAATGAAATTGATCATTCAATGTATAAGGAATTCATTTGACATGAAGTGATAGGTGAGGCATGGGATTACATATCCCCTAAATGCATTGATAGGTATCATGAGATAAACCAGTTTTCTATCCTTATTAAATGGGTTATTGGTGTATATTTATCCATATTCTTGAATTCCTTGGTGAAAGTCCTTGGTGGTAATGATATAATGATGTATGAGATCATTAAGTCCAATTATATGAATTTTATTAATTGGTAATTTATTTATTATTATACATGAGATTATTGTAATGATATTATCCATGCATGTATTTCATGCATAAGTTATTGATTAAATGAAATTTTTTTTAGTTATTTTACTTTTCATATTGATTATTCCTTATTTAATCATGATAACTTCCTCTGTATAAACCCTTACTAAGCCTTTAATCTCACCCATGTTTTTTTTCTTTCTCAAGGATATGAAGAAGGAAACTTTGAATGAGTTAAAGGATGCAAAATATTTATTTTTACTATGTTTTTATATTTTATTACCAATATATAGTGGGAAGAATGTTTTTATCTAGTTATTTAGGAATACTAAACTGATTTTCCCAGGTGATGTGATCCCTGTATCTTATTCTAATTTTATAATGTAGACACCAAATCTGGGTAACAAGAGTTGGATTTGTCACAATAGTTTTACAGTTATGTATATTATGGGTGTTGATGGTTATTTTATGCATTTGAGACACGTGTATATTGTAGGTTGATATACGATAAGGCCTACCATATTGTGTGATATTCCCACTTTGTGTTGGTTACTAGCCCTTGGCATATTAGAGGTAGGTTTGGGGTGGCATAATCATCTTACTATCACCTAGAGAAGGGCCCTGGTGGGTTGAGACTTTTCATAAGTTGACCAATCAGTTTCTGTAACACCCTAGGTAAATAAAGAATATGACATTTTTATATTTATCCATATTTGTGAATAAAATATTAATATTACTTTAAAGGGGATGCTATGCTCGATGGCGTACCCAGCACGCAACAACGAGTTTCTTGGGAATCTTACGTTGCACTCTAATAATAAAATAATATTATTTTAAATAGTAGTTAACGCCTAGCCGTTGTAATGGCGGGAATGAACAGAACTAACTACAAAATGATTATATATGTTTGTCAAGTATTTTTACTTTTTACAATAAATGTTAGAGGATTAAAAAATTCAAATGAATCCAATTTTAAGAGTAAACATTCCAATATTCTTTAAAAGGTCGATTAACCGCCTTTTGATGGCGAACCTCTTTTAAATCCACTTTTTGAAAATTTTATGTGTTATATTTGACAAAATAAAATTCTTCTTTAGAATCGGGACATCAAAGTTTACTTTGCGTAAATTTTTGGTATTTTTCCAAAAAAGTTCAATTTTTAATGAATAGTGAAAATGTTGTATTTTAACTCAAAACCTATTTTAATTTAATTTATTTATATGATTATATAATCTTTTGAATTGGTTTTTAAGTGAAATTAGAATATATTTTTACCATTTAATCCAATAGTGGTCGTTGGAATTAATTTCACTTTGAAATCGGACTTAAACTAGTGTAAATCTTTTGATACTTATTGTTTCATAAAAACACGTTATTTGTCATGACAACGGGAATTAATTATTAAATTAATTAATGTGACTTATATGTTTTGAATTTCTTAAAATAGACTTCATTTTTGAATTCATAATATCAAATATATCTTAGGGTGAATTTTTGATATTTTTCTGAAAAACTTCAATTTTTGATGAATAGTGAAACCACTAAGTGGTACTTATAAAAACTGATTTTTCCGTTTAAATGAAATTTTTCCATATCTATGTTTTTAATTTCAAAAATCCGACATACATGGTTGTCATTAATAATTAAAATGTGGTTCAATGGGATAAAAATAATTTTTTGGTGAATAGTAACTTATTAAGTTTTTAATCGCGATTAGAGGTAATTAGTGTAGTTTAAGGTAAGAATAATGTTTTAATAAAATGAAATGACCTAGACACATGTACTACCCTCATTGGATGTGTCATGGCCGACCAAGACAATCCATGGGTCAACTTGGGGACCCCATGGATCCACTTTGGTCGGAAAATGACATAAATACCTTTTTATTTAATGTTAAAGTAAAAATGACACAAACATGGGATGTTTTACTAAAACAGTTTTTACATGGGGTTATACAAGTCGGAATTTTGACTATAAATAGTAATTGGAAAGATAAAAAGATTTCCTATATCATAGTATTTTATTTATAATTTTTAGACATTAAATAAATTAAATTATTTATGACATCATGATGATGCAGCGATGACCTCATTATTTAACGATTTAAATAAAATGGAAAGATAATGTAATATCTGAGACCTAAACATGTTTAAAACCTATTGGATGAGTGGATTTCGAACCCTTATCACCTTATCCTAGAAATACATCAATGTGGGACCTTTAAAATCCGAAACTCTTTTGAAAATAAAGTAACATTTTGTAACTTTACAAGAGTGCCCCTCCTCTCCTCTTATAAAAGGCCCCCACCTCTACCTCCTTACCCACACTTCCAAAGCCTTTGGCTCGGCCAACCCCTGCCCATTTTGTATCTACACATCCCTATATAACTCCTTGAATCCTCTCTTTGGGCAGAAGTCTTCCCAAGGAAGCCTTTTAGCTCAAACCAAAGGGAGTTACCTGATTTTAAGGTAATGTCTTCACTTGAGTCCTTTTGTTTTATTTTGCCTCTCTAACCCCCTAAACTCTTTTTATTCATTTCTTTTGAAAACACTCAAGTATCTTCAATATACTAGGATGTTGTTACAAGAAGGATTCGAGATAAACTTACACACACCTACATCTAATGGTTAAATAACATATTGTTTCCGTGGATGGTGAATTTCTGCCTCACGAAACGATGATTGTTCAACACTCATATGACACCTTCAAAGGTGGCCATTAAGATGTCACCATATTTATATATGATATATAATATGTTTATGTTTTACTTAAGCTTCTGTATTTTTCTTTTTTTGCATACCTTTATGGTATCCATTGTGGGAAAACACGATAATTTCATTTTAGGAAGTGCGGACTACCGCCCCCTCAAAGTGATGTGATTCGTTAATGTCATATGTGGGACGTATAAAGGATGGATTTAAAGTTATTATATATTATTTTATACTGGAATTATAATATACCTCTATATCATTATTATTTCTTTCCATTAATATATGATATAGAAATGAAAGTAGCGTTCATGCGTACGCACGGCTTACCGTCTCCATTAACGGTGCATTTCATTTCTTATCCCCAAATGTAATGCACTATTATAAGTACATATTTATAATGGATATATATAATTTATGTTACATATAAATGATGAATATAATTCTGGAATTAAAATATACATACCTCTCATTTATTTTTAATTCCATTAATATGACAAAGAAATGAAAGTAGTGTTCATGCGTACGTACGGCTTACTGTCTCAATGAACGATGCATTTCATTTATTACCTCTAAATGATTATGTAATATTATAAATACAAGTATATTCTGGATATATATGATATATATGATATCCAAATCATTAATATCATTCTGGATATAATGAACCATTGACCACACGAACAACTTGTAATAGAAAGAAGTTCACTTTCGACTTAAGAACCAAATATCGACAAAACAAACATTATTTACTTAAATGATTACATAATGTTTATAAAATGTAAATAAGTGATATAAAAGGAATAATGAACTTGAAAAGGTTCTTAAAAAATAGAAACTAACTCAAGTTTATTATTTAGGACGTTAAAGAATGATCGAGTCAAGTCAGACCCGAGGTAAGGGATCCTACTCCTCTCTTTCTTTTTAAGTACACTCTTTTATGTCATTCCTTTTAAGATCATATTTATTTGTGATTGGGATGTTATTTTATATTAATCCTACTGTACTTTTTATTTTCATATGATGAGAGAACCTATTCTCTCTCATCAATCCATTTTGTAAGTTTTGAGTGGCGCTGTTAGGCTGCCGAATTTTCGTAAGAGATCTAACCTCTCTCTTTCTTTTTAAGTACTCTCCTTTATGTAACTTCTTTTAATCTCCTCTTTGTTATGATGGGGGATCTTATTTCATATTCCTCATACTTTAATTTTTAGTTTCATATTATGAGATACCCTATTTTATCTCATAAATCCATTTTTGGAAGCTTTAAGTGGCGTCGTTAGGCTGCCGAGTTTTCGTAAGGGATTTTTCTTCTCACTTTTATTCCTGTGAAATTTATGCTACATTTGCCACTATTTCCTTTGAGTGGTGTATGTAATGCCCATTATTATACACTTTGTGTAGTATAATTTCATTTATGGGTATTTACCTCTTCATTGTATTCCCTTCTTCCATGGGGTGTACTTTTTTAAAGTTACCCAACTCGGTAAGGGGACCTTTCACCGTCCTCTTTTTAAAAGACTTATTTTGTTATGACTTTTAATTCACATACTATTATGTTGGGATATGTTCTTATATATCCTTATTTATGTAAATTTTATGTCCAAGTGATCAGATACCCTTTATCTCTCTTATCAACCCTTTTTGTAAAATTTTATGTGACACCATTAGGCTGTCGAATTTTACCAAGGGAACTTCTTAACCCAATTTCGATTTCTTTGGGTTCAACATGTAGTTATTGAATTTGTCATTGATTGAATATGTGTGAATTACCTTTGATTGTTTTACACTTAATATCCTCTTATATTGGGTGTATTTATATTTGTCACACATAATTGTGAGATTGATTTATCCTTAATTTAAGGATACCTTCTTTATAATGGATTTCATCTCATTTTACATTTCTTTTCAGACTTCATTGTTGTTATGCACCAATTCACTCTTATATGGTGTGTATACTGTCCTTTGACATATTATATCATGAATCCCTTTATTCTAATGATATTATAAAGTTCGGATTAAATGTTATTTCACTATTATTTGTATTCAAGAGTCTCTCATTTTGTTAAAAACTATTTAACAAAAATATCGTTTTAAATGTTTTAAAGATTTATTACTCTAAATCTTTATCTTTAATGTCCATGTTTTCAAAATTGTTTTCAGTATTTATTTATATAGACATTAATGTTTTAAAATTATAATTCCATTAAAATATTCAAAGTGGTATGGGACACTTTGATTCAAAAATCTCTTTTAAATGGTTTTTGAAAATGGATTGATTAATTCAATATCTGGGAATTACTTATTTTGATTGCAAATGAAATTTTGTTATGTTTATATTGACAATATTTTATGTGTAATGATGGTACTTGGACATTTTACGGGTGGTTACGTGATAAACCATATGACGGGTGGTGTCGTGAATACCAGGACGGGTGGTTACGTTATAACCTCCAATGCATTGGGTATGGAAGTCGGCCGTATGGATATTCCATTGAGTATGTATGGAAGTTGGATGAATGGCTATTCCATTAAGTGATATGTGTGGAAGTCGACCATATGGTTATTCCACTTAAGTATGTTTATGTCCCAAGTTACCTTTTTATGTTATGTGATCTTTATATGGGTTTTATGGTAATATTTTGGTTACAAAAGGGTAAGTAATGATATTTTATTCAGTGAAGAGTTTTTTACTACTTCATGAAGGTGAAGGTATTACTTTGATAAATTATACATGGTTTACTTGTTGTTTTGAATAACTAACAGTTTTCATTCTTTGTGTATCCCTTACTGAGCTTTTTATGCTCACCCCATGTTTTTTTTTAAATGTTTTTCACGGGACATAATGTGGAATAGGGTCAAGGATGGGATCAAGGGAAAGTCATGCTATCTAAAACATGGAACTAGACATGTTTCCTTTTAAGAGTTTTTATTTTATGGAAACTTAGTAGAAGTTTCTACTTTGTAATCTTTTGAGATGTAATAGTCATGTCCTAATTCTCTAAAACTCTAAACCTTAAAAGATCCTCAATTTGTAATCTTTTAATAACTAAATATTAAGTAAGGTTTAAGGCTGGGGCCTTATAGTTTCCATGTGTGAGCTTAATGACATGTTACACCTAAGAAGATTTTATCAGGTGGACATATTCTTAGTGAATGGTACTCCCATCACTAGTATAGAATTATAATAAAATAATCAATATATTTCACATTATCCCTCATGACTATTCACTAAACTAAGTTAATTAATCCTTATAACTATCCAATCAACCAAGTCAACTAGTCCACATAACTACCCAATAAAATATGTTAGCTAGTCCTCACACTACACTAAAACCAACATATAGTGGTGGTTTTTTCCTTATTACCTATGATTTAAACTGCTAATAAACAATTTCATGGTGGTTATTTAAACTTTCATGTATTTCACTATTGGAAATAAAATAGAGATGGTTTGAATTTATTTATAGACATTTTAGACAAGTACTTTTTCATATTTTGTATAGGTTTTCCATATATTTAATAGTGGTTCTTAATGTAAACTTTTTTGTTTCATAAATGGTGGGAAATAAATGAACCATTACTATATTATTTAGTGGTGGTTTTATTCTGTGGAATTTTATCAGAATAATTGAAAAATTATAGAATTAAAAATAAAGAATTTTAAAATAACTTACACCAATATATATATTGGTTGTACTATAAACCGTTATAAAAAATTTAAATAACAAAAAAATTGAATAAATAAGACTTTAAAAAATAATTTATACATCATATATGTGAAAAAAATATTAAATAATTAAAAAAATGAATATAAAATAATATATAAAACGTATATATATATATATATAACATATATAATTAATATATAAAACACACATATGTATATAAAAACAATTTTTACAATCGTCAGTCATAAACTCGGTTATCATACGGACAACATAAGTACTATATCAACCCTCAACACATAACATCCATCACTCCATTTCCACTGTATTTGATGACCTCCATAGCTAGGATCTTCATTCACGAAACCAACCACATCACCATCATATAAACTAAAAAAGATATAAATAAAAAAATAAACATAATAAATATCAATTACAATAGAATCCATTATTATTTTTAACCATACCACAAAAACTATAAATCAACATGACTACCTTCTAAAGAGTGTCATGGGTCATAATACTCAGCCTTCTACCTACTATATGTATCTATCAACCATAATAAAAAAACAAGAACATTTAATAAAAGGTGAATAAAACATAATAACAATGGAATATATTCTGAATTTTTCACCTAAAATTTGTTATTTTATTAATCAAACATAATACATTTCAGCACAAAACAAATGATATATCAGCCCATGTATCACTAATTAAATATAGATATGAAACTTACCTAGTAATTTAAGCATAGAAACTCACCCAGAACACTTTGAAAACTTTAAATTTCATATTTAATATATGATTCAACTCTTATAACTTTAAATGGGTGAGTTTCTAACAATCTAAGTCTCCATGTCTCATTTTCCATTACTATGTAGCTAATTTTATATAATCAATACTGAATTCTATAATTCACTACCTAATCCATTCAAAACATAAACTAAGATACCTATCTTGGAAAATTATATATTTTTTTATCTTCATTTCTCACAATTCGATCAATGCAAGTATTAAACCAAATCATTTATTCCCTCTGAGAAATTTTCTAAAGTAAGAGACTAAATTTAGGAATGTCCATTAAAAAAATATATATATTTTAAATTCACTCCAAATAATAAATCGGATTCCAAATAATTCAAATATAGTTTTCCAATGTATTTACATCAAACTGAGGTCATTTTTTAGGTTTTTGACCATTACACACATGGTTAAGTGTATTAAAATGCTAAAGATATTTTTTTGGTCATTTTGAGAAAACGATAACTCAATTTTATGTGGTATTAGTTAATAAATTTTAAAAATAAATATAAGGTATTTTTCATATGATGTAATAGTAATAAAAGGCCATTTTTTGGGTTTTAACCCCCTGATGCACATTTTTAATGACTATCGTGACTTTAAAAATTTATTATTCAATCAATCCAAGAACATTATACATATATTTTTTATTTTGTATTATATTACACATTAAAAATAATTCAAAGATAGTTTTTCTATGATTTCACATCAATCCAAGATTTTTTTAATGATTTAGACAGTTACTTGCATGTTTTATTATTCTAAAACACTAAAATTGTATTTTCGGTCTTCCAAAGAAAAAAATTACTTATTCTGACATGGTGTTAGTTTTTACATTTCAATAATCAATATAAAATTTTTTCTATGGTTTCATTGTAATTGAAGGTTTTTTTCCTGGTTTTAACCCCTAGTGCATGCTTTTAAACACTTCCAAATCATTAAAAATTTCCAATTTAATCAGTCTGCAAACACCACATGTCGGATTGATATTTCATCTACTTATTAACATTAAAAATAATTTAGAGAAATTTTTCCTCTTATTTCACATAAATATGAGTTTTTTATATTTTTTATCATTATATACATGATTTAGTGTTTTAAACAGTAAAAAAAGATTTCAGTCCTCTTGAGTAATAAAAACTTTTATTTGCATAGAATATGATCCTAAATTTTTAAAAATAAATTTATATTTTTTTCCTATGATTTCATAGTAATTAATTTTTTTTTGTTTTGACCTCATAACACATGTTTTTAAAGACTCTCAAATCATTAAAAACAACTTATTTAGTCAGTCTGAGTACACTATATGTCAGATTGATGTGATGTACTCTCTTAAAAATTAAATATAATTAAAATATATTTTAACTATTATTTCACATTAATTTGAAGTTTTTTATATTATTTGGATTGTTACATGAACATTTTAGTGTTTTAAAACACTAAAAATGCATTTTCAATCATCCATAGCAAAAAAACATCATATTGACACAGACTCAGTTTCAACATTTGAAAAAAAACAATTCTTATTTCATTATGATTCCACAATAATTGGAGGCCATTTTCTTTGATTTGATAATCTGGTGTATGCTTTTTAAATGCTATCAAATATTTATAAACTATTTATTTAGTCAGTCCACACACACCATATATTAGATTAATCTTTCATCTACTTATCCACAACAAAAATAATTTAAATTCATTTTTTCTTTGAATTCACATCAATCTATGGTTCTTTTATATGGTTTTACCATTACAAACATGATTTAGTATTTTGAAAATAATAAAAATGTGTTTTTGGTCATCCTGATAAAACAATAACTTTGATAGATATGGAATTAGTTTTTTTATTTGATAAATAAATCCACAGTTTTTTTACTATGATTTTATAGAAATATTAGGTCATTTTCTTGTTTTTGAACCCCTAGTACATATTTTTAAAGACTGTAAATCATTAAAAATAGATTATTCAGTCATTCTGAGAACATTTCATGTCAGGTTGACATGTATTAAACTCATACTTGTTACAAATAATTCAATGATATTTTTCCTATGATTTCACATCAATCTGGAGTTGGTTTCTATGATTTTGACCATTAGACGCTTGTTTTAGGGTTTTAGAACCATGAAAATTTGTTTTTAGTATTCTAAACAAAAAAAATAACTCGCATCAATGTGGAATAAATTATTAAATTTTAAAAATAAATCTATGTTTGTTTTTCTATGATTTTATAAAAATAAGTGTTCATTTTCTTATTTTTAACCCCTTGATGCATGTTTTTAAATATTGGAAAATCCATAAAAACTGTTTATTCAGTCAGTCTGACCACACTGCACATCGAATTGATGTGTCATATACTCATACTCATAAAAAATAGTTTAAATATGATTTCCCTATTATTAAACATTATTTATTGTTCATTTTCTATATTTTTTACCATTACACATATGTTTTAGTGTTTTAAGACACTAAAAATGCATTTATAACCATCTCGGTAAAACATCAAATTAGATTGACATAGTGTTAGTTCCTATATTTTCCCAATAAATATATGATGAAGATACTAATTATATAATTTTTATTATAAAGAATCACTTTTAAGTAAAAGTGGTAAACTAGTCAATATTACAAAATTACAACACCCAACCTGATATGAAATAGATGAATCATTGAATTGTAATTTAATCATATTAGAGAGCTTACCTCTGAGGAGACTCCATTGCAGAGATGAATCCTTCTCATCTGAACCATCATTGAGAAATATCTCAATGTTTTATTCTATCTTGTCCCTTGTCTGGATGAGCCCTATCACATAAATATTAATCATGTTGAATCCATGTTCAAGTATGCCAATATGTTTTTGCATCCAGTCACCTTTCTCCTTAGAGTAACTAGCCTGAATATGCCTCCCTATTATCCTATACAATTCCTATAGTATAGTAATGACCTGAAGGCTCTTGTCACATAAATCATCATTACTATTGATGATGATTTCCCACTCATCAAATTTGATCAATTCCTTACCACACTGAGGGATATCAGATTCAGTAACCTCCTTAACATCATGCATCGGGTCAGAGATAGAAGAATTCCCTACTGAAGAGTCAATCCCCGTAGTATAGTTTTCATCCACATTCTTGGAAACCTTTAGAGGTAGATTTTTTTTGCATGAGGATCTATCAAAAGTAGGGATAGGTAAGAAAGTTTAATCTTTCTTCCTACACGACCTCTAAGAGTATTATATAAACCCTTCTAGATCGATTAGAGTTTTTTCCCTTCCTTGAAGATAATATAATATATTACTCTGTAATTTCCACTTCCTTGGACTCAACAGGAACGTCTGAATCATAATCCCTATCCCCAGGACCTCTATGTCTTGTAAACCACGTATAGTAAAAATGAAACTATCAAAGTTGTCGATCAAAGGACGATGATGCCTAAAGCGTGCCAATATAGTCAGGTGTGAGCAGGCTGAAGCATTGTTGAATTCTGAAGTAGATAGTGAGATATTAGGGAATCCTCTATTGAGATCATGGAATTTAGGGCTAGGATCTATGGATGGGAAAGGAGGGAGAGAGTCTGGGTTAGAAAAGGGGAGAATGAAGGTATAGATGTTAAAGATGGAAGAAGTCCCTCTCCCACTAACGGGGGACGGACATGGATTTTGGAAATTTCAACCTAGGGAATCCCTACTTGGGCATCTAGAAAAGAAGTGTCTACCTCAATATATGATTATTTTTCTATGATTTCACAGCAATCAGATGTTTCCTTCTTTATTTGGACTATATAACATATTATTTCAAAAACTAATAAATATTTAAAAACTACTTATGTAGACAGTTCTAGAACACCACACATTAGTTTAGTTTCATCTTCTTATACACATGAAAAATAATTTTAAGATAGTTTTCCTATGATTTGATGTCAATTTGATGTTGTTAGCTATGATTTTGATCGTTACACACATGTTTTAGTGTTTTAAAACACTAGAAATGATTTTTCAATTATCCTAATAAAATAAAAACTAATATTGACATGGATTTATTTCCAATATTTCATTAATAAGTTTATAGTTATTTTTCTATGATTTTATAGAAATTGGAGGCCATTTTCATGGTTTTGACTCCCTGATGTGTGTTTTTAAAGACTGTTAAATCTTTAAAAAATGATTATTTGGTCAGTTTAAGCACACCACACATCAGATTGAAATTATGTCTACTCATTCACATTAAAAATAATAAAAATATATTTTTTTCTATGATTTCACATCAATCGAAGGGTTTTATCTGTTTTTTTTTTTGTATTATTACATGCTCGTTTTAGTGTTTTAAAATACTAAATATGAATTTTTGATAATCCTAAGAAAATAAAAACTTAAATTAACATGGAGTTAGTTCCTACATTGAAAAATCAATATGTGGTTGATGTACTGGGATTTCATGATAATTGGATGTCATTTTCTTATTTTTTTTACCCCCTGATGCACACTTTTAAAGACTATCAAATCTTTAAAAACTACTTGTTCGGTAATTCTAAGCACACTGCACATCAGGTTGATGTGTCATCTACTCGTGTAAATTAAAAGTAATTTAATGATGGTTTTACTATAACTTAACATAAATCTATGGTTTTTCTCTATGATCTCGACCATTACACGCACATTTTAGTGTTTTAAAACACTAAAAATGTGTTTTTGGTCATCCCAAGAAAATTAAAACATGGATTGATATGGTTTAAGTTACTTTATTTCATATGATTTTACTGATATTTTAGGTCACTTTCTTGGTTTTAACCCACAGATGAACATTTTTTAAACTACCATATCTTTAAAAACTGCTTATTTGGTCAGTCTAAGAACACCACACATTGAATTGATGTGATATCTACACATAAAAATCAAAAATAATTCAAAGATAGTTTTCCAAATATTTCACAACAATTTAAGGTAATTTTCTATGGTTTTTACTATCATTGGAATGTAAGTGTTTTAAAACATTAAAAATAAATTTTTTGTCATTTGAGGAAATGAACTATTAGATTCACATGGATTTATTTATAATAGTTAAAAAATTAATCTATGGTTTTTTTCCTATGATTTAATGGTAATCAGATGTCATTTTCTTTTTGTAACCCCCTGCCACATGCTTTTAAAGACTATTAAATCTTTAAAATTTAGTCATTCCAACTAAACCACATGAAGGATTAACATTTTATTTACTCATCAATATTGAAAATAACTAAAAGATATTTTTTATTATATTTGATCAAACCAAGGTCATTTTTATGGTTTTGACCATTTCATGCATGTTTTACTATTTTAAAAATCTAAAAATTTGTTTTTGGTCACCCTAAGAAAATTAAAACTCATATTAATATGGATTAAGTTACTAAATTTCAAAATTAAATTTACAGTTCTTGTCATATGATTTCATGATAATCAAAGGTCATTTTCATGATTTTGACCCCTTGATGCTTGTTTTTAAAGATTGTCAAATTTTTTAAAATTGATTATTCAATTAGTTTGAGAACACTGTAGATTGTGTCTTTTCCTCCCAATCATTTAGAGGATAAGTGGGGAAAACCAACGTGTCTAGTTGACCCTGTATTCAGGATTATATTATGTTAAAGTCATGGGTAAAGAATATAAACCATTCTTTGAGGGTTTTTTATAGTTTTGTTTTTAACTTCTATTGTTGTTCTTCTTCATATCAAATAAATAAAGTTATAATCAAATCCACCTTCAATCAAAAATACACACCCATGTAATTTAATAAGAACACTCAAATCTCATTACCCCTACTATCTCTAATAGAAATAGGCCCAACAAGATATAATATCACCATAACTATAAAGAAAATAGTTGTGTAAACATATCATGGATTGAGTTTAGAATTTACCTCAGTGGGATGAGCTATAAGACTACCAATTTACTAATGTTTTTTGCCTATTATACTCTATAATATATAAACTAAAGAATTTTCTATTGTTGGCCACCATTGATCCTATATTTTTCTATATGATTTATTTTATTTTTCTTATTCTTTCATCCTTGAAATTTCACTCTATGCTTCTCGATAAATGGCATTGTTTGAACCCCCGCTAGATGGTGTAACTGTAAAGGGTGAAATTACTTACTAAATACATTTGAAAGACTAAGCTCGGAACCCATCCCCCATACATGACAAGGATTATCCTTCCTTAAAATTATTAAAACTAAATCATTCTTTAAATTGATGATGTTTTTCCAAGGTTCTCATCCTAAGCCTCTTGAATTATAATATGTTAACAAAAAATATGAATAATGATTTAATAAATTATATAAATTTAATAATATTATCTTATTAATTAATTTTTCATTATTATGTTTTTATATTAATTAAAAAACATTAAATTTTAATTAAAATTACTTACTCCAAATGTATCTGTTAAGTTCATTCATGAAATTTCAATCAAGATTTCGATGGAAATTAAGAAACATATCTATTCATCCAACTAGGTGATATAAATCATGACCCTTAATAAAATATATATATAAATATCAAGTTATAAAAAAACCTTTATGTATCATAAAATAATATAAATATTAATGATTAAAATAAAACAAATATTACACTTTTTCTATAAAAACATTGTGCCCTAGATATAATGAATTACTTTTTTTAATGATTTATTGTACTTTATTTATGTAATTCTTCGAAAAAAAGTAACATCAATAAAAATTATTATTTTATTCTATTTATATTATTAAGTTATTGTAGAATATGTAAATACCTCATTAGATACATCCCTATTAATATCAACAAAAAAAATCAATATTCACAAGACATTCCTTTAGGAACTTTCTCATAAATCTATCAAGTGCTTAGAGATATGTCATTATACTCGGGTCATGATCTCTGATTAAATTCTCTCCCTTTATTTCCAAAATTTTTAATTGTTTATGGGTGTGAAATTAAGTTAGGGAAATTGAAAAGAAAAAACATCAAGAAATAAAAAACCTCACACTTTATAATTACATTAATAATTTTATTCATGCATTTTAAATTAGTTGTCAATGAATATTTAATTAGTATCACCTTTATTTGGTTATCAAACACCTCATTCTTCCAATCTATGGGAACATTCCTTCAGTGTTTATAATTAATGGGAGGGATCATTATCTCAAAAGAAATATTCCAAATTATCTATCCATAGATTTTAGAAAAATCACTAGTCAACACGTTGAACTCATCAAATGTAATGATAATATTAAAGTCATTCATGTCCCATAAATCTACTATATTCATATTTGTATCTATTCTATTATTATTTTTTGTTTTTTAAAAAAATAATTAAAAAATAATTAAAATATATACATTTTTTAAATGGAATACATACCAGAAATGGTAACCCACCAATATCCCCTAGATATATATGTAAACAAATTATCCATTATTAATGGTTCGTCAAACAGTGAGCTACCAAGAACATCTAGGGACGTTGGTGGCTTGCTAAAAGTTCCCAGTGTAGTGGAATCACTAGGATCCCCCGAAGGTGATGCTAAGGGTGGTGTACTCTAAGATGGTGATAAACTAAGATCTCATAGTTTTTTTATTCTTAACATTCCTATATTTCAAATGGGTTATATATCTAATGTAAAAAATAATCAAAAGTAAATGATTTATAAAATTCAAAAAAACAATTCATATATATACAAAACACTTATAGATGTCAAACTTTATTATAGTTTCATTACCAATTTACATGTTTAATTATATTAATCTTCACTTTTATCATTATTATCAACATCCACTAGAAAAAGTTCCTATTCATTTTGACCCTACCTTGCAAGTTCTATTGTTTCAATATTTTTAGAGAAAAATTGTTGAATGTTTTATGGATAATGAGATTCACTATCAGAAATTACTAATTGAACTTCAACACCCATATCATGCAAGTCTCTTTTTTAAGTTCACAATAACACCCAAACCTTCATGTACCTTTTCAACCACATAATAAAACATCTTCTCTTGTGAAGCTAATATAAATATATCACACTCTTTATACTCATAGGTAAGTATCAACTGAGAGAAGTTGATAGAAGTAAAATGCAATGAATATTTTTTCATGTCCATGTTAATGTTGACCAACTTCATTCGAATAAGACAATTGAAAATTGACCATGATATTATAATTTGATGATATCAACCATGTTTCCATGGTATCCCACCAATGGAAGTTTAAATACTCCAATTTTGTTGTTTTCAATTCTTTTTCATGATTAATTGTATGTAACTTCAATCCATTAATATAGTAGGCATCGAATCTCTTAGCCTTGCTGAGAGGACCTCAATTCAAAAACTTCAAATCATTAGAAATTTTAGCTTGATTCTAGATATTAATTATATATATAAAAAGATATAAGTTATTACTTTTAACATGGAAAAAAAACAACACATCAATTATATGAATGTTATTATTTACTTACATGATTGGGGAACCATTCAACAACAACCTTAATAACAAATTTGGTAAATTATTTCTACTTTAAATCTCAAACCCTTAGTCATCTCTTTATTTAAAATTTAAATTAATCAACAAATAGATCTATAATACAACTATTGATAAGCACATATCTATGTCATTGTAGTAATTCCAATTCAGTTAGTGTAAAATTTGAACCCTTTCCAATTGGCCATCCAATTGTTGGAAATACCAATGATTGTTTTTGGAAATCATAATTATTGTATATTTTCGAAAAATATCTAATATAATTTAATCTAGTCTCAATTCCATGAAAATACTTAGAATAGAAGTCCATCTATTCATATTCTATGTGACATTCTGCAATTAAGCCTTCGGGTTGAGATTTATTCCTCATGTGTGACTTCAAATTACCTAAGTACCTAATGAAAAAAATATAAGAAACATATTAAAAAAATTACATATTGATTTTAGAAAATTAAATTCATCAATGAAATAAAAAATAATATTAAAATACCTCTCAATTAGATACATCCATTGATAGTGTATTGGTCCACTAAGTTTAGCTTCTACAACCAAATGAATAGAAAAATGGATCATGAGAGTGAAAAATGTTTGGGGAAATAATGCATCGAAAATTCAAAGTTTTAACATAATTATTTCTTAAATTTTGTTAAGATCAGTTGGATTTAGTGTTTTTTCAAAAATATCTATTAAGAAGGTGCACAAATAAACTATAATTGTAGCTAACTTTTTAGGTAACATATTATACAATGTCTAGGGTAAAACCCACTCCATTAGAATAAGTTAGTAATAACTTTTAAATCCATGTAACTTTCAATATTTTAATTCAATACACATTGAAATGTCACAAGAATAACCATTAGTTACTTTTATATTCTTTAAATTTTTATATAATACAACTTCCTTAGTATTTTACATGGTAAAAATAGTTGAAGGGTGCTTTCCATATCATTTTCCCACAAACCAATATTTAAATTCATTGCATCTAAATCCTTATGAGAATTTATATGATCCCTTGATTTACCCTACTCATTAAGAAAAGTAAAAATTATATTATCATATATGTTATTCTCAATATACATTAAGTAAATATTATTTTGTTAAAATTTAAAATCCTAATAAGTTTCTTTTAACAATATCCTCATTTTCTTCAACTGTTTCATTCTAGATACTTTAGATATTGTACCTCATACCCATTTCCACCCTTTATTCAATAAATTACATTTTCCAAATTCTACTTTGACATTCATTAATTATACCAAGATTTTTTAACCATATAACACCTTCATTAAATTTCTCAATTTAATATCTTCATCAAATTATATCTTGTTAAACCTAAATTTATGAGATGCATCAATAAATTAGTGATGACAGATAAAGAACTATTTTCCACTATGAGGTAATCGTTTAAGTTCAAAAACAAAATTACAAATTGGATGAGCCAAACCAATATGAGTTTTTTAACTGGATAAGTCTCCTTATCTAATAAATTCACCAATTATAAAAATTAAAGAGGCCTTAATTTTAAACTATTTTATCATTGATTTTACAACATTTTACACACCATCATCCCATAATTCTCACAATTATTTGATTAGAGGTTGAAGGTATACATCAATTCCATTTCTAATCATTTGATTTCCTATAATTGTCATAAAAATAATATATGAATTATTATTTATATACATATATATAGGTAGACTATAAGGGGTTAAAAATTGTTGTCTCTATGTTATAATTAGTGTTTAAAGTACTAAAAGGGTTAAAACCATCGAAATGAAATCCAAAATGCACATTCCTTGGGTCTGAAGAAAAATATGGATATAATGAATAAAATACCTTCCATGACATTAAATATTTGTTATGTATCATCAATTAATTATTTTTACTTCAAAAATCATTAAAATTCATGTCATGTGTTTTATTAGACGACTTCAATAGTCTTTTCAAAGCATGGTTTCATAGGAAAGTAATGCAATAACTTTGTTTGAGTTTTCTTCTTCTACTTCTTCCTAGTGTTACATTCATTTGTACTCTCACAAATAACCATTTATTTCCATATACTTTTATAAAATCTTATGTATTATTCTTTATCAAAATCTTATCCCCAATAAAGCATGCAATCATTAAGGCATGCATTTATTTTTGAATAATCATGGTTAATCTTGTTAATTATTTTCTTTATCTCATAGAATGATGCAGGGATCTTAGCTTTAATAAATGCACCATAAAGAAACTCCAAAGTGATGGAAATTTATTTGTCAATAATTCTATAGAGACACTTTATCTGGTATAACTTAACTAGGAAAGACAACATTGAATACTTGGAACAAACTTCACATGATTCTTGATTTCCATCTTCAACTAATTCATAAAGCTCATTTTTCTATCGCAGAAGTTCTAAGTCATATTAACCTACTTAGGATCAACTGAAGGTTTTTTTTATATATTAAATCTTTTTTATTGTATCATGTAAATTCAAATGTGTCATTTATCAAGTTTCAAACTAAATTATCCTCTGGTGGGTCACTTTTTGTTTCATTCATAGGATAGTCATTTCTTTGACATTCCATAAAATTTGATTTTTCATACCAAATCCAACGTACATATCAAATAAGAAATTGTTTCAATATTATGTTATCATGTGATTTTTTTCTTTTCAACCATTTTTTGAATTTATAATTAAGACTCATACATTATATTATATCATCCATTGATTCATTTGTAATGTTATAATTTAATAATTCTTCCAAAACCTTTAAAAATTGAGGTGAGTTTCTAGGTAAATTAATCCAAATGTTACCCATACATATTGGATTAGCACTCTTATCCCAATATATTCATAAATATAGATATAAATTTTTAATCAAACAATTAAAATTAATTCTTAAGATTACTACATAAAAAACATTTCTTCAATAAAATTTTACACATCAAAAAACATAGTTTAACGTAAAAGTTGAAAAATAAATTAATATGCTTAGTAATATACTGTAAAATGATTAGAACAAGTCTACGTTACCCCAAAATAAAGAAAATAATTAATAATTTCAAACCATCAAAAACTACTTGTATGTTTAATGGTTAGATATTTTGGTAGATGGTCAGTGAGGTGGGGGGAGGTCAGTGAGGAGAAGTAAGTGATCAGTATAGAGACTAGGGAGGTGAGAATTGTGATTTCATACTCACAAACGGACATGGGTTTGGGGTATCAAGGTTATTGAGAAAGGGAAAGGAAAAGGATTTGGGGTTAGGTATCATGGTCATGAGGATAAGGGGACCTCTGTCAAGGGTTGGGCTTTAATGTTGGGGATGGGGTTAATTAAGGTTTTTTCAAAAATTTAATCATGGTTTGTCTAAAATTGTTGTTAAATCCAAAATATTTATTTTTTAAAAAATATAAATTCAACAATAACAAACTATCATGATATGTTAAATAAAAATAAACATGGTAATATTTAGGGGATGGTTTAGTAACCACCATAAAAAATAGTCATTGAAACTTTTTTTATAGAGTCACTACTATTCATACCATCAATGTCTACTAGCTCACAACTATCATTAGGTCATCGTACTCATACCTGAAATCATGAAACTATCATTAACCTTAGAAGAAACCTCTAGGGAGAACTATAACCACTCATTTACAAAAGTAATCCATATTGTCCTAAAAATGGTGTCTTAGGTGTAAAAATATTCAGGTCGATCCACCATTGTCAAACAAGTATATCAATGATATGTCTACTTGAATCAATCACAAGTTAATCATCCAATCATGTGTATGAAACCAACTCCTATATAATTTACCATCCTAGAAAAAACCATACTCTATATGCACTATTCTATTGTAATACAATATGAGAAGTATAAAAAATATGATGTTGCTACTACATCACAACACAATAACTAAGTTCAAAGTATATACCAAACTATATCCTACAATAATTATAAATAATTGATATTTTAAATTCTAACTCATCATGACATCAAACCCATATAATTTCCAAATGATCTTATATCATCACCAGAACATACAGGTATCACATCACTTATCACCATGTTAAATGTTATTAATTATCTCAATTTCTATATAATAATATTTCATCCCATATGGCTTTCCAAATGACAATCACCACTCACCATCATGATAAAAATTATCAAAACCTCATGTTTTATCAAATAAGAAATCATTATCGTTCCAAATAACCAAAGTAATGATCGTGGGTTCCACAAGAAACTAATCATGCATCACAATCATAGCATAAATTTGTAGAATATCTATGTGTAATATCATTATCAAATTTTCATTTATATATTTCATCATTTTAGAGGCTCTAAATTACATAATGAAGGGAAGCATCATATTGTACTTGTAAAAATGGTTTGAGTGGTTCCCTTAGAAATTTTCCGGATAGATAATTATCAATATTAACACAAGTCATCTTTAAAAATGCCTAAAATTCACCTTAAAAGAACCCAAACACTATCCAAAATATCAGTATAATGATCTATAGAAAATTGATAAATTCTGAAATCGATTTTTTACAAAAAAATATCAGATAAATAATCATCATTTGTTTCATTATTTAGACATACAGCATCATGTGACAGTTCTGAGGACCACATTACAAACAAAATTTCCTATTACATATGGTTATTGAATTAATTACCTTGATATCAAGACCATAATTTAGGTTAGGAATCATAAATTTGATGTCATGCATAAAATTTATTAATGAATGAAGTTGAAATAATTATAGAGAAGGATAATATTTCATTTAAATAATATATATATATATATATAATTGATATAGAAATGTGGTAGAATGATGTGTTAATATCATCTCTTCAGATACATATTATGAAATTAGAACAGTATAGAGAAATGTGTTAATACCTCTCAATATACACATATTATTTAATAATAATATTTATATTATTTAGAATAAAAAAATTATATTTCTTTATTTCATAATGGTTCTTTAAAATATGATCTCACTCTCTCTCCACTCAATTTCCATGCACCACTTGCACATGCCTTATATCATTTGTTTATTATACTTTTATTTTTATTATTTTTATTAATTTGATAACCCCTATGCACCCTCACTCCCCTCAATTGTGCCTAGGGGTGGGAAACAGGTTCTTTAACTGAATGGGTATCTGAAAAATGAATTAAAAAATTGAACAAGTATACCAAATTGATTTTTCATTAATAAAATTTTATTTAAATTAACAACCAAAATATTTTTGATTAGTTTTTTTAAATTAATTTTAATAACTAAAAACCAAAAAACCATGAATACCGAAAATAATCAATTTTATAATATTTTTATTTTTTACTTAAATTTCCGGATAATTAAAATATTTAAAAATTTAAAAATTAATAAAAAAAATCGATGGATAAAATATTTTTAAAAATCTTCCACAACTGTGTATATATATATATATATAAATTATTAATAATTTATAGAACATTAATAATTTTACATATGAATTTTAAATTAGTCATCAAAGAATATTAAATTAGTATCACGTTTATTCGGTTATCACTTCATTCTTCCAAGTTATGGGAATATACCTCTAATCTTTATAATTAATGGGAAGGATAATTATCTCATAAGAAAGCTACCAAATAATCTATCCATATATTTTGGTAGAATCACTAGTAATAATCTCAAACTCATCAAATGGAATGATAATTTTAAATTATTTCAAGTATCATAAATCTTTTGTATTCTTATTTGTATCTCTTCTATTTTTATTTTTATTTTTTAGAAAAATGCACTAAAAAATTAATTAAAATGTTTTTTTTCAATGGAATACATACTAGTAATGGAAACCCGCCAATATCCCCTCGATATAGATGTGAACAACTTCTCCACCAAAGAGGTTCATCTGATGGTGAACTACCAACAACATCTATGAAAGTTAGTGGCTTACTAAACGTCCCTGGTGTAGTGGAATTACTAGGATCCACTGAAGGTGATGGTAGGGGTGGTGTGCTCCGAGATGATGATCGACTAAGATCTTATATTTCTTTTTATTCATCAAATTCTTATATTTTAAATGGGTTATATATTCAATATACAAAAAAATCATAAGTATATTATTTTAAAAAATCAAAAAATAAAATAAAAAAACAATGTATATATGTTCGAAACACTTATAGATGTGAAATTTTAATATAGTTCCATTACCAATTTATAAATTTAATTACCGTTATCTTTATTGTCCTCATTGTTATCTACCTCCACTTCAAAGAATACCTATTCATTTTCACCCTCCGTTGTAAATTCTATTGTTTCAATATTTTCTTATAAAATTTGTTGAATATTATATGGTTGATAAGATTCACTGTCACAAATTACCAATTTAGCTTCATCACTCATTTCATACAAGTCTCTTTGTTTTATGTGCACAAAAAAACTCCAACCATCATGTAATTAATTGACCACATAATAAACCATCTTCACTTGTGAAGCCAAGATAAATAAATTGGTCTCTTTAATAATCTATATATATCAAGCGAGAGAAGTTTATAGAAGTAAAATGTAATGAATCTTTTGTTATACCCTTGTCAATGTTGACTAACTATATTTGAATAAGATAATTTAAAATTGACCATGATAGTTTGATTTGATAATATCAAGAATCTATCCATAGTATCCCACCTTTGAAAGAATAAATACACCACTTTTTTGGTTTTCAATCCTTTTTCATGATCAATTGTATGAATCTTGAATCCATTAATATGGTAGTCATCGAATATCTTAGCCTTACTTAAAGGACCTCAAGCCAAAAACATTAAATAATTTTAAATTTCAGCTTGATTCTCAACATTAATTATCTATATAAGAATATATAAGTTATTAATTTTAGCATGGAAAAAATATCAATACATTGATAATATGAATGTTAGTATTTACTTACATGAAGGGTGAACCATTAAACTACCTTCTAATTAACAACTTAGGTAAATTTCATGTAATTTTAAGCTTGAACCCTTAGTCATCTCTTTGTTTTAAATATCAATTATTCAACAAATGGATCTATAGTAAAACTATTTAGTAGCACATATCTATGTTATTGTATTAATTCCAATTCAGTTAGTGTAAAATGTTAGCCTTTTCTAATTGGTTTTCCTATAGTTGGAAATAATTATGACTACTATTTTAAATTATAATTATTGTATATGTCGTCAAAATGTCAAACATGATTGAGTCTACTCTAAATTCTATGAAAATACATAGAACAGAAGGTCATCCATTCTATATCTTTGTAACATTCGACAATTGAGCCTTCTGGTTTAGCTTTATCCCTTACATATGACTTCAAATTACCTAAGTTCCTAATGAAAAAAATAGAATAAACGTATTAAAAAAATTTACATATTTATTTGATAAAAATTAATTTCATAAAAAAAATGAAAAATAATAATAATGTACCTCTCAATTAGATAAATACAATGTATTGGTCCACTAATTTTAGCTTCCTTAACCAAATGAATAGTCAAATGAATCATTACAGTGAAAAATATATGTGTAAATAAGACCTCTAAATAGAAAAGTGACAACATAATTATTTCTTGAAGTTTTTAAACCTTAGTTGGATTTAAAAAAAATTCAAAAAGATATCTTAATTAGTTACACAACTCAACTAGAAATGTAGTTTCTTTTTTATAAAACATATTACACAATTTCAATGGTACAAACTACTCAGTCAGAATATGTGAGTAATAAAATTTCAATCCATGTAACTTTCAATGTTTTAAGTCAAAACACCTTGAAATGTTGCTTGAATAACCGTTTTGTAATTTTTCATTCATTAGAGTTTGATGTAATACATATTTCTTAGGATTTTACATTGAAAAAAATAATTAAAGGGTACTTTCCATTCTCATTTTCCCAATTATTATTCTTTATATTCATTTATTCCAATTCCTTTTGAGCATTTAAGTTATCCTTCGATTTACCCTACTCATTAAGCAATTTAAAACTTTTATTATAATATATTTTCTTTTCAATATAATTTGAGTCAATATTTTGATGTAAAAAAAATTCTAATAAAGAAGTTTTAAAAATTAACTCATTTTATTCCATTATTTAATTCCAACTGCTTCAGATATTATACCACATACCCATTTCCCTGCTTCTTTCAACTAATTACATTTTCCAAATTCTACTATGATGTTCACTAATTATCCCAATATTTTTGAACCATATAACACCTTCAATGACTTTATCAATTTAATATCTTCATTTAATTGTCTCTTGTTAATCTTGAATTTATGAGATGCATCAAGGTATTAGCAATGACACATAAATCACTATTTTCCACTATGAGGTATCCATTTAAGTTCCAAATAAAAATTACAAATTGGATGAGCCAAATCAGTATGATTTTTCTAACAATATAAGTTTCCTATTTTAGGAAATTCAATAATTATAAAAATTAATGAAGCTTTCATTTTAAAAGAAAAATCTCATTGATTTATCAAAAAAATTTATTCCATCATCCCAAAATTCTCAAAATTATTTTATTATAGGATAATGGTATAAATCAATTCCATTTCCTTGCATGTTATTTCTAGTAATAATCATAAAAATAATAAATGAACTATTATTCATACACATACATGGAGGTAGATTATTGGGGTTCCAAATATCTATCTCTATGTTATAATTAGTACTTCAAGTACTAAAAGGGTTAAAACCATCGTAATGAAATCCCAAATACACATTCATGTGAACTAAAGAAAAATATGGATATAATGAATCAAATACCTTCCAGGACATTGAATATTTTTTAAGTATCATCATGTCATTATTGTTACCTCCCAAATCATTCCACCTCATGTCATATGTGGTCATAGATGACTCAAATAATATTTCCAATCATGGTTTCATAGAAAAGTAATGCAATACCTTTTGGGGAGTTTTTTCTTCTATTTCTTCCTTATGTTACATTAATTTGTACCCTCACTACTACCCACTGATTTCTATATAATTTTATAACATTTTATGCATTCTTATTTATCAAACTCTTATCCCTAATAAATAATGAAATCAAAAGCCCCCCGTAAGTGGAGGGGATGGTAGGGTGTGGGGTTTGGGGCGTCGGTCATGGGGTCGAGTCCCCAGGCCTGTTTATTTCTAGTTTCTTTGTATGTGTGTGTGTTATTGTTGGTACCATTAACAAACTTTTTTAAAATTATGAAATCATTAAGGCATTAAATTATTTTTACATAATCAAGGTTAAGCTTGTTGGTGATTTTAATCATCTCATAGAATGATGCAAGGATCTTAGCTTCAATAAAATCATAATAAAGAAACTCCAAAATGATGGACATTTATTTGTCAGTAATTCTATAGAGTCACTTTATATGGTACAAATTAAGTATGAAAGATAACTTTGAATACTTGGAACAACCTTCACACAATTTTTAATTTCCATCTTCAACTAATTCGTAAAACTCATTTTTTCTCACTGAAGTTATAAGCAAGATTAACTACTCATGAGAAACTGAAGTTACTATTAATCTATTAAATCTTTTTCATTTTATCACGTAAAGTCAACTGTTTCATTCATCAAGTTTTGAACTGAAATCTACTATGGAAGGTGACTTTTTGTTTTGTTGATATGATATTCATTTCTTAGAATTTCCATAACATTCAATTTGTTATACCAAATACAATGTACAAATAGAGTAGGAAATTTTATTAGTGTTATTTCATCCTATACTTCATTTCTATTTATCCACATCTTGAATTTACAATTAAGACTCATATATTTTATTTTTTCGTCCAGTGATTTATTTGGAATTATATCATTTAAAAATTCTTCCAAACCCATAGAATTTTGAGGTGTGATTCAAGGTGAAATAATCAAAAATTTATCTATACATCATGGATTACGACACTTCTCCCTATATATTCATATATATATATATAAATTTTTATTCAAACAAGTACAATTAATTCTTATCATCGATTTGTAAAAAAACTTTTTTCAATAAAATTTTTCTCATTGTAAAGATTAGTTTAAACTAAAAGATGAAAAATAAATTAATATGATCAGTAATATACTATAAAATGATTAGAACAAGTCTATTTTCCTCCAAAATCAAAAGAATAATTGATAATTACAAACCCTAAAAAACTACTTGGCAGTTTAGGGGTCAGATATCATCGGAGATGGTCGGCCAGGTGGGGGTGGAGGTTGGTGAGGAGAAGGAAGTGACTAGTGTGGAGGTCGGGGAGGAAAGGTCAGTGTTGTCAAACTCATGAACGAATATGGGGTTGGGGGATCGGGGTTGAGGGGGAAGGGGAAGGATGAGTATGGGGGTCAGGGATCAGGTTCATGAGGAGAAGGAGGGCCTCCGTCGGGGATGGGGTTTGGGGTCAGAGACTGAGTTAACTAAGGTTTCTTCAAAAATTTAATGACAGATTCTCTAAAACTAATTCTAAATCCAAAAATATTTATTTTTTAAAAAATATATCAGAAAATATAATAAACTATCACTATATTTTAAATAAAAATAAATATGTTAAAATTTAGTGGAGGTTTTAGTAACCACCACTAAAAAATAGTAGTTGATATGTATTTTTCTTATAGTTTCACAACTATCTGTACCATAAATGTCTACTAGCTCACACCTATCATCAGTTCAAGGTACTCATACCTATAATCATGACACTATCATCAGCCTTGGAATAAACCTTTATGGATATCTATAACCACTCATTGCCATAAATAATCCATTTAATCATCAAATTGGTGTCTTAAGTGTAAAAATATATGTTTCAATCCTCAATAGTCAAACAAGTCTATCAATAACAATTCTACTATCATCAATCAAAAGTTAATCATCCAGTCATGTGTATACAACCAACCCCTAGATAATTTCCCAACCTAGTAAAGAACCATACTCCATATACACCACCCTCTTGTAATACAATAAGAGAAATATAAAAATAGTAGGGTGTTGCTACTACATCACAACATAATAACTAAGATCAAGTTATATACTAAAAAATATCCTACTATAATTATAAATCATTGGTATGTTAAAGTCTAACTCATCATGATGTCAAACCCATATCATTTCCATGATGAGATTATATCATCATCACAAGAATATACAAGTATAACATCACTTATCACCATGTTAAATGATATTAATTATCTAAGTTTATATATAATCATATTTCATCCCATCCGGCTTTCCAAATGTTCATCACCACTCACCATCATGATAAAAATTATCAAAACCTCATGTTTTATCAAATCAAGAATCGATACGAGTCCAAATAATCATACACGTGATTTTTGGTTCCACCAGAAACTAACCATGCATCACATTCATTGTGTAAATTTGTAAACTTTTTATGTGCACACTCATTCTCATATTTTCATTTAGAGATTTAATCATTTTATAAGCTCTAAATATGAAGGAAAACATCACATTATACATTTAAAAATGGTTTGAGTGGTGCCCTTATAAATTTTGGGATTATATCGTTATCAATCAGAAAACTTGTCTTCTTTAAAAATTATTAAAATTCCCCTTAAAACCCCAAATATCTCTAAAATATCCCTATCATGATCAATATATAAAATATACCAATTTTGAAATTCCATTTTTCACAAAAAAAAATATCGGATAAATAATCTTCATTTATTTCAATATTTAGACATACTACATCATGTGATGGTTCTAAGTAACACATCACATACAAAATTACCTATTACATGTGGTTCTTGAATTAATTACCTCATATGATGATCACAATGTTGGTGAAGAATCATAAATTTGATGTTATGTATAAATTTTATTAGTGAATGGAGGTTAAATATTTATTCAGGGGGATAAGATTTCATTTAAATAATATATATATATAATTGATATAGAAATGTAGGAGAATGATGTGTCAATACTGTATCTTGATAAAATTGGAACAATATAGAGAAATTTTTTAATACCTCTCAATATAAACATATTATTTAATATGAATATTTATATTATTTATAAGACAAAATTTATATTTCATTATTTAATAAAGGTTCTTTAAAATATGATCTCACTCTCTCTCTCTCTCCACTAAATTTCCACGCCCCACTTGCACATTCCTTGTATCTTTTATTGATCATACTTCTATTTTTATTATTTTATTATTTTGATAACTCATATGCATCCCCACTCTCCTAAATTGTATCTAGGGGTTGGAAAATGTGTTGTTAACCGAATGGTTGTCTAAAAAATGAATATAAAAACTGAAAAGGCATACTAAATTGTTTTTTAATTAATAATATTTTATTTAAATTAATAACCAAAATATTTTTTATTGGTGTTTTGTTATTAATTTTAATAACCAAAAACCAAAAAACCTATGAAAACCGAAAATAATCAATTTTAAAATATTTTTATGTTTATTTAATATTAAAGATATTTAAAATATTTAAAAATTTAAAAATTAATAAAAAATAAATGGATAAAATATCTTTTTAAAATATCTCACCATGATGTATATATATATATCATATATCAAATATTATATATATAATAAAATATTTATTTATATATTTGTTTTGTGGTTCAGTATTATTTTAGATTTAGGCTTTTATTTTGTCATTATGTAATGGTCGCACACCCCTACTCGCCAAGTTGTCCCGCCCAGCCGTCCCCTGAGTTTCAGAGCATCCACTAACTTCATTTCATGCATCCTCCATTTTTTGCATCCTCCATTTACATATTATCCACCATCTACAATTTATGTAGCTTCTCTTTCCTTTATCCATCACTCATCCCTAATTTCCAATCCATATTTTAGTTTTTTAATACTGGATTTTTGGGTTACCTTTGTCACCATTTTTAAACTATGCAGGTGGAGTAGTGACCTTTTTTGAACTATACATGAGAGGTAGGCTTGTTGATGTAGGTGAACATTCAATGTTTTACTCATTGAATTGGATTGTTCCCAAAGGACCTTTTGGATCATCTTATTTGGAGGTGCAAAATTAAGGCTTGTATCTAGATTATTTAAGAAATACTTTTTCATTAATCTATTTTCCATGTATATAATTTTAATTATTAATTATTAAATAAGTATTTTAACTTTCCTCTTTTGTTGTTATAGTGATAGAAGCCTTTTTTATCTCATCTTTTATAGGTGGTGAAATATTGACAATCCTTCAACTTCATTTTCATTAATCATTGATCATTAATGTGTTTATTTCTCACTTATACTTATCGTATCCCATAAATGTTGGAGGAAATTTTGTACTTGTATTTTGATCAAAATTTAGTTTTAATTTTTAATATTGAAATTATGTTTTTTTTTTCAAAAATAGTTTATGCATTTTGATGTAAATTAATATTTTTTATAGAAGGTTAACTGAATGGTTCCTTGATTTGATTAGAGTTTCTAGAAAACTAAAATAACAGTTTGTGTCTTTTTTCAATCTAGAGATGTGATTTCTTGGTTATGGTGGAGATCTGCTCTTGTTACTAGTTTTAGTGTAGCATTTATCAATCAGAAGCTTCATCGTGTGTTGCGACTTAGATGAAGGTGGTACATGATTTTCTCAATCGTTTTATTATATTTCTATACATTGTGTTGTTTCCTATCATGTTCAATAGGTAGTGATTTAACTACAAAACCCACACCCATCAATCATTTCTTATTCACCACCACCATGTGGATCATATCAGTGAAGTTTTTGATCAATGGATACATATGAAGCCACCAAGTCGGTGGTGTTCTCTAGGATCCAGGCCTTGCGTAACGACCCAAAATTTTATCAATGGAATTTCTCTGTTATTATAGTAATGTAATATAGTATAATTCTCGTAAAATCATATATATACCATAATAAAAACTTTATAAATGAATAGTTAATGAAATAATAAGTATTTCTAAAAGTTAAAGAACCAATATCGATGAAATAGAAACTTGACCTGAGGAATAGTCATATGAACCTTATGAATATTAAACCAAACAAATGAATAGTAGGATCACCCATGAAAGTATAAATAAAATTTAGTCATATTATAAATGAAATTATGGTATAATTATATCACAGTCTAAGTAATTAAATGTTTTAAAAATTATTAATTAAGTGTTGGTATTTTTTAAAGTCATGAATATTTAATTACAATTTTATAACTAATTTAATAATTTAAAAGAAAATTTATTTCATAAAATGTATTCATAAATTAATATTTTTATTTCTTATGATTTTAAGATAATTTTATTTAACCTTACTTAATTTTCTAAAGTATTATAAAATCAATCATAATTTTCATATTTTCATATTCCAATTAAATGATGATTTTAATTTAAAATTAAATTACTCATATTTATAAAATTATTTTCATAAAATGGATTCAATTTTTTAATTCTACATGTTGAAAAAAATTTAGGGTTAACTTTTGGGATTTTTCTAAAACACTTGAATTTTTTATTAATAGTAAAATACTATAATTTACAATAAAAGCTAAATACATGAATTATGGAGTCATTGATGATGTGAGGATGATGTAATCCCAAAATATCAAAATCTCCCTCATTATTTTAATATATATATAAGTAATACACAAACTATTCATAGTCTTAAGCCAAAATAATAAACGAATAAATATATTAATGAGAAAACACCCCTTTCCTCCACTATAAATACCACCCCCACGCCTCCTCTTCTCCTCACACCTCTTAATATTTGATCCATTCCCAAATTATATCCAATACTATTCCCTACCCAATTACCCACGTCCAGGAGATCTTGGGATCATCAAAAGACAAAAGCTTTTTCCCTAAGGAGGTTCTCAAGGAGAGATTTAAGCGGTAAAATCTTTTTCCTTTTTCTTTTAATTTCTTTTAATTTCGCTTTTCTTCTTAGTCTCTACTCAAATCCCCTCATAAAAATGGTATGATAAATCCATTTCCTTACTTAAACTATAATTATATCATTTTAATGTAATATCCATCATTAAACTTCTCCCCCCCCCCCTCTCTTTTATTCAAAAAACAAAATCGTCGCCCATTATGTGTCAATTTATCAATATCGTTGGCGATGCACTGTCATTTTCCTTTAATTCCTTCAAAGATATTAATAAATTTATTATAATTGTTGAAAAATATTTTAAAATGTATTTTACCACCCTATTTATGTTCCGGAACTAACATATATACATAATACTAAATGATAAAACAAAACGAGTTTGTTGTGATCGAAAAACTGCAAAAAAATTAACCTAAAACGATCATCATTAACTTTAATAAAATGATTCATCCTCATAAAATATAACCAAATTATTTATAAGATCATTTAAACTTATTTAATATCATTAATAACATATAATAACAATTCTATATAATTATCTGCATTTTACACAAACTTCTTTTCATGTATACAAGTGAATTGATCATCAAAACTAAGAAAAGGAACACTCTAGAACAATGAAATTAAACTCTATAGCTTATCTAAAAGCTGGTAAATGAACTTAATAAAAACATAATGAATCAAATTAATGTATAAAAGGTACTATATTTTTTAACTAATGAATCAAATGTGATTATAAAGGATATTAAAGTGAAGAACCCATTCAAACATAAGGTAAGGGGAATTCTCAAACCTAACTCTCTTTCTTTGGGTTTTCCCTCTTTCACCCCATTTTCATTATGGATATTCCTTAAATATAATTTCATCATAATTATATTACCATTTATGGTATAAAAATTTTTTCTACTTGATTTTATGACAAAGACAATGTTTTCCTACAGAAATCTTATTAAAAACACACAATTTACTTCTTGAGATTGTTTCTTCTTCACTCAAGGTTGATGATTCTTATATCAAGAATATTATTCCTTATTTAATTTGGGAACACAAATTTTATGAATTTATTATTTATGAAATTAATCACATTCCTCTCTATAGGTTATTTTATGTTCAAGATTGATATATGTTCTATGTGGTAGGCATGATAATGTAAATATTCTGATGTGGCTGGTGCGGCCAGAATTTTATAGCGTAATGTAAATGTTATGATGTGATGGGTGTGTCCAGAATTATATATCACTCCAATAATTGGTAAATGTGATGTATCTCATAGTAAAATTGAAATATTCCTGAACATGATGCTACCTTTGTTCACAACTATGTGTGGTAGTTGACCGCTAAGACATGATGTTTTATTTTTATGCATTACCACATTCCATGCCTTTATCTAATGCTTCCTTTCTTTATTATGATAAAGATCATATGATTATGTTATGATGATTATGATTATTCTCACCCATGTTATATTGTTTCATGTTCTTATCTATCCTCTTACTGGGATTTTAGCTCACCCCTTAATTTGATGTATATCCTTAAGTGACTACTTGTACTAATGAGAATTCAAGGGCCAATAAAAATCTAGAGAAGAAGGAATTAAATAAATGTTTGTGTTTTATTTTTTAAATGTTATGTATGGTCATAATTTTCCCAAGACACTAAAACTTCGGATCTTGTTCATGTAATTATTTTATTTTGGTTATCAATAAAATTATTTAATAGTAATATAAGAAAAATAAGGGTTGTTATAGTTGGTATCAAAACATAGTTTAGTTAATTTGGGAATTCAGATTAGAGAACCTTAGAGAAAACCAATAGTATGAGACTAAGTATATGTAAGAACACAATAATATTTTCTAAACATAGGTATCCCATAAGATATTCCTTTAGAGTTAATTTCACAAAGGGATAAATTATTTATGGATTGTTGACTTGTTTTTTGTTCTAACCTTTTATATTTTAGAAAAGGGTGGGAACTAGGAGAAGTTATGACAACAACATGTGTAAGGGATAATGGACCGATTGCCCGAATGACATCCTCAATGCTTTGGGAGGTGGAGTTCAAAATTTCATGGTGATTCTTACCCAGTTGTCTTAGGTTATGAACAATAACCTGAATAATGTGGAACATCAACCTTCATCTAAGAGGGATAAACTGTCTATCGATTGTTTTATGTGATAATAACCACTGACATTTAGTATATGTTCTGATCCACTAGTCATGGAAAAGTGTGTCAACCCAATGGAGAATATCTTTTATGTGATTCACTATTATGATATGGCGAAGGTGACTATGACCATTTACCATTTAGATGGAGAGGCTGGCCAATAGTGGGCATTGATTAAGAACACCAATCTAAAAGATGAAATTGAAGTGATGGAGTGGGAAGACTTTAAGATAATGTTTCTTAACAAGTATTTCCCTCAAACTCTTTGAACAAATATGGACAGATAATTCATAGAGCTGAATCAAAATGAAGGAGAATCTGTCACAGTCTAAAAAAAAATTCACAAGGCATGCAAGGTACACATTGGGTTTTGATATCCAAAATGATTACAAAATTGATAGATTATTTAGTGTATTAAAACCACACCTTCAAAATGCTCTTGAAATTTGAGACGTTGGGAATTATGAAGAAGTTTTTATATGTGCTATCAAAGTGGAGATGGATTTTATAGAATGGTTCCATGGCTATGGTGATAAGAAACAAAAGATGGAGTTTCAAGTTGGAGGATCTAATGAGAAATGTGGAAAGAAAAATCAACCACCCACATGTCAAAAATGTGGCAAGAATCATCATGGTAACTTTCTCAAAGGGGCAGGGAAATTATTCAAGTTTGGGAGAGAAGTACACCAAGATCATGAATGTTGAAAAGACATGAGGAAGTAGGACAATGTGGTGGAAGAAATTAGATCACCACCCATGGTCCAATGATACAACTGTAGGGAGAAAGGTAACTATTCAAGTTAGTGCACTAAACCTAAAGTACTCGAGGGTAATCAACGTCATCATCCACCAAATCCAAAGGAGTAGTGTAAGGATTATTCCATAACTATTATGTAATTGGAGAAATTAAATTAAGTCATACAAGTTACAATTCATATTTACTCAATAATGGAAAAAGTCTTATTTGATTCTAGTTCTAAGAATTCCTTTATATCATACAATTTTTATAGAACTATTGAATTAAAGCCCCAAAAAAATGAAGTAGAGGTATCTTTATAAACACCTATGGGTGTGATCATTGCTACCCAAGTGTTGGAATATTATCCTATTGGAATATAGGGGAATGTTCTTCCAAAAAATCTCATGATACTACCCTTTATAGAATTCAACGCTATAATGGGAATGGATTGGCTCTCATTATATAGAGCACATATCAACTGTTGGGAAAATAAAATATATTTTCATATTCCTAACTATACCATGCTCCTCTAAAAATGAAAGGAAGGTCATGAATCTTCTTTGAAAAATCCTTCAATGGTGTGGGTGTTAATTCACTGTGAATAATAATACCTCCTTCAAATGGTTGATTCAAAGGAAGGTATCAACCTAGTGTAAATGTTCATTATGAGGGAATACATTTATTTATTTCCTAAAGAGTTTCCCAGAATTCCCCCGGATCATGAGTAATATTTCTCAATTGAACACATATATGAAGCTACTCCTATCTCAAAGTTTCCCTATAGGATATATTATATCGAACTGGAGGAGTTAAATAAGTAGCTACAAGAGAATTTGGACAAAGTGTTCATCCACCCTAGTGCATCACCTTGGGGTTCACCAATTCTATTTATCAAGAAAAAGGATGGATCAATGCAGATATGTATCGATTAATGGGAACTCAACAAGATCACCATAAAGAAAAAGTTTCTTATTCCAATGTCTAATGACTTGTTTGATCAACTACGAGGAGATCATTACTTCTCAAAGGTGGATCTCTTTTCTAGATATCATCAGTTAAAGGTTAAGATAGAATATATTTATAAGACTGCCTTCTATACAAGATATGGTCACTATAATTTTTTTGTGATGCTATTCAGACTTACTAATGCCCCTGAAATCTTTATGGATTTGTCGAATAGAATCTTTAGACAATACCTCAACAAATTTTTGGTAGTGTTTATAGATGATATTTTAATCTACTCTAAGATCAAGGAGGAATAGGAAGATCATCTAAGGCTTGTGTTGACAACATTAAGGAAAGAGAAATTGTACTCCAAGTTCACCAAGTGCGACTTTTGTATGTAGAATGTCACATTCTTGGGACATGTGATCAAAATTGAGGGAATTTTTGTGGATTGTTAAAACACAAAGGCAATTGAGGAATGGACCAGACCCTCTAGTGTCATGGAAATCCACAGTTTTCTTGGATTATCTAGGTACTACTGACATTTTGTGAGAAATTTCTCATGATTATAAAGACCAATAACTAAGTTAATAAGGAAGGGGTAAAGTATGTATGGATATAATAATGTGATGAAAGATTCAAGGAGATAATGAATAGGTTGATCACTACACTTGTACTCACATTACCCAAAAGTGGAGAAAGTTTTGCGATATACAGTGATTCTTCAAAAAAAAGATTTGGGTTGTGTACTTATGAAAAATGATAATGTGATAGCCTATGCCTCACGTCAGTTAAAGATCCATCAGTAGAAATACTTGACGCATGATATGAAGATAGCAGTTGTGATTTTTGCCTTGAAAATTTGGGGGAACTACCTCTATGGTGAAAGGTGTGACATATATACCGATAAAAAGAGCCTAAATTATATATTCACACAAAAGGATATCAATATGAATCAAAGGATATGTTTATTTATAATCAAAGACTATGATTAATCTATTAACTATCATCCTAGTAAGGTGAACAAGGTAACTGATTCTATTATCATAAAATAACCTGCTACTCTATCCATGTTGTGGATTGAGAAAGACCCTATCTTCTTATACATGAAAAGAATGTATTTAGATATCATAATGATAATAAATACATACAACCTTTCCTAAATGATTGTCCAATAATCTATACAATATAAGATTAAGGAGGCATAAAGGGATGATCCAGAGTTACAAAATAAGGTGAATAGAGTAAAGGAAGGGAAACTGCAAGAGTTCCATATCGATGATGATTGTGTTATTCAGTTTGGAACGACGCTCTGTGTGCCTTCATCACCTGGGATAAAGAATGAGCTATTGGAAAATGCACATAGCTCAAATTTATCTATCCATCCTAGGAGTAATAAGATGTACTATGATATCCAACAACACTTCTGGTGGGAAAACATGAAGAAGTATATTTCTAAGTATATCTCAAGGTGTTTGATATGTCAGAAAGTTAAAGATGAGAAATGGATGTCCAAAGGGATGATGCAACCATTGATTATACCCATGTGGAAATGTGATAATGTCACTATGGAATTTTTCATGGGTCACTTGAATACATCTGAAGGAAATAATGTGATATGGGTTGTGGTTGACCAACTCACCAAGACGGCCCACTTTATTATTATTCAGGAAGATCTCTCACTTGAAAAACTTGTTAAGATATATGTGAAGGAAGTGGTGATAATTCATTGAGTTCCACTATATATTGTCTCTGATCATGATCCCAGGTACACATCTAAATTTTGGAAGAGTCTTCAACATGCATTGAGTAATGAATTAAATTTCAGCACAGTCTATCACCCCCAAAATGATGGAAAATCTAAAAAGACTATTCAGACATCTGATGATAGTTTGAGAGACTACTCTTTAGAATTTAAAGGTTGATGGGATCACCATCAACCATTGTTTGATTTATCATAAAATAATAGCTTTCACTTGAGTATTCATATGTCTCCATATAAAGCATTGTATGGAAAGTGATTTAGTACTCAAACATGTTGGGATGAAGTTGGAAAAATAAATATGCTTGAACCTTATCTTTTGAAAGATATGAAAGATAAGGTTCAAGCCATATAGAAACATACCAAGGATGCTAAGAGTTTGTAAAATAGATATTCTGACAATCGTTGAAGGTACTTTGAGGTCAACATTGGATATAAAGTCTTCCTTCAAATATTAACATGGAAGAGAGTCATGCAGTTTGGAAAGAAAGGGAAGCTAATACCAAGGTACATTGTCCCCTTTGAGATCCTTGATCACATAGGAGTCATGGAACATCATCTTTCACTTCCACCAAATATAGAACAAGTTCATGATGTGTTCCATGTATCACTCTTAAGAAAGTACATACTAGATCCCTCACATGTACTGAACTCAGAGGTGGTATAGGTGGAAGATGATCTCTCTTATGAGGAGCATCCAATAAAGATTCTGGACCAGATAGATAAGGTTCTATGAAACAAGATAAAACTTTTTGTCAAAGTGTTATAGAGGAACTATAAGTATGAAGAAGAAAATTGGGAAACATAGGAGGAAATGAAGTAGAAGTGCCCTCATATGTTTATGCGAAATGAAACTTTGTGGGTGATCTTTCAAAATGGGGGAAGAATGTACTGACCCAAAATTTTATCAATAGAATTTATCCATTCTTATAGTATTTTCTTATAGTATAAATTTCATAAAATCACTTATAGATCATAATAAAACCTTTATAAATTAAAAATTAATGAAATATGAAGTATTTATAGAAGTTAAGGAACCAATATCAATGAAATAGTAATTTGACCTTAGGAATAACAATATGACCCTTATGAATAGAAAACCAAACAAATGAATAGTTACCTCACCCATGAAAGAATAAATAAAATTTAGGCATCTTATAAATGAAAGTTAGGTATAATTATTTCATAGACTAAGTAAATAAATGTTTTAAAAATTATTAATTAAGTATTGGTATTTTTGTAAGTCATGAATATTTAATTACAATTTTATAATTAATTTAATAATTTAAAAGTAAATTTATTTTCATAAAATTTATTCATAAATTAATATTTTTTTGTATTCTGATTTTAAGATAATTTTATAAGACCTTAACTAATTTTTCAAAGTGTTATAAAATCAGTTGTAATTTTAAAATCTGTATTTTCCAAGTAAATTATGATTTTAATTAAAAATTAAATTACTGATATTTATAAAATGTAATAAAATTGAGGTCATTTTTTAATTCTACACATCAAAAAATGATAAGGGTGAATTTTTGGTATTTTTCTAAAATACTTGAATTTTTTATGAATTGTAAAATATGATAATTTACAATAAAAGCTAAATACACGAATTATGGAGTCATAGATGTGTAAGGATGATATAAGCCCAAACTCTCAAAATCCCCCTCATTATTTTAATATATTTAGCGATAATTATCAAACTATTCATATTCTTGAGACAAAATAATAAACTAATGAATATAATAATGAGGAAACACCCTTCTCCTCAATTATAAATACCACCCCTCACCACTCTTCTCCTCACAACTCTAAAGATTTGAGGGTTGCCCAAATTATACCCAATATTATTCCCTATCCCCTTACTCACATCCAAGAGATTTTTTTTCTCATCAAAAGAATAAAAACTTTTTCCTAAGGAGGTTCCCAAAGAGAGATTTAAGAGGTAAAATCTTCATCCTTTTTCTTTTAATTTCTGTTAATTTCATTTCCTTTTCTTATTATCTCCTTAACACCCCTCATAAAAATGGTATGATAACTCCAGTAACTTAAATATTCTATAATTATCTAATTTTAATGGATGGTATATCATTAAACATCTCTCTCTCTATTTTATTCATAAAATGTAATCGTTGCCCGTGATGTGTCAATTTACCGCCATCGTGGGCGATGCACTTTCATTTTGATTTAATTCCTTTAAGGATGTTAATAAAATAATTATAATAGTTAAAAATTATTTTAAAATGTATGTTACCACCCTCTTTATGTTATGGAACTAAAATATATACATAATACTAAATGATAAAACAAAACAAGATGAGTTTGTTGTGATTGAAAAAACGCCAAAATTAACCTAAAACAATCATCATTAACTTTTATCTAATGATTCATCCTCATGACATATAAAAAAATTATTTATAATATCATTTAAAAGTATAAAATATCATTAATAATATATAATAAAAATTCTTTATATTTATCCTCATTTTCCAGGAACTTTCATTCATGTATACAAGTAAACCAAGCATGAAAATTAAGAAAACAAACACTTACAAAAGATGTAATTAAATTCTATAACTCGTCAAAAGTACCATAAAGGAACTTAATAAAACCATAATGAATAAAATTATTGTATAAAAGGTTATTTATTTTTTAATTAATGAATCTAATGTGATTATACAGGGTATTAAAGTGAAGAAACCATTCAGACATAAGGTAAGGGGAATTCTCAAACCGAACTCTCTTTCTTTGGGTTTCCCCGATTTCACCTCTTTTTCAGAATGGATATTACTTAAATATAATTTATCCATCATTATATTACCTATAATAGGATATACATGTTTTCTACATTATTTTATGACAAACACAACGTTTTCCATAAGAAATATTCTTGAAAAACACCTTTTACTTCTCGAGATTGTTTCTTCTTCAATTAATGTTGATGTTTCTTATATCAAGTATGTTATTCCCTATTTCATATGGGAACCCAATTTTTATGAATTTATGACTTATGAAATTAAACCCATTTATTTCAATGGTTTATTTTATGTTCAATATTGATATATTTTCTATGTGTCATCCATGATAATGTAAATGTTATGATGTGATAGATGCATCTGAAATTATATAGCGCAATGTAAATGTTATGATGTGATGAGTGCTCCCAAAATTATATATAACTCCAATTAATTGTTTTATATGATTTATCTCATGATAAAATTCAAATATTTATGAACAATATTCTATATTTTTTCATAATTATGTATGGTAGTTGTCCACTAAGACATGAAGTTTCATTTTTATGCATTGTCACCTTCCATGCCTTTATCCAATGCTTCCTCTCTTGATTATGATAAAGATCTTATTATTATTTTATGATTATAAAGTTTATTCTCACCCATGTTATATTGTTTCATTTCCTTATCTTTCCTCTTACTGGGATTTTATCTCATCCCTTTCTTTGATGTATATCCTCAGGCGACTACTTATACTAAGGAGAATTCAAGGGTCAATAAGAAGCTAGAGAAGAAGGAATTAAATAAATGTTCATGTTTTATTTTTTAAATGTTATGTATGGTCTTAATTTTACCAAGACACTAAACCTTTGGATCATGTTCATGTAATGCTTTCATGTTGGTTTTCATTAAAAGGATGTAATAGTAATGTAAAAAAAATAAGGGTCATTGAACCTTGGATCTAGAAAATTATTTTAAGGTATAAACTAGTTCAAGACTAATCTGAATCGTATTTAAATATAAATAGTTTTTATGACTAATTCAATAATATAATCTAGTTCTTGATTTATTACATTTACCTTCGGAAAAAAATAGTTAACCGAATGGTTATCCAAAAATTGATTTAAAAATAATGGAAAGGTGAGTCTAAATTGATAAACAAAGTTGAAAAATAGAATATAATAAAATGGTTATTGGATTTGGTTGCGAAAATAATAACTAAAACAATATACTAAAACAATGTCTTCTAAAAAATCCCCTAACTCTACAATCTACCCTACCAATCTCTCATTATCTTCAATCACATAATTAAACACTAATAATATGAATATAAAATATGATAAAAAATACTATAACTTATTATATCATCTCATAAAATTAAAACAAAAACTAATTAATTTAATGATATTTTGAATCTTCTTCAACCCCCCCCCCCATCATACCATCAACATACCCTATCATTTCCACCTCCATCTTAGAACCATTTCCAACCCACATTCCCACTGTCTGGTAGAATTACATAATGGGTGGTGGATCTCTCCCAAGATATAACCTTTTAACTTGATCATAAAATTCATAGATGGAATATTCATGAAAAGTAAACATCAAAAATGGGTGTCAAAAATTATAATGGGGATTCATTCTCAAATTTATCTATATTATTGGATTCCCAAATGTAGTTTCTTTTCAAATTCATGGCATCCCTTCGGATTTTTATTACTCTTATGGATAGGTGATTTCGCTTCTTCAAATCCAATTTTTGCCTTTGTTAAGGTGATTTTTTATCTCCAACCATATTAATCATTGTCAAAGATTCTTTTAGTCTAAATATTAATCAATTAATGAGTGAAGGATGTTTGGGAAGATTCAATAGAATTTGTGGGAATTATAGTGTTTCCCATATCCTCTTTGAAGATTACATACTAATATTTATTAATGGATGCCAATAATTAGAGGAAATATTTAAATATTTATTATCCATGGCACAGGTTCACTCCCAATACAACAAGTTTTATGAGAAAAATATGGAAAAAAAATCTATCATGGAAAATAGACTTCTATTGGTAGTAGGTTCCTTAGTCAATAATGAACGTAGAGTAGTTGGTGGTGAGGATATTTTTGAGGGTGGATAATCTACTTGAACAGCCATTTATGATGGTGTTTCATTTTTAAAATGAGGTCAAATACTAAGATTGAAAATAAGAAAAAATCTCCCAGTTTTACTCCTTTTCATCCTCTGATGATTAATTTGAAGAAGTATAGAACCTACCCCCTCTGTGATCTCGTGTTCTTTCATTCATGTATGTGTTCGTTTCATTTTCTAGAAGTCCCACTACCCCAAACAAAGTCATCTCAAATCCATTGAGGCTAGAATGATGAATATTGGGGAATTGTTTTCAATGGTTGAGAAATTAAACAAGATTAAAATCAATTTTTTAAAACATATTTTGAATGATATTTTTATACGATTAAAACTTTCAAGGTGGTGTCGAATATTGATCTAGAATGAGTTATCTAGAGGTAGTCAATGTTTGGGTCAATCTATGGTTCTAAAGTACCCCCTTGTTAGAGAAGATGCCACTATTCATGTTACAAGTGACTTTCAAGAGACTTTTTTGGAAGCATCATCGGTGTACCACATTAGTACTGCTTCATCAAAAAATCTTGATCATTGATATCCTTTTAACAAATCTTGTTCAATTGGAACCAGATTTCAATGATCCAAGAATTTATTTCCACTATTTTAACTATTCTAGATATAAGCATATGGTTAGATTTTCGAAAATATAATTAAATTAATTTAGGAAAATAATGTTAACCTAATTAATCTTACTTTTATTCATTATTACATCTAAAAAAATTTGAATATCTTTTGTATATTAACAATTTATGGAAGTCCATAGCAGAGATCACTAATCCCATTAAAGTAAAATTAGATGAAACTTCAACAGGTGGTTAATCTAGTGATAAGAAGTTTACCAATACCTCTTTGTATGATGTGGAGTGGGTTATTCTCAACAAAAAGTATACTTCTCAAATCATGCAATTGATCTCCAAGAGTTTCTTCTAAAAATATCCAAAGAGCATTATGCTTCTATGATATAGAGAAAATTGGAAAAGATATATACAAGGAAAACCAAAAAAACTAAAGGTGCCTAATATTTTTTATTTTTAACCTGATGTTCAAGGATGGGAACAATGTATCCTAGCACATGAGAAACTTCCAAGTTATTGTTGACCAGTTTAATTCTATGAAAATAAAGATGGATGATGAGTTTAAGACAGTGTTGATGTGGAACTCCTTAATAAAGATATAGGATGATTATTAATTCAACACCTAATGTAAATATCTTCATGGAAATAGTGAAATATATAATTCTCAATAAATAATCTATAAGAAAGGATGAGGGATATACTAAAAAATTAGAGGCTCTTGTCACTAAAAATCAAGGGAATCAGAAATGTAAAGGAAGAATAAAAGGAAAATAACATTATGGTCAAAATAAATAAAGGGGGAAGAAATAAAAATCTCAATAAAGATATGACATGAAGTGAAACTGCTATATAAATCTCAGACACTTCATCTGATGGTGTTATAAGTGTAAGGATGGGTAGAAGAACTGGGAAGGAAGACCCCAAAATAATGATGATGCATTTGTCAATAAAAGGATTGTTATTGTTTAGGAATAGAATATCAATATTGAACTCGAAGACTCGAGTTAGGTTATTGATGCACGATACTCCTACCATATTATATATAGGATACATTTATTCTCATCTCACACTTTAGGGAGTTTCAGACACATGAATATAGGAAATTATGGTGAGTCCAAAAATACTGGTATTGGAAATATTTTTCAAGAGACTAATATTATATGCATGTTACTATTGAAAGATGTGAGGCATGTTCCTAATATTCACCTCAATATAATATCCACAAGAATTCATGAAGATAATGGATATATTAGGTCCTTTGGTGATGGAAAATGGAATCTGTCCAAAAGTAATGTGGTAATTTCTAAAGGTATGAAAGATGCTTCTCACTACCTTACAGATACCAAGACCACAGAGGGAGGAATCAATGAATCTAAAAAGTAGGTTCCTATATAAGTGTGATACAATATTATTGGAAAAAAGAGTGATAGAGGAATTATAATTCTCTCTAGGAAAAACCTCTTCTTAGGAATCAAAGGAACACATTTGGATACTTGGGTTCGTTGTATCTTTGGAAAAAAATACTGAGTATATTATCATGGTTATTTACCATCTAGATAATGGAATGTTTTATATTTGACACAAACTGATGTCTATATAATGAGAACCAGTTCTATTAGAGGCATTATTTATTTTACGACTTTTATTGATGATCAAACTAGAAAAGTTTGGGTTTTTTCTTTGAAAACTAAATATCATGTGCAGGATGTTTTTAATCAATTTTCTAAGAAGGTGGAGAGAGAAACAGGTAAATAATTTATGTGTGTGTGTAAATTTAATAGAGGAGAGCATTATGGTCCATTTGAATAATATTTTTTTAATTTTATCATCAGGCTGGAAAAATTAGTTCCAAATATTCCTCAGCATAATGGTGTTGTTGAGAGGATAGACAAATCCATTTGTGAGAGCACTGAGTGCATGATATCGAATTAAAAGGTGTTAAAACCCATTTTTGGGAGAGTAAATGAGGACCACAATTGATATTATCAACCTGTCTATATAAATTCCACTAAACTACAACAAAAAAGTGTTTGAACTAGTAAATCTATTTTGTATTAGAACTTGAGAGTATTTGGTTTTAGGGAATTTATACACATCCTGAAAGATAAAAGGGTGGATATAGATGGAAAGATAAAGAAGTGTATATTTTTGGGATATGTTATTGAATATTTTGGATACCAACTTAGGGATCCTATTAATAGGTTGATCTCTAGAAGTAGTGATGTGGTATTTTTTGAATATCAGATGATTGGAGATTTTTAAAACCCAAAAAAAATCTAGAGAAGTTGTAGCTTGAGGAAATTCTAGTCAATATTGAACCAATATCACCAACCTTAGTTCTAGATATTGGGGAAGATATTCTGGACATTGATGATACAAAAAAAAATAGGTAATATGTCGCTATATGCAGATATTCCAGAACATATCTCACTTGAAGCACAGTTGAGGAGATCCGCCAGAGAATGAAAAAAATACCGTATATACTCACCACATGAGTTTGTGATTCTCACTAATGTGGGAGATCTAAATATTTATGATGGTGCAATCATAATTCATATGAAGATGGAATGTAAAAAGGTCATGCAAGAAAATATAATATCCTTTCATAAGAAGTGCACATTTGACCTGGTAGAGTTACCACATGGAAGTAAGTTACTCAAGAAAAAGTTATTATACCAAATAAAAGGTGAATATAGAAGGCCAAAAATACACTATAGAGTCTGGATGGTTGTGAAGGGATTTAGTTAGAATAATGGTATTGAATTTGATGATTTTTCCTTTTATGTTAAAAATGAATTCAATAAAATATATGTTTGGATTGGAAACAAGTCACCACATGGAGGTGCAACAATGGGATGCAAAGACTTCATTCTTACATAGTGATATTGAAGATAAGATATAAATGGATTAGACAAATGGATTTTATATGAAAAGAAATGAAAACATGGTATTCAAACTTAAGAAAATTTTATATGGTATGAAACAAGCACCGAGGAAATGGTACAAAATTGTTGACTCATTCATAGAGAAAAATGAGCATATAAAGATGATTGATGATCACTGTATTTTCATAAAATTATTTTCTAAAATAAATTTCATTTTTATCTTAATTTATATTAATGTTATGTTAATTATTGGTCGAGATATCACCAAGATTAATAGGTTGAAGATGGAGTTGAACAAGTTTTTTTAAATAAAGGACTTAGGAGATTCTTTTTAGATTATTAGTATAATGATTAATTGTGAAAATATAAATCTTAATATTATTCTATATTAGGAATGATACATGTTGGGTCCATGACCACCTTTTGATAAACCATTGAAAGACACAGCACAATAACTTCCCTAGAAAAAAAATGAAGCTCTAAAATGAACCCCAGGTTGTGGCGTTCATATCTTGGAAGTCATCACACCCAAATCGCTACACTGAAACATAAAACTAGTGCCTGAATGGACCAAATTCCTTTAATTTTTATTTATTTTTTATAATCCCCTTTTAAGGGTTGTGGGGGAACCCTTACATGGCCTGTAGGCTTAGAGAAATTACATGACCCGGAGGACATAGAGGAATTCATCCTAAATAGACTAAAAGCAACTACCCCTCCCCAGAAAATATCTTGATGTCTGATATCCACCTATGTAAGTTTGGTCGGCTAGCTATCCTATGCATAGGTGCATAGGTCTGGTACTGATGGAAATGACATTCCCTCTCATTCTTCCAATTCTGGTTAGCTCTGCTCTGGTAAATGCCCCTGTTCTTGAATCCTCATTTGGATCCTTGTTCCTTGAAGTCTATCTGGTTTCATCTACATTACATGTGGCTCAAAGTCCTTGATGTGGCCTGAAAGCCTTGTGGTGTCCCCAAAGCCTTATTGTCCTGAAGGCCTTTGGTGGCCCGAAGGCCTTGTCCCAAGGACCAAACTGGTGGCCCAAAGGCTGAGACAGATGAATAGTTCCAACTTCTATAGTACCGAAAAGTACCTAATATAGTATCTGTTACAGTATCTACTACAATGCCATCTACAGTACTGCTACGGTACCCAAAAATACACCTTCACCTAGAATTGAACTCGGGTCTCTTGGATGCACTCGACTGACCTCACCAACTAGGATTAGGCTCAGGTTTAGCAACATAAAACATATGTAAGACACATGAAACAAATCTTAAAAGACAAATATTGAAATAAAAAACTCAAAGGAAAAGAACTAAAAAAGAGATTGTGTGTTTTAGACATGCATCCTACACCATAGGGGAATGATTCTTTAATTTTATTCCATAGAAAGGAAGATTATTATAATTACGAGTGTTTATTATAATGTGATTTCACCCTAAAAATATATTTGATCCCATTCAGTGCTTCCAGTTACCACCGGATTCCTCTCTTCATGGGTTACAATCCACCTAATCCAATCTAGAATGGCAATCCTTCATTTGGTCAAAGGATCTCATAGCCTTAATTAGTGCATCTAGTTCACTATTCATTGCTTCCAATGACTTCACAAGATATTACCTCTTGGTGTATCATGTGGTGAATGATATTCTAGTGAACCGATTTATTGCACCTTTAGACTATCGTCTGTTTGTGACTTCAGTGACCCAAATGTCAATCTTTGTATTTTTTATCAACTCCTTACAAAAATTAAAAATTAAGCCCATGGATTTCCTCCTTCATGTGTTCTTAGATTCCTTAGATAGAAAATGATTCTCACACATCCATCCCAATAATACCCCACTTGAGGATTGTTTTTCTATAATTAATGACTAAGTCCTTCTATCAGCTTCCATAGACTTACTTCCTTTCTCATGAATATTTGTTAAGTAGATACATTTTTCCCCACCATAATTTATGATCATCCAAGTCCAAATAAGTCACAAAACTACCCCAATACTTCCTTGTAAATAACATTTTTCAAAATGACTATCGGATTATATGATCCTTCAATATTCTATAGGTCTAACACTCCATACTATAATAACTTACATATGAAGAGGCACTTCATTTATATGTGCTTTTTCTAAGAATTAAACATTATATTTTTAGCCAATTGAATCGTGATTTGTGAGTCACAAAACAATGTTCCAATTTTTTATCTTCTTCTGAGATCCTCTAAAAACCCTTTAATTCAGACCAACTTCTCTTTGGATTCTATTAAGGAAACTTACTTTGTACCTGTTATTAAGAATAAAACTACTAATTAAAGCTTCAACGTCAAACTCACTACCATTTCATTGAAAGTAAATGCATATCTAGAAATTATCTTTTGTGTATCTCAATCTCCATTAAAGTGTGAGTATGAAAAATCTTACAACTTCTTATATATTCCAAAGAAAAGTTACATAATTATAGAACCCTTCAAGTACCATATAATCCATTTCACAACCTACCAATTATCTCTTCTGGGATTCAACAAAAACCATTGACAACTCCCACTACTTTCACAATTTCCATATGAGTAAAAACCATGAAGTACATAAAACTTATGACAATTGATACTAATAAAACCTTCACTATGTATTTAGCTTCATCTTCTATTCATGGTGAATTTTCCTTACTAATCTTGAAGTGTCCGTCTAGGGGTGTGGATACTAGCTTTAACTTGCTCATTCAAAGTGATCCACTATCTTTTGAATGTATTCAGCCTAAATGGGGTATAAAGTAATAGAAGTTAAATTTATTATGATCATAATACATAAAATCCATTTCATTGGAAAGATAACCTTTATCATGAAATATCGAAACAAATCATATTTTAGCTTGTTGACTTTATCCTTTACAAAACCTACAATTAGGATGTCAATGATGTGGAAAAGTGGGATGATAAAACCCTCATCACAAAAATCCTTCAAGTAGTTGGATTGATCAGTATTTCTCTATAAGAACTTCCAATCCTTCATAAATACATTAAAATTGTGATTAAAAATCTATATTGATTGTTTCAAACCATAAAGACATCATTTGATTCAATACACAAGTCCCTAGTTTCAATGAAATTTGAAACTGATCTACTTATCTATATATATTTCTTCATAAGTCCCCATGATTTTTATTTAAACTCACAACTCTTCCAGATGAATACCTTATGATGTAACCTTACTCAACACCATTAAGATAGTCATGAGAAAAACTACTAGTAAAAAATATCTCTGAGAAATATAAAACTTCCTTTTTTAGAAAACATTTTAAGACTAGTCTGGATTTATACCTCCTTATACCATCTGTCTCTACCTTAAGTCAATAAACCAATTTATTTTGTAAGTTTTTCCTTCCCATAATTCCTTTATGTTATCTCCCTAGTTTTGGATATAAAAGGGTAATATATTTTATCCCTCAAGGCCAACTCCCATTATTTAGAGTCTTTCAAACTCCTAGTCTATTCTAAGATCTTGGGATCTCTATTATCCATTAGAAGTAAGTATTGAAAATTTTCTCCATACCTTTACACTATGCATATCTCTCTGGTAGATATCCAAATTTATCCTTCCAGTTGAGTTCTTTTTAGTGCTGTAACTTCCAGATTTGTAAACTCCAGTACACAAGATTCTAGAATCCTTGAACTCTTCAGTACATTTGTCTTGGGAAAAAACATCATAATAAAACCTCCTTATGCTAAGTCTACAAGATGGTTTGGTGTTTCTAGTATTAAAATTATTGTAAGATTCTATGGAACATCTACAACTTCTCAATATCCATCCAATTAAATCATATCTTTTGAAGATATTTTTATCCCATTAGAACTCTCCACTATATTTTAATCCTTCCATAGGATTTATTCATTGAATATCACATTTTGACTTATAATGACATTCTGAGAGTCATTATCTTAGAGAAAAAATCTAAATTCTCCACCATTATAACTAACAAAGTATCTCATTCTAGCCTTATCCTCTAGCATGTCTCATTCCTCAACATCAACATGGACATGGGAAAGTTATTTGAAGACTTTGAGGTGGTTGAACTTAATATTCATTCTAGGACAATAGGATTCTGGATGCTAATATCCAATTATAGATGATAGAATCTAATTTACTAAGTACATCGTATAGTTCACAGATTCTGCACAAAAAACCACAACAACCCCCATGTTAATTCACAAACTATTTTCCTTTTCCACTATTAATATTCATCATTTCCATAACTCAGTTATGTTATAGAGTCCCTAGCTCAGTCTTCCAAAATAGAATCCCCTTATTTGATAAAAATATTTAGAAATATCTAATTCCATACTCACCACTATTATCTGACCATAATTATTTACTTTTCATCCAAACTTCTTCTCCACTATGGCCCTCCATTAGAATAGAGTTTCAAAAACCTCAAACTTGTCCCTTGTGAAGTACACCAACACATTTTGTGTGTAATTTAATACAAAGTAACATATAAGAGTGAACCTCTATGATAATGCACTAGATTCAGTCTCCAAACATCCATGTGAACCAACATCAACTTACAATGCTTTGGTGTTTTCCCTTCTATATGAAAGGACACCTTTCACTTATTTCTAAAGACATGATCTTTGAATGTTATATAATTAATGATTTTGGTCTTTGGAAATACTTTAGTAGATAGTATCCTCATCCCTTTCTCATTGAGTTGACCTTGATGGTTATGCCATAAATTTATTAAATTTAACTCGGCAATATACATCACTCCTTCCAGTGAACCCGTAAGGTAGAGAGTCCATTCCTTCACTCATTTTTTAATGGCCATGGAGTCGCATGATATTTTTCAAGAACCACCTTCGAAATAAATACAACAACCTATATTATCTAGTTTTATAATGTAAATTAAGTTATTTATTAATACTAGAATGTGTCACACTTCATTTAATTCCATCATCCTTTCATTTTTGGTTCAGATCAAAATAGCATCTTTCCCCACTATCTCAAGAGCCTTGTTGTCTGTAATATTCACCATTCCATGCCTTTTGAAAGTATAATTTCTCATAATTTTTAAAGAAACTTAGTGATGTTTTGTTTTAAAAAAAGTTTTGAATTTTTTGACAACTAAAAATTTAGTAAAAGATTGTTTTTGTTATTCAGGATCTGACCTAGTCCATCGTAATGATCTTTGTAAGAAAGTTGAAAGTTGATAAATGTTTGAACCCCAACATAAATGGGGAGAAATTTTTTGTTTTTTATAAAGTTGGTTTCCAAACTTAGAGGATCAAACCGAGAAGAACCAGATGTAGGTTATCATATTGAGAATCACTGGTCACATAGGTGCTCAAAAAGATGAATTTTTTTATCAGACACACCATCAGTCTCAAATAAATTGGTATAAAGTTCAACATCCATCAAACTCCGCATTTATTAGAAAGTCAAAAGTTACTGAGTGAAGAATTCATATTATTTTTGAAGAGTTTTTTAAAGAATATAGCGAAGTTGGGAGTTAGAAATTTTTCATACTTTCTAAAAAAATTGGATGATGCTTTTATAGTCATGAAGTTCTCACAAATCATGAAAATTTTAATGCCCCGACCCTATAATCTTAGAGTTGGTGCATTATTTTATTACATTTTCATTATTACAAGGAATAAAACATCGAATGACCAATTAGTTTAGTAGTCTTGGATATCTAGATTGCATACACAGTTCCCAAAATAAATTAGTAAATAGAAAATACAAACATGATACATAATAAAATGAAAAAAAACTACATCCTTGAATGCTTATTCAAATATTTCTTCTTCATAACCTATGTAAATGAAACATAATAAGGGTGAGATCAAATTATAAGTAAGGGTATTTAAAGGGGAATAAATAATGAATCAGTGAGAATAATTCAACATGTTAATGTAAATAATAGATATCACACACCATTCAAATTAATAGATAAGGAGAATCAAAATGGAAAGCTAAGAAACTTAAACGCGTTCTACTTAATCAATAAACTGATAATAAAATACATCCATAGATATGTCAATGAAAAATCTCATGGATAATAAAAATAATAACCAAAACATATATGAAGAAAATGATTAATTATTGGACGTCATGTATAAGTCAAATAGAGGCCTATACTATCAAGATCCATCCTCCAACAGTTTAAATCTACAGGTAGAAACCTGTTTAATTTGGCCAACCTAATTATCTCATGAGAACCTATCGATGCATCAATGAGCTATATAAATTCTAGGATGCACCCATCATTGCATATCCAAAGCATTACTCATATAAAATAATCAATTTATTCAATATAAAATATTCCTTATAAAATATCCATATTGAATTGATAATACAGATTTATCAATAATTCTCCAATTAATCAAATAACTCTCTAAGTGAACATTGTATGTAAAAATGATATACAGTTTAGGAAATACTAATATCCATTTTATGAGAATATAGATATTCAAGTAAATTTACAATGAAAAATGATTAAAATAAAGTTAATGTTTCAAGATAAAGGTAACAATCACAAAAGTGAGTGAGATTATGAAGATAATCATTAAGAACATTATTTAGAAGAAAAATATTTAAACATTCCAAAGTGTCCCATACCACTTTAAAACATTTAAATAATAATACAAATGAAGATATAACATTAAATTAAACTTATAATATCATGAGATTAAGGATATTCATGTTATAACATGTCAAATGGTACTATATATATCATAAAAAGTGAATTGGTGCATAATAATAAATAAGTCTCAATTAAATGTAAATTGAGACAAAATTTCATTACCTTAACCATGACTTTGTTGTGTGGTGTTTATACTCCTATTTGGAGGTTTAAAATATGTTACTAACTTATACAAAAATCATACGCATGTTTATAATATCATATATCTTTTTCTAATAATATATTATCACCTATTTGATAACAATCATTCATTAGTTTCACTACTTTGGGTGTTAATTTCTTAGTTTTCTCAAGTATGTTTTGACTTGTTATTCGTTGTTACTACTACATATATCAGGATTTAATCATATTAATAATTTTAATCATGATTTAATTATAATATATTATCATTATATATTTATTTATAATAATCTATAATATTTAGAGATAAGAAATGAAGTGCATTATTCATCGAGACGATAGGTTGTATGTACGCATGAAAGATACTTTCATTTCTTTGTTGTATTAAAAGAATATAAAGTAAATGTTTCACATGTATATTATAATTATATTATGAAATATATATTATATATGTTATATATGTTTATAAAAATTATCCTTAATATGTTCCATGTATAGCATGAACGAATCACATCGCTTTAGGGAGGCGGCAGTCCACACTTCCACAAATGATGTTATCATATTTACAAAAAAATGTACAGTATATAGGTATGTGTTATAAAATAATTAAATAATAATTATGGAATAACAATTAAAGTATATATCATATTTAAATATATATATTCCATCATAATTCTCATTATGATATGAGGTAAATTAATAATGAACAATCGTCATTTAGTGAGGTGGTAGTTTATTGTACGCGTAAATAGTCTGTTCGTTACCCATTAGATGGAAGTGTGTGTCATTTTAAGTAAAAAACTTATAATAAAAAAATATAATTATATTTAGGATACTTTTTTGTTATATAATCATGGAATAATGAGATCTTAGGTGGTGGATAATGGAAATAAAACTAAAGATCTTAAGGAAAGATGTTACCTCCTAATCGGGTAACTCCTTTTGGTTTGTAGCAAAAGGATTACATGGATTTATTCTTGACCAAAGGGAGGATTCAATAATTAAATAAAGTATTTTATAAATCTAATTGGTTAGATCTTTTCCTATCCTAAGTGGTTTGACAGGTGTGAGGGAGTGGGAGGGGCGGTGGCCATTTATAAGGGAGGGAGGGGACACACTTGACATTTCTAAAACAAGTTAGGTGTACCTATGTTTTTACCTAAAAAAGACATAAAAAACCAAAAAAATAAATAATGGAAGTTTTATGTCCGAATTATGTACATAAAATGGGTTTTTGTAAAAGTTTCTAGGTCATTTTGGACCTTAAGTTTAAGGTTTAGTCTATTGTTAAGCTTAATTTCACCTTAATCATTGTAATTAATTTTAATTAATTTCACTAATGTTTTAGGTAAAAAACTAAGTTGATATTACAATAAATTATAAATTATTCTGAACCCAAATATGGAATTCATTTTTTCAAATTCCAATAACATAAGTGGCATAAATTAATTGAAATTTAATCCTATAGACGAGAGGACAATGCAAGTCTTTTTTTAAGTAAAAGCATCCTAAAGTTTGTTAAGTTTTTATACCCAATTTCAAAGTAAAATTGATTCCAATTATATAAATTGGATTAAATTTTAAATAATTTATATAATTTGACTTTAAAATCCAATTAAAAATATAATTTAACCTTATAAATAATTTAGATGAAAAAAAAGTTTTGAATTAAATTTCAGTATTTCTCACTATTCATTAAAAAATGAAACTTCGCAAAAAAATACCAAACAAATTACCCTAAGATAATTTTTATGTTTATATTATAAATATGAAGTTTAGTTTGACATATTAAATTTATAAAATGGTCAAAAATTGGACTTAAAATAGTATCTCATTTAAAAGGTGATAAAAGCGCCTTTATAAAAATATAGTATTTTGTGTGTGATATTCAATTTGTTCTTATCTTGTGAATATAAAATATATTGGATGAGTGTCAAAATATTTGGTTGGATATATAATATATAAATTTACTATATTAACTCTCTAAAAGTGTTATAATATAATTCATTGTTCAAAACATGACTAAATAGTGTTTTGTTTAAATCAGGTATTGTGTATATTGTAAAGCTATTAGTAAAATTAAATTTATTCTAAAAGAAAAATATATTAAAGTATCGGGGTGACACATTATTCCCTCATACAAAAATTTAATACAGTAAATTTTAGGCTTATTTCCTTCAAAAATATGTGGTTATTTCTCTATTATATAATCCTCTAGTTCCCATGTTACTTCTTCCATTTTTTGATTTCTCCAGAGAACCTTTACAAGAAGAGTCGTCTGATTCCTAAATACTTGCTCTATGGTATCAAGAATCTAAATGGGTTCTTTGCAATATGAAAGGTCAGGTTCCAACTCTATCTCATCAAAGATGATCGCATGTTTTGGGTTTGGAATGTACTTACTTATCATAGAAATATGCAACACATCATGTACCTTTGAGACATTTGGTGGAATTACTAAATGATAAGAAAATACTTCAACCCTTTCAAGAATTTAAAAGGGTCCAATATACTTGGGAATCAATTTTCCCTTCTTACTAAATTTGATACCACCCTTTCCTTTGATTATTGACATATCTATTTTCCCAACTTTGAGAAAATTTAATATGATTTTGAATAGCCTTTACCTTTTTCATTGTCTCTTAAATAAGTTATGGGCCTATGAGTTTCCTTTCAGAAACTTCATCCCAACAATTTGGAGTATGACATCTCTTGCTATATAATTATTCATACAATGTCATTTAAATACATGAATGGAAACTATTATTATTGTAAAACTCTACCAATGGTAAGTATTGATTCTATATACCATGAAAGTTGAGTGATCATCACCTCAACATGTCTTCCATTGTTTGAATTGTTCTTTCAGACTGTCCATCAGTTTAAGGATGGTATGAAGTGCTCAAATGAAGCTCATTATCAAAATAATTCTGAATAATTTTCCATAATTTAAACATAAATTGTGGATATTGATCAGAAAAAATGGATATAGGATCACGATGAAGTCTTAAAAGTTCATTAATATAGAGCCTTATGAGTCACTCAAGAGGTAGGTCATCTATTATGGAGAGGAAATGAGTAGATGTGGTTAGGAGATCAATAATAACCCATATTATATCATTCATTCTAGGAGTCTTTGTTAGTCCCATGAAAAATTACATAGTAATTTCATCCCATTTCCACATAGGAATAGAAAGAGGTTATAGGACTCGTTTAGGATACTGCCTCACGACCTTCACTTGTTGACAAACCAAACATTTGGACACACAATCAATAATTTCTCATTTCATGTTATCCCACCAATAATGTTCCTTCAAATATCTATACATATTTTTTCTCCTATGGTGTGTAGAGAAATTTGAGTTATGAGAATAATCCAATAACTCCCTTTTAGCTCAGGTATAGATGGAACACATAACCTCTTTCCAAATCTTAGAACAACATCTTCACAATCAAAATCTACTAATTTTCCTTCATTCATGTCTTTAATTTTATTTTATAATTCCTCATTACTAGATTGAGATTTATTTATCCCTATATAATAAATATGGTTTTGAAATCATTTGAAAAATGATTGATGTCGCCCATTCCTTTGAAATTCCCATATCCATCTTTACTAGTTCAATGAACATAGGATCCTTCTCAAACCTCATTTGGGTTAGATATCCAGGATTCTTCTTAATCAAATCATATTCTACCATATTTTATTTTCCTGGGTGGTAGTGTATTGATAAATCATAATCCTTGAGTAACCCAAGCCATCACCTTTGTCTCGTGTTGAGCTCTTTCTGAGAGAAAATATATTTCAGGCTCTTATGATCTGTGTATATCTCATATGTTTCACCATAGAGATAGTATTCTCATATTTTCAAAGTGAGGATTATAGATGCTAACTCCATATCATGGGTTGGATAGTTCTATTCATGAGCCTTTAATTCCCTTGATTCATATGCAATAACTTTATCATTTTTCATTAGGATACAACTAAGTCCCTTCTTTAATGAATCCATATATATATAAAACCCATCACTCCCATATGGTAGAGTCAAAATCATAGCATTAACTAATATTTTCTTTAGTTTATCAAAGAATTACTCACATTCCTTTATCCAGAAAATTTTAACCCCTTTACGTGTAATCATGGTTAATAGGTAAGATAATTGTAAAAAATTATGAATGAATTTCAAATAGTAACCTACTTAACCAATGACACTGCAAACCTTAGTTATGTTTATTAATATAGGATATTCTCTGACTAGCTTGGTATTTTCAGGATCAACTGGTATTCCATCCTTAAAGACAATATGGCTAATGAAGGAAACTTCTTAAAGCCATAAATCACATTTACTGAATTTCCCATATAACTCTTCCCTTCTAAGAGTTTTAAGAATGATCTAAAAGTGATTCTCATGGTCCTAATAGGTTTAAGAATACACTATAATACCATCAATGAATACCAAAACAAAATCATCAAGATATTCCGTGAATAATCTATTCATTAAGTCCATAAAAATATAGGGTTCATTATTCAGTCCCAATGGTATTACTTTAAACATATAATTTCCATACCTCGTCTGAAAAGTTGTCTTCAGAGTTTCTTCCTTCTTCACTTGCAGTTGGTGATACCTAGAACGAAGATCAATATTTGAAAAGTATTAGGCTCTATGAATTTATCAAACAAGTAATCAATTTTAGGTATAAGATACTTTTTCTTCATTTTAATGGTAATTATTTCCCAATAATAAATACACAACCTCAAGGATCCATATTTATTTTTAACAAAGAGGAAATGGGCTCCCCATAATGAAACCCTAGGGAAAATAAATCCATTATTACCCAAATTCTCTATTTGTTTCTTTAATTACACTAATTCCATAGTAGCTATTCTATATGGAGTCTTTGATAATGGCATTTTATTAGGTATTTAATCAATGAAAAATTCAACTTCCTGCTTTGGGGGATGTCTAGGTAATTCCTTAGGAAATACATAAATGTATTCCTACACAATAGGTACATCCTAAATTTAAATATTAACTTATTCATAACTAGATATTATTTTCTCTTATTCCCTAATAATTTTATTCAGTAGATCTAATAAAGGTAGATATAAATAATAATCAGGTGAGGAAGATTATTCTCCAAATATAAGGGATTCTACATCTTCCTCAAAAATCATAATTTTCTTCCTCTTATGATAAATTTTTGCATCATATTTCATGATTCAATCCATACTGATGATAATATCAACGTAAACCAAAGGTATGATAACAAGGTTAGAAATTAAATAATTTTTATGTGTCATAATTGGAAATGAATTACACTTTTTGTTGCAATTATACTTCCCTTAGGAGTTTTGACTGACGACTCCCTTATTAAATCAAAATCGAAATGTCTAATTTTATTGTCAAACTGGGTAGATATAAAAGAGTGATATGATCTAGAATAAAATAATTCATTATATAAATTTGAATATAATATTAATATACCTTCCAATACATTATTTGGTACTTCTACCACTATCATAGTGATTTTATAAGCTTTGACGTCTCCCCTTGGCCTCTTCTGTGGTGGAATCCCTTGATGTATGGGGAATTCATTTTCATATTTTCCCATATCCCTACAGTTGAAACATTGTAAAATAGTTTTCCTTACTTCCCTTTTCACTCATGAGCCTAGTGATCCCTATCCCCACACTTATAACAAACTATTGGTCCCTTAAAACATTTCCCAAGGTTCTTTTTCCACATTTTTTACAAGATGGAAAAGGTTGGGTTTTTTTATTCTTCGAGGATACATTCCCTTTTCATTATTCTCATAAAAACTATTATTCTCTTAGTTTCCCTTGAATATATTGATTCTATAAAATTCTTTCTCTATTTTTATTACACATAAAACTATTTCTTTGTATGATGTAAAATTATAAGAAACTACTATCATTTGAAGACATGGCTTAAGAACTTCAAATAAGTGGTCAATATTTTACTCTGTGTTTTGTATATAATTTGTTTAATACATAGATAAAATTTCAAGGGTAGATTCATAATTTTAAACACTCTCTTATTCCTTTTTATTTATGCTAAGAAACTTTCTCTTCATGTCAATTTTCTAATCATGGGGGAATTATTTATTGAATAATTTCTCCTTAAAATTTCTCCTTTACATGAGTTCAATTTCTTTTTCCTCCCTTGTATTCTGGATCAGAGACCACCACTGATCAGCATCACCATGGATATAATCGACTACAAGTGTGACCTTTTATTTTTAACTACATTCCAAGGCCATAAATATCTTCCCCAGAGATTTAATCCATTTCTCAGCTACTATTAGATTAGTAGTCCCACTAAAATATAGATAATTCTTCTGCATAAACAAATCTAGCATAAGATATTCTCTCTGTGGAATAAGTTCCTCTATTTAGGGAACGTTATTTGTCATAACCTAATTAAGATTCCCTAATATTTCCATTATTTGATCTATTCCAATACCATATATATTGGTTTCCTCCATAGGGGAATATCTACATTTTCCATGTGTATTAACATTATCCATCCTTCTGGGTACCATTTATAAACAATTTCATATACTGGGTTAGCTCATAAAATCATAATGTATAATTCCAAATATGGTATAACACATAACATAAATTTATGCATCGTAAATCCTATAATCATAATCTTTGGTTACATTGGGAAAATTCTTACTTTCAAATCCTTCATAATGGTAGGTAAAGAAAATGTGAACTATCCTAAGAACATCCCCTAGTAGTGTCAAACTAGTTGCATAGTAAGGCCTGTTGTTATGTACTAGTTTACATCAAGTTTTTCCTGACACACCTTTTTAGAGTTGTTACTCCTATGAAAATCTGTTCCAAAACCATATCCACTTATAGTATCCAAACATGGTTGTATTGCTAGGAATACCCACATAATCTCTACCTTACCAAAATTCTAGGATGTTCTTATATAATTATATTCACTATATGTCTTAGGGTTATGTTTCTTAATATAATTTTTCTAAATCTAGTTTCCAAGGTTCGTACTAAACATACTTTGATACCAATAGTAACACTTCGACCCCATAAGCACAGATCTAGTAAATTATTTTATTACATTGGCATGATTACAAGGAATCAAATCTTGAGGAACCGATCAGTTTAGTAATGTTATAATGACATATTAAATACATGGTACCCATAATACATTTGGAAATAGAAAATTAAAACATGATATATAAAAAAAATTAAATAAACTACATCCTTTAACATTTATTCAATGATTTATTCAGCATAACATGGGGAAAACATAATAAGGGTGATCTCAAATTCCCAGTAAGGGTATGTAAAGTAGAAGCAATAATGAATCTGTGAGAGTAATTCAACATGTAAATGTAAATATATGGTAACACACACCATTAAAATAACTATATAAGGAAAAATAAATATGGAAACGTAAGAAACTGAAACACATGTCACTTAATCAATAAACTAATAATAGAATGCATCTTTAGATATGTAGATGCAAAATATCATGGATAATAAAAATAATAATAGAAACATATATAAATTAAATGGTTAATTATTGGAAAAAATTTCTAAGGAACATGAGGACCTATATTGTCAATATCCATCCTCCAAATAGTATAAAATTATAGGTAGAAACCTGTTTAATTTGGCCAACTTAATTTTCTCATGGGAACCTATCGATGCATCGAGGGGATATATAAAGTATGGGATCCAACCATAATTGAATGTAAATAGAATAAATAATATCAAATAATAAATTTAATTAATATACAATATGACTTATCAAATATTTATATTTAATAAATAATACATATTTATCAATAATACCCTAGTTAATCAAATAATTGTCTAAGTGAACACCATGTGTAAAAATGATATACGGTTTAGGAAATAATAATATCAATTTTATGAGAATATTGATATTAAATTAAATTTCCAATGAAAATTTATTAAAATAAAGTGATTGTTTCAAGATAAAGGTAACAATCACAAAATACAGTGATATTGCAAAGATAATCATTAAGAATATTCTTTAGGAGAAAAATATTTAAACATTCTAAAGAGTCCCATACCACTTTGAAACATTTAATTTATAATACCCATAAAGATGTTACATTAAATGAAACTTATAATATCAATATATTAAGTAGATTCATTTTATAACTTTTCAAAGGGTTGTACATACATCATAAAAAAGTGAATTGGTGCATAATTACAAAATAAGTCTCAAGGGAATGTAAATTGAGATGAAATTATCTTACCTTAACTATCCTTTTGTGGTGTGGTCCTTATTCTCATGTATAGTGATTTAAAATATGTTACTAACTTATACTAAAACCATAATAATCTTTATAATATCATATATTATCTTCTTATAATATATTATTACTCGTTTGTTAACAATATTTCATTATTTTTACTACTTTGATTGTTAATTGCCTAGTTTTCTCAAGTATGTTTTGACTTGTTATTTGTTGTACCTACTATATAGATCATGATTTAATAATCTTCATAATGTAAACCATGATGTAATTATCATATATATTCATTATATGTGTATTTATAATAATGCATAATGTTTGTAGAAAATAAATGAAGTCTATCGTTCATGGAGACAGTAGACCGTACATACGCAAGAACACTACTTCCATTTCTTTATCATATTAAAAGAATTAAAATTAAATGATAAATATATATATTTTAATTCAATGATAATATATCTATCATATATTTTACATAGTTTTATTAAAATAATCCTTAATATGTTCAATGTAGAGCGTGAATGAATCACATTGCTTTGGGAAGGCGATAGTCCACACTTTCACAAACGATGTTATCGTATTATAATAAAATGGAAAGTATATATGTATGTGTTATAAAAGAATTAAATAATAATAATTAAGTAATCATTATCATATATATCATATATAAACAATTTTTCCATTATAATTCCCACCATGAGGGTGGTAAAGGAAGATTGAACAATCATTATTTCGTGAGGTTGTAGTTCTTCGTACACATAAACAATATGTTCATTACACATTAGATGGAAGTGTTTATAATTTTTTATTGAAAATTTATCATAAAAAATATCAGTATATTGATGATACTATTTTGGTTATATAATCATGAAATAAGGAAATTTTAGGGGATGTATAATGGAAATAAAACTAAAGAGCTTGAGGAAAGATGTCACCTCTTAATCAGGTAACTTCTTTTGGCTTATACCAAAAGGATTTCTTGGATTGGTTCCATCCCAAAGGGAGGATTAAAAAAGTAATAGAAGGATTTTTGGAAGTTAATTGGGTATATATTGGCCTAATCTAAGTGTTTTTAGAGGTGTGAGGTAGTGGGAGGTGTGCAGGCCTTTTATAAGGGAGAGAGGGGACACACTTTGCATTTTTTAAAACAAGTTAGGTGTACCCATGTTTTTGCCTAAAAAATTCATAAAAACCAAACTCTATAATAGTATTTTTATGGTCAAATTTTTGATAGAAATTTTTTTTACAAGTGGATAGGTCATTTGGACACTAAAGATTAAGGTTTAGTCCCTTGTTAAGCTTAATTTCACCTTAATCGTAGTAATTAATTTTAATTACTTTCACTAATATTTTTGGTAAAAAAAAATTACCTTATTATAAAATACATGTTATTCTAATTTTAAATATGGAATCTATTTTTTCAAATTCAAATCACATATTTGGAAGAAATTAATTTAAATTTAATCCCGCAAATGAGATGACAATGGATATTTTTTTAAGTAAAAGTGTCCTAAATTTTGATAAGTTATTATACTCAATTTCAAAGTGAAATTGATTATAATGACCTAAATTGTATTAAATTATAAATAATTTATATAATTTTCCTTTAAAACCAATTAAAAATATAATTTAACCATATAAATAAATTAGATGAAAAAGTATTTTTGAATTAAAATTTTGTATTTTTCATTATTCATTAATAAATGAAACTTCATAGAAAAATACAAAAAAAAATTACCATAATCTAATTTTTATGTTTTTATTACAAATATTAATTTTATTCTGAAATATTAAATTTATAATAGGGTCAAAATTGGATTTAAAACAGGTTCTCCATTAAAAGGTGATAAAAGTGCCTTTATAAAAATGTGGTATTTTATGTGTAATATTGGGTTTATTTTTATCTTATGCTTATCAAATATATTGTATGAGTTTCAAAACATTTTTTGGATATATAATATATAAATTTACTATATAAACTCTATAAATGTGTTATAATTCAATTGACTATTCAAAAAATTATTAAATAGTTTTTTATTTAAATCAGGTGTTGTGTATATTATCAAACTATCAATAAAATTAAATTTATTCTAAAAGAAAAATATGGTAATGTATTAGGGTGATACAAGAACTATCCTGATAAAAGATTTTGAAGGAATATAGTAATTTTAATGATTGTATCGGTTCTATAAACCTAGACAGACAAGATCAAACTCAGAAGTACTGGACTCAAAAGTTGTCAGAAGTCAGAATGTGTAAAGCTGATGAAGTTTGAAGAATATCAATGTTGATGAGTGGAGTTATCATTGGATGAAAAAAATAGTAGTAAAGAATCCATCATAATTAGAGTTCCATAATTTTGAGTATTCCATCAAACAGACTATGAGGAGGAAGATCAATTGGGTTAGGATCAATCACAGATTCATTAGATGAATGTCTTACACTTATAACACATCGGATAAAGAGAATCAGAGTGATCAGAGTTTCTGATACCGATTCATAAAAAGGGAGATCATAATGAGAAGAAGAATTTTAAGATAATAAAGTTCATCATAATGATAATATGAAGATAAATTTGTGGAAGTTCATTATAATGAGCAGTGCAATATAGTCATATTGGAATGAGAAGAATATAGTTAGATTGTAATAAGAAGAGAAAATAAGTCAGATCATGGTGATATGAATAAGTTTTGTCATAATTTAGATGAGGAAGTTACATGAGAATGAAGTTGTGGAAGTTAATTGGGCTGAATAAAATTTAGTTTGTTCAAGAAGATAGATCTCAGAGAAATATTTATAAGCTTTGAAGAAGTCAAAGTTGAATTTTAAATGCGATTGTTTTTCAGAGATTTGAAATTTGAGAGAGCGGGTAAAATTTTCAAATTTCTTACCTTTTCCATTCTTTGTTGTCTATATATATATTTTCTCAGTTCATTCACACATTTGTTTTATTAGAGCATAAAAAGAAAAGTTATTAGGAATTTGAGAAAGAGTTCTATCTTGATAGAGATCTCATTAGAAGATCAGACATCTTTTGTTTTGTTAATTGGACTAGGAAACATCATATTGAGAAGATTGTATTGAGTTGATCAGACTAAGTCATATCAAACTCAGTTTTTTAGTAGATTTTTAGAAGTGTATATTGATAAAGGTAATATCTTATTGTATTGATCAGATTGATTTAATCAGAGTAAGTTCCTTGGACTGAAGGACATCAGACTCAGGGTCATTGGACCCAGTAACTTTTGTGAATAAAATTGATTAAAGTCTTTATTTTTCTGTTTTACATCAATTGTTTCGTAATGAACTTTGTAAACTGATAAGAATCAGTGTAATCATTCATATAGGGAGATATAAGGTGTCTAACAGGAGTTGGCACAAGTTGTATTCACTTATTCTTAATAGTGAATTTCCATAGACCCACAAGAGTGGCTATGGAAAGGATGCAGGTTCTCACACTGGGGTTGAACCTTGTAAATATTATTTTCTTTACTTACTTTCATATTTTTGAATTCATGAGTATTTAAAAAAAGATAATAAGGATGTGAAATATAATAGGTTATAGGGTTTATGTTTTAAAAAGTATTAAAACCTATAAAAAGTGAAAGACTGATCCCCCCTCTCATTTTTTATTCGATCCTTTGGAACGTCAATTGATTTTAGAGCCAAAGGTTCCCTTATTGAATCTTTATCATGGATAATATAAATTTTTTCAATAGTAGAGGTATTTATAAATTTGATGGAAAAACATATTATGGATATAAAAATAGTATGATTCCTATCGCTTATTTCTTTTCATGGAAGTTTTTGATGCATACAATTGGTTTTCCACCTATTGAGAAGGATTCTCAGATGACTTTTTCTGATAATATAAATATAGAAGTTTATGGAAAATATATAAATTCTATACTTATGTAATTATCATAAATTTTTTATTAGAAGGTGATGGTTATCAAAACTTCAAAGAGCATGTGGGACAAAGTATAAATTGTTTTTGAAGGGAATACTAAAGTGAAAGAAGAAAAACTAAAAATTCTATAAGAGTAAGTATTAAGACATAAGGATGAGAGATTAAGAAACTATTGATTAATACTTCACCATAGTAAATGAAATAGTTTTCAGCATCTGAGGATTCAGTGATGTCCTGTAAGATTCTATAACTGTGAAGAAACTTATGATAACATTTCTGGACATGTTTGATTCTAAAATTTCCTATTTATAAGATAAGGATGATTTGTCTCTTGGTGAATTGCATAATTTTATTATTTCTTATGAAATTAGGAAAGCTAAAATTTTCAAAAAGAATATGAAAGATGAAATGTATTTTGAATCTATAAGAAAAATAAAAATACAAGATTCTAAAGATATTGATCATTATGAATTCTAAGATAAATAATATGATGATTTGAATAAAAAATCATTTCTCTTATATATAAGAACTATCAAATAGAAAGAGGAAAGTATGAAGGTAAAATTCCTCTCAATTTTTTTGAGTGTGGTGGAATTGAACCCTTTGGTATGAATTGTCCAAAGAATAAATTTAGATAATATCAAGAGGATTCTGATGAAAAAATGAAAGAAGTGTAAAACAAATATAGAAAAGATAAGTCATCCAAAAAATATAATAAGGAGTTCATGGGGGAAAAGTATTATGATGAGTAAAAAAATTGAATAAGACTCAATTGGAAAAAATTATTCAGAAGATGAAAGTTAAGAAAAATTTAGAACCTTTATGAAAAAGTTGATAAGACAAAATATTCCTCAGATAATGAAGAAGTTAGTGAAGAATCATATAGAGCATGTCAACTTAGAATAGAACTTATTTCATGGCTTGAGTAAAAAATCTTAAGAATTAAATTAGAGGAATAAATAAATATTGTGAATAATTTAATAAAGTAATAAAATATTTCATCAAGTAGGATGAAGAATACATCCAAGATATTTTAAGTTACAAACATAGAATTTCTGAATAGGGAAAGATGGGTGAATATTTCACAAGAATATGGAAGCTAAGGATGAAGTAGTTTACAATTTTCAATCAAAACTAAGAGACTATAAAAGTATCTTGAGGAAGATGAATGAAAATTTCAACAAATATTCAAAAGAAAAAGTGGTTACTTCTAATGTTTTTTATAATGATCAAAACAATAATTAGGTGAAATCACCACTTACTAAAAATAATGTTTCATCTGATTCTTCTAACATTTCATGTTATGGAAAAGGTTTTGGGAAAGATTTGGTTGATAAAGGATGTGATAAACCTATCACATCTAAAAAATTTGAAAACTCACTCAGAAGTAAAGATGGTTCACATCTTGAGTGTGATAGAGTACAAAGAATTTATCAACCTCAATAATGTTTCTACAAAGAAAGGTCTTTATTTAGAAAAAAAATAAAGATTTTATAGATATTAATGGTGCTATGGAATCTCTGGGCATAGATGTTATAATTTTTAGTATAAGTTTTCACTTCCTATAAGAAATTTTGAAAAAAGAGAAAGCAATGGTGGAAGAAATATGAGTAACTTTTCTAGCCCACAAGAATTTAGAAAAGGAAAAATTCAACATGTTAGAAACTTTCCAAAAAATTGAATGTTTGGAAGAATTTTGTGGAAGATGTGATCTAGCTGATCATCATGTAAAAATTTGTACGAAACTCCTTCTAGATAAGTTTCTTATGGAAGAAAAGTTGGAAAGAAGAAAATTGAGGAAAGATCTTTTGTTGTTGAGATAACTATGAGAGCAAGTAAAAGGAACAAACCATGGATACTTAATAGTGGTTGTTATTCACATATGATAGGAAATATAAAAATCTTTAAACATGTTTAAATTCATGATGGAAGAGTATTTACCTTTAGTAATTATAGATCTTTAAAATTAAAAGGAATCAGAATGGATGAGAATGAAGTAGAAAAGTTGAAATCTAAGGAAGTTTTATTTTTTGATGGACTAAAACATAACTTACTTAGTGTATGTCAATATTTTGATGATGGAAAATAATGTATCTTCAGGAAATATTCTTTTGTTATCAAAATTTTGAAATATGGAAAAGTTATTACAAAAGGAGAAAGAACCAGGGAGAATATCCTCCAAATAGGAGAGTTTTATAACTCCTGTTACATGAGTGCTGAAGATGAAAATAAGTTGTGGCACCAAATATTTGACCACCATGGACAGAAAAACATGAACAAACTTTATAAATGTGATATTTTTCATTAATATCCATAATTGAAAAGAAGAGATGAATATGTTGGTGTTACTTTCTAGAAAGGTAAAAAGACTAACAAATTTCACAAGAGAGTTGAGATTCAATCTAACAATCCTCTTAATCTTTTTTATTCCTTTTTATGTGGACCGATGAGACATAAATTAATAAAAGGAGATTTATAATTCATCACTTTTATTGATGATTTTACTTAGATGAAAAACATCAAGTTTATAAAACATAATTCAGAGGCTATGGAAATGTTCAAGTTCTTTTAAAATATGTTGAGAAAGAAATTTGGGTTTATATAAATAATTTTAGAACACATAATGGTATCAAATTCAAAAGAAATATTTTGAAACTTATTTTAGAAAGAATGGTATCAAACATCAGTATATTGATCCCTATAATCCACAAAAAAAATGGGGTAGTAGAAAGAAATAGTATAATTTTGGTGGAAATTGGAAGAATTATTTTAGCAGAATACAAACTTTCAAAGTTCTATTGGAAATAAGTTTTTAGTAATTATATACATGATCAAAATATATTATTGTTGAGATCAGAAACCAACATGACAAAAAACATTCATTTAAGTACTTCAAAGTTTTTGGTATTCCATGTTTACTTAAAATCAAAAATTCAGATATGGGATAATTTGATGAAAAAGATCCAGAAGGAATTTTTATGGGTTATTCACCAAATGAAAAAAGTTACAAATGTTAGAAAAAACTTTTATAAAGGTTTATGGAATCATATTATGTGAAAGTAATTGAAGACCAAAATTAATTAACAAAAGTTTTTGAGAATGATGAGGAGGATAAATTGGATATTTCTAATGATAGTGAAAGTAAGTTAAAACATCCTTACCAAGATTAAGGATAATCATGTGATAAGGAAAGTTCAGATGGAAAATAAACATTGAAATTTCCTACCTTGGAAAACATGTTGAGTTTGAAAATATTATTAGAAAATAGAATGCTCAAGTTCATACTAGAAGATAGATGAGATTAGAAAATTAGACTTCACTTATCTCAAAATTTAAACTAGAATCATTTTCAAAATCTATTCAACAAATAGAATCAGTGGATGATTTGAATGAGGATTTGGATCAGATTAGGAAAAATGAAACATGGGAACTTGTTTCATGACTAGGAAATAAAATTTTTATCATAACAAAAAAATTTACAAAAAAAATGAATGAGCATAGAGAATTTTCAAGAAACAAATCAAGACTTGTTTATAAAGGCTATACATAGGTGGAAGGTGTGTATTTTGAAGAAAATTTTACCCTAGTTTCAAGATTAGAAACTATTAGAATTATTCTATTTGTGGTCACACATTTTAATTATAAGGTTTATCAGATGGATGTAAAATCATATTTCTTAAATGGTGAGATTGAGGAAAAAGTTTACATTGGACAACCTTGTGGGTTTATACTTGATGAGGATGGAAAAAAAATTAAACTAAATAAAGCTTTATATGGGATGAAATAAACTCCACGTGATTGGTATTTAAAACTATATAATTGATTGAGAGTGTTGAATTTTTCTAAAGGAAAATTTTATTGTAAATTTTATGTGAAAGAAGTTAACTCCAACATAATAATTGTTATTATGTGTGTGGATTATATAATTTTTTCTGGTGAGGAAGAAAATTTTTGTAAAGAATTTACTGAGGAAATCAAGAAGAATTTTGAAATTTTAATGATGTGAGAATTAACTTTCTTCCATAGAACACCAGTTTATCGAAAAAAGTACATTTTTTATCTCAAGAAAAGTATGCTAGGGAATTTTTAAAAAGGTTTTGGATGATAGAATCTGAAGAATTTTCTAATCCTATATATATGAGAAAACATTTGAGTAAATATGAATCCTGAAAAATTGTGAATTAGAAAGACTTTTAGAAACTGATAGGAAGTCTACTTTACCTTATATCATCAAGGCCAAATATTATTTATGATGTGACTTGGCGTTCTAGGTATCAAAGTAATAGGAAATAATCACAAATGTTTGTAGCAAATAGAATTCTGAGATATGTCAAAGGAACAAATTCACATAGGTTGTTATACAAAAGAAATTGTGAGATGATGTTTCATGGTTATACTGATTCTGATTGGGATGGAGATTGAAATAATAGAAAATCAACCTTAGGGTGAACATTTTTCCTGGTTGAATCTTGTATAAGTTGGAATAGAAAGAAACAAAGTTTAGTAACTTTGAGAAAAATGGAATCAGAATATGTTGAAGATACTCAAGCTTGTACTCAGATATTATGGATGAAGGTTCATATGGAAGGATTGAAAGTGAAAGTTTCGAAACCATTAAATATACATTATAATAATCAGAGTGTAATTGATCTTTCTAAAAATATTTTCCAACATTCAAGATCAAAACACATTGATATAAATTTTCACTTTATAAAAAGATAAATGATTTTATAGAGATGTTTTTATGGAATATATCTCAAAAAAATTTCAAATTGATGATATCTTCACAAAGGCAATGATGAAAGAAAGGTTTGTTCAGTTGATGCATCAACATCATGTTCATACTCCTATAATGACTTCCTAAATATCATAAGTAAGTCCCCCACTATGCTTTGGATTAGGTTGACAAACAGAGAGATAAAGTAATAACTTCATACTTTGTAAGAAGTTTTTATTTATATTTATTTTATGAATATGATATTTTGTTTATCATAGAATGGGGGAGAGAAAAATAAAAGTGATAGAAAATTAAAAGTTAGGAAAGTTTATCTTAACATGGTCACAAAATTTTCTTTTAATCGAGGGATGGAATTACTTAAAAACATTACATTATCCAATAGTGTGGTGTCGGGACACTATATTTTGATAAAGGATGTGTTTTGTTAAAAAGTCAAAAGTTGAGTTATGATAAATTATGAGAGTTAAAAAATTTGTTGAAGAGTGTTTTAAACAAATACAAAGGGGAATATTGAAGAACCTTTGTGACATTTTTTATTAACAAAGATTTTTATTTGTTTAAAACTAACCATTTTATAAAATATTGTGTTTGGAATTCAGTATCGGACCCAGACCATCGTAATGAGATTTTTAAGAAAGTTCAAAGTTGTTCAAATATTAAACCCATACATAAAGGGGGAGAAAAGTTTTTTTATAATGTTTTTTTCTAGACTCTAAGGATCAGACTGAGAAGCACCAAACTTATGTTATTAGACTGAGTAGCACCAGATGCAGAGGTGGTCAGAAAGATAATGTTGTTGATCAGATACACCATTGATCTCAAGTCCATCAGTATGAAGTTTAAGATCCATCAAACTCTGCATTTGTTATAAATTCAAAATTTAATGAGTAAAGAAGTAATATTATTGTTGAGTATTTTTTAAATAAAATAGTAAAGTTAGGAGTTAAAAAGTTTTCATACATTCTAAACAAAATAAGTTGATGTTTTCCTCGTTATGAAGTTATCACAAATCATGAAAACTATCATGATAAAATCTTTTGAAGAATGGGAGGAATCATAATTATTGTATTGGTTCCATAAAACCATACATAGATGATTGGATCCATATGTACCAGACTCAGAACTTGTTAGAAGTTAGAATATGTAAAGCTAATGAGGTTTGAAGAATGTGAAAGTTCCTGAGTGGAGTTATCATTGGATGAAAAACATCATAATGAAGAATCTATCATAATGATAATTACATCATTATGAGGATTCTATCAGGCTGACCTTGAGGAGGAAGATAAATCAGATTATGAACAAGAACTGATTCATCATATGAATTTCTCACATTTATAAGACATCGGATGAAGAAAATCTGAGTGACTAGAGTTGTTGATATTGATTCATCAAAAGGGAGATTGTAATGGTAAAAAGAAGTTGAATCTAAGGAAGTTCATCACAATGATAAGATGAAACTAAATATGAGTAAGTTCATTATAATGAGCAAGTAAAGATAGTCATATCATAATGAGATGAAGATATTCATATCATAAGGAGTAAAGGAATAAAGTCAGGTCAAGTTGAGATTAAAAAGTTTCATCATAATGATGATAAGGAATTTACATCAGAATGAAGCTGAAGAAGTTAATCAGACTAAAGAAAAGTTAGTTTTTTCAAGAAGATAGATTATATAGAAATATTTAGAAGGTTTGAAGAAGTCAAATTTGAAGTTTAAATGTGAGTTTTTATTAGAGATTTGAAATTTGATAGAGTGGGGAAATTTTTCAAGTTTCCCACCTTTTCTATTTTGGGTTTCCTATAAATAGTTTCTTAGTTCATTAGCACATCATTTTTTTATGATAATGGAAAATGTGGAGAATTGAGGAATTTGAGAAATATTTCCTTATGGACATAGATCTCATTAGAAGATCGTACATCTGTTGTTTTGTTAACCATATTTAGAAACATCTTTTTGAGAAGATCGCATTGAGTTGATTGGACTGAGGAAGATCAGACTATGTTTTTTAGCAGAGTTGGAGAAGTGAATATTGAGAAAGGGAAGATCATATTGAGTTGATTATATTTATTCAGTCGGACTGTGTTTATCAAACTAAATCCCATTAGACTCAGATTCATCTAACCTTGGAACTTTTGTAGAGAAAATTGAACAAAGTATTTATTCTTTTTTTGGATCAATTGTTTTGTAAGAAACATTGTTAACTGATGGGAGTCTGTGTAATCATTATTATTGAGAGATATAAGGTGGCTAATGGGATTTGGCACAAGTTTTATTCACTTCTTATTAATATTGAATTTCCATAGACCCATGGGAGTGGCTATGGAAAGGATATAGGTTATCATACTGAGGTTGAACCTTGTAAATATTGTGTGCATTACTTGATTTCCTATTTTTTCATGCATGAGTATTTATAAAAATATGATATAGATATGAACTCTAACGGGTTTTAGGGGTTAATATTTAAAAATTATTGAAAATTATATAAAGTGAACAACTGATTCAACCCCCCCCCCCCCCCCCCTTCTCAGTTGTTATTAGATCCTTTAGAACTTAACTTTATCTATTAAATTTTTAATGTAATGAAGCTCCATAGTCAATCAAATATGTCCCCGATGAACTAATTAAACTTAGGATAAATCCAATCCTATATTTTGATATAGTATTTAGAGTCCCGTTACTAGGATTATACCATCCATAGTTTTCCCCTTATTCACTATAATATTTATTAGGTTGGTGTTTCCTCCCATAGTACTAGCATAGGGGATCACTTTCTGTTGACCTACTCCTATTGCGGCTCCTCCTTCCTTTTCCATTTTGGTGAATTTTTTATCCAATAATATGTTCTATTCCTTTTTCATTGTATATGTTCTTCAAATATTCCTAGATCTCTATCTAACAAATCTCTTTATTCAAGATCAGGTCACAAATGTCTGTGAACCTCAAGTCTACCTTTCTTATGTAATTACTCATAGTAATCACTATCACATCACATGATTCCGAGAGTGAATAGGTAATAATAACACCCAAAATAGGTCTCTTAAATTTACCTTCACTGATTCTAACTAACTTATAATGACATTAAATTCATTGATATAATCACATGTCAACTTACCTTCTAACATTATCATGTCGAATACTCCTTAGCAAGAACACTTTGTTCATCTTCAAGGGATTATCATACATGTCAGTGAGGGTATTCATGAGTTCTGATGGTATTTTCACTTCAAAGACGTTGTATTCCATGTTTTGGGAAAGTGAAATTCGCATAAACCTAATTTTTTTATTATCCATCCTATATCATTCTTCCATTTTGATCACTTATGGCTTGGAACTAGTCAAAAGAAAATCAAGATACTTCTATAGAGGTAAATCCTCCATTTTCATATTTTATAACCTAAAATCCATTTCATCAAACTTCTCCACCCAAAACATACTCTTCTCCAACACCATCCCTCTGGAAATTGTGAAACATCACTACTTATGAAAAATGTAATGAAATGTGATCAACAAATCCATACTGAAATCCTCCTATAAGGATGAGGGAAGAATATTTATACAAAACTGAGATCTAAATAACCTTGTATAAGGCCTTATAATTTATAAACACTCTAACATTGAGATATGATACCACTTGTTGGGTTCATGTCTACCTTCTGAAAAAGTACCAGAAGACACACCACTAAAGCTTCCTTGGGTGGAAACTGATTCTCCAGAATGAACCCCACACTATGGAATCCAGACCTTGGATGAAATTGCACCAAAATCACTATATTAAAACATAAAACCTCATAAATAAACATACAAGAACTATCATAAGACAACGTTAAAAATAAAAAATCAAAGAAAAAACCAACACAAGAGATTACATAGTTTAAACTTGCATCCTACTCTAAAAAAGAATCATGGTTTACTTTTATTAAAGAGAAAATTAGATGATTACAATCAATTGGGATAATCATAATTTGATTACACCTGAATAACAAAGTAGATCCCACTTCATGCTTCTATTCACCACCACCTTTCTATCTCCAATAGATGAAATACACCTAAGATGATCTTCACCAATGATCCATTGTTTGGTCAAAATCCCTCACTTCCTTAACCAGATCATTCAGTGCATTATTCCCCACTTATGATGATTTTGAGAGATATTACCTCCTTGTGTATCATCCAATGAATGATCTTCTGGTGAACAGGTTTGTTGCACCATCCAATTGTCTCCCATCTGTAATTTTCCATAACCTAAACCCAAGTCATTATCACTTACATCAACCCCTTTTCAAAATCAGAAATTAGGCCTCCAAACTTCCCCTTCCAATAGTCTTAGTTTTCACAGCTAGAAAATTATTCTCACATAGCTAACCCAATAGTACATTGAGAAATTTCATGAATAGTTCAACATGAGTAAGGAAAAATCATTTAGTACTCCACTTGCAAGTAATTTCAAAATTAAAAAAAAGTCAATGGCCATAAACTGGAGAGGAGAAAGTAAAAATTGTAAAACTTACTTATCAATCAGTAGTTAACAGTCTCTGTATGCTATGGTTTGCACCAGAGTATATATTTATCACATTGTTGGCATTGATATCATATTATTATAAAATCTAGAAAAATATCATTGGATAGTAGTTAAATGGGTATTAACGTATCTATGTGGTACATATAGTCACCATTTATGTTTTGGAATTGATTAAACTATCTTATAAAGGTATATAAATGTAGATATGGATGGATATATAGACATAGGTAAATACATATATGGATACCAGGTATCATTTTTTGGGGGAGTAATCTCATTGAAACAATGAATTTAAAAGTGTGTTTATTTGTCTATCATTGAAATAGAGTATATCAAAATCACTAAAGGTTTCAAAGAAATATAGTGGATGAATAAATTTCTATAGGTTCTAGGACAGATTTAGGAGGATTATATTATATATTCTGAAAATCAGAGTGCTGATCATCTTAGTAAGAACTCAATATCTCATTCTTGGTACAAACACATTAATGGTAGATATTACTAGATTTTTAATTTGTTGGAGGAAAAATTATTAAAAATTTATAAAATCTACACCAATGATAATGGGGTAGACATGATTTCAATGGTTATACCAAAGGAGAATTTGGAAGCATTCAAGGAGATTATAGGTCTATATTATACTAGAAATTGGTCCTGAGGGGGAAATTTGTGGGGACTAACCTCAATTTGGTAACCTTTTAGAAGAAATCAGAGGAATATTTCTATCGGCATGTAAAATGGTCTTAGGTCAACAACAGCTTCCATGGTTGGCAATGAACTTAGAGTAGCAGATAATATTGAGTTTTTAAAGGGTAGATGATAAACCTATACAGCCATTGATAATGGTTTTTCCTTCCTATTTTAAACAAGATAAAATCCCTTAAATAAAAACAAAAAATACATATTTTGTGATCTCATTCACCCTTTAATGATTTATCTAGAGAAGAATATAATCAACCCCCTTTATCCTGTCTATATAGGAAAACCTTTCCAGACCATGTAATTTCTTCATAATCTTATATTTTTTATTCCTGTTAATGTTCATTTGATTGTTTGGGATTTCTGCTACTCCAACCCTAGTATTGTAATTAGAGTGGACAATATTGTAAAGAAAACATGAGTAGTCTACATGTCTCACACCTTTCCTCCCAAGGGGGATCATGGTGTCCAAAAAATTATCTATTTTTTCAAGAAATAATTTCCCTAGACTACTTGGGTGATCCTCTATCTAATGGGAATAAGTGAATTTCTTGATATAAATAAAATAAAGTAACAAATTATTAAAATGGGTGTGGTGTAAACTAATTGTCAAAGTAGAGGTCATTTAGGTTAGAAGTTTTAGCTTTGTGTTTGCACCTTTTTAGGAATATTTTTCCAGAAGGTTCTTTTAAATAAAGTTCCTTTGACACCAAAATAAATACCATTTAGTGTCATTTCCTCCAACATCCCTACTTCCGTGAATCCCTATCCTACATCCCCTCTTATGCATAGTTAGCTCACTCTTTTGTGCTTCTCCTTCTGAGCAGTTGGACCCCCACTTCCATACAGTCATCCCCCTCTTCTACCCAGTTCTCACTTCCATGAAATTGCCCCCCCCCCACCTTCCACACATCCCACTCTTTCACGCAATCATCCCCCTCTTCTTTACAAACCCCTCTTCCGTAGAGTCACCCCCTCTCCTTTGTGTCCCTCTCCTATAATGCATCCCCCTCTTTCGTGCATTCCCCTCATCTACTACTAATCATGCCTGGTGCTTTACCCCTCACTATTGACTGACTTTCGTTGTGACGTGACATCATTGTCATCTGCATTGACCTCCTCTACTGTTGATATGTTTTTTTCATTTTATTTTATGATTTTCAATAAATAGTTATTTTAATTTTGATTTTATTTATTATGAATTTGGTTTTATGGGTTATATTTTTAATTTTGGTTTGTTTTAACAACTACAGGTTTTATTAATTTTTTTCAAGTTTTATTGTATGTAAATTGTGTAATAATTTTTTGAAATGTTTTTTATAAATCTTGTTATTGGATTATATTTTTTAAATTTTATTTATTACATCTATTGTAGTTTTTAAAATTTTTTTACAGTTCTTTAATTTTTTTAATTGTACAATGATTTTTTATGACAGATTTTTGGGTTTTCTTTAAATATTATGTCATAGTTTTATTATATAAAAATTTATGTAACATTTTTTAAAAACAAATTGTATTTTTTTTAATTCTTTATGGATTATAATTTTTAATTTTTGTAATAATTGCGATAAATTTTTTATAAATTGTTGTTATTTTAATCTTTTTAATTCTTTTCAATTAGACAATATTTAATATATATAGAAATTTATGCATAATTATTCAATAAAAAATAAATAAATAAGTTAATAATTTAATTTAGATAAATTAAATTTTTTGTAAATAAAATAGTTTCATTTAATAAAAATATGATAAAAAATAATAATATTTGATATTTTATAATAAATTTAAAATTTTATAAAATTAAAATGAACAATAAATATAATTATTAATCTTTTAATTTATAATTAAATTTCATTTTTTAAATAGTGCATTGTATAAAAAATGTATGTTTACATGAAATATACGTACTTTAATTATATATAGACTAAAATAATTTTAGTTAATGAGTAAAAAATATTTTGTAGGATAAATATAATTGAAATAATAATAATTTGTTATATGTGTAAAATAATTAAGTTACTATATTTAATTTGTCTTCGAAAAAAATTATATTTAGTTAAAAGAACATTACAAATTTAAATTTGATTTTTCATATTTAATGAGAAAAGTAAGTTTGATTTAAATTAAATATTTTGTAACTAAAATTAATTATTTTTTTAAAAAATAGAATATTTAATAAAAATTAAATTTTAATTATTTATTTTTAAGAATTTAGTTGTGTATAAAATTTAAATTAAATAATAATGAGCAATTTTGTAGTTGAAAAATAAAAAATAATAAGTTATAGTTTAATATTTATAGTTATTCAAATTTATATATGTTTTTGGAAGAAATATAGTTGAAATAATAATAATAAAAATATATTATATTATATCTATGTTAGTTTGTTTTTTTAAATTTATATAGTTAGAAAAATAATTTATGTTATTTATTAATGAGTTAAATAATATATATATATATAATAGATATAATCAAAATAATATTATTTAATTATATTTATAATATGAAAATTATTTTATATTTTTTATTAATATGTATATGTAAAGTTAGTAGGTTTTAGTTTTAATTTAAGAAATTTCATTGTATATATTTAACCAGTAATTTAATTTTAATTAAAATTTTCTCAAAATATGGTCAAACACTCATGTATGTTTGTATATCATGGAGGTGTAATAGTAGAATATAAGCATGTGATATCATATATTTGTGGTCCTATAATATTAGTAAATCTTACTATGTGTGATGTGATGAGTACAGTTAATAGTAAAATTCATGATCGATTGAATTTTGTTGATAATCAATGCATATCATATGTCATTTATAGATTTCCTCAAATTTGGTAAATCTATATTATATGCTTTATTATTTGATCGATGATGAATATTTTAGTCTATCTTATGATATAAATCAAGTGCATGGAGGGATAATTATGATTGAATCATATGTTGATGTTAGTACAATTGATAATTCCATCCAAATCAAACAAAATATTCTAGACGATGGTAAATTTTCTGAGTATATGTTTACATCAAAGCCAATTTTTTGAGATGGATCAGATGAATAGTATACACATAGAGAATATAAAGGATTCAAAATGACAGTGCATTTTGATATTCCTATAACATGAATAATTATAGATGATCCACCTATGGTTGCGATCAATAATATCACGACGATGATCTTAATGATGAGGAAGTATTTGACAGAGAACATGAGATGATTTATATGAATGAACCAAAAATAAAACATCCATGGTTTGTGAAAAAATCATATGATTTTATACTAGTTATGACCATATTTTATTAGAATATGGTGAAACTGAAAACCGATTTTCCAGGTATTTTTCCAGGAAGTAGTTATGGAGGGATTGATGATGAATTGTTTGTTAGAAGAACATTTGAGAGGAAATATTCATTATGATCATTTATAAATCATTTCCATTTGAAGAGAAATTATATTTATCTCATAGATTATTTTACAAGATTGGAATTTGTTTTAAAATGTCAATAGTATGGTGACACTTGCAAGATATGATTACGGGATACACTTATAAGAAATTCAAGAAGTTGGAAAATTAAAAAAATGAATCAGACAACTCTTTGATTCCAAGGTTGATGCAAAATCCTAAACACGTTGACTCAATATTTAAATGTTCCATTACTATTGGTATAATCATATTTAATTAGGATGTTCGTTTTGAGTTAATATAACAGTGTATGGAGAGTTGGTATGAAAATAAAATCACATATAAAAAGGCGTTTCTTGAAAAAAAAAAGGTATTGAGAAGGTTATGGAGATAAGGAAAATTCATTTTAGGTGTTACCTTATTGGATTGATCAATTGGTTGAGACTTTTCAAGTTTTTTATCAATGTGGAAAAATAAAGCATTTGGTGAAAATCATATCACTGCAAACAAGGTCCCATTTCATTAGATATTTCAAGCCCTCCTTCCATGAATCAAAAATTCCCCTCGCTGTAAAAACTTTATATAAGTGGACGGAACTTTTCTATATAGAAATTATAATTGATTTCTCTTAATTTCCACCACTCAGGATAGAAATATAAGTCCTTTATTACTAGCATTTAAAATAGTAGAGAAGGAGAATCCGGATTCATGGAGTTGGTTTTTATCTTCTTTTCATGTTCATGTCACTGATAAAAAAATGATATTCATTATTTCATATCATCGTCTAACTATCAAGGAAGTAGTGAATATTGAGGATGATGTTTTATACCCCCTCATTCTTATCATCATTGCAGCATGAGATGTCATGACCCATCCCTCAGGGCCCGTTCTGTGACTACACCAAGCCCGTCTTCCATAGGACAGGGGCTAGCAACTAGCACTGAAAGGTGTATTCCCTAAAATGGGAAGGCATTTCCTTTAACCTATACAAACACGCGGTATGAGAACACAACAAGAAGAAACTGTTAAGTAAATTGTTGTAGTAAAAGAGTGTTGAAAGTAAAAGGGCCGGAATACAAGCCCAACTGTAAGAGTACAAGTACAACTGAAAGAACAATACAAATGAAAAAGTTAAAACAACTACTTGGTCATCCTCTGAGTATCTTACCTGAAGGGTTGGTATAGATAGGCATCTCAGAACTCCATTTTCTTTGGTCTCCTCTACATATCACCTAGTCCTGGCTCCCTCAAACCTCAGCCTAGCTGCTCATCGTCTGCACAAGATACAATAAGGTGTGGGTGAATCCCATGAAGGGGTGAGTATAATGATACTTAGTAGGGACCCCGAGAGCCCGAAGGTCTCCTAGAGTTTCACAATGAAAAACCACAGGGTAACACCACAAAGGTAAAGAACCACACATGTAAAGTACCACATAGAATAACCTCAATCACAAGCATAAAGTAAAGAAAGCTCACACCAAGATTTATTCTAGGGGTAGTAATAAGTAACATCCCCAGTCACATCATCAAACACCTCTTCTGCTAGAGAACTCCTCCTCTATCGAGTACAGTGGGTCTTCCACGTCACACAGAGGTGCTTCCCACTAATCTTGAACTGCTGAGGTAATCCTCCCCATCACGTACCATGGGTCTACTGGGTAACACAGAGTCGTCCTCTTCCAACGTGGCCTGCTAAGGTACTCCTCCTCATCGTGTACCATGGATTCTCTCCACCATGGCCTGCTGAGGTACTCCTCCCCATCACGTATCATGGTCATTGAGTCACTCTGAGTCAAAAAGTCAGCAGTCATCAGGTCTCAGCCAGTCGCGAGGTTCCGTATGTAGTGTGCTTGGGAGAACCGCTCCCCAAGCCATCATTCATATCTCAACCAGCACGAAGTATCACAAAGAAGTAAGACAATGATCTTCCATATCATACGGGTTCCAATGCAATAGACAGCGCGTCAATCAGACGCCCAATCTGTGTGTTATTGGCATTTCAGTGTCGAGGGCCCGGTTGGATTTAGGTGCGATCCAACCCGATCGTACTCCAAGTTTCTATGAAACTCTAATAGAGTAGTTCAGAAGTAAATTCTCACTCTAAGGGTCCCAACACCATCAACTTTTCATCAAACGTGTGTCTAGTTCTCAAGTTAAGGTCCTTTGAGTGTTTCTGGGCCCGGTTCGACCCGGTCGGACTAACCCGGCCTGACCCAGTCTGGGCTGGGCCGAGGTGAACTCGGCCCGCTGGGCCGATGTCCGATCTGCCCACAAGATGGGCAGCCCGCAAGGGTGGCCCGGCCAGAATAGGGTAGCCTTCAAGGGGCGGCCCGGCCTGTGTGGGGCAGTGACCCGCTGGGCAGCGGCCCGGCCTGGGGGAAACGGCCCACTGGGGTGGCAGCCCGGTCCGAGGGTGGAGGCCCAGTCCAAGGGTGGTGGCTTGGTTCAATCCGATGTAGGGGGTGTAACCCCCCAGTCTCCCAGATTCTCGAACGTCCCATAGGTCATTCGGTTTGGAGGCGGAGGTGCTGCATGGGCACTGCTCAGTCATCGCGGAACCCTCTGGAGGCAGGTTCGGCCTCCGTTGTGGCTTTCATTCACCGGCGGCATTATGGTCACACCGCCTCCCTTCTTGTGACTGGTCGTCGTGTCGGACGCCTCCTTTATTTGCTACAGCTGACGAGTCGTGGCCTTCCTCTTGCAGCGTGTGTTGATGCACTATTCCCAACATAGCCGGTCAGTGTCGTCACGCTGGCGGGCTTACATGGAGGCACAAGAATAGTAAGATAGAAGAGGGTTTGGTCCGGGTTTGTTAGGCCCACTCCCTCCACATTATCTGGTATTACGAAGGATATTAAGGGAGTTCAATGAAGTCATATTAATTTGAAACAAGAACCAAAACCCCTACTTCTAAATGTCAGAGGAACGTCCATGCACTATAGGAAATATAGGCATTTGCGACGGGTCATTTGCGACGGGATCCCGTCGCAAATAGCCTTTTGCGACGGGGCTCCGTCGCAAATCGCCCGTTGCGGAAAACGCCGTCGCAGCAAAAAAATTTTGCGACGGGCCCGTCGCAAAAACACTTATTTGCGACGGGAAAAGGGCCCGTCGCAAATAAGTTTTTGCGACGGGCCTTTTCCCATCGCAAATAGTTGCCTCGAATCAACTATTTGCGACGGGCCCGTCGCAAATAATAATAAAAAAAATTAAAAAAATTAAAAAAATATTTATTAATATATAAATTAATAAATGTATTTATATTGATATAAATATAATATTTATTTTATAAATACGTTTTAGAAAGGATCTATGGAAATATAACATTAATTTATAAGATGTTTAGTAAAAGAGGGTTATAAAATAAATTAAAAAATATTTTTAATTAATAATTACCTAATTTTTTTCAATTAATAGTCATTTAATAACTCTTTGAATATAAAAAAAATAAAAAAATTAATGAAAGATGGAAAATAAGAAGAAAATGAAACCCAAACTTCAAATGGCCATAACTTTTGATCCGGGACTCCGTTTGAGCTCTACAGCATATCAAATCGAAGCTTGCGAAGAGCTCTACAGCCCTATGGACCGGTGTAACCCGTCCAAGGTTTTTTCGAGGCCCAAAAAGGCTCCGAAGGCCTCCAAAACTGAGTTTTTAGTCGGGGCACCCCGGTTTTTCACCGTTCAAACAGCTATAACTTCTGATCCCGATGTCCGATAAACCTCTACCATATATCATGTCGAAGATATTTTAATGTTCTTTGATTTGACTGATTGTGGAGCTGAAACGGACTCCTGGATTAGAAGTTATGGTCCTTTTAATATTCAAACGACTATAACTTCCGATCCGGATGTCCGTTTGGACTGTACTGCATATCATATCGAAGATCGTTTCATGTTCTTCGATTTGACTAGTTGTGGAGTTGAAACGGACTTACGGATTAGAAGTTATAGTCGTTTTAACATTCTCAGAGGATTTTCACCCCCTCATTTCTATGTATTCATTCATAACTATACATATATATATATGTGTGTGTGTGTGTGTGTGTGTGTGTGTGTGTATGTATTGTATATATGTATTTATTTATTTATTTATTTATAAATACACATAAAAACACATATTTTATAAATTTATTTAAAACTAAGCTTATAAATATATATTAATTAATATACAAATAAATATACGAATAAAAACTTATAACTACATATATATATATATATAAATAGAATAAATATATATTAATATACGAATAAATATATATATTAATATATGAATAAATATATATATATATATATATATATATATTCATATAACCAAATATATTTATATTAATATAAATCTATATTAATATACGAATAAATATAACTATAAATATATATAACTATATATATATATAACTATAATTATTCCTAATTATTACTAATTATTATTAATTATTCCTAATCATTATTAATTATTTCTAATTATTATTAATTACACCTAATTACCATTAACTATGAATACTAATAACTTAAATTTATTAAATAACAAAACAATATAAACATAATTAAATTACAACTAATTGAAACTAATTAAAAATAATTAAAACTAATAAAAAAATTAAAATAAATATTAAATTAAAAATAACATAAGTACCTTTAAAATGGATTTGAAGTTGATCTCCGATAATTGTTGAAGACTTCAATATCAACTCTGCAAAAAAAAATTAAACTTAATAAACTGTAAACAGTTTTGAGAGAAGTTGAGAATGAATGAAAAAAAAACGGATGGGGGTATTTATAGGTTAGCTTATTTGCGACGGGACTATTTGCGATGGGTATACCCGTCGCAAATAATATTATTTGCGACGGGACCCGTCGCAAATACTTTAACCCGCATTTATCACGGTCAACGGTTAAATAGTTATTTGCGACGGGTCCCGTCGCAAATAACAACCTGCCGACACACTATTTGCGACGGGGGTATATTCCCGTCGCAAATAGTTTTTACCGCCGCCGGCTATTTGCGACGGGTGGTAACCACCCGTCGCAAATACCTTTCCCGCGGTTTGGCGCGCTATGCGCGCCAAGCCTTTTGCGACGGATGAGATTTTCCCGTCGCAAATAACTAGTTATTTGCGACGGGAAAATGCCCTCGTCGCAAATAAGTTTCTAATGGGACTATTTGCGACGGGATTTATTCCCGTCGCAAATAACCCGTCGCAAAAAGCCATTTTTCCTGTAGTGATGCTTGAAGGCAGGTCGTGTTCTTCCTTCCCACGACCGGTTCCCAAAGGCGCCACTCGCAGGTCGCCCTTTGGTTCGGTGTCGACTGTCACCTCCCACTATGTCAGCTTTGTATTCTAAGGGTCTGGTGTCGCGGTGTTCCTTCATCACTTCGCTACTTGGGGAATCTCTCTAATACCCCTTCTCTAGCTCCATATATATAGGAGAGGGAGAGGGTAGGTAACAGCATGGGGAAATAATGGGGTTCAATAATTAGGAAGCTTTATAATTTTTCCTAACATTGTCATTACTTAAGGTTGGCAGGTCAAGCCATTTAAATTCTTGACACACCACTGGCCCCACCCTTTAACTGGTCCATTGGAGGTTTATGAAATAAAATAACAAAATTATTTTATTTTATTTCATTTAAAAAGTCACAAAACATAAATTTTTCTCTGGACCTACTATGGTCAAAGTAAAGCCTCCCTTAAGTGAATCATGGTGCTGCGGATTCAATGGTGCCCTCAGATTTTTAATCCGAGTAATGGTTCAAAAGTTAGAAAACGCTAATCACGCATTTACTAAACATACCTGAAAAAAAGTTCAGAAATTCATTCCAGGCACACCGGTCCTCAGAATCACATGCCGTCAATTTTTTTAGACTCATAATAATTCCATATAATTAAAAAATTATATGGAAATCTGGGTCTTTACATTCTCCCCACCTTAGGTGTTTTCGTCCCTGAAAGCCACAACATAGACTAAGGAAACAAATGGGGGTACTGAGTGAGAATCTGAGCCTCCCACTCCCATGTGCTCTCTTGGAGGTTCCCATGCTGCCAAAAAACACGCAACATAGGTATCGACGGCCCATAGAGGACCAACTCCTATCGATCCTCAATCTCTACTGGAACCTCTATAAACGTCACCCCATCATCTAAGTCCAGCTCACCATGGTCGATAATGTGAGATGGGTTGTGCACGTATCTCCTCAGTTGGGATACGTGGAAGACGTCATGCACCTTCTCCAACTACTGTGGATGTTCCAATAGGTATGCCACCTTGGATATCCTCTGAATTATCAGAAATGGCCTGATAAACCTCTGTGAAAACTTGCCACCTCGGCCAAATCTCTGTAGTCCCCATCGAGGAGAGACTCGCAAGAAAATGTGGTCTCCCTCCAAAAACTCCATGGGTCTCCATCTTCTGTCAGCAAATGACTTATGTCTGCTCTGTGTAGTCTTCATCCACTCATGGATGATCTGCACCTTCTCAATGGTATCCCGTACCATCTCTAGACCAATAAGTGTTGACTCCCCTGGGTCTGTCCAGCATAGAGGTGATCTGCATGGTCGGCTGTATAGGGCCTCAAATGGTTCTATACCGATAGTGGAGTGGTAACTGTTGTTGTAAGAGAACTCCACCAAGGGAAATTGATCCTCCCTACTACGGGAAAAATCTAGGACACATGCACGAAGCATGTCCTCTATCATCTAAATGGTCCGCTCCATCTAACCATCTATCTCAGGATGAAAGACGGTGATCAAATGAGGCTGAGCCTCAAATGCCTCCTACGATCTCTTCCACAACTGGGATGTAACACATGCATCATGGTTAGAGATGATCGTTGATGGCACCCCATGAAGTTTCACAATCTCATATACGTAGAGGCATCCCAATACCTCTACTAATCCCTTCTCTTAGATAGGTAGGAAGTGGGGAAACTTGGTGATTCGGTCAACGATCACCCATATGAAATCATGTCCCCTAGACGTACGTGGAATCCTGGTCACAAAGTCCATAGGGATCCCATCCCACTTCAACTCTGACACCACTAGTGGCTGAGCTAAGCCTACTGGAACCTGGTGCTCGGCCTTCACTTGCTGACAAGTGAGGCATCATGAAAAAAACTATGCTACCGGCTTCTTCATCCCTGGACACCAGTGATGATGCCAAAGGTCCTGGTAAATCTTCACCACACCAGGATATACTGCCAAAGGGGATGTATGGAACTCCCTCAACACCTCCTCCCATAGTGAAACTGGTACCATAGTACATCCTCTGAAGAGGATGTCATGCTCCCCACCTTCAAAAAATCAATCAGGTGTATGTCCTAAGGTTATCTGAGCACGTTGAACCTCACTGTTACTGTCTCTAAGCTACGCCTCCCTGACTCGCTGAAGGAGTGGGGGTGTAACTATCATAGACTGTAGGTATGATACTCTATCTATATCCATAAAGGATATCTACAATGCGGCTAGCTTCTCTGTTGCCTCACTCAGAAACTGCAGACTAGACCTCCAGTTGAGTGCATCTACTACCAAGTTCCTCATCCCAGGAGTATAGACTATCTCAAATTCATAGTCCGGGAGGAACTCTAGCCATAATCATTGTCTCATGTTCAGGTCCTTCTGAGAGAAAATATACCTAAGACTCTTGTGATCAAAGTAGACTATAAAATGTCCTCCCATCAAGTAATGTATCCACATCTTCAAGGAAAAGACCACTGCTGCTAACTTCAAGTCATGGGTAGCGTAGTTCTGCTCATGTTGTCTCAGATTTCGTAAACCATAAGCGATTAATACTTGCTCCTACATCAGGACACATCCAAGCTCGGTCCCTGATGTGTCGCAGTAGACTACATACCCAACGCCCTCTTTTGGAAGCCTCAAAATGGGGTCACTCGTCAGTCTGTGCCTCAGCTCCTGGAAACTATGTTGGCATCTTTCCATCCATAGGAAAGGTTTCCCCTTCTTTGTCAAATCTGAAAAGGGTGGTGAAACTCTAGAAAATTCAGGCACGAATCTCTGGTAGTATCCAGCCAACCCTATGAAACTTCGCACCTCTTTCATGTTCCTGGGTGGCTCCCAAGATAGCACAGCCTCTATCTTCGTTGGATCCACTGAAACTCCAACTTGTGAGATAACATGTCCTAGAAAGTGGACCTCTCATATCCATAACTAGCACTTAAAGAGTTTACAATAAATCTGGTACTCTTAGAGTGTATCCATAACTATCTATAGATGATAGGAATGCTCCTCCTCTGTCGTCGAGTATATCAAGATGTCATCGATGAACACCACCAAGAAGCGATCGAGGTATGGCTGAAAGATAATGTTCATGAGTCCCATGAACACTTCTGGGGCATTGGTCACACCGAAAGTCATAAACAAGAGCTCATAATATCCATATAGGCATCTGAAGGTCCTCTTACGCACATCCTCATCTCGTATCCTGAGCTGATGATAGCCTGATCGGAGTTCTATATTCAAAAACCAGCGATCTCCCTTCAGCTAATCGAAAATATCATCAATCCTTAGGAGTGGATACTTGTTCTTAATGGCCACCTGGTTTATGTGTAGATAGTCCACATAGAGTCTCAAACCCCCATATTCCTTCTTGGTGAACAAAATTGGGGTTGCTCATAGGGAAACACTAGGTCTTATGGACCCCTTTCTCTGCAAGTCCTCCAACTATACATGTAACTCACGAAGCTCCGTGGGAGCCATCCGATATACCGGTATAGATATCGGTGTTGTCCTAGGGTATAGGTCGATGTAAAAATCTACCTCTATGCATGGAGTTAGTCCTGGAACATCATCAGAAAAGACATTGGCATACTGGTCCACCACTACAGGATATCTTGGACTCTCAACATCAACTGCTTTGAGGGTAAGGCTAGCCAACTAATGAGTAATCGGTTGCACCCTCCTCTGGGTAAGTCCATCCTGTGCTGAAAAGGTTCCATTCTCACTGGTGAAGTAAAACCTGGTGTCGTCCGTTTGGAAACACTGCACTTTGCACCTAATATAGTCAATCTGAGCATAGACTGTGGATAACCAGTCCATACCCAAGATGACATCGTAAGGCCTCGACACCGCTACTAGGAGATCTCGGTTGAAGATCTCGCCTCCTAGAGTAATCTCACACCACTAGAACTAGTGTGTAATCATATAATCTGCTCTCGTAGGAATCTCTATCTGTAAGGATCGAGCCAATGGCTTTACCAGAATCTTTGAGCTCCAAATGAGGGTCGTGGCAATAAAAGAGTGACTGGCACCTGTGTCTATAAGTATTGTAGCTAAGGTGGAGTAGATATAGATCATACCTCTAATAATCTCTAGATTTCCTTGTTCGTAGGCCTCGGCTTCCTAGAGCTGAGCTCATACATGTCCTCCTTCTCCCTGTGGTTGGGGTAGACCACATGGTGGTGGTGGCGGTAGAACCTCAAAACGACGTTCATCGCCTGCTGCACAGTCAACTCCTCTGCCACGTTTGCCACCATGTGGACCTCCTCGCTCAAACCTCTGCCTCTGCCTCGATAGTCCCTCGACCATATGCTGGTCGTCGGTATGGAGGGTCGGGCAGTCGTGATCCATATGACCCTACCCACCGCACGTGTTACACTGTGTGCCCCTCACCCATCTTCCTCTGCCTTGTGAGCCTCGCACCTCTGACACTATGTCTCGGGGTCGTCCACCAGAAGGTCTAGTCCACTTGGACCTCTATGTTATCTTCCAAATACCTCCTGCAGATGACTCGACTACCTGTCGTCCGGGGGTATCTCTCATTGTCGGTGCCTACTCAGCTAGGAATCTCTCCACCAAAAGTGCTCGCTCAAGCACCCCAGCCTGCGTTGGAATGATGAGCGATACCATCGATGATCTGATCTCCCATCGAAGAACCTTCTCAAAGGTTTGGTCCCTGAATAAAGGGCCTCATACCATGTCGGTGGAGTATAGGGAGAGATTAGTGAACCTCACCGAGTATTGGGCCACTGTCATGTTGTCCTGCTGTAGGTGCAGCAGCTCCTATATACACACAGAGCATAAGGTCGTTGGGATGAACTCTACCTTGAAAAGTCCCTTGAAGTATGCCTAGATGAGGGTCGCTTCATCGTGTATATGGAGCATCAGGCTCCACCATATCCTTGTTTCTGCCTGAAAAATGCTGGCTGCCAGGATCACTATAAAATCATCTAGTATTCCAACTAAGCGGAAAACTATGGCCACAGCCTCCAACCAGTCCTTAGCTGCATGCAGGTCCATCTCACTTCGGAACCTCGGAGGCCTCTTCTATTGGAACTCATGCAACACACTCAATCAGCATGAACCCTCTGCAGGTGTGGTTGGTGAAAATTGCTTTCCAATTGGAAGTGGTGCTACTGGTACACCACCCGAAGGTGCCAATGCTGTAAGGGGGCCCTGAACCGAGTCCTCATCGCTCGGTGGGCCATCATCACGTACTCTCTCAGGGAACCTGGGTGGTTGTCTTCATGGTGGCATCCTAAAAAGAAATAGGTGTTCCACAACTAAAAGTTATACCTAGTGAGCTGACTCAAGAAAACATAAGAAAGACTTTTCAAAACACACGCAATCAGTGTTTTCGTGCGTTGAATCAGAAATCAGAACTCAAGGCCCCGATGTATGGATAGGTCAGTCGTCGCACCAACACTGGACTCCCTGAACTGAAAACCACACTCAAAACACTTAACACTATTACCACATAGAAAAGATCAGAGTCCTAGTTCATCGGTAGAACCGACTGCTCTGATACCACTTACGACAACTGGGTCTCGGTGACAGCACAGACACCCCGCCTTAACATGGTCTTCGGGTCCTGGCCTACCAGGTACCACCATTTTCCCCGCAGACATGTGGTCCCCACCCTGGGTCCCACCCATGTGCCCAAACAGTTCATCTGACTAATGATTTTCCCCATAGTCCAACATATGTCCTTTCTAGTGTGTTTTGTCCTCACTCACACACACCCTAGGAAACTTCCCAGAAGGTCACCCATCCTAATCACTACTCCAGGACAAGCACGCATAACTATGGAGTTCTAATCAGGTAGGATCCCGAAAAGGAAGGTGCACCTTGTTGAAATGAGTCATATTATTTAGTCATTTAACACTTTATCATTCTGGTGTGTTACATGAGACATATTTTAATCAATGTTTGAAAAAAAATCATGTCGAAAATCTAATAAAAAATCACCAAATTTGGTATTGGATCCCTTCTTCTACATTTTTAGTTATTATAGTAATTTGATATCATTGAGTAGTTATTTTATTTTTTCCCATGCCTTTACCATATATGAACCAATACAATGGTATTTCCTTCAAATATTATTAGAAATCAAAGGAATAAATGAGTTTGTTTATAATTACTAACTAAAAGTTAGATTTTTATTTGAAAACACTTTTCTGGAAAAAGTGTGAAACCTCAAAGTTCCAACCAGAATTATCAAACACTCTAATAGATAAAAAAAATTATTAAAATCTAACATGAACCTATTAGACAAAATCACCCTATATAATTTCTAGAAAATATCAGTTACCTTTTTATCTGGTTCATATTTGATAATGTCTTCGAATTGATGGTCCAATTTGTCCCAAGCTTGTATGAACTCCTCCACTGTTATCTTATTATCATTTAAGCCTCTGGTTAGAATTAAATTTTTCTTGTCTATCCAATCACTTTGATTCTTATCTGTGTCCACTTGAGTTAGTTTCCCATTAATCCTTTCTATATCCTCATTATAATCATGGATAATCAAGACCTTTTCCAATATCTATTCCTCAGAGTGGAGAAGAAGATTCCATGATTTTTCCTTGGCCTACGTATATTCTGCCCATTATGAGAAAACCATTTTCTCTAATGATGCATCAATAATATTAACCTACTTTCCTAACATCCCCTAAGGTACAGAAAAGGCATCATCAAAAACCATAGATCCTCCCTGAATCAAAGGCAGTTCTTCCACCATATCACCCATCTACTCAAGATATTGATCCTTAGAGTCACCAACTTTGACCATTTCACTTACACTCACCATATTCATGTTGAAATATTTCACCTATTCATTCTTAAAGGTAGCACCCCCCCCCCCCCCATTTCCTTGGTACTAATGTTTTTGGACATCCTTGTCTCTATTGGTTTAGAGAGTTATGAGTAATCCTTATGCCCTTTGTATTTCCTCGTCTTACTCACAATAACACTACCCATATCCCTATTTTATTTTTGTCCATTATTCCTCCTTGGGTTGTGAAGACCTCTACCAGTTCCTCCCTTTTCACTATCTTCCAATAATTTTCGGTAACTCTCCCCATGAATTTGACCCTAAATAGAAACCTGAATCATTTGAAACCTGACCTAGAGTTTCAGCTCCCAAGACATCAAAATGATTACTAATTTTAATAGAGGGACTTCATTGATTTTTTCATCCCACAACATTCACTTAACTCCCCATCTCATCTGATGGTTCTTTCATTTTAAATTTATGTCCCTTGGTGGAAACTACCTCAAGTGGGAAACCATTGCTATGTCGGGAATCATATACGTAAGAAGGAGCCTTTTTATAAATGGAATCATGTTATAAGGGATCTGTTTCACCAATATCCCCTATTTCCAAAATATTTCAAAATGTATCAAATACTATATTGATTGATCAGAATATGTGGATAAAGAACTATCATAGGTTCATCGATACACTAAAAAATTTAAATGAGAATGAGGTCAGTCAAACCTATGAAAAATCCTACCAAGTGCATCATTTTCATAGGAAAAGAAACCAAATTGGAGTTCAATAAGGTCAGGATCGACTGACTGGTGTTAGTGGTCAGGTGATGATTATTGTCCTAAACAATCAAACTTTTAAATTTGATTATTTCTAGGCTTACATGATGCATTACTTGTATGTACTTGCAACATGTTCCCATATTCATCTATCGTGGGAGAGTTATGATGATCTGGTGTATATATTGTACATGTTACAAGATTTTTATAGTGAATAGTGGTAGATAATTTGAGATGTATCAATATTAGATACCCCTCTATAGCTTTCATTATTAGTCTAGAATTCATCATGGTTGTGTGACAAAGGTTTTCCGAAATCTACATGCTTGAGAAATGAAATGGATAGGAAATAGGAGAAAGGGATGAAATAGAGATGTGTTCGGTATAGAGAGGAGGGGAATAATAATAGATAATTTTCTCAAAATGATATAATTGAGTGTTCTTCATCCCAACCAATATATTTTTTAGTTTAGTTGACTACTATAATTATTTTATTTTCCATGTATAGTGGTTTATTTGAAAAAGAAATTTATTTACCTAATTCTTTTTTCACTCAATATATATACCATTTAAAAGATTTGTTTGTTTACCATTTGATTAACCACTTATATAGATGAAATTGACATAACTGTATATAGGCCCTAAGGATTCATTAGTTTTTATCGTACAAAGTTCATGTATATCACATCATTTATGGTATAGTGGTGAAGAACAGATACTAAAAGTCTACAGGGCCCAAAAATTTCATCATGAGGGCCTTCTAGATTCTATCATCCCTCATTTATGATAGTCAGCCATCTATAGGTTGAGCATGTACTGGTATATAACCATTGAAAATTTCCATATTTCCTCTTTGGTTGAGCGATAGAGACTAGATACACATAAATTTCATATGCCTCTTAGGGAGACAGCCATTACATTAGAGAATTATTAATTATTATTGGGTCTTCCTATGGATGAGAACAATGTTATGGGTCCTATTATATATATTTGGGAGTATATTTTACATAGTTATTTAGACATACCATTACCAGACATGTTGGGGACATTAAATGAGAGTTAGGTTACAGATTTATTGAATGAACACCCATTTCATCTCTGTTGATCCAGATACAAATGACATGACATTGTAGAGATATGTATGGGCTTACATTTTATGATTTATTAGTGTTACTTTATTTTTAAATCACTCTAGATCATTTGTTAATCTGATGCGCCTACCCTAATTAGGGATTTTGAGGGTACTGGTTGATATATATGGGGTTCTGTATGTCTTTTACATCTATATAGATAACAATGTGTATCATGCATAGAAGCTAAGTAGATTGATATATGTTTGTCATTAGTATAGGTGTGGGAATTTAATATATTCCCAAAAATTGAAACTCATTGGGTGACTGATTTATCTATTTATGCATTGCATGTGGTTCCTCTAGCTCATATGAAATATAAAACTTTAATACACACTTTTATTCCTCCCAAATATGTCATTTATATAATTTTTAGAGTTTTGTTACTTACAATTTATTGGTAGAGATACTCAAGGAAAGACACGCAAAAAAATAAATTTCCCCACACATTCCATTCCATATTATCATTTTTTATTTAAAAATCTTGACACTGATGAGGTGTGCATGAAATTCAATGTGATGGGTTATAAATGTCTTTGAGAACTTGTCAGTGACAAAGTAACTCTCAAACATATTCACTAGAGAAAAAGTGTTAGAGCATCAGAAACCATAACAAATCAAAACCCCAAATCCTCAGGATATAATAATTTCATCCCGATGAGGCAAAATGAATTCACTTGAACCAAATTACGCATCCAATGAGGGAACATACCACTAGATGAGCAGGAACAAATGAATATCTCAACATTATATAATTGGAGTGAACTAAATGAATCTAATAGGGTCAATAGTTGGATTGGTCACTAAAAATCACCTTCTAGACCATGAAATCAAATATGAGAGCCTTCAAATATAAAAATAATAATTAATGAGGCTTTCATTTGTCTACAACTCCTGGAATAATCATGCATCTAATAGGAAATGTTGTGGGAGTTAGCCATGGAGATCATGACACAAGTTGGATACTCAAGGAATCTATAGTAAGTGTAACACCCCAAGAATTTACAAATAGATTTATTATAGAATGCATAGATCATTAAGTCTCTACAAACACCACTTTGTTATAACCTAACCAAGTAAACATAATTTTGTCACTTCTATTATGTGAATTTCGAAAATATGACATACATGGTTATGATCAGTAAGTTATTTCGAGTCCGAAAAGAAAAACTCAATTTTCAATGAATAGTAACCTACCCTTATGAATAGTAACCTACCCTTATGAATAGTAACTTACCCTTATGAATAGTAATATGACTCTTATAAATGGTTTCCATACCAATGAATGTGTAAATAAATTTAGGCACCCTAAAAATGAAGATGAATATTTTAAGTGTTTATATTTTTCAATTAAATAATGATTTTAATTAAATATTTAATTAATCATATTTAGAAAATTATTTTTGAAAAATGGAATTCATTTTGGGATTCTACACGTCGAAAAATGGTTACGATGAATTTTTGGTATTTTTTTGAAATACTTGAATTTTATGAATAGTGAAACACCATAATTTACAAAATAAGCTAAATACACTAATTATAGAGTCATGTATGATGTTCTGCTGATGTAAGCCCAATTGATTCAGATTTACATGATAAAATTACTATTAATGGTCATGGAATATTCACTATTCCTTGTCTTGTGGAGAAATAATAAATTAATGAATATAATATAGATAAATCCCCTCTCCCCTCCACTATATAAACCACCCCTCACCCCCTCTTCCTCCCACACCACTCAAGCTTCAAGACATGCCTAAATTCTTCTCAAATAGCTCCATAACCTCATCCCCCATGTCCGAGACCAGATGGTCTCACCAAAAGGCCAAAAACAAAGGCCTTAAAGAGTTTCTCAATGAGGAGTACTCAAGAGGTGAACCTCTCTTCCTTTTTCATTCATTTCTTTTTACAAGTTCCATTATTTTGTTCTCTCTTCTCACCTCACCTCTTCCAAATGCCATGATAATTATAGTACCATACATGTAATTTATTTTCATTATGTTAATTTAATATTTCATCATAATCTCTCTTTTTTCTTTCCTTTTATAATATAAATGTAAACACCGTCTGAGATGTGTTAATTTATCACACTCAAGGAAGACGGGTTTTCAATTTGCATTACTATATGAAAGACTGATCATGAACCATTTTAAATTGTTTAAAAAAATCATAATATATTTATGTTATATTTTTTAATGTTATGGAATCCTTACACACTCATAATATGTAATAATAATACAAAATAAGTTCATTGTGCACAAAACCACCAAGCCAAATCCAAGCGTTTATCATTAACTCAGCGAATGAGTCATCCTCATGGTATATAACCAGAATCATTATAAGATCATTTATATATATTTAATTTCACAAATATTATATATTAACAATTCAGAATATTTAAAAATGTTTCAAATTAACATCCATTAATGAATACAAGTAAACAGATCATGAAAACCAAGGAAGAAAGTGCTTCCAAAACAATAACATTGAATCTCTTAAGAACCATAAAAAAGGTCATGAATGAACCTAATAAGGTTATAACGTATCAATTAAATGTTTATGAGGTTATGGAATTATTAATTAATGAATCTAAATTTGATTATTAAGGTCGTTAAAAAACAATCAAGAACACCTTCGAGCTTAAGGTAAGGGATTTCTTAACTCAATTTTCATTCTTTGAGTTAAACATCTATTTCATTGGTTACATTATTCCAATAATATGTGTGAATGACCTATGATTGTTTTATATTGTGTATCCATTTATATTTTTTGGATTTTTATTTGTCTCACATAAATATTTTATTGATTTATTGTCACTCTAATGACACAATCTTTGTAAGGGATATCTTAACTCAATTTCCATTCATTGAGTTAAACATCAATGTTTTGGTTTTTTATTTTCCCATAATATGTGTGAATGACCTATGATTTTCTTATTGTGTATATTCACTGTTATTTTTTTGTTTTATGTTTTTCACACATAATTATGTCATTGATTTGTCCTCAATCTAATGATATGTTCTTGGTAAGGGATCCTCTCTCTCACTTTTGTTCAAGAATTTTCCCTATGTTGTGCCCTTTTATTTTTAATTCCTAATGATGGGGTATGTTTTCGCATATCCCCCATACTGAAAATATGATATATAAATTATGGGATACCCCTTGACCTCTCATTAATCCCTCACAAGAACACCCATTACCATGCCAAAATGTTTATAAGGGGTTTCTCATCTCACTTTCATTTCTGTGAGATTTCCATTATTTGCCACTTATTTATTGTGAGTGGTGTATTGTGTACCACATTTGGATATATATTATCATGATTATCTATATATTCATGGTATTTTGTGATTCATTTGGTAGTTATTATTTTTTGGTCATATGAATCGATTGATTACATTGTGGTAAGGGACTTTGTCTCAATTTTCCCTTTCATTGTGACTTACTTTGTATTGTGCACCTAATTATTATTATGTTGTATACCTACTACCCATTTAATATTACTTGAAATTGTATTGATATTAAATATCCATATTATTGTGTCATGGATATGTTTATTTTATAAACTGTATACCATTTTACAAACGGTGTCTATTTGGAATGTTGGTTTAACTTTGGAAATATTGATGAATCTGTGTCCTCTACACTATACAGATATTGAAAAGGAATATTTCTCTTGTATTAAATAAATGTATAAATAATTATTTGGACATTAAGTGGTGTGTGGTACCCTCTTTTTCCCCTAGGTGCATCAACAGGTCTCACGAGACAATTAGTTTGGCGACAAACCCTTCGAGCTTTTTTCCAAAAATCAAACAGGTTTCTACCCACAGAACTAAATCGTTTTAATGGTATTATGGTATCATGTTCTAGATACATTACATCCAATTAATAATAATTCTCTTTGTTAATTATAAATTATTAATATCCATGGGGTTTTCACTGTGACAAAATATATGGATGCAGTTTCATTATCAGGTTATTAATGGTGTGAGTTTTTCATTTATTCACCATGCCATATTGACTAAGCCAAGTTGTTTATGATTCAGTAATTATTGATTCATTCTTATTCTATTTTTTTATCACTTAATGAGTGTTTGAGCTCACCCCTTTAATTTTTTTACCTCCAATAGGTTATGAAGAGGAAATCACTTATTGAGTTTCTATGGAAGCAGTTTTTAGACATTGTTATGTGTTGTATTTTGTACCTTTCCAATGTAATTTGAGTTATATATATGTATCTAGTTTATTAAAGACTAATAAACTGATCATTACATAGGTATTTAATTCCTTCTAACTATTCCAATGTAATTAGTAATGCATCGTCTCTCATCTAGAGGGTTCGGGGTGTTATAGTTGGTATTAGAGGAAGTTTAGTAGAAAACATGGAAACTAAATTTTGAAGATGTAGATTATGGAAGAGTCCCTAAGGTAGTCTTTGAGGATAAAAATACAAGAACTTCCTAGTATTTTGGTAATAAATATATTATGTGTATATTTCTAGAAAATACATCCCTATTTAGATACAAACAGGTAGAGGTGGATCTGGCACAGGTATACCTAGGGGTGAGAACTCTGACAAGGAGTTTCGAGCATGACCCGGGGTATCCTGGTACACAACAACAAGCCTTGATGCACTCTTGGTTATGACACTCCTGGTATATATGCTTAGGATAATTCACATTTTCTTTACAAGCCATTATGAAGGATTTTAATGTAAATTTTTCCTCAGAGAAACCATGTCTATGAGATTAACTATACATTGATTTTAATTTATTTTAAGTAATTTTCAAATTGAGAGTATAAATTATGATTCATAACCTAACATAGTGTATGAAATTATTTATAAATGGTTCCTAATGGAAGAATGGTAATCAATACTCATAGACAACTATAGGGATTATGAGTTTTCTTTAAACAAATGGTTAGTCTCTATGTCTATTATTTAAGTTAAATCCTTGTTTTATAACTTTTCATATCAAGGAAATTCAGTTACAAATGGAAGGAGGAGGATCTCAAACTACATTCTTATCCCTTCCTAATGAATTTCTTGCAATAATTATTACAAAGTCTTGTCCCAAAAATTCTGAAATATTTTCTAACATATAACTCCCTTGCAAGCAATTATTTGAGATATCAAACACCTCCACTATACCTTGATACCATCATGGATCATGCGTTGTATTTAATCAAATCATATTTTCTCAATATTCTCATATTTTCAAGAAAGGTAAATATTATCAAGGTATTTTCTAATATTTTACCTTGTCATAAGATTTTGAAGCATATTATGATTTTGAAAAAGGTACTGAAGAACGAGACCCTTGTGCAACCTATTTATATTTTCTTTTCAAATATAATCTTTCAGCACATACTTATGGAATTTTAAAAGGACCATTGATTGAAAGTTTCAACTCAAACATGGTCTGATTGTTTTATAAAAAAACAAGTTTTATCAGATGTTTTGAAATTATATGTCATACATGATTATTTTCAAAAACTATTTTACTGTGAACACCCATATGACCCAAGTTGTACAAGGTATATCTGAATGAAGGAATAAAATGACTTTGAAGGATCTCTAAATCATTTTTTCAATGCATGGACCTTCTATTTATGTGAGCAAGATGATGATGAAACAATATGGACACCATGATCAAGGAACCCTCAATTTTTAATAAGTAAATAAAATTTCGAGGATGAAATTTCCAAAGGTGGGAATAATGTAACACCCCAAGAATTTACAAATAGATTTATTATATAATGAATATATCACTAAGTATCTAAAAAACCACTTTGTTATAACTTATTGAAGTAAACATAATTTTGTCACTTCTATGATGTGAATTTCGAAAATCTGACATACACGGTTGCGATCATTAAGTTATTTGGAGTCCGATAAGAAAAAATCAATTTTCAGTGAATAGTAACCTACCCTTATTAATAGTAATTTACCCTTATGAATAGTAATATGACTCTTATTAATTATATCCATACCCATGAATGTATAAATAAATTTATGCACCTTAAAATGAAGATTAATATTTTAAGTGTTTATATTTTTCGATTAAATAATGATTTTAATTAAATATTTAATTAATCATATTTAGAAAATTATATTTGAAAAATGGACTTCATTTTTTGATTCTAAATATCAAAAAATGGTTAGGGTGGAATTTTGGTAATTTCTGAAATACTTGAATTTATGATGAATAGTGAAATACCATAATTTACAAAATAAGATAAATACACTAATTATAGAGTCATGTATTATGCTCTACTGATGTAAGCCCAATTGATTCGGATTCACATGATAAAATTACTATTCTTGGTCATGGAAGACTCATTATTCCTTGTCTTGTGGAGAAATAATAAATTAATGAATATAATATAGAGAAATCCCCTCTCCCCTTCACTATATAAACCACCCCTTGCGCCCTTGTCCTCCCACGCCACTCAAGCTTCAAGACTTGCCTAAATTATATTCAAACAGCTCCCTAACCTCTTCCCCCATGTCCAAGACCTTCTGGCCTCACCGAAAGGCAAAAAACAAAGTCCTTGAGGATTTTCTCAAAGAGGAGTACTCAAGAGGTGAACCTCTCTTCCTTTTTCTTTCAATCCCTTTTACAAGTTCTATTATTTTGTTCTCTCTTATCACCTCACCTCATCCAAATGCCATGATAATTATAGTTCCATAAATTTACTAGATTTTCATTATTATAATGGGATATTTCATCATAATCTTACTTTTTTCCTTTCCTTTTATACTATAAATGTAAACACTATCTGAGATGTGTTAATTTATCACACTCAAGGAAGACTGGTTTTCAATTTACATTACTATATTAAAGAGTGGTCATGAAACCTTTTCAATGGTTGAAACAGATCATAATATATGTATTATATCTTTTTTAATGTTTTGGAATCCTTACACACTCATAATATTCAATAATAATACAAAACATGTTCATTGTGCACAAAACCACCAAGCCAAATCCAAGTATTTATGATTAACTCATCGAATGAGTAATCCTCATGGTATATAACCAGAATCATTATAAGATAATTTATATCTATTTAATGTCACTAATATTATATATTAACAATTCGGGATATTTAACCACATTTTTAACTAACTTCCATTAATGAATACAAGTAGACGGGTCATGAAAACCAAGGAAGAAAGTGCTTCCAAAACAATAAAATTGAGTCTCTTAAGAACCATAAAAAAGGTCATGAATGAACCTAATAAGGTTATACCGTATCAATTAAATGTTTATGAGGTTATGGAATTATTAATTAATGAAGCTAAATTTGATTATTCGGGTCATTGAGAACAATAAAGAACACCTTTGAGCATAAGGTAAGGGATTTCTTAACTCAATTTTCATTCTTTGAGTTAAACATCTATTTCATTGGTTACATTGTTCCAAGAATATGTGTGAATGAACTATGATTGTTTTATACTGTATATCCACTTATAATTTTTGTATTTTTATTAGTAACGTATAAATATTTCATTGATTTATCGTCACTCTAATGACATAATTTTTGTAAGGGATATCTTAACTCAATTTCCATTTGTGGAGTTAAAAATCAATGTTATTAGTTTTTTATTTTCCCATAATATGTTTGAATGACCTATTATTGTTTTATTATGTATATCCACTTTTATTTTTTGGGTTTATGTTTGTCTCACATAATTATGTCATTGATTTTTCTTTAATCTAATGATACATTCTTGGTAAGGGATCCTCTCTCTCACATTAGTTCAAGAATTTCCCCTATGTTATGCCCTTTTATTTTTAATTCCTAATGATGGGGTATGTTTTTTCACCTCCCCCATACTTGCCTTATGATATATAAATAATGGTATACCCCTTTATCTCTCATTAAGCCCTCAAAAGAACACCTGTTACCATGCCAAAATGTTTGTAAGGGGTTTCTCATCTCACTTTCATTTTCGTGAGATTTCCATTGTTCGCCACTTATTTATTATGTGTGGTGTATTTTGTACAACTTTTTGATATATATTATCATTATTATCTATATATTAATGGTATTTTGTGATTCATTTGGAGGTTATTAGTTTTTGGTCATATAACTCCATTGATTACACTGTGGTAAGGGACTTTGTCTCAATTTTCTCTTTCATTGTGACTTACTTTGTATTGTGCACAAAATTATTCTTATGTGGTGTACCTACTACCCATTTAAGATCACTTGAAAGTATATTTATATTAAATATACATATTCTTATGTTTTGGATATGTTTATTTACTAAATTGTTTACTATTTTACATACGGTGTTTATTTGGAATGTTGGTTTAACTTTGGAAATATTGATGAATCTGTATCCTCTACACTATATGAATATTGAAAAGGAATATTGATCCTATATTAAATCAATGTATAAAGAATTATTTTTAAATGTAGTGGTGGGTGGGGCTCACTATATCCCCTCAATGCATCGATAGGTCTCATGAGATAATCATTTTGGCGACAAACCCTTTGAGTTTGTTTCCAAAAATCAGACGGGTTTCTACTCATAGAACTAAATCATTTTAATGGTATTATGGTATCATGTTCCAGATACATGAAGTCCAATTAATAAGAATTATCTTTATTTATTATCAATTATTACTATCCATGAGGTTTTCACTATGACAAAATCTATGGATGCAGTTTCATTCTCAGTTTATTTATGGCGTGAGTTTTTCATTTATTCACCATGCCATATTGACAATGACAAGTTGTTTATGATTCAGTTATTATTTATTCATGCTTATTCTATTTTTTAACCCTTACTGAGCATTTGAGCTCACCCCTTTCATTTTTTACCTTCAACAGGTTAGAAAGAGGAGATCACTTATTGATTTTATATGGAAGTAGTTTTTAGATTTTTTTATGTGCTGTATTTTGTACCTTTCCAATGTAATTTGAGTTACATATATGTATCTAGTTTCTTCAAGATGACTAAATGGGTTTTTCCTTCATTCTTTATTTCCTTATAACCATGCCAATGTACTTAGTAATGCACTGGCTTCGATCTAGAGGGGTTGGGGTGTTATAGTAAGGGTGGGTTATGAGTTTTTTCTAAGTAGGTTTTACAAATTTTAAAAAAAATGGGTTAGGGTTAATTTATTTTAAAAAATAGGTTCATTGATGTGTGAACCGCATTCACACATCTTCTTTTGTATATTATAGGAAGTGTGAACCCTTTTCACAATTCATGTGCATTTATAACGACCTGAGATTTTGGACCCTTTAAAGTAATACTATCTTCAATAGATTGTGTCATACAAAAAACCAAACTAACACAACACCTGACTAAAATGAACCAAAACATATTAAAATTACTTGAATAATATAATCATTAGTATATAAAAGGATCATAATCAATTAAAATAAGTATATATTATTATTCTATTTGATTAATATTTTGAAAAGGATTCCTTTCAAAGAACCATTTACAAGAAGGGTAAAGTATTTTATTAAATAAATTAAATTGATCACATTTAAAAGTTTATTATAATATTTAATATTTATATTTTTAATATATTATTTCAATATTCAATTATTAATAAATTTATATGAAATAGTATTAAATACACTTGAAGTTTAAGAAGTTTTTTTCAATAAAATGGGTTTTCTTTATATTTTCTAATTTTATTTAAATGACTAAATATATAATTTTTATAATTTTAATTTACTAAAAATAACTTCATTTTTTAATTTATAATGTTAAAAGTATCTTAGGGTTATTTTATGGTATGTTTCTAAAAACATTGATTACTAGGTGAATAGCACAAAATACCATTTTTACAAATAATATGTATTTCATGATATTATTAGTAAATAAGTATGAATTGGAAAATCATAAAACATTTTTATAAGAAAAAATATTAATTTTATAAGTGAATTTTTAATTTAAAAAATTACAAAATCATATTTTACTTTTTAGAACTTAAGTTACATTTTTCAAAAAAAATTGTTTTTAATAAATTGTACATTTATCATGTTAAAATTACTTTTTATCACTTTTAAAAATTGAATAAAAAATGGATTTAAAAATTTTAATCTTTAGGTACATATTATATAATTATTACCATTTGATTTTTTAGTATAAAGGATAAATTACTTAGGTAAAAACAAGTTACCGTGTAAAAAAAGCTAAAAACGAGTAACCTAAGAGGTAAAGAGCCTAACTTTTTAAAAAAAGTTTTTAATTTTATTTTTGAGGAATTTATGGACCTTATATCTACTCCAATACATTATTTATCAATTTTGGAGCCATTTCCATGAGAATGAATTCCCATTATTGAAAAGTTTTTTTTATTTACAAAAAATTCATCCCTTTTCACTTATAGATGGTGCACTCCTCTCCTCACTTACCATCGCACCAAAACCCACTTAGTTTAGACCAAACCATACTAAAACTTCTCTTATACATTCATATACACCTTAAATGGGTTATTTTCTTCTCAAAAGACCATACCTCAAGGGTTTAACCCCATTTTTTAAAGGAGATAATCCAAGAAGCGAGGTATAAGTTCTTAACCTCTCTTTCTCATTTCTATTTATTTTTGTGCACTCCTTATTAAAATTCTATTACACAGCACTAAAATGATAGAATAAGTATCAATATTATATTTAATGTTATTATAATGGTGTTATAATCATCAATCTCCTTTCTTTTTTCCATTAAGAAAAATGAGAACGTGAATTGTGTGTATGTGCAGTCTACCGCTTACATAAAGTAACATGTTCATTTTCCTTCACCAACTAACATGGATGTTTTTAAAATGGGAATTTAATATATAATTATGATAACTATAAATTATTTAATATTCTTAAATTATAAATCATATTATGTTTTTCTCATTCTAAGGAAAACGAAACCATCATCCATTTGTATGTGTGGATTACCACCTCCATGGAATAATGTGTTTAATTTTTCATAGCCTCATTTAATTAATATATTTATTAATGTGTTTAAAGTATAAATATGATTTTCATGTAATTTTTATGATTCTAGAAATAAAATTTTAATAACCTATTAATTATATTGACAATAAAAAACGTTTTAAAATCAACTGTCTTAAACAAGCGAACTAAGAGGAAAAAATTATTCCAACTATGTAATTATTTCATATCCATTAACTATTATATTAATTTTATAATTATGATATAATACAATAATAAAAAATAAATAGTATCATTATTATATGGTTATAAATATATTTCAACTAAATCACCTCATAATCATACATTAATCATAGAATGTTTATGTTTGGGTCGGTTTGACAACCTACTTGAACAATGATATGAAATTATATCATGGATGATAATGAAAAAATAATTAATGGTTTAATATAATATAAATATTTAGTTAAATTGTTTTTTATTTAAGTTTTATATCATTATTTAATTCATTAACTATGAAAACACCCTTCGCGGGTTACAAATCACCAAGATATACTTGTCGCCAATTTCATTATCAAGGATAAGAACTAAAGCACTAATGAAAGAAAATTTAAGAATAATAAATCATTATAAGTCATTCATTATATTAAATTTAATAATATTTGAATGATTAACTTTAAAATAATAATGAATATAGACACTACTTCTAAAAAACTAGAATAAAATAATAAAATTAAAAACACCCGATGTGGAAAAATAGGTAAAACCCAACAAATATATATATAAATATGTATGGAATGAGGATTATAAATTGTAATAGTTAAAAATAATGTTCTTCAGTATATAATTAATAAAATTAATTTAGTTATTAAGGATTTTTGGTGTAATTGTAGAATCAATGTAGACTAAGGTAATGATCTTCATCCCAAATTACTCTCTTTGAGACATGTTTTGTATTATACACCTAATTTATTTAATGTGGTGTATATGATTCCTAATTGAGTTATTATATCAAGAAATAAATTTTATTCCTGAAAATTTAAGTTCATTTTAGAAATATTTCTTTCAAGAGGTTTTGATTTAAATTCTTCTCAATTTATAAGTGTTTTTGTTAACTCATGTCTTATCCATTGAGTTATAATTGTTCTACTTGAACATATTTCATATAAGTGGGTAAATTATTCCATATGATTTTATTATGTGATATTTTCTCTTGAATTATGGGGATTTAAATTTTTTACTGTGTAAACCCCCTTTTCAAAATTTTCTTATTCCATTAACTATATTGTATGTATGGAACTTTGGTGACTCATATCTCTTTATTTGAGTTATACGGTTTATTTTAAACATTAACCTTTTTTATTATCTTTATTAATTAATTTAAGAATTTATATGATGTTCTATTTTATATTTCTTGGGAGAATTTATATTTTGATTAAAATATTCCTACTTTATTTCTCTCTCGCCTAAAAGGATAATTTTATCATGAACAGACCTCCATCTCTTAATTGGATCTTTATTTCAAGTCCATATTTTCCTTCCCAACAATATTCTCCACCATTTTTGAGATATATAATATGGATTATTTTCTAAAATTCTAATAATTAAATTTACCCATTTTCAAAAGGAAAATATATTACTCTTTTTATGATGATGGGTTTCAAACAAAAGCATTTCAAACTATTTTATACCTCACATTTATTTTGATAATCTTTATGATTTTTCAAGGAATTATTTGTTGGAGTATATTTCTCAAAGGTAAAATTTTTCCAAAGTTTTTATTTAATTTTTTTAAATAACCTTTTAAAGTTACTCATAACTTAATTATTTTATGAATATGTTAAAAATTATCTCTTTAAACATTTTTTGTGGGAACACAAACTTTTTCCCCATTGTTATTTTATTTGAAAATTTCTCTATTTTTTCATAGTTTCTATAAGAAAATTAGTTTTCTATTAGATTTAAAAAATGTATCTTTTCAAATGATTTCAAAATTTCAATGTATTTCTTATTTCCAATGTGATTTTTCCAAAACTCCATAAAATTATTTTCATCTAAGTCAATTTACTTCAACATATCTTATGCTTTATCAATGATGTTTTTTCAAATGTAACCATCCAACTTCTTTCTCTGGATGGATTATGTAATGTCCTTCTCTTTTGGATAAATGATCTATCACAACCTTTGTTTTGAAAAATCGTTTTACATGTATAACCTTAATTTTTCTTCCAATTCCATTCCTATGTGAATGACCAATTTTTTATTCCTTTGATTGAAGGATTTTCACATATATGTCATATACTGATTCATTAGAGAAAATTATTGTTTTAATAGTCACCCTTTATCTATACAATGTAAATAGAATATGCTTTATTATCTTGATTGAATGGTATTTAACTATAATGTTACATGATTTAATTGGATACCCATTTATTTTCTATGGGTTTATCAAGTTATGATTATTGATGGAATTATGAATGATTTCTTTATATGAATCCATTTTAAAAGGATATGAAACACATTTTCTTTACATGGGTTCTTTATGATGTGTTTAATGAAACCCATTTTCATTACTTAGCTTCATTATGATATAAAAATTGGATGATTTTTATTTCAAATTTTTATAAAACCCATTCTTATTCCTCGGTTTGATGCCATGGTTATATGTTTTCTTATGGAAAACATGTGCATGGATAATCTTTAAGTGATGGGTGGGCTCTACATAGCCTTCCAATACATTGGGTAAAGCTTTACATCTCATTTGATAACAATGAAATGATTGGTAATTATCAATATAAAATGGTAAATAGGTTGTGATGATTTATACACTATGGAAGATATGTAATTTAATCCTAATCCACTAATGGAAATGGGTGAGTGATGTCTGGTCCTCTTAGAAAATAGGTTGTGATACTTGATCCACCATGTTACGATTTCTATTCTTATATATGTTCCATAATTCTCAAGAATTCCTTGTTTCTATGATATTTAGAATTTTCATAATACATTATTATTTTATTCCTTGATTAATGATATATGCTTTATTGGGTATAACATTCTTATGTATCATGATTATACTCATATAGTCATCTTATTCACACTTAATATCCTTGATTGCTATCACTTATGTTTTTCTATACCAAGCATATGAGCTCAACCTTTTCTAATATTTCCATTTCCATAGGTTAGATAGATAAGAAAATTAAGAAACATATAGAATAGTAACTTATATAGATAACTATTGGGAGATGTTGAAGACCTTTTATGGATTAAGAAATTGCTTATATACTAGGAAAATTTTCCATTAGTTAAAAAATGAATGAATTTTTTAGTTGATGTTTTATTATAATTATATAAAACTCTAAACCTAAAAGGTTCTAGTAATATATTTTAATGAAATATTTTCTTTAAGTCATAAAATTTATATGGTCACATTTGTAGGTCTTTACATTTGGTATCAGAGCAGGGTTTAGTTGAATTTATAGATTAAGATTTTATCGGTTGGGGGTAATTTAGGTGTTTAAACTTTTATCGAAGTTTTATAAGTTATAATGGATAATAATTTCAATGGTATAAATAACCCTTTAGGTTCATTTAGGTAATATTGAATATTTTTGGGATATGGATAAGATGAATTTTATGAAAATCCAAGGGATAAGTCTAAGTATAGGATAACATCATGAAGTTTTGGTAAAGTAAAGATCATGTGGTTATCCTAGAAATTACATCCATGTTTGGATAATGGAAAGTGGATACACTTTGGGTACAAGTGATCCTTGGGATAATCACTTAAAAAATGTTGGTTGATTAGTGATATGGTTTTCACTCTGATGCATGATGAGTAGTTCTGAGACAACACACCTAGATAGACACTCATGGGGGATATAATTTGGTCAATAACATTATATTTGAAAAATATTATAAAGGATTTATTTCCTAATTAATTTGAGGGATTTTGTTAAGGAGTATGATATAACACAATATAAAGAAACTAGGGTAGAACCATGAGAGTTATAGGATGAACCAAGTGTGACATAGTTAAACAGATAGTATCATTGGTTGAAAAGAATGTTTAATTAGATAATAAATATTTCATATTCATATGATCATTTAATATAATTTTATTATATATTGTCATAATAATTTTAGTTTTAGTATTTGGTTGAAACAAGATCACAAAAATAAAGCTGTAAAAGTTATGTATTTGGAAATCACTATGTATTCTAACTAAGTAAGGGAGTATACTTAAATTATTGAGAATTTTAGTATATGCTTATTATGATGGAAAGGGGGATATTATTTATCTTATCTATGGTAGTGAGGTTTATATCTTAATATAAATTAAATCTTTAAACACTTAGATAATTTCATTAGTGATTGATATTTATTGACGGTATTCTGGTATATTCTAAAATTTATGATGATTATGTGAAACATATAAGGATTTTTCTTCAATAGTTTTTCTTTAAATGCATGAAAACATATATTAAATGGTATCAATAACCTTGAAATTGATTTTATGAAAAGGTTATATTTTTTGGTATAAATATAATAGAACACGTGATTAAGGTATGGATAACTCTTAGGATTAATATATACTTGATGCTATGGTAATAAAAGGTTATTTGATTTTGAGAAAAGTGAGTTAAAACTAAATACAATTCTTATCATGAATTTTTTAACCCAAAACCATGACCTCGAAAAAATTATTAAAAAATAAAATACAACACACACCCATATACATAGGAAGAAAGTTTAAAATGTGTCACAAACCACAAAACCCAAGGATTAACATGAGCATATAATCAAAAAAAAGGCAATCACCGTGAGTGTCTAGAATAACACTCGTCATTTTTTATGTTGAGTGCCTATTATCCAAGATCCACCCTGATTTTATAGTTTTATTATTCTCCTCCAAGTGGGAGGTTTCCCTAAGCTCTCTTTATCACTCACATGCTCTTACATTGAATAAATATTCATTCTAGAGTCCTCCTACACAACAATATAGGGGCCCTCCAAGTAATTTTCACAATCACCATCATGAGGAAAGACCTATTATTTAACATTTCTCTATAGGGGGGATACTCTAAATCATCCAATGAAGGGTCTCTATTAGTATCCACAAAACTTTATTTCATTGATTGGGAGACTGACTTTTTTGTGTACACTACACTTCTATAATCCCTAAAGGTTTAGTTTATCAATTTCCAAATTATTAATAGATTTAATCATTGAAAAGAAGTTACCTTTTCCTTTTTGGTCACCATAAAAATTCTAGGAAGAAATTATTTGTGTCTAGGGGTGATTTCATTCTATTTAAATATTATCATCCTTTTTTAATATAGTGGTAACTACCCCCCTTGACATCTGGAGTCCCCATTTTAGTACATGTTGAAGACCACTTCAGTGACAGACACTATTGGTCATCAATAAGAGATGAAGAAACATACTACACAAAGGCCTTTCTAGATTGATCACTTACCTTTTCCATTTTCACATCACTAGGAATTATAGTTATAGAAGCCTAATTACCTTCCACCTCATGGAAATGTGTGTTTCACTAGGATGATTCTACTAATACACAATGTTACAAAGAATTATGGAACCTTGTTGATCCTGAGGGGAAGTATAGATTTTGAATTATCTTATTCATGTGAGTTTATATTATCCAACATTATAGCACCTAGAGGTTTGACTTCAAGTTACATAACATTTTTAGGGTTGTAAGAGGGGTAGCAGGTTTTCCAATTCTCCCATTATCTTCCAGTAATATTAGTCTTCAAATCAGAAGGAGGATATCCCTTTCTAGCCCTCTGATTTTTCAGATTTTTAACCTGTAAGGAAGGAATGGAATTATTTCTCATTCTATTTATATAATTAATGAATTCATCCCCAATAATATCAGCAAAATCAAGAACATAATCAATTTCAAAATACACATTCTGGTTCTTATTCAAATTATGGGATATATGTCCACCATCAAGGATGTCAGCCTTATCTAGAAGAGATTCCAAACAATGAGTACCAAGAATAGTGTCTTTAAAATCCACAACATTAGGATCATATGAATCTAATTTTTTTCTATAACCAGAATTTGGGTTGGAACCAACAACCACATCAGTAAAAGAAGCTTCATTTTGACATCGATGAGCACTGGTATCTACAGATCGAGGATTTAAACTCCCACTCACTTGCCTGAAAATATTACTACCCAAGTTCCCCAACATGGATATAAGAGGAGAAACATTTACCTACCCTTCACTGTATATGATCCTCCCCATACCATATTTTCCTCCCACATAAAGAGAATTATGGGAACTTTTCTTCCCATCCATAGGTGTAGTAACGAAATACTCCACTCCATCAACAATGGGTAGTTTAAACTTTCATTTCTCACCCCAATGACAATATTTTTTATAGTTAGAACACATAAAAACACTATAAAAACTTTCCCTAACAATACTGATGTAGAAACAATTGAATAAAAACTTGGGGACATGTTCATGCTCAATTTCAAGATCAAATTTAAAATCACCAGCAACCAAATACATTGTTTCAGCAATCATTTAATAAAGATCAAACTCAACAAAACTTATAGAGTAATACCCATACCTATCCATCATAGTATCCTCATAAAATTTAATTGGGTTACCTATAACCAAAGCAATATACCAAATAATATTAGGGTTCCAAAAAAACTAGCTCAACACTTTTACTTTAATACAGGACTATAAAATGGAGTTTTGGATTGAAATAGGTCAAATCAAGGTTCCTAATCTTGAAATATTAGAAACACTGGCTTGATATTAATAAAACCGTAACTACATGCCTTTATATTAATCTCCTATGAATGGAAATTGATATAGAAAAAACCCATACCTATGTACATAATGTGCTAGTCATTAAAGATCCAAACCCACAGTAGTTGATTCCTTAGATCCTTATACTTCCAATAATTTATACTCATTAGTGGGGTAAGTTTCATGATAATTGAATGATTACATGACTCGATTCGATCATAAAAAATATTAGGGTTTTCTTCGATAAAATAAAGTTAACTGTTCCTTGAGATTCTATTGGGTGCAATGGTTGAATCATTCTGAGGACTATGAAATAATATATCAGTTGAAAAAATCTCTACCTGTTATGCATTGTCATAATTTAAATCATAATTATTCTTATATCTAAAGTATTTTAAGAGGGAGAAACTATATTGAGCAACTTTGGACCGTAATCTATTTCTGATGAGGGAAAATGTGTGTTACTTAGGGTGGATCCAGTATAAACTTTACTTGAAGGGCCAATAAAAACCCATTGAAATGAAATTTAAACAGTATTGATAGTCTTGGAATTGATTATTGATTTAATGAAAAGGTGATCCATGGTATTTTGGGTAAATTTTATCTCATTTTTGAGATCATGATATATATATACTAGTGTGTGACTTTATGAACTAGTGGTTGAAGATAATAGTTAATTTTTGAAGGAATATATGATTATTCTATAGTTTACTATCTTAGATATTCAAATGGTTTTGGTAAAGGTATATAATGGAAAAAATATTATTATGTTATATACATACTGGGGTGTATACTTGTATGAATGATTAGTGTTCTTTGAGGAAAGATAAGTAACATGATATAGCTTAAAAAGTATAGTAGATGTCATATTAGAATATATATCCCAAATGATGAATATACTAAGAATATTGTCACCTACTTTCATCGGGGGTAATAATTAAAATTTCAAGGTTGCAATTTATTTAAGGGGGTATAATGTAACAACCTATTATTTTGGACCCTTTAAATAAATATTATCTTTAATAGATTGTGTCACACACAACATTAAGCTTAAACAACACCTGACTGCAACGAACCATGACATGTTAAAATTATATGAATAATATAATAATTTTTTGATAAAATGATAATAATTAATTAAAATAATTATATATTATCATTTTATTTAACTAATATTTTAAAACAAATTCCTTTAGAAGGAAATTTTTAAAAAGGGTATAGTATATTTCCTTAATAAATTAAACTGGTCATAATTAAAATTTTATTATGATAGGTAATATTTATATTTTTAAATTATTATTTCAATATTCAATTATTGATAAATATATATGAAATGAGATTAAAGACACGTGAAGTTAAAGAAGTCATTTTTCAATAAAATGAATTTTTCTTTATATTTTTTTTATATAAATAGATAAATATATACATTTAATAATTTGAATTTAATAAAATTAAAATAATTTTTTAATTTAGAATTTAAAAATTAACTTAGTGTTAATTTTTTTTATTTTTTAAAAAATTTAATTTAGATGAATAGTGAAAAATGTTGTTTTTTACAAATAATATGAATTTTATGAAATTATTAGTATATAAGTATGAAATGTAAATTCATGAAACCTTTTTTAAGAAAAAATATGTATTTTATAAGAGAATTTATAACTTTAAAAAAATTTACAAACCCGAATTTTTCATTTTATAACTTAAGTTATATTTAAAAAAAATTGTTTTTCGTTCCTTATATATTTTAATATTTTAAATTTATTTTTATCAATTTTAAAAATTGAATAAAAATTTTATTTAAGTTTTTTAATAATTAGGTTCAAATTATATAATAAGGTTTATTTTATTTTTGAGCATAAATGATAAATCATTAAGGTAAAAACTAGTTACTGTGGTGAAAACCAAAATGGTAAAAATGAGTAACCAAATTTGTAAAGGTCATAACATGTTAAAAATATGTTTTTAATTGACTGTTTGATTTTTTATTGACCTTTTATCTTTCTACTCCATTATTTCTCAATTTTTTAGCAACTTTACTTTAGAGTGACTTCCCATTATTGAAAAGTTTTGGGTATTTATCCCTTTTCACTCATAAAAGGGGAACTCCTATCCTAACTTAACCTCACACCAAAACCCAATTAGTTTGAACCAAACACTATCTAAACCTCTCATAAAAATTCCTATCAACCTTATAGATTTTTTTTCTGCTCAAAAGATCATCCCTCAAGGGGTTAATCTACTTTGCAAAGGAGTTAATCTAAGAAATCAAGTATAAATTCTTAACCTCTCTTTCTCATTTATATTTCTTTTTGTGCACTCCTTCTTATTCCAATTAAATTAAAAATAATAAAATTATAACAACTGTATCAATATTATACTTTTATTTTATTATAATCATGCAATAAGAATTAAATCCCTTTCCTTTTTTCCATTAAAAAAATGAAAACGTGAATCATATGTATGTGCGGACTACTACCTCCATGAAGTAACATGTTAATTTTATTTCACCACATAACATACATGGTTTAAAGAGTGGAATTTAATATATAATTTTTATAAATATAACTTATTTAATATTATTAAATGATAAAAAATATTAATCCATTTTTTTATTGTAAGGAAAATGAAAGCATCATCCATGCATTAGTGCCGATTACCGCCTCCATGGAATGGTGTGTTCTAATTTTCATTGTAGCCTTTCATGGGTGGATTTATGAATTAATTAAAATGATAAAAATTATTTTTATGTACTTATTAAGTTTTTTTAAGATAATTTTAATAACCTATTAATTATATGGACAATAAATAATCGTTATAAAATTAATCATCTTAAACAAGTGAAGTGAGAGGGAAAAAATGTATCCATGATATTTAATTGTTTCATATCCATTGATTCTTATTATAATTTTCTAATTATGATATATCACACTAATAAAAACTAAATAATATCATTATGATAGTTTTATAATGATATTTCTACTAAATCACCTCATAATTATCCATTAATCGTGGTATGTTCATGTTTGGGTCGGTTTGACTACCTATATGAACAATGCTATTAAATTATATCATGTATGGGTATGAAAATATATTTAATTGTGTAATATGATATAAATATTTAAATAAAGAGTTTTTTTAATGTTTTGGAAGGTGTATACCATTATTTAATCCATTAACTAAGAAAACACCCTTCGTGAGTTACAAATCACCAAAATATACCTTTTGTCATTTTCATCTTATATGATAAAGAATAAATCACTCATGAAAGTATATTTACACTTAATAAATAAATATAAATCATAAATTACATTAAATTAAAAATATTATAAGGATGATATTCTAAAGAATAATGAATACTAACACCCCTCCTATGAAACTAGTATAAACCTTCAAAATTATAAACACCAGATATGGGAAAATAGTTAAAAACTAACTAATATATATATATATATGGAATGGCTATCAATTAGGAGTATAAATGGTTATATTTGTGAATTAGTCTATTGGTTATGTAATTAATAAACTTTATTTAATTATTTAGGATGTTTAGTGTAAGTGAATAATGAATCAGGACCAAGGTAAGGGTTTTTATCTCAAATTCATCTCTTTGATACATGTTTTGTATTATGAAACTAATTTATTTTATGTGTTGTACATGTTGAATAATTGAGTTATTATATCATGAAATAAATTGTATTTAGGGTAATTTATGTTCAATTTTAAACTCTCTCATTCAAGAAGTTTTTGTTTAAATGTTCCTCAAGTTGTAAGGGTTTTTGTTAACTCAAATATTGTTCTTTGAGATATAATTATTCTTCCTCAACATATTTAATATAATTGGGTATGTCATGAACTTAATCTAGTCTCTATATAAACTGGAACCAAATCCATCTTGCAACAAGGCCTGAAGGGCATTCCCGATCCCCAAATAACATGACCCAAAGAGTTAACCTGAACCTCCTCTGATACCATTTTGTCACGAACCGAATCTGTTTTCCATATAAACTAGCCCCAAACCTAGCCCATAACAAGTCTTGAAGAGATTTCCCAATACCCATGGTCTGGAAAAATTGATTAGGTATCATAAAACGAAAATTGGCAATGATTTACCCAAGTTTAAAAACATACAACGTCAAACAAGTTCAATAAAACCAATCTGGATTTTTCAAACAAAACAATATTTTACAAAATTTCAGAACTTAATTACATGGTTTAAAAAAACTCTCAAAGACTATAAAAATTTAATAAAACCCAAAATTACATCCCAAGAACCTCCACCTAGAGAGAGTCATTTCCCTCAATCCATCTCCACAACACCACATCACGATCGACCGCTAAAAACCGAAACCGTTGGCACAAAATTTATACCCAACCCTGTGGAAAAAATAACCAATTATACTTACACCCAAATGTGTAAGTAGGGTGTGATAAAAATCCCAATAGGATACCACCACTAAGATATTCCATTTGGTAAACATTCAAAGACAAAAAAGTATGCATGTTTTCAAAACATGAAATGCTAGTGACAATTTCTAAAAGATGGAACTTTAAACAAAAAATGTTTTCAAGTGGGATATTTTAAAGATTAAACACTTAAAAAAATAATTAAAATGTTACTGAATTTTCCATCCAACCATATCGTATGCTGAAGGTAGTCATAAAGTATCTAATGAGCACAATCAATATGAAATAACCCCTAGGCACTAGCTCATTGTGGGTCTCAGGTACCATGTATCTCGGTGAAAGTAATCATCACAAATATTTGTTCTCATGCATGATCCACTAGTAGGGAACATGCCCATAACCAAGTGGTCCCCCATCATCATCATCATAGTTTAGTCAGTATTGTAAGCATCAAACTAGCTATGTGAAACTTAGGTCAAACCCCATGAGATCACTAGCATACTAGTACACGTCCACCCACCTAGATACTCGGGTTTCCCTCTTGTGATCAAATAAGCTCAATAAGCCATGAAAGATAATTTTCTCATGAAAATACCACTTCCACATCACACATCCACTAAACATCCCACATGTATATCACACAAGTCACATAATCCACTTTTTCATTCAAATGCATTTTGAAATTATACTCACACCAAAATAGCCCACAACACTTTTTAAATTTCATTAACACTTCCACAAATCCTTTAAACAATTTTATAAAACATTTAAAAGATAGTACAACTCACATAACAACCCACTCACATATCACATAATACTCCTTTCATCAACAAAATTCATTTTTCACAACACACTCACCCAAAACATCCCACAACCATGTTTCGCACCTCTCTCTTCATTTAATAAAACATTTTAGCACTTTATAAAACATTCTAAAAAATTTGACATCTAAAATCACCACCTTACCTTTAAAAAACCCATATTAGGTGAACACACTCACACAAATAGTACATATACACCCCTTTTACTACTTTTTTTAACTAAATAAAACATTTACAATTTTCATAAAACAAACCCAAGGGGTGTAACTATGCTTCGCACAAAAAACCAATTCAAATACCTCATTCAAGTGCAAAACCATACCAATAACAACCCAAAATAGAATTTGAAGCCCTATAAATGTTTATTAAACCACTCCCGAGTGTTATAAAATTACTTTGAAGAGTACCACAAAAGATACGCATCTCCAATGGCCCTAAGGCCTTCATTTTTTATTGATTTTGATAATCCATATTTCAAGGGGTGAGGTGGAACCCTTACAAGGCCCGTAGGCGTAAGTATTACATGTCCCATAGGAAATAGAGGAATTCATTTCTCTTCGGCTTCAAACATTACATACAGCCCAGAATAACTACATGGAACTACTCCTCCCCAGTATCTTCATCGTGAAATCAGCTCTCCACCTTCGCATGGTTGTTCGGCTAGGCTTTCCCATGCATGAACAGGATTTTCCTGGTGGCAGGTGTCATACCTTCTCATTGTTGCACCACACAAAAAATATTGGGAACATGATAAATTAATAAACCAAGCAAGATAACTCATCATAAAATGGTTACACATGGAATCACCTACCTTTTGTGTTGAAACCCTCAAAACTTGGTGTGAAACATCAACTGCACCACAAGGAAGATAAATACAGCCCTAGACCACAATATTTGACCAATAAGACACCAAATAAAACCCTAGGTTCGATCCATAACCTCTATACATGAGTAAATTCAATAAATAGAAAATAAAACTAAAGGAAGATGGAAGAAACCAAGAATGAATTCACTTACTTGAAAGAACTTGAGGTTTATCCACAAAATCCTCCATCAAAAATGAGTTCCTTGTAAGATTGAGGGAGCTTTGAGGCCTCCCATGGATGTTAGGGTTGTAGACACTGGAAAAGTCCGTTGTTCCCAAACAAAGCTCCGGATGCGGAAAGCGAGGTCATATTTGGAGTCGGAAGCATGTTTCGGAGGGCCCGGAGGCCTTGCGCGGAATTTTGGAGACCCGCGCGCAAAGTTGACGAGTCGCGCGCAAACCTCCCAGGATGTGTGCAATGCGCTGGGCCGGCGCGCAATTTTGCGCGCCCGCGGCCCGCGCAACTCCCTTGCGCGCTGGGCCCGATTCCGCGCCCGCGAAGAGAATTCCGCGCCCGCGAACTGGATTCCGCGCCCGAGGTTGCCTATAAATATAAGGCGACCCCCGACGTTTTGAAGGTTGCCGGAATTCGAAGAGTCACTCGTTCGCGCAATCCAACCCCCTCCGCGCGCAATGCCGATCTTCAGGTAACCTCTTTTCTTTCGTGCAAGAAAGCCTCGGGGTTTTCCTTCGCGCGCAATCCCCTTGGCCCCTTTCCTTTGAAATAATTCTTCACCCAAAGGCTTTCGCGCGCAAAAGAAGCCTCTTGCGCGCAATTGCCCCCGGGTGCGCGCAATCCAGCCCGATTGCGCGCACCCCCCCTTTTTAAAGTGGCCATTCATTAAAGAATGGGCCGTTGCCCCCGCGCGCTATCCAAAGCCCGGTGCGCGCAATCTCAATCATCCGCGCGCAAAGTGCTGGCCCAATTGCACGCCAGCCCGTCCATTTGCGCGCCGACCCGCGGTATTGCGCGCCAATCTCCTCTTTTGCGCGCAATCCGCTGGAGTCGCCCCCTTTGACCCCCTGAGGGTACCCGCCTGCTTGGCGCCCGATGATCTTCATCCTGGGTGCCCGCACCGTGCATTGTCTTCCCGTGCGGCCCCCCTAGGCTTGTGCGAAGTGACACGGACCTATCGGCGGCTTCAACGTCCTGCACGACGTTAAACTGCATACGTCCAAGCTGCGCGACGCTAAACTGCCTAGCCTCCATCGTCCGCGCTGCAAGACGTTAAACTGCCAAGCATCTTCGTCCTCAACACACGATGTTAAACTGTACTTCGTTCGGCAAGACGTTAAACCGTCCTCATCAACCGATCCCATGCCCCGCACGCAGGGTCCTCCCGGTTTGGATGTGGCCCCCACCCGCTCGTCTCTGCAGGGATGTCGGGATTGGAGTGGCCTTCGCCCACGGGGGTAGAGTGTTACAAACAGAACGAACTACGTGGACTTTGATCCCTGTCTTCTAAACAGGGTACGTAGGAAGCCTCTCTGAGGTTCAAGCCCACCACCTGGTCGTCCCGGTCGTATTCACGTCGGTTCGTCCATCCGTGGACCCCTCCTGGGTTCACATTCGCGTCGATTCACCTATGAATCCGCTCTTGTGGGGGACTGCACATGTGTATCTCCATTTCACTTCCCCACTTCCTTTTTCTATTTCTCCCTTCAGCGTCCAGCACGACGTGAAACTGTGATTCACCTGGCCGTTCCATCCCCCTCTGTGTGAGGTGGTTCGGTTAAATCCTTCTCCAGGCAGCCTCGATCTCCTTGTGAGTCGGCTTGCCAACGTCCAGCATGACGTGAAACTGTGATCCACCCGGCCGTTCCATCCCCCTCTGTGCGAGGTGGTTCGGTTCAATCCTCCGCCCGGTAGCCTCGACCTCCTTGTGAGTCGGCTTTCCAACGTCCAGCATGACGTAAAACTGTGATCCACCCGGCCGTTCCATCCCCCTCTGTGCGAGGTGGTTCGGTTCAATCCTCCGCTCGGTAGCCTCGACCTCCTTGTGAGTCGGCTTGCCAACGTCCAGCATGACATAAAACTGTGATCCACCCGGCCGTTCCATCCCCCTCTGTGCGAGGTGGTTCGGTTCAATCCTCCGCCTGGCGGCCTCGACCTCTTCGTGAGTCGGCTTGCCGACGTCCAGCATGACGTTAAACTGTATATCCGAACTACGTTGACTTTGATCCGCGCTAACGCGCGGTACGTAGGAAGCCTCTACGGGGTCCAAGCTCTTCACTCCATCATCCACCCTGATCCTTACCCAGGCCGCCACATCCCGGTGGGGTCATGCCATTTCATTCCACTCCACTTCACTCGGGAAGCCGCCCATGTGCTGGCCCCAGTGTCGGAGGTTCCCCGCAAGGGGTTCTATCATCTGATCCACTTCTCATGTTGATCAGTCCGATGCCGTCCCCGCTAGACGTTAAACTCGCGGCATACCCCGTGTTAAACATGGGAAGATGAGGAAAACCTCAGGCAACGCAGTTCCCCGTACCCGTCATGGGATGCCTCAGGCCATCGCGCCTTCGAGAAGCCCTATTAGGGACGGAAGGAAGACATGCAGAGTCGCAGTCCCCGACACCCAGAGCCACCCGGTCTCCTCACCGCAGGTTGCTGCCCCGACCAGACCCCTTGGAGCGTCCGGGAAAAAGCAGCGTAATTAACCGGTGTCCATGAAGATATGGCGCCGGGAACGAGATTCACGAACATTCTTAAATCTATGAGGGAGACCCGGATTAGGCAACGAGTTCCGAGGAGACGTCCACAGAAGGAGGAGCCGACATCCCATTATCCCGGTTTCGATCAAGGAGCAGACGCCCCTGAATAAGGGACGAATGTCGTCCGCCCTTGGAAAGCGGGACTGCGGGGCCACAAGCCGCGCGCCCATCCCCTCGGGTCGACGGGTGCACGCGCGAACGCGTCCTGGCGGAACAGCGTCGGAACAGAAACCCGACGCACATCCGCACCGAAACAGAAAAATGGTGAACCCGACGTGAATCTCTTCTCCTCAATACGAAGACCGATGACTTTCAGAGGTGTTGGAAGACCAGCATGCTGCTCGACCGAGCATTCAACACCGGGGCACGGAACCCGCCAGGGGCTGGGGAAGGGAAATCGGGCACTCCGTCTCACGACGTCGATGGCCTGGGTTCCCCCCACGGAGGGCGTCGTGGCACTAATGGTTGGTAGTCGATTCCTTTTCCTGTCAGTGTTAATGGGTTTTTCTCCCTGGTTTCAGGAATCAAGTCGCCCAATCCAGTGCCCGATCGCCACCCGCCCACTGGCGCAGGGGTAGGGGAAACACGGACGCGGCTACTCCGCGCGGTCCCGCCCGTTCCACAGCCGTTCCAGCAGCCGCAGCTGCGGGACAACCACACCCTCTCTCCCCCTCGGAGGTCATCCAAAGAAGGGTGATTAACAACTTGGTGCGGAGATATGAGGAAGAGGGAGTCATCCCCACCAGGGACATGGCTCGCCTAGACCTCGAGGAAGCTGCACCTCGCCACCAACGCCGCCCCCGAGGGCCGCGCAGGGAGGCACCGCTGCCTACCTCGACGTCCAACCGCTTTGGGAGTTTATCCCCGGAGCGCTCCGACAACTCCTTCCCCTATGCGGATGAGGTGGAAGATGCACGGGACCACCCTATCCGAGATTCGCTCCAGGGATCCGCGATAAGGGCTCCTGTCAGGCCACGGCGACACCACCGCCAGGCCTCTCAACTCGAAGAACGGGCTCTCCACCTACCCGCGCCGCTCATCCCAACTCGTCTGTCCCGACGCCAACGTCGGGCGCGAGCGGAAGAGGATGCCCACCTTGGGGCTCTAGCAATAGCGGCCGCGTTGGCTCAAGCCACTGCTGGCTCCAGTCACCAGGCCCCTGCGCATCCTGAGCAGGGTCACTTCTATGCCCGACCTGGATCGAGGCCCCGACCGCCCCAAAGGCAGGTTGGGTTGACTCTCCCGGTTGCTGGTACAGGCAATAGTCACCGCGGACCACCTTGCGGTAGCGCTATTCACCAACAGGGGCTACTCTGTGTGGCCGATCCAAGAGGCATGGGTCATCCCACCTTCCGATCCCGGCCCGGAGGCCTGCCCGGAAGCATCTCTCCCCGCGTCCCCTTTGATATCTGTCCCGGTGCTCCTCGCACCTTGGTTTCTAGTCCTCTTGGCCCCAACACCGGTGCGGCCAGAGGACGCCAGGATAGAGATCATCCATGCCCCGAAGAACCACCCAGGGGCAGGAGGGCGAGGCGTCGACGCCGAGGGAAGAATATTACGTAATTCCAGACAGAGATCCGACCGGTTCATTTCTCTGATATAGAGGCGGAGTATGATTCGGCGACGGAGCCCTCCCCCCGATCCCGCCAGTTAGGGGCAGGGGTAGGAATGCGGCACGTCAGCCTCGTACTTCCCGAGAGCGAGATCGATATGATCCCCGCTTCTCTCCGAAGGTATATCCGGAGTAGCGAGGTCCTGGTAGACCCCCAAGGATCAAGCATGCGGTTGGTACCGGCCCCTCTGGAAGCGCCTTCTGCCTCGATCGGAGAAGCCGGAGACTTTTTCTGGGGACCGACGGTCGAACCACGATCTAGTACACCCTCGGCGGGCACCGACGCTACGGTAGGATGTTCGCTCACCGGCCCGTCCTATCGTGATGTGGTAGCCAGGGCACCGCCACCCTCAGAGGGCGGCCCGGGATATGGAGGCCAATCGGCCTGCTCGCCGTATTCACCGCCGGCCAGCCCGTCGGCCCGGCGGCCCGCCTCGGCACCACTGCCGGTTCCCCGTCCATTCCCAGTCGTTGAAGAGGACCGAGGAGACCTGGGTCCCGAGTTTGAGTCGTGGAGCTTCTGGACCGTCCTTGCAGAGGGCCACTTCCCTGAGAAGTTTTGGCTAGTCGCAGGACCGGACTTTGATGCACCCGAATCACTCACCCCGGATGAGTTCGAATGCTTCCGCCGAACTCTCCGGGAGACTCACTCCTGTCTTCACCGCCTACAAATGCCATATCCTGGGAGTCAAGTGCACCTGGAGGATATTGGTGAGCAGTGCCGTCAAATTGACCTGGCCACGCTCCCCGCGGTTCGGCACCCCGGGTCATTTGGGAACCACGAGGCCCTCCAACAACGATGCGTTGAGTGTTTTCAAGTACTCCGCAAGGTTATCGAGGAAGCCACTCCCCATGTGTATATCCGTGGATGGGGGCAGTACGCTGCCCTATGCTTCAGTGCGATTCGCCGACAGCTCGATTCACTGGGTGGCCCTGAGGGTACATCCCCAGGGACGGAAACGGTCAATATGGCTGACCTGTCAGGAGAGGGGAACGGTTTGGAACTTCTCTATGGGGGCTCTCCCCCCGAAGACAAGCCTTTGTTGGATCCATCGGTGAGAGTTACTCGTCACCAGAGGAACCTCCTGGGTCTCCCCACGCCTACTGAAGCACTGACGTTGAGCCGAAACGTCAGCAAAGGTAAAGAGCACGGCGGGGCTGTAAAGCCCGCCGACCCATCTGCCTCCATGCAGAGGGCGGATGAGGATCCCGAGAAGGCTATGCTACGTTAATAGCTCACCGAGTAGAAGAAGCTAGTTGACCAGCTCCTCGCCGAGCACACTGCAGAGCAGCGGCCTGACTACGGTGATCCTAGGCCAGGACAGTAGGGACAGGAACAACCGCTCCTCGACGAGACTCTCCCGGGCAACCGTGATTACGCCGTGTTCGCCGACAGGGGAGAGGCCATTGCTTATGGCAAGCGGGCACGGTATGTTTCACCACACCCTCCCGAGTGGCGTGACTACCTGAGAGACCCCGCTCGGATTCCTCCTGCTGCCCCAAGGGCCGCTCCGCCCGCCATCCCACGAGCTGCCGAGTTCGACGACCCGGTCGACGACCCGATTGAAGGGTCGTGCAATGCACTCGTGGTTAGAGATCCTCGCCAGGACTGGAACCCATGTCCGGACGATCCGATGGTGGCACTCATCGCCCGCTTGGAAGCCTTGGAGACTCGGCAAGTGGCGATCCCACCGGACGGCAAGCCACACCCAGCATGGGTGGATGACATGCCGGCACCTCCGGGATTCGGGAATCCCACTTTCGCCCCCTTCAACGGGACTGGAGATCCACCACAGCATTTGGCCCATTTCAACTCGAGGTGCGGGCCTATGTTGGGAACTCCGGCGCAGCAAGAGGCCGCTAAGCTTCGCTGCTTTGTCTAGACACTGGAAGGGCCAGCATTTGTCTGGTACAGCCAGCTCCCCGTCGGGTCGATAACTAGCTGGGAGGACCTTCGTAGACAATTCCTCTACCAGTTCAGTTCCACGACCCGGAAGACGATTATCGCAGACCTCTTCAAGTGCAAGCAGAGGCCTGATGAGCGAGTCGCGGATTTCGTCGCCCGATGGAAGGGTCTCACGTATTCCCTTGACATGCCATTGACTCAGGAGCATTTGCTGACAATGTGCGTCGGGAATGTCAAGACCGAGCTGGTCCCTTCCTTGATCACTCAGAATTACCCCGGAGGGTTCAGGGACTTCTCAGACAAAGATCAACGTCTTGAGGAAGCCCTGCAATAGGCCAGTCAGGCACACCCGCTGCCTCCTATGATTCCTGCAAGGAGAGTCAGCAGGGCTGAGCCCGCTGCTGTTGCCCAGATAGAGGCCCCCAGGCCGTTGGAGCTGCTGCCGGCGAGGCCAGCTCCACAGCCTCACAGGAATCCGCCTCCATGGGCTCAGTTCCCGGCCCAGCAGCGGCATCCCCAGAACCGGCCGGCCCCTCCGCGTAATGTACCGCCGCAACCCAGGCGAGATAATCAGGGTCCACCTCCTCGGCATGCCCCTCTAGCCCCTCGTCAAGACCACGCTCCCAGGGGCCCGCGATACCTGACTTACTCATTTCACGAGGATCAGGTCCCCGGTTATTTCCGGAGCGCCCTGGAGCAGAGGATTGTGCGACTGCCTGAGTGTTGGAGGCCAGAGGAGGCACATCTCACTGATAACCCCCGCTACTGCCCTTACCATCGGGCCCTGGGGCACACCATCCAGCGGTGCTATGTGTTTAAGGACTGGCTCCAAGACCAGATTAACAACAATGTAATCAGGTTGGGCCCAGCTCCAGCACAAGTGGCGGGCGTGTTCGTGGGATCAGATGACGATAGTGGCAATGAGGATGAATGGCAGGTGGTCTCCGACCGCGGATCCCAGAAGTATAAAAAATGGATGGCCCGCAAGATGATCATTCGCGCCCATGGAATCATCCGTGCGCGCTTGAATCAGCCTGAGCCCCCAGAATCTGCGGGTGCTGCTTCGGCATCGTCATCCCAGCCTGCCTCTTCCGAGAAGAGCAAACGGCGGCGGCGCAAGAAGGAAGAGCGCGCCCCGCCAGTTCTGCCACTATCCCGCACTCTCGGTGATTTCATGCCCCCGGAAATGGGGATCCCTCCTCGGATCCGCCCAGTGATGGATGATTCGTCCGATGACAGTGTTGGGTACGCTTCGGTTAATACCGTCAAGTTGGTAAATACCTTTTCGGTTCCCGACGTTGAAGAACTCCAGGTGGACCTCCCTAGTGTCCCCGGTCGTCGCCACCGCCGGAGGAACCGCAACAACAGGAGTCGCCGGGGCACAGCAGTTGGTACCTCCATCCAGGCCATGCATGCCACTGAGACTAGGCGGCAGGCTCAAGACCGAGCTCAGCGTGCGCAGCCCCCCCATCCGGGGATGACGGATTCGCCTCCGCCACTGTTTGTGGTGTGGGACCAGGCAGAACCGCCTCAGCCGCGTCGCGATCAGCTCCGCCCTGCCACGAGTCCATCCCGGCCTCCTGGCCCCAGTACGGTGACTACTTCCGGGGCTTCAACCAATGAACAGCAAGATGTGCCAAGCACCAGTCGGCCGCCGGCCCAACCGGCAAGGCCCGTCATGCTTCCAACCGCAGAGCAACCTCCTGCAACCAGGGGCTCGCGCTTGGCCAAAAAGTATGATGTCCTGAAGCACTTGGCCGACATCCCAGCGAGACTCTCCATCCTTGAGGCTCTGCGCATGTCATCTGAGATGCGCGAGGCACTCGCTGAAGCCCTGAAGAGCCCCCTCCAGTTTGAGATAGAGGTTGCGGCTGCAGAGGCCTTTCACGCCGAAACGGTTGAGGACGCCGAATGCCAGGCAGTTATCTCGTTCTCTGGTAAGGATGAAGACCCTCCTATACAGGGGCACATTCGTCCGCTGTATGTTACCGGACAGTTCAATGGCCTTGAAGTCCGACGCTGTCTTGTCGACACGGGGTCCGAGATTAACCTGATTCCCACTCGGACGCTCTGGAGATTGGGGTTTTCTGAGGATGACTTGATTCCCTCCGACCTCAGGATCCAGGGGTACGACCGCACCGAGCAAACTCCGGTCGGCAAGATACGCTTGAAGACCCAGTTCGGTGACTTGGATGCCAACACCGAATTCATGGTAGTCTCTCAGGACACTGCGTATAACGCATTGATGGGAAGGCCATGGATCCACCTTCATGCGGCGGTTACCTCATCATACCACCAATGCCTCAAATACTCCCTTAATGGTCGAGTAGGCGTGCTTCAAGGAGATGCCTCTCCTTTCGCCTCATGTGAAGCCCGCTATCTGGACGCGGACTATTACAAGAGCAAGGATAAGCAGATCCTGGCAGGTGAGGTTGAGCCTGTCGTTGTTGCAGGTGATCCCTGGGCAAGTTTGGATGACGCTTACGTCCTCCCGATTCAACGGTTGGACGTAGCCATGGTCTCGACGGCCTGTGAGTCTCCTGATGAGATGACCGCGACCGCCCGTGCCAGCACCAGCGGCCCAGCAGGATCTAGTAGCTCCAATGCAGTTTCCAACGCAGTCTCTCCCGTGGACGATCCCTCCCCGAGTGGAGAGGACGTGGAAGATGCACCCCCAGCCTTTGAGGAGGGCGTCTCCGCCACGGTCGATGAGTTAGTACAAGTGAACCTTGGAACCGAAGCAGATCCGAGACCCACATTGGTCAGTGTCGGCATGCCCTCTGAGGAGCGGCAGCAGTACGTGGACTTTCTCAGGCAGCACCGTGATGTGTTCGCTTGGGGATATGACGAGATGCCGGGGCTAGATCCTCAGTTAGCTGTCCACCGCCTTGGTCTCCCGGCGAACCATCGCGGGTTCAAGCAGCCTCCCAGGAAGATGCACCCGTCCCACGGTGCCATGGTTGAGGCCAAAGTTGACAAGCTTATCAAAGCCAACTTCGTGAGGGAATTCCAGTACCCCAAATGGCTGGCCAACATTGTGCCGGTCAGGAAGAAGAATGGGCAGATCAGAGTCTGCATCGATTTCCGCGATCTCAACCGCCACTGTCCGAAGGATGATTTTCCCCTTCCAGTGACAGAGCTATTTATTGACGCCACGATAGGGTTCCAAGCCCTCTCCTTCATGGATGGATACTCCGGATACAACTAAATCTGGATGTCCCCTGAGGATGAAGAGTTCACTGCCTTCAGGGCCCCCCAAGGTATATTTTGTTACCAGGTCATGCCCTTCGGCCTGAAGAATGCAGGTGCCACCTATCAACGGGCGATGCACCGCATATTCAAGCCAATCCTCGGCACACTGGTGGAATGCTACGTCGACGACTTGGTGGTCAAATCGCGCCAGCGTCAGGACCATCTCAAAGATCTTGAGAAAGTGTTCGGCTTTCTCCGGTCTCGCTGCCTGAAGATGAACCCGTTGAAGTGTGCCTTCGGGGTCACCTCCGGAAAGTTCCTTGGATTTGTGGTAAGATACCGGGGTATTGAGATCGACCCAGAGAAGATCAGGGCGATTAGCCAGATGCCTCCCCCAGGTAACATCCGGGAACTTCAAGGGTTCCAAGGCCACTTAGCCTATATACGCCGATTCATCGCGAATCTGGCCGGCAAGTGTAAGCCCTTTTCTCGGCTCATGAAGAAAGGTGCCACCTATGTATGGGATAAAGAGTGTCAGATCGCCTTCGAGGAAATCAAGCAGTACCTGCTTCAACCTCCGGTTCTGATGCCGCCTGTATCCGGGAAGCCGCTGGTCCTTTATGTGACCGCCCTGGAACGGTCCCTTGGTGCCCTTCTTGCCCAGAAGAACAACAAGGGAACGGAGAATAGCCTCTATTACCTCAGTCGCATGCTCCTCGATGCGGAAGTCAGGTATTCCCCCATCGAGAAGAGCTGCCTGGCGCTCGTATTTGTCATACAGAAATTACGGCACTACTTGCAGCACCATGAGGTACAGTTGGTTTCTCGGGTAGACCCGTTGAAATATATCCTGAGCCGGCCTATGTTGACTGGCCGTCTAGAGCAGTGGGCTGTGATTCTCCAGCAGTTCGACATCAGGTATGTGTCTCAGAAGGCCATCAAAGGGCAAGCATTGGCAGACTTTCTGGCTGCTCACCCGACCTCCGCGGATCAGCCGCTGGATCTAGGCTTTCCTGATGAGGCCATTCTCTCGGTCGATCGAGCCGATCCATGCTGGCAGATGCACTTTGACGGTGCCTCCCGGAGCCCCACCGGTAGAAGACTCGATAATCCTAAGCTCAACAGAGTGGGCTTGGGTATCGTCTTCATTACCCCGGAGTGAGTCGTGCTGCCATACTCTTTCCTGTTGTCAGAGGGCTGTACCAACAATGAGGTGGAATACCATGCCCTCATCACTGGCCTCGAGTTAGCTCTCGAGATCGACGTGCCCCATCTGTGTGTGAAAGGGGACTCCGAGCTGGTTGTTAAGCAGATCAATGGCGACTATGTTGTCAGGAAGCCGGAACTTGTGCCATTGCTGGAGTGCACCCTCCTTCTGATGGCCCAGTTCCCTTCTCGGCCAGAAATTGTCCATATTCCCCGATCGCAGAACGGTCGAGCAGATGCTTTGGCCAGCCTTACTGCGTCACTTGCAGAGCCTGAATAGGACAACCTGATCGTCCGTGTGACGCACCGCAGGCTCATCGCCCCCGTTACCCCGGAGGGAGATCGCGACCCGTCGGTAAGTAATCTCACCACGGTTTCCCCTGTGCCCGGAGCCCCGAGTACCCCAGATATGGCAGTCGAATCAGCCCCTGATTGGAGGGCGTCTTTGGTTGAGTACCTCCAACATGGCATTCTCCCGTCGAATCGAGCCGAGCGCGAGCGAGTTCGACGCTGCGCATCGCAGTTTGCCCTCCAGAGCAGTCCTGGCCTGGAGCAGATCCTCTACAGACGTGGATTTGATGGTGTTCTCCTCCGTTGCCTTCAGGGAGTTGAGATCCCATGAGTCATGCAAGAGGTTCATGCTGGTTCATGCGGTGCCCATCAGACTGGGTCGAAGCTGTCCCACCAGATTCGGAGGTTGGGATACTTCTGGCCCTCCATGATCCATGACTGCATCGAGTATGCCAGGAGGTTCCATGCGTGCCAGGTTCATGCGAACTTTGTGCATCGGCCGCCGGAGCCTCTCCATACCACCAGGTATTCTTGGCCCTTTGCAGTCTGGGGGATGGACGTTGTGGGACCTTACCCGCCGGCGATGGCTCGCCAGTGCCGGTTCATTCTGACCGCCACGGACTTCTTCTCCAAATGGGCAGAGGCGATTCCGCTCAGAGAGGTCAAATCCTGTTCGATCGCTGACTTCGTGACCTCCAACATCATTTATCGATTTGGAGTGCCTCACGCTATCCTTACGGATAACGGAGCCAATTTCCGAGCAGCCGAGTTGAAGAAGTTGTACGCTAAGTACAACATTCGCTCGAACCATACATCTCGCTATCATGCGCAGGCGAATGGACAGATTGAGGCGTTTAACAAGACCCTCTCTAACATTCTGCAAAAGATGGTTGGTCAGAACAAGAAGAGTTGGCCGGAAAAGCTCCACAACGCCCTCTGGGCTTATCGGACGATGACTCGCAATTCCACCCAGATGACCCCTTATTCCCTGGTGTATGGAGCTGAGGTCGTCCTGCCCATCGAGATCCAGTTATCGTCCTTGCGCACTGCGGTCTACGACCAGCAAGCGCCGGACAGAGCTGCTGAAGCCCGTCTAGTCGAGTTGGAAGCACTGGATGAGAATAGACTGCGCGCTTTGCACAACTTGGAGAGGCATCAAAGCAGAATGACTCGAGCTTTCAATAAGAAGGTTCACCTCCACTCCTTCCTGAAGGGTGACCTGGTATTAGCCCTGAGAGCACCGATGATCCCCGGCAGGAAGCCGCCCAAGTTGGAGCCCAAGTGGGAGGGACCTTTTGTCATCCACAAGGTCTATCCCAATGGCGTGTACTCCCTAGCGACTATGGATGGTGAGCATGTCACTCCTCCCACCAACGCTAGGTTCCTCAAGTAGTACTTTGCCTGAGTGTACTTCGTCCGCGCGGCAAGACGTTAAACTGCCAAGCATCATTCGTCCAAGCTACAAGACGTTAAACTGTTCAGCATTCGTCCAACATGACGTTAAACTGTACCACGTCCGCGCTGCAAGACGTTAAACTTCCAAGCATCTTCGTCCTGCATGACGTTAAACTGCACTTCAAGAACTACGTGTGGCTTGATTCCCATCCTTATGGAATACGTAGGACCGCCTGGACATTCATGTTTCAGGCCCAACCCCCTCCTTCGGGAATTTCCATCCCATCTCGGGCCCTTGGCCCAGTTGCCTCTGGGTATGTGGTGTATGGTGTGAACGCGGGGCTATGCTCTCATTCACGTCGGTTTGCTCGCCACGCTGTACGCCCCCCACGTTTGGGGATGCCTCCTTCTCCCCCCTTTCTCTCATCGTCCCGCATGACGTTAAACTGCACTTCAAGAACTACGTGCGGCTTGATTCCCATCCTAATGGGATACGTAGGACCGCCTGGACACTCATGCTTCAGGCCCAGCCCCATTTCTCAGGAATCTCTATCCCGCGTTGGGCCTCTGGCCCCGGTTCCCCTCCTTTTTGTGCGAGGCATGTGGCGTGAGCGGGGGATTATGTCCTCATTCACGTTGGTCTACTGGTCGCGCCGTACGCCTCCCCCCGTGTGTGGGACTACCTCACACCCCTCATCGTCCTGCATGACATTAAACTGCCTCTCAAGAACTACGTACGGCTTGATTCCCATCCTTATGGGATACGTAGGACCGCCTGGACGCTTGTGTTTCAGGTCCAGCCCCGTCTCTTGGTTGATCATGGGGATCTGTCGTCTTTTGGTTGCTCTCAGGGTGAGTCCTCCGACCCTTTCCGGTGATCTGTTAACATGTTTTGGGTACTTCGGTCTATGACCCGTGGTGTCGGATTCAATCCCGACAAGTCCTGTGTTGCTTGTCGGGCTGCACGCTTCCTCTTGTTCGAGCCTTCACTCAAAGGGATCCTCGTTAGTGGTTTGGGTACGATGCCTCAGTGCTCTCCTACCGCTCCGGGTTGATTTACCGGCGGGTCCTGGGCCGCAAATCGATATGAATCCTGCGCTTGAGCGGTTGATGCTCATTTGCTTGCCCCGTCCTAGGCTGACGCGATCGGATGTTGTGTTGCGAATATGGTTAGCGACACCCTTGATCGCCATGTTGGCTCTTTTAGGCTCCGAACATTGGTTGCGCGGTCCTCATCACACTCCGCCTTTGTGCGTTGTAGTGGAATCTCGACACTCTCTTCATGCTGACCTTCAGTACACCTTTACACGTTAAGCAGTCCAACCAGGGTAATGGTGTCTGTCGAGGCTCCCACGATCTGAGCACCAAGGATATATGCTGATGTCCTCCCTAAGGGCCATGTGTAGCTGGACCCTCGTCCCCATAAGGAGGAAGGAGTCGCCCGAACAATCGCGTTCTGGGCCCAGTATAGCTGGAGGCTAGCATCTCTGCCCCTCGGGTGATGGACATACGCAGGCCCCTATCCCAGGATCCTTCTCCTGGAATCGTGCGTGACCGCAGGGCTGGGTATGTTCCCACCTCCGCTGAGTCCGCCGTATCGCGATAAGCGGATTCCTCCATGGTCCGAGCCACACGACCTTAAACTGTGCTGTCTGGTCCTACCACACGACCATAAACTGTGATCGTCTTGGCCGCCCGACGAGAAACGGCACTGCATCGTGATGTTCTCCTCAGGGGACACTCACGTTGGGCGCTGGTTAATAACCACGCCATTCATCAATGCCTTTCATGGCTTGATTATTATGGCGACGCCAGGGATTTCTTAATCACGGGCATGTCGCTGCACAAAGAAAAATCATCCACCTTTAAGGACAAAAAAGAAATATCAAAAACCGCTTATTCTGCGTGCGAGGGTCAGACCCGCACCCTTCCCCGCGTTGGTGCCCGATTGTGTTGCGCCGCACTTCCAGAACTACGTGTGGCTTGATTCCCATCCTTATGGGATACGTAGGAATTCCCGGATATTTGAAACTTCGGGTCCAGCCCCCACCTCTTAGAGATTCCCCCTTCTCTGGGGAATCCGCCGCCTTCGGGTCACCCTCAAGGCGTGTCCCTCGACCCCTTGCAGTGGTCCACCGGTGTCAAGAGTACTCTGGTTTATTTCCAGGAGGGTCAGGTTCAGCTTGGTCAGGTTCCTTCCACTTTTTAGGCTTCGTGCTCCCTTTCATTCGGACCCATCGCCTACGCCCTGGGTGGAGCCCCCGTGAGCGGTCTGGACACAATGCCTCAGTGCTCTCCCACCGACTCGGGCTGGTGCCCCCAAGGGCCTCGGGCAACAAATCGATATGAATCCTGCGCTTGAGCGGTTGATGCTCGTTTGCTGCTTCATTCCATCAACGGTTAGTACGATATTGATGCTGCTTTTCCGCCACGGTCGGCAGTACTCCCATATCGTTACGCCGGTGCCCCCAGTCCTTGAGTGAATGGCCGCATGATTCACATTACATTCTCCACCTCCTATTCTGACCAGGCGAAACCTCGACACTCTTGACGCTATCCCTCAGTGCATCTTCGCATATCCAGGGGATAGGACCACGATGTGGCGTACTTTGAGGTTCTTATGGTCCGAGCTCTAAGACCTTAAACTAAGATCTGCCCCTATGGTCCGAGCTCTAAGACCTTAAACTAAGATATGCCCCTATGGTCCGAGCTCTAAGACTTTAAACTAAGATCTCCCCAAACGGGGTTCTACGTCCTGCATGACGTTAAAATGCACTTTCAGAACTGCGTGTGGCTTGATCTCCAGCCTGATGGAGTACGTAGGAACGCCCGGGCATCTCGACTCGGGCCCAGCCTCAGGGATCGCTAAGTCCCGCCCCTCCTCGTCGCCGGCCGTCTGGCCTGGCTTCTGGTAGAGTGGTGCAGTTGTGATACTCCCCAATCCAGCTCGGGATGCCCCATTGCAATGATGGGAAGCGACAGTTTCCTCGGTTCTGTCTGAGAATTGGGGTGATTCACGGCCAGATTAGTGCATCCGCCTGACACGCTTTCCCCACGGTGGCGCAATTTTGAGAGCGTTGGATTCTGTCCGAACAAATCGTCACTTCGCCCCACGCTTCGCATGCCCTATTGATCTGGATTTCCACCCTTGTGCCTGAAGGAAACCCCAAAGCGGCATTGATGATGACATGTGATCTGCCTCCTGCAATATGAATGATGACCTTCGGTCCGTCTATCGCAGTAGTATGGTCGATTGATCCATTGTCCGCTTGCCGTCTTGGGCATTTCCTGGAAGGCCGACCGTTGTGGATTTCTGAATTCGGGACACGCGATTCACCCTTTCTCATTTTCCTATGTTCGGATAAAATCCCAACGCCCCTAGCGTTGTCCCGCTCGTGTGTCAGAACAAGTTGGGGGGATGATACATTGACTAGGCTTGAGGTCTCCTTTCCTAGGAATGACCTCCCTCTTTTCTCTAGAAATCCAGGCCCAATTACGGATGCCTGAAGCTTGGTTAACGCTCCCGCGAGACAATGAATTGTGGTTGAGAATGTTAAGCCAAAAGGTGCAGATAAATATATTGGTTCATACAAGTGGATCGAAATATTGAGTAGCGGAAGCAAATGTTCTGGGAGTGGCAAAAACAAAGCCCCTAGGGATTAGCGTGCTGGATAAGTCTTTCTAACGCCTCTACCCTTTGGCTGGCGGCCTCCAGGGCTGCTTCTCGCTCTCTTCGTGCCCTCTCTTCGTCAGCGGTCGCAGCACGCAGTTCGTCGATCCTGGCCTGTGCACGCTCCCGCTCGACTTGGAGTGTGACCATCTGTTGGCCCGCCTCCATCAGCTATACCTGGGCGTCAACCAGCTGGGCTGCTAGTTGCTCCACAAGCTCGGTGCACGTTGCGACGAAGGCCTCCTTCTCTGCCGCCTACCCTTCGAGACGCCGGACTTCCTGCTCCGCCGCGAGGAGCGCCCGCGTGTTCTCCGACATGTCCCGACATTGTGCGACGTCGGCACGCCGGCGGCTCTCGCGCATCTTTTCGACCATGAAATCACGGACCGTCAGATGGAGGCGTTGAGCATCAGCTCCCCCGGCACATAGGAAGCGCAGCCAGGTTTGAAGTGATCCCATGCGCCCCAGCCACTCCGATGGGTATTGCTTGAGGAAGCGCTGGATGCACTTCCACCCCCTGCGTCGCGTTATCCAGCTCTCCTCGACCGCCTCCGCGTCCGAGTCGTCCATCTCCTCGGGGTCGGCAGGCCGGTAGGCAGGGAAGGCAGCCAGCAGGTCTGCTGCGGGGTCCGCCCCTGGGATGTCCTCACGGGGGATAGGTTCCCCAACATCTGGGAGACCTTCTTCTCTCGCCCCAGCGGCGTTGACACCCTCGTCAGCCCCCGACCTCTCTCCGATGGCAGCACCGCCGGCGCCCGCAGCCCCTTGATCAGCAGTTGGTGGGGCCGGCTCGGTGTGGGAAGTCTGTTCCGGAGCAGGCGGCATGTCTGCCACTGGTCCACTCATGGATGGCCCGGGTTCGGCAGCCCGACGAGCCTCCAGTGTTGAGATCACTGCGCAAGGCATGCCATGGTTAGTCACGGATCGTCAACGGAAAACACTGACAGTAAGGTAAGGAGACTTACGGGAATCCAGAGCGTCATCTTCCGCTGTCCCGGCCGCCGCAGGAACAATTGCAGCAGGGGACCCTTCCGCGCTTGTCAATTCAATGATGGGTGTCTGGCCCCCGCCTTGTCCTGCTGGCGCCTCTCCTACTCCTACTGAGGATGCCTGACCAGCATCCGTGCACTCCTGAGAAAGGTGGAGAAATGGGTTAGGAGCTGCATAAGAGAATGGATGAAGCAGGTTGAGTAGGCATAGAAGCGGACCTCGAGGAGCTTAGTGACATCAACATTGTCAGAGCCGGCCACCTCGCCACTCTCCCGCGGGCTCCCCTGATGGGACCTTCCCTCTGAGCCTTCATCCTCCCCCGTCTCCTCCTCTTCCTCGGAGTTGTCGTTACTGTCATCTTCCTCTGGCGGCATCTGTTCTGGATCGGGCTCTAGACCGAGCATCACCTTCACCAGAAGGGACGGCTCCGCACGCTGTCCACGTTGGCGCGCGTACTCGTCCATGGCCGTCAGATACGCATACCGCCGGTGGAAGTTCACCCTGTCGGTGACCTGGAGGCGCCCGACCTCTGGCAGATGGATTCCTTCACTGGTTATCTTCTGCCAGATGATTTCGGTCCCCAGCGACTGCCGCAGGGTCATCCAGGCCGACCACAGCGTCGGGAAGACTGCATCGTGGGAGGGTTCGAGCAGACGCCTTACCTGCTTCCCGGGCCGCTCCTCGACCACCGCACGTGCCCCCTCTCTGGGCGCCGAGGCTGTGGTGGCAGCCTGCGATGTGCCCGCCGCCGAAGTCCCTGCCCGCGCCGGCTCCGCTGCTTGGCGCGCCTCCGTTCTCCCCCGTGTGGCGGCACCTCGCCTCCTTCCTTGACGCCCGGTCTCCGCACGGGTGACTTCGAGCCGCCGAACTGGCTTCCGTAGAAGCCCCTCGGGGTACGCGATGGCCCAGTGTTCGGCGTACACGGTTGCCAAGCCTGCGTCAACCCCGGTAGGAGGGAGAGTGATGACGTCGCCAGAGCCGAAAGCGGCGAACATCAGCCACATCTGGCGAAGGAAGCCAGGGTTCATCTCCTCCCGGACAGCAGTGAATACCCTCTTCGGCATCCGTTGAAGGCACCCGAACTGCCTGGCGAACTGGGTTGGCACGTAGGGCTCGCATATCACCTTCCCGTCGATCCGAGCCACGAGCACCCCGCCCCGCATGTTCAGGAAGTACTCGTGCTGCTCCAGCGGACCCTGCCCATTGTCGATCATCTGGCCGACGGGAGTGGGGAACGGGCTGAAGTTGAAATTGGCATGATTTCCAATCCGAATCCTCACGCCCTCCTCATTTAGGGTCATCGGAGCGACCCCCGCGATGTTCAGCAGGGAGGGTCGCAGGCCGTTGCCCGGAGGAATGATGGCGTTCGGAAACGTGTACCCACCAAGGTGAGCAGCCACCCAGCCGTGGAAGAATTGGAAGGGCCCACAGATCCTTCGTGGCGACTCCCCTTGCGAGATGCGTCCCAGGATGGCATACAGCTTAGCCAGCACTGGGACCCCGAGGTTGTATCTTTTATTGGTGGCCATGGCGCACGTCATCGCCAGTGTCGCCGGGCGAACGCCCATTCTCGCATCCCGCACTGGAAGGAGCCACCCACTCAGAAAGGCGGCCAGGAACGCCGCGTACCGGACATTTGGGTCACGGGCCTCGATGACGCGGTACCCCCATGAGCAGTAGTCGCCCGTCTCCAGGACCCACCAGTACGACCCGTTCCGGCTCCTCTGAGCCGCGGTCGGGCACCGCTTCCCCCTGCCTGGAATCTTGACCGCTGGGTCATGCTCCAAGAACTGGCCGAACCACTCCTTGTAGGCTATGTCCTTGTGGAATTCCTTGATCCCGAGCCGCTGCGTAGCCAGGTCAAGTAGATGCCATGTCAGAATGGGAGTCTGTGACCTGTCTTCCCAGATGTTCTTCGGAGGCAGGAACTCATCGTATTGGTAACCCTCCAGCGGGATACCTCCGATGCAGTGGATGTCCCAGAGACCGATGCTGACCTCCCCATGGTGAAGATGGAAGGTGTTGGTATCCGGGGACCAGCGGGTGAACAGCTCCGGCCCGAGCTCGGACTGCTGGTAGAAGTGGAACTGTGACGTCCACACCGCCTCAAACAGGCCGATGTACCGCAGCTCCTCCGCGAAGTGATCGCAAGTGTGGCGTACCCAGAACGCCCAGTCCCACTCACTGGTGAAATTGCCCCCAGATCGCAAGTCTCAGTCCTTCAGCCAGCCCTTGGTGTCGTCGGTGACACTCTGGCAATATATGCTCGAGTAGAGGGCTGGAGATTTCTCCGTAGTAGGCTCACTTCCGACGATGGTTCGCGTCCTCGGGTTCAGGACATAGACATCTAAGTGTCTGGTCTCCCTGGAAGGTTGCCCATTGTTGGTGATGTTATAGCGGGGAAGCTCGTCCTCCCGAGTCACCCAGGTCCGTGGCGCATCAACCTCGAACCCTGGCACCGGAACCTCATCTAGGATGCCAAAGTTCCAGAGCGGCAGGTTGTCCGACAGCGGATATGTCTTCTGGGCCGGCGTCAGCAAGTCGAACAAGGATTGATTGTTGGAAACAATCTCCTTGGCTCCGTAGACCTCCTCGTTCATCGCCATCTCAGCTCTGCGAGTGGCGGCATCCCCCTTATTTCCTTGATTCGCGGCCATCTCAGAAGCTCCGGGGGTCGTGTGGGTTAAGGGATGAAGCGTGCGGAATCGGAAGAGGCTGGTAGAGAAGTTTGAGAGTTGGCGCGCAATCCTAGTGGACGGCGCACAATCGGGAAGTCCGTCGCGTAAAACCCCGGGTGTTCGCGCAAAAGCAGGCCGAAATCCGGAAGGTTTGCGCGATGAACGGGTGAATTCCGCACCGTAAAGGGCAATTTCACGCACGAGAGCTCGAATGCTTATCGCGCGGAAGGCCGGTGTACGGTACGGGGGGACCCAGGGCCCCTATTTATAGGCGAGGCCGGGTGTCCGCGCTGCGCGGAAAGCGCTTTGCGCGACCGTGACAGCGAATTTCGCGCCCGACACCCTTTTTTGCGCGCCACAGTCCCGCGCCATCCAGGACTTCGGTATTCTGGTGTCTCCCTCGGAACCCAATCGTTGCGACCTCTCGCCGATCAGATTTCGAGGGGGGGCTTTTGTAGATGCCGGAAAAGTCCGTTGTTCCCAAACAAAGCTCCGGATGCGGAAAACGAGGTCATATTTGGAGTCGGAAGCATGTTTCGGAGGGCCCGGAGGCCTTGCGCGGAATTTTGGAGACCCGCGCGCAAAGTTGACGAGCCGCGCACAAACCTCCCGAGATGCGCGCAATGCACTGGGCCGGCGCGCAATTTTGCGCGCCCGCGGCCCGTGCAACTCCCTTGCGCGCTGGGCCCGATTCCGCGCCCGCGAAGAGAATTCCGCGCCCGCGAACCGGATTCCGCGCCCGAGGTTGCCTATAAATATAAGGCGACCCCCGACGTTTTGAAGGTTGCCGGAATTCGAAGAGTCGCTCGTTCGCGCAATCCAACCTCCTCCGCGCGCAATGCCGATCTTCAGGTAACCTCTTTTCTTTCGCGCAAGAAAGCCTCAGGGTTCGCCTTCGCGTGCAATCCCCTTGGCCCCTTTCCTTTGAAATAATTCTTCACCCAAAGGCTTTCGCGCGCAAAAGAAGCCTCTTGCGCGCAATTGCCCCCGGGTGCGCGCAATCCAGCCCGATTGCGCGCACCCCCCCTTTTTAAAGTGTCCATTCATTAAAGAATGGGCCATTGCCCCCGCGCGCTATCCGAAGCCCGGTGCGCGCAATCTCAATCATCCGCGCGCAAAGTGCTGGCCCAATTGCGCACCAGCCCGTCCATTTGCGCGCCGACCCGCGGTATTGCGCGCCAAGCTCCTCTTTTGCGCGCAATCCGCTGGAGTCGCCCCCTTTGACCCCCTGAGGGTACCCGCCTGCGTGGCGCCCGATGATCTTCATCCTGGGTGCCCGCACCATGCATTGTATTCCCGTGCGGCCCCCCTAGGCTTGCGCGAAGTGACACGGACCTATCGGCGGCTTCAACGTCCTGCACGACGTTAAACTGCATACGTCCAAGCTGCACGACGCTAAACTGCCTAGCCTCCATCGTCCGCGCTGCAAGATGTTAAACTGCCAAGCATCTTCGTCCTCAACACACGACGTTAAACTGTACTTCGTCCGGCAAGACGTTAAACCGTCCTCATCAACCGATCCCGTGCCCCGCACGCAGGGTCCTCCCGGTTTGGATGTGGCCCCCACCCGCTCGTCTCTGCAGGGATGTCGGGATTGGAGTGGCCTTCGCCCACGGGGGTAGAGTGTTACAAACAGAACGAACTACGTGGACTTTGATCCCTGTCTTCTAAACAGGGTACGTAGGAAGCCTCTCCGAGGTTCAAGCCCACCACCTGGTCATCCCGGTCGTATTCACGTCGGTTCGTCCATCCGTGGACCCCTCCCGGGTTCACATTCGCATCGATTCACCTATGAATCCGCTCTTGTGGGGGACTGCACATGTGTATCTCCATTTCACTTCCCCACTGCCTTTTTCTATTTCTCCCTTCAGCGTCCATCACGACGTGAAACTGTGATTCACCCGGCCGTTCCATCCCCCTCTGTGCGAGGTGGTTCGGTTCAATCCTTCTCCAGGCAGCCTCGATCTCCTTATGAGTCGGCTTGCCAACATCCAGCATGACGTGAAACTGTGATCCACCCGGCCGTTCCATCCCCCTCTGTGCGAGGTGGTTCGGTTCAATCCTCCGCCCGGTAGCCTCGACCTCCTTGTGAGTCGGCTTGCCAACGTCCAGCATGACGTAAAACTGTGATCCACCCGGCCGTTCCATCCCCCTCTGTGCGAGGTGGTTCGGTTCAATCCTCCGCCCGGTAGCCTCGACCTCCTTGTGAGTCAGCTTGCCAACGTCCAGCATGACATAAAACTGTGATCCACCCGGCCGTTCCATCCCCCTCTGTGTGAGGTGGTTCGGTTCAATCCTCCGCCTGGCGGCCTCGACCTCTTCGTGAGTCGGCTTGCCGACGTCCAGCATGACGTTAAACTGTATATCCGAACTACGTTGACTTTGATCCGCGCTAACGCGCGGTACGTAGGAAGCCTCTACGGGGTCCAAGCTCTTCACTCCATCATCCACCCTAATCCTTACCCGGGCTGCCACATCACGGTGGGGTCATGCCATTTCATTCCACTCCACTTCACTCGGGAAGCCGCCCATGTGCTGGCCCCAGCATCGGAGGTTCCCCGCAAGGGGTTCTGTCATCTGATCCACTTCTCGTGTTGATCAGTCTGATGCCGTCCCCGCTGGACGTTAAACTCGCGGCATACCCCGTGTTAAACATGGGAAGCTGAGGAAAACCTCAGGCAACGCAGTTCCCCGTACCCGGCATGGGATGCCTCAGGCCATCGCGCCTTCGAGAAGCCCTATTAGGGACGGAAGGCAGACATGCAGAGTCGCAGTCCCCGACACCCAGAGCCACCCGGTCTCCTCACCGCAGGTTGCTGCCCCGACCAGACCCCTTGGAGCGTCCGGGCGGAAGCAGCGTAATTAACCGGTGTCCATGAAGATATGGCGCCGGGAACGAGATTCACGAACATTCTTAAATCTATGAGGGAGACCCGGATTAGGCAACGAGTTCCGAGGAGACGTCCACGGAAGGAGGAGCCGACATCCCATCATCCCGGTTTCGATCAAGGAGCAGACGCCCCTGAATAAGGGACGAATGCCGCCCGCCCTTGGAAAGCGGGACTGCGGGGCCACAAGCCGCGCGCCCATCCCCTCGGGTCGATGGGTGCACGCGCGAACGCGTCCTGGCGGAACAGCGTCGGAACAGAAACCCGACGCACATCCGCACCGAAACAAGGGTTAAATGGGGGAAGAATGGGGTAGATTATATTTATTTATGGGAGGTAAAATTGGAAATTCAAAAATATTTTAATGACCTGGACACACCTGCACGGTTTTCCTGCATGGTTTAGTAAACTGTGTGGCCTAACTGTGAGGCTTGTTCTGGCCACCCAAAACCAAGACATTCTCCTCAAATTTCAGATTCATCCAAGGGGGAAACCAAGAGGGAAATATAGGCCAATTATAGGGGAGAAAAATTCCCAAAATAAACCATCCTCTTCAACCTAAAACTCAGCCAACTAAAGGGTACAAACTACCTCAACAACTTACCCCACAAGTGGTTCCACTAGGAGTGTCACAAAACCAACTCAAAAACACCACAACTTAATACCATCCTTTTAAAAAAGAGGAGAAAAATTACCACACAAGACCCCCAATACTAAGTTCATATCTCAAAAAAACAAGAGACGCCAAAAATTCAGACCTTAAACACCCAAAAACCAAGACAAAGCTAAGAACCGAAATAAGATTTAAATAAAATCATGGAATTGATAATCTAGGTGTGACAGGGTAAATTATTAACTATGATTTTATTATGTGGTATACTCTATTGACTTATATAAATTTACATTTTTACCACATAAACCCATTTTTCAAAAGTTTCTTACTTCATGAACTATGTTTTTTGTAAGGGACATTGGTGACTCAAATCACTTTCTTTGAGTTATATAGTTTATTTTGAAATTTGACCTTAAATATTTTCTTGATTAATTTATTTCCCATTTTATATGATGTTATCTTTTATATTTTTGGTGATAATGTATGTTTTGATTCAAAGTTTCCTACTTTATTATTCTCTCACCTAAAATTATAACATTTTGATGAACAAACCCTTATCTCTTAATTGGATCTTTGTTTCAAGTCCATATTTTCTTTCCCAAAAATGTTATACTCCCTTTTTAGGAAAGATAATATGGATTATTTTATATGATTCTAAAAATTATATTTACACATTTTTAAAAGAAAAATAAAATACTATTTTTATTATGTCAGTTTTCAAATAAATTTATTTCAAAAATATATTCCACCATAAATTTATTTTAATAATATTTATGATTTTTAAAAGGAATAATTTATTGAAGTTTCTTTTCAAAGGTAAATTTTTCCTAAAGTTTTCACTTCACCATTTTAAAAATAACTTGAAAAGTGATACATGACTTCATTATTGTTAGAATATGATAAAAAATATCTCATTTAATGTTTTATGTGGGAATATATCTTTATGCTTCCATTATAATTTTATTTAAAAAAAATTCTTTATGTTTTCATGGTTTCTAAAAGAAAATTATTTTCCTCCAAGATTTACAAAACGTTTCTTTTAAAATTATTTTAAAGGATCAATGATTTTTCTAATTTCCAATGTAATTTTTCTAAAACTCCTTAAAAGTATTTTTATCAACGTCATTGTACATTGACTTATCTTATGCTTGATCGATGATGTATTTAAAATGTAACCCTCAACTTTATTTCTATGGATGAATTATGTGATATCTTTCTCTTTTGTATAAATGATCCATTACAGCCTTTATATTTTGTAATTATTTATGGAATATTATAATATTAAATTGTATATAAATTTTAGATTCATTTAATTTATGATTATTCATGTTTTATTCTATAATTCACTAGTTATGTGTTGATTATTGTAGAGAATAAGCTTCCAAGAATCCAAAATAAAATCTGTGAAAATGGACAAAAGTGAAGATTATGAATTTTGAATCAGTAATAAATATGTAGGAATCATTAATAGCATGTCACAATTCATGAAACAAGTCATGAAGAAAATAAATGTCTTAAAAATATCACATGATGTGAATCTAAAATACACATTGCGTAAGATTCAAATACCACTTCCTTCTTAAAGTTCCAAGTCGTTAGAAGAATCATGTCATGAAGACCCATTATACGTCATGAGATGAGTAAAATATCGAAATATCAAATATTTAGGTTGAGGTTCTCTCCAGATCTAAAATCCTCAAAAAAAACTAGGGATATATATTACATGATGTGAGAAGATTACACGTCGTGTGATATCCCAACTATTTACTTCCTAGTAAGGGTATAACAGTGCATAAATTTTCTTTCGTTTTTCTCTCTTTCTATATCATTTTTCTCACTTACCTTCACTACCAATTCAAATCTAGATAATTATTTTTATCATTTTTATTAAATTCAAGTTAAATTGATTGTTATACACATGTTCTTCATTATTTTCATCATCATTCTCCATTCAATGTTCATTTAACATAAATGTTTCCATTCGATAGTGGATTCACCATAAATTATTGCTTGTTAATTGTTTTGAGTAAGTGGTTGATTGATTTATTACTTAATCTGGTTGAAAACTAATTTATTAGTAAACCCTCACTTGCAAACTTTTTTATTACAACTATTTCCTTTATCTTCCAACCATGTCTATAGTTGTTTATTCGATCTTTATTATTACCATCATGAGTGGATAAACCAAATAGGGTAAGGTTTGAGAGTATGGGTATTTTGAACTTAATGAATCTCTAAATTGTAACTTTGTATCCCTAAGGATAGTAATTAGGTTATATAACAACCATTTATTCAATTATTTTCTACAACCCTAACCACGGGATATTTAAATGAACAAACCTAACCTAATTGGAGTAGAGTAAGTGATGACCATTATCCTGCAATACTTTCTACCATAGAATCTAGACTTATTGTATCTAGGTTGTTAGCTATATCTGAACTAATGAATAGCTTATATTAGATAGATCTATTTGGTCTCATCATAATCAACTAGTTCTCTATGCACAACTTCATATCCTAATCCCTCAGGCCATTCGATGTTAGGATTAATATTATCCTTTTTACCTAAACATTAAAATTGATCTTGATTCCTATATTCTTCCTGAGTCTTAAACCAAACTCAATAGATTTAATTAAATCCCAAACCCAAACCAATTCATGTGGACTCTTACACAAAGGGTTCAAAGTCCCGGTTCCCTACTTACCAAAATATTCCCCATGGGATCGACCCCACACTATCACTATACTACATCATTGTAACAAGTGTAATTTGGGATAAAACAATTATAATCTAAACCTAGACCACAAAAATTTAATAGAGCATTCGGGAACATAAAATTTTTGTTCCATTTTTGGGGACACATTTTAATGTGCTTATTAACATGAACCTTCAGCACAAACCCCATATTACCTCACATGTGCCCATTTCTCTTTTCATTCTTTCTTCTTTCTTTCAATCGCCAATGTTCCCTTCTTCTTCTGATCTAGTGCATGCATTAGGGCCCCCTAACTCATTCAAAGATCATGGAATCCCAAAAACCACTTACCTCCATTCCTAACCTTGAAATGTACCTTTATAAATGTTATCGTTTACGTATGGAAGACCACAACAATCCAGTAGGTCCCAACCCACCCAACATGTAATATGTGCCACCAACACTTCATGGAGATCAGCCCAACATGAAACTAGAGCACACCATTATGGATTAAGGATTTTCATAAATCAATGGTGCTACACCAAGTATTGTGTTCCCTACTATATAGTAATATATTTTTGAAATCAAACCAAGACTTTTTAGTATGATCCAAAACATGGGTCAGTTCAGCGGACTTTAGAGAAAGGATCCTCATTAACACATCTCCATCTTCTTAAAAGTCTTTGATACCATTCAAAACTAGGGAGTGTCCTTTTATGCAATCCAATTATGGGTAATCCCATTCTTCTTACATGATAAATCCAATGATTGGATAAATAGTCAAGATCTCGAGTCAATTATTACTTGGGATGAACTAGACAAGAAGTTTCTGGATAAATATTTCTGACCTATAAAAATTTAGAAACTCCAAAATGACATCCAAAAATTTGATCAAATAGATGGATAACTAGACTGGGTGGCCTGGGATCTCTTTAAATAACTTACTAGGAAATTGACACATCATATAATTGATGTGTGGCTATAGATGAAAATCTTATATCAGGGTATCCAATCCACCACTTGTACAATAGTAGATTCTAACACAAATGGTAGAATAATGCTGAAAACACTTAATGTAGGTTGAGAACTGCAACACAAGGTCTCACACAATGCTACTCTATGGTAGAGTGATCATGGACCACCTCGACATGGAATCCACCAAGTTGAAGAAAATAATCATCTAGATGCACAAGTATATGCCCTGACTAAGAAGCTTTAATCCTTTCATCTATCTACTACAGCACCTCCCCAACTTGCTTCTATAATGGAGATTCAATACTAAGAAATGTTCAATGGTCCTCACTCGTATCAATACTGTAGGGTAGGAGTCTATAAATAATAAATCCAAGACTATAATTATGTTAATTACAATTATTAAAACCAATAATACCACTAACCTAAACAATATTATGAAAAAGGTCAACTCCATGGACAAAACAAAACAGTCAAGGGTACAACAAGTATAGAAGTGGTCAATAACTACCCCAGGAATCAATGTCAGCTGATCTATCCACCTATGAATCCAATTCTGAGGCCACCTCAACAAGTTCCCTGTCATCCTTTCCCTCCTATAGGCCAACAAAAATTTTAATCAGCACCTCAAAGACCACCACAACCAGATACACCTCTTCAAACAAATTTGGAAAATTTTATCACATCCTCTGTTCAAAATGAAGATCATAAGATGACCAAACAAGAAATATAAATGAAAAATAAAAGGGATTATATTTGAATTCTCAAACATCAAATGGTTCAAATCTTAAATACCTTGTCTGATAGATTACCATGTACACTTCTTGGTAATACTGAGACATGCCCAAAAAAGAGGTGTTGGAACTAAGGTTTTTATTTGCTGTAAATGGAGTATGTTTTGTGTTTTTGCCAATCCTCACATGGAAGATTAGGGAGTGTGTACGGAAAGGTATATTACATTTCAAGATGATAATATTATTGAAGGTGGTGTGGTTTCCTAGTGTTTACCAAATTTTTGGGGTCTAAAATTTGGAGGATGTCTTGCATCATTAAAACTATATTTCCTTGAAGGCCTTATGAAAATATGGAAAAGGAATTAGTTTCATTAAGAATGGGATTCATGAAGTTTGGTTCATGAAAACCCAAAGGTTCTAATGGAAAGCTCTATGATTACAACTAGAATCATGAATGGAGATGGTGTTCTCCATGATTATAATAACTGGAGCATCATGAGTGTATGATGGTTTGATAGAAAGATTCACGACAATGTCAAATCTCAATGGATAATCACTAAGGAAGAATCGTCCCAAAGATATTTTTTAATAATCCAAAAAATGAGCTAGAGGTAGTGGAGCATCATGAATGTAAAATATTGTAAATATAATTCTACCGCTCACTTCATTACACATGAATATTATTCAAGGAAAATCCATAATTGCTCTGATTTCCTGAAACTAAGGGAGCTCTATGAATATAGATTTTTATGTGATCTTAAGCATCGCGAAAAGACTTCTTGAGTCATGAATGATTCCAATAATTTTTTTTAATGAGTGATTTCTGATGATAGGGTATTCTAAGTTCACTTAGTGAGATTTTCAAGGGTAGTTTGTTCTGCAAAGGTAGGGTGCTTCGTGAAGGTAGTGAGCTCCATGAAGGAGCTTTAAAAAAGGTAGTTTTGAATATCATCTTTTCATTAAAGAGGGATTTCAATGTGAAAAAACTTAGGTCTATGGTGCAATAAGAGTCTCTTTCTATATAGGTACAAAGGATTTAATTTAAATATATTGAAGCAACCTATAAGTCGATAAACTGATAAAGACTCCTCTCAATGCAGTGATCTAGGGGAATCGACAAAAGTGTTCTGAGGTATGTAGTGTGATATCTCTAAAATATTATAAAGGCAGTTTTCCTAGCATATAGTGACTCTTTTTGAACTCTTGTATTCCAAAACTATTTAATATTAGTGTATTTAGGTATGACCAACACACTTTTAGCATATTCTCTTTAGACTGGGCCTTAGTGGTGAACCAAGTAAAATTATTATGTGATCTCTTTGCATGTGGTTTCTTATTTTCTACACATTCTCTTTAGTCAGTTTTAATTGGTTCCTACCAATGTGAGAACAAGATCCATCACTTTTGAAGAAAATTTTGATACCCTGATTCACCCCACCCCTCTCAGGGTGTTCTAGGGTCCTTCAAGTGGTATCAGAGTGAGGTTACTAGTGTTAAATATGTCCTTTTCTATCATGGAGAACTCAGTAGATGTCAGGGGAGTCCCCCTCTTTGATGTAATCAACTTCCATATTTGTAAGAATTGGATGAGATATCATTTAAGATCTCTTGGAATGGAAGTACTCTTTTCTACTACCTAAGGGATTTAGGTAACTGATGAAATAGGATAAAACAGATAGGAAAATGCTTGATTCGGATGCCAAAATGAAAAATTCTCTTACTACAACACTATATGATCAAATTTATTTAAAACTAATGAGTTTCACCTCATCCAAGTATATGTGGTAAAAGCTGTAAAATATATATGAAGGTGATAACAAAGTGAAAAAGTCCAAACTTCATGTTTTTCACAATAGGTTTGATGATCTAAAGATGCATATTGATGAAAATAAAGATACCTTTTTCAATAAAATTACTGAAGTTGTATGAGCACTTCGAGGGATTGGTAAATAAATTAAATACATTTACATTGTAAATAAAATCTTTATAATACTTACACCTCTTTACAATCCAAAACATTAAGCCCTTGAGGAAATAGATCTTTTAAAACTTTCCTTGGATGATCTGCTAAGTAGGCTGGTATCATATGAAATAAGAGTCCAACTAGAGGATGAAATAAGTCATGTTGGTAAGGAGATGAAATTAAAAGCCATGGAAAAAAATTTATATTTCATGAGATATTGTTAATGAAGGTAATGAGGAAGAAGAAATAATTTCTCTCTTTTTAAATAAATTCAAGATATGAAAAAGAGATATTTAAAGAAAATATACCTTTGGCATGATTTCATTGTGGTAGAGTTGGAAACATTGCCTCTCGGTGCTCAAGGAAGTTAGAAGATGAAGAAAGTGAAGAAAGAAACTCATAGAAGCCTTAGAAAATGTTTTCTCAAAAGGGAGACTTCAAATATAGAAATAAATTACAGATAAAGAGTTTTTTCTGTAAAGAAGATGATGATGAAAATGGTTTTTTTGGGGAAGAAGAACCAAATTTTAAATCTGGAACCCAAGCATCTATAATGGATGTAGTTGAAAGGTCAGATCCATAAAAATATAAAGTTAGAGATAATCAATTGATTTCTGATGCTGATATCAAGATGAAATTTTAGGATTCTCAAAGTTATATTGAGAATCAAATACATATAAGAAAAAAAGTAAATATTAGTTTTGGAATATTCATCAGAATATGTTGATCGAATAGAAGTTCAAATTAATCAAATGAAAGAAGTAGTAAAAGAACATTCAACATCTTTTGAAATCTCAGAAGATATAGTAGAAATTAATCTCAGAATTGAAGAACATTCAAAGTTCATCAATGACCTTACATCCAGACTGGAGGAGATGTTGAAGAATGTTGAGGGTCTTGAAGAAGAAGTTTTTACTCTTAGGAGTAAACAAGTGAATAAAATTCAAAAGAAATAAAGAAGAAAATTTATTTTATAAGATTTTTAGATGTTGAGATTATGGAGAGAGATAAGAATGGTTTTAATGGATTAGAAAAGGTTTTGAAAGATCAAAGATCCATATGCATGGGAAATAGTGGAATTTTTTGTGATACTGAAACATAAAATGCTTGAAATGAAATGGGCCAAAATAAATGCAAGCTAAAAATTGAAAATATCACAATGTCACCTAAATTCCTAACAAAGAAAGGCTCAAATCAAGATGAAAAAAAAACTAAAAACAATTCTAAAGTCTCCAAAAATTATTAGAAGTCAAACTATTTTCCTAAGGGGATATAAGGAGGAATAGAAATTAAAATACATTTCCTCTTATGAAATGTCAATTTTATGGCTATTTGGTCTATACCATGTCATACTATGAAGAGGCAATTAACTATTTGAATGGGGAAGAGAAAGGAAGTCAACAAAGGAGAACAAATTCATATCTTACTTCTTATATAATAAATAGTTTCTATTGATATTATTTTCAATGTTATAACTTTGGCGATAAAGTTTATTGCAGGAAGAGGAAAGGCATGAACAATACATACAGAACTTAGAGATAAGCCAATACTCGTTAACTAGACGATGTTTCTCTTACAAACAGTTTTTCTCCTCTGGAAGAAGAGTATGAGTATGATGAACCCATGCACATGGAAAAGAAATTTGAAATTATATCTTTATCCTTCACTAAATATAATATTTCATTGAAGGAAAAGAAGAAAATAGATAAATCCAATCTTATAGAAGTCACCCTCAAAGCTACCAAGAACAGTAGCACCTAGATTCTTTATAATGGGTGCTCATCCCATATGAAAGAAAGAACTAATTTATTATAGAATGTAAAGAAAATGTTTGATGGAATAATTGGGTTCAGAAATGATGGGTCTTTGAAGATCAAAGGTAGTGGGAGTATAGAACTAAAAAGTGTTGAGTTTCAGAAAACTGAAGTTCTTTATATGTATGGATTGCATCACAATCTTCTGAGTGTGAGTTAGATATGTGAATCAAGGATTATAGTGAATTTCAATAAAAAAGTCTTCAATCTAAAAGGAACGATAGATAATTCTTTGATGAAAGGTTTTAGAATATATGGGAACTTATATAAGGTTGATAGTAAAGAGACCATTTTTTATTTGACAGTTAAAGAAGAAAATAACTTTTGGCATAGAAGGTTAGGTCACATTAATCAACAAGACATGGAAAATAAATCTAATATAAAGATATTCATGGATCTACCCAATCTGAAATGTGAACGGGAAAGGAACTATCATGCTTTCATATGAGAGAAGTTGTTCTGCAGTTCATATCATCCAATGAAGAAAAGGGAATCAAATATTCTTGATCTCATCCATAAATACATATGTGTTCCAATAAATGTTGTTGTAACTTATAGAGATAGGTGATTTATTCTTTTCATTTATGATAATAGTATAATGGTGTGTGTAATTGTTATACATAGGAAATAATAAGTTCTTGATTGTATGAAAAATTATCACTAAATAGAAGAGAATTATATTGGTCGCACGATCAAAGTTCTATGGTCTAACAATGGAGGGGAATACACATCCATTGAATTTGAAAATTGCATAGAGAAACATGGAATATAACATGAGGTGGATGTTGTAATAAACCCACAAAAAAATGGAGTTGTTTAGTGTAGGAATCGATAGGTGAACAATATGGCCAGAACTATGCTGATTGAGAGTGGTATCTCTCTCTGTTACTGTAAATAGGTCGTTCAAGCTATAATGTATACTCAAAATAGAACAAGGATTTATATCAGATAAACCAAGACACCATATGAATTGTGTCATGGAAAGAATACCTCTTTGAATTATTTTTGTGTTTTTATAAGTAAATGTTTTATAAAAAATAAATAAGTAAATAAAGGAAAGTATGGTGATGCAGCAGATGAAGGAATATTCTTTAGTTATTCAATGCAAAGAAAATCTTACATATGTTTCAATAATCATCTTGGGAGAATTATTGAAAGTAGTTATGTTAAGATCCTTGAATATAAGACAAAAAATACCTCAATAAAACCTTGTTTTGATATGATAGAAGATAAAGAAAACAATGTACATGGAATATATTAAAATACATAAGTGGAGGAAGGCATGAAAAACGTTCAGAGGAAACAAAATGATGATGATTTAGAAGAATAATTGGAAGAAGAAATTATAGCTGAAGAAAATTAATTTGAACATCACAATATAAAGAGAAGATGTGAAATTGATCAATTTAATATCATTGGGGATTGGACAACATCCAAAAAGACAAGGAGAATAAGGAATAATGCATAATCTATATTCCTATCCATTTTGGAAACATCCTAATTTGAAGAAGCTGCAATGGATGAATCATGGGTTAAGGTTATGATTGAATAGTTAGATCATATTTACAAGAACCAGATAGGGGGTATTGTCAAGAGACCTAAAATTCACAATGTGATTGGTACAAAGTGAATTTTTAAGAATAAATTCAATGAGCATGGTAATGTTATCGGAAAAAATTTGTGATTGGTGTGTAAAGGATATTCACATATTGAAGGTGTTGATGTTAAAAAAAAATATCCAGTTTCTAGACAGGAGTTAATTAGACTTTTTATTTCCATGGAAATTGAGAGAGAATATGAAGTCTATCAAATGGATGTCAAAATTTCTTTCTTAAATGGTTTTATTGAAGAATAAGTATACATTGAACAACCAATGATTTTTCTTCTTGGTAATGATGAAATTATGGTTTGAAGATTAAATAAGTTGCTCTATAGTTTGAAGAAGGCACCACGATCATGGTACTATCGGCTGGATTCTTATCTAAAGAAGCTCGAATTTAAAAGAAGAGGATTGGATCACAATCCTTATGTAAAAAATTCTCAGAAAGATTAGTTTATGGTATTGGTGTATGTATATGATATTATATTTGGTGGAAGCCAGTAGGGATAAATGGATGAATTTTCCAATCACATGAAATCAGAATTTGAAATGTATATTATTGGTGAACTCGCATATTTCTTGGGGTTTCAAGTGATTCGTAAGAAAGACTACACTTTTATTTCTCAAGAATAGTATGCAAGATAATTTCTGAAAAAATTCAATATACATGTCCCCAAACCAATTTCAACTCCGATTACAATTGGGAAAAAACTGGGAAAGCATGAGGATGGGACATCTATTGATCCCATAGTGTATAGGAGAGTAATTGTAAGCTTATTGTACTTGAATGTGACATGTCTAGATATTTTATTTGCAACATGATTAGTGTCCCACTTTCAAAGTAATCTTAAGGAAGAATATCTTATGGAAGTAAAAAATAATCATGAAGTAAATTTAAGGCACTCATGATTATGAATTATACTTTTATATAAAGAAAGGTAATGAAATATTAGAATTTTCTGATACTGACTAGGATAGAGATGTGGTGGAAATAAAGTCCAAAAGTGGTGGAGAATTCTTTAATGAAAAGAAATTTGTGGGTTGGTTGATTAATAAACAAGAAATTACTTATCTTAGTACTACTGAAGCAAATTATATCTCAACTATAAAGTCATGCACTCAACTACTATGGATGAACAAACAACTGACTAATATTGGTGATGAGGTAAAACAACCAATGGTGATTCACTGTGATAACAAGAGTGCGATCAATCTTATGAAGAATTTGGTTCAACATTCTCATAAAAAACATATTAAAATTTTATATCACTTCATCAAATAAAAAATTGATCAAGGCATGATTAAAATGGATTATGTCAAAACTGATAACCAAGTGGCTGACATTCTGACCAATCCATTGGAATCACATGTGTTCGAGAAACATCAGTTGAACCTCAGTGTTCAACCACCTCCCAATTCATGAGGAGTTCATGAGTGTTCCCATCTCCCCAGTTGAATTAACTGTTTTAATCTTTTTGTGGAAGTGATGTAGGTTTATGGAGGAGATACGGTCTAGGGGGAGTGTGTTTTTGAGATCTATAAGTAAACATTAGGTTATTTGGGTTTATTTACAAAGGGGGATAATGGAGAATGTATAAATTCAATGATTTGAAAAGGGTAGAATGAGAATTTATAAACCAATTCGGTGTTATGAAGAAATAGTCAGAGTGTAGTGTGGACATCTTTAAGCATTCCAAAACATGAGAAACCAATACATGCTTCCCCTATTATTTTCTACACTGACCATTTCTCATATATAATTAGAGTTTTATATGAGTTTTTTCTTGTGTATCATGTTTTGATAGTAGTTAGTGCTTCATTGAATTTATCTATAGATTTCCAACAAACCAAAAGGGGAGATTATTGGAACCAAGTATGTTATTTTATGGAAATGAATTAAGGTTTTTGTTTTTTGTTGATATTCAGATGGAAGATCAAAAAGTTTTCAAGGAAAGGGGTTTTACATTTTAATATGACAATAGTATTGAAGGTGGATTTGTTTCCCAGTGTTTTCCAAATTTTTGGGGTCCAAAATTTTGAGGATGAATTGAATTGTGAAAAATGTATTTCCTTGAAGGCCTTATGAAAATATAGAAAAGGAATGAGTCTTGTGAATAATGAGCTTCATTAAGGGTGTTTTTTGAAGGCATGAAGTTTCTAATGGAATGCTCAGAAATTAAAAAAAAATATTGCGAATAGAGATGGTGTTCTCCACAATTATGATAATTGAAGCATCGCAAGTACACGATGGTTTGACAGAAAGATGTGGGACAACATCAAATATAAATGGAACATTTCAAAGGAAGGAGCATCATGAAGATATTTTTTAATGATCCAAAAAATTTACTAGTGGTGGTGGAGCATCATGAACAGCTGATCTTATAAATATAAGGCTACCCCTACTTCATTACACATGAAAATTATTCAAGGAAAATACTGAATCACTCTAATTCTGTGAAGCTAGGGGAGCTCTGTGAATCTTCATTTCTATGCGGGCTTGAGCATAGTGAAAAAGACTTTTTGAGTATTGATGGATTCTAATTTTTTTTTAATTAGTGTTTCCCAATGATAGGCTATTCCATGTTGACTCAATGAGCTTCGCTATGGCAGTTTGTTCCATAAAGGCTGGGTTCTTTGTGAAGGTAGTGAGCTTCTGAAGGAGCTTCACGAAAGGCAATTTTGAATATCATATTTTCAGAAAATAGGGCTTTCAAAGTTCATCAAATCTGTTCTATGGTTAAATAAGAGTCTCTTTATAGACAAGGAAAATGAATTTAATGAAAATATATTGAAGCAACTTCATGTTGATAAACTGAGTAAGATTTCTCTCAAAGCAGCCGACTAGGGGTAATCAACAGAAGTGTTCTAAGGGATTTAGTTTGTTATACCTAAAATATTTTAAAGGTGGTATTCCTATCATAGATTGATTATGTCTAAACTCTTGTATTCTACAACTATTTAAGATTAGTGGATTTAGGTATGATTGACGCATTGTCGGTGTATTCCCCTTGGACTAGCCCTTAGTGGTGAACCAAGTAAAATTGTTGATTAGTCACTGAAAGTGGCTAATATTAATTGTTAATATCTTTATATTCATTGTTAAAAAGTCCATAAACATTGTTTTTAGTGCATTACATAAATAGAACTTAATTTCTCATCTTAAATGCAATTCATGTTTAAAATGAAAATTTGGGCCCAATCATTCAATTGTTTGTGGACAACATTATATTATTTTTATGATTTTGAAATTTTGGGATATGATTTATCAATTTGTTTGGAACATTTTAGCTTTTATGTCCGATGGATGAATTTCAAGGGAAGATGGAGAATTTTGTGCCCGAATATAGAAATTTGCTGGAGAAAGCATATTGGGCCTAAGGCCCATCAAAAAAATGTGGGGCCCACAAACCAATCCCAATGAAGCTAAAAATTTTACAGTAGAAATATAAAGATATATGGATCATTTTATTCAACTATGGTCAGATCTAATTCAGAATATTTAAATAAGATACAAGGGGATGAAATTTAGAATTAAAATGGCGGGCCATATCAGAATTCTCATAAAAAAAGCCCACCATTTTCAACATAACTCCAAAAAGGATAAACAAAATCACATGAAATTTTGAGATAATATAGAAGACACATGGACGAAGATATTTCCTATTTATGACACCTTCAGGTTCTGCTGTATGAAGTGTTAAACGCACACATCAAAATGGAGGATGAATCTGGATGGTTTTGTGGTCAACTTTGTAACGTTAATTTCCTTTTGATTCTTCACCCTCCTTTTGACTATCTTAATTATTGGGGGGTGAATTTATTGTTGGGGGTGGTCCTAATGCTCCTAATATACCTATATAAGGATCTGGTGGTGAAGGGAATAATCATCTAATATTTTTCTTTGAATCCAAGTTTTTCTTTCAATTGTAATTTCCCGCTTTCATTTTGTAATGACATCGTCAATTTCTCTAATGTAAGTTTTTCATTCACATTTAGTATTTTAATAAAATTTATTCTTCTTCACTTTTTATTTTACTTTTATTCACACGTTTATACTATTTAATCGAAGTGTGAATTTATTCACACCCGCACTTGTGAATTAATCACACAACGGTAGAGTGTTCATTTTGATTAATGTTTTTCTTCTTCAATCCCGCTTCTTTAAGTCAACTACCCGCTTCCATTGATAGAATAGCATCAATGGAGCACTAACCTTTTATGGGTTTATCCTAGGGATTTTCATGGGCTGGATTGAATGTTATTTTATGTTCTTAAATTCTTAAATTTGTTCTTTATTTTAAGAGTTCCTTTCTTTGATTTATCTTCTTCTTTGTCTTCACTGACTTTAATGATGACACATTTTGAGTGCTAGTACGATCCAATTCCTTGGAGTGCTCATTTAATTGATCCTATAAGTGAATTGGTGATTGGCCTTGAAATTGTGTATGGATTAAATAGGAGAATTATATTGAGGGATTGTTTCATTTAATGGATACCTGTTGAACCGATGAACAGAAAATCAAATGAAAAACAAATACATCCAATCACTACTACAAACACAGCCTTTATCAGCGCTAAAATGGCCTTTATCAGCGCTAGAAAAGCATTGATAAAACCAGCGTAGATAAAGGGGGGTCCCCTTTATCAATGCTCTGAAAAGCGCTGATATAGGACCCCTTTATCAGCGCTAAAAAAAAGCGCTGATAAAAGGGGTCTTTTATCAGTGCTCAAAAAAAGCGCTGATAAAAGTACCCATTTATCAGCGCTTTTTTTAGCGCTGATAAAGGGGTCCTATATCAGCGCTTCCTTTATCAGCGCTCTCGTTTTAGCACTGATAAAAGTTAAAAAAAATTAAAAAAATTTAAAAAAAATTAAAAAAATTTAAAAAATACTGCCAATCGGGGGGGCTTTTATAGCGCTTGAACCCCCCCCCCTTTACAGCGCTTTTCGGCCCCTATACAACACCCCACGCACCCCACGCATCCCCCTCCACCCTTTAACAGTGCTTGCTTCAATATTCCCCATGCGCGCACACCCCTGCCTCCACCAGGATTTGAACTCGAGACCTCCCCCCTGCGCGCCTAAGCCCTTACCACTACTCTATTTTGATTTGCTTTCCAATTCATGATATCTATATATATATATATATTTATATATTTAGTTATATTTATTCGTATATTAATATATATTTATATTAATATATATATATATATAGCTATATTATAATATATATATAGTTATATTATAATATATAAAGTAATATTAATATATATATATAGTGGTATTAATATATATCTATATATATGTATATATATATATATTTAGTTATATTTATTCGTATAGTAATATATATTTATATTAATATATAGTTATATTAACATATATATAGTTATATTAACATATATATAGTTATATTAACATATATATAGTTATATTAACATATATATAGTTATATTAACATATATATAGTTATATTAACATATATATAGTTATATGAATATATATTTATATAGTTATATTAATATATATAGTGATATTAATATATATATTTATGGTGATATTAATATATATATATTTATAGTAATACTAATATATATATATGTAGTTATATTAATATATATATATAGTTATTAGATTAATATATATATAGTTAGATTAATATATATATAGTTAGATTAATATATATATATAGTTAGATTAATATATAGGTATATAAATATTCATATATTGGTATTTTAAATAAAATGGATATTAGTTATTATTTAGATAAAGCTAATATATTTTATATGTAAATATGTTTAATTATTTATTTAAAAAATTTAATTTTTAGGTGAGAATATATAAAAAATATGTACATATAGTTATATATTTGATTATAAATAGCAGTTCATTATAAAAAAGGATAAAATTTCAAAGACATGATATCAATATGAATGTAATACTTTGGAATAAATTTAGTCCCCACCAAGAAAAGCCAATAATACCCCCTTAAACGAGTTTGAAAATCCACAAAATGTTAAAAAATCTGGGTACCCCGACAAAAAACTCAGTTTTGGAGGCCTTCTGGGCCTCTTTTGGCCTCGAAAAACGCTTGACTAGTGTCCTCCCCAGTCATAGCGATGTAGAGCCCGTCGTAGGCTTCGATTTGATATGCAGTAGAGCTCAAACGGACACACGGATCAAAATTTATGGCCGTTTGAAGTTTGAGTTGCGTTTTCAACATATTTTGGATCTTTTTTTAATTTTTTTTAATTTTTTTATTCCTCAATTTGTTATTAAATGACTATTACTCCATAATGATTATCAAAATATTAATTAAAAATATTTTTTTAATTTTTTAAGAAGTCATTTTCACTAAATATCTTAAATATTAAGTATAATAAGTCTAAATGTACATTTATACTTATCTAAAATATTTTTAAAAATTATATATTATATTTATATAACAATATAACTATATTTATATATTAATATATTTTTAATTTTTTTTTTGAAGTCGAACCTTTATCAGCGCTAAAAAAAGCGCTGATAAAGGCCCCCCTTTATCAGCGCTACTAAGCAAGCGCTGATAAAGGGGGGCCCTTTATCAGTGCTAACAAAAGCGCTGATAAAGGGGGGCCCTTTATCAGCGCTAACAAAAGCGCTGATAAAGGGGGGGTCCCTTTATCAGCGCTAAAAAAATTGCTGATAAAGGGACCCCCCTTTATCAGCGCTTTTTCGTTAGCACTGATAAAGGGGGGCGCTGTGAAAAACTGTTTTTGTGGTAGTGAATCAAGCCCAAGAGACAACCTAGGATAAACTCACCTTAATTAGTTGTTTTAATTCAAGTAATTTTATTGGTTTTGCTCTTTAAATTAAATCAATATTTCTTCAAATCAATCAACACCATAATTGGCTACTTCATAGCCAATCCCGTATCCAATCTTAGTGTCTCAAGGTTTCTTCTTCGGTCCCTGTGGATTCGATCCCTACTTGTACTTCAACGACCGCTTTTACCGGTAGGGTAAATTTGGGCACAACCAAATTTTGGCGCCGTTTCTGGGGACCCAAGTAAGTACCTTAGACCCACGTCTTCTTTTCTCACCCAAATTCTCTATTCTCACCCTACTTTCTCTTCTCTTTTCCCCTTTCTGTTTCTGTGTGTCCGAAAAATCCCAAAACCAATTTTCAATCAATTCCAATGGATTGTCCTCCAAAATACCCCTTCATAAAACAATTCTGTAATCAAGTCAGAAATCAATATTGGGAAACACCTCACATAGAGAATTTCATAGACCAAACCTTAATTGAATACACCACACCAGATGAGGTGTACAATCAATGGGATGTTGACTGTTTAAAAGATCAATTTCCATACCTATCAAGAATGATTGAAAATATAAATAATGAGGAAGTCCATGATGTAAAAACATCTATCAACTCTATTCATGAAAAAATTCTTGAATGATTGTGTAATAAAATGGAGATAATGAATTTTGAGGTTTCATCTTTGAGGTTAGAACTACAAAACTTTACAACATATGAAGAACTCACTTTAGAATTTGGGAATTCAGAGTTAGATAATGAATTGAATTGGTCAGGAAATGTTGAAATTCAAGCTGAAGAGTGTTTAAATCAGGAGGAAATTGATTTTTTGAATTCAAAAGATAATAACTTGACATCATGGATTGAGTTTCCTGAAAATGGCTCCATTAGTGAATTTTTAGGACCACCAGTCACTGAAAAATTGGGAGAAATACTAAAAATTGATCCCATACACACTTCTGATATTCAACTAGACAATTTTCAGGATGAATCTTATTTTCAAAATGAACCAATTCATTCTAAATATTTTGGAGATGAAACTGATTTTGATTTAATTTGTCAATATCCTTTAGGAAATTTCAATGAACCCGAGCTCAATTTTTTTTACTTTCTTCCGAACTCAAGAATCCCACTATAGGAGATAAGAAATACCTTGTATTTTTAGTTCATTCTTCTCAAGAAACCAATAATGTTGGAATGGTCATTGATGTCATAGGAAAGACTATAAATTCAACTGAATCAACCATTACCAAATTTCCTTGGACTTCCACACTCATTATTGACCATGGGATTTCACATGAATCAAATTATAAAAAAAATCAATCTGAATCAAGTTGAAGTGGACAAAAATGGGGTTCTAAAAATGTTGAATTTTGGAATTGGATAAGTTGGGGGGTACAAGTCGAGCCAACGATGTTAAACAAAAGCGTTGCATGGGAGGCAACCCATGGTTTCCATGTTTCTAATCATTTTGAATCGTTTTTTTTTTCATATTATAAATTACCATAGACTGTTGACATGTTCTTCTTTTATGAGTAAGGATGGGTATTAAAGGGGAGCGCCATATTCATCCATGTCACATGGCGTGATCTCTAAGTAATACCTTACCCATAAATCTAAAAAGAAGACAATGTATCATCAGTTTATTTTTTTTGTTTATTTTTATGTTTTTATAGGTTAAAAAATAAAAGGAAATGTCATAAGTCATAAGGAAAATCCATTCGCCACCATCAAATTCGCTGAGAATTGAACCCAGGATTGAAGGGTGACATTGGCATGCAATTTCTTCATCAACCACTAGGTGACTTCATTCCATGATTATCATTTTCGAATTTCCTCTTTGAACTCCTCTCCTACCCCCTTCTAACTTTTCTTTTCTTTAAACACAGGGGACAGTGTTATTCTATGTTGGGAGGAGATGAAATAAAAAATGATTTTTTATTCAAAACAGAACATGCATGGAAAGAAAAATTCCATTAACCTTGAACATGATAACACACATTGCAAACTATAAAATTGGATATCGAAAAATTTGAATGCCTTGATTCTGATTTTAATGAAATTTTAAGTTCATGAGCATAGTTTTTGGAATGTGCAGTTGTCTGATGTGATTTTTCAAAGTTTACATTTTCATCCTCTTAATAAAAATGTCACAATGCACGTCTACTGGATCGTGGGTGTAAATTTGAGTTCTTGGGTCCCTTTCATTATAGCATAGGGTTCTGGGGTCACTTTTAGTTTAATTTGAGTATCCAAAAAAACAAAAAAAAATTGAAAAAAAATAATGACCACATAGAGCAATGTTTTTTCCAAATGTGTGGGGTCCGGCACTTGGGGATCGTGACTCCATAGTTGTCTTGCCCAAAGTTAGGCTTTATATCTCTATTGTATAGAATGGAATTGACAATATGTGTGGCATCCGGCACTTGGGGATCGCGACTCCATAGTTGTCTTGCCCAGAGTTAGTCTTTTCATATCTATTGTGGTTAAAAAATAAAAAATAAAAACAAAAAAAATTAAAAAAAATGGATACCTATCTTAAGGTTTAATGTGATTCCCACCTAGCGCTTCCATTTTTTCCCCTTGAACAATAAAATGGGCCCCATATCTTTTGTGATGCACAACACTTTATCATGCTTAATTGAAATTGGATGAAATGTAGCGATGAATTTGAACTAAGGAATGGGATTGGGCTTGGGATATGCTTATGAACATAGCTTGTTTTAAAAGATTTTTATGGGTTTCATAATTTTTTTGGTATGAGATATTTGGGTGAGCAATGTGTATTAAAATGTTTTTGGAAAAGGGGATTTGAATTTCATATTTGTAATTTATTTTGCTCGGGACTAGCAAAACTCAAGTTGGGGGTGTGATTATTCACTGAAAGTGGCTAATATTCCTTGTTAATATCTTTATATTCATTGTTCCAAAGTCCATAAACATTTTTTTTAGTGCATTACATAAATAGAACTTCATTTCTCATCTTAAATGCAATTCATGTTTAAAATGAAAATTTGGGCCCAATCATTAAATTGTTTGTGGAAAAAATTATATTCATTTTATGATTTTAAAATTTTGGGATATGATTGATCAATTTGTTTGGAACATTTTATCTTTTAGGTCCGATGGATGAATCCCAAGGGAATATGGAGAATTTTTCGCCTGAATGCAGAAATTTGCTAGAGAAAGCATAATGGGTCTAAGGCCCATCAAACAAATGTGGGGCCCACAAACCAAGCCCAATGAAGATAAAATTTTTACAGTAGAAGGATAAAAATATATGTATCATTTTATTCAACCATGGTCAGAGATAATTCAGAAGATTTAAATGAGATACAAGGGGCTGAAGTTTAGAATTAAAATTGTGGGCCATAGCATAATGCTCATAAAAACAGACCACCATTTTGAACATAACTCCAAAACGGCTAAACAAAATCACCTGAAATTTTGAGAGCATCTATAAGACACATGGAAGAAGATATTTTCTATTTATTACACCTTCAGTTTCAGCAGTATGAAGTGTCAAACGCACACGTCAAAATGGAGGATGAATCTGGATGGTTTTGTGGTCAACTTTGTAACGTTAATTTCCTTTTGATTCTTCACCCTCCTTTTGACTCTCTTAATTTTTGGGGGGTGAATTTATTGTTGGGGGTGGACCTAAGGATCCTAATATGCCTATATAAGGAGATGTTTGTGAAGGGAATAATAATCTAATATTTTTCTTTGAATCCAAGTTTTTCTTTCAATTGTAATTTCCCGCTTTCATTTTGTAATGGCATCGTCAATTTCTCTAATGTAAGTTCTTCATTCACATTTAGTATTTTAATAAAATTTATTCTTCTTCACTTTTTATTTTCCTTTTCTTAACACATTGATACTGTTTAATCGAAGTGTGAATTTATTCACACCCGCACTTGTGAATTAATCACACAACCGTGGAGTGTTCATTTTGATTAATGTTTTTCTTCTTCAATCCTGCTTCTTTAAGTCAACTATCCGCTTCCATTGATAGAATAGCATCAATGGAGGGCTAAAATTTTATGGGTTGATCCTAGGGAGTTTCATTGTCTGGATTGAATGTTATTTTATGTTCTTAAATTCTTAAATTTGTTCTTTATTTTAAGAGTTCCTTTCTTTGATTTATCTTCTTCTTTGTCTTCACCGACTTTAACGATGACACATTTTGAGTGCTAGTACGATCCAATTCCTTGGAGTGTTCATTTAATTGATCCTATAAGTGAATTGGTGATTAGCCTTGAAATTTTGTATGGATTAAATCGTAGAATGATATTGAGGGATTATTTCATTTAATGGATACCTCTTGAACCGATGAACAGAAAATCAAATGAAAAACAAATACATCCAATCAAGCCCAAGAGACAACCTAGGATAAACTCACCTTAATTAGTTGTTTTAATTCAAGTAATTTTATTGGTTTTGTTCTTTAAATTAACTCAATATTTCTTCAAATCAATCAACACCATAGTTGTCTACTTCATAGCCAATCCCGTATCCAATCTTAGTGTCTCAAGGTTTCTTCTTCGGTCCCTGTGGATTCGATCCCTACTTGTACTTCAACGACTGCTTTTACTGGTAGGGTAAATTTGGGTGCAACCAATTGTTGTGTGATCTATTTGGATGTGGTTGTTTATTTTCTACACATTCCATTTAGACAGGTTTAATTTGTTCCTACCAAATGGGAATAAGATCTATCACTTTTGAAGAAAAACTTGACACCCTGATTCACCTCTCCCCTCTCAGGGTGTTCCAGGGTCCTTTAAGAGGAGAAAGAAATGGTACTAAAGAGTGTAAAAGTGATGTATTTTAAAAAACCATATTGATAAGAAGAGAAAAAATTCAAGGAACCTAAGAAACCTATAAAATTCATTTAATAAGGTGATAATAAAAGAGAAAATCAAAATGATCCAGAGAAACATCTAGAATCACCACCTCCTACAAATGCTCTGATATAAGAGAAACCCAAAGAGGATATCTACATTTTACCACCATCTTACAAACCAACTCTTCCCTTTTCAGAAAGAATGAGACGAGGAAGTATCAAAGGTAAATATAAATTTTTTTGAGATGTTCAAGTAGTTACACATCAACATCCCATTTGCTGAAGTTATTTCCCAAATGCCTGCCTATGAAAAATTTCTCAAGGAACTAATTTCCCACAGGAGAAAAATGGAATACATAGGATTCATTTCCCTGAATGAATAATTCTATTTTAATGTTTAGTATAAAATTACACTAAAAATGATAGATCCTAGTAGCTTCTAAATTCCATCCACCATAGGAGATTGAAACTTTGAAATATCCCTATGCAACTTAAGAGATTGAATTTACATTATGTTAATGTGTGTATTTCACAATATGGGACTCAAGGAACTCAAGACGACTAGAGTGGTGATCCAATTAACTGATCGTTCAGTTAAGTATCCCTGATAACTTCTCAAGGATGTCCTAGTCAAAATCGATAAATTCATTTTCCCAGTAGACTTCCTCATTTTCAACATGAAAGAACAAGGAGACCTTCCAATTATATTAGGTTAACCATTTACAGCCACTGAGAAAGCACTGATTGATGTTAATTAAAGGATAATGATATTCAAAGTAGCTTAAGAGCAAGTAGTGTTCTACCTAGTGAAATCTACAAAACAACCAGATGACTCTTCTAACTCCCAAGTTATTTTTCTCACTGAAGAAAAGAATGAATACATGGCCATCAAGGATGACAGTGATGAACTGTATCCTACTTAAAGGTAGGAGTATGACCTTGAGGAAGAATAGTATATAAAACTTCTTACAAGGGGCATATTCCCACATTTCATACCATCGGTCATTCATTCACTAATAGTGGAGTTGAAAACTCTCCCAAGCACACTCAAGTAATATTTTCTAGAGACAACAACTACACTCCCAGTCATCATGAACACAGAGCTGACGAAAGCCTAAGAGGAAAAGTTGATCAAAGTACTACAAAGTCATAAAAATTCAATTTTAGGGGGGTGTTTTACATAAAAGGGATTATCCCCACATTATTCACTCATAATTTTTTTATAATAAAGTGAAAAACCCAAATGCCAACCCCAAAGGCGAATCACCCCACCAATAAAGGAGGTAGTTAATAAATAAGTACTGAAACTTTTGGATGTTGGAATAATTTTTTCAATCTTTAATACCAAATGGGTGAGTCCAATATAAGTAGTTCTAAATAAAGGTGACCTCACATTGTCAAGAATGATGAAAATTAATTGATTATGACTCACACTTTCACTTGATGGAGAGTATGCATAGACTAAAGGAAGTTAAATACAAAAACATGGAATGGTCATTTCCCATTAACTTTCATGGATCAAATTCTAGAAAGACTCATAGGACATGAATTATATTTTTTCCTAGATAGATACTCGGGATACAATCATATTGCAGTTGACCTAGATGATTACTCCAAAAAAACATTCACATGTTCATTCGGTACCTTCTCCTACAAACGTATGTCATTCAGTATGTGTAATGCACTGATGACCTTTCAATGGTGTATAGAACATATGTTTCATGATATAGAGGATGAATTATTGGAAGCTTTTATGGATTATTTTTTAGTATATGGAAGACCCTTCGATGTATGATTAACCAGTCTTGAACTAGTCCAACAATGCTGTGAAGAAAAGTTTTTAGTTTTAAACTGAAAAAAATCCAATTTATGGTCCAGGTAGGCATAGTCCTCGGACAAAAAATCTCCAAGGATGGCATGGAAGATGATCCTTTAAAAATCAAAGTGATCAAATATTTACCTGATACCTCAATAATTAAAGGAATAAAGAGATTTCTAGGACATGTAGGAGTCTAATATCACTTTGTGAAAGATTTTAAAAAAGTTTCCCACCCACTGACACACTTATTATTTAAGGATACAACTTTTTAATTCACTGAATATTTTCAGAGGGAATTAATCATTTTAAAGAAAATCCTGGTGGCCGCTCCTGTTATCATTTCACCAGATTGGGACAAATACTTTGAGTTGATGTGTGATGCAAGAAAATTCTCCATAGGTTCTATCTTAGTATAGCAGGTTGGCCACAATTTATATCCCATCTGTTATTCCAATCACACCTTGAATTATGCACTGGTAAACTACACAACCACTGAGAAATAACTCCATGAATTAATCTATTCATTCGAAAAAGTTATGGTCCTTCTTAGTTTTTTCAAAGGTGGTTTTGTACACTAATCACGCTACCCTAAAATATTTTATGAATAAAAAGGATGCCAAACCAAGATTGATATAATGTTTCTTATTACTAAAATAATTCAACATCGCTATCAAAGACACCAAAGGAATGAAGAATTGTGTTTTTGATCATCTATCAACACTCCCATTTCCCCTTATTAAGAAAGATGACAATTTGGATATTAAAGAAGACTTCCCTGATGAAACTCTTTTCAGCCTAAACACAAAGGCATGACCATGGTTTTTTGTCATTGAAAACTATCTCTCTATGGGATCTATTTACCTAGACCTCTCCTACCAGAAAAGAATTATATTTTTAGTCAAGACTTCACACTACTGCTAGAATGAGCCACTACATTTTAAAAATGTTACTGAAGGTTTAATGTGATGCTACATCTCAGAAGATGAGATCTAATTTGTGTTAGACATGTGTCACACATCACCAACTAGAGGGAACCATGAACTAGAATGCACAATAGCAAAAAACATTAAAATTGGACTATTTTGTCCCACACTTCGCAAATATGCAAGAAATTATTGTCAGAGATGTGATCGGTGCCAACGAACTAGCACCATTGGAAAAATAAATGAAATGCCCCAAAACTCGATCATGGAATTAGAAATCCTCAACGTGTGGGGAATAAATTTCTTGGGTCCATTCCCTGATTCACATAGAAAGTTTTATATCCTTGTTGGAATTGACTATGTCTCGAAATGGGTTAAAGTTGAAGCTACCACTCACAACATGAAAAAAAGTGGTCATTAATTTCTTAATGAAAAATGGGTTTTCAATATTTGGATTTCCCAGACTACTCATTAATGATCAAGGAACAAATTTTACCAAAAACAAATATTACATAACTACTAGATAAGTATAGAATTTGATATAACACAGGCAATCCCTACCATCCACAAACAAGCGGGAATGTTGAATTGTCAAACAGGGATATCAAAAAAATCCTTAAAAAGACCCTAAACACAAATAAAAAAGGATGGAGTCTAAAGTTAGATCATTCAATTTGGGAATACCACACTACATAAAAAACAACTGTTGACACCACCCACTTTTGATTAGTGTACAACAAGCCTTGCCATTTTCCTATAGAACTGGAGAATCACTTGTACTATACAATTATGAAGTTTAATATAGATTATCAAATGGAAAGGGAAATTATGATGTTGTAGTTGGATAAAATATAATAGATAAGAAAGGAACCATATGAAAATCCCAAGATATATATAAAGAAAACCAAGAAACGGAATGATCAATGCATTGCACAACAAATTTTTGTACTAGGGAATAAAGTCTTTTTATTCAACTCCTAATTAAATTTGTTCCCTGGGAATCTAAAATCATGATTTTTAGAACCCATAATCATCATACAAGTATTCCCCTATAGGACCATAAAAATTCAAAAAGGATGAGAACCCCCATTCAAATTCAATTGTCAGATATTGAAGATTTATTTGAAATCATTCCATGAGGGATGTGTCATCACATTGAAATTCATCTGAGCACCACTGAGTCAATGTCTCAATGTTAAACGAAGCACTGAATGGGAGGAAACCTAGGATAGGTCCCCATATTCTTGAATATTATATAATAATATATAGGGTAACTTGGTACAATACAACAGAAAATGACCAGGATCTAGTTCAAAAATGTTCAAAAATCCCCAATTTTACATTGTGTAATCAACTACACAACATGTATGGTTCACCACACAAAAAAAATTTAATTCATGAATTTGATGTTGTGTACCCAAATACACATTGTTTAATTTCATGGATTATTTATGTCGAGAACCCTAGGATCACGATTCTTGCTTCTCCTCTCCCGAATATCTCCCCCTTCACTCCCCTCTCTCACCGCTCGTGACCAATGCAACCTCATCACACGAGCCTCCTCACACTATGTGACCCCATCCTTCGGCTGCACCTCTCCCATCACCACAACCCCATACTTTCAAACCACTCTCATCCATCCCTCTATTTCTATCCATCTTCTCAAAATCCACCACACTAACAATGTCCCACACAAAGATGATCCACGCTCCTTCTACTAATCCTATTTCTGAGCGCAATGATCCACCTCCGATCAAGCACCAAAGGGGTTTCGCACCTCCAAAACCCCATGTATCCTCCTCCTCCACCTAGGCTTTGGTCTCTATAGCACTTTCGACCACCAAGGACTCCCACTTGATGTCCAATAGTTCAAAGGACTCCACCTTCCTGAACCTGCACTCCATCCTTCATTTTTCTAACCCAAAGCACTATGTGGAGTTGATCAAATTATTGGAGAAGCCCATGAAGACCAAGAAAATATTGGATTTGGTCGTTCTCATGTACTTTCACATCATCCAGGAGGTCATCCACCTTCTTGACCACCTGTACATCACTTCCATTGTCAATGTTTGTGAGGTGACTTATAGGGATCCATTCCTTGATTTCCTAGCCACTTTTGAGGTGGTAGTCAATATCCTCCTCTTCCATTTAGGAAGAAGACCACATGAGATATCCTTTATAGTGTTTCACATGAGACTCGGTATATATTCTTCCCACTTCGCCACTTCTTATATATTCTTGAATTTGTAGCTCAATCCATGAAAGTTGGATGAAAAATGACTCTAGAGGAAGATCTCTCAGGACACTCAGAGTGAGAACAATCCTCAAATAACCGAATCCACATAGCTTAGAGGTGCAGTGCTTCACATTCTATATCAAGAATTGACTCATGCCTAGTTTTCTTGTATAGAGTATCACAGTAGTGTTAGACAGTTAGACATCCTCATCCTTTCTATAGCCATGGGCATCCCTACCATCAACATGGCATGTCAATTAATGTTTTACTATAGGGAACATGCTCATCATACATGAGGTACACTGGTGGGTGGATCCTTCGTCACTCATTTTTCTAGGTATCTCAGCTTATTCGACACTACCCTTCCCATAACCTCTCTTGGTCCCATGGATTCCATCGACTTCCTCTAACTGAATAAGATGCAGTATCTAACAAAGAATGGATACATATATTGATGGGCGCCAGGATTCTTTGAGGATTATAATGTGGCACCCAAAGATCATACAGCTGACCCAACATTTTCTCCTACCACATCTTATCTATTCACCACCCACACCACTTCCACCTCCACCCTAGACCCTGCTGGTATCACTATTATACCCACCCTAGGAGCCACCCATATTCCTTCCCTTTCCACCACCACCATTCCCACTACACCACCCACCCCATCTTATCTAATAGATATCTAGGCTATGCACCTTTGTATCCTGGATAATATACATTGGATTACCCACCACCTAGGCATACCCTTTTCATAGATTTATCTATTTATCACCCCTTAATCCCCATTTTCCACTATGACCACTCATCCTACACATCTATCATGTCCACCATCCTCCACCATTCCTACCCCATCCACCACCCCATCTGACCTTCCCTCAAAGCTAACAGACCCTACTACCTAGCAAGAGTTCTTGGCAGAGAAGCCCTGGTGGGGGAAGGGCCCAACCATACCACCATATATTGAGGTTCCATTCATTGATCCAGTTTCTAAATATATGGACATAATTCCAATCAGTACCTCACCATCTCTAACCACTGAGATAGCTGCCAACACCATGGAATCCCCTCTAGTAGTTGATATGCCAACCTCTTCCTCTATTTCTTCTATTGATCAAGTAGGCCATCTATAGGCACCGTCTATTTGTGAGAGAAATTTAGATGATTAGATGGACGATATTGATTTCTCTTAGTATATCACAGTCACCTCACCCATTTTTGTACTCTATCTAGGTGCTCATAGATTTGTAATATCTTTATTCTATATCACTGATGTATCATTGAACTTTTTATATACATGGGATACTGATTTTTCCTCACTATTTCTTGGATTATTTTTCATTTCATTACACTATTATTGTAGAAATATCTAGATCTTATACCTATTATATGTTCATGGATGCACCTATTCTCTTAATATCTTCCCTCATACTACAGGTGGATCAACATATGGATGATGTAGAGTTCCATCTTGAGGATCTTTCACTAGATATCTGTTCTCAATAGAAGTCACCACCATGACAAACATAGATTCTCTTCCTTCTACACTATATTCATGCTCGGTATACTCCTAAGGTGGTTAACCCTACTAAGAATCCATGAGAGATCAATGACAAATACACCAGTTATTCTAGGTGGAAACACACTTATGAGTAGATAGACTATAATTTCTAATAATTTTATCCATGTATCTAGATAATGATGACATTTTTAGCACTTTAGGGGAGGTAACCCATATTTTATTTTATTTTATTCATTTTTAGTCTTGTACTTAGGATTCTTTGTTTTTATTTTGGTAGCATTTTTTATCACAAGTCACTTTGAACTACATTGTACCCATATATCTGCATATATCTAAAATGTATCTAATTTCTATTCAGTGTGTGAACCTACCCATATTACTACTTCCAAAATATTTAAACCCTATTTAATAATGTTTTATCTAGTGTAGGTTTTTTCTTTCTAACCCATTATCCAGTCATCTCAATTCAAAATCAAGATTCACCAAGTTTTCCCTTGGAATAAAAATCATTACTGGGAGCTTTTGATTCCCTAACATTCATTTTCAAATTTTCAATTTCATTTTATCTATGTTATATTTTTCATATCTCTCCCATGGTACATTCCAGGATAGTGTGGGAAATATATCATTTTAATTATGGTGAAGTCTTTCTTGACATTCAATGTTGATACACTTGGATTTTTTCTTGTTTTCATTTATCTAGGAGAAATTTTTCATTGGAATCAAGATTTAAACCTGAAAACTCATTACACCCATTTAAATAAAAGATAATGGTAAGTTAGAAAATGTATAAATACTTGATTTGATCCTATTTAGATTTTTATAATGATTGTTTATTTTAGTAATTTAATTAAAATTCAAAATTTTTGAAATTTATTTTTATTTAATTATTACTTGATTTTATACCTTGAGTGATTGTTAGTTTTTCTTGTATACTCCCAAAACCGAGAGGATTATGAACCTGCAATTTCATTTTATTTTCTAGGAATATTTATTGGGTGACACCTAAGACATTTAAACCTATCATAACTTGTATTGATATGTTATTGAGGCTATGACTAAAAAAATACAATTTTAATATAATTGAGGTAATTTTGTTGAGCCACTTTTTCCCAAGACCCACCTTACATTTTTCCTTCATTTATCATGTAGTTGTGATGAATGACCTGTTCAAGATATAGATATTCCAAGATGATTTACCCTTCCTACCCTGCTCTTGGTATTATACATGATTGTACTTTAAACAAGTGTGGGGGAATTTTCAGCTGATGGACACAGGATGTTTTGATTGAGAATATATATTGTAATACTTTACCATATTTATTTTTTATGATCCATGTGTTTTTTAGGAATTTTACGCATACCATGATACTTTGAAAAAATTAAAAAGAAAAAGAAAAATACTTTGGGTTGTGTATCAGGAAGGTCAAAAATCACCATTTTCAGACTGATGAATCCCTTCAAAGATCATATGTGGTTAGAGGATGGATTTTATATCTAGACTAAACATGAATTTTAATAAATAAATAAAAATAAAGGAACATGGTACATTTTTTATATATACTTGACACACTTATAAATCTAGTTTGAGTTGTTTGAAGCATGGAAACTGTTTGATCTTGAATTAACCACACCACTACACTTTTCCCACTTATCATACATTAAACTTTATAGATTATCTTCCTTTTGAGCCTGATCTTCACTTTCTACCCACATGCCCTCATCTTCAGAGTCATTTGAAAACTTTTTTATGAATCCCTCATGATTAATTTTGTATTTTAATTTATAAAGTTGAGATGATAGAACCAATTAAAGTTTATGGTTAGGAACATGTATTCAGTATATGAAAATAAATCCAATTACATTTTACCTTGAGTGATGAGGGAAATTTTATTGTGAGGTAAATTTCAAAATGGGTGTAGAATTTTACAAATAGTCTTGATATTATAACTAAAAGATTGAGAATCTGAATAAAGAGCTAAATTATGAGGCCTGACTGGTTTTATCTGTAAGATTGATTTTGGAAGATTGACTTTTTCTTCTTACACTTAGTTTTATTTTATTGGTTGTAATAAATGTTTCTTGTTTTAAAAAAATCTTTTAAAATCTCTATTGATATGTTTTTTTCTTGAGGAAAATAAGTTTTTCAAGTGTGGGGGAGTTTGATAAGCTGAAATTTTATATAAATTTTGGATTCATTTAATTAATGAATATGAATGTTTTATTTTATAATGCACTTGGTGTGTTTTGATTATTATAGATAGTTGGTTTTTAATAATCCAAAAGAAAATATGTGAAAACAAAAAAAAAAGTAAAGATTACACATCGTGAATCAGTTACACGACTTGTAAGAGTAATTACCAACATTTCATAAGTCGTGAAGCAAGTTGTGAAGAAAATACAAGTCATAAAAATATTACACGATGTGAATCTCCAATACACATTGTGTAAGATTCAAAGACCACATCCCACTTAATGTTCAAAGTCGTGATAAGAAGTTTGTCATGGACACTAGTTACACATTGTGAGATGAATCAAATCTCAAAATATCGAAGATTCAGGATGAGATTCATGCTATATACAAAATACTCAAAGAAAACCATGGATTGAGATTACATGATGTGAGAATATTACACATCCTGTAATATCCTAACTATTTACTTTCTAGCACGCATACAGTAGTGCATAACATTTCTTTATCTAATTTTTCTCTCATTATCTCTCATTTTTCTCCCTTAACTTCTCTCCCAACTCAAATCTGGATAATATTTTTACCATTTTGATTAAATCCATGTTCCTTTGATCATTCTACACACTTTATTCATTCTATTCATCTCCATTCACCATTCGACATACGTTTAACATTTTTGTTTCCATTCGATGGGGGATTCGCCAAACATTATTGCTTTTTTAAAGTTTCAAGTGGTTTATTTGCTTAATCAGATTGTAAACTACTTTATTCTTTAACCCTCTATTGTAAAATTTCATATTTAAACTTCTTTCTTAATCGACCAAGAATGTCTATAATTGTTTCTTTGATCTTTATTATTACCATCATGAGCAGATAAACTACTTAGGTAAGGGTTAGGAGTATGGGTGTTTTGAAGTTAATCAATCTATAAATAGTAACTTGGTAACCCTAATTCTAGTAATCAGGTCACATAGAAACTATTAATTCAATTATTTTAAGCAATCCTGACCATGGGATTTTTAAATGAAAGAACCTAACCTGATTGAAGTAGAGTAGGATATGACAATTAGATTACGATACTTTTTTCCATGGAAGCTAGGATTAATGCATCTAGTTTTTTAACTATATTTGTACCTAGGAATAGACTCATCTTAGAAATATCTAGTTGGTTTGAGCATAATCAACTAGTTCTCTATACACCGCTTCACAACCTAAGCCCTAGAACTATTCCAAGTTAGGATCAAGATTATCTTTTTTACCTAAACCCTAAAATTGATCATGATCATTATCTTCTTCCTGATTCTTAGAACAAACTCAATAGATTTAATTAAATCCCTAACCCAAAAAAATTCATGAGTACTCTTACACAAATGGTTAGAAGTTTTGGTTCCCTTCCTGCCGAAACATTCCCTCTAGGATCGACCCCGCACTATGACTATACTACGTCATTGTAGCAAGTGTATTTTAGGATAAAAATAAATTATAGTATGACTAAAACCTGAATGAATTAAATATCATGTGTTAGCATGATACTCGCCTATCATAGGGTGTGACAAAAGCAATTTAATTTTACTAATTTAGCATAGAGGCTAACTAGGGTCATCTTACTTGAGGAGCGTTGTAGTCGTTTCAATCACTTATTTCAAATTCACCTGATATAATTATTTTTTGTTTTTATATATTATAAATGAAAATATTGGTTTTGGATTTTTTGAAAACATGAAATTAAAATAATAAAATGAAAATTTGAAATCTAAATGTAGATATAAATAGAATGAAATTATGGAATAAAGGCCTTGGTCCTAGGATTGGATAACACGAGTTCATTCATTATTTATTTTTTGATTAAATTCAATTTGATAATTCATTTGGTGAAACCTCATTAATGAATTCATATCTTTTTATTTATTTATTGTGTGATTTTATCATGCATTTGGCATGCCAAACCGAACCTCCTATAATAGTAAAATTGGATAACACCTCAAACGAGAATGAAATTCCTAAAAGACCTGGCTCTACTGTATGTCATTTTATCACTTTAGGCAACTCCAACTCCACTTTATAAAGGGTTTTCCCAAGATAAGGGAGGGAAACATAATTAATCAAAGAAAAGGAATGAAATTGGAAATGATTCCATGGTGGATGACTACCGCGTCTGTATAATACTCCCTCATCCACTATAAATATATTTAAAACATGTTGAATTGAAGCACAATAACAAAGAACGTCATTACCCCCCCCCCCTAGGGCCAAGCCTTAGGTTAGTAAATTTCCATTGAAAATTGAATAGAGATCATGACGGAAATATGGAATAGATAGAATGAGATTAGGGTTGGAATAAAAAGATATATGAAAGAAGAAAATAAACACTTTAATAAAAATATGAATGCACGTTACATGGGAAAAAAGAGAAAACCAAAAACATGGTTTCCATCCCAATGTTCCCTCTCCAATCAATATTCTCTCCAATACACCCCTATGATCTTATTTATTGTCATGTAAGAGGCCTTGGGGTGTCATAATTAGGCCATTTAATGAGTTTCAAGTCATAATGGGTCCTTAACAGTTGAAAATTTGACTCCATAATTTTTCTTTAAAATATTCTACATAGTGCCTAATTGGTTTGGACGAATAATAGAATTTATACTTATAAAAAAATTTCAGAAATATGTTTTACATTTTTCCTCAAAATTTAAACTTCATCCTAAATTTATTGTAAAAATTATCGCTAAATTACTCATACCTTTTATTCTACCCAAATGTTTCTAAAATCCTCATCCATTTTTTAAGTGATTAATAGACCTGTTAATGAGTGAATAACTATTTAAAATTTAATATTGATACATGTCTATGCATTCTCTTTTGAATACATCTATAATTAGATCAATTGTAGGGGTGTATCAGGATTTATGTCTCATTTATGGAGTGGGATCCACTCTATCCACCCGAACAATTACTCACTTTGATTTATTTTTTCGAGCCTCTATCTGTTCGAATCACATATTATTCCAGAAAAAAAATTGAGTCTTAGAAATAAAATAATCCTAAAAAAACTAATTACATAAATTGGATCGATATATTGAAATTTATCATCAAAATACAAAAGGGATTAAAATATATTCAATTTACATAATTAAGAAACATTCTAATTTTAGCCCAAAACACACCATAAATAAAAAATGAATTCAAATATTCTCAAATTGATAAATTCTTAGGGTTTAAATAATTAAAATACATATAAAAATTAGGAAAATATTGTGTCTATCAATTCCCCAACACTTAAACCATTATTATCCTCAAGCATAAAATCTCAACATATAATTCATAGGGCACCAATGTTACCAATATTCATATCCCAAAGTAATAAAATAAAATAATTTTCAATGTAAAATAAATTTTTTAAAAATCCACATAAAATAAAAATTCAATTTCTAAATTTTAAAAGAAACAATCAACTCTTTTATTTTAATTTTTCCCTTTCATAAATGATTGAAATTCTCCTTTCATTCATTAAATCTCTTCAATTAATTATTATTAAACATTCCATGTCAAGATTTACCTCAATTGAATCTTTTCTATCATCACTTATGATATAATTCAAGTAGAGTTATGATCATATCATGACAATATTATCCTTATCCATATGCTTTTATAAGAATTAATTTCTCCACATTGTAAAGAAAAAAGTCATCGTGAGGGATTTAATTAAAGGTTAAAATGACTCTGAGGCTTAAGGTTGGTAGAAATTAATGTTTGGAAATTAAGTATCAAGTAAGAGGTTTATCTCTTTTGTACAAAACATGATATTAGAAATAAAAGTGTAATAAAATTATCCTTTTTAAAGTATAAACTAACACTTCCCTAAATCTCAAAGTAAAGGTTATGATCAAATAAATCATAATAAATGATTTTTGAACCCTCCTAAATATTTTTTTTTACTTTTATACTTTTTTTCTTTTTCAATGAACCTTTTCATTTTTTTCATTTTTTCTAAAGTTTTGATTAGAATAAAACTCACATCCTCATCCTAACCTTGTATGATAAAAATAATAGTTATAGTAATGGTGATTTTTGGTTTTCCCATATCATGACCCATTTTTCTCATTTCTTTTGGTTGTTTTTCATTTTCCATTTTTTTTAATTCAAGAGGGGAAAACAATGAAGTATCATGAATGAATCAACAACATTAATTTCCCACAATAATCACCCCTACACTTTTTCTTTAAAATGTATTACATCCCTTCAACCATGACTCCCTTCACCCCCACCCTTCAATTTTAAAATATCACGCAAATACTAAGAGGAGGGAAGGAATTGATAAAAATGGATTGAAACATGTCTCATTCCTATAAAGGTCATTCATGGTCTCTATGGGATAAAAAAGGATTGATGTAAAGGTGGTATTTTAAGATAATATGTTTTATCAAAAGATTCCTTAATCATTGTTAATGTTTTTTTGCACTGTCATGTCTTTGAAAAGATCCAATGCAAGTTCCGGTATGTGACATGTCCTAATATTAATCAATAAAAATGCTCAAGAAAAATAGGAATTACATGGTCTACAAATCCTCTATATAATTATAAATATAATATTGTAAAATCACTCAAGGCATGGATAATAATAATAAATCAACTCATATGAATTTTATAAATTCAAATCATGAAAAAATGGTTGGGAAATTTCATTTACATTAATCAATCAATTTACCCAAATCACAATTCATCATTTCAATATCCATTCTATACTTTAATAATTTAATTCTCCATATTACTCATTCAATATAATTAAAATTGAAATATAAAACATGGAATCATAGGATTCCTAATAAACTAATGTCTCCTAGATAAGTCATGTAAAATAATAATTCAAGTGTGGATATACAATTTCAATTCAAATCTCAAAACATGTTTTCATACAAAAATGTAGAGAGTTTAAAAGATAAATAATAAAAGTGAACTCCCTTTAGAAATAGATCTTGTTTCTCTTTCATCCATGGATATTTGGGTATTCCTTGTGCCATTATGAACCTAAAAAATAAAATTACATAAATAAACATAATGATAATGTCATTTAAGCTTAAAAATAATAGAAGAGAGTGGGGATGCATGGAAAACTAATCCAAAAAATGAAATTGAAATGTAAATTATTAGAGAGCATGTAAATATAAATCTTTGTATGATACCCCAAGTGGGACCTGGATTTCTTTACTTCCTCCAGAGGGTAGTACCAACTGTTATCCATAATCTATCGGTGGGTGGATTTTCTTGGACTTGAACCACCACATATGGTTCTTTCTATCCTGTATTTATTCTTCTTTATTAAGTAGAATTACTTATAAAGAGCACACCAACTAAACCCCATTCATAATGTGGTATAGTTTTCATGGTGGGGTTAGGATGAATTATGAAACATTCTCCTCCTTTATTACTACTTGTGAAATATCTTCTTCATAATATTGTGGTTTCTATAGATGCAGTGCATGAAAATAATAATCAAAGGGAGATTCAAATTTTAAATTTGAATTAAGAATTTCAAAATATTTCCTTGTAATATCGATATTATTTATCTCTTATTCTTTAGGATGATCCATTAGGATCTCTTCATATGCTCTCTATATTAAATATTCAATGTCCTTAGGGATATCTAGGTATTCCTTAATAGGTGAAATTTCTTTTTCCTCATCATCTTTCAGGGAATAATAAGATTCAAATGATTCTAAAAATTCAAAACTGTTGGGAGTGAAAATAAAATTAGTGTCAATAAAATTAAATGAGTTTGATTTAAATAATGTATCATCTCCCTGAGGTGTTTTTTCGTGAATCTCTTATTTTATGGAAAGTGCCTCTTGGAGTTTATCATCACTGGGTGGAGGTAGGTAGTCGAACTCCTCCATATTTATTTCAAATTCCACCACTTAGGTTGTGTCTTCCTTCAAGGTTGTTAGCTCTTTTTCTTTAGAAGTTTTATGAAGATCAAGTAGTTCCTCACATTCATTCCAGAATTCATCTAGTTCTTGTTGTTCTACCTCATTTAGCTTAGCAAGAAATTCATTTTCATATATCTCTCCTATAATTTTTTTAGCAAGGATGAATGAATCTTTAGGTACTACCACCTTTTCCTCCTCAAGTTCTTCAATTTCAATGATGAGTGGTGAAATTTCTTCCACCACTTCCTTAGGTTCTTGCTCCAGCTCAAGGTCGAGTTTCTTTATAAATGGATGAAAATAGTCAAATTCCCTTTCCATTTTTCTACTCAATTCATCCATAGAATCACTCATATTTTTCACTTGATCATTTAGATCACTATAATCACATTCTTGTTCTTGATATTTCATCTATGAGTAATCATCCCATGAATAATAATTTGAATTTGAATACATCATGGAAAAAGGGGGTTTTATATTTTTTTATAAATAAAACAAAGAAATATATTTACAAAAAATCTGAATTAAAAAAAATGATCGAAATTACTACTTAGCTCCCTGAAAACAATGCTAGTTTTAACGCACGCATGTCATAGGTCATGAAAAAAAGAAATTTAATTTTCCTAATGTAGCACATAGGTTGACTAGGGTCAAATAACTTGAGGATCATTGAAGTCATCTCAATCACTTATTTATAATTCACCTAATATAATTATTTGTTTTATATTATTTTGAAAATATCGGTTTTGGGTTTTTGAAAAGAATTAAATTAAAATAATGAAATGTATAATTGAAATCTAAATGCATATATAGATAGAATAAATTATGAAATAAATGTATTGGTCCTAGGATTTTATAACACATGTTCATTCATTATTTATTTGTTATTTAAATTCAATTTGATAATTAATTTAGCGAAAAATCATTAATTAATTACTTTATTTTGATTTATTGATTATTTGATTTTATCATGATTTGGGTGTACCAAAAAAACCTCCCATAATAGTAAAATAGTACAACACCCTAACTGAGAATGAAATTCCTATAAGACCTAAATCCACTTTATTCCATCCCTTTAGGCAACCCCAACTCCACCGTATTAAGGGTTTTCTTAAGAGAATGGAGGAAAAAAGAATTAATCAAAGAAAAAGAATGAAATTGGAAATGATGTCGTGGTGGAAGACTTCTCTACCCATGAAATACTCCCACATCCACCACAAATATATTTAAAACATGTTGAATTAAATCGTAACAATAAGAATGTTGTGAAACCTCCTCCCAAGGACAAGCCTCAGGTTAGTCACTTGCCATTGAAAAGTGAATAAAGATCATGACGGGAAGATGGAAGAGAGAGAATTATATTAGAGCTGTAATAAAAATAGGGATGGAAGAAGAAAAGGAAACACTTTATTAAAAATATTAATGCACATTACATGAGAAAATAAAACTAAAATAAAAATAAAAGAAAATAGAAATCCTAAAACATGGATGTCATCTCAATATTCCCTATACGATCAATATTATCTTAAATTCACCTCTATACTCTTATTTATAGGCATGGAAGAGGCATTGAAGTGTCATAACAGACCATTTAATGAGTTTTGGGTCATAATGGGTCCTCAATAGTTTAAAATTTGACTCCAAACATTTTGTTAAAAATATTCTACATGGTACACTATTGGTTTGGCAGAATAATAGAATGTAGTCTTATAGAATGTTGTTATAAAATATTTTTTCTATTTTTACTCAAAATTTTAGATTTATCCCCCATGTGTAGTAAAATTTATTTTCAAATTACTCAGAACTTTTATTCTTCATGAATATTTCCAAAATCATCATACAATTTTGAGCAATTAATAGAGCCCTTAATAAGTGAATAACTACTTAAAATTTAATTTTTAAATGAAACTATGGGTACTCTTTCCAATACATCTAAAATAATCTCAATTGGATGTGTGTATCATGATTTATACCTCATTTCTAGAGTGGGTTCCACTCTGACCGCCCAAACAATTTCTCAATTTGATTGATTTTTTCGGGCCTATATTTGTTCGAATCACATCTTAGTCCAGAAGACAAAGTTGAGTCCCAAAAATCAAGTATTCCTAAAAAATAATCAAATAAATTGGATATATATTTTAAATTTTATTCTCAAAATACCAAATTGATTAAAATATGTTAAATTTCCATAATTAATCAATTTTCCAATTTTATCCTAAAACACACCCTAAATTCAAAATGTATGAAAATAAGATAAAATTGATAAATTTTGAGGGTTAAAATAATTTAAATACATATAAAAATGAGTAAAATATTATCCCTATCAGAGAACATTAGAATATAGCCATATTTTTTCTTCCAATTCCATGCCACCGTGAATACCTTATTTTTTATTACTTTGATTGAAGGGTGTTCACCTAGATTCCATACATCAATTGATTGGGGAAAATTGTTTTCTTAATCTTATACCCATTATTAACATTTTTTAAATAACATATATTTTATTATCTTTATTGAATGTTATTAACCTAGAAAGTTACTTGATGTCCTCATATAGACATTTATTTTTCATAGTTTTATCATGTTGTGATTATTGATGGATTTATGAATGATTAACTTAAGTAAATCCATTTGAAAAGGGTATAAAATACATTTTATTTCCATGGGTTCTTTATTATGTGTTGAATGAAACCCATTTTCTTTACATGGGTTTTTATGCTATAAAAAGTGAATGATTTTCATTGGAAATTTTTATAAAACCTATTCTTATTCTATGGTTTTAATGATTTGATGGTTAGATGTTTTCTTAGGTAACACATGTGTATGGTTAATATTTAAGTGATGGGTGATCCCTATATATCCCTCTGATTAATTAGTTAAATATTTTCATCTCATTTTATAATGGTGAAACAAATAGTGATGCTCAATAAAAAATGGGATACAGGTTCTGATGCTTTATTAGTTATGGTAAAATGGTGAGTGAATCCTGGTCCACTAAGGGAAATAGGTGAGTGAAGAATTATCCACTAAGGTAAATAGGTTGTTATACTTTATCCACTATGTTATGATTTATATTCTTAAGTATGTTCCAAAAATTATCAAGTATTCTTTGTTTCAATGATATGTGAAATTTTCATGATGTATTCTTATTTTATACCATAATTCGTAATCTATGATTTATTGGGTATAACTTTCTTATGTATCCTAATTATACTTATATACTCATATTATTCTCCCTAAATATTCTTTATTTCTATCACTTTTGTTTACCCTTACTAATAATATGATCTCACCACTTTTTTATATTTCCATTTCCCTAGGTTTTGAGGATAAGAAATGTTTGAAATGTAAAGAAAAGTAATTTATGAGGATAACTAGTGAGAGATATTGAAGTTTTGTTATGGATGAAGTAGTTTCTTATATAGTGGTAAAATTTCCCTTAGTTAAAAAGGGAATGAGTTTCATTAGTTAAATTTTATCTAAATTATTTAAAATTATAAATCTAAAAGGTTCTAGGAATATATTGTAATGAAATATTTTCTTCAATCCATTTAATTTAGACAGTCACATCTGTGAGTCTTTATATTTGGTATCCAATTAGGATTTAGATAACTTTAGAGATTAAGATGTTATCAATTGAGTATAATTTAGGAGTTAGAACTCTTATCAAAGTTTGATAAGTTATGGTTGATCCTGATTTTAACGGTACATATAACCCTTTAGGTTTGTTGAGGTAACATTTAATATTCTATGTAATAAAATAAAAGGAATTTAACAAAAAACCAAAGGATAAGTATAGATATAGGATGACATACTGATGTTTTGTTAAAGTAGATATTTGGTGGTTCTTAAAGCAATTACATCCCTATATTGATATTATAAAATGGATGCATTTGTGACATAGATGAACCTAGGGGTAATCACCTCAAAAAAGGTGGTTGAGAATTAACTCGATCTTCACTCTAGCACATGATGAGTGGAGATAGAATTTAACTTCTGGATGGAAACCCTAGGGGATATGATTTGGTCAATAAAAATCTCTTTATGAACCATTATAATTGATTTATTTCCCAATTACATTAAGGTATTGGGTAAATAAGTATGAGAGAACACAACTTAACATAACTTAGGTAGACAGAAGAAAGTTATAGGATGAACCTAGTGTAACATAACTGAAATAAAATTATCATAGGTTGAAATGAATGTGTCATTGGAGAAGACATATTGGAATTGATAGTTCATATTTATATGATAATTTACTCTTATTTTATTGTATATTTTCATAATTATTTTGGTTTTAGTATTTGGTTGAAATGGGATCACAAAAATGAATCTAAGAAAGGTATGTATCCAGAAACCACTGTGTATTATAGGTGAATAAGGTAGCATGCATAAATGGATTATAATTTTAGTATATTTTGGTTATGAAGGAAAATTTTTAGCTTCGTTGTCTTTCCTAAGGTAGTGTGGTTGATATCATAATAGAAATTAAATGTTGATACTCTTAGCTAGTTTTATTAGTGTTTGATATTCATCAATGATATTATTGAATATTATAAAAGTAATGAGGATTATGTGAAACATTTAACAATTTTTCTTCGGTATTTTTTCTTTAATGGTATGTAAATATATATTAAATGGTATCAATAACCTTGAAAATTTATTTTATAGAAATGTTATATTTTGGGGGATAACTATTGAAGAACACATTATTGAGGTATGGATAACTATTTGAGTTAATATATACTTGATTCTAAGGTAATAAAGTTTTTATTGATTTATAGACACATGATTTAAATATCATTTTTAGCATTGTAATTTATTATTGAATTAATTGAAAATTTATCCATGATTTTTTTTTTAAGTTTATCTCAATTTTTTGGATCATGATATATATTGAATGGTGTGTAAATTTATGAACCAATTATTAAAGATAATAGATAATTTTTTAAGGAATATATGATTGTTCTATGGTTTAATGTCTTATAGATTCAAATTATTTTGGGAAATATATGTAATAGATAATATATGATTTGGGTACGCACATATTGGGGTATATGATTGTATGAATGATTAATGTTGTTTGAAGAAAGTTAGGTAACTTGATATAGCCTTAGAAAATAAGGTGGGTGTCATATTAGAAGTCATATCTAAAATGATGAATATGTTAATAATACTATCACCTTATTTCATCAGTTATTAATAATTAAAATTGTAAGGGCGAAATTTATTTAAGGGGGTAGAAAGTAACGAACTTGGATTTTAGACCCTTTAAATTAATACTATCTTCAATAGCTTGTGTCACTTGGAACATTGAACTAATGAAACAACTGACTATAACAAACCATGACATATTAAAATTTCATGAATAATATAATCATTTATATATAAGAGTATAATAGTCATTTAAAATAATTATATCTCATTATTCTCTTTTATTAGTATTTTAAAAATGATGTCTTTTGAAGAACTGTTTAAAAAAAAGGGTATAACATATTACCATAAAAAATTAATTTGATCGCATTTAAAAGATTATTATAATTGGTAATATTTATATTTTTAAACAATTATTTCAATATTCAGTTATTTATAAATTTATATGAAATGTTATTAAAGTCACTCGAAGTGTAAAAAGTCATTTTTCAATAAAAAGAGTTTTTCTTTATAGTTTGTATTTTTATTTAAATAAATTAATATATAAATTATATAATTTTAATTTGATAAAAATAAATTCATTTTTGAATTTATAATTTCAATAAAAATAATAAGGTTAATTTTTTTAATTTTTCTTAAAATATTGATTTTTAGGTGAATAGTGAAAAATATCGTTTTTACTGATAATTTGAATTTTATGAAATTATTAGTGTATAAGTATGAATTTGAAATTAAAGAAACCCTTTTATAAGAAAAAATATTTATTTTATAAGTGAATTTATAACATTAAATATGTTTTTTTAATTTACTAACCCATATTTAAAATTTTAGAACTTAAGTTGTATTTAAAAAAACTATTTTTTATAAATTATATATTTAGTATTTTAAAATTATTTTTTATCACATTTAAAAATTGAATCAAATGAAATGAATTTTAAATTTTTAATTCTTATTTCCAAATTATATAATAAGTACCATTTTATTATTGGGCATAAAAGATAAATTACCTAGGTAAAAACAAGTTACCGTGGTGAAAACCATAATGGTAAAAATGAGTAACCTTAGAGGTAAAGTGACTGACATGTAAAACACATGTTTTTAATTGAGTTTTTGAATTTTTAATTGACTTTATCTCTTCCCCAATCAATTATTTCTAAATTTTTGTTCCACTTTACTTAAGATTGGATTCCCATTATTTAAATGTTTTGGGTATTTTCAAAAATGTCATCCATTTTCACTTATAAAAGGGGCACTTGTAAGAACTCAGATCTTCTTTTCAGGTATGTCTTTCTTTTCTGGTTGTCTTTGATAAAAAGGGATTTCTTTGGAAATTTCAGGAGTACATGTTGTGTACATAGAATTACATGTCGTGTACTCGGTTGTCGCGGGTGACCGTGTACTGGTCATGTAACGGCTGAGTACATGATCGTGTGTGGTGACCTGGAGACCACCTAAAGTGGAGGTCAGAAAAGGCAAGTACATTTCGTGTACTTTTAAATAACACACCATGTATTTTATTTTTATTTCATTAAATGGACCAGGGTTGTGTCTGATGGACAGAACCATCTTCTTCTCAACCTATCTCGTTTGGGAGTGAACGAGACCATCAGATCTTCTCTAAGCCCCTAACTCCTCATACATTCTCCAATCCGAACTCTGTCAGTTGCATTGGAATCACTTCGGTGAGTTCTTCCTTCTTCTATAACCTCATATCCTGATTTCTTCTCTTTCACGAGATATCCTCAGTTGATTTTTTTTTAACATTTTTGTATATCTACAGAGTTCCATGGAGATTCAAGTCTTGAGGTTCACGTATATCATCCGTACAACTCCAAGATAGGTGGTTTGTGCCTTTCCGTAGATAGTCTTTGAATTTTATGTGCAAAAGTACCCAATACCCTCGTTCGGGGGTATTTTGTGTTTATGGTTTTTAGCCCTGTTATTACCTGCTATGACTTGTTTGTTTGGATAGAGGTTAATTTTTTTTGAATAGGGTTAACCTTTCTATGTTATGGATGTTTTTCCCATGATTGCTTATTTTGACCATTTGGTCTAGCTTGCCTATTAGGCTGGTTGCTTTCCATGCCTAGTATTGTTAGGATGGAGTGATGGTTATCTGACATGTTGTGATATGTTGTAGACTGTTTAGACAAGTAGTTCTTGAGGTTTACTTTGGCTGCCTTATATCATTGTGCATGATAGACTTACACAGGACCATGGGAACCTGGTGTAGTAGACCATAGGAAGAATGGACATTGAGGGCTTCTCCAGAGTTTCTATTTTACTATTATGTTGTGAGACGATAGATGGGATGGACTTTGTGCTCCCTCATAGTGTCTCTAGTTTCCTCGATATGGTACATAGGGGGAATTGGACGTTGAGCGCTTCCTCAGAGTTCCTATTAGTTATCGATACGAGACCATTGGTGGAATTGACATTGAGTGTTTCCTCAGAGTGTCTTTGCTAAAGCTAAACAAGAGGGGTTATACTGTGAGTACTTACTAGAGGGTTTCTTGTGTTTGTTTTGGTTGAACTAGAGGGGTTAGGTTGTGAGTACTTCTTAGAGGGTTACCTGCTTTTGATTAGCTTCTTACTTGATAAATTAAAATGAATGCAATTGAATTTGTAGGATTGTTACTATGTATACTTCCTTGTTTACTGCTTCTTTCTGTTTATTGGATTCCATATATATTCACTGACTGTTAGGCACAGATATTTGGGGGGTTTCCTACTGGGATTAGTCTCACACCCTATTTGGGTCATGCTTTTGGGCCCAAACAGATTATATTGTTGTAGGTATAGATAAGGGAAAGCACCCTTCTACTTCAGGTACTTGATTATTGTGGAGCTGGGGAGAATGGAACCAAGTTGAGGCTTGCGATGTTGTAGAGATGTTTACTTTCTTTTCTTTTTTTTACTTTGGTTTAGTATTTTATTCAATAATTGTGACTTGTTTGGCTACTTTCCTAGATATATGTATCATGCATCATATATATACATGTGCTCAGTTGTTATTACTTCCAATCTTCTGATGTTTACTATTGTATGGTATTATTACTCCTTATGTTCTTACTATCTATTTTACTTCCACTATGTTACTCTACCAGTGATGGCATATTTTCCCCACTATCACACCCAACGACCTTGATTTTAGTCATAATCCTCTGGTATTTGGGGAAATGCGCTTGAGGCCATGTGGCCAACTGGGTACAGGGTGCCTCTGGGCGGCTTCCAGAATCGGGACGTTACAAAGTGGTATCAGAGGAAATTTTTTTCTTCTTGACTTACTATTTGGAGCCTATAGCCATGGATAGGAAGGAATAGGTACTTGGTAATAAACTATTCTTGGGAGTAGCTAATCCATGTACAAGGAAAATCCAATTTACCTCGTTGTTGAAATTTTTTTGGTTTTTCAATTATTACAGTTGATTTGATCTCACCTTTGGGTGATTCACATGTTTTGTGTTGTTATCTGGTTTTGCAATTATTACAGTTGATTTGATCTCATCGTTGGGTGATTCACATGTTTTTTGTTGTTATCATTAATATTATTAGGGTTCTATTTCTATTACAACCCGATGAGATGAGGGTATTTCATCTCATGCATCTATAGGCACTTGTTAGAAATCACATGTCATGCATTCCTGCCATGCCATTTAGGATGAATTAGTTATTTCATGTTTTTTTGATAGATATTGTGCTAGATATGCACGCTGTTGTGATATATTCCTTGATAGAATACATGTTTTTTGATAGGGTATTGAATTATGTAAGTTTTTGTTTAAATGAACACCAAACTTTGGTTCTTGAGGTGTTATGGGCCCTCATGGATCAGAATTTGGTGGATCATAGCCTTGTTTTTCTTGTATATAACATTTATAAGATGCCAATCTTTGATTCGCAGGGAGTATGGGCCCTCACGGATTGGAATTTGGCACCTTAATATTCGTTTCAGTGTTTTCTGGGTTTTGGAGTAGTTTTTAAGGATTACTTTCTGGAAGAACCTAGAATACATGGCATGTAATGATAAATACACTCCATGTGTCCTTCTATTTGAGAAGGAACTATTTTTATTAAGTACACACCTTGTACTATATGTACACGCCGTGTAGTCTTTGACTGTGTCACTGGCTGTGTGGGAAAAGACACGGGGTTGGGAAATCTTTGGGGAAACACGCAGTGTACCAGTTGTACATGTCGTGTTGTGTAGACATGTGTCCACCTATGTGACTAATGACACGGATGGATAAAACTTAGGTTAGACACACTGTTTCAATCTTGAACACGTCGTTTAGTGTAACCATTGTATCCGGACGTGTAACGAACAACACAGGGCAGCGGAATCCTTCTAGTACACGCTGTGTCCTTCTAGAACACACCGTGTAGAGTGAGCTGTGTAACCGGTCATGTGACGAACAACATGGGTCGGTGAAGTTCGTCTAGTACATGTCGTGTCTGGCACAAACACATCATGTAGTCTTGTTCTAGGAAAACTGTGTGGCTTAGCCGTGTAAGGGAACTCGGGCAGGGGAAGAGGATTCAAGTACATGTCGTGTGTTAGGACAACACTCCGTGTGTTTGGGGTGTTACATGACCTAGGTTGGAAAAATTACATGCCCATAGGAAGGCTTAAGGGAACATGTCGTGTAGGCATTATACACGCCGTGTATCCATGTTTTGAAAAACTTTAATGATTTCTTTCTATTGTTCCCTTCTTACACTTCTAAGTTTCAGTCCTTGATAATATTGATCTAAGGTGTGTGCTTGACCTTGCAGAGTCATGCCACCAAGATGTCCTCCAGGTGTCTGCCAGTTATAGGGCAGTGATCAGACATTGGATATGGCTGATCAGGGACTACCAGCAGATCCTCCAGTTGTTCCAATCTTGGCACCAGTTGTCATTTCGGACATAGGTGATAGCGCACAGTTCCGAGAGAGATTTATGAGGTTTATATAGACCTTCTGAGGAGTACCACATCCTGCACCTTCTATGGCAGAGTTGATGTGGGTTTACCAGCAGAAGCATCCTCCCACCTTCATAGGGGAAGGAGGACCTCAGGCTACAAAGTCATTCTTAGAAGCCATGCTATCTATATTCGATCATCTCGATACTCCTCCAAAGATTAGGTTGAATTTTTTTATTATATGCTTTGGGATTCTGCCAAGATATGGTGGGATGTGATCTCACAGGTGGGATGCCAGCAGGTTATGTCTTGGGATGAGTTCCAGCATGCCTTATACAACTAATTCTACCCGTAGACTTTGAGGGTCAATCGAGCCCGAGAGTTCATGAGTCTGGAGTAGGGTAAACTCTCAGTCATGGAGTACTCTTCTCATTTCATATATCTACAGCACTTCATGCCTATTCTTGGAGGGGATGAGTTATTCCTAGCAAGGAAGCTTAAGGATGGTCTCCGGATTCACATCCGATATCAGGTGAACATCTTCAGGTTGACTTCCATCACTTCTACAGTTAATAAGGCACTGATCACAGAGTGTAATCTGAGGGATTCTGGAGTTGTGAGCCAGGGCGGTTCGGCATCTGGAGTTGGTATCCCTCTTACTGACAATAGGAAGCATTGTAGGGAGTCTATACATGGGGATCCGAGGAGGTGGTACACTTCTTCTGGTAGCCAGTTGGTGTGATACTAGTGTAGGAAGAGCAGACATACGAGGCCATATTTCCCTAGAGAACTAGTGGAGTGCCAATCTTACGGCAAGATGGGTCATCTTCAGTGCTTCTATTAGTTCTTCTCACCTGTAGTTGGTGACAGGGGTTCTCCTATGACTCCTCGTTTAGGAACAACACCACCAGTTTCTTATTAGTCTGGGAACTAGAGTTCTTCCATCCATTCAGGACAAGGTGTAGGTCATGGCTGTGGTATCATGTCGCTAGGCCTTCAGAAAAAATAGTGTATATCAGCTCGGGGTGGTCAGGCAGGGTCGAAGGGTTGCAATACAGGTCAGACTTTTGTAGTGGAGTAGACCCAGCAGGAGAAGGATCTCAAACCCTCTACAGTTCGAGGTACAATCCTAGTTGCCTCAGTTTTAGCTTCTTCTCTTTTCAATACAGGGTCTTCCCATGGTTTCATATTTTTTGCTGTTATAGAGAGCCTTGGGATCTATATCTTTTCTTCTACTGATATCTTGACATTAGACACTCTGTTGGTGCCAAGAACGGCTAGTGTAAGATAGTGCATAGAGTTCCCTATAGAGGTTGGTGGGTGTCACTTCTTGTGGGACCTCTATGTCCTAGAGATGACAGGCTATGACGTCATTCTTGGAATTAGCTGGTTAGTTTCCTTCTAGGAAGTTATCGATTGCTATAACCGTAGGGTGAGTTTCACATCGTGAGAGGGAGGATCGTTTCGTTATAAGGGAAAATGGGATGTTCAGGTGATCAGAGAGGGACCTGAGCATCATGGGTTGGGAGTAGTTACATCCCAGTTTGCTAGTCTATATCTGGATGACCAGGGGACTTCACATATGGACTTTCCTCTAGTGGTGGATCGTTTCAGGGATGTCTTTCTAGAGGAATTTTCATGTTTTCCTCCAAAGAGAGAGGTGGAATTTTCTATTGAGATTGTGCCAGGAGCGGCACCGGTGTCCATTCCTCCTTATAGGATGGCTACACCAGCATTACAAGAACTCAAGAAACAGTTGGAGGAGTTTCAGGCAAAGTGTTACATCCAACCCAGTACTTCTCCTTGGGGTCCTTCTGTCTTGTTTACGAAGAAGGTAGATGGTACCCTCAGACTTTATGTTGATTATCAGAAGTTGAACCATTTAAGGGTCAAGAATCAATATCCCTTGCCGAGGATTGATGATCTATTTGATCATCTTTGAGGAGCCCAGGTGTTCTCAAAGATTTAATTGAGATCTGGTTATCATCAGTTGCATGTTAGACCATCAGATATACCTCTTACAGCCTTTCAAAGCAGGTATGGTCTATATGAGTATGTTGTTATGTCACTAATGAACCAAGTGTTCCATCCATACTTGGATTATTTCGTGGTAGTCTTCATGGATGATATTTTGGTGTACTCTCACACTCAACACGACCTTGCCACCCATCTTGATATCATTTTGAGTACACTAGGAGAGCATCAGTTATATGTTAAGCTCTCAAAATTCCACTTTTGGATAGACCAGATTCACTTCTTGGGTCATGTTATCTTAGAGAAAGGAATATCAGTGGACCCATAGAAAGTGAGAGCGGTAGTTTACTAGGAGCAGTTAAAGAATTTATTTGAGGTACAGAGTTTTCTAGGGCTGGCTGGTTACTACAGACATTTCATACAGGACCTTTCATGCTTAGCAGCACCACTGACAGGTCTGACTAAGAAGGGCGTGAAGTACTTGTGGTCAGATTCATGTGATTCATCCTTTCAATAGATGAAAGGTAGGTTGACTTTATCACCAATACTAGTATTTCCAGATCCATAAAAGAGTTATATTATTTACTATGATGCATCAGGTATCGTGCTGGGAGCAGTGCTTGTGCAGGGAGAAGGATTCATTGCATATGGGTCTCGATAGTTGAGACCACGTGAGAGGAATTACATGACGTACGATCTTTATCTGGATATATTTGTTCATGATTTATGTTGTTGGATACATTATCTTCTGGGAGAGCATTTTGTGGTTTTCACCAACCATAAAATTCTCAAGTATATCTTCACTTAGCGTGACCTGAATTTGAGATGGCGAAGGTGGGTTGAGTACCTTCAGTTTTTTTACTTTGAGCTTGCCTATATGCCTGGGAAAGGCAATGTTGTGGCTAATTTGTTGAGAAGAAGGACTTAGATACAGGCAGTTCAGGAGGCCAGCAGTTAGTGGAAGTTTATGGCTCTATTCTCTAAGATGCATTTGGAGGTGTATGATAGACATGGGCAGACATTTCTTTCTTCTGTGGCTATTACCTCTACTCTACTTGATCGAGTGAGAATGAGGTAGATATCAGTTTATGATGGCATAGTTCTATGGTAGAGTGTGTTAGGAGAGGACCCCATTCCTGGATGGAGATTGGGCGAGGATGAAATCTTGTGTTTTCAAGGGTGTGTGTGGGTGCCAGCAGACATACATGAGGAGATGATGCGAGAATTTCATTCCTCAGTTTGGGTAGTTCATCTTGGTATCACCAAGATGTATAGAGATATGCACCGTCAGTATTGGTGTCCAGGTATGAAGGGAGATGTTGCTGGTTTTGTCATGAGGTGTTCCACCTATCAGCAGGTGAAGGCAGAGCATCAGTGACCAGTGGGGATTTTATAGCAGTTACCCATTCCCGAGTGGAAGTGGAACGATGTTGTGATGTACTTCGTGATGGGTTTAATGAGGTCGCCTTGAGGGAATGATGCAGTATGGGTTTTCATTGATAGACTCACGAAGGTTTCTCACTTCTTTCCAATCATGGAGACCTTCAGTTTTGATGAGCTGGGAAGATTGTAAATCTGGTAGATTGTATGTTTACATGGAGTTATGTACTCCATTGTTTTAGACATGGATGCATGTTTTACTTCTCGGGTCTGGCAGGGACTTCAGAGGGCTTTGGGTACATAGTTACTTCTGAGTATAACTTACCATCCCCAGATAGATGGCCAGTCCGAGCATATGATCCAGGTTCTTGAGGACATTCTTTGAGCATGCATCCTGGATTTTAGAGTTTCTTGGGAGAAGCACATACCTCCTGTGGATTTTGCCTAAAATAATAGTTTTCAAGCAACTATTCATATGGAACCTTATGAGGCTTTGTACAGTAGGCCATGTTGATCACCCTTATACTGGCTGGAGGCAGGAGAGGTAGCTATTTTGGGACCTCGTCTTTTCCATGAGACCACAGTGTAGATAGAGTTGATTCGGAATAGGATGGATACTGCACAGTCATGACAGAAGTCTTATGCTGATCGATGGAGATGACCTCTAGAGTTTGAGGTCAGAGATTAGGTTTTCCTGTGTGTCACACCGAGGTTTGGAAATAGAGTAATTAGGAGACAGGGTAAGCTTTCACCGAGGTATGTCGGGAATTCTGAGGTTTTGGAGAGAGTCGGGCCAATTTCCTATCAGTTTCAGTTACCTCAAAGGTATCGGGCTATACATGATGTATTCCACATTTTTTAGCTTCGACGTTACTTCTCAGACTCATCTCATGTTTTCCAACCCAAGGAGTTTGAGCTTGAGGTGGACACCTCATTCAAGGAGCATCCCATCTGGATTGTTGATTGAAGTGAGAAGGTTCTTTGTGGTCGTTCTGTTCCTCTAGTATGAGTACTATGGAAGCATGGGCGAGTATAGGATGAGACCTCAGAGAGGAGGGTTGATGTACGATCGCAGTGGCCAGAGCTGTTCGAGGTTTCTTCTTTTATTCCACCTTGCTAGGGAAATTTGAGGATGAATTTGTTTAAGGGGTGAAGTTTGTAAGAACCTGGACCTTCTTTTAAGGTATTTATTTCTTTTCTGGTTGTCTTTGGGAAAAAGTGGAGTTTCTGGAAATTTCAGGAGTACACACTGTGTACTTATAAGTACATGCCATATACCTGGTTTCTGTGGGTGAATGTATATTGGTCGTTTAACGGCCAAGTACATGGTTGTGTGTGGTGACCTTGAGACCACCTAAAGCAGAGGTCAGAAAAGGAAAGTACACATCATGTACTTTTAAATAACACACTATGTATTTTCTTTTTAGTTAATTAAAAGGACCAGGGTCGTGTCTGATGAATAGATCCATCTTCTTCTCGACATATCTCATCCAGGAGCAAACGATACCTCCAGATCTTCTCCAAGCCCCCAAATCCTCATCCGTTCTCCGATCCAAACTCCGTCAGTTGGGTTGGAATTTCATCGGTGAGCTCTTCCTTCATCTAGAACCTCATCTTCTGATTTCTTCTCTTTCGCGAGATATCCTTGGTTGAACGTTTTTAACTTTTTTGTAGATCTACAGAATTATAGGGAGATTCAAGGCCTGATTTTCACGTATATTGTCTGTACAACACCAAGGTAGGTGGTTTGTGCCTTTCCATAGATATTCTTTTAATTTTATGTGCAAAAGTTCCCAATAGCCTCATTTGGGGTATTGCATGTTTATGGTTTTTAGCCCTGTTATTACCTACTATTCCCTGTTTGTTTGGATAGAGGTTAATTGTTTGTGAATAGGTTTAACCTTAATATGTAATGGATGTTTTTCCCATGATTTCTTGTTTTGACCGTTTGGTCTAGATTTCCAATTAGGCTTCTTGCTTTCCATGCCTGGTATTTTTAGTATGGAGTGATGGTTATCTGGCATGATGTGATATGATGTAGACTATTTATCCATATAGTTCTTGAGGTTTAATTTGGTTTCCTTATATCATTTTGCACGATTGACTTACATAGGGTTGTGAGAACCCGGTGTAGTAGACCATAGGGAGAATGGACGTTAAGGGCTTCTCCAGAGTGTTTGTTTTACTATTACGTTGTGAGACCATAGGGAGGATGGACTTTGTGCTCCCTCGGAGTGTCTGTAGTTTCCTCAATATAGGAAAAGGGGTAATTGTACATTGAGTGCTTCTTTATAGTGCCTATTAGTTACTAATATGAGACCACATGGGGAATTGACGGTGAGTGCTTCCTCAGAGTGTCTTTGTTAATGCTGAACCAGAGGGGTTAGACTGTGAGTACTTCCAAGAGGGTTACTTGTGTTTGTTTTGGTTGAACCAGAGGGGGTAGGTTGTGAGTACTTCCCATAGGGTTACTTTATTTTGATTATCTGCTTACTTGATATATGAAAATGAATGCAATTGAATTTGTAGGATTGTTACTATGTGTACTTCCTTGTTTACTGCTTCTTTTTGTTTATTGTCTGCCATATATATTCACTAACTGTTAGGCACAAATCTTTGGGTGGTTGCCTACTAGTATTAGTCTCACACCCTTTTTGGGTCATGATTTTGGGCCCCAATAGATTATATTGTTTCAGTTATAGATAAGGGAAAGTTCCCTTCTACTTCAGGTACTTGATTGTTGTTGAGCTGGGGAGCATGGGACCAAGCTGAGGCTTGCGATGTTGTGGATCTGTTTACTTGATTTTCTTTATACTTTGTTTTATTATTGTATTCCATCATAGTGACTTGTTTGGATTCTTTCATAGACATATGTATCATGCATCATATATATAAATGTGCTTAGTTGTTATTACTTTCAGTCTTCTGATGTTTACTGTTGTATGGTATTATTACTACTTCCACAATTACTATCTATTTTACTTCTGCTGTGTTACTCTACCAATGAGGGCATAGTTTCCCCACTATCACACTCAAGGCCCTCACTACTAGTCAGAAGCCTCTGGAGTTTATGGAAATGCACTTTAGGCCATGTGACCAACCGGGTATGGGGCACCTCTGGGCGGCTTCCGGAATTGGGATGTTACATCACTCATCTCCTCACATACCCTCACATCACAACCTACTTAGTTTAGCTCAAATTATATCTAAAAAACTACTAAAAATACTTATCCTCCTTAAATATTTTTTTGTATTCTTAAAACATCATCTCTCAAGTAATTAACAACATTTTCAAAGGAGATAATCCAAGAAGAGATGTATACATTCCCAACCTATCTTTCTCATTTCTATTTCTTTTTACGCAATCCTTATTCAAATTAAATTACACCATATTAAAATTATAAAATTAGTATCAATATTATAATGATATTTTATTATAATTATGGAATAATCATTGACCAATTTTCCTTTTTTTCCTTTAAGAAAAATGAAAACATAAATTGTGTGTGTGTGCTGACTACAGCCTCCACGAAGTAACTTGTTTTTTTCCTTTACCATTTAACATGAAATTTTTAAAAATTGGAACTTAATGGGAAATTATGATAGCTATAACTTATTTAATATTATGATATTATAAACCATATTATTTATTTTTCTTGTTATAAGGAAAATGAAAACATCGTTCATGTGTTTGTGTGGATTACCGCCTCTATGGAATTGTGTGTTTTGTTTTTCATTAAAAACTTTGTGGATGGATTTATAAATAAGTTTAAAGGATAAATATTATATTTATGTAATTATTAAGTTTTTTCTAAGAAAAACTTAATACCCTATTAATGATATTGTTTATGACTCTTTCTGTTGGGGTGTGTCTGTCGTTCATGTGTTGACATGTCTGGTGACGGTCACATTGTACCATGTATTCCAACTTTCCAAAGGTAGGTGGAATCCATAGCCTCTTTGGTGGTGTCTTCTCCTTGACCCAAATGTGATGATGGGATGTCGGTTCCTCCTTTTATGGATTCCTCCTTGAAATTCATTACCTAGTCCGATTCTCCCTCATAGATTAAGACGTTGTTCGTGAATCTCATTCCCAGTGGCATATCTTTGTGGATGCTAGTTAATTACACTACTTCTACCAGGACATTCCAAAGGGTCAAGTCAGGGTAGTAACTATCAGTTAAGAGAGTAGACATGTTGAGGCATCTGTGGCATGTCTTGATGTTGAAACACTGAAACACCTATATTCTTCCTCGTCATAGGGATTCTCAAGGGTGTAGAAACCTGAGGCTTCCCACATCGATTGTAGGGTATCATTGCTAGAGGAATGTATCTAAAGTTTTCCTTGGATTACCATGTTTAACATAGGGTATTCCATAAGTTTAATGTCTAGAAGAGATGGATCAGACTGATCATAACACTAAAAATAGTGGACCAGATGGGTACATCCATAGGAGGGATAACCCAAAGGGTTTACCATATGGATGGATCAAAACTCCCAATGATGATGTAACATGGGTGGTGTGTTCCTAAAAAGGGAATTTTTCACACCATGAAGGTTGATATGAACACCATGAAGGTAATAACAGAGAAGATGGGTCCCATGGAAGGGGACACCAAGGTTTACCATTTTCTAGGATTGAACCTCATAGAGGCTTCCTACTTACCATGTGTAGTGGATAGGTATCAAAATCCACATATTTTAAAGGTTTGATTTTGAGATTATATACTGAGATAGCCTGGGTGCTACTAGAATCATTAATCATATGGGTAAATGGGGATTACACATTGATACAACCTAGGTGATGCTAAGAGAAAAAATCAAATTGATGAATGGGGCTTACACACTGAGACATCCCAGGTGCATGATGTAACCCCATTGGGATAAGGTTGGGGTGATAGAGTAGATGGTTAGGGCTTATTCATGGTTAGATTCACATATGAATGGAATGATCCCACTAGGATGTGGTGGCCCGGGTCAGAATTAGGATGGATGATGGATGATTTGATGAAGTAGATGAGATGAATGGGGTGAAACCGATGTGAAGATGACGACATTGGGCTTGGACCTCAGGGAGGCTTCCTACATATCCCAGTGGCAGGGAATCAAATTCAATGTAGTTTTCATATGGGTGATGAGTCACCTGAGGAGGGGGTCTTGAGAATGGACTCATGGATGGGACCCAAAGGAAATGGAACCTTATGTTAAGGCATGACCTTCCCAAAACATAGGGGCTCAAGGGAGAGACCAGGATGAGACATAAATGATGGGCTTGAACCTTAGCGAGGCTTCTTATGTATTTTTGTGGTAGGGAATCAAAGTCCACGTAGTTTAGGATAGAGAATATAATTGGGGTGTACATAAAGGACAGTGACCCAGAGACATGTTGGGGCTTATGCGTGGTTAGTGGCCCATTGTAAGAGGTTCACTCTTTATTGGAGTAGTATGGATCGAGTGTGGGGATTATGCATGGTTAGCTTCCCGAGTGGATTAGAACACCTCATAGAGGATGATCTAGGAAATGTGCCCCAAAATGGTAGATGTCACATTAGGAGGGTGAATCCCTAAGAGGGAACACTAGAGTTTACCATTGAATGCGGTTGAACCTCAAAGAGGCTTCGTATGCACCCTGTTTAGAAGACAGGGATCAAAACCCACGTAGTTAGAGAATATAGTTTATCATCATGCGGGATGAGGTTGAACTGACGTGAAATGGTTGGGACAGATGGGCGATATACTTGGACCTTAGGGAGGTTTCCTACGTACCATACCAAGGAGGCAGGGATCAAATTACACGTAGTTCAGGAGAAAAGTGGGGTATGGGGCTTATGCATGGTTAGATTCACATAAGTGGATGTCATGTTCGATACTTTCTCTAAGCCCATTTGAGTCATGCTCGGTGAGAGAAACAATACGTAGTATCAAACCTGGCGATCGTGTCATGAGAGGTGCAGTTATGTGGGATATTGTGTGGGGATTAAGTGCTAAGGTGGCCTGAGAAGATGGAGATTAGGACTTACTCCTGGATGGAATCCTAAGGAGGGTGTCCATATGTACGAGGGTGATATGGCCATCACACCGGGAGAACCCTATCAAGGTGTGTTTTGGGGCTTATGTGGAGACTTCCTGAGGCGTGCATGGTGACAAATAGCAAAGGGAAAGCGAAGTAAGATTGAAAAGGTAGATAGAACAAGGATACTAGTACCATACTCTCTCTAGTCTAATCATGTCGTCCATGAAAGCTATAAATCATAGTTTAACATCATGTGTTGGGGAAGAAGGTGCTTTGCAGTTTAACGTCATGCAGCTCAGACGATGAGGACTCACTCTTCACCCCTAGGACTTACATAACTTGTACTGACCCGCACTTGTGGGAGAGAAGGCACAAGCAATTCCCGATGGGAGTGAGGTGGAGGAGTGGTCACTCGAGGGGCTCACATTAGCATAGATATGTGAAGACACAATAGATTTTAGTGTTCCTATGTGAAGAAGCATGAGGTAGGTAAATTTTTTATGAAACACCACTCGAGGAACCATGAAATCACACCATACAGGCCTAGAGGGATGCATGGGAGAAGGGTTCGTGAAGTGAAAGGCTTCGCAGAGATGGGATTCGTGAATCTCTAGTGATTTGCGAATTAGAGGGGATTCTTGAAAAAAAGGGTGCTTTTCAAAGGAGAGGCTTGGGTGGAATAGAGATTCACTTTAGCAAAGAGATCTTAATTTGGAGAGTGCTCCGTGAAGGATTAATGCTTCACGGAGTCTCGAGCATCCCAAAGGGGCTCCCTCCTTTGTGAAGGATGAAGGACTTCGTAAAGGGAATCCCCACCATAAGTAGGGGACATAAAGATCCAAAGGAGGTACATCTTTCATATCCCAAGTAACTTATACAATCCATCATTGGGTTTGTGAAGAGATTCGCGAAATGAGATATGGGAAGTTGAAAGGTCAGAGTAACAATGGTTTGGGGAGGAGGTGAACCTTTTATTTATAGGTAGAAGAGGTCGAAGGGTTTCGTAGGGTTGTCCATGGAGAACAATCGAGCACCACGAATAATAAGTGATGTCATAGATGACATATATTTTCGTTCAGATCTTGAAGGATATGTGACGCCATAGAGGACATAAGTTTGTGATTGGATCGTAAAGGGAGCTGTAAACCATGGAGGAGATTCATTCACGAGCTGTTCTGTGAAGGGAGATAGATGCCGCAAATGACATATGTTCACAGGATGGTCCACGAAGGTAGATGGATGTCGCAAAGGACATATGTTTGTGGGCTGGTCTGAGAAGGGAGATAGACACTGCGGATGAGATCTGTTTGCAACTAGTCAGTGAAAAATCATTGCAGGGGAGATTTTCAAAACATACCCCTTTGAGTATTTTTGCCAAAATTCAAGGCCACTCAGGTTTGCATTTGGATTTGAACTGGTCATGAATATGTTCATGCCTTCAGGTGATTGAATTTAGGCGCTAACAAATCCCCCCCCCCCCCCGCCCCCTCAGAATGGGATCTAAGAAAAAAGAGGTTCAAATTCTGAGGGTAAATCACCGAAAAAAATATTGCTGAATCACAAATCCAGATTGCAAAGTAGGCAGGGTGCTCTGGGTCATGAAGCCATGTCAGCCAACAGCTGTCATGAAGTGCAGCCGAAAGGTCTCCGTAAAGGGCACCAAAAAAGGTCGTCATGAAGGGATAATTGACTCTTGCCTATAAATAGGGCCATATTACTCTTTCTTTTGTACTTATATCTCCTCAAAAAACTATGCTGACACCCTCTGTTCGTGATGAAAATTGCCCCATGAATGCGCCTGCACGAACTGGGTTCTATTTTATAGTTCTCAACGAATGATTTCCAATAAATATATTCCTCACAAACCTTTTCTTTTGTGTGATGCGTGATGAGAGAAAGGCTAATCTATGATTAGTCTTTGAGAATAGAACCCGGAAAAATTTTGAGTCTCGAGCCGATGGCTGCTCAGGAGGCTTCTCAAGAATTTCTCTCTAATTTCGCCTAGAGGGAAGAAATGGAAGACAATCTTCAAATAGAAGAGTACATTCATAGTACTTTTGATCACGAATTGCTGATGACACTGCTATCAAATGGTCAGAAAGACTACCCTCTATTCAAGAGGTGTTTGTTGTATAAATTTGTCGTGTGGTATGATGTCTTCATTCCTGGGGCAAGCTGAGATGAGCCAGACTACTGGTTTAGGGGCATACCATGACAATATCATTGGTACAGGGCTTTATCTAGACACATCAGGAAAGATCATACTCCTATCACAGTGCATTGACTCTACAATCATGTCAACAACATTGATGATAAGGAGTTGGTAGAAGATATATCCCCGCATCAGTATAAGATGATCATTAAGGATGATCTTGGGAATCTAGATAAGGGATGGATCAATAACTAGGATCTGCTTCAGGGTGGAAACTTCACTGATGAGTGGTCCTGAACCTACTAGGCGTATGTATCCTATGTCAAGTTTGATCATGTGATGAGGCAAGTAAGCATGTACGAAGCAACATGGTCTTCCCAATTCCATGTTTCCCAACCAAAGGATTTCATACCAGAACTTATAGTCTGGTGGTTTCTAGATACCAACACATTCCACCTACATCATAGGGAGGTTGGTATCAACCTCTAGGATCTCCATCAAATCTTTGGCATCCCGATTCTAGGAAGGATTTATGATGAGTTCCTCCCTACCATGAATGTCGGGGAGGATGCAGAATAGATGTCACCTTTGGAAAAGTCTTTATTGAACCTAGTGTTGGGCATGAATGATTCAAAGACGAAAACCAAAGACATCCACTTTAAGTAGTGGTTCAGCTATTTTCTAAACTTTCTGCCTGAGGGAGCGGCAGCGCTGAGGAAACTACCAACAAGGACCCCTACATGTCCTAGGGGAGATCAGTGGGGTAAGGAAGGTTCTTATTGGTGGATCCTAGAGGATATCCAGTGGAAATTGTGGGGTTATAGCATCAAATATGTCCAATATCCAATAGTCAGGCTAGATGGATTCATTTCAGTGCAGATCTATGGGTGGATTATTTTGGTTAGGGATGAACACAAGGGAGCACGACCGAGTACATTTATTATGGTGGCACAACTATCTTGTGGATAACACATCAACTTGGGAATATTGGTGCTAGCAAAGTTATATCATTTACTCTGGCACATCAATGAAGGAAATAGGTCATTGTGCGTGTGAAGTCCATTCTGTTTTCTATACACCTGGATCGTTGCGCACATGGGAGGATATGAATACCTCAATCCCATTACTCCACCTGAGGTACACTCTTAACCAATTATTCTAAATATCATGGGGATCCCCCTGCTCAATATTGGCATGGAGGCTATGCTGAGAAAAATTGTGCAAGCTAATCAATTCATTTTCCGCCCATTTCCCCTATCGACCATAGAATTCACTGATTATGGAACAGAAACTATAGATAAGAAGTCATATCTATTATCCTTCCACGACAGTGTGTTGGTCATTCTGGTGGACTATAAACCCATATGTGAACCATATACTCTGCACCGGTTCGCAAGACAATTCAGGTGTATGCAGAGGATGACTCTAAAAGTGTACTTAGGGGGGGAATGAGAACCACCCATGTGTAATGAGAAAACTTTGGTTGATGTTCACATGAGAGGATGAAAAGATGTGTAATGAGTTGGCACCACCTACTTCCACATTTAGATTGATTCAAGAATATGCACTGAGTTGCGCAACTACTTGCCCAGGTGATATGTTAAGGATGCCAACAATCTGGGCAAGTAAAGTTGTGGTTTCCATGCCTCAAAGTTGAGGTTGAGTGGCATCAAGGGGATGTTGTGAGTATCGTGTCGATGCATGTCATGGTGAAGAGGTGGTCAAAGTAAGGGCAGTGGGCCACTAACCAGCACCAGTTGAAGGTGTGGCAAGGGAGGCGGTAGTTCCAGACCTAGCGGCTCCAACCAGAAAGACCCAGGAGAGAGGAGAATCATTTAGGGGGTTCCATAAGGTACCCCCTTAGGCTCCTGGTAAGCGCATTCCTCAAGTGGTGTTTCCTCCTGACACTATCTATCTGGTGTCCTGGAAAGACTGGTAATTTCTCAAACACTTCCTCAACATCGATGACATCTGGACAAATCTAAATAATCATGTGATGCAGTTGGGGGAAATTGTATTCACCAAATTTGGCTTCAAGGTGGACCCAGCTGTGGGAAGAAAATTTGTAGACAAACTAGAGGAACTAGTGTACTCCTGAGGCACTTCATGACTACTGAAAAGATGAGTAATGGTGTTTTTGAACAATACCATCCCCTCAATGACATTGATAGCTCAATAGGTAGTGTGCTTTCCTTTGTATGACTCGGAGTGTTCCCAGGGGGAAGATTTAGACACTGAGGACCTTCATGAAGATGAAAAGGAATTATTTTCCAAGGGAGGTTCTCCTAAGGAGGGTGAAATCAAGGCCTTATAAGTGACTTCTTTGGGAGGAATTTCTACAACTCTCGAAGTAATCACCGACTTGTATCTTGTACTATTAACCTTCTCACTATATCTTGTTCCTTTAATAAACATCTACTTGTGCAGGAGGACCTTGTGCAGACTACCCCTATCATTAGGTAAAAAGATGTGATAATGGGTGTGGAAGACCAAGCACTAGGACTCACATCTAGAGAAACAACGACTACAGAATCGAGCAGTGTTGGGGAAGCAAGGGCAGTGTCTCCGAAACCAACAGAGCCTACCATCATATATGGGGGATTATTCCCTAGAATTCTAGTGAAAAAAAGGAAGAGGAGATACCAGGAGTTTAACCATCGTAAGTCTCCTTATCCTTGTAGCCACGCCTTTTTTTTATTAATCAAAATGACTGACACAACCCTTGTCTGAACAATTCTTAGAATGGAGGACACCCTACTGGTATGGATAGCCAGAGGACCTAGGGCACCTTTATTGAGAGGGGTGATAATCCATATAGAATCAAGAACCTAAGCTGGCCAAGTTATAGTTTTTTGTGAGCAATCAATCATGGATACAGGTGAAGATGTTGGTAGAGCAGAACATGGAGCCGGTCAGGATGACATCATTGAGGTATAATCAAGTGATGAGGATAAACCGAAAAACCTGGAACATGATTCTTTGGATTCGATGCTTGAGGAAGATCTTGATGATGAGATCCTGGATGCATTTCCTGAATATAAACCTGTTTATCCCTTAGAGCTCAATTAATCTTATTCTGATTCGGTTGAAGATAGTCAAAAACCCAGCACTAAACATGTAATCTAATCAAATGCTTTCCTAATGAGGTTCCAGAACTTGAGTGGATAGGCAGAATGGGATCGCTTCACATGTGGCTGCAAGATATATATGCTAAAGGGCTAGATGCGCAGAATCTGCACACATTGGTTCGGGACTACATTTCCAAGAGGATGTAGGTGAGTAGTCAACAACTGGATGTTGAGTGTTGCTGGAAAAAGTTCGAAAATATCCAAAAGCTTCAAGAGGTCAGGAAAGCGATCCAACAAATTGATGGGTAGATCAGAAAGCATTTTACATTCATCGATAAGCAGACAGAGTTCTCTAAATGACTGAAATCCCAACTAGAGGAGTCCCATGATCAATTAGAACAGGTGATCCATCAAGTAGCGGAACTCCAAGATGAATAGGACTGAACATATATTATGTATGATGAGATTCAATCCATGACCATTGATGAAGAGAAAGACCTTATGAAGTGGTAGGAAACCCCGGAAGCTACACGCCAAAGAGTGGTTAAATTAAAGTATTCCATTAGGGGAGTATATTCACAGGGGACATGTTTTGGCCAAACTATGACATATTTCCTTCTCCTAATTGCTCAATTAAAATGCGTTCATGGACATATTTCTTGATTGTTTTTATTACTGAATTTTAATCGTATCCATGAAACAACTGACAATCAATCCATAATATCACATGATTCATAACAGGTGTGAGAAATAAGGGACGATTGTGAATCATGATACCCAAGATGAGGAACATAGTGATGATGGCATGATGATGGAGGATAACTATTTACCATGTTCATAACATGGTATCCATATATGGTTATCCTAAAGTAGGGGAAAACAAATGAGGTCCAACCACTGACCATGTTCACAACATGGGGCCAAACTCGAAGTGTTGTCTAATGTCTTCTAGAACATTGGCCTAAAACAGTAGGTGAGCTGAAGTAGTATGGGACCAGACCATTAGGGGTGCCTTTAGACATAGAAGAGGATGGGGATCCAAATAAAGGTCAAGTGAAGCTTAAAGATGGAGTGATGGGTTGTTCGAGTGGGGTCCATCAATCTTAAAATTATTCCATTGTGACGAAAGCACATTGGGTGAGTGTATCTATCTGAATTGAGATCAAACCTACTTCTAGACAGGACCTCCCTAACGAGGGACTAGGATTTCCTACTATTTTATGTCATGAAAATGAGGATGATAAGCATACGATTAGCGCCATATGGTGAGAACGATACATAGAATATTTTAATATCATATGACCTGGATGTTGTTAATAGTTTAAGTTCATGCTGCCTAGACCATGGACAATAGTTTAAAGTAATGTTACATGGACTAAGATCTCCTAGTTTAAGGTCATAGTGTTTGGACCATGATAGGGGCCAAAGGGCCTATGAGGTTAATGAACTCGAGGCTAGGCCCAGAGACAAAAATTTCTGGGTGTTCCTACGAATCCTTTTGGGGTAGGAATCAAGCCAAACGTAGTTCTTGAGCTGGCGTGGTAGGTATCTGATACCAAAAAGGGGGTGATATTCTCTCAGGAGAGAAAAATCAAGGTTGATACGTAGTTTGATGTCATGTGAACTTGGACACTGAAAATCATAGTTTAATGTCATAGAATTCAGACCGTGATAATGAGATATGCAACACAGTGTTAAAAAGAAACCCCATGTGAATGATAACCAAAGAGGTCCACATCGTATTACAAATTCTCAAGAGAACATACTCACGGTTTAAAGTCTTGGACTTGGAGACCAGAAATCCTAGTTTAAGGTCGTAGAGTTTAGACCATGGAGGTGTGTGGATTTCCATGTGGGTATAAACCATATAAAACCTCTAATCCCACATGATCCATACTCGGTGTGGGAAATAAGGGACAGAAAAGATCTGTACAACACATGAAAACACACAATAAGGGAATGGAGGTGTCGGGGCCAAGGATTACCCCATAACGTTGGTTTTCCTACTCAACGCACAATGGTGTGTAGAGGAATGACACTGAGGGTATTGAAATTATGTATGGACATAAGAATTTAATAAAGAATGTGAATCATGAGACCAACATTTTGGAATGTGAATGAGTGGTAGATAAAGATGTAGGATAACTTATGACCATGTTTGCAACATAGTATCCATATCATGTGACTTGGAATGGGAACAAACAGTTGAGGAACAACCACTAACCATATTCGCAGTGTGGGACTAGTGTCAATTTTTATTTGATATCCTCTGAGATTTTGGCCCAAAATAGTTGGTCAGCCAAGGTGGCATGAGACTAGGTTGTCTATGGGTCCTTTCAGATGTGAAAGGTGGTGGATACCCAAATGAAGGGCATGCGTGAAGTGTGGCAGTGGGATGAGAGAATGTCCATGAAAAATACAACACTAAAAGTACCATACCACAACACATTTGAGCATGTTAATATGGTAAGGCAGAGGTTGAGGGGTTAAACTAGGCAGATTAATCGAAAGGACGAGTAACAAAAAGGGGGGAAATGGGTTGATCAACCTAGGTATGGACCCAAAGACAAGACATCCGGGCATTTCTATATATCCCATCAGGATGGGAATCAAGCCACATGTAGTTCATGAGATTCCATGTAGTTTAACGTCATACAGTAAGGAAGTAAGGGAGAATAAGGTCTTGAAGAAGGGGTGTGCATGGTACAATAAAGAAAACTTGATGTGAATGAAGACCAAAGAGGCCTTGCACCGCAAAATGCATAATCCCAAGAGGTAACTCAGGATAAGGGTCTAAACAAAAGAGAAGGTTCGTAGAAACTGGGGATGGACCCTGTGACAAAACGTCTGTGCATTCCTACGTATCCTACAAAGGCAGGAATCCAGACATACATAGTTCTTGAAATTTTTTGTAGTTTAAACATCATGTGGTAACAACGCTATAATAGGGAGGTGATCCTAAGGGGGTAACATGGAATAAATATTTCAAACCCAATGTGAATTAGGAAGAAATAATCCCACACCACACCATATACTCCTAAGAGAATCCCTAGGTCGAGACACTAAAGATGGAGGAACTTGGGGCTGGACCCAAAGACAAAATGTATGGGAATTCATATGTATCTTATGAGGGTAGGAATTAAGAAATATATAGTTCTTGAGATATATTTTAGTTTAAAATCATTTGGTAAGGATGGAATATATCTCAGTTTAAGGTTAAAGAGTTTAGACCGTAGGGCACATTTACCATTTGCAGTTTATCATCATGCAAGATGATGAAGCTGGATAGTTTTCACATCCTTCATCCCAAACGGATTGCGTAGTTTAATGTCATGTGGTAAGGACAAAGATCTTCTCATGAAAAATACTTCTTGAAGAATTTTACATTGGTGGAAGGGGTAATTCTTTTACCATCTATGTTGACTAGAGAGTATGCCTCATTGGGGTAAACCTTGTTGATGATATAAGGTACCTTCCATTTGGGATCCAAATTTGGTGGCTTCCTTCGGGGTATCATTGGAATCCTTAGGGATAAAACCATGTCACCTTGAAGGAAAGAGAGAAGAAATACTTTCTTATTTAAAGCTCTGGCTATCTTATTTGGGTTCCACTCTAGATTGTGCAAAGCTTGGAGATTGTTCTCATTGAGGGCTTCCAGTTTAGAAAAACGGACTTATGCTACTTTGTTTGATGTCTTATGATCATAGATGATTGTGTGTAGTGATGGAAACAGAATCTCGATGGGCAGGACTTCCTTTGTTCAGTACACTGGGGAATGTGGGGTCTCATTGGTGGGATTACAAGTCGTCCTCTAGTAAGCCCAGAGAGCATTGGGGAGCTTTTCTAGACAAATTTTCTTGTTCTGACCAAACATATTCTTCAATATGTTGGAGAGGGTTTTTTTGAATGCCTCAATCTTTCAATTTTCTTGTGCATGATATCAGGAAGTATGGTTGGACAAGATACTGTACTTGGCATACAATTTCTTCAGTTCGGATTCCCAGAAGTTGGTGCCATTATTGATGATAATGACTTGAGTGACTCTGAATCAATGAATTATGTTGGAGCTCATAAATTCAAAAATAGAAAGGTCATTGACTTCTTTGAGTGGGGTCGCTTATCCCACTTGGAAAACAAATTTGTGGTAGTCATGATGAACCTGTATTGGAAAGTTGTCACTGGTGGATATGGTATCATGACATCAAGCCCCCAAACCACAAAGGTCCAAGAGTACTTGGTAGTATGGAGAGTCTTTGGTGGTCGATGCAAGAAATTGGGATGAATCTAACACATGTGTCACCTCTTGGAGAACTCGATACAGTCATGGATCATGGTGGGTAGAAGTAGCCCAACTATCGGATCTAGTGGGAAAGCTTTAGCCCAGCCTGATGAGCTCCACAAGAACTGACATGAACTTCCTTCATAACCTAAGGAATATCATCTCCCTGAATGAAATAGAGGATAAATCCATTTAATCCACACCTATAGAGTATCTGCTCGAGACTAGGACTAATCTAGAGGGTAAAATATACTACACGCCAAAGGTTTTACTCACATTCAACTCTATCTGTTGGGAGACAACCATGTTAGAGATACTCAATGAAGGGATTCATCCAATTAGGGATCTCTTCTACTATATTAGAGGGACATGGAGGTCCTTATGTGGGGGCACCAGCAATGAGATGGCTCACTCCCTGTCCATCATCATTGTTCAGGGTAACGAGAGCGATGAATCTTTGATGCACCACATGGATGATCAAATCATCCTGGTCAAGCTCTGTGAGAGAAGTGGAAAGGTTGGCCAAGGCATAGACTCGACCATTTTGCATCTGAGGAACATGAATGAACTTAGGATGATAAGTGAAATGGTCCATTATCTGTTGATTTCTCTCTAACAAGGATACGATCTCTAGATTTATGATGAAATAATAACCATTAATTTTATTAATGACTAGCTCAGAGTCCCACTTAACATGTAGGTGGGGAATATCAATCTTGAGGGCCAAATCAAGACTAGTGTAGAGGGCCTGATACTCTACCTCATTGTTGGTATAGCCTTCTGACAACAAGAATGATTAGGGAAAGACAACATGTGTAGGTGTGATGAAGACGATACCCAAGCCTACTATATTGAGTATGGGATCATTGAGCCTTCTTCCAGTTGGACTCTGGGAAGTTCCATAAAATTTCATATGCCAACATGGAATGGCTTGATTTATTGAGATTATGACCTCATCTAGGAAGTCAATATCCAAGGACTGCTCTGTGGGGGATGGATGAGAAAAAAGGAAGTCTTCCAGTGCCTAACCCTTGACAGCTTTCTACAGTACAAACCTAATGTTGAACTGCTGACGGATCACTACCCATCAAGCTACATGGCCTGTAAACATGGGGTGGTTTAGAATATACTTCATAAGCTCTACCCAGGACACCAGCTATATCTCATGGTGCTACAAATAATGTTGAATCTTCTGTACTGCAGAAACTAGCATGAGGAATTTCTTCTTGATAGAGGAATATCTAGCCTTCACATCGAGGAGCATGCAGATGAGGTAGTATAAACTGTTCTCTTTTACCTCATTGTTCTTCTGAGAAATAAGGTCACTGAGGGAATATTCTAGGGTGGTCACATAAAGGACTAGTGGCTTAACAGAAATAGGTGGCATCAGGATTGGAGGATAGAGTAGGTACTGATTAATCTTCTCAAAAGTGTTCTGGCACTCTTCATCTCATTGATAGATGGAACCTTTTTTCATGATTTAGGAAAATAGCCTACACTTTCCATCCATATTTGCAATGAATTGGTGTATATAGGCTAAGTGTCCTTGAAATCCTTGGATCGATCAAAGTTTTCTTGGACGAGGAATCTGACTAATAGTCTTGATCTTATTTGGATAGATCTCGATGCCTCAATATCTGATGACGAAGCTGAGGAACTTTACAAAGGTAACCCCGAAGGAACACTTCAAGGGGTTCACCTTCAGATGGCGGGAGTGGAGGAAGTATAAAACTTTCTAAATATCTCTAAGATGGTTCTGATGTTGGTGGGATTTGACCGCTATATCATCTACAAAGAATTCCACCAATGTTCTGAGGATCAACTTGAAGAGGAGGTGCATGGAACGCTAATAGGTGGATCCTGCATTTTTCAGACCAAAAGGCACTACCTGGTAACAAAAAGTAACTTGTGGTTCCCTAAAGGTGGTAGACTCTTCATCCTCAGGGACCATTCAGTTCTGGTTGTATTCGTAATACCCATCCATGAAGGAGAGATCTTGGAATCTAGCAGTGGCGTCAATCAATAGATTTGTCATGAAAAGGGGAAAGTTTTCCTTCAGACAGTGACGATTGAGATCCCGAAAGTTGATGTCGACTCTGATCTATCCATTCTTCTTCCTAATATCCATGATATTGGATAATGATCTGAGGTATTGTACTTCCTTGAAAAATTTGTACTCGATAATCTTATCAACCTCAGCCTCGACTATGGCACCATGATAAAGGTGCATTTTTCTAGGGGGTTGCTTGAACCTGTAATGACTTACTAGAAGATTTATATGGTGGAAGACAATATGAGGATCTAGACCTGAAATCTCTTATATCTCCAAGAAAATACATCCCTATGTTTCTTCCAGAAATCCACATATTGTTGTTGTTCTTTGGAAGGCATGGCTGCATTGATTAGCATGGGCTTCAGGTCTGCCTCAGTACCAAGGTTCACCTGCACCAATTCATCGACGGTGGTGGATACACCTTCCTCAAATGTGGGAGTAGTATCCTCCAAATTCTCTTCATCCTCTACAATGATAGTATCATCAGCAAGGGGAAATTATTCTGAGTCTTCTGACCCTGCAGGAATTCTAGGGTCAGCCTGAGCAGTAGTGGAACCTTCATTGGGAGATTACTGCACTACTAAAACCATGTCAATAAAGGCTTTCGATCTGATACCATTAGGCCTTCTACCAAATGGGATACACTTAATAATATCAAATCAGTAGTGGTGTGTCAGCTTAAGATGGTTCATCCCATCCCAACGAAACAATCAAGTATGACATATTTTTGTTTCCATGGGGTGAACATCCCGATATCTTATAGGAGTAAGGGGCTCTGGAAATACTTGAGCCTGGTTTTTGTAGGAGTAAAAGTGATCTTATGGAACTCCTTGTATCTAGGAACATACTTTACCCTTCTCCTAGAGACAAAAAAATAATTTCCCACCTTCAGGGTTATGGATTCCAACCGATGGATCAGGAGGATGAAGGCATCATCCAAGTTTGTCCAAGGGTCTTCCACAATAGTTGTGTGTTATACCTCATTCGCTTGAGCCTGCTTGTACTTGCTATTGTAATAGTCATCATGTAGGTAGAAGGCTTCACAAGAGGAAAAGGGAGATGTTCCACCCTAGAGTATGCCCACTCGACAATTAAGGGAGTACGTGAGGCATTGGTGATATGAGGAGAGAACTGTTGCGTGCAAGTGGAGCCATGGAATACCCATAACCTCATTGTAAGCAATGTCCTACGAGACAAAAATAAACTTTTTATTGAATACCAGGCTACTGAATTGGGTTTCAGGTGAATTTTTTCAACCAAAGTCTACTTTATCCTATCATAACCATGAATCTTTAGGCCAGGGGGATTCAGATCTACTTTAGATATCCCCAGCTTGCAGAGTGTCTGGGTCAAGATGAAATTGATCCTTGAACTTGTGTCAACAAGAAAGTAGTGGAATTCCATGCCATTGAACTAGCCAGTGATATACAATGGTTGGATGTTCCCCTACACAAGATAACCTTAATCTTCTCTAATGAATGAAATGATGGCCTGCCATTCTCTATGCTCTACTTCCTCGGTATGGAAGGCTTCTGCGGTCACTACCTCTGTTTTAAACTGGAGGAATCTTCTCAAAGCCTCTGTGAGGAATTCACTCATATATTCAGACAAGCAGAGAGCCTCGATAATCAAGAGCTTTTTAGGAATTCTAGATAGGTTCTTAAGTACATCGTACTTCCATTCTAGGAGCACATTTTTGCTAATAGGTGGTTGCTCTATGAAAGGGGGTATGAGAGGCACTGCTGGTCGAACCGGTGGATGCTGGCTGGGAATGGGGGAATTCCGCTGCTCACTAGTCGAACCATGTAAAATGACTACCAGATAATGGATGGATGACTGAGGTCTATTCATAACTAAATACGGCTAGTCATAATGTGGTTTTAGTGGCTCAGCCTGATTGATCAGCACATATGAAGGTGGGAGAGATTCTGATGGGACATAATGAGAGGGTTGTGTGTGGTAAACTCTCCTCTAAGCCTGATATCTGGTCTCAATAGCATGCACGGCTTGGTTGGAATCACTGGATGATGCATTCTGTAAATTCACATATCCACGATTTCATCAACGATGATGCCGACTGGGTACATTAGGAGGATTTTCATGTTGTTCCTCATTGCCGGGAACCATGTAAGAGTCCAACAAATCGACAGTGTTTACCAAGGCATACTCCTAGTCATCACTTGAAGAATCTTCAATTACTGGGAGAATTCTGGGGGAAATTTTCATCTCTATAGGAATGAAGTCCCTGAGTGTACGGGACAACCTTGGCACCGATGGGGGGCTTTTCTTTCCCTTGTGTTGTCAATGCATGCCCCTCCAAGAGGGTAAAGGCTGAGATGTGGATGCAACAACGGCAGCTAGGGAAGGTGTGAAGACCTCAAATGTTTAAAGATGATTCAAATGAGCATGGATGATACCATGATCATGAGTGATTTCCTTATGATCTATCCATTTGTCATACTTTTGAGATCCACAGCTAGAAACCTATTGTCATTCACCTTGGCTATCGCTATCAGGCTTTGCAGAAACACAATCCACCTATGTCGGGGTCAGACCCAATCTAATTACATGGTTGTCACCTAGTCCTAAAGCCATTCCTTGAACACATAACACTACTTGAGTGTATGCCTAAGGATCCGGTGATAAGGACAATAGTTGGGTCGATCACACTAGTACAAAAATAATGTTTTATGTCGGTTATTTTAGCTTTTTCACGTCATTTTTGAACTAAAGTGTTTGCAAGAGACATTAAAAATATTTCTTTCATGATTTTTCACATCATTTATTTAAAACCTGATGTAAAAGACCATCCATTTTTCAAAAAAATGACGTTAAAACTCTATTTTTCACGTCGGTTTTAAAATAACTGACTTGAAAAATCATAAAAAAAATATTTTTAACGTCAGTTAATGAATAAGTGACCTGTTTTTTTATTTTTCACATCAGTTATTTAAAAACTGACATTAAAGACTGTTCCTTTTAAAAAATGATGTTAGATCTCTATTTTTCACATTGGTTTTTAAAAAATCGTCATTAAAAGGCATTTTTTACATCGGTTTTTTAAAAATCGACCTTAAAAGTCATTTTTAATGTCAATTTTTTAAAAACCAACGTAAAAAATGTTAACCATGTTGTATATAATTTTTTGATCTTCAATTTTATAGGTCGTAGAGCTCAAATGGAGTTATGGATCAAAAGTTATGACTATTAGAAGATTGATATATTTTTTCTGATGAAACATCAAATGAGCCAACAAAAGCTTCATCTTAAGAGGATTTTTTGAATATGAAGGAGGATTTATAGTTTTACCATGATAAGAACCATTATTATTAATTATAATAAAATAATAATCATTAAATTATATATAAATTAAGAAAACTAACCATAAAAAACATAAATCATGGAAAAATAATAACAAATACCTTGATGAGATCGCGGAATGAAGAACTTCATCTTAAAAGGATTTTTGAATTTGAAGGATGAATTGTATTTTTTTTCCATGATATGAACCATTATTATTCATTATAATAAAATAATAATCATTAAATGGTATAAGAATTAAGAAAACTAATCATAAAAAACATAAATCATGGAAAAATACCAAAAAATACCTTGATGAGATCACGAAATAAAGAAATAATGGATTCATGATGAAGATGAAACGAGTCGACTCAGTGGAATGATTATGGTTGAAAGAAATGATCATTATAAATTTTAACCATATGTGTATAATGAAAACATATAAATGAGATTGTAAAAGAAAATGTGGTGTTAAAAGTTTTAAGCAGCAATCGAAAATTTCGATGTCGCACAGTAAAAAAATTGAAATTCCGCATTGATGAGATATAAAAATTATCTTTCACATCAGTTTTATGATAACAATCATAAAAATATATTAAAATTTTCACATTTTCAGGATATAAAAATCAATTTTCCATCGATTTTTCATGACGTTTATTTAATAACCGACGTGAAAATTTGATGGAAAAGTCATTTTTCACGTTGGTTATTAAATAACTGATGTGAAAAATCGATAAAAAACATGTATATAATTTCCTAATACTTTATTTCACTAGTTTCAGAGTTCAAATGGAGTTACGGATCAAAATTTATGGCCATCAAAAGTTGATCACCTCTAAACGAAGTCTTAAAAATGTCAAGTTCCAATGGCTATAACTTTTGATCCGCAACTCTGTTTGAGCTCCACAACCAGTAAAATCGAATCTTGGAAACTTATATACATGTTTTTAAACATTTTTCACATCGTTTATTTAATAACCGATGATAAAAATTACTTTTAACGTTGATTATTTAATAACTAACGTGAAAAATCAATTTTCAATCAATTTTTCATGTCGATTATTAAATAACCAACGTTAAAAGTAATTTTCTAGGTATTTTATTAAATAACCAATGGAAAAAATGTTTACAAACATGTAGATAATTTTCCAATCTTCAATTTTACTGGTCTTGGTGCTCAAATGGAGTTACAGATCAAAATTTATGGCCATCGGAAGTTGACATTCTTTAAGACTTTGTTTAGAGGTGATCAACTTTCGATGGCCATAACTTTTGATCCGTAACTCTGTTTGAGCTCCGAGACTAGTAAAATAGAATATTAGGAAATTAGCTACAAGTTTTTTATTGATTTTTCACATCGGTTATTTAATAACTGATGTGAAAAAGTCATAAAAATGTATTTTTCACATTAGTTATTTAGAACCGTTGTGAAAAAGTCATGAGAATTTATTTTTCACACCAGTTATTATATAACCAATGTGAAAAATCAAATAAAATCGCTTGAAAATAAAACCTCAATATACAAAATATTAGGTGGAAATTGAAAATTTCAATGCCGTGTTGTAAAAAGATTGAACGCGTTACCGGTGCGATTCGAAATTTTAACTTTCACGTTGATTTTTTTAAAACTAACATGATAAACTCATTTTTAGGTCGGTTATTATATAACCAACATAAAAAAAATCGATTTATAACAGTAGTTATTTTATAACTGATGTGATAAAGCGAGATAGTTTATTTATCACATCGGTTATTTTATAACCGACGTGATAAGGTGAGATATTTATTTATCACGTCGGTTATGAAATAATCGACGTGATAAATCAACATAAAGCATTTTTTATGCTGGTTATAATATAACTGATGTGATGAATCAATTTTATGGATTTTCACATCAGTTATTTATAACTGACATAAAAATGATGACGTAAAAAACATTTTTTGTACTAGTGTCAGTAAAATCAACCACATCGGGCTTCCTACATGCTGGAAACCTTAGAATTCCCTGATCTGAGGCACTCCAGATGTAGTCGGGGACCTGAGCCTCTTCAAATGATTAGTTTTGGTTTCTCCTATCTGGGAATGGGACTCTAGGATCTTGGACCTAATGAGGGTAATGATTCTAGTGGGGAGGTGGAACCTAATTATCTTGCCTTGGTGGCGGTGGTTGACGAGGTGGTGTCTACCAATTCTGAGGCAGGTGCTGCTAACCCTGAGGCTGAGGGTGAGGTGGTGGCCTTTGATGAGGTTGTGGAGGAAGCTCTACCAGCAACAATTCCCGTGGCCTGGGGGGCTCTACTTTCATAATGAAAATTTTCTCTCCCTTGGTTCTCCTTCTTATAGGAGCTGCAGGAGGAAACAGACGTGCTTTTATGGCTTGCTGCAAGGCTTCCTCCAGGAACTGAGCCTTGTCAAAGAAATCCCAGAATCCACCAAGGAAATTTTGAGTGATGAGGGAAGAAACCAATTTATTCTTCACATTCCCCATGCACGTTGTTAACAACTAATCCTAAGTCAGCAACATGTAGAGTGGATATGTGAGGCCCTTCCACCTGGATAAAAATTCCGGGACGCACTCGTCGGGCCTTTTCTTGCACTTGAAAGTGGTTAGAAATAGTTTTCTTATGAGTAATGGAGCTGAACTGATACAAGAACTACTTGAGAAGATCCTCCCAACTAGTTATGGACCCGATGGGTAACTGGTTGTACCAGATGAATGCAATCCCTTCCAGTGTCTGTATAAAGCACTGAAGCATAGAGGCCTCATACTGCGCTGGGGTCCCTAGCATAGGTCCACATCTTGAGATGAAGTGGGTCAGGTGCTGCAATGGATCTCCCATCCCATTGAAGGGGTAGAATGTGGGGTTCCTGAAATCTGAGTGTGTCGGCATATCAACAACCCATGCCGGATATGGATTTCCATTAGGTGGGATTGCCACCTATCGGGTCCCAAGAGCCTCAAGATGGGCAATGTGATCGGCCATCAGATCACCCTGATAGGTATTTCTGTCCTGATGAGGATTCCAAACAATTAGTATGTTGACAGACTTTTCAACGTGATAGGCGGGCCCAACGACCCATGGAGAGGATAGTGGAACAACTCAAGGGGCTGTCGGAGGGTTGACCTACGAAGCAGCTGGAGGAAGAACCTATAGATCCAACTGAGGGGTTGTCAAGGGAACAACCTATAAAGTCGGATCCCAAAGGTGGGTCTTACAAAGCTCAATTGTATTAGGTGATGCATACCATGTTTTCTTTATATAGACTCCTACATCTGCCCTATCTTGATGGGCAGGGTTTTCCAGATCACTAAGAGGTAACTCTCTAGGAAGGAGATGTACCTTCCCTTACTACCCCGATCGAGGATCACCATAATCTAGACATCAATCTACAAAATGTTTGAAAAAGATTTCATTGACAATCCTTTTCTAATATATGATTTTTTGGCACAACACGGCCTTTTTTAGATCATCATTTGTCTTCAGTACTAAACTAGATAGGTCGGAGGGCTTAACATCTCTGGGGGACCTTTTCCCTTATTGGGGTCTCGACCAAAAGGTAGTGACTCATTGGGATCCAATAGGTTAATAAAATGTCTCTATTGATGAGTGAAAACACCTAGGGGATCCAACACATGTGGTACTATCCCAAGGGGTAGGGTATCTTCAAGGAGACCCATCTTGGCTTCCTTCACTGGGAGCTCAGCCATGTTGATTGTAACTGTTCCTGATGGCACATCCTTGATATCACTAAGTGAGTCAGGCTATCAAAAAATCAGGCTTAAGTGAAGGGATGCATACTATCCCCAATTGTGGATCCACATATGTGGATATGCCTTGACTATAAATTTGTAGAGCATAGTGAGGCTCTGAACACATCGTTGCTGAAGAATCTGGTGATAACCTAGGCCATGGAAAGCGTGACCAAATCGACCAGGAGGAATTGCTAACTGATATCGTCATAGTGCTCATGGATCCTTGGATAAACCATCTGATGATAGTGGAGATAGAAATGTGTCATTCCCAAAGTTCATCGGAGACATACAACTTCATCCTGGTCGAGGAACTCTAGGATTCCAAATTATGGCATTGCAATCATCTAGAACATCTCAAGGAAGTGATTTGCAGCAAGAATTTCCCATAGGCTCCTTCACTCAGAAGTGGGATCTAGCATCTAATTTTCCCATTCATAAACCAGGGGAGTCTGGGGAATATTAATGACACTAATATAGATCATTACGGTGGTGGACTAGTTAGTGGAGAGTACGGTGTGTGAAACAACAAACCACAACATATTGGGCTACCTCCTAGGGATTGTACTGACAGCATTACCACATATCTGTAGGATGGGGTGATGACCGCCGCTTCCTACACAAGGGTAGAGGTCATGGGTAGTATATCAGGCTGGTATTAATCATCTTCCAAATACCAGAATGACTATCTGTGATCTTGTGTGGAGGTAGAGTGAATTGGGTGACAATAGAGAATCTTGCACAGTGCGACCCTGTAAATGAGTCAAATCCTCCTCCTCCTGTATGTATCTATGGAGGGATTCAAGGATCTAGTGTATCTCTATTTTTATGAGGATGAAGTTGAAACACCTAGTTCCTAACCCAGACCCTAACATAGAGGATCGGGGTGAAGGCTTCATCATCGAGTCGTACTCTACTTCAGAATATAAGAAGCAGATAGGACAGGTGACGATCTAGAACTTCTTGGGGACCTTCCTTTAGCGGTGATGATTTTCCCTCCTGTCCCATAATGATTCTTCAGGGTAAAGAAGATATTAGACATGGGGAGGACCTCCATGCGGGTTTATGCTAGAGCAGGGAGGACCTCCGCCTTAGCTGGTTGCGATGCGAGGGGGACCTTCACATTTGTTGTCGTTAGAGTGGATGGGACCTCTACTCTGATGGGTCGGGGTACGAGGATCACCCAGGAATATGTCAAATGGAACATGGGGAGGACCTCAATGTCTGTTACCTGGTATGTGGGGAGGGCCTCTACAGTAGGGAGTACTAGAATGGGGAGGTCCTCCACTAGAGTTGGTGGGAACATGGAGAAGTCCTCCATGCTGATAGGTCAAGGAGTGGAGATGATCTTTACTTTGATTGACGCTGTCGTAGGGAGGACCTCTACTTGAGATGCTAATGATGTGGGGAGGAACCTCATGTTGACAATATAAAATATGGTAAAAACTTCTATACCTGGGATCATGGGAATGGGGAGGACCTTTGTTCTAGGTGTTGACAAGAAAATTAGGATCTCTTCTTGGGCTAGTGATGGTGGCATGTAAAGGAACTCCATGATGAGCGTGAAATTGGGGAGTACCTCCACTCTGTCTAGTGATGGTATAAGGAGGTCCTTCATAATGAACACCATCATCACAGGTTTACCCTTGATGGCTGCTACTCACAACAATGATCAGAAGAGTCAACCCAGACTGCCCAATGGGTGGCTGGGGCCTCAATCCTGATTGGGCGTAGAAGTGTCCCTTCCCTATAGTAATGTGGGATAGATAGTGTGCATCGGTGGTGGCATGGGTCACTAAAGTTTTGAAAGATGACACCCCCTGATGGGAATCCTCCTAAGCATGCACCTGACATTGGCACCAGGTCAACTGAACTAGGGACGGTTGGGTAGGGGTGTAGACCACCTACTCCTCGGTCTTTGGGACCGAATGGCAGCATTGACACGGCCTAGTTGGATCCCTCCTTGGTAACTCCTTGGTTTAATTTTTCACTGGTTTGACTCTAGAATCCCTTACATCATTGGTGTAAGGGAGAAAATCATAAGATCATTCTGGGGAGAGGCTCCTGAAATGGTTGAATGTCAGAGTGGGGAGCAGTGGATCCCTATGCGGCCCTTGGGGGCGATGGTGATGCTAAGGCACAGAGGCCTCCAGATCTTGGAAATCCATTTACCTAGTTGGGATGACCTCATCCTGTTCATATCGACGAACTAGAGTGTTGATCACCCTCCTCTTAATGAACTCCAAGGGTGAGATGGGGCATGGGAACCCAGCAGCTGTGGCAGTTGATGATTTTGTGGCATAGGTGGAGTTGTGAAAACTTGTTGCATTGGAATTTTGCATGCCCCTGCATCTTTGGGTAGGAAGTGACTAGTTTCCTATGGCTATAACTTGAGTCTTGACAAGCATTAAGATTCAGAAATTGGAACAGATATTCAGAAAATAATTCTCAATTACCCAATGGCGTTCAGTCCTCCATGGTCAGAGAGAAAGATCCATGCTGATAATGCCACAAACTAGAATTCCCAATGATTAATTGCCCCAAATTCTAGTGAGTTCCATGTCAAGCCCATTATTTTCTTGGTGGGACTCGACACCGAATATATGAATCTGGTAACATGCTTCTCTCCTAATTTCTTGAACACTACTAATCTCCATTTTTAGTAGAAGAGTTTCACATTGGGTTCACCATTTCTGTGTCTGATTCTTTCCACCAGGGTGCGCCCACCGTGTACGTGTTGATGCATTCGGTGACAGTCGCATTGTACCCTGCATTCCCTCTTTCCAAATGCAGGAGGCATCCATCACCTCTTCAGTGTTTTATTATCCTTGATCGAAATGGGATGATGGGATTTCAGTTCCTCCTTTCATAGATTCTTCAGAATTCATTTCATAGTCTGGGTCTCCCTCATAGATTAATATGTTGTTTGTGAAACTTTTTCCTGGTACCATATCTTTGTGGATGCTAGTTAATTATGATACTTCCACCAGGAAATTGTAAAGGGTCAAGTCAGGGAAGCAACCTTCAGTTAGGAGAGTAGTCACCCCAAGGCATATGTGGCATGTATTGACGCTGAAACACTTGAACACTTGTATTATTTCTTGTTAGAGGGATTATAAAAGGCGTAGAAACTTGAGGATTCCCATATCAGTTGTAGGGTATCTTATTCTAGAAGCATGTATCCTAGGTTTTCCTTGGCTTCCCATGTTTAACACGGGGTATTCCATGAGTTTAACGTCTAACAGAGATGGATCAGACTGATTAGAACACTGAAAATAGTAGACCATATGGTTACATCCCTATGAGGGAGCACAAGGAGGGTTTACCATATGGATGGATCAAAATATCCAATGATGATGGAACTTTGGTGGAGTGTCCCTGAAAAGGTAAGGTTTCACACCGTGAAGGATGATCTGAACACCATGAAGGGAAGATCAGAGAAGACGGGTCCCACAAAGGGGCACACCAAGGTTTACCATTAGCTGGGATTGAAACTCATGGAGGCTTACTGCATACCCTGTGTAGAGGATAGGGATCAAAATCCACATAGTTCGAAGGGGTGATTTGGGGATTACACATTGATATGTCCCAGGTGCTTCTAGAAGCAGCAATCATATGGGTGAATGGGGATTATGCACTGAGATGACTCAAGTGATTCTAAGAGAAAAAATAAAATGGATAAATGGAGATTACACATTGAGATGGCCCAGTTGCATGATATGACCCTATAGGGATAAGGGTGGGATGATAGAGTAGATGTTCGAGGCTTGTGCAATGTTATATGCTCATATGGATGGCATGATCCCACTGGGATGTGGTGGCCTGAGTAAGAATCAATATGGATGATGTATTATTTGATAAATTGGATGAGATTAATGGGGTGAAACCGATTTAAAGATGATGGCATTGGGCTTGAACCTTAGATAAGTTTCCTATGTATCCCTATAGTAGAGAATCAAAGTCAACGTAGTTCTAAGATGGGTGATGAGTCACCTGAGGAGGGAGCTCGTGAGAATGGACTCATGGATGGGACCTAAAGGAAATGGAACCTTGGGTTAAGGCATGAATTTCCTGAAACATAGGTTCTCAAGGGAGAGACCTGGATGAGACATGAATGATGGGATTGAAGCTCAGGGAGTCTTCTTACGTATCCCTATAGCGGGGAATCAAATTACATGTAGTTCAGTATGGGGCATAGAATTGGGTTGTACACAAAGGACAATGACCCAGAGACATGTTGGTGCTTATTCGTGGTTAGCATCCCATCACAAGAGGATCACTCTTGGTTGGAGGAGTATGGATCGAGTGTGGGTCTTATGCATGGTTAATTACCTGGGTGGATCAGAACACCTCATGGAGGTGAATCCAGGATATGTTCCCCAAAAAGGAAAGTTGTCACATTAGGAGGGTGCATCCCTAAGAAGGAGCACCAGAGTTTTTCATTGATCAGGGTTAAACCTCAAGGAGGATTCCTACATACCTTGTTTAGAAGACATAGATAAAAACCCACATAGTTCAAGAATATGGTTTAACATCAAGTGGGATAAGTTTGAACCGATGTGAAATGGCCGAGATAGATAGGTGATGGGCTTGGACCTTAGGGAGGTTTCTTATGTATCCTGTCAAAGAGACAGGGATCAAAGTCCATGTAGTTCAGGAGAAAAAGGTGGGCATGGGGTTTACCCATGGTTAGTATCCCATAAGAGGATGTCATGGTTGACACTTTCTCTAATCCCACACGAGTCATGATCGGTATGAGAAATAAGAGGTATAATTAGACCTAATGATTGTGTCATGAGAGGCACAAACACAAGGGATATTATGTGGGGATTACGCACTAAGGTATCCTGAGGAGATAGATATTTGGACTTACTCCTAGAGGGAATCCCAAGGAGGGTGTCCAGATGTATGAGGAGGATATGGACATCACACCAGGATCACCCTATCAAGGTGTGTGTCGGGGCTTACATAGAGACTGCCTGAGGAGCACACGGTGAAAAAGCACAAAGGGAAAGAGAATGTGGATTGAAAAGGATGGGAGTGAAAGTATCTTGGTCCCATCCTCTCTCTAGTCCACTCAGGATTGCCACGAATGTAGAAACTCATAGTTTAACATCATGTGTTGGGGGCGAAGGGGCTTGGTAGTTTAACGTCCTACAGCTCAAATGATGATAACTCACTCCTCACACCTAGGACATACATAACTTATACTGACCCACTCTTGGGGGAGGGAAGGCACAAGTAATTCCTAGTGGGAGTGAGTTGGAGGAGTGGTCACTCGATGGGATCATGTTAGCATGGCTATGAGAAGAGGCAATAACCATTAGCGTGCCTATGAGAAGAAGCATGGGGTAGGGAAACGTTGTATAAAACACCACTCATGGAACCATGAAACCACTCTATACAAGAATAGAAAGCCACATAGGAGAAGGGTTCATGAAGAGAAAGGCTTCCCAAATACATGCTTCGTGAAGCTCGAGTGCTTTGCAAAGCAAAGGGGCTTCACAAAGGAAGGGTTTTTCATGAATGAGAGGCTTGGGTGGAACAGAGCTTTACTTTAGCAAAGATCTCTTGATTTGGAGAGTGCTCTATGAATGATTAATTCTTTGTGGAGCCTTGAGAAACCCTAAGTGGATCCCTCCTTTGTGAAGGGAGAAGGAATTTACAAAGGTAATCCCCACCATAGGTGGGGACCATAAAGAACTAAATGAGGAATAGCTCACACATATCAAGTACCTTAGGCGGTCCATCTTTGGGTTTGCGGAGATCTTTATAAAATGAGAGTTGGGAAGGTGAAAGGTCAGAGTAATGATGGTTTGGGGAGGAGGTGATCCTTTTATTTATAGGCATCTAAGGTCATCGGGTTTCGCGGGGCTAGCCATGGAGAAAATTTTGGCACTGTGAAGAAAAAGTGATGTCATGGAGGGCACATGTTCGCAGTCGGATCACAAAGGAGAAGTGATGTCACAGAAGACATATATTCATGGTCTAATTGCAAAAGGATCAAGACACCATATAGGAGATATATTCGTGAGATGGTCCGCAAAGGGAGATGGATATCATGGAGGACATATGTTCATGGGCTGATCTGCGAAGGGATCTGGATGCCATGGAGGACATACGTTCATGGGCTGGTCTACAAAGGGAGTTTGATGTTGTAGAGAAGATCTATTTTCGAGCTAGTCTGCAAAACATCATTGTGGAATAGCATTTGTAAATAGGACCCTTTGAGAATTTTAGCCAAAACTCAAGGCCACTTAGGTCTACATTTGTCTTTGAAGCGACCGTGACTTTGTCCATGCCTTCAGGGGCATGAATTTTGGTGCCAACATATATGAACAATAAACATTTTTTATAAAATTAACCATCTTAAACAAGAAACTAAAAGAAAAAATAATCTATTCATACTACGTGATAACATTATTTCATGTATATGTTTTAAATATACAATTCCTTTTTTAATTAAATTGATTATTCTTGCCCAGTTATTTCTTTTTTTATATATTTTTTTGTTAGAGATAATGAAAGATCGAATTAGAGAAAATGAATCCTAGATGATCATGATTCATGTCATGAAAATATTATTAATGTAGTGAGATATTTGTGTCACGATTTCACTACTTGAAGAGGAGACTGGAGGAAAGAATGAGTGAAATAGACTTCAGAAACACACATTCATGGTGTGAAACTGAACATGTGGTCCATAATAAAAACATAAAGCTGCAAGAAAATATTACTGGTGATTTAGGAATAGATAGAAAATTCAATTTTGAATAATTTCAATAATTCTAGATGGTTCACAATATTGATACTTTTTTTCAAGTATGAGAAATCACTAGTGGATAGGCCCAATGGAGGTAGATCGATTGATTTACATGGGAAGATTAAAGAAGGTTTCATAAAGAGGAAAGGGGCCCAAAAACAAAGAGATGGCCTAGATATGACCATTTTTTGATCCAGACTGGGTAACATCCTTCCAACCCCCTATCACTTGAGTTGAGAAGAGGTAAGGTCATGAAAATGACATTAAAAAAAGATATTCTGGGATAAAACCCAAGTTTTTTTATGTGTTTTTTCTATTTTTTGGTGGAGGTTGTCTCTATTAAGTCTTTTTCAAATTTCATTGAAATAGGGCCTGCACTTTCAAATGTACATTTTTATTTTCAAATTTGAATGAGGGCACATGAAAGAGGAATTAAGGAAACTAAGAGATGGCTGCAAGATGAAGTGTATCAATTCAATAAGGGGTGTGAGTTTTAATTTTAGAAAATTTATGTTACTCCCCTAAAATTTCTACATAGGAAATTTTAATTGAAAATGCATGACCCAAACTATGAAATTTTATTGATTTTTTTATCGAGGATACAAACACTACTTAAGAAAATCATCATTCCATGTATTTTAATTTATTTGTTAATAAATTTTATGATAGAATGAGAGAATGAATTAGGAAAGATAAACTTTGGGATATGGATTTGATAAATCATGATTTTGGAAACTTGTTAATTCTTGTAAATAAAACTTTTTTGAGGTTTTCAATTATTTGAAAATCTAAAATTTGTATGGATTTATTTATTTTTATTGTGAATTTTCATGAGTAATTGTCCCAAATACATGTTCTCATTCATGAGAAATTTTCAAAGAATAGTATTTCCATTTTTTCATAAGAATATTTCTTGAGAGACTCTAACATGATTTCTTCTAGAACTTTCTCTGCATCTTGTCAAAGCTATGATTATACAATTCACTTTTAAAATGAGTAAGAAATTTTTTTGTTAATCCTTTATATTGAGACGTACCTTTACATTAATCCTTCTTAAGTGCATAGAAGCCATAAATATCCTTTTTGTGGAAGATCCACATTATAATCATATATTATCCTTTCATATACTACTCAATATATTTTTAATGATTATAAAAAATTACTGTTGGGGAGATGATACCATGGTGGAAGGGATGTGATTATTGAATCTGATAAGTGTAGGGGTGTTTTCATGGGAAATTGGGGAAAAGGTTCATGATTTTTTATTCATTTTACTGATTTTCATTCCCTCTTGAAAGAAAAATTTTCAAAAATAAAAAATGGGTTGATTTTTAGAGGGCCAAAAATTACCATTTACTTAACCAATTATTTCTATCATTTGGTGTTATGCGGTGGATGTGAGACTTGTACAAAGTCAAATTTCAAAGAAAAAAAGAAGAAGAATATGAATAAAAAATAAATAGGTTGCATCATTCATTTTACTTCACTTATTCATAACCTTACATTTAATTTTTTCAGGAAAGGGGAGATATCATCTTATAAGGGAAAATTTTTTATTAAGATACTTTTTATTATCATACAAATTAATTTAGATCCAAACTCCTTTTTGAGATTTATTTATTTTAAATTATTATCCACCAACCCTGAAGCCTCAGAGTTATTTGATCCTAATGATAAATCATTCATGTTTAATCATGATTTTTTCTCAATGGGGTGGATAATTTGGATGCATTGCAAGCCAATAGTATGTAACATGATTTGAGGTAAGATATATTTATATTTTTACCTTTAGTGATAATTGAAAAGAATTCAAAGTGAGGTAAATTAAGAATGGAATTAATATTGATGATGAATTGAAAAATATGAATGGAAAAAAGGAAAAGAATTGTTAGGTGAAAATACAGAAAGTAAAATACATTATTGACTCGATTTCTTTGAAAAGTGAGGATTTGAGGAAATTTTCTTATGTAATTCTTGAATATTTAATTCCCTATTTGATCACTTGATTCTATTGAAATTGATGTTTAAATAATGATAGAGTGATGATCCTTTTAAATTTTTTGTTTTTTCATTATTGAGTAGAAACATGAGTTCAAGTAAAGGGGGATTTGATAACCGTATTTCATGCATACATTTTTTAATATAAAATACAATTATTTTTTATATAAATTTTTTGTTCTTTACCATGTATTTTATTATTTTATTTATGTTATGGAAAGAGACAATAGAATCTTAAATTTTAAATAATAAATATGAGCTTATCAAGATTCACATCATGAAACTACGATTCATGTCTTAAGATATTCATGGCATGATTTCATGGCTCAAAGAGGAGGTTGGAGGAAAAAACAATACAAATAGAGCTAGGCCACACACATTCATAACATGACACTAATATTCACACTGTGAAAATCCAAGAGTTCACACCATGAGTCTGGTCATGATAAAAATTTGTGAAACTTAATATAGAAGTGGAGCCCAAATTATCATGGCGTGATGCCCCTTGTCATGTTGTGAAAGTTTGTGATGGGACTTCAGACATTCAATTTTCTGCAATCTTTGACCAGGGCCTACATCTAATGGTTTGGTAACCCCTAGAGTTGAATTGGGAAGATTCCAAAAATGATTTTATATAATTTATGATTATTGGGGGGTTACTTTATGCCTTTAAATAAAATTTTATGGAGGTTATACAAAGGCATTCGAGATCAGAGCCTCGGGTAAGGTGTTTCACTTCTGCAAAGTCCTTCACTGAGATTAATCCACAATTTCTTTTAGGATTTTATTTTCTTTCTTTTTCTCACCCTCTCATTCCTAGGGGGTGATTTATTTCATTTCATGGTAATTTCAAAGAATGGTAAATGGTAAAATATGTACTTTACTTTGAATAATTCCATTCATGATATTGATGCAGTGTGTTATTAAAATTACAGCACACCGCAGTAGTAGAGGTAGGGAGAAAATATAGGGAGGAAAATACATAATTTAATTGAAATAAAATTTACAACACAAATATAATAAAAACAATATATTATATATATTTCAAGAATTATTTTGGATAATTACATGGGTAAGTACAATTTATCACATACATTCAAAAACATCAACGTTCCTTTGTCTTTGGCCCCCGAACCCTGATCATTGTATTAGTTATAAAAAAAACCACCCCATATTAAGAAAAATAATTCACCTGTACATAAAAACAATTCTTATGTTAGTAATACTATAAATAAATAAATAAATAAATAAAACACAAAGTGTCAATTTTAAACTAAAAACATATGCTTTGAGTCATGCCAGGAACACCATGTTTTAGATTGAGTTGAGTTTGATTCTTAAATGTCACAACAATTCTTTTTATTCTCAAAATTAGGTGCTCTTGAATTGGATCACATATATGGTAATAAAAAATACCTCCGAATGTTGTCTAATTTAAGAGAAAGTTATTTTTGATAAAAAAACTTCAACTATCACTCCATTTCTTATTAATCATCAAGCATTATCTCTATAATAATTAACTAAATAATTATCATATAAAAATGATAAGGAAATTAAATAAGTAATAACATATAAAATGATGAGAAAACAATCTAATATTTTTATGCTAAGTTTTTCCTATGTGATGCATTTTTTAAACTAAAATGGAACTTACATATTGAAAACACTCACTTCAATTCATACCGACCACAATGTGTGTAATATTTATGTGTAGTCAATTTATACACTTCAAAAATGATTATGGACATTGTCCTAGAGTTTTGAAAAAATCCATGCTCATTTTCTTAGTCTTGGTTTGTGTTGTACATTTTAAACTAAAATGATATTTATATTGAAAATACACACTTTGAGTCATATTGGTCATATCGTGTATCAGATTTATGTGTGGTTGATTATTACACATCACAAATGAATTATGGACCATTTTCATAATGTTTGAAAACAATCCAAGATTTGTTTCTTAGTTTTGGATATTTGATGTGTGTTTTAAACTAAAATGATGCTTTTGTATTGAAAACATACACTTTAAGTCATATCAACTACATCATGTGTCATATTGATGTGTGGTCAATTCCTACATGTAAAAAATGAATTATAGATTATTTTTTGGAAAGTTTGAAAATAATCTAAGATTGTTTTATTAGTTTTGATGATGTGAAATGTGTTTTAAACTAAAATAGAACTTTTGTATTGAAAACACACACTTCGAGTCATACTAACAACATCAGGTGTTAGATTGACATGCAGTTGATTCCCACATATCACAAATGAATTATCAATTATTTTCCTAAATTTTGAAAACAACCTAAGCTATATTTCTTAGTTGTTGTGACATGATACATGTTTTGAACTAAAATGGAATTTTTATATTGAAAACATATACTTTGAGTCATATCGACCACATAGAGTGTTAGATTGATGTGCGCTTGATTCCTACACATCAAAAATTAATTATGGATCATTTTCCTAAAGTTTAGAAATAATCCAAGATTTTTTCTCTGTTTTGGCTATTTGATGAATTTTAAACTAAAATTACATTTATATTGAAAACACATATTTTGATTCATACTGACCACATCATGTGTTTGATTGGTGTGTGGTCAATTTTTATACATGAAAAATGAATTATGGATCATTTTCATAATGTTTTACAAAAATATGATATTTTTTCTTAGTTTTGGAGATGTGACATGAATTATAAACTAAAATGGAACTTTTATATTGAAAATATGCACTTCAAGTCATACTGATCACATCAGGTGTTAGATTGACATGCAGTTAATTTCTATATGTCACAAATGAATTATCAATCATTTTTCTAAATTTTGAAATCAGTTTTAGATTGTTTTATTAGTTTTGGTGACGTGATGCAATTTTTAAACTAAAATGACACTTTTATATTGAAAAAACACTATAAAGACCAGAAAATTTCAAGGAAATTTTTTTATTAATTTCTTTGTAATTTTATGAGTACTCGGTTTCTGACGGAACCTGATTCTGAGGCCCGGTGTGCCTGGAATCAATTTCCGAAGTTTAGCTCAGGTACGTTCAGTGAACAAACGAGCGAGTTTTTATATCTTTTAAACCAGTGCTCGAAATTGAAATCTGAGGGCACCGATGAACTCGCAATGCCGGTAATAGCTTAACGGGACCTTTATCGCAGTTGCATTTAAAGCAGGTTGTGAGATAAAATTTTGGAGTTTAGTAAAGAAGTTAAATAATTTGTTAAAACAAATTTATATCTAAGGAAGTTAAATTCTCTCAAGTGTGGATATATGAGAGGTGGGTCCCACACAATCCCCAATCCCTCATATTCCCATAAAACTCTCCAACCCCCTTTAACACCCCTTCAATTTAATGTGACAACCCCCTTAATAAAGAGACCATCTCTCTCCCTCTTTAATGGTGCCAACACTTAAATTAATTAAGTGTTTTGAATTTGAAAAGGCATGGAATGTTTATTATTAGGGGAATCCTCTTTTTAATATGGGTTGGAAAATATTTTGGATAATCTCGTGGTTAACCTCTGGAGAAATTTAGAGAGAAATTTAAACCTCTGAAAAAGAATGGTTCTCCAACGACGGGCCTTCCAAGGTCTTCGACGAAGAACAATCCTTCAACGGAGGACGGATTCCGACGAGTCTTCGACGCTCAAGCTCTGATATGAAGTGTGAGGTGAGCGTAATGATCGACGTCAACTCCATTCACTTTCTTTGGCTCGATGACGCTTGTCAACCGCGGATCTTTCTCGAGGTAGGGGTTTAATTTGAGAATGTTAATATTCCTATGATTGTTCCCTTCTAAAACAAAGAACGCGAATCAACTCATTATCAAGTTGATTTGCGGATGTTTTTATTTGCGGGTTGGGAATATTTATTTTCATGGGTATTGTTGAGAATTAAGTTCAATTTTAATTGATTAAAATTGTGCCTTCCTAGTCGTTGAACATCATTGTTGTTCGACCTTTTGATAATGCCTAACGCGAAGGGCGCGGGCCGAACAAACACGGCCCGAAAACCCTCCGCAGATTGTTTGTTGATGTGTGGATTGATGACGATGATGAAACGAAATCGTAATGGCGTTTGAAATCCTTCGCAGTGAAGAGAAGGTCCTGGGAGAATTGCCAGAGAATACGGTGGGCAAAATGGACCACCGGAGCGCGTCTGTTGGTCCGCAGAAGGTGGCGGCGGAGCGCCCCGCTGGCGCGGCGGCGCTGGCGACCGGAGGCGGCGGCCGGATCCGTCCAGCCACCTGGAGGAGGTGGCGCCCTAGAGCGCCACCGGAGAAGCCCCTCCGCGGCTGTTCTGCGGTGGCGTGGCAGTAGATCTCACGCGGCCGCGGGATCTGGGACGACCGGGGCGGCGCTTTGCGCCGCCGGTACCAATTAGCAGCCCCCCCCCCCCCCCACTCTGCGACATCCGCTCAGCCACGCTGGCCGATCCACACCTGGCCGCGCGGCCGGGCCGCACCACGCCCAACTGGACCAGACCCGGACTCGGGTCGGGTCGACCCGGTTCAGGCCGACCCAAGGGGTGTTGGGCCGGGTCGGACCGACCCCATACCCCATATTTTCGGATCATCTTTAGTTAAACGCCCACAACTTGAGTTTTTGACCTACGATCGATGCACCTCTAGTTTTGTAGGATTCCTTGGATTGATGCGGTCGTTTCGGTATATTGCACTCGAGGTTTTGGCGAAGTTTGGGTATGGCGGGGTTGGTTCGAACCTGAAACCAATCAGGCCCTCGGAGCAGAAATGCTTATAACTTGAGCTCCAGACGTCCGATTGACGATCCGTAGACTTTGTTGGATTCCTATTGGTGAGAAGGTTTTTTTTTCTATACTTCACCTGAGGTTTGGATGTAGTTGGAGTATGGTCGGGTTGGATTGTACCCGAAATCCAACTGGGCCCCTAGAACGGAAAAGCTAATAACTCTCAGACCGGACGTCAGTTTGACGAACCATCAGTGGTGTTGGTAATAATGTTAAGAAACGCTTCCTTTGAGTATAGCCCATGGGAGTTCAGGGTACAGTTGAGATACGATCGGGTTGGTTCGTACACGAAACCAATCGGGCCCCCGGGACTAAAAGGCTAATAACTCACAAACCGGGCGTCCGATTGACGGGTCGTCTGTTGCGTTGAGACCCCTTTGACGAGACGGAACTTTGGGATACATAAAATCTGGAATTTGTGACAGTTGATGTATCGACCATCTTGGATCGTGGAGCGGACCCTCCCAGAATCGAGCGTGTTGTGTGTGGGAACCCTAGAGTTGGCTGCGACTGCGACGACGATGACGACTATACTTGGATCCTATGTGGGTTCGGCAGCGAGGACGGATATACTTGGATCCTTCGTGGGTTCAACAGCGATGATGACTGTACTTGGATTCTCCATGGGTTCGGAATCTATGACGACTGTACTTGGATCCTACGTGGGTTCGGCAGTGATGGTTACTGTACTTGGATCCTACGTGGGTTTGGCAGCGATGGTTACTGTACTTGGATCCTATGTGGGTTTGGCAGTGATGACTTTTGTACTTGGATCCTACGTAGGTTCGATAGAGGAGATGATTCAGAGGATACATATAATCATCTCCACCCCTCTTCATAAGAAGTATACCTGTGTGAGCTGAGTCTTGACTTTCAATCATTATCATCGATGTGATTTACTTGATTTCCTATGTGGACTGGGTTGTGATTTCCTGTGTGGACTGAGTTGTGATTACCTGTGTGGACTGGGTTGTGTTTTCCTGTGTGGAATGGGTTTTACTTGGGCTCGTGAGTTGGAGCCGAACTGGAATTGATGACTTAGGTATATGTATGGGAATATACCTAAGTAGAGTTGGTTGATACTTCGTGTTTCTACCTTTTCTTATGGTTATCCTTATTGGATTTAGTGAGACCTTGAGGGTCTCTGGGTCCCTACTGAGTATCGCTATACTCACCCCTACATGGGCTATGCCCACACCTCGTTGTGTTGGATGCAGACAACGGACAGTGCTGACAGAGACCGAGTGTACGAGGACTGGACGGTACCCGGAGGTGGACCTCACGACGAGTCAGTACCCGGAGGTGGACTACACGACGAGACGGTACTCGGAGGAGGTTGGCGGGTGAGAGCGTTGAGGAGGCTATCTTTACCTACCCTTCATGTAGGATCTGAGGTGGACGACCCAGGAGCTGCTTCTATATTCCATCTTTTTGTCTTTTCTGTTGTACTTTCGTTCAGTTGTATCTGTACTTTTCAGTTGGGTTTGTATTCTGGCCCATCTAATTTTCAGCACTTTCTTTTGTACTTAGTGTATTACTTCCGCTTGTACTCTAGTTGGTTGTGTTTGTGTTTTATAAATGCAATGCCTTCCCAGTTATCGGGATTTACGCCTTTGGTGCTAGTCACCATCCCCTGGCCTATGGAAGACGGGCTTGGGGTAGTTACGACACGGGCCCCAGGGGATGGGTCGTGACAAAATTGGTATCAAATGAGTCGGTTCTACCGCAGAACTTATGACTCTGATATTTTCTTTCTGTGAATAAATAGTGTTAAGTGTACTAAGTGTGGTTTTTAGTTCAGGGAGTCCAGTGTTGGTGTGGCGGACAACGTATCCATACACCAGGACCCTGGCTACTGATTTCTGACTCACTACAAGAAAACATTGATTGCGTGTGAGTTTACAAAATTTTCCTAAATTTAGCTCAAACCAGGTCATCTCACCAGGTATAATCGTTTGACCGTGTCGCATCTGTTCAGGATGCCACCATGAAGACAGTCAGTTGGAGTTCTAAGAGAGTACTCAATAACTGTCCACCGAGAAATGAGGCTCTGGTGCAGAACTCTCTTTCTATGATGGTACATTCAGGTGGTGTACCAGCAGCACCACCACCCATTGGGCAGCAGATGCCACCAGCTGTACTAGTGGATGGTGCACGCTGACAAAGCGCGTTGCACGAGTTCCAGTAGTAGAGGCCTCTGAGGTTACGAGGTGAGACAGATTCCCAGGTAGTAGAGGACTGGATGGTGGTGATTTCTCGAGTTCTACACCTAGTTTAGACACTAGTAGAGAAGATGGTGATCTTAGCTACTAGTGTTTTCCAGTGAGAGACCATGAGGTTGGTCCGCATAGTGATGAGGCTTCGGTACGTGGACCGATTCTTGATATAGTACCTTCGGGTAGTGTGTCGTCTATACATCACTACCTGTTGGTCAGCAGTTTCAACCGGCGGTACCAGTAGATGACACATGTAGGTTCAATGTCTTACATGTGTTTCTACATCAGATACCCCTTAGGTTCTGAGGCAAGCCCGACTCATAGGCAGCTAAGGACTAGCTTGAGGAGGTGGCTGAGAGTTTTCTAGAGCTTATACAACTTCGTCAGGATGACATATCAGTAGATGAGTAATCATCGAGACATACCGATCATTCCTAGTACTTGATGACTACGATACGATCAGTGCTTTAGGGCTCATACTTCTGAGCGAGGTGTGTTTAAGGACATCCGAGCTAGCACCTTTCCTCTATGCATTCCTACTTATGTTAGGGTGCTAGAGAGAACCTTTTTGGTTGATAATTCTTTGGCTGAGAGGATACAGTCAGTGAAGGTTAGCAGTAATAAACAGGAAACTGGCGTCAGTCTCAGAGACTTGGGCGTGTAAAATGTTTCAAGAAAAAGAAGTGTTAAGGACAGATGAATCTGCAGAGTAGCAGACATGGAAGCATGGCTAGGAGAGTAGCATGAGGTGGTGTACATTTTAACATGTTACAACCACCCGCCGTTGTAGCCCCCGCTAGGCTCAGGGAGCTGGAGGGCCGGGGAAGAGAGTAGCTGCATGCAGACAAGGAGTGCGACCGAAAGGCTCTAGGGATGATTCGAGGAATGATCTGTGTCTACTACTAGCTGCCGTAACAACAGACATTGATACGAATCATTCCTTTCTTCCAAGAATCTTGTCCCAGACCTAGAGTTTCCGGTTAAGCCGTTGAATTGACCCTCACATCTGGAGATACATTTGGGAGGAGAATCGATAATCACACTTATGCCGACGGTGTGATCTGACCCTTGAGGCGAGAGTTTCAGTTGGAGCCTCTTGGTGGCAGTGTCAAGACCTTACGACGTTAGTTTGGGTATGTACTGGGCAACCATAGTTCATACACAGATTTACTGTATTACGCAAAAAGGTTGTGGTTTACCTACAATGTTGGGATGGGTTTTCCTTGGTCGATGAAAAGGAAACCACAGGTAGCATAGGATGGAATCATGCATAAGTGGGTTCAGTCGATCACTCATGAGTTAGCCAGACTTATATTTGAGCCAGACTTCTCCAGAGTTGTTGCACCGCTTTTGGCATTAATGAAGAAGGGGAAAACTGTTCGTGTGGTCAGGGTTATGCCAGCAGAGATTTTTAGGAGCTGAGGAAGAGGTTGACCAGTGCGCTCATTTTGAGGCTACCGGAGAAGGTGCAAATCATCTAGGATCAGATGAAGACTGCACAGAGTAGGCATAAATCCTATGTTGATAGGAGACGAAGACCACTGGAGTTCGAGAATAGAGACCATGTTTTCTTACAGGTCTCACCTTGACGAGGTCTACAAAGATATGTCTGAGGCGGCAAGTTATCTCTGACGTTCATCGGACCCTTTTCTATCCTTAGCAGGGTAGGCATAGTGGCTTACCGCTTGACCTTTCCACCACAGTTTCATTAGTTGCACGATGTCTTCCACATATCTCAGCTGAGGAGATACGTGCACGGCCATTCACACATCATCGACCATAGGGAGTTGGACATTGATGATAGGGCGACATTCACGGAGGTTTCAGTGGAGATCGAGGATCGACATGAGTGGGTCCTACAAGGATGGTCGATTCCTCTGGTGCGCTTTCGCTGGCAGCACAGGAACCTCTAGGAGAGCACATGGGAGCGGAAGGCTCAAATGCGTGCTCAGTACCACTTTTGTTTTTCCTAGTGTGTGTTGAAGCTTTATAGGGACATAAACCCTGATATGGGAGTAATGTAAAGACCCAGAAATTTCAAGGAATTTTTTTTCTTAATTTATTTGGAATTTTACGAGTACGCATTTTCTGACAGCACCTGATTCCGAGGCCCGGTGTGCCCAGAACCAATTTCCTAAGTTTAGCTCGGGTACGTTTAGTGAACGAATGAGTGGGTTTTTCTGTCTTTTGAACCGGTGCTCGGAATTGAAATCTGAGGGCACCAATGAACTCACAATGTCGGTAATAGTTTAACGGGACCTTTACCGCAGTTGCATTTAAAGCGGGTTGTGAGATAAAATTTTGGAGTTTAGTAAAGAAGTTAAATAATTTGTTAAAATAAATTTATATCTAAGGAAGTTAAATTCTCTCAAGTTTGGATATATGAGAGGTGGGGCCCACACAAGCCCCAACCCCTCATCTTCCCATTACACTCTCCAACCCCCTTTAACACCCCTTCAATTTAATGTGACAACCCCCTTAATAAAGAGACCATCTCTCTCCCTCTTTAATGGTGCCAACACTTTAATTAAATAAGTGTTTTGAATTTGAAAAGGCATGGCATGTTTATTATTAGGGGAAGCCGCTATTTAATATGGGTTCGCAAATATTTTGGAGAATCTCATGGTTAACCTCTGGATAAATTTAGAGAGAACTTTAAACCTCCGACGAAGAACGGTTCTCCAACGACGGGCCTTCCAAGGTCTTCGACGAAGAACAATCCTTCAACGGAGATCGGATTCCAATGAGTCTCTGACGCTCAAGCTCTGATATGAAGTGTGAGGCGGGCGCAATGATCGACGTCAACTCCATTCTCTTTCTATGGCTCGATGACGCTTTTCAACTGCGGATCTTTCTTGAGGTAGGGGTTTAATTTTAGAATGTTAATATTCCTATGATTATTCCCTTCAAAAACAAAGAACGCGGATCAACTCATTATCAAGTTGATCCGTGAATGTTTTTATTTGCAGGTTGGGAATATTTATTTATGGGGGTATTGTTGGGAATTAAGTTTAATTTTAATTGCACTAGTAGAAAAATCATTTTTAACATCGTCAATTTGACGTCGGTTTCTTATAAACCGACGTAAAATATTTTTGCGGATACGTTTTGGCGTCGATTTTTTAAAAACCAATGCCAAAAACTAAAAAAAATTAGTTTTGGGGTCGGTTTTTAAAAAAACCGACGCGAAAAAATAATGAAAAAATGTTTTGGCGTCGGTTTTTTTAAAAACTGACGCGAAAAAATAAAAAGAAAAGTTATGACGTCGGTTTTTATGAAAATCGATGCCAAAAATGTAAAAAAAATATAGTCCTATCGATAATTCCCTACGCTTTGATTTGACTGGTCATGGATCAAAAACAAAGTTACGGAATAAAAGTTATGAATGTTGGAAGTTGATCTTCTCTAAAAGAAGTCTTAATTAAGTCCAACTTTCAAAGGCCATAACTTTTAATCCGTAACTCCGTTTTAGCTCCACTACCAGTCAAATCGAAGCTTAAGGAAATTTCTAAAGCTTGGTAAAAAAAATTTAAGTTTTGGCGTCAGTTTTCATAAAAACTGACGGAAAATTTTTTTTCGCATTGGTTTTTAAAAAAACCGACGCAAAAAAAAATTTAATTTTCGCGTCGGTTTTCATAAAAACCAATGCCAAAACTGTTTTTTTTTTGCTTCTGTTTTTTTAAAAACCGACGTGAAAAACAATTTATTTTTATTTTCACGTCGGTTTTAAAAAAACCGACGCGAAACGTATTTTTTTTATCTTTTTAGCATCGGTTTATTTAAAAACCGACACCAAAAATGATATCGATTGGAATTTTTGGCGTCAGTTTTATTAAAAAACTGACACCATAAGACCAACATATATCCTCTTTTTCTTCAGTTTCAAACAAAACCAACGCCAAATAGTATTCACCAATACACGGGATCATAATTTCAATTTTTTTCACAACGCGTGTTTAACTTTTTAAAATCCCGCCTATATTTTCATACAACTCAATCGAAAATATTTTCATTTACTATATATAAATTTGTTTCTCCTTCATTCATCATTTTCATCCTCTTCGATTCAATCAAGTTTTCAACGTGGCATCAATCGTTAATTTGAATACGGTACGTATTCTATTCATTTATTTTCTTTATTATTAATGTCCTTAATTTATAAGCAACTCGATTAGATTTCAAATAATGATGATTTACTTTTATTATCGAGTTAAAAATATAAAACATTCGGATGAGATTTACCAAGCTTGGTGTAAGTTTAATTATCGATCGTCGTTTTCATTAACACATGAGTTCTACACTAAATATAAGAGATATGATGATAAACAACATATCATTTCAATGGAAGATCGAAAAATAATCGAAATGTGTTTGAAGTATTATGTATATTTTATATCATTTGGTGTATGTGATTTTAGTTTGTGTTTATCTTGTTTTCTTTAAAACATGTTGTATCAATCGATACTTTGACATGTTCAACTTCCGACGGCCATAACTTTTGATCCGTAACTCCGTTTTAGCTCCACGACCAGTCAAATCGAAGATTAGGAAATTCTCTAAAACATCAAAGAATAAAAAATTTCTTTTTGGCGTTTTTTTGTAAAAACCGATGCCAAAAATAAGTTTTTTCCATTTATGGCATCGGTTTTTTACAAAACCGACGCTAAAAAGCAATTGAAATTTGTTTTTGGTGTCGGTTTACGAAAACCGACGTAAAAAGTCATATTTTTTACGTCGGCAACTTCAACGTTAGTTAAAAACCGACGTAAAAAACTAAAAAAAAACCGACGTTAAAGACCTTTTTTCTACTAGTGTTGATTAAAATTGTGCCTTGTTAGTCATTGAACATCATTATTGTTTGACCTTTTGATAATGCCTAACGCGGAGGGCGCGGGCCAAACAAACATGGGCCGACAACCCTCTGCAGATTGTTTGTTGATGTGCGGATTGATGGAAATGATGAAACGGGGCCGCAATGGTGTTTGAAAGTTGTCGCAGTGAAGAGAAGGTCCCGGGAGAACCGCTGGCGAAGACGGTGGGCAAAACGGACCATTGGAGCGCGTCCGGTGGTCCGCGGAAGGTGGTGGCGGCGCGCCCCGCCGGCGCAGCGGTACCGGCGACCGGAGGTGGCGGTCGGAGCCGTCTGGCCGCCTGGAGGTGGCGGCTCCCCAGCGCGCCACCAGAGAAGACCTGTTGCGGCTGTGCCGCGGCGGCGAGGCAGTAGATCTCGCGCGGCCGCGAGATCTGGGACGACCGAGGCAGCGCTTTGCGCTGCTGGTACCAATTAGCCCCCCCCCCCCCCCCCACCGCTCTGTGGCATCTGCTCGGCCACGCCGGCTAGGCCGGTCCACGGACAACAAGATTGAACCTAGACCCAGGTCGGGTCGACCTAGTTCGGGCCGACCCAGGGTTGGGCCGGGTCGGACCGGGCCCAGACCCCCTATTTTCGGATCATCTTCAGTTAAACACCCATAGATTGAGTTGTGGACCTCCGATCGATGCACCGTCAAGTGCGTAGGATTCCTTGGACCGATATGGTCATTTCGGTATATTACACTCGAGGTTTCGGCAAAGTTTAGTTATGGACAGGTTGGTTCGAACCCGAAACTAACCGGGCCCTCAGAGCAGAAACGCTTATAACTTGAGCTCCGAACGTACGATTGACGAGCCATCAACTTTTTTGGATTCCTATTGGTGAGATGGTTCTTTTGGTATACTTCACCTGAGGTTTGGATGCAGTTGGAGTATGGTAGGGTTGGATTGTATCCGAAATCCAACCGGGCCCCTGGAACGGAAAAGTTAATAACTCTCAGACCGGACATCCATTTGACGAACTGTCAATGGCGTTGATAATCACGTTAAGAAATGCTTCCTTTGAGTATACCACATGGGAGTTCGGGGTACAGTTGAGATACGGTCGGGTTGGTTCGTACACGAAACCGACTGGGCCCCTGGGACTAAAAGGCTAATAACTCACAGACCGGGCGTCCGATTGGCGTGTCGTCTGTTGCGTTGAGACTCCTTTGACGAGACGGAACTTTGGGATACATCAACTCTGGACTTTGTAACAGTTTATGTATCGAACCTCTTGGATCGTGGAGTGGACCCTCCCGGAATCGAGTGTGCTGTGTGCGGGAACCATAGAGCTTGCTGCGACTACGACGACGATGACGACTATTCTTGGATCCTACGTGGGTTCGGCAGCGAGGATGACTGTACTTAGATCCTCCGTGGGTTCGGCAGCGATGACGACTGTACTTGGATCCCCCGTGGGTTCTGCAGTGATGACGACTGTACTTGGATCCTACGTGGGTTCGGCAGCGATGGTTACTGTACTTGGATCCTACGTGGGTTCGGCAGCGATGGTTACTGTACTTGGATCCTACGTGGGTTCGGCAGCGACAACTTCTGTACTTGGATCCTACGTGGGTTCGGCAGAGGAGATGATTCAGAGGCTACATCTAATCATCTCCACCCCTCTTCGTGAGAAGTATACCTGTGTGAGATGAGTCTTGACTTTCAATCATTATCATCGATGTGATTGACTTCATTTCCTGTGTGGACTGGGTTGTGATTTCCTATGTGGAATGGGTTGTGATTACCTGTTTGGACTGGGTTGTGTTTTCCTGTATGTACTGGGTTGTACTTGGGCTCGTGAGTTAGAGACGAACTAGAATTGATGACTTAGGTATATGTATGGGCATATACCTAAGTAGAGTTGGTTGATACTTTGTGTTTCTATCTTTTCTTGTGGTTATCCTTTATTGGATTTAGTACGACCTTGAGGGTCTCGGGGTCCCTACTGAGTATCGTTATACTCACCCATGCATGGGTTATGCCCACACCTCGTTGTGTTGGATGTAGACGATGGACAGCGCTGACAGAGACCGAGTGTATGAGAACTGGATGGTACCCGGAGGTGGACCTCACGACGAGTCAGTACCCGGAGGTGGACTACATGACGAGACGGTACTCAGAGGAGGTAGGAGGGCGAGAGTGTTGAGGAGGCTATCTGTACCTACCCTTCAGGTAGGATCTGAGGTGGACGACCCAGGAGCTACTTCTATCTTCCAACTGTTTGTCTTTTCTGTTGTACTTTTGTTCAGTTGTAGCTATACTTTTCAGTTGGGTTTGTATTCTAGCCCATATAATTTTCATCACTTTCTTTTGTACTTAGTGTATTACTTCCGCTTGTACTCTGGTTGGTTGTGTTTATGTTTTATAAAGGCAATGCCTTCCCAATTATCTGGATTTACGCCTTTGGTGCTAGTCACCATCCCCTGGCCTATAGAAGGCGGGCTTGGGGTAGTTACGAAAAGGGCCCCGGGGGATGGGTCATGACACACACACTTCAAGTCATACAGATCACATCGTGTGTTGAATTGGTGCGCAGTCAATTACTACACATGAAAAATGAATTTCAGATTTTTTTTCCTAAATTTTGAAACCAATATGATCTCATTTTCTCAGTTTTTTCTATGTGAAATGCATTTTAAGCTAAAATGACACTTTTATATTGAATACATGTACTTAGATTCATATCAATCAGATTGAGTGTTGTATTGACATGTGGTAGATTCTAACACATCAAAAATGAATTATAGTTTATTGTCGTAAAGTTTGAAAAAATATGAGTTGGTTTGCTCAGTTTTGTCTATCTGATATGTGTTTTAAATTGAAATAACACTTTTATATTGAAAACATGAACTTTGAGTCATACCGACCACATCGTATATCAGATTTATGTGTGGTAAATTCCTACACATCAAAAAATTATTTATGGATCGTTGTCCTAAAGTATCAAAATAAAATGAATTTTTTTGCATGGTTTTGAGAATATTATGTGTGTTTTCAAATAATGTGTAAATTTAACAAAATAAGTATCAGATAAAAATGATAAAGAAATTAAATAAAATAAATAAATAAAATTATGATAAAATTAACTTAATAAGTAGTTGGAAGTCACCTATTCATGATGTCTCTATACATTCCAACACCATGTAATACTCCCACTAAAAAATAAATTTCCTCTATTATACTTCTCCTTGAGAAATAGATCAAAAATATTATATAAGCATTATGATACTAATGCTTCATATACCAAGTATCTCTCTAAGGTCATATCCCATACTAGATCATAAACATAATAGGCAATCACCTAAATTTGATGTCAATAAACATTCCAACACCATGTACTTTGCCTACTCATCTCTAGAAAAATTTGAACCTTCTTTTGAGTACATAGATTGTTTTCAATATTTTTAGTAGTGAGAAAAAATAGAAAAAAATGATTAATAAATATTTTTAATGAAATTATAATTACCTTTGAAAATTACCTATTCAGGGATTCTAGTCTCTTGTGTTGGTTTGGATTTAAGATGGAAAAATAGCCAAAAGGGGGGTGAATTGTCCTTTTAAAAAATATTTTAATACATTTAAATAACATATCATGGTTATAATGTTAATTTAGTGGAAAATAAAAATAAAAAGAACACATGATATTTTTATACTGGTTTGGATCTAAATGATCCTACTCTAATATTCACCCATCTCAGAAACTGAGAGTGATGACACCCACTATAACTAATATAATGGAATCTTACAATGACTTTTTCCCGCATGGAGTCATAACCTAATTACAAAGACTTTTTCCCCTATAGGATCAAACCCAATACTTTCTACCTTCTTAACCCCTGGAGGCATAACCTGAATTGTTTTTATTTTCTCCATAGAGGCACTACCCAAAAGCTTGAATTTTTTTTAGGAGTCACAACCCACAATAATACCTTTTAATGGTTAGTATCACCCTTTACAATTACACACACAGAAGAATAATATGAAGAAGTAGAACCACAAAACTAGATGTATAGTTATGGTATCTAAGTGTCGAGGAAGCAGTGAAATATTCAGTAGCAAAGGATCAAATGATTTTTATTTTACCTGGGGGCAGTAATTGGTCACCATAAAAATGCATCACTTGTATAATTCAAGTAATCCTCGAGCACAGTCAACTCCTAGTTTTGAAAAATCTAAAATATTTAGAGTTTTTTTATGCACAACAACTTTAAAATATAAATACTATTACATATTTTATTTTCTCAAAGCAATAATCAAGCATGAAACTTCAATGAACTACTTTAGAGTTTTCCATTCCTGTTTCCCAAATGATATTCCCCATGTATATCATTTATAAATGAAAAACAATATTTATGAAATCTCGCATCAATATTCTATAAAAAAATGACTCCAAAGTGAAACCCATTTAAAAATTTAATATACCATTTAATAATAAGTATTAATATACTATAAATAGTAACCAATAATATTCGTGACTAACTCTTCATGTACCATCTAATTTGAATTGTAATATTTCAAGTTCTATAATTTTAGTGTGAATATTCATGCATGCTTAATACCATGTGGAACCCATTTAATTCTTCATAAAATAAGTTAAAACATGTTTTCATGTATTTAATATAATTAATAAGTAATTATTGAACAAAAAACACTAATTATATCTATAATAAACATGTATAAAAATGAAAAATAAAATATTATGTAAAATAGAGCATATTTACAGATTTTAGAATACCCTGTATAAAATCAAAAAAGCATTGAATTAAATCCACATAGGGGATTCACATAGGATATTCACATAGAGGATAAACATAGGATATTCATTTAGGCAAATCATTTAGGTGAATCGTGTAGTTAATTCACCATTAATCCAATTTATCATGTATACAAAAATCGACATAGACGAATTCTGAATACTTTATACAACATGACTTAACAAATTTCAGACATAAAAAACCATAAAAATGGCCAAATCATCTTTAGATTCAATTTAATTATATTTGTATAATTTTATTATATTTATATAGAATCAAGAATCACATTAATTTTACTTTTATATCCCAAATTATCATCAAAATATAAGGGAAAATTAATCATGGAAAACTACAGATTTCAGACTAAAAATATTTAGGGAATTATAACCTAATTTAGGACATGATAATAATAAATTTAGAACTTTATGTATTATAATGAAGTTTATAAAAAAATTATCTTTTCAAAAAAACATTAATAACTTAATTTTGAGTTTTTTATCTCAATTTATAGTAAAAAATACAGAAGGTACCCGATTATGGAAAATCAGTTATGTGGTGAATAATAAATTGTCTATGTGGGAGAATCAGCTATGTGGCATAAATGGATGCATGAATTGGCTATGTGGTAACATTAAGAAATGCCTAAAAATGATATTTAAAGGATCAAGATGACTTATTTATCCTATGAACACTATATGAATCTTTTAGAACATGTTATAACCAATCAAAACATGAAATTTAAAGATATTTTAAGCAAAAAAATATTAAGATCTAATAAAAGTTAAGAATAGTTTATTCAAAACATAAAACAAAGTATATAGACTCTAAAATGAAATAAAAAATGTATATATTTTTTATAATCAAAACATAAAGTGGTTTAAGGATCTAATCAACATTTTGATGGTATATGATATCATTTATAAATTTTCAAAATTAATATCCACAATCGTTGTTGTTATCTTGCTTCTGAAACTTTAGAAACATTGACCAAAATAAATAAATTGTTTTAAAATATGTTTTTATAGTTAAATATTTCTATATATACATTAATATTTTTTCATTTGAATAAATCTATAGGCTTCTTATGTTTAGTGACCGACCTCATACCCTGATTTAGCCTATATTTATATATCACCCTATCATAACAAAATTCTCGTTAAAAAAAACTGAAAGATATAATTAAAATTTTATCAATAAAAAAATGTATTATAGTGCATTAAAAATTCACAATACACCTCATGTATGGTTAGTTTTTCGGAAATTCATGCATTGGATCCAAAAAAATAAATATTTTGGGTATCCAAATTGATTACGATCAACATCCAGTGCTTCAAAAAAATCAAATGAGTAATGAAAAAATGAAAAATATATTTTATAAGATTATATTTTAGAGTTTTACCAATGCATTGGAGGCATAAATAAGAGTCCATCGTCTATTATTTTCTTCTCAAAAGCCTCACTTAGTTCATATTTTTCTTATCAATTTCTTTCACTTCCAAAGAAATTTCTTAAGTAGAAACGATACATGGATTAATGAATCCAAATCATGCTTCGTAGGGTTTTCCCTTTATATAGTAGTAATATATATTCCTGTATAAAATATGAAGACATATTAAATTTAATAAACATAATAGATCATTTTTTGGACAAAAAAATTATGAAAATGTACCTCATGTATGTATTCACAACTGAGACTCTTAGCCATTCAAAATTGAGAATCTCATTTATACTCTCGAGACCAACTATTTGTGTAATGACATTTCCAAATATTTATTCTCCATATTGAATGTAGGTTATATCTCCATCGTTGAATGTGGTTTTTTCATTAAATTGTAATTTTAATATATGCTGCAGTGGAACTAGCGAGGAGAAGGTACTTTTGAAAGGTCCTTTTGTTTTCTTGGTCATTTCACTAGATTATCTTGATCTGAAATTTTGTTTCCCCATCGTTTTATTTGTTTGTAATACCATACCTCTCTTTAGACATTTTTCATCAACTTTTATAAGGTTTTCATTTGAAATAAAATGTTAAGTATATGCCTCATGTATCTTTATAGGATTAGACGACCATGCTATGGAAGTTCCAATAGCATCATTAACTATTGCAATATATGTATCATCCAGTGGAATAGGCAACTCAATGTTCATCTCTTTAGATACTTCAATAACCAGACTCATGTGATCTTTTGGGAGTTATTTTTTATGTATCATGTCTCTTGGTATATTATACACCATACCCCACATAAAAAGGTTGTTCATGGGTGTTGATAGATAGAAATCACATACAACTTCACCCTACAGAATTTTAGTAATAAAAATTTATTAGAAGTTGTTTGAATCACATTTTAGAAAAAGATTAATGAAAAAATTGATTACCTTAGGTAAGGTATGATATTGAGGGGAATTAATAGCCTCAAATCTATTGGGGTTATTTTGCTCTTCATGTGCTGATCTTTATTCCATTGTTGGTGCTATTTGATCCATTCACGTATATTGGTCTTCCAAACTAGATCGGATAATAATATATTATAAAGAATCTATTTTCTCCTACAATCCTTTTATCATATGATATGTATCTTTGTGTGGCTTTGTGTTCTCCAAATATGTTCTAGGTGACACTCCAAAACATACACCTCTAATGTTACCATATTATTCTGGTCACTTCAAAGATACTGATAGTAGTTTTTCTTCAGGTACATTCACTGTCTATTATTTTGTCTAAACCATATAAAAACGTATAAACATAAATAGATATCTTCATGTAATACTATTATAAATCATAATAAATTACTATTAAGTCATACTTACACATTTTTCTCATATTTTTTGTCTGTTTTCATCAACTATTTTACCCTCATTATTTACACGAGCCTCTTTCCATAGCACATGACATGGGATGGAAGTAGATTCATATTTTAATTCATCGGTCTTCATATAAACAACAGAACATATGTTGTTTCATATCACATAAAACTTTTCTTATAGATTTAAAATACATACCATTTTATTCTCTAGTGAAGCTTACAACAACGTTACTTTTCGATAGGGGTGCGTTGTTTTTTATACATGTTTTTTATTTTCAAAATCCTTTATTACTTCATAGATTAATAATTTTTAATCAAATTAGATAAAATAAATAATTTAAAATAATATATTATCAACCAAAATTCACATGAAATTATTTATCATCACGATGACTGATGAATGCATTCCATTTTTCATACTTTATAATGTGTGCATAGAAAACTAGTGGGTGGGGATTTACTTTCCCCTCGACATCCCTGAGATGAAGATTAGAAAAAAGTGTCTAGAATTCTCTATGGGATTTTATAGCAGCCATTAAGACATATTTCTTATGGAAATCATCTAAAATAAACAAACTTTATAATGGATAATGAAAATTAAATCAACATTTAATTATATATTTTTTTGTAAAATTGTAAAAGTGTATCATAAAGTTACCTTTATATATTCCCAAAGGGCTTCCTTAATTGTAGGTTGGACATCACACCACAAATCTATATCAATTGGCACATTCATTCTCATTGTGACCCCAACATAACTAATGAAAATTTACTTGTTGTGGTTAACAGGATGGCTGATTTGATTCCATCCAAACTCAAATTTTATACCCTTAATTATTAACTTGATAATTTTATTCAAAACAGTGATGATACATCATTATTTTTTTCTCTATCAACATGTTGTTGATCCCCTAATAATTCTGTAGTTTCAACATCAACTGCCTATTCTTCCCTAAGATTGGTAACATCATCATGTGAAGAAGTCATTGTCCGCATGAGTATTCAAAAATTTAATTTATATTTGTTAAAACAATAGATAAAATATAATATTATGAGGAAAATAATAGTATATTAAAAACACTTTAACCTATTCATTTACCTTTATTTTTTTTTTTTGAAGGTTGAAGAGTTTTTCCTCCTCCATCAAGAATCCAAATCCCCTATTTGTAGTCCCATCTAATATACAATAAATTGTCTATATTGGGAATTCCATGAAATGATTATGATATCCTAATGAAAGGATAATCCTTGATTAAATTTTCATCTAACCTTATAGTTGTTTTAGTTTCTTAAAGGAAAATTGACCAATTCTTATTTGTTGGATCTAAGACATAAAATACCTACACTACTTTTGATTCCATTATTAACAGCTTATCCATGTGAAGGAGATCTTTTCTAGAATTGAATACGGTGCCCCGATGCTGCACTTTATTGTCGAAGCTTTCGATAAGGCTTCTTTGCTCCTTCAATGGTCCCTGGTTGTGAGGTTTGTCTTTGAGCGTCCGCCTCTCCATTTCTTTTAGAACATGGTTGATTCTTGGGGCCTGGACTCGCCGGCTCGGGTCTATGTTCTAAACCTAAAGGCATTTTGTATCATCCTTGTGCCAAGGGAGGATTTCATAAAGGCATGGTCATCCTCCTCTAGATCGTGTGGTAACAAACGCTTTCATCTATCCCAATGGTCTCTTGGGGTTCACTCTAGTAGAGATTCGCCTCAGGAGATGATTTGGTTTCAAATTCCGAGCCACCCTATCCCTTTCTACAATGTAGCTTTTCTTTGGTCCATAGGAGATGCATTGGGTTCTTTCTTGTGTGTGGATAGTAAAACCTCTAAACTGATTGATGTGTCCTCAACCCGGATTTGCATGGAAGTGGATTTCGGTATTTTCTCCTAGTGAAGATGATTCTAAAAGGTGGACCCTACTTTTCCTGGTGGCAGAAACTAATTCCCATGAATCAGGTTCATTTATATTCTAAATGATTTCTATAGGGCCATTCTCTATTAGTGTACCGGGGTTTTAGTCCAGCCAAGGGGTCGGTGCCTTCTCAGAGCCAACATTCTTCTCATCCCCTAGCAAGCGTGTCAATGAGTGCACTCGTTATAACTCAGGAACATTCTCCTTGGGAGCAGACCTCATTGGTTCTTTCTTCCTTCCATCGTCAGGCTAATATCCCTTCTTCTCACCCCTAGATGTTGACCTTTCCCCTTGGGTCATCCTCCCCCATCTTTGAGCCAAACGTGCAAGAATTTGGTAGTGTACAAGACTCCAAGCATATCTTCGGATGAGGCACCTCCATTTATCCTCAATCCTTCTTCTAAAGCGGTGCTCACCAAGATAGATCGCATGTTCCCAAGCCTAGTTTCAGCAGCAGAGTCCTTCGTTTCTCCCAAGTCTGAGAAAGGCAAAGAAGGGGTGGTTTGAATGGTATCCTATTTAGAAAAAGACCTTATCCCCTCTCACTCCTCTCCTATACCCTTATATAACTGCTTCTTCACTCTGGAATCCAATCCGAACCACCCACTAGAGGTTGACTTATAGCCATCCCAGGCCCTCCAGTACCCCCACAGTGGAAGAATAACCAGATCCCTATCCAGGCGTCTCCATTCTTTGATCTCTAACCCAAGTTCTCTAACAATGGTGGAGGCCATTCCTCCCTTTATTCTGAGATAATGTCAACCCTTCTCATATGGAATGTATGCGGCCTTGGTGTAATAGAAAAACGAACTTCATCTCCCACCAGCTTCATCAAAGCAACTCATCGATAGTGGCTATCCTTGAACCCAAACAACAACCATTAAAAATTGAGACCTTTTCTCACAGACTCGGGGTTCATCACTTTTTGAAGGCTTACCCACAAAACCTTCACATCTGGATTTTCTGGAACTCTATTGTTTCTATTGCTCTCGTGGGGTCGTTCGACCAGTTCATTTTGATTGAAGTAACCATGAGGACTCATTTCTTATTGTCAACTTTCAATTATGCTAAGTGTGAAACTCGTGCAAGGGAGGCCCTATGGAAGGATTTTTTGTCCTTTGATCCAGGTGATCTGCCTTGGATCGTGGGAGGGGATTTCAACGTAGTGTTGGATAAGGAGGAGGAGAAGGGAGGTAGGGCTATCTCAACAAAAGTGAGCCAAGACTTATGAAGTTTTTTATCTCACAAGAGGATCCTAGACCTTGGATACTCTAGGGATTTCTTTACATGGTGTAACAACAAGAAGGGGAGAGATCGCACCTGGTGTCACCTTGACTGGTGCTTGGCTAACTATAATGGTATTTCTATCTTTCCGGCTACCAAGGTTACTCACCTAGTTCGTGCACTCTCTGATCACTTGCTGCTTTGTGTGGATCTTCTTCCCAAACTAGAAAATGGTCGCCACTTTTTCTTGCATCAGATATGGCCTTCTCTTCCAGGTTATCTGTTAGGTCCACTAGGCAAGATACCCTAATAGGGGGGGTGAATCAGGGTATGACAGATTAAAACAACTTCCCCTTTTGATCTTGTTTTTTTTTGTTAAACCAACCCCTCTTCTCTCTCCTTCCCGGTGCATAGTATAAACAAACTTTAAATCATGCACAAGACACAATGATTTTTACTTGGTTCACCCTCACTGGGCTACGTCCAAGGAGCATACACTGGCAGTGTGTCGATGTACCAATTCCACTATAAGTTCACTACTCTTTACAAGTTCGAAGCAGACTCAATGTCCCTCCTGGTTTATAACCGCTCACACTTTGAGAACTCACTGCTCTCTCAACTGAAGTGAGCTCACTGCCTCTTCAGAGGATCCAATCACAGTTTATAGACTTGTAGGTCTCTTCATTTTCATGAAAAAATGCATCCTAAACTGTTGATAGATTCTCTATTAAAGTTCAAATTTCATCCACTGATGAATACCCCTTTTCCCCTGAACACTGAGCAATTCCTTTGGAAAATACCTTCGCAAAGAACCCTACTTTGCGAGGCTCCCAATTTTGCGAAGCTCAAACAAGCCTTTGCGAAGCCCCTGCCTTTTCACGAAGCACTCTCACGAAGCTCAATCCTTCATAATGCTTAGGCCATCACGAAGCTCCTGCCTCTTCACGAAGCATACTCCTTAGAGAACACGGCCTCGTGAAGCGCACTTCCTTTCGTGGAGCTAGATTAGCCCCCACGAAGCACCTCTCTTTCGCAAATAACACTACCTTCGCAAACTACCTTCGCGAACCGAGAGAAAAATATTTTCTTCAAAAACTCTCTACTTATCTCGAGGGGGTCGACCTCTATTTATAAGAAATTCCACCAACCCTCGACCCTTCTGCGTGAAGTTAGCGCCACATCATCTCTAATTGTGAAGCTCTGAAATTTCTGCCGGAATTCTCTCAAAATCGCGAATCACCTCAGCAATTCTCAGATCTCGGAGCTCATCGTAATCATGGAGCATTCCGTCAATTACCTCATGCTTTCACCGCAAAGCTCCCTCGTGTTTCCTTTCAATACTTCCATTCACAAAGCTCTTCGTAAACACGAAGCATCACCATCAACATTTTTCTTGTCTTCACGAAATCCAATCCATAAAGACTATCTTCGCGAAATTCATGCCTTTGCCATATTTAAATTAGATCTCCAAGGAAATCCAATTTTCACGATGCTTACCAAACTCCAAATTTTGGACCCCCAAAAATTTAGCAAATACTGGGAAACGATGCCACCTTGTACTGCTCTTTTGTATCGCCTCCAGATTTTACATTCCTTTGTCATGGTTCTTTGTCAACATTGATTGTCGACAAGATCTCTGGAACTTGACAATTTTCCATGGAAACCTACTTTTTCAAGAAACAAAATCAACCCAAAAATAGTGCAATGATACCTTCAAGGATTTTTTCCCAACAATCTCCCCCTTTGGGTTTGTTGATAACTCTTCTCAAATCTTCTCAAAAAGATTTTCTGCACATTGATACCTCACTGAATCTTCTTCTAGCTGCTACTACCATTCGCCTCTTGTGATTCTGATAGCGTTCAAGGATTCACTTAACACGTACTCTAAGCCCACATGAGCAATGCTTGGTGTGAGAAACAAGAGTAGTATGAAACTTTCATCAATGAATCACTTCATGTCAGACACCAATTATCGATTCCAAACTGATACTAATTGAAAAATTGATATCAATTTTTGAACCACACTGATACCAATTGGTGATAGCTGGAAACCTTCTCACACCTTTCCAACACCGTTGTTCTGCTTTTATCACGATCCTCAATTGTTGTGATATTTATGCTTTGATCGATCACTTCTAGCATCGTCAGATTTAATACTCTCCTCCTATCTCGTTGCTCCACCTATCAGCTTCTCCCCATATCAATCATGTTTTTTCAAATTTCCACATTGTCTCCCCCTTGAACAATCAGTATTTTCTCCCCCTTTGTCAATGAACCCAAATGTCACTTTTTTGTAGTCTGTAACAGAGTATGGAACACATATCAGCACATTAGGGAAAAACACATAATACCTTGGGGAGGGGAGGGGGGCGTTTCATATCCACACTCTTTTATGTGCGGGGAGTCGAATGAACTCCAAGAGCCAGTCGATGCCTGTCAAACGCTTCCTTGGGTAAGGCCTTTATCAGAATGTCTGCAACCTATAGTTCTTTAGGCACATACTCCAACTTCACCATTCCTTGTTCAACCTTCTCCTTGATAAAATGATACTTTATCTCAATGTGCTTTGTCCTTGAGTGATGGACGGGATTTTTGCTGATATTTATAGTACTTGAGTTATCGCACTAGATTCTGATCAAAGACTTCACTTCAACGCCCATATCATCAAGCTGTTATTTCATCCACAATAACTATGTGCAAGCTTGAGTGGCAGCAATGTACTCAGCTTCTACGGTTCTCAATGAAATGCAATATTTCTTATTGATTATCCAAGAAACACACAATTCTCCAAGATAGAAAGCACCTCCTGACGTTGACTTCCTATCATCCGCTGAATCGGCCTAATCTGCATCAGTATATCCCAATAATTCTGGCTGAGATTTTCCATTATACATCAAGCCGAAGTCCATTGTGTTCTTGATATACCAAAGTATTCTTTTCACTGCAAGCATGAGGATTTCCTTGGGATTACTCTGATATCTCACTGCTTGGCATGTGGAGAATACAATGTCAGGCCTTGTTGTAGTCAAGTATAGAAAACTTCTAATGATTTGCCTATATTCTGTGATATTAACTACCTTGTCATCCCCATCTTTGGACAATTTCATCCAGGTAGATACTGGAGTCTTCATCTCCTTGGAATTTTCATTCCAAATCTTATCAAAACTTCCTTGGAATATTTGTATTGTGAAATGAATCTTGCATTCCTTCCTTATGTCACCTGTAGACCAAGGAAAAATGTTAGCTCTCCAATCATTGACATTTCGAACTCACTTTTCATGAATTCAAAAAACTGTCTGCACTAAGCTTCATATGACCCACCAAATATTATGTCGTCAACATAAACCAAGACCATCATCCTTTGATTACTGTTGTTGTTGAAATAGAGATTGTAATCAACTCCCCCACGCTAGAAACCAAGCTTCTTCAAGTATTGATCAAGCCTTGAGTACCATGCTCTTGGTGTTTGTTTCAGCCCATACAACGCCTTCTTCAGTCTGCAAACCTTGTTCTCATCTTCATGAATGATAAAACCATCTGTATTCTCAATATACACCTCTTCCTCCAGAACCCCATTCAAAAATGCAGATTTGACGTCCATTTGGAACACTTTGAACTTTCATTGCACTGCGATGGCTAGGAATAATCTGATTTTCTCCAGCCTTGCAACCGGTGAAAATGTCTCATCAACATCTATTACCTCGATCTGGGAGTACCCCTTGCACACTAGTTGTGCTTTGTTCTGAATCACTATGCCATCTTCATTCATCTTGTTGCGATAGACCCATTTAATCCCGATGACATTATTATCTGTTGGACTTGAAACAATCTCTCATGTCTGATTCTTCTCAATCTGATCTAGATCTTCATTCATTGCTTGAATCCAATTTTCATCTTCAGCTGCATCAACAAAGAATTTCGGCTCAACCTGAGATAGGAAATATGTCTGCTGTAGTGACTTCATTCTTCTTGTCTGAACTGGAGCAGACTGATCACCAATGATATTCTGTCTGTCAATTTCAGCTCGACTCCTTGGCTTTTGTGTAGATACAGATTTTATATTCTCATGCTCATCATCATTATCTTCTTCTGAATCAAAATCATCCACTTCTACTTCCCATACGTTGCTTTCTTCCTCATCACTCTCATCAGAAAATTGTTCAATGTACTGTTGAATGATCTCCTCATTCTCCACTATAGTGACATAATTGATATCAACTACTTTTTCCATCCTTTTGTTAAAGCATTTATATGACTTGATTTTTCCTGAGTATCCAAGGAATATCCCCTCATCTCCTCATGATTCATATTTCCTATGTTTTTACTTGTTGAGGATAAAACACTTACTTCCAAATATTCAAAAGTATTTCACTGTTGGCTTCTTTCCATACCACATCTCGTATGAAGTATTTCCTTCCTTCGGACACAACAGAGCCCTATTAGAAATGTAGACCGATGTCAAAACTGCTTCCTTCCAAAATTTATCTGGTAGGACTTTTTCAATGAGCATTGTTCTGGCCATGTTGTTGATGATCTGATTTCTCTTTTCAACCACTCAATTCTATTGGGGAGTTCTTACTGAAGAAACTTGATGCCTTATCCCGTGTTTCTTGAGATAGTCTTCCACCTGACTGTTTGTGAATTTTGTACCATTGTCAGTACGAAACTTCAGAATTTTCTGTCCAAGCATCCTTTCACACTCCCTTCGGTACTGTTTTAAGCAGCTGAACACATTGTAATTATGGGAAATAACAAATAACCATGCCATTCTACTATAGTCATCAATGAAAAGAACATAGTACCTCTTTCTTTCAATTTCTCTTGGTGTGATGGGCCCACAAACATCAGCATGCACCAATTCAAGCACTCTTGTTGACTTATTTTCTTTTTCCTTATACATCTTTCTGATGAACTTCCCTTGTTGGCACGCATCACACGTGTGAGTACGATCACGTGATAGCTTAGGGAGGTCTCTTGCTGCATCACACTTTACCAGATCTTCCAGGGATGGTTGGCATAGATGACCTAGTCATTTATGCCACAACTTGTTTTCTTCCTCTCTGGAAAGAAAGCACATATCTTCTTCTCCACTTACCAGGTAGATATTTCCCTTTTTACTTTTTCCCTATAAAACCACTACCCCATCTCATCCTTTGATGATACACGCCTTCTTAGTAAACCTTATAGAATGTCCTGAGTCACATAGTTGACTAACGTTGAGCAAATTGTGACTGAGGCCTTTTACTACTTAGACATCAGCACGTCTCATCTCTTTACCCACAAACTTGGCCTTTCCTGATCCAATTATCTTCAGGCCTTCATCGTTTCCAAACTTGAAAACTCCCTCTTTGTCATATTTTACGCTTGTGACAAGATCCTTATTACCTGTCAGGTGAGATGTGCAACCGCTGTCAAGGATCCACACACCAGAGCGATCTGATGCTTTAAGGGAAATTTCTGCCACCACTATCTTCTCATCCTTTATCTTCTTGGTCCATATTTTTGCCTTCATAATTGACATGGATTGAGATATCTGATCTTTCTCAGAGTATGACGGACCTGCTTCAGCTTGCAAAGCTGCAAATCTGTTTTTCATTTTCAACTCACCTGTTGGTTCATTGATCTACTGCTTGTGGACATTTTGATTCTCCTTTGGCACATTCCTATGTAGGGTCGAAGTGAAGTACCTATCCATGTGCCCAAATCCTCTTCACCAAAAACAGTGTCCTTCAAAATATGTTCTGGAGAACCGTTCTCTGTTTGGATGCCACCTTTTTTCTTGTGCCCTTCGATATCTCTTGCCTATGGAACACACATATTGTGAATGTCTCATCTTTCCACAACAATAACACCTGATGTAAGGTGAATTCCTTTGAGTGACTTCTGCACTATGAGTTTTCCCTTGAGATCTCTGAATATTCTGATTCTTCCTTGTTCCCAAATCAACCTTCAATCTCAGAGTGGGTGCTTGCGGTCTGACCTCAATTTTCATAGCTTTTTGTTTTCGGTCAAGCACTGAATCAGCCTTAACATCTGAGCTCAATTACTGCTTCTTTCCTACTGAACTACTAGAATCCTATTTCATCTTTTCAGTCTTTGTAATTACCTACTTTCCCAAGAATGTGTTGGGAATCAACGATTTTTCCTGGTCTTTAACTTTACTCCGCAGACTGACAAATTTCTCTTCAAGCTCTTCAATACGCTTGACGTGATCTTTCCTTGTGTTTTTTAAGCATCGATCTCCCTTTTCTGTTCTTCAATATTGATTTTATACTCACTAACTGATTCTGAGTTCTCTGGTGTTGATGACTTGAGTTTCTCAATTTCATCCATCAACTCAGACTTCTCTTCTTCCTACTACTACATATAGAGTTTGGCGTCATGAACAACTTTGTTAAATTTATTTGTTTTGGCTCACCAAACATCTATCTCCTCAAGAGAATCTTCTAACTCAGCTTGAAAATCAACTCTTCCTTCAACTTCTTTTTCTTCATCAATGTTGGTTTCTTCCTTCTTATGAGCACTACCGACAACTGACACCATAGAATTTTCCCCACGATCTTTGCGGTTTTCAATCTCCTTATCCTCTTCATCCTCCTACTCATCTGAACTTTCAAATTCCTGTGAAAGAAGATTCTTCTTCTTGAAGAAATTTCTCTTGAATTGTTTCTTCCCTTTCACAAATGCTGAAGACTTATTCTTGGGAATTTCGACTTCGTCATCATCATTATCGTTATCTTGAAACTTCTTGGGGCACCTTGCCGCAAGATGACCAACCTTTCCATATCTAAAGCATGCTAGTGGAAGTTTCCCTTTAAACTTTCATTTTCCTCTTTGCATATTTGAAGAAAGGAATGACATCACCTTGTCTATCTCTTCTTCTTCTTGAGAATATTCAATGGTGAGCTTCTTCATGGCCTTGAATGCCACTTCTTTTGATTTCTCCTTTTCCACAGCATCATTATCATCATTTATCATTTCATATGCTACAAGTGTGTTGTGCAAGTTATCCATTGTCATCTCTTTCAGGTATTTATCTTCCAAAACTGAAACTTTCATATTGAACTGAGGTGGAAGTTTCCTCAAGATACGCTTCACAATCTTTATGTCTTCAATAACTTCATTGAGACCTCGCATGTCCTCTACAACAACATTTTCCCTATCAAAGAATGTATCAACAGATTCATTCGGGTTTATCCTCATATCTTCATACTTGTTCCACAACACTTGCAGCTTCGCTTCTCTGACCTTTGTATCACCTTCATATATGTTCAACAGCTTTTCCCACATAGCATGTGATGTTTTGCATGACATCACCTTTGTATATATATAATTGGATAGGGCTCCCCCTAGAGCATTGATTCCCTTTGCATCAGCATCCAATTCTATTCGCTCAGCTTCTGATAAAGCACCACTATTAATATCATCTATGATACCGTGCATTGCTATTGTAAACACATCCATTACTAATGATCGGAAGTAGTGTTGCATCTTATTCTTCCATAGCTATAAATTGTTCCCGTCGAAGATCAGAATCCCTTTATGATTAGTGACCTCCATTTGAGATAGAAACACTGATATTAACCTTTCACTCCGATACCAATTGTTAGGTCCACTAGGAAAGATACCCTGAGAGGGTGGGTGAATCAGGGTATGACAGATTAAAACAACCTCCCCTTTTGATCTTGTTTTTCTGTTAGACAAAACCCTCTTCTCTCTCCTTCCCGATGTAGAGTATGAACAAACTTTAAAGCATGCACATGACACAACGATTTTTACTTGGTTCACCCTCATTGGGCTACGTCCAAGGAGCATACACCGGCAGTATGTCGATGTACCAATTCCACTATAAGTGCACTGTTGTTTACAAGTTTGAAGCGGACTCACTGTCCCTCCTGGTTTACAACCACTCACACTTTGAGAACTCACAACTCTCTCAACTGAAGTGAGCTCACTGCTTCTTCAGAGGATCCACTCATAGTTTATAGACCTGTAGGTCTCTTCATTTTCATGAAAGAATGCATCCTCAACTGTTGATAGATTCTCTATTAATGTTCAAAGTTCATCCACTGATGAATACCCCTTTTCCCCTGAACACTGAGCAATTCCTTTGGAAAATACCTTCGTAAAGAACCCTACTTCGCGAGGCTCCCAATTTGGCGAAGCTCAAACAAGCCTTCGCGAAGCTCCTGCCTTTTCGCGAAGCTCTCTCGCGAAGCTCAAGCCTTCGCAATGCTTAGGCCGTCACGGAGCTCCTGCCTCTTAGTGAAGCACACTCCTTAGAGCACACGGCCTCACGAAGCGCACTTCCTTTCACGGAGCTAGATTAGCCCTCGCGAAGCACCTCTCTTTTGCAAAGAACACTACCTTCTCAAACTACCTTCGTGAACCGAGAGAAAAATATTTCTTCGAAAACTCTCTACTTCTCTTGAGGGGGTTGACCTCTATTTATATGTAATTCCACCGACACTCTAACCTTTTGCGCAAAGTCAGCGCCATGTCATCGCCAATCGCGAAGCTCCGAAATTTCTGCCGTAATTCTCTCAAAATTGTGAAGAACCTCAGAAATTCTCGGATCACAGAGCACGTCGTAATCGCGGAGCGTTCTGTCAATTACCTCAAGCTGCCACCGCGAAACTCCCTCGAGTTTCCTTTCAACATTGTCATTCGTGAAGCTCGTTGTAAACGCAAAGCATCATCATCAACATTTTTCTTGTCTTCATGAAATCCAATCCATGAAGCTTATCTTCACGAAATTCATGCCTTCGCCATATTTAAATTAGATCTCCAAGGAAATCCAATTTTCATGATGCTTACGAAACTCCAAATTTTGGACCCCCAAAAATTTGGCAAACACCGGGAAACGGCACCACCTTTTATTACTCTTTTGTACCGCCTCCAGATTGTTCGTTCCTTTTTCATGGTTCTTTGTCAACATTGATTGTCAACAATATCTCTGGAACTTGACAATTTTCCATGGAAACCTGCTTTTTTAACAAACACAATCAACCCAAAAATACTGCAATGATACCTTCAGGGATTTTTTCCCAACATTATCACCAGGTTGTGGAAGAGTCGTGGTCCAAACTGCCCAGCAGTTGCTTATGGTTAGGCCTCCACAACAGACTTCAGTGCCTCAAAGGTGATCAGCGGGCATGGTTTCAAAGTCTGCCTTCCCAATATCATTACTTGGACATCCTTAGTTTTGAAGTTGAAAAGCTTAAGGAAATCCTTGAGGAGGCCTAGGAAGAGTCTTCTTTCTATAATTAGGCTCGAAAGAAAAATGACTTTGTGCTAAACTTTTGGAACATGAATGAATACTTCGAGAGTAGTCCAGAATAAAATGGCTCAAAGAAGGTGATAAGAACATTTCCTACTTCCAAGCTTTCATCATGGAGAAACACAGTATTTTCAAACCAAATTTACGTTTTGAAGATGGGTCTTTCTCTAATGACCAGGACATTGTGGCAGGTATGGAGGAATCCCATTTCAAAAATCTTCTTGCAGGTCCTAATCCTCTCATGCAAGGCAGGTATCCTGGAGGACATGCATAAATTACTGACTCCATTCCCATAGTAGTGACTAAAAGCATTAATGACTTGCTGGAAGTTATGCCCAACAAGCAGAAGATACATGAAGCAGTGCTTGGCCTCAATCCAACAAGCGTGCCTGGGCCAGATGGATTTCCTGGCTCATTCTATATCACATCATGGGACTAGGTGAGAGATAAAGTAGTGGAGTAAATCTACGATTTATTCAAGGGAGGGAACCTACACCATGCTATATGTACAACATCCTTATTTCTCCTTCCTAAATGCAAAGACCTATCCTCACTGAAGTAGTATAGACCAATCAGCTTGTGTAACTTCCCATACGAAATTTTGATCTTTGTTATCAATCAAAGGTTATCCCCCCATCTTTGAAATTGGATTGTAGAGGAGAAACACAGGTTTTTGAAAGTAAGATCTATCTAGGGGCAATTTTCTTGGCCAAAGAAATGATTAGTGACCTCAACCAGAAAGTGATGGGATCAAATGTCATCATTAAGCTCGACATGGACAAAGCATACGACGGGGTCGAGTGGTCCTTTATCCTCAAAGTTATGGATCAAATGGGGTTCTTGAAGGTGTTCATTGACATCATATTTCATTGATTCAACTATCATTGGATGTCCATCATCTTCATGGGGAAAATGTTCAACTTCTTCAAATCAGCTAGGGGTCTAAGACAAGGTGATCCAATCTGTCCAAGAATTTTCATCTTGGTGCAAAACACTTTGAGAAGGTTGATCAGTAGGATTCTTTAGGAGGTAAGTGTTCTCCCTTTCCGCTACAAAGGTAACATATAAGGTGTTTCCCACCTCATGTTCGCAGACAATATGATCTTTTTTATCAATGGTGGTAAGCGCTCTCTCATGGGAATAAAGAAGGTGACCGATAGCTACTATAAGTGGAGCGAGCAGCTTGTAAATCAAGAGAAGAGCAATGTGTATATTTCAGATAGTTGCCCACTAAGGAGAGCCAAGGACATTGAGACTAACCTCAATTTTATCAAAAGGAGTTTCCTGATGGATTATCTTGGGGATCCAATATCTTTAGGCTGAATTCATACCCATTACTTTGATTCTCTGATTGAGAGAATTGTCAGCATGATTCATAACTGGAAGATTCATTTTCTATCCTTTGGTGGTATAATCACTTTTGTTAATGGTGTATTATCCTCCATGTCAATGCACATTATCTCTTCCATCAAGATCCCCCTTTCCATAATCTCATGTTTGGAAAAGATCATGAATACTTTTATATGGGATGCTCATGTTGATGGTTGTCACCACTGGGCATCCTGCCATTGCAAGTTGTTATTTTTTATTTTCATATTAAAACTGTCTCCGCTCCATTTTCATTATGTATTAGCGTTTTTTCTTTTAATTTCTCCTGTACATTGTGACAATCCTTTTATTTCACTCAAAATATTGTTGGCCGTTGATTGTGGTTGTCACCCCCATAGATCCCAACCGTCCAATATTTTAAGCGGTTTTTCCTTCACTGAGCGGTTGTTTGAATGGTCTGGACCCGTGGAAATCATCCCTTGGTTGTGCGGTTAGCCAGGGAGTTAAGGTTAGGGTTTTTTTCTCTCCCATAGGGGTGGTTCAATCAGTACACTAATGTGAAATTTCTTGGAGTTTTGGTTCTTATTTTTGGTGCGACAAGCATACAAGTGCACTGGCGCGCGGGTCGTGGTGGAAATAGTTGGAGTTTTTCACTTGTGAAGAAGATGAAATCCAATCCTTGAAGAGTTCTGGAAAATTCTTGTGGTGATCGTTCGAGTTAGTCCTGCAGCGAGTCCATATTGAGAGCAGCGGCATTGGCGTTTATATAGCTCAAAGATATCCGGATGGCCGGACTTGGTCTAGTGCTGTAAGCTTCTTCTAACCCGATTCTTCCATCTCTTTTTTTAGTGTTGTCTTGTTTCTTGATTGTCGAACCTTCCCCAATTTTCTTTTTTGTTTTTTTGTCCAATTTGTAGTTTCTTCCATTATTGCAAAGCCCCTTTGTAATTTTTTTTTTTTGAGTATTAATAATAAAACAGTGTAGGGTGGTGTTCTTTCCATGGATTAGGGCCCAAAAGGGTTCTGAACTACGTAAATTCTGGTGTTGTTGCTTGTTGTTTTAGTTTCTAATGCCTTGTTGTCTGTCGTTTTGGCTTTGTCGCAGCTTCTGTTTCTGTTTGTATTAACTGCAGTGTTTTGAACATCAAATTTTCATTGTAAAAATTATATTGCACCTGTCCGTTCATTCGGTGATCCTCGGCTCGTGCGTTGGGGGTTGTTTTCCGCGTTTTCCCCCACCACAAAGTGTGATTGTTATTTTTTATTTTCATATTAAAACTGTCTCTACCCCATGTTCATTTTGTATTAGCATTTTTTCTTTTAATTTCTCTTGTACACTGTGGAAATCCTTTTGTTTCACTCAAACTGTTGTTGGTCGTTGATTGTGGTTGTCTCCCCATAGATCCCAACCGTCCAATATTTTAAGCGGTTTTGCCTTCGGTGAGCGGTTGTTCGAACGGCCTGGACTCATGGAAATCATCCCTTGGTTGTGAGGTTAGTCAGGGAGTTAAGGTTAGGGGTTTTTTTTCTCTCCCACAGGTGTGGTTCAATCAGTGCACTGATGTGAAATTTCTTGGAGTTTTGGTTCTTGTTTTTGGTGTAACAAGCATACAGTTGCACGGGCATGCAAGTCATGGTGGAAATCGTTGGAGTTTTTCACTCGTGAAGAAGCTGACAGCCAAGCCTTGAAGAGTTATAGACAATGCTTGTGGTGATCATTCGAGTTAGTCCTGCAGTGAGTCCAGATTGAGAGCAGCGGCATTGGCATTCATACAGCTTGAAGAGATCCGGATGGCCGGACTTGGTCCGACGCTGTAAGCTTCTTCTAACCCGATTCTTCCATCTCTTTTTTTAGTGTTGTCTTGTTTCTTGATTGTCAAACCTGCCCCAATTTCCTTTGTTGTTTTTTTGTCCAATTTATAGTTTCTTTCGTTGTTGCAAAGCCCCTTTGTAATGTATTTTTTGAGCATTAATAATAAAACAGCGTAGGGTGGTGTTCTTGCCATGGAGTAGGGCCCAAAAGGGTTCCGAACCACGTAAATTCTGGTGTTGTTTCTTGCTGTTTTAGTTTCTATTGCCTTGCTATCCGCCATTTTGGCTTTGTCGCTGCTTCCATTTCTGTTTGTATTAACTGCGGCGTTTTGAACATCAAATTTTCATTGTAAAAATTATATTGCACATGTCCGTTCATTCGGTGATCCTCGGCTCGTGCGTTGGGGGTTGTTTTCCGTATTTTCCCCCACCACAAAGTGGTATTAGAGACTCCGAATAAACCATGGCATCTGCAAAATATGAAATAGAAAAATTTGATGGAAATAACGACTTTAATTTGTGGCGGTTAAAATGAGAGCCCTGTTAGTCTAGCAAGGGCTGCAAGACACCCTCTATGGACCTATGAAACCCCATGTGAGTCTGTCTACTGATGGATAGACTGTGAAGACCTATTCAAACGTCCCTCCTGATGTTTTGATGAAAGCCCATAGCTCTTTGACATTGTCTTTAGGTGATAAAGTTCTGTGGGAAGTCGCATATGAGACTTCCACAGTTGGTATTTGGTCCAAGCTTGAAAAACATTATATGAAAACTTCTTTAATTGGTCGTTTACATAAGAAGCACAAGTTGTACACTTTCAAGATGCGTCCTGGAATGGCCATCCAGACACACCTTGATGAATTCAATAAAATCTTATTAGAAATGGCCAATATTAATGTCAATATTGAAGACGAGGACCAAGCCATTATTATACTTTTAATTTCCCTAGACAGTTTATATGAACACCTTGTTGATGCTATGATGTATGGCAGAGACTCCTTGACCTTAGAGGAAGTCAAGTCTGCCTTGCTTTCACGTGAGTTGCGTAGCAAGACTAAGGTTAAGCCTGAAGCCGAGGGACTAAATGTGAGGGGTCGTTCAGAGTTTCGAGGGAAGAAGAAATGTAAAGGCAGGAAAGGTAGAAAAAGTCATAGTCAGTCGTAGGAACACCGGTTTTAATCCAAAACAAATGGGGTTATCTATTTCCACTTTGGGAAACCTGGGCATATAAAACCCAGATGCCCTAAATTGAAATCTGGTAAGCCTTCTAATGAATCTACTGATCATTCGCTCTTTTCCGACCAAGGCTATGAAAGTGTTGAGGTGTTGTGTGTGTCCCATGATACTCTTGATGCTGATTGGGTGTTAGACTCAGGATGTTCTTTCCATATATTCCCAGATATGAGTTCTTTTTCTAGTTTGACCGAAGGAGTTGAAGGAGAGGTTGTTCTAGGCAACAATAAGAGATGTTGTTTCATGTGTAGAGGCTCTGTTATGCTAGGGATATCATACCATTCTCTTGTCACCTTATTGAATGTGAGATGGGTTATGGATTTACACCGAAATCTCATCTCATTAGGTGTGCTATATCAGAGAGGTTTTTCCTTTAAGTCTGATTCTGGTTGTCTTAGAATCTCCAAGGGAGCTCGTACGGTGATTAGAGGCTCCTTTTTGAATGGGCTATATTTGTTGGATGGAAGAATGCACATCAAGCAGTCGGGCAACGCCTATGTCACTAATAATGACAATATTATGCTTTGGCATAAGCAGTTAGGACATGTGAGCGCTAAAGGCTTAGAGTAATTGAGCAAGCAAGGGCTGCTCACTCAAGTTACACCGAGTAACTTACCCTTTTGTGAAGATTGTGTAATGGGTAAGTCAAAAATAGTCAGTTTTCATAGATCCAGCTTTAAAGCTGGTCGCCCACTTGAGTATGTTCACTCTGATTTGTGGGGACTTGCCAGGACTACCTCCCATGGTGGAGGCTCCTACTTTTTCACTTTTATAGATGACTTTTCTCAGAAAGTCTGGGTCTATATTTTGAAAAATAAATCTGACGTCTTTAAGGTGTTTAAAACTTGGAAAGCCTCTGTTGAAAATCAATTTGGGAGAAAGTTGAAAGCTTTAAGAACCGACAATGGTCTTGAATACCTGTCTACTGAGTTTACCAAATTTTGTGAGAATGAGGGAATTTTGAGACACCAAACCGTGAGTCATACTCCTCAGCAGAATGGTATAGCTGAGCGTATGAACCATACCATTCTAGAGTGGGTTCGTAGCATGCTTGCATGCTCGGGCCTGCCCAAATACTTTTGGGTAGAAGCTGTCACTACAACAGTTTACTTGATAAATAGGTGTCCCTCGTCAGCCAATGATTTTAAGACTCCTATTGAATTGTGGAGAAATCACCCCCCATCCTATGAACATCTTAGAGTGTTTGGGTGCACTATCTATGCTCATGTCAAGGATGATAAACTTGAGCCTCAAGCCATTAAGTGCATCTTCATAGGATATCCTACCGGGGTGAAGGGCTATAAACTTTGGGTAGATAAACCTGGCTTTCAAAAGTGCATCATTAGCTGGGATGTGGTATTTCAAGAGTCTGTTCCTGCTAGAGTCCATCCTCCCACTGATGACAGTGAGGGTCCTTCTCAGAAGAGGGATCTTGAGGTTGATCCTCTTAGTGTTAGTGAGTCTCCGGTTGAGACTCCCTCTACCTCTCAGGTGCCCCTTTCTCAGCCTGATCCAGAATCTGGGTCTGATTCTGATGATGCTCCTGATGGTGGAGCTCCTAGTGACCTTAGGGGTTATCAGCTCACTAGGGATAGGTAGAGGAGAGTCATTAGACCTCCTCCTAGGTACAGCCATGCTGACATGGTTGTATTTGCCTTCAATGTGGCAGCGGATCTTGGTGGAGAAGATCCCCAAAGCTACAATCAAGCCGTCAATGACAGCAACTCTAAGCATTGGATTTCGGCTATGGAAGATGAGATGAAATCCCTAAGAAAGAACCATACATGGTCCATAGTCAATAAATCACATACTGCCAAGGTGATTGGCTGTAAATGGATTTACAAAACGAAAGAAGACAATACTGTAGGGAATAAAATTAAATTTAAAGATTGGCTTGTAGCCAAAGGTTTTCTTCAATGAGAAGGAATTGATTATTCCGAAATTTTTTATCCTGTAGTGAAACATTCTTCTATAAGAATTATTCTTGCGTTTGCTGCCCATTTTGATTTGCATATAGAACAACTAGATGTCAAAACCGCTTTCTTGCATGATGATTTAGATGAAAATTTATACATGAAGCCTCCTACTGGTTTTGAACATGAATTTAAAGCTAACCAAGTTTGTTTTCTTAATAAATCATTATATGGATTGAAACAAGCTTCTAGACAATGGTACAAGAAGTTTGATTCTTTTATACTTGAAAATGGTTTCAGCAGGAGTCAGTTTGACGCATGTGTGTATTTTAAATTTGTAAAAAAAATGAATGATTTATTTACTGCTTTATGTAGATGACATGTTGCTCATGTGTAGTGACATGAAATTAATCACCCATGTGAAAATGCAATTGAATTCGGCTTTTGAAATGAAAGATCTAGGTTGCGCTAAGAAAATTCTGGGCATGGAGATTATTAGGGATAGAAAGCGTAGACTTTTGTATATATCTCAACGTGCCTATATCCTTAAAGTGCTTAAGAGATACTTGTTTGATTCTTTGAAGCCTGTTAGTGTTCCTTTAGGTCAGCATTTTAAATTGTCTTTATGCCAGTCACCTACCACATATTCTGATATTGAATGCATGAGTAGAATCCCCTATGCTAATGTAGTGGGTAGTATTATGTATGCTATGATTTGTACTCGACCAGATGTTTCTTTTTCTATCTGTACATTGAGTAGGTTCATGGCAAATCCGGGAAAGCCTCATTAGCATGCTCTTAAATGGTTGTTGAGGTACATTTCTTCTACTTCATCTCTTTCTATTTTCTATGGTAAGAATGTTAGTTCATCTGAATTAGTGACTGGTTATGTTGATTCTGACTATGCTGGAAACATTGATACTAGGAAATCACTAACTGGTTATGTCTTTACTGCATGTGGAGGACCAATATCATGGAAGTGCAATATGCAGTCAGTGGTGGCCCTCTCAACCACTGAAGCTGAGTACAATGCACTGACAGAAGCCATTAAATAAGCCATATGGCTTAAGAGTTTGATTTCTGAACTTAGTATTAGTAATGATATTATTACTGTGCATTGTGATTCTCAATCTTCCGTTTATCTGTCCAAAAACTTAGTTTGTCATGGTAGGCCCAAGCACATAGACATTAGGCTTCATTTTATTAGAGAAGTTATTGAAAGTGGAGCAGTGTGTGTCACTAAGATACACACGGATGAAAATCTAGCTGATAGTTTGACTAAGGCTGTAACTTTATCCAAGTTCAAACATTGTTTAGAAATCTTGAACTTGGATCCTCTTTAATAACATTAGGTGCAAGAACATCGCCAATTTTATATGAAAATGGTGGAGATTTGTTATTTTTTATTTTCATATTAAAACTGTCTCCGCCCCATTTTCATTTTGTATTAGCGTTTTTTATTTTAATTGCTCTTGTACACTGTGGCAATCCTTTTGTTTCACTCAAACTGCTGTTGGCCGTTGATTGTGGTTGCCGCCCCATAGATCCCAACCGTCTAATATTTTAAGCGGTTTTTCCTTCGCTGAGAGGTTGTTCGAACGGCCTGGACTCGTGGCAATCATCCCTTGGTTGTGCGATTATCCGGGGAGTTAAGGTTAGGGTTTTTTTTGCTCTCCCACAGGGGTGGTTCAATCAGCGCACTGATGTGAAATTTCTTGGAGTTTTGGTTCTTGTTTTTGGTGTGACAAGCATACAGGTGCACTGGCGTGCGGGTCGTGGTGGAAATCGTTGGAGTTTTTCACTCGTGAAGAAGCTGACAGCCAAGCCTTGAAGAGTTCTGGACAATGCTTGTGGTGATCGTTCGAGTTAGTCCTACAGTGAGTCCAGATTGAGAGCAGCGGCATTGGTGTTCATACAGCTCGAAGAGATCCGGACGGCCGGACTTGGTTCGGCGCTGTAAGCTTCTTCTAACCTGATTCTTCCATTTTTTTTTGAGTGTTGTCTTGTTTCTTGATTGCCGAACCTGCCCCAATTTCCTTTGTTGTTTTTTTGTCCAAATTGTAGTTTCTGCCATTGTTGCAAAGCCCCTTTGTAATGTGCTTTTTGAGCATTAATAATAAAACAGCGTAGGGTGGTGTTCTTGCCGTGGAGTAGGGCCCAAAATGGTTCCGAACCACGTAAATTCTGGTGTTGTTGCTTGCTGTTTTAGTTTCTACTGCCTTGATGTCCGCCGTTTTGGATTTGTCGCTGCTGCCGTTTCTGTTTGTATTAACTGCGGCATTTTGAACATCAAATTTTCATTGTAAAAATTATATTGCACCTGTCCGTTCATTCAGTGATCCTCGGCTCGTGCGTTGGGGGCTGTTTTCCGCGTTTGCCCCCACCATACAAGTCTAAGCCTGTCATCCAGGGAGGAATTGGAATTAGAAACATTTATGAAGTGATGCATGGCATGCACGGTAAGCTCACATGGGATGTTTTGGAAGGGATTTCTATTTGGGGACATTTTTCTGCACCAAAATATGGGGACATCTTGGGGTCACCAAAGGGAAGGACATCGACCATGTGCGTACACTTCATCCTATCATTAAAGTGTTTGATAACAATGCTGGCTGGATTGTAGGCAGGAGAGAGATCAAATTCTGGAAACACAAAGGGGATGGCAAGAATCTCTTCTTCCCAGGATGTCCCACTCCGGACATCTCCTTCAGGAAAGCCATCTGTCACACCACATTTACTCAGTCCATACTCGATAACAATCAGCGGAATACGCTGGACCTTATCGAGCTTTCTGCAGCTCTGGACTACTGTGTCTTCATTGGGTCGACATCTAGCACCTACACAGGGAAAGATTTCTGTAGAGTGGTGGCATCGCCGGCTGGTATCAACGTTTGGTGTAAAGATTTTCCGGCCAAGTATTCTTTCCTGGTGCGTCATGTTAGAAAAAACACAATTTCCATAGACAAATAATATCAAGAGAATGGGTGTTCAACTGGTGTCCTGGTGTGCGTGTTGCACTGATCCCATGGAGGACTCCAACTGTCCCTTGTTCTTTGAAGGACAATGGGAAAGACATGTATGGAGCCTGTTTGGGAGTTTCACAAGTATTGGCGCTCAAGAGTATTCAGCCTCTGATTTTATCATCCTTTGGTTCCAAGGGACGATGAGTAACAGTACGGAAAGCAAAGCTAGAGCATGCATTTTGGCAGCAAGATTTTGGTGCATCTGGCAAGCAAGAAATAGAGCCAGGTATGAGGGTCTTTTAAGCTCATGTGCAGCCATCACTGCAAGAATTCGTATCTTGCTGATTGATCTGGGCAGCACTATCAAAAACTGAGAGCAAGCTCCATCTCTAAGAGTAGTCTTGGGGACCAACATGATTCCTCCTGCTCCACCAAGGCACCCTTCTGGTAGATGGGTCAAGTGGAATCCTCCCGTTTCTGGCCTCAAATTAAATACTGATGGGTCATGCAGTGCTGGCACCATGCGGAGAGGAGGTTTAGTCCGAGACAATAGAGGATCAACAATACTTACTTTCTCAGCTCACTTCCGGAATGGGTGCTCTCTTCAGGCTGAAGCGAATGCTCTATTTACTGGCCTTGCTTTGTGTAGGAGGAGGAACATAACTATTTCTACTCTAGAAATAGAATCTCAGGTCCTGTTCAAGTCTATTCAAGGCCTCCATCCTACCCCATGGTCAATTATCTACCAAGTCTGCAAGTGCAAAAATATGATCCTTAAAGACATGGTGGTTTCCCACACTTGGCGCGAAGGAAACAGAGCGGCCAACTTCCTCACATCAAAAGTTCCATTACATGAAGGTTTGTGCTGTTTTGATTCCATTGGCTCCTTTCCCAATGAAGGTATGAGTATTGTTATCAAGGATGCACTTAGATTTCACTTTTTCAGGCCCCCATAGACCCCTATCCCCCTTCTTGTATTTATGTTCCCTTTCTCTTAGGGGAATCTACTTTTAAAATAAATTACTGTTGTGGTAAGTCCTTCAACAATTGAATTCATATTTTTAGATAAATCCTTATAAATATGATCTCCGAATCATCCTATAAACTATTTATTATATTTATTTGATATTCATCCTTTATCTCTTGATGGATTCAAATGTCAAATAATTTCTTTATGGGTTTCAACGTATGGATCAACATTTTCACTATTATGTAAAATGTAAAGGTGAACTTTGTACTACTCTATGATGGTAATTGTAACAACGTCTCTTCCAAAAATCCATTCACCCATAATGCATCCACTGTGATGAGAATTTGGGAGACTGATTCTATCAATATCTGATAGGTAATCGGTATAAAATTCAACAACTTCTTCAATAATATATCATTCTCCAATACAAACTCTTGGCCGACTTTTATTCTTGACATAACCTTTCAAAATCCTTATATATCATTCAATGTGATACATCCATCTATAATGGATAGGAACACATAATTGACCCTCTATAACTAACTGAATCATTAAGGGGACCATTATACCATAGAATGATGGTGGGAAGAATATCTCTAATTTACATAATATGACTGCAGCCTCCTTATTCAAGATTGAAAACTTCATCGAGTCTATAACTTTATTACATATAGCTTTAAAAAAGAAGTAGATTTTGGTAAATGTATGTTGTACATTTTTAGGTAGAATGCAATGTAAAGCAGCGGGCATCAAATCTTGCATCAAAACATAAAAGTCATGTGATTTTAGTCCATGTAACTTTAAATTAGTCATCAACACAACATTGTTTATATTTTATGAATACCCCTTTGAAACTTGTTCACCATTAAGGAAAACGAAAAATTATAATTTTTCTTATCTAGATAGAGTGTAAGCGGTTGGAGGAAGAAAATTCCACCTTTTATCCTTCATAGGTGCCAACTATTCCCTTATCCATTGTCAATCATGTCCAACTTAGTCTTGATGTCATCTTTTGTTTTTCCAAAAACATTTAGTGATGTTCCAATAACACTATCAGATACATTTTTTTTATATGTGTAATGGCCCAGACCCTCATGGTCCATCCCTTTGCCAAATTCTGAATCCTAAGGGTGGCGTCTCGGTGGTAGGACGTTATTTCGGTGTGCGACCGATTGGTGGGACACGATCGGCGTGTCACCGATCGGTGTGTGACCGATCGGTGTGACACAATCGGTGTGACACGATCGGTGTGTCACCGATCGGTGTGCGACCGATCTGTGTGACACGATCGATGTGTCCCCGATCGGGGCGACCGATTGGCGCGACACGATCGGGGCGACCGATCAGTGTGTTGCCGATCGGCGCAACACGATCGGTGTGTCGTCGGTCGATGCGACACGATCGGTGTCACACAGCCTTGTCGGGTTTTTCTTCTATAGTTTTTCCCATAATGCTACTTTTAAACCCTTTTTAACCTTTTGGAAGTGGTTCAAGCCCATTTTTAGCCCCACGATCAATGTTTTAAATTCCTAAGAGTGGGGCGACCCTCAACGGACCCAGTTGTGTGTCTGTGTAATGTTCCCCTCTGTTTATATAAAATCCTTAAAGTCACAGCTGTTACCACCTTTTCCCGATGAGAGTTATTAAATAAAAATTAATCATGTCGTGTGTAACCACCCAACCGCATGGTGAAACCACGATCCTCCTTTAAAGCCGCCGAAGATCTTGATATCCAGTAATCCTCGGGCTCATCTTTATATCGCACTAGCTTTCCTCTTTTTCTTCTTCTTGGTCGGGTTCGTTCTTCCCTTGGAGCGTTTGGAGTCCCCTTCCTGAGGCAAGTGGTGCGCATGTGTTGGATCCCTTATTGTCCGTCCTTGGAGTCCCGGACGCTCCTCCCCTACAAGTTGTGCATCCCCAGTTCTTGGCTCATCGAGAGAAACATCGATCTTTGATCATCCAAGTAGGGTTTTTCCTTCGTTTCTCTTATTGTGTATCATGTGGGGTGGGTATGCTTTTGTTTCTGCGGGATGAATGAAACCAAACATTAATGAAGATAACAAGCGGACTTTTAAAGAATGAATGGGGGAGGGTCGATGTTTCTGTTGTATTTTCTTATTCTTGGTTATGTGTTGTGAATTGTATGGGCTCATGTCCACTGAAAATCATGGTCGTTGGTGGTTTTTCCTTGTGCACTAATGAACTTCTGTGCTGTCGGATATTTACATGATTAAATAACTGTAACATGGAAATTGGTTAATCACCTAAACTCGGTTGGTTAAATGGATGCCCATTGAATATAAATCCTTGTGTGATCACCCCGGTTAACCAATAGAAAGAATAACCTAACGAATGATGTGCTTGAACCAGGAAGTTTCCCTACTCTATTTTGATAGTAGGTGTGTTGTTATGCTTGATGCTTATGGGGTGATGTGGATGGGGATGAGATCCTCTGTTGTGGCACGATTGTTGGTTGTGAATCTGAAGTTTTGTGGGGTTGTATCTCGAGGCTTGGTTTGGTTCCAGTACTTTGAGGGATCTCACGGATCCCTTTGTTGTTGTGACTTTACAAGAGAACCGGGTGTGAATGCTTAAATTGTTGTTTGGTTGTTTCTCTTTCTCTGGCATATGGTTATGCCTGTTAGTTGCCCAGTAGTGCAGAATTTACTTAAATGGAATCACTTGAATCTGAAATCAAGAATGGGCTCAATGGGGAATTGTTTTTCGGGATGAGTGGTGACACGGTTGTGGGTTCGGCGCTTCTTGTGAATGAATAGTAATGAGGGTGTTTGTGCTTAGGTTGGTTTTGGAACTCCTAGGTTGGGATGAGTTCTTGTTATATATATTATATAATTGTAGTTCTTATGATTATTATTCTCGCCCCACCCAAGTTGAGCACTTAGTGTCGAACACCCCCATTTCATGGGGGAGGGTGTTTTTTCCAACACTTCTATGAGTGGCTGGTTATTAGCTCCTTTTCTGCTCCATTTTCTGAATAGCCCAAGAATCTCCGGGCAGGCTGTGATGGCCTGAGGTCTATTATAGCCCAAGATTCTTCAGGCAGGGTAGTTGTGGTGGTTGGCCCAGGTGTGTGCGAGCAGGTTGTTTCTCAAGTGTCTCCGAGATGAGACCCAGGTGTCTTCAGGTGTGGCTGTAGTTGTTCTAGAATAGGTGTTTGTGGGCGTGGTTATGCGTGGTTGATGTGGCCCAGGTGTTTGTGGGCGGGATGTGTGGTTGTGGCCCAGGTGTTTGCGGGCGGGATGTGTGGTTGTGGCCCAGGTGTGTGCGGGCGGGGTGTGGTAGTGGGATTGCGGTGAGAATGACGGGAGATGTTCGATGCATAGGATATTTCCAACAATTAGTGGGAAAGTGGCGTGGGGTACCCAAATATTGATGTGCTATTATTATAAATTACTTGACTTGCATTATTTGGGGAGTGTTCCTTGGTGAGGCTTGGGTTGATAGTTTTCCTTGTTAGGTGCTTTGGTTATATCCTTTCTCACGGGGCATTAGAATGCCTCTCCAATTGTGCATGAGAGATTTTGGTTTTTCCCTACTGAGTATACTTGTATGCTCACCCCTATGTATATAAAACTACTTTCAGGTTTCCAGGAGGACTTCAGGGATCGCGCAGGATCGTACTAGTTTGGAAGTTGGGACAGTTGTCGTTGTTGTTTTCCTCTCTTTGGTATTTTCATTTTGGGGTTTTCTTATACCTTGTAGAATTTACTTTTGGGAGATGCATATGGAAATGGTTTGTTTTGGCTTTACCTGTGCTTCCACTTTTGGTGTTGTTGGGATTTACCATCTTATCTCTCAATCCTAATAAATAAAAAAAAGGGTAATGCCTTCCATCTTGTGTATGATTCTATACCCTTGGTGCTAGTCGCCACTCTGGGACCTTTTGAAGGTGGGTCTCAGGGGTCATTATCTCTCCTTCAACTTGAAGAAGGAAGGGTTTGGAAACCTGTTGTCCCTTCTCTCATCTTGGTGAAGGCGGGTCGTGACAGAATGGTATCAGAGGGTGGTTGAGAGATAGGATGGAGTCTGGGGTTAGGCGCAATGAGGACTTCATGGGATGGTAGGGCAATAGTGTTGGGTGATCTTGGTGCGTAAAATAGGTCAGGGAAGACCGACTAGGACATGGGATTTTAGGGCCCCCCGTGATCCGATGCAAGGACTCTGGGCCTACTTAATGACCAAGTGAGGCTACACTGATTGTAGGATAGAGACTCTAGGGAAGGTACATGAATCATAATGACTCGTGTTCTTGTGTTTCATGGGTATTTTGGGATTTAAAATGAATAAGAAGTCTAAGAAAATTTAAAAGCAATCTTCTACACTACTTGGGCTTAGGCATTACTTGTTTACCTTGCAGCTATGGCACCCAGACGGCGACCAAGGGTAGTACGGGTGATCGAGGCCCCAGAGGTTGATTTGGCTGATCGACAGAGGGCTGACCAAGAGGAGGAGGATGATCAGTGGTAGAGGACACTTCACGCCTTTCAACGGCAGACCCTCGGGAAGTATGAGGGTATCATCTCAGACATGGAGACAGAGAGCTGGCTAGAGGAGCTGGTGATAGCTTTCAGCTTGATCCGGGCTCCGACGGAATACTGGGTTCCTCTGGCTATAAGCCAAATGCGGGGAGCAGCACGTCAGTGGTGGACGCTTTATCTTGGAGAGAAGAGGGAGGCTAAGGTGACATGGACTAACTTCGAGAGGGAGTTCCGGGCGGAATTCCTCTCTTCCACAATGAAGGCTGAGAAGAGGCAGAAACTGTTCTCCCTCTAGCAGGGGGTATGTCAGTGAGAGAGTTGGGGATCAAGTTCAAGGATCTCCTCCATTTTGCTCCGGACCTCTTTCCAGATGAGGAGTCTCGGGCGAGACGTTTGGAGGAGGCACTTCGACCTTCCCTTGAGTATGTTGTTACTCCCTTCACCTTACCGACATACTTGGAGGTCCATAAGAAGGCTGAAGCGTTGGAGAGGATGCACACGCTGGGAGGTGTATCGTGAGAGGGAATCCAGTTGGGCTCGTCGAAGGGGAAGGCCTTCAGCAGCAGGCCTCCAGCATCAGGGCCCTCTAGGTTTCGACCAGTAGGGAGTAGGCCCCAACAGTTCTAGTTCTGATCTCCTAGTCCTTGCCCTTTCCTTTTGGGCCCAGGACCGAGATGCTTCATCTTTGGTAGTCATACGCACCTTCGGAATCAGTGCTCGGACCGAGTACAGTACAATGGGGGTGGGATGGTGCAGTACCCGCCCCAGCCGCAGCAGTTTCCAGCCAGGCCCTTTCAGCAGCAGCAGTAGGGACAGAGAGCTCCCGCTCCTCCAAGGGCAGACGTCACAGGGGGAGGCCAACCTTAGAGCGCTCCTCAAGGACCTCGACCAGGGCGTGGTCGGGGAGGCGGCCGACAGCCGAGGGGCAGGGGAGCTGGGCGTGGGAAGTTACACGCCACGGAGGCAGCAGCTCCAGCAGGGCTGGAAGTCATTCGAGGTACGATCAGCTTGTTTAGTACTCTTGTCTATGCCTTGTTCAATACAGAAGCTTCGCACTCCTTTGTTGTGCCCAGTCTGGCCCGTGCCCTGGGTCTAGATACTGAGAGACTTCCAGTGCCCCTGGTGTTGAGTACACCAGTCGGAGGTCAGACCGACTTGTTTTATGTTTGTCGAGGGTCACTACTAAAAAAACCACCATTAGCGACTGCCAATGGCGGTCGCTATAGTGATTTTTTTTTTTAAAAAAATGTCCACTAAAATAAATAAATATATATATATATATATATTAAAAAAATATTCACATATATACTATTAAATACAATATTTTAAATATATATATATATATAATATATTTTAAATGTTTTAATATATATAATATTAAATATATGTATAATATCTAATCATTGTGCTATAATAATTTAAAACCCCCGATTTAAGAAATGCTATCATTTCAGGTTTTTCGGAGAACGTTTTCTCCGAATTCGACCGCCGCACGCCGTTTTGGTGTTTTATGACTCCGGAAACGCGTTTCCGGCCGCCGTGGTCAAACGGAACTTCGGATTGACGTGCCGTCTCTCCGACCATTTTACAATTCACGCAACGGATGTTGTCGTGCGGTTTCGTGGCATTCGGAGGTCGTTCGGGTGGTTTTGACACCTCAACGCGCCATTTCAGCGCGCGCCGAGCTGCTGAAAACGACGCATTCGGTCATGCCGCGCGCACCGCACGTCCGATGGACGTGCCGCCTCCTCCTGCATCTCAGGAATAATATTTCTATCATTATTGTGCGGTTTCAGGTTTTTCGGAGCATGTTTGCTCCGAATTCGACCGCCGCACGCCGTTTTGGTGTTTTATGACTCCGGAAATGCGTTTCCGGCCGCCGCGGTCAAACGAAACCTCCGATTGACGTGACATCTATCCGACCATTTCACAATTCACGCAACGGATGTTGTGGTGCGGTTTCGTGGCATTCAGAGGTCGTTCGGGTGGTTTTGACCCCCCAACGCGCCATTTCAGCGGGTCCCACCGTCCGCTCCGTGCACGTCTCACCCAGTGGTCCACCTCCGGGTACCGTCCCGCTCTGCAAGCCTCAGCTAAGGTCAACGCTGTCTGTCGTCTGCAACCAACACAACGTGGTGCGGGCAAAGCCCGTGCAGGGGTGAGTATAAGCTACTCAGTAGGGACCCCGAGACCCCTGAAGGTCTCTCAAATCCACAAAGGATAAATCACGAAGAAAAGTAAAATCACGAAGTAACAACCGACACTGCTTAGGTATATGCCCATACATATACCTAAGTCATCAATTCTAATACGCTCCAACCTCCGAGCCCAAGTACTACTCAGTCCACGCAGGAAAGTATACGTATTCCACATAGGAAAGCAAATCATAATCCACACAGGATTGCACAACACAATCCACACAGGAAAGCAACAGGATTCAGCTCACACAGGTATACTTCTTCAAGGACGATAAAGATGATCACTGATCCATCTAAGTCGTCGGACCCACGAAGGATCGAATAGGTAACTAACCCCCGCAGAAGACCCACACAGGATCGGGCTCACACAGAACCTGTAGGCGCTGGCTCACACAGAACCGCTGAGCGCAAGGACCCACACAGGATCGGGCTCACACAGAACCTGTAGCACTGATCCACGTAGGATCGCTGAGTGCTGTAGTCGTCGTCGTCGAATCCACACAGGATCTTTGTACTTTCGTCGTCGAATCCACACAGGATCTCTGTACTGTCGTCGTCGCAGTCACAGTAGCAGTCGTAGCAGTAGAACAGTCGCAGCCAGCACTAGGGTTCCCGCACACAGCAAGCTCGTACGGAGGATCCGCTCCACGAGCCGAGAGGCTGATACATCAACTGTCACGAAGTCCGAAGTTGATGTATCCAAAAGTTCCGTATCGACAACAGGAACTCAACGCAACAGACGGCGCGTCGATCGGACGCCCGGTCTGAGAGTTATAGGCATTTTCGTCTCTGGGGCCCGGTTGGTTTTTAAGGCTAAACCAACCCGACCGTACTCCACCTGCGTCCAAACCTCGGGCGGAGTATTCCAAAAGATCCGTCTCACTAAGAGGAACACAACGCGACTGACGACGCGTCAATCGGACGTTCGTAGCTCAAGATATGAGCGTTTCCGCTCCGAAGGCCCGGTTGGTTTCGTGAACGAACCAACCCGGCCGAACTCAAAGTAAACCGAAACCTTGAGTGCGATATACCGAAACGACCGTCTCGATCCAAGGATCGCGTTGCCGCAGACGGTTCGTCATTCGGAGGTCTGAGGCTCAAGTTATGAGCCAAAAACCGAATCTGGTTCGAAACGGGGGGGTCCGGGTCCGGGCCGACCCGGCCCGACCCCCCCCCCCCCCCGGGGGCGGCGCGGCGGCGTGGCGGCAGCGGCGCGGCGGCGCGGCGGTGCGGCAGCGGCGGGCCGCGGTGGCGGCGGCGGCGGCGGGCCGCGGTGGCGGCGGCGGCGGGCCGCGGCGCACGCGGGTGGCACGCGGGGGGCAAGGCCCCCGCTGTTTTGTCAAGGCGGCATGGCTTTGTGCCGTGCCTTTGCAAAAAAAAACGGCCCCCGCAAGTGGGGGCCGGCTGGACAAACCGGGGGGCTGTTTCCCCCCCCCTCCTTTAATGAACCGCCCCCCTCATTAAGAGGGGGGTTTGTTGAACCGGCCGGGGGATTTATTCCCCCGGTTTTTATGATATCCGGCCGGCCAGCTGGCCGGCCGGTTTTTACCAACGGGACCGGAAATTCCGGTCCCGCCCTCGACTTCCGACGCCGGCGGCCCGGCCGCCGGTCTTCCCTTCCGCCGCGGCCCGGAACCGGCCGCGGTCTTCTCGTCCCGCCGCGGCCCGGAACCGGCCGCGGTCTCCTCGTCCTGCCGCGGCCCGGAACCGGCCGCGGCGTTCGTCATCCGGCGCGGTGCGACGGCACCGCGCCCCTTTTCCGTACCATGATTCCTTCCAACGCGGCGCGACGGCGTCACGTTCTTGAAGATTCTCCTCGGCGTAGCGCGACGACGTTGCGTAAATTATAAGCACGATCATCCGCGTGGTGCGACGGCACCACGCCACTTGCTTCCACCCGCATGGATAAAACAAGAACGGTGGAGGGGGGTTCGGCCGTGTTCGTGCGGTCCGGCCCCCCTTACGTTAAAATAAAAACGCAACTTAAAATAAATCAAGTCACACGTTAGTCTTGATAGAATCACGATCAAGAATAAAAATAAGGAAACCAAAAGAAAACGACAACCCCTACCTCGGGTTTAAGATTCAAAGGTTCGGCTACGCTCCGCGGAAGACGGCGTCGCGGGGGTCGGGTGTCGCGGTCGTCGTTCGTCAAATCCGTTGACGAAGAGTTATGCCCGAAGAGACACGACGTTGGCGGATCTTCGTTTGCCGACGAAGAAGGTCCGAGGAGGAAGAAGAGGTCCGAAGATACCGGGTCGCCGAGTCGATGATCCTTGACGAAGTGTTGTCGTTCTTCGTTGAGGATGAAGACGTTCTTCGCCGGAGAAGAAGAAGAGGATCTCTCAAAAGCTCACAAGGGAATAAACCAACAACCCATAAACAAATAAGATTACATCTTATTTTATTCACACATAACTCAAAAGAATTTCAAATGTTTGAAATTCAAAAGAGTTAACTCCCAAAATTAATTAAGAGTAACATAGGCTAATTAATTAGGGGTTAAGTACGTTGAGAGAATTTGAAAAGAAAAGGGGTTCGTGTGGGCCCCACCACACTTAATCCTCCCAAGGGAGGTTAAGTGGGTGTGGGTCCCACTCCCAACCTCCTTTGATAGGTTTTTAAATAAGTTAAAATAAAATTTGTCTTACACAAATTTTATTTAACTTAACTGAAAAACCCCAAAACGTAACTTTCAACCCGCAACAAACGCAACTCCCGATAAGGTCTCATTAAGCGAATATCGGCGCTGCGAGTTCATCGGTGCCCTTGGATTTCAATTCCGAGCACCGGATCAAAAGTTAGGAACTCCCGCTCGTTCGTTCACTGAACGTACCCGAGCCAAACTTCGGAAATTAATTCCGGGCACTCCGGGCCTCGGAATCAGGTGCCGTCAGAAACCGCGCTCTTGTAAAATTCTAAAGAAAATTAAGAAAAAAAATTTCCCTTGAATTTTACGGGTCTTTACATTACTCCCACCTCAGGGCTTTACGTCCCCGTAAAGACACAACAAAAACTAGGGAAACAAATGAGGGTACTGAGCACGCATCTGAGCCCCCCGCTCCCATGTGCTCTCCTGGAGATTCCCGTGCTGCCATCTGATGCGCACAAGAGGAATCGATCGCCCACGCAGGACCCGCTCCTGTCGATCCTCTATCTCCACCGGGACCTCCGTAAAAGTCGCCCCATCGTCAACGACAAGCTCCCCATGGTCAATGATGTGCGTCGGGTCGTGCACGTATCTCCTCAGCTGGGATACGTGGAAGACGTCGTGCACCCGGTGCAACTGAGGTGGTAGAGCCAGGCGATAAGCCACCTCGCCAATCCTGCTGAGAATCTGGAAAGGTCCGATGAAGCGCGGAGATAACTTGCCGCCTCGGCCAAATCTCCGAATACCACGTCGAGGTGAGACCCGCAAGAAGACGAGGTCTCCATCCTCGAACTCCAGTGGCCTCCGCCTCCTGTCAGCGTATGACTTCTGCCGGCTCTGAGCTGTCCTCATCCGCTCCTGGATGACCTGGACCTTCTCTGTCGTGGCCTGGACCATCTCCGGTCCCACTAGTGCTGACTCCCCTGGGTCTGTCTAGCACAAAGGAGATCTACATGGTCGGTCGTACAACGCCTCGTACGGTGCCATCCCGATGGTGGAGTGGTAGCTGTTGTTGTACGCGAACTCCACCAAAGGTAGGTGGTCCTCCCAGCTACGACCAAAGTCAAGGACACATGCGCGGAGCATGTCCTCGAGAGTCTGAATGGTCCTCTCCGTCTGACCATCCGTCTGAGGGTGAAAAGCTGTGCTAAGACGTAGCTGCGTCCCGAACGCCTCCTGTAACCCCTTCCAAAGCCGGGAAGTAAAGCGGGCATCTCGATCGTAAACGATAGATGATGGCACGCCGTGGAGCCGCACAATCTCCTGAACGTAGAGACGTCCCAAGCTCTCCACCGAGCCCTGCTCTCTGATGGGTAAGAAGTGTGCCGACTTGGTGAGTCGGTCAACAATCACCCAGATGGAGTCGTGACCTCTGGAAGTGCGTGGAAGTCCAGTCACGAAGTCCATAGAAATGCCGTCCCACTTCCACTCCGGAACCTCCAAGGGCTGTACCAAGCCTGCTGGTACCTGATGCTCTGCCTTCACCTGCTGGCAGGTGAGGCATCGAGAAACGAACTCTGCTACTGCCTTCTTCATGCCCGGCCACCAATGCTGTCGTCTGAGATCCTGGTACATCTTCGCCACTCCAGGATGTACCGCCAAAGGAGAAGTGTGAAACTCCCTCAGCACTTCCTCTCGCAAAGCGACTGGTACCATGGTACGTCCTCTGAAAAGGATGTCGTGCTCTGCTCCAAGGGAGAAACCATCAGGTGCCTGTCCCGAGGATATATGTGCACGCCGTGTCTCACAGTCAATGTCCCCATGTTGTGCCTCCCTGACTCGCTGCAGTAGTGGAGGAGTGACTGTGAGAGACTGAAGAAAGGCTGCTCCATCTCTATCCACGAAGGATATCTGCAAAGAGGCTAGCTGCTCCGTCGCCTCCTCAAGTAGCTGAATGCCCGTCCTCCTGCTGAGGGCATCGGCTACTACGTTCCCCTTCCCAGGAGTATAGACTATCTCAAAGTCATAGTCCTGGAGGAACTCGAGCCATCGTCGCTGTCTCAGGTTCAGGTCCTTCTGCGAGAAGATATACCTGAGACTCTGATGATCGGAAAAGACTGTAAAGCGCTCGCCCATCAGATAGTGTCGCCATGTCTTCAGAGCGAAGACCACTGCTGCTAACTCCAGGTCATGGGTAGCGTAGTTCTGCTCATGCGGCCTCAACTTTCGTGATCCATAGGCGATCACTGCCCGCTCCTGCATCAGAACACATCCGAGTCCGGTCCCTGATTCATCGCAGTAGACTACGTACCCTACTCCCTCCTCAGGCAACCTCAAGATAGGTGCGCTAGTCAATCTCTGTCTCAGCTCCTGGAAGCTCTGCTGACAACTGTCTGACCACACGAAGGGTTTTCCCTTCTTCATCAAAGCTGTGAGTGATGCCGCAACTCTGGAGAAGTTCGGCACAAATCTCCGATAGTATCCAGCTAGTCCCAAGAAACTCCGAACCTCAGTCACGCTTCTGGGTGGCTCCCATGCTAACACAGCCTCAATCTTCGCGGGATCCACTGCAACTCCCGCCTCAGAGATAACGTGTCCCAAGAAGTGGACCTCACGTATCCAGAACTGACACTTCGAGAGCTTACCATAAAGCTGGTGCTCTCGGAGTGTGTCAAGAACAACTCGCAAGTGATAGGCGTGCTCCTCCTCTGTCGTAGAGTAAATCAGAATGTCGTCGATGAAGACCACGACAAACCGATCGAGGTATGGCTGAAAGATCCTGTTCATGAGAGCCATGAACACTGCTGGAGCATTGGTTACACCGAAAGGCATAACCAAGAACTCATAGTGGCCATACCGACATCTGAAGGCCGTCTTCTGCACATCCTCGTCTCTGACTCTGAGCTGATGATAGCCTGACCTGAGGTCTATCTTCGAGAACCACCGTGCTCCCTTGAGCTGATCAAAGAGGTCATCAATCCTCGGTAGCGGATACTTGTTCCTCACTGTCACCTGGTTCAGGCGACGATAGTCAACACAAAGTCGCAAGCTCCCGTCCGCCTTCTTGGCGAACAATATCGGGGAAGCCCAGGGTGAAACACTGGGTCGGATGAACCCCTTGCCCTGCAAGTCCTCCAACTATACCCGTAGCTCTCGAAGCTCGGCGGGGGCCATCCGATATGCTGGAGTGGATATCGGGGCTGTCCCGGGGTACAAGTCAATATAAAAGTCTACCTCTCTGCGAGGAGGTAACCCTGGAACATCGTCGGGAAAAACGTCCGCATACTGATCCACCACTGCAGGAAAACCAGGACTCCGCATGTCAACTGCTCCAAGGATAAGGCTAGCCAACTGATGAGTGATGGGTTGTCCTCTCCTCCGCGGAAGTCCATCCTGTGCTGCTAAGGCTCCCTTCTCGCCGGTGAAGGTGAACCTGCTCCCGTCGGTGCGTACACATCGCACCTTGCGCCTAAAACAGTCAATCTGTGCATGGACCGTAGATAGCCAATCCATGCCCAAGATGACGTCGTAAGGCCTCGACGCTGCTACAAGAAGATCCCAGCCGAAGCTCTCGCCTCCTAGAGTAAGCTCACACTGCCGGCACCAGTGCGTAATCGTCGAGTCTGCTCCCGTAGGAGTCTCTAGCCGTAAGGATCGAGCCAACGACTCTGTCGGAATCTCCGAGCTCCGAACAAGGGCAGCGGCTATGAAAGAATGACTCGCTCCTATGTCTATAAGAACTGCAGCAAGGGTGGAATAGACACAGATAGTACCTCGAATCATCTCGGGTGCGCCGTGGTCGTAGGCCTCTGCTGCCTGGAGTTGTGCCTGTCGCTGCCCGCCAGCTCCCTGTGGTCGGGGTGGACCTCCTGGTGGTGGTGGTGGTAGAGCCTCAAAGCGTCGTCCACCACCGGCTGCTCGTCCAGCTCCTCTGCCTCGTCCGCCTCCTCCCTGCGGACCGCCACGGTCGACCCTCTGCCTCTGCCTCGGTGGTCCATCAACTGTCTGCTGCTCCTCGGTACGACGGGTCGGGCAGTCGCGAGCCATGTGGCCCTGCCCGCCGCACGAGTAGCACTGCCTGCCTCTCGGAAGACTGGCTCCGCGCTGTGTTCCCCGCACTGCTGAGCCAGTGCCCTGAGGTCGTCGGCCCGAAGGTCTGGTCTGTTTGGACCCCTGAGTCATCCGTCGACTGCCTGCTGCAGATGACTCTGCCACGTGCCGCCCTGCGGTGGGTCGCTGTGCTGGTGTAGACTCAGCAAGGAAGCTCTCGATCAGAAGAGCCCGCTCCAGTACTCCTGTCTGAGTCGGTATGCTGAGGGAGATCAGCGATGCCCTGATCTCGTGTCTCAAACCCTGCTCGAAGGTCCGGGCCCGGAAGAATGGGTCCCGTACCATGTCGGTCGAGTAGCGCGAGAGATCGGTAAATCTCGCCGAGTACTGGGCGACCGTCATGCTGCCCTGCCGCAGCTGTAGAAGCTCCTGGATGTGCACCGCTCGGAGGGTGGCCGGGACGAACTCAGAGCGGAAGAGGCTCTCGAAGTCCGTCCAGAGCAAGGATGCCTCATCGTGCACCTGGAGCATCAAGCTCCACCATCGTCCTGCTGCTGCGTGTAGTAGGCTCGCAGCGAGGATCACCATGAGGTCTGCTGGTGTCCTCACTAGCCTAAACACTCGAACCACTGCCTCCAGCCAGTCCTCTGCTGCCTGGGGATCCGTCTCCCCGCGAAACCTGGGCGGTCGCTGTCGCTGAAACTCATGCAGTGCGCTGAGGCGACGTGCATCGTCAGCGGCTGCTGCTGGAAGCATCGGGGGATCGGCGGGTAAAGCTACCGCCGGTGCCACTACTGGCAAAGGGCCCTGCACCGAGGCCTCGTCGCTCGGTGGGCTGTCGTCTCGCTCGACTCTCGGAACCCTAGCTGGCTGCCGTCGTGGGGCCATCCTGAAAAGGAAACAGGTGCGCCACGGTTAGAACAGTATACCTGGTGAGCTGATATAAGTAATCACAAAGAAAACTTGAAACACACACGCAATCAATGTTTTCGTGCATTAAGTCGGAAATCAGAAGTCAGGGTCCTGGTGTACGGATACGTCGGCCTCCGCACCAACACTGGACTCCCTGGACTGATAACCACACTGAATACGCTAAACATTATTGCTTCACATAGAAAAGATCAGAGTTCGCGGTAGAACCGAACTCCTCTGATACCAATTTGTCACGACCCGCCCTCGGGGTCCGTGCCGTGACTACCCCAAGCCCGCCTTCCATAGGCCAGGGGCTGGCGACTAGCACCAAGGCGTAAATCCCGGTAAAAAGGGAAGGCATTGCCTTTGAAAAGTAAACACACACCACAGAGTAAACAAGCGGAAAGTAAACACTAAGCAAGCAGAATACAACTGAAAGTGCGGAAAAGTAAATGGGCCAGTATACAAACCCAAACTGAAAGTAAAGTACAAGTCGAAAAGGCAAAAACAGCAACTGAAAAGTAAAAGCCGCTACTCCGAGCTGTCCACTGGAAATCCCACCTGAAGGGTGGGTACAGATAGCTCCTCTGCTCCACGGGTCCCACCGTCCGCTCCGTGCACGTCTCACCCAGTGGTCCACCTCCGGGTACCGTCCCGCTCTGCAAGCCTCAGCTAAGGTCAACGCTGTCCGTCGTCTGCAACCAACACAACGTGGTGCGGGCAAAGCCCGTGCAGGGGTGAGTATAAGCTACTCAGTAGGGACCCCGAGACCCCTGAAGGTCTCTCAAATCCACAAAGGATAAATCACGAAGAAAAGTAAAATCACGAAGTAACAACCGACACTGCTTAGGTATATGCCCATACATATACCTAAGTCATCAATTCTAATACGCTCCAACCTCCGAGCCCAAGTACTACTCAGTCCACGCAGGAAAGTATACGTATTCCACATAGGAAAGCAAATCATAATCCACACAGGATTGCACAACACAATCCACACAGGAAAGCAACAGGATTCAGCTCACACAGGTATACTTCTTCAAGGACGATAAAGATGATCACTGATCCATCTAAGTCGTCGGACCCACGAAGGATCGAATAGGTAACTAACCCCCGCAGAAGACCCACACAGGATCGGGCTCACACAGAACCTGTAGGCGCTGGCTCACACAGAACTGCTGAGCGCAAGGACCCACACAGGATCGGGCTCACACAGAACCTGTAGCACTGATCCACGTAGGATCGCTGAGTGCTGTAGTCGTCGTCGTCGAATCCACACAGGATCTCTGTACTGTCGTCGTCGAATCCACACAGGATCTCTGTACTGTCGTCGTCGCAGTCACAGTAGCAGTCGTAGCAGTAGAACAGTCGCAGCCAGCACTAGGGTTCCCGCACACAGCAAGCTCGTACGGAGGATCCGCTCCACGAGCCGAGAGGCTGATACATCAACTGTCACGAAGTCCGAAGTTGATGTATCCAAAAGTTCCGTATCGACAACAGGAACTCAACGCAACAGACGGCGCGTCGATCGGACGCCCGGTCTGAGAGTTATAGGCATTTTCGTCTCCGGGGCCCGGTTGGTTTTTAAGGCTAAACCAACCCGACCGTACTCCACCTGCGTCCAAACCTCGGGCGGAGTATGCCAAAAGATCCGTCTCACTAAGAGGAACACAACGCGACTGACGACGCGTCAATCGGACGTTCGTAGCTCAAGATATGAGCGTTTCCGCTCCGAAGGCCCGGTTGGTTTCGTGAACGAACCAACCCGGCCGAACTCAAAGTAAACCGAAACCTTGAGTGCGATATACCGAAACGACCGTCTCGATCCAAGGATCGCGTTGCCGCAGACGGTTCGTCATTCGGAGGTCCGAGGCTCAAGTTATGAGCCAAAAACCGAATCTGGTTCGAAACGGGGGGGTCCGGGTCCGGGCCGACCAGGCCCGACCCCCCCCCCCCCCCCCCCCCCCCCCCCCGGGGGCGGCGCGGCGGCCGGCGGCGGTGGCGACAACGGCGGCGCGGCGGCGCGGCGGTGCGGCGGCGGCGGGCCGCGGTGGCGGCGGCGGCGGCGGGCCGCGGTGGCGGCGGCGGCGGCGGGCCGCGGTGGCGGCGGCGGCGGCGGGCCGCGGTGGCGGCGGCGGCGGCGGGCCGCGGTGGCGGCGGCGGCGGTGGGCCGCGGTGGCGGCGGCGGCGGGCCGCGGTGGCGGCGGCGGGCCGCGGCGCACGCGGGTGGCACGCGGGGGGCAAGGCCCCCGCTGTTTTGTCAAGGCGGCACGGCTTTGTGCCGTGCCTTTGCAAAAAAAAACGGCCCCCGCAAGTGGGGGCCGGCTGGACAAACCGGGGGGCTGTTGCCCCCCCCCTCCTTTAATGAACCGCCCCCCTCATTAAGAGGGGGGTTTGTTGAACCGGCCGGGGGATTTATTCCCCCGGTTTTTATGATATCCGGCCGGCCAGCTGGCCGGCCGGTTTTTACCAACGGGACCGGAAATTCCGGTCCCGCCCTCGACTTCCGACGCCGGCGGCCCGGCCGCCGGTCTTCCCTTCCGCCGCGGCCCGGAACCGGCCGCGGTCTTCTCGTCCCGCCGCGGCCCGGAACCGGCCGCGGTCTCCTCGTCCTGCCGCAGCCCGGAACCGGCCGCGGCGTTCGTCATCCGGCGCGGTGCGACGGCACCGCTCCCCTTTGCCGTACCATGATTCCTTCCAACGCGGCGCGACGGCGTCACGTTCTTGAAGATTCTCCTCGGCGTAGCGCGACGACGTTGCGTAAATTATAAGCACGATCATCCGCGTGGTGCAACGGCACCACGCCACTTGCTTCCACCCGCATGGATAAAACAAGAACGGTGGAGGGGGGTTCGGCCGTGTTCGTGCGGTCCGGCCCCCCTTACGTTAAAATAAAAACGCAACTTAAAATAAATCAAGTCACACGTTAGTCTTGATAGAATCACGATCAAGAATAAAAATAAGGAAACCAAAAGAAAACGACAACCCCTACCCCGGGTTTAAGATTCAAAGGTTCGGCTACGCTCCGCGGAAGACGGCGTCGCGGGGGTCGGGTGTCGCGGTCGTCGTTCGTCAAATCCGTTGACGAAGAGTTATGCCCGAAGAGACACGACGTTGGCGGATCTTCGTTTGCCGACGAAGAAGGTCCGAGGAGGAAGAAGAGGTCCGAAGATACCGGGTCGCCGAGTCGATGATCCTTGACGAAGTGTTGTCGTTCTTCGTTGAGGATGAAGACGTTCTTCGCCGGAGAAGAAGAAGAGGAGCTCTCAAAAGCTCACAAGGGAATAAACCAACAACCCATAAACAAATAAGATTACATCTTATTTTATTCACACATAACTCAAAAGAATTTCAAATGTTTGAAATTCAAAAGAGTTAACTCCCAAAATTAATTAAGAGTAACATAGGCTAATTAATTAGGGGTTAAGTACGTTGAGAGAATTTGAAAAGAAAAGGGGTTCGTGTGGGCCCCACCACACTTAATCCTCCCAAGGGAGGTTAAGTGGGTGTGGGTCCCACTCCCAACCTCCTTTGATAGGTTTTTAAATAAGTTAAAATAAAATTTGTCTTACACAAATTTTATTTAACTTAACTGAAAAACCCCAAAACGTAACTTTCAACCCGCAACAAACGCAACTCCCGATAAGGTCTCATTAAGCGAATATCGGCGCTGCGAGTTCATCGGTGCCCTCGGATTTCAATTCCGAGCACCGGATCAAAAGTTAGGAACTCCCGCTCGTTCGTTCACTGAACGTACCCGAGCCAAACTTCGGAAATTAATTCCGGGCACTCCGGGCCTCGGAATCAGGTGCCGTCAGAAACCGCGCTCTTGTAAAATTCTAAAGAAAATTAAGAAAAAAAAATTCCCTTGAATTTTACGGGTCTTTACATCAGCTGTCAATTGCGCATTTGCCTCCTCGGAAGCGCGCAGCCGTGCCTCAAAATCTGACATCTGCTGTGTCATATGAGCAAGAGCAGGATCGACAACCGCAGCACGTGACACTACAGAACGAGGAATCCCTGCTCCATAGATCAAACTATAGCCATGCCCGTCCCGACCGATAATGCGATGAAAGATCTCATCCCGTCGCATGGGAAGCTGTCGCTGGTCCTCTAGCAGATGTTCTAACTCAGCTTCAAATTGAGCCTGTGAAATATTTAAATATATATAAATATATATATGTTAATATATAGATTTATGTAATTATTGGTAAGTACAGACACTTACTATCAATGCTGCAACCTCTGGATCATTGCGATCACGAGTCCTCATCCACACCGACATTTTATCAGTTGCTGCACCTTGCTCTCACAACTGTATATTAAAAGAATATAAACACAAAACCATATTAATTAATAAATTAAAAAATGAATAATATATACCTCATGTCGGATCTGAGACACGTGACGAGTCCCGAGCCTGTGAGGTGGTCCCTGCAACGCTCGATTCTCAGAATGGCGTGTTGACACCTCCTACATTCAATTCATTCAAATTTCAAACAAATCACATATTCTTGAAAATATATATACACCAAATAATTAATATACAAACCGCAACACCCTCAGTAGACCAATATGCAACCAAGTCACGCCACTGAGCCGGGAGGACACCTCTCGGGACTTTTTCCAAAATGTCTAGGGCACCCACATTTGGTACCCAGTGGTCCCTCTTCACTTTGCCTTTATAATCTTTCCACATCTTACGGAATTTGCTCATACACACAGGCCGAAACTCTTCAGGGCATACTTTCAAATTTTGCTATAAAGAAAATAATCAAACATATTAGTATTCTTTATACATAGAAAATAAAGTAAAATGATTTTCTTACCTGAACCTCCCTCCATAGATGATCTAATGTGTCCTGATGGATAAGAAGCCCAGTCACGTGTGGTCAATGGAAATCGATGTGGGTCACGTATGATATGACCCAGCTGACGAATAAATGCCGGGGCATTCGGTCCCACAGGATGAAAAACCTCATCAAATGAAACATCTATCGTCGTGTCGGAATTCCATGATAATATGCCACGACCAGGGCCTCTCCTGCGAGAGGAAGAAGCAGCTGAGTCTGATCCTATTGAAAACAATTTTATATATAAATTGACAAATGTTATATATATATATATATATATATGTATGTCAATTACATAAAAAATATAGACAATGACATTCAAACATACCTCGACCCTGAGACGTAGATGCCTCAGATAGATGATGTGGATCTTCTTCCTCTTCCCCTGACATGTCTGCAGTCATAGAAAACATCAGTAATGAGTCCAAAGTGTTTAAAAGATAAATTGGATTGTTCTTAAAAAATCAAACTTGTACAACTGTTAATAAAAAAAAAAATGGATTGAATAATTAGTTGTGAATGAATTTTAAAAAATCAGAAAGTTAACAAAACAGATATACAAATTATGTACAAAACCAGTCAATGCATAGCCAAATTTCAGATAGAACTAATAAAAATTCAAGCAGCACATGAATCAGATGAATAATACCTCAAAGGGATGATACACCGACCATAACATCAATAAATCAAGAGTAAAAACAACCTAAATATTTATGATTACATTAACTTACAAAAGTGAGGATTAAAACTTATAAAGATTTATAAAATGATTAGATAATTTGTGATATCCTAGGACATTCTACTCAATAGCAGGAAAACAATTATACCTTTCATTAAGCATGCAAATCGACCGTTTCCCCTTCAACAGCCTCTCTGAACCAATAAATATCTTCTTCATGTTGAACTACGGTATGTTGATCAAGTTGTTGGTAAACAAACAGAACAGTCTCGGGTTCATCTTCTTCAAATAAAAACACTCCTCGCCGAGACATTTTGACAACAACTTGCCAACTTGGATCCGAAGGCAAAGTAACGAAGAATACTTGTTCTGCTTGTGATGACAAAATGAAAGGTTCATTCTCAACTCGTTCATTATTTCTGTATAACATATAGTTAAAATTCACCAATGAAAACTGATATTGATCGACTTTACATCCACGCACTGGATCAACCTAATTACACTTTAACAATATGTACTTCAAACCGTGTGTGTATACAACTTCAATGATGTCTATCAATTGACCATAGTAATAACCAGAATCGACAAAGGGACAACTGATGCCCCTATTTTGTGTTGCTCGTTTGTCGTCAACATCTTTAATGCGAAATCGAAAACCATTAGCATCAATAGCTTTATAACGACGAGCCGTTATAGATGGACCCTTAGCCAGTTGGATAAATACTTCAGGTAGCGTGGGGTCCCCTAACTCCCTCAGCTTACGAACCTACATAATTTATAAAAATCAATACTGATATATGCAGAAAGAATTAGTATAATACTTCACTCATAATGAAAATCAATTTATACATACATAATCCTTGAACCAATCATGAAATGACGCATAATGAGATTGTTGAATTTGCAACTCAGTCGCACGATGCATCTCTTCTTTTATCTCATTAATGTGTTTCCTGCAAATGATAACGCGATGTTTAAAAGATCATCTTATGCAAACAAAACATGTAAAAGTTATACAAGCACATTGATAAGATACTTACTGCATTAATGGTGCAACTGATGGAGTATTGAACAAGATATATCGATGTGCTTGTATCCACTCGATGTTGTCCATATCAAATGTGGTTCCTTCTCCAACTGGACCATCATGAATCTGAGAGGGCTTATCTAATTTTGTTTCAACATCCGTAAGATATTCTGCACAAAAGGTAGTACACTCATCCATCAAATAACCATTGGCTATTGATGCCTCTGGACGAGCTCTGTTGCGTACAAATCTTTTCAATGTACTCAAATACCGTTCAATAGGATACATCCACCTGAATTGCACTGGACCAGCAGTCATTACTTCATCAGTTAGGTGAACTGTTAAGTGGACCATAACATCGAAAAATGAGGGGGGGGGGGAAAGTTTCTCAAAGTGACAAAGCGTAAGTACAATTCGGTCCTGCAAACTTTTTAAATCACTCATTAGTTGATTTCTTAAACAAAGCTGTCTAAAAAAATTACTCATCTCAATCAAGGGCTGAACAACATTGGGGGATAAACAATCACAAATTGCGATTGGAATCAACTGCTGAAGTAATATGTGATTGTCATGACTTTTCAACCCTTGCAATGTCTTGCTCGTCATATTCACACACTTTGAAATATTATAAGAATAACCATCAGGCACCTTGACCATCTTCAAAATGGAAAGAAATGTCTCTTTCTCCTCTGTAGTCATCATATACTGTGCAGCAGGCATATATGCCTTGTTTCCCTCAGCTAACTATAAATGCAATTGTTTCATTAAACCCATTTCTTCCAAATCACGACGTGCATTAACATGGTCCTTTGATTTTCCACTGACACCTAAAATGGTCCACAATATGTTATCACAAACATTTTTTTCAATGTGCATGACATCCAAATTATGCCTCAACATGTTAGTTTTCCAATACCGAAGATTATAAAAAAATACTTTTCTTTTTCCAATTGTGACTGCGCTGCCTACCCGCAACACGAATATTACGTACTGGAGGAGCCACCAAATCCTGAATTTCATATACTGTGCTGATGTTTTCATCCTCAATCTGCGATAACATTTCGACTCCTGTCATGATCTTTGGTGCTGGGATAAACTCTCTAGAACCATCAAATGCCACTCTGTCCTTTCTGAATCTGTGCTGAGGAGGGAGAAAATGCCTGTGACCCATGTATGCCCATTTTTTGGAATGTTTAAGCCATACAGATTTTATACTTTTATTGCAACAAGGGCAAGAAAATTCCCCTTTCGTACTCCAGCCTGATAAATTTGCATAAGCTGGTAAGTCATTGATTGTCCACAATAAAGCAGCATGCAGTTTGAACATTTCATTCGTTTCGCAGTCATAAGTCATCACACCATCACCCCAAAATTCATTCAACTCATCAATCAATGGCTGAAGGTAAACATCAATCTTATCCCTCGGACTTTTAGGTCCATCAATAAGAGTGGAAAGTAATATAAATTGTTGCTTCATACAAAGCCACGGAGGAAGATTATATGGAACCAACACCACGGGCCATGTGCTATGAGTTGCACCAACGATAGACTTGAATGGATTGAAACCATCTGCTGCCAATCCCAATCAGACATTACGAACATCTTTAGCAAAGTCGGGATGTCTCTTATCAAAATCCTTCCATGCATGAGAGTCTGTCGGGTGGGTTAACATATCACTTTCATGAACTCTTTCTGCATGCCATCTCATTAAATTAGAAACTTTAGATGACCTAAAAAATCTTTTCAACCTCGGTTTAAGGGGAAAGTAACGCATTTGCTTTACGAAAATCGGTTTCCCCTGTATCGCAATATGACTTTGATGAGTATTATTTCCCCTGTTTTCTTTCCACCTGGAAGTACCACAAACCGTACAAATATCCAAATGGGCAGTTTCTTTTCTAAACAACATACAGTTGTTTGCACATGCATCTATGGTCTCATATGTAAAACCTAAGTTCTCTGTCAACTTACGAGCATAGTAATACGACTCAGGAATCTTAGCTTTGACAGGAAGAACTTTTTTCAATAAAACCAAAAGCATGTCGAATGATGTGTCTGACCAATTATTCAAAGTCTTCAAATGCAACAACTCCACGATAAACGACAGTTTATTGTAAGAAGTACATCCAGGATATAATTCTGTTTTCACATCATCAAGTGCTTCATAAAACCTCCTCGAATCATGATCTGCACCAGAGCGAAGATTTATCTCACCGGTCTCAAGATTCTGGATGTCAATGCCTTCAGGATCAAATCCACATACCATTTCAGTAAGCATTTCATGCATTGGATCAGTCATCCTTGCATCAACATCCATCTGAGCTGCATCTGTATTTTGACAACGAACATATTCTTCTCCATGACGAGTCCAACTCTTATAATTTTTCAGAAATCCATTAAAGAAAAGGTGCTCCCTCACAGTATCTCATGTGAATTGATATCTGTTAGCACATTTTCTACATGGACAACTAATATAGTCACTTTCAAATCCTCTCGTGATGTCAATAAACTACATAATGCCATTGAAATATTCTCTAGACGTTCGATTTGGAAGATCAATCCAACTCTTATCCATAATTATATCTGTATAACAAACATTTACACAATACTTATTATATTTAAATTTTTCAAATCAACTATATTTAAAATAAATATTAATCATTTGTTTATGAACCATTGATAAAATAATAATGTACCTAAAAGCCCATGTTACCTGATTGAGCTACAAACCTGAAAGGGAGGGGAGCCGAAGGCGGTGCAGCGAGAGAGAGGAGGCAGCGAAGGGGAGCCGGAGCCAAGGGCGGTGCAGCAAGGGAGGGGACGGGCGGCGGTGGCGGCGGGGAGCTGGGGGAGAGAAGGCGGTGAGGGGACGGGGGACGGGCAGCGAGGGGGGGGGGGGGCTGTCCGGGGTCGGGGGGGGGGGGGGGGGGGCTGTTTGAGGTGAGGGGGGGGGGGTGGCGTCCGGGGTGCGAGGGGGGGGGGGGCTATCCGGGGTGCCGGAGCCGTCCGGGGTGGGGGGGGAGGGCGGAGGGGGCGGAGGGCGGATGGCAGAGGCCGGAGGGCGGAGGGCGTGCGGCGGGGGAGGCCGGGCGGCGGGGGAGGCCGGGAGGCGGGGGGGGGCGTCTGGGGGGGGGGGGCGGGGGGGGGGGGGCGTCAGGGGGGGGGGGGGCGTCGGGGGGGGGGGGGGGGGGCGGCCGGGCGGGGGGGGGGGGGGGGGGGGGGGGGGGACGTCGGGGGGGGGGGTGGCGACGGGGGGGGGGGGGGGGGGCGGCGGGGGAGGCCGGGAGGCGGGGGGGGAGGGCGGCGTCGGGGGGGGGGGGCGACAGGGGGGGCAGGGTTCGATCGAGAGGGGGGAGCGAGGGGGGGGGGGGGCGCAAAAAGGCTCAGGTTTTTTTTTATCAAGGCCAGCGACCGCCAATGGCAGTCGCCCGATTCTGGGGGGCTTCAATGCCCCCTTTTCTAGTAGTGGGTGTAGACTGATGATAGAGCCACATCAGTCAATCAAGTATCTTCTAATGTTGCAGATACATCCATACGATGTCATCCTATGCATTGACTGGCTGTTCTTGGTATGTGCTGTTATTGACTGCTTCCGAGGAAGAATCGTGTTTTCAGATTTGGGCGGCCGACATGTAACTTTCATCGGCGAGCGGGGTTGCCAGAAAAGCAGCAGGTGAGAGGAGACCCTCCTTTCCTTGTTAGTTGAACTATCAGTGGAGTCGGTGGATGCAGAAATGGTAGAAGTCACAAAGATCGTCAGTGAGTTTATGGACGTCTTCCCTAAAGAAGTGGCGACTCTACCCCCCCCCCCCGGACGTGATGTTGAGTTCGGGATAGACTTGAAACCTGGTGCCCGTATGATTTCGATGGCTCCCTACCGGATGGCACCCTCTGAGTTGCGGGAGTTGCGGATTCAGATTGAAGATCTGATGAAGAAAGGTTTTGTTCGACCAACTGCGTCACCATGGGGTTCTCCAGTCTTGTTCGTAAAGAAGGCAGATGGTGGTCTCATGTTGTGCATAGACTACCGGAGACTAAATCAGCTAAAGGTCAAAAACCGTTACCCTCTCCCAAGAATAGATGACCTTTTCGACCAGTTAAAAGGGGCATGGTGGTTCTCCAAGATTGACCTGCAGTCGGGATATCACCAGCTGAGGGTGAAGGAGGGTGACATCTTGAATACTGCCTTCAGTTGCAGATATGGGCACTTTGAGTTTGTGGTCATGCCATTCGGTGTTACGAATGCTCCAACTATGTTCATGGGGCTCATGAACTCCATTTTCCGGGAATACCTAGATTGGTTCATATTCATGTTTATTAACGACATCCTGATCTACTCAAGGTTAGAGGAAGATCACGTTGAGCACCTGAGAACGGTTTTAGAGGTCCTCTGATAGCACCAACTTTATGGTAAATTGTCCAAGTTCAAGTTCTGGACTCGAGAAGTGCACTTCCTTGGACACATGGTGTCTGAGTAGGGAATAGCGGTGGACCCATCGAAGGTTTAGGCGGTTGTTTCTTGGGAAGCACCCAAGAACATGGCAGAAATTTGTAGTTTCATAGGTCTGGTAGGTTACTACCGGAGGTTTGTGCCCAACTTCTCCCGAGTTGTAGCACCTTTGACAGCCTTGACCAAGAAGGGCCAAGCTTTTGTGTGGGATGGGCAGTGTGAGGTAGCCTTCAACTATCTGAAGGGGAATTTGGTTAGTGCCCCAGTGCTAAGGTTTCCAGAAGAAGGGGTAGCGTATGAGGTGTTCTGTGATGCTTCAGGACAAGGCCTCGGGTGTGTGCTGATGCAACAACAAGGGGTGATCTCTTATGGGTCTAGGCAGTTATGTCCCCATGAGCGTAACTATGCCACCCATGATCTGGAACTTGTGATGGTCGTGTTCACAATGAAGTTGTGGCAGCATTAACTCGTCGGGGATCGCTTCGTGGTCTTCACGGATCACAAGAGCTTGAAGTATATCTTTACCCAACGGGACCTGAACTTGCGACAACGAAGGTGGGTGGAGTTTCTCCAGGACTACAACTTTGAGATCTCTTACACTGAAGTTAAGGGGAACGTTGAGGTTGATGCCTTGAGCAGGAAGTCACAGAGGGAAGTTGTTCAGGAATCTGTGGATGCTTGGAAGGAAATGGAAGAGTTGGTTTCCCTACACCTGAATGTAAGGGAGGATAATGGTAGAGGTTGCCTGTTTCAGATGACAGTGTAGTCCTCTCTACTGCGACAGGTGGAGGAGTCTCGGTGGGGAGACATAGAGAGTGAAGTGATGCGTGACCGGGTTAACCAAGGTGATGCTCCGGAAGGGTGGATGGAGGATGGTCAGAATCAGATGCTTTTCCGAGGGAAGTTGTTTGTTCCAGAGACGATGCACGAGAGAGTTCTTGGTGAGTTTCATAGCTCACAACTAGAGGTGCACCCGGGAGTTTCCAAGATGTTCTAGGGTCTGAGGAGTCAGTTTTGGTGGCCCGGGGTAAAGCGGGCGGTGGCAGAGTTCGTGGTTAGGTGCCTAGTGTGTCAACAGGTGAAGGTTGAACACCATGTTCCAGGCGGTTTGCTGCAACCTTTAGGTGTCCCCGAGTGGAAGTGGGATGACATCTCGATGGATTTCGTCACAGGACTACCCAAGGTTCAAGGAGGTTGTGATTCTATCTGGGTAGTGGTGGACCGGTTGACGAAATCGGCTCACTTTCTGGCGATCAAGGAGTCGGGTGCAGTGGATGCCTTAGCACAAAGGTACGTGGATGAGGTGGTGTTGTTTCATGGAGTTCTGAGGTCCATAGTCTCGGATAGGGATGCACGGTTTACCTCATGAGTCTGGAGAGGATTGCAACATGCTTTTGGCACCTAGCTACGTCTTAGCACAGCTTTCCACCCCCAGACATATGGACAGACAGAGCGCACCATCCAGACAATGGAGGATATGCTACGGGCATGTATTCTGGACTCTGGGGGATCGTGGGTGCGACACTTTCCTCTAGTAGAGTTTGCCTACAATAATAGTTATCACTCTACCATTGGCATGGCTTCGTTCGAAGCTTTGTATGCGAGGCCATGTCGCTCACCCGTGTGCTGGACCGAGGTTGGGGAAGCAGGTGTTCTTGGCCCGGAGGTGGTGCAGAGAACGACGGAGAAGGTTCAGCTTATACAGAGAGGATGAAGGCAGCTCAGGACCGACATAAGTCATATGCCAATAATAGGAGGAGACCCTTGGAGTTCGAGGTCGGGGACCATGTATTCTTGAAGGTCTCCCCTCGGCGTGGACAACGGAGGTTAGACAGGGGGATTAAGCTTTCTCCAAGGTTCATCGGACCATTTGAAGTGCTGCGGCGGGTCAGATAAGTGAGTTATCAGCTAGCACTACCACCGCCGCTACTGAGAATTCACGATGTCTTCCATGTGTCTCAGCTCTGACGGTATCTACACAGCGACTCACACGTCCTCAATTGGGGAAATCTAGATATCGAGGCCGACATAATGTTTGTAGAAATACCGTTGAGGATCGAGGATCATGAGTAGAAGATGCTCAGTGGACGAACCATCCCTTTGGTTCGTGTGTTATGGAGGCATGGTGGGATCAAGGAGAGTACCTAGGAATGGGAGGAATAGATGCGCCCCCAATACCCAGAGCTATTTTGAGTTTTGTTTTGTTTCGTTTTGTACTTGTTTGTGATGTAATACTGACCTTTTTGGTTTATGAGATGTTTTGTTTCCCTACCTTGCGAATGTTATGAAAAGTCCTAATAGGTGGGGAAGGGAGGAATTGATCCCTAATCAAGACGCATTAAGGTGGATGCGATTAAACCCGTGCGAGTGAGTTAGTTACACCCAAAGCAAATAGTATCTTAACATATGGAGGAAGGAACTCTTAGAACCGTGTGTCGGGACAATATGGACCCTGAGTTAGGCATGGATGTTTGGGGTGGTTTTTCACCGATCGGTGCGACACGATTGGTGTGTCATTTATCGGTGTGACACGATCGACATGACATGATCGGTGTGTCATCGATCGGTGCGACCAATCGGTGTGTCACCGATCGGTGCGACACGACCGATGTCACACGACCTTATTGGGTTTTTCTTCTATAGTTTTTCCTGTAACACTACTTTTAAACCCTTTTTAACCTTTTGGAAGTGTTTCAAGACCGTTTTTAGCCCCACGATCAATGTTTTAAATTCCTAAGAGTGGGGAAACCCTCAACGGACCCAGTTGTGTGTCTATGTAACATTCCCCTCTGTTTATATAAAATCCTTAAAGTCACAGTTGTTACCACCTTTTCCCGATGAGAGTTATTAAATAACAATTAATCCTGTCATGTGTAACCACCCAACCACATGGTGAAACCATGATCCGCCTTTAAAGCCACCAAAGATCTTGATATCCAGTAATGCCCGGGCTCATCTTTATATCGCACTAGCTTTCCTCTTTTTCTTCTTCTTGGTCGGGTTCGTTCTTCCCTTGGATCATTTGGAGTCCCCTTCCCGAGGCAAGTGGTGCACATGTGCTGGAGCCCTTATTGTCCGTCCTTGGAGTCCCGGATGCTCCTCCCCTGCAAGTTGCGCATCCCCAGTTCTTGGCACATTGAGAGAAACATCGATCTTTGATCATCCAAGTAGGGTTTTTCCTTATTCTCTCTTATTGTGTATCATGTGGGGTGGGTATGCTTTTGTTTCTGTGGGATGGATGAAACCAAACATTAATGAAGATAACAAGAATACTTTTAAAGAATGAAGGGGGGGTGGTCGATGTTTCTGTTGTATTTTCTTATTCTTGATTATGTGTTGTGAATTGTACGGACTCATGCCCATTGAAAATCATGGTCGTTGGTGGTTTTTCCTTGTGCACTAATGAAATTTTGTGTTGTCAGATATTTACGTGATTAAATAACTGTAACATGGAAATTGGTTAATCACCTAAACTCGGTTGGTTAAATGGATTCCCAATGAACACCAATCCTTGTGTGCTCACCCCGGTTAACCAACATAAATAAGAAACTAATGAATGATGTGCTTGAACCTAGAAGTTTCCCTACTATGTTTTGATAGTAGGTGTGTTGTTATGCTTGATACTTATGGGGTGATGTAGATGGGGATGGGATCCTCTATTGTGGAACGATTGTTGGTTGTGAATCTGAAGCTGTGTGGGGTTGTATCTCGAGGCTTGGTTTGGTTCCAGTACTTTGAGGGATCTCACGGATGTTGGAGTTGGTGGCCTAGAACCAACTACTTTGTACTTTATTCATTAATAAATGCCTTATCACATCTTGATTGTTCTTATGTGTGACAATGCATGTGATAATGTCCTAAGGACAGATGTTTCATTAATGGGTCATAGCGGATCCCTGCTATGATGAGAACTCGGAAGTGCCATAAAACTGTTCTTGAATATATGTTCTATGAACGAATGATGTTATTTGAGGGACACAAATAATACAGGCCATTAGTGGTGAGGAATCATAAAACATTGAGGCACCTTCTCATGGTGTGCGCCGTTGGTAATATCCAGGAGGATATTATGAGAACGAGACCCACCAGTAGGAAATCCACATTTCATAGTATCATTGGATGTTCATATATGTGGACGTGTGTATTGGTCCTTAGACTTTAAGATTATTATTAATGGGTATTGTAACTTGCGCACTTAGATGTCTTAACGAAAACTGTGACAACACACTGTTCGTAGTGAGGTAGGATACGTTGGGTGCGTCACGAGTAATACTGCCTTAATAGATAATGCGAGAAAGGATTTGTCCCTTCTGTTTCATAAAGGAAGTAGATATCTCAGGCCCTTTGATGGAATTGATATAGCCTAAATAAATCCATGGCCATGGAAAGGTATGGGCGAGTTCAATTCTGGGAAGTCAAAGAAAGAATAATCGAGCACATGGGTTGATGGCACTAGCATGCAACCCGCTTGATTAGAGATATCGAGATAGAGGGATTATATTACACGGTAAGCGTTCGTAGGAGGTGACACGTCATTGTGGAGTTAACTTCTTTCTCTATGGGTGCCTTGGCGTGTTTCTAGATGCCAACCTTGGACTTTGGGCAGGCTCCGCCTAATGCCACTGAGAAAGAGTCCTAGAGGGTCACACACTAAGTGTGTCCATGTATCTCCGTTAAATAATAATTTAACAAGTTGAATAAAGATTATTCCCGATTATGGTTTAATAATTATTCAAGGATATCTGATCGCATTTATTTCGACACTAGTTATTCGAGAGAATATATTGTGGGCGAAATAATATATATCTATTAGCGAGTAATGCAGTTACATTTATTTAAGAAATAAATAGTCATTACTCAAGGTCTAATAAATATAGTGGAGGAAAATAAATAAAACTGGAAAATAAAAGTACACGCCGTGTATATTTATATATACATGCCGTGTAGTTTATTTTTCGGGATTCGTGATAAAATATTGTTTATTTAATTAAATGATATTAAATGTAATACGTTGGATGCATGTCAAGTAATAATGATGGTCAACTATCATTATTAAGACATGGGGTATTACTAAGAATTAAATGAAATGATTAAATGCTTATGAGCAATTTATTTATTTTATTATTCTAGGTATTATAAATCCTAATTACGAAAATAATCGCAGAAAGTGGGTCCCCCTGTCGCACCCCCCTTGAGCAGGTGAAGTATCCTGTTGGCGTCCCATTGACCAGAATTGAGATGTGGGCAGATTCCGTCAATTTTGTAATCCAATTCACAAGGATCTCACTAAAGCCAAAGTTGATCAAAATCTTTTGAATGAAGCCCCAATCCATTGTGTCAAAAGCCTTTCTTATGTCAAGCTTCATCGCCACATTCCCACCTCGTGTTGACTTATTCAGAAGATTAAAGCATTCTGAAGCCGTGAGGAGGCAATCTTGAATATTCCTGCCTTTAATAAAACCAAACTGATTCCAGGAGATGATTTTGTCAATCACACAAGCCAGCCTCTTGGCCAGGAGTTTTGTAATGATTTTGTGCAAGGTATTCACGAGAGCAACTGGTCTGAATTGTCCTATTTCACTTGCATTTTCCAATTTGGGAATAAGGGCAATGAACTGATCATTGAACCCAGGGGTGAGGGCTCCTCCTTTGAAGAAGTGCTGAACAAGGAGGCAAACCTCATTTTGGATGGTGTCCCAATAGCTTTGAAAGAAGAAGTTGCTGAACCCATCAGGTCCAGGGGAGCTCTCTTTTTTGAGACAAAAAACTACCTCTTTAATTTCATACTCCATTGGAAGTGCTGTAAGAAAAGTATTGTCATATTCACGCAGGGGAATAAAAATAACATCAAACACTTGAGAGAAGCACTCTTACATTATGAGAAGGTTTCAGGGAAGGAAATCAGCTGGAATAAATCCTTTATCTATTTCGGAAAAGGCATCACAGCGGCGAGGAAGTCTCAGCTTATTAGTTATCTTGGGATCCGAGAAGGAGACATACCGTTCATGTACCTTGGTGTCCCGATGTTTTGGGGAAAACCCCGGGCTGCTCATTTTGCACAAGCTATATCAGAGATTAGAAGATCTCTTGCTTCTTGGAAGGGAAAATCTCTATCGATGGCAGGATGAATATGTCTTGTTAAACATGTGGTCATCTCAAAACTGGTCTATTCTCTCATGGTCTACATGTGGCATGCTTCTGTCATTAAAACAATAAACTCCATGATGAGGAACTTTGTGTGGAGTGGAAATGTTTTGGAAAGGAAGCTCATCACAGCTAAATGGGATACATGTTGTTTACCTGACAAGAGTAGAGGGCTGGGAATTAAGAACCTGCACTGCTTTAATCAAGCATTGCAAGCCAAATTCCTCTGGAAACTTATCCACAGCCGATCTGCCTCTCTTGATTTTTTGAGGAATAGAATTCTTGCAAGACTCATGGCTGGGAAGCATGATTACATGGCATCTTCAATCTGGCCGGGCCTGAGATTGGTTTTCACTACAATCATGCAACATTCAAGATGGGTGGTCACTGTAGACTCAGCTCTGAATTTCTGGACAAGTAATTGGACTGGTACAATGCTTCTGGACAGCTTGATTAATGGGGAACAACCAACTGACAGAAGCAGATCCATTAAGGATCAACTCCAACACAGGGAGGAACTTCCAACCCCCATCGCCTCTATTATTTACAATTATGATTTTATTAATCATGCAGACATGCTGTAATGGAAAGGATCGCAGGATGGTATGCTGGATTCAAAAACATTTTACATATACCTGCTACAGGCCGAACGAAGTTGGATGGGTGAGCTTGACAAGAACTGCTTAATTCCTTCCAGATTTATTCTAATCTGGAGATTTTTTCACAACAAAATCCCAGTAGAGGTGAGCATTCAGAAACTTGGAATCTCCTTATGCTCGAAATGTGTGCTATGCGGTCAGCATAGGGAAGATGTGGACCATATGTTCTTATCTTGCAAAATGGCTGCTTCACTATGGAACATCATTCTGAATATTTTTGATCTTAAGCCGCCCAATACCCATTAGGCCACTCAATTTGTACAGAAACTGCTGGTCTTCCAATAGTCCAAACAGCTGAAGGCGCTGCTGCAGGTTGCCTGCTCCGAACTTATCCATGTTGTTTGGCGGGCTCGCAACAACTACATTCATAAGCACGCAAATTTTCATGAAGCTACTGCAATTAGTAGTATTCTTGTGGCCATTCAGAATGCCAATGACTTGACCAATGGGAATTGCTACAACTCGGTCAGAGAATTTATGATCCTCAAGCGCTTAAAGGTTGACGGTCACTATCCTAAGACAAGAGGCATGATGGAGGTCATCTGGACTGCCCCCTTTACTGGATGGATAAAATGCAACACGGACGGGGCCTCGAAGGGCAATCCGGGTCCTTCAGGGTTCGGAGTCATTTTTAGAGACCATTACGGGGAGGTTGTGATGTGTAGCTATGGTACTTGTGGGAATTCAACAGCCCTGGAAGCGGAAATGATGGCGATCATAAGCACGGTGGACATTGTCTGTCAACAACATTGGAACAACATTTGGTTTGAATGTGACTCGGCAATGGTGGTACATGCAATAAGAATGGGTCAAACCAGATTGGCATGGAAAAGGGCTGGTAAGTGGATAAACTGCCTTGACAAGCTCTCCTCCTTAAATTACATTATAACACACACATTCCGTGAGGCGAACCACATTGCGGATGGCCTGGCGAACAAAGGGGTGTTGGAAGAAAGATGCATCCACAGCAACACCCTTCCCAATGACCCGGAGCCTCTTCTTACCAAAGAAAAATGTAAAATTCCTCTCTTCCGAATTGTGTAACTTTTCCTTTATCAATTTTAAAGCCCTCGCGCTCACTTTTCTCAAAAAATAAATCCTAATTACATTATTCTAAAAAAGGTTATCCATTTTGGTTGTGCACAACGGATTGGAAATACTCTCAATCCAAGAGATAATTCTTTTTCCACCAAGAACGCTTTCAAGTTACAAAAGCAAGATCCTCCACCGGATCAAGGCGATCGAAGACGGACATCGCAAGTGAAGGATCTTCTGCGCTAGAACCCGGAGTTCCCTTCGGCGACATCCAGAGATACGTGGCACACATGTGGATCACCGCTAGAGGAATCCTACACTTGGATTCTCCGACGCAACGACGGATCACAGGATCGTGACCGGAGACACCAACGAAGAAAGAATTCCATCGAGGTAATTCTTATGAATTAATTAAATTAATTATAACCAACATATGAAGATCCTATCTCAAGGGTTTCGGGACTCTTCTTTTCTTTTTCGTTCTTCGTTCTATTCCGAAGATCCGGTGTTTTATATCATGACGGATCTCGGATTGAACGTCATTTAATGCTAAAATTAATGTTGGGAAAACCCACCAATGCACTTCTGATGCGCCCGGAACCTTCAAGTGGTATCATAGCGGGTCATATCGTTGATTATAATTATTTAGTTTTTCGTTGGTGATTTATGCATTTAATAATTTATTTATTTCAATTCATGTTTAATCGTTTTGGAAATCTGAATATCGAGATCTGTTCCTCCTCCCTCGTTTCTCGTTCACCTCACAGAAACGAATTTTTCTTTTAATTTCGATTAAAATAAAATAGAGGAACTCATCCGGAGGAGCCAAATGTTTTTGGTCGTACAGCACCAGAATACACGGCGTGTATTCGGAAGTACACGCCGTGTAGTCTAGGTTCAATGCATTGACCGATCCGCCAAATTGGGCCGTATATTGAGGTCATTTATGACACCGTGTGTTGACCAGAAACAGGTGGCACACGGTTTCCGGATTACACGCCGTGTTGTCCAACTGAAGAAGGCGCATAGTCCCTTCGGGTTTGGGTTGGGCCGTGTACCCCGTACACGGCTTGCCCGACTGGAAACTGTGTAACGCGGAAACTACACGGCATGTGTCCAAAAGAACATGCCATGTACTCTGAAAATTTCCAAAGTACATTTACACGCCATGTCCTCGGGTGTGTACTTCGGATGGACGGTGAAGAAAAGTACACGCCGTGTAGTCGGAACTACACGCTATGTAATCACCCAAATTACGCAGATTTATTAAAATTTAATTATTATATTATACAAACCCTTGAGACATGTACCATAGTGCAGGCGTAAAGCTGAGGCACAACACGTGATAAGTGTTTTATATATGTGTGTTTAATTTAACATATGCATAATGAATGGGAACTCACCGGGTTGCCTCCAAGGTACAAGTTACGTACAAGGATAATTTTAAATGAATTTATTTGTTTAAAATTATGATGGATGAGAATCTCAAGGAAGTTCAGAAAAGGGTTTAAGATAAAAGGATTGATTAATTAAAGATAATTAATTAATTCGAGCATGATTTATCTTAAACAAGAACGATTAAAGAATTGAATTCCAGTTTTATTTATGCGTAAATATCGTTGCATGTGTGGATGATCATGAGCTAGACCGAGACCTTTGTATGTGAATGGTTTCTTTTTAATTTATTTATTTAAATTAAATTTATTGGCCTGTGAGCCATCTCCTCATTAATATGCAGGGCTTGCGTGCCCAAGGATTCTTTTATGTAAAAACCCCCTTTTTACCCCTCACATGCGTGTGAGATAAATGCATATCTAATGGATGGAGCTCCCAAGCTAGTGGAGGCGGCTCAAGTCAGGAGCCGAGGTAAAACCAATCCAAGGAGATACAAAGGTGGACAGGTGGAAATATGTAAACACGAACCTGCAAGGTTCAAGGTGTTTCTCCCCTAGGTCTTGGGTTAGTTTATCAACCGCTAGATAAACTAACCAATAGAACAAGCTCATGATCATACCATTTATTTTATTTCTGTCAATTTCATGGTTTATTTATTGTGGGTGTTTTGTCACGATCACACAATTAATGAATATAAGAAGCATGCAAGATGGAACTAAAATAAAAACTGGTTTATACATAAATATTATCTTAGACATGGTTAATCACTTAATTATATCCCACTTAATATTAACAAGCATGTAATGAAAGATAATAAAATGACAATTTACGTATAAGGATAAAATCCCTCAAAAGAAATATTAAGTCGGCATAGCCTTCCATAATCTTGGTTAGAATCAAACCATAGTTCAAAGTGCTTGACCAACCCTAGTTGGGGTGATTTCAATTATCGGAGAATTCTAATTCAAGGTTTTGAGTTGACTTGACTTGGTTCGCATCAAGGGTTGACTTCCACAGCAGGACTTGGTGTGACCAAGAGGCAAAGGTTGGGGAAATATAAAATAAAAAGATTTCAGGATTGGGGAGTCCACTCAGCAGATCAAGGAGCTGCGAGTTAATGCAGTTGGCATTTGGAATGCCTACCTAAAACCATTCAAGTTGCTTGAACAACCCTAGTTGTGGTAATGTGAAGGGCAATATGGATCCTTTCCACTAGAATATTCAGGAAACAGAATATTCTGAAGTTAATGGTGAGGGCTATTGGATTTCGATAAAATAGTGGGAGACTAATAAGTATTAATTTATTTATTTGTCTCAATTTTTGTAATAAATTACTAAACCTTTGATCATCTTAATTTGTAGAAATGGAAATAAAATGACTTCAAACATATCATTGCGCACCATACTCGAGAAGGAAAACCTTCTCACCGACACCAATTTCCAAGAGTGGCAGAGGCGTTTACGCGTCGTCCTTCACCATGAAAGGAAATTGTATGTGCTGGAAGAGCCTATTCCAGTTGCGCCTGGGAAAGAGGCTAGTGATGAGGAATTATCTCTCTACATGAAACACATGGATGATGCCACAGATGTCCAGTGTTTCATGCTATCGGACATGTCTAATGATCTCTTGAAGCAACATGAAAACATGGACGCGTATAGCATGATGTCTCACCTTAAGGATCTCTACTAAGAGAAGGCGAGACAGGAGAGGTATGAGATCTCCAATGCTTTGTTCACCACAAATCTTGGAGAGTTTGCGCCAGCTGGGCCTTATGTAGTCAAGCTTATTGGCTACATTGAACGCCTGGACATCTTGGGGATTAAATTACCAGATGAGTTGCGTACAGATCTCATCCTATTATCACTGCCCAAGACCTTCTCTAGCTTCATTGTCAACTATAATATGAGCGGAAATGAGAAGAGTCTATCGGAGCTTCTGACCTTGATTCTCCAGGTAGATAAGGACATGGGGCGTGACAAACCCGCGGTCCTTATGGTGAACAAGAAAAGGAAGGACACAGAAAAAGGTCCAACGACTTATAAATGGTCGGAAGCCCCCGAGCACCATCCCTGCAAGAAGGGTAAGATCCAGAGGCAGGGAAAGGAACGGGAGGCAGTGTGTTTTGCATGTGGCAAGCAGGGCCACTGGAAGAGGAAGTGCACCCAGAAGCGTGGGGACGCTAAAGGTGCGTTCGTTATCGAGTGCAATCTTTCTATTTCTACGCATTGGGTATTATATACAACTTGTGGGGCTCACATATGTATTCAAATGAAGGAACCAAGTAGATTTAGAAAGATTGCCAGAGGAGAGGTGGATCTTCGAGCTGCCAATGGCACAAGGCTGGCTGCGTTGGCTATTGGCGACTACCACCTCTCATTGCCGACTGGGATGATTTTGGTTTTACATAACTGTTATTTTGTGCCTAGTGTTACCAAGAACATAATTTCTATATCTTGTTTGGATATGGATGGATTTGTTTTCAAGTTCAGAAATAAGGGTTGTCTCTTTTATAAGAACAACGTATGTTATGGTATGGCACATTTGAATAATGGTTTGTATGTATTAAATTACGAAAACCAAGTGTTGGCAATCGATAACGAAACAAACTCACATGACTCATACATCACCCAGTTGTGGCATCACCGCCTTGGTCATGTAAATGAGAAGTGCTTGAAAAAGCTCTATCAAGATGGCTATTTAGACTCTACTGAGCTAAAACCACTTGATAGATGTCACGCTTGTTTACAAGGTAAAATGACTAAGCCGCCTTTTGGTGGACAGGGTGAAAGGGCCACAAAGCTTCTAGGATTGGTTCACACGGATGTATGTGGACCATTTATAGTAGAAGATAGAGGTGGATATTCTTACTTCATTACTTTTACTGATAATTTGAGTAGATATGGATTTGTCTACTTAATGAGGTATAAGTCAGAGTCCTTAGAGAAATTTAAGGAATTCATGAATGAAATAGAGAATCAGATTGGTAAGAAGATAAAGAAGCTTCGATCAGATCGAGGTGTAGAATATCTGAACCAAGAGTTCATCGATCTTCTACGGGAGTCTAAGATTTTATCTCATCTCACTCCTCCTTATACACCACAGTGGAATGGTGTTAGTGAAAGGAGGAACCGCACCTTGTTGGACATGGTGAGGTCGATGATGAGTCATGCGGATCTTTCATTATCCTTTTGGGGATATGCATTACAAACTGCAGCATACACATTAAACCGAGTACCAACTAAGGCGGCAAATTGAATTCCATCCGAGTTATGGAATGGATGGAAACCCAATTTTTTCACACACGTGTATAGGGATGTGAGGCGTTTGTTAAGGCCTTCTCAGGAAACAAACTAGCACCCCGAGGCATGAAGTGTATCTTTATAGGATATCCCAAGGAAACGGAAGGATATTACCTATACAACCGTCAATACAAGAAAGTGATTGTCGCCATAAAAGTCGTCTTTCTTAAGAGGGAGCACATCCTCAAGAAGGATAGTGGGAGCAAGATTGACTTCGACGAAGTTGATGCTCAAGATACACAGGAGTTGGTACAGGAATAAGTTCCACAGGTCCCCGTGGAAGAGGTTCCAGAAACACAAGTACTACGTAGGAGCTCAAGAGAGGTAAGGGAACCAAAGAGATTTGGTTTCCTAGTCACCGAGGATGGTGAATCATTATTGTTGGACAATGATGAACCTCTCTCCTACAAGGAAGCAGTAGAAAGCTCATAAGCTGCATGATGGCTAGAAGAAATGAATTCTGAGATGGATTCCATGTATCAGAACCAAGTTTGGGTTATGGTCGATGAGTCAGTTGATGTAAAGCCTATTGGATGCAAATGGGTATTCAAAAGAAAGCTGGACATGGAAGGTCAAGTTAGCACCTATAAAGCAAGGCTAGTGGCTAAAGGATTCAGACAGCGTCAAGGAATTGACTATGATGAAACCTTATCACCAGTTTCCATGTTTAAACTCATAAGAATCATACTTGCCATAGCATCTTACCATGACTACGAGATTTGGCAGATGGATGTCAAAACAGTATTCCTTAACGGGAACCTTCAAGAAGATGTCTATATGACACAACCAGAAGGGTTTGTGACACCAGGTGAAGCCAAACGGGTTTTCAAGTTGCAGAAATCCATTTATGGATTGAAGCAAGCATCCAGGTCATGGAACATTCGATTTGATGAAGCCATAAAGGAATTTGGTTTCATTAAGAACGAATGTGAGCCATGTGTTTATAAACGGTTTAATGAGAATGCGGTTGTCATCCAAGTGGTATATGTTGATGACATATTGCTTATTGAAAACGATGTACCAACCTTACAGTCAGTTAAGGACTGGTTGAACAAGTGTTTATCCATGAAGGACTTAGGAGAAGCACCCTAAATTTTAGGGATCAAGATCATTTGTGATAGATCCAAGAGGCTGCTTGGACTAAGTCAGGGTACATACATTGACCAGATACTAAAGAGATTTAGTATGAAAAAAATCCAAGAGGGGATTGGTTCCAGTGTCACATGGATTACATATTTCTAAGAAAATGTGTCCCTAGACACAACATGAGAAAGATAGGATGAGTAATATCCCATACGCTTTGGCTATAAGATCCATCATGTATTCCATGTTATGTACCAGGCTTGGTGTTGCCTATGCATTGAGCATGGTAGGCAGATATCAAGCAGATCCAGGAGAACAACATTAGACTATTGTTAAGACTATCCTTAAGTATCTGAGAAGAACTCAGGATATGTTCCTGGTTTATGGAGGAGATGAGGAGCTTGTCATTATAGGGTATACTGATGCTAGCTTTCAGACAGATCAGAATGATCTGAAGTCGCAATCTGGATATGTTTTCTGTCTCAATGGAGGATCTGTGAGCTGGAAGAGTTCAAAGCAGCCAGTTGTCACCGATTCTACAGTGGAGTCCGAGTATATAGCAGCTTTTGATGCAACAAAGGAAGCCGTCTGGATTCGGAACTTTGTCCAGGATCTTGATGTGGTGCCTAGCAGTAAAGATCCCATTGCATTGTATTGTGATAATACTGCAGCGGTGGCTCTTGAAAAAGAACCAAGGTCATATCAACGGACAAAGCACATACTCCGGAAGTATCACCTCTTGAGGGATTTCTATCATAGGGGTGAAGTTGCAGTGAGCAGAGTGTCCACGGAAGAGAACGTGGTGGACCCCATGACTAAAGGCCTATCTCAGCAGAAGCATGAATATCATGTGAGAGCTAGCGGGTTAAAGGTTGTTAGCAGTTGGATCTAGTCCAAGTGGGAGTCTGTTGGAGTTGGTGGCCTAGAACCAACTACTTTGTACTTTATTCATTAATAAATGCCTTATCACATCTTGATTGTTCTTCTGCATGACAATGCATGTGATAATGTCCTAAGGACAGCTGTTGCATTAATGGGTCATAGTGGATCTCTACTATGATGAGAACCCAGAAGTGCCATAACACTATTCTTGAATATATATTCTATGGATGGATGATGTTATTTGAGGGACACAAATAATACAGGCCATTAGGGGTGAGGACTCATAAAAATTTGAGGCATCTTCTCATGGTGTGCACCATTGGTAATATCTAGGAGGATATTATGAGAACGAGACCCGCCAGTAGGAAATCCACATTTCATAGTGTCATTGGATGTTGCTATCTGCGGAAGTGTGTATTGGTCCTTAGAATTTAAGATTATTATTAATGGGTATTGTAACTCGCGCACTTAGATGTATTGACGAAAACTGTGACAACACACTGTTCGCAGTGAGGTAGGATACGTTGGGTGTGTCACGAGTAATACTGCATTAATAGATAATCCAAGAAAGGATTTTTCCCTTCTGTTACATAATGGAAGTAGATATCTCAGGCCCTTTGATGGAATTGATATAGCCTAAATAAATCCATGGCCATGGTAAGGTATAGGCGAGTTCAATTCCGGGAAGTCAAAGAAAGAATAATCGAGTACATGGGTTGATGGAACTAGCATGCAACCCGCTTGATTAGAGATATCGAGCCAGAGGGATTATATTACACGGTAAGCGTTCGTAGGAGGTGACACGTCATTGCGGCGTTAACTTCTTTCTCTATGGGTGTCTTGGCGTGTTGCTAAACGCTAACCTTGGACTTTGGGCAGGCTCCGCCTAATGCCACTGAGAAAGAGGCCTAGAGGGTCACACACTATGTGTGTCCATGTATCTCAGTTAAATATTAATTTAACAAGTTTAATAAAGATTATTCCCGATTATGGTTTAATAATTATTCAAGTATATCTGATCACATTTATTTCGACACTAGTTATTCGAGAGAATATATTGTGGGCGAAATAATATATATTTATTAGCGAGTAATGTCGTTACATTTATTTAAGAAATAAATATCCATTACTCAAGGTCTAATAAATATGGTGGAGGAAAATAAATAAAACTGAAAAATAAAATTACACACCATGTATATTTATATATACACGCCGTGTAGTTTATTTTTTGGGATTCGTGAGAAAATATTGTTTATTTAATTAAATGATATTAAATGTAATACATTGAACGCATGTCAAGTAATAATGATGGTCAAATGTCATTATTAAGACATGGGGTATTACTAAGAATTAAATGAAATGATTAAATGCTTATGAGCAATTAATTTATTTTATTATTCTAGGTATTATAAATCCTAATTACATTATTCTCAAAAAGGTTATCCATTTTGGTTGTGCACAACGGATTGGAAATACTCTCAAGCTAAGAGATAATTCTTTTTCCACCAAGAACGCTTTCATGTTACGAAAGCAAGATCCTCCACTGGATCAAGGCGATCGAAGACGGACATCGCAAGCGAAGGATCTTTCGTGCTAGCACCTGGAGTTCCCTTCGGTGATGTCCAGAGATACGTGGCACACGTGTGGATCACCGCTAGAGAAATTCTACACTTGGATTCTCTGACGTAACGACGGATCACAGGATCGTGACTGGAGACACCAACGAAGAAATAATTCCATTGAGGTAATTCTTATGAATTAATTAAATTAATTATAACCAACATATGAAGATCCTATCTCAAGGGTTCCGGGACTCTTCTTTTCTTTTTCATTCTTCGTTTTATTCCGAAGATCCGGCGTTTTATATCATGACAGATCTCGGATTGAATGTCTTTTAACGCTAAAATTAAAGTTGGGAAAACCCACCAACGTGCTTCCGCTGCGCCCGGAACCTTCAACGGATCCCTTTGTTGTTGTGACTTTACAAGAGAACCAGGTGTGAATGCTTAAATTGTAGTTTGGTTGTTTCACTTTCTCTGGCTTGTGGTTATGCATGTTAGTTTCCCAGTAGTGTAGAATTTACTTAAATGGAATCACTTGAACATGAAATCAAGAATGGTCTCAATGGAGAATTGTTTTCCGGGATGAGTGGTGACATAGTTGTGGGTTCGGCGCTTCTTGTGAATGAAAACGAGGGTGTTTGTGCTTAGGTTGGTTTTAGAACTCCTAGGTTGGGATGAGTGATTGTTATATATATTATATAATTGTAGTTCTTATGTTTATTATTCGCGCCCCACCCAAGTTGAGCACTTAGTGCCGAACACCCCCATTTCATGGGGGAGGGTGTTTTTCCCAACTCTCCTATGAGTGGATGGTTATTAGCTCCTTTTCTGCTCCCTTTACCGAATAGCCCAAGACTCTTCGGGTAGGCTGTGATGGCCTGAGGTCCATTATAGCCCAAGATTCTTCGGGCAGGATAGTTGTGGCGGTTGGCCCAGGTGTGTGCGGGCAGGTTGTTTCCCAAGTGTCTCCGGGATGAGGCTCAGCTGTCTTCGGGCGTGGCAGTAGTTGTTATGGCCCAGGTGTTTGCGGGCGTGGTTACGCGTGGTTGTTGTGGCCCAGGTGTTTGTGGGTGGGTTGTGTGGTTGTGGCCCAGGTGTGTGCGGGCGGGGTGTGGCAGTGGGACTGCGGTGAGAATGGCGGGAGAGGTTCGATGCGTAGGATGTTTCCAATAACCAGTGGGAAAGTGGCGTGGGGTACCCAAATATCGATGTGCTATTACTATACATTACTTGACTTGCGTTATTTGGGGAGTGTGCCTTGGTGAGTCTTGGGTGGATAGTTTTCCTTGTTAGGTGCTTTGGTTATCTCCTTTCTCACGGGGCATTAGAATGCCTCCCCACTTGTGCACGAGAGCTTTTAGTTTTTCCCTACTGAGTACACTTGTATTCTCAACCCAACGTATATAAAACTGCTTTCAGGTTTCCAGGAGGACTTCAGAGATCACGCAGGATCGTACTAGTTCGGAAGTTGGGACAGTTTTCGTTGTTGTTTTCCTCTCTTTGGTATTTTCATTTTGAGGTTTTCTTATACCTTTTAGCATTTACTTTTGGGACATGCATATAGAAATGGTTTGTTTTCTCTTTACCTGTGCTTCCACTTTTGGTGTTGTTGGGATTTACCATATTATCTCTCAATCCTATTAAATTAAAAAAAAGGTAATGTCTTCCATATTGTGTGTGATTCTATACCCTTGGTGCTAGTCGCCACTCAGGGACCTATTGAAGGTGGGTCTCGGGGGTCATTATCTCTCCTTCAACTTGAATAAGGAAGGGTTTGGAAACCTATTGTCCCATCTCTCATCTTGGTAAAGGCGGGTTGTGACAATATGCATGAAATAAAGAAAATGTATGATGTACAAACAATTCTAGAATATAAATTCAAAGAAAATTGATTTATTTTTACAACATGATTTTTTAAGGTTTTTTGAAAATGGATTACTGAAAACGGTGTCAATATATTTTACTTTATCAAATAGTTTATCACCCGTTACTGGAGACAGTGTTATACCTTGTTCGATATTCTCATTGAATGCTTTTATCCAGTTTTGGTATTTATGTCGTCGAGGTAAAAAATTTTGATGTCCTAAAAAACAGTCTTCTAGGAATGTTTCAACCAAAATGAGTGTGTGAATTATTCACAAATTGGACACCCCAACATTCATTTAATGTTATATTCTAACAAATTTCCATAACTAGGAAATTCATTTATCATCCCATACAACATGGACCTTAATGTGAATTCTTCACTTTTATGTGCATCATACATTGTAACACATGTATCTCACATCAATTTAAAATCATTGATCAATGGATCCAAATAGACATAAATATCATTATTGGGTTGTTTTGTACCATATATAAGAAGTGACAACAAAATTTATTTGTGCATCATGCATTACCATGGAATAGAAGTTATAATTTACCAACATAACTGGCCATGTACTGTGAGTTCTACTCTGTACACCATAAGTATTTATTCCTTCTATACAATGCAAATATTGAAGTTTCTCAGCTCATTTCCAAATATAAGATGCTCACAGTCAATTTTCTTCCACTAAGGAGAGTCTACTAGATGATATAGTTTTCTATGTTTGATTATTGTATCTGTATGTCATGTTAATTCTATCACGATTTCCTAACATCCATAAAGTAATGTAAATCATGGAATGATAGGAAAATACCATACATATTTTGAAGGACTTGATTCATATTTCTTGTATCAATTAACAAGAATCTTAGGGAATTTTATGAGTGAATCACGGTCCTTGATAAACAATACACAATCATTTGGAAAATCATACATATTTTTAGAGATCATTCCCATTAAACGCTTCATTTGTTTAGAATCATATGTTCGATAAGAACATTCATTTTCTTCTGGTAACATATCATTCAGGAGACCAATTAGTTATGTAGATCAGGGGTCACTCCATCCATTTCCATCTTTCAAATTATATAACATCAATATAACTGACAATGTTGTGTATTTAGTTCAACTGGTATACAATGGTCTCTCAACACATCTATTTAACTTCTTAAACAACTTTGGACAATCACGAAGGTTATCTTCAATTTCCATTTTCATTTCTTCTATATTATCTCCATCATCATTTACACTGGTATTCATATCAAATGATACAAAAAACGCAGTATCATTCCAATCAGTGTGAACATTAAATTTTTCACCATGTTTAGTCCAACATTTATAGCTCTGATCTATTCTGTGAAAAATCAAATGTTCTTCCAACTTTTCCAGAATAATTTGTCTTGAATAACAATAATGTAAACATGAGAAAATGATCTTGGAATGGTCATATTCAAGCTCTTTTTCAAACTTGATGAACTCTTTAACTCCATCTTCTTACACTTTTGTCATAAGAATTGCATGCATCTATTTTTTATTCATATCCATCGTATTTGGTTCATAAAATATTCATTTTGTATAAAAATAAATAAATACCCAAAAGATATTCCTAATCAAGGGAGAATGTTATAAATGATTCTAATTATGGGAACCCAACATTTAAATGTTATTGGTGATGATTCCAGACAAGTTGTCATTTTACACAAGGGTGACTTGAAAGGAAACAACCTGGGTTAAACATGTGGTTGTTAGTCCGGGTTCTCAATTTTATGTTGTCTGGTAAAACAATGTGGTAATTCTTGGACGGTATCTATAACCATTCTAAGTGGGAGTCCAACAAGAGGGAGAAGTTGATGTTTATTCATTTCTTCACTTGGTATGTGGTGGGTTAGGTGATGTTTCCCTGATAGTCTGAGTGGAGCTTTAAAGGAGTGAGAAAGTTCAGGTGATGGTAACCTGTCAGGGGTCCAAATGTCTTGTATGATTAATGATAAGATCTATAAAGAGCAGTTAGAAATTGAAATCGTATGGTGCATTTGACCACTGACCAGCATTAGTAAACGCTTGGTCCTTCTTTCCATCAATTATGAAATTTTACCAATGATAGGTACCCACTTCAAGCATAAATGTTTCCTCTCTAATTTATTACCATTTACCATGTTATAATACACGTTACATTAAAAAAGGAGATTCAATATGAGAGTTCCCCCTCGTCGGTATGCGCCTCATGCACCTCCCGGTTTGCAGCGCTCCCCTCTAGCCCATCTCAGCCTTCTATGGCGGATCCTTCGGTAAGATTTTATCTTGGATGTTCATCGTAACCTTCCTTTCCAGTTGTCTTGGGTATTCCGGCTATGGCTCCGTCCTTTAGATTGCCGGTGACTGGTGAGTTTCGGTTGGCGGCTCTTCCACCTCTTACAATGGTTCCTACCATTTCTCTGGAAATGAAGGAACAAGAAACAGTGGATGGGCTTCCAGCCATCTCGCTCTCAGAAGCTGAACTTACAGAGGCCTTGTTCTATCATCTTTGGTCCCTCATCAAGAATTTTAGTAACGATCATCCTTCTTTGGTGGGTTTTCCAGTTTCTTTGACTCCTGGGATATATATGGTGTGGCATTGGTTTCAATTCTCTCTAGGATATCCTTTTGTGCTCATCTTTTCTCTGGATTGGATTATATTCGGGCTTGGGCAAGGGAGGGCCGTTCTTACGGGCATCTTAGATTTCTTCTACTTGAGATTTCTATCGACGTTCATCATGGTAAAGACTCTCCGTTGGAGGAACTATGGATCCACCTTCCTGGGATCTCTTTACCTTTTCATAATCCTTCAGTTCTTAAATCAATCAGTAACGCACTTGGTAGCTTCTTATGTGCTGATGTGGCTACCTCGAGAATGGAACACACAATAGCGGCACATATATGTGTGGAGTTTGATCTGTCCTCCTCTCTTCCGCACATAATTTTTCTGAGTGCTGGATCAGATCTTAATATATGGAAAAATATTATTTATCCTCAGTCCCTTGGTTTTTTCTCTCGCTGCAACCTTCAAGGTCACTCAGATTCTTTCCGCAGGAATCATAGTCTTCGTGACAGGGACTCGGCTTTGTTGCAGGCTACTGCATGTGAGCTTCTTCCTAGGAAATCTTCGGAGGATATTCATGTGTCTTCTGGGATTTCTGATGATTCTATTATGATCCCCAAAAAATCTACTGCAAGTAATTTTGTGGGCATTAATGATATGGCTTTGGATAATCTCATCCCTATTTCATTTTTAGTTGCCCAGTCTTCCCCTCATGAGATAGTCTCTGTAGAAGCTACAGTTGTTGTTCCTCCAGGATCTTCTGTGATCACAGATGCTACTACTTCTGGTCCTTCTCCTACAGTGATGGTGTCCCCGGATTTTCTTGGAGGTTCTGTGGTCCCTTCTTTATAGATTTTGGAAGGTCGCGTCCCGGTTATTCAATCTAATATGATTATTCCATCTACTCCTTTGGCTGTACCAGTGAGTGGTTCATCTTATTCATTGCTTCAAGTGGTCTCTTCCTAGGTTCTAGGTGTTTCTCAGGAGCTGAAAGTTTTTATGTCTGAAGATATAGTTTCTAAGCCCTTGAACTGCTTGTTCCCTTCCCCTCCTAAAGGCTTGTAAAATTATTCTCTCACTGATGCTAGAACTCTTACTCAGAATTCTTTCAAGGTGTTGGAAGATTTTGGAGAGGACTCTTTTCAACCATCTTCAGTTCGAGGTGTATCTAAGTTGGTTAAATAAAACCTTCCTCCCAGTAGCATTGAAACACGTTCCAAATCCAAATCAGCCATCAATGGTTTAGGTCTGCAGGCCAATAGCTCTATCTCTTTATGATTAATTTAATTATATGGAATGTCAGGGGTCTGGGATCCTTGGCTAAGAGGCATTTACTTTTGAAGTCCGTTCAACGGAGAAGTGTTTCCTTATTGGCCATCCTAGAACCTAAGATCAAACCTGATTCTATCAATGACATGGCTAGATGTTTTCATTTCAATCATTTTTTGCATGGAAAGCCAGTTAATAGGAACATATGGCTTTTCTGGAATGATCAAATTACTGTGGATTTATTAGATAGTTCCAGCCAACATATCTCAATTAAAGTTAGTAGCAATGGGGGTTATTTCTTGTTGTCTACTGTTTATGCAAGTTGTGATCCTGTTCTAAGAAAGGATCTCTAGGAATCTTTATCTGCCTTCAATTCTGATTCGGATGCTTGGTTTGTTGGAGGAAATTTTAATACTGTTATGGACATGTCTGAAAAGAAGGGAGGGGGAATTTATCCTTCCAATGGGATTCAAGATTTTCTTTCTTTTATTGCATCCAATCAGCTCTTGGATTTGGGGTATTCAGGTGATTCCTATACTTTGTGTAATAATCAAAGGGGAAGTAGCAGGATTTGGAGTAGACTTGATAGATGTATTGGAAATTTACAGGCCATATCTAACTTCTCAGGTTCATATGTCACTCATCTTTCTAGATCTTTATCTAACCATTCCCCTCTCCTTCTTCATGTCCGTTTTTCTGGGGAGGTTAAGAAGGGTTTCTTTTATACATGTTGTTGGTGGCAACATGAACGTTTTAGGGAGATGGTATTGGATTCTTGGAATGCTCCTGTTCAGGGTTTTGCTTGGGTTGCTCTTCCTAATAAGCTAAGAAGGATAATGGATTCCATCCTCTCCTGGCTTATTTTGCTTCGTGGCCAGGATTGTGACTTGAATGGTCTCCAGGAGGAGATTATTCAAATTGATCTTCAGTTGAAACTTCAATGAGATGATGATAAGTATTCTCTTTTGTGTAGTAAGACTCAAAGGTTGGAGGAGTTGCTTCTTGAACTTGAGTCTTCTGCTATAGATATCAAAAGCTAATTGTCTTAAGGTTGGGGACAAGAATACAACTTACTCTCATGCATGTATTAGAGAGAAGATATTTAAAGGAAGACTCAATCTTCCTCTCCCTAATGGTACCTTCACCAGTGATACCCATATTGTAGGCCCCTTGGTTGTTTCTCATTTCTCTGAAAGCTCTTTCTGGTCAGAGGCAGGGTCATGATGATTCTTTTCAGAATTGGGCACCTTAGATCCTTTCTTTGATAACGTTCCTTCTTTTTCTTCTGCTTTGGACAACCAAAGATTGGGTGCTCTCCCTGGCGAAGAGGAGATTTTTGCTGCCATTAAGTCTCTTGATCCTGAAATCTCCCCTGGTCCAAATGGATTTCCAAGTGATTTTTATTTTGATGGTTGGCTCATTATTAAAGAGGATGTGGTCTGTGTTGTTCGTGATTTTTTCAGGGGCGGCCCTTTACCAAGAGTTGCTTTAGCTACTATTTTGGTTTTTATGCCAAAAGTCAATCAGCACAAAGATTTTGTGTAGTTTCAGCCTATTAGTATGCGCAATTTCTCCTATAAAGTGTTGGCCACTATTCTAAATAAAATGTTGTCTCTTCATCTTCCTCTCCATGTTTCAAAGGAACAACATGGATTTATTAAAGGGAGTTGAATTCAGGGAGCTATAGGTCTTACTCAAGAAATGATTGGTGATCTTGGAAAAAGTGTGTTTGGAACCAATGTGATTGTAAAAATCGACATGGAAAAGGCTTATGATCAAATGGATTGGTCCTTTGTCATTAAATTGCTCAGAAATTGTAGTTTTTCTGAGTGGGTGGGTGATCTCTTTTTTAGGTACTTTTCATCTCCAGGGTTTTTTATTTCTCTACTGGGAAAAAGCTTTAGTTTTTTGAAATCGTCATGGGGCTTGAGACAACGTGATCCTATCTCTTCAAGTTTATTCATTCTGGCTTAGGTTGTTCTCAGTAGAAATCTAAACAAGAGTATTGATGATGGTTTGATTCACCCTTTTAAAGGTAGGTATGGATTCTATATAATTTTTCATATATTTTTTTGTGGATGATATGTTATTTTTCCTCAATGGTAGTGCCAATTCCATTCAGAATTTCAAACTGTCTCCATGAATATTGCAGTAAAGCTGGCCAACATGAAAATACAAACAGTAGTGGAGTTTTTTATTTCTAAGAAGTGTTCATCCAGGAGATCCTTGCTCATTCAAAATAGGAATAGTCTGGATAAACTTAGTTTTCCTATGGAATACTTGGGTGCTCCTCTATCTAATGGTAGAATTAGAATCTATCACTATGATAACATTCTAAGTAAAATTATGGGAAAGATCCAAAATTGGAAAATTTGTTTTCTTTCCTTTGGGGGACGGATTACTTTGGTTAACAGTGTCATATCATCCATTACTATGCATGTTTTATCAATGCGTAGTCCTCCCAAAGAAGTTATTAGAAGTATTGAAAGTATTCTTAATTGTTTTATATGGAATTCTCATCATGAAGGAAGATATAATTGGGAAAGTTGGTCTAGATTGGCAAAACCTTTTCATGAGGGGGGTTTCAATATCAAAGGCATTAAAGATAGTATGTGTTGTATGCACGCTAAACTCGTGTGGGAAGTTATTATTGGTGATTCTCTTTGGTCGATTTTTATCAAGAGGAAATATGGAGAATTCCTTTTTGATTGGTATGGAAGTTGTAATGGTTCTCATATTTGAAATAATTTGAGGAGACTCATTCCTCTAATTTTGGAGAATTCTCGTAGGATTGTTGGGCATAGTGATATTTCTTTTTCGAAGCACAATTGGTCTGGTTCCCTTTTATTTTTTCCAAGATGTCCAGTCTTGGATATCAGTGTTAAACAAGATAGTGACCACCCTCTGTTCACTGATGATGTGCTGAATGAGTAACAAAACGAGGTTATGTGAAGCATCTACTTTTTATAGGATCCTGATCAGGGTTATATTACCTCATCTTCTACTGGGAACTTGTCTTGCTCTATTTTTTTGTGAAATGATTCATTCAGTATCTAATTTGGATAATATGAGCAGTATACTATGGTGTAAATATTTTTCTCAAAAATTCAGTTTTCCTCTTTGGAGAATTCGACATTATTCTATTCCTACCGATGATAATCTTCAACGAATTAGTATTCCTCTAGCATCGAAATGCAAGTGTTGTGTTGACTCTAAATCTGAATATGATCTTCATTTTTTTTGTAAAAGTGACTGAGCTGTGTATTTGTGGGTTCATTTTGTGTCGCCTGGTAGTTCGACCGAGGCTATTTTTTCTGGGCAGTGGTCTTCTGGCGTTTGGGTGCGATGGAAGCCTCCTGCTTATGGGATTAAATTAAATGTTGATGGTTCTTGTTTGCAAGGCATCATGCGCGGTGGTGGTGTTGTTCATGATGGTAGAGGCTCGGTAATTGTTTCTTTTTCTGCTTTCTATGGGTAGGGTTCTTCAATGGTGGCAGAGGCATTGGCGATGCTTCCAGGGCTCACTATATGTAAAGAAAGAGATATTCATCTGACAGTTATTGAATCAGATTATGCTATTGTTGTTAATGCCTTGAGAGATCAGATTGCTTGTCCTTGGAATATTATTTACCTCATGTGTGCTTAGGGCTCTTATCCTTCCTAGTATATTGGTTCTTCATGCATGGTGTGAGGGTAACATGTTGGCGGATCTTCTTGGATCCAAAGGTAACCCGGATAATTGGTTTAGGTTGTTTTTTACTACTGGTTCTCTTCCAGATAGTACTGTGATTGTTCGAGGGGATGCCCTTGCCCTTCATCACTTTCATCCCTGATGAACTTTTTGTTTTATGTTGTGTTTGTCTCTTTCATTAATGAAATATTATAATCGTTGGTCACTCAGTCAGCACACTTTACATTATGAATCAATGGATTTCAAATCATTATTTCATGTATAATTATAAAATATATTATTAACAATTATTATAAAATGAATTTCTTACTCAACTAAATCACTTACAGAGACATATAGTAATCTAATCATAACTAATAAATATGTTGGGAAAAAAATTATGTATTATTGGATGATAGACTTACCTTGGAAATTCTTGTTCTTGCTTGCCATTTAATTGTGACATGGATTTCTAAATTTTTTTAAAAATATCTTTCCTTGGAATATATGAGGTCATGTAATCATTAGATTTTGACACAAGGTCAAAGATCTTAGAATTTCATGAAATGATCGGATGAAATTATTATTGATGATAGAATTGAAATTGGATTCCATGTTACTCTCTTTTTCTATAAATTGTTCTAGGCCATGTATTATAGGGATACCAACAAATATATTTTTAATACAACTCACTGACGAACCCCTATTTCAAAAATTGTATATTTATCAATATTAGATATATTTCACATATCTTACAAATCTGAAAAATGATTTTTTCAACATCTATATTAACCAAGGAAACTCACAACACCTTCAACCATAGGAGTCCTATTCTAATAAAAAAGGAAATAAAATACTCTAAAACACCTTGAAACCTCCCTAAAAATTGGCAGGACCATTATATAACTATTTACTATGTGGTGAAAAATAGGTTGAATAAAAAAATGATTTTGAGCCCTCACATAATGGGAAAACCCCACGTCCTTTCAACACTATCTGAACATTATGTAAACCTTATAGTATAATATCAGAAATTTTATATCCCAAACTTTATATATTAACACGATCACATCCTAAATACCTAAAATAAAACACACGCTAAACCCCTATAAGAAACCCATTTAATAGGTCTCTCAAATCATAGATAAGCTTAATCAAAACCATGGGTTTACATTTAAAACAACATATTCTTATTTTAACTCTAAAAAAACTAATTCAATGTTTATTTTCATAAAAAATGAGCATTTACCCATTTAATCAAGAAATTCATTTAGAAATAAATTTTATAAAATCCTTGACTATTCATATTCATTTTCAAAACCAATTCACTAAATCAACTACAAAACCATTTCATAGAAATCACCATAAAATAATAAAACAATTTTTTTTGAGACAACGATGGCGGCGAGGTGGTCAAGAAGGGAGAGGGGGAATGCTTGTAGTATCGATCAGCCGAGGGAGTGGAAGATGGGGAAAGGGTGGTCTCTAGAGGGATACTTCGCGATGGTGGGTGGTTGGCCCGTATTGCAGATAACGATGGCAGGGATCTGAGGTGGCAGAAAGAAAGAAATAAAGGGAAAAAACGTGGTTTGGACCAGGTATGCGTGACAGGGGTGATTGAAGAAACTAATAAACGAGAGAAGAGGACAAATAATAATATACCTTAGATTTGAGCATTGATTCGTCCGAGATAAGGTCGATGGGGAGTGGTGGAAGACCTGAACTTCCGCGAGAACCTAAACGATAAGAGGGAAATCAATTCAGTTAGGGTTCTATTTAAAAGATCAGGAAGGGTTTTATCAGTTCTTTCAAAAAAGCACTGATAAAGAGAAGTTTTATTAGTGCTAAAATAATAATCAATGATAAAATACTTCTTTATCAACACTTAATTTTTAGTGGTGATAAATATAACTTTTAAGAGTGATTTTTTAGCAATGATAAAAGTATATCTTTATCACCACTAAAAAAGTGCTGATAAAGACCTATATGGTTCATTTTAATAATATAATTAATATAATTAAAAAATATAAATTTATATGATTATTAATAATTATAAATGTATATAATTATAAATATATTAAAAAAATTGTAAATATGTATTTATAAATTTAATTACAAATATATATTTATAATTATAATTATAAATAAATATATTTGTAAATATATATATTAGGTGCTTTGGAGGTACAAGTAAAACATAGTAAATTAATATGTATAAATAGATATTATAAAATGATTAAATCCAAAAAAATATAAAATATAAAAAAAGAATAAATAATACCAACTGAAATAATATTAAAAATAAATAAATAAAATTTACCGATTAAAAACTTAATATATTAAATATATTATGTTACTAAATGAAATTTTAATATGAATATTAAAATTTGAATATATTACATAAATATTAGGTGTGTGTTTCTATATAAGATTTCATTAATTACGTAAATATTTGTGTGTGTAAAATTAATGTGTATATATATACATACAAGTTTGATATATGTTAAATTAAATAATGAAATTATATAATATGTAACGACTATTTATGAAATAAATAATAAAAAGAATGAATAAATTTAAAAAATGAATATCTGTTATTAAATATATAGATAATTTAAAAAAATTAAAAATGAATATTTATATATGTGAAAATGAAAATTAATACATATTAATTATATAAATTACAACCATATTAAAAAAATAAATGTTAATGAACAAACATGTATAAATAAATTTTATAAAATGGTTAAAATTAAAAAAATATTAAACAATAAAAAATTGAAAATGAATAAATTACAAAAATATTAAATACATTAATGAATAATTATGTATAAACATCATTAAAAATGAATAAATTACAAAAAAATTAAATGAATAAATATTTAAAATCTATAAATTATGAAAAAAGTAAACACAAACTTAAAATTATCAATGAATAAATTATATTGAATGTATTCATGTTAAAAATAAGTGAAATTTAATTATATATATATAATTAAATAATTAATATACCATTTTTAATTAATAAAAATGAATAAATTTATTAAATACTTAATATACTAATTAAATAATCAATATTCTATTTATTAATATATATACGTATATATATATTAATTTTTTTTCTTATTTTTATTAATTGTAAGAAGTATATCACTTATTTAATTATATATATAATTAATATTCTATTTATCACTATATATATATATTAAATTTAGTAAATTAAATCATAAAAAATTTGGGGGGTTGACCTGTTCCAGCTCATGAACCCATGTGAATATATGTTTAAATAAAAATGAATATATATTAATTATGTAAATTACAACTGTATTGAAAACATTAATTTTTTAAAAAAATTATTAAAAAAATTATTAATGAAATTTTTATTAATAAAAATGAATAAATTCAACATATATATATATATACACACACACAATGTACCATCAAGCTTCTCTTCTCGGCAACGATGGTGGATGTTTTAATGGCGCTCTTCGTTCACCAGTTCTTCTTTGGCGGATCTGGAGGAAGTTGCATTCTCTAATCTTCACTAAATACTTTCCACTTCCTTTTTCTACTTCGGATCGTTCAAGGGAGTTGTTGAGTTTGACCTTACTATTCTTCCCCTTTGGTTACCCTCATCCTTAGATCTGGTGTAGATCTGGGCTTTCCTTGCTTGAATCGATGACTGCAGTGTGGTTGATCATTGGGTATGACGGTTCGGTGACTTTCTTGGGTAGCGATGTTTCAGGCGGTGGCTTGGAGTCCTTAAGGCCTTCGAGCCACCCAGGCCTTCGGTTCAGTAAGGCTTTCGGGCCACCTTTAAGGCATTCAGACCACCTCAAGGCCTTCGTGCCACATGATTAGTGCAGTTTCCCTAGACATACTCTACAGAAAAGGAGCAGTCCCAGAGGAGGATTCAGAGCAAGTGCACTCACCAGAGAAGAACCAAATGGATTTGTCAGAATGAGAGGGTATGACTATACCATCAGGACCAGCCTGTGCTTGCATTAGAAGCCTAGCCAGACGACCATGCGCAGGTGGAGAGCTACTATCACGATGAAGATGCTGGGGAGTTCCTTGTAGATAGTTTGGTTGAATTCCCTAAGACCTTCGGGTCATGTAATCTCCTAAGACTACGGGCTATGTAATCTCTAAGCCTACGGGCCTTGTAAGGGTTCGTCCTTATCCCTTGAAAATGGGGTTATCAAAAATCAATAAAAATGAAGGCCTTCAGGCCATTCGGGCTTGACTGCCTCTGGACGATGATGTTGGTGGTATAGCAATAGACAAATTTCATGTGACAACCGGGTGCGAGGCTTGTCGCAATGAGATTGATGATTATTGGCGGTGGTTTGGGTGGATATGGGTTGTGAAATAGGGACACTGGCGGCTTCTGGTTGGCGGCAAGTTCTGGTTTGGCTTCATGGGAGTCTTTCTCTGTGGTTGGATCTGTTTCAATTATTTCAGGCATGGTGCATTTGAGATTTGTATGTCTTTTGGGACTGTTTGTTCGATTGGGTTACAGATGTCTTTGTGATAAGTATATTTTGTCTCGTTGCATTTGGATAATGGTGTAGCTTCTTGTAGGTATCACTGTTTGGGAACCCTCGAAAGAGGGATGGGTGTGTTGAATCTCATTATCCTGCCATTTTTCCTCTTCTGGTTGGACAGATGGGTGCCTTGACATTTATTTTTCACAATGTTTTCTTTCTAGTTTTTCATTGCATCTGGTTGACAATGAAGTGAGTTTCTCACAAGCATTGTTGGGTGGGAGACTCAAAAGAGTGATATGTGTGTTGACACTTATCATCTGTTCCTCCATCTGCATGTTTGTGTGGATAGGAGGGGTGCTCTGCCTCATTGCGTTGGTCTAGCATGATGCAAATTCTTGGCTGGGAGGCGAAACATCATTTGGGAGGGAATTCACTGTTTCATTGTCTAACAGGGGGTAATGAGACCTTTTCTATTGCTTTTATTGATGTTTTCCACCCATTGGACACTCAGGACCTTTATGTCCTTTAGGTCTTTCATTTATTAAGGCATTTGCCTCTATAATTTTAATGGCTTTCCTTTTTCCCAATTCTCAAAGGCGTCTCTTTTTTAAGTTCAATAAAGGGGGCTTGACCCTGAACCTGTTAAAAAAATTAATTCTATATATAATATTTTTGCAATTAATTATTCTTTCATTAAATAATTAATATAATATTTATTACTATATATATATATATTAAATTTAATAAATTATATATATAATTAAATAATTAATATACTATTTACTAATATATCCTAATATATATTAATATATGTATATATTAACATATATATTAATACATATCAATATTTAATATATACTATTATATATATATATCAATATATATATATATATATCAATATATATATATATATCAATATATATATATATATCAATATATATATATATATCAATATATATTTCAATATATATTTCAATATATTAATATTTTATATATCAATATTTATTTTTATACATGAAATAATAATTTAATTATAAAAAAATGAATAAATATAAATAAAAATTAAAAACAGATAATTTTTAAAAAATACTATACAAATAAAAACTAAAAACAAAAAAGTTTAATATATATATATATATATTTAATGTATTCATATATATAAATATATTTTTTATACATGAAGTATCAATTTAATTATAAAAAACTAATTAACCCAGCTATCCCTCAACAGGGAAGGCCTACTGAGCATGAACCAAAGCAAGCATAAGATGGGCCAACGCCTGAGGGAGACCGTGGAGTGGAATGCGGTAAGGAGAGTGTGGACAAGGCCCATGGGGCACGTGCATATAGGCACGATCCCATTTAGGGGTGTGGAGAGCATATGAGGGAGCCCATCCCCAGAGAAGGCTTCTGGTGTGCTGGTGTAATGAAATGATATAAAAAGAAGAGATCAACCATCTATAATTTCGATGTGGTACTCGCACGTGTAATTATTTTTGTTTTATCAGCTTTTTAACCAGAATTAGTAAAAAAGAACTTTATCAGTGCTACAAAAAAATAATTGATAAAGGGAACCCTTTATCGGTGCTAAAAAAAGCACCGATAAAGATGTTATTTTATTAGTTCTTTTTTTAGCACTGATTAAGGAAACCTTTATCAGCACTTTTCACTAGCACTGATAAAAGCTATCGTTGAATAAAATCAAATATGTAGTAGTGGTAAATGAAGTAAAAAAAATCAAAGCTTAAAAAATAGGTTTGACTCTAAAGTACTTTGTATGATATTCAAAAGTAGCTCAATGATAAATTCTCCATTACAAGATGACATATCCCCCTTTCCCAAAACTCAAATCAAAATCATGAATCAATGATGCACCTACTTACTTTTTTTTATTTTTTTTGAAATTTGAGTTTGGACAAGTCTCACCTCCACCACCCAACCTCAACAGATAGAATCATTGGTCACATAAATGGTGAATTTTGATCCTCCAAGAGACAACCCATTTTATTTTTCATTTTTTTGAAGAGGGTGTACAATAAAGTATAAAAAATGAATAATCACAAATCGTTTCCCCAATATTCCATGAAAACACCCCCACACTTATCAGTTTCAATATATACATCCATCTCGCTATGGTGTCGTCTCCCCAACACTCTCGTTTTTTTATAATCATGAAAAATACATAGATTAGGGTCAGAAAAGATAACACGGGCTTGTAATATGACTCTTACCTAATAAGGCTATTCATGGATTCTATGGGCTTAAGAAGGATTAATTCAAAGGTGAGTCTCAGGATAAGGGCCAATAAAAAATATGCCTTAATCATATTAAAAGTGAATTTGTACAATCATATCTTCAACGAGATGTAAATTAAGTTATAAAATAAAGCATGCATGAGTCTCACTCAAGAAATAAACTCAAGAAAATAATGAAAAAATTAGGATTAGAAAATTTCCTACGAATGAGAATATGTATTTGGGAAAATCACACATAGAAACGAACAATAAAAATAAATCAACCTATATAAATTTTAATTTTTCAAAGCATGGAAAATATCATAAAAATTTCATTTACAAAATTAAATTGATTCCCCAAATCATAAATTTTCAAATACTTATCCCCATGTTTATCTCTAAGAATTCAGTACCTCATTTCCTCATTCAAATTCATTGACAAAGATATTAAAAAACATCACATGATAGTTATCATAAGTAGTGTATGTCTGCTCGATAAGTGAATTTACAAAATTTTTTGTGGGGTATGAATTTTTAAATTAAAAAATATTTATAAGACATGTTGGGGAGTAATAGAAAATTTATAAACTTAAAAATCATACTTCCCTTTTTTATTAATGTGCTTCCTCTTGCAACTTCTAATTCTGATGTATTCTCGTGACTTCATTTTGGATATAAAAAATTAAATAAATTATCAAAAACAATAGTTCCATTCATTAAAGTACAAAAAGATAAGGGTAATCAAATCTTAAAATGATAATATAAAACTAAATCCTAAGAAGGAAATAAAAAACTAAAGTTCTAGAAAGTAATAAAAACATGGGTTGCCCCCCAAAAGATACTCTTTTTATTATGGTATTTTAGCTTGATCTTACCTTTGTTACCTGATGAGCATATGATACAAAGCTAACCATATTGGGTTAATCCATTCTCAACTTTGGAGCACATCCCACTCAACTCATCTCTTATTTGTCAAATTCGGTGTGAAATTTATAGGAGGTGACCAAAATATAGAAAGTTTGAAGTTTTATAGGAAGAATTCAGAATCAGTTCAGATTTTGTGAAATTATTCTACTATTGGCCATGTTAATTCCACTTCTACAATGACCTCTTTGAGTTCTATAGCCAAATCCTCTTCTTCTTTTTTGAAACTTCTTCTTCTGCATAGTTGGTGAAAATTTTAATAGGTTCTTCTTCTTCCCCTTTCTCCTACAATAATCCTAGATTTTCAAGAAATTCTATTATAAATGCTTCAGCCTAGGTCCCTTCAACTTCTTCGTCTTATTTTTCTTCCTCCTCTAAAACTGTAGTGTTTAGGGAATCACTCATAGGAACAAAATCAGCTTTGGAACTTACCTTAGATTCATTGACTATGCACTGAAACTCTTGACACTCATAATCAAAATCAGATTCTAGGTCATGGAGTGTCGCATCTTCCTTGCTCAGGTATGGTTATGGGAATACTTCTGTTTGAATATTCATTCTTCTAAACTCATCAACTTTATGGGTAAGATCCCTAATAAGTATGATGAATTTATATTTTATAGTAAAAAATAATTTTAATCCTATCATCATAACAAAAAATACCTAAGTGTAGTAAAATAAATAAAAAAGTAAAATGAAAAACCTATGCTAAAATCACGAAACATAAAAAGATGAGAAAAAGTATTTTTCAAAATTATTAAATTAAAAATAATTTGGAAACTTATCTTCATAGGATTGACCTTGGGACTTGAATATCCCATATTAATTAATTATAGATTTAGATATTTATGTTTCATGTTCATTAAATTTTCTAAATTCGTTTTCCCCATTGGAATTAATGGTGTCTCTAGGCGGTACTAATTTTTGGCACCATTGCTGGGGATACCAAATTTAAAATTTTAAAGAACATTAAACTATAATAACTAAATCTATAATTAATTAGTATAGAATATATAAGTCTCAATGTCTATCCCATAAGTATAGGTTAGATAATTATAATTAATTTAATAATAAAGTCTTAATTCTATGAATAATGCTAGAAATTTGGTCACCCATAGGACATCATTAAAATCCTATGAGGATACTCAAATTTAATAATTTCAATTTAAACTATTCTAATGTGATTGAATAATTAAATGTATCAAATAGAAATTTCATGGTTTAACCCATGATACAATGAAAATAGATTTTAGAAATTTTAAATGATTAACATGAGATTGATTAAGAATGAGAGCAGAAAAATAGATTACTTTTAATTCAATGAGAGAAAATGTGCCAGGTTTTGTAAATTTTGGGTTTATGTTCTAGTGAATTTAGAAATTAAATTAATTTATCATGTTTTCCATAGAATTTTAGATGAATAAGATCCTAATTATTAGTATCCCAACCTTATCCCAAAAAGTCCCCTTTTCATATGGTTAATTACTTAGGGTTATTAATGAATTAATTTTCTTATACATTTTTTAAACATGAACATCCAGAATTATACAATGGTCATGCATAACTTAGGGCGATCAATTAATGCATTAAAGTTTTAATTCTTTATTACATTATCAATGTTCATGTAATGAAAAAGGGAAATATTTTAATAATAAAATAGGAACACAACAACCCAAACATGAGCATAAAATGGAAAAATAATTGAATTGCACACCCCCTTTTATTTACATCACCCAACACAAATTGGAAATCACTCACTCATGTTATTCATGAGAGAGTGAGAGTGGAAGAGAAAAGAAAATAAATCCTAAAGGAATAGTGGAGCGGCATGGTAGAAGACTCTATGGTGCATCACGTCATACCTAGGTCTAGCATCCATTATAAAATGAATGTAAAGCATTACCCTAGTCTTTTATTTATAGGAAAAAAATGATATATGGGTGTCTTAACATCCATAACTTCATTTTTTGTATGCATCTAAGTCAACTTTGGGAGTTACCAGTGATTTAGTACGTGAACCAAGAATTAAATATCAAAAACTCAGGAGTAGAAAATCCTATCACCATGTTTCATGGAATTAGATAGGGTGCGTAAGTGATTTCATGGCCATATTTCTAACACTATTGTTGGGGATTGAACCCGAGTAACCTACATGAGAGACGGGTATACTCAAACCAATGAGATGGTGAAAATAGATTTTAGGAATTTTAAATGATTAATATTAGATTGATTAATAATGATAGTGGATAAAGTTATTAGTTTTATTTCAATGAGAAAAGGACCACTGAGTTTTCTAAATTATAGGTTCATGTTATAGTGAATTTAGAAATTAAGTTGATTTTTCATGTTTTCTATTAGAGTTGAGAAAAAGAAAATCCTTGGCCTTGGTGTAACACCCTAAATATTTTATTTATAAAATAAAATCCTTTTCTCCCTAATCACACTCCTATTATTTTTCTTAGACAATGTTTAGTTAAGGATGATGGGATTCAGGAAGTCTTTGGATTCTTAAGGGTGATGTGGAAAGCTTACTTCCAAAACTAGGGTGGCTTCACCATAGTGCATATGACCATTCTACAGATGAGGCTGCTTCACCATAGTAAAAAAGAGTGTACCATAGTGTGATAATGGAATAAGGGTTTCAACTCCAAGATAAATGTTCCAACATGGTGTTGATGGCAGTGTAGTGTTTGTGTTGTATCCTTCACTGTGGAGGAATGGATTGAGGAGGCTGCGTCGTAGTGGCTTAGTCCATGCCATAGAACATGTTTCCATGTTCCTAGTCCAATTGTGGTCTTCAAAGTATTAAGCCTCTTAAAAAGGTTGTTACTCTCCATCTTCAAAATTTAATGCATTTAATGCTATTTTTCAGTCTTGATTTGGGGCTGTGTTTCAAAATTAAAAGATTATTTATTATAGAATTATGAGCCATAACTAAAGAATTTCCATGAGGTTTGAACCACTGAAGAACCCCCGAAAATATAATCTCCCTTATATATTCTACTTTGTTCCATTTTTCCTGATGGGATATATAAGAAAATCCACACTATATCCTTCCTTCTTATTCCATATAGGTTGACACCCATCCATATTTTACACTACAGTCATTTCCCTATAGCATGATGGGTTCTTCCGGTGCACCTATTCACTATGTAGGCAGGCCCTTGTGTCATGGTTTCCTTATTCCAATGCACCCCCTATGTCATGGTATTATATACTATTAAATAATTACTATTTCCATCACATATTCACATGACAACCCTTTCCTTGAACTGTGGGCACCCCATATTTTCTAGAACTCTTTCCTGCTCCTTGTTGGACTAGTAATTCAAATCCCTTTTGATGATGATCGACCTCAGGTAAGTTTGGTTTTCTCCCTTGATTATTTTTCCATTGACTTGATCTAGAACCCTTAACATGTCAGATTGGAATTATTTTTAATATCCCTCAACATGAGAACATATTCTGGTTGGTATGCGAGTGTGGTTTAGTCAACGACGCCTTTAACAAACCTTGGCGTTGACATTGAAAACCATGAGTTAAGAAGTTTCTTACCTTCATAGGATATCTTTTACACATGTTTCCATGATATATTCATTTTTTTGGTATAACTGATGACCATTCTTGATTGTGATCATATGTTAGTATGTGTCTGTATGTATCCCATGGAAACCACTATGACATTTCATTCCATGAGTATTACTAGAGTAGCTCATTGCCATGTTTGATTATGATCACATTTTTTTATGTGTTGTAACTTTATTTTTCATGATGGTATACTATGACTAACTTATATGATTACCCTTTCATGTGTATTACAATCGCCTTAGAGGTTGTGAATGGTACTTGAGATAGGTGGACCATTGTAACACCCCAAGGTTTTCTAAAAATAAATTTAGATGTTTGATTTTTTTTTTAAAGTAGATATTTATAAGTAGCCTTTAAACATAATTTTACTTCTTATATGTTTTGAATTTCGAAAAATGGTCATCTACAATTGTGTTCAGTATGTTATTTGGAGTCTATTGAAACCAACTTGTTTTTTTGGTGAATAGTAACATACCCTTATGAATAGTAATATGACCCTAATGAATAGTAAATTGTATTATTATTTTATTTTCTTAAGGATTTAAGATAATGACATCTTGATTAAATTTTCAATGTGATATAAAAGCAGTTATAGTTTTTAAATAATTAATTTTTGAATTAAGTATGATTTTATTTAAAAATTAAATTAAAAATATTTAGAAAAATATTTTTAAAAAATGGACTTCATTTTTGAATTCTACACGTTGATAAATGGTTAGGGTGAATTTTGGGGATTTTTCTAAAATAGTTGATTTTTCGGTGAATAGTAAAGATACAATTTTTAGTTTCAGTGTGTTAATGACATCATTAATGATGTAATAATGATGTCATAAATCTGGTATACTTGTGTATAGTTAAATAAGATGTGAGGTGTCTCAAGTGGCTTATACCATGGGAAAATACTATGGGAAAGCCCATGGTTTTGCAAATACCAGTAATGAGGTGTCCCTTGGAAATTATTAAAATATTCCCTTACTTTTCCTATAAATACCAACCCATTCCTTCATTAACTTCATTCCCAATTCTTCCTCAATGAAGCTCTGGACTCCTTACCTCCCTAGTAGTCCTCCCAAGGTTTCCTCAAGCACTCAAGATCCCAACCTTCATGTTCTAGGAGTAACTCTACAAGGTAAGAAAATTCTCAATTTCTTTCTTTTTTCCATTCAAGTTCTCTTTTATGTGGTATAACTTTAAAGTTTCCATACCATGTTCTTATTTTATTCTTATTATTGATCTATTATTTATTATGATTAATTTCTAGATGGGTTACCCATGTCCACTCTCTTTTAAATGTTTTCTAAAACCCTGTTGCATAGCCGTTGGGCTGCCGATTTTTTGTAAGGGAATTCTTAACCCGATTTCCATTCTTTGGGTTAACATTATACTTCATTTTTTTATGTGGTATTTAAATTTTTTGTGTGATAAATTCTGATTATACTATGTTTAATTATGTATATTTATAGATTATATACATATTCCATCCACTCTATTAAGTCTCACTTCAATTGTATGATATTTATAAGAGGCTTTTGTTTTAAAATCCTCTTTTAAAATTTTGTTTTACAAAGTTCAAAGGCAATTTTTTATGCTATTATTCATGTTGTATGATTATGTTCTAGTTCTTGGGAATTTTTTATGATTAAGGGTGGGACCTATATCTCCTTCTAATGCATTGGGTATGTGTAAGTTGGTGGTCAGTTGTATGGTTACTCCATGTGTAACTGCGATGGTTACACAAATTGTAAGGTAGTCGTGAGGGTTACAAATTATAAGGTAGCCGTGAGGGTTACAATATTATGTAAGTAATGCCCCAAGATACCTTTATGATTATATTTATTTTATCATGTTTTGTGTTGATCTTGTGTAAATCTCATGTTACACAAAGTAAGTATATTTGGGTGACAAGCATGTCTTTTGAAAATGCTTTCATACGTTACGAGTATTCATGGACTAATGTGCTCTTTCCTTCTTTTTTATACCTTACTGATCTTTTGTTCTCATCCCAAGTTTTTAAATGATTTTAACAGGTTAATGGATGTCTATTACAAGAAGTAATCCATGTTAAATGTTGAATAATTGTCAAGGAGTCATATTTTAAGTTTTAATGTTTTATATTTTGAAAAAAATAGAAACTGTTTTTATGGCATCTGCTCTGTAACAATGTGTAAAGTTATGAATGTTTTATGTCCCAATTATCTAGAGATATAAACTTGAAAAGATACTCAATGTAAGAGAAGTGTTTTCTTTACTAAATTCAAGATTATTCATATAATAAGGCTGAGTCCTTATAGTTGGTATCAGAGGATGGTTTAGAAAACTTTAGGGGTTAGGATGATGTTAAAAAAATACTATAAATGTTTTTTACTCTATGATTAATTTGAAATGTTATAGAATTTAAAGATTACCGTGTTTCTTCATATAAGATATGTCTATTCAGAATGGTTGTCCGCAGAAGAAACAAGGAAGCTGAACAGGAGAGGCACCGACAGAACGACATCCTTCTGAATCCGCAGCCCGAAATGGTAGGGATTAGAACCAAGAAGTTTGTGACAGTAATGGCTCAGCTAACGCAAGAAATAAATGGTGGTGGAATCCATGAAAGAGAAAAACCAGAGGTACCACAATGTAACACGACAATAGTGGAACATTTTATGAGGCAACGTCCTCCTACTTTCAATGGATCTTCTGACCCAGTAGCAGCTGAAGGATGGATTAAATCCCTTGAAAAGATATTCAATGTTATGGGATGTTCAGATAATCAAAAGTTAAGTCTTTCCATTTATCATTTTGAAGGTGAATCTGATCAGTAATGTTCAATGGTAAGGAATATCAGGGATAGAGAGGATATTTATGCCTTTGAGTGGGATGAATTTAAAAATTTTTTCCTTGAAAAATATTTTCCTAAGGCGTTGTGACTTAGGATGGAGAATAAATTCCTTGAATTGAAGAAAAAGGAGAAGGATTAAGTGGTTGTGTATGAAGATAACATCAACCAATTGGTAAGGTATGCTCCAAATCTTATTCTAGATCTTGATAGCAAAATCAACCACTTTTACCCAGGATTGAAGCTAAGGTATCGAAGAGCATTGGCCTCCCGTGAATTCAAAAGTTATGATAAACTTGTCCGATGTGATGAGAGGGTAGATATGGAGTTTGATAATGATCATTTTCATTTTGGAAACAAGGAGAAGAATAAGTCTAGGTGGAAAGAAATGGGTAAGAATCAACCAAAGAAATCTGATGGTAAGAAAATCCAATTTCCAGTTTGTGAAAGGTGTGGTAAGAAACACCCTGGGGAATGTCTTAGAAAAATTGGGAAGTGTTTTAAATGTGGTAAGTTTGGACATATGGACCGATATTGGAATGAAAATGATCCTAAGACTAATCTTGATAAGAAAACTATAAAGTGTTTTAAATGTGGTGAGATGGGTCATTATGCAAATGTTTTCCCAAAGAGATATTTGAATGATGCAAAGAATCCAGATAATAAGTAGAAAGGTGTAGTGAGATCCTTTGCGACTACGTCAGCAGATGTCAGTCCATCCAATGAAGTTGTATCAGGTACTTTGTTTGTTCACTCATATTTTTCTAAAGTTTTGTTTGATACAAGGTCTACACATTCCTTCATATCTGAGAAATTTTCTGGTAAATTGGAAATATCACCTCAACAAATGAGACCAGAACTTGTTGTTAAAACACCAGGAAAATATTGTATCAAATAGGAATTATAAGAATCTTTATATTATGGTCTATGGAAAGACTTTACCTGAAAAACCTGTTGTTTTACCCTTAGTCTAGTTTAATGTTAATCTAGGAATGGATTGGATTTCTGTTTATCATGCCAAGATTGAATGTAGAGCTAAAGAAGTTGTTTTTCAGAAAGAGTTTTAGTTTGTATACAAGAAGGAACACATACAATTGATAACATATCAGGAATTTGAGAAACTATTGAAAGATGGAAATTAAAGTTATCTTGCTCATATTATTGAAAACAAGGGAACTGTTCAAATTAATGACGTTCCAGTGGTAAATGAATACCTTGATGTTTTTCTTGATGAGTTACCCGGTGTCATACCTAATTGGGATGTCGAATTCACAATTGACTTAGTTCCTAATGCTAAGCCAATTTCAAAACCCCCTTATTATATGGCTCAAATATAACTTCTTGAATTGAAAAATCAGTTGTAGGATTTGCTTGATAAAGACTTAATTCGTCCTAGCACTTCACCATGGGGAGCTCCTGTTTTGTTTGTTAAAAAGAAATATGGTTCCATGAGACTTTGCATTGATTATAGAGCTTTGAATAACATCACTGTTAAAAACAAGTATCCTTTACCTCATATCGATGATTTGTTTGATCAGCTCCAGAGAGCTCAGTACTTTTCCAAGATTGACTTGAGATTCGGATACCATCAGCTGAAGGTGAAGAAGGATGACATCCCAAAAGCAACCATTCGTACTAGATATGGTCATTATGAATTTGTTGTTATTCCCTTTGGGTTAAATAATGAACCTGTTGTATTCATGAATCTTATGAATATAGTATTTCATGAGTTCTTGGATAAGTTTGTGGTTGTATTTATTGATGACATTCTGGTATTTTCTAAAAATAAAGAAGAGCATGAAAAACATCTAAGGGTTGTTTTACAAACCTTAAAAGAAAAGAAACTATATGGAAAATTCAGCAAGTGTGATTTTTGGTTGAAAAAAAATTATTTTCTTGGGTAAATTGTAAATAAGTATGGAATAACAGTTGATCCTGCCAAAAAAAAGTAGTTGTTGAATGGCCAAGACCCACAAATGTTACAGAGATTCGTAGTTTTCTTGGGTTAGTAGGTTATTACTGACGGGTTTTTTAGAACCTTGCATGGTTATCTAGCCCAATAACTAAGTTTGTAGAGACCTGAAGCTTGACGTACATAGATATTACATTACTTTTGTGAAATACTTAATACATAAAAAAAACAGACACACAAGGACCGTAATAGTTTAGTGTCTTTGGAAACTTGGAACATAATCTTCTAATCGTGGCGAAAGATCTTCAACATCTCCCATAAAGATCTTCCACTTTTTGTTTCCTTACCTAAAACCTTTCTTTTAATCCTGGGGGAAAATAAAACATAAAAAGGGTGAGCTCAAATGCTCAGTAAGGGTAATCATGGATAAAATAAAACATACCATATACATTTGAACATAAAAACATGAACATAATGTTTAAACATCAAAATCTTGGGCAACGACATAAAACATGGAAGTACATAAGGAATAGATCATAATGGAACATAAATCATGATAAAATAGCATGGTAATAAAACATGTAATTGTGGCATCCATTAAGCACATGTAATTATTTCTATAGTAGCCAAGGCATTGCTGCCAAGACCATCTTAGTGGACAAAGTCCCTTTCTGAATCGAGTTCACTCCTCGTTCTAGTCCTGTAATACTGAACCAGATTAACTTACCGTTCCAGCCATGTCTATCTCATGAGATATAAATCTTTACCCAATGCATTGGAGGGAGATAAAGGTCCCACCCATCTCATAATGAAACCATTCTTATGTGTGCCACAAAACAATCATAAATCATTCATCATAACCTAAAGAATAAATTGAGTTTTATAAACATCATTCCATCATAACATAATCCATATAAAACAAATGTATATCATTTTATCATAAGAAAAGTGAAACCATATAAATCATAGAGACATTATACTTGAAACATACACATATGAAATAATGTCATCTTAGATGAAAAATGGTTTTGATAAAGAACTTGAATTGAATTCTTGAGGAAAATATCCTTCCTTCTTGAAAATCATTTTCTTTTCACAAAATACCATTAAATTTTAAAAGAAAAGGGTTTTTTTGAAAATAATCATGAAATCTTGTAGAGGAAGATTCATGGAAATGAGGTGTTATGAAACCGTAAAAATCCGTTCACACCGTATAAGTTAAAAATAACATTCTCCTCATCATTTGTTGGAAAAGTCAAAAAGTTCCTCGTGTGGTAAACAAAAGTTAGATTCCTTTCATAACACATGATAAAATTAAAAAATGGGTAAAAAGGATTTTAAACATACATGAAAACATTTTTATAAAACTTGGACATGGATGATAAATATAACCCCAGTGAATACTTACGTATAAGCAATCTTGGATAGAAAATAATTGAGATTGCAACATTATCCCTTACCTTAGGTCCGATATGCTTCGTATGGTTCCGAACCTCCTGTAAAATGATTTAAATAATGTCATTGACTTATTACATAATCATATTCATTGTTATGATATCATATATGTTTCACTTATGACTTTATATTACCCGTTCTTTTGTAAATTCCATGTTAAAGTAGCGTTTTGGGTAAAATCATTTCATTTATCATATGTGTTTCGACTTGTCGTTCTGGATATTAATACTTATATCCGGATTTACATAATTCCAGAATGTAAAAATGATTTATATATAATATATATTCATCATATACATATATATATTATAGATCGATAAAAGGAATGAAATACACCATTCATGGAGACGGTAGACCGTACGTACGCATGAACGCTGTTTTCATTTCCTTATTGAATTGAATGAAACTAAATAGATGACATAGATATATATATACATAAATATAGTAGCATTCATATATTTCATTATTATTCATTATATAAACTTTATGATCGTTCATGTATGGTTAACATGGAAAATGAATCTCATCGCGTGGTGGAGACGGTAGTCCGTACGTACGCACGAGCGATGATATCGTTCCCATAATTATTGAATAGAATTGGAGTGGATGATATAATATATCAGAATCAGTATGATGTTATAATAACCATATATAGTTATTCTTTACACCATTATACCCATCCTTGTAAGGTGTTGGTGGAAAAACAGATTTCACCACGGTGTGGAGACGGTATTCCGTACATACGCACGCGTGGTGATTTCGTTTTCCGTAGGATGGATAAATGGTGAAATAGGGTTGTTTCATACTTATAATAAAATATCCGTATATGAGTTATACTGATGTTATTACTTCATAATTAAACAACTAAAGAAGAAGAAGTGGAAGAAGAAATAAAGTTGAAAGAATCAGTAATGGACATTACCTCTTCTTTGAAGCGGCTCTTTGAGACCTCCTCTTAGGGCACTAAAATTGGTCTTTGAAGAAGACCAGAACCTCTAGGATGTTTCTATGGAAGTGGATAAGAGAATTTGGCAGGGGTTTGACGATCTTGAAGGATCAAAGTGGTGTGAGGAAGAGAGGGAGGAGGTTCCCTTTTATAAGGGAGGAGAGGGGCACCTTTGGAAAAACTAAAAATATTATTTTATTATAAAGTCATATTCGGTTTTTAATATCTCCAAATTGAGTTATTTAGAAGCTAAGCTGGGTATGGGTTGAAATAATCTCATCCAATATAATTTAGACAAGTTTAGGTTTCTATTTTAACCATATCATTTAGATTTAACCTTAAGTTTAATAATTTTACTTTTACCTTGTCTTCTTGTTTTCTTACACTATAAGGTTAATAAACTTACTATAACAAGACAAACGAACCCCAAGTTGTTTATTATTAATATATATAACATTATATATGTCATTTGGCCGAACCTTAGATTTTTAGGAATAAAATAACAATTAATAATATAATATTTGTTTTAAAAACTATTTTATGTCAATTTTGACACTATTTGGTAATTGATTTTTGTGAAAATCATAACAGAATGATTAGTTCTAAAAAAGTTAATTAAATCAATAATAACATGTCATATTAACCTAGAAAATTATTTTAATTCATAAAAAGCCTCAAATTACATTTATTTAGGTATTTATAACATCAATTATGTCAATATTTCATTAATAAGATAATTACTGCATCATCTTTGTGTCATAAATAAATTAAATTATTTAATGTCTAAAAATTATAAATAAAATACCATTATGTAGGAAATATTTTTATATTTCTAATTAATATTTATAGTAGAATTTATCTTATGTATAACCCTATATTAAAAATAATTTACTTATTAAACTTTGATTTTAACTATTTTAGCCCTTCTTTAAATAAATTAATATTAAATGTACTAATCTAATCCAAGTGGGCCTAAATGGTTATATTTTATTCCTAAGGTTGTTTTTTGTGGAATTACACTTGTACAATAGAATTAGGACATGTGTTAGGGTAATAATAATATCATTTTTACCCTTAATTACCCTATTTACTTGTAACCGTGGTAAATAAAAGTAAAAAGTTACTATTCACCAAAAAATATTTTCATCTCATTGAACCACATTTTAGTCCTTGATATTAACTGTGTCTCTTGGATTTTCTAAATTCAATTCACAGAAGTGGTAAAATTTCATTTAAATGAAAAAGTCAGTTTTTTATCTACCACTAAGTGGTTTCATTATTCATCGAAAATTGAAGTTTTTCAGAAAAATACCAAAAATTAAGACTAAGAATTATTTGATATTCAGAATTAAAAATTGATGTCTATTTTTCCAAATTCAAAACATAGAAGTGGAATTAATTAATTTTAAAATTAATTTCCGTTATCAAAACAAATAGCGTGTTTTTAAGAAACAATAACTATCAAAAGATTGATACTTGTTTATATCCAATTTCAAAGTGAAATTAATTCCAATGACCAAAATTGGATTAAATGGTAAAAATATATTATAATTACACTTTAAAACCAATTAAAAAGATAATATAACCATATAAATTATTGTGATGAAAAAAGTTATTTTTAATTAAAATATAGCGTGTTTTTACTATTCATTAAAATATGAAAGTTATCAGAATAATATGAAAATTTTATCCAAAGTAAATTTTTATATCCTAATTCCAAAGAATAATTTTATTTTGTCAAATTGAACTTATAGATATGTCAAAAAAAAAAAAGATTTAAGGTGGGTACGCCATCAAAAGGCGGCAAAACTACATTTTTTTTAAAAATACTTATTTTACTCAAAAAATTGATTTTCTTCTCATACCATGTTTTAGAAAATGTGTAAGATGAATAATAATGTTATAAAATTCAAAATGTAGTTGATACTATTCATAACAACTAGTTCATAATAATATTATAACCATATATCGTTGTTTAGTGAAACCTGATATTGCGTACAACACACGCTTTCGAGGAAAGTCGCGATTGCGTGTAATGCAAGCCAAGTCAGGATTGCGTGTTGTGCAAGAATCCTCCGTTGTTTTGTATAACAGAATCCAAACATATTTCATTTATACGTTGAATATATATATATTTATATATATACACTTAATGTTTCGTAGAATAACTACTATCAAAATTGTGTGTAACATGATCCAAGAATAGTGTTGTGTATACTGCAAGCTCATACGGTGTTGCGTATAGCGCAAGGTAATCTTGTTGTATCATAAAACACAAGACATCAATGATATTAAAAGAATATTTTTCATAAAATCTCAGGGTGTTACATTCTACCCCCCTTAAAATGAATTTTGCCCTCGAAATTCGACGGGGTTATAAATCATTTACTATTTATAGAAACCCACATCGCAAAAAGGAATACTAAAACTTAATTTTAAAAACTAAAGTATGAAATGTAACGATTACCCAAAGAAACTTATCACTGGGTTTCCATATAGGAGAACATAGGTGAAAATATGGATATGGAAGAAAAATATAACCATCAAGTTCTGATGGAGAGTGGTAGAGAACATGGCTATGAAAAATCCATCAATCACAAAGCCATAGATTTTTGATGATCTAAGGTACCATCTGATTCATCGGATATAGGGGCACTAGGACAACATTTTTGGTTTTCAAGATCATTTCCCTAAAGATGATGAAATTGGAATTTGAAGAAATACTTTCGTGATTTTGGTACAGTCTCACCGTTGGTCGTTCTTTGGACAATTTCCACTTCATCTCTTAAAGAAATGAAGTTGAATTTGTCATTCGTGAAGTGTTAGCAGATCATGTGATAGAATGATTGGTCATTCCATCTGTCTCAAACAAAAGGTTATAAAAGTTATCAAAAATACATAAGTCCATCTATAGTGAGATTAATCATATATGGTTCCTTAAATGGACTTATACTTCATATATCATACTGCTTAATATAATAAAACTAGTTTCTACTAAACATGGCCTTTTTGTAGGCCAGTGGTAGGTGATAAAGTCCAGTCGCACTTCGGTTGTGGGTTCGATTCCCACAGCCTTGTCCGACGCGATGGGTTGTCGCCCGTCCTACAGGTTGTCCTTTTTCTAAAACTACATTACTATAACATCCCATAAATAATATCGAAAAAACTTCTATCCTTAAACAATACTAACTTATGTCCAACATAATCCATTCCAATATTTAGGCTTATCCATAATACTGTAGTCCACTCTTATATTATAGTGAAAACAATTACCATATATTTCATATAACAAGCATGTTAATACCATCGTTGATCCCCATATATCATAAGATATGTCTTGTTGGTCACATTACAAACATTTGAAGGCCTTAATCATGTATTCTCTTGAAAAATGAATACCCATTGAATCTTAGTGAAAACATGAGTGCTGTCAAAAGTTAACTCTTTCCACATACCAAAACCCCAAAATTCTATATACTCAAACCATGATATAACTATTTCCTTATATCAGTCACGAGCTCATGAATACTGTCAAACATTTTATTTTCTCTTTATCCCTTTATTATGTGCATATCATCTTTTTTCTAAAAATATCTCAATCACTTTCCAAGGTTACTGGTACTATAAAATTATTGAAAACCACAATAGACCAATACATAAATATTACAATATTCCATGATACTACATACAACATTATTTTGGAATCTAATTACATAAACACTTAATCATTCCACCACATCATTTTCATATTCAACATCACCAATAGTGATCGCATGTGACTTCCCTTTTTCCTTTGCCTTAAGTGGTTGCTCATGTCGATCATCACTAACCCTTGGATTAGGGCATTTATTAGCATAATGCCCCATTTCCTTGCACTTGAAGCATTAAAGTGTTAGTGGTGCATTCTCTGCAGTCTTTTCTTTATTCACATCATTAGAAACCCTTTTTCCATTACTTCGACACTCAGCTACTCGATGACCTTCTTTTCCACACTTAAAACATTTTCTAGTCCCTTTAAGACAATCTCCACCATGCTTCTTTCCACACTTTGAGCATAAGGAAACATTCATCTTCTTTTCACCATTATTTTGAGATTTCTCCTTGAACCCCATATTTAATTTCTTGTCAAAACCATGAGATGGATAAGTAACACAAAATTCCATTTCTACCTTGATAGCACAACACACAATTTCTTCATAGCTACTGAAGTCTCTTATAGCTAATTCCCTTAGAAGATTTGGTTTTAATCCACTGAAGAATCGATCAAGTTTACTTTCAGGTTGGATGATAAAGCCAAATGCATACCTTGAAAGCCTTGTAAAATTCACTTCGTATACACCAACAGATTCATCATCCTTTTGCTTTAGTTCAAGAAACTCCTTCTCCATCTTTTTTCGAAGAATACGAGGGAATTACTTATTGAAAAATAAGTTCTTGAACTCGTCCCATTCCATGGAATCAATTTCATCTCTTGGCCTAGTATTCTTGATAAGATTCCACCATTGATCAACTTCACCTTCCAAACGATATACTGCTAAGATGACTTTATCATGTTCAGAACATTGAAGAACTGAAAATATCTTTTCAGTGGTACTGATCCATTTTTCAGTAGCAAGTGGATCAGAAGACCCACTGAAAGAAGGTGGACGTTGCCTCATGAAGGACTCAATAGAATACTGTTCCCTTCTCTGATCATTTGGAAGTCTAGAATGATTCATAGCTTGTGTAAGTATATCAATAAGATTTTTCACTCCATCTCCCATAACATTTGTTTGTTCCGGAGGACAATCATTGCATTGTCCATTGCATTGATCAACACGGTTCCTTCAGGTTCCAACCATCATCTAAAACCCAAAAAGAATAGTGTGAGAGGCAAAAATCATGCTAAAGAAAACAACATAATAAAAGGGGAGTACCTTCAATATCTAACATCTTAATTCTAATATCTTTACCGTAATTCTAAGACTATATCCTATACGTATACTTATCCTTAGGGACATACCTAGACATACCTTAGAAATATCTCTAGGGATCTCACTAACGTTTTCTCATCCTAGTTTCCAAAGGTTGACTAAACCTTTCCTCTGATACCAATTGTAGAAACCCGAAGCTTGATGTACATAGATAATACATTACTTTTGCGGAATACTTAATACATAACAAAAACAGACACACAAGGACCGTAATATTTTATTGTCTTTGGAAACTTGGAACGTAATCTTCTAATCGTGGTGAAAGATCTTCAACATCTCCCATAAAGATCTTCCAATTTTTGTTTCCTTACCTAAAACCTTTATTTTAATCCTGGGGGAAAATAAAACAGAAAAAGGGTGAGCTCAAATGCTCAGTAAGGGTAAGCATGGATAAAATAAAACATACCATATACATTTGAACTTAAAAACATGAACATAATGTTTAAACATCAAAATCTTGGGCAACGACATAAAACATGGAAGTACATAAGGCATAGATCATAATGGAACATAAATCATGATAAAATAGAATGGGAATAAAACATGTAATTGTGGAATCCATTAAGCACATGTAATGATTTCCATAGTAGCCAAGGCATTGCTGCCAAGACCATCTTAGTGGACAAAGTCCCTTTCTGAATCGAGTTCACTCCTCGTTCCGGTGCTGTAATACTGAACCGGATTAACTTACCATTCCAGCCATGTCTATCTCATGAGATATAAATCTTTACCCAATGCATTGGAGGGAGATATAGGTCCCACCCATCTTATAATGAAACCATTCTTATGTGTGCCACAAAACAATCATAAATCATTCATCATAACCCAAAGAATAAATTGGGTTTCATAAACATCATTCCATCATAACATAATCCATATAAAACAAATGGATATCATTTCATCATAAGAAAAGTGAAACCATATAAATCATAGAGACATTATATTTGAAACATACACATATGAAATAATGTCATCTTAGATGAAAAATGGTTTTGATAAAGCACTTGAATTGAATTCTTGAGGAAAATATCCTTTGTTCTTGAAAATAATTTTCTTTTCACAAAATGCCCTTCAATTTTAAAAGAAAAGGGTTTTGTTGAAAATAATCATGCAATCTTGTAGATGAAGCTTCATGGAAATGAGGTGTTATGAAACTGTAAAAATCTGTTCACACCGTATAAGTTAAAAATAACATTCTCCTCATACATTTGTTGGAAAATTCAAAAAGTTCCTCGTGTGGTAAACAAAAGTAAGATTCCTTTCATAACACGTGGTAAAATTCAAAAATGGGTAAAAAGGACTTTAAACATACATGATTTTTTTTATAAAACTTGGACATGGATGATAAATATAACCCCAGTGAATACTTATGTATAAAAAATATCAGATAGAAAACAATTGAGATTGCAACATTATCCCTTACCTTAGGTACGATATACTTCGTATGGTTCCGAACCTCCTGTATAATGATTTAAATAATGTCATTGACTTATTAAATAATCATATTCATTGTTATGATATCATATATGTTTCACTTATGACTTTATATTACCCGTTCTTTTGTAAATTCCATGTTAAAGTAGCGTTTTGGGTAAAATCATTTCATTTATCGTATGTGTTTCGACTTGTCGTTCTTGATATTAATACTTATATCCTTATTTACATAATTCCATAATGTAAAAAATGATTTATATATAATATATATTCATTATATACATATATATATTATAAATTGATAAAAGGAATGAAATACACCGTTCATGGAGACGGTAGGCCATAAGTACGCATGAACGCTATTTTCGTTTCCTTATTGAATTGAATGAAACTAAATAGATGACATACATATATATATACATAAATCCAGTAACATTCATATATTTCATTATTATTCATTATATAATCTTTATGATCATTCATGTATGGTTAACATGGAAAATGAATCTCATCGCATCGTGGAGACGGTAGTCCGTACGTACGCACGAGCGATGATATCATTCCCATAATTATTGAATAGAATTGGAGTGGATGGTATAATATATCAGAATCAGTTTGATGTTATAATAACCATATATAGTTATTCTTTACAACATTATACCCATCCATGTAAGGTGTTGGTGGAAAAACAGATTTCACCACGGCGTGGAGACGGTATTCCGTACGTACGCACGCGTGGTGATTTCGTTTTCCGTAGGATGGATAGATGGTGAAATAGGGTTGTTTCATACTTATAATAACATATCAGTATATGAGTTATACTGATGTTATTACTTCATAATGAAACAACTAAAGAATAAGAAGTGGAAGAATAAATAAAGTTGAAAGAATCGGTAACGGACATTACCTCTTCTTTGAAGCGCCTCTTTGAGACCTCCTCTTAGGGCACTAAAATTGGTCTTTGAAGAAGACCAGAACCTCTAGGATGTTTCTATGGAATTGGAGAAGATAATTTGGCAGGGGTTGGCCGAGCTTGAAGGCTCAAAGTGGTGTGAGGAAGAGAGGGAGGAGGTTCCCTTTTATAAGGGAGGAGAGGGGCACCTTTGGAAAAACTAAAAATATTATTTTATTATAAAGTCATATTCGGTTTTTAATAGCTCCAAATTGAGTTATTTAGAAGATAAGGTGGGTATGGGTCTAAATCCTCTCATCCAATATATTTTATACAAGTTTAGGTTTCTATTTTAACCTTATCATTTCGATTTAACCTTAAGTTAAATAATTTTACTTTTACCGTGTCTTCTTGTTTTCTTACTTTATAAGGTTAATAAACTTACTATAACAAGCCAAAATAACCCCAATTTGTTTAATATTAATATATATATAATGGTATGGGGGCCTGACCCATTATGGATTTGAGATACGATGTCATGGGGACCTGATCAGACTTGATGCCTTAAGATCACTGAGATATGATGTTCAAGCTTAGCGAAGGTCCTTTATCCTTGTGAAATTCTTTGATTATCCTTCTGAAATAGAGCTAAAGAAGGTATGACTGAGGTTTAGTGGTGGATTGGTCAGCGAATGACTGATTTATATTGTATTGTATGTTTACTTTTTTACACATTTATTATTATTTTGTAACACACTAGTTTTAATTGAGAACTCTAGGTTAAGGGTGCATTGGTGGTTCCTACTGACTCTTGTACTCACACCCTACTCAGACATTTCAATTTTCCTGTAGATTTCATGAGGGATCTAGTAAAGGGTAAGTATCCTATTGTGGATAGCTGATCAAAGGAGTATGGAGAAGGTGGTGGATCAATATAGACTTTGAGGGACCTTTTATTTATCTATTTATTTATCTACTGCTTTATACATTGGATAGACTCATCACATTGGGAGATACTTTTATTTGTATGACATGTATTACATTTATTTTTTCCTCATATTTACTCTATTTATTTTATTATATTATTTATTGTTTATTAATAATCTTGTGAAATGATACTGAGGGTATAGTCTCTTCACTGATGGGCTGAGACCCTCACTCCTAGTCGACAATCTCTTGCATATGGGGAGGATTGTATGAGGTCATGCAACACTCTATATTAAATCTAGTGGTTTTGTTTAGGATGTTAGAAAATGGTATTAGATTATTATAATTAACTAACTTTCATTTTCACTTTACCTTGAATTGGTACTTGCTATACAAGAGACAGGATGGTTGAGACTTGGATAGGGGAAACTATGACATTGTCTGACCCGCACTATATAGTCGACCTCCGGGTTACCATAAAATGGGGATTTATGTTTTTTATTATGAATAATAATTTCACATTGGATGATGCACAAGATATTGATATGTGATTTATGAGATTTCAGGTGAGTTCATGCATCATGGATGGGAATATTGGTTCACATTTCATATATATACTTTTTATTGTACTGCATATTATATCTTTAATTAGATGACTTGATTTTTGTTATCAGTTTTGGATATTTTCCTCTGATTATGTGATATTTATGTGTTTCCATTCTGTTATGATATATCTTTATTGGTATTAATTAGTTGAACTAATCATGAGGTTTTTTAGTATATATATGATGACTATCACTAATGTGCAGAGAAAGAGGCTAGGGTTAGTGCTAAGAGGGAATACCTTGGGTTATGGGTCGACTCATTGGATGACCTTGTGTGATCTCATAGACTGTTTAGGATCTTTCAATTTTCCTAATGATCCTTATGTTGTATAAGAATATACCACCTAAAAAAACTTTAGTGGGGCCACCATCTAAGAAGGTTTATCCAGAGCATGTTCTTGCACCTACCCTAGTGGTTCAGGTAGTGGTCCCATTCTAGCCACCACTAAGATCCATGGTTAACTACGCTAGGGATTTCAAGCTCTAGAATCCTAATAAATTTTAGGGAAATGAAAGACCGCAAGATACCAAGTACTGGGTGGACATCATAGAGGGTATCTTTGATCTTTTTGAGACACCGAAGGGATGTAAGGTGAATCTAGCAATGTTCATGCTTCAGGGAACTTCCAGGAATTGGTGGGAAGTTATGGGTTGGGCTGGATGACATGTGATACTATCATAGGAGGAATTCAAGGATTTTTTTTGGAGATTTATTCCCCAACATAATGAATATAAAATAAGAATATGAGTTCATGGACCTGTATTAGGGATTCTTGACATTATCAGCATACTCTGATCATTTTATAGAGCATTTACCCCGCTTTTGGATAGTAATGAGGCTCAGAAGGCCAGGAAGTTCGAAATCAGAATTTGATCCAACATTAGATAGCATACCTAGAGATTTAACTTATATTTATACCTAGAGGTTCTAAGGAAGTCCATAACCATCAAGGATGGATGAGTAGCTAGTATTTTCTGACCATTCACTACTCAGACAGGTGGACCTCCCACTATAGTAGTGAGTACCTCTTCAAATGGTAGAAATAGGAAGACCAAGGACATGTAGTAGAGTAGTGTCATGTAAGTGCAGTAGATTTTAGTATCATAGGATTATTTTAGATGTTTCCCTTAGTACTCAAAGTGTGTGAAGTTCTCACACTATATTTGGGTATTCCCAATACCTCAGAAAAAGTTCCAAAAGTGTGGCATGATGGGCCATTTCCAGTGGTTCTTCCATAGATACTTGAGGTCATGTTTTCACAGAGGTGGAGGATATGCACGCAATTTGACTTAGGGTTTCAGCCGAGGTTCTCATAAGCCAACTCATAATGGTCATACACCTTAGTTACATTTAAGAGGAGCTAAGGCAGGTTATGTGTATGTTATGAAACAGACTCTAGTAGATAGTGTATAGGGGCCATCTACTATTTGAGGTAATATCATGATTACATACACCTTTTATACTTATTTTTTTTGATATTGGTTCTTACCATTATTTCATATATTCACAAGTATCTGGTATACTTGACCTATCAGTCAAGTAATCCTATGAACTAGTCTCTCTTGATACATCATTGGGCACAAAAGTGTATCATCTCTAGTGATTCCTAGAGTTTCCTATAGTTATTTATGACTATGGAAATATGTAGGAGTTCATGATTATGGAGTTGAAGACCTTTGATGTGATTATTTACATGGATTAGATGAATATATTCCAAGATCACATTGATTGATATTGTATATATGTGTCTTTTAATTCACTAAAGGGAGAGATATATGTGATGATCGAATATTGGGAACTGGGAGCCGACATAGTTGGGACGTACTTGAGTCTGACTAGGATGATCACAACATAGATGGTAGTCTTGGATATCTTAAAGGATCAACGACAACCCCATTATTTTTTTCTCTAGTTTCATATCTCTATTGGTATGTCTTCCTATATTACTTCATTGGAATCCCTCCAGATAGATAATTTGACCTTGAGTTAGAGCTCATATCGAGTGTGTAACCCATTTCGATACCATTGTACCATATAGAGACAACATAAATAAAGGAGTTAAAGGTATATATTGAGGACTTGGATCATAAGGGATTCATTATTCTAAATACTTCACCATGAGGCACACCTATGTTGTTCACCAAGAAGGCGAACAATATTCTTTGACTCTGCGTTGATTACCAGAAGCTGAACCATGTAACAGTGAAGAATTGATATCTATTTCATTATATTGAGGATATTTTTGATTAGTTATGGGGATCCCAATGTCTCTTCAAGATTTATATTTTATTGGGATATTAAAATTTATGATTTAGAGAAGAGGACATTCCAAATATGGATTTTTGGGGCATGTATGGGCTGTATGAGTACTTAGTGATTCCGTTCAGACTAACTAACAAGACAAAAGTGTTCATGGCCTCCATGAACAAGATATTACACCCATATATGGACTTTTTTACATGGTATTAATTGAATAAATTCTCATATACTCAACAACACTAGAGTGGGATTCTAGGTTCCTTGAGATAGTCCTGAGCATGCTTTGAGCACATCAGCTTTACAGAAAGCTGTCAAAGTGTGAAAACTGAATTTGAGAGGTGAAGTTTCATGGACATATGGTGTATGGTATGGGTATATCCATGTATCTAGATAAATTTGAGGCTGTTATATACTGGATACATCCTCAAAGAGTGTTTGAGATCAAGGGATTTTTGAGTATAATATGATATTACCAATAGTTTATCTAGGATTTGTTCAGCCTATTAACACCCTTGACAACACTAACAAAGAAGGGAGTGTAATTATAGTGATCGGACCAATTTGAAGAGGTTGTCCTTGAGATAATGATAAGGTTTATGAACACTCTATTACTGACACTCCTTGATCCTAGTATTAGTTATGTAGTGTATTGTGATGGATCAAGCATTGGTTAGGGAGCAATACTGATATAGAGAAAATAGGTAGTAGAATATGGGTCATTATAGATATAAACCCAAGAGTTGAACTAACATACTAATTAATTAGATTTGGAATCCATGTTATACACTATGAAGTATTGTAAAAAATATCTCTCTAGTGAGAGATTTGTTATTTACATGGACCCCAAGAGCCTTCTCTACATATTTATAGAGAGGGACCAGAACTTGAGATAGAAGAGTTATGTAGATTTTCTAAATATGTTTCAATTTTTATGGAGTTTTCCCCTATAAAAGGTAATTTTGTTTTGGATTATCTCATCCCCAACATTCAAGACGAATAAGATCTTGGTGAGTAGCCTACAGAGGGGCAGTGGCACTTGATGAGCTTGTTGTCTGATTAGAGGATGTATGCTTTGGAAGACTAGGATTTTATGAATTGTTCACCCTTGATGCTCATGTATTATATATTATAATAGTTAAATACTAGATAGAAGTTAGACTTAAAGTGTACTATGATGAGGGAACAACTAGCTAGAGGTGATTCGATACCCGGGTGGTTTTTGAGAGGAGATGATATGATCATAATACATGGGAGAGTAGTAGTCCCTGATTCCACCAGAGAGGAGGTGATGAGGGATTATCATTATACTATATGGTCATTACATCCTAGAGAAATGAAGATGTAACAAAAATTTAGGATAAAGTTCTAGTGTCCAAGGATTAAGAGATACATTGTAGTTTTCATATCTCAATTCCTTACCTATCAGAGGGTGAAGGTCGAGCACCAACATCCTAGTGGGTTACTCCAGCCACTTCTGGTGCCCATGTGGAAGTTGGAGGATGTCACAATGGAATTTTTTATGGGTTTACCCAGTACCTTGAGTATTTGTGATGTAATCTGGATGATTTTCAATTATCCAACTAAGACATATCACTTTTTACCAACTAGAGAGACTTACTGGGTAGATGATATGAGAAATATCTATATCCATGATATTTTATGATTAGATAGAGTTCCTTTATACATTATTTTAGATAGATATTCACATTTTATGTCATGTTTTTGGTAGGGATTATAGAAGGCCATAGGGAATTAGTTACGATTGAGAACAATGTACCATCCTCAGACAGATGAACAATCTGAGTAGATTATATGAATATTGGAGGATATGATTTGACCTTACATTCTTAAATTTAGTGGATCTTGGTATGATAAAATATACTTGTTTGAGTTCATTTAAAACAATAGTTACTAGAATTTGATTCAAATGGAACCTTATGAGGATCTTTATGGGAGGTCATGTCATTCAATGATCTATTAGCATGTGGCAGGGGAGGCAATAGTTATGGGACCTGGTATAGTTTAGGATACCTACAAGAGAGTGCAGCTGATAAAGAAGAGGGTTACCACCACTTAGAGAGGATGGAGATCCTATGCCGACCTTAGGAGGAGACCTTTGGAGTTTTTTGTGGGCCATCAGGTTTTCTTGAGATTGACTCCTCGGTTGGGGCACTGAAATATGAGGAATCCGGGTAAGATAACTCCACATTTTTTTGGATCCATTGAGACCATTGAGAAGGTTGGAGAACTATCATACCATATAGACCTTCATTCCCACTAATGATATTTTCCCAATGTGTTTCATGTCTGATAGCTCCAAAGGTACATGGCTAATCATTCACATGTTTTCAACTGTAAGGATGTTTATTTGGAGCCTAATAAATCTTACAAGGGGAATCTAGTGTGAAATATATACCATAGAGATAAATTTATTTGAGGGAATATGGTACCAATCATTAGTATTTATTGGAAGCATGGGTGGATCTAAGAGGAGACTTATGAGCGGGAGGCTAATGTTTAAGCTTAGTGTCCTGCATTTTTCGAGTAGTAACCCTAGAGATGCTAATCGAGGATGATAAGTACTTAGAGGGGGATAATTATAACACCCTAAATTTTTTGTTACTTTAATGGAATCATTATTTACTTAATTATCATATTTATTATTCATTAGACCATGTTTGGTTTAGGCTGAAGGGTTCAGAAACTCTTTAGAGGCTTAAGGGTTTGATGGAAAGCTTACTGCCAAAACATGGGTGGTTGCGCCAATGTACATATGACCATGTTTCATAGGGGGTTGATGTTTCATAGTGAAAAAGGCTATGTAATAGTGGTATGAAGGAATAAGGGTTGTGCCATAGTTCCAAATATTTCACTGTGGTCTTGATGGTGATGTGGTGTTTGTGTCATAACCTTTTCTGTGGAGGAATGGATCAAAGAGGCTGCACCATGGAATTATAGTCTATTCCTCAATTTTTTTATGAATACCTAATATAGTTATAGTATTTAGAGTATTAATACTCTTAAAAAGGATGTTATTATCTATCTTTAGGATTTAAGTATTTTAATGATTCATTTTGTTCTTGATTCAGGGTTTCATTTCATAATTAGAGGATTATTCAGAATTATGATCCTTAAATTAAGGATTTAAATTTGGTTTAGACCAATGAATACCCATTTAAAATACAATATTACACCTCTTTTGATCTTTTTTATTGTTTTTATAAATGTTCTTAGAAGATACTTCATACCAAATCCTTCCTTATTACATTGTATATGTCAACAACCATCCATCTCCAACGATGTAGCCATTACCCTATGTCATGGTGGGTTCTTCTGGTGCACCTATGCACCATGGAGGAAGGACCCTATACCGTGGTGGTCTTCTTCCAACATGTCCTCTATGCCTTGGTGTTACATACTATGATATAGTGGTTGTTTCTCACACACCTCCATGCCATAGTCCCTACATTGCACCGTGGGGACCCCATATTTTCCAAAACTCCCGCCTCCTTCTTGAACTAAGATTGTAGATCCATTTTGATGAAAATTTAAAATAGGTAAGTTTGGTTTGATACCTTGATTAATTAATCCTCGCCTTTCTATAGAACCCATAACATATTGGATTGGAACAAGTTCTAATAGCCCTTAGTGTGTGAACATATTCTAGTTAGTGGTAGAGTGTGGTTCGGTTGAACATTCCTTTGATAAACCATGATGTTGACATTGAAAACTATGAGGTAATAAGTTACTTTCTTTATTAGGTTCTAATTTACACATGATTCTGTGATATAATTATTTTTGTTGGAATAAATGATGACCATGTTTGATTGTGATCCCATGTGGGTGTGTGTAGCCCCTAGAAACCATTGTGATATTTGATTCCATGAATATTGCTAGAGTTTCTTGTTTGATTATGATCACATGTTGGTATGTGTTGCTAATTTATTTCTCATGATGGAATACTATTATTTCCTTATATTCTTACCCTATGATGGGTATTACCATTGAATTGGAGGTTGTGATTGGCACTTGATACTGGTGGACCATTGTGTGATGTATATCCCTTAGAGGGGGAGTGTTAACAAATTGTAATAATGAAAACAATAAACCCAAGCACAAGGTTGGGGAATAACATCCTGGGGGCCTAACCCAAGGTAGCATGTTTGGTTAAAGATGGTTCGGGGGCCATACCTAAGGGTCATGATGGTATTGGGGCCTGACCTGAGGCATCTCTGGGGAATGATGGTCTAGGGGCATGACCCATGACAGAGTTGGGAAACTATGGTTTGAGGGCTTGGTATGAATAAATGACTTATGATCATCTAGAGATAGATTTTGATAATAGTGTTGGTCCTTGAGCCTTAAAAAATTCATTGATTGTACTTCTATCATAGAGCTGAATTAGGCATGGATAGGGGTCAGTGGTAGCATGGTTAGCACATGACCGTTTTGTTTTGAATTATATGTTTTTTTCATTACACATTATTATTATTATGGAATAAACTGGTTATACTTGAGAACTATAGGTTAAGGAAGAATTAATAATGTCCTATTGGGTCTTGTAATCACACCCTAATCAGATCATTTTGGTGTGATTATTGATTTCATGAGGGATCTGGTGAAGGGAAATGGCCCTATGGTGGACAATTGAGTATAGGAGTATGGAGAAGGTTTCATGATGAGACATACTCTAAGGGAATCACTATTTATCTATTTATTTATCTACTATATTATACACTAGATAATCTCACTGATTTGGGATCTAGATTTATTTGTATGACATGTATTCCATTTATTTGTTTCCTCATGTTTATTAAGAAAATCCAAGATCTGTGCAAAACCGGTCCTCAAACATATCAATAAAATAAAGAAAAAAACCAATATTACAAGGGATTTTTAAAATATTTGAGTGAATTACTTCTTACATGTCAGTATCCACCATCAAGGTATGATAATCAGGGGTCCTAAAATACCACATAATTCTCTTCTCCATGATCACTCTTTTTGAAAAATCTTCCACTTGATTGGATTCTCTATAAATATGTGAGACAACCAGATAAAGATATTTGGTATTGTTAATATAGTCAATCTAATTGGGAAGGAGTTTAAAAGGGACATTCCTTTTTCTCATATTCATCACCTTAACAAAAAAATTAGGGTCATATTCAATCCAAAGGGCATTTGATTTGTGTTAGAAAACATATTTGACAGTGTAAATCATCACCCATAATCTAACTTCATATGAAATACCAATTCCAAAATAATGATGAAAACGTCCTTAGACAAATCCACAATGAGTTTGGAAGACAACTTCACAAAAAAAGGACATGGAATACCGAAGGCTACACAATCAACATCAAACTTGATCCACGAAGACATCGAGGGAATCCAATAGACAGATTTGAGGACAAGGGTCTTTCTGGGTCTTTACGTGACTCCCAACCTTCTGAGGATGTTAAGGTCACTTATGATATTATCCATCACTCCCATTTTCACCTTTTTAATAAGCATAAACCTCATTGTTTATAGAAATAATTCCTACATGGATAGAGGTTTTTTGATCCTTAAACAAAATTTCATTTCATGCACTTCAGATGGATGCAATAGTGGTAGTTATTGCTACCAAAAGGAGGTGATGGAATTGATTACTCTTCCTAGAGTTGCTGATGAAACTCAACAGATACTCAAGTTGTATAGTCATGTTTAGATTCCTATCAAACAGGATGCTTTCATAATTCCATTGTTTTTTGGAAAATTCATATCTCACAAATAGGTTATGTACATTATCTTCATCCCTCAAGCATAGATGGAAAGCTATCACAAGATGTTTTTTGGTCCCATTGAGTTTATCATGTGTAGGTAACATGTTTTTCTAAATTATCTAGAGAAGCAAAAATATTGAGGTTAGAATGATGTGTACATTGAATTTGAGTATCTATGATGGTATCATAATACACTACTAGGAAGTTGGGTTTTCCCAACACTTGTATGCCAACGGTTCAACAGAACCATTGGTATAGGGGTATAAAACAAGTATTTTCCAACGGTTTGAAGAAACTGTTGGGAAATATAAATTTTTTTCTCCCTTTCCCAACGGTTTGTAAAAACCGTTGGTAAAGGCCATGTCTTAGGAAGGCTTTCCCAATGGTTTGTGTCAACCGTTGGTAAAGCTCACCTTTCCCAATGGTTGTTTAAAACTGTTGGGAAAGTTTTCCCCTAAAATCCTAGCAAACCCAATATCCCATCCACGCGATTGAACTGCTAAAGTTGAGACCTAATATCTCTCTCTCTTGGAAAATAATTCCACCAGATCCATATTCAATCACAAAGTTGTTTTGTTCTACACTTCAAATCTGTAAGTAGTACGTTATGTTTAATGTTTTGAATCTAATTTTTTTCTTTTCTGTTTTGATTTGGCTTAAACCTAAGGTTCGTGCAGTATGGTATACCCAACAATTTCAATTCAATTTGTTATTTGTTTTCTATTTTTGTTCTGGTGTCATGTGCGAATCAATTTTTTGTTCTGTTTTTGTTTTCTGTTTTTGTTCTGGTGGGAGGTGCTGGGGGTGCAGTAGGTGGGGGGAGGGGGTGTGCTGGTGGGGTGTTTAGGTGGGGGGTTGTACAGGTGGGGGTGGTGGTGGGTTGTGCAGGTGGGGGTGCAAGTAGAGGGGGGTTGTTGTGTAAGTGGGTGGGGGGGGGGGGGGTGGGCTGGGCAGGTCAGAGTCTGTTGGGGGGGTGAGGTGGGGGTTTTACAGGTGGGGGGTGGGGGTGGGTTGTGTAGGTGGGGGTGGGGGAGGGGGGCTGTTCAAGTGGGGGGTGAAAGTGGAGGGGGGGTACTGTGCAAGTAGGTGGGGGGAGGGGAGTGTGAAGGTTGGGGGGGTGGGTTGGGTAGGTGGGAGTCTGTTGGGGGTGAGGTGGGCGTGGGGTGTACAGGTGGTGGTGGGGGGAGGGGGGCTGTGCAGGTGGGGGTGGGGGGGGAGGGGGGGTTGTGCAAGTGGGGGTGTGTAGGTGGGGGGTGGATGTGCAAGTGGGTGGGGGGAGGGGAGTGTGTAGGTTGGGGGTGGGATGGGTAGGTGGGAGTATGTTGGGGGGTGAGGTGGGGGGTGTACAGGTGGGGGTGGGGGTGGGGTGGGGGGAGGGGGGTTGTGCAGGTGGGGGGTGCAGGTGGGTGGGGGGGGGGTGTGTAGTGGGTGGATGGGAGGGGGCTGTGCAGGTGGGGGTGGGGGAGGGGGGTTGTGCAAGTGGGGGCGTAGGTGGGGGGGGGGGGGGGGTTGTGTAGTCGGTGGATGGGAGGGGGGTTGTGCATGGGGAGTCTGTTGGGGGTGAGGTGGGGAGGGGGGGCTGTGCAGGTGGGAAGTCATCACTTCCATAGTTCACCAATAAGCACGGGGAATTAATCACTTCTAGAGATTTGGATAGTTTTGAGGCCTCTTTGGTTTTGGTTCTTGTCTAGTCATCTTGATGAGTAAGGCATCACATGATCTAAAAGTGACATCAACTATATAGGATGACTTCCTTCTCCCAAAACACATTTTTCTAGAAATAATATATCCTTGGAAGGTTGTGGGAGCCTTTTAGAATCCAATGCCCCAACATTTTCCCAATTGCAAACTTGATACCATCATGTTATCAAGTCACTAATCCTACCAAATTGGATTTTCACTAAAAAATACTATTCTAATCCTTAACACCCATATTTTGTTTTTCATAACATGAATGACAACCCAATTAAATCTCATAGCTCTCAGTCACACCCCTGTGGGCAGCTCGCCCACCCCCTGGACACCCCCTACCCCCTGGACAACCCTGCCACCCTCGTGGATAGTCCGCCCACCCCCTGGACACCTTGTACCCCCTGGACAACCCCACCACCCCCGTGGAAAGCCTGCCCACCCCATGGACACCCCCTGGACACCCCCTACTCCCTGGACAGCCCCCAACCCCGTGGACAGCCCGCCCACCCCCTGGACACTCCCCCCACCCCCCCGAACACCCCCCACCCCTGGGCACCTTGTACCCCCTGGAAAGCCCCCCCCCCACCCCCGTGGATAGCCCGCCCACCCCCTGGACACCCCCTCCCCCTAGACAGCCCCGCCACCCTTGTGGACAGCCCGCCCACCCCCTGGATACCCCGTACCCCCTGGACAACCCTGCCACCCCCCATGGACACCCGCCCCCAATTACACAGAAGCAAATAACTCTGCATTTCCCCCAATTTCCAGAAGCCCCCGCTCAGGTGAACCCTAACCTGAGGTCTTCCATCTGATCGGCTACAACTCCCCCATCCAGGTTAGACTCCTTCAACCTCTTCCCAAATACAAACATATAATCCCTCATTGAGGTAATTTATATGGTTGGGGTAGTGGGGTAGGTGGTTTTCATTTTTTTATTGGGGTGATATGGTACTTTCTATGGACTTTAGTTTGGGTGTTATGAAATGTACTAACTTTTCAAAAATATTTCCATTTTTAGAATCAATAACTTATTTAAAAAACTCTCTTTACACATTCAGCATCTTTCATGAAAAGCATTCACTTTGTAATATCTTGAACAATGTTTTATCAGGTCTATGGTGTCTTCTTGGTATGTGATAAATGAAAAAAATTACAAAATACATCTCACCTAAAATCTAGGCACACATAACTGAATTAATTAGTATATCTTTACATTGTTTTAATAGTTCACTACATCAACTAGAAACTCCTTCCTTTATCGTTTACTTAAATGTATTTTCTATTAAAGTTCAATCCTATTGAGTTGTTTATGACAAAATGACTTATATAAATTCTTTTTACAGAATGGAAAAAAGTTGGATGTATGAAACCGAACGGATCTCAAGCGATTTTCAAAACAATTTGGAGAGCTTTATAGATTTTGCATTTCACAATGCTTCAGATAGTGGTCGCATACACTGCCCATGTTCCAATTGTGTTGGTAGACCTTGGTTGAGCCGTGAAGAAGTCATCTACCACATAACCAAAAATATTTTTCAAGCAAACTACTTTTTGTGGTATCACAATGGGGAGAAAATGAAATCTAAAATTGGTGATGATCGAAATGAAAGGACTAGAATGGAGAATTTGTTAGATGATCAGTTTCCGTTTATTCTTCATCATGAAAAAGAAAGGATTTCGACTCAATAAGACTTTGATATGAGGAAAGCTGATGCATCTAGTGAAAATGATGATATTGATAGGGTGAAAAAATTGAATGATGCTTCCATGACTCCAGTATATCGACAATGCGATAAAATGAAAAAGATGGAATTTTTAATCCGATTGTTTCATGGGAAAACTATGTATGGGATTTCTAATACAACAATCGATTACATTATTACCCTATTGAAGGATTTACTTCCAGATGATGCAGATATTCACTCAAACCACTATATGGAATAGAATTTAGTTGAGGAACTTGGATTCTCAAGAAACAAAATTCATGCTTGCCCGAAATATTGCAGTTTATTCTGGGAGGAAACCGCTGAATGAAATGATTGTATAAAATGTGGCACATCCCGCCGGAAGTCAAAATCTGATGGAACACCATCCCGCGTTCCACAAAAAGTAATGTGGCACTTTCTATTGATCCCCAGACTCCAGAATCTTTTTATGTCTGATGACATATCAATAAAAATGAGATGGCATGATACCGAGAGAAAGAAGACTAATGACGAGTTGGTTCATCCTGCAGATAGATTTTCATGGAAGAGATTTGATTCTTGACATCCTGATTTTGTAGCTGACGTGCGTAATGTGAGGCTGGGTCTTTCATGCGACAATTTTAATCCGTTTGGGAAGATGCTTACTTTGCATAACACATGGCCAGTTTTTATACACATTATAATCTTCCCCCATGGTTGTGTATGAAAAAACCTTTCACTTTCATGATTATACTCATATCTGGTCCTTCTGATCCTGACATTGATATTGATGTCTACATGCAACCTTTAATAAAAGAGTTGAAACTTCTTTGGGATGTGGGTGTGCGCACATACGATGCATGTTCGAAAGACATATTTCAGATGCGTGGCTATGCTTATGTGGAAGATCAATGATTTTCGGATTATGCAATGATGTCTGGATGGAGAACGAAGGGAAAATTGTCATGTTCAGTTTGTATGAAGAATACACGATCCAGAAGACTGAAACATCACTGTAGTTTCAGTTTTATGGGACATCGATGATTCTTGCCAAAGGATCATCCATATATAATGAATCATCGAAGATTTGATAATACCATAGAGACCGATGATCCACCTCAGCGTATGTCTGGAATTAACATGCTTAATGAATTGAAAGATTTCAGTTTTTCGTTCGGGAAGGGTCAAATGAAATCTGGAAAGAGAAAGAATGTTTCCACTGAAACCTGTTACAATTGGAGGAAGAGGAGTATCTTTTTTGATTTTCCTTATTGGTCAACCAATTTGTTACATCATTGCTTATACGTAATTCATATTGAAAAAAATATATGTGAAATGTTGCTTTTGGTTCTTCTAAATGTCAAGGGGAAGACAAAAGATGATTTATGATCTCGGCGTGACTTAGTGGATTAGGGCATCAGACCAGAATTACATCCTGTGCGTATCAGTGAAAATAAATGGAAACTTCCATGTTCTTCTTATGCGATGACACCTATGAAAAAAAAACAATTTCTGGATGTATTAGAGACTATTAGTGTTCCTGATGGCTATTCAAGCAACATATCTAAACGGGGTCAACAGAAGAGAGTTGAAGCTAAAATCTTTGAAGACTCATGATTATCACGTTCTACTGCATGAGTTGCTTCCAATAGAAATCCGTCATCTTTTGTCCAATAATGTAAGGGTGACTGTTATTCGGTTGTGACATTTGTTTAGAGATCTTTGTGATAAGAAGTTGTCCAAGTCTTTCTTGCAAAAAATGTTGATAGATGCCCCATTGATTTTGTGTGAGTTGGAGAAAATATTTCCTCCATCATTTTTCACATGCATGCTGCATCTGACTGTCCATATTCCCACTGAAATACTTCTCAAAGGACCTGTTTATTTTTGTTGGATGTATCCAACTGAAATAAATATGTTCACATTAAAGTCTTATGTCCGAAATAGAAATCATCCCAAAGGTTCTATCGTGAACGGTTACTTGGCTCAAGAATGTATGGATTTATGCTCGATGTATTTGTCTAATCTTACTAAAAGATTGAACAGAACAATGAGAAATGAAGAAGAACAGTATGAGAAAATTGAACCTAGTTTTCCATCACTTCCTCAAACAGGAGGAATTCCTGAATCATATACATTGAAGACATTAAGCTATGAAGAGCGGGAGATGGTACATCACATAGTTTTTTTTCAACTGTGATTTGTTCGATGACTATATCAGGTAACTAAATTGATTATGTATATCTTACATATATATCTGTTAAACTATTCATATTTTTTATCTATAGGGAACATAAAACAATGATAAATAGGAAGCATCATTCTTTATCTTTGAGAATGAGAGAGACTTTTCATAGCAAAGAGTTTTCTGCTTGGTTAAAATTGAAGGTATAAAAAAATTAATGTTTTAAATAATTATATCAATACTTAATTAAGTTTAATAGTCATTTATATTGCAGGTATTGAGTTTTTCTATTGACTCTGTCTCTGAGGAAATAAGTGCTTTGGCTTTTGGTCCTAATACCATGGTTCGTGACTGTAAATAAATTGTTATCAATGGGTAAAAATTTATTGTCATTGAACGAGAAAAGAACATGAGAACACAACATGATAGTGTTATGGTTACTGCCACAATAGATTGTTATGCCAGTGCATCAGATAGTAGACCGTGATTTTAAAATGTGGGTTATTATGGAGTTGTTGAGAAAATAATAATATTGGATTATTACTCTCATGGACGAGTCACAATGAAGAAATTCCATTGGTTTGATTCGATGACGAGACATGACACATTTATTGATAATTGTGGATTTCAAGTAATTAATATGACTCTCACTCTTGCTACCGAAGAACCATATGTGTTGACATCAATGGATAAACAAGTTTTTTATGTCAAAGACCAGCTTCGACCTGAATTTGGTGTCATAGTTGAAGTAATTCCAAGAAATATTTTTGATGATAGTGATGATGAAATTGACACTGTCCCTAGTGCCATTGGAACCAATACATTTATTTCTTTTGATGACTCAAATAGCTCAATTTTCAGAGTTGATTGTGAACCTGAAGTTGTGGTTGAAAATATATAGAATCATTCATCCACGTTCTCAATTATTTTGGTTTACCTCGAGTTGGGTTGTTAAGGTTGGTAATATTCAAATTGATTTAGTATTTATCACAAATATGTTTTAGATGACTTGACCGTTATGTGAATTTTCAATGTTTATTGGTTGTAGTTTTATTTGAATTTCATTTTCTAATTTGGAATTGAACTGTATTTAAACATAGTCAAACAATATTTCTAACTTGGTGAACATTACAACTTGTATGATTTATTAAATCCATTCAAGCTCTTATAAAACAATTGATAGCTGACTTGACCATTATGTGAATTTTCAATGTTTATTGGTTGCAGTTTTATTTGAATTTCAATTTCTAATTTGGAATTGAACTGTATTCAAACATAGTGAAACAATATTTATAACTTGGTGAACATTACAACTTGTATGATTTATTAAATTCATTCAATATATTCTAAAACAATTAATAGCTGACTTGACCGTTATGTGAATTTTCTATGTTTATTGGTTGCAATTTTATTTGAATTGCATTTTATAATTTGGAATTGAACTGTATTCAAACATAGTCAAACAATATTTCTAACTTGGTGAACATTACAACTTGTATGATTTATTAAATCAATTCAAGCTCTTCTAAAACAGTTGATAGATGGATTGACCATTATGTGAATTTTCAATGTTTATTGGTTGCTATTTTATTTAAATTGAATTTTCTAATTTGGAATTGAACTGTATTCAAACATAGTCAAACAATATTTCTAACTTGGTGAACATTACAAATTGTATGATTTATTAATTCCATTCAAGCTCTTTTAAAACAATTGATAGCTAAATTACCAATGAATCCCCCTATTCCCTCATATATTTAGTTTTTTGGGTTACACATTAGTTTTCTTTTTCTAATTAATTACATATTTGTTTTCAAAAGCAGGAAATGAAGCCAATTGAAGAGAGAAGAAGGAAAAAATGATGGAGAACAATCGTCGAATGACGGAGTTGGGAATTCCATCATTAGTGCCTGTAGTGAGTACTTTATTTCAAATTGATATATTTAAAGAATATATAATGTCATGTGATTAATTTTTTTGTAAAAATTTTTGTAGGATCCACCTATACGTCGACAGTTATTCGACGAGGAGCCTAGTAATGGTCCTAGTTCTTAGGCCGGTGGTACGAGGAGGGTTCGTACTAGAGGTGGACGAGAAGCTACGCGTACCCGACTAGACCCTGCCCCTCCCACTGACATGTCATCCTTCCCACATTCTGATCCCAGTGTTTCATGAGGGACACACGGGATATTTAGGCCTCCCATGTTTTCGCTACCTTCTACATCTTCTGGCCCATCATTTTCACATCCCATGATGATTCCCACTCCCCTGTCAACATCCGGTCAGACAGCTGTCCCATCTTCTTTTCCTTCTACTTCTGTCTCTCCGAGCTTCTATATTCCATCGTCTTCGACTCCTGTTCCACCACAGGGTGTTCCATCAGTTTCTATGGATCCAGCGGCGCTCAATGATCAGACCGACATAGGTATATTTATAGAACCCTAATAAATTTTTATAGCAATATTTATTTTCATTATAACATGTTTTGATAAAATATTTGTTTTTCTTTCATAACAAATACATCTACTGACAGGAGGCGTGGGTGGGGGTGTACACGCATGCGTTCGGTGTGGAACCGCCACACATAGGTCATGGTGGATTATAATGAAGACAACCAAATGGTTGAGAAAATAGGGCAGCAATGTCGGAGTTTTTTGGCGACGCTTGCCAAATACTCCGACATCATTCCTGTCAGCCCGCTATCGTGGAGAAATTTGTCACATGAGGTCAAGGATAGAGCTTGGGCAGAGATATGGGTAAAAAATATGTTCTATTTAATGCCATGAATTATTTTTGTATTTATATGAATTAATATTTTAATTTCAACTTCGATTTAATTTTCTTGATGGTGAGGGTGCACGACCGGAACATCTAAAGGATTTAGGCAAGCTTTGGAGAGCCTACAAGCATGAGTTGTATATTGGCTGGGTTTCTAGAGTTGGCACCGAGTTAGATGTGGTACCAGTGGTGGATGATTTTCCTATAGAGTAATATCGTCAGATGATTACTCATTGGACGAGTACCCAGTTTAAGGTATTAATGAAATTTGAGGTATTTAAATAATAACTTTCATGTTTTGCATTAATACTATCTATTTAATTTTTGAATTTTATTTAGGAATCATCTGGAAAAAACTAAAAAGAACATTGATGCAAAAAAATACCTCAATACACTGGGACACACTACGATGCCTGATCATGAGAGGAAGCAGGTATGACAATTGTTTATAAGTTTTCTTTACAACTTACACTTTATTTTTTTCCTCAATTATTTAATAGTTTTCTAAAGTTTTCATATAACTTTAGTTTTTAATGTAATTTTAGAGGCAAATACAAAATATTGAAGGACGTGTGCCTCGAGAAAAACTATTTTGCTCGAGTAGACGGAAAAAGGATGGAAGTGCCGTCAACGAAGCAACTCAGCAGCAGATTGTAAGTTTTAATCTGTTGAATTTATATTTTAATATCTATTTTGTAACTTAATTATATATTTATATTTGTTACAGGCTTATTTAGAGGCCCTCGATGCCCAAAAACCTGACAATTTTGGGCCAATAGATCACTTACATCAGGTGTTGGGAGAGGAGCATTCTGGCAGAGTACGCTGCCGACCTAGGATAGCCCTGACGAGGTATTGGCCCTCCTCAGGTACGAGCTGTAGTGCCACTGAGCTGCAGCAAGTTAGGGCACAGGCAGAACAGGATGAGAAAAGGGCCACAGAGACGGCAGAATAGTCTGCTAGGGAAAACAGTACGTTTATGAAATTTATTGAAGTTTTACGTCCTACACTTCCAGCAGAGGCCAACCCAGCTTTTGATGAGTATATGTCGTTTATACGTTCTATATACGGTGCACCAGGTGGCAGTTATAGTGGTGGTCAGGACGATGTCCAACTTGACGATGATGATGGTGAGGAGTCTGATGCGAAAGAGGAGGGAGAGAAGGAGGGCGAGGCGGGTGGCGAGGGCGAGGAGGAGGGCGAGGATGAGGAGGAGGGCGAGGGAGAGGAGGGAGAGGACAATGATGGGGACGAGGATGAGGGTGATGATGATGGTGATGATAGGGATAGTGATGTGGGACAATTTGATCCATTACATTTTTGACTGATATTACTGAGATTTGATATTTAATATATTCTAGTTGTTGGTTTTATCTAGACTCGTATTATAGTATTAGAGTTGAGTTATTTTTATATATTATCTGTTTTTATGGATGTTGTTGTCTTTTAGTGGTTGTGTGTTTGAGAACCCCCTCCTTCCTAGACCTTGGACAACCCCCACCCTCCTCCCTGGACCCCGGACAGCCCCGCCGGACAGCCCCCCAGATAGCCCCCCGAATAGCCCCCCACCCTCTTCCTTGGACCCAGACAACCCCCTAAACACCCCCCGGACAGCCCCCCAAACAGCCCCTGGATAGCCACCCCACCCTCCTCCCTGGACCCCGGACAACCCCCCAGACAGCCCCTACCCTCTTCCTTGGACCCCAGACAACCCCCCGAACACCCCCGGACATCCCCCAGACAGCCCCCCAAACAGCCCCCCTGGACAACCCCCCCAACCTCCTCCTTGGACCCCGGACAACCCCCCTGACAGCCCCCCAGACAGGCCCCCGGACAGCCCCCACACCCTCTTCCTTGGACCCAGGACAGCCCCCCAGACAGCCCCCCAGACAGCCCCCCACCCTCCTCCTTGGACCCCAGACAACCCCCCGAACACCCCCAGACAGCCCCCCGCACAACCCCCCCACCCTCCTCCCTGGACCCCGGACAACCCCCCAGATAGCCCCCCGGACAGCCCCTCACCCTCTTCCTTGGACCCTAGACAACCCCCCGCACAACCCCCCCACCCTCCTCCTTGGTCCCCAGACAGCCCCCCGGACACCCACCAAACAGCCCCCCGGACAGCCCCACCGGACAGCCCCCCCCACCCTCCTTGATTTCATTTAATACTAGAAAATCTATAATATATATTTTATTTATTTTCATCATGATAATCAATGTAAATCACATTTACACATCTAATCAATATCATAGATTCTTGGTATGTTATAAAAGAGATGTATTCATTGGGCATGAAATTGTTAGCTCCAAAATGTTTCATAGAATTATAAACTAAAATCTAATCCATACTAAGAATGATATAAAAATATTTTATATAAATATCTACAAGATTTTAAGTAAATACCATTCCACTAATAGACACATGAGGATTCTCATAAAATGGACAACATTTTAAGTATATACGGAAAACCAACCAAACACATTTTTTTTCTGTTGAAACTTTAGGAGAACGATCCATGGGTCATATGTGGTGTGTACGAATCAACCCCGCCTCAATCCGAGGTACGGTGTGGACGCCACCACTCAAAGTGTCTGCCTTTTGTTTCAAAAGGACGTCATTTTAATTGAAAAACATCAACTAGCATACGGAAAACTGACCTAACGCATTCAAATTGTGTCGATACTTTAGCACAACGATCCATGGGTCATATGTGACGTGTACAAGTCAACCCCGCCTCAATCGGAGGCGCGGTGTGGCCGCCACCACTCAATGTGTCTGTATTTTGTTTCAAAAGGATGTCGTTTTAAGTGAAAAACATCAATTGACATACGAAAAACCGACCAGACACATTCGGATTGTGTCGATAATTTATCACAACGATCCATGGGTCTTATGTGACGTGTATGAGTCAACCCCGCCTTAATCTGAGGCACGGTGTGGCCGAAATCACTCTAAGTGGCTCTCTTTTGCTTAAAATGGACAACATTTTAAGTACATATGGAAAACTGACCAAACACATTCGGTTTCCATTGAAACTTTAGGAGAATGATTCATGGGTCATATTTGATGTGCACGAATGAACCCCGCCTCAATCTGAGATGCGGTTTGGCCGACACTACTCAAAGTGTTTGTCTTCTGTTTCAAAAGGACGTCATTTTAATTGAAAAACATCAACTGGCATACGGAAAACCAACCAAACGCATTCGAATTGTGTCGATACATTATCACAACGATCTATGGGTCATATGTGACATGTACGAGTCAACCCCACATCAATTAGAGGCGCGGTGTGGCCGCCACCACTCAAAGTGTCTGCCTTTTGTTTCAAAAGGACGTCATTTTAATTGAAAAACATCAACTGGCATATGAAAAACCAACAAACGCATTCAAATTGTGTCAATACTTTAGAACAATGATACATGGGTCATATGTGACGTGTACAAGTCAACCCCGTGTCAATCTGAGGCGCGGTGTGTCCACCACCACTCAAAGTGTCTGTCTTTTGTTTCAAAAGGATGTCATTTTATGTGAAAAATATAAACTGGCATACGGAAAAGCGACCAAACGCATTAGGATTGTGTCGATACTTTAACACAATGATCCATGGGTCATATGTGACGTGTACGAGTCAACCCCGCCTTAATATGAGGCATGGTGTGACCGTAATCACTCTAAGTGTCTCTCTTTTGTTTAAAATGGACAACATTTTAAGTACATATGGAAAACCGACCAAACACATTCGGTTTCTATTGAAACATTAGGAGAATGATCCATGGGTCATATGTGACGTGTACGAGTCAACCCCTCCTCAATCTGAGGTGCGGTGTGGCTGGCACCACTCAAAGTGTCTGTCTTCTGTTTCAAAAGGACGTCATTTTAATTGAAAAACATCAATTGGCATACGGAAAACCGAACAAACACATTCGGATTGTGTCTATACTTTAGAAAAATGATCCATGGTGACATGAACGAGTCAACCCCGCCTCAATCCGAGGTGTGTTGTGGCTTCCACCACTCAAAGTGTCTGCCTTTTGTTTCAAAAGGACGTCATTTTAATTGAAAAACATCAACTGGCATACGAAAAAGCGACCAAACGCATTCGTATTGTGTCGATACTTAAGAAAAACAATACATGGGTCATATGTGACGTGTACGAGTCAACCCCACCTCAATCCGAGGCGTGGTGTGGCCTCCACCACACAAAGTTTCTATCTTTTGTTTCAAAAGGACGTCATTTGAAGTGAAAAACATCAACTGGCATACGGAAAACCGACCAAACGCATTCGGATTGTGTCGATACTTTAGAAAAAAATACATGGGTCATATGTGACATGTATGAGTCAACCCCACCTCAATCCGAGGTGCGGTGTGGCTGCCACCAGTCAAAGTGTCTGTCTTTTGTTTCAAAAGGACGTCATTTTAAGTGAAAAATATCAACTGGCATACGGAAAAGCGAGCAAACGCATTCGTATTGTGTTGATAATTTATCACAACGATCCATGGGTCATATGTGACATGTACGAGTCAACCTCGACTTAATCTAAGGCATGGTGTGGCCAGAATCACTCTAAGTGGCTCTCTTTTGTTTAAAATGGACAACATTTTAAGTACATATGGAAAACCGACCAAACACATTCTGTTTCCGTCAAAACTTTAGGAGAACGATTCATGGGTCATATGTGACATGTAAGAATCAACCCCGCCTCAATCTGAGAAGCGGTGTGGCTGACACCAGTCAAAGTGTCTGCCATTTGTTTCAAAAGGACACCATTTTAATTGAAAAACATCAACTGGCATACGGAAAACCAACCAAACGCATTCGAATTGTGTCGATACTTTAGAATAATGATCCATGGGTCACATGTGACATGTACGAGTCAATCCTGCCTCAATCCGAGGCACAATGTGGCCGCAACCACTCAAAGTTTTTATCTTTTGTTTCAAAAGGACGTCATTTTAAGTGAAAAACATCAACTGGAATACGGAAAACCGACCAAACGCATTCGTATTGTGTTGATACTTTAGAAAAACGATCCATGGGTCATATGTGATGTGTACGAGTCAACCCTTCCTTAATTGGAGGCACGGTGTGGCCAGAATCACTCTAAGTGGCTCTCTTTTGTTTAAAATAGACAACATTTTAAGTACATATGGAAAACCGACCAAACACATTTTTTTTCCATTGAAACTTTAGAAGAATGATTCATGGGTCATATGTGACGTGTACGAATCAACCCCACCTCAATCTGAGACACGGTGTGGCCAGAACCTTTCAAAGTGTCTGCCTTTTGTTTCAAAAGGACGTCATTTTAATTGAAAAACATCAACTGGCATACAGAAAACTGACCAAACGCATTCGGATTGTGTCGATACTTTAGAAAAATGATTCATGGGTCACATGTGATGTGTACGAGTCAACCCCGACTCAATACGTGGGGCGGTGTGGCCGCCACCACTCAAAGTGTCTGTCTTTTGTTTCAAGAGGACGTCATTTTAAGTGAAAAACATCAACTGACATACGGAAAACCGACCAAACGCATTCGTATTGTGTCGATACTTTAGCAAAATGATACATGAGTCATATGTGACGTTTACGAGTCAACCCCGCTTTAATAGGAGGCACAGTGTGACCGGAATCACTCTAAGTGAATCTATTTTGTTTAAAATGGACAACATTTTAAGTACATATGGAAAACTGACCAAACACATTTGGTTTCCGTTGAAACTTTAGGAGAACGATCCATGGGTCATATGTGACATATAAGAATCAACCCCGACTCAATCTGAGACGCGGTGTGGCCGGCACCACTCAAAGTGTCTGCCTTTTGTTTCAAAAGGACATTATTTGAAGTGAAAAACATCAACTGGCATACGGAAAACCGACCAAACGCATTCGGATTGTGTCGATACTTTAGAACAATGATCCATGGGTCATATGTGACATGTATGAGTCAACCCCGCCTCAATCTGAGGAGCGGTGTGTTTGGTAGCACTCTAGGTGTATGTATTTTTTTTAAAATGGACATCATTTCAGGTAAAAATATAAGGTATTCAAAAAACCGATAAAATTATGAATTGACTTCCAGATTCCAAATATATTTGTCATCTAAATTTTAAATTGAATTCCAAATGAATTATGTATGTTTATAATTATGTTATGAATTCTAATTTAATTATGGATTTGTATTGTTCCAGGATTAATGTGTATGAATTTGTTCTCTATATGTAAGTGTTAGTTGGTTATTGCAGGTACAATAATTGTATATGTATGTGTTATTTTATTGTAGGTACAATAATTTGATTGAAAATGAGAGGGAACCCACAAAATGAGACCTGGTGGGAAAATTGAATACCTTCTAGGCAAATTGCAGAGCTGCTATGCAATTTTCCCAGTAAAGTCTATGCCAACGATTTGAAACCATTGGCATAGGATGTCTGGGTTTTGTTTTACCAACGGTTCATAGAACCGTTGGTAAAACACTTTCCCAATGGTTTCTAACTATTTGGAAAGAGGGGAAATTGGGTTTTTCCTAATGGTTTGGCCCAACCGTTGGAAAAAACTTGGTAATTTTTTCCACTCTATCCCATCGGTTTTCCAGAACCGTTGGGATAGGGTAATTTTTCTCCACCCTATCCCAACGGTTCACTGTAAACCGTTGGGAAAAGCCTTTCCCAACGACTTACTTCCCTACGGTTTGTAGAACCATTGGTATAACATATACCAACGGTTCTGCAGCCTTTCCCAATAGTTCTAAACCGTTGGGAAATCCTGTATTTCCAGTAGTGATAGAGCCCTCACATTCCATCCTATAATGTTATTTTGTAAAAAAATTCCCATTACTGCTAGGCTTCTATACCAAGGTGTCAAATTCCATGAAAGTGTAGCTTTTAATATCCAGCATGTACTATAATGGAAGAAGATCAGATAGGTTATAATTAATCATTAGATCGACAATGATCATTTGTTTCCTTCTTGGTGGAACATTCATTATGTCTTTAAGTGTACTTTCTAACCAAAGGGTGTCTCAACAGTTGAGAGATTATATTTCCTGCTAACCATCCACTTTATGTTATGCATTATTCTATTAAAACAGTTCTTGATTGAGGGAAAAAATGATGATGCATGGTATTTTGGGTACCCATCCAGTAATCTTGTTTTGTACCTTCTTGATAAAAAGTTACTGGAAGAGTCATTAGAGATCAGAATTTTCCATGTAAAATTCCCAATGAGGCCATCATTGACGATCTTAATATCCTTTAATCCAAGGACCCCAATCTCAATAGTTTTGATGCATTATTTCTAAGAAACAACTACAAGTTTCCTTTTATGCACTGACCCAATCCATATAAAGTTCTTTATCATGAATTGTAGCTATTTGATGAGGCTTCTTGTCCATCTATAAATAGAGAAGGAGTAAAGAAATGTTGACATGTTTATCATGTTAACATGGTATACCATTCTCACTTAGGACATGCATTTCCACTTCCATTTTTCAAATTGATTGATAATGCTAAAGCATATTCCTATGAGGTATTGACTCTTCACGTAACCACAAAATAGGGATACTCCAAGTTATTTGAAGGGAAGTATTACCCTCTTCACTCCAAGTTTCCTAGTGATCCTAATTTTCCTTCCAATATAAATTATATCACAAAAAACAATAAAGGATTTCCTCCAAATTATGTCCCACCTCTCCACCTCCTCATAGTGTGAAAAGAGGTCTTTTATAGCAGATATAGTTTCCCATGAAGATTGTCCAAGAAGAAGAATATCATTAGCATAGAAAAGATGTGATTGAGTGAAACTATTCATTCCCACTTTGATCTATTTATAAATACCAAATTGTGTAATATAATTAATGAATCTACTCATATAATCATCATAAATGGAAAATAAAAGCCTTGAAAGTGGGTCCCCCTATCAACCACCCCTTATGCATTGAAAGAATCCCACAGGGGACCCATTAATAAGGATGGAAAACATTCTCTATGTGATGATTGTATTAATTATCTCGATGAAATCACATGAGAAGTCATATCTCCTTAGTATGGAAAAGAGGAAGATCCATTTAAGAGTATCAAAAGCCCTGTAAAAGTCAATTTTGTGTGAAAAGTTCCCTTATTTTATTCCTATCTTCATTATTTTAATACTTTATGAGGCTACAAATAAACAAATCTGGTTACTTATACCATGAACAACCCCAAAATGATTTTGGGTACTATGATCTTTAATTACTCCCACCGTCTAGGTCATTATGATTTTGCTAATAAATTTAGGAATAGTGTTACCAAGAGAAAAAAATATATAATCATTAATGAAAATTTCATTCTCATTATTGGGAATAAAGTTAATGAAATTTAAATTAATCCCATAGGGCTTGGAGGCATGAAGGAATAATTCCTTGACTGCATTTATCAAATCATCTTGTATAATTTCCCAATAGAACATGAATAATTTGTTGGTGAAACTATCTGGTTCAACATCACTTTCCATATTGGGAGAGAAAAGAGCTTCTTTGACTCTACCTTAAACGGGACCATGATAAGGGCTTGATTTTGATGATCTTCAATGTAGGGAGATATGTTTTTATTATACTTTATGTATTATCTATCCCATCATCAATATACAAATCATTAAAATATTCTACCACTACCTTTGAAATTTCCTCCTCAAAAGTGTGTAGGCATCCATTAATGATTATGGAATTATTCCTTAACCTAACTATTTTCTCCTTATCCAATATATAGAATAATTTTGAGTTTCTATCTCTATCCTTTAACCATTTCAAATTCAGATGATTTTTTTCCAACCTTTCTTTGAAAGTTAACAGGTCAACTAGCTTGGATTGATTTTGAATTTTATCTCTAGAGGGTGTGTTTTGACTTCCTGTCTTGATGCTTAGTGAAAGATTCTCTACTCTATTCTCTTAGGATATATTAAGTGTGTTTTAATTTTCCATCAAGTCTCTATAGTGGGTTTCTAATTGGTTCCAGCTTCTAAGCATCCAAAATGATCTCCCTACATCCAAGAAGAACAACCCATCCATTATTGAAGATAAAAGGAAGAGGGGATGACCTTACTAAAGTGAATAGTTCAAAAATAACGGGGTTTTGATTTGAATGATATATGGGGAGAGTATACCCTATGACCCTATTTTCATCACTTATATCATCCATTTGGAAAAATCATATGTCATGTTTAATCTTTTTTCACCCATTCAATGTATACCTGCTCCATGTGAAGTCAGATCCAACAATTGGATCCTCAGCAATATTGCACCGATCAGTACATGAACATAATTCAAGAGATGATATTGTACTGAAATTAGATATGGTTCATTCTTTAAGTTCCAAAACAGTGTTTAAATCCCTCATGATGACCCATTTTTTATTAATGTTCTCAGAAATATCCTCCAAACCCCTCCATAATTCCCTTCTATTGATGTATGAAGTGAATAAAAACATAAAATAGAAAGATATAGTTCATCCTTATGTGTTGAAATAATCAGAGATACTCTGGGATTTATTATTGAATGTGGAAATATGAATTCTCTCATGTTGAAAAACCCATAGACGATCCATGCTGATACCATGCATATTCTGAGAAACAAAATTGTATATAAGAGATTCCCAATTAAAATACTTCAATATTTTAAACACCATTTTTGTTTCATACAATCCAATAATCATGGGAATATTTTCCATAATAAAATTTCTAAGGGATTTTTTCATTTGGGGATTCCCTATCCCTTAACCATTCAAGTAGAATGTCTTCAATGTTTAAGGGCCTTTCCCCTTATTGTAGGACCCCCTTTCTGAGAAACATTCCCATGTCCTTTCTCTTTTTTCATATAATATCCAAAACTTTTATGGTGATGTATAGAGATCATTTATAGGTAATATTTTTTCTTTTTTTTCTTATACTTTGGTTAAATCATGTCTTGGGTGTGTTTGGGTTAAATTTAGAAGTTTTTGGAGGGGGTTTTGGGCAGTTCATGTTTGGCGCACTGTTTTCCCAAACCATGCACCCTGCCCCAGCAAACTGTGCAACCTCAGGGAGATATGGATTTCATGGTGGGAGTGTGGTTTGTTAAACTTTATTCCCTATTATGAGTAATCATGAACCCCTAAAATATAGGTTCACAATTTTGAAAATGGTTCCCCCAACCCAGGAAACCATGCACGTGGGATTTAATCATCTAAAAATGGATTTTTAAATTCCCGAACCCCCTTCCTTTAACATAATTCAACCCAACTTGATCCTAAAGGTTTTATATCATTTTAGAGGCTTCCATATTTATTAAAAGGTCTTTTAAACTATGTTCTTGATGAATCTAAGACTGGATTGAAGAATTTTCACCTCTCTAGGTTAGAGATTCTCATCCCGACTAGTTCTCTCCCTCTTTTCCATATTTCTTTAGCAATTTAAGGGATTATTTACTCTGTTTGGGATGGTTTAGATCTAGGTTTTAATGTATTTAATCTATTTGATATTGGATCTAGGCTTTGGATCTAAATCTCATTCTTCATTGTGCAGTTGAACATTCCGCTTTAATTTGGGGATTTTCATTAGTGAGCGCCCATAAACGATCTTGAGGTTGGTGATCTAAATTGAAAATCCCATAGTATTGATTTAATTACTTGTATGTAATCTTTAAATTTAAATTTCTAGGATTGGGAAATTTTATCATAGATTGAATTGATTAAATTAAATTTTCATGTGATAATGAATTGGGTTAAACTTGGGGAAATTGAAATTGGTTGAATTATGACCATGAAACTAATGGGTTAATGGGATTTCATAATTGGTTAATTGATGGAATATTTAATTGGTTGATAATGTGAATTGAGGTATGTTTTTCATAACCTTGAAGATTTAATGGGTTTTGATTAAATTTTGATAAATGGTTTAATGGTGAATGGTTCATATTTTCGAAGTGATTAATGTAAATAATTTTGTTTTCTTGATAGTTGAAATGGTGTGAAATGATGTAAAATGTTGGTAGGATAGTTAATGATGTTTAACCTTACTGAATGTGATATCTATGATAAATGTGAATGATTGAGAAATGGGGTGTGGGACACTGATTGATTCTCCAAATACCCATAGGTGTTATCCATGATGTTCTAGACCCAAATACATTCATGTGATTATTATTATATGGGACATGGACTAAGGCTTCAAATACCCATGGGTTGTGGGATAGGGACTGATTCCCAAAATACCCATGGGGTTCTAGACAAAAAATTTTATTCCCATGAGATTGGAATTGGACTATGGTTATAAATGGGTGTGATATGATTTGAAATGAAATGATAAATGATAACCATGATATTGTGATATGTGATATACCTTAGGGATAGACCAGACTCTGGCATGGGATAAAGTAGATATTGATAGTATGGGTGTCATCATGAAACCAGGGTTTTATGTGGTTATTTAAAGAATAATTAAATGTGATAACTATTTACTTTATGCATTGTACTTTTTTTATTTATACAATTGCATCCACTATTATTGACCAAATATTGTTTTAAATACTATTGGTGGTTTTCTACTGAGTTATACTCACACCCTACTCAGGATGCCTGATCAGTACTCGAATAGACTTAATGTTTTTAGGATGTGATAAGGGAAATATCCATATGTTAGATGGATGATTTGGGAAAAATAATTGATGAGGGAACGAGACATGATTTCAGGACCCACTTGGGGAGTTATCAGTGTGTATTTATTTTTAGGTTTTATTTAGACACTTGAAACATGTATGGAATGAAATATATACTATTTTAGTTTGGATATTGTATTCCTATTTTGGTCATCATGTGATGGTGGTATTACTCTGGTTATGGTTACTATCATTTGGTTATTGTTATTTATTTTTGTTGTTGTGATGATTTGATAAAGAGGGTATAGTCTACCCATGTTGTATATTTTACCCTCACTGCTAGTCATTTTCCACTAGAATATAGGAGAGCCCTTGAGGTCATGTAACTGACTAGCTTGAGGAATCAGTGCGTGGCACCTGGGTCAGGACATTATAAAGTGGTATCCAAGGTAGTTTTATTTTATTTTATTTTATATTACTATTTTATAAAGGTATAAAGGATACTAGGAAGAGTCGGGTATTGGTCATGAGATCATGCATGGGATTGGATAAACCATGTATAGGGGAAAACCAAAGTATCTAAGGTGGGATTCCTGTGATTGATGTTTGTTGTTACAGTTGGATGTTATTTCACCTTAAGTGATGCACTTGTTGTGTGATGTGATTATTGTTTCTGAGTGTTTCTAATATTTTACTCATGGATCAGTAAGTCATGATATTTGTGTATACAAGAATCATTTTAGGCACTTGGGACTTATTGAGACATGCATCATTTTAGGTACGCATGAAAAATAAGGTTTTGGGGTGAGTTGTTTAAATGAAATGCTTTTATTTATTGTGTTATTTAAATGAAAAATTCCCCTAATATGAAATTAAAAATTCTAAAATGAGGGAAAATGAGTTTCTAATGATAAAATTGAGTTATGAAAGTGTGTTTACCCTTATTAACCAAGACCTAGATGAGGGGTGGTTAAGGGTAGTGATTGAGCCTCCATTTTGATCATGTGGTAGGGGATAAGGGACAACTTATTATGGATTACATGAATCTACCTTACATAAATGTGTTAATGTTGAGGTATGTGTCCTAATATGTGTGTTTATAATTATAGATTTATGCCTCTATGATGATGCTTATTGATAGGATGATAGGAGGACATGGATGGACAGGTGTCCCCAATAGTGGAACCTGAGGAACCAATAGTGCCATATGAGGGAGATGGAGATAAGTTTCATGATAACAGTTATTGCTTCATGTAGTTTATGTAAAGAGGCCTAGGGAAGGTTGTGAAGAGGATGATAGAATTGATATGAGAGTTTTAGTTGCAACAACCTCCTAAGTTTACTGGAGAGGGTGGACCTGAGGTAGCTGAGTTCTAGATCGAGTATTTACAGATGATTTTAAACCACTTGGAGACTCCTGCTGAGAATAGAGTCAAATTTTATTCTTACATGTCATGTGGTTATGAAAAGTGTTGGTGGGACATCCAGACTCAGGATGGAAAGCTGAAGAATATGGAGTGGAATGACTTTTAGGATAAGTTCTTAGATCACTTTTACCCTAAGATGCTCAGGTAGGAGAGATCGGCTAATTTTATGAGGTTGACTTAGGGGAGTATTCTTGTTATGAAATATGCTGGTCGCTTTATAGATCTGAAGAACTTTTCTATAGCATTTGTTGGAGATGAAGATACCATGATGAAAGAGTTTCAATATGGGATTAAATGTGATATTAAGTCCTAGGTGAATATATTTAATATGAAAAAGTCTTTAGAAGTGATAAATCAGGCTATCGTATCTAAGGGGAACCTGAAGGAAGATTATAGTAAAGGAAAGGTGGTTTCGGTTGGATGAACAAGAGGTATATCTTCCAAGAGTAGAAAGTTTCACTATGAGAATTTTAGCAAGACTAATAGAAAGAAGTGTGGTCAGTGGGAAGGGTCAGTTATACAAGACCTTGCTCGAGCACTCTATAACCAGTGTAGTATGATGGGTCACTTTTGTAGAAAATTTACCAAATCATTGATAGAATGCTAATATTGTGGTAGTATTAGACATATACAATATTTTTACATGAACCCATGATAGATGGGTAGTGATGGAGTATCTAGGCAGAGTTAGAGTGTGGGAAATGGATCTTCTACACCATACCAGTCTAGCAGTTTGAGTTCTACTGTCTGTGGTAGTTGAGGAAGTGGACATGGTACTTCTAGGAAAGATCACCCATATCAATGGAGTGGAGTAACTTAAGGGAATCAGATTGCATCACAAGGATGAGGTGTAGGAAAATTTCATGCAGTTCATCCTACACTTGTGGACAATGAGGCTGGACCATCAATAGATAGAGGTACTATTATTTTAGTTTATATTCGTTATAGTGTCTTATTTGATATGAAAGACTCTCATTATTTTATATCTACACAACTTTTGAATGGGTTGAGTATGGTTGTAGAGTTTGTGAGTGGGGTGATGATGATCGATACACCTTTGGGGGTACAGTCGAGAGACGTCTATTTGTACAAGGGGTGTTCTATCGTGGTTGGGGAGTACCATTTTCTTTGGGATCTCTAAATCCTTGATATATTAGGCTTTGAATTGATTTTGGGTATGGAATAGTTAGTATCATACCAATATCACATATATTGTTACTAAAATAGAGTGACTTTTACGTCTCCCGATGGTGAAAATTTTGTTCATCGTGGAGAATGGGATATCATGGTGGGCCATGAAGGGACAATTCATCATAAACCAAGGGAAATCACTGCCCGGGTTTCAATTATGATGTTGGATGATGGGTTTGTAAATAATGGTGTCTTTACACCCATAGTAGACAAGTTTCCAGATGTGTTTCTCAAGGACTTCTCAGGGATTCCACCTGAGAGATACGTGGAATTTACAATTGATATCATGACAGGGGATGAGACAGTTTCTATTACACCATATAGAATGGAACCAAAAGAGCTTCAAGAGCTCAATACTCAACTAGAGGAAGTGACAGATAAGGGGTTTATTCATCTGAGTATGTATCCTTGGGGTTCCCCAGTCTTGTTCTCCAAGAAGGATAAAATAATGTTGTGCTTATGTGTTGATTATTTTAAGTTGAACTAGATGAAAAGGAATAACCCATATCCTATTCCATATATCAATGATTTATTTGACCATTTGTGGGGAGATTTCATCTTCTCAATGATTTAATTGAGATCAGGGTATCATCAGCTGAGATTTTGACCTTATAATATACCATGGATAACTTTCAGAAGTAGGTATGGCCTTTACGAGTTTATCATGATGCAGTTTGGGAAGACGAATAAACCTACTATGTTTATGAAATTAATGAAAATAATATTCCACCCATACCTAGATTAGTTAGTGGTAGTGTTTGTGGATTAAATCTTGGTGTACTCGAAGACTCATGATGATCATGCCCAACATCTTGACATTGTCCTGAGTACGCTGAGAGAGAATCCACTATACGCCAAGATATCTATGTGTAAATTATGTATTTATTAGGTACATTTATTATAGTGACCCTATTATTTTACACATATAATTATTACATGATTTTTACCATAATTAAACATCAAATTACAAGCTAAGGACCATAAAGTTTAGTTTCTTAGAAGACTAGGTACATAAAACTGAAAACACAAGACTAAATAAAATATTTCTTTATTTATCATCAATTATGAGCTCCAAACTTCCTTTAAGACCTAACATCTTCATAGGATAACCGGGGTATAACATTAATGAAGGGATGATCTAAAAAATCCCAATAATGGAATAAACATTAAAATAAAGCCTAGCACATGGGTTAAAATACATAACCTAATGATATATAAAGGAATGGAACATGATTAAACATAAGTAATCACAACATTGGATCATATCATAATGGATTCATAGTAATTTGGAAGCAACATAAAGCATGAATTTATCATGAGTCAAGACTCATTTCACATAGAGGAGCATGAGTCAAAGCTCGTTTCACATAGAGGAGCACGAGTCAATGCTACCACTAAGACCGTTGCACATAACGTCTCATGAGACTAAACTTTACCCAATGCATTGGATAATTATCTGGGATCAACCATCATAACATGTTCATGGATATTCTTTCCACATAAATAATCATACATAAGTAATCAAACATAAACATATGGGCTACCCATGAAAAGAATTAGGTATTATAATCATGTCAAAACCATAATAAATGGGAATATCATGAAAGAGTCCATGAAAGAAAGGAATTAAATCATAAATGGACTTTAATAAAGGAATATAGGAATATATCATGATAAGTGATGTCAAACTGAAGTGAAAAGAGTGTTTAAGAAACTATAGAAATAAAACATTTTAGTACGGTTTAAGGGAAAACTTTAAAGCTTCTTTAAAATGGAAAAGGCATAATTGTTTGTATAAAACCAGAATTTAACCAAGGTAGTTTTTCATGATAAAATGAGTGATTTTAGAAAAATAATGGTGTATTAAAATATATTACGGAGAACACTTGAAAATGGGTAAGAATTCGGGAAGTTCCCTTAAATCGGGCTTGCCCATCGAGAAGAATTGAGTAGGGAACATTTTAACAACATGTATATCCCTAAAAAAAATGATGAATGGATATTGATACATGATTTTGAAACATATAAAAAACATTAAGAATATTTACATAAAAATAAAATAGAATTTCACATGGTTAAAGAGAGAGAGAGAGTAACCCAAAGGAATAATGGAGGTTCAGGTAGAATCCCTTACCTTATGTCCAAAATGATTCTTCACTTGATCTTAATGTCTTAAATAATCAAATTAGATTAATTAATTAATAAGTCCAAAACCATTTATACATTTAATTTATTTATTATAACTTTATTAAGTTCATTTATGGAATTTTTTATGGGTTAATAGATTCAATTTCATCATTTGGGAGCATTGATTTCCTTGGTTTTCACGATCGGTTTACTTGTATATGTGTATAGAAAATCTTGTAGAATGAGAATAGTTGTCCAGAACTGAAATTATAAATTTTTAATAAAATTATATATTATTAAAATACCATTATTTTCTATAATTTAGGATTATTAATTAGATAAATCATTAATGATAATCATTTAGACTAATTTAGTGTTTTTGATCACAATGAACACATTTTGTTTTATAAATTAATATCACGTGTAAAAATAAATTCTAGAACATTAAATAAGATATAATAAATATATTATAATTTGGTTCATCCATAAAAAATTTTCCATGACCATCCTTGAATACAAAATTGAAAGATGAAATAACGTCATCCACGAAGGTGGTAAATCATCACCTCATGAATGATGTTTTCATTCTTAATGTAAAAGAGAGAAGAGAATATATTTGATGAGAAATTATTCCATTAACATGATAAAATTATAGTATATGTAAGATACTGGAGTTTCTATACCATTTGGATTAGGGGAAGTGAAAATAGAAAAATAAATTAATGGAACATGAAAATAAATTGAAAGAAAATGGAAGAGGGTTTTACCTCTTAATTCCTTCTTCTTGATAACCTCCTTAGGGGATTGGGTTTGGTATTTTATTAGGACTAAAAGATCCTGGTCATGGGTATGGGGATTGGGAGGATATTTTAGTAGAATTTTTATAAGGCTAAAGGCTTTAGAGATGTGAGGAGAATAGGTGGTGAGGGGTGGTATTTATAGTGGAGGAGGGTGTTTTTTTGAATATTTTAATCATTATTCTATTATTTTTCTCAAGACAAGAAATAGTGCTGATTCATGAGACTAAATATAGTAAATAGTGCATGTTAATTTGAAAACATGGTTACTTATATCATCCATGACTCAAATAATGACTAAAATCATGACTCAAAAAATCATTTATTTACTTATATTGTAAATTATCGTATTCACTATTCACCAAAAAATTCAAGTATTTCAGAAAATCCCAAAAATTCACCATAACCATTTTTTGATGTGTAGAATTTAAAAATGAACTCTATTTTATGAAAATAATTTTCTAAAAATAAGTAATTTAATTTTCAATTATAATCATAATTTACTCGAAAAATACAGATTTTAAAACTATTACTGATTTTATATCACTTTGAATAATTAAATAAGGTATCATAAAATTATCTTATAATCATAAGAAATTAAAATACTAATTTATGAATAAATTTTATGAAAATAAATTTTATTTTAAATTATTAAATTTTCATAAAATTGTAATTAAATATTTTATGACTTAAAAAAATACCTACACTTAATTAATAATTTTTAAAATATTTATTTAGTTATACTATGATATAATTATATCATATTTTCACTTATATGATTTATAAAATTTATTTATACTTTCATTGGTTTGGTTACTATTCAATTGGTCTGTTTACTATTCATAAGGGTCACATTACTATTCAAAAGGTCAAGTTACTATTTGATCGGTATTAGTTCATTAACTTCTAGAAACGCTTCTCATTTCATTCATTAATCATTTATAAATATTTTATTGTGTTCTATTATGTTTTTATAACATATAAGATAATTATAATAAGAAAATTTACATTGATAAAACTTTGAGCCGTTACATTTATTGGGTCACATAATCTCATAAGAAGGTGTGTCAGTGGACCTAGAGAAATTTTAGGCAGTGGTTTCTTGGGAACAACCCAAGAATTTATTTGATATCTGAAATTTTCTAGGATTGGTGGGATATTATCAGAGGTTCATCCAGGAAATTTCCATCTTAGAATAACCTCTCTTGGGGTTGACCAAGAAAGGAGTTATGTCTGAAAGGTATGGATCATGTGAGAATGCCTTGAAAAAGTTAAAGAAGCATCTGAATACCACACTAATCTTGGTCCTACTTGTGCCAGGGGAGGAGTATACAGTGTTTTGTGATGCATATGGGATATGACTTGGAGAATTGTTGATTTAGAGAGATTGAGTTATGGAATATGGGTCATGGTAGTTGAGTTCATATGAATGGAATTACCCTACACATGACCTTGAGTTATTTGTAGTGTTTTATGTTTTGAAGTGTTGGTGAAATCATTTGTTGGGTGAAAATTTTACTATGTATACCTATCACAAGAGCTTAAAGTATATTTTTTTAGAGTGATATTTGAATCTTCATAAGTGAATATGAGTTGAGTATATGCAGTGCTTTTATTTTGAGCAAGAATATATTCCTAGAATATGAAACCATGTTGCTGATGCTTTAAGAAGGAAAAATCATACTCAGGAAGTTTAGGTGTCTAGTTTTGAGTGGAAGATGATGACTTTGTAGGCTGAGATGCATGTTGTGGTTTAGGAGGACCCGGGGCAGATGGACCTCATATTAGTTTCAATGGAGTCCAAAATTTTGAGCTGGGTTAGGGAGAGGAAATATGAGGATCTAAAGTATTTGGTCTTGATGGAAAGGCTTGAAGGTGTCAAATCACCTTCCGATTAAACCATATATGAGAATGATATCATCTATGTCAGGAATCGTATGGTTGTTCCTATGATCATGTGAGAGGGGATGATGCACAAATTTCATGCCTCGAAGTGGGTGGTGCATATGGGTTTTACCAAAATGTGTCGTGACCCACATCAAAAGTATTGATGGTCAGACATGAAAATGGAGATTGTAGGGTTCATGACACGATACTACTGTTTTCAACAGGTGAAGACTAAGAATCAATGACCTGGTGATTTAAAACAACTATTTCCCATTTTGTAATGGAAATGGGATGATGTTACCATGGATTTATTATTGGGTCTCCTGAGGATGCCTCATAAGTATGACACTATTTGGGTGATTGTGGATCGATTAATGAAAGAAACACATTTCTTGCCTATACTAGAGACTTTATCAGTGGACAAGTAAGGAGATATGTACGTTCAAAATATAGTCCATCTTCATGGGTTGCCACAAATTATAGTTTTATACCATGGCTCATGTTTCACTTCGTACTTCTGGAATGGATTACAGAATGTGATTTGTACACAAGTATTGTTGAGTACATATTTCCACCCACAGATAGATGGGCAATCAGAGCATACTACATAGGTACTTGAGGATATGCTTCAGGCATGAATTATTGAATTTGATGGTTCATGAGAGAAGCAATTAGACCTTATGGATTTCTCCTATAATAATATTTATCAAGAAACTATAAATATGGCACCATATGAGGCTCTATACAGTAGTCCATGAAGATCACCTCGATGTAGGATGAAGATCGGTGAGTCAGGATTGTTGGGACCGAGTTTCATGTAGGAGACATCAGAGGAGGTTTAGTTGACTTAGAAGTGTATAGATATGGATCAGAGTAGAAAAAAGTTTCATATTGATAGAAATCAATGACCCCTTGAGTTTACAGTGGGTGATCGTGTGTTCCTTCGAGTGTCACCTAGATTGGGTCACTATAGGATTCAGATATAGGGGAAGTTAGTGCCCAGGTTTGTCGGACCTTTTGAGGTTGTGGAGAAAATCAGGCTGGTGGAATACCGATTAGCTCTTACATAGAGGTATAGTATTATTCATGATGTTTTCCATGTGTCACAACTTCGGCAGTATCACCTCGAACCTTATCATGTGATCTATGTGGATGATGTTGAGATTGAGAACGATGAATCCTTTGAGGAGCATATGATACATGTGTTGGATAATAGTGAGAAAGTGTTTTGTGGAAATACCATGGTGATAGTTCATATATAGTGGAAAAATGGGCTTGTTTAGGAGGAAACATGGGAGAGGGAGGCATATATGTAGGCTCAATGGCCCAATATTTTTTACCTCAGAATCTTAGAGATGCTTGGGAGTAAAACTTGAGGATGATATGTTATAAGGTGTGAAGATTAAAAGATCCTAAACTTTTCTATCAATGTCTCAAGATCATTTATAAGTACTCTTTTTGATTTTTTTTGTTTATACTTTGGTTGAGGCATGACTTGGGTGAATTTTAGGTGAAATTTGTATGCTTTTAGAGGAGTTTTGGGTAGTGCACGATTGGCACATGATTTACCCAAACCGTATGCCCTACCTCAACAAACTGTGCAACCCTAGACAAAGTGGGATTACATGATTAACACACATTTTGTCAAACTGTGTTCCCTCTTAGGAGTAACCATGCACCCCCATAGGAGAGGCACACAGTTAGGGTGCACAGTTTGGAAAATCATGTAACCCAGCCCAGGAAACCATGCATGCATGATTTAATCTTCCAAAAGTTGATTTTAAAATTATCAAACCCCCCAGCCTTGACCCTAATTTGACCCAACTCAACCCTAAAGGTTTTATCTCATTTTAGAGGTTTCTAGATGGATTCCAAGGGATTCTGAAATCTTTTCTTAATGAATCAAAGATCATATTAAAGAATTTTCACCCCTCCTAGTAAGAGATTCTCATCCGAATTGGTTTTCTCCATGTCTCTCATATTTCTCTCATTTTGAAGGGTTTATTTACTCTATTGGTTATGGTTTAGATATTAGTTTTCATGGATCTAATCCATTTGATCTCAGATCTAGGTTTTGTATCTGGATCTTGTTCTTTGTTGTGCAATTGAACTTTCCTCTTTAATTTGGGGATTTCCATTGGCGAGCGTCCGTTAACGATATTGAGATAGGTGTTATAAATTTAAAATACTAGAGTCTTGATTTAATTACATGTATTTAATTATGAAATTTCAATTACCATAATTGGGCAATTTCATTGAATAATAAATTGATTAAATTGAATTTCCATGTGATAATAAATTGGGTTAAAATTGGGAAAATTGAAATTGGTTGAATTGTGATCATGAAATTGATTGGTTAATGGGATTGTGTGATTTGTTAATTTATGGAATATTTAATTGGTTGTTAATGGAAATTGAGTGATTTTTGTCATAACCTTGAAGAGTTAAAAGGTTTCAATTAAATGTTGATAGATGGTTTAATAGGGAATTGTTCATATTATTCCATGTGATTAAAGTAAAAAATTATGTTTTTTTGATAGTTTAAATGGTATAACATGATGTGGAATATTGATTGGAGGGTTCATGTTTATTAACCCTGTTGAATATGATATCTTTTATAAATTTGAATGATTAAGAAATGGGGTGTGGGACACAAATTGTTGCTCCAAATACCCATAGGGTGCTAGCCATGGCATTCTAGACCCAAATGCATGCATGTGATTATTATTTTATGGGGCATGAATTGATGATCCAAATACCCATGGGGTGTGGGATATGGACCAGCACTCCAAATACCCATAGGGTGATAAACGTGATGTTCTCTGCCCATGCGATTGACATTGGACTATGGTTCCAAATGGTCATTATATGAATTGAAATGAAATAATAAATGATAAACATGGTATTTTGATATGTGATATCCTTGGGGAATAGTTTAGACTCAGGAGTAGGCCGAAGCTTGTATTGATTGTATGGGTGTAATCATGAACCAATGGATTTAGGTGGTTAATTAAAGAATAATTAAATGTTATAACTATCTAATTTATGAATTTTGCATTATTATTTATAAAATTGTATACAATATTATTGAATGGATTTTGTTTTAGATGCTGTTGGTGGTGGAATACTGAGTTTTACTAACACCCTACTCGAGTTTCTTGATCGGTACCCAAATAGACTTCAAGTTTTTAGGACGGGACAAGAAAAAATCCCTATATTAGATGGATGAGTTGGTATGAAGCATGGATGAAGGAACCAAACATGATGTTAGGACCCACTTGGGGAGTTGTCAGTGTGTCTTTATTTTTGGGTTTATTTAGACACCTAAAACATGTATGGCATGACATATCTACTATTTTAGTTTGGGTATTGTATTATTGTTATGGACATAATGTGATGCAAGTATCATTCTGGTTATGTTTATTTTCATTTTGTTATTTTTATTTATTTCCACTTTTGTGATGCTTTTATAAAGAAGGTATAGTCTCCCCACATTGTACATTTGACCCTTCTTTCTGGTCGGTAGCCTCTAGCATACAAGGAGCTGGGATTAAGGTCATGTAACTGACCATCTCGAGGCACTAGTGTGTGACACCCGGGTTGGGATGTTACATTTTCCACTAACTTTTTATTCTCATATATTTGCGTTTCTTCCATTCTTGATTTCTCCATGCTCTCAATTTTCTCAGTTTCATTCTAGTTTTCATTTTTATGACCTTTATTAGTAATACCTTCCTTAACTCCAATTTACCTAGGTTGTTTTACATCCTCATCCTCCTCATCCCAATAGATTCCACTCAAAGGAGTGAACATGTTATTGGATTGCATATGATTGATATAATTTTCTATAGGTGCCTATATTCTAACTAACTTAGACATGGGAACCTATGAAAAGTTTCATTGCAAATTAGGTTTATCTGCATTTTGTGTATGCTGATGCTCTCTATTTTCATTCTTCCCAGTACTAGGAGTTAAATTCATTGATCAATTCTATAAATTCAAAGCACTGGATGTTGTGTTCACTATTCTAGTATTTCTCACATGTTGTTCTTAGTTCCCAGCCTCTATCACCATCCTAGGGGTCTCTTCATGTGCTCATATAGCAGTGTTCTCATGAATGATGAGAATTCTTAGATCTTATTGTGGTGTGCCTACATTGGTGACCTTTATTATTCCATCATCATGAACCTTTTGTTCTGGGAATATTTAGGTTTTATTATGTAATTCCTACATTAATGACCTCAATTCCATCAATTATGGTAGGAAGAAAGAAAGTTCCCACAGTAGGGTTGGGTTCATGTCCCTTTGGGATGCACTAGTTGTCTATAGATTAGCCCTTCATTTCATTCACAACCTCCCCAGCTTCAATGATATCAGTGAGTGAGGATTTATTATTTCCTAACTCATTCATTCCATCAGAGGGTAATGAAAGTTGTTTAGATATCCCACAGTCTTCCTACACATAGTTGTTCACCATATATCCAGCCTCAACCTTGTTAGCTCCACCAGAGTTAGATATTCTAGGCTCCATAATTCCAATTGATCTAAGGGTAAGTTTTTTTATTTTCCCTTTTTTCCTTTTAGAGTTGGCTTTATCATGGATATACTTTTTATAGAACTTGCAATATTATCCTTATTACATTTAGGGGTGAGGTGTAAAAAGAAAGTGAAATTCATGAAAAACTTAGGATTCCTCTCATATTAAATCATAAGATTGACTTCATCATCCCTTTTTGTTAGAACCAACTCCTACACCAAGGTGTTTTCCATATCAACCACCACCAATATCCTATCATAATGAAAAAATATCGGGTTGTCTATTTTTATATCCATCCTTATGGGGTTCCAAATAGAATATTCTATGTACTATAGTATTCCCAAGTGCCAATATATCCAATTCAGCTTGAAAATGCATATCCAAGCATATGTATGGGTTCTACTTAAATTTTTATGATCAAAATTCCTATCCCATTCCTGGTCCCTTATAAATCTAGGATTCAGATATATTGACCGAATTCTACAAGCTCTTCACTTATGATCATCAGAGGGGGAAACCACATGGTAGAATCCTCACTTTATTGTTTTCATCTTCCAATAAAAAAATACCCATTTCTCAAAAATCATTATAGTGAGATCATTAATCCTATATACCCCTACCCTTTCAAAATTAGAGATCATGCAATAATGGAACACCTTCATAAGTTAATCCTTTCTTTGACTACCTCCTGACTTATAGTAACATGAACTATTCTTCACTTCTTGATAATAATTCTAGGTGGAGGAATGTCAAAACCTGAAAAGAGAGGTTGGAAGAAAATTTCACCACCTTCTAAAAGTTCTTCTTTAGACCATCATCATCAATGAGAACTTACACTTCCACATTTATCTTTCTTTTAGTAAGATGGAAAAGATATTTATGATTTGTTATTGATCATATGACATGATACCAAGGGTATAGTCTCCCCACTAATAGACTCAGACCCTCACTATTAGTTGGAGGCCTCTTGTATATGAGGAGGTGTGCATGAGGTCATGTGACACTTTGGCTCGAACCCATCACTTTGGGTTAGGATTTTACACTTGGTATCACCTATTTAATATAGAAATTACCCTTTTCATATGATCAATTACTTAGTGTTATTAATGATTTTATTTTCTCAATTACTTTTTTAAATATGATTTTCCCAAATTATCCAATGGTCATACGAAACTCAGATTGATTAGTTGATGCAGCAAATTTTCCAATCTTGATCATGTTATCAATGGTCATGTAATTAATAAGAGAAAGATTGTAAGAATAAAACATGAATGCAATAACCAAAAAATGAACATAAAATGGAAAAATAATTCATCCACAAACTCCCCCTTTATTTATATAACCCAGAATTTTTTTTGAAATTACCCCTATTTCTATTCATGATAGAGTGATAGGGAAAGATAAAAGAAAATAAATCCTAAAGGAACTTCAAAACATCTTGGTGAAATACTCTATGGTGCAGCACTTCATACCCATGGCTAGAATCTGTTCTAGAATGAATTTATAGAATCTCCTTAGCCATGTATTTATAAGAAAAATGATTCCTAGAGAATTATAAATTCCATTAAATCATACATTATATATGTATAAATTAATTACAGAGGTTACCATATCATTATATGTGAAGAAACATCATTAAATGACAAAAATCAAGGTTGGATGATTCTATCATCAAGATTTACGGTGTGGAAATGGATCTCACACCATAAAAACCCTAGCTCTACCTCCAAGATAATACTTAATAGCTTGTCCTTACGACCTAAATCAGGTCATTAACTCTTGTATTTTCATTGTGTGAGTATCAGTTTCACACTATGAATGTATGCTACCCCACTTCATTTCACTCGTTTTTGCATCCAACCATCTCTTTGAGTTGGAAAATCATGCCACAAATATCTCATGACCTGAATCATCTTTTCATGAAATGAATCTTGGTAAACTATGATTCATTTGATAGGATTCAATATTTAATTGTCTCCATTCACAAAATAAATAAAACAATAAATAATCAGGTAATAATAATTAAATTAAATACAAAAAAAATGAATTTTATATTTAAAACATATACATGAAATAATTCTATCACTATACAATTGTTTCATATCCATTACTTCTTATAATAATTTTATAATTATGATATAACACACTAATAAACAATAAATAATATTATTATACTATTGGTATAATAATATTTCAATTAAATTAGCACATAATCATCCATTAATCATGGTATCTTCATGTTTGGATCGGTTTTACCACCCACTTGAACAATGCTATGAAATTATATCATAGATGAGTAAGTGAACATAATTAATGGTGTAATATAATATAAATATTTAAATAAACCTTTTTTTTGGTTTTGGAAGAACTACATAAAAAGAGATGGTTAGTAGGAGTTTATTCAAGATTGTTTTATTAACTGCAGGGAAATAAATCTGGTTAAAAAATTATAATATAGCAGTGATATTATAAAAATAATGTGATTTTTTTTAAATTAGAGTTGGTTTCAATTAAAAAGCTGCTAAAATTTAAAAAAGCACTAATCCATCCCCATCCCCTACTCCCTTTGTGTGACCCTGAACCCTTCCCCCCACACCTCCCCCAACCACCTCCTCTCCTCTCCCCGACGATGACCCTGAGCCCACGATCCCCGACCCCCATGACCCCCAACCCTACGACCCCTCCCCTTGTAACTTTACCCTCTTCAACCACCTCTCTATCCAGCTCACCGGTGATGCAACCCCCCCTCTGACCTCCCTCACCCTGACTCGGTTCCCCTCTGAGGTAGCGGCGCAACCCCCCCGGAGCTCCCTTTGCCTGGCTCGGATCCCCTCCTCGGTGGCAACACAGACCCCCCTTTAAAGGTTGCATTATCCTCACCCTAAATTTATTTTTGAGTAGCATTAGATGGAAAGTCATTGGTGATAAAAATAGTATAAAACTTGTTTTTTATTCATTGGATAATAATTATATATGTAATTTTAGTTTATAATGTGTTATTTGGATTTTTTAGTTAGTTTTTTGGAGTTATAATAATCATTAATTTTGGTTATTTTGTACTAAATTTTAAAATAAAATCAGTTTATGATATATGTTGGTTATGGAATCTATATCATTCACAATTTCATGATTTTTATTTGATATTAATGAATTACACTTTGTTCTATATATGTTAATGCCTCTAATATTTGATAGATACTTAATTGAGGCTATTTTACAACTCATGACCAATTGGTGGTAGGGTTTGGGGTCACACATGGTTTCATCACCAACCCTGGAAAGGTATCTAAAGATAAAGGCCTTGAAAATGAGATATTAGACCATTTTTAAATTTATCAGAATGCTTCTTATTTTATGAATATGTGAGGAATCATTTAGATTAATAAAATATATCAAATAATGATAGAGTAGTTGGGGTTAAGTTTTAAATGAATTCTAATAAATTATTGATTATGGTAACTGAAACAACCAACATAGTTTCATTGATTTTATTTTAACTAACATGATTTGTAATAGAACTCATTATAGTGTGTAGTTTGCTGTTTTTGAGTCAAATCACTAATTTTTAATTATTTGATTTTAAAATCAAAAAAAAATATTATTCAAATTTATTTTAAAATCATTTATTTTAATTTTTATCTAAAATTGAAGGAACATATGATTTGATGTTATGTGAATAGGGTTGATTTTTATAAATCATGGAATAACTTAAAGTCACACTAAACCAATTACATAGAATATATACATATAGAGTTGAATATTTTGGGTATGCATGACATATTGTGATATCCAAATAAATTATACCTAGAATTTATATTTTTAAAGGGGTTATCATGGTCTTAGTTTGATCATGGGAAGTGGTTCAGACATTGATCAATGTAGCTAATTTTTAAATTGAATGAACCCTCCTTAGTTACAACACTATGTCAGAATACACCATTATCTTTCATTTTATTCATCTCATTCATCTATGTTTGTGAGAAATAATAATTTATTTGATTCATGTTTTTATATTATAATTTTATTAAGAAAAAATTCATTATTTTATTCATCCCATTTTAATTTGTAGTTATTATTAAGGAGTCAATAGAAAAGTTGGGTGATATTTAATTTTGATTTAACTTATTTTATTAAATATTTATATATTTATATCTGAATGTATTGGGAGAATACAATCCAGTAACTATGGATAAAATTTGGATTAATTTACCTCAAAACACACCTCAATAGACCAAGAGGTTGGAAGATTTTTTAGATTATGAAATTGCAAACTGATCAGTGAATGATATAATAAAATGTCTATGTCTAGATTATAAATTCAAGTGATGGTTGAATGAAAATGAAGTATATAGGAATTTGATATTGAAATAGTTTCTTTCTCAATATGTATGTTAGATTGGGAAAGGTTAATCAAATTTTATGGAAAGTAAAAACAATGATAGTACTTTCAACGAAATACAATGTGACCTGATAGAGGAGAATTCAGTTTGAAATTTGTTAAATGATGCATTTGGTTTTGCAGAATAAAATTTCCAAGATTTCAATATATCAAGAGAACCTTCAGTTAATCCTGATCATGTTAATCTTTCTCAAAACATAAATGACCAAAAAATTAGTTTTATGAATTAGTTGAATATGGACAACAAGAACAATATGAAGGCTTTGCTAAGAATTCAGAGTTGTCTTTTCTAATTAAGTTGTATCATATCAAGTGTCTCTGTAGAATTACTGATAAAGCAATGTCCATGATTTTAGAGTGGATTCATGATGAATTTAGTGATTCTAATATCCCTACATCATTCTATGAGATGAATAAATTCTTCAACAAACTTGGACTTGATTATACAAAGATATATGCATGCCCTAATGATTGCATGCTTTACTAGGAAGAAGAGTATGATAATGAAGCATGCGAAATGTCATACAAGAATATGGAAGTCAATGAACAATAGTGGGATTATAAATCAATGTAACCCCAGGAATAAATTGAAGAAGAAAATTCTTGCAAAGGCATTGCATTACTTTCCTCTGAAACCACACTTGCAACGATTATCCATGTCATCTAAGACCGCAGATGACATAAAGTGGATTTACCAAGATAGTAATGATGGATTAATGATACATCCAAAATATTCAACATCATGAAAGATGTTTGATCATCTATATCCAAATTTTTCTTCAGATCATAGGAATGAACGTTTGGGATTGGCTTCTGATGGTTTTAACCATTTTGGTACTTTAAGTACTAATTATATAATTTGGCCAACTGTTTTGATCACCTATAATATACCTCTATGGATATATATGAGTAAGTATTATTTCATTATTTTGATGATTATTCATTAAAATAAAATTCCTAGAAATGAAATTGATGTATACCTTCAATCTCTAATCAATGAATTGTGATAATTATGAGATGATGGTGTGGAAACATATGATGCTTCAATGAGACAACTATTTAAAATGCATGATTCTTTAATATGGATAATTGGTTACCTTCATGGACTTATAAATTTATCTGGATGGAACACTCATACTAGTTTGGATTGTCAAGTTTGTAATTTTTATGTTGAACCTCAATGATTACCTCATAGAAGAAAATGGTGTTTTATGTGTCATCATTGATTTCACGATGCTTCTTATAAATTCAGGTTTAACAAGACATGATTCAATGGAGATATTGAAATGATAATGTTAATGAAGGTGTTATCTTGTTCAGAATTCTTGGTACAATTAATGATTGTCACTGAAGAATTTAGAAAATGTCACCAGTTTAAAGAAGGGAGGAAAATGGTATGAGGTATAATATCTGAATAAAATGGAACACAATAGTAAAAGAAAAAGATTATATTTTTCAAACTTCATTATTGGGAGTTTAATTTGATATATCATAATCTTTATGTAATATATATTGATAAGAATATCTATGATAATGTAATTTTTATAGTGCTTAATGAGCAGGGTAAATCGAAGGATCACCTTAATGATTGTAATAATTTCAAGTCAATGAATATAAAGCATGGTTTATGGGATAATGGGAATGAAATGTATCCTTCGACTATTTTTACTATAAAAAATCATGAGAAAGACATATTCCTTTGAACTTTAAAGAATGTAAAAGTTCTAGATGTATATTCAATTAACATATCAAGCTGAATTAACTTAAAACATAAAAAGTTACATGGATTAAAAAGTTTTGACTCACTTATTTTGATGGATCATTTTTTATGTTGTATTTTCATAATAATTTACTTGAAAAAGTATCTACGGTTATAGTTAAGTTTTTTTACCTTTTTTAGATAGCTTTATGAAAGAACTCTAAATCTAACTAAGCTTGATAAACTTCAAGAAATTTTTTTTTGACACAATGTCATTTGGAGATGTTATTTACCCCCTTCATAGTCATGATTCCTTTTACTGTTCATTTGGTCGAAGAAGCTAAACATGGTGGACTGATACACTATCGATGAATGTATCCAATTGAGAGGTATGTTGATATATTTTTCCATTTTCATTGGTGAATTTTATTTTATCAAATCATTGCATAACTTTTCTAATATGTTTCTTATTTGTTTTTATCAGGTATGTAGGTTATTTGAAATCATATGTGAGGAATAAAGCTAAACCAGAAGGCACTTTTCCTAAAGGTTACATAGCTGAAGAGTGACTGAACTTATATTATATATATTTGGATGGAATTGAGACTAATTTCAATCGTTTTGGACATTATAAAAATATCTACTCTAATTTTAGTTCTGAAAATCAGGCATCAACGTTTCTATCTATTGGAAAAAATGATTATAAAGTGGTCTAATTTTACACTGACTGAATTGGAGTTTCTAAAAGCACATAGATATTTTCTAATCATTAGTGTTATTTCAGATCCATTTATTGAATAATTGAGACTAAAAATAAAGAGGAAAATAAGGGTCCAAGCACAAAATGATATGAAATTAACAAAATCTGTTAATAAGGAGCTTGTCAAATGGTTCTCTCATTGTGTAAGTATATACTCATATTCATATTTTTGACCTATAGTTATTTTTTCTATGTTAAAATTAACAACATACATATTTTTTTTCTAGATAATGAATGCTGAAAGTAGAACTAAAATATTGAATGATTGGAAGTTTTTGGCTCGAGGTCCTCTAATGAAGGCTAAGAGATTTGATTCCTACAATATTCATGGCTATAGGTTTCGTACAATTTATCATTAAGAAGACATGAAAACTCAAAATACTTTTCTATTTACATTTGAAAAGGTGGGATACTATGGGGAGATGATTGATATAATTTAATTAAACTATCATGGCTAGTATTTAGTTGTCTTATTCACGTGAAATTGGGTCAACATTGATCGGGGTATAATTAATGATTCATTAAATTTTACTTCTTTCAACTTCTCTCACTTAATAGATACTGATGAGAATGCATAGAAAGATCTATTTATCTTGGATTCACAAGATGAGATGGTTTATTATGTGGAAGATGAAATACATGAAGGTAGGAGTATTTTTGGGCAGTTAAAGAAGAGAGACTTATATGATATGTATGATGAATATCAATTGGTGCTTTGTGATAGTAAACCTCATCAACCAAAAAATATTGAACTGTTTTTCCTGATAATATCAAAATGATGGAACATTCTAGTGAGTGTTAAAATGAAGGACTCATCACAAAAGAGTTTTATAATAATGAATATAATGAAGGATAAGATAATTAAATGTATAAATTAGTAATGAAATTATATTACAATTTCTCATTGATTAGTGTTTCATACATATATACATTGTTCTTGTTTTTCATTTTTCTTTTTGTAAAAAGATTTTATTTTTTCATTTTTTATAAATTTAATATACCTTAAACCATTTTAAATGTAAGAATTCATATAAATTTAGGGAAAAAAGACCATAGATTTAATTTGGAAATGTAGGAACCGACAATACGTCATTTCAAAGGACAGTTTTCCCATTATGGACATAAATGAAATTTTAGTGTTTTAAAACACTAAAACATGTGTACAATGGTCAACAATAGGAAAATGAAATTGAATTGACCTAGAATAAGGTAAAATACTATAGATTTAATTGTGAAATGTAGGAACTAACGATACGTCATTCCAAATGACAGTTTTCCCGTTATGGCTATAAACATGTTTTTAGTGTTTTAAAACACTAAAATGTGTTTAGAATGGTAGAAACTAGAAAAATGATGTCATATTTACTTTAAATTAGGTGAAAAAATGTAGATTTAATTATGAAATGTTGGAACTAATGGTATATCATTATGAATGATGGTTTTCCTGTTATGGCCATAAACACATTTTTAGTGTTTTAAAACACTCAAATGTGAAAGGAATGGAAAAAACTAGAAAAATAATGTTATATTATTCTTAAACCATGGGAAAAAACCATATATTTATTTTTGAAATATAGGAACTGATGTCATATCATTCTGAATGACGGTTTACCCATTATGAACATAAACATGTTTTTAGTGTTTTAAAACACTTAAATGTACGTGGAACGGTCAGAACCAGAAAAACAATGTTTGATTGACCTAAAATAAAGGTAAAAATACCAAATATTTAATTTTGAAATATAGTAATTGACGACATATCATTCTAAATGACGGTTTTCTAGTTATTGTCATAAACACATTTTTAGTGTTTTAAAACACCAAAATTTGTGTGGAATGGTCAAAACCAAGAAAATTACATCATATTGTCTTTAAATTAGTGAAAAAAACTATATATTTAATTTTGAAATTTAGGAACTAAAAAATATCATTCTGAATGATTGTTTTCCAATTATGTTCGTAAACATGTTTTTAGTGTTTTAAAAGAGTAAAACATGTGTGAAATGGACAAAAACCAAAAAACAATGTTGGATTGTCTTGAAATCAGGGTAAAATAACTATAAATTTAATTTTGAAATGTATGAATCGACGACACTTCATTCTGAATGATGGTTTTCCAATTATGGATGTAAACATTTTTTAGTGTTTTGAAACAATAAAACATGTGTGGAATGATCAAAACTAGGAAAATGATGTTGGATTGTCCTAAAATTAGGGGAAAACGACTATAGATTTAATTTCTAAATATAGGAATTGATGACATGTCATTTTGAATGAAAGTTTCCCCGTTATGGTTGTAAATGTGTTTTTAGTGTTTTAAAAAACTAAAATTTGCATGGAACAATCATAACCAAGAAAACAATGTCATATTGTACTCAAATAATGGTAAAATTATATTAGATTTAATTTTGAAATGTAGGAATTGATGAAATGTCATTCCGAATGATAGTTTTACCATTAGGGATGTAAACGTGTTTTTAGTGTTTTAAAACACTTAAATGTGCATGGAATGGTCAAAACTTGGAAAATGACATTGTATTGTCCTGAAATCAAGTTAAAATAATTATATATTTAATTTTTAAATTTAAGAACTAATATTATGTCATTCCAAATGACTGTTTTCCTGTTATGGCTATAAACACATTTTTAAAGTTTTAAAACACTAAAACATGCGTGGAACAGTCAAAATCAGAAAAAGGATGTCGTATTGATATGAAATCATGAGTAAACCACCAATCAGATGTTTTTTAAATATAGTAAATGTTGTTACATCAAAATATTTAAAATTTGTGTATTAAATAAATTTCACGCACACCACACATTGCTTTAAAAATAAATTATAATATTTACTTATCCCTTTTTAGTTTCAAGTATTTAATCTTATATTAAATAGGTATGTTTCTATTTTCAAAGTTTTTTTCATTATATATTAATTTTTTATGTAAAAATTACAACTGTTTGATTTACAAAATGAAAAATTCAATCCATAGCATTCTGAATATATATTTGTGTCTTTTCTCTTTCACATTTATTTTCCTAAATGTTTTTGTTTTCATTGTAGGTGGAAGATGCTGATAGTAGGTAGGAGGTTAAACATTCTAGTATATGACATTTTTTAGAAGGCAGTTGTGGTGGTTCTTATTTTCTAGGATATGTTTAAATTTTATGAATTATTCTACTATAATTATGATTTATTATGTTTAGTTTTATTTTTTGTTTCATTTTTTGTTACAGCCAATGTGATGATGTGGTCAATGTTAATTGATGAGATGATTTTGAGGAATATAGATATAGTAGAGGTCATGTCATAGATATATATTGGACATGGGTTGTTGTAGGACATATTTTATATATATATATTGATTACCGAGGTATTGGTTGATGTATGGGGTGGCTGAGACTTAGTTTATGACGACCGTGGCTATTTGTATATGATTGTGGATGTGTGATGTATGAATGACGGGTTTATCATATATTTTTGTTTTAGTTTATATCATGTTCATTTTTTTTATATTTATATTTTTTATTAAATATTTTTTTATAAAATGAAAACATATTTTTAGGGGTTTGTAGTAACTACCACTAAACATATATATTAAATGTATTTAGCGACAGTTTAGCGTAACCGCAACTAAAAATAACTGCTGCTAAATTCTCTACAACAGTTAATTTTATTTTATTTATATTTCCAGTGGATATTTTTTTATTAAGGAACTACCACTAATTAAACAAAAAACCGCCACTAAATTCTCAAAAAACGACACTTAAAAACCGCTGTGAAATAAAATAAATCGCCTCTAATTGACCATCGATACTGAAATACGCAGTGGTTTTCAAAACCACTGCTAAAATATTAAAGGGTTGTTTAAAACACCATTATACCACTAAATAACCGCCACTAATGACCCTTTATTTTGTAGTGATGTATTATTTCATTATTTAATTCATTAACTAAGAAAACACCCTTCTTGGGTTATGAATCACAAAAATATGCTTATTATCGATTTCATATTCTTGAATAAATTATAAATAACTCATGAAAGTAAATTTAAAATTCATAAATAATTATAAATCATCTATTAAAGTAAATTTAATAATCTTATAAGTATGAACATTGAATTAAGAATGAATACTAACACTACTCCTATGAAACTAGTATAAACCATTAAAATTATAAACACCTAATGTGGGAAAATAAATAAAAAATAACTAATATATATAAATGGAATGATTATCAATGAAGGGTATAAATGGTTATATTTGTGAATAATTTTTTTGGATATATAATTAATAAACTTAATTTAATTATTTAGGATGTTTGGTGCAAGTGAAGAATGAATCAGGGCCAAGGTAAGGGATTTTAAATCAAATTTATCTCTTCAAGACATGTTTTATATTATATACCTAATTTCTTTTATGTGGTGTATTTTTTTCTTAATTGAGTTATTATATATTTAAATAAATTTTATTTATGGTAATTTAATTTCACTTTAAATCTATCTCTTTTAAGTGGTTTTGATTTAAATTATCCTCAAGTTATAAGGGTTTTTGTTAACTCAATTCTCGTTCATTGAGTTATAATTGTTCTTCTTGAACATATTTCATATAAGTGGATAAATTATTCCCTATGATTTTGTTATCTCATATTTTCTCTTTACATATAAGGATTTACATTTTTACCACATAAACCTAGTTTTCAAAAGTTTCTTACTTCATGAACTTTGTTTTCCATAAGGGACTTTGATGACTCAAATCTATTTCTTTGATATATATGGGTTCTTTTGAACTTTGACCTTAAATATTATCTCTATTAATTTTTTTACCATATTATACAATGTTCTATTTTATCTTTTAGGGGATAATTAATCTTTTTATTCAAAGATTCCTACTTGATTGTTCTCTCACCTAAAATTATAACATTAACATGAATGAACCACCATCTCTTAATTGGATCTTTTTTTCAAGTCCATATTTTTCTTCCTACCAATATTTTCCTCAGGTTTAGGAAAGATAATATAGATTATTTTATAGGATTATATTAATTATATTTTTCCATTTTAAAAATTAGAATATCGAACTCTTTTTATGACTTGTGTTCTCAAATAAAGGTATTTCAAAATATTTTCCATAGCAAATTTATTTTCATAATCTTTATGATTTTCAAGGAATCATTTATTGAAGTATCTTTTTTAAAGTTAAATATTTTGGAAAGTTTTCACTCAACCTCTTTGAAAATAAATTTTTATAGTTACCCATAACTTCATCATTTTACAAATATGTTGAAAATGATCTCTTTTATCATTTTTTATGGGTACACATCTATTCACTTCCATTTTCATTTTATTTGAAACTTTCTCCCTAAATTTTCATGGTTTAAAAAACAAAATTATTTTTATTCTTGATTTAAATAATATATCTTTTGAAATGATTTCAAAATACCAAAAATAGTTCTTATTTCTAATGTGATTTTTCCAAAGATCCACAAAAATTATTTCAATCTAAGTAATTGTCCTTCGACGCATCTTATTCTTGATCGATGATGTTTTTAAAATGTAACCATCCACATTATTTATATGAATAGATTATATAATTTCCTTCTCTTTTGCAGAAATAATCCATCACTACCTTTGTCTTTCCTAATCATTTTTAGTGTATAACCATAATTTTTCTTTCAATACTTTTCCTATATGAATAACATATTTTTTTTATTTGATTGAAGGGTGTTCACCTATATGTCATACATAAATTGATTAGGAAAGTTTATCATCTTAACCATATACCATTTATCTATATAGTGTAATGAACATATTATTTATTATCATGATTGAGTGGTATTTACCTGGAAAATTACTTGATGTCATTAGATACCCATTTATTTTCCATGGGTTGACCATGTTATGGTTATTGATATAATTATGAATGATTTCCTTATGTCACTCCATCTGAAAAGGATATAAAACCCATTTATTACCATGATTTCTTCAGGATGTATTGAATGAAGATAGTTTTCTTTCTATGGGTTCTCTATGTTATAAAAGTGAATGTTTTTCATTTGAAGGTTTTATAAAACCTATTATTATTCTTGGATTTTAATGATTTGATGGTTAAAAGTTTTCTTATGACACACATGTGTATGGTTAATCTTTAACTGATAGGTAGGCCCTATACAACCCTCCAATGCATTGGGTAATGTTTTACATCTCATGAGATAATGGTGAAATGAGTAGTAATGTTCAATACAAAATGGAAAAATTTTATGATGTGTGATCCACTATACTAAACAAGGGAGTGAAGCCTGATCCACCAAGGTAAAAATGTTACTGAAGTATAATCCACTAAGGAAATAGGTTGTGATACTTGATCCACTATGTTATGATTTCTATGCTTATGGATGTTCCACAATCCTTAAGTATGCCTTGGTTTTATGATATGCAACATTTTTATGTTGTATTATTATTTTATAACATGACTTATGATTTATGATCCATTCAGTATAACCTTCTTATGTATCCTAATTATACTCATATTCTTGTCTTATGCACACTTAAGATCCTTTATTGTTATCACTTATGTTTTCCATTACTAGAAATCTAAGCTCTCCCCTTTCTTTTATTTCAATTTCCCCATGTTATAAAGATAAGAGTAGCATGAAATGTATAGAATAGTAAATTATTTGGAAAACTAGTGGGAGATGTTGAAGACTTATTATGGATTAAGTAATTGCTTATATAGTTGAAAAATTATCCATTAGTTAAAAAAGAAATCGGTTTTTTTAGTTGATGTTTTTTCCTAAATCTCTAAAACTTTAAACCTAAAAGGTATGGGAATGTATTATAATGAAATATTTTATTTAAGTTATGTAATTTAGATGGACAAATATATGATTCTTCAGAAAATTCAATACATAGGAGGCATGAACAGGGTTCACGCTACCCTTTTAGGTTTATAAAATTTTAACATATATAATTTATTTTATTTTGTTATATATATAAAATAATTAATTAATAAAATAATTAATAAAATAATAAGTAAAAAAATTAATTATATAATTATATAAAACTATTACATTATTATTTAAATTTTAATTAAAAACATTTGTTAAATTTTTAATGATTCTTAATTAATAATTAATATATTAAAAATATTAATTAATAAAGAATATGATATATTAACATATATTAGTTAAAATATTATTAATAATTGTTACTATAATTATTAGTGATATGTTTATAAATTGTATAACTATTAACTATTAATTATATTATTTATCATTAATAATTATTAATATAATTAATAATAATATGTTAACAAATAATGTAAATATAAATTATTAATTATACTAAGCATTATTAATTATATAATTATTAATTTAATTAATAATATATATTATTATATTATTAATATAATTAACAAAATTTTATTGTTAATTATATAAGTAGACATGTACATGGGTCGAGATGGAAGCAAATTGACTGATTTGTTAATTAGGTCCGGTCAGACTTACCCAAATTTGAACTGTTTATTAATCTGGCCCAAAAAATACTATTTAATAACTGAGCATTGAAAAAATATCATTAAGACATAATATATTACTAAACTAAATAAATTATATATATAATAATATTTAGTAAATATAAACATAATAAATTTTATATATAAAATAATGTTATTTTAATAAAAGTTAATACATTTAATATTTTATATTAACATTATACATTTTAACATCAATACATTTTAAATTTTAAATTTTAAATTTTATAAATTTTAAATTTTATAATGTTAATACATTTTATAATATATACATTTTATATTAAATTTATATTAAAATTATTACATTTTACATTTTATACATTTTATATTTTACATTTTATATTAATGTTATACATTTTACATTTTATGTATTTTACATTATATATTATCGTTATTTTATTAAGAATTATTTATATATGGTAAATAAAAATTGTTATTAAAATTATTTATATAAATGTTATTATTAATGTGATAAATATAATAATCTTTAACAAATATAAACTTTAACACATTTTAAAAATATAATTATAATTGTAATGACTTCGATTTTTCCAAGTATTGTTTTGAAATATTATATGAATTGTTTTTGGAGCTAGGCACTTAGATGATGTGAGTTTTCAAGACCTGGTATGCCTGAAATTAATTTTTAAAATATATTAAATACATTAAATACATTAAATACATGCATGCACAGTTTTCCAAAAAAGTGGAATAAATTCTAAATGGAGGCACGTATCAGAAATATGAGGTCACCGTTGAGTTCAGAATTTGAGTTTTACCCTAGAAGTAATACAACTGTGGAACACATCAGATTATCAGGTTGGGTGTGGTCATGGGAGGATGCTTAAATAAATTTATTTAATAAATTTAATTAATTAATTAATTACCCTAACCAAATAACAAATATATAGAAAATCTATTATGTAGGGTTAGCCGCATAAACCTTCAAATCGAGAGGATCCATTAGAGAGCATTTGAGGAGCTTCCATTGGAGAGCGACGGTCATATCATGAATCATCGACTAGTGTGCAATGGAGCTAGATGATTTTTCCAATGAAAATGAGAAAAAATCATTCTTATCTTATAATTGATCAAAATCTAGGTAGTATGGTTGTTTTATTTGGATTCTTTTATCGTTGTTTATTTCTACGATGAACATAAATCAATCAACCAATGGATTGATTTTTGGATCGATAGTATTACATGTAAGAGTTTATCTGTAAGGATTATTGGGAGAATTGTTTACTGCTATTTGGTTATTCATTTTTCATTCTAATGGTAAATGATCAAGGCCAACATAACATGGATGATAATTGTTCCTCTTTGGTGTTTCTTGGATTTCTCTCATCTTTCTTGTGCGTTCATCACAAGTATTCATTTTGATCAAGGGTTCGAAAAATACTGGTAAATCAATCATTTCACACATATTTCTTAGTAAAAAAATTGATATCATAAATTCGGGCACTGATTGATGAGAGGATTGAGCTACGATGATGTATGATCGGTTGGGGATGGATTTAGGGATACCATTCTTCACATCCTTGGAATGTGACGGTGGACGACACTTGTAGAGGATATTTGAATGAATTTGAAGGGCCAGAACTTAGTAATCGATAATGGAAAGGCCAAACTAGTTGTGTTCCTTGGTTCCCAGTATGGTTCATGGTTGGATCAATGACCAAAGGATTAGAAAACAACACATGAACCAAATCTAGTATTTTAGAAAATCCTGTAAAACATAGCATGTAATACGAGATTACACGATATGTGGGTATCTAGCTATAGTGGTAGGGTTTCCATAAGAAAGTTAAATATCATACGTTGTGTGACCCTATAATAATGCATGTAACCCTTACTTGGTGGCTCAGCTTGTACCTTGGGTGATATACAAGCATGGGCATGAGCATGACTAGCCGTACACGGGAACCACAATCCAGAAATGGACATGAACATGGGCCTTGATACATGGGTAGGACCTAATACCAAAGAGACATGTCGTGTACTACCAGTACACACAGTGTACTCCTTTAAAGAAGGATTAGAGCCCTTTTCCTATTCATCTTGGACAAGTTTCATTAGTTATCATTCCCTTGTTCTATTCTTTGATGATTAGTATGAAATCACATCCTACACACATGATGGTGATCCATTTAGTGGTACTTCTTAGATAGAGTTTTTGGAATCTTTCTATGATTCCCAGAGTGAGACCATCTACCATCATCTTTCCCTAGATAGAGTTCTTAGTATCATTGTGAACAAAACTATGCGGGCATCGATCTTCTACTTATTGGGTTATTCTAGATTGATTTGTTGGTATGCCCCATGGCCTTGGGTGTGATCCCCATCCATGTATTGTTCTCTTCATACTTTAAGTGTATAATCCTTATAGTGATACCCGATGATCAGTACATCTCAGATGAATTCCATTAGTTATATTTGACTAATAGAGTGTGTTCTCTAAAATTAGTGCTATGTGGAACCTTCAAGAAGGATTCCTAAACTGGCATTATAGTTGTGACTTTACTTTGAGATGATGTGTATTTTTTGAGTATATATGGATATTACTTTTATATGCGATGTAGACATATACCTGTGATGAGCTCACTATTATTATTATTGTTATATTCTTAGTGATTTTGGGGCATTGTACTGGGTATTTTTATACTCACCTGTGGATGGGATTTTCCCACACGTGTAATGTCTTATACAGTTGGTCGACCTTTTGATGGCATCATAGAGGGACCAGGACCAGGTGAAAATTAATGATCCATACTAACTGAGGAATGTTTCTGTGGTTACATTGATAATAGACCCTTATATACTTTTAGGTTTCACTTTTTTTTGAATCTTCGTGATGGTCTTTTATTTGGCACTTTTTCTTTCTATCACTTATTATTGTACTCTGATAGTAGGATCTAGATGTATGTATGCATGGTTTATCAATTGTTTTACATTTCATCATTGTATGGGTTTAGTGATGTGTGCATGTGTATAAGTACATTAGGTAAAGGCCTCCCATGTGAGTGATATGCCTACTTGGTGCTAGTCACCAACCCCTGGATTATTGGAGGCAAACTTGGGGTAGCTGTGACACTATCCCCGTTGGGATGGGTTTTGATAGAGTGGTATCAGAGAATTTAGTTCTACCTTAGGATCAGAGTATATGATATTGGTTTGGGGAAATAATGTTAAGTGTTTCGAGTTAATATTTCAGGATAAAGAATCTAGTGTTGGTGTGGAGGATGACATATCCTTATACTAAGGCTCTAATCACATGGATTTCAACTCAGTTCATGTGGACACTAGTTGTAGGGAAATTATTGGTACATGCATCATATCATAATGGGTTGTGGTTTCCATGTCCTTCTTAAGTCATCTCTCTAGATATACTAATTTACCTTGGTACATCTTGTCTATTTCAAGATTCCTCCATGATGTATTCTAGATATGATTTAGCATCAGGATCACAAGGATGATCCCCTCAGTGATGAGGCTTTGATGCATGGACATGTTTCCAGAGTTGTTACCTTCATCTGGTTCACTAGTTATACCACCACTTTTCAAGTAGCAGATAGTACCCGAAGTACCAATATATTAGGTGTGAAGTCTGAGAACACTTCACGTGTTTCAGAGATAGATAATCCTTAGGTTCTGAGGGAGCCTAACCCACAGGCAGTTGGGGGCTGGCTTGAGGCAGTGACACAAGTTTTCCATCTTATCAGGACACTGACAGATCATATGGTGGTCCTAACAGAAAGCCTTATCCTTGTCTCTTTAGGATGATTTTGGGGTTTAGTGACCCAATTGTATAATGAGGTGACTCTATTATGATCATTATTCAAGCATGATTTCACAGAGGAGTTCTCTCTAGTTACGTTGATGGATGTACACATATAAGAGCTTCTACAACTTCAGTAATGTAGTATGATAGTGGCTGAGTATTCATAGAGGTTCACTAAAATCTCTTCATACTCAATGAATATGGTCTGTGATCAGTTATTTCAGGATCAAAGTTTTGAGTAGGGACTACATAGAGACATTCAAGCTTGTGTTATACCTCTGCGCATTCCTACCTATGCTGGGGTGCTAGAGTGTGCCTTAGTAGTTGATAGTTTCTTAGTTGAGTAGACATAGATGGTTTTTTCTGGTAGTGGGAACATAAGATAAGATAATTTGGTAGCAGGGGGATGATTTCAAACTCAAGGAATTGGACGTGAGAGATGTTTCTGGAGGATATCCCAAGATATAGGTTCTTTAGTTCATGTAACACAGGATGAGTCTAGTTAGCATAGGGAGAGATAGTGATACTCTTGTGATGACAAGGGACATCTCGCATGAGATTGTTTGACCCGCTGTACGATTGAAAAAGAGATAGTGGATGGTCTTCCTAGGTGAAGGCAGTTTTAGGATCACATAGGTCCATAGGGTGGGGGATGTGGAAGAGGAGATGAGAGAGTATCTTGAGGTGGTAGACATTTTGACTTGTGGCCACCACCACCCCTAGGTGGTCCCCGCTAGTCTTAGGGAGTTGAGGGACATGGGAGAGGGTAGATGCAGGCGGCCAGGGCTTATGATCTAGGGTGCTAGGGATGATACAAGGAATGATATGTGTCTTTTATATCTTATCTATAGTATGGATAGAAACAATTGTGATCCATTCCTTTATTGACACCTATCTAGTTTAAGGAATATAGATTCTCATAGAGCCTTTGTCTTGACCCTTATGTTTGGACACTCTTATTGAAGATGACTTAGCAATCGAACACTTGTGCTAATGGTGTAACCAAACTCTTAGAGATGAGAGTTTCATTTGGGATCTATTTGTAGTAGTGATGATGCCTTATGAAGTCATCTTAGTTATGAACTAAATCTACAGTTCATTCCCATATAGACTATTTCACGAGGAGGATTCAGTGTGTCTGCAGTGATGGGATGATGTTTTCCTTTGTGGATGAAAAGGAAAATCAGATAGTTAAGGACAAACTCATGCATTGGAAGGTGAAACTGATTACTCATGAGTTAGTTATCATGACCCTTGGTGCAGTGGATTCTATGAGTTTTTAGTTCTCTAATGTGATGGTGAAGTATGAGGAAGTCTTTCCCAAGGAAATTCCATCCTTACCTCCCCATCAGGAGATAGAATTCTGCATTGATCTACACCCCAGGATAACCCCTATATCTGCACCAATATATTGGATGGATCCTATAGAGCTTCAAAAACTGAGGGTGCAGTTGGAGGACTTTCATAGGAAGGGCTTTGTTAGACCCATTTTTTCACCATGTCTATCCCCAATATTGTCCACCACGAAGGTGGATAGGATATTGATGTTTTGTGTTGACTACTATCACCTAAAATAGGTGACCATAAAGAATAAGTATACACTACTAAGAATTGATGAAATATTTGATGAGTTGAGAGGGGAATGATTCTTGAATATTTTCCTTAGATCAGACTGTCACTAGTTGTGAGTATGGGACATGGATGTACTGAAGATGACATTCAGATGTCGCTATTGTCACTATGAGTAATTGTTGATTCCCTTTGGCATGAATAATTCCCCATCAATTTTCATGGGACTCATGAAAAAAATATTTCAACCTTTATTAGACCAGTTCATGGTAGTCTTCATTGATGATATCCTAGTGTACTCAGAGTTTGAGGAGGAGCATGCAAGAAACTTGAGAATAGTTCCAGACTTACTTTGAGAGTACCAGCTTTAAGAGAATCTATCGATGTTCCACTTATATATTCAAGGGGTCCACTTTATGGGACATGTTATCTAGGTAGATGGTGTAGTAGTGGACTTGGAATAGGTTAGGGTTGTGTTAGCTTGGGATCTAACCAAGAGTGTGACGGATGTGCGAAGCTTCCTTGGGTTGGTAGGATACTATCATATATTAATACTTGACTTATCTAGGATATTATCTTCGTTAATAGATTTGACCCTAAAGTGGAAGCTTTTTTTGGATGAATATGTTCCATTATACTTTCTAGGAGTTGAGATAGATATTGACAATCACTCCCATCACAAGATTTATATAGGAGGGTGTCAAGTACGTAGTTTTTTACACTACATCAAAAAAAAAGGCTTGGTTGTGTTATGATGCAGAGGAAGGTGGTGATTTCCTATGGTCAAAATTATTTGATAACTCATGAGTAGAACTACACTAACCATTATCTTGAGTTAGTAGTGATAGTATTCACACTGAAGATGCGGTGGAACTACCTTATGGGTGAGCAGTTTATTATCTATTTTGACCAAAAGAGTTTCAAGTATATCTTCTCTTAGAAGGATCTTAACTTGAGAAAAATGATATGGATATATGGATAGAGTTTATTTAGGATTATGACTTTGATATTTTTTATACTCCTAATAATGGGAACATGGTAATAGATTCTATCATAAAGAGATCATATTTACAGTTGCTGAGTGAGGCGTTAGAGTAGTTGGACTTGTTGTAGATATCCTCATTGTATGGGGATGGATTATCTTACCTCCAATAAATGGTTGTTACCCCAATATTTATATAGTGATTTAGGGAGTCAAAACTTGGGGATACTAACTGTGAGACCCTACATACTCAGATATCCACTGGGCATGCTCTTGATGATTTTTTTAAAGGTGGGGAGCATGTCGTTATTTTTAGAGGGTACATGATGGTACCAGTTACATTGCGGTAGGAGGTTCTATGATATTTTAATAAATCTATTTTGGAGGTACATCCAGGTGTGGAAAAAATTCACCAAGACCTTAGATGTCAATTTTGGTGGCCATGGATGACGATGAGAGTTGCAGAGTTTATCTCTCTATGCCTTAGTTTCTAGCAAGTGAAGGCTGAGTACTAGGTTCAAGTTAGTTTAGATCAACCCCTAGAGTTTCTAGAGTGAAAATGGGATGGGGTATCCATGGAACTCATGAAGGATTTACCACATACATCTAGAGGACATGATTCCATCTGGGTGATCATAGACTGACTCACCAAGTCATCCCACTTCCTAGATATTCAGGAGCATAGTTCATTAGAGAGAATGAGATGCCTATACGTGTAGTAGATAGTTTGAATACATAGAGTTACCTTGACAATCACTTCTGACCATGATGTTACCTTAACATCTTAGTTATACAAGGTATTATAGGAGGCTTTTGGGACCCATCTGCATTTGAGCAGGGATTTTCACCCCTAGATTGATGGAAAAACTAAGCAGACCATTTAGGACTTGTAGGAAATGTTACAGGCTTGAATTTTAGACATTGTTTATAGTTAGGAGGATCACCTACCATTATTGCACTTTTCATATAACAACTAGAATTACACCAAGATTATGGGACCATTTGAGGCCTTGCACGGATGACCCTACAGGTCACCCCTATGTTGGACTGACCCAGGAAAGTCAACACTTATGGGACCAAAGTTGGTGTGATCCACTATAGATAAGGAACATGTCATCAAGGAGTGTATGAGGTATAAAAATATCCATTGAAATCACTATACAGACTGATTATGGAGGAATTTGGAATTTAAAGAGGTAGACCATGTGTTCATATAGGTTTTACCTCGTTGTGGATTACAGAGATTTGGATGGGGTGGAAATATATATACGAGATTCATTGGCCCTTTCCAGATACTGCATAGAGTTGTTGAGGTGGCGTATTACTTAGATCTACCATTGTAGTTAGACCGAGTATGCAATGTATTCCACATGTCTCAATTGAGGAGGCATGTGTAATGCCCTGACCTTAGAAGCCCAGAGCCGGTGCATTATTTTAATACTTTGGCATGATTACAAAGAATCAAATCCCTAAGGACCGAGTAGTTTATTAGATTTGGAAAACTAGATACATACATAGGTTCAACATTACAACTTGAAATAAAAAAAGACATAAAATAAGTTTTATTGGGAATATCCAAAACTCTAAGTTTATCCCTCCAGGTCAATCACAATAAAAATATTCATGTCCTGAGAAAATAAAACATATAAAAGTGGTGAGATCAAATGCACAGTAAGGGTTACAAATAGTGGAAGAATGAATCAACAATAAGTAAATCATAAAAAAATTGTCATAGTAAATATGGTATGGTGAATAAATGAAAAACACACACCATTAATAAACTGAGAATGAAATTGCATCCATAGATTTTTTCATAGTGAAAACCTCATGGATAATAATAATTTAAAATGAATAAATAGAATTCTTATTAATTGGACATCATTGTAATAATTGAAAATGAATAAAGAGAATGCTTATTAATTGGACATCATGTATCTGGAACATGATACCACTATACCGTCAAAATGGCTTAAGTCTATGGGTATAAACCTGTCTGATTTTTGGAAACAAAATTGAAGGTTTTTTTCCAACTAATTTGTCTCATGAGACCTGTCCATGCATCGAGGGGATATAGCAGGCCCCACCCATCGCTGAAAGTCCAAAACATTCTTTATACATAGATATAATACAAGTAAAATATTCCTTCTCAATACCCATTTATATTAGAGGATATAGATTCATCAAATGACGTTGACATAAATAAAGATACTTTTAAATGAGACCATTGAAAAATTCTTGAGGAAATAATCCTTAAACATTCCAAAGTGTCTATATCACCTTAAAACATTAAAATCATAATACCTTAGAATATAATAAGAATACGAAGATTCTTGATATGATATAGAAAAGGGAAGTACATAAACTATAAGTAATAATTAAGTTATAAACATGGAATATACGTCATAAAAGATAAAGTGAGATGAGATAAATCCTTTTTACTTTGGAAAGAAGAGTTCTTTTGGAAAATCATTTGTAATTTTCTTAAAATCAGATTGTAAACATGTATATCCCAAAAAATAAAAGGTAATATCATTGAAATTATATTTTAGGCTTAAATAAAATCTTATTGAGGTGAAATCATTTAAAAATAGTTTTTAAAGAAGCTTTAGAAATAGAACATTTTAGTACGGTTTAAGGAATTCTTTAAAGAGATTTTAAAGTGAAAAGGAATGTTTGCTTTCATAAAATAGAAAATGAACCAAAATAGATTTTTCACTTAAAAATGTGTGATTTTTTAAAGATAAATATGGATTAAAATATATTATAGAGTGAACGTCAAAATAGGTAAGAATTCAAGAAGTTCCTTGAATCAGGCTTATATTTCGGAAGAATTTTTCAATGATTATTTTAAAACACATAACACCCCATAAAATAAATAATAATTATGATTGGTAAACATATATAGAAAATTCACACATAATTTATGATAATTACATAAGAATAAATAATAATATCATTGAGGTGAGTAGAGAATAAGAGCAATCCAAATGAAAATGAAGGTTCGAGTAGAAAACACTTACAAATTTGTATTCAATTGAATATTATGAACCAAAATTAATAATCATTAAATGATAAATTGAATATAATGAAAATAAATAGATTCATGATTTGAAACATTAATGGGAAGTATACATACATCATACACAACTAGTAGTAGTGAATACACAATATCTCACACAAATAGAAGTGAGATGAAGAAACCCCTTACCTTAAGTCTGATGGTGTTATTCACTTGATCTTAGTGTCCTAGATAACCAAATTAAATTAATTAATTAATATTTCCAGAACATATTCTTTATGTAATTTATTTATTATAACCTTATTAGGTTCATTCATTGCCTTTTTGATGGGTTTATGATGTTTAATTTTATTGATTTGGAAGCATTTTCTTCCTTGGTTTTCATGATCAATTTATTTGTATTCATTGATGGAAGTTCATTTGAAATGTGGTAAAACATCCCGAATTATTAATATATATTATTAGTAAAATTAGTGGAATATATATTATCATATAATGTTTTTTATACACCATGATGATGACTTTTTTGATAAAAGACAATGGTAAACGCTTGGATTAACTTGGCAGTTTTGTGTATAATGAACTTGTTTTGAATTATTATTTTATATTATGAGGGTTTAAGGATTACAGAACATTACATAAGATGAAATACATATATTATGTTCTGGTTCAACCATAAAAATGGTTTCATGACCATAATTTAATATGGTAATAAAAATTGAGAGCCAGTCATCCTTGAATGTGATAAATTAACACATCTCGGACGATGCTTTCATTTTTAGTATAAGAGGAGGGGAAAAGAAAGATGCTGATGAAATATTATATTAGCATAATAAAATTATATTTCATGTAAGGTATTGGAATTATCATAGAATTTGGATGAGGGTAGATGAAAAAAGAAAAGAAAGGAACTCAAAATAAAAGAAAAGTTGAGAAATCCTTCACGAAAATTCAGCAGCCTAACGACGTCGCTTAATATTTCGTAAAATATATTGATGAAAGAAAAAAGGTATCTCATCATTAATAAATAATATGGAAATTAAGGGGTATATGAAATGAAATATCCCAGCACAAATCAATTTAAATTAAAAGATAATAACTTAATAAGAGTGTTTGAGAAAGAGAGAGATTTTGAGATGAAAATTCTGCAGCATAACGACTATACAACATGGTTTTAGAAAAAATTAAAAAAAGGGGATAGGGTTCAACCATTCATAAAAGGATCATAGAATACTATAGGGACATAATAATATAAAAAAATAAGAACATGGTATGAAAACTTGAAATACATACGACATAAAAGAAAACATGGATGGGAAAAGAGAAGTTGACAATTCTCTTACCTTATAGAGTAACTCCTAAGACTTGAAGGTTGGGACCTTTGGGGATTGAGGAAACCTTATGAGGATTAATAGGGAGGTAAAACTACCAGATATTTGAGTATGATGAGTTTAGAATAAAGGAAAATGAAGGAATGAGTGGATATTTATAGTAAATGAGAGGAAGTTTTTTATTAATTTAAAGGGACACCTCGTTAGTGTTTTATGAAAAACCATGGGGTTTCCCATGGTATTTTCCCATGGTATTATCCACTTGGGACACATCACATCATATTTTACTATACACCAGTCTAACATCATTTTATATTAATTATTTCATCATTATGATGTCATTAAACATACTGAAAACTCAAAACTGTATTTTTACTATTCACAAAAATTCAAGTATTTTAGTAAAATCCCTAAAATTAACTATAAATTTTTTTGATATGTATAATTAAAAAATTAAATCCATTTTTTGAAAATAATTTTCAAAATATTTTTAATTTTTTAAATAAAATCATAAATTATTCCAAAAAACAACTTTAAAATTGTAACTTGTTTTATAACGCCTTGAGAAATTAATTAAGGTCCCATAAAATTATCTTATAACCATAATAAAATAAAGTAAAAATTTACGATTGAATTTTATGAAAATAAATTTCCATTTTAAATAATTAAATTAATTATAAAATTGTAATTAAAATATTTATGACATATAAAAATACCAATACTTATACTATGATTGTTTTTTTCACTTACATGATGTATAAATTGTATTTATACACTCATGGGTGAAGTTTCTATTTTTTTGGCCAATTTACTATTCATTAACATTCATAAGGTTATGTTACTATTCATAAGGGTATGTTACTATTCATCAAAAATTAATTTTGTCTTATTAGACTCTAAATATCTTACTAAACGCAACCGTGTATGTTAGTTTTTCAAAATTCAAATTATAGATGTGGAAAAATTTTGTTTGTTGGTTGGATTATAATAAAGTGTTATTTTATAGGGAATCAGTGTTTCATGCATTCTATATTCAATCTATTTGTAAATTCTTGGGGTGTTACATTATTCCCTCCTCAACAAAATTGCATCCTCACAATTCAAAACTGCACTTAAAAAGTTAAAGGTTGATGCTTGAAAATGCCCATGTGGAAACCCACATCGAAAATAGGGTTAATAAAATATCCTTTTAAAAAAGGGGTTAAGGGAAATGATGTGGTCACCCCAAAAATTATGCTTTTGAATGGGGTGACATTAGTTGCAAGTAAAAACCTGGACATAGAAGAAAAATATAACTATGAAGTTCTGATGGAACATGATAGAGAACATGTTCATATGAATGCTGATTACTATAAAACTATAAACTACTGTAAAAAAATTGATATTATCAATGATATTGATAATAGGAAAACATTTTATTTAAGACTTTTTTCCTTGAGTTTAGGAATTATTTCACTCTATAAGAGTATAAATATACGTTTCTATTTACAAAATCATCCTTTTATTGCACCTTGAACTATCTATAATTCATCACTTAGCACAGGTTACGCCATATGGGAAAGTAATACATTAACCTATAAAAGCTCATACAATGATCAACTCAAACCATTTCTTAAATGGTTAAAAATTCCAAAATATGAAGATTCAACACTTTAGAATGAAGGTCTCTAAATATCCAATATTAACTTATCATTAACCCTTAATCACCATAAAGCATCTCTAAATTTTCATATTCTAAACATGTGAATAACTTCATCATTTATCCTTTTGAAATATGGTAATAAGTTGAATTTTCATAAAAACCATATTGAAAATATGCATTCTTTCGAATCCCTTATATAAGATACATGTTATTAGATATATTCCTTAAATCCAAAAATGTTGTAAACTCTATTGAAAATAACATAGACCACTTCTTGAAAAGTCAATAATTCATTCTAAGGTAGTTAGTAATTATCCAAAACAATCATTTATTCATCATTATCTCAACATTAGATATATATTAAGAGTTCTCTTTCCCTAAATTATGAATTTTCAAAAATGTTTAACTTCCACTGAATATCTTTTCTTGGTACCATTCAACTTATGGTTTCAAATAATTAATGAAAAAGTATTTCAGTAAAATCCTCATGTATTCCATAATTATTATAACGATTACATTACTAAAAAAATATACAAATGAAATGATTCTTGACTAGGAATATCAATCATTATACTTCATATGTGGCAACATCATAACTTGATCATTATCCAGAATCATCATTTGGGGTATATTCCTTTGATGCTTGGGGTATTGATTTGTATTGTGTCCCATCTCCTTGAAGTTGAAGCATTGTAAATTGGAAAACATTTTCTTACCCTTGAAATCATGAACTTGGAACCCTTTTTCTCCACACTTATAGAAAACACCCATTCCCTTCAAGCATTTACCAAGGTGATTCTTTCCACAATTATCACATGTGGGAAAACCCTTCTTTTTCTTCTTCCCTTTATCCATATATTTCCCTGCAATCCTCTTATTCTTTAGCTTCTCTTCAAATCCATAAGACTAAAAGAAGTAGTTACATACCTTGTTAACACATGATATTATTTACTCATATGACGAGGATACTTGGAATACAATCTTCCTTTGAAAAGATGGCTTAAGACCATTAGAGATATGACCCTTCTTACTCTTCACATGATGCGAATTTGGGAAGTTTACATTCCTTCTACTAGGTTCTATTTCTAATCAATTCCATATTATATATTAGCTCATAAAATTATGAACCCTCTATAACTCTAAACATGGTATAACATATAGCATAAATTTATGCATTGTAAATCCTAGATCCATATTCTTTGGTTACTTTGGGGGAATAAATCCTTCATAATGGTCGGTAAATAAAATGTGAATTATTATAAGAATACCCCCCAGGAGTGTCAAACCAGGAGTGTAGTAAGACACATTGTCGTATACCAGGATACCTTAAGTCAAGCCCAAAACTCTTTGTCAGAGTTTCCACTCCTAGGTACATCTGTGCCAGAACGACATCCACTTGTAGTATCCAAACATGGATGTATTTGATAGAAATACCCACATAATCTATTCCTTACCAAAATACCAGGATGTTCTTGTATGTTTATCTACAAATACTATCTTAGGGGTTTGTTCCCTAATTTATGTTTTCTAAATCTAGTTTTCATGTTTTCTACTAAACTTCCTCTGATACCAACTATAATTCCCTGGCCCTAGAATCCCGGAGCTAGTGTATTATTTTAATACATTGGCACAATTACAAGGAATAATATCCTAAAGGACTGAGTAGTTTAGTAGTTTTGGAATAATAGGTACATACATAGGTTCAACATTACAACTTGAAATAAAAAAAGGCATCAAATAATTTTTATTGAGAACATCTAAAACACTAAGTTTATCCTTCCAGGTCAATAATAATAAATGTCTTCATGTCCTGAGAAAATGAAACATCTGAAAGGGGTGACCTCAAATTCTCAGTAAGGATTACAAATAGAAGAAGCATTAATCAACAATAACTAAATCATAATCAATTTTTCATAGTCAATATGGTATGGTGAATAAATGAAAAACACACACCATTAATAAACTGAGAATGAAACTTCACCCATATATTTTGTCAAAGTGAAAAACTCATAGATAGTAATAATTGAAAATAAATAAAGATAATTCTTATTAATTGGAAATAATATATCTAGAACATGACACCAATATATCATAAAAATGGTTTAAGTCTATGGGTTGAAACCCATATGATTTTTGGAAACAAACTCAAAGGGTTTATCGCTAACTGATTTGTCTCATGAGACCTATCGATGCATCGAGGGGATATAGTAGGCCCCACCTGTCATTGCAAGTCCAAAACATTCTTTATACATAGATCTAATACAAGTAAAATATTCATTATCAATACCTATATAGAGTAGAGGATACAGATTCATCAAAGGATGTTGACATAAATAAAGATACTTTTGAATGATTCCAGTGAAAAATTCTTGAGGAAATAATCCTTAAACATTACAAAGTATCCCATACCACCTTGAAACATTCAAATAATAATCCATTAGAATATCATTAGAATAATTATACTCTTGATATTATATATAAAAAGGAATTATATACACTACAAGTAAGAAGTAAGTTGTAAACATGGAATATATCTGATAAAAGATAAAGTGAGATGAGAAAAATCCTTTTTTTACTTTGGAAAGAAGAGTTCTCTTGGAAAATCATTTCTAATTTTCATGAAATCAGATTGAAAAGATTTATATCTCAGAAAATAAAAGGGAAGGTCATTGAAATTATATTTTAGGATTAATAAAATCTTATTGAGGTGAAATCATTTAAAAAGAGTTTTTAAAGAAGCTTTAGAAATAGAACATTTTAGTATGGTTTAAGGAATTATTTAAAGAGATTTTAAAGCAAAAATGAATTTTTTATTTCATAAAACAAGAAATGAACCAAAATATATTTTTCCCTTCAAGATTTTGGAATTTTTAAAGATAAATATGGATTAAAACAGATTATAGAGTGAACGTTAAAATAGATAATAATTCAAGAAGTTCCTTGCATCGGGCTTATATTTCGGAATAATTTTTGAAAGATTATTTTAAAACACATAAAACACCATAAAATAAAGAAGAATTATGATTGGTAAAAATATATAGAACATTAACACATAATTTATGAGTATTAAATAAGAATAAATGATAATTTAATTGAGGTTAGTAGAGAATAAGAGCAGCCCGAATGAAAATGGAGGTTCGGGTAGAAAATACTTACAACTTTGTATTCAATTGAATCTTATGACCCAAAATTAATAATAATTAAATGATACATTTAATATCATAAAAATAAATAGATTCATGATTTGGAACATCAATTGGTAGTATACATACACCATACACAACAAGTAGTAGTGAATACAAAATATCTCACAAAATATAGAAGTGAGATGAAGAAACCCCTTACCTTAAGTCCGATGGCGTTCTTCACTTTATCTTAGTGTCCTGGATAACCAAATTAACTAATTAATTAATATTTAAAGAACCTATTATTTATTTAATTTATTTATTATAACCTTATTAGGTTCATTCATTTCTTTTTTAATGGGTTTAAGAGGTTCAATTTTATTGTTTTAAAATCATTTTCTTCCTTGATTTTCATGACCAATTTACTTGAATTCATGAATGGAAGTTTTTTTTGAAATGTGGTAAAAAATACATAATTGTTAATATATATTATTAGTGAAATTAAAGTTATATAAATGATATTATAATGAATTTGGTTATATATCATGAGGATGACTTATTTGATAAAAGACAAAGGTAAACGCTTGGATTAACTTGGCGGTTTTGTGCATAATGAACTTGTTTTGAATTATTATTTTATATTATGAGGGTTTAAGAATTCCAGAACATTAAATAAGATTAAATTCATATATTCTTATCTTTTTCAACTATAAAAATGGTTTCATGACCAGAATTAAATATGATAATAAAAATTGAGAACCTATCGTCCTTGAATGCGATAAATTAACACATCTGAGACGATGTTTTCATTTTTAGTATAAGAGGAGGGGAAAAGAGAGACGATGATGAAATATTAATTTAGAATAATAAAATTACAGTTCATGTAAGTTAATGGAATTATAATATCATTTGTATTAGTGGATATGAAAAAACAAAAGAAAGGAACTCGAAATAAATGAAAAGTTGATAAATCCCTCACGAAAATTCGGCAGCCTAACGACGTCAATTAATATTTCATAAAATATTTTGATTAGAGAAAAATAGAATCTAATAATAAATAAATAATATTTATATTAAGTGTAATATGTAATGATATATACCATAATAAAACAATTTAAATTAAAATATAATAACATAATAAGAGTGCTTGAAAAAGAGAGAGATTTTGAGACGAAAATTCTGCAGCATAATGGCTATGCAACATGGTTTTAGAAAACATTAAAAAGGGAGGGGAAAAGGGTCACACATTCATAAAAGAATCATTAAATCATTTAGATATATAATAATATAGAAATAATAACATTGTATGAAAACTTGAAATATATACCACATAAAAGAGAACTTGGATGAGAAAAGAGAAGTTAAGAATTCTCTTACCTTGTAGAGTAACTCCTAAGACTTGAAGTTTGGGACCTTGGGGGCTGAGGACACCTTGAGAGGATTAATAGGGAGGTAAAACTACCAGATATTTGAGGATGATGAGTTTTTAATTAAATAAAACAAAGTAATGAGTGGGTATTTATAGTACACGAGAGGGAGTTTTTTATTAATTTAAAGGGACACCTCATTAGTGGTTTTTAAAAAACCATGGGATTACCCATGGTAATTTCCCATGGTATTGTCCAATTGAATCAAATCACATCATATTTTACTATACACCAGTAAAAAATCATTTTATATTAATTATTACATCATTATGATGTCATTAAACATACCGGAAACTCAAAACTGTATTTTTACTATTCAAAAAAATTCAAGTATTTTAGAAAAATCCCTAAAATTCACTCTAACCATTTTTTGATGTGTATAATTAAAAAAATGAAATCCATTTTTTGAAAATATTTTTCTAAATATTTTTAATTTTTTAAATAAAATCAAAATTTATTCCAAAAAAACAACTTTAAAACTATAACTCGTTTTATAACACCTTAAGAAATTAATCAATGTCCCATAAAATTATCTTATAACCAGAAGAAAATAAAGTAACAATTTATGATTACATTTTATAAAAATAAATTTCTATTTTAAATAATTAAATTAATCATAAAATCGTAATTAAAATATTTATGACATACAAAAATATCAATACTTATACTGTGATTGTATTTTTTACTTACAAGATGTCTAAATTGTATTTATACAATCATGGGTGAAGCTTCTATTTTTTTGGCCAATTTACTATTCATTACTATGCATTACTATTAATAAGGGTATGTTACTATTCATAAAAAAAAATTAATTTTGTCTTATGAGACTCTAAATATTGTACTAAACGGAACCTTGTATGTTAGTTTTTCGAAATTCAAATTATTTAAGTGAAAACATTATGTTTATTGGTTGTGTTATAATAAAGTGTTGTTTTTTTAGAGAATTAGTGTTTTGTACATTCTATATTATATATATTTGTAAATTCTTGGGGTGTTACAGAACGTGTATGATCAGTCTCATGTTATCGACTAGGGAGAGATGGAATTCGAGGATAGATATACCTTTACTGAGTACATAGTAGAGATTGTGGATTGGAATGAGAGGATCTTTCATGGGTGACTGATTCATTTCATGTGTGTCTAGTGATGGCATGAGAATCTTCAGAAGTGCAACTAGGAGTGGGGGAACCAAATGTACAATTAGTACACACATCACTCTGTGTAGCCTTTTGTTTTTGATTTTCGAGATGTATCCCCAAGGTGGGGAGAATGTAATTACTCCAATTTTTCCATTTATTATTTAGAAATATTATATCTATTATTTTTAGAGCTAGATGTTAAGACAATGCATGATTCTAGGACCCAGTGTGCCTGAAATTAATTTTTGAAATATATTAAATATATTAAATGAACACGCATGTAGTTTTCATGAAAAAGTGGAATAAAATATAAATAGATGCTTAGATCCTAAATATGAGTCCATCATTGAGTTTAGAGCATGATTTTTACCCTATTCATAATATAACCTTGGAACGCGTCAGGCGTTCATGTTATGTGTGGTCATGGATGGATGTTTAAATAAATTAATTGAATAAATTTATTTATTTAATTAATTACCTAGAACTAATAAGATTTCTATATAAGTTCTATTATGGAAGACTTTCAGGGTTAGATGCATAGCCCTACAAATCGAGAGGATCCATTGGAGAGTGTTTAGGAGCTTCTATTGGCGAGCAATGACTGTATCATGGATCATCGATCAGCATGCGACAGAGCTCGATGATCTTTCCAATGACAATGAGACAGAATAGTTCTTTACCTTTGATTTATCCAAATCAAGGTAGGATGTTATTTTTTTATTTGGATTATTTCCCTGTTGTTTATTTCTACAATAAATGTGAATCAATCTACCAATGGTTTGATTCATGGATCTGTCATATTTTGGGTATGGGTATATCTATGGGGATTATTGGGAGAAATTTTTATTCTTATTTTGTTCTTCATTATTTTTTCTAATAGTAACAGATCAAGGTCAACCTAACATGGCCAAGTTTCATTCCTCTTAGGTGTTTCTTGGATTTCTCCCACCATTCTTGTGCATTCATTATCGGTATATTTTTAATAGGTGGTTCGAAAAATATCAGTAAATCAGTCATTGCACACTCATTTCTCAAGGAAATAGAATGATATCACAAATTTGAACTTGGAATAATGAAGAGATCGATCTATGATGATGGAAGATCAATCAGGGATACCTTTCGTTGTATATTTAGAATGCGACGATGGATGGAATAAGTGGAGAATATTAAAATTGATTCGAAGGGCCAAAACTCAGAAATTGATGATGACAAGGCCTGAACTATTGTGTTCCTTTATTCCCAGCATGGTGCATGGCTGGATCGACGGTTGGAGGATTGGAAGACAACATGTGAACTATATATGGGATTCTAGAAAATCCCATAGGACATAGTGTGTAATTAAGGATTACACAACATGTGGGGCCCTGAATATGGAGCTAGGGTCTCCACTAGAAATTTAAATATTACATGGTGTGTGACCCCTGTCACACAAAATGAGACCCTTACCTATCAGCTTGACATGTACCTGGGGTGATGCAAAAAACATTTCTGGGAAATAATAGCCATACATGGGAATGACCAACCAGGCACAAACATAGAAACAAGCCATGATACATAGGCAGGGCCAGGTTCCAAAGAGACACATCATGTACTACTAGTACATGCCATGAAATCCGTAAAATAAATCTTATATACCTTTTCATATTCATCATGGAAAGGTTTTGTTTGATAGCACTCCCTTGATCCATTCCCTGAGGGTTAGTATGGAATCATGCCCTACACATAGGATAGTGATCCCTTCATTATGACTTTTTGGATAGAGTTTTTATAACCCTTCCATAAGGCCTAGAGTGAGATCCTATATCATTATCTTGACCCAGGTAGAGTTATTAGTATTGTTGTGACCAACACTACATGGGTGTTGATCCTCAACTTAGTGCATTATTCTAGATTGATTTGTTGGTATACCTCATGTCCTTAGGTGTAATCCTCATCAATGTATTTTTTACTTCAGACATCCAATATATACTTATTATGTTGGTACCCAATGATAAGTACATCTCAGACAAACACAATCAGTGCTATCTGACTCATGGAGCGTGTTCTTCTATATGAGTTCTATGTGGAAGCTTCAAGCAAGATTCCTAGACCGACATTACCGTTGTGACTTTACTTTGAGATTGTGTGTCTTTGTTGAGTATATATAGATGTTATTGTTATATGTGTTGTAGAGATATACCTATGATGAGATGACTATTATTCATGTTGTTATATTATTAGTGATTACAGGGTGTCCCACTTAGTAATGTTATACTCACTTCTGAATGGGCTTTTCCTGTGCATGTCATGTCTTATACAGACGATTGAACTTTTGAAGGAGTCCTAGAGGGACTAGGACTAGGTGAAACTTAATGATCTATACTAACCGAGGTGTGTTATGATGGTTACCTTTTAAAATTTTAGGATAAACTTTTTTTTAGATTCTTTATGGTGGGATTGTATTTGGTCCTTTATTTTTTCTAGTACTTGTTTTCATACCCAGATAGTGGGATCTATATGTATCCATGCATGGTTTGTCACCTGTTTTACATTTGATCATTGTATGGTCTTGGAGATATGTGCATGTGTATAGGTACATTAGTCTAAGGCCTCTCATGTGAGTGATATACCTACTCGGTGCTAGTTTCTAGCCCTTGGAATATTGGAGCTGGGCTTGGGGAAGTCGCAACACAGGCCCCGTTAGGACTAGTCGTCATAATAATATAGCTTAATTAAGCTAGGTAGGTTAATTATCAAGTCACTAATTAATGTATGGAGTTGAACTTATTATTAATCAAGCTTTTAAATTTAGAATCTTTTAAAAATTGGGAATTTAAAATTAGGCATTAATAGACCTTTTTTATTGAGTCATGCTTATTAGATTTGGCATGTCCCCTAACCCATGTACGAGTCTATATATAAGTATTAAAATAATTAATAATATATAACATTATATTAATAATAAATAATTTTGTTATTAATATAATTAATTTTAATATATTTAATAATATAATAACTAATAAATAAGTAATTAATTAATATATTTTGTATAATTAGTGATTAATAATATATATAAGGTCGATTACATCCTCAACTATGGAACATAATGCATGTAAAGAAAACTATAGGAAACACACAGGTCATGAGACTTAACCCCATGACCTATATCTCACCCCAAAAAACCCAAACCACCCCACCACCAACGGTGGAGAAATTAGTGATTAATAATATAATTAATATAAATTATAATTAGTGGTTTTTTAAATAACATTCAATTAATAATTAACTACTTAATAATAATAATACTGTAACTTATTAATTATGTTAACTATTTATCATATTTATTCTTCTAAATAATGTACAACTAATAGTTTAAAAAACATATAACAACAATATTAATTAAAAATTTATGTACAATAAAGAATGTATCACTATGATCTATGTCACTATCTTGAATGCTCCTATACACCATATTCTAGTGTATAGATAATGCGTTCATGCTATGTCTATTGATGTGTATATTCAAGTGTATGCACCTCTTGTGTATCATTTGTTGTAGCTACCTACACATAATCCTGTGTGACATGTGGTGGATCCAAAGTATCATCACCCGTATGTTGTCATGGATAGAAGGAAAGTTATTTCTAGTTACAAATATCTCTCACATGGGAAGAATATGGTTTTTGTGTAATGGATATCTCATGATCGAGGTAAAATGTTGACCGAAACACATTCTAGACACTAGTAAGAATTGCATCATAATCTAGAAATGCAAGGTATTGTGAAGTAGATTCACTAATAGATGCATCATGAACCTTTGTAGGGAAAGCCTGTGGTGGGGGTCATCTAGGACATGAAGTGGATGAGCATGTGGTTGATCATGTTGAAAATGCTCCTCATTTTCCACATTATAATGTGGAACATTTTTAACAAGCTTGTCACCCTCTGACACATCTATATTAGGATCATCACCCTCTACATATTCTAACACATCAATGAAAATCCAATGATAAATCTCATCCATTAGAAGAAGAAAATCAATCAATTATTTATGAAAGTAGACTTGGTCAAATGTTCCTCCCTCTGTGAGATTAGATATGTGAATCAGGTGTGTGATATGAGAATAAAAAAAATGAAATTAACTAAAGTTCATAAAATAGATGTTAAAAAGTGCAAGGAATAATTATTACAAACTAATGATAGACTCATCCTCATTATGTAATATATAACCATGATGTTGGGGGTAAACACTTTTATGGTTTTCCTCAAGAACGACCAAGAACCACTGATCCATATGTGATGATTAAGAAATCAATAACTAAATTATTTTCTTTTACAAAATCATGAATTAATTTTTAGAAAATAGAAGAGCGTCCTATGGGATTGTGAATTTAGAAAACAAAAGGCAATAATTGAACACCATGATATAATGTACTTAAAATCATGTTGATCATATGTGCATTGTGAGAAAACTACCTAATACAATGATTCATTACTAAGAAAACTAGGAAAGAAATATTGAATCAAAAAAATATTGAACATGAACCAGAGAAACTATCTAAGGAGGTTAACCTTGTTAAACCAGGTGGAAATGATGAACCCCGTCATAAGGGGTGAACACCATCCACTCTGTGATGGAATCACACACACACACACAAATTATATAGTGACAAACACATATTGAAAATAAAAGGATTCACTTGAAAATATGGGGTTATTAATTAAAACTATGTTATAATGGAAGGAGTCAAGTTGGGATCCTCTGAGATGTCATGTCATCATCCAACACCCAAGAAACAGAAGTCTCCACTGAATATCTACCAAAACAAAGAACCATTTGCAGGAAATTGGTACTTCTATGATTGAATGGAGTGAAAAGGTTAGGAAACCTAGGTTTCCCCTCTTTTTATTTAAGATCTCAATAAGAGCTAGTATTTCATAACTTGTTCTCTCAAAATCAAAAGAAAAATAAAATGAATGGACTAAAACTAACTAAGAGAGATGAATCCACTAGTTAATAATGGTGGGTAAGTAAGGTTTCATAAGGTACAGATTTTGGAATGGGATAAATATTGTGTGGATAACCCATATCAATATGACCATTTGAGTAACTGAAGGTGACACAACTGGGTGGGTCATGTAGAGATGCACCATTGGTTACGGGAGAGCGACATGGATCAAAATCATTCTGTGAGATAAGAAAAACACACTGAAGAAACATGAAAAATCAAACCAAGGGGTTTTCGATAAACTTTGATTAAAGACTATAGATAATTCCACTAAATAATAAGAAAAAGTCAAAACCTAGGAATAAAAATGATTTTTCATGGAGAAAAACAAAAAAAATACTGTATATAAACAGTAAGAATCCATGGATTCCTAGAATCCAAGGGAAAAAAATATATCAATAGATAAAATAAATGAAAATACAACATTTACCATAAACCAAGTAGGCTTAATGTAATAAATATCCACCTTGTAATTAAAATGATTTAAAGGTAGTGTTCTCAGAACCTGTATTAAGGATTTGAGACTAAGTTCATCAATTCTAAATAATGTTTGAACATTGATGAGGGAACAAACTTAGTCAAAATATTTTTCAGGATTTTTTTAGTGTGTATATTATTGATACACACCATCCTAGATTCAATAGATTATCTAAAAAATGAATTATAATGTCTATGTGCATTTAATATAACATTGAAATTATAGTTTTTATCAAATATAAAAAATACTGGATATTAAAGTTAGTTACTATACTTACAAAATATAAATATAACTTGTTAATCAAACTTCTAAATCATATAGCTTCCTTGATTGACCCATTAAATGCTATATATTTTTCATTAGTGGTGGAAAGTGAAACAATATATTGCATGTTGAATTTCTAGAAGACTAGTCCTCCAAATTCTATAAACATAATAATAGTGAGTGATATATGAGTATCAATGTTAAAGAATAATTAGAATCCAAAAACTTGACAATGTCTTCAAAAAAATTACCATTTTTTCTATATCTAATGCACATATTAGCAGAAATATAAACATAATTCTAGATCCATTTTAAAGTATAAGAATGAGGTTTACTAGGTTTCCTAACGAACCTGATCAAAGTACACATGACAAAGGAAATATCTATCCTTTAACATGCCATTCTATAAGTAATAATTCTTACTAAACCACTATAAGGAAAGTTATTAATAGAATAATCCTCATCTTCATTACTATGGGAATACTATAGAGATAATTTAAAGTTTTATCCTAAGTGAATTTTAATTAGTTTAATGTTCTCAATGTGGTACAACAATTTTTTTTATATTTAAGCATGTAGAGACAGATGCACGGTTCATTACCATCTATATTTTATTATTTTCATACCAATAATTTGTTTTTCATTTCTTAGATCCTTCATCTGAAAGGTAGAATCAAGTTACACCTTGGAATAGTTTATGAGTATCATATTTTTTATATATTATAATTATCTCATCAATATATAAAATTAGGTAAATAAATTCATTCTAATCATTCTTAAAATAAACACATGCATCAAAATTACTTCTATTAAAATCATTTTCCATCATAAATGAGTCAAACCTCTTATACAATTTCCTTGAATATTTCTTAAGTTTATACAAGGAATTCATTAAAAGATAGATTTTTTTAGGTTCAAAATCATTTGAAAGAAATTTATTTGGATCCATATAAATTCATTCATCAAGGGTACCATAAAAATGGTGGTTTTAATATCCAATTTCTCAAAAGGAAAATAAAATTCAGTAGAAAATTAAAGAATAATCCATATAGATGAATGATTTATCACAAGGAATAATATTTCACTATAATAGTTCCCTTCTTGTTAAAGGAAACCTTATGAAACCAATTAGTATTTATATTTGATTTCTAATTCCCTAGTATTATCTTCATTTATTTTGAATATCCACTTATAACCTATATTTTTTTAATTACTAGGTTTGGTCATAGAAATCTAACTTTTATTATTAATGAGGGAGTTCATCTCATCATTAATGGTAGCTAACTACTTCCTATATTTTTTACTCAACTATTTTCTTATAGGTTTGCGGTTACAAAATATATAAATATCGAGCTATATTGAGTGTGTATTCATCCACATCATCATGGATGAATTAATCTGGTGGACTAATGAATCTCCTATCTATATCTTTGGTAAGATGATATTCCCTGAGATTATCTTATTCCTCCACCTCAGGTTTAGAGCATGAATCAAAATCATGCTCACCTTGAGTCTATAGAGGGAGGTTAGTGGAAACAAACCTAGAACAAGTCTTTTATCTAGACTATAAGGGGACATAAAAACCCAATGGTTTAGGTGTAGGTGAGGCATTAAGATAAAAAATAATGTTGTCTTTATACACACTAGTCTTGACACTCTTCTACATAGATATACTAGACTCATGAAACACCACATCTTGACTAATGATGCATTTTTAGTATCTAGGTTTATCTATCCATAACCTAAAACCATTAACAACCTTCAAATATCCTAAAAAGATAAACTTAATTCCCCTAGGATCCATATTATCATTTTTGTTATGTGTATAAGATATGGATCCAAAAACCCTAAGGTGCACAAGACTAGGGTGTATACCTTTCAATAGTTCTTTAGGATTCTTAAATGTATTAATGAATGATAGGAAATGATTAATATAGTTCACTATCACAATGGTAGCCTCAACCGAGAAAGACATAGGTAAATTAGAATAGGAAAATATAAATCTCACCCTTTGTAAGACATTCATATTCATCCTATCAGAAAAACCATTCTATTATGGGGTTTCCACAATAGTTCAGTATGTTTTTATACCTTCAATGTTTCAGAATTCAATAAATTCATTGGATAGATTCTCTAAACTATTATCAAACCTAAGAACCTTAAGCTTCTTACTTGTTTCATTTTATATATTTTCTTTCATGTTCTTGAAAGTATAAAAATTATTAGACTTATTATTTAAATTGTAACTCCAAAACCTCTTAATGTAATCATCAATAAGCATAAAAAGTAATAGCCTCCACCATGAGAAGAAGTCCTAGAATTACCAAAAAGATCAAAGTGAATATAGTCAAGAGGGACTCTAGCCTTATATGATGACTTCTTAAAATCAACTCATCTAGATTTCAAATAGACATAATCCTCACATAATGGAAGCCTATTAGGAGTAATATCACTCAAAATTCCTTAATTCTTAAGTTAATCAATTCCATTGAAACTCTTATGTCCAAGCCTCCTATGAAAAAGGGTGGTCATATTGAAACATAAACACTATAATAATTCAAATATTTCATGTAAGTTTTAGCATCCAACACATATATATCATTTAATAGTTTTTCCTTCATGATAGTAAGGGATCTGCGGGAAACACTTAGAATACCAGACCCTAAATGGAAAGTGTAACCTTTCAAGTCTAAGATTCCTAGTGAAATGGGGTTCTATTTCAAATTGGGAACTAATGTAACCTCCTTAACAGTTTTGATAGTCCTATAAATATGTTTTAATGAAACTGAACTTATAACCATTAAATGAACACTCATGTTATTTCCCAAGGATATCTCACTCAATGAAACTTCCCTTAATTCAGTGAAGTATTCTCCCCTAGGACACATATGGATGGATCACCTAAAATATAGGATCCACTCCTGAGAGATGGAATAGTCACAGACATTTAAAACATTATCAGTGTTTGAGTACCATTCAACTAATAAATAATAGTGATTACTATTTTCTTTATATTCACTTATTTTTTAGAACCAATCCTCTTTATGTTCTTGGGTTTCTTACATTGAAATTATTTTATGACTTTATTTTTGGATGTAGTCCATATTTCCTTAGTTGAATTTTCTCACTCCTTATAAATTAGACTCACCTCTACCATTGACACCTAGAACCTCAATCGCAACTTTAACACTATCATGTGTTAATATCTTTGGATAATAAATAAAAATTCACCTCTTTTAGAGTATGATTTTCTTTTCCATACATCATAGAATATTTAAATGAATTAAAAGAATAATCTACTGAATTTGATATTGTTATTTCCTAGTATTTATCCCTTAATTAAACATCTATTACTTAATGATAAAATAATATTTTATTAAATTCATCAATATGGGTTTTGGATATAGTTATGTGGTTGATTTTTAAATTATATAATCTCTTTTTCTTTTAAAACCGAATAACAATACTTTTTTCATGTATAGGGATTTTATTTTAGAAAAAATACCATAAAGAAAGGGATCATAAGAATCTTATATAATAACTTTATCCCTCAAATATAAAATCAGTATGCTATCATATTTTCAAAGGAAATATTTAGAAACATCTATATAGGTAACAACATTTTGACTATTGGGGGACTGGGTGATTTTTTTAGAATAACTGAGAGCATAAATCAACTAATTATGATCCACAAGAGCACCCATATTTATTCTAAAAAAATTTGAAATCATTTTCAACATCTATCTTATCTATATAATTTTTTTATATCCTATCATTTATGATTCATAAGGCTCTGATACCAATTTTTAGTGTAACACCTCGAAATTCTAAAGTAAGAACCTTGCATTCGATAGTGTATATGACATGCGACACCAAGCACATAAGGGAATATAATATTAAAATAATTTATAATATATGTACCGTTTAAAATATATTCTATATATTTCAATGCATACAACACTGATTTAGTGTGTGTTACATGCAATAGCTATCATCTTTGATGGATTAAGTTACACTCAAGACCAAGTTTTACCGAACAATAACATCTTATTAAAAAATTATTATTTAATATAATAAGATATAAAATAGAAGTTATGAATATTATTAACTAAATTATATAAATTTATGGTTTATATAAATATAAAATTAATTCATGTGTTACCAATTAATGATAAAGGAAAATAAGAACCAATTGGATATAAAAATAAATATTATTATTTTTATGCTTTCAAAGGAGTTTTGGATTAATAAACAAAATTAATTACAAATTTTTAATGATTTTAATTAAATATATATGTTATATATTCAATAAAATATTTTTGATATTCATACATTGGATTTGAAAGGCATAATATAAGAACAAACTCTATTTTACACATAAAAACCTATATTTTTATAAAGGCAATTTTACTGCCTTTTAATGGAAAACACATTTTAAATATGAATTTTGAAACTTCAATTGATTTAATGTGTCAAAATAAATTTCATATTTGAAATAGAAAAATAATAATTAGGTTAGGGTGATTTTTTTATATTTTTCTGAAACATTTCATTTTTAACGAATAGTTAAAAATATCGAATTTTAGTGAAAAAATATTTTTTTCATGTAATTTATTTATAAGGTTAAATTATAATTTTAATTGGTTTTTAAAAATTAATTATATAATATTTTTATAAATTTATATAACTTATTTCATTAGAATCAATTTCAATTTGAAATTTATTAAAAAAATATAGCAAAATTTCAGATGTTTTTACTTTAAAAACACGCATTGTCATCCTGCTATAAGGATGCAATTTAAATTAATTTATGCCACTTCTATGATTATAATTTAGAAAAATTAATTCCATATTTTTAATAATAATAATTTATAATGTCTAATAAGAATATATTTTTTTAACAAAAACATTAGTGAAAGTAATTAAAATTAATTACAATGATTAAGGTTAAATTACGCTCAATAAGGGACTAAACCATAACCATAAGGCAAAAAATGACATATAAACATGTAAAAGAGCTATTTTATGACCATATATCTACTATATATTCTCTTTTATCAGATTTTTTTCGTTATTGGATCCACTTTCAACAAGAAAAACGTGGGAAGAGTTCCTTTGTCAAAATATTACAAGAGTGCCACTCCTCCTCCACTATAAAAGGCTACCACTTCTCCCAATTCCTCAAACCTCTAAAACCAATTAGGTTTGGACAAGATCAGAAAATAAAGTTTCCCAAAATACCTATCCTATACATTGAAGACTCCATTTAGGAAGAAATAATTCCAGGGAATCACTTTGGTATAAACCAAAAGGAGTTACTTGATTTTTAGGGTAACACTTTCAAACGATCTCTTTTCTTTAATTTACTCCGCCACACCTTAAATTATTTTTAAATCATGATTATATAATGAGAAAAATATACTCAATATTATTTGATGTATTTTTTAAGGTTTCTATCTACACTTACACACACCTCCATCTAATGGGTGATGAACATACTGTTTATGTGAACGACGAACAACTACCTCACAAAACGATGATTGTTCGTTCTTCCTTTACAACCTCTCATAGTGATAATTATGATAGAAAATATATTTTTATATGTTATATATGATATTTATTACATATTTAAGCTTCTTTAATTCTTTTACAATACATATATTTATACATACTATTTTATGTAAAAATGGTAACATCGTTTGTGGAAGTGTGGACTAGCGCCCCCTCAAAGCGATGTGATTCTTTCAAACTGTACATGGAACATATAAAGGAAGGTTTTAATTAAATATATATGAAATAAAAAAATTTATATGATATTCATGAAAAAATTTAATTGCTTTAAATATAATATATATCATTTTCTTCATTACCCCTTCACACACTTAAAAAGTGATAACGTTGTTGGTGGATGTGTGGACTACCGCATTCTTGACACAATGTGATTTATTTTAAATCACAAGAATTATATATATAAGTATATATGATTATATAACATGTTATTTATGATATAATGATCATTATGTAAATATATAGTGTCACTTACCTTCTTTCCATAATGATCATTGAAAAATGAGAACGTTACTCATACGTACGTACAGTCTACCTTCTCCATGATTGTAACGTTGGTTAATTTTTTATAACCATATTATTATTATTATTCTGTAGATGTTATATAATGACCTATTTGACCTTATTTGACCTACCAGATTTGTTTTTGACACATAAAATAAACTTGGTCAAACACCCGATGTAAACATAATTATTTAATTAGTTGTATAAAACATGGTAATAAGTAAAATAAAAGAAATGAGAAACATGAAAAGGTTTATCAAGAAGGTATATAATTAACATAATTTTATTATAAAGGAATTTAAAGGATGTTCACATAAAATGAAATGAAAGGTAAGGGATTCTCATATCATTTTTATATCTGTGAGATAAATGTCGTTTTCACTAATTACATATTTTGTGTGGTGTATCTACTGCCCCTTTTTTTATATTATATCATTAATCCTTTTATATTAATGGTATTTTAAAATTTAATTTAATTTTATTCCTTCATGAGGTTTATGATTTAAATTTTTTCAAAGTGGTATGGTACACTTTGGAATGTTTAATGATTATTTTCCTCAATAATAACTTTAATGATATTTCAATGGTATTTACATTCAAGGAAATTATACGACCATTGTTCAATAAAACCTTTAATTTATTCTCCTATGGTTATTCATGACATTTTTGAAGTATTAGTACCATTTTATCCCTCTTTGGTACTTAAAATGTTTTAGAAACAGTTTTTAATAAAACCTAACTTTATTTATCTCTTTAGTTGGAGAAATTGTTTTCTTATAAAAACCATGTTTTTATAAAATGTTTTCAAAAATTATTTTAAAATGATTTTGTAAAGACATTTTTACCCTTTTTTTCTTTTACCAATGTTTTCAAAGTAATCTTCTTGTTTCTTTCTCGATAATTCATTTTCAAACCTTTTTACCATGAAAAAGGAATGTTCTTTTACCATATATGACAATTACAGATTTAATCACCACCATTTCAATGAAGTTACCTTTTAATGTATAAAAGGATACTTTTTAAGGGAATTTTTTACAAAATTGATTTTAAAATAATTTTTTTAAAAGGTTTTACAAATCAAAATGACATTTTCTGCAAGAATTATTTTAAAATATATTTTTCTAGTATTTATATTCATCAACAAAAACAACCCATTACTTTTACTCCACTTAGGATTTTTTGTATTGATACCATAATTATTATTCCTCTGGATGGTTTATTATTGATATTGACAAGGATAATATTAAACTTTAATTCCTTGAATCATTTTTTATTCCCCTTGAAATATTCAATCTCCTATAATCATTGAACATTGAATTTTTCCCGAATTATCCGTTTCATTTATCATGGATATTAATATTTCCTAAAAAATATACCATTTTACATATGATATCTAATTTTATAGTTATTTTATTATTTAAGGAAATATTGAAAATTATATATTCTTTATTCAATATAGATATTTGATAAGGAATATTATTTATTTTTATTATTCGATATGAGGAATGATTTGGATTGGTAATGATGGGTGGATCTAGGACTTTATATAGATCCTTGATGCATAGATAGGTTCTCATGAGAAAAATATTTTCAAAAATTAAATGGGTTTCTATCTGTAGTTTTAAACCATCTTGTGAATGGTCTTGACGGTAGTGGTTTTCATGTGCCTTAGACATGACGTCCATTAAGAAATAATTTCCTTCATATTAGTTTTAGTTATTACTAATCCATGAGAATTGTTTGTCTGAATATCTATATATACATTTCATTTTTAGTTCATTGATAAAATGTAATGTGTTTTATTTTATTAAATTTCCATATTTATTTTGTTTTATCTAGTTATTAGAATGCCATGTGTTTCTAGTTGTTACCTTGACATATTGTTTATGCACTTCCCTCTCAGTTTATTGATTATATGGAATGTGAGTTCAGTTATTTAGCATGTCATAATTATTATTCTCATTGATTCATTATTTCTTTCGCTATATGTTTTCCCTTACTGAAGATTCTAGCTCACCCTTATTATGTTTATTTCCCCAGGAATCCAAGAAGCATACTAAAAAATATATGAAAGGATACACTATATATTATTCTTGAAGATATTTATTTATTTATAAATAATATTTTTTTTGTAATTATTATATTATTTTCTCATGTATGTATATCATTTACCAAGACTAATAAACTCTCAATCCTCCGAGATTTGATTCCTTGTAATCCTGGCAATGTAATTTATTTAAGGCACTGACTTTAGGCTATCTAGGGTTGGGTCTCTACAATTAGTATTAAAGTAAGTTTAGTAGAAACTTTGGAAAAAATACTTAGAAAAAAATAGGATAGATAAAATAATAATAAGGTATAATTTGAGGATAAGTATAGAAGAACATCCTAGAATTCTGGTAAGGTAGAGATTATGTGGGTCTTCCTAACAATACATCCCTTTATGGATACTAAAAGTTAATGTAGTTCTAGAATAGATATAACTAAGAGTAATAACTCCAATAAGTTGTTTTGATCCTAACTTGGGGTAACTTGGTACACAACAATAGGCCTTACGGGGCACCTGATTTGATGCTCTTGGGGGATTTTATTAGGATAATCCACTTTTTATTTAAAAACCATTATGAAGAATTTGAATGGATAATGAAAGTGAATAATAAATGTTAAAACTAAGGCGTTTTTGATTTAAAAATAAGTGGTAATGATTTAGAAATCCTAAAAATGATATTATGGATAAACCTTTGACCAAGGAAGGACCTATGAGGAAATAAATGGATGAAATAGTAATGTATTGAGGATGTATTGAAAACCATAGTTATGAGTCTATTTAATGATTAAATTTCATGGATGTCCCTTAGATTTATTTCGGAAATTATATTAATATGGTTTTAGAAAAGGAAAATATGTATGTTGGGTGACAACCTATGAATTCTGGTAAGGCTGCAGGTCTTAAACTAATGACCGAAGGAAAATAAGGGTTTCACTCTAACCACTGACCTACATAATGTCCTAGTTAAAATGTCATTGTTTCTAGTTAAAAAATATAATGAATAGATACTAATGATAAGAAAGTAGTGTTGCTTTTTAGGTTTATAGATTAATATCCTTACCATATTAGTTTTAGGGAATAGTTAGAGACAAATAATTATACTTTTTCACTCTTTTATAGTCCTTACAATCCTTTAAATTTTTTTAGTGCTTCAGGTATAAAAAAATTCCTTATTGATAATTAATTTCTAGGAGTAAATGAATGAATTAGAATTTCATCAAAGAAAATCCAAAAGTTAGTATTGTTAATATGAAATTGAAGCCTATCATGTAAGAATATTCATTATATTCTTGGACATTAAAATAATTAACCAACATTAGAAAAATGACTTCTAAATAAAATATTGTCCTAATACCTTATTTTCTATCGAACTGATGATCTATTAAATCATCATAGATTTATGGATTTAATGCCTTAAAATTTCTATTTAACATTCACTTGTTTTTGACTGATGACCTCAATCAATCCTTATAAATATTTATGCTTTTCCTCTAAGCACGTATCACTACTTACTACTAATGTTCTCATACTTAGATACCTAGTTATATGTGAGTCCATGTAAACATTTCACTTCTCATTATCTCTTTTCTAGAGGATGTTTTACAAAACATTCTCATGATGTGGGATTTCAAAATAGTAAATATCAAAAAATCTATCACCAAAATCGAGTTTAAATTTTGGGGATGCAATTTAATTAAGGTGGGGAGAATGTAACACCCCAAAATTCTAAAGTAAGAACCTTGTATTCGATAGCGTGTATGACACATGACACCAAGAGTATAAGGGAATGTAATATCAAGATAATTTATAATATATTTACTATTTAAAATATATTATATATATTTAAATTCATGAAACAATGATTTAGCCTATGTTACATGCAAGAGTGTCCTTCTTTGATGGCTTTCATTACACGCAAGATCGAGTTTTACCGAATAATAATATATCATTAAAATATTATTATTTAATATAATAAGATTTAAAAAAGAATTTTTGAATATTATTAACTAACTTATGAAATTTTATGGTTTATATAAATATAAAATTTATTCATGGGTTACCAATTAATGAGAAATGAAAATAATAACAAATTGGATATAAAAAGAAATATTATGTTTTATGCTTCCAAAGGTGTTTTATCTTAATAATAATAATTAATTATAATTAGTTAATGGGTTTATTAAAATATAAATGTTATATATTTAATCAAATAATTTGGATATTCATCCATTTGACTTGATAGGAATAAGATAAAAACAAACTCTATTTTACACATAAAAACCTATATTTTTATAAAGGCAATTTTACCGCCTTTTAATGGAGAACCAATTTTAAATCTGAATTTTTAAACTTGAATTGATTTAATACATCAAAATAAACTTTATATTTTAAATAATAACATAATAATTAGGTTAGGGTGAATCTTTCATATTTTTCTAAACATTTCATTTTTTAATGAATAGTTAAAAATACTGAATTTTAGTATAAAACTGCTTTTTCATCTAAATTATTTATAAGGTTAAATTATAATTATAATTTGTTTCAAAGTTTAATTAGATAATATATATTTTTTAATTAATACAATTTATTTCATTGTAATCAATTTCACTTTTAAATTTATTATAAAAACATAGAAAACTTTCAGATATTTTTACTTTAAAAACTCGCATTGTCAGCTCGCATATGAGATGAATTTTAAATTTATTTCTGCCACTTTTATGATGGGAATTTGGAAAAATGAATTACATATTTAGAATATTTTTTTTAATTTCTAATAATAAAAAAAATCGTTTTTACCAAAAATATTAGTAAAAGTAATTAAAATTAATTACAACAATTAAGGTTAAATTAAGCTTAATAAGGGATTAAACCTTAACCATTAGGCCCAAGATGACCTGTAACCTTCTCCAAGATTTTTTTATGGTTATATATCTAACTAATACTCTCTTGGATCAAATTTTATCCATTATTGGATCCACTTTCAACATGAAAAACGTGGGAATAATTCCTTAGTCAAAATATCACAAGAGTGCCACTCTTCCTCTACTATAAAAGGCCACCAATTATCCCACTTCCTGACACATCTCAAACGACATAGGTTCAAAAAAATCTCTGGACAAATAGATTCCCAACATCCCTCAGCTGTATCTTTAATCCTCCATTTTTGGATAAATACTTCCAAGTATTCTCTTTGGTATAAACCAAAAGGAGTTTCCTGATTTTTAAGGAAACACTTTGAAACAATCTATTTTATTTCATTTAATCCTCCAACCATTCAATTTTTTTTAAATAATTCTTATATAATGACAAAAATATGATAAATATACTATTTTGTTTTTTATTATGGTTTATATCTACACTTACACACACCTTCATCTAATGGTTGATGAACATACTGCTTATGTGAACGGCGAACTACCGCCTCACGAAATGATGATTGTTTTTTCTTACTTTACCACCCCTCATGGTGCTAATTATTATGGAAGATCTGTTTATATATGTTATAAATGTAATTTATTATGTATTTAATATTATTTAATTATTTTACAACACATATATTTATACTTTCCATTTTTTGTGAAAACGATAACATCATTTGTGAAAGTGTGGACTACTATCCCCTCAAAGTGATGTGATTCGTTCACACTTTACATGGATCATATAAAGGTAGGATTTAATTAAAAATAAATGACATAAAAAATATTATATTGATGAAAAAATTAAATTTTTGGTAATAAAATATATACCATTTTCTTTATTAACCTTTCAAACACTTAAATAGTGATAACATCATTTATGGATGTGTGGACTACCGCCTCCTCAACAAGATGAGATTACTTTTACATCACAGAAATTATATATATAAGTATATATGATTATATAACATGGTATTCATGATATTATTATCTTTATGTAAAGATATAGTGTTACTTACCTTCTTTCCATAATGATCATTGAAAAATGAGAATGTTAGTCATGCGTACATACGACCTACCGTCTCCATGATTGTAGCATTGGTTAATTTTTCATAACCATATTTAACAATTGATTTTAAAAGTATAATTAATGTAATAATTTAATAATTATATCTTGGTTATTATTTTAGGGATGTTATATAATGAACCCATTGACCATAGACGACCTACCCGAGTTGTTTTTGACACATAAACCAAACTTGGTCAAAACTCCCGATGTAAAATTAATTGTTTAAGTCATTGTATAAAACATAGTAAAAAAAAAAAGAAATAATAAACATGAAAAAGGTTCTCAATAAATTATATATTTAGAATAAGTTTATTATACAGGAATTTAAAGTTCATTCACTTAAAAGGAAACATAAGGTAAGGGATTCTCATATCACTTTTTTACATTTGTTGGGTAAATATCATTTTCACCACTTACATATTTTGTGTGGTGTATCTACTGCCCATTTTTTTATACTATACCATTATTAATTTTATCTTCATGGTATTTTAATCTTCTATTTAATGTTATTACTTCATGAGGTTTATGATTTAAAATGATTTAAAGTTGTATGGGATACTTAGGAATATTTACAGATTATTTTCCTCAATAATAACTTTAATGATATTTCAATGGGTTTTCCATTCAAGGAAATTATATAACTATTTTTCAATAAAACATTTAATTTTCCATCCTATGGTTATTCATGACCATTTTCAAGTGTGAGTACCATTTTCCACTTTTTGGTACACAAAATATTTTAGAAAATGTTTTTAAGAAAACCTGACTTTATTCATCTCTTTAGTCAGAGAACCTATTTTCTTATAAAAACCATGTTTTATTAAAATGTATTTAAAAATTATTTTAAAATTATTTGGTAAATAATTTTTTACCCTTTTTTTCTTTTACCAATATTTTCAAGGGAATCTTCTTATCTCTTTCCCTAAAAGGCATTTTCAAAACTTTTACCATGTAAAAGGAATGTTCTTTTACCTTGTATGACAATTACATATTTACTCGCCATCATTTCAATAAAGATTACTTTTCATGTCTAGGAGGATAATTTATAATGAAACTATTTTTAAAAGTTATTTTCAAAGAAAAGGTTTTTAAAAAGGGTTTACAAAAAAAAATTATATTTTCCTTAAGAATTATTTTAAAAGATATTTTTATAGTATTTTTATTTATCATCAACAAAAACCCTTTATTTCTTACTTTAAATGGGATTTATTATATTGATACCATCCTTATTCTTCCTATGGATGGTTTATTATTTATTTGTCCTAGGATAACATTCACATTCACTTCCTCAAATCATTTATTATTCACTTGAAATATTCAATCTCCTATGATCATTGAACATTGAATTTCACCCTAATTATCTATTTCATTTATCATGGATATTACTATTGCATAAACCATATTTCATTTTATATAAGGTGTCTACTTTGATAGTTATTTGATTATTTGGTGAAATATTGATAATTCCATATTATTTATTCAATAAGGATATTTTAGATGTCATATTATTTATTTTTATTACTTAATATGAGGAATACATTGGATTGGTAATGATGGGTAGAGACGATACCTTATATGGATCCTTGATGCCTTGATAGGTTCTCATGAGGCAAATATGTTGCAAAAATTAAACAAGTTTCTATCCGTAGCTTTGAACCATCTTGTGAATGTTTTTGATGGCATATGTTTTCATGTGCTTTAGAAATAATGTCCATTATGAAATCATTGTATTCATATTATTTTCAGTTATTATTCATCCTTGAGATTTTGCATCGACATATCTATAGATACAATTAATTTTCCATTCATTGATTAAATGGAATGTGTTTTAGTTTCTTACCTTTCCATATTTATTTTTTCTTATCTAGGTATGTTAATGGAATGTGTTTTTGGTTATTACCTTTCCATATTGTTTATGAACCTCCCTCTCAGTTTATTGATTATATAGCATGTGAGTTTAGTTATTTACTATGTCATAATTATTATTCTCATTGATTCATTATTTATTCCACTATATTTTTTCCTTACTAAGAATTTTAGCACACCCTTATCATGTTTCTTTCCCTAAGAATCCAAGAAGCATACTAGTAAAGATATGAAAGGATATGCTATATGGAATAAAGTTATTATTCTTGAAGTTATTTATTTATTTAGAAAGAAGAAAAAAACATGTTGTAATTAGTGTATTAATTTATAATGTATGTATCTGATTTACCAAGACCACTAAACTCTTGGTACTTATGGATTTGATTCCTTGTAATCATGCCAATGTAATTGATAACAGGAATTGTCTTTGGTCTATCTGGGGTTGGGTCGCTATAATTGGTATTAGAGTATGCTTAGTAAAAACCTTGGGAACCGGTTTTAAGAAAACATAGGTTTGAGAGCATAACCCTAAGGTATAATTTAAGGATAAGTATAGAATAAGATCCTATAATTTTTGTAAGGTATAGATTATATGGGTCTTCATAGGAATACATCCCTGTCTATATATTACAAGTGGAAGTGGTTCTGGAATAAATGTTTCTAGGGGTTACAAATATAACAAGGTGTTTTAATCCTAACTCGGGGTAACATCGTACTAAAAAATGATCCTTACCACACACCTGGTTTGACACTCCCAGGGTATTTTCTTAGGATAATGCACCTTTTCTTTACAAACCATTATGAAGAATTTGAGTGGATAATAAAAATGAATATTAATGGTTAAACCTAAGGTGTTTTATATTTAAAAATAAAGTTTCATGATTTAGAAATCCCGAAAATGATATTATAGATAAACCTTAGGCCAAGGAAAGACCTATATGGACATAAATGGATGAAATATTTATGTATTGAGGATGTATTGAAAACCATAGTTAAGAGTGTATTTAATGATTAAATTTCAAGTATTTCTATTAGATTTATTTGGAAATTATATTAATATGTTTTTAGAAAAGGACAATTTGTATGCTGAGTGACATCCTCTCAAGTCCAGTAAGGCTACGGGTCTTGAACCCATGCCTGAAGGATGATAAGGGTTTCATGCCAACTACTGACCTACACAATGTCTTGGTTAAAATGTCATTGTTTTTAGTTAAACAATTTGATGAATAGATACTAATGATAATTAAGTAGTTTTACTTTTTAAGTTTTGAGATTATTATCATTACCATATTACGTTTTGAGAATAGTTAGAGACAAATATTAAGCTTGTCACTATTTTGTAGGCCTTACAATCCTTTAAAAGTTTTCTTTTAGTGATCTAGGCATAAAAAAATTCATCATTGAGAATTAATTTCTAGGAGTAAATGAATGAATTATAATTTGATTAAAGCACAACCAAAATTTATGATTATTAATATGAAATTTAAACCTATCAAGTAAGAATATTTCCTTATATTCCTGGTCAGTAAAATAATTACCCAACATTATGAAAATGACTTTGAAATAAAATAGTGTCCGAATTCCTTTATTTCTGTTGAAATGATGGTATCTTAAACCATTATATATTTATGGATTTTAGGCCTTAAACTTTTTATTTATCATTTAATTGTCTATTATTGATGACCTCAATCACTCCCTATAAATATTTTCACTTTTTCTCCATGTACGTATCTTTACTTTCCAACAATGTTATTCTACTTAGATACCTAGTTATATGTTAGTCCATGTGAACTTTTAACTTCCCATTATCTATTTTATAGAGGATTTTTTGAGAACCATTATCATGATGTAGTATTTAAATATAGTAATTATAAAAACATATATCACCAAGATTGAGTTTAAATTGAAAGGATGCAATTTAATTAAGGTGGGTAGAATGTAACACCCCGAAATTCTAAATTAAGAACTTTGTATTCGATAGCGTGTATGACACGAGACACCAATCACATAAGGGAATATAATATCCAAATAATTTATAATATATTTAATATTTAAAATAGATTCTATATATTTCAATACATGAAACATGGAGTTATCATGCGTTAAACACAAGAGCGACCTTCTACGATGGCTTGCATTACAAGCAAGACCGAGTTTTACCGTACAATAATATATTATTAATTTTTTTATTTAATATAATAAGATATAAACTATAAGTTATGAATATTATTAACTAAATTATGAAAATTTATGGTTTATATAAATATGAAATTAATTCATAGGTTAACAGTTAATTAAGAATAGAAGTAAGAACAAATTAGATATAAAAAGAAATATTATTATTTTTAGGCTTCCAAAGGACTTTCTTATTAATAAAAATAATTAATTATAATTAGGTAATTATTTTAATGAAATATATATGGTATATATTCAATCAAATATTTTTTATATTCATCCATTGGTTTTTATAGGCACAATATAAGAACAAACTCTATTTTACACATAAAAACATATATTTTTATAAAGTCAATTTTACCACATTTTAATAGAAAACCAATTTTAAATAGGAATTTTGACACTTTAATTAATTTAATATGTCAAAATGAACTTCATATTTGAAATAGAAACATAATAATTAGGTTATGGTGAATTTTTTATATTTTTATGGAATATTTCATTTTTTAAAGAGTAGGTAAAAATACTGAATTTTAGTTCAAACCCGATTTTTCATCTAATTTATTTATTTGGTTAAATTATAATCTTAATTGGTTTTAAATTTTAATTAGATAATATTTTTATCAATTAATAAAATTTATTTTATAATAATCAATTTCACTTTGAAATTGATTATAAAAATATAACAAACTTTCAGACGTTTTAACTTTAAAAACTTGCATTGCCGTCCTGCCCGTGGAATAAATTTTAAATTAATTTCTTCCACTTAAATTATTTAAATTTGTAAAAATAAATTAGATATTTGGAATCATAAAAATTTATAATTTCTAATAAGAAATTTTTTTGAGCAAAAATATTAGTGAAAGTAATTAACATGAAACAATTAAGGTTAAATTAATCTTAATATGGGACTAAACCTTAACCATTAGGCCCAAAACGGCCTATAAACTTCTCCAAGAGAAATTGGATGGAAATATATCGACCCCATCCTCTATTTTATCTAATTAGGTTTATTATTGGATCCAATTTCAACATGAAAAATCCGGAAATAATTCCTTTGTCAAAATATTGCAAGAGTGCCACTCCTCCACTATAAAAGGCCACCACTTCTCCCACTTTCTCACACATATAAAACCACTTAGGTTTGGAAAATATCTGCCAAAATATATTCCAAAAATACATCACCTAGACCTGGAATCCTACATTTGTGCATAAATACTTCCAAGGAATCCCTTTGGTATACAAAAACGAGTTACCTGATTTTAAAGGTAACACTTTCAAACGATCTATTTTCTTTCATATACTCCTCCACCAATTAAATTATTTTTAAATTAGGATTATATAACAACACCAGTATGATAAATATACTATGATGTTGTTTTTATTAAGGGTTCAATCTAAACTCACACATATCCCCATATAATGGGTGACACACATACTATTTATGTGAATGATGAACTACTACCACCCGAAATGATGATTGTTCGCTCTTCCTTTAATGACTCTCATGGTGGTAATTATGATGAAAAATATATTTATATATGTTATATATAATATTTATTATGTTTTAAGCTTCTTTAATTCTTTTACAACATATATCTTTATACATTTCATTTTTTGTAAAACTGATAACATTATTTGAGGAAGTGTGGACTACCACCCCTCAAAGTGATGTAATTCGTTGACACTATACATGGAACGTATAAGGGGAGATTTTAATTAGAAATGTGTGACACAAAAAAACTCTATATGATAATCATTACATAATTAACTCTATGTAAATATAATATATACCATCTTCTTCATTACCCTTTCACATACTTAAAAAGTGATAACATTGTTCGTGGACATGTGGACTACCACTACCTTGACACGATGTGACTCCTTTTATGTCACAATAATTATATATATATATACATATAAGTATAAATGATTATATAAAAATTTATATATGATATAATTATAATTATAGAAATATATAGTGTTACTTACCTTCTTTCCATAACGATCTTTGAAAAAAAAGAACGTTACTCAGGGGTACATACGACCTACTGTCTCCATGATTGTAACATTGGTTCATTTTTCATAACTATATTTTATGATTTATTTCAAAAGTATAATTAATTTATGAATATGATAGTTATTCCATGATTATTATTTTTTAGATGTTATATAATGACACCTTTTACCATAGTTGACCATCCAAAGTTGTTTTTGACACATAAACCGAACATAATCAAAACACCCGATGTAAATGTAATTGTTTAAGTAGTTGTATAAAACAAGGTAATAAGTAAAACAAAAACAATGATAAACATGAAAAAGGATCCCAATAAATTAGAAAATTAACATAATTTTATTATACTCAAAGTTAAAGGATGTTCACCAGAATGGAAATGCAAGGTAAGGGATTCTGATCCCACTTATTTTACATCCATGAGATAAATGTCATGTTCACCACTTACATATTTTGTGTGGTGTATATTCTTACCCTTTTTTTATATTATACAATTAATAATTTTATATTCATGGTATTTTAAACTCTCATTTAATTTTATTCATTCATGAGGTTTATGATTTAAAATGTTTCAAAGCAGTAAGGGACACTTTGGAATGTTTAAAGATTATTTTCCTCAATAATAACTGAAATGATCTTGAATTTTTTTTTTCATTAAAGGAAAATATATGAAATTTTTTCAACAAAACCTTAAAGTTTCTCTCATATGGTTATTAATGATCATTCTAATGTAATTTTACTATTTTTTCACTCATTGGTACTCAATTTTTTAAAGAAAACCTGACTTTATTTCTCCCTTTAGTCAGAGTACCTGTTTTTTTTTCTAAAAAACCTGTTTTATTAAAATGTTTTCAAAAATTATTTTAAAATGATTTAGAAAAGAAATTTTTACCATTTTTGTATTTTACTAATGTTTTCAAAGGAATATTCTTGTGTCTTTATTAGAAAGGAATTTTTCAAACCTTTCTACCATGAAAAAGAAATGTTCTTTTACCTCATACGGTAAGTATGGATTTACTCACCTTAATTTCTTTGAATATTCCTTTGAATTTATAAAAGGATAATTTTTAAAGAAAATATTTTCAAATGTGATTTTAAAATAAATATTTTTCAAAAGTTTTTACAAAACAATTGGATATTTTCCTTAAAAATATTTTTAAAATATATTTTTATAGTATTTATATTCATCAACAACAAAAAACCATTATTTTTACTCCACTTGGGATTTTTTGTATTGATACCATCATTATTCTTCCTCTGGATGGTTTATTATTGATTTGGAAAACGATAATATTCACATTAAATTCCTTTAATAATTTGTTATTCCCTTAGAAATATTCAATATCTTATGATCATTGAACATTTAATTTCCCCTAATTATCCATTTTATTTATCATGGATATTTCTATTGCCTAAACTATATACCATTTTACATATGGTGTCTACTTTGATAGTTATTTCATTATTTGTATAGATATTGATAATTATGTATTCTTTATTCATTATGGATATTTGATAATTGATGTTATTTATTTTGATTATTCTATATGAGGAATGATTTGGACTAGTAATGACGGGTGGAGCCCAGACTTTATATAGCTCCTCTATGCATCGATAGGTTCTCATGAGACAAATAAGTTGCGCAAATTAAATGGGTTTCTATCCATAGTTTTAAACCATATTTTGAAAAGTGTTAAAAATATAGGTTTTCATGTTCTTTATAAATAATGTTCATTAATAAAGAATTGGATTCATATTAGTTTTAGTTATTATTCATCCATGAGATTTTGGGTCGACATATCTATAGATACATTTCATTTTTATTTTTTGATTAAGTATAATGTGTTTTAGTTTCTTACCATGGAAAATTTATTTTTCCATATCTAGTTATTTTAATTGAACGTGTTTCTAGTTTTTACATCTCCATATTGTTTATGAACATCTCTCTCAGTGTATTGTTTATTTTTCATGTGAGTTATTTATTTTTCATATCATAATTAGAATTCTCATTTATTCATTATTGATTACAGCATATTTTTTACCTTATTGAGCATTTGAGCTCACCCGTATTATGTTTCTTACCCCAGGAATCCAAGAAGAATACTAAGAAATATATGCATGGATTGGCTAGATGGAATAAAGTTATTATTCTTGAAGTTATTTATTTATTTAGAATGAAGAAAAAATGTTGTAATCAGTGTATTCTATTCTCATGTATGTGTCTAGTTTACAAATATTACTAAACTCTTGGTCCTTAGGGATTTAATTCCTTGTAATCATGATAAGGTAATTTATAGAAAACACCATATTCGGGATATTCAGGGTCAGATATCTATAGTTGGTATCAGAGGAAGTTTAGTAGAAACCTTGGGAAATAGATTTAGGAAAATATAGTTTAGAGAACATTAACTTAAGGAAGAATTTTGAGGATAAGTATAGAAGAACATCCTATAATTTTTCTAAGGTAGATATTATATGGGTCCTCGTAGAAATACATCTTTGCCTTAATACTACAAGTGGACGTGGTTCTGGAATAGATGTACCTAGGATTAATAACTCTGATAAGGTGTTCTAAGCTTGACTCAGAGTAACATATTACATGAAAATTAACCTTGTTGCACACCTGGTTTGACACTCCCAGGGGATTTTCTTAGGATAATCCACTTGTTCTTTACAAACCATTATGATGAATTTTAATGGATAATTAGAATGAATAATCAATGTTAAACCTAAGGTCTTTTAGATTAAAAAATGAGGTGTCATGCTTTAGAAATTTGAAAAATGATATTATGGATAAACCTTAGACCAAGGATGGACCTATGTGGAAATAAATGGATGAAATAATTATATATTGAGGATGTATTGAAATTTTTTTTAAGAGTCTATTTGATGATGAAATTTGAAGGAAGTCCATTAGATTTATTTCCGAAATTATATTAATATGGATTTAGAAAAGGAAAAATTGTATGCCTAGTGAAAACCTATCAAGTATGGTAAGGATGCGGGTCTTCAACTCATCAACGAAGGATGATAAGGGTTTCACACTAACCACTAAACTACACAATGTCTTGGTTAAAATGTAATTTCTTATAGTTAAAATTTTTTATCAATAGATACTAATGATTAGTAAGTAGTGTTAATTTTTAGGTTTAGATATTAATGTCCATACCATATTAGTTTTTAAGAATATTTAGAGACAAATATTTATACTTTTCACTCTTTTATAGGCTTTATGATCCTTTACATGTTTCTTTTAGTGCTTCAAGCATAAAAAAATTCATTATTGTTAATTAATTTCTAAGAGGAAAGAAATGAATTAGAATTTGATCAAAGCACAACCAAAAGTTAGGATTATTCATATGAAATTGAAACCTATCAATTATGAGTATTTCTTTATATTCTTGTTCATTAAATGAATTACCCAACATTAGGAAAATGACTTCAAAATAAAATATTATCCCAATACCTTAATTTCTATTAAATCAATAGTCTCTTAAATCATCAAAGATTTTTGGATTTGAGGCCCTCAATATTCTATTTAACATTAATTTTATTATTATTGATGACATAAATCACTCCCTATAGATATTTATGCTTTTCCTCCAAGTAAAAATTTATACTTTCCACTAATGTTCTCCTACTTAGATACCTAGTTATATATTCTTCCATGTGAACTTTTCACACCCTGTTCTCTCTTTCCTAGAGAATGTTTTACAAACCCTTCTCACAATGTGTTATTTTGACATATGAAATATCAAACAATCTATCACTAATATTGATTTTAAATTGTGATGACTAAATTTAATTAAGGTGGGGAGAATGTAACACCCAGAAATTTTAAAGTAAGAACCTTGTATTTGATAGTGTGAATGACATGCGACACCATGCGTGTTAGGGAATATAATACCCATATATCTTACAATATATTTACTATTAAAAATATATTATATATATTTCAATTCATGTTACATTGAGTTAATATGTGTTATATGCAAGATCGATCTTCTTCGATGACTTGTGTTACATGAAAGATTGAGTTTTACTGAACAATAATGTATTATTAAAATATTATTATTTAATAAAATAAGAGATAAACAAGACTTTTTGAATATTATTAACTAAATTATGAAAATATATGGTTTATATAAATATAAAATGAATTCATGGGTTACCAATTAATGAGAAATTAAAATAAGAATCAATTGGATATAAAAAGAAATATTATTATTTTTATGCTTCCAAAGGAGTTTTGTCTTAATTAACATAATTAATTACAATTAGTTAATTATTTTAATGAAATCTAAATTTTATATATTCTATAAAATATTTTTTATATCCATCCATTGGATTTTATAGGAATAAGATAAAAAAACTATATTTTATACATAAAAACCTATATTTTTATAAAGGCAATATTACCGTCTATTAAGGGGGAACCCATTTTAAATATGAATTTTGACACTTAAATTGATTTAATATTTCAAATTAAAATTTATATTTTGAATAAAAACATAATAATTATGTTAGGGTTATTTTTTTATATTTTTCTCAAACATTTCATTTTTTAATGAATAGTTAATAATACTGAATTTTTGTTCAAAACTGTTTTTTCATCTAATTTATTTATAAGGTTAAATTATAATTATAATTATTTATAAAGTTTTCTTAGATAATATTTTTATTATTTAATTCAATTTATATAATTGGAATCAATTTTAGTTTGAAATTGATTATAGAAACATAGCGAAATTTTAGACGTTTTTTACTTTAAAAACCCGCATTGTTGTCTCGCATATAGGTTGAATATTAAATTAATTTCTTCCACTTTTATGATTGTAATTTGGAAAAATTAATTGTATATTTTGAATAAGAATAATATATAATTTATATTAAGAAAAAATTTGTTTTTGAACAAAAGTATGAGTGAAATTAATTAAAATTATTTAAAATGATAAAGGTTAAATTAAGCTTAATAAGGGACAAAACCTTAACCATAAGGCCCAAAATGACCTATAACTTTTTTTCAAGAGCTATTTGATGGCCATATATCTACCCTATAATATTTTTTATCGAATTGGGTCTATTATTGGATCCACTTTCAACATGAGAAACATGGAAAGAATTCCTTTTTCAAAATATTACAAGAGTGTCACTCCTCTATTATAAAAGGCCACCACTTATCCCACTTCCTCACACTAATAAAACCACTTAGGTTCAGAAATTATATAACTAAATAGATTCCCAAACACCCCAGACGTTTAAACCTACCTTTTGGTAGAAATCCTTTTAAGTAATCCCTTTGGTATAAACTAAAAAGACTTAACTGATTTTTAAGGCAACACTTTCAAACAATCTCTTTTCTTTCATTTACTCATCCACCCATTCAATTATTTTTAAATAATGATTATATAAAAACACCAGTATTATCAATATACTATTATGTCGTTTTGTTAAGTGTTATAGCTACACTAACACAAACCTCCATCTAATGGGTGACAAATATACTGTTTATGTGAACGATGAACTATCGCCTCATGAAACAATGATTGTTCATTCTTCCTTCACCACATCCCATGATGGTAATTATGATGGAAAATATGTTAATATATTTTATATATGATATTTATTATATATTTAATATTATTTAATTATTTTAAAACATATATCTTTATATTTTCTATTTTATCTAAAAATGATAAGATCATTTGGTGAAGTGTAGACTACCACCCCCTCAAAGTGTTGTGATTCATTCACACTATAAATGGAACGTATAAAAGATGGTTTTAATTAAAAATTTGTGAAAAAAACTCTATAATATATTAATTAAATAATTAAATTTCTATAAATATAATATATATCATTTTCTTTATTACCCTTTCACTCACTTAAAAGTGATAACGTTGTTCGTGGATATGTGGACTACCACCTCATCGACATGATCTGATTCATTTTACATCAAAATAATTATATATAAAAGTATATTTGATTATATAACATGGTATTTATGATATAATTATCATTATGGAATGATATAGTGTTACTTACCTTCATTCCATTATGGTCATTGTAAAATGAGAATGTTACTCATGCGTATATAAGACCTACCATCTCTAGGATTGTAACGTTGGTTAATTTATCATAACCATGTTTAATGATTTATTTTAAAAGTATAATTAATGTATTAATATGATGATTATATCATGATTATTAATCTATAGATGTTATATAATGACCCTTTTTACCATAATTGACCTACCAGAGTTACTTTCGATTCATAAACCAAACTTGGTCAAAACACCTTATATAAACTTAATTGTTTAAGTAGTTGTACACAAAATGGTAATAAGTAAAATAAAAAAAATATAAACATGAAAAAGTTTATCAATAAAGTATATAATTAACATAAGTTTATTATATAGGAAGTTAAATTTCATTCACCTAAAAGGAAACATATGGTAAGGGATTATCATCTCACTTTTTTACATCCGTGAGATAAATGTCATGTTCACCACTTACATATTTTGTGTGGTGTATCTAATTCCCATTTTGTTATATTCTATCATCAATACTTTTATCTTCATGGTTATTTAATCTTTCATTTAATATTATTCCTTTATGAGGTTTATGATTTAAAATGTTTCAATTTGGTATGAGACACTATGGAATGTTTAAAGATTATTTTTCTCAAAAATATTTTTAATAATATTTAAATGGTATTTAAATTCAAGGAAATTATATGAAAATTATTTAGTAAAAACTTTAATTTTATCTTACTTGGTTATTTATAACCATTTTCAAGTATTAGTACCATTTCTATACTCTTTGGTACTCAAAATGTTTTAGAAAATGTTTTATAAAAACCCGACTTTATTTATCTCTTTAGTTAGAGAACCCGTTTTCTTCTAAGAATATTTTTTTATTAAAAAAATTTCAAAAATGATTTTAAAATGATTTGGTAAATACATATTTACCCTTTTTATCTTTTACTAATGTTTTAAAGTAATATTTTTTCCATTTTCCTGATAAGGCATTTTTCAAAACTTTTTACCATGAAAAAGAAATTTTATTTTACCTCATACGACAAGTACAAATTTACTTGATCTTATTTATTTGAAACTTATTTTTCATGTCTAAAAAAGTAATTTTTATAGATTTTTTTTCAAAAGTGATTTAAAAAAAATAATTCAAAAGGTTTTATAGAACAAAAGGATATTTTCCTCAAGAATTATTTTAAAAGATATTTTTATAGTATTTCTATTCATCAATGAAAACAACCATTTATTTTTACTCTACTTGGGATTTTTTGTATTCATACCATCCTTATTCTTCCTATGGATGGTTTATTATTTATTTGGAAAAGGATGGAATTCACATTCACTTCCTTGAATCATTTTTATTCCCCTTGATATATTCAATCTTCTATGATCATTGAACATTGAATTTCCCCTAATTGTATATTTCATTTATCATGGATATTACTATTTTATAAACCATATACGATTTTATATATGATATCTACTTTGAAAGTTACTTGATTATTTGGGGAAATATTGGTAATTCTATTCTCTTTATTCAATATAGATATTTTATAAGTCATGTTATTTATTTTTATTATTCAATATGAGGAATTATTTGGACTGGTAATGAAAAGTAGAGCCTAGACTTTATATAGCTCCTCGATCCATTGATATGTTCTCATAAGATAATTAAGTTGCTTAAAGTAAATAGTTTTCTATCCATAGTTTTAAATCGTATTGTGAAAGGTCTTAATAGTATAGGTTTTCATGTGCATTATACAAGATGTACATTAATAAATAATTTCCTTCATATTAGTTTCATTTATTATTCATCCATGAAATTTTGCATCGACATATCTATGGATACATTTTGCTTTTAGTTCATTGATTAAATGGCATGTGTTTTAGTGTCTTAATTATCCATATTTATTTTTCCTTATCTAGTTATTTGAATGAAATGTGTTTCTAGTTATTACCTTTCCATATTGTTTATGAACTTCCTTATCAGTTTTTTTATTATATGAAATGTGAGTTCAGTTATTTACGATGTCATAATTATTATTTTCATTGATTCATTGTTGCATCCCCCATATTTTTTCACTTAATGAGAATTTGAGATCACCCTTATTATGTTTCTTTCCCCATGAATCCAAGAAGTGTACTAAGAAAGTTATGAAAGGACACACTAGGTGGAATAAAGTTATTATTCTCAAATTAATTTATTTATTTAGAAAGAAGAGGAAAATATAGTAATTAGTATATTATTTTCTCATATATGCATCTAGTTTACCAAGACTACTAAACTATCAATCCTTCGAGATTTTATTCCTTGTAATAATTGCAATATAATTGATAGAAAAAAGCATATCCAGGCCATCTTTGGCCAGGTCACTACAATTAGGGGCAACGTTGTCATGGTTGTCCCCCAAAATGGCCAAGACCCATTAAATTGTATGTAATGGTTATGAAATCAATTGGTAAGTTGTTTTGTTTATAATACTTAGAATTGTTTCCTAGAAAATTGATGATAATTATTTAGGATTATGAAGTAAAAAATATAAATCATTAAACGAACACCAAGATATAACATGCTTTAGATCACATTGATCATATCTTCATAAGGAGAGTACCATCCTGGACAATAATTTATTACTAATAAAATTAGGAAAGAAACACAAAATCAAATACAAAAAAGAATATAGATAAGAGAAATGTTATGAGGAGTCTGAACTTAGGGAACCTAGTGGGTATGAAGGACCCCATCATGACAAGTCATGATCCTATGAAATAAAAAATATAAATAATTAAATAAAAACTAAGATATAACATGCTTTAGATCATGTTGGTCCCTTGTGCATAAGGAGAGTACCATTCTGGACAAAAATTTATTACTAATAAAATTAGGAAAGAAACACAAACTCAAATACATAAAAATATAGATAAGAGAAATGTTATGAGGAGTTTGAACTTGGTGTACCCAGTGGATATGAAGGACCCCATCATGACGAGTCAGCATCATACACTCTTGGACAGACTCATGCACACACGCAAAAAGGTTACAAAAAAAACATGATTTGGAAAGTAATTTTTTCACTTATATATATAGGTTTCTTGATCAAAACCTAATTATGATTAAAATAGTCGTGTATAGAGATTTTGATATACTGTTTCATTATCCATCACCCAATAAACAAGAATCTTTGATGAATCTCTAACAAAATGAAGAACCAATTATAGGAGGTCAGTATGCTAGGGATCTAAGGGAGCAGTAGGGTCGGTAAACCTTAGTTTCCTCTTTTATTCTTTGAGATCCCAACAAGATCCAAGATTTCACAATCCCATTCTCTCAAAAAAAGAAAAGAAAAATTAAATGAATGGATTTGAACCAACTGAGAGAGATGAAGTTTTTAGGTAATTATGGATGATAGTAGAGGCATCAACTATTATAGGTGTAGGTGTGAGATGAAAGTTTCATGGATAGCTTGGATCAAAAGGATCATTCGAGTAATTAAAAGTGGCATATATGGGTGGGTTATGTGGAGCCACACCACAATCCAAAAGTGTGAGATAGGGATTGAATGAAATTTTTTAGACAAATAAAAAACATTTAAGAAACACAAAAAATACTATTAAGGGTAATTTAATCAACTAAGATCAATGGATACAAATCAGAATGCTAAATAATAAGGAAAAGTAGAAATATATTAATAAAAATATATTTTCATGGATAAAAATAATAAAATGATGCACATAAATAATAATTAGCCTTGAATACAGGTAAGATAATAATTAAACACTTATAGATTGATAAAATAAATTTAAATACAATATATATAATAAACCATGCAGTAATAATGAGAAACATAAGGTCATATGGTACCAGGGAATATAATCCAACTAATCTAATAACTATATTCCCATCATTCCTATCCCTTATAATCAGGTTTCATGTCATCTATCCCACATCTCAATATAGAGTTTATGATATCACCTCTAATCGAAGTCTCACTCCCCTAACATGTTCTGGGAATGAAGCGAAGTAAAATAATTGGGTGGTGTGGGGATGTGCTGATGAAAGATGAACTACCTCATAACATGATCAACACAGTTCCTCTCAATAATGTGAAAATGAATAATATGTATTATGCATGTTCTAGTAGTAATAATTATCATACTGTAAGGAAGGAGTATCTAGAGTACATTCCCAATATATGGAAACCATGATACCAGTAATATAAAAAATGAATATCCAATTAATAAATGAATTCATGTACAATAAAAAAGTATAGTTCTAATATATAATTAAGAATAATTTATCTTATATAGCTGAAGACTATCCAACATAAGTCTATAAGTCAATACATCATATCTAGTGTTATCTAAATGGTGATAGCTCTAGATCAACCTACATATAAAATTTTTGTAGTTATAGTTTTAAAATTCAAATTTACATATTTGATTTTCATATAAGGAAAATATACCATCATACACATCTAAAATCCTATCAAATGTCGATAGGAATTGGTGCACACACATGTGGAGTGAAGCGACAGATGCATTCTCATACCCACATCTAGATTAGAATAAAATATTATACAATTTTCATCTTATCGATAAAACATATGTTTCATTGTGATATGTATGTATAAGAAATACATGAAGACCTAGACTATATTTCCTTATCTCATCCAAGTACTCATGTAACGATAAATACATTAGAGATACAAATGTAGTAGAATGATTGACAATAATAATTCCACCAATAAGTCTCAGAATATATTCATGTGAAAATCTTAGTATGGTGATCTTGTCACACAACTATAAAATTCACCTATGGCCATAGTTTGGAAACATGGCCATAGGACAAAAAACCATGGTGAGTAAATCCGTTTCAATAGGTGTTCTTAATTTACATGAATTAAACTATGGAAGTTGGTCATATATATCCATAGTTTAAAATGTTTCAATTTTTAGCTACATACATAGTTTAACCATGGAAATTGAAGCCTAATACCATATTTAAACTCATAGAAGTAGGTAATCTATATCCATAGTTTAATATGTGAAAATTTCTTTTTATAGTCATGGTTTATCCATAGAAATTTCACCCTAAGACCATAATTAAAATCATAACAGTAGATAATGTATAGCCAAGATTTATAACCATAGAAATTTGTTACTACAACTATGGTTAAAACCATGGAAATTTAAAGCTACTACCATGGTGAAAACTATGGATATATCCTCAATATTCCATAAAAAACTCTTACCCTATAACCAACAACTTCCTGAACTCATATTATCTAGATACTACAGGTTATAACAGCACACAAAAACACTCATATCATCAATATTCCATAAAAAATCATTTAACATTTAATTTTTTTAATAATCATTATAAATAACTTTAATGAATCATCAAATAATGCTCAAATATTTTATGATAACTTAAAATGGATGAAATGAAATTATTTTAAACAATATCAAGTATTCTAAGTCATTCCTCAAATCAAAACACAACTATATAACTAGTCATGTTATATAAATTATATAATAATAAACTAACCTATAAATCTTGTTGTGTTATAGCATTATTTTATAATTCCATAAGTTAGTCACTTTCACTAAATAATTCAAGAGATAATATATTATAACACCAAAAAATGTGAAATATTCCAACTAATTAAATGGAAAGTCATACATACCAATACATAATAATTTGAAATGAAAGAGATAATGGAATGAAGTATTGGAAACACACTCTTTAATAATCTACAATATTATAGACTAAGCTTCAAACTATCACTAGAAATGAACACCCATCTAAAAAGGACACTTTCAATTACATTAAATAACATACATTCAATTTGTACACACAAAAGGTGTTTTGTATAGTGAGTGAGAAAATAATCCTTAATAAAAACCATAACAACCTCTGTTAACTCAAGGATTTAGTATGTGAATATTTAAATAATATTTTAATTCCAAAATGGGTCAATTACCTTCAGGGAAAATTATGAAATACCCTGGAACTTCATAACTCAACCCACCATAAGAAACCTTTAAGTGACCATTTCCATAACCCAAACATAGCACAACATGGTTAGTGAAAAAAATCTTATACATCACTAAAAACACAACATATTACATCATTTATTACCCATGAAAACTCATGTTGTCAATTTATCACACTGTATAGCATGTGAAATCAATTTGGAAATTCAAATCCATTATCTATATTAAAGATCACATTTTTTGCAACCTGATACATATAAAGAACCTCTAACAAGTTCTTAATATCCCATATTTCATGTCAAGGTTAATTAACCAACCATTATCTAATTACGCTTCCTATGTAACCATTTAAGGATTTATTTATAGCTTCATTACATATAAATTAAATACATAACCCACATATTAACATACCTGGTTAAGGAACATGATCACACATTTTGGTTTAACATACATTTGACATGCTTTCCCCTATAAAATCAATACTATATTCCTATTAAACAATTTTCCTAGAATTTAGCAAGCCATTTAAAGAATACCAATCTTAAACTTTGGTAAAATTATTTCTCAATATCCAATTATTTCATGTTAAGGTTAATTACCCAACCATTACCCAATTATTCATCCTATTTAATCATTTAAGGATTCATTTCCAACTTCATTACATATAAATTCATCATGTAACTCACACCTTAAAAAAACCGATTAAGGAACATCACACATTCTGGTTTTACATACATTGGACATACCTTTACCCTTAAAACCAATACTATATTCCTCTTAAAAAAATTTCCTAGCATTTGGAAAACCATTTAAAGCACACCAATCTTGAAATTTTGTAAAAAAGGCCTCAATATCCCATATTCCATGTCAAGGTCAATTACCCATCCATTACCAAATTATTCTTCCTATGTAACCATTTAAAGATTCATTTATATCTTCATTATATATAAATTCATCCTGTAACTCACACTTTAATATATCCGGTTAAGGAATATCAAAAATTCTGGTTTAACATACATTTGGCATGGTTCCCCCCTTAAAATAAATTCCATATTACTCTTAAACATTTTCCCTATAATTTAGAAAACCATTTAAAGCATACCAGTCTTACACGTTTGTAAAACAAGGTCTCAATATCCCACATTTCATGTGAATGTTAATTACCCAACAATTACCCAATTATTGTTCCTATGTAACTATTTAAGTATTTATGTTCAGCTTCATTACATATAAATTTAGTATGTAACTCACACCTTAACAAACACAGTTAATAAAAATCATCACACATCTTATTTTAAAATGCATTAGACATGATTTTTACCTTAAAATAAATATGATATTCCTATTAAGCATTTATCCTAGCATTTAGAAAACCATTTAAATCATACCAATCACACACTTTGGTAAGATCTAGAATATGTACAACACCTCAAGCACTCTATGTGCTTTCTATTAGTTTATTAAACACTTAAAATACTATTCCTAGATTTTTATAATCCACAAAAGTTATCATAATAATGAATATAAATATTTAAATATTGAGGTTAATTCACCAAAGTAGGATTTACATGCTTATCCCTATTAAACACGAATATCCACATGTGTAAATGAACATTTCAAAAACATGGTGTACTCCATTGTTTCTACAATATCAAAACAGTTTCCATGATTCTAAAACAAAACTAAAGTTTTAAAATAAAAATTATATCCAATTTTACCCAAATGTCAAAATGTAATAAAACCTTATGAAGCATCATCATAGAAATTACAACATTCAAGATTATTAACAAAATTTAGAATGTAAACTCCCAAATGATGATGTATGATCGTAGTTCAATCTTAACAATATTTTTTTAACAAAAATAAAGATTCTACATGAATATTAACAAATTTAGCATATAAATAGCTTATATGAAGAACAAGATAAATTTTACAGTATAAATAACTCTATTTTATCATCAAATACCTTATACCAGTACAAAAAATAGACAATATGAAGCACATTTCATTAATTATTCTTAAAATTAAATTCAAAATTTTAGCATTAGTGAAAAATAATTTGCCATGAAGATAAATATTTAAAATCATTACCAAGATATAGGTTTGAAATAACTTATTAGGAAAAGATCACTTACTATGGTTTCACACCATAGATTATAGATTAGGTGTAATGGGTGGAAATAAGTCTAGAAGTAGAAAATAAATATTGGAAGCACTTTTTTATAGTTTTGAACGTCTAGATTTTTCCCATAGTATAATATAATAGATTGAAAAACAATTTTTTAGCATGAAATTTCATAAAAATAAAACCTAATTTTATATTGGTATGTGCTTCCACCAATATAAATTCCCAGGGTCTTGTACTAAGAATAGTGAGGTAACAAAAGACAAGAGTGAAAATTTTATGTCAAAATACAAAATTAACATGTATACAATCAATGAAAGTTCAATTTTATTTTTATTAAATTAATAATAAAAAATAAATTTCAAAGTAATATCTTCACACATTAGAAACTTGAGATTAAAATAGATGTAGTAAATTAAACTAGTAAAAAAGTAGGTTTTTAAAAACCAGAATATATATATAAACTACAAGTAACATAAAAATGAATCTAATTTAATATTGAATCATATGATAAAATCATATAAATTTTAAAAAATTAAATAAAGGATGCTAAAGATTTTTTAAGAAGTAGAAGCATCCAAAGACAACTCTTGAAACCATAAGAAAAAATCATCAGTAATTTAAACCACAATATTTAAATAATTTAAAAGCTCTAAAAATGTAAGATAGTTTTAAGAATTCATTAAATAAATATCTAATAGTGTACATGTATATTTTCATTGAGAAATCATATTAATTTTTAAGTAATAAATAATCATTTAAATCACTTATTATAGAATACAAAAAAATTAAAACAAAAAATAAAGTTATTATTTCTATAGGGAAATCAATTGAATTTTTAAATTTTTGAGATCAAAATGATTTTCAAAAATATGAAGTAAAAATAATGGTTAGATACACCTTCAAAAATGTAAATCAAGAATAAAACACCCCTTTTAATCATTATTTCTCTCTAAATTTAGCCATATAATTCCACCCTTCCAACTTCAAGAAAATAGTATAGTTTCCACCATTGAATTTCCTTAAAAAAATATATGGGATATTAAGAAAAATAATTAAATTAAATTAAAAATTAAAACCAAAATTAAATTAAAAAGGTAAGTGTTGAGGTCCCAAAATTAGTATGGGAAAAGTTGGATTAAGAAGACACCACATTGAATCCATTTATACACATCCTGCTTAAAGTAGTTCAATGCCAAGTCTCTAAAATATATCAGGAAGGTTTCCTTATATTTGTATATCTATTAACTATAACAAAATCATTAAAAACTGATGAATTTAAAAATTAATCATTTTTAACACCCATTTAATGATTCTATAGATGTATAAATATTCTAAAAAATTAGCAATTTAGATATCTAGAAAATAAGTGCATGTTATCAGTGAAATTTAAAAATTATTTTCATTAAAAATAAATACTTCATCATGATCATAAACACCATAGTTATAAGGCCCCAGCCTTAAACATTACTTAAACTTGAGTTAATACAAGAATACACATTGAGGATCTTTTCATTTTTAGAGTTTTAGAGAATTAGATCATAAATTATGTATTACATTCCACATTTAAACAAGGTGGTTACATAAAAGATAGTATTCATTTTTCCCATCAAAGGAAACATATTTAAAATAAAACATGGATTCTTTCTTGACACTTCCTCGACACTATCATCACATCATGTACTTTTCCCTTGACCTGTGAAAAACATTTCAAAAACTTGGGATGAGCATAAAAAGCTCAGTAAGGGATATAAAAATATGGAATGAAAACATTAGTCCATGTATACATAAGAATAAATGAAATAATACTTTAATCATAAAACATAATCACTTTAACATACCTCATTAAATCATAAGATTTATGAATAACTCATAGAAAACATAATACATAAAGGTAACTTGAGGCATTCATAACATGCTTACGTTGGGAGTAACCCTCATTGTTACATTTGGAATACCCATCACAGTATATTCCCTAAATCTCTTCGGAGAAACCTTAATGTTTAACCCCTTCACATTACCCAATTCATTGGAGAGCTATCATGAGCTCAACTGCCCTTAGTTTATCACGGAACCACCCATCTTCATAAACAATGCCTAAGAACTATAACATAATCGTATCACACAAAACACGCATAACAGAAACATAACATTTCCACATTTAAATCAAAAGATATCAAAAACACATTGATATAATCAAAACATTATCAAAACCATTTTCAATACCAAAATAAAATAAAATTAAAACATGGTATTTATTTTTCATTTAAAAAAAATTTATGGCTTGTAGAGGAAGCCGAAACTCAAATAATGGTGACGATGGCAGAGAAGTCGTTGTCACTGCATACATAAGACAAAGAAATTCCCGTTTTTCATTTAGTAAAATGATTCATATAAAAATATTCCTTTTGAATAAAAGTAAAATTCAAAGGGGTTTATACACCGTATAAAAGAAAGTTGTGTATAAAACAAAATATGCCTCAATTAAAGGAGATTGAGATGAAGTCCCTTACCTCGTGTCTGACTTGACTCGATTGTTTTTTAATATCCTGAACAATAAACTAGAGTTAATTTATACTTGCTTAAGAAAATTTTTCAAGTTCATTATTCCTATTATATCACTTATTACCATGTTATGAACATTATGTAATCATTTAAGTTAATAATGGTCGTTTTGTTGATCCTTGGTACTTGAGTCAAAAATAAACTTCTTATAATTACAAGTTATTCATGTGGTAAAATATCCATTATATCCAGAATTATATTCATGATGTAGATATCATATATATCATATATATATCCAGTATATCCATGCATTTATAATATTACATAACATTTATAGGTAAGAAATGAAATGCACCATTCATGGAGATGGTAAGCCGTACGTACGCATGAACGCCACTTTCATTTCTATTTCGTATTTAATGGAATGAAATAATAATTAAAAAAAGGTATATTATAATTCCAGTATAATATCATATATAACATCATTAACTCCATCCTTTATACATCCCACATATGGCATTAACGAATCAAATCACTTTGAGGGGGTGGTAGTCCGCACTTCCTAAAATGAAATTATCGTGTTTACCCATAATGGAAACCATAAAGGAATGCCATAAATGAAAAATAAATAAGCATAAGGAAAAAATAAACATAATATATATATCATATATAAATAGAGTGAAATATTAATGGCCACCATGAAAGGTGTTAAAAGAAGATTGAACAATCATCATTTCGTGAGGCAGTAATTCGCCACTCAAAGAAACAATATGTTCTTTAACCATTATACGAAGGTGTGTGTAAGTGTAAATCAAATAATTCTCATAAAAACGTCATAGTATATTTAATATACTAGTGTTGTTACAAAATAGAGGAATAAAAAGAGTTTAGGGGGTTTGGGAAGCAAAATAATACAAAAGAACATAAGAGAAGACATTACCTTTAAATCAGGTAACTCCCTTTGGTTTGAACCAAAAGGGTTTCTTGAAGATCTTTCTACCTAAGGTAAGGATTCTAGAATAAAGAGAGGTATGTGGAGAGATAAAATGAGTAGAGTTTTTCCAAGACAATGGCTTGAGAGGTGTGGGTAAGGGGGTAGAGGTGGGGGCCTTTTATAAGAGGGAGGAGGGGCACTCTTGGAAAGTCTTGAAATGTTACTTTATTATAAAATGATTTTCGGATTTTAAAGGACCCAAAATGTTATATTTATAGGATAAGTTGATAAAGGTTATAAATCCACCCACCCAATAGGTTTTTCACAAGTGTAAGTCTTATATTTTACATTATCTTTTCAATTTATTTAAATTGTTCATTAATGACGTAATCACTACATCATCATGTTGTCATAAATAAATAAATTTATTTAATGTATAAAATTATAAAAAATACCATGATTTAGGAAATATTTTTATCTTTCCAATGAATATTTATAGTCTAAGAGATCATTTATTTAGACAAAATTAAAATTGTTTTACTTAGGTGTTACATACTTTTGTTATATTTTCCTTTCTTTAAAAATAAAATGATAAAATGTCACTATCACACAAAAGTGATTCCATGGGGTCCCTATGTTAGCACAAGGAATCCCATGGTTGGCCATGACACAACCGGTAGCATTAGGACACATTTTGGGGTCATTTTATATTATTATGATATTATTTTATTACCCTTAACTACCTGATTACTAATTAATCATGATAATTAAAGATAATTACCGTCATTACTTTTCATAATGTCCAAAAACAAAAGAGTCTTAATTAAATAATTTGGACCTTATGATTCCAAATATGGAATCCATTTTACCAAATTAAAAACACAGAAATTTCAGTAATTAATTTAAAAATAATTGACGTTGTTAAAACAAATAGCAGGTTTTTTAGAAACAATATCTATCAAAAGTTTGACACTTGTTTATACCCAAATACAATGTAAAATTAATTACAATGACCAAAATTGGATTAAATGGAAAAAATATATTATAATTAAACTTTAAAACCAATTAAATGGACAATCTATCTATATAATTAAATTAGATAAAAAAGCAGTTTTGAAGTAAAATGCAGTATTTTTCTCTATTCATTAAAAAATGAACATTGTCAGAAAAATACCAAAAATTTATCCAAATTAAATTTCAATGTCCCAATCCTAAAGAATAAGTTTATTTTGACAAAAATAGCTTATAAAATTGTCAAAATTTTGATTTAAAAAGGTTTTCCATCAAAAGGCGGTAAAACGATCTTTTAAAAAATATTAGAGTATTCTTTGCTTAAGATTGGATTTATTCTCATTTTAAGCCTCTAAAACACTATCTAATTATGAAATAGATATAGATATGAAAATCTATAATTATTTACTTACATGGGATGTTACATCCTTCCCCCCTTTAAAAAATTACGTCCCCGCAATTTATTTACTTATCGAATAAATGGTGGTATTTATCCCTCATAGCATTTTCAGATTCCCATGTTGCCTCTTCAATCATGTGGTTTTTCCACAAAACCATTACTTGATGAATCACCTTATTTTGCAATAATTTCTCCCTGTGGTATGTAATCTGGACCGGTTGTTCCTCATATGATATATTCTCTTCCAGCTGAACTACCTCTGGACTCAAAACATGAGATGGATCTGGAATATACTTCCTTAACATTGAAACATGAAAAACATCGTGTACCTGAGATAAATTCAGAGGTAAAGCCACTCAATATGCAATTGATCCAACTTTATCCAAAATTTCATAGGGTCTAATGAACCTTGGACTTAACTTTCCTTTCTTACCAAATCACATCACACTTTTCCATGGTGAAAACTGGAAGAAGACATGATCACCTACCTCAAAAGAGAGATACTTCCTCCTATTGTTTGCATAAATTTTCGGCCTTGTCTGAGCTGTTCTCATGTGTTTCTGTATTAACTGAACGTTTTCTGCCAACTCTTCTACCAATTCTAGTCCCATAAACTTCCTTTCACCGACTTCATCCCAAAAATCTGATGTTTGACACCGCTTCCCATATAATGCCTCAAATGGTGCCATCTGTATACTGGAATGAAAATTTTTATTATAAGAAAACTCAAACAAAGAAAGATATTGGTCCCAACTTCCCTGATAATCCATCAAACAATCATGTATCATACCCTCCAAAGTTTGAATTGTTCGTTCTGATTTCCCATCTGATTGAGGATGAAAAACTGTACTAAAATTAAATTCAGTACCCAATGACTTTTGAAGGCCTTTCCAAAAGATAGAAGTAAACCCGAGATCATGATCAGATACAATGGAGAGGGGAACTCCATGTAACCTGAATATATCTTTAAGATACAAACGGGAAAGTTGATCTATGGAAAAATTATCTCGTATAGCAAGGAAATGAGCATATTTAGTCAAGTGATCAATAATAACTCATATTTCATTATTACCTCGAGGTGTCTTTGGAAATCCCACAACGAAGTCCATGGATATATTCTCCCATTTCCACTTTGGCACTGGTAAAGGCTGAAGCATCCCTTTTGGTAACTTCTGCTCTACTTTAACTTATTGACAAGTCAAACACATCATAGTAAAATTAACAATATCTCTTTTCATTCCGTCCCACCAGTAATACTCCTGAAGATCTCTATACATCTTAGTACTGCCAGGATGGACTGAAAATAGAGAACTATGATCTTCACATAACAACTCTATCTTCAAATGTGAACCACAAGGCACACACAACATCTTCAAAAATCTCAAAACACAATCATTATCAATGTTGAATTCAAGTAACTTACCCTTCTAAAACAGTTCTACCTTTTTCTGCAACCCACTGTCTTTCTTCTACGCTTGCTTAATTTTGTCTGATAGAGAAGATTTCACGGATACCTGAAACAAAACAGAAGAACATCCTACACCAATAACTTCTATGCCAAATTTCATCAAATCCTTAACCAAAGGATCACATTCCAAACATAACATGGTTGATGAAGAATTACTTTTTCCACTCAAAGCATCATCTACTTTATTTTCTTTTCCCGGATGGTAATGAATTGTACAATCATAATCCTTGATTAATTCTAGCCATGTCCTCTGTCTCATGTTCAATTCTTTCTAAGTGAATATATACTTTAAACTTTTGTGATCGGTATATATTTCACACTTTACTCCATACAAATGATGCCTCCAAATTTTTAAAGTGAAAACAATAGCATCTAGTTCCAAATAATGTGTAGGGTAATTTACCTCATGAGTTTTCAACTGACGTGAAGCATAAGCAATTACTTGATCATTCTGCATTAGGACGCAACCAAGTCCTTTTAATGAATCATCACTATAGATAACAAACTCACCATTCCTGGAAGGTAGTTCCAAAACTGAAGCGTTCACTAATCTTCTTTTCAATTTTTGAAAACAATCATCACATTCTTTTGTCCAAATGCACTTAACACCTTTTCGAGTTAACTTAGTCATTGGACTAGATAACTGTGAAATTTTTTTAAAAAACCTTTGGTAATAGCCTGCAAAACCAATAAAACTACGAATCTCGGCTACATTTTTGGGTCTTGACCATTCTTTAACAACCTTTGTTTTTGTAGGATCAATAGCTATTCCATCATTAGAAACAATGTAACCAAGGAAAGAAATTTGTTGCAACCAAAAATCACACTTGCTGAATTTCCCATACAATTTCTTTTCTTTTAAGGTTTGAAAAATAACCTTTAAATGACTTTTATGCTCTTATTTACTTTTAGAAAACACCAAAATATCATCAATGAAAACAACCAAAAACTTATCTATGAAATCATAGAAAATTCTATTCATAAGGTCCATGAATACAGCAGGTGCATTGGTTAACCCAAAAGGCATAACTACAAATTCATAATGGCCATATCTTGTACAAAACACAGTCTTTAGAATATCTGCTTCCTTTACCTTCAACTGATGGTACCCTGATCTCAGGTCAATATTTGAAAAATAATGAGCTCCCTGGAGCTGATCAAACAAATCATCAATATGAGGCAATGGATATTTGTTCTTAACAGTAATGTTATTCAAGGCTCTATAATCAATAAAAAGTCTCATTGAACCATCTTTCTTTTTAACAAATAAAACATGAGATCCCCATAGTGATGTGCTAGGTCGAATGAAACATTTCTCTAATAAATCTTGTAATTTCTCCATAAAATCTAAAATTTCAATTTGAGACATTAGATAAGGGGGCTTTGAAATTGTCTTAGCATCAGGAACTAAGTCAATAGAAAATTCAACTTCCCGATCTAGTATTATTCTAGGAAACTCGTCAGGAAAAACATCAGGATACTCATTTACCACTGACACATCATTAATCTGAACGATTCCTTTTTTTTTCAACAATATGTGCAAGTTAACATTCATTTCCATCTTTTAAAAGTTTCTCAGACTCTTGATATGTTATCAACAGTAAGGGTTCATTCTTGTACACAAACTTAAATTTTCTCTAAAAAGAAACTTCTTTATCTCTACAATCAATCTTATCATGGTAAACATAGAGCCAATCTATACCTAGGATATCATCAAAATATACTAGAGGTAAAAAAATAAGGTTTTCAAGTAGGTTATTTCTATGGATAAGGATATGAAGATTCTTATAAATTCTTTTTACCTCAAAATTTCCCCCAGGTGTTTTTACCACAAGTTTAGGATTCATTTCTTGAGATGGAATTCCCAATTTACTAGAAAATTTTTCAGAGATGAAAGAATGTGTAGACCTTGAATCAAAAAACACAATGGCATAATTTGAAAAAAAACAAAGTACCTGATACCACTTCATTTTATGGCCCAACATCTGCTGAAGTAGTTACAAAGGATTTCACCACACCTTTATACTTGTAGTCTGACTGCTTCCCATCATTCGAGCTCTTTGTCGAACACTCGTTTGCATAATGATCCATCTCATTTCACTTAAAACATTTTAGTAACTGTAAATCAAATTTGGTCTTACCATCACCCTGATCTTTTCCAGTACAATCATGAGCCTTATGTCCCATCTTACCACATTGGTAGCACTTTCCATAATTCAAAAGGCATTCCCTAGCATGCTTTTTACCACATTTATCACAAACTGAAAACTTAGTTTCTTACCATCAGACCTTTTTGAAGGATTCTTCCCTTTCTCCTGCCACCTTGGTCTCTTCTTCTGTTGGTTGTTATAAAACACTTGATCATTGGAAAAATACATTTCCACATTCTCAGCACATCAAAGAAGATTTTAGTAACTTTTGAACTCACTAGAAGCTATTGCCATTAGATATTTTGGCTTTAATCATGAGTAAAAATGATTGATTTTACTATCAAGGTCTCAGATACAATTTAGAGCATACCTTTCCAATCGAGTAAACTTTTCTTCATAAATAGACACTGAGTCATCCTCTTGCCTCAATTCCAAGAATTTTTTTCCATCCTAAGTCGAACAACCTTAGGAAAATATTTCTCAAGAAATATACCTTTGAATTCATCCCAGTCACGAGCATCAATCTCATCAGCGTCCCTGATATTTTTAACCATCGACCACCACTGATCTACTTCACCCTCCAAACGGTAAACAGCAAGACTAACCTTTTGATTGTCTGAACACCCCATGACATAAACAATCTTCTCCAATGCTTTAATCCACCCTTCAACTAGCACATGGTCAGACGATCCTCTGAATGATGGGGGATAAAGCCTCATTAAATGTTCCACCACTGACATGTTCCTCTTCGGTTGATCTGGCTAATCTCGTGCATAGATACCACCACTATTTATCTCTTGAGTCAACTGCTCCATTACTACAACAAACTATTCAGTTCCAATTTCGACCATCTCAGGATGCATATTTGGAAGGTCATTTCCTTTTGTATGCCTTCCTAGTACTGCTTCCCTATTTCCTCTGCGGAAAACCATTCTGAACAAACATGTATTAGATAAAGTAACATGGTAATCATCAAATTCTATATCATTTCAATTTGACCATAAAAAAAAATATTTTTGGATAATTATTTAATAGAATTCCAACTTTTAAAGTTATCTAAACCGACCTATGATTCCAACTATAAGGCCCCAACCTTAAACATTACATAATCTTGAGTTATTACAAAAATACACATTGAGGATCTTTTCAGGTTTAGAGTTTTAGAGAATTATATCATAAATCATGCATTACATTCCACATTTAAATAAGGTGGTTACATAAAAGACAATATTCATTTTTCCCATCAAAGGAAACATATTTAAAATAAAACATGGATTATTTATTGACACTTCCTCAACATTATCCTCACATCATGTAATTTTCCCTTTACCTATGAAAAACATTTCAGAAACTTGGGATGAGCATAAAAATCTCAGTAAGGGATATAAAAATACAGAATGAAAACGTTAGTCCATGTATACATAAGAATCAATGAAATCATAATTTACTCATAAAACATAATCACTTTAACATTCCTCATGAAATCATAAGATTTATTAATAAATCATAGAAAACATAATACATAAAGGTAACTTGAGGCATTCATAACATTCTTACGTAGGGAGTAACCCTCGTGGTTACATTTAGAATACCCATTACAGTATATTCCCTAAATCTCTTCAGAGAAACCATAGAGTTTAACCCCTTTGTGTTACCCAATGCATTAGAGAGCTATCATGGGGTCACCCACCCTTATTTTATCATGAAACCACCCGTCTTCATAAGCAATTCCCAAGAACCATAACATAATCGTATCACATAATATATGCATAAAGGAAATATAACATTTCCACATTTCAATCACAAGATATAAAAAACACATTAATATAATAAAAACATTATCAAAACCATTTTCAATACCAAAATAAAAGAAAATTAAAATATGGTATTTATTTTTCATTTAAAAAATGTTATGGCTTGTAGAGGAAGTCGAAACTCAAATAATGGTCACGGCGGCAGAGAAGTCGTTGTCGCCGCATACGTAAGAAAAAGACATTCCCTTTTGTCATTTAGTAAAACGTTTCATATTAAAATACTCCTTTTGAATAAAAGTAAAAGTCAAAGGGGTTTATACACCATATAAAATAAAGTTGTGTATAAAACAAAATATGCCTCAATGAAAGGTGATTGAGACGAAGTCCCTTACCTCGTGTCGGACTTGACTCGATCGTGCTTTAATCTCCTGAATAATAAACTAGAGTTAATTTCAACTTGCTTAAGAACCTTTTTCAAGTTCATTATTCCTTTTATATCACTTATTACCATTTTATGGACATTATGTTATCATTTAAGTTAATAACGGTCATTTTGTCGATCCTTGGTACTTGAGTCAAAAATAAACTTCTTATAATTACAAGTTGTTCATGTGGTAAAATACCCATTATATACAAAATTATATTCATGATGTAGATATAATATATATCATATTTATCTAGTATATTCATGAATTTATAATATTACATAACATTTAGGGGTAAGAAATGAAATGCACCGTTCATGGAGACGGTAAGCTGTACATACGCATGAACGCTACTTTCATTTCTATTTAATATTTAATGGAACGAAATCATAATTATATAAAGGTATATTATAATTCAAGTATAATATCATATATAACATCATTAAATACATCCTTTATACATCCCACATATGGAATTAACGAATCAAATCACTTTAAGGGGGCGGTAGTCCGCACTTCCTAAAATGAAATTATTGCGTTTACCCATAATGGAAACCATAAAGGTATGCCATAAATTAAAAATAAAGAAGAATAAGTAAAAAATAAACATAATATATATATCATATATAAATATATTGAAATATTAATGTCCACCATGAAAGGTTTTAAAAGAATATTAAACAATCATCGTTTCGTGAGGCAGTAATTCACCACTCACAGAAACAATATGTTCTTTAACCATTAGGCGGAGGTGTGTGTAAGTGTAAATCAAATCCTTCTTATAAAATTTTTTTATTATATTTAAGATATTGGTGTTGTTACATAAGATAGTAATAAAAAGAGTTTAGGGGGTTTCAGAAGCAAAATAAAACAAAAGAACATAAGAGAAGACATTACCTTTAAATCGGGTAACTCCCCTTGGTTTGAACCAAAAGGGTTTCTTGAAGAGCTTTATGCCTAACGTAAGGATTCTAGGATGAAGAGAGGTATGTGTAGAGATAAAATGAGGAGAGTTTTTCCAAGCCAATGGCTTGAGAGGTATGGGTAAGGGAGTAGAGGTGGGGGCCTTTTATAAGAGGGAGGAGGGGCACTCTTGGAATGTCTTGACATGTTACTTTACTATAAAATGCTTTTTGGATTTTAAAGGCCCCAAAATGATATATTTCTAGGATAAGGTGATAAGGGTTCTAAAGCCACCAATCCAATAGGTTTTTGACAAGTGTATGTCTTAGATTTTACATTATCTTTTCATTTTATTTAAATTGTTCATTAATGAGGTAATCACTACATCATCATGGTGTCATAAATAAATTTATTTATTTAATGTCTAAAAATTATAAAAAAACACCATGATGTAGGAAATATCTTTAGATTTAAAATTACTATTTATAGTCTAAGATATCATTTATTTAGAAAAACTTAAATTTCTTTTACTTAGGTGTTACATAATTTTTTTATATTTTCCTTTCTTTAAAAATAAAATGATAAAATGTCACTATCACAGAAAAGTGATTCCATGGGGTCCCTATGTTGGAAAAAGGAATCCCATGGTCAGCCATAACACAAACAGTAGTATTAGGACACATTTTGAGGTCATTTTATATTATTATGATATTATTTTATTAGCCTTAACTACCCCATTACAAATTAATCACGATAATTAAAGATAATTACCGTCGTTACTATTCATAATGTCCAAAAACAAAAGAGTCTTAATTACATAATTTGGACCTTATGATTCCAAATATGGAATCCATTTTACCAAATTCCAAACATATAAATTGCAGTAATTAATTTAAAAATAATTCCCGTTGTCAAAACAAATAGCAAGTTTTTTAGAAACAATATCTATCAAAAGTTTGACACTTGTTTATGCCAAAATCTAAAGTTAAATTAATTATAATGACCAAAATTGGATTAAATGGTAAAAATATATTATAATTAAACTTTAAAACCAATTAAAAGTACAATATATCTATATAATTAAATTAGATGAAAAAGTAGTTTTGAAGTAAAATGAAGTATTTTTCTCTATTCATTAAAAAATGAACATTGTCAGGAAAATACCAAAAATTTATCCAAAGTAAATTTCAATGTCCCAATCCTAAATAATAAGTTTATTTTGAAAAAAGAGCTTAATTTTTTTTTCAAAAGTTTGATTTAAAAAGGTTTTCCATCAAAAGGCGGTAAAACAATCTTTAAAAAAATATTTTGGTATTCTATGCTTAAGATTGGATTTATTCTAATTTTAAGCCTCTAAAACACTATCTAATTAATAAATAGACATAGATATGAAAATCCATAATTCTTTACTTACATGAGATGTTACAATAGTGTTCCAATACATTTCATTTACTATAGTTTAATACTTTATTAATTATTTTTTAATCCCAAGAAAATTCATATCAGTTCAAACATAGACAAAAAAATTCATATTTTTAAGTAGTAGTATGACTAAAAAACCATTTCAAATTAAAAGAATAACCCCTCTTTGATAAGATGGTGTTATCCTCTGAATTCATATAGAAAAAATTCACTTTTCCTATTGAAATATCAACCTGATTGGTTTTATAAAATCTCATAGACATCAATCAGAATTTATTATTAAACCCCAACTATTTAAATTTAATGAAAGTATAACTAATGTTTAAATATATAAGAATATGAAGAAAACATAATCTCCCAATCCAAATATGGTGATTTTGGAAATTTCCCATGTCTATGGGGTGGGGGGGGGGTAATTATAGGAGTGACTATTGATTCTCAAGGATATGAGCATCAACCTTGTGAATAAAATATAATATATTTTTCAAACAGTTAAGGTTGTAATAAAAAAATGAATTTATCACAAATAATTTATAAATATAAATCTAATCAACAACCAAGAATATAATCCATGGAGGGATACAATTTCATGTTATCATTACAACTCATGATTATATCCAAAAAACACAGTTTAACATGAAATAATCTATCTTCACAATAAAAACCTATTTAAATCAACATTAAATAATTACCAAATAGTATATAGGTAGGTATTTTATAGTTTACAAGAATTTAAACAATTAATATTTAGACCAAATTATAATAAAAAATATTACAATAAACATGTCTCAGTAATAATAACATTCATTTAAACTCAACTCTCAATACGTCTTGCAAACTAGAAGTTACATTTTCAATAACCAAAAAAACTAATCTACTCACATTAAAATAAGGTAGTATATAATTTAATATATTATGCCTAAGTCATAATCATGATCAAACAAAAATAAAACATTTAGAAGGGTTTTTCCAAAAATCACCAACATATAAGGGAAATAATAGAAACCATGTGCCAAAATTATGTAATTTAATTACATAATAACATGTATAAACAATAGTTATTTTTATTAGTCAAACCTTTTTTAGTGAAATAGTTACACTAATAAATAATACTAGAAAAGAGAAACCATATAATAGTTCTATTATGTAATTTCATTACACAATAATATGTGTAAAAAAAGTTATTTTTATTAGTCAAACATCTGTTAACAGTAAAAATAAAAATTATTTTGATACAAAGGAAGATAAATGTAAATATAAATTTTACAATATTAATAAATTGAAAGTGAATTGTAAATGTAAAGATATGTAGTATACTGAATAAATGTTATAAAATTTTATCATACAAATGAAAAAATTAAATACATTGAATAATCGGTAAACTAAAATTAAAGTAAACTGAAAATTCATTATTTCAAGTGAACTATACATGTATATAAATTGAATGTGCATTAATTTGAAAGTGAATTATGTATTTATATAAATAAAAGTTTAATTAAAAAAGGTTCAATTACCTTCAAGTCTAATTATTCCATACCATGGAACTTCATAACTTAACCCACCATAATCCACTTATAAGTGACCATTACTATAGGTCAAACTTAGCACAACATGGTTAATGATAAAAATCTCACACGTCACTAAAAATACATCATATTACATCATATTTTCCCATGAAATCTTATGTCATCATTCTATCCCCCCTTCATAGCATGTGAAATCAATATGGAAATAAAAATGAATTCTTTATATTATAGATCATAATTTCTACAATCTAATATGCATAAAATACCTATAATAAGGTCTGAATATCCCATATTTAATGTAAAGATTAATTACCCAACCATTACCCAATTATTATTCCTATGTAACCATTTAAGGATTCATTTAAAACTTCATTACAAATAAATTCAACATGTAACTCACACCTTAACAAACCCTCTTAAGGAACATCATCACACATTCTGGTTTAACACACATTGGACTTTCTTTCCCCCTATAAAATCAATAATATATTCCTCTTAAACATTTTTCCTAGAATTTAGCGAACCATTCAAAGAATACCAATCTTAATCTTTGGAAAAACAAGGACTCAATATCTGATATTTAAGGTCAAGGTTAATTAACCAACCATTACTCAATTATTCTTCCTATATAACCATTTAAGGATTCATTTCCAACCTCATTACATATAAATTCAGCATGTAACTCATATGTTAACTAACCCGATTAAGGAACATCACACATTATAGTTTAACATATATTGGACAAGATTTCCCCCGTAAAATCAATACCACATTCCTCTTAAACAATTTTCATAGAATTTAGCAAACCATTTAAAGAACTACTACTTAGAATGTGAAAATGAATGAGACAGTTCATCTTTGTGTTTAATAGATGGTAGAATTTATTGTTTCAGCTAGTGATTTTGAAAATTATTTCATAAATAATTTTATGGTGAGAGAATTCATGAGAAAATAAGAAAAAATTTAAATTATTGGGGTGATTATTAAGTTGATACCTTGATTAAATAAAAAATAAAAGAACCAAAGGGAATTCGATATAGAGTAGTGAGAGAATATTCAAGAACATACCTTCAAGACTTGTACATGATAAAAAAATTTCAACGTAATATCATAATGTGTGTTTCAAGTAGATATAGTTGATGATATTGGTTACATATTTAATAAAGGGGACTGCATGTATCTTCAAAAATAGTATGTATATTAAGTAAATTTAACTTCTTGCCTATTTAATATAAAATACTATTTTGGTATATGATATTTCATAAAGAAGGAAATAAACTTCAACACAAGAAAGACACATGTATATTATTATAAACTTAAATATATACTACTATGTAAACAAAAAATTAATTGCTATGTCAGTACATGACAATAAAATTTAATCTTCAATATAAACTATATTAAAAAGTGTAATTTTGATAAAAATATAAATAGGAATGAAAAATAAAATTTCAGTACAATATAAAATGAAATATAAATTTCCATATGAACTATGATATAAATGAAAATATAATTAGTAGTTTCATTTAATGAAAAATCATGAAAAGGTAAATTGTGTTATGCTCCATGAAATGACATGTATATTATTATATACTGCAATATAAATGAAATGTATATGATGTAGTTAATGATAATTCAAAAACATAATATATTTGAGGTGATTTAAATTACATGTATAATGATTATAAACTGTAAATTCATAAATAAATTTCATTTATATAAAGAAAACGGCACTCCATGTATATTAAATAATTGAAACTACAAGCATATTCAATATAAACATCAATTTCAGTGCATGATACTACATACAAAAATGAACTATTTTGTAGAAATGGTAATGGAATTATTTCAAGAATACACTATAAGTATACCAAGAAAATGATATTGAATTAATTTTGAGAAACTTCATATATATATTTATGTAATTAATTTTTTTTCATATTGAAAATAAAATTTATTTTATGTGAATAATACTAAATAAAAATTCATAAGATGAAATGTTTCATGTTGTAAGAATATTTATACAATTAATTGAAATAAATAATAAAGGATAAGATTTATAGATAGATGAAAATATATTCCCTACTATTAATGAGAGAATAAAATCCTAAGATGAAAGTCAACACTGAATTCTGAAAATAAATGGTCCAGTTACTGAATTTCATCTTAAAAAGAACTTCAATGAACATACACGAGCAACATTATAGAGGATATTGGGGGAACCCTAACTAGTGATGGAGATTCAATTCTACAGAAGGTGTAATTTCATATGAGAAATCATGGAAGGAAGGAATTTGATAGGGTTAGACGAATGGGATTAATGAGAAATAATGGGAGGAGGAGGATCACGATTGTAGGTAATGGTTCAAGTGTGAAATTGAGAAGGTGGGGTGCCCGCATCGGAGGAGAAGGATTGAGGGTGTCCACGTTAAAGGAGGATGATCCTAGGAGGTGGGGTGGTCACATTGGTGACATGTCGAAGACGTTTTAGAGCCACATTAGTGCTTTGTTAGATCCACGTTGGAGGATAAAGATTATAGGGAGGTGGGGTGGCCACGTTGGCGGTGTGCCAGATGATGAGGTTGGGAGGCTTCCTCAGAGCAGTGTCGACTCCTAGGTGGTGTGTCCATGTCAGAGTAGGAGTATTATGGGGAGGCTGGGTGGCCATGTGAGAGGAGGAGGATCACAGGAGGTTGGGTGAAAGTGTTGGGGGAGGAGGGTCGTGGGGAGGGGAGATCGTGAGGGTAGTCCATGGGGTTGTGATTGGGGCATACTTCCATGGGTATTTTATGTCCCATGGTAATATGTTAGGATATAATTATGTTTTTTATTAATCATAGCTATAAAGGTGTGGATATAAACTCCATTTATAGTAATGTTAGCAACATCAACTAAATGGGTGAAGTGATCATCTATTCATAGAATATGTAGCCGACTACTGATGGTTGACCTACCATCATCCTGGAACTCAATGACTAGTAGTATTTGAACTAAATCAAACTAATCACCACCAAATCATAATTTTATAACCACACCCTCAATTGGGAGGTCTGACCTAAGGGATACATCCTAGAGAGTGATTGTCATCTCTCCATATGGTAGATAAAAACTACACGTCTCTAACCTTTATCTCTCTATAAGGGATATAATGATATGGTGATCACTGAAGGTGAAATCATTCATTTCTACACTATAAAACCCTACATAGAAAATATTATGGATGATGGTAGGAGGGGTGTAGCATAATGAAATTGGTGTGACCTCTATACGCCCAAAGAAGGAACATCACGCCCATCTAAGAGAAGATGCGAAATATGTTTGTCCTAGAAGGTGAGTAAAGGAACATCCACCATATATACATTTGATATAGTAATTACCAGTTGTAGTTAGTGTAATAAATTTTATAAAATAATTTTTTTAGTAAATATAAGAAGGAAAATTATGTTCTTAGTTAGTATCTATAATGTAACACGATGAAGAAAATTTTATCAGATAAAAGGGAAGGTGAATTGATCTATTTCTATAATAAATATAGTAAATCCTATGATGATAATGAAGACATGAACATTTTGATGCCTGAGATGGTCTTCAAAGTTGAAATATAAAAAAAAATCTGTGATCCAAGTTAAACTATTTTTAAATATTAAAATAAATTATAGTTCTGAAATTATACGAAATAAATGTATGTCATGGAATATGTGCAAAGGAACATCCTCCATAATTCGTTAATTGTTTTTTTATGTTTTATTAATTACATTACCTCATATTCAATTTATATTTAATCATTTGGTTTTAAATGTTTCCTATTTACTATAACTATGTTTTAATTTAATGAATCTTAAGTTCTTAAGAATTTTTAGTATTTTTTACCTTTATATGAAAAAATTTCACTATTACATTGGCAGATGTTATCTTTATGATTTTTTTTATATTTTTATATTATTGAATTTTATGTTTACCTTTAGAAAAATTAAGATCTAAATTTACGCAATATTCTTTATATTTTTAAAATTAATTTTGATGTTATTTTTTAATATAATTTTATTACTTTGATTTACTATAAGCTTATATAATATATTTGAACCATTTTATTCAATTATAAAATACGTATATATGTTTTTGTTGATTGTTTTTAAAAGTGTTAATTTCATATAAAGTATTAAAATGAAATGAAATATGGAAATAAATGAAAAAATCCAGATTACAGTAATATTTTTACACAAAAATGATAAAACACATAGATATGATCAACAATGACATTAAGTTGAGATCCCTCCTACAATTTTTGGAATTTTTTATGAGTATGACCTTTAGGAAAACATATACTAAATCACAGTCCCACTCCCCATTCCCAAATATTTTCCATCTCATTTCTAATATGAGTAGACTTTGGCCTTCCCTAGGGACACAACATGGTAATACTAGGGACCAAAGTTGGATGATCAACGGGAAAGGTAAAGTGATGAATATTACCAATAGGAATTTAAGATGTACTATTGTAGTCAACCAAAGTGATCTAGAATTATATAGGATCGAAAAGGGGTTCCCAAGATAAGTTCACCAATGAAAAAGTTATAATGATATATAAAAAGGAATAACTCAATGTTGGGAAGGAACCACAATCACAGTACCAAAAAGTTATAATGATATATACTAGCACCATATCACTATTTTCTGTTAGTGGGTTATAGTAATTGATTATATAAAAGAAACTCCCTACCTGGTTAAATATTAAAATATAAAATAATGGTGTATCTTGTAATATATTATCAATGCCTCTTTGGAAATTATGACCAAAGTGCATCCCCTATTGCATCCTTTGATAATATTGTTTGGATCATTCAATAAATTACTTCACCAATCGATATAATGGATCCTATACTGAGCCTATGATTGGTATTTTATAAACACCCTTGAATATATTATTTATACACTCTATAATATTAGTGTCCATATGACCATATATCACACCAAAATAAAATGTTAATTACTATTTTTCCTTTAAAATCTGTATCATATAATCATACACATTTTGATTATCCCATTGAATTCCTCCAAAACACTCATCAAATTTTCCCTATTGTGGTTCAACTGTTGAAATAAAATGACATAAATTCATTTTAAAGTATAAAAAATTATTCAATTAGAAATTAGTTTAAAGAAATATACCCAACATGGTTATCTCTTTCTTTATTTTCTCATATTTAAAAATATTATGCACATTACTGGAATTATATAAAATTCAATATAGATGATGACTATTATGTTCTTTCCATGGAAGCCCATCACTATTTATATCCTCTATAATCACTTGATGATGATTAGATATCAAGAAAAATACTTGGATTTTCATAACTTTAATGCTTATAAAAACCAAGAATATAGAGACCCAAACTCCTCATACAAATATATTACATCTTTTATATGAATATTCATTACTATACCCAAACACATGCCTAAGGATCATTAAGGTATAATTCATTTGGAGACTAGAAACATAATCTTACTATTTCAAGAAAGATCTTAAATATATCTCATGAAGATCTTCTCACATAATAATTTTCTTAGACGCACCCTACTTAAAAAATTTCTTCATAACTTGGGGAAAGAAAAAATAAGAAAGGGTAAGATCAAATGATCACTAAGGGTAGACAAGGGAGATATCAACATATCATGAGAATAAGGGTATGATAACATGGGAATAAAATTTTAAAACTATACCCTTCATATCATAGATCAAAATCTTGTGTCATGGTATGAATCATAGTGGTTCATAAGACATTAATCATAATGGAATCAAAGAACATGATCCATGGCAATATAAAATCGGTATAAGATATTGTTTTTTATTATTCAGATATGCATAAAAAATAATTTCCTTAGTAGTCAAGGATCATTTAAAAAACTATCATACTAGATTGGTTTCACTCCCCAAACTATCATAACATTCAAGGTCCACTACCAAGACTAACATAATGGATAGAGTCCCTTACTAAACTCGGTTCACTTCCCATCCCATTCATATTTATCTAATGAAACATCAATCTTTACCAAATACATTATAGAGAGATATAGGTCCCACCCACAACATAATGAAAATAATGCATATGTGTGCCTCAAGATCATAAAACATTCATCATATCAGAACCCTAGAAAAGAAATGGGTTTGATAAAAATTACATCATAACATAACATGTGGAAAATAAATAGGTTTCACAATCATTTCATTATCTCATAATAACATTACCTATGAAAAAATAAGTGTATTTCATAATTATTTTATCATGGTATAACCCATGGTAGAGAAAAGTTTCATAAATATATTTTCATCATAATCATAAACCATTTAGAGAAAGAATAAGAATGGTATCCTTGGATAATATCCCCATTAAAGCATAAGTAACAAATAAGGATTCCGTCATAGATGGAATATTATTTTGAAAGATCACTTGGAACATTTCTAGAGGAAAATAGACTCTCCACTTTGAAAAAAACTATTGAAAACATATTTTTTTTGGAATCATTTTCTTTTAAAATAACCTTTTAAACGTACAAAGGAATATTTTTAAATAATTTAAAACATTTCTTGAGGATAACAACCTTTCCCCATTGAAAATCACCTTTTTAAAACATAATTTTTTTTTTCAAAATCCCTCTATTTTAAAATAAACTTTGAAATTTATAAAGGAATCTTTAAAAATCATTTAAAAATTCCCATGAAGAAAATATAATTTCAACTTTGATAATTTTTTTTAAAACATACAAAATTTTTAAAATCTTTTTCCTTGAAAATAAACTTTGAAAATAATAAATTAATCTTTAAAAATCATTTTAAACATTTATTAAGGAAAATAACCTTTCAAAATTGAAGAAGTTTTTTATTAAAACATATTTAAAAAAATCATTTTCTTTGAAAAAAAATGATGAAAATTATAAAGGAATCTTTAAAAAATTGATTGGTCCTAATGGTGGGAAATTCTATAAATACTAAAGCAATGATTCCTTTCCCATTTTTAGTAAAATCCAAACGAGTCTTATTTTGGAAAATGACAGGATGATTCCTTTAAAATTTTTTGTAAAAAGTTAAACATGGGTAAAAATTTCTTTAATAAATATTTTTTAGAATGCTAAAAAGAACTTTTTAAATTATTTTTAGAAAACATCGTTTAATAAGAAAAAGGGTTTTTAAACGAAGAGAGAAATAAAATAAATTTTTCTTTAACAAATTATTTTAAACTATTGAGTACATAAAGAGAATAATATGATGGATGTATTATCATTAAATAACTGTTGTAGAATAAAATTTATGAATTTCTTGAGATATAATATCATTGGAAGAATAATCATAAACAATCCCGATAAACGATGAGATTGTAACATAAAAATCTCACCACATTGTTAAATTTTGAACCGTAAACCCCATGAAATAGAGATCAAAAAATGGTTATGTAAATACCCATAATTATAAGGATAATAATATTAAAATATATTCATGGTTATTATATAAACCATATAAAATTAATAGGTGGTGAATATGTCATGTGTCTCACAGAATTAAAAAAGTTAGATAAAAATCCCTTACCTTAGTCCCAAATTCTTTCCTACACCTTTAAAACTATTATATAATAAATATAAGTTTATTATAAATCAATTAAATAAACATAAATATATTTATGATACCATTTATTATTTAATTATGAACTTTTTTTTACCTATTTATCAACAATTCCTTGTTAAAATCATTTTAGGGTAATAACTGCTTTGTTTTTTGTGTATGTTTTGATTTTTTATTTTCTACACTATTAATTTGATAATGGATCTATAATATTACTGATTTTAACCATGATATAAATATCACATATATATATATATATATATTCATTATATATGTATTTATGGTAATCCATAAAAGTTAGAGATATTAAAATAAATACATCGTTCATAGAGATGGTTGGTTGTACGTACACATGAATATTGTTTCCATTTTCTTGATGGATAGGAAGAAATAAATTTAAATAATATATTATGTTTAAATAATAATTATTTTTTAATAAATATATCTTTTTTATTTAAACCTATCATTATTACCTTCCATGTAATGCATACGTGAAGAACAAATCACATCACTTTGTGAGGTGGTAGTCTTCCATACACGCGAGCGATGTTAACACATTCTCACTAGATGGAAAGTAAGGAGGTATATATGATATAAAGATTATAGAAGTTTAATTTTGTCATAAATATAATATATAAACATTTAATCCATCGTTATATCCATCTATTATTGGTGTTTTTGGAAAATGAATAACATCGGTTAACGATGCGGTAGTCCGCCATACACACGAATGATGATTTTGTATCCCATTTGATGAAAGTGGGGATTTTTATAGGAAATTAACTTAACAAAACATAATATTAATATATTTAATATACTTAGGTTAATATATTATAATTTTTTAATAATTATTTAAGTAGTTTTAGGAAGAAATAAAATAAAAATGCTCATTGAAGAACGTTACATCTTCTTCAGGTAACCTCCTTAGGTTTGCACCAGAGGTCTTCCTAGGAAGTCTTAATGACTAAAATAAGTATTCTATGATGAGGGTGGGGAATTAATTAAGGTATTTGATCTGGTATCTTATGAATAAAATTTTCTTGGAAGTTGGAAGAGTATAGGTGAAGGGGTTTCCTTTTATAAGTGAGGTGGGTACACACTTGTAATTTTTGAAAAGAAAAAGGCGTGCCCATGTTTTTCACATACAAATAGGCTCCAAAATGATCCATTATCAATTCATATAGGTTTTAAGGACGAAATATGGCAAGATAATAGTTGATAGACAAGTTTCTACATAATTTTAACCCTTATATTTTTAGTTTAACCCCCGATAAACCCATTTTCACCTTAACTACAATAATTATTTTTTACTATTTTTACTATTAATTATGGTAAGAAGTTAAGTTAAAATTATTATAAAATTTAAATTATTATTATTACAAATATTTAATTTTTTTTCCAAATTATACAGATAATTATCAAAAATTAAAAAATTCATCTCATAAACACGATGAAAAATCAATTTTCCATAGAGAAAAGTTTAAAAGTTTAAATAGTTTTTATATAAAAATAAATAATAAAATTGATTAAAATGAACTAAATTGGATTAATATATATATAATTGAACTAATTTTACTTTAAAAACCATTTTATTTTTTTAATATTTTAAATTATTTAAAAGAAACTACAATTCTTAATAAAAACTAGTATTTTTACTATTCATCAAAAAATTTAACTCTTTAGGAAATTATCAAAAATTCACTCAAAGATAATTTTTTCCTAATGATTTCAAAAAATAAGTTTATTTTTTAAAATAAATTTTCTGAAATTTTCAAAGAAAATATTTTTAAAATAAGTGTGTAAAAGGCAACCAAACTTTTTTTAGAAAAATAGAGTTTTTAAGTGAAAAATTAGATTAATTCTTATCACTTTTCTAGAAAATAGATAAGATAAATTTTAGAAGTTTTATTGAATATATAATATATAAATATCATTATAATCATTAAAAAAAATTCATTTTTTAATTTATTTAGGCAAAATGTGTTTGTGTGTATAAAAATAGATTTTCAAAAAAATTATTTATTTCTAAATAGTTTTTATTATAATTTATATTTAATTGGTCACCAAAGAATTAATTTTATATACATGTGCAGACCATATATTTTTATAATTTAATTAATACTATTCATATGCATCACTCCAATGGCTAGGTGATAACTATCATATTAAATAATAAAATTTTAATAGTATGTCAAGTTTCATTTAAAATCAATGTCGCGTGTATCACAAGTTGTAATCAGGGTTATGTGCTACAAAAAATACACTCAGTGTTTCATGTAATAATAGATAAACTCAGTGTTGTGTGTAAATTAAGTTAAAATCGGTGTTGTGTATAACACAATTTAAATTTAGTGTTGTATGTCACACAAGATAAACTTAGTGTTTCATGTAACGAAAAATATTAAAAACATTTAATTTATCTAAAAAAAATATATTTCAGAGAATCTAAAGGTGTTATATTCTACCCCCCTTTAAATTAATTTCACTGTTGAAATTCATCACTTTGGTAAAAAAAATGAGGATACTTATGCCTCATTACATTGTTATGTTCATATAGTACATAATCAAGATGATAGTTTAACCATAAAACATTTAATAGGTGAGTGGTCTTGTTTCATAGAATTTTCTCTGTATGATCTAGAATCTCCACCTATTGTTCTTTATAAGAATGAACATGCTCCAGTGGTACAACATTTGAGTTTAGTACATATGAAGTATCAAGTATGTACTTCCTCAGGAGAGAGACATGAAACATAATGTGAACCTAAGGGAGGTTCAGTGGAAGCTCAAGATGATACACTACCATCCCAAAATGATTAAAACTTTCAAGGGGACCGATATACCCATGGATTTACATTCCTTTATATAGTAAACATAATTACATATTTTTTTGTGATTTTATAAATTTCCTTTTCATCTCTTACTCTAAGAAATGAATATTAATTTTTTATTCGTGATGTGCTAATAAATCACAAGATCTATAATAGAATGATAAGTAATTCTTTATATATATAGTTATCATCATAACAAAAATGGTTTTCACAGGTTATCTAATATGTATAAATCTTTATATAGAAAAGTAATACATTAATCTCTAAAAAATCATATAAATTTCAACTTAAATAATTCCATAAATGGTAAACCTTAATACCCATCAAAAATTCAAAAATTTATAAATAAATACACTAAAGTTTCCAAAATGAACTTAACAACAATCCCCAAAATATTAAAAAGTATCTCTTAATTGTTAAATTCCAAACATGTGAATACCTTCATCATGTATTCTATTAAAAGATGTTAATCACATAAATTTCCATAAAACCATACTAAAAACATTCATTCTTCCTCATTCCTTGAATAAAACCACATATTAATCAATATATTGTATAGATACAATAATATTATAAACTCCATCAATGATAACATAAACTACTCTATCAACGAATCATTTATCAGTTCCAAGGTCATCACTTCTATCCAATTTAATTTATTTATATCCATTATCTCTTTATCCCAACATCATAGTCTCTATATCAGGAAAATATTAAGGGTTATCTTCCCTTAATCACGCATTATCTATAAAGTATCAGATTTACGTTAAATAACTTTTCTAAGTAATCAATACCATTCAAAATATTCTTAAAAATACTTAATGAAAATATTATATTGAACAATCCTTATATATTTCATAATTCTTAAATTTAAATACAGAAACACTTGACTCATTATACATCATTCATAAACCATTAACTTGGATTTATCACCTTATTACTTAATATCTTCTTCCTTTCATATGTCATTAGTAGCTTCATCATCATAAAAAACAAAACCTTTACTTGTAGAAACCTTTTTGATCATATTCTTGAGATTTACCCATAGTACATTGATTTTTATAATTCCCATAAATTCTACATTTGTAACATTCAACCGTTGATAATGTCTTTGAGAGACCATTATTATCATCCATTGTGTTTATTAAACTTTTAATTTTTTCACTACAATTACTTTCTTTGTGTACTTCTTTTCTATACTAAAAAATATTCCCATTCCTCTGAGACAGTCACTTAGTGATTTTTACCACATTCTCAGAATATAGAAAACAAAATATTCTTTCTTTTAAGGTATCCACATCCCAAAATCTCAACGAAATCTATCCTTTTCTTTTTGGTGAGTCCAAGAGTTGTTTAAGGTATAATTTTTTAATTATATATAATTATAAATTATTATAAATAATCACAATATCTTTATATCTAGTTATCATCCAATTTGGTTGTCCATCAATACATTTTATATCACATTCAACATTAATCAATCTCTTTCTGGTTCCCTCCATTGACTAAAACCAAAAAGCATAGCATGAGTAATAATATTCATAGTGTGAAACCACATAATCATGAAAAATCACTTATAGGATGTCTAAATCATGACACCTTATTTTCAAACAATGAAACCTTAGGTTTATCCTAGGTTATTCATGTTCATTATTTAAATCCTTCATGTTGGTTTATAAAGAGTTTTTAATTTTAGAAGCATATCCCCTAGGAGTGTCAAAAAAGGTGTGAAACAAGTTCTGTTTTCATGCACTAGGTGGTGTTAGAGTTCATCTCAATTTGACCTTTTGGAGTAATTACCCCTAGATACCTTTGTGATAGGGATACATGCACTTGTTGTATCCATAAAGGGATGAAATTTCTTGGAAACCACTTGAACTATCATTTACTAAAATTCCATGAAATTTTCCCAAACTTGGAATCCTACACAGACTTATCCTTAGACATATCCATAGATAGATAATTATAAATATCCCTAGGGATATCACTAAAGTTTTCTCATCCTATTTTCCAAATGCTAACAAAAATTATCTTATAATAGAAACTATAGTGACCCAAACTTCTCATATATAGATATTATAACTTTTTAGATGAATATTCATTACATAACTTAAACACATGCCCGAGGATTATAAAGTTATAGTTCTTTTGGAGACTAGAAACACAATATTATTATTTCATGAAATATCTTAAATATATCCTATAAATATATTCCCACATAGTAATCTTCTTATACATACCCTACTTAAAACCCTTATTCATAACCTAGGGAAAGGAAACATAAAAAAGGGTAATCTCGGATGCTCAATGAGGGTAAACAAGGGAGATATCAACATATCATGATCATAAGGGTATACGAATATGAGAATAAAATTTAAAAAACATACCCTGCATATCATAGATCATAAAATTTAGTCGTGGAATAAATCATAGCAGTTAATAAGACATGAATCATAATGGAATAAAATAAAATGATCTATGAGAACATAACATTGGCATAAGACATTGATTTTTTGGCATACAAAAAAGAATGGAAAATTATTTCCATATTAGTCAAGTCTCATTTACAAAAACTATTATAGTGAATTAGGTTCACTCCCCATCCTATCGTAGTAGTAAAGGTTCTCTCCCAAGACTATCATAGTGGATAGAGTCCCTTACTAAACTGATTTAACTCCCCATTCTAGTCCGATTTATTTCATTAGATATCAATCTTTTCCTAGTGAATTGGAGGGAGATATAGGTTCCAAATTTTATATATTGAAAATCAGATATACGCATTCCACAAGATCATAAAATATTTATCATATTAGAACCTAGGAAAATGAATATGTTTCATAAAAAATTCATCATAATATAATACGTGGAAAATAAAATGGTTTCATAATAATTTCATCATTTCATTATGAAATAACCCATGGGGAAAAGTGGAATCCCTAATAATTTTATAATGGTATAACCTGTTAAAGAATGATGGGTTTCATAAATATCTTATCATCATAAACATAAACCAATCAAAGAAATAATAATAATTATATCCTTGGATAATATCCCCATTAAAGAATAATTGACATCAAAGGATATAATCTTATATGGAAAATGATTTTGAAATATCACTCAGAACATTTTGTGATAAAAATATCCTTTACACTTGGAAAAACACTTTTTAAAACATTTAACATTTTTTAAATCCTTTTTTTAAAATAACACTTGAATCTTATAAAGGAATCTTTAAATAACATTTAAAATATTTCTTGAGGAAAATTGATTTTCCAATTTGAAAAGATATTTTTTTAAAACATAAAATATTTTCAAAATCATTTTACTTGAAAATAAACTTTGTAAATTTTAAAGGAATATTTAAAATCACTTAAAATATTTCTTTAGAAAAATAACCTTTCCACTTTGATTTTTTTGAAATATAGAAAATATTTTCAAAATCCTTTTCTTTTAAAATAAACTTTGAAACATATAAAGGAAGGTTTAAAAATCATTTAAAACTTTTTTTTTATAAAAATAACTTTTCTAATTTTAAAAACCCATTTTTAAATCATAAAACATTTTCAAGATAATTTTATTTAAAAATAATATTTGGAACTTATAAAGGAATATTTAAAACATTGTGTGGTCATGATGACGTTTAATATCATACATAGTAAAACAAATATTCCTTTCATATTTTTGGTAAAAGGAAAAAGTGATTTGTTTGTAAAAGGAAATAATATTCCTTTCAAAAAAATTTGTAAAAATTAAAACATGGGTAAAAAAGTTTTTAATAAATTATTTGGATAATGTTAAAAACATTTTTAGAAAAAAAAATTTTGCTTGAAAAAGGGTTTTCGACCAAAGAGAGGAATATAATCAAATTTTATAAAAGACATTATTTTGAACTATTTAATAAATAAATAGAGAAAAATGAAGGGAAAAAATATATTATCATGACATAAACATGGTAGAAGAAAATTAATTAATTTATTGAGATATAGATCATAATATTTCATCATTAGAAGCATAATCATAACCAATCCTGATAAATGATGAGATTACAACATAAAACTCATAACACTTTGGTAAATTTTCAACCATAAACACCATGAAAAAGATATCCTAAAATAAAAATTTAAATACAAATAATTTTGTGGATAATCATCACAAAATACATTTTTGGTTAGTATATACACTACAAAAAATAAATAGGTGGTGAATATGACATGTGTCTCACATAAGTAAAAAGTGAGACATAAATCCCATACTATAAGTCATAAAATCCTTCATAGACATTAAAACATCCTTTATAATAAATATAATTTTATTATAAATCTATTAAAGAACCATAATCATATTTATCATACAATATATTATTTAATTATGGTATTTTTTACCCATTTATCAATAATTCCTTATTAAAATCATGTTTCAGGTGATACCTTGTTTGTTTTTCATGTATGTTTTGATTTTTTTATATTCAATAATATTAATTTTATCATGTTTAAATGATATAAATAATGTTAAACATGATTTAAATATCATATATATTCAATATATATGTATTTAGAGTAATCCATAAAAGTTAGAGATAGAAAATGAAATACACTGTTTATGGATATGGTAGGTCATACATACACATGAAAATTATTTTAATTTTCTCAATGGATTAAAAGAAATAAATTTCAATAATATATTAAAATTATCGAATCATTTTTATGTCATATATATATCATATATTAATTTAAACATGTATTTATTACGTTCCATGTAAGGCATACGTGAAGAACGAATCAGATCACTTCGTGAGGCGGTAATTCGCTATAAACATGAGTGACGTTATCATATTACCATAAAATAAAAAGTAAGGAGGTATATGTAATATAATAATTAAATAAGTATAATAATATAATAAATATCATATATAAACATTTAATCCATCATTATATCTAGCCATGAGAGGTGGTGATGGAAAACGAATAACATTAGTCCGTGGGGCGGTAGTCCGCCGTACACATGAATGATGATTTCACATTCTATTTGATTGAAGTGTAGATGATTTTAGTTCATGAACATAACATAATAAAAATCTCATTAAATTTAATATATTTAGGTTATTATATCATCATGTTTTAGTAAGAATTTAAGGAGGTGGGGGATGAAATAAAATAAAAAAGTTCGTTGAAGAATGTTACATCTTCTTTGAGTAACCTCCTTAAGTTGAAACCAAAATCCTTACTAGGTTGGATTTATGAAAAAATAAGGCTTCTAGAATGAGAATAAAGAATTAAGGAAGATATTTTGGTAGGTATATTCTGAATCAAATGGTTTTGGAAGTGTAAATAGGAGAGGATAAAGGGGTTGCATTTTATAAGTGATGTGAATGGAACACTTGTAATTTTTTACAATAAAAAGGTGTGTACACATTTTTCACATACCAAAAGGATCCAAAATGGATCATTATCAAGACTTATAGGAGATAATGTCTAAATATATCTATCCAATGGGTGTTTTAATAGTTTCTTGGTCATTTTTACCCTTATATTTTTAGTTTAATCCCCTGGTAAACCCATTTTCACCTTAACCATGGCAATAAATTTTTACTATTTTAGTTAATAATATTCATCCCCACCACTCCAATGGATAAGTGATAAATATCATATTAAATAATAATATTTTAATAAAATTTCAAGTTTAATTCAAACTCTGTGTTTTGTGTATCGCAAGGTACACTCAGTGTTTCGTGTAACGCAAGCTACACGCAGTGTTGCGTGTAACGCAAGCTACACGCAGTGTTGCGTGTAATGCAAGCTACATGCAGTGTTGCATGTAATGAAAGATAAAATCAATGTTGCATGTAATGAAAGATAAAATCAGTTTTGTGTATAAAATAAGCTAAAATTAGTGTTGTGTGAAATGTAGGCTGAAATCAGTGTTGTATGTAATAAAAAATATCTAAACTATTAAATTTATTTTAAAAAAATATTTCATAAAATATGGGGGTGTTACAAAGAACAACAAACATGATTAAAAGTTCTCATTTTAATCAATAGAAAATAGAATTGGGATAGGGGCATGATTACCATATTGTGGGGTATTAATTATTAATACAATTATAATTTCCATGAAGAAAAGTTACATCAACTCGAATGATTTTTTTTTAAATAAAGAAATGCAGAGATACACGACATGAATGCCCAGAATAACCTATGGAACACCACTTTTGTTCAATCAAGATGATTATCATGGGAGGTATAATCAATAGTTTCTAGATGATATATGGACTTATTGTTGATATACAAAAATACCATTATTTTTGAAAAACTTTATTTGAATCATCCCAATCACTATATACTTTTATAATTACTTTCTATTTTTCTATCCCAGATTCACCATATGAAATCCTATATTTGAACAATTTTTTCACTCATTCATGGATGAGTGACATAAGAATATACTAAAACATTCAAATCATCTAAAAAATAACGATTGATATAAACTCTATATCTAGTGTATAATGATCCTATGATAGTGTTGGGAGCATAGAATTATGTAGGCCTTCCAACTTTTTTATCTTCCAACTTACAAAAAAATTATCTTATATTACGCACATATGAAATTTACCTTTATAACTGTATTTATCACACCAAAAGAGGTATTTTCCCTTATTTTACTCATCAAAAAACAAATAAAAATGTAATTCTATATGGTATTTATTAACCAAAATTTTCAATGCACTTTTAATTTCAAACTATTTTCCAACATATAAGTTGTTATCAGTTAAAAAAATGTGTTACCTATAATTCTCGGGAATTCAGTACTTAGTGTAGTGGCCACCCAATAACACTCATGTTCATGAAACATTCCATACACTAAGGTATTAAATAAGGTAGGATGGTTACCACTCACTGGTTCTTTCCTATATGTTAAGTGTACCTAAGAAGGTTCATTTACCACATCTTCCTCACCGAAATCATCACTAGTCGCATCATCATATACTTCCTCATCAAAGAAAGTATCATTCTTAAAGTTAGGATTATCAATAGGTATGTCTCTTATAGTTATATCCATAGTATGATCATGTAATGACCAAGATTTCCCCGGGCCTTTCCTTTGTGAAAAACTAGTGTTTAGGGTGTTTTGGGAGGCAAAGATGAATCATTTCGGTAAATTTGGGCATCGATGTCAACATGTCAGTGAATTTACATGTTAGTGTGTTGGAATGTCAGTGTGTTAGTATTTCAGGTCATTGGTGATTCTAAGGAATCAACATTGGTGATTTAGGAGCATTAGTGTCGATGAGTTTAGGGAATCAGTGGCAGCGAGTCAGGGTGTCGGTAGGTTAGGGCATCAGTAGGTCAGGGCATCGGTTGGTCAGGGCGTCGGTAGGTCATTGCATCGGTAGGTCGAGGTGTTGGTAGGTCATTGTGTTGGTAGGCCAGTGTCAGTGGATCATCATCGGTAGGTTTCATCAGTATCTCACCCATCGGCGGCTCCACATCAGTGACTTACCCATTGGTGGCTCACCCATTGATGACTCATTTGTAGTTTTCCCAGTTTTTCCTAGTTTTCTAGTTTCTCCCCTCTTATGTCTTATTTTTCATAAACCTAGTTTAAATTCTTTTTTGAGCGTTTTAATAGATTTTTAAAGGATATTATTTATATATTTAATATCCTATCATTTTGGGGGATTTGAGATACTCAAACCACGCGATCTTGACCATAATCCCACATTAATGACTTTTAAAACTATTATTCATTTAATATAGAAGCTGGATATTCAAAGATAGGATCTTCCATTCCTAGTGTGTTTTTCATTTCCCCTTGGTGATTCTAGAGCCATCCTCCCTAGATGAGTCGTGTGCTTATGATAGAGCCCCATCCCACTCAGTTTTCTTGGAGTTCTTTACTGCTGCTTGCGTGATCCTCTATTCTTTGTGAAAGGAGGAACTTTGATCCTTTGATCATACAGGTAGGGATTTCTTGTACCTCTCTTAAATTGCGCATCATGAGGGGTGGGTGTACTAATTATTCCTTGTGAATAACGGGTGAATAATTTTCTTAAAACAATAAATAAATAAGAAGGTAATATAATAAAAAGATAACAAAGTTAATGAAATAACGGGATAGGGGTGGTTTGATGTTTGATGGAATGTTTTATTTGTTATATTTGATTTTATTATGGTTGTTGTGGCTGTATGAGTTCGGAAAATCACGGTTGTTGGTGGCCTTTTTATGCATAATGGTGGTGTCCCGTTTGTTTTGTTATGATGTTTGATAATCGTTCATAACATGAAATCTGCTTAAACATGACTCTTGGTTAATTGAAACAGATTCCCAAGAATAAAAAAACTTATATGATCACCCCTATTTATCAACTGGATTAATGTACATTGCTTACCAAATCTGAATATATATATACATCCTGTTGATAGGTGTGACTGAGTGATGTGTTCTATTGGGTTTTGTGTGAGTTGTGTGGTGCTACTATTGAGGGAACAATTACAGGTACAAGGGTGGGAAATGGAGTTAGTTCTATGAGAAGGGTGTGAGATTTTGTGTATTAGGGATGTGGTTAAATGGTATTTACTATGGGATTTTTGTGTGGGGTGATACATTTGGTGTGTTTGTATCCCAGTTTGAGAGACTGGTTGATTGTGGAATGGATAAACTTGTAGGCAGTGAGACTAACTTTGTTTGTGTTGTGGTTGCATGAGTAATGTTGGGAACTGGGACTTATGGGTGGTTATGAACTTGTATGCAGTGGTAATGCATCAGGAAATATTAGGATTGTGTAGTATAACTTTGAATAATGACGGTTGGTAGTGGTTGAACAAGAGTTTGTAGTGGGACTGCAAATCTGGTTTTGTTGTTGTTTCGATATGGTTGTGGTTGGTAATTTTCCAATAGTACTAGAATTAACTGAAGTGAACCCCTAAATAAATAAATGGAAATTGGTTATATGAAAAGGTGTTGGGTTATGCTTTTGAAGTGGCTGTTGTGTGGTTGTGCATATAGGGGTAGTGACAAATGTGGTTATGTATGAGTTGGTTTTCTGTTGTGGGGACCCGTAGGTTGGGTTGAGTGTTTTCTTATCTATATATATATAAATTGTAGTTCCTAGTGATTTATATATGCACACCACAATTTTTGAGAACCATGTGTCAAACACCCCCATCTCAGGGGAGAGGGTGTCTTTCCTAAGATCTCGATGGGAGGATGGATGACTTATTACTGAATTTTTCCTCACACCCACTTCTGGGTTTTTACCACTCGAGCGTATCCAGTCTTGATGTAATTGATTGAGGATTACCATAGTCCTAGATCCTTAGAGCATGTTTGCTGTGGATGAGAGGCCTAGGTGTTTGTGGGCCATGATTGTTTTCCCAAGTGTCTTTGGGATGAGTCCTAGGTTTCTTCAGGTGAGAGGCATGGTTATTGTGGCCTAGGTGTCTGTGGGTGGGTTTGTGTGTGGTTTGAGGCCCATGTGTGTGCAAGCAGGTTGTGGTAGTGGGACTACATATGGGAATAGTGGTAGCATCAAGATGTTCATCGTTATAAATGATCAGTTAACTAGTGGGAAAGTGGTGCGGGGTCCCCAAATGTCGATGTGATTATAATAATAACCTATTTGACTTGCATTATTTGGCGAGTGTGACTTGGTGAGGCTGGGCTAGTTAGTACTCCTTGATACGTGCTTAAGGTTCTATTGTTTTCTCATATGGGAATTTGTATTTCCCCCCACTTTTTCATGGGTGGATTTAGTTTTCCTAATGGATAGACATGTATACTCACCCTACGCTTGTAAAACAATTTTCTGGTTTCCAGTAGGACTTCGAGGATCATACTAAACTTTACTATCTCGGGCATTAGGATTAGTTATTATTACTTCTTATTCTCTTTTATTTTGGTACCTTACTTTGGAGTTTTGTTATATCTTGTATCATCTTAACTTTTGAACATGCATGTTGGAATGGATTTTGGATTTACTTTTACTTAGAGTATTTGGAGTTGCTTGGGATTTACCATCATATCTCATGATATTATTCTATAAAGGGTAATGCCTTCCATATTATGTGAGATTTTATGCCATTGGTGCTATTTTCTGCTCTCAGGCCAATTAAATGTGGGACTCGGGGTTCATTATCTCTCCTTTATCTTGAAGAAGGAAGGACATGACACTTTGTTGTCACTTACCTCATCTTGAAGAAGGCAGGTCATGACAGAATGGTATTAGAGGGAAGTTTGAGATATTATAAGGAGTTCAAAGTTAGGCACAGTGAGGATTATATGGGATGGTAGGGAAATAGTGTTAGGAAATCACAATGTGTGAGATAGGCTAGGGAAGACTGGCTAGGAAATGGGATTTGAGGGCCCCTCGGGATGCGATTCAAGGACTATGGACCTATTGAACGACCATGTGAGGCTATACTAATTGTAGGGTAGAGACCCTAGTAAAGGTACATGCATCATAATGACTTTTTTTCTTGTGTGTCTTGGGTGTTTTGGTGATTTAAAATAACTGAATAGTTAAAATGAATTTAAAAGAAAATTTCAATACTACACAGGCTTAGGAATTCATTGTTTAACTTTTTAGCTATGTCACCCAGATGTTATCTATGTGTGGTATGAGCAGTTGAGGCCTAAAAGGTTGACCTGGTTGATTAGTGGATGGATGATCGAGAGGAGGAATATGATCAGTGGCAGAAGAAACTTTGTGGCTTCCTGTCACGCCCGGACTTTATTGAGGTACAAGTTTAATTTTAAATTTTTATTTCGTAAATTAATTGCCTATTTATTTAAATTATTTGGTTGTATCATGGGCTGAACCCGGTGTGGGTTGCCCGTTGTGGTAACGGTGCGCGCGTGCGGGCCTTGCGCCGCTCGACACACGGGCTGGGGATGGGCAAAGCCATGCAGCTTTGCCTTTTCAACGCATGGTGCCCGTTGCACGGACGATTCAAATAACAGATGTTAACTTCAGTTTTATTATTATTATTTATATCATTATTATCATTGATACTATTATTATTATTATTATTATCATTATTATTATTATTATTTTTATGCTTTAATTATTGTTAATGTTATTAATATTGCTATGCTATGCGATTATTATTATTAATATTTCATATTATTGTTATGTTATTATTATTATTATGATGATGATTATTATTACTATTATTAATATGTTTATTTATGATGTCATTATGATATTAATATTATTGTTATCAATTTTTTTTTCAGTTTTCCTTCCCCCCCGAAACCCTAGCCGCCACCTTTCCCCATTTTCATTTCATTTTCTTGTTTTTTCTTATTTCTCTTGTCTTCCTCCCCACGTTTTCCTCTCCCCCATTTTTCTTTTTCTTTCTTCTCCTTCCCCCGCTCCTGCACTCCCTCACCGATCGCGCCTCCCTCAACCGCCAGCAACCTCGGCAAAGCCTTCCCTGGACGCACCTCCCTCGCACCACCTCCTTCTTACGCGAGCCACCGAACGACCACCTTGCGGCCTGCTTCCCCTCCTCCGCCCAGTTCCCCCAGGTCGCTTCACCTCCCCCTGCTCACCCGCACCACCGACCTCTCCCTCACCCGCTCATCCTCGCCTCCCCGCTCCCGCTGTCCAGCGTCGGACCAGCCACCTGCACGCGCACCCCCCTGCCGCGCCTCTGTTGCACCCTCATCGGACCGCCCGTCCGCACCCCTGCACCCCTGCACCTGCACCCCCACTTCTCCTTCCTCCTCCGCCCCAGCCGTGTTCCGCCAGACCTCTCCTCTGCTGCACACCCGCACCAGACCGCCCCCTGCTGCTCTCCTTCATCCTCCGTCCAGCCGGCGCCCCCCTGCTGCTCCCCTTCCTCCTCCGCCCAGCCGGCGCGCCGCCTCCCCGTTACCGCGCCTCCCCGCTCCTGCGCCTCTGTTCGGCACCTCCTCCAGTAGACCGCGCAGGTTTGTTTTTTTTTTTTTTTTTTTTTTTTATTATTTTAACTTATCTAATAAGATATTATGTTTTCTTTTGTTATTATTATTAATATGTTAATTATTATATCATTACTATAATTACTATTATGTTATTATTATTATTATGTCAATAATAATATTGTTATTATTATTATTATTGTTACTATTATTACATTAATATTATGTTATTATTATTATTATAATATTGTCATTATTATTATATTATGGTTATGCTATTATTTTTATTATTAACATTATTATTATTATATTAATATGCGATTATCATTATTATTATATTATGTTATTTTATTTACTATTATTATTATGTTATTGTTATTATTATTATCATTATTATTATTATGTTAACATTATCATTGAACCTGTTGAACGATCTGCTATTTTAGGAGCTATTTGACTGCTCAATACGGTGCGACTGTGGCGCAACGGATGTTCTGCACCATGTCTTTTTCTTTTCCTGTTTGAGGTAGGTGATTCCACACTCAATTATCATCTGGCGATCTTTTGCATGTTGGTTTAATTTTTCAGCACCCTGTTAATTAGTTTCCATGCTGAAAAATTAGTTTTGATTACTTTTTAAATGTGCATCTAATTTTCCAGTAGTATATTTATGTGATACAAGTCCATTTTTTTTATTGTGAAAACTTACTTTGGCTGTTTATTATTATTTGTAAACTGTGCAGTGTGTGAGTTAGAAAGTGCGGATGACGCAGTTTGTGTTTTGGCGTGTCAGAATATGTTTTATTATATAAAGGGGTTTTGGGTGACTTTTTAACCTTTAAAATTTTTTGCGACGTATTTGAAAACTGTTCAATAATTTTTCTTAGTGGTTTTCTTAATTAACAAAGTGATTTCGTTAAGTTATGCATCCAGTTTAATTTAAAACGTAAGCAGTGTGGTTTAAGTTTTTTTTTAAAAAGTTTTGGTGTGTGTGTGGTTTTCAAAGAGGATATCAGTGTGCATGTGACACATTTGGCTCTAAGTGCTAAGGTGAAATGTTATGTGAACTTTGATATTTAGGTGAGCACAAGGAGGGAAGCCGGGGTATTAGGTGTGGAGACTAGGACTAGTGAGCTAGTGTTCCGGAGATGACCCGACCTAGTTTCGCTGGCAGGTTTGACGATTGCAACACTAACTAAACATATGATATCTGAGGGTTGTGGCCTTCTAATCCACGTGTTCTGAGGGCCGTGGCCTTCTAAGCCGCGTGTTCTGAGGGTCGTGGCCGCCTAAGCCACGTTTCACCGAGACACGACGTTCTAGGGTCCCACATGCTCTTGTACCCTTTTTGGGGCTTTCCCATCCTTTGGTGCTACCGGATACTTTGCGTGCACAATGATACATGATATGTCACTTGAATTATTACCCTAATGTGTTTATCTTGAACTTTCTTTCCTTTAAAACGTTTTATAAAAACCATTTATTTTTCATTTCTTTCTTTCTTTATTTAGCATTGCAAATGGTTTATCTTTTGATAGTTGTGCGTGAAATCTTTTCTTGGTGATATCCTACTGAGCGATTGCTCACACCCTACTTACACCCTTGGGAGTAAGTAGATTTGTTTACTTCTGATACAGGTAAGGGTCTAGCTTTTGGGAGTAGTGGTTCAGGTTGTTAGCAGGACTACCTACGTGGCGTTTTGGTGGTGGCTTAGGGGCGGTGTCCTCACACCGGGCGACCGTTCTCAGGTTGGTTTTTTGGTCATCTTGTTTTTAGTGTTATTTTGGGTTTCGAATACTTGTGAACCAAAAACCTATTTGGTTAAGTGAATGTTTGACTGTCACCTATACTTTTGTTTGGTTTGGTTTACTTTGGTTGGCTGCTTTATATTTGTTCACTCAGGTAAATCGTTCCCAAAGTTTATTTTGATACCCGGGCACTTGTGCTAGCCCGTGGGGATCGGGAACGCCCTTCGGGCCATGTCGCGGGCCGGGTCGGGTGTCGGTTCGGATGGAGACCCGATTCGGTTCATGAAAAAATGGTATCAGAGCAGGTTAGTTTGTGGTTTATGTTATTTGGGATGAGTTGGATTATATAGGAGTTGGGTCTGTCGGGGCTCAGAATTTATGTTGCGAGTAGGGTGCCTGGCCAGCACGCCTCATGACAGATACTGAGTCACCATGGAATGTTAGGGTGCTTGTTTCATTTATTTTCTGGGTGGGATGTGCAGGCTGCCAACTGTACGTGGACACCAGGCAAGAAAAGTAAAGCTTTTACATGGAGTCGTTTTTGCATGTTTGGTTTATTGATGAATATTTATCTTGTTGGAAAAATTTACATCCTTTTTATTGATGGTTTTCTTTCTTGATTGCTGCCCTTTTTCAGCAAGATGCCTCCCCGGAGAGCTCCCATGCACCCACGGGAGGAAGCCGGAGAGAGTTCTCCCGCGCCGCTTGATCAGAGATTGGTAGAGGCGATGGTCTGAGCCGTTCATGCTTTGGGAAAAGGGGCGACTCCTGCCCCCACCCCTATTCCAGCTAGAGGGGAAGAATATGGCTCTAGGAAGGATAGAGTTCAGGAGTTTCTGAGGAGCAAACCTCCTTCTTTCCAAGGTGGTTCAGAACCTCAGGAGGAAGTGGAGTGGCTTGAAAAGATAGAACGCATGTTCTATTTCCTTAACACGCCCGGGGAAGTCAGGGTGAAGTGTGCCTCGTTCCAGCTGGAGGGTTCCAGTCGCAAATGGTGGGAATCAGTGGTCCAGGCTAGGAAACATGAACACATGAGTTGGAAGGATTTCAAGGGTATCTTCAATGAGCGGTATTGTCCAGAGTTCGTAGCCTATGCTAGATCTCAGGAGTTCATGTAGCTTTCGCAGGGGAATCAGACAGTGATGGAGTATGAAAATCGCTTTGCTGAACTGGTACGGTACGCACCTGAGATAGTTTTGAGCAAATTCTTAAAAGATCGGAAGTTTGAGAAGGGCCTTCAACCAGAAATTCACTCCCATGTTTTCTTATTCAAGCTGAAGACTTATGCTGAGGTGGTCGATCGTGCTTGTATAGCCGAGATTGACCAGAAGGGAAAGTCAGGGTTTTCTGGATCAGTGTCAGGGCTTGGCAGTGGCAGTTCATCTGAGAAGAAGAGGAAGCCTGATGAGCAATGGAAGAAGAGTGATGGAAGCTCAGGTCATCCTCCCAGGCAGTTTTCATCTGGGGCTTTTGGTGCAGGGTCCGTTGTGTGCCATCAGTGCGGAAGGGTGGGGCACATCTGACCTGTTTGTCCATACCCTCCCAGACCATGCCATGGATGTGGAGTTGTGGGACATCTGCAGCGCTTCTGCAGGACTGCACACCTATACCTGAGTGGGGATGGATCTGTGGCTTCCAGAGGGGTATCAGTTCAGTCAGAGCCGACCAGAATGACAGGATCTCGGTTTGGTGGGCGTGGTGGTAGGACCAGATCGTCTTCAGGGTAGAGCCAGATCAGGGCAGAGCCTCAGGCGAGCGGTCGTTCTCAGGTAGGGACTAGGCAACTGCATGCTGTGGATCAGGCACCAGCGGGATCTGATTCAGGGCCTTCGACGGTTCGAGGTACTATTCTGGTTGCATCTTCTATAGCTGCAGTTTTATTTGATACTGGTGCTTCAGTTTTTTTCATATCTGCTCATTTTTAGAATCTGCTGAACCTACCAACCGAGATGTTATCGTTTTTTATGGAGTTAGTAACACCGCTGGGGAAAAAGAAGGAGAAAGGCCTTAAGTGCCGATCGTGCGCACTCTCAGTGTCGGGAGTCGAGATGGAATGAGATTTCTTGGTCCTTGACATGGACCTATTTGATGTGATCCTTGGTATGGACTGGATGGTGTGTTTTTAGGTGCACATTGATTGCTATCAACGCCGAGTCAGCTTTACAGCACCAGATGGGACTCCCTAGTTATTTCACGGAGAATGGGATCCTCGGTCGGGACGTGCGATACCTCTACTCCCTGAGCTTGGAAATCTTGCTCATCAGTTGTCGTCGCTCGCGCTGGAGGATGATGGTGGTATTTCACAGGGCGGGATACCTCGTGTAGTGGATGAGTTCCCAGAGGTCTTCCCAGATGTATTTCCTGACTTACCCCCAGAGCGGGACGTCGAGTTCTTGATTGAGTTGGCGCTGGGAACACATCCTATATCTCTTCCCTCATATTGCATGGCCCCCACCGAATTGAGGGAATTAAAGATATAGCTAGAAAATTTGGAATCCAAACGATTCATTTGCCCGAGCGTCTCTCCTTGGGCCGCACCGGTTTTATTCGCGAAGAAGTCCGATGGAACCCTTCGGTTGTGCATTGATTACCAGAAATTGAACAAGGTAACCATCAAGAATAAATACCCTTTGCCTCGGATTGACGATTTGTTCGACCAGCTGAAGGGGGACAAGTGGTTCTCCAAGATTGATTTGCATTCGGGATACCACCAGCTCAGGGTGAGAGAAGCAGATATCCCGAAGATGGCTTTCCGAAGCAGGTACAGTCACTTCGAGTAATTAGTCATGCCTTTCGGACTGACGAATGCTCCTGCAGTTTTCATGGAGCTCATGAATAGGGTGTTCCACCAATATCTCGACTCATTTGTCGTGGTATTCGTGGATGACATCCTGGTCTATTCTGGATCTGAGGAGGAGCATGAGCATCACATGCACGTTGTTTTGGGCACTTTGCGAGATCACCGCTTGTATGCCAAACTCTCGAAGTGCACTTTCTGGATCAGGGAAGTGAAGTTTCTGGGGTATGTCGTCTCAGAACAAGGGGTTTCAGTGGATCCCGAAAAGATCAGAGCAGTTATGTCTTGGGAGCATCCGAGAAATGTGTTTGAGATCAGGAGTTTTCTGGGCTTGGCTGGTTATTACAGGCGCTTTGTCCGAGACTTCTCGCGGCTTACCTCCCCTATGACTGCACTCACCCGGAAAGGGGTGAAGTTTGAGTGGAACCCACAGTGCCAAGCATCTTTCGAGGAATTGAAGCGGCGGTTAACCACCGAACCTATGTTGACCTTACCAGAGTCAGGAAAGGGCTATGTGGTGTACTGTGATGCTTCAGGTACGGGCCATGGATGTGTGCTCATGCATGATGACCATGTTGTGGCTTATCGTTCTCACCAACTGCGGCCGCATGAGAAGAACTATCCGACTCACGACTTAGAGTTGGCGGCGGTGATGCATGCTTTGAAGACGTGGCATCACTATCTTTTTGGGGAGAAGTTTGTGGTATATTCTGACCATAAGAGCCTGACCTATATTTTCTCTCAGAAGGATCTAAATTTGAGGCAGCGCTGTTGGGTCGAGTACCTGCAGGGTTTTGATTTTGATATTGTCTATACTCATAGCAAGGGTAATGTGGTAGCTGACGCTTTGAGCAGAAAAGTACCAGTGTAGGCGTTGAGGAAGTCTAGCGATGAGTGGGCTTTGATGGGGCTCTTTGCCCAGATGCATTTGGAGAGCAGGGAGCACAGTGGAGGTACTTTCTTGGCTAGCATCCAATTGACTCCTGCTCTTCTAGAGTTGATTCAACGAGAGCAGCCTGGTGATGAGATGTGCCAGCGATCTATGCAGTTTCTTCATGGTGGGGAGACTCCTTCTGATTGGACTTTGTCTTCTCAGAGGGTCCTATGCTTTAAGGGCCGTGCTATAGTGCTGTTGTCCTTGCGGAAGGTGGTGATGCAGGATAGCCACCAATCTCAGTGGGCCATCCATCCTGGTACCACCAAGATGTATTACGATGTTCGCCGTCAGTTCTGGTGGCCAGGAATGAGATGGGACATAGCTGACTTCGTATCCAGATGCTACACCTGCCAGCAAGTGAAAACAGAGCATCAGAGACCATCTGGCCTGCTCCAGCCATTACCCATACCCACTAGGAAGTGGGACGAGGTCGCCATGGACTTCATCATTGGCTTGCCTCGTACACCTCAAGGGAGGAATGCTATCTGGGTGGTGATTGACCACTTGAACAAGTCAGCTCACTTTATTCCGATCAGAGATACAGCGAAGGTAGAGGAATTGGGCCGCTTGTATGTTCAGGAGGTGGTCAGACTTCATGGTGTGCCGTCGGAAGTTGTTTCTGACAGGGACCCCCACTTTACATCTCGATTTTGGGGAGGCCTCCAGAAGGCTTTGGGGTCGCAGATTAAGATGAGCACGACATACCATCCTCAAACCGATGGCCAGACGGAGTGGGCGAATCAGATTCTGGAAGACATGCTCCGAGCCTGTGTGCTAGATTTTGGAGGCTCATGGGATAGCCATTTGGGACTAGTCGAGTTTTCTTATAATAATAGTTACCATTATTCCATCAGAATGGCACAATTTGAGGCGCTCTATGGCCGGCCTTGTCGGTCTCCTCTGTGTTGGGCTGAGGTAGGAGAGGCCTCGCTCTTGGGACCAAGTCTTGTTTAGGAGACGTCTGAGAAGGTCAAGATGATTAGGCAGTGGTTGTTGACAACTCAGAGTTGCCAAAAGTCTTATGATGATCAGAGGTGGCGAGATCTTGAGTTTTTATTAGGGGACAGAGTGTTCCTGAAAGTGGCCCCTCACTTGGGTCACCGTCGTTTGGGGAAGCAGGGGAAGCTGACACCGAGATATGTCGGGCCTTTCGAGATTCTTGAGTGGATTGGCAAGGTGGAATACAGGTTATCTTTTCCCACGCAGTTGACGACGATTCACGACGTATTTCATGTTTCCCAACTAAAGAAGTACAACCCCGATCTGTCGCATGTGCTGAATTGGGAGGAGCTGGAGATAGAGTCCGACTTGTCTGTGGTTGAGCGACCAGTGCGTATAGTGGATTCTTGGGAAAAGGTGCTGCGTGGAAAGTCCATTCCTCTGGTCCGTGTTCTTTGGCAGCACGGGAATGATGAGCACGAGACTTGGGAGCGGAAGTCATGGGTTGAGAAGGAGTACCCATTTCTATTCTCTGATAAGGATTTGAGCTAACTTTACAAGGGCGGAAATTTTTCATGGTGGGGAGAATTGTCACGTCCAGACTTTATTGAGGTACAAGTTTAATTTTAAATTTTTATTTCATAAATTAATTTCCTGTTTATTTAAATTATTTGGTTGTATCATGGGCTAAACCCGGTGTGGGTTGCCCGTTGTGGTAACGGTGCGCGCGCACGGGCCTTGCGCTGCTCGGCGCACAGGCAGGGGATGGGAAAAGCCATGCAGCTTTGCCTTTTCAATGCACGGTGCCCGTTGCGTGGACGATTCAAATAACATATGTTAACTTTAGTTTTATTATTATTATTTATATTATTATTATCATTGATACTATTATTATTATTATTATTATTATTATTATGCTTTTATTATTGTTAATGTTATTAATATTGCTATGCTATGCGATTATTATTATTAATATTTCATATTATTTTATGTTATTATTATTATTATGATTATTATTATTATTAATATTATTAATATGTTTATTTATGATGTCATTATGATATTAATATTATTGTTATCAATTTTTTTTTTCGGTTTTCCTTCCCCCCCGAAACCCTAGCCACCACCTTTCCCCATTTTCATTTCATTTTCTTTTTTTTCTTATTTCTCTTGTCTTCCTCCCCATGTTTTCCTCTTCCCCATTTGTCTTTTTCTTTCTTCTCCTTCACCCGCTCCTACACTCCCTCACCGATCGCACCTCCCTCAACCGCCAGCAACCTCGGCGAACCCTTCCCTGGACGCACCTCCCTCGCACCGCCTCCTTCTCGGCCGAGCCACCCGATGACCACCTTACAACATGCTTCCCCTCCTCCACCCAGTTCCCCCAGGTCGCTTCCCCTCCCCCTGCTCACCCGCACCGCTGGCCTCTCCCTCACCCGCTCATCTGCGCCTCCCCGCTCCCGCTGTCCCGCGTCGAACCAGCCACCTGCATGCGCACCCCCCTGCCGCGCCTCTGTTGCACCCTCGTCGGACTGCCCGACCGCACCCCTGCACCCCCGCTTCTCCTTCCTCCTCTGCTCTAGACGCGTTCCGCCGGACCTCTCCTCTGCTGCACACCCGCACCAGACCACCCCCTGCTGCTGTCCTTCCTCCTCCGTCCATCCGGCGCGCCCCCTGCTGCTCTCCTTCCTCCTCCGCCCAGCCGACGCGCCGCGTTCCCGTTACTGCGCCTCCCCGCTCCTGCGCCTCTGTTCGGCACCTCCTCCAGCAGACCGCACAGGTTTGTTTTTCTTTTTTATTTTTTTATTTTATTTTTTTATTTTAACTTATCTAATTAGATATTATGTTTTATTTTGTTATTATTATTAATATGTTAATTATTATATCATTACTATAATTACTATTATGTTATTATTATTATTATTTCAATAATAATAATAATAATAATAATATTATTATTATTATTGTTGTTGCTATTATTACATTATTATTATGTTATTATTATTATTATAATATTGTCATTATTATTATATTATGGTTATGCTATTATTTTTATTATTAACATTATTATTATTATATTAATATACGATTATCATTATTATTATATTATGTTATTATTTTTACTATTATTATTATGTTATTTTTATTATTATTATCATTATTATTATTATGTTAACATTATCATTGAACCTGTTGAACGATCTGCTGTTTTAGAACCTATTTGACAGCTCAATACGGTGCGACCATGGCGCAACGGATGTTCTACACCGTGTCTTTTTCCGTTCCTATTTGAGGTAGGTGATTCCACACTCAATTATCATCTGGCGATCTTTTGCGTGTTGGTTTAATTTTTTAGCACCCTGCTAATTAGTTTCCATGTTGAAAAATTAGTTTTGATTACTTTTTAAATGTGCATCTAATTTTCCAGTAGTATATTTATGTGATACAAGTCCATTTTTTTATTGTGAAAACTTACTTTGGCTGTTTATTATTATTTGTAAACTGTGTAGTGTGTGAGTTAGAAAGTTCGGATGACGCATTTTGTGTTTTTGCGTGTCAGAATATGTTTTATTATATAAAGGGGTTTTGGGTGACTTTTTAACCTTTAAAAATTTTTGTGATGTATTTAAAAACTGTTCAATAATTTTTCTTAGTGGTTTTCTTAATTAAAAAAGTGATTTCGTTAAGTTATGCGTCCAGTTTAATTTAAAGCGTAAGCAGTGTGGTTTAAGTTGTTTTTTTTAAAAAGTTTTGGTGTGTGTGTGTTTTTCAAAGAGGATATCAGTGTGCATGTGACACATTTGGCTCTAAGTGCTAAGGTGACATGTTATGTGAACATTGATCTTTATGTGAGCACAAGGAGGGAATCCGGGGTATTAGGTGGGGAGACTAGGACTAGTGAGCTAGTGTTCCAGAGATGACCCGACCCGGTTTCGCTGGCAGGTTTGACGATTGCAACACTAACTAAACATATGATATCTGAGGGTCATGGCCTTCTAAGCCACAAGTTCTAAGGGTCGTGGCCTTCTAATCCACGTGTTCTAAGGTTCGTGGCCGCCTAATCCACGTTTCACCGAGACACGACGTTCTAGGGTCCCACATGCTCTAGTACCCCTTTTGGGGATTTCCCATCCTTTGGTGCTACCAGATACTTTGCGTGCACAATGATACGTGATATTTCACTTGAATTATTACCCTAATGTGTTTATCTTGAACTTTCTTTCCTTTAAAACGTTTTATGAAAACTATTTCTTTTGCATTTCTTTCTTTCTTTATTTAGCATTGCAAATGGTTTTTCTTTTGATAGTTGTGCGTGGAATCTTTTCTTGGTGATATCCTGCTGAGCGATTTCTCACACCCTACTTACAACCTTGGGTGTAAGTAGATTTGTTTACTTCTGATATAGGTAAGGGTCCAGCTTTTGGGAGCAGTGGTTCAAGTTGTTAGCAGGACTATCTACATGGCGTTTTGGTGCTGGCTTAGGGGCGGTGTCCTCACACCGGGCGACCGTTCTCAGGTTGGTTTTTTGTTCATCTTGTTTTTATTGTTATTTTGGGTTTTGGATACTTGTGAACCAAAAACCTATTTGGTTAAGTGCATGTTTGACTGTCACCTTTACTTTTGTTTGGTTTGGTTTACTTTGGTTGGATGCTTTATATTTGTTCACTCGGGTAAATCGTTCCCAAAGTTTATTTTGATACCCAGGAACATGTTCCAGCCCGTGGGTATCGGGAACACCTTTCGGGCCTTGCCGCGGGCCGGGTCAGGCGTCAGTTCAGATGGCGACCCGATTCGGTTCGTGACACTTCCAGCATAAAACTATTGGAAAGTACAACAGCAATGTCTCAGATATGGAGGTAGAGAGTTGGATCGAGGAGCTGGTGATCGCTTTCAGCTTGATCTGGGCTCCAACAGAGTACTGGGTTCCTCTAGCAGTTAGCTAGATGAGGGGAGAAGTGCATTAGTGGTGGATGCTTTAACTCAGGGATAAGAAGGAGACTGATGTTGCATTGGCTGAATTTGAGAAGGAGTTCTGGGAGAAATTATTTTATTCCACGATGAAGGCCAAGAAGAGGAAGGAGCTACTCTCACTCCATTAGGGAAGTATGATAGTATGGTAATTGGGGATAAAGTTCATGTATATCCTACACTTCAGACTGGATCTCTTTTCGGACGAGGAGTCCCAAGCTAGACACTTAGAGGAGGCACTCTGCCCATCTCTTCAATATGTTGTCACTCCCTTTACTCTAACGACAAAAATAGAGGTTTATAAGAATGATGAGGTAGTGGAAAGGATGCACTCATAGGGAGGTGTACCATGAGAGGGGAGCCAGAAAAGTTTTTCAAAGGGGAAGGCTATCAGCAACAGGTCTTCAGTGTCAGGGCCTTCCAGGTTTGGGCCAGCGGGAAGTAGGTCGTAGCAGTTCCAATTATGACCTCCTGGTCCCCACCCTTTCCCCATAGGCCTAGAAACAAGGTGATTTGTCTGTTGAGGTAGTGGTCATATTCTTAATTAGTTCCCAGTTTGAGTGCTGTATAGTGATGGTGGGCAGGTTCAATACCCACCTCAGCAGTAGTAGTTTCCGATCAGGCCCTCCCAGCAGCATGGGTAGTGAGATCCCACTCCACTGAGGGTAGATGGTGCTGGGGGTGGCCAACCTTAGGGTTCTCCTTAGGGACCTCAACCAGGGTGTGTTCGGGGTGGCGGTCGACATCCAAGGGGTAGATAATCTAGGCATGGGTAGTTACACACCGCCGAGCCAGCAGTTCCAGTAGGGCCATAGGTTGTTCGAGGAATGATCAGTCTCTTTAGTACTCTTGTGAGTGATTTGTTTGATTCAAGAGATTCAAAATCCTTTGTTTTACCCAGTCTATCCCATGTAATGGGACAAGATGTAGAGATACTTCCCATGCCCCTGGTGTTAAGTATGAAAATTGGAGTTCAGAACAGTTTGTTTGATGTTTTTTGGGGATGTAGACTGATATTGGGGCCACATCAGTCCAGTGGGGACCTCATTCTACTATAGATTCAGCTGTACGATGTCATCCTAGAAATTTAATGGTTGTTTTCTATGTATTCCATTATTGACTACTTGTAGAGGAGAGTCCTTCTCTCAGATATGGGTGTCCAATGCATAGATTTTGTTGGTGAGCAGAGTTGTCAGGTGGGTTATCAGTGTATAGATCCTCTTCTCTCTTTGTTAGAAAAAATGTCAGTGGAATCAACTAACACAGAGATGGTGGAAGTTATAAGGTTTGTCAGTGAGTTCCTAGATGTCTTACTTGAAGAGGTTGTGACTTTACCCCCTCGATGTGATGTTGAGTTTGGGATAGACTTGCAACCCGATGACCGTCCGATTTCAATGGATCCCTATCAGATGGCTCATTCAGAGCTGTGGTGGTTATGAATTCAGGTTGATGACCTGATGAAGAAGGGTTTTATCCAACCGAGTGTGTCCCTATGAGGTTCTCCAGTCTTGTTTGGAAAGAAGGCAGATAGTGGTCTAAGACTGTGCATAGACTACTGAAGGCTGAATCAGGTGACAATAAAGAACTGTTACTCTCTCTTGAGGATTAACGATCTTTTTGACTAGTTAAAGGGAGAATGTTCATTCTCTAAGATCAATCTGCATTCTGGATATCACTAGTTGAGGGTGAAGAAGGGTGACATACCAAAGGCTGCTTTTAGATGCAGGTATGAGCACTTTGAGTTCGTGGTCATGCCCTTCAGTGTCATGAATGCACCAATCGTGTTCATGGGGATCATGAACTCTATTTTCCATGAGTTCCTAGACTAGTTCATCATCGTGTTCATCAACAACATCTGATATACTCAAGGTCAGAGGAGGATAATTCCAAGCATCTGAGGACTATCTTAGAGGTGCTCCGGCACCACCAGCTCTATGGGAAGTTGTCCAAGTGCATGTTATGGATGTGAGAGGTTCACTTACTTGGACACAAGGTTCCTCAACAAGGGATTTTAGGGGACCCATAAAAGTTTGAAGTGGTTGTTTCTTGGGAACCAACCAAGAATATGGGGGAGGTTCATAGCTTCATGGGACTAGTAGGCTATTACCACAGGTTTGTACCAAACTTCTCTAGAGTTTTGGATCCATTGAAGGCTTTGACCAGAAAGGACCAGGCCTTCATGTGGAGTGAGTAGTGTAAGGTATCCTTTAGCTACCTGAAGGGAAATCTGGTCAGTGATCTGGTGCTTAGGTTTCCTAAGGAAGGGGTGATGTTTGTGGTGTTCTGTGAAACTTACATCCTAGGCTTGGGATTTTTTCTGATTCAGTGGTGGGGAGTAATCTCTTATGGGTCTAGGAATTTATGTCCTCATGAACGTAACTATGATATACATGATCTGGAGCTTGTAGTGGTCATTTTTCACTGAAATTGTGGTGAAATTATCTCATTTATGAACACTTTGTGGTATTCATGGATCATAAGAGATTGAGTTATATATTTTCAAAAAGATACATGATCTTGTGGGAGTGAAGGTGGATGGATTTTCTCTAAGAACAAAACTTAGATATCTCTTACATATCATGAAAGGGGAATGTTGTGGCCGATGCATTGAGAAGGTAGTCATAGAAGGAGATAGTTCAGAAATCCACAGATGCTTGGAAGGAAATTGAGGATTTTTTCCCTTTGAGTCTGGATGCTGGGGAGGATAGTGGAAGAGGTTATCTGTTTCAGATGATAGTGCAGTCTTCCTTAGTGCAGCAGGCGGAGGAGTCTCTATGGGAAGACTCAGTGGCTGATGTGATGTGTGATCACATTGTCTAAGTAATTCTCTGGGAGGATGGTCAGAGGATAGTCAGAATCAGACACAGTTTTGTGAGAAGAAGTTTTTCCTAGTAACAATAAATGAGGGACTTCTTAGTGAGTTCTATAGATCACCAATAGATGTAAACCTAAGAGTTTCCAAGATGTAAAGAGGTTTGAGGGAACAATTTTGATGGCCTGGGGTGAAACAGCCAGTGGTATAGTCTGTGGCAAGAAGCCTAGTGTGTCAACAGGTGAAGGCCAAGCACTGTGTTTCTGGAGGTCTGTTGCAAACCTTAGATGTTTTTTGAGTGGAAGCGGGATGAAATATTGATGGATTTCGTCATAGGATTACCTAGTACTTAGGGAGGATGTGATGACCTTTGGGTAGTAGTGGATTGATTAAAAAAATCAGCTCACTTCTTAGAGATCAAGCAGTCTAGCCCATTGGATTCCTTAGCGAAGATGTATGTGGATGAGGTGGTGCAGTTGCATAGAGTTCCAAGATCTATTGTATCATTTGGGGATACATATTTTACGTCGTGAGATGGAGGGAATTGCAGCATGTCTTTAGCACCCAGTTATTCCTTTACAATGCTTTCCACCCTCAGACGGATGGACAGATTGAGAGGACCATCAAGACGTTAGATTACATGCTGCAAGTGTTTGTTTTGGACTTCATAGGATTGTTTGTATGACACTTTCACCTATTATAGTTTGCCTACAATAATAAATATCACTCTACCATGGGCACAAAAACGTCTGAGGACTTGTACGAAAGGAAGTGTTGCTCATGAGTATGCTAGACAGAGGTTGGGGAAGAATCCCTTCATAGACCAAAGGTAGTGCAAAGCATGATAGAGAAGGTTCAACTTGTGCATGAGAGATTAAAAGAAGCACAAGACCGATAGAAGTAATATTACAATCATAGGAGGAGGCCTTTGGAGTTCAAGGTTGAGGACCATGTTTTCTTGAAGGTTTCCCCTCAATGTGGGCAGTGGAGGTTCGTTAATGGAAGCAAGCTTTCCCCCAGGTTCATCAGACCATTCAAAGTATTGGTATTAGTTGGTGAGGTGGCATATCAGCTGGTGTTGCCACTGTGGTTGGAGAAGATCCATGACGTCTTCCATGTCTCTTAGATCCGTCAGTATCTACATGATGAAACCCACATCTTTGACTAGGGAGAGTTGGATATTGGGGACGACACAACTTTCGTGGAGAGACTAGTTAGAATCGAGGATCATGAGGAGAAGGTTCTGTATGGATGGACCATTCCTCTGGTTCGTGTGTTATGGAGGCATAGTGGCCTCAAGGAGAGTACTTGAGAGCAAGAAGAACAAATGCGTGCTTAGTAACCAGAGATGTTCCGAGTTTTGTTTCTGTGTTTTACTTTTTTTATTAGTTTTATGATGTAATTCTTGAACTTCTTCATTATCAGATGAGTTGTTACCCTGTTATCTGAATTTGTGTGAAAAATTTATGACCATGGGAAAGGAAGGAAATGATCCCTAATAAAAATGCTTTAATGAGGATGAGATTAAACCCATGTGGGTGAGACAGTGCCACCCAAAGTGCATAATATCTTAACATGGAGTAAGGATCCCCCTAATACATGTGTTTGTATTGTGTGAATTTAGTGTTTGAATGGTTTTTTGGGAAAGTGGGGACCTTAGTGTTTCTATAGTTATTCAGGATATAGATGATAAAAAGTTGTTCTTGGATGTCAGGGTTTTCACTCCAGCTTTTGAATAACACAAGTTTGTTCTCTCCTGAGAGGTATCTTAAGGAGTGGTTGTTCGGACCTCTTTTTTTTCTAGGTTAGTTTTAAATTATCAAGGGAGAGAATATTTTGAGAGGTATCTGATGTATTGAACTAGATTTACCCAGGACGTTGCTTTGTAAAAAACTAGTGTTTAGGGTGTTCTGGGAGGCCACATAGGCTCATTTCGGTAACTCAGGGCATCAACGTCGTCATGTCATTGTGTCGGCATGTTAGTGCATCGACATGTCAGTGCATTATCATGTTAGGGGAATCAATGAGTCAAAGGTGTCGACATAGGTGAGTCAGAAGCATCAGTGTCAGTGAGTCGAGGGCATTAGTGTTGGAGAGTCAGGGCATCGGTAGGCCCGAGCATTGGTAGGTCGAGGCATCAATATATTTGAGTGTCGGTAGGTCAAGGATTTAGTAGGTCAATGCGTAGGTAGCTCAGCATCGGTGGCTCAAAATTAGTAGGCCGTGTCGGTATTTCACCCATCGGTGGATCTGCATCGGTGACTCACCCATTGGCGACTCATCCATCAGTGTCTCATTTGGAGTTTTCCCAACTTTTCCAAGTTTTCTAGTTTCACCAATCTTATGTATTATTTGACATAAACCAAGATTAAATCCTTGTTTGAGTGTTTTAAGGGAATTTAAAAGGATATTAATTATATCTTTAATATCTTAACATTCTAGGGGATTTGAGATACTCAAACCATGTGATCTTGACCACGATCCCACATTAATGAATTCTAAAACTGTTCTTTCTTTAATATAGGATCCAGCTCTTCAAATATGGGATATTCCCTTCCCAGTATTTTCTACTTCCCCTTGGTGATTCTAGAGCCTTCCTCCCTAAAAGAGTCATGTGCCTATGAAATATCCCTCTCACCTTCAGTTTTTTTGGTGTTCTTTCTTTCTGCTTGCACGATCCCCTATTCTTAGCACAAGGAGGAACTTTGATCCTTTGATCATCAAGTTAGGGATTTCTTTTGTCCCTCTTAAATTGTGCATCATGCGGGGTGGGTGTACTAATGATTCCTTTTAAATAACGGGTGAATACTATTCTTAAAATAATAAATAAATAAGAATGGAATATAATCAAAAGATAACGGAGTTGATGAAATAACAGGCCGGGGGTGGTTTGATGCTTGGTTGCTTATTTTATTTTCTATCCTTAATTTTTTTATGGTTTTTGTGGATATATGACTTCTGAAAATCATGGCTGTTGGTGGCATTTTCTTATACACTAGTGGTGTCCTATTTGTTTTATTATGATGTTTGATAATCGGCCGTAAAATGAAACCTGCTTAAACAAGTACACATAGTTAATTGAAACAGATGCCCTAGGATGAAAACCCTTGTATGATCTCCCCTTTTTATCAATTGTATTAAAGAAAAATGTTTACCAAATATGAATATATATATATACATCATGTTGATAGGTTTGGATTAGTGCTGTTTTATGTTGGGTTTTGTGTGAGTTGTGTGGTGATGCTACTGGGGGCACGGTTATGGGTACATGGGTGGGAAATGGAGTTGATTTTGTGAGAAGGGTGTGGGATGTTGTGTAGTGGGGATGTGGTTAAAATGATATTTAATATGGTATTTGTTTGTGGGGCCATACAAGTGGTGTGCTGGTATCCTAGTTTGAGAGACTGATTGATTGTGAACTGGATAGAGTTTTAGGTAGTGCGCCTGCCTTTGTTTTTGTTTTGGCCATAGGAGCAATGCTAGGAAGTAGGACTAAGGGTTAGTTATGAACTTTTATGCAGTAGGACTGCATCGGGAAATATTAGGATTATGTGGTATAACTTTGAATAATGATAGTTGGAAGTGGTTGAATGGGGGAGTGTAGTGGGACTGAAAATATGGTTTTGTTGTTGTTTTGATATGGTTGGGGTTGGTAGTTTCTCGATAGTGCTGGAATAAACTAAATTGAACCCCTAAATAAATAAATAGAAATCGATTAAATGAAAAGGGGTTGGGTTATGCTTTGGAAGTGTCTTTTGTGTGGTTGTGCATATAGGGGTAGCAGAAAATGTGGTTTTGTATGAGTTGGTTGTATATTATGGGGACCTGTAGGTTGGGATGAGTGTTTTATTACCTATATATATATATAAATTATAGTTATTTGTGATTTGTATACACACCCCACCCTTATTGAGCACCATGTTCCGAATGACAACATCTCATGGGGGGGGGGGGGTGTCTTTCCCAACATCCTGGTGGGAGGACTGATGGATGGTTACTGACTTTTTCCTCACACCCTCTTCCAGGTTCTTACCGCTCGAGCATATCTGGGCAGGCTGTAATGGATTGTGGCTTATCATAGTTCCAGATCATTGAGGAAGGTTTTTTTGGATGATATGCCTAGGTGTTTGCGGTCTAGGATTGTTTTCCCAAGTGTCTTCGGGTGAGAGGTGTGGTTTTTGTGGCCTAGGTGTCTGCAGGCGGGTTTGTGTGTGGTTTGAGGACCAGGTGTGTGTGAGAAGGCTGTGGCAGTGGGACTACATATGGGAAGAGTGGCAGTGTCAAGATATTTGCTATTAGGAATGAGCTGCTAACCAGTGGGAAAGTGGTGCGGGGTATAAAAATGTCGATGTGCTTATACTACTACCTTACTTGACTTGCATTATTTTGTGAGTATGCATTGGTTAAGATGGGCTGGTTAGTACTCCTTGGTAGGTTCTTTGAGGTTATATTGTTTTCTCATAGGGGAATTTGTATTTCCCCCCACTTTTTCATGTGTGAATTTAGTTTTCCTACTGGGTATACTTGTATACTCACCCAACGTCTATAAAACTATTTTCAGGTTTCCAAGAGGACTTTGAGGACTATGCTAGACTTTACTAGCTCAGGTGTCGGGATTATTTGTTGTTGATTCTTAGTCTCTTTTCTTTTGGAACTTTACTTTGGAGTTTTGTTGTACCTTGTATAAAAATTTATTTTGAACATGCATGTGGGAATGGATTTTGTCTTTACTTTTACTTCTAGTATTTGGATTTTCTTGGTATTTACCATATTATCTCTTGATCTTGTTCTATAAAGGGTAATGACTTCAATATTATGTGACATTTTATACCCTTGGTGCTAGTCGCTGCTCTAGGGCCTATTGAAAGAGGGACATAGGGGGTCATTATCCCTCCTTCATCACGAGGAAGGAAGGGCATGAGACTTTGTTGTCCCTTCCCTCATCTTTAAGAAGGAGGGCCATGACATATCATCTTCCTCATAATTAGTTTTTGTTATTGGAGTCATATGAGAAGACATTTAAAGATAATGTTATCAAGGATTCACTTAAACTGATTTCCCATAATAGAGTTCTATAGTTGTAGGTCACACCTCACCAGTAACAATAATATCAACATATAATCCCATTACACCTTTACTAGATTATTTCCTAAACAGTAACAATTCTCCCATACAATCCTCATTATTTAGAATAGGACACTCAGTGTTCCATATATGATCAACATATTGGTGATATTGATTTTTGATTGAAGAAATTACTTGACTAGACCTCAGTTTTAAGTGACTATGAATCTTCTTATGAACTTATTCCATTGCCACTCATTCATGAAGACTAACCACATTTTTTGGTGGAAAGCTATAGATAAATCCTCTATCCTTATAAATCACTTCATAATTTTGGTATATAGAAACATACATGATTACCTAGAAATTTTTTTTTGTAAAACAATATATATAACTAGACCACAATGTCAAAAGGTTAAACTTTTTTAATTAGTTCTGATTAAAAAATCATGACTTGATATTGGGACTTTTTATAAGGATTAGTTTATTGTTAATAGATAAACCAACCAAAACCTAGGGGGAAAATTTTGGAGTCTCCATTGTCTCAAAATTTCATCAACCATCAATGTAATTTCAATCTTGGTGTACAAATCCAGCATCGAACATCAACACCTCATATGAAGCCTCCATTAATTATAAAATTACTCACATGAAAATGAGGGGTTATTGGGATTTTGAATACACACCATTTTACAATAGAAATATAGACCCTTACATTCTTAAAGAGAGGGATTATACGCGAGTCATCAATGAAGAAAAATAATGAAATTATAAAAAATTATATAACCACATACAAAATAATTACGACATACAATTTAAATAATACATTCATTATTCATCTCAAGATCAATCATCACTCAATACTATTACTAAGTATTTTTAGGATAGTTTTTATGTTCTATATACAATAAATATATGGTTGTAATATTTTTAAATATAATTATATATATTACTATACATTTATGTATGTAATGATATTATTAAAATATTAATATCAACATTATTTATACTAATTGTAATATATATATATATATATCAAATTATTTATTAAAATAATCAATGAGAAATTTTTTACTTTTAATGAAAAATTATAACAATGGATTATAATTTTAATTAAAATTATATATGATAAATAATATATATATATATTCATATTTTTAAATAATCATGACTTGATGTTGACATTTTTTGATGGATTGGTTTATTGTTAATTGATAAACCATAAAAATATTGGGAGAGACTCCCAAAGCCTCTATTGTCTCAGATTTCAATAATAACGGATCTCGTTTCAATCAAGGTGTACAAATCGAACATTGAATATCAACACCACCTGCGAAGCCTCCTTTTATTTAATATTACTCATATTCAAGTGAGGGTTTTTAAGGGTATAAAATACATATCATTATACCACAGACACATAGATCCTTACATTCTTAAAGAGAGGGATTTCATGCAGGTCATCATTGAAGAAATAAATTGAAATTATTAGAAATTATATAACTATATACAAAATAATTATGATATAAAATTTCAATCATACATTGTTCATTCATATCAAGATCAGTCATCACTCAATACTCTTACCAAATTATTATGGGGATAGTTCTTATGTTCTATATATAATAAATATATAGTAATAATATTTTTAAATATAATTATATATATTACTAATGTGTTATGTAACTAATTTTATATTCATAAATTATTTAATGATAAACATTTTTTGTATTAACTTTACAATATTATTTTTTGTATTCATTTATATTTTCAAGTATGAAAAAAATTAAATTCAAATATGATAAATTATAATACATATATATATCTTTATTCAAATAAAGTAATTAATATTTTTTTTCCAAAAATGGTATTAGTAATATAGTTTAAAAAAAATATTTAGTAAGAACAATTTTATTTCTATACATATCCATTAATATATTGTAAATTTATTTTAATTTTAATATACTATATAATATTATATATATATATATATATATAAATATATTCAAATTTATTTATTAATATTTTAAAATATAATTATATATATATACATATTCATGTTTGTAAGAAATTATAGTTTCCTAAATATAAATAATATTATTTTATACATAATTACACAAAATATTATATGCTTATAATAATTTTTTAAAAATATTATCAATAGTGTATTTTTAAATTTAATTAATCAAATTAACTTTATTTACATTTATATGACCAATAATATATTGTAAATTTATTTTAATTTAAATATTAATAATAAAATTACGTATAAACATTATTATAAGTAATTATATTTTCCAAAATATAAATAATTTATTTTATAAATAATTACTCATAATATTAATTAATTAATTATTATTATTTTTTAAATGATATTATTAATATTTTTTTAATTTCATTAACAATAGTAATATTATTTATACATATGTTGAATAATATATTGTAATTTTTTTTAAATTTAAATATGATAAATAATTTTAATGATTAATAATATATTATAGGTATATAATTATATTCAAATAAAGTTATTAATATTTTTTACAAAGTATTATCAGTAATATAGTTTTACAAAATATTTAGATAGAATTAATTTATTTATCCATCCAATAATATACTATAAATTTATTCTAATTTAAATATAATATATAATATTATATACACATATAAACATATTAAATTTTAATTCTTAATATTTTAAATTATAATTATACTTATACGTATTTTAAATAAATTATATTTTCCTAAATATAGATAATATTATTATATACTTAATTACTTATAATTCAACACAACTTAATTTATCTAAACAAATTTTTTAATTTTTATATGTTATTAAATATAATCTAAGTAATAAAAAGATCATATAAATTAAATCTCACATTCATACAATCATACAATTGAAATAAATAAATCAAACAAACAAAATAAATAAAGAAACTGGAAAATTAAAATTTTAAAAAAGAAATTTTACCTTCCCAAAGACTACAAATAATCTATTGAGAAAGATAAATCAATATGCAAGTGCTTCATTGAAAAATAAGAGCGGGGAATGTGAAAAATGAGTGGGGTGGTACTTATATAGATTTTCCTCAGTATGAGGCATGAACCTCATTTACACTACTTGTATTCTAATTGCACAGGAAGTGTGAACCGATTTTATGCTTCCTTTAGGTACCACAGAAAGTGTGAACCCCATTCACGCTTCATCACTGATGGAATATGCATGAATGGGCTTCTCACATCACTAGGCCTACTTTTAAAAATATATAAAATTTTATCCTATTTAAATATAATAATTTATAAAACCTATTTGAAAAAACATATGGATTACCCTCACACAACAGCTATCAGTAATAACCCAACCCTGATGGCCCTTGGTGAGGACCAAAAAAGAAGCCTCCACCTAAGACCTCACGAATACATCCCAATAAAGGGGAGGAGGAGAAGATAATGGAGGAAAATGAGGATAAACATAACTTTAATGCCACCTGAGTGTGATGTTGAAGATGAAGGAGAACCATTTCCATCATATAATTAAATATTTGTAAGATAAATATAAAATATACAAAAATCATCTCATTAAATTAGAATAAAAAATAATTAAATTAATGAATTATATTTTCTTCTTCAACACCCATTATACCTGTAAAAAACTCTATCACTGCCTCATGGAAAATCAATGACCGACAATACCAACATCTACAACTTAATATTTATGTTTGTTTGAAATATATAATTTAATTACCTTTATTTATTTCAAAATTTTATCACTTATTAACTCAAACCATTAATATGGAAAGATATCCACAACCATAGCGAATCATAAAATTCCGCTCCAAATAACCTAAACACCCTCCACAATATCACCATCATAATATATATTTAAAATAAAGAAATTTAGACAATTAATTTGTCAAAAATAAATACAAGATAATGAATATTCATCTATTTCAATATTTATACATACTAGGCCATGTGTTAGTTTCGAGGACCACATCACAGTTAAAATCACCTATTATATATGGGTCTTTATTTAATTTCCTTGATATCTCTATGAAAGACCAAATATTTAATACACCTTAATTCATGATTTATTACATAGAGATACACATAATACAATAACATAAGATCCTGAGGCTAGGTGTCTTTGAAAAATTTGGTATGTAGAATAATAACATAATATAAGGATATAATGGAATTATATAAAACTCCATAACATGCTCTGAAAATTCAATTTATTTTCTAAAACTGTACAGGTTAACTTGGGGACATACATAAGAATGGGGTGAGATATAACGCTTATTAAGGGAATAATGAAAGAATAACATGATTTATGTAATACATGTTAGTCAAGAGGAATATCAAAGTAACATAAAAGTGTAGGGAATCATAAAAATTATCATTAGAGAATGATATAATATGATAACATAAAGGAAACGTTATAATGTGGAAAAACATAAAACCTAACATTATAAGAAGAAGTCAAGGATAACTACCAAGAAGTCATAACATAGTGTGATTAGGATATCCTCCTATTAACCATATATGGAATATCATGAGTTAAAAATAATACCCAATTCATTGGAGAACTATATAATTCCATGCCCACCCGCCACATTTATATCATGTACATGAATTGTGTGAAACATAGATCATATAAAATAAGAACAAATTTTATCACTTTTAACCCCATGATTAATGAGTGTGGGTTACATAAATTTATGTACAAAATCAATTAAGGATAGGTATATCTAGGTGAATACCCTTTAGTGGAAATAAGGATGGGTATTTACTACACAAATGTTTGGCATGGAAATTCATAAGATATTTTTGGCAGCATAACGAGTGTATAAATAGATTCATGGAAGGTATTAATGATATTAAAAGGGGTTATATCATCACTTGTAAATCATAAGGATAGTAAAATAGATTTATAAAACCATATTACAACATGAACAATTTGAAATGAAATGACACAGTATAAAGGAAGTGCTTGAATATAGAGGAGGAGAGGATTCCTTACCTTGAGAGGGCACTTTTAAATGCTTGAGAGGAGTTTTTTAATATCATTGGAACATATTTTCAGGGCCATAGAGAGATAAATTAAGAGTAAATTCATGATAAAAGAGGTTTTAATGAAGAGTAATGGTAGTTTGGGTGTTTTTTATAGAAAAAGAGAGAGGAATTCTTTATTAATTTCTAAACATAGGGTTTTGACTATTTGATAAAATAATAAAAACCACAAACCTAGAAATTTTTTTGCCCATTTTTTCTACCAAAGAGGAGGGGTTTTTCAATATTTTATAACGATAAAAAGAAAAATTATTAAAATAATACCCATGGTGATGTGTAAGTGACTCATGCTCATAAAGAATTAATTTTGAAACCTTAATATATAATATTGGTTTTGGGGGATTCATTAAGGGTTTATAAAAAAATAAATAACTTAAAAAAACGGATTATTTTAAAGTGTAAACATAAATTTGGTCATTTATACTCTTTATAGTAATTATTAAAACACTTTTGGGGTTTTATTAGGTCATAATATATACCTTATATTTATAACGTATTTAATTTTTACCTAAAAATTCAAAAGTCTCCAGAAATTATGAAAAATTAATCATTTGTTAATTCAGAAGTGATGATTTCAAAAATAATATTTATTTTATCAAAATAATTCTCCAAATATGAGGATTTAAAATTTATATCAAAGTCCCTATTTATTGAAAAATACCGTTCTTATGATGATAATAGTTTTCGGGCCCTTATAAAGATTATATTGGACTTTTTAAATCACATTACTATTTATATTCAAATACATATTATTTAGTAAGAATATTTTATTTAAAAAAAATTTATTTCAAAAATTCTTGAATTTATCCAAAAATAGTTTATTAATTTATAATATATAAATATATTTCACAAAAAAAAAATACAATTTTGATTTATTAATAATAAAATATAATCCTTATCAAACTAATTAATCATTTATACCAGTAAGTCCAGCCAAAAGCAATGCTTCTGGCCATTTATTAAATAATGGAAAAGAGTACAGAGAAGACAGGTGGGGTCAAACAAAGGTACTTTCCGTCATTCGTCAAAACAAAGTGTTAAAGATCATAATAAGACATATCATTCCCATAATCAGAATCATCGGCAGTTTCCCATTCAGAGTGGGACATACCGTGCTTCAGAATATTAATAAAATCAAAATTAAACTTACCCGATAGCTTAGAAGAGGGAGTACACACAGTGCAAGGTGTATTAGAGTATTCCTTCCTCGACATTCACTTCGAGGGGGTAGGAGTGTAGTAAACTTCCCCTTTTCCAGAAATGAGTGCATCTTTAAATGAAGTAGGGCCAGTCCCTTCTACCTCTGAGATGTCACCCCACTTCCCAGATATCCTTGAAGAGCTCAAGAGCCCCTGGATCTCCTGATGGCAATCAACCTATGAAGGAGCCTCAGTATTGAAAGTCTCAATAGTCTCATCACATTGTAATCCTGCACTAAGACTATCATTCATGCATATATTCGATGGGTTAGTGCAAATAAGAGATCCTGGAACAGAGAGAGGATCATTTTTTCCAATCCCAACTAAGCCCGTGGGAGTAACATCACAACCATCCTTAGGTGTATACTCCTTAGAAAATTCAACTCAGGCAGTGGAGGGACCACCCATCGGGGATGCGGAGATATCCTGAATATTAGAAGGGCCACTGTTGGCTTTCAACGGTGATGAATCCACCATCATCCCCTTCCCTTTCGAAGGTAGATGACGTTCTTCCTCAGAAACCAACACATCAGCCTTATTGGAAGATGGCTTTATGTTACGATCAAGAGGTTGTGACAACTCTAAATCATTCCTCTTTGAGATCCTTCTACAGAGGTTAGATGGATGACCCATCATCCCACAGTTCTCACATGAGATTCGCCTTAGACATAATTCCACTGAATGCCCAACAAACATACATTAATTATAAAAAGTGGCTTTCATTCATACTCAACATCAATTTGAATGTCATCCGTTGGAGTGGAAAGAGTTACCTTGTCAATCAGGATGGAGCTAAGATCAATCTCAACTAACATCCTTGTGTAATGTCTATACCAAACATTCTCAGTCTCCTTGTCAAGACGTATGGGAGTTCCAATTTCCATGCCAATATCACACCGAATATGTGGGTGCCAAAGGACCCAATTGAGTCCATGAAGACGAACCCATACCTAGGAAAAATCATTTCTTGCATGCGAAGGATTTAAGTCCAAAGACCATTCATGAAGGTGAAGCCATCTAGGCTTCAAAGAAAGAGATCTAGTGCTCCACACACGAATTTTCAAAGCATCTGAAGGAAAAATTCAATGAAAGAAGCCACATCCAAGAGATACACACCTCCAGTCAGAGAAACCCCACAAACATGAAATCTGTCGGACCAAATCGTCAAACCTCCAAGATTTTTGACCCTTAGGTAAAAAAAGACATGAAATCAGGGAGGTTTTCTCGATGGAAATAATTTCAGCAAAGACAGTAGGATTGGCCTCAACATGTGCTGAAGACCCCTTCCGAAGAATTTGTTCCAAGCACAAGTCAGTGGATGTAAACGCAGGCTTAAAAACATCATTTGGATTAATCCTCCGTGAAGTAGGAAAAAAACAATCAAAAGGAAACATTGCAGCATCCAGTTTACCAGATCCATCACAAACATCCGCACTCGAACCTTTCTACAGCGGAGGTCTTGAATTTAACTCATCAGCCTGACGCCTCTCTCTTGTATCTCCCAAAGGACCACGACCAGCATCCAAGGTCCAAGGTTTGAAATTAACACCAAAAACCTCCCGTGCGACATCGTGATCCCGCAAGACATCTTCAACCAGCCGACCGCGGACAGTACATACCTACGATGATCCATCAACCGAGGGTGCACAACCTCCGGGACTCGGTGCACCATCACTTCGGGAAAAAGAGCAGACAACAGCACCTCGAACAGCGCCAGACCTAGACGTCGACAAAATCACCATAGATGCATCACCTTCGGGCCGTCGTAGATCTTCATTCCCGACTGATCCTACGCCGCCAGCCACAAGCACAGTGCCGAGAAAATGGGGCACCGACATCACAAATCCTAGAAATCCTGATTTCCATCCTCAATGAGCTCCCGCACACCCCGACCCATCTTTCTCTCATAATCATTTATAAAGTATTAATAAAAAGGGATAAATATATTCATTATTTTATTAAAAATAATATATAAAAATTTGTACTATTAGGTCCTAGACACATAACCCCTTATTACACTAGTGTAATCCCTCAGGATAAGCTGTGTTATGGTAACACTTTCTTGGGGTGGTTTGATGAACATGGTTTCGGTCATGATACCAAAAATATTTAACTTCTCCCATAAACATTTTTTACCATGATTTAGATGTTGAATCTGAACTTGAGATTGGTCAAGGGAAAATCCTAGTTATTTTATCTCCCTAAGAAGCTTCCATAAATGGGATTCATAGTGTATGATCCTATTGGTCGAGGAAATCACTTCTTTCGTCTATGTCAATTAGATTTATCATAAACCCTAACATATACTAATCATAATGGTCATAGTAAAACAATTATATTATGAATGGTTATGATGTTTAATATTCATTTAAATCTGATGGGATATAACTTATAATGGTCCAAAATAAAAAACTAGTGTATGTGTTTTATTTAAATTCATTAATTAATAATGAATTTACTCATTTAAAAATATAATTTCATTTATAAAAGTCTGGGCCATTACATTATTCCCCCATTTAGAAATTCCACCCTAAAAATTTTATTTCATACACTAAAACAGATGAGGGTATATATGTTTAATCACTTATTCCATTTCCCACATTACTTCCTCAAACTTTTTGTTCTGCCACAACTCTTTGAACATGTGAGTTTTCATGTTTCATTGAATATTTTCTCTATGATCTAAGATCTTCACCAACTTCTACTCATATGAAAGATCATTCTCCAAGGGTACCACCTCTATATTCGGTACATGTGGGTCGCGGGGGGGGGGGGGGGGGGGTCTGGAATGTACTTATTTAAGTGGTATATATAAAATATATAATGTACTTGAGATAGAATAGGTGGGAGTGCTAGTCGATAAAGCAAAACTTTTATATGATGAAGGATCTCAAAGGGGTTGATGTATCAAGGACTAATCTTTCCCTTCTTCCCAAACCTCATCGATTTATTCCATGGTGATATAAAAAGGAACACTTTTTCTCAACCTCAAACTCTAGGTCACATCGGTAATTTTTTTCATAGTTTATTTGTTGATTTTTTATGGATTTCATATTATATTGAATAGTTTGAACCTCATCTATTATCTCTTAGATAAGATCAGTTCTCATCAGCTTTTTCTCTCCAACTTCATCCCCACATATCAGAGTCTGGAACCTTGGCATATAGAACCTCATAACATGGAATTTGAATGTTATAATTGAAACCATTTTTATATGATAACTCCACTAGGGGAATTTTTTGATCTCAATATCCATGTAAATCAATTGAAAAAGATCTCAAAATATATTCTAGAGTTTGTATGGTTCTCTTAGATTGACCATACGTATGAGGGTTATAAGAAATAATAAAATTCAACTCTGTATCAAAAGATTTTTGAAGGCCTCTATATAATCATAAGGTAAACCTCATACCTTGATCAGATACAATAAAGAGTGGAGCTCCATGCAGTCTTACCACTTCCCTTATATATGTTGTGGTGATCTGGTCAAGAGATAAATATTCCTTGATAGTAATGAAATGTGCTAACTTTTTAATGTGATTGACTACCATCTAGAAGGTGTTATTAACTATAGATGTCATGGGGAGTCCTATGATGAAATCCATGGTTATGTTTTCTCATTTTTATACTGGTATGAGAAATGGTTTCATTATAACCTTAAACTTTTTTCATTTAGCCTTGACTTGTTGGTATACGAAGCATTGAGATACTAATTCTGCAATCTCCCACTTCATGTTATCCCACCAGATATTTTTCTTCAGATATCGATAAATCGTAGTGCAACCTGGATGAATAGAGATTGATAATCTATGAACATCATTTAGAAGTTCCTTCTTAATCTTTAGTTTTGATGGAACAAATATCCTAGTTCCAAAACTTATAACTCCATCATTAACAAAGTTGATCTCTGGAATATTGTATTTTTTTTATGATCCATATATATTTAACACTTCTAACCATAGATATAATATCTCTAAATAATCAATACAAAGAAAAATGTATCTAATTATAGGTCATGTGTTGGGTAGTTTTTCTAATATATCCTTAATTTATGAGAGGCATATGTTATCACTTTTTTATCATCCATGAATACATAACCCAATTCCTTTTGGATGCATCACTACATATCACAAATAATTCCCCCCTAGTGGGTAATGTGAGTATAGTTTTAGTTATTAGCCTCTTATTTAACTATTTAAATCTCTCCATGCATTCATTAGTCCATACATATTTGAATCCTTACTGAGTTAGCTTAGTTAGTGAGCCTGAAAATCAGGAGAAGTTTCTCACAAATTGATGATAGTACCCATCTAATCAAGGAAAATATGGATATATATCATAAATATTGTTATGGGCCATCCATAAATTGCATCAATTTTTGTAGGATCCACATATATCACTTTTTTGGTGATAAAATTCCCCATGAATGTTACTTTCTCTATCCAAAACTCACATTTATTATACATCACATAAATTTTTTTGTAATGTCATTAATATAATATTAAATTTATCCTCTTGTTTCTTCTTTCCTTTTTGAGTAGATAAGAATATCACATATAAATACTACAATAAAATTTTAAAGGTAATCCCTAAATAGTATATTTATTAAGACCATGAAGATAACTAAAACATTAGTGAGTTCAAATAGAATTACTATGAACTCATACTGTCCATACCTTTCACAAAAACGAGTTTGGGAGATAACATTCATTTTCACCTTTAATGGATGATATGCTGAATGAAGATCCACTTTAGAGAAGTATTAGTGTAACACCCCAAACTTCCATAGTACATTTCCCTTCAAATAATGCAATATATTGCATTGTACGCAACTTCTAGATTTTAACACACCACGACCAATCAAACCAGCTGTTATGAATAGTAATACCCACTTTTTGAAATTTTATAAATTTTAAGTTTCAACATGGACTTCATTTTTGGATTCAAAATATAAAAATTAGCTTAGGGTGAATTTTTGGTATTTTTCTAAAAACTTTCAATTTTTTATGAATAGTGAGAAACACTGTAACACCCCAAGATTCCATGGTATGTTTCTCTTTGAATAATACAATAGATTGCGTTGTACGCAACTTCAAGTTCAAACACACCACAACCAATCAAACTAGCCGTTATGAATAGTAATACCCACTTTTTGAAATTTTATAAATTTTATCTTTCAAAATGGACTTCATTTTTGGATTTGGAATATTAAAATTAGCTTAGGGTGAATTTTTGGTATTTTTTTGAAAACATTCATCTTTTGATGGATAGTGAAAAACACAGCGTTATTTGTTAAACCTGACTTTTTATTAAAATAATTAATTATTTTATTTTAATTTATTTTAGGTAAAAATAGATACATAATACCTATATATGTTCAACTTAATTCGTTAGAGTAATTTTATAATAAGTTTAGATATATAAAAGTTTATCGAACTTTTAACCGTCTTTTACCCACCTCTAAAGAGCATTTGCAAATTTGTATAAAACTAAATTTTAATGCTTCTATGAGTTGAATTTAAAAAATTTGAGAGACACGGTTAATATCAGTAAGTAAAATGTGGTTCAATAAGATGAAAATAATTTTGTGGTGAATAGTAACTTTTGACTTTTTTTTACCACGTTTAAAAGTAAATAGGGTAATTAAGGGTAAAAATGATATCATAATTACCCTAAAACATGTACTAATTCTATTTAATAAGTGTAATTCGACCAAAAACAACCTTAGGAATAAAATATGATCCTATTTGGTCCACTTGGATTATATTAGGAAATTTATCATTATTTTATTTAAAGAAGAGTTAAAAGAGTTAAATTCAAAGTTTAATAACTAAAACATTTTTAATATAGGGTTTCACACAATATAAATTAGACTATAAATATTCATTAGAAAGATAAAAATATTTTCTACATAATGATATTTTATTTATAATTTTTAGACATTATATAATTTAATTTATTTATGACACAATGATGATGCAACAATTACCTTATTAATGAAATATTAAAATAATTAATATTATAAATATATAAATAAATGTAAGTTGAGACTTCTGATGAATTAAACTAACTTTATAGGTTAATATGAAATTTTAGGGTTGGTTAAATAAATTTTATTCCAAGTGATAAGGTTTTTATGGCTTTCAAAAAAATCAAATACTAAATAGTGTCAAAATTGACATAATTGAGTTTTTGAAATAAATATTATATTATTAATTGATATAATATTCCTAAAAATTTAAGGTTCGGCCATAGGACTTAGATAAAGTTATATATATTAATAATTAACCACATGGGGTTATCTTGGATTGTTATAGTAAGTTTATTAACCATATAATATAAAAATTATAAAGAGACATGCTAAATGACAAACTATTTAACTAAGAGTTAAATATAAAAGATAAGTTTAATATGATGACTTAACTTGTCTAAAACCTATTTGTTGAGAGGTGTCTAACCCATAATCACCTTATAATTTAAATAATTCATTTTGGAGTTATTATAAACCGAAAATTATTTTATTATAAAATAATATTTCAATCTTTTCCTAAAGTGACCCTCACCTCTCTTACAAAAGGGCACTTCCCCTTCTCTTAATTTCACACCTCCAAAGCCTTTGGGCTCGGCCAAAACATGACCAAATATCATAACAAATTTCCTAAATTCATCCTAGAGGCCTTCCTTTGGTCATAAAGCCAATCTAAGGATCCCTTTTGATCAAATCAAAAGGAAGAACCCGAAGAAGAGGTAAACATTTCATCCCCTATTTCAAGTTATTTTATTTTTCCAATTCCTATTTATTTGTTTTTTACATTATAAAATAATAAATCCAGTATCTTCTATAAACTTTTATGTTATTATAAAAATGGTACAACCATATTCATTATTCTATCCATCCTATAAATGACAAAGTCACCATACGTGTGTACGTACAGATTACCGTCTCCACGTCGTGGTGTAGTTCGTTATTCAAACACTTCATTATTTGGATGGGTATAATAATGAGTATAAATAATGTAAATAATAAATATAACATGTTAATGATTCTTTATATATGATATACCATCCAATTATATACTATTTTCCCATCAATATAATGATATTGTCGGTCATGCGTATGTACGGATTACCGTCTCCATGAACGCGATGAGATTCATTCCCCATCGTAATCATTCAGGAATAATTTTCATTTTATGATTAAAAATAATGTTTATGAAAATAATATAATTCTCTATATGAATCAAATACATCATATCCATAACAAATATGGCTTACTTAACCAATCATATAAAGGAAAATGAATCAGTTAACACCCGAAATGATGATACTACTAAAATATTATTAACAAATAAATATTTTAAGATCATATATAATATCATATATATATATATATATATATAGTTCATGTATAATTGAATAACAATGTTTTAATTATTATACAGGAGGTTAAAAAACCATTGACTAAGAAAAATTACAAGGTAAGGGTTAATTTCATAATCTATTTATTATTTGAGGTTGTTTTTATATAAGTATCTACTGGAACATATTTATTATCCATGCCCATGTTTCATAAAAGTGTTTTCAAAGGGATTATTTTTAAGGGACTTTTTTACTAAAACATCATTTTAAATCTTTTAAAGATTCATTCTTCTAAACCTTTCTCATTAATATCCATGTTTTCAAAATGGTTTTAAGGATTTATTTATATGGACATGAATGTTTTAAAATGTTAATTCCTTTAAAAAGTTTAAAAGTGTTTGGGACACTTTGATTAAAAAATATATTTTAAATGAATTCATTTATAAATTATTTTAATTTTAAATGATTTCATGAAAAATGGATATTTCTCTCAAATATTTTTACTGATCATTCTGAATTATGTCAACATCCTTTGCTGGATATTATTCTTGATCTAGGTTGATTTATAATGATACAAATCTTCCATATTGTATAGAAGGTTTTGTGATATGTTTGACTTTGGATGTGTTATTTTTATATACCATTCATGGTTTATGGATAAATTATTGACATTTCATATACTAGTTTTAATACGAATGTTTATGTTAGGTTTAAACCTTTTCATATGAGGAATGCATTGGACTTAGTAAGTAACAGGTGGAGCCCACAATAGCTCCTTGATGCATCAGTAGGTCTCATGAGACAAACTAGTGTCTTGACACAAGGCCTTGACAAAATCTTATTTGTGGTCTTGGAACAAGGCCTAGACTATGCGGTTATGAAGTCTAGCATTATGCATTCCATCATTATGAAAGTGACTATTGATATTGCATGTGATTATTCAACTAGTAGAATATCCATGGGAATAAGTAAATGGAATTATTTGATTTTATATTTTCCATATTATACTGAAGATTAAGTTTAAAAGGATTTTGTTTTATTCTTATACATTGACTTAAATGTTTATGCTTATTTATGAAAGTTTTCGCTATATTGTTATCCTTATTGAGCATCTGAGCTCACCAATTTCTATGTTTTATTTTTCCCAGGATGTGAAGAAGTATTTTATGGTTAACCTACATGGATAGGATAAGGATATAAGTGTGTTTGAAAAGGGGAAAAATGTTGTTGATGTTTTTATTTCATGATGTAATGTAAAACTTATGAATGTATCTAGTACTTCCAAGGCTACTAAACTGATCGGTCTTTTGGGACATGATTACATGTATCAAGAAAATGTTATGTAATAATGCACCGACTCTGGGTAACTGGGGTCGGGGCGTTACAGTTGGTATCAGAGGAAGTTTAGTACAAACATTGGAAACTAGATTTAGAAAAAATCTGATTAGAGAACACTACCATAATATAGACTTTGAGGATTAGTATAGAAGAACTTCTTAGAATTTTGGTAATGTAGGGATTTTGTGAGTTTTCCAAGAAATACATCCCTATCTAGATACAAGAAGGTATAGGCGGCTCTGGCACAACTGTACCTAGGGGTAAAACCTGAAAATACTGTTTTGAGCTAGACTCGAATGGGAACTAGTGCACGACAATGGGCCTTGCTGCACACTTGGTTATAACACTCCCGAGGGATATTCTTAGGATAATTCTCATTTTATTTACAAACCATTATTAAGGGTTTATAAGTATATACTTCCTCAAAGATTTTTTTTATGATTATGGATTATATCCATAAACTGTTCAATTTATGTTAAGTGTTTTACAAGTTTGGAATTATGTATTGTGATTTATAAAATAATCTAGTGTATGAAATTGTTTAGAAAATGGTTCATAGTGGAAGGAATGGAAACTGTATCAATGCACACTAATCCATGTAAATATTTCCCTTCTACTCAAGATAATTATAGTGGAGCTGATGAAGCAACTGGTGGTGATCAGCTTATCACCATACTGGAACAACTCACTTAGGTTATGAATTATAACCTTACCCATATGGAGGACCCTGATCCACAACACAGAGGATCAATGTGGACCGCTTCCTGAGGCAAAAACCACCAACATTCAATGGGAGTACAAATTCATTAGTATCTAATTAATGGATAAATTCCTTTGAGAAAATATTTCACACTTTGGGGAGTAGCGAAAGGGAAAAAGTTGTCATGGTAGATCATCACCTCATGGGAGATGCAGATCAATGGTGGTCATTGATTAAAAACACAAAGGAAGATGATGAAGTATCAAATTTGGAATGGAGGGAGTTTAAAGAGATTTTCTTAGAAAAATGCTTTCCTCATGACCATCGAGAGGATATGGAAAGTTAGTTTTTGAGTCTGAGACAAAAGGAGGATGACAATGTCGCAAAATATGAGGCTAAATTTACAAGGTTAGAAAGGAATGATGAAAATTATATACGTAACCCAATGAGTAACATTGATCGATTCATTTATAGGTTAAAACCATTTCTCCGATGAACATTAGCCTCAAAATCCTTATTATCATACGAAGATATTGTCTTATGTGCTATCAAGATAGAAAAAGAATTCTCTAAGTCTTACAACTTTAAAGAAAAGTCAGAGAATAAGAGATTTGTTAAACACTCTAGAAATGGAAAGAAGGGGAAGAAGATAAAAGTTGAATATCCATCCTGTGGTAAATGTTGGAAGAAACACCCTGGTACTTGCCTGAAGGGAATGGTATTCTATTATAAGTGTGGTGAAAAAGGACACAAAGCGAGTGATTTCAAGGGGAAGAAAGAGACTGTCAATGTTGAATGCTACAATTGTATAGAAAAGGGGAATTATGCAAATGAATGTCCTAATAACCAAAGGAACTTACCTTAGAAAAGTCCAAGGGAGCAAGGCCAAGCTTATGCAATCACCACTACTGAGGTTGAAGCTATGAAAGTTGTGGTGGCAGGTAATTTAATGGTTTTCTTCACGTTTATCCAATGCTTTATTTGACTCCAAATCATCTAATTGTTTCATATATTCCCATTTTTCTAAGAAATTTAGATATTTTCAATTTCACTAAACAAGGGAGTTTTCATTCAAAACACCTAAGGGAAGTATCATCGCAACAAATTTTTGTGAATCAATTCCCATTAGGGCATATAAATGTTCTTTATCTGCTAATCTCATCATCATACCCATGATTGAATTTGATATAATCCTTGGAATGAATTGGATTTCAAACCATGATGCAAAAATTTATTTTAAGTATAAGGAGGTTACAATTTTCGATGATGGTAAGGAGTACCTTATCTTAAGTGAAGAAACGTCACCACCTGATTCTTATTTAGATATACCACCAGTATCTCAACTAAATTAAATTATCAGGGAAGAAGAGAATGAAATAACCATGGGTGAGGAAAAGAATGATCGAATAGAGGACATACCTAATGTGCAAGAATATGTTGATGTTTTTCGAGAGGATTTACCTGGACATCCTTCAGAACAAGAAATTGAGTTTTCCATTGACTTAATTCCTGGTTCAAGGCCCATATCAAAGACCCCTTAAAGAATGGACACTTTGGAATTAGTTGAAATAAAGAAACAACTAGAGGAATTGAGTAATAAGGGATTTATTCGGCCTAGTGTTTCTCCATGGGGAGCCCCTGTCCTTTTTGTTAATAAGAAAGACAGATCTATGAGGTTGTGCATTGACTACATGGAGTTAAATGCTATAAAAATAAAGAACAAGTATCCCCTACCTCGCATTGATTATTTATTCGACCAACTTCATGGATCTAAATATTTTTCAAAGATTGACCTTTGATCTGGATATCATCATTTGTGTGTGAATAAGGAATACATTCCAAAAACAACATTTCAAACCAGGTACGAGCATTACGAGTTTACAGTAATGTCTTTTGGGTTGACTAATGCACCCTTTTTTTTCTTGGATCTAATGAATAGAGTTTTCAAGGAATATGTTTATGACATTGTAGTGGTATTTATTTATTATATATTGGTATACTCAAAAAGCTACGAAGATCATGAAAATCACTTGCGCATTATCCTAAAGACTCTTAGAAGAAATGAATTATATGGGAAGTTTAGAAAGTGTTAATTCTGGCTTCAGGATATTTCTTTTCTTGGCCATATTATCTCTAAATATGGAATATCTGTTGATCCTTCTAAGACAAGGGAAATCCAAGAATGGCCAGCACCAATGAGTATAACTGAGGTATGCTGTTTTGTTGGTTTATCAGGTTATTATCAACATTTTGTCCATAATTTTACCCGATTGACTAACCCATTAACCAAGATCACATGTAAAGGGGTTAAATTTGTTTGGACAAAGGAGTGTGAAGAATGTTTTGAAGAATTTAAGAGAAGGTTAGTTAATGGTTCTATCTTGACTCTACCATCGGGGAACGATGTGTTTGTTATTTATAGTGATGCTTCAAAGAAAGGACTTGATTGTTTCGTTATGTAGAATGATAGAGTTATTGCCTATGAATCAAAATAGCTAAAAATTCATGAGAAAAACTATCCCACTCATGATCTTGAGTTAGTATATGTAATCTTTTATTTGAATATATGGAGACACTATCTCTATGGTGAAAAATGTGAGATTTATACTGATCACAAGAGTTTGATGTATATTTTATCACAAAAAGAACTCAACATGAGGCAAAGGAGATGGCTTGAACTACTCAAGGATTATGATTGCATAATACACTACCACCTGGGGAAGGAAAATAAGGTGGAAGATGCTTTGAGAAGAAAGGATCATGGAGTTTTGAACAAGATGAGAGTTGAAAGGAATCATATTTTCATGGATCTAGTAAAAATGGGTATGGGAATAATCATGGAAGATGAAATATCAATACTTTTTCAAATGGTTTACAAACCATATTTACTAGAAAGGATAACAAGTTCTCAAGATGATATGAGGAGTTTCAAAAGAAAATTAAAGCTGTGAATGATAGGAGATTGATCAACTTCAAATATGAAGACGAGATTTTGAAATTTGGGAAGAGACTTGGTGTTCCCAATATACCTGATCTGAAAAGAGAATTGTTAGATGATGCTCATAACTCTAATTTCTCTATACACCTTGGTAGCACTAAGATGTATAGAGATTTGAAGGAACATTTTTGGTGGGACAACATGAAGAGAGAGATTTCTGATTTTGTGTCGAGATGTATGGTTTTCCAACAATGAAAGCTGGAAGACAACATCCTAGTGGAGTCATGCAACCTCTTCCCATACCTGAGCGAAAATGGGATGATATTATGAGGGACTTTGTCATGGGACTACCAAAGACTCCTAGAAGGAATGATGCAATATGGGTCATTGTTGATCATCTTACCAAGTCAACACATTTTCTTGCTATATGAGAATATTTACCACTTGAACGTCTAACAAGACTATATATTAATGAAGTTGTAAGACTTCATGGAGTACCCATATCGATTGTTTTTGATCGTGATCCCCATTTTACTTCAAGATTCTGGAAAAAAATTCAGAAATCCCTGGATATTGAATTTCGTTTAAGCACTGCATACCACCCTCAAACCAATGGACAATCATAACGGAGTATTCAAACCTTATAAGACATGTTAAGATCTTTCTAACCTTACTTTTAAGGTATGTGGGATAAATATTTACCTCTAGTAGAATTTTCCTACAACAATAGCTTCCATTCAAGTATTCAGATGGCACCATATGAAGAGTTATATGGAAAGAGATGTCGCACACCAACTTGTTGGGATGATGTTGATGAAAGAAAACTCGTAGGCCCATAACTTTTTGAGGAAACGATGGAAAAGGTGAAGGTTATCCAAACCCACATCAAAGAAGCTTAATGTAGGCAGAAGAGCTATACCAATAACCGAAGAAAGGTTTTGAAATTTCAGGTAGGAGATCATGTTTTCTTGAAGGTATCTCTATAGAAAGGAGTTATAAGATTCGTTAAGAAGGGTAAATTAAGTCCCATGCACATCAAACCTTTCAAAATTCTTGAAAAAATTGGGGTTGTGGATTACAGTTTGGAAATGCCGCCAAGTCTCTCCAAAGTTCACGATGTGTTCCACGTATCACTGTTGAGAAAATACATTCCTGACCCAATGCATGTACTCACCTATGAGGAAATTGAACTGGAACCAGATCTGTCTTATTGTGAATAGCCTGTCAAGATTCTTGATACAAGAGAACAAGTGATGAGAAACCAGATGACTCATCTTGTAAAAGTTCTATGGAGAAACCATAAGATGGAAGAGGTAATGTGGGAACCCGAGGAAATTATGATGAAGAACCACCCAAATCTTTTTATATAGTAATATTCTAAAAATTTCGAGGATGAAATTATTTTAAGGAGGGGAAAATGTAACACCCCAAGCTTCCATGATACATTTCCCTTTGAATAATATAATACCTTGTGTTGTATGGAACTTTGAGTTCAAATACACCACAACCAATTAAACTAGCTGTTATGAATAGTAATACCCACTTTTAGAAATTTTATAAATTTTATCTTTCAAAATGGACTTCATTTTTGGATTCGGAATATCAAAATAAGATTAGGGTGAATTTTTGGTATTTTTTTGAAAACATTCAATTTTTGATGAATAGTGAAAAAACATTACGTTATCGGTTAAAACCAACTTTTTATTTAAATAATTAATTATTTTATTTTAATTTATTTTTGGTCAAAATAGATACATAATACCTATATATTTTCAACATAATTCATTGGAGTCATTTTATAATAAGTTTAGATATATAAAATTTTATCAAACTTTTTACCGTCTTTTACCAACCTCCTAGGAGCATTTACAAATTTGTATAAAACTTATTTTTACCACTTTTGTGAGTTTAATTTCAAAAATATGAGAGACACAATTAATATCAGTAAGTAAAATTTGGTTCAACAAGATGAAAATAATTTTTGGTGAATAGTAACTTTTGACTTTTATTTACCACGGATAAAAGTAAAGAGGGTAATTAAGGGTAAAATTGATATCATAATTACCCTAACACATGTCATAATTATATTGGATAAGTATAATTAGACCAAAAAAACCTTAGGAATAAAATATGATCCTCTTTGGTCCACTTGGATTTGATTAGGACGTTTATTATTATTTTATTTAAAGAAGAGTTAAAAGAGTTAAATTCAACGTTTAATAACTAAACTATTTTTAATATAGGGTTATAGACAATATAAATTCGACTATAAATATTAATTAGAAATATAAAAAGATTTTATACATAATGTTATTTTATTTATAATTTTTATACATTATATAATTTAATTTATTTTTGACACAATGATGATGCAGTAATTACATTATTAATGAAATATTAAAATAATTGATATTATAAATATTAATATAATTGAAAATTGAGACTTATAATGAATTCCACTAATTTTATATATTAATATGACATGTTAGGGTTTTTTAAATAAATTTTATTAGAAGTGATAAAGTTTTTATGGATTTCAAAAAAATTAAATACTAAATAGTTTCAAAATTGACTTTATTGAGTTTTAAAAAACAATATTATATTATTAATTGATATAATATTCCTAAAAATATATGGTTTATCCAAAAAACTTATATAAGGTTATATATATTAATAATGAACCACATGGGGTTCTCTTGGATTGTTATAGTAAGTTTATTAACCATATAATATAAAAATACAAAGAGACATGGTAAATGATAAACTATTTAACTAAGAGTTAAATCTAAAAGATAATGTTAATATGATGACCTAAACCTGTATAAAACCTATTTATTGAGAGGTTTTCAACCCATACCCACCTTAGAATTTAAATAATTTATTTTGGAGACATTAGAAACCGAAAATGACTTTATTATAAAATAATATTTCAAGATTTTCCTAAAGTGACCCTCACCTCCCTTATAAAAGGGCACTTCCCCTTGTCTTAATTTCACACCTCAAAAGCCTTTTGGCTCGGCCAAAACATGTCCAAATATCCTCCCAAATTTCCTACCTTAATCCTAGAGGCATTTTTTGGTCAGGAAGCCAACCTAAGCATCCCTTTTGATCAAATCAAAAGGAAGAACCCGAAGAAGTGGTAAATATTTCATCACCTCTTTCAAGTTCTTTTCTTTTTCCACTTTCTCTTTCTTTGTAGTTTCCATTCTAAAATAACAACTCCAGTATCTTCTATATAATTTGATTTTATTATAAAAATGGTACAACCATATTCATTATTCTATCCATCCTATAAATGACAAAGTCACCATATGTGCATACGTACAGATTACCGTCTCCACGTCGTTGTGTAGTTTGTTATTCAAACACTTAGTTATTTGGATGGGTATAATAATGAGTATAACTAATGTAAATAATAAAAATAACATGTTAATGATTCTGTATATATGATATAACATCCAACTAAATATGATTTCTCCATCAATATAATGATATTTTTGCTCGTGCGTATGTACGGATTACCGTCTCCACGAATGTGATGATATTCTTTCCCCATCCTAATCATTCAAGAATAATTTTCATTTTATGATTAAAAATAATGATTATGAACATAATATAGTTATGTATATGAATCAAATACATCCTATCCATAAAAAAACATGGCTTACGTAACCAATTATATAAAGGAAAATGAATCAGTTAACACTTGAAACGATAATACTACTAAAATATTATTAACAAAGCAATATTATAAGATCATATATGATATCATATTTATGTATATAGTTCTTTTATAACTCAATAAAAATGTTTTAACTATTATACAAGAGGTTAACATACCATAGACTAAGGAAAAGTACAAGGTAAGGGTTAATTTCACAATCTCTTTATTATCCGAGGTTGTTTTTACGTAAGTATCTACTGGGACATATTTATTATTTATGTCCATGTTTCATAAAATAATTTTCAAATGGATTCCTTTTAAGTTAATTTTTTACTAAAACACCATTTTAAATATTTTAAAGATTTATTCTTATAAACCTTTCTCATTAATGTCGATGTTTTCAAAATGGTTTTAAGGATTTATTTATATGAACATGAATGTTTTAAAATGTTAAATCCTTTCCAAAGTTTCAAAGTGGTATGGGAAACTTTTATTCAAAACTATATTTTAAATGACTAGCTTTATAAATTATGTGACCTTTAAATGATTTAATGAAAAAGGGATATTTCTCTCAAAGATTTTTGCTGATCATTCTAAACTATTTAAACATCCTTTATGGGATATTATTATTGATTAAGGTTGATTTATTATGATACAAATCTTCCATATTTTATTGAAGGTTTGATGATATGTTTGACTATGGAATTGTTATTTTTATATACCATTCATGGTTTATGGATAAATTATTGACATTTAGTATGCTAGTTTTAATATGAATTTTTATGTTATGTTTAAACCTTTTCTTATGAGGAATGCATTGGACTTAGTAAGTGATGGGTGTAGCCCGCTATAGCTCCTCGATGTATCGGTAGGTCTCATGAGACAAACTAGTGTCTTGGCACAAGGCCTTGAAAAAATCTTATTTGTAGTCTTGGAATATGGCCTTGACTATGTGGTTATGAATTCTGGAATTATGCATTCCATCATTATGAAAGTGGATATTGATATTGCATGTGATTATTTGACTAGTAGAATATCCTTGTGAATAAGTAAATCACATTATTTGATTTTATCTTTTCTATATCATATTGAAGTTTAAGTTTAAAAGGATTTTGGTTTAGTCTTATACTTTGTCTTAAATGTTCATTATTTTTTATGAAAGTTTCACCTATATTTTTATCCTTACTGAGCATCTAATCTCACCCCTTTATATTTTTTATTTTTCCCAGGATGTGAAGAAGTATTTTATAGTTGACCTCTAGGGATAGGCTAAGGATATAAGTGTGTTGAAAAAGGGGGAAAATGATATTGATGTTTTTATTTCTTGATGTAATGTAAAACTTATGAATGTATCTAGTACTTCCAAGCCTACAAAACTGATTTGTATTTCGGGACATGATTCCTTGTTTCATGCCAATGTTATGTAATAATGCACCGACTCTGGGTAACTGGGGTCAGGGTGTTACAAACACTGTGTTATTGTTTTAAACCAAATTTTTATTTAATTAATTAGTTATTTTATTTTAATTTATTTTAGGTTAAAATAGATACATAATACCTATATATGTTCAATGTAATTAATTGGAGTCATTTTATAATAAGTTTAGATATATAAAATTTTATTGAACTTTTTACTGTATTTTACCCACCTTCTAGGAGAATTTGAAAATTTGCATAAAAATTAATTTTACCGCTTCTGTGAGTTGAATTTAAAAAATCCGAGAGACACAGTTAACATCAATAAGTAAAATGTGGTTTAATAAGATGAAAATTATTTTTGGTGAATAGTTCCTTTTGACATTTATTTTACACGGTTAAAAGTAAATAGGGTAATTAAGGGTAAAAATGATATCATAATTACCCTAACACATGTCCTAATTCTATTTTATAAGTGTAATTAGACCAAAAAAAACATTAGGAATAAAATATGATCCTCTTTATTCCACTTGGATTAGATTAGGACATTTATTATTATTTTATTTAAAGAAGAGTTAAAAGTGTTAAATTCAAAGTTTAATAACTAAACTATATTAATATAGGGTTAATCATAATATAAATTCAACTATAAATATTCATTAGAAAGATAAAAATATTTACTACATAATGGTATTTTATTTATAATTTTTAGACATTAAATAATATAATTTATTTTTGACTCAATGATGATGAAGTATTTACCTTATAATGAAATATTAAAATAATTGATATTATAAATATCCAAAAAATGTAAATTGAAACATCTAATGAATTAAACTAATTTTATAGGTTAATATACCATTTTAGGGTTTATTAAATAAATTTTATTTGAAGTGATAAAGGTTTTATGAATTTCAAAAAAATCAAATACTAAATAGTGTCAAAATTGACATAATTGAGTTTTTAAAACAAATACTATATTATTAATTGATATAATATTCCTAAAAATATAAGGATAGGAAAAATGACTTAGATAAGGTTATATATATCAATAAATTACCACTTTGGGTTCTCTCATCATTTTATAATAAGTTTATTGACCATATAATATAAAAATACAAAGAGACATGGTAAATGTCAAACTATTTAACAAAGAGTTAAATCTAAAACATAAGGTTAATATGGTTACCTAAAATTATCTAAAACCTATTGGTTGAGTGTTTTTAGACCAATACCCACCTTATCCTATAAATAAATCAATTTTTGTCCATTATAAACCGAAAATGATTTTATTATAAAATAATATATCAATCTTTTTCTAAAGTGACTCTCACCTCTCTTATAGAAGGGCACTTCCCCTTCTCTTAATTTAGCACCTCCAAAGCCATTTGGATGGTCCAAAAACTGACCAAATACTTTCCCACCTTCCCCCAAATCAACCTAGAGTCTTTAATTTTCCCATAAAGGCAACCTAAGGATCATTTTTGATCAAATCAAAAGGAAACACCCAAAGAAGTGGTAATAGTTTCACCACCCTCTTTCAAGTTCATTTCTTCTTCCACTTCCTCTTTCATTGTTGTTTCCATACCAAAATAATAAATCTAGTACCTACTACATACTATGATTTTATTATAAATATGTTACTACCATATTCGTTATTCTATCCATCCTATAAAGGACAAAGTCACCATACATGCGTACGTACGGCTTACCGTCTCCACGTCGTGGTGTAGTTTGTTATTCAAACACTTCATTATTTGGAAGGGTATAATAATGAGTATAACTAATGTAAAAAATAAATATAACATGTTAATTATTCTGTATATATGATATACCATCCAATTACATACTATTTTAACATCAATATAAAGATATTTTCGCTCGTGCGTACGTAGGGATTACCGTCTCCACAAATGCGATGAGATTCAATCCCCATCATAATAATTCAATAATAATTTTCAATTTATGATTAAAAATAATTTTTATGAAAATAATATCTTTTTTATATGAATCAAATACATCATATCCATAACAAACATGACTTATGTAATAAAACATATATATGAAAACGAATCAATTAACACCAAAAATAATGATACTACTAAAATATTATTAACAAAGAAATATTATAAGATCATATATGATATCATATTTATTTATGTAGTTCTTGTATAATTTAATAACAATGAATTAACTATTATACAGGAGGTTAAGATACCCTCGACCAAGGTAAAGTACAAGGTAAGGGTTAATTTCACAATCTCTTTATTATCCGAGTTTGTTTTTATGTAAATATCTATTAGGACCTCTTTATCATCCACATCCTTGTTTTCTTAAAAATGTATTTAAATTTTTTTTACTATTTACTAGATAGTGGTTTAAAGTCATTTATACCCTTATTTGACCATATATGTTTTGAAAATAATATTTCCGTCATTTTCCAAACAAGGTACTTTATGACCCTTTTCGATAAAATTAAGGCAAGAATGTATTTTTTAACTTATAAGGTGGGTGTGGGTATTTTCTACCATTATAACATCATCGAAGCTTCCCTTAAAATCTTATAATGATATTTTTAAAATAAATTTTTTCTTTTATAATTATGTGAATCTTAAAAAATTTGAAAATAGAAATAGGTATTTCTCTCAAATAGTTTTGATTTCCTCTATGTCAACATCCTTTGATGGATTTTATACTTGTTTGAAGTTGGTTTATTATGATACAAATCTTCCATATTTTACCCATTCATGGTTTATGGTTAAATTATTTACACTTCGTATGCTTGTTTCAATATGAATGTTTATGTTATGTTTCAACCTTTTCATATGAGGAATGTATCGAACTTAGTAAGTGATGGGTGAAGCCTGCTATAGCTCCTAGATGCATTGGTAGGTCTCCTGAGACAATTAGATGTGAAATTTTTTGAGGCCTTTCCCAATTTTGATATATGGTTTTTATAACGACCCATACTTTACATACATTGTTATTAATTCAAAATTGAATCACACTTATTACAACATATAACAAAACCAGGAAATGACCGTATAGGTATAGAGGCTTTAGAAACTGGGAAACATAAACAACAGGTTTATAAAACATCTACTTTGCCTCCCATTTATTTCATCATATCTAGAGTCCCTTTTGGCATATCCTACTTAATAACCTTCTTCCTGACCTGGGGAAATAAAACATAAAAAAGGGTGAGCTCAAATGCTCAGTAAGGGTAAACAAAAGAAATATCAATCACATCATATACATAAGAACATATCTTTTGGAAATATTAACCTGCAAAAGAGATCATAATTTCATAACATGGGATAAATCATAGTAGTGAAATGTAATCACAATAATCATAACTTAAAACATGAATCTTTGTGGCAAACACACATAATCATAGAGAATCATTTATTATTAGTCAAGACTAATTTCCAAGACTATCTTAGTGGACAAAGTCCATTTCTGAACCGAGTTCATTCCTTGTTTCGGTCCGGTTTCACTGAACCGGTTTAACATACCATTCAAGCCATGTCTATCTCATGAGATATAAAATCTTCACCCAATGAATTGGAGGGAGATATAGGTACCACCCATCTCATAATGATACCATTCTTATGTGTGGCACAAAATCATAAATCATACATCATTGCATAACCCATGTAATAAAAATGGGATTCTTAAACAACATGACATCATAAAATAATTCATATAAGATAAAGGAATTCATAAAAATAATTCCATCACAACATAATCAAATCAATGTAATAATAGGGATAGAAACAGAACCCTATATTATCTTAGATGGAAAATAATTTTGATAAAACACTCGAACTCCATTCTTGAGGAAAATATACTTTCTACTTCAAAAACACTTTTCATTTCTTAACATGTCATAAAATTCTAAACTAAAAGAATTTGATTAAAAATAAACATGAAAACTTATAAAGGAAGCTTCTTGGAAATAATGTTTTAAAAATCCATTCATGCTGTATAAGTTAAAAAAAACATTCTTCTCGTACTTTTGTCGGAAAAGTCAAAAAGTACCTTGTACGAAAAATGAAAAAAGATTCATTTCATATCTTTTACTAAAAACTCACCAAAGGGTAAAATTAGATTTAAAAAATTTTAGGTGGATGGAAAAAATATTACATATCGATGAAACATGGATATGGATGATAAAATACACCCCAGTAAACACCAAAGTATAAACAATCTCGGATAAAATGAGATTATGATATTTTCCCTTACCTTAGGTCCAATTTGCTTTGTAAGTGTCTGAACCTCCTGTATAATGATTTAAATAATGTTATTGACTTATTACAAAATCATACTTATTTTTATGATATAATATATGGTAATATTCTTAGCTTCTTATTAGTAATATTTCATTACTACTTGTTATTCGGGTGTTTATTACTTTTTTGTTCTTATGCGTGTTTTGTCGAATAAATTCTTATTTTTCTTTTTAGGTTATAGATACCTCATTTACAGAATGGTATTAGTGTAATATATATCATATTAATTCGTTCAATTCATTTATATAATCATTATGCAATGAAGATCATGTCGAACGAGTCCCATCACATCGTGGAGACGGTATTCTGTACGTACGCACGAGCGATGATATCGTTCCCATGATTGTAGAATTGTATTAAAGTGTATATATACTATTTCAAAATCAATATCACTTTACAATAATTATATATAGTCATTATTTACACCATTATACCCAGCCAAGTAAGGTTGTGGTGGAAAATAGATCACACCACGACGTGGAGACGGTATTTCATACGTACGCACGCGTGGTGATTTCGTTTTCCATAGGATGGATAGATGGTGAAATAGGGTTGTTTCATACTTATAATAACATATCAGTATATTAGTGATACTGATGTTATTACTTCATAATGAAGCAACTAAATAAGAATAAGTGGAAGAAGAAATAAAGATGAAAGAATCGGTAACGAACATTACCTCTTCTTTGAAGCGCTTCTTTGAGACCTCCTTTTAGGGAACTAAAATTGGTCTTAAAAGAAGACCAGGACCTCTAGGATGTCTCTAGGGAAGTGGAGAGAAGAAATTGGCAGGGGTTGGCCGAGCTTGAAGGCTCAAAGTGGTGTGAGGAAGAGAGGGAGGAGGTGCCCTTTTATAAGGGAGGAGAGGGGCACCTTTGGAATAACTAAAAATATTATTTTATTATAAAGTAAAATTCGGTTTTTAATAGCTCCAAATTGATATATTTAGAAGATAAGGTGGGTATAGGTCGAAATACCCTCATCCAATAGAATTTAGACAAGTTTAGTTATCAATTTTAACCATATCATTTAGATTTAACTTTAAGTTAGACAATTTAACTTTTACCATGTCTTCTTGTTTTCTTACACTATAAGGTTAATAAACTTACTATATCAAGAAAAACGAACCCCAAGTTGTTTATTATTAATATATATAACCTTATCTAAGTCATTTTGCCGAACCTTATATTTTTAGGAATAAAATAACAATTTATAATATAATATTTGTTTTAAGAACTATTTTATGTCAATTTTGACACTATTTAGTAATTGATTTTTTTGAAACTCATAACAGAATGATTAGTTCAAACCAAGTTAATTAAATAAATACTAACATGTCATATTAACCTATAAAATTAGTTTAATTCATAAAAAGTCTCAAATTACATTTATTTGGGTATTTATAACATCAATTATGTCAATATTTCATTAATAAGATAATTACTGCATCATCGTTGTGTCATAAATAAATTAAATTATTTAATGTATAAAAATTACAAATAAAATACCATTATGTAGGAAATTTTTTTAGCTTCCTAATGAATATTTATAGTCGAATTTATCTTATGTTTAACCCCATATTAAAAATGATTTACTTATTAAACTTTGATTTTAACTATTTTAACCCTTCTTTAAATAAATTAATAATAAATGTCCTAATCTAATCCAAGTGAGCCTAATTGGTCATATTTTATTCCTAACGTTGGTTTTGGTTGAATTACACTTATCCAATATAATTAGGACATGTGTTAGGGTATTAATAATAACACTTTTACCCTTAATTACCATATTTAATTTTAACCATGGTAAAAAATGTAAAAAGTTACTATTCACCAAAAATTATTTTCATCTCATTAAACCACATTTTAGTCCTTGATATTATCCGTGTCTCTCGGATTTTCGAAATTCCACTCACAGAAGCGGTAAAATTATGTTTTATGAAAAATTCAGTTTTTTAACTACCACTTAGTGGTTTCACTATTCATCAAAAATTGAATGTTTTCAGAAAAATACCAAAATTTCACCCTAGGATAATTTTGATATTCCGAATCCAAAAATGAAGTCCATTTTGAAAAATAAAATTTATAAAATTTCAAAAGTGGTTATTACTATTCATAACAGCTAGTTTTAATAATATTTTAATAGCATATCGTTGTTTAGTGAAACTCGGTATTGCGTAAGACGCAAGCTATTGAGGAAGGCTGCGGTTGCGTGTAAAGAAAGCCAAGCTAGTGTTGTGTGTAGTGAAATATTCCTTTGATAAAAACAAAATATTTCTCATAAAAGTCTCGGGCGTTACATTCTACCCCCCTTAAAATGAATTTCGCCCTCAAAATTCGTCACTTTGTAACAAAAAGATGAGGATACATTTCCCTCATCATATCCTCAAGATCCCATGTAGCTTATTCTAATTGGTGGTTCCTCCATAAAACTTTCACCAATCGAGTGGTCTTGTTTCGTAGGACTTTTTTGCTACGATCTAGAATCTCTATCGGCTATTCTTCATAAGAAAGATCTTGCTCCAGCGGTACAACTTCTGAGCTGAGTACATGTGAAGGATCGGGTATGTACTTTCTTAGGAGAGATACATGGAACACATCATGAACTTGAGAGAGATTCGGTGGAAGCGCCAACCGGTAAGCTACCTTTCCAACACGATCCAGTATTTCGAAAGGACCGATATATCTAGGGCTCAACTTCGCCTTCTTTCCAAATCTCATGACCCTATTCCAGGGAGATATTCGTAAGAACACTTTATCACCCACTTCAAACTCTAGGTCTTTTCTTCGGTTGTCGGCATAACTTTTCTGTCGACTCTGAGCTTCTCTTATGTGTTGTTGAATAGATCGGACCTTTTCTGCCATCTCATCAACAAGATCAGGTCCTAATAGCTTTCTTTCCCCAACTTCATCCCAGCAAGTTGGAGTCCTGCATTTCTTTCCATAGAGAGCTTCATAAGGATCCATCTGAATACTGGAGTGAAAGCTATTATTATAAGAAAATTCCACCAAAGGTAGGTGTAGATCCCAACCACCTTTGAAATCCATAGAGCAAGCTATCAACATATCTTCTAGAGTTTGAATTGTTCTCTCAGACTGACCGTCTGTCTGAGGATGATAAGCAGTGTTGAAACTCAAATCTGTATCTAGAGTATGCTGAAGACTTCTCCAGAACTTCGAGGTAAATCTCGGATCCCGATCAGATATAATAGAAAGTGGTACTCCATGCAATCTTACCACTTCCTTTACATATATCCTGGCAAGCTGATCCAGAGAGAAATCCTCTCTAATAGCAATGAAGTGTGTAGACTTTATAAGACGATCAACTATGACCCAGATAGCATTATTGCCTTTGGATGTTTTAGGAAGTCCTGTGACAAAGTCCATAGTGATGTTTTCCCATTTCTATTCGGGTATGGGTAATGGTTATAACATCCCCTTAGACTTTTGTCTCTCAGCTCTAACTTGATGACAAACCAAGCATCGAGAGACATATTCAGCAACATCTGTTTTCATGCCATCCCACCAGAAGTACTCTTTTAGGTCCCTATACATCTTTGTGCTTCCAGGATGAATAGAGAATGAAGAACTATGAGCCTCATCCAGCAGCTCCTTCTTTAATTTGGGGATGGGAGGAACACAAACCCGATTCCTGAACTTTATTATCCCATCACAATCAAGGTTGAATTCAGGAATATTTCTCACCTTCTTTTGTAAATCTACATCTTCTTTCTACGCCTCTTTAATCTTCACATGTATAGATGGTTGAACATTCATTTAAGAAAGATACGATTTTCCCCCTTCCATTATAATTCCAAGATCCATCCTTTGTAAATCCATAAATATTGGATCTTTTGCGATCCTCATCATGGATAAAGTGGCATGGTCTTGTCGACTTAATGCATCTTCCACCTTGTTTGCTTTCCCAGGGTGGTAATGAATTGAGCAGTCGTAATCCTTAATCAGCTCTAACCATCTTCTTTGGCGCATATTTAGCTCCTTTTGTGTGAAAATATACTTTAAACTTTTATGATCATTATAAATGTTACACCTTTCTCCATAAAGATAATACCTCCAAATCTTTAATGAAAAGATTACCGCAGCTAACTCCAAATCATGTGTTGGGTAATTTTGCTCATGGATTTTCAACTATCGTGAGGCCTAAGCTATCACCATATCATTTTGCATAAGAACACACCCCATCCCCTTATTGGATGCATCACTGTAGATCAAAAACCTTTCTCCACTACAAGGCAGTGTGAGCACAGGTGCACTGGATAACCTTCTTTTCAACTCCTTGAAATTCTCTTCACATTCCTCCGTCCAAAAAAACTTAACTCATTTTCGAGTCAACCTGGTGAGTGGATTAGATAATCGTGAAAAATCTTTCACAAAACTTCGATAATATCCAGCCAAACCAAGAAAACTTCAGATCTCAGTTACTATTGTTGGTCTCGACCATCTTTCGATAACCTCTGTTTTTGCTTGATCCACAGATATCCCCTCTTTTGAGATTATGTGACCCAAAAATGAAACTTTTTGAAGCCAAAATTCACACTTGGTAAATTTGGCATAAAGATTCTCCTTTCTCAGGGTCTTCAATATAATTCTCAAGTGATCTTCATGTTCTTACTTTCTCTTTGAATAGAAAAGAATATCGTCTATAAAGACTACCAAAAATTGATCGAGATAGTCTCTAAAGACTCTATTCATCAGATCCATGAAGATAGCAGGGGAATTAGTAAGACCAAATGGCATCACTATAAATTCATAGTGTCCATACCTTGTACGGAAAGCCGTCTTTGGTATATCCTCTCTTTTGACCCTTAATTGATGATACCCTGAACGAATATCAATCTTGGAAAAGTATTGAGCTCCACGTAGTTGGTCAAATAATTCATCAATGCGTGGGAGAGGATATTTGTTCTTGATAGTGATCTTCTTAAGTTCTCGATAATCAATGCAGAGTCTCATTGATCCATCTTTCTTCTTAACAAATAGAATAGGTGCTCCCCAAGGTGACGCACTAGGGCGTATGAATCCCTTATCAAGATTCTCTTGGAGTTGCTTCTTCAATTCCTACAACTCAATTGGGGCCATTCTATAAGGTGTCTTTGAAATAGGCAAAGCACCCAGTACGAGTTCTATTGAAAACTCAACTTCACGATTTGGTGGAAGACCCAACAATTCCTCCAGAAAGACATCATCAAACTCCCGTACAATGGGCATATTATTAATCGTGAGTTTCTCACCAACCATTTGAGATAAATAACCCTCATTTAGTGGATTCAAGACCCATAAGATGGAAGAAATTTCCACTGGAAGGTTATGTTCATCCTTGCATCGATAGACGATCATAGATTGATCTGGAATATGAAATGTGACTTCCCTTCTTTGGAAATTGATATGAGCTCCATATAAAGAAAGCCAATCCATGCCAAGAATCACATCAAATTCCACTATAGGAAGGATCACAAGATTTGCAGGAAGCACTTTCCCACAAACTTCAATCGTGGAAGAATTATAAACTTTTGATGTGACTGTTGTGCCATTAGGTGTTGTCATAGCTAACTCAACATCTAATTGTTGAGGTAATATAGTAATACCCTTAGAAAAATCTTCAGAAATAAAATAGTGGGTGGATCCAGAATCAAATAAAACATTTGCTACTTTAGAGTGGATGGTAAGTGTACCTTTCACCACATCGTTATCGTACTCCACATCACTGATAGAAATTGCATGTGAATTTCCTTTTTCTTTAGCCTTAAGATTTTGTTGATTTCGATCATCATCAACAACCCTTGGATTAGGGAATTTATTGGCATAATTCCCCATCTCCTTGCACTTGAAACATTGAAGTGTAGTAGGTTCATTCTGTGTGTCCCTTCCTTTGTTTGCATCATTAGACATCTTCTTCCCATCATTACGGCATTCAAATGCCTGATGACCTTCCTTTCCACATTTGAAACATTTACTTGTCCCTTTAAGACAACTCCCTCCATGTTTCTTTCCACACTTTGAGAATAAGGGAAAGCTCATCTTCTTTTTAGTGTGCTCTTTAGATTTTCCTTTGAATTCCATTTTCCTCTTCTTATCAAACCCATACGACTGATGGGTTACTCCAATCTCCATCTCAACTTTGAGAGAACATCGAACGATTTAATCGTAGCTATTGAAGTCCCTTATGGATAAGGCCCTTCGAAGACTTGATTTTAAGCCACTAAAGAATCGATCTATCTTACTCTCAGGTTGGATAATAATACCGGAAGCGTACCTTGAAAGTCTTGTAAAATTTGCTTCATAGGTACCAACAGATTCATCATCCTTTTGCTTCAGTTCAAGAAACTCTTTCTCCATCTTTGTTTGGAGAATACGAGGGAAGTACTTATTGAAAAATAAGTTCTTGAACTCGTCCCATTCCATGGACTCAATTTCATCTCTTTGCCTCGTATTCTTGATAAGATTACACCATTGATCAGCATCACCTTCCAAACGATACACTGCTAAGATGACTTTATCATGTTCAGAACATTGAAGAACTGAAAATATCTTTTCAGTAGTACTAATCCATTGTTCAGCAACTAATGGATCAGTAGACCCGCTAAAAGAAGGTGGACGCTACCTCATGAAGGATTCAACAGAATGTTGCTCCTTCCTTTTCTCGTTTGGAAGTCCTGCATGATTCATAGCTTGAGAAAGTTGTGTGAGCATGGATACAAGATTTTTCATTCCATCTCCCATAACGTTTGGTTGCTCAGGGGGACAATCATTGCATTTCCCGTCGCATTTCGCATTAACACGGTTCCTTCGGGTTCCATCCATTGACTAAAACCAAGAAGAATAGTGTGAGAAACACTAATTATAATAGGAAAACCACATAATCAATAATAAAATTTCACACTTAAGGTCTTATCCTAGGTTATTCATGGTCATTTCTAAAACACTATGTTTATGTTCTATGCTTAGACTTATCCTTAGGGTTCTTACTAAGGCTTTCAAATCCTAGTTTCCAAAGGTTGACTATACCTTTCCCCTGATACCAACTATAACGACCCATACTTTATATACATTGTTATTACTTCAAAATTGAAGCACACTTATTACAACATATAACAAAACCAGGAAAGGACCGTATAGGTATAGAGTCTTTAGAAGCTGGGAAACATAAACAACAGGTTCATAAAACATCTACTTTGCCTCCCATTTATTTCATCATATCTAGAGTCCCTTTTGGCATATCTTACTTAATAACCTTTTTCCTTACCTGGGGAAATAAATCATACAAAAGGGTGAGCTCAAATGCTTAGTAAGGGTAAAAAAAAAAGAAATATCAATCACATCATATACATAAGAACATATCTTTTGGAAATCTTAACCTGCAAAAGAGATAATAATTTCATAACATCAGATAAATCAATGTAGTGAAATGTAATCACAATAATCATAACTTAAAACATGAAGCTTTGTGTCATACACACATAATCATAGAGAATCATTTCTTATTCGTCAAGACTCATTTCCAAGACTATCTTAGTGGACAAAGTCCATTTTTGAACCGAGTTCATTCCTCGTTTCAGTCCTGTTTCACTGAACCGGTTTAACCTGCCGTTCCAGCCATGTATATCTCATGAGATATAAAATCTTCACCCAATGCATTGGAGGTAGATATAGGTCCCACCCATCTCATAATGATACCATTCTTATGTGTGCCACAAAATCATAAATCATACATCATTGCATAACCCATGTAATAAAAATGGGATTCTTAAACAACATGACATCATAAAACAATTCATATAAGATAAAGGAATTCATAAAAATAATTCCATCCCAACATAATCAAATCAATTTAATAGTAGGGATAGAAACAAAACCCTATATTATCTTAGATGGAAAATAATTTTGATAAAACACTTGAACTCCATTATTGAGGAAAATATCCTTTCTACTTCAAAAACACTTTTCATTTCTTAACATGTCATACAATTATAAACTAAAAGAAGTTGATTAAAAATAAACTTGAAAACTTGTAAAGGAAGCTTCTTGGAAATAATGTTTTAAAAATCCATTCATGCCATATAAGTTAAAAAAACATTCTTCTCGTACTTTTGTCGGAAAAGTCAAAAAGTACCTCGTACGAAAAACGACAAAAGATTCCTTTCATATCTCATACTAAAAACTCACTGAAGTGTAAAATTGGATTTAAACAATTTTAGGTGGATGGAAGCAATATTAAATATCTAGGAAACATGGATGTGGATGATAAAATACACCCCAGTAAACACCAAAGTATAAACAATCTCAGATAAAATGAGATTATGATATTTTCCCTTACCTTAGGCCCAATTTGCTTCGTAAGTGTCCGAAACTCCTGTATAATGATTTAAATAATGTTATTGACTTATTCAAGAATCATAATTATTTTTATGATATCATATATTTTCATATTCTTAGCTTATTATTAGTAATTTTTCATTACTACTTGTTATTCGGGTGTTTATTACTTTTTTGTTCTTATGCATGTTTTGTCGAATAAATTCTTATTTTTCTTTTTAGGTTATAGATAAATCATTTAAAGAATGGTATTAGTGTAATATATATCATATTAATTAATTCAATTCATTTATATAATCATTATGCAATGAAGATCATGTAGAACGAGTCGCATCAAATCATGGAGACGGTATTCCGTACGTACGCACGAGGGATGATATCGTTCCCATGATTGTGGAATTGTATTGGAGTGTATATATACTATTTCAGAATCAATATCACTTTAAAATAATCATATATAGTACTTATTTACACCATTATACCCATCCAAGTAATGTGGTGGTGGAAAATAGATTACACCACGACGTGGAGACGGTATTCCGTACGTACGCACGCGCGGTGATTTCGTTTTCCATAGGATGGATAGATGGTGAAATAGGGTTGTTTCATACTTATAATAACATATCAGTATATGAGTGATACTGATGTTATTACTTAATAATGAAACAACTAAAGAAGAATAAGTGGAATAAGAAATAAAGATGAAAGAATCGGTAACAAACATTAACTCTTCTTTGAAGCGCTTCTTCGAGACCTCCTTTTAGGGCACTAAAATTGGTCTTTGAAGAATACCAGGACCTCTAGGATGTATCTAGGGAGATGGAGAGAAGAAATTGTCAGGGGTTTTCCGAGCTTGAACGCTCAAAGTGGTGTGAGGAAAAGAGGGAGGAGGTGCCCTTTTATAAGGGAGGAGAGGGGCACCTTTGGAATAACTAAACATATTATTTTATTATAAAGTAAAATTTGGTTTTTAATAGCTCCAAATTGATATATTTCAAAGATAACGTGGTTATGGGTCGAAACCCTCTCATAAAATATAATTTAGACAAGTTTAGGTATCAATTTTAACCTTATCATTTAGATTTAACTTTAAGTTAGATAATTTAACTTTTACCGTGTCTTCTTGTTTTCTTACACTATAAGGTTAATAAACTTACTATATCAAGCCAAAATAACCCCAAGCTGTTTATTATTAATATATATAACCTTATATAAGTCATTTGGCCGAACCTTAGATTTTTAGGAATAAAATAACAATTAATAATATAATATTTGTTTTCAAAACTATTTTATGTCAATTTTGACACTATTTAGTAATTGATTTTTGTGAAAATCATAACAGAATGATTAGTTCAAATAAAGTTAATTAAATAAATACTAACACGACATATTAACCTAGAAAATTAGTTTAATTCATAAAAAGTCTCAAATTACATTTATTTAGGTATTTATAATATCAATTATGTCAATATTTCATTAATAAGATAAATACTACATCATCGTTGTGTCATAAATAAATTAAATTATTTAATGTCTAAAAATTACAAATAAAATACCATTATGTAAGAACGTTTTTTATATTCCTAATGAATATTTATAGTATAATTTATCTTATGTATAACCCCATATTAAAAATTATTTACTTATTAAACTTTGATTTTATCTATTTTAACCCTTCTTTAAATAAATTAATAATAAATGTCCTAATCTAATCCAAGTGGGCCTAAATGGTCATATTTTATTCCTAAGGTTGGTTTTGGTCGAATTACACTTATCCAATAGAATTAGGACATGTGTTAGGGTAATAATAATAACACTTTTACCCTTAATTACCCTATTTACTTTTAACCATGGTAAAAAAAAGTAAAAAGTTACTATTCACCAAAAATTATTTTCATCTCATTGAACCACATTTTAGTCCTTTATATTAACCGTGTCTCTTGGATTTTCGAAACTCCACTCACAGAAGCGGTAAAATTAAGTTTTATGAAAAATTCAGTTTTTTAACTACCACTTAGTGGTTTCACTATTCATCAAAAATTGAAAGTTTTCAGAAAATACCAAAATTTCACCCTAGGCTAATTTCGATATTCCGAATCCAAAAATGAAGTCCATTTTGAAAAATAAAATTTATAAAATTTCAAAAAGTGGTTATTACTATTCATAATGGCTAGTTTTAATAATATTTTAATAGCATATTGTTGTTTAGTGAAACTCGGTATTGCGTACGACACAAGCTATTTAGGAAGGCCGCGGTTGTGTGTAAAGCAAGCCAATCTAGTGTTGTGTGTAGTGAAAGATTCCTTTGATAAAAACAAAATATTTCTCATAAAAGTCTCAGGCGTTACAGTTTTGGCCGAGGCCTTAATCATTTTTAGACGTCTTGATCGAGTTCTTTACAAAATGTTTTAGAATGTACCGCATTATACATTCCCTCATTATGAAAATATTATTGATGGTTCATGTGGTTATTCGACTATTAGAATACCCATGACTATGTTTTATTATGGAATTATTTAATCAGATCATATTCCTTCTAGAAAGTGTTCATTTTTATTATTTATAAAGGCATGTGTTTCCAATTATTCATCATGCTTAATGTTTATGTTATCTTCCACTGTATTTCTTACCCTTAATGGGAATTTGAGCTCACCTATTTCTTATGTTTCATTTTCCCAGGATATGAATAAGTTAATTATGAGTAACTTGTAGGCATAATCTAGGAGGCTTGGATGTTTCTAATGTAATAAATTAGTGTTGTATTTCTTTTCAAGTTGCAATATTGAACTTATGTATGTATCTTGTTTCCAATAATTCTAAATTGATCGGTCTTTCAGGACATGATTTATTGAATCATGCCAATGTTATGTAATAAATCACCGACTCTAGGTTACTGGGGTCGGGGCATTACAGTTGGCATCAGAGGAAGTTTAATACAAACCTTGGAAACTAGATTTAGATAAACTCTGATTAGCGCACATTACCATAAGATATAATTTGAGGATTAGTATAGAAGAACTTCCTAGAATTTTGGTAATGTAGAGATTTTGTGTATTTTTCAAGAAATACATCCCTGTCTGGATACTAGCTGGTAGAGGCGGCTCTGGCACATATGTACTTAGGAGTGAAAACTCCAACAAGGAGTTTTAGTCTTGACCCAGGGTATCCTGGTACATGACAACAGGCCTTTCTGCACTCTTGGTTATGACACTCATAGGGGATATGCTTAGGATAATTCACATTTTCTTTACAAAAAATTATGAATGATTTATGGGTATATATCTCGTTAAAGAAAACATTTTATGATTATGGATTATATCCATAAATTTTTCAATTTATGTTAAGTGTTTTACATGTTTGGAATTATGTATTGTGATTCATAAACTAATATACTGTATTCCATTGTTTAGAAATGGTGCCTAGTGGAAGGAACGGAAACCCTATCAATACACGTAATCCATGTAGGGATTTACCTCCTACTCAAGATAATTACAGTGGAGCTGGTAATGCAATTGGTGAAGATCAGCTTATCACCATACTGGGATAACTCACTCAGGTTTTGAATAATAACCTTACCCATATAGAGAACCCTGATCCAAAACACAGAGGATCAATGTTAGACTGCTTCATGAGGAAAAAACCACCAACATTCAATGGAAGTACAAATCCATCAGTAGATGAGAAATGAATAAGTTCCTTAGAGAAAATATTTCATTCTTTGGGGAGTAGCAAAAGGGAAAAAGTTGTCATGACAGTTTATCGCCTCACAAGAGATGCAGATCAATGGTGGTCATTAATACAAAATACAAAGGAAGTTGAAGAAGTATCGAATATAGAATGGAGGAAGTTTAAGGATATTTTTTTAGAAAAATACTTTCCTCATGACCATCGAGCGGATATGGAAAGGCAATTTCTGAGTCTAAGGAAAAAGGAGGATGAGAATGTCATAAAGTATGAGACTAACTTTACAAGGATAGAAAGTCATGAATCAAATTATATACATAACCCAAGGAGTAAGATTGATCGATTATTTGATGGTTTAAAACAACTTCTCCATCGAGCATTAGTCTCAAAATCCTTCTCATTGTACGAAGATATTGTCTCATGTGCTATCAAGATGAAAAGAAATTCCCTAAGTCATATGACTTTAAAGAAAAGCAAGAGAAGAATAGATCCACTGAACACTATGGAAATGGAAATAAGGGTAATAAGGGAAAATTTGAATATCCATCCTGTAGTAAATGTGGGAAGAAACACCCTGGTACTTGCCTGAAGGGAATGAGAGTCTGTTACAAGTGCGGTGAAAAAGGCCACAAAGCCCGTGATTGTAAGGGGAAGAAAGAGGATATCAATGTTGAATTCTAAAATTGTATAGAAAAGGGGAATTATACAAACGAATGTCTTAAGCACCAAGAAAACTTACCGTAGAAAAGGCCAAGGGAGAAAGGCCAAGCTTATACGATCACTAAAATTGAGGTTGAATCTATGAAAGATGTGGTGGAAGGTAATTTAATGACTTCTTCAAGTTTAGCCAATGATTTATTTGATTCTGGATCATCAAATGGTTTCATATCTTCCTAGTTTTCTAAGAAAATTAGATATTTTCTATTTTACTTAACAAGGGAGTTGTTAGTCAAAAATCCTAAGGGAAGTATCATTGCAACAAAGTTTTGTGAATCAGTTCCTATTAGGGCATATAAATGTTTTTTATACGTTGATATCATTGTCATACCCATGATTCAATTTGATATAATCCTCAGTATGGATTTGATTTCGAACCATGATGCGAAAATTTATTGTAAGAAGAAGGAGGTTAAGATTTTTGATGATGATAAGGAGTACCTTATCTTTAGAGCAGAAACATCACCATCTGATTCTTATCTAGATCCACACCTAATAGCTCTACTAAATTCAATTATTGGGGAGGAAGAGAATGAAATAACTGTGGGCGAGGAAAGGAATGTTCAAATAGAATATGTAATTATTGTGCAATAATATGTTGATGTGTTTCTAGAGGATTTACCTGAACATCCTACAGAATGAGAAATTGATTTTTCCATTGATTTAATTCATGGTTCAAGTCCCATATCGAAGAACCCTTATAGAATGGCCACTGTGAAATTAATGGAACTAAAGAAACAACTAGAGTAATTGAGTAATAAGGTATTTATTCTCCCTAGTGTTTCTCCATGGGGAGCCCCTGTCCTTTTTGTTAAGAAGAATGAAAGATCTATAAGGTTGTGCATTGACTACAGGAAGATCAATGGTATAAAAATAAAGAACAAGTATCCCCTACCCCGCATTGATGATTTATACGATCAACTTCATGGAGCTCAATATTTTTCAAAGATTGACCTTTAATCTGTATATCATCAGTTGTGTGTAAAGAAGGAAGACATTCCGAAAACCGCATTTCAAACCAGGTATGGGCATTACGAGTTTACAGTAAGGCCTTTTGGACTAACTAATGCACACTCTATTTTCATGGATTTAATGAATAGAGTTTTCAAGGAATATCTGGGTGACTTTGTAATTGATGATATCTTGTTTTAATCAAAAATATATGAAGATCATCAAAATCACTTGCACACTATTCTGAAAACCCTTAGAAGAAATGAATTATATAGGAAGTTTAGAAAGTGTGAATTATGGATTCAAGAGATTTCCTTTCTTGGCCATATTATCTCTAAGGATGGAATCTCTATTGATCCTTCAAAGACCAAGGCAATCCAAGAATGTGTAACACCGACGAGTATAACTGAGGTATGCAGTTCTATTGGTTTAGTAGGTTATTATCGACGTTTCGTCCAGAATTTTACTCGGTTGGCTAACCCATTAACCAAGATCACACATAAAGGGGTTAAATTTGTTTGGAAAAAAGAGAGTGAAGAATTTTATGAAGAACTGAAGAGAATATTAGTCAATGCTCCTATATTGACTCTACCATCGGGGAATGATGGGTTTGTTATTTATAGTGATGAATCAAAGAAAGGACTTGGTTGTGTCCTTATGCAGAATGATAGAGTTATTGTCTATGCATCACGACAACTAAAAATTCATGAGAAAAACTATCCCACTGATGATATTGAGTTAGCAGTTGTAATCTTTTCTCTAAAAATATGGAGACACTACCTCTATGGTGAAAAATTTGAGATTTATACTGATCACAAGAGTTTGAAGTATATTTTCTCACATAAAGGACTTAACACGAGGAAAATATGATGGCTTGAACTACTCAAGGATTATGATTTCACTATACACTACCACCTGGGGAAGGAAAATAAGGTGGAAGATGCTTTGAGTAGAAAGGATCATGGAGTTATGAACAAGATTAGAGTTGAAAGGGAACCTATGTCCATGGATCTAGTAAAGATGGATATGGGAATAATCATGGAAGGTGAAACATCAATACTTTTTCAAATGGTTTCTAAACCATATTTACTAGAAAGGATAAAAAGTTCTTAGACTGATGATGATGAGTTTCAAAAGAAGATTAAATCTATGAATGATGGGAGATTGAGTGACTTCGTATATGAAGATGGAATTTTGAAATTTTGGAAGAGACTTTGTGTTCCTAAAATACCTAATATAAAAAGGGAATTTTTGGATGATGCTCATAGCTCCAATTTCACTGTACACCCTAGGAGAACCAAGATGTATAGAGATTTGAAGGAACATTTTTTTTGGACAACATAAAGAGGGAGAATACTGATTTTGTGTTAAGATGTATGGTTTGTCAACAAGTGTAAGTTGGAAGGCAAAATCCTGGAGGGGTCATGAAACATCTTCCCATACCTGAGTGGAAATTTCATAATATAACGATGGACTTTGTCATGGTGCTACCAAAGACTACTAGAAGGAATGATGCAATATGAGTCATTGTTGATCATATTACCAAGTCAGCACATTTTCTTACTATAAGAGAAGATTTACCACTTGAACCTCTAGCAAGACTATATATTAATGAAGTTGTAAGACTTCATGGTGTACCCCTGTCAATTGTTTCTGATTATGATCCCTATTTTACATCAAGATTCTGGAAAAGTATTTAGAAGGAATTGGATACTAAACTTTGTTTGAGCACTGGCTACCACACTGAAACTGATGGACAATCAAAACAGACTATTCAAACCTTAGAAGACATATTGAGATCTTGATCAATTGACTTTCAAGGTATATGGGATAAATATTTACCTATGGTAGAATTTTTCTATAATAATTGCATTCATTCAAGTATTCAGATGGCACCATATGAAGTGTTATATGGAAAGAGATGTCACACACCAACTTGTTGGGATGATGTTGGTGAAAGAAAACTCGTAGGCCCAGAAATTGTTGAGGAATCAATGGAAAATGAGAAGATTATCCAAACCCACATCAAAGCAGATCAAAGTAAGCAAAAGAGCTATTCCGATAATCAGAGGAAGGATTTGGAATTTCAAGTAGGAGATCATGTTTTCTTGAAGGTATCTCCATGGAAGGGTGTTATACGATTTGGTAAGAAGGGTAAATTGAGTCCCATGTACATCAGACCTTTCAAAATTCTAGAACGAATTGGAGTTTTAGATTATCGTTTGGAAATACCACCAAATCTCTCCAAAGTTTATGATGTGTTCCACATATCACTGTTGAGAAAATACATGCCTCACCCAAGACATGTACTCACCTATGATGAAATAGAACTGGAACCCAACCTATCTTATTGCAATGATCCTATCAGAATTATCAATACCAGATAACAAGTGCTGAGAAACTGGATGAATCGTCTGGTAAAAGTTCTATAGAGAAACCATAAGATGGAAGAGGCAACATGGGAACCTGAGGAACTTATGATGAAGAACCACCCGAATCTTTTTATTCAGTAATATTCTAAAAATTTCGAGGAAGAAATTATTTTAAGGAAGGGAGAATGTAACACCCCAATCTTCCACGGTACGTTTCCCTTTGAATAATGCAATAGCTTACGTTGTACGCTACTTCAAGATTTTAACACACAATGACCAATCCAACTAGCCGTTATGAATAGTAATACTTACCTTTTGAAATTTTATAAATTTTAGTTTTCAAAATGGACTTAATTTTTGGATTCAGAATATCAAAATTAGCTTAGGGTGAATTTTTTTATTTTTCTGAAAACTATCAATTTTGATGAATAGTGAAAAACACTACGTTATTGTTTAAAACCGAATTTTTATTTAAGTAATTGGTTATTTTATTTTAATTTATTTTAGGTAAAAGTTGATATATAATACCTATATATGTTAAATGTAATTCATTAGAGTCATTTTATAATAAGTTTAGATATATAAAATTTTATTGAACTTTTTACCGTCTTTTACCCACCTTCTAGGAGCATTTGAAAATTCGCATAAAAAATAATTTTACCACTTCTATGAGTCTAATTTCAAAAATCTGAGAGAAATTGTTAACATAAGTAATTAAAATGTGGTTTAATAGGATGAAAATAATTTTTTTCAAATAGTAAATTTTGACTTTTATTTACCACGGTTAAAAGTAAATAGGGTAATTAAGGGTAAAATGATATCATAATTACCCTAACACAGGTCTTAATTTTATTGGATAAGTTTAATTCAACCAAAAACAACCTTAGGAATAAAATATTATCCTCTTTGGTCCACTTGTATTAGATTAGGACATTTGTTATTATTTTATTTATAGAAGAGTTAAAAGTGTTAAATTAAATGTTTAATAACTAAAACATTTTAATACAAGGTCAAAGATAAGATAAATTTAACTATAAATAATCTTTAGAAATATAAATAGATTTATTACATAATTTTATTTTATTTATAATTTTTAGACATTAAATAATTTAATTTATTTATGACACAATGATGATGTAGTAGTTACCTTATTAATGAAATATTAAAATAATTGTTATTATAAATATCCAAATAAATGTAAATTGAGGATTTTTATGAATTACAAAAATTTTCCCTATTAATATGACATGTTTGGGTTTATTTAATAAATTTTATTTGAAGTTATAAAGTTTCTATCGCTTTAAAAAATCAAATACTAAATAGTGTCAAAATTGACATAATTGAGTTTTTAAAACAAATACTATATTATTAATTGATATAATATTCCTAAAAATATAAGGTTCAGAGAAAGTAATTATATAAAGTTATATATATCAATAATGAACCACTTGGGATTATCTTTTGGGTTTATAGTAATTTTATTAACCATATAATATAAAAATACAAAGAGACATAGTAAATGTCAAACTATTTAACCAAGAGTTAAATATGAAATATAAGGTTAATATGGTGACCTAAACCTATCTAAAACCTGTTGGTTTAAATTTTTCCGAACCATACCCACATTATTCTAGAAATAAATCATTTTTGTGCCATTATAAACCAAAATTTATTTTATTATAAAATAACATTTCAAGCATTTCCTAAAGTGACCCTCACATCTCTTATAAAAGGGTACTTCCCCTTATCTTAATTTCACAGCTCCAAAGCCATTTTTCTCGGACAAACCCTACCGAAATACATTCAAAACTTCCTTAAAATCAACCTAGATTCCTTACTTTGATCCTAAAGACAACGTAAGGATCCATTTTGATAAACTCAAAAGAAAACACCCGAAGAAGAGGTAATAATTTCACCACCCTCTTTTAAGTTCTTTTCCTCTTCCACCTACTCTTTCTTTGTTGTTTCTATACCAAAATAATAAATCAAGTACCTACTACATACTGTGATTTTATTATAAATATGGTACAACCATATTCTTTATTCTATCCATCCTATAAATGACAAAGTCACCATAAATGCGTACGTACGGCTTACCGTCTCCATGTTGTGGTGTAGTTTGTTATTCAAACACTTCATTATTTGGATGGGTATAATAATGAGTAAAACTGATGTAGAAAATAAATATAACATGTTAATGATTATGTATATATGATATACCATCCAATTACATACGATTTCACCATCAATATAATGATATTTTCACTCGTGCGTACGTACATATTACCGTCTCCATGAACGTGATGAGATTCATTCCCCATCATAATCATTCAAGAATAATTTTCATTTTATGATTAAAAATAATATTTATGAACATAATATATTTTTGGATATGAATAAAATACATCATATCCATAACAAACATGTATTATGTAATAAAACATATAAATCAAAACAAATCAATTAACACTCGAAACAATGGTACACCTAAAATATTATTAACAAAGAAATATTAGAAGATCATATATGATATAATATTTATGTATATAGTTCTTGTATAATTTAATAACAATTATTTAACTATTATAAAGTATATTAACATACCCTCTACCAAGGAAAAGTACAAGGTAAGAGTTAATTTCACAATCTCTTTATTATCCGAGGTTGTTTTTACGTAAGTATCTACTCGGACCTCTTTATCATCCACATTCGTGTTTTCTTAAAAATTTATTTCAAAACATTTTTATTATTTACTAGAAAATGGGTTAAAGTCATTTATACCCTTATTTGACCTTATATGTTTTTAAAGGAATATTTCTGTCGTTTTCAAAATAAGGTACTTTATGACCCTTTTCGAAAAAATTAAGGTAAGAATATCTTTTTTAACTTATACGGAGGGTGTGAATATTTTCCACCATTGTAAGATCATCGAAGCTTCCCTTACAATATTATAATAATATTTTCAAATTAAATGTTTTCTTTTATAATTATGTGACTCTTAAATTATTTCAAAATAAAAAGAGTTATTTCTCTCAAATAGTTTTGATTTCATCTATATCAACATCCTTTGATGGATTTTAAACTTGTTTGAAGTTGATTTATTATGATACAAATATTCCATATTGTATTGAAGTTTTTGTGATATATTTGACTATGGATGTGTTATTTTTATACCATTCATGGTTTATGGTTAAATTATTTAAATTTCATATGCTAGTTTTAATACGAATATTTATGTTATGTTTCAAACTTTTCATATGAGGAATGTATTGGACTTAGTAAGTGACGGGTGGAGCTAACTATAGCTCCTCGATGCATCAGTAGGTCTCATGAGACAATTATATGTGGAATTGGATGAGACCTTTACCAATTTTGATATATGGTTTTGGCCGAGGCCTTAATCATTTTTAGACGTCTTAGCTGAGGCCTTGACAAAATGTTTCAGAATGTCTCACATTATACATTCCGTCATTATGAAAATATTATTGATGGTTCTTGTGGTTATTAGACTAGTAGAATACCCATGAATATGTTTTATTATGGAATTATTTACTCATATCATATTCCTTCCATAAATTGTTCATGTTTATTATTTTTAAAGGCATGCCTTTTCAATTATTCACCATGCCTAATATTTATGTTATCTTCCACTGTATTTGTTACCCTTACTGAGTGTTTGAGATCACCCCTTTCTTATGATTCTTTTTATTAGGATATGAAGATGTTATTTATGAGTAAATTTCAGGCATAATCTAAGAGGATTGGATGTTTCTAATGGAATAATTTAGTGTTGTATTTTTTTTTCAAGTTGTAATGTTGAACTTATGTATGTATCTTGTTTCCAATAATACTAAACTGATCAGTCTTTTGGGACATGATTCCTTGTATCATGCCAACGTTATGTAATAAATCACCGACTCTAGGTAACTATGGTCAGGGTGTTATAATTGGTCCCCACTTAGTAGATCAAACAATTCATTAATCTATGAAAAAGGATGCTTGTTATTTATCATGATCTTTTTGATCTCATGATAATCAATAAAGAGGTGTATTGACCCATAATTCTTCTTGATGAAAATAACCAGTGCACCCCATGGTGAAGCACCTAGGAATATAAATCCTTTATCTAGATTCTCCTTTAGTTTCTTATTTAGCTCCTCAATTTCAACAAAAGTCATTCAATATGGATTCTTCGATATTGTCAAAGATTCAGGTATAAGTTATATTGAGAAATCAACCTCACATCTAGGTGGAAGACCAAAAAATTATTTAGGAAATATATCAATATATTCCCTCATAATGGAAATGTCATCAAGGATGATATTTTACTTAGTATCTATCATTTGACATATATATTCTTGCTCATAATAGAGTAATATACATTATTGAGATAATGATACTAAATGAGATTCATCATCCTGCTTCTACTTCTATAGAATCAGAGAGTGATTTTTGATAGGAAGGGTGATTTACTTCTCTCATAATTCAATTTTGGATCTATATAAGGAAAGACAATCCATACCTAGGATAGAATCTAATTCTGAAAAAGTTAGTATCACAAGGTTTTCTGGGAAATTCAGCCCAATTTTTTTGAAAGGGGGTGATTTATATGTTTGGGTTATAATAATTGACCCATTTTCCATCTACACCAATAACCCAAATTCTATGTTTTGATACGGAATTTTAATAGTTCTACTAAACATTAATGTTATGAAAGAGTGTATAGAACCAAAATCAAAAAGTACATTCACTGTCCTTGAAGGAATAACTAGAATACCTATAACAACCCTATATTTTATTACACATTAATAAATGATTTATTACATAAGATTACAATTAATAAAAACCACACGATTATGAATTATAGTGTATTTTGGAATTAGGTATATTATATAACATCTTAAAAAAAGTAATACTTCATCTTTACTAAAAACCTCCTTAACATGTTGATAATATTTTTTAATACTTAAAACTGCATGGGATAACCTAGGGGCATACATAATAAATGGGTGTGATATAAATTCGAGTAAGGGAATTAACATGGAATAACATGAAGAGACTAAAAAATGTTAGAAAATAGGAATATAAATGGGGTATAAAATAATTAGGAATCATACACATCAACAATGAGACCTGATATAACATGATAATCATAAAAGACACATGGGAAATGTGGAAACAATATAAAAAACTACATCATAAACAAAGGTCAAGGATAACTTCCATGAAATCATGATGGAAAAAGTCCCATAACGTAATTATGTTAACTACCTTACCAAAAATGTAGTTTCATGAGGCTAAACATTACCCAATGCATTGGAGTGCTATATAATTTTGGGTGCACCCATCACTTTCATTTCATTCTCTTGCTTAAGTGTGACATATAAATCATACAACATGGATTCATTCATCATAATATTTTTATTCCCTGATCAAGGAGTGTGTAATAAAAACATGTAAGTCCCAATTCAAATAAGTAGAAGTGTATAATGGTTAAAACCCTTGATAATAAATGGGTATGGTATTCACTACACAATTGTTTTGGCATGGAAAATCGTGGTGAAAATTTGGCAGCATAACGACGTCACTTAAAAATTAATAAAATGGTTTGATGTGATAGAAAGGGGACTATAATCATTTATAAATTAAATTTTAAGTAATAGAGACATGGAAATACATATCCCAACTTATGTAATTGGAAATATAAGGCATATAGAAACTTGAATAAAGAAGAGAAGGTGGTGATCCATTACCTTGAGAGTGTGACTCCAAATGCTTTGGAGGGGCTTCTTGATAGCTCAGGGGAACCTTGTGAGGAATATAGAGGTGGGAGATAAGAGTAATGAAATGATCCAATGATTTTGATTCGAGATAAGTGTGATCTTTTGTGGGTTAATATTGGAAAAGATTGGGGAATTTTTTATCATTTCTCAAATTTAGGTTTCAGACTCTATATAATAAAATAACCAAAACCACAAACATTTCCATGGTTTTTCCCTTGGTTTATACCAAATAGGGATGGTTTTAATTATTTTATAAGTCCAAGGGATTCAATTATTAAAATATTACCCTTGGTGATACCGAGGTGATTCATACTCTTAAAAAATTATTTTTTAAACCTTAAAATATATTAGAAGTTTTATAGGATTATTAATGGATTTTTGAAATAAAAAAATAAAAATAAAATAAAATTATTATAAAGGGAAAAAATATATTTGGTCTTTTATAACCTTTATAGTATTTATTACATCACTTTTGGTCATTATTAGGTCATAATACACACCATATGTTTATGTGGTATTTACTTTTTACCTGAAAATTAGATTGTCTTAGAAAATTATGAAAAATTAAAAATTGGATAATTTAAAAATTATAATTCCAAAAAAATAATTATTTTATCATAATTTTTTTGAAATATGTTAATTTTCAATTTTATAATAATAATCGTCATTTATTGAGAAATGTTGGGTTTTTTTAACATTAACAGTTTTTGAACCCTTATAAAAATTTCATTTGACTTCATAAATATTATATGACTATTTATATTTAATAAAAAATATTTAAGAATAATATTTTATAAAAATATAATTTATTTCAAAAATCCATTAATTCATCAAAATAAATTCCTTAATTGAATTTGAATATTACCCAAAAATACCATTTGTGTTTTATTATGTCAAAATAAAAAAATATTTATAAAGTAGGAAAAATGGGATGAATGTGTATTCATTATTCTATAAAAAATATTATATATACTCATATAATTATGTCATTAATACATATCCCTTTAATAAACCATTATAAACCTAAAGATTAAGGTGAGAGATGGTGAGACTTTCATGGGGTGGTTTAGCGTACATGGTTTTGGATGTGATCTTGATGAGCTTGAAATTCTCCCGTAAATAGTTTCCCAGATTCTTAAGTTGTCAGATATCAGTTTAGTTTTGGTCAAGGGAAAATACCAATGATTATATCTCCCACAAAAGCTCTGATAAATGGGATTCATAGGGTATGATCCTACTGGTTTAGGCCATCACTTTCTTTGTCTATGTCAATTGGATTTTTTAAAAATCTATATTTATACTAATCATGTGATCAATGTCATGAATTTTATTATAAATGGTAAAAAATATTAATGTTCATTTAAATCCTATAGGATATAATAAAACCAAATAAGTGAATTTTTTTCTATAACCATATTATATAATAATATATTTAATTAAACCATAAGGGAAAATTTTATATATAACAATTTGGGTGGTTATAATCTTCCACCCTTCAGAATTTACACACTCGAAATTTTCATTTTCCACACTAAAATAGACAAGGGTAAATTTATTTAATCATTTCCTTTAGTTACCACATCACTTTTTCAAACATGTGGTTTCTTCACAACAATTTGACCGGGTGTATTTTATTATTTCGTAGAACTTTGTGTCTATAATCTAAGATCATCATTGACTTATCCTCATAGGAAATATCATTCTCCAATGCACCACATCTAGATTGAGTACATGTGAGGGGTCTAGTATTTACTTTCTCAAGAGGGATACATGGAATACATCATGTACTTGAGATAGGATTGGTCGACTCTGAGCAGCCTCGATGTTCTTCTTAATGGTCCTAACATTTTCTACCATTTCAAGACCTACCATTTTTCCCAACATCATCCCAACATGAAGGGGTTCTATATATATTATCATAAAGGGATTCATAGGGAACCATTTGGATGATAGAGTGGAAAATGTTATTATATGAGAACTTGGATAAAGGAATATGTTGATTCCATTCTCCTTTGAAGTTAATTAAGCATGCTCTAAACATGTCCTCAAGTGCCTGGATAGTCCTCTAATATTGGCCATCAGTTTGAGGGTGATAATTAATTTTGAAGTTCAACTCTGTATTTAGATCATGATAGAGACTCTTTTATAACATAGAGGTAAATCATAGATCTTGATCAGATACAATTGATAGTGGTGTTCCATGAATCCTTACCACTTATCTACTGTATATCCTTACAAGTTGATCAAGTGAGAAATGTTATCAAATCTTAATGAAGTGTGTATCCTTTGTAAGACAATCCACCACAACCCATAGAGAATTATTTCCTCTTGATTTATTTAGAAGACTAGGGACAAAGTCTATGGTGATGTTTTCCCATTTCCATGTAGTTATGGGTAATGGTTGAATCATCCCCTAATGTTTTTTCCTTTCCACTCTCACTTGCTGACATACATGAAATATTGATGTGTATTATGTGATCTACTTCTTCATATCATCCCACCAATATTTATATTAGATATATCGATACATATTTGGGATTCCTGGGTTGATAGAGAATGTTTAGCTATGTGCATCATCCAACAGCTCCTTTAACTCAGGATTTAACATAGTCTTGACCCAAATCTCACAAATCCTTATTCATTAGAATTTAACTTTGAGGATTTCCCTTTTCTTATAGTTTCCACTTTTTTTTGAATTCCCATATTATATCTTTGAGAATCATTTAACCTCTTCAAAAGGTATGGTTGAGCAATAATTTTTGAAAGGATTGATGACGTTTCTTCCTTTCTGATTCCCATGTCCATACTTTTCAAATCTAATAATATTGGACCCCTTTCAATTGTCATCAATGATAAAATTTCTAGATTCTTTCTACTTAGAGCATCTTACAATTTATTTTATTTCATAGGATTGTAGTGAATTCAGTATTCATATTCCTTATTCAAATCTAACTATCTCCTTTGGAACATATTCATCTCTTTCTATGTAATATTTTGACAGCGAAGATCAATATATCCCACTCCAGCTCATGCATTGGGTAGTTCTAATCATGAACATTCAACTGCCTTGAAGCATAGGCTATGGATTTTTTATTCTGTATTAACACCCAACCCAATCCATTCTTTGAAGCATTACTGAATACCATGAAAAGTTATCCAATTCTGGGTATTGTGAGCACAAGTGTAGTAACAAGACTCCTTTTTAGTCTATTGAAGCTCTCATAAAATTCATAATTCCAAGAAAACATGACTCCCTCCCCAGATGTATTGGAAATATGGTTTTAAAATCATGATAAATTTCTCACAAATTGATAATAATATGCAGCTCATCCAAGGAAAGTATGAATATCTATCATAGATGTTTTCCTAATACATCCTTAAATTGATTATTTCATTTAAGGGTCCGAATATATCCCATTGCATGTGATGATATTCACCATGAATTATACTTCCTTAAACTATAACTCACATTTTCTGTACTTGGAAAAAAGATTCTCCTTTCGTAAGGTCTTTTGGACCGTACTTAGATACTCCTCATGATCCTCCTTTGTTTCAGAGAACTTTAGAATATCATTTATAAATACTATGAATTTTTTTCAAGGTAATCTATAAAGACTCTATTCATCATGTCCATTAAGATTTATGGAGTATTAGTGAGTCTGAATGGCATTAATATGAACTCATAGTGCCTTTACCTTACATGAAAAGTAGTATTGAAGACATCCTCATTCTTTAACCTAAATTGATAATATTTTGACCACAGATCCACCTCTAAGAATTACTGTGATCCAAATAGATAATAAGAAAAGTAATAAATCCATGGTAAAGGATAGTTGTTCTTTATCGTGATCTTGCTGAGCTGACAATAATCAATTCAAAGGTTCATTGACCCATCCTTCTTCTTGATGAAGAGGACTGGTTCACACCATGATAAAACACCTGGGCATATGAACCCTTTATCCAGATTCTTCTATATTTTTTTTATTTAGCTACTAAAGTTCCACAAATTCCATTATATAAAGAGTATTGGATAATGAAAACACCCTAGGTATAATCTTGATTAAAAATTCATTCTCTTATCTAGGAGGAATATGAGGAAATTCCTTGGGAAACACATTAGTGTATCCCCTCACAATGAGAATGTCTTCAAAGATGATTATTTACATAGACTCAATCATTTTAGAAAGATAATATTTCTAGTAGGGGAATAATATTAATCCTGATATGTTGGTTCTAAATAAGATTCATCGCCCTCCCTGCACTTTTATAGAATCGAAGGTCGATTCATGATACGAAGAATGATTTAATTATTATGGAAGTTTATGAAATCTTTATAAAAGTAAAACCATTCCATGACGATGATAACCTCAAATTCCACTAAATAGAGACTTGTAATATTTTTAGGAAGAACATTATCACATACTTAAACATGTGACACAATAATCATATAAGTTTTCCCCAATGATATAAAATCATTTTAGTTTGTGACATGATGTTCTTAGAAAACATACAAGATATTCTAATAGGTCATGATTTGAAATAAAATAAGACATAAACTAATATTAAGTAGTGTTTAAATGTACTTCAATCATCATGATTCATATTAGCATTAAACTTTCCTTGTTCCATTGATCTCTGATATTTTTGATGCTTATAAATATTTTTATCCCTTGTAATAGAGATTTTTCTTGGATAATGCCCAAATTTTCCACATCTTTGATATAGGACTGTATATTGTACCCTCTATTGATTTTTTCCCATACATTATATTTTGATGGTGATTATATACTTTATTCCATATCTTTCCACACTTAAAACATATCCCAGTACCTTTGTGACATTTTCCTTAGTTCCTATTTCCACACTTGTTGCACATAAGAAATTGGGTCTACATTCCATTATCACATTTTTCAGATAAACTTATATTAGATTCCATATTACTCTTCCATGGTTTCTTTATAAATTTAACAAAGTTCCATTTATTAATCATTATTTTTTATAGATGTTGTGGAAGAATCACAATATGTCTTACTTGAGCTCCCATCCAATCAGGCGTCTCATTTGGGAAGTCATGAAATTGACCTTCATAATGGTTGTTTACCCGATTCCTCCTATTTCCAACCATTTTATATAATAAAGGAAAAATTTAAGATGATTATTTTTAAACTATTAAACACATAAAATGGAATCCAATGACATTAAATAGATAACTTATAAATGATATTCATTCTCTAACTTATGAAATTCTTAGCTTCAATATATGTTATCCATGATCTATTTTATAATGTACATTCTAATGGTTTTTATTACCTTAATAATGATTTATAATGATCTTATTAATTTAATAAATAATATCCCCCTAGAGTTTCAAAAAAGGTGTGCAGCATGACCCGTTATCGCGCACCAGTTCCCCCTGAGTCTAACTCAACATGGTGTTTTCATTTTTACCCCTATGTACATATATTCTAGAGCCACATCCACTTATAGTATTCTGATAGGGATTTATTTTCTTGATAAACCAATTAATCTATAATTAACATAATTTAAGGATTTTTTTCTTATAATTTTCTTTATCCATAAGGATTTTTTCGAGCTTTTTAATTCTAATCCCAAAAATAAATAATCTTTTCCTTTGATACCAACTATAACAACCCTAATTTTTATTTTATATTAATACATTGTATATTACATAAGATTACACTTAAGAAAAACTAGAAGATAGATAAGTATAGTGTATTTGGGAATTAGGTAAATTAAATAGAAACTTAACATAAGGAATACAACATATTTATTGAAAACCTCCTTAACATGTTCATAATATTCCTTTATATTTAAAACTGCATGGAATAACCTGGGGACATACAAAAGAAAGGGGTGATCTATAAAGACCAACAAGGGAATAAACATGGAATAACATGAAGAGAAAAATCATGTTAGACAATAAGAATATCAATGGGGTATAAAAGGAGTAGGAATCTTAAAAACGAACAATGAGGCCTGATATAACATGAAAATCATAAAGGCTACATGGAAAATGTGGAAAAAATTTAAAATAGTTCATCATAAACATAGGTCAAGGATTAATGCAAAGAAATCATGATAGAAAAAATCCCTAAAGGAATCAGATTCACTCCCTATACCAACATGATGTCTCACGAGACTAAACATTATCCAATTCATTGGAGTACTGTTTAATTCCAGGGGAACCTCTCACTTTCATTTCATTCTCAAGATTAAGTGTTCTACACAGATCATACAAAATAGATTCATTCATCATTATATTTTATTCCATGATCAAGGATTGTGTAATATTTACATGTAATTATTAATTCAAATAATTATAAGTGTATAAATTTGAACACCCTTGATACGAAATGGGTACGATATTCACTACACAATTGTTTTAGCATGGAAAATCGTAGTGAAATTTTGACAACATAACGAAATCACTTAAAAAATTAATAAAATGGGTTGATGAGTGAGAAAGTGGTACCTCATAATCTGAACATAAAATTGACATTAAAAAGGACATGTAAAATAATATCCCAATAGTAGGAATTGGAAATAAAAGGCGTAGAGAAGCTTGATTAAAGAAGAGAAGGTGATGATCCCTTACATTGAGAGTGTGAATCTAAATGAATGGGAGGGGATTATTGAGAGTGTGGGATAACCCTTTGAGGACTCTAGAGAAGTTAGGGAGTAGTAAGGATGTGATCCAAGTATTTTGAGTGAATAGAAGTAGGTTCTTGGGTTGTTTTATATAGGAAAAATGTGGGGAATTCTTTATTATTTCTCAAACATAGGTTTTGAAATCTATATAATAAAATAACCCAAAAAAAAACTAATCATGGTTTTTACCCATGGTTTCTACCAATGAGGGGTGGTTTTCAATATTTTATAAGGCCAATGGAAAAAATTATTAAAATATTTCCCTTAGTGATGTGGAGGTTTTTTATACGCTTAAAGAAATGATTTTAAAACATTAAAATATATTATACATTTTGTAGGATTCATAATGGGATTATATAATAAATAAAATAAACATAAAATAAAATTATTTTAAGTGTAAAAAATAAAATTAGTCATGGATAAACTTTATAGTATTTATTACATCACTTTTAGGTCATTATAATGTCGTAATACACATCGTATATTAATACATTATTTAATTTGTAACCAAAAATTCGACTGTCTCACAAAATTATAAAAAATTTACCATTGGATAATTTAAACATTATGATTAAAAAAATAATAATAATTTTATCAAAATAATTTTTTATTATATGTGAATTTCACTTTTATAATAATAATAACAATTTTTAAGAAATGTTGTGTTTTTTTACAATAATAGTTTTTGAACCCTTATAAAAATTCCATTTAACTTCATAAAAATTATAAAATCAATTATATTTAGTAAAAATTATTTAATAATAATATTTTATTAAAATATTATTTATTTAAAAAATACATCAACTCATCAAAATAAAATCGTTAATTGAATTTGAATATTACCCAAAAATACTATTTTTGTTTTATTATATCAAAATAAAAATAAATTATAAAGTAATAATAATAGGATGAAGATATATTAATTAATATATAAAAATAATGTACATAATCATATATCTAGGTTTTTGATACATATCCCTTTAACACACAAGAAAATAACCTAAGAATAAGGTACATGACGATGAGACTTTCACTGGGTCGTTCAGATCTGGATTTGTTTCAGATCTGGGAAACCCATGAAATCCACTCCCTGGTTTTGATCTTTTGTTGACTAGAAGTGACTCCCTAAGATCATCTAATCAACCATCATGTCCGGATAATGAAGAAGGAGGTCAAGGTGGAAGGGGAAAACGGCAAGGTTCTGGTCTTCAACGGTGACATTTGGGATTGTGCAGTAGGGTTCAATATTTTTGATGGAGGCAGCCAAAGATATGGGTGGTTGGAAGGTGGGATAATCCAGTTCTCTAATTTTTTTACATCCCTGTGGAATTGTATTAGCATCCGTGGTCATTGTTTATGATCTTTTTTGGTTCTCCTGATTTTTTTCTTTGAAGGCCTTCCGTATTTTGGGAATGGTCTTTTGATGAGGGTGCATGTGACACTTTGAGACTTGGATCTGGTTTCATTGCATTTTGTGTAGTACTTCTTTTCACAGGTAATTTTGGGTGGGAGACATCGGTTAAGGGATATGTGTGTTAAGACTTATCATTAACCATATGTTCTTCTTTATGAATGAATGGGTAACCTGACTTGATTTTACACAATGTTCTTGGTCTCAATTTGCGTTGCATCAGGTTCACTGGTTGTGTTTCTCTCACATGATTCATTGGGTGAGTGGCCTGAAAGAGAGATAGGTGTATTTGAATCTATCATCTTGTTATTAATTAACTTCTTTGTATTGGATGATTCCTCTACCTCATTGTGTTTCCAACACAACACAACTTCTTGGCATGGGGTGATGCTGATCTTTGACTGACTCCACTGCTAAATTTTATGTTTTGGGGGAAATGAAATGATCTCTTTTTATTATATTGTTTTTTTCTCTTATTAGATATACTAGTCCCTTTTTTACTTATAGTTTATTTTTATTTGAATTTTACATGATTATTGTAATGTATTCCCTCTCACCCCATTTTTCAAAAGAGTTTTTATTTGTTTTCTTTTCAATAAATGGGGATCAAACCAAAACCCATTTTAAAAAAATGGTTTGGGTCATGATCACGATGAGATTGAACTTCTCTCATAAACAATTTCACTGATTCTTGTGTTTTTTGATCTTAGCTTGGGCTTGGTCAAGGGAAAATCCCAGTGATTCTATCTCCCTTAGAAGCTTTGATAAATGGGATTCATAGTGTATGATCCTACCGGTTGATCCCATCACTTCCTTTGTTTGTTTCAACTAGATTTGTTAAAACCATATATTTATAATAATCACATGATCACTGTTCAATGAATATATTATCAATATTAAAGATTCTTAATGGTCATTTAAATCCGATAGGATATAATAGAACCAAAGAAGTACATGTTTGTTCTATGACCATATTAAATAATAAGACATTTAATTAAAACACAAGGGAAAATTTTATTTATAACAGTTTGGGTTGTTATAGTACCTGTCACCACTTCATTATTGAGATCCAACTCAGAAATTGTGAGGATATAAGCTCATCATTTCTCCATAGGCCTTAGAGGTTGTTAGCATTGGTTATCACTAAAAACCATTATCTTAATGAATTTATTAACATAGTGTCCTTGTTCATTATAGTTGAAACATTATACAACTGGTTAAGGGTTGACTGGATCATTTATTTCTTCAATCACATTGGACGGTTTCTCCCATTAACATTTGGAAGCTAGGTTCCCTTGTATCATGAACCTATGCATTTTCCCGTTTTCTTTCAATAAATTTATGAGATGTTTCTTCCCACAATTTTAACAGGTGGGGTGTTGAAATTTCATACCCCTATGATATTTCTCCATAACTCTACCAGAATTAAAATCCATTCTCTGCTTCCTATATCCAGACCAGGGAGACACATCAAATAATTTCCTTATAGCTATCAAATTCTCAAATCACCAAATATTTTTGTAGACTTAGCTTTTTCCCACCAAAGAAGTGGTCTACTTTTCTTTTAGGGGATATGAAAAATTTAGAGGAGTATCCTGAAAGACTTTTAAAATTTACTTCATATGCTCTGATATATTCTTCATCCATATACATGAGGCTAAATAAATCCCTCTCCAATTTAATTTTAAGAGTTCATGGAAAATATTTATCAAAAAATAATTTTTGAAGTTATTTCCACTCCATAACATCAATATCTTCCTCAAGCTTTTTATTTTTGATCAATGCCCACTATTAATCATTTTCTCATTCCATATGATAAGAATACATCATAAACTTCTCTTTATTAGAGAATTGAAGGATGAATAATATTTTTTCAATGGAATTGATCCATTATTCAGTGTTTATGGTATTGGAAGATCCATTGAACTTTGGAGGCCTTTTTTATATAAAGGTGATGCACGCCTGTCGCAGGGTGTGGAAAAAAACAATTATATTTTTCCTAGTGAAACACAGTGGCTAACCAGGGTCGTCTCTCTTGAGGAGCCTTCTCAATGTTGTTCACATACTTCTTCTATATCACCTAAACTATCTCTTTTTGTGGTTTTGTTTATTAAATGAAAGTGATTATTTTTTTTGGGTTTTTTGATTTAAAAATATAAACAATCATGCAATGCAAATAGAATGAGTTAATAAGAAAGAACCTGGTTTTGGGGGTTGGTTTAATGTTCAATCATTATTCTCCTTTATATGATTTATTTCAATTTGATAATATAAAAATGAAATATTATGTTTGAACTACTATTCTTTATTTATAAATTGGGGATTATCATTGAATTTTTGAGCACTCTCAATTCCACCTCTTCCTTTAATCCAAGTGGATGACACACCTTTGTCTTGGATGTGTCATCTTCCAGGACCCGGTTCAATCGAAGCCATTTCAATCATTGATTAGCTTAACTCAAACATGTGAAGAACTAACCAATGGAGAGATATAAAAATGATTAAATAAAAGAATAGAGATAGGTTGAGTGGCATGACATCAAAGGCAGTCACAACATCGAGGACATTGACCTTACTTGTGCATGCTACTCAATTGTATCTACGAACATAAAATTAAACATTAAAGAAAATTCATGATAACTTTCACCTCCCCCTAGGCCAAGTCTCATGATTACACTCTCATTTCCGAGAGTATGAGATTACATGGTGGAGTGGGTGGAATAATATATATATATATATAGAGAGAGAGAGAAATGAAGAAAGATGGATGGAGAAACACAAATGCATGTATTAATAAAACTAGACTTTGAATTACAATTGAAAAATAAAACTAAAATAAAACTAAAATTACAATGAAATAAAAATAATAAATGATGGGGTAAATAGAAGAGAAGTAGTGGCCCGTGCCCTGGTGGGATCCCTCCATGGATTTGGGTGTCGAGATGATGGTTTTGAAAGGAGGAGAGGGCCTCCTTTTATAGGCAGATTTCCGTCCCCTGAAAGTTTGCGCATTGTTGGACCCTTAAATGGCCGATTCATGCATGGGAACCTCCTTTAATATTTTTTATAAATGTGTTTTCCCTGAACCCTCAAAATTCCATTGCATTTGGACCCCGGATGAAGGAGTTATGAATTTTTCATTGAAGGATTCTGTTTTTGGATGAATCCTCTAGGAAGGTTCCTCCAAACGTTTGTCGTTCAATGTCCACATTAATGACTTCAAAACTCCACAAAATTTGGTTTCGAGCCGGCCCTCTCTGTCATAGTTCTATCCCATGTAGAAGCACCTTATTTGGATATGTTTAGGCCGAGTTTGGGTTCCGTTACAGTGGTGTGATCCATGCTGTCTGCCCGAAAAAATGCCAAACTTCAATGAATTTTTAGGACCACTAGATGGCCGAATAAACTCCTGGTCCAAAAATCCATAATTATGCACTTTTCACAATTTTGCTCATTTTCATTCTAAAACTAAAATTACCCATTATTTATTAAAACAATTAAATACATGGGTTTTATCATCTAAAAACCTTAAAAAATACTCATTATTTTATAAAAAATATGCATGTTAATTTTCTCTGTCAAATACCCCCACACTTAAACTATGCTTGTCCTCAAGCATAAAATCTCAACATGAAAATCTGAGGACACCAATGTTACCAATATTCAAATTTCAATGAAATAAAATCAATCAATTTTCAATGTAAAATAAAACTTTCAAAAATATACATAAAATATCGATATAAGTTCCCATTTTTCAAAGAAACCAATAATTCACATATTTTACTTTTCCCATTTGAAAATTGATGGAACTTATCCTTTAATTCATTCAAGCTCCTTGATTCATCATTATTAAACATGCCATGTCATGATTTACCTCAATTGTTTTCTCTCATCACTCATGATACAATTCAAGTAGATTTATTCTCATATCATGAAAACATGCTCCTTATCCATAGTCTTGTATATGAACAACTTTCTTCCCTTTATAATGAAAAAAGACTCATAAAATCATGAGGACTTGTAATAAAGGTTCAAATGAATTTGAGGCTTAAGGTTGGTAGGATTTGATGCTTTAAAAATTAAGGCTCAAGGAGGAGGATAATATCTGAATTACAATGCATGATATTAAAAGTAAAACTGTAATGAAATTCTCTCCTTCAAAATAGAAACACCCACTTCCCAATACTCAAAGAAAAGGTTATGATCAAGTAAGCATAATGGATGATTTGTGAACCCTCTTGATTTTTTTTTATTTTGTACTTTTTTTTTCATTTTTTCAAAAGTTATGATTAGATCAAACCTCACATCCATCACCTAACCACATATGATCATAAGATCGTTGGTCTAGAAAATGGTGATTTTTGGTTCTCCAAAATCAAAACCCAATTTTCTATTTTTTTGTCATTTTTGTAATTTTTTTTAATTCAAGAGGGGAAACAAATAGAGTATAATGAATGATTTAAAAACCTTTTACAATTACCACAATAAAACCCCCAAACTTCTTCCTCACAATGTGTATCATCCCATCCACCATGATACCCTTTACCCCCACACTTCAACTTTAAAATATCATGCAAATACCAAGAGGTGGGAAGGAATGGATAAAAATGGATTGAAACATGGCTCATCCCAATAAAAGTCACTCATGGTCTCTATGGAATAAACGAAGGATTGATGTAAAGGTGGTATTATAAGGAAATGTAGATTTTCAAAGGATTCCTCAATCATTTTAAATGTGTTTTTGCGCAGTCATAGCTTTGACAAGTTTCAATACAAGTTCTGGTCGGTTACATGTCCCAAGATCACACAAGAAATATGCTCAAGAATAAATAGGAAGTACTTTGTCTAGAAATCCTCTCAGTAATGAGAAATATAACATTGGACAATCACTCATGGAATGACTAATAATAATAAATCAATTCACATAAATTTCATAAATTCAAATCATAAAATATGGAAGGGAAATTTCATTTACATGAATTAATTAATTCCTTCAAATCACGAGTCATCATTTCAATATTTATGCTTCATATTTAAAAATTAAATTTTTCATTTCAATCATTTAATCATATAAACATTTAAATCTAAAATATGGCATCACTGGGTTCCTAAGAAACTCATGTCTCCTAGATAAGTTGAGTAAAACATGAATTCCAGAGTGGGCATGCAATTTTATCATTAATGCTCAAAACATGTTGTGAACTAAAATGTTGAGAAAAAAAATAGACAATGAAAATGAAATCCGTTTTGAAAATAAAGCTTTGGTCCCCATCTTTCAATGTTTGGGGCTTCCTTCTACCATTATGATCCTCTAAAAAAACTCAATTAAACTCTAGGATCATATCATTAAAGATAAACAAGACAGAGGGAGTGGGATGCATGCTGCACTAAATTTAAGAAAATAAAATGGAATATAAATTATTAGAAATCATGTAAAGATAAATCTTGGTACGATCCCCCAAGTGGGCCCTGAATTTTTATTGCCTCCAGAGGGCAGTACCAGCTGTTATCCAAGGTCAGATGGTGGATGGCGCTTCTTTGATTTGAACCACCACATGTGGCTTTTCCAATCTTCTGCTTCATCCTTGTTCTTAAGGAATGATCCATGGATAGAGTACCCCATATCCCCCCTTCACAATAAGGTATATCTTAAATAGTGGGGGTAGGATGAAGTATGAATCATCCTCCATATTGTTTGCTACTTGTGTAACCTTTTCTTCTATGTCTAGTGGTTCCTCAAGGTATCCTGCATCAAAAGAATAGTCAATGGGAAAGTCAGAATATAATTCTATTTGAAGAAAATTAAAACAATAATTATTAAGATCAAATTCTTCCCCATCAAATTAAGAAGCTTTTTTCATGATCTCCTCTGGGAAATCCACTACAATCTCTTCATGAGCATCCTTTAATAAATATTCAACATATCTAGGGAGCTCTATATGTTCCTCAGCAGGTGCACGTCTCGTTTCTTCTTCATCCTCCAAGGTATAGCTGAGATTGTCAGATTTTGTATAATCAAAACCACAAGGAGTGATACAAAATTCAGATTCAATGAAATCAGAATAGAAAGACTAAATGAATGGTTCAACTCCCTGAGTCGGTTCAGCTTCAATCTCTGCCTCAGTGGTAAGTGCCTTTGGGAGTATACTCTTTGAGGATGGAGGCAGGTAGTCAGGCTCCTCCATCTTAACTTCAAATTCCAGCACATGGGTGGTGTCTTCCTTCAGTGGTACTGGCTCTTATTTCTTGTATTGTATGGGGAGATCAGGCAGTTCCCCACATTTAATCAGGAATTCATCCAATCTTGATTGATCTCATACTTGTGGCTCAGTAGGAAAGTCATCATATTTTTCCACCTCAGGTACTTGATCCTGCTTGGTGTTGGGTTGATCCATTAATGCACGAACATAGTCAAATGCTCTTTTAGATTTTCTCTTCAATTGTTCAATAATTTCTCTAAGTTCTTACACCTGACCACTTCCAAAATTTTCTTCTTGTTGTTGTTGCACCTGTGAGTAATTTTTAGTCCATATAGAATAATAATCATTAAAATACATCATGGAATGAATTTTTTTTTGTTTTTTTTAAAAAAGAAATAAAATCTATCTAAGATGTCAAAATAGAAAAAGTAAATGAACAATTGATTGGCTCCCCAGAAAGGGTGCCAGTTTTGAGGCACGCATGTCACGGGGCGTGGACAAAAACAATTATATTTTTCTTAGAGCAGCACAGTGGCTGACCAGGGTCGTCTCTCTTGAGGATCCTTCTCAAAGTAGTTCACTTACTTCTTCTATATCACCTAAACCATCTCTTTTTGTGCTTTTTTTATTAAATTAATGTGATGAAAATATTTTTTGGGTTTTTGATTTAAAAATATAAACAATCATACAATGCAAACAGAATGAGTTAATAAGAAAGAACCTTGTTTTGGGGGTTGGTTTAATGTTCAATCATTATTATCCTTTATATGTTTTATTTCAGTTTGATAATCCAAAAATGAGATCTCATATTTGAACTACTATTCTTTATTTATAAATTTTGGATTATCATTGAATGTTTGAGAACTCTCAATTCCACCTCATCCTTTAATCCAAGTTGATGACACACCTTTGTCTAGGATGTGTCATCTTCCAAGACCCGGTTCAATCGAAATCATTTCAATCATTGAATAGATCAACTCCAAAGTGTGAAAAAATAAACAATGTAGAGAGGGAAAAATTATTAAATAAAATAATAGAGATAGGTTGAGTTTCATGACATTAGAGTCAGTCACAACATCGGGGACATTCTCCTTACCCGTGAATGCTACTCAATTATATCTACAAAAATAAAATTAAACATTAAATAAAATTCATGATCACTTTCACCTCTCCCTAGGACAAGTCTCATGATTAGTCTCTAATTTCAGAGAGTATGATCTTATTTGGTGGAGTGGGTGGAAGAAGAGAGAGAGAGAGAGAGAGAGAGAGAGAGAGATAGAAATGAAGAAAAATGGATGGAGAAACACAAATGCATGGATTAATAAAACAAGAATTTGAATTAAAATTGAAAATAAAACTAAAATAAAACTAAAATTAAAATGAAATAAAAAGAATAAATGAGGGATTAAATATAAAAGCAGTATCGGCCCATGCCCTGGTGGGATTCCTCCTTGGCTTTGGGTGTCAAGCTGATGGTTTTGAAAGGAGGAGAGGGCCTCCTTTTATAGGCATATTTTCGTCCCCCGAACCTTTTCGCGTTGTTGGACCTCTAAATTTCCGATTCACGTGTGGAACCCTTCTTCAATATTGTTCATAAATGTGTTGTACATGCACCCTAAAAATTCCAGCGCATTTGGACCCCGGATGAAGGAGTTATGAATTTTTCATTGAAGGATTCTGTTTCTCGATAAAGATTCCAGGAAGGTTTTTCCAAAAGTATGTCGTTCAATGGCCACATTAATGACTTCAAAACTCCATAAAATTTGGCTTCGAGACGTCCCTATCTGTCCTAGTTCTATCCCATGTGGAAGTACCTCATTTTTATATGTCTAGGCCGAGTTCGGGTTCCGTTATAGTGGTGTGATCCACGCTGTCCGCCTGAAAAAATGTCAAACTTCAATGAATTTTTAGGACCATAAGATGGCCGAATAAACTCCTGGTCCAGTAGACAAAGATGAATGAAATAAAATCAGGATTTTAAAAAAATTAGATTCACAGAATTTGAAATTATATTTTTTATGAAATGATAAAAATACCCTTGTGTTAAAAATCTGTCCAAAAATCCAGAATTATGCACTTTTCACAATTTTACTCATTTTAATTCTAAAACTCAAATTACCCATTATTTTAATAAAACAATGAAATACATGGGTTTTATCATCTAAAAACATTAACAAATACTCATTATTTTATCAAAAATATGCACGTAAATTTTCTCTGTCAAATACCCCCACACTTAAACTATGTTTGTCCTCAAGCATAAAATCTCAACATGGAAATATGAGGACACCAATGTTACCAATATTCAAATTTCAATGCAATAAAATCAAAAAAATTTCAATGTAAATTTAAACTTTCAAAAATCTGCATAAAATATCAATTTAAGTTCCCATTTTTCAAAGAAACCAATAATTCACATATTTTACTTTTCCCATTTGAAAATTGATGGAACTTATCCTTTAATTCATTCAAGTTCCTGGATTCATCATTATTAAACATTCCATGTCATGATTTACCTCACTTTTTTTTTCTCTCATCACTCATTATACAATTCAAGTAGAGTTATGCTCATATCATGAGAACATGCTCCTTATCCATAGTCTTGTAAATGAACTACTTTCTTCACTTTTTCAAGACAAAAGACTCATAAAATCATGAGGACTTGCAATAAAGGTTCAAATGAATCTGAGGCTTAAGGTTGGTAGATTTTGATGCTTTAAAAATTAAGGCTCAAGGAGGAGGCAAGTATCTGAAGTACAATGCATGATATTAAAAGTAAAACTGTAATGAAATTCTCCCCTTCAAAATAGAAACACCCACTTCCCAAAACTCAAAGAAAATGTTATGATCAAGTAACCATAATAGATGATTTGTGCAACCTCTTGATTTTTTTTATTTTGTAATTTTTTTCATTTTTTTGAAATTTATGATTAGATCAAACCTCACATCCATCATCTAACCACACACCATCATAAGATCATTGGTATGAAAAATGGTGATTTTTGGTTCTCCAAAATCAAAACCCATTTTTCTATTTTTTTTAATTTTTGTAATTTTTTTAATTCAATAGGGGAAATCAATAGAGTATAATGAATGATTTCACAAACTTTTACAATTCCCACAATAACACCCCCAAAGTTCTTCCTCAAAATGTGTATCATCCCATCCACCATGATTCCCTTTACCCCCACACTTCAACTTTAAAATATCATGCAAATACCAAGAGTTGGGTAGGAATGGATAAAAATGGTTTGAAACATGGATCATCCCTATAAAAGTCATTCATGGTCTCTATGGGCTAAATGAAGGATTGATGTAAAGGTGGTATTTTAAGGAAATGTAGATTTTCAAAGGATGCCTCAATCATTTTAAATGTGTTTTTGCGCAGTCATAACTTTGACAAGTTTCAATACAAGTTCTAGTCAGTTACATGTCCCAAGATCACATAAGAAATATGCTCAAGAATAAATAGAAAGTACTTTGTTTAGAAATCCTCTCGGGAATGAGAAATATAACATTTGACAATCACTCATGGAATGAATAATAATAATAAATCAATTCACATAAATTTCAGAAATTCAATGCATGAAAGATGGTAGGGAAATTTCATTTACATGAATTAATTAATTCCTTCAAATCACGAGTCATCATTTCAATATCTATGCTTCATATTTAAAAATTAAATTTTTCATTTCAATCATTTAATCATATGTACATTGAAATATATAATATGGAATCACTGGGTTCCTAAGAAACTCATGTCTCCTAGATAAGTTTAGTAAAACATGAATTCAAGAGAGGGCATGTAATTTTATCATTAAATCTCAAAACATGTTGTGGACTAAAATGTTGAGAAAAAAATAGACAATGAAAATTAACTCCATTTTGAAAATAAAGTTTCGGTCCCCATCCTTCAATGTTTGGGGCTTCCTTCTACTGTCATGATCCTGCAAAAGAAAAAAACTCAATTAAACTCAAGGATCGTGTCATTAAAGATAAAAAATATAGAGTGAGTGGGATTCATGCTGCACTAAATCTAAGAAAATAAATTGAAATTTAATTCCTAGAAAGCATGTAAATATAAATCTTGGTATGATCCCCCATGTGGGACTTGAATTTTTACTGCCTCCAGAGGGCAGTACCAGCTGTTATCCAAGTTCAGATGGTGGATGAAGCTTCTTTGATTTGAACCACCACATTTGGCTTTTCCAATCTTGTGCTTCATCCTTGTTCTTGAGAAATGGTCCATGGATAGAGTACATCATATCCTCCCCCTTCACAATGAGTTATAGCTTGAATAGTGGGGGTAGGATGAAGTATGAATCATCCTCTATATTGGTTGCTACTTGTGCAACCTCTTATTCTTTTTCTAGTGGTACCTCAAGGTATGATGCATCAAAAGAATACTCAATGGGAAATCAGAATATAATTCTATTTGAATAAAATTAAAACAACAAGTATTAAGATAAAATTATTCCCCATCAAATTAAGAAACCTTTTTCATTATATCCTCAAGGAAATCCACTACAATCTCTTCATGAGCATCCTTCAATAAATATTCAACATATTCAGGGAGCTCCATATGTTCCTCAGCAGGTGCACGTCTCGTTTCTTCTTCATACTTCAAGGAATATCTGAGATTGTCTGATTTTGTATAATCAAAACCACAAGGAGTGATGAAGAATTCATATTCAATGAAATCAGATAGATAGAGTCATTGAATGGTTCAACTCCATGAGTCGGTTCAGCTTCAATCTCTGCCTCAGTGGTAAGTGCCTCTTGGAGTATACTCTTTGAGGATGGAGGAAGGTAGTCGGGCTCCTCCATATTAACTTCAAATTCCACCACATGGGTGGTATCTTACTTCAGTGGTATTGGCTCTTCTTTCTTGTATTTTATTGGGAGATCCGGCAGTTCATCACATTTAATCAGGAATTCATCCACTCTTGGTTGATCTCCTACTTGTGGCTCAGCAGGAAAGTTATCATCTTTTTCCACCTCAGGTACTTGATCCTTCTCACTGTTGGGTAGCTCCATTAATGCACAAACATGGTAAAATTCTATTTCAGCGTTTCTCGTCAATTTTTCAATGCTTTCGCTAAGTTCTTTCACCTAAGCACTTCTAAAATTTTCTTCTTCTTACTGTTGTACCTATGAGTAATTTTTAATCCATGCAGAATAATAATCATTAAAATACATCATGGAAAGAATTTTTTTTGTTTTTTTATTATTTTATAAAAATAAATAAAATATATCTAAAATGTGAAAATAGAAGAAGTAAATGAACAATTGATTGGTTCCCTAGCAATGACGCCAGTTTTGACGCACACCTATCGCATGGCATGGACAGAAACAATTATATTTTTCCTAGTGCAGCACAGTGGCTGACCAGGGTCGTCTCTATTGAGGATCCTTCTCAAAGTAGTTCACTTACTTCTTCTATATCACCTAAACTATTTATTTTTGTGGTTTTCTTTAGTAAATGAACGTGATGATAATATTTTGTGGCTTTTTGATTTAAAAATATAAACAATCATGAAATGAAAACAGAATGAGTGAATAAGAAAGAACCTAGTTTTGGGGGTTGGTTTAATGTTCAATAATTATTCTCCTTTATATGTTTTATTTCAGTTTGATAATCTGAAAATGAAATCTCATGTTTGAACTACTATTATTTATTTATAAATTGTGGATTATCATTAAATGTTTGAGCACTCTCAATTCCACCTCCCCCTTTAATCCAAGTTGATGACACACCTTTGTCTAAGATGTGTCACCTTCCAAGACCCGGTTCAATCGAAACCATTTCAATAATTTATTATGTCAACTCCAATGTGTGAAGAACTAACCAATGGAGAGAGGAAAGAATGATTAAATAAAATAATAGAGATAGGTTGAGTTGCATGACATCAGAGGCAGTCACAACATTGGGGACATTCGCCTTACCCGTGCAAGCTACTCAATTCTATCTACAAACATAAAATTAAACATTAAAGAACATTCATGATCAATTTCACATCTCCCTAGGCCAAGTCTCATGATTAGTCTCTCATTTCTGAGAGTATGATATTACTTTGTGGAGTGGGTGGAAGAAGAGAGAGAGAGAGAGAGAGAGAGAGAGAGAAATGAAGAAAAATGGATGGAGAAATATAAATGCATGGAGTAATAAAACTAGAATTTGAATTACAATTGAAAATAAAACTAAAATAAAACTAAAATTAAAACAAAATAAAAAGAATAAATGAGGGGGTAAATATAAGACCAGCAGCGGTCCGTGCCCTGGTGGGATCCATCCTTGGCTTTGGGTGTTGAGATGATGGTTTTGAAAGGAGGAGAGGGCCTCCTTTTATAGGCAGATTTCCGTCCCCCGAAATTTTGTGCATTGTTGGGCCCTTAAATGGCCAATTCACACGTGGAACCCTACTTTAATATTGTTTATAAATGTGTTGCCCGTGCACCCTCCAAATTTCAGCACATTTGGACCCCAGATGAAGGAGTTATGAATTTTTCATTGAAGGATTCTGTTTTGGACAAAGCTTCCAGGAAGGTTCCTCCAAACTTATGTCATTCAATGGACACATTAATGACTTTAAAACTCCAAAAAAATTGGTTCCGAGACGGCCCTCTCTGTCATCGTTCTATCCCATGTGGAAGAACCTTATTTGGATATGTGTAGGCCGAGTTTGGGTTCCGTTACACTGGTGTGATCGACACTGTCTTCCAGGAAAAATGTCAAACTTCAAAGAATTTTTAGGACCACCAGATGGCCGAATCAACTCCTGGTATAGAAGAAAAAGTTGAATGAAATAAAATCAGTATTCTAAAAAAATTATATTTACATAATTTGAAATTATATTTTTTATGAAATGACAAAAATACCCCTGTGTTAAAAATCTGCCCAAAAATCCAGAATTATGCACTTTTCACAATTTTGCTCATTTTCATTCTAAAGCTCAAATTACCCATTATTTTAATAAAAAAAATGAAATACATGGGTTTTATCATCTAAAAAAATTAACAAATACTCATTATTTTATAAAAAATATGCATGTAATTTTTCTCTATCAAATACCCCCACACTTAAACTACGCTTGTCCTCAAGCATAAAATCTCAACATGGAAATTAGAGGACACCAATGTTACCAATATTCAAATTTTAATGCAATAAAATAAAACAATTTTCAATGTAAAATCAAACATTCAAAAATATTCATAAAATATCAATTTAAGTTCCCATTTTTCAAAGAAACCAATAATCCACATATTTTACTTTTCCCATTTGAAAATTGATGGAACTTATCCTTTCATTCATTCAAGCTCCTTGATTCATCATTATTAAACATGCCATGTCATGATTTAACTCACTTTTTTTCTCTCATAACTCATGATACAATTCAAGTGGAGTTATGCTCATATCATGAGAACATGATCCTTATCCACATTATTGTAAATGAACTACTTTCTTCACTTTGTAAAGACAAAAGACTCATAAAATCATGAGGACTTGCAATAAAGGTTCAAATGACTCTGAGGCTTAAGGTTGGTAGGATTTGATGCTTTAAAAATTAAGGCTCAAGGAGGAGGAAAATCTCTGAATTACAATGCATGATATTAAAAGTAAAACTGTAATGAAATTCTCCCCTTCAAAATAGAAACACCGACTTCCAAAAACTCAAGGAAAAGGTTATGACCAAGTAAGTATAATAGATGATTTGTGCACCCTCCTGATTTTTTTTATTTTGTATTTTTTTTATTATTTCGAAAGTTATGATTAGATAAAACTCACATCCATCACCTAACCACATATAATCATAAGATCTTTAGTTTTGAAAATGGTGATTTTTGGTTCTCCGAAATTAAAACCCATGTTTTTAATTTTTTTTGTCATTTTTGTCATTTTTTTAATTCAAGAGGGAAAAACAATAGTGTATAATGAATTATTTCACAACCTTTTACAATTCCCACAATAACACCCCCTAACTTCTTCCTCACAATGTGTATCATCCCGTCCACCATGATTCCATTTACCCCCACACTTAAACTTTAAAATATCATGCAAATACTAAGAGTTGGGTAGTAATGGATAAAAATGGCTTGAAACATGGCTCATCCCTACAAAATTCATTCATGGTCTCTATGGGATAAACGAAGTATTGATGTAAAGGTGGTATTTTAAAGAAATTTCTATTTTCAAAGGTTGCATCAATCATTTTAAATATGTTTTTACACAGTCATATCTTTGAAAATTTTCAATACAAGTTTTGGTCGGTTACATGTCCCAAGATCACACAAGATATATGCTCAAGAATAAATAGGAAGTAATTTTTTCTAGAAATCCTCTCGGGAATGATAAATATAACATTGGACAGTCACTCATGGAATGACTAATAATAACAAATCAATTCACATAAATTTCAGAAATTCAAAGCATGAAGGATGGTAGGTAAATTTCATTTACATGAATTAATTAATTTCTTAAAATCATGAGTCATCATTTCAATATCTATGATTCATATTTAAAAATTAAAATTTTCATTTCAATCATTTAATCATATAAACATTAAAATATAAAATATGGCATCACTGGGTTCCTAAGAAACTCATGTCTCCCAGATAAGTTGAGTAAAACATGAATTCATGAGTGGGCATGCAATTTTATTATTAAAGCTCAAAACATGTTGTGGACTAAAATGTTGAGAAAAAAATAGACAATTAAAATGAACTCCCTTTTAAAAATAAATCTTTGGTCCCCATCCTTCAATGTTTGGGTCTTCCTTCTACCACCATGATCCTCCAAAAGAAAAAAACTCAATTAAACTCAAGGATCTTGTCATTAATGCTAAAAAAGATAGAGGGAGTGGGATGCATGCTGGACTAAATCTTAGAAAATAAATTGAAATCTAAATTCCTAGAAAGCATGTAAAGATAAATCTTGGTAAGATCCCCCAAGTGGGCCTTTAATTTTTACTACCTCCAGAGGGCAGTACCAGCTTTTATCCAAGGTCAGATGGTGGATGAAGCTTCTTTGATTTGAACCACCACAAGTGGCTTTTCCAATCTTGTGCTTCATCCTTGTTCTTGAGGAATGATCCATGGATATAGTACACCATATCCTACCCATTCACAATGAGGTATAACTTGAATGGTGGGGGTGGGATGAAGTATGAATCATCCTCCATATTGGTTTCTACTTGTGAAACCTCTTCTTCTTTGTCTAGTGGTTCCTCAAGGTATGCTGCATCAAAAGAATAGTAAATGGGAAAGTCAGAATATAATTTTATTTGAATAAAATTAAAATAATAAGTATTAAGATAAAATTCTTCCCCATCAAAGTAAGTATTTTTTTCATGGTCTCCTCAGGGAAATCCACTACAATCTCTTCATCAGCATCCTTTAATAAATATTCAACATATCCAGGGAGCTAAATATGTTCCTCAACAGGTGCACGTCTCGTTTATTCTTCATCCTAGAAGGAATAACTGAGATTGTATGATTTTGTATAATCAAAACCCCAAGGAGTGATGCAGAATTCAGATTCAATGAAATCCGAATAGATAGAGTCAATTAATGGGTCAACTCCCTGAGTCAGGTTACCTTCAATCTCTGCCTCAGTGGTAAGTGCCTCTTGGAGTATACTCTTTGAGGATGGAGGCAGGTAGTCGGGCTCCTCCATCTTAACTTCAAATTCCACCACATGGGTGGTGTCTTCCTTCGGTGGTACTGACTCTTCTTTCTTTTATTGTATGGGGAGATCGAGATGTTCCTCACATTTAATCAGGAATTCATCCAGTCTTGGTTGATCTCCTACTTGTTGCTCAGCAGGAAAGTCATCATCTTTTTCCACCTCAGGTACCTGATCCTACTCAGTTTTGGGTTGCTCCATTGAGGCATGAACATAGTCAAATTCTTTTTCAGCTTTTCTCGTCAATTGTTCAATGCTTTTTCTATGTTATTGCACCTGAGCACTTCTAAAATTCTCTTCTTGTTGCTGTTTCACCTGTGAGTAATTATCAGTCCATACAGAATAATAATCATTAAAATAAATCATGGAAATAATGTTTTTTATTATTTTATAAAAATAAGTAAAATCTATCTAAGATGCGAAAATAGAAAAATTAAATGAACAATTGATTGGCTCCTTGGAAACGACGCCTGTTTTGATGCACTCCTGTCGCGGGGCGTAGGCTAAAACAATTATATTTTACCTAGTGCAGCACAGTGGCTGACCAGGGTCATCTCTCTTAAAGAGCCTTCTCAATGTAGTTCACTAAATTATTCTATATCACCTAAACTATCTCTTATTGTGGTTTTTTTATTAAATGAAATTGATGAAAATATTTTTTGGGTTTTTGATTTAAAAATATAAAAAATCATGCAATGCAAATAGAATGAGTTAATAAGAAATAACCTTGTTTTGGGGGTTGGATTAATGTTCAATAATTATTCTCCTTTATATGTTTTATTTCAGTTTGATAATCAAAAAATTAAATCTCATTATTTAACTACTATTCTTTATTTATAAATTATGGATTATCATTGAATGTTTGAGCACTCTAAATTCCACCTCCTCCATTAAACCAAGTTGATGACACACCTTTGTCTAGGATGTGTCATCTTCCAAGACCCGATTCAATCGAAGCCGTTTCAATCATTGATTAGCTCAAATCCAAAATGTGAAGAACTAACTAATGGAGAGAGGGAAAAAATGATTAAATAAAATAATAGAGATAGGTTGAGTTGCATGACATTGGAGGCAGTCACAACATCGGGGACATTCCCCTTACCCGTTCATGCTACTCAATTCTATCTACATACATAAAATTAAACATTAAAGAAAATTTATGATCACTTTCACGGCCCCCAAGACCAAGTCTCATGATTAGTCTCTCATTTCTGAGAGTATTATATTACTTTGTCGAGTAGGTGGAAGAATAGAGACAGAGAGAGAGAGAGAGAAATGAAGAAAAATGGATGGAGAAACACGAATGCATGGATTAGTAAAACTATTATTTTAATTACAATTAAAAATAAAACTAAAATAAAACTAAAATTAAAATGAAATAAAAAGAAGAAATGATGGGGTAAATAGAATATCAGTATCGGCCCGTGCCCTGGTGGGATCCCTCCTTAGCTTTGGGTGTCGAGCTGATGGTTTTGAAAGGAGGAGAGGGCCTCCTTTTATAGGAATATTTCCGTCCCCCGAAGGTTTGCACGTTGTTGGACCCTTAAATGTCTGATTCATGTGTGGACCTATTCTTCAATATTGTTCATAAATGTGTTTTTAGTGCACCCTCCAAATTCTATCACATTGGGACCTCAGATGAAGGAGTTATGAATTTTTCATTGAAGGCTTCTGTTTCTGTACGAAGCTTCCAGGAAGGTTACTCCAAAATTATGTCATTCAATGTCCATCTTAATGACTTCAAAACTCCACAAAATTTGGTGTAGAGACGGACCTCGATTTTCTAGTTCTATCATAGTTAGAAGCACCTCATTCTGATATGTTTAGACCGAGTTTGAGTTCCTTTACAGTGGTGTGTTCCACGCTATCCGCCCAGAAAAATGTCAAACTTCAATGAATTTTTGGGACCACTAGATGGCTGAATCAACTCCTAGTACAAAGGAAAAAGATGAAGGAAATAAAATCAGTATTCTAAAAATATTAGATTCACGGAATTTGAAATTATATTTTTTATGAAATGAAAAAAATACCCTTGTGTTAAAAATCTGTCCAAAAATCCAGAATTATGCACTTTTCACAATTTTGCTCATTTTCATTATAAAACTCAAATTACCCACTATTTTAATAAAACAATGAAATACATGGGTTTTATCATCTAAAAACATTAAAAAATACTCATTATTTTATCAAAAATATGCACGTAAATTTTCTCTGTCAAAATGTATCAATTTTGATTTTCTCTTTCTTAGGGGGATGTGGGATTCCCCCATAATTCAATTTTATATTGAGAACTTGAGTTATTTTTGAAAGTATTCTCATGAATTTCCTGAATCCTACTACCATCGGGCTACACATCTCATTTGGGCAGTCAACACATTTATCATCACATTGGTTTTTTCCTTGGTTTCTCATATTCCCAAACACTGACTAAAATAAAAGGAAAATTAGGGTTGATAATTTTTAAACTATGAAACACATAAATAGAAAACCATGAAAATTAAAGGGATAACTTATAAATTACATACATTCCTTAACCTATGAATTTCTAGGTTTTAATAAAATTTATCCATGGTATATTTCCTAAGATAAAATTTTATGGTCATTTTTGTTCCATTAATAATTGTTTTTATAAAGAATTTTAATTTACCAAATCATATCCCCTAAGAGTTTCAAACTAGGTATTAAGTAAGGAATATTTTTCATCCATAAAGTGATGATTGAGTCAATCCAAAATTGGATATATGTCTTCTAAAACATGATTATACCAAAGAAAATTATTTTTTATTATTTGGAGGATCCATAAACATGTTATCTCCTCTGATTAGAAAATCCAAAATTAAAGCATTTCAACAACTTTCAAATTCTGATGATGACACATCTCCCAAATTGAAGATACTATTCACTTATTTTTGAAGGGATAATCTAACTCATCTCTTAGGTTTAGTTTTAGTAGACTCCACGACCTCTAACCCAATTTGATTTATTTTAATCACATTATACTCTCTTATTTTCATGGATCCAATGAAAAAAATTCAAAAGGAAGAGTTTATCTTATACTTTTTTTATTAATTTATTGGAAATTTTTAATGGAGAGCAATAAGAAAAAGTTTGATCTTCACCTATATTTTCAATCGGAACTAGTTTTTCATGTTATAATAAAATACAGGGACCACACTACATTAATCCAAGAATATGGACATGGGACCTTCATGAATTGGCTAATGTGGAGTTCCATGCACATCCCACTTTCAAGAATAATTTGTCACAGGAAAAGGAGAATTTAACTATGGGGTTTTAACCGATATTTTCAGAACTACAACTAATGTTTCATTGTTATTTTTTAGTAGTGATTTTATAAAATAAACACTAATTCAAAATGGTTTATTAAAAGCACTTCTTTTAGCAGTATTTTTTACCAGTAATTAAAACTGTTGTTAAATCTATTTTTTTTGTTTTTTATTGTTAATTATTTAATTTCAGTGGCTATTTTTAAAAACCACTACAAACTTTATTATAAATAGTAATTAATTAAAATGTTAATTACTTTGTAATTATTAATTATTAATTATTATTTAATAATTATTATTTATTATTTACAAGAATTTATTATTTACTATTTAAAATTTTAATTAAACTTTAATTATTTATAATTATTAGTTGGTAATTATTTAAAAACTAAATTAATTATTAATTATTTACTAATAATTAATTATAAATTACTAATGATTAATTATAGATTATTTATACATGTATGTTTTTTTATACAAATACACACAAAAATTAAAATCATGACTAATACATCTCTACTTAACAAATGTTCTAAGAGAAGTCTAAAATCAGAATTTAGCTTCAAATGACCATAAATTTTGATCTGAGTATCCATTCATGCTCCACGACCTGTAAAATTGAAGATTATGAAAATAAATATGATAATAATGGATAAAATTTGATAATGACCAATAAAAATTTAATTAATGTTTTAAGAGAAGTTGAAAAAACACACTTCAACTTCAAACGTTGATAACTTTTGATCTGGGTATCCATTTGGGCTATGCGACCAGTCACACCAAATCATACATCTAAATATAAAATGTATAATAATAAGGGGGCATTATCATGACCCACCTATTGGGAACCCTCTTGGGATCATATTGAAGACAAGATGGACTTATAGGCCCACCTCCAATAGGCCTCGGGCTGTTGACTTGAACTGAGGGAATAAATCACACGAATAAGATAAATTTTCCCCATAAATACCCAAAAAATAACAATAAAACCACTAATAAAAATAACAATATAAATTAAAACCAATATACCTCATTAAATCATGATTTATGGAAATTTAATTAAAATACAATTCCTCTAAAATAAAATTCCAAAAGAAACTCTCAAGTAGTAACTCAAATAGAAACCTCAAGCTCTAAGATAGTACTATCCAACTTGGTAATTAAATCCATACTAGAATCCTATAAAATAGTTATATATATATAAGGGTGATTATACATGTATACTTAGTATGATCCTCCTAAAGGCCTCTCATTTAAATGTTGAAGAAGCATACTAATTCCCTGGTGAATAAATTGAAAAACCAACATGAAACTATATTAGGTCTACTACCACCCAACCTCAACTAGGTACACTCACTAAACATAAAAAGAAATTATAATTAGTTAATATCAAGGAATATAGAAAAAAGGTTATCCTACACCATATCCCTATTAGTTCCTTCATCTCATTCCCTAATGAAAAATATCTTGGAGCTCATTTCCGTTTCATATCATTATAACCACATCCACATGCCCACATATCATATATATATATATCCTAACACATAAACATAATACCAAAAACACTTGTTACATATCTACATCTCAATTAAAAATAATTTTCATTCTAGTAGGGTATCTTGAATATAAAGGACATCAACCTTATTTTCTACTCTTACTATGAACAACCCTCACAAAATAACACATCATCACACAATCCTCAATACATAAATTGAACTTTTGAATTTTGGCCACCAAAACCCATGAACAAAAACCTCTAGAAGAGATATCAAGGGGGAGTGAGTAGTCATTCATCAATTACCTCTTAGATAAGAATTTTTAGAGAATTCACCTATAACCCAAAATATTTAGGTGTTTTAATGTTGATCTGACTCATGTGGGGTGCATATAAAATCACAAGAAAATACAAGTATAATACATAAACACATAAGACCAACATATGGTTTCATACTAAGAATCCTTATAATAATACATAATCATCACCAAATCTCTATTATCCTCTACAACACCTCTTCCCATATTTACATATCATTTAATTCCACCTTTAAACATGAAACAACTATATGAATAACCATAAATTACTCTTTAATAATTTAATAAACTATTTCAAAATTTAATATTTACCAGCGATATTATGTTCATTATGACATGAATTAATCATATTTAATGAAAACCCATTAACAATACAACACCCACTTTTTTCCATCCTTGAACCCTTTTTATTTAATATCATAGTATTTCATTATATTTCCACTCATTATATTCTAATCCACTACCCAAATTTAATTTATTTATTCAAAACATATTCCATTATATTCCATATTTTCAAGAATCAACTAACACAACACAAATCTACCATCATCTAACATAACAAAAAACATGTCATCCCAAGGAAACCAGGAAAATGCAAGAAACACCATTTGTAAACTATCATACTCAGACTAAAATACACCTACATCAAATCCCAATGAAGACCAGCCCATTCACAAAAAACTACACAACCATCTATAAAAAACCAAATCCAAAACCAATAGTGAACACAAAAACATCATCCTTTATGTTTTTCTACTAGATAGATTATTTAAGGTCGATATAAACAACATTGCTATGTATAAATTTCTAAACAACCCATTCATTAACAACTGTAAGTTATTAACCTTTTATGAAAGGTGTTTTCAACATCTAATTAAAGTAGTTTGTTTATAAATTATAGAAACAAATCAAAACACAAAATTATAGTTTTAAACACACAACAATATTAACAAACAACTTCTGTATAAAATAATACAACATATAAAATAATACAACATATAAAATATGGGTTATTCACTTTATCGCTTTAATTATATTATTCCATCATATATTTATCTTTATTTTTGATTATTTCATATAATTTATTAAAATAGGATAGAATAATGATAATTCTATGTTTTATAGAACATAAAATATACATTTATTGAATAATCTTCCTTGGCTTGTGCTTGAACAACTCTCTGTGTAGGTGCATGAAAATGGAAGGGAGATATGAAGGTGGATTTAATAGCAGAAAATGTAGAAGAATAACATTAGAGGTGATTACAATAAACCTTTAGTAGAAATATAATGGGTTTTATTTATTCAACTTAGAATAATTACTACAATTCATAAACACACCCTATTTATAGTGATACAAACACACAACAACAAAAATAATAAAACCCAAACACAAAGAAAAGTCTATATTTCGGTAAAGTAGGAATAATATAAGCATCTGATGCTAAAAACATCAAGTTGAATTCCATTGAAATTTTAAAGCCTCCATTTTAGCAGTGTATGGTTGGTACCATATAAGGGAAAACAAGTTTTATTTTCCAAAACCCCCTTGAACATATTTTCCCATGTATCCTGAATTTTTATAGTATCTAGGTGGCTGATCAACATGTGTAATAACTTCACAATTGTAATTTTTTTTCTTATTCTCATGGAGTATATTTTTGATATCTATGAACTCCATGATTTAGAATTACTCCAACTCATACTCCTCTTATTGGATTCTATTCTTGTCTATGAAATACTATACCTCAAACTCTTTAAAATTCCCCTTGCTCCTCGCCTTCACTGGGACTTAGACATTGGTGTAATAGAAGAAGGCACCACTCTTCTTCATGAGATGAACCAACATAGAGCTCTAATGATTCGAGAAGCCTGAACTAGTAAATGTTCTAAAGGATAATATGTTAATGAAGGTATTGAATTTTGGGAAGGTGTTTGTGTTAGATAGTCACTCCATTTCATCAGTGAATTTAGGAGTAGATGACTGATTCATCTTTGAGAGAAGAGAAAGGAAGGAGGAAGAAGAATGTGGGGTCCACAAGTTACAACATCATTTATCATCACTGATTTCAAGAGAAATGTCAAAAGATCAACGATGAATCATAAATCGGTCTCCAGGAAATCCATTTGTTAAGAAAAAAATATAAGGGGATGTATTACTAATGATCAGAGCCAAACAATGACTACCACAACTATATTCTAGTGTGGTTTTTAGGTGGTTATGAATGAAGGCAAAAAAGATGGGATATTTCTTTTAAAAATGAAATTATACTTGATGATGAGGCAATATAAAAATGGGTGTGGAATATTTTTTTCAAACAAAGAGATATGGATGAGAAGAAGGATGGGAAAGAAAGGGAAAAAGAACATTTTCACATTTCAAACTATTTCATTGTCAAAAAATGGTGAAAGAAAAAATTAAAGTGGGAATTAAAAATAAATAATGGAAATAAAATATGAATGACTTCGAATCCATACTGCTTATCTTCCTGTTTTTGCACTCTTGTGCTAAAATAAATGGGAAGAAGATCTGACAGAACTCTCTCATCACATATTACCTTCAAACCCTTTGATTCCATTGAAGGTGAATTTAGTAGTAGAAAATGAGGAAGCTGATTGGTTGAGGTATTCACAATAAACCTTCATTGAAAAAGATCGGTTTTTATTTCGTGAAATTTGAATAATTAATACAATATGCAAACACACCCTATTTATAGGAATATAAACACAGAACAAAATAGTTTATGGAAAATAAACATAAATAAAAGTCCAAAGTATGGTGCATTTAGCATCATCCAATAATACAACACTAAAAAAATCAAGCTTTCTTAAATTGAAATCATTAATACTCTATTGCAGTTGTGGATGGTTGGTTCAATCCAAGAGAAATAAAATTTTATTTTTCAACAAGATTATTGTAGGAATTAAAGTCATGATGAAATACCTAACCTAAATTCTGAGGTGACCAGTGACCTTGTACGGTAGGATTCTAATCATTCAGGCCCAAGAAAAAAAATAATCTAATGGGACGAGCTTACTAAATATTTAAAGTAACAAAATCCATGTCCTGTGGCGATTCTTCCAAGAATTATTTCTTAAAACTCAGTCAACCACACATTAAAATCAAAAAATTAAATTATTTTTAAAATATTAATATTCAAATTCCTTGACTTCATGGTTTAAATCCCAAAGGAAAAGGGATTTAAATTTACATTACAAAAATATTGATTTTAAAAATATTTTATGATTTAAAATTATATTTTAAATCATAAAATATTATTCTGGTTTAAGCATGAAAGATAATGATCTCACTAAGGGAATGAAGCTTATGTTGGGAGAAAATACCCTTATGAAAACTAATAACCCTAATAGAATCAAATGACCCTTGTATAAATGAGAATAAACCTTACGAAAAGAGAATAACCTTATATAAATGAAAATAAACCTTATATAAATGGAAGAATCTTACAAAAATGAAAAGAAACCTTACATAAATAGAAAAAACCTTACATAATTTCAATGTAATCTTACAAAAACAAAATATACCTTAAAAAATCACAAATTACCCTTTCAAAAACACCTGACACTTAAATAAACATATTTTGGAAAAGGAAATGACTCTTATGATGTGTAGAATGACCCTTATGAAATCACATGGCTCTTAAAAAAATTATGGTTTACTCCAATGAAAACTGTAAAATGAGTCTTATAATTTTAAAATTTTACAAAATCCTCAATCATAGGGTTTATCTCAAGACTAAGCAAAAAAAATGTCAAAACCTAAAAACACAGAATTACATAGAAACTTACAAATTTACTTCAAAAATTGAAAAATTGGTTTAAAATTAAATTTTAAAACAATACAAACCTTCCCAAACCTCTAAAACACTTGAAACATCCCCAAAAATCAAAAATCTTAATAAATGAAAAAATAAATTGATCGGGGTAAATTTGTGCACTTACAAACCCTATACCCAATTTCTCTCAGTCAAATGTGGCCCTGAAAGCCTCTAAACTAAGTTTTACGTTATTTCACCCAATTTTTTTATCTTTTAATGGTATTTTTATTTTTTAAATGTTTTTTTTCATTTTTTGCGATGTGTGAATTTTTTTACCTAGGTTTAAATTCATATTGATATGATGGGGTTGAAATTGTAGTGGTCATCCCTCGTTTGGTGATTTTTTCCTAATGTGTCTTATATTACAAGTATTTTGTTAACATGGTTAGTCTAATATATTTCTCTCATGGGAAAAATAATTCTTTAATTTAGATGTAATTCATAATTAAACCTTTGTGTTCGTGGACATTTCTTGTAGTGTAGAATTACATATGTGTGTGTGTGTGTGTCAATTTATGTATATTTATTTCTATATTTATTTGTATTTATATAGATCTATTTTTATATATATAATTATATATAATTATATATATGTATATATATATTTATATATCTATGTAAATTTAAATTATTTATAGACATTTATATGTATTTATATATATTAATATATATTTAAGTATATTTATATGTATTTTTATATATATATATATTATGTGGGTGTGGGTGTGTGTGTTTATTAGGGGTTTTGAAACCCAACCAAACTCAGTAGGATCAAGTTAAATGCGTAATATGGATGGGTTGGGTTTTGTTAGGTTGACCCATATATGGGCCATGTCGGGACTCAGGTTGGTATATTTAAATCCCAACCCAACTAAATTGGCTACTTATTATAACTTTTCTTTCTCATCACCACCTCACATGTTTCCATCCATCATATCAATCAGCCCAAAGCCACCCAACCATAATCCTCTCTTTCCCCTATATCTATCTCCTAATTTCATCTAACTCACAATGTCACTCATGTTGTCGGACAACCGAGACCATTATCTACCATTCCTTATCCTATTTCCCTCTCCATCCCTCTTGACCCCCTCCCTTTAAACCCCTAATCATTGTCTATCATCCCCTTATTCCTTCTCTAAGTGTAACACATTGTTAATATCATAGCCATCTATTTTGGCTCCTCATTTTCTTCTTATATGCACCCATTAATTCAAAAAACCTAATCCCTCCCTATATAGTTTTCACATGTTGATTCCCTCATCCTAGCCAGACTAGCTATAGAGAGAGCCACATGAATCTCAGTTAGTGGGAGTATCTTGTATCCTTTAGTTGATCATCAATTTATGGAAGGTTCTACAATTGGATCTACTGACCCAACTATCATAGGAACCCAAAGTTAAATGGGTTAGACTCTGACTTCCCATTCAACTACAGAAACTAAGGGAGAACCATCCCCTACTACAAAGGTAAAAATTCTTTGAGCACCTACTAGATTTTTACAAGATTGGGATCATTTCCATAAGAACAAATATGGAAGCTATATATGTAATTATTTTTGAAAATATTATGTATGTAGTTTTGGACAACATGGAACTCATAATATGAACATGCATTTGAAAAATTATAAAAACAATCCTCATTGAAATATTGGGAAAATCCAAACCACTATTGGTTTTTGAAGGAAGTGTGAAAATAATGATAATGGAATGGTGAAATTTTCAGTATCACATTTCAACAAATAAGATTTCATGATATATCTTTATAGAATGATAATAAGTGATGATTTATTGTTTAAATACGTTCAGAATCAAGGCTCTAGAGAATTTATGGAAGTTTTTCAACCTCAATTTCAAGTTCCATCTAAAAAAATAGTTTCCAGAGATTTATTTCATTTATATATAATTGATAAACAAAAATAAAAATATATGTTTGAGATGTCCTCTTATATACTACATTGAACTACTGATATATGGACTTTAATTCAAAATTTTAATTATATGTGTGTAATTTTACATTCTATTGATGATGATTGGGTCTTGAATAAATAAATCAAGTTTTGTCATATTCTAGATCATAAAGGGGAAATAATTATCCATATTTTGAAACAAAATATGAAATAATAAGGGATTGAAAGGATTAATATTGATATTATGGGAAATAATAGTTTTAATAATGCAGCTTTCAATTATTTGGACATTATGGTTAATGATTGGAATGATTATATTATTAGAGGAGAATATATACATATAATATGTTGTTCACACATTTTAAACCTTATTTTTAGAGATGGGTAAAATAAAATATCAATTTCCATCTCTAGAATCATAATTTGTTTCAGGTTTGTGATAAGTTCTCCTTCTATATTGGCTCATTTGAATAATATTTTCAAATAGTTAAAAATAACTAGTAAAAACCTAAAATTCATAATTTTAATACTATGTAGAGTTATTGTTATTTTATTTTGGATGTTTTTGGGAAATATGAGAAAGTATTTATTCACCCCAAGGAAGATTCAGGTTCTATGAGTTATCTTATCCATGAAGGTAAATCTCTTACTTCATATGATTAGGAGCATACTCATGTGTTTTTCAAGTTTCTAAAAATATTTTATGATGGTAATATTAAACTTTCTAGTTCTGTTCATGTGACATGTCACACCTTATTTCAAATTCATTATGGAATATATAGAATAATGAAGAAATGGATGAAAATAAATAAAGACACTGTAAGTGAAATGACTATTACAATGAAAGTGAAGTTGGAAAACTATTAAAATATTGGTTCCATTTTTTATTTTCTCTCACTTTTATTAGTTATTATTAATACCTATTAGAAATTATTTTACATTCATGACATTTTTTAAATGATGTTTTATGATGAAGAGAATAATGAATTGATCAGTAAATTAAAATAGGTTTTCTATAAAATATTTGAGTTATTTCAATGAAAATATCATATCGCTCCTGATCAATGTGAATCAAGTTATCTTAAATATTCATATATTCAAGAACATTATTGTAATATTTCTAGAAAGGATGATGAGAAATAGAAATATAAATATATTTCAAAGGAAATAAAAAATTCAAATGATATAAAGAAATGAATTAAAATGATATTTACATGTCGAATATTTTGATGGATTTTATATTTTGAGATTATAGAAAGGAAAGAGAAGAAATTATCATGTTCAATTATGAATTTCTAATGATATTACATCTATTAAAATATCTACAGTATCGTATGAGTTATCATTTAATATAGAGGTAGGATTTATCAATCAATTCCACAGTTTTTTGAATCTAAGTACCAATGAGTCATTAATATAGGCCCAAAATTGGTTTAGAATATCAAAACCATTTGATATTTGGAAGAAAATACATAAAGGTGAATATATTGAAATTAGTTCCATTAAAAATAATATTAATTTTATTATTATTTATCAATTATACACCTTTGTTTGGAATTTTTTTTCATAGTGCATAGAAAATCAAACAAACAATAATATATCAGTGGAAATTAGAAATTTCTTCTTGATTCACAGTTTAAATGACACTAATATATTCTTGTTTCAATTTAATATACCAAAATTTAATTTAATATAAATTTTGTTTGTTTATGGAAATTAAAATTTATTGTTTCTATTTATTTATTTATTAATGAATTTATTAATATCAAATGATTATGTTTTGATTAATATAGTCTAATGAATATTGAAAATTAATGAATAATATATTTTATTGTATTCATTTAATTAATATTACTAAATAATCCACTATAGTATAATACTATGCTATATTACATTATGTACTAAAAATAATTATATTATAGTCTATAACATTAATGAATAACACTATACTAAAATTTAATAATTTGTAATAAATATAAGACTATATGTAATAAGTTAGTTTATTGTATTAATTTAATAAATTATTAATGGAACCATTGTATTCATTAATACTAGAGTTTGTAGTATTCATTAAGAAATAATACTATAGTTTGTAGTATTCTTTAATATTTGGATGAGTGAGTTAGTGGTTAGACAATGGTGGGAAAGAGTGGGGATTAGAATATCAAATAGTTCAAGAATGATTTAGTTTAGTTGGTAAAGATAAAGATAATCTAGGTGTAGGTATGGGTGTAATTGGTTCCAAAAAAACTCCATAAAATTTAGTCCTATTACCATGAAAAAATAAGTCCACTTTGAAACCCTCCTATTAACACCCTGAAAACCTGAATTTATCTAGGCCACCACACCATAGGTAAAAGTAGTTACAAACCACTTTAATTAATTATTTATAATCTTATAACATGTAGTTTTTTTCTATATTATCCTTGAAGATCCCATTTATAAAGACAATTCAAAATTTATAGTTCCCCCAACAGGTGTACATACCCATTTTGGTGTTTCTTATTTCAGATGAAATACAATAAATGAAAATATACTAAGCCACTAAACTAGAACCCTATGCACTCGCATAAACTAAGATAAATAAGATTTCATTGTAGGTCCAATGCCCACTAAATATTAATTTGAAGCCCTATAATATGTTCTATATTTTTTGTTTGGTTATGAATTTGTATTTTGTATTATACATATATTTTGAAATTGATTTTTTTTGAAAAATTCCACCATGTTGGTTATTTTGGGTTGATTGTGTTTTTTGACTGGGTCTGATGTTGTTGAAAAAGGATGGTTGTCAAAGGAGGCATGAAGATTTTTTTTGAATTTATGAATTCATCTTGCGGAGTGTGAATGTATAATCTCACAGAGTGAGAATATCGAATCCCATAAAGTATGAATGTCTGATCTTGTAGAGAATTAAATTCCTGATCTTATAGATCATGAATGTTTGATCTCCGAAAATGTGAAAGGTATGGTTTTACGAAGCATGAATGTTAGAACTAATATCATAGAGATATCATTCGATTCAGTTGAAGAAACTACATGATTGCCATCAGATCCCATGAATAGATCTTGTTGAACACCTGAAGGCATCAAATAATTTTCAGAATATATCACAAACAGTTCATGGGAATAAGCTTAAGGCATCTCATGATTTTAAGAAGATCATATGGAAAAATCTTACAAATCACCTGAAGACATTGCATGATTCTCGGAGGATCTTATGGAGAGATCACATGAAGCTCATGAAAGGAAAATAACCAGTAATAATAGAGATATATCATGGTAATTTTAAATCACATGAAGCTCATGATTGTTAGTGGATCTCGTAAATAATTGGAAGAAAATTTCACTAACCACATGATTTTCATTGGATCTCATGATGGGATCTCCTGAATCTCTGGAAGACAATGTCACTGATATTACATGATTATTATTTGATCTCATGACGAGTTCACATGAAGCACTGGAATAAAATGGTTTTGGAAATATGATTATATTTAGATCTCATGGCGGTATTACAAAAAGCACCTGGAGACAATGACGTTGGTCAAGTGAAGCACTTAGGACATGCAGCAGGTGAGCATGCGAAGTGATCACGGAAAGAACATGATGTCGATTAATGAAGTGGTGGAATAGATGGATAACCATGATTTGTGGAGTTAAGGTGGTGGATTTATGCCAATAAATACCCACTAAACCATCCTTAAGAAAAATATATGTTTTCTAAAGTTGTTTGATCCAAATAAAATGTATTTTACATGACCTAAACAAAGACTTGTGTTGGTGTTTTTCAATCCGCATAATCTATAGAAATTATTGTGAAAGGATCTCATGAAGGAGTCTTGTTAAGTGAAGTATTTTTTGGGTGTTTTCAAACATAGGTTGACCTTTTGATATATTTCTATCTATGTGGATTGAATAAAGTCTCATGATCCACATGATTTAAATAAGGTCTCATGATCCATGTGATCTGAAGAAGGTATCTCAATCCACATGATATAAAGAAGGTATCACAATCCATTTTAATTAAATAAAGTCTTATAAAAGGGTCTGATTAAGGGTGTTATTCATTGGTAATAGACAGACCAATCTGACTGATGTGATCTTCTTGAACAAAATAGAGTCTCGCAGTGGAGTCATGTGATCTGCATGATCTGAAGGGTGACTAACAAAAAGGTTTTGTGGATAGTTTTTTTATAGGAATCTCACACAAATTTTGTGGTCATTTAATTTATGGAACAAGTTTATAAATACAAACATAAGAGTGAATCAAATCAGAGATGATCATAAATGATTCTAATGAAGGAGAAGCATGTTCACTTTAGCAGATAGAGCATTGATCTTTAAAATTCTGAATGGTGGTAAACCATGAGGGGAAATGAGTTCACTCTAAACCTTATAACTTTAGTGTGATTTAAGGGATTTGGTACGTTGGTACATTTTCATTGTATACTCCTTGGAAGTATCATAGTGAGGGTGGATAGAGTAAATTTGTTATGTCCTATGAATGTTATAATATCCTTTTGTTCTATGCTATGAGGCTGAGAGAGAAGTCAATTTTGTTTAATGATTAATCAATATCTAAAAGGGGAATTTGTTACCCTAATTCACCCCCTATTAGGATATTTAACCTGGTTGGGATAACAATTGGTATTATATGGAAATGTTAAAATCAACATTTATCTCTCATTGGTTTTAATGGAGGTCTTTAATCATAAAGGGATTCCGATCTTAGTTGGTAATAATTTTTAGTTATAGGAGAATTTGATGCATCACTACTTATGATCATTAGGTATGGATGTATTTATAAATATGATGTATGGTATTTATACAATTATGGAAAGTAGAGATTGATCAATAGAAAACTTAAGAGAACTGGATAATGATTCCAAAGGTAACAATTCCCTAGGAAGAGCTATATTAAACACAATCTACATGAAGGTGATGCCATGTAAGTTAATTCATGTCATGTGGGAAAAGATTCTAAATATCTATTAAGGTGACTGAAAATTCAGAGAATCATAATTACTGGTTCTATATAAAAAATATAAGGATATGAGAGTGCACCCAATGAGTCTATAGATACATTATTTTACCAGGTAAACGTTATTGTAAAAGACATGCGTGGTCTCAGAAAAATTATTGAAGATGTAAATATCATCAAGATCATATTTAGAATACTTACACCTTAGTTAAATTCAAAATTATTTATACTAGAAGATAATGATACAAAGGAGAAAACATTAGATAACTTACACACTTCTCTTTCCACATAAGATATAGGAAATGATGATAATTACTCTATGGGCTAAGAGGTTATTTTTCCCAATCCAAAATTCCATTGCTAAAACAAATGGTACAATCTTGTAACACCTAATAATACCCCCAAGAAACATAATCTTTCGATAGTTTAATTTACATTAGAGGTTTCTCTAATCAATATTTCTCATATAATATAATTCAATCTAGAAAATATTTTAATTCAATGATTTTCTAATTTCACCATATTTTTTATAAAAATCCAAAATTACCTTCTAAGACAATTCATTTTTATGTCTCAGAAACATAAAAAATACTTTTTCAATAACCAATTGTAAAACCGTACAAAATAATGAATAATATATCACCTTGAACATTCATTATATCTTTATATATCAAAGGTTTCCAACTGATCAATGGTATAATATTTATCTATTCTTTTATGGAAGTGTTAAAATAAAGGACACTAAAACAAGTAAGGATTAAATTTATCATTTCACCACACATCACTTTCCAAATTCCTTTAAACAAAAACCATATCGAGGAACTATACCAACAAAATTAAAGTGAAAAAAGACTCGATCTCTCTAAATACTTTAAAATATCTTTCTTAGACACTGTGGAATTACTTGATTGAGTAATAGATGAAAAACGATTTAAAAAATCATATTAAGTTCAATACATTATATTGGAAACAATATAATACAATTAAAAAATAAACATTTTACTATAATAAAAAAATGATAATCGAATCTATATTTCTATCCAATTTAATAACTTATAATGACAAAATAGTTTTTTTGAACTCATAGCGTTTAAACTGCAAGTAAACTAAACTTTATATAGGTTCCATTCAAATATCCAACACAACTACCTTAGGTTAAGTTTCCAATCATATATGATTTCAAACATAAATTTCAATAAATGATTCTCAATAGAAAATTTGTTCCCTTGAAATCAATTTTCATCACACTCAAATAACAGGAATGGAAATTCCATTGTACACCATAATGAAATGATCCCAATTAGAATCATATATCATGACATATTTAAATAAAATGAGAATTCATAAAACTTATAACCATATACAGTAACTCATGCACACATTTATTAATCGTCAAAACCTCATCACTTGACACCCCATGAAAATAAAACAACAACACATAAAAATTTATGACATATACTTATCAATTAATGTGTTACAAATCACTTATCCCAATCCATCTATCCATCATTAAAATTTTGAAACAACCATGTTCAAAATAATATGACCTCTATCTTTAGGTCAAGTATCATATATCATGAGAAAAAATAATCATTATCCATCAGCTTCTCACCAACAATGAAATAGTCTTATCAATAAAATAGGTATCATAGATATAAATATCTCAAATAGGGAAAAATTCATTTTATATCATCTAGGAAAATCCCCAATTCCTAAAATATGGATCACCCCACCCAAGTATCATCAAGTGATAAACATCATATAGTACCCCATCAATATTAATTATTTTATTATCCATAGTTTTCTAAAACCTTGATATAGTAGCTTGTGTAGGTGTGTAGATGCATTCGACTTCATCCTCATGTTAAAAATCAAATGACACTCTGATAATAGTAAAACCGATCATTATTAGTTCTTGTATTCACATATAATTCATCACATCATATGATAAAATCTTAAAAACATAGCATAAATCTTGATAGGTTTATTGAAAAATGTGAATATTCTTTCAGAAGAGCTAAAGCAGAGAGCATGGGGCTTCAACTCACTTTCTTCCAAACCTGGTGCTTTGCACATCAGAGAATGGAATCGCAGCTTCAATCCAACTCAAATAGGTAACACCTCATCCCAGGTTTGGATTAAATTTTTTGAATTAAACTGGATTTTGTGGCATCTGAGGATTCTCTATGATATTGCCCTTGCCATTGGAGTTCCAATTAGGATGGATAAGGAAACTAAAATGGCTAGATTTGGTCATTTTTCTAGATGTCTTGTAGAAATTGATCTTTGTGCTAATTTAGTAGATAGAATTTACTTATCTACTGATGGTGAAGAATTAGAACTCAGAATTGAGTTTGAGAGATTTCCAAAAAATTTCCATGACTGCAAAATTATTGGACATGATGATGTAACTTGTAGGAAGGCATTTTTTTGTGATACCTGTGACAAAAAGAGGGCATGAATCTAAATCATGCACTAATACTGGGAGGATGAAGCTTGGACCCAAGAAACTGGATAACCAGAAGGGGGCATCTCTGAATCTTGAACCTGGGAACATTAATGTCCATCAAACTGTGAGTGAAACAAGAGAAAACCAAAATAATTCTGCTAAACCTACAAGAATTTCCTGGGATGAAATAGAAGAAAGGGGAATTGATTCTTCAGAGAATTCTCAACATGAGTTTGGTATATTAGAGCCTTCTCCTAATGTGTAGGATCTACAGGGTAGTTTCGGTAAGAACCAGCAAACTGGTTTGACTGATCAAAGTAAAACACCAATACAGTTTGATGTTCCTGAACCCAATGTTGTTCATGCTGATAATTCCAATAATCAGATTCTTTCTGCTCAGATGAAGTTAAGCCCAGAGAAGCACACCGAGATGGATTTTGTTCAGAAGCTAAGCATTTCTCCAATTGAAGATCATGTGGCTTCTATTAATCAAGATTCCCTCACACTATCATCCACTATTGGGGTGGTTGAGATCTCAGCTCAACCAAAAAACCTTTATTGTAATCCTGATGATGGAATGAAATAGATTGCAGCACAATGTAGGCCTCACTTTGAGGCTGGAATCCAATCGAAGCAGGCTTCAACCCCGGTTTCTCCAGTTATCTTCATGAACCTAATCCTTCAGAGTTCTATTGCTATTGTTACAGATTCTAGGAATGTTGCTAATTTTTCTACTCCCTTGGAGATGCAGTCAACTATGGATGGGGATTCAGCCAGCCCTAAAAAATAAGTGAGTATCTGTCATGGGGAACCCTCTCACTTTTTTCCTCCCTCAGCTATGCAGGTGGCAGAAAAAATAGGGAAGGATGATGAACTGAAGGATGATGAAGATAGTGCTTGGCAACAGGTGAGAACAAGAAGTAAAAAAAACCGGCAAGAAAAGAGGAAAGGAAGAAGGAGGAAGAGAAAGCTGAAAGTTCAGATGAAGATGTGGAAACTTTTCTAATGCAAGTGAAGGATATTGAAGAACGCTACACTATAAAAGGGAGAGGCTGGGGGAGCATCCATGTACAGTTATGGAATGAGATAAGAGAACAGGAATGAAGGATTGGAAACAAGCTGAGGAAAAATCTTGGCCCCCCAAGAGGGGGAACATGATATCTTTGTTGTTCTTTGCTTTTCCTCCTGAACTACTTTTTTTTATAATAATAAGGGGCTCTGCCTCCATCTTTCTAAAAAAAATAGTTCCCTTGTGATAATAAAGAAATATCATAATTTATATCCTAACTAATATACAATTCATGTACCAAACAAACTATACCTTGAAATTAATGCTTTAAGACTCAAAAAAATCAGTATAAAATCCTTTCTTATACATAAGAATGTGTTTACTACTACACACTATATTTAATTACATATCCTATCAGAATAATCTCTTATAACTCTAACATTGCTTCCCTAGTAATTTTCTAAACCAACATTAACCTCACATGTTCCTAACTCCAAACTCCATCCCAAATCTCAAACAAATTTTATGATACCACTTTATCACAACCTAATTTTTCTAAAATCCCACCTAGTTTAGTGATAAAAACAAGTGTGACTTTAAATTTCTTCCTCTAATAGGTTTTGGGTTGGTAACTAGAACCGAGGGTATAAATCACACGAATTGAAGGAATTACCCTCTAAAGAACACGATGGAAGACTGTATATAAAACAAAAAACCCTAAACCATGAATAGTATGGTATCCTTAATATAGTGACACATGCTTCTCATACATGGATATTACATCATTTTATATGAATATTCAGTATATTTAAAAAGTACACGCCCGAGGACCATAATAGTTTAGTGTATTTGGAATCTTTGAACACAATCTTATAACTTGGTAAACAAACTTTAATATTTCCCACAAATATATTCCTATATAGTACTCATACTTAAAACCATTATTCATAGCCTAGGGAAAGGAAATATAAGTCAGGGTGAGATCATATGCTTATTAATGGTAAATAAAGGAGATATAGAATCATAACATGAACATAAAGGTATGAGAACATGAGTATAAGATTTAAAGATCACACACATCATATCAAAGATCATAAAAATGAGTCATGGAATAAATATTAAAAGATAATAAGAAATGAATCATAATACAGTCAAGAGAATAATCCATGATATAATAATATAGGAGTAATACATGGAATTGTGGAAGACACATACATATATAAAATTATTTTCATATTAGTCAAGGATCACTACAACATCTATCTTAGTGTAATGGGTTCACACCCCAAACCATCTTAGCAATAACATTTCACTCATAGAACCATATAATTAGTCATGGTTTACTCCAAATACCATCTTAGTAGTTGATAATTAGTCCCAATATCATATTAGTGGACAAATTCCCTTACTGAACTGGGTTTACTCTCCATTATAATAATTTCTATATCATGAGATATAAATATTTACCCAATTCATTGGAGGGAGATATAGGTCCCACCCATAACATAATTAAATCATACATATGTGTACCACATGATTATAAAAAATCATCATATAATAACCCATGAAATGAAATGGGTATCCTAAAAATTTCATCATATCATAACCTTTGAAAAATATACAGGTTTTATAATCATTTCATCACAACATCACCCAAGAAAATAAGTTGGTTTCCTAAGAATTTTATCATAGTATAACCCATGAAAGAGAAATGGGTTTCATAAATAACTTTTCATATCAAACATAAACCGTTAAAAATAATAATAGATTACATGGATCATATACCAATTAAATTATAAACTATATCAAAGTATGTCATCTTACATAAATAATGATTCTGAAAGATCACTGGGAGGAATTCTTACGGAAACATAAAATTTTGTTAAAAATAATTTTTTAAGACATAAAAGTTTTCAAAATAGTTTACTTTGAAAACCAGTTTTAAAACTTGTGAATTAATATTTAATAATCATTTAATATATTTATTTAGTAAAATATCCATTCTTTTTTTATTATTTTTTTAAATCATAAAACATATTTAAAACCCTTTTCTTTTGAAATAACCTTGAAAAATTATAGAGGAAGATTTGAAAACTGTTTTACAATATTTTTCAAACATAAAAAATTACTAAAGTAATTTTCCTTTAAAATGAGTTTAAAATATTATTTAAAAATATTTTTCAAATCATTTTTAGAAAACATGATTTTTGAAATTTTTTTTTTCAACTGAAGAGGAAAATAAAGTCAAATTTTTTTTAAAAAACATTTTATTAATTATTCAATGTACCAAAGAGTGTACAAATTATACCATTATGTGATTATGACATTAATAATAGATTATAATAAATTTCATGAGAATTATTGAGATATGGATTATAATATTTCATCAATGGAAGCATAATCATAATCAATCCCAATAAATGATGAGATTATAGCAATAGACTCTTACCACATTGGATAACATTGAATAATAAAAAACATGAAATAATAACATAAAACTAAACATAAAATAAAATTAGGGTAAATAAATTCATTATATTACAAGTCAATTATTTTGTACATACACATTATGAAAGGATATAGGTGCATTACACAACATATGTCTCAAAGAAGGCAAATTGACACAAAAATCACCTTACCGTTTTGGTAACATTTTAACTGTAAACCTCATGAACGATAGATAATAAAATAGATATATAAATACAAATAAATCTAATAATAATAATAATAAAATAAATCCATGGGAATTATACACACCACATTCAGGAAATAAGTGTTGAAAATGGCTCATGTCTCATAAAAAAATCAAAGTGAGATGGAAATCCCTTACTACTTGAGTAACTTTTGAATCATAACATCCATGAAATAATAACATAAATTTATAAATTAGTTATATTTAATAAATATAAATTCATTATATAACATTTCATAGTGTATAATATACAAAAAATTAAATAATTGAGTGGTGAATATGACATAAGTCTTATAGAAATAAAAGTGAGACAAGAAATCCCCTTACCTTGAGTCTTATCTCTCATCGTACTTGTTCAATATTCATGTATAATAAATATAATATTATTATAAATATATAAAATAACAATATTTATATATATAATATCATATATTATTTTCTTATGACCTTTTATTACATGTTTATTAACAATTCTATGTTAAAGATATGTTTTGGGTAATAACCGCTTCATTTTTTTGTACATATTTTGACTTATCACTTTTTTCATCTTACTTAAATATGGGTTTCATCATATAAAAAATATAAAACATGGTCTAAATATCAAATATATTTAGTATATAAGTATTTATCATAATCTATAAAATATATAAATACTAAATGAAATGCATTGTTCATGGAGACGGTAGGTTGTACGTACACATGAATGTTGTTTCCATTTTCATGTCATATTGAAGGAAAGAAAAGTAAATGATATATATAATTATTATAATTCCAGTAATATTATTATTTAATATATATCACATATGTATATTGAACTCATCCTTAATTTATTTCATTTAAATATTGAATGAATCACATCACATTGCGAGGTGGTAGACTGCTGTACACAGGAACAACGCTATCACATTATCATAAATTAGAAATAATGAATGTATGTGTTATATAATAGATCCAAATTCATAAAGGAATCATAAATATCATAAATATCATATATAAAATATAAATACTTCTTTATTACCAACCTTGAAAGATGGTAATGGAAGAATGAATGACATAGGTTCGCAAGGCGATAGTCTACCATACACACAGATGATGATTGCGTATCCCATTTGAGAGAAGTGTTTGAATTTCTAGGTTGTAATATTAACATAAAAAACTCATTATATTTAGTATAATATGGTTATTATATAATCATTTTATAATAATAATTTAATAGAGTGAACAAGGAAACAAAACAAAAATGCACATTGATGAATGTTACCTTTTCTTCAGGTAACTCCTATTAGTTTTCACCAAAGGACTTCCTTGTTTGGATTTATTCAAAAATTGATTCTTGTAGGATGAAGTTATGGAATTTTGGATTTGATTTTTTCTTGTTTTTTATGATCTAAATGGCTTGATAGGTGTGAAGAGTGGGGGAGAGTTGGTGGCCTTTTATAAGGGAGGTGAGTTGCAAACTTGTAAATACGAAAAAGGTAAACTCTATTTAGAGTTATCACTTACTTAATGCACCTAAAATAATGAAAATTTTAGATAGAATATTGGATATGGACAAAATATGTCCATAAAATGGAGTTTGGACTTTTTTATAAGTAATTCTCCGCCTAAGTTAATGTTTAGTCTCTTAGTAAATTCTTTTTCTATTAATTTTTGTAATTTATTTTATCTGTATTAACTGTTAATTTTGTTAAAAAATTAATTTAAACTTATTAAAAACTATGATTTAATATTATTCAAAATATGGAATACATTTCTTCATATTCAAATCATATAAGTGGTAAAAATTAATTTAAAATTAATCCTGTAGACCGGATGAAAGAACGAGTTTTTAAAGTGAACAATGTTCAAAAGAATGAAATGTTTTTATATATGATTTCAATGTGAAATTTATTAAAATGAAATAAAATTATTTAGTTATTTATAATTTAACTAATTATACTTAAAAACCAAGAAAAAATATAATTTAACTATATTAATAAATTATAAGAAAATGCGGTTTTCAATTAAAATTCAGTATTTTTCACTATCAATTAAAAAATGAAACTTGTCAAAAAAATATAAAAAATTCACCCTAAGATAATTTTGAAATTACAAATTGAAAATTTAAGTTTATTTTTTCAAATAAAATTTATAAAATTGTCAAAAATTAGTTTTAAAGAAAGTGCACCATTAAATGGTGGTGAATCTACCTCTTATAAAAAACATATTTTTATGCGTAAAATCAGATTCATTCTTATATCTTGTATATAATACACATAGGTTGAATTTTAAATAGTTGATTAAAGATATAATATATATTTAATTAAAAAAAATTATTCAAAAGTGTTTTTTAATTTATTGATATAAAACACACTTGTGTTCATAAACATAGTTTTTTCTGAAAAAATGCATTTATTTTAAAGAGGGTTTAATTTTAATTTATAATTAATTGGTCCCCAAATAATTCATTTTATATACATATTTAAATAATATTTCCATAATTTTGTTAAAATTATTCATTCTCTCCATTCCAATATCTATAGGATAACTATTATATTAAATAATAATATTTATCATATATTATAGTTTGTTAAAACTCGATCTCGTATGTTACGTAAGATATCAATGAAACTCATTATTGTGTGTAACAAAAGGAAAAATCAGTGTTTCATGTAGCTCAATATTAATTAGGTGTTAATTATAAATAAATATTAACTTGGTGTCATATTTTATTCAATACAACAAAGAATTTTAATTTATTAAAAAAATTAATTCATAAAAACTCAGGGTGTAACATTTTACCCCTTTAAAATGAATTTATACCTCTAAATTCATAAAGGTAATTAAAGGTCTAATATGGGAACGTTCCTTGCATAGAAACACACATCATAAAAATGAATACTATAACATCCATCAAAGAGGGAAATTAGAAAACATAATAGTTACCCAAATTAACTCATAATAAGGGTTCCACATATTAGAACATAGGTGGAAAGTGAAGACATGGGCATGGAAGAAAAGCATAAATAATTATAGGGAGTGATAAAGATTACTGATCATAATAAAGTGGGTGATCCATAAATATAACGACATCTCAATCCTTCTATCTTCAGTTATGATCAAAACAAAGTGGACAGCATAGGTTATCCAATATACATAAATCTTTATATAGAAAAATAATACATTAATCCCTAAAACCAAATTAAAAGTTTAGCATAGAACACTTCAAAAATGGTTATCATTATCACCCATTCAAAAGATAAAAATCCAAAACTTCATAAATTGGGTTACTAAATGTCTCAAAATCCAATTAACATTAATCCCCCATATATCATAAAGTTGTTATTGTTTTTCACATAAAAAACATGTGAACACCTTTATAATATATTCTCTTGAAACATGGTAATAACCTAAATTATCATAAATAATTATTGAAAAAATGAATGATTTATTATTCCCAATATTATTGGATATATTACTTAAATCCAAAAATTCTATAAAATTCATCAACAATAGAAGAAACCACTTTTTCAACAAATCCATTATCATTTTTGAGGTCATAAATACTATCCAATTTACTTTATACATATCATTATCTCTTAATCCACATCAAATATCATTTTTTAATCCTTAAGAACATGTTAAGGGATGTCTTTCCTTAATCATAAAATATAACCCCATCATTAAATCACTTTTCTATTTCATCAGTACCATTAAAAATATTCTATTAGATCCTTAATGAAAAACTTATACTGAATAATACTTATATATTTCATACTTTATATAATACAATATTTTAATTCCAATAAATAAATACTTCATTCTCCCCACTTCATTCTAAATCAATTTACTATGCTTCATAATATTATTCTTTAGCATTTAATTCTTTTCACATGTCGTATTTAGTCTTTTCATCATCAAAAATATAACCATTACTCATACCTCCTTTCTAATTATCTCTAAAATCTTTCTCTTTTGGACGTCAATTTTCATAGTGACCATACTTTTCACATTTAAACCATTCATCCATTTATAATACCTTATAGAGACCAATATTCCCATCCATTGGGTTAACTAAACTTTTCATTTTACCTTTGTAGTTACTTGATTTGTGTCCTCATTTTCCATAGTCAAAACATCATCCTATTTCTCTAAGACTTTAACTTGGGTGTTTATTCCCACATTCTCAAAACATAGGAAACTTAATCTTCTTTCCTCCATGGTATACAATACTTTAACTCTTAGAAAACTATTTAATTCTCTTCTTTGGTGAGTCTCAGATCTGGTTAAGGTATACATTGTTAATCGTGTTATGTGAAAACTGATGAGGATAATCAAAGTGTCCATAACTCTAGTCATCATCCCATTCTATTGATCATCAGAAAATTTTCTATCATAATCAACATTAACGGGGACTCTTCAGGTTCCAACCATTGACTAAAAATATAAAGCATAGTGTGAGAAACACTTATCATATCATAAAACAAATAATCTTGAAAAATCACTTATAAGATGTATAAATCATGAAACCATATTATTTAATCTATGACATCTTAGTTTTATCCTAGGTTATTCACAATCATATTATATTTAAATCCTACATGATGGTTCATAAATAGTTCAGGAATTTCAAATTCATATCACTTGGGAGTGTAAATCCAAGTGTGCAGTAGTGATCATTGTCATGCACTAGTTCCCAATCAAGTCTATCTCAATACAATGTTTTTGTGGTTTTTACCCCTATATACATTTGTTCCAGATCCAAATCTACTTGTAGTATCTAGATAAGGATGTATTTCTATAAAAAAACTTTCTCTATAATTAATATAAATTCTAGGAAACATTCCTAAACATTGAACCATCATTAGACTTATCATTAGATTTATCCCTAAACATATCCTTAAAAATATCCCTAGGTGTATCACTAATGTTTTCTCATTCTAGTTTCCAATGTATGGCTAAAACTTTTATTTAATACCAACTATTGTGACCCATGATTCTCATACATAGATATTACATCATTTTAGATGAATATTCATCATATTAAAAAAGTACATGCCTGAGGACCATAATAATTTAATGACTTTTAAAACATGGAACACAATATTATAACATGGTCAAAATATCTTTAATGTTTACCACAATGATCTTCCCATTTAATACTCCTAATTAATACCTTTTCTTATAAACTGGGGAATGAAAACATAATAAAGGGTGAGATCAGATGCCCAGTAAGGATAAATAAAGGATATGTGAATTAACAACATGAATATAATAGTATGAGAACATGAGCATAACATTTTATGATCACACCCTTCATATCAAAGATCTTACACATGAGTCATGGAATACATATTATAAGATCACAATACATGAATCATAATGAAATCAAGAGCATAATCCATGAGATCATAAAATAGGAATAAGACATGGAATTTTGGAAGATAAATAAACATATAAAAATATTTCAATATAGTCAAGGCTTACTGCCTAGTCTATCTTAATGGAATGGTCTCACTCTCTATACTATCTCAGTAGTCAAGGTTCACTCCCAAGACCATATTTGTAGTCATGGTTGACTCCCAATACCATTTTAGTAGTCAAAGTTCAATCCTAAGACCATCTTAGTGGATAAATTCCCTTAATGAACCGGATTCAATCCCCATTCCAATCATGTCCATCTCATGAGATATAAATCTATACCTAATGCATTAAAGGGAGATACATGTCCCACCCATAACATAATGAAATCATACATATGTGTTCCACAAGATCACAAACATTAATAATATCATATCCCATGAAATAAAAATTTTATCCAAAAAATTTCATTGTATCGTAACCTGAGGAAAATATATAGGTTTCATAATCATCTCATCATAGCATAACCCATGAAAAGAAGTGTGTTTCCAAAGCATGTTATCATTTTATAACCCATGAAAGTTAAATGGGTTTGATAAATATATATTCATCTTAAAAATAGAATAATAAAACAAAGAATAAGAATTGTGTACTTAGATCATACCCCTAGTAAATAGTAAAATTTATCAAAGTATTTAATCTTAGATAGAGAATTATTTGGAAAGATAATGAAGAGCATTTATTAAATGGAAAAACATTTCTTTGAAAATAAATTTTTAAGAAATAAGAAATATCGAGAACCCTTTTCTTTGAAAACCACTTTGAAAAATTAATAATTAATATTTTAAAATAATTTAAAACATTTATTGATTAAAATATCAATTCCTTTTGAAAAACACTTTTAAATCATGAAATATTTTAAAAGCCTTTTTATTTGAAAAAACCTTGAAAACTTATAGAGGAAGATTTTAAAAATATTTTCAACATTTTTTAAAATATAGAAAAATTTTAAAATAATTTTACTTGAAAAAGATTTTAAAATATTATTTAAAATTTTTTTGAGAAGATTTTTAGAAAACATGGTTTTTGAATAAAACTGGTTTCCAACTGAAGAGAGAAATAAAGTCAAATTTTATTTAAAATATTTTATTAATTATCTTAAGTTCCAATGAGTGAAACAATTATGCCATTATTAGAATATATCATTAATAACCATATTATAATAATATTCATGAGAGTTATTGGGATATGGATCCGAATATTTTATCAATGGAATCATGATCATATACAATCCTGATAAATGATGAGATTATAACAATAATCTATTACCACCTTGGGTAAGCTTGAATCACAAAATCCATGAAGGAATAACATAAAATTAAATGAAAAATATAATTAAGATGAAACAATTCATGATATTACATTTCAAAGGGGATGTATGTACATCCTATGAAAGGATATAGGTGAATTACATAATGTACGTCTCAAAGAAGGCAACTTGGGACAAAACCCCCTTTCCGATTTGATAATTTTTTAACTGTAAACCCTATGAAAGTTAGATCATAAAATGGATATGTAAATAAAAATAATTTTAAATATTATAATCATAAAATACATCCATGTTCCATACACACACCATATACATGAAATAAGTGGTTAACATGGATTGTGTCTCACAAAAAATAAAAGTGAGGCGGAAATCCCTTACCACTTGTGTAAATTTTGAATCATGAGATCCATGAAATAATAACAACAATTGAAACTTTATATGTCATGAAATAAATTAATTTCATGATATAACATATCATATGGTAGTATATATAAAACAAAAAATAAATGAGTGGTGTACATGACATAAGTCTTGCAGAAATAAAATTGAGACTAGAAACCCCCTTACCTTAAGTCATTAATTTCATTATACTCATTAAAAATTCCTATATAATAAATTTAAGTTTATTTTAAATCTATAAAAAAACAATATTCATAAATACCATATCATATATGATTTTATTATGACCTTTTATTATCCATTTATTAACAATTCTATGTGATTGTTATGTTTTTGGTAATAACTGCTTCATTTTTTGTACATATTTTGACTAGTCATTTTTGGCCCTCTTACTTAAATCAATGGTTATTCATATCCATAATTTAAAACATGGTATAAATATAATATATATTCATTATATAAGTATTTATAATAATCTATAAAAATATAAATAGTAAATTAAATACATAGTTCATAGAGACGATAGGTTGTACATATGCATGAACGTTGTTTCCATTTTCTTGTTGTGTTAAAAGAAAATGATATATATAAATATATTATCATTATAGTATAATTATTATGTAAAATATATCAAATATTAATATTAAACTTATCCTTAATACATTCTATGTAATGCGTGAATGAATCACACCGTTTTGTGACACAGTAGTCCCCAGTACACATGAATGATGTTATCATATTATTAGAAAATAGAAAGCATGAAGGTATGTGTTATATAATAATTAAAAAATAATAAATACACAATAAATATCATATATATCATATATAAACTATAAATATATCATTATTACCAACCATGAAAGGTGTAAATGGAATAACAATTGACATCGGTTTATGAGGTGGTAGTCTGCTATACACATGAACACTGATTGTTTATTCCATTTTCATATCCCATTTGGGTAAATAGTTTTAGTTTTCACCAAAGGACTTAATTTTTTAGATTTATTCCTAATATTAGGATTATATAATTAAATTATGGAAGTTTGGAGTTTATTTCGGCATTTTTTGAATGAGACAAAGGGCTTGAGAGGTGATAATAGAGGGGAAGAGGTGCCAACCTTTTATAAGAAAGGTGAGTGGAAAACTTGTAAATACCAAAATAGTAAACATGATTGGGAGGTATCACATACATAATGTTCCTATAATAAAAAAAAAATTCAATACAAGAGGGTATATGGTTGAAATATGGCCATCTAATAGGTTTTTTTACATGTTTCTACGTCATTTTTTCATTAAGTTAAAGTTTAGTCCGCTAGAAAACTCGTTTTCCTCTTAATCGCTGTAATTAATTTTAACTACTTTCAATAATAATTTTTGTAAAAATATAAGTTAACCTTATTAGAAATTATAAATTATTTTTATTCCAAATATTTAATCAATACTTTTAAATTCTAGTAACAGAAGTGGCATAAATTAATTTTAAATTAATTTTGTAGACGGGACGAAACAACAGGTTTTTAAAGTGAAAAAGGTTTAAAATATTGAAATGTTTCTATATTTTATTTCAATGTTAAATTGATTAAAATGAAATAAATTGTATTTAATGATGTATTATTGAACTAATTATACATAAAAAAAATAAAAATATAATTTAACTATATAAATAAATTAGATGAAAATATAGATTTCAATTAAAACTCAGTATTTTTCACAATTCATTAAAAAATGAAACTTCTCAAAAAAATTCCAAAAATTTACCCTAAGACAATTTTTAAATTAGTATTTAAAAAATGAAGATTATTTTTTCCAATAAAATGTATTGAAGTGTAAAAATATAGTTTTGAAACAAGTGCATCATTAAAATGAGGTAAAACTACCTTTTGGGAAAAAATATTTTTTTATACATAAAATTAGATTCATTTTTATCCATTGTCTAGAAAACACATAAGATGAATTTTAAATATTTTATTGAATATATAATATATATTTATTTAAAAACATTAATAAAAAGTTTTTTGTTTAATTCTTTGATAAAAAACACACTTGTGTGCATAAAAATAGTTTTTCAAAAAAGGATTTCCTTTTATTTTAAAAACGGTTTTATTTTAATTTATAATTACTATGACACCAAAGAATTAATTTTATATACATGTGTAAATTATATTTCTATAATTTAGTTAATCCTATTAATACTCGCCATTCCAACAATTAGGTTATAACTGTTGTATTCAATAAAAATATTAATAATTTGTTGTAGTTCTGGGTGATGTGAAATCTATCAAAGTAACTCGGTATGGCATATAACAAATGAAAAAATCAGTGTTTCATGTAGCTAAAAATAAACTAGGTGTTTCATATAAATCAATTTTGACTATGTGAAGTGTGTAACATAAGCCAGTAAATAATTTTAATTTATTCTAAATAGATAATTCATGAAAACTTAGGGTGATACACTTAATATACTAATATCATTACAATTTGTAAAGAAAGGATGATAAAAAAGCATAACCAAAATTAAAGGAAAATAAAACTGTAAAAAAACCACTAAATTCAAAAAACCTGTATATCTTAGGGATACATGAAACAAGCCCAAAGAATAAATTTTTTATATTCACTATAATTGTCGAGGTAGAACCTTTTAATAAATCCACTTATATGATATTGTTTATTGATATGTAATAGTAGGGGTGATTATATACATATACATAATAGGCCATCCCAATTGATGAAAAAAAGTCAGTATTTTGCATTCATAATAATCAAATCATTAAAATCATAATACATAGTCACACCCTAATCAAGTAGTAAATTATATCATCCTCAAAGCATCATAAGTAAATACACATGAATCTATCTACTATAAAATTTAACAAATCATAATTCATAGGTATAATGAATTTACAAATTCTATTATAAAGATCACCAAAATTAACACAAACCTAATAATAGAGTATATATAATAAAATACATGCCATAAAAATATATAATATCCCAAACAGAACAACTCCAACCATCTAGTTCTATATATTCCCCTAATGATTAATGTCCTATGACCAATTAAATAATATAATCTCACCACAACCAGTTGTCACATGTATACTAGATTTATAAACAAATCACATTTTATTTCACACGAAAACTTAATCAATATCCAACCCAAACCAATACGTATTGGTGAGGTAATTACAAATAAGTTTGCTAATTTTTTTCCACACCTAAAAGGAATATTGGGTTTCACCTGAGAAGACTACATTAGGTGGTTGGTTCCCGAACTATTGGTACTCCCACCACTGAAATAGAATAAAAATAAAATAATCAATAGATCTCACTCTAGTCTTTAATATTTTTTAATAACCAAAGTTGAATAGTCCATGTGAATTTCCAACCTACCAACTCAACTTGTCCATAAAAATACCCTATAAAATAAGTCAAATAATCTACATAACTATTTATGTCATCGTCATATTCTAAATTTTATCTATATCAATGTCAAGGTACTCATACCAGTAATCATGAAACTACCATTCACTTAGAAATAAACCTATCAAGAGAACTATAATTACATCATCATCATGAGTAATCTAGATTATTGTCACAATGATTTATTCATGTAAAAATATCAAAGTTGATCCTCTCTAGTCAAACAAGTCGATTATTGATATATCTACTTGGGCCAATCACAAGCTAACCATCCAAGCATAGGTATGAAAAAACTACTAGATAATTTACCAACCTAGAAAAGAACTGTAATATATATACACTACACTCCTGTAATATAGTATAAGAGAGATAAGTATATAGATATGTTTCTACTACATTATAACATGAAAACTGAGCTCAAATTATAAATTAAATGTATCCAACCACAATCACAAGTAAGTGATACATTAAATTCCATCTCATCAAAATTCTCAACCCATATCAATTCCTATAATATCTCATATAATCATCACAAGTAGATATATGAATCGTATCACCAATCAGCACATCAAATCGTATTAATTATCTTAGATTCTATATAATCACACTTCATCCCATTTAGTTCACTAAATATTATTTTCCACTATCCATTATGATAAAAATTATCAATCCCTTATGTGACATCAAATCATAGATTGATATGAGTCATAATAATCATGCCCATGATCAAGGTTTCCGCTAAAAACTCATTGTGTCTCACAATCATTGTTGAAATTGGTACATAATCTATTTGAAAACTCACACCCATATTTTCTTTTCAAAATTGAATTATCTTAATAGATCCAAATATACCAATAGATGGAACTAATGTGTTCTACTCATGTAAACGGTCTGGCTAGTACCCTAAAAAATTTTCTAGGTTGGGTCATCATCAATCCCAACACCAGTAATATTTATAAATTCCCATAATGCCTCTCAAAAGAACCTGAATAACTTAGAAAATATCATTATAGTGATCTATGAATAAAATAGATTCATTTTAACAATACTTTTTTCAAAATTAAATGTAATATTAAAAATATTCATTTATTTCAATATTTAGACTGAACAGTACACATAGAGATCTTGAGGACCATATCATGGTAAATATTACTTATTATATATGGGTTTTGAATTAATTACCTCAATATCATGATCACAATGCCACTGATGAATAATAAATACATTTTCATGGATAAAAGTTTTTACTAAAATAATTTTAAATAATTATAAAGGGAGAGATAATATTTTATTTAAATTATATATACCCATATGTATTTTTATATGGAAATGTGGGAGAGTGATACCTCTCAATATATGCATATTATTTAATATGTGTAATTATATAACTAATATATAAAAATTTATATTTATGTTTTATTTTATATGTGGTCCTTAAAAAATTATATCTCTCCTACTCTACTTAATTTTCATGCACAACTTTCACATTCCTTGTATCATTTATTTATTATACTTTTATTATTATTATTATTCTTTTTTTGATAACCCCCATGCATCTTAGAGTCCCCTAAAATCCAGGATATGACCTACCAATCTCCCATTTCCTTCAACTGTATATGTAAAAACTTGTAATATAGATATATACTATCATAAAACAACATATATCTTAGTTTATCATATCATTAAACTAAAACAAAATATAATTAATTTAATAAAATCTAAGTTCTTATTCATCCTCCAATGTACCAACAACAAAACCCATCACTATCGACTGAAAAAATGGTGGACACAAATACCCACTTATACAACCTAATATTTATATTTGGTTGAAATAGAAAACATAATTACTTTCATTTCCATCAAAATTTTCCCTCTTATTAAATTAATCCTTCAAGATGAAAAGATATCACTACTAAAATTTTGGATTTTATTTGCACATGTTTTTAGCTTTATTAGCAATAAAAAAGTGTTGATGTTTTTAGTAATATTAAATGATGGGATATTTTTTTTAGTTTTAAACAAATTATTGATAAAAGGAATTTTTATCAATGCTTTGTTAGCTATGATAAAATTTAGATTTTATTAGAGCTAGTTTTAGAACCATTAAAAGGAACTTTTATCAGTGCTACCTCTAAGTATGATACCGAGGACTTTTATTAGGGCTCTCTCTATCACTGAAAAAAGTATTCAACTATTATAGTGTGATTCTATATGAACAAAATAATTCAACTAACAATAATAACCCAACTCTTAAGAGATTGGATTTACTTGTATTTTTCTACCATTGGGACTTTAATGACTTGACCCCAGCAGCCTTGTGCCACTTCATAATTACATTTCATTGAAATTATTAAAAGGAAGAAAATATTGATGGACCATTCAGTTTAGCAGTCTTGGAAAGCTAGATTACTTACATGATACCCATAATACATTTGGAAATAGTAAATACAATCATGATACAAAATAAAATAAAATAAACTGTGTCCTTGAATGCTTATTCAAATATTTCTAATTCATAAACTGAGGAAACAAATGTAATAAGAATGAGCTCAAATGATCAACATGGGTAAGTAAAGTGGAAGAAATAATTAATCGGTGATAATAATTAACATGTAAAGGTAAATAACTGATAACTCATTCTTTTCAAATAACTAGATAAGGCCAAAACAACATGGCAAGTTAAGAAGATGAAACACATTCCATTTATCCAATAAACTAAAAATGAAATATAACCCAATATAAGTTGATGAAAAATATCATGGATGAAAAATAAATTTATCTAATATGAAGGCAATGCTTTATTAATGGATGTCATGTCTAAGGCACATGAGGACCTATTAATGTCAAGATCCATCCTCTGGATTGTTTAAAACTATGGATCTATCCTCCGTTTAATTTGGCCAACTAAATCATATCATGATAAAATATCTATGAATTGAGGAGATATATAGATTCTGGGCTCCACCTGTCATTTCATTCCTAAAGCATTCGACATATTGAAAAACCAAAATAAATAATATGCCTTATTAAATAACTGCATTGGATGAGAAATGTAGATTTATAAAATAACATTCAAAGTAAACGCCCTATGAAAAACATGGTATACAATTTAGGAAATACTAATGTGTATATTGAATTAAATTTTCAATTAAAAATGATTACAATAATGTTATTTCTTCAAGGTAAATTAATAATCACAAAAGGAAGTGAGATTAAGAACATTTGGGGAGAATAATCCTTAAACATTCCAAAGTGTCCCATACCACTTTAAAATTTTATAATCATAATCACAAAAAAGATATGAAATTAAATTAATATTATAATATCATGAGAATACTAGGATTAATTATATAATATATCAAAAAGGTCAGTATTTATGGCACCCAAAAAAAGTAATTAGTGAATATGACATTAATCTCACATATTTAAAAAGTGAGATGAAAATCCCTTACTTTAAACTTACTCTTGTTGTGTGGTCCTTAACTCTTATATAGTGGTTTAAAATGTATTAATTACTAATAAAATAACTGCAATAATGTTTATAATACCATACATTAACTTATAACAATATTTTCTTACCCATTTGTTAACACTCTATAATTATTTTGACTATTTCGGGTGTTAATTGCCTAGTTTTCTCAAGTACGTTTTGACTTGTTATTTTTTATTATTATTAAAAATATCATGGATTCATCACATCAATATTGTAAAACAGGACTGCATGATGTTATATATTTAGTATATATGTATTTAGAATATCCCATAATATTTGGAGATTATAAATGAAGTGCACCGTTCATGGAGATGGTAGGGTGTACATATGCATGAATGATACTTTCATTTATTTTTCAAATTAAAATAATTTGAAACTAAATGATACATATGTATATTATAATTTTCATTATCATATAGATATGATATACATGTTACATATTTTTTTTATAACCATCCCTTATATGTTCCATGTATGTCATGAATGAATTATATCACTTTGAGGGAGCAGTAGTCCACATTTCCTCAAAGGAAATTATCATATTTAAGAAACTTGGATCGAATAAAGGTATGTTAAAAATAAAAATTACAGAATAATAATACATTATAAATAACATATATATATCATATATAAATAAAGTTTCCATCACAATGGCCACCAAGAGAGGGGTAAAGGATAATTGAACAATCATCGTTTCATGAGGCAGTAATTCACCTTACACAGAAACGCTATGTTCATTACCCATTAGATAGAGGTGTGTGTAAGTGTAGGTAGAAACATTATCATAAAAAATACTAGTATATTTAGGATACTGGTGTTGTTATTTAATCATAGAATAAGAATAGTATATGGAGTAGAGAATGGAAATGAAATTATAAAGAATGAGAGAAAGAGTTACCTCTAAATCGGGTAACCTCTTTTGGTTGGTACCAAAACCATCCTTGAATTGATTTATTACCAAGGAGGGATTCTAGGTCTAGGGGAGGGATGTAGGGAGACTATTTGAATAGATATAGTATAACCCAATTTTTCTTTAGAAGTGTGAGGAATGGGAAGAGTACTTTCCTTTTTATAATGGAGGGGGAGTGAATTTTTTTGTAAATACTAAATGGTATTCAATAATAGCCAAAATAATGTATTAAATGAGAATAATGGATGAGAAAAACCCCATTCAATAATGGAAAAAAGAATGTATTAAATGATAATAATTTCTTAGAAAAACCCCATTCATACAAATATATGTGAATTGAAATAATTTGGTTCCTTAACGTCTAAGATTCCCTAATTTTATCATTTTGTTTTTTTATTAAAGCATCTAGTTTTCAAATCTAATTTATTTAACCATTAAGAATAAATTAAAGTGCGATTTATTAGAAAATATATATATATAATGAATTATTAATATGACATATAATTTATAATTTTAAAATCCCATTTTTTTAAATTAATTTTAAAACAAGCGCATGTGACAAGCCAAAACGCTACTTGAACCTAGACCGTGTTAACAACGTATTTACATAATATTGGTCAAAATTTTAATTATAAAAGACTAATTATTACATTAATAGAACATATTTAATATATATTAACTCTCACAAGTCACTTTATAGAATTTAGGTATTTTTAATAATTTTAAATCATTTATAAGATTCATTTATATTAAAATAACAGTAATGTCGATTTCGACATTATTTATATAACATTAATTTTAAAATATCGATATAATATTTGAATTAAAATATATTATATTTAAATTTATTTATAATGATATATTAATCTTTAAAAAATTCTATAGTTCAATAAATTAACTTCACTTTTAATATTTATAGTATCATTTATTTTAGTTAATTATTAACTAAATAATCACTATATTGACGTTTTATAAGCATTTTAAGTACATAAACCATCTATAAAAATTATTTATAATTTATTATGATAAAAAAAACCCATATATATTTAAAAATTATATATGTAACCTAAAATATGATGTTTTATACATATCTCAAAGTTTTATAAATGTTAAAGGTAAGGAAAGTTCCTTTTTTTGTCTTTTTCCTTACTTAATCTTTTATATGGGTAACTTCCATTTTATAATATCAAAATGACCATATATTTTGAACCAAATGGGGAAATGCTCAAATTATTGGTAGACAATGGATTTTGGAAAAGAGTATAAGTCATTTTGGTCTTTAATATCAAGGTTTAATCACTTATTAAGATTAATCATACCTTAATCAACGTAATTAATCTTAATCACATTCATTAATAATTTTGGTCAAAAAATTTTGTTGATATTATTAGACTAAAAATATCATCATAATTATTTCCATGTATTTTAGATTTTCAAAATTCAAATAACAGAAGTAAGAAAATTAAGATTAACCCTAATCCCAGAGGCATGGTGAAATAATGGGATTTTAGAGTAGAAAAACGTTCAAATGGTTGTTAAGTTTTTATGTTAAATTTGAAAGTAAAATTGAATCCAATGAACTTATTTAGAATGTGAACATTTTTATCTGATTCATGTTGATTAAAGTCTAATGATAAGTTCATTTTAGAAATTTAGTGACATTCATTCAGAAGTGATTGGATCCTAATATATTAGAAACGTTAACCATTTATAAGATGTTTTAAAATGATAATTGCATGAGATTTTAGATGGTAATGTATTAATTCACTACATATTGTGTCATGCGCTAAGAAACAAAGTACAAATAGTTCAAGTCATAATCAAAGGAATAGAACTTGTTTACAGAAACATAAATTATTAGATAGTGAAATAATTCCTTAACTCCAGGAAAAATGAATTTGAAACAAAAAATGATGTCTAAGTACCTTTGTTTCTAATGAATCAAATGGCCTATTAGATCATTTCAAATATATAGCCTTCTGATTGTTATCTTTCTCCTAACTATGTTCTTTATCACTCTCCATCAGAACTTGATGGTTGGATTTTTCTTCCATATGTATGTTTCCATTTCCCATCTATGTTATCCTACTGGGTAACCAAGATACGTGACCGTTTTACTTTACTTTATCTCTTTTTAATAATATTTGGTATTAACCCTTTTATGATGTGAGTCTTTCAATGGTATTTTCTTTTCAATCCCTGTGTTTTTGAGATCAAGTTTAAACAGCGAGGATCCAATTTAATTAATGTGGGGAGAATGTGACACCCCAATAATTTACAATGTTTTACTTTTAGAATAAATATAATTTTTTGTTGGAATTATTTATACACAATGTTAATATTAAAATATATATGACACTAAATTAGCTTGAATTACATGTAAAATTGCGTTTTACTGCCTTTTGATGGCAAACCTATTTAAAAAATAAATTTTGCGTATAGAACAAGCTAATTTAGTGTCATATATAATGTAACTCTAACATTGTGTATAAATAATTCCAACACAAAAATTATATTTATTTTAAAAGGAAAATATTGTAATGTATTGGGGTGTCACATTCTCCCCACCTTAATTAAATTGCATCCTATCAATTTAAACTTGATCTAAAAAACAGAGGGATTTAAAATAAACTACCATTGAAAGACCCACATCATAAAAGGGTTAATACCACATATTATTAATAAGAGATTAAGGAAATTACAATGGTCACGTATCTTGGTTACCTAGTAAGAGAACATATATGGGAAATGAAAACATTCATATAGAAGAAAAACCCAACCATCAAGTTCTAATGGAGAGTGATAGAGAACACAGTTAGGAGAAAGATAATAATAAGAAGACTATAAATTTGTGATGATCTAATTGGACATTTGATTCATCAGAAACAAAGGTACTTTGACAAAATTTTTGGTTTAAATTTCATTTTCTTAGAGTTTAGGAATTCTTTTACTCTATAATAATTTAAGTTTTTGTAAACATAATCTTTTAATTTGACTATGTCTTGAAATATTTGTACTTCATTCCTTAGCTCATGATACAACATATAGTAAAGTAATAAATTAATGTATAAAATATCATCCAATTATCATTTGGAACCATTTTATAATTGGTTAAAATTTCTAATAGATTATGATTGAATCACTTATGAATGAATGTCACTAAATTTTCAATATGAACTTATCCTAAACCTTTAATCAACATGAATTAGCTCAAAATGTTCACATTTTAAACATTTGAAAAACATAAACTTATATCTTCTTAATATACGGTAATAACTCAAATTTCCATAAAACATGTATTCCTCCTTATTCCTTATGTATTACACATGTTTTTGGATATATCCATTAAATACAAAAGTGTTTTATACTTCATCAATGATATCATAGACCACTTGTTGAAAAGTCTTTAATAAATTCCAAGGTAGTCAGTAATTATCTAAATCAATCGTTGATTCATCATTATCACAACATAAGTAACATATTAATGGTTTTATTTCCCTTAATCATGTGATTTCTGAAAAGTTTAACTTTATACTGAATTACTTTCCATGGTAACATTCTGTATAAGATCTCAAATACTTAATGAAAAAGTACTACAATACAATCATTATATATTCCATAATTCTTATAACCAGAAAATTTCTGATAAAATACTCAAATGAAATAATTCATGAACAAGCATATTAATCATTCCACTTCATATGCGGCAATATCATAAATTTATTAATATCCAATAGCATTATTTGGGGTATAATCCTTTGATGCTTGGGACAATGATTTGCATAGTATCTCATATCCTTACAATGGAAGCATTGAACATTGGAAACCTTTTTCTTCCCCTTGAAATCATGATCTTGTTGTCATTTTTATCTACACTTAAAACAAACTCCCATCCCTTTCAAGAATTTACCATGGTGTTTCTTTCCACAATTATCATATGTTGGAAAATCCTTCTTTCCATTCTTCCCTTTATCTATCTTTTTCTCTACCATCCTCTTATTCCATTTAAATGCACAGGATTCAAAGAATCATTTACTTATCTTGTTAACACATGATACTATTTACTAATATGATGAGAATACATGGGATACTATTTCCCTCTAAAATGTTGGATTAAGACCAAAAAAATATGTCCTTTATCACACTTTGTTTCACGTGTATTGGTGGAGTTATCATTTCTTATGCTAGATGCCATTTCTAAAAAAGGGAATATAATGGATTAGATACTAAAACTGTTAACATTATATAACTCTAAATATGTCATAGAACATAACATAAATTTACGAATCATGAATCCTAGAATAATAAACTTTTGTTACTTTTGGGAAATCATTACCTTGTAATCCTTCATAATAGTAGGTAAATAAAATGTTAATTATCCTAAGCATATATCCTAGGAGTGTCAAACCGGGTGTGCAGTAAGGCGCATTATTGTGTACTAAGTTATCAAAAGTCAGGCCTAGAATACCTTGTCATATTTATTACTACAACTATTCCAGAACCACTTCCCCTTGTATTATCTTGATAGGGATGTATTTTTAGGAATACCCACATAATATCTAAACTTCCTTTGATACCAACTATAATTCCTCGACCCCAGAATCCTTGTGCTGGTGCATAATTACATTATATTGGCATTATTACAAGGAAGAAAATCATGAATGACTATTCATTTTAGTAGTCTTGTAAAGCCATATTATATACATGATACCCATAATACATTAGTAAATAGGAAATACAATCATGATATATAATAAAATGAAATAAATGGTATCCTTGAATGCTTATTCAGAGATTTATTATTTATAACCAGGGGAAAGAAACATAATAAGGGTGAGATAAAATTCTCATTAAGGGTATGTAAAGTGTAATAAATAAAGAATTAGTGAGAATAATTAACATGGAAAGGTATATAACTAATAAATTATTCCATTCAAATAACTAGATATGGAAAAAACAATATGGAAAGGTAAGAAGATGAAACACATTCCATTTAATCAATGAACTAAAATGAAATATATCCATAGATATGACAACTCAAGATCTGATGGATGAATAATAACTGAATCTAATATGAAGTAAATTATTTATTAATGGATGTCATGTCTAAGGCACAATATGACCTTTTACTATGAAGATCTATCATCCAGAAAATTTAAAACTACAGATCCATCCTCCGTTTAATTTGACCAACTAAAGCATCTCATAAGAACCTATCGATGCATCGAGGAGCTATATAAAGTCTAGGATCCACCCATAATTTCATGTCCATATCATTCCACATATTTAAAAACAAAAATAAATAATATGCCTTATCAAATAACCGTATTTGATGAGAAATATGGATTTATCAAATAACAATCAAAGTAAAATCTATATAAAAAATGGTATATGGTTTAGGAAATATTAATATGGATATTAAAGTAAATTTTCAAGGAAAATTATTACAATAAAGTTTTTTCTTCAAGGTAAATTAACAATCACAAAATGAAGTGAGATTAAGAACATTTGAGGAGAATAATCTTTAAACATTCCAAAGTGTCCCATACCACATTGAGAAATTTAAATCATAATCACTAGAAAAGTATGAAATTAAATGAATCGTATAATATCATGAGAATAAGATTATTCATGACATAATATATCAAAATGTTCAGTAGTTATGGTACAAAGAATAAGTAAGTAGTTAATATGATATTAATCTCACAGATTTAAAAAGTGAGATGAAAATCCATTACCTTAACCTTCCTCTTGTTTTGTGGTCTTTAAACTACTTTATAGCGGTTTAAAATATGTTACTAACTAATAAAAGAACCAAAATAATGTTTATATTACCATATATTATCTTCTCATAATATTTTATTACTCTTTTTCTAACACTCTTTCATTATTTTGACTATTTCAGGTGTTAATTGCCTAGTTTTCTCAAGTACATTTTGACTTGTTATTTGTTGTTATTATTAAATATATCGTGGTTTAATAATCTAAAATATTTAAACCATGACTAAATTATATTATATATTAATTATATATTTATTTATAATAGCCCATAATATTTGGAAATTATAAATGAAGTGCACCATTCATGGATACGGTAGGCCGTACGTACGCATGAACAGTACTTTCATTAATTTATCGTATAAAATGAATTTAAAACTAAATTATCCATATGTATATTATAATTTAAAGTATCATATATTGTTATAAATGTCACATAGGTTTATTATAACCACATCTTATACATTCCATGTATGGAATGAACGAATTATATATCTTTGAGGGGGTAATAGTCATACTTCCTCAAACGATATTATTGTATTTATACAACTTGGATAGCATAAAGGTATGTAATAAATAAGAATTACAGAAGAATAAGACATTATAAAATACATATATATCATATATAAATATATTTTCTATCATAATATCCACCAAGATAGGAGTTAAAGGAGAATTGAACAATCATCGTTTTATGAGGAAGTAATTCACCGTACCCAGAAACACTATGCTCGTTACCCATTATGTGGAGGTGTGTTTAAGTGTTGGTCTAAACCTTGTCACAAAAACATACTAGTGTATTTAGGATACTGTTTTTTTTATTTAATGATAGAATAAGAAGAGCATATGGAATGAAGAATGGAAATGAAATTAGAAAGCATGAGAGAAGGAGTTACCTCTTAATCAGGTAACATCTTTTTGTTTGTACCAAAAGCATCCTTAAATTGATTTCTTCCCAAATGGAGGCTTATAGGTAGAGGTTAGGGATGTTTGTAGACAATTTTTACAGAGATTTTATGAGCCAATGTGGCTTGAAAGGTGTGAGGAAGGGGTATAATGCTTTTCTTTTATAGTGGAGGGGGAGTGGATTTTTTTTGAAAATACCAAAAGGTATTAAATAATGGGTGGTCTACCTTACCTAAAGTTCCTCCAAAATGAAAAAATAATATATTAAATGATAATAATGTTCTAGAAAAACCTTATCTATACAAAAAATGAACATTTAAATAATTTGGTTCCTTAACTTATAAGATTCCTTAAATTTATCATTTTGGTTTTTATTAAAGTATCTAGTTTTCTAATCTAATTAATGAAACCATTAAGAATAAATTAAAGTTAGATTTAATATAAAATATAGATCCAATAAATTATTAATATTATATATAATTTATAAAATTAAAATCCCATATGTTTTGTAAACTAATTTTAAAATAAGAGCGTGTGACACGCTAAAATGCTGCTTGAACCCGTACTGTGTTAAAAACATATTTACATAATATGTGTTAATATGTTAATTATAAAGTATTAATTATTCCATAAATAGAACATATTTAATATATATAAACTCTTAAAATATAATTGTTAGAATATATTATTTTTTATAAATATTAAATCATTCTATAAGATTCATTTATATTAAAATAATAATAATGTCATTTTCGACATTATTTATTTAATGTTAATTTTAAAACATCAATGTTATATTGTAATTCAAATATATTTGTTTTAAATGTTTGTAAAATTTAATATTAATCTAAAAAAATAAATAAAGACAACAATTTAATCAATTAACTTCAATTTTAATATTTATAGTATTATTTATTTTAGTTAATTATTAACTATATAATCACTATATTGAAATTTTATAAGAATTTTAAGTACCTAAAAAATCTCTAAAAATAATTGATAATTTACTATGATAAAAATAACCCATATATATTTCAAAATTATATATATTACCGAAAATATGATTTTTTATTCACATCTCAATGTTTTATAAACGTTAGAGGTAAAGAAAGTTACCTTTCTGTCTTTTTCCTTACTTGACCTTTTATATAGATAAATTTCATTTAATAATATACCAATAACCATATATTTAGAACCATGTGGAGAAATTGTCAAATTATTGGCATCTAATGGCTTTTGGAAAAGTTTACAACTCATTTTGGTCCTTAATATTAAGGTTTAGTCCCTTATTAAGCTCAATCATACCTCAATCAACGTAATTAATCTTAATCACATTCACTAATAATTTTTCTCAAAAAATTAACTTTATATTATTAAACCACTAATATAATTATAATTACATCAGTTTATATTGGATTTTCAAAATTCAAATCACAAAAGTGGGAAAATTAAGATTAACACTAATCTCACAGACGGGGTGAAATAACAGACTTTTAGAGTAAAAAATTGAAAATCTTATAATTTTTTATATTAATTTTGTATGTAAAATTAATTCTAATGAAATTATTTTTATAAATATATGTATAATTGATCTAATTTGACTCTAAAACAATTATAAGATATTTTTTTCATTAATAATTATGTAAATGAATAGGTCGTTTTTAACTAAATTGCATTGATTTCCAGTATTCATCAAAAACTCTGAAAAATCCCAAAAATTCACTATAAGATAATTTAAAAATTATAAATTTAAAAATGATATTTATTTTTAAAAATAAATTCCATAAAATTGTAAAAAATTAGCTTTAAAATAGGTTCGACATCAAAAGTTGGTAATACTCGGTGTTGCTTATAACACAAACTAATTCAGTGTCGTATGTAACGTAAGTTTAACATTATATATAAAGCATGAAAAAATATATTTTTTCTAAAAGGAAAAACATTTCAATAAGGTTACACCTTTATTTTCATTAGCCTACCTAATTATAACTTAATAGTTAAGTGATCTTGTCTTGGAGTAGTGTTAGGATGGTTAACCTCCTTGGAAGTTTCCCAGGGTGTGTGTGAGTGAAGAAAAATCACTCCGAAAGAACATGTATTGGCATATGAGAAAAATAATTGTTCTAATAAGTGATCCTAGTGTAAAATATTCTTCAGTTTTTTGGGAATGAAACCAAGGTATTATAAGAGACTCATGGGTTAAAATAACCAGCTTCATGTGTCAAGGAGGTTAGATCATGGAAAATGGTATTAGAGTTGTACCCTACTTGAAGTATAATGAAACTGTTTGGGTTGAAATGTAGAGTCCACAAGAAGGAAGTTTTTCACTATGGGGGGGATGTAAAACCCAATAAAGTTAGAGTAAAAATACTAAATGTTATTTACCATGTCTACAATTTGTGAAACTATTTTTTGGAGATTACCTGATTACAACTACTAAATTGATTGAGATTTTACCAAAGTAGTGTTGTGATGGATGAAATCATAGTAAGTTTCCCATCGTATGTGTGATTTAAGACAAAACATAGTAAATGAAAATGTGTTGGCCAATGTGGACAATCATTAAATGATAAGTGGCATTGATGGGTAATATTTCATGGTGTGAAAAGATTTCACAAGGTAATGTATTTTGTCACAATTTCATTTCCTTGAGTAATATTGTAATATTATGAAGCTAATTTATACTATATAGTATATATACTACACCTTTGACATGTTATATCTTTATTCATTAATAATTAAGTATATTTTAATTTTTAATTTGAATTATTTCATCCAGGAGGATTTGATTTGAAAATAACAAAGTGGTAAGTAATTTCATAACTCAATTTCTTTTCATTGGGTTATATTATTTCTTCATTTTCATTGATATTCTAAGATTATGTGTAAAAATAATTTTGATTATCTTATGTCATATTTACACTTTTTTATGAGGATTTACAATTTATACACATAATCTATTCATTTATTAATTCTCACTTTAATGTTATGATCATTGTAAGTGTTTATTTCACAATATTATTATAATCGAGATTATTTATTCTGGAATTTAAATTAAAGGAAATTATTTGATAATTTTATAATAAACCCATTTAATCTCTTATCATATGTTTATTCATGATATTTTCAAGAAATATTACCATTTACCACTCCTTGTTACTTAATATTTTTAATAAAATCCAAGTTTATTTCTCTCTTTAGTGAGAAATTTGTTTTCTTCAAAAACCATGTTTTCTAAAAATAATATTATTTTTTTAACCTTTTGAGAATAATTTATTAAATAAATATTTACCCATTTTTCTTTTTAAAAAAACTTTCAAAAAAATATTTTTGTTGTTTTCCAAACAAAACACTTCTCTAACCCTTTTATAGTGAAAAAGAAATATTATTTTTATCTAGTACTACAAGTATAGAATTACCCGCCGAAAAGTCCTTAATTTTATTAAAGATTCCTATTCAAGTTTACAAGGTTATTTTTAAATAATTTTTTTTCTTAAAATTATTAAAATCCTTAGTTTTTAAAAGTTATTTTCAAAAAAGGATTTTTAAAATGTTTTATATTATAAAAACTGGTTTTCAAAATAAAAAGGATATTTTCCTAAAGAATATTTTTAAAGATATTTTTATGGAATTTATATTCATAAATGAAAAAAAAATTGTTTTGAATTTACTCCACTAGGGATATGTTGTATTAATACCATCCATATTCTTCCTCTATATGGTTTGACAATTTTGACCAGAATAGTATTAAAATTCACTTAATTCATTTTTGTAGTCAATAACTTTCCCTTTAAATTTTTACTTTCTTATGATCATTAGACATTAATTTTCCCCAAAATATCCATATTTTTTTATCAAGGACATGTTTATAGATTTATCCATATATCATTTCTTCATATGGTGTTCTACATTGAATGTCATTTGTTTGTCTGGGGAAATATTGATAAATCCATATTATTTACTGAATATAGATATCTTTTGACAAAGAACATTATTTATGAATTAAAATGATTATTTTTATATGATGAATGAATTGGATATGCAAGACATATATGGGGACCAGTTAATAATATCCCCTCGAAGAATTATTAGTCCCATGAGGCAAATTAGAGAGCTAGGATAAAATTAGTTGGCTAAATCCAATGGGTTTATACCCAGTAGTTTTAAAATTTCTTGTGAAAGTTATTAATCGTAGAGGTATCATGATACATAATATCATAGAATCCAATAATTAAGCATTTATTTCATTAATATTTTAGTTATTAATATCCATGATATTTTTATAATGATATTATCTTTGGATGTATTTCATTCTCAGTTATCAATTAAATGGTATATTTTTTCAGTTATTTTCCTTTCTATATAAATTATGCCCTATAAAATTATGACAGTCATGTTATTGATTAAATTAAATGTTTTTTAGTTATTTAAATTCCCATGTTGTTTAATATCCATGATATTTTTTAATTGATATTATCTTTGGAAGCACTTCATTCTCAGTTTATTGATTACATGGCATGTTTGTTTAGTTATTTACATTTTAAAATTTATTATACTGATTTATTCTGGATTTCTTCCGATGTGCTTAACTATTTATAAGAATTTTAGGTCACCCATATTTTTTTTCCTTTCCCTAGTAATCTATTAAGTGAAATATGATTGATATGAAATGATATTATAGAGGGAATAATGATATTCTCAAAAAAAAAATGTTTTTATTTTTGTATTAAAATATAATATGGGAATCATGTATGTATATAGTTTACCAAAACTAATAAACTATTAAGTACCTCAGGATTTTATTCCTTGTATCTTATTCTAATTTAATTAATCAGGCATTGGCTCTAGGCTACCTGGGTCTTGGTTTCTACACAATGGTTTCACCTTCTAATGCCATAGATACGAAAGGTGGTGTGGATTAATCTTTATTGAATATGGGAGGATCAATTTGAATTTAAATACTTAAAAAACCATTCCAAAATTAATATAGTTCTTTTTAATCTACCATATGTTTATTAGTTGTAAATAACTCTTCAATTAATTCCACTAGAAATGGATAAGTGAGGTCAAGTTGTAGGTTTTCATGTTGTTTTTTCTCAACTTCTGGATGTTATTCAACTTAAAAAAATAAATGGAGTAATATATTCCTCTAATTTTTTATTTTTCTTACTACTCCATATGTTTTTAATATGATTCTTAAAGTTAAATTTTTAATAGTGTCACTTGATTCTTTATTTTCTAAATTTATTACCCAATTTTTTAAAACAAGGTATGTATTTTATCACAAACTTATTTTTCTTGTACATGAGAGTAGTCATCCAATAAATAAGAATATTAATTTAGAAACATCATGTAGATATGCACTATTTTATTAATATTTGTATTTTGAAAACAACTAAAGAGTATTTAAAAATTGTAAAATGAATAGAAAGTGGTCAACTAGCTCCCTAAAAATGATGCTAATTTTTGACACACCTATCATGGGGTGGTACAAAATATAATTTATATTTCTCAATGAAAAAAGGTGGTTGAACAGGGTTATCTCTCAAGGATATTCTTTTGGATAATTCATAATTCTAATGACTTTATTGTATTATTATTATTATTATAATTATTGAGTGAAAATGATAAATATATTAATATTGAAAATGGATTCAAACATTAAATAAAATAAAATCATGTAAAAACTAAACAAGTGTAATCATGAAATATCTCAAACCTAGAGTTGGGTACTTAGGTTCCTTCATTAACCATTTTTCTAAATGTTTTATTTTATTGATCATCCCATCATACATGAACTACCATCCTCTATTTTTAGTAGAAAAGTTAACCATCCTAGTAAATATCTTTATCACACCAAATCTCACATCCTTCAACAGGAAATAATGATAAAAACTCCATAATAGAGTATATAAAACCTTCCATGACCTGACTCTATCATATATCATTTCATCTACTGATAAAATAAAATACATTGTATTAATAGATACATGAGATAATAGAGGTAATGAACATTAAGTAGGGAATAGAATGAGATCAAGAGTTATTCCATGTGGTGGTGGAAAATCACCACACCATCCCACAATACTCACCTACCTTATTTTTTAAAATATAAACATTAAAAAATAAATATTAATGATTTTGGAATTCCAAGAGGTCCTCCCCAAGGAGAATCCTTGGGTTAATTACTCACCATTTTTTTAATAGATATAATTATGGAAAAGAAAAAGAAAATTATAGAACCAAGAACTATAATGAAAACACTAGTATTTATTAAAATATAATATAGATACAAATTATAATAAAAAACAAAGAAAAACCCCAAATATTATTATCTCAAAGTTCAGGTAAAGTTATATAATTTTTCATAGTGAAGGATAAATATTATTTAAAAAGGTATTGGTTTTTAATATATGTGCATATGGATTCTTCCATTCATGCAATATGCTTGTAGATGAATTTTCCACAAGGTTCAAAGCATTTATTATTCTTAAAAATCCTCCCGTTATATTTGATTTATATCCTTAAAATATAATTCATGATCTTATTCCTATATTCACCCTTTTATTTAATACATTATGTCGATAAAAGATTTTAAAATATTTTAATGGCTATGGATAATGGGAATCATGTATGTAGGCTTTTGTTTTTGTTCTGTATTATCAGTGGGAAAGGCAGAAGTCATATGTATACTTTCTAAATTTCATATTCATTGACATAATATCTTAATGATATATTTTTGATTTTTTTACCAATTATGAAATATTTTGAATCCTTTATTATAAATTATGTATTATTTTTGTTTCATCCCTTGTGGAAAAATAAAAAAAACTTCATATATCAGTAAAAATGTTCTAATATATCATATGGGACTCTTATGTGTGAATTATCCCATCCATATGTTTTTTGAATTTTCATGGACATGAGGAATTTTAATTCTACAAAAAAGGTATAATATCTCATATTAGTTATAAATTATTCATTTATGAGGAAAAATCTTATGTATCAGTACTTCCCATATGTAATGTTTTCTCATGTTCAATATCTTACACATCATCCAACAAATATTACATATCACTTGAGAGATAGTAATTTTCCTAATTTTACTACTCCTCTAATACATATTATATATCATGAACATTTATATTATTTATGGATTAACCCATAGGTAAGATTATCCAATTGACCTAATAATCATTAAAAAATAAAGATTAAGAAAATTTTCCATTTAAATGATTAATAAAATAATAACAAGAAAATAAAAAAACATAGTTTAATACATTTTAATAATAAAGAATAACAATTTTCCTATAAACTAAATATGTGATAATTTCCCTTAAATTATGAAATACATGGCTGTGAATTTATTAAATTAAATAGTAAAAACCTAATGAAAATATATTTTTTATTATCCAACCATATAAATAACATCCTGAGTAATACCAAAATGAACCCATGCCATTGATAAAATCTCAAAAAGCGAACCACATTGGCGGTGGATCAATATGTTCTATAAAAAAATAAAAATAAAAATAAAAAAGGATGATTTAAATAAATGATCCCATTTTATATCCCAGTATCACCTCAGTCCATACCCAACTCCTCTTACTCAACCACATGACGTTGGGCCTTTCCTCTTTATTGGATCTCCAATAAAAATGTGTACTTGTTCACCAAGGTAAATGTGTAGGATGTGAGTATATAACCCAGAAGTACACCCCCAAAATATCCTTATCATAAGTGAAATAACTTATATTTGAGGTAATCCAAGGAAAAAATTAAAGAAAATGAAAATAATCATGTGAAAACAAAGCTACTCTGAAGCTCGAACATGCCTAGTGCAATTAATACCAAAGGAATATATTCATCATGCTTTAGGGACTCATCACTAACATCATAAAAATTAGTATAAATAAAGATTAATGTATCCAAACTTAAACACAGTCTAGACCATTCCATAATATAGGGTAAGGTCTCATGGCCAATTATTCTATCCATTATTCATCATAGTAAGTACTCTATAGAGGGTGTAACATATACAAATTATGGAATAATCCAATCCGATAGACTTATCATAGGAAAGGTCCCATGTTTGAGTCACTAAAATCCTAGTAATTGAAGGAAGATATTTGAGAAATTCATAATATAGACAATATACAACACTAACTAAACCAACACTCTCAATTAAGGTAAGGTCCCATAGAAAAACTCCCTCATAACTCAAAACAAAATTGATAGGAGAGTCACCAAAAAAAATACCTAATACTACCATGGTTTAACCATTCATGATAATATACATTTCAATAAAAATACCAAAAATAGATCACCCATTAGATACTCCTTTAAATCAACCAATCACAACTCCTCATACTTCCCATTTACAACCTCAACCCCTTCTCAATTAAAGAAGGCTGTAACACATACCCACAATCAAATCTATATGAATTATGGAACCAAAAAAATTCCTAGAAATAACACTATGATCTGAGATAATATAGATGGATATCACAACACTGAATGAAGATACCCCTTAAGGATTTTTCATACCCAAACTAGAGCACCCATAACCATCCGCTATAAAGAAAAATCATAAAAAGTTAACCCACCAAATCACTTTGATACTAAAGAAAAATATAATTCAAGAATACATAAAAACTCTCATGTAAGTCATCCCTTAAAATAAAAAATAAAATAAAATAAAATACTAATGTATTCTTACCTCAAAATTTTGAGATCTAATTCACCAAGAGATGCTACTCAATTCATGTTTGATAAATTATAATCAAAGAACATGAAAAATGATTAAAATTAGGTATCTGTGATAGATGAATAATAAAAATCATAAGAAAAATCTATATAGGGCCCCCATAGTGTTAAAATTTTTGTTTAAGGACAAATGAAAACTAAAACACTTCGATCTATTAAGAAATGAGTAGGGAATAACTCTTAGAAGCCAAGGGGCAACCCAAAATAGGGTTCCCTATTCAATATAAGGCTACCATTTAGTGTCTAGAATTTTAACATAGTTTTTCTAATAAAATTTTTTCATGTAAAGGTTTATATATATTTCATACGATATAATTCATTTTTTTGTGGAATATTTTATTCATATTCATATTTTTTATGATTATCTCTACAATTTCTTTTAATTTTAGGCATTCCTAAGTATAGAGTAAGGTGATAAAATTACGATAAAAAATCATAGTATTCAACTTGGAATTGGTCAGATATAAGGATACAATTAGTGAATATAGATGGATTGAGAACTATTATTGTCTATTCCTTCCAATGGGCCAATCATCATGCTTACTTTATCATAAAAATACCACTAGAAATTGATAGGATTCCTTAGTGAAGATAATTTAGTTAATTAGGATTGGTTATTGATGTGATGATTATATTTAATATGTGTTATGATATAATCCCTTTATATGTTACATGAATTGAAATGTTTTTATATTTAACCATGTTTCTATGAAAGCAACACCTGTGATGTAAGGTTGAGTGATACCCAACATCATACAAGTGTAATGAACAATAGATAAAAAACATTTATTTTTTTTCACTAGAGAATGTGATTTTAGGTTTTAAAGGAAATAGGTTCATTAGGTTAAGATTTACTAGTTAGTGGGTGTTATTTTTTTAAGGACCTTATTATTGTTATGAATTTCAAAAATGTACATTATATCATATTTATATATCATTTTAATTGAGAATTATTGTGGTGAGCTATGGGATAACTCTAGAATTTGGTAAATATACCTTGGGTGAGGGTTATACTTCATGATTTAGTTATTTTATAACATTCATGTTTATATTTAACATTATTTATTCATACTAACCTAGTTATGAAGATTACTTTTGGTTAATCCTACTGAGTGAAAATATTCCCCCTTTCACGCACATGTGTGCACCTTCATTCAGGTGTTCATAAATATCTTCATAAACATATTGGAAAGGCTAGTGACCATTCAGATTCCCATAACATGCATATGAATTACTACATCATTATATATTGGACTTAAATCCATTGATCAATCCAAACAAGGTATTTTACTATAATACTTATCTATTATCCTATTCTGATTCTTGAAAACAAATTTTAGTTTCTGTGAGATGTTGGGGAATCAAATATAATGGAATTTTGGAATGGATTTACTAATTTTATCTTACCAGTTTAATTGAGGTACGATCATTTACTACAACCATAAGAGAAAACCACTAAAGAAGAAAAAAATGAAAAATTATCAAAAGGATCTAACATATTAGTGGTTAAGGTTATGATACTAATAACCTCACAAATTAGCATAATAGATAGAATTTTCCAACCATTTCTCTCTCTTCTACTCCTTCAAATCAAAGGAGTTGGGTGATCATTACTTATATTATTTAATTTATAATATTGTGTAATTTATACACATAATATCATTATGGTATAATGTATTTTCATGGATTCCCACTTATAATTTATTTTCACTGGGTATACTTTTTGGATTTCTATAGTGTCAGCCACCATTATATTAAACTGTAATTTTGTTTAAGATTAATTATAGTTGTGAATGTCCCTTTTTATACAATAATTAATTATTTGATACTTTTATCTATAAAAAATTATTTTTGGATTTCATATTATTATTTATAATAGATATAGGATATAAGGTAGTTTATTTTGATTTGTTTTATTTATACCCTCAGTGCCCATCATCAACCTCTTGTATATTAGTGGTAGGATTGAAAACCACCCACCTGACCACATCACTAACTCAATTTGGTTCTTAATGATGTAACTTCATTTTATTATTATGTTTAAGTATATTTTTTTTAGTTGGAGAGTTAATTAGTGTTGAGAATACAAGAAATAATTATAGTAGTATAAATGTTCTTAGATCACTCATGTATTGGTGGCATAATATGAACTAAAAGGACAAGGAAACAGTATATGGAATTGGATATCATTATAGATCACAAGGAAATTGATCACCTAATTGGTGTCACTAAGTATTAATCATTGTTAATATAGTATATAAATAATTCTAAGAAAGGATCATAGTTTCATTTTGGGTGTTATTATTGTTTGTTAATTCAATGTTTATAATTCTATAGGGGTAAAATGTGAGATAGATTGATTTATTTCATTTCATTTATACACTAGAATAAATTTTAATCAAAATTTACTATTTTAATTTATATTTATATCACTAAAACATCATAGGGATATACCAAAGGATACTACCGCAGGGAATCTTGTTCCAACCGGGGTATGTCAGTGAGTTGAGGAAATGGTTCAAGTGATTATGAAGGGTTTATATTCTATAATTTCCCATTTCTATTGCTTGAGTTTTATATTATTTCAAAGGGGTGAAACAAAATAGAGTTTAATAATATTTTATAGACTGGGTAATGATGAATAAAGGTTAGTTAGATTATATATATTATTAAAACCCATAGACCACATACATATTTTATACATCATTTCCTCATAAAAATAAATAATAACCTAAATTTTAATGCACATACAAAACTAAAAGGTGTATTATCTTTATATATTATTTTAATTTTATTCATATTATATAAAAACTATAGAAATAAATTATTATTAAATACAATGATTCTACAGAATTTTTTTAAAATAAATGTATACTGTTAACACCTATTAAACTATCATTTGTTCTAAAAAATACTTCATAAAAGTTATCCAATGATCCTGTCATTGAAATATCATTTGAAAAGAAATATTGAGGAAACAAATAAGGTAAATTATGATCTTACATCCTAGTAAGGGGAAAAAAAAAGTGAAATCAAAAGGAGATATATGAGAGATCAATGGGAATATCATAATAGAATGAGCATATGAGAAGCACGAACATGGAAGCATAATCATGAAATCATGGTATAAGAATGTAGACTCACTAAAAAATTATATTTTATCAAGGAAACATAAAAATTAAACATAACATATGAATGAGATAGATACACAAATATATGACATCCATAACATAGTGAACTAGTCTTACTGATAACTACTTTTTTTTTATTTTTAATTTGTAATTTTATTTATAAATTTGTTAATATTTTATAATTTAATGTGATTTTTATAATTTATGATAATATTTTACTTATGGGTTAATTTGGAGGAATTAATAGAATTTTTAGGAATGAAGCTTGATATCAAAATGCTACTAGAATCATTACAAAAAAGTTAGTCAAGAAGAAAAAATATGGATATCAAAATTTTTCATAGGGATCCCCATTGAATCTTGATTTTGAATATTGTGGTATGATAATTTGGATTTTCACCATAATAAAAAAGAGAATATAGGATATGGATGTTCACTATGATTCCACTACACAATGAAGTAATAATTTTTGTAGGATTGTGTCTTGAAATAAATATAAAATTTTGAATTCATGGATGAAGATTTCATGGATGCAAAATGATATGTGGGAAATATGAGTGCTATGTAATGATGAGGACCCTTTCACCATGATTAGGTAAAGTTTTAATAATTTATAAAATTGTACGTTTCTAGAATTTTGGAAATGTGAATATTTCTTTTATGGAAATACTTGTCACAACCCATGTGGTTTATAAGGATTATTTAAGAGTTAGACCAGGATACCAAAAATAAAGAAATAGATATGAGAGATATGATGAGATATATTGATTTGAATTTCGTTTATAAAAGGAGGAATTTTCATGGGAATAAATAATTCATCTTTCATTAGATCAATCACTCATTGGAGGTATCAAATCGTTAAGGTCATGGTTATCATTTAGATTTATTTTTTTTTCTTATACTATATTATGCCTAACATTGATCAGATATTTTGTTTATATGAAAACATTAGGGGTAAACACTTTGTTTCAGGTTTACAATGATGGTTAACTTAATATTTTATTTCATTTATTTTTAATAGTGATTATTTTTGTAGTTTTTATGCATAAATTATTATATATCCTTTATTATTCCTTTAATTATTATAATTGTATTATGAATTGAGGAATTTCTATTTAATTCATTAACTAGTTTCTTAGATTCCATCTAGACCATAGATTGAGTTTAATACACTATTATTAAATATTGTTTTGGATCACTTAATTTATAAATCAATCAATGTACTTGACCATAATAAAAGAGTATTTTAGATATTAAAGATTAAATAATTCTCTAGGGGTTTAATTAGATTCAATTATAACCACAATAAGTTTACTATTTATAAATATTATAATTTCAATTATTACATGATCTTTTATTTAAAAAAACTTAAACTACTAGAAAAACAAGTATTTGCGATGGGCCATTTGCGACGGGATCCCGTCGCAAATTGCCCGTTGCTAAAAACGGCGTCGTAACAAAAATTATTTGCGATGGGCTCATCGCTAAAGACTTTTTTTACGACGGGGATTCTCTACATCGTAAATAGTCCTCCGTATATTTGTAAAAAACTTTTAAAATAGTATTTGCGATGGGACCCGTCGTAAATACCTGTTGCGACGGGCCCGCCGCAAATAGTATTTGCGACGGGACCTGTCGGAAATACTATTTTTTTAAAAAAAATAAAAAACTATTAATAAATTATTTTAATGCATATAATAATAATACTATTTACGACGAGCATAGTATCCCGTCGCAAATACTATAAAAAAAATAAAAAAATAAATTATTTTAATTAATATAATAATAATCCAATTATAATTCAAAAATAAAAAATAATAAAATATTAATAAATGATTTTAATTAATATAATAATAGAATTATAGTTCACAAATAAAAATAATAAATTATTAATAAATTATTTTAATTAATATAATAATAATAGAATTATAATTCAAAAATAAAAAATAATAGGATATTAATAAATGATTTAATTAATATAATAATATTAGAATTATAATTCATAAAAAAAAATTAATAAGTTATTTTAATTAATATAAAAATAATAGAATTATTTTACATTCAAATATTAAAATAATTCAAATATTACAAAAAAATATAATTAAATTATAATATTATAAAATTTTAATATATATATAAATTTTAATATTATAAAATATAAATAATATTATTATTAATATTAATATTGTTATTTCAAAATATAATATTATTAATATTTTATAATGAGACAGAAACTACGAATAGAAAAAAAATCATATTTTGATTTAACAAATTTTATAACATAAAAACAAACTCTAATCTGAAGGAGGGGGGGGGAGGGGGGGATCTGCAGATGGTGGGGGAGGAAACTCCATCCCTAAAGCATGAGTGAGTCGGCGCATGTACTCCATCTGCTCCTGATGCTGCTGCTGCCACCGACTCGTCTACTCCTCGTATAGCTGCTGCTGGCGTCGACGCTCCTCCTCATGCTGCTGACGCATCTGCTCCTGCTCCTGTTGGAGGCTCTCTATCAGTGCAGTCTGAGATCGCAACTGATCCTCATACTATGTAGCAAAAGAAGATGCACGAGCTCCTCTTGAGCTGGACTCCGACATCGTAGCACTGCCATAATAATCTATGGGAGTCAGTCGAGAGCTGATACCAACTACCCGGCCCTTCTCAAAGGCATACTGGGTGGCCTGCATCCATGCCGCCTCATCAAACTGACGGTCAGTGGTCTGATCTGATGACTCGGCCTGACTCTCAGGCCGGGACTGTGATGCTGCGGCCTCATATGACTCCTGTAGTTACAATTTAAAATTAAAATTGTGAATATATTATATGCAGTTAAATTTTAAACTTGAAAACAAATAATACTGACCACGATGTGATGCTGACGATCACCTCTGAGCTCCCCAGTAGCAGAATCACTATACATCCTCCGATATACGTCGTACTCCGTAATATCGGGGTGCTCGACAACCTATAAGAATAAAAAATAAACAGTTAATATTTATAGTTATATAAAATATTTATAAATAATGTACGTACCAGATGCTGTCTATGAGTACTGAAAGAATGACTCCCAGCTCGATGAGTCACCTCCTGTCTCCCCCAATTCTGCCTCCCCACCGATGATCTCCTCTGAAAGGCACCACTCAACCAGTGCGCACATAATCCATCCCATACATGGGATGAAATGTACTCTAGCCAGTGTGCTCTACATGAGTCGTCAAAATCTGACACTCCTAATTTCTTCATGGAAGCTTTTCTTAAATTGTGCAAAAACTGACAAAAGTGATCACGCATGGCCACCTCCCATGCCTCGTGGATGGCGTCACGCATGGTATCCCCGATCGGATACCATAAACCCTATAAATAAATCAAAATATCAAGTTAGAAATGAAATAATTTTCAAAATAAAAATTATTTATTTACGTATGTACCAACCAATGGCTGAACATGGCCTGCTGCACATCAATGGGAATCTGCTCCCATGTGGTCCACAACTGAGAGAAATAGTTTCGCAAAATAGCGCTGCCCTGTCCGACTGCTATATGCGGAAAACTATAAAAATAATAAACATTTATTATGTGAATAGATTAATGAAATCTTAGTCAAATCCACAGGTTATCACACAGGTTATCACACCTCCGTGTGCGTGGATCAAACCCAAGACGTGGACTTCACACGGGGACGGGGTTAGGAATCATCAATCGTGCAAGACCGCGCCCCCTCCGCGTACTCGCTGGAGCACCTACAGGCTGAGGGTCATCTGCCAGCAACTCATCCGCATCGAAAGGTAGGTCAGCATCCGTCAACTCACGAAATGTGTCGTCGTCCATCTGAAACAGAAAATGTTAATGTTGTTATCAAATAATTGATAATTACTATTATATATACATATATATATATATATATTAAGATTGTATATAACTACCATATAATTCTATCAGTGTTCATCTTCATCATCATCTTCATATATGTCAATGTCATCTTCATATTGCTCCTCAACATCATCGATATCCATTCGAGTTCCATTTGCTTCATCTCTTACCATTTCAAATTCATATGTGACATCATTAACATCATCGTCATCACTGACTCTTAAATGTGGGGTGTCTCCATCGATACTCATGTCTCTTTGTAAAAAAGATTGATTTTGAGTACTCACTTGAAAAACTTCAATTCTTTGCACATCAGTGAAAGCACATTCACTTTGACTAAACTGATTGCCTCGAATTTTGATTTTTATTACACTCCACCAATCAGTCAAGTCTCTTGATGTAGCACAATACTTTGTGTAATAAAATTGATGTGCCTGTTGAGCCAATAAGAATGATTCATTTACTGCGAGAACAATTTTATATTTAATTTCGATGATTCTATGAGTCGGATGAACACGCACGCCTCTCTCTGTATGCAACCACCGACATTTGAACATGGTTATGTAATGTTGTCCAAGATAACAGAGTTCAATGATTTCATCAAGTATGCCATAAAAGTCAACTTCATTTTCTCGATGATGAGATCCTCTCAAGCTAACTCCATTGTTCATTTTTTTGATTCCCTATATGCATGTGTGTGAAATCGAAATCCATTCACCACATATGCATTATAAGTTTTAACAAGTTTGGAAGGTGGGTTACTCAATATACACAGCCGTTTGTCAATTTTATCAGCATGTCGAGACACCTGAAAATTTGTGAAATAATTATCAATATAGTAAACTATAAATTGAATGAGTTGCTAAAAGATAAAGAATTTATGTTACCAGTTTTTGAAACCACTGAGAGAAATTTTTCTGTCAGCGTTCTTCGAGAGCAGCTGCTGTAATTTGTGGAATTTGTTTCTTGATATGATTATCATACAACCTATAAAAAACAAAGTTATTTACTGTAACATAAATTATAGAACAAGTGATATAAAAACTTATAGTACAACTGATGTCATCTCTTCACAGTTGAGCAGAACATACGTATGAGCTCTGTGATGTTCATCATCCGAAAGCCAGCGTTCATAAACTCCACCAAAACCAAGCTCGGGCTGGTTGAAAACAGATAATTGATTGTCAATTTCATCAATATTACTCTCGTTTCGTCCCATTCTGTTGTGTTTTGAAGGATAATCAGATTCAAAATAATGGGAGCAGAAAAAAGATATTTCCTCTTGCAAATAAGATTCTGTAATAGATCCTTCAACAAATGCTTTGTTACGTACTTTTCTTTTCAATTTTTGCATGCATATTTCAAATGGGTACATCCATCGAAACTGTACTGGACCTCCACATTTGGCTTCATATGGAAAATTTAACATTAAATGTTCCATTGAGTCGAAGAAAGACGGTGGAAATATTTTTTCCAGTTTACATATAATTACAACAACATCTTCTTCAAGTTTGCATAGAGAATCATAATCTGCTGTAGCCGCCCAATTTTTCCGAAAAAAATGAGACATGTCTGTTATGGAATCCCAAATCACAGAATTCAACAGACCTCTTAATCCAATGGGTAGAAGTCTTTCCATTATAACATGACAATCATGACTTTTTAATCCAGTAATATGACCATTCTTTACACATCTACCCAAATTGGAAGCATAACCATCTGGAAGTCTCAAATATGTAATCCACTGACAAAATAATAAACGGTTTTCATTAGACAGTCTATAAGCTGCTTTTGGTTTCAGTAACCTTTCTGTTCTGACATTCTCAAACAGTTCCAGTTCTGGACGCCTATAAATTTGGGCATGATCTAAACGTGCATTTACATTGTCTTTGCTCTTTCCTGGCGTATCCAAAACTGTATGAAACAAATTATCAAAACAGTTCTTCTCAATATGCATGACATCCAACATGTGGCGTACCAACAAATCAGACCAATATGGAAAATCCCAAAATATGCTACGTTTAATCCAATTGTGTTCTTTCCCAAAACCAGAAATTTTCTGTTGGTTTATTATGGGACCAAAAGTGATGGGAGGTAATGAAAATACAACTGATTTTAACTCCGAACCTGATAGAATTTTTGGAGGTCTATCCCTTTCAATTGTTCCTTTTCTGAAATGAGATCTATTTCTGCGAAAAGGATGATCAGCTGGAAGAAATCTGTGATGACAGTCAAAATAACAAGGTTTCATTCCATGAATGAGTATAAATGCTTTGTTATCTCCCATACAGTAAGGACATGATTTCTGACCATGTGTACTCCAGCCAGATAACATCCCATAATCCGGGAAGTCGCTAATTTTCCACATCAATGCTGCTCTCAGTATGAAATTCTGTTTCGTAGCAACATCATATGTACTGACACCAGTACTCCACAATAAACTTAATTCATCAATCAATGGTTTCAAATAAACATCAATATTTTTCTTCGGATGTCCTGGAATTAGTAAAGTCAAAAAGATATATGGCTCTTTCATCAATATCCATGGAGGTAAATTGTACGGAGTTAAAAAAACAGGCCAACATGAATATTGACTACCATAAGATCCGAACGGACAGAAACCATCAGTGGAAAGGCCCAGTCGAACATTTCTAGCTTCTAAAGAAAAGTATGGATGCACTCTATCAAAATGTTTCCATGAATCACCATCGGCTGGATGATTCAAGCTTTTATCGGTTGAAATATTCGCTTTATTCCATGAAATCATTGTCGCTGTATTCTTAGACATGAATAAATGCTGAAGTCTGGATGTAAGCGGAAAATATCTCAACTGCTTTACAGGAATCAAACCAGACTTCCCATGTTTCTCTTCTTTATATCTCAATTGCCCACATGTGGGACAACTATCCAATGACTCATTTTCCCCAGAATATAAAATACAGTCATTTGAATATGCATGAATCTTCTGACAAGTAAGTCCCAAATTTCGAACCAGCCTCTTACTCTAATAGTAATTTGCAGGCAAAACATTTCCTTCGGGTAACATTGTTTTAAGCAAAGAAAATATCTGGTCAAAACAGGTGTTTGACATTCCGTTATCTGATTTGATAGCCATAAATTTTGCAACTGCTTCTAATTTTCTCATCTTGCAGCCAGGATATAATGCATCCTCAGCAGACCTCAACAACTCATAAAATTCAGACGGTGCCAACTCAGGATTTGAATCTATATCAGCCGGAGTTTCTGTATGTTGAACAGATGAACCTGCAACATCATGTACTAAATCTTGAAACCGGGATGGATCCGGAATCAAGTTGGTATCACCTACTCTGGAACTGCATTCACCGCGTTGATACCAAAAACATAATCTGGTTGAAAACCAAAACGCAAGAGATGTCCCCCCACTTTGTCAAACGTGTCAAATGTTCTCAATACACAATTTCTACAAGGGAATTTTATTTTGCCTTCTGAAACAAATTCTGGATTTGATGCCGCAAATGATAAAAAAGTCTCCACACCCTCTATATATACTGGATTTAAACCAGAACCATTTGGATTTCTATGTTGATTTATCCATATGCGGTCATCTAATAATGACTGTTGACGACCTCGTTGTTCCATATTTTTCTATAAAATATAAAAGCATTACTGGTTTTGAATAATTTGTTAGAAAAAACACTCAAGCAAGGATTGAATATGTTGAGAATAAAGCAAAACCTGTTACAAATATTGATAATTTTAATATTATATTGATTTTTTTAATTTTTTAATAATACTAATATAATTTTTTTATAAATATTAATTATATAATAATAACATTATTACATTATTAGTATATTTAATTATTAATATTAAAATAATATAATTTTCTATATTATATACAATTCTCCTTTCATCTGTGTGTTTAACATTCTGTCTCCACATGTAATATTTGCATTCACTTTCACCTCTCCATTGGCGAGTAGGTTGAAAATTTTGAAAAAGAATGCCAATATTACATGTGGAGACAGAAAACACACAGATGAAAAGAGAATTGTATATAATATAGAAAATTATATTATTTTAATATTAATAATAAAATATAAAAATAATTTAATAATGTAATTATTCCTAATTATTGGTAATTATTCCTAATTATTGGTAATTATTCCAAATTATTGGTAATTATTCCAAATTATTGGTAATTATTCCAAATTATTGGTAATTATTCCAAATTATTGGTAATTATTCACAATTCTTGGTAATTATTCCTAATTTTTGGTAAATATTGGTAATTATTACAAATTATTACTAATTATTCCTAATTATTGGTAATTATTACTAATTATTACTAATTATTGGTAATTATTCATAATTATTGGTAATTATTACTAATTATTGGTAATTATTACTAATTATTGTTAATTATTCCTAATTATGGGTAATTATTGCTAATTATTGGTAATTATTACTAATTATTGGTAATTATTACTAATTATTACTAATTATTACTAATTATTACTAATTATTACTAATTATTACTAATTATTACTAATTATTCCTAATTATTGGTAATTATTGATAATTATTGGTAATTATTACTAATTATTGGTAATTATTACAAATTATTTCTAATTATTACTAATTATTGGTAATTATTACTAATTATTACTAATTATTGGTAATTATTACTAATTATTCGTAATTATTATTAATTATTGGTAATTATTACTAATTATTGTTAATTATTACTAATTATGGGTAATTATTGTAAATTATTGGTAATTATTACTAATTATTGGTAATTATTGGTAATTATTGGTAATTATTACTAATTATTGGTAATTATTACTAATTATTACTAATTATTACTAATTATTACTAATTATTACTAATTATTACTAATTATTGTTAATTATTGGTAATTATTGGTAATTATTGGTAATTATTACTAATTATTGGTAATTATTACGAATTATTACTAATTATTACTAATTATTGGTAATTATTACTAATTATTACTAATTATGGGTAATTATTACTAATTATTGTTAATTATTACTAATTATTGTTAATTATTACTAATTATTTGTAATTATTACTAATTATTGGTAATTATTACTAATTATTGGTAATTATTACTAATTATTGGTAATTATTACTAATTATTGGTAATTATTACTAATTATTGGTAATTATTACTATTTATTACTAATTATTACGAATTATTACGAATTATTACTAATTATTACGAATTATTGGTAATTATTATTAATTATTGGTAATTATTACTAATTATTGGTAATTATTACTAATTATTGATAATTATTGGTAATTATTACTAATTATTACTAATTATTACGAATTATTACGAATTATTACGAATTATTGGTAATTATTACTAATTATTACTAATTATTGGTAATTAGTGATAATTATAACCAATTATTACTAATTATTCGTAATTATTGGTAATTATTACTAATTATGGATAATTATTGGTAATTATTACTAATTATTACTAATTATTGGTAATTATTGGTAATTATTTCTAATTATTACTAAGTATTCCTAATTATTGGTAATTATTACTATTTATTACTAATTATTGATAATTATTGGTAATTATTACTAATTATTACTAATTATTGGTAATTATTGGTAATTATTACTAATTATTACTAATTATTGGTAATTATTACTAATTATTGGTAATTATTACTAATTATTGGTAATTATTACTAATTATTGGTAATTATTACTAATTATTGGTAATTATTAATAATTATTTACTAATTATTACTAATTATTGGTAATTATTACTACTTATTACTAATTATTACTAATTATTCTTAATTATTGGTATTTATTACTAATTATTAATATTTATTCTTAATTATTTGTAATTATTACTAATTATTCCTAATTACCATTTAAATATGAACAATGAATACTAATAATTTAAATTTATTAAGTAACAAAACAATGTAAACATAATTAAATTACAACTAATTAAGAATAATTGAAACTAATAAAAACTTTAAAATAAATATTAAATTAAAATGAAAATAAATACCTTTAAAATTGATCTGAGGTTGATCTCTGATCGTTGTTAAAAACTTCAATATCAACTCCAAAAAAATTAAACTCAAGAAATGCTAAACTCTAAAAATAGAGTTTTGAGAGAAGTAGAAGATCGATTTTGAGAATGAATGAATAAAAAACGGATGGGGGGTATTTATAGGTTAGATTATTTGCGACAAGACTAATTGCGACGGTACCCGTCGCAAATACCTTACCTCGCATTTATTACGGTCAACGGTTAAATAGTTATTTGCGACGGGACCCATCGCAAATAATAACCTGCCGACTTACTATTTACGACGGGGGTATACCCCCGTCGCAAATACCTTTTACCGCCGCCGGTTATTTGCGACGGGCGGTTACTGCCCGTCGCAAATAACCTTCCCACGATTTGGCGCAGAAAGCGCGCCCGCCCTTTTGCGATGGGGAAAGCCAACCCATCGCAAATAAGGTTTTAACGGGACTATTTGCGACGGGATTTTTCCCCGTCGCAAATAACCCGTCGCAAATGCCCATTTTTCCCGTAGTGTTAATACACTAATCCTTTTGAGTTCCCTAAATTGTTTTATATTTAGTTTTCAATTATTTTAGTATATCAGCATGTATTTTGAACTAGGTTTTTTCATACTGCGATTACTTATCTCTATGGTTTTGACTTTAGACTAGCCACATACTATGTTATGGTAGTTAGTTATTAGAAATGGAGAAAAATAATAAATTATAAACTTGGTTATCATAAGGAATTTATGACACCTCACATCTGGTCAATGTTTTTTATCCCTGTCTGGGGACTAGGAAACTTAGTAGATTTTTTTGGTTCAATATATTATTAAAATTATTTTCTTTCCCTCTTTCTATTTTAATTTTTTTTTATTTTTATTCTTTGTGTGCTCATTTTGTGATTATCTAGTTATATATAGTGGAAACATTGGTACAAAACTCAAGAGAAGGTTTAAAAATCAAGAGAATATATTTTTGAGTGTGATATTGAGTTAGAGGGTAGATTGAGGATGCGTCATAAATAAGAAAACATAGATGGTGTATATCAGGAATAATGGATATATTATCCTGTGAAATGAAGAGAACCATGGAAAATACCATTGAAAGAGTAAATATTACCTTTATGTATAGAGGTATAATCAATATTAATGGTGCATAAAATTATATAAAGTAATCCAGATAAATTCAATAATCATCCCAATTGATTTCCTTAATGGATCATTTAGTCATGCTAAGATGTGGGTGAATCAATATAGAACAATCTTACCAAATTCATTCAACTTAAAATTTTACCCCTTTTATAATTTGAAATTTTTTCTTAGTTAAGATGTATTGATTAATTTATTCATTCCCAATACATATTAACACCAAAATAAATCCTAAAATTAAATAGGGAAAATTAAATTTTGTTTTTACATGTTTTAACCCCAAGGTGGTAATCTACTTATTATTGTGTTTAGATCAAGTTTGAGATATAGATTTTCATTATTATCACAAGTGAATACAGTGGTGAAGGTATCATAATGAACCCTAGTATTACCCAAACTCATGGGTTTGTAGTTATCACCCTATTCTCACGGAGAGAGATCATAAATCACACAAAAAACACTATTGATAGGTTAACTATATTGGATACTTCCAATTATTCATCCATAAACTAGTTGGTATTTGATTATATTGGTAGCCTCTAGTCTTCATTTTCAATTTAAAATAACTCTAGATAATTATCTTTTTTCATCGATGGGATGTATATAAATCAACTATAAGTTATTCTTCCTCAATATAGGTCTTCTTGTTGTATTGAATAATCAAATCCAACTTTATTCATTCTAGCCTTGTATGCTATCTTCTAGAAACTCAACTTATAGATCATACTCTTCTTAAAGAACTTGAAAATTTGTAACTTATACTGGTTTAGACTAAAAGTCGGTATTTTTCAATAACTTCTAATCTCTTAATGTCTTGAAACCCTTCACAGATGCATTATAACTTTGAGTTCTGAATCTTTACAATCTTCTACCGAAATGATATGAAAAACATGCATGTTGGATGCTCCATATATTATATATTTTCAATCTTAAAGCTTCATAAAAAATTTATGACTGATCTCGCCTCATTTTTTTGACCATAAAACAATATTGAATCTTTCATGAAATACAATGATTCCTTATCTCTAAGGTCATTCTTATGATAAATATATCTTGAAAAACAATTCTTCATATATAATTCCTCATTGAAACATATTATATTATTCCTTAATTATTGGAGTGAATCATGGTTTGTGACCTATTATATTTTTATCATGACTTCTAGATCACCAAAATTAGTTCAAATGTTACTTTACATAAATATTATGTGATATATTTTTGGTATCTTATGGTTCTTTAACATTCACGAGCTTCACTTCACTTACCCTTCCAGAACTATCTCCACATTTGAGTTACTCAATATGCAACAATTGAATATTTGAAATATTTTTTAATTAACCCTTGAGATTCAGATGTTTTTATTCCATTTCTCCAAAAAATCATTTAAAATATAACATATGGAATATCATCTTCTAGTTTATCTTATAATATATTCAATTTCTAATCATCTCAAATTTTAATTGACTATATTTTCCCTTAAATAAACTTCTACACTTCTCAACTTTAGCAGCTTTAACTTTCCATAAATTCCAATCTTCACTGGATTATAATAATTTATTTGTCTTAAATATAATCAGGATTAGTAAATTACACTTTCATTTCTATAAAAAATTTGAATTTAAAACATCCCAACTTATCAACATTATTAAATGATTTAACTTTTGGTTTACATATTTCAAAAACACTCAAGATTGGTATTGTAATACTTATACCTTTATCAATTCCCCAATTTAATTCAAAAAAAATGACCTTTTGTAAATATTTATTATTATTGTATATCTTAGTGTGAACTCTTAATGACTTTTCCAATTATTCATTACTTCAAGATTCTTGATACTTCACCTTTTGTTTCAAAAACAATCCATCTTATTAATTAAAAATGGATCATGAATTATTCTAAAACAATAGTGATTTTTGTTACATTTAATGATTAGTGTAGCATCATCTGAACTAACTTTCAGAACACCTTTTATAATATCTTCAACTTCTCGAATTTGGATAATTGGTTGAACTTAAACTAATTACCTATTTACTTTAAAATTTCACAGTGGGTCCCTAAAGTATTTTCAATTTTTTGGTGAGAATGACCTTTATGTATCATATAACATTTTTACATTTTTCTCATTTTTAGTATCCACAACAATAATACTCTTAATTATTACTTAATTTTTTTTCTTTTTTAAATCTTTATAGAAAGTAACTTTCCGATTCAAAATATCTTATATAACAAGTTAGGATTATTTCTTTTGTCACATTATTTAGTTATTCTACCTTTTTCAATCCTCAAAATTTGATTCTTCTTCAGTGTTTGGCTCAATTATTTTATAAGAGTCTCAAGGATTCTTCTTCAAAATTCACATATTCTATATCCAAAACTTATCTTATAGTAGTATGTCATCATATATTTTGAATTTATATATGACCTTATTAATTATATTTTCAACTCACTTTAGTATAAAATCTTCTACTAAAATTATAACTAATGAATAATCATTGTTATCATTCATAGTTCATCTTTCATGAGTTTATTATCCTACTAGAATATATTCTAAGTGCTCATCATGTAACTTATAGATATAATTCATCCTAAAAATTATCTCATTAAATCTCATAAAAGCATCTATCATCTTTCAACATCCATTTTTCCTACTTTTTAAATAAATGGATAGATTGTCACAAACTTTAACATGAATATGTAGAATACATATCTTTCATCAACCTTTATCATTTTTCATATATCTCATTATTTTTGGCGAAAAGATCATTGGATTCACCACTTCTTGAAATATCCATATTCACTTGATAGTATCATTAATTCTGAAACAAATTCTTCTTCAACATATATATTAATCATTTGGACTTCCAATATCATTCATTATTAGCTTCCTAAAGTATATTTGGAATATCCTTTTGTTTCAGAATGTTAATTTTTGAAACACCTCTGGTTTTACATTCAGTATAGCTTCATTATCCATATAAATTTTCCTTACATGTAGAAATTAATCATCCTTTTAACACTTATCATTATCTATTGTGTTCTTTAAAAATTGACCAAAAATAAAACATTCATCACCATTCATTGGGTTCTTTAATCTCCCCCATTATATTTTCCATCAATACCTAATATAAGATAAATTAAATGATCACATCAAATTTTCTCATGTTTCTATCTCATCCTTATTGCGAATAAATTCAAAGGCTCAATAGTGAGGTAAATCCACTCTAATATCATAATACAATAATAATGTGAAATTTCATATTCTACCATTTTATCTTCCATTACATTGAATATAAAACCTAATTTTATTTGAGAGAAGGATGAAATTAAATTTATTTAAGTAATGATGCATAAATTAATAATCCCCAAGTCTATATGAGAAATAGTCATTAATGAAACCAAGATATATTAATATAGATATCCAATTTCTATAAAAATAATTCATCAATATAATATAAACTCCGAAATGTTATTTGATGGGTTGTTCAAATGATTTTTCATGTAATATCCTACATCCATGATAAAAAAATAGATTAAAAACATTCAAACCCAAGAAGCTTTCTCCTATTTTAATTTACTTTTTATTTTTCATCAAATAACCAATCCCCCATTTTAAGTTTCAGAAATAATTATTTCACATAAGGATAAGATAGTATAATTAATATACATTATATATGAAAACATCAATTTCTAGAATTTTAACCTCTAGAATATCATCAGAATCCAGAATATATGTGAATGGAATGAAAACATATAGAACTATAATATTCATAATTACAACTTTTCCCCCCTACATTTACACTTTTTTACAAAAACTTTTTAAATATTTTGAATTAGTAGTTCCATCATTACAATAATTCTAGATTTTCATGATAAGTTGATATTTGGCATTGATTTAATATCAACTCACCCTAAAGGGGTAAAATCTATCTATATTCATCATCATTTATGATACCATATGAAATGTTATGGTTGATACTGATTTAGATACAATACTCTGTTATGGATATTTCATTTAGATGTAAAGTGTCCATAGATTTTCAATTATCCTTATGTTTTACCCAAAAATTGCATCATCTTTAATTTATTGAAAAATTAAAATAAACACGACATTTGTGGGAATAAGGTAGAATATTTATTACTTCTTAATCAGAGAAAAAATATTGAGAGATACTTCTCAACCTATATACTCCTTTCAATTTAGCTCAATATCTATAGGAACTCTTCGTGCTTCCTTATTTTTTTTTCTAAACATAAACTTCCATGGGTAGCATGTACATTCTATTACCCTCAAATTTTACTTTGTGTGGAAATTTCTTTGTCACAACACCTATAGAGAAGATGAATTATTTTTTATTTCCTTCAAATTCCTTCTTACTTTTAGCTGATTAGACCAAATAGTCATGAAATCATTATCAACATCTTGAACTTTTTCTTTTTTGTAAATACTTATTCTTCATAATAAACTTTCTTTCACTTGAATCTGTTAATTCATGGTCTGATAGTAATGTCATGAAATTTTTAGGAGTGTTAGTATAATGTTTTCATCTTCTACATAGTTTTTATCTTCCTTTAAGTTACACACATTAGGAATATTCTATTATATTTCAAATTATTCTTCAAAGATATCTTCCACCAAATCAATATTTTTGTTACTTTCTCAAATTGATTCTATTTATTATTTTGAGTTTCTTTTATTAACATTAATATTCATTGATTTATTGAAATTTTCCATGATTTTTTCATTTATTACACAATATAAGAATATTTTACTTGATGTTTCATCTTCCTTTACTTAATTCTTGGGTATGTTTTGTTAAATAACTTCATTTTTATTTCACCCCAAGGTAGACTTACATTATTCCTTTTTATCCTCTATAGCCTTATTACTCTAGTAAAAACTGAATCTTTCTTGGTAGGTGTAAATATTTACTCATCATCAAAATGAAAACTTTTATTATAACTTTTATAAAATTTCTCGAGATATTCAAATCTGTTATAAGTAAATATATTTACCTTATTTTTTTGCAAATTTATTGAACCCAACATGATTTACTTTAACTTAAAATTTTCCTCTCTTAATATAAGTCTTATTTATTGTTCAATTATTTAACTTCTATTCCAAAAATAAATGTAATTGTGTATAAACCTTTAACAACACCATCTATAGCTCAAAAAAATTTGATTTGTTCATTTGTGAATGATTCTAGCCAATTTTGTGTCATTTTTACTTCTATGAAAGGATACTTTCCATTTGAACTTTTCTTTGGGAACTATAATTAATTATCTTGTTTTTATCCACCTTTGTTAAAGTGGTGCGTTTCTAAAAATTATTATTTACCCACTTTAGTTTAGAATTTAAATTATAACCTGCACTATTCAAATAACCAGAATTTGGGCATACATAATTCTTGGAACTCATGGTTTCCCTTTATTGTGAGATTTTATTGTATTTAAATTCTCAGAATCTCAATATCCTCTTGATATGAACTTGAGTAATTTTAAGAGTAATAATCCTTTTTTATTCTTATATGTAATACGATATTCTTTTATATTCATGAAAAAACTCATCTTAAGTAACTTCTATTTATCATAAATTTTATTCTAACTCAAGACACATTAAATTTATAGTTTTTTATGATCTTAAATAAATTTTACTCTATCATCAGATTATATATTCATCTTAATAACTTGATCTTAATTCATCATACTCATCTATTTAAAGGAACAATCGAGATATTTTATTTTTTCCTTGATCTCTAATTTAGTATCATTGGCATTAATGATAGATTCTAGAGTTTTTTTGGTTCATGAATATTTTCCTCAAAAACATTCTTACTAAAAATTCTCTAACAATAATTTATTTGAAATTATTCTCTATCCATGAACATCATTTCATTATAATGTAATATAGATTATTCTTTGGATTCAACAAGTTTAGTGAGAGTGTTACACTTATGCATATTTTTAGGTAGTGCATTCTATATTTCTTCAGTTTCAAATTCTAGCTATTCTTTTTCATCATGATAACACTTGATTAATTAAAATATATAAGTGGAAACCTCAATAGTATCTTTATTAATTTTTTTAATTTTGAGTATAGATATTTAATGGACTCAATAGACTTATACTCTTCAAATATCAAACAAGATTATTCTAGAGGATAAATATCATTATATTTATCATAATAGTTACCACTTTATTATCTTCAAGTAGTGGTTAATGCACATTTTTTCTTGTCCAGAGAAGTTAACATCCTAAACTACATAGCCTCAATTTTCTTCCTATTTTCCAAAGTTTTAGTCAAAACCTCTATATTTGTACTAATAGAAATAACTTTCTTTTTCTCTAACTAAGGAATCTTAAGAAATTATTCAAATATAAAATTCATTTATATTAGTTAATATAACTAATAGAAAAAAATATAGATACAATTCAAGGAAAAATATATTATCTCTAATATAAATTGAAGTCCCTAGATGATCGTGTAGACACATTGATTGGGGGATGAATCAGTGTAGACTAATTGTACTAAACTATTTCAAATTAAAAATTTCCCCAATTTTATTATTAAAATATTATTCTCAATTAAGATATATATATGTGTGTGTTTTTTCCCAATAAACATTCACAAAAAATGCAATCTTAAATGTAAATAGATCACAATAGGTGGTATTTTTTCAAGGTTCAACCCCAATGTGGGAATCTACTCCATGTTGTATTCAGGTTATGTCTAAGATATAGATTTTTACTATTAACATAAGTGATTACAGTGAGGATGGTATCACCCTGATCCCAAGTGTTACGCACAGTCAGGTATCACCCAAGTCCCCTAGGGAATCATCACACTTCACATAAAACGATATCTTGATGGACTCTTTACACAGCCTCCCACCAATTCTTTAGCATCTCAAGTAGTTTTTCATAAATTGTATTGGTATCTTCCAATATTCAATGAACCTCTTAAAAGAACTCCTAAAAATGTTCTTCCTTTACCTTTAGGATCAATCTGCATCACTTTTAATATTTCATTCCTTAATAAAAATATTTAACTTCTAGTGAATAATCAACTATAATAACATGTACGTCGACCCTGTAATCTATCCCCAAGAAACTCATCTTTTGGAACTTCTTCCCCTTCACACACTTAAATATTATAAAATTATTTAGGTTTCCACTGAATGTTGGTCTTACTCAATAACATACAATTTCATAACTTTTGGAATCCCTTAACTGATTTAAGATCATTGAGTTTTCAATCCTCTAAATCTTTGACCTGAATGATCTTTGAAACTAAAAATTTGGATACTCCCTCTATTATATATTATCAAACCCTAATATTCATAATTTTATTATGAATAATATAGACTCATTTATATACCCATTACAAAATATTGAAACATATTTTAAATATGATGTTTCCTCATCTTTATGGTCTTTATTTTGATAAATTTGGATTGACCAATAATTATTTGCATTCATGTCCTTGGTCAAACATCTTCTCTATTTCTTTAAATTTTGGATTGAATGATGGATTATGAATCATGATATTTTTATATTGAATTCTAACTAAGAATCATAAGTTTGAATTTTAATTCATAATAATGTTATGCGAAATATTTCGAGTAACTTCTAGTTATTTAACATCTATTTTATTCACTCCATTTCATTTTCTTGTTTTTTCCTCGGAATATAAGTTACTTAGTCACATATAGAATTGTATGTTAAAACTAACCTCGACATATCTCATGATATTTTTGTGTTCTTAATCCATTTCTCCAATACATCAAAAAGATATAGATTAGGGAATCTTAGCTTTGGTTTCATCTTCCAATCTTCTTATCTTTCAATCATGCCAACTTCAAATTGACTAAATTTCCATCGACTAAACTTTTAAAAATCTTGTCTTCATCAAATCACACTTTTTATAACATTTTATCTACACCATGTTAGAATAATTATGTAGTTACCCAGACCTTAGAATCTTTAATACAATGCCTACATTATTACATTGAATGGGATACAAGGTATCACATCCTAAAGGGATGAATAGTTTAGCATTATTGGTAAGCTAGATACATACTTGATTCATTCCCATATTACATTTGAAATCACAAATAACAACATAATTATTTTGAGAATAACTTTATTCCATCTAGTTTATCCCTATATTTAAATCATTTTAAACATCCTGGAATCCTGTGGAAATGAAACAAAATAAGGGTGAGCTCAAATGCTCAGTAAGGGTTAAGTACAATGGAAGCAATCACGAATCAATAAGCATAATGAATATGGAAAGGTGAAAAAATGAACACACATTCCATTTAAATATCATTACTGTATGAATATATATGACATAATCAATATGTAAAGATAAATAAATAAGAACACATGAAATTTAAATAATTGAATAAGAAATAATCCATATAGAAAGATAAATAACTTAAAACACATTTCATTTAATCAATAAACTGATCATGAAATGCATCCAAAGATATACTCATAGTCAAAATACCCTAGATAATAATAAATAAACTAATAATAAATACAATTCTTAATTATTGGACGTCATGTCTCAAGCACATAATACCTCTATCATTAATACCTTTCACAAGATGGTTTAATCTACACGTACAAACCTATTTAATGATAACTTAACTGATTTGTCTTGAGAGATATACCGATGCATCAAGGGGATATATAATTTTGGGCCCTTCCCATTACTTTAGGTCTAAATAATTCCTCATATATCGAATTATTTATTTAATTCACGAATCAATGTGACTTAAGATAAAATATTCATATTGATTAAAGGATACATATTTATCAATATTTTCCCAATAAAACAAATAACATTCAAAGTAAAACCTGATATTTAGAAATGATATTTAGTTTAATAAATAATAATATTCAAGATAAATAATATTGATATTTAGTGAAAATTTAATGTATTATTTTCACAAAAAAATTTAACATTTCCCAGGAGAGTTATTGACTACAAAAATGAATCAAAGAAGTTAATATTCAATAATTTCCTTTGAAAAAATGATCAAAAACCATATGGAGGAAGAATAAGGATGTTATCAATACAATATATATCCATTGGTATAAAAATAAATGGTTTATTTCATTGGTTAATAGAAATAAAATAAAACGATCTTTTAAAATGTTATTGTTGAAAATATCCTTTTTATTTTGATAAACATTTTAAAAATCCTTTACTTTCAAAATAATTATTAAAAATGTTTTATTTAAAAATATCCTTTTAATATTGAAAAGGAAGATTAAAATAAATGATGTTATAGTGTAAAGTTAATTATATACATGACCTAAAAGTTAAAAATAATATTCCTTTTACAATGTAAATAGTTTAGAAAAGTACCTTGTTCAAAAATGTTAAGAATATTCCTTTAAAATTTTCGATAAGAACCAAACGAGCATAGTTTTGAAAATGAAATATGATTGATTTTAATTTTTTAAAGAGTAAATATGGCTAAAAACGGATTTGATAAATAAATTTCAAAATGTTAAAAACATTTTTAAAAATAGATTTAGAAAACAATCCTTTGGAAGAAAACAAATTTCTGTCTAAAGAGAAAAATAAAGTTAGATATTTTTTCAAACATTTTATTAATTAATTTAAGTAAAAAAGAGTGTAAATATGGTAATATTAATTGAAAATTTATTTAATAATAATAGGAGAATATAATTAAATCATTTTTAAACAATTGTAACACCTTGACTCCAGAAGCCTCGAGTCGGCACATTATTTAATTACATTCACATGTTTATAAGGATAAAAATCCAGAAAGACCGATCAGTTTAGTAGTATTTGAAAGATAGATTACATAATGATACCCATAATACATTTGTCAATAGTAAATACAAATATGATAAATAAAATTAAGTAACTTGTGTCCTCAAAAGGTTATTCAAATATTTCTTCTTCATAACCTGTGGAATGGAAACAAAATACGAGTGAGATCAAATGCTCATTAAGGGTAAGTAAAGTAGAATAAGTAATGAATCAATTATAATAAAACAACATGGGAAGTTAAATATATAATAACACATGAAATTAAAATAAATATATAAGGAAAAATTGATATGTCAAGGTAAGAAAATAAAACCCATTCCATTTAATTAATGAACTAAAAATGAAATGTATCCAAAGATATGTCGATGAAAAATTTCATGGATGAATATTAAATGAAAATAAATGAGGTAAATGATTTCTTAAAGGATGACATATCTATGTCACATGAAAACCTATTCCATTAAGACATATCACAAGAATGTTTAAAACTATGGATAAAAACCTTTTTAATTTGGACAACTTATTTGTCTCATGAGAAACTATCGATGCATTGAGGGGAAATAAAAAGTTTGGGCCCACCTGTCATTACTAGTCCAAACAACTACTCATATAAAATAATAAAATAAACAATATTACTTATAAAATATACATATTGAATAAATAATATGGTTTTATCAACAATTCCCCAGTTAATAAAACAGTTCTCAAAGTGAACACCGTATGTAAAAATATTATATAGTTTAGGAAATACTAATATCCATTAAATGAAAATATGGATATTAAATTAAAATTAAATTTAATATGATTAAAATAAAGTGATTTTTTCACTATAAGTTAACAATCATAAAATAGAGTGATATTACAAATATGACAATTAAGAAAAATCTTTAGGAGAATAATCTTTAAATATTCTAAAGTATCCCATACCACTTTGGAACATTTAGATCATAATATACTGAAAGGTATGGAATTAAATGAAACAAATAATATCATGATAACAATGGTATTCATGATATAATATGAAAATGTATTATATACACCAAATAAAATTGAATTGGTGTATAATAACAAATTAGTCTCAATGGAATGTAAATTGAGACGAAATTACCTTACCTTAACCTTCCTTTTGTTTTGTGGAATTTATCCTCATGTATAGCGGTTTAAATTTTTTTAATAACTTATATCATAACCATAACCATATTAATAATTATAATATCATATATTAACTTCTTATAATATTTTATTACCCTTTTATTAACACTCTTTCATTATTTTAACTATTTCAGGTGTTAATTTCCATGTTTTCTCACGTATGTTTTGAATTTTTATTTTATTATACTATTACTTAGATCATGGTTTAATAATCCCCGGAATTTAATAAATTACATAATTATATTATATATTCATTACATATTTATTTATAATAATCTATAATGTTTGGAGATAATAAATGAAATGCATCATTCATGGCGACAGTATGTCGTACGTATGCATGATCACTTATTTAATCTTTTTATTGTATTAAAATAATTAAAATTAAATGATATATGTATATTATAATTATAGTATCATGTATATGTTTTATATGTTACATAGTTTTATTAATACCATCATTTATAAATTCCATGTATGGAATGAATGAGTCACATCACTTTGAGGGGGTGCTAGTCCACACTTTCTCAAAAGAAAGTATCATATTAGACAAGATAGAAAGCATAAATCTATGTTATAAATAAAAATGAAATAAGAATAAATAAATTATAAATATAATATATATCATATATAAATATATTTTCCCTAATAATTTTCACCATGGGAGGTGTTAAAGTAAAAATTAAAACCATCAGTTCGTGAGGCAGTAGTTCGTCAAACAACGAAATACTATGTTCATTACCCATTTGATGGAGATGTGTGTAAGTGTATATAGAAATCATAAATTAAAAAATACTAGTATATTTATTATACTGGTACTGTTATGTAATAATTAAATAATAATAATATAGGGAGTAGAGAAGAAAATGAAATAAAAGAGATCGTTGGAAGATGTTACCTTAAAATCGGGTATCTCCTTTTGGTTTATACTAAAGGGATTCCTTGGAAGGATTTAATACAAAAGGGAGGATTAAAGTTATGTGGGATGGATTTTTAGAATCTATTTGGTAAGATATTTTCTTAACCCAAGTGGTTTGATAGGTCGAGGAAGTGGGAGAAGTGGTGGCCTTTTATTGTGGATGAGTAGTACTCTTGTAATATTTTGACAAATAAATTATTCCCACGTTTTTCATGTTGAAAGTGGATCCAATAATAGAAAACATTCAACAAAATATAGTATAGTGTTTAAATATGTCCATAAAAAATATTTTGGACATGTTTATAGGTCTTTTTGGGCCTTAAGGTTAAGGTTTAGTCCTTTATTAAGCTTAATTTAACCTTAATCATTGTAATTAGTTTTAATCACTTTCACTAATATTTTTGGTAAAAAAATAATTTGAATTTATTAGAAATTATAAATTATTTTGATTCAAAATATGAAATCATATTTTAAAAATTCTAATCAAATTATTCATATAAATTAATTTAAAAAACATCCCACGGGAAGGAAGACAATGCATGTTTTAAATGAAAAAACGTTTAAAAGGTTGGTAAGTATTTCTAGTCAATTTCAAAGTGAAATTGATTGCAATGACTTGAATTTTATTAATTGATAAATATATTATATAATTAATCTTTAAAATAAATATAAAACATAATTTAATCTTATAAATAAATTTGATGAAAAATAATTTTCAAACTAAAATTCAGTATTTTCAATATTCATTAAAAAATTAACCTTCAAAGAAAAATACAAATAATTCACCCTAAGATATTTATTATATTTCAATTCCAAATAGAAATTTTATTTTCACATATTATATCAATTAAATCCTCAAAATTAATATTTAAAATAGTTTTTCTAGTAAAAGGTGGTAAAAATGCCTTAATAAAAATATAGTTTTTAATAAATAAAACTAGATTTGTTCTTATATTATGCTTATAAAATCTATTGGATTAATATTAAAAAGTTTTTTTTTGAATATATAATATATATGTTACAGTAATATCACTCACTAAATTTAATTATTTTTAATTTATTAGGGTAAAAAAACTTTGTGAGCATAATAATAATAATATTTTTCTTTATATCCAATCATTTTACATATCCATTCCAAATTAAATTTTAACCAATGAAATCATTTTATATTTTTGTAAACCATATAATTTTATAATTTAGATTACCCTTTTTCATAACTATTAATTTAATAGAAATGTTATATCTTATTATATAATATAATATTTTAATAATATATCCTAATTCGGTAAAATACGGACTTGCATCTACCGCAAGCCATTTTAAGAAAATCATTATTGTCTATGTTTCATGCTAACTCACTATCATGTGAATTAAAATCAATAAATTATATTAAATTTATTTATAGTAGTAAATATGTTATAAAAAACTAGGATATATATATTCTATTACGTGATTGGTGATGCGTGTGATATAGGTTATCAAATACAATGTTTTTAATTTATAATTTTGGGGTGTTACATTATCCCCACATTAATTAAATTTCATCCTAACAATTTAATCTTGATTTAAATAGTCTAGGAATTTTGAAAATAAAATATTGTTGAAAACCCCACATTATAAATAGGGTTAACATCACATATTCTTAATAAGAGAGAAAGGGATGTAAAATGGACACATAACTAGGTTCCCTAGTAGGTGAATAGAGGTGTGAAATAGAAACATGGATATAGGAAAAATTGAACAATCAAGTTCTGATGGATAGTGCTAGAGAACCTAGTTAGGATAAAGTTAATAATTAAAAAAATACCCAAATATGTTATTCTTTATGGGGCTATTTGATTCATCAAAACAATGGTACTAGGAAATATTTTTGGTTTCAAGATCATTTTTGACAAATTCTTTCAATCTATAAGAATATAAGAAAATATAAATTTCTATAAATATAATATTTTCTTTTTATTATTCCTTGAACTATTTCTACTTCATCTCTTAGCATATGATACATCACATGGTGAAGTATTGCATTAAAAACTAAAATCTCATCCAATGATCAACAATTTAATAAATGGTTATCTTTTCTAAAAGATTATAATTCGATAATTTAGAAAGATGGTCACTAAAATTCCAAAATGAACATATAATTATCCTTTAATCAACCAGAAGCAGCTCTAAATTTTTACATTCCAAACATGTGAATAACTTCATCATGAATTATATTGAAATATGGTAATAACTCAAATTAAAAAAAACATTACTGAAAACATGTATTATTTCTTATTATCTATGTTAGACACAAGTTATTATATATGTTACTTAAATAAAAAATTATTGTAAACTCCATCAGTGATAGCATAGACCACTTGTCGACAAGTCAATAATCAGTTCCAAGGTAGTCAAAACATTTCTAAATCAATAATTTATTTATAATTATCTCAATATTAAGAACATATTAAGGGCTCTATTCCCCTCAATCATGTGTTTTCCAAAAAATTTAACTTTCTACTTAACAAGTTTTCTTTGTACCATTCAATATATGATCTCAAATCCTTAAGGAAAAATTATTACAGTAAAATCCTCATATATTCCATAATTCTTATAACTAGTATATTGTTGATAAAATATTCAAATTATATAATTCTTCAATAGGCATATTAATCATTCATATTCATATTCAAATGTATCATAACATGATAATTATCCAATATCATAATTTGGGGTATATTCGTTTGACGTATGATACATTGACTTGAATAGTGTACTATCTCCTTGCTATTGAAGTATTAAACATTATAAACATTTTTCTTACCCTTTAAATCACAAGAATGGTGTAATTTCTTTCCACACATGTAGAAAACTCCCATTAATTTTTATAAAGTACAAGTGTGTTTCCTTCCACAATTATCACATATGGGAAAGTACTTCTTTCACTTCTTCCCTTCATCCATATTTTTCTACACCATTCTCTTCTTCTCTTGATTCCCTTAAAATCTATAAGACTTAGGGAATTTTTTATCAATATCATTAGAACATGATAATATTTCTTCATATGATGAGAATAGTTAAGGAACTACTTCCATTATAAATGTTGGCTTAATACCATAAAAGATATGATCCTTATAACTCTTTAGATCATGTGCACTGGCGGGGTTATCATTCCTTACTTTAGGATCCATTTCTAAATAATATAATATATTGGATTAGCTCCTAAAATTATGAACATTGTATAACTATAAATATGGTATAACACATAGCATAAATTTATGCATCGTAAATCCTAGAGTCATAAACTTTAGTTACTTTGGAGAAATCCATACATTTAAATACTTCATAATGGTAGGTAAATAAAATGTGAATTATCCTAATCATATCCCCCTGAAGTGTCAAACCAAGTGAAAAGTAAGGCCAATTGTCATGTACTAGGTTACACTGAGTCATGCCCGATACAACTTGTTAGATTTGTCTCTACAAGGTACATCTGTGCCAAAACCACATCCACTTGTAGTATCTAGATAGGGATGTATTCCTCGGAATACTAACATAACATATACCTTACATAAATTTTAGTATTTTATTGTATACTTATCCTCAATTTCTATCTTAGGGTTCTGCTCCCTAATAAATGTTCTCTAAATCAATTTTCCAAGGTTGTTACTAAACTTTATCTGATACTAACTATAACGCCCCAACCCCAGAAGCCTGGAGCCAGTGAATTATTTTATTACATTATCATGTTTATAAGGAAACAAATCCTGAAGGTCTGATCAATTTATAAGTCTGGTAAATATGTATTACATACATGATACCTATAATAACTAGAGAAATATAAAATAAAATTATGATACATAAATTAAAGTAAATTGCATCCTCAAAATCTTACTTAAACATTTATTCCTCATAACCTGGGGAAAGGAAACATAATAAGGGTGAGCTTAAATGATTAGTAAGAATAAGTAATGTTGAAGAAATAATGAATAAATGAGAATAAAAAAAATGACAAGGTAAATATATGATAACACATACCATTCAAATAAATATACAAGGAAAAATCAATATAGTAAGGTATGAAACTGAAAAACATTCCATTTAATTAATGAACTGAAAATGAAATGTATCCATAGATATGTCGACACAAAATATCATGGATGAATAATAACTACAAATAATAAGGGAAATTATTTTTGAATGGATTTTATATATTAGGATCAGGATAACCTATACCATAAATATCATTCATAATATGGTTTAAAACTATGTATTGAACCCCATTTAATTTGGCCAACTTATTTGTATCATGAGAACCTATCAATGAATCAATGGGATATATAAAGTCCATGACCCACCCATCATTAATAGTTAGAATAATTCCTCATATAAAATAATAAAATAAATAATATTCCTTATCAAATATTCATATTGAAAACACAATACGTTTTTGTCAATAATTCCCTAGTTAATCAAATAATTTTAAAGTGAATACCATATGTCAAAATGATATACGGTTTAGGGAAATACTAATTTACATTGTAAAAGAGTATGAATATTTAATAAAAATTAAAATGAAAAATGATTAAAATAAAGTGATTATTTCAAGATAAAGTTTACAATCACAAAATTAAGTGATATTGCAAATATAAAAATTAAGAACATTCTTTTGGATAATAATCTTTAAATATTCCAAAGTGTCTCATACCACTTTGAAACATTTTAATCATAATAGTTAGAAAGTTATGGCATTAAATGAAACTTATAATATCATTATAATAATATGATTCATGACATAACATAAAAAATGAACTATATATACACCAAATAATAGTGAATTGGTGCATAATAACAAATAAGTCTCAATGGAGTGTAAATTGAGACGAAATTCCCTTACCTTAACCTCGCTTTTGTTTTGTGGTATTTATCCTCATGTATGGTGGTTTAAATTTTTTAATAACTTATAAAATAACTATAATCATGTTTATAATATTATATATTAACTTCTTATAATATTTTATTACTTGTTTGTTTACACTCTTTCATTATTTTAACTATTTCATGTGTTAATTGCCTTATTTTCTCAAGTATGTTTTGACTTGTTATTTGCTTCTCCTATTTCTTAGATCACGATTTAAAAATATCCTGAAATTAAAACATTACCTTATTATCTTATATTTTTAGTAAATATGTATTTATAATAATATATAATGTTTGGATATAATAAATGAAATGCACTGATCATAGAGATGGAAGGTTGTACGTATGCATGAATGCTACTTTCATTTCTTTATTGTATTAAAAGAATTAAAAGTAACAAATATATAAATAAATAAATAAATATATATATATTATAATTACAATATTATATCTTTGTTATATATTTTACAGAGTTTTATTAAGACCATCCTTTATACGTTCCATGTATGGCATGAACGAGTCATATCGCTTTGAGGGGGTAGTACTCCATGCTTCTTCAAACAAAATTATCATATTTACACAAGATAGAAAGGATGAATTTATTTTAGAAATATAAATTAAATAATAATAAATAAATAATAAATATCATATATATAATATGTAAATAGAGTTTCCACCATAATGTCCACCATGCTAGGTTGTAAAGGAAAAATAATCAATCATCGTTTCATGAGGCAGTAGTTCACCATACACAGAAACAATATGTGTGTTACCCATTAAATGGAGGCGTGTGTAAGTTTAGTTATAAATAATGACATAAAAACATAATATTATATTTAGGATACTATTTTTGTTATATAATCATGAAATAATAAGAGTATAGGGAGTGGATATGCAAATGAATTAAAAGAGATCGATGGAAAATGCTACCTTAAAATCGGGTAACTCCTTTTGGTTTTAAGAAAAGAGGTTACTTGGAAGTATTTATGACCAAATGGATGATTTAAGGTAGATGGTAGTTACTTTAGTAATATATTTGGGAGGATATTGGCCAAAAATAAGTGTTTTTATAGGTGTGAGGAAGTTGGAGAAGTGGTAGCCTTTTATTGTGGAGGAGGAGTGGCACTCTTGTAATATTTTGACAAAGGAAATGTTCCCACATTTTTCATGTTGAATTTTGATAAAATAATGGAATAAATTATAAAATAGAGAGTATAGGGGATAAATATGTCCATAAAATAGTTTTTTTACAGGTTTGTAGTTTGTTTTGGGCCTTAATGTTATTGTTTAGTCCCTTATTAAGCTAAATTTTACCTTAATAGTCGTAATTAATTTTAATCACTTTCACTAAATTTTTTGGTAAAAAACTAAGTTTTACTTATTAGAAATTATAAATTATTTTTAATCAAAATATGTAATCTGATTTTCCAAATTCTAATCACATAAGTGGAATAAATTAATATAAAAATCATTATGCGGGTGGTACGACAATGCGAGTTTTTAAAGTAAAAACGTCCAAAATTTTGATAAGTTTTTAGTCAATTTCAAAGTGAAATTGATTCTAATGACCTAAATTGGATTAATTTATAAAAATATGATGTAATTAAACATGAAAACCAATTTAAAATTTAATTCAATCTTATTAATAAATTAGATGAAAAAGTAGTTTTTAACTAAAATTCAGTATTTTCCACTATTCATTAAGAACATCAAAATACCAAAAATTTACCCTAAAATAATTTTTATGTCTCAATTAATAATCGGATGCTAATTTTGACATATTAAATTAATAAATTCTCAAAACTAATATTTAAAATAGGTTCACCAGTAAAAGGCGGTATAAATGCCTTAATAAAAATATAGTATTTTATGAATAAAATTGGGTTTGTTCTTATCTCATAATTATCAAATTTATTGGATTAATATCAATATTATTTTATCAAATATATTATATATATATATCAAAATAATATCACTCACTAATTTTAATTAATTTAATTTATTAGGTTAAAACATCTTTGTGAGTATAATAATAACAATATTTTTCTTTATATTCAATTAGTTTTCATACCCATTTATAATTAATTTGAAACCAATGAAATAATTTTATATTTTTTAAACCATATATTTTCGTAAGTTAGTTTACCATTTTTAAAAATACTAGTTTAACATCTTTGTTATATCTTATTATATTAAATAATATTTTAATAATATATCATTATTTGGTACAACTCGGTCTTTCATGTAATGCAATCCATTTTAAGAAACTTGTTATTGTGTATGTTTTACACTAACTTAGGGTCATGTGCATTGAAAGCTATAAATTATATTGAATTTATTTAAAGTAGTAAATATATATAAATAATAAAGATAATATATTCCCTTATGTTCTTGGTGATGCGTTTGATACAAAATATCAAAAAAAAGGTTCATACTTTAAAATTTTTGGGTGTTAAAAAAACAATCAATTGATTTCATTCAATATTAATTTAAGAATAAATCTTCTCTATGAGAATGATATTGTGAAATAAACTCTTACAATTATCATAACATTGAATAGAGAATTATTCAATGAATTGATAATGCACGTCAGATGTAAATCCATATAAAAAAGTGTAAATACAAAATAAGATAATCAAAAGTCATTATACATATAATTAGATAATATCAACCACAACAAAGAAGTAATATAACTCAATGAAAGGAAATTGAGTTATGAAAATCTTTACCAGTTGGTAAATTTTAATTAAAATACTCGTAGATGAAAAATATTAAAATTTAAACTTAAAATACCATGAATAATGAATTAATCATGATATTACTTTTAAAATAGGCAGTATATACACCATATAAAATGAACTAGGTGCATAACATTACAATATGCCTCAATGAAATGAAATTGAGAAGAAATCTCATACCTTACGTTTCCTTTAGGATGAACGTCCTTTAACCTCCTCTATAGTGGTTTTAAAAATGTTACTAACTTATTACAAAACCATATTAGTATTTATAATATCATATCTAATCCATATATAACATCAGATGACCCATTCATTTAATGAAATTTCATTATTTTCATCATTTCAGGTGTTAATTGCCTTATTTTCTCATATATGTTTCATGATGAATGTTCTAGTTATATTAAATTTTATATAGTTATATAATATCCTGAATAATAATCATGATATAATTATCATTTTTCTTATTTAATTATACTTATATTTCATTCATTTTTTGTGGTGATGGAAAAGAGTCAAGTTGGTAGTCCACACGTAGATGAACAAAGTTACCACATTAATATAAGGGAAAAGGAATGAAAAAAATGAAATATATATTATCTATAAAAATTAATAAATATTTCATTAATATCAAAATATATTCATTAATAATACATATAATTGCAAACTTTAACTGGTATCACTTTCCATGTGAATCGTTAATCAAAGATGAATAACATCACTTCGTGAGTCTGTATCCCACTGTACACATGAGCGATTTTATTGTATCTCATAAAGAATTGAAGAAGAAAATATATAATTGATATATTGAATACAAAGGTATAATTATGTTATATCCATTATTATACCCAACATTTAGAGGTGGTAAGGAAAAAACAAACGATATTGGTTCGTGAGGCGGTAGTCTTCCACACACACAAACAATGATTTCATAAGACATTTAATGGAAGTGTGTGCATTTATAGGTAGTACCATTAGCATAAAAACATCTCATTATATGGAATATATTTAGTATATTAAATCATCTTGGTTTGAAAATAATTGATGGATGTGGAGACGGAAATAAAATGAAGATGCTTGTTGAAGAACATTACCCTCCTTCTGGTCTCCTCCTTAGGTTTTCATTAAATCCTTAAAAGAACGGATTTATGCCCAAAATATGGAATCTAGTATTAAGGTAGGGAATTTTCTAAGTGATTTGGGTTGGCTTCTATCAACCAAAATTTTTCTAAGAGGTGTGGAGAAGTGAGTGGAGTGAGTTCCCTTTTATAGTTTAGGAGGAGTGACATTATTGTAAATACTCAAAAGTATTCACTTTTGGGAGGTCTCCGTTACATCATGTGGTTCCAAAATTGAATAATAAGGGATTTTAGTTTTATTTGGCTGATAAAATCATCCTTCACACAAAAATAATTAAATTTTTATAACAATATTCCCTAGACTTTAAGTTTACTCAATTTTACCATTTTTGTTTTTACCATGATAACCTGTATCGTTTTATTTACCTATGTAATTTATCCTTTAAGACTACTATTAACATGAGTTTTATTAGATAAATTGAACTTAATGATTATAAATATGTAACCCAATTTATTAAATAATAATCCAATGTGTGTGTGAAATTAATAGTAATACACACACATATAATGCACAAAAACCTATTTAAACCTTTATCGTGGTAACTAATTTTTTGCACTAATAATTATGGTAAAAAATTAATTTTTAATATTTAGATATTATAAATTATTATGGTTACAAATATAGAATCTATTTTTCATAATTCAACTCAAAAAAGTGGGAGAGTTTAATTTAAAACCAATCTCACAGGCGTGATGAGAAAGTTGGTTTTAAATGTTCAAATGTTCAAATGTTTACAATATTTCTATAACAAAATTCAATATATAAAATATTTAAATGACACTAATTAGATTGAATGATATAAAATTTAACTAATTTTAATTTAAAACCAATTCAATATATAATTTATCACTATAATTTATTTAAACAAAAAGGAAAATTTCAATTAAAATTCAGTATTTTTCACTATTCATCATCAAAATGGAAATTTTCAAAAAAATCCCAAAAATTCACCACAAGATAATTTTGATATTTTTATTTTAAAATTTAATTTTATATTTTAATATAAATTTTATAAAATTAGTGATAATTTATTATTTAATTATGTGTGTAAAGCGCTACTAATATGTTTTTTAGAAAAAATACAGTTTTTAAAAAATATTTATTTTTATTTTTAATGTTACTTATTTTATTACTAATAAATTGATAGTTAATAAAAAATATTTAAGCTATATATTTTCATAATTTAGTTAATTTAATTATTACCCTCCATTCCAATGACATGGGTATAATCTTTATATTAAATAATAATATATTGTTGTTAGGTAAAACTCATCCTTTTATGTAATTTAAGTTATCAAAGAAACTAGTTGTTTCATATAAAGTAAGTTAAACTCAATTTTGTGTTCATTGATATCTATTGAAGGGATTTAAATAAATATATTTTGATGTTTCAGAATATTATAGCTCTTTCTACACTTGGTGTTGTGTGTCATACACAATTAATTAAAATGTTATTCTTTTAAATTTTTGGGCATTAAATTATACCCACCTTAAATAAATTGCATCCTTAAAATTTAAAATTGATCTTGACAATCAAGGGCTTGGTACTTAAAAATTTATTTTCTAAAAAACCCACATCGTAAAATGATTAATTAAATATCCTCTTACTAAGAGTGAAATGGAAGTTCAAAGATTATCTAGAATAATTACATAACTAGTTTTCTAAGTAGGAGAACTTAGGTAGGAAATTGGTACATGAATATGGAAGAAAATACTAATGCAAAAGGATTAATATAGAGTTATAGAGTTCATTTATCACAAGAAATTGGGTGATCTAGATAAGGTTAGTGACAAAAAACCATAAACTAGATAGGTGTGAAAAGGTCATTGTATCATCCATCCATCCAGTGGCCCAAAGGCCATCATTTTTATTGATTTTTGATAATACACCTTTCAAGGGGTGAGGTGGAACCCTTAAAAGGCCCGTAGGTGGAAGTATTACATGGCCCATAGGCCTTAGAGGAATTTATTTTCCCGTAGGCTTTAAACATTACAAACCACCCAGACTAACTACTTGGAACTGCTCCTCCCCAGCATCTTCGTCGTGAAATCAGCTCTCCACCTTCGCATTGTTGTTCGGCTACACATTCCCGTACATGCACAGGCTTGTCCTGATGGCAGGTGTGAAACCCTCTATTAAAATATTATGTTATAAGGATAATAGTTTTGTTTCAGGATCCTTTTTCTAATGTTGATGTATTCTTTTATTGAACAAGAATATAATGAAATATAATTACTTGATATGTTTCTAATTTATGAGAACAATTTCATCCTCTTTTTGTTCTTGGATCAATTTACAATTCATCCCTTATTTCTAGAAATAAATATCCAAAAAATGAATTTTTTATTCTGGAAGCACTGAAATTCAATTTTAACATATCATAATATCCATAAAAGAGTGATGAGTCTTTCCTTATCTCTCTAAATATTTTCCAAAACCATTATTATTAATACATTAATATATAAACCTCAAAAGTAACACCACCGGTTCATCATTAACATTCATTCATCAAATTGTTTAACTAAGCACATTGACATATTAACTAGGACATCACATAGGCTGGTACTAGGTGCTAAACCCTTTTCATCATTTGGTCATGTATTCAAGCCCTGCGGCCTTACCATACTTTATGGATTTTCTCCCATCACATGTGTTTTACTTTTTATAAACTATATTTATATAATTCCTATAAAATTCATAAAAAAATATGACGGAAATCCTTGAAGTAAAATCAATCATTAAATAACCTTTTTACTCTGGTTTTAAATAAAACCTATTTTTGCAAAGTCTAATAATCTTACTTTACTATTATTAAAATAAAATTAATAAAATAATTAACATTAAATGTTATAAATAACTTCAAAATTATGTTTATAAAATGTAAAGGCATTATTTCTCAAACAATTATTCAACTAAAACATATACCTTTCATAAATTTCTCCAACATGTCCTTAATATTGGTAGACTACCATCACATTTAACCAAAAAAGATGTGTTTAAGATTTTGAATATATGATGAATCTTAAACTCATTAACCCATGGTGGTATCCTTTACTCTAAAGATAATTAAAAAATACATTAATCATATATAGTCCAAAGAAGTTTCATGATTCTTATAACCAAAATACCATTGGTAAATTTTTTTATAAATATTTTTTTGAATCCCAATATATAAATAATTCTTCTATTTTCCTTCCACATAGGTCATTATTTGGTCTAGGGTTTATCCTAGGTCATTCAGTGTCATTATCTATTAAAATCATTCACAATTTTTTTAAAGAAAATATGTTTTATCCTAAGTATATCCCCTAAGAGTGTCAAACCAAGTGCATAGGAAGGCTCATTGTCATGTTCTAGGTAATGCTTGAGTTACGCCTAATGCGACCTTTTCAGAGTTATTACCCCTAGGTAAATATGTTCCATAACCATAACCACTTGTATTATCTGGATATGGATGTATTTCTAGAAAAATCCATATAATCTCTACCTTAATTTTTTTTGAATGTCCGTCTATACTTATCCTCAAATTCTGTCAGAGGGTTATGTTCCATACTCTATATTTTCCTAAATCTAGTTCATAATATTTCTATTAGAATTCATTTTATACCAACTATAGAGACCACGACCCCATAAGCCCAGATCTTATATGTGGTTTATTACATTAGCATGAGATACAATGAATCATATCCTAAAGGACTGAATAATTTAGAATTCTTAGAAAACTAGATACATACTTAAGTAATTACCATATTAAATTTAAAATAAAAAATTACAATGTAATTTTTTTGAGAATAACTTTATTCCATCAAATGTATTTTGGAATATCATTTATAGTAAACTTCATGGAATCTTGGGGAAAGGAAACTACACATGGGGTGAGCTCAAATGATAAGTAAGGGTTATCTATAGCGAAAGAAATAATGAATCAATAAGCATAATCAATATGGAAGGGTAAAAAACTAAACACACATTCTATTTAAATAACATTACTGCATGAATAAATTAGGAATAATCTATATGTAAAGGAAAATAATTGATAATATATTCCATTTAAACAACTGGATAAGGGATAACCAACATGTCAAGGTAAATAACTGAAAACACATTCCATTTAATCAATAATCTGAAAAATAAATGGATCCAAAAATAATATCATAGAGAAATATTCTGGATAATAATAACTAAACTCTTAATGAAGGAAATACTTAATTATTTAACATCATGTCTCAAGCACATGATACTACTACCATCAAGACCATTCAAAGGACAGTTTAATCTATAGGTAAAAACTTTTTTGGTGCTAACTTAACTGGTTTGAAAAATGAGACCAATCAATGCTTCTAGGGGATATATAATTTCAGGCCCCACCAATCACTTCATGTACAAATCATTCCTCATATATCAAATAATCTACTTAATTCATGAATCAATATTCCTTATCATCAAATATTCATATTGAGTAAAGGATACATATATATCAATATTTCACAAGTAAAACAAGTATATTTCAATGTAAAACTCCATATTTAAAAATGATATATAGTTTAAGAAATAATAATTTCCATGATATATTATATGTATATATAGGGTACATTTAAATCCTAATTATAATAGTAGAGTTAACATTTCAAGGGAAAGTTATTGGCTACAAAAATTCCTTGAGGAAGTGAATTTTCAATACTTCCCTTAGTCAAAATGCTCATAAACCATTCAAAGGAAGAAAAGGATAATATCAATGAAATATTTATCCCTTGGAGTAATAATAAAGGATTTTTTTTTCATTTATGAATATAAATAACATAAAAAAATATCTTTAATACAATTCTCGAGGAAAATATTTTTTTTTATTTTGAACAAAATTCTGAAAAAACTTTTATTTAAAAATCAATTTTAAAAATGTTTTTTAAAAATTACCCTTACAAACATGAAAAGGAAGATTAAAATAATTGATGTTAAATAAGGTGGTTAATTACATATATTCCATAAAATCTAAAAATAACATTACTTTCTCAATATAAAAAGGTTAGGAAAGTGCCTTGTTCATAAAACAAAATAGAATATTCCTTTCACATTTTCAGTAAAAACCAAATGAGTATAGTTTTGATAATAACATAAGATTATATTGAATTATTTAAAGAGTAAATATGGATGAAAATTCCTTTGATAAATAATTTTTAAAAGTTTAAAAATATTTTTTATTTTTTTATAAAACCTGGTTCTGGAAGAAAACAGATTTCCGACTGAAGAGAGAAATGAATTCAGATTTTCTTAAAACAATTTTTCATTTAATTTAAGTACTAATGTGTGGAAAATGGTAATATTACTTGAAAATATCATGAATAAAAATAGGAAAAAAAATTAAATTGTTTATTAAATAATTATAAAATTATTTCCTCCAATTGGATTTTAAGAATAAATAATCTTGATGAGATTGATATTGTGAAATAAACCCTTACAATGATCATAAAGTTGATGTGAGAATTGATCAATGAATATATTATGTATAATAGAGTTAGATACACATAAAAAATTTTAAAATACAACATAAAATAATAAAATTTTATCATACACATTATCATAGAATATCAACAACAATAAATAAGTAATATAACCCAATGAAAGGAAATTGAGTTATCAAATTCTTTAACACATGGTGAATTTTAATTAAAATACCTTTATGTGAAATAATTCAAATTAAAATGTAAAATACCAAGAATAATGAATTATTCATGATATTACAAATAAAAGGGGTAGTATATAATCCATATAAAATAAACAAGGTTCATAACATTACAATATGACTCAATGAAATGCAATTGAGACAAAATACCTTACCTTATATTTCATTTTGGATGAACTTCCTTAAACCTTATGTATAATGGTTTTAAAAATGTTAATTACTTATAATATAACCATATTAATATTTATAATATCAAATATTACCCATTTATAACATCTTATCATCAATTCATTTAATAATATTTAATTATTTTCATTATTTTGGGTGTTAATTGCCTCGTTTTCTCATGTGTGTTTCATTATTAAAGTTAGGGTTCTTGAACATATTATATTGTTCAATCATATCCAGAATAATAATCATGAAATAATAATAATATTAATTCATTTATTATGCATATATATCATCCATTTGGTGTGGTGATTAAAATAGATTCACAATGATTTTTAAAGGCGGTAGTCCACACATATACAAACGATGTTATCACCATTATGTGAGTGAAATGTAAAGAAATAAAATGATATATATATATATATATATTAATATATATTTAAATAATAATAAATAATACATTGATATCATAATTATTTCATGTATATAACATATAATTATTAAAATTTTTCTTTTATCACATTCCATGTGAAGTGTTAATGAAAAAAGACTCACATCGTTTCGTGAGGCTGTAGTCCCCCATACACGTGAGTGACATCATCATATATCACATGGAATGGAAGGTGAATATATATATGATATAGTGAATAAATAAGAATAATTATTTTATAAATATCACATATATAATTGAGATCCGTCATCATACACAACCTTGAGAGGTGATAATAGAAAAACGAATGAAATCAGTTCACTAGGAGGTAGTCCAATATACACCTGAACCATGATTTCATAACCCATTTGATTGAAGTGTGTGTAGTTTTATATTATACCCTTAAAAAAAACTATCAGTATATGGAATATAATATGTTTATTATATTATCTCGGTTTGAAAATAATTTAAGGAGTCGTACAAGGAAATAAAATGATTATGCTTCTTAAAGAACATTACCTCTCCTTCGGGTATCCTCCTTCAGTTTTCACTAATTCCTTAAAAAATTGGATTTATTCCCAAAATATGGATTCCATGATGAGGATACGTAATTTGGGATTTGATTTGGGTAGGGAATTTCTAAACCGATGTTTTTTAGAGGTGTTGAGAAGTAAAGTGAGTGAGTGCCCTTTTATAGTTGAGGAGTGGAATTATTGTAAATAATAAAAGGTATTCACTATTGGGAGGTATCACTTACCTCATGTGGCTCTAAAATTGAATAATAATGGAGGATAGTTTGGATTTGGTTAGTAAAAACCTCTTCTATAAATAAATAAATAAATAATTTTAATTTTATTCCTTAGTCTTTAAGTTTGCTCAATTTTCGCCTTTTAGTTTTCACCACGGTAACTTGTATCTTTTTAATTACCTACACAATTTAACCTTTCAGACTATAATTAAAATGAGTTTTATTAAATAATTTATACTCACTAATTTTAAATATTCAATCCAATTTATTAAATAAAAATTCATTGTGTGTATAGAATTAATTTTAATACAAACACATATAATTCAAAATACCATGTATTAACCTTAATCATGATAATTAATTTTATCGGTTTTAAATAAACATTACGGTAAAAAATATATTTAAATTTATTAGAGAACATAAATTATTCTGATTAAAAATATGGAATCTATTTTTCCAAATACAACTCACAAAATTGGCATAATTTAATTTAAAATTAATCTCATATATGCGTTGATAAAATATGCTTTTAAGGTGAAAATAGTCAAATGTTTAAAATGGTTTTATATCAAAATTCAATATTAAAATTATTACAAGGGCCTAAATTGAATTAATTGATGTGAAATTATAATTATTTTACTCTAAACCAATTCAAAATTTAATTTATCATTATAAATTATTTAAACAAAAAGCGGGTTTCAATCAAAATTTTGTATTTTCAATATTCATCAAAAAATTAAATATTTCTCAAATATCCCAAATATTCACCATAATATAATTTTGGTATTTCTATTTTAATTTTTTTTTTATTTTTTCATATAAATTTTCTATAATTTTTAGAAATTAATTATAAGTTAATTTCATAAATATCTTCTAAACCATATTTTAGAAAAACATGTTTTTTTAAAAACATTTATTTTTATTTTTATTGATACTTATTTTATTACTAATAAATAGATAATTAATAAACATGTTTAAAAAATATATTTTTATAAGTTATTTATTCCTATTCCTACCCGACATTCCAATGATTAAGAAACAGTTGTCATATTAAATAATAATATTAATAAAATATTATTGTTCGGTAAAACTACACCTTGTGTGTAAAAAATTTATCTATGAAACTAGTTGTTACATGTAATTCAAGATAAACTATGTTTTGTGTGTATTAAAAGCTATTGAATCAATTTAAATAAATATTTCATTATGTTTTCGTATGTTATATTACCTTATACTCTTAGTGTTTCATGTCACACAATCTGTTAATTGAAATATTATTCTTCTAAAATTTTGGGGTGCTATAGATTTGATTATCTTTAACATAATCATGATCATTAAATTCATCATTGATTTCTCAATAAATTTCATATTTATATTGCCAAAATTTATTAGCATTATTCATTGGTTTTACTTATGATCGTCAGATTTTAGACACAATCAAGATCAATCTTTTAATACATATATATAATTTCAAATTCCCCAATTCACTTTAAAAAATTAACCTTTATATAAAGAATTTATATTATAAAATATCTTAGTATGAACTGTCATGACCTATCCCCAAGGGGCTCATGCTGTTACTACCCCAAGCCTACCTCCAACATGCCATGGGTTGGTGACTAGAACCAAGTAGGCATATCCCACAAATGGGAGGCATTAGCCTAAAGTACATGCACACACACACACACACATATCCAAGAAACACCATGATGAAATGTAAAATAATTGATAAAATGTGTGCATAAAACTAAGATTCCACAACCAGAGTACGACCTGAAGTAAAGGAAAAGTAAATAGGTCTAAATAGAACCCCACCACAAAGAGTCTGTAAAAAATTCTAATTAAAACTGTATAATTCCATCCTACTACAAGGGTGTGTACTAAGTAAAAGGTACACTCCTGGTAAAAACCTCAGTATGCCCAAATATATCCATGCTCCACCTACTCCCTATCCTCTTAGGACACCATCAAAAGGGACACTGTCTACATTAGACATGACACATGTGAGTGAGGGTCGTGCATGGGTGAGTATAGAAACACTTAGAAGGATACTCAAAAAACACTAAAAAAGAAGTACCAAGTATAACCAGCTCTATACAAGATATAAAAATCAATGTATAATATATTCCAAGAGAGAGAAAAAGTAGATATACTTAGGAGTGACACTACATCACCAGGTGGTCATAACCAACTATCAGCCATAGGATTCTACTCAAAGCAATGCTTATTCAAGGAGAAATCACCCCTCAAACCGTGATATCATTGGAGACACTCGAAGAAGAGGTCTATATCATTTGGTCACCACCCAAAGAGAATTCATTGGTGAAAAAAGACTATGATACATATAGAGGGGGTCACTCCTGGAATCGTTGGGGGACACCATGAACCCAATATAGATCAATACACTATGTTGGGGATCTTATTTTAATGATTCCATCAACCATATCTATGGGGACCACTATATTGAGGATCAATGTCCTACTCATGGAGGTCACTCTGATTCCACAAACTCCACTGGGGATGATAGACGATCAAACTCGAGTATCACTGAGGGACACCACAACTCTATATGAGAATCAAACTCTAGAGGGGATTAAAATCTAGTGATGTTGATGTAATTCTACATTATAACCTTGAGTAAAGTACCAATGGGATGACCTCAAACTATAATGGTCCAGTCTTGGAAAAGGAATATCTTCAAGCACTCTTAATGGGGGTACACGACGTGTCCCAGGGGGTACACGACATGTCCAGCTATCCCAAGTCTTGCCCTTGTGGAAGAACCTCACACGAAATGTAGTATCTATAAACATGGCATGTAGTATGAGTAAATAGTGTGTATAGATACATGTTTCATTGCTCGTGTCACCATGCCATGTTTTTGTACTGGAGTCATGTCCATGTACCAGTCCGTGTATCCCAAGCTATGTCCGTGTTGGAGTACATGGTGTGTCCATGCTTGTGTAATCCAACTTGTGTCCGTGTACTTATGAAGTACATGCTGATTCAATTAGGGATGGTCACACACCATGTGATAGGGTCTACATTCCATGTGATCCTTATCTTCCTCCCAAAACACTATCCACCACTGAAGGGGCCCCACATGTAATGCAATTCGGAATTACACGCTGTGTGTTATGGGATTTTATAGAATCCTAGATCCATGGTCATGATCCTCCTTTACCACTATGGCCTTTGGTTTTTTGTATCACCTCACTAGAAAACTAGAGATCGAATTTTGACCAAGTCATTCCATCACCGAACAATGTGTTTCATCACCAGATCCAGTCACAAATAGAATGAAATTCTTTTTAATTGTTTTGTACCAAAGAATTATGAAGAATGCTATTTCAGGAATTTCTATTCATCTGATTATATAACATAACCACAACCGCACCTCTGTCACTTCATTCCAATCCCAGATCTATGATATCGGATCGTTGTACTAAGAATCATGTGCATAACAATTAATTGATCAGGAATAGTCAAACCCTAGTCCAATGAAGAATATCCGTGGTGAAACGAGGAATTGGGGGATAAAAGCACAAATAAAAAACGTGAGGAAATATTATTATCCATTATTCATGTTGGACTCAATTTACTTCCATTATAATGATAAATGAAGATGAATCGAACAATCACAATACATCTCTTGAATAAACCATGAAAATATGATCCCATCCTGTAAGACGTTCAATCTAAAAATCAATCTGTTTATCTATTGAATTTTGTTCATTACAAAAATTCATAATGGGGAAAACCTCATAAAACAAACATCCTACCTCTATTCAATTCAACTGCTGATGATGAACGATGCATCATTGTGTTCATTGGCAAGATACATTGAATATGAGGTTGCGTCGATCGATCGATCCACGATCTGTCATCATTCTCCTAAGAGGATTCTCCAAGGCTCTCTCCTATGATCCTCTAGAGGTTATTGGGATATGAATCTAACCATGAAATTCTTAAATAGGGAGACATTTAAATAAAAATAAGTCACTACATTAGCACAAAAAATTAAAACAATGTCTATCAAATTATTTTATTCATTTTATGCCCGTAAAACATTTTTGACAAAAGACCCTCACCTATAAACATTAAGTCACCCCTAGGGTAAAACCACCATCCTCATCTCAATGATGACCTCAATTTTTTGATCTGATCACATGTTCAGGATTTATTCCACATTTTCTGGAAAATTGTGCGTGCGAGCTATTTAAAATTTAACTATTTGTCAAACATTTATTCTAGGTACACTAGGAATCAAAATCACACTTTTTTCTAAATGCTTGGTCTTGAATATTATCCATATAATATCTAAAAATAATACATGTAAAATATGATACATTATATTCTCCCCACCTTGGGGCTTTACGTCCCTAAAAATCCAAAACAAGGGCAACATGAAAAAATGAGGGTACTCAGCACGAATCTAATCCTCCCTCTCCCATGTGCTCTCCTAGAGATTCCATTTCACAACCATGATGTAGAGAGAGAATCACAATCAAAAACAATAATTGATGTGACTCCATGGAGTTGAACTATCTCTTTAATGAAGAGGAATCCCAAGTTCTATATTGAAAACTGCTCTCAGATAGCTAGGAAGTGGTTTGACTTGGTGAGTCAGTTAAAAATCACCTAGATGGAATCATGTCCCCTGGACATACATGGTAATACCATCAAAAAGTCCATATATATCCCATCCCACTTCTATTCTGGTACCTTAAGGGGTTGAGATAAACCTACTAGAACCTGGTTCTCAACCTTTATTTCTTGGAAAGTAAGGCGTTGGGAAACAAACTCTACAACTCCTTTCTTCATACTTGGCCCCAAAAACTGATGTCGAATGTCCTGGTACATCTTTTCCACACTTGGATATACTTCAAAATTGGATTTATGAAACTCTTTTATAACCTTTTCCTGTAATCCCACTGGTACTACTATACATCCTCCAAAACGAATGACGATCTCCCCAACTTTTAAATATCCATCAAAATCATTCCTTGTGGACATCTTAGCACGTATGTTCTCATAGTCAGTATCCCCATGCTATGACTCCCTAACTCACTATAAGAGTGGAGGGGTGAAAACCATTGAATGGAGGTAAGATTCTCTATCTCCATCCATAAAGGATAAATGAAACAAGGCCAAATGCTATGACTCTTCATTCAGCAACTGCGAACTAGATCTTCTACTAAGAGCATATGCCACAAAGTCCCCCTTACCAGAAGTATAAATAATCTCAAATTCATAGTCTTTGAGAAACTATATCCATATACTTTATCTCAATTTCATATCATTCTAAGATAAGATATACTTGAGACTCTTGTGGTCAGAGTAGAAGAAAAACCGCTCTCCATCCAGTAGTGTCGCCACATCTTCAAAGTGAAGACTACCATTTCTAAATCAAGATCATGGGTCGCATAATTCTTCTCATGTGGACTCAATTTGTTTGAAATAGGAAGTAAATTATTGCCTCTACATCAGGATACAACCAATCCTGGTTCCCGGCACATCGAAGAACACCAGGTACTCGACACCTTCCTATAGTAATCTCAAGATGGGTGTGCTCATCAACCTCTACCTTAGTTCCTAAAAGCACCGATGAATCTTTTCTTTTCACACAAAATGCTACCTTTTCTTGGTCAATGTTTTCAAGGGTTCTTCCACTCTGGAGGAGTTAGGTAAACACTTTTTATAGTACCATTCTAGCTGAAGTAAACTACACACTACGATAACACTCTTGGGTGGCTCCCAAGAATGTGTTATTTCAAAATTTGATGGATCCACTACAATTCCACCCTCCAAGACAAAATGTCTCATAAAATAGACCTGAAAATCAAAAAAATAGAACTTTGAGATCTTCCCATAAATTTGGAGCTCTCAGAGTGTGTCCAAGACCATCCTCTGGTGTCTTGTGTGCTCCTCCTCAGACACAGAATACACTAGGATGTCATCAATGAAGACCTCCATGAACTATTTAAAGAAAGGTTGAAATATCCAATTCAAGAGTCCCACAAACACTACTGGATATTTATTTATTCCAAATGAAATCACCAATTATTCATAGTGACTATAACAACATATGAAGGTCTTCTACGGTATATCCTCATTCCGTACTCACAACTGGTGATAGCCTGATCTGAGTTGAATCTTTTAAAACCATCACGCCCCTTTAAACTAAAGTAATAGGTCATCGATCCTCAATAATGGATACTTGTTTATCACAGTCACCTGGTTTAATCTCTGGTAACCCACACATAATATCATGATCCCATGTGCCTTATTGGGAAAAAAACTAGGGATACCCAGGGTGAAACACTGGGTCTCACAAAGCCCTTCTTCTGCAAGTCCTCCAATTTTACCCTTATCTCATGAAGATTTGTGGGAGCCATCTGATATGAAGGTGTATATATTGGTGTATTCCCAGGGTGTAGTTCAATGCATAAGTCTATCTCTTGGTGGGGTGGTAATCATAGAACATCCTCAGGAAAGTGATCCCAACCAAAACTCTTACCTCTAAGAGTAAGGTCACACTCTCAGTTCCAGTGTGTGATCATCGAATATCCTCCAACAGAAGTCTCCAAGCGTAAGGGCCTAGTCAACAGTTTAATCGGAATCTCCGAGTCTCAAACAAGGTTCCTGGATAGAAATTAATTACCAGAACCTATTTATATCAAAACTAAATCTACGGTTTAAAATAAATAGATCGTACCACACATCATCTCTAGAGCCTCGAGGTCATAGGCCTTCATATCATTCAGTTGGCCTCATCCCTACCCACCAAATCCCTGATCTTAATGTGGACCACATTGCTCCTCTCTCTGTCTCTACCTCAAAAATCTCTAAACTATCTCCCAATCATTTGTGTGATGTTTTGTTAAATCATGTTCTATATTTTCCCGAACACCACTAGAGAAACATTGCCTATCCCTTGGTTTATTTGAGAAGCCCTGAGAGCCTTACACCACTAACCTTGAGTCTTGGGATCACCTAATGAAGTGCCTGACCCACTTGGATCCCTGTGACTAACATCATATACCTACTACCGAGGTCTCAGCTACTAGATTCCCGTTTCTAGCTCCCATGACTGGTGTATTCTTCTCTGGAAAACTTTCAACCAACAGGGCTCACTTATGTACGCCAACATAGGTAGAAATTCTAAGAGATACCACCGATTCCCTGATGTCCCAATACAAGCCCTACTTGAAGTTATGAGTCTTGAAGAACCGGTCCCGTACAATATCCAAAGAGTATCATGGGATATCTATAAACATCAATAAGTACTCTATCACAGACATAATTCCCTATTTTAGATGAAAAATCTCTAGTATGTGTACCGATCGCAATGTATCCAGATAGAAATCCCCAAAGAGATGCTAGAAGTCTATCTAGGAGAGATCTGTCTCATAATGTGATTGAGTCACAAAACTCCATAAGTGCCCTTGGGATCCCAAAATAAGATTAGTATAAAGGACTAAAATCAGGTTTATAGGTGTCCTCACAAGGCAGAAAACACAAGTGACTGACTCTATCAAATCCTCCGCAATCTGGGGGTCTAGGTCACCCCGAAACATGGGCGGTCACTACCTCTAAAAATCGTGCAACACACTCATCTTGAGAGCATCCTCATCTAGTAGTGATGGTGCTATCATATTCTCAATGGATATTGGTATAGCTGGTAAACCACCTAGTGGTTCTATCTTTGGTACATTCCTCTATACTGAATCCTCATCGCTAGGAGAATCATCCTCATGATCATGTGGTGGAATCCTGGCTAGCTTTCTACATGGAGGTATTCGGAAATAAAACAAGATGTACCATTGTAAATAGATTATATCTGGGGAGATGACTCAATAAGGACATGAAAAACAAAACCATTCCTATATGATGCATGTTCTATTGTTTAACCCAGAAACTAGTGTTCTCATGTATTGAGTCTAAAAATCAGGTGATCAGAGTCCTGTTGTGTGGATACATTTGTCTCTGCACCAAAATTGGAGTCCCTGGCCTGTAAGATGAACTCAAAACACTTAAAATTGTTTCCCTAAACAAATTTCACAAGATCCTAGTCCTAACATAGAACCAAACCCTCTAATACCACTCTTTTATGACCCATCCTAGAGGGACCCATTTTGTGACTACACCAAGCCCGCCTTTAATAGGCCCGAGGTTGGTGACTAGCACCGAGTAGGAATATCCCACAAATGGTTGGAATTAACCCAAAGTAACTATACACATTCACACATCACCAAGACACACAACATCGATATGTAAAAAAACTGATAGAATGCATTCATACAACTGAGATCCCAAAAATAGAGTACAATAAGAAGTAAAGGAAAAGATAATAGGGCCAAATACAAGCCCACCACAGAGTTTACAACACTAGTCTAACTAAAACTATAGATGTAGAACCCGATCTAATGGTGAGAACTAAGTCAAAGGTTTGTCCCCAGAAAACATCTCGGTCTTCCTAGATCCAGATATGCTCCACCCACTCCCTATCCTCCTAAGAAATCATCAAAAGGGATGCCGTATACACAAGATGCGACATGTATGGGAAAATACCATGCATGGGTAAGTATATAACTAATCATAAGGATACCCTAAAAACACTAAAAATTAAGAACCAAGTTTAGTCAGATCAATACAATATATAAAAATCTATGTATAATAGATATCAAGAGATAAAAAACTGAGATATACTTAAGAGAGACACCACACCATCTAGTGGTCATAACCAACTGTTAGCCACAATATTCTTCTTGAATAAACCCTCATTCTGGGAGAAATCGCTCCTCAAGCCATGATATCATTGGGGAAACTCGACGAATAAGTATAGATCATTTGGCGCCCACCCAAAGAGAACGCATTGGTCAATAAAGACGGTGATACATAGAGAGGGGGTTACTCCCAGAACCACTGGGGGACACCACGAACCTAATATGGATTAATATTCTATATAGAAGATTGTATTACAATGATTCCGCTAACACTACTTATGTTTCCACTAGATAGAGGATCAACATCCTACTCAGCAAGGCCACACTAATTCCAAAAACTCCACTAGGGATGATAGAGGATCACACTCTAGTGTCACGGAGGGACACCATAACTCTATCTGAGACTCTTCCTGTAGAGTGGATTAAAATCCTATGATGTGGAGGTAAATATGCACTATAAACTCAAAAAAGGGAGATCCTCAAGAACTCTTAATGGGAGTACATGACATTCCTAGGGGGTACACGACATGTATAGCTATCCCAGGTCTTGCTAATGTGGAATAACCTCACAGATCATGTATTCTTAATATACACGACATGTTGTATGATTAAATAGCATGTATAGACACATGGTTCCCTGCCTGTGTCCCCCGGTCATGTCCTTGTACTGGATCCATGTCCATGTACCAGTATTTGTATGACAACCATGTTTGTGTGGGAGTACATGACGTGCCTATACCCATGTACTCTAACCCATGTCTGTGTACCTCCAAAGTACACACCAAGTCAACCAGGGTGGGTTACATACCATGTGATAGGGTTCACACACCATGTGATCCTTTTCTTCATCCCAAAACCCTAGCCGCCACTGAAGGGGTCCAACACACTATGCAATCCTAGATTACACGTCGTCTGTTACATGATTTTCCTAAATCCCATATCCATGGTCCCACATGTCATATACCACTCTATCCTTCATTTTTCAGCCTCACCTCAATGGAAAAATGGATATTTTAGGTCATAAAAGTCATGTAGTCACCAAGAAATGTGTTTTGTCACCGGATCTGGTTGCAAATCAGATCAAATTACCATTCTTTGATTCGCGCCAAATAACTACGAATAACTTGATTTTAGGAACCATTCATCATCTGATTCGCTACTATAACCACCATCACACCTCCATCACATTGTGACAATCCCAGATCTACGATATCATATCGTTGTACCAATAATCAAGTGTGAAATGATCAATTGATCGGGAATAGTCGAACCTCAGGCCAACGAAGAATGAATATAGAGAAATATCGAATTGGGGGAGAAAAGAACAAAGACCAGCTTTGAGGAATGAACCCCAGCTGTTTTTCATGTTGGACTTGATTTGTTTTTGTTATAATGAAAAATGAAGAGGAATCAAATAGTCATAAGAAATCTCCTTAAAGAACCCCTCAAATGTGATCCCATATCATAAGGAATTGGATCCAAAAATCAATTTATTTGTCGATTGATTTGTGTTCATCGCAAAAATTAATAATGGGAAAAAATAAACCTAAAACCAAAATCCTTCCTCAATTCAGTTAGATTTATAATTAGGAACGATGCATTATTTCTTTCGTTGGAAAGATCTATCAAATCTGATGTTGTGTTTATCGATCAATCCAAAATCCATCATCATTCGATAGAGAGGATTCTCCAAGTCTCTATCTTGAGATCCACCAGAGGTTCTAGGGTTATTTGTCTATCCTTGGATTTATAACATAGGGATAAATTTAAAGAAAAACATGTCATTGCGTCTATATAATGAATTAGAATATTTTTTATCAAATAATTTTATTCATTTTATGCCCATGGTAGGTTTTTCACAAATGACCCACGACGATCAATATTAAGTCATGTTTAGGGTAAAACTGCCATTTTGAACTCAACAGTGCCTTTATATTTTTGATCTGGGCACCCATTTAGGAGTTATTGAATTTTTTTAAGAAAACCAATTGCTCATGCTATTTAAAATTTAAATAATTTTTAAACACTTATTCTGGGTGCACCAGACCTTAGAATCACACACTGTCTTAGAACTTGGTTTAAAAAATAATCCATATAATATCTAAAAATAATATCCAAAAAATCTAATATGTTACATGAAATCTCAATTAATTTACCAATTCCTCACCCTCCTTATTTTGGATACCTAACCTTTTGTCAAAAAAATAATCCATCTACTAGACTCAATATCAATCATGATTTTTCTAAAATAATGAGGATATTTATTGCATTGAAAGATAAAAATATCACTATCTGAATTAACCTTTGGATGATATTCTAAAATATCTACAACTTATCAAATTTACCTAATCTGTTGACCTTAATTTAATCTTTTGTTTACATTTTATTTTCAAAGTTAGTTCCCATTTTTTTCAATTTTCCAATGATAATAAGCTTTTTATCATGTAAGGTTTTTTCCCATTGGTGAATTTAAAATATCCATAATAAAAATAATCTTACATATCGTGTAAGGGTTTTTCATTTTTAAAATATTAAAAATATTAAGTTTTGAATTTAAAATATCTTATGTACTAATATATTATTCTTTCATTTTCCTAATTTTTCAATTCATATACCTTCGAAACTCATTAAAATATAGAGTTTCTTTATTTTTTGGCTCATAGACTTTATAAGAATCCTCAGAGCCTATTCTAATAGATGCACACACTCACCATCCACAAATTGACTTCTTTAATTGTATCAATGTATCTTTCAAATGTGTATCAGACCTCATTCATTATCATCTATATGAACTTTGAATAAATATACACCAATCAATATATAACTTTTTGAAACTCGTTATTTTCATTGAAAGTTTATATTTCATGAGTGTATCATCTGATTAACTTATATTATGAGATTCCATAATGTAACTTCTATACAGAATTCAACTTACACCTAAACTCCTTGAACCTCAAGAAATAAATGATTAACTTTAAAAGTAAATCATTCATACTTTGTAAACACAAGGATGGATTCTCACAAACTCCCAAAAAGGTAATATAAAAGAATTTTTTTTATCAACCTATATCATTTTTCATAGATCACATTATGGTCAACTCAACAAGTATTAGATTTACTGATTTTCGAAATATCCATATTTACATGGTAGTAGTATTACTTCTAGAAACATATTTTACTTCAATATATATATTAATAATCCAAAATCTAAATACCCTTTAGTATTAACTTCCAAAAGTAGATCTAGACACTCCTTGTGTTTTGGAATGTTAGACTCTAAAATACCTCATATTGAACTTCCATCCCAACTCTACTCTCTATATTCACCATTATTTACTCATGGAATTTACTCAACCATTTAATCCTTATCATCATCCATTGGGTTCATCAACAGTTAAAAAATTATAACATTCATAATCATTATTATGTTCTTAAACAATGATTTCTAAGTCAATTTAATTTTAAAGTATACCACATGGATATCTATATTTAAACATGGAAAGTTTTCATTAACTATGTGATAATTTCAAATTTAATTTTGTTTCCAATAATGTAAAAAGTCCTGGGTTATTTAAATTGTCACAAATAGAAAAATCCAGACAATGGATTCAAATAATTTCACTACATTCCATCACCACATGGGGAGAGATGCAAATAATTTTTTTAACAAGAAACTTTCCCCCATTTAAAATAATGAATCTCTAATTAAACACCATAAATTTCATATAATACAAATTAGAGTCACCTAGAACAGCATGGAATTTATTTGAATAATTTTTAAGAAAATTTCCCCATCAATGTCAATAATAAAGGTAAATCATGAAATTTTTTATAGTGGTTTATCTCAAAGTGATAGGTCGATTGTTGATGCTACCACTGGAGAATAATTGACGAAGAAACTACCAAATGAACATTTTGATTTGTTGGATGAAATTTCAAGAAGAAATTTTCAATTAAAATATATTATTTTATGGAAACCATAATGATCTCATGTGGTTTACCCTAATAGGAAAAGAAATGATATTTCAATAATAGTTAATAAATTTATCTTGATCGTGTAATAATGATTTGTTATATACACCGAGGAATCAATTTTTTTGATTTTAACTATCAAAATAATTTTCAATGATGGAGGCCATAAAAAATAAATTATTTAAATAAAGAGTACCATTTATTTCAAAAACAATAATATGGTTCAACCCTTCAAATTTAAAATAATACATTGGAGGAAACATTATTAATATTCCAGACAAAAATTTGGGCCACCATCATTGAGTTAAAATTATAATCTAAGGATCAAATATATCCCAAGATAGTACGAGTTTCAATTAATGAAAATTGTGAATTATCACACGTAGAGGCCAAAAGAAGTGATTTGGGATAAAAAAATATTAACCCATGTAAATAATTGAATTTAATTTCCTTAATTAGTGGGAAAAATTTGTTGAAAATTTTTAAAACATGGAGGATAAAACCAGAGAAGAAAGTGGAAAACAATGTAATGAGAAGAAAAATAGGAAGGAGTAGGAAAATGAAGCTATTAATAATTTTAGGGAGGATACTCCACCATATTATAAATCACTACTAAAATTTTTATAAAGTATGTAGAAAGGAGAAATTAAGGGTTAAAGGGAAAAGTTTTTTTTCATATTTTTAAGAAAAATTATATTAAATTTAACTTTATAGAATATTTAGTTAATATAAAAACATATTAAATTATAATGAAAGAGTTAGATAAAAATAAGATAAATGTTTAGGATATTTTCACAATACCACTTATGAGAGATTTTTCAATTGTGAGGTTGAGGATTCTACCAATGAAGCAATAAGATCCATGTAGTTTTTTAATTATTATTAATATTGGATCTTATGAGTTTGGAAAATATATTTATGATTAATGTGAGTGTGAAAATCATGTCATAATCAACATTCAACAGTTTGGGATTAAAAGATATGATGGCTCTGAAGCTTGTTATTTCATTAGAAGACACAATGCTAAGATATCAATGAGGTTTGATTGAGGATGTTTTGGTTTATGTAAATAAATTTTACTTTTTATGGATATTCTTATTTATAAGATAGATAAATAGGGAAACAACTTCACTTAATCACGTTTCTAGAAATGGGGAAGAATTTGATTAATGTTATGAGTGGGTAATTATCTTTCATATTTGGTGATGGAGAATTAATTTTCAATATTCATAAAGATAAGAAATTTTTTGATTAATAATATAAGGTTTTGATTGATGAAAGCAGGTGGAATGTTGATAACATTACCACCATTTATTAGAGGAAATAAGGAGTTGTTGTGTGGAATAGAGAAGAGGGTGGGGGGATTTAGAAAAATATGGATAAAGTAGGGTTGATTGAGAGGATATAGTATGTTCGAGAAGTTTCTATGAAAATGAGATAAAGAGTAAAAATAGGTTTGGTTAGTTTATGAATTGACCATTGATGTTTTAGAAATAACTAAGGATAGGTGGATTAGTGCTATAGAAGTAGATACAATAATACCCAAAGGAAGGGTAAATCCAATTTTATAGAAAGGAATAAGATCCATCTATATAGAGGTATCTCAAGTTAGTCCATTCATTGATCCATATCATGTGACTTCTTTGCTTTCCTCTATTACACAACATGATGAAGTCATATTTAGGTAAAATACATTAAACAATGAACTTATAAGAGGTAGACCTAATTTATTTTATTTCTTAAGAATTATTTTTCATGATTTAGTATGAGGGTTCATTTTATGGTGTATAATTCATTTACAATTATCTTTATTTAGCCTTAATGGAATAGATATATTACTTTCACCTATTTATTTTTTTATCCAGGTCATGGTGATAGAGAAATCAACATGATAATAGATAAAATGACTGAAAGGGGATAAATTTAATGAATATCAGAGTATTTTAAAAAATTATTTACATATTATAAAATTTTAATATTAAACGTTTTAATTTTTAGTATTGGAAAATTACATGTCACAGTTAGATTTTATTCTGTAATTTTTTGATCAGTAATAGAAAGAATTTCTTAGGAATTAAAATAGATGGATTTTAGGGGGCGTAAAGAATAAATTTAAATCCTATATGGGGGAAAATATTGTACCATCCTTGAGTTTTTCATCATAGAGGGTAAATTTAGTTATCTATATTTTATTGGGAAATTTTTATACTTCTATATTTAAAATTAAAGAATGAATGTAATGATAGAGGGTTGTCTGGTGTAACGGAAAATTCAATATTGGAAGGCTAACTTGCATATACATAATGGAAACATAATGAATTAAGAATAAAGGATGTTCTATAAAATAGATTCTACTAAGGGATTCTCTATTGTGTCTTTGGTTATCCTCACATCCAATCAATGATAACCCTCAAAATAATTTTTTTGATCATCTATACTATCATTATAATGTGAATGTGTAGTGAACTAAATAATAATCAGATGTATTTCATATTCAAATATTCATGGGTTGGAGGGATGAGGATCTAACAATTTAGTGACCTCCTGAACTCACCTATATGGTGTTTTATTTCACCTATTAATCCTTAAATCACCATGGCTCCATAATATTTCCTAATGAATATGTGAAGGGAGGGAGAATATTTTATACAAGAAGAAGATCATCCAAGAATAGGTTTAATGAGGGAAATGTCACCAACCTCCCACCACTAACTACCCTTAACCAAATTTATAATGGTAGTAAAATAATTTCAATATGAAAAAATATTATAGTGAGTACCCTTCGGTTAGTTCTATACCATCAAAGAGTTTAGAGATAATAATGATAAAAGAAAAAAATGGAGAATGTGAAATAATGAACAAAAAATATAGAAGAAAAAAATGAATTTATAATCAATATCAAATGAAGTTATGCATTAAATGAAAATATCAAATATAAAATCTTGAATACATTTAGAAAAGACCTTGGTCGGTATTTGAAATTATAATATAATATCCTATAATTCTCCTCCATCACCCTTTCAATAATTTGATCAACTTGGATGGTATTCACATTTCATTGGATTGGATCTCCCATTACACATGTAGAATCATGTAACAATCCGTTTCATCCACCATATTATCATATATTCTACCATTTGGATGATTTCCATGTGGAACATCAGCTATTAAATTTTTAATTTGGTAGGATAATGAAATTCATGTTGCATTTCTTATTCATGGATGACACGTGAAATTTGAATACAATCAATAACCTCAATCCATCTCCAGGAGTGGATTCAAGTGAATGAAGTTGATTGAGAAAAAATTGAGGTTAACTACAACTATTTTAATAAAATTTGAGCATATTTGATAGATAATGAATTCTTCATTATTGTTTGGGGATGTATTGTAGCCAATAGAGGTTGTGTTGGGATGTTTGGGATTTTTTTCACTTGAATTATTCTCTATCACAGTTTTGTGGTGCATCGTAAGTATGATAGTAGCTATATTGGAATATCATATTAAATTTATATAATAATATTTTTTTGTTTTCCATTGAGTCTACTTTTAGTGTGAACACGAGCTCCATCATTGTGATGATCATAATTCATAAAATTCGGAGTAGTGCAACACAGAATACAATAAAGGGACTTGAGGTAATGTTTTTGTTAGGAATCCAAGATAAATTGTATGAATTAAATAGTCATAAGTAGTCAAAATAGCTACATTTTCTGTTGATGTTGGATCAAGTTATTATATAGAAGTCTATTTCAATGAGGATTATTTCTAAAGGAATATTCCAAGGATATGTTTGTGTGAAAATGCCTTATTATGGTCATTATCCAAGATTTACTAGGCTTATTCATACTCTCAGGGGTGGGTGGAGGCTCTATTGGATGTTGAATGGATCCTTGGGTTATAGTTATGGGATTATATTGGTGAGTTGATGCCTTCTTATGAGCCAACAAATGATTTGTTTTCTTATGAACATATCATGTGTTGCTAATAATTTCTTCTAATAACCAATCTGATCTTCAAAGTATTTATGGATTCCTCAGATTCTTTAGTTAAAAAATTATAAAATATACCAACTAAAGTATGAATATGAAATTTGAATAAAAAATATTTATTAAGTCATTAAAAATCCAATATTATTCCATTTTAACATTAGTATAAAGAATCCACACCTTTAATAAAAAGGGATCATATTCCTTGGTTATATTATATAAATGGGTACATAATCAATGTGTTGTAGTTAAAAATTAAGGTTTTAGGGTATCATATAAGTTTTGGGTGGACTGAATTTTTATTTTCCCTCAACATAAATGGATAAATATGAAAAAAAATAAAGCTTCACCCTATAATTCCACATATAGTATCAGTAAAATTAAATTTATAATTAATTTAAGTATAGAAATACCTAAAATTTACTATTGTCCTTAATTAATTTTATATCAGTACACCTATCAGGTTTTTGTTGTGTAAGAGAATAAAATTGAGGATCCCTTTAGAAGTATCCACATGTGCTTCATGAAACTTTGAATTATGATCTTGATCTATTGGGTGATAGATCTAGATAATCAAGTTCTTTTCATCATTGACCATGATCACAATAATGAATCTATTGTTTTTTTCTCTAATCCTAATATATAGAGGAATGATTCTCTCTAATTCCCAACCTAGATCTCGAGAAATGAATTCTCAAGGGAATTCACATGCTATAAGAAATAATTTCATTGTAATGACGCACTAGATTTAATGAAATTATATTAACATTAAAAGAAATAGAAATAAATTCTATTATAATAATTTAATACTAATTTAATATTTCATGTCAACATTTTTTTTAATAATTACTATTATTATTTTAATTAACATAAAAAATAAAACTTATTTTACTTTTTTCTTAAAAATAATAAAAATAATAATATTATCTTTAGGTAACATATAATATTTAAATAATATTTCTTAAATAAATAGATTTATTTAAATGATAAAATACATTACACATCTCACTATACTAAAATAATAATAAAAACAAGTGACTAATGATAAAATATCATTTCTTAAATTAACATTTCTTTAAATGGAATTATAATATATTTGTTGAATAACTAATTTGATATGAAACCTTCCACAAACATTATCAAACCATTAATAATTAGTATTCATTCAATAAAATAAATATTATACTCACTTTACATATGTGTAACTATTTGTTTAAATAGTTACATAACTTGAATAAATATTTATTTTAATATATTTAATATACTTGTGAATAAATAATTATCATATTAATTATATTATTAATAAATGAATGAGATATTAAATTCAACTCAAAAACACTAAACTGAAATATCTCATGATCTATTTTTATGATATGTTTATCTTGAATAAATATTATTCCACTATTTTTGGAAATATTTATTCTTAAAATTAAATATAATAAAATTTAATGAGTTTCAAAATACACTTAGTGTGTGACCCTCTATTCTTGTTTCTTAAAATTAATAGTTAAACCTTTCTTAAAGTCCAATATTATCCTCTTCCAACACATCAAGGAACTCATAGAGAAAGAATTCAGTATAGAAATTACAAAAAAACTTCCTATAAATACTACTATGTAAGAAAACCCTTTGTATATTGATATCTCATCAATCAGGTTCATTCTTGTGTTATCACCTGAGATTATTGATTTATATTTATTTATCTTTTAGAAATTAAATAGTTAGTAAAATACCATGGTAATGGATTTTATCAGACATTTCCATTTCAATCTAAGGACTAGTGATACATTCTTCCATTAAAATGGAATATAAAAATACTATCTTGATTATTAAATTAATTCTATATCACTTATGACATACCGGGCATATACTAGCCCTCCACAAGCATATGTCATCAAATTTTTTATCCATATAGAAAACTACACTATTCAAGATACACATTAATAATAATCTCAAGCCTAATGAAAAATACACATGTATATAGATAGGAATATCAATTGACACCTAAAAGATATGTCATTACAATCGTTAAGGCTATCCTCAAACGATCTCTTCTTCGAAATCATCAAGTGTGAAATTTATGAGAAAAATTATCAATTCTTATGATCCCCCCACATGTGATAGTCAAAAATAATAAATTTCTCATTAGATAGATGTATTTTAACCATAAAACATATTGATTTAAGAATACATTCATAGAATCTATAGGTTCTAATTATAGTATGGAAATGTTATAAACCATTTATGTGAAAAATGTTCAATTAAATGATCACATCAATGTTAACAAGAATAACAATCACTATGTTATAAAAAACGTATTATAATAATTGAAAGTATATAGTTAATTGGTTCTAAGGATCCAACTTTGATAGACTCCCAATTTAACTAGAGTCTAATAATAACATTTCTCAACTCATTAGTTCTCAGTTGATGTTCATTTTTTCATTAAGGTATGGATTTAGTCAATGGTTCTACGATATTTCCCACTACAGTCAATATTCTTACCATGACTTAACCATTTTAAGTAAAATATCTCAAGAGAAGATATTACAAAGTATATACCTTTTGTTTTCTTCCATAAGCATGAAACCTTGGCTAGTTCCACATAAATATTATTTTCATAATGTATATTATGAAAAACATGACTTTAATGATACAATTATAATATCAAGAACAAATCATTATGTAATTTATAATTCTTCTTTAACTATATTATAAGATGCAACATACTCATTCTGTATAGATATCACTACCAGTAACTTCAATATGATTTTATTTCTCATATACAAAGCCTAATAGTGATATTAGATCAAATTAGCCTTTAATAATACTAGTTTTGTGTCCCCATGTTAACTAGGGTTCCTTATTCTCTATATACCAGGAACTAGTCCTTTGTGCTTTCTCAAGTACTATTAGATTGTTCTAACTACAAGCTTGTGCTATTATTTTAGATTTTTTTATTTTCCCACCATGAATTATGCATAATAAATATAAAATATTATAAAATATCATGTAATATTTAATAGATCATATTTTATAATAATATGGAGTTTTAATTATAATATTAATCTTCTCATGTGTCCAAACACACCATCTTGGAGAGATATTTTTCCATGTGACATAGGAAAAAAATCACTCTTAAATTTTAACATCTTATATTTTTTATTCCTTTTCTAATGTATGAATTATGAATTATTCTAATAAACCCCATAGATCAACCTTAGTAGATATTCTTCACTATAACATAAGTTTTCAACTCTATGTCATAGATAAATGTTCTAAGATTTAGTCTTATTTGATTGAATGATGAATATTTTCATTCCATATGTTATCAACATATTTTACTTGGAAAGCCATAGAAACCCCAATAAACTTTTATGGAAACATGGAATAATATCCATTACATGATTTAATATCTACATCAACTAATAAAGGGATCTTTTCAGTATTTGTATAATAATCATAGTACCCACTATGATAACTTAAATTCAAAATGGATTTCAACATCTATATTAGAGAAATTATTTCAATTATTTTAATTTCTTGACCATTCTTAAACATTTAGAAAACATTAATTATTTATAGATAATCTCTTTTACTATTAATTCCTATATCCCACTTTAATTCCCACTTGGACTTAGTGGTCTTTACACCTTCTATAGATACTACCAAAATGCATATTTTATTTTGATACATGGAATCCATTTATGAGTTCATATCAACTTTCCAACATTAGATTATCTCTATTTACCATATCCTTATAGGGTAAGTATTTATTATTTTAAATGATAATATATATATATATAACCTAAACTAGTGATTATAAAGTAATCTATTTAGTTTTATCTCTCCTACACAGTATGTGTCTCTAGAACAAATCCTCCCACCAAGTCTTATGTAGTATTTATTTATATGCCAATGTTTGTACATATAGATCCTTAATATCCATGAAGTTTATTTTTCTCCCACTTTCACAAATAGAGATGAGATTCCCTATAATAATTTTTATATCATAAGGGTTGTAATGTCCTTACTGAATTATGATAATTATCTAAGATTCACATTGTGTTTTTCTTGTGCAATTTTGTTGTTAAAACAATCCCTAACAAATATTTTTCCTAAAAATTACATGAATTTTTGAACTCTTGGTTTTCCATCACATTATAATTTCTATTATACCAATTCATCATTAGATTTGGTAAATGGTTAAGTTATAACACATCTATTTTCAAATCACGATTCAAATGGAAAATTGAAATAATTTTAATAGTAATAACACTCTTCATCGATCCTCCATTTACTAACATCATCACTTTGACATGTCTAGGGTAACATGAGAATTGGTATTACACATGCTATATTTTAATTATTGATAAATAATTTGGTTAAGATATTATTTGTATCACCCTTTTAATGAATCTATTATCATTTTTAAGCATATTATCTACTTAACTTTTACATTTCTTAAATCTCATAAATAAATATCAGAAGTAAATTGAATTCACCACTAGATTTCACTTACAGTAGTTCACACGAATATTTATAAATTCATACTCGAAGATTTATGAAATTAGAACCTTTTAATGTCAAAAGGTTTCTTTGTCTTCAAACCTAATATGTAATCATGTCAGAAACCTAATATTTTTACCTCTAAATAGTAAAAACACCCTTCTATATGTATCCTTGACATTTACTTCTATTTTTATTAACCATGAATTATATTTCCACAAATTAATTTTATTTGAGTCTTATATCTTATATTCATCATTAATTTCTAATATTAGACATATATAATTCAATTATTAATAAACTATTAATTTATTATGGTATACCATAATAATATTAATTTATAACTTAAAATAAAGTATCATTATGTCTAAACATGTCAATAAGATAATGTTTTGATAACACCCAATACATAAAAATAGTTTTGAAATACAATAAATTTTTCACATGGTAATGTGAAGTAGTGATATTTTTTGTTAATGTATGATTCATCAACCATTAAAAACTTAAATATCTAATTCATACTTATAATCTTCATAAACTTATTTTGTTCCATTTTTGGATAAAAATATGTGGGTCACATATTTTATTTAATACCCAAGAATTGAAACATAAAGATTACATAAAAAAATGGATATACCTAAAGTTTAATGTTTTAATTTATTCATCTTCAATTAATTGAATTTCATCTTCTTGTTACCTATATTTCTTAATGTGAAGTAAAAAACCTCATCTTCATTACAAAGGAACTAATGAATTTAAAATTTTCACTATATTTTTAAACATTCCCATCATTTTATTCACTATAAGGAATGAGGAACCAAATTCCCACATATCCTTGTCATCTTAGGGAAACATAGTCAAAAGGATCTTGAGTGGATTCATCATACTATTCATTTCATAATTATTAATGAAAATGGAGAATTTGGGTGTTTATAATGAAAGAATGAGTTTATTGATATGTTATTTTCTATACATAAACCCAACTTCGTTAATTAATAGAAGTACCTCATCATATTGAGTACATGATCACTATCATTGTATCCATCTTCTAGTTCACAAATGTACAATGTGGGGATAAACAAATTTACCATTTCCCTCTCTTTCTCCATGTAAAGTTATTTAAGATGAATCAATAAGGTTTATCCATCCATATCCTAATGTTTCAACTTCTAGTCACTAGACAATGCTAATAATTTTATCCCATGAAAATTATATGAATCCCCTATGTGACTCATGTAGTTATCTTTTTAGCCCTCACTATTTCCATAAGGTTGTTAATCATATATATGGGATTACAAAAAATAAATATTGTTTTTTTATTTTATTATTATCTATAAGAACTTTTACCACACATAGAAGTTTTTTTCAGGAGTAAAGTCTATTTATTAAAAACTAATTGTAATCATTCTGTGGTTTTAGTTTTTTATTTACTAAAATAAATAAAATAAATGTTTTATTACTTAATCATTATTATCGATTATGACATAATTAATGATTTAATTCTCTCAAATTTTATCAAATCTTAAAATCCAGCATCATTTCATTTGAAATATATTATCACTTGGATATTTTATTGTAAAACATCCATATTTACCTTATCATTACCTAGATTATGGAATTACCAAATTACTCAATGGAATTTATGATGGATTTATTCATTCTAACTGCATTCAGTCACAGTTCCTTTATCTGTTTATTAGATTCCCCGATCCTAAAATCCTATCCATGGATTTACTTAACTCATGCCTCAAAATTACATCAATATTAATAGGGAAAACATTTTAGTCTATAAATTGGTTAATTAAACACAAAACATTCATTAAAAATCCCTAATAATTTAAAGTTCCTTGGAAAGGTCTAGTCTAATACTTTGAACTATGGTTATAATTTAACTCAAGTGATAGAAGGCCTTTGATGGCATAATTTTTAACTTAAGGTATTTTGTTAATTTATGGGTAAATGTTCTTTATTTTATTCTTTAAAATATTTTTAAATTTTATGATAATCATATATAAATAATTATTTATTTATAAAAAATGGATTTTTATATTAAATATTCTCATATAAGATATTCCATTTTATTCTTTATATATTTGTAAATTACATTATGTGATAACATAGATAAATAATTAACTATACATGATAAAATAAAAGATATAAATTTCATTTCATTTTATTTTATCCTAAATTTTAGTTTATTTATAATATGTGATCACATTTAATTATGAACTAAATAAACCAAGAGTGCAAAAAATATATTAATAAGCATGCCCCAATAAAAAATAATAATTGTAAAATAATCCTATGTTTTGTCTAATGGTTGGTTTATTGAGAAGTAATAAACTAACCTAGACCGTAGGGGAAATAACTCCTTGATATATACCATTTATCAAGTTATAGTATCCACCATTATTCAGTGTACCTCATTGTTTGGATTCTTCTCAGCTCATGTCCTGAACTATCTCCTCTATTTGGGAACTCCACCATTCATAAGTGTATATTCTAATATAAGTAAGGGGTATTGAGGGCTTAGGATTACATAAAATAATCCTTGTAAACTTAGGAATATACTGTTTAAAAGTTCAATATTTTATTTTTTAGACAACCCCCTTTTTAACTAGGTCTAGAGGGAGACTTTACATTGTCCAAAACTACATAGATAAATGGTTTGAAGGACCAATGACATAGATGCTATTACATTCTCAAAGGCCCAAGCCTGAGATACCACCATATCACAACACCTTCTCATATTACTGCATCTATTTCTCCATATTTTATGTACTACCTTTTACATATGTGGATTGCCTTATCTTCCTCCCTGATTAGTATCTTTATAAAGTGAATCTTATAAAGTCCATGAATGAACCCCCCCCCATTTCCAACTAATCACCACAGACTACCTTTGAATATCCATACTCTTCACCTGATTGGAACTACATCAGCATGCATCCTTGATGATCACATTTATGGTCTAAAATCCCCAGGGCCTATAGGCCTTACCTATTTGGACCGAAGTTTGATGATGTCCTAGAGGCCGTATGGATCGAAGGACTATTAGCATCCCAAATTACATAGGCTCAAATTCCCAAATATTTGGCTCATAGGCCCATTTTGTGTGAATAATTTTGTTGCTATAATAGATTTTTCAATAAGTCATAAAATCCACCTCCACCCACATTTGATCTTGGGGATTTTAGAGTCTAAGTAGGATCCTGTACCAATCGACTAGAATATTTTTTGTAAAATTTGTATATAGTTAATGCTCGACTCCCAATGGTGGCCTCAACTAAGCCAAAATTACACACGACATTCCCCATTGATGTAAATGGTATTGAATCACCATGCTCATACTATGAACAATGTTCGAGTCTAGAGGGAATCGAGCCTAAACCAGTTCACCCAGGTAGAGATATGTACCAAACTCATGTACCACTTTAGTAACACCCTAGTGGACATGTTGGAACATACATAATAAATCAGGGTGGGATGATTCATAGAAAATCATGTTTAATTTAATAATAATAATCACACTATAAAACAGGAAATAAAATAATCTAACACATGCATAGTTTAATCAAAGAAAATGACCATTGATAACATGTAATTGAAGCCACATTTAATACTACTAAAATTCATTTCCAATCATTTCATTTAAGGTATATTAAATTGTATTAAAAAATTAATTAAAAAGTTAATAAATGAATTCATTATATATAAATATTTTCCGACATATGTTCATTGATACATGTTAAGAACCCAATTAATTAGTATGAAAAAATGACATAAATTAATTTTTATTTAAAATAATTATGTAAATGGAATGTTTTTTGAGGGAAAATGACATGTACTATCTGTGTAACATTAAATATCAATTCTATAATTTAATGGTTATATGGTACAAAATTATACATGATATGTTGTATGATGTAAAATGTATATTTTCTATGACATTTAATGTGCACTACATGGCATGTAACTCCATGACACGTGTCACTAAATACACGACGTGTGGTTCTATATGGCCAAACAACATAGTATTTCTGGTGCGTATGACCACATGGTATGTCATTAATGTGTGTGGTATGTACCCCTAGAAACCCACATGTAATTCACAATATGAAACCAACTATTGAACGTCATATGTTGGAAGTTAATACACAATTTTTAATTAAACCACATGATGACTCAGATGATAGGACGACAATTAATTGGCATGTTATTTGTGTAGAGAGATATGTGTCACACAAAATGTACTCTAGCTACACAATAAGTAGACTATATATGGTCAAATTTATGGATGAAATTTAGTATGTTGTTTTTGATGATGTTGTGTATTAACCCACATAATTTATTGAAAAATACACAGTATATACCTGGTGTGGGGTTACATGGAAGGTACTCAGTCACTACATGTCCAATAGTTCCTACCAACCCATGAAACATGTTGGTGGTTATTATAAAGTGTGTAATGACATAACATAATGACCCACATAACAAGATGTAAATTATATAGTGTGTTCCTAGTTTGAATAAAAACCCATCAGATTATGTGTACTAACCTATTATATTTCCTATAATTTTGTTATGCAGGAAGAAACCTTACCACCATTAAATAGGTACTTGGAGCAATACTTGTGCATTTTTGGCTCGTTATTGGCCATACGATGTCATATTAACATTTAATATCGACCAATATACTTAGAATGAAATTTCAAACATCAATAATTACAAGAAAATGCTTAAAATTGATCAAATATTTTATAAATAATTACCAATAAGAATTTGACCACTCTGAGGCAACTTTAAGGTTCTAGATTATAGTAGAAGCATTGGTTGGGAATCAATAATAGGGTTTTTATTAAAATAAAATAAATAATAGGAATAACTAGATGAACTCATATTATAACTCAATAGATATGATCATACACATTTAATTTATAATCAATTCAAATATATAGTTAAATCGATTATGGTATGATTCTCAATCAATATTCTATCATTACTCTTTTTACAAAGTTGTTGCATTTAAAAATCCAACTGTGGATACATATAAAATTATCTTCATATGATCTGTGAAACATTGAATGATTCTATTGTTCTATCATGTGCTAGTGTGAGGTAATAAAATTCTTTGCATCATTAATTTTTATTATAGATATGGATATCTTGTTTTCCCTATAATCTTAAGAGATAGAGGGATGATTCAATTTATTTATCACTCTAAAACATGAGAAGATAATTCCCTAAAGAATTATCTCATAAGAGGATCTAATTCGAATTTCATGTAACACTAGGTTTAATAAAATTAGGTAATCATGAAAAGGAATAAAAAAATTATATTATTTCAATTTAATCTTAATTTAATATTTCATGTCAATATTCTCTTAAATAATAATAATAATTTTTATTTTAATTGGTATAAAAAACCACATTTCACGTTTTTTCTAAATTAATAAAATGAATATTATTATTTTAAGGTGAGATATAATATATAAATACTAGTTTTTAGGAAAATATATTTATTTTAATGTTAAAATACATTACAAATGTCACCATACTTAAGTAATAATTTTTAATATTTTAGGTGACTAATAATGATATAATATCAATTCTTTAATAAAATTTTATTTAAATTGTATTAAAATATATTTATTAGATCATTTACTTAATCTAAATCCTCCCATAAACATTATAAAACCATGAATATTAAAATATTTGTTTGATAAAAAAATAGTATATTCACTTTAATTATGAATAAATATTTATTTAAATATTATTATAACTTGAATAAATATTTATTTTACTATATTAAAAAAGTTGTTAAGAAATAAATATTATATTTTTTCACTTGTGAATAAATAAACAAAATATTAAATTCAAATCACATATTTTAAACTCGGATATCTCATAATTGAAATTTATAATCAATCTTTTCTGAATAAATATTATCCCATTAGTTAAGATTAAATAAATTCCTAAACCTAAATTAAATAGAATTTAATGAGTTTCTAGACACACTTTGTGTTTGTCTCTCAGTCTATTTTCTTGATATAAATTTGTGAAACTTACCTAAATCCCAAGATTGGTATCCAGCAGCAAGTTAAGGCACCCATAGTGAAACAATTTAGTGTAGAAATTAAAAAAACCATCCCATGAATGTTAATGTGTAATATAATCCCCTTTTCAACTGATATATCATCAAGAAGGATGCATATGTTTGTCATCACTTTATTTGCTCAATTTATCTTTATTTTAATTTCCAAAACAAACATGATTTTAAACTACCATGGACATGGATTTTGTGAGATAGTTTCATTTCAATCAAAGTATAAGAGATATATTATTATATTAATATGCAAGGTAAAAATCTTTTCTTGATTATTCAATTACTTTTATGTCACTTGGGATTCCCCCAATTCTTGTTACCTCACTAAGAGAATATGTATTCATGATATTTATCCATGTATCAAAGTTTGTGATTCATTATAAACATTAATAAGAATCTCAATTCCAAGGACTAATATTCATGATCATATATAGGTATAACAACCTTGTTCTTTATTACACACTAACACATGATTTATTACATAAAACTATTCACTTGATACAACATGGAATATTGAGAGGTATATTGTATTTGGGGATTAATAATAGTACATACAAAATTAAAACATGAAACACTACATCTTTATTGAAAACTTTCTTTTTATGACCACTACATTCCCTCGTAGTTAGCATTGCATGGGATAACCTGAGGACATGCATAAGAAAAGGGTGAGCTATAAATCCTAGTAATAGAATAAGAATGGAATAACATGAGGAATATAATACATGTTATAAAATAGGCATATCAATGGAGTATAAGAGAAACATGAACATAAAGGCATGATATAGCCTGATAATCTTAACATAGAAATGTGGCAACAACAGATAACATGGAATTTAGCATGATCCAAGGCTCATTTCACATCAAGCATGAGTAAATCCTCATTGCACATGAATCATGAGTAACCCCTCATTTAAGTTGAATAACCATGTTTCAACACTCTTTTTCACATGGCGTATCATGAAACTATACTTTACCCAAAGCATTGGAGCACTATCAGGGCACACCCTTTCTGAAACATTTCATTTCATGCACAAGTGTACCACATGGATCATACCACATGAAAACAGTCATCATAATTTATTCCATGATAAAGGGATTTGGAATAAATACATGAATATTTATAATCAATAAGTAAATGTGAATAAAGTTGAATACCCTTGATAGAGAAATGGCATGGTATTCACTACATAATGACATTGGCTTGGAAAATCATAGTGCAGTTTCGGCAGCATAACGATGTGAAATAAGAACTCATAAAAAATTGTTGATGAGAGAGAAATGGGTGTATCATAATATATAGATGAAATGGAAATTAAGGGGTCATATAGATACACATCTCAACAATCTTAATGGAATTTAGATGCATAATACAAAAGAGTTACTTGGATGTAAAAGAGAAGATAGAAACCCCTCACGGAATATCGGTATGGTAACGAGTGTACATGGGAAGAATTAATGATATAGAAAAGGGTCTTACATAATAAAAACATAAAATGGTATGTATGGGGGAGGTTTTAAATCATACCAAAACATTTTTAATTGAAAAAGGGCATAACAACTTAAATAAAATTGGTCAAAATGAGAAAGGAAGAAATCCCTTACTTGGAAGTGCGATCCCAAAAGCTTGGGAGGGGATTAAGAGAGGATTATTAGGAGCTTAGGGCACCTGGGGAGGATTATAGAGAGAGGATGGAAGGGGTTGGTTGAACTCCAAAGGCTTTGAGTGAAGAGAAAGTTGGAGATTGAGTGGGTTTATATAGGAAAGGAGAGGGAATTATTTATTATTTAGGTTTGGGACACCTCACATTAAACTAATCAAAACCACAAACCATCACATGATTTTTGCCCATGGTTTTTTCCAAAGGGGATTGTAAAAAAATATTTTATAAGTCCAATGGTCGACATTCTTAAAATAATTGGTTTGCTTATGTGGAGGTGAGTCACACTCTTAATGAAAACAATTTAAAAAGACAAAATGTTTGATAAGCATTGAAGGGTCCACTAAAGCTTTGTAAAATAAATAAAACAAACCCAAAATTACATTATTTTAATAGTAAAACATATATTGGCCGAAAATAATGTTTATAGTATTTTATTAAATCATTATTGGGCCATTATGATGTCATAAAACACATTATATATTTAAACGGTATTTAATTTTTACCCAAAAATTCGACTATCTCAGAAAATTATGAAAAATTCACCGTTGGATAATTTATATGTCCTGATTCAAAAAATAATATTCATTTTATCTAAATAATTTTCTAAATATTTGAATTTTTACTCTTAAAATAAAAACCTACATTTATCTAAAATTCATGGGTTTTGACAAAAACAGCTTTCAAACCTTAATAAAAATTACAATTGCATTCCTAAAATTATATGATCATTTATATTTAACAAAAATTAATTTATTAATAATAATAATATTTTATTCAAATAATATTTAATTCAAAATCCATTAATTCATCAAAATAGATTTCTTAGTTGAATATTAATTAAAAATACTATTTGGCTTTAAAAACTATTTACGAAGTAACAATAATAGAATGAATGTATATTCAATATTATACAAAAAAATAATTCATATAATCATATTACTAAGGTCTTGTTACATAACCCCTTATAACACCCACATAAGACCGAAGGGTAAGGTGTGCTATGGTGACAGACTCTTGGGGCGGCTCAGATAACATTCCTTGGGTGGTAATCTCTATCAAATTACACTTTTCTCATAGGAAGTTCCGTTCGAGCTTAACATGTTCAAGCTCAACTTGGTATTGGTCAAGAGCGAAGCCCAATGACGTCACCTCCTTTCCGAGCTCTGACAAATGGTCTTCGTATGGGGAAAGTCTACTGGATGAGTCCATCGCTTCCTTTGTCTAAGTAAATTGGATTTGTTAAATCCCTATATTTATACTAATCATGTGATCACTATTCAATTCCTATATTAGTAATTTTTACAATTCTTAATATTATTTTAAAATCCAGAAACATAAATCAAAACTAGTGTATACATTTTAAATAACCATAAGAAGACATTTAAATAGACCAGGTGTAATTTTCATTAATTAATTTTTGGGTTGTTACAATTTTCCCCCCTTAAGAAACTTCACCCTTTAAATTTCCTTTTCACTTAATAAAAAAGATGAGGGTAAATCTACTTCATCACTTCCTCCAATTCCCATGTTGCTTATTGAAACTTATGGTTTCGCCACAACATCTTCACGAGGGGCATTGTCTTATTTCGTAGGACTTTTTCCCTATGATCTAAGATCTTCACTGGTTGCTTCTCATAAGAAAGATCATCCTCTAGCTATAATACCTCTAAAAGAGTACATGTGATGGGTCCAGTATGTACTTCCTTAAGATGGATACATGAAAGACATCATGTACTTTGGCCATGGTAGGTGGAAGTGCTAGTCGATAGGCCATGACCCCGACATGATCAAGAATCTCGAAGGGGGTGATGTACCTAGGACTTAACTTCCCTTTATTTCCAAACCTTATGACCTTATTCCATGGATGTATTCATAGAAATACCATGTCTCCAACTTTAAACTCATGGTCTCATCGATGGTTATCTGCATAACTCTTCTGTCAACTCTGGGCTTCCTTGATATGCTTTTGAATGGTTTTCACCTTCTCCATCATTTCTTGGACCATTTCTGGTCCTAACAGCATACGCTCACCGACTTCATCCCAACGTGCTAGTGTTATGCACCTCTTCCCATAGAGGGTTTCATAAGGTGTCATTTAGATGCTCGAGTGGAAACTGTTATTGTAGGAGAATTCATCCAGTGGAAGATATTACTACCACTCTCCTTTGAAGTCCATAGAACATGATCTTAACTTATCCTCCAGTGTCTGAATAGTTCTCTCAGATTAGACCCCCTTTTGAGGATGATAGGTCGTACTGAAGTTCAGTTCAGTATCCATAGCATGTTGAAGATTCTTCCAAAACATATGGGTGAATCTTGGAACTCGATCGGATAAAATAGATAGTGGAACTCCTTGTAGCCTTAATACTTCCCTGATATATATCCTTGCCAGTTGATCCAATGAGAAATACTCCTAAATTTCAATGAAGTGTTCAGACTTTGTAAGACGACCCACAACAACCCAGATTGAATTATTTCTGTTAGATGTCTTCAGAAGTCCGGTGACAAAGTCCATGGTGATGTTATCCCATTTCCATGTTGGTATAGGTAATGGTTGCATCATCCCCTTAGACATTTGCCTCTATGCCTTCACTTTCTAACACACCAGGCACTTTGATGTATACTCAATGATCTCCTTCTTCATATTATCCAACCAATAATTCTCTCGGAGATCTCGATACATCTTTGTGTTTCCGGGGTGAATAGAGAAATTTGAACTATGTGCATCATCCAAAAGATCATTCTTCATCTCTAGGCTTGATGGGACACTTAGTGTTTCCCCAAATATCACAATTCATTCTTCATTAACATTGAACTCTGAGGATTTCCATTTTCTAATAGCTTCTACTTTCTTCTGAATTCCTACATCATCCTTTTGATCATACTTTAACTTTTCCAAAAGATACGGTTAAGAAATCATTTGTGAAAGGATTGATGATGTTCCCGTCTTTATGATTCCCATGTCCATCTTCATCAAATCTAAGAAGATTGGAACCTTCTAAATTCTCATCAATGATAGAATCATTGGGTCCTTTATACTTATATCATTTGCCACCATGTTTTCTTTCCTAGGGTGATAATGGATTGATCAATCACAGTCTTTGATCAGTTATAACCATCCTCATTGGCACATGTTCAACTCTTTTTGTGTGAATATATACTTGAGCCTTTTGTGGTCCCTATATATTTCACACTTCTCCCTAAAGAGATAATGCCACCAAATTTTTAAAGTGAAGATCACCGCATCCAACTCCAGATCATGTGTTGAATAATCCTGGTTATGAACTTTCAATTGACTTGAAGCATAGGCAATGACTTTTTCATTTTGCATTAACACACAACTCAGTCCCTTCTTCGAAGCATCACTGAATACCACAAAAAGTTCCCCACTTGTAGGTAATGTGACCATGGTTGAAGTGATAATCCTTCTTTTCAACTCCTTGAAGACTTCTTCACATTCATCACTGCAAGAAAACTTTACTCCCTTCTGAGTTAGATTGGTAAGAGGGTCAGAAAAACGTGAGAAATTTCTCACAAATCGTTGATAGTATCTATCTAACCCCAAGAAGCTACGGATATTCGTTACTGATACTGGCTTCAGCTATCCATCTACTGCAACTATCTTGGAGGGATCCACATATATCTAATTGCATGTTATGATATGACCCAAGAATGATACCTCCTTAAACCAGAACTCAAACTTGCTGTACTTTTCATAGAGGTTATCTTTTCGTAAGGTTTCTAGTACAGTTCTTAGATGCTCCTCATGATCCTTCTTGATTTTGGAGTATATTAGAATATCATCTATAAATACTACCACAAATTTTTTGAGTTAATCTCTAAAGACTCTTTTCATCAATTCCATGAAGATTACTGGAGCATTGGTGAGTCCGAAAGGCATTACTATGAATTCATAGTGCCCATATCTTGTATGAAAAGTAGTCTTGTGATATCTTCCTTCTTCACCCATACTTGATAATATTCCGACCACAAATCAACCGTGGATATGTATTGTGCTCCACCCAGATGATCGAAAAATTCATCAATTCATGGGAGATGATGCTTGTTATTTATCGTGATTTTGTTAAGCTCATTATAATTGATGCCAAGGAACATTGAACCATCCTTCTTCTTGACGAAGAGGACTAGTGCACCCCATGGTGAAACACTTGGCCATATAAACCCTTTATCCAGATTCTCCTATAGTTGTTTCTTTAGCTCCTCAAGCTTCACAACAACCATTCTATATAGAGTCTTGGATATTGGAAATGCCCCAAGTATAAGATCAATTGAGAATTCCACATCTCTTCTAGTAAGAAGACCGGACAATTCCTTAGGAAACACTTCAGCAAATTCCCTCACAATAGGCACGTCTTCAAGGATGGTTGCTTCATTGGACTCAAGCATCTGATCCAGATACACATTTTCATAGTGCAGTAATATCCATTATTGAGATGATGGAGCTAATGAAGATTCATACTCCTCCTTGCACTTGTACATAATCGGGGGTTGATTCTCCACACGGAGAGTGATTTCCCTCTCATGGAAATTTATATTGGCTCTATATAAGGAAAGCCAATCCATGAAAATAATTACATCAAATTCAACCAAAGGGAGTATGATAAGGTTCTCTAGGAAGTTAAATCCACCAATTATGACAGGGAGGAGCTAAATTCATGGGTTGAAATGATTTCCCCATTTTCCGTACTCATTGACATCTTTACTTCCATGATTTGTAGTGGTGTTGGGACTGTTCTACTAAACATTCTAGATATAAAAGAATGTGTAGAACCTGAATCAAAAATTATGTTCACTATTCCTGAATGAATAACTAGCGTACCTATCACCACATCATTGTCGGGGTTCACTTCGGCAGCAGTGATGGAAAAAGCTCGCCCTTGCTGCCTTGGAGGTTATTGGTTGCCTAAAAAAACCCTTGGGTTAGGAAACTGATTTGAAAGATTCCCTGGTTCATTGCAGTTTAAGCAATGAACAACGCATTGAGAGTCGAACTGAGCATTCCTCTCCTCTGTCGCAGCCGCAATTTTTTCTTGTCGGTGGTTAATGGCTAGGTGCCCTTTTCTTCTACAGCTAAATCATTTCCTCATCCCCTTCAAGAAATTTCCTGGGTGCTTATTTCTACACCTTTGGAAAGTGGGGTACTGTATTTTCTTAGTACCATTGGATTTATCTATCAGACCGACAGGATTAAATCCACCTTATGCTTCTTATCCCCATGATACCCCTGAGGTTCGCCAATCTCCATTTCAACATTGAATGCACATCTGAAAATTTCCTCATAGCTTTTGAAGTCACGGATCGCCAGGTATTTCCACAGGATAGGTTTCATCCCACCAAAGAAGCATTCAACCTTGCATTTGGGGGTAACGACAAAGCCGAAAGCATATCCGGAAATCCTTGTGATGTTTGCGTCGTATGCTCCGACGGATTCTTCATCATTTTCTTTGAGGGCAAGAAATTCCCTTTCCATATTAAGCCGAAGGGTGCACAATAAATATTTATCAGTAAACATCTTCCAAAAATCCTTCCATTCCAATGCCTCGATCTATTCCTCAGGATTCGTATTTTTTATCAATGTCCACCATTGATCGGCTTCACCCTCAATGTGATAAGCAGCCAGAAGAACCTTCTCTTGTTCAGAACATTTAAGGATAGAGAAGATCTTTTCAATAGAGTTGATCCATTATTTGATGATTAAGGGATCAGATGATCCATTAAAAGTAGGAGTCCTTTGTATCATAAATCTCTCGATAACAACTTGTTCTTTCATGGGGGGGGGGGTGAACGTTTCACTTGACCCGTGTTTCTATTCAATGCATGAGTTAACAGAGAGAGTATCCTGAAACTTTTCATGCTTCTTGCTCCCATTGGACTGGAGATCTCATTACAACAATCATCACATTGATCTTCACATTGGTTGTTAGCCCATGTCCTCCTATTTCCAGCCATTGTCTGGAATAAAAGAAATGTTAGGGGTGACACATAAAGGGTAATCCAAATACAAAAAAAAAACAGATGACTTATAAATAGATTTTATTTCCTTAACTTATGAATATATTGGCTTCAGTATATGTTATCCATGATATTCTTTCAAACATATATTCTTAGGGAATTTTTTAAGTCCCTTAATAATGGTTTATACTATGCTTGTGAATTTACCAAATCATATCCCCTGAGTGTGTGAATAATGATTTAATATGAATGTGTGAGGATATACAAAGTTAGAACCCTATTAATAAAAACTAATTTCAACTCCCTATTTTTTACCCCAATAACACAAGTAAACCTGCTTCTATAAAACCTCTAAACCAACAATTAATGTGAAAAATAATTTTGAAACACCCCCATTCACATAGACACCTCAAGTCGCACTCTGATACATTAAACATGGTTTCATATAAATTATTTTATAGGAGCACCACTATAATATCCTCATCACATTACCTATAATATGACCTCATGAATGTTATGTTGTTCTAATTTGTTTTTTAAATGCACCCTCAAAAGGTTCCCTAACACTAATAGCATCCATTGAATAACTTAACACTATACGAATTCCAAAAGTAGCAGTATCGACTAATCAAGACTAATTTACTCTATCAACAAGACTTTGTGACAACCACAACTATAGTATCCTAGATTCAATATCTAATTTTTTAAATTGAAATAATATATGAGGGGTAACATCCATACTGGTAAATCAATTTATTAGTCTTAATGAAATAGATACAAAAATGTTTTCCATTAGTAATAAAATATAAAAACATAGTGTCAGTAAATATTTGACATCCCTAAATTCATTTGAAGATTCCTTCCTCGTATCTCAGGGGAAAAAACAGGAGTGATATAAAATGCTCAGTTAAGGTTACATATATCAGAATCTATCATGAGTAAATAAGGAATAATCAATATGGAAAGGTAAATAATTAAAAACACATTCCAATTAATCAATAACTCAAGAACGAAATGAATCCATGGATAATATCAATGAAATAATCTCTTTGAAAATAAGAAATGAATTATTAATGAAGTAAATGAATAATGTTTGATTTCATAAACTCAAACATCAAGATATCAGTATCTACAAGTCCTTTTTGACAAGATAGTTTAAACTATGTGTAGGTATACACCAAAAACCCATTTAATAATGTTACCCATCTTTTTGGTTGCATGAGACCCATAGATGCATTGAGGGAATATATAATTCCATAAATCACCCATAATTACATTTACAATTCATTCCTCATATATTGAATAAAAAAATTTATTCATAAACAATATTCCTAATCAAAAAAATATTTTTTTTGAGTAAAGGATACAAAATATCAAAATTTCCCTAGTAAATCAAATAACATTCATAATTAATCTCTATATATAGAAATAAAATAGTGTTCAGGTAATAAGAATATCCATGATAAAAAGAATCTTGACATTTAAGAGAAATTAAATATCTAATGAAATATGATAAAAGAAAGTGAATGTTACAATACAAAGTTAATGACCAAAAAATTAATAAGAGATAAAACATTACCATTAATTAATTAGAAATATAAGATTTTTAATAAATTCATGTCTTTGGGAGAATAAGATAAAATTTAAATAAAAAATAAAAAAATGTTTTCATTAAAGAGTTTTATTTTTAGAACCATTGAAGAATTATAGATGAATCCAAAGAACATAAAACTGTTATGGCATTCAGAAAGTCTGTTAAAACCATATACGTTATATAGAAACATTACTTTCGACTTTTTGTAAAGAATATTGAAAACAATCCTTTAAAACATTATTAGAATTATTTTTAAAGAAATTAAAAAAATTGGGGATAACATAAAATTTCCTTAATAAAAAATTTGCGTAAAGAAAAATGGATTTTGTAAAATAGTTTTGAAAAATATGGGCATGAAAGAAAAATATACCCGATCAAAAAGAGAAATAACATTTAATTTTATTTTGAACATTTAATTGATTGATTCCAGTAAAAAAGAGAGTAAAATATAGAATAAAACGAAAAAAATCCTTAAATAACCTTAGGATAATAAAATAGAATAAGTTTATAAAGGATATATTATACGATTCTTTCAATGAAAGATATAAGAAATTCCAAAAAATGAGATTGTAAAATTAATTACTACCTCTTTAGTAAATTTTAAATTATAACCCCTTTAAAGGATAAAATTTATCTGAAAATAAATCACCATGAAAAAATATATATTCATTTTAAATAAATTAATGTGAAAGTATATATACAATATAAAATTAAATAGTTTTATAATACCAAATATGTCTCAATGAAGTAGAAATTGATATAGAATATCTTATAAAGATCATATCACTGAAATGAGAATTAGTAATTCAAGAAATTTTGTGTAAAAATATAAATCCACACAGTAAAAGTTAAAATAAAATATAAAATAATAAAATTCAATATCACATATAGTCTTGACATAATAGAATCAATGAATAAGTGATATAACCAAATGAAAGGTAATTGAGGTAAGAAACCCCTTACCTCACATTCCCAACTTGTTGAAAATGATTAAACCATATGTTTAATGATTTTTAACTTATAATTAATATATAATATAACCATATTTATATTTTTAATTGTAATATATGATTCACTTATAACATATTATCATTTTTTCATCAAAATTCATTAATTATTACCATTTTTTGGGTGACAACAACTTAGATTTATCATGTATGTTTTATCATGGATGTTATGGTTCTTATTCATAGGTTATAGTTTCATCATATACATAATGATACTAATGTTAAAAGTAATATATTTATTCATTATATACATTTTTATAAAAATTCATGAATGTTGGGGATGGAAAATTAATCAAAACACTATGGGATATGGTAAGTCATATGTATGCATGAGAAACGTTATAATTTTTTAATGAGTAAAAGGACAATGAATTAGATGATATATTAAATTTAAAATATAAATATTATTTTATAGTTATAATATATAAATTCATTATTTCTATCATTATGAGTATCCATGTGAGATGGTGATGGAAAACAAAATAAATCAACTCACAAGGCAGTAGTCCATTGTACACACAAGCGATGGTTTTGTTTCCCACATAACAAGGAAATATATAGATAAATATTATGACATGAACATAATAAAATCTCAGTATATGGGAGATAATGATGTTATAATATTTTTATTTTTATGATATAATTTAAGGTAGTAAAAGAAAAAAGAAAAAGAAAAAGTTTGGTTAAGATTATTAACTTCTCTTAGAGAAAAATACGTGGTATCTCTTTTTAAGGACCCTAGGGTTGCTATTTTGGAAAAAATAACATATAGAATATGGATAAGAATTTAATATAGATATTTTGGTAGGTTTTGGTTGAGACAAATGGATCTAAAAAATCAAAAAGTGAGGTGATGAGGTTCCCTTTTATAATTGAGGTGAGTGGAACACTTGTAATTTTTCAAAGTTTTCAAATATTTTTAAGTCATAATCTTAGATAAATGGATCCAAAATGAATCATATTTGAATGTGATGAGTTAAAGTTATACATATAACCAACCAATGTGGCTTTATAAATTTTTTAGGTTGTTTTATCCTTATCATTTATTTTAACCCCTTCATTAACTATTTTTAACCTTAACCATGGTAACAACTTTTTCAATCTTACAGGATTATAATTATACATATAAAAATTGACTCATAAATGACCAAGGGATGATATTTAAGACCATATCTCATAGTAATTACTTTCTTGAAATATTTTTATGGTATTTAAATAATTTGATAAAATATTATTTTCCATATAATATCATTAATTTCTTTTTTGACACTTTTCATTTAATTTGTATTCTAAGACATCAATATAACAAATGAATTCAAATATAAAAAAAATTAAAACTTAAATAATGAATTATAAATGAACATAAAATTCCAGAAAAACCATAATTAATATAAAAAATATTATCTTTTCTGTTTTTAAAGTCATTTACTTATCCTGATTGTAGAACCACTATGTTAACATATTATAATTTTTTAATTTAATTACAATATTTATGAAAATTAAAAATAAATCAAAATTTTATAAATAAAATAATAATTTTAAAAATTAAATTTTATATCTATTTATAACATATTATTATCCTTATGTGAATATAAAAAATAAATTAAAAAGAAAAGAGTGACATTTTGAAATTTTTTTTACTTAATATAATATAAATTTCATTATGAGGGAAAATGGAATAAAAATGCCATATATTCATATTTGGGATGTATGTGCTAAAATTTATCCCATAAAATTAAATAATTTAAATTTTATTGATGATTTTTAGATCATATCTCACAGTTTTAACCTTATTTTACCCATTTTCCCTTATCGAGGTTACAAATATTTACCAAGGTTACTATTTATAATGACCAAAAAATAAAATGAATCCATTTAACAAATCTGAAAATCATTATTCCAAATATTATATATGTTTTTAAATGTCCAATTTCTATATTTGGATGAAATCAATTTTAATATAAATGCATAAAACTTGATGAAAAAAATAGGAAAAATGCATTTTTAAGCACATAAATTTACTTATATCAAAATCATGAAAATATCTAACTAAAATTGACTTAATTATATTATTAATAATAAAATTTTTAGTATGTCACTTTAATACCAAATAAAAATTATAATTACGTTTTTAAATTTCCTCATATAATGGAAATAAATGAGAGTATTTGAAAAATCGGTAATTTTCACTATTCACTGAAAAATCAATCATTTTAGAAAAACACAAAAATCTTCACTCTATTTTAATTTTTATATGATGATTTTAAAAAAAATATTAATTATAAATTTTTTTTTTCTAAAATTGGTATAAAATAATTATATTTTTCTGCACACAAAATTTTATAAAACCATTTTCGAAAAAAATACCATTTTGAATCATAAAATGACTTCACTAAAAATTGAAATCTTATTTCCTAATAACTCATAGATAAATTTTTTTTGAGTAGGAACATTATACATATATTTTATATTGTGGTTTCTCATATTCGTACCAGCTAATTTAATGACTAGGTTATAACTGCCACATTTAAAAATAAATTTTTTATAATATATCTCAATATTCCTAAATCTAAAGATTTAATGTTAAGAAAGATATTGAGTATATTATTATTTTAAATAATATTTTTGTGGTGTTATAAGAATGTATTCCCAATGCGCACTTCATCATGCCCCTCAAAAATGATTTTTATTATGATACTTTAAATATTGGAAATTATGAACATTATAGTGACAGATCTTACGTTCACACTCAATATACCGACAAGGGATAGAAAAAAATTCATGACCCAACCAAAATAATATGAGCTTCCAAATAATATACCACTTTCCCTCCAATTCACTCTTAGGTTTGGAAACAATATCCTTTATGTGCGAAAAAAAATCTCAAACATCCAAATGTAATATTTGTTGGATACAACACATCCCTAAGAAACAACACAATATCTTTTATTTATACATCATACAATAAGGATTATATTAAACTCACTATATTCTCAAGATGTTTCAATGAACCAAAGGAAATCCTAAAGATGGAACCAGGCAATTGATCACATGTAAATTCCATTTTTCATCCATGTATATGAAAAGTAACCCATATTTTTATTGTCTAAAATAATAAATAAGTTCACTATTTATGTACCGCATGAAACTAATCGAAACTAATATTTAATATCTTATGGAATGAAAATGAAACTACATGATACTATGTGGGTAGTTATCATTCTAATCCAAAACTATATAGAGACTATTCGTGTTGATATAATGATGAAAAATAAGAGGGAGTAGAAATCATTGTTTTTCTATAATTCTTATAAGTATTGACTGAGTCATTTTGTAAATGGATTCTATATTCCAAATTCCATATTTTAATTTTACATTTAGATTAATTTTTTAGTAATTCTAGGTTTATTATGTTCATATGCATCATGTGATTTTTCTTTATTATTCTCTCTTTTCTATTTTTTTCACTGCAATCTCCAAACTACATGATGCTAGGTAAATAAATTGAGGGAAACTTGTGGGATGGTCCAATGATGAACCAAAGAACATGCTCATTTATATTTATTTTATTTTATTACCACTCTATGTTTGGATGAGTGTAGCTAGAGGTGTGTCGTTGGTGATAGTGTCCTCATTATGAATATTATTAGATGATCCTATTATTATGTTAAATCTTCTTCCTCTATTCCTTGGGTTATTATATCATATAATGGAGCTATAGAGATTGAGGGTTTAATGGGTGTCATTTAGCACTAGTAAAGTAAGTTTAGGAATGATCTTGATTGATGATCACCTTAGCTTACCATCCTAGGAGGAAGTGGATGAGTAATTAACTTGATAATTATTGATTTCTCTATACATTTATGACCTATGAGAAATAAAGGATAACCACATAAAACACTACAAGTTATAATTTAATGGATTTGAGGATAACAAGCGATACAATGGAGGATCACATATGATATTATCTTATGTAGCATCACCTTTCATCAAAATTAATTATGTTTTAATTCTATATAAGCATGTTTCTTTTCTCAAATTTTGTTTCACCACATAATAAACAACCCTATATATTAAATATCATTATACTATTTTTAAGATAAAGTATAAAAATAATCCCATAAAAATATCTAGAAAAATTTAAAATCCATATATTTTGATGGAAACCATGTTTTTAACCCATTAGTTGTACTCATAGGTGATTTAAATGTATTATTAGAAATCCTTAAATTTAGTATGTTATAATATGTGTTTTTCTAGGTTTGTGAATAACCGTTTTTTGTGATCTTATTTTTTTTTCATTTATTTTATTGTTTAATAAAATCTATCCTTGATGTGATAAAATTCATATTACTATTATGAATGGGATTACTACTCATAGGTTCTTGAATATGTGCAAGATATAGGTAAAAATATGTTAAAGGACAATAAAGATGAGATGCCTGATATGAAGAAGCAATTATCATAACTCACTATCCTTTATAAAGACTAACATTTGGAGAATTCAAACAAAAATTCTCAAGAAGAATAAGAAGAAACTCCCACCACTATTCACGAGGAAGTTCAAAAAAGAAGTGACCCCAATGATTTTTCCTATGGTTAAATTATAGTATTAACTATAATAAATATTGGAGGAGGATAGCTACATACTTCCAATACAAAAAACTCAGGTAATTAAAAAGGAGTAATATATTTAAGTAGAGAAATTTGTGTAATATTGTTTAATTTTTGACTAATTTTGTGATGATTTCATACTAACAAAATTGAAAACAAACACTTATTTTTATGAAATTTTAGACTCATCAGATCCTCGTAATATCATAGAGAGTGAAGCTGGAGAAGAATAAACCTCATTGGAAGAGGTGGTGACTTTTGAAGATAACACCTAATGATGAACTAAAGGAATTGGAAGGTTTATAAGGTGTTATTAATGATTAATCAAGGCATCATAATAAAATAAAAATCATAATTCCAAGATCAACATGACTTTGAAATTTAAATAATAATGAAACTATAAATTAAGAATATGTATTCCATACTTTAGAAATCTATACACATTTCCTTCATTATGTGATTGATAAAGATCACTAAGGAATAATTGAAAGGTTCTTCCCTCTATGGTGTATCCATGTGTTGCATCGAATCACCAATATGATATCTACATATCATAAAATATGATATTGAAAAATCTTAAATACAAGACTTTGAAAAATGTAGATCCTACTCTACAGCATACCTTACCATATCATATGATATAAAAAGTAATTGGGGAATATTTATTTTAATCTCTTTATACAATAAATCCTAAAATAATTTTCATTCCATTTCACCTTATATAATATCATATATGATAAATTGTGAAATAATATAAATTTTTTGTGTGGATATTTCCAAAACACTTTTAAAAATTAAACATTAAATTCAAATTCTATTACATAATATGCAATACCTTGTGAAATCCCCATCCAAAATACATTTTAGATAAAAATCTAAAACACTTTTAGATAATATCTTTGAGTCCAAATTGATCCCCATTCAATCATCCATGAGTGAGAGCCGCTGATACTTTATAATGTTAAGAAAAAATGCATTATAGTTCCATAAATGTATGAACATAGTGAACTCTAGTAATTCAACTATACTACCCAAGATACAAAGGGATCTCATGTGATATCCATCAAATAAATGTATCTATATACCTATGTCCATAGACCATATCATAAGATAGTGTGGATTTTTATATATTCTATTTGTCTAAGAAATCGAGTGAGCATGAGACATGGTATATTTGAATCCAATATTGCCTCATTATAAATTATTGAATCATTTTATACAGACTAAGAAGTTTGATAAATATATCAAATTTAATTTATCTAGAAAATGAATACATCACATACCCCTAATCCATGAAGACAAGGACATAATATGTGCTTTCTGAGAATGGACATAAATTTCCCTAGTCTATCTCATTCCATATCCTAGATGTCATAATTTTAATATGGGAGTAAAAAATCCATATTGGTTGAGTTCCAACTAATGGAATGATAAGAAATATACTAAACCATACAATTATTGTATAAAATTAAAGTATTGTGTGTAACACCCCAATATTTCTCAAATTATTTTTTTGAATTAATTTAATCTTTTGATATTTGTTTATTTCACAGAACACGGAATATAACATTTGTTATATGAAATCACTAAGTGTGGTTTTCATTATACACAACACCAAGTCAATATTTTTCTATATAAAACACTTAGATTAGATTATGGTACACACAAAACATTGTTTGGCTTGTATTACACACAACACTGAGTCCCTTCGATTTCTTGTGTTGCATACAAGGTTGAGTTTTACCAGACTACAAGATACTATTAATATTATTGTTAAAATATTATTATAGGTACCACCAAGTCAATGGAATTAAAGTTATGAATAATATTAAATAAATTATAAAAATATTATTTAAACATGTATATAAAATTATTCATTTGATTATCAATTAGTAGAATTTAATGTAAGAACTATTTGAAAATAATGAAATTACTTTTCCAAGAAAATTAATTTTATTCATACAAACACAATTTTATCTCAATAATTTTTAAAAAACAAATTTGAGTAATTTTTTTAATAATATATATATTATATATTCAGTAAATATTTTAGATACTCATACAATATATTTGATAGGTACAATATAAAAATAAATAAAATTTTATGAATAAGATGTATTTTTTAAAATATTAATTTTTTATCCTTTTAATGGATAACCTATTTTAAATCTGATTTTTGAAACTTTTATAATTTTTATTTGAAAAAATAAAATTAATTTTTTAATTAAAAATATCAAAATTTTCTTGTGGTGAATTATAGTTTTTTTAAAAGTTTCATTTTTGATGAATACAGAAGAAAAATGGATTTTAATTCAAAATTTCAATTTCCTCTAATTTATTTATAAGGTTAAATTAACTTTTTTATGGGTTTTAATGTTTAATTAGATAAATTATACAAAAACTAATCCAATATTGGTCATTAGAATCAATTTCACTTTGAAAATGGATATAAAAAATTAGGAAACTTTTGAATGTTTTTACATTAAAAACCTGCATTGTCATCCCGTTTATGGGATAAAATTTAATTAATTTCTACGACTTATATGATTTGATTTTAGAAAAATGGATTCAATATTTATAATTATCATAATTTATAATATCTAATGAGGTAAAACTATTTTTTGGACAAAAATATTAGTGAATCTAATTGAAATTAATCATACTGAATAAGGTAAAATTAAGCTTAACAAGGGACTAAACCTTAAACATAAGGGCCAAAATGACCTAGAAACTTGTCGAAAATTCATTTTATTTCAATATTTATATTTTATCATCCCTTCTCTATAATTATTTTAATTATTGGATCCACTTTAAATTGATAAAACGTTGGTGGAATTTCATTTTCAAAAATTTACCCGAATGTCACTTCTCCTCCACTGTAAAAAGAAACTCACCCCTATGACTTATTAACACCAATAATATAAGTACCTAGACCTAAAAATTACATAACATAGGAAATTTCACTGGTATAGGTTCTATAGAATAGACACAAATTACACTTTTATCATATTTTTTCACTAATAAATTTAAACGTACAAAAAGACAATGCATATGCTAACTCCATGATCAAAGAGAATGCCACCAGAAACTTTAAATATCCTATGAAAAAAATAATTTAATGTAAGGGATCAGAATTAAAAATTACTAGTAAGGGGTTTAAAAACCTTCAATAAAACCTTTTAAAATAACCTTGTGTAAATAATTTCAAAAACACATTTAGAAATACCCATGCTAAAATATTATTTAAAATTACATAAGCCTTAGAGATATTATATCATTTAGAAAATACTTACATTAAAAAATTTCTTAAAAATGATACCGGGATATTTTTGAAAATAATAAGAATGCTTTTAAAAACCAAAAATGATTCTGAGGAAACTTTAAACCTTGAAGGTTGTCTTGGGCCTACCTACTTAGCGGAGGATGGGTTCACTCCCCCTTAACTATCCATTTTACAACGATCAAGCCCCTGATTTTCTGAAAAAAATTTAAGTTTTATTTACTTATATTTATATTTTCACTGGAGTTTTTAATTTTGAATACATGTCACTATAATAAAATACACATTGACACACACAAAAACATGTATATAAATATATGAACTTCCATTATACCAATTGAAATTTTAATTACAACCAAATATTCTACCACATAGACTTTTCATGGACTATCCATGTATTCATCCAACCTTCCATGAATTAACTTTGTTTCTCATATGAGTAGTTTGATCTTCTTAAATTGATCATAATAATTAATTAAGTTCTACACATAAAATTTTAAAGGAATCATTTAAAATAAAAACACTTCCAATTATATCCATGTAACTATTAATTTTGGAATTAAACATTAAAATTTAAATTGAAAACATTAATTTAATATAAATGCAATGAGTGTTAATGATATACATAATAGTATGGGCATGTTTATATACAGACGATGTGACCTTAATTTTAATATAATGTTATGATATGTTATTCACATTTCTTTTAGAAATATGGAGATAGAATCATAACAAAAATGATGCCATGATTTCATTTTATGAAATACATATTCTCATTAATATAAAAAATAATCAATAATTTATTTATGATGAGTTATTTACTTAAATATATACTTAAAAATGTATGAATAAACTATTTACATATAAATATATGATATGTGTCTGAATAAATTATATATATATATGTGTGTGTGTGTGTGTGTTTGTATGTTTTCACACAACATAAATTCATTTTTCATAGGAACTTTGATAAATAAAAATATTTTTATTTAACAAGAACTAAAAAACTATTTTAATATAAATATAATCATCTCTATAAGTATATAAATAATATTATTTTATATAAATAATTTCTTTAAATAATTTTGAACATACTAAAATAACAATTCTTGAAGTAATTTAAAATATACCCCTACAAAAACATGAAACTAGAATTCTTGGAGGACATGTCTTGAAATCAAAATAATAGTTATATTTAAAAATATTATGCTTTATTTTATTTCAAATATATATATATATATATATACAAATATACAAGAATGCTTAATAATAAATTCAGAAGAAAAATTACCCTTACTAGAATTGCAGTAGGATAAGAGGAGCAAAATTTGATTATAAGTATCGAAAAAACAATTAATTTCCTTACCTTATAATTTTCTAAAAAAATATAGATAAAAAATCATGTATATACATAAAAATATGTAAATTATGTGAAATATCATAATTTGGAAAATATAATTAAAACCTTGCTTGAATATAAACATTAGACCTTTTTTATAAGCAGCGGTTCTGCATATACTCTCATCTAACCCGAATAACAAACTAAAAGCTTTAGGCCTCATCACACACGCCCTCTCAAAAGTTTTGAAGAACACAATGATAAAAGGGATTTTATATCCAAATATTACTACTACATGAACACAACTTATTGAACATGCTTGTTTCAATAATGCAGACAATAATATATAGATTCCTTAAAAAACAACCCCAAATAAATTATATAAACAAGTTGACAGGAACATAAAATTGACAGAAAAAAATACTATAACCCAAAAATGATAGTAGATGAATATAAATTGAATAATAAAAATCCAAAAAATAGTTACAAAGATGAAATCTAGCGATTTATATAGAAAAAATTGAGAAATAGATAAATGATAGTGTTTAACCAGTAGAAAAACAGACTCCTACAAAGAAAACTACATGCCTCCCTCACACTAGGTTGAAAGAATCTGAAATCGAAACCTTAACCACATCAAACCTAATATCTACAAAAAACAAAACCCTACCCTAATCGGACTCCTCATCGATGCTTGGTTTGGATCGATACATCAGCTCTCGACCTCAATGCAACCTCGCACAACTCCATCGAAGCCACCGATATAACCCAGCACTCGGCCTATTCGACCTGGACCATCGCCCTACCTCCTACCCTGACACCCATCTGGCAGTTTTCTCCCTGGCTCACCCCCCGTGAAGAGCTTCTGCGTAACCTCAATGCACTCCCTAATCCCTAAAACATGATTTATCTTTTTTAACTCACATTATCTTTTGTTTAATTCTATCATTTCTCATTTATTATGTGATTTATTACTTTTTATTATAAAAGAAATATAATTAAAATATTAAAAGTAATTATAATCTAAACTAATTATACATATAAGTATACATATACATATATATATATTTAAAAAATTAAAAAACAAAATAATTTTTTTACATAAGGAATTAAAATTATCATAATTTATAAATTTTCAATATTTTACAAAACAAATTTTAATCTAATTTTATAACATTCATATATGTATAATTTCAATACTCTATTAAAATAGTTATATTATTCAATAATAATTTTATTAAACAAAATTTATAATGTTAATAAAATTTTAAAACGTTCTTCTAATCAAAGTTTATAATTTAAAACCAATAATTAAAATTTCACGCACACGCACACACACACATAGATATATATATATAAATATAATATTTTTGAAAATAAATCCAAATTAATTTTACAATAATATAATCATTCATATATCAGATTAAATGATTATTATCATATATTTTATGTGAATATGTTCATAACATGATTTATTATTTATCAAAATAATAGTCAATTTATATTGTTTTTTATTCATTTAAAATATTTTTTAAAGAAAATGGTCTTAAAAATATTATTAGTTTTTTAAAATTATATATAAACCCAATTAATAAAATATTTTTTATAATAAAACTATATATAGAATTTTTGGGCTGTTACGTTACCCCCCTTAAAAAAGAATTGCACCCTCGCTATTCGTTTCATCAGACTAAAAAGAATTATGAATTTCTATCTTTAGGATTAAGAAAAATAGGACTACTAAACATCTACAATCAACAACATATAATCTCTAAAGTTAAATAGTTCATTCCTCAAATACTAATTATAAGGATCGGCCTTGAAAATTACATAAGAGATGACCTTTCACTGGTCTAGGTTCTAGATAATAGACACACATTACACTTTTATTAGAGCTGTACAATAATAAATTAAAATGAATAGAAATACATTGCATGCGCTAAATCTATGGTTGAAGAGAACACCAAAAGAAACTTTATTAATCTTGTGAAAAAACAAATTTAAGGCAAAGCAGGAGCATTAAGAATACCCAGTAAGGGGTTTAAAAACCATCAGTAAACCCTTTGAAAATGTCCTTTTGAAAATACATTTGAAAACACATTTAGAATTACCGATGCTAAAATATTATTTGAAATTACATATGACTTAGAGATACTATATCATTTATAAAATAATTACGTTCAAAAATTGATTAAAAATGATCTAATGATATTTCTGAAAACACTAATCAAGCTTCTGAAAACAAAACACTATTCTAAGGCAAGTTAAAATCTTGAAGGAAGTCTTGGGCCAACCCACTTAGTGAATGATGGGTTCACTACCCAATAACCTTCCATATTTACAAATATCAAGTTCTAGATGTTTTGAAAACATTTTATGATTTCTTTACAAATATATATATTTTCACTAGAGTTTTTAATTTGTGATACATGTCACTGGAATAAAATACACACACACACACACATTTATATGTATGTATAGATATATATGATCTTCCATCACATCACATGCAATTTTAATTACAACCATATATTCTACCACATATACTTTTCATGGACTATCCATGTATTCCTCTTTCCTGTAATGTCTCTACCTTAGAAGCCTAGAGCCGGTGCATTATTTTAATACATTAGCATGATTACAAGGAATCATGTCCTAAAGGACCGATCAGTTTAGCAGTCCAGGAAAATAGATTATATAAAATAACTTTACATTATAATTTCTAAAATAAAATACAATATAGATATTTTTTTGAGAATTATATTATTCTTCTAGCTTAAACCTATATATAAATCATAGTACACTTCTTGGCATCCTGGGAAAATAAAACATAAGAAATAGGTGAGCCCAGATACTCAATAAGGGTAAATAATTTAGTGGAAGCTATAAACTTTTAAGGCAATATGTGTAATAAAAACAACATCCTTTTAAACATAAAATTGAACATAATATGGAGAAAATAAATCAACTATTACCATATAATCATGCACATGGATATTCTACTAGTCGAATAATCACATGTAATAATTAATTTCATAATGATGGAAAGCCTAACAGCAGACATCATTACCACATAGTCAAGGCCTCGTGCCGATACTAAAAATAAATTTTTTGTTAAGGCCTTAGTCCAAGACACTAATTTGTCTTCTAAGACATACCAATTCATCAAGGAGCTATAGCGGGCTGCACTTGTCACTTACTAAGTCCACTTCATTCCTCATATGAAAATGTTGAAACATAACATAAACATTTGTATTAAAACTAGCATACAAAATTCCAATATTTCAACCATAAACCATGAAGGGTATAAAATATCACATCCATAGTCAAACATATCATAAAATATGGAAGATTGTATTATAATAAATCAACCTTAATCAAGAATAATATCCAGTAAATGATGTTGACATAGTTGAAAATGATCAGTAAAACTTTTTGAGAGAAATATCGCTTTTTGTGAAATCATTTAAAAGTTACACATTTATAAAGGAATTAATTTAAAATAGATTTTTTTAATCAAAGATTCCCATACAACTTTGAAATTTTTTAAATTAATGAACATTATAAAACAATCATGTCCGTATAAATATATCCTTAAAACCCTTTTAAAAACAAGGACATTATTGAGAAAAATTTTGAAGAATAAATATTTAAGACATTTAAAATGATGTTTTAGTTAAAAAGTACCTTAAAATAATCATTTTTGAAATTCATTTTATGAAACATGGTCATGGATAATAAATATTTCCCAAACAATACTTACACATAAACAATCTCGGATAATAATGAGATTGAGAAATTAACCATCACCTTGTACTTTCCTTTTGTCGTGGGTACGTTTAACCATCTGTATAATGGAAATAGTATGTTTTTAAATTAAACCAGAACCATATTCATATTTATTATATCATACATGATTCATTTATGACTTTATACTAACCATTTATTGATTATTACCATGTTAAATTAACATTTAGGGTAATAATCGCTTTCTTTATCGTATGTGTTTTAACTTGTTATTCTTGTTCGTATCATATAGATAATGATTTAAATACTTACAGAATATAAAACATGATTTATATATAATATATATTTAGAATATAAATATCTATATTATATAGATATATGAAATGGAAAATACCATTTATGGAGACGGTATGTCGTACGTACGTATAAACGTTGTTTATGTTTTCATATCGTATTGAATGGAAGTAAGTGAATTAGATATATGTAAGTACATATATATATATATATATGCAGTAGAATTATTATGTCATATATTACATAATTATTAATAATATATATTTTTATAATCATAATTGAATGGAGAATGTGGAAATGAATCTCTTTGCGTCGTGGAGACGGTAAGTCATACGTACACATGAGCGATGATATCATTTCCTTAATGATTAAAAGGTGTGGAATATGGATGGTACATTAATTGTAAATAGAAATTATCATGTTATTTTCATTATTTATATACATATTACTCATCATTATATCCATCCAAATAACATAGTGTTTAACAACAAATTACACCACAACGTGGAGATGGTAAGTCGTACGTACGCATGCATGGTGACTTTATCATTAATAGGATATATAGAATAATGAATATGGTTGTACCATATTTATAATGACATCACAATATGTATAAGGCACTATATTTATTATTTTGGTATGGAAATAACAAATAAAGAGAAAGTGGAGTAAGAAAATAATTTTGAAAGGGGTGACAAAATAATTACCTCTTCTTCGGGTGTTTCCATTTGATTTGAACAAAATGGATCCTTAGGTTGGATTTATTATCAAGGTAAGGCCTCTAGGTTGAAGTGATGGAATTTGGGAGGAGATTTGGGCAGAGTTTGGACATGAAAAATGGCTTTGGAGGCGTGATTTTGAGAGAAGGGTAAGTACCCTTTTATAAGAGAGGTGAGAGTCACTTTAGGAAAAGATTGAAATATTATTTTATTATAAAATCATTTTCGGTTTATAATGGCTCCAAATGAATTTATTTCGTGAATTAAGTGGTTATGGTTATAAATACTCTCAACCAATTGGTTTTATACAAGTTTAGGTTACCATTTTAACCTTATCTTTTTTATTTAACTCGTAGTTAAATAGTTCAACTTTTACAATGTCTTCTTGTATTTTTATATTACATGGTTAATAAACTTATTATAAAATATCAAGATAACCCCAAGTGGTTCATTAATGACCTATATATCATTATAAGAGACATTTTGATGAACCTTATATTTTTATGACTATTATATAATTTAATAACATTGTATTTGTTTTAAAAACTCATTTATTTCAATTTTTACACTCTTTGGTATTTTGTTTTTGTGAAAGTCACAACAACATGATTAATTCAAAAAAAAAATTTAATCAACCCTAACATATCATATTAACCTATAAAATTAGTTTAATGCATCAAAATTCTCAATTTACATTTATTTGGATATTTATAATATCAATTATTTTAATCTTTCACTAATAATGTAATTATTGCATCATCATTGTGTCATAAATAAATTTAATTATTTAATGTTTAAAAATTATAACTAAAATACCATTATGTAGGAAATGTTTTTTCAATAAATATTTATAGTTTAATTTATCTTATGTATATCTCTATATTAAAAATAGTTTAATTATTAATCTTTGAATTTAACACTTTTAGCTCTTCTTTAAATAAAATAATAATAAATGTCCTAATCTAATCCAAGTGGATCAAAAGGATCATATTTTATTCCTAAGGTTTATTTTGGTTGAAATACACTTATCCTATAGAATTAGGACATGTGTTAGGGTAATTATAATATCATTTTTTAACTTTAATTACCCTATTTACTTTTAACCGTGGTAAATAAAAGACATAAGTTACTATTCACTAAAAATTATTTTCATCTTTTTGAACCACATTTTACTTAAAGATTTAAATCGTGTCTCTTAGATTTTTGAAATTTAATTCACAGAAGTGGTAAAATTAGGTTTTATGCAAATTTGAAAATGTTCCTAGAAAGTGGGTAAAATACGTTAAAAAGTTCAATAAAGTTTTATACGTCTAATTTTATTATAAAATGACTCCAATGAATTACATTGAACTTATATAGGTATTATATATCTATTTTTACATAAAATAAATTTAAATAAAATAAATAAGTATTTAAATAAAATGTTGGTTTTAAACAATAATACAATGTTTTTCACTATTCATCAAAAATTGAATGTTTTTAGAAAAATACCTAAAAATCACCCTAATATAATTTTGATATTACTAATTCAAAAATGATGTCTATTTTACAAAATTAAAAACATATTAGTTTCATTTATTAATTTAAAATTAATTCTCGTTGTCAAAACCAAAAAGCGAGTCTTTTTAAAAGTAAAAACTATCAAAAGATTGACATTTGTTTATGTTCAAATTTAATATGAAATTACTTCTAATGACCTACATAGTAATAAATGATAAAAAAATAATATAATTAGACTTTAAAATCATTAAAATGTATAATTTAACAATATAAATTATTTTTATTAAAAATTAGTTTTCAATTAAAATTTAGCTTCTTTAATTATTCATCAAAATATGAAAGTTCTCAGAAAAACACCAAAACTTTATCCAAAATAAAATTTTATGTCTCGCTTATAAATAAGAAGTTTATTTTATCATATTTAATATTAAATTTTAAAATATTTCATTTCAAAAGGGTTCACCATTAATTGGTGGTAAAATTATATTTTTTAGAAAAATATTTCTTTTATCTAAAAATAATGGATTTGTTCATATATTATGTCTAAGAAACACATAATATGGATTCTAAAATTATATAAAGTATATAAAATTCAAAATTCATTTAATAATATTCATAACCGCTTTTTGAACGGCTTGTTTGGAATGTTATGATGTTCTCGAACTCGATGTTGCATGTAGAACAAGTTATTGAATTACTTTGAAGAGATAACGTACTATGAAATCTTGTGGTGTTACACTTCCTTTGATGAATTACCTTTGTTGCTCATATTATTAGTTTTTTTTTTGACAAAATAAGACGGATCCATTAATGATGGAGATCAGCAGAAATACATCAGCATAACCACGATGGAAAATGATTGAACCAAAGCAAATCCTCGTAAGGAGGGCCAATGCCTGCCATCTTGTGAGCGGCTTCATTCGCTTCCGTTTTAATAAATGAGAAAGTGCAGGAATTGAAGCCTTGTCTCCGCGAGTGAATACACCGGATAATGGGGCCGAAAGGTTGAAGCCCACCGTCAGTGAGATTGATGGCATTGATTACAGTGAGAAAATCGGATTCGATGTGAATGGAATCCCAACCGCGATCTTTTGCGAAGTTTAACCCAGCAAGGATGGCGGCGGCCTCCGCGACTGAGGGCTCCCATAGTGCATAACGTGCTTCGTATTTGGCTGTGATAAGATTTCCCAGGTTGTCTCGGGCCAGTAAACCTAGTCCAACTGGGCCATCCTTAGGGAGAGAGGCATCCACATTTATCTTAAAAATCCCTTCCGGTGGGGGGTACCAGTGTTGGGGAAGAGGAGAGGGGGTGAAAAGTCTTTGTTGCTCAGGGTGGTTCTGCCAAACCGCAATCCATTACAATGCCCGGTCAATCCAAAATCTGGGGGGCCTCCGGAAATGATTGAAAATGGCCTCGTTCCACCTATCCCAGATAATCCAAGTCAAAATGCACAGGGCGCCTTCTTTAGCCGGCGAAAAGGAGGAGCACCATCACAGAAGGAGAGAGGTAAGATCTGAGGCGGCGTCCAGGGACAACTCTATAGTTGATCCCCAGCCATTCCAAACCTCCGGGGCCCGGGACATTGAAAAAGAGCATGGAGAGGGGATTCAGTCACAGAAGGGCAGAAAGGGCATGAGTTGTCGTTTGAAAAGTGTCGGTAGGCAATGAGGCTCTTAGTAGGAAGGATACCGGTACACACCTGCCACCAGAAAAAGCGAACTTTAGGGGGAACATTAAGCTTCCAAATTGATGTCCAGGGCCTCGCATCTCCTTCTGTAATTTGAGCAGTAAGAGCTCGACGGTAACCAGCTTTCACCGTATACTCTCCTGAGCTGTCGTTTGTCCAGTAGAGATGATCTGGCCCTGCGTCTGGCACACATGGGATACTCAGAATAATTATCCTATCCCTCTCATTAAACCATGAGAAGAGTTTTTCCAGACACCATCCCGCCCCTTGATCATCAAAAAGACAACAGACTGTGGCATGTTCGGATCCTGGATAAATAGGGGATGACGCCTTCGTGCCTGCCTGATAAATAGGGGATTAAGTTTTTCATATAAAATTTTAAAGGAAACATTTAAAATAAACACATGTCTAATTATATCCATATACCTATTAATTTTTGAATTAAACCTTAAAATTTAAATTGAAAACATGAATTTAATATAAATGAAATGAATTTCAATAATTTTCATAATCACATTGTCATGTTTATATGCAGATGATATATTAATATAATGTGACGAAATGTTATGTATATTTTTTTAGAAACATGGCACCAGAATCATAACAATAACGGTGCCATGATTTAATTTTTTGAAATACATATTCCCATTAATATAAATAATCATAAATAATTTATTTATGATGAGTTATGTACTTAAATAAATAATTATAAATGTACGAATAAACTATTTACATATACATATATGATGTGTCCAAATAAATTATTTATATATACATGTTTGTACTCAACATGAATTCATTCTGGAGAGGAACATTGATAAATAAAAATATTCATATTTAACAAGAATTAAAACATGATTTTAATATAAATATAATCATCTCTATAATTACATAAATCAAATTATTTGATATAAATAATTTCTTAAAATAATTTTGAACATACTAAAATAATAATTCTTGAATCAATTTAAAATACAACACTACATAAACATGAAACTGGAATTATTGAAGGATATATCTCAAAATCACAATAACAGTTATATTTGAAACGATGAGGCTTTATTTTATTGTATATATATATAAAATAATTTTCAATAATAAATTCATAAGAAAAATTTCCCTTACTTTATTTTTTGTAGGATAAGAGGATAAAATTTTGATTATAAGTATTGGAAAAACAATTAATTCCCCTACATTATAATTTTCTAAAAAAGATATATATAAAGTCATGTATATACATAAAAATATTTAAATTATGTGCAATATCTTAATTTGGAAAATATAATTTAAACCCTTTCTTGAGCATAAATAGGAGACATTCTTGAGCAGTAGTAGTTCTGTGCATACTCTCATCTAACCAGACTGAAAACTTAAAGATGTAGGCCTTAGCACGCACACACTCTCCAGAGGTTTGGATAAAACAATAATAAAAGGACTTTTATATCCAAATATTATTTCTATGTGAACACAACTTTCTGAGAAATATGGTTTCAACGATACAGACAATAATTGATAGATTCCTTAAAAAAACAACACCAAATTAATTAAATAAACAAGTTGACAGGAACATCAATATGACAGGAAAATATAAAATAACCGAACAATTATATCATATGGATATAAATTGAATAAAACGATCCACAAAATAGTTATAAATATCACATCTAGTGATTTAGGTAGAAAATTTAAAGAAACAGACTAATGATAGTGTTTTTAGAAGGTAGAAAAATGGACTCATACTAAGAAAAATGCACACCTACCTTGTGCTAGGTCAAAGGAATCTGAAATCGGAACTCTAACTATATCAAACCTTAGATATAGACAAAGAAAAATTCTAAACTACTTGGATTCCTCACAGGTGCTTGGTTCGACTCAAGACAACAGCTTTATGCCTCAACTCGACCTCACACTGCTCCAACGAAGCCACTAATTCAACCCATTTCTTGTCCTGTTCGACCCGAACCCCCACCCTACATTCATCCACAAAAACTGTCCAGTGTTTAACTCCCCTGGTCGGCCCCTGTGAAGAGCTGTTGTGACACTCAGAAGGTCTCCCTAATCCCTAAAAGGGATTTCTCTTTTTTTAACTCACATTATCCTATTTTTAATTCTATCTTTTCTCTTATATATATATATATCATTTATTACTTTTTATTATAAAATAAATCATACTAAAAATTTAAAATTAATTATAATTTAAACTAATTATACATATATATATATATCATATGTTTTTATAAAAAAAATTAATTACAATTATTTAATGAAGTAAAATTATCATAATTTATAAATTTTAAAAAAATTTATAAAACAAATTATAATCTAATTTTATAACATTTATATATGTATAATTTCAATACTATGTTAAAATAGTTATATTATTTAATTATAATTATATTAAACAAAATTTATAATATTAATAATTTTATAAAATGTTATTCTAATCAATTTTTATATTTTAAAACAAATAATTATAATTTAACACACACACACACACATATATATATATATATCATATTTTTGAAAATAAAACCAAATTAATTTTATAATAATATAATCATTACTATGTTAAATTATAATTTTTTAAGAATATATTTTATGTGAATATGTTTGCAACATGATTTATTATTTATCAAAATAATAGTCAATCTATATTGTTTTTCATCCATTTAAAATTTATTTTTAAAGAAAATGGTCTTAAAAACTTTATCAGTTTTTTAATTATAAAAAACCCACTTAATAAAATATTTTTTGATAATAAAATTATCTTTATAATTTCTTGGGTTGTTATATTATCCCCCATAAAAATAATTTCACCCTCGTAATTTGTTTCGTCGGACTAAACAAAATTATGAATTTTCATCTTCAGAATTAAGAAAACTAGGACTGCTAAACTTATAGACTCAAAAAAATCTAATCTCCAAAGTTAACAAGACCTTTCCTATGATACCAATTATAAGGACCCAACCCTAATAATTACATAATATTGGACCTTTCACGAGTCTAAGCTCTGGAGAATATACACACGTTACACTTTTATCAAAGTTGTACAATAATAAATTAAAACGAATAGAAAGACACTGCATGTTCCAACCTAATGATCGAAGAGAACACCACCAGAAATTCTACTGATCCTATGAAAAAAATAATTTAAAGGAAGGGTTGAGCATTAAACATGCCTAGTAAGGGGTGTAAAAACCTTTGATAAATCCTGTTAAAATATCATTTTGAAAATACTTTTGATTTTTTTTAGAAATAACCATGCTAAAATATTATTCGAAATTAAATATGCCTTAGAGATACTATATCATTTAGAAAATACCTACATTCAAAAATTACATAAAAATGATCTTGTGATATTTCTTAAAAAAATAAGTAAGATTCTGAAAACAAAACACTATTATGAGGAAACTGAAAATGTTGAAGGTTTTCTTGGGCCTACCCACATAGTGAAGGATGAGTTCAATCCCCAATAACCTTCCATATTTACAACGATCAAGCGTCAGATTTTCTGAAAACATTTTTAGTGTGCTTTACTTATATATATATATTCACTGGATTTTTTAATTTTGAATACATGTCACTTCAATTAAGTACACATTCATATATATATATATATATGTATGTATGTATGTATGTATGTATGTGTATAAATATATGAACTTCCATTGCATCACTTGCAAGTTTAATTACAACCAAATCTTCCACCACATAGATTTTCATGGACTATCCATGTATTCATCCTTCTTTTTATGAATTACCTTTATTTCACATATGTGTAGTTTGATCTTCTTAAATTGATCAAAATAATTAATTAAGTTCATAAAATAAAATTTTAAAGTAAACAATTAAAATAAAAACACTTACAATTATATATATGTAACTATTAATTTTTGAATTAAGCCATAAAATTTAAATTGAAAACATAAATTTAATATAAATACAACGAGTGTCAATGATATGCCTAATCGCATGGCTATGTTTATAGTTAGATGAGGTGACCGTAATGTTAATATAAGGTGATGATATGTTATGCACATTTTTTTAGACACATAGTGATATAATTATTAAAATAATGGTGCCATGATTGCATTTTATGAAATAAATATTATCATTAATATAAATAATCATCAATAATTTAATTAATATTGGTTATGTACTTAAATAAATAATTATAAATGTCTGAATAAACTATTTATGTATATATATTTGATATGTCTGAATAAATTATTCATATATACATGTTTGTACTCAACATGAATTCATTATTTAGAGGAACTTTGATAAATAAAAATATCAGTATTTAACAAGAATTAAAACATGGTTTTAATATAAATATAATCATCTCTATAATTTTATAAATAACATGATTTGATATAGATAATTTCTTACTATAATTTTAAACAAACTAAAATAATAATTCTTGAAGTAATTTAAAATTCACCACTACATAAACATGAATCTAGAATTCAAGAAGGACTTATCTAGAAATCACAATAATAGTTATATTTGAATATATGAAACTTCATTTTATTACATATATATATATATAATAATTTTTAATAATAAATTAAGAATAAAAATACCCCTTACTTGAATTGTTGTAGGATAAGAGGACAAAAATTTGATTATAAGTATCGGAAAAAAAATTAATTACATTACCATATAATTTTCTAAAAAAAATATAGATATGAAATCATGTATGTACATAAAAGTTTTTAAATTATGTGAAATAGAATAATTTGGAAAATTTAATTTAAACCCTTAGTTGAACATAAGTAGAAGACCTTCTTGATCAAAAGCAGTTCTACGCATACTCTCAACTAATTGGATTGACAAACTAAAAGCTGCAGGCCTCAACACACAGAAACATTCCAACGGTTTTGAGAAAACACTGATAAAAGGGCTTTTATAACCAAATATTTCTAATGTGTGAACATATATTGCTGAGAAAGTTTGTTTTAATGATGCAGACAATGATACAGATAATAATTAATAGATTTTTAAAAAAAATACCAAATAAATTATACAAACAAGTTGATAGGAAAATAAAATTAATATAAAAAAATACTATAACCAAAAAATGATATAAAATTATTATAAATCTAATAAAAAGATCCAAAAAATAGTTACAAATATCACATCTAGAGATTTAGGTAGAAAAATTCGAGAAACGGGAAAATGTTTGTATTTAACTGGTAGAAAAATAGACTCTTACAAAAAAAAATGCATGCTAACCTTGCGCTAGGTTAAAGGAATATGAAATCATAACCCTAACCACATTGAAACTCAGATTTGGACAAAGAAAACCCTAACCTTTTTGGACTCCTCACCGGCGCTTGGTTTGGCTCGTAATAGCAGCTCTCGACCTCAACTCGACCCCGCACGACTCCACCGATGCCACTGATTCAACCTAGCGCTCGACCTATTCGACCTGAACCACTGCCCTACCTACCTCCGCGACACCAATCTGGCTATTTAATCCCCTTCTCGACCCCCATGAAGAATTGTTGTGTGACCTTGAAGGACTCCCTAATCCCTAAAACATAATTTCTCTTTTTTTAACTTACGTTATCCTTTTTTATTTTATCTTTTCTCTTATATATATATATCATTTATTATTTTTTATTATAAAAGATATATAATTGAAATATTAATAGTAATTATAATATAAACTAATTATACATATATATTTCATATTTTTTTATAAAAAAAAATAATATTTATTTAATGAATTAAAATTATCATAATTTATAATTTTTAAAAATTCTATAAAACAAATTATAATATAATTTTATAAAATTCAAATATGTATAATTTCAATACTTTATTAAAATAGATATATTATTTAATTATAATTTTATTAAACAAAATTTATAATATTAATAATTTTATAAAATGGTATTCTAATAAATGTTTATAATTTAAAACCTTTAATTATAATTTCATATATATATATATATCATATTTTTGAAAATAAAACCAAATTAATATTATAATAATATAATCACTTATATATCATATTAAATGATTATTAACATGTATTTTATGTGAATATGTTTGCAACATGATTTATTATTTTTCAAAATAACAGTAAATTTATATTGTTTTTATTCATTTAAATCATATTTTTAAGCAAAATAGTCTTAAAAACATTGTTAATTTCTTTTTAATTATTTATAAAACCAATTAATAAAATGTTTTTTAATAAAATTATATTTAGAATTTTTGGGCTGTTATATTATCGCCCTCTTAAAAAAATTGCGCCCTCACAACTCATTTCATCAGACTAAATAGAATTTTGAATTTCTATCTTTAGAATTAAGAAAACTAGGACTGCTAAACTTATAGACTCAATAACATCTAATCTTTAAAGTTAACTAGACTGTTCCTCTAATAGAAATTGTAAGGACTCAGCCTTAAATATTATATAACAGAGGACCTTTCACTAGTCTAGGTTCTAGAGAATAGACACACCTTACACTTTTATCAGAGCTGTACAATAATAAATTAAATTGAACAGAAAGAAACTTTGTTCACTAACTCCGTGATCGAAGATAACATCATCGGAAACTCTATTGATACTATGAAAAAAATAATTTAAATAAAGGGGTGAGAATTAAAAATGCCCATTAAGGGGTTTGAAAATCATCGATAAATCCTTTTAAAATATACTTTTGAAAATACTTTCAAAAAAACATTTAGAATTACCCATGCTAAAATATTATTTGAAATTACATATGCCTTAGAGATACTATATCAATTATAAAATACTTACGTTAAAAAATTTCTTAAAATTGATCCAGTGATATTTATGAAAACACTAATAAAACTTATTAAAACAAAACACTATTATGAGGCAACATAAAATGTTAAAGGTTGTCTTGGGCCTACCCACTTAGCGAAGTATGTGTTCACTCCCCACTGACCTTCCATATTTAGAACAATCAAGCATCAGATTTTCTGAAAATATTGTACGCATACTTTACTTATAATTATATATTCATCAGAGTTTTTAATTTGGAATACATGTCACTATAATAAAATACACATTCATATATATATTTATATGTGTATATATATATATATGTATATAAATTTATGAACATCCATCGCATCACTTGAAATTTTAATTACAACCAAATATTCTACAACATAGACATTGCATGGACTATCCATGTATTCATACTTCATTCCATGAATTACCTTTGTTTCACATTTGCGTAGTTTGATATTCTTAAATTTATCATAAAAATTAACTAATTTCAACACATTAAATTTTATAGGAAACATTTAAAATAATGACACTTTTAATTATATCCATGTACCTATTAATTTTAGAATTAAACCATAAAATTTAAATTGAAAAAATGAATTTAATATAAATGAAATGATTTTTAATGATATGCATAATCACATGGACATGTTTATATGCAGATGAGACAAACTTAATGTTAATATAATATGATGACATGTTATGTGCATTTTTTTAGAAACATGGTGCTGGAATCATAACAAGAATGATGTCATGATTTCATTTTATGAAATACATATTCTTATTAATATAAATAATCATCAATAATTTATTTAAGAATTGTTATGTACTTAAAAAAATTCTTATAAATGTATGAATAAACTATTTACATATACATATATGATATGTGTCTAAATAAATTATTTATATATACATGTTTGTAATCAACATGAATTCATTATACAGATGGAATTTGATAAATAAAAATATCTGTATTCAACAAGAATTAAAATATGGTTTTAATATAAATATAATCATCTCCATTAGTATGTAAATAACATGATTTTATATAAATAATTTCTTATAATAATTTTGATCGTACTAAAATAATATTACATGAAGTAATTTAAAGTACACCTCTACATAAACATGCAACTAGATTTCTTGAAGGACTTATCTTGAAATAACAATAATAGTAATATTTGAAATGATGAGGCTTGATTTTATTGTATATACAAGCAAGAATTTATTATAATAAATTTGGAATAAAAATTCCCCTTACTTGAATTGCAGTAGGATAAGAGAAGAAAAATTTGATTATAAGTATTGGGAAACAATTAATTCACATACCTTATAATTTTCTAAAAAAACATAGATATGAAATCATGTATGTACATAAAAACAGGTAAATTATGTGGAGTAGCATAATTTGGAAAATATAATTTAAACCCTTACTTGAACATAAACGACAGACCTTCTTGAGAAGTAAAAGTTCTGCACATACTCTCATCTAGCCAGATTGAAGAACTAAAAGCTGCAAGTGTCAGCACGCACACACTCTCCAAAGGTTTGGAGAAAAAAAAGATAAAAGGGATTTTATATCCAAAGCTTGCTACTTTTTGAACACAGCTCACCGAGCAAGCTAGTTTCAATGATGCAGACAATAATTAACATATTACTTAAAAAACAACACTAAATAAATTATATAAACAAGGTGACATGAATATAAAATTGATATAAAAATATACTATAACCAAAAAATGACAGCAGATGATAGTAAATTGAATAAAACAATCCAAAAAACAGTAAAAAATATCACATCAAGCTACTTAGAAAAATTTAAGAAACAGACAAATGTTAGTGTTTAACTGGTAGAAAAACAAACTCTTACAAAAATAAATGCTCACCTACCTCACGCTATATCAAAAAATCCGAAATCAGAACCCTAACAATATCAAACATCATATCTGGAAAAAGTAAAACCCTAACCTACTCAGACACCTCATGCGTTCTTGGTTCGGCTCGAAACCGCAGTTATATGCATCGACTCGACCCTGTGCGACTCCACAGAAGCCACCAATTCAACCTAGCACTCAACCTATTCGACCTAGACCACCACCCTACCACCCACTATGACATACATTTGGAGGTTCGCTCCCCTGCTTGGCCCCCATGAAGAGATGATGCACGATTTCGAAGGAATCCCTAACCCCTAAAAAAAGATTTTCCTTTTTTTAACCCACGTTATCCTTTTTTTAATTCTATCATTTCTCTATTTTTATATATATCATTTATTACTTTTCATTATGAAATAAATATGATTAAAATATTAAAAGTAATTAAAATATAAACTAATTATACATATGCATATATATAATATTTTTTCATAAAACAAAATTAATTATATTTATTTAATAAATTAATATCATCACAATTTATAATTTTTCCAATTTTTTTAAAACAAATTATAAAATAATTTTATAACATTCATATATGTATAATTTCAGTACTCTATTAAAGTAGTAATATTATTTAAGTATAATTTTATTAAATAAAATTTATAATACTAATAATTTTTTAAAACGTTATTGTAATCAAATTTTATAATTCAAAACCAATAATTATAATTTCATATATATATATATATATATATCATATTTTTGAAAATAAAACCAAATTAATTTTATTATAATATAATAATTCATATGTCAGATAAAATGATTATTAACATATATTTTATGTGAATATGTTCGAAATATGATTTATTATTTATCAAAATAATAGTTAATTTATAATGTTTTTTATTTAATTAAAATATATTTTTAAAGAAAAATTTCTTAAAACATTACCAATTTTTTTCAATTCTAGATAAACCCACTTAATAAAATATATTTTGATAATAAAACTATCTTTAAAATTTTTATGTTGTTAAATTATCTCCCCACCCTTAAAAAGAATTGTGGAATCATAATTCGTTTTGTCAGACTAAACCTTATTTTGAATTTCCACATTCAGAATTAAGAAAACTATGACCGCTAAACTTATAGACTCAATAAAATCTAATCTCCAAAGTTAACTAGACCGTTCCTCTGATACCAATTATAAGGACCCATCCTTAAACATTACATAATAGAGGACCTTTCACTAGTATAGGTTCTGTATAATAGACATGTATTACACTTTTATCAAAGTTGTACAATAATAAATTAAAATGAATAGAAAGACACTTCATGTGCTAACTTCGTGATCAAATACAACGCCACCAGAAACTCTACTGATTCTGTGAAGAGAATAATTTAAAAAATTGGCTGAGCATTAAACATGCCTAGTAAGTGGTTAAAAAACCTTTGATAAATGATTTTAAAATTTCCTTTTGAAAATAATTTAGAAAAAATATTTTGAATTACCCATTCTAAAATATTATTTTAAATTACATACGTCTTAGAGATACAATATCATTTAGAAAACACTTACGTTCAAAAATTGCAAAAAATGATAAAGTTGCATTTTCAAAAACACCAAGAATGGTTCTGAAAACTAAATAGTATTATGAGGAAACATAAAATGTTGAAGGTTTTCTTGAACCTACCCACTTAGCAAAGGATGGGCTCACCCTCTAAAAACATTCCATATTTACAACGATCAAGTGTCGGATCTTCTGAAGACATTTTAAGCTTTCTTTACTTATATATATATATTCATAGGAGTTTTTAATTTTGAATACATGTCACTGCAATAATATAAACATTCATATTTATATATATATGTGTGTATGTATGTATATAAATATTTGAACTTCCATCGCATCACTTGCAAGATTAATTACAACTAAATCTTCTACCACATAGACATTATAAGAACTATCCATGTATTCATCCTTCCTTTCATGAATTACCTTTGTTGATCATATGTGTAGTTTGATATTCTTAAATTGATCATAATAATTAATTAAGTTCCACACATAAAATTTTAAAGCAAACATTTAAAATAAAAATACTTCCAATTATATCCATGTACCTATTAATTTTGGAATTAAACATTAAAATTTAAATTTAAAACATGATTTTAATATAAATTCAAGGAGTTTCAGTGATATTCATAATCACATGACCATGTTTATATGTATATGAGACAATAATAATGTCAATATAGCATAACGACATGTTATGAACATTTTTTTAGACTCATGGAGATAGAACTATAACAAAAATGATGCCATGATTTCATTTTATGAAATAAATTTTCTTATTTATATAAATAATCATTAATATTTATTTATTATTAGTTTTATAATTAAATAAATACTTATATATGTTTGAATAAACTATTTAATTATACATATGTGATATGTTTCTGAATAAATTATTTATATATACAGGTTTATACTCAACATGAATTCATTATGCAGAGGAACTTTAACAAATAAAAATATTATTATTTAAAAAGAATTAAAACATGGTTTTAATATAAATATAATCATCTCCATGAGTACATAAATAACATGATTTGATATAAATAATTTCTTAAAATGGTTTTGAACATACTAAAATAATAATTCGGTAAGTAATTTAAAAAACACCCCTATATAAACATGAAACTAAAATTCTTGAAGGAATTATCTTGATATCGTAATAATAGTTATATTTGAAAAGTTGAGGCTTAATTTTATTGAATATATATATATATATTCAATAATTTTCAATAATAAATTAGGAAGAAAATTTCCCCTTAATTGAATTGTACTAGGATAAGAGGAGAAAATTTTGAATATAAGTATTGGAAAAAAATCAATTCCCTTACATTATAATTTCTAGAAAAAAATTATAGATAAAAAATCGTGTATGTATATAAACATATGAAAATTATGTGAAATTGAATAATTTGCACAATATAATTTAAACCCTTACTTGAACACAAATAGGAGACCATGACCAATAGAATTTCTGCTCATACTCTCATCTAACTGGACTGAAAAAGTAAAAGCTATAGGACTCAACATGAACACACTCTCAAAAGGTTTGGAGAAAACCCTGATAAAAGGGCTTTTATAGCCAAATATTTCTATCGTGTGAACACAACTTGATGAGAAAGCTGGTTTCAATGATGCAGACAATGAAACAGATAGTAATTAATAGATTCCTTAAAAAAACACCAAATAAATAATATAAACAAGTTGACATGAACATAAAATTGACAGAAACAAATACTATAACCAAAAAAAGATAGTAGATGATTGTAAATTCAACAAAATAATCCAAAAAATAGTTAAAAAGATCACATCTAGCGATTTAGGTAGAAAAATTTGAGAAACAAACAAATTTTTGTCTTTAACAGGTATAAAAATGGACTCCTACAAATAAAAATGCCCGCCTAACTCGTGTTAGGTTAAAGGAATCTGAAATCGGAACCCTAACCGCATCAAACCTTAGATCTGGACAAAGAAAAATCCTAACCGGCTCAGACTCCTCATCGACACTTGGTTCAGCTCGAAACAACAGCTATCGACCTCGAATCAACCCTGTGTGACTCCACCAAAGCCACTAATTCAACCCATTACATGGTCTGTTCAACCCAGACCACCGCCCTGCTTCTCGCTGTGACACCCATTTGGCGGTTCGCTCCCCTGCTCAGCTACCATGAAGAGCTGATGCATGACCCCAAAGGACTCTGTAATCCCTAAAACTGTATTTCTCTTTTTTAACTCATGTTATCATTTTTTTAATTCTAATGTTTCTCTTTATATATATATATATATATCATTTATTACTTTTTATTATGAAATAATTATGATTAAAATATTAAAAGTAAATATACTCCAAACTAATTACAAACACACAGACACAAATATATGTATATATCATTTTTCATACAAAAATTAATTATATTTATTTAATGAATTAAAATTATCATAATTTATTAATTTTCAAAATTCTATAAAACAAATTATAATCCAATTTTATAACATTTGTATATGTATAATTTCAATACTCTATTAAAATAATTATACTATTTATGTATAATTTTATTAAACGAAATTATAATATTAATAATTTTATAAAACATTATTCTAATCAAATTTTATAATTTAAAACCAATAATTATAATTTCATATATATATATATATATCATATTTTCAAAAATAAAACCAAATTAATATTATAACAATATAATCATTCTTATGTCAGATTAAATGATTATGATCATATATTTTATGTGAATATATTGGCAACATGATTTATTATTTTTCAAAATGTAGTCAATTTATATTGTTTTTAGTAATTTAAAATATATTTTTGAAGAAAATGGCGGTAAAAACATTATCTATTTTTTAATTATAGATAAACCCAGTTAATAAAATATTTTTTTATAATAAAACTATCATTATAATTTTTGGGCTATTACATATAAATCTCTTTTTCTCAGACAAAATCAGATCAAAAAATCTCTTGAAATCCATCATATCATCCAAGAGGACTCACTTTGGGAAGAAATAGATCCTAGGATGTCCTTTGGTGAAAACCAAAAGGAGTTACCCAAAAAGAGGTAACCTTCTTCAATGATAACTTTAGTTTTATGTCTTTATACACTACATAAATTCTTCTTATTGCTTGCTCATATAATAAAACATGTATCCTAAATATACTAATATATTTTTATTCTAATTATTATACCTACACTTTCACGAAATTCCATCTGATGAGTAATGAACTTGATGTTCTTATGTATGGTGAACTACAACCTCACAAAAGGATGTTTTTTTACTTTACTGCCTCCCATGGCTGGAAATTGTGATGAAAAATATTTTTTATATTTTTTATATGATATATATTATTTATTTATTCTTTTTTAATTATTATATAAAAAATACCTTCAAGCTTTCCATTTTTTGTAAATACAATAACTTCATTTGTGGATGTGTAGACTACCGCCTCCTCAAAGTGATGTGATTCATTTAAACTGTAAATAAAATTTATTAGGAATGGGTATAGTAAAATTATATGATATATATGACAAAATAATGATATTTTAATAATATTATATATATACACATATATTTCATTTACTTTCTTTCTTTCAATATGAAAATAGAATAGTAACAACGTTCATGCATACGTACGACCTACCGTCTCTATGAAATGTGTATTTAATTTAATATTTTAATCCTTTATAAATTACAATAAATAATTATAAAAAATATATATGATATTTATATCATTATTTACATTCAAGAGATCATGATATAACTTTTAGGCCCAAAAAAATATAGCAAATCAAAACACAAGAGAAAAACAAAGATATTATTACCCAAAATGTAATATTAATAATGAGTTTTTAATAAAAAGGTAATGTAATATCATAATAAAATAATATATGGTATTAAATATAAGAATATGGATCTTTTTTATATTTATAATAAACTTATATTTATTATACAAAAGTTTTTAATGAGTATGAATAGAGTCAAGACTTAAGGTAAGGGTTTTCTCATCTCACTTTTATTTTTCATGAGACAGAATACATGTTCAACACCTAATTCTTATACATGGTGTGTTTACTAACCATGTATGTATTCTATGATTCCTATACATAAATTTATATATATTTACATACCCATTTTATATTCTTTATTTCATGGTATTTATCTTTCAAAAGTTACCAAATCGGTAAAGTAAGTTTTTCTCTATTTTCCATCTTTGAGACACATACCATGTTATGCACCAATATTATTTTAAAAAGTTTATATACCACTATTTTACATGTTATATAATAAATCAACTTTTTTCATGATATTTTAAGCTTCATTTAATTTCATTTTATTCCCTGGGGAGTATAATTCAAATTTACCAAGGGTTTAAAGTTTATTTAAATAATCTCATCATTTATCAAGATTGTTTATGATTATGCTTCCATTGATAAAAATATTATGATCTATATCTCAATAAAACTCATGAAATTTATTACCCTATGTATATTCATGATGTATTCATGTATTAATACCATTTTACCACTCTTTGGTAATTAATATAATTAAGAAATTATTTTTATGAAAATATGACTCTATCTCACCTTTCAGTTAGAAATCTTTGTTATTTTAAAACCATGTATTCTAAAAATATTTTCAAAAATGTTTTACTATTATCCTATGATGTTTAAATGAAATTATTAACCATGTTTTACCTTTTTAAAAATATATTTTAAAAGGAATATTATTGTCATATTCTTATCAAGTAAGTTTTCTAAACATTTATGGTGCAAAAGGAATATTTAGCATGTATTCTCTTAACCATTGTCATGAACGTCATTTTATTAAATATAAATTTGTACGTCTACAAGGATATTTTAAAAAAAATCCTAAAATTCTGTAAATTTTCCTCGTTTGAATTGGTTACCAAATAAAAAGGTTTTCAAACATTTTTTATGTTTAAAAATTGTTTTTAATTATTTTCCAAGATTCCATTATATGTTTTCAAAATATTTTTTTCCAAGAAAAGGATTTCAATGATTTCAAGCTTTAAATATTAATTTGGAAATATATTTTAAATAAATATGTTTTCAAATTATTTCAATATTTCTTTTTACCTTTTCAAATTATTTTCAAAGAAAAAGGTTTTCAAAAGGTTTTCAAGAATTCTTTTTGATTTATCGATGTGTTCTAAAAAAAGACTTTCAATATATTTTCAATATTCTTTTATATGTTTTCAAATATATTTTAAAATAAAAAGGTTTTCAACATGATTTAAGTTTTAAAAATATTTTTTCATAGAATAAAAGATATTTTCAATAAGAAATGTTTTAAATAAAATTATAAATCTTTCATTTTAAGAAAATAATTTTGAAATGGTTTTATAAAAAGGATTTTCAAAGAAAGGATATATTTCTTAAAAAATGTTTCATGTGACCTTCTAAAATTATTATCCATCTAATATTACATACTTTATATAGTTATAATTTACTAGGGATATGATCTAAGAATACCATTCATATTCTTTCTTGAATGGTATATGTTTTTATGGAATGATGTTTATGACACTAGTTTCTATTCCATTGGTTATATACTCATAAAAACCAATTATTTTCAGGGGTTATACCTTTATGAAATTATTATGTGACCTATATATTTTCCATAGGTAATGATATGATTCATTATTTATGATACCCAATTCATTTCATTGGTTATGGTATGTTTTTTATTAAACCCATCATTATTTACTTCAGAATATGATGTAAGTTTTATTATCTTTTGGCACACGTATTCTTGATTTTATTAAGTGAGGGGTGGGACCTATATCTCCCTCCAATTAATTGGAAAGAGATTTATATCTCATGAGATAATGATGGGAAACAAGTTGATGAGAATGATCCAAAATGTGAAATAGGTGCATCTTGATCCAAAATGGGAAACATGTGTGTCTTGATCCACTATGGGAAGATGGGGAAACAAAATCCACCAAGAGAATGTGGGGAAGCATGATCTACTCTGGGAAGATGTGGAAAATTATCCCTTAAATTTAAAAGGACTACAAATGGGTATTATGGCATGTCTTGCTGAGTAGGTGTAGTCCCCATAAAGTTCCTTAGTTAGTTTTGGAAATGCGCCCAGACCTATAGGGAATTATATTACATGTTTATGCGTCTTCCACAAGTCTATGTATTATTCATATGATATGTGCACATGGTTCTTGTTATTGATTATCATATGATTAATTTCTTATGAACTACCAATATTTATGTCACGTCTTGTGATTATAATATTTTTATGTAGGCTATGGTCTTAAAATTTTATTACCATGTTCTCACACCCTAATGTTCATGTTATGCTTATATATTTACTATGTTTACCCTTACTAAGAATCCGAGAAGACCAATTTTTTATGTTCTCTTACACCATGTTATGAAGAAATTTCCTTATGTAGTAGAACTAAATGGGAAGATTCTTAAGGATATATTGAATATAATTCACCAAATTCAAAGAATGTGTTCCATGTTTCAAAATACACTAAACTATTATAGCCCACAGGCATGTAATTTTTTAAAGTGCTGAACATTCATCTAAAATTAAATAATATCTCTGTATGTTAAATATGGGTCACTATAGTTGGTATCAAAGGAAAGGTTTATTCAATATTAGGAAAATCAGATGAGAAAACTTTAATTATATCCTTGAGGATATTTCTTAAGATAATTCTAGTGGTGTATCTAAGGATAAGTCTAATATGGATTAATGTTTAAGAAAATTTCATAAAATTATGGTAAATAATAGAACAATTTTTTTTATAGAAACACATCCCTGACTGGATACTAAAATTGGATGTAGTTTTGGAACAGATGTACCTAGGAATAACAACTCTGATAAGGTGCATTGGGCCTTACTTGAGAATTACCTGGTACATGACAATGATCATTACAACACACATGGTTTGACACTTCTAGGGAATATTTTTTGGGAACTCACAAAGTCTTTTTGAAACATCAAGAAGGATTTAAATATAATATGACTATGAATAACCTAGTATAATATTATGTTTTCATAGATTAATGAAGTATGTGTCATTATTTAGACATCTTACAAGTAATTTTTCATGATTATGTGGTTTTATTCTATGATAAATGTTTCTCACCCTAGGATTTCTTGTCTTAATCAATATCATTAACAAGAAGGAACTGGGTTAACATTAAATGTTTTAGATGTGGAAATTTTTTTCATTATACAAATCAATGTCCTAAGTGGAAACCACATGAATAAAATATGGAAGGTGGTATGACTATTGAATATATATATATAATGATAAGGAGACTTTAAATGACATGTGAAAGGTATGGGATGTTATTATAGTATTTTTACATTAAACACAAGAAGAATGATTAGATTAAGGTTGAGGAACCATAAAACATGATTCAAATTTTATATTCTAGGAATGAGGTACTAAGGAATAGGTTGATGAAGCCTAAGTAATGGTTTACGAATAAAGTTGGATTATTGAAGTGTATTTGTTTATGAATTAAATTATAATGTTGTAAGAATCCTGAATTATATAAGTATTTTTTGTATAATTTTTTCATTAATTGTTTTCAAGAATGTGTTAAATGATAATGATGGCCAAAAAAATTGATTTAAAGGCAAGGTTACATTAAGGTAAGGTATCCCATAACATGTTTTGGAGGATTATGAAATGATATATTATATGGTTAAAGAGGTGATGATATGGATAATGTAAATTGGATAGTATTTATGAAATTGGAACTGAGAAATTATTTATTGAAAATGTGGTCTATGTTTTCATGGATGATATTTAAAACTTCTTGGATTTAAGGAATATATACAGTAATCTTTGGAATAAGGAAGCATGCATGTTTCTGAAAAGGATTTTTGGTAATTTAAGTTATTACCACGTTTCAAGAGAATATAAGATAAGGGTATTCACATGTTTATAATGTGACAACAAATTGCTACTTTATAATATACGTTGGATCAATGTTATTATGATATAATGGAATTATTTTTAGAGTTTTGGATTTTCATCTTCTGGAAGGGTTATAAGATTAACCATTTATGGAATGGTTTAAGTTAAGCTTCAGATGTGGTTTTAGAGATTAAAGTATTATCTCACCATATGTGGATTTATGCATATTGTATAACCTGTGATAAACTATTTGGTGATAAATGAAATGATCTATCATTATATTTATGGATCTCATGATATGGTAATGATTTGAGAATGAAAAATTCAGCTTCATTTTTAAAATAAGATATAAAGTGGAAATTGATCAAGGAACAACAAAGGGTGAGGTTTTCCTAAAATCATGGAAGTATATATTTTCATGGAAACTATTAAAAATTATAAAAATGATATTTAAATAAAATTATGTCTTAATACCATATTTGTTTGAACTGATGGCCTTTTAAATCATGCCATATTTATGACATTGAGGCCCTTAATTTTCCATTGATCATTCACTTTTTTATGATTGATGACCTCAATCACTCCCTATAAATATTTACACATATCCTCTAAGTCCATATTTTCAATTTCTATTACTATTCTACTATGTTCAAAATTAGTTATGTGTTACTCTGGGTAGCCATTATGCTTCCAACTTTTATTTTTAAAAGGATTTTATAGAATTAATTTTTATAATATGGGTTTCTATGAAAGGAACTTTCCAGTATTAAACTTTTAATCACCAATATGAATTTTAAAGGTGATATTAATTTTAAGGGAGGTACAATATAACACCCAGAGAATTTCTGAATTATTTTTTTTTCAAATTAATTTAATATTTTGATTCTTTTATTTTACAAAACATCGAATATTTCTTTTGTTATACAAAATAACTAAGTGCGGTGTGTGTTGTACAAAAAAACAATTCAATATTATGATATAAAAAACACGTAGATTATCTTGTGGTACACACAACACTATGTTTGCCTTTTATTACACATAATAATGAGTCTCTTCAATAGCATGTGTTACCGAAATAGTCGAGTTTTAACAGATTTCAATATACTATTAATATTAATATAAAAATATTATTATAGCTACCACTTCACTATTGGAATGGAAATTATGAATAATATTAACTAAATTGTTAAAATATTATTTACCCATGTATATAAAATGAATCCTTTGATTATCAATTAGTAGAAGTGAATGTAATAACTATTTGAAAATAAAAAATTTATTTTCTAAGAAAACTATTTTTGTTCAAACATAAGTTTATATCAATAATTTTAAAAAATATGATTAATTTTTTTCAAAAAATTTATATATTAGATTTTAAATAAATATTTTTGATAGTCATCTAATAGATTATATAGGTATAAGATAATAATAAATCAAATTTTATGAATAAAAAGATGTAGTTTTCAAGAAGGAAATTCTATATCCTTTTAATAGAGAACCCCTTTCAAAAATGATTGCTGAAAATTTTATAATTTTTATTTGAAAAAATAAATTTAATTTTTGAAATAAAATTTTAAAAATTTACTTTGGGTGAATTCTTGGTATTTTTTTTGAGATGTTTTATTTTTGTGATAAATAGTGAAGATAACTGAATTTTAATTTAAAACTGCTCTTTTATCTAATATATTTATAAGGATAAATTAAAATTTTGATTTTATAAGTTAAATGATATCAATTCTAAAAAATTAATCCAATTTAGGTAATGGTAATATATTTCATTTTGAAATTGGATATAAAAACATAGCAAACTTTTGAACGCTTTTACTTTAAAAACCTGGATTGTCATACCATCAGTGGGATAAAATTTAAATTAATTTATGCCAATTATATGATTTTAATTTAGAAATATAGATTCAATATTTGTAATCATCATTATTTTTAATTTATAATGATTCCAACTTAGTTTTTGACCAAAAATATTAGTGAATGTAATTAAAATTAATTGCAGTGATTAGGGTAAAATTAAACTTAATAAGGGAATAGACCTTGATATTGAGAGAAAAAATGACTTAGAAACTTTTCCAAAAGTACTATTCTTGACATATTTTGACCATATACTTCCCATTTTCAAATTGTATCGATTATTGGAGCCACTTCACGTGGTAAAAATGTGGTTGAAATTCCTTTTTCAAAAAATAACAAGAATGCCACTCCTCCTCGACTATAAAAAGGCACACCTCCCACTTATTCACACCTCTAAACCCCTTTATCTCATCCAATATATAGTAAAATATACTCCCAAAATTACTAACCTCATCTTACAAGCCTCATTTTGGGCATAAAGGTATTAAAGGATGTCATTTGGTACAAAACAAAAGGAGTTACCTAAAATAGAGGTAACCTTCTTCAATGATCACTATAGTGTTATTTATTTCTACACTACTTCAATTATCTTTATTACATAGACATATTATAGCATTAGTATCATAAATATACTAATATGTTTTTATTATAAGTTTTCTACTATTTTTGAAGAAGGTAGTTCCTTAGTCCAAGAACAAAGCACATTTTATTGAATATAAAATGAAACAAAGTTATAAGAGTCGAAAGGAAGGAAGGTTTTTACAATATTTTTCAAAAATATGAAATAAATCACGAGGAAGGTCATTTATCCAAGTCAAATCTGGGTGAACACCTTTCTTGGAAAGGGCATTAGCAATAGTGTTCGCTTCATGAAAGGGGTGAGTGGCAATGTAATCAATCTCCAGGAGCTAATCCGGACACTTCATCCAAAGGGTGGTAAGAGGCCAGGCTAGATGGATCACACCATCCACATTTCCTGGACAAAGGTGGTCGAATCACTTTTGATCCAGAGATTTATCCATCCTTTTTGAAGGAAAAAATTGATGGCATGAATTACACCTATCATTTTAGCTTCTAGTGATGAATCCATACTGCATCTAACAAAGATGCAACCATGAAACTGGCCAGAAGAATCTCTAAATATTGCACCATAGCTTGCAAGACCTGGATTTCCCTTTGAGGAACCATCAACGTTCATGTTGATCTATCCTGGCATCCGAGTTTTCTAGAACACTCAAAGGTACATTTGGGTTGTCGATAAAGGCCATCAACCTGAAGTTTGTACAGAATCTCAAAATCACCTACAGAGTTGTTGTAGTGGGATTTTTTAATCAAAGAAGCCTCTCAGACTGCAATGAAAGTCCATGATTTTCATTAATTAAGATTTAATGAGCATTTATTATGGATAAAATCATTTCTATCATACCAGATTACATGCAGAAGCTCAGCAACGACAGAGAAGAAATATTTTTTATTTGCTAAGATGCCTCATGATCAACACATTTCTATAAAAGAGAGAAGATCTAGTCAGGAATAAACCATATGCAGTCAAAAAGGTCAAAAATATAATTCCATAGAGAAGAATCTGTAGCACATGATAGAAAAATATTGTTAGTATCTTCCCTATGTTGTTTACATAGGTGACATTTTGAATAGAGTTGGATACTCAAAGTTTGAAGGAAAACCTCAGTGGGAAATATGTTGTGAGATATACTCCAAATAAGAGTGAGTCATGTAGGCTTGATCCAAGCCTTGTTAAAATAATTCAACCATTTAATGTTAGATTCAGTTCTAACTAAATTGTTCTTGTAGATATTTCTTGATTCAAGGATGTCATTTAAAGCGGGCTCCCAGACAAGAAAGTCATCAGAGCTAGTGTAGGGGTATTTATCAATGATCTAAGAAATGCTATGAGGGAGATCATTCCTATGAGAGTGAAGACTATATTTAATAGTGTAATTTGTATTCTCAGAAGGAGAGTTAGGAGGTAGCATGGAGATTGATGGAGTACCAGTCCAATTATCAAGCCAAAAATTCATGTTGGAGTCAGCTTTAACCATCCATCTAGAATTTTCTATAATGTGATGGAAAGAATGCCTAATGGAGGGATAGATCGAGGAATTAATATAATTTAAGTTCCCTTTATTAATCTTGGTGAGAAATCTATGTTTTAGGAAGTCAATAGAATTTTATTTTTTATTAATTAATCTCCAAAAATGTCTATCCTGAAGAGTATCATTAAAGAGTTTTAAGTTTTTAATACAAATACCTCCCTTATAAAAAGTTTTTCAATAGGTCATCCAAGGAATGTTGACGAGTTTACTTTAGAGGATACTTCCCATCTAGATGAATTTTTTAATGTAGATATTAATTTTTTTAAAATTACCGACATGCCACTTATAGATCATAAGAGAATAGACCATTTTCGAGACAATGGTTGATTTGACAAGATACATTCTACCAGCCATGGAGAGAGATTTACCTTTCCAAGTAGAATACTGATTAATAATTTGGTCAAAAATGTTGGAAAAGTAGTTAGATTTGGGTCTTCCCAAAAAAAATAGGAACACCCAGGTATGTGAAGGGGAAGAGGCCTTTAATTTGAAGATAACTAGTGATAAAGCCTTTTCTCTGTGAAGAGAAATTTTTTCCAAATAAAATATGTGACTTGTTCTAAGAAATATCCAAGCCATAAACCTCTTTATGATGAGCTATATCATTTTTAAGAACTTGAATATTCTTTTGATCACCTTGAAGAAATAAGATGATGTCATCAGTATATAGAAGATGAGTAGGGACGTTGAGATTTCTGGAAACCTGGATGGGCTTAAGTTTATTTTTATTGACAAGATGTGTGAGAAATATTCTGAGGTAATCTTCAGAAATGACAAAGAGGATGGCCAAGAGAGGGTCTCCTTGTATAACTCCTTTGGGGCATTTGAAATAGCCCTTGGGGGAGCCATCAACCAAAAATGGAAATAGAGGAAGATTTAAACAAGTTTTTTATTCTCATAAAAAAGGTATTATTAAATCAAAATATTTTCATAACATTGAAAATAAAACTAAAATCTATAGTATCAAATGATTTTAAAATATCAACTTTGATAGAAACAGTACCTCCCCTATTAGTTTTTTAGGCTATTAGTGCATTCAAAGGCAAGGAAAATGCAATCTTGAATAGGCCTACCTTTTATAAAACCAAATTGATTCCAAGAAACAATTTAATTGCATATTGGGCAAGTCTATTAGTAAGAATCTTCGAAATTATTTTGTAGAGAGTGTTTATCAGGGAAATAGGCCGAAATTGTTGGATCTTAGAGGCATTATCCACTTTGGGGATTATGGTAAGGAATTGTGCATTACGTCCATGAGAGATAAAACCATTAGAAAAGAAGGACCTAAAAAGTTTGCACACATCCAAGTGAATGAAATCTCAGTGATGTTGAAATAATCCATTATTAAAGCCATCAGGACTGGGGGCACTATCATGCTTTAGACTAAAAATAGTGTCTCTAATTTTATGATCCAAAGGGATGATTAAGAGAAACACATTGTCAATATCATCAACCATCGATAGGATTCTATCTGAAAAAAGGTCAATATTAACATCCAGACCATTAAAAATGTTATGAAAGTAAGAGAAAACATGACTGGAAATGTCCTCCTCTGAGTCAATAAGAAAATCATCCAATAAAAGCTTAGTAAGAGGTCAGGTGGATTTTCTAACTATTTGAAGCGAATTATAGAATTTAGTGTTCCTGTCACCATCAGAGAGCCATTTTGTTTTAAAAATTTGTTTTTGCATGTTGTCTTTGAATGTGAGAAGAGAGTTGAGTTTCAAGGAAATATTTATTTCAGGTTGAGGATCAAGGTTAAAATCAGAATTGGTATGATGATTTTACAAATGAACCAGCTCCTTTTCTAGAGAAGAAATTTCTATGTCAATCTGTTTACTTTTAGTTCTACACCAGCCATTAAGGGCTTGTTTTAATGTTTTAAGCTTGAGGATACAGGCAAAAGTATCATGTTGATGATACATAGTTTTCCAAATATTTTTTATAAAAGAAACACAATCTGGGTTTATAGACCAATAATTATTAAATATAAAGGGAAGAATGGGTTTATGGTTCTTAATGAGAAGATTGACCAGAATAGGATGATGATCTGAGTTTAACCTCATGAGGGTGATGCTAGAGATGGTGTCCCATTTATCAAGAGTCTCCATATTAGAAAAATCTCTATCCAGTTTACTAGCAACTACTTTGTCATAATGACTTATTTACTAGATTTATTTCGCACCAGTGAGGTTAACTTCCACCAGATTGTTGTCTTCAATAGATGCTATAAACTCTCTTGAAGATATTGATAAGTGAGAGGGACCATTTTTTCACTGGAGGTGTGTAACGTCCCGGTCCTGGGTGCCACTCAACGGGTGCCCTGAGGCTGGTTCGCCACAAGACCTCAAGCACATTTCCCCAAACTCCAGAGGCTGCCAACTAGCAGCGAGGGCCTGTGTCTGATAGTGGGGAAACTATGCCCTTATTTGTCAAAGTGCAGCACAGTGGAATTTAAATAAAACATACAACATCAGTAGAAGAAATAAACCTTACCCAACTGAAATAAACAACAGCAGTGGATATAACCAATAGTATATAGAAAATGATGCAACATGTCTCAAATCCTATGAAAACAGCTAGAACATGTTATACATCAATATAGTACAACAAGAGTATAGTACACAAAAACAAAGCAAAACAGCTGGCAGTGGCATCACGATCCTAGGCTCGGTCCCATGCCCTTCTACTCCACAGCAACTGTCAATTACCTGTATAGGGACTCTTTCCCCTATTTACACCTGCAGAAACGTAATTTTTTTGGGCCGAAAATCATGACCCAAACAGGGTGTGAGAAATATATCTCAGTAGGCACCCTCCAAAGGCTCGTGCCCAACTGCGTGCTAACATGTGACAATAGTGTGAAGAGGTAAAATGAAAAAAGGTAAGCAGTACTCAAAAGTAACTAACTACTAGTTATATTTCCATTTTTAATATTCATTTAATCCATTTAATATAAGAAATCACCACAGTGCATTTCTAGTAAACAACTAGTGTCCTCAGACACGTAAACTCCTACCCTCGGGTAACGAGTATCCAACATAGAAATCTACCCTTAGGAATAACAGAGTTTTCCCTCAGGCATAGGTAGTGTCACCCACAGGCACAGAATCAGCTGCCCATAGGCACGGAAGAAGTTTCCCTCATGCCAAAATAACTACTGCCCACAGGATAAATAATAAAGTGCCCACAGGCTAATCACAACAATTCCCTCAGGATAAACTGGTAACCGGGCCATGCCCAACATATCAAAATGTAGTAAACAAGAAATTCCTCTCAATGCAATTCTACAATTCTACATTAAAGGCATACCCTCGGGTATCCTAACCAAACGGCTAAACAGTGAAACACACCCCCCGGGGTGGTTCCGGATCCAAGAAACGATCCCAAACAACATTTTATTATCATAGTTTAATTACCTATGCAATTCTAGGCATTAAATATAGCAACGACCTCAGCCACACGACACCCCAACATGGGTTCGTGGCACAAAAATGCAGAAAAATGCACGACAGTTAGAAATTTACACCAATCCACCTACCTTATATGCCAACGAACGTTATACCTGAACGCAGACTCTAGAAACGCCCAAGAATGACGTAAATATGACGAAGAACAAAAACCATTGAAATGTAAATAACTTCTGTTAGGAGAAGAATTGGTAAGAACCATCCAAGGAGGTGAAAGCCCTTACCTGTGCGGTTCCAAGGGGATCATCCGAGGTGGAAACCAATTCCAGAAGAACACCCGGTGGTTCTTCAAAGGTCCGACCTCCTCCTTTGGCTCTAAATTGGCTCAAGTGTCTCCTCTTCCAAATGAGGAGGCTACTGCCTGTTTTAAGTCGAAAAAACAAAGTACATGGCGTGTACTTCTGAGTACACGACGTGTACTTCTGAGTACATGGCGTGTACTTCTTTCATTTAACTGTTCATTTGGCAGCACCACCACACTGTTCAACCATTGACAAGAGTACACGACATGTACTCTAAAGTAAACAGTGTGTACTGTCGGCCAGTTATCGGCTGCTCCACCTCCTTACTGTTTAGTCCTACCAACTGACTACACGGCGTGTAAGGTACCACTACACAACGTGTAGTCAGTTCTTACACCCCTCGTCACCGAAAAGGCTACATGCCCCATGTACTGATCCCAACACGACCAAAATTACACTGCGTGTGGACAAAGTTCATGGTGTTTAGTTCCAAAATTTAGGATTTTTCCCCATTTTCCATATTTTCTCAAAAACACTTAAGGAAAAGGAAAAAGAAGAAACTCGTACGTCAAAAATAAGAACCGGGTTCTTACAAACTTCCACCCTTATAGAAATTCGTCCTCGAATTGACCTTCCATGGGTGGTGAAGATAAAGCTCAGAACAGCTCTGGCCACTGAGCACATACGTCGGCCTCCCGCTCCCAGGTCTCATCCTGCACTCGGACATACTTCCATAGAACCTGTATGAGAGGAACTAACCGGCCTCAAAGAACCTTCATGCTCTTGCCAACGATACAAATCAGATGCTCCTCAAAGGACGCATCATGCTGAAGCTCAACCTCCTCCGGCTGAAAGGTGTGAGATGGGTATGAATGATAGCGAAGCAACTGAGACTTGTGGAAGAAGTCGTGCATGGCTCGATACCTCTGTGGTAACTGCAACCATTAGGAAACCAGCCTGACTCTCTCCAGAATCTCGAATGGCCCCACATATCTCAGTGAAAGCTTACCCTGTCTCCTGATCCGCTTGTGTCCAAGCCTCGGCAAAACACGCAAGAAAACCTGATCCCCGACCACGAACATCAAAGGTCGCCTGCGACGATCAACATAAGACTTCTGATGAGACTATGCGGTACCCATCCACTTCCAAATCAACTAGACCTGCTCAGATGTCTCCTGTACGAGCTGTGGCCCCAGTAAAGCTGCCTCACCTGCCTATAACCAGCACCAAGGTGACTGGAATGGCCTACTATATAAATCCTCGTATGGTTCCATCTCGATAGTCACTTGAAAACTATTGTTATAGGAAAAATCAACTAAGGGTATATGCTTCTACCAAGAGCCCCCGAAGTCTAGGCCCCATGCAAGCAGCATGTCCTCAAGCACCTGTATCGTACGCTCTGACTAGCCATCGGTCTGAGGGTGGTATGTTGTGCTCAGAAGCACCTGTGTACCCAGTGCCCTCTGAAAAATCTGCCAAAAACGAGACGTAAAGTGGGCCTACCTATCAGAAATGATAGAATGAGGGACCCCGTGAAGACGTACGATCTCTCGGATATACAGTCTTCCGAGATCGTCCACACCGAAGGTATCCTTGATCGGCAAGAAGTGAGCTACCTTCGTGAGTCTGTCCACAACAACCCACACGGCATCATTGCCTAGAGGTGACCTCGGCAATCCAGTCACGAAATCCATCGCAACATCATCCCATTTCCACTCTGGAATGGGTAACTGCTATAATAGTCCAGCTGGTCTCTGATGCTCTGCCTTCACCTGCTGACAGGTGGAACACCTCGTGACAAAACCAACTATCTCTCTCTTCATACCCGGCCACCAGTACTAATGTCTCAAGTCTCGGTACATCTTGGTAATCCCCGGATGAACTTCCCAAGCTGAAGCATGAAACTCCCATATTATCTCCTCGTGTACATCCCCTGGAACCCATACAAGTCCATGGAAACACAAAACCTCATCATCGCCTATCGTCCAACCGGGAGGAGGGTCCTCACTTTCCATCGACTCCCGTAGAACTAGGCCTTCTGAATCAGATAGATGCCTCATCCTCACTCGGTCCAGGAGGGTAGAAGTCACAGCTAACGAGGAAAGATAAGTCTGTCCCTGACTGTCATGCACCTCCAGATGCATCTAAGAGAACAAGGCCATGAGCTGCCACTCACCACTGGCCTCCTGTACTGCCTGTATCTGAGTCTTCCTGCTCAGTGCATTTGCTATAGCATTACCCTTACTAGGTGTATAGGCAAGCTCAAAATTAGAGGACTATTGGTACTCAACCCACTTTCTCTGCCTCAAATTCAGGTCATGCTGAGTAAAGATATACTTGAGGCTTTTGTGGTCGGTGAAGACCACAAAATGCTCTCCCAATAGATAATGTCTCCAACAGCGCAACGCATGCACAAGTGCAGCCAACTCGATATCATGCGTCAGGTAATTCAGCTCATGTGGCCTCAACTGCCGAGACCCGTATGCAACAACTCAGTCGCCCTGCATCAAAAATGCACCCAGCCTAATCCCTGATGCATCAAAGTAAACTGTATATCTCTTCCTCTGCTCTGGGAGTATCAGGATCAGTGCTGAAGTCAACCTTCCCTTCAAGTACTGAAAAGTTTTCTCGCAATCTTCTGACCAAACAAACATCACACCCTTCTTATTCAGACTTGTCAACAGTACTTCTAAGAAGGATAAGTCCTGTATAAAGAGTCTGTAGTGACCATCCATCCCTAAGAAACTCTATATCTCGAACCCATTTTTTGTATGCTCCCAGGAAAATACTGCCCTCACCTTCTCTGGGTCTACTGCAACTCCTTCCTCTGAGATGATATGACCCAGGAAGTGAATCTGGTCCATCCAAAAGTGGCACTTTGAGAGCTTAGCATATAGCCGATGCTCTCTCAGTTCACTCAATACGATCTCAGGATGGATGGCATGGTCGTGTCAAGTGTGAGAGTACACCAAGATGTCGTCCATGAATACTACCACAAATGAATAAAGATACGGATGGAATACATGATTCATCAGAGCCATGAAAATTACTGGCACGTTCATCAGTCCTAACGGCATAACCGTATACTCATATAGAATACCTACTCTTGAAAGTTGTGAGAGTTATATCTGATGGTCTAACGTGAAGCGGATGATATCCTGATCTCAAGTCAATCTTTGAGAACACTCATGCTCCATAAAGCCGATCAAACAGACCATCTATCCTCAGCAAGGGATATCAGTTCTTAACCGTCAACTGGTTCAGCTTCCGATAATCTATGAAAAGTCTAAGGGTACCATCTGCCTTCTTTGAAAAAAGGACCGGAGAACCCAAAGGAGAATTACTGGGTCAGATAAGACCCTTCGCCTATAACTCCTCTAACTGCCTCTTGAGCTCCTGTAACTCAGGCGTGGCCATACTATAAGGAGGAATGGACACCGGTGCTGATCCTGGAACAAGCTCGATAGAGAAATCCACCTCACGCACCGGAGGTAGACCTGAAAAGTCGTCCGGGAAGACATCCCTGAAACAATCAACAGCTGGAGGGAAATCCGTCTAACAAGTCCCCTGATCATCCAGATACAAACTCGCAATATGGGTTGTGACTCCACCTTGCCCATAATGCTCTGGTCCAACTCGACTCGCCTGAACATCCCATTCACCCTTGTAAATAAAATCTCCACCCTCTGGTGATGTGAAACGCACCCTGCAACGATAGCAGTCTACAAAGGCTCGATAGGGAACCAACCAGTCCATCCCGGGAATGAAATCATATCTCGTCGTCTCCAAGACATAGAGGTCCCAAAGGAAGTGACACCCACAAAACTCAAGGGGGAACTCCTTGCACTGATGCACACCAGTCGTTCTAGTCCCCAACGGAGTGTCTAGCGTCAAGATATCAGAAGAAGTAGAAACACAGAGCCCAAGGCTCTCCAAAACAGGTACAGATATGAAACTATGTGTAGAACCCATATCAAAAATTACCAAAGATAAGACAGAAGCTACTAAAATAGTACCTCTGACTGTCGAAGGTCTGAGATCCTACTCCTACAGGGTCTGTTGCACTGCAGATGCCTGCCCAGTGTCACGACCCTGCGACATAGCCTGGCTACCCTGAGCTGTCCCGCCCTGCTGCCTCTGAGATCCTGGTGTCTGGCTACCACGTCCACAACCACCATCTCTGCCTGCATGCCCTGACGTATTCCAGTTCCCTGACTGGTAAGAAGCCACTGGTCCTTCTCCCGCACGCAGAGTCTGCACAGAACCCCTCTCACTTGCCACTGGTGGAAATGCCCTGAAAACTCACTACATATGACCCATATTGCCGCAAGCTCGAAACTCCACTGGGTCTCGTGGACACTATAGTCTCTTGTGCCCATATCTACCACACTAGTAGCACATAACCTGGCCACCTGAAGCATTCTTCCGACTGGTACTACCACCCTGAGAGAATTCCATCTATATCTTCCTCTTCCCAGCAGAAATAACACCATCAACTAGTGCTGAACCGCCCTGGCCCACACCACTCGATTCACGTAGGTTCCTCTCTATAATCAACGCCTAGTTCACTATCGCGTGTACAATAGGCAACCTAAAAACATTCTCTAATTCTCAGATGTCATACTGAAGACCATCCTCAAAACGTCAGGCTCTCAACATCTCATCACCCACCAGCACGGGTGCAAAACGCTAAAGCTCTGTAAAACGAGCTAAATAGTCCATCATCGACATGGCGCCCTGCTACAGATTCATGAACTCTCGAGATCTATATTCCCTCAGCGTCTCGGGAAAGAAGAAGTCATAGAAGACTTCCCGAGAATCTTCCCACGCCATGTCCCTGTGATGCTCTGTCTAGGTGGTAACATCCCACCACCTCTTGGCCGAATCACGTAGCATGTAAGTCATGAGCTTGACCCTCCACCCCGGAGGTGTCTCAAGATGGTCAAAAATAGACTCCATCGATCCTAGCCAATACTTCGCAGCCTGTGGTCTGCCATACCCTAAAAACGTAGGCGGATGCTGTTGCTGAAATATACGAGTCAACTTAGCCATAGATGTGGCAGCCTGTGGTGCTCCCTGAAAGGTCTGTATGAACCGCATAAAGCCTTCACGGAACTGTGCCTCCGCGCCTATGTCCGGTATAATAGCTAGCGCCACATCTGGCTCTTATGGTGGATTAACTGGTATCCCATGGCCCACTATCTCCGGAGTATAATCGTCGCCGCTCTCCCGACGAACAACTCACGGTCGTCTAGGCGGCATGACACTACATAGTCAAAAGCACGCCTCAGATTCAAGATTATTATGACCGAAAGCGAAGGAACCACAAAGGAACAATAGGAAGAAGGAATTTCAAAATTTGTAAAACAAGACTACATGGCATGTACACTGACTACATGGCGTGTTCTTGACTTCCCTTCCCTTGCCTAGTTCCTTACACACGACTAAGCCACACAGATTCCATCGAACAAAACTACACGGCATGTATAATATCTATAGGGCATGTTCGGTGTTATTTTACAACTGCTCGTGTCGTCTGTGACATGATCGAATATTCGGTTTGACACTACACGACGTGTTACACCCGCACACGGTGTGTACACCATCCCGTTTCCCAGCCACACGACGAACTCCACACGGTTTGTCCTCGGACAAGACTACAGGACGTGTCCCAATGGTACACGGCGTGTTCAGGGAGAGGTAACACCGGCCCGTGTTGTTAGTTACATGGTCGAGTCCCCAAGTCACACTACACGTCGTGTTAATCATTGACACGACGTGTTCTGTACAGGAGTTCACCGACCCGTGTTGTCAGTTACACGGCCAGACTCCAGGTCACACTACACTGCGTGTCCACTCGGTACACGACGTGTTTTACCCAAGCCCTGCCCTACCCCGTGTCTCCACCCACATGGTTTGTGACACAGAAATAGACTACACGGCATGTACTCATGGTACACGGCGTGTACTAAAAAAGTTTAGTTTTCTTCCCGAACAGAAGAACATACACGGAGTGTAGAAAAATACTACATGGCGTGTATACTGGGTTTCTGGACAGTATTCCTCAGAAACTTCTCTGGAACACATAAAATACTGAAACCAACACTTAAGTGTCAAATTCCGACCAGTGGGGGCCCATAATCCCCACGAATCAAAGTTTGACATCTTATATGTGTTATAACCAATAAACAGTCAATGATCCACCAAATTCCGATCAATGGGGGCCCATACTCCCCAAAAACCAAATATTGGCGTCCATTATATAAACAATCTTACACAAGAAAATACCCTATCATAGAGCAGGTATGTATTAAGCAGCTATCACAACATCATGCTTTTCTAGCACAACAACTATCACAACAACATGCGAAATTGTAATGCACCTACATGCCATGGAACTATGCATGGCATGTGATTTATAGCATGTACCTATATGATGCATGAGATGGAATACCCTCATCTCATCGGGTTGCAACTAAATAGACCCCACAGATAAATTATAAACAACACAATCTCAAGTGCATCACCCAACGGTGAAAACATATCAACCGTAAAATTGCGAAATCAAAAGAATGCAAAATACGAGGTAGACTGGATTTTCCTTATACACGGGTTAGCTACGCCCGAGCACAACTTATTACCAACTATTGTTCGTCCTATCCCTAACTACGGCTCCAAATAGTAAGTCAAAGAAAAGAATCCCTATGATACCACTTTGTAACGTCCTGGTCCCGGGTGCCACTCAACAGGTGCCCTGAAGCCGGTTCGCTACAAGACCTCAAGCACATTTCTCCAAACTCCAGAGGATGTCGACTAGTAGTGAGGGCCCAGGTCTGATAGTGGGGAAACTATGCCCTCATTTGTCAAAGTGTAGCATAGCGGAATTTAAATAAAACATACAATGTCAGCGGAAGCAGTAAACCTTACCCAACTAAAATAAACAACAGTAGTGGATATTACCAACAGTATATAGAAAATGATGCAACATGTCCCAAATCCTATGAAAACAGCCAGAACATGTAATACATCAATATAGAACAACAAAATCAGAGTACATCAAAACAAAGAAAAACAGGTGGCAGCGGCATCATAGGCCTAGGCTCGGTCCCATGCCCTCCTACTCCACAGTTACAGTTAAGTACCTATATAGGGACTCTTTCCCCTATCTTCACCTATAGAAACGTAATCTGTTTGGGCCAAAAAGCATGACCCAAATAGTGTGTGAGAAATATATCTCAGTAGGCACCCACCAAAGGCCCGTGCCCAACTGTGTGATAACATACAACAATAGTGTGCAGAGGTGAAATGCAAAAAGGTAAGCAGTACTCAAAAGTAACTAACTACTAGTTATATTTCCATTTTTAATATTCATTTAATCCATTTAATATAAGAAATCACCACATTGCATTTTTAGTAAAAAACTAGTGTCCTCAGACATGTAAACTCATTCCCTTGGGTAACGAGTATCCAACATAGGAATCTACCCAAAGGAATAACCGAGTTTTCCCCCAAGCGTAGGTATTGTCACCCGGATGCACAGAATCAGCTACTCACAGGCACAGAAGAAGTTTCCCTCAGGCCGAAATAACTACTGCCCACAGGCTAAATAGTACAGTGCCCACAGGATAATCACAACAATTCCCTCAGGCTAAACAGGTAACCGGGCCATGCCCAACATATCAAAATGAAGTAAACAAGCAATTCCTCTCAAGGAAATTCTACAATTACTACTTTAAAGGCATACCCTTTGGTATCTTGGCCAAACAACTAAATAGTGAAACACACCCCCCGGGGTGGTTCCAGATCCAAGAAACGATCCCAAAAAACATTTTATTATCACAGTTTAATTACCTATGAAATTATAGGCATTAAATATAGAAACGACCTTATCCACACGACACCCCAACATGGGTTCGTGGCACAAAAACGCACAAAAAACGCATGACAGTTGGAAATTTACACCAAGCCACATACCTTATATGCCAACGAATATTATACCTGAATGCCGACTCTAGAAACTCCCAAGGACAATGTAAATCTGACGAAGAACAAAAACCATTCATACATAAATAACTCCTGTTATGAGAAGAATTGGTAAGAACCATCCAAGGAGGTGGAATCCCTTACTCGTGCGGTTCCAATAGGATCGTCCGAGGCATAAACTAATTCCAGACGAACACCTAGTGTATCTTTAAAGTTCCGGACTCCTCCTGTGGCTCCAAATCCACTCAAGTGTCTCCTCTGCCAAATGAGGAGGCTACTGCCTGTTTTAAGCTGAAAAAACAAAGTACACGGTGTGTACTTATTTCATTTAACTGTTCATTTGGTGGCACTACCACACTGTTCAACCGTAGATAGGAGTACACTGCATATACTCTAAAGTACACGGCGTGTACTGTCACCCACCTGTCGGCTGCTCCACCACCTTACTTTTTAGGCCTGCCGACTGACTACACGGCGTGTAAGGTACCACTACACGATGTGTAGTCGGTTCCTACACCCCTCATCGCCGACAAGTCTACACGCCCCGTGTACTCATCCCAACATGGCCAAAAGTACACGGCGTGTGGACAAAGTACACGGCGTGTAGTTCCAAAGTTTATAATTTTCCCCATTTTCCATATTTTCTCAAAAACACTTAAGGAAAAGGAAAAAGAAGAAACTCGTACCTCAAAAATAAGAACCAGGTTCTTACAAGTTGATAATAACATTAAAGTATCCCATCAAAACCCAAGGGTTATGAATGTTATTAGCCAACACACAAAGATCATGCTAGAGGGTTATTACATCTTGGTATCTATTTTTGGCATATATCATCGTGTAAAAAGTGTGTCGACTTTCCCAGTAAAAATATCAAGTAAACTATTGTTTAGTACTTTTGATAATATTAATATGCTGGCGAGATGTGTGATAAAATATCCACATATAATCAACTGAGGAACCATCCTTACAGGAACCCAGAAAATTATAATTGAGAGAGTAGAGTTTCATATATATAGAAGTGAAATTATATTTAGGCTTTGATATAGAAAATATTTTTGGCTTATTAATTGTCAGAAACCTCTTAAGAACAATCAAAGAGTCAGATATTTCAATACACCGACAATTACAAAATAGAAGATTCATTATGACTTGTATATTGGGTTAGGAACCCATTTTTTAGATTTTCTCGAGCCTTTCCTCCTCTATGATCTTCTAACATCTTGAGAAGAGTTTGGTTTAAGTTTTTTGTTTTGGAGAATAATATTACAGCTCAGAGAAGTAATATTACTCACTACACTAACTAGATTCTGCACAGGAGTAGGAGAATTATTAGGTGATGAAGATAGTGTAGGTCTGTTCACTATGAGTTCGGGTGAGTTGGCAGCATTATTTAGCCTATGTGTCACTAAATCCAGGTTAATTTTCTAATCTAAAACTGAACTTCCAAGGTAATAGAATCATCTCTAATAGCTATTCCTTGATTAGAAACAGGAGGGTCTGAAACATTAGAAGATTCCATAGGCCCAGGATTAACATTGTTAGGTGTTTCATGCATAATAACTATAGAAATAGTGGATAATTTGAAATTAAAAACATGAAAGTCTGAAACAGAACTATTTTACAGTGCATTAGAAGTAGTTTTATAAGAATTATCTTGCAAAGAAACAAAAACATTTGAGCATTTAGAGTTATCAATTGAAAAAGGAGGGAGAGTATAGGTACCTACTTCAGCATTATTGCACTTGTTACCTTGAGGATCAATCAATGTTGCAGCATCAGAAGAGCAAGTTACATGGGAAGTTGGTCCAGCCAGAGTGAGAGGGGCAGGCTTGTTCTGTTTTCCAAATGTATTCACCATGGTTTTATTAGGATCTATAGTGGAATTCTCCTTCAGAATGGTCCTATTCTCTGAGAGCATAGCCTTGGGGGAACAATTCACCATGTTCTCATCAACTGGGTTAATGTGTTTAGAAACATTCTTATCCTTGCAAGGAACTTTACTATGGATGGTTTCACATAAAACAGTTTCATTGGGTTTCAACAGATGAGCAGGTGATAAAGTGGTTCTGTTATCACTAATGTCATTGGCATGATGAGCATGAAAGATCTCAAAGACCATTTCTTCTATTTTTTATCCATGCCATTTCCATGTGAATGGATTCTTACTCTTCCACTAATTCTCCACAAGATTTATCTTCTATGGGGGCAATGTGATTTGTTTTTAACCCAAACTTCTTGTTTCTTTCCAGAGGTCTTAGGTATGTCATCTTTTATTTACCTTTCTTATTGTATCTAACCTCTTTCCAATAATTAATAAGTTGGGGAACCACTTTTTTCTTAACCACTATACAATTGTATAGGTTATGTCCTATGATTATACATACCTCACACAATGGGGGGTTTTCTCATATTCAATATTAATTTCAGTTTATAATCATAAGCACTAAAATTGATAACATTAGGAAATTTTGGGTCAAGATTCACTTCAACCATGACTCTAGAAAAAAGACCTAATTTATCATTTAAGGTTCTTTGATCAATTTTTATAGGTAATCCAATTCATGAAACAATATCATTAAGTATTATAGGGTTCCAAAAAAACAAATTCAGGCAATGTAATCTTACCGAAATCTGTTCCATTGAGATCCTGTGTGTATGTGGATTAAAGGAAACATCCCAATCAGAGATTATAAGAAACCTGAGCTGTAGTTGTAAATTCTCAGTTCTCCATACCTATTCCAATTCCTCTTGCGAGTTGAAAATTATGTGATAGTAGCCTTTACCAATTGGCACTATCTTCCACTTCATTAAGCCCCAGTAGTGTGAAATCCCAGATTTAAGATTAGTTAAGGGCAAGGGATGATCACCTTTATTGTATGAGACTCAACTGAGTACTGAATACATACACATATGAGCTCTTTGAAGTTGGGAATCTGGATCAACTTCAACAAATAAACCACAATTTTCTAGCCATTTGAAGAGTGGAGGTTTTGTCTCCTTCAATCTACATAGGTCTGAGCCTTTGAGTGCATCGTGAAAGGAGACTGCATTTGGTCAGTGTAGAATCTCCTAGTTTCATGGGTCAACGCCCAACATCCTAGCATCTTGAAACACGTGATTCTTACCCTCCGGAGCAAATTCCCATTACGGATCGAAGTCATCCATAGAAGAATTAGAGAGAATTGAAGGGGCGATCTGGGGTTTTCAAGGTTCGACGTCGAAGGAAAATCACCCATCGAGTGGCCATCTACTACTTTCCTTCATGTTGGGCAAAAAATTCATTATAAGTTTTCTACTAGAACATACACACACTTCTATCTAATGGGTAAGGAACTTACCGTTCTTGTGTATGGTGAACTACCGACTCACGAAATGATATTGTTCATTTTTTCCTTTAACACATATAATTATTGGGAATTATTATAGAAAAAATATTTTTATATGATATATATATGATATATATGATTTATTTATTCTTATTTAATTATTATATAAAACATTCCTTCAATCTTTCCATTTTCTGTAAATATGATAACTTCATTTGAGGAAGTGTGGACTACTACATCCTCAAAGTGATGTGACTTGTTCACACTTTACAAACAATATATTAAGGAAGGGTTTAGTAAATTTATATGCTATATATGAAATAATAATTCTAATTTAATTATAATATATATATAATTCATTTACTTTCTTTCAATACTTACAATAGTAAAACAGAAACAACATTCATATGACGTACGTCCTACTGTCTACAAGAATGATGTATTTCATTTAATATTTATTATTTTTATATATTAATATAAATACCTATATACTAAATATATATGATATTTATATCATGGATTACATTCTTGAGATAATTATATAACTATTAGGAACACCAAAAATATTAAAAATCAAAACACAACAGAAAAACATAGTGATTATTACCCAAAACTGAACATTAACATTGAGTTATTAATAAAAATGTAATATAAAGCCATAATAAACTCGTATGTGTTATTAGATTTCATAATATGGTTATATTATAAATTTTAAAAAAACTTATATGTATTATACATGATTTTTTAATGACTATAGAGATATTCAAGACATTAGGTAAGGGTTTTCTTATTTCACTTTTATTTTTTATAAGAAAGAAGCCATGTTCACCACCTATTTCTTATATATAATGTGTTTTCTACCCATGGATGTATTATATGATTATTATACCTTAGTTTATGGGTATTTAAATATCCTTTTGATGAAATTTATTTTATGGGTTTTATGTTTTAAAAATTACAATGTTGGTAAAGTAATTTTTTTTCTCAATTTTCATTCTTTGAGACACATTTCATTTTATAAACCTATATTCTTTTACAAGGTGTATATACTTCCATTTGACGTGTTGTATCATGAAACTCATTCATTTAATGATATTTTATGAATCGTTTAATTTTATTTTATAAAATGGAGAGTATTTTCATGACCAAGGCCGGGATGCCATCTGTCCCAACACCCGACCCGGCCCGAGACATAGCCCGAAGGGAGTTCCCAATCCCAAAGGGCTAGAAACTAGTATTGAGAATCAATGTAATCAACATGGGAATGATTTTTACCAAATAAACTAGGATCATATAAATAAACTATACAAGAATAATAATAGTAATAACTGACTTTGATAATTATATAAAACGGATCCAGATATAATAGCTAAAAACCAAACTGAAAATAGAGAAAAAAACTAAAAAAAACTATTCCAATGAGATATATATGTGACCCCTTGGTCACCTTCAACCACAAGACCAAAATTCCCCAATAATGACTACATGAACTAGAAACCTGAACCTACAAAATAGCTCGGGTCTACCAATAATGAATGGTACTAGTAGGGTGTGAACTCAACAACTCAGTAGGAAACCACCACAGAATCCATACAATTCCATTACCAAAATTAGTCCGTCAACTCTATTCTAAAATACATTTATGAAAATATGTTTTTATAATTTTAATAAACAACAATGATTTTACTTTTAAAATACTACACACCACATCACTAGTTTTAAAAGAATATTATCATTTTAAAAAAACCAATATTAAAAATTCAAAAAAAAATCTAGACTTTGTTGGATGATAAATAGTTGAAAAAAATAAAACAAATGAAGTAGAAAGATAACATGAAAATATAGATAGTAACCATGTGAATTTCCTAAACATCCCTAGAGAAATCCCTGGATCTACTCGACTAGGACTCACCTACGAGCATATGGTGATGCTCCATAGTCTCTAACCAACTAGCTACCCTAAAATGACTAATACAGTAGTACATCATTCCAAGACCTATCAATTCAGGGGTAGGGGGTACCAACCTATTTAATCAGGTTTGATAAGAAACCATCTATCGAAACACTTAAATATTCCTAGGACACCCATGGTAATAATCTACTATGTAATTAGATGGACCTCGCATGCGTGACTCACCTTACATATCACCACTTAACTTGACAAACCCAAAAAATTGCACCACTTATGCGATAAACCATGTAGGGAAATCCTCTATAGGGGTTCTCGTCATACCACAAATCATTCCCAAGTTCCAATTGGGTCGTCACATCACACAATATTATAAAACATTTCTCGAAATAGTATATGATTCCAACCGAAAAATTTCACTTTCAAAATTGCATTTCATTTCCAAAACAACATAAAGTGCCAACCAGATCTTCAACACAATCAATTCCAATAAATTACAAAAAAAAAAGAAAAACCATTTAAAAAAAATAGTAAAACAACTCTTTCATATGCATGATTCCAAATATACTGTTATATTTAAAAACCAATTACATTTTAAATACTATTTCCAAAACCAAGATAAAAACATAAAAAATAACCAAAGGTGGAAAAAGGGATCTCATACCATTTAAAAACCACCCATATTTCGAGGCACCATTTGAGAAACTGAGGTTTAATGGAAAATATTTTTTTGAAGTACCATGTTCATTTGAATTCACATCCAAGTGTGCACCTCATGCACCCATGGATGTTATAGCATCCAATGGAAGACTGAGAGTGTCCATGAAATCATCTGAAAATCATATTAAAGAAAACCCCCTTCTTTTAAATTAATACAATAAGTTACACAATTACAACTTCAATAATAATCATTCTAATACCAGGAAAATCTTTCTAAAGTGTGTTACTATAAACCACTATATCATAAAGAGGAATCCAAACAACACATCAAGCTGAATATATGGTTTCACCCAAGCTACCAAAATATATCAAAGTATAAATATCACAATAATATATTAATTTCATTTCAATAAAACAATGGAAAATTTTTCAAACACTTTGGGTATATATATACATAGGCATATTTAAAGAATCACTTTGAATACCATTTTTAACATATTATACCAACACCAAAACACCACTGTAAACTAAAAAAATGCATTATCAGCATGTGGATCATATTTATAAATTAATTTAAAGCACCCAAGTATCAAATGGATTGCATCATAAAGGAAAATGATGGAAACATCAACCTAAATGGGGTGAAAATGCAACAATGTTTTTAGGAGAATGGAGATCCAAGCCCAAAATAATATCCACACACCATAACATCCAAGAAATATAATAAAAAAAACCTAACCCCTAAGGTTCATCCAAGAGAGAAACCAAATATGGAAACCTAAGTAAAACAAGATAGGAGAACAGAATAGATTGAAAAAAGGCCAAAACCCATGAAATTTGACTATGAACATTGAAGATGCATCCATGAAGGATGATGATCCAATGAGAGGGGCTATTGCGACCCCTGTGTGAGAAAAAAATGACCTAAGAGGGAGGGTCTTGATTTGTGATAAAAATTACAGAGGGTATATTAGAGATTTTAACATTTTACAAATCTAGGAAGAATGTATAGTTTATCCAAACAGTTTAATAAATTGTGGGCCAACCGTACTCCCTCTACTAGACAAGAGGAGAGCCCTGCACATGTTGGTTACACGGTTACAAAACCATGCACAAACTGTGTTGGTGTAACACCCCAGGTAAATAAAGAATATGACATCTTTATATTTATCCATATTTTTGAATCAAATATTAATATTACTTTAAAGGGGATGCTATGCTCGATGGCGTACCCAATACGCAACAACGAGTTTCTTAGGAATCTTACGTTGCACACTAATAGTAAAATAATATTATTTTAAATGGTAGTTAACGACTAGCCATTGTAATGGCGGGAATGAACAGAACTAACTACAAAATGATTATATATGTTTTTCAAATATTTTTACTTTTTACAATAAATGTTAGAGGATTAAAAATGCGAATGAATCCAATTTTAAACGTAAACATTCTAATATTTTTTAAAAGGCCGATTAACCGCCTTTTGATGGCGAACCTCTTTTAAATCCACTTTTTGACAATTATATGTGTTATATTTGACAAAATAATATTCTTCTTTAGAATCGGGACATCAAAAATTACTTTGTGTAAATTTTTGGTATTTTTCCGAAAAAGTTCAATTTTTAATGAATAGTGAAAATGTTGTATTTTAATTCAAAACCTCTTTTTAATATAATTTATTTATATGATTATATTATATTTTGAATTGGTTTTAAAGTGAAAATAGAATAGATTTATACCATTTAATCCAATAGTGGTCATTGGAATTTATTTCACTTTGAAATCGGACTTAAACTAGTGTCAATCTTTTGTTACTTTTTGTTTCATAAAAACATGCTATTTATTTTGACAGCGGGAATTAATTATTAAATTAATTAATGAAACTTATGTGTTTTGATTTTTTTAAATGGACATCATTTTTGAATTCGGAATATCAAATATATCTTAGGGTGAATTTTTGGCAATTTTCTGAAAAACTTCAATTTTTGATGAATAGTGAAACCACTAAGTGGTACTTATAAAAACTGATTTTCCGTTTAAATGAAATTTTGCCACCTTTGTGTTTTGAATTTCAAAAATCCGACATATGGTTGTCATTAAGTAGTAAAATTTGGTTCAATGGGATAAAAATAATTTTTTGGGTGAATAGTAACTTATTATGTTTTTAATCGCGATTAGAGGTAATTAGTGTAGTTTAAGGTAAGAATAATATTTTAATAAAATGAAATGACCTAGACACATGTCCTAAACTCATTGGATGTGTCATGGCCAACCATGAAAATCCATGGTTCAACTTGGGGACCCCATGGAGCCACTTTGGTTGGAATATGACATAAATACCTTTTTATTTAATGATAAAGTAAAAATGACACAAACATGAGATGTTTTACTAAAACAATTTTTACATGGGGTTATACAAGTAAGAATTTTGACTATAAATAGTAATTGGAAAGCTAAAAAGATTTCCTAAATCATAGTATTTTTTTTATAATTTTTAGACATTAAATAAATTAAATTAGTTATGACATCATGATGATGCAGCGATGACCTCATTATTTAACGATTTAAATAAAATGGAAAGATAATGTAATATCTAAGATCTAAACATGTCCAAAACCTATTGTATGGGTGGATTTAGAACTATTATCACCTTATACATGAATTATATCAATGTGGGACCTTTTAAATCCAAAAATCATTTTCAAATAAAGTAACATTTGCTTACTTTCCAAGAGTGCCCCTCCTCTCCTCTTATAAAAGGCCCCCACCTCTACCTCCTTACCCACACCTATCAAGCCTTTGTCTCGGCCAACCCCTGACCATTTCATCTCTCCAGATCCCTATCTAACTCCTTGAAGCCTCACTTTGGGCATAATCCTTTCCAAGGAAGCTTTTTAGCTCAAATCAAAGGAAGTTACCCGATTTAAAGGTAATGTCTTCACTTGTATTCTTTTGTTTTTTTTGCTTCTCCATCCCCCTAAACTCTTTTTATTCATTTATTTTGTAACAAATACAGTATCTTCAATATACTAGGATGTTGTTATAAGAAGGTTTCGAGCTAAACTTACACACACCTACATCTAATGGTTAAAGAACATACTGTTTCCGTGGATGGCAAATTTCTGCCTCCCGAAACGATGATTGTTCAACATTCTTCTAACACCTTCAATGGTGGCCATTAAGATGACAGTATATTTATATATGATATCTAATATGTTTATGTTTTACTTAATCTTCTGTATTTTTCATTTATGGCATACCGTTATGGTTTCCATTATGAGTAAATGCGATATCTTCATTTAAGGAAGTGCGGACTACCACCCCCTCAAAGTGATTTGATTCATTAATACCATATGTGGTACATATAAAGGATATATTTAATGATATTATATATGATACCATACTGGAATTAAAATACTATTATGTATCATTATGTTTTAATTCCATTAAATATGGAATAGAAATGGAAGTAGCGTTCATGCGTACGTACGGCTTACCGTCTCCATGAACGGTGCATTTCATTTCTTAAATCTAAATGTTATGTAATATTATAAATGTATGAATATAATGGATATATATGATATATATATAATATATACATCATGAATACAATTCTAGATATAATGAACCTTTGACCACACGAACAACATGTAATTGTAAGAAGTCCACTTTCGACTTAAGAACCAAGTATCGACAGAACAAACATTATTAACTTAAATGATTACATAATGTGTATGACATGGTAATAAGTGATATAAAAGGAATAATGAACTTGAGAAAGGTTCTTAAGGAAGTATAAATTAAATCAATTTTATTATTTAGGAGATTAAAGAATGATCGAGTCAAGTCTGACCCGAGGTAAGGGATCCTACTCCTCTCTTTCTTTTTAAGTACACTCTTTTATGTCATTCCTTTTAAAGATAATCTTTCTTATTATTGGGATGTTATTTTATATTACTCTAACTTTAATTTTTATGTTCATATGATGAGAGAACCTATTCTCTCTCATCAATCCATTTTGGAAGTTTTGAGTGGCGCCGTTAGGCTGCCGAATTTTCGTAAGAGATCTCACCTCTCTTTTTTTAAGTACTCTCATTTATGTCACTTCTTTTAAGCTCATCTTTGTTATGAAGGGGGATGTTATTTTATATTCCTATTGCTTTAAATTTTATTGTAATATGATGGGATACCCTATTTGATCTCATCATTCCATTTTTGGAAGTTTTAAGTGGCGCCATTAGGCTGCCGAGTTTTCATAAGGAAATTTTCATCTCACTTTTATTCCCGTGAGATTTATGCGACATTTGCCACCATTTCCTTTGAGTGGTGTATGTACCTCCCATTATTATACTCTTTGTGTAATATAATTTCATTTATGGGTACTTAAATATTCAATGTATGAACCTTCTTCAATGGGGTGTACGTTTCGAAAGTTACCCAATTCGGCAAGGGAACCTTTCACCCTCTTTTTTTAAAAGACTTCTTTTGTTACGTCTTTTAATTCACATACTATTATGTTGGGATATGTTCTTATATATCCTTATTTATGTAAATTTTATGTCCAAGTGATGAGATCCCCTTTATCTCTCTCATTAACCCTTTTTGTAAAATTTTATGTGACGCCGTTAGGCTGTCGAATTTTACCAAGGGAACTTCTTAACCCAATTTCGATTTCTTTGGGTTCAACATGTAGTTATTGAATATGTCATCCTTAGAATATGTGTGAATGAAATTTTATTGTTTTACACTTAATATCCACTGATATTGGGTGTATTTATATTTGTCACAAAGAATTATGAGATTGATTTATCCTTAATTTAAGGATACCTTCTTTATAATGGATTTCATCTCATTTTACATTTTTTTGAGACTTCATTGTTGTTATGCACCAATTCACTCTTATATGGTGTGTATATTGTCCTTTACCATATTATATCATGAATCCCTTTATTCTCATGATATTATAATGTTCGGATTAAATGTTATTCCGCAATTTTTTTTGTATTCAATAGTCTCTCATTTTGTTAAAAACTCTTTAACAAAAATATCGTTTTAAATGATTTAAATATTTATTATTCTAAATCTTTATCTTTAATGTCCTTTTTTTCAAAATGGTTTTCAGTATTTATTTATATGGACATTAATGTTTTAAAATTATAATTTCATTAAAATCTTCAAAGTGTTATGAGACACTTTGATTCAAAAATCTGTTTTAAATGGTTTTTGAAAATGGATTGATTAATTCAATATCTGGGAATTACTTATTGTGATTGCAAATGAAATGTTGTTATTGAAATGTTTATATTTTCAATAATTTATGTGTAATAATGGTAGTTAGACATTATGATAGGTGGTGCTGTGAATACTAGGACGGGTGGTTACGTTATAACCACCAATGCATTGGGTATGGAAGTTGGCCGTATGGATATTCCATTAAGTATGTATGGAAGTTGGCCGAATGGCTATTCCATTAAGTGATATGTGTGGAAGTCGACCTTATGGTTATTCCACTTAAGTATGTTTATGTCCCAAGTTACCTTTACATGTTATGTGATCTTTATATGGGTTTTATGGTAATCTTTTGGTTACAGAAGGGTAAGTAATGACCTTTTATTCAGTGAAGAGTTTTTACTACTTCGAAAAGGTGAAAAGTATTACTTTGATAAAGTATACATGTTTTACATGTTGTTTTGAAAAACTAACAGTTTTCATTCTTTGTGTATACCTTAATGAGATTTTTATGCTCATCCCAAGTTTTTGAAATGTTTTTTCACAAGACTTAACGTGGAATAGGGTCAAGGATGGGATCATGGGAAAGTCATGCTACCTAAAACATGGAACTAGACATGTTTCTTTTTAAGAGTTTTTATTTTATGGAAACTTAGTAGAAGTTTCTACTTTTTAATCTTTTGAGATGTAATAGTTATGTCCTAATTTTCTAAAACTCTAACCCTAAAAAGATCCTCAATGTGAATTATTCATTTAATTTAATATTAAGTAAGGTTTAAGGCCGGGGTCTTATAGTTGGTATCAGAGGTCGGTTTAGATAACTTTAGAGGTTAGGGTATTCTTTAAGCATAAGTGACATAACCATATTGGTTAGGATTTTATAAAGTGTCATAGTTTTTAGATAAAGTGAATGAGTAAGTATATCTTAGTGTTTATCTCACTCATTAGTACATGATGGTTATGTTGATATACTCACACTGACCTTTCTGTTTTTATTGAATGGATGGATCTACTAGGCACCAAAGAGACAACAGGTTTGAAAGAAACTGTGGTGGTTCTCTGTTTAAGATAGTAGATAAAATGGGGGATTCAATGAGGAAACTCATGGTTGTTCTAAACCAACTATAAAGGAGTCATGATCAACCACTTGAACCTTGGTATGTTCTGTAATGCATCATGTACGATATGACCAATCGATGTGGAAGTTCAGGTAATAATTATAAAGGTATCCATTAGAGTTTATATGATACTTACTTTTGAGGTAATTATGGGTTACTATATGTTATGATGGAAGTGAAAGGCATGAGATAAAATTGAGGTTAAATTATGTTATGGTTATTTTTGATGGTTTTATCTCTTTTTGGGGAATGATTTGAGAATTATATAGTTTTGGAAAAAAGAACAACATGCAGACCGTGTGACAACCCGTCACGTCGGACAAAACTGCGGGAATCGAACCCACAACCAAACTGCAACTGGTATTTATCGCCTACCACTGGACTACGTGAAGTCCCTGGTTAGTTTAACTGATTCTTTTTAGTTAAATGATTTTATGAATTAAGAGTAGGTTGATTTTGGGTTATCTATAGATATTTATTAACCTATCATGGAGGATATGTGATTAGGTTAATTACTTTTCAATACGAGACATTAAGAGCAACTGATGTTGTTTGGAGATAAATGTTACGATTTAACTTGGAAGACTATGTGACTAAATCCTTCAAATATTTGGGTTTCAATCTTAGTTTAGTTTACTTTGAATAATTTTATGGACAAATTTATTATCGAATGGTCCTCGTTGAACTTTGGGTTTTCTTGGACAAATTTTGGAGATTAAGAATAGATTTTCTTTTTATAAGGGTTTATCCTTTTCTGGATTATCTGATCTTGTACTAGCCTTTTTGGTTTTGGTTTTGGTCTAAAGACATGGGAAGTATATATTTCTCTTTTTTGTATTAGGTGATTCTCTAGAAGTTGATTATAGTACTCTTAATGTGAAAAAGTCTTCCTAAATACTCGTCTTTTGGAGAAAAAGTTGAAAGTCAACATGATAAGTGATTATGTTTCCTTATGAATAAATTCCTCAATAAAAAGTAACTTAAAACAAAAATGTTGTCTATTAAATTTTCCTAATGGGGAATCGAATACCGTTTAACCCATCACAAGTTTGTGATTTTCTTGTGGTTAACTTTCTCCTAAACGTGTTTTCTATCACTCTCCATCAAAACATGAGCCTTTGTTTTTTTCCTCCATGTCCATATTTTCGTACCTGGAATCCTAGTATGGGTTAAATCGGGTGACCTTTGTACTTATCTTTCTTTATTTTAAAGTGATTGTTTTACCGACTCTTGTTCCGATGTGGGACTTTCAAGGATGTTTCCAAGCCCAATTTTAAAACTGTGAGGACGCAATTCCCAAAAGGGGGGAAGGATGTAACACCCCGGGTAAATAAAGAATATGACATCTTTATATTTATCCATATTTGTGAATCAAATATTAATATTACTTTAAAGGGGATGCTATTCTTGATGGCATACCCAATACGCAACAATGAGTTTCTTAGGAATCTTACATTGCACTCTAATAGTAAAATAATATTATTTTAAATGGTAGATAATGCCTAGCCGTTGTAATGGAGGGAATGAACATAACTAACTACAAAATGATTATATATGTTTGTCAAATATTTTTACTTTTTACAATAAATGTTAGAGGATTAAAAATGCGAATGAATCCAATTTTAAACGTAAACATTCTAATATTCATTAAAAGGTCGATTAACCGCCTTTTGATGGAGAACCTCTTTTAAATCCACTTTTTGACAATTTTATGTGTTATATTTGACAAAATAATATTCTTCTCTAGAATCGGGACATCAAAATTTAATTTGTGTAAATTTTTGGTATTTTTCCGAAAAAGTTCAATTTTTAATGAATAGTGAAAAATGTTGTATTTTAATTCAAAAACTCTTTTTAATCTAATTTATTTATATGATTAAATTATCTTTTTAATTGGTTTTAAAGTGAAACTAGAATATATTTATACCATTTAATCCAATAGTGGTCGTTGGAATTTATTTCACTTTGAAATCGGACTTAAACTAGTGTCAATCTTTTGTTACTTTTTGTTTCATAAAAACATGCTATTTGTTTTCACAGCGGGAATTAATTATTAAATTAATTAATGAAACTTATATGTTTTGATTTTTTTAAATGGACATCATTTTTGAATTCGGAATATCAAATATAGCTTAGGGTGAATTTTTTGTAATTTTCTGAAAAACTTCGATTTTTGATGAATAGTGAAACCACTAAGTGGTACTTATAAAAACTGATTTTCCGTTTAAATGAAATTTTTCCACCTTTGTGTTTTGAATTTCAAAAATACGACATACATGAATGTCATTAAGAAGTAAAATGTGGTTCAATGGGATTAAAATAATTTTTTGGTGAATAGGAACTTATGAAGTTTTTAATCGCGATTAGAGGTAATTAGTGTAGTTTAAGGTAAGAATAATGTTTTAATAAAATGAAATGACCTAGACACATGTCCTACCATCATTGGATGTGTCATGTCCGACCAAGAAAATCCATGGGTCAACTTGGGGACCCCATGGAGCCACTTTGGTTGGAAAATGACATAAATACCTTTTTATTTAATGATAAAGTAAAAATGACACAAACATGAAATGTTTTACTAAAATAATTTTTACATGTGGTTATACAAGTCATATTTTTGACTATAATTATTAATTGTAAATATAAAAAGAGTTCCTACATCATAGTATTTTTTTTATAATTTTTAGACATTAAATAAATTAAATTATTTATGACATAATGATGATGCAACGATGACCTCATTATTTAACGATTTAAATAAAATGGAAAGATAATGTAATATCTAAGACCTACACATGTCCAAATCCTATTGTATGGGTGGATTTAGAACCCTTATCACCTTATCCACGAATTATATCAATGTGGGACCTTTTATATCCGAAACTCATTTTCAAATAAAGTAACATTTGCTTACTTTCCAAGAGTGCCCCTCCTCTCCACTTATATAAGGCCCCCACCTCTACCTCCTTACCCATACCTCTCAAGACTTTGGCTCGGCCAAACCCTACCCATTTCATCTCTCCACATCCCTCTATAACTCCTTGAAGCCTCACTTTGGGCAGAATCCTTTCCAAGGAAGCCTTTGAGGTCAAATCAAAGGAAGTTACCCGATTTAAAGGTAATGTCTTCACTTGTGTTCTTTTTTTTTTGCTTCTCCAACCCCCTAAATTTTTTTTATTAATTTATTTTGTAACAAATACAGTATCTTAAATATACTAGTATGTTTTTATAAGAAGGTTTCGAGCTACACTTACACACACCTACATCTAATGGTTAAAGAACAAACTGTTTCCGTGGATGGAGAATTTCTGCCTCCCAAAATGTTGATTGTTCAATATTATTCTAACACCTTCAAAGGTGGAAAATAAGATGACACTATATTTATATATGATATCTAATATGTTTATGTTTTACTTAAGATTCGGTATTTTTCATTTATGGCATACCTTTATGGTTTCCATTATGGGTAAACGTGATATCTTCATTTAAGGAAGTGCGGACTACCGCCCCCTCAAAGTGATTTGATTCGTTAATACCATATGTGGTATGTATAAAGGATATATTTAATGATATTATATATGATACCATAATGGAATTAAAATACTATTATGTATCATTATTTTATAATTCCATTAAATATGAAATAGAAATGGATGTAGCGTTCATGCGTACGTACGGCTTACCGTCTCCATGAACGGTGCATTTAATTTCTTAACTCTAAATGTTATGTAATATTATAAATGCATGAATATAATGGATATATATGATATATATAATATATACATCATGAATAAAATTCTGGATATAATTAAACTTTGACCACATGAACAACATGTAATTGTAAGAAGTCAACTTTCAACTTTAGAACCAAGTATCGACAAAACAAACATTAATAACTTAAATGATTAAATAATGTCTATGACATGGTAATAAGTGATATAAAAGGAATAATGAACTTGAGAAAGGAACTTAAGGAAGTATAAATTAACTCAAGTTTATTATTCAGGAGATTAAATAACGATCGAGTCAAGTCGGACCCGAGGTAAGGAATCCTACTCCTCTCTTTCTTTTTAAGTACACTCTTTTATGTCATTCCTTTTAAAGATCATCTTTCTTGTTATTGGGATGTTATTTTATATTAATCTTACTGTAATTTTTATGTTCATATGATGAGAGAACTTATTCTCTCTCATCAATCCATTTTGGAAGTTTTGAGTGGCGCCGTTAGGCTGCCGAATTTTCGTAAGAGATCTAACCTCTCTTTTTTTAAGTACTCTCATTTATGTCACTTCTTTTAAGCTCCTCTTTGTTATTATGGGGGATGTTATTTTATATTCCTCTTACTGTACATTTTATTTTAATATTATGGGATACTCTATTTGATCTCATCAATCCATTTTTGGAAGTTTTAAGTGGCGCCGTTAGGCTGCCGAGTTTTCGCAAGGAAATTTTCATCTCACTTTTATTCCCGTGAGATTTATGCGACATTTGCCACCATTTCCTTTGAGTGGTGTATGTACCTCACATTATTATATTATTTGTGTAATATAATTTCATTTATGGGTACTTACATATTCAATATATGAACCTTCTTCAATGGGGTGTACGTTTCGAAAGTTACCCAAGTCGATAAGGGAACCTTTCACCCTCTTTTTTCAAAAAGACTTCTTTTGTTACGTCTTTTAATTCACATACTATTATGTTGGGATATGTTCTTCTATATCCTTATTTATGTAAATTTTATGTCCAAGTGATGAGATCCCCTTTATCTCTCTCATCAACCCTTTTTGTAAAATTTTATGTGACGTCGTTAGGCTATCGAATTTTACCAAGGGAACTTCTTAACCCAATTTCGATTTCTTTGGGTTCAACATGTAGTTATTGAATATGTCATCCTTCGAATATGTGTGAATGATCTTTGATTGTTTTACACATAATATCCACTTATATTGGGTGTATTTATATTTTTCACACATAATTATGAGATTGATTTATCCTTAATGTAAGGATACCTTCTTTATAATGGATTTCATCTCATTTTACATTTCTTTTGAGACTTCATTGTTGTTATGCACCAATTCACTCTTATATGGTGTGTATATTGTCCTTTGACATATAATATCATGAATCCCTTTATTCTCATGATATTATAAAGTTCGGATTAAATGTTATTCTGCAATTATTTGTATTTAATAGTCTCTCATTTTGTTAAAAACTCTTTAACAAAAATATCATTTTAAAAGTTTTAAATATTTATTATTCTAAATCTTTATCTTTAATGTCCATGTTTTCAAAATGGTTTTCAGTATTTATTTATATGGATATTAATGTTTTAAAATTATAATTCCATTAAAATCTTCAAAGTGGTATGGGACACTTTGATTCAAAAATCTATTTTAAATGGTTTTTGAAAACAGATTGATTAATTAAATATTTGGAAATTACTTATTGTGATTGCAAATGAAATTTTGTTATTGAAATGTTTATATTTTCTATATTTTATGTTTAATAATGGTACTTGGACATTATGACGGGTGGTTCCGTGTATACCAGGACGGGTGGTTACGTTATAACCTCTAATGCATTGGGTATGGAAGTTGGTCGTATGGCTATTCCATTAAGTATGTATGGAAGTTGGCCGAATGGCTATTCCATTAAGTGATATGTGTGGAAGTCGACCTTATGGTTATTCCACTTAAGTATGTTTATGTCCCAAGTTACTTTTACATGTTATGTGATCTTTATATGGGTTTTATGGTAATCTTTTGGTTACAGAAGGGTAATTAATGAACTTTTATTCAGTGAAGAGTTTTTACTACTTCGAAAAGGTGAAAAGTATTACTTTGATAGAGTATACATGGTTTACGTGTTATTTTGAAAAACTAACAGTTTTCATTCTTTGTGTATCCCTTACTGAGCTTTTTATGCTCATCCCAAGTTTTTGAAATGTTTTTCACAGGACTTAACGTGGAATAGGATCAAGTATGGGATCAAGGGAAAGTCATGCTACCTAAAACATGGAACTAGACATGTTTCTTTTTAAGAGTTTTTATTTTATGGAAACTTAGTAGAAGTTTCTACTTTGTAATCTTTTGAGATGTAATAGTTATGTACTAATTCTCTAAAACTCTAAACCTGAAAAGATCCTCAATGTGAATTATTCATTTAATTCAATATTAAGTATGGTTTAAGGCCGGGGTCTTATAGTTGGTTGTCACTGATGATTTAAGAACTAAATTTCATAGTTGTTATATGGTCTCTAAAACCATGTGTAACCTGTTCACCTCACCAATTAAGTCCCAAAATAGGCTACATAGCTACATGGGCTATGCCAAAAATTATTCCTTAACCATGCTAAAATCATGTAACCATTTCTTTCAATCGAGGAATTTTAATTTCTCATAAAGAACTCAAAAATCTAGACCAGGTCTCATTGAGAACTTCAAAAAATTATAAAAGATAAATAAAAGTATAAAATAATGAAATTTCTAAGGTCGAGTAATGACAATTACACCCACCACAGACACTTTATTCCCCAATAAAGTCTCCCATCTAAAAGATAAATAAAACTTGATCTCATGCCTGATCAAAATTAAAGAAAATGCAAACCATGCAATGACCTTTTTCTCCACAAGTCACACATGATCGATCAAGAAAAATCCACAGCACAAGAATGAGGAGAAAACATGAGAGGGTTCTACCCACTATAATAACTCAACTAACATGATCATAATTTTCACCTCTCAATGCAACGATAACTAAAGGGGAACTCCAACCACTCATACCCAGGACATCTAATATTGGACCTCCCAACACAAACTTATCCAACTTCTCCGCACAAGCTAATCAATGCCGCTATCAGAACTGAAAATGATCCATAGAACCTGAATCCTCATCATTTTGGAAAAACTATTAAAGGAAATAAAAAAACATCTATCCCAGTACCACCATCCAAAATTAAACAAAACTCAAGAATCTATGAAATGAACACAACATAATGCTAAAACTATGACTAACCCACACAAAGGCTAGGAACACTCAATGAATAACAAATAATTCAAATATCCACATTCAGATAAACACAACTACTTGATTTTTATATAAAAAGTCCATTACACTTTCACAAAAAAAGATGAACTTACATCAATAGTGAGAATGAAGGTAAGGAAACTTCAAACATATCCACCCTAGTATGAGAGAAAAAGCTAGGCTAAGGTTCCCTGCACCCTTAGAAATTCTTGACATCACGTGAGCTTCATTTTAAGGCCTATATTCAGAGCCCTGGTGTCTGAATCATTTACTTCATCATAATAAGGAGCTAATGTCCTCTATTAAATAGTTTATCTTTAAGAAACATTTCATATAAAACTTCTCCATATGACCAAAATGGCTACAATGATGCAAGTCTTTTTTGGATTGTGACAAGGTAGCTTCTAATTCCCAAACTGACCACACTGGAAACACATGAGCAAATGGTCTGAAAAATTTGATACCGAAACCACTAGGGGAAACTCTTCAAGAGTAGGTTCCTCTAGCACACACCCCTCTCCAGATGGGAAAACTTCACAAGCAATAAGGGACACTGGATTTCCAACTTCCTACACTCTGAAAAAAAATTCAACTAAAAACACTTTGTCCACAAAACTTCTCAAAATGAAGATCATTAGAGGAGATGACTCACTCATTGATCACTAGATGAAGACCCCCAATGAAAAGAGAATCCTTCATTAGATCCTACAACACCACTTATAGAGAAATGGAAACCAGATCCTTGAAGTGGTCAATATAGGCATAAACTATCTACTAGACTTACTAAATAATCATGAGATGTTTTTTTCATAATATTTACCTCCGAAGGTATAAACTATCAGAAAAATACACAATTAAACACTTCCCACATAATCTAAAATTACATTGATGATGGAGGTAAGAACTTTCATAATTCAAAAGTTGAACCTTAAAACAAACCCAGAATAGCATTGACTCTAACAATTTTGAGAGTTCCCAAAAATCTGAAGAAACAAACAACTTCTTCAATCCACTCAATAACTTATAATGGACCCCAATCACTATGACAGACAAACAAAACCCAAGAAGAACCATAAACTGAGCATGAATCATTATAAAATTTGGGGACCTTTATATGTGGCATATTCTGATCAATACAAGAAAAAAAATCCCCAATCAATATCAACCTCAAACATAATTGAGTAGGATATCCCGATCTAAAACAATAGACTCACATACCAAACACACACAAACACACCCAAAATCCCCTTTTTAGAAGTCCAATTTCTATTAAAATTTTCAAAACATACTTTTTTTGGGGCCACATTCCAAATACTGGAAACCACTCTTTATGTTAGAACTAGTTTCCAAAATCATTTACTTTTAAAAGACACATTAGAAAAATTATACCAAGCCTTTGATTTCAAGCATTAATCTTGGTAATCCCATGAACCGTAACATATATGTCAATTAACTACTGCTTACATTATCTACACAAAAGTGACCACATACACTTTCCATACACACCCACACATAAATAAAAATTTATAAGGATTACCAGTGGTCATAATTATCATTTCATTATCAAACCCCCAGAATTAAAAAAATTTTCAATCCAAATAATTTTTTTTAAACCCCATATTTTCAATCTGAAAACATTTGAATGAAATCCATTCTATTTCAAAAACCATTTTCATTTTAGAATCTTATAGACATAAACCGACACCGAGAGAAGACATAACTCATGAAAAACTATCGGAATGAGGAACTAGTAGTCATGCCAAACCTAATGACATTAAAGTGGACCATGCCCTAAGTAAGCATCAACAACTAGGAGGAGATTGAACTATGTACTCAGACTCCATGTGGGTCACTACTCTTTGTGAGATCACAACATGACACCAGATCAAATCCATTGTCATCCCTCAATCTCAAACAAATACAACAAACTCAAATCTTGGACAACCCCTAACAACTCAAGGGTTAGAATGAGTAAGAGTTCATGACTCTCTTGCCATACCTACCTATCAAGTACTAAAAATCCTAATATCCAGCCACCCAACACCCAAAATAATAAAGGGACTTCTATGATACCATTTTCCACGAACCAGGATGGGATTCCATCCGATCGGATACCCGACCTAGCCCGAGACATGGCCTTAAGGGTGTTCCTGATCCAAACGGGCTAACAACGAGTGTCGGGAATCAAATTAATCACCATGGGAATGATTCTTCCAAAATAAACAAGGATAGAATAAATAAACAAGCCAAGAAAAAGAAATTACAATAAAATAATCATGATAATTATATAAAACTGATATAGATATGATAGCTAAAAAACTAAAAACCAAATAAAAAACTAAAATTGGACTATTCCAACATGATCTCCATGTGACCTCTTGGTCACCTTCAACCACAAGACCAAACTACTCCAACAATGAGTATAATAACTATAAACCTGAACCTATAATATAACTCGGGTCTACTGACACTAAATAGTACAAGTAGGGTGTGATCTTAACAGCTTAGTATTCAACCACCGTAGAATCCATAAATATTCTTTCCTAAAAGTATTCCATTTACACTATTTTTAAATACATATATGAAAATAGGGTTTTCCCAATTTAATAGAAAAATTATTTTCCTCTTAAAATACTACACACAACATCACTACCTTTCAAAGAATATTATCATTTTAAAAACCCAAACCCAAGAAAAAATCTAAACATAACAATACTAGACAATGCTTAAAAGTAACCAAGTATAATACAAATGGAAAAAATCCAATAGAAAGATAACAATAAAATATAGATAGTAACCATGGGAATTTCCTAAACATCACTAGAGCGATCCCTGGACGTAATCGAGCTAGAATCACCATCCAGAATATGGTAAATCCCCATAGTCTATAACCAACTAGATGCCCTAAACTGACCAATCCAATGGAATATCCCTCAATGCCCTATCTAGTGAAGGGGGTATCAACCCGTCTTGTTGGGATTGATAAGAAACTATCACTCGACCCTCTAAAAGATGCCCAAGATACCCATAGTTAGACTGTACTGTGTAAGTAGGCGGCCCTCAAATGCATAACTCAGCTTACTTTATACCATTATACTTGCCTACCCCAAACATTGACACAAAATTTGAGATAAACCATATAGGGAAGTCCTCCATAGGGGTCCCGTCGTACCAAAAATCACTCACAAGTGCCAACTGTTCAGTCACATCACACGATCTTATGGAACATTCCTCGAAACATTCTAAGATGACAACCAGGAAATTTCACTTTTAAAACTGCATTTCATTTCTGAAACAACATAAAGTTACAACCAAAAATTCAACACTATCAATTCCAATATATGAAAAAAATTATATAAACCATTTTTCTAAACAACATTAAACACCTCTTTCACATGGATGATTCCAAACAAGCCTTTACTTATCAAAACCATTCCGTTTCAAATATTATTTCTAAACTAGGATGAAAAAATAAAAAATATACAAAGTTTACAAATGGGAACAGATACCATTTTAAAACCTCCCATATTTTAAGGAAACATATGAGAAACTGAGATTTAAGGAAAAACGTTATTTTTAAGTGTCATCTTCATTTGAATGCACATCCATGTGTGCACCTCATATACCTATGGATGTGACAACCTCCAATGACACACTGAGTGTGTCCATAAAATCATCTAAAAACCATTTTAATGAAAAAACACATTCCATTACACAAAAATAAGAAGTCACACGATTCCAAAATTAATAATAATCATTCTAAAACTAGGTAGATCTTTCTAATGTGTTTTACTCAAACCACTAAATCATAAATAGGCATCTAGAAAAACATAAAGAATAATTTATGGTTTCACCCAAGAAACTAAAATATAACAAAGTCTAAATATACAAACAAGAGCTTAATTTCATTTCAATAAAATAATGGACATTTTATGAAACACTATGTGTATATATATACATAGGCATATTTAAAGAATCACTTTGGAAACCTTTTTTTATCAAATTATACCAACACGAAAACACCAAAATAATATAAAAAATGCATCACAAGTATATGAATCATATTTATAAATTAATTTAAAACACCCAAGAATCAAATGGATTGCATCAAAAAGGAAATGGACGGAAAAACCTACCTCAATGGATTCAAAACACAACAAATCTTCTAGAGAAGGGAGATCCAAGCCCGAATCAATATTTGTACACCCTAACAAACATGAAATAATATAAAACCCATACCATAACCTCTAGGGTTTGACCAAGATGAAAAAACCAGAAGGAAATATAAGGAAACCATGAGTGGATAAGATAAGGGAGGGAAAATAGGCCAAAACCCATATCAATTTACTCTATAACTTTGAATATGCATCCATGGAGGAGGATGAGAATATGAGAGGTAATATTGGGACCTCTTCATGCACCAAAAATGACCCAATAGGCAGGGGCATGATTTGGGATAAAAGGATGTGAGGGTAAATTCGGGATTTTAATATTTTAAACATCTAGGCCGATCACATGGTTTAATAAACTGTTCATCAATCTTGCTTCCTCTACTGAACAAGATGGGAACATGTAACAACCCAAACTTTTATTAATGAAAATAACTTTTGATCTAATTAAATGTCTTATTATATAAAATGGTTATATAAAACATATAAACGTCCTTGGATTTATGTTTTTGGATTTTAAAACACCATTAAGAATTTTTATCGAAGCTAATATAGCCATTGAATAGTGATCACACGATTAGTATAAATATGGGGGTTTAAAAAATCCAATTTACTCAGACAAAGGAAGCGATGACCTCATCCAGTAGAATTGCTCCATATGAAGACCATTTGTCAGAGCTTGGAAATAAGTTAGCATCATTGGGCTTTACTCTTGACCAAGCCCAAGCTGAGTTTCAATATGTGAATCTTGAACGGAACTGCCTACAGGAGAAGTGGAAGTTAATAGAGATTACCACATGAGCGATGTTATCTGAGCCAGCCCAATAGTATGTCACCATCGAAAAAAATTTCCTTTGGTCTTATGACATTGTTAAAATGGGTTCTGTAACAAGACCCTAGCACTATGATTATGCGCTTTATTTTTTCTATAAATAATATACATTCATTTTATTATTGTTCATTTTAAATGAGTTTTAAAGAAAAAATTGTATTTTTAGTTAATATTAAATTAAGAAATCTATTTTGACGAATTAATGGAATTTTTAATTAAATAATATTTTAATAAAATATTATTACTAAATTAATTTTTATTAAATATAAATGATCGTATATTTTTTTATGAATACAATTGAAATTTTTATTAAGGTTTTAAAACTGTTTTCGTCAACCATGAATTTTCAATAAATGTCGGTTATAAGTTTAAAATTTAAAATTATTATAATTATAAAATTATTTATATAAATTTAATATTATTTTTGGAATCAGGATGTTCAAATTATCTAACGGTTAATTTTTCATAATTTTCTGAGACAATTGAATTTTTGGGTAAAAATTAAATACAGTTTAAATATATAATGTGTTTCATGACATCATAATGACAAAATAGTGATGTAATAAAATTATATAAAAGGCATTTTCTTCTAATAAATGTTTTACCTTTAGAATAATGTGATTTTATATTTGTTTGATTAATTTTATGGTGCCTTAGTGGACCCCCCAAGACTTATAAAATATTTTAACTTTTCAAAAATGATTTCCTAGAGAGTGTGACTAGCCTCCACATAAGAAAGCCTAATGTTTTAATAATTTAGACCATTATTATTAAAAAATAATTTTTTCTACTCTACTTTGGCAAAAACCATTGGCAAAAACTCCGGGGTGGTTTGTGTTTTTGGTTATTTTAATGTGTGGTGTCCAAAACCTAAATAATAAATAATTCCTTCTACTTTCTTATATAAACCCACTCAATATCCAATTACGCTTCACTAAAAACCATTGTATCTTGACCAACCTCTTCCCTCCTATCTCTATAATCCTCCCAAGTATCCCCAATCTCCCTAGAATCCTCTCACAAGCCTCTCCCAAGCTGTTAGGATCACACTTCCATGTAAGGGATTTCTTCCTTTCTCATTTTTTCCAAATTTCTTTATATTTTTATACCCTTTTTTTTCAATTAAAAATGTTGGGTTATGATTTTCTACCTCCCCCATACTTCCCTCCATATGTTTTTAATAATGAGACCTATTTCTCTCTCAATAATGCCTCCCATGTATACTTGTTACCATGCCAAAATTCTGTAAGGAATTTCACTCTCCTCATTTACATTCAATAAATTATTTTATATTATGAATATAAATTCCATTAAATTTGTTGGGATATTATGTCCCATGACCCCATTACTGCCCATTTAATTTATAAATTACGATAGACCCATTTATCCCTCATTAACCCATTTTACGATTTTTTAGACCTCGTTATAATTCCGAAGTTACACAAAAATTTCCATGCCAAAATCATCGTGTAATTGAATACCATACCCAATTAACTATCAAGGATATTCAACTGTATTCACATTTAATTGTTGATCGAGGAATTAAATTTATGTGTTACATATATCTTATTAGTGGAATAAATTATGATGTTTAATGAATCTATATTGTATGATCTATGTGGAATAGTTATGCATGAAATGAAATGTTTATAAAGGGTGCACCCTGATAGCACTCCAATGCATTGGGTAAAGATTAGTATCCTGATACATAAAGTGAAATGAGGGTTTAATCATGCTAATTCAAGTGAAATTAGGGCTTTATCATGATAAATAAAATTCAATGAGGGCATACTGATTCTCCATATACAATGAGACTTGGCTCATGCTAATATCATGTTTAATGTTGTTGCCACATTTCCATGTTTTGATAACCATGTTATATCATGCCTTTATGTTCATGTTTCTATTGTGACCCATTGATATTATTATTGCCTAACATGCACTGTATCCTTCATGTTATGACTTGTTCACTCCCATACTAGGTTTTATAGGTCACCCTTTTCTTGTGCATGTCCTCAGGTTATCCCATGCAATCCTAAGTAAGAAGTAATGTTGTGGTCATGTAAAATAAGTTTTAAATAAAGATGTTTTGTTTTATGTTCTGAGTTTTTATGAAATATTCCTAATTTACAAAGACACTATACCTATCAATCCTCAGAGTTTTCTTAAGTGAATGTCTGTGTAATAAATCATGTATATGTGTGTAATAAAGTGCATGGTTGTTATAGTTGGTATCAAAGGATAGGTTTAGTTATTGTTGGGATTAGGATTAGAAAACCCTAGTGAAAGCCTTAGGGATATGACTAAGAATAATAAAAACATCCCTAAATTTTGGTGTGTATATAGTAAGTGGTTTATCAAGAAAATACATCCCTATCTGGATACGAACAAGTATAGGTGGATCTGAAAAAGATGTATCTAGGGGTAAAACCTGAAAACACCACTTTGAGATAGACTCAAACGAGAACTAGTGTATGAAAAAGGGCCTTGATGCACTCTTGGTTAGGACACTCTTGGGGAATATTATTTGGTAAATTCATAATCTTAGTATGAACCATTATTATGTGAATAAAAAAATTCCCCAAAAGAAAAAATATATGTTGGGAAGTAGATCATGGATAACATAGTTTGAAGCCTATAAATTCATAAGTTATGGAAATAAATTAAATTTATAAGTTATACCTTTATATCTTTGGATTACCCATTATGTGTTACCCCAAAAGTTCCTTTTATTCTAGAAAATGGCTGGTAATAGAATGAATCAGGCTAACAACAGATGTGAAGATCAATGTAGTGACTATTCTAATGAGATACCTAATATGATTGGAGAAGGAATTGCAAACCTTGTCAATATAATCTCTCATTTAACTCATGTTTTGAATAAAAACATGGGTCAAGAGGAATGTCCAAACCCCCTAATAAAGAACAAGCCACAATTGATAGATTCATGAGATAAAGGCCTCTTACTTTTAATGGATCATATGTTCCCTCAAAAACCGAAAAATGGATCAAATCCATTGAAAATATCTTCTTCATCCTTCAATGTTATGACCAGAATAAGGTTCTTCTTGTTGCTTATCATATGGAGGGTGAAGCTGATCAATGCTGGAAATTGATCAAAACTAAAATGCCTGAGGAAGATATCAGGGCTTTGGAATGGAAGGTTTCTAGAAAACATTTTTCGATAAAAATTTTCCATGCACCCTCCGACTTAAGATGGAAAGGGAATTTCATTCCCTCATGAAAAAAGAAGATGAATACATCAAAGCATATAAGGAAAAATTCCTAAGGCATGCATGATACACCTATGGATTTACCATTACCCCCGAATGCAAGGTTGGCCGCTTCTTTTTTGGGCTAAAACTTATCCTACGGAAAGCCCTAGAAATTTGTGACTTCCATAGTTATGAGGAAATTGTCTAATGTATCCTCAATGTCAAAATAGATATTAGAAAATATCAGGTATATCACATGGATTAGAATTGGAAAGTGAAATTTAATTCTGCTGGTCCGATGGATAAATCTAATGGTTCTAAGAAATTTCAACACCACACTTTCCAAAGGTATAGAAAGAAGCACCCCCGAAATTGCTTGAAGGGGGTGAAGAAATTCTTTGGGTGTGGAAGAGAAGGTAACCTGTCCATTAACTACTGACAAGAAAAACCCGATGTTGCAATAGTAGATAGGAATGCTCTATTCGACCCTCAACACATTTTTCATTGATTCAACTTCAATGAACTAGGGAACTTTTCAAACCAGTGCCCTATGCCAAGGGTTTTGGAGGGAACCAACAACTTCCAAGGTAGCAAGGGAAAGATTTTATCCATCACTACCATAAAAGATAACCCCAAAAATGAAGTGTTTATATGTATAGTAGTTATTCATTAAAGAATAGAGAACATACTTTTTTATTCCAGTTCTATGCATTGTTTTATATAATAAAAGTTTAGTAGAACAATCCCAACACCACCAAAAATCATGGAAGTAAAGATGTTGGTGATAATAGAAAATGGGGAAATCATTGCATCCCAAGAATATAACTCCTCCCCTGTCATAATTTTTGGATTAAAAATCTTGGTGAACATCTTCACACTCCCTCTAGTGTAATTTGATGCAATTCATGGAATGTATTTACAGTACTTATATCGAGCCAACATAAATTTCTGTTGGAGGGAAATAACTCTCTATATAGAGAATCGACCCCCAATTCTGTACAAGTGCAAGGAGGAGGATGAATCTTCTTTAGCACCATCATCTCAAGCATGGATATTAATTCACTATGAGAATTAATATCTTTCTTTAATGATTGAGTATAAGTAAGCAACCATCCTTGAAGACATGCATATTCTGAGGGAATTCACTGAAGGGTTTCCTAAGGAATTTTCTGGTCTTCCTCTGAGAAGAGATGTTGAATTCTTAATTGATTTTATACTCTGGGCGTTTCCAATATCCAAGACTCCATATATAATACCTATTTTGGAGCTTGAAGAGCTAAAGAAACAACTGTTGGATAATATAGATAAAGGGTTTATATTCCCAATTGCTTTACCATGGGGTGCTTCAGTCCTCTTCATTAAGAGGAAGGATGGGTCAATGCGCCTTATCATTGATTATCATGAGCTCAACATAATCATGATGAAGATCAAGTATCCTCTTCTCTGAATTGATGACTTGTTCGATCACCTCTGTGGAGCACAATACTTCTCTAAGGTGGATCTGCGGTCAGGTTATTGCCAAGTAAAGGTGAAGGAGGATATCCCCAAGGCTACTTTTCATACAAGGTATGAGAAATATGAATTCATAGTAATGGATTTTGGACTCAATAATTCTCTACAAATCTTTATGGACTTGATGAATAGGGTATTTAGAGATAACCTCTACAATTTTTTGGTAGTCTTCATAAACGATATTATAATATACTCCAAAATTAAGGGGTAGTATGAAGAGTATCTAAGTACTGTACTAGATACCATGCGGAAGGATAATATTTATGCAAAGTACAATTATTGTGAGTTATGGTTGAAAGAATTTTAATTATTGGGTCATATCATCACTAGCAATTGGATCTATGTGGATCCCTCCAAGAAAAATCCAATTAAGAGATGGACAAGGCCATCATCTATGATGGATATCCGTAGCTTCCTTGGGCTATCTGTATATTATCAAAGATTTGTGAGAAATTTCTCATGATTATCAAACCCTTTTACCAAGATGTTGCAAATCATTTTTTTCCATTTTATAAAGCCAGTTAGAGGGTTCCTGGTGTCCCACATACAAGGCCAAACATAGTCAAGTAAGACAGAAACAACAAAAAGTAAAACAAGGAGTTACATATCATAGTACCCATAGTCATCCCTGCATCCCAAGCAGGATTCTTCTTCTCTAGTAGCCAATTCCTACTTTGGGTGTCTCCAAAAGCTTGTACTTTGTACTCGATTTCTAAGGTGACCAAGACAAGCATATCAGGGGATGCCTTCTTAACTCTGCTCCCCTTCTTGACTGCAAGAACCACCCCAATATTCCATTTCGAGGTAGACCTAGTCTGCATCAGTTGCGGAAGATAGGAGTGGTCCTTCCATGGTCTCCTTCCCAGCATTGCAGATGAAGGATTTTCACCTGCAGACATCTTCTGGTTCCCACTTTGGAAAATTTCACTGAATGAACGGCTATTAGGAGGACTCAAATTTTCCATTCCTCCCCACACTTTCCCCCTTCCTTGCTCGGGCTGTTCCCTCAAATGGGACCCCGTTCACTCAGAGTTATTACCTGACCCCTGGACTGGAGAGATAATATCTAACAAGGGTGGATTCTTGTCCTCTATAGGACTGTCTTCCCAAGTTGTGATAGCTGGCTGCAACCCTTTACCTTCAGTTATAAGACCCTCCAAAGAATCACCACCACTTAGACATTCCTTCCCTTAGTCTACTTGAACCAAAGGAGCAGAATCATTCTGCCTGTTTCCATATCCCATCCTCTGATCAGTACCTTCCAACAATAAGGGAGACCTTATAGCATTGTCAGTGTCTTCCACAGATTCTGAAATAGGATCCTGCCCTATGCAGTCAATCTACAAACCCCCAAGGCCTCCACATCACCATCAACTTCAGAAAAAACCTCTTCCTCTCGGCCCACAAGCAACCTATCCTCAGTGATCCCTTCAAACCTGTTACCTCTTACCAAGATAACTTGGAAAGGAGTGAAGTTTTCTTGTAGTGATGAATGTGAAGATAGCTTTAAGGAGTTGAAAAGGAGGCTTATCCCTATACACGTGGTCACACCACCTATAAGTGGAGAAATTATTTTTGTATTCATTGATGCTTTGAAAAAGGTCATGGGATGTGTGTTGATGAAAAATGACAATGTCATTATCTATGCTTTAAGGAAATTAAAAATTAATGAGCAGAACTATCCAACACATGATCTGGAGTTGGCTATAGTAATATTCACTTTTAAAATTTGGTGTCATTACCTCTTTGGGGAGAAGTGTGAAATATATACGGCTGAAAAAATCCTCAAGTATATATTCAAATAGAAAGAGTTGAACCTGCAACAACAAAGATGGTTAGATCTGATCAAAGACTATGACCGCTTAATCCATTACCACCCTGGGAAAGTGAACAAGGTGACGAATGCTCTAAATAGAAATGACTTAGCGACTCTATCATTTAGGATAATTAAAAAGGATCCAATCTTCTTAGATTTGATGAATATGGACATGGGAATCATAAATAAGGGAAAATCATCAATCCTTTCACAAATTATTTCTCAAACATCTCTTTTGGAAAGGTTAAATGATGCTCAAAATGATGATGTGGGAATTCAAAAGAAAGTGGAAACTATCAAAAAAGGAAAATCTTCGGAGATCAATGTTAATGAATAAGAAATTGTGAGATTTCGGTCAAGACTATGTGTTCTATAAAATCCAGAGTTAAATAATGAACTTTTGGATGATGCACAAAGTTCTAATTTCTTCACTCACCCAGGAAACACAAAGATGAATTGAGATCTATGAGAGCATTATTTGTGGGATAACATGAATAAGGAGATCGCTGAGTATACATAAATGTGCCAATTATGTCAGTAAGGGAAATATGAGAGAAAAAAGTACAAGGGGATGATGCAAGAATTACCCATACCAACATGGAAATAGGAAAACATCACCATGGACTTTGTCACATGGCTTCTGAAGATATCCAAAGGAAACAATGCTATCTTGGTTGTTATAGATCATCTTACAAAGACCACAAGATTTATTTCAATTTAGAAGGACTTCTAATTAGATCAACTGGAATGAATATACATCAAATAAGTGGTAAGGTTTCATGGATTACCACTATCAATTGTATCCGATCAAGATCTAAGATTCACCTCTAAGTTCTAGAAGAGTCTCTATCCTGCTAGGAATACTAATCTGAACTTCATAACAAATTATTATCCTCAAACTAATGTCCAATTTGAGCGGACTGTCCAAACACTTGAGGAAATGTTGATATCATGCTCAATGGACTTTAAAGGAGGTTAGGATCAACATATTCCCCTGGTTGAGTTCTCTTACAATAACAGCTTCCACTCAAGCATCAAAATGGATCCTTATGAATCACTTTATGGGAAGAGGTACAAGACACCGACATGTTGGTATGAAGTTGGGGAGAAAAAAATCTTAGGCCCAAAAATGGTCGATGAAATTGGGGAGAAGGTTAAGACCATCCAACAACAAATTAAAGCTACTCAGATTTGAAAAAAGAGCTATGTTGATAATCGTCGATGAGAAATATAGTTTGATGTTTGAGTCATTTTAATCTTCTGCATATCACCATGGAAGAGAGTAATGAGATTTGGGAATAAGGTAAAACATAGTCCAAGGTACATTTTCCCTTTTGAGATCCTTGATAACATTGGAGCAGTAGCCTATCGTCTAGCACTCCCACTAAACCTGTCTCAAGTACGCGATGTATTCCATGTATCACTCTTGAGGAAGTACATCCCTAACCCATAGTGTGTACTCAATCAAGAGGTGGTACCATAGGAGAATGATCTATCCTATGAAGAGAATCTGGTGAAGATCTTAGATCATAGAGAAATTTTTTACAAAATAAGATAATTCCCCTAATCAAAGTGTTGTGGAGAAACCAAAAGTTTGAAGAAGAAACATGGGAATTTGAGGAAGTGATGAAGGGGAGTTACCCTCATTTATTTTAGTATGGGAAGAGGAGATTTTGAGGGTGAAATTTCATATGTGGGAAAAATTGTAACGACCCAAACTTTTATTAATGAAAAATCCTCTTGATCTAATTAAATGTATAATTATGTAATATGGTTATATAAAACATATTAACTTCCTTGGATTTATTTTTTTTGTATTTTGAAATATCGTTAATAATTTTTTCCATTACTAATATAGCTGTCGAACAGTGATCACATGATTAGTATAAATATATGGCTTTAACAAATCCAATTTACTCAGACAAAGGAAGCGATAACCTCATCCAATAGAATTTCTCCATACTAAGCCCATTTGTCAAAGCTCAGAAAAGAGGTAGCATCACTAGGCTTCGCACTTGACCAATCCCAAGCCGAGATTTAACATGTTAAACTTGAACATAACTACCTCCGTGGTAAGTGGAAGTAAATAGAGATTACCACCCAAACGATGTTATCCGAGCCACGCTAAGAGTATGTAACCATAGCATACCATACCCTTAGGTCTTATGTGGGTTCTATAAGGGTTTATGTAACGAGAACCTAGAACTATGATTATGTTCTATATTTTTTTATAAATAATAGACATTAATTTTATTATTGTTACTTTGTAAATGGTTTTTAAAGATAAAATAGTATTTTTAGTTAATATTCAATTAAGAAATATATATTGATGAATTGATGGAATTTTTATTTAAATAATATTTTAATAAATATTATTACTAAACTAATTTTTATTAAATATTAATTATCTTATAATTTCTTATGAATACAATTGAAATTTTTATTATGGATTCAAAACTGTTTTTGTAAAAAACCCATGAATTTTCAATAAATGTCAGTTTTTATTTTAAAATTAAAATTCCATATATTTATAATATTATTTAGATTAAATGAATATTTTTTTGGAATTAGGATGTCTAAATTATCCAATGGTAAATTTTTCATAATTTTCTGAGACATTCGATTTTTTTTGGTAAAAATTAAATACCGTATAAATTTATAATGTCTTTTATGACATCATAATGAGCCGATAGTGATGTAATAAAATACTATTAATGGTATTTTAGGTCAATATATTTTTTAACTTTAAAATAATGTTATTTTATATTTTTTTTATTAATTTGATGGTGCCTTAGTGTACCCTCCAAGACTTATAAATTTTTTTTAATTTTTAAAATTATTTCCTTAAGAGTGTAACTCACCTTCACATAATAAAGCCTAATATTTTAATATGATTTTCCATTGGACTTATAAAATAATTTCTTCCACTCTAATTTTTCAAAAATCATGGGCAAAAACCATTTGATTGTTTGTGGTTTTGATTAGTTTAATGTGTAGTGTCCAAAACCTAAATAATAAAGAATTCATTCTCCTTTCCTGTATAAAACCACTCAATATCTCATTCCACTTCACTAAAAACCTTTTGAGCTAGACCAAACTCTTCCATACTCCTTCTATAATCCTCCCAAGGCTCCCCAATCTCCCTATAATCCAATCTCAAGCCTCTCCCAAGCCTTTGGGATCACACTTCCAAGTAAGGGATTTCTTCCTTTCTCATTTTTTTCAAATGTTTTTATGTTGTTATAACCTTTTATTTTCAATTAAAATGTTATGGGTATGATTTGTCACCTTCTCCATACATCCCTACTTATGTATTAATGATGATAGACCTATTTCTATCTCATTAATGCCTCCCATGTACACTCGTTACCATGCTGAAATTCCATAAGGAATTTCTCTCTCCTCATTTACATTCAAGAAATTATTTTATATTATGCATCTAAATTCCATTACATATGTTGGGATAGTATGTTACATGACCCCATTACTATACATTTCTTATATAAATTATGAGATCTTCCTTTCTCCCTCATTAACCCATTTTACGATTTCTATTTGACGTCGTTATGCTGTCGAAGTTGCATCAAACATTCCATGCCAAAATCAACATGTAAGTGAATAACATAGCCATTTATATATCAAGGGTATTCAACTTTAGGCACATGTACTTGTTTGTTTAGGACTTACATTTATGTATTACACATATCTTATTCATGGAATAAATTAGGATTTTTAATGAATGCATGTTGTATGATCTATGTGGTACACTTATGCATGAAATGAAATGTTTATAAAGGGTGTGCCCTAATAGCTCTCCAATTCATTGGGTAAAGATTATTATCATGATACATCAACTGAAATAAGGGTTTAATCATGATAATTAAATTGAAATTAGGGTTTTTTATTCTAATTCACGTTCAATGATGGTTTACTCATTCTTCATGTGCAATGAGACTTGGCTCATACTAATATCATGTTAAATGTTGTTGCCACATTTCCATGTTATGATAACCATGCTATATCATGCCTTTATGTTCATGTTTATCATGTGATCCATTGATATGATTATTTCCTAACATTTAGTTTATCCTTCAGGTTATGCCTTGTTTACTCCCTTATTGGGCTTTATAGATCACCCTTTTCTTATTCATGTGCTCAGGTTATCACATGAAATTCTAAGTATGGAGGAATGTCGTGGCCAAGTAAAAGAAGTTTTCAATAAAGATGTTGTGTTTTATGCTCTAAGTTATTATGAAATGTTCTTAGTATCCCAATAAACTAGACATATAGATCCTCAGAGTTGTCTTAAGTGCATGTTTATGTAATAAATCATATTTATTTGTGTAATAAAGAGCAGGGTTGTTATAGAACCCTTCTTGGGATGACCACATAGTTATAAAACCATGCACCAACCATATTGGACACCACTGTACGGTTCCAGAACCAAACTACACTATTGTCAAAAAATCTCCCAAACCATGTTCCACCCATGAGCCTCACCACTAGACACACAACATAGGATTCATGATTACCTGGGAAATGCCACACAGTTTCCCTTAACCATGATAAAACTATTTTCCCCTTTTTACCGAGCCAAAAACAACAATTTCTCAGCGAAAAACTAAAAATTTCAGAATTATTCTCATCCCGAACCTTGAAAAAATATGTAAGATCAATAAAATAATAAAATAAATTAATATCCAAGGTTAGGGCCTGACAAGTATAATTCAAAGATACTAAGTGGTAAGAGTTTATTGAAATAATATCATTATTTATCGATATTGTTTATGATTATACATCAATTGATGAAATATTATAATCTATAACTCAAGTGCACTCATGCATTTTATTCACATGTGTATATTTATTATGTATTTAGGTATTAGTGACATTTTCCCACTCTTTGGTACTTAATATAATTAAGAAAACATTTTTATGCAAATTTGACTTTATCTCTCATTTCAATTGGAAATCTATGTTCTCTCAAACCCCTATTTTATAAAAATGTTTTCAAAAATGTTTTACTATTATTCTATTATGATTAAATAATTTTTTTACGAATTTTTACCTTTTAATAAAATGATGTTAAAATGAATATTCTTATTGTTTTTCGATCAAATACCTTTCCTAAACTTTTAGTGTGAAAAAGGAATATTCAGTATGTACAAACTTACCGTCTATCATGATCGTCATTTCCTTGAAGATTAAATTGTAATTTTATAAGTTTATTTTTAAAGAAATTTTTTCCAAATAATCTAGAAATTCATTGAATTTATATTGGTTTTCAAAGAAAATGTTTTTCTGAAATGTTTTATATTTAAAAAGTTTTTTATATTATTTTTAAATCTTCATTTATATTTTTTCAATAGGTTTTCCCCAATAAAAGGATTTCAAAGATTTATATATTTATTTATGTATTTTTAAAGAAATTTTATAAAAAACGAATTTCAAATGATTTAAATTATTTTTTTATTTTTCCAAATTATTTTCAAAGAAAAATGCTTTCAAAAGGATTTGAAGTTTTCTTTATGAGTTTTCAAGTGTTTTCAAAGAAAAAGTATTTCATAATATTTTTAATCTTTCTTTATATTTTTTCAAAGATATTTAAAAAAAATGTTTTAAAAAATATTTAAGATTTAGAAAGAGTTTTTCATAAAAGAAAATATATTTCCGTCAAAAAATGTTTTAAATAAATTTTTCATTTTTTATTTATAAGAAAATCATTTTGAAATGTTTTTATAAAAATGATTTTCAATGAAATGTTATCTTCCTTAATAAATGTTTCATGTGATGTTTCAAAATCCTTCCCAATCTAAGATAAAATTATTTTTTATATGTTATGATTTACTAGGGATATGATCCAAGAATAACATTCATATTCATTCTTGAATGGTTTATGTTTTGATGGAATGATGTTTATTACACCAGTAACCCCATGAAATTATAGAGTAAGAATATTGTATTCAATAACGAGTATGAAATGCAACAACAAGTATGTAAAGATATATAATAACTCAATAATTATTAATATATTTAATAATTAAAATAAATTCTAGATATCTTATTCAATGTACTCAACAATTAGTTATCGTATGTTACACACAACAATGAGTTTCTTCAACAGCTTGCATTATAAGCAAGGCCGACTTTTTCCGAATAATAATATATTATTAAAATATTATTATTTAATATAATATGATATAAACTAGTTGTTATGAATATTATTAACTAAAATATAAAAATACATGGTTTATAAAAATATAAATTGTATTTATTGGTTACAAATTAATGAATACAAGAACCAATTTAATATAAAGGGAATATTTTTATAGAAATCTTTTTTTTGTGATAAAAAAACTATTTTACTCTAATAAATTAAATTAATTTCTATTATTGAATTATATTAATGAAATTAAATATTATATGTCCAAAAAAATATTTTGATACCCATCTAATAAATTTTATTGACATCAGATAAGAACGAACCCAATACTACACATTAAATACTATTTTTTATAAAGGTAGTTTTTATTTGTTTTAATGGAAAACCTATTTTAAATATAAAAATAAACCCTTTAATAAATTAAATATGTCAAAATACACATCATATTTTGAATAAAAACATATAAATTATCTTAGGGTGATATTTTTTTATCTTTTTGTGAGCTTTCTTTTTTTAATGAATAGTTAAAAATATGGAAATTTAATTCAAAACTAATTTTTCATCTAATTTATTTATAAGTATAAATTATAATTTTAATTGTTTTAAAGTTTAATTAGATCATATTTTTTATAAATTAATCCAATTTATGGAATTATAATCAATTTCACTTTGAATTTGACTATAAAAACATAGAAAACTTTTTGACATCTTCACTTCAATAATCTGCAATATCATCTCATCTGTGGGATTAAATTTAAATTATTTTTTTCCAGTTCTGTGATTGGAATTTAGTAAATTGGATTCCATATTTTTAATAATAATAATAATTTCTAATTTATAATAATATCCTATTATTTTATGACAAAAAATATTTATGAAAATAATTAAAATTAATTACAATGATTAAGGTGAAATTAAGTTAATCAAGGTACTAAACCTTTAACTTAGGGGACCAAATGACCTATCCGCTTGTCTGACACCCATTTTATACCCAAAATTCATCCACTAACCTTCCATTATTTATTTTGGTTGGGTTTTTATGATTTTTAGCTAAAAACATGGCTATACCTAACTTCATTCCAAAAATACCATGTGCGTCCTTTTCCTCCCATATAAAAGGCCACCACATCTTCCCATTATTCACACCTCTCAGGAAACATAATTTATACCATTGTCTACCAAAATATCTTTCCAAAATACCTCCATTACTATTTTAATCCTAACTTTGGTAAGGAAGTAATCTAAGAAAGCCTTTGGTTCAAACAAATAGGAGTTACCCAATTAAGAGGTAATATTTATAACATAGATATGACAATTTAATTATAATATACATATGTACAATCACTTTTCATTATTTTAATACAACAGACAATGGAAAGTAGTGTTCATTCGTACGTATGACCTACCATCTCCATGAACAGTGCATTCCATTTCTTATCTAAAAATGTTATAAATTATTATAAATACATATGTACTGAATATATATGATAATTAAGTCATTTTTTACATTATTTATATGATTAAACCATGATATAATAAATATTAATAACAAATAAAATGTCAAACCTTACTTGAGAAACTAGGAAATTAAGAACCGAAATAGTTAAAATAACGAAAGATTGTCAACAAACGGGTAATAAAATATCTTAATAAGATAATATATGATATTATAAACATGATTATGGATATTTTATAAGTTAGTAACATATTTAAATCCACTATAATTTTAGATAAAGACCAGAAAATTAAATGAACGTTAAGGTAAGGTATTTCATCTCAATTTACATTCAATTGAGACTTATTTGTTTTTATTCACCAATTAAATTTTATATGGTTTATATACTCCCATTTTTTCATTTTATACCATGAATATAATTACTCTCATGATATTATAAGTTTCATTTAATATTATCAATTCATGGGGATTATTATTTAAATATTTCAAAGTGGTATAAGACACTTTTGGAATGTATAAAGATTATTCTTCTAAATAATATTCTTAATGATTATCTTTGTAATCTCATTTCATTTAGGGATTGTTAAATTTATCTTAAAATAATGTGTTTATTTTAATCATTTTTCATTAAAAATTTACTAGAATATTCATATTCTCATACAATGTATATTATTAATTCCTAAACCATATATCATTTTTATATACGGTGTTCAGTTTGACCGTTATTTGATTTACTAGGGGATTATTGATAAATATTTATTCTTTATTCAATATTGATATTTGATAAGGAATATTCTATATTTTTAATCATTGATATGATGAATTATTTGGACTAGAAATTACAGGTGGGGCATAAAATTTTTATAACCCATCAATGCATCAATAGTTTCTCATGAGATGATTAATTTAGAAAAATTAAACAGGCTTCTATCAATAGTTTTAACCATCTTGTGAAAAGTCTTGATAGTATAGGTTTTCATGTGCCTTATACAGGACGTACATTAAGAAATAATTTCACTCATTCAGTGTCAGCAATTAGTCATCCATAATATTTTGTGTCAACATATCTATAGATACATTTAATTTTTAGTTCATTGATTAATTGGATTTTGTTTTAGTTTCTTACCTTTACATATTGACTATGACTTATCTAATTTTTTGAATCGAATGTGTTATCAGTTGTTTACCTTTTCATGTTGATTAATTCTCACTATTTCATTATTAATTCCTCTTTACTTACCCTTACTGATCATTTGATCAGACCCTTATTATGTTTCCTCTCCCCATGCTATGAAGAAGAAATCATCGAATAATCTTTCAAGGATGTAGTTTATTTCTGTTTTCATGTATAATGTTTTTATTTCCGATTTAACAATTTATCATGGGTATCATGTATGCAATCTATCTTTCCAAGACTGTTAAACTGATTGGACCTTCAGGATTTGATTCCTTGAAATCATGCTAATGTAATAAAATAATGCACCATTTTTGGGATTCTGGGGTTGGGGTGTTATAGTTGGTATCAATGGAAGTTTATAAGTAAACATGGAAACTAGATTTAGAAAACATAGATTACAGAGTGAAACCCTAATATAGACATTGAGGATATGTATAGAAGAAAATCCTATAATTTTGGAAAGATAGATATTATGTGGATATTCATAGAAAAACATTCATGTCTGGACACTACAAGTGGATGTGGTTCTTGACCAGATGTACCCAGGAGTAACAACTCTGACTAGGTGTGTCGATCCTGACTCAGTGTAACCTCATACACAACAACGAGATTTACTGCTCACCTGGTTTGACACTCCCAGGGTGTAACGACCCAAAATTTTGTTAATGGAAATCCCTAGTGATCTAATTAAATATGTGAAATGGTTATACAATATATTCAATTCTTTGGTTTTATGTTTTTGAATTTTAAAATACCATTAAGAATTGTGACCGTTTCTAATATAGCAGTTGAATAGTGATCACATGATTAGTATAAATATTTTTTTTTACTCAGACAAATGATGTGATGGCCTCATCCAGTAGAATTTCCCCATATGAATCCAATTTAACAGAGCTCAGAAAGGAGATTTCACCTTTGGGCTTCGCTCTTGACTAAGACCAATCTAATCTTTAATACGTTAAGCTCGAGCGAAACCACCTACGAGAGAAGTTGATGTTAATAGAGATTACCACTCAAGCAATGTTATCCGAGCCACCCCAAGAGTCTATCACCATCGCGCACCGTACCCTAAGGTCTTATGCGGGTGTTTTAAGGGGTTATGTAACAAGACCCTAGTATAATGATTATGTACATTATTTTTTTATATAATAATAAATGTACATTCATTTTATTATTGTTACTTTTTAAATATTTTTTAAAGTATAAATAGTATTTTTTGTTAAATATTCAGCTCAGAAATTTATTTTGATGAATTAATGGATTTTTGAATTTAATAATATTTTAATGAATTATTATTATTATTATTATTAAATTAATGTTTATTAAATATAAATGATCATATAATCTTTTGAATGCAATTGTAATTTTTATTAAGGTTTGAAAGCCATTTTTGTGAAAACCCATGATTTTTTTTTAAATGTCGGTGTTTATTTTAAAAGTGAAAATCAATATATTTAGAAAATTATTTAGATAAAATGAATATTATTTCTGGAATTGGGACGTTGAAATTATCCAACGGTGAATTTTTCATAATTTTCTAAGACAGTCAAATTTTTGGGTAAAAATTAAATACCGTATAAATATATAATGTGTTTTATGACATCCTAATGACCCAATAGTGATGTAATAAAATACTATAAACTGTATGTTCGGAAAATATTTGTTTTACCATTAAAATAATCTGATTTTGGTTTTGTCTGAATTATTTTACAAAGCTTTAGTAGACTCTCCAAGACTTATATAACATTTGTCTTTTTAAATTGTTTTCCTTGAGATTGTGACTCAAATCTACATAAGAAACCCTATTATTTTAAGAAGTTCAGCCACTAACCTTATAAAATATTTTTTCCGCTCCCCTTTGGTAGAAAACATGGGATGGTTTGTGGGTTTGTTTAATTTAATGTGAGGTGTCCCAACCCTAAATAATAAACATTTTCCTCTCCTTTCCCATATAAACCCACCCATGATCCCACATCCTCTTCACTCAAAGACTTTTATGTTCGTCCAAACTCTGAAATCATCTCTCCATAATCCTCCCATGGTTCCCTCAAGCCTCCCAAGGTCCCTACCTTCAATCTTTCAAAGTTACTCTTCAAGGTAATGGATCCTTTCACCCTCATCTTTTTAGTCATGACTTCCTTTTTGTTATGTCTTATAGTTGCATTTTATTATGTGGGTGATTGTTCTTATATATCATTACAACTGTCCATTTCATTTCCAAATGACGAGAGAGACCCTTTCTTCTCTCATCAATTTTTTTTCTAAAATTTTAAGTGACGCCGTTAAGCTGCCGAATTTTCTAAAAAGAAATCACATTTTCTATTTCCTTTCAAGTTTCCATTTCTTATGGTATGTCCTCAAAATTTCCACACCATTATCTTATTTTTCTTTTATTATGTCCCTCTACTATAAAATAAGTAATTTATGTATTGGATACCCTTGTCCCCTATATTTTTATTATTTTCTAAAACCATGTTATATAAATGTATACTGCAGAAATTGCGTCTCAAATTTCTCTCTCTTTCTCTCAAGAAATTATCTTGTTTTATTTATGTAAATACCTATACCTATTTCATTTCTATGGGTGTTCATAAATACAAAAAAAGATATATTTTATTCTAGAATTGACATATATATAACCCTCACTCCCTTTCCATTTGTTATAAATGACATAATGATCTTATTTTTAAGTACTTTTTAAAACGTCATGATTTTGAAATGAAACCCATTTCTTTTATTCTATGTGGGTTATTTATAAAATGATTGATTATGATCTATGTGGATCACATAAAACTAAAGACATATTAATGGTGCACCCTGTTAGTTATCTAATGCATTGGTTAAATAATTTATCTCTAGAGATGACAAGTTTCACGATACCTTGGTGAATAACCTTGGTAATTTTTATGACACCTCAGGGTTGAACCTTGGTGATATGTTCATAAATGTATAAATGAAATTTTGTAGCCACATATTCATGTTATGTTTCAAGTTATTTTCATTTTTATATGCCTATACTTTCATTTCTCAGGTATTTATGTTTTTGTTAAGATCTTTTTGATATCATAAGTAAACTGATTCCCATGCTTTCTTTACTGGGATTTCTGCTCACCCTTTCCTTTGATGTATGTATCCAGGTTATAATATGAAGTAATTGTACTTAAGTTTAACCTATTATGAAGCCTTAAAAGTGTATTAAAGAATGTTTTATGTTTTTTTCATGTATTATGTTCCAGATTTCCAAGGCACTAGGCTTTAAAGATCCTCTGTTTTTAAAATGTAATGAAAAGTTATGTAATAAAATGGAGGGATTTCATAGTTTGCATCAATGAATAGTTAAGTTATTTATGGAAATTAGAATATGAAAACATTAGGAAGAACCCTATAAAAAGTTTTAAATATAATAAAACTTCCTGGTATTTTTTTTGAGTAATGAGTAAGTGGTTTACCAAACAAATACATCCCTGTCTGGATACGAGTAGGTAGAGGCGGCTCTGGAACAGATGTACATATGGGTAAAACACGAAAACACCACATTGAGCTAGAATCTAATGGGAACTAGTGAAAAACAATGAGCCTTACTGCACTCTTGTTTACGAAACCCCCAGGGGATATGTTTGGTTAATCACAAGCTTTTTATGAATCATTATGAAGGAATTATAGAGACGTAAATATTTAAACATGATTTTTAAGACATAAAACCCTTGATAGTTAAAATATTTTTAAATGAAATAAGTTTCTCAGTAAGGTGTTATTCATTTAGAAAATTGCAGGAAATAGTAGGAACTATGAAAATAGTGACCACAATGGACCATTCACTAACGACCCTCCAATGGAAGATGGGACAGAAAAATTCATGCGAATGATGAACTAACTGACTCATGTTATGGGAAATAACTTGAATCAAGCTGAGAGACCAATCTCACAATGAAGGGAACAACATTCTAAAGAATCCTTTTTGCATCAATGACCACCAAACTTCAGTGGATCGATGACCCATTGATTTCTGAATAGTGGATTAGCTCTATTGAGAAGATATTTTCTGTGCTCCGCTGTTTTGAACAAGAGAAGGTTACCCTGGTTGTCTATCACTTAGAAAGAGAAGTTGATCAATGGTAGGAACTGATTAGAAACACAATTCCAAGAGTGTAAGTTGAATCTATGGTGTGAGAAGAGTTTAGAAGGATATTCTTCAACAAGTATTTCCCTCAATCGATGAGAACAAGAATAGAGAAGGAGTTTCTCAAGCTGAAGCAGAAGGAGAATGAATCTGTGGGACGCTACGAGATGAACCTCAAAAGGATTTCATGTTACACCTCTAGCTTTTTCAAGGATCCAAATAGAAAGGTTGATAGATTCTTCAGTAGACTGAGACCTCATCTACGGAATAATCTAGCCAACTGAGACTACGATAGCTATGAGGAGATCATGTGTAGTGAGATGAAAGTTGAGATAGTGTTTGGTGAGATGTAGTGGTCTCATAAATCATATGATAACAAGAGATCGATGGAGCCTGGCATAGCTAGGACCTTTGATCAAGGAAGAGGAGGCAAGAAGGTGCAACATCCCACGTGTAATAAATGTGGGAAGAAGCATTTGGGGAACTGCCTTCTCGAGAGCGGGAAATGCTATAGGTGTGGAAGAGATGGCCATATTGCAAGAAATTGTTGTAGTGAGGTGAAACCTCATCTTCCAAACACTAACGACAAGGGGAAGATGGTGTAGGCCCTACTCGATGTCCAGTGATTTTAGTGTGGACAACATGATCACTTTTCCAATCATTTTCCAAATCTGAGGGCAGTGTAGGGGAACCACCATCAGCCTTAGCAAAGGACAAGGGAAAAAGGTTGTGCTTTTTCTATCACGACAGCTAAATTTGAAGCTCTGAATGATGTGGTATTAGGTACTCTTATTGTTCTCTCAAAGCTATCAAGTAATTTTTTTGATTCTGGTTCTATGCATTCCTTTATTTCCTCCAAGTTTGCAAAGAATTTAGAATCAATCCCCGATTTTCTAAAAGTTGATTTATCAGTCAAGACTCATGGTGGTATTATTCAAGCATAGTCAGCATTTAGAAACTCTAGTATTTACTTTGGTGAGCATAAAATTATTGAAAATATAGTAGTCATTCCCATGATGGAATTTGATATTATACGAGGGATGGACTAACTCTGAAATTATAATGCTAAGACCAAATGTAGAAGTAAGAAATTCTCAGAAGTCTTGAATGGAAAACCTATAGTTATCTTCCAAGGAGAGATATCTCAACATGATCTTTGTCTAGAAGAACCCCCTACATCCTTATTTATGGAGTTGATCAGTGAAGAAAAAGAAAGAGATGAGAGTTTAAGGATAAAAAATATCCCCAATGTCCACGAATACGTTGATGTATTTCCAAAGGAGTTACACAGACCTCCCCTAGAAAGAGAGGTAGAGTTCTCCATTGAGCTCATACCTGGATATCATCTGATATCAAAGACCCCGTATAGGATGGAAAATGTGGAGTTGGAGGAATTAAAGAAACAACACCAACGTCATTTTGAGAAGGGGTTTATCTAACCGAGTGTGTCTCCTTGGGGAGCACCAATTCTATTTGTGAAGAAGAAGGATGGATCGATGCAGACATGCATTGATTATAGAGAACTGAATGGGATTATAGTAAATAACAAATACCATATTCCAAGAATTGTTGACTTATTTTACCAACTTCATGGGGATCAATTATTCTCTATGATTGATCTTAATTCTGGTTATCATCAATTGAGGGTGAATAAAGAAGATATTCCAAAAAATACCTTCTGATCAAGATATGGGAATGATGGATTTGTTGTTATTCCCTTCGGACTGACTAATGCAGCTGAAATTTTTATGGATTTGATGAATAGGGTCTTTAAGGACTACCTTGATTACTTTTTGGTAGTTTTTATTGATGATATTATGATATATTCCAAAAGCCGTGAGGAGCATAAATATCAATTGAAGTTTATTTTTCAGACTCTATGGATGGAGAGGATTTTTGAAAAAATCAGCCAATGCAATTTCTGGTTACAATAAGTTTCTTTCTTGGGGCACATTGTTACCAATGAAGGAATCACAATTGACCCTGCAAAGAAAAAAGTTATAGAGGAGTGGCCTCATCCTACAACAATAACTGAGATTCATAGTTTCCTTGGTTTAGTGGGATATTATTGGGGGTTTGTGAAAAACATTTCATGGATTTCTAATCCATTATCCAAGTTAACTAGAAAAGGGTCCAAGTTCATCTGGACAAAGGAATGTGAGAAAAGTTTCCAAGAGCTAAAGAAGGTATTGGTTACTGCACCCATGTTAACTCTGTCCTCAAGTGGATATAGATTTGTTATTTTTAGTGATGCATCTCTGAAAGGACGTGGGTACGTCCCCATGAAAGATGAAAAGTCATTGCTTATGCATCTTGATAGTTGAAGACTCATGAGAAGAACTATCCTACGCCTGATTTGGAGCTAGCTGCAAGTGTTTTTGATCTGAAGATATAGAGATACTATCTTTATGGGGATAAATGTGATATATACACAGACCATCAAAGTTTCAAGTATATTTTCCTACAAAAGGAATTAAACATGAGACAAATAAGATGGTTGGAACTTCATAAAGACTATGATTGTTCAATTCATTATCATCCTGGTAGAGTAAACAATGTTGCTGATGAATTAAGCAGAAAATACCTAGTTTTTCTTTCCATGATGGGGATTAAAAATGATCCTTTGATCAATGACCTAGTAAAGTTGTAAAATGGAATTATAAGGGAAGGGACATAATCAAACCTAACCCAAATTATTTCTCAACCGTCACTACTAGAGAAGATCAAGAAAGTTCAGAAAGAAGATCCTTTGTTACATAATAAGTTTGAGGCTGTGAAGGATGGGAATTTTATTGAGTTCAATATTGATCAAGAAGGTGAACTGAAATTTTTTACAATACTATGTGTTCCAACTATTCCGGAAATAAAGAAGGAGATGATGGATGAAGCTCATAGCTCTACTTTCTCTATACATCCTGGGAGCCCAAAAATGTATAGGGACCTTCATGATCATTATTGGTGGGATAATATGAAAATAGAGATTGCTGACTACACTTCAAGGTTACTGGTATGTCAGCAAGTAAAGGTAGAGAGACAACTTTCTAAAGGGGTGTTACAACCACTACCCATACCTACATGGAAGTGGGACAATGTCACTATGGACTTTGTCACTAGTCTCGCAAGAACTTCCAAAGGAAACAACATGATATGGGTTGTTGTGGACCTTCTAACTAAGACTGCCAGTTTTATCTCCATTCATGAAGACATATCTCCTGATCAACTTTCCATGATTTACATGAAAGAAGAGGTACGGCTGCATAGAGTTATACTTTCTATCATATCTTATCATGATCCAAGGTTTACATCAAAATTCTGGAGAAGTCTTCAACATGATCTAAGCACTGAATTGAATTTCAGTACGGCCTATCACCCCCAAACTGATGGGAAATATAAAAGGACTATTCAAACACATGAGGACATGTTGAGAACATGATTAAGGGAATTTAAAGGTGCATGGGATCAACATCTCCCTTTATTCGAGTTCTCTTACAACAACAACTTCCACTCGAGTATTCAAATGGAACCCTATAAAGCTCTATATGGGAAGCGATGTAGAACTCCTACTTATTTGGATGAAGCTAGTGAGAAAAATATTCTTGGGCCTGATATTGTACAAGAGATGACAGAAAAAGTCCACGCTATCCAACAACACATTAAGGATGCTTAGAGTCGGTAAAAGTGCTAGGCTTATAACCATCGAAGGGACATGGAGTTTGATGTTGGTGAAAAAGTCATTCTTCGGATTTTACCTTGGAAGAGAATCATGAGGTTTGGGAAGAAAGGAAAGATTAGACTTATGTACATTGGCCCCTATGAAATCCTTGATCAAGTGGGATTAGTGGCCTATTATCTTCCAATTCGTCCAAATCTTGCACAAGTTCATGATGCTTTCCATGTATCCTTCTAGAGGAAGTACATAACTAACCCTTCCCATGTACTAAACCTAGAGGTGGTATAACTAGAACATGACCTCTTTTATGAGGAGCAGCCGATGGAGATCTTGGATCATAGAGACAATGTTCTATGACACAAGACTATCAACCTTGTTAAGGTGTTGTGGAGGAACAAAAAATGCGAAGAAGCCATGTGGGAACCTGAGGAGTCTACGAGGAAGAAGTACACACACCTTTTCTCTTTTTAGGGTATGAGTTAAAATTTTGGGGATGTAAATTCTTAAGGGGGAAGATTGTAACGACCCAAACTTTTGTTAATGAAAATCCCTCTTGATCTAATTAAATATGTGAAATGGTTATAAAATATACGCGCTTCTATTGTTTGATGTTTTAGGATTTTAAAATACCATTAAGAATTGTGACCATTGCTAATATAATCATTGAACAATGACAACATGATTAATATAAATATAGGGGCTCAAAAAATTCCTTTTACTCGGACGAAGGAAGCGATGGCCTCATCTAGTAGACTTGCCTCATATGAAGCCCATTTAATAGAGCTCAGAAAAGAGGTTGCGTCTTTGGGCTTCACTCTTGACCAAGACCAATCCGAGCTTTAATAGGTTAAGCTTGAGGAGAACTACCTACGGGAGAAGTGAAAGTTGATAGAGATCACCACTCGAGCATTGTTATCTGAGCCACCCCTATAGTCTGTCACCATCGCACACCTTACCCTAAGGTCATATGTAGTTGTTTTAAGGGGTTATGAAACAAGACCCTAGTACTATGATTATGTACAATATTTTTGAATATAATAATTAATGTACTTTCATTTTATTATTGTTACTTGGTAAATAAATTTTAAAGCACAAATAGTATTTTTAGTTAAATATTCAACCAAGAAATATATTTTGATGAATTAATGGATTTATGAATTAAATAACATTTTAATAAAATATTGTTGTTATTATTAAATTAATTATTATTAAATATAAAAGATTGTATAATTTTATGAATGCAATTGTAATTTTTATTAAGGTTTGAAAGCCATTTTTGGCAAAATGCATGAATTTTCGATAAATGTCAGTTTTTATTTTAAAAGTGAAAATTAACTTATTTAGAAAATTATTTAGATAAAATTAATATTATTTTGGGAATTGACACATCAAAATTATCCAACAGTGAATTTTTCATAATTTTTTGAAATAGTCAAATTTTTGGGTAAAAATTAAATACCATATAAATATATAATGTGTTTTATGACATCATAACGAACCGATAGTGATGTAATAAAATACTATAAACTATATTTTCGGCCCATATATATTTTACCATTAAAATAATGTGATTTTGGGTTTGTTTGATTTAATTTACAAAGAATTAGTAGACCGTCCAAGACTTATATAACATTTTGTCTTTTTAAATTGTTTTCCTTGAGAGTGTGACTCACCTCTACATAATCAACCCTATTATTTTAATAATTTTTTCCATTTACATTATAAAATATTGTTTTCTACTCCACTTTGGTAGAAACCATGTGCAAAAACAATGGGCTGCTTTGTGGTTTTGTTTAATTTAATGTGAGGTTTCCCAAACCTAAATAATAAACAATTCCCTCTCCTTTCCTATATAAACCCACTCATGCTCCCACTTCCTCTTCACTGAAATCCTGTTAATTTCGTCAAAACTCTTCCTTCCACTCACTATAATCTTCCCAAGGTTCCCTCAATCCTCCCAAGGTCTCAACCTTCAATCTTTCAATGTTACTCTACAAGGTAACAGATCCTTTCACCCTCGTCTTTAAGTCACGAACTCCTTTATGTTATGTCTTATAGTTCCATTTTATTATGTGGGGGCTTGTTCTTATATATCTTTATTATTTTCTATTTCATTTCCAAATTATGATAGACCATTTATTCTCTCATCAATTGTTTTTCTGAAATTTTATGTGACACCGTTAGGCTGACGAATTTTCTTAAAAGAAATCACATTTTCTCTTTCCTTTCAAGTTTCATTTTCTTGTGGTATGTCATCCAAATTTCCACACCATGATCTTATTTATATTTTATTATGTCCCTCTACTGTAGAATTATTCATTTATGTATGGGATACCCTTTTTCCCTCTCTTATTATTATTTCCTAAAACCATGTTATATAGTCGTTATGCTGCACAAATTTCATCTCAGATTTCTCTCTCTTTCTCTCAAGAAATTATCTTATTTTATTTATGTGAATACCCATAAATATTTCGTTTCTATGGGTGTTAATAAATATGAAAAAGATATATTTTATTCTTTTATTAACATACATATAACCCTCACTCCCTTTCCATGGGTTATAAATGACATAATGATCTTATTTTTAAGTACTTTTCAAAACGTCATGATTTTGAAATGAAACCCATTTATTTTATTCTATATGGATTATTTGTGAAATGTTTGATTATTATCTATATAGATCACATGAATGTAAAAACATATTAAGGGTTCACCCTGATAGCTCTACAATGCATTGGGTAAATAATTTATCTTTAGAGATGACAATTTTCACGATACCTTGGTGAATAACCATAGTAATTTTTAAGACACCTTGGGGTTGAACCTTGGTGATATGTACATAAATTTCTAAATGAAATGTTGTGGAAACATATTCAAGTTATGTTTCAGGTTCTTTTCATTATTATATGCCTATACTTCCATGTCTCATGTATTTATGTTTTTATCAAGTTCTTATTGATATCACAAGTAAACTAATTCCCTTGCTTTCCTTACCAGGACTCATTCTTACCCTTTCCTTTGATGTATGTCTCCAGGTTACAAGATACAGTAATTGTACATAAGATGAACCTATGATGAAGCCTTACAATTGGATCAGAAGAATTTTTTATGTAGTATTCATGTTTTATGTTCCTGATTTCCAAGACACTAGACTTTAAATATCCTATGTTTGTAAAATGTAATAAAAAGTTATGTAATAAAAAGGCAGGATGCCATACAGGGGGTACTCTTAGGGTAGTTAACATTTTCATTACCTAACATTATGAAGGATTTAAAATCAAATATTTCCCCAAAGTAACCAAAGTGTATTATTCTAGAATTTAGATGCATAAATTTATGTTATGTGCTATACCGTGTTTAGATTTATACAAACATTATAATTTTATGAGCTAACCCAGTATATTCCATTGTTTAGAAATGGAACCTTGAAGTAAAAACAGTGTAAATACTCATAGAAAATATAAGTATTTCCCTATTGAGGTAACAAATACAACTGGTATTGGAATGTATAAAGTCATGGAAATATTAGGGTAACTTAATTAGGTTATAACGAATAAACTTTCTAGAATGGAGAAAACTATTTTATGGATAGAATATACTATTCTAGATCTATTTATGTAGAAGAATACCCCATAATTTTGTGGGATTAAAAATACTATTTTGGTGGATAAATGTAGTATGTATTTGAAGAATATATTTACATCCTTTGAATGTAGAAAAAGGGAAAATATTACACTTTTGATCTATTAGCTCCAAGGTGATAAAGATTAATGGCGGTCCTTATCCTAGAATATGAGGGAGGAAGAAGGAATATAAATCATTTAATGGAGAGAATTTAAGGATTCATTTTTTAATAAATACATCCCTCATGATCATAAAATTGTGATGAATAGAATTTTTCTTGGCTTATAGAAAAAGGAAAGAAATAGTGTTGTGGATTAGGAATATACCTTTACAAGGTTTTTTATGAATTATATATATTATATACGCAACACAGAGTGCAAGATAGATCACCTCTTTAAAGGTCTTAATCCAAATATTTGAAGGTTTTGAGTTTCTAATAATTTTTTATGATACAAAGAGATATTTTTATGTTTCATAAAAATTGAGAAGGAATTCTCAAAATCATATGCATTTAAGGGGAACCAATAAAAGAATAGTTCTTCTAAGCATAATGAAAGAGGAAATAAGTCAATGAAGATGAGGGTAAAGATGGATTTTCCAACTTGTGATAATTATGTAATGAATCACCCTATAATTTTTTTGAATGGGTTGGTATTTTGCTATAAGTGTGGAGAAAAGTTTCACTAGGAAAAATAATGCAAAGGGAAGAAGCAAAATGCTGATATTTAGTATTATAAATTCAAATAGAAGGGGAAATACATAAATGAATGCCCTGAGAATAAATAGAATATACCTTAGAAGAAGCTAAGGCATCATGGTCAAGCATATTTTGTTGACATAATTAAAGTGGAATAATTAATGTGATTTTTTATTTGGATCAAAGAAATGTGTTGTGAAATTATTTTATTTATTATGTTCCCATTATATGAATTATGAAATATATAAGAATTGTATTGTAGTAATATTTAGTTATGGATTTTAGATTATATTCTGAATGGTACCAAGAAAAGTTATTTATTAGAAAGTTAAACTTTTCTTAAAACACATTACTGAAGGAAAGAAAACCCTTATTTTGATTCTAATTTTGAGATATTAATGAATATATGATTGATTGGGAAAAGTTATTACTAACTTGGAATTGATAAATGACTTGTAGCTAAGTTGTTTATGATATCATTAACAAAGGATACAAAAATTTTGGATTCAAGGAATATATCCAATAATATGTTTCATACTTAGGGACTAAGGGATAATGCATGTTCCTAGTAAAGAATTATGGAAATTCAAGTTATTTCCATATTTTAAAAGAATACACGATGAAGGTGTTCAATTATTCAGTATGTGATGGTTAAAGAGATACTATATATTGATTGAAAGACAATGATAATTTCATTTTGGAAATTCAGTTACCTTCCTTCCAAAGTGTTTGAATCATAATCTTCTAGAAAAGTTAATCATTTATAAAATGGTTTAAGTTGATCTTTGGATGATATTTTAGAGGTTAATTTATTACATTACTATATAAAGAATCTTGTTATAAGATATGATGTAGAAATAGTTCAAGGAATAATAAAAGAAACAAATTGTGTTTAGAGAAATGTATATTTTCTTATATTTTTAGAGTGTGAATTAATTTATTAACTTTAGGGAAAATTGGAATTGAAACAAATTTTTTTCCTACTATCATCATTATTTATGATATCAATGACATTTATTCACTCATATGGTTTATGGTTTTTTGGTATAAAACTTTCATCTGAATATGTTCTCTAGAAATCTCCATCTGAACTTTATTGTTAGATTTTTCTTCTATATTGATGTTTCCCTTTCCCACCTATGTTCTCCTACTATGGGACCTAGTTACGTGACCATTGTACTTTCCTTTATCTATTATTAAGAATATGTGTTATTAAACCTATTTACAATGTCTGTTTTTCAACAATAGTTATTTTCAAAAATAAATCCCTTGATTATCGAGATCAATTTTAAATTGTGAGGACACAATTTAATTACGGTGGGGAGAATGTAACTCCTCGAAATTCTAGAGTAAGAATATTGTATTTGATAGCGTGTATGACACACAACACCAAGTGAATAAAGGAATATAATATACCGATAATTTTTAATATATATAATATTTTAAATAAATTAAATATATTTTATATCTTTCAACGTACGTAATAATGAGTTAGAGTATGTTTCACGCAACAACAAGTTTCATCAATGGATTGTGTTACACGCAAGACCGAATTTTTCTAAACAATAATATATTATTAAAATATTGTTATTTAATATAAAAAGATACAAACTAGATATTATGAATTTTAATGACTAAATTATGAAAATATATGGTTTATAAATATATTAAATCAATTAACTGGTTACAAATTAATGAATATAAGAACCAATTAAATATAAGGGGAATATTTTTATAGAAAACTATTTTTATTTTCACAAAGCTTCTTTACACTAAAAAATTAAATAAATTAATATTATTTAATGATATTAATGAAATTATATATTATATATACATCAAATTATTTTTACACTCACCCAATACAGTTTATAGGCATAACATAGGAATGAACCCAATACTATACACAAAATACTATATTTTTATAAAGGTAGTTTTGGCACATTTTAATAGAGAAACTAAATCCTATTTTGACCATTTTATAAATTTTATATGTTAAAATAAACCTAATATTGTGAAGATAAACATAAAAAATATATTAGGGTGAATTTTTTTATTTTTCTATGAAGTTTGGTTATTTAATGAATAGTGAAAAATATTTAAGTTTAATTCAAAATAGTATTTTCATCCAATTTATTTATAAGGAAATTTTTTAATATTAATTGGTTTTGAAGTCTAACTAGATATTTTTTTTTTCAATTAATACAATTTAAGTCATTATAATAAATTTCACATTGATTTTGACTATAAAAACATCGCATGCTTTTAGACGTTTTTACTTTAAAAACCCTCATTATTGTCACATCTATGGGATTAAATTTAAATTAATTTCTGCCACTTATATGATTTTAATTTATCAAAATGGATTAAATATTTTTAATAATCATAATTTATAATTTATAAATAGGTAATATTAGTTTTTATCAAAAATATTATTGAATGTAATTAAAATTAATTACAATGATTAATTTGAAAATAAGCATAATATGATAATAAACCTTTATTTTAGGGGCCCAAAAAACCGACCCAGTATTCTAAAACCCATTGGTTGTCAAAAATTAGGTCATAAACCTTGAATTATTGATTTTAGTTTTTTTATTAAATGTTTTCCATAAAAACGTTGGTACACCTAACTTCTTTCCAAAAATACCAATTTATTCCTTTTCCTCTCATATAAAATCCCACCAACTCTTCCCCTTCTTCACACCTCTCAAACCATATAAGTTCAGATAGTATCAGCCTATATATCTTACCAAAATATATCTCTTCCTACTTGAATCCTCCCTTTGTGAAGGAAGCAATCCAAGTAATTATTTAGTTCAAACCAAAAGGAGTTACCTTATTTAGTGGTAATATCTTTCCTTAAGCTCTTTAGTTTCATTTCTATTATTCACCCACTCAACTCTAATTATTACATGACTATATAAAAAACTAGTATCATCAAAATTCTAGGATGTTTTAATGTTACTTTTTCAATGTATTCTTTTACATTCTTCCATCTAATTTGTAAAAAACATTCTTTTTACATGTACAGAGAACTATCACCTCACAAAATGACGATTGCCCATTTTTCCTTTACTTACTCTAATGGTGGGAATTATGATGTAAACACTATTTATATATGATATATATGATATTTATTATGTATTTATGATTTTTTAATTATTTTATAACATGTAACCTTATACTTTCCATTTTTGTAAATACGATAACATCGTTTGTTGAAGTGTTGACGACTGCCTCCTTAAAGCGATGTGACTCGTTCACACTACACATGGAATGTATAAAAAATGGTTTTAATAAACCTATGTAACATATATAAAAATTATTTTATAATGTAACTATAATATATATTTATCATTTACTTTTCATTCTTTTAATATGATAATGAAATGAAATTAGTGTTCATGCGTATGTACAGTCTACTATCTCCTTGAATGATACATTTCATTTATTATCTCTAAACATTATCAATTATTCTAAATATATATGTACTAAATATATGTGATAATTAAGTAATTTTTTACATTATTGATGTGATTAATCTATGATATAATTAATTTGAACAACAATTCAAAGCTTACTCAAAAAACTATGAAATTAACAACCAAAATAGTTAAAATAATGAAAGTGTATCAATAAACGGGTAATAAAATATTGTAAAAAGATACTATATTATAGTATAAAATTAATTATTATTTTGGTATGAGATTGAAACATATTTAAAACCACTATACAGATGGATAAATACCACAAAACCAAAGTAAGGTTAGGGTAAGGGATTTCAACTCAATTTACATTAAATTAATACTTACTTGTTATCATCCTCCAATTCACTTTTATGTGGTGTATATACTGACCTTTTGACATGTTATATCATGAATATAATTAATATAATAAAATTAAATATTTAATTTAATATTAATCCTTCATGGGTATTATGATTAAAAGTTTCATTGTGTAATGGGACACTTTGAAATGTTTAAAGACTTTTTTCTAAAGAATATTCTCAATGATTATCTTTATAATGTCACTTTTTTTTGTGATTGTAAAATTTCTCTTGAAACAATCACTTTATTTTAATAATTTTTTGGATATTTACTTTAATTTACATATTCTAATACCATATATATTTGTATTTCCTAAATCGTATATCATTTTTACATACGGTGTTCACTTTAACAGTTATTTGATTACTTGGGGAATTATTGAAAAATAGTTTTTATTATTGAATATGAATATTTGATAAGTCATATTATCTATTTTTATTTATTTAAATTAATAATTATTTAGATTGGTAATTATGGGTGGGTAAAATAATTTATATATCCCTTCGATGTATTGATATGTTCTCATGAGACGATTAAGTTGGCCAAATTAAAAGGGTTTCTATCTATAGTTTTAACAATTTTGTGAAAGGTCTTGACTATATAGGTTTTCACGTGACTTAGACATGAAATCCATTTAGAGAGAATTTACGTAATTTAGTTTCAGTTATTATTCAAACATTATATTTTGGGATGACATATCTTTGGATATATTTAATTTTTAGTTCATTGATTAAATGGCTTGTGTTTTAGTTTCTTACCTTGCTATATTGAATCTGACATATATTGTTATTTGAATGGAATGTGTTATAAGTTATTTACCTTTCCATGTTGATTTATTATCAGTATTTCATTATTGGTTAAACTTTACTTACCCTTACCGATCATTTTAGATCACCCTTATTATGTTTCATTTCCCTAGGGTATGAAGATGAAATCTTTGAATAAGCTTTCACAGACACAAATTTATTTTCTTATTATGTATAATTCGTTTATTTTATATTTCCCAATGTATTATGGGTTTAATATATGTAATATGGATTTACAATACTAATAAATTGATCATTCCTCCATGATTTGATTCCTTTTAACCATTCCAATGTAATAAGATAATGCATCGGATCGAGGCTTCTGGGGTTGGGGTGTTACAAGACCCGTTTCTGTTCCATGGGTCATATAATTTTAAAACCCACTTCTTTTAATGGGTCATGATTTGATGAAATGATTATGAGACCTATATATTTTCCATATGTAATGATATGATGATATTCTTATGATACCCATTTCATTTCATGGGTTATGATATGATTTTAATGAAACCCATATTTTTTGGGACATGATATGATACAAATTTTCATCTTATGGAACATTTATGCGTGATTTTTTTATTTGATAGGAGAAACCTATATCTATCTACAATGAATTGTCTAAAGATTTATATCTGATGAGAAAATTATGGGAAACAAGTTGACGAGATTGATCCAAAATGGGAAAAATATGTGTCCTGATCCACTATAGGAATATAGGGAATCCCAACCCACTATGGGAATATGGGTAAACCTGATCCACTATGGAAATATGGGGAAACCCAATCTACTATGGTAAGATTTGGAAACCCAATAAATTACAAGGAAAGAACTATGACTGGGGATGGTGGTGTGTCCCACACAATAGATATAGTCCCCATGAAGTGCCCCAATAAGTGTAGGAAATGTGCCTTAACTTTTATGGAATGATATTACATGTTTATTTTTATTCCACAAGCCTATGTATTATTCCTATAATATGAACACATGGTTTATGTTCTTTATTATTTTATGAATAATGACTTATGAACTTCCAATCTTTATCCTGTGTATCATTATTATGATCTTTTTATGCAGGGTATGTTCTTCAAATGTTATGCTCATATTCTTATACCCTTATTTTCATGTTATCAATAAGTATATATTTCGTCCCTTATTGATCAACTGATCTCACCCCTTTCTATGTATTATTTCCCAAGGTTATGAATAAAGGATCTTAAGTAAGATTACTCAAGGGGAGATATTTGAGGATATTTTTAAGATCATTCACCAAATTAGAAGAATTTGTGTCTTATTTCCAAATATGCTAAACTATTATGGTCATTAACATTTATTTTTTGTAATATTCTTAATATTCATCTAAAATGATTTAATTTATATGTATGTTATGTATGGGTCTCTATATTGTGTAAGAAACACATCATATTTTAAAGGTTCTCATTCTAGGTATCTCAATAACCTTAGGTATCAGAGACTCCAAATATGAACCATTCTCCCATATTATACAAAAATACATTGTGTGTGATACTATATTTTCTATACTTCATGGACCATATAGTGAAAAAACATGTTGTTTCCTCATGATCATATTTTGTATCCTAATACTAGAATCATACTCACACTAACCTTATTATTTCATCACAACCTATAATACTCCATGAAAAAACACCAATTATGGATAACTTAAAGTCATACTTTTCATGACAAGTATCATTAAACTTCAAAAAATGTTGATCAATATATACATTTATGGAACCATCACAGAATAATGATAAAGAGTAAGATACCTTTTATATTACATGATAAATTTTATATTCATAAACTCTAAGAATATTTTAATAAAACCATACATAATTACCATTCTAGCATATCATTTATGATAGATCTCCTAATCATCCTTATGTTTTCTTCACTGTCAAGGTTTTTTTAAACTCATTACATATCTATGAAATTCCTTCAACATATCTATGTGGCTAAATGATAAAACCATCCCACTAAAATCATTAATGAGTAACATCTATTAAGAAAATCAATTTTAATAATGGATCGAATTAGGAATCATATTCCTAATGTTCAATGCATTGAATAAATCCAAATGACGTATCTCTACAACATCCAATATTAATATGTTAACAACATTTATTGCATATTTTGAACACTTTAAAAGTATATAATCATCATTATTGGATTCCTTTTTTATCAAATATTTTTTCTTGAAATCAACTATTAATTAATATAAATATTTTACATTATTTATTTACCAACACATATTAAACCCTTTTAGATATACGGTGATATTTACTTTTTTCTGATAACTGAATGTATTTATTTGCTTTTTTTATTTACCCAAATATCAAAAAAAAATAGATATCAAATGAAATTCACATTGGAATTTGACTGGCATAATATTTTATTTGTTAAAATTTAACTTCTCTAAGTCTAAACATACTCCTACTAGCCTCTTAGAAACCATAATACATTAGAAATATAATGTTAAGAATTAATTATTCTTTATGTTTGTAAATAAAAATTATTTATTTTTACTGAGAATATTTAACATATAAACTATTTCTTTCAAATCATATATTATATTATATGTGTATTTAATGTATATATATAAAGATTTTATCAAATATTTTACTATTGGTGGTGGAATCATATTTCTTTATATTATACAATAAAACATTTATCCTACATAAAATTATTTTATCCTTGCCTAATTTGGAACTATTTTATAGAGTTAGATTAATCATAAACCTTACTAATAAAATACATCCATCCCATTCATTACCTGAGGTGGAATATCCAAATGGTTTCTTACAACCCTTAAAATATTCTAAAAATTTACTTATCTAAAGGAAAAATTTCAATAATTAAATCACTATCATTACTTACTTTTCTTTGGTTTTGGTGGTGATATGGACTCCCCACAACCTATTTAATTATCTCTCTATCCAAAACTGTTACCCTTATCCTTATAAACCCTTAGGATTATTCTTTATCTTAGATCTCTCATGTCCCAATTTTCTTTCCTAAACATATTGAAGAGATTGGGTAAAAAATCATTGAACTCATTCATATTTTAGTTCACAATAAACCATAGGAACCTTTTTATTCACGATTGTTGCATCGATTCTATGGACATACTAAATCTAAGAGGTAAACCCAACCTCTCCAATCCATTAATATACCCATTAATATTGAGTATATGTTTTTTCATTGAATTTATTTATCTTATCATTCACCTAAAGAGTTACTTTGACACCTCATACCACTCATTCCATACATTATCTTGGAAAATTCTTTTTTAGGTTGTTTATCATATTGTAAGCTTCCATGGTCTCATGTTGCTTCTGAATCATTGAATCCATAGTCACAAGAATGAGAATATATATTTCTAGTGAATCATTATAATGAAATAAATAGGAATATATATCAATTTGCTAAATGGATTAACTAGTCAGTAACTTGGGAAGGGGTTCATACATCATATAGAATAATCCCTCTTGCGTAATAACTATTCTTAAGATCTTTTACCAATCCTAGAAATTATTACTATTTAGTTTTTACTTATCCAATATTGATCTAAATATCATTATTGATGAAAATGATTCCATTATCTACAATATAATATTTTATCAGATAATTATCATATTTTATATTCATTTAATAATTTTTCTTATTAATTAAATATCACTAAAATGATTACCCCTTGAAAAATCAACTGCATTCATTATTGTTCCAAGATCCATATTTCATCATGACATACAATGGGTATCATGTAAATAATATGTGACTATATCTAGTATACAAATATTTTCAATTACATCATAGATTACAGTTGGATTGGGTAGTGGATAAGTATTTATCCAAATTCATTATATGGATTCACCTAACTCGATTCTTATGGTATATTAAATATTAGTGTTTCCTAGCTAAGTTTGAAGTAAAAAAACACCAATAATAACTAACCTAACTATTAGGTCCATGTCATTACTTTCTTTCCTTACCCGAGGTAATTCATGGGAACATAATTGTCAGGGTCACCCATACTGAATGATCGATTTATTGACGAGTGCTACTTAGGAAGGAATCTAAAACATGATATTTTGAAGGATATTTAACATCACCATCCAATATCTTTTTATTACCTTTATGTATGAATACTTGTAACGATATTATTCTAGAATCCTTATTCCACCAACAAAAATGATATTTTCAAACCATATTAATGTGTTACTCTTCACATAGCCCATAGTTTGTATTACACAAAAAAATAGAACCCAGATATATTTGCACATATCTAAATAAATATTATTCATAAAGTACATTAACTTTTCACACAAAGGTTATTTATTATATGAAACTATTATTCTTATCATGATTATGCGTGGACAAATTTATAGTCAACCCCCACCATTCTAGAATGTGTAATAATCCTACAAGCTAGTGGGAATTCTGAACTTATGTCCCTCTACCATGGATACTTTACTAAGGTGAGAATAGAATTCAACAAAAATCTAATACCAAATATGTATAAATAATATTCAAAAACTAAATTCAAGCTAATAACTTCAAGTATAAATCAACATCAAGATAATTGAAAACTAAATCATATATTTTCATACCTAGTGTGACATACAAATTTATAAAATCTATTTAACATGTAAAATAAATCATGCATAAAAATTAAAAATGTAATAATTATATTTACGAATTAAATAGGGGATAATATATATATATATATATATATTATGTAGATGGGATTAAAAACCGAAAATAACACATACACCTAGACACCCTAGTCGGCCAATCCTCGTCCCTCCCCACAAAGAATGACAAGAACCCTAGGGAATTTTTTTTACATATTTTTTAATAGAAGGAATAGGATCTTGATGGCCTGAAAATTTAACTAGATGTGGCATAAAGTCCCTTTAAGGGGATAAACCAAAGGTCTAAAAGAGAGGTATTCATTATTCCATGTAACTAGTAGTATGCTACACTGCCCCTATTAGTAGTCATCACACCATGCCACCAATCTAAAATCTGAGATAAAAATTTGTGAAAAAATCATAAAGTAACAATTATAAACCCTATAATTCCTCAGGAGCATTCCATAATTAGATAAATATAATTTTTTTATACATATTCCCAATATTAACTCTTTCATGTTATTAATTATATGAGATTTACTTGATATTTAAATAAATATTAACATTTTATGTTTCAATTTCTAATATGTAAACATTTTAAAAAATCAAAATATCACATATTAATGTTATTTAAACATTTGATCAAATATTAAATCAAATAATTTTTTTGATATAGTCCAAATAATTTCAAAATAAGAACCTTTTAATTTGAACAGTTGAAATTAATTTTTTTGAACAATTCGTAATTTTTAAATATACATACTTTATATTTTCCTTATTTTTTTCTAATTTATAAACAATTTATAAATTTCAATTGTAATTTTTATATAAAACTTTTGTATTTAAATCATAAGTCATACAATATAATTCTAAATGATATTTTAATATTAACACTCTATATTATTTAATATTTATTAATGATTTTTTTAAAACATTAAATTAATTAATTGTAAACACTTATAATTTATAAAAAAAAATATAAATTAATAAATATACCAAAGTACCTTTTTCATAAATTAATAAATAATTTAAAAATTATATAAATCACTTCAAAATAGAAAAAACAATTTTTATTTATAAATTATATTGACTGATATTGGCTTAATCTTATTGTATGACTCATAGTCTGAAGAACATAAATCATTAATATGAAATTATCCAAACATTATTTCTCATAATGGATTGAAAATTATCTTTTTATTAATATAAAAATAAACAAGTATATGAGAATATAAAAACCACTCCAACTCATGATGGATAGAAATGATGTAGACAAAGAGAATTATCCTTAACAATGAGCTTAAAATCATTAGTTAAAGACCATGAACTAGTTTATAAGATAATTCTCCCATCTAGTATCTCTTTGTTGACTAAAAATTCCAATTCAAAATTTACCTCCCTCCAGGTATGACCAAAATAGACACCTTGATAAAAAAATTGACAATTTTTTAAAAAGTATGCCAATTCCCAGGGAGAATCATCCTTCCCTTGAAGGAGCTCGATCAACATAGGGGAATCTGATTCTACTTCAATAATCTATATATTATAAATCACACACAGTATAAGACCAGTTCTCATGGTTCTTACCTTCTCTCGAATAGAGTTACCAGGTCCCTAAATGGAATTTAATTCAAAAATCATTGAACCCCTATTTTCCCCACAGAAAACTACCACCGCTTATCTCCCCAAAAATTCATGAGCCATCCATATTAATTTTCAGCTCCACATTGGGAGGATTCCAATTAACCAGTCTACCAGGGTTACCTCAACCAATATCCATTCTCATGTAGATCCTGGGAGATAGACTTATTAACATAGTTGAGGATATCCCTCCCAAAATGAGAACACTGGTATCAACAACAAGCTCCTACACCCCCACCTAAATGGTGATATAAGAGTACATTTTTCCTTCTCTTTATTTGTTCCAAGCTTCCAGGAGAATCCAACAGACAGTTAGGAATTCCATGGAATGGACCTTAAGCTCCATCCCTTTCTGATTAGATCCCTAAAACTATGCCTCAAATATCTCCTATATAGAATCCCCACTTTCATACATTTTCAAACTTTTTCCGAAAAAAATAAAAATTACCATCACCTATTCACTTTGAAAAAACAATTACTAGGTTGATTCCTATTGTGGTATTAAACAACAATGACATAACAAAGCTAAGACAACACCCTTTTTCTATATGTTATCATTTATAGTATGTGCATGACTTCTAATTCTCCATATGAGGAAGTCCATCTTATATGGAATCTCCTTGACGAAAGTCTCGATGCCCATTCATCTTTCTAAAATATTGAATAATATTAACATGAAATTTATTTCCAATTTTATGGAAAATGAAATAACATATATATCCATGAAAACCTTATGTATTACCAGAAACATCAATGCATATTAATCATATTTTATGGCTCACAGTGACGACATAAAGTCAATATTATATTTTTTTTGAAAACATGGCAGACCACTATCATATAATACGATATCCAAAAATCATATGCTACCACTTATAGAAACTTGATTTATTTGCATAGGGTCATTGGCTATGATATCACATATCATAATACATTATTCAATTGGGTAGAAAAAATTTATGAATTATATTTTAAAATAGGGAATAATACATGCATTATGATTTCAAAAACCTTTATTTATCAAAAGATTTCATGAGTCTAATTTCATGGCACGGCCCCAAAATATATAAAAGGATTACAAGGAGTGATTAACTATTATTCAAGAAGATAAAAAATATAAACCATAATAGAAAATATCACCATGCCTTTGAAACTAAAATTGTATAGAAAATAAATATTAAGAACATATACCTTACATCATAAAATGATACTTTCATTTCCTTCATTTTATATTTGATGAATATCACCTATGAAAACCAAAATGTTCTTCCTTTTGAGATGAATCATTGTGTTTCCCCAAATAAAAAAAAATATTTGGGAATATAATTCCTATACATTATGATATTCTAGTATATTAGGAGAAAAGAAGAACAAAAGAGGAGAGGTTAGGTAGGGAAATTATTTTGGAAATAAGATATTTAATAATTACATAAACCCAAACCCATGGTCTGGTATAATACATATAGGCAATAAAGACACTACTCAATCCATTAATTTACTCATATGTTTCATAAATATATGAGTAATTATATTAGTTACATCTTATATAACCCTAAACCAATAAATATCCAATAGTCCATCTTATAAAATGATTTATTAATTATATAAAATTTGTAAAATATTTGAAAATAACTCTTTAACATTTAAGAGGATGAATTATTTTTTAGAAATTTCAAATGTTTCGAACCATCTGATTCATGGAATTATGAATCAACCATAATGTATAATGTGATAGTTCTACATAACCATCATATGATATCTTCATATCTTAAATATGATATAACCAAAATCTTAGATATAATCCTTTATCCAAATTTATATCAAAATATATGAAATAATATATCATACCATATATTGGAACAAATAATTTAGGGAATATTCCTTCTAGGGGGATTTCTGAGTGGCTTTGAAATATGACACATAAATTCAAGATAATAACATTAAGTGGGATAATTTCAATAATAATTCAACTTTTTATTTATTTATTTCAAGTCTAATTATTTACTCACTCTCCCTATACTATTAATATGTACTCAACACCCTTGAAGATAACCCTAAAAACATGTGATGAATAATCCACAAGTAATGTGTCATTAGTGGGAGGGGAGGTTCTCTGTATCATCTTTCCACCACCTACATTCAAGTTATTTTTTATTGTTTTAGAAAAGGATACACAATATCTATTATATGGGAGTCTTAATATATTTTGAGGAAGAGAATTAAAACCAACCATATGTGGTGGTTCATATCAACGAAACCACCTTCAAACTATGGTTGACACAGAAACTGCCTTTTTAGAGGTAGTATAAACCCAGTGCCTACTTGGGGGGGGGGGTCAAACCAATTATTCTTTCCATTTATATATTTATTTTTATTTGTTTTATTTTTAATAAAAGTTTTTAATTCTATTTTTGTTTTACTTATTGGTTGTAGAATCAATCAGGGAAGAAGAACAATGGAAAAAACATCAATTTTTATTCTTCCTTAATACATTTTTTTATTAATTCCTTAATATTATGTTCATTGTTCTACGACATAATTAGGAAAATATTTGATAAGTTTGGGAAGGGTGGATCTCAACTTGTTTTATGTCTTGCATTATTTGTTTCTTTTTTTATTGTTGATGTATTTTTATATGTAAATATAAAATAAATTTCTGCTTCAATCCTATAATTTCTTGTGATAAAATATTTCCATTTTTTAGAGCTTAGGTGATTTTGAAATCATTGAATTGAAATGATTACTGATGTGACATTCCTTTTTATTTTCATGGATATAATCTTATGTGAGTTAGTTGGATAAGAATTTCTATTCCATAAACTCACTATTCAATATTCTTTATCGCATCATTAGTGGAATTATGAACCTTATTTTACATATTCTTCCTTGTACCCTAAATTTGGAGAAACATGGGGCATGTTTGAAACTAGAATATTCCTTTATTCTTATTTAAAACTATAAGATTAAAGTGTACTAAGTAAGAATGTGGCTATATCTCATTAAAAATAACCTGTTAAATATAATAAATGGACACTTGTATATTTTAACCTCTTTAATCCTTATTTACTATAGACTACCTATTAAGGAAACTATTTTAAAATAAAAAATTTCATTTCCAACCTATATGTTAGTACATCAGATGATATGTTTTTAGATAAGTGTGGGAAGAAGGTTTGTATCATGGTAACACTTAAGAAAAAGTTACATGTTTTTGAAAAATTGTGGGGTCATTCATTGGTTATTAAATGTATGTTTAAAATCATTTATCTACATTATTATAATTGTTACCCTATCTCTATCCAAGAAATAAACCCACATACGAGAAAAGTTTTCATGTTTGAAAAAAAAGAATAAATAAAAAATCATAAAAATGGAGGTAAGTGGATAAATTAAATATTGGTGCTTATGATGATAACTTTTGATTCAAAAAATAACTAGGGGAATGTGAATAATGATTGTCACGCTGGAAAGAAGTTGATTTAATTACTTCTATTATGGGTACACTATATTTTATTAGGGGATAATATAGGATATTTGAAAGCTTATAGTGGAATAAATATACTCAATGAATGGGAATAAATATATATAAAATGTTCTTGGAGTGATGAGAGAAAATTAATGGGAAATGTTGGTCAATAATTACATGATTTGGATTATAAGTTCAAAAATATGAGTCAAAAGAAGTGAGGAAAAGAACACAACTCATTGAAGTAGTGGGATAAAAATTAATGATGGATTAATTAATTGGTTCAATTTTTTCATTGGATTGTATATTCAAATTGGAATGATATAATTTTATGGTCTAATTACTTGATAGATATCAGGTTTAAAATGAGATAAGTTTTGGGAAACATTGAGAGAAATGTATATGCATTTTTATATTGGATTTGGTTCCCTAGGACCAACTAGTTTTGAACTTTCTATTACCAAAATATATTTATTATTATCCCATTTTTTATTTTTCTTCTATGTAAAAATAATGGTCAAATTTCCTTAGAATATTTTTTTTTCATTAAAGGGTTATGATAGTTCCTTCCTATAATTTGAATATAGAGATACTGTGATAATATTAATAAATCAATATGTCATATGTTCTAGAAATATAAGTTTAGAGGGACACATATAATGTTTTACTATTATGTTTTAGGATATCATAATCATTGATACTTCTTCTCATGAAGTCCACACTTGGTGATATATAAGAAGATAGTTAATGAGGATATACCCTTCAATAGAAACCCCGCATATTTTATATATCATTGGATGTTACTATTGTAACGGCCCAAAAATTAATTAATTAAATTTCCTCTTGGTCTATTTAAATGTCTTCATATGGTTATTTAAAATGTATGGACTTATTTGGTTTTATGTGTTTGGATTTTAAAATAACATTAAGAAATGTGACTATTACTAATATAGCCGTTGAATAGTGATCACATAATTAGTATAAATATAGGGCTTTAACAAATCCAATTTAATCAAACGAAGGGAGTGATGGCCTCATACAATAGACTTTCCCCATACGAATCCTATTTGCCAGAGCTCAGAAAGGAGGTGGCTTCATTGGGCTTCGCTCTTGACCATGCCCAAGCTGATCTTGAACACGTTAAGCTCAAACGGAATCGCCTATGAGAAAAGTAGAAGTTGATAGAGATTACCACCCGAGAAATGTTATCTGAGCCACCCAAAGAGTCTGTCACTATCACACTCCTTACCCTTCGGTCTTATGTGGGTGTTATAAGGGTTTATGTAACAAGACCTTATCACTATGATTATATGCATTATTTTTGTATATAATAATGAATATACATTCATTTTATTGTTGTTACTTCGTAAATAGTTTTTAAATTGCAAATAGTATTTTTATATAATATTCAACTAAGAAATCTATTTTAATGATTTAATGGATGTTGGAATTAAATAATATTTGAATAAAATATTATTATTATTACTAAATTCATTTATATTAAATATAAATGATAGTATAGTTTTATGAATGCAATTTTATTTTTTATTAAGGTTTGAAAGCTGTTTTTGTCAAAACCCATGAATTTTCGATAAATGTAGGTTTTTATTTTAAAAATTAAAAATTAACATATTTATAAAACTATTTAGAGAAAATGAATATTATTTTTGGAATCAGGATGTCGAAATTATCCAATGGTGAATTCTTTATAATTTTCTGAGATAGTCGAATTTATGGGTAAAAATTAAATATCGTTTAAATATATAATATGTTTTATGACATAATAATGACCCAATTGTGATGTAATAAAATACTATAAACATTATGTTCAGACAATATATGATTTACCATTAAAATAATGTGATTCTGGGTTTGTTTGATTTATTTTACAAAGCTTTAGTGGACCCTTCATGGCTAATAATACATTTTGTTTTTTTAAATTGTTTTCCTTGAGAGTGTGACTCACATCCACATAAGAAACCCTATTATTTTAAGTAGTTTTGACATTTTACTTATAAAACATTTTTTTCCTCTCCCCTTTTTTAAAAACCATGGGCTGGTTTGTGGTTTTGATTATTTTAATGTGAGGTGTCCCAAACCTAAATAATATAGAATTCCCTCTCCCATCCTATATAAACCCACCCAAGATCCCACTTCTATTTACTCAAAGCCTTTGGAGATCTAAAAAACCCTTCCCTACTCTCTCTAGAATCCTACAAAGGTGTGTCAATCTCCCAATAATCCTCTCTTAAGCCTCTCCCAATCTTTTTGGATCTCACTTCTAGGTAAGGGATTTCTTCCTTTCTCATTTTGACCAATTTTCTTTAAGTTGTTATGCCATTTTTTTTAAATTAAAAATGTTGGGGTATGATTTAAAACCTCCCACATAATTCTTTATTTATGTTTGGATTATAGGATACCCCTTTCTCTCTCATTAATGCCTCCCATGTACACCCATTACAATACTGAAATTCCGTGAGGGGTTTCTCTCTCCTCTTTTACATCCAAGTAATTCTTTTGTATTATGCATATAAATTCCATTACATTTGTTGAGACATGTATCTATATGACCACCTTACTATCCATTTCATGTAAATATGATGAGACATCACTTTCTCTCTCATCAAACATTTTTTATGAGTTCTTATTTCATGCTGTTATGCTGCCGAAAATGCACTATGATTTTCCAAGCCAATGTCATTATGTAGTGAATACCATGCCATTTCTCTATCAAGGGTATTCACCTTTATGCACATTTACTTATTGATTATAAATATTCATGTATTTATTACACATACCTTTATCATGGAATAAGGTATGATGATTGTTTCCACGTTGTATGATCCATGTGTCACACTTATTCATTAAATGAAATGTTTAAGAAAGGGTGTGCCCTGATAGCACTACAATGCATTGGGTAATGTATAGTATCATGATAAGCCATGTGCAATGAGTGTCGACTCATGATAATTCAAGTGCAACGAGGGATTACTTTTTCTTAACACTTACACTATACTAACCAAAATTTAGGGATGTATTATTATAATTAGTCTTATCCCTAAGGCCATCACTAGATTTTTCTAATCCTAATTCCAGAAATAACTAAACCTCCCTTTGATACCATCTATAAAAACTCTTCCATTTATTTTTCATGGACCTGACACCAGATTGCCAAAGTCGGTGCCTTATTTTATTACATTGGTATATAAACATGGAATATGCATCCCGAAGGACCAAGTAGTTTAGTAGCTTTGGAAAAAATATACATTAATAAGGACAACATTACATCTTTAAAGTAACACTACACTAATTTATTCCATTAGGAACTTCCATGCCTCCTAGATCATGCTTGAAAATCATTTATAATTTACTTCTTCATATCTGGGGAAAATAAAACATGAGAAAGGGGTTAGATCAAATGCTCAGTAAGAGTAAGTAATATAGCTGAAGATAACATAAACACTACACATGGTGAATAATTGAAAACACATTCCTTTAAAAATAAACTTGAACATAATATGGCAGGAATATGAGCTAAGTAAATATTTTCATAATATAACAAAATCATGGGTATTATACTACTCGAATAACCACATGAAGTTTAAATTACAAGATTTATAATGAAGTAAGTACATTTGACGAACATTCTAAATCATTTTTACAAGGCCTTGACCAAGACGTCTAATAATGATTTAGGCCTTGACTAAATCCATATATCACATTTGGAAATACCTTGGCCTATTCCATTTCTATTTGTCTCATGAGACCTACCGATGCATCAAGGGGAAATAGTAGGCCCCAACCATAAAATAATAATTTCAATGAATTTCTCATATGAGAGGGGATAAAAATAAACAACATATACATTCATATTGAAACTAACATATGAAATGTAAATAAGTCTCCCCAAACATTAAGCTTAAACACTAACCATTCTGAGTAAATTGGTGAATAGCTTTAAGATATCACATCCATAGTCAAAATAATCATAAACCATTAAATTAAATATGATATATGATATCATATGAGATAAACCTCAGTTGTTTACAAGATTCAACAATGAACATTGACATACATGATGATACTTTTAAATGATACCATTGAGAAATCCTTGAGGAAACAATCCTTAAACATTCCAAAGTGTCCCATTCCACCTTGAAACATTAAAATCATAATAAATTATAATACTATGAGAATAAGTAGACTCTTGATATGATATACCAAAGGGAAGTATATACACCACATTTAAGAAGTAAGTGGTGAACAAGGAATATTTCTCATAAAAGATAAAGTGATATGAGAAAAATATTTTCCTAATTTGGAAAGAAGAGTTATTTTGAAAAATCCTTTTTATTTTCCATTAAATCAGTAGATAAATAAATGGATATACTAAAAAATATAATAATAGAACATTGAAATTATATTTTAGGCATAAATTATGTCCCACTTAAGTGAATTCATGTAAAAAGAGTTCTTAAGATTCTTTAGAACTAAATAATTTTAGAGCATTTTAAAGAAAGTATTAAAGATAATTTTAAAGTGGAAAGACACATTTGTTTTATTAAATCCAGAAATTATCCAAGATCATTTTTAATGATAAAATGAGTGTTTTTATAAAAATAATGGTAGCCTAAAAATATATCCCGTTGTACACTTGAAAATGTGTGACAATTCGAAAAGATCCCTTGAATCGGGTTTCTTTTTCAGAAATAATTTTTAAAGTTCCTTTTAAAATGCTAAACTACCCATAAAATAAGGAATTATTAAGGTTGGTACACATATATAAAACACTCAAACATAATTTATGAGGATTACATAATAATAAATAATAATTTCATTGAGGTAATTAGACAATTAAAGTAACCCGAATAAAAATGGAAGTTCGGTTGGAAAACCCATACCACTTTGTAATCAAACGATTTGTTTGACCCAAAAATAATAATATTAAAATGATACATTTAATACCATGAAAATAAAAAAAATTAATGATATGTTACATCAATGGGAAGTATACATACACCATACACAAGTATTAGTAGTGAATATAGTAAATCTCACAAAAATGGAAGTGAGATGAAGAAACCCTTACCTTAAGTCTGAATGTGTTCCACTCTTGAACGTAAGGTCCTGGAATATGAAATTATAATCATTAATAACTTAAATAAGAACCTACTAGATTTTTATTTAGTTTATCACAATTATTTTTAGTTCATTTTTTTTCTTTATTGATAAGTTATAATATTGAATTTCGTCGTTCCAAAGTATTCATTTTCTTGATTTTCATAATCGGTTCACTTGTTTTTATATAATGGAGTTTATGTGGAATGGTTGTAAAACTAAAGAATTGAAATTAAATATTATTTATGAACTTCAATAATTGTTAACAGTCATTTATATTATTTGGTTACATGGAATGAGGATGAATCATTAGATGAAAACCACTTCAATTATTTGGCGATATTTGGATTATTATAAACTAGTTTTGTCATAAAAATAAATAATATATAAATATACTAGTTCTTGAATATTAATTAGGTTATAATACATATATTATAGTCCAGTTAAACCATAATTTTTTTTCATTACCAGTAATGAAAGAGAAATTGAAGAACAAAACTTTGTCGTCCACGAAGGCTATAAATTGGAACCTCATGGACGTTGATTCACTTATAAAAATAAAAGTAAGGGAGTAAGAATATTGATGATGGATCTTACATTAACAAGATATAATTTCAGTATATAGATGATACTAGTGTTATCATGGTTATTTGGACAGAGTAGTTGAGGATAGAAAAAGAAAAGAGATGAACTTAAAAATAAAAGAAAAGTTGAGAGACCCCTTGTGAAAATTCAACAACCTAATGACGTCGATAAAAATTTCAAAAATGAATTGATGAGAAAAAAGGGTATATCATAATATGGAAATAAAAATTAAATTAATAGGAATAAAAAAATATCAAACCCCAACATATGATAATGGAAATTCAAAGTGATAACATAAAAGAAGTGTTGACTAAAAGAGGAGGGTGAAAGGTTCCCTTACCTTGTAGAGTAACTCCTAAAACATGAAGGTTGGGACCTTGGGGGATTAAAGACACCTTGGGAGGACTCATTGAGATGTAAAACCACTAAATAGTAAAGGATCATGTATTAGGAATGAAATAAAATGAATGGATCAATGGGTATTTATAGTAAAAGAGAGAGAAATTTTTATTAATTTTAATAGACACACCATTATTGTTTTTGTAAAACCATGGGAATTACCATGGTATTTTACCATGGTTTTAGCCACATTGGACACCTCATGTCATATGTTACTGTAAAAAAGTCAACTCGCCTTTTATATTAAAAATTATGTAATATGATGTCATTAAACAACCAAAAACTCAAAACTGTATTTTTACTATTCACAAAAATTCAAGTATTTTAGAAAAATCCCTAAAATTAACCCTAACCATTTTCAATGTGTAGAATTAAAAAATTAAATCCATTTTTTGGAAAGAATTTTCTAAATAATTTTAATTTAATTTTTAAATAAAACTATAATTTCTTCCAAAAAACAACTTTAAAACTGTAACTCGTTTTATAAGACCTTGAGAAATTAATCAAGGTCCTGTAAAATTATATTATAATCATAAAAAAATAAAATGAAAATTTGTGATTACATTTTATGAAAATTCATTTCCATTTTAAATTATTAAATTAATCAGGAAATTGTAATTTAAATATTTATATAATACAAAAATACCAATACTTATACTATGATCTTTTTTTCACTTTTAATATGTCTAAATTTTATTTATGCATTCATGGGTGAAGTTTCTATTTTTTTATATGACTTACTATTTATTACTATTTGAAAGGGTATGTCACTATTCATAAGGGTATGTTACTATTGACCAAAAATTTAGTTTGTCTTATCAGACTTTAAATATCATACTGAATGCAACCATGTATGTCAGTTTTTCCAAATTCAAATCATAGAGGTGGAAAAATTATGTTTACTTGACTAGGTTATAACAAAGTGGTGTTTTATAGAGACTCAGTGTTTCTTGCATTCTATAATAAAACTATTTGTAAATTCTTGGAGTGTTACATTATTCCATCATTTCAAAAAAAATTGTCTTTGAAATTTGAAATTGAACATTGAATGTTAATGGTTGATACTTGAAAATTCCCTTGTGGGAAAATCACATCAAGAATATAGTTAAAATATTATATTAATAAGATGAAAGGGAAAAACATTGGCTACTAATAAACAACACGTTCTAATTGGAAAACATGGTCACAGAAGAATAACCAAACCATCAAGTAGTAACATTAAACTCTAAAACCCATATAATGATCAACTTAAAACATTTCTTAAATGGTTAATAATTATAAAATATAATTATTCAACACATTATAATGAAGGCCTATAAATTTCCATGATGAACTTATCATTATCCCTTAATAAAAAATAAGTAGCTCTAAAATTGTCATTCCAAACATGTGAATAACATCATCATACATCCTCTTGAAATATGGTAATAACTTGAATTACTATAAAATACATAACAAAAACATGCATTCCTTCATATTCCTTAAGTAAGATACATGTTATTGGATATATTCCATAAATCCAAAAGTGTTGTAAACTCCATTTATGATAGAATATACCACTTCTCGACAAGTCAATAATCAGTTCTAAGGTAGTCAGTACTTATCCGAATCAATCATTTCTTCATCATTATCTCAACATTAGATATATATATTAAGGGTGGTATTTCCCTAAATCATGTGTTTTCTAAAATTTTTAACTTTCTACTGAATCACTCTTCTTTTTTACCATTCACTATAGGACCTCAAATCCTTTAATGAAATAGTACTACAGTAAAATCCTTATAAATCTCATAATTCGTAAAACTAGTATAATACTAAAAAAATATTCAAATGACATGATTATTGACTAGGAATATTAATTATCTTACTTTATCTTCTGTAGCATCATAACTTGATCATTATCCAAAATCATAATTTTGGGTATATTCCTTTGATGCTTAGGACATTTATTCACATAGTGTACTATCCCCTTACAGTTGAAGCATTGAATATAGGTAAATTATTTCCTTGTCTTGCAATTATGAGCATGGTGTCCTTTTTCTCCACACTTGAAGAAAACTCATTTTTCTCTCAAGTATATACCAAGGAGTTTCCTTACACAATTATCACATGTGGGATAACACATCATTATCTTCTTCCTTTATCCATGTTTTTTCTTGCCATCCTCTTCTTCTTTTTCTTCCCTTAAAATCCATAGCACTTATAGAAGTCATTATATACCTTGTCAACACATGATACTATTTCCTCATATTATTAGGACACTTGGGAGATAATATTTCTTTAAAATGATGGCTTAAAACCATCATAGATATGATCCTTCTTACTCTTCGTATCTCATGCATTGGTGAAGTTCTCATTTCTTCTACTAGGCACCATTTCTAATCAATTCCATATTATATATTAGTTGTTAAAATTATGAACTCTCTAATACTCTAAACATGGTATAACACATTGCATAAATTTATGCATCCTAAATACTAGAACTGTATACTTTGGTTACATTGGGGAAAAAATACTTCATAATCGTAAGTAAATAAATTGTTAACTATACTAAGAATATCCCTCGGGAGTGTCAATACCAAGAGTGAAACAAGGCATGTTGTTGTTTACCAGGTTACCCTAGGTCAAACCCAAAACTCCTTGTTGGAGTTTTCACTCTTAGGTACATCTGTTACAGAGCCACCTCTATCTATTTGTATATATAAATTGATGTATTTTCTAGAAAGATCCACATAATATATTCCTTACAATGATTCTAGGTCATTCTTGTATTTTTATACTCAAATAATATCTTAGGTATTTGTTCCCTAATCTAGGTTTGGAAAATCTAGTTTCCATGTTTTCTACTAAACTTCCTCTGATACCAACTGTAAGGACCGGACCCCAAATGCCCAGAGATAGTGCCTTATTTTATCACATTTGAATTTAAACAAGAAATATGTATCCTGATGGACAAAGTAGTTTAGTAGCTTTTGGAAACAATATACATTAATAAGTTCAACATTACATATTGAAAGGAAAAAACACTAATTTATTCCATTAGTAACATCCATGCCTCCTAGATCATGCTTGCAAATCATTCATAATTTAATTCTTCATATCCTAGGAAAATGAAACACAAGAAATTGGTGAGCTTAAATGCCCAGTAAGAGTAATCAATATAGTGGAATATAGCATAAACATTAGATACTGTGAATAATTTAAAACACATGCCATTAAAAATAAACTTGAACATAATATGGCAGGAATATGAGCTGAGTAAATATTTCCATAATATAAAATAATCATGGGTATTCTACTAGTTGAATAACCACATGAAATTTCAATTACTAGCTTCATAATAAGAGAAGTTCATATGCTAGACAATCTGAAACATTTTATCTAGGCCTCGACCAAGACTTCTAATAATGATTTAGGCCTCAGCCAAATCCATATATCACATTGGGAAAGCCCTCGTCCAATTCCATGTCTATTTTTCTCATTAGACCTATCGATGTATCAAGGGGCTATATCAGGTCCCATCCATCACATAATAAGTCCAATTCTTTCCTCATATGAGTGAGGATAAACATAAACAACATATACATTCATATTGAAACTAATATATGAAATGTAAATAACTTTCCTAGAAAATTATTCTTAAACACTAACCATTTCGAGTAAATTGGTGAATTGTTTTAATACATAACACCCACAATCAAACTAATCATAAACCATTCAATAAAATATAATATATGATATCATAGGAGATAAACATCAATCATATACAAGATTCAATAATGAATGTTGACATATATAAAGATACTTTTAAATGAGACCATTGAAAAATCCTTGAGGAAATAATCTTAAACATCATAAAGAGTCCCATACCACCTTGAAACATTCAAATCACAATCACTTATAATATTATAAGAATAAGGAGACTCTTGATATGATATAACAAAGGGCATTACATACACCACATTTAAGAAGTAAGTGGTGAACAAGTAATATATCCCATAAAAGATAAAGTGAGATGAGGAAAATCCTTTTTACATTGGAAAGAAGAATTATTTTAGAAAATCCTTTGTATTTTCCATGAAATCAGTTTGTAAAAAAAATAAATATACCATAAAATAAAATACTAGGATATTAAAATTATATTTTTTCTACCCTTACCAAAATCATGTATTTAATGCTCTTGTATATTTATTGGTTAACCCTACATAGAATGTTTAGTGCACATAATTATATTTATGTATTGGAGGAAATACCTTGACATTACTCAAGATCACCTTGAAATAGAACTTTATAAGTTCAACTAACATTTATGAATCTCCCAATATTACCTATACATAGATTGTGGATCTTATACTTTATCATTATATAGAATCTGAATTATTCTAGTTACTCTCATATGAGTCTAATTATTTCCCTTACATATCTTTTATTACCCTAAAAATGGTTCAAAATGTGGCCATAGGGATACATTTTTTTCATGGAGATGAGGTCCCTTGGTAAATGTGATACGATCCGGAAATGTTACTAGAGTCTTAACATTACAACTCCTCCAAATTCATTTGATTGGAATGTCCTACGATATGTTTGATCTTAAGTTATATGATCAAGCTCCCCTCAATTCCAAATGATTCAGGGATGGAAGACTTGATCAAAATATTACTTTTTTCAGGTACTATTACAACAAAAATTTCCACTTAAGCATCCAAATGGAACCCTATAAATCCCTTTATGGGAAGAGGTTCTGAACACCTACATGGTGGGATGAAGTTGGGGAATGGAAACTTCTAGGTAAATAAATGGTCTAGGAAATGGTGGAAAATGTTAAGATCATTCAGAAAAACATCAAGGATTCTTAGAGTCAATATAATAGATATGATGATAATCATTGATGATACCTAGAGTTTTACGGTGGAGACATGGTATTCCTCTTTATATCAATATAAAATAAAGATTTGATATTTGGGAAGAAGGTAAATCTTATTCCAAGATACATCAACCCCTTTGAGATCATTAATCACATTGGAGCAGTGTCCTAACGACTTACATTCCCACATAACCTATCTCGAGTTCATAATGTATTCGATGTATCACTCTTGAGGAAGTACATATTTGACCCCTCACATGTAATCAATCGAGAGGAGGTACCATTAGAGAATAATTTCATAATAGGAGTAGTCGGTGAAGTTATTATATCATAGATAAAAGTTCTATGAAATAAGACAATTCACCTTGTCAAAGTGCTATAGAGAAACCACTAGTTTGAAGAAGTAATGTGGGAACCAGAGAAAGTGATGAAATAGAATTACCCCCATCTTTTAAGGGGTGAAATGAAAATTTGGAGGGGGAAAATTATCATGGGGGAAGATTGTAATGACAAGAACTACTATAAATAACATTCCATTGTCATTTAATATATAATATTGTTCTATAAAATATATGAACTTATTTTCTTATTATATAAAATTGGATTAAAAAGATCATTAATAATATTTACCATTTTTAATATAGTTGTTAAACAAGTATCACATTTTAAATATAAATATAGGGAAATAAAAATTCCAATTGACACCAAAAAAGGAAGTGATGGACTCATCCAATAGGATTATATAATATAAATCCAATTTATTAGAGATTTCAAGGGAAATATCATCACTTTGATTTTCCCTTAACTTATCCCAAGCTATGATCCATTAACTTAAGAATGAAAGAAAATGTTTATGGGAGAATTTCGAGCTCATTGAGATCACAACCCAAACCATGTTTTCCAAATGACTCCATAAAAGCCTCACCTTCGCACACCTTACTCTTAGAGAGTATTGCGGTGTATTATAGGGATATGTATCAAGACCTTATAAAATTTATTATGTACATTATTTTGTAAATAATAATGAATATATTTTTTGTCTGATACTGTAAAATAGAAATAATATTTTTTTGGGTATTATTTAATTAAATTATGGAATTCATTTTGATGAATTAATAATTTTTTTTAAATAAATAATATTTTAATTAAATATTATTATGAAATTATTTTTATTAAATATAAATTATCATATACTTTTTATGAATTCAAATTTAATGTTTTATTAGGGTTTAAAAACATTTATTACCAAAACCCCATCATTTTCAAAAAATGATGGTTATTATTTTTTAATATAAAAATAAAAATATTTAATAATTATTTAGATAAAATTAGTATTAAATTTGGATTCAAAAAGTCAAAATTATCCAATGGTGAATTTTAACTAATTTTTTGAGACAGACCAATTTTCAGTTAAAAATTAAATACCGTATAAATATACGGTGTGTCTTATAAGAAAATAACGACACAAAATGATACAATAAATAATATAATGATTATCCTAGTCCAAATATATGTTTTTACATTAAAATAATTTTATTTTAATTTAATTTGATTAATTTCTTAAAGCCTTTATGAATCCTCTAAAACCGTTAATGTATTTTAGAGTTTTAAATTCATTTCTTTAAAATTATGACTCACCTCCACTTAAGAAAGGGAATTATTTCAATAATTTAAACCTATTTCGTAATAAAATAATTAAAAAAATCTTATTTTAAGGAAACCATGGGAAAACCCATGGTAAGGTTTTTGGTTTGAAAAATTTATTTTGTAGAGTCCAAAACCTAAATATTAAAAAAATCCCTCTCTTTTTCTAGATAAACTCACCCAAGATCTAATTTATCTTCACTTAAAATACTTGGATCACATCTTAAATCTTCACTCCTCTCTCTATAATAATATTAAAGATCCTCAAGCTCTCAATAATCCCCTTTCCATACTTTTTGAGTCACACACTCAAGTAAGGGTTCTTTTCTTTCTCATCTTTATTCAAGTTTCTTTATTATGTTATGCCTTCTATTCTCCCTTTACTAATGTTGGGACATGTCTTCCCATGTACCTATTAATTCCCAATTTATTTCTAAATTATTATATTCCCCTTTATGTCTCATTAACATATTTTATGAATTTTTAATTGATGTCATTTAGCTGTTGAAATTTCATAAGGGAACCACCCTATCTCCCCATTATTCAAGAATATCCTTCATTTTATACCCTTTAATTTAAAATTCCTAAATATGGGGAATATTTTTTTTCACCTTCTACATACATTCCTTATGATTTATAAATGATCATTATCCATTTATATCTTATGAAGTCCTTATATAAACATTTATACTTCCCCGTTATGCAGCCCAAATTTCAACATGGGAATCCATGCCCAAACTATTGTGTAGTGAATATCATACCCAATTTCTATCAAGGGTTTTAAAATATGATCACTTATACTCATTATTATAGAGTTTTTACATGAATTAATTCTAAACTCGATGTTCATGGAGTAAAATATGATGATAAATGAATCCATGTTGTATGATCTAGGTGGCAGACTTAAGCATGAGATTCAAATGAAAGTGACCGGTGCACCTAGAACTATATAATGATACAATGAATTGGGTAATATTTTGTATTATGATAAATCTTTTTAGTATCGAGAGTGAACATTATTATTTTAGGGGACTTCTTCCATTATCATATCTTGGCATTTAGCATTGACCTATGATTCCTTGGTTTAAGTGTTTTCCACATTTCCCAAGTTCCCTTTATATTATCACTCTATATCATGTCTTATCATTCAATTTTATGATTCATAATCTTTTTATTCCCCTTTATATGCCTATTGTCTAAAATGTTTTACCTTATGGCATTTTTATTCCCTTAATGGGATTTATATCTCACTCATTTCTTATGTATTTCTTCAGGATATCCCATGCAATTTTAAGTGCGAGCATGTTAAAGAATTTTTCAATGAAGATATTGTATTCCATGTTTTTATGTTGTAATGTAATGTACCTAATTACCAAATAAAGTATAATGATTTATCTTTAGGATTAAATTATGTGTAATTTTATGTAATAAATCATGTGTTAGTGTGACATAAACGAAATAGTTATTATATGGATGGTAGTGCTCATAGAGTTGGATGACACTACCCAGAGGATGAATGAGTTGTATGTGTACTGATAGTAGAGGGAACATTATATTACTAGGTGATAATGAAATTTGGGTAATAGAGGATTGGATGGATTTTAAGACTTTTATTCCCAACTCTTCTAGGATCTGGTGTAACCTTGTAGAAATTTTTGTTTTAAGCTCCCGATATATAATAAGGATACATTAGTGAATGGTGTTTTTATTGAACTCAAGATGATACTAATCTATCATGTTTTGAGTTTGAGCCCTTATTTAGAATGGATTTTTATCCAACAATGTTATACCCTCCACTAGGAAGCATGATCATGTCTGAGTGTGCATCAAGGCATAAAAACCTTAGTGGTTCACATGGATACTATTGATAGAGAGATTTTGAGATTTGGTAATGCTTCCATGAAACAAGATGGAATTTTTCTATGTTATTCAGTGTATACTATATGTTCAACAGTCTAATATTCCAATAGAATCCCTATCCAAAAAACTTTTATCAAGATATATTCAATTGATGTTGATCATCTTTGACTTAGCCCGTTTTAGTGAGTTGAGTATATCTTTAGTGGATAATTATGTTATTCTTGTGATATCTCTCATGGAAGTGATATGATCTAGTGGTACATACCTTGGTATGGATTGGTTACCCATTTCTAGTGTCATGAATTATTATAGATTGAGTATAACATATCTTTAATAGGTATTATTTATTGAATCAATGAGGTGAGATCAACCTTTAGTGGTGAGTGAGATCATGTTAGGTGTGATGAGAAGATCTATCCCTGAAGAAGTTATAGTCATGTATCCATTAGATTGTAAGTGTGACTTTATGAAATATGTGTATATATGAGAATTTAATTCTTATGAATGTTGAGGAATACAATAATGCTTCTTAGGGATGACCCATGGGCTTCCCCCGATGGGATACTGATGTATGCATAGGATTACATTATGAAGCTAGCATTCAAGTGTTTTTGAGTGGAATAATGAACACCATTATTTCAATTGTTGAGTATATGGAACAAAATTTCATTGGTCATGGATCATATTGGATCCTATCATGAATATAAGAATTTTCCTAATCTTACTCTGATAGTTCCAACTATGTAATTAACTCTCATAGTGTGAGTTTTGTATTAATGGAGTAATGTTTATCCTTCGTGATGTTGAAAGAAGGGCGGTTGATGAGAACATAAATGAGAAACTGTGGTTTGGTGGATAACTCTCTTAGCAACTGATTCTTTGTCTGGTTGAGAGAGAAGGTTCTTTAGAAGATATCTTTGAAGAATTAGATTATTATTTAGAGAGGGATATGTTTATCACCTTCAATAAATGGTTGTGGTTGCACACTCTACATTATATGAGAGTGGCATATGATGGTGATTTTTATTTAGTGGTATCACTTAACTATGTTTTCCTAGTTGGTGTACCTAAATAGTTTTCCAATATATGGGGATCATTTCATCCACTTACTCAAGTGAATAGTTCATTTTCCATGGTCTTTATGTTAAATTTTATGATTTAAATCCTAATAAAGGACCACCTTGGTGGAGTATGGACCTTGAAGTGGCATGTATATTAGACATTTATGGATGTTTTCATTAAATGGAAACTCTTTCTATGGAGTGGAGGATGATGTTTTCTTAGGAGATTTTTGGTTTTCTTGCCTTTGGATTTGGTGGCTATTATCATGGGGTCTAGAGGTAATAGATTAGGGTTATCTAAATGGGAAACATTATCCTATATTGAATTGTGAAGGATTTTGACACTTGATAGGAAATGGTGTGATTTTGTCTTTTTTATGGATGTTAGTGTTTTTTACTAATGTTATTATAGACACCCAATACATTTACATGTATTATTACATGATTTTTAATATAAATGCCCTATAAATAGAAACCTAGGAATGAGAGGCCTAGCTTATTTGGTAGAGTATGTACATAAAACAACATAAAACTAAAATAAACCATATTTATTTTAATTTATATAATGAGCAGTAAATTTTTTTTGATATCCTAAAACTATATATGATAACCTAGGGAAAATATAAAAAAGGGGTGATCTATAATGCCTAGTAAGGGAATAAACATGGTAACAGAGAATAACTTAAGAGTCAAAAGGCATAACATGATATCATGAGAGACAATGATTTTTAATAATCATATTTTATAATAACATAAATAACATGGAATCATTTGATTATATATACATAAAAATGTAGAAACAACATAAAACATGACATAAACATAAGTCAAGGATAACTACCAATAAAAAATCACATGGTGGACAAAGTCCCATTGTGGAGTAGGTTTAATCCTTAATCCCATTCATATCATATTATGAAACAAAAACATTACCCAATTAATTGGATCCCTATCTAGGTTTACCCATCATAAAATGTACATGAATTTGTGTTCCACATAAAGAATAAAACATAAGGCATAATCATAATGATTACCCATGTAAATAAATGGGTTTCACAATCATATATTATTTCATAACAAGATGCCATATCATAATGGTTTATATGAAATCATGTATTAAAACATTTATGGATGTTTATAGATGAAAAATAAATATGGTTCATTAAAAATTAATTCCATGTTTAGTGAAAATTTGAAAAAGAGTAGATATGCAACTTTGGAAATGTACATCCAAAGTGGGGTTTTAGGGAAAATGATAAAGTGAATTTAAAAAAGGAAAGAGCATATGAATTTCCATAAAACCATAAATTAATTAATTTTTTTTTAATCAAATGGATAATTTTAGAAACCAAGGATGGTTTAAATTGTTTTATGGAGTGTCACTAGAAATGAGATAAGAGAGAGATATGTTCTCTTTAATCAGGTTTGCTTAACGAATGACATTGAAATGGAACCTTTAACACATGTATATTCCAATCAAATAAATATGAATTAAAATAGGTATATATATGGGGTAAATATATACATAATATATAATAATTACATAATAAAAATATATAGAAACATTGAGGTAAATATAAAGCAAGTGGAACCCAAAAAAATTAGGGTGGTTTGGAGGGATCCATTAAATTATGTTCTATAATTTTTCTTCACTTGAATTTAATATCATAAAAAATAAAATTAAAATCATTAATTACTTAATTCATAACCATTTACATCTATATTTTATTTAATATAATTAATTTTCTTCATTTACAACTATTTAAATGAGATATAAGGTTTAATTTCACTCCTTAGAGGGACTTCGTTTCTTGGTTCTAGGGTCAGATCACTAGAGGATAATTATAGAGATTATTTTTAAATGGGACTAAAACTATATAATTTAAATGAGATTATATTAAAGTCCTTAAATAAATTTAAATTTTCCCATATACCCATTTTTTCCAACATATGAACAATTGATTAAGTAAAAATGTTGATGTTATATGGTTAGTTTATTTTGGTGATTTGGCTAGCCATCATGAACTAGTTTCATTTCATTTAATATTATAGAAATATATTCATTATATAATTTAAATATATATATATATATATATATATATAATATATTTGGGTCCTTTTAAACCATCATAATTTAATTTAAACATACCAGAAAGGTGTTAATGGAAAATGAAAACCCATCATCTGTAGGGGCAGTGAACTAACATAATATGGACAATTATTTCCTTTTTAGAGTAATTAGAGAAGAAAAACAGATGAATGGAAGATATTAAATTATAAATATAATATTATATATATATTATACTAGAGTTATTATTACATTTTGTATGAGGGTGGTTAGAGTAAGGTAGAAGAAGAAAGAAACTTAAAAGAGGCAGTTTGTGAATATTACCTCGTGATTGTTGTCTCTATAAAAAAATTATTAAGGGAATTGGACTTAGTATTTTGGTGAGACCATTAGTACAATGACATGGGGGAGAGTATTGGGAAGATAATTATTCAGAAATTGTAAATCTCTATGGTTTAGAATATGGGAGTATAGTGGGAGGTGAGAGTTGTATTTATAAGGGGAAGAGAATGATCTTTTTTTGAATATTATATTCTTAGTTTATTATTTTGGTTCAATATTTCAAATAGTATTAATTATTATGACTATATAGTATATGATTCATATGATTTCAAATCAATGCATTAATACATCATTTATTACTAAGAAATTCTTGTATTTAGTTTATATTGTAAAATATCATATTTTACGGTATTTCACTATTCCCTAATAATTCAACTACTTTATAAAAATAAAAAAAATAACCCTAAAAGATGTTTAAATTTATGTTAAAAAAATTAAATTCATTTTATGAATAGAATTTATAATATATAATAAATTTAAATTTTGAATTAAATCCTTATTTATTTAAAAAAATAAATATTTTAATATGATGATCAATTTTTGGATCCTTTGAGAAATTATTTACAACACATAAAATTATATTATCATGATAAAAAATCTTAATAAAAATTTATAAACTAATTTTTGAAAATAAAAAATCTATTAAACTATTATATTTTTATATAAAATAAAATAAAACATATATAGTTTACAAAAATAAAAAAACATTTTTTATAAATTTTAAAACATTTTATACTTGTATCATGATATAAATATGTCATATTATCATTTTATAATACATATAAATATTATTTTACACTTCCATAATTGGTTATACTATTCTAATGGTTAGGTTACTATTCTTAATGGCAATATTCCAATGGTTGAATTACTATTACAACAGTCAGATTTGTAATGGTCACATGGGTTCCATACTTTCTATAAATACCTCAAATTTCATTCATTATTCATTTACTTATATTTTATATCAAGAATATATATATTTTCATTTTAAAGATGAATATTTCTTTACTAATATTTTTCTTTTTTTCTACAATGTTGTTCATGGGTGTGATTATTTTGGTAGAAGGAGGAGATCCAAATTGTCCGATTTACTTATATTATTTTGAATTTTTTATCCCATTGTAATATTTTCAATTATTATGGGAATTTTTATTCACTAAATTTAATGTTCATACTTTTATAATATATTTTTCGGGTTCTATAATGGGGTTCATGTGCTTTAAATAATACTATATTACTAAGTATGACATAATTATATAATTAGAGGGGAAATTAGATTGATAAAATTCTTGGTTGTAACATTCTTCCCACAATAAAAAAAATTCCCTTGAAATTTAATTTTACATAATAAGGTGAAAATAGTTGAGGGTAATTATTCTTCATGGATTCCTCTGGTTCCAATTTCTCCTCCTCATAATTCTGTTTTCGGCAGAGTACTTTGACTAGGTGAGTTATCTTATTCTGTAGAACATTATCTCTACGGTCTAAGATCTTCATAAGCTTATCTTCATTAGGTAGATAATTTTCCATATATACCACGTATTAATTCAGTACATGTGAGGGATATTATATGTTCTTCCTCAAGAGGTATATGTGGAATAAATTGTGTACTTGATACAAGCTTTGTGGGAGTTCTAGTCGATAAGTTAATAATCCGAAAATCAAGAATCTCAATGTTTCCAATGTACATGGGACTTATCTTTACTTTCTTTCCAAATATCATGAACCACTTCCATAGAGATATATGGATGAATACTTTGTATCTAACCTCAACCTATAGGTCTCATCAACGATTGTCATCATATCTCTTCTATCAACTCTAAGAATCCAGGATGTGTTACCAAATGGTATTGATCATTTCTACCATTTTCTAAACAATTTCATGTCCTAGTAGCTTGTGTTAACTAACTTCATCCTTTCATGTAGTTTTTCAAAATATCTTCCCTTAAATGGATTTACACAGATCTATTTGGTTGATTAAGTGAATGTTATTATTGTAGACGGGCTAGACCAAAGGAAGATATTGATCTCATCCTTCATTGAAGTCCATTGAGCATGCTCTAAACATGTCTTATAGTGTAAGGATACATTACTTATATTGTCCATTATTGGTGGTGGGTGATAAGACATAGTAATGTTCAATTCATTATTTATAAAATAATGGAAACTCTTCCAAAAATAGTTGTAAATCTTAAATCTTGAGTAGATATGATTGATTGTGGTGTTACATGCATCCCCACCACTTATTTAATGTATGTCCTTACATGTTAATAGGGTGACAGGTCCTCTCTAATTGCAATGAAATTGGATGTAATTGTATTAAAATATACAAAAACTCATTCTGAATTATTTATTTTGGATTTCCATATAAGACCTATAAAGACATATATAGTGATGTCCCTCCATTTACATGTGGGTATAGGTAATTATTGCATCATCCCCTTAGAGTTTATCCTTTCATCCTTCACCTACTAACATACCAAGAAGTATTATGTATATTCTATGATCTATTTATTCATATTGTCCAACCAATAGTGTACATGGAGATATTGATACATATTCAAGCTCTCTGGGTGGATAGAGAAGATTGAGTTGTATGATTCATTCAATAACTCATTCTTTATCTCATGATTTTACCTTTGAGGATTATCCTTTTCTTATATCTTATAACTTCTTCTAAATTTTCATTTCATATCTTTTAGTAACTTTTATCTTCTTTATATGGTGTTGTTAAACAATTATTTGATAAACGAATGGAAATTTTCATTCCTTTATGATTCCCACATACTTAATTTTTATGTCTAAGATTATTAGATCCCTATAAATTATCATCATTGATAATGTCACAGGATCCATTCTACTTTAAAAATATTCCACTTTATTTTCATTTCTAAGATGGTAGTGGATTGATAAGTCATAGTAATTGATTATCTATAACCAGACTCATTGGAACATATTAATCTCCTTCTAAGTGAATATATATTTGAGGCTCCTATAATCCAAATATATTTCACACTTCTACCCATAGAGATAATGCCACCAAATCTTGAATGTGATGATTAATTTATTCAACTCTAGATCATGTTTTGGATAGTTCTTCTCATGGACACTCAACTTCTGTGATGTGTAAGTTATACTTATCATTATTTGTTAGTACATATCCCAAGACCCTATTTTAATAATTGTTTCATACCACTAAGAGTTGCCCAATTGTGGGAAGTATAAGTACATGTGTTGTGATAAGACTCCTTGATAATTTTTTAAAGCTCTCTTTTTGGTGATTGTTCTAGAAACAAATTACCCCCTTCTGAGTTAGCTTGGTTACAAGGTTTAATAATCATGAGAAGTTTCTCACAAATCATCAATAATTCCCATCTAGTCTAAGGAAACATCACATCCCTACTAAAAATATTGGTATAGGACACTACAAAATTTACATTATCTTAGAAGGTTCAATATATATCCCTTTTTTAATGATAACATGTCCCAAGAATGCTAGTCCCTCCATCAAAAACATACATTTAATTTACTTTTCATATATATTCTCCTTTCATAATGTCTTTTGTAAAACATTCAAATTTCCTTCATGTTTCTTATTTCTTATGGAGTATATCAGAAAATCATCTATAAAGATTACCAAATATTTGTTGAGGAAATATCCAATGACTCATTTCATTATGTCCAAAAATATTTCCAAAGAATTATTAACAATAAAAGGAATCACTATGAACTCATATTTTCCATACTTCATTCAAATGGTACTCTTGTGAATATCTTACTTATTCACCTTTAGTTGGTGTTATCTCAACCAAATTTCCTACATAGATTAGTATTATTCCCCCATAGAGTTGATAGAAAAATTCATTAATAAATGGCAGGGTGTACCTATTTGTTATCTATATTTTTTTAATTTCATGATAATCAATTTAGAGGAACATCAACACATTCTTAGTCTAGATAAAGATGACTGGAACACCCCATGGTGAAGCACTCGGGCATATAGAATCCTTTTCCAGATTATCTTATAATAGCTTCTTCAGTACTTTTAACTCAATGATATATATTCTATAAGAATTCTAGGATATGAGTAGAGATCAAGGTATAATTTCAATTGATAACTCAACCTCTTAGTTAGGATGAATACCAGTAAACTCTTTAGGAAATACATTAGTATATTCCCTCATAATGCGTGTAAGTTCAGTCATGATTCTCTCATTTGTCTCAATCATTTGAGTTAGATATTATTTCTCATAATAAAATAATATAAACACTTGAGATGAATATTCCATCATAGATTTATCATCCTCTTAACACTTATACAGAATTGGAGGATGAATCAGGATGTGAAGGGTGATCTTATTCTCATAAAAATTGATGTTATATTTATATAAGTATATTCAATCAATGAGAAATATAGAATAAAATTCCAATAAAAGAATTATAAGGTTCAATCTAAAAACAATAACTGGGGAGGAGTTATATACATGGGATGAATCAATTTCTCCATTTTCTATTATTATATATATATAAACCCTGATGTTTTGAGGTGGGGTTTGAATTGTTCTACTAAAATTACAATATATGAAAGAATGTGTAGAACTAAAATAAAAAATTAAGTTTATTATTCATGAATTAATTACTAGTAAACCTATCACTGCATCATTTTCAATATCCACCTTAGTAGTAACATTAAAATATTCCCTTCATTGATCTCTAGGATGTGTATTTTTTTGTCATTTATTTTCCCTGAAAATCCTTGGATTAAATAATTGGATTTTATAATTTTCATGTTCCTTATAGTTGAAACAATGTACCATAGGCTGAGCGTTTATTTGAACCTTATTTTCTTATATCACATTGCTGGGTTTCATCAACTCTCTTCATAATTGATTATCCTAATGCCCCTATTTTCTATATTTTAAATGTCTCCCGATTCCCTTGTGATTGTTTATGGGATTCTTCCTCCAATATTTTTAACACGTGGGTTTTAGGGATTTCATTTCCCAATAAGATTTATCCATCTACCCTCCAAAATTAAACTTCATTTAATTCTTTTTATCTTTTACCCCACAAGAAAAATGATAGTCATCGATCTCTATCTGAACCTAAAGGGAAAAATAGAAATTCTCTTCATAGTTATCAAATTCTTGAATCATAAAATATTTTCATATAATAATTTTTAATATACAAAATAATTGTTCCATATTAATTTTTGTGATAATGAAAAACTTGAATCCATACCATGAAAGCCTTGTGAATTTCTCTTCAGAAGCTCTGATAGAATCTTCTTCCTTTTCCATAAATATGAGGAACTCCCTTACCATTTTAATATGGAGAGTTTGGGGAAATCATTTATTGAAACATATTTTCTTGAATCCTTCCCATTTCATAGAATCAATTTCCAATTTGGAGTTTCATTTCTCTTGCCAATTTATATCACCAGTAAAATCCCCCTCCAGGAGATAAATTTCCAATACGAGTTTATCTTATTCTAAGCATTGGAGTATAGATACTTTATTCATAATGGATTTAATCCATTATTTGGAGATGATAGGATTAGAAGATTTACTAAATCTATGAGTCCTTTTTTACATAAACCACATGATCATAGCTTTCCATTTTAGGAGATGGAGTGTGTTCCTCTCGATTCCTGTTATTATTCATAACTTGAATGAGTTGAGACATTACGACCATGAAGTTATTATCTATCACTACCCTCAGGCTAGACATATCATTAGGGAAATAATCATATTTCCTATCACATAGATTTTTAGAATGTTTCCTTTTATTTTCTACCATTAACTAAAATAAAGGGAATAAAAATAAGGGATAAGAATACTTAAACTAAATATCATATAAAAATGTAAACTATGAATATATAAGGAATAAATTATATATGACATGTAAATTCGATTTTATGAGTCTTGAGGTTCCAATATTGATTTTCCATGGTAATTTTATTATTAGGATTTATAACCTATAAATCTATTCATTTCCTTTATAATGATTCATATGGATTTTGTGAATTTTTTGAAGCATATCCTTTAAGAGTGTCAAACATAGTATATAGTAAGGTCTTTTTATCATGTACCATGTGATGATCGAGTTAATAATCTATGCCCCATTTTTGGGGTTATTACAATTAGTTATAACTATGCAAGATCCATATCCACTTGTAGTATTCATAATGGTATGTAATTTCTTGGAAACCACTCACTCTATACCTCACCAAAATTTTAGGATGTTATCTTATACTTATAATTATCCCTGGGGATCTCACTAAAGTATTCTAGTCTTAATAACAAAAAATATATATAACTTCCTCTAATACCAACTATAGTGACCCAAGACTTTTACATAGATTATTACATTATTTTAACAGAAATATCAACTAAATACAGAACAAGGATGATGAGGCCTAATGTCTTTAGGATTCTGGGTACGCAAAACTACAACATGAAAACAAAATATCGATTCTTTATTTTAATGTCCATAATGAACTCCTAAATCTCTATGATCTCTAAAAACATCATATGATAACTAGGGGAATAAATAAACCAAATGGGTGAGCTACATATTCTATTAAGGGAATAAATATGGTAATGAAGCATAAAATATGAGTCATGAGAAATAACATGATATCATGAAAGAAAAGGATTCTAAATAATCATATGGGATCATAAAATGAACAATATTGAATCATAAGACCATGTTAACATAGGAATGTGAAAATAATATAATTCATGGAATAAGCATAAGTCTGGGGTAACTTACAAGATAACATCACATGATGGATAGAGTCCCATTGTGGATCAGGTTTACTCACTAATCCCATAAATATAATATAACAAAATATTTTATTCATACATAGATATCAATGTAGGATCGAAATAATGATGTAGATGCTCAATATACAAGAGGGGGGTAAATTGTATTCTTTAAAAATTCCTTTGGAACCTTTAAAGTTAGTTACGAAAAACTATGTTTTCCTTAAGCAAAGGAAAGGGCTAAGTTTAAAAAAGTTTAAACTAAGAAAATTCACAACACTTCTAACACCAAATGAAAACATGGAATAAGGAATGAAGTTATAAACTTCAAGTCCTATGAACTTTCTTAAAACAGGAAAGGTATTCCGAAAGAAGTTTCCGGAAATATGGTTCCAGATATTGGAACTTAACAAAAGATTACAATATGAGATTCTACCTTAAAGATTATAGAATCTAAATGAAACAGAGTACAAGTAAGGAAGTATAAGAAAGTTATACTTTCCTTACAATACAATATGCAGTGGAAATAAACAAGTAGTAAAACTACAAGTAACAAGATATAAGTCTTTTAACCCAAAGATAAGGGTATCCAACAACCTTGGATAAAGGTCCCTTGATTTATACTTTCAATCAAGTCTATCTTACCCACCCCAGGGTAAGCCCTCGATATGAAGATCAGAGTCTCTGTCTTGCTATCCCCATAATCCCTCAACTTGAAGGTATTTGGAAACCTCTGTCTTCCTCAGCAAGGAAGCCCTCAACTTCAAGGTGTTGGAAAACTCTGTCTTCCTATCCCCAGAAGTCCTCGAATGTAATCACCAACATTCGGAGTCGCACGAAGCAAAAACTGAACGAGCGGTTTAGTACGCATAAGGCATGAAAAGCTTTCTCTCTCTAGAAATCACCTTAGCAGCATGTGGTCTCTAGATCGATCAACTTCTCTATGTTCTATTGAGCTCTTTAAAATGAGATCCTATTTATAGGAAAGGCCGGCATCCCTTCCAACATTCATATTTTCCTTAAAAATTGGAGGGACCTATACACGTGTAACTAAACCAACGGTTAGTTTATAATAGAATAGACGACATCGTTTTATAACAAAACAAGTGTAACAGATTGTACGACATCATTTTAAGTCTAACTAAAAAGTTCAGAGTGAAGATTCAGAGTGAAGGATCGGAGTGTAAGAAAAATATTAAAGATTAGAGAAATTATAAAAGCGTAAGAAAAATGAAATTTCGGAGTCTAACCAAAAACAATTTTCGGAGTCTAAATAAATTCGGAGTGTATAAAACAATGATGATCATATTCTATTTAATAGGTGAATTCGGAATGAGAATTTGGAATGAGAATTCATCATCAGAATTTTAAATGAGAATTCATTATCAGAATTCATAATGAGAATTCATATCCAGAATTCATAGTAGAACATTATTACAGTTCTCATCCAAAATTCGGAACCTAAAACAGAATGCTTCATATCAAAGTTTCAAACGATTCAGAGACTATAGAAATTAATCCGAATCTTATACATAAGAAATATATGGATGAAAATATGATAAGGATAATTTTTCTTACAAAAGAAGTTTTCTTTATAAAAGTAATTTTCCATATAAAAGCGATTTTCCTTATAAAAGAAATTTTCCTTATAAAAGCGATTTTCCTTATAAAAGCAATTTTTCTTATAAAATCAATTTTCCTTATAAAATCAATTTTCCTTATAAAAGAGACATTAATTATAAAAGAAATTTTCTTAAAGATAAGGTTTTTGTGATTTTCAAAACAAGAAGGAATGGAAAAGTCATAAGGTAAACCTTATTGACTCAACAATCTCCCCCTTTTTGGAATGCACAAACATCCTTACGAAAAAGAAGTTCTAAGAAGAAATAAAACATTAAGGCTTATCTCCCTTTGCTTTAAGGATATTGATGAATATGAATAACTCCCCCTTAGGCTTTGAAACTCTAAGGATCATATTCTAGATTTCTGGAATGATATTTCATTATGAATAAGAATGTCTTCTTTAATAAAAAACTCCCCCTTAGTTAAACTCTATTAGTGTTTGTTTTCTTTCTCACCCTTTGTTAAGATTCTTTTTACTTTTATTAGGGTTCTTTTCCTTCTCCCCCTTTGTGATTTTCAAAAATAATTCGAGGGAATGGAAAATATAACAAAGTACCTGAAAAAAATTAGTAGCAACAACAAAAGAAACAAGCAAGCACAATTTTCATTAAGTTGGAAAGCTCAACAACAAAGAAGATTAGATACAACAAAAGATCGGATCTGCCTATTTTGGATCTTTTTCCTTTTCCATGAGACCATTAAGAATAGTCTTTATCTTCTTCAAGTATTTATGGTCTTCCTCGGCTTGCTTCTCTAACACAATAATTCTTTCACTTTGAGCATCAATCTTTTCTTCCAGGGTTTGAAGCTTTTCTTCCGGAGCCTGAAGCTTTTCTTCCTAACCCTTCAAGATTTTTTATTGCTTTAACAACTTTTCTTTAAACTCAATCCAATGATCCCTTTCATACTTCCAGTTTTGAGAAACAGAATTCAGCTTCCCATTCAGATCTCTGACTTCTTGAATCTGGAAATTATTTTCATCTGTCAACTTTTCATCAAAGGATGAAGTAAGTTCATTTATCTTCCTGTCTTCTGTCTCAAAGGCATCCTTCACATTGTCTTGGAATTCATCAAAGAGCCTCATCTCTTTTACAGTCTTCCTCGACCAACTAGTCATCCTCTTTCATGATCTTTTGTGGGCTTCATAGCCGTCAAAGAAAGTTTTGAACTGAGCCTCTATCTCAACAAATTTGTCCATAACCATGTATACATAGTCTGTTTTTTGATTCAAAGCATGTTGGAGCATCATGCATCTTGAATCAATACTTGAGAAAGTCGGAATAGTACCCACCAACTTCTTTAATGACTTAACAACAAAGTCATGCCCCAACGAAGATGACTTCGAATCCGAGACTTTTCTTGGATAATTTTCTTCTTCAAAATGCTCAACATTATTTTTAGAAGAATCACCAAATTCCCTTTTCTTTACAACCACTGAGCTCGGGGTATCAACAACAAGTTGTTTTTCCTTGTCCTTTTTCGGAATGGATTCCTATTCCGGAGTTCTCTTTTCACTGTCAGACACTTTAACAACATTGTCTTCCTCATCATCAACTTTCTGAGCACCATCCTCTACATTCTCCATTTGAGAAATATCATGTAGAAGTTTTTCTTCCTCTGCATGATAAGCTACTTCTTCTTCTCCTTTCTCCTCATCCATCCCTGGAGTGACTAACATAGAAGACTCATATTCTGAGGTTCGGAGCGAAAAATGTTCCGAAGGTGTCCCCTTATAATCATCTACATTCTTTAAAACATCTCCGGTGTCATCACTACCTTCAGCAACTGCTTCTTCTTCTTTGACTTTCTCAATCTACACTACTTCCTCATCATTATTAGCAACTTCTTCTTCTAGAGCGACAATGTTTCTTCTTGGAGTCTCAGGTAGAGATTCCAATGAAAAAGATCTTGGAATGGGAATGTTTCTGGAGGCCATCTTAGTAAACATTAACAATGTCTGAACCACCTCAGCTTCAGACATCTTCTTCTTAAGCTTCTTATCTTTCACTTGTTTTTCTAGCTCATCCGTAGTTCTTTCCTTTAAGGCCTTAGCCTCCGTAGGATCCAAGCCAAACTGAGGCTCCCCTTACACTCTCTTCTCTTTGATTTCCCTCCATTTAGAAACTACCTCATCAGGGTAAGCTTTCTTCTTCTTCGGTTTTGGAGGTGCGGAATGAACTTACTTAGATTTGGGATTCTCTGCTTCACCTTCAACTTCTTTCAACTTTCTCTTCCTCACTGGCTTAGAGGATTCAGGTTCAGAAACTTTCAGAACCATTTCTTCTTGAGCAGGTAAATCAACAAACTAACCAGTCTTCTTGTCGAAGGCTACATCCATCATTTTGAGAGTACCATCACTAACTAACATAATCTTACAAACTCTTGGCTTAGACTTGCAAGCCTCATTGAAAGACTCAAGGCACCGAACAATCAATTTTGAGAGGATTGCTGGATACATTATGATTTGAGCTCTCAAATTCCCTTTCATAACTTTCTCAAGGGTAATAAGAATGCGTTTTATTAGATTAAACTTCCTCAGATTTATCAGAAAATCTAGGATGTAGATCTCACTCTTCTTCAAACTGTCTTTGTCACCCTTTCTCGGTATGATAAGGCCTTGTACCCATAACTCTAGAATCTGGAAATTTGTAGACAGTGAAGCAATCTTCGGAGCCTTATCATCTGACAGTCCGAGTGTTTCCAAATCCTTTTCCTTGTCGAAGATTCCCTTTGAATCCGAAAAAACATGAGAAATATACTCAGCTTCTCCTTCATTATTCAGCCCTTCCAAGCTTGCTGCCTTTGCATAAGAAAGCTTATAAGTCTTGCCATAAGACTTAAACGATAATTTTTCCCTGCCATCTTCCTTATAGAAAGAAACTGTCTCATAGAATTCTATATGTAAATCCGAAAATACTTCATCTTGATTCCCAGGCTTAGACAAAACAACATCTTCCCATCCATTAAGCTTAATGTTATTGGATATAAGATAATCATACTTGTTCAAGAAATCAGGATGAACCAACCTTTCTCTATATACTAACCACTTCGAAATCGGATTAGAGTAAGACATGTCTTGAGAAGATACTTCCACAGACATTCGGATCTGAAGACCTCTGAGAAGTTCGGAACAGAGATTTAAGAAGTTCAGAATGGTCTTAAAACAGAGAGTCAGAGCTTCGGGACGCTGGAGCTTGAAAACCGATGCGGGACAATGATTTGGGGTCCCCTTTATATAGGCAACGAGAAGACGGTTCAACTTCCTCAGTTGATCAAACAGTTGTGACAAGATGAGATCAGATCTGATGGTTGAAAACCAATTCTCAAGAAAACATGAATCCGATCTTTTGATATTTTTATTAAAACAAAATTTTAAGAAAACTATTATCCGAAAACAAAATATAAGAAAATGTCAGCTAGTAAAGTATGACTACAAAAACTTGAGTAAGGAAATCATAACATTCAGATTGGATTAGGAGGATTATTTGTAATGGGTAATATTAAAAAAATTAACTACGAAAAAAAATCACAAAACTCACAATGAAAAACAAACTCAGTATGGAAAAATCAGTATGAAAAACATTATAAGGATTTCAGTACGAAAATTTCATTACAAAAGTTAAAAAAAATAAAAAACTCATTATAAAAGTTTCTGTACGAAAATCACATTATGGAAATACCAGTACGAAATTTTCCATTCCGGAAGTTTTCAATACGAAAATTTCCATTCCAGAATTTTTCTATACGAAAATATCCATTCTGGAAATTTTCTGTTCTGGAAATTCCCATACCGGAAATTTAGTTCCGAAAAGTTTGAAAATAAACTTTGATAAACTTAGTTACTCTAACAAAAAAATTTACTCCCCCTATGAAAAAGAGTTTATTGATGTAAGGAGATTTTTTTGACAGAAAGTTAATTAAGAAAGATTAACTTACGGTTATCATTCCTAACTTCTATTTAATGTATTCAAATCTATCAGTAGGCAAAGATTTTGTGAAAATATCAGCAAGTTGATCTTGCGTTCCGATAAATTGAAGAATGATATCTCCTTTTAGTGTGTGATCCATAAGAAAGTGATGCCTAATATCTATGTGTTTTGCATGAGAGTGATGTGCATGGTTCTTACTTAAGGCAATGACACTTGTGTTATCACACAAAATTTGAGTTTTAGTAAAACTCAAGCCATAGTCTGTGAGTGTGTGTTGCATCCACAACACTTGAGCACAACAACTTCCAGCTGCTACATATTCTACTTCAGTAGTTGAGATTGCTATAGAATGTTGCTTCTTACAAGACCAAGAAACTAATGAGTCTCCTAAGAAATGACAAGTTTCAGATGTACTTTTTCTATCCATTCTATATCCACCAATGTCAGCATCAGAAAAGATTTTTAAAATAAAATCATTTCCAGAAGTATAAAATAATCCTAGATCCATGGTTCCCATAAGGTAGAGAAAAATTCTTTTTACTGACTTTAAGTGAGATTCCTTAGGATTGGATTGATATCATGCACATAAGCATAATGAGAACATTAAGTCTGGTTGACTAGCTGTTAAGTAAAGTAAACTTTCTATCATACCTCTAAAAGATGTTTGATCTACTGGTTTCCCAGCTTCATCAAGATCTAAAGAGTTTTAGGTACTAATGGGAGTACTTATACTCTTAGTGTTGTCACAACCATACTTTTTGAGAAGATCTTTAATATACTTATGTCGAGATATATAGATTCATTCTGGTTTTTGAGAAATTTGAAAACCAAGGAAAAAAGTTAACTCACCCATCATACTCATTTCAAACTCAGATTTCATTAGACATGAAAAAGAGTCGGTTAAAGATTGGTGAGTTGAACCAAATATGATGTCATCAACATAAATTTGAACAATCAAAAAAATTATCTTATCTTTCTTTATAAAAAGAGTTGGATCTGCATTTCCATTAACATAGTTATTTTGAAGCAAAAATCCAGTGAGTCTATCATACCATGCTCGTGGGGCTTATTTAAGGCCATACAGAGCTTTGGTAAGTCTAAAAACATAATCAGGATGTTTTGTATCTTCAAAGCCAGGAGGTTGTTCAAAAAAAACTTCCTCTTGAACATAACCATTAAGAAAAGCACATTTCACATCCATTTGAAAAAGTTTAATATTAAAGAATGTTGTAAAGGAAAGTAGAATACAGATAGATTCAAGTCTGGCTACTGGAGCATAGGTTTCTTCATAGTCTATTCCCTCTTGCTGATTATAGCCTTTAGCAACAAGTCTAGATTTATTTCTTACTATCACTCCATTTTCATCACATTTATTTCTGAAAACCCATTTTACTCCGATAAAAAAAGTTTCCTTAGGTATTTCAACCAAAGTCCAGACTTTATTCCTTTCAAATTCATTTAGTTCATCTTGCTTGGCTTTGATCCAATCATCATCACCTAAAGCTTCATCAGTTATTTTAGGTTCTAATTGGGAAAGTAATGCTAGATGTTCTACTTCATTTCTTAAGTAACTTCTAGTCCTTACAGGTTGATTTACATCAAAAATGATACTATCACTGGGATGATTCTTAAGAAACACCTGATTTGGGTTTTGAAAACCATGTTCATCAACATAGGGTAGAAAGTCTTCCGGGGTAAATGTTTCAGAAGTATCTTCTTGAACATTATCCTTATCAGAAGGTTCTTCTGTCAAAGGTTGACAATCAGTTTTTGAAAACACATCTGAGGATGTAGGCTGGGATGGTTTAAAAACAAAAGGATCAGACTCATCCAATTTTACATGTACTGTTTCTTCAACAGTACAAGTATTTTTATTAAAAACTCTACAAGCCTTAGAAGTTGTGGAATAACCTAAGATAATTCCTTAATCAGATTTTGGTGTGAATTTATGTAGGTTTTATTTAGTATTCAAAATGAATAATTTGAAACCAAAAACCTTGAAGTAGGATAGTCTTGGTTTTCTACCATTCCATAACTCATAAGGAGTTTTATTAAGAAAAGGTCTAATCAAAACTCAATTTATAGTATAACAAGCAGTACTTACGGCTTCAACCTAGAAATGTCTAGCTATAGAATATTCACTCAACATGGTTCTAGTTATCTCTTGAATAATTCTATTTCTTCTCTAAACTACACCATTTTGTTGAGGAGTTCTAGGTGCTGAAAAATTGTGAGTAATACCTTTTCTATTACAAAAAGTTTCAAAATCAGAATTTTGAAATTCTTCTCCATGATCACTATGAATAGTTTTCAATGGAAGGTTTCTCTCATTTTTAACTTGAGCTCTAAAACTTTTGAAATAAGAAAAAGCTTCAGACTTCCTTGCTAGAAAATAATCCCAAGTAAATCTAGTGTAATCATCAACTAGAACAAACACATAGTATTTGCCTCCAATACTTCCAATTTGTGTTGGACCAAAAAGATCCATGTGCACTAACTTCAATGCATCAGTTGTTGAGACTTCACCGATTGATTTAAAACCAGATTTATGTTTCTTTCTATATTGACAAGGATCACAAACTTTAGGAGAATCAAATCTATGCTCCGATAGATCCTTAACTAGGTTCTTCTTAGTGAGTTTACATAGGTTTCTAAGGTTACAGTGACCTAGTCTTCTATGCCATAACCAGGAATGATCTTTCATTGCACTTAGGCAAGGTAAATCTTGGCTCATGAGTTCTTCTAGGTTCAAAGTGTAAACATTCTCTTTCTTATTGGCTGAGAGAATAAATTATTCCTTGGAATTGTGAACTAAGCACTTATCATTCCTAAAATTCACAAGGTAACCTTCATCACACAACAGACTTATGCTAATGAGGTTGTGCTTAAGACCCTTTACAAAAAGAACATTTGAAATCAAAGTTTTTCCTAAAAGAACAATATTACCAATACCAACAATTTCTCCCTTAGCATTGTCTCCGAAAGTTACCTTTCCTCCTTTCGTTTTGATAATCTTTTGAAAATAGATTTTGTTATCAGTCATGTGCCGGGAACATCCACTATCCATGTACCATGTATTGTTGCTAGTACTCTCTTTATTTTCCTGAAATCAAGAAGAGAATTAGAATTTCAGAATCCAGATTTGTTTGGATCCGATATTTCCAAATAAAAAATTTTTAGGAACCCACATCTTCTTAGAAAATTAAGCTTTGTGATATCCTAAGGATTGGGTTTTGTTTAAGGAACAATTCTTTTCCCGGTGACCACCACATTGACACTTGGTACTAAATGGGGCACTTTGAGGAATAGAATAATTGTTACTAAAAATTGGTTTTGCATGGGTATAACCAAATCCGGATTTATTTCTTAAAGGTCGTATTTGGGAATACATTTTATCAAAATTTTCATTACCATGGGTAAAGTTTGATAAACACTTCTTTAAGGAAAAAATTTCAGACTTGAGTTTTATAACCAAGTTTTTATCCTCAAAATCATTAGTTTTAGAACTAGAGCTAGGCTTGAAAACATTTTTCTTAGAAATTACTTTTTCTAACTCTTTAGAAAGTTTGTTCTTCTCAGAACATACTTCCTCAAGATTTTTGGAAATACTTTCAAAATCAGCATTTTTCCTATCAAGATCTTTAGAAAGATCTGATATATCATTTGTAAGAATAGAATTCCTAGAGTTTTCCTTATCAAGTTTCTTATTGAGTTTAAAATTCTCAATCTCAAGAAGTACAACAAACCTAGAAACTTCTTCATAAGTAGGTAAAGTATTTTCTTCATCAGAAGAGGATTCTTCATCAGAAGAGTTATAATACTTACTATCATTAGAATTTAAAGAAACATTGGTCAATGATTCAGCATTTCATACCTTAGCCATAAAACAATGATTATCAATAGGTAATCTGGCTATAAGACCAAGATTCTTCTATCCTGAAGATTCGTAATCAGAAGATTCATCTGAAGAATCACCACCACTGGCACTCCAGGTGTCACTAGCTTTTAGTACATTCTTAGCTTTGGCTTTATAATACTTCTTTCTATTCCTGTCTGAATGCCTTTATTTCCTTTCTTTCTTTTTGAGCAAAGGGCAATCTGGTCTAATATGTCCATCTCTATTGCAATAAAAACAAGTAACTTCTCCATCTTTCTTATCTTTCCTGTCCTTTTTCTTATACTTTGATTGGAAATTTCTCTGACCAGCTATCTTGTTCATCCTTCGGGAAAGATTTTCTAATTCATTTTCAGAGATTTCACTTTCACTAGAATCTAATTGAACAACTATCTTCTTAGACTTAGATCTGGTTACTCTCTCAGGAGTCTTGGCTTTCATATGATTTGATGTTGTTGTAAAAGCAACAGTACCATTCCCATTTTTCTTTTTGATGTTTTCAGCATCTCTCTTCATTCTGGTTTCATGTTGGAGAAGAGTTCCGAATAACTCATCAAGAGAAATTTGAGTGACCTTCTTGTTCTCATCTATAGCAGTTCTTTTGGATTCTCACTCGTTTAGCATGATATCAATTATCTTATCCACAAGTGGTTCATCATCTAACCCTTTCTCTCCCATAGACTGTAAACTATTGACGATAGTCATAAACCTCTGTTGAACTTTACATATTGTTTCTCTATAAGGAAAATTGAAGCCATGATATTCAGCTCTAAGCATAGCTCTCTTAGTTTCAATCACTTTAGAAATTCCAAAGTGTGTAACCTCTAACTTCTTCCAGATACAATTAGCTATTTCACAAGAAGAAATTTGGCTATATATATTTCTAGTCATTGGACAAAGTAAAGTATTGCGTACCTTATAATTGAGTTGATACTCTTGCTTTTCCTGGTTAGAAAAAGTTCTAACTTCCTTATCAGGAATTTTATAATCACCATTAAGCATAACAAAGTTATCCACTCCAGTATTGATAACAAAAGTCTTCATTTGATCTCTCCAGTACTCATAATCATTAACATCAAAGATTGGTGGTCTTGAATGATTTGGATTATCAATGGAGCCAACATTGACTCCTGCCATACTTAAAATAACCTTCGGCACACAAACTTGTTAGTAGAAAAAAAATTCGTAATAAAAAAGTTCGGAATAATAAAGTTCGGAATGAGAAAGTGAGAAAGAAAAACTTATACGTGAGTACAATTATTTCAGATACCTACCTCTAATAACAATTGTAGGATCGAAATAATGATGTAGATGCTCAATATACAAGAGGGGGGGTGAATTGTATACTATAAAAATTCCTTAGGAACCTTTAAAGTTAGTTACGAATAACTATGTTTTCCTTAAGCAAAAGAAAAGGGCTAAGTTAAACAAAGTTTAAACTAAGAAAATTCACAACACTTCTAACACCAAATGAAAACATGGAAAAAGGAATGAAGTTATAAACTTCAGTCCTATGAACTTTCATAAAACTAGAAAGAGATTCTGAAAGAAGGTTCCGGAAATATGGTTCTGGAGATTGAAACATAACAAAAGATTACAGTATGAGATTCTACCTTAAAGCGTATAGAATCTAAATGAAACAGAGTACAAGTAAGGAAGCATAAGAAAGTTATACATTCCTTACAATACAATATGCAGCGGAAATAAACAAGTAGTAAAACTATAAGTAACAAGATATAAGTCTTTTAACCCAAAGAGAAGGGTATCCAACAACATTGGATAAAGGTCCCTTGATTTATACTTTTAAGAAATTCTATCTTACCCACACCAGGGTAAGCCCTCAATACAAAGATCAGAGTCTCTTTCTTGCTATCCCCACATGCCCTCAACTTCAAGGTAGTTGGAAACCTCTGTCTTCCTCAGCAAGGAAGCCCTTAACTTCAAGGTGTTGGAAACCTCTATCTTCCTATCCCCGGAAGTCCTCGAATTTAATCACAACATTCGGAGTCGCATGAAGAAAAAAATGAACGAGCGGTTCAGTACGCACAAGTCATGAAAATCATTCTCTCTCTAGAAATCACCTTAGCAGCTTGTGGTCTCTAGATCGATCAACTTCTCTATGTTCTATTGATATTTTTAAAATGAGCTCCTATGTATAGGCATGGTCGACCTCCCTTCCAACGGTCATATTTTCCTTAAAAATCAGAGGGACCTATACACGTGTAACTAAACCAACGGTTAGTTTATAATAGAATAGATGACATCGTTTTATAACAAAACAAGTGTAACAGAATGTACGACATTATTTTAAGTCTAACTAAAATGTTCGGAGTGAATATTCGGAGTGAAGGTTCAGAGTGTAAGAAAAATATTAAAGAGTAGAAAAATTATAAAAGTGTAAGAAAAATGAAATTTCGGAGTCTAACCAAAAACAATTTTTTGAGTCTAAATAAATTCGGAGTGTATAAAACAAAGATGATCAGATTCTATTTAATAGGTGAATTCAGAATGAGAATTCGGAATGAGAATTTGTCACTAGAATTCGTAATGAGAATTCGTCATCAGAATTCGTAATGAGAATTCATCATCAGAATTCGTAATGAGAATTCGTATCCAGAATTCGGAGTAGAACTTTATTACAGTTCTCATCCAGAATTCAGAACCTAAAACAGAATGCTTCATATCAAAGTTTCAAACGATTCCGAGAATATAGAAATGACTCCAAATCTTATACTTAAGAAATATATGGATGAAAATATGATAAGGATAATTTTTCTTACAAAAGCAGTTTTCCTTATAAAAGTAATTTTCCTTATAAAAGTGATTTTCCTTTTAAAATCAATTTTCCTTATAAAAGCGATTTTCCTTATAAAATCAATTTTCCTTATAAAAGCAATTTTTCTTATAAAAGAAATTTTCTTAAAGATAAGGTGTTTGTGATTTTCAAAACAATAAGGAATGGAAAAGTCATAAGGTAAACCTTATTGACTCAACAATCAAATCATAATATATAGATATTCATTATATAACAAAATGATCCATGCCAAAATCATATAGGTCTAGTGTCTTTGGAATCTTAGATACACAAACATCTGGTTCATAGAAGGATAACATCATATCATAATATGTTCTTTAGAACTAGAACCATTAATATGCTTATATTACATAATACCATTCCTCATAACTTTGGGAAAGGAAATACAAGAAATGATGGGATCAGATACCCAGTAAGGGTAAACAAGGGGCTTATCAATATAGCATGACCAGACAAGTATGAGAACATGAGAATAACATTTTAAAACCATACCCTATGTACCATATATCATAATCTTAAGTTATGAAATAAATATTATCTATTCACAATACATGAATCATAAATTAATCAAATAATATAATCCATGAATCCACAACATTGGCATCATACATAGACTTATAACATACACATAAACATTGAAAATCATTTCATTGGTAGTCAAGGATCACTGCCAAAATTGTCATAGTGGGTTGGGTTTACTCTCCAAACCGTTTTTAGTATTCAAGGTTCACTCCCAATACAATCATATTCAACAAATCCCTTATTAAACTAGGATCACTACCCATTCGAGTCCTTTTTATCTCATGATAAATCCACCTTCACTTGATACATTAGAGGTATATATACTTCGGGGCCAACGCATCACATAATACAAATCAAGTATATGTGTTCCAAGAGGTTATAAAACATTTATCATATGATAACCTATGAAAGTAAAATAGGTTCTATAAACATTTCATCACCACATAACCTATTCAAAAGAAACTATTTTCATAATAATTTCACCAATTCATCATAGTATAACTCATGGAAAAGGAACTTTTTTCATAAACATAATTTCATCATAATCATAAACCATATAGAGAAATAATAAGGATGGTATCCTTGGATCATATCCCCAAAAAATCATATGTAACATCAAAGGATTTCATCTTAGACGGAAAATTATTTTTAATGTCACTTGGAATATTTCTTAAGGAAAATATCCATTCTATTGTTAAATAACTTATATAAAATCTAAAAATTTCCCAAATATTAAAGAAATATTTTTCTTAAAATTACTTGTAAATTTTAAATAAATTTTCAAATCATTGATTATTCATGATGGAAATAAATGTCATTCATGCTATACATGATAAAACAAAGATTCATTCCACATTTTCAGTAAAAAGTCAGAAGTACCTCATTTTTAAAAGTAATAAGATAATTATTTTTAATACCTTTTTAAAAATTAAAATATGAGTAAAAAATAATATTAAAAATAATATGATAATTTTATTATAATTTTTGAAATCATTTTTAGAAAACATGACCACATAATGGAAATGATTATCGACTAAATAGAGAGATAAAGTTGATTTTCATTAAAATTTTGTTTCATCAAATTGATTTATTAAAGAGATTAAACAGAAAATAAAAAATATAATTTAAATAAATAACCATAATATAAGAAAATTATGTAGTTTATTAAGGGATATATCGTACTCTTTCATCATCAGAAACTTAATGATAAACAATCCTGATAAACAATGAGATTGTAAAATAAAACCCTTACCACTTTGGAAACTTTTGAATTGTGATCCCTATAAAAGAAATAAAAATCAATGGATATGAATAACTCTTAGTTTTAATGATAATAATAATAAAATAAATTTATGGGTAGTATATACATTACAAAAAAGGAACCATTGGAGAATATGACATGTGTCTAACAAAACTAAATGTGAGATTAAAATTTCTTACCTCATAGCTCGACATTATTTATACACATTAGAACCTACAATATAACAAATATAGGTTTATTATGCATCTATTAAAGAACCATAATAATATAATTACAACCATATATTATTTACATATAACCTTTTACCACATGTTTTTTAATAATTATTTATTAAAACCACCATTTTGGGTTATGACTGCTTCATTTTTCAAGTATGTTTTGGTTGGGCAGTTTTGGTCCATGTACATTAATTATGATTTAAACATCTAAATTTTTTTATTAATGATATAAATATTATATATATTTAATATATAAAAATTTATATTCATCCATAAAATATAGAGATATGAAAATGAATTACACACTTCATGGAGATGGTATGTCATACGTACACATGAATGGTGTTTCTATTTTTTGATGGATGGAGCAAAAGAAAGGAAAATAAAAATTCACATATATAGTTTAAATTTTATATCATAGATAATATATAATTTCATTAAATATATCATTATTTAATTGTATATAAAAATCAAATTAAAAATGTATCACTTCACTTCGTGGAGGCGATAGTCTACACTTAAACACGAGCAACATTACCATTTTCCAACGGATTAGAATGTAAGAAGAAATAAAAGATATTATAATTCAAAAAGTATAACCATATCATATATATATATATAATATAAATATATAATTTAAATCCATATTTATATCCATCTTCGGTATGTGGTGGTGGAAAATGAATTACATTGGTTCATGAGGTGGTAGTCCTCCGTACACATGATCGACGATTTTGTTTCCAATTTGATTGAATTGGATATGGATATAGGTTATTAAAGTTAAAATAAAATTATATTAGTATATTTAATATATTTATGTTATTAAATTATCATGGTTTAATTATATTTTATGTAGCTGAAAGAATAAATAAAATAAAAATTCTTGGTTAACACTGATACATTTTCTTGAAACAACCTCTTTAGGTTAACACCAAAAACCTTACTATGATGGTTTCATAACAGAAAAAGGCCAATAATATGTTTTTACTGAATTTAGGAAAGTTTTTGAGTATTTATTTTCTTAAATAAAAGGATCTTGAATTATGGATATGAGAGGATAGGGGGTGTCTTATTATAAGTAGGGGAGATGACACACTTGGAATTTTTGAAAAAAATAACAAATAGATGCATTTTAACCAAGAAAAATGGATAAAAAATGGACCATTATCAAACCTTAGATTATATAATTTCTAAATATGTATATAAAATAAAAACTATATTAGTTTTTAGGTTATTGTATCCTTATCTATTTTGTTTAACCCCAAAAAACGTGTTTTAGCCATAACAACAGTAATTAATTTTTAATTTTTTTACTATTCATTTTGAAAAAAAATTAAGTTGAAATTATTATATAATATTTATTATTTATAATAAAAATATTGAATCCATTTTTTCAAATTCATTTCATAGAAGTGGCAGAATTACATTCTGAGTTAAACACACTTTCCCGATGAAAAAGAGGTTTTCAAAGAAAAAATTTATATAAGTATAAAAAGTTATTATAGAAAAATTGAACATAAAATGATTAAAATTATATAAATTGGTTTTATGATAATATAATTTTACTAATTTTACTTTTAAAAAAATTAGAAAAATGAAACTTTGTAAATAATTTAAACAAGAAGGCAATTTTCTAAAAAAACAGTAGTTTTCACCATTCATAAAAAATTTATTATTTTCAAAAAATTATAACAAAAACAATATAAGATAATTTTGAATGTTTATTTAAAAATTTAATTTAATTTTTACAACAAAACAAAAAATGTAAAAAAATTATTTAAAAACATGGGTGAAAAACGTGATGAAACTACTTCTAGAAAAAATACAGTTTCTAAGCATAAAACTGGATTATTCTTATCTCATAACTTAAAAAAATATTAGAATTATTATAAAATAGTTAATTTAATATATAATATATTAATTTAATTTAAATTGTTATCCAATAATTATTAATTTAATTCATTAATATAAAAAATCACTTTGCACATATGAAAAATAGTTTTTCATAAATACATTTCCTTTATTTTCAAATGATTTATATTTTAATTTATAATCAATTTAAAACCAATGAATTAATTTAATACATGTGTAAGAAATATAATTTAAATAATTTAATTATTATTATTCATAACCACTAATTTGACAGCTAGGTTATAACGGTATACCATATTATGGTTCCTCAAAACATGGTGTTATGTGTAATAAAAGGTATCGAAAAAATAAAATTTATTTGAAAAATATTTATTTCATAAAACAACAAGGTGATGTATTTTAACCCTTAAAAATAATTTATCCCTTGAAATTACCCTATTCAAATAGAAATAATTGATGATACTTCTTCCCCATAATATCATATGGTTTCATGTAGTTTCCTTAAATTGGTTGTTTCACCAAAAAAACTTTTACCAGGTGGGTCATCATATTTTGTAGAAATTTCTATATATGATTTAGAATCTCCACTAGTTATTACTAATAAGAAATAAATTTATCCAGTGGTATGAAATATATCTTCATTACAAGTGAATTATTAGGTATGTACTTCTCCATGATAGATACATGGAACACATCGTGGACATGAGAGAGGTTTGGTGGATGCATCAAACGATAAGATACCATCCCCAATTGATTAAAAATATAGAAGATGCCAATATAACTAGGTGTTAGTTTTTATTTATTTTTGAATCTAATAACCTTATTTCATGTAGAAATTCATAGAAAAATCTTCTCTCCAAATCAGATTCCAAATCACACCGACGATTATCAGTATAACTTTTCCATCGACTTTAAGCTTTCTTAATGTGTTTTTGAATGGATATAACATTTTCTGATATTTCCTTAGCTATCTCAAGTCCCAATAACTTTATTTCTCCAAATATATCCCATCATGTTAGAGTTTTGCACTAATTTTAATAGAAGGCTGCATAAGGAACCATCTGAATGCTCAAGTTAAAGGTATTTATTAAGAAAACCCAACTCGAGGTAAACATTGATACCAACCAACTTTTAATACTATAGAAAAATAAATTGAGATATAATCAAGGTTTTTAATGGTTCTCTTAGAATATCCATTTTTCTAAGGATGATATACCATTCGAAAACTCAACCATGTATCTAGAGCCTGCTGAAGACTTCGCAGGAACATTAAGGTAGAACTGTGATCCAGATCAGATAAAATATAATGTGGTACTCCCTGAATCTATGCTATCTCCTTAATTTATATCCCAATAATTTGATCCGAATAGAAAAATTATATGATGGAAATGAAGAGTTGTTAACTTGTAAGGCGATCGACTACAACCCATATACCATTAAGTCCCTTATATGTTTTGGGAAATTTGATAACAAAATACATGGTGATGTTTTACCATTCCCATTTAGGTATAGGTAATGGTTTTAGAAACCCCTTAAAATTATGTGTCTTAGGATTACCATTTTTACATACTGTGCACTAAGATACATACTCAGGAATATATCTCTTCATGTGGTTCCACCAGAAATATTCTTCCAGGTCTCTATACATCTTCATTCTTCCATGATGAATAGATAATAGAGAACTATGAGCCTCAACCTACACCTCATTATTTAAATATGGTTTTTAGGGAACACATATATGGTTACTGAACCTAATAATTACATCACATTAATGGTTTAACTTATTATTATTTATCACATTCTTTTGTAGCTTTATATTATCTTTATGAGCCTCTTTATTATTCACTTGGAAAGATGGTTGAACATTCATTTATGAAAGATAAAATTTCTCCACTTAAATCAATATTTCTAGATCAATCCTTTTAAAATCCAAAAATATTGGATTTTTTGTAATCATCCTCTTAAATAATATAGAATGATACCTTCTACTCAAAGCATCAACCACCTTGTTAACTTTCCCCTTGTGGTAATGTATTGAGTAGTCATAATCTTTAATCAGTTAGAACCATCTTTTTGGACATATATTCAAAAATTTATATATTAATAAATTATTTAAAAACCTATGATCAATATATATATATATATCACATTTTTATAAAAAAATACAACACCTCTGTATCTTTAATGTGAATATTTCTATAGCTAACTTCAAATTATGAGCTGGGTCATTTTTCATATGAACCATCTATTTTTATGAGGCCTATGATATTACAATATCATTATACATTATAATTAATATCAATACATTATTCTATGTGTCACTAAATATTACAAAACCTTCTCCACTATAGGGTAATGTAAGAATAAGTTCAATAACTAACCTTCTCTTCAGTTCCTTGAAATATTCATTATATTCATATATCTAAAGGAACTTGGCTCCATTATAAGTTAACGTAGGGTGTAGATTGGATATCCATGATACAATGTACATAAAGCATATATAATATCCAATAAAACTAAAAAAATCATGGATCTGTTTGACTGGGGTTTGTCTAGGCCAATATTCTATAGCCTCTATCTTTGATTAGTCCATTGATATTCCATTGCTTGAGATTATATGGCCCAAAAATGAATCATTTTGTATCCAAAATTAATACATGGTAAATTTTTCATTCAATTTATCCTTCCTTAGGGTCATCAAAACAATTATCAAGTGATCTTCATGATCTTTCTTTCTCTTTTAATATGTAAGAATATCATCTATAAATAATACCATAAACTGGATAGGTTATTATCAAAATACTATATTCATTAAATCCCTGAAGATGTTTAGTACATCACTATATATTCATAATACCCATACCTTGAATAGAATTTTGTCGTAGGAATATCTTTTTCTAGACCCCCAATTGATGATATCCATAATGAATTTCAATTTTGAAAATGTATTGAGAATTACATAGATGATCAAATTGGTCATCAATATAGGGTATATGATACTTGTTATTTATTTCGATATTGTTCAATTGTAGATAATTATTGAATAGTCACATCGATCCATATTTCTTTTTAATAAAAATAACTGGTGTACCCCATGATGAAAAACTTGGATTAATAAATCCCTTTTCAATACTCTCATGGATTTGATTATGCAATTCTTATAAATCAATTAGGGTCATTCTATTATGAGTATTTGAAATAGGTGTGGCACCATGTATAAGTTCTTTAATAAATCAACTTCATAATATAGTTTAAGATAAGGAAATTGTTATGGAAATACATCAAAAAAATATTGCACAATAGAAATATCATCCATTTTTTAGTTTTTCTCCAACCATATGAGATAAACACCCATTTTAAATTGGAACCACAATCCCTAAATGGATTTCATCTCCCTCAAAATTTCATATCTATTGTAAAATTGATATATGATCATAGGTTGGTTTAAAATATAAAACCTGAATTTCTATCCTCAGAAATTGATGTGGGATTTATACTAAGAAAGATAATCCATGTCTAAGATAACATCAAATTCAACCATATGGAGAATAAAAATATTTTCAAGAATAAAATTCCCAAAAACATCCACTAGAGAAGAATCATATACATGAGATGAAATGTTCATACCATTATGTTTTTTTGCTTTTAATTAATGATATAGTTGTTGGGGCGGAATTCATGACACCCTTAGAACATTCTTAAGATATAAAATGGTTGGTATATCTTGATTATAATAATATATTATTAGTTCACAATTGGATGGTATGTATAACTTTCACTTCATTTTTATCATACCTCTCATAAAAAATAGTGATCACATGATATTTACCTTTATCCCTAGGCTTAATAGGTTTATAATTTTGATCATAATCATTAAAATTCCTCTTTTTTCATTGGTTAGAATATTTCTTATACTCCTTAAATTTGAAGCACTAGAGTTTTGATGGTTAATTATATATATATTTCCATATATTCACGCCATTAGATTAATTCTGCCCCCCATTGTTTTTAATAATTTTTTTTGAATTCCATGTTCATTTTCTTCTCAAAACCATGAGATTGATATGTAACTCCAATATGCATTTCAACCTTGATAAAACATTAAATAATTTATTCATAGATACTGGAGTCTCTTATGGATAACTCTTTTCAAATAGACTATTTTAAACAACTAATGAATCAGTCAACCTTACTTTCATGTTGGATGATAATACCATAATTATACCTTGATAATCCTGTAAAATTTTTCTTATAGGTTCCAATAGATTCAAAATCCTTCTTCTTTAGCTATAAGAATTAATTCTACATTTTTTTATAAATAATATGAATAAAATACTTATTGAAAAATATTCTTTTAAAATTATCCCAATCTATAGAGTAATATTATTTTTTTCCCTTGTATTCTTGATAAGATACCACTATTTACTCACTTCTCCAACCAAATGATATACATAAAAATGATTTTCTCCTACTATAAACACTAGAAAATGGAAAATGACTTTTCAGGGGTATATATCCATTGCTCATAAATTAGTGGATCAGAGGACCAAGTAAAATAAGGAGGACATTGCCTTATGAAGTAATCAATATAACATTGGTCCCACATTTTCTCATTTTGTATTTTCAACATGATTCATATCTTAAGAAAGTTGTCTGAGCATAGAAACGATATTTTGCATTCTAGCTCCCATAAAATTTGGTTTCTCAAGAGTATGATAATTTCATTTTTTACTGTATTCAGCAACAAAATAATTCCTTCATGCTCCATCCATGGAATAAAACACACAAAAACTAGTGTGGGAAACATTATTCATAGTGAAAAAACACATATTCATGAAAAATAATTTACCGGATGCCTAAATTGTGACACCTTATTTTCAATATATGACACATTAGGTTTTATCTAGGTCATTAATGGTCATAATTGATTCAAATATGTCATTATAGTTAATAAAGAGTTTGTGAATTTCCAAAACATATGCCTTGGGAGTGTCAAACTAGGTGTGAAATAATGCCTATTTTTGTGCATCAGGTGATGATCAAGTCAAATCAAAATGCACCATTTTGGGGGTTATAAACCCTAGGTAAAATTGTTCTAGATCCACATCTACTAATAGAATCTATAAATAGATATAATTTCTTGGAAACCACTTAATATATTTTTCACCAAAATTCAAGTAAATTTTCCTATACTTTGACTTTTCCCAAGGGTTATCAATAATTTTTTTTCATCCTAGTTTCCAATGGTTAAGAAAACCATTCTATGATACTGATTATAGAGACCCATGATTTTCATATATAGATATCACATCTAAATATATGGTAATTCATTCCATAATATAACAATACATTCTAGAATTGTATATATATAGCCCCCTTGGATATATGGATACATAAACAATTGGTTCATAAGAGGACTAAATCATTTCCCACCATGTTCATTATAACTAAAACCATTCTAAGAAATATCATACACAATACCTTTCTTCATAACCCGGTGAAATAAAACATAAGAATGGGAGAGATTAGATGTCCAATAAGTCTAATTATGGGAGATATAAAAATAACACGGGTATAAGGGTATGCGAACATGAGAATAACAATTGAATATCATAACCTCTATATCATATATCACAATCTTAAGTCTATAATAAATCTTTGTGGTTAATAATACATGAATCACAATGTAATCGAACAACATAATCTATGAGATCATAACATTAGACTAAGACATAGATTTTGGCATACACATAAGAATAGAGAATAATTTACTTAGTAGTAAATGATCACTTCTAAAGATATCATAGTGGATTGGGTTCTCTCCCCAAACCATTGTAGTAGTCAATGATTGTTCCCAAGACTACCATAATGGACAAAATTCCTTACTGAACTGGGTTCACTCTTTGTTCTAGTCCTATTTATCCCATGATATTTCCATCTTTTCCCAATGCGTTAGAAGGATATAAAATTTTTAACCCACTCATCACATAATGAAAATCATATATATTTGGTTCATAATATCAAAAAAAATTCATCATGTCATAACTCATGAAAAGAAAACTCGTTTCATTAACATTTAATCATATCATAATTGATAAAAAAGAAATATGTTTTATAACAATTTAATCAATTAATCATAGAATAACCTAAAGAAAAGAAAAAGGTTTCATAAACATCCTTTCATCATAATCATGATCCATCCATATAAATAATAATGATTTTACTATTAGACAATATCCCCATAAAATCTTAAGTAACATCAAATGATGTTATCTGAGATCAAAAATGATTTTAAAAGATCACTTGGACCATTTCTTGATGAAAAATATACTTTCCAATTTAAAATCACTAATTTAATATCTACAAATTTCCAAAATATTGAAGAAATAATTTTATTTGAAAATAAACTTGGAAACCTGTAATTTATTCTTTAAATAATTGAGAGTTCATGAAAATGGGTAATAATCTTCATGTTGTACACATTAAAATAATGATTCCTTTCTCATTTTTTGATAAATAGTTAAAAGCATCGTGTTTTGGAAAGAGAAAATAAGATTCCTCGTAATTTTTTTTATAAAAATATAAACATGGATTAAAATTAATTTTAAAAATTATATTATAATTTTCAAAACATTTTTGAATATATTTTTATAAAATATGCACATGGAAGAGAAAGTATTTTCGACTGAAGAGGGAAATAATATCGAATTTCCATAAAAACATTTTTCAAGTATCTTGAGTACTTAAAGAGAGGTAGATTAAAGTAAAAAAATTTAATTTTAATAAATTAAATTATTAGAATAAAATTCATGAGTCTCTTGGGAGATATATTATAATATTTTATCATCTGAAACTTAATCATAAACAATCCTGATAAACAAAGAGATTATAAAATAAAACCCTTACCACTTTGGTAACTATTAAATTGTAAGAACCATGAAATAAAGAAACAATTATTTATATCTATACCCAAAAAATTTAATGATATGAATTATAAAATAAATTCATGGGTTGTATATACACAACACAAGATAAACAAGTGGTGAATATAGAATTTATCATATAGAAATAAAAGTGAAAAAAAAACCCTTACCTCAAGTCTCTACTTTCCAATACATTTTCAAAACACCGGTATAATAAATATGGTTATATATATATATATATAAATATATATATATTTATTATAGAACCATATTCATATATATAATACCATGTATGGGATACATATAAATTTTCAAAATAGTCTATTAATAATTCTTTATTAAAATCATTGTTTCATTTGATAACTGCTTCATTTTTCATTTATGTTTTAGTTCTGTGGTTTCATTCCTTGTAATTTAATTATGGATCCAACATATACATAATTTAAATCATCCTAAAAATATCATATATATCCATTATATATGTATATATTCATCCTTAAAAATTAAATATTCAAAAATGATTTACACCATTCATAATGGTAGTAGACCGTACGTACGCATGAACGTTGTTTCCATTTTTTGAAGGTTGGAACAAAAGAAATATAAATAAAAATTAACCTTTAAAAATAATTTTATGCAATATATATCATATATATTCATTAAATATATATTTATAACCATCCATGTAAAAATAAATGGAAAAGTGTATCACATATCTTTTTGGAGGTGATAATTCACACGTACACATAAGTGACATTATCATTTTCCAACAGATTGAAAGGGAAGAAATTAGATGTGATATTATAATTTCATAAGTATAATTATGTAATAAATATAATATATATACATTAAATCCATAATTATATCCATCTTTGATAGGTGGTGATGGAAAACGAATTACATTGGTTTGTGAGGCAGTAGTCCTCCACACACATGATCGATGATTTCATTTTCCATTTGATGGAAGTGGATATAGATATAGGTTATCAAAATTAACATAATAAAATTTAATTATATGGGAGATACATATTTTATTATATCATAATGTTTGTATAATATTTTAATAATGTGGAGTAAGAATAAAATAGAAATTTTCGATTAAGAACGATACCTCTTCTTCGGACAAACTCTTTAGGTTAGCACAAAAAACCCTATTAGGAGGGTTTAATAAACAAACAAAATGACCCATTTATTATTAATAGGGAATTAAGGAAGGTTTTTGGATATTTATTGACTAAAAAATGCTCTTTATGTATGTATCTAGAGGAGTTGGTTTCCCTTTTATAAGTGGGGGAGAGGACACACTTTGAATTTTTGAAAATAATAAAATATATCCACATTGTACACACACAAAATGGATCAAAAATGAACTATTACCAAAACGTAAATGATATAGGGTAAGAATATGGCCATAAAATATAGTTTAGATAAGTTTTTAGGTCATTTTAACTTTCTCTATTTAATTTAATCCAGTAAACTCATTTTAACCCTAACCGCGGTAACTAATTTTTGATGTTTTTACTATTGATTTTGAAAAAAATTAAGTTTAAAATATTATATATTATTAATTATAATTATTCCAAATATTAAATTAATTTTAACCAATTAAATTTATAGAACTAGTAGAATTTATTTTAATGTTAACCTGTAGACGCAATGAAAAAGCGGTTTTCCAAAGAGAAATTTTTCATTAGTATAAAATTTTTTTATATCAAAATAGAATGTAAATTTTATTGTAATGATATAAATTAGATAAATAATAATACAATTTAACTAGTTTTTTTAAAACAATTTTAAACCAAAATTATACTTTGTAAAAAAATTAAACAAAAAGGAACTTTTCAATAAAAGACAATATGTCTTGAATATTCATCGAAAATTTGATCTTTTCAAAAAATGATTGAAAATTAAATATAATATAATTTTTAATTATTTTATTTCAAAAATTAAGTTTATATTGTTAAAAAAATTCTCCAAAAGTGTAAAATTTAATTCGAAAATAAGTGTGCAAAGCACGACGAAGCTGCCTTTTAGAAAAATAATGTTTTCGATCATAAAACATGATTATTCTTATCCCATTTATAGAAAAAAAATATTAGATGAAGGATAAAAAAATTAATTTAAAATATAATATATAAATATAATTAAAATCATTAACCAATTATTATTAATTTTATATATTAATATAAAAAAACTTTGCGCAAAAAAAACTAGTTTTCAGAAAACTTTATTTTACTTTCTAATGATTTATATTTTATTTTCTAATAAAATTATTGCCAATGAATTCAATTTATACATGTTTAAAATATAAAATTTTGATAATTTAGTTAGTCTTATTACCTTCCACCAAATTAATGTCTAGGTTATAACATTATATTATATTATAGTTTTTTAAACCTAAGTGTTTAGTGTAACACAAGCAATTGAAAAAACTAAATTTATTTGAAAAAAATATATTTCATAAAATCTCAGAGTTTTACATATTATATCCTTATACATAAAAATTACCCAATTTATATCATAATTATTTTGGTGAACCCATCATATCATGTGTATGAATATGTGTTCCACACATGGAATCAAATATAAGGCATAAACATAATGATTACCCATGTAAAGAAATGGGTTACAAACTCATATCTTATAAAATAAATAGACATAATATCCTAATGGTTTCAATTAAATAATGTTCTAAAACATCCTTAGAAGTAAATAAATGAAACATTATCCTATTAAATGAAATATTATGTCCAAGTGAAGGGAAAATGTGAAAATATTGGATAGTAAACATTTGAAATGTACGTCTATAGTACAATTTTAGGGAAAAGGGTACATAGTATTTAAAAAGGGATACAAAATATTAATTTCCATAAAACTGTAATTTAAATAAATAGGGATTTCCATAATCAAATGAGAAATTTTATAAACCATTTATGTTTTAAATTTTTGTAAATGATAACCCAAATAAAATAGGGTTGTTCAGAGGGACCCCTTACATTATGTCCTAGAACTGTTCTGCACATGAACAAATTATCCAGAAAAATAAAATTAACTTCATTAATTAATTAATTAATAATATTTTCAATCTATATTTTATTTAATATAATTATATTTTATTCATTTATAACTAATAAAATGATATATAAGGTATAATGTCATTGTTCTGAGGGAGTTTGTTTCATGGTTCCAGGGTTGGATCACTTGAGGAAAATTATGGAGATTCTTATCAAATTGGACTATAACTCCATAAGTGAAATAGAATTTTTTACTTGTAATTATAAAATTTTAAATGGTACCAAATTCCCATATGTGTTCCAATATTTTAATGAGTCATTTAGTAAAAAAGTTATTGTTAAATGGTTAGTTTATTTTGGCGGTTTTACAGACCATCAAAAATTGGTTTCATTTTATTTAAAAGTATTGACATATATTCAATATAGAATCTTAAAAATATATAATTCACATATTTGGGTCATTTTAATCCCACATAAGTTAATTTATACATTCTATGAAGGTGATAATGGAATAAAACTCATAGTCCGTAGTGGCGGTGGACTAGCATAATTTGGGAAATGGTATCATTTTTAGATTAATAAGAGAAGAAAATATGATATATGGTAAATATTAAATTATAAATATTTTATTTTAGTGTATATATTACATTGGATATTTTATGACATGTTTTATGATGGATTTGGGGAGAATTTATAAATTGAAAAATATTTAAAAGAGGAAGTTTGACAATACTACCTCTTCAATACCGTCTCCTTGGAAAAATTCTTAAGGAAATTGGAATTGGTCTTTTGATGATACCATAAGTACTATTAAATGGGAAAGGATTGGGATAAGAATTAGGGATAAATTTTGGATGATATAATTCTTTGAATATGTGAGGATAAGGGGAGGTGAGGGGTGGTATTTATAAAGGGAGGAGCGAGATTTTTTGAATATAATATTCATTAGTTTATTATTTTGGACCAAGACTACTAATATAATTTATTATTATGAAAATAAATAGTAAATAGTTCATTATTATTATAAATAATTGGTTCCTACATCATCCATGATTCAAAAATTCATTTATCTATCTTATAATGTTAAAAATAATATTTTTTTCAAACTTTACTATTCACAAAAAATTCAACTAGTTTAGAAAAATTTCAAAAACTCACCCCATCCATTTTTTGAAATTTAGATTCCAAAAATTAAATCCTTTTAATGAAAATTATTTTATAAATATGATAAATATAATTTTTAAATTAAATACTTATTTATTCCAAAAAATACCATTTTAATATTATGATCAATTTTCAGACCTGTTGTAAAATTAATTATGGTCTCATAAAATTATATTATTATTATAATAAATCGTAATATTAATTTGAAAACCAATTTTATGAAAATAAAATTTCTTTTAAATTATTATATTTTTTAATAAAATGTAAATAATTCATATATGGTTTCAAGAAAAATTACACTTATTTTAACCAATTTTAAAAAATTAATTTACTAGTATAATAATATAATTATGTCATATTTTCAATTTACATGATACCTAAATATGATTTAAACTTTCATTAGTTAGGATACTATTCTATTGGTGAGGTTTCTATTCCTAAGAGTCAGATTACTATCACAATGGTTAGATTTGTAATAGTTATATAACTTCTATAATTTCTATAAATACCTGAAATTTTATTAATTATTCATTAAATTTTATTTTATATCAAAGTGATATATATATTTTCATTTTCATGATGAATATTTCATTACTGATATATTTTTTTCATTTCTAAAGTATTTTTCTATAGTGAGGTTATTTTACTGGATTGAGAAAATTCAAATTTTAAAATTTAAGTTGTAATATTTTCTACTAGTAATCCCATTGTAATATTTTCAATTATTATAGCCATGTTTTTCACTAAATTTAATATTCAAATTATTATATTAAAATTTTATTGGTTTTACCTCGTGGTGTGTGTTATTTATATATTATTGTATTGCCAATTATGACAAAATTATATAATCAGATTGGAAATTCCATTGATAAAATTATGGTTCATTATAGTGATGGATAATATATTTATCTATGGAGACATGATAACATAATTGGGTTATATTTGGTGGTGGGTGATGACCCACTATAGATTGAAATTCTAAAGGAGAGGTCTTGTTAATGTTTGGAAAGAGGCTGTAAAATAAGGCTCATGTTGGATTTATGCCATGAGCTAGTTCTTTTGTCATATTTTTGTAGATTATTAAAAGGAAAATAATGTATATCATTAAGTTAATTCAACCTTAAAGCTATTTTTATGTCGATTTATAATCATTTGGAAGTACTTAGTGGTGGAGTGCAGCGTAGGTGACTTGTTCTCATATAGAAACCACCAAGAAAAAAATTTAAATGTGGAGATAAAAGAGATTCCACTGCAGTGAACCTTGTAAATAGACCATTTCTAGATGGATGTAACTGGGTCATGGATTCACTTCATCCCATGTAATAGGTAATACCATTTTGTTGGATAAATTTATATAAGAAAATTCTTTTGGGTGTGTAAGCTTCACAAGACATTCATACAAAGGGAATATGTTTTTCTTGAGATGAGTTAGATCTCGTAGATTTGATTATTAAATATGATACTCCATTCCTTATAGGTTGTGTATAATGTTTTATTTGATCACGGACATCCTATGATGAAGGATGTGTGTGAAAGGGTGGTTATTTTTCCTCACAGGGTAGTTTTGTGAGTTTCCCTATTTAAAAATTATAGCTATTTTCTTTTCGGGGATGTAAATGTTTAAAGGTGGGGAGGATATAGTGACCCAAGATTTTCCTAGTGAAAACTAATTTTACATATGAGTTTATGTGTTTTAGGACCTCTTTAGATGAAAGGTGCTAAATTTTACCTAGTAAAAGATGTTGTTGATCGACATTGTCGAATTGCCTGAAGTAGACCCATGAATGCTAAAAATTATGGAACATGGATATAGATAATTAAATGACTGATAGATAGCCCAAAATTTTAGTGTCTTGAACTAGGAAGAATAGGGGCCCATCCACCACTCTAGGTGTATCTTTTTTTGTTTTTCCCCTCTTGGATCACATTCAATATCTTCCTTCCAAATAACAGACAAGAAAACAAGTACACAACATTTAAACACATGGAACATGGAAGCAAAAGAATTGGAATAATACAAAAGATGATCTTGTGGTTTTAATGTTTTCTGCTACACCCATGGATAATTTTTGTATCTTTAATTAAAGTAAAGGTTCAACTTAGTTATAATATATCCAAGTTATGGAACCCTACCCAAAGTACTAGAAGAAGATAAACCAACACCACCAGCTACTGCATCTTTCAGCACTACAGCTTCTGATATTTCACTCTTCTAGCTTTGACCTTTCATATTTTTACCTTATGCCTCCAGAACATTGGTGTGCAATATTGGTGATACCACATTTCTAGATGCACCAAAATTTTCCCCTTCTAGACCAATTAAGCCTCTATCAGCTTGCTAATATTTTTACTTTCTCTAGTAGTTTTCCATCCTTACCTCATATAGAAATTTCTATCAAGTCATCAGGTTTTCACCACAATATATAAAATTTTGGTGTCCCACCCTTAATAATTTCAACTTCTATATCTATATATCCTTCATTGTTTTGACCATCAATGTTAAGGGAATAGTGATTATTATATTCATAATCCTCACTAATGACTCTTACAAATATTTTCATTTTGCACCGAACTATAAGGAAAGTATTCTAGGTATCATCGCTAAAGTCTTCTGACAATCCATAATATTTTCACTTCCCAACACCACTTTAGAAAATCTATGGTACATCTTAGAATTTTCCCATTCCATTTTCATCACTACATACATCATAACATTACCGAATTTTAAGTGCACATTTGTAATGGTCCTCATCTTAATTTTCATACACATTCACCATTATATTTTACTTATTCCACTAAACTATATTTTATTTATTACGCATTCACCTAACTTCTACTAAAAACTCAATTGAGTCTTCTATTGAACATATTTTGTTCAACTGTGTTGTTACTTAATTTTCTAATCATTTTTCACTTACCAGTTTCAATTGATGTATTCCACTATCTTGAATGTAGACATCCCATGATGAAGGTGTACTATCTCTATTTGGTTTTCCCAAGTATAAATTTTGGATACATATATTTTGGAGCTTCTAATAATTGGAAAAAACTGGTTATCACATCAAACCTAACATTTTCCTACTTAATAATTGTTTTCACAAGTCAAATATAATAATATCCTAATAGAAGACTATTCTCATTATTTTTCCGATATCCTATAAGTTATCTATTTGTTTCCCTTACAGTTCCCACATGGTTCACCTCCATGATTCTTTAGATCATCGGGGTACCTTTAAAGAAATTTCCTCCTCCTTACTTCAAACCATGATTACAAATTTCTTTCCCATGAAACTACTTTAATGCCTCTATGGATTTTTTCAAAATAAAAACATTACTTAACTCTAGTATAAAATACATTTAATTTTTACAAATTGTCTATTAAAATTTCCATGTCAATAGTTCTATTTTTTCTAAAACTTGTGCTTATGAAACTCTGCCACATATATTATGCTACTTCTAAGAGTAGTGTGGTACATCAAACTCTAAAAATACCATAATAAAATATCAACATGGAATTTTTATATTTTGAAAAGTGTGATATCATTATAAAAGGAACACTCAATAAAAATTTATTTTAGTTAAACCATGGAATGGGTGGTCTTTTTATCCCACTGCATCCCGTATAAATTTCAATACATTGGGATCCCCTTATTTACAAAATGTCCTTCCATTACTCTGAAAATATTCTGATAATAATTTCCATGGGGATAAAATCCACCAGTGTATTCATTACACCCATATTAAGAAAATACACACCCTATACATTATTTTCATATTTAAATCATTAGCATTGTTATGGATAAATTCTCTAAAGGTGTTGTATATAAGAGAAAAATAATAATCCATCTACTAAACCCTAGAGTATCTCCAGAACATACTTCCGAAAATGGAACAAAACATCACAACAACATGTTTCAACCAGACCCAAAAAATCATTAACCATTGTTTATAAAATCCACCAGCTAATAACAACAACAACAAGGAAACATTCGATGTAAGAAAATCCCCATGTATCCTTCGCAATATTCAAGAAGACTGATCATCCATTACACAATAACTTCCATTGTTCTGGGATTATTTCCTTATAAAATATGCAAAAATCCATCATATATTTTGAAACTCCATTTTCTTCATGAACTATCATCCACCATACCATCTTATGGACCACTTAATTCTATCATGATTCATCCCTACATATGATCTGATGTAACCTTTGACTTGTGTTATGAGGTAAAAACACCCAAATTGTTATTCAAATTCCTTAATGTAGGTACATTATAAAATGTCTCCTATGATATCACTGAAACTTGTTAATGTTCTAATTCTCCTTCTCACTCTTACATGCTAATGATAACCTTTCCATGAAATCTATATCCTGGTAGTATGATTTTTGTGTACTTCACTATGCCTATGAATTTATTATTTTGGATCTATAATGATTTCTCGTGCTCATTCATAACCATGAATCCTCTAGCATAAGCCTCATGAATTTTTTAATTTCATCATTCTTTCTAGATCATCATTTTTTTATTGAACTAAGATTATGCTACAAAACATTTGATCTTTTTTTGATGGAACTAGTGTAAACTTAAGTCTTTTACAATAGTCATTTAATCCTTATAAAATATTGATTGACGATAAATATATATTTATTTTTCCTGAATCAAAATGGGATTGGAAAGAAATTGGTATCATTTAAGAAACCCTCTCATAGCTATAAAATTTTCAAAACCTCAAAAAGTAAATCCACCTAGAACAGAACATCTAGTCTAAGAAGAATATCCTTTAATTGAACATACAACACTAATAAATGTTATTTCCATTGTTTTTTTCACTAAAGAATCATTTCAGGAACATAAATCATGATACCCTACTATAAACATCCAGAAAAATCCATGTGTTCTTCTTTTCATGACATTTTTGTCTACTCACCACCACACTTTTGATAAACTCAATATCCAATGGAACACAAAAAACCTATATGAGTAGAATAACTGTCATCCTCCAAGATCTATAACTTCCACTCTCAAATTATCAAACATAACCTTATCCTTGAAATTCTATCTTCTAGAAATATGTGATCTCCAAATAAATCCAAATAACTTAAGGATTCAAGACTACTCTTGGAGGTCTTTATAAATATACCAATAAGTTATGATGAATAGAACATTCTTTCAGACTCATAATGGGCATGGACAGTATTTTGAAATACCTATACTCCTCGGTACCATTTTCATCTATGCCAGTGAACATACTTATAGAACTCAATAATTAATACACTATGATAACCCAACAATATTCCAACAAAAAGTTTATACGTTAACTTAATAATGGATCACACCTCAAGACTCAATCTGACCAGGAGAAGTTTTGATATCCCAAAATCTCTTATGGTATCACCACTATATTCTAAGTGAACCATTCCAATATATTGGTAAAATACTCACCAGATTTTTTAAAAAGAAGATTGTATACCAATTTTTTATGATAAATACCATTAATCAATTATATTCTCACCTCCATATGATACATAATGTGGAATATAAATTTTTAGGGTTCAATAATCAAAACATTCTCTCAATGACTAGGTGTATGATGCTTGGAAGACCAGGATCCCAAGACACCACATCAAGTATCCATTCCCGGGTTCCAACTTTCTACTAGTTCACATTAAAGATCTTAGTTCTAGATAATGGAAAAGAAAAAAAACACAGAATATGAAAAAAAATGAAACATTCAAGCAAAATCACATTGCATAATAGGATTAAATTGTTTTTAGATTTTATCTTACATCCATGAGTGAATAGTTTTATCATTCATTTAAGGAAACATTCACCTATGTTGCAAGGGAAATAAGTTCTATAAACCTAATAGAAATACTAAAATAGGATGAACTAACACCTCCAGCTATTGAAACTTCTAACATTACTCCCTCTTATCTTTCACCATTTTAGATATGGCCTACTACCTTCATCACTTGGATGTGCTAGCTCAGTACTGGAATATTCCTATATGAACCCATGTTGGACCCTTTTAATCCACCTCAACCTATCCCAACTCAAATTCAGTTGTAATTACCACAGTAGTAGTCGAACCTTTCTTAATATAGAAAGGTCCCATAGTATTCAGGTTTACACTACCATTAAAAACAAGTGGGGGACCTACTATTGGTGATTGAAAACTCTATGTATCTATATAATCGTTAACATTGGACACAGAATTCTTATAAATAGTGTCTTTTACCTTTATAATCCTTATTTAGGAACCATAAAGAAATTTTCCTTTACCACTGACATGCGATAAATTTCATTCACATATCATACTCAGTGTTTTATCATAACACCAAATCTTCCACACATCCCATCACCATATATGTAATTTATTATGGTATCCCCAATGTTTCTCCTTCATCTAGAACATAATTAACTTTGGATTGAATGCATCGGATGGTCCTCCTCTTTATTTTTACACATGGTCACCATTGTTCTTCACAACATCCGCAAAACTATTTTTTGTTTAATAAATGATTACCTAACATCCATTAAACTTCCAAGTGAGGATTTAATTTAACATTTTCATTTAACTGATTCATTTTTGAGTTTTATAAACATGTACCATTAAGATGAATCCAGTGAAGTCTTCTGTTATCCTAAATCTGGAGGTCCCATAGAGAATGTGTGTTGTCTCCATCCATATTTCCCAAGCATAACTTCTAGAGACATATCTTTTGGAGCTTCCGGCACTTAAACAAGAAACTATTATAAACCAAACCTACTATATGACCATGAGAATATTTTATAATGGCTTTCTTTGATATGGGGGTGCATGTTTACCCCTCAATGAATTTTGGTGAATATATGGGAACTATAAATTTTAAGGGATATTAAATATTTATTATTTTAAAAAATAATTATCTCATGAGTGAGAGTTTCTAAATATTCTTAATGGAGTGTCTTATGGTGATTCTAACACCTTCATTGATACTAGATTTGTAGTTTTAACTTAGAAGTGATATATCCATTATTCCCATTTTCGTCCCCTAAGTCGACCAATCACGAGTGCATCATTAAATGAATAAATTAGTTATTAAATAGCCACTTAAAGGCATGGCTAAAAAACTCTCACCTATAAATACCTTATTATTATTTTTATATAGATTTATCCTCATTTTTCATCAATATAAACCATGTATCAAGAGAGGGGAGAGGGACTATATCTTAGTGAAACTGACGTCCAATCAAATAAATGGGATTGTTTCCATGACAATGTATATAACTGTATCACATGGAAATGATGAATTGGACAGTGGAATCAAAAATGGACTAAAGATATGACATTTTTTCATCAATTTAGGGAATATTTGTTTTAATTTTATTTGTTCTTATGGATTTAATGGGAATAAATTCTATTCTTGATATGAGGTTTGCAATTTCATTATCACATAGATTTATTTGAATTTAATAATACTATATTCATGATATTTCATATGTTCTTTATTTTTGGATGATCCAAGAATAATTTTCAGTGGATTGAACACCATCAATTATATCAATGGTTATCCTTATTTATTTCCCCCTTTCATAATTCTTTCATCATCATCCTTTTTCATGGCCAATGGTTCAATAAATCTTAACCGGGTTCGATGTATGATCATTATTTGAGTCATTAAATAATTGAATGAGTCATGTAAATGATTATTATGGCATGTGATATCATCAAATAGTTATGTATAATTGATGTGATGAGTAGCGACATCATATATTTAAGGGATGCAATATTTAAAGGCATCTAGGGATTATGTAAATCTATTTCTAAGTATTCTTCCATGAATGAATGAAAAATAAAGGATCTCATAGGCTCAACGTGGTGAATTTTATAAATAAAACAATTATTTGAGTGGGATTGGTGGTGAAATCATAGGCGGTGATGTGATTTTGGGTGTGTTTCATAGTTGAAGGTTGAAGGCACTATCACACGGAGTGTAGTTTTAACCTATATGTCATGTATCATCTAGGTAGTGGTACCGTGGGTTTTATCGGAGTTAATTATCACAATGTGTATACCTTAGGTATACACATTATATATAGATAAGATAAACAGGTCATCATTTATAGGGAGTATATGCCTATATGGTTGTTTGTCCTTATATAATATGTGGGTTATGACTGCATATAGTGTACCCCTTGGTCAAACACAACTTGGTTTCCTTAGAAGTATAATTTTAGTAAACTATTTATCGAAACACATCATATACCCTTGATGGGACATGAGTTTTACCGTTTATCCTCTACAACATGTGATGTGATTCTATACACCTAGTGTCCCTTATTCCCATACATACCCTTATACACATGTCGTGTAGGTGGACCTATACAAGACATGTAGTGGGAAATACATGACCAAGATTCCTATATGGAGATGCATGACATGTACCCATATAGTATATGTTGTTTATTTTTCCATACATAGTGTAATTTCATTTATCATTGCCTGAAAATCAAATTTGATTATGTGATTAATACATCCTGAGTGTTTTCCCTATAAAACGTGATGGTATAGTTCTCTATGGAATCAAAGGAGAGACATGAGATTATTCAAAAAAATTATTCGATTTATCTCTGTAGGACGAATGATAGGGATCATGCATGATAATAACTGCATTAAAGGGGTTAAAAACTCCCTTGATAATGTGTTTATAATAGTGTGTAGGTCCCATGTATGATTGGTATAGTTAGGAACTACTCCACTCACAAATTATGGGTCCTTTATTTATGGAGTTGTGTAATCCCTTGTATGAGAAGATATACTTTGTGGGGTGTGGTTCATCAACCATGGTTGGTTAATCACTCAACCGGAACTACCTATTGGATAGGAATAGGTCCCCTGCTACAGTTTTTTAGAGGTGATGTGGGTTACACATGGTTGGGTAGTTATGATATAATGGGTTAGAACTCCCATGACCAATATCTATTATTGTATAAGGTGTGGGTTATCTAGTGTGTTTCTAGAACATTAACATAGTAATTTTGAATGGTAATGTGTGATACTGACTTGAAATATGCATATACCATGAAAAATCAAAAGATCCCCTTTTTTCTATCAAAAATATAGTTGTTTGAAAGGTTGATCGTTTTGAATTCTTCAATATTTATTACTCCTAAGACACCCCTTAGTTTCCTTTGGGATACTACTTATTGTTGAGATTTTAACTGCATACTTAATGAGAATTTTCTTTCTTTGATCATTCTTATTTACCTATGAGGTATGATCCATCATGGGTTATGTATGAGATCATTAAGTCTGCTCTATACCCCTAGGAATTTTAGTAGTATAGTATATCTAGATTTTTTTTCCTTTTCTCCAATTGGCCACAAGTTCTATAGTTTGATAAGACTTGTTTCCTTGTATTTATAATACATTTTTGGATCGTTCAATTGGGTATGTTTGTAATCATCCGTTCATGGGATTCATACCCATGCATGTTGGTATGCAGATGATATGCAATTTTGAGGTAGCCTATGTGGGCATGGAGTTGGTGTGGAATGTTTGGATCTGATGTCAAATGGTACAAAGTGAATATTTTTTGTTTTGGATAGTGGTGGTTACCATTTCAGTTGGATTTAGATCTATGATTCCTTATATTATATAGTATTTATCCCTTATTCCATGTTCATCACATTCAAGAGATATTTTCACATTTATATTTCCTACACTGTTATTCTTATATGGTGATGTACAAATCATTTAATTTATAATTTATGAGTTTTATATTGGTCAGTTGAAACACCCCAAAAATTTACTTTAAAATAATAATAATCTTTATATATTTATTAACTTGCAACACTGAGCTTTAAATGGATTGAGATGCATTATAAAAAATATTATTATATAAATTTGACTTTTATAACCTAAATGTTGAATTGGTGATTATAGATATGAGTAACCAAATTATGAAATATATGTATAATGGTCCTACTCTATAAAAATTTATTGATGGATTATTAGGAAATAATCACTCACTATTTACTGAATCCATTTTATGCTTCAAAAATGCATTTTCTTCAAAATATTGGTTTTATTATATTTTGTGCATAAAAATTATGATTAATTTTTACTAATTTTATAAATTTTATTTTCAAAAATTAAATTTTATTGAAATAATATAATTAAAATTAACAAAGGATGAAATTTTGGTAGTTCTCTGAAATGATTGTTTTTTTAGTGAATAATGAAAAATACTGATTCTTTAAATACTGTAATTAATTCTCTTTAAATAAAGTAATTTAAAAGTATCAATATATATCAGATTTTTTCTTAAAGTGAACTATGATCCATTTTATTTGGAACTATCTATTTAATTCCATTTTAATTAAGAATATTCATTATTTTGATATAAGTTAATTTGTATGGTTAAAACAAACTTTTTTCAATAAACTAGTTTTCATTGTCTTTTATGCATTTATTTTAAAATATATTTCTAAAACTACTAAATATTTATTCATGGAAAATTAATACCATATTTGTAATCAATAGATTCAAATTTTTTAAATAGTTCCCTTTTATTTTTTGTCATTATGAATAATAACAATGGCAAATATTTTTCACCTCGATAAAAGGTAAAATGGGTAAAATATGGTTAAAACTATTAGATAAGGTCTCAAAATATACCCAAAATTTCCATTATTTTATTTTATAAGATAAATCTTACCTTATCCATCCAATATTTATATATATTTCATTTGGTTTCTATTTTCCCTTGATAATGATATTTATATTATTTTAATTAATGAAAATTCTAAAATGTCACTCTCTTGCTTTTAATTTCATTCATATGTCCAAATAAGGATATGAATATGTTATGAATCAATATAAAAGAATATTTTGAACATGATTAATTAAATTTTTTTATTCTAATTTATTTTTCATTTATAGAAACGGTATAATTACATTAAAAGATTATACGACGCATACACGGTGCTTGTGAAAGAAATAAAAAATTAAGGTAAATGATTTTAAAAACATAAAAAGAAATATTTTTCAATGCATTATGGTTTCACATTTATTTTATGGTTAATAATAATGTATAATTTAATGTTGAATATATTATATTAGAATTTTTTTATCTTTATGTATTTAATGTCAAATTAAATAAATGTTTTCAAAAATGACATTTTATGAAAAATAATATTTTATTAAGTTATAAAAAATATAGAAATAGGAAAATTATGATAATAAATGGTTGAAAAGTTCATCTATTTTCTGTTTATGATCAAATTTTTAGCTTATATGTAAAATTATAAACATTTAATATTGAAAAATGTGTTACCGTTATTAAGGTAAAAAATGGTTAATGAATGGGTTAAAGCTAAAGATAAGGGTTAAAATGAACTCAAAATTTATTAAAACTAAATTATTTGTATAATTTAAAATATAGTATTTTAAAAATATAATATGAGTCATTTTTATTAATTTAATGAATAAATTGACTTAATAAAGTTTTAAAACATTAAAAAATTTCAAGTGTGTCATTCACCTTAATTATAAATAAGAACCACCTCCCCTCATGTATTCACACCTATTAATCCATTTATCTAAACCTAACACACACAAAAAAACATATCCCCAACATCCTTATACACATTATTGATGTTATTTTATTCCTAATATACCAAATCTATTTTCCTTTAAATGATATCCAAATGAGGCTTCTATAAGAGAGTGTAAACGTCAAAACAAAGATATTTATTTTTAACTTATTATTTTATAACCTAATATAAATTCAAAATAATTATTAAATAATAAAACCATCATATTTAATATAATAATATGTTACTATTTTGATGTAATAATATTTATCCATCTACTTTACCATCAAATAGGAAACAAAACCATCGCTTGTGTGTGTGGTGGACTACCACTTTGCATATCGATGTAATTTGTTTTCCATCACCTCATCACATGTATAGATATAATTATGGAACTAATGAATATATATGAAAATTGTTACATAATATTGAATTTTTAAATTTAATACATCCTTTACTTTCATACCCTTTCACCCATTAAAAAATGATAACGTCGCTCAAGCGTGTGTATGACTTACCATCTCCACAAAGCAATGTGTATCATTTTCCGTAACCACCATACAAGAATGATTAAATATATATATGATGAATAAATATAATATTTATAACATTAATATAATTAAATATATGATTAAAATATAACCTATGAAAAATAACATGAACATCCTTGTTAAAACATAGATGAGAAAACTAAGCAATTAACACACGAAACAATGATAATAATGATACATTATAGATGAACGAGTGATAAAATGTTATAATTGGATAATATATGATATTATAAATATGAAAATGTTTATATTAGAAATAAATAAAAAAATAAAAACATTAAATAGGATGTTAAATCACATTCATCAAAGTGTAAGTGTGAGGTAAGGGGTTCCTTAACTAAATTTCCTTTCATTAGGTAATATTACTTCTTCATGGATTCTATTATATGAATATTATATGTGACATGAAATTTTATTATTTTATGTTTTATTTACACTTAAATTTTGTTTATTCACATTTTTTACACATAATCTCTTCAATTACTAGTTCTCATTTCAATGATATTGTCTTTGTAAGGGATTTCTTTCTCAATTTTCACTTCATTAAGACATATTTGGTATTATGAACCTATTTAATTTTATAAGGAGTATATCAATAGACATGATGTATTTTCCATGAATATATATTTATTGATGATGAAAAAATTTTCATTTCACATTTACTCTTTCAAGGGGTTACAATTTAAATGTTACAAAAAAGATAACAATTTATTTTACGATGTCATTTTTCTAGGATTTCTTTTAATTTTCATTATAGGAACCCTATAATCATTCCATATTAAAATTCACCTATTTTATTATCATATAAATATTTTATGAGTTTCATTATTTTAATCTAACTTTTCTACAATTCTTCACTTTATTCAAGAAAATAAATGTTTAATAGAAAATCTGATCTTATTTTTCTTTTTGATCAGGTATATTTTTCTTCCATGCCCATATTTTTAAAATTTATTTTAAAGAAGTCCATTTTATTAAATCAAATGATTTATTGAGGAAATTTATGTAATACTTTAGTTTTTAAAGGGTTTGAAATAAATATTTCTAATTTTATTCCTAAAGGTTTATTTTTGACTTTTTTTACAAAAAGTCAAAAGGAATGTTTATTTTTAACGTATTCTGTATTAACAGGCTTTCTAGCCGCCATAACCAATTTTTTATGTTTAACTTCTTCTAAAAGTATTCAATGGTTTTCAAATAATAATATTTAATTAGAACTTATTTTAATGTTTCAATCCCATTTTATTTTAATCTCTAAACAACATGAATTTATTACAAAACCTAGATTTACAATGAATTGATAGTCATATTTTATCTCTTATAAATTTTGTGGTCATTAAATTTCTCTTGAAAAATTCACTTTATTGTGATTATATTTCATTGGTAATTAAATTTATCATAAATATAAATATTCATTGTATCATTGATATACTTATTTCTTGAAATGTATACCATTTCTACATACGATGTTTTACTATGAAAGTTAGTTGATTGACTGAGTAAATCTTGATATTTTTTATACTTTACTCAATAAAAATATTTGTTGATAATACATGTTGTTTATGGATTACTTTTATAATTAAATATGTGAGGAATTAATTGTAAATTAAATTATGGGTGTGGCTAGGAATTATATATCACCTTGATGCCTCGATGGGTCTCATGAGACAAACCAATTGGTCAGCCTTATTAATTTTTTTTGGTGTATACCTAATAATAGTTTGAAATATCATGAAATAAGGATTTATAGGTAAAGATATCAAGATTGTTGAGATCATAAAATCATACATTTTTCATTTACTTCATTAATAATTCAATTTTTATTATCCATGATATTATTGCATTGATATTATCCATGGATGCATTCATACTCAAGATATTGATTAAAAGGAATATGTTTTCAGTTATTTACCTTACCATATTAATTATTCTTTATTTACACATGATAGATTCTATTGTGCATGCCCCTTACTGATCATTTGATCTAATCCTTATTTTTTTACCCTTCCTCAGGATATGAAGAAAGAATCTCTAAATGAGTTTAAGTATATTGAATATTTACATTCACAACATTTTATATTATATTACCAATTTAAAATGGGAAGCATGTTTATAATCAGTTCTTCAAGAATAATAAGATGATCAATATAGAGTGATGTGATCCATTTTATCTTATTCCAATTTAATAAGTAGATATAAATTCTATGTTACTAGATATTAGGTTATAACAATTGGTATCATAGAACAATTATTATAAATGTTGGTAACTAAATATAATAAAATAATGATTAGGGGAAAACCCCTATGATAAAATTTGAGGATAAGTCCAAGTATAGGATAACATCCTAATGTTTTTGTAAGGTATAGATTATGTGGAATACCTAGAAGCACATCTATATCTGGATACTAAAAGTGGTAATAGTTTTATAAAAAATTCATCTAGGATTAATAACCCAAAAAAATTTGATTGAATATATCTCATCCACCATTCTAGTGTATGGTGAGTATGCCCTTACTGTGCACCTAGTTTGACACTCCTAGAGAATATTATGGGGTTAACTTATATTTTATTTATGAACCATTATGAAAGATTTGAATAGATTATTACCCTGAATAACTTAGGTTAAATGAAAGGATTATAGGATTGAAAAGAAGTTATCATGATTTAGACATCCTATAAATGATTTTCATGATAACATGGTTTCCCGATATAATTATTATTAACCATAATATGTTTTTTGGTTTTATTCAATGTCTATAAGTAGAAGGAATTAAGTTAACAATGAATATGATGTAAATTTTAATGATTATATTAATGAGAAAACAAATGAAATGGTAGCTGGAAGCTGAAACCTTATGATTATACCTAATCAACTATCTTGTTATATGATTCAGAATCTCAACATGGGTGTGTTTTGAGAAACAACTAACAAGAGAACAATGTAGAAGAAGTACTTTGGGAAATTCCTCAAAGTAATGATGAAATGTTTTATGTGTGGAAAATAAGGACATAGAGTAAGTAATTATTGAGTAAAAATGAAGAGTTTGATGGAGGGATATGAATCATTTCCTATGGAACCATTTATAGTCAAATGTATTATGTATGGGGAACATGGTTATTATCTGAGTAAATTCCCTAATCTAAGCGTTAAATCCTAGACCAATGAAGGACCTATTATATTCCAATCATCGATGTGAAGGATTAAAGTGTTTATGTATTAGGATTTTAGAATTATGTAGTAAAAGTATTATACCAATTATATTCTGGTTATAAGAATAACTAAACATATAAGTATTTTTCAACAAAAGTTTTAATTTACGGATTTGAAAACATATTTTAAATTCTACAAATAACCAAGAAATGTGATTTTTTAAGGTTATATTTTTGTAGAAAACATGATTAAGTGTAAGATAACCCTTAATATGTTCTTATGTTGAATTAATAATGTTAATTTTATAAAAATATATTATTGGCATTGATGAAGTAAATGAGACAGTATTGGAAACCTTGAAATTGATTATTGATTTTGTGGTAAATCATTTTAGGTCATATTTGACGAATTATATTTCAATTTTGGATATATATAACATATTTAAAAGACTGTGATTTTCTTTGAGGAATATGGATTGTGAAAATTTGTTAAGAATATTTTTTTTTCAGTGAATTTGTATGATGATTTGGGTTATTAGTATGTTTTAAGAGTATATAAGATAAAGTTATTCACATGCATGGTATGTTACATTATGAGCTACTTTATATTGTCAAGGGGTAAATTTTTGATGAAATATTGTAGATTTTTGGGATTTAAATATGTTTATATATATATTGGGGGATTTTTAAGGTTAATATTTTATGGAATGAATGAAATTGAAATTTGGGTGTTATTGTTAAGGTTTTAGAGGTTAATTTATTATATTTATGCATATTGAATAACTTGTGCTAATGATTTTGGTTTTTTTATATATTTATATAAATAATTAATTAATTTAAATTATTTTATGGATCTTATGATCCACTAAAAGTTAATTTTAGTGCCTTAGTCATGAAGAATTCTTCTTGAATATTCATTTCTTAGAATAAGAGATAATTTGGAAATTAATTGAATCAGAACCAATGGAAGAAATTATACTTATGAAAAGGAATGAATTAGATTAAGTACATTTTCTTTTTTCACTATCATGATATTAAAATAATACCACAAATTTATGAAATGATCTGGACATCAAAATCTTATCATTTTATATTCGTTTTTTAGGAATTGATGGCCTTTTCACCCCACATTAGTTTATGGATTTGTGGTCATTAACTTCATCATAAAAAAATCATCAATCACCGACTTTTAGTCATTGGATGTTATTTTTCTCCTCCATGTAAATATTTTAACTACCCACCATTTTTATCTTTATCTGAAAACCTGATTATGTGTTATTTCCGGAATCCTTTTTCCTTACTGCTTCACTTTTTTAAAATAAGTATCATTATCCCTTTGTACGCTTTGGGTTTTTTATAAATGTTTTTTCAAATATTAAACATTTAATGATCGAGATTAAATTGAATGCGTGAAATTTATTTAAGGGGATATAATTTAACACTTCAAAATATTATTTTAAAATAATAATTAGCTTTATAGCTTTTTTGACATGTGACATGGATCTATAAGTAGATTGAGATATATTATAAAAATATTATTATTTAAATGTGGCCATTATAACTTAGCCATTGAATTGGTGGGAATGAATATGAGTAAATTCAATCTGAAATATTTTTATAATTCTCATACTGAATACATATGTACTAATAAATTCTTAGGAAATAATCCATCAATTTTTAATGAAGTCGTTTAGGCTTCGAAATGTATTATATTCAAAAATTATTTTATTTCATTTTGTGTGTAGAAATTATAATTAATTTATAACATGTTTATTAATTATATTTTATAAAATTAATATCATTTTTGAATTGATTATATCAAAATTAATTTTGGGTGAAATTTTTACGATTTTTTTAAAAATGTTGGTTTTTCAGTGAATAGTAGATAATATCGATTTTTCAAATACTCTAATTTATTTTCATTAAAAAAATAAATTTAAAATTGATATTATATTTTAGATTTTATCTTAATGTGACATATAACCCATTTTATTTATAATAAAATATTTAATTCCATTGCAATCATAAATATTCATGATTTTTATATAAGTTAATTTTTATGCTTAATAACACATTTTTTTTTCCAAAAAACTGTTTTCATTTAAAAATTAAAAATTTATATTAAAATTAATTTCTTACACTTATATATATTTAAAATTTAAAATTGGATACCATATTTGGAATCGGTATTTTAAATTCTTATAAATATTACCCTTTTATTTTTTATCATTATGAATAGTTACTCGAGTAAATATTTATCACCTCAATGATGGTAATGTAGGAAAAACATAGTTAAAACTATGAGATAATGTCTCAAAATCAACCCAATAATTTTTCATATTTCATTTTATTGGATACATTCTACCATATCTATCCCAAATAAGAATATATTGAATTTTGGTGTCATTTTCCCATAATAACGACAGTTATATTATTTTAAGTAAAGAAAATTCCAAAATGTCACTCTCTTGATTTAAATTTCATTTATATGTTAAAAAAGGGATAATAATATTTTATTAATGAATGTATTTTTTTAACATGATTATTTTTTTGTGATTTTAATTTATTTTTAATTTTTATAAACGGTATAGTTACATTAAAAACTAATACAACACGAACACAGTGCTTATGCAAGTCGTAGAAATATCAATGTAAATGATTAAGAAAAAGTAATATTTTATTGGATTAATTATGTTGTGAAATTAATTTTATGGTTAATAATAATGTATAATTTAAATTTATGGAGTTCATATTCAAATTAATTTTTTATCTTGATGTCGTAAAAGTCAAAATAAATGAATAGTATCTAAAATGATATCAATGATATTTTATTAAAAATAATATTTTATTAGATTATAAAAATCCTTAAATAGGATAATTAAGATGAAAATTGGTAAAAAATTTAATACATTTTCCATTTATGATCTAATTGTTTGGTTTTATGTAAAATTATAACCCTTGAATATTGAAAAACATGTTATCATAGTTGAGGTTAAAAATAGTTAATAAAGGAGTTAAACCAAAAAATAAAAGATAAAATGACATAAAAACTTTATTACATTTAATTTTATGGTTATATTTTTTACTTTACCATCATATACTTTTAATTTGAGTCATTTTCGAACCATTTGTTTCACGAAAATGACCTAATAATATTCTAAAACATTGCAAAATTAAAAGTGTGCCACTCACCTCAATTATATAAGGGATCCACCTCCCCTCGCTTCTTCAAACCTATTGAGGCATTTATCTCGACCATACCTAAACCAAATCCCTCTAAAAAATACTTAGACATATTTTATAGGTGTTTCACTTCCCAATAAAGAAATCGTTGGGTCCTTAAGAAAATATCTAAGCTGGTTTCACCAAGAAGAGATAATAAACATAACAAGGATCATTCTTTTTTAATTATTCCTTTACCACATTTAATTATGCCCTAAAAATATATATTAAAAAATGTGTCTCCCATATATTGAGATGTTATTATGTTAATGTAATAATATTTTTCCATATTCTTCCCCATCAAATGGGAAACAAACCAATCTCTTGTGTGTATGGTAGACTACTACATCATGAATCGATGTAATTTATTTCCATCAACAAATCTCTTGGATAGTAATAATAATGTGAATAATTAATATATATTATACTTATAAAATAATATTTATTCTGTAAATTTAACATATCATATACTTCCTTACCCTTTACCCCATTAAAAATGATAACATCGCTCATTCGTACATACGTTTTACCATGCCCACGAAGTGATGTGAATCACTTTACATGAACACCATTCAAGAATGATTATAAAAATCTATATAATTAATAATTATATTATTTATAACATTAATATAATTATATATATTATTAAAATATAAAATATAAATAATAACTTGAACATCCTCAGAAAACATACATGATAAAACTAATCAATTAACTAACAAAAAATGATAATTATGAAACATTGTTCAAAAACAGGTTATAAAATGTTATAATTTTATTATATATGATAGTATAAAAAATAATATGGTTCTATTATATATTAATAAAAAGTTTAAAACCATTATAAATGAGGTTAAATCACATTCAATAATGTGTAAGCATGAGGTAAGTGGTTTCTTAATTTAATATCATTTATTATGTTATATCACTTCTTCATTGATTTTATTGTGTAAAAATTATGTGTGAAATGAAATTTTAATATTTTATGTTTTATTTATACTTATATTTTGTGGATTTACCTCTTTATCACATAATATCTTCAGTGACTAATTATCATTTCAATTATATGATCATTGTAATGGATTTTTATAAATTTCCACTCTATTGAGATATATTTGGTATTATGTTCCAATTTACTTTTATGAGGTGTATATACTAGCCAATTGATACACTTAACATGAATATCTATTTATTAATTATGATTAGAGTTAAAATTAATGTTTAATAATTCAATGGGTTACAATTTAGAAGGTATCAAAGAGGAATGAATTTATTTTATAATCTAATTTTTCGGACTGATTATATTTTTCATTAAAGGAATAATATAATATATACTCTATAAAAATAATCTATGTTATTATCCACTTGAAAGTACTTTCATTTCTTTATTCCAAATTTTCCTCTATTTTTAACATTAACAATGATAATAAATTTTTAAAATAAAATTTAATCTTATTTCTCTTTCTCATTGGGTATATTTTTCTTTTATGTACATATTTTTAAAAATTATTTTACAAAATTCCTTTTCATTTAATAAAATTATCTATTAAGGGAATTTAAAGTAAACATTTAATTTTTAAAAATTTTAAAGGAATATTTCTAATTTTATCTGAAAGGGAAATTTTCAACTATATTTAAAAAAGGTCAAAAGGAATGTTACTTTTTATTGTATACAATGTTAATGAACTTTCTCACCACCAAAATCAATTTATGATATGTAGGTTATTATACATGTTTTAAATGGTTTTACAAATAAAAAAATAAAAAAAAACTTATTTTATTATTTTTATCCCATTTTATTTTATTATCCAAAAGATAATAATTTATTAGAAAACATACATTACTAATGAATTCAGGGTCATGATTCATCTCTTATTAAATTTGTGGTTGTTAAATTTCTTTTTAAAGATTCACTTTCTTATGGACATATTTCATTAGACATTAAATTTCTATTAAATATATATATTATTTATATCAGGGATACTCTTATTGTATAAAAAATATATCGTTTATGAATATTTTGTTTTACTATGATTGTTATTCTATTAACTAGTGAAATCTTGATATTTCATATCCCTTACTCAATATGGATATTTGTGGATAAAGAATAATATTTCTAAATTAAATTGAGAATTAAATGTATAAGTAATGCATTGGACATGAAGATATGGGTGGGGCTTAGAATTACATAGTCACTCGATGCATTGTCTTGTGTCATAAGATAAACTAGTTAGTAAGCTTTATTAAAGAGGTTTTTTGTATACCAACCCATAGTTTAAATTGACCTAGTTTACAGACAGAGTGGTAAAAATATAATGATATCTGATATCATGACATCCAACACTATGAATTTTATTATTTGATAATTTATTTATAATTATCTGTGATATTTTTTTAATGATATTATCCATGGATGAATTTCATCCTCATGTTATTGATTAATGAAATGTGTTTTTAGTTATTTACTTTACCATATTTATTATGCCTTATTTATTCATGATTACTTACTCTATAAGAACACTTACTGAGGATTTATGCTCATCCATATTTTGTTTCCTTTCCCTAGGATATGAATACAGAATATTTGAATTATTTAAATGATGGATAATATTTATATTCAGAATGTTTTTATATTTTATTACTAATGAAAAATGGGAAGCATGTTTTCATTTAGTTCTTCAAAACGACTAAACTTATTGATACCTTGTGATGTGCTCCCTTTTATATTATGATAATTTAATAAAGTAGACACATAATCTTGGTTAAAATAGTTGGGGTTGTCACATAATTTGTGAATTTACATATATTATGGGTGTTGACGATTATTTTATGCATTTGAGACATGTTTCTGTTGTAGGTTGATATAGCATGAGGCCTCCTATATTATGTGATACACCTACTCAGTGTTGGTAACCATAACATAGAATGTTGGAGAAAGGCATAGGCTGGCACACTCGTCTTACTATCAGCCCTGACAAGGCCCTGGTGGGTTAAGACTTATCATAAGTAGACCAAGTAGTTTCTATGTGTGATCATCATTCCATGTTACACCTATAAAGATTGTATCAGGTTGGAAAATTCCTAGTGTATGGTCATCCCACCACTAGTATAGAATTATAATAAAATAAGAAAAATATTTCACAGTAGACCCCAATAATATTCAGTAAACTGAGTTAAATAATCTATACGACTATGTAATCAACAAAGTCAACTAGTTCACAAAACCGCCCAATAAACTATGTCAACTAGTTCTCACACTACACTAAAGCCAACATATAACAGCGTTTTTTTTCATATTAGATATGATTTAAACCACAAATAAACTAATTAATGGGATTTATTTAATTTTTTTTGTACTTCAACATTATAAATAAAATAGTAGTGGTTTGAATTTATTTAGTGTAATTTTAGTCAAGTTTTATCTATATTTAGTGGTGAATTTCCATACATTTAAATGCGCTTATTATCATAAAATTTTTTGTTTTATAAATTGGGGGAAATAAATGAATCATCGCTAAAGTATTTAGTGGTATTTTTATTCTATGACATTTTATCAGAACTATTGTAAAACAAATTAATTAAAAATAAACAATTTTTAAATAACTTACACTAAAATATATATTTGGGATACTATAAACTTCCATTAAAAATTTTAAATAATAAAATATGAAAAAATTTATTTTTTTTAAAAAATTATACAACATATATTGAAAATATTAATTAATTAAAAAAATATAAAAAAATATAGATAAAACATATATATAACAAACATATATAAACAATATATAAAACACACAATTGTATATCAAAACAATTCAACAACCATTAGTCATAAACTCAATTATCCTACAGATAGCCTAAGTCTAATATCCACCCTCAACTGATCACATCCATCTCTCTATCTCCACTACATCTGATGACCTCAATAGCGTGGATTATCATTCACGAAAGAGACCTCATCACCATCATATCTACTAAAAAAGTTATAAATCAGAACAAACAAGAATAATAAATTAAAAATTACAATATAATCCATGATAATTTTTAACCATTCCATAAAAACTATAAATCATCATGACTATCTTCAGAAGTGTTTCATGGATCAGAATGGTTAGCCGCCAACATACTACCAACATCTATCAAATATAATAAAAAACTGTAAAATTTATGAAAAAGAACACGAAACATAATTGGCATGGAATATATTCCAAATTTTTTACATTATTTTTGTAATTTTTTTTAACAAATATGACATTTTAAAATAATATATCAGCCGATGTATCACTAATTAAATAAAGATATGAAAATTCCCTATGAAATAATCCTCCAAACTCACCCAAAACATAATGAAAACTTAAAATATCATATCTAATTTATTATTTAACTCAAAAAAGTTGAAATTGATGTTTTTTTAACAGTACAAGTCACCATATCTCATTTTTCATTAATATGTAGGTAATTTTAGATAACTGATACTGACATATATAATTTACTCCCCAAACCAACAAAACCCAAACCAAATATACATATTTTGATAAATTTGATATGTTTTTATCTTCATTTTTTATAATTCATTTAATGTAAGTATCAAACCAAATCATTTATTCCCTCCAGGGAAATTACTAAAGTAAGATTCTAAAATTAAGAATACCCATTAAAAACCAAAACCATATTTTTAAAATTCACTCCAAATAATGAATCATATTAAAAATAATTTAAAGATAGTTTTCCTGAGATATTACATCAAACTGAGGTTGTTTTTTAGGTTTTTGACCATTATACAACTAATTTAGTTTTTTGAAACACTAAATATGTGTTTTGGTCATCCTAAGAAAAAAACTATTATTGATGTGGATTTTTTTAATAATTTTTTTAAAAAATCTAAAGTATTTCTCCTATGATTTCAAAGCAATCAAAGGTCATTTGTTTTGGTTTTTACCCCTTGAAACATGTTTTAAAGACTATTAAATCTTTAAAATCTACTTATTCAATCATTCCATGCACACCACACATCTAATTAATATCATGCCTTCTTATACACATAAAAAATAATTCAAATTTATATTTCATATGATTTCACATCAATCTAAAATTTTTCAATGATTTTGAACTTTACATGCACATTTTATTATTTTAAAAGACTAAAAAAGTGTTTTCCGCCATCTCAAGAAAAAACATAACTCATATTTACAAGGGTTTAGTTTCTAAATTTTAAAAATCAGTCTACAATTTTTTTATATGATTTAAAAGTAATCAGAGGTTTTTTTCTCGGCTTTGACCACCTGGTGCATGCTTTTATGCACTACCAAAACATTCAAAATTGATTATCTAATATGTTTGAGAACATCTCATGTATTATTGATGTTTTATCTACTCATTAACACAAAAATAATTTATAGACATTCTTCTTCTTATTTCACATCAACGTGAGGTTGTTTTATATGTTTTTTAGCATTACACATGTTATTTAGTGTTTTAAAGCACTAAAAATGTGTTTTTAATCTTACAAAGTAATGAAAACTTGTAATAACATGGAATCCATTCCTATAATTCAAAAAAATTATGATGGTTTTCTTTTGACTTTATAGTAACTAAAGGTTATTTTATTGGTTTTAACCCCCTAACACATGTTTTTAAAGACTCTTAAATCATTAAAAATTGATTTTTTAGTCAGTCTAATCATACTTCATGTCAAATTTATGTTTCATATACTGTTACACATTAAAAATAATTCAAATATATTTTCACTATGATTTCATATCAATTTTAGTTTTTTATATTATTTGTAAAGTTACACAGATATGTTAGTGTTTTAAAACCCAAAAATGAATTTTTGGTCACCCAGAAAAAAACCCCTCATATTTACATAGACTATTATGTCCCTATAGTTTTACACATATTATTATATGATTTTAATAATATTTACCATAACATACAAACCAAGGATCATAAGGTCTTGTATATTTGGATGATTAAATACATAAAACTGAAAACCGCGAACCAAAATGAAACATATTTATATTAATCATCCATAATGATCTCATATCATTATTTAATATCATAAATTTTCATAGGATAACATTGGGAATACGTAGAAACAATGGGGGTTAGAGGGAATAACATGATGAAATAAAAAGGCATGGAACATGGATAAACATATGGATTCATAAAATTTAGAGCATGGTATCATGAGATCATGGAAACATGGGAATGTGGTAGCTGCATGTAACATGATAAAAACATGGTTTTAGGCTATCTACCAAGACTATATCACATGATAGATAAAGTCCTATAAACGTATTAGGATTACTCCCAATCCCAACATGGCATCTCATGAGACTAAAATTTATACAATGAATTAGAGAACAATCTAGCAACACCAATTATAATAATTTAATAAATATATGTTCCATATTATGAATCAAGCATAAGTAATAAACATAAGTGTTAACCATGGAATGAAATATTTAGCATAATCATATCATAAGGCATAACCAAAGGGAATATCATAATGGTGTCCATAAAATAATGGATTTAAATAATACTTGGACATTAATAAAGGGAAATAGGCATATATCAAGATAAATTATCTCCAACTAAAGTAAAAACATGTAAATAGAGTGTTTAAGAAACATTATAAATGAGCCACTTTTGTGCGGGTTAAGGGAAAATATAAAAGAGTATTTAAAGTGGAAAAGGGGTAATTTTTTTCATAAAACTAAATATAAACTAAGATAGTGTTTCATGATAGAAAGAGATATTTTAAAAAAAATATTTGTGTCTTAAAATATATTATGGAATGTACTTGAAAATGGGTAATAAATTGGAAAGTTTTCTTTAATCGGGCTTACTTATGGGGAGGAATTAAAAAAAGATCATTATTAACCATGTATTTCACCATCAGATAATGAATAATTGAGATATGTAAATATTTTTAGAGAATACACATATAATTTAGGAGTATTACATAATAATTATTAATAACTAAATTGGGTTTAAAGAGACATAAATTATGACGCAAAGGAAGAATGGTGGTTCAGAGAGAATCCATTATCTTATGTACAAAACTATTCTGCACTTATACTTAATGTATTGGATAATCAAAAAAATACATAAATTATTTAATTAATAATATTTTATACATGTATTTAATTTATTATAATTTTATTAAGTTATTTTTTGTTCATTTTATCGACTTATAAAGATTAATTTCATTATTTTTGGAGTGTTTGTTTCATGATTTTTTGATTAGTTCCCTCGAGTTTAATTATGGGAGTTCTAGTCAAACAGAAGAAAAGTACCAAAAGTGTAATTATATAATATTTATGCCCCTACGAAATATTAAATGGTCCTATATATAATTTCATTATATGATAATAATTCATTCGATAAAATGTTATTGATGTACGTTAGTTTATTTTGTTGAATTTTCGATCACCCCGAACTAGTTTTGTTTTATTATTTTACATTATGTATATATATATTAGTTTCAGAACCTGAAAAAAGATACAATATACATATTTCAGTATTTTTTAACCATTTCAATGGTTTTATGACCATTATTTAAGGTAGTAATAGAAAAAAATATCATCATCCATGAAGGCAGTGAATCAATACATCATAGATAGTGTTTTCATTTTTAGAAAAAAATAAAGGGAATAAAACTGACAATGAATATATCATTGACATAATAAAATTATTGTATATTTATATGGTTCTAGATTTATCATGTTACTTCGGATAGGGGAGGGGATGTAAGGATATGAAAGAAAAAAATTAAAAGAGAGTGAGGGAGGGTTTTAACTCTTCAGTGTTATCTCCTTCATAACCTCATTAAGGCACTTAGAAATTATCTTATAGTGAGATCAGAAAGACCAAAACGTGTAAAAGTGGTTTGGGAGAGTAATTGGGAATAATATAAAAAATATTCAAGTCTTATAATGTGTGGGGAGAATAGGCGGTGAGGGTTGGTGTTTATAGTGGGAGGAGAGGGGGGTTTTATTATTTTATACATTTGTTTATTATTTTGGCTCAAGAATATCAACAGTGTTCATTAATATGTATAAATATATTAAATAATGAAGGATATATTGATATTATTTTTCTTACATCATCCATACATCAAAAATAAATTAAAAATTCATATATTTTCTTATAATGATAAATGCTGTAAATTATCGTATTTCGCAATTCTAAAAAATTCAACTATTTCAAAAAATATCTCAAAATTGACACTAAACATTTTTATGTGTAGAATTTAAAAATGGAATCCATTTTTGAAAATAATTTTATAAATATAAGAAATTTAATTTTTCAATAAAATCATAATTTAGTTAAAAAATATTGATTTTAATATTATAACTGATTTTATGAAACATTGAAAAATTAATTATGGGCACGTAATATTTTCTTATAATCATAAGACAACAAAATATTAATTTATGAATCTATTTTATGAATATTAATTCTCTTTTAAATCATTATATTAATTATAAAATTTAAAATAAACAATTTTGTTTAAAAGAAAACGTATAATTAATTTATAAATTTTAAAAAAATTATTTACGTATTTCATGACATAAATATATCATATTTTAATTTATAAGGTACATAAATTATACTTATAATTTCATAGGTGAGGTTACTAGTCTATTGTCCAAATTACTATTCCTAATGGTCATATTATTATTCCAACAGTCAAGTTACTATTCCATTAGTAAATGTTTTTCAATTTCGTGAAGTGTCTCTTATATCATTCATTATTCCTTTATAATGTTTATATTTTTATATCTATGTGATTTTATGTGATTTATAATATATGAAATTATTATATGAAAATAATTTCCATTGATAAAAATTATGGGTCATTACATTTACCACCCTTTATGAAATTTTACCCTCGAAATTTTGTTTTACATTCTACGTTGAAAACACATGAGGTTAATTCTCCTCTATCACTTCCTCTAGTTCCAATGTTTCCTATTCATAATTAATATTCTGCCATAGTACTCTAACCAGATAATTTGTCTTGATTCATAGAACATTATCTCTATAGTCCAATATCATAATTGAATGCTCCTCATAAGAGAGGTCATTTTCCAATTGTACCACCTCTGGATTTAGTACATGTGAGGGATCTAGTATGTACATCCTCAAGAGGGATATATGGAATGAATTGTGTTCTTAAGACATGATAGGTGAATGTTCTAGTCAATAGGCCATAGCTCTGACACGATAAATAATTTCAAAGGGGTCGATGTACTTGGGACTCATCATTCTTTTCCTCCCAAATCTCATGATCCTCTTCCATAGAGATATGTAGAGGAATAACATGTATCAAACCATAAACTCTAGGTCTCATCGATGATTGTCTACATAGATCATATTTCAAATTTCATGAGTCCAGATATACTACTGAATGGTTTTTAACTTAACTAGCATTTCATGGACCAGTTATGGTCCCAACATCTTCCATTCACTAACTTCATCCCAATATGATGGTGTTCTTCATATTTTACCATAAATGGATTCATATGGAACTATTTGAATAGTTAAGTGGAAATTATTATTGTAAGATAACTCGAATAGGGAATTTGTTGGCCCTATACTTCTTTGAAGTCCATAGAAAATTCTCTCTACATTTCTTCCAATGTTAAAATGGTATGCTCATATTGGACATTAGTTTGAGGATGATAATCTATACTGAAGTTCATCTTAGTGTTTAGTTCATGTTAGAGACTTTTCCATATATTGGATGTGAATTTCTAATCTTGATCAAATAAAATTGATAGTGTTACTCCATTTATCCTAAAAAGTTATTTTATGTATATCCATACAAGTTGATCCAGTGATAATTCCTCTTCAATTGTGATAAAGTGAGATGTCTTTATAAGATGATCGACATTTACCCATATAGAATTACTTCCTCTGGATGTCTTTGTAAGTCCAATGACAAAGTCTATGGTGATGTTTTCCTATTCCTATGATGGTATGGATAATGATTGCATCATCCCCTTAGACCTTTTCCTTCCACCCTTAACTTACTGACATACCAAGAAATTTGATGTATATTAAATTATCTCCTTCTTCATATTTTCCCACTAATATTGATCTCGTTTATCTACATGCATCATTGTGATTCCTTGGTGAATAGGGAATGTTGAGCTATTTGTATTATTCAGAAGCTCTTTAATTATCTATGGATTGAATGGTACACATATTTGTGAGCCAAATATTATTACTACTTCCACATCAATTTAAAACTATGAGGATTTCCCATTTCTGATAGCTTCCATATTTTTCAAAATTTACACATCATTTCATTGAGTATTATTTACTTTCTCTATTAGGGATGGTTGATAAATAATTTAAGAATTGATTTATTTTTTGCTTCCTTAATGATTCCCATTTTCATCCTTTATAGGTAAAATAATATTTCATCCTTCTCAATTCTCATCATTGATAATGTTTCTGGATCGTTTCTACTTTGAGAATCCTCCACTTTATTTTCTTTATCAGAATGGTAGTGGATTGAGTTGTATTAATCATTAATTATCTCTGACCATATTCACCAGAGAATATTAATATCCTTCTATATGAATATATATGTTATGATCTTATGATTATTATATATCTCACACTTCTCCCAATAGGGATAATGCCTCTATATTTTCAACATGAAGATCACATTTGATGACTCTAGATCATGTGTTGGATAGTTCTTCTCATTAATTTTCAACTTCCTCGAGGCGTAGGATATCACTTTATCATTTTTCATTATTAAATATCCTAATCCCTTCATTTATGCATCATTATATACCATAATGATTTCCCCACTTGTCAGAAGTGTGAGTATTGGTTCAGTGATAAGTCTCATTTCCAATTCCTTGAAGTAGTCTTCATATTCACTAGTCCAAACAAACTTTACTCCGTTCTGAGTCATCTTGGTTAATTTGTTTGAAAACTGTGATAACTTCTTCCCAAATCATTGGTAATACCAAGTTATACAAAGGAAATTATGGATCTCTATTATAGATATTCTCATGGGCCACTCGTCCATTACCTTTTCCTTGGAAGGGTCAACAAATATTCCTTTTTTGGTGATAAAATTCCCCATGAATGATACTTACTCCATCTAGAACTCACATTTATTTTACATTTAATATAGTTTCTCCCTTTACAAATTCTTTAGAACAATATGAAAATTCTCCCCATTCTCCTCCTTTATTTTAGAGTATATTTGAATATCATGAATAAAGAATACCACAAATTTTTCATGGTAATCTCTAAAAACTCTATTCATTAAGTACATGAAACTTTTTAGAGAATTAGTGAGTCTGAAGAGAATCACTACGAACTCATAGTGTCCATTCATTATTTGAATGGAAGCCTTTGGAATATCTTAATTCTTCACCAATAATTAGTCATATCCTAACTGAAGGCCCACCTTCGATAAAATCTTGTCCCCAGGTAGTTGATCAAAAAATCTATCTACCAATGAAAGGGGATACTTTTTCTTTATCTTTATTTTTTTGATCCCACAATAATCAATGTAGAGGTGCATCGATCCATATTTGTTCTTGACAAAGAGGACAGGGGAACCTTGTAGTGAAGCAATCAGGAATAGAAAAACATTTTTTATATTCTCTTGTAACTGTTTCTTTAATTCCTCTAACTCAAAGTTAGCCATTCTATAAGGTGTATTTTATATAGGTAGAGATCTAGGAATAATTTTAATTGAGAATTTAACCACTTGGTCAAGAAGAAGACCATGCAATTCTTCAGGGAGCACAACAGTGTAGTCCCTCACAATGGGAATGCATTCAGAAATGATTCTCTCCTTTATATCAATCATTTCATCTAGATATGATTTCTCATAAGGCAATAATAGCCAAAATTGAGATGATTATTATAAATGATATTCATCCACCTCCTTACACTTTTATAGAATTGGAGGATGTCTCAGGATGTGAAGAGCGATATCTATTTCCTGATAGTTGATGTTGGATTTGTATGAAGATAGTTAGTCCATGCCCAAAATAGTATCAAACTCTACCGAAGGAAGTATGATAATATTTTCTAGGTGGTTCTGTCTCAAAAAATTAAATATAGAGGAGTTATATACTTTGTATTAAATAATTTCCTGATTTTTTCTCATGGATTACTCAACCACCATATATTGATGTGGTGTTTGAATAGTTCTACTAAACGTTTAATATATGAAAGAATTTGTAGAACCAGAATCAAATAGTAATTTCAATATTCATACATAAGTAAACATCGTAAATATCACCACATCAATTTTTGATTCCACCTCAACAGTAGTGATTACATATTCCCTTCCTTTCTACCTTGGAGGTTGTTGTTTATTACCTCCGAAAACAACTTTCTTAGGGAATTGGATTGCACAATTCTCATATTCCTTGTAGTTGAAACACTACACTATGTCCTGAATATTTATATGGACCTTACCTTATTCATCAAAATTATTGGAATTATTCATATCCCTCCAGCATTTATTTTCTAAATTAGTCTATCTTCCATATTTGAATCATCCCCTAGTTCCCCATTAGGCAGTTCTCATGATGCTTCTTCCAATAATTTTGACAAGTGATATGTTGGATTTTCATTCCATCATGGGATTTATCCATTGATCATACCAAATTAAAATCCATTTTTCGATTTTTATATCTGGTACCATGAGAACACTAAGATTCTTTGATCACATTTTCATCCTTAATGGAACAATGGACAATCTCCTCATAGATGTCGAAGTCTCGAATCGCGAACACATTTTATAGACTATGATTTAGTCATCTAAAGAAGTGATGCACCATGTTTTAAGAGTTCATGAAAATACCAAATGCATATCATGAAAGCCTTATAATTTTTCCTAATACACCTTAATATACTAGTCTTCCATTTTCTTTTGTCTGAAGAAATCTATTTCCATATTAAGATAAAGTGTATTGGGAAAATATTTATTGAAAAATATTTTCTTAAAATATTCTCATTCCAAGGAATTAATTTCTTCTTTAGAAATTGTGTATTTGATCATCTTTTTCCACTGATCTACTTCCTCATCAAAATTATAGACTTCCAATTCAAATTTCTATTATTCTGAGCATTTAAGAATATAGGATATCTTCTTAATGGAGTTAATCCATTATTTCAGGGTGATGGGATTAAAATATACACTAATGATGGGGGGGCCTTTGTCACATAAAGGATTTGAAAAGAACTTGATATTTATTAGGAGAAGGTTTTTGTTCCACATTATTGAAGTTATAATTAATAACTTGATCTAGTTGAACAAGTACTATCATGATGTTTTGATTTCTTCTTCCAATCAGATTTGAAACATCATTAGAGAAATTATCATATTGAAAATCACATTGACTATTGGAACGAGTTCTATTATTTCCATCCATTAACTAAAAAAGAATGTATGATTAGGGTGCCTTGAACACTGAAATAATAAATATATATAAAAAGAAAAAATTGAACGTAAAAGGATAAAATTTTAAAATAAAAGTATATCCTATATTTTGATTCCCTAATCTTAAATATAAGTTCACCATAGGGATAGAATTATTACTTGGGTTCTTAATAAATTTCTATAATATTAATCTCCAAAAATAACTAGACCATGATATAATACCAACTATAACATCTCTAGACTTTTACACATATTATTACATGGTTTTAGGAATAATTAACCATCAAATTAAAACTAAGGATCATAAATTCTAATATCTTTGGAAGATTAGGTATATAAAATTAAAAACATGGAACTTGAATAAAACTTCTTTATATTAATAATCCATAATGAGATCCTATCTTCCTTAGAGCTCTTACATCTGCATAGGATAACCTGGGGAATACATAGACAAAAGGGATAAGCTAAAAAGTCCAATAAAGGAATAATCATAAGAAAAAAGCATAACACATGGGTTAGAATGCATAACGTGATTAAAAATAAGGCATGGAACATGGATAAAAATATGGATGCATAAAATATAGATCATGGTATCATGAGATCATGGAAACATGGGAATGTGGTAGTAACATGTAACATGATAAAAACATGATTCAAGGATCATTGTCAATACTATATCACATGGTGGACAAAGTCCCACAAAGCAATCAAGTTTACACCTTGTCCAAACAAGAATTCTCATGAGACTAAACATTTCCTAATGAATTGGAGTGAAATCTAGGAGCACCCATATTAACATGTTTATCCATATATGTGCCACTTTAATAATCAAACATATGGAATAAATATACTGTTTAACAATGAAAATAAATGGGCATGATAGTCATGTCATGACGCAAAACCAAAGGGAATATCATACTGGCATCCCTAAAATAATATATTTAAATAATAATTAGACATTCATGAGGGAAAAGGTAATATAGCATGATAAATTCTGTCCAATAGAAGTGAATATAAAGAGAAAGAGTGTTTAAGAAACTTCAGAAATGGGCCACTTTAGTGAAGTTTAAGGGAAAATATAAAAGTGTATTTAAAAAGGAAACATGTATAATTATTTTCATAAAAAAATAAATGAAATAAGATATATTTATATGATAAAAAGTTTTATTTTTATAAAAATATTGGTTAATTAAAACATATTATGGAGTGTACTTGAAAATGGGTAAGAAATTTGGAGGATCCCTTTAATCGGGCTTGCTTATCGAGAGGAATTAAAATGGTAACCTAATAAAACATGTATTTACCTATAAAAGAAAGAATAATTGAGATAAGTACATATGTTTGGATCATACACACAAAATATAGTAGGAGTGAATAATAAGTATTAATAATTACATTGGGGAAAAGACGGAGAAAGTGTAACCTGGAGGAAGAATGGTGATTCAGAGATAATCCCTTACCTTATGTTTGAATTTTTTTGGCACTTATACTTAATGTCCTAGAAAATAAAATTAAGTATATTAATTAATTAATTAAAAATATTTCATACATGTATTTAATTTGGTGTAATTTTATTTGGGCCATTTATGGAAATTTTACAGACTTATAGAGTTTAATTCATCATTTTGGGAGTTTTTCTTTTCACTATTTTATGATATTTTCCCTTGCTTTTAATTATGGGAGTTATAGAAAAATGGAAGAAAATCTAAAAAAGTTGAATTATATGATACTTTTTTTATGTCCATAATTTTAAATTCTCACATATATCATTTTTCATACATGAGAAAGATGGATTAGATAAAAAGTTAATGATGAATGTTAGTTTATTTTGGTGAATTTTCAATCATCCTGAACTAGTTTAGTTTGTTTATTTTATATTACGTATATATATTAGTTCCAGAACATGAAAAAAGTTATAATATAAATATTTTAATATATTTTCACTATTTTAATGGTTTTATAACCTACTTTGAAGTTGGTAATAGAAAACAAAACCATCATCATCTACGAAGGCGGTGAATGAACACATCATAGATGATGTTTTCTTTTTTTGAAAAAAATGGAAGATAAGAGAATTATTGATATATATACCATTAATAAAATAAAATTAAGTACATATATATATATATGATAACATAGTTATAATGTTACCTTTCATAGGGAATGTGAGGGAATGATAAGAAAGAAAAGAAATTAAAAGAGTAAGAGGGATGGTTTTACCTCTTGAGTGTTGTCTCCTTAAGAACCTCCAGAAGGCACTTAGAAATGGCCTTTTGGTGAGACCAACAAGACAAGAACGTGGAGAATAGGTTTTGAAGATTAATTGGGTACAATATAAGAAATATTAAAGGCTTATAAGGTGTGAGGATAAAAGGTGGTGAGGGTGGTATTTATACTGGGAAGAGAGGGGTGTTTTTGATTATTTTATTCATTTGTTTATTATTTTGGATGAAGACTATAAGTACTATGGATTATTGTGTATAAATATATTAAATAATGATGGATAGTTAAATATTTTTGTGTTTAAATTAAAAATACATCAATAATGACTCAAAAATTTATATATTTACTTATAATGTTTAATACTGTAAATTATTGTATTTCTCTATTCACCAAAACATCAACTATTTCAAAAAAAATTTAAAAATTCACCCTACCCCTTTTTTGATGTGTATAATTAAAAAATGGACCCAATTTTTAGAAAATAATTTTTTAAATATAAGAAATTTAATTTTTAAATAAAATCATCTTTTAATAAAAAAATGCCAATTTTAATATTATATTTGATTATATGACTCTTTGAAAAATTCGTGTCTAAAATTATCTTATAACCATGTGACAACAAAATATTAATTTATGAATCTATTTTATTGAAATAAATTTTATTTTAAATCATTATATTAATTATGAAATTTTAAATAAATAATTCTATTTCACAAAAATACCAATAATTAATTTGTCATTTTTAAAACATGTAGTTACTTATTCTATTATATAAATATATCATGTTATCATTTATAAGATTCGAAACTTTTATTGATACCTTCATAGGTTAGGTTACTAATCTATTAGCCGTATTTATATTCTGAATTCTCAAATTACTATTCCAATGTTCAAGTCTTTATTGCATTGGGATAGGTTCCTCAATTTCTAGAAATACCTCTTATTTAATTAATTATTAATTTATAAATTTCATATTGTACTTTCTATGTGATTTTAGGTGATTTATACTATATGAAATAATTATAAGAAGGGTATTTACATTGATAAAAACTATGGGCCATTACATATACTTAGTTCATATATTTTAAAAATATATATATATATTTCTTATGATTTCATAATAACTAGAGGTTGTTCTCATGATTTTGATCATTCGGTGCATGTTTTTAAAATCTATCAAATTTTTTAAAAATTTTTATTCTGGGGATTAGAGAGAACTGTATATTGGATTTATGTGTCATCTACTTATCTAAATCAAAAATAAATTAAAGATAGTTTTCTTATGATTTCACATCAATATGATATTTTTTTGATAGTTTATATTGTTACTCACACAAATTCGTATTTTAAAACACTAAAAATGTGTTTTTGGTTATCACGAGAAAACGAAAAATCATATTAACATGGAATCGATTGAAAAATTTTAAAAATAATTCCATGATTGTTTTCCTATAATTTTATAGTAATATTAGGTTTTTCTCATGGTTTTTAACCCATGAAACATGTTTTTAAAGACTGTTAATCGTTAAAAACAACTTATCCAGTCATCCTAAGCACATCACATGTCGAATTGATGTGTTTTTAGTTCATAATTGTAAAAAATAATTCAATGATATTTTCCTATGATTTCAAATCAATCCAAAGTTGTTTTCTATGATTTTTTCCATAAGATGCTTGTTTTAGTGTTTAAGGACAATGAAAAAAAAATTAGTCTTCCTGAGAAAACAACATCTCATATTGATGTAGATTAAATTCAAAAATTTAGAAAATAAAACTATGGGTTTTTTTTATGATTTTATAAAATTAAGTGGTATTTTTCTTGGTTTTAACCACCTAAAACACATTTTTAAGGACTGTCAAATTTCTAAAAACTGATAATTTTGTCAGTATAAGCACACTTTATGTCGAATTGATGTGTCCAATACTGATACAAATAAAAAATAATTCAATGTTGGTAATCCAATTTTTTCACATCAATAAAATGTCATTTCTACATTTTTTACCATTACACTTATGTTTTAGTGTTTTAAAACACTAAAATTTCATTTCTAGCCATTTTAGGAAAACACCAACTCAGATTGACAAGGATTCAGTTCATTATTTCAAAAATAAATTAATAATTATTTTGTTCATATCAATAAGATATTTATTTCTCTGTTTTGACCCTATAATAGTTGCTTTTAAAGACTATCAAATCTATGAAAACTACTTATTCATTCATTCTGAGCACACCGCACATCGTTTTAGTTTTATGTACTCATACTCATCAGAAATAATTTGAAGTCATTTTCCATTGATTTTACATCAATCTAAGGTTATTTTATATGATTTTGATCTTTACACACAAGTTTTAGTTTTTTAAAACACTAAAAATTTATTTTCAGTTATCCTATGAAAATGAAAACCAATATTGACATGGGATAAGTTTCTCTTTTTTAAAAGTAAATTTATAGTTATTTTCCTTTTATTTTATGGAAATTGGGTTCCATTTAATTGGTTTTGACCCTCTGAAGTGTGTTTTTAAAGACATTAAAATCTTTAAAAATAGCTTATTTGATCAGTTTAAGCACACCACACATCACATTGACCTTATTTATACACATTCACAATTAAAATAATATAATTAATGTAATCCTATGATTTCAAATCAATCTATTGTCGTTTTATTTGGTTTTTATCATTACACACACGTTTTAGTGTTTTAAAACATTGAAAATGAAATTTTTATCATCATAAGAAAAATAAAACTCATATTAACATAGAACTAGTTCCTGCATTAAAAAAGTTCAATCTATGGTTTTTCTTCCATGATTTTATGAAAATCAGATTTAATTTTCCAATTTTGACCCCCTAACGCACGATTTCAAAGACTTCAAAACATCAAAAAACAAATTATTCAATAAGTTTGAGCACACCACAAGTTGGATTTATGTTTGATCTACTCATGAACATAAAAAAATATAAATATGTTTTTCCTATGATTTCACATTAATATATATTCTTTTATATTCTTGACCATTACATGCACATTTTTTGTTTTAAAACCCTAAAATGTGTTTTCAGTCATCCCATGAAAATGAAAACAAGGATTTATATGTTGTCATTTTATTCATTTAAAAAATAATTCTATGGTTTTTCATATGATTTTACTGATATTTGAGGTCATTTTCTGGGATTTTACCACTATATGCATGTTTTTAAAAACTAACAAATCTTTAGAAACTACTTATTCAGTCACTATGAGAACACCACACATCATATTGATATTAAATCTATTTATACACATCATAAATAATTAAAATATAGTTTTCAAAAGATTTCAAATCAATCTAAGGTCATTGGATCTAGTTTTAACCATCAAAGGCATGTAAGTGTTTAACAACATTTAAAATGAATTTTTTACTATTTGAGGAAATGAAAAAAAATGGTTTCAAATGGATTTGGTTATAATATTTCAAAAATAAAACTATGGTTTTTCCCTATGATTTGATGGAAATCAGATTTCATTTTCTTAGTTTGAACACCCTAGCACATGCTTTTGAGGGCTATTAAATATTTAATATTCAGTCCTTCCATAAAAACCAAAAAAAGGATTTACATTTCACCTAATCACCATGTTTAAAAAAAATTAAAGATATTATTTATGATTTTACATCAATCCAAGTTCATTTGTTATGGTTTATTCTATTACAGGCATGTTTTTAAATTTTAAAAAAATAAAAATATCTTTTTGGTCACCCTCAAAAAATGACAACTCATATTAACGTGGAAACAATTCCTACATTTTTAAATTAAATCTAAAGTTATTTTACTATGATTTCACATCAATCCGAAGATGTTTTCATGATTTTTAAACCTCTATTCACAATTTTAAAGCCTGCAAAATTTTTAAAAATTGTTTATTCAATATTTACGAGAACACTGCATGTTGTGCAATCTACTCCTAATCACCTAGTGGATAGGTGGAGTAAAACCAATGTGTCTGATTGAACCTAAATTTAGGTGTAAATTATTGTAGAGTATTTTTTAAATAAGAAAAACCATTCTTTGAGGATTTTTTATAGTTTTATTTTTAACTTTTAATGTTGTTCTTCTTCATATCAAATAAAGAAAAATATAATCAAACCCATCTTAAATAAAAATTACACACCCATATAATTCAATGAGAACAATAATATCACATTACCCCAATTAAATCTTATAGAAAAAGTCCCACAATGATATAATACCACCATAAATATAAATAAAATAGTTCTTTAAACATGTCATGGATTGAGTTTAGAATTTACCTCTACGGATGATCTATAAGACTACCAATTTTCTAAGAGTTTATTCCTATTTTCCTATGGAATACAAAAACTAATGAATTTTATATTATATTCCACCACTAATCTAGTTTTTTCCTATATGATTCATGTTCGTTTTCTTATTCATTCTGCCTTGAAATTTTCCTTTATGTTTCTCAATAAATAGCAGTTCTTGAACCCCCAATGGATGGTGTAACAGTAAAGTATGATAATAAAATAATAAGGAAATTTGATATATTTTTTCCAGAACCCATAACCAATACATTCCTAGTATTATCCTTCCCTAAAATGAATACAACTACATCATTTTGGAAACTGGCGATGTTTTTGTAAGGTTTTCAACCAAAGATTCATTAATTTTAACCTATTAACAAAACAATATGAATAATGATTTAATAAATTATTGAAATTTCATAATTTTATAGGATTAATTTGTTTTTCATTATATTGTTTTTATATTAATGAACTAATATTAAATTTGAATGAAAATTACTTCCTCCAAATGTCTCGGTATGTTCATTCATGATGTTTTCATCAATTTTTTATAGATATTAAGACACATCTCTATTCATCCAATAGGGTGATATAAATCAATAACCTTTATATATATATACACACACATAAAGTTAAAAAACATTTAGATATAATAAAATAATATAAATAATAATGAGTGAAATAAAATAAATATTTTTATTTTTATTGAAACACTTTACGAAATAAATATGAGGAATGACTTGTTTTTAATCATTTAATGTAATTTATTTAGATAATTTCCCAACCTAAAAAAATAAAACTCTATATAAACAACCCTATTGTAAAAAAATATAAGAAATATAAAAATACATGGATGTTACTACTAAATCATAACACAACAGATTAGCTAAATGTATATACAAAAATATATCCTACTATAATTATAAGTCATTGGTATTTTGAAGTCTAACTCATCATGAAGTCAAAACCATATCATTTCCAAGATGAAATTATATCATCACCAAAAGAATATAAAAGTATTGCATCACTTAACACCAGGATAAATGATATTAATTTTCTTAGTTTCTTTATAACTATATTCAATCCCATCAAGATTTCCAAATGTACATCATCACTCACCATCATGATAAAAATTATCAGTACTATTTTTTCAAATAAATAATAGATATGAGTCTAAATAATCATACTCATGATCAAAGGCTCCACCAGAAACTAATTATGTGTCACAATCATCATAAATATTTTCAGACTGTGTATGTGAACTCTTATGTTTAAATTTTCATTTAGATTTTTCATCATTTTTTATCTATAAATTATATAACAAAGGGAACCATCATATTTTAATTACAAAAAAATGGTTTGATAGGTAACTTTAGAAATTTTACAAACCAATTAATTTTCAATATTAGCACTCTTCATCATTAAGAATGCCAAAAATGCCACTTAAAATAACCCAAAATCTTTCAAAAATATCACAATGACATTATATATAAAATAGAAAAATTTTGAAAATACATTGGTCAAAAAAGTATCAGATAAATAATCATCATTTATTTCAATATTTTGAAATAATGCATCATGTGATGGTTCTTGAGGACCACATCATAGAAAAAATTAACTTTTACATATAGCTCATGAATTAATTACCTTGATATCATGGTCACAATATTGATGAAGAATCATAAATTTTATGTCACACATAAAACTTATTAGTCAATAAAGGTTACAAAATTATAGAGTGGGATAAATTTTCATTTAAATAATATATATATATATATAATTTATATAGAAACATGGGATAATGATGTGTTTGAACCATATATTCAGATACATTTGATAAAATTGGAACAATAGAGGGAAATGTGTTAATACCTCTTAATATGCACATATTATTTAATATAAATATTTATATTTCTTATAAGATTCTTTTTACTTATTCATTTTATAAAGGTTCCCTAAAATATTTCTCTCTCCCCCCCCCCTCAATTTCTATACCCCACATTCACATTCTATATATAATTTTTTATTACACTTTTATTTTTACTTTTTATTTTTATTTTGATAACATTTATGTGTCCTAACTCTACAAAATTGTGCCTCGGGGGTGGGAAACTGGGTTTTTAACTGAATGAGTATCTGAAAAATGAATTAAAAAATATTAATAGGTATACTAAAATTATTTTTAAATTAAAAAATATTATTTAAATTAATAACCAAAATTTTTTTATTGTTTTTTTGTTATTAATTTTAATAGATGAAAATGAAAAAACAATAAAAACAAAAAATAGCCAGTTTTATAAATTTTTAGTTTTTATTTTGTATTAAAAAAATGTAAAATGTTTAATAAATTAAAAATTAATAAAAAATAAAAGGATTAAATATATTTTTCAAGTCTCCCACAACTATTTATATATATAATATATATTAATAACTTTAGATTACATTAATAATTTATAAGTACATTAATAATTTCACTCACACCTTCTAAATTTGTTATCAAATTATATTAAATTAGTATAACCTTTATTTGGTTTTCAAAAACCTCATTCTTCCAAGATATGTGAATAGGCCTTCAATATTTATAATTAATGGGAAGTATCATTTTCTCAAAAGCAGGATTCCAAATAATCAATCCATATATTTTGGTAGTATCAATAGCAGGCACCTCAAGCTCACCCAATGAAATGATAATTTTAATACCTTTTAATTCACTTAAATTTTTTGAATTCGTATTTGTATCTCTTATATTTTAATTTTTTATTTTTTAGAAAAAACCATTAAATAATTAATTAAAATATATTTTTTACAAAGGAAAACATAAAATAAATGTTAAACTCCCAGTATCCCTTAGATAGATATGTGACCAACTTCCCCACTGGTAGAGGTTTATTATACGATGAGTGACTAACAATATCTTGGGAAGTTAGGGGAAATCTAAAAGTCCATGGTGTAGTGGAAACACTAGGATCCACTAAAGGAGACAATAGGGTTGTGTGATTCGAGATGGTAATCTTCTATAATCTAATAATTTTTTTTATTCTTCACATTCCTATATTTCAAATGGGTTATATATTAAGTGTTTCAAAAAAGTAGAATTAAATGATTAATAAAAAACAACAAAACAAAACAATGTATATATGTAAAAAACTCTTATAGATGTGAAATATTAATATAGTATTTTTACAAATTTATACATTTAATTATCTTAATCTTATTGTACCCATTAAAATCAACCTACAACACAAAGAGTACGTATTCATTTTCACTCTCCCTTGAAAGTTCTATTATTTCAGTATTTTCGGGGGAAAACTGTTTAATGTTTTATGGATAATGATATTCACTATCAAAAATTACAAATTGAGCTTCACCACTCATATAATACATGTCTCTTTGATTTAAGTGCACAAAAAAAATCCAAACTTAATATACTTAATCAATCACATAATAAACCATTGTATCTTATAAAGACAAGATAAATATATCATTATATTTATACACAATGGTATGGATCAAGTGAGAGATGTTGATAGATGTAAAATGTAATGAATCATTTGTTATACCCCTATCAATGTTAACCCACTTCATTTGAATAAGATAAATGGAAATTGACCATGCTAGTTTAGTTCAATGATATAAACCATATTTCTATAGTATCCCACCTATTAAAGTGTAAATACACCATTTTTTTGTTTTTAATCCTTTTTAATTATTAATTATATGAAACATGAATCTTTTAATATGGTACAAATCAACTCTCTTAGCCTTACTTAGTGGACCTCAGTCCAAAAACTTTAAATAATTTCAAATTTAAGATCAATTCTCAATATTTATTATCTACATAAGAATATATAAGGTATTAATATTAACATGGAAAAAATAAAAACACATCAGTAATATGAATTTCAGTATTTCCTTACATGATGGGTGGACCATTAAATAACCACCTTATTAATAGCTTTGGTCAATTCTTTCTAATTTTAATCTTGAATCCTTAGTTATTTAATTATTTAAAATCTCAGATATTCAACAAATGAATCAACAATAAAATAATTGAGTATTAGATATCTATTTTATTGTAGTAATTCTAATTCAGTTAGTGTAAAATTTGATCAATTTCCAATTGGTCTTCCAATAGTTGGAAATACCGATGACTATTTTTTGAAATGTTAATTATTGTAGGTGTCAACAACAAGTCTAAAATGATTGAATCTAGTCCCAAATCTATGAAAATACATAGAACAAAAGTCCATCCATTCTCCATCTATGTATCCTTCAGTAATTGAGCCATTTGGTTGATCTTTATTTCTCACTTATGACTTAAAATTACCTAAGTACCTAATGAAAAAATATAAGAAACTTATTAAAAAAACTATATATTGATTTTATAAAATTTAATACAATAATAAAAATATAAAATAATATTAACATACCTCTCAATTGAAAAAATCCATAAATATTGTATTGCTTCCACTAAGTTTAGCTTCCTTAACTAAATGAATAGTCAAATGAATCATGACAATGAAAATTGTTGGGGTAAATAACACCTCTAAATGTAAAACATTCAACATAATTATTTCTTGATGTTTTTCTGGATAAGTTGGATTTAGATTTTTTTTCACAAATCTTTCATAAGAAGGAACACAACACAATAATAACTACAGTTAATTTTTTAGGTAATGAATTACACAATTTAAAGGGTAGAAACTACTCCATTATAATATGTGAGTCATAACATTTCATTCCATGTAACATTAAGTGTTATAAGTTAAAATACCTTGAAATATTTCTCGAATAACCATCTGGTACTTTTAAATTATTTAAATTTTTAAGTAATGTATATTTATTTGGATTTTACATTGTAAAAATAATATATGGGTAATTTACATTCTCATTTACCCACAAACCATTCTTTATATTCATGGATTCCAAGTCCTTCTGATCATTTAGGTGATCCTAAAATTTTCCCTACTCATTAAGAAATGTAATCGTTTTATTATCATGTTTGTTCTTATCAATATACATTAAGTAAGATTATGATGAAAAAAATAAAATTCTAAAACGAAAGTTTAACAAATATACTCATTTTCTTCAATTTTTGAATTCCAACTACTTCAAATATTGTTCCTCATACCCATTTCCCAATTTTTTTTAACTAATTACATTTTCCAAATTATATTGTGACATTCACTAATTATCCCAACATTTTATAACAATATAACACCTTTAGTGACTTTCTGAATTTAATATCTTCATTTAATTGTCTTTTGATAAACCTAAATTTTTGAGATGCATCAAGATATAGGTGATGACACATAAAGAACTATTTTCCACTATGAGGTAATCGTTTAAGTTTAAAATCACAAATACAATATAGATTAGACAAACCAGTATGAGTGTTATAAATATATAAGTTTCCTAGTCTAGAAAATTAACTCATTATCAAAATTATGGAATAATTCATTTTAAACCATTTTCACATTATTTTATCAAAATATTTCATACCATCAACCCATAATTGTCACAATTCATTGATTAGAGGTTGAAGGTATAAATTAATTCCTTTTCCAAGAATTTGATTTCCAAAATTTATTACAAAAATAATAAAAGAACTGTTATTGACACACATATATGGAGGTTGATTATAAGGGTTCAACATAGTTTTCTATATGTTATAATTATTACATAAATTACTGAAAGGGTAAAACCATAAAAATACAACCCCAAATGCACATTCCTAGGATCCAAAGAAAAATATGGATATAATGAATAAAATACCTTCCATGTTATTGAATATTTTTGATGTCTCATCAAGTCAATACTTTTACTACCTAAATTATTCCACTTCATGTCATATGTAGTCTTAGATGACTTGAATAATTTTTCCCATCATGGGTTTTTATGAAATTAATGCAATACCTTTGTTTGGATTTTCATCTTCTGCTTCTTCCTATTGTTGTATTCAGTTTTACTCTCACTACTATCCATTTATTTTGATCACATTTTATAAAATATTATTAATTATTCTTTATAAAACTATTCTCCCCAATAATCCATGAAATCATTAAGGCATGTTTGTATTCTTCATAATCAAGGTTATGTTTTTTGATGATTTTATTCATCTCATAGAATGATGCAGCGATCTAAGCTAAAATAAATATATCAGGACAAAACTACAAAATGAGGGACATTTTTTTCAATAATTCTTTATAGACACATTATATGTTACAACATAAGTAGTAAATACAACTTTGAATACTTGGAAAAACATTCACACAATTTTTTATTTCTATCTTCAACCAATTCATAGATCTAATTTCTTTCTCACTGGAGTTATGAGCAAGATTAACCCTCTCAAGATCAACTAAAGGTTTTGTTGATATGTTAAATCTTTTTAATATTTTCATGTAAAGTGAAAATGTTTCATTTATCAATTTTTGAACTGAATTCTCCTCTAGAAGTTCACGTTGTGTTTCATTTATAGGATAGTCATTTCTTTGAATTTCTATAACATGTGATTCACTATACCAAATCTACTATATGTATCGAGGATAAAATTTCTTAAATAATACATTCTCATATAATTAATCTCTATTCCACCATCTCTTGAATTTACAATTAATACTCATACATTTTGTTATATCATCTAGTGATTTATTTGGAATTGTATAATCTAAAAATTCAACAAAACCCTTAGAATATTGATGTTTATTTAACGGTAAATTAATCGAAATGTTATCCATATAATTTGGATTTCCACTGTTCTCTATATAAATTCATAAATATAGATATAAATTTATAATAAAACAAGTATAATTAATTCATAACATCGCTGAGTAAAAAACATATCTTCAATAAAATTCTACTCATCAAAAATATCGGTTTAAACTTAAAGATAAAAAATTAATTAATATAATAAATAATAAAATATAAATTTATTATAACATGTATATGTTAATCCAAAATCAAAATAATAATAAATAATTACAAACCCTCAAAAACTATTTGTAAGTTTATGGGTCAGATATCGTTGAAGATTGTCAGTGAGGTGGGGGTATAGAGGTTAGCGAAGGGAAGGAAGTGACTAGTGTAGAGGATGATGTGGTGGGGATAGAGATTCCAAACTCATGAACATATATGGGGTGAGGGGATCATGGTTGAGGAGGAAGGGGATGGGGAAGGAAGGTGTTCAGGGATTAAGGTTATGAGGAGAAATGGGGCCTCCATTGGGGGTCGAGGGTGGGATTGATTTACATTTTTTCGTAAATTTAATGATGGTTTTTCTAAATCTTCTAAAAAATCCAAACGTATATATTTTTCAAAAATTATAGCGATAACTATAAAAAGATATCACTATATTTGAAAAACAATTGTTAAAATTTAGTGAAGGTTTTAGTAACCCCCACTAAGAATATTCATTAATACATATTTTTCTTATAGTGTCACAACTACTTATAGCATCAATATCTACTAGATCCCAACTATCATGAGGTCAAGGAACTCATAACTATAATCATGACACTAACATCAACCTTGATAGAAACCTCTAGGGAGAAATATAACCACACCTTCCATAATTATTCTTATATTGTCATCAAAATGGTGTCTTAAGTGTAAAAATATATGGGTTGACCCTACATAGTCAAAAAAATATATCAACAATATGTATACTAGAATCAATCACAAATTTATCATCCAATCATGTGTATGAAACCAACCCCTAGATAATTTTCCAACGTAGAAAAAACCCATACTCTATATACAACACCCTTTTATAATACAATATCAGATATATAAAATTAGTAAAATGGTACTATTACATCACAACATAAAAAATAAGCACAATTTTTATACCAAACTATTTCATACTATAATTATAAATCATCTACATGTTAAATTTTACCTCATTATAATGTCTAATCCATATCATTTCCATGAAGGTCTCATATCATTATCATATAAATATACATGTATTGCTTCACTCATCACCCTGTTAAAGGATATTAATTATCTCAATATCTATATAACTATATTTTATTGCATCTGGATTTCCAAATGTTCATAACCAACCTCTAGAATAATATACATTTTCAAAACCTCATTTTTTATCAAATCAAAAATAGATACAAGTCCAAATAATCAAAATCATGATCACATGTTCCAATGGAAACTAATCATGTATTACCATCACTGTAGAAATTTGAATACTATGTACCTTCACTCTCATGCTCAAATTTTCATTTAGATATTTCATAATTTTAGAAGAACTAAATTATATAATGATGGTAAACATTATATCCTACTTACAAAAAAGGGCTCAAGTATCACCCATATAAATTTTTTGGATCAGGTTGTTATCAATATTAACACTCTTTATCTTAAAAAATGATTGAAATTCCTCTTAAAATAACCCAAACTCTCTCAAAAATATCACTATCACAATCAATATAGAAAATAGATAAATTTTTACAATACATTTTTCACAAAACATATTAGATAAATTATCATCATTTATATCAATATTTAGACATACCACATCATTTGGTGGTTCTAAGGACCAGATCAAAGACAAAATTACCTTTTATATATGGTTCTTTAATTAATTACCTCCATATCATGATCACAATGTAGGTGAATAATCCTAAATATGATGTCTTTCATAAAATTTGTTTGTGAATAATGGCTAAATAATTATAGAGAGGGATAATATTTCATTTAAATAATATATTTATATATAATTGATATAGAAATATTGGAGAATAATGTGTTAATACAGTCTCTTGAGAGAAAACTCATAAAATTAGAACAATAGGGAAAAATGTGTTAATAACTCTCAATATACACTTATATTTAGTATTAATGTTTATATTTTTTGTAGGAAATATTTTATATTTCCTTATTTATTATAGGTTCCTTAAAATATGACATTGTTCTCTCTATACTAAATTCCCACACCCCACTTATATTTTCCTTATATAATTTATTTATTATAATTTTTATTTTTATTATTTTTATCATTTTTATAACCCCTATGCATCCTCAATCCCCTAAATTGTGCCAAGGGGTAAGAAACCCGGTTGTTAACTAAATGGTTATTCGAAAACATAATTAATAAAACTAAAATTTTATGATAAAATTGATTTTAATTAATAAAATTTTATTTAAATTAATATCCAAAATATTTTTGATTGGTATTTTGTTATTAATTTTAATAACGTAAAATATGAAAAATAATGAAAAAAATAATTTATTTATTGTTTTTTAATTTTTTTATTTAAAATTAATGATATTTAAAATATTTAAAAATTAATAAATTAATAAAAATTCAATGGATAAAATACTTTTTTAAATCTCCCACCACTGTGTATATATATATATATAATATTATATATATAATAAAATATTTATTGATATATTTTTTTTACATTTCAATTTTATATTAGATTTAGGATTTTATTTCATCATTATTCCTCGGGGAAAGCTCCTCCTCTAATACTGATTCCTTATCTATCCCCACCCAGAGAATTAGTGGTTTGTTGGTAGGGTCTCTACATTGCAACCTCTATAAAAATTGCATGTTAATGTTTGAATATGAATCGTTCTCTTTACATTTATTCATCATATACATTACCTTCCAATCTAATTTTAGTATTAATTTTTTCATAACTTATGAAAATAGTGACATATAGTATAGTTCACTTTATATGATATCATTCCCAAACATTATTTTGATTAACAATGATGGTTCACTCGAGTATAATTTTAGTGCTTATATTTTTATATTGTGTTTAGAGTGTAGATAATGTATTGTGATGGAAAATATTGTGTTTGGTTTTAAATTTTTGATTACTTTTCATATATTTTTATTTTGCAAACATGTTATGAATGATGATTTTTTAGGTTCTAAGAAACTATTACATCTATCAAATTTTGAAATAGAAAATTGTAAAAATGGTTCTCGTTTTAAGAGGATAAAAGATAATCATCAATTTGATGTCTGGAATCATTTTATTAAATTTTTAATGGGGTTATAAATGATCAATAAAAATGTAAATATTATAATAAATTTATAGCTTCAAATACAATTACTGGTCATTATACTTAAAAAATCGTTTTATAAATTATAGAATATATGTTGGAACTAGTAACAATCAGAACTTAAATAACTTTTCTATCATTGACAGAGTTAGTGTCTTGTAGATCCCTAAAATATAGTGGTTGATTATGATTCATTGAGGAGAGTTATTAATGAACTTATTATTCTGGGTGAAGCACCATTAATTTTTTTTAAATAATGATTTAATAAATTTTGTTTATACGCATTGCCTCTTTATTTTAAAATCCCTTCAAGAAAATTTGTAACAAAATATTGTTTTGATATATATATTGAAGAATGGATTAAGCTTAAAAAATTATAGATTCAAATAAAATTTTATCACTTACCATATAAACATTGAAATCACTGCAAAGAATCCCATATATATGTTTTACAAAACATTATATCAACAAATGTTATAATATTTACCAAAAATCTTAATTATTGTCCAATTAAGGGTCATAAATGAGAAAAGCTTTGCGAACTTTTAGAGGTATTTTTGAAATATTGGAGTATTGATAATGCGTATGTTTTTACCATTGATAATGTTTCATCAAAATATGTATTCATTAGAGTTTTTGAGAAATGAAATCAATAAATTTGGAAGACCAATTTTTGGGGCCCAATATCTTCACATGAGATGTGAAATTCATATCTTTAATTTCATATTTAGTAATGGAATAAGATAAAAAGTCATGTAAAATTAAATCATGGTCATAAAAGGTGTAGTAAACTATGTGAGACAAAGTTTCAAAAGATCAATGATATTTAAACAAGTTGTAGTGTTTGAATAAATTGATAGTAGAAAAGAAATTTTTTACTATGTTCCTATGAGATGAAAATATTTGTTCTTTAATCTGTAAACTACAGAAAAATATAAAATGAAATTTGAGAGGTAAATTTTAAAATATAATCATGATTAATTTTTTATTTAAATATGTTAATTTTTAATATATATTATTTTATTAATTTATCATATTAGGATGTCATTTTGTCTTTTAAATATATTCTAGGCAAGATAAATACATGATATCATAATTTAATTATATGCCTAATTAAAATGTATTTCAATCTTGTATTTATTGGGAAAATTTGAAATGAATTTTAATGTTCCTATAGAATTTATACCACTTAACAGGTAATATTTATAGTAGTCATTATACTAAAAGAAATTTATAAATCCTATAAATCAATGAAATTTGTTTTCTAATTGAGTACGTTTTGTATTTATAAATTTATGTTAACATTTATTAATAATAAATTTGACATTATTTAATGTTTAAGTTTAATGATTTTCTCAAAAAATGATAAATTATGTTAATTCTTATCATATGGCTAGAAACATGGGAGAGAAGTATCTTAAATATTGGATATATCCCAATAATATGAATAAAAATATTTATAATGTTGTTATCCTTTACACAAGTAGTGGATTAGAATATATTGAATTTATTTTTATCAATATTGTTATACTAGAAAAAGGATGAGAGTATCTGGATATGGTAAATCATGAAATAATAAAATTATATATTTAATAGAAGAGAATACATTAATTTTATTAAATTAAAGAAGTGGATAAAAAAGAAAAAGACAATGATTATTTTGATGTTCCATTTGAGATAAATCCAAAGAAAAATTTGTTTCAATAACTTAAGTATTCCTATAAAAAATACAAGATAAATTAAGGATTTATTTTAGAAAAAAATAGATTTAGATAAGTATTTTGGAGAAGACATTGTTGATGATTGTGAAGATTTTCATATTCTTCAACGACGGAAGAAGAATGTTCCATGATTTCTAATCTTAATAGTTATGGATTCCTAACTTAATTGTAGCTTCTAAGAAAACTTTTAGTAAATGAGTAAGAGTTTTAGATGTGTTTAGGCCATCATTGACGCCAATAATGGTTCATTATCTTATTTTTTAACAATATTAGTTGAGAAATAAGTTTGGAATGACTAATGAATAAGTAGAAATAGACATGTAAAATAACATGAAGTGAGATATGGTATTATATTAATAATTTAAATTTAAATCTACTTTTTTATAATATTTAACATTTTTTATGTTTTTAGAATTCAAAAAAACCATTTCAATTCATCCAATATATTATGAATGGTAAGTTGGTTATATTTTTGAAATAATTAATTTTTATAATTTTTAGTGAAGTTAGTTTTTAATATTTTTTATTTCATAATTATTTTCTTTCACAATTTTTTCACTTCCATGGTTGGTTTTTTCCTTCTATTTATTTTATATAGCTTGACAGTGTGTGAAATCTACTTTAACTAGTTTTTATACAATAGTGGTTTCATAAATTTTTTTAAATTATTTTATTTTATTAATGTATTTCAAGTGACCCTTTTAAAACTATTTTGGTAGAATAGTGACCTTTTTTAAACTATACATTAAAGATAATCTTGTTGTTGTGGGTGAACATTCAATGTTTTACTCATTGAATTGGATTGTTTCTAGAGGAACATTTAGATTATCTTCTTTAGAGTTAATTTTTTTGGCTAATATCTATATTATTTAAGAAATAATTTTTCATTAATTTAATTTCATTGTATATTATTATAATTAATAATTATTTAATAAGTATTTGAACATTCTTATTTTCTTATTATGGTGATATAAGACTTTTTTATCTCAACTTTTATTGGTGGTGAAATGTTGATAGTCACCCAACATCATTTTGTAGAATTTTTTTATCATTAATGTATTTTTTTCTCACTTATACTTGTTGTGTCCCATAAATGTGGGAGGACATGGTGTCATTTTATTTTGAGAAAAAATTAGTTTTAATTTTTAATATTGAAATTATTTATTTTTTTATTCAAAAACAGTTTATGCATTTTAGAGGAATCAAGAAAATAATTCTATCAACATAGAAAATGGTCTTTTGTTGGTAGTAGGTTCCTTATTCAACAATGAAAGTTGAGAAATCATGAGAGAGAAGGTTTTCAAGGGTAGATGATCTACCCAAACAACCATTGATGATTGGTTTTCCTTTTTAAAATATGGTCAATCAATGTATCCAACCACATGAGAAATTTACAAGGTATTATTGAATAATTGAATTATATAAAAATAATGGTGGGTGATGAGTTGTAGTCACTATTGATGTTGAGATCCTTACCTAATATATTGGATAAACTAATCATGTAAATCAAAAATTCAACACCTGATATAAATCAATTTGTGGAAATAGTGAGTGATAGACTGCTCAAAAAAGAATCTATAAGGAATTATTAGGGATATACTCTAAAATCAGAGGCACATGTCACTAAAAATCAAGGGATTCATAAAAGGAAAGGAAAAATAAAATGGAAAGAACACTTTGGTAAAAATAAATAAAGGGTGAGGCAATGAAAATATCGATAATGATATGACATGAAGTTCCCCCACTATTTAAATCTCATACACTTCATCCATGTGTTTCAGAAGTTTAAGGATAAGCATAGGAATCGGGAAAGTAATCCACAAAAAAATGATGAATCATTTGTCAATAAAAGGATCATTATTATTCAGGAAGGGATTATCAATCTTGAACTCCAAGGCCGATGATGGGTGATTTATGAATTCAATTCCAACAATATTATTTCTAGGAGATATTTCTTCTCATCTTACACTTGTGGGAGTTTCAGACACCTGAATATGGGAAATGATAGTGCATATAAAAATACTAGTTTTGGTGATATTTTAATGGAGATTGATATTAAATTTAGGTTACTATTGATATGTTTAATCCATGTTCTTGATATTTAACTCAATCTTATATCTAATGGGATACTTAAAGATGATGGATATGTTAGTTACATTGATAATGGAAAATGGAAGCTTTCCAAAACTAATATGGTAATTTCTAAAGGCAATAAAGATACTTCTCACTCCCTCAATGATACATGGCCATGAAGGGGAGGAATTAATGAATCTAGAATAGTGGTTCCAATATAGGTGTGACACAATATACTAGGCCATAATAGTGAGATAGAAATTAGAATTCTCTCTTGGAAGAAACTATTCATAGGAATCAAAAGTACATATTAGGATACTTGTGTTGATTGAATAATAAAAAACTATATTGAGTTTCTTTTCCTATTTATTTACCATCTAAATAATTTAATGATCTATATTTGATACAAAAATATGTCAATATAATTTTCACAAACTTGATGAGAGGTGTTATTTATTTTATGACATTTTTTATGAGAAAACTAGAAAATTTTGTATTTTTTAATTGAAAACTAAATATTAGTTACATGATGTTTTTAGTTAATTTCATTTGAATGTTGAAAGATAAATAACTAAATAATTTAAGTGTATTTGTGTGTGTGTGTGTGCATACAATGAAGGAGATTATCATGTACTATTTGAGGAATGTTGTTGGAATTTAAGCATCAAATTGGAAAAATTTGTACTGAAGATGTCTCAGTATAATACTGTTGTTGATATGATTAACATATCCATTTTTGAGATATTTGGGTGCATGATCTCGAAAGAAAAGTTATTAAACTCCATTTGGGGGAAGAAATGAGGACCACAATTGATCTCATCAATATGTCTCCATCAATTCCACTAAACTATGATATAATAGAAAGGGTTTGAACTGGTAAAGATATTTTATACAAGTACTTGAGAGTATTTGGATATAGGTAATTTAAAAATATCCTAGAAGATAAAAGAGTGAGTTTGGATGGAGAGGGAAATTAGTGTATCTTTTTAGGATACAATCTTGAAGAGTTTAGAAACCAACTTAGGGATCCTATCATTAGGAGGATGGCTAGAAACAGATATGTGGTATTTTTTAAATAGTATATGATTGGATATTTTTAGAACCTGTAAAATCTAAAGAAGTTTGCATATGAGGAAATTACAATTAATATTAAACCAGTATCACCACCCTCAGTTATAGATATTAGGGGGAGATTATAGAAATTGATGATACATGAAAACTAGGTAATATGTACCCATCTGTTGACATTGTAGAACAAATATCACTCAAAGAATAGTTGAGTAGATCTAGAAGAGAATGAAAATAGTTTCACAGATACTCACCACATGAGCATGTAATTCTCACGGATGGAAAAGTTTTAAACATTTATGATGGTGAGATTAGAATCCATATGATGAAGAAATAGAAAATAGTTACGAAAGAAGATATAATAATTTTACATAATAATTTCACATTTGACCTGGTAGAGTTACCACATAGAAAAAAGGCACTCAAGAAAAATAGATTATACAAAATCAAAGGTGAAGATAAAATCTCGTAACTAGACTACAAAGTCAGGATGATTTTGAAGGGATTCAGTTAGAATAATTGTATTTAATTTGATGATTTTTTTTATTTTATGGGAAAAGTGATTTCAATTATAGCTATGGTTGATTTGGAAAGAACTCTTCACATGAAGGTGCAACAACTGGATGAAAAGACTGTATTCTTATTTAGTGATCTTGAAAATAAGATATACATGGTCTGGCTAAAGTTATTTTAGGATAAAAGAAAATAAAACATGGTATGAAAACATAACAATAGTTTATATGGTATCAAACAAGCACTGAGTCAATGGAACAAAAATTTTTACTCATTTATAGAGAAAAATGAATATGTACGGATGACTAATGACCACTAAATTTTCACCAAATGATTTTATAATATTTATTTCATTATTCTCTTAATTTATATTAATCATATTTTAATTATTTTAGATATATCACCATGATTGATAGGTTGACGAAGGACCTTAATAAGTCTTTTTAAAATAAGGACTTAAGATATTCTATTTAGCTTCTTGGTATGATGATAACTTGTGAAAAGAGGAATAATAATATTAGGTTATCATAGGAATGATACATTTTGGTTCCATGACCACCTTTTGATCAATTATTGAAAGAAACACCCCCAGAACAACCCTATAAAAAAGAATCTCAAAAATGAAACCCATGTTGTGGAATTTAGATCTTGGTAGTCACCAAAACCAAATCACTACACTGTAACATAAAATATCTGGAATACACATAAACAAAGTTTTAAAAGAAAAATATTTAAATAAAAAAATCAAAGTAAAAGAACAAAAAAGTGTTTTTTTTAAGACTTGCATCATACACCATAAGGGAATTCTTATTTACTCTTATTCAAAAAAATTAAGATGATTAAAATTATGTGTGTTTATAATAATATGATTACACCCTACAAAAAAACTAGTTCGCAACCAATGATTCTAGTAACCACTGCATTCCTATCTTCATGGGATTCAATCCACCTAAACCCATCCTGAAGGATGATCCTTCATTTGGTAAAAGGCTCCCACAGCCTTAATGGGCACATATGGGGCACGATTCCTTACTTCCGATGACATTTCAAGATATTCCCCCTTGTTATATCAACTGGAGAATAATTTTATTGTGAACCAATTTATTACACCATTCATCTATCATATTTATATAACATGAAGTGAGAAAAATGTTATTTGTTTCCACTTCTATCATCACCTTTTTGAAAATAAAAAAAGCCTTTGGATTTCCTCATTTTGGTGGTCTTAGTTTCCTAATATAGAAAAATGTTTTCACATTTCCATCCAAATAATATCCCATATGAAGATTATTTTCCCAATATTCTTGAATAAATCCTTATGTTATTTTCCACAGAATTCCTTCCTTACTCGTGAATTTTTGTTAAGTAGATACATTATTCCCCGCCATAATTTCGGATCACCCATGTCTAAATAATGAAAAAAACTACCCCAATACTTATTTGGAAATAAAAATTTTCATAATAACTATTGGATTCTATGATCCTTTAATATTCCATATGTTTATCACTCCATACTCCAAAAACTTCTAGATAAATAGGTACTTCAGCTTTATGTTCTATTTCCGAGAATGAAACATTATATTTTTGGCCCAGTGAATCATGCTTTTTTGATTCACAAAATAATGTTACAACTTTAGATCTTATTCTGAGATCCTCTAGTAAACCATGTATCCATACCCAATCCTTCCCAAATTTTATTAAGGAAACTTACTCTTCATCTTTTTTTGATATTGGGACTGCTGGTTGAAGATTCAACATCAAACTCACAACTATTTCATTGAAAGTAAACTCATATTTAGATTCTCTCTTTTTTTAATCTCAAACTTCATTGAAGTGTTATTATACAAAATCTTACAACTTCTTATCTTTTATATATATAATTTATGTAACGTCCTGGACCCAGATGCCACTTAATAGTCCCCTGATCCAAGTTGGCTACATGTCCTCAAGCGCATCTCCCCAAACACGAGTCACTTATGAATAGTAGTGAGGTACTAGGGTGTTTCTATGTGGATATTATTCATTAATTACTAGAGTGTTACACAATAGAATAGCACTAAAAAACAATAGTAGAAGTTGATATAACAACCATATATCTAATAAATGAATAAGACATGAACATATAAATAAAAATTTCAGAAGTTTATCATATAAAAAATGATGATAAAAGTTTATATGAAGAATAAAATATTGGTACATAACATTACAATAAAATACATGTATCCAAAAAACAAAAATACCAAAAAGTGTTATCCCCAAACAGCATCATGTACCTCAGCTCAGTCTCGTACTCCCCTGCTCCTAAGCATGACTCAAAATAAACCTTCAAACTATGGGGTCTTTCCCCTCTCACTACCTATATTCAAATAGTCTTTTTGGGTACCCAACGATGACCTAGAAATGGTTTGAGATACAATCCTTGTAGGTAACCTAAAAAGATCTATACAAATATAGGTTGTGAAATATAAAAAGCTAATCAGTGTGTAAGTAAAGTAGTAAAATAGTAAATAAATGTAAGTTCCCATTTCATATCTACTACTAAGAAAGTGATGATAAATTTCCTCTCAAGGATACTTGAAAAATAGGTGTCATATCCAATATAAGGTGTTTATAATAGATACATAAATATCCAAAATTTACTAACCTTTCATCCATACATAATTTATCAATAATGGCATTGTAGTATTACCAGAAGTGTCATACATTCATGATCATGTCATACAACCACGTATATAATATTTCTCATGGTTGTGTTGTATAGTCAAAATGCCATACCACAAACGACTAGATACAAGGTGTAGAATACCAATGAATCCTCATTGAGTATAAGGATCATCTTAATGGAAACTCGATTATGCACTGGTTGGAATCCCAGGAGCATGTAAACTAAACATGTCCTAAGTGAGTCCAAACAAGATGAATCCAAGGGATAGTAAGGCCCAAGGATTCCCATAGAATCAAGAACCAAGTAGAATACTCTATCCCTGGCATACACTATAGTATCAAGATTCAAGGAGTAATATCAAAGGTATCTAAATGGAATAAATTCCCAATGTATACAAACCCGAGAATCCACTATCATTTCAAATACATCTCATTTCATTATTCAATCAATTCCATCAACATCTCATGTCATTATTATACCCACTCATTATCCACAATTCACATTCAAGTAACGAATGAGTATACCCACTCATTCGAACAATTCCATTTAAGAAATTTAACTAATTCAAGCATGGAATAACATGTTAGTATAAGTAAAGGAGCTAGTACATCTCCTAAGCAAGCAATTTCATCTTACATAATTATAATCGAGATTCCTTTAACTAGGAAAGACTAAATCATGGTCCATGGGTTTTTTACCACGACTAATTGGAAAAGAGTGAACCATATGGGTGGCCTTGGTTTGTTAAACAATCAACAACACAAATCAAGGGTACCTAAGGGATTCCCTAACAGGTCCCATTTCATTTAATTAAAAAGTTTAATTTAGTTTCGGGACTGTTCCAAAATGTACGGAGGGTGAAACAATGGTAGCTTGGTATAAAAAGCACCAAAACCAATGAGAAAAGTATAAACCACCTACTGTATCTCATTTTTAGATTATTTTTCCTATATCAATTACTGATTTGACTCAGATCGGGAGAAAAATGAATAACAAATGAAGAACTTAAAATTGGGGAAAATTATATTTCACATAAATAGCATTGTAAATACTTAGGAAAATGAAAAATGGATAAAAATTAATCAAGTAATCACAAATAAAGATCCAATGAGACATTTTTCACTTGAATTGGAGTTCAGATAGAGGATTTATCTTAAATCCAAGGACAAAAATCATTGAGAGATTAAAAAGGGGTGAGATATTGTCAATTTGAAGAAATGATATATTTTATATTAAAATTGATTTAATTAAAATTAAAAAAGTTCCCAAATTAAAGGGTTTTCATAGTTTGAGTGCATAGTTTGAAAATCCATGAACCAACAATGCATGTTCTGCTATAGGGGAAGGGGACACGCATGATTCGCCCGCAGAGTTTGACTAATCATGCATAAATAATGGAAAATAGCTCTGTTAAAATTTCATAATAACCCTCATAGCCATGTGTATCCTCTAGCATTATTTCCTAAAACTATGTGGGCTCCTTCTTCTCCCTACCCAAGCCTCATATGGGTTGTTATACTATGCAGACAACCCCATGTGGTTTGAACTAACCATGTTCTAGGTTATTTTCACCCTTAAACTTGCATTATGGGATACGAACATGCCCTAAACACCACTGATACCTCCATGAAATCAAAGGTAATTCATAATAATCCATATATATTTATTTAAAACAAAAAATAAGGGATTTTTACCTCATAATAAAACATAATTTTTACAATATTCTCCCCTTAAATCAATTCATCCCGGAATTTCCCTCTGAAGGGTGGTCAATGTTCATCTGACAAAAACATTGGCAATTGAACATGTATTTCAGCCTCCCTCTCCCAATTATTTTCATGTAAATTATTGTACTTCCCTTGCACCAGTACTAGAGAAAATGACTGGTCTTAGAGAACATTCCTTCTCCTATCAATGATACGAATCAGATGCTACTCAAAGGATGCATCAACCTATATCCCAAACTCCTTGATCTAAAAATCATGACATAGGTTTGAGTGATAGCACCAAAAATGAGAAATGTAGAATATGTCATTCATGTTTCAATACCTCTGAGGTAACTATATCTGATAGGATACCAGCCTGACTTTACCCAAAATCTCAAATAGCCTGACATATCGCAGTGAAAGATTACTTTGTCACCTAACTCTCTTGTGTCCTAGCCTCAGTGAAACATGTAATAAAACCCAATCCCCAACCTCAAACTATATATGTAGTAGAAATGATCAGTTTAATAATTCTCTTGAAACTATACAGAATCCATCCATTTCTGAATTAATTAGACCAACGTAGAAGCCTCTTGTATAAGACACAATCCCATTAAAGCTGCATCACCTTCCCCTAACCAGCACATGGGAGATCGACATGGCCTACCTTACAAAGACTTATATGGTTCCATATGTATACTCACTTGATATCTATTGTTGTAGATGAACTTGACCTAGGGAATTTTCTTCTCCCAAGAGTCCCCAAAATCTAGGACACGCTCTCATGACATTTCCTCTAGAACTGGTATAGTATGATCTGACTGTCCATTAGTCTGAGGGCTGTATGATGTGCTTAGAAAAACATTTGTACCCAGCACCCTCTGAAAAATATCAAAGAAACAATATGGTATGTGTGCATCCCTATCTAAAATGATAGTGTAAAAGACCCCATGAAGGCATACTATCTCATGGATATACAACCTCCCAAGTTCATCCACACTAAAGGTATCATTTATCGGTAAGAATTGAGCATCCCTTGTGAGCCTTTAAATAATAACCCACATAACGTCATTACTTACAGGTGACCATGGTAAAATGGTCATGAAATTATTCACAACATCATCCCATTTCAACTTTAGAATAGGTTACTATTGTAAATGAATGGAAGGTCATTAATGTTCTTCCTTCACCTATTAAAAGGTGGAACACCTAGTATTAAATCATTTACCTCTCTTTTAATAACCGAAAACCAGTACTAATGGTGTAAGTCACGGTAGATCTTTGTGACACTGAGGTTCACTACCAAATATAAGGCATGAAACTCTCATATCATCTCACCATGTATGTCCAATAGAATCCAAATGTAACCATGGATACACAGGATCTCATCCTAACCTATCTTCCAACGAAGAGGTGGGTCCTCACCTGCCACACTCTCCCATAGGACTAGTCCTTCCAAATCTGATAGATGCCTCATCCTCATTTTATGCGGGAGGGTAGAGATCATATCTAAGGACGGTAGATAAGTCTTCCCCTGACTGTTTTACACCTCCAAATGCATCTTAGAAAAAAAAACCATTAGCTTCCACATTCTACTGGACTACTGAACTACCTGTATTTTATTCCTCCTAATCATATTATCAGCCACTACCTTGCCTTTACTAGATCTGTAGGCAATCTCAAAATCAAAATATTGTAGGTACTCCACCCACCTTCACCGGCTCATATTAATATCACACTGTGTAAATATATACTTGAGGATTTTTTGGTCCGTGTACACCATAAAAATATCTCCCAGTAAATAGTGTCACCAACCGCGCAAATCATGAACAACTAAAACTAACTCAATATTGTGCATTGGGCAGTTCCTCTCATGTGGCCTTAGCTGTAGAAACTTGTACACCATGACTCTATCTCACTACATAAGAACTAATCCAAGCCTGATACCTGATGTATCATAGTAAACGATGTAGCTCCTACCCTTCTCTGGTAGTATCAACATCGGTGATGAAGTCAATCTAGTTTTATCTCTAGAAAGGTTATCTCATAGGTATCTAACCATACAAACTTCACACCCTTGTTATTAAATCACATCAGTGGGGCTTATAAGCATGATAAGTCAAGTATGAAATTCCTATAATATCTATATTGCCCCAAAAACTCTGTATGTCACAGATGTTCTTGGTCTTCTCTTAGGAAACTTCATCTCTCACCCTCTTTGGCTCAACTAATAGTCGCATCTCTGAGATAATGTAACCTAGTAAGTGAATCTTTTCCATCTAGAAGTGTATATTTGTGAGATTAGAAAATAACTAATTCTCTTTCAGTGTTTCCAAAATATTCTCTACATGTTTATCATCGTCATGTCTATTGTGAGAATACACCAAGATATCATCAATAAAAACCACCAAACAATAATCTAGATAAGGATGGAACACTCAATTCATCAGTTCCTTGAAAACTGCTAGCACATTCATGAGATCGAACAAAATAACCAGATATTCATATGGACCATATTTTCTATGAAAGGTTGTATGACATATGTATATAGGTTCAAAACATACCTAGTGATATTAGAACCTCATATAAATTTTAGAGAACACCCAAGCTCCATGAATATGATCAAATAGATCATTTATCAATGGTAGGGTATATCGGTTCTTAACCATCAGTTGGTTCATCTTCAGATAATCCATGCATAGACTAAGAGTTTTGTCTTCCATTTTCGTAAAAAAGACCTGAAAACCCCATGAAGAATTAATGGGTCAAATAAACACCTTTGCCTATAAATACTCTAGCTACCTCTTGAGATCCTATAACACCATCATATCCCTCCTGTAAAGATAAACGGATACCATTTTAGCTCCTAACACTAAATCGATGGAGAAATCAATTTCTCTATTATGAGGTAAACAAAAATTTTTTTTCAGGAAAACATCATTGAAATGATAAAACCCTAGAAGAATGTTATCTTGACATTCTCTTTGATAATCTAGATACAAAATGATGATCTAGGTTGTTATCCCACCCATCCCATGATGATCTGGTCCATCTCAACTTGCTTAGACATCCAATTCACCTTTTTGAGTATACACTACTCCCTCTAGTGATGTAAAATTGACCCTCTGGGGATAGTAGTCAACATAAGATCAGTAAGCTACTAGCCAGTCCATCATGAATATGATGTCAAAACCCTATCATCTTAAGGACATATAAATTTCAGAATATGTGACACCCACCAACCTCATGGGGAACTCCCTATAGTGGCATACATCCTCTATACTGATTCTCATTATAGTGTCAAGCATCATGACACTCTTAGAAGATAGTATAACGAGCCCAAGGATTTTCACCACAAGTGAAGATATGAAACTATTTGATTCACCTATATCAAAAAGAGAAGATGCAATAGTATAGGATACTATGATCGTACCACTTACCTAATATGGTGTAAAACCCTACTCCTCAAGCATAGGTTGTATAGAATATATCTGGCCTAAACCATGGCTCTGTGAGAGATCCTCATTGTCTAGAATATGTACACTCTGATGTCTTGGTTTAATTGGTTCCTGGTTTCCTCAACCACGAACTTCGCTACCTCATCTTGATTGACCAGCATTACTCTAGATCCCTACCTGGTGAAGAGATAAGAAATGTTATCCTGAAACTGGAATCAAATATGGCCGCTTAACACTCATAGATGGAAGGAAGGACTCATAAAAATGATGTATATGACTCAATCGTCCATGAGATCAGTACTCAAATAGGTCATGATCATACTGATTCTTCATGTGGCCTAGTCTTCCACACTAATGATAGAAAATCAAGCTACTGGTACTCACATCATCACTCGTACTCATTTCATGGGAATCCTCAAAATGTTGATTCCTTCCTGAAGAAATTGAACCATTAGGTAAAGATATTACACAGATCTACTTAGTGCCCCTAGCTTCCCACTGTTTCTTCTCTATAATTAGTGCCTGATTCACAATTTCAGTAATACATTTCAAACTAAACACATTGACCTAAGATCTGATACCATGTCAGAGACCTTCCTCAATGTGCCTCACTCCTGATGGCTCATGAGTAAGGTTTGTTGGCACAAAAAACTACAAATCTATAAAGAATGTTGAGTTCTCCATAATATTCATTGCACCATACACTAGATGCTTGAATGCACTATCCCACTCTCCCCACAGAGTCTCTGGGTAAAAGTAGTCATAGAAAGCATTTAAAAATAATCCTAACCCATATATCGCAGCCTATTAGCCAGGTTCAGAACAACCCACAAGAACTTCGTTGCTCTATGTAGCATATAATTCACGAGATTAACTCTCCTCTTAGGATGGGTTTCTAGATTCTTGAAGATTGTAAGCATTATCTCAATCCATAGATGAACAACATGTGGACTTCAATCCCCTGAATACATAGAAGGATTATACTGCTAAAACACATGCGTCAGCTCAACCATAGTCAAGGCAGGCTGCAATGCTTCTTTAAAAGTCTACATGAAGCAATAAAACCCCTCATATAACTATGCCTCAGAACCAGCATCTGGAATAATAGATAGTTCTCCAGGTGCTACTAAAAGAGGATCCACCAGTAGCCAATGTCCTACCACCTCTAGAGCATGGTTGTCACCACCCTCCTAGAATATGACTAGAGGTATTCGTGGTGGCATGACTCTACAATTCCAAACACATGCCTCAAAAAATAACAACATCAATGCTCATAGCTCAAAATCATATAACATGTCAAAAACCTCCTAAAAATAGGTCTTACCACACAACCTTCTCCTAAAACCTAGTCCATAAAAGGAAAAATCACAAACATCACTTGAGACACTACCTCTTTACTATTAAAAATCCAAGTATGGGATAAGTATCTATGTATCATTTCAATTTTACATTTTAATTCATATTTATTCTACATTTAATTTCAATCATTCTGTTATTCAAAAGGTTTAAACAATGTTTCACAAAGTTCCAATCCATGAGGGCCCATAACACCTCATGAACCAGATTTCGCGCCCATACAATTCACACCACAACCTTCACTAGAGGATCTATCATAATTACAGGTAAAACTATCATGTAACCTGTCACAAAATCATGTAATAAGTAAAAAAAATCCTAAATTACATGTCATAATTAATGGAAAGTGATTTCTAGAAAATTTCTAAAATGATGCATGAGATGGAATACCCTCATCTGATTGAGTTTTAATGATATGTATAACACAGTCATATCAGTAATAACATCGTAATCCAATTTCATCACCCAACAGTGGAATAAAATCAATTGTGATTGTGAAAATCTAGAAAACAATACTTTCCATTCGAGGCAATTTGTATTTTTATCATAGAAGGGTTAGCTACAACCAAACATATATTATTACCTAATTAAAATTCCTTCCTACCCTTTTCTATTTTTTCTAAATAATAAACTAGAAAAAGAAAATTCTTTGATACCACTTGGTAACATCCTGGACCCAGATGCCACTCAATAGTATGCTAAGCCTGGTTATCCACATGGCCTCAAGAACATGCCCATGAATTCCAGATGATTATTAATATTAAAAAATGCCTAGGGTGCGTCTATGGGGAGACTATGCCGTCATTAACAGAGTGTAACATAGTGTAATAGCAATAACAAAGAAATTGAGGAAGTGAATATAACAACCAAACAACTGATAAATGAATAAGACAATAATATGTAAACAATAATGTCTAATGTGTCTCATATACAAAATGAAGATACATATTTCTATGAAGCATCCAAAATAGGTATATAACAGTATGGTATAATTCATGTATCCAAAAAATAAAAATACCAAAAATTGTTATCCCCAAATATCATCACAAGCCTCAGCTTAGTCTTGTGCTCCCTTGCTCCTAAGCCTGATACAAAATCAACCCTCAAACTATGGGTTCTTTCCCCTACCTCTACTTGCATCCAAATAGTTCTTTTGGGTACCCAATGATGGCCCAAAATGGTGTGAGATACAATCCAATAGGTAACCACCAAAAGATCTATAAAAATACAGTTTTTGAAATATAACAAGCTAAGAAGTTTGCAAGTAAAGTAGTAAAATAGTAAATAAATTTAAGTTCCCAGGGCATATCTACTACTAGGAAAGTGATACTAAATAACCTCTTAGGGATCCCTAAAAATAGGGGTCAACTCCTATACAAGGTATCTATAATAGAAAAAGAATTATCAAACATGGTCTTTCTATTCATCCATATAAAACATGTCAACCCCGACCTTGTCATATAACCAAAAGTTTCAAACATCCACAGTTATGTCGTACAACCATGTATATAATATTTATCATGGATATTTCATATAATAAAAGTGTCAGACCATGATGGTTCGGATCCGAGTTTTAGAATACCAAGGAATCCTCATTGATTCATTGCATCATCTCAATAAAAACTTGGTTAGGAATTGGTTGGGGTCCAGGAGCATGAATACAAAACATGTCCCATGCATGTCCAGGAAAGCATGATCTAATGGGTAGCAAGGCCCAGGGAATCCCACAGAATCAAGACCCGAATATCATACTCTATCTATAGAGTTCACTACTATGTCAATATACAAGGATTAACATCCAAGAAATCTAAATGGAATTAATACCCATGGTATACAATCCAAGGAATACACTACCATTTCAAATACATCTCATTCCATTCATCAATCAATTCCATCACCATTTCACACAATGTGTATACCCACTCAATATCCATAGTTCACATTCAAGCAATCAATGAGTATACCCACTCATTAAACAAATTCCATTTAATCCATTTATCTAATTCAGTCATGTAAAAACATGTTAACATAAGGCAAGGGGGTAGTACATCTCCTAAGAAAGAAATTCCATCTCATTTAAGTATAAATGAGCTTATTTTAATTAAGAAATCATAAAAAACATCCTATTATTGGTTAAACATGAGGCATAGGAAAAGAGAATAACCCATGGGTGTCATTGGATGGGAAAGACCAGATACACATTTTAAGCGTATGTAAGGGCTTCCCCATCATGTCCAATTTCATTTAATTCAATTGTTCTATTTACTTTCAGGGCCTTTCCAGAAAGTCATGTGGGTGGCACAATGGAATATAATTCTATATATCTCCAAAAAAATGGTAAAAGTATCTAGATACTACCATATCTCTATAATATAATTCTCATTCAGTGTCTACTCCTGATTTTATTCAGATCGGGAGAAAAATGAAGAATGGAAGAAGAACTTAAAATTAGGGCATATTATCTTACACCTAAACAGTATCTTTGATGTTGTGGAAAATGAAGAATAGATATAAATGAATTGATTACTCACCGATGTAGATCCAACGAGTCATTCCATGCTTGAATTTTAGATTGAACAGAGGAATTATCTCAAATCCAAGGATAGTCATCGTTGAGAGCTTTAAAAGGGATAAGCTATTGTCCGTTGAAAATATGATATATTTTAAGGTAAAATAGATTTAATTAATATTAAAATTATAAAATTTACCCAAATTAAAGGGGTATCAAAGTTGGAGTGCACGGTTTGAGAAACCAAGTGCCAACCATGAACGGTCTATTTTAGGGTAGGGGCAGTCACATAGTTTGACTAACTGAGCATAAACCATAAAAATAGCTCTCTTAAAATTATAGACCAATATTCATGGCCATACGCCTCCTCTCACAAGGTTTCCTGAAACCATGTAGGCTCCATCTTCTCTCTTTCTATGCCTTGCATGGTTTGTCAGACTATGCGGATATCCCCACACTTTTTTAACTAATCATGTGCCAAGTATTCTTCCCCCCTAAACTTGGCTTTCTTGCTCAAAAAAGCATCATACACCCATGATACCTCCATAAACTCAATGTTAATTCACATTATGCCTTATTTAATAATTATAACTGAAAAAATGGCTTCATACCTCATATGATAACCTTGGTTCTTACAATTGACATGCTTTTAGAACAATTCAAGTTCCAAACAATCCATTTCACAACCTCCCAGTTCTCTCTTTTAGGGTTCAACATAAACCTACAGACACTTCCACTACTTTCATAATGTCCAAATGTGTAAAAAATATAGTACATGAAGATTTTTATAGAATATGAATATAAAACCTTCACCACATACTTAACCATATATTCTATTCATGGTGACTTAGAGTTACTAAGCTTGAAGTTTCCATCTAGGGATTTGGATACTAGATTCACCTTGATCGTTCTAAGTGATCCACTATCTTCTGAATATATTTTTCCTAAATGGCGTATAATGTACCAAAACTTATATTCTTTATGACCCTCTTCCCTAACATCGATTTCATCAGATAAATAACATTTATCTCTATACATCAAATGAATCATCTTTTATCTCATTGATTTTATCCTTTACCAGACCTACAACTAGGATGTTAATGATGTAAAAAATTAGGATGATAAAACTCTCATAATGAAAATCCTTATGGTAATAGAATTGATCAGTATTTCTCTTGAATAACATATACTCCATCCTAAAGTCATTAAAATTGTGATTCCTATTCCTTAGTGATTGATTCAAGCCATAAAGACGATATTTTATTCAACACACAATTCCCTAGTTTCAATGATCTTTGAAACCAATAAGCTACTCTATATAGATTAATTCATCTATGTACCCGTGATGGAATATTTTTTTCACTTACAATAGTTTCAAATGAAGTATCTTTGGTGTAACCTTACTGAAAATCATTCAGATAGTCATGGTCTTAACTACCAGTAAAAAGATATCAGAGAAATACACAACATCAATTTTCTAAAAACATTTTATGACTAGTATAGATTTATACCTCCTTATACCATCTATAAATTCCTTAAGCTGATAAAACCCTTTATTTTTTATGATTTTCTTCCTAGATTTATTTCTGTTAGATCCCTTGTTTTAGATATAAGGAGGGAATCAATTCCATCCCTCAGGGTAAAATCACACTATTCTTATCCTTTTAAACTCCAAGCCTCTTCTGAGATATCATAATTTTATTATCCATTAGAAGTAATTAATAAAAAATTTCTCTATGCCTTAACACTAGGAATCTCACTCTAGTAGATATCCAAATTTATCCTTGTAGATTAGTTCTCTTTGGTGCTATGACATCCAAAATTTTCAAAATATAGTGCATGAGATTTCTTGATCCTTTAACTCTCCAAAAAATTTGTCTTGGGAAACAATATTAGAATACAACTTCCTTATTCTATTAAATCCACCATATGGTTTGGTGTTTTCAGTAATAAAATTCTTGCAAGATTCTATGGAACATCCACATCATCTTGATGTACATCCAATTTAATATTATCTTTTGAATCTACTTTTATACCATTGGAACTGTCCACTAGATTTTAATCCTTACATATTATTTCTTAATTTAAGATTAAATTTTTACTTCTAATGACCTTATGAGAGTTATTATATAAGATTCAAAATACAAAATCTTAATCACCATAGCTAAAAAAGTTACATGTTTGAGAATTACACTCTAGATTGTCTCATTCATTAGCATCAACATGGACATAGAAAAGTGATATAATGTTATTGAGGTGTTTGAAATAAATATTCCTTTTAGGATAGTAGTTTTGTTGACATTGATATCAAATTATCGATGATAAACTATGATTGATTAAGTACACCCTATAGTTCATAGATTATTCCCAAAAATACTTGGGGAATATTGTGTGAATTTGCAAACTCTTCTACTTCTCCACCAGTCGTATTCATAATTTCCATAACTCAGTTATATTCTAGAGTCCCTAACACAGTCTTATTCAATTATATCCCATAATACCATCAAAATATCTTGAACTCAATAATTACATAATCACCACTATTATCTGACCATAAGAATTTACTTTTCATCCAAACTGCTTCCCCACTACGGACCTCCATCAGAATAAAGTCGTGAACACCTCAAACATGTCCCATGGGATGTAAACCAACACATTTAATGTATAATTGTTTATAAAGTAACATCTAAGAGTGATCCTCCAGGATAATTCACTGGATTCGGTCCACAAACATCCATGTGAACCAAATTCAACTTATGGTGCTTAGGTGTTTTCCATTCTATAAGAAAAGACACTTTTCACTACTTTTTGAAGACATTATCTTTTCATGTTATATAATTCATTATTTTGGTCTTAATACATCCTTTTGTGTCTAGGATATTTATCCCTTTCTTATTGAGGCGACCTAGATGGCTATGTCGTAACATTATTGAAGCTTACTATAAAACAAACATCACTCCTTCCAATGAAACCATAATGTAGAGCATCCTATCATTCACTCATTTTTGAATGTCCATGGACTCACATGAAATTTTTCACACACCATATATGAAATAAGTATAATAACCTATATCATCATGTTTTCTAATGGAAATTAATTTATCCCTTAATACTAAAATGTGTCACACATGCTTGAATTTCAACATCCTTTCATTCCTTGTTCCGGTCGAAATATCATCTTTCCCCACTATCTCAAGAGCCTTGTTGAATATAAGATGAAACTATACATACCTTCTGAATATATAATTTCTCAAAATCTATCTATCAAATTTTGAGTGTAATGAAGCTCAAGATTCAATCACTTATGTCCCCAGTGAACTAATGGAACTTAAGAGAAATTAACCCCAATCTTCTGATATATGAATCACATACCCATTATCAAGATTATACCATCCATATTTTTCTTTTTATTCACTATATTACTTCTTAATTCTGTGTTTCCAACCATAATACTAGCATAGGGGATCACATTCTTCTGAGATACTCCTAATGCGTCTCCATTTACCTTTTTTACTCTGGTAACTTTTCTATCAAGCATTTTTTTTCTTTATTTGGTATTGTATGTGTTATTGAAATATTCCTAGATCATTGTATAACTAATCTCCTGATTTAATATCATGTCATAAAAGTCATTGAACCTCAAGTCTACCTTTTTTCTATAATTACCCACAATATTCACTATTGCATCCCATTATTCTATATGCAAATGGAGTAACAACAACACCGAAATTGGGTCTCTAAAGTTTACCTTCAATTATTCCAAATAACTTCTAATCACATTAAAGACATTTATATAATCATATGTCAACTTAAATTCTAAAATGTTATTATTGAATTATATCATTATAAATAAATTTTTTTTCACCTTCATGGGATTCTCACACATGTCAGCAAGGGTCTTCATGGGTTCTAATGGTATTTTTAGTTTAAAGATGTTGTGTTCTATGTTCTAGGAAAGTAACATTGACATGAACCTGAGTTCGTTATTATCCATCCTATATCATTCTTTTTTTTCACCACTTCTAGATTGGCACTAGTAAATTGAAGATTAAGATCCTTTGATAGATTTAAATCATCCATCTTCATCTTTTAGAACGTAGAATCCATTTCATCAAACATCTCCACCAAAAACATACTGTCCTCCCGCACCTTCCTTTTATAAATTGTGAAATCCCACTACTTATATACAATATAAATAAATTATTACATAACTACTAAAAAATATCCTCTAACAAGTCCATTGGAAGAATATTACTACTAAACGAAGCTATGAATCGCCTTTTCTAGGACCTGATCATTCAAAATAACTCTAACAATGAGCTCTAATACCACTTGTTGGGTGTACGACCACCTTTTTCTAGACCACTGAATGAAAAACCACTAAAACATGCTTGGGTAGAAATGGATGATCCATAATGAACCTCGCACTATAGAATCCAGATCACAAAATAAAGAGCATCCAAATCACCACATTACAACATAAAACCTCATAAAGACACATATAATAACTATCATAAGACAATGATAAAAAACTAAAAGGAAAATAATAACACAATAGATTACATGGTTCAAAATTGAATCTTAATCTATAGGGGAATGTTGGTTAAATTTTATTCAAGATAAATGAACATGGTTATAATTAAGCATGACAATAATTATTTGATTACTCCCTAATAATATAGTAAATCCCATTCCAAACTTCTATTCACCACCACCTTCCTATCTCTAATGGTTTCAATCCACCTAAGTCAATATTCACTGTTGATCCATTTTTTTTCAAAATCCCTCACCACCTTAAATGGATCATTCCTTGTATTTTTCATTACTTTTGATGATTTTAAAATATATTACAACCTGGTGTATCATCCGGTAAATGATATTTAGATGAAATGATTTCGTTTAACCATCCAGTGGTCTCCCTTCTATAGTTTTTCCTAACATAATCCTTAGTCATTTTCACTTCCATCAACCCATTTCTAAAATTATAAATAAGGTCTCTAAATTTACTCATTATAATGGTTGAAGTTTCCACAATAGAAAAATCATTCTCCAATAGCTAACCTAATTTTACACTAAGAAGGTTCTTGAAATTTCCAACATGAGTAAGAAAAATTGAAGAGGAATGGCTTATTTCTCTCCTGGATCGCTCCTCTCACTCTCAGCTCTACTTAGGGTTTCCTCCTGAAACCCTCTGTTGTGCGGTCGGCGGTGTGCCTAAGCACCGTTTTCCTTCTCCCCTTTCTATTTTCACTTATTCTTGTCAGATATTGTCTTATTATTGCTGCGTTTGCACAATATCTCCATGGGTTCTACCCCGATGTTTCTATCATGGCCACTCAGCACATGGGTTCTGGAGATGGTCATGTGTTATTGAATCCCTTGGCCGCACTTTCCCCTGCTCTAACCCCTTGTTCCTCGGCACATCTTCAAGTCGGAAATGGACCCAGGGTAACAAAGTGGTTTTGGGATTTTTGGTCATCAGTTGATGGGTTTCAAGGAGCCTCCTGAGTGATGAACCTGGTCTTTGAATGTCGTCGCTTGGAGTCATCGGCCTCTCATCCCCGCCCTGACCTCACATTTTGTGGCTCCTCTCTAGGTTGGATCTGGAGTGGTAGAAACTATGAGGTTCTAGGTTATGAGGTTAGCTGGCTGTCAATGATTCAATCACGTACTCTCCGACATTGTAGATGTTCTGAGCTGGCAATATCTCTTCGTTGGTGAGATTCGGTGATCGATTTATATCTAGTTTTTGGTTTATTTTCTTCTGGTTGTGGTAGTGTCCATCGACGGTCTATGACAGTGACGCAATGATGTTGGTTATGTTATGTTGAGGATGTTTATTCTATGATGGAAGTTTTGTGTTCTTCTACATTGTGTGTGGAGTGGAAGTTGAAGGTGAAAGGTGACTTTAGAGGTTGACATTGAAGAAGTAGATGTTGGTGTTGAGAAAAGGGGACCACAAAGATGGTGATGGAAACTCTAGCGATGCCGGTGATGGAAGCTCCAGTGATAATGACGGTGGTGGTTCTAGGAGCGATGAAGATGGAGGTGACTGGATGATTATTTCGATGTCGTCTTGATCGAGGTGGGTGAGTGATTCGCTGTCTACGCAATTTGATGTGGCTCTTGGATCAACTCGCAATAATGATGGCTAGCACGTGGACTGGAAATCTGTTTATGTTTGTGAATTTTGAATTTGAAATCTCTGGTGGTGGCATTGGAATTTGGATATGATGAAGGTGGGATGTGATTTTTTGTAATGTTGTGCAGTTTTTGAAATTTTTATGTAGTTTTACCACTTTTCCTTAAAGTGTATCTTAGAAAATATAAAAAATATATATTAGGATGGAGTAAGAAAAAATGAGTTAATACACCACTTATGAGTCATTTCAAGCTTAAAACAAGTCGTAGTCCAACAAATAAAGAGGTGAAAGTAAAAATGGAAAAAATTACTTATCAGTCAGTAGTTAACACCCTCATGCATTATACTATTTTCAACAAACTAGATATTTCACATGATGTTGGTATTGATAATTTTTTTTATCAAATCTATAAAATGATCTTGAATAGTGTTTAAATGGATATTATATTTTCTCTAAGGTATATCTAGTCATCATTTATGTTTTAGAATCGATTAAACTGTCTTTTAAAGATATAAAGATGTAGATATGGCAAGAGATATAGACACAGGTAAATACATATATGGATACCTAATATCATTTTATGGGGGAGAATTCTCATGGAAATCATGACTTTAGAAGTGTGTTTATTTTTATACCATTGAATCAAATTATGTCACATTCACTAAAGGTTTTCAAAAGATATTGTGGATGAATAAATTTATATAATAATTGGGATAGATTTTGGAGAACTATATTATATATTGGGACAATCATAGTGTTATTCATCTTAGTAAAAACCCAAAATTTTATTCTCAGTACAAACACATTGATGTTTGATATTATTTATGTGTTTTGTATGATAATAATATGATCTGGTGTAATGGAAAATAACCAAACCACTGGTATATTTATCTTTGATAATCAACATGTAAATAAACTATATTAACATTTTACCTAGAAATCACCAATGGAAGCAGTCTTATTATTCTTTATTAGTGAAGAATAATTCTTCATTAATATCACAAAGGAGTGAAAAATATCACCCTACCTCTGAGGGGGTACACCGACCAATGGATCTTCAATCATATCTGAAGGATAGCTAAATGATGACTGGGTTCTAGCACTTTCATCTCAAATGATAAACAACCGTATGGTATGAAGAGAGAAATGAGAGGCTTGCTCAAAATTTCTTGTCTTCAATTAGAGATATCACGTCCCGTTATATATTCATCCATGACATGATTAATTAAATAAAAAGGCATCATCTATATTAATGTATCCATACAAAATTGTTCCCATAATTCATTGAATACTATTCATTGAATGGTTAATCCAATAAATTCATTCACAAAATATTGAAATTGATACTAAAACCATTAAGGATAAATCAATACATATATTATAAGTATATTAATTATCACATTTATTTAATACATGAATTATTGTACACACATAAAATGCATTTAAATAAATTTAAAGGTTATATATATAATATAATATATATATATATATTAGATCATATTTAATAATCTATCACTTGAACTAAAATCCAATAAAGACTTTATAAATAGCTTCACAACTCTTTGTGAATCCATTCAAACACTATTGGATACAATTTTTCATCGCACAATCTTCATTTTGAACAAACACTTTGTCCAAAATTTTATCCTTATCTAAGGGCCTAATTGTGTGACCTTGTAGGCCTTAGTATCATTGAAAAAAATAACAAAATATCTATTTCATAAATGTGCTCAAAGAGATGCCACTTGAAAAACACCAGTTCTACTCAATCTACTAAGGGGTCTGGGGTGATTTCTATCAAACATAATCATATATATATATGAACGTGTCCACCAAAATATGTATCAAATACATCATATGTATCTTATATAATCCCTTTGGCTATGAAATTGAACGACCACTAGGAATAGAACATGTCAATCTAGTATAGGCCTCTCATCATTTCATTGATTATATGAAATGGACTGACCAAGTTGATGAATAAATCACAGGCTATTCATCTATTTGATAAGAACATCACACGTTGCTTATTCAATTACTTGAACACAACATATATTAAACAACTAAACATAGTCATGCATTTCCTTAGTCTGATTCAATAACTGTCTAAATGTCTTTTATTGTCATACAAGTGGATAAATATCATCTTCGTTTTACTCTAACTAATGACATCATCAACAACATACACAACCACCCTCATATTATTTCAATTTATATGTTGACTTGCGTATGTAGGGTATCAAAGTATAAATTTTTTCATGATAGGTATATCAAAAAACTTGGGTAAGAAGGATTGATAATAAGCATACAACCCAAAGTATATATATGATCATATAACGTTCCATGAGATATAAATTAGTGTATTAATCCATGTAATAAGTCTCTACTTATTACTTCAATAATCTATTCTTAAATATATCATATACACCCATAATAATAAATATAATAATATATTCAAGCTAACATTTACATATCATCACAACCCATTATACTTCATGATGATCATCGGTTAGGGGAAACTCATAGTTTTTACTTTGAGGGGATATTTATCATTCGACCATTTATAAAAAATATATTTATGCACACATTAATGAATAACAAATAGGGATATCCTTTATTATAATGGCACGATAAAACCATTATAACCATTTTCTTATAGATATATGACTCGACCCTCATGCAGTTGCAATATCAGTGGATTCATTTTTCGAACATTATATCCATATATAATTTTCGTCACTTAGCTATGTGACCTTATGATAAACTAATACCACTAACCACTTAGTGAGTGACATTTATGAAGTGAGCTAGTTTAAATAATAGAAAGACATAGGAATCATATTCCTTAACTTTAACTCTTTGAACCTATATTGAAACTCCTTACCTTTATAATGTCAAATTTTATAATGTTATATTCTATAGTAAACTTATAATTCATTCTGAGTATATCATTATCATCATCTTTGGAACATTTTATATTAATTTTGTTTTCTTGAAATATTTTGTAATTAATGAAATTGTTTACAATATCACTTTATTAATATTTCCTAATACATTTAGGAAATCTAGTGGATTTCACTTCATAACTAAGCTGGAATAATAGTGATATTTACTTTATCACAGAAACTAGATTTAAGTATTTAGATTTTTCTATACTATCACACACCCTAACTCTTTAGGATATTAAGAGAAAAACCCCAAACTCAAATTGGAACAGTATTTTATTTGTAATATTTTAAATTCTTTGAGTTTATACATACTATCACTCTCCATATAGATATCATATACCATTTACAATATCTAACTAATATAACTTTTTGTTTTTAAGAAAAAACGTTTATTTCCTTTAAATATGAATATGAAAGAAATAATCTAATGTTTAAAAATCAGAAATTTTATTCTATGTGTTTGAAACATTTCCTTTTTTTAATGAATATTTTTTTTAAAATATCTCATTGATGTATGGGGGAACACCTTCCCAAATATTTTAACAAATATATAGATAAAAACTTGTATCTTGGATAAACACTATTATCCAAATATTCTTCTCAAAACTTGGTATATAAATCCAATGAATCATTAACCATGTGTATTAATTTAATAATCTCACAACCAAAATTTATTTTCAAACATCTAATCTTATCATATAATAGATGTGGGATGAAGATACACATATTTTACTTAGATTCATCCATGATTTTAATATTCCTTTACATTTCAATTATAACACCCCAAGGTTTTGAAAATAAAATCATTTTATAATCTATCCATTATACACAATTTGGCCTCTACTATGTTTTGTATTTTGAAAAACAGTCAGCTGGAGTTGTGACCAGTAAGTCATTTGGAGTCTGATAGAACAAACTTGATTTTTTGTGAATAGTAACACACCCTTATAAATAGTAATATAAATAGTAATATGAACCTTATGAATATTAAATAATTATATAATTTTATTTTCATGAGGTAATAAGATAATGAGATCTTAATTATTTTTCAATGTGATATAAACCTAATTATACCTTAAAATTGTTGTTTTTTGAATTAACTTTGATTTTAATAATAAATTAAACTATAATATTCAGAAAATTATTTTTGAAAAATGGAGTTCATTTTTGAATTCTACACATCGAAAAACGGTAGGGGTGATTTTTTGGGATTTTTCTAAAATACTTAAATTGTTTGTGAATAGTAAAAATACAGTTTTGAGTTTTCAGTAATTTAATGACACCGTAATGGAATAATAATTATAAAAAATGGCTCGTCGACTTGTGTACAATAAAATAAGATATTAGTTGTCCCAAGTGGATAATACCATGGAAGATAACATGTTCAATCCCATGTTTTTACAAAAAACACTGATGACATGTCTTTTTAAATTAATAAAAAATTCTCCCTCTTTTACAATAAATACCCACTCAACCATTCATTTTCATTCATTAGAAATCACTAATACTCAAATATTTGGTGTTTGTACCTCCCAAGTAGTCCTCCCATGGTGTCCTTAATCCCCCAAGGTCCCAACCTTCAAGTTCTAGGAGTTACATTCCAAGGTAAATGAATTCTCAACCCTCCTCTTTTAGTCGACACTTCTTTTATGTTATCTCTTTGATTTTCCATTATCAAATGTTGGGGTTGATATTAAGTATTAATCCTACTGTACTTTTTATTTCCATGTGATGATATACCCTTTTTCTATCATTAATTCATTTTATGAAATTTTATGTGACGTCGTTAGGTTGCCGTATTTTCAGAAGGGATCTCCCAACTTTTCTTTTATTTTCAAGTTCAACACTTTTATTTTTATCTCCTCACCTCCTCTATCCAAATGACCATTATAACTCCAGTATCATATATATATATTAATTATATCATGTGAATGGAATAATCATCATCAATATTCTTACGTCCCCATTTTATTTTTGTAAATAAAATGAACGTCCATGAGGTTCTAATTTATAACCTTTGTGGATGACAAAATTTCGTTCTTAATTTTATCCTTCAGTACTGGTCATGAAACCGTTTTGTTGGTTAAAACAGACTATAATATATTTATTATAACCTAATTAATATTCATGAACTGGTATATGTACAATTTATTAATTTATATGACAGAACTAGTTCATAATAATCCTAATACCGCCAAATAATCAAAGTGGTTATCATCTAATGATTCATCCTCTTTCTATGTAACCAAATGATAGAAATGACCAGAAACAATTATATATGTTCATAAATAATATTTAATTTTAATTCTATATATTTACAACCATTCCTCATGAATTCCATTTTTGAAAAAATGTGAAGCGATAATAAAAATCAAGAAAACAAACACTCCCGAACGACGAAATTCAATATAATAACTTATCAATAAGAACATAAATGAACTAAACAAAATTATGATAAACTAAATACATGTCCATTAGGTTATGAAATAACTTATTAATCAGTATAATTTCATATTCCAAGAGCTTAAGTTCAAGATCAGAACACGTTCAGACTTAAGGTAAGGGTTTTTTCACCCGAACTTCCTTTTTCATTTGGGTTACAATTATTATATAATTACCTCAATTAAACTATTGTGTATTATTATGTACTCATCAAATATTATGTTTGTGGTTTATATATATGTTTACTAACCAGAATATTTTCTTTATTTTGAGGATGGTTACACGTTTTAAAAGAATCTTTCGAAATTGTTTCTAAAATACAAACCCGGACCAAGGGAATTTCTCTAATTCTTACCTATTTTCAAGGGCACTATATAATCTATTTTTAGGAACCATTATCTTTATAAAATCAATAATTTTATTATGAAAATACTATAATACTTCACTTATGGATTTATATAAATATTTTTTCCAAAAGAACTCTTCTTTTCAAAGTAAGAGTATTTATCTCAAGATTTACTCAAAGATTTTATAAGAGTATTTTCTTCTATTTCAACACTATTTTTGATTATTATGTATTATTTGTATTATTATTCCATGTTATAATCTATCATATTTAATTTCATGAATTATTATTTCTTTTTTTTTGATGTTATATCTTAAAACCATTCACCAACTTACTCTGAATGGTTAGTGTTTATGTTTAATGTTTGGGGATAGTTATTGCATTTCATATATTACTTTCAATATGAATGTATATGTTGTTTATCATAATCCCTATTCATATGAAAAACTAATTAGACATAGTAAGTGTATGGTGGGGGCCCATTATAGCCCCTCAGTGCATCCATAGGTCTCATGAGACAAACTACGATCTTAGCACATGGCCTCGACAAAATGATTATTTATGGTCTTGGCACAAGGCCTTGATAGTATGGTTAGGTTTTCCTACATAATGAATTACCTAATTACGAAAATAGTATTTATGGTTCATGTGGTTATTTGAATAGTATAATACCCCTGATTATTTTATGTTATGGAAATATTTACTGAATTCATAATTCTACCATATTATGTTTGAGTTTATTTTTAAAGGAATGTGTTTTAAATTACTCACCATGTCTAATTTTTATGTTATCATCTACTTTATTTCTTACTCTTACTGAGCATTTGAGATAACCCCTTTCTTATGATTCAAATTCTCATGACGTGAAGAATCTTATTATGAATGACATGCTGAAATAACCTAAGAGTTATGGAAGTGTCAAAGAAGTTTCTATGTTATTTTTCATTTGAAGTTGTAACGTTGAACTTATATATGTATCTTGTTTCCAATAATACTAAACTAATCAGTACTTTGGGATGGTTATTCCTTATTTATACAAAAATGTGTTAAAATAAGGCACTAGATCTGGGCAACTGGGGTTGGGTCCTTATTGTTGGTATCAAAGGAAGTTTAGCAAAAAACTTGGAAACTAGATTTAGAAAACATAGATTAGGGAAGAGTCCCTAAGATAGTCTTTGAGGATAAATATACAGGAATGTCTTGGTATTTTGGTAAAGAATAGATTATGTGGATCATTCAAGAAATTCATCACTATCTAGATACAAGTAGGTATATGTGGCTCTGGCACAAATGTACCTAGCAGTGAAAGCTCTGACAATGAGTTTTGGGATTGACCCAAGGTATACTTGTACACGAAAATGCGCCTTGCTGCACTCTTGGTTATGACACTCCCATGTGATATTCTTAGGATAATTTAAATTTTCTAGAAAATATATTGTGAAGGATTTAAATGTAAATTTTTCCTCAATTATACCATGTTTATGATTAATAGATCATCTATGCGTAGAATTTCTATTTATGCTAAGTGCTTTTTTTACATTGAGAATATATATTATGATTCACACCCTAATATAATGTATGAAATTATTTAGAAATGGTACATAGTGGAAGGAATGGATACTGTACGAATGTGTGTGTCCCATGTAGGGATTTCCCTCTGATGCAAGATAATGATGTTGGATCTGGTTCTGTGATTGGTGCTGATAAACTTATAAATATACTGGGAAAACTTACTCAGGTTATGAATAATATCCTTACCCGTATTATGCATCCTGATCCACCACATGGAAAAGCAATGTAAGATCGCTTTATGTGACAACATCCTCCATCATTCAATGAGACTACAAACAATTTTGTAGCAGAATAATGGATATGTTCCCTAGAGAAGATATTTCTCACTTTTGGTTGTAACGAAAGAGAGAAGGTTGTCATGGAATTTTACCATCTATCGGGAGATTCATATTAGTGGTGGTCGTTAATCCAAAACACCAAGGAGGAAGAAGAAATATAAGAGATGTAATGGAGGTATTTTAAGGAAGTATTCCTTGAAAAATATTTCCCTCATGAATATCGAGTAGATATGGAGTTGAAATTATTGAATCTGAAGAAGAAGGAGGATGAAAATGTTTCCAAGTTTTAATCAGCTTTACAAAGCTGGAAAGGCATGCTGCGGACAACATACGTAATCCAAGGAGAAAAATTGACCTATTATTTGATGGTTTAAAACCATTCCTCAAAAGATATCTAGTATCCCAAAGTATATCATCATTTGAAGATATATTATCAAGTACTATCAAGTCAGAAAAAGAATTTTATAAGTCTTCTGACTTTACAGGAAAAAAGGAAAGAAGAGGGTTGTTCAAAACTCTGGAAAATGAAATAAAGAAATGCAGAAGAAGGGAAGAGTGGAATTTCCATCCTACAGTAATTGTGGGAAAAAACACACTGACACTTTCCGGAAGGGAATGGGAGTCTATTAAAAGTGTGTAGAACAATTACACCAAACTCATGATTGTAAGGGGAAGAAAGAAGCTACCAAAGTTCAATGCTACAATTGCAGGGATATGGGTCATTATTCACATGAAAGTCCTATGCTTCAGAAAAATGTTCCCCAAAAAAGGAAAAGGGAGCAAGGCCAAGCTTATGCGGTCACAAATGTAGATTTTTAAGATCCTAATGAAGTGGTGGTAGGTACATTGATCATTTCATCAAACTTAGTAAATGATTTACTTGATTATGTATCATCACATTCATTTCTATCTTACCAGTTTTCCAAGAAAATTAGATATGTTTAATTTAATTTAATAAAGGATTTATCAGTTAAAACCCATAGTGGATATATCATTGCAACAATGGCTTGTCAATTAGTCCCCCTCATTACACATAAACTTGATTTTTTTTCAGACCTTATCATCATACCAATGACTGAATTTGATATAATTCTCAGTATGAATTGGTAGTCAAATTATGATTCGAAGATCTATAGCAAGAAGAAGGAAGTTACAATTTTTGAGAATGGTGTAGAATCCCTTATCTTTAGGGTAGAAACATCACCATCTAATTCTCATCTAGATCCACCACCAATAGATTTACTAAATTCAATTATTGGAGAGGAATATAACCCAATATCTATGGGTGGTGAAGGAAATATTCAAATTGAACATGTGTATATAGTACAAGAATATGTTGATGTCTTTCCAGAGGATTTACCAGACATCCTTCAGAGCAGTAAATTGAGTTTTCCATTAACGAAATACCTGGTTCAAGGCCCATATCAAATACTTCTTATAGAATGGCCACTATGGAGTTAGTGTAACTAAAGAAACAACTAGAGGAATTGAGTGATAAAAGATTTATTCAACCTAGTGTTTCTCCATGGGTTACCCCTGTCCTCTTTGTTAAGAAGAAAGATGGATCCATGAGGGTATGCATTTATTTCAGAGAAATCAATGCTATTACAATAAATAATAAGTATCATACACCACTAATTTATGATTTATTTGATCAACTACACGGAGCCCAATATTTTTCTAAGATTGATCTTTGATCTGGATATCATCAGTTGGTTGTAAGGAAGGAAGACATTCCAAAAACAGCATTCCGAACCAGGTATAAGATTTATGAGTTTGTAGTAATTCCTTTTGGACTAACTAATGCACCATCTATTTTCATGGATATGATGAATAGTGTTTTCATTGAATATCTTGATGACTTTGTGGTGGTGATTATTGATGATATCCTAGTATACTCTAAAATCAACGAAGATCGTAAAAATCACTTGCGCACTATTCGGAAGACTCTGAGAAGAAATAAATTATATGGGAAGTTTAGAAAGTGTGATTTTTAGATCCAATCAGTTCCCTTTCTGGACCATATTGTCTATAAGTATAGAATATCAGTAGATCCTGCAAAGACAAAACTTTTCCATGAATGGCCTACTTCAACAAACATAACTGAGGTACACATGTTTTATTGGTTTAGAAAGTTATTATTGGTGTTTCATTCATAACTTTTCTCGTTTATCCAACTCAATGACCAAGCTCACACAAAAAGTGGTTAAGTTCATATGGACCAAGGAATGTGTAGAATGTCTTGAATAAATAAAGATGAGTTTAGTGCATTCTCCAATACTAACCCTACTATCGGAGAATGATGGGTTTGTTATCTATATAAATGCATCAATGAAAGGACATGGTTGCGTCCTTAAGCAGAATGATCGAGTGATTGCCTATGAATCTAGGCAGCTAAAAATTCATGAACAAAACCATCCAAATCATGATCTTGATTTAGTAGCATTAATCTTTACTCTGATGATTTGTAGACATTACCTCTATAGTGAAAAATGTAAGATATATACGGATCAAAAGAGTTTGAAATATATATTCTCACAGAAAGAACTCAACATATGAGAAAGGATATGGATTGAGCTACTCAAATATTATGATTGTACAATACACTACCATTCGGGGAAGGCAAATAATGTGGAAAAATTTTTGAGTAGAAAGGACCATAGAATTTTGAACAAGATGAGAGTTGAAAGGGATACTTTGTTTTTGGATCAAGTAAAGATGGATATGAGAATTATAAAATAAGGTAACAAATCACTACTTTTTCTAATGGTTTCCCAACCTTTTTTTCTGGAAAGGAAAAAAGTTCATAGGTTGATGATGAAAAAAGAAAATGAAAGCTATAAATGATGGGAAGTTGATTAAATTCGTATATGAAGGTGGAATTTTGAAATTCGGAAAGAGACTTTGTGATCCAGTTATTCCTGAGCTAAAGAGGTATTGGATGATTCTCATAGCTCTAATTTCTTTATACACCCTAGTATCACAAAGATGTATAGAGATCTAACGGAAAATTTTTGGTGGGAAATCATGAAGAGGGTGATTACTGATTATGTGTCGAGATGTTTGGTGTGTCAATAGGTGAAGGCTGGAAGACAACGTCCTGTAGGAGTCATGCAACCCCATCCTATTCTTATGTGGAATTGGGATGATATTATGATGGACTTTGTCATGGGGCTACCAAAGAAACCAAGAGAGAATGATGTGATATGGGTTATTATTGACCATCTTACAAAATCATGACATTTTGTTGCTATAAGATAATATTTACAACTTGAACGTTTAGCAAGACTATATATTAATGAAGTTTTAAGAATTGATGGTGTAACCCTATAAATTTTTTCTGATCATAATCCACATTTTAAATCATAATTCTAGAAGCGTCTTCAGAAGGCCCTAGATACTGATCTTCGTTTGAGCACTGCTTACCACCCACAAAATGATGGGTAATTATAACAAACATTTCAAACTATGGAAGACATGTTGAGTTCTTCCTCACTTTACATTCAAGGCATGTGGGATCAATATTTACCTCTCATAGAATTTTCCTGTATCAATAGCTTCCATTCCAGTATTCATATGGCACCATATGAAGCGTTGTATAGAAAGAGATTTCATACACCAACTTACTGGGATGATGTTGGTGAAAGAAATCTCGTAGGCCCAGAACATTTTGAGGAAATAATGGAAAAGGTGAAGATTTTTCAAACCCATACCAAAACAACTCAAAGTAAGCAAAAGAGATATGTTGATAACCGAAGGAAGAATTTGTAATTTCAAGAATGGGATCATGTTTTCTTATAAATATCTCCATGGAAAAGTATTATACGATTTGGTAACAAGGGAAAATTAATTCCCAGGTACATTGGACCTTTTGAAATTCTGGATCGAATTGGAGCTGTATCTTACTGTTTGGAAATGCCACCAAGTCTCTCCAAAGTTCACAATGTGTTCCATGAATCAATGTTAAGGAAATACATGCTAGACCCAACACATGTACTCACCTATGAAGAAATAGAACTTGAGCCCGATCTGTCTTATTATGAAGAGACTATCAAGATTCTTGATACCAGAGAACATGTATTGATAAATCGGACGACTCGTCTGGTAAAGGTTCATTGGAGGAACCATAAGATGGAGAATGCAGCATGGGAGCCTGATGAACTTATATTGAAGACATACTCAAATCTTTTTAGGTATCATTTTGTGAATTTCAATGACGAAATTTTTGTAAAGAGGGGATAATGTAACACCCCATGGTTTTGAAAATAAATACATTTTATAATCTATCCATTAAACACAATTTTTCCTCTACTATGTTTAGAATTTTGAAAAATGGCCATCTATATTTGTGACTAGTAACTCATTTGGAGTCTGACAGAACAAACATGATTTTTGGTGAATAGTAACATACCCTTAAGAATAGTAATATAAACCTTATAAATAGTAAATAATGATATTATTTTATTTTCTTAAGTTAATAAGATAATGGGATATTAATTAATTTTTCAATGTGATATAAAAATAATTATAATTTAAAATTTTTATTTTTAGAATTAAATATGATTTTATTTAAAAATTAAAGTAATAATATTTAGAAAATTATTTTTGAAAAATGGAGATCATTTTTGAATTCTACACATAAAAAAATAGCAGGGTTAAAATTTTTGGACATTTCTAAAATACATGAATTGTTCATGAATAGTAAAAATATAGTTTTAAGTTTTCGGTAATTTAATGAAATCATAATGAAATGATAATTAAAATAAAAGGGTTGGTCAACTTGTGTACAGTACAATAAGATATTAGGTGTCCCAAGTGGCTAATACCATGGGAAAATACCATGGTAAATCTAAAGGTTTTCAAAAACCACTAAGGAGATGTCACTTTGAAATTATTAAAAAACTCACTCTCTTTTCTATAAATAGCCACTCATCTATTCGTTTTATTTCATTAAGAAAACCTCATCATCTAATATCTTGTGGTTTAACCTCCCTAGGAGTTATCCCAAGGGTTCTTTAATCCCCAAAAGGTCTCAACCTTCAAGTTCTTGGAGTTACTCTGCAATGTAAGGGAATCCTTCACCCTTCTTTTTAGTTGACACTTCTTTTATATAATCTCTTTTAATTTTAATTCTAATGTGTTGGGGTTGATATTATCTATTCCTCTTACTATACTTTTTATTTCAATATGATAAGCAACGTCGTTAGGCTGTCGGATTTTCATAAGGGATCTCTCAACTTTTATTTTATTTTCATGTTCATCTCTTTTATTTTTCTCTCCTCACCTCCTCTATCCAAATGACCATGATAACTCCAGTATCATCTATATAATGGAATTATATCATTTGAATGGAATAATCATCATCAATATTCTTACTTCTCCCCTTTTATTTTTATAAACGAAACCAACGTCCATGAGGTTCTGATTTATAACCTTCGTGGATGACGAAGTTTCGTTATTCCATTTCTCCTTCAGTACTGGTCATGAAACCATTTAGATTGTTGAACCAGAATATAATATATTTATTAGAATTTAATTAATGATGAGGAACTGGTATATGTACATATTATAAATTTATATGACAAAACAAGTTCATAATAATCCAAATACCGCCAAATAATCAAAATGGTTATCATATAATGATTCATCCTCTTTACATGTAAACAAATGATAAAAATGACCATTAACAAACTTTTATGTTCAAAAATACTATGTAATTTCAATTTTTTATATTTAAAACCTTTTCACATGAATTCCATTAATTAAAAAAAGTGAATCGATTATGAAAATCAAGAAAACAAACACTCATGAACGACATAATGCAATATAATAAATTATCAATAATAACATAAATTAACTAAAAATAATTATGATAAACTAGATACATGTATATTAGGTTCTGAAATAATTTATCAATAAGTCTAATTTCATATTTCAGGAGCTTAGGTTCAAGAGAAGAACATTTTCGGACATAATGTAAGGGTTCTTCCACCAGAACATCCATTTTCATTCGGGTAATATTATTGTCTAATTTCTTCATTGAAACTCTTGTGTATTATTATTTAATCCTTAGAAATTAGGTGTATGGGTTATATATATGTTTACTAACCTGAATATTTCCTAATTTTTTGTATGGTTACACATTTTAAAAGAAACTTTCGAAATTGTTTCCAAAATATAAGCCCAATCCCAGGGCATTTCTCTAATTCTTACCTATTTTCAAGGGTACTCTATAATATATTTTTGGAAACCATTATCTTTATAAAATCACTAATTTTATTATGAAAATACTATTTTAATTCACTTCTGGTTTTATATAAATATTTTTTTCAAAATAACTCTTCTTTTCAAAGTAAGAGTATTTATCTCATGATTTACTCGAAGATTTTAGAAGAGTTTCTTCATGTATTTCCACACTCTTGTTGATTCTTATGTATTAATGGGATTAGTATTACATGTTATAATCTAATATATTTAATTTAATGATTTATGGTTATTTTTTCTATGGATGTTCTATCTTAAAACTATTTACCAATTTACTTCGAATAGTTAGTGTTATACTTATTGTTTGGGGAAAGTTATTTGCATTTCATATATTAATTTCAATATGAATGCATATGTTGTTTTTGTTTATCCCCAATCATATTAGAAAAGAATTTGACATATTAAGTGTCAGGTGGGGCCTACTATTGCCCCTCGGTGCATGGGTAGCTCTCATGAGACAGACTACAGTCTTGGCACAAGGCCTTGACAAAATGATTATTTATGGTCTTGGCACAAGGCCTTAACGGTATGGTTATGTTATACTACATTATGAATTCCATCATTATAAAAATATTATTTATGGTTCATGTGGTTATTAGACTAGTAGAATACCCATTATTTTGTTATGTTCTGTTGATATTTACTAAGCTCAAATTTCTTCAATATTATGTTCAAGTTTATTTTTAAAGGAATGTGTTTTCAATTATTCACTGTGTCTAATGTTTATGTTATCTTATAATGTATTTATTACCCTTACTGGGTGTTTGATCTCTCCCCTTTCTAATGATTAAATTTATCAGGACATGAAGAATTTTATTATGAATGACATGATGAATGGAAGTTTCTATAGCGTTTCTATGTTATTTTTCATTTCAAGTTGTAATGTTGAACTTATGTATGTACCTTGTTTCCAATAATACTAAACTACTCAGTCCATAAGGATGCTTATTCCATGTTTGTATACCAATGTAATAAAATAAGGCACCAGCTCCGGGAAATTGGGGTTGGGTCCTTACATATATTCTCAATGTAGTAACTTTTTTCTTCATCTCATGAATGTAAAAAAAAAAATCTCGATCAATTATTCCTTTGATTTTGAACTCAAGTATATTTACAAAACATTGTATAATATTAATTTGTATCACATACCCTACCAAAATAAAAAATATAATTTCTATAATAACCTTAATTTATATGGACATTACATGGAGTTTCAAAAACTCCATCAGGTATATCTTCAATGATCCAATCATGTTAAATTATTAACATTTATTTCTTGATAGTTCTAAGTTTCAATGACCTTGATTTTATTCTAAAAGATAAATTGTTGAACTTTTGAACTTACTTTCTTATTATTGTTTGAACTTTTACCCACTTATAAAATCAATATATTACTAGAATCCAAACATCATATACCCAGTTCATCCATTATCAACACTTTGAGAATATCGGAATAAATTTTTCATTAAATTAAATGATATTGTAGAAAATTTCCATAAATGAAAATAGGAGAAATTCCCTAACCATAATAAGTCATTGTAGTCTCCCATTTAAAGAAATATATATAATTAAACTAATCATAAACCATGTGTAAAAACACCTATCTCATTTCGTTTAAACAAAAATTGTTTACAAGCTCTAAACATGAGCTAAATTATATATTTTACAAATCTTATGATGATTGTATCCATGATTTAAGAATACAATTTATCAATGTAAAAAAAATATTTTTCTCTATTACATGATAAAATATTAATGACTGAATTCTTTTAATTTTTCTAAACTCAGGTATATTTGAAACACTTTGTAAAACATACAGTTGATATCATATATATGTGAGAAAAATAGAATTTATTTTTATAAACTATAAAGGTTTAAGGAAACCTTTAGTCTCACCAACTCATTAATATATTCTATCATATTGAATATCATCTGACATAACAACTAATTGATGTTACCAATCATATTGAGTACATGAGTGGAGACTAATATTCCTTTTTTAATTTAGAATCTAAGTTCATTGAAACCTAAATAAATCATTCCATGCTTCCATAAAAACCTTAAATTTTATTCTTGAACAACTTCAATTCTTGGTTAATCAGGAAGGAACTATTATAACACATATATTATCCCTATTTCTTAAGAACTTTTCTTATGTAACTAGTCTTACAACTTACTTTAAGCATCTTATTTCAGAGATTAACCTAATGTTTTTTATGATGATGATGTTTTATTAATATATAATAGAACTTTTTATCAAATGTAAACAATGTCTTATATATTTTCATTCAGTACCTTTAATGATAGTGCTCCCACTAAAATTGGTGACCCCATACATCATATCCATTTGGTGATCCAGGATCTATATTTCAAAAATCTCCATGTCACTTTATCATTTCTCCCATTACTTAGAAATTTAGGTAGGGAATCATCCAAATCACAATAGTTTTGACTCTTGGATAGTTGAGTGGATAACCCTTTATCCAAATCTATTAGGTGGATTCACTCAAATTTATTCCCATGGTGAACTAATCCTATTAGGGTCTCTTGTCTAGTGTAACCCAAATAAAATGAAGAAAAACAAGATAACAAAGAATGATCTTAGGGAACCCGTCTTTAGAATGACCCACAAATAGAATAATTAATAGTTACTCATTTCTTGGTTGAATTACACAAGATAAACTTGAGGCAACCAACTTTAGCATGACCTACCCAGTTTTATGATTTGGGTCTTGACATGTGTCTCTTTGGATGGAATCTAACACTTAGTATTTTTTCTAATTTCTTTTAAGGTCTCACCAGTTTAATATAAATTATATGCATATTAAATTCATAACTATTACAGACTTTGTAATAATTACCTTCTTATGTTTTATTCATTGTTTGTGTATTCTTCCTTCAAATGATTTAGTTTTGGAATCCCCATTCTAAACACCAAATTAATTTTCTCACACCACATTAATATTTAACTCTATACACAACCAACAAGTATGTGTTAATCACCCTAAAAAACAATTCAATTATATTCATAAATATCCTAATTCATCATAAGAATAAGGTACACAAACATTTATTGTAAATGTATCGAGTTATATGAGATTGAAACACTCTATATGGGTAAGCCCGAAGTGAGAGACAACCAACCCCATTCACATTACTAGTCAAGGAAATCCTCCAAGAAAATAGGTGGTCTAACCCCAATTCCCTCTACCCGGGGATAATTTACTCAAGATAAAATTCAATTCATGAAAAATATAACACCAAATATGCACAAACCATTCCCAACAATTACTCTCAAGTTTATAACTAAAAAAAATTGATTTTAAGGTAGATAAAAACTCATTTTTATGATATCTACCCTAGCATGATATGAACGGATTTATCCTAGAAATAGTTCATCATATAAATTGTTCTATACAGTTATTCATAATATAAAACAATTATAACCATGAATATAACCAAAAATAACCTTTAAATAAATGATGAATTTCAATATTTAAACATGAGATAAACATTTATGAAAAATTTCATAAAAAAATATAACTATAAACCCTTTTATAATTTATGGTTTAACATTATAGACATTCCATAAATTTTGAATATAAACTCTTTAAATTATTTCCAATATGAACTCATTAATATTTATCATTGATATTGAATTTTGTTTTAAATATTTGATATTTTACAAATTATTAACTATTTAAAATTTAATTTTTATTATGTAATATTTTTACATAATATAAATATCATATACTTATGTATTAGTTAAAGCTTGATCATGTAAATTATAAAAAAAAGTTTATGTGGCTTAAATAATTTGCAAATAAAAGTACATTTAATTTAAATAATTTAAAATTAATTAATTATGTACTAAACATGAATATTAAGTAAATTTAACAAATAAAAAAATTATTCATTTTCTAAAATATGCGACATTTATGATCTATTCATAATTAAATGATAATTATAAAAATTTTATAAATTAGAAAGAATATAAAAATTTTATATTCTTATCAGTATAAACCCTTTAACATTTTATATTAAATGGAATTTATATGATATTTCATGAATTATAAGCATGTAATAATTCAACATCTATTATATAAACATTATTGTATATTCTAAATATGATACATGTTAGAAATTATAAACTCTTTATAAATCAACATTTATTATTTATAAATAAAATATTTATTTCTATATCATAAATCATTCCCTTTAATTATTCAAAATGTATTTTAAAAAATATTTATCAATTAACTATAAACATTTTATTTTTAATTAATTTATAAAACACTTTTTGAAATTTAAATAAATATTTAAAGATACATTTTCATTATTTTTAAACTATTTGAAAATTTTTGATTAAAATAAACACAATTTATTTTTCATAAACCAGAGTAATATATATGTAATTTTTATATTTTATTTCCATGACTGAAAATTCGTGTTTTACTATTAGAATATATTTTTCATAAATCAATAATCATGTTTATTCTTCAAGGAAACCTCCCTTTGATACCACTGTTGGGTTTTCTATGATAATCACATGACCATGTGTAGCAGAAGATAACCTAAAGAGAGGCAGATATATCTTTAAAAATCCACATGTAAATAAATTGTATAAAAAGAGTGTCTATAAATCACTAATGGAAGCAGTATTCTTCTTATATCTCGGTTGAGGAGGATTATTGATGAAAATCATGAAATTGTGAACAAAATAACTCATCTTTAGAGGGGGTACAATAACAAATGGATCCCCAATCATATCCTGAGGATGACCAAATGTTGAAGGGGTGCTAGAACATTCATCTCAGATAATGAACAACAGTATGGGAGGAAGAGAGAAAGGAGAGGTTTTCTCACAATTTCATGTCTTCAACAGGAGGGATCACAACCCTTTATATAGCCCTCCATGAAACGTTTCATTAAATGAAAATGTGTTAGCCATATTAATGTATCATTATACATTTATTCCCATTATTCATTGAATAAAATTAAATCAATGGTCAAGTTAATTATTCTGTACAAACAGGGTTCTCACTAATAGAAAACCCATTCAGGAGAAATGAATATATATTAAATATATATTTATTATAAAATGTGTTTAATACATGAATTAAAATACACACATCATATACATGTAATTAAATATACACTTTGTATATGTAATATCATATATATATATATTTATATATTTATATATATATATTAGTGTATATTTAATAATTATCAGATCTGTATTGTGTTGGAGGAAAAATTATTGAAAATTTAGAAAATCTATAATAATGATAATTTTGTAGACATGATTTAAAAGGTTCTAACAAAGGAGAATCTGTAAGGCTGAAATGTGATTATAGGTCTATATTATATCATATATTTTCCATGAAGGGAAGTGTTTTGCGGAAAATCCCAATTTGGGAGCTTTTTTGGAAGAAATCATAGTACGATTTCTATCATCATGGAAAATTGAATTTATTCGGCAGTAGTTTCCATGTTTAGAAAAAACATAGAGTAGACTAAACCAAGGTGTTTTTAAGGGTAGATGATATACCTAGACAACCATTGATGATGGGTTTTCCTTCCTCTTTAAAACAGAATAAAATCCCATGAATGAAAAAAGTACATCTTTTAATCACATTCATCCTCCAATGATTTATCTATATATTAATATAATTGGTACCCTTTCTCCCATAGATGTAGGAAAACCTTTTTTCACCACATAAGTTTTTCATGATCTTTCATTTTTTATTCAAGTTATTTTTCTTTTCATTATTTGGGACTTCTACTCCTCTAACACATATATGGTAATTGGAGAGGAAAATATGGTAATGAATGAATGAGTATTCTACATGTCTCACACCTATCCTCCTAAGGAGAATCATGGTTTCATACAATTATATGGTTTTACAGGAAATACTTCCCCTCAGTCTACTTGGGTTCCCAAACAATTACCTTGAATAGGGCCTAATCATTCATAAATAATCTGTCCTTTAGCTTTGATACCACTTATTTGGTTCACATCCACATTTTTCCAAACCACCAAAATACACACCATAGAAGCTTCCTTGGGTGGAAATAGAAGATATAGAAAGAAATGCACACTATCGAATCCAAACTGTGGAAGACACTACACAAAAATTACCACATTGAAAAATAAAATCACATAAATAGATAAACAAGAACTTTTAGAAGACAGGGATCAAAAGAAAAAACTCAATGAAAAAGAACAACATAAGAGATTAATGGGTTATAAAATTCCTCCTACTCCATAGGGAATACTGGTTTACTTTTAATTAAGAGAAAATAATATAATTAAAATAAGTGTGATAATCATAATTTTATTACAACCTAATAATATAGTAGATCCTGGTCAATTATTATTTTCACTACCACCTTCCAATCTCCACGGGTTTCAATACTACTAAGTCATTCATCACTAATGTTCTATTGTGTTTTCAAAAGACCCCCCCCCCCGACTTAAATAGATCATTTGGTGAATTTTCCTCACTTATGATGATTTTGAAAGATATTGCCTCCTAGAATTTCAAATGGGAAATAATCTTCTGGTAAACTGATTTGTTGCACCATCCTGTCATCTCCCTCCTATAATTTTCTTTAACCTAAACCTCAGTCTTTGTCACTTCCATCAACCCATTTCGAAAATCATAAATTATGTCTCTAAATTTCCTCCTTCTAATGGACTTAGTTTCCACAGCTGCAAAATTATTCTCACATATATAACCCAACAGTCCATTGTGAAAGTTCGTGAAAGGTTCAACATTTACAAGGAAAATATAGTTATTACTCCACCTGTGAGTCATTTCGATCTTAGAATAAGTGAGTGTCCATAAATTGAATAAGATAAAGTGTAAATTGATAAAATTACTTATCAATTATTAGTTAGTAGTCTCATGTATTATGTGGTTTCACCAGATCAAATATTCTTTTTTCATTGGCATTGATATCAGATAATTATAAAATATTAAAAAAGAGCATTGGACAGGGGTTAAGTAGATATTAAGGTTTATTTGAGGTACATCTAGTCATCATTTTTGTTTTGTAATTGATTAAACTATCTTGTAATGATATGAATATATAGTTATTGATGGAGATATAGATATGGGAAAATACAAATTTGGATACTTGATATCATTTTCTGGGGGAGTAGTCTCATCGAAATCATGACTTCAATAGTGTGTTTCCTTTTCTACAATTAAAGTAGTGTATATCAAAAAAAAATGAAGTATTAAAATATATATTTTTGATGAATATATTTCTATTGGATCTAGGAAACATTTTTGAAAATTATATTATATATTAAAATAATCAAAGTTCCATTTATCTCAATAAGAACCTGACATTTTATTTGTGGTCTAAAAAATTGATAATTGATATTGTTAGATGTATAATGTTTTGGAGGAAAAATTATTGAAAATTCAAAAAAAAACTACACCAATGATAATGGGTTATACATGATTTAAGGGGTTATACCAAAGGATAAGCTAGAATCTAGGATGGAGATTATAAGTCTATATTCTACCAGAAATTGGATGGGAGAGGGATATTTGTGGGGGCCAAACCCAATATAGGAGTTTTTTAGAAGAAATTAGAGGAATATTTCTATAGACATTGAAAATTGTCTTCATTTGGTAGCAACACCAATGGTCAGAAATAAACATACAGTAGCCAAAGAAAATGATTTTTTCAAGGGTGGAATATATACCTAGACAACCCTTGATGATGGTTTTTCCTTCCTATTTAAAATGGGATAAAATCCAATGAATAAAAACAAAAAAAACTACATGTTTTAATCTCATTCATCCTCTAATTATTTATCTGGGTAAGAATAAAATTAGACCCCTTTCTCTTATGGATGTAGGAAAACCTTTCTAGACCGCATAATTTCTTCATGATCATGTGTTTTTCATTTATGTTCATGTTCAATTAATTTCTTATGAATTTAGATGTCCCAACACATGTATGGTAATGGGAGTAGACAATATGGTAATTAATGTATTAATTGTCTACATGTCTCACACATATCCTCCCAAGTAGAATCATTGTACCCAAAAAAATAATCAGTTTTCATAAGAAAAATTTCCCCTCAGTATACTTGGGTGCTCCTCTATCAACATATTCAACTCCCTATTCTATGCATCTCCTACACCCCCCCTATTAGGAGGAAATTCCCCCTCTTTGATGTTGTCAACTTCCTCTTATATCCACTCCGTCCTCCATGAATTTGGACCCCCCTTATGTACATCCCCCTTTTTCATCCCCCATTTCAAAAAATAAATCCCCTCTTCTTCACATACCCCTCTTCTACAAAGTTACCACCCTATCCCATAGGCCCCTCTCCCAAGAAACATCCCCCTATTTTAATGCTAAACACGACAGTTACTTTTCCTCACACTATCGAATAAATTTTTTTGTTGTGCTGCATCTTTGTCGTCTACATTGACCATCTCTAGGGATGATTTATTTTCTTTATTTTATTTTTTAAATTTTAGTAAATATTTACTATAAAATTGATTTCATTTTTTATAAAGAAATTGTGGGTTAAATATTTAGTTTTGGTTTTTTTAACTATTAGGGTTTTATTAATATTTTTTCTATTTTTATTTTATGAAAAAAAATTAATAATTTTTTTAATTTTTATAAATTCTTTTATGGGTTAAATTTATTAAATTAGACTTATTATAAATATTAGAGTTTTTTGAAATATTTTTTTGTTCTTCAATTTATTTATTTATTGAATTTTGTAATAATTTCTTATGTTAGTTGTTTGTAAAAAATGATGTCTTAGTTTTATTATATGAAAATTTATATGACATTTTTTTTAAAAAAATTGTTTTTTTAATTCTTTATGGATTATAATTTATGAATTATGTAATAATTTTAATAGATTTTTTTTAAAATTTTGGTTGTTTTAATTTTTTGAGTTCTTTTAAATTATAAAATATTTATTATATATATAGGTTTATGCATAATTATGCAATCAAAAATAATTATGTAAGTTAATAATTCAATTTATAAAAATTACATTTTTTATAATTAAAATAGTTTTATTTAATAAAAATATGATAATAAAATATAAACTTTTACATTTAATAAAAATTTAAAAAATTTAAAAAATTATATAGAATATAAAATATAATTAGTAATATTTTTTATTTATAAGTAAATTTCATTTGTTAGTTAGTGAATTTTATAAAAATGTATGTATACATGAAATATATGTACTTTAATTATATACAGACTAATATAATTTTATTTAATGAGTAAATAAATATTTTCAAGGAGAAATAAAATAAAAATAAAAATAATTTATTATATATGTAAAATAATAATTTCACGGAAGGATAATTGGGATATAATAATATATTGAGATTAGTATAATTGATGATACCATCCAAATCAAACAAAATATTATAAAAGATGGTGTATTTTCTAATGATTATATGTTTACACCAAAGCCAACTATTTGAGGTAGATCGGGTGAAGAGTATACATTTAGAGAATAGAACGTATTCTAAATCATAGTGCTTGTTGATATTCCTATGATATTTTTTATTATAGATGATCTACCTATGGTTGCGATCGATAATGTTATGAATATGATCTTGATGTTGGGGAAGTATTTGATAGAGAACATGAGATGATTTATGTGAATGATAAAAAAATAAAAAATACATGGATAGTGAAAACGTCATATGATTTTACACCAAAGATTCCCAAATATGATTATGATGTGGTGACACTCCCAACCATGATTCTAGGTATTCTCCAAGGAAGCAGTGTTAGAGGGATTGATGATGAATTGTTTGTTAGAAGAAAATTTGAGAGAAAATATGCGTTATGAAAATTTATAAAGAATTACCATGTGAAGAGACATTATTTTAATCTCATAGAGGAGTATACAAGATCAACATTTTTTTATAAAATTTCAATTTTATGGTGACACGTAAAAGATGTGACTGTGAGCTACAATTTCCAAAAATTCAATTTTTCAGAAAAATTAAAAAAAATTAATCATGCACCTATTTGAATCCAAGGTTGATGCAACATAATAAACACATTGAATTAAAATTTATATTTTCTCTTTGTAGTGGTATGATAATATTTAATCAGGATTTTTGAGTCGAGTTAATATAGCAATGTAAGGAGAGTTATTATGGATCTAAAATCTCATATAAAAAGGTATCACTTTAAAAGTAGAAGGGTATTGAGAAGGTTAATAGGGACAAGGAAAAATCATTTCATGTGTTATCTTATTGGATTGATAAATTGGTTGAGAATGTTCAAGTTTTTTATCAATGTGAATTTTTAGGGAATATGATGAAAAATCATGTCACTACAAACAAGGACTGATTTTGTTGAATATTTCAAGCCTTCCTTCTAGACATCAAAACATTCCCTCACTATAAAAAATTTATATAAATAGATTAAACTTTTCTATATGTAAATTATAATGGATTTATTTTAATTTCCACCACTTGGGAAATTGATATATGTCATTTATTGCAAGAATTTGAAATATTAGATAAGATGAATATGGACTCATGGAGTCGGTTTTTATCATTTTTGTATGTTCATTTCACTAATAAGAAACAAATATTCCATATTTCATATCATCATCGACCTATCAAGTAAGTAGTTAATATCAATCATCATGCTTGGATACCCTTTAATTCTTATCATCATTATTTCTTGATACACAATTCAATCAATGTAAGAAAAAATTTCCGTATGAAAATGTACAAAAATAAAAAAAATTAGGTATTGGATCAAATATTTTATATATTATATAATTATAGTAATTTGATATCATTGAGTAGTTGTTCTATTTTTTTCCCAAGACTTTAAAAGATATGAACCAAGACAAGAGGTTTTACTTTAGATATTAGAATAAATCAAAGGAATAAATGAGCATGTTTATAATTACATGATTCACATACTAAAGTGGAAATTTTACTTATTATCTAAATAATGGAAGAGATATGGTCCCATTAATATAAACATTGTTTAATGTATAGATGATTTTTTCAATGGTATTAATAAATTACCTATAATATAAACTATTTCCCAAATATTTTATAAATGTTTCAAATACTTTATTGGTAGATCATAAGATGTGGATAAATAAATATCATAGGGTCATCGATATACCAAAAAATAGAATTGAGCGTGAGGTGAGTCAAACATGTGCTACATCATACTAGGTGCATCATTTTCATAGGAACAGAATCCAAATTTATGTTAAATAAAGTCAAGATCCACTGAATGGTGTTAGTGGTTGGGTGATGATTATTTTCCTAGAAAAGCGCACTTGTAAATGTGGTTATTTCTAGGATTATAGGATTCCTTACTTGCATGTACATGAATCATGTTCCCATATTCATCTCTCATGGCAGGGTTATAATGATTTGGTGTATAGAATAAGCATTTTAAGGTATTTATATAGTGAATAGTTGAAGATAATTAGAGATGTATCAGTATTAAATCCCCCTCCACAACTTCCATTCTTAGTGTCAAATTCATCGTGGTTGTGTGAAAAAGATTTTCTGAAATATACTTTCCTGAGAAATTAAATGGATTAGAAGTAGGAGAATGATATGAAACAGATATGTAGTCTATGTAGATAAAAGGAGAATAATCATTGAAATTTCCTCAAAATGATATAATTGAGGGTTCATCATCCCAAACAATACTATTTTTTAGTTCAGTAGACTACTATAATTATTTTATTTTCCTTTTATAATGGTTTATTTGTTGAATAATTATTTCCATAGTTTTTTCACTGAATATTTATATTTTTTAAAATCTTTATTATTTTAACATTTGATGAACCACATAAATAGATTCCATTTAAACAGCTGGATATAGCCCCTAAGGATCCATCAATTCATACCATGCAAAGTAGATATATATCTCAAAATTTATGGGATAGTGGTGAAGAGTGGATTCAGAATGTCTGAAAGGCCCACCACTTTTACCATGATGGACTTTTAGATTCTAGAATCCCATATTTATGTTAGTTTAGCTTCTATAAGATGAGTATGTGTGAGTATATACTCATTGAAAATTTATATATTTCTTCTTTGGTTGAGTGATGGAGACCAGATACACATACATTTCATATGCCTCTAGGGTAAACAACCATTATATTAGAGAGTGTTTAGTTATTATTGGGTCTTCCTGTGGATGAGGAAAATTTTATTGGTCATATGATATACATTTGGTACTATATTCTTCATAGATGTTTATACATACCATTACCTGAAATATCAAGTTCTTTTAGAGGAGAGTTAGTTTAGAGATGTGTTGACTGAACACCCATTTCATCCTAGTTGATCTAGATAAATATGATATACAATTATAGAGATATGTATGAGCTTAAATTTTTTGATTGATTGGTATTAATTTATTTTCAATATATCATATTTTAATATGATGTTCCAACCTACTTAGGGATTTTGAGTGCGTTGGTTGATATATTTTGGATTATGTATGTCATGCACATATGTATAGAGAACCATGGGTATCATGAAAAGAAGCTAAGTAGATATCTATTTGTTTCTCATTGGTACAGGTGTCGGTATGGAATGTATTCCATACACTTGCAACTCATTGGGTTTCTTATTTATCTATTTTTGAATTGCATATGGTACCTTTAGCTCACAGGTAATTTAAAACAACAATACACTCATTTATTCATCCCAAATATTTCGTTCATATAATTTATATAATTTATCTTCTTACAATTTATTGGTATAGCTATTCAAGGACACACACACAAAGAGATATAAATCCCCACACATTCTATTTCATATTATCATTTTTTATTTGATTATCTTGCCATTGATGAGGTATACAGGAAATTCCATGTGAGTGGTTATATATTTTTCTTTAAGAAAAGTTTAGGGATAGAGTAACTATTATCAATATTCCCTAAACCAAAAGTTTCAGTGCCTTAGAAACCATAACATACCAAAACCTCTGATCCTCGAGATAGAAGACTGTCATCCTGATGAGGAAAAAAGAATCCACTAGAACCACATTACACTTTACTTAAATAAATATTTCATTGGATGACCTTGAACAAAATAATATTTCAGCATCATATAATTGTATTGGACTAAATGAATCCAATAGGGTCAAGAGTAGGAGTGATCAATTAACATAAACTTAAAAACCATGAAATAAAAAATGGGAGTCATCAATAATCACAAAAAATATTAATGAATCTATCATCTGTCAACGATTCCTATAATAGTCATGAATCTAAGGGGAAATGTTGTGGGAGTTGACTATAGGGAGCATGAAAATAGTTGGAGACACAATGCCGTTGTAGTAAGGGTGGGTTATGAGTTTTTTTAAATAGGATTTAAAAATTTAAAAAGTAGGTTAGGGTTGAAGTATTTAAAAAAAGGTTCAATGATGTGAAAACCCCATTCACTCAGCATCCTTTGTATAATATAAGAAGATTGAAGCTTTTTCACACTTCATGTTAATTTGTGACGACTTGAGATTTTAGACCCTTTAAATTAATACTATATTTAATAGCTTCTTTCATATGCAACACTAGAATAACACAACACCTAACTAAGAAACCAAGAATTATTAACATTACATGATTAATATAATCATTATCATATAAAAATATATTCATCAATTAAAATAAGAATATATTATTATTCTATTTGATTAATATTTTGAAAAGGATTCCTTTTGAAGAACCGTTTAAGACAAGGTATAGTATATTACATAAATAAATTAAATTGATCACATTTAAAAGTTTATTACAATATGTATTATATATATATTTTTAAGAAATTATTTAAATATTAAATTATTTATAAATTTATATAAAATTATATTAAATACACATGATGTTTAAGAAGTCAATTTTCAATAATATGGGGTTTCTTTATATTTTTTTATTTTTATTCAAATAAATAAATTTTATAATTTTATAATTTTAATTTCACAAAAATAAATTCATTTTTGAATTTTCAATTTCAAAATTATCTTAGGTTAATTTTTTAATATTTTTCTAAAAATATCGATTTATAGGTGAATAGTGCAAAACAATATTTTTACAAATAACTTGAATTTTAAGAAATTATTAGTGTATAAGTATGAATTATAAATTCACCAAAAAAATATAAGAAAAAATATATATTTTATAACTAAATTTAAAATTTTAAAAAAATTGGTTTTAATTTATAAACCCATATTAGACATTTTATAACATAAGTTATATTTTTCAAGAAAATTTTTTTAATACATTTTACATTTGTTATTTTTAAATTACTATTTATCACTTTTAAAAATTGAATAAAAAATATTTCAAATTTTAGATCATAAGGTACCAATTATATAATAAGTATAATTTTATTTTTTAGCATAAATGATAAATTACCTACGTAAAAACAAGTTGTTGTGTCGAAATCCAAAAGGGTAAAACTGAGTAACCTAGAGGTAAGGAGCCTAAAATGATAAAAAAACATGTTTTTTAATTATGTTTTTGAAGTTTTTATTAAGTTTATATATGACCCAGTTTATTATTTCTCAATTTTGGATCCATTTCCATGATAATTACTTCCAATTATTGAAATGTTTTGGGTATTTAAAAAAATCACATCCCTTTTCACTTATAAAAGTGGCACTCCTATCCTCACATCCCATCACAACAAAACCCACTTAGATTAGAACAAACCCTTCCCAAAAATATCTTAAAAATTCAAATCCACCATAATTAGGTTCTTTTCTTCTCAAAAAGAGCCTCCCTTAAGGGACTGACCCCCTTTGTAATGGAGATAATCCAAGAAGTGAGGTATAAGTTCTTAACCTCTCTTCCTCATTTATATTTATTTTTGTGAAATTATTTTTCAAATTTCAGTACAACACATTAAAATGATATCATAAGTATCTATATTATATTTATATGTCAATATAATTTTTTTACAATTGTTAACCACCTTTCCTTTGTTCCATTTATAAAAATTAAAACATGAATCTTATGTGTGTGTAGACTACCAACTCTAAAAAGTAATAGGTTCCTTTTCATTCATCACTTAACATGAATATTTTAAAGAAGGGAATTTAATATATAATTATTATAACTATATATTATTTAATATTGTTAAATTGCAAACCATATTATTATTTTTCACATTCTAAGGAAAATGAAACCATCATCCATGCATATGTTCGAATTACCACCTCCATTGAATAGTGTGTCTCATTTTTCATTGGTTCACTTTATGGATGTATTTATGAATGGGTTTAAAGTATAAATATGATTTTAATTTAATTATTATGGTTATTTTAAGAAAAATTTAATAACATATTATTACATTAAATATAAATAATCTTTATAAAATTAAACATTTTAAACAAGCAAAATAAGAGGAAAAAAACATATTCTTACTATATAATCAATTTATATCCATTAATTGTTCTTCTAATTTTATAATTATTATATATCATGATAATAAAAAATAAACAGTGTCATTATTATATGGGTATAATTTTATTTCAACTAAATAACCTCATAATCATCCATTAATCATAATATGTTTATGTTTGGGTCGGTTTGACCACATATTTAAACAATGCTAAGAAATTATATCATGGATGACTATGAAAACATAATTAATGTTGTTGTAGCGACTCAGGTTTTTGGCCCTGTCAGACATTGGAATATTTCTACGAATAATTCCAGAGCTAGGCGCGAAGAGGGCGTGCGATTCCGAGGCCCGGTGTGCCCGGAATTAATTTTAAAAAAATATTAATTTTTTTTATACTATGCACGTGGAGGGGGTGTGTTATCTCCTAAACGGTAGCTCAGAACGGGAATCTGAGGGCACGGTTGCGTCTGGAACATGCCGTTTACCCTAGGCGGGGTGTAAACATTGCGGGCGCGGGCCTGCGGTGAGAAACGCCACCAGGGGTGTTTCCGAAAATAAGTAGCAAGTTAGTGTGCGAGCGTCGGCTCGAATAACTTCTGAACGGAGTCTCGGATGGAAAATCTGAGACCGCCGTTGTGTTCAGAACAGCGCGTTTACCCTAGGGGTGACCTTACTTTTGTTCGCATCGGGCGTCGGGTCCGAGGCGGGTTTGGCGCCGGCGGGCGGCTGATATAAATATCAGCGCCCCCCCCCCCCCTTTTAATCGTTCTTCGCCGTTCTTCGCCGCCACTCCGCTGAATCGAGCAAACGGAGCGCCCACGAGCTCAGAATTCGACGGCGGACGTTCCAGGAGCGCGCAGCGGAAGCTTTGGAGCGCAGATCTGAGGCAGAACGTCGGCGTTTCGCCCGCGAGGTAGGCAGTTTTGAGTTTTAACCCCCGATCCCATTTTTGCTGTGTTTTTTTGCAAATTGAAGCCGTAGCAGTGTAGATCGGGTCCCGAGAGTCGTGTAGACGCCTCCGGATCGCGAAACGAACCACCGGGGTGCTCCCGGCGGTCCGCGGAAGGTCCGCCGGCGCGACACCGGCGCGGCGGCGCGCGGCGGAGCCACGGGGGCACGCCGGCGGCGCGCGGCGGAGGGCCGCCGGCGGCGGCCGGTCCAGGCCGGCCGGACCGGCCGGTCGGGGCCGGTCCGACCTCTTTTCGTATACGGATGTCTTTAAACCTTCGTATCTTGCACTTCGGGAGTCGGATTCGCGCGCCGTTTGCGGCCACGTGACCCTAACGACGAGGCAAACCATCCGGTGTGGGTTCAAGGGTTTAAAGGTTCGGGGTCGTGGCCCGGTAGCTAGAAACGTCGTATAAAATAATATTATTTTATTATTTTACGACTTCGCGTCGTTGTACCTTTTACCCGAAACGTTCGATTGACGTGCCGTCAGTGGCGTTGGGACCCTGATGGTATGACGGACTTTTTGAGATGGTTTCTGGGTGTTGGGACTGAGAACGGGGTGTGGGCCCCACGAGGCCGGGTTTTGGCGTTTGCGGAGAAACGCAGCTTTTGCACCAGGCGTCCGATTTTGGCGGATGAAGAGTCGATCCTGTGTGTTTTATCGAGAGGATCGCAATGGTGCGATCTGTTCGATGAGTTTCGGAATCTAGGCGTGGGCCCCACCCGAGCCGGCCTTCGGTGAATAGTACATTTTTCACCGGGTGTCCGTTTTGGGCGAGCGAGTAGTCGATTCCGCTTATTTTTCCGAGGGGATCGTCGTGGTGTGATCCGCTCGATGGGTTTCGGGATCGTTGTGTGGGCCCCGCACGAGCTACTTACGGTGAATAGTGCCTTTTTCACCGGTGCTCCGTTTCGGGCGAGTAAACAGTCTATCCTACGTGTTTTTCCACGTGGAACGCGATGGTGGCCTCGGTTTTGGATTCAGAGGTGCGCAGTGTGGCGTTGTGGAGAGTCGCTCGGGTTAGCGACGTTTGGACCAGCAGTGGTTGAGGGTTCTCCCTTGGTTCGTTCCTACGAGGGTTCGTGTGGTATCACAACCTTCGTATGGGTTTGTGATCCTCTCGATGGGATGTTTAAACTGTTAGAGTTATGGTATCCCTCCGGTGGGCCCGGAGTGGATCCTCTAGCATCCTTACCCTAGATCGGGTTCTTGGTATCGTTGTGACCGTTTATTTATGGGCGGCGATCCCCTATCTAGCAGGTTAAACCCGTAGGGTTTGTGGCATCATCAGACATATGATCCCCTACGCGGTGGGTCGTGCACAGTAGGGTTGTGGCATCATCGGGCTTACGATCCCCTACTCAGCATGATGTTTATGGTAGGGTTGTGGTATCGTTGGTTATTCGATCCCCTACTCAGCGCGTGGTTTCGGTAGGGTTGCGGCATCGTCGGTTCGATCCCCTACATCGCGAGTTATACCAGATAGGGTTCCGGTATCATCGTGACCATCTTTATATGGACGATGATCCTCTATCTGAGTGTGGAGCTTCTGTCGAGCGCCAGATCGGGTTGTGGTATCCCCCAGCGGATCCTGGGTGTGATCCCCTATCTGTGAGAACTACGTATGCCAGATCGGGTCGTGGTATCCCCCAGCGGATCCTGGGAGTGATCCCCTATCTATGAGCTACGTATACCGGAGTGGGTCTTGGTATCCCCTAGCGGACCCTAGCGGCGATCCCCTATCCGAGGAGGTCGGTGGTTATGCTGTTTCAATGATGTTTCCTCAGTGATGTTATCCGACGAGCATGGTCTCTCGGGTGAGTGTCTAAGATGTTTGTTTGGGACCCGATGGAGTGTATCTCTCGGATGAGTGTCATCTGGTATGACAGTGTTCGCGGTGTACTCTCCTGGTTGTGGACAGTTGTTGGTGATGAGGTCGGTACCTCTTGTGGCTTTGTGGCGTGAGCTGTGTATATCTGGATTGTTCAAGGTGTATGTATGGGCATACACCTGAGCTGAGCTGAGCTGACTTGTTGTGTTTAGCCGAGGATGGTCACGAGATAGAGTTTCACTCTCGTCTGGGATCCCTCTGGCTGGGTTGAGCGGACTGTTGCCTTTCAGTTGCTCCCTTGGGTTTTGGGTTTTTGGGGTGCCTACTGAGTATGTTTATACTCACCCCTGCACGGGCTTTTCCCGCACATGTTTGTGTCTTGTGCAGACCACAGGCCTTTTGACGGAGTCCCAGGAGGACCCGGAGCAGGCGGAGCTTAGTGAGCGAGTTGATCGGGGTGTTTACCGGAGCTGTACCGGGGGAGCTTTCCGACGGGTGTTTGTGGCAGCGTTCCCCTTCTTCAGAGCAGGTTGGACGCACTTTGTAGTTTCCTTTTGGTGGGCCCTATTTTGCCCTTATACTTTTTCTATTTCACTCTGGTTTGGGATAGATTGTATGCATGCATTTACTTTTCAGTTTCTTTATCTCTGCACTGTTGCATGGAGGTGTTTGTGGGTGCGTGTGTACAGGTACCTTGGGCTAATGCCTCCCATGTGTGTGATAGCCTACTCGGCGCTGGTCGCCAGCCCCTGGCCTATTGGAGGCGGGCTTTGGGAGTCGCGGCTCGAGCCCCGTTGGGTCGGGTCGTGACAGAGTGGTATCAGAGGAGGTTCCACCTTTGGGATCTCAGAGCATAGCTAGTCTAGCTGTGAGCTTGGTTTGGGTTGCATAGCGGTATTGTTAGGCTGTTTCGAGTTCGGCTTTCAGGCCAGGGACTCCAGTGTTGGTGCGGCGGCCGACGTATCCATACACCAGGACTCTAATAACCTGCCTTTTGACTCGGGACATTCGTACACTGGTCGCGGGGATATAATGGTACATGCATCATATAGGACTGGGTTTTTGGTTTTTCCTTGTCCTTCTTGAGTCAGCTCTCCAGATATACTCTTTGACTATGGTGCGTCTTGAATGTATTTCAGGATGCCTCCACGACAACAGCCAGCGAGGGTTCCGCAGCAGGATTGTGCTGATGACCCGCCTCGTGTAGTGGCTGTGGAGCAGGGCGCAGGTTCTGAGGTTGCACCTCCAGGTGGTTTGCCAGTTGAGCCACCACCTGTCGAGCAGCTGGTTGTGCCGGCGGTGCAGGACGAGGTTGCGCGAAGGCTGAGTGCGCTGCACGAGTTCCAGAGGCAGCGACCTCTGAGGTTTCGGGGTGATCCAGACCCCTAGGCAACTGATGATTGGCTCGAGGCAGTTACTCGAGTTTTCCGCCTAGTGAGGACACCTCCTGATCAGATGGTGGTCCTAGCGGCGAGCCTTCTTCATGGTTCGGTCGGGCGATGGTGGAGTTTGGTGACGCAGTCCCATGATGAGGAGACGCTCACGTGGGTAGAGTTTGAGCGGCTCTTCAGGGAAGAGTTCTATCCGGTGACGTTGAGGTCAGTGCGGATCCAGGAGCTTCTGCGGCTTCGACAGGAGAGCATGACTATGTCGGAGTACTCAACGAGGTTTACAGACCTGTCGCGCTACTCCCTGGATATGGTTCGAGACCCTTTCTTTAGGGGTCGGACCATCGAGCAGGGCTTACGCAGGGACATCCGAGCAGTTTTGGTTTCCTTGTGCATGCCCACCTATGCTGGAGTGCTATAGAGAGCGCTGGTGGTGGAGAGCTTTCTGGCCGAGCAGATCTCGCCTGTTAGTGCTGGGCACGCGAGAGCTGAGACTTCGTCCGTCGGATCGGCATCTGGTAGACGACGACAGACTCAGGGGTCTGGACGTGGCCGATGTTTCCGGAGGCGACCCCAAGATGGGGGATCTGAGCCTCGGAGCTCACAGGGCTTGTAGGCCAGTTTTGGTCAGCCGCAGGAGAGGCGGTGTTATGCTTGCGATAGTCGGGGATATCTTTCTAGAGATTGTCCGACCCGATGTGCTGCTGAGAGGGTGCCGGTCGATGGACCACCTTGGCAGAGGCAGCGTCTCGAGTAAGGAGGTCCGTAGGGTATCGGGCGTGGTGTCGGAGCTAGTGCAGCGGGAGGCGGTGGTAGACAGTACCAGTTGCCACCACCCCCACCCCCAGGTGGTCCACGCCAAGCTCAGGGAGCTGGTGGTCGAGGGCGAGGACAGCTGCATGCCCTGGAGGCAGTCGACCCAGAGGCACCGCGGATGGATAGAGGTACGCCTTGTGTCCTTTCTACTTACTACAGTAGTTTTTCAGACACTGTTTAGCGGTACTCTTTCTTTTTGTTGCTTTCTCGAGTTTTGTTCAGGGCGTTGGTAAGACCCTGAGTGGTTGTTTGTTGGTGAACTCGCTGGCGTGTGAGACCCAGTTGAGAGTCCAGTTGCTTTCCTTGTGCTTAGGACTTTTCGGGGACGAAATGTTCTAAGGGGGGAGGATGTAGAGACTCGGGTTTTTGGCCCTGTCAGACTTTGGAATATTTCTACGAATAATTCCAGAGCTAGGCGCGAAGACGGCGTGCGATTCCGAGGCCCGGTGTGCCCGAAATTAATTTTATAAAAATATTAAGTTTTTTTTATAATATGCACGTGGCGGGGGTGTGTTATCACCTAAACAGTAGCTCAGAACGGGAATCTGAGGGCACGGTTGCATCCGGAACGTGCCGTGTACCCTAGGCAGGGTGTAAACATTGCGGGCGCGGGCCTGCGGTGAGAAACGCCACCAGGGGCGTTTCCGTAAATAAGTAGCAAGTTAGTGTGCGAGCGTCGGCTCGAATAACTTCTGAACGGAGGCTCGGATGGAAAATCTGAGACCGCCGTTGCGTTCAGAATGGCGCGTTTAACCTAGGGGTGACCTTACTTTTGTTCGAATCGGGCGTCGGGTCCGAGGCGGGTTTGGCGCTGGCGGGCGGCTGATATAAATATCAGCGCCCCCCTCCCCTTTTAATCGTTCTTCGTCGTTCTTCGTCGTTCTTCTCTGCCACTCCGCCGAATCGAGCAAACGGAGAGCCCACGAGCTCAGAATTCGACGGTGGACGTTCCAGGAGCGCGCAGCGGAAGCTTTGGAGGGCGGATCTGAGGCAGAACGTCGGCGTTTCGCCCGCGAGGTTGGAGGTTTTGAGTTTTAACCCCCGATCCCGTTTTTGCTGCGTTTTTCTGCAAATTGAAGCCGTAGCAGTGTAGATCGGGTCCTGAGGGTCATGTAGACGCCTCCGGATCGCGAAACGGACCACCGGGGTGCTCCCGGCGGTCCGCGGAAGGTCCGCCGGCGCGGCAGCGCCGGCGCGGCTGCGCGCGGCGGAGCCGCGGCTGCCGGCCGCCTAGCGCGGCGGAGCCACGGTGGCGCGCCGGGGGCGTGCGGCGGAGGGCCGCCGGCCGGGGCGGGCCGGTCCGACCTCTTTTCGTATACGGGGGTCTTTAAACCCCCGTATCATGCACTCCAGGAGTCGGATTCGTGCGCCGTTTGCGGCGACGTGACCCTAACGACGAGGCGAACCCTCCGATGTGGGTTCGAGGGTTTAAAGGTTTGGGGTCGTGGCCCGGGAGCTAGAAACGTCGTATAAAATAATATTATTTTATTATTTTACGACTTCGGGCCGTTGTAACTTTTACCCGGAGCGTCCGATTGACGTGCCGTCAGTGGCGTTGGGACCCTGATGGTATGACGGACTTTTTGAGATGGTTTCCGAGTGTTGGGACTGAGAACGGGGTGTAGGCCCCACGAGGCCGGGTTTTGGCGTTTGCGGAGAAACACAGCTTTTGCACCAGGAGTCCGATTTTGGCGGATGAATAGTCGATCCTGTGTGTTTTTCCAAGAGGATCGCAATGGTGCGATCCATTCGATGAGTTTCGGAATCTAGGCGTGGGCCCCACCCGAGCCGGCCTTCGGTGAATAGTACCTTTTTCACCGGGTGTCCGTTTTTGGGCGAGCGAGTAGTCGATTCCGCTTGTTTTTTCGAGGGGATCGTCGTGGTGTGATCCACTTGATGGGTTTCGGGATCATTGTGTGGTCCCCGCACGAGCTAGATACGGTGAATAGTGCCTTTTTCACTGGTGCTCCGTTTCGGGCGAGTAAACATCCTATCCTGCGTGTTTTTCCGTGTGGAACGTGATGGTGGCCTCGGTTTTGGCTTCAGAGGTGCGCAGTGTGGCGTTGTGGAGAGTCGCTCGGGTTAGCGACGTTTGGACCAGCAGTGGTTGAGGGTTCTCCCTTGGTTCGTTCCTACGAGGGTTCGTGTGGTATCACAACCTTCGTATGGGTTTGTGATCCTCTCGATTGGATGTTTAAACTGTTAGAGTTGTGGTATCCCTCCGGTGGGCCCGGAGTGGATCCTCTAGCATCTTTAACCTAGATCGGGTTCTTGTAATCGCTGTGACCGTTTATTTACCGGCGGCGATCCCCTATCTAGCAGGTTAACCCCGTAGGGTTTGTGGCATCATCGGACATATGATCCCCTACGTGGTGGGTCGTGCACAGTAGGGTTGTGGCATCATCGGGCTTACGATCCCCTACTCAGCATGATGTTTATGGTAGGGTTGCGGTATCGTTGGTTATACGATCCCCTACTAAGCGCGTGGTTTCGGTAGGGTTGCGGCATCGTCGGTTCGATCCCCTACATCGCGAGTTATACCTGATAGGGTTCTGGTATCATCGTGACCATCTTTATATGGTAATGATCCTCTATCTGAGTGTGGAGCTTCTATCGAGCGCCAGATCGGGTTGTGGTATCCCCCAGCGGATCCTGGGTGTGATCCCCTATCTGTGAGAACTACGTATACCAGATAGGGTCATGGTATCCCCCAACGGATCCTGGGAGTGATCCCCTGTCTATGAGCTACGTATACCGGAGTGGGTCTTGGTATCCCCTAGCAGACCCTAGCGGCGATCCCCTATCCGAGGAGTTCGGTGGTTATGTTGTTTCAACGATGTTTCTTCAGTGATGTTATCCGACGAGCGTGGTCTCTCGGGTGAGCGTCTGAGATGTTTGTTTGGGACCCGATGGAGTGTATCTCTCGGATGAGTGTCATCTGGTTTGACAGTATTCATGGTGTACTCTCCTGGTTGTGGACAGTTGCTGGTGATGAGGTCGGTACCTCTTGTGGCTTTGTGGCGTGAGCTGTGTATATCTGGATTGTTCAAGGTGTATGTATGGGCATACACCTGAGCTGAGCTGAGCTGACTTGTTGTGTTTAGCCGAGGATGGTCACGAGATGGAGTTTCACTCTCATCTGGGTTCCCACTGGCTAGGTTGAGCGGACTGTTGCCTTTCAGTTGCTCCCTTGGGTTTTGAGTTTTTGGGGTGCCTACTGAGTATGTTTATACTCACCCCTGCACGGGCTTTGCCCGCACATGTTTGTGTCTTGTGCAGACCACAGGCCTTTTGACGGAGTCCCAGGAGGACCCGGAGCAGGCGGAGCTTAGTGAGCGAGTTGACCGGGGTGTTTACCGGAGCTGTGCCGAGGGAGATTTCCGGCGGGTGTTTGTGGCAGTGTTCCCCTTCTTCGGAGCAGGTTGGACGCGCTTTGTAGTTTCCTTTTGGTGGGCCCTGTTTTGCCCTTATACTTTTTCTGTTGCACTCTAGTTTGGGATAGATTGTATGCATGCATTTACTTTTCAGTTTCTTTATCTCTGCACTGTTTCATGGAGGTGTTTGTGGGTGCGTGTGTACAGGTACCTTGGGCTAATGCCTCCCATGTGTGTGATAGCCTACTCGGCGCTGGTCGCCAGCCCCTGGCCTATTGGAGGCGGGCTTGGGGAGTCGCGGCTCGAGCCCCGTTGGGTCGGGTCGTGACAGTTGTAATATGATATTAATATTTAATCAAAGAGCATTTTTTTTGTTATTTTAGGGTTATTTCATTTGTAACACCTAGACTCCAAAAGCTCAGATCAAGTGAATTATTTTACATTGTCATGATTACACGTAATCAAATCCCAAAGTACCAATCAGTTTGGTAGTATTTAAGAAACTAGATACATAAATGGGACCCATTTTACATTTTCAAAGGAAAAAAACATGATACATAATAAAGGCTAATAAATTGCATCTTATAAAACATAATAAATTATCCCTTCTTCATAACCTTAGGAAGGAAACACATATAAAAGGGGTGATCTCAAAAGCTCTGTAAGGGTTAAGTAATAAAAAAAAAGATAACATAAGCATAAATATTAGGAATGGTGAATAACTTAAACACATGCCCTTAAAAATAATCTTGAACACATTATGGTAGGAATAAGAGTTGAATAAATAATTCCATAATATAACATAATAATGGGTATTCTACAAGTTGAATAACCACATGAACTATCAATAAAATTTTTATAAGGAGGGAAATTCATGTGTTAGACATCATAACCACATTATCAAGGCCTTGATCCAAGACCAAAAATAACCATTTTGTCAAGGCCTCGTTCCATGACCTAGTTTTTCTCATGAGACCTATCGATGCATCGAGGGTCTATAGCGGGCCCCAAATGTCACTTAATAAGTCCAATTAATTCCTCATTTGTATAGTAATTCCTTTATTCAAATTGATTTATATCACTTAGTATAATTAAATTGTTTATTTTATTCTAAGTGTCCCATAACACTTTGAATAATTAAATGTCACTTATTCAATGTGTCTCATACCACATTGAATAATTAAATTATTAATTCACAAGTTATCAAATTAATATTAAACATTTTAATAAAACATGGTGTAAAATATCATAATAGATAAACCACAATTAAGTACAAGACTCAACAAAAAATGTTGACATAGACGAATATATTTTTAAATGAGACCATTGACAAATTATTGAAGAAATAATCCTTAATCATTCCAAAGTGTCCCATACCACCGTGAAACATTCAAATCATAATCCCTTAGAATATCATGAGAATAAGTATACTCTGGATATGATATAATAAATTTAAGTACATGCACCACAAGAAAGAAATAAGTGGTGAACTATGTATATATCTCATAAAATTTAATGAGAGATAAGAAAAATACTTTTTAGTTTTGAAAGAAGAGTCATTTTGGAAAATAATTTATATTTGCCATGAAATTATCTTTTAAACATTAATATCCATAAAATAAAATACTATGAAATTAAAATAATATTTTAGGCATAAATTATATCCCACTTAATTTAAATCAAATAAAAATAGTTATTACGATTCTTTAGAACTAAATCATTTTAGGGCATTTTAAGGAAAGTATTAAAGAGAATTTTAAAGTGGAATGAAACATTTGTTCTATTAAATCCAGAAATTATCCAAGATCATTTTTCATGATAAAATGAGTGTTTTTATAAAAATAATGGTGGCTTAAATCATATTATGGTGTACACTAGAAAATGGTTAACAATTCGAAAAGATCCCTTGAATCGGGTTTATATTTCAGAAATGATTTTGAATGTTCCTTTTAAAAAGAGTAAATCCCCATAAAATAAGGAAGTATTCTGATTGGTAAACATATATAAAACACTCAAAAATAATTTATTATGAGTACATAATAATACATAATAATTTCATAGATGTCATTATACAATGAAAGTAACCTGAATAAAAATGGAAGTTCAGGTGGACAACCCTTACCACTTTGTAATCAAACGATCTGTATGCCCAAAAATTAATAATATTAATATGATACATTGAATACCATTAAAATAAATATATTCATTATATGTTACCTAAATGGGAAGTATAAATACGCCATACACAAGTATTAGTGGTGAATATGGAAAATCTCACAAAAATGAAAGTGAGATGAAGAAGCCCTTACCTTAAGTCTGAATGTGTTCCCCTATTGAACATAAGGTCCTGGAATATGAAATTATACTCATTAATAAATTATTTTAGAACATATTAGACATTTAATTAGTTTATCATAATTATGTTTGGTTCATTTATGTCCTTATTATTAAGTTATAATATCAAATTTCGTTGTTTCGGAGTGTTCATTTTATTGATTTCCATAATCGGTTCACTTGTTTTTAAGTAATGGAGTTCATGCAGAATGGTTGTAAATATAAAAAATTTAACTTACATATTATTAATGAACATAAAGAATTTTTAATTTTCATTTCTATCATTTTATTACATGGAATGAGGATGAATCATTAGATGACAACCACTTCGATTACTTGGCAATATTTGGACTATTATGAACTAGTTTTGTCATAAAAATTAATAATATGTACATATACTGGTTTATGAATACTAATTAGGTTATGATACATATATTATAGTATGTTTAAACCATATAAATGGTTTCACGACCAGTAATGAAGGAGAAATTGAAGAACGAAACTTCGTTATCTTGAAGGTTATAAATTAGAACCTCATGGATGTTGATTTCATTTATAAAAATAAATGGGAGGGAGTAAGAATATTAATTATGGTTATTCCATTAACGTGATATAATTATATTATATAGATGATACTAGAGTAATCATGTTCATTTATATAGAATAGGTGAGAAGAGAAAAAGAAAATAGATGAACTTGAAAATAAAAAAGAAAAGTTGAGAGATCCCTTATGAAAATTCGACATCCTAATAGTGTCACTTAAAATTTCATAAAAACATTGATAAGAACAAAAGGGTATCTCATCATATGGAAATAGAATGGAAATTAATATTAATACATAATATCAAACCCCAACATATGAGAAAGGAAATTCAAAGAGATAACATAAAAGAAGTGTTGACTAAAAGAGGAGGGTGAAAGGTTCCCTTACCTTGTAGAGTAACTCCTAGAACATGATGGTTGGGACCATGGGGGATTAAGTACATCTTTGGAGGACATATAGGGAGTTAAAACCACTAGAGCTCCGAGTATGAGGGATTTTTAATGAAATAAAACAAATGGATGAGTAGGTATTTATAGAAAAGAGGGGAAGTTTTTTAATAATATGAAAGGGACAACTCATTAGTGGTTTTTACAAAACCATGGGCCTTCCCATGGTATTTGACCATGGTATTAGCCAATTATTTTATGGTAAAAAATTTGACTAGCATATTATTTTAATTATTATGTCATTATGATTTCATTAAACTACTAAAAACTCAAAACTGTATTTTTACTATTCATGAAAAATTCAATTATTTTATAAAAATATCAAAAAAAATTCCTAACCATTTTAGATGTGTAGAATTCAAAAATTAACTCCATTTTTTCAAAATATTTTTCTAAATATTTTTAAATTTATTTTTAAATAAAATCATAATTTATTCCAAAAAAACCACTTTAAAAATATAACTCGTTTTATAAGACCCTGAAAAATTAATCAAGGTCCTATAAAATTATATTATAATAATAAGACAATAATGTAACAATTTGTGATTACATTTTATGAAAAAAATTTCCATTTTATATTATTAAAATAATCAAAAAAATGTAATTTAAATAATTATGAAATTCAAAAATAACAATACTTATACTATGATCATTTTTTCACTTTTAAGATGTCTAAATTGTATCTATACATTCATGGGTTAAGTTTCTATATTTTTTATATGATTTACTATTCCTTACTATTCATAAGGGCATGTTACTATTCATAAGGTTATGTTACTATTCACTAAAAATTAATTGTGTCTTACCATACTCTAAATATCTTACTGAACGCAACTGTGTATGTTAGTTTTTTCTAAAATCAAATCATAGAGGTGGAAAATTTATGTTTAGTTGACTAGTTTATAACAAATTGGTGTTTCGTAAAGACTTAGTGTTTCATGCATTCTATAATAAATCTATTTTTAAATTCTTGGGGTGTTATATTATTCCCTCCTTACAAAAATTTCCTCCTCGAAATTTGAAATTGAACTTCAAGAGGTAATGGTTGATACTTGAAAATTCCCTTGTAGAAAAACCACATCATGAATATAGTTTTAATATTCTATTAATAAGAAGAAATGGAAAATCATATATTACTACAAAACAATGCATTCTAATTGGAAAACATGGTTAAGGAAGAATAACCAAACCATCATGTAGCGACATTAAACTATAAAACCCTTATAATGATCAACTTAAAGCATTTCATAAATGGTTAAAAATTACAAAATATAATTATTCAACACATTATAATGAAGGCCTCTAAATTTAAAATATGAACTTATCATTAACCCTTAATCAACAAAAAGCACCTCTAAAATTCACATTCCAAACATGTGAATAAAATCAACATGTATCATCTTGAAATATGGTAATAACTTGAATTACCATAAAACCCATATTGGAAACATGCATTCCTCTATATTCCTTATGATCCATGTCATTGGATATATTACTTAAATCCAAAAGTGTTGTAAAATCCATCAATGATAGCATAGAAAACTTCTCGACAAGTCAATAATCAATTCCAAGGTAGTCATTACTTATCTGAATCAATCATTTCTTCATCATTATCTCAACACGAGATATATATAAAAAAGGTGGTCTTTCCCTCAATCATGTGTTTTCAAAAAAGTTTAACTTTCTACTGAATCACTTTTCCTTTGTACCATTCACCATATGACCTCAAATCCATAATTAAATAGTACTATAATACAATACTTATAAATCTCATAATTCTTAAAAACTGTATAATACTGAAAAAATATTCAAATGACATGATTATTGACTAAAAATATTAATCATTCTACTTCATCTATGGTATCATCTTATCTTGATCATTATCCAAATTCATTTTTGGGGTATATTCCTTTGAAAATTGGTACATTGATTCACATAGTGTCCCATGTCCTTATAGTTGAAGCATTTTACATTGGAAACCACTTTCTTACCATTGAAATTGTGAACTTGGTGTCCTTTCTCTCCACACTTATAGAAAACACCCATTCCCTTCAACCATTTACCAGGTTCATTCTTTCCTTATTTATCATATGTGGGAAAACACTTCATTCCCTTATTCCATGTATCCCTGTATCTCTCTACCATCCTCTTATTATTTTGCTTCCCTTTAAATTCAGAGGACTCAGAGAAGTCTTTACATACCTTTTTAACACATGATATTATTTCATCATATGATGAGAATAGTTTAGAGAGAATCTTCCTTTGAAAATATGGCTTAAGACTATTAGAGATATGATCCTTATTACTATTCGCATCACGTGCATTGGTGAAGTTCTCATTCCTTATACTAGGAACCATTTATAATCAATTCCATATTATATATTAGTTGGTATCATTATGAACTCTCTATGAATCTAAACATGGTATAGCACATAGCATAAATTTATGAATCGTAAATACTAGAACTATATACTTTGGTTAGTTTAGGGGAATAAGTCCTTCAAAATGGTGGGTAAATAAAATGTGAATTATCCTAAGCATATCCCTCGGGAGTGTCAAACCAAGAGTGCAGTGAGGCCTATTGTCATGTACCTGGATTCCTTAGGTCAAGCCCAAAACTCCTTGTCGGAGTTTTCACCCCTAGGTATATATGTGCCAGAGCCACCACTACTTATTTTTATCCAGACATGGGTTTATTTTCTATAAATATCCACATAATATTTCCTTACAAAAATACCAGGATTTTCTTGTATTATTACCCTCAAATATTGGATTTGTTCCATAATCAATTTTTTCTAAATCTAGTTTCTATGTTTGCTACTAAACTCCCTTTGATACAAACTCTAACACCCTAACTCCAGAAGCTCAGAGTCGGTGCATTATTTCACATTGGCATGATTATAAGGAATAAAATCACAAAGGACCAATCAGTTTAGTAGTCTTGAAGAAACTAGATACGTACATGGGACCCATTTTACATTTAGTAAGGAAAAAAAATATGATACATAACAAAATATAATAAATTTCATCCTTGAAAACTAAATAAATGATCTCTTCTTCATAAAATGAGAAAAGAAAAACAAATGAAATCGATGAGATAAATTTATTAGTAAGGGTTAATAAATACAACAGAAGATTATATAAACATAAATATTAGCCATGGTGAATAACTAAAGCACATGCCCTTAAAAATAAACTAGAACACATTATAACAAAAATAAGAGCTGAATAAATAATTCCTTAATAAAACATAATCATGGGTATTCTACTAGTTGAATAACTACATGAATAATAAATACTATTTACATAATGAGGGAAATGCATATTCCAGACATCATAGCAACACCGTCAAGGCCTCAAGCCAAGACCATAAATAACCATTTTGTCAAGGCCTCGTTCCATGACCTAGTTTGTCTCATGAGACCTACCGATGCATCGAGGGGATATGGATGGCCCCACCCATCACATAATAAACCAAATGAATTCCTCATATTTATAGTAAGTCCTTTATTCAAATTGTCTTATACTACTTTAAATAATTAAATTGTGTCTTTTATTTAAAGTGTCTCATTCCAATTTGAATAATTAAATGTCACTTATTAAAGGACACAAGTTATAAAAAAATCATAAACCATTAAATAAAACAAGGTGGATGATATCATAAGAGATAAACCTCAATGAATTACAATACTCAACAAACGATGTTGACATAGATGAATATATTTTTAAATGAGACCATTGAAAAATTCTTGAGGAAATAATCATTGATCGTTCCAAAGTGTTTCATAGCACCTTGAAACATTCAAATCATAATACCTTAGATTATCATGAGAATAAGGAGAATCTTGATATGATATACCACAGGTCAGTACATACACCACAAGAAATAAATAATTAGTGAACAAGGCATATGTCTCATAAAAGTTAATGAGAGATGAGAAAAATAATTTTTATACTTTTGAAAGAAGAGTCTTGCTGGAAAATCATTTATATTTTCTATGAAATCATATTTTAAACATGAATATCCCATAAAATAAAATACTAGGACATTTAAATAATATTTTTGGCATAAATGATGTCCCACTGAAGTGAAATCAAGAAAAAAGTGTTCTTAATATTCTTTAGAACTAAATCATTTTAGAGCATTTTAAGGAATGTATTAAAGAGAATTTTAAAGTGGAAAGACACATTTATTCTATTAAATCCAGAAACGATCCAAGATCATTTTTCATGATAAAATTATTGTTTTTATAAAAATAACGGTGGCTTAAAAACAGATTCTGGTGTATACTTGAAAGCAGGTAACAATTCGAAAAGATCCCTTGAATATAGTTTGTATTTCAGAAATAATTTTGAAAGTTCCTTTTAAAATGAGTTACTCCCCATAAAATAAGGAATTATTCTTATCGAAAAACATATATAAAACACTCAAAAATAATTTATTAGGAGGACATAATAATACATAATAATTTCATAGAAGTAGTTAGACAATGAATGTAACTCGAATGAAAATGGAAGTTCTGGTGGATAACCCTTACCACTTTGTAATCAAACGACTCATATGCCCCATAGGTAATAATATTAAAATTATAAATTAAATACCATGAAAATAAATATATTCATGATATGTTACCTCAATGGGAAATATACATACACCATACACAAGTATTAGTGGTGAATATGGAAAACCTCCCAAAAATGGAAGTGAGATTAATAAACCCTTACCTTAAGTCTGAATGTGTTCCCCTATTGAACTTATGGTCCTGGAATATGAGATTATACTAATTAATAACTTAATTAAGAAGATATTAGAAATTTATTTATTTTATCATAATTATGTTTAGTTTATTTATGTCTTTATTGATAAGTTATAATATCGAATTGTTTCGTTCTGGAGTGTTCATTTTCTTAATTTTCATAATTAGTTCACTTGTTTTTTATTAATGGAGTTCATGTAGAATGGTTGTAAATAACTAGAATTTAAATTACATATTATTTATGAACATAAATAATTTTTAATTGTCATTTCTATAATTTTGTTACTTGTAATGAGGATGAATCATTAGATGACAACCACTTCGATTATTTGGTGATATTTGGATTATTGTGATCTAGTTTTGTCATAAAAATTAATAATATGTACATATACAGCTTCATGAATATTAATTAGGTTAAAATACATATATTATAATCTATTTAAACCATCTAAAGGGTTTAATTTAAAGTAATGAAGGAGAAATTTTAGAATGAAACTTTGTCGTCCACGAAAGGTTATAAATTGGAACCGCATGGATGTTGATTTCGTTTATAAAAATAGAAGGGAGGGAGTAAGAATATTAATGATGGTTCTTCCATTAACCTGATATAATTATAGTATATAGATGATACATTATTTATCATGATATTTTGGACAGATTATGTTAGTAGAGAGAAAGAAAATATATGAACATGAAAATAAAATAAAAGTTGAGAGATCCCTTATGAAAATTCGGCAGCCTAACGACGTCACTTATAATTTCATAAAAATAATTGATGAGAAAAAAAGGGTATATCATAATATGGAAAAAAATTACATTAAGATGAATACATAATATCAATCCCCAACATATGAGAATAGAGATTCAAAGAGATAACAGAAAATAAGTGTTGACTAAAAGAGGAGGGTGAAAGGTTCCCTTACCTTGAAGAGTAACTCCTAAAACTTCAAGGTTGGGACCTTGGGGGATTAATAACACCTTTGGAGGACTCCTAGGGAGGTAAAACCACCAAATCTTCTAGGATTATAGATTCTTAATGAAATAAAACGAATGGATGAGAGGGTATTTATAGAAAAGAGAGTGATTTTATTAATAATTTCAAAGGGACACCTCATTAGTGGTTTTTGAAAAACCATGGTTTTTCCCATGGTATTATCCAATGGTATTAGCCACATGGGACACCTAATATCTCATTTTACTATAAAAAAATTCTAACAGTCTTTTATTTTAATTATTATGTCATTATGATGTCATTAAACAACCAAAAACTCTAAACTGTATTTTTACTATTCACAAAATTCAAGGATTTTAGAAAAATACCAAAAATCCACCCTAACCATTTTTCAAAGTGTAGAATTAAAAAATTAACTCCATTTTCTGAAATTAAGTTTCTAAGTATTTTTAATATATTTTTAAATAAAATCATAATTTATTCAAAAAAACCACTTTAAAACTATAACTCATTTTATAAGACCTTGAGAAATTTACCAAGGTCCTGTAAAATTATCTTATAGTAATAAGACAATAATGTAACAATTTGTGATTAGATTTTATGAAATTACATTTCAATTTTAAATTATTAAATTAATCAAAAAAATGTAATTTAAATAGTTAGGTCATACAAAAATACCAATACTTATACTATGATCATTTTTTCACTTTTAAGATGACTGAATTTTATTTATACATTCATGGGTAAAGTTTATATTTTTTATATGATTTACTATTCATTACTATTCATAAGGGTATTTCACTATTCATAAGGGTATGTTACTATTCCCCAAAAAATATTTTTGTCTTATTAGACTCTAAATATCTTACTAAATGCAACATTGTATGTCAATTTTTCAAAATTCAAATAACAGTGGTGGAAAAATTATGTTTACTTGAATAGGTTATAAAAAAGTGTTGTTTTTTACAGACTCGGTGTTTCATTCATTCAATAATAAATCTATTTGTAAATTCTTGGGGTGTTACTTCATTATTTAATTCGTTAACTAAGAAAACACCCTTCATGGATTACAAATCACCAACATATACTTATTGTCGATATCATCTTCAAGGATAACTACTAAAGAACTCATGAAAGGAAGTTTAAAATTCATAAATAATTATGAATTATCCATTATATTAAATTTAATAATATTTTAAGGATTATATTAAAAATAATAATGAGCATCGACACTAATCTTATGAAACTAGTGTAAACCAATAAAATTATAAACACCTGATGTGTTAAAATAGGTAAAAAATAACCAATATACATGTAATAAATGAGTCATATAAATAGTAACAGTAATGAATAATTTTCTTAGGTATGTAATTAATAAACATAATTTAATTATCTAGAATTTTTTTTCAAGTGATGAACAAATAAAGACCATGGTAAGGGGTTTTATCCCAAATTCCTCTCTTTGAGACATGTTTTGTATTATGAAGATAATTTATTTTATGTGGTATATATTCTTCCTAATTTAGATATTATATCATGAAATAACATTTATTCATGGTAATTTAACTTCAATTTAAAGCTATCTCTTTCAAAAGGTTTTTATTTAAATGATTCTCAAGTTATTAGAGTTTTTGTTAACTCAATTCTCATCTGTTGATTTATAATTGTTCTTCTTGAGCTTATTTCACATAAATGGTGAAATTATTCCTTATGATTGTATTATGTGATATTTTACCACGAATTTTATAGATTTAAATTCTTTAACAAATAAAAAACTTTTCATAATTTTATTACCCCATGAACTATATTTTTTGTAAGGGACATTGGTGACTTAAATCTATTGCTTTAAGTTATATGGTTTCTTTTAAACATTGACTTTTTATATTATATTTATTAATTGATCTGAAATTTTTTATGATGTTCTATATTATCGTTAATGGTATAATGTATCCTTTCATTAAAATATTCCTACTTTATTTTTATCTCACCTAAAAGTATAAAATTATCATGAACGAACTTCCATCTCTTATTTTTCTCTTCATTTCAAGTCTATTTTAAATTCAAAACAATGTTCTCCACCCTTTTTGGGTAAGATAATATAAATTATTTTCTATGATTATAATAATTTTATATTCCCATTTTAAGATGGAAAATATAATACTCTTTTTTTGATGATGGTATTTAGACAAAGGCATTTCAAACTATTTTCCAACCCATATTTATTGTGATAAAATTTCTGATTTTTATGGAAGAATTTATTGACGTTTATTATTCAAAGGAAAATTTTTTCCAAAGTTTTTACATCAATTTTTGAAATTATCTTTTTACAGTGACCCATAACTTCTTTATTTTATGAATATATTGAAAATTATCTTATTTACCATTTTTTATGGGAACACATATTTTTGTTTCTCCATTGTTATTTTATTTTTAAATTTCCCTCTATTTTTTTATGGTTTCTAAATGAAAATTTTTCTTATAGATTTAAAAAAAATTACTTTGAAAATTTCTTCAAAATATCAATGATGTTTCTTATTTATAATGTTATTTTTTAAAAACTCCTTAAATTTATATTCATATAAGATAATATCCTTTGGAATATCTTATGCTTGAGAAATGATCATTTTCAAATGTAACCATCCACCTTATTTATATGGATAGATTATGTAACATCCTTAACTTTTAAAAAAATGATCCAACACTACCTTTTTCTTTCCAAATTGTTTTTGGTGTATAATCATACTTTTTCTTCCAATGCCTTTCTTCTTTGAATGACTTATTTTTTATTCCTTTGATTGTATATTTTTCACCTAGATTTCATACATTGATTGATTAGGTGAAATTATTGTCTTAATTGTATACCTTATATATATAATGTAAATTTAATATGATCTCTTATCCTGGTTGAATGTTATTTACCTAGAATGTTACTTGATGTCATTGGTTTCCTATTTATTTTTCATGGGTTTATCATGTTCTGATTATTTATGGAATTATTAATGATTTCCTTATGTGAATCCATTTTAAGAGGATATAATACCGTCTTATTTCTATGTTATCCTTATGATGTGTTGAATAAAACCCATTTTAATTTCATGGGTTTATTATACTATAATAAGTTGATGATTCTCATTGGATATTTTTATGAAACCTATTCCTATTCTTGGGTGTTATATGGTGGTTAGAGGTTTTTTTGTGGCACATATGTGTGTGGTTAATCTTTACCTGATGAGTGGGCCCTATATAGCTCTCCAATGCATTGGGTAACGCTTTGAATCTCATGAGATAATTGTATAATGAGTATTGACTCTTGATCTAAAATAGTAAATATGTTTTGATGCTTTATCCACTATAGAAAAAAATTGAGTAAATCCTAATCCATAAAGGTAAATGTGTGATTGAAGTCTATTCCACCAAAGTAATAGGTTGTTATTTGGTCCACTATGTTATATATTTTTTTCTTATGGATGTTTCATAATTATGAATAATTCTTTATTTATAGGATATAAAAAAATTTCATAATGTATTCTTATATTATTACTTTATTTGTGATCTATGATTTGTTGGGTATAACATTCTTTTGTATCCTAATTATAATCATATGCTCATATTATCCTCACTAAAGGTCCTTGATTATTATCACTTATGTTTTCTAATACCAAGCATCTGAGCTCACAACTTTCTAATATATCCATTTCTCTGGGTAATAAAGATAAGAAAATTAGGAAACATCTAGAATAATAACATATGTGTATAACTAGTGGGAGATATTGAATACTTGTTATAGATTAAGAAAATAATTATATAGTGACAAAATTTTCCATTAGTTAAGGAATGATTTTTTTAGTTAATGTTTTGTCCATTTTCTATAAAACTCCAAACATAATTTTTTTTTGGAATATATTGTAATAAAATATTTTCTTTAAGTCATATAATTTATATGGTCAAATTTTTGAGTCTTCAAAGTCGGTATCGAAGTAGGGTTTAGATAACTTTAGAGATTAAGATGTTATCAGTTGATGAAACTATTGGTGTTAGGGATTTTATTAAATTTTGATAAGTTGTGACTGGTTATAATTTCAATGGTATAGATAATCATTTAGGTTCATTGAGGTAATATTAAATATTTTGGCAATAAGGTTATGAGGAATTTAGTGAAAACCCAAGGGATAATTCAAAGTATAGAATCACTTCCTGATGTTTTGGTAAAATAGAGATCTTGTGGTAATCCTATATATTACATCCATTTTTGGATATTGGAAAGTGGATACAGTTGTGACATAAATTCACATAGGGATATTCACCTTGAAAAGGCAGGTCGGGTAGTGATGTGATCTTCGCTCTAGTGCATGATGACTGGACCTAAGACCACATACCTAAATAGAAACTCTTATGGGATATACATAAAGCAATCACATTTTATTTACAAAAAATTATACAGATTTATTTCATAATTAATTTGAGAAATTAGGTTAAGAAGTATGATAAAACACAACATAAAGTAACCAAGGTAGAACTATGATGGTTATAGGATGAATCAAGTGTAACATAGTTAAATTAAAGGTATCAATAGATGAAATGATTGTGTCTTTCAAGAAGACATATTATAATTGATATTTCACATTCATTTAATCATTTAATCTAATTTTCATTAGGTATTATCATAATCATTTTTCATTTTGTATCTAGTTGAAACAAGATCACAAAAATGAATTTGCGAATGGTATGTATCCAGAAACTACTATGTCTTATAACTGACTAAGGGATCATACTTAAATGTTTGAGAATTTTATTATATACGTGGTATTATGGAAAAAGACAAGTTTCACTATCTTACCTAAGGTAGTGAGGTTGTTATCTTAATATAAACTAAATATTAAAATTGTTAACTGTTTTTATTAGTGATTGAAATTTATGAATGATATTCTACTGTGTTCTAAAATTTATGGTGATTATGTGAAACATGTTAGGATTTTTCATCAATAGTTTTTTTAAGGGATGGAAACATATATTAAATGATATTAATAACCATGAAAATTTATTTTATTAAAAGTTCATATTTTGGGGGATAATTATAGTACAACGCGTGATTAAGGTATAAATAATTATTATGTTTAATATTTTATTGATTCTATTTTAATAAATGTTTATTTTATTTTTAGAAAAGTTAGTTAAATATAAATACAGTTCAGATCATGGATTTGTTAACCCAAAACAATGACCCAATAAATTTTATTAAAAATGAATAGGAAACACACATTCAAATATAAGGGAAGATTGTTTATAAAGAGGCATTAAAAATTCCACTAAAGGATAAACGTTATCATATCATAAAAAAATCTAATCACCTTGGGTGTCTATAATAACACCCATCATTTTTCATGTTGAATGCCTATGCTACAAGATCCACCTCGATTCACCAGGTGTCTTCCTCTCCTAGGCGGGAGGATTCCTTGTGGTTTCTTTATCAGTAACATACTCTTAAATTGAATCAATATTCATTCTATATCCCTCATATGGAACATTTTAGGGACCCTCCTAGTAATTTTCACAGTCAACATCATGAGGCAAGACCTATTCTTTAACATTTCCCCAAGGGGGCCAATTCTAAAACATCATGTGAATGGTCTTTGGAAATCTTTACATAGATTTATTTAATTGATTGGGAGACCCACATATTTTATACACTATATTTTTAAAATCGTTAAAGTTTTTGTCTATAAATTTCAAAATTATTAATAGATTCATGCCTTGAAAATATGTTAACTCTTCCTTTCTAGTCACTACCAAAATCCTCAGAATAATTGACTTGTGGATGCGGGTGATTACCTAATATTTTTGGATTATAATCCTTTTTAACAGATGTTAATGAAAACTTTAGTACCAAACACTATTGGTCATCAATAATATATGAAGAAGTAGCACGAATAAAGGCCTTTCTAGATTGATAACCTACTTTTTTCATTTCGACATTGCATAGAATTATACTGATAGAAGACTAATAAAATACCACCACATGTAAGAGTGAATTGTCACTTGCCTAATTCATCTTATAAACAATGTTACAATGAAAAGTGGAATCTAGTTGATCTTGATGAGAAGCTACATAATTGGAATTATATTGTTCCTTTGAGATGTTATTATCCAACATTCCAGCACTTAGAGGTGTTAATTGAAGTGTTAGAACATTTGATGGGTTGTCAGAGGGGAAACAATTATTCCTATTCTCCTGGTGTCTTCTAGTAACATCTGTCTTTAAATCAGAAGGATCATAGGCCTTGATAGACCACTTATTTTTCAAATTTTTTACCTGGAAGGTAGGCATGGAATTTTTAACTTTCTATTTCTATAATTAAGGAATCCAGTCCTAATAATTTCAGAAAAATCAATCAGATTATCAATTTCAGAAGATACATCATGCTCTTTAATAAAATCATGGGATATATTTCCATCATCTAGGTCACCAATCTCATCTAGAAGAGAGTCCAAAAAATGAGTACTGAGACTAGTTTCTTTGGAATCCACAACATTATGATCACATAAATCTAAATTTTTTCCCCAAAATAGAATTTGTCTTGGAACTAGAAACTACATCCGAAAAAGAATATGAATTTTGACATCGATGAGCACTATAATCTATAGATCTATGATTTCTACTCCTACTCAAATGCCAGTAAAGCTTTCTAACCAAGATCCCCTTCATGGAAATTAGAAGAGAATAACTACACTACTCTTCACTTCCTATGACCCTTCCCACACCGTCCTTTCCTCCTACATAGGGAGAGTTATAAGAACTATTATTCCTAGACATGGTTGGAGTAACTGAATACTCACTCCATCAATAATGGGTAGCTTAGACTTCTATTTCTCAACCTAATTCCTATATTTTTTGTTGTTAAAACACCTCAATCCTCTTTGAAAAATTTACCTAACATACCTGATGAACAAAAAATTGAAAAAAACTTGGGGACACGTTTATACTCAATAGGAAGATTAAATTCAAAATTACCAGCATCCAAATACATGGATTCAATAAGCTTTGATCAAATATCAAACTCAACCAAAATTCTAGGGTAATTTCTATACCTGTCCATCATAGTCTCCTTATCAAATTTAATTGGGGTACATACGACCAAGGATATAAACTAAAGAATACTAGGGTTCTAAAAAACTAGTGCATACCTGTTTCCTGAATCCAAGACTATGTAATAGATTTTATGGCTTGAAATGTGTCAAACCAAGGTTCCCAATCCTGAAATCTTAGAGACCTTGGCTTGAGTTTAAAAAAACAGCACCTCAATGCCTTTAGATTAATCTACTGTGAATATAAGGTGATATGGAAATAAATTATACCTATTGACATATTGTGTTGGTCATAAAATCTCCAATACTATAGTATATGATTCCTTAGATCCTCAAGCTTCTACAATTTTCTCCTCATTTGTTGGTTAAACTAAATTATAATAGAATTATCACATGCATGGATTCATTATACAAAAATATTAGGGTTTTCTTCAATGAAAACAAGGGAACCATTCATCAATATTCTATTGTATTTGAAGGGTTAATCGTTATGAGGACCATAAAAGAATCTATCAATTTCAAAAAATCCCTACCCACTAAATTTTGTTAGACTTCAGATCATCATTATTCCCTATATCCATAGTCTTTGTAGATGTAGAAACAAGATTGTCTCTATTCAGACATTGATCTATTTCTAATGTTGGAAAATTTTCAATACCTAAACTAGATCCTATATCCACTTTCTTCAAAGGACCAACTAAAACCTCTAATAGATCAAAGAGTACATTTGAGATTAAATTGATCAAAAAAATTATTCTAAACACCATTTTCGTATAGAGAGATGTTCTGAAACCTATTTATTCCCCATCCTAAAAACCTTAAAAAGTGGGATAAATTGTATTTCTGGCCTTGTAATTGATTATTGATTTAATTAAAAAGTGATCCATGATATTTTGGGTGATGTTTATCCTTGTTTTAGGATCATGATATATATATACTAGTTTGTGACTTTACGAACTAGTGGATGAATATAATAGTAATTTTTTAATGAATATATGATTTTACTATGGTTTAACATCATAGAGATTCAAATGGTTTTGGAAAATGTATGTAATAGAGAATATATGATTAGGGTATATACATACTGGGGTATATGATTTTATGAATGATTAATTTTTTTTAAGAAAGATAAGTAACTGGATATAGCCTAAAAAGGTAAGGTATATGTCATATTAGAAGTTATATCCCAAATGTTGAGAATGTTAAGAATACTCTCACCTAATTTCATCACTGAGTAAAAATTAAAATTGTGGGGATGCGATTTATTTAAGGGGTAGAATGTAACAACCCAGTATTTTAGACCCTTTAAATAAATATTATCTTCAATAGCTTATAGAATAGAAAACATTAAGATAACACAAAACATGACTAAAATAGACCATGAAATATTAAAATCACATGAATAATATAATAATTTGTTGATTAAATGATAATAATCAATTAAAATAATTATATATTACTATTCTATTTGATTAATATTTTAAAATTGATGTCTTTTGAATAACCATTTAAAAAAGGGTATAGTATATTACCTTAATAAATTAAGTTGATCACATCTAAGATTTTATTCTAATAATTAATATTTATATTTTTATATTATTATTTCAATGTTTAGTTATTGGAAAATTTATTTGAAATAAGTTTAAAGTCACGTGATGTTAAAGAATTCATTTTTCAATAAAAGATGTTTTTATTTATATGTTTTATTATTACTTATATATATAAATATATAAATTTAATAATTATAATTTAAGAAAATGAAATTATTTTTTTAATTTATAATTTTAAAATTAACAGAGTTAAATGTTTAATTTTTAAAAAAGATTTATTTTAGGTGAATAGTGAAAAATGCCATTTTTACAAATAACCTGGTTGTTATGGCACTATTTATATATAAGTATGAAATATAAAATCATGAAAACATTTATAAGATAAAATATATACTTTATAAGTTACGTCATAACATAAAATTAATAATTTATAAACCCATATTTTTTATTTTATAACTTTTGTTTTTTTTAAAAAAAAATGTTTTTTGTACATTACATATTTTAATAGTTTAAATTTATTTTCATCAATTTTAAAAATTGAATAAAAAAATGGATTTAAAGTTTTTAATAATTATTTTTAAATTATATAATAATTAAAATTTTATTTTTTAGCCTAAAAGATAAATTACCTAGGTAAAAACTAGTTAATGTGGTGAAAACCAAAATTGTAAAAATGAGTAACATATGTTGTAAAGGGACTAAATTTTAAAAATAACGTTTTTAATTGAGCTTTTTAAGTGTTTATGGACCTTATATATTTCTTAATACATTATTTATCAATTTTTTAGCAACTTTCCTTGAGAGATACTTCTCATTATTGAAATTGTTTGGGTATTTACAATAATTTCATCCATTTTCACTTATAAAAGGGTCATTCCTCTCCTCACTTAAACTCACACCAATACCCACTTATTTTGGAGAAAAATATATATATAACTCCCATAAAAATTTATATAAACCTTAAAGAGGTTTTTGTATTCTGAAAATTTCATCCCTCAAGAGCTTAATCCCCCTGGCAAAGGAGTTAATCCAAGACGTGAGGTATAAATTCTTAACCTCTCTTTCTCATTTCTATTTGTTTTTGTGAACTATTAATTATTAAAATTAAATAAAATCATCTTAAAATTATAACATAATTATAAATATTATACTTATATTTTTTTAAAATTATGTAATAACAATTTAATTCCTTTCATTTTTCCATTATGAAAAACAAAAACGTGAATTGTGTGTGTCTGCAAACAACTCCCCACATAAAGTAACATGTTCGTTTTACTTCACCTCCTAACATAGATGATTTAAAAAGTGATATTTAATAAATAATTTTGATAAATATTACTTATTTAGGATTATGAAATAACAAAAAACATTAATCATTTTTCTATTCTAAGGAAAATAAAAGCATCATCCATCTGTAAGTGCTGATTATCACCTCCATGGAATGGTGTGTTCTACTTTTCAATACCACCTATCATGGATGCTTTTATGAATGATTTAAAAGTATAAAAATTATTTTTATGTAATGATTAACTTTTTTAGTAATACATTAATATGATATTAATTATATGGACACATAAATAATCATTATAAAATTAACTGTCTTAAATAAGTGAAGAAAGAGGGAAAACAATTATTCAAACTATATAACTATATCATATCTTTTAGTTATTATACTAATTTCATAATTGTGATATATAAAAATAATAAATAATAAATTATATAATTATGATACTATTAAGATAATTCAACTAAATCACCTCATAATAATCCATTAATTATGGTATGTTCATGTTTAGGTCGGTTTGAACACCTACAGGAAAAATGATATGAAATTATATAATGGATGAGTATGAAAACATTATTGATGGTGTAATATGATATAAATATTCAAATAAATATTTTTTTGGTTTCTCAAAAGTTTATAACAATATTTAATTCATTAACATATAAAACACCCTCTGTGGGTTACAAATCACAAATATATGCTTGCTGTTTATTTCATCTTCTATGATAAAGACAAAATTGATCATGAAAGTAAATTTAAACTTTATAGATCATTATAAATCATATATTACATTAAATTTAATAATATTATAATGATGAACTTATAAATATGAATGAATACTAACACTGCTCTTATGAAATTAGTATAAACCTTTTAAATTATAAAAACCTAATGTGGGAAAATAGGTAAAAATTAACTAATATATATGTACATGGAATGGTTATCAATGGGGGTTATAAATGGTTATATTTATGAAATAGGTTATTTTTATTTAATTAATAATCTTAATTTAATTATTCAGGATGTTTTGTTGAAGTGTAGAATGAATCATGTCCAAGGTAAGGATTTTCATCTCAAATTCATCTCTTTAAAACCTGTTTTATATTATGAACCAAATTTCTTTTATGTGGTGTATATGTTGCATAATTGAGTTATTATAAAATTAAATACCAATTATTTAGGTTAATTTAGGTTCAATTTAAAACTCTATCTTTCAATATGATTTTATTTTAATGATCCTCAAGTTATAAAGGTTTTTGTTAACTCAACTCTTGTTCTTTGAGTTATATTTTTTCTTATTGAAAAAATTTCATATAAGTGGGTAAATTATTCCATATTATTGTATTATGTGATATTTTATACTAAATTCTAGAAATTCACATTTCTACTACATAAACCCCTTTTCAAAAGTTTCTTACTTCATGAACTATGTTTTCTATAAAGGACATTGGTGACTCAAATATCTTTCTTGGAGTTATATGGTTTATTTTGACCTTTAACCTTCAATATTATTTTTATTAATTTATTTTCCATTTGATATGATGTTATATTTTATCATTTTTTGGAGAATTTAACTTTGGATTTAAATATTCCTAATTCATTATTCTCCCACCTAAAATTATATCGTTTTCCTAAACGAACCTCCATCTCTTAATTGGATCTTTGTTTCATGTCTATATTTTACTTGCCACCAATGTTCTCCTCTATATTTGGTAAATATAATATGGATTATTTTATATTACTCTAAAAATTTTCTTTACCCATTTTTAAATGAAAAATAAAATACTATTTTAATGATGTGACTTTTCAAATAAATGTATTTCAAAATATTTTCCAACCTAAATTTATTTTAATAATATTTATGATTTTTTAAAGAATCATTTATTGAAGATTCCTTTTCAAAGGTAAATGTTTTCTAAATTTTTCACTACCCTTTTTAAAAATAACTTCAAAAAGTGACCCATGACTTCATTATTCAGTGAATACTTTGAACAAAATCTCATTTTAATGTTTTCTGTGGAAATACATATTTATGCTTCCATTTTCATTTTATTTGAAACTTTATCTCTATGTTATTAGGGTTTCTAAAAAAAATTCTTTTATATTTACAAAAATTTTCTTTTAAAATGTTTTTAAATGATCATTGACATTTCTTCATTCCAAGGTGATTTCTTCCAAACTCCTTAAAATTGTTTTCATTTAATTCATTGTGAATTGAATTATCTTCTTATTGTTTGATTATTTATTTCAAATGTAACCATTAAACTTCCTTCTATAGATGGATTATGTAATGTCCTTATCTTTTGTAGAAATTATCTATCACAAATGTTGTATTTACTAATCATTTTTGGCATGTAACCATAATTTTTATTCCATTTCCTTTCCTATGTCAATACCTTATTTTTGTTACATTGATTAAAGTTTGTTCACCTAGAATCCATACATCAATTTATTAGGTAATGTTATTTTCATATTTTTATACCCATTATCTATATAATGTAAATACCATATTTTTTATTATCTGAATTGAATGTTATTTAACTAAAAAGTTACTTGTTGTCATTGGATACCCATTTATTTTCCATGGGTTTATCATGTTGTAATTATTGATGGTTTTTTAATGATTTCATTATGTGAATCCATTTAAAAAGGATATATAATCCATTTTATTTCCATGGTATCTCTATGATGTATTTAATGAACCCCATTTTCAATCTATGGGTTCTTTATACTATAAAAAGTTAATGATCTTAATTGGAATGTTTTATGAAACCCATTCTTATTCCAGGGTATTAATGATGGGATTTTTATATGTTTTCTTATGGAACACATGTGTATGATTAATATTTAAGATATGGGTGATCTATATATAGCCCTATAATTAATTAGGTAAAGCTTTATAAACCATGTGATAATGGTGAAACATTTAATGATGCCGAATAAAAAATGGGAAACAGGTTCTAATGCCTGGTCGACTATGGTAAATAGCTAAGTGAAGTTAGTCCACCAAGGGAATATGTGAGTGTATCCTAATCCACTAAGGGAAATAGTTTTTCATACCTAATCCAATATTTTATGATTTATATTCTTATTTATGTGCCAAAATTCTCAATAATTCTTTGTTTCTATGACATATGAAATTTTCATGATGTATTCTTATGTTATGTCATTATTTATAATCTTTTATTTTATGGGTATAACATTATTATGCATCCTAATAATATGAATATGCTCATCTTATGATCACTTAATATCCTTAACTGTTATCACTTATGTTTACACTTAATAAGAATCTCAGCTCACCACTTTTTTATATTTCCATTTACCCAGGTTTTAAAGATGAGAAAAGTATGAAATGTATAGAAAAGTAACTTATGTGGAGAACTAGTGTTAAATATTTAAGTCTTGTTATGGATTAATTATTTTATTATATAGTGTAAAAAATTTACATTAGTTAACAATTGAATGAATTTTTTTAGTTAGTGTTTTATCCTAATTCTATAAATTTATAATACTAAATGGTCTTGGTAATGTTTTGTAATGAAATATTTTTTTAAGTATGGTTATTTAGTACGTCACATCTATGAATCATTATAATTGGTATCTATGATAGATTTAGATAACATTATATATTACGATGTTATTGATTGATGATAATTTTGGAGTTTGGAATTCTATCCAAGTTTTATAAGTTATGCTTTGTCATTATTTTACAGGTATAGTTAACCCTTTAGGTTTTGTGAGGTAATATTTAATATTTTGTGCATTAAAATAAAAGTGATTTAGTGAAAACCCAAGAGTTAAGTCTATGTATAGGATGATATCATGATTTTTGTCAAAGTAGAGATTTGATGGTTCTTGAAGTAATGATATACTTGTCTTGACATTCTAAAATGTGTATAGATTTGACCTAGATGAATATAGGGGCAATCACCTCAAAAAAGGTTGGTTTAGAATTAAATTTATCATCACTATAGCACATGATGAGTGGGTCAAAGGCTGCAAACCTAGATGGAAACTCATAGGGGGTATGATTTAGTTAATCACATTCTCTTTATGAACCATTATAAAGGATTAATTTCCTAATTAATTTAAGTGATTGGGTTAATAATTATCATATAACACTTATTAAAGTAACTATGAAGATCCAAGATAGTAATAGGATGAACAAAGTGTGGCATAATTGAAATAAAATTATCATTGGTTGAAATGAATGTGCCATTGGAGAAGACATGTTGTAATTGATAATTAATATTTATATGATAATTTACTATGACGTTAATGGATATTTTTATAATCATTTTGGTTTTAGTATTTAGTTTAAACATAATCATAAAAATTAAGCTAATAAAGGTATGTATATAGATTCAACTATGTCTTATAGTTGAAAAAGGGATCATGCTTAAATGGTTGATAATTTTTGTATATGCTTGTTATGATAAAAAAAGGTGACTTTATTTGTTTTTCATAAGGTAGTGAGGTTGATATCCTAATAGAAATTAAATATTTATACTCATATCAATGTTCATTAGTGAGTGATATTTATTAATGATATTTTGATATATTCTAAAAGTTATGATGATTATGTGAAACATTTATGGATTTTTATTCAGTAGTATTTCTTTAAATGTATGTAAATATATATAAAATGGTATCAATAACCATGAAAATTTATTTTATTTAAAGGTTATATTTTGGGGGATAACTATTAGAGAACACATTATTGAGGTATGAATAACTCTTTTGGTTAATATATGATTGATGATGAGGTAATAAAGGGTTGATTGAATTTGATAATAGTGAGTTAAATAATATTGATATATTTGTAATTGATTATTGATATAATGGTATATTTATCTATAAAATTTTTGTTCACGTTTTTTCCAGTTTTTGTATATTGACTAGTGTGTGACTTTACCAAATAGTGGTTAACGATAATAACTATTTTTTAAGGAATATATTATTTTACTATGGTTTAATCTCTTAGAGATTCAAATGGTTTTGTTAAATATATTTAATGAATAATATATGATTAGGGTATGCACATACTAGGGTATCTGATTGTATGAATGATTAATGATGTTTGAGGAAAGATAAGTAAATTGATATGGCCTAAAAAAGTAAAGTGGAAGTCATATTAAATTTTTTACTCAAAATGATGAATATATTAAGAATACTCTCACCTATGTTCATCAGTGAGTAAATATTAAAATTATAAGGATGAAATTTATTTAATGGGGGTAGAATGTATTAACTTGAGATTTTAGACCCTTTAAATTAATACTATATTCAATAGGTTGTTTCACTCACAATATTTAACTAATGAAACACCTGACTACAACAAACAATAAATATTAAAATTTGATGAATAATAGAATAATTTTTAGATAAGTAGTTAATAGTCAACTAAAATAATTATATCTCATTATCCTATTTGATTAATATTTTAAAAAGGATGCCTTTTGAAAAACCATTTTAAAAAGTATATAGTATATTACCATACAAAATTAAATTTATAACATTTAAAAGATTATTATAATAGGTAATATTTATATTTTTAAACTATTAATTCAATATACAATTATTTATAAATTTATATGAAATAATATTAAATCCACTTGATGTTTAAGAATCCATTTTTCAATAAAAATAGTTTTCATTATATTTTTTGTATTTAAATAACTAAATAAATAAATTTTATAATTTTAATTTGATAAAAAACATCATTTTAAAATTTATAGTGTAAAAATTATCATAACGTTAATTTTTGGAATTTTTCTTAAAATAAAGACTTTTAGGTGAATATTGAAAATACCATTTTTACAAATAACATGTTTTTTATGACATTATTAGTTTATAAGTATGAATTTTAAATTCATGAAACCTTTTTATAAGACCAAATATGTATTTTATAAGTTAATTTATAACTTTATTTTTTTTAATTTACAATCCCATATTTTACATTTTAGAACTAAATTTATTTTTTTTAAATGTTTTTTTAGAAATTATATATTCAGTATTTTAAAATTAATTTTTATCTCTTTTAAAAATTGAATCAAATGAAATTAATTTTAAAATTTTATGAATTAATCCCAAATCAAAGAGTCAATACCATTTTGTTTTTGGGCATAATGGATAAATTACCTAGTTAAAAACAAGTTATCATGGTGAAAACCAAAATGGTAAAAATGTGTATCCTAAGTAGTAAAGTGAATAACATGTAAACCACATTTTTTTAATTGAGAATGTTGAGATGTTAAATTAACTTATCTCTTCCCACTCCATTATTTCCCAATTTTTGTGTCACTTTACTTGATATTGGATTCCCATTATAGGAAATTTTTGGGCATTTACAAAAAGGTAACCCATTTTAACTTATAAAAGGGCCAATCCTCTCCTCACATACCCTCACATCATAACCCACTTATATTATCTCAAAATCAATCTAAACATATACTTAACATTCATATACACCTTAAAGATTAACCACCTTTTTAAAGGATATAATCTGAGAAAAGTTTTATAAGTTATTAATCTATCTTTCTCTTTTATATTTATTTTTGTGCCCTCCTTATTATTTAAATTAAATTAAAATATATTAAAATGATAAAAATAGTATCAATATTATATTGATATGTTATTATAATTATGTAATAATCATTAACTATAACGTTCTATTTTTAAAAAATAAGTATTTGTTTTCTGAATAAATGTGTGTTGCATAATATATTATTTTATACACATAAAAAAACATATTAAACAATAAAAACTTATCTCATTAATAATTATCAATAAATTAGTTAGATATTAAACCAATTAAAATTCCAAACATTACAACTAGAGAGAGGATAATTTATATAGAAAGGAGAATCGATGGCCTCAACCAATAGAGTCATTTTGTTTGAAGCCCATTTGTCAGAACTTGGGAAGGAGGTATTATCATCGGAGGTTTACCTTGACCAAGCTCAAGATGAGATTTAACAAGTGAATCGTGAATGAAATCTCCTAGGATATAATTTCATATTAGTGGAGATTACCCCTCAGTCGATGTTAACCAAGCCACCCCACAAAACTATAACCACCACACACCTTACCCCTAGAGAGAATGCAGGTGTAATAAAGAGTTACATGTCTAAGACGTAGTTTTTTAAAGTGTAGTTTAATTTTTATAAATAAAATTTTAATTCCACCAATTTCTTTTAAGTAAATATTTTCTTAATAAAATATATGTTTAATTGAGATGAATTTGATAAATTGATTTTTTATGGAACTAAAACATAAGTTTATTAGAACATATATACAATTTTATAATGAACTGAATTATTCTAAATAATATTTTTGTTAATCAAATATTTTTTAAAAACAACATTATTTAAATATAAATGATAAAATAATATTATAATGTCTAATGAAATTTTAGTAAATTTAAGAAATTTGAATGTGTCTTAAAAAAAGAAAATTTTCAATAAATAATAATTTTTTACATCTAAATTTTAAAATTACCATATTTAGAAAATATTTTTATAAAATAAGTATTATATTTGAAATGATAACATTTAAATTAGGTTAGGGTGAATTTATGAAAATTTTCAGAAATACTTTATTTTTCTATGAATAGTAAAAATACATTTTTTTTAGTTTTCGATATGTTTTTTGACTTCATGATTGTGTAATAATGATTTGATAATTAATGAACCACAATACATGACCAAATGTATTTTGTTTTATTATTATTAAGTATTTATCTATATTTTAATCATTTTCAAAACCAATAAGTGGCTTTCCTGATTCTGAAATAGAATTTTCGATTTTTAAAAGATTACTTTGTGGAAAATTCACTTTTCCATGAGAAAATAAGTATCTAAAAATGTAGTTCTGTTATCATGGATTATAATAAAATAAAGTGGACTCAAATTTCCAAAACCAAATTAAAAACCATGGGTAAGACAATGGTTTTTCATTTTCCACTATGTATATTTCCAAGACCAATGTTTGGAAATTATTAAAAAACTCCTCCACTTTTCTTATAAATACGCACCCATTTCACTATTTACCTTCACTCTCAATCCATCCTAAATAATGTTCTTGAGATTTTTCATACCATGGAGTCCCAAAAGGGTGTCCTCAATCCCTAAGGTTCCATCCTCAAGTTTTAGAAACAACTCTTTAAGTTCCCTTTTTTATGTGCTATGTCTTCCAATTTCCAAACTCAGTTAGTTTGTACAATTTATATTATCACATTAATATAATTATAGTCTATTATCAATGGGACACCTTAATTATATCTCTTTTTACCATTTTATAAAACCATTTTTTATAACCATTATGCTGCCAAATTTATTTCTCAAGTTTCTCTCTTTTAGATGATAAATTCTATTTTACATTTTCTTTGAATACCCAGACCTCAATCCTATTAAATGGGTATTGAAATTGCTACAAAAATGACTAATTTATATGGGTATTTAAATAAATTAAACCCATATTCCCTTTCCTTTGGATAAAAATTATGTAATGATCGTGTTTTTATGAAATTTTTACGCCATGATTTTGATAAGAAACTCATTCTTTATACTCCACAGGTTATTAATTAAATGATTTATTATGATTTATGTGTCTCACATTTATTAAGATATATTAAGGGTGTTTCTTGATAGTGCTCCTATTCTATAACATCCTAGCCCGACTAACCATTAAACCAATAGTCGGGCCTATTTGCACATGGGCTCAAGCATGCATCCCCGTGCGCCAGAGGCTATTGGCTAGTAGTGAGGATATAATGATGATACCATGGGGAAAATATACCCACATGATTGGAGTAGAATAGTCGAACATTAGAAAAGAAAAAACAAACAAAATTAGTAGTAGTAATAAATTGAACATAGAGGAGGAGAAGAATAATATCAACTGAATACAAATGGACAACACCAATATACAACTACGCATTCATGTCATATGATGATACTATATAAATTGGAATCATAGTAGGAAATACATGGATAAAGAAAAGATTCAAAAGTCCCTAAGGGAGATCTCCACAAGTATCCGGAGTACTAGCTCATTCTTATGCTCATAACTCCTTGGTACAAGCATGACAATATAAGTAATAAACCATGGGCCTTGAAACAAGAAGATCTTCTTGGGTACCCTAGTGAAATAGATGATAAAGAAGGGTGTGAGATATTCTTAGTAGTACACCACAAATAGTGTCTAAAGATTAATATAATTCATTAATATTAATATGAAGTGTACATGTGTGTCAAGGTAAAGAATAAATTTGAAATAAATAAATAACCAAGTCAGCTCAGGTTTCCCATGGACACCTAGACAACCATACATACTTTGGTCTAAGCGAGAAATGTTTAAACCAATAGGAAACCTATACAAAATTGATATGAGTGAAGTGATAAAAAACTTCATAAAATATGTAAAAAGTTATGGACTAAACCCAAACATGTCATTTGGCTTGGTGGATGTGTTCCTTGGATAAAAACTACATATTCTAGAACTTTACTATAAAAGTAATTACTAGAATTAAAAAAGAAGAATCTTAAGTTTGTTCAAAGAAAACCTTAATAAGTAACCCATGAATCATACTAGGAGAACCATAAGTGCTCACTACAATCAGAGCCCATCCAATGATATCCATGAATGGCCTCACAAGTATCACCCTAGACCTAGTGTGAGATGACAACCTCTGAGAACATACCTAGTATATCCTATAGAGGACCGAGTCTCACTCTTGTCATGGAACAACCATCTCTCTAATGAGTCCATCCAAGGTTTCTCCCATAGGGAACCAGTATTTCTCACAATGAGGTAAGAATAATGCATGGTGATCTCATCTTGGAATATCAGTTTCTCACCCGGAATAATTCATAATTTGTCAGTGAATCTGAACACAAGTATAGTGATCCTGTACTTGGGGTTCCATGGAAGGAACCCAAGTATTTATCATGTAATTATTAATTCATTAATCAACTTAAATTCAAAAATATAATAGTGAATTCTAATAAGTATGACATAACATGAACAATGATTCCACTAGAGGGCCATGCCCAGTTAATAATTTATCTTAGAAAATAAATATCATGTACTCAAGCATGCCACATCTCAAAAAAATTAATTATGAATGAAATAACATTCAACCATAATTACAAAGGAACACTTAATTGAAAAATAGAAATATATATTAATGCACTCATTCCATTAGTACAAGAAAGGTATAACATATATATATATAACCCTTCTAGCTTAGATAATAGCATACCTCAAGAGAAGTGGTTTTATTAGAAAAACATGACATTGTTATTCAAAATATTTTTTTATTTAATTAAATTAATTTAATTCCATCACAAGGAGATATGAAACCCACCTCTAAGGTGCTTCTAAGAAATCAAGCATCAAATTTTAGTATTTAAATAAAAAACACACCCAAGTGATGGGTCTAACAAATGAATACATCAATTTGAAGGCGTCTAAAGGAACCTACCCTAATAGGGGTGGTTTGGGTTGAGGTCATGACCTCCGACCACACCAAATATGGTCTAAAAAAATCATTTAAATCCAATTTATAAATTATAAGGAACAATGGGAAATTTTGGCAGGTGGTACAGAAATTGTTTTTTTTAAATGATAGAACGTGAAGGAAAAACTATAGGCCAACTACATCATGCTTAGGATGACCCGCTCATCCAATAATGAGGATTTATTTGGTTTGGTTTGAGAGAAATCAAATAAATATCTGAATAACCAAAAAATGGGATAAAATTGTTTACACCAAAATATTTCATTGGGAGGAAATATAAACTAAGAACAAAATAAACAGTATTTTTAGACTTACCGAGATGCTTCCAACGCACCTGGAGGTGCTCAAATTAGAGGACGTATGAGGGAGATTTCCTCATACCATGAAGAGGAAATGAAAACCCAATGGAGGAGGACACTATGTGCATATGGGGAAGAAGGAAAGAGGAGGAAAAGAAATAAGAAAAGTGGGGGGAAGGGTAATATTACCGCTTTAATGAGGCACAGGGTTTGGCCACATAGTTGGCCAAACTATGCTCCCAATGTGTAATGGATACTACTCAAGGGGAGGGGTCGCAAGGTTTGGATTCATGGTTTGGATAAACTTCATGCCAACCTTCTTAAAAATAGTGTAAATGTACTACCTAAATGTCAATAATCATGTGTGCTAGCTTCACATTTTGGGAAAACTATGTGTATCCCATGCGGGTCACCTATTCTCATCAGCACAAGGCACATTGTTTACACCAGTGGGATGCATTGTTTTAAAGAAATCGTGTTCCCTTACCAGTCCACCTAAACAAGAGTTTCCAGGGATCAGTGCTCCCAAAACACCATCAACTAATAGATACACCTTTCAGGTTCTTAAACCATCAAAAAACAACATTTTTATGTGTTCCGAAACTTGTATTTAAAAACCAAAGCTTGGATTCCGAAATAGATCATCCACAAAATGATAAACTCAAATTCCCATAGAATTACATCCATTCCAAAAATACAGGATTCTAAAATCTCAACACCTTATAGCTTCTCGACCTCAAGAAACATTAGGGAAACAAAAGGAACCAAAACCTAACCTACTCAGGTCATGAATTTCACCCAAATGGTCATGTTTTTCTTCATAAACACCTAATGAACCTACAAGCCCCACATTAACATATGACATAGAATCCGTGGAAACTTAATTCAACATTAGAATTAAAAACCAAATCATTGAGATAAGGCTTACCTATGAAAGTATAACCTAATACATGGTCTTCACATCATCTCTTTAAACATCTGACCTATGGAAATTTCATAATAGGTTCTACCATTTAATGGGAAATTCTAAATCACTATATCCCAACTATTTAAACTATGGAATGGAGAATTCCCCTTAAAATCCTAACAATGATATTGGCATGATTATTATCTTAAATGATTGGATAACACTCAATCAACCTCATTGGGATGTTAGAGAAAACGTTTCATGGAAGATCTCAAGATAAATTCACCAAGATTTCCTCAAAATGATAGAGTAACATTAAGTGGTTCCTCACCGATCACATATGACAAGAGAGAGGGATAACCAGTGGAATTGTCCTTGGTATACTACACTCAAAATAGTCAGCATATATGGCTGGTGAATTTAAAATCTAGGGTCAACTCCATTTTGATGAAGGCACCTCGATATTGCTCTGATCGCGTTCATCAAAGTTCGTAACAAGCTTTTAGTGATGTCTCTAGCCCAAACGTCCATTCAAACCATCATGCCTCAACTTGAACATGGGAAAATTATCAATAAAAAATTTAGATCGTTGTGTTTAAAAAAACCTTACGAGCATAAATAAATTCTGGCTTAACCTCAGAGTCAACAGTTATAGTCTAAGGAACTCATATGAGGAAGTCCAAATTTGGTCTTTACAAGTGAGATTTTGTACAAAGATGAACCTATACATAAGAAGAACACTGATTTACCCCAATGAGGAATCCACTGAGCAATCAAGTCAAGGAGAACATCTGGTTTTCATCATCATATTCATGGTTTTCCTTCTTAGGAAACTAGTTATTACTCGTGACTATCTAAACCTCTAAAACAAGCATGATTACAAAGAACACTATAATAGAGTTCACTCACCCATCCCAACAATGATTTAAAACTCAGTGGGTTGTATAATTGATTCTCTCCTAGTGTACCCAAATACATTCAAGATAGGGGAATGATTATAATTAAGACAAGGAACACTAATAGGATAATGATATTTACCTAATAGGCCAAATACATTTCTATCATATTAAAGTCGAAGTGCTTGGTATGGTTTTGAACCAACCATACCAAACCACATATAAAAAAACAAGAGTATTTGAACCACTAATGGTCAACTTATTCTGTAAGAAGCTCAGAATCACCTATAAACACATCCACACAACCCAACCATGATGTATTTACCACCTCAGGCATCCCATGGTCACTCTAGCACAACCATCAATGTCCAACCCTAACTAAAGGAGTTTCCAAAGGTTGCGTACACAACCAACCCTTTCATCATCATGATTCCTCACAAGCACTGACTCAAAATGAAATATTTATATCCATAAGGGTATTTCAAATGAGACCAATCATTTATAAAACATATGAGGTTATACCTTTTACCTAGAAGGACATTTTTAACATGTTTTACATCATTCTCCCCACCTTAAGATTATCTTGTTCATTATTCACTGAAAAAGGGAAATCAAACCATGATTTAGTGAGAATTAAACTAGAAATGGAGATATACTAGAAACTTACAATGACTCTAGGGAATATTTACTTTGGGTGTATATGTGGAAATCCTCCTAAGATATGCCCATGTGTGCCAAGAAACGATACATTAGGCATAAAATCCCAACTAAACAGACCGATGTGTCCACAACTAATCCTCCACAGAATGTCATCCCAAACACTAGTACAAATAAACATCTCAGATCCAAGTCTTTCTACCGTAGAGATGACTTGTGAATAAATTATCATATCTCAAGGTTTAAATAGGTACTAAAAAATCCTACGGTTCATCATAAAATTGTAGAACCCAATGGGTACCACGTGTGCAAACGCTTACTACCTGGGGGTTCACATGAAAAACGGCATATCCCTAATAATGTCCATATGCACAAATAGATAAATGAATTCTAGTATATGATGGTCGGTAAATGATTGAACCTAAAGTCATATCACCCCATATGACTACTAACCTGACTGATGATGTATCGGGTTTTCCATAACTATAGATAATGAAGAAGGGTCACATGATTATTACATGATTCCCACACCCGTAAGATAGAATCGACTTATTGAATGTCCACTCATTAAGTAAAGGGTGTCATTTTAATATTTTAAGCATCATACTAGGGACAAATGGCACCTGAATGACACCTCACATTAGAAATTTCTCATAAGAAACTACCAAGGATCTAAAGATCTGAGGGCACTACCTATTATGTGTTAACCCCTTAACAAGGTAGGTAACATCGACCTTATAACTGGATCAAGCTTGAATATAAGTTACTAGGCTTAAGGGCCTTTCTATTGGGTTTAAGATATATAATTACCTCCCTATGGTAATGCTCACGTTTCTATTTCAAGGAAACACTCAGGAAAATGCTTTAAACAACCTCACAAGAGGGTAGAAACTAAAACACCACTTAAGGTTACATTTTATGTTTTTTTGTAATTCACATTTTTATTTAAACATTTTTAAAAATTAAATTAACATCAATAAATTTTTATAAAAAAAATTATAAAAGGTACTTTACATGAAAAAATGCACAAGGCACATGACATGTTTAATCACAATTGTATTTTAAATATTATTTATTTATTGATATTCCCATTATTATTAGGATATTTATTTCATAACCCCATATCTAACCAATATTAATTTATTTATAAGGCCTCAAATTTCTCTTAGTTAAAGAAAATTTGAATTACAAACTATAGAGGAAAACATTCTTTAGGTTTCAATTGTAATTTTAATTAACTAATTCTTCATATTTAAAAACATCTTAAAAGTGTATAGAAAGTATTTCATTAATTAAAGGGGTCTGGTTAAAAGGATTCCACCTTGAGATTTTCTGTAAAACCATTTATGTGGTCATAGGAACATTAAATTTTCCTCAACACATAACATAAGAACACCCCCATGGGTTTAATAATAAAGGAATTTTAAAAGAAAAGGTGGCATACGCGGGTCCTCTTAAGCTATTTTAGGGTCCACAAAAAGAAACCCAAACATTTTAAGAATTTTTTTTTAAAAAAACTCTATTAGTGGTTTCATTCATAGGAACAAGCACCATGAACAACCTACTTGGGTCAAGTCAAGTCTATCTCCTAATATCATGCCCCAACTAACCCAATTGGTTTCAGCTCTGAATTTAGGAATCTTTATCATACGTGTCATCATGCCTAAGTAATTGAGGGACAAGGCCTTATAAATGAAACCAATTAATTTAAGGGTAAAAATTTTTTATATTAACTCATCGGTCGCTATATATAAGGTTCATGATATATAGTTTGGTTATATGGGTTACCACCTATCAATTTATAAAGTGATCATACACTTTTCAAGTTGTAGGAGGATCACATCTAACTACAATTGTTTTAACTAGGATTAAAAGAAAATTCAACAGCCTTAACATTTATGAAATATACTTTATGTATATAAATAATTTCAACAATGGTTTGATTATATAGTATATTAGCTACTAATCTATAAAGCACCCATACACTTTACAAATTTAATATTTACTCCATTTAATCGCAACCATCCTGTTTCAACCCATTATAAACAAGAATAAAAATAATGGAAATAAAAAAAACAACATTAATTAGTCACCTAATAATGTATGAAATTTTAAATGATAATTAAATCAATGGGTATGATTAATAATCACATTAATGTAAAATAATAATGGAATGATACTATTAGAGTAAGAAACACTCAAACATGGCATATATGCAACATATGATAATTTAAATTATAGAAGCATTCTAATAAAATACTTAAGAATGTAAAAGATAAACATTTTATTAGAATATATAACATGGAATATAAAATACATGCTAATAAAACATGTATGGAATGAAAAATAAATTCAAACAACAGAACCATGAAATATACATGGCATGACTTATCCATGGCATGTGAATCCTTACATTCCTATGATGATTCATGTAATTATACCCCCTTACCATACCAGACCAAGGGTAAAAAACCATAAATATAATAAATGAAATAACATTGAAATGTAATCCAATCACCCAAGTTGAAATGAAATCAACTGTAATAATGAAAACCCCTAATAAAAATCCTAGCCTTTGCTACTTGGACTTTTCCCTATACATGGGTTGATCACTCCTAATAAATAAAATTTACCAAGAACTGGAACATTCCTAGTCTCCTATATACCAACTAAAATAGTGAGATAAAGTAAAATAAAGGCTCTGGTAGAACTTTGTAACATCCCGGACCAACTAACCACTAAATAGGTAGCTGAGATGGTTTCCATACAGACTCAAGCATGTCTCCATATATGAAAGTGGCTGCCGACTAGTAGCAAGGTTCTAATGATGATACAGTGGGAATAATATACCTACATGAGCGGAGTAGTGCATTAGTATATCATAAAATAAACAACAGACAACAGGGGATGAAGTAATAAATGAAAGATAGAGGAGTAGTTTAATAATATCAACTGAATACAAATTGCCAACACCAGTATACAACTATGCATGCATATCATATGATGATACTATATAAATGGAAAATGAATTAGGAAATACATGTATAATTAAAAGAGTACATAGGACCAAACTGCGATATCCACAAGCATCTTGAGTACTAGCTCAGTCCTGTGCTCCCAAATCTCATGTACAAGCATGACAACACAAGCAATAAACCAAGGGACTGCAAACAAGAAGATATTCTCAGGTACCCCAAATAAATTGAGGGTTGAGAAGGGTGCAAGATACAATTAGTAGTACAAAACTAATGGTGTATTACTCATAATATAGTTCATTCATATTAATAAGTAATGTGCATGTATATGAAAGTAAATCACAAATTTGAAATAAATAAATAACCAAGTCATGTCAGGTTCCTTAAGGACACCTGGCTGACCATACCTACTTCGTCCTAATTCAAAAATATATGAACCAAGGGGTATGTTATAAAAAAAGTGATATGAGGTAAATAGTAACAAAACAACATAAATTAGGTATCATGATATGGAATGAACCTAAAAAAGTTATTTATCTTAGTGGATGTGTTCCTTGGATAAAAACTACATGTTAACATACATTACTATAAAAGTAATTTCCAAAATTAAAAAAGCAGTATCTTGAGCCCGTATAGGGTGAAGCTTAACAAGGAACCCATGTAACGCACCAAGATCACCATAAGTGATCACTGTCATCAGATCCTGTCCAATATAATCCATGAATGGCCTCACAAGTATCACCACCAACATAGTGTGAGACGATAATCTCTAAGCTCGTACCTGGTGTCTCATGGTTGGGACCAAGTCTCACTAGTGTCTTGGTATAACCGTCTCTCCAACAAGCCCATTCAAGGTGTCTCCCCAAGAAAACCAATATTTCTAATAATGTGGTCAGAATAATTCACATTGATATTATCCTGACATACTAGTATTTCCCCACAATAATTCACAATTTTTCAGTGAAGTTAAACAAAAGCAAGGTGAGCCCGTCCTTGGAGTTACCTGGAAGGAACCTGAGTATCTCTCATGGTGTCCATAATTAAGTTAATCAATTTAAATTCAAAAATATAAAAGGTCATGTTAGTAATCATTCCATAACATGAACAAGGATTCTATAATAGGGACACACCAATTTACTAATTTATATTAGAAAAAAAATAACATGTACTTGAGCATGCCACAAATCAAAAAATTAATTATGAAGGCCATCACATTCAACCATAATTAAAAAGGAACACCTAATTATTAAATATAAATCCATTGTAAAACACTCATTACATGAGGCCAAGAAAGGTATAACATATATATATATAACCATTTTGAATTAGAATACATCACACCTCAACAGAAGGGTTTTATTACAAAAACCTGACATTTTTCTTAAAATAACTTATTTATTTAATTCAATTAACAAAATTCCATCACAACGCATTATGAAACCCAACTCTATGTTGGTTTTAAGAAATAGAGTGTCACAAATAAATATTTAAATAAAAATGAACCTAAGGGATGGATCTAATAAAGGAAGGCCTCAATTTGAATGCGCTTAATGAAATGTACCCTAACATGGGTGGTTACGGTTGAGGTAATGACCTAAAACCACACCAAAGAGGGTCTAAACACACCATTTTAAGACAATTTATAAATTATAAGTGACATTGAGTATGTCTAATGCACAATAAAAAGAAAAATTTTATAGAAATGATGGAAATTGAGGAAAAATCTATAGACCACTTAACTCATGCTTTGGATAACCCACTCATTCAATATCGAGGATTGATTCAGTATAGTTAAAAAGAAATCAAATAAAAAGGAAAACACTTTTAAAATAGGGTGAATTAGGTAGCACTAAAATAACATAGAGGGAAAGAATATAAACTAATAATGGAATTAATAGCATCTTTAGATTTACCTATATTCTTCTAATGCATCTGATAGCACTCAAATAGAACGTAGTATGTGGGAGATATCCTCATACCAAGAGGAGGTGTAGAAGACCCTAGGAAGGTGGCTACTGTGCATAGAGGAGGGAGAAGAAAGGAGGATGAAAAGAAATAATAAAAGAGATAAAAAAGTGTAATTTTACCCCTTTAATGAGGTTACTGGTTTGGATGAATGGTTGGGTAAACCATGCACCAATCTTGTGAGGGATACTGCTTCAGGGGAGGGGTCGTGTAGTTTAGCCACATTATTTGGCCAAAACGTTCACTAAACCCATAGAAAATAGTGAAAATGTACTACCTAAATAGAACTAATCATGTCCACTAGTAAAATGGTTAGGGAAATCATGTGAAACCCATTCATGTCACCTATTCTCACCTACACATGATTTATGGTTTACACTGGTTGTCTGCATGGTTTCAGAAAAACCGTTCACCCTTACCAGTCCACCAAAACTTCTGTTTCTGGGACCGGGTGCTTCCAAAACTCCAAGAACCAATCAAGACACATCTAGGGCTCTTCACTGGATCTAAAAAAATATCTTAAGTGTTATTAATTTCAAATTTAAAAACTAAGACTTGTTTTACAAAATAGAATATCAACCAATTGATAAAACTCAAATTCCCATGGAATTTAATTCGGTCCAAAAACACAGGATGATAAAAATTGAATTGGTTAAATAATTTAATCACTATAAATGACATGTTTTATGATGCCTTGGTGAATAACCTTGGTAATTTTCATTTATAAAACATTTTGTGATAAACTATGGTGATGTGATTATAAATATCCCAATTAAATTTCATAGCCACATTTCCATGTTATGAATCATGTTGTTATTGTTATGATATGAATCTTATTAATTACTTATTATTATGACTCATGTTCTTATTTATATGTATCATGATAACATTATTTTTTTGTCACACATCCTTATTCCCAAAATGGGATTCATTTTCACCCCTTTTCTTTGAAGTATGTCCCCAATATATGAGAAGTAGTAAAAATAACTTAGGGTAATCCCATGACGTTTTCTTTCTAGTGGATTTAAAATAATTTATTATGTTTTCATGTATTATGTACCTTATTTCCAAGTATGTAAACTTTAAAATATCCTTTAATTTGTAACATATAATGAAAAGTTATGTAATAAAAAAGGAAGGATTCCATATTAACCTCCTTTCCTTTTTCTATTTAGAAAAATGAAAACATAAATTCTACATGTGTGCAAACTACTGCATCCACGAAGTAACATGTTCATTTTCTTCAATAACTAACATGGATGGTTTTAAAAGATAAATTTAATTTAAAATCATGATAACCAAAAATTATTTAATATTCTAAAATGATAAACTATATTACTTTTTTCCCGTTCAAAGGAAAATTAATGAATCATCCATGCATTTGTGTGTATTACTGCCACTATGGAATGGTGTGTTATAATTTTAATTACCACCATTCAGGAATGTATTTATAAATGATTTTAAAGGATAAATATTATAATTATGTAAGGATAATGTTTTTATAAGAAAAAAATAATATATAATTAACGATATCAACAAAAATAATCGTTATAAAATTAACCACCTTAAATAAGAAAACTAAGAGTAAAAATATTATTAATACTATATGATAACACTATGAAATGTATAAATTTTAAACATAAAATTACTTATTTTTGTAATTAAATTGATTAATATTTCCTAGATATTTATTATTTTATATATTTTGTGTCATGAGACACTTACATATAAAAGTCAAAGAAATGAATCTTGTATGACCAAGATTCACATCATGAAATGATGATTCAAATAGTGTTATATTTATGCCATGATTTTACTACTCAAATAGGATGCTGTAAGAAAAAATGAATGAAATGGACCTGGGAAAAACTCATTCACGGTTTCACAACGAATATGTGGCTAAGAGTAAAAATAGAAAGTTATAAGATAATATTAGTAATGATGTTAGAATAACTGGAAAATACAAGTTTGAATGAGTTAAATATGTTAGGATGGTTCATAATATTGGTACTGGGTTTTCAATTTTGAAAACCCATTGGAGGATAGGCCCAATGAAGGTAGAGAAGGTTCTTCCCATGGTAAGAGTAATGAAGGTTTCATAAAGAGGAAAAGGTCTCAAAAATGTAGAGATGACCTAGATGTGACCATTTCTCAATCTAGGCTAGGTAACTTCCTTCTAACACCCATTTACTTGAGTTGAGAATAGCTAAGGTCAATCCAATGACATTTAACAAAATCACTTCTAGGAGGAAACCCATGTTTTTTTAAATTTTCTTTTCTTTTTTAAGTTCTAGTCTCTCTTTACCAAATATTTTTCAAATTTCAATGAAAAAAGGTCTTCACTTTCACATGTGTATTTTTCTTTTAAGATTAGAATGAGGGCACAAAGAAAAGGTAGAAAGGAAACTAATAGGTGGATATAAGATTAAGTGTATTAATTCAACATGGTTGTGTGTGTTTTAATTTTATAAATTTTATTCTACTCCCCTATATTTCTATATAAGATATTTTAATTAAAATTCATGACCCACAATTTGAATTTTGATTGATTTTCTGATTAAGGAGACAACAACTACTAAAGATAATCAATATTCCATGTACATAAATTTATTTTTTAAAAAATTGAATGAAAAAATGGTGGAATGAATTATTAAATATAAACTTTATAATGTATATTTAATAAATCATGATTTGGGAAGCCTATTCATTTTTTAAATGAAACTTTTTCAGAATTTTCATGCTTTGAAAATATAAAATTTTCATGGATTTGTTTATTTTTAGTGTGCATCCCTGCATTTAACTATCCTAATACATATTCTATTTCCTGATAAATTTTTAAATCATAGTATTTCCATTCTTTCTTGATCATATTTCTAGAGAGATTTAGACATGATTACTTATAGAATATATTTTTTTCATCTTTTCAATGTTATTATTATACAAATTCAATTTTAAAATGATTACTCACATTTTTGTTAAGTTGTTTTATTGATACAAACCTTTACATTAATCCTTGTTAATCATATAGAATCAATTAATATTCTTTTTGGAAATATCCACATTACAAGAATATCTTATCCTTTCTTACCCTACTCAATATATTTTTAATGATTATAAAAAATATGTGTCAGGGAGATGATGCCATTGTGGAAGGGATGTGAATACTGAATGAGATAAGTGTGGGGTGCTTTAATTGGATATTGGGTAAAAGGTTCATTATTTTTATACATTTTACATCCATTCACACCCTATTGGAAGAAAAAAATTAGAAATAAATAAAAAATGGGTTGTGTTTTTGATGGTCTAAAATTACCATTTACTTAACCAATGATTTTTATAATTTGGGGTTATGGGTTTGATATGAGAATTTTACAAAGTTAACATTAAAATGAGAATAATAATAATAATAATAATAATAATAATAATAATAAATCAAGAGGGTGCATCATTTGTTAAACTCCATTGATTTTTTACCTTAATATAAATTTTTTGGTTAAAAGGTAGAAATCATCTTATATGGGAAATTTTTTCATTAACATACTTTTTACTATTATGAAATTTAATTTTGAGTCTAAATGTATTTTTTTGATTTACATATTTTATATTATTACCCACCAAACCTAAATCTTCACAGTTATTTGATCCTAACGGTAAATCCATTACGATTAGTCAGAATTTGTTTCTCTCCAAGGTGGAGAATTTAGATGCTTTGTAAGACTATGGAAAGTAACATGATTCCAGATAAGGGAAAAAATATATTTATATTTTTACCATGAAATATGAGTGAAAAAAATTCAATGTGAGGTAAATTAATAATGTAATTCATATTGATGATGAATTGAAACATATGAATTGAATAAAGGGAATGAATGGTTAATAAAAAATAGAAAAAAGTGAAATATATCATTGAATATATTTATTTTAAAAATTAGGAGTTGATTAAATTTTCTTATGTGATTATTGAATATTTAATTTAATATTTGACCATAATATTCAATTGATATTTATATTTAAATCATGGTAGAGTGAGAATGCTTTGATTTTTTTTTGAGTTTTCATTATTAAATACAAACATGAGTTCAATTATAGGGGGATTTGATAACATTATTTCATGTATATATTTATTAACATAAAATCCAAGGATTTTGTGTATAAATTGATTATTTTTGATAATATATTTTTTTATTTTATTTATATTATGGTACGAGACAATGGAATATTAAATATAAAAAAATAATTATGATCAGATCATGATTTACACTGTGAAATGATTATTCATTTCTTGATATACTCCTGGCATACTTTCATCGCTGAAATTATAGGAAGAAAAAAAAGAGAAATGGAACTTGGAAGAAAAAATTAATGATGATCCACCAACATTTATGCTGATAAAATCTATTATTTCTCACCCTGAGTCAGGCCATGAGGAAAAGATGTGAAACTTAAGATAGAAGTGGAGTCTGAATTTTCATAGTGTGACACCCCTAGTCATTCCATGAAAGTTTATGATTGAATTTTTGACTATTTATTTTCTAATATAAATGACCAGGTCCCACATATAGTGGTTCGGTAACCCCCAGATATGAGTTGGGAAGATTAAAAAATGATTTTATATAATTTATGATGTTTGGGGGTGCCTTTATTCTAATAAATACACGGACAGAGAGGTGTTTTAGAGGCATTCAAGATCAGAGCCTGGGGTGAGGTGCTACACTTATATATAGTCCTTTACCGAACCAAATCAACAATTTCTTTTAGGATTTTATTTTTCATTCTTTTTCTCACCCTCTTATGCATAGAATTAGGGGGTGATTTCTTTAGTGTTTCAAAAATTTCATATAATGGTAGTTGATGTAATAGGTATGTTATTTAGAATAAATAATTTATTTTTGGGGTTTTTCATTCATCCCATTTCTCATATATCTTCCTCTATCATTATTTAATGCATTATCATTGCCTTATTAGTAGAAAAAGGAGTTCTTTTTAATGAATTAAATAGAGTGTCATTTCCACCATGACTATTAGTATAATTGGATTGTATGTTTAATTTTTTTTCCAGGTTACCTATCCTTTGATTATTAAAAGTACTTGACCATTGCAAAAATAGAGTCTTGAGATGAAGAGTGTATACCTAGACCAAGTGATCCAGTTTGACTTGATTCTGATGTCCAAATAATTATTTGTTTGTTATTTTATACTTTATTACTTTATATACTTGGATTTTTGATTAAATGATTTTTTTTCACCTATCAATTTCTCAAAAATCCACATTATCATAAGTTTAGATTTATATTTCATAAATAATTCATAAATTTAGGAAATTATTATTAAATTAATTTAAATTTTCAAACCTATCCTCATGAGATTGAACTTTGTATTTTCATATCCTATACTACTTAATTTTAGATTTAGGGATTTTAGTTTTGTGTTTTTTAATTTCTAATTTTTTTATTCCTATAATAATTAATGACCCCTTATAGAGGTATCAATTTATTGTATTTTTTTTAGGGGAAGGAATATAGGGCCTAGTCAAAGTTTAAAAAAAATAGGAACCAAACATTCCCAATCATCCACTTTCATAGTGTGATAAGGGGTGCCACATCATGAAAAATCATGATATGACCCCTTAGATTCCATTATATATTAGCTTCAAGAGGTGTATTTGGGTGCGAGTTTATAGACATTCATGGTGAGATTTATGTTTTCACAACATGAATCATGTTTTCCAGCTTCATTTCACTTGTTTTAGCCTCTAAATTTCCCTTCAAGCCAGCTCTAGGTGGCACTGATTTCAAACCAAGGAAAATTGACAATGGAATTCACCTTGATAATGAATTGAAAAAAATAAATAAATAATGAAATTAATGTAACTATTAATTCAAAAGATAAAAATTTAAATATATCATTGACATGATTTCATTCAAAAATTCAGAGTTGATGAAATTTTCTTATATGATGATTGAATATTTAATTCCCCATTTAATCATTTGATTCTATTCAAATTAATGTTTAAATAATGGTAGAGTGAGTGTCCTCTTTAGTTGTTGAGATTTCATTATTGAGGAAAATCATGAGTTTATGTGTGTGTGTGGGGGGGGGGGGGGTTCTATATCCGCATTTCATGCATACATATTTGAATATAAAATTAATTGTTGTTATCGTTAAAATGATAATTCATTGAATCATTTTTTTTAATTTCTATTTTGGTTGGAGATAATAGGAATTTGAAACTAAACAAATGAAATTGATATATTCAAGATTCGCATATGGAAATAATGATTCACATCATGAGATATTTTTGGCATGATTTCATAGCTCAAAGAGGAGGTTGGAGGAAAAATTGAGTGAATTGAAGCTGGGAAGAAACATTCATGGAAGGATAATGGTATTCATACCCTGAAACTCCACGAATCCACACCATGATTATGAATATAAGGATAAGTCTTGAAACTCAATATAGAATTGGAGACCAAATTTTCATTGCATGACACTGCTTTCCATGCCTTGATATTGTGTGATTGGATTTTTTACTTCTGATTTTTGTCAATTAATGGAAAAGGATTACATATAATGGTCTGATAACACACAGTGTTTACTTAGACAGATTTGATGCATGGTTTTAGGGAATTTATGATTCATGTGGCTGAATTTTTTCAAATAAATACAAGTCTAGGAGATTTTATAGATATGATTGGAGTTCAGAGCCCTAGGAAAGGTATTGCATTACAAAGTCTTTCACTAGGCATACTCTACAAATTATTTTAGTATTTTATTTTCAATATCTTCTCATCCTCTCATGGATAGAATGAGGGTGTGAATTTCTTTCATTATTTGGCAATTTAAAAGAAAAGGAATTGATAAAATAGGTATTTTATTTTGAATAAATAATTTATTTTGGGGGGCTTTTCATCCATCAATTTTCTCATATCTCTTCCTATCTCATTATTTAACACATGATCATTCTGTTAATAGTGAGTAAGGTAGTGCTTTTTAATACATTAACTAGATTCTCATTTTAACCATGACCATTGGGATAATTTCATTATATTTTTAAAAATGATTTCAAGCTACCTATAGTTTTATTATTAGAATTACTTGACCATTGGAAAAATATTCTTGGGATAGTGAGTGTATACCCAAACCAATAGATTCACTTAGACTTGATTCCAATGACCATAAAATTATTTTTTCATTATTTTATGCATTATTACTTCATTAATCTAGATTTTCAATTACCTAATACATTTTTTCTCCTCATACTCTCAAAAATAAATTCTTGATAGTTTAGATTAATTTTTCCAAAATTGTTCATATTTATAAGTCTTTATTATTAAATTAACTTTAATTCTACAACATGCCTTTATAGGATCGACCTTAAACTTTCAATATCATATAATAATTACCTAGATAATTAGTGAGTTATTATTTGTTCTCTTTATAATTTTTTAAATTTATTATTCTTAATGAAATTAACATTTCCTTTTATCAGTACTAATTTAGGGAATTTTTTTCATAGATAAAAAAAATTAAATTAATCCAATGGGGATACCAAATTTATAAATGTTAAGAAACATGAAACTTTAATCACTAAATCTATAATTATTTTTTATAGGATATGAAATTCCCAAGGTCGATCCCATAAGGATTCGTTGGATAATTATAACTAATTAAATAATAATTACATAATTCTAAAAATGATTTGCCTAAAATAAATATAAACTACTGAGAATGAATATTTTTTAGAAAGATATTATAGAAAATAAAAAAAAATCACACAAAGTATGGAAGATATAGGGTCATGTAATTAATAAATAGGAAACTCTGTGGTTAATCTAAATCATCACAAGAATAAAGTTCATATAGAGCCCATGATCTATGCATTTACTCTATCTCTGTCACTAACCATCCCTTTTCCCAATGTCCATGGATACTCGGTATATTAATTTGAGAGGTAACCCAAAACCATTTTTAAATATATTATTCATCTAACCCAATGGTGATAGAGAATTCATAATTTGAGAAATCACGTTTAATGTATCTCTCCCTCAATTTGGGATACAATAGTCATGCATAGGAAAAGTGAAACAAGATAATTGAAATCATTGATGAAAAATAATACCTAATTCAAAATAAACATTAAAAAACCTTTTATTAATTGAAATTATCCTTAACTTTATATAATTGGAACAAAATAATTCACCCCTCATGTAGTTCATGAGAGGGTGAGACAAATAATGAAACTAAAAGCCCTAAAAAATTATAGAGTAGGCCTCTTGAATGACTCTGTAGCGCAACACCTTTCCCCGATCTCTGATCTCCAATACCACTACTACTTTCCCTAGACTTATATTTATAGAGAATAATACACCCCTAGACATCATAAATTATATAAATTCTCTAAAATAATTTGTCCAAGTAAACCCTGGGGGTTGCTATCCCATTATATGAGAAGAACTGTCATTAAATGACAAAAATTAGGGCTATAAATTCCCATCTTTCATATTGAGGATGTGACTAGGGGTGTCATGCGAGGAAAATATGGGGTTGAATCCCTCTAGAAATTCTCATAGCCTATCCACATGAGATATATCTAGGTTTAAAATGTTTAACTACCACTATATAAAATGATTTTACATGCCATGAATTATGATGGGAAGATTCATGTTACATTGTTTTCCCTCTCACCTCCACTTTTATCACATGAATTCCTTCTTTGAATATCTCACATCCTGGATTTTATTTTCACGATGTAAATTATATTCATCTTGGATTATTTTTAATGTATTTAATACTCTATTTTATTTTTCAATAATATAAATAAAAAATAAATAATCTAATAAGAATAATAAATTAAATTAAGAAAAAAATTTATATAAAAATATTTATGCATCAAATGAAGCTATCAAATACCACCACACATGAACTCATTCTTACACCAAGAATAAAATCTAAAAAAATTACTAAGGATGTTAATTATACCAACATTCAAATATAAATTCCAATAAAATGAAGAGATTGAATGGGTAATTAAATATTCAAGAATCAAAAAATAAATATTTATCAACTCCTCATTTTTAAAAAATAATAATCCAACCATGTATTTTACCTTTTCTCATTAAAATTAACCATGATTTTACTTTATTCCATTAATAATTATAAATTAATTATCAATTCTCATTCCACTTTTATTCTACCTCACTTTAATTTATTTTCATTCATCATTAAGGTAACAAGTGTAGATAGATTTTTTCTCATACCTTGGATCATGTTCCTTACCGTAGGATTTCAATGCATTAGATTTTTCCACCACATAAAGACAAAATAAAATATATTTATGAGAGAGTATACATTAGGTTAAAATTAATCTAAGGATTTAGTTTTGGTGAGTACACTACTACAAATAATACCATGAAAAATTTTATAAAAGGGGGTTTTGAGTGAAAATAAAAACACTGAAAATCAGAGTGCCCTTAAAATCACAATTCCTTTATCAGTGCTAGAACTATAATTATAATGGAAACCTTTATTAGTTATAGAAAATCAATGAAAAATTAAACCTGTATTAGTGTTTCTTTATGTTAAGATAAAGGTGGCCCTTTATCAGTGATTTTATTTAGTGTTGATAAAGGGTTCCTTTATTAGCACTTTTTCTGGTGCTGATAAATGATCACTTTATCCACACTTTTTCTAGTGCTGATAATGGATCTCTTTATCAGTATTTTTCTGGAATTGGAAAACGGACATACTGTTGAACTATTCTATTAAAATTATAGCATACTATAGCATCATAAGTAGGGAGAAAATATAGGAATGGAAAATACAGAATTTAATTGAAATATAATTTACAAAAATAATATAATAAAAAATTCTATATTATATACATTTCAAACATTGGATTGTACAATTACATGAGTAAGTAAAATATATCACAAACATTCAAAAACATAAATTTTATTTTTTCTTTGTCCCCCAAACTATGATCATGCTATTAGATTCCAAACAAACCACCCCATCTCAAGAAAAAGAATGCACATATATATGGAAACAATTATTATGTTATTAATACTATTAAGAAATAAATAAAACCAAAAGTGTCAATTATAAACTAAAAATATATACTTTGAGTCATACTAGGCACATCGTGTATCAGATTGAGTTTTGGTTGATTCTTACAAATCACACTTTATTTCTTATTGTTCTCAAAATAAAGTTCTCTTGAATTGGATCACATCTGTGGTGATAAAAAAATTCTTATAGATGTGATCCAATTTAAGAGAAAATTATTTTTCTAGGAAAACCCTTCAAATATTGCACAACATCTAGTATGTCTTCACGAATTATCTCTTTTAAAATTAACAGAATAATTATCAAATAAAAATGATATGAAATTTAATTAAGTAATAATATATAAAATGATGATAAAATAATATGAGATTGTTATTCTTATCTTTTCCGATGTGATTCATGTTTTGAACTAAAATGACACTTATAAATTGAAAATAATAACTTCAAGTCATACCAACCACATCGTGTGTCAGATTGATGTACAGTCAATTTCTATACATCAAAAATGAATTATGTATCATTTTCCAAATTTTTGAAAACAATATGAGATCATTTTCTTGGTTTTGTCTAGTGACGTGCGTTTAAAACTAAAATGAAACTATTATATTTAAAACAATCACTTTGAGTCATATCATTCATATCGTGTGTGGATTTATATGCGGTCATTTCTTACAAATAAAAAATGAATTATGTACTATTTTCCTAAAGTTTGGAAAAAATTTAGTTTTTTTCTTGGTTTGGGCTATTTGATATGTGTTTTAAACTAAAATAAAACTTTGGTTTTGAAAACATTAACTTTGAATCATATCAACTATATCATTTGTCAGGTTGATTTGGGGTCAAAACCAACATGTAAAAATGAATTATGGAATGTTTTTGTAAAGTTAAAAAACAACCTGAACTCATATTCTTGGTTTTTGAGATATGACATGAATTTTAAACTAAAATGGAACTTTTGTATTGAAAACATGCACTTCGAGTCATACCATCCACATTAGGTATCATATTGAAGTGTGGTTGATTCCCATATATCAAAAATGAATTATCGATTGTTTTCTTAATGTTTAAAAACAATCAATGATCTTTTTCTTGGTTTTCATGACGTGGGATGCATTTTGAACAAAAATGGAACTCTTATAATAAAAACACACACTTCAAGTTATATCGATCATAGAGGGTGTGGGATTGATGTGTGGTTCATTTCTACAGTCAATTATAACACGTCAAAAATGACTTATGGATCACTATCCTAATCTATAAAAACAATAGGAATTTTTTTTATTGGTTTTAAACATGTGATATTTATTTTTAACTAATATTAAAATTTCACAAAATAAGTATCAGATAAAAATAATAAGGAATTTAACTAAAAAAGTAAATAAAAATGATGATAAAATTAACTAAATATCTAATAGAAAGTAAACTCTTCATGATGATTTATACATTTTATCACCATGTATTCTTCCTATTCGTTTATAAAATAAATAGATTTCCCCAATTATACTTCTCCATGAAAAATAAATCCAAAATAATATATAATAATTATGGCACTAATTCTTCACATCCATAGCGTATCTCTAAGGACATATCCTATACTATATCATAAAAAATAGGTAATTGCCTAAATTTGATGTCATAAAAAATTATAATACCATGTACTCTGTCTACTCATATCTAAAAAATTTACTTCTTATTTTTTGTATGTATATTGTTAGAAATCTTGGTAATACTGATAAAATATAAAAACAAATGATTAGGAAATAATTTAAATAAAATTTTAATTACCTTTTAAAATTACTTGTTCTGGGACTCTATTCTTTTGTGTTGGTCCAGAGCTAAGCTGTAAAAATAGCCAAGAGGGGGGGGGGTGAATTGGCATTTAAAAAAATATTTTAATGAATTTAAATGCCATATAAGATTTATAATGTTAATACAGTGGGGAAAAAAGAGCACATAAATTTTTTATTGTGGTTTGGATTTAAATGATCATACTCCACTCTCCACCCATCTCACAAACTAAGAGATATGAAACCCATTATAACCAATAAAATGGAATCTTATAATTAATTTTTCTCATTTAGAGTCACAACCAAATTACAAATCCTTTTCCCCTAGAGGCTCAACACCAATACTTATTGCCTTTTTAACCATTGGAGGAAGAACCCAAATAGTCTTCCTTTTTCTAATAGAGGCACAACTAAAATGAATGAATTTTGTTTGGGAGTCAAAACCCAAAATAATACCTTTTAATGGGTAGTATCACCCTTTAAAATTACACATATAGAAAGATAATATGAAAAATTAGAACCAAAAAACTAGATGTATACTCCCAATATATAACTGTCGAGGTAGTGGTGAAATCTCCAACATCAAAGGATCAAATGATTGTTAGTTATACAAGGAGAAGTGGTTGATCACTAGAAAAAGTGCAACACTTATACAGTTCAAGTAATCCTCAACATTTGTCTACTACTGGTCTTGTCAAATCTAAAATATATTGTGTGTCTTTATGCACAACAACATTAAAATCTGAATAACATTGCATATTTTATTTTCTTGAATCAAGAATCATAAATTCATCTTCAATGAACTACATTATATTTTTCCACTCCTATTTCCAAGATTATATTCCATATGTATATCAAATATTAATGAATGATCAGATCAATCTTCTATTAAAAATCTCCTTAGTGAGACCCGTTATAACATTTAATGTATAATTTTATAATAAGTATTAATATCCTATAGAAACACCTAATAATATTTGAGACTAATACTTCATATACCAGCCAATTTAAAATTGAATATTTCAAGTTATAGAATTTCAGCATGAATATACATGCACTCTTAATATCATTATAATCCCATTTAATTATTCATAAAACAAGTTAAAACATGTTTTAATGGCTTTGAAATAATTAATAAGTAATTATATAAAAAATAAAAAACTTATTATATCAACAATAAACATGAAACAGATTAAAATTGGCATAATAGGTAAACAAATCATATTTTTAGATTTTAGAAAACCCTGTATAAAATTACTAAAACACATATGTAAATCAATGTAGGGGATTCACACATAGGATTCACATAAAGGATTCACATAGGGGATTAACATCGGAGAATCACAAAGGTGATTCACATAGTCAATTCACCATTGAATCAAATTCATCACGTATCCAAAAATCAATGTAGCCGAATTCTAAAAACTATAGACCCCTTAACTTAACCACTTTAAAACATTAAAAAGACCTTTAAAAAAGACTAATCGACTTTATATATAGTTGAATTATATTTATATAATTTCATTATATTTTTATAGAATCAATAATCTCCATAATTTTACTTCTATATCTCAAGTTATCATCAAAATATAGTAGCAAATTAGTTCTGGGAAACTGCAAATTTCATACTAAAAATATGAATTTCATTATAACCTAATTTAAGACATGATGATGATCAATTTATAATTTTATGTCTTATAATTAAATCTAGAAAAATAAAATCATATTTAAAAAAATATGAATAACATAATTTGGAGTTATGTAGCTCAATTTATTGTAAAAAACAGAATTTACTCAATTATGGAAAATCGACTATGTAGTAAACAGTAAATCAACTTGTGGGAGAGTCAGCTATGTGAATCAACTATGTGGAACAATATTTTACCTAATTTTTCAATGTGGTAATAATAAAAAAACACCTAAAAATGATTTTTAATGTTCATATAAGCCTTATATAGCCAATGAACACTATATGAAACTTAGAGAACATGTTATGACCAATTAAAACATGAAATTAAAGATATTCTAAGTAAATACGTTTTAGGATCTAATCAAAGTTAATAATACTTTATTCAAAACATAATAAAATGTATCAAGACTATTAATCGAAATAATATATATATATATATATATATATATATCTTTGTAATAATCAAAACATAAAGTCTTTTATGGATCCACTCACCATTTTGATGCTATATGATATCTTACATAAATTTTCAAATGTAATATCCACGGTAACAACCCGAATCCGGAGCCCCTCTACTGGTGCCCCGTACCCGGTTCTCCACATGACCTCAAGCGTGTTTCCCCGAATGCTAGAGGCTTCCGACTAGCAGTGAGGGCCTTGGTGAGTCGGTGGGGAAACAATGCCCTCATTCGGTAAGGTGTACAGTGGAAAAACAACAGTCAATAGCGGAAGCAGTAACAACATGCATAACAACCGAACCAAACAGCAGAAGCAATATAGATATATAACAATTATGACAATAATGTAGTAGGTACATGTATCTATGGAAAAATAGCAAACCCAACAACGTTCTGGAATACCACTGAAATCAAGTGTATATGAAAATCAAGGTAGACTCCTCAGCATCGCAAGCCACGGCTCAGTCCCATTATCCCAAACTCCTGGTGCAATAACGATCCGGAAGTATAAGGAAGTGTGCCCTTATCTATACCTGCAGCAACATAGTCTACCTGGGCCCAAAAGCATGGCCCAAACAGGGTGTGAGATAAATTCCTAGTAGACAATCACCCAATGATTTTTGCCTAACAGTCAATGAATACATGGTAGTAATATAAACAAGAAGCAGCAAATAGGAAATCACAAAGCAGCTATAATTGACAGTTCTAACAAGTAAAGTGCACAAGTAAACAACCAACAATAAAAGAAGAAATAGGTAACCCTTTGGGTAGCTCTCACAGCCTAACCCCTATGGTTCAACCTATAGTACTAGCAACCCTCTAAGAGGCACACCCAGTCTCACCCCTCTGTTTTAGCTACATAATTAAGCAGACTCTCTAGGGGAAGCACTCACCGTCAATTCCCCATATAGTCTCGTATCGTGCTAAAGGCTCTCTAGGGAAGCACTCAATGTCAATTCCCCCTGTGGCCCGCGTCGTGGAACTATAGACTCTCTGAGGAAGCACTCAACGTCAATTCCCGCTATAGTCTCACATCGTTATTAAAAGAAACTCTGGAGAAGCCCTTCCTTCAATTCTCCCTTTGGTCTACTACTCTAGGTTCTCACAGTCTTGAGTATAACTAAACATGCTCAACGCACGTATGTCGTCTTAAGTAAACCTCAAGAACGACTTGTCTATCAACTAAGGCTCAACAGTAATAATAATCTAACAGTTCCACTATCCTACAACTAGGCATGGCAACTGGAAAAACTCCTAATAGAAAAAACAAGCATGGAAAAGCAACCTGAACAAAAAATAAATTATTCTACTCACAAGTAATAACCTCTACTAAAGAAAACAACAAAAATCAGGCAATCAGAAGGGAAAAACAGGAAACACACAATACCCCATTCAAGGGTATTGGTGGAATTTTCACATAATATTCATCAACTTTCTACGGAAAGTCACAAACCACCTACCTCGATCCTAGGAGATCGATATATGTGAACCACGATGACATATTCCTCTGAGAACAACATAGATCTGAGAAAACGCACAAAAAGTTCATCCCACGATAACTTGGAAACGAGGAGAAATCAAGAAACAAGGCTAAAGCATAAGGAAGAACTCACCACTACGATACCAACGCAATGGACCGTGCCCAAATCGAAGAACAGACGGCGAGGCGGGAGCTCGAAGAAGATTCGTCCGAACAGACACTTCCGGGCAGACGAAATCTAGAGAAGAATATGATTTTGGGGTTTAGGTGCGACCCCGATCCGTTTAATGAAAAAAAGTACATGGCGTGTACTTCTTGAGTACACAGCGTGTACTTCAGTTTTCCGTACTCCAAATTAATCGGCCTCCACCTCAGCCTTAAACACCGTGTGTGTGGCCCAGACACAGCCAGCACACAGCTTCGAGCCGGAAAAGAGTACACGGCGTGTACTCCGAAAGTACATGGCGTGTACTTTGAAAATTTCAAAAAAAAAATTCTTAAAGACTCCAGAAAAGGGAAAAAATACCTGAAAATAAGTTCTGGGTTCCTACAAACACCCCCCTTAAATAAATTCATCCCCGAATTTCCCTAACGAGACGGAGAAGAAGAAACCCCAAACAGCTTCGGCCATTGCGATCGTACATTGGCCTCCCTCTCCCAGGTCTCGTCCTGTAGTCACCCGTGCTTCCATAGCACCCGTACCAGAGGAATAGAACACCCACGGAGAACCTTCATACTACGACCTAAAGTCCGGATAGGATGCTCCTTGAACGATGAATACGCTTCAAGCTTGAATTCCTCGGGTTGAAAGACGTGAGACGGGTCTGAAAAGTAACGTCGGAGTTGAGATACGTGGAAGACGCCGTGCATGGCTTGATACCTCTGAGGTATCTGTAACCGATAGGCAACCCACCCAACTCTCTCCAAGACCTCAAATTGCCTAACGTATCGTGGTGAAAGGTTACCCTGTCTCTAAATCGTCTTGTGTCCCAACCTCGGGGCGACATGCTGGAAAACCTGATCACAGACCTCGAATTCCAGAGGTCATCTCCGATGATCAGCATAAGACTTCTATCGAGACTGTGCTATAGCCATCCTCTTCTGAATCAGCTCTATCTTCCCTGAAGTCTCCTGAATAAGACGAGGTCCCATCAAAGCTACCTCTCCTACCTCCAGCCAGCATAAGGGTGATCGACATGGCCTATCGTACAAAGCCTCGTATGGCGCCATCTGAATGGTCACCTAGAAACTGTTTTTGTAGGAGAACTCCACCAGAGGGATATTCTTCTCCCAAGAACCGCCAAAGTCTAGGATGCAAGCTCGGGGCATATCCTAAGGCACCTGGTTCATGCGCTCGGACTGGCCATCAGTCTGGGGATGGTATGCTATACTCAAAATTACATGTGTACCCAAGGCCTTCTGAAGTCCTTTCCAGAACCGAGAGGTTAAGCGCGCATCCCTATCTAAAACAATAGAGTGTGGAACTCCATGCAGACGAACGATCTCTCTGATGTAAAGTCATCCTAGATCATCAACGCTGAAGGTCTCCTTAATCGGCAAGAAGTAAGAAACCTTCGTAAGCCTTTCGACGACAACCCAAATAGCATCGTTCCCTTGAGGCGACCTCGGCAACCCGATCACGAAGTCCATCACGAAATCTTTCCACTTCCACTCCGGAATGGGTAGCTGCTGTAATGGCCCCACTGGTCGTTGATGCTCTGCTTTCACCTGCTGACATGTAGAACATCTCAAGGAAAAACCTGCAACATCCTTCTTCATACCTGGCCACCAGTACTGGTGATGAAGATCCTGATACATCTTGGTGACGCCAGGATGAACTGCCCAAACAGAGGAATGAAAATCCCGCATCATCTCCTCGCGTATGTCTGCTGGAACCCAAACGCGTCCCTAGAAATGCAAGATCTCATCCTCTCCCACTGTCCATCCAGGAAGAGGGTTCCCTTCTAACACACTCTCCCACAGGACTAAGCCTTCTGAATCTAATAGTATCCTCATCCTTACCCGATCAAGAAGTGTATAGGTAATAACTATAGAAGATAGAAAAGTCTGTCCTCATTTGTCGTGCACCTCCAGATGCATCACAGAGAACAAATCCATCAACTTCCACTCACTACTGGCCTCCTGAACTGCCTGAATCTGAGTTCTCCTGCTCAACTCATCTACCACGGCATTTCCCTTTCCCGGCGTATAGGAAAGCTCGAAGTCAAAAGACTATAGATACTCAACCCACCTGCACTGCCTCAGATTTAGATCACACTGAGTGAAGATATACTTGAGACTCATGTGGTCAGTGAAGACCACAAAGTGATCTCCCAGAAGATAGTGTCTTCAACAGTGCAAGGCATGAACAATAGCTGCCAACTCCAGATCGTGCGTAGGGTAGTTCCTCTCATGTGGCCTCAACTTCTGAGACCCGTACGCAATGAATCCACCCCCCTTCATAATAGTGGGTCCTAGCTTGATACCCGAATAATAACAGTAAATAGTGTAGCTCTTGCCTGGATCTAGCCAGACTAGTATCGGTGCTGACATCAACCTCCCTTTCATCTCTTGAAAGGCTGACTCACAAAAATTTGACGATAAGAACTTCTCCCCCTTCTTGGTCAGACCTACCAAAGGTGATGCTAGATGATAAAATTCATGAATGAAGCGTCTGTAGTATCCAGCCAGCCCTAGGAAGCTCTGTACCTCAAAAACATTCTTCGGTTGCTCCCAGGAAACTACACCTCTCACTTTCTCTAGGTCCACAGATACTCCTGCCTCTGAGATGACGTGACCCAAGAAGTGAATCTGATCCATCCAGAAGTGGCACTTCGAGACTTTAGCATAAAGCCGATGCTCTCTCTGTGTACTCAGAATGATCTCAAGATGTGTGGAATGGTCGTGTCGAGTGTGAGAGTACACCAAGATATTGTCCATGAAGACCATGACGAAAGATTCCTAGTAAGGATGGAACACTCGGTTCATCAGTGCCATGAAAACTGAAGATGCATTCGTGTGACCGAACGGTATGACTGTATACTCGTATGGACCATACCTTCTTCTGAAGGCTGTCAGAGGTATATCTTATGGTTTAATGTGAAACTGATGATAACCATACCTCAAGTCGATCTTCGAGAACACACGGGCTCCTCGAAGCTAATCGAAATGGTTATCGATCCTCGGAAAAGGATATCGGTTCTTTCCCGTCAACTAGTTCAACTTCTGATAATCCACACAAAGCTGAAGGGTATCATCTTCCTTCTTCACAAAGAGGATAGGCGAACCAAAAGGAGAAGTACTGGGTCGGATGAAACCCTTAGCCTGTAGCTCCTCCAAATGCTTCTTGAGCTCCTGAAACTCAGGTGTGGCCATCCTATAGGGAGGAATGGACACCGGTGTCGCTCCTGGCACAAGCTCAATAGAGAAGACTACCTCACACTCTGGAGGCAAACCCGAAAATTTTTCTGGAAAGACATCCTTGAAGCGATCCACCACTGGAGGAAGGCTAGCGCTGGAAGCAGAACTGAACTGACTCGTAGTTCCAGAGTCTCTCAGATTGCGCTCCATAATCAGTGCCAAATTGATGATGGAAGTAATGGATGTCACCTGGAAGATGTTCACCTACGAGAAAATCCCCCACCTGAGTTCATCCAAAAACTTCCTTGCCAAGAACACCCCACTCCCATCCCGAAGGGGTGTAAAACGATGCAGCTCAGTGAAACGAGAGGAATACTCCATGACAGAGAGAGTACCCTTCTCTAACCTCAGGCACTCCTTGGCTCGATCGGCCCTCAGAGTCTCCAGGTAGAAGTATTCGTAGAACACGCGCTGGAACTACTCCCAAGCCATAGCCTAATACTGGCCTGCCTGTGAGATCACGTCCCACCACCTCTTGGTGGAGTCTTAGAGCATGTAGGTGGCGAGCTTGACCCATATCTCTGGAGGCGTCTCCAGATGCTCGAATATAGTCAGCATGGCTTCCAGCCATGACTCTGCAGCCTGAGGTGCTCCCTCCCCCGAGAACGTGGGAGGATGCTGCTACTGAAAGACCTGCGTCAAGTCTACCATAGATGAGGCAGGAGTTGGTGCTCCTTGGAAGGCCTGCATCATCCTCATTAAACCTTCCCTGAACTCCACATCAACGCCCGCAACTGGTACAACAATCGGTGCCAAGGCTAGCTCAGCTGGCGGATCGACAGGAAGTCTCTGATCAGCCATATCTAGCGTCTGATCACTGTTTGATGACAGACGTACGAACGTAGGACGTCTTGGAGGCATAGCTCTGAAAGATCAAAAGCACACCTTAGATTAGGAAAACAAGGACATAGATCACTAGGGTGAAAATGTGAATAAGGGAAGAAAAACATAAAAGATTGCAAAACACGACTACACAGCGTGTATAAAAACTACACGACGTGTATTTTTAAGCCACTTACATGGGCGTGTACTCCTGACCTACAAGTTCTGTAACACCTCAAACTACACGACGTGTTGACACCAACACACGACATGTACAAGAAAACTAATCCCCTGCCCGAGTCTCTTTACACGGCTAACCCACACTGTCCGACTCAACCCGAGACTACACGGTGTGTTCGAAACAACACAGCGTGTACTAGACATGGCTTCGACGGCCCGTGTTGTTAATCACATGGCCGTCTACATGGTTGAACCTTACACAGTGTGCTCTGAACAAACACGACGTGTATAGGCGAAGGTGACACTGACACGTGTTGTTCATGACACGGCCTGGTACCTAGACAAGACTACACGGCGTGTTCCGAACAAACACGGTGTGTGGAAAAGAAGGTCACACCGGCCCGTGTTGTTCGTGACACGGCCGGGTACCTAGACAAGACTACACGGTGTGTTCCCAAAGGACACAGCGTGTGCTACCCGAGCTTCCTCGGCCCATGTTTTTAGTGACACGACCAGGTACACGACTCCGAACTCACACGGCGTGTACCAATGGTACGTGGCGTGTTCCTGAAGTTAATCCCACGACACCATGTTATGCTCACACGGTCAGTGACATGGCCTGAAAACTACACGGCGTGTATCCAAAAAGTACACGCCGTGTATTCTGGGTTTTTCTGGGCAGTAGCTCAGAAACTGCGTAGAATTCCAGAAACACTAAAAACAAGGGAAAAGGTGCCAAATTCTGATCTATGAGGGCCCATAACACCTCAAGAACCAAAATATGGTGTTCATTTAAAGCAAGGAACAAAAAAATAGTTTTTAACATAACAGCAGAGAATCTATCAAGCATCTATCACAACAGCATGCATAATCTACACAGAGCCTATTACAACAACATGCAATCGCTAATGCACCATAGATGGCATGGCAAGACAGCATGAAATGTGATTTCTACAAGTGTCTATATGATGCATGAGATGGAATACATTCATCTCATCGGGTTTCAACAGAAATAGAACCAAAATATCAAAACAAAAACCACACATGTCAAACGAATCAATCAAGGTGAAAACATATCATCCATAAAATCTCAAAACCAGAAAAACTGAAATTAACGAGGTAGTATGGATTTTCCCTGTACATGAGTTAGCTACTCCCGGGAATAGCTTAATACAAAGTACCAAATCCATCCTACCCCTGGATAAAGTCTCCAAACAGTAAAGAAAGAGAAAATAACTCCTCTGATACCACTTTGTAACGACCCGAATCTGGTGGCCCTCCACTAGTGCCCCATACCCGGTTCGCCGCATGACCTCAAGTGCATTTCCCCGAATGCCAGAGGCTGCTGACTTGCAGCTAGGGTCTTGGTGAGACGATGGGGAAACTACGCCCTCATTCGGTAAGGTATATAGAGGAAAAACAATAGTCAATAACGGAAGCAGTAACAACATGCATAACAACAGAACCAAACAGTTGAAGAAATGTAGATATATAACAATGATGACAATAATGCAGTAGGTACAAGTATCTATGAAAAAACAGCAAACACAACAACGTACTGGAATACCACTGAAACCAAGTGTAAAAGAAAAACAAGGTAGACTCCTCAGCATCGCGAGCCACGGATCGGTCTCATGCTCCCCAACTCCTGGTGCAATCATGATCCTGAAGTAGAAGGGCGCTTTCCCTTATCTATACCTGCAGCAACATAGTCTTCTTTGGCCTAAGAGAATGGCCCAAACCGAGTGTGAGATATAATTCTAGTAGAAAATCACCCAATGATTTGTGCCTAATAGTCAATGAATACATGGCAGTAATATAAACAAGAAGCAGCAAATAGGAAAGCACAAGTAGCTACAATCCACAGTTCTAAAAAGTAAAGTGCACAAGTAAACATCCAGAATCAAAAGAAAAAACAGGTAACCCACTGGGTAGCTCTCACAGCCTAACCCCTATGGTTCAACCTATAGTACTAGCAACCCTCTGGGAGGCACACACAGTCTCACCCCTCTGGTTCAGCTACGTAATTAAGCAGACTCTATGGGGAAGCACTCACCGTCAATTCCCCATATAGTCTCGTATCATGCTAAAGGATCTCTGGGGAAGCACTCAATGTCAATTCCCCCTGTGGCCCATGTCGTGTAACTACAGACTCTCTGAGGATGCACTCAATGTCAATTCCCCCTGTAGTCTCACATCGTTATTAAAAGACAATCTGGATAAGCCCTTCCATCAATTCTCCCTTGGGTCTACTACTCTAGGTTCTCACAGTCCTGATTATAACTAAACATGGTCAGCGTGCATATGTCATCCCAAGTAAACCTCAATAACTACTTGGATATCAACTACGTCTCAACAGTAATAATAAACCAGCAGTTCCAATATCCTACAACTAGGCATGGAAACTAGAAAAACTCCGAACAGGCAAAAGAAGCATGGAAAAGAAACCTGAGCACAAAATAAATTATTCTACTCACTAGAAATAACCTCTACTAAATCAGAAAATCAAAATCAGACAATCAGCAGGGCAAAAAAGGAAACACACAATACCCCGTTCAAGGGTATTGGTGGAATTTGCACATAATATTCATCAACTTTCTACAGAAAGGCACAAACCCCCTACCTCGATCCTTGGAGATTGATATATGTGAACCATGAATACAGATTCCTCTTAGAACAACGTAGATCTGGGAAAACGCACAAAACATTCATCCCACGATAACTTGGAAACGAGGAGAAACCAGGAAACAAGGCTAAAACAGAAGGAAGAAATCACCACTGTGATTCCAACGCAATCGACCGTTCCCAAATCGGATAATGGATGACGAGGCGGGATCTCGGCAAAGATTTTTCCGAATGGTTACTTCCGAGCGGACAAAATCTGGAGAAGAAGATGATTTTGGGGGTTAGGCACGACCCCGGTCCGTTTAATGAAAAAAATAACGTACATGGTTTGTACTTCTTGAGTACACGGTGTGTACATCAATTTTTCGTACTCCGAATTAACCGGCCTCCACCTCAGACTTACACACCATGTGTGTGGCCCAGACACGACCAGCACACAGATTCGAGCCGGAAAAGAGTACACGGCGTGTACTCAGAAAATATACAGCGTGTACTTTGAAAATTTCTAGAAAAAACATTTTTTTCTTAAAAACACCAGAAAAGGGAAAACGTACCTGAAAAGAAGATCCGGGTTCTTCCATCCACAATATTTGTCAATATATTTTTTCAAACACTATATAAAAATTGAAAAAAATATTTAATTTTTTTTGGAAATAAGTTTTTATAGTTAAATATTTTTATATATTCCTTAATCTATTTCCATTTGAAGAAATACATAGGCTCATTTTGTTTAGTTTCAAACATCATACTTGAATTTATATTATAATTATTTATCACACTATTATAACAAAATTATAATTAAAACAAAAATTGAAACATATAATTCAATGTTTATATATAAAATATGGATGGTAGTGTATTAAAAATTCACAATACACAGGATGTGTGGTCGTTTTGTTGGAAATCCATGCATTGAATCCAAAAAAATAAATATTCTATGTATCCAAATTGATTAGGATTAGCATCTAATGATTCTAAAAAAATAAATAAAAAATAAAAAATATATATATATTTTTTATATGATTAGATTCTAGTTTTTTACTCTTGTATTGTAGGCCTCAAGACGAGTCTGTCATATTTTATTTCCTACTCAAAATCCTTTCTTTGTTCATCTATCTTCTTATGAATTTATTTCACTTCCGAAAGAAATTTCTTATGTGTAAATCATATAAGGATTATTGAATCCAAACCATGCTTAATTGGGTTTTCCATTTATATAGTATAAATACCAAGACCTACATAAAATATGAAGAATTATTAACTTGAATGCCCATAATAGATCATTTTTTGGACAGAAATCTTATGAAAATGTACCTCATGTTTGTACTCACAGATGACTCTCAAGACCAATCACATCTATAATTAAATTTACAAATATTTCTTTTTCATATTTAATTTACGAAATATCTATATATTTGAATGTGTTTTCTGCATGAGGTTATAATGTTAATATAGGTTGTAGTAGAACTGGGGGGGAGACTGTACTCCTAGAATGTTCTTTTTTATCTTGGTCAATTCACTAGAGTGTCTTCATCTTTTACTATGTTTCCCCATAATTTTATTTGTCTATAATACCATAACTAACATTAAAACTTTTTCATTATCTCTTAAAGGGTTTTTATTTGGAAATTGTTTTTAGGAAATACCTCATGTATCATTATAAGATTAGACAGTCATGCTATGAAAGTTCCAATATCATCATTGACCATTGCAATATCCATATCATTAACTAGAATACAAAATTCAGTACTCATCTCTTGAACTACTTAAATACCTGCACTAATGTGATATTTTGGGAGTTCTTTTTTTGTACAATTTCTACAAGGATAATATACACTGTACCCCTCACAAAAAGGCATTTCCTGGGTGTTCATAGAAAGAAGTCACATACAACTTCACCCTATAGAATTTTAGTAATATAAAGTTATTGAATGTTTTCTGATTCACATTTATTAGAAATAGTAATGAAAAAATTGATTAACATGGTTATGGTATGAAGTTGAGGGGAGTGACTATCCTCAAAGATAGTGGGGCCGTTTGGTTCTTCATGTGATGATCTTCATTCCACTTCTAGTTCATTTTGATCCTTTCACATATATTGGTCTTTTAAACTATACCAGACAATAATATATTCCAAAGAATCTATTTTCACCTGAAATCCTTTAATAATATGATATGTATCTTCTTATGGCATTGTATTCTTTAAATATTTTCAAGGTGAAACTCCAAAACCAACACCTCTAACATGACCATATTGTTCCATCCACTATAAAACTACTAAAAGTATTTTTTGTCTTCAGTTATGGTTGCTAATAATTATTTTATCTAAAACATATAAAAACATATTAACATAAATAGATATTTTTATATGATACTATTATAAATCATAATGAATTACTATATTTAACTCTTATACATGTTTCTCAGACTAATTTTGTATTTTCATAATCTATTTTACCCTCATTATTTACACAGGCCTCTATCCATAACATATATTTTGGGATGGAAGTGGCTTCAGATTTTGATTCGTTGGTCCTCATATAAGAAAATTAAATACTTTTTTTCCATATCACATATATCATTTATTGTATGTTAAAAATAAATACCATTTTCTTCTCTAGTGAAGAATACCCCATCCTTGATTTATGATAGGGGTAAATTGTGTTTGGTGCATGTTTTTTATTTTCAAAACTCCTATTCTTCTTCATATTTTAATAATTTTAAATCAAATAGGATAAAATAAATAATGTAAAATAATATATTATCAAGTAAAATGAACCTAAGATGATTTCTAACCATTATGACAGATGAAAGCATTCAATTTTTATGGATTTCTAATGTGTTCATACATAACTAGTGGGTGGGGCTTTACTTTCCCCTCAGCATCCATGAGATGAAGCTTGGTAAGAGTGTGTCTGGAAGCCTCTATGGGCATTTGCAGCAACCCTTAAGACATTTTTCTTATGGAAATTATCTAAAATTAATGAACTATATATGGTACAATGAAAGGTAAATCAAAATTTAATTATATAACTAATATTCACCCCCCCCCCTATGAAACTTCCTGATATTTGATTTGTTTTTTTATTTAAAAAAAATGATTATGAATTTAGAAAAAATAAAAGAATAAATCTTAAACATGGAATGAAATAGTGGGAAATTGTTTAACTATAGATAAAACATTTGAAAAATAATATATAAAACGATGATTTAAATCTAGAGGATCAAAAATAAAAATACATAATTAAAAAAATAGTTTGTACCTTTTGTAAAAAAAATTGTTTTAATGATAGTAGAGAATCAAAATCAATCAACGTCAATTTGGAAGCAGGAGAATCCAGTTTTAGGTACATCATAATTGTGAAATTCAAACAACATATTATCATGGAAAACAATTAAAAAGAACATTAGTAGACATAAGATAATATGACTTGACATATGATTTGAGTTTTCTTAAACTATAAGAGAATGAACTAAATAAATTGTGAAGACTAGTAAAATAGAGACTTGTTATTTGCATTTCATATGATGTAAGTGGAAAATCTTTACAATAACTAATGAATTGTATGTTTGGGACAACTATTAAATGATTTTTTAAATGTATAATGATAGGAAACCTGTACAATCTATAAAACTTGTATCCTTACAAATTTTTTAGTTTTAGATTGTGTTATTAGAAAAAATTTCAATATGATCTTTTAAAAAATGAAATGGAATTAGAATAATGTACTGAAGTTATTGCACCTGAGGGAGATATGTCAAAAATTTAAGCATGAGGATTGTATATACAAAAAATTGAATATTAAATTATTTTAGGAAACTATACATATGTGTGGATACATTAATATATATTATTTTTGTTACTATATCAGTATCATTATCAGTCAACTTACATGAACCTAAAATCTATATAAAAAATACGGATAATTTCAATTAAATATTTTTCATATTTCATATGTAAAATAGAAAGTATTAAGATACATATATTTTCATTTACCATTTTCTAGCATACATATAATCATCTCTCTATTAATTTTATTTAAATTATATATATAACATTGAATGTATTTATATACATACCGCTTGAGTTGTTATAGGTTCTTAAAAAAAGCCTCTCTTGAGTGAGTCCTCTTGGAAGACCTCATGTTAATTGAACCTAGCGAGAAAAGGTAATGAGAAAAAATAGGGAATTTTTAATTTATTGTAGATGTCATTAGAGTATGTATGTAAACTAATGCACATGAAACAATTATATTTATAACTAAATATTATTATTAAAACATATTAATATCAATATAATATTACTATAACCAAATACATGGAAAATAAAGGCATACCATTCTTAGTAACAATGTTTAATTACTAAATAAGATTTTTTGTAGAGGTAATCCTATAGTGTAGACATAACATATAATATTTTATATTATTTTGTGTTTAAAAATTCTATTAACATTTTTTCAAAAATTACCAAAAGGTAGTAGATATAAATAGTCAGTATTGAAATGGTTATACAGATTGAGAAGTGTCATACAATGCTATTGCAATTGAGGAAGATGGAGGAGTCTTGTTTTCTTAAAGTCATCTAAGTCTTTTTTTTATTTTCTTGGGTGAGGTATTAGAAACATATAAATTTATATAGTGGAGAGGAATACCTACAAAAACATTATAGTATAATATTATTGTAAAAAAATATAAAAGTGTATTTTTAGTTATAAATTAGCTATAACAGCTATTGAAGTAAAACATGGAAACTATAATGTAATTTTAAAGTTAACCGGAGGGTCAAACTAACCATTTATTGTAAAATCTAATAATGTAATTCAGAATTGAACTTTGTATTTTATTTACACCATAAGAATTTGGAGTTTTTCATCAACATTATGAATACAATGAAGTGAATTGAATGATCTATTACCAATAGTTGAACATGTTATAAATGATAAAATATAAATAGGTACATAATTAAAACATATATAAAAAATGATAAATTTTTTTAATAAATTAAATATTAAAGGAAAGTAATTGATTTCAATCATAAATAATTTCAATGTTTTTTTCATAGATACGTTCCTTGGAGAATACATTATGATTGGTAGGCATTTGTGACATTTTTTTATGGAATCAGAATGTTAGTTTTAAGAGAATTTGTGGATAAGCATTATGAAATTTTTATGGGATCAGAAAAGAAAACACAACATACATATTAAAAGTAATTAATTTGAATTAAAAATACATTTATGGAGTTTTTTTAAGAGAATAAATAAAATATGTGTATATGGTATTTATTAGGCTAATAATTGAAATTTATTTTATATGGGACTAAATATAGATAATGGTAATTAAAAATATATGAGATGTATGATAACTATATTCACAACATGATTATACATAAGACATAAAGAGTTTGAAAAAATGATAGAATGGTATGATAACTTTATTTATGCAATGTCTAATGGTGAACATTGAATACTGATTTTGAAAAAATTAAATGGGACAACATTAAATTCATTAAGTGAATGAAGTTACCTAAATGTCACAAACACAAAGCATAGATGAAATTTTTTAATTAAGGAAAATAATATATACTCTTCTGATGAACCAATTCAAGTGTGTAAGATATAAATGATTTAATCCGCTGAACAACCAATTATTGTTGGAAAAGTATAAAAATCATGAAGCATGTAAACATGACAAATATTAGCTCAGTGTTGGAACATAACATACCTTAATGAGGAAAAAAACAAAGTATTTTAATCAAGAAAAATAATATTTCATTCATTATAGAAGAAATTTAAGGGAGTGAAACATCTGAACCATCAAATTATGGAATAAATTTTAGGATAAATTGAAACATAAAAAAGACAATTATATAAACCAATTGTCCAAACATAAATTTTAAAAATATAGATAGTAAGTAAAGAGTACACGTTTCTATTTGTATTATATAAGGTGAAAATAATTCAATGTGTGATTGTGTTATATTGGAGATAAATTGCATGAAAAATGAGACATATTTTGAATAAAACCATTATGTGATGCATTCTGTGAACATTGTGATTGCTAAAAAAGGAAAGAAAAGATTTCAACCTTTTGATGGTAGTGGTATGACTGAATTATCATAGATGAAAGAAAGAAATGGTCCAAGAATCATGATTCGGTTGGTAATCAAGGAGGCCAACATAATTTATTGATTATGAATACATAACCTAAAATGGAAGTAGATGAAAGAAATCCTTTAATACGAGTAGCCTGAATGTGGATACGTAGGTGGTGACAGGAAGCTGGAAGGCGGAGGTGGGTAGCCATAAGGTGGAGGCAAATCCGAGGGTGTGTATACGTAAGGTGGAGTCGGGTAGCAGAAAGGAGGAAGCCAATATTTATAGTGGGAGATGAAGATTTACATGGGGATGAGGGTCAAAAATAGGGAGTGTGGGAGTAGGGAGCAGGGAGCGGAGGAGCGAGGGAGCAGAGGGAGGGGAGAGGGAGATGGGGATGGGGAGATAGAGAGGGAGACAAGTAAGTGGGGGAAGTGGGGGTGAAAAGGTAATGGAGAAGATGAGTATGGGGAGACAAGTGCCCCGATAGAAAGAGCGGGTAATCAGGGAATCGAAAAAAATGAAGGGGAAATGAGGTAAGGAGGAGATGACACGTGGAGGGGTGATATGGGAATTAGAATCAGTAATATATTTTTTAGTAAATTAGAGAAATTATGTCGTAACATTACCTTAATATATTAAAAAAGGGTTTCCTTCATCACAGGATGGACATGGAACCATGAATATATATCTTGTTTCATATTCATTCTCATTATAAACCTAAAAAAACTAATAAACATTGACTTACTAGGGTAAATAGTTTGGACACCTAGATTCCAACCAACCTCAAATTTTATACCCTCACTTATTGACTTGATAATTTTAGTTTAAAAATTGATGATGCATCCTTATTTTTTTCATTAATTTGTTGTTGATCCCCTAATAATTATATAGTTTTGGCATAATCCACCTATTTTTCTCTAATATTGGTAACATCATACTTTTAAGAATTAATTTTCTGCATGATTAGTAAAAATTTTAATTTAGATTTATTAATATAGTAGATAACACCTAAGATTATGAGTAAAATCATAGTATATTAAAAACACTTTAACTTTCTCCTTGAACTCTCCTTATTTTCTTTGATGGGTGAATGGATTTGGATCCTCTATCGATAATTCAAATCCCCCCTTTATGTTTCCCTCTAACATATAATACATTGTCAACATTATTACCTCCATGAAATTATTGTTATATCCAAATGAATGGTTCATCCTTGAATAAATTTTCATTTGACCCTATAGTTTTTTTCTCGTAGTACAATTGACCAATTCTTGTTTTCTAGATCTGAGACATAAAATACCAACTATGTTTGTGATTCCATTATGAATGGATCATCCATATATCCTCACACATTGAAATTCACTTTCATGAATCCCATTTCATGAACTTTCATTTCACTCCTTCTATCAACCCATTTTAAATGGAAAATCAACACTTGAAATGTTTTATAATCCCACACGTATATTTATTCGATGATGCCAAAATATGACATATTCATATAAATTATATTTCTATCCTTGGAACTATATATATGAATCACTTCTGCGACAAGAATAACTGCACTATTTTTCATCATACTACAGTCACCAGTTAATTTTTTATAGAATGTATATTCATTAATTAAAAAATCAGTGTAATATATATCATTTCATTTGTTCCCCTAACTAGCCATTGAAGTCATTTGGAAATTGATTTAATATTTTTAAATAAATCCTTATAAACATGATCTTATAACCTTACTATAAACTATTTATTATGTGTATTTGATATCCATCATTCATCCCTTGATTGATTTAAATGTATAATAATTTATTTGTGGGATTTAATGTATGAATCAATATTTTCACTATTATATAAAATGTAAATGTGCTATTTCTAATTCTCTATGCTGATAGTGTTAACAACATATCTTATAGAAATCCTTTCACCCATAAGGAATCTATTGTGATGTGACTTCAGGAGACTACTTCTATCAACATCTGATAGGAAATCGGTATAGAATTCAAAAACAGATTTAAAAATGTATCATTTTGGAACAAAACCTTCTGGATGACATCAATTATTTACATACCCTTTAAAAAGCATTATATACCATTCAATTTGTTTCATCCATATATAATAGAAACAACAAAATAATTGAACCTTTTAAACCAAGTGAACCATTAGTTTGACCATTATATCAAAGAATAATGGTGGGAAGAACATATCTAATTCCCATAATATGACTGCAACTTCCTTATTCATGATTGGAATATTCACTGAGACAATAACTTTATTGCATATAGTTTTGAAAAAAATTATATTCTGGTTAATGTATGTTGTACATTTTTAGACATAATGCAATGTAAAGTTGTGAGCATCAAATATTTCATCAAAATATGACATTCATGTGATTTTAGTCCTCGTAACTTCAATTTAGTCATTGACAAAAAATTATTTATATTTAATTAATACACCTATGGAACTTTTTTACCATTTAGGAAAATGAAAAATTCTAATTTTTCTTGTCTGGATAGTGTAACATGATGATGGAAGAAAATTCCACCTCTTACACTTCACCAGTTCCAACTCTTCCCTTATTCCTATGTCAATAATGTACAAAATAGCCTTGATGCCATCTTTTGTTATTCAAGGAACATTTAGTGATATTCTAATAACACTATTAAATACATTTTTTTCTAGTTTTATGACGTCAATAAAATTTCTGACGTACAAACAAATTCAGTATGGTAATTCAAAGAAAATTTATCTATTCTTCCAACCTTATTTCATGGTTTTTTGAAAATGGTTTATTGAAAATAGTGTAAATATATTTTACATTATAAAATTGTTGATCACCCATTAGTAGAGATAGTGTTGTACCTTTTTTAGCATTCCCATAAAATATTTTAATTCCAATATTGGTATTTATGTCATTAAGGTAAATAAATTTGATACTCAAAAAACATAGGTATTCCCATTTATTTTTTTCATCTAATATAGGTATTTAGTTTTTGAGGTAAAAACAATTGATGTCCTAAAAATGGAGTCTTCTATGAATTTTTCAATTGAACTGAGTGTGAGCATTCTTTACAAATGGGACACCACTGATATTCCTTTAATGATATATGCTAACAAATTTTCATAATCAGGAAATTTATTTATCATCCTAATCAACATGGGAATAAATATGCATTATTAAATTTCATGAGCATCATAAATTGTTACACATGTATACCACATCAATTTCATATCTTCGATCAATGTATCCAAATAGACTTCAATATCATTACCGGGTTATTTTGGTCCAGATATAAGCAGAGACAACATAATGTATTTGCAATTCATGGAAAACCATTGAGGAAATTAATAATTTATCAACATAACTCGCCTTGTAAAGTGAGTACAAATCTATACACTAAAAAGATTCATTCCATTTGCTGATAATAAAAGATGGAAGTTTCTCAGCTCATTTCCAAATTCAAGATAGTCATAATAAATTTTCTTCACTGAGGAGAGTTACTAGATGGCGTAGTTTCTCATATTTTATTATTGTATCTATATTCCATGTTAATTTTATAATAGATTCCCATCATCTACAAAGTAATCTAAATTGTGGAAAAACAAGAAAGTACCATACAACTTTTTAAGGAATTAATTCATCTTTTATGTATCGATTCAGACCACACATTGGTAATTTTATGAGTGATTCATGGTCCTTGAGAAAAAATACACAATCATGTAGAAAATCATATATATTTTTAGAGATCATTCCCATTGAATGCATAATTCTTTTAGCATCATTTGTTAAACATGAAAGTTCATTTACTTCTAGTGTCATATAATTTATGAGACCAAGTAGTTCTATTAAACTAGTGTCACTCCATCTACTACCATCTTTCAAATTATATAAATTCAATATAGCCGACAATGTTGTGTATTTAGTACAACTCGTATACAATGGTCTCTTAGCACATCTATTTAAATTCACAAAAAACTTTGTACAATCATTACGGTCATCTTTAATTTCCATTTTCATTTCTTTTATATGATCTCTATCACCATTTACACTGGTATTCATATGAAATCATCCATAAACCATAATATCAATCTAATCAGTGTTCACATTCATCATTTCCCCATTTTTAGTCCAAAATTTATAGCTATGATCTATTCAGTGAAAAATCAAATGTTCCTCCAACTATTCTGGACCAATTTTTCTTGAATATAATTAACATAAACAAGAACAATGGATTTTGGAATGTTCATTTAAATTCTCTATTTCAAACTTGATGAACACTTTAACTACATATTTATTCACTTTTTCAATAATATTATCATTCATCTATTTTCGATTCATATCCATCATGTTAGGTTCATAAAATATTAATTTTGTACAAAAATAAATAAATAAACAAAATATATTCATAATAATTGTAGAATGTTATAGATAATTATAATATTGGGAGCCCAACATATGAATATTATTAGTGATGATTCCTTACAAGTTATCATTTTACGCAAAGGTGACATGAAAGGAAACAACTTGTGGTAAACATGTGGTTGTTGGTCCATGTTCTCTATATAAAGTTGTGTGGGAAAAAGGTGGTAATTCAATGACAGATTCTACATCCTTTCTAGGTGGGAGTCCAACAGGATGTAAGAGTTAATGTTTATTAATTTCTTTACTTTGTATGTGGATGTCCATGTGGTGTTTCATAGAATGTTTGAGCGGAGCATTAAAGTAGTGGGAAATTTCAGGTGAATATCACCATTCAGTGGACAAATATCATGTATAATTATTCATAAGATCCAGCTAAAGGATTGAGTCCCTAAAATCATATGGTATATTTGACAACAAACAAGTATTGGTCAACCCTCGATCCATCATTCCTTTAATTATAAAATTTTTCCAATGATAGGTATTCACTTAAAGATTAAATGTTTCTTGTCTCATTTATTCCTATTTACAATCTTCTAATACACTTTACAACATAAATAAAGTGCTTTTAAATCATTATTTCTTGTATAATTATAAAATATATTATTAAAAATGTTAATATCATGTATTTCTTACACAAATGAATCACTTACAGATATAAATTAATCTAATCATCACTAATAAATATGTTGAAAAACCAAATTTATTTATTATTTGATGGAAGACTTCCCTTGGAAATTCTTGTTCCTGCTTTATATTTAATTGTGACCCGTCTTTCTAAATTTTTGTAAATATATCTTTCCTCATAAAATACAAGGTTATGTAATCACTAGATTTTTACACGGAGTTAAGGATCTTGTAATTTCATGAAATGATTGGATGAAATTATTATTGATGGTAGAATTGAAGTTGGATTACCTATTACTCCATTTTTTATATATTATTCTAAACCATGTATTCTAGGGATACCTACAAATATATTTGTATTATAAACCACTAATGAACCCATATTTCAAAAATGGTAGAGTCATCAATCTTATGTATATTTCACATATCCTACAATATCCAAAATCTCTATTCAATTTTCTTAAAAAGAATAAATAATTTCCATTAATTAACATTCCAAAAAATCCAGTTAACATGGATTTCACATAATCGATATCCAAACCATTCTGATTCTACCTATAACAGATAGTTCAAGATGTTATATAAATTTTCTATTCCTAAAACACTATCTTATATAGTTTATTAATTAGATATACCTAGATAAGAAGATGAAACATAAAAATACCCACACACCTTAAACTATGACTAATTTTTTCTTTATTCACCACTCATATTTATGGTAACTAGATTTGAAAATCATTCTGAAAATGATTTTCTTAACATCTATATTAACCAAGGAGAACTCGCAAAACCTTCAATACTATGAGTCAATTTCTAATTAAAAAACAAATAGAACACTCTAAAACACCTTGGATCCTCAATAATAATTTCTAGGTCCATTATATAACAGTTTACTATGAGGTGAAGATTGGTTGAATCAAAAAAATTGATTTTGGGCTCCCACATAATGGGAAAACCCCATACCATTTCAGCTCTATCTGAACATGATGTAAATCTTATAATATTATATGAGAAAGTATATACCAAAAAACTTATATATTAACATGATAATATTATAAATGCATAAAATAAAACAGAAACTAAACCCCTATAATAAACCCAATTAATAGGTCTCCCAAATCATAGATAAGCTTAATAAAAACAACATGTTGACATTTAAAACAACATATTATTATTTTTCACTTCAAAAAAATTGTTTCAATATTTATTCTCAGAATAAAAATGACCATTTACCTACATAATAAAGTAATACCTTTAGAAATAAATTTTATAGAATCCTTGAATATTCATATTCATTTTCAAAACCAATTCTGTAAATCAATTACAAAACCATTTCTAATAAATCACCATAAAACAGTAAAACACCCAAAATTTGATACAATTATGCCTGTGAAGCTGTTAGGAAGGGGGAGAGGGAAGGATTACTAAATTATTCAGTCGATGGAGTGAAATACATAGAAAGGGTGGTCACCTGAGGTCTACTTCACGATTGTGGGTGGTCGGCTCATGATGAAGAAAATGTTAGCGAGGAGTCGAGGTGGTAGAAAGTAAGAAATAAAGGTAAAAATAAAATGTGTTTGGGACTAGGTATGGTCGAGAGAGGTGATCGATGACACTGATAAACAAGAGAGGAGGAGAAATAACAACATACCTTAGATTTGAGAGTTGATTCAACTGAGAGAAGGTCGATGAAGAGAGGCAGATGAGTAGAACTTCCACAAGAGCTTGAATGGGGTGGGGGAAAACAATTCAATTAGAGTTCTATTTAAACGATTGGGAAGGGTTTTATCAGTGATTTCAAAAAAAATTGACAAAGAGTTGTTTTATCAGTGCTAAGATAATAAGAGATGATAAACTATATCTTTTTCAGCACTAAATAAGCATTGATACTGACCTATATAATTAATTTCAATAACATAATTAATATAATTTAAAATTTTAAATGTATATAATAATAAATAAATATAAATTTATATAATTATAAATATAGTAAAACAATTGTAAATATGTATTTATAAATATAATTATAGATATATATTTATAATTATAACTATAAGTAAATATATTTGTAAACATATTTATAAATATTTGTATATAGTTTTAAATATATTTATATAATTATTTAAATAAATAAATTTATTTAATTATATATAATTATATAAATAAATATATTTATATAATTATATATGTTTATATAATTATATATATATTTAATAAATAAATATAAATATAAATATAAATATGGTAAATATATTCATTATTTAAAAATATTTATTATAATTATATAATTGTTTAAATATATAATATTTTATATATAATTATATAAATATTTTTTAGAAAATTATATTTATTTATTTATAATTATAAATACATAATCTTAAAAATATAATATATATACATATATAAATATATTTATTTATAAATATTTATTTACAAGTATAGTTTAAGAATTATTAATGAATATATAATCTTTAATGTAAAAAACTTAAAAATGAGTGAAATTTAATAATTAAAAATGAGTAGACTTTAAAAATATTAAAAAAATGAACAAGTTTTATTAATTATAAAAATTATTAAAAAAATAAATTATGATTATATATTGAAATGGATGTGAATATGTATTGAAAATATTAAAACATGGTAAATACAAATTTATAAATAATATTAGAAAATGATTAAATCCTAAAGAACTAAAAAATATAAAAAATGAATAAATAATACTCAGTGAAATAATATTAAAATAAATAAATAAAAGTTGGTCATTATAAACATAATATATTAAATATATTATGTAAAGACATGGAAATTTCAAGGAAAACTTTTTCTTAACTTCTTTGAAATTTTATGAGTCTGCAGTTTCTGACGACGCCTGATTCTGAGGCCCGGTGTGCCCAGAATCAATTTCCGAATTTTTTTTCGGGTACGTTCAGTAAACGTACGTGCGGGTTTTTCTATAATTTGAACCATTGCTCGGAATTGAAATTAGAGGGCACCGATGAACTCGCAGCGTGGGTAATTGCTTAAGGGGATCTTCACCGCAGTTTTTTTTATGCGGGTTGAAAGCTTAAATTTGGGGATTAGTTAAAATGATAAATAAAATTGTTTAGAACAATTTTATTCACCATGGTGGTTAAATCCTACATGGGGAAGTTAATGGTGGGGCCTATCCCCACATAACTTCCCATGTGTGGATATTTGTGAGGTGGGGCCCACATGAGCTCCAACCTTTCATCTCTCTTAAACCTCCCTTAAACTCCCCAATTTAACTCCCCCCTTTAATATCTAGACTCTTCATCTTCTCTCTCTCTATTTAATTTTTCCAACCCATGGTAACTTAATTAAGTGAAACACTTAATTAATTATTTTTGGGTGTTTGAATTAATTTGGAATACTTGGAAACATTATATTATGGAGAATCCATTTTCTTTCATTGGCTTGGAAAATCTTTAGTGGAACCTTTGGATTAAAAGAGAGCTTCATCCTTTGATGAAGAACGTTCTCTCTCAATGAAGAACAACCATCTACTCTTCTCTTCCTCCGCATCAAGGTAGAAGATGCCGACCATGGAGATTGACACCATCGACAATGTTCTTTCTTCCTCCGATGTCGACAGGATCGACACTATTCTTCCGCGACGTTATTCTATCACGATGTCTGCCTCTTTCCACAGCTCGACGATGTGCAACGTCATAATCAAGGTAGGGGGATTTTTTTATATTTATATATGTGATTTTACCCTTGAGCATGGGCGTTTAATTGATGGGTGTTTGTATAATTTATTTTGAATAAATTATACCCTTGTTGTTGATGAATTATGGATTGAGCCTCATATGCGGAAGGCACGGGCTAACAAACAAGTCCAGACCCTCCGCTGGTTGATTGTCCGTAAGAGGATTGACGGGTGATGACGAAACAGGGCTGAAATGGTGACTTGAAGTCATCGCAGTGAAGAGCGGGTCCCAGGATAGCCACTGGCATAGATGGTGGGAAAAAAGGACCACCATAGTGCGTCCGGTGGTCCGCGGAAGGCGGGGGCGGCGGCGCGTAGCCGGACCAGTCCGTCGTAGCTGGGTCACGACGGTGGAGGAAGACCGGAACAACTTTTCCATTCTGTAGATGGAGGGGTGCGTCTTAATGTCGCGCCAGCAGGGGAGGTCCTGCCCTCTGCTCATCCAGGATGGCCGAGCCGCGGCCGGCCGCAGGCCGGGCCGGACCCGGGTCGGGGCGACCCGGTTCGGGCCAACCCAGGGTCGGTTGGGCCAGGTCAGACCGGGCCTAGACCCCCCCCCCCCCTTTTGGACCATTTTTGTTTGAACGCCCATAACATGAGATACAGACTTTCGATCAATGCACTGTTAGTTACGTAGAAATCTTTGGATTGATACGGTCGTTTCGGTATATTACAGTCAAGCTTTCGGTGAAGTTTGGGTACGACCGTGTTGGTTCGAACCCGAAACTAACCGAGCCCTTGGAGTGGAAACGCTTATAACTTAACTAGAAGACATCTGATTGACGTGTTTTCAATTACGTTGAATTCCTTATGATGAGACATTTCTTTTGGCATACTCCACTTGATGTTTGGGTACATTTGGAGTACGGTCGGGTTGGTTTTTGCTTAAAAACCAACCGGGCCCCTAGAATGGAAAATCTAATAATTCTCAGACTAGACGTCTGTTTGATGAACATTAATTGGTGTTGGTAATCTCGTTTAGAAACAATTCGTTTGATTATTCCCCATGGGATTTCGGGGTAGAGTTGAGATACGGTCGGGTTGGTTTATACACCAAACCAACGGGGCCCCCGGGATAAAAAGGCTAATAACTCACAGACCGGGCGTCAGATTGACTTGTTGTCTATTGCGTTGAGACCCCTATGATGAGGAGGTCCTTTTAGATACTTCCATGTGAGATTACATGACAAATGGAAGTATCGACCAGTAGCTTGTGGAGCGGATCCTCCCGAAGATGAGCGTATGGAGTACAAAGACCTTGTAGCTGGCTGAGACTTGAAGACTGCCTGTCCAATTTGATTCGGAGTGAATTGACTTGCCTAGTGGGGATCACTACTGTGTTGGGGTGAAAAACTCGTGGTGGAAGAGCGCTACTTTGTTTGGGCGGCAGACCCGCCTTACTCGAGAGGAGGAGTACCTCTGTAAGCTATTAGGGGGAGCGCTACTATGTTGGGGTGACAGACCCATGGCGGGGAGCACTACTGTGTTGGGGTGGCAGACCCGTGGTACTCGACTGAGGAGGTATACCTCAACAGTCTAAAGTTAGTGACTAGCACCTCGGAGTCGTGACAGGACTATTGCGCTCGACAGAGGAGGAGTTCTCCAGCACCTGTGTTTTCAACATCGTGAATAAAAATCATGGTTTGAGCTGAGTCAATGACCTTTGTGTTTTCTTCATGATTGGATGATTTTATGGATGATGTGGCACTACTTCCACGGTAGAAGCAGAGATGCTGAGTGTTATCGATGCTATCTCTTTTGTAAGGTGCCACAACTGGAACAACATCTTCATAAAGAGTGACTCAACTACTATTATCCAGGACATTTGGAGTTGGACCATTCATCCTGCCTGGACACTCACTACTCTTTGGATTGATTGTTTAAACTTGCTCTCTGGGATCAACATCATCGCCACTCACACCTACCGTGAAGTTAACAAGATTGCTGACGGGCTTTCCAATATGTGTGTTTCTCATGCTATGATTTGGAGGGACGATATTCCACCTGAATAACTCCCTCTCTTTGTTAGGGATGTTAACAAAATTCTTTATTTTAGAATTATGTAATCTTTTTTATCAATAAATTTTGGTGTTTTGGTCATTGACTGGAATTCTACCTTTCAAAAAAAGACCTTTGTGTTTTCCTCATGATTGAGATGGGTTACATAATAACTTAGTAATATGTATGGGTATATACCTAAGTAAAGGTTATCTGTTGACATCTTTCTTTGTGGTTTATATTTGTTGGATTTTCTGAGACCTTATGGGTCTCGGGGTCCCTACTAAGTATCTTTATACTCACCCCTACACGGGCTATGCCCACACCTCATTTTGTTGGATGCAGATGATGAATCGTGCTGACCGAGGCAGAGTGTACGAGGATTGGATGGTACCCAGAGATGGACACTTGGTGTGACGGCACACGGAGCGGACCGATAGTCGCAGATTGATGAGGAGGACATCTGTACCTACCCTTTAGGTAGGAACCCAGAGGATAATCCAGGAGCATCCTCTATCTTCCAGCTGTTTGTCTTTTCAGTTTTACTTTCTTTCAATTGTATTTGTACCGTTCTGTTGGGCTTGTATTCCGGCCCCTTTTGCTTTCAACACTTGTTATACTATTTTATTTAGTGTTTGCTTCCACTTGTTCTCTGGTTGTATGAGTTTACGTTTTATAAAGGCAATCCCTTCCCAGTTATAGGGATAAACGCCTTTGGTGCTAGTCGACAACCCCTGGCCTATGGAAGATGGGCTTGGGGTAGTTACGACACGGGCCCCAGGGGACGGGTCGTGACATATTATGTTACTAAATGCAATTCTAAAATGAATATTAGCAATTGAATATATTACGTAAATATAATGTGTGTGTGTTTATATAATATTTCATTAATTATGTAAATATTCTTGTGTTTGAAATTAATTTATATATATATATAAAAGTATGATATATTTTAAATTGAATAATGACATTATATAATATGTAACATCTATTAAGGAAATAAATAATAAGAATAATTAATAAATTTAAAAAATTGATAAGTATTACTAATTTTATAGATAATTTAAAAAAAAATGAATATTTATATATGATAAAATAAAAATCTATATATATTAATTATATAAATGACAACCATATTAAGAACAATAAATTTTAATGAATAGAAATGTATAAATAAATATTATAATATGGGTAAAATATAAAAAAAAATATTGAAAATGAAAAATTAAAGATGAATAAATTTTAAAAATATTAAATATATTAATGAATAATATTGTATAAAATCATTAAAAATGAATAAATATTATAAATCTATAAATTATAAAAAAAAGTAAACACATGCTCAACATAATCAATGATTAAATTATATTGAATTAATGCAACTTAAAAATAAGTGAAATTTAATTAAATACATATAACTAAATAATTAATATACATTTTATAAATAGAAAATGAATAAATTTATTAAATACTAAATATAATAATTAAATTATAATTATACTATTTATTCCAATATATATAAATATTAATTTTTTATTATTTTAATAATTTTATTTTTTTATTAATTATGAACAGTATATTAGTTATTTAATTATATATATATAATTAATATGTTATTTATTACTATATATATATATATTAAATTTAAAAAAGTTAATTATAAAAAAATTAGGGGATGCCCTGTTCTAGATCGTGAACACGCATGAATATATGTTTAAATAAAAATGAATATATATTAATTATGTAAATTACAACTGTATTAAAAATATAAAATTTGAAAAATATATATATATTAAAAAATTTACTACTGAAATGTTTATTAATAAAAAATGAATAAATCTAATATATATATAAACACACACATAGTGCACTGTTAAGATTCTCCTCTCGGCTACGATGGTGGATTCATTCTAAAGTTTTTCTTTAGTGGATCTGGAGGCATCTACATTCTCTAATATTCTCTGAAAGTCTTCCACTTCATTCCTCTACTTTGCATCTCTCAAGGGAGTCATTGAGTTCACCCTTACTGTTCATCCTCTCCATTTACCCTCATCCATAGATCTGTACATATCTGGGCTTTCCCTGCCTAGATCGATTATTGTGGTGTGGTTGATTGTGGGGCATGACGATCCGGTGACCTCCCCATGTGATGATGTTTTAATTTGTGGCTTGGCTACCTTCGAGCATCGATGTTGGTGGTCTAGTGATGGATGAATTACATATGACAACTAGGAGTGAGGATTGTCACAGCGATCTTGATGAAAATCATTGGTGGTTTAGGTGGATGTGAGTTTCCAAAGAGGGACGTTGATGGCTTCTTGTCACTGGCGGGTTCTGGTTTAGATTCTTTGGATTCCTTCTCGGTGGTCGGATATGTTTTGGTGATTTTAGGCATGGTGTAGTTGGGATCTATCTATATTTTGGGACTATCTATTCAATTAGGTTACAGATTCTGTTTTGAGCAGTAGATTTTATCTCGTTGCATTTGGATTACGGTGAAGATTATTGTAGGCATCACTAGTTGGGAGGCATCAAAAGAATGATGGGTGTGTTGGCACCAATCATCCTTCCATCTGTCCACTTCCAGTTTGATGGATGGTTACCCTGTCATTAAATTTTCATAGTGTTTTGTTTCTAGTTTTTTGTTGCATCGGGATGATAGTGTAGTGAGTTTCTCACAAACATTGTCGAGTGGGCGTCTTGAAAGAGAGGTAGGTGTGATGGAACTTATCATCCATCCCTCACCCCTATATGTTTGTGTGGATGGGAGGGGTGCTCTGCCTCATTGTGTTGGTCCATCATGGTGATACTTCTTAGCAGGGGGCGACACATCATCTGTGATTGAATTCACTATTTCATTGTTTAGAAGGTGTAATGTGACTTCTTCTATTGATTTTATATATGTTCTTCACCCATTGGATACTATATACCTTTATTTCCCTTGGGTATTTATTTTCTTAAATAATTGACCTCAATGGTTGTAATGGGTTCCCTCTTTTCCCAGTTGACAAAAGTGGTCTCTTTTTTATGTTCAATAATGGGAGTTTGACCCTCAACCTGTTAAGAATTAATTATATATATAATATTTTTGAAAATTTATTTATTCTTAAATAAATAATTAACAACCCATTTATTAATATATATATAAATTAAATTTAACTAATTATTTACATATAATTAAATAATAAATATGTTATTTATTAATACATTTAGATATATATTAATATATATATCTAAAATAGTATATATTAATAAATATAAATATTTATTATATATCAATATATTTTTATACATATAAATATATAATTTTATACATTAATATTCAATATATCAATATATATTTTTAGATACGAAATAATAATTTTACTATAAAAATGAATAAATATAAATAAATTTTAAAAATGAATAAATTTTAAAAAATATTAAACAAATAAAAACTAAATAAAATAAAATTTAATATTTATATATATATATATTTAATATATTCATATATATTCCCCACCGTTGGTGGTGGGGTGGTAAGGGCTTGGGGGTGAGGGGCAGGTCGTGGGGTCCGGTCCCCAGACCTGCATGTTTACTGCACTTTCTCTATAGCTTCGCGTGCTGCACATGTGATTGTAACCAAACTTTTAATATATTCATATATATAAATATATATTTTTATATATGAAATAATAATTTAATTATATAAAAAATAATTAACTCTTTTAGCCTTCAATAGTGAAGGTCAACTGAGTGTATACTAAAGCAAGAGGAAGGTGGGACAATGCTTGAGGGAGCTCGTAGAGTGGACTACGGTGAAGAGAGGGTGGGAGAAGGCCTATTTAGCCTATGAGTGTAGGAAAGATCCCATTTAGGTGTGTAGATAGTCTTTGTAGGATCTCATCCTTGCAGTAGGCTTCTGGTGTGCTGGTGTCACAGAATGATATAAAAAGAATCATCTGATCATCTGCAAGTTCAATGTGGACTCACATGCACAATGTGTTTAGTTTTATTAGAATTTAAACTTTCGTTGATAAATATGACACTTATCCGTGATACAAAAAATGCATTGATAAAGGGACACATTTATCAGCACTGATAATGGTGTCATTTTATCAGTGCTTTTCACTAGAGCTGGTAAAATTTAGAATTGAATAAACTAAAATATGTAGTAGTGGTAAATGATTTAAAAAAAATTAAATATAAAAAATGAGGTCATATAATAAATTAAATTGTATTATAATAAAAAATTAGCTCAATGCTAAATTCTCCCTTACAGGATAACGTCTCCCCTTTTCCCAAAACTCAAAGAAAAGTCACGAATCAATGATGCACAATGAATGATTCACCATTTTTAATTTCTTTCTTTCTTTCTTTTGAAAGTAGATTTTGTAAAAGTATCACATCCACCCCCAACCTCAAATAATAGAATCATTTTTAACATAAATTATGTGACTGGACCCTCCAAGACATAACTTATTTAATTTTTCATTTTTTTTGAAGAGGATGTCTAATAAAGTATAAAAAAATGAATAATCACAAACCTTTTCCTTAGTATTCTATGAAAACACCCCCACACTTATCTGTTTCAATATACACATCCCTCCCACCATGGTGTTGTCTCCCCAATACTCATCTTTTTTATAATCATGAAAAATACCTATATTTGGATAGAAAAGGATAGCATGGGCTCATAATATGAATCTTAGCCAATAAGGGTATTCATGGATTCTACTGGATTAATAAGGATTAATTTAAAGGTGAGTCTTATGATAAGTTTTAATAAAAAATATGCCCCAATTGTATAAAAATTGAATATATACAGTCATAGCATCAACTAGATTAAAAAAACATTCTAAAATAAAGCATGTCTGAGTCTCACTCAAGAAATATACTCAAGAAAAGAATAAACAAATTAGGATTAGAAAATCTCTTGGGATTGAGAATATTTATTTGGGAGTATCATGCATGTAAATAAACACTAAAAATAAATCAACCTATAAAAATGTTATATTTTCAAAGCACGAAAAATATCATAAAAATTTCACTTAGAAAAATCAATTGATTCTAGAAATCATGATTTTTCAAATTCTTATTCTCATATTTATCTCTAATAATTCATTCCCTTATTTTCCTTATTCAAATTTATTGACAAAGAAATTTAAAAATATCACATGATAGTTATCCTAATAAGTTTTTTTTCCTTGATTAGTGAAATTTCTAAAATTAGTGTGTGGGTATGGATTTTTCAAATAAAAATATTAAGTAGAAATTTAAGAGAGAAACATAAAATTGATAAAATTAAAACTCATAGTAACCGTTTTTATTGACGTGCTTCATCTTGTAACTGCTAATTCTGATTTCTTCTTATGACTTAATTTTCAATCTATAAAATTAAACAACTTACCAAAACTAGAGGTCCATTCATTAAAGTAAAAAAATATAACGTTAATTAAAACATAAATTGCTAATATAAAATTAAATCCTAAGAAAGAAATAAAAATATAAGAACCTAGAATGTAATAAAGAACATGGGTTGCCTCCCAAAAGTTTCTCTTTTTATTATGGTCTTTTATATTAATCTTACCTTTTTTACCTGATGAGGATATGATACAAAGATAATCATCATGGATTAACCCAATTTTGATTTTGGAGAACATACCGCTCATCTCATATCCTCTTCCTTTAATTTGGTGTGAAATTAAAATGAGGTGACCAAAACATAGATAGTTTGAAGAATTATATGAAGAATTCAAAATCGTTCCATTCTTTGTGAAATTCTTCTATTATTGGCTGCATTCATTCCACTTCTATAATGATCTCTTTCAGTTTTATAGCTAACTCCTTTTCTTATTATTTCTTGGTACTTATTCTTATTCTTAATCTATATAGTTATTATAGATTTTATCAGGTTCTTCTTCTTCTTCCCCTTCCTCCTACATTGATCCAATATTTTCAATAAATTATATTACAAATTCACCATCTAAGTTCTCTTATACCTCTTTATCTACGTTTTCTTACTCCTATGAACTTGCAATGTTGGTGGAATTACATATAGAAAAAAATAAACTTCGGAATATAAATTAGATTCATTGAACATTCTTTCATACTCTTGAAACTCCTATTAAAAATTTGATTCTAGGTCAAGGAGTGTTGCATCTTCCTTGATCGAGTATGGTTGTGGGAATATTTCTGTATGACTATTAATTCTTATAAACTCATCAATGTTTTGGGTAAGATCCCTAATAAGGATTATGAATTCATATTTTTATTCAAAAAACATTATAATATTATCATCACAACATAAAATACCCATGTGAAGTAAAGTAAATAAAAATTAAAAATGAAAAACTTATGCTAAAATTAGGAAACATAAAGGGATGAGAAAAGTGTTTTTCAAAAAAATTTCAGTTAAAAATAATCTCGACACTTGTCCTTGTGAGATCAACCTTGTGAAATAAATATTATATACTAATTAACTATTTATTTAGACATTTCATTTTCCTGTTATTTAAATTTTTTAAATTCAGTATCCCCATTAGAATTAATGTTGCCTCCCAGTGGTACCAATTTAGTTCCATTTTTTAGGATACTAAATTTAAAATTTTAAAGAACATTATACTATAATAATTATATCAATTATTCATTAGTAGAGGATATACAATTCTTGAGGTTGATGATAAAAAATTTTGTTAAAGAGTTATAATTATTTTAATAGTAAATACTTAATTCTATGAATGGAACTAGAAATTTGGTCACTAGTAGGGAATTATTAGAATCCTATCGGGACACTCATATTTAATAATTTAAATTTAACTTAGACTAATGTGGTTTAATAATGTAGTAAATATAAAGTTCAAGGCCAAACTCATGAGACAATGAAAATATATTTTATTAATTTTAAATGATTAATATGAGACTGATTAAGAATGAGAGCTGTGAAAGAGATTGGTTTTAATTTAATGAGAAAAACATTCTAGGTTTTGTAAATTTTGGGTTCATGTTCTACTGATTTTTAAATTTAAATTAATTAATAATGTTTTCATTAAAACTAAGATGAATAAGATTCTTTTTCTTGGTATCAACTCATTAACACAAAAAATTTCCTTCTTATATAGTCAATTACATTATGCTATTATTGATTTAATTTTCTCAATACCTTTTTAAAACATTATCATCCTAAATTTTATCCCATTGATTTTTGGAGCATGTTTGATTAATGATAAAGGTATTAGAGAAATTTTTAGAGGCATAATGGTGATTTAGAATGCCTACTTCCAAAACTATGGTGGCTACACCATAGTGTATATGACTGTGCCGAAGAGGAGGATATTGTTTCATAGTACAAAAGGTTATGACATAGTGATATAACGGAATAATGGCTACACCCAGAGAAAAAATTTCTGATGTGGTATTGATGGTGATATGTTTTTTAGAACTAGTACAAATTGAGCATTTAACAGTGCTGAAAATGTATCTATCAGTGATATAGAAGTACTGATAATGAGAGCGATGTTAAAGGGTTGTATTTAATAGTGCACATAAGAAGAACTAATAAAGGAACAATTTAACAGTGCTAAAAAAAGTGCGGATAAATGGGGCCTTTATGAGAATTTTTTAGAACTGATAAAGGGGGACTTTAATAACACTTTCATTAGTGTTGATAAAGAAAACTTTTATAAGATTTTTTTAGCCAATTTAAAGGGTGCCTTTACCAGTGCTAAAAAAAGAATTATTAAAGTCCATCTTTATTAGTTCTTTTTTAAGTACTGATAATGGTGGAAAATATATTTTTTTTAGACATCTCCCTACCCTGGCATTTATCAATGCTTCCCCCCCCCCCTTTATTAGTGCTATTCAGCCACTCGCATGGGAGCTCCACCCCCCCCCCCCCCCACATTATTCGGTCTTTATGAACTTTCATCCTCCTATGTGTGTCTGGATTTGATCCATGTACCTCTACTTTGTAACTCAAATGCCTATAACACTGCACCATATTGTTTTGTTGTCTATTTTATGATATTTATGTTTATATATAAATATATAATTGTATATAGTTGTGTATTTACATATAAATGGTTTATATTATATTTATAAGTATGTACTACAGGATACATTTTTACAATATTTTTAATGATATTGATAATGATTTATTTATAAAAATTAATTTATCTATGATATATATTCATAATACACAAACACATATTAACACACACAATTATTCATTTATATTCCTCACAAAAACAAAAAATATATTTACATAATGTGTATTTAATTACATATATCGGAATATACATATAAATATATATTTGTTTATTGGAACACAGATGTTTATATATAAACATTAGTTGTATAGGTATATATATATATTAATTCATTTTTATAATGTATATAAAATGGATAATGTTTTATTTTAAATAAAATGAATAATAAATATTTATTTTATATATTTAAAAATACAATTTTTTGTAAATATGTTAAAATATGAATTTGTGAAATTGAGTTATTATAAGTATATATAACAAAATATGCATATATTTTATTATAAATAAAACTAAATTGTGAAAAATGATTAAATTTTAAAACCAAAATATCTATATGTATGTAATCCTTGAGAATAAATTCAGTCCCCATTGAAAAAACACAATAAGGCCCCTTAAAAGAGGCTTAAATTACATAAAATATTAAAATATTGGGATAAACTAACTAAAAACTCAGTTTTTGAGGTCTTCTAGGCCTTTTCGACTTGAAAAACATAACCAGGGGTTTCCCCGAGTCATTGTGAAGTAGATCTCATCACAAGATTAAATTTTATATGTGGTAGATCCCAAAAAGACACTCGAATGAAAAGTTATGGCTATTTGAAGTTCAAGTCATGTTTTTAACTTATTTTATACTATTCAAAGAATTTAGTTAATTTTTATGTCATCAAACTATTATTAAATTATAATTACATGACAATAATTAGATATTATTAATTAATAATATTTTATATTTATTTTATAATACAATTTCACTAAATATCTTATATATTTATTGTAAATGCCTATTGACCCTTATCTGAAACATATTTAAAAAAATATTATATTTATAAAAATATAAATATATTTATATACTAATATATTATTTGTAATGAAATATAATTTTTTATGAAATATACACTTTATCGTGATTTTTTAGTAGTATTGATAAAGCCCCCCAATCATGGATTTGTTTCTAGCACTTATAAAGGGGGGGAATTATCAATGATTTATTTCTAGCACTGATGAAAGGGGGTCTTTATCTATTCTAAAAAAAGAACTGATAAAGGATCCCTTTATAAGTTCGAAAAAAAATTTGATAAAGGGGGCATTTACTACTGTTTTTAGCTACCCCTGATAATTCCTAGTGCTGGATTAACCCAGTTTTTTAGTAGTGTTGTATTTTATCCTTTGATATGGAGTAATGGATCAAGGAGGACACTTTGTTAAATCTTATTCTATTCCACATAACTTGTTTGCATATACCTTGTCCAATTTTGGCCTTCAAAGTATTATGCCGCTTAAAAATTCTGTTACTCTTCATCTTCAGGAGTTAAGAATTTTAATGCTCTCTTTTTGTCTTGATTTTGTGTTCTATTTCAAAATTTAAAGGATTATTCATTTTAGAATTATGATCCATAAACGAAGTATTTCTATGTTGTTTGAACAAATGAAAACACCCCTCCCTAAAAATATCATCTTCCTCCTACATTCGACTTTGTTCCAGTTTACCTAAAGGGATACTAAAGAAACTCCACACCGTATCCTTCCATCTTACACTATAAAGGTCAACACCGATTCATCTTCTACACTTCAGTCATTTCCCTATACCATGGTGGGTTTTTCTTGTGCACCTTTTCAACATGGTTGTAGGCCCCTATATTGTTCTGTCCTTCTTCCAATGCACCCCCTTATGTCATGGTGTTACATCCTACATCACATCTGTTTTTTCCATCACACCTTCACATCAAAACCCTTTCCTTGCTATGTGGATACCCCCTATTTTCTAGAAATCTTTAATAATCCTTCTTGTACCTGCAATTCAATTCCCTTTTGAGGATGATTAACCTCTGGTAAGTTTGTTTCAATCCATTGATTCTTTCCTCCTCATATTTCCTTAAAACCCATAACATGTCAAATTTTAATTTGTTTTAGGATCCCTCATCATGCAAACAAATTCTGGGTTGCATGAAAGTGTTGTTTGGGTGATGATGCCTTTGAAAAACCTTGATGTTTATGTTGAAAACCATGAGGTATGAAGTTACTTACCTTATTGGGATCACTTTTACATATGTTTTAATGATATAGTTATTTTTTTGGAATAACTGATGACCATGATTAATTATGATCACATGTTGGTGTGTGTGTATCATGTCGAAACCACTATGATATTTGATTCCATGATTATTACTAGAGTATCATATTGAAATGTTTGGTTATGATCACATAAATTTATGTGTTGAAAATTTATTTCTCAAGATGGTATACTATGACTACTCTGTATGGTAACCCTATGATGTGTATTACCATCATGGAGGTTGTGATTAGTACTTGAGAAAGTTGGATAGTAGTGTGATGTGCATCCCTTATAGGTGGAGTGTAATTTTTTTTAATGATGATGAAAATGGACCTGAGCTTTGGGTTGGGTAATGACATCTTAGGGGAATGTCACATGGGGAATGATAGTTTAGGGGCCTGAATCAGGGCATTGATGGGGTATAATGGTATGGGGGCTAGACCTATGATGGGGTTGGGATATAACGGTCTAGGGACCTGATCTAACTGGATACCTTATGATCGTTGAGGGACGTATTTTGAGCTTATTGCTGGTCCTTTCTTCTTATAACATTACATGATTAGCCTTATGGAATAGAGTTGAAGAAGGTACAAGTAGAGGTTAGTTACAACTTGGTTAGTGTATGACCTATCAATTTTTTATTATATGTTTATGACTTTACACCATTATTATTATTATTATTATGTAATACACTAGTTATAATTGAGCATTGTCGGTTAAGGATGCATTTTTTGTTTCCTACTAAGTCTTGTACTCACATCCTACTTAGAAATTTAGGTATTCTTTTAGATTTCATGAGGGATCCAACTATGGGAAAATACCCTATGGTGGATAGCTGAGTAGAGAAGTATGAAGCAGGGGTGGACCGAGACAAAGTTTGAAAGACCCCATGTTTATCTATTTTTTTATCTACTTCCTTATACACTAGATAGGATCAAAACTTTGGGATCTACTTTTATTTGTATGAAATATATGCCATTTATTTTCATTCATATGTTTACACTAGTTATTTTATTAGATTATTTATTGTTTATTATTAATCCTATGACATGATACTGAGGGTATAGTTTCCCCACTAATGGACTCAAACCCTCGCTACTAGTTGACATCCTCTTTCATACACAGAGGATCTCATGAGGTCATGTAACACTCCAGTTCGTATCCAGTGGTTTGGATTAGGATGTTACAAAATGGAATTAAAGGATCATAATTTACAAACATTCCTTTTCTCTTTTCCTTGAATTTGTACAGGGTAGATAAGATATAGGACAGTTGAGACTCGAGGTGGGGAACTATGATGGTGCCCGGTCCACATGTTATATTGGTCCTCCAAGTTACCATAAAATGGGGAGTTGTGTTTTTATATTATGATTAATAAATTCACCTTGGGTGATGCACAATATATTTATATGTTATTTTTGAGATTTTTGGTGTCTTCATACATCATCATTGGGAAAACTCGTTCACATTCCGTATATATGATTTTTTTACTAAATATTAGTTCTTTAATTAGATGAATTGATTTGTGCTATCTATTCAAGATAGTTTCCTCTGATTGTGTGATGAATATGTGTTTCCATGCTGTTATGATATATCTTTATTGTAATTTATTAGTGGAACTGAGCATGAGGTTTTTTTATTATATATATTATTACTATCACTAATGTGTAGGGATAGAGGCCAAGGTTAGTGCTAAGTGGGTATACCATGGGTTATGGGTAGACTCATAGGAGGATCTTGTGTGATCCCATAAACTGTTTATGATCTATTCATGTTCTTAATGATCCATTTATTGAAGAAGAAGATACCACCTCACAAACATTTAGTGGTACCACCAGTTGAGAAGGTTTATCTAGAACACGTTCATGTACCTTCCTTATAGGTGTAGGTAGTGGTCCCATTCCAGCCACCCCTAAGATCCATAGTTAACTACAACCAAGATGTCTAGATCTAGAAACCATTTTCATTTTAGGGCACCAAAATACTACAAGATACTGAGGACTATGGGGAAATTGTAGAGGATATATTCAACCTTTTCAGTACATATGTGGATAGAAAGGTGAATCTAGCTACATTTTTGCTTCAGGGACCGACCAGGTGTTGGTCGGGAGTTATGGGTCATATTGGAGGACTTGAGGGACTCTCATGGGATGCCTTCAAGAATTTTTTTTGGATAGTTATTCCCCAAAAAATGAATATCCACAAATAATTTTAGTTTATGGAGTTTCATCATTGAAATATGATATTATCATCATACTCTCTTAGTTTTATGGATCTCCTATAATTTTTCATGCTTCTGGCCAGTAATGAGGCTGAGAAGGCGAAGAATTTTAACGTCAAACTTTGAGATAACCATAGATATCATGTATAGATCTTTAACCTAACTTCATACCCATAGGTTTAATCAAAGGAAATAACCATCAAGAGGATTCTAGATGATATATGAGTGGATGGTATTTTCCTACCTTTCACTACATAGACGGGTGAAGCTACTACTATCATGGTGAGTACCTCATTCGATAGTAGGAAGAGTAAGTCCAGGGATATGTAGTAGAGTAGTAGCATGTAAGTTCAATAGATCTCAGTCTCATAGATTCCTTCTAGAGGTGACCCATAGTGCTTCAATTTTGTTAAGTTCAGATACTACAATAGGGTATTCTTAGCACCTTAGAAAAAGTGTCGAAATTGTGGAATGATAGGACATCTCTAGTATTTTTTTCCAAAAATATTTGATGTAATGTTTTCATATAGGATGAGGATAGAAACACACATTGAATTTCAGTTTTGGCTCGATTTCTCAGTAGTGTACTCAGAGTGGTCATACACCTTAGGGATATGGAATAAGAGTTGAGGTAGGTTGTGTTTATGCTATGGAACAGACTCCAGCAGTTGGTGGAGAAAGACCATATATTAATTGATGAATGGTATTGATTACATCCACTTTGTATACTTATTTGTTTGTTATCAGTTATTCACATTATTTCATATATTCACATGTAGTTTCTATAATAGACATGTCGGTCAAGTTGTCATATGAACTAGTCTCTCTTGATACATCGTTGGGCACAAAAGATGATCATCTCCAATGATTCCTAGAGTGTCCTGTAGTCATTACAAGCAATTGAAATATATATTATTTCATGATTCTAGAGGTGATTAATTGGGATTTGATTATTATTAACGATTAGAGGACAATATAACAAGATCAAATTGATTTCTATAATATATATGTGTCTTCATATTCACTAAAGGGAAAGAGATATATGATGATTGAATATTGATAACTAAGAGCCGAAAAAGTTGGCACAGACTTGAGTATACTCAGGTTGATCACAATACAGTAAGTGGGATTGGCTCTATTTAAAGGATTAGTGACAAAACCCTTATTTTCCCTCCAATTGTGGTTATCTATCAGGATTTATTTCTGGATGACTTCACATGAATACTTATTGATAGAGGAGTTAACATTGAGTTAGATCTCATATCAGGTTCACAAACCATTTTGATACCCCATATCATATGGAGCCAAACAAACTGAAGGAACTCAAGTAATAGCTCAATTACTTGGAGCATAAGGGATTTATTAGGCTGAGTACTTCACAGTGGGGAACAACTATGTTGTTCCCCAAGAATGTGGACAGTAGTCTTCGACTGAGCATTGATTACCATAAGCTAAACCAGGTAAAAATTAAGAAACGATATACAGTGACCATGATTGATGATATTTTTGATCATTTATAGAGATCCCAGTGGTTCTTTAATATTGATCTTCAATTAGGATATCACCAATTTTGATTAATAGAAGAGGACTTTCCAAATATCGATTTTTAGAGCATGTATGGGTTGTATGAATACTTGGTGATTCTGTTCAAACTAACGAACAAGAAAAAAGTTCTTCATGAACTTCATGAATATGATATTCAACCCATATCTAGTCTTTTTCATCATGGTTTTCATTTAAAAAATCCTGATCTACTAACCTATATTAGAACAGTATTCTAGGAACCTCAGGATAGTCCTAAGTACACTTGAGCACATCATCTTTATAAAATGATCTCAAAGTGTGACTTATGGATTTGATAGGTGATGTTCCTTGGAAATATGGTTTCTAAGGCTTGTATATCCATGTACCTATAGAAATTTTAGGTATTTATGTCTTAGATACATCCTCAAAACATGTATGAGATTAATATATTTCTAGGTTTAGTAGGATATTACTGATGGTTTATCCAGGATTTATCCTGCTTATCAGAACCCATGACAACACTAAAAAAGAAGAGAGTGAAATTATAGTGGACAAGCCAGTGTAATGAGTCGGTCCTTGAACTAAGCATAAGTTTGATGAAAAGTCCATTTTTAACACTAGTTTATCCTGGTATTAGTTATGCAGTGTATTGTGATGCATTAGGAATTGGTATGGGAGCAGTATAGATATAGAGACAATAAGTAGTAGCCTACGGGTCATTCAAACTATGACCCCATGAGTGTAACTACCCTAATTGTGATTTGGATCCAGAAAGTATGGTCTATAATCTACGGTTTTTGAGAAACTCCTTTTTGTGAGAGATTTTGTAATTTATGTGGACCACAAGAGCCTTCACAACATCTACACATAGAGGGACCTGAACCTGAGTCAGAGATGTTATTTATATTATCTATAGGTATTTAAATATAATATGGAGTGTGAAACTATTAGAGGAAATTTGGTTATGGATTCCATATACATAAGATACAAGCTGAACAAGAGCTCGGGGAGTGGCCTATAGAGGAGTAGTGCAACTTAATGAACTTGTTGTCTGATTGGAGGATGTATGCTTTGGAGAACCAAAATAATATGATGTATTATCCATTTATGGTCACATATTATCTTATATACTACGAAAATATTTGACATGAGTCATACTCAGAGTGCTCTATGATGAGGTAAAACTTACAGGAGGTGATCTAATACTCGGGTGGTTTTTGAGAGATGTTGATGTGATCATGGTATATGGGAGAGTAATAGAACCTACTTCAATAATAGAGGATATTATGAGGGATTACCATTACTCTATATGTTCATTACTTCCTAGATAAATGAATATGTACCACAACTTCAGGTTACAGTTCTGGTGGCCAAGAATTAAGAGAGACATTGTAGGTTCCATCTCTCGATACCTTACCTGTTAGAGGGTTAAGGTCAAGCTCCAACATCCTGGTGGGTTACTCCCGCAAATTATGGTTCTCATGTGAAAGTGGGAGGATTTCGTGATGTAATTTTTATGGGTTTACCCCGAACCCCAAGGGGTTGTAATTTATCTTGGGTAATTATTGATTAGCCAACGAAGACATCTTAGTTTTTTCTGATCAGAGAAACTTGCTTAGTATATGAGATGGGAAATATCGACATCCATGATATTTTATTCTTAAATGAAGTTCTTTTGAGAATTATTTTAGATGTAGATTCCAATTTTACATCATGGTTTTTGAAGGTATTACAGAATCCCCTAGGAAGTCATTTGAGATTGTGAATAGTGTACCATCCTTAAATAGATGGACAATCCGAATGGACTATATTCATATTGAATTATATTCCTTGATATTTCATTATTAGATTCATTATATTTTGGTATCATCATCTATCCTTGGTTGGGTTTATGTAAAAAAATAGTTACCATGCTTTTATTCAAGTGTAACATTATGAGGATCTTTATAGGAGGTCATTTTGTTCACCGCTATATTGGAATGAGGTAGGTGAGGTAGTGGTTATGGGATCCATTACAGTTTAAGAGACCTCCAAGATCATGAAGATGATACATAACATTTTTATCACTAATTTGAGTGGATATAGATTGTATGACAACCTTAGTAGGAGACCTTTGTAGTTTTCTGTGGGAAATTGTGTTTTCTTGAGAGTGACTCCTTGGTTGGGGAAGCAACGTATGAGGAAGCAGGATATGATAACTCCACGTGTTTTTATACCTGTCAAGATCACTAAGTGTGCTTTAGAACTAGAATACCATATGAATCTTCCATATCACTACTGAGGTATACCGAATGTGTTCCATGTGTCATGGATCTAGAGGTACATGGGTATTATTGCGTCTGTTATCAGCTATAAATACATCTATTTGGAGCCCAATGATACTTACAAGAAGTTTCTAGTGTGGATTATAGACCAAATAGAAAATTTTATTGGAGGGAAGATAGTTCCACTCATCTGGATTTGGTGGCAGCATCAGTGGATCTAATATGAGACTTAGGAGAGGGAGGCTAATGTTTATGCTTAGTGGCATGATTTGTTTCAGTAGGAACCCTAGATACGCTTATCGAGGATAATAAGTAATTATAGGGGGGAGAATTGTAACACCATGGATCCTTTTTTTAACTTGATGCCTTATTTTCCTACCTATCAACCTTTTTTTATTGTACTTTGTTTGGTTTTGGATGAAGTGCTTCAAGAATTCTTTGGAGGCTTAAGGGTTTGTTAGAAAGCATGTTTCCAAAAACTAGGGTGGTTGCTTCATAGTGTGTATAACTATTCCACAAAGGAGTTTTTTATTTATAGTATTGAAGGATTTTCTATAGTTTTATGATGGAATAAGGGTTTTCCCATAGAGCCAAATTTTTCACTGTGGTGTTGATGGTAATGGGGTATTTGTGTTGTAGCCTTCACCATGAAGGAATAGATCAAGTAGGTTGCACCATAATAGCTTATTCTATGTTGTAGCACCTGTTTATGCATACCTAGTATAGTTATAGTCTTTTTAGTATTAATAATCTTAAAATGGATGTTACTCTCAGTATTCTAGATTTAAGGATTTTAATACTCTATTTTGGTCTTAATTCAATGTTGTATTTCAAAATTAAAGAGGAGTCCTGATTAAAAAATTATGAACCATAAATAAAGTATTTCCATATGGTTTGAGCCACCAAAGAACCCTTTAAAATACCATATTCCTCCTCCATTCAGCTTTGTTCCATTTTTACAAAAGTTTTTTCGAAAAAAATTCATAATGAATCCCTCCTTATTATATCTTATAGGTCAACACATATCCATCCCTTATATTGAATACATTAACCTATTTTACGGTGTGTTCTTCCAATGAACCTCTACACTATGGCGGTAGACCCCTATTATTTGGTTCTATTATTCTAGCATTTCCCCTATGTTGTGGTGTTAATTCTTCTTCCATTACGACTGTTTACAATACAACTCCATTCCACAACCCCTTCCTTGCACTATGGAAACCACCTATATTCTCAAAAACATCTTCCTCCACCTTCTTAAACCAAGCATGGAGATCCCTTTTGAAAATCATTAACCTTAGGTAAGTTTGGTTTGATCCCTTGATTACATCCACTTCTCCTTTATCTATAACCCATAACATGTCTTATTGGAACTATTTCTAAGATCCCCTGGTGTTTGAACCTATTCTGGTTAGTGTGCGATCATGGTTTGAGTGATGATGCCTTTGATAAACCATAACACTGACATTAAAAACTATGAGGTAAGAAGTAACATTCCTTCTTGGGTTCAAATTTACACATGTTTCCATGATATAATTATTTGTGATGGCATTACAGATGACTATATTTGATTGCGATGGCATGTGTGTTTGTTTCTAGCCCCATGAAATCATTGTGGTATATGATTCCATGAGTATTTCTAGAGTATATGGTCATGCTGTTTGATTATGATCAAATATTGTTATGTGTTTCTACATTATTTCTCATCATGGTATACTATTATTTCCTTATATTCTTACCATGTGATGTGTATTTCCATTACCTTGGTGGTTTTGATTGGTACTTGATACTGGGGGACTATCGTGTGATGTTCATCCCTTAGAGGTGGAATGTGCATGACTTGCGACAATGACGACGATGGATTCAAACACAAATTTGGGGAATAATGACTTGGGCGTGTAACTAGGGGCATAATATTTAGGGAATGATGGTTTGTGGGTTGGATCTAAGGGGAATTATGTTTTGGGGGCCAAACCCAAGGAATTAATGTGTAATGATGGTCTAGGGGCCTAACTCATGATAGAGTTGGGAAACAATGGTATGGGACCTCATCTAATTTTATGCCTTACAATCACCAAGAGATGGCTTTCAAGATTAGTACTGACTCTTTATCCTTATGAAATTCCTTGTTTGTCCTTCATTCATTGAGATTAAGTAGGTATGGCTGGCGGTCAGTGGTATCTTAGATGGTGCATGACTTCTTTGTTTTGGATTGTATGTTTTTTACACTACACATTTATTATTAATTTGGAATACTATAGTCATGATTGAGGACTCTAGGTTATGGATTAATTCCTGGTGTCCTACTCGGTCTTGTACTCACACACTTCTTGGGAATTTTGGTGTGCTTGTAGGTTTCATGAGAGATTTTGTGAAGAAAAAGCGTCATGCGGTGGGCAACGAAGTAGATGAGTATAGAGCAGGTGGCAGACTAGGACAAACTCTATGGAACCTACTATTTATCTATTTCTTTATCTACTATATTATACAAAATATAGGATCACTGATTTGGGGTCTTCTTTTATTTTTAGGATATATATACCGTTTATTTGGTTCCTCATGTTTACATGGATAATTTTATTGTATTGTTTATGGTTTATTATTGATCCCATGACATGATACTGAGGGTATAGTATCCCCACTGACAAATTCTAACCCACACTATTAGTCGATGGCCTCTTGTGTATAGGGAGGTTTGCATGAGGTTCTGTAGAACTCTAGATTATACCTGGTGGTTTGGGTTAGGATGTTACACTTGGTATCACTTTCTTAACAAATAAATTTCCCTTTTCAAATGGTTAATTACTTAGGGTTATTAATGAATTTATTTTCTTGATACCTTTCTAAAAATTTATTTTCCAGAATTATACAATGGTCATATGAAACATAGGGTGATTAGTTGTAACATCCTATTATAATTTTTAGGTATTCATAAAACCCACTTTTAATCATTCTTTGGTTGGGTTTCATTCAAGGATGTTTCCGGTGAAAATTTGGAAAATTTTGAATGTTTCCTAGGTGTCCATATTTGGCATATGGTTTGACCAAAACATGAATATTCTCAGAAGAAACTATGAATAGAAAAATAGTGGGGGTTTACATGGATAGCATACAGTTAAAAAAACATGAGCCATCCTAGTAGAAATGGTTCACCTAGGAAAAAAGGTCCCATGTTTTGGGCTCACAGTTTTTCTAACTGTGAAACCCTTCCTAGCTAATCGTACGCACAAGAAATTTTTATTCTGATAATTAATTTTAAAACACCGAAACCTAGGTTTAAAGTTAATGAAGTTTTCATTCCACCCAAATATGATTTATTCTCCCTTGGAATCTTCTAAGAGGTGTTTCCCCTTCCACATCCCTCTAGAAGAAAAATGAAGCTATAAAAACAATGTTCGATCTCTTCCTAGTAAGATTCCACTTCAAATTTCTTTCGCCCCCAATTTCTTCTTTCCACCCTAGAGTTTTATAGATCTCTATGTTGTTAAAGGATCTAATATTCATAGTGTTAGATCTTGAATCTATGTTTTATTCTTGGGTCTTCATTGCTGACGTTCTTTGTTGGATTTTCTAAATTAGGGATTTGTGTTTTCAGATCCTGTGATCCCAAGGTTGGTGATTGCACTTATGTTGGAAAATTAATCTAACATAGAATATAATATTTGTTTTATATTATTTTAATCAAATTGTTAAAACATTGTATAGTGTTTATTGGGTATTTAATTGATTTGGAATTAAATTGGGGAACCCCCCCCCCAATTCCCATATGTGGGGGTGTGATTAGGGATTTGATGGAAAATTATAAAGATATAATTGTTGAAATATATTTTTATTTGGATTTTATGTAAAATTGTGAAATTAAATTATTGGATTTAATTTGTGGAATTTTAATTGAGAAATTTATTTTTGAATTTGTCTTAAAATTGATATTTGATGTAAATGGCTTCAAAATGGTTTTAATAGAAATCTAGTGGTTTTATATTGAAAAAATGTATGATTTTATTAAAAACACATGTGTTGGTTTTTAAAGAGAAACTGGAATATTGAAATGAGAAGAATTGGTTGAATTGAATTTTGAACTGTTTTGATATAAATTACCCATTTATGACTATTTTTAGAGCATATTCAAGCCTAGATAGTTATTGACTAATTGGGATAGCACTATTTTGATGCTTAAAAATAAAGAAAAAACCAAGTGTAGTAGTTTGCATCCCTGATGGGATAGTGATGAGTTCTCTTTGACCAGTTTCTGAGGGATGTGTGTATACACATATTTCCATGATTCACCTTCTAGTTTTTTAGAATCTCGTAGCCTGGAACTATCATATCTCTAGGAAGATAACCAATTTATTCACTTGTGATTATTTTGATATATATTCCATTGTTTGTGAACTATTTACACATTTCATGTGAATTTATATAAAATTTTTTATATAAATTTTTTTTGTAATCCATTTCTTATAAATTTTTCAATCAATTTTAATGTTGACATGATTTGTTTTAAATATTCTTTTGAAATTCCATGCCTATTTATTTAAAAATTTAAATCTTTATTTGGTTAATTAATTATGTCATATTATTATGGAATCCTTGGTGAGACCCTAATGGGCTTTTAGATCACACCCTACCTTTTCTTTTTTTGTGCTTGTAGATTTTCTCTTTCCATGTTCGATCAAGGTTAAAGCCCCACTTGGAGGTGGTTCTAGTTGTTTATACTTAGTCTTAGAGATTTGTGTCTGTTTGGACTCAGGTTATCTATCATGTTTTCTCGTACTTTTTGGTTTCAATTTGGGTTGTTTATACATGTCTGACTTCTAGAAAAGTTATCCCTAGAGGTTTTTATCTTGTATGCATACTGACTTGTTTATCTTTCTTTTGTTTGTGTTTATGGAAAATTTGTTCCCACTTCCACATTTTATAATGTCAGTTTCTAGTCACCAACCCATGGGGATCAGAAAGTCTCTTTGGGTTATGTCAGTACTGGATTAGTTATCATGTTACCTGGGTATTCGGGCTAGTTCTTGACAAAGTGGTATCAAATGTATAGTTTGTGCATCTTGCCTTCATGTCAACATGTAGTTTTTTAATCTTTTCAGGACATAGTAGGTAGTTGTGATGGAGTTCCTAGATAGTTATCAGTATTATGAGCCTTAATCCGCCTAGGGTGGTTTGGGAAAGATGTCTTGAGGATTATTTCTAGTCGTTTACCTACTTTTTATTTGGATAGGCTAAAATCTAGATCTTGTTTTTATATCTATTAGGATTAATTTCCATTTTTGACCTTTTTAAGTGTTTATCTAATTTCATAAATGTTGTATGATAATTTTGTGTAGAATCATGCCTCTAAGAAGATGTTTGAATCTAATTCAGGTGAAAGATATTGATGAACCTCAGTGAAAGAATCTTTAATTGGACCTGAGTTTGGTTTAGGTGATAGTGCATACTTTTCAAGTTTTGGTACATGCACTGGCACAAGTTCTCTTTCAGTCTCTAGATATGGAAACACAAAGGTATGCTTTATGAAATCATAATCATGAGTTCCTTCACCAAAATCCACCAGTGTTCAAGGGATAAAATTATCCTCTAGAGTCTGAGGAATGGTTGATCATGATTGAGCATTTTTTTATTTCATGCAGAAATCATATGAAATATAGGTAAAGTGTACCACATTTATGTTGCAGGGGCCTTTTAGGATATGGTGGGACACAATAGTGATGGAAAAAAACATGAGGGATTAGAGTGGAAAGTATTTAATGCTCTTTTCATCACCTATTTATATCCAATGTTGATGGTTTTATCCAAAGCTATTGAGTTTTACAAACTCGAGCCGGTTGAAAAAACTGTGACAAAATATGAAAAATAGTTTACTAAGCTTGTGTAGTTTTCACCCGAGATAGTATCAAATGAGAAGAATATGAATCTATGGTTTGAGATGAGAGTTCTATATGATATTCATTCATATGTTTTCTTTCTAAATATTACTTTTCATGATGATGTGTTGGATAGAGCATTGATGGTTGAAATGTAATTAGATGGAAAGTTAGGGTTGATGGGAGTCCCTTTTTCTCCCAGTGGCAATGTGAATTCCTTTAAGGGAAAGAGGAAGCATGATGATTCTTATGGTTGTTCTTAATAGAATGGTTTTTATATTACTTCTTAAATTCTTATAAGAGGCCCTTTGACTTACTACCATTGTGTTAAGCCTAGTGATTCTAAGTGGGTTTGCACTGAGATACCTAAGATATGTGGCTCCTACGGATTCTCGGGTCACTTGGAGAAGTTCTTCCATGTCTTTTCTAATCTAATTAGTGGCATGATATCATCAGTGCCTGTTAAATCTATAATGAAATCCTATTATTCATTAGAAATGGGGTTCCAACCACAGGCTTCTAGAATGAAGATTCATCACACAGTGGAAGAGTCTCCATAGGATGCAGATCGGGTCTAGTGAATCTGAGAGTTACCATCACTATAACTTTTTCATTAGTAACTACTTTATTTGATACTACTGAATCTCATTCATTTTTTGAAAATCGTATTGGTAATCATCTAAATCTTTTACAGATCTTTTATCTTATGCGATGGATATCGCTACACCCCTAATAATAAAGAGAGAGTAGGGTCTCCATAGTTCGTCTTTCATTTTCTCTTTATCGAATATCGATATTGCATAGATTTTTCTGGAATTAAACATTAAATCATTTGACGTCTATTTGGTATGGATTGGTGCATTTAAAATGAATCCTAAATCAATTTTTATCTTTGATGGGTCTCATTTATTACACCTAATGGTTTTTTCTATATCATTCATGGAGAATGGGGCCTAAGGTACAGCAGAGACAGACCCTCTTATCCAGATTTTGGGAAAGTAATATATATGTTCACTTTTTATCTAGAGTGAGAATCCTTGAGTGGTGATTTCCCTCCATTTTTCATTGAGTTTTCTGACATTTTCCATTCGTAATTCTCTGGTTTTCCACTATAAAGTGAGGTATATTTTTCTATCTATTTACTGTATGGTACTCAACCAGAATGTATTCCTTCTTACCGCACAACTCTAACTGAAATGAAGGATTTGAAGACTCGGTTGGATGATCTTATAGAGATAGTATTTATATACCCGAGTGTGTCACTTTGGGAATCATTAGTTCTCTTTTGTGTGAAATCTATTTGTTTGATTCACCTTTTTTTGGATTACCGAAAACTAAATCAAGTTATAGTAATGAAAAAATATCCATTTTCATGGATTGATGACTTATTTGACTAGTTAAATGGGGAAAAGTAGTTCTCGAAGATTGATCTTCAATCAAGTTATCATTAGTTGAGAGTAAAAGAATTTGACATTCAGGAAACCTGATTTCGAAGAAGGTATAACCATTATGAGTAACTTTTCATTCCCTTGTGTCTAACCAATGTTGTAACATACCTAACCCAGAGACCACTAAACTGTTTCCCTGAGTCGAGTGGCTGCATAATCTTAGGTACGCCTCCCCTTACACCAGAGGATACGGAATTCAAGCGATGGTCTAAATGATCACGTAGTGAGAATATACCCTCTTTATCAGAGTAATCCACAATAGATATAAATAAAAAATAATTGAAACTGAATAACTAACAACATTCATTACCAAAAAAATTATGAAAACTTGGTACAATCCCACAAAAAATAGTAAATATGAAATTCTATGTCATACAGTGCCAGTTATAAAAAAACCCAAAAATAAAGACTAACATGAATGTCCAAAATGGGTTATGGCACCAAGTATTTTCCCCTTATGTGTGCACATTCCATGCCCAATCGTCCCCCTAGAACGGGACCATTACCCTTGTCTTCACCTGCAACCATGAAATCTTCTTGGTTACCCAATGGCGGCTTGAGCAGGGTGTGAGTAAAAATCAGTAGGCCAACAAAAATAGTGTTTATAAAATATCCATTATAAATAGAGTGCTTATGCATGTACTAAAGAATAATAAGAAGAAATTGATAAACTAGAATCCATAAGTAAAAAAATTTAAACCATTTACGTAATTTAATTAATGGGTTAAGAAATTAATTTATAATACAAAGTCCAAATCCAAAAATCTACTATGCATAGGGGAATCAAATCAAGTTCCCTATATCACTAGGTATAATCATTTCACAAAATAATTACATCACACATAGCTTGGAGCCTCAGTCCCGGTAGTCTCATCCAATGCCACTATTAGGGGCTTAGATCCTCAGTCTGACTCCTTAACCTATGAATTGTAGACTGGGTTTTAGAGACTCAGTCCTACCCGACCCGTGGGAGGAGCCTCAATCCAATATCCCACAGACCACCATGCAATTCACATTATTTATTAACCTTTCATCACATAAACCATTTCACATTCATACTCAATCAGTTCACACAATATTCACAATTCATGGTCAGTTCAATACATAAATCATCTTCATGCCTTAACTCATTTACCTATTTTATTTACAACCCATAAATCATTTAACACATAATCAATCATTATACCTTATTATATTTACACATTCACTTCCCCATTCCATAACCAATCAAAAAATTCCCTTTTTATTCCATTCTCATTTAAGCCATTAACATCAAACCAAACCATCCCTTAATCCATGGTAACAACTAGACACAAATCCCATTTATTTAATTTCATAACCCAACTAAAATTTCAACACATTTATAAAGGGATCTATCTTAATAAAATTCCATTCTTCACTTAAAATTTCAATTTCCATCTTCAAGAAGTGTCCCAACCCATGGGTGGATCTTAACCTGATCAAACCAACCTCAACACATCCCACAGGGATCATGAGTGGTTCAATTAAACATTTACCCAACCAATTTACCAAATCATACTAAAGGAATATAATTCCCAACAAAGAAACACAAAAACACAATCCCATACTCATAAAGAAAACCCCAATACCATGTGGTATAACTTGTATGCCACTTAACATGGTTCCAAAGACAACCACATGCCCATACTTATCCTTTGAGTCGGAATAAAATACCCTTAAAAGCCCCAACCTAATATCCATTAGAAAAAGATGTTTTTAGGGAATGAGAAGAAGAAAGACAACTACAAAATCCCTAATCTGAAATAGATAAGCATCATGATTGTTAGACTTACTAGGAGATTCAATCTGCACCCAACAAAAATCCAAATGGCTTAGAAATGAAGGAGATTGATCATTGGGAAGACTTGGGCGTTTTAATTCATCACTAGGGTTGCTGGAAAAGAAACGAGGAGAAAAAATGGGTAAAAAAACATAAATTCAAAAGGGGAAAAGGGGTAAAATCCCACTATTAATGAGGTTCATGGTTTTGCCACACTATTTTACAAACCATGCATCAATCGTCCACTAGCCTCTATCCAAGAGGAGCTAGGTCTCATAGTTACCGTGGGATTCCACATAGTTTAAAAAAACATATGACAACTATGCATAAAGGATCTATCCAAACCCACATGGTTTAGAATACCCCATCATGAATTTTACTTAATCATAAACCCCCTCCTCCTAGATAGAACAGTTTGGGTGCATGGTTACTTCTAACTATTCTCTAACCATGAAACATGCACTAGATGGACATTTATTTTCCTTTCATTCCATGTCCCAAATCACCATAACACCCCTGAACTTCCACATACACTCCATAAAAATTTCATTAACCACAATTTTGGTATTTAAACAAAAAATTAAACAAGGATATACCTCACCAGATGCTTAGGATCTTATAACCTCTCCACCTTATAATAGATCATCCTCAAGCCACTCTTCCCAAGCATCATTGATATTCCAAGGTAACAATATCATGGAACTGGGCCCAGATATCTATATCCCTCCCCTAAGTTTCTTTCTGAATACTTCCACAAAACTCAAACTAAGGGAATAAACTTTCCCTACTATACTTTCTCACTAGAATCCAAAAATACAAACTAGATTCTCCTCAAAGGATGCATCATCCTAAAGATCAACATATTCACATCAATCGCATGATATGGGTTGGGGTGATACTGTTGAAGTTGTGACGCATGATAAACATCATGAAATCCACTATACTGATGTGGAAGATCCCATCGGTATTCCACCGGTACGATTTTGTCCACTATCTCAAACAACCCCATATACCTAGGTGCCAACTTAAGCTATTTTTAAATCTGACAATAACCAAACCTTGGTGATACTCTATGAAACACTCGATCACCCACCATAAACTAAATAGGTATATGACTCCAAGATTCCTACATCTTCTATGTACTTTGACTCATAGACATATGTTTCTAAATCAACTAAACCTATTTTGATGTCTCCAATATGAGACTCAGTCCCAACAGCTTTGATGCTCCAGCCTCCATCCAACAAAACCATGATCTACATGGTCTTCCTAGAGTGACTCATATGATGTCATTTGAATCATTGTCTGGTAACTATTGTTATATGAAAACTCAAAAAGCTCTAATTTCTTCTCTACAGATCCACAAAAATCTTGGACTCAATCCCTCAACATGTCCTCTATCTTGTAAATAGCATGATCAGACTGCCCATCCATTGTGGGTGGATAGATGTACACAAAAACACATGGGTACCAAAAGATATTTGTATCTCATGCCAAAAGCTTGAAGTAAAATTCAGATCATGATCTGAAACTGTCATTCACATAACCCCATTCAATTTCACTATCTACCATACATATAACTCACCAAAATTTTATATGGTTAAATTCTCTCAAATTAGTAAGAAACACACCACCTTGTTTAATAGATCTACAAACACCTATATCATATCATTCTTATGAGGCATCCTTGGAAGACCCACAAAAAATCACATCATCACATAATCGCATTTACATTTCAGAGTGGGAAATGGATGTAACAAACCACCCGGTCACTAATGACCAACCTTCACCTTATGACATGTGTAACATCATTCCATGAAATCCAAAACATCATTCTTAATATATGCCTACCAATACAGTCTATGAATATCATGATACATTTTGGTCAAAATAGGATTTACCATACCCAATTAAATGCATACAACTCATGCATCAATTCATCCTGCATACGAGTAAGCATGACTACACATCCTCAAATATAGACAATCTGATTATTACCAACAGTCCAACCAGAAGGTGTCTCCCCACCTTCGATACATTCCATCAAATACAAACACTCTGGATCCTCATGCTACTTCTACTTGATGCATATCACAAGAATGGATTCAACTTCCAATGATGAAAGGGTCATCTACCCTTTCCCCTCCTGTGCCTTCAGATGCATCTTAACAAAGAACTCCATCATCCTCCCCTCAGAACTAGATTCATGAACTGCCTTATTTTTAGTCTTTCGACTCAAAGCATCTGCAACGCTGTTTCCCTTATCCTATGTGTAAACCATCTCAATGTCAAAGGACTTCATATATTCAACCCATCATCACTGCCAAAGATTCAAATCACACTGGGAGAAGATATATATAATTATCTTATGATCGATATATACAATAAACCTCTCTCCCAACAAGTAATGTTTCCAAAACGTTAAGGAATAAAACATTGTAGAAAATTCAATATCATGTGTAGGGTAATTTAATTCCAGAGACCTCAATAGCATGACCCATACACTAAAAACCAATCATCTTGCATCAACACTACCCCAATCCTAACACATGATGCATCACAAAACAAGGTATACTTCTTACGTGGCTTGGGTAGGATCAAAATCGGGGTAGAATTCAACCGCTTCTTTAACTATTGAAAAGAATTATCAAATGCTTCATACTATTAAAACATGATTCCCTTCTTGGTTAATCCCAAAATTGGTTCTACTAAATAAGACAATCCTTTAATGAACCTTCAATAATAGCCTTCCAAACCTATAAAACTTTGGAAATAAAAAACATTATTGGGTTTCTCCTAAGATACAACGGCTAGAACATTATCTAGGTCCACAACAACACCTTCTTAAAAGATGATATGACCCAAGAAATGTACCTTGTCAATATAGAAATGACAATTGGATATCTTGGCATATAAACTATGATATCTTAGTGTACATAAGAATATTTCAAGATATTTTTCATGATCGTCAAGATTTTTATAGTACACCATGATCTCATCCACAAAGACAACTAAAAACATATCCAGGTATGGGTGAAATATTTTCTTCATTAGGGCCATAATCACTTCTGGAAAATTGGTTAACCCGAAAAACATCACAAAAAACACATATAACCCATACTTAATCTTGAAGGTAGTCCATAGTACATTAGAAGGTATCACCCTCAGTTGATGATATCCTAATCTAAAATAAATCATAGAGAACATGGAATCACCCCTCAGTTGGTCAAAAAGATCATCGATCTGTGGAAGGGGATATCTTTTTTAACTGAAATCTCATTTAGCTTCCTATAATCAACACACAATAGGAAAAACCCATTATCCTTCTTAGAAAATAGAACTAATAATCCCCAAGGATATATACTCAGATGAATAAAACCCTTGTTCTCCAGTTCCTCTAATTTAGTTTTAGGCTCCTTGAGTTCTATCGGTTATATTCTATATGGTGGAATCAAAATTGGAAATTCTCCCACAAGAAAATATATCTTGAACTCAACCTCCCTCTCAAGTGGAATACATAAGAAGTCTTCAGGAAATATATCCTAAAACAGATCTACCACAACTGGAAAGATGAAATTCTCTACTCCCCTATCATTAAACACAAGTAATGACACCTGGGCTATGAGTTTATCCAACTGCTAACAGACTGTCCCTACAGGGACTACTCAGATATCCCATTCCCCACAATGAACATATGCACTCCCCTTTGAGGATGTTAATGTTACCCTATGGTAGTAACAATTAATATAGTCATGATACATCACTATCCAATACATGCCCAAAATTATATCAAAACCCATCTTATCTAGCACAAACAAGTCCCAAAGAAAATTCTTCCCACCAACCTCAAGGGAACACCCCTTACACTGCAATATATTTTCTACCTAAACACCCAAAAATGTATCAATCGACATAACTCTACATAGATGTATTCCACCACTAGGACCAACACACTCACGAAATGAGAATATATAAAATAATTCAAGCCACCCTTGTCAAATAAAGAACTAGCAAGAGTGGAAGATACAAGAATCATAACTTTAACTATCGATGGCCTAGCATCGACACCTCTTGGTAGAGGATGAACTAAACAAAGATGACCTATCCCTCTACCCTGATCCCTGAAATATGATTCTTGTGTTGTACTACAATGCTGATATAGACACTCCAGTCCTATAGTTCCTTGTCCATTACCGCAATCGGTGCGGCCAGTAGAGATTAAACTGCCTTTCTGGTATTGGGTAACCAACCCCCTGCCTGTACTCTATATCATCCTTGATCATCCTTGATCATCCATCATTACCCATCTATAGAGTGTTCCTATACAACCTATACACATTCCCTAACCATCCACATGATCGAAAATTAACTGGTGTTCAGGGAAACTATCCAATCATGTGTCTCATCCTGCCACCCTAATAGTAGAAACCCCAATCAATACCCTGAAAGGATGGTTACCTTTTATGATTACCATTTCCACCATTTCCCCATAGTAAAATCTCAAAATAGAGCATTATACTATCAGAATATGTACCAAAGGGTCACCCAACTAGAACATCATTTCAACCACTAGAAGCCTCTTTGAGATTATCCTCTAAAATAAGGGTATGATTTACCACCTAAGAATCCCTTTATAAACGAAATATATTCACTAAGGACCTAATCTCATGTCTAAGTCCATCCTAGAAATTTCATTCCATAGATACCTTATCCCCTACCAAATCTGTAACAAATCATTGCAAGTCGATGAAGCATACGACATAATCTATCATGAACATTGAACTCTTGTTACGCCTCATAAACTCCATTTTCTTCTCCTTCCTCGAGTTTTATAGATAGAAACGTTCTAGAAACATTCCTTATAAATTTTTCCATATCATAAAATTAGTCATTTGGGTCTAGACTAGAACATCCCACCATCACTTTTCCTATACTCGCAACATGTAAGGTTCCAACTTAAGTCTCTTATCAGGATGAGTCTCCAAGTGATTAAGAATTGTCTGAATGGATCTATCCAGAACTCAGATGCATCAGGTCTACCCTCTCCATCAAAATTCAGAGGGTGTTGCAGCTGAAACACACTAGTCAGTTCAAACATACTCATCCCAACCCACCCTGGGTCTCATTCCATCATTTTTCTAAAATGATCAAAGTTCATACGGAACAACTCCCCTCCCCTGTTACCCTGGACCATCATATTTTCTTACTCCTCACTATTCAGTTCAAACATATTCATCCCAACCCACCCTGGGTCTCATTCCATCATTTTTCTAAAACGATCAAAGTTTGTACGGAACAACTCCCCTCCCCTATTACCCTGGACCATCATATTTTCTTACTCCACTTTTGGGGGATCATTATTAGTGAAATCCCCTTGTCTCCCAATCATCACAAGATGTTGTGGTGGCATATTCCTATAATACCAAGAACACTTCTCAAAACACATAACACAAAAAATCCATAGTTCCACCAAAGAAGGCCCCCCACTATCCATAAACAACCCATTATGCATACACTATACCGAAGGCTACCATTACATTTCTATCAATACCATCAACCATCCCTACCGCTGGTAATGGTCAGCTTGGGTAATTTACAAACACATCAATAAGTCTTCTCATTAAACACCCATTTTACCATTTCCACAATGTTAATCTTTCTCTTGTAGACATCTTCCAATTTTTATAACTTTTCAAAAATAGTATTTTAACCCATTTATGACTTTTCATTATGAATTATTCTTCAACCTTTATTCCTTACTCCTTATATTTACACATTTTCATCATATTTATTAGACACAACTTCTTCCAAATTTTTTTAAGAGAATGAAATACATCCTACCCTTCATATCCCACACATCCTCCCTGTGTGTGCCTCGCATGATGTATGCTATCTTTATCCCTCAGTGCCTAAAATGATGCATGAATTCACAAAATAATACCATTTCAATCATGATAAAAATATCATAAAATTGCCATACCACACAACAAGTTCATCACCCAATGGTGAAATATCGTTCAATTGTAACAACACACATGAAGAACAACAATAACACCGCAGGAACTTGAGTTTTTCTTCATAAATGGGTCAAATACATGATAGAGATAATATTTTCATCATTTTTTGTATGAAATTCAATGATTGCATCCCTAAAAATTGAACAAGTTAAGTTATTTTCATCAATTTTGGATTTATGATGTGTTTTGAGCTTAAATATGAACATTTCTTAATCTGGAAATATTGATAGATTTTAGTCAATTTCCTAATTCATGCATATATTTTAAAATATAAATACAATTAATGTGATTATTTTTCTTATTAGGTTCATATATTTAATTTATTTATATTTTTTTCTGAACCAGGATTTAATTCAGCCATCCAAGGGTCCAAAAAATTCAATCAAGTTGGAAAATTATTCTGGATGACCGCATGGACCCCACCTCAATGAATTAATCATAAATCATTCAAAACACATAGAATTGGGGTTATTACAATATTAATGGGAAGATAATTAAATGGGGAGTTCTGAAGTTGAAGATTATAAATATTTACCTTCATTAGTGCGTCCTATGGATGCTCAAATTATGAGGAAGGAAAAAAGGAAACATCCACCCAGAATAAATTCTCAGATTTAATTGGACATATCTCATGATACAAAGGGAGGATGAATATTAAATTTTGGAATGAAACATAAAATATATTTTTTAAGATCTTTCAAGAAGAAACAATTCCAAAATTAGGGCATTTAATTGGCCTACCATGGTCAAACTTTCGGTGGACAGAATTTGAAGGAAATCTTAATGAGAGATTATGATGATCTTAAATTTGAAGATTGGAGGATGGCACCCACTTGGCCTATATAAATAGAAGTTCACCCATTCTGATTAGGGAGTTTAATACCACACTTGGAGATGGGAGGAAAACAAAGGACACTCCGGGACCATCTCTTTTATCATCATTATGTTTCTTTTATTTTCTTTACTTCAAGAATGTCTCTCCTCCACCGCATCATCCTGATTGCCCCATCCATGGAGGGGTAGTTTCTTTTGAGTGATCAGGAAGAGGGGAGGTCGGACCTATGTGTGTTCTTGAGTTCTCTTGATTTAAATGAATCAAATACCTTCTTCTTTCTTATTCTTGTTTTAATTCTTAATTTATTTTTAAATTCCGAATGCGGTTGGGTTAGGATTTGATCATGTTATTATAAATTGATTTGGTCGATGATCACATCTCCCTCCACCCAATTATAATCTGTATATAGTGGAAAAAGATTAGGTTTGGTTAGTGAGTGCTTGGTGGTAGTCAAGCACGTGTATAGGATTGTATGTCGGAATATTTGTTTATTAGGGAACAATGATTATGGATCAGGGATTTCTCTAATTAATCACAAAACCTTCTGTAACACTAAACACATTGAAATGAGGATAGAGCAATCAAAGGTTATAGATAATAAAATTCTCATCACATCTCTCTGACCAAGGGAGAGAGAGGACTCAGTAGATGAATCTCTATCTTACTAGTTAAAGGAAGAAGAAGAGATAAAATTTGGAAACCATGATGGCACAACACTAGGTCTAGCCGAACCGAATCCGATCACCATCTTTATTATTTGTTAAAACCAATATATTCAAGCTGTTTTTTTTCTCTCACAGTCATTCAAATTAATTAAAACCAAACCTTTTAAGAAAACCTACAAAACGTTACAACCTTGTTTTGTGTGCACTCCTCTTTGGGAGACTACCTAGTATCAATTTTTAAACTATAATTACGTAATTAAAATATTGTTTTCCTATGCCCCATGACAGGCGTTCGTCAAACTTGGCGCCGTTGCCTTGGAGGCAGTGCCTCAAAACTTTTTTAAAAAAAATCTCTTTTGAATGAACCGTAGTTCAAATAGAAATTTATTTGAATTCGATCCAAAAATTGAATACACAATAACCTAATTGAGAAATCAAAATATTACAAAATATTTTGAAGAAATAAATCTCATTAATTCAAGTGATACCTTGAGTAATGAATTTGAACCTGTAATAATGGCTGTAAATCCCTACCAAACCTTGCGCGACATCTATGCACCTCAATTTGTCAATAAAAATAATCAACTTGCAGTTCCTGCCTTAGAAAATGATTTTGAACTGTGAATTAACATGAACCAAGTGCTACCTAAATTTCATGGTCTTGCAGGTGAAGATCCGAATTGAAATATTCTAGAATTCACCTATGTCTGCTCCAGCTTCAAACATTGAGGATTCATGGAAGAGCATGTGAAGTGGAGTGTATTCCCCTTCTCTATAGAGGGATCAATGAAGGAATGGTTGTACAATCTGAAATTGGGGGAGATCAGTGACTGGGAGGATATGAAAAAATGCTTTCTACAATGATTCTTCCCAACATCCAGGAGCACTGCAATAAAAAGGGAGATTTGTGTCATACATCAATCGACTAGAGAAACCCTCTATGAATACTAGGAACGTATCAAGAAGCTCTGTGCATGTTTGCCACACCAAAAAATTTAAGAGGACCAATTCATTATGTTCTTCTACCAATGACTTCTTTAAAATGATAGGAATCTACTAGATGCCTCTTCAGGAGGATACCTCATTGACAAATCACCTATAGATATCCGAGTTCTGATTGAAAAGATTGCACAAAATTCACTGCAGTTTTGAACTCAAGGTATGATAACCAAAGGAATCCATGAGGTAAGAACATCTGATTAAATAGATTTAATTAGAAACAAAATGGATGAACTCATCAGGTTAGTGTGAAAAATATTTGTGAACAATGCAAAGGAACAAAAAAGAGTGAATTAGGGGACATAGTGTTGTGTTGTATCCTATCAAAAAAGGCAATACCAAACACAAACCCAACCAGAGTATGGGTTTCAACAGAACAAAGCTAGACTGCCTTTTTTGCAATAATATCAGAACCAGATAGCATTCCTACAACCTTATAAATAGCTATTCCAACGACAAAAAACTTTTCAAACACCACCTTTCCAGTAGAATAATTATGAGCAACCATCCACAAGTGAACCGTTAACTAAAGATCAATAGCTGAAGACAAGAGTTGTGAGAATAGAAGATAAGATGGACAAGCTAGTTGATCAATTTGCAATTATTATGGATGCTCTCACCAAGAACCAAGGTAAGATTCCCAGACAAACAATTCCCAATCCAAATTAGAATGTTAGTGAAATCACCACCCAAAGTGGGAAGGATCTCACACCACTAGAACAATTTGAAGAGGAGGATTCCAGGGAACCTTCTGAAGCTTGTCTCATCCAATCAAAAGATGAATCAACATCAATGGAGAAAGAAGAAGGTTTAGGAAGGAATGACTAGAAATAGATTTGAAAAAACAACAAAGGGAGAAAAAGGATATCCTAGAATTATTCCCATCAGAATTGTTTGATTCAATGAAGGGTGAAGAAGAATGACTTCAACATGAAATTGAGGAAAAATTCTAAAATGTTGGGATTAGCATCCCACTACTAGATGCAATCAGACAAATCCCTAAATATGAAAAATTTATGAATGAGTTGTGTACTAAAAGAAGGAGTATGGATGGAAATGATAGAATCAACATAGGAATAAGAATCTCAGCATTGATCACGCCACTGATACTAAAAAAATGTCATGATCGAGGGACATTCTCTATTCCCTACACTATCAGTTCTTTAAATTTTACAAATGCACTTGTGATCTCAGAGCTTCGATAATTGTGATGTCTCACTTAATATTTTCATCTTTTCAGATCAAAGAACTAAAACCAACTCATGTGGTGGTACAATTAGCAAATAGATCAACCGTTTTCCCTACAAGATTCATTATAGATGTACTTGTAGGAATGAGAGGATTAATCTTTCCATCAAACTTTTATGTCCTTTCCATGGAGGAAGACCAAGCACCATCCCAATATCCCATCATCCTAGGGAGAACATTCCTGAAAACAACAAGGATGATCATCAATATGCACGAGGGAATACTCTCAATAGAGCTCAGATATAGTCGATTGCATTTCATTATACTCGAATCCATGAAGAATCTTTTATATGTTCATTCACTAAAATCAATCTACCACCACGAAGGAAAAGAGCCAACTAATAATTTATAAGATACAACCTTAGAATTCACGGATATTTTGTAAAAGAGGTTAGAGAATCAAAATCATGAGAAGATGTTGAGATCAAGAGGTATAAACTAAAGGAAGCTGAACATGAAAAGATTATCACAAATCTCCGGATGGAACTTTCTGCGATGGAAGAAGAACTAGCCGAGAATCATTCCATATTCCTTACTATGGAACATGAGTTGAAAAGGTTAGGGAATAACCCATTAACACTGAAGAGGTATGTAAAGGATATTCTCAAACCAATGGGAAGATTATATCACAAGAAAAAGTTAAATTTGTACTCAATCAATTTCAAAAGAAACCTATTTTATTTTAATGTAAGGAGGAATGAAAACAAAACCATGTTTGTTTGGGTAAAGAAAATCAAGAGTCAATCTACTACATCAAGATAAGAGATTAATTTTCAAAGGACACCAAAACCCCTTAAAAAGAGTGAGGATCACATTTCAACAAGAAAGCAAAAAAATACTAGGAAAGATTGAAAACAATCATAGAAGAACAAAATTCCAAGGGTTTTGCTGGTTTTGTGGTATCCATGGAAATAAATCATACTCTTGTTTGTACAACATGTCTTTACCAGGAAATACAAAAGAGACAGTGAAAAAGATCAGACTCCTCAAACCTGTTTATCAATAAAATATGTCATGTCATACCTCTCCTTTACATTTAATTGCTTGCTATGATTCATTTTCAAATCTTCATACATGTTGAATCAAAGTAAATGTGTTGAGGACACTGAATCAATTAAGTGTGGGAGAGTGAATCTTTTAGTCTAGGATTTTTAAAAAAAAATTAGTCGAGCCAACAACATTAAACAAAGGGACTACCGGGTGGAAACTCATGTTTTTCCCCCATTGTCCACTTTTCGTCTTGGTAAAATACTAGCATGATTGAACAATCCTGCACTATCAATTATTTTTATTCTTATATTTCATGACCATTAATGAAGATGCTACAAGGCTGAAAAATTTCAATCCAATGAAGATCCCTCAAGACATGCACAAAGTAAGAAAATTAGCTGCAGTGGGATTACACATCGTGAAGATAAGCATCCATTTGAAAGGGGAGTAAGAGTTTCAATTCTATATTATCCAACTATATTCCCAAAATTTTTAGTCTTTTAAAGTGTTCATGCTTTCCCACGCTTGAATTCATGTTTTACTTGACTTATCTAGGAGACATGAGTTTCATAGGATTCTAGTGATGACATGTTTTAGATTTAAATGTTAATATGATTTAATGAGTAAAATAGCGAATTGACCGATTGACACCTGACCTCACTCTCCAACTTCAATTGACACCTGACCTCACTCTCCAACTTCTCATCCATTTTCTTTTTTACTGACCGAGTCTTCATCGGAGGTGGTAAGGATGAGTAATCCTTCCTACCCATACTCCTCCTATTTCTCCTATTTCCCCTTGAACTGGACTCCCCTGCAGATAAACTCTTCCTATTTACAATGGGTTCCTCCACCCCACTTCCAATAGAACAATCTGGAAAAACATGATCAATTTGTCCAACTTCCATATTAAGGCCATCAATGTTCTTCCTATTAGTCTCCTCTCCCTCTACCACAATGGGTGCTTCATCATCCGAACCTACCTCCGCAAGACCTTCAAACTTATTGTCCAGGATGATTGGGGTCCGAATTGAGGAGCCCGCACCCCCTAGTATGTTTAAGGGACTTGCAAGGTCCTTTCGTAACTGCTTGAACACATCGATAACCTTTGGATTGCATTCGTGCGTCGCGACTTCCTTCCCCGCGCCATAACCCACGCCAACCTCCAGGCTGTGATCCACTACCTCAATGCTGGTAGGTTTCTCCACACCGAGTCGCTATAATCTTTCTTCTCTGCCACTATCATCCCCTCATATTTTCCCCTATCCCCTTGCAACCGCCTCACAAGTTTTTGATGTCTTGCTCCGAACAGGTACTACCATCCTTGGTGGAACCGGGACCTCCCGATCAACCTTCAATTGATTTTTAAGTCCCATGCCCACCTTCGATGGACACTCCCGAGAATAGACTTCCATGGAATGACCCAGCCGACCACATGAACAACAAAAATCCATCCAAATCTCATAAACCACACGCTGCTTTAATTTGTACTCCTCTCCAACTGTGATCCAAACAAAATCGAAGGGAACTCTAGACTCATCAACCTCTAGACAGATTCACGGATTTACAGGGTGACAAACCGAATATGTGACTCTATCTGAACACAGGTACCTACTGATCATATTACCTAGAATTCTGATAATAGAGGGATTTTATAAAGGTAACAGTAAATTAGGAAAACTAACCCAAATTGCAAAGGAGTGCGAGTCACGCTTCATCTGGATGTCAAATGACCAACAGAAGAGAAAGAACTGAAGGCCATTGCAGCATTGGGGAGCCCTCACCCATGCACTGATGAGGTCCTCCTCTGATTCGAATCAGATCATGATGTGGTGATTGTCAACTAATCCCACTGTTTCCCTATCTTACAAGTCTCGGGCGTCGAAGACGAAGCGGTCAAAGAAGTTGACTGAAGGTCTTCTCTGTTTGAATTGCGCCACTAGTGTGAGCTTCAGAAGCGCGGAGGTTTCTGTAAACTCTGCTGTTGATATCTGAAGGTTCGGAAAACCATAGAGGAGCTCCGGTACACTAGGGGATATCAATGCCTTTGCGAAAGGAGGTAGCAGGTCGGGGTTGGATAAGGGTCGGAACCTCGAAGACCCCTACCCCGCCGGGGGAGGGGGGAGGGATCCACCCAGCCGCTGCCATCTTCTCCGAGAAGAAATCGACTCACCTAGGGTTCCCGATGCCACTCTCAATAATTGTGTGTATCAACATCCACAATATCACAAACATAATCGATATAGAAAATTGATAGATTTTGACAATCCATTTTTCATAAATAATTAAAAGATAAATAATATTTATTTTTTCAATAATTAGACAAACCATGACATGTGGTAGTTTTGAGGACAACGTCACAGTTAAAATAACCTAATATATATACTTCTTAATTTAATTTTCTTGATATCTCTATGATACTCCATATATTTAATTCACCTTAATTCATGAATTATTACATAAAGATATACAAAATAAAATCCCATAAGATCGTGAGTCCTGGTGTATTTGGGAAATTAGGTACATAGAATAATAAATTAAATTTAGGATACAATAACATTAATTACAACTCCATAACATGCTCTAAAATTTCCATTTCTCATCTAAAATTGCATGAGATAACTTGGGGACATACATAAGAAATGGGTGAGCTATAAATCCTAGTAAGTGAATAAAAAAAATATATGTTGGCACCACCTTATTTTAATACTCAAAAATCATCATTCATATGTTTATAATGTGCTTCATGTTTTATGATAGTATATAAAATTATAAAGTAAACTTGCTTAAGCATAGAATTGTGCTATTATCATTAAAAAATTTCTACAATCAGAGACATGCCACTGTTAGTTCAAATTTTGCTACTTCAAGGCATGTGCCACCTATAGACTCCTACCACCACTAGATTTTATACCATCAGACTCTTACTACCAACAAACTACTACTACTTCTAGGTCTCTATTATCTCTAGAAATGATCTACTTCCAGAGTCCTGCTACTTCCAGTGTGGTGATACGCTTAGTTCAATTTTTCTACTGCTAACTCTTGCTACTATCATTCATGCCACCACCAAGCATTCTACCATCAGGTATCTGCTACCATTATAAATGAGCTACCATCAGATCCTTACTACCACCCAGTGTGCTACTGTTGGATCATGCTACCATTGAGATGTTCTACCTTTAGACCATGCTACAGTTAGGCCTTGCTATTGTTTTTGTTCTGCTTCATTAAAATTCAATGCTTCCAACAACTAGTTTATGAAGTCAATTCACACAGTTTCACTTGGTTCCCTTTAATGATTATTCCTAAACCATTGAAAAAATGCATTGAAAACCAATTCATAGTTTCCTAATTTACTGCTCGGTATGAGCATCTGAGAAATATTTAATATTATTCCCCAATGGATAATTAACAATGTAGTGCTATTTATTTCAGTAGAACTCACTCATGCACATGAGTTTCTAGAACCTGATAGAGAGAGAACGTACATATTGAATACATGTGACTATTAAAGAGTGGAATACACTAAAGATAGAGTTCCTTTATTACACTAAATCAGGATAATATTTTCAGATAATCATCATATATAAATGAGAACTCCACAACACTCTATTTTCCAACACCTTCAGAGAAATCTGTTCGAGCTCCTCACCAAGCCAAATCTGACGATCCTAGTGCACTATGAGCAATGAAGACTAAGAAACACTATATATTTAACTAATTACTACTTTATATCTCTATTTTTTTCTTTAATTTCACGTAGTGTGATTTTGTTTCTCTATTTATTTACACATACAGACTCCTATGCTTAAAATGGAAAATACTCTATATTCTTTCAAACCCATATTTATTTGTTTACCCACAACAACTATAAAAGAGGTCATACATGTCCTATGTTGTTTTTATTCCCACGTATAAATGTGGAAGATTATTTGATCGTGGACAACTTGTGTTGTTGTTTTTATACCCGATATAGGTTCTACATCAGGTTATTGGTTATAATAATATGCTTGGCATCAAGTGATTACCATGTAAATAGGATTAGGTCTTGTCTTGATATTGAACCCCTAGTTTATTTCATTTTATGTTTGTGTTTTGTTTATTTTGTTTCATTTAATTTATTTTTTAATCTACAAACAAAACCTGTACTTTTATAGTTAGTCTTTACTAGTGTTTATATAAAATATTTTATAATTAAATCAATTTCAAAAGTTAATGTAATTTCAAAAAAAAATTAACTGAGCCCTAATCATGCATTGAGAAATATTTTGAAAGATAAATCTTATATTAAACTACTTTTTTGATTAATTAGGTGTTTTTATTTAAATAAGGGGATTTTTTATTAACTTATTTCTAATAGAAATTTTATTCGGTACTCAATTCACCCCCTCTTGAATTACTCACTCTGACCAACAATTGGTATCAAAGGAAGGTTTAAATATCTTTCAGCTGTGATTTAGTTATCATTTAAAGATCTTGAAATTTTTTAATTTAAAATTTTCATTTTTTATTGATAATAGACTATATCGATCTTCTATAAATATAAATCCTTATATTAATTACACTAATTATGATCATTGGAAAATTAAGATGAAAATTCGTATTGAGAGAATTAGATTTCAAATTTGGACTACAGTTTCAGACTAGTATGAAATACCTAAAACTACTAGATCTTCTTGGGATAATCCAAATAAAGTGGATTATAATAATAAATGTAAAAAATTAATGATTTTTATTATTATTTGGGAGGTGATGAATTTAATAGAATATCTTCATATACAACTTCTTCTGAAATTTTGGATACTTTAGCTATTTCTCATAAAATAACTTCTAATTTTAAAGATAGGTGCTTAAATACCTATGCTATTAAATATGATACTTTTAAAATCAATCATGATGACCCTATTTATGATATATATATCAGGTTCAATGAGATCATGAACACAATTCACTCATTTGGGAAACCTATCTCAGATAAAGATCAAGTGATGTGACTGTTGAGTTTTCTGCAAGATAGGTGGAGAGGAACCTCAGTATCAATCAAAAAAATTTGTGATGTAATCAAGTAACTTTTTATGGATATGATAGAAAAACTGATGATGTATGAGGAAGAACTCAATGTGAATAAAGAATAGGAGGATAAACTTAAATGAATATCTATAACTTTGAAATGTATTACTTCAAATCATATGGATAAATCCAAGACAACTATTCGAGTGATGAATAATCATCTACTGAAAGAGATGATAAGATGGAACATTTGGAAAAAATATTAACAAATATTTACAAGAAGAATAATTTCTTTAGGAAACTGAGTTACAATGGAAAATATGACAATAGAAGAAACTAGAGAAAGGATTGGAAGAAATATGATTCTTTAAATGAGATAATTTTATATGATTGTAAGAGGAAAGTGTATGTCAAAGTTGAATTTCCTAAGATGAAATTAAATAATAAACATGATGATAAGGATAATAGGTACAAGAAATCCATGCAATCATCCTGGAGTTCTTTTGAAGATAGTTTGAGTGATTCAGACTCAACCCAAGAGGACAATCATGACAGAGCTAACACGTGTTTTATAACAAACACAGCTAAGTTATCTAATGATTTTTTTTATTATACTATTAATATTTATAATCATTATAGAGACAAAAAAATGATGAGAACATGTATAATGAAGATAAGTTTAAATACTATAACATTCTTAAAGCCAATTTCAATGATCTTGAGGAAAAATATAATAGTTTGAAGAAGAAAAATTCTTTAACTACTGGTTTTAAAATTGATAATAGTATTGAGAAAGAGAAAATAATGAACTTTTAAAAGATAATAATGAATTAAAATTTTATAATGAGAAACTAAAGAAATATATGCATAGATTTAACAATGAAAGATGATCTCTAACACAGATACAAGGAAATAAAACTACTCCCAAGCACACTACTCGTATTAGTTATCAACCCAAAAAGAGGAGGATTGTTAAAAATAGTTTTATTCTTAGATCTAATCCTAGAAAATATTTTACTATATTTTATTCATATGGTCCTAACAATGTATTTATTTTTAAAATTTTGAAATCTTTTTATAGGATTCCTGATAATAGAATATGAGTTCCAAAAGCTTTGATTGCTAATATTTTTAGACTTAAGAAGATTTGTTTGCAAAATTTATTTTTTTTTGTGAAAAAATTATTTTATAGGGAACTTTTTTAAAGATATTAGGAAGGAATATATGGTACCATAACATTAAATATTCCAGAAACATGACTAGAGATTATTCAAGTTTTAATAATCTGATCATATTGAATGGTGGACATGTAAATTTTAGTGACAATGAAAAAATGAAAATTATTATACTTGGACAAATCGATAATCCTATTACTTTTTTAATTTGTCAATTTTTAATTATAAATGATTTAAACTACAATATTCTTAGAATCAAATAGCTATGTGATGATGTTTTTCATATTAAGATTGAAAATAATCCTATAATTGTTTTTTATTATAAAAATGCTTTAGTTTTTACAGCATTGATAAATGAAAATGTCTATACTCTTAATGTAGACTCTTTATTTTCACAAAATATTTCATGTCTAAGTGCCTTTCACAAATAATCATAGATTTATCATGGAAACTAGGCCATTGAAATTTTCTGTCATGTAGAAAGTTAACTAGGAAAGTTTTAGTAAAAGATCTACCTAAACTATATTTCCCAAATTAAAAAGTCTATATCCTATTTCAAAAAGGTAAACAACCCAAGATATATTTCAAATAAAATAAAGAAGTTATAACTTTTCAACCCCAATAGTTTGTTCACATGGATTTTTTTGGACCTTCTAGAGTTTCTAGTTTAAATGGGAAGCACTATGTTTATGTTCTTGTAGATGACTTTTTTAGTTATACTTGTGTTTTATTTCTTGCTTTCAAAATTGAATCCTATTATTATTTTACTAAGTATACTAAATATGTGGAAAATCTTAGTGTACTTAGGATCAATATCTTATTAAGTGATCATGGATGTGAGTTTGAAAATCAAAAAATTGAATCATTTTTCTTAAAAAATAGATATAATCCTGCATTTTATACTCCTCGTATCCCATAGAAGAAGTGTTTTATATAAAGGAAAAATAGAACCCTTCATGAAATTTCACAGAACATGCTCAATGAGTATGACTTAACTATTTATTTTTGGGTAGAGGATATGAATATATATTTTCATATAATTAATATATTTTTAAATAGACCTCCCTTAAAAAACCTTTTGAATTATAGAATTATATATATATGAAGGTAAATTACATTATAATTTTTAGTTGCAATATCTTTATTCTTAATATTAAGGATAATCTTGAAAAATTTGTTTCCAAGAGTGATAAAGGAATTTTAATTGTTTATTAAACAACTAGAAATTCAAATAGTATGTTTAATAAAAGAAACAAGACTAGGGAAAAATATGTTCATGTCAAATTTGTTGAGAAAGATCCACATGAGCCTAATACCCCTTTAGAAAACCTTGAGGATGATCTATCAAATATGAATATTAATACCCAAACTTATGACAATTTTTGCGAAACAAATAGAAAAATAATCTAGTTCAAAGGAACAACTTGAACTTAAACCTATAGAAGACCATGATTTTACCAGCCCTTATTTTCATGGAGTTGTTATGACTCATAGATACCATCCTTTTGATGTTGTAATTGAAGATCCATATATTGGTATAAAACTAAATAATCTCTTATAAAATTGGTTGAACATCAAGTATTCCTGTCAAATATTGAATGTAAGAACATCAATGATGCAATTAATAATGAATTATGGGTGATGGAAATGCAAGAAGAAATTAATTAGTATGAAAGAAATGGAGTTTGGTAATATGTAGATAGATCCAAGTTCACTCTAACTATCAAAACTAAGAGGGTTTTTAAAAAACAAATTTGATGATTCAGGCACTATAGTCAGAAATAAATATTGTTTTGTTCCACAAGGATATAGTTAAGAATATGTTATTGACTACGAGGAAACCTTTTCACTAGTGGATGGACTTGATTCCATTAGAATACAAATTTCTTATGAATCGCATTTGGATTTCAAACTATAACAAATGGATGTAAAAAAATTACTTCTTAAATGATTATATAGTTGAGGATTTTTTTTGTTGGAAAACCTCCTGGATATCATAATCATCATTTTGTAAACCTTTTTTTAAATCGATAAAAGATTTATATTGTTTAAAAAATATATTAGATATTGGTATGACATTTTTAGTTATTTTATGATTTCTAAATGTTTTCCAAAAGGAATAGGTGATCCTACACTTTTTATAAAAATAATTTAATATTTTATTTTATTTGTTCAAATTTATGTTGAAGATATTATTTTTGAATCGTCTAAAAATTATTTGTGTACTAGTTTTTCAATGATAATGCAAAGTGAATTTGAAATGTTTTTAATGGGTGAACTTAAACTATTTCCTGGTTTTCAAAATAATGATGGAACTATTTTAAATCAAAGTAAGTAAATGAATAACCTACATAAATCATAAAGATTGTGTGGGATGCGTTTAGATTAGATTATTTGTTTCCCAAACTACACTTGTTATTAAGGCGTATTATAGTGATAGTGAGAGGTCGATCCCATGGGGAATTGAGCTAGAGATAGGAACTTATAAATTTTAACCCTTTGGGGTAGGAGTCCTCATGAGTTTGAATAAGATTGGGAAAACTAATTCTATGATAATTAGGGTTTATAATCAGTGATAAGGAAAAGATTGTGATCAATTTTGGGGTTTTAGGTAAAAGAAAATCTATATCCTAACTTGATATGGTCTTAAGATTTAGTTTGTGAAGTAAAAAGAGGACACTAGTTGACTATGGTCAAACCAATTAGTTCTACCCATGAGGTGGATATTCCTTGGTAAATAAGTAACCACAACCTAGATGAATTAGAATTAGATTCTATAGTAGAATGTTTCAAAGGCTATAGGTCATAACCTAATATACTCCTATCAAGTCAGTGTCATTCATCTGAACTTATCGTGGTCTGGGATGATAAAATGAATTAGATAGACATTTTTTGTTTAACCTGATTACTATTAAAAGGATTACTATATTGACAATTAGTGATTTATTAAGTTCATACACCCCTACTATCAATCCCTACCATGGGTGGTTTAGCCACTCATGATAATATTAATCAAGAGTGAGTAAAATATTGAGAACATGTTGAATTTAAAATTATAAATTCGGTATGAATAATTAAATAACAGGAATGTATTAATATTTATCAAATAATTAACATGAAATCGTGAATTAAAAATATATAAATGAATTAAATCACAATTATAACCAATTAATTACATGAAACAATAACGAGAATAAGCACATTGAAGGTTGGTCGATGATCGATGAAGGAAATGAAAAATGGATTAAGAACAGTGTTTGCGATGGAAAAATAGATATAAAACATCATTTAAATCAATCCAAGGTGTATTTATTAAAGTAAAATAATTAAAAGAATAAAAAAAATTGAATTTAGGTAGAGGGAGTTGATGGGAGATGAGAGAAAGAAGAAAATAAATTGAGTTCTTCCAGCTAATCTTCCCTTTCACACTAACTCCATATATATATATGGGAAATTACATGAATTGTAATGGGTATTCATATCGTGTAATGCTTATCTAAGATTTTACCTTCGTGTTTCTAATCTCTGTGTATATTATGGAAATCTCATCCAAGATTTGGAATTTTGTCCCTTCTCACATCATGTAACTAGATGTCAATTCATGAAGCTTCCTTTGGTTGGATTGTTTTAAGAGGGAAATGATATTTGAATTCTACACGCCATGTACTGGAAATTCACATTGTGGAAGGATGGTTCATGTCGTGTAATGATGGTTCACATCGCGAAACTTGTCACAACTTTGAAATTCTTCAAGACATGGCTTCACGGCTTGCCAGTATGTGATGAAATGATATTACATGTTGTGTAATGATGTTTCACAATGTATAATAGAATTTTTTTCTCCTTTTCTACATTTTTTCCTTTGAAAAATTGAACGCTTATTTCCTAAAATAATAAACACATACCCTATTTATTCTCAAATAAATCATTGTAAATCCTTAACAAAATGGAACCAAAATGTATATATGATTTTAGCTTACCAAATTCCCACACACTTGAACAATTTCTTGTCCTCAAGAAAAAAGATCTCAATGAGATTTTTAAAGGGTAAGAAATTTTTAAAAAATGAAACATTCATTATATCCATGAAAATAAAACAATGTGTAAGTAGAAAAAATCAGTCTCCAAAATCATCCCTGCATAGAAAATATGTAATGTCTCTATAATACCCCAAGATTTCATAGTATGTTATCTCTTCAAAGTAATTCAATAACTTGCGCTACACACAACAATGAGTTTGAAGGTACCACGACTTACTAAACTAGCCATTCAAAAAGCGGTTATGAATAGTATTAACTGCTTTTTAAATTTCATATATATATATCCTATATAATTTTAACATTCCTATTTTGTGTTTCTTAGACATAATATAATGAAAAATTCAATTTTTCAGATAAAAGAAGTATTTTTCAGAAAATACTATTTTACCACCTATTTAATAAAGATCCTTTTTAAAACAAATATTTGACACTTTTATATATTAAATTTAATGAAATTAATTTCTTTTTTAGAATCAGGAAAAAAATTAGTTTGGAAAATTTTTTGGTACTTTTCTGATAACTTTCATATTTTGATGAACAGTGAAAAATACTAAATTTTAATTGAAAACATATTTTTTAATCGAAATAATTTATTTTGTTAAATTATGAATTTGAATGGTTTGTAAGTATAATTAGATTATATTTTTATTATTTAATACAATTTAGGTCATTGTAAGTAATTTCATATTAAATTTGACATAAAAACATGTCAATCTTTTGATAGTTTTTAGTTTTTTTAAAACCAACTCTTTGGTTTTGACAACGGGAATTAATTTTAAATTAATTAATGAAACTTATATGTTTTTAATTTGGTAAAATAGAATAAATTTTTGAATTCTTAATATCAAAATTATCTTAGGGTGAATTTTTGGTATTTTTCTTAAAACATTCAATCTTTGATGGATAGTGATAAACACTATGTTATTGTTTAAAATCGACTTTTTATTTAAATAATTTGTTTATTTTATTTAAATTTATTTTAAGACAAAATAGATTTATAAAACCTATATAAGTTCAATATAATTCATTGGAGTCATTTTATAATAAAATTAGATGTATAAAATTTTATTGAACTTTTTATCGTCTTTTACCCACATTCTATGAGCATTTGCAAATTTTCATAAAACATAATTTTACCACTTCTGTGAATAAAATTTAATAAATCCAAGAGACACAGTTGATATCAATAATGAAAGTGTGGTTCATTAAGATTAAATTTTTTTTTGGTAAATAGTAACTTTTGACTTTTATTTACCATAGTTAAAAGTAAATAGGATAATTAAAGTTAAAATAATATTATAATTATCCTAACATATGTCCTAAATCTATTTTACAAGTGTATTTCGACCAGAAAAAACCTTAGGAAGAAAATATGATCCTTTAGGTCCACTTGGACTAGATTAGGACATTTATTATTATTTTATTTAAAGAAGAGTTAAAAGTGTTAAATTCAAAATTTAGTAACTAAACCATTTTTAATATAGGGTTACACAAAAGATAAATTATACTATAAATATTCATTATAAATCTACAAATATTTCATACATAATAATTTTTTATTTATAATTTTTAGTCATTAAATAATTAAATTTATTTATGACACAATGATGATGCAGTAATTACCTTATTAATAAAAGAATCAAATAAATGGTATTATAAATATTAAAATAAATATAATTTAAAAGTTTTGATGACATCCACGAATTTTATTGGAGAATATGATATGTTATGATTGATTCACTTTATTTTTTTCAAAGTAATCATGCTGTTATGACTTTCACAAAAACAAAATACCAAATAGTGTCAAAATTGTCATAAATGAGTTTTTAAAACAAATACTATATTATTAAATTATATAATAGTCCTAAAAATATAAAGTTCAGACAATGGACTCTTTTAATGGTGTATATGTCATTAATGAACCACTTGGGTTTCTCTTGGCATTTTATAGTTATTTTATTAACCATATAATATAAAAATACAAGGAGATATGGTAAATGTTAAACTATTTAACTAAGATTTAAATCTAAAAGATATGGTTAATATGGTGAACTAAACTTGTCTAAAACATATTAGTTGAGATTAGTTTGACCCATAACCACCTAAGTCTCAAAATAAATTCATTTTGAGCCATTATAAACCGAATATGATTGAATAATAAAATAATTATTCAAGCTTTTCCTAAAGTGAACCTCACCCCTCTTATAAAAGAGTACTTCCCCTTCTCTCAAAATTACAACTCCAAAGCCATTTGGCTCAGCCAACACATTCCCAAATCTCCTAAAAACTTCCCTCACTTCAACCTAGAGGCATCCCTTTAGTAGAAAGGAAACCTGAGGAGCCCTTTTTTCAAATCAAAAGAAAACACTGAAAGAAGATGTAATTATTTTGTCACCTCTTTCAAAGTTCATTTCTTATTCCACTTTATATTTCCTTATTATTTCTTTACCTAAAGAATAATTTATGTACCTTATAAATAATGTGATGTTATTATAAATATGGTACAACCATATTCATTATTCTATCCATCCAATGAATGATAATGTCAAATGTGTGCGTACATACGGTTTACCGTCTCCATGCTGTGGTGTAATTTGTTATTCAACACTATGTTATTTATATAAATATAATTGTCACACCCCGATCCTGATTTATTAATTATTTAATTATATCTAGTTTTTTCTTTGAATTTCTTGTGGAACTCATTTTAAAATTTTAAATTTTTTGGGTCTCCCATAAACACGCACGGTTAGCGCACAATTGGCCAACCATGCGGCCAAATTGTGCGTTATTCTCCAGGATTTTGAAAAAAATAAAGGAATGTGGAAAAATATTTTAATATAAATAATAATAATGATAATATTATTATTTTTATTAATATTATTATTATTATTATTATTATGTTTTATGTTATTATTATTGTTGTTATTATTATTTCTTTGTTTTTTTAAACCCTTTTTTTCTCCCCCCTCACCCATGTGACCCACTCCCCATTCCCCCCCCCACCAGCCAAAGCTTTTAGTGCACACCCCTGCCTTATCCCACTCGTGCTTCCCCCATATGGATGAGGTCCCTTCGGCATGCCTCCCTCTCCCTACGATGACGGCTCTCGTGTGGCGGCCTTCCCCCTCCCCTACTCACGCAACCCAACCTCCCCACTCTCATGTTCGCACAACCTGGCTGACCAGGAGCTCCGGTGTCCACTCTTCCACTTCGGCGATTGAATCTCTTCCTGCTTTGGTGAGAGAATCCCTCCGAGGAGCCTCTTCTCCCTCCCCCTTCCCCTATTTTGATATTTTATTTGATTTTATGGGGTACACATTTCTTGGACGAACCCTAACATGTTTTGGGGTTCTTATTTTGATTGATTTTTGATGTTTAGGTTCCTCCGGGCTCCGTCAAGGCAGGTTTTAGACATCATTGTTAAGGGAAGTGGGTTCTCCATGGTCCTCGGGTGAGAATTCTTCAATTTTTTCTTTGTGGCTTAATTTTAATTTAGGGGTTTTATGATTTTCTTTGAGTTGTCATCAATTTATTTTGGGTGAAGAAGCTATTTTTGAAATAGATTAAATTTTGTTTGATTCTATATGGCATGCTTGTGTGAAACGAGGTGTGTTTCGGATATCAATCCTTTTGGTAATGCTTGTGTGTGGTTTATGACTTGTGTGTTTGCATTATTAGATCACGCAAGGGCTGCAAGTTATATTCTAGTATGTTTTTTTGTTTGTGTTTGGACTTAGAAGATATTTTTGAGTGGGTTTTTGTGTTCAAAGATTGTTAATACTACTTGGGGTTGTTTCATAAAAATTTTAAGTGGTTTATTAAATCTTATAAAGGGTGAGAAACTAGTTTTTGAAAGAATTTGATATGTGCCTCGGTTGGAATTGGTTTCTTAATGTGAACTTGGGTGAACATTCTATGTAAAACCTTATTGTTCCTCTTTTAGGTCCTCTATAAATTGTAAATATAGTTCATTTAATTTTTCAAGTGGTGTTAATCACGTTTTCAATGGTACTTATGGTGAAAATGGGTTTGGGTGTAGGTTTTTAAAGGGAAATGCATAATTTGGCATGTTTGGGTTGTTGTGTATTTCTAAATGTAAATCGTAAATGGTTTAAACAATGAAATGCATGTTTGGGAATTGGTTTTGATTTATGTGATGATTTAAAAAGGTCATTTTAAATGGTTAAATTGATTATGTGTTTTTCTTTTAATATTTTCAATGGGTTTTATGTGTTATGTAAGTGGTGTGTCATTGGTGTAAATCCTTGATGTGTTATTTTGAAACGTTTATGGATCATTTAAGTGTTTAATTTCTTTCTTAAATTATATGTGTAGTGTGTTGGGCCTTGTTTTTATGGTTTTGAGTTGCGGGTGTCAAGAACGCCTACATGTTCATGCATAAGGTAAGACAAATATATGTATAAATTCTCTCTTTGTACATATTCCCCCACGGAACGGGGAATATGTGCAATGCATCTAGGGGTATTTGTATATATATTTATAAATGCATGTGCATGGAAGTGCGTAGGGTCAGTTCGAGTGGTCGTCGATAAATAATGTCATGTTTGAGGTAGGTCCCATGTGCCTATGATATTAATTTGGAATTCATAATTGCTTGCTTGCTTTAAAAATATGTTTTACATTATTCTATATATACATTCTATGAAATCTGATTACGGTTGCTAGAAATGATTATGAATTTGTTTTGGAAATTGAAATGTATTTCAAAAGCCGTTGGTCTTAAGTGACTTTTCTTGAAAATTGATTTATTAAGTGGCTTTCAATTGGTAAGGTGTTTTGGCTTTTGGTCGGTTGATTGAAAAAAGTGCTCCCTTTATGTAATTAAGCCCATTTGGCATCTTAAGAAGGTTTTATGAAAAAGAAAAACCTCTGTTGAGGCACTCCCCCTAGTTTTAGAAAAAATGATTTTTAAGTTGAATGCATTATCATGTGCATAATTTGATGCTTATGCATTGTGTGACGTAAAAGGGGAGGAATGCGCTCAAGGAGGGAGAGCGGTGGTGAGAGGTTGAATGAGTTTTAGAAAAAGAAAGTGTTATGTACATATATGTTTGATTGATAAAGAAAACTCACCACCACTTGAAATAGAGAAAAATGGGAAACCCGGGTATCTAGGTGGGTGACCAAGTCTAGTACGCTAGATGACACGGCATGGGTTCGTCCCAGTTCTTCTAGCAGGATTGAAGCAACAACACTAACTAAACATGTGAATTCTGAGGGTCGTGGTCTTCTAAGCCACATTTTCTGAGGGTCGTGGTCTTCTAAACCACATTTTTTCTGAGAGTCGTGGTTTCTATGACACGTTTCACCGAGGTAAGAGGTCTCTAGGTTCCCACTTGTGCTAGCTACCTATAGGGATTACCCATGGTTCTCATTTGTGACATGCTTCTTGTGATGTAACTTTCTTTTTAGTTGTTTCATACTCGATGTCTTGTTTGCGAAAACCATATTTTAATCCAAACTGGTTTCTTTTCATTTTTAAACATTAATGCATGCTTGGAACCTTTATTGAACATTTCGTGGGAGTGAAATGATTTACATGAAAAATGAAAACTCATTACTTGAATTTGAAAATAAGGGAAAACATTATTTTGTTAAACCTTATTTTCAAATTGGCGTGATTGGATTTCTTACTAAAGGCTAGGGAATAGGAAGTGGTTATATTTTGGAATTCTTACTGAGCATCTCGGTTCTCATGCCTACTTTACCTTTCGGTTGTAGGTTTTAGTCTTTGATCGCTTTTGGGAGTGAGTGTGGTTTACGTTCTGCGTTAACCTATGAGGTCACCTGAGGTATGTCACGTCACTTCTTTAATTCCTTTTTCCACTGCCAAGATGTTTGGTTTATTTACCTTTCATTATCTTCTTGTTTAGTTTATTTTTTATCTTTTTTATGGTCCAAAATTATTCCCAACTGGTTTATTTCGATGCCTGGCACTAGTTGCCATCCCGGGGGGATCAGGAATGCCTTTCGAGCCATGTCGCAGACCAGCTCAGGCGACTGGTTTAGGGACGACCCAGCTTGGTTTGTGACAATAATTATGAGTAATATGTATACAAATAATAAAAATAACATACTAATGTCTCTATAAAATCAATATACCATCCAATTCCACAACTTTTAATCATTAAGTAAATGATATCGTCGCTCATGTGTACGTACGACTTATCGTCTCCACGACGTGATGCGATTAATTTCCACATTCACCGTTCAATGATGGTTATAAAAATATATATTATTAATAAGTATGTAATATATGACATAATAATGCTACTGAATATATATATATATGTGTGTGTGTGTGTGTGTGTGTGGATTTAAATTCACTCAGTTCCGTTCAATACGATATGAAAATGGAAACAACATTTATGCGTATGTATGGCATACCATCTCCATAAACGGTGTTTTCCATTTCATATATCTGTCTATTATACATATTTATATTCTAAATATATATGATATTTAAATAAAGTTTTATATTTTGGAAGTATTTAAATCATGATCTAAGTGATACGACCAAGATTAACATGTTAAAACACATACGATAAAGAAAGAAAATATTACCTGAAATGTTGATTTAACATGGAAATTATTATTAAATGGGTATTATAAAATTATAAATGAATCATGTATGATATAATAAATATCAATATGGTTTTGTTATAATTTAATAACATACTATGGTCATCATACAGGAAGTTAAAGTGTAAGAACCTGGGTTTTCGTATGAGGTACGAATCCTTTTTATTTTCGGTTTAACTGTTCTGTTGAGGCCTAATGTGGATGCCTAACTTGAATGAGGAAGTTACGGAGGTGTATGGGGCTTTTTCGGAGCCCGAAACCAAGTTTTAGGCTGGAAATGTCCTCGTACACGATTTGCGTATGACCTGCGCATGGCCTGGGTAAACCGTGCACCTTGGTGCAGGCTTGGCAGAGGCAGGAGCACGGCCTACGCACGGTTTGGGGAAACCGTGTGGGGTGGTCATGCGGTTGCACCTTTCCTTCCAGCAAGGTCTGCATGGTATCTGCATGGTTTTTCCCAGTCATGCGGGTAAACAGTGTGACCTGCTATGTTTTGATATTTAATTAATTTTTAATTAAATTAATTAAATGTTATAAAACCTAAATCTAACCCTCATTTCAACCAGATAGAAGGGTGGAGCTCTCAAACAAGGCTATGGAGGATTTTGAGCCTGCTTCTTCTTCTGATCTCCATTTCAAACATCGTTCATCTTTTTAGATCTACAGTAGTATGTCCTCAATTCCTTTTTAATCCTTCTCGATTCTTTTGGTTATAACAAATGCAGATTAGATTAAGGCTCATATTCCCTAATTTCTCGTTCTTCTTCATTCTTCAATTTTCTTCTAAATCAGGACGAATCAGAGCCTGATACTGGACGATCTGTCTAGTATGAGCCTAACGTAGGTTTTCTCACGCTTTTCACTGATTTTCAAGCTGTTTATATACGTCGGAGTGCCGCGCACCCACTTTTGGGGTGTCTCTTGAACCTGGATTTTAACCCTATTATTACCTAGCATGTTGTAGGTAATCTGAATAGGATGGTATGTTCTTAAGTTAGGTTGTACACCATGGACATGAACCACCCTTGGGTGCGTTTCCTTGAATGTATATTTTAGGGATTTTGACCGAGGATGCCTATGAGGCATTCCTTTTCTTTCCCTTGTGGGTATTTAAAAATGGGAATTAAATATGAATGTAATTGAAATAAGAAGAAATTGTAATTGAAATAGTTTTGAGTATGGGATGGAGTTTTTCCCCTTGAATCTTGTATGATAATTCTTGAATTGTTAGCCCACGTGAGTTAGATTCTTTTGAACTGCTTAAAATGTAAAACAAAGTCATGGGTGAACCATGGAACCAATGTGAGTTTCCATGGATGGACTCATACGAGATTTGTTACTGAAATGCTGAGTGAATCATGGGTCCAGTGTGAGATGCCATGGACGGACTCAACAGGGCATGATATTTCATGGGCGATACCTGGATCTTATTTATAGGATCACAGGGATGAGCTCAGATGATAGATTATACCGCACCTAGAGCGAGGCTGGGTAACTAGGAGGTTCGCCGGAATGGGCTTATAGGGTTTTGGTGGATTTTCTCCCATAGCGATGTCTAGTTCCCGGATTGAGTATTCCAGGAACGGGCTTGAGGAATGGTTTGAACACATGAATGATGTGATTGATGAATGGAGTGGATACTTGAAGCAATGCCAAACCAAAGCACAATCTTGGGTCGGTCTTGCTAGTTTCCTTATTTACTGCTTTCCATATTTAACTTCCTGTTTTATATATTCACTGACAGATTAGCATGGATCTTTGGTGGTTCCTACTAGGATTTAGTCTCACACCCTATTTGGGTCATGTGTTTGGACCCAAGTAGATTATATGATTTCAGGTAATGAGAAAGGGAAAGGCCCTAGTACAGGTATTTGAATTGCTGCTCGGAGTAGTAGTGCATGGGACCAAGCTGAGGCTTGCGATATGCATGGGAAAACATTTTGGTTTCTTTTTGGTATTTTGTGTACTTGTATTGTGTTGTATTGACTTGCACCATTCTGTATGTATATCAGATCCTTCTGTTTGTTATCTATTTATGATTTTTATGTGTTTTCTACTGGTTACCTTCTTCCACTATTGTATGTTTGTAATTCTGTTGTGATACTTTGGTAGTGGGGGCATAGTCTCTCCATGGACTCACCTAGGCCCTCACTGCTAGTTGGCAGCCTCTGGCCTTTGGGTATATGCGCTTGAGGCCATGTGGCGGCCGGTCTGGCTACCGGGTTGAATGGTAAGTCAGGTCGGGATGTTACAAAGTGGTATCAGATTGATTTCCTTTTCTAATTTTACTTACGATTTGGAGAATATAGGCAGGATAAGGAAGGGAAGGGACATTGGTAATAAAAATTTCCAAGATTTGCAAACCCGCGTATAAGGAAAATCCAAGTTTCCTCGTATGGAATTGTGTTTTTGGTTTTAATTATTACAGTTGTTCTGATTTCAACGTTGGGTGACGCACATGGTTTTTGCTGATACTATTGATATTACTGTGGGTTCTATTTCGTTGAAACCTGATGAGATGAGGGTTTTCCATCTCATGCATCATATAGGAACCTTTTTAGGAATCACATGTCATGAATTATGACCTGCTATCTAGGATGCATTAGATATTGCATGCTATTGTTATAAGTGTTGTGGTAGATATTGAATACTATTTTGATAGTTGATTGGTAGGTGTGCCTACTGTTGTGTTAGATTGGGTGCAATGAATTAAGAGTGACATCATCTTTCAATTCATAAGGAGTATGGGCCCTTATGGATTGGGAAATGACGCGCCAATGGGATGTAAATCCTAAATGAAATTGAATTTCATGGTTATATATGGGCATCAAATTTTGATTCATGAGGTGTTATGGGCCCTCAGGGATCGTAAATTGGTGGACCATTGGTTAAAGCTTTTGAACAAAGGTATGCTAAAAGAATGAATGTTGAAAATAGAGCCTGACCTAGACCTGGAATCTGAGTGGGAAAGAGGTGGTGATTCATGTGGATTTTCGTGACTGTTCCTTTTGTTGTCCTGGAATTAGAAGTAGGTTGTGGGTTAACATGGTTTTTAGGAAGGTCTTGACCTGTCTTGTCCTAGTTCTTGTGCTCTTTAGTTTCAAATCTCGTTAAAAATCTTGAACTAAGGCATGTGTTTGGCATTGCAGAGTCATGCCACCATGGAAAACTCTTGTTGTACGTCGGGAGAGTGGTGACGACCACGTTCTGGAGATGGTAGGCCATGGGATACTAGAGGAAACTCCAATTTTGCTAGCTGGAGCACCAACGGTTATACCAGACACAGGTGCTGAGGCACAGTTTTGTGGGAGCTTGTTGCGTTTTATGCAGACCGTTCTGGGAGCACTGCGACCTGCCCCGACTATGGCAGAGTTGACGCGTGAGTTTCAGCAGCAGCATCCACCTATGTTTTCAGGGGATGGCACACCACAGGCTGTAGAGTCCTGGTTAGAGGTGATACTAGCTATCTTTGAGAATTTGGAGATGCCTCCGAAGAGGAGGGTCAAGCTCACTACGTACATGCTGTGAGATTTTTCTAAGAGGTGGTGGGACTTAATCACCCAGTCAGATCGTCATTGGGAGATGGCTTGGATAGAGTTTCATATGGCCTTCTACGATTTCTTTTATCCTAAGACATTGAGGGCCGATCAAGCACGAGAGTTCTTGCGTATAGAACAGGGCGCGTTATCAGTGATGGAATACTCATCCCATTTTAATGAGCTTCACCGCTTCGTACCTATCCTAATGGGCGATGAGCTATCGAGGGCCAGGCGTTTTGAGGATGGTCTGAGATATGAAATCCGATCTCAGGTAAATATCTTGAGGCTGAATACCATTTCTGGAATTGTGAACCAGGCCCTAATCACAGAGCGTAACCTGAGAGAGGCTGGAGGTGCAAACTAGAGAAGTTCGACAACGAGATCAGGTACTACAGTGACTGTTAGTAGGAAGTGTCGTCTGGAGCATCCACACGATGATTCTAGTAGTCAGAACCTATCTTCGGTTAGAAACCTGAGGTGCTACCAGTGTGGTGGGATGGGATACACGAAGCTGTAGTGTAAGAGGGACCCAGTTGAGTGTCGATCATGTGGCAAGATGGGTCATCCTCAACATTTCTGCAGAACATTTTCACCAGCATCCAGTGATAGAGGGTCCACACTGACTCCATATGCAGGAGCAGGGTTGGCAGCTTCTCATCAGAAAGAGAGTTGGTGTGCAACTGGTCGATCAGGCCAAGGTAGTGGTCATGGCAGAGGTAGTCAAGCACAGGTTACACCGAGGCGTTAGAGTGGGCCAGCTCCAGGTAGTGTGGTTGTATCACAGGGCCGTTGTTCAGGCCAGATGTATTCAGTGCAGCCTACTTCTAAGGATCAGGGAGCGTGACCATCTACGGTGAGAGGTACAATCTTAGTAGCATCTGTTATTTCATATTCCCTCTTTGATACAGCTGCATCGAAAAATTTTATATCTGTGACTATAGTGAAAAGAATTGGGCTAGTTGTGTTGTCTTCTGATGGCATATTGACGCTAGAAACACCACTAGGAGTCAGCGAATAGGTTGTATGCCAGTGCAGAGGGTGCCCCATTGAGGTTGGATGGTGTCACTTCGTCTGGGATCTTTATGTTCTCAAAATGACAGGTTTTGAAGTCATTCTCGGTATGGACTGGCTAGTATCCTACTGAGCCTACATTGATTGTTACCACCGGAGGGTGATTTTCACATCACCAGAGGGTGCAGTGTATACTCTTAAGGGTGAGTGGGATCTCCAGGCAAGCCGATCTGGACCAGAGCAGCATGGGCTAGATGGGATGACATCCCAGATCTCTAGTTTGTTTCTGGATGATTAGGGAGTGAGTCAGACAGACATTCCTCAAGTAATTGAGCACTTTAGGGATGTTTTTTCAGACAACTTTTCAGGTTTACCTCCTGAGAGAGAGGTGGAATTCTCCATTGAGCTAGTTCCCAGAGCTGCACCATTATCCATCCCTCCTTACAGGATGGCTATGATGGTGTTGCAAGATCTCATGAAACAGCTTGAAGATTTGGAGTCAAAGGGGTTTATTTGACCCAGTACATCTCCATGGGGTTCGCCAGTCCTTTTTGAAAAAAATCCGAACTGGATGCTTAGGCTTTGTGTGCACTATCGGAAGCTGAACCAACTGACTGTTAAAAACCGATATCCCTTTCCATGGATAGATGACATGTTTGATCATCTTCGACGAGATAGGGTGTTCTAAAAAATTTATTGGAGGTCAGGGTATCACCAGGTGTGGGTTCGATCTGTAGACATACCTCGTACAGCTTTTCGTAACATTTATGGTTTATACGAGTATCTGGTTATGTCGTTCGGTCTCACGAACACGCCAGGGCTTTTCATGGCCTTGATGAATCGTGTGTTCCATCCTTACTTGGACTCCTTTGTCGTGGTTTTCATGGATGGTATTTTGTGTATTATCGAAATTTAAATGACCATGCCAACCATCTTGAGATCGTCCTGAATACACTAAGAGAGCATCATCTATATGCAAAACTTACTAAGTACTACTTTTGGATGGATCATATTAACTTCTTGGGCCATTTTATCTCTCAGAAATGAGTGTCTATAGACCCATAGAAGTTTAGATCTGTGGTTTCTTGGGAACATCCCATGAATGAATTTGACATACGGAGTTTCTTGGGGATTTCTAGTTATTATCATCATTTAATACTGGATTTCTCATGCTTAGCAGCACCGTTGACAAGCCTGGCTAAGAAGGTTGTGAAATTTTTATGGACAGATGATTGTAAAGTAGCCTTTCAGGAGCTGAAAGGAAGGTTGACATCAGCACCAGTCTTGATACTACCAGAACAAGGCATGATTCACACGGTCTATTGTGATTCATTAGGTATTGGGTTGGTTGTAGTGTTGATGTAGGGAGACATAGTCGTGGCGTACAGATCTCGGCAGCTGAGGCCACATGAGAGGAATTATCCGATGCATGATCTTGAGCTAGCAGTAGTTGATCATGCGATGCGCTGTTGGAGACACTATTTATTGGTAGAGCGTTTTGTGTTGTACAAAAACCACAAGAGCCTCAAATAAATATTTAATCATTGTGGTCTGAATATTAGGTAGTGATGGTGGGTGGAGTACCTACAGTCCTTTGATTTCGAGCTTTCTTATACGCCTGGTAAGGGCAATGTAGTGGCTGATGCATTGAGCAGGAGGACTCAAATAAAGGCAGTGCAATAGGCTAGAAACGAATGGAATCTTATGTCCTTGTTCTCTAAGATGCATCTTGATGTGCAGAATAGCCAAGGGCAGTCTTTTCTATCGTTCTTAGTTGTGACTTCTACTCTCCTGGACATAGTAAGGATGAGACAGCTATTAGATTCGGAAGGCCTAGTTCTACGGGAAGGTGTGGCAGGTGAGGACCCTCCTATTGGTTGGATGATAGGCGAGGATGAAGTTATTCGTATCCATGGATGTGTATGGTTTCCATTGGATATTATAGAGGAGATGATGTTGGATTTTCATTCTTCGGTTCGGGCGGTTCATCCCGGAGTCAATAAGATGTATCGTAACTTACACCGACAGTACTGGTGGCTGGGTATGAAGAGGGAAGTGGATAGTTTAATCATGATATGTTCCACGTGTCAGCAGGTGAAGGTGGAACACCAGCGGCTAGCTGGGATTTTACAGTAGTTACCTATCCCAGAGTGGAAATGGGATGATGTTGTGATGGACTTCGTGACTGGTTTTCTGAGGTCACCTCGAGGTAACGATGTTGTGTGGGTTGTGGTTGATAGGCTCACGATGGTTTCTCAATTCTTTCCAATCAAGGAGACATTCAGTGTGGATTAGCTAGGAAGGTTGTATGTCCGAGAGATTGTACGACTCCACGGGGTCCCGCACTCCATTGTTTCAGATAGGGATGCTCATTTTACGTTACGCTTATGGCAGAGTTTTCAGAGGGCGTTGGGTACACAGGTGCTTCTGAGCACAGAATACCACCCTCAGACTGATGTCCAGTCAAATCGTATGATACAAGTTCTTGAGGACATGATGCGAGCATGCATCTTGTATTTTGGGGGCTCATGGGAGAGGCATATTCCTCTAGTTGAGTTTTCCTATAACAACAGTTATCAGGAGACTATAAATATGGCACCGTACAAGGCTTTATATGGTAGGCCATGCCAATCACCCCGGTGCTGGTTAGAGGTAGGTGAGGTAGCTTTACTGGGACTGTGTCTTGTTCAGGAGACTTCTGAGAAGGTCCAGTTGATATAGAAGCAGATGGCTACCGCACAGTCTCGTCAGAAGTCATATGCTGATTGCCGCAGATGACCCCTAGTGTTTGAGGCCAGGGATCAGGTTTTCTAGCATGTTTCAGTGAGGCTGGGACACATGTGTATCAGAAGACAGTGTAAGTTATCGCCGAGATATGTTGGGCCTTTTGATATTCTGGAGTGGGTGGGGCCGGTAGCCTATCGGTTGCAGTTACCTAAGAGGTACCGAGCCATTCATAACGTGTTTCATGTTTCTCAGTTATGGTGATCCTTTTCAGAAATTCCTCATACCTTCCATCCTGAGGAGGTCGAGCTTCAGGTAGATGCATCCTTTGAGTAGTATCTGATTCATATCGTTGATAGGAGCATGAAGGTTCTCCAAGGCTGGTTGGTTCCTCTAGTACAGGTGTTGTGGCAACATGGCCGTTTATAAGATGAGACTTGGGAGCGGGAGGCCGACTTACATGATCAGTGGCCATAGATGTTTGCAGAATAATATTGACCACCCTTCAGAGAGCAATTTAGGGATGAGTTTCTATAATGGGAAGATTGTAAGAACCCGGGTTTTCGTATGAGGTACAAAGCCTTTTTCTTTTCGGTTTAACTATTCTGTTGAGGCCTAATGTGGATGCCTAACTTGATTGAGGGAGTTATGGAGGTGTATGGGGCTTGTTCAGAGCCTGTAACCAAGTTTTAGGCTGGAAATGGCCTAGCACACAGTTGACACATGGCCTGTGCAAGGCCTGGGTAAACCATGCTCCTTGGTGAAGGCTTGGCAGAGTCAAGAGCATGACCTATGTACGGTTTGGGGAAACCGTGCAGGGTGGATGTGTGGTTTCCCCTTACCTTCCAGCAAGGTCTACACGGTCTCTACACGGTTTATCCAGGCTGTGCGGGTAAACCGTGCGACCTGCTATGTTTTTATATTTAATTAATTTTTAATTAAATTAATTAAATGTTATAAAACCTAAATCTAACCCTCATTTCAACTGGACAGAATGGGGGATCTCTCAAACAAGGATATGGAGGATTTTGAGCCTGATTCTTCATCTGATCTCCTATCAAATGCCATTCATCTTGTTAGATCAGTAACGGTAAGTCATTAGTTCCTTTTTAATCCTTCTTGATTCTTCTGGTTATAACGAACACAGATTGGATTAAGACTCATATACCCTAATATATTATTCTTCGTCTGTTCTTCAGTTTTCTTCCAAATCAGGATGAATCAGAGCCTGATACTAGACGAGCTATCTAGTACGAGCCTAAGGTAGGTGGTCTTGTGCTTTTCTTTGATTTTCATGTTGTTTATATACGTCGGAGTGTCGCGCACCCATTTTTCGTGTGTCGCTTGAACTTAGTATTTAACCTTTTTATTACCTAGCATGTTGTAGGTAATATGAATAGGATGGTATGTTCTTGAGTTAGGTTTTACGCCTTGGATAGGAACCACCCTTGGGTGCGTTGCCTTGAATGGATATTTTAGGGATTTTGACCCAGGATGCCTATGAGGCATGCCTTTTATTTCCATTGTGGGTTTTTAAAAATGGGAATTGAATATGAATGGAATTTCAATAAGATGAAATTTTAATTAAAATGGTTTTGAGTATGTGATGGAGTTTTTCCCCTTTCCCCTTGTATGCTAATTCTTGAATTGCTAGCCCACATGTGTTAGATGCTTTTGAACTGCATAAAATGCGAAACAAAGTCATGGTTGAACCATGGAACCAATGTTAGTTGCAATGGATGGACTCATAAGAGATTTTTTACTGAAATTCCGAGTGAATCATGGGTCTAGTGTGATATGCCATGGACGGACTCAACAGGGCATGATATGTCATGGGAGATACCCGGATCTTATATATAGGATCCTGGGTACGGGCTCAGATGACGGACTATACCGCACCTAGAGCATGGTTGGGTTCCTAGGAGGTTCGTTGGAACGAGATTGTAGGGTGTTGTTGGATTTTCTCCATGAGTGATGCATGGTTTCCAAATTGAGTATTCGAGGAACGGTCTCAAGGAATGGTTTGAACACATGAATGAAGTGATTGATGAATGAAGTGGATTCTTGAAGTGACACCAAGCCAAATCACAGGCTTGGGTCGGTCTTACTGGTTTCTTTGTTTACTGATTTCGGTATTTCACAGCCTGTTTTATATATTCACTGATAGATTAGATGGATCTTTGGTGGTTGCATACTGGGATTTAGTCTCACACCCTGTTTGGGTCATGTTTTTGGACCCAAGAAGATTATATGATTTTGGGTAAGGAGAAGGGGAAAGGCCCTAGTATAGGTACTTGACTTGCTGCTCGGAGTAGGAGTGCACGGGACCAAGCTGAGACTTGCGATGAGACTGGGGATACATTTTGGTTTCTTTTTGGTATTTTGTCTACTTGTACTGTGTTGTATTGAATTAAACCATCCTATATATATATATATCATATCCTTCTGTTTGTTATCTATTTCTGATGTCTATGTGTTGTCTACTGGATACCTTCTTCTGCTATTGTATGTCTGTAATTCTGCTGTGATAATTTGGTAATGAGGGAATAGTCTCCCCACAGACTCACCTAGGCCCTCGTTGCTATTTAGCAGCCTCTGGTATTTGGGGAGATGCGCTTGAGGCCATGTGGCAGTCGGTCCGGCTACCGAGTTGAATGGTAAGTCAGGTCGGGACATTACATAAACGTACCCATGGCTAAAGGAAAGTACAAGGTAAGGGTTATTTCCTCAATCTCATTTTTATCCAAGATTGTTTATGTGTAAGTATTTACTGTGACATATTTATCATGAATAACCATATTTAATAAAAACGTTTTCAAAAGGAATCTTTTAAGGTTTTATAGGAGGGTCTATTTAAACAGATCATCATTTTAAATGTTTTAAAGATTTATCTTTCAAAATCCTTTTAATTAATGTCCATGTTTTCAAAATTATTTTAAAGATTTATTTATATGGACATGAATGTTTTGAAATGATAATTATTTTCAAAATTTTCAAAGTGTTATGGGATACTTTGATTCAAAAATATCTTTTAAATTACTTCCTTTATAAATGTGTGACTTTTAAATGATTTCACCAAATGGGATATTTCTCTCAAAATGTTTTACCGATCATTTTAACTAGGTCAGCATCCTTTACTATATATTAATCTTTATTGAGGTAGATTTATTATAATAAAATATTCCATATTGTATTGAATGAGTTATGATATGTTTGACTATGGATGTTCTATTTTTATACCACTTGTGGTTTATGGTTAATGTATTGACATTTCGTATACTAGTTTTAATATGAATGTTTATGTTATGCTTCAAATTTTTCATATGAGGAATGTAGTGGACTTAATAAGTGATGTGTGGAGCCCACTATAGCTCTTTGATGCATTGGTAGGTCTCATGAGACAAACTAGTGTCTTGGTACAAGGCTTTGACAAAAATTTTATTTGTAGTCTTGGCATGAGGCCTTGACTATGTGGTAATGATGTCCAGCATTAGGCATTCCCTCATTATTAAATTAGTTATTACATGTGATTATTCGACTAGTAGAATATCCATGTGCATGTTTATATGGTGATGTTTGATTTATTTTTCCCATATTATGTTCAATATTATGTTTAAAAAGTCTTTTGTTTTTATTACACATCTTGCCTTAAAAGTTTATAGCTTCTGCTAAATTATTTACCCTTACTGAGCATCTGAGCTCACCCCTTTATTTTGTTTTATTTTCCTAGGATTATAAGAAGTGTATTATGATTGATATGAAGGGTTAGGATAAAGGGAATAATGACATTCTCAAAGAACTATCTATATTGAATTTTATGTTTGAAATTGTAATGTAAAGTTAATGTATGTAATCTATTTTCCAAGACTGCTAAACTGATCCGTCCTTTGGGACTTGATTCCTTGTAATCATGATAATGTATTAAAATAATTCACTAGACTAGGGTAACTAGGTTCAGGGCGTTATTGTCTCATATCTCAGTTCTTTAAACAAATTTTTAATACTTTAATTACAATTTCATAACTACTCCTTGAACTCTATACCCATTTTCAATTTACCTCACAATGTATTTTCACTCATCACTCAGGTCTAAATGAAACTAGAGTTATGCTCAGGACCTATGTACATTCTCCTAACCATAGGCTTTCTTTGGTTCTATCATTTCCACTTCGTAAAGACAAATAAAAAATAAATCATGAGGGGTTCGACAATTAGGTTCTAATGACTGTGAGGTTGTGGGAGGTGGGTAAAAAGTGAAAAACTATATCAATAAGCTGGGTAGGCTCTATATTATAATGCATGAATGTCATGAAAAGTTTAATGGAATGACTCATCCATAACTAATAATTTCAACACTCCCTTACAATCAAGTTGGAACCAAGTATATATATCAAATGAGTGAAAAAATGGTATAATTTTTATTTCTATTGATTTTTCATTTTTATTTTTCAAAATTCATGTCTAGGATAGATCTCACATCCATCCCCTAACAAAATCTGATTCTTAATGGGATTCATTAGTTTGGAAATGGTGATTTTTGACCTTACAAATACACAAACCAAATTTATTTTTCTTTTTTTTTATATTTTTTACAAGGAACATGATAGATGTGAAATACTAAAAAGTACACCTAGATCTCAATAAAATAGTCTGGTGAGAAAAAAAATACATCTCCATAGTAGAATATTCCTGTGCTTGCTGAAAAATTCCCCCACACTTGTTCAATGTAAATTCAGGCATTATACAAAGAGCAGGGTAAGAAGGGATAATTGGACTAGAATAGCTGCATCCTATAAGTTCATTCCTGGAAAATACATGCTTAATGAAGGAAATATATAAGGCAGGTCTCATTAAAAATAATCTGAACATAAATTTCCTCAATCATTTTAAAATTTTGTTGGTTGAGTCATAACCTCGATAAGATCTCAATGAAATTTTTATAAGTTTACATATCCGAGGTGTCACTCAAGAAATATATTTAGAAAATAATATGAAATTGTATGCTCAGAATCCTCTTAATAATGAGAGTAAATAAAGACTAGAAATCACTAAGGGTATAAAACCAAGTAATAAGTCAATTAATGGTAATTATAAAATTTTTGGATTTTTCATTAAGTAATAAATCTCATAAATCATTCTAAAAGTCTAAAAGGTAAAAAACATGGATTTAAAACAATTTAAAAATTAACTTTTATTTTTATTTATATGGTTATAATGAGTTTTAGGTTTAAATCATACTTAAAAATAAAAAATGTTTCCTAGAAAAATGAAATCAGGAAAACATTCAAGTGTATTGAAAGTGAAACTCATAAAAAACTCCCCCAAACTTAGACTGATATAGTGTCAAAACTATCCATGTAAGTACTGTGGGAGGGTAATTTAAGATAATTTTATAGAAATAGAAATAAAAATTTGAAAAATTAAATACTGAGGGAATCGAGAGCTCCCTGTAAGAAGTGTCATGTCATAGGGGAACTTGGGTAATTTTTATATTTAATTGGGATACTTATAAAATGCTTTATAAATAAAAATCATGCATTAGATAAAGAATTATTCCATATGTTTGAAACATTTATAAGCAGTAAAACAAGTAGGTGCATAGTATGATGATCAATGAAACATATTTTATTTATATGCACGCATGTTTATACAATAAAGATCGAAGGGACTTATGATGAGAAGGAAAAACTATAAAATTATAACTAGGAGAAAATAATAACTAAAAATATGAAAAAATAGATGAAATATTGGTTGCCTCCCAGAAATATCTAACAAATGACATCATTATCCAGATGGATGGAGTAATGTGTCTTGCAGTTTGTTCATCAACTCATTCACTCCACTATTGTCTACTACTGCTCGTGGTAGTGTCCTCAAGCTATTGTGGTGTTTTGGAAAGATTGATCACTTTAGGAGCATATCATGTATGGATCTGTTGTGGAAGGAAGGGTATTGATGCTTTTGGTATTGGCTGTTGAGCATGAATCTCAAATGAGAGCTCTTGAATCTGATGCTTGATCTCAGCAAGGTACTGAGTCACTTGTAAAAAAAGCATATATGGTGGAATAGGTGCATTAAAAACCATATATTAAAAAGATGATCTAGACATGGCTACTATAAAATCATAATTAGTTGAAAAATAAACCAAGTAAAATGGAGAAAAATTAGTTTCCAATACATAAATAAAGCTTAACAGTAAAAAATGGAGGGAAAATAGAATAAAAATAAAATTATCAAATACCAATACATATAAATAAAATAGATATGGGAATCATGGGAAACTAAATTAATCTATTTGGCTAAAAAATATACTCAAACGTCTACTCTCAATTAGAGGGTCATTGTAGCTATCATGCCTGGTCAATGATAGTGATGTCAGAAGGGGATGGTAGGTAAAATACTGAGGGTAGGGTCGTGGTGCTGGAAAGAAGATCCAGGTAGGAGGTGGGGAGGTGTTGATCCTTAGTGGGGTCATGTGTCTGGCAGTTGGATCAATAAATGGCACCTCAGTGGATGGGGTGGTGGCTGGACCCTTTCCCCACTAGGCATGCTCTATAAGTTACTCCTGTCGGGTTGTAGGGTCTGATATATTTGATGGTCAGTAGGATTGGGCTATGGGGGGGATTTAATCCATGGAGATATTGAAGAAAGGGGTTTTCCCCAAGATACTATTGGTAGAGGTGGGCAGTTGCACAATTAAGAGGGAGGGAATGAGAGGGTTCGCAGGAGGGAGTAGGGGAGTTTGGGTGGTGAACCCTAGTTTCATAGACCTTTTTAAAAAATAGATTTGACATATTACATGATGTGTACTAAATTTTAAAATCATCTAATTCTAGGTTTTATAAAATATTGTCTGTAAAAAGTACGTGTCATGAAGCAGGGTTACACGATGTGTAATTTGTCTTTTTTCTCATTTTTGGTTGAAACTCGGGTCTATTGCTCACAGCATGTCCTAAGTTTTCCTAGGTCTTATTCTATTATAATCTATCTTAAGGTGACCTATCCTAGGTTACCTCCTAGTTATCTCTTCCTTCAACATCGAGAAATTGATGCTTTCAGACTTAGATGAATTTCAGGTTGACTAAACAACCTTCGTGGAAGGGTTCTTGATACATTCTTAATCATTGACCATTGAATTAGAATGGTGGTCCACCTTATGAATTTAAATGGTTCCATAGGGGAAAACATGATTGACTATGAAGGGTTCTAAACATCTAGATTTTAGCTTCCCAGGGAACAATTTTAATCTCAAGTTGAATAATAGGACCTTATTTCCTAGGACAAAGATGTGTCTTGTAATGCGTTGATCAGTCCATTTTTTGTTTTTTCTCCATATATATTGGTATTTTAATAATAATTTTTTTAATTTCTTCAAATTCATCCAATTACATCATTTGAGCTTCTCCATCTTTTTTATAATCCAAATTGAGTTTCTTAATTTCCTAGTATAAGCGATGCTCTAATTCAGCAGGCAGATAACAAGGTTTTCCATAAACCAATCTCAATGGTGTGGTACCAATGGGTGTTTTTTATGAATTTTGGTACCCCATATTTCATCATCCAATTTTATACTCAAGTCACTTAGACTAATGTTCATAGTAATCTCTAGGATTTATTTGATTTCCCTATTTGAAAATTCAACTTTTTTTCTTGTTTTTTAGTGGTAGGGAATTCTTCTGTTATAACATCTTCCATATTTATTATTCATACCTTTAACATATTTATTATAAAAATGAGTTCCCCTATCACTGATGATAAATCTAGAAAATCAAAATATTTAGAACGCATTATTTTTTGGGAAATTCAAGGCAACTTTTATTGTTTTATGTGATGTAGCTTCAGATTCTACCCATTTAGAGATGTAGTGAACTCCAAAATGAATGTAGGACATTCCATGTGAATTGGGAAATGGTCCCATTAAATTAATTCCCCATACATAAAATTTTTTTACTTCCTTTATTGGGTTTTGAGGCATTTCATTTCATTTTCCAATGGTGCATGTTTTTTGGAACCTATCACAGCTTCAACAATAATACATTGCATCTTGGTGCAACATGGGATATAAAAGTCCACTTTGTAGGATCCTTTCTACTTTGCATTATGTTATATGATTTCCTCTAGTTGGTGATATATAAATCATGCCTAACACATCTGGTATTTCATAATCTGCAATGCAGTATTGCAATAATCCATCAGTGTAGTGATTAAATAGGAGTGGTTTATCCCAATAATAGTGTGATGCTTCAGATAAAAATATTCTTCTATTTTGGAAGGAGAGGTATTGGTGTAAAAATACTATGGTGAGATAATTTTAAATATATGAAAACCTTAGTTGTAGATCTATGTTGAAAAGGGTTTCATTAGGAAATTCGACTTTGATATCAATCTCGTCATCATACTTTATGAGTGGTAGTGGAAGTCAGGATAGATGATCAGTGATCACATTTTCTATGCCTTTGAAATAATTTATGATTATTTAAAACTATTGTAGAAAAATTATCCACATTATTAGTCTTGTCTTGGCATCCTTTTTATTCATCAAATACCTCTAGGTAGCATGATAGGTGTGCACAATTACCATAGAGAAAACCAAATAAGAATAGAATTTCTTAAAATCATAAATAAATACTAAGATCTCTTTCTCAGTAGTTGTTTAGTTAACTTGAGCTTCATTCAGCATGTGATAGGCATATTATATATGATAGAATATGTGACAAAATCATTTCCCTAAAATAGCACCAACAACGAAGTCTCTGCCGTCACACATCAATTCAAATTCCTTATCCCAATCTAGTAAAATGATTACAGGAGTCGCTATAAGGATTTTATTTAAAGTATCGAATTCCCACGGACATTCTTTAGTGAATTTAAATAGTCTTTCCTTTGATAATAGGTGAGTCAGAGTGCAGGAAAAAATTTCAATGTCCTTCACGAATCTCCGATAGAATCTTTCATGTATCAGAAAGCTCCTTATACCTTTGATTGTTAAAGGACCAGGTAAATATTTGATCAATTTTATCATGGTGGGATCAACTTTTATGCCATTATTGGAAATTTTTATGTCCATGTAATATGCCTCCTTGTACATCAATGTTACATTTTTACCAGTTTACAACTAGACACTTATCTTCAAAATGCTGTCGAACTAGCTCAAGATTGCTTAGGCATACCTTAAAAGATATTCCATAAAATGAAAAGTCATACATGGAAATTTATAAGAATTACTCCACAATATTGTAAAATATATGGGTCATTCACCATTTAAAGTTTTTTGGTGCATTTCACATACCCAATGATATGCACCTATAGTACAAAGTGCCAAATGTATATTTGAATTAATCTTAGAGTAATCATCATGGTTGACTGAAATATGATTGTATCTTGAATATCTATCTAGGAAACCATAGAATTCATGTACTTCTAGTCTTTCCAACATTTTATCCATAAATGGTGTGGCAAAATGATCTTTTTGGTTTTATGTATTTATATTTATGTAGTCCACACATACACTTCATCCAATGATGGTGCGATTTGATATTAATTCATCTACATCATTCATTTCGACTATGAGACTACCTTTATTAGGAACTAATTGAAGTGGTCTCACCCACTCACTATCAGAGATTGAAAATATTATTATAGCATCTATAAGTTTTATCACTTATTTTTTTAACAACCTCCTTCATGAGTGGTTCAAGTCGCCATGGAAGTCATAATTTGTGTTTTTCACCTTCTTCAAGTAAAATTTTGTGGGTTCATAAATTATGACTAATTTATTTGATATCATCCACTCAGAATGAAATTGAATACTTAAGTATATTCAAGAATTGAATCATTTTTTCCTCATGAGGTTTTGATAGTTATGAGTTAATGATAATTGGTAGTATAGGAGTAGTTTCTAGAAAGAAGTAATTCAGTGAACTGGGGAGGGGTTTCAGTTCTAGTTTTGGTGGTAGAAAAACTAAAGGAATGAAATATGGGATTATTTATCTTGTAAGAGGTTCTTTGTAGTTTACTTCCATGATATTATAATCTCCATCCTCATCAGGGAGTATGTCGTCACTTTCTTCTTCAGTGATTAAGTATCCTTCTCTTTGGTTAGTGAGAGAGATTTTTTGGAAATCAAGAGAACCATCTATTTTTTGTATTTCCTTTTCCAGATTGAACACAACTTGTTCTTCTTCAAATATAAATATAATTCTTCCTTGATTCACATCAATCAGTGCCTTTCAAGTGGATAGGATTGGTCGGCCTAAGATGATTGAAATGTCTTATTCCTATTCTATGTCCAAAATGAGGAAGTATGCTAGAAAGATGGACTTGAAGACTATGACTAATACATCTTTGAGAAGTACTTCGGGGTATTTTAGTGGGCGATTAGATAATTGGAATGGTACTATATTTGGTTTGAGTTATTCAAGCCCCATCTTTCAAAATACACTCATCGTCAAGAGGTTGACGATGGCTCCTAAATCACATAGAGAGATTTAAAAATTACATTCTCCAATTGTACATGGAATAGAAAAGATCCCTAGGACTCTCATTTTTTGTGGGATTTTTTGATTAATAATAGTAGAATAATTTTTATTTAGTGAGATGACTACTAGGACTTCCATATTCTTTTTGTTTGAAAGGATATATTTGTGAAAGTTTTCATAGGTAGGAATTTGATCAATTTCCCCATAAAATGGAATATTGATGTGTAATTGATTGACTATTTCCAAAAATATATTTTGTTTACATTCAACTATTTATTTCTTTTCTCTTTTGGAAAAATTAAGGGGTAATTTATATGGTGGTGAAGAAATTTATACATATTCCTTTGTTTTCTCAGGTGTTTGGGGTTTTAGGGGTGCCTATTGTGGTATTTTTTGAGTAGTTCCATAAACTTCTTCTTTTATAGCTTTTTTATGCTTCTTTAGTTCCTCATATTGTCTTTTATCTCCTCTATATAGTTTCTGAAAATATAGAACTTTTCCACTCCTCATAACCACAACCTTTGCATCTTTTCTTAGGTATGTCTCTATATTACTCGGTAGAGTACCTAGTAATATATATGATTAAGTCATTGAGATTTTTCCCATTTGATGCTCAAGGTTACGAAGATCCTCCCTTTGATTCTGCGTTTCAGTTTATTAGGTGTTCAACCTTTGATTTTCCTTTTGAATAAAGGCTGAGAGTATATTATCCTAACTAGTTTGAATATGTACAATTGGTTGTTGAGGGCTTGGTGGAGTTGGCTGGAATTTTTGTTGTCCTCTTGGAGGAAAGGGTTTTTGTGTGGGTTTTTGTGGAGGTCGGGGCACATGATTAATTGGTGGATATCCTAGTGGTGTTTGATTCCTAAAAGGTGCCTAACCACAAATTTTTTTGTAACACCCCTGATTATTCTACTGTTGTTGTGTGGGGATTTATTGAAAATATTGTTGCAGATGTTGGAACTATTGATTTTTATGATTTTAATTAACATAATTAAAATCTTGGTTTGGTTTTTTTCAATAGTTTCTGTTCAGTTTTAATATTGATGTGGGCCACTAAACATTTTTCATAACTGAATTGTCTTTATAGGAGAAGGAGGTGGGGTGAAGAAGGTAGCTGAAAGGATTCAAGCTTCTTGGTCAAGCCTTATACATGTACAGCTATTCAAGTATTCTCTTTGACTTGGTAGATACCACACTGAGGTGGTCTATGATCAATCTTCCACAGACTGTAATTATGAGATACTTCATCCAAAATAGATCTTCTGACATCATGTGTCATGAACATAATCCTTCTATCGACAGAAGCATCAAAAACTATGTGTGCGGCTAGCTGGAGGCCTTTTTAGAATGTCTATAGATGGATCCACATGTCTAGTCCATGGTGTATGATCTTTCTAATAAGTTTCTTGAATCTTTCCAAAGATTCACATTATTACTCTCCATCCATCTGAGTGAAGTTTTGTATATCATTCCAAATCATCCAAGTCTATATTGGTGGAAATTATTTGTCTAAAAAATTCTTGGCAAGATCATACCAAGTCGTGATTGACTCGGGATCTTACATTTTGAGCCATTATTTAGCTTTGTATCATAGGGTGAAGTTAAAGACTCGAAGTATTATTTCATCAAAATACACTCCATAGTTGATAAAGGTATCACGTACTTCCACAAAGATTGAAATGTGTTCAGGGGGGTCTCCACTTTGAATTCCACTGAATTAGCCCATGTTATAGATCATAATAATGGGTCCAGGTTTAATCTCAAATGTGTCTTCCTGAATAGGATGGTGGAAAATACTTGGAATAACACCATGTATTTATGGAAATTCATAATCAATGATTGTGTGTTCTTGATGTGTCATATTCTCTCCATGAACTACCAGTTTCATATTCGGTGGGTTGGGTTGATTTTGACCTACAAGATTATTACAGTCTACCATTTGTAAATGGAGGCATGTAGAGAGACACCATTAGATTTTTGGCTCTAAGTAAAGTAGTTATTGTGTGTTAATGCTCCCAACACAAGTTGAAGAGCCCAGATACATACACTAATCTGCAATAAGAAGAAGTATGTATTCGCATCCGAAAGAAATGGGAAATGGGGAAATGGAGAGGTAATCCCAAGTACTTTGGTCATAGGTTACCATAAAAACACAGTAAAATTATTTAGCCACGACAAAAAAAAATCGGCATGCCTGCACACATTGTTAAATTCACTTGTACTGTGGTAATATTAGATTATTTGTTTCCCAAACTACACATTCTACTAAGTCATAGTATAGTGATAGTTCGGGTTCGATTCCATGGTGAATTGAGATGGAAACATAAACTTATGGTTTAGAACCCTTTGGGGTAGGAGTCCTCAAGAGTTTGACTAATTTTGGAAAAAATAATGCTATGATAAATTGGGTTTAGAATCATAGATAAGGAAGGTATCATGATCAATTTCATGGTTTTGGGTAAATGATAATCTCTATCTTAACTTGTTATTGTCCTAAGATCTAGGATATGAAAAAAGAAGAGATCGCTTGTTGACAATCGTAAAACCAACTAGTTCTACCCAAGAGGTGTCTATTACTTGGTCTATAAGTAACCAAAATCTAGATATATTATACATAGAATATATGGAAGAAAGTATCATAGTCTATTGGTCATAGATTAATCTACTCCAATCTGTTCAGGGTCATTCATCCAAACTTCATGTGGTCAAGGTCTCTTGAATGAATTGGATAAACATTTGTTGTTTAACATAATTACAATTATTAGGATTACCAAGTTGATAATTAGAGATTCATTAAGTTTAGACAACCCTACACTTGATCCCTAACCAAGGTGTTTTATCCACCAATGGTAAGATTAATCAATAATTGGTAAAAGATTAAGAGCATATTGAATCTAAACATAACAATTGGGTTTGAAAAATTAAAGAACATTCACAATTTGGGATTTATCAACTAATGAACACGAAATCATGAATTATAGATATTTAGATGAATACAAGGACAATTATAACTAATTACTTACTTGAAATAATAATAATAATAATAAGCGCAGTGAAGGTTTGTCGATGATTGATGATGAAAATAGATAATAGATAAAGAACGGTCTTGGCGATGAAAAAATTGATGAAGAACATTGTTGAAATAGATCCATGGTGCTTATATTAAAGTAAAAAAATGATAATAATTTAATAAATTTGAATTTAGGTAAAGGTATTTTATGTAAAATGATAGAAAGAAGAAAGGAAATTGATTTCTCCCGATTACTTTGCCCATGTGAGCCAACTGTATATATATATATGGGAAATTACACAACGTGCAATGGGTATTCACATCGTGTAATTCCGATCCGATATTTCCTCCGTGAGTTTTGAATCAACACATATCCCACATGAATTGCATCCAAAATCTTGAATTTTGACCCATATAACATCGTGTAACTAGATTTCACATTTTGAATCTTCCTTTGACTGGATGATTTTGAGAGGGAAATGTGATTTGAATGTTACACATCATGGACTAGAAATTCAGGTAGTGTAAGGATGTTTCACATCATGTAATTATGGTTTACATCATGAAACTTTTCATGGCATTGAAATTCTTCACGACCTGGCTTCAAAGCTTACAAAATGTGATGAAATGATATTACATGTCATGTAATGATGTTTCACGACATGTAATAGCCAATTTTTCTCATTTTCTACATTTTTTTCTTTTAAACGTTAAAAGCCTATATCCTACAATAATCAATGCAAAAAAGGTGCATTATTGATTAAATAATTGAAAATCCTTAATAAAATAACACCAAAATGTATATATGATTTCAGTTTAACAGTACACTAAAGATCTTCGAAAATATTTTGGTTGGGATAGAACTAAAAGTAGTAATACTACCATGAGTACCAATTATAATGTGGATCTTGATGAATTTGGAAAGTCATTAGATAAACCAGTTACATTGGTGGGATTAAAATATTTCAATACTGTATTGTTGGCTGACTAGATATCATGTTTAGTGTATTTATGTCTTCTTTCTTTAAGGAAAATAACAAAGAGTCACATTTAAATTCTATTAAAATAACTTTAAAATATAATAAATATACAATGAATTTAGGACTGCTCTACCCTAAAGGATAATAATTTTAGTTAGTAAGTTATTAATATGTGGAATTTTTTGGTGTTATGTTAGAGATAAAAAAGCTCCCTTGGAACATGTCATATTTTGAGCAAGTCACTAGTGCCGTGGTGGACAAAAAATAAAATTTTACTTGTATTGTATATTACTGAAGCTAAATACACAGGTAAAGAGAGTTGACCTACAAAATTTTGTGGATGAAACGCATATTTCTATATTATGGATATCAATTCAAACATTCCCTATAAATAGTAACAACACAAGTGAAATAAATATCTCTAATAATTCAATATTTTATTCTAGGAAAAATCATACTGATGTTAAAAATCTCTTTTTTGAGAAATCATTTCCAAAAGGGTGATAAAACACTTGAATTCATTGGAGTTAAACATCAGATTACTAATATTTTTACAATGACATTGAATTATGAGATATTAAACTACATAAAACATGAATTAGCAATGATAAATTTCTGTTAATCTTTAATCATTGACAATACACCATTGAGGATCCACCGTTGGTGATCCACCATTGATGATCCACCATTGGTATTCCACAATTGTAATTATCCACCATAGGTGATCCACTGTTGGTAATCCACTCTTGGAATGATCCACTATTGGAATGATCCACAATGGGAATGATCCACCATTAGAATGATACACCATTTGAATGATCCACCATTGGAATGATCCACCATTGGAATGATCCAAAAGTGGAATGATCCACCATTTAAATAAAACACCATTAGAGTGATCCACCATTGGGATGATAAAATTTTGGAAAGAGGCACTATCGGGATGCTACCGGTCAAACCTTTATTTTGCTACCAAACCTCTTTTTCAATGTTTACATTTTTATTAAATTTATTCATTTTTATTTTATTATGATTTTTATTTTAAATTCCTAAATGATATAAAGTGAACTTAAATCCAATTTCAAGTAACTCTCTCACTCACTCTTAACCCTTAAACCCATTTTGACGTCCCATTCTCTCCCAGCCATGAACCTTCTCACACCTTTCATTTTTTTGTAATTGTGAGAGATAATAATCCTTTAGTGTTTTCTCTAAAAGTATTAAATTTTGTGAATAAATATTGAGGTGAATTGATTTTTGATTAATCTTAACTAAGAAACCCCCAACTTTTGAACCTTGTAGTTTTTTTCAAAAAATTATTAGTTAGAAAATAGTTATTATCAAGAAAATCATTGGTGCTCAGGGTGATCTAGGACCAGGGATGGATAGACTAGTTCTCCATAAATGGAATACATTTTTGTCCTAGGTTGTTTAATCAGTTTTATCAATACACTAAGTAAGTTTTTAAGAAAATAAATATTTCATTCGAAGTATGATTGATGGACAATATGATACTTTTTCATCAAAAAATGGAAAAAATCAATAAATGTTCCTCACCGAGGGGGTTCAGATGATTATAGAAGATTTATTAAAAGTGATTGTGAACTGTTTTTGTATGAGAATGTACTAATGGATCCAAATAGTGAGGGTACTATGAAAAAGACTATTGGTACTGAATTAGATGAAGATTTCATTCTCCTATTTAAGTTCATGTAGCAAATTCTATATGCCAAGAAAGAAGAATCCAACAAAATGATGAAACATGATGTTTATCTTAGAATCTGTATGAAATGAGGGGATAGAATTAAACTTTGTATATATCTTATGGTTAACATGATGGATATGTACAAATCATCTTCCAAGTCAAACTCTATAATTTACCATAAGTTGATTTTAGCTGTTATACAAGAAAAGGGCTTGGTAAATGAGGAAGAACAGGTTGATGTGAAGTTAGGTGGGTTTTATTAAAGTAAAGTTACCTGTAAAAGGATTAAATTGAATTGGAATCCCTATATGAAGAAGTGGGTTGAAGATAATGATAAAATCTATAAGGATTTTAATCCATTAAATCCCCATATTTGACCCAAGAACTTAGTTGATCCTAGTTTGGAGCCAAATGGGATTGTGGTTTATTCATATGAGGAAGAAGATGTTGCTGTTTATGTGGTTGAATAAGAGGAAATGGATTATTTTTTTGAAGAAGGAAATGATCCTGATATTTCTAAGAGCCCCGTTATATCATTTGGACCTACTAGTCCACCTATTTCTCTCCCTATCAGAGAGCGTTTTTTGAGTGAAAGGGATGATTATGTGATTGAAGTCTCCAGATAAGAATAGATTAAGAGTTATTCAAAAACCTATAAAGAAGTTGTTAAAGTATCAAATGGTTATGATAACAGATATGATGAGGAGGAGGATAATAATGGTGATGGACATGCTCATGATACATATGATGATGTTGAGAGGACTCAATCACATCATCCCTCTCCTATTGGTTCTCATTCGGTTAAGGCTCTAGAGAGACCTGGTTCAGCTAGATCTATAAGAGTGGAGAGATTTCGTTCTGTTCAACCAATTGGAGATTCTACCTCTATTACTAGTGATACATACACATATATTGAGGGGGAAGAATCCTCATGTTCTTTTAGTCACTGAGTATATCTTGTAGATCCTACTAATGTAACTACATCTAGAGTTGGAGTGGTAGAACATTCTAAGTGGGATAATTTCTTAGGTTATATAGAGATTGGACTAGACTACATTGAGACTTAAGAAGTCATAGGTGATGATGGAGATCAAAGAGATGTACAGACTGGTTCTTCCTTAGTAGAGGATGAGGTATCATCCAAGGGGGCCCATCCCCTGGTTCTAAATTTCTTTGGATTTCCTATCCATACTCGGATAGAGATGATGCCAATGATGATGACCATAGTAGTCCACCATAGAATGGTGGACCTACTATTTCGGTTGGTGTTGAGATAGATCCCAATGGATCTTCCCTTGAGTAGATTGATGATGTCAATGAGCTTTATACCTTTCAATATGATGTTCCAGTTACTAGATCAGAGAATGTTGAGGTTGTTATGCCTATTATTGAGAGATGTGTTTCACCTTTTCCTACTGATTCCTCTGTTCATTTAGAGTTTGTGAATAGAGATGACTTTGATGTTTTCAGAGAGAGGTTCATTTCGGACATTAGTTGTATTTTGAGATCTCAGGAACCTCCTATGACCCAGCATAGTGAAGTTGATTCTATGTATATTTTTGAGTTTTTTTCATCTTCTAAAAAATATTATTATAAAGATTCAGCAAGTTAAAATTGAGAACTAAAGGTTGTCTAGGAATATTGAAGTTATGAGATCTGTTATGAAGGAGATGAGTACTTACTTTTATACTAGACATGTTGATTTTTAGAGAGGATGGAGGGATTTCCATATATTTATTGTATATATATTGGTCCAACTATTTCTCATCTATTGATGGTGAGATGATCAAATCCATTTTTAGAGAGGATCTATAAGCTATTATGGGTACGATTTATACACCTCATCAGGATTATCTTTATCGGATTTGATAATATGGTGATCATATATATAAATTTGTAAGATAGTGTTTTAATTAAGCCTAAAGTGATAGGGAAACCATCACCAAAGATATCAAATACTACCTTTCCAGGGTATATACAAAGCATGATTTGAATTCTCACTTTATTTTTTTAGCTAAATTTTTTTGAATGACTCTTGTTACTAGGTTGTTCAAGGAACAAGAAGACCTGCTCAAGGTTATGAACCATTTTCTCAATTTTTTCATAGAAGAGAAGAAATAATTCCTCGGTGCTATGTAGAGAGTTATAAATATATTCATGGATTTTTTGAACCTCATGAAACCTTTCTTGTATGCATATGGTACAACAGTGGTTTCACTTGAGGAAATTATGATTCTATCCTTCACCACTCCACCATCTACCTCTTCTTTGACATATTAGTACCAGCTATTTAATATGTCTCTATATGAAGTTGTTAGAAATATCAGACCCATGGTGATCTATGATCTTCCTAAGACAACATATTCCCCCTCATCTTCTAACTCAGTTTTTCATTCCTCTAGAAAAGGTGAGGTACCTATTGATTCTACCTCCTGAGTTGAGAGTGATTAATATTAGGATTCGTATTTTATAGGGACTCTATATTTTACTTTTATTTCTTTTTAGGTTTATTTTAATTATTTTTGTAATGATGTTTCTCTCTTATTATTCACACATTACTTCTTTGTCTTTACTATTTCTAGTCTTATCTTTTTTATAATCCCAAAAGTGCGATAAATTATTTGTATGTAATTTAATTTACCTTTCAATTTTCAATTTTAAGTTTATATTTTTATGTTTTTAATTCTATCAATCAATTTCAAGTTCTTTTATTTCAAAAATTAATTTCAAAATATCACCTTATCTTTTTGAATTGTTAAGAAGATATCATCACATATTCAAATTAATCTATTTATGCCTTAGTTGGATTTACACATGGTTTATTAAATTCCATGATTTGTGATCATCAAAAGGGGGATATTGTTGGCACCTCCTTATATTAATGTTCATAAATCTTGATTCCTGTTTTTCTAATTAGATTAATGTTTTGTGATAGTATATCACTTTATAAAGTAAATTTGGTGAAAAAATGAATTGTGATACTATTAGTGAAAATTTACTATCGTTAGAGGAATGCCACTGTTAGTTCAACTTATGCTATTGCTGGAGCTATGTCACCACCAGGAATGTTCCACAACTAGACTCCTGGAACTACCAAATTTTCTATTAGCTGACTCCTACTACTTCTAGACTCCAACTACCACCACATCACTATTATCATGAGAAATGAGCAACCACTAGAGTCCTGCTACCAACTGAATGGTGCTACCATTAGATATATTTTTCTATAACCAAATATTACTAGTGTCTCTCATGTCATATCTAGGAATGCTACTATCAGGTATCTTCTACCATCAGATATGAGCTACCATTATAAATGAGTTTTCATTATACCCTTTCCACCTTCAAGTTTGTTACCATTGGCTTGTGATGCTGCTGAGTTGTGATATCACTAGATCGTGCTTCCATCAGGAATTGCTACAATTTCTGTTATAATTAAATTTAATTTAATTCTTCAACTAACTAGTTTATAGAGTTAATTCACACAGTTTCATGTGGTTTTCATTAAGGATTATTCCTAAACCATTACATGGATGCATTAAAGACCAAGATAGAGTTTCTAGATTCTCCACTCATTATGTGGAGTTAGAGAATTTTTATTATTATTCTTCAATAGATAATTAATATTATAGTTATATTAATTTTATTATATATCCCTTGTGTGAATGAGTATCTAGAAGTTAATAGAGTGAGCACTTACATACTGAATACATGCAACTGTGAAATTGTTGAATACATAGAAGATCAAGTGATTTTCTTACTCTGAATCAAGAGAATATTTTTAGAGAATATTCATGTAGAAAAGTGAACTCCATGACACTATGTTTTCCATAATGTTCAAATAAATTAGTTTTATATCCTCACCAAGACAAATCTAAGGATCCTTGATCACTAAGAGCATTACACACCAAGAATAACTACGTATTCCACTTCTTCCTACTTACTCACAATTTTTTATTTACTTTAAATTAGTGTGATTTTTTTATCTATTTATTTATACACAATTAATCTTGTGCATAAAATAGAGAATACCCAATATTTTATCAAAAAATTCTTTATTTTTTACCCATGGAAACTGTGGAAGAGGTCTTGCATGGTATTTTTTTTTTCTTCCCATGTATAACTATGGAAGAGGCTTTGAGCTTGGAAGGATTGTTCAATTGTTTTTATACTCGATCCAAGTTATGGATTAGATTATTGTTTATAATAATATTCTTGGTAATGGGTGATTTCTAGGTGGAGGATATTAAGTCTCAACTTGATACTGAACCCCTTTTTTATTATGTTCTTGTGCTTGTATTTTTTTTCCTTTTTTGAAATTCATTTGTTTTTTAATCTATAAACAAAACCTATACTTTGATAGTTAGTCTTAACTAGTGTTTATAAATTTTTTTGTTTAAGTAAATCAATTTAAAAAGTTAAAGTAATTTAAAATGTCGTTTTAAATGATCCCTAATCCCGATTCAAGAAATATTTTGACAGATAAAACTTATATTAATCTATTATTTTGATTAATTGGGTATTTTTATTTAAATTATGGGATTTTGTTTACATGTTTTTAATATAAATTTTTCTAGGAACTAAATTCAACCCTTATTGAGTTACTCACTTAGACCAATTGATTTACATGACTAATGTAATAAATGTTCATCAAGAAGAATAAAAAAGTGACATAAAATGGGAGAGAATCATAAATAAGATCATTATATTTTTATATAAGATGATGACATGATGGAAACAAAGGAATATGGAAACAACAAAAAACATGACATAATAAGCACAATTCAATGATAACCACCAAGAAATAATAACATAGTTTGATTAGGATAACTTCATATGTACCATACATGGCTTATAATGAGATAAAAATATTACCCAATGTATTGGAGGAAAATATAATTCCAGGACCACCCGTCACATTCATATCGTGTACATGAATATGTATTCCACAAATATTATACAACAAAAGAATAACATTTATCACTATTCACCACATTATTAAGGAGTGTGGGTTACATAAATGTAATTCCCCAATCAATTAAGTATAGTTTATTCAAGGTGAATACCCTTCAGTGGAAATGAGGATGGGTATTCACTATACAAATGTTTTTCATTGAAAATCGTAGGATAATTTCAAAAGAATAATGGGTGTACATATGGATTCATGGACGAGATAAATGAGAGTGAAATGTTTTCTCTTATCACTTTTAAATAATACAGATAGTATGTGGGATGTTTAAAAGCATATTCCAATATGAACAATTTAAAATCAAATGGCATGGTACAAAGGAATAGCTTGAATAGAGAGGAAGAGAGGATCCCTTACCTTGAGAGGACACTTTTAAAAGTTTGATATGATATTTTTAAGAGATTGGGAACATGTTGGGAGGGATTTATAGAGATATAAAAGAGTAAATTATTCATAAAAGGTTTTTTACTAACGAGTAATGGGTGGTTTCGTGGGTTTTTATAGTGAAAGAGAGTATAATTATTTATTAATTTCTAAATATAGGTCTTGGAATCTATATGATAAAATAATAAATACAAAAAAACTTAACATGGTATTTTCCCATGTATTTTTTCAAATATGATTATTTTTCAGTATTTAAAACTCTAGGAACCAAAATCATTAAAACAATACCCTTGATGACCCAAAAGTGAGCCATATTCATTAAGAATTAATTTTAAAAACTTAAAATATAATATAGGTTTTTGATGATTCATTAAGGGTTTATAAAATTAATAAAATAAAACATTATTTTAAATTGGAAGCATTTATTTGGTCATTTATACTCTTTAGAGTATTTATTACATCATTTTTGAGATTTTACAATGTCATAATATATACAATTTTTAATTTTTACCCAAAAATTTGACAGTCTCTAAAAAATATGAAAAATTAATTTTTAGATAATTTCAATTATAATATTTAAAAAATAATATTTATTTTATAAAAAAAATTTCTCTAAATATAATAATTTACACTTTAAAATCTAATTCCAAATTTATTAGAAAAAGACTAGTTTTTATGATGATAACATTTATCGGACCCTTATAAAGATTATATTTGACTTCATTAAATTTAATTAACATTTATATTAAAATTTATATTATTTAATAAGAATATTTTATTTAAAAAAATTAAAAATTTCTTGAATTTATCCAAAAATTGTATCTTAATATTAACTATTTATATTTCCTAAATTAATACAATTTTGATTTCTTCATATCAAAATATAGACTTTATCAAACTAATTAATCATTTCAAAAGTAATAATAAAAAGGGATAAATATAATTATTATTTTATTGAAAATAAAATATAAAAATTAAAACTGTTAGGGCCTAGATACATAGCCCCTTATTACATTAGTGTATTCCATAAGGTTAAGTCATGTGATGGTGACACTTTCTTGGGGTGGTTTGATGAACACTGTTTTTCTTGTGATCTCGATAAATTATCCCATAAAAGTTTTCTATCATGCATTAGTTGTTGAATATGATCTTGGGATTGGTCAAGGAAAATGAATATTGATGCCATCTCCCTTGGAAGATTTGATAAATCGATTTTATAGTGTATGATCTTATTGGTCGAGTCAGTCACTTCTTTTGTTTGTTTCAATTGAATTTATCATAACACATAATATATACTAATCATAATGGTCAATATACAAAAATTATATTATTTATGGATATGATTCTTAACAGTATTTTAAATCTGATAGGATATATCTTATAGCGGTCCAAAAAACCGAAATAGTGTATGTATTTTTTATAACTTCATTAATAAATAATTAATTTCCTCATTTAAAAAGAAATTTTCATTTATAAATGTTTTATTTGATACATTATTTCTCCTTTTGAAATTTTACCCTCAAAATTTCATTTCATACACTAAAATAGATCAGGGTACTTCTGTTTCATCACCTCTTCTTGTTCCCATGTTACTTCCTGAAACATGTCATTCTGCCACAACACTTTTAATAAGAGAGTTTTCAAGTTTCATAGAACTTTTTATATATAATATAATATCTTCAGAAATTTCTCCTAGTATGAAGGATCATTATCCAAGGGTTCCACATATAGATTCTATATATGTGAGAGGTTTTTCATGTAGTCCAATAATATGGATACATGGAACACATCAGGTATTTAAGATAGGGTATGTGGGGTGCTAGTTGATAAGACACAACTCTGATGTGATCAAGGGTCTTAAAGGGGATTATATATCTAGGAATAATCCTTCCCTTCTTCGAAACTCATGGTTTTCTTCCATTATGATATATAAAGGACCACTTTATCTCCAACTTCAAACTCTAGGTCACATCATCGATTATTTTCATAGATTTTCTGTCATTTTTTTATGGATTTCATATGACATTGAATGGTTTGAAACTTTTCTATAATCTCTGGGATAAGATTATGTCCCGTTATATTTTTATCTCTAACTTCATCCCTACATGTTAGGGTCTTCCACTTATTCCCATATAGAGCCTCTTAATGTGTCATTTGAATGTCAGAATGGAAACAATTTTTATATGATAACTCCTCTAGGGGAATGTGTTTATCCCAACATCCATGGAAATAAATTGAAAAATATATCAACATATCCTCAAGAGTTTTTATGGTTTTCTCATATTTACCAACCATCTAAGGGTGTTAATCAATACTATAACTCAGCTCTATATCCGAGGTTTGTTAAAGGCTTCAACAGAACTGTGAGGTAAGCCTCATACCTCAAAAAGATACCATAGAGAGTGGAACTCCATGCAGTCTTATCACTTCCCTTATATATATTATTGTGAGTTGGTCAAGAGATAAATATTCCTAGATAGAAATGAAATTTTCTAACATTGAAAGGTGATAGAAAACCATCCAGATGGTGTTATTTCCTATAGATTTCATGGGGAGTCCTATGATGAAATCCATAGTTATATTTTCCCATTTCCATACTTGCATGGGAAATAGTTTCATCATACCCTTAGAATTTTTTCATTTAGCCTTGAATTATTAGTATTCTAAGAATTGATATACCAATTCAACAATCTTCCTCATCAAGTTATCCCGCAATATATTTTTCTTCAGATATCTATAAATCTATTTTATTCATGGATTAATAGAGAAGGATGATTTATGCACATTAACTAGAAGTTCCATCTTCATATCTAGTTTTGATGGAACACATATCCTAGTTCCAAACCTTAAAACTCAACCTTTCTAGAATATTCTCTTCCTTTTTCAGTAGCACATCATCATCTTTTTTATCCTCCTTGATCCTCTCAAAAATAGATGTTTGAAAAGGTATTTGATAAATTGGCCTGGATATCATTTTATTATTCCCATTTATACCCTCTAAATACCCATGAAAATTAGATCCCTTTAAATCTTCATCATATTTATTAGAGCATGGTGCTTTCTACTTAGAGCATGTTCCATTTTTCTCCTTCCCATGATAGTAATGGATTGAACATTCATAATCCTTGATTAGATCTAACCAACTTCATTGGAGAAATTTGATAACCTTTTTTGTGAATATATACTTGAGGATTTTATGATCAGTATATATGTTACACTTCTACCAGTACAGATAATATTTCTAAATACTCAATGTGAAGATCAATGTATATAATTATAGATCATTTGTTGGGTAGTTTTTCTCATGGATCGTTAATTAACAAGAGGCATATTCTATCACTTTTTGATCACACATGAGTAAAGAACCTAATACCTTTTTGGTTGTGTTATTCTAGATCAGAAATACTTCTTTATTGGTGGGTAATGTGAGAATACATGCAGCGATTAGCCTCTTATTTAACTTTTGAAATCCCACCTTGCATTCACCTGTATTGAAAAAATTGAGTCCTTTCTGAGTTAAATTGGTTAGTCGAATTAAAAATGATGATAAATTTCTAATAAATTGATGATAGTACCTAGGTAATAAAGGAAACTATAAATACCCATCATATATATTGGTATCAACCATCCTTAAATTGCCTTTATTTTTTATGATCCATATATATCACTTTTTTGGTATAACATTCCGCATGAATGTTTTTTTCTCCACCCAAAAATCACATTTATTTTACTTTTCATAAAACAAATTCTTTTTTCAAGGTCTTTAGTATAACATTAAAATGATCCTAATGTTCCACCTTTCTTTGGATTAGATAATAATATCATCTATAAAAACTACCACAAATTTGTCGGTGTAATCCCTAAATAGTATATTCATTAATTACAAGAAGATATTTTGAGCATTATTGAGTCTAAATGGAATCACTATGAACTCAGAAATTTTGTCCCTTACATGAAAATAAGTCTTGGGTATAACCTCCCTTTTCACCATTACATGATTATATCCTGACTGAATATCCAACTTAGATAAGTATTGGGATTCACATAGCTGATCAAACAAGTCATAAATCTATGATAAAAGATTCTTTTCCTTTATCGTGATCTTGTTGAGAACATGATAATCAAAAAAGAGGTTCATTGAAATATCATTTTTCATGATGAAAATGACCGGTTCACCCCACGATGAAGCACCTGATCATATAAAAACCTTATCTATATTCTCCATCAGTTTCTTCTTCTCCTCCTCATATTCAGTAGAGACTATTATATATAAAGTCTTGGATATTGAAAAATCTCTTGGTATATGTTTTATTGAGAATCCAACCTCTCAACTATGAGGAAGACCAAAAAATTCTTTAGTAAATATATTAGTGTATTCTCCCATATTGGTCATGTCATTAGGGATGATCTTTTTATTATCCTTTATCATTTGAACCAGATATTCTTTCCCATAATTCATTGATATCAATTCTTGAGATGATGATACCAACGAGATTCATCCTCCTCCGTGTATTTGTATAGAATCTGAGGTTGATTTGTGGTAGGAGGGTGATTTCCTTCTCTCGATAATTTATGTTGGATCTATACAAGGAAGTCCAATCCATACCTATAATAGAATTGAATTATGATAAAGGGAGTATTATAAGGTTTTTTGGGAAATTCTACCCATAAATTTTTAAAGGGGATGAGTTATATGAATGGGATGCAATAATTTACCCATTTTTATATTCACCAATAACCAGACTTCCACATTTTGAGGTGGTATTTTAATATTTCTACTAAACATTCATGATATTAATGGAATAGAACCAAAATCAAATATTTTTTTCACTATCCCTGAATGAATAACTAGAGTACATGTCACCACTCCATTATTGGGATCCACCTTATTAGTTGTAATGATATAATCTCACCCATTCTCTCTGGGATTTGGAGGTTATTGGAGTTGGTTATCAATTAAAACCCTTATCATAGTGCATTAATTCACATAGGGTTCAATTTCCTTGTATTTGAAACATTGGACAATGGGTTGAGGGTCAAATGGAGCATTTATTTCCTCCATAATATTGGTAGGTTTCTCTTATAATAATTTTTTTCTAGGCTCCCTTATATCATAAACCTATTCATTTTCTTATCCCCTTCAAGAAATTTTTGAGATGTTTCTTCCCACACTTTTGACAAGTGAGGTGTTGAACTTTCTTACCCCATGAGATTTCTCAACCACACCACCTGAATTAAAATCCATTATCCTCTTCCTATCTCTGGACCCATGAGACCCTAAAGTTTTATTGAGCCCAATTTTAACTTTTTGGGAACATCCTACAATTTTCTTATATTTTTCAAATTCTCGAATCACTGAAAAGTTTCATAGAATCACCTTTATCCAACCAAATAAGTGGTCAAATTTAATTTTGGGGGAGATGAAAAATATATTGGTGTATAGTCTTGTGAAATTAACCTCATATGCTCTAATGGATTCATCGTCCTTATGCTTTTATAAAAGTAAATTTCTATATACTTCAAGTTAGAGATTTAGTGGAAAATATTTATCGAAAAAAATTATTATGTTCTTCTCACTCCATCACTTTGATATCATTCTCAATATTTTTATTTTTTATCAACATTTACCTTTGATCAACTTCTCCCTACCTATGATAAACATTCACTATAACCTTCTCTTTATTATATCTGTGAAGGATAAAGAACATCTTTTTAATGGATTTGATCCATTATTCTATGATTAAGGGATTGAAAGATCCACAAAGTGTTGGGCGACATTTTCATCTAAATGTATCAATTTCAACTTTCAATTTATTAGGGGGATTTGGGTTCCCCCCCCCCAATTTATGATTCTATTGAGAACTTGATTTAATTGAAAAATAATTTTCATAAAGATCATAACTCCTACTCCCATCAAGTTAGGCATCTCATTTGGAAAGTCAACACACTTCTCATCACATTGGTTGTTAACTATGTTCCTCTTATTCCCATCCATTGACTAAAATAAAAGAAAATTATGGATAATAATTTTTAAACTATTAAACACATAAATAGAAAACTGGGAACATTAAAGGGATAACTCATAAATGACATTTATTCCTAAACATATGAATTTAAAGGTTTTAATCAATGTTATTCATTATCTATATCCTAACATAAAATTTTATGGTCATTTTTTTGTACCCTTAATAATGGTTTGTACAGATATTATGAATTTACCAAGTCATATCCTCTGAAAGTTTCAAACTAGGTGTGAGGTATGCCTCGTTTTCATCTACTTGGTGATGATCGAGTCAAACCCAATGTTCCCTTTTCATGATTTTTACCCCAAGGTAGAAATGTTCTAATTCCACATCCACTTGTAGTATCTAGAAAAGGCTGTATTTTCATAGAAACTACTAACTCTATACATTACCAATAATTTTGGATGTTTTAATATGTTTAATGATTCCTTAATGCTTTCTCTAGGGTTTTCTAACCCTATTACCCCAAAATAACAAGACTTTCCCCTAATACTAACTATGACAAACCATATATTTAGTACACCTTAATTTATAATTTATTACATAAACATGAAAATAATTAAATCCTAGAAGATCATGAGGCCTAATTTACTTAGTAAACTAGTAATATATAATAATAACATAAATTAGGGATACAATGAAATTATTTAAAACTCCATAACATGATCTTAAAATTCCATTACTCCTCTATAACTGCAAGGGATAACTTAGGGATTCACATAAGAAAGACGTGATAAATAAATATTAGAAAAGGAATAATAAAAGAATGACATGATAAAAACAATACATTCTAATTAAGATTCATATAAAATTGACATAAAATGGATGAGAATCATAAACATGATCATTGAAGCATGATATAAGATGAAGACATCAAGGAAACATATGAATGCAACAACAACATAAAAATGACATCATAAGAATAAGTCAAGGATAACAAATAAAAATCATATATAGTTTTCATAAGATAACCTATCCTTCAATATACATGTTGTTTTGTGATATAAAAACATTATTTAATATGTTGGATGGATATATAATTCTGGGCCCACCCGTCGCATTCATATCATGTACATGCATTTGTATACTGCATTGATCTTACAATATAAAATCATATTTTATCCCTTTGAACCCCAAGATTAAGGAGTTTGGGTTATATAAATGGAATTCCTTAATAAATGAAGGACTATTACATCTATTTGAATACCCTTGAGTTTAAATGGGGATGAGTTTTCACTACACAAATATTTGGCATGGAAAATTCTAGGATATTTTTAGCAGCATGACGGTGTATATATAGATCCATGGAAGGGTTAAATGATAGTAAAAGGGGGTATATTATCACTTTTAAATCATAAGTATGGTAATATGTATGCGTAAAAACATTTTCAAACATCATCAATTGAAAATTAAAAGGCATGGGACAAAGGAAGTGCTTGAATAAAGAGGAGAGGATCCCTTACTTTGAGAGGGTGCTTTTAAAGGATTTGGAGGATCTTCTTAAGAGATTAGTTACACCATGGGAGGGATATATAGAGAGAAATGAAAATTAAAATCATTATAAAATAGTTTTTATTAGATAGAAATGGAAGTTTGTGTGGATTTTTATATAAAAAGAGAGGTGAATACTTTATCAACTTCTAAACATAGGTTTTGGAATCTATATGATAAAATAATAAAAACCAAAAAACTATATCGTCTATTCTACCATAGAGGAGGGGTAATAAATATTTTATAAGGATATGAACTAGACTAAATAAAATAATATTTTGGGTGATGTGGAAGTGAATCATGTTTATAAATAATTAATTTTAAAACCTTAAAATATAATATAGGTTTTGAAGGATTCATTAAGGGTTTATAAAATTAATCAAATAACTTCAAAAGAACATTATTTAAAAGGTAAAACATAATTTTTCTTTCGGAAATTATTTATAGTATTTCTTACAACACTTGTTGGCCTTTATGATGATATAATATATATTGTATTTAATTTTTATCCAAAAAAATTTGACTGTCTCTAAAAATTATGAAAAATTAAATTTTGGACGATTTAGAAATGATAATTTCAAAATTAATATTTACTTTATTAAAATAATTCTATAAAAATTGATAATTTACATTTTTAAATCAAATTCCCCAGTTATTGAAATATACTATTTTTTTTATGATAATAGTTTTTTAACCTTATAAAGATTATATTTGACGTCATTAAATTATATTAACATTTATATTCAAATATATATTATGTAAGAAGAATATTTTATTAAAAAAAATTTATTTCAAAAATTCTTGTGTTTATCTAAAAATAGTGTATTAATTCAAAAATATATATTTCACAAAAAATAAAATATCTATTTCTTCATATCAAAATATTTTCTTTATCAAACACATTAATCATTTATAAAGTATTAATAAAAATAGATAAATAAAATCATTATTTTATTAAAAATAAAATATAAAAATTCATGTTGTTAGAGTCTAGATACATAACCCCTTATTACACCAACATACCTCCTAAGGGTAAGGTGTCACGAACTAGATCTGGTCGGCACCAAAACCGGTACCAAACTCGGCCCACGACATGGACCGAAGGGCGTTCCCAATCCCCATGGGCTGGAATAATTGTCTAGGTATCATAAAATGAGAATTGGAAATGATTTACCCGAGTTTATAATCTTAAAACAACAAAAGAATCTAATAAATCGAATCTTAATTTTTCAAACAAAACAATTTTTTACAAAAATTCAGAACTGAATTACATATTTTAAAACAACTCAACAAGACTATAACAAAGGTAAAAAAACAGAAGTAAATAGCCCAAGAACCATCATGGCAAGGGGCACCGCCCTCAATCCATATCCACAAGACTTCACCACCAAGGACCTGCCAGAAACCCAAACCATTGGAACTAAAAACTATACCCAACTTGTGACAACAAAAATAACCAAGTCTACTTTCACCCAAGGTTGTAAGTAGGGTGTGATCCAATTCCCAGTAGGATACCACCACTAAGAGATTCCATGCGATAAACATTCAAAGACTAAAATCATGCAAGTTTTCAAAAATATGTAATTTCTAGTTACAATTTCTAAAAGATGCAACTTAAAAAAAATCAGTTTTCAAGTGGGATAATTTAAAGAATCAACACTTTTAAAATAAATTCCAAATCTCTTGAATTTCCTAGAAAAATATACTGTATGTCGATGGTAATTATAATGGATCTAATGAGCACGAGGAATATGAAATAACCTCTAGGCACTAGCTCATTGTGGGTCCCAAATACCTCGTATCTCGGTGAGAGTAACCATCACAAATATCCATTATCGTGCATGAGACACTATTAGGGAACATACCCATAACCTAGTGGTCCCTAATAATCATCATCATAGTTTAGTTGGAGTTGTAAGCATCAATATTTCTAACTGAAACTAATTCCAAACCCCACAGATTCATTAACATACTAGTACACATCCACCCACATAGATACCTGGGTTTTCCCTTTGTTCTCAAACAAGTTCGACAAGTCAAGAAATATAATTTGCACATGAAAATATTATTTCCTCATCAAAAATTCACCAAACAGCCCACATGTATACCACCCAAGTCACAAAAGTCCACTTTTCATTCAAATTTATTTGAAATCCAACTCACACCAAAATAGCCCACAACACTTTTCACATTTATTTAACACTTCCACAAATCAATTAAACAATTTTATAAAACCATTACAATATATTAAAACTCACATAACATCCCAATTATGTGTTACATAATACCCTTTTCATAACCAAAATCCATTTTCACATCACAATCACATAAAACATCCCACATCACTTTCACATCTCTTACACACTTTAGTAAATCCTTCAAACGTTTTTATAAAACATTACAAAGATAACACACATCACAAAACAGCCCCTTTCACATTTAAAATGTACCATTTCAAAATATAAAAATTCCAAAATATTTTTTTCAATATGGTTTCACCTCTTATATGAATCATTAAATCATTCAAATATATCGTAAAACAATTCTAAATAGTATACCCAAACTTTTCTTATAAAACCCATTTCAAACCCATATTTCAAGGACAAAACCACACCAAAACACTACTAATGAATAATTGGAATCCCTATAGACATTTATAAAACCAATTTCAAGTGTTATAAAATCAACTTCAATAATTCCACAGAAGATAAAATTGAAAACACCCATTTTCATAAAATTATCTCAAGAAGTACAACAAAGTTTTACACACCAAAGATAAAACTACCACAAAAGATACCACATGTGTTACATTCGAAAAGTACAGAACTTCAAAAAAAAATACAATTTTAAAATTAAAAGATTAACAAAATCCCTCAAAAATGGATTTTTCACCACACACAACATACGGGGAACATGAAAAACCAGTAATACAAGAAAACTAACTCATCAAGGAATGGTTAACCATGGAATCACCTACTAAAAGTGTCGAATCCCTCAAAACTTGGTACAAAACATCAACCACACCACCACCACACCACAAGGAAGATAAATCCAGCCCTAGACCACAATATTAAACCAAAAATACACAAAATGAAACCCTAGGTTTGAACCCTAACTTCTGGACATTTTAGAACATAATGAAATAGGGAGGAAACCCTAAGGGAAAATGAAGAAACCAAGAAGGAATCACTTACCTTGAAAAATATTAAATAAATCACCCCAAATACACTAGTATCTAAATTTTAAAACATCCATCCAATAAAGGGAGATTCGAACAAGGTTTAAGAGATCATTTAGAAACTGGAATGGGAGAAAAAGAGTGAGAAATGAAGGAGTTATGAAATAATCATTTTACCTATTCAAATCTGGGTGATTTGAGAAATTCAGAGAAGTTTCATCCCAATTCGCGATGAACCCGAGCTCCAAAGAGGGTAAGGAGAGATTGGAGGGTGCCTTGGGTATGTGGTCTCATGGAAAAATTGGAATCATCGAAAAAACGTAAATATTTAAGGATATATTAAATAATTAAAAAATAGTTTTAAATCAAGAAATGGGTTTTTGGGCAGGCCCAATCCCTTAAATAAAAACCCCTATCTTGCATGATTATGGATTTATAAATAGTCCAAATTAATATGGTAGTGTTAATAGGTCCGGGTATGACAAGTAGGAATTGTAATGGATGAAAAATTTTGAAAAATGAAGGAGTTATAAAGGAATAAAAAATTATTTTTAAATCTGGAATTGGGCTCATGGTTTGGCCCAATTCATGAAAACTCACCCATTCCTCCATAAAAGCTTGGGAAAACCCCAAAACAAATAATGGATGGAAATTAAATGAAATTTAATATTAAAATAAGTCATGTATGTGAAAATAATCCCCACCATGAATACTTTTCATCCCTAGAAAACCACAATAAGGCTAGATACAAAAACTAAACCCAACCGATAAACCAAGATGTACTTCTTTGCCAAGCTTCGCCCCCAACGGCCAAAACACCTACAATGGTCAATTAAGGAAGGGTTAATCTCAAAACCCAAACTTAAACCACATTTTTTAAATGATCAATCACATTCATACTTTATCCCAAAATAATACTCCTTAAACACTATCCGAACAAGAATCAAGAAATTCACCCATACGAACAACAACATCGAAAAAGGTTACACTTACCTTACATTAACTAAACCATTGGGCACTCTCCAATCCCAACGTTTTCTCAAGGAAGACGTTTCTAGAAATATAATTCTGAACGATACTACCTACCTCCACGCCAATACCATGGATAAATCAGATCTATTGGTATGGGGGGACACAAATAGGCACCCCACTATAAGAGACAACCTATATTTTTCTAAGACAGAATCGGGACACGAACAGGGGGAGGCCTGAACAGAAACCCAAGTACAAAGAGTATAATTCAATTAAAATTTTATGAAGTAATGTACATGAGAATCATAGTGGGTCTCCCCACCATAAGAACCAACCATCAAAACCAACCATCATGAGCTAACACAGAAAGACCCAAAAAAAATTAATGATTTGGGAAGGGCGTAGGGTTAGTCTACATTGTTTGGGAAACAATGCACTAACTGTAAAGATCATTCTTTCAGCAAGGATTCCTGGAACATAGTCACCACTAATCATGTAAAAATTGTGTCATCATCATGTCTATCCAAATTTACAACCATTCTCTAATGACTCAATGGAAACCAAAGGGGGATGGAATGAAATTAGGTGATGACATGGGTACAAGGCCCTCCACAAATTTCCACCAAACGGGAACAATAGAAGAAAGATGATGACACCATAGGTTTTAAACTCTTCCTATCTTTCATACTGAGGATAGGAAATTGTAAAAGGGTTTAAATGACCCTGGGATTTTCCCTAACTATGAGTAAGCTTCTCTTTGAGACCTATGGCTGGAGCTCAAATGATTGAAGCATCTTCAGCCTCATAGTTAGGCTTTGGAAACCCCCTAAATGAGAATTATTCTTTCAGTGCCACCAACAACTATACTGCAATCCCTGATAATATTTCCAAGACATAACACATTCCAAACTCACTTTACCCTAACCTGATATTTCATTGAAACAAGGTATTAGAAGATACACACACATCACACCTTGTTTCTTCGAGTGAGAAACAATAGAAGTAAAGAACGCCTATACTCACCTTCCTCTAAAATATAAGATTTTGAAGTTTTTTCAAGGGAGAAATTTTCCCAACATAACAGGGACTCTCAGAGGATTGAATTACTTTCACCTTTACGGTCAATCAATCACATGACATAATAAGGCATCACCGAATAGGACCATGCCAACTAATATAAAGAATGCATGGAGAGGGACCTTATACAACATCCCAAAACAACAAACAATTATAAATAGTGGCCACAATATCCTATCATGACTAGATTTCCCACACTGGTAGTTTAACATGAACTCTTTATTCTATGAGACTATGAAGGACTAAGAGGACCTCTTAGACACCATCCAAATACTCATCCATGCTAAAAACCCCAGACCACTTCTACCTTCATCAAATCCGGAAACTTAAGAGGTTAAGGTCTCCTTTAACCTTCTATGATCACTCTCCCACTACAAGAGGATACAAAAAACCAAGAAAGGAAAGGTTGTAGACTCAATCTAAAAATCTCAAAAAAATATACCTTATATTGATCAACTGAAGGATCTTCCAATGGAACAACAACCTGGGCTTCACTTCAATTGTTCACTAACCCTTAATGCGGCGTACCTTATCCAACGATTAAACAAAAGGACCAAACCAAGATGGTCCATTGGTCAAGATATAACACAAACCAGATCTATACACATGAATGGAACCACCATAAAAGCTTCCCAAAACATTTCTCAGAAGTGACCACTAACTGGACCTTCAACACAGCTTACCGACCAAACACAAACCCAAAACACAATACAAACAGGAGGGGTTCTTGGACTCAAAACATCCCACAACATCAACATTTAAAAAAACATAATACAAACCATCCCAAACTAGTCATAAAGGAATCAAGTTTCTCTTTTAAAATAATATTTTTGAAAATAAATGGTTCAGTGGTTAGTTTATCCACCAATGGTACTCTATGGGCCTCACACATGCATGTTTCTTTGCCACATTGGGAACTCTCCTCATATCCATCCTGAAACTCATCTATCCATGCCATCAACCATCCATCATCCCATATGTCCCCATTCATGTGGTCTCTCATGTAAATACCAAAGGATAAAATAAAAAATTCTTTCCACTTTTCAAAACCAAAATAGTCAACCAATACCTCCTTTTTATCAAAACCGCTGACCACAAAATCAACCCCAAATTACATCTTACCAAGATTTTCAAAAAGGAACAATAATTTAAATTAAAACTAAATTTAAATTCATACACATTAATTTCAAAACATCTCATCCCATTAAAACATCTTTCAATAGTTTGTAAAACTCTACTAGAAACACTTTTTCAAAACCAACCTTGACATAGTTCACGCTTTCAAAAGAGGTGAAAACACACCATTTTCCATTCCAATAAAATTATGAAAACTCAGTTCTCAATTTTCAAAAATCTAACCATTCCCTATTTATTAGATATTCATTTCACAAAAACATTACTCTTCTTAAAACCAAGTCACTTTAAAACCAAAGTTCTATGATTTCAAAACTAAAGAACACAAGACAATGCCAGAGGAAACTAGTTTCTGTGGTTGACTTGGACATATGGTTGGCGGACATATTCTAATCACTTCACCATCTCAGAGAGTGTTCTAGTGAATATCCCCATCTCCACATGTCTTTCCAGGACCTACGAGCTCACCGAGACCATTAACCCAACTCTCTTTTCATTTCCCTTAATCATCATTAATCCAAGAAATCCAAAGCACTCATATAAATCCTGACTTCCCCTGGCCACTCGAATCCCATCATGAGGTGTGGTGATTAGGAGAAATACCCATAATTGAAATACCAAGTCCCAAAAATCCAAACTCTAGACTATCCCGACCGTTCCCCAAATAACGTGACCCAAAGAGTAAACTAGAACCTCCTCTAATACAATTTTGTCACGAACCAGATCTGGTCTCCACCAAGACCGTCAATAAAACCTGCTCGAAACATGGCCTGAAAGGCGTTTCGGATCCCCATGGGCTATTACAATTTCTCGGGTATCATAAAATGAGAATTGGGAACGATTTACCCAAGTTTACTATCTTAAAACAACAAAAGAATCCAATAAAACGAATCTATATTTTTCAAACAAAACAATCTTTTACAAAAATTCAGAACTGGATTACATATTTTAAAACAACTAAATAAGACTATATCAAAGGTTAAAAACCCAAAAGTAAATAGCCCAAGAACCCTCATGGAAAGGGGCACCGCCCTCAATCCATCTCTACAAGACTTCACCGCCAAGGACCTGCTAGAAACCCGAACCAATAGAACTAAAAAATGTACCCAACCTGTGAAAACAAAAATAACCAAGTCTAATTACACCCAAGTCTGTAATTAGGGTGTGATCCAATACCCAATAGGATACCACCACTAAGAGATTCTATTTGATAAACATTCAAAGATGAAAAGCATGCAAGTTTACAAAAACATGTAATTTATAGTTACAATTTCTAAGAAGATGCAACTTAAAAAAATCAGTTTTCAAGTGGGCTAATTTAAAGAATAAAAAAAAATTAAATAAATGCCAAAGATACTGAATTTAACAACCAAATATATTGTATTCTTATGGTAAGTATAAAGGATCTAATGAGCACAAGAAATAGGAAATAACCCCGAGGCACTAGCCCGTTGTGGGTCCCAGATACCTCGTATCTCAGTGTGAGTAACCAACACAAATATCCATTCTCATGAATGCGCCACTAGTAGGGAACATACCCATAACCTAGTGGTCCCTAATAATCATCATCATTGTTTACTTAGAGTTGTAAGCGTCAATTTTTCTAACTAAAACTGAGTCCAAACCCCACAGATTCACTAACATACTAGTACACGTCCACCCACCTAGATTCCTGGGTTTTCCCTTTGTTCTCAAACAAGTTCAACAAGCAAGAAATATAATTTGCACATGAAAATATCATTTCCTCATCGAAAATTCACCAAACAGACCACATGTATACCACCCAAGTCACAAAAGTCCACTTTTCATTCAAATTGATTTGAAATCCAACTCACACCAAAATAGCCCACAACACTTTTCACATTTCTTTAACACTTCCACAAATCAATTAAACAATTTTATAAAACCATTACAATATATTAAAACTCACATAACATCCCACTTACATGTTACATAATACCCTTTTCATAACCAAAATCCATTTTCACATCACAATCACATAAAACATCCCACATCACTTTCACATCTCTTATACACTTTAGTAAATCCTTCAAACATTTTTATAAAGCATTTCCAAGATGTCACACATCACAAAACAACCCCTTTCACATTTAAAATGTACCATTTCAAAATATAAAAATTCCAAAATATTTTTGAAATATGGTTTCACTTCTTATATAAATCATTAAATCATTATAATATATCGTAAAACAATTCTAAAGAGTCTACCCAAACATTTCTTATAAAACCCATTTCAAAACCATATTTCAAGGACAAAACCACACCAAAACACTGCCAATGAATAATTGGAAGCCCTATAGACATTTATAAAACCAATTTCAAGTGTTATAAAATCAACTTCAATAATTCCACAGAAGATACAATTGAAAACACCCATTTTAAAAAAATTCTCTCAAGAAGTATAACAAATTTTTACACACCAAATATAAAACTACCACAAAAGATACCACATGTGTTACATTCTAAAAGTTCACAACTTAAAAAAAATTAAATTTTAAAATTAAATGATTAACAAAATCCCTCAAAAATGGATTTCTCGCCACACACAACATACGGGGAACATGAAAAACCAGTAATACAAGAAAACTAACTCATCATGGAATGGTTAACCATAGAATCACCTACTGAAAGTGTCGAATCCCTCAAAACATGGTGTAAAACATCAACCGCACCACCACCACCCCACAAGGAAGATAAATCCATCCCTAGACCACAATATTTAACCAATAATACACCAAATAAAACCCTAGGTTTGAACCCTAACTTCTGGACATTTTAGAACATAATGAAAGAGGGAGGAAATCCTAAGGGAAAAGGAAGAAACCAAGAAGGAATCACTTACCTTGAATAATATTGAATAAATCACCCCAAATACACCAGTATCTGAATTTTAAAACATCCATCCAATAAAGGGAGATTCAAAAAAGGTTGAAGAGATCATTTAGAAACTGGAATGGGAGAAAAGGAGTGAGAAATGAAGGAGTTATGAAATAATCATTTTACCTCTTCAAATCTGGGTGATTTGAGAAATTCAGAGAAGTTTCATCCCAATTCGCGATGAAACCGAGCTCCAATGAGGGGAGGAGAGAATGGGGGCGCTCCTTGGGTATGTGGTCTCGTGCAAAAATTGGAATCATCGAAAAAACGTAAATATTTAAGGATATATTAAATAATTAAAAAATAGTTTTAATTCAGGAAATGGGTTTTTGGGCAGGCCCAATCCCTTAAATAAAAACCCATATCCACCATGATTATGTATTTATAAATAGTCCAAATTAATATGGTAGTGTTAATAGGTCTGGGTATGACAAGTAGGAATTGTAATGGATTAAAAATGTTGAAAATGAAGGAGTTATAAAGGAATAAAAATTTATTTTTAAATCTGGAATTGGGTTCACGGTTTGGCTCAATCCATGAAAACTCACCCATTCCTCCATAAAAGCTTGGGAAAATACCAAAACAAAGAATGGATGGAAATTAAATGAAATTCAATATTAAAATAAGTCATGTATGTGAAAATTATCCCCAGCATGAATACTTTTCATCCCTAGAAAACCACAACAAGGCCAGATACAAAAAACAAACCCAACCGATAAACCAAGATGTACTTCTTTGCAAAGCTTCGCCCCCAACGGCCAAAACACCTCCAGTGATCAATTAAGGAAGGATTAATCTCAAAACCCAACCTTAAACCACTTTTTTTAAATGATAAATCACATTCATACTTTATCCCAAAATAAAACTCCTCAAACACTATCCGAACAAGACTCAAGAAATTCACCCATACGAACAACAACTTAGAACAAGGTTACACTTACCTTCCTTTAACTAAACCATTGGGCACTCTACAATCCCAAAGTTTTCTCAAGGAAGATGTTTCTACCAAGATATTTCTGAACGAGACTACCTACCGCCAAGCCATTACCATGGAAAAATCTGATCTATTGGTATGGGGGGACACAAATAGGCACCCCACCATAAGAGACAACCTATATTCTTCTGAGACAGAATCGGGACCCTAACAGGGGGAGGTGTAACACCCCAGGTAAATAAAGAATATTAAATTTTTATATTTATCCATATTTGTGAATAAAATATTAATATTACTTTAAAGGGGATGCTATGCTCGATGGCATACCCAACACGCAACAACGAGTTTCTTGGGAATCTTATGTTGCACTCTAATAATCAAATAATATTATTTTAAATGGTAGTTAACATGTAGCCGTTGTATTGTCAGGAATGGATAGAAATAACTAAAATATGATTATATATGTTTTTAAATGTTTTTACATTTATCCAATAAAAGATAAAGGCTTAAAATACAGAAAGAATTCAATTTTAGGCGTATATGCCCTAGTTTTCACTAAAGGTTCACTTATCGCCTATTGATGGAGAACCGTCATTAAATATAGTTTTTTTCACTCTTATACATTCTATTGGACCAAATAAAACTCTTCTTAAGAATAGGGACATATAAATTTACTTTGTGTAAATTTTTGGTATCTTTCTGATAAAGTTCATTTTTTTAATGAATAGTGTAAAATGTTGTATTTTATTTCAAAACCTCTTTTTAATCTAATTTATTTATATGATTAGATTATATTTTTAATTGGTTTTAAAGTGAAATTAGAATATATTTTTACCATTTAATCCAATGGTGGTCATTTGAATCAATTTCACTTTGAAATTAGACTTAAACTGGTGTCAATCTTTTGATACTTATTGTTTTATAAAAACTCGCTATTTGCTCTGACAGCGGGAATTAATTATTAAATTAATTAATGTGACTTATATGTTTTGAATTTTGTAAAATAGACTTCATTTTTGAATTCGGAATATCAAATATAGCTTAGGGTGAATTTTTGGGATTTTTCTGAAAAACTTCAATTTTTGATGAATAGTGAAACCACTAAGTGGTACTTATAAAAACTGATTTTTCCGCTTAAATGAAATTTTGCCATCTTTGTGTTTTGAATTTCAAAAATCCGACATACATGGTTTTCATTAAGAAGTAAAATGTGGTTCAATGAGATTAAAATAATTTTTTGGTGAATAGTAACTTATTAAGTTTTTAATCGCGATTAGAGGTAATTAGTGTAGTTTATGGTAAGAATAATGTTTTAATAAAATGAAATGAACTTGACACATGTCCTACCCTCATTGGTTGTGTCATGGCTGACCAATAAAACCCATGGGTCAACTTGGGGACCCCATGGAGCCACTTTGGTTGGAAAATGACATAAATATCTTTTTATTTAATGTTAAAGTAAAAATAACACAAACATGACATGTTTTACTAAAACAATTGTTACATGGGGTTATACAATTCAGATTTTTGATTATAAATAGTCATTAGAAAGCAAAAAAAGATTTCCTACATCATAGTATTTTTTTTATAATTTTTTAGACATTAAATAAATTAAATTATTTATGACATCTTGATGATGCAGCGATGACCTCTTTATTTAACGATTAAAATAAAATGGAAAGATAATGTAATATCTAAGACCTAAACTTATCCAAAAACTATTGGATGGGTAGATTTCTAACCCTTATCACCTTATACACGAATTATATCAATGTGGGACCTTTTAAAACTGAAACACATTTTAAAATAAAGTAATATTTCTTTACTTTCCAAAAGTGCCCCTCCTCTCCTCTTATAAAAGGCCCCCACCTCTACCTCTTTTCCCACACTCCTCAAGACTTTGGCTCGGCCAACCCCTGCCCATTTACTCTCTCCACATCCCTCTCCTCATCCTAGAGGATTCCCTTTGGGCAGAATACTTTCAAAGGAAGCCTTTAGGCTCAACTCAAAAGGAGTTACACTTTTAAAGGTAATTCATTCTCTCATGTTCATTTGTTTTATTTTTGCTTCTCCAACCCCCCTAAACTCTTTTTATTTAATTCTTTTGTAACAACACCATTATATTAAATATACTAGGATGTTGTTATAAGATTTATTCGAGCTACACTCTCACACAACTACATCAAATGGTTAAAGAACATACGGTTTCCGTGGATGGCGAAATTCTGCCTCCCGAAACGATGATTGTTCAATACTCATTTAAAACCTTCAAAGGTGGCCAATATGATGTCACTATTTTTATATATGATATATAATATGTTTATGTTTTACTTAATCTTCTGTATTTTTCATTTTTGGCTTACCTTTATGGCTTCCATTATGGGTATAGGCGATATCTTCATTTTAGGAAGTGCGGACTACCACCCCCTCAAAGTGATGTGATTCGTTAATGCCATACGTGGGACGTATAAAGGATGGATTTAATGTTATTATATATTATTTTATACTGGAATTATTATATACCTCTATATCATTATTATTTATTTCCATTAAAGTATGAGATAGAAATGAAAGTAGCGTTCATGCGTACGTACGGCTTACCGTCTCCATGAACGGTGCATTTCATTTCTTATCCCCAAATGTAATGTACTATTATAAGTACATGTATATAATGGATATATATGATGAATGATACATCTAAATGATGAATATAATTCTGGAATTAAAATATACATACCTCTCATTTAGTTTCAATTCCATTTATATGACAAAGAAATGAAAGTAGCGTTCATGCGTACGTACGGCTTACCGTCTCCATGAACGGTGCATTTCATTTCTTACCTCTAAATGATTATGTGATATTATAAATACATGTATATTATAGATATATATGATATATATGATATCCAAATCAGGAATGTCATTCTGGATATAAAGAACCTTTGACCACACGAACAACATGTAATTGTAAGAAGTCCACTTTCGACTTAAGAACCAAATATCGACAAAACAAACATTATTAACTTAAATGATTACATAATGTTTATAACATGTCAATAATTGATATAAAAGGAATAATGAACTTTTAAAAGGTTCTTAAGCAAGTAAAAATTAAATCAAGTTTATTATTCAGGATGTTAAAGAACGATCGAGTCAAGTCGGACCCAAGGTAAGGGATCTTACTCCTCTCTATCTTTTTAAGTACACTATTTTATGTCATTCCCTCTAAAGTTCATCTTTCTTGTTATTGGGATGTTATTATATATTACACTCACTGTAATTTTTATGTTCATGTGATGAGAGACCCTATTCTCTCTCATCAATCCATTTTTGAAGTTTTGAGTGGCGTCGTTAGGCTGCCGAATTTTCGTAAGAGATCTAACCTCTCTCTTTCATTTTAAGTACTCCCCTTTATGTCACTTTTTTTAAGCTCCTACTTGTTATGATGGGGGATGTTATTTCATATTCCTCTTGCTGTAAATTTTTTTGTAATGTGATGAGATACCCTATTTGATCTCATCAATCCATTTTTGGAAGTTTTTAGTGGCGTCGTTAGGCTGCCGAGTTTTTGTAAGTGATTTTTCATCTCACTTTTATTCCTGTGAGATTTATGCTAAATTTGCCACAATTTCCTTTGAGTGGTGTATGTACTGACCATTATTTTACTCATTGTGTAATATTCCTTCATTTATGAGTATTTACATCAATGATGTATTGTCCTTCTTTCACGGGTCGTATGTTTTGAAAGATACCCAAGTCGGTAAGGGAACCTTTCACCCTCCTCTTTTTAAAAGACTTCTTTTGTTGGGTCTTTTAATTTCCATATTTTTATGTTGGGATATGTTCTCATATATCCTTATTAATGTAACTTTTATGTCCAAGTGATGAGATACACTTTTTATCTCTCATTAACCCATTTTGATGTGACGCCGTTAGGCTGTCAAGGGAACTTCTTAACCCAATTTCAATTTCTTTGGGTTCAACATGTAGTTATTGAATATGTCACCCTTTGAATATGTGTGAATGAACTTTGATTATTTTACACTTAATATACACTTATATTTGGTGTATGCATTTGTCACAGATAATTATGTAATTGATTTATCCTTAAACCAAGGATACCGTCTTTGTAAGGGATTTCGTCTCAATCTCCTTTCAATGAGGCATATTTCGTTTTATACACAACTTTCTTTTGTAACGGTGTATAAACCCCTTTGACTTTTACTTTTATACAAAAGGAATCTTTTTCTACGAAGCGTTTTACAAAATGACAAAAAGGAATGTTTCTTTTAATGTACGCGGTGACAACGACCTTTTCCGCCACCGCAAGTATTATTTGGTCTTTGGCTTCCTCAACAAGCCGTAATGTTTTTAAAATAAAATAAATACCATATCCTCTTTTATGTATTTTGGTATTGAAAATGGTTTTAACAAAGGATTCTATTATGTAAATATATTTATGATATATTGTGATTGAAATGTGGAAATGTTATCATTCCTTTATATTGGTTTTCTGTTTTATGATTTTATATTGGTACTTGGACATTTTAACGGGTGGTTACATTATAAACCATATGACGGGTGGTTCCGTGAAAACCAGGATGGGTGGTTACGTTATAACCTCCAATGAATTGGGTATGGAAGTCGGCCGTATGGCTATTCCATTATGTATGTATGGAAATTGGCCGTATGGCTATTCCATTAAGTGATATGTGTGGAAGTCGACCGTATGGTTATTCCACTTAAGTATGTTTATGTCCCAAGTTACCTTTATATATGTTATGTGTTCTTTATATGGGTTTTATGGTAATCCTTTGGTTAAAAAAAGGTAGGTAGTGATATTTTATTCAGTGAAGAGTTTTTACTACTTCATAAAGGTGAAACGTATTACCTTGATAAAGTATACATGGTTTACTTTTTGTTTTAAACTAACAGTTTTTTTGTGTATCCCTTACTGAGTTTTTATGCTCATCCCAAGTTTTTGAAATGTTTTTCACAGGACTTAGCGTGGAATAGGGTCAAGGATGGGATCAAGGGAAAGTCATGCTACCTAAAACATGAAACAAGACATGTTTCTTTTTAAGAGTTTTTATTTTATGTAAATTTAGTAGAAGAGACTACTTTGTAATCTTTTGAGATGTAATAGTTATGTCCTAATTCTCTAAAACTCTAAACCTGAAAAGATCCTCAATGTGAATTATTCATTTAATTCAATTTTAAGTAAGGTTTAAGGCTGGGGCCTTATAGTTGGTATCAAAGGTCGGTTTAGATAACTTTAGAGGTTAGGGTATTCTCTAAGCATAAGTGACATTACCATAATGGTTAGGATTTCAAAAAGAGTCCTAGTTTTAGATAAAGTGAATGAGTAAGTATATCTTAGTGTTTACCTTCCTCATTAGTACATGATGGTTTTGTTGATATACTTACACTGACATTTCTGTTTTTAGTGAATGGATGGATCTAGCAGGCACCAAAGAGACAACAGGTTTGAAGGAAACTTTGGTGGTTCTCTGATTAAGATACTAGATAAAATGGGGGATTCAATGAGGAATCTCATAGTTGTTCTAAACCAACTATCAATGAGTCATGATAAACCACTTCAACCTTGGTGAGTTCTCTAATGCATCATGTATGAGATGGCCAACTCAATGTGGAAATTCAGGTAATAATTATAAAGGTAACCATTAGAGTTTATATGATCCTTACTTTTGAGGTAATTATGGGTTATTATATGATATGATGGAAAATGAAGGGCATCAGATAAACTTGAGGTTAAAATATGTTATGATTATTTTTGATGATGTTATCTCGTTTTGGGGAATGTTTTAAGAATTATATAGTTTTGGAAAAAGGACAACATGCAGACCGTGTGACAACCCGTCGCGTCGGACAAAGCCGCGGGAATCGAACCCACAACCAAAGTGCGACTGGTATTTATCGCCTACCACTGGACTACGTGAAGTCCCTGGTTATTTTGACTGATTCTTTCAAGTTATATGATTTTATGAATTAAGAGTAAGTTGATTTTGGGTTATTTATGAAAATGATTAACCTATCATGGAGGATATGTGATTAGGTTAATTACTTTTCAATACGGGACTTTAGGAGAAACTGATGTTGTTTGGAGATAAATGTTACAATTTAACATGGAAGACTATGTGACTAAATCCTTCAAATATTTGGGTTTCAATCTTAGATTGGTTTACTTTGAATAATTTTATGGACAAGTTGTTTATCGGATGGTCCTCGTTGAACTTTGGGTTTTGTTGGACAAATTTTGGAAATTAAGCATAGATTTTCTTTTTATAAAGGGTTATCCTTTTCTGGATTATCTGATCTTGTACTAACCTTTTGGTTTTGGTTTTGGTTAAAGCCTAAAGAAATGGGAAGTGTATAGTACTCTTTTGTGGATTAGGTGATTCTCTAGAAGTTGATTATAGTACTCTTAATGTGAACAAGTCTTCCTAAATACTCGCCTTTTGGAGAAAATATGAGTTTGTGTAAGGAATATAATAAAAGTTGAAATTCAATATGATAAGTGATTATGTTTCCTTATGAATAAATTCCTCAATAAAAAGTAACATAAAACAAAAATGTTGTCTATTAACTTTTCCTACTAGGGAATCGAATACCGTTTAACCCATCACAAGTTTGTGATTTTCTCATGGTTAACTTTCTCCTAAACATGTTTTCTATCACTCTCCATCAGAACATAACCCTTTGCTTTTTCTTCCATGTCCATGTTTTCCTACACGGAATCCTATTATGGGTTAACTCGGGTGACCTTTGTACTTATCTTTCTTTCTTTTAAAGTGATTGTTTTACCGACTCTTGTTCCGATGTGGGACTTTCAAGGATGTTTCCAAGCTCAATTTTAAAAATTGCGAGGACGCAATTCCCAAAAGGGGGGAAGGATGTAACACCCCAGGTAAATAAAGAATATTACATTTTCATATTTATCCATATTTGTGAATAAAATATTAATATGACTTTAAAGGGGACGCTATGCTCGATGGCGTACCCAACACGCAACAACGAGTTTCTTGGGAATCTTACATTGCACTCTAATAATCAAATAATATTATTTTAAATGGTAGTTAACATGTAGCCGTTGTATTGGCGGGAATGGATAGAAATAACTAAAATATGATTATATATGTTTTTAAATGTTTTTACATTTATCCAATAAAAGATAAAGGCTTAAAATACGGAAAGAATTCAATTTTAGGCGTATATGCCCTAGTTTTCACTAAAGGTTCACTTATCGCCTTTTGATGGCGAACCGTCATTAAATATAGTTTTGTTCACTCTTATAAATTCTATTGGACCAAATAAAACTCTTCTTGAGAATCGGGACATCTAAATTTACTTTGTGTAAATTTTTGGTATCTTTCTGATAAAGTTCATTTTTTTAATGAATAGTGTAAAATGTTGTATTTTAATTCAAAACCTCTTTTTAATCTAATTTATTTATATGATTAGATTATATTTTGAATTGGTTTTAAAGTGAAATTAGAATATATTTTTACCATTTAATCCAATGGTGGTCATTGGAATCAATTTCACTTTGAAATTAGACTTAAACTGGTGTCAATCTTTTGATACTTATTGTTTTATAAAAACTCCCTATTTTCTCTGACAGCGGGAATTAATTATTAAATTAATTAATGTGACTTATATGTTTTGATTTTTGTAAAATAGAATTCATTTTTGAATTCGGAATATCAAATATAGATTAGGGTGAATTTTTGGGATTTTTCTGAAAAACTTCAATTTTTGATGAATAGTGAAACCACTAAGTGGTACTTATAAAAACTGATTTTTCCGCTTAAATGAAATTTTGCCATCTTTGTGTTTTGAATTTAAAAAATCCGACATACATGGTTGTCATTAAGAAGTAAAATGTGGTTCAATGAGATTAAAATAATTTTTTGGTGAATAGTAACTTATTACGTTTTTAATCGCGATTAGAGGTAATTAGTGTAGTTTATGGTAAGAATAATGTTTTAATAAAATGAAATGAACGTGACACATGTCCTACCATCATTGGTTGTGTCATGGCTGACCAAGAAAACCCATTTGTCAACTTGGGGACCCCATGGAGCCACTTTGGTTGGAAAATGACATAAATATCTTTTTATTTAATGTTAAAGTAAAAATAACACAAACATGACATGTTTTACTAAAACAATTGTTACATGGGGTTATACAATTCAGATTTTTGATTATAAATAGTCATTAGAAAGAAAAAAAATATTTCCTACATCATATTATTTTTTTTATAATTTTTTAGACATTAAATAAATTAAATTATTTATGACATCTTGATGATGCAGCGATGACCTCATTATTTAACGATTAAAATAAAATGGAAAGATAATGTAATATCTAAGACCTAAACTTGTCCAAAAACTATTGGATGGGTAGATTTCGAACCCTTATCACCTTATCCACGAATTATATCAATGTGGGACCATTTAAAACCGAAAACCATTTTCAAATAAAGTAATATTTCTTTACATTCCAAAAGTGCCCCTCCTCTCCTCTTATAAAAGGCCCCCACCTCTACCTCTTTTCCCACACTCCTCAAGCCTTTGACTCAGCCAACCCCTGCCCATTTACTCTCTCCACATCCCTCTCCTCATCCTAGAGGATTCCCTTTGGGCAGAATCCTTTCAAAGGAAGCCTTTAGGCTCAAATCAAAAGGAGTTACACTTTTAAAGGTAATTCATTCTCCCATGTTCATTTGTTTTATTTTTGCTTCTCCAACCCCCCTAAACTCTTTTTATTTACTTCTTTTGTAAAAAAACTAGTATCTTCAATATACTAGGATGTTGTTATAAGATTTATTCGAGCTACACTATCACACAACTACATCAAATGGTTAAAGAACATACGGTTTCCGTGGATGGCGAAATTCTGCCTCCCGAAACGATGATTGTTCAATACTCATTTAACACCTTCAAAGGTGGACAATATGATGTCACTATTTTTATATATGATATATCATATGTTTATGTTTTACTTAATCTTCTGTATTTTTCATTTGTGGCTTACCTTTATGGCATCCATTATGGGTATAGGCAGTATCTTCATTTTAGGAAGTGCGGACTACCACCCCCTCAAAGTGATGTGATACGTTAATGCCATACGTGGGACGTATAAAGGATGGATTTAATGTTATTATATATTATGTTATACTGTAATTATTATATACGTCTATATCATTATTATTTCTTTCCATTAAAGTATGATATAGAAATGAAAGTAGCGTTCATGCGTACGTACGACTTACTGTCTCCATGAACGGTGCATTTCATTTCTTATCCCCAAATGTAATGTACTATTATAAGTACATGTATATAATGGATATATATGATGAATTATACATATAAATGATGAATATAATTCTGTAATTAAAATATACATACCTCTCATTTAGTTTCAATTCCATTAATATGACAAAGAAATGAAAGTAGCGTTCATGCGTACGTACGGCTTACCGTCTCCATGAACGGTGCATTTCATTTCTTACCTCTAAATGATTATGTGATATTATAAATACATGTATATTCTAGATATATATGATATATATGATATCCAAATCATGAATGTCATTCTGGATATAAAGAACCTTTGACCACACGAACAACATGTAATTGTAAGAAGTCCACTTTCGACTTAAGAACCAAATATCGACAAAACAAACATTATTAACTTAAATGATTACATAATGTTTATAACATGTCAATAATTGATATAAAAGGAATAATGAACTTGGAAAAGGTTCTTAAGCAAGTAGAAATTAACTCAAGTTTATTATTCAGGACGTTAAAGAACGATCGAGTCAAGTCGGACCCAAGGTAAGGGATTTTACTCTCTTTCTTTTTAAGTACACTATTTTATGTCATTCCCTCTAAAGTTAATCTTTCTTGTTTTTGGGATGTTATTATATATTACACTCACTGTAATTTTTATGTTCATGTGATGAGAGACCCTATTCTCTCTCATCAATCCATTTTTGAAGTTTTGAGTGGCGCCGTTAGGCTGTCGAATTATCGTAAGAGATCTAACCTCTCTCTTTCTTTTTAAGTACTCCCCTTTATGTCACTTCTTTTAAGCTCCTACTTGTTATGATGGGGGATGTTATTTCATATTCCTCTTGATGTAAATTTTGTTGTAATGTGATAAGATACCCTATTTGATCTCATCAATCCATTTTTGGAAGTTTTAAGTGGCGCCGTTAGGCTGCCGAGTTTTCGTAAGTGATTTTTCATCTCACTTTTATTCCCGTGAGATTTATGAAACATTTGCCACAATTTCCGTTGAGTGGTGTATGTACTGAACATTATTTTACTCATTGTGTAATATTCCTTCATTTATGAGTATTTACATCAATGATGTATTGTCCTTCTTTCACGGGTCGTATGTTTTGAAAGATACCCATGTCGGTAAGGGAACCTTTCACCCTCCTCTTTTTAAAAGACTTCTTTTGTTGGGTCTTTTAATTTACATATTGTTTTGTTGGGATATGTTCTCATATATCCTTATTGATGTAACTTTTATGTCCAAGTGATGAGATACACTTTTTATCTCTCATCAACTCATTTTGATGTGACGCCGTTAGGCTGTCAAGGGAACTTCTTAACCCAATTTCGATTTCTTTGGGTTCAACATGTAGTTATTAAATATGTCATACTTTGAATATGTGTTAATGACCTTTGATTATTTTACACTTAATATACACTTATATTTGGTGTATTCATTTGTCACAGATAATTATGTAATTGATTTATCCTTAAACCAAGGATATCGTCTTTGTAAGGGACTTCGTCTCAATCTCCTTTCAATGGGGCATATTTCGTTTTATACACAACTTTCTTTTGTAGTGGTGTATAAAACCCTTTGACTTTTACTTTTATACAAAAGGAATCTTTTTCTACGAAGCGTTTTACAAAACTACAAAAAGGAATATTTCTTTTAATGTATGTGGTGACAACGACCTTTTCTGCCGCCGCAAGTATTATTTGGTCTTTGGCTTCCTCAACAAGCCGTAATGTTTTTAAAATAAAATAAATACCATATACTCTTTTATGTATTTTGGTATTGAAAATGGTTTTGATAAAGGATTCTATTATGTAAATATATTTATGATATATTGTGATTGAAATGTGGAAATGTTATCATTCCTTTATATTGGTTTTCTGTTTTATGATTTTATATTGGTACTTGGACATTTTAACGGGTGGTTACGTTATAAACCATATGACGGGTGGTGCCGCGAATACCAGGACGGGTGGCTACGTTATAACCTCCAATGCATTGGGTATGGAAGTCGGCCGTATGGATATTCCATTAAGTATGTATGGAAATTGGCCGTATGGCTATTCCATTAAGTGATATGTGTGGAAGTCGACCGTATGGTTATTCCACTTAAGTATGTTTATGTCCCAAGTTACCTTTATATATTTTATGTGTTCTTTATATGGGTTTTATGGTAATCCTTTGGTTACAAAAAGGTAGGTAATGATATTTTATTCAGTGAAGAGTTTTTACTATTCATAAATGTGAAAAGTATTACCTTGATAAAGTATACATGGTTTACTTTTTGTTTTAAACTAACAGTTTTTTTGTGTATCCCTTACTGAGTTTTTATGCTCATCCCAAGTTTTTGAAATGTTTTTCACAGGACTTAACGTGGAATAGGGTCAAGGATGGGATCAAGGGAAAGTCATGCTACCTAAAACATGAAACAAGACATGTTTCTTTTTAAGAGTTTTTATTTTATGGAAATTTAGTAGAAGAGACTACTTTGTAATCTTTTGAGATGTAATAGTTTTGTCCTAATTCTCTAAAACTCTAAACCTGAAAAGATCCTCAATGTGAATTATTCATTTAATTCAATTTTAAGTAAGGTTTAAGGTTGGGGCCTTATAGGAGGCCTGAACAGAAACCCATGTACAAAGAGTATAATTCCATTCAAATTTTATGAATTAATGTATAGGAGAATCATAGTGGGTATCCCCACCATAATAACCAACCATCTAGACCAACCATCATGAGCTAACACAGAAAGACCCAAAAAATTAATGATTTGGGAAGGGTGTAGGGTTAGTCTACACGGTTTGGGAAACAATGCACTAACTGTACAGATCATTATTTTTGCAAGGCTTCCTGGCACACGGTCACTACTAATCGTGCAAAAATTGTGTCCTTAGCACATCTATCCAAATTTACAACCATTCTCTAATGACTCAATGGAAACCAAATGGGGAGGGAATGACATTAGGTGATGACATGGGTACAAGTCCCTCTATAAATTTCCACCAAACAGGAACAACAGAAGAAATATGATGACACCAGAGGTTTTAAACTCTTCTTATCTTTCATACTGAGGATAGTAAATTGTAAAAAGGGTTTAAATGACCCTAGGATTTTCCCTAACTATGAGTCAGCTTCTCTCTGAGACCTATGGCTGGAGCTCAAATGATTAAAGCATCTTCAGCCTTGTAGTTAGGCTTTGGAAACCCCCTAAATAAGAATTATTCTTTCAGTGACACCAAAAACTACACTGCAATCCCTAATAAGATTTCCAAGACATAACACATTCCAAACTCACTTTACCCTAACTTGGTATTTCATTGAAACAAGGTCTTAGAAGATGCACACACAACACACCTTGTTTCTTCGAGTGAGAAAGAATATAAGTAAAGAACACCTATACTCACCTTCCTCTAAAATAGAAGATATTGAAGTTTTTCCAAGGGAGAAATTCTCCCAACATAATAGGGAATCTCAAAGGATTGAACGACTATCACCTTTATGGTCAATCGAGCACATGACATCATAAGGCATCACCGAATAGGACCATGGAAACTAATATAAACAATGCATTGAGAGGGACCTTATACAATATCCCAAAACAACAAACAATTATAGAAAGTGGCCACAATATCCTATCATGACTAGATTTACCACACTGGTAGTTTAACGTGAACTCTTTATTCTACGAGACTACGAAGGACTAAGAGGACCTCTTAGACACCATCGAAATACTCATCCATGGTAAAAATCCCAGACCACTTCTACCTTCATCAAATCAGAAAACTTAAGAGGCTAAGGACTCTTTCAACCTTCCCTGATCACTCTCCCACTACAAGAGGATACAAAAAACCAAGAAAGGAAAGGTTGTAGACTCAATCTAAAAATCTCAAAAAAAAGATTCCTTATATTGATCAACTGATGGATCTTCCAACAGAAAAACAACCTGGGCTGCACTTCAGTTGTGCACTAACCCTTAATGGGGCGTACCTTATCTAACGATTAAACCCAAGGACCCAACCAAGATGTTCCATTGGTCAAGATATACCACAAACCAGATCTAAACACAAGAATGGAACCACCATGAAGGCTTCGCAAAACATTTCTCAAAAGAGACCACTAACTGGCCCTTCAACACAGCTTACCGACAAAACACAAACCCAAAACACAATACAAACAGGAGGGGTTCTTGGACTCAAAACATCCCACAACATCAACATTTAAAAAAACACATAATACAAACCATACCAAACTAGTCATAAATGCATCAAGTTTCTCTTTTAAAATAATCTTTTTTAAAATAAACGGTTCAGTGGTTAGTTTATCCACCAATGGTACTCTATAGGCCTCACACATGCATGTTTCTGTGCCACATTGGGCACCCTCCTCATATTCATCCCGGAACTCATCCAACCATGCCATAAACCATCCATCATCCCATATGACCCCATTCATGTGGTCTCTAATGTACATACCAAAGGATAAAATAAAAAATTCTCTCCACTTTTCAAAACTAAAATAGTCAACCAATACCTCCTTTTTCTCAAAACCGCTGACCACAAAATCAAACCCAAATTACATCTTACCAAGATTTTCAAAAAGGAACGATCATTTAAATTAAAACTCACTTTCAATTCATACACATTAATTTCAAAACATCTCATCCCATTAAAACACCTTTCAATAGTTTATAAAACTCTACTAGAAACACTTTTTCAAAACCAACCTTGACATAGTTCATGCTTTCAAAAGAGGTGAAAACACACCATTTTCCATTCCAATAAAATTCTGAAAACTCAGTTCTCCATTTTCAAAAATCTAACCATTCCCTATTTATTAGATATTCATTTCACAAAAACTTTACTCTTCTTAAAACCAAGTCACTTTAAAACCAATGTTCTAAGATTTCAAAACTAAAAAACACAAGACAATGTGAGAGGAAACTAGTTTCAGTGGTTGACTTGGAAATATGGTTGGCGGCCATATTCCAATCACTTCACCATCTTAGATAGTGTTATAGTGAATATCCCCATCTCCACATGTCTTTCCAGGACCTACGAGCTCACCGAGACCATTAACCCAACTCTCTTTTCATTTCCCTTAATCATCATTAATCCAAGAAATCCAAAGCACTCAAATAAATCCCGACTTCCCCTGGCCACTCGAATCTCGTCATGAGGTGTGATGATTAGGACCACTACCCATAACTGAAATAACAAGTCCCAAAAATCCTAACTCTAGACTATCCTGACCATTCCCCAAATAACGTGACCCAAAGAGTAAACTAGAACCTCCTCTAATACCATTTTGTCACGAACCAGATCTGCTCTCCACCAAAACCGTCAACAAAATCGGCTCGAAACATGGCATAAAGGGTGTTCTGGATCCCCACGGTCTTTCACAATTGTCCGGGTATCATAAAATGAGAATTGGGAATGATTTACCCAAGTTGATAATCTTAAAACAACAAATGAATCCAATAAAACGAATCTATATTTTTCAAACAAAACAATATTTTACAAAAATTCAGAAATGAATTACATATTTTAAAACAACTAAATAAGACTATATCAAAGGTTAAAAACCCAAAAGGAAATATCCCAAGAACCCTCATGGAAAGGGGCACCGCCCTCAATCCATCTCCACAAGACATCCCCACCAAGGACCTGCTAGAAACCCGAACCAATAGAACTAAAAACTGTACCCAACCTATGAAAACAAAAATAACCAAGTCTAATTACACCCAAGTATGTAATTAGGGTGTGATCCAATACCCAGTAGGATACCACCACTAAGAGATTCTATGTGGTAAACATTTAGAGATGAAAAGCATGAAAGTTTACAAAAAAATGTAATTTATAGTTACAATTTCTAAAAGATGCAACTTAAAAAAAATCAATTTTCATGTGGGATAATTTAAAGAATAAAATTTTTTAAAATAAATACCAAAGCTACTGAATTTACCAACCAAATATATTGTATTATTATGTTATTTATAAAGGATCTAATGAGCACAAGAAATAGGAAATAACCCCTAGGCACTAGCCTGTTGTGGGTCCCAGATACCTCGTATCTCAGTGAGAGTAACCAACACAAATATCCATTCTCATATAATTTTCTCATGAAAATTTCATTTCCTCATCCAAAATTCACTAAAAAGACCACATGTATACCACACCAGTCACAAAATTCTACTTTTCATTCAAATTGATTTGAAATCTAACTCACACAAAAATAGCCCACAACACTTTTCACATTTCTTTAACACTTCCACAAATCCATTAAAATTTTTTATAAAACCATTACAATATATTAAAACACACATAACACCCCACTCACATGTTACATAATACCGTTTTCATAACCAAAATCCATTTTTCACATCACTCTCACACAAAACATCGCACATCACTTTCACATCTCTTACACACTTTATTAAATCCTTCAAACATTTTTATAAAACATTTCCAAGATCTAACACATCACAAAATAGACCCTTTCACATTTAAAATATACCATTTCAAAATATACACACTCCAAAATAGTTTTCCAATATGGTTTCACCTCTTACATAAATCATTAAATCATTAAAATCTTTTGTAGAGCAATTCTAAAAATTATACCCAAACTTTTCTCATAAAACCCATTTCAAAACCATATTTCAAGGAAAAAATCACACCAAAACACTACCAATGTAGAATTGGAAGCCCTATAGAAATTTATAAAACCACTTTCAAGTGTTATAAAATCCCTTTGAATAATACCATGAAAGGTACAAATGAAAACACCCATTTTCATAAAATGATCTCAAGAAGTATAACAATGTTTTACACACCAAACGTATTCCAAAAACCCCCTTCGAAGGCCCAAATGACACTATGGAATTAAAAAAACATAATTTTAATCCCCTTTCAAAAACTAATAAATAAATTTCATGTTTTATAAAACTACCACAAAAGATACCACATGTGTTACATTCGAAAAGTTCACAACTTCAACAAAAATGCAATTATAAAATTAAATGCTTAACCAAATCCCTCAAAAATGGTTTTTTCACCACACACAGCATATGGAGAACATGAAAAACCAGTAAAACAAGAAAACTAACTCATCAAGGAATGGTTAACTATAGAATCACCTACTGAAAGTGTTGAATCCCTCAAAACATGGTGCAAAACATCAACTGCACCACTGCCGCGCCACAAGATAGATAAATCTAGCCATAAACCACAATATTTGACCAAAAAGACACCAAATAGAACCCTAGGTTAGAACCCTAACTTCTACACATTTTAGAACATAATAAAATAGGGAGGAAACCTTAAGGGAAATGGGAGAAACCAAGAAGGAATCACTTACCTTGAAAAATATTCAAGAAATCATCCCAAATACACTAGTATCTGAATTTTAAAACATCCAACCATTCAAGGGAGATTCTAGAAGGTTGAAGAGATCATTTAGGAACTAAAATGGGGGGTAAATAGTTATAAATTAAGGATTTATGAAATAATCAACTTACCTCTTAAAATATGGATGATTTGAAAAAATCAGAGAAGTTTCATCCAAATCCACGATGAAACTGAGCTCCAAAGAGGGGGGGGAGAGCATGAGAGTGCGCCTTGGGTATGTGGGCTCGGAGGAGAGTTGGAATAACCGAAAAAAAGTAAATATTGAAGGATATATTAAATAATTATAAAATATTTTTAATGCATGAAATGGGATTTCGGGCAGGACCAATCCATTAAATAAGAACCCATATACACCATGATTATGGATTCCTAAATGGTCCAAATTAATATGGTAGTGTTAATAGGTCATGGGATGAAAAGTATGAATTAAAATGGATAAAAAATGTTGAAAAAAGAAGGCGTTATAAAGGAATCAAAATTTATTTTTAAATATGGAATTGGGCTCACGGTTTGGCCCAGTTCATGAAAACTCACCCATTCCTCCCTAAAATCTTGGGAAACCCCCAAAACAAAGCATAGATGGAAATTAAATGAAATTTAACTTTAAAATAATTCATTTATGTGACATAATGTGTGTGTCGCTGAATCTTTTTTGGGGTGGTTTAGAAAATGTGGCGTGGGTCATGATCTCGATAAGTTTAAACTTCTCCCATAAATGGTTTCACTTATGCTTTAGTTTTTGAATATCATCTTGGAATTGGTCATGGTAAAACCTAATAATTATATCTCCCATAGAAGTTTTGATAGTTGGGATTCATCAGATATGATCATAAATATCCATGGAATCACTTTATTTCATCTGTGGTAGTTGGATTTATCATAACAGTTAATATATACTAATCATAACGGTCATTGTACAATGACTATATTACCAAAAGTTATGATTCTTAATGAAAATTTATATCTTACATGATATAACTTATAATGGACCAAAATAACCAAATTATTGTATGTTTTCTAAATAAATTCATTACTTTATAAGGCATTTACTAGTTTAAAAAGGGAATTTCATTTATAAAAGTTTCATTAATTATAATCCCAATCTCTCTCATTATCTTAAAATGTAGAAGTAACCACTAGAAATATAGATGTATATTATCCTAAAAAATCATATAACTAAGTTAATAATCTCATTAAATTAAAATAAAATAAAATTTAGGTTATTTTTTGAACCTTGGTGTACCAGAAACAAACCATATCATCACCTCCTGTACTCTAACACCACCACCAAGCCTCATCTCAACTGCCTGGAAAAATTATTCAAGGTGTCACTAGTATAGAAACAACCATATGAGGCAACCAAAATCAGTAATAGAATATTATTTAATAATATGGGTGAATTCTCCATGACCACTTTTGGAATTCACAGTAGATGGGGTTGCAAATACCCCTTTGGTGACTACTTAAGGGGGACACCCCATAATTTATTTAAAAAATACACCATAATAGGTTGTGTACTGGGGAAATTAAAGTTAGATGTACTATATATAGATGGTATCATAGAAGTTATGGAGAGGAAGGTGGTCAAGTGAGATTACATATAGAAACAAGGTGGGAGAGGTGCGCTGAAGTATTGATGAAATAGAGGCTAGGTAGGGAGATATTGTAACCTCAATGAAGACATGAGGAAACAAAGGTGTGGTGAGTCATCAATAATAATATTAGGTGAGGTGGGATGATTTGTATGTTGAGTTGAGGTGGTAATACAGGGTGGAAGAGGAAATAAATAGTGATTTTAGGCTTTGTAAGGCTAAGATAATAGGCAGATGTCAATGGTAGAAGAGGAAGACATAAACAGACTCAAGCTGGGTGGTGATGGTAGAGGCATGAGATAACCAAAGAGGTAGGTGGTAGCAATATCAAGGTAGATGATGGTGAAATAAGTAGGTGATGGGGGAAGAGGAATGTAATAATTGTTTCTATAATTAATGTGGGGGAGAGGAAGTATAGGAGGGAAAGTGAGTTGGGTTTTTTTTACAAAATTTTACTTTAGTTTTTTTTCTCTTCCATAAGAAGTCTTGATTGTCTAGTATTGGAAACCTCCCTAGCCAGTCACCCATTTCCCCCTCCACATTTTCCCATTTTTATAGAAGTTTTTTTTCTCTTACCTGGTAGATAACCTTGGAAATCAATCAAAATGTTTATGAAGGGGAAATTTTTTAGTTCTGATGCACCCACTCTTATTGAAATTCGGCACCCCAAGACATACACAATGAAAAAAGTTGGGGAATTATTGGAACATAATGAACCAGTGAATCCAATGTAACATAACTTATAAGATAAAACACACCTAATCCATCACACCATATTTCTTCCAAAACAAATGATAGAAGAACATTCAGGGAAACTAAATAAGAAATAACATACGTATGATATAAATGTAACTTGATTTACACATGAAAATTACATGGTTAAAATGTTTGTATTATTCCATAGAATTTATTATATATATTTTTGGAATCAATCTAGTGTGGTGTATTAGGTGTGGTTTGTATTAAAATTTTGGTTATATAATATTGATTGGTTTGTTTTAATCTGGTAAGTGTTAAACTTGTCTCGTTCTGTATGTTCTAAGGTGTTGACTTCTTATAATTGGAGGGTGTATTAAAACAATAGAAAATCAATAATCACACATAGTTACTTTAAGTAGTGTGTTCACAAAGATTCATATTAATAGAGTCTCTTGTAGCTTGGCTTGGTTCGGGTTACCATTAGGCAAGTTTCCCATGTAACTTTATTTCTCTATTAATTTAAAGATCAATGTGTTCCCTTGTGGAGTAGAGCTATTGTATGAACAAAAATATTTGTGTTTTTTGGGGTTTTCTATTTATTTCATGTTTTTTCTCCTTTTTCCATGAAATTTATTATATTTTTTGTTCTAGAAGCAATTTAGTGTGGTGTATTAGGTTTATTTTTTCTTATGAAATTAGATTCAATGGTTCATTCAACTCAGGTACGTTTTTGGCTATTTTCTATATAAGTTCTATGATGTTAACTTTCGATAATTAGATTTTTCATCTTACCTAAAAATATTATTGTCAAGGAATATATAAAAAAGTATTTTGACAAAATATAATGGGGATTCATTAGAAAATTTCTTCATAAGATTTTCTTCTCCCAAGTAGTTTTCGACCTTCAATCCAGATTCATGTTATCCCCTTGGTTTTATGTTACTACTATGGGATGATAATTCGACTTCTTCAAATTAATTCATGGAATTTATCAAGGTAATACAATGTCAACAAGATTGTTTAAATTTTTATAACGTTATTTTATTTCAAAAAATTAATTAGTTAATGAATGAAGTATTGCTATAAAAATTTCATAGAATTTATGGGAAACTATGCTTTTCATCTCGCCTTTATAGATGAATGATCGTCTTTATTAACTATAGTTGATTTTCAGTGGAAATATTTAAATATCTCTTATCTACACAGATTATTTAGAGTGTAAAATATTTTAAAGAAAGTAACAGTAGTTTATATGAATCAAACTTGTCTTCCACCAAGATAATCAAGCTGCTTGAACAATTGTCTAATTTTTACAAATTGAACTTCCCCTTCATCTTCTTGGGTGATATTCTCTCCACTAGGTATTTATTCATCCACCATTTTAATCCTATATCAAAAAAGGTTCTATCCTATATTCAAAATTTTAATAATATGTTATTTTCATTTGTATGGAAGATCACAATTATTCATTTAATTCTTTCTTTCATCTCAATTTACATTCTATCATTTTTATAAGTGACCAAGAATACTCTAAAAACCCATGAGATGAACTTATATGATTTATTATGGGACAAATGATCACAGAGAATATTCCAATAGAGTAGTTTGAAACAAATCATGGTTCATATAGATGAGGGTGGGAAGAGTGTTCACATCATGGAGCTTTCAATTAAGGTAGTTAAAGTTAAACTAATCGGGGAGTTTATGGAAGGAAAAAAGTTATGGGACCAATAATCTTTCAGTAAATATGGTTATTTAACCAATGGTATCAACTTATCATGTAACCATTGTGGTCCTCCCACATATCTCCTAGTCATTTTAAATCACTAAAAATGAAATATTGGGAATGGTATAACTCTATTATATAAGGATAGTTGGATGCGTAAAATTATTTTCTATGTTGTATGATCAACCCAATATTTGGATTTATGATCAAAATTGTTATAAAACCTCTTATTGGAAATGAATAATAAAAATAAATATAAATAATTGGAAAATTATATCATCCACCCTACTGATAATGATCAAATAGTTTTCACATAATCAATGGATAAGAAATTATTCTCATCAATATATCACAAGTGTTTTTACATCCCTATCCCTATGGGGAATTGTATATTTGTATTCTAAAACATTATCATGTAATATAAAATGATTATTTATTATTTGGAGGATCCATAAAAATATTATACCCTATGATTAGAAAATATAAAATTGAGGTATTTCACCAGCTTCCAAATTTGTGTGATGCCACATCTCCCAAATTGAATCTACTCTTCACATATTTATCAAGGGATAATCTATCTTATCTATCAGGTTTCATTTTAGTAGACTCATGAAATACAACCAAATTTGGTTTATTTTAATCACTTTATCCGCAATTTGATTCATGGATCCAATGAAAACACTTCAAAAAGGAAGGATTTGTCTTATAATTTTTGTATTAATTTATTGGAATGTTTGTAAGGGGTACATTAAATAAATGTTTGATCATAACCTATATATTCTATCTGTATTAGTTTTTCATGTTATCAAATAATATAAGGACCTACCTACATTTCTCAAATAAGATAGACATAATACCTTCTTGAATTTGCTGATGTGGAGTTCCATGCACATCCTACTACCAAGCATAATTCTTTAAAGGAAAAAAAGAGAATTCAACAGTGTTTTTTAGGAGGGATTTTCAAAACTACTATTAAATGTTTCATTTTTATTTTTTAGTGATGGTTTTAGAAAACAAACACTAATTCATGATGATTTATTAAAAACAACCGCCATTTAAGGGCAATTTTTACCTACACATAAAATTCTCGCTAAATCAAATTTTCTGTTTTTATGGAGAGTTATTTAATTATATTTGTGGTTTTTGAAAACAATAAAGCTTAATTATAAATAAGAATTATTTAATATTTTAATTACTTATTACTTATTACTTATTAATTATTATTTAATAAATATTATTTATTAATTAAAATCGTTTATTATTAAAAAAATTAGTTAAACTTTAATTATTTATAATTATTAGTTAGTAATTATTTAAAAACTAAATTAATTTTTAATTATTTAGTAATTATTAATTATTTACTGATTCTTAATTATAAATTGTTGATTAGTGATTATTTATATATGTATGTATTTATATATAAACACACACATATTAAGATTGTGACTAAAATATCCTCACTTAACAAATGTTCTATGAAAAATTTAAAATCATACTTCATATTCAAATAACCATACATTTTTATCTGAGTGTCCATTTATGCTTTAAAACCTCTCAAATTAAATATTATGAAAATAAATATGAAATTATAGGGTAAAAATTTTATAATAATTAATAATATATTTATTAATGTTTGAAAATAAGTTGAAAAAACACACTTCAACTTCAAACGATGATAACTTTTGATCCGGGTGTCTGTTTCTGCTATGAAACTAGTCAGACCAAATCTTACAACTAGATATAAAATTTTTAGTACTAGGGGGACTCTATCATGATGCAAACCTATTGGTAAACCCTATTGTTCTTGTATTAAATGAAAGATGACCTTTGAGGCCCACCTCCAATAGTCCCCAGGTTGGCAACTAGCACTAAGGGGATAAATAACACGAATGAGAGGAATATCTCTAATAAATACCAGGAAAATAATAAGAAACCCACCAATAAAAAACATAATATAAATTAAAAATAATATACCAGATTAAATCACGATTCCTGGAAGTTTTATAAAAATACAAGTCTTCCAAAATACACTCTCATGTAGTAACTCCAGCAAAAAAATCCAAGCTCTAAGCTAGTATTATCCATCTCGATCACCAAATCCCTCCTAGAAACCTATAAAAAAGTTGTATATTTAAGGTTGAGTATGCATGTATTCTCATTTGGATCCTCCTAAATACCTCTCATTTAAATACTGAAGAAGAATACTAATTCCCCTATGAATAAATAAAAAAACAACATCTATTATACTAGGTCTACTACCACCCAACCTCACCACGGCTCCCTCACTAAACATAAAAACCAAGTATAATAATTTAATATTATGTAATATAGAAAAAATGCTACCCCTCACCACATCCCTATTAGTTTGTTTCTCTAACTCCCTAATAAAAAATTTCTTGGATCTCTCATCCCTTTCATAACATCATAACCACATCCACATGCCCAAATATCATATATCTATGTCATACCACATAACCATATATCCAAAAACACTTTCTATATATCTACATCTCAATTGTGAATCATTCTTTCATTATAGTAGCGTATCATGAATATAAAGGACATCAACCTCACGTCCTCCTACTACGAACAACCCCCACTATAGAACAAAAAATCACACAATCCTTAACAACTAAACCGCACATTTGAATTTTGTACATCACAACCCAAGAAAAACAATTGCAATAAGATATATCGAGGGATTTCCATTAGTCATTCATTAGTTACCTCTTTGACCTTCATATTTGGGGAATTTACTGAGAACCCAAAATATTTAGGTGTTGGAAAGGTGATTTGACTCATGCGGGGTTTATCAAAAATCACAAGAAAATAAAATTATAATATAGACACACACAATAGAAACTGTTCAAGGAAGCGGGCTATGGAGACCTTAAGTTACTCTTTTATGATTCTGTTTAGGTTGGTCTGCTGAGTTTAGCTAGTTTGGTGGACTGTTGTGCCTGTTTTACCTAAGTTAGGTGCAATGTTCTGATTATTTTGCTGAAAAACTTTTTCCTGCAATAATCACTTCATGCGGTCTTGCTTCAGATGGATATTAGAGCACGGAGTCTTCACCAGAGCTTGCCTTTCGAATTTGGTCATTGAGATGGTATGGATTTGTAATCGGTATCGTGCCCATGCATTCGAACGGGACTGCTAGTCAAAGGGTCATCCTCTAATGAAGGTTGCGATATGGTGCAACTGCTGGGGAGGGGCATGTTCTGTGTTTGTTTCCTTTTTTTTTGGTTGCTTTGTTGTTGGTATTGGATCCCATGGTTTCTCAATTTTCCATAAAAGTGTTTTTATAATTAAAAGGTAATTTTCAGTCAATCATATTCAATGAAAAACCATTCACAAGACAACACCAAATTTTTTCCATCCCCGTCCCATTTTTATTTAATTTCCCATTATTTCATTATAGAGACACTCATTATATTCTATCACACTACCCAAATTTTATTTTATCATTCCCATAAAATTAAATTCTATATTTTCTATAATTAACTAACACAACACAAGACACTCATCATCCACCACAACAACAAACATGTCATCCCAAGTCAATCAGGAAAATAGAATTAACACCCTTTGTGAACTCCCCTACCAATGCCTCAAATTTAGCCACATCAACTACCAATTAAGACCAAACCATTCAAATTAAACAAAACAACCATATATAACAAACCAAATTCAAAACCAATATTGAACACCTAAAATATCATATTTTTTGTCTTTCCTTCCATGTAGATTATTTAAGGTTGGTATAAACAACATTACTATTTATAAATTTAAAAACAGACCATTCATTACTTGTTGTATGTTATTAAACTTTTATGTAAGATTTTTTTATAATGTAATTATAATAGTAGGTTAATAAATTATAACATCAAATCAAAAAACACAGTTACGGTATTAAACCCACAAAAATATCAACAAACAACTTTTTTCATGAAATAATACAACATATAAAATACAAACTAAGAACTTTTACCCATTAATTACATTATTACATTTTCTTTTTATCTTTATTTTAGATTAATTCATGTTAACTACTAAAATAGGATAGAATGATGATAATTCCATGTTTTACACAATATAAAAGATAGATTTTTGAATAATCTACCTTGATTATCACTTTAACAACTCACTAAATAAGTGGATTAAAATGAAAGGGAGATGTCAAGGTGGATTTAGCAGTAGAAATTGTGGAAGAAGATCACTGGAGGTGATCACAATAAACTTTCATCTAAAATAGAATATTTTTTTATTTCATAAAGTTAGAATAATTTTTACAATGCATAAACACACCCTATTTATAAGAATACAAACTCACAGTAAAAAAATGATAAAAATCAAACATGAATAAATGTACAAAGTTTCGTGTAGTATAAATCATTCAAGCATATATCTCCAAACACATGAAACTAATTTCATTTGAAATCATCAAGACTCCATTGCAGTGGTGGATTTTTTGTACCATCCAAGATAAAACAATTTTTATTTTTCTAAATCTCCCCTTATACTTGTTTTCCTCATCATCCAAGAATTTGAATCATATTAAGGTGGCTGATCGATAGGTGTAGTAACATTACCATAGTCATTGCCTTCCTGTTTCTTGTTCATATGGATTATAATTTTGATATACACAACCTCCATTATTTGGGATTCTTCCACCTCATACTCCTCATCTTGGATCAGATTATTATCCAAATAATAATCTACCTCAACCTACTAAAAATTTCCCCCCTACTCATGGCCTTCATGGGGACTCTAACTCTAGCATATTGGAAGAAGGTTCCATTATTATTATCCAGGAGAACCATCATAGGGATCTGATTATTTAGTAATTCTGAACTGGTGGATGATCTAATAGATAGAACATTAACGAAGGTCTCAACATTCAAGAAGGAATCTGTGTTTGATAACCACTCAATTTATTTGGTGGATTCAAGTGTAAATGATTGATTCATCTTTGGGAGAAGAGACGGGGAGGAGGAATATGACGGTGGGGGCTATAAGTTATGATTTATATCATCATTGCTGATTTATAGAGATATGTCTAAGAGATCATTGATGAAATAGAAATAGGTCTCTAGGAAATCCATTTGTGAATAAATAGTGGAAGGTTGTGTATGGTTGGTGATTAGAGTCACCAAGGATCACCATAATGATATTTTAGTGTGTGTTTTCGGTGGTTATGGGAGGAATAAAAAAATATTGGGATTTTTTTATGAAAATAGAATGAGGTGTGATTATGAGGGAATTTAAAAATGGATGTGGAATATTTTATTGAAATGGAGAGAGATGGATGTGAAGAAGGATGGGAAATAATGGGACAAATAACTTTTTCAAATTTCAAACTATTTCTTTGTTGAAAAATGGGGAAAGAATTGAATTAAAGTGGGAATTAAAAATAAATTATGGAAATACAACATGGAATACTTCAAAGACCTGTTACTTATACTCTTTTTTCTCTGATCTATTACTAAAATTTATGAGAAGAAGATCTAATAGAACTCTTTCAAAACAGATTCCCTTCAAACCCTCTAATTCAACTAAAGGTGGATTTAATAGCAGCAATTATTGAAGAAGATCACTTGAGGTTACCATAATAAACATGTATCAAAATTGACTAGTTTCTATTTCTTCAACTTAGAATAATTATTAAAATTCATAAGCACACCCTATTTATAGGAATACAAAAAAAAATGATGAAAAAAAAACAAAAATAAAAGTCCACAGTTTTGTGTAGTAGGTGCCATCCAAGTATCCAACACCAAACACATAAATCTTCCTTCATTTTAAATCATCAAGTCTCCATTTAAATAGTGGATAGTTGGTGTCCTCCATGATAAAAAATTATTTTCCAAAAAGATGCTCATAGGCCTAAAAATCATAATGGATAACCTAACCTAATTTTTAAAGGGATAGGTGAACTTGTAGGGTAGGGTTATGATCATCCATGCTTGAGAAACAAGGAACTTTAATGGGATGGGATACCTAAACATTTAATATAATAGAATCTGTGTTTTGTGTAAATTATCCCATGAATTATTTCTTAAATCCCAGTCAACCCCACCTTAAAATTAAAAAAATTATTACTTTTACATTATTAATATTTAAATTACTCATGTTAAAGTTTTAAATCCCCCAATTTGAAGGTATTTTAATTTAATTTACAAAAATAATGACTTTAAAATATTTTATGATTTAAAATTATACATTCAATCATAATATATTATTCTAGTTTAACCATGAAAGATAGGAATTTCACTAAGGGAATGGATCTTATGCTAAGAGAAAATACCCTTATGAAAACCAAAAACCCTCATGGAAACAGATGGCCCTTTTAGAAATAAAAAGTAACATTATATAAATAAAATACCCTTACAGAAATGAAAAGGATCCTTAAATAAATAGAAGACTCTAATATAAATTCAAAGAAAATTTAAATAAATAGAACGAACCTTAAAAAATTTCTAAGTAACCTTACAAAAAAATATACCTAAAAATTTTCAAATTAACCTTACATAAACACATGACCCTTAAAGAAATTTATTTTAAAAGAAAATTACTCTTATAATGTGAGGAGTGGCCCTTATAAAATCACATGAATCTTAAAAAAATATGTTTTAATCTTATGAAAACCATACAATGAGTCTTAAAATTATATAATTTGACAAGATCCTCAATCATAGGGTTTATCTGAATACTTATCCAGAAAAAATAAGTCAACCAAAAACACATAATTACTCAAAAACTTATAGATTTACTTCCAGAATTTTAGTATTAGTTTAAAATTATATTTTAAAACAACACAAACCTTCCCAAAACTCTAAACAAATAAACGTATCCCTATACTTCACAACTCCTAATAAATTAAAAAATAAAGTGATCATGGGAAATTTGGGCACTTACATACCACATACCTAATTTTTCCCAGTCAAAAGTGTCCTTGAAAGCATCTAAACTATGTTTTAAGCTATATTACCCAAAAAAAATTATCTTTCAAGGGTGTTTATATTTTTTAAGGTATTTGTGTTATTTTGGGGTGGTGTGTGAATTTTTTCCCTGGTTTTAAATTCCGATTGATGTGAATGTGTTGAAATTGTAGTGGGCATCCCTCTTTTGGTGATTTATTTTTCTAATCTGTCTTATGTGCTAAGGATTTATTTAACATGTTTAATCCCAGATATATCTCTCATTGAAGTGATAAGTATTGAATTTATATAGATTTAATGGATAAACCTTAGTTTTCGTGGGCATTTCTTATGGTAGAGAATTACATGTGTGTGTGTGTGACAATTTATGTATATTTATTTACATATATATATTTGTATTTATATAAATCTTTGTGTATATATATAATTATATACATTATATATATGTATTTATATATATTTATGAAAATTTATATATGTTTATAGACATTTATATTTATTTATATATATTAATGTATATTTAATTATATTTTCATTTATTTATATTTATATATATATTATGTGTGTACTTATATATTTATATGTATTTATGTATAATTATATAAATTAAGTTGGTGTGAGTGTGTGTGTGTGTGTGTTTATTAGGGGTGTCCAAACTCGACCCGACCAGGCAGGGTTGTGTAAAATGCATAATAAGTATGGGTTGGGATTTGTTAGGTTGACCCATATATAGGTCAAGTCGGGTCTCATTTTGACAGATTTATGACCCAACCCGACCTAACTATCAAAATTAAATTATCTCCACCCTATTACTTCTATTTCCCAACACCACATCACATGTTTCCATCTATAGAATCAATAGGTCCAAATCCACCCAAACCTAATCTTATCTTTCCCCTCCCTCTATATCCAAATATCATCTCACTCATAGTGTCACACATGTAGTTGTTCAGCCAAGACCACTGTCTACTATCCCTTATCATATTTCCCTTTCCCTCCATCCATCCCTCTTAACTCCCCTCTCTTTCAATCCCAAATAATTTACTATCATCCCCCTATTTATCTTTCATGTTTATGACACTACTAACATCCCAGTCATCAATCATGGCTCCTCATTTTCTTCCTATCTCCCTCAATTAATTCAAAAAAACATAATCCCTCCCTCCATTTTTTTCCACGTTTCTTCCCTCATCCTAGAAAGGACAGTTATATCTATATCCCTATAACTCTTAATTAGTGGGAGTATGTCATATCCTCTAGTGAGACATCCATCTATGGAAGGATCTACACTTGGATATACTCCCCCCAACTATCAGAGGAACTCAAAGTCAAATGGGGTCTACTTTGACTTCCCATTAAATTATAGAATGTAAGGGATAACCATCCCTTGATGAGAAGGTAAAAAAACCTAGATAACCTACTAGATTTTTACAATATTTGGATCATTTTCATAAGAATAAATATATAAGAGATATATGTAATTATTATGGTAAATATTATGTATGTACTGATTGATAACATGGAACTCATAATTTGAATAGGCATTTGGAAAATTACAACAAAAATCCTCATTAATATCTTAAGAAAAGTCAACCCACTATTGGTTTTAGAAGGAAATGTGAAAATGATGATGATAGGAAGGTGAAATTTTCCATATATCATTTTAACAAAGAATAGTTCAGGATATCTCTTTCTAGAATGATAATCATTAATAATTTATTATTTTGATATGTTGATAATCAACGATTTTGAGAATTTATGGTAGTTTTTCGACCTCAATTTGAAGTTTCATCAAAAAAATAGTTTCCAAAGATTTATTTCATTTATATTTAATTGTGAAACAAAAATTAAAGTTAATGATTGAGATGTTCTCTAATATACTATATATTACAACTAATATACATACTTGAATTAAGAATTTGAATTATATGTTTGTTATTTCACATTATATTGATAATGATTGGTTCTTGAATTAAAAAAAATAACAAGTCTTTTCATGTTTTGGATCATAAAGTGTAAATAATTATCAATGTTTTAAAACAAACTATTAAGTCATGGGGTATTGAAAGGATAAATTTTTTTAATGTGGAAAATTTTAGTTCTAAATAATATAGCTATCAATTATTTGGTCACGAGGGTTAATGATTAGAATGGGTCTATTATTAAAGGATAATATATGCGTATGAGATGTTTTGAACACATTTTAAACCTTATTATTAGTGATTGGTTAAAGTAAGTACCAATTTATATCTTTAGATTCAGATTTATTTCCATTTTTCTGAGATGTTCTCCTTCCATATTATCTCATTTGAAGAGTATTTTAAAATAGTTAAAAATTTATAATAAAAATCCATAATTCCTAATTTTAATACTAGGTGGAGTTATAGTTATTTAATTTTGTATGTTTCTAATAAGTATGATAAAGTATTTGTTCACTTTGAGGAAGATTCAGGTTTTATGAGTTCTCTTATCAGTAAATGTAGACCTCCTACATCATATGATTAGGAGATTGCTAGTGTGTTTGTCAAATTTTTAAAAATATTCTATGATGGTAATATTGAATTTTATAGTTCTATTCATGTAAAATTTCATGCTTTATTTCTTATTATTTATAAAATATATAGAAGAATAAATAAATGGATGAAAATAAATGATGATAATGTGAGTGCACTGACTATTGCAATGAAAATGAAGTTGGAAAAGTATTGGAATAATGGTTCCAATTTTAATTTTATCTTACTTGTGGTGCTTGTTATTAATCCTTTGTATAAATTATATTAGGTTTAACAAAATTTTGAAATTATGTTTGATAATGAATATAATAATTAATTGATATATAAATTAAAAGTTGTTATGAATAAAATCTATGTGTTTTACGAATGAAAATATCTTATCGCTCATGACCTATGTGAATCAAGTTATCTTCATTATTTATATATTCAAGAACATTATGGTAATAGATATAGGAATCATTATAAGAAATGGAAAGAATAATATATGTTAAAGGAAATGAAAAAAGACAAATGATACAAATAATGAATTATAAAGATATTTAGATGTTGATGTTTTTGATGGATTTGATATTTTGAGATTGTGTAAAGGAAAAAAAATAAATTATCATGTTCTCTCATGAATTTATAAAGATATTATATATATTACATTATCTATAGTATCTTCTGATTAATTAATTTGTTTAGTGGGAGGATTCATTGATCCATTCCATAGTTTTTTTTTTAATCTCAGTACCATTAAGGCATTAATCTATTCCCAAAATTGGATTATAATGTCTATACTAGTTAATATTAGGAAGCAACTATATAAAGTTGAATCGATTAAATAAGGTTCCATTAAAAATAATATGAATTTTAATATCATTTATCAATTATAAAACATTGTTTACAAAAATAATAATTTTTTCCAAAACACATTTTAAATCACACAAACAATAATATATCTATGGAAATTAGTAATTTATATCTGATTCAAAATGTAAATGATACTAATATATCGACATTTCAATTTAATATAAATATATTTTGTTTAATATAAATGAGGTATGATTATGGAAACTAAAATTTTATTATTTCTATTTATTTATTTATTAAAAGATGTATTAATATCAAATGATTCTCTTTTGATGAAGACAGTGTGATAAATAATGAAAATTAATGAAAAATATATTTTATAGAATTAATTTAACGAATATTACAGAATACTAAATTGTAGTATTATACTATTGTATATTACATTCTGTATAAAAAATTAATATACTATAGTCTGTAGCATTAATTATTACCACTATACTACAATTTATTAATTTATAATAAATATACTTCAATATGAAATACTATATTTTATAGTATTAATTAAACAAATGATTAATGAAATCATAGTTTTCATTAATACATAAATTTGTAGTATTAATTAACCAATAATATATTTTTCAGTATTCTTTAATCTTTCGGTGACTGAGTGAGTGGTTAGACAAGGGCAGGTAAGTGTGTGGATTGGAATATCAAATGGGTTTGGAATGATACAGTGCAGTTAATAAAGATAAAGATAATATAGGCATAGGGATGGGTGTAATTGGTTTAATAAAATTCTATACATTTTAGTCCTATTACCATGGAAAAATATGTCTACTTTGACGCCCTCCTATTAACACCCATTAACCCAAAATATCTCTAGGCTAACACACTATATATAGAACTATTTAAAAACCACATCAATTACTCATTTAGAAACCTATAATATGTAGTTGTTCCTATATACCACTTGAAGATACCATTTTAGAAGATGCTTCAACATTTATAGTGCCCCCAATATGTGCATAGATCCCTTGTGGTTTTTCTTCTTTAGTCCAACGCACAGTAAGTGTATATATAGGGAGCTACTAAACTAACACCTTGTGCACTCGCATCAACCAAGATAAATATGATTTTTTAAATGTTAAAAAACCCTCCAAATTTTACTTTGAATACATCAAAAAAATAAATTTGTGCTAATTATAATCAAATTAATGATGAAAGAACCATTCTACATTTGTTTTTCCTATATTCTATCTATTTTTCCACAATGGTTTTTCTACATCTGCACTATTATATATGTTTTGTGTTGTTTTTTTGGATACGAATTTGTATTTTGTATTTCACATATATTTTCTAATTGTTTTTTGTTCAAAAATTTACTCCTATGGGTGTTTTTGGGTTTATTGTAATTGTTGATAGGCCATGACATTGTTGTCAAAAGACAGATGTAAAAGTAAGCATGAAGCATTGGTGTGAATGTCTAAACTAATCTCACAGAGTGAGAATGTATGATCTCATAGAGAACAAATTTCTAAAATAGAAGAGCATGAATGTCTGATCTTGAGGAGCATGAAAATAAAAATCTTTTAGAGCATGAATGTATGATCTCATGGATTTCAAAATATATGGCCTTAGGTAGCGCGAATGTAAGAACTAATCTCACAAAGAGATCATACGAATAACTTAAAGACATTGCATGATTGTTAGATGATCTCATGAAGAGATTATGCGAAGTACCTAGAGACATCACATGATTGTTATAGGATATCATTGATATATCATGCTAATCACCTTAATACATCACATTATAATCAGAATATCTCATAGAGAGATCATACGAAGAACCTAAAGACAACGCATGATTGCAAGAGGATCTCACGAAGAGAACACATGAAGTGAATGAAAGTAAAATAGCTGGTAATAATGAAGATATCTCGTAGTGATTAGAAATCAAGTCAATAACATGTTTTTTAGTGGATCTCATGAAGTTCTATAAGACGATGTCACTAACAACATGATTTTCATTGGATCTTGAGAAGGGATCTCACAAATCACTAGAAGACAATGTCACGGACACCATATGATTATCATTTTATCTCGCAATGGGGTCACATGAAGTGATGGAAGACAATGGAGTTGGACCCATTATTCTCTTTGGATCTCATGATGGGATCATGTGAAGCACCTGGAGACAGTGATGATGATCCCATGAAGCACTTGTGACATGTAATAATTTATATTGCAAATGGATCACATGAAACACATGATTTCGATTGATGAGGTGGTGTAATGGATGTATAAATACAATTTTTGTGGTTAAGGTGGTGTATTTATGCCTATAAATACCCCTAAACCATACTTAAGAAAAAGGGTTATTTTCTTATGTGGTTTGATCCTAATTAAACGTATTTATCACGACCAGAATAAATTATTGTGCTGAAGTCTTATGATCTATGTAGTTTATAAAAAGTCTTGAAAAAGGATCTCACATAGTAGTCTCATGATGTGATGTATGTTCTTTATGTTTTCACACATAGACAGAACTATTTATTTCTTATTATCCACATGATCTGAACAAAGCCTCGTGATCTTCATGATTTAAACAAGTTCATGTGATTCACATGATCTAATAAAGGTCTTGTGATATGTGTAATCTAAATAAGGTATCATGATACATGTGAATTTAATAAATTATCTCAAAAGGGTCTTGAGAATATGGTTATATACAGGTAATTGGAATACCGATCTGAGTCACATGATCCATATGAACATAATGGAGTCTCATGGTGGAGTCACGTAATTTTCATGATCTGAAGGGTGAATCACAAAAGGATCTTGCTAAGGGGTATTGCAGAGGAGTCTCATTAAAAGGTAGTTTTAAAATCATTGATGTAACAAGTTTGTAAAGACACACATGAGTTTTAATCAACTCAGAGATTATTTTTAGAAGATTCTACTAGAGGAAAATTGTGTTCACTTTAGTAGAGAGAGCAGCGGGCTTTCAAATTGTGAATGGTTGTAAAGAAGGAGGGATAATGAGTTCTCTCTGAACCTTGTAATAATAATTTACTTTATTGGATTTGGTACATTGTCACATTTTTATTGTATAATCCTTTTACATAACCTATTTGGGGTGAACTAAGTAAAAGTTTTGTGTCCTATGCTTATTTTAATATCTATTTGTTTTGTACTATGGGAATAAGAGATAAGAGAGTTTTTTTAATGAAAAAGAAAGATCTAAAATAGGTAGTTTTTTAATCTATTATAACCTGATTCTCCTCCAATCTCAACATATTTAACTTTTGAGGATAATAATTTATATTAGAGGGAAATGTTAAAATAATTGTTTTTCTCTTAGTGGTTTTAATGGACGTTGTTAATCACAAATGGATTCTGATCATTAATGGGAACAATTTTCAACAGTGGAAGAATCTGATGCAGCACCACTTATGATCATTAGTTATGGATGTCTTTATATCTATGATATATGGTATTTCTAATAGAATGAAAAATTGAGTTTTATCAAAAGAAAACTTAAGAGACTTTGATGTTGATGCTAAAGGAATTAATTCCTTAGGAAGAGCTTTATCATACACAATCTACACAAAGGCGATGTCATGTAAGTCAATACATGCCATGTGGTAAATGCTATAAAATATCTATGAAGGAAATTCAAAATTTAGAGAAGAAAAATTACATGTTATATGGACCAAATATAAGGATATAGTAATACTCCCCAATGAGTCTATAGATATATTATTTTACTAGGAAAATGTTGTTTTAGAAGACATGCATAGTCTCAGAATTATTTTTGAATATATAAAGATCATTAAGTGAATATTGATAAGACTTAAACCTTGGTTCAATCCAAAAGTCTTTGTACTAGAAGATTAATATCCAAAAGATATAACATTGGATATCATACGCACTTATCACATACGAGATGAGAAATGAAGATAATGAGTCTGTGGACCAAGAGTTTTTTATCCATTTCTCAATCCAAAATTCCATTGTTAAAACTAATAGTGCAATATTATAACATCTATGTATACCCCTAAGAAACAAATTTGTTAACTAGTTTCATTAACCCTATAGGTATATTCACTCAATAGTTCACATATAAGAAAAATCAATCTAGAAAAAATTTAATTAAATTACTTTTGAAATTCACCATATTTTTTGGGAATCTCTTATCTCAACAATACTCTATTTTGACTCTCACAAATACCCTTGTTTGTTTTACTAATGATTTTACATCATGTATATTTTAGAGCATTAATTTTATTTATAATTCTTATTTTGGAATGATATTCAAGTATTTATTTCGTGATAAATATTCATCAAAGTGTTCAAAACACTTTCAAACGTATTCTGGAAACACTGTTCAATGTTTGTCATTTTTTGGAATCACTATTCATTCCCTACGCTGAAGAACATAATGTAAGAAACATAACCTACCTTGGTAATAAATATTATGGTAAAGGATCATCATGTATGGTTAATCAACCTTGCGTTAGAAGAAATGTATGGATAAATAACATTACGTTGGAATGAAACATTACATTTGTAAAATAGAAAAATTATGCTCAAAGAACACTACGTGAGTATGGAATCCTGCATTTGAGAAGAAAACATATGGATAATCAAACTTAATTTTTTGATTAACCTTATGTTTTCAACCCTACATTTAAAAAAGATTAACGTATGGATAATCAATTATACATTCATAATTTTATAATGACACGGATGAACGTATGGATAATGATCCCTATGTTATGTAGTTGAACCCAATGTTTTAGGTTTTTTTGTTTTATGAAGGAACCTTACATTTTCTTATTCAATGCTGGAAATTTTAATTTACTATTTTTATTGGAGATTTCTGAAACAGTCTTTTCAGCATATCATGGAAATTTATAGCTCATGTTTGGTCGATTTGAAGCTCGTTATAATTTTTTAAAGGATTATATAAAGTGTATATTTTCTCTTATATTCTTAAGGGAAGTTATGAATACTCTGAGCTGTATTTTTGAATGTTATTTCTCTTGATTTATCAGGTGTCTTTTGCATATATGAAATCCTTCTATGAGATATATCATTATATATCATTCTATATCAGACGTGTGGATGTATCTCAGATGTGTTGATAATTTTTTCTTTGAGTCTTCTTGTGAAAATTAATTTACAGTGCTACAGTGATTGAGCATCTCAGAAATGAGGACTACATTTTGGAGATATAAATGTTCAATATTAGAAGTATGGTGCTCTATTTTTTATGTTGTTCTTAAAATTGAAGATCTTTTGTGAAACTAGATATCTTCAGCCATATTTTAAAGATTATTATTCTCCTAAATTGGAATATCCATCTTATTTCAGTTGCATTCTACTACAACTGTGAAGCTTAAACTATTTTATCAAATCAATATCTATTGATTCTTTTGAGTATCGGCTACTCGATTTCAGTCATAGTGGAGTGTCAGTATATCATGAAAAGTTGTGGATATTTTGGTTCCCTAAAAAAGAAACAGAAGACTTTTTTTCAATCCTTATTTGTATAGGTGAAAACTTCCTACACTCAGTTGTGGATTGGTCTTATTATACGACGACATTAATAGTGAAATTCCTAAAGCCTGTAGAGAAGTTGATTGGTTGAGTATACTAAGGGATATTCATGCCCTGAACCTCTATAAATATTCATGTTTTATTTCTTTGTTTTTATCTACTATTTATTCTTTTATATAAAAACACTGCTGTATTGTATCTTACTATTAATCAATATAATTGTAAAAATTTTAAAAGGACACAATGAACCCCCCCCCCCCCCTTATGTCATTGTCATAGCCATTCCGACCTAACATTTGGTATCAAAGGGTGAGCTTTTCACAGATTTATATGAATCTAAAAGCATAAGATCTGTAAAAAGTTTAAAATGACTGATCCAAGGGAAAGAAGGTCAATGGTTTGTGCTCCATATTTCAATGGAGAAAATTATGGGTGCTGGAAATCAAGGATGATTATTTATCTAAAAAATATTGGATATAGATTTTATTCAAAAATAATATCTCCTTATTAGATTCCTAAAAAATCAGAAACATGGGATGCTACAACTGAAGCTGAATATAATATGAAATTCAAAGCTATGAACACTATAATCTGTGATATTAGACCATATGAATTTAATTGTGTATCAAAATTTCCAACAACTTATGAAATTTGGTAGACAATTTCAGTTTCCTATGAAGGCACAGACAATGTAAGAAAAATGTGATATGAAATAGTAAAATCAAAGTTCGATACATTTGGAATGTTTTATGGAGAAAGAATCACTCAAATGAATGGAAGTCTTATAGAACTTTTTAACAATATTATATATTTGGGTGATCCTATCAATAAATCAGATCAATCTTTGAATGTACTAAGAGTACTACCTGCAAAATGGAATGATATATCGGCTATTATTCGATAATCATCTCCTGTCAAAAATCTTCCAATGAAAGAACTCTTTAGGACATTGATGATGTATGAAGCCGAAATGTAATATTAAGATAAAGATTATAAATTCCTAGTGAAATGGAAAATACTTCTTTAAAGGTTACATCTTAGAAGAAAAACAGAAAAATGAAACAAGAAGTTAGAGAAGAATGTAATTTAGACTCATCTGACTATGAAGTAAAGTTGGCTCAATTAGCCAGAAAGTTTAGAAAGTTTTACAAGAAGAAAATAAGATTCTAAAAACCATTCAAAAATGATGAGAAAGACTCAAGGGAAGTTAGATGATACTATTTTAAAAAATTGGGTCATATAAGACCTGTTTTTCCCCAACTAAAAGGTGAGAAGAGAAAAATAGAAAAGAATTATCAGAAAAATTCTGATTATGAAAATAAAGACAAAAGAGAAATGAAGGATACTTGGAGTGTTTCTAAAGACTCTAGAAACTCATCTATTTTTTATTCAGATAATGAAAAATCAAATATAAAAGAAAATATGTGCTTCATGGCTGATGAAGATAAGGTAAAAACCTATTATTCATCTAATTATAATTCTAGTTATTCAAATGATAATATGGATGCATATTGCACTATGCTGGTAGAAAGATATGACTCCTTATTAAAGAAACACAAATATTTAAAGAATATTCATAATTCTTTTTTAGGATAAGGGATAATTTACTTAAACAACATTAAGAGTTATTTGAGAAATTATGTCATCTACTACAAACTGTACTGACCATGAAAATAAGATTAAAATACTATAGAATGAAGTAGAAACTTATAAAAGTGCTACTCTTATTTTTAGAGAAAGATGAATTATACTGAATGAAATTCTTGGTAAAAATGTCATTAAAAAGGAAAGATTTGGTATAGGTAGTAAGGGTGAAAAATACAAACTATATAAGATTTAGTTTGTTCCTAATTCAAAAACTATTACTTTTCACTTTTTTGTAATAGAATGGAATATAACAAAAAAATGTTATTTGAGAAGTCTTCAAATAAGTGGGATTAAAAGAGATTATATTTCAAAGTGTTTATCTAAAGTAGGTGACATAAGTCATGAAAAAATAAAGCAGATTTGGATTCTAAATTTTTTTTAGCTAACACTTCTGGTCCCAAAAAGATATGGGTTCCAAAACAAACTTTTGTTTGAATTGTATTCATATGTAAAATGCCATAGAAAATAAAAAGATATATGGTACATGGATAGTGGCTTTTCCAGAAATATGAGTGTAAATCCATCAAACTTCAACACACTGACTCAAATAGATTGAGGCCTTGTAACGCCCCAACCCCAGTTACCCAGAGTCAGTGCATTATTACGTAGCATTGGCATGATCACAAAAGATCAAGTCTCGAAAGATCAATTAGTTTAGTAGCCTTGGAATCACTAGATACATTCATAAAAGTTACATTACATAATAAATTGAAAAACTACAATAACATGGTCTCCATAGTCCACACTCATATCCCCTTCTGACTATCCCTGCAGGTCATTCATAAAATACTTCTTCACATCCTGGAAAATATTAAAACATTGAAAGGGGTGAGCTCAGATGCTCAGTAAGGATAACAATATAGCGGAATCTTTCATAAATAAACATAAACATTTAAGGAAATGTATAACTAAAAAAAATCCTTTTAAACATGAACTTTAGCATAATATGGGAAAAAATGAAATAATTCCATTTACTTACTCACATGGATATTCTACTCGTCTAATAATCACATGCAATATCAATAACCACTTTCATAATGATGGAATGCATAATGTCAAACTATCATAACCACGTAGCCAAGGCCTCGTGCCAAGACTACAAATAAGATTTTGTCAAGACCTCGTGCCAAGACACTAGTTTGTCTCATGAGACCTACCGATGCATCGAAGAGCTATAGCGGGCTCCACCCGTCACTTATTAAGTCCAATGTATTCCTCATATGAACAAGTTTAAACATATCATAATCCATAAAATAATTGTATCACATAAAACATGCATAAAGGAAACATAACATTTCCAAATTTCAATCACAAGATATCAATACAACACATTTATATAAAAAACACTTTCAAAACCATTTTCAATAAAAAAATAAAAGAAAAGTAAAACTTGGTATTTATTTTTCTTTTAAAAAAAATTATGGCTTGTAGAGGAAGCCGAAACTCAAATAATGGTCACGGTGGCGGAGAAGTCGTTGTCTCCGCATACGTATGACAAAAAAACATTCCCTTTTTTCGTTTAGTAAAATTCTTCATATAAAAAATATTTCATTTTGAATAAACGTAAAATTCAAAGTGGTTTATACACCGTATAAAATAAAGTTGTGTATAAAACAAAATATGCCTCAATGAAAGGAGATTGTGATGAAGTCCCTTACAAAGATCATTATTTTTAAATAAAATAGATATATTATGTGTATTAACTATAAGTACACATAATGAAAGTACAAATACAAGATAGGACATAATAATATCATGACATAATTTGAAAGTAGTAGATTAACCCAAAGAACAGAAATTGGGTTAAGAAGTTCCCTTACCTCGTGTCCAATTTGACTCGATCATTCTTTAACCTCTTGAATAATAAACTAGAGTTAATTTCTACTTTATTAAGAACCTTTTTGAAGTTCATTATGCCTTTTATATCACTTATTAACATGTTATGAACATTATGTAATTATTTAAGTTAATAACGGCCGTTTTGTCGATCTTTGGTACTTGAGTTAAAAATAAACTTCTTATAATTACAAGTTGTTTATGTGGTAAAATATCCATTATATACATAATTATATTCATGATTTATATATCATATATATCATATATATCCATTATATACATGCATTTATAATATTACATCACATTTAGAGTTAAGAAATGAAATGCACCGTTCATGGAGACGGTAAGCCGTACGTATGCATGAACGCTACTTTAATTTCTATTTCTTATTTAATGGAATTAAATAATAATGATATAAAGTTATATTATAATTCCACTATAATATCATATATAATATCATTCAATCCATCCCTTATGAATCTCACATATGGCATTAACAATTCAAATCACTTTGAGGGGGCGGTAGTCCGCACTTCCTAAAATGAAATTATTGCGTTTACCCATAATGGAAATCATAAAGGTATGCCATAAATAAGAAATACAGAAGCTTAAAGAAAACATAAACATAATATATATCATATATAAATATAGTGACATCTTAATGGCTACCATGATAGGTGTTAAAAGAATATTGAACAATCATCGTTTCGTGAGGCAGAAATTCACCAACCACAGAAACAGTATGATCTTTAACCATTAGACGAAGGTGAGTGTAAGTTTAAATCAATATTTATCAATAGAACATCATATTATATTGAAGATACTGTTTTTGTTACAAAATAAAGTAATAAAAAGAGTTTAAGGGGTTGGAGAAGCAAAATAAAACAAAATAACATAGGAGAAGACATTACCTTAAAATCGGGTAACTCTTTTTGATTTGATCCAAAGGCATCCTTGGGAAGAATTATTCCCAAAGTGAGGCTTCTGGGAGTAATATAGGGAAGTTGAAAGAGTATTTGGGTAGAGTTTGGCTGAGAAAAATGGCTTTGAAGGTGTGAATATGGTGGTATAGGTGGGGGCATTTTATAAGAGGAGAGGAGGGGCACTCTTGGAAAGTAATGAAATGTTACATTATTATGAAGTGATTTTCGGATTTAAAAGGACCCAAAGTTATATATTTCTAGGATAAGGTGATGAGGGATCTAAATATACCCATCCAATATGTTTTTGACAAGTGTAAGTCTTAGAGTTTACATTATCTTTTCATTTTCTTAAATAGTTAATTAATGAGGTAATCACTGCATCATCATGGTGTCATAAATATTTTAATTTATTTACTGTCTAAAAATTATATAAAAAATATCAGGATGTAGTAAATATTTCTATCTTTCCAATGAATATTTATAGTCTAAATGTTAACTTATATAACCCTATATAATAATTGTTTTAGTAAAACAACACATGTTTGTGACAATTTTATTTTTACTTTAAATAAAAAGTTATTAATGTCATTTTCTTACCCAAGTGGCTCCATGGGGTCCCCAAGTTGACTCATGGATTGTCTTGGTCGGCCATGAGTCATCAAATAAGGTTAATACATGTGTAAAGGTAATTGCATATTATTATAACATTATATTTACCTTAAGTTACACTAATTACCTTTAATCGCGATTAATAGAATTTAAAAGTTACTATTCACCAAAAATTATTTTAATCCCATTGAACCAAATTTTACTTCCTAATGAAAATTATACATGACTAATTTTGGAAATTAAAATCACAGAGGTGGTAAAATTTCATTTAAAATAAAAATCAGTTTTTTAACTACCACTGAGTGGTTTCACTATTCATCAAAAATCGACGTTTTTCAGAAAAACACCAAAAATTAACCCTAAGCTATATTTGATATTCCTAATTCAAAAATTATTTCTATTTTACAAAATTCAAAAAATATAAGTTGAATTAATTAATTTAAAAATTAATTCTTGGTGTCACAACAAATAGCATGTTTTTCAGAAAAAAAAATATTAATCAAAAGATTGACAATTGTTTATGTCCATTTTCAAAGTGAAATTAATTCTAATGACCACCATTGGATAAAATGGTAAAAATATATTCTAATTAAACATTATAACCACTAAATTTTACAATTTATCACTATAAATTTTTTTCATTAAAAAAGTTGTTTTTAAGTATTTTTCACTTTTCATAAAAAATGGAGGTTCTCAGAAAAATACCAAAAATTCAACATAGGCTAATTTTGATATTCCGAATCCAAAAATGAAGTCCATTTTGAAATATAAAATTTATATAATTTTAAAAGTTGGGTATTACTATTCATAACTACTACTTTTATTGGTCGTGGTGTGTTAGAACTCGAGGTTGCATACAACACACGTTGCACTATTATTCAAAGAGGAGCGTACCCTGGAAGCTTGGGGTGTTAAATTCTCCCCTCCTTCAATAAATTGCGTCTGTGAAATTTTAAATTGTTCCTCGAAAATAAAACGTTGAAAATAGAAAATACCATTGTGGAAAACCCACATCGGAAATAGGGTTAATAAAAATATAACTTTTAAAGAAAGAAAGAGAAGTACAAAGGTCACCCGAGATAGCCCATACTAGGATTATATGAAAATATGGATATGGAAGAAAAACAAACCATCAAGGTCTGATGGAGAGTTGTAGAAAACAAGATTAGGAGAAAGTTAACCATAAGAAAATCACAAACTTGTGATCGGTTAAACTATCATTGAATCCCCAGTTGGAAAAGTTAACCGACAAAATTTTTGTTTTAAGTTACCTTTCATAATGTTGAGGAATTTATTTAGGAGATTTACTAAGAACGTAAGGAAATATACTTACTTTTCATGTAGACTTTCATTATTTAATAAATTTTTACCACAACCCCATTATTCACTCCAAAAGGTAATAGAACTCAAAATATTCTATTTATCATAATTGTATAAGGTTCCAAATATTAACACATACCATTTAGATTAGGAAAACTATTTTTTAATAACTAGGGACTTCCTGTAGGCTAGTGGTAGGTAATAAAGGCATGTCGCACTATGGTTGTGGGTTCGATTCCTACAGCTTTGCCTGACGCGATGGGTTATCCCCTAACCTGCAGGTTGTCCTTTTCCTAAAATTGTAGTATTATAATATCCCAAAATTAATCTTCATAAATGTTTTAACCTTAATCAATACTATCCAAAGTTCAAGTTAATCCATTCCAACCATTATAGTTATCCAAAATACCTTTGTCCAGACTTTCTCTAAAAGGTCTTTAAATTCCAAAATCAATTGTAACATTAGATTCCCCAAACAAAGTAAAGTTTCTCTTATTGTCACATACTAAAAATATGATTACCTTCATCATATTAAAACCTTAATGAAAACAACAAGTAATATAGTACAATCCTTATATATATCACATTATTCTTTTAACTAGAATATAATCATTGAGTCCAAAAGCACCAATACATTAATTATTCCACTTCAACAGTAGTAATAGTATAAGATTTTCCTTGATCCCTTTGCCTTTTCTAAGGTAAGTTTCCCTAACACTTAGGACATTCATTTGAATAATGCCCCATTTCTCTACAATTGTAGCATTCAACATTGATAGCCTCTTTCTTTCCCTTGCAATCACGAGCCCGGTGACCTTTTTTTATACATTTATAACAAACTCCCATTCCTTTTAGTCAAGTACTGGGGTGATTCTTCCCACAATTATCACATAATGGAAAATCTTTTTTTTCCTTTTTCCCTTTATATGTCTCTTGTTCCACTGTTCTCTTCTTCTCTTACTTTACTTTGTTGTCATAAAACTTATAGAATTCCTTTTCTGTCTTGATATCACATGAGACAATATCTTCGTACGATGAGAAGGTTTGTGAGACTAATGCTCGACGGAGAAATGGTTTTAACCCATCAAAGAAATGATCAATCTTACTTCTTGGGTTACGTATATAATCTGCATCATGTCTTGCTAACCTTGTAAAGTTGGCCTCATACTTTGCGACATTCTCATCCTCCTTCTACCTCATACTCATAAATTTCCTTTCTATATCATCTCGATGGTCATGTGGGAAGTATTTTTCTAATAAAATCTCTTTGAACTCTCTCCATTCCATACTTGATACTTCTTCATCTTCCTTTGTGTTTTTAATCAGCGACCACCATTGATCGGCATCTCCAGTGAGGCAGTAAACCTCCATGAAAACCTTCTCCCTTTCGCTACTCCCCAAGGCGTGGAATATTTTCTCTAAGGAGTTAATCCATTTATCACCTACTAATGGATTTGTACCCCCATTAAATATTGGCGGTGGTTGCCTCATGAAACGATCTAACATTGATCCTCCACATTGCGGGTCCGAGTGCTCCATATGAGTAAGGTTATTATTCATAACCTGAGTGAGTTGTACCAGTATGGTGATAAGTTGATCAGCACCAATTGTATCACTAGCTCCATTATAATTATCTTGAGAAGGAGGGCAATCCCTACATAGAGTGTGTGCATTGATGTGGTTTCTGTTCCTTCCACTAGGTGCAATTTCTAAACAATGGCATAAACTAGATTAGTTTATGAATAAAAATATATAATTACAAACTTGAAAAACACTTAACATAAATTTAACTATTTATGGATATAATCCATAATAATAAAAATGTTTTCTTTGAGGAAGTATATACTCATAACCCTTCATAGTGGTTTGTAATTAAAATGATAATTATCCTAAGCATATTCCCCAGGAGTGTCGTAACCAAGAGTGAATCAAGGCCCATTGTCGTGCACCAGTTCCCGTTCGAGTCTAGCTCAAAGTGGTGTTTTCGGGTTTTACACCTACGTACATATGTGTCAGAGTCGCCTCTTCCTACTCATATCTAGACAGGGATGTATTGCTCGGAAAACTCAGAAAATCTCTATAATACAAAAATTCTAGGATGTTCTTATATACTAATCCTCAAATTTTATCTTAGGTCTATGTGTTATAATCATAGTTTATCTAAATCTAGATTCCAAGGTTAGTACTAAACTGCCTCTGATACCAACTGTAACGCCCCGACCCTATTTATCCAGAGTCGGTAAATTGTTACGCAGCATTGGCATGATCACAACAGATCAAGCCTCAAAAGACCGATTAGTTTAGTAGCCTTGGAAACACTAGATACATTCATACAAGGTACATTACACCATAAAGTGAAAAAATACAATAACATGCTCTCTATAGTCCACACTAATATCCCCTTCTGACTATCCCTATAGGTCATTCATAAAATACTTCTTCACATCCTGGAAAATATTAAAACATTGAAAGGGGTGAGCTCAGATGCTCAGTAAGGATAACAATATAGCGGAATCTTTTATAAATAAACATAAACATTTAAGGCAATGTATAACTAAACAAAATCCTTTTAAACATGAACTTCAGCATAATATGGCAAAATAAAATGAAATAATGCCATTTACTTATTCACATGGATATTCTACTGGTCGAATAATCACATGAAATATCAATAAATACTTTCATAATGATAGAATGCATAATGCTAGACTATCATAACCACGTAGCCAAGGCCTCGTGCTAAGACTACAAATAAGATTTTTTCAACACCTCATGATAAGACACTAGTTTGTCTCATGAGACCTACCGATGCATCGAGAAGCTATAACGGGCTCCACCCGTCACTTATTAAGTCCAATGCATTCCTCATATGAATAGGTTCAAACATATCATAATCCATTACATAATCGTATCACATAAAACATGCATAAAAGAAACATAACATTTCCACATTTCAATCACAAGATATCAATACAACACATTGATATAAAAAACACTTTCTAAACCATTTTCAATACCAAAATAAAAGAAAAGTAAAACTTGGTAATTATTTTTCATTTAAAAAAAATTATGGCTTGTAGTGGAAGCTGAAACTCAAATAATGGTCACAACGGTGAAGAAGTTGTTGTCGCCGCATACGTAAGACAAAAAAAATTCCCTTTTGTCATTTAGTAAAATTCTTCATATAAAAAATATTCCTTTTGAATAAACGTAAAAGTTAAAGGGGTTTATACACCATATAAAAGAAATTTGTGTATAAAACAAAATATGCCTCAATGAAAGGAGATTGAGACGAAGTCCATTACAAAGATCATTATTTTTAAATAAAATAGATCTATTATGTGTATTAACTATTAGTACACATAATTAAAGTACAAATAAAAGATAGGACATAATAATATCATGATATAATTTTAAAGTAGGAGATTAACCCAAAGAACAGAAATTGGGTTAAGAAGTTCCCTTACCTCGTGTCCGATTTGACTCGATCGTTTTTTAACCTCCTGAATAATAAACTAGAGTTAATTTTTACTTGATTAAGAACATTTTTCATGTTCATTATTCCTTTTATATCACTTATTACCATGTTATGAACATTATGTAATTAGTTAAGTTAATAACGGTCATTTTGTCGATCTTTGGTACTTGAGTTAAAAATAAACTTCTTATAATTACAAGTTGTTCATGTGGTAAAATATCCATTATATCCAGAATTATATTCATGATTTAGATATCATATATATCATATATATCCAGTATATACATGCATTTATAATATTACATAACATTTAGAGGTAAGAAATGAAATGCACTGTTCATGGAGACGGTAAGTCGTACATACGCATGAACGCTACTTTAATTTCTATTTCTTATTCAATGGAATGAAATCATAATGATATAAAGGTATATTATAATTCCAGTATAATATCATATATAATATCATTTACTCCATCCCTTATGCATCCCACATATGGAATTAATGATTCAAATCACTTTGAGGGGGCGGTAGTCCGCACTTCCTAAAATGAAATTATTGCATTTACCCATAATGGAAATCATTAAGGTATGCCATAAATGAGAAATACAGAAGCATAAGGAAATAATAAACATAATATATATCATTTATAAATATAGTTACATATTAATGTCCACCATGAGAGGTGTTAAAAGAAGATTGAACAATCATCGTTTCATGATGCAGAAATTCTCCAAACACAGACACAATATGTTCTTTAACCATTATATGAAGGTGTGTGTAAGTGTAAATCAAATAATTCTCATAAAAACATCCTAATATATTTAAGATACTGGCTTTGTTACAAAATAAAGGAATAAAAATAGTTTAAGGGGTTGGAGAAGCAAAATAAAACAAAATAACATAGGAGAAGACATTACCTTAAAATCGGGTAACTCTTTTTGATTTGAGCCAAAGGCTTCCTTGGGAAGAATTATGCCCAAATTGAGTCTTCTAGGAGTAATAGAGGGATGTTGAGAGAGTATTTGGGAAGAGGTTGGCCGAGCCAAATGGCTTTGAAGGTGTGAATAAGGTGGTAGATGTGGGGGCCTTTTATAAGAGGAGAGGAGGGTCACTCTTGGAAAGTAATGAAATGTTACATTATTATGAAGAGATTTTCAGATTTCAAAGGTCCCAAAATTATATATTTCGAGGATAAGGTGATAAGGGTTCGAAATATACCCATTCAATAGGTTTTTGACAAGTGTAAGTCTTAGATTGTACATTATCTTTTCATTTTTTTTAAATCCTTAATTAATGAGGTAATTGTTGCATCATCATGGTGTCATACAAATTTTAATTTTTTTAATGTCTAAAAATTATATAAAAACAATCATGGTGTATGAAATATTTTTATATTTCCAATGAATATTTATAGTCGAAAAGTTAACTTATATAACCCCATGTAATAATTGTTTTAGTAAAACAACACATATTTGTGACAATTTTATTTTTTACATTAAATAAAAAGTTATTAACGTCATTTTCTTACCCAAGTGGCTCCATGGGGTCCCCAAGTTGACCCATGGATTTTATTGTTCGTCCATGAGTAATCCAATAAGGGTAGGAGAAGTGTAAATGTAATTTCATATTATTATAACATTATATTTACCTTAAGTTACACTAATTACCTTTAATCGCGATTAATAGAACTTAAAAGTTACTATTCACCAAAAATTATTTTAATCCCATTGAACCACATTTTACTTCCTAATGAAAATTATGTATGTCATATTTTGGAAATTAAAATCACAGAGGTGGTAAAATTTCATTTAAACGAAAAATCAGTTTTTTAACTACCACTTAGTGGTTTCACTATTCATCAAAAATCAATGTTTTTCAGAACACCACCAAAAATTAAACCTAAGCTATATCTGATATTCCTAATTCAAAAATGATGTCTATTTTACAAAATTCAAAACATATAAGTTGAATTAATTAATTTAATAATTAATTCCCTCTTTCACAATAAATAACGTGTTTTTAAGAAAAAATATCAATCAAAATATTGACAATTGGTTATGTCCAATTTCCAAGTGAAATTTATTCTAATGACCACTATTGGATAAAATGGTAAAAAATATATTCTAATTACACTTTAGAAGCACTCAATTGTATAATTTATCACTAAAAATTATTTTGATTTAAAAAGTTGTTTTTTAGTATTTTTCACTATTCATCGAAAATTGGAAGTTCTCAGAAAAATACCAAAAATTCAACATAGGATAATTTCGATATTCCGAATCCCAAAATTAAGTCCATTTTGAAATATAAAATTTATATAATTTCAAAAAGTGGGTATTACTATTCATAACTGCTACTTTTATTGGTTGTGGTGTGTTAGAACTCGAGGTTGCGTACAACACACGCTGCTCTATTATTAAAAGAGGAGCGTACCATGGAAGCTTGGGGTGTTACATTCTCCCCTCCTTCAATAAATTGCGTCCTCGCAATTTTAAATTGTTCTTCGAAAATAAAAGGTTGAAAATACAAAATACCATTGTTGAAAACCCACATCGTAAATAGGGTTAATAAAAATATAACATTAAAAGAAATAAAGAGAAGTACAAAGGTAACCCGAGATATCCCATACTAGGATTCTATGAAAATATGGATATGGAGGGAAAACAACCATCAAGGTCTAGTGGAGAGTTTTAGAAAACAGGATTAGGAGAAACTTAACCACAATAAAATCACAAACTTGTGATTGGTTAAACTGTCATTGAATCCCCAGTTGGAAAAGTTAACCGGCAACGTTTTTGTTTTAAGTTAAATTTCATAAAGTTGAGGAATTTATTTTTGATATTTAATAAGAACATCAGGAAATATACTTACTTGTCATGTAGACTTTCATTCTTTAATAAATTTTTACCATAAACCCATCATTCGCTCCAAAAGGTAATAGAACTCAAAATATTCTATTAATCATAATTGTATAAGGTTCAAAATATTAACACATACCATTTAGATTAGGAAAAATATTTTGTAATAATCAGGGACCTCCTGTAGTCTAGTGGTAGGTAATAAAGGCCTATCGCACTGTGGTTGTGGGTTCGATTCCTACAGCTTTGTTCGACGCGACGGGTTATCCCCCAACCTGCAGGTTGTCCTTTTCCTAAAAATATAGTATTATAATATTCCAAAAATAATCATCATAAATGTTTTGACCTTAAACAATACTATCCAAAGTTCAACTTAATCCATTCCAACCTTTATAGATATCCAAAATACCTCCATCCAGACTTTCTCTAAAAGGTCTTTAAATTCCAAAATCAATTGTAACATTAGATTCCCCAAACAAAGTAAAGTTTCTCTTATTGTCACATACTAAAAATATGATTACCTTCATCATATTAAAACCTTAATGAAAATAACAAGTAATGCAGTACAATCCTTATATATATCACATTATTCTTATAACCAGAATGTAATCATTGAGTCCAAAAGCCCCAATACATTAATTATTCCACTTCAACTGTAGTAACAGCATAAGATTTTCCTTGATCCCTTGGCCTTTTCTGAGGTAAGTTTCCCTGAATCTTAGGACATTCATCTGCATAATGCCCCATTTCTCTACAATTGTTGCATTCAACATTGATATCCTCCTTCTTTCCCTTACAATCACGAATCTGGTGACTTTTTTCTCCACATTTATAAAAAACTCCCATTCCTTTTAGGCAAGTACCGGGGTGATTCTTCCCACAATTATCTCAAAATGGGAAATCCTTCTTTCCCTTTTTCCCTTTATCTGTCTCTTGTTCCACCATTCTCTTCTTCTCTTGCTTTACTTTGTTGTCATAATACTTAGAGAATTCAATTTCTGTCTTGATAGCACATGAGACAATATCTTCGTATGATGAGAAGGTTTGTGAGACTAATTCTCGATGAAGAAATGGTTTTAACCCATCAAAGAAACAATCAATCTTACTTATTGGGTTACGTATATAATATGAAGCATGTCTTGATAACCTTGTAAAGTTGGCCTCATACTTTGTGACATTCTCATCCTCCTTCTACCTCAGACTCAGAAATTGCCTTTCCATATCTGCTCGATGGTCATGTGGAAAGTATTTTTCTATGAAAATATCTTTGAACTCTCTACATTCCATACATGATACTTCTTCATCTTCCTTTTTGTTTTGAATCAGTGACCACCATTGATCGGCATCTCTAGTGAGGTTGTAAACTGCCATGACAACCTTCTCCCTTTCGCTACTTCCCAAGGCGTGGAATATTTTTTCTAAGGAGTATATCCATTTCTCCGCTACTAATGGATTTGTACCCCCATTAATTATTGCAAGTTGTTGCCTCACGAAACGATCTAACAATGATCCTCCACATTGTGGATCCGGGTGCTCCATACGAGTAAGGTTATTATTCATAACCTGAGTGAGTTATCCCAGTATGGTGATAAGTTGATCAGCACCAGTTGCATCACCAGCTCCATTATAATTATCTTGAGTAGGAGGGAAATCCCTACATGGAGTGTGTGCATTAATACGGTTTTCATTCCTCCCACTAGGCGCAAATTCTAAAAAATGGCATAAACTAGATTAGTTTATTAATCAAAATACATAATTACAAACTTGCAAAACACTTAACATAAATTGAACTATTTATGGATATAATCCATAATCATAAAAAATTTCTTTGAGGAAGTATATACTCATAACCCTTCATAGTGTTTTGTAAAGAAAACGAGATTTATCCTAATCATATCCCCCAGAAGTGTCGTAACCGAGAGTGCAGTAAGGCCCATTGTCGTGCACCAGTTCCCGTTCGAGTCTAGCTCAAAGCGGTGTTTTCGGGTTTTACCCCTAGGTACATTTGTGCCAAAGCCGTCTCTACCTGCCCATATCCAGACAGGGATGTATTGCTCTAAAAACTCAAAAAATCTCTATAATACCAAAATTCTAGTAAGTTCTTCTATACTAATCCTAAAATTTTATCTTAGGTCTATGTGATCTAATCATAGTTTATCTAAATCTAGCTTCCAAGGTTAGTACTAAAATGCCTCTGATACCAACTGTAATGCCACAGCCCTAGTTACCCAGAGTTGGTGCATTATTACGTAGCATTGGAATGATCCCAAAAGATCAAGTCTCGAAAGACCGATTAGTTTAGTATCCTTGGAAACACTAGATACATTTATAAAATGTACATTACATCATAAAGTGAAAAACTTCAATAACATGGTCTCCATAGTCCACACTCATATCCCCTTCTGACTATCCCTGCAAGTCATTCATAAAATACTTTTCATATCCTGGAAAATATTAAAACATTGAAATGGGTGAGCTCAGATGCTCAGTAAGGATAACAATATAGCAGAAGCTCTCATAAGTAAACATAAACATTTAAGGCAATGTATAACTAAACAAAAGCCTTTTAAACCTGAAATTCAGCATAATTTGGAAAAATAAAATGAAATACTTCCATTTACTTATTCACATGGATATTATACTGGTCGAATAATCACATGTAATATCAATAACCACTTTCATAATGATGTAATGCATAATGTCAGACTATCATAACCACGTAGCCAAGGCCTCGTGCCAAGACTACAAATAATATTTTGTCAAGGCCTCATGCCAAGACACTAGTTTGTCTCATGAGACCTACCGATGCATCGAGGAGCTATAGTGGGCTCCACCCATCACTTATTAAGTCCAATGAATTCCTCATATGAATAGGTTTAAACACATCATAATCCATAACATAATCGTATCACATAAAACATGCATAAAGGAAACATAAAATATCCACATTTAAATCACAAGATATCAATACAAAACATTGATATAAAAATCACTTTCAAAACCATTTTCAATACCAAAATAAAAGAAAAGTAAAAGTTGGTTATTATTTTTCATTTAAGAAAAAGTATGGCTTGTAGAGGAAGCCGAAACTCATATAATGGTCACCACGGCGAAGAAGTCGTTGTCGCCATATACGTACGACAAAAAAACATTCTCTTTTGTCGTTTAGTAAAATGATTCGTATAAAAAAGATTCATTTTGAATAAACTTAAAATTCAAAGGGGTGTATACACTGTATAAAATAAAGTTGTGTATAAAACAAAATATGCCTCAATGAAAGGAGACTGAGACAAAGTCCCTTAAAAATATCATTATTTTTAAATAAAATAGATCTATTATGTGTATTAACTATAATTACACATAATAAAATCACAAATACAAGATAGGACATAATAATATAATGACATAATTTGAAAGTGGGAGATTAACCGAAAGAACAGAAATTGGGTTAAGAAGTTCCCTTACCTCATGTCCGATTTGACTCGATCATTCTTTAACCTCCTGAATAATAAACTAAAGTTAATTTATACTTGCTTAAGAACCTTTTTCAAGTTCATTATTCCTTTTATATCACTTATTACCATTTTATTAACATTATGTAATTATTTAAGTTAATAACGGTCATTTTGTCGATCTTTGGTACTTGAGTTAAAAATAAACTTCTTATAATTACAAGTTGTTCATGTGGTAAAATATCCATTATATCCAGAATTATATTCATGATTTATATATCATATATATCATATATATCCAGTATATACATACATTTATAATATTACATAACATTTAGAGGTAAGAAATTAAATGCACCGTTTATGGAGACGATAAGCCGTACGTACGCATGAAAGCTACTTTCATTTCTATTTCTTATTTAATGGAATTAAATAATAATGATATAAAGGTATATTATAATTACAGTATAATATCATATATAATATCATTTACTCCATTCCTTATGCATCCCACATATGGCATTAACGATTCAAATCACTTTGAGGGGGCGGTAGTCCGCACTTCCTAAAATGAAATTATTGCGTTTACCCATAATGGAAATCAGAAAGGTATGCCATAAATGAAAAACACAGAAGCATACGGAAAACATAAAAAATATATATATCATATATAAATATAGTGACATCTTAATGGACACCATGATATGTGTTAAAAGAAGTTTGAACAATCATCGTTTCGTGAGGCAGAAATTCGCCAACCGCAGAAATAGTATGTTCTTTAACCATTATATGAAGGTGTGTGTAAGTGTAAATCAAATACTTATCATAAAAACATCCTAGTATATTTAATATACTGTATTTGTTACAAAATAAATGAATAAAAATAGTTTAAGGGGTTGGAGAAGAAAAATAAAACAAAATAACATAGGAGAAGACATTACCTTAAAATCGGGTAACTCTTTTTGATTTGAGCCAAAGGCTTCCTTGGGAAGAATTATGCCCAAAGTGAGGCTTCTAGGAGTAATATAAGAAAGTTGGGAGATTATTTGGGAAGATTTTGGCCGAGCCAAATGGCTTTGAAGGTGTGAATAAGGTGGTAGAGGTGGGGGCCTTTTATAAGAGGAGAGGAGGGGCACTCTTGGAAAGTAATGAAATGTTACATTATTATGAATTGCTTTTCGGATTTGAAAGGTCACACAATTTTATATATAGAGGATAAGGTGATAAGTGTTCGAATATATCCATCCAATAGGTTTTTGGAAAGTGTAAGTCTTATATTTTACATTGTATTTTCATTTTTTTAAATCGTTAATTAATGAGGTAATTGCTGCATCATCATGATGTCATAAAAATTTTAATTTATTTAATGTCTAAAAATTATATAAAAAATATCATGATGTATGAAATTATTTTATCTTTCCAATTAAAATTTATAGTCTAAAATCTAACTTATATAACCCCATGTAATAATTGTTTTAGTAAAACAACACATGTTTGTGACAATTTTATTTTTACTTAAAATAAAAAGTTATTAATGTCATTTTCTTACCCAGGTGGCTCCATGGGGTCCCCAATTTGACCCATGGATTGTCTTGGTCGTCCATGAGTCATCCAATAAGGTTAAGAAAAGTGTAAAGGTAATTTCATATTATTATAACATTATATTTACCTTAAGTTACACTGATTACCTTTAATCACGATTAATAGAATTTAAAAGTTACTATTCACCAAAAAATATTTTAATCCAATTGAACCATATTCTACTTCCTAATGAAAATGATGTATGTTGGATTTTGGAAATTCAAATCACAGAGGTGGTAAAATTAAATTTAAATGAAAAATCAGTTTTTAACTACCACTTAGTGGTTTCACTATTCATCAAAAATTGAAGTTTTTCAGAACAACACAAAAAATTAACCCTAAGATATATTTTATATTCCTAATTAAAAAATGATGTCTATTTTACAAAATTCAATACATATATGTTGAATTAATTAATTTAATAATTAATTCCTGATGTCACAACAAATAGCGTGTTTTTTAGAAAGAATATCAATCAAATGATTGACAATTGTTTATGTCCAATTTCAATGTGAGATTAATTATAATGACCACCATTGGATAAAATGGTAAAAATATATTATAATTAAACTTTAGAACCACTCAATTGTATAATTTATCACTATAAATTATTTTGATTAAAAAAATTCTTTTTAAGTATTTTTTATTATTCATCAAAAATTGGAAGTTCTCAGAAAAATACCAAAAAATTCAACATAGGGTAATTTCGATATTCTGAATCAAAAAATGAAGTCCATTTTGAAATATAAAATTTATATAATTTTAAAAAGTGGATATTACTATTCATAATAGCTACTTTTATTGGTTGCGGTGTGTTAGAACTCGAGGTTGCGTACAACACACGCTACTCTATTATTCAAAGAGGAGTGTACCATGGAAGCTTGGGGTGTTACAGGACTAATCACCTTTGGTTATAATGCCAAAGGAAGGATAATTGGACTCGAAACAGTTGACGATCCAAAGACTATATCAATTAATAATGTACAATATGTATAAGTATTGAAGAATAATCTGATAAATATATTTCAACTCTGTGATGATGGATATTGTGTTGATTTTTCTAAATATTCATGTTCTGTATTCAAAGATAAATTGTTTAAGTTTAGAGCACCAATAATAGATAATGTTTACACTTTGGGTTTAAATTCCTTATGTAAATAGAAAGTTAATTGTTTAACTACTAAGATAAATTAGTCATGGATTTGGAATATACAACTTGGCCATTACAATATTTATGATTTATATTAATCAACTATGAAAAGTTAGTTTTTTACTTACCTATTCTTAAATTTGAATGTGATAGATTATGTGATGCATATCCAATTGGCAATAAACACAAATCCTCCTTCAAATATATTAACAAAATTGCTACATCAAATCCCCTATAACTTATTCATATGGATCTATTTGGACCATCACGAGTAGAAAGTATGGCTGGAAAATTATATGTATATGTTTTCATTGATGATTATTCTAGATTTACATGGGTCTATTTTATAAAACTCAAAAAATGAAGCTTTTATTGTTTTTGAATTTTTTCTGTAAAATATTCAAAATGAAAAAGTTTTTAAGATAATTTCATTATGAAGTGATCATGGTGGAGAATTTGAGAATAAAAAATTTAATTATTTATTCTCAAATATTCGTATTAAACACACCTTCTCTGCACCAAGAACACCTTAACAAAATGGAATTTTTGAAAGAATAAATAAATCAATTCAAGAAACGTCTAGGACTATGCTGAATCAATATAGTCTTCCAACCTACTTGTGGGTAGAAACTGTAAGCACATCCTTCTATATTATAAATAGATTTTTTACTTTAGCCTATTTTAAAAAATACACCTTATGAACTTTGGAATAATAGAAAGCCTGAGGTAAATTACTTTAAAGTTTTTGGATGTAAGGTGTATATCCTAAACACCAAGGATAATCTTGGTAAGTTTAATCCAAAAGCTGATGAAGGAATATTTTTAGGATATTCCACAAATTCTAAATCATATAGTGTATTTAATAAAAATTCAAATACTTTTGAAGAATCTGTTCACATGATGTTTGATAAAACCGAACCTTTTAATAAAGAGAAAGATCAAAATGATGAAACTGCTTACTCTTCTGATAACATGAGACTTAAAAACATGAAAAATGATTTTGAAAATATAAATAAAATTTTTTGCAGTTTAGAAAAACATGATACTGAAGAACCTAAAAGTGTTTTATCTAGACAGTCGATAATCCTAAAGGATCGTCCTTTAGAAACTGTTATAGGAAACCTTGATGTTGGCATTAAAATTAGAAGAAGTGTAGGAAACCTAGTTGAATTCTCTGCCTTTGTATCACATTTAGAACATAAATCTTTTGAAGAACCCTTAGAAGATAAGAGTTGTATATTAGAAATGCATGAAGATTTAAACTAATTTAAAAGGAATAAAGTTTGGGAATTATTTGAAAGACCGACAAATTATCTAGTTATAAGAACAAAATGGGTCTTGAGAAATAAATGATATGATCAATGAATTATAACTAGAAATAAAACTAGGTTATTAGTTAATGGATATAATCGAGAAGAAGGTATATATTATGATGAGACCTTTTCTCCCGTAGCTAAAAAAAATAAATTAGAAATATTTTAGCCTATGCATCTCATATGAGCATTAAATTATATCAGATGGATGTTAAATCTTCCTTTTCAAATGGTTATTTAATGGAGGAAGTTTATGTTGAGAAACCTCGTGGTTTTAAAAATTCTCAAAAACCAGATTCTGTTTTCAAACTTACTAAAACTCTTTATGGGCTTAAATAACAACCTAGACCTTGGTATAAAAGAGTAAGTTCTTTTCTTTTGAAAAATAGTTTTACTGTTGGTTTGGAAGATCCAACCCTTTTTATGAAAATATTTTTTTCTCATTTTCCATTAATAAAAATTTATGTTGATGATGTTATTTTTGGATCAAAAAATTAAAAAACATTGTAATAATTTTTCAGATATCATGGAAAATAAATTTTAAATGAGAATGATGGGAGAATTAAATTTCTTTTTAGGATATCAAATTTATTAAAAAGATCATGGAAATTTATTAAACAAAAGTAAATTTATTACTAATTTATTGAAAAAATTTGGTCTTGAAAACAGCATGAAATATACAAATCCCATTTGTACTAATATAAAGCTCGATTTGGATGAAGTTGGAAAACCAGTGGACAACAAGTTGTATTGAGGTATGATTGGTAGTTTATTATATCTTATTATTAGCAAACCTGATATTATATTTTATGTATGTTTATGTGCTATATTTCAATCAAATCCTAAATAATATCATCTAATTTTTGTTAAAATTATTTTTATATATTTGAAAGGAATTGTTGTTCAATATCTTCTTTATCAAAAAACATCGGATTTTAATTTAATATCAAATTAAAATGCTAATATTGGAGGTTGTAGATTAGATAGAAAAAGTGCCCCATAAACCTATCACTTTTTAGGAAAATATTTAGTATATTGGTCGAGTAAGAAGAAACACCTAGTTGCCTTACCAACAACTGAAGTAGAATATATATCTGTAGGTAGTTATTGTACACAAGTGTCGTGGATAAAAAACACATTGATGGAATTTGGACTAAATTTTAATATTATTCCTATTTTTTGTGATAATACATGTGCTATAAATATTTCAAAATATCCCATAAGTCATTCTAAAACTAAACATATTTATATTAGACAAAATTTTCTAAGATATCATGTTATTAAAAAGGATATATCTTTTGAATTTGTTAATAATAAATATCGATTAGATGATATTTTTACTAAACCCCTTCCCATTGCATGTTTCGATTTTATTAAGGGGGATTTAGGTTTATTTAATTTTTATATTAGTTATTTTATTTTATTTTATTTATCATTTGTTTACTATAAATCTAATTTATTTTTATCTTGCTATATAGTTTAGTTAATTTATCTTAAATTTATTTACACCATGTGACTATTACAAAATTTTCATAATTAATCTATGAAATGAGAAATGTGGATATATTTCATTTGTTAGAATCCTTTCGATTACCAAACCCTTCTTTTACCAAATCCTTTTGCCTTTCCCAAAACTTTCATCCTTCTTCCAAACCTGGAAGATGAAAATTCTCAAACATTCCAATTTTTAGAAATGGTGAAAACCAAGAGAGTCGAAGAGGGTGAAGTTAGTGAACTGAAGAAACAATGTGTTTCTGGATGAAAGATTCTTCAAGGAAAAGTAGTGGATTTAGAATGGTAGTACCAGAAGGATTTTCTGCTAAAATAGGAATTATCTTTTCAAGTACAAGAGACTTCTTTCAATGAAGTAAATTACTAATTTATTTATGAGTTAGAGTTGAACTATTTTTATAAAAGTGTAAATCTTAGTTTTGGTGATTCTGAAGATATGATTTTCACGAGTATAGAAGATAAGAACTTTTTTATTTCCTCCACTTAAGTTTCACAAATTTTGAATTTCCCACATGAAGGAGTCTTCCGTCTTTTATCTTTGATCTATTAGATATAAAGATCATTCTTCAAAATACACTATTTATTTTTTGTTTAACACAAATAACATAAGAAAAATGTTTGTAAAGGATCTTGAGGCATATCATAAAAGTTTTGTTAAGTTTATTCATACTAGATTTACGAAAAAGATGGATGACATGGAAAAGATTTTGTACCCAGACATGTACATCAAGTTTTTATTTTTGAGTGATATCAAGTTGAACTTACATCAATATTTGTTTCGATATCTTTGGTACATCTATCAACCAGATGCTAGGATGAATTGTTATCCTTGTGGAAGGATAATTTCTCAAATCTTGTTTAAAAGGGATATGATTTGGTTAGTTGATTCAAGAGTTAAGTGTCATCACAATAACGTTCTTAATTTCAGAACTCTAAGAAATATAGGATTTTTCTAGAGTACTGTCAAAGGAAAAAAAAATACTTATTGGTGCTGAGGAAGAATAGAGCTCAAGAGATATTTCTTAGGGGGAGAAAGGAGGTTTAGTAAAGGAAGGTGTAGCTTAATCTATAACTGCTGGTATTTGTCAACTGACTCAGAGGAGGCTTCATTGTGATACAGAAGTAGGAAAAAAGGATGAACAAATTTAGGAGGGACTTTTTCTCAAACCTAGGACAAGACCTGTTTAACAAATTGAAGAACCAATGTTGGGTTCTGGAGAGGCAACATGTTTTATTCATCTTGAGGAATCAATTCTTGAGGAGGGGACTCAGGTAGTTAGTCAAGCTAGAGAGATTCTTGTTTTACCTCTGATCAGTGGCCAAGTACATGTGAATATTCAAGAGCAGGTGAATATTCAAGAAGAAACTACTTATAAAGAAGCTACTCAAGAAGAAAAAATTGTGCTGAAATCAGTAAGTGAAGCTGCAGATGTTGTTCTGAATCAAACTATGGAACAGTCAGGTCTTGTTTTGGGAGGACAGACTGACATTTTTTATATTCAATATTATTCATCTAAAAAATATATAGATAGATCAGTGGAAAATCCTTTTCCTCTTGTTCTTGTTTATCATCTATTGAATTAAATATAATAAAAATCTAATTCTTTATCTCATTTTGTGGAAGAGATTTTTGTTATGTTTAATAAATCTCAGGAAAGAAAATTCTAATCTGCAAAAAGTGATTGAAAGTGCAAGGATCAAGATTATATAACTTCTTGATACTACAGTTTTAAGAAGGTATTTTGATTCTTTTAAGTGGGATATGATGAATGAGATTGGTAGACTCATGTTTGAAGCTATTTCTAAGTCAGATTTTGTAGATCTCAAGTGGTATTTGGGAAGTCATTTGAATTAATCAAAACTAGTGTTGGTCAAACTAGTACTTCTACTTCTACTCCTGATACCAGTATAGATTTGATTAGAAGATTTCAGGCCATTACATCTATTATGGAAGACATGAATTTTCATCTAGAGAACCTGCAATGAAACAGTGCTCCTATTTTATTTCTTTTGGAGAATCAAAAATTTATTGATGATCAGTTAAATCAAGGAGAACCTAGTACTAGATTTCTGCAACCGGTTTACATAGAAGTTGGAACTGTTTATGAATAAATAAGAAAGTATACATGGATTTTTTAATGTCAATATTGTTGAGAATCTGTATGTCAGTCATGATTCTAGGCTTCTGGTTATTCGGCTAGGTGATAGTTTGATGAATAAGTTGCTAGTGTAGATGGATGAGTTGAAGGAGATGTTTCAATCCATTCATAATTCCAACATAGCCAATCCCTAACCTTTTTCTACCATAACCATGAAAGTAACTATTCTGTTTCTCAGTCAAAGAATCTATTTTATTTCATCAATTATTGATCAATGAAATTTTCTTTGTCAAAAATCCATTAATCTTTGTCCATTTCATTTTATTATGACATTCACATACTAATCTATCTAACATTAAATGTGTTTTAATCTATTTATTTAATTTCTTTTTGATCTCACAAAAAGGGGGAGAAATTTAGATAAACACAACATTTTTTTATTGAAATAATTATAGCAAATTGAATTTATTTCACTTTATGTTTTCAAAATTCTAATTTATAAGTTTTAATTTTTGGGTTTTGTGATCATCAAAAAGGGGGAGATTTTCGGGCATGTCTTGTCTCAAAAAGAATATATTTTTATGCTCAAAAATACACTTGTTTGTTTTACTAATGATTTTACTTTAATTATATTTCAGGGAATTAATTTTATTTATAATTATTATTTTAGAATGATATTCAAGTATTTATTTCGTGAGAAATATCCATCAATGTGTTCGAAACGATCTCAAACATATTCTGGAAACACTATTCACTGTTTGTCATTTCATGGAATCATTTTTCATTCTCTATACTAATGAAAGTAATGTAAGGAACATACCCTAAATTTGTAATGAAGATTATGGTAAAGGATCCACATGTATGGTTGATCAACCATACATTGGAAGAAACATATGGATAAAGAACATTATGTTTTAATGAAACCTTATGTTTGTAAAAGAGACAAAGTATGGTTAAAGAGCACTATGTAAGTATGGAACCCTACCTTTGAGAAGTAAACATATGGATCGTCAACCTTACTTTTGTGATCAACCTTACATTGTCAACCCTACGTTTGTAAATTATGAATGTATGGATAATCAATTCTACATTAAAAATTTTATGTTGACAAGGATGAGCATATGGATTATCATTCCTATGAAATGTAGTTGAACCCTACATTTTTGGTTCTTAACATTTTATGACGGAACCTTATGTTTGCCTATTCAATGCACGAAATTTGAATTTACCATTTTTATCGGAGTTTTCTCCAACAATATTTTCATACTATTGGGGTGATTTAATTCTCTAGTTTTACTGATTCAAAGCTTGTTATAATTGTTTTAAAGGATCATATTCATTGTATATTTTCTCTCCTATTATTAAGGGAAGTTGTGACTACTCTAAGCTATATTTTTGAATTTGAATTCTCTCAATTTATCATGCGTCTTTTGCTGATATGAAATTTTTCTATGAGATATATCATTATATATCTTTCCATGTTGGATGTGTGGATGTTTATCAGCTGTGTTGATAATTTTTTCTTCAAGTTTTCTTGTGAAAATTAATTTCCAGTGCTACAACAATTGAGAATCTCAGTAATGAGGACTAGATTTTGGAGATATACATGTTCAAACCTGGAAGCGTGTTGCTCTGTTTTTGTTGTTGTTTTTAAAATAAAATGTCTTTTGTGCAAACAGATCTGTTCATACATATTTTAAAGATTATTCTTCTTCTAAAGTCGAATATTCATATTCATTTAGTTGTGTGGTGCTGCAACTGGTAAGATTAAACTGTTTTATAAAATCAATCTCTATTGATTCTTTTGAGTATTGGCTGTTCGGTTTCATTCATGGTGGAGTGTCAGCATCTCATGTTAAGCTATAGATATTTCAGTTCCCTGAAAAATAACCAGAAGGCTTTGTTTTTAATCCTTATTTGTACGGGTGACAACTTCCTGTACTCAGTTATGGATTGGTCTTATGATATGAGGACCTTACTAATGAAATTCACCAAGCCCGTAGAGAAAGTGATTGGTGGAGTGGGATATGAGATATTCATTCCCCAAACCACTATAAATAGTTGTGTTCTATTTCTCCATTTTTTATCTACTTATTATTATTTCATATAGAAACACCTCTCTATCGTCTCTTACTATTAAGCGACATAATTGTGAAAATTTTAAAAGGACACAATTCACCCCCTATTGTATCGTTGTTATATCCATTCCAACCTAATAATATTATCTATGAAATCCACAATTATCTTCTAAGAAAATTAATTTTTATGTCTTAGACACACCAAAAATACTTTTTCGATCACCAATTGTCTCATAGTTCTAAATAATGAATAATATATCACTATTAACATTCATCATCTCTTCATATATCAATTTTTCCAAAATACAAATGGTATAATATTCATCTATACTTTTATGGAAGTGATACAAAAGAACACTAAAACAAGTAAGTATTAGATTTATCATTACACCACAAATAAGTTTCTAAACTCTCTTAAACATAAACCCTACGGAGGACCTATACCAACATAATCCAAGTGAAAATGGTTGTGATATCCCTGAAAACCTCAAAATATCTTTCTTAGACACCATGGAAACACATGACAGATTAATAGATCTAAAATATGATTTAAACGAATCATATTAGGGTGAATCCCTTATAAGGGAAACAATATAATAAATTTTAGAAAAATAAAAAAAAATTATAAGAGTTAATGATAATTGAATCTACATATCTAGCCACTTTCATAACTTAAAGTGAAAAATTGTTTTTTAACCCATAAAATTTAAAATATAAGATTATTAACCTTCTTGTAGGGTGAGTTAAAATATCCCACACAACTACCTTAGTGTAATGTTCCACTCATATATGATTTCAAACATAAATCTCAATATATTATTCTTAATATAAAATCTTTTCCCTTGTAATTAATTTTCATCAAACTCAAATAAGTGGAATGCAGATTCCAATCTATGCCTCAATGAAATGATCCCAATCATAATCATATATCATGATATATTGAAATAAAATGAGAATTTATATAATTGATAATTATATAAAGTTACTCTTTCACACATTTAATAGTCATCAAAACCTCATCACTTAATACACCCTAAAAATCAAACAACAAAACATAAAAATGAATGATATATACTTATCAATGGTCTATACTTATCCATCATTAAGTTTTTTTTAAAAAACATGGTCAAAATAATATTACCTGCATCTCTAGTTCAATTAACTTATCTCATGAGCATAAATAGTGTTTATAAATCACAATGTCTCCAACCATGAAAGAATATTATCAATAAAATAAGTGTCATAGATAAAAATGTCTCAAATATGGGAAAAACATAATATCTCATCCAACCAAATCTCTAATGCCTAAAATATGGCTCACCCCACCCAAGTAGAATCAGGTTATAAATATCATACAGTACCCCCATCAACTTGAACTATCTCAATCACTATAGTTTTCTTGAACTTTTATATGGTAGCAGGTGTATGTCTCTAGATGATGTACTCTTGATCCTCATAATCAAAACTAGATGACACTCTAATAGGATTAAACCCATCCAATGTTAATTCACACATTCACATATAATTCATCACATGATATTATAACATATTTAAAAGATACCATAAATGTTGATAGGTTTATTGAAAAATATGAATATTATTTTAGAATAATTCAATAGACTTTTCCAATAATTAATTCCAGGAATACTTCCCCTACCAAAATAAATAATTCTCATAAATCATATCCTAACTACTATATGATTCATGTACCTACTTAACTATACCTCAAAATTAATTCTTTAAGTACTCAAAATAATATGTATAAAATCATAGTCTATACATAGGAATGATTTTCTTACCACAACCTATGTTTAATTACATATCCTATCAAACTAAACTCTAATACTGCTAACATTGTTTCCCTAGTGGTTTTCCAAACCATCCTTATCCTCACAAGTTCCTTACTCCAAAATCTATCCCAAATCTCAACCAAATACAATGATACCACTCTATAAAAATCCCATTTTTTAAAAAACCCTCATAGGTTAGTGATAAAAAAAAGTGTGACCCTCAAAGTCTTCCTATAATACATTTTGTGTTTTTGACTAGCACCATTGGTATAAATCACACCAATGGAAGGAATTACCTTCTAAAGAACACAATGGAAGATTGTATATAAAAAAAACCACTAAACCGTGAATATAAGGGTATCCTTAATATATGAATATCATTAAAATTTAAAATGAAAGGATAATAAAAAAACATAACCAAAATTCAAGGTAACTATAACTAAAAAAACACTAAATTCTAAAAACCTGTATATCTCAGTGATACCGGAATCAAACCCCAAAGAATAATATTTTTTATACACCTTTACTGTTGATCTATAAACTTTTAATAATTTCATGAGTATGATCTTTTTTACATATATGTAATAGTAGGGGTGAGTATATCCATATAATTAATATTCCATCACCTAAGGATGAACAAAAAAGTCTATATTGTGCATGTATAATAATCAAAGAAGTAAAATAATAATACATATTTATGCCCTCATCAACTAGTAAATTATATCATTATTAAAACATTATAAGGTTCTACACACGAATAAATCTTCTACAAAAAGCAATACATACTAATTCATAGGTATAATTCATTTTGGAATTATATTCTAAATATTACCACAATCAACACTAACCGAATGATAGAGTATATATAATAAAATAGACACCTTAAAAATATATAATAGCCTCTAAAAAACAACTCCAACCGTCCAGTTTCATGTATTCCCTCAATGACTATTGTCTATGGCCAAATCAATAACATAATCCCACCACATCCAATTGTCATGTGTAAAATAGATCAATAAAAAATCACATTTTATTCCACATGAAATATTAATCAATATCTAATCCAAACCAATAAATAGTAATGAGTTAATTCCAACTAAGTCGACAAATTAGTTACCACCCAGGAATTGAATATTGTTTTTCACCTGAGAATACAACATTAGGTGATTGGGTTTCTAATGATTGGTACTCCCATCACTGAAATAACATAAAAATATAATAATCAATAGATCTCACACTAGTCACCAAAATTGCTTAATAAATAAATTTTACTAGTCTATGTGACTTTCCAATCAACCAAGTAAACTTGTCCATTAAAATACACAATAAAATATGTCAAATAGTCCTCATGACTATTTATATAATCACTATCTTCTAAATTTCACCTTTAACAAGGTCAATGTACTCATACAAATAATCATTACACTACCATTAACCTTGGAAGACAGCTCTAGGGAGAACTATAATCTCATCATCCTCACGATTAATCCACATTGTCGTCACAATGGTGTATTTAGGTACAAATATATAAGTAAATCCTCTATAGTAAAAAAAGTGGAATAATGATATATCTACTTGTTTCAATGACAAGCTAATCATCCAATAACTTGTATAAAACTAACTATTGGATAATTTCCTAACCTAGTAGATAACCATAATATACATACACTACCCTGCTTTAATATAGTATAAGAAAGATAAGTATATCGAGATTTTACTACTACATTATAGGATAAAAATTGAGTTCAAATTATATATCAAATGCATCCTACCTCAATCACCTGTCATTCATACATTAAAGTCTGACTCATCATGATATCAAACCCATATCATTTCCTATATGAGTTCATGTAATCATTACAAGAAGATATAAGTATCTTATCATCAACAACCACATCAAATCGTATTATTTATCTTAGTTTCTATATAATCACAATTCATCCCATCTGACTTACTAAATTTTCTTCACCACTCTTCATCATGAAAAACATTATAAATCCCTTATATCACAAAAAATCATAGATTGATATGAGTCATAATAGTTAGGCCCATGATCAAGGTTTCTTCTAAGGACTCATTTTGTGTCACAATCATTGTAGAAATTTGTAAACTATCTATTCACACACTCACATCCAAATTTTCTTTTAGAAGTTTCATTATCTTATGAGATATAAATATATCAATGGAGGGACTAATCTGTTATACTCATGTATACAATCCGGGAAGTAGGTTCGGAATTTTTTTAGGTTGGGTCATCATCAATCCTAACACCAGTAATCTTTAAAAAATCCCATAATTCCTCTCAAAATAACATGAAAACCTTAAAAAATCACTATAGTGATATATTCATAAAATAAAGTTATTTTAAATATCCTTCTGTCAAAATAAAATACCAAATGAAAAATATTATTTATTTCAATATTTAGTCTGAACGGGACACATAGCGATCTCAAGGACTGCATCATGGTGAAAATTACTTATTATGTATGGGCTTTGAAATAATTATCTCAATATCATGATCATTATTTCACTGATGAATCGTAAATCCATTTTCATGCACAAAAGTTTTTACTGAAGGTAGGTTAAATAATTATAAATAGAGAGATAATATTTTATTTAAATTATATATATATATATATATATATATATATTTGATATGGAAATGTGTGAGAGCGATACCTCTCAATATATTAATATTATTTAATATATATATTTATATAACTAATATATCAAAAATTATATTTATGTTTTATTTTTAACGATCTCCATAAAATATGATATCTCTCCAACTCTACTCAATTTTCATACACCACATTCACATTCCTTCTATAATTTATTAGTTATACTATTATTATTTTTATTATTATATTTTGATAAACCCCATGAGTCCTCCACTCCCCAAAAATCTAGGATCTAACCCACTAATATCTCATTATCTTTAACTGTACAAGTAACAACTTCTAAGATATATATATATGTATATATATATATATATGATATCCTAAAAACAATATTTATCTTAGTTTATCATCTCATTAAATTAAAACCAAATAAAATTAATTTAATGAAATCTAAGTTCTTCTTCAACCCACAATGTACCATCAACAAATCATATCACTATTGACTAACAAACTAGTTGACACCAATACCCATATCTACAACCTAATGTTTATTTTTGGTTGAAATATAAATTTTAATTCCCTTCACTTCCATCAAAATTTTCCTTCTTATTAACCCAAACCATAAAGATGAAAAGATATCACTACTATAGTTTTGGATTTTATCGACACACATTTTTAGCTTTATTATCACTAAAAAGGGATGATGTTCCCAGTGCTAATAAAAGTTGGGAGATTTTATCAGTGCTAAAGAAAGTATTGATAAAAGTAATTTTTATCAACGATAGTGTTAGTGATGATAAAATTCATATTTTATTAGCGATAGTTTTAGAACTAATAAAGACCCTTTTATCATTGTTATCTATAGAACTAATAAAAGTCCCTTTTATTTGTATTACCTCTAAGGATGATAAATGTTACTTTTATCAGCACTATCTCTATAAATGATAAAATTCCTCAGCTAATGTGGTGTGATTATATATGAAAAAAACACTTCAATAAAAAAACCAACTCTTAGGAGATTATTTACTTGTATTTTTTTACCCTTAGGACCCCCTTCTAAAAGATCATTATCTTGCTAATAGGTATTGAACACATCACCCCTAGCTCAAAGGAAATAAGTTTCTGCCAATGATAAAAAGGAATAATTACTTTAATAATACTATGATGAAATAAATAAAATATAAATATGATAAAATAATTCATAAATAAGAAATAAATAAATATTATAAAATGAATCAAAAACATAATATATAAAAAAAATGGATAAGATCTTAACACTATAGAATTCAAAGTTTTAAATGTCTAAAAGTTATTATCCATGTTAAAAAGGTGTGTCTTTCTTTTGGGGAGCCTACCAAATTAGAACTCAAATGTTAAGAAAACTTGGCCTAGAGTAGTGTCAGGATGCGTTTCCTCCTTGGAAGTTTCCCAAGGTGTGTGTGGGTGAGGACAAAGCACTATAAAATAACATGAATTGTCATGTGGGGGTAGTCATTAGTATGATAAGTGATCCCAATGAGAAATATTTTTTTGGTTTTTTGGGAAGGAGACCAAGGTATTACAATAGACTCAAGGGGTCAAATTACTAGGTTCATGTCTCAAGGAGGTTAGATTGTGACAAATGGATGTAAATCGGCACCCAACCTAAAGTTTAATTTCACTCTCTAGCTTAAAATGTAGGTCCTCAATGAGGAAATTTTTCATTGGGAGGGGGGGAATATTAAACCCAAGAAAGTAAAAGTTAAAAAACGAAACATTATTTCCCATTTCAACAAGGTGCACCATTATTTTTGGGACCCAACCTGATTACAACTCCACAATTAAGAAATAGTGTCCTACAGTAGTGTTGGGATGGGTGAACTCCAAGTAAATTTCCCATAGTGTGTGAGATTTAATACAATGAACACTAAAAAAACATGTGTCGGCCCATGGGGATAGAAATTAGTCTAATAAGTGACATCGATGAGTAATATTTCATGGTGCAATGGTAAATAACCATGATATTACCATAGACCCATGTGGTTGATGGAAAGGTTCATGGATTGGGGAGGTTGGGTCATGAATAATTTTTAATGGGGTTTGGTGCATTAATGCCGGTGTGATCACACTGACATTAATGCATCAGATCCCATTTGAACTCGGTACTGAAGCATTCTTGAGAGAGAGTAGTAAAGTGATTGGTGACGTCATGGAAATTTTATCAGGGTTTGCATGAGGAAAAATAAAATAGAAAGAACATGTGTTGTTTGGTGGGGATAGTCATTAATCTTTTATGTGACCTCAATGGGTAATACACTATGGTGTTCTGGGAAGGAAACCAAGATATTATTGAAGACCCATTGGATTATATGATTAGGTTAATGGCCCAAATAGGATATTACCATACAAGTGAAATAAAAGTGTTACCCAGATAAAAGTGTAATGGAACTGCCTGTTTTAAAATGTAGGGTCCAAAATGGAGATGTTGTGATTAAATGGGGGAGAATGTAACACCAAAAAAGCTAAAGGGTTAGAATACTAAATTTCACTACCCATGTCAACAAGGTACAAATTTATTTTTGGAATCCTACCTGATTAGAATTTTATAGCTAAGAAATATTTCCTTTGAGTAGTGTTAGGATGGGTGGACTCTTGGGATGTTTCTCAGGGTGTGTGCGAGTGAGGAAAAATCACACTGAAAGAACATATATTGGCCTATGGGTAAAATCATTCATTTGATGAGTAACCATAATGGGTAATATCTTAAAATGTGTTGGGAAGGAAACTAATTCATTACAAAAAACTCATGGGGTTAGATAACTGGGTGTATATTTTAGGAAAGTCAAGTCATGAAAAACATAATACAAAAATAAAATATATTACAAAGTAATATGACACTGCCAACATAGTTTCTCTATTTTGAGTATGTGATTCACCTTTAGTCCTACTCTATATATTGGATTAGCATGCTATTAATTAATTCATGTAAAAAATTGATAATAAATTATTTTATTAAAGGGTCATGACAAATTGAACACATTTTCTCTATTTTAACTATGTGAAGCGTGTTTTGAACTAAAATGTCAGTTTTAAATTAAAAAAATGAAATTTCAGTTATATTGGTAATATTGACCATTGTATTGGTATCTATTTAATTTATATACATAAAAAATTAATAGATCTTCATTTTCCTAAAGTATAACAATAATTCAAGCTTGATTTCTTAGTTATTAGAATCTGAAATGTGTTTTGATCTAAATTTTCATTTTTAAATAAAAAACATGCACCATATATCATACTGGACACACTGTGTATTGGATTGACATGGAGTTAATTAATATAAGACAGAAATAAATTATCAATAATTTTACTAAAGTATTAATACAATTAGAACATGTTTTATTTATTTTGATTATGTAGCACATGTTTTGAACTAAAATGTAATTTTTAATAAAAATACACACTTTCAGTAATAATAATATCACCATGTGTCAAATTAATGTGAGAAAAAATCCTACATGGCAAAAATTAATTTTTGACCTTTTTAATAAAGTATCAAGAAAAGAAAAACATTTTTCTTGATTTTTAGCATGTGACATGTGTTCGGAACTAAAATGTAACTTTTAAATGAAACACATGCTTTTAGTCATATCAATCACACCATGTGTCCTATTTAAGTAAGATTAATTAATACATGTCACAAATGTTTAACCAATTGATTTTATAAATTATATATAAAATATTCACATATTTTCTTTTTTTTACTATGAAATGTGTGTTTTGAACTATAAATGTCAATTTTAAATTGAAAACATGCACTCATAGTTATACTAATCACAGCACCAATTAGATTGATGTACAATTAATTCCTATATGTGAAAAATGAATAATTATTTTTTTTCTCAAATCATCATGAAAATTCAAGTTCATTTTCATGGTTTTGAGTATGTGAAATTTGGTTTGAACCAAATTGTCATTTTTAAATGAAATCACGCACTTTCAGTTATACCAACCCCAACGTGTATCTGATTTACATGAGGTTTATTCCTACATATCATAAATGAATTATTAATATTTTCATAAATTTTCAAAACAATTAGAGTATTTTTTCTTTGTTTTAAGTATGTAACTCATGTTTTAAACTAAAAAAATCAATTTTATAAGAAAACACATGCTCTCAATCAAACCATCCACACCGTCTATCAGATTTATGTGAGATTAATTCATACAGAAAAAAATTAATTTTCAATATTTATATTTACGTATTAAGACAATATGATTGCATTCAATAAATTTTGGTTATGTGACACATTTTGCGAACTAAAATTTCACTTTTAAATGAAAGGATGCATTTTCAATCATGCTAATCACACTATGTTTCAGATTGATGTGCAGTTAATTACTAGTTGTAAAAAAAGGATGAACAATAATTTATCTAAAGTATCATGACAATATAAACATTTTTTTCCCTATTTTAACTATATGAAAATGTTTTGAACTAAAATGCATGTTTTTGAATTAAAAACATGTACTTTTAGTTATACCATTCACACCACATGTCAGATTGATGTATGGCCAATTCCAAAAATGTAAAAATTGAATAACCAATTATTTTTCTAAACTATCATGAAAATTCAAGTTCATTTACTTTTTTTTAGTATGTGATGCAAGTTTTTAACTAAAGTGTCATTTTTAAATGAAAACACACACTTTTATCCATACAGACCACATTATCTCTTGAATTGATGTGAGGATAATTTATACATGTACTAAATGAATTATATTATTTTTTTCATAATTTATGTACGTAATTAGAGTGTGTTTACATATTTTTTAGCATGTGAGTTGTGTTTTGAACTAAAATTTCACTTTTAAATGAAAACACACACTTTTAGTCATACTGACCACACTATGTGGCAGATTGATGTCAGATTAATACTGACATGTTAAAAACGAATTATTTATATTTTCTAATAAATTATCAATGAAATATGAACTTGATTTTTTTTGGTTTTGAGTGTGTGACACATGTTACGAACTAATATGTCACTTTTTAATAAGGCACACACTTTCAATCATACCAACAACACCATGAGTTTTATTGGAATGAGGTTAGTTCCCAAATAACATAAATGGATTATTGATATTTTTTCCAAATTTATTAATATAATAAGAGTATGTTTGTGTGGATTTGAGTATATGATGCCCATTTTGAACTAGAATGTATCTTTTAAACTAAAAATATGTACTTTTAGTAATATTGAAAACAGTGTATGTTAGATTGATGTGAGATTAATTAATGCACATAAAAAATAAATTATCAATATATTTACTAATGTGTCAATATAATCCAATAATTTTTCATAGTTTTTAGTATGTTTTGAACATTGTGAAAAAAAATTCACTTTAAAATGAAAATAAACACTTTCAGTCATACAAGTGACACCATGTTTTAAATTACCATGAGGTTAATTCTTAAACATAAAAAATTAATTATAGATTATTTCTAAAAATCAAGGTAATTAGAATATGTTTTATTGGTTTTGAGTATGTGATTAGAATTTTAAACTAAATTGTCACTTTAAACAATAAAATCATGCACTTTTAGTAATACCGGCCACACCATGTGGAGGATTGAGGTAGGATTAATTATTATACATTAAAAATAAATTAAAAATATATTTTACTTCAGAATCACGAAAGTATGAGAACATTTGATATGTTTTGATTTTATGACATTCATTTTGAACTAAAATGTAACTTTTAAATAAAAATATGAACCTTCAGTTATACCAACCACACCTTGTATCAGATTGATGTGTCATTAATACCTACAAATAAAAAATTAATTATATATATTTTTTTATAAATTATCAATATAGTAAAAGTTTGTTTTCTTTATTTTGAGTATGTGACATGAATTTTGAACTAAAATGTCACGTTTAAACTAAAGACATTCATTTTCAGTCACACCTAGAATATTGTGTGTCAGATTAACATGAGATTAATTTCGACACATCAAAAATGAATTATCAATATTTTTCATAAATTATAGAGACAATTTTATTATATTTAATTATTTTGGATTATGTGATGCATGCTCTGAAATAAAATTCCACTTTTAAAAGAAAACACACACTTTGGGTTATACTGACCACAACTTGTATTGGATTGATGTATGATTAATTCCTACACATAATAAATGAATTATCAATATTTTTTTAAAGTATCAAGACTATCATATCCGGTTTTACTATTTTTTATTATGTGATGTTTTTTTGAACTAAAATAAAACTTTTAAAATGAAAACACACCTTTCAGTAACATCATCTTTGGTATGTGGTAGATTTATATGGGATTAATTTATACATGTAAAAAATGAATTATTGACATGTTTCTTAAAGTATCAACAAAATATGTGCACATTTTTTTGAGTATGTGATGTGTGTCATGAACTAAAATGTAACTTTTAAATGAAAACACACACCTTCAGTCTTACCAGCCATATTGTGCGTCGAATTGACATGTTGTTAATTCCTACACGTCAAAAATAAATTATCCATATTTTTTAAATTATCAAGGAAATATGAGTTTTCTTCCTTGATTTAGAGTATATGAAATGTGTTTTGAAATAAAATATCACTTTTAGAAATACTAATCACACTATGTGTCATATTGAAATGAGATTAATTCCAAAAAATCACAATTTAATTATTGATCATTTTCATACAGTTTCTAGATAAGAAAAACATGTTTTCCTAGATTTAAGTATGTCATGTGAATTGTGAACTATAATTTCACTTTTAAAATAAAAAAATACTCTTTATCATACAAGTTATTTATAATCTTATCCACAATAGTATGCCCACATATCCATCTTAACATATTAATTTTTATTTTTTTTATATTTGTCTCATAAAAGGAAAATACTCTCTTCCATATAGAATAAATGATCTAATAATATCCTTATAAAATTTAACCTTTAATTTAAAAGTAATTTTATGATTACAAAGAACCATATAAGTCTTTACACATTTTATCCATTTTATTTGAATCCTAAGAGAGATAGATATATTAATATCTCTGTCAAATTAGAGAATTGAGATTAAATATAAAAAGTGATCAATTTTTTGAAATAACATGTTATCCCAATCTCACATCAAATCATTACAATAAAATACTTTACTAAAATTAAAATCTATATTTGTTATCTTATCCATACTAAAATGGAAACCTTTCAATTGAAAAAATTATCAATATAACTGTAACTTAAAATGATAATAAAATTATCTAAATAATAAGTTGATAAACCAAATATTCATGATCACTGTCAAATAAAAAAAATACAAACATGATAGGAAATAAAATTTTTACGATGTCTATAAACATTTTGACACCATGTAATCTTCCCAATAATTCTAAAGAAAATATTTTTCCTCATTTTAATTTATGTTCTTTAGAAATTCCTTGTAGCATTGGAAAAAATATAAATAAAACAAAAAATTATTAAATATTTTAAATGAAAATTTAATTAAATTCATAAGTATCTATTTTTTTATTCTAGTTTGTGGATTAAATGTTATATCTTTAATAAATTTATGAATGTAATATCCATAATTGATGTTATTACTTTATTTCGAACACTACAAAAACATTAAGGAAAGTAAGAAATATATTCTAATATATGTTTTTATAGTGAAATGTTATTATATATACCATAATAATTATATATTTGTATAAATACATAGGCTTTTTTTCACATTTTTCATCCTTGTACTATGGTTTTAATGATAAATAGACACTTCTCTATCATAAAAAAATACTTGTTAAAACAAATTATAAAACATATAATTTGATGTTTATTTATAAAATATTGAATGTAGTGTATTAAAAATTAATAAGGTACATCATGTGTGGATGATTTGTTTGATATCCATGTATTATATCCAAAAAATATAACTTTAGTGTATCCAAATTGATCACAATAAGCGTCAAATGATTCCCAAAAAAGGGAAAATTAATTAAGAAAATGAAAATATATTTTTTATAATTATAGTGTAAATTTTTACCCATGTATTTTAAGTATTAAAAAGATTTTAGAGTCTATTGTTTTCATTTTAAAAATTATGTCTACATGTGGTGATCTAATAAAAATTTCATCTTCTTCTAGTTATTTTTTTGTATAGAAGTGAGATGAAGATTAACATATCCATATGTTTCTTTCACAGGTTCATCCCTTTACAATTTTATTATATAAAATCCAATAGAAAATATTAATAGTACTAAACTATAATTAACATAGTATATCAATTATTTTACAAATATATTAAGAAAATTTACATCATGTATACATTCAAAACTGAGTCTTTAATCCATTCATTCTTGAGATTTTCATTTAAATTCTAATCAATAACCATCTTAGTAAACACCTATCCATAAATGTTTTCTTCATATTCAATATAGGATATATTTTTATCTTGTGATTTCAATAAATTTGGTAATTAAATTATTGGGTAAAGTTAATCTTGGAAGTTTATTTCAATATATTAGTTGATCCTTCATATTGTTTTGACTCATCCTTATGTTTCGTCTTCTACTTATCCTTATATAATAACATACCTTAGTTCAAATTTTTTTAAGTAACTTTAAAGGTTTTTTCATATAAAATAAATTGTAAATAGAATACCTTATTATCATAATGTATATTTATTTGATTAAATGGTCATGATGTGAAAAATTAGAATAGTAATTTAATGTATTTGAACATCAAGATCATTAAAGGGAACGTGTAGATAAATTCTCAAAACATGAGATACATGAATCCCAACACTCATTTGATCGTTTGGAAGTGTTTATTTTGTGGAATATCACATTGAAAATTGTACATTTAACCTCTCACAATAAGAAGATGAGTGGGTGTTGAGAGATATAAATAAAAATCAATTTTATACTATATAATTTTAGTACAAGAATTTTATTAGTGGTTGTTTGATTCACATTTAGTGGAAGATATTAGGAAAAAATCAATTACCTCTTGTAATTAAAGACTAAAGTGAATGTATAATGTCAAATATGGGGGGTGCTTCTCTATGTTGTGGTTATTTATGTGTTGATTATTCTCAGTAATCCTTTTAATGAAACTGGTCGATCACATTAGACTACCAATTTATTTAAAGAACCTATCTATGTCAATATTGTTTCATTTTTTCCTTAATATCCCCCTATATATTTTCTTTCTCAACGTATACTCAAAGTGATACTCAAAACCTTTCACCTATAACATGCATACACGATTATAGAGACTTTAAATCCAATGAAATTAGTTGTTCATTGAGTACAGTAGATAACAATTCTTATATCTAGACAAGATAAAAATATAATTAAATAAATAGTCATTGATATGTAATACTATTTTAATGTATAAACAATTTCTATTGCATTATACTTAAACATGATCCCCATTAATTATTCTTGTTTTCATCTACTATTTATCCCTTTTGATCTAGATGATTATACTTCCATAGAATTTTAAATGGGATGGAAGTGTATTGAGATTCTTCTCATCAATCTATACATAAATAAGGAACATAATTATGTTTTTGATTCACATTACATAAAATGTTTACTATTTATTTAAAATAAAAAACATTTTTTATTTAATTAAAGTAAACCATGTCCTTGATTTCCAGCATGGGAATGGTGGTTTAGATACATGGAATTTATTTATTTTCACTCATTTTATATTTCACAAATTAATAATTATAAATCAAAGTGATCAATATATGGTATTTAAAATACAATATTAACAATTAAAATGTTCCTTAAATGCTTCTTCCACCCAATGTACAATGAAATCATAAAGTTTTCTTGATTTATGATATGTGTATATAGAGCTTGAGGATGTGGTTTTACTTTCCCATCCACATCCTTAATATTATGTTTCTTAAGAAGTGTCCAAAATACTCAATGAACCTTTATAGTGACCATTAATATGAATTTAATCTAAAAATAATATAATATAAATGTACTCTATAAGGGATAATGAATAATTAATCAATGTTTCATTATTTCGTTTATCGATAAAATAGAGAAAGTATGTCACAATGTAATCCTAATGTCTTGGGAGATTTTTCCTTCAATGTAGTCACAACATTGTGCCATGTATCAATATAAATTAGAACATGCATTAGAGTATTGACCCTAATGTAACTAATGGAAATGGAATTTTTTGGGTAAAAAATTTGACTATGTTCATTTCATCCAACATAAAATTGTAGATAATTACTTCTCTCTTTAATAATTTTTACTAACATTGTCATGTTATGCATATCCTTCCTTTTCTCAACCTTTTTTCACTTCATAACATTATCTCAATTCCTGAATCCCCAATATATTATTTCTAATGATTGGTATCATCCTCAGGGGGTTAATCCATGTCTCCATATGTAGTTAAACATTTAATTTAGATTATGTAAATATATCGGTGAACATATTATATTACGAGGACACATGTTGTATCTAAAAATAATAATTAGATATATTTGAATTGTTCATTGAAATCCTTTTTTATTTAAATGTTGAATAGATTTGGACCCTCTATCAAGTATCCAAATCCCCTTCTTATGTCCCTATATGATATAAAATACACCATCCATATTGGAGCCACTATTAAATGACTACGATGACCCAATGAATGTGTTATCCTCAATGAAATTTTCATTTGACCTTGAAATTGTTTTAGTCAAAATAGAAAAATTAACCAATTTTTTTACAAGATCTAGAGCATAAAATAATTATTCTATATATTATTTTATTATTAATGATTCATCATTTTAACCTTCCTTACTAAAATTAAATTTCATGAATCTTAATTTATCGATAATAACTTCACTCCTATAATCAACCCATTTTCATCAAAAAATAAACAATTGGAATATTGTATAATCCATCTCCCATATTTTTTCAATGATTAGAAAGTATGAAATATTTTAATAAATTGGATTTATACCCTATGTACCAGATATGTGTTTTGATTCCTCTATAAGAGTAACTCCACTATTTTTCATCATACTACATTCATCATATTCCTTTGTATAGATTATTATTACTAGAATTCTAGGTTATACTAGTGATTTAAACCATTGGTATAGGCTTGAAAACCATTGTTATTGAATATAAAAATGTGTTTTTAAACCATTGGTACTAAAACCATTGGGATAGGGTTATACCATTATCTTTAAGAAATCATTTTTATAGAGCAGCTAGTAAATATTTATACCATTGGATTTAAGAAACCATTGGTTTAAAAGAGTAATACCAATTGTTCCTTGAGCCATTTTAATATCCTTATATCAAAGGATATATGAATCATAAGTATAGATATTTTATAATAAAAGTTTCCTAGAATCATTGATATATCCCCTCCACCATCCAACAGTCTCTATATAGCATGCATCACTACTAATAACTTGAAATATATATATATATATAACTAATCACAATATGAATTCAAAAGAGGAAAAATATTATATATTTGACTTTCAAAAATTTTAATGACTTAAAAACCAAATTATAATAGATATATACAATCAGTTTTAGTTATAATAAATCATAAAAGAGGTTGGAAGTGTTATTTATATGAAGTTATAAATGGATGAGATCAATATATCACTCCACAACTCCTCTATATGGTCATCATTTTTGACACAACCTAGCCCACCGGGTACCCTCCTAGGTTAGGGGTAGGCTGAGTTTTCCACCCCAATCACACTTTTAATAGGTTAGGGGATGGTGACCAACACCAAGAAGACATAATATATATATGGGAGGAATTATCCTAATCAAAATATAGAAAATAAACATCTCCATAAATTAAAAAATATCCAAAACCACATTGGGTAAACATATATAACAGAAATGAAAATATGTATACATACATATATTAAACACATCAAGGGTGTACAATATAAATATCAGTAAAAAAGGGGGAAATAATATAAGGATCAAAATCCAAAAATACAACCGACCTCAGGTGACTGAGAGAAATTGGATCCCAACATAACATTAATTCCATCATGAACACTTCCAACCATGAATCCCACTAGGATCTAACTGAGCTCTGAATCCACTATCTCCATGTCCACCAAAAATTACATTCAACTATATGTCGGAAACATGGACACAAACATGTGTGGGAACAAGGACCGTATATGGGTGAGTAAAAAACACTAGTTATATGTCTTATAAAAAAGGGTAATAGTTCTCTAGGTCAGCATACAATAAAGGGTTGAACCATACAGTCACCCAACTCTAAAAATAGGTAAACACTGCCAGGGAAGAAGCCGTGAATTCATTTCCCAATATTACCCATACATGATATCATGGTGAAGAAACATTAGATAACCCCAAAAATAAACTTTTTCTATAGAACAAGGACTCCAAAAACAAATCTCATGCCATAGGAGAAAATACTTACCAACTCATAAACTCCATGAGAAAACAGATCCCTGCTCATAAACCTAAGGGGACAAAACCTCATTGACAACCCATGATTAATACACCACAGGCCTCAAGAGTAAACACATCATTTATCCTCTATTAAATGGAAGATCAAACCACATCAGTTCATATGAGGGGACCACAACTAAAATAACCACATCAAAACCCCCATGTTCTAGTTAGGAATATCCCATACCAAAGAGTCCCATTATCTATCAGAACCTACTTACAATCACATAATCACTCACCAATCTTGTAGGTTGAGTATATAAACTCATCAAAGAAATTTTATTCCTCGAATAAAACCACTATACCTAGAAGTCCCATATAAACATCCCACCCACTGAGTTTAGAATCCTCAATCAATCGAAGATGGAGAACACACCTTGAGAATGAGATGATTATCGAGGGGTTACCAACACCATGGATGGGTGACCTATATGTCATTCCGTGGGGGAGTTATTTGAATTATCTTACTAGAGAAAATACACCACCACATCTATCCTATGGCCCAAAAATAGAGTCATGTGAACTTACTATTCCAAAAGGGGGAGATCAATCTAACATAATGTGAAACCATGACTACTCATCATAGCTCTACTGGAGTGATATAACAAGGGGTAGAAACCTATTACTCTCAGTACATAACAATGTCTGTTAACACATTGACCATTAATTTAGCTCAAATAACACCACATTCATACTATAAAACCCATGCCTCAAGGGGTGACCCATGCCTCATTAGTGAGCACTGACTAGTTGAATGAGTTCACAATCCCATGGGGGATCTCATGCCTCACTAAGGGTCAAGATCGACCAAGGATACTCTTTTCTCTATCCATGTATGATTTTTTCCTATGCCTCAAGGAAGGATATTTGAGGTACCATCACTTATAAAGGAGGAGATGTACCCCACATATCTGGGGGAGTATTGAATCTATCAATATAATGTATGATCCACACATCATTACCTGATACAAGCCCAAGGGAGTACCCAATTGAAATTTCCATATCATCTTCACCTCATATACATCAGAATTTATGGTCTAATAAAAGGGTCCCCTGATAATACTTTTCAGTCACTACTCACTACCTCCTCTGATCACAACACTATATGAAATGTGTGATAGAGAATATATACAGCACCTTCAATGAAGATTGGCATTAAGATCCAATATAAATAGGATAGAGTGACCAAATCTACTATCCTCTGATCCCAACCACATAGACCAACTCTATCATAGGGTTACACAAGAAGGATGGGAATCTTCTCAAGTTTTGTGTCCATTTAAAAGACCCTTTAGTTTACCCAAATTTATAGAGGGAACTGCAAAAGACTAGCATAAACTATGTTAATGACACCACCATCCCCAAATGATCCATATATTCTAACAAAATTTGGGTGGAAGCCAATCATTGAATACATTTGAGGGTCTCATGATCTAACATCATACTGCTTCCCAAGAGTTTATTATCCTTTCATCCACCCTAGATGATCACTTGAAACTTGTAATCATCTCCACGGTTCTAATATCCACAACTAGCCTCAAATAATCTCAAAAATGGACACTGATAGTGAAGAGGCCCTCACTATAATATTCTATGTGGACAGATACTCAAAATAAACTACTTACTTGTCTAAATACATATCACAGGAGAGAAAGAATAAAAACCCATATAAGGGGAAATTTATATTGTGTGTACCATAGGGTATATAGAGTGTGAACCCAATAGCCCTCTCTAGGCTTGTAAATTTACCTAACACTGTATGTATTTCAAAAATTCATGTGGTTTCTCATGGGATACATAACATGTAAGCCACACAGGGTATCGAGTCATGTACCATGTCTTAATCTGAGTCATTTACATTACATGGAATATACATCTACATTCCATGTACCTCACATGGGGTGTCTAGTCATGAACTTAGACACACCCAGATTCATGTACTCAATGGACCTAAACAGCATGTCTATATGTCCAACACGTTGTGTGGCCACCCACTTCTTCCTTTATCACACTAACGAAGTACATGACATGTGTTCTTGAACTACACACTGTGTGATCAAGATTTTTATATATAAAATTCTTAAGAAACACCTGATTATGCCTACTTAACTATAAATATCCCCTCAACGAACCTTTATCCATACTCAACAATAAAAATCCATAAATAATAAAATAAAATCACCAGAAAAAAATATGGGGTGGAAATAAATATAATGAGTTCTAGCACATGGAGATTCAATATAGCTTCATGCTTGATTTAATGATCCATCACCACTAACTCTTGTTCAAGTTCGGATTGGACTCATTTAACATGGATCCACCTCCTTATTCATTTTTCAATTATTTCAATTTCAGGCTTCCAATTAGGGGAAGGGTTTCCTTTAAAAATAAATTTATACCTTTTTTGAGTAAAAACATATATTCTGGACTCAACCATGAATTTAACATTTCCATCCCAATATTTTTTAAGGAGATATCAATGTTCACATGTATGAGAATAAATAATATTTATTTGATGAATATTAAATATCCCATAAAAAATAAACGATTCCTGGAATCTCAAAAAATTACAACCCAATGGTAAAAAATTCATCTCAAGAACAATAGGACCATCAGAAAAAATTTCCAATTTCATTTAATAAGTTAAATTACCATTCTAACCTTATTAAGGGTCTAGGGCTCTAAAACTAAAATATGAGCCAATTATTCCACCTAGTATAATTTTGATCACAATTATTTCCCCAACTTTGAGACTTTTCATCCAAAAAAATAAAACTTGAGAATATATTTGAGAATCCCACAATCCAATCCTAAACTAGTAATATAGCATGCCCATAACTGATATCTAGATGATTTTAAAAGGTCTATAGAACCAAAAATACCCATAAAGAATCTCTACTCATGAATTCATCCCTTATCTATCACTGAGATCAGGGACACGATATCTGAGGAGACCAGAGATTTTTGAACATAAATATTACATCATTTTAAATGAATATTCAATACTTAGCATTATGATCCACACCAAAATAGTAAAGGTTTAATGTATTCAGAGAGTAGATGAAAAAACATATTATTTAGGAACATTAATCATCATCTATCATAAGGTTCTTATCATTTTTTACCCTTATTTACAAACCCTACTTAAAAGATTTTTTCATAACCTAGGTAAAGGAAACATAAGAAAGGGTTGTCTTAGATTCTCAGTAAGGGTAAAATATGGATATATTGATTGATGATCATTTGAAATAATAAAATAATCATAAGGGTATAATATTATGACCATAAAATTTACAGTCCATAGAATATTTATCCAGGATCATAATCCTAAAGCATGATATAAATATTTATCATTTTAAATACATGAATCATAAGAGTGAAAAATCACCACTAATCAATCATGAAACACCTGTGAAATTCATTACCATAAAAAAATTCATAAAATTGGAGTTGTGTCATAGGTATGGAAATAATTTCATATGTCAAGGTTGACTATTGAGACTGTAAAATCCTAGTGGATCAGGTATCAAATCATGTTTCCCATATCATAATAGATCCAGAATCATTTAAAATTCCACACAGTGTATTAAGAATCCAAAACTATTTCCTATAGTGGATCAAGCACATCAACTTATTTCCCATACTTACCTCATGAGATATAAAACATTACCCAATTTATTGGAGGTATATATAATTCTAGACCCAGCTATCAGAAAAATAAAACCACACATATATTTTTTATATAATTATAAAACATTCATTGTATCATCATATCATAACCCATCTAAAGAAAATGGGTTCAATAAAAATTTCATAAATTCATCATAGCATAACCCATGGAAAATAAATGGTTTTGTAAAAATATCATCATAACAATCATAAAGAATATATATAAATAATAAGGATAGTATCATTAGATCATATATCTAGTTAAGGACAATTATTATTAATGGATGTTATTATAGATGAAAATTCCTTTAAAATATCACTCGAATATTTCTTGGGGAAAATATTATTTTCATTTAGAAATCAATTATTTGAAATCAAAAGATTCAAACAAATTATTGAATTTTTTTTAAAGAACCACATAAACATATAAAGGAAGCTTCAAATCTTTAATTTTTAATTAGGACATAAAATTTCATTCATCTTGTGTACATTGTAACAAATTTTATTTTCACATTTTTTTTAGAAAGTAAAAAGTACCTCGTTTGAAAAATGAAAATTATATTCATTTGAGAAAAAATTATAAAAATTAAATCATGGGTAAAAATGAAATTAAAAAGTCAGAGGAGAATATTAAAAAATCTTAAAATAAATTTAAGGAAAACGTAGACATGGAAGAAAAAATTTCTTGAACGAATGGAAAAACATTGTCGTTATTCCTTACAAACATTATTTTGGTCTCCTGAGTACTTAAATTAAATAAAATGAAAGGAAAATTTTATTTAATATAAAAAATCACAGTATAATAAAAGATAAATATATTTATCATGTAAGGATTATATAATTTCCTCCATGTAAATTCAAGATAAACAATCCTAAATAAAATGGGATTGAGACTTAAATCCCTTACCACTTGGGTAAATTTTGAATAAAAACTTCATGAAAGATAGAACATTATATGAATATTTATAACCCTATAATTTTTATTATAAGTATCATAAATTAAATTCATTTTCAATATATACACCACATAAAATAAAAAAGTGTTGAATAAGACATGTGTCTCATAGAAATAAAACAGAGATGAAAATCCCTTACCAAAAAATATAATATTTCTTCATAAGAATTAAATCCTCATGTATAATTAATATATATTTATTACAAATTTATTAAATTACCATAATCATATATATCATACCATTTAAAAATCTTATCACACTTTTATTAACAATTTTTATTAAAATCGTTGTTCTATGTGATAGTTTTTTTTGTTTCTCATGCATGTTTTGGTTCAGAAGTCTTTATTCTTATACTTTGATCATGGTTCAGTAATATTAATAATTTAAATCATGATATAAATATAATATTTATTAATTAAATATATTTATAATCATCTATAAAATAAAGATATATAAAAATTAATTACACTATTCATAGAAAATGGAGGCCAAATGTATGCATGAACGCTGTTTTTACTTTTCGACATATGGAATAAATGAAAGAAAAAATATTAATCATTAAAGAATCATTATTATATCATATATATCATATATATTTATTAAGAATATCCTTATTAATATCTATTTAAATTATAATCAAAATATGAATCACATTGTGGTGGTGGTTCACACGTAAGCATAAGCGATGTTAGCGTTTTCCAACAAATTGGAAGGTAAAAGGGTAGATAAAGTGTTATAATTATAGATGAATAATTATGTCATAAATATAATTTATAAACATTAAATCCATAATAACATCCATACATTATATATTGTGATATAAAATGAATTGTGTTGTTGTGTGCAGGCAGTAGTCCACACATATACACGAGCAATACTTTTACATCTCATTCGATGGAATAGAGGGTGGATATTGGTGGTTACATAATCATAATAAAATATAAGTATATTTAGTATTATTAACTTATTATTTTATTTTTAATGCCACAAATTTATAGTAGGTATAAGAATAAATAAATTGAAAAAGTCAAGGAAGACAACTACCTCATCTTTGGAAGGCCCCCTTTAGATCCCTTCTTAATGACCCTTTGATTGGAATTATAAAAATAGAAACACTTAAAATTCATTTATAGGTGTGTTTATAAGATAAATTTGTAAGTTATTTTCAATATATATGTCATAATGAGGTGTAAATAAAAGATATAGGGGTGTCCTTTTATAAGGGAGGGAAAGGACATACTTGGAATTACTTAAAAAAGTTAAATATAATCAATTTATTTATCATTATATTGTTTCCAAATATCTATTAATTAATATTTAAATAGTATATAGTATAAATATCAAAATTTAAATAAATTTATATAGGTTTGGGTGTCATTTTTAACCTTATCATTTGATTTAACCCCTTTATCAACCAATTTTTACCTTAGTTGCAGTAACAAACTTTTCAATTTTAAAGGGTTATAATTTTACTTATAAGGAAAAAAATAGGTATATAAATAAAAAATGGATTATATTTTCAACCATTTATCATCATAACTTTCCTCTTTCAATATTTTTATTATTATTAAAGAATTTTAAAAAAAAACTATTTTTTAAGAAATATCATTAATGTCATTTTTGACACAATTTATTTAATTTGACTTTAAAGAAATCAATATAGTGATGTAATTTGAATATAACCCTTTAAAAAATACCTAATGTGATTTAATAAACTATAAAATTCGTGAATAACTACAAATAACCAAAATAATATTACTTGTAGAGTTTTTAAAATCATTTATATGATGGTTTCAAATGCTTACATAATTACTATGTCAGTGCTGTATAAAACTTTAAGGTAATTATTTCATCACTAAAAATTATAAATAAATTAACATAATAAAAAATATTTAAAATGAAAATTTATAACTGAACTTATTTTTATTTTTATAGTTATGTAAAAAATTTAGGGATATTAAAGTCAAGAGAGTGAAATTTTTGGACTTCTCTTTAGTTAAAATAATATAAATAGAATTATCAAGAGAAAATGACACTAAAATTTTATATATTTCAATTTAGGATGTATATAGTATAATTAATCCCATATAATGAAATAAAATAATGTTTTGGGTTGATTTTGAGACCTTATCTCATGGTTTTAACTCTGTTTTACCCATTTTCCCTTACCGAGGTGTCAAATATTTACCACACTTACTATTCATAATGAAAAAAATAAAAAAGGACATATTTTCCAAATTTAAACCTATTGATTCAAAATATGGGATCCATTTTTTGATATTTAATTTCTATAATTAGAAAAAATTCATTTTACAATAAGTTTGCACAATGAAACAATACAGTTTTTAGAAAAATAAATATTTGAACATAAACCTTGATTTTTTCTTATTCCATGTATAGTAAAAAAAGTTAGATTAATATTAAAAAAATATTGAGTATATTACTTTTTATTTCATTAAAATAATTTTTAAATATATATTAATCTAATTTATTTTAATAAAAACACATTAGCTGCATAGAAACTATTTTTTGATAAAAAACATCTCTATTAACCTTCAAACATTTTTCTTTTCATTTATAACCATTTGATAACCAAGGGGTTTTTTTTATTTGATAAAAAATCATGATTTAGTTCACTCAATTCATACCCACCAATTCAATCTCTAGGTGATAACTATCACATTAAATAATTATATTTCAATAATATAACATAGTTCATTTCTTAACTCAGTGTTGAAAAATAAATAGAATTTATTTATATAGAACTATATCATAAAATCTATGGGTATTACATTCTACCGCCTTAAAATGTTTTTTACTTTAAAATTATATCACTTTGATACATACAAATGAGGATATCTTTGTTTTATCACATCCTTTTGTTCCTAAGTTGCTTCTTTGAATTTTTAATTCCTCCAGAGTACTTTTACTAGGTGAGTAGTAATGTTCCATAACACATTGTCTTTATGAGCCAATATTTCTACCAATTGTTATTCATAGGAAATATGATGATCTATAAGTAATATATTTGAGTTCGAAACATGTGAAATATTGGGTATGTACTTCTTCATGAGATATATATATTTAACACATCATGAACTTGAGAGATATTTTGAAGAAGTGACAAATAATAATCTATCATCCTAATATGATCTGGAATATAAAAGGGACTGATATATTTAGGTCTTATATTACCTTTATTTCCAAATCCCATAATAATTTTCTAAGATATATTTATAATAATTCCTTATCACCTATATCAAACTCAAGATTTCCCTAACGATTGTCAGTATAAATTTTTTCTTGGATCTAATATGCCCTTGTGTACTTCTAAACAGATATGAAATTCTTTGGCATCTCTTCTGCAAGATCATATCACAATAGATTTATTTATTCAACTTCAACTCAACATGTTGGAGTTCTAAACTTCCTTCCACATAGGGATTTTTAATAATCCATCCAAATTCTTGAGTGAAATCTATTATTGTAAAAAAAATTAGACCATAAAAAAGGTGATGATCCCAACAACCTTTAAAATTCATACAACATGATCTATACAGATATTCTAGGGTCTAAATGGACCTTTTAGACTGACCATCTATCTGAGAATTATATTCACTACTAAATTAAAAATCAATATCCAGATCATGATAAATACTTATCTAGAAATTTGAGGTAAACCTTTGATCCTAATTAGATACAATTGAGAGTGTTACTCTATGAAATCCAACCACATCCTTAATTTATATCCAAGAAATATGATCAAGAGAGAAATAATATATAACATGAATGAAGTGTATTGAAATCGTAAGGTGGTTGATTACAAATGAAATAACATTATTCCCTTTAGTTGTTTTGGGGAGTCCAATGATGAAATCAATGGTGGTATTTTACCATTTATATTCTGGTATGGTTAATGGTTGTAACATCACCTTAGACTTCAATCTCATTGTCTTAACTTTCTAACATGCCAAGAATCAATATATATACTCTCCAATATCCCTTTTCATGATTTCCCAATAGAAATATTCTTTATATTTCTATACATATTCGTAGTTACATGATGAATAGAGGATAAAAAACTATGAGATTCATCTAATAGTTCCTTAATCAATTTTGGTATTTTCATGAAAAATAATCTATTCCTAAACCTTATCATTCCATCATAATCCTAATTGAACCCAAGAACATTTCTGACCTTCTTCTTTAGTTACACATCTTTCGTTTATGCCTCTTTAATCCTAAACATGTATAGATAGTTGAACATTCATCTGAGAAATATAGGATCTTTCCCATTTCCTTAGGATTTAAAGTTTCATCTTCTAAAAATACATAATGATTAGATCTCTTTCAATCCTCATTATACAAAAACTATCATTTTCCTTCTAATTCAAATCATCATCCACCGTTTTCAACTTCTTAGGGAGGTAATGTATTAATCAGTCATAATCTTTTATCAATTCCAACCATATAATCTAGTGAATAATAAAATATTTTTATATGAATACATACTTAATGATTTTATAATCCATATATATGTATCACGTTTTACCATAAAGATAATTCCTCCATGTATTTAAAATAAAACTTATCGATGCCAACTCTAGATCATAAGTTGGGTAATTTTTCTCATGTATTTTCAATTTGTGTGCAGCATATGCTATCACCATGTCATTCTGCATGAGTAAAAATACCAACCCCTTATTTGATGAATCACCATAGATCGAAAACCATTATCCACTATATAGTAGTGTAAGAATAGGTGAATTGATTAACCTTTTATTCAAATTTTTAAAATTTTATTCACATTCATCTATCCACGAGAACATAACACCCTTTCAAGTCAACTTGGTGAGTAGATTTGATAGTCATTAGAAATATCTCACAAAACATCGGTAGTATCCAACTAACCCAAAAAACTATGGATTTCGGTTACTATGGTGGATCTAAGACATTTCTCAATAACTTCTATATTTTAAGGATCCATTGATATGCCCTAAATTCAGATTAGATGACCCAATAATGAAACTTTTTGATGCCAAAATTCACACTTTGTAAATTTTTCACTCAACTTCTATTCCTCAGGGTCTTCATTCTAGTTATCAAATAATATTCCTGCACTTCCTATCTATTTGAATATATAAGAATATCATCTATAATGACAACAAAAAACTAATCATGGTAATATAAAAAGACATTATTCATTATATCCATGGAGATATAGGGTTATTAGTAAATCCAAATAGAATCACTAAAAATTCATAATACCCGTACCTCATATAGAAAGTTGTATTAGGTATACCCTCATTCTTATATATTAATTGATTATATTCATAATTAAGGTCAAAATTTTAAAATTATTGAGATCCTCATAATTGATTAAAAAATAATTGATATGGGATAGAGGATACTTGTTCTTGATAGTGATCTTGTCAGGTTCCTAATAAACAATAAAAAGACACATTTCCCCGTCATCTTTACTAAAAAAGAACAGGTGCACCCAATATTGATGCATTAGGGAATATGAATCCCTTATCAATATTCTCCTAGAGTTTCTTTTTCAATTACTAAAACTCAATTAAGTTCATTACATATGGATTCTTTGAAATAGGTTTAGCACTAGGAATGAGTTCTATTGAAAATTCAACTTCACAATTTGGAGGTAGACTAGAAAAATATTCTGGAAGTACATCAACAATGTATTGTACAATAGGAATATCCTCAATGTTGAGTTTCTCCCCAACCATCTCAGATAGATTCCCTTCATTTATAAGATTTTAGACCCATATGATAGAAGTAATTTCCATTGGATGTTCGTATTCATCCCCACACTAATAAACAATTATAGGTTCATTTAGAATATGAAATGTGACTTACCTTAACCAAAAATTGACATGTGTGCTATATAAAGAAATAAAATTCATGCCTATAATTATATCAAATTAAACTAAAGGGATAATCATAATATTTTCAGGAAGAATATTCCCAAAAACATCAATCGGAGATGAACTATATAATTGATATGTGACAATTTTACCACTAAGATTTTTAACTGATAACTCAACATCTAATCATTGAGGTGGTAATTTGATACCCTTAAAAAATTCCTTAGATATAATATAGTGGGTAGTGACATTATAGAATAAAACATTATCTATTTTAGAGTAGATGATAAGTGTACATTTCACCACCTAATTCTCATTACCAACTTTGGAAGTCATGATCTCATAAGATTTCCCTTTTTCTTTGGGATTAATATATTTTTAACACCGATAATCATCGTAAAACTTTGGATCCATGAAATGGTTGGTATAATTTCCATACTCTTTTAATTTGAATAATTGGAGTGTGGGTGTTACATTAGTTAGCATCATCTTTTCCTCTATTTTATTAACCAACCTATTCATAGCCTTTCTATATCACAATCTTTATAACCACCATTTCCAAATTTAATGTTCCTTTAAATTATATTCAATCAATTTTGTTATGTTTCTTCACACATTTTTTCATGTAGATAGCTATAATTTCATTCCACCATGTGATTTATTCATGTTTTCATGAGACTCCATCTTCCATTTCTTATCAAAACCATGGAAATTTTGGGAATCTATAATTTCTATTTCTACTTTGAGTTCCCATAGAATAATTTTTTCATAGCTACTAATTTATCTTATAGATAATAAATTTAAAACACTTGGTTTTAATCCAATAAAGAATTGGTAAATTTTTCTTTCAGGGTTGATGATTAAACCAAAAGTATACCTTTCAAGTCTTGTAAAAGTTTCCTCTTATGTACCAATGGATTCATCATCCTTTTTCTAAAGATCAAGGAATTCCTTCTCCATTTTTTATATAGAGTATTAGGTAAGCAATTAATGAAAATTATCCTCTTAATATCATACCATCCTATATAGTCAATTTATTCTTCTTACCTCATATTCTTAATAAGATTTCACTGATGATCTATTTCACTTTCCAAATGATAAACATCCAGGACAACTCTTTAATGTTTTGAGCATTGTAGAATAGAAAATATCTTCTAAATAGTGTAAATTAATTTCTCAAGAACTTGTGAATCAGAATACCCAATAAAAAAGGTGGATTTTAGATCATGAAAGACTCAAAAGTATGTTATTGACTCTTTTTATCATCTGGATGCTTATCATGATTCATGGACTGAGAAATTTGTGTGATCATTGCAGTGATATTATTCATTCCATCTCTAATAGAAATTGGTTTCTTAGGTTTAAAATAATTTCATTTTCCATTACATTTGTTGTTAACATGATTCCTTCTGGTTCCAACCATTTAATAAAACCAAAAAACAAAGTGTAAGTGTCAATCTATAATAATTAGAGTGATCTACCCTATAATCATGAAATGTCATTCATAGGATGTATAAAGCATGACACCTTCTTCTTAGTCTGTGGAACCTTAGGTTTATCCTAGGTTATCCATGGCCATTATCAAAACATTATGATGATATCATATACTTAGACTTGTCCCAAGGTTTTTCACCAAATTTTTCTAACCCTGTTCTCCAAATATTAACTAAATATTTCTATGATACCAACTGAGGTGATCCATGATTTTTGTATATAAATATTACCTCATTTTAGATTAATATTAAATATATAACATTACAATCCATGAAAAAACCATAATGGTTTAGTATAATTATAGACTAGATAAAAAATATTATTTACATAAATTCATTATCATATATCATAAATTTCTTCTCACTGTGTACCATTTAAGAAATACCCTTCATAAAACCTTTCTTCATAACCCAAGGAAAAGAAATATAAGAAATAGTGAGCATCAATGCTCAATAAGGGTAAATAATGGAGATATCAATCGATGATGAAATGAAATAATAAGATAATACTAAGGGTATGAGATTATGATCACAAATTACATCTTTCAAACCCTATTTATCCTCAATCATAATCACGAATCATGACATAAATTTTTAGTATTTGAAATACATGAATCATAAGAGTGATAAATCATCACTAGTCAATCATGAAGCATGAGTTTAATTTTTAATCATAAAAAATGTCATAATAATGTTGCACCATCATATTTATATAAACAATTTCACATTTCAAGGTTAAATACCAAGACCATAAAATAATATTGTATTAGTAATCAAAACCTATCTCCCATATAACAACAGATCATGTATCATCACCTATTTCCAATAGGAGATGATACATTCTTATCTATTTTATATTTTGGATCAAGAACATCAACTTGTTTCCTATAATTATCTCATCAGATATAAAACTCCACCCAATGTATTGTAGGGATATATAATTTCAGTCCCACTTATAACATATTTTAATCCATGTATATGTGTTCAATAAAATCATAAAACCATTATCATATCATCATATCATAACCCATGTAAAGAAAACAGGTTTCATAAACATTACATAAATTCATTATAGAATTACCCATGGAAAATAAATGGGTTTCATAAACATATTTACATCATAATAAATAACCACATATATAATTAATAATAATAGAATCATTGGATCATATCCCTAGTAAATCATAATTAACATCAAATAATGTTAGCATAGATGAAAATACTTTTAAAATCTCACTAGAATATTTATTGAGGAAAATACTATTTTTATTTTGAAATCACATATTTAAAGACTAATAATTTTCAAAATATTGTGGAATATTTTTTAAATGTACAATGGAAAAATATAAATTAATATTCAAATATTTCAATGGTCATGATGGTTTATTTTTTTCAAACCATGGACATTAAAATAAATATTTCATTCACATTTTTATGTAAAAAGTCAAAAGTACCTCATTTAGAAAATGATAAGAAGATTCCTTTGAAAAATATATTTATAATGTAATAAATGGGTAAAAATGAACTTAAAAATTCATAGGAGAATAGTAAAAACATTCTTGAAAACATTTTAAAGAATACACGGACATGAAATAAAAATATTTATAACTGAATAAAAAAACATAGATGGTACTCCTTAAAAAAATTATTTCAATATCTTAAGTATATAATGTGTGGAAAATGAAAGGAAAAAATGTATTCAATAGAAATAAGTTGAGGAGAATAAAAATTAAATGGATTTATCAGGTAAGTATTATATAATTTCCTCAATATAAATTCAAGTATAAAAAATATCGAATAATATGGGATTAAGACGTAATCCCCTACCACTTTGGTATATTTTGAATCAAAGCCTATTGAAAGATAGAACCTGACATGGATATATATATCACCATAATTTTCATGATAATCATATTAAAATACATTCATAGTGTGATTTCTCGATCTGGGTGTCCCACACTGATGCCCCAAGTCAGTTAGTCACATGACCCTAAGCACGCCTCCCCATACACCAGAGGCTTCTGACTAATATAGATGGTTTAATAAATATCAACATGGGGATACTTTACCCTCTTTATCAAAGTATCACGATAGCAGAAATAAATAAAAAAATAACCATAAGATAATAAAAAATAAACTATAATCATACTATAATCATTAATAGACCAGTATGACATGTTGAACCAAAACAAAAAACAATATACAAAACAAACAATTGATATATCATGAAAAATTCATATCAAGTTTCTATATGAAAAACCCAGAATAAACACCACTACTACAAATAGGGCTTATAATTGTGATAAAAACCGCCATTAACAACGCTAAAAATAATTGTTAATCTCAGAAAAGATAATGGGGGTCCCCTTTATCAGTGCTATTTTCATCGCTGATAAATGTATAATATATCAGCGCTAAAAATAGCACTGATAAACACTACCTTTATCAGTGCTATTTTGAGCGCGGATAAACACTACCTTTATCAGTGCTATTTTTAGCACTGATATATTATACATTTATCAGTGCTAAAAATAGGGCTGATAAAGACTACCTTTATCAGCGCTTAACTAGCACTGATAAAGGCTAAAGTTCCTGTGCAAAACCAGAACCTACTTAGAACCTGCACAGAACCTGCACACATATGACAACTCTTACACACATCACAAACAACACCCACACACAAAGAATAGAAGAACAAAAATGCTACATAAATTTACTTGAAATCATGAATACAAAACAACGCACTGCTATATATGTTTCAAACAATGCTTAATTTGGTTATAATTATAATTATCCGATAAATAGTTAAAAAATAATGATATTTCATCTTTTTTGCATCCATGATCCACTCTAAAAAATTTTCGTCCATGGCGGCAGTTTCTGAACAAAGCATTTGAACTCAGGAAAAATATTTCACCTATATAAGAAAAAAAATATTATGTTGGTAATACAATAATGAAATAAATTAAACATTAATATGAAAGAATACATTAATAAAATTTCAATTTTAACCTGTTACAACATTTATTTTCATTATTCCATAGGTCTAGGAGAGATGACTATAGAGTGAGAGTTCCTTCCCCATTGTGATGTGATGGCCTGGGTAGGTAAATATTTGTAGGATGGTTTGTGGATTGTGGGACTTTCATAAGGATTTCAGGTTATGATGACACATAGGGGACCCAAGAACATTCCCAAGATATATGTTCTCATGTTAGTCTATATAAGAAATGAAAAACACTCATGAAATGGTCTTTATATACTTGAATATCTTATACACGCTCTAAGGGTTTTGTTGATGATACCTACTAGACTGCCATGGATTTGAAGTGTGGATGTTTTAGCATCCTACCATGTTATATCTATTGGTGCTCATAATGGGGGGCCCAATGTGGTACCTTCTATCTTCCATAGTAAAGGGTGTGGGAATGAGCAATTCTTATAATACCTGAGGTTATCCACTGGGGTTTATGGAAAGGGTAGGTCCATAGAGAACCTGTTAGACTAATCATTTTTTTCTCATTTTAAAAGCCATATTATGGGTTGTCGGTACCCAAAACAAGGTTCAAGGAAAGGCCAGAACAAGAGACTTGCACCTTCACAACCAAAACTAGCAATATAGCAACAAAAAAATATCACCACACTACAGATCATAGTACCTGTAATCATCTCTGCATCCCATACCAGATTCATCTTCCGCAGTGGTCGATTCCCAAACAAAAGTCGTTCCATGCCGCCTCCCAAAATCACCAACATCCAAGTTCCTCGACTGATCCAGATGCGGTTGGGTTCCACAACATTGTTTTAATAAGCTTTCTTTTTTAAAGGCAAGAATCATCCCACTATCCCGCTTAAAATATGATTTAGTTCTTGCCGGGCACTAGAGATAGGAGTAGTCTTTCCTAGTTCTTCTTCTTGGAGTCACTGATAAGGTTCCTTCACACTCGACCATCCTCTTTTTCCCCCTTGTACTATATCTTTGTATGAATGAATATCCATTCCATTCATATTTTCTTTATCTCCTCCATCCTGCTCGTTCCCTTTACTGAGAAAATCCTCTGAGGCACAACCATTGCGCCCACTATTACTCCTCCTTTTTTGGTTCAAAGTATTAACCTCAATCTGAACAAGAAATCCAACCCCATCAGTAGAATTATTCATATCCCTAGAGACTTCCTATTGACCCAGACATCCACCAATGTGCTCTTACATGGATACCCCACCACCCACACCCCCACCTTCTGAATTAGGACATAAACCAGAATCAAAACTGACATTGGAGAGGCCTTCAAACTTGTTTCTTAAAGGGATAAAAGGCCTGGACGATATATCCATACCTCTAGCCCCCCTGTCTCAGGTTGAACTGGAGGCACCTCCCCCTCACTGTGTTGCTCGAAGCGATCCCCTTCAACATCCAGCACCGACCCTACCATGGCATTCACCCTGCCAAAAATCACCACAGTTCTCTGGCCATCCTCGACCAAATCTCTACTGACCTCCTCCCTCTGATTAGCCACCACTGTAGGTTGAGACTCCCTGTCACTTCCTTCTGGTCTTTCATCCTCTAGAACAGGTACCGCCCTCGTACCAACCTCCAACGCCTTACTCAGGACATCTCCTTCTCCTCAAACAGATCCAAGACCAGCCACAACCTTCATTCTACAGTCCTCAACTAGTTGTCGTTCCACCACCGGGAGGTGAGGATCCTCACCCACACCTTCAGGTCTCGTTTGCTCCTGTCCTGGACCCACCCCCACACCAACCTCTGAAACCCTTCCTAAAGCACCTCCTACCCTTTCGGTAGACACCAGGGCATCTGAACAGTGAGCCTTCTAGGGCCCTCCCTTATTGAAAACCACCACTTAATGACCCCAGTGGTGAAAAACAGAACAATAATACATCCATTCCTCATAAAAAACCTGTTGTTTTCACCTATAATCTTCTCTAATTGTAATACATACATGATAAAAAGGTATCTGGGAAGAATCCAATTCCACACAAACTCGGGGATTAACTCGGTGACACACAGATTTAGTTCGAGAATCAGAACATAAATACCTTCCTATGAGATTACCCACCATGCGAATAACAGCCAGATTCTGAAAAGGTAGTGGAATACCCCACACATATTCACCTCCAATGGTAAGATAGAAAACAAATCCAATATATGGATACATATAATATATATATATATATATATACTTAGTTAGAATAATCCCAAATGATATGGTAAGGGAAGTGTTGTTAAAGGCACATGCCTTAGGGCGCCTTGGTGAGAGGCAAGGCGAGGCGCAGCTGGAGAACCTGGTACCACTGCACCTATGGACCATGTCCATGGGCCTACATGGACCCAATTACATGTAGCATTACATGTTTTACATGTGGAATTAATAGTGTGTCCAAACTAATTGGGACCTGGTCGTGTGCTACTGGTCATGTGTTGCTGGTCGTGTCCATGTACTTGGGTATACAGTCGTGTACTTCCTCATGGGATCCCATCAATGTGATTCACTAAATGTTTTGAAATACTGGGGAAGGGGTACATGATTTGTTGGATAACTACATGCAACTCCATAATTATGATTTCCTGAAACCCTATCCACCACACACATTGGGCTACACACCGTGTGTTCATCCTTGTACACAACATGTAGTCAGGTTTTCTCCAGATTCTCAAATACTATCTTTGCATGTTGAATCTAATCCCTCTACTTTAATTTCATCAATATTTACAATTAGGCCCTATATCTAACTGAAAATGGTGGATATAGTCCATATTTGTTGTTTCCATCCATTTTTTGTTGGAAAATGGATTTTGTTGATCCTTAGTTGTTTTGTCGTTCACCCCATACGCACTTCACACCATCATGCCTTACTTCAATATTGATTTGTTCAAAGATTCATAATATGAATCTGGGGATAGAAAAAATTGAGTAATAAATTAAGATTTCAATACATCGGATCATTCTCAATCCACAATTGGTACATATCCATAGAAGGGATCAATCTGCTCAAACTATTTAATCAACAAGGGTGTAAACATAAAATTTAACATTCCTACTTAGATATTGGATCATTTTTCATCAAAAATCATGATATCTAATGATTGAAGGAAGTCATTGTGTTCATTGTATCTCACTCTGCTATAATATGGCATTTTCTCATCATCCAAGGTTATTCACCAAATAAGGTTGGAGGATAATAAATGCTCATATATGGATAACATAAGTAGTAGGAATTCACCTTCATCCTATTTGTGTACAATCTTCCATCAGGTATGCTACCCATTCGTTTCTAAAGACATCTATATCATCTTCTAAAAATGAGTTTTTGTGATAGTCATGGTAGTACTGAAAAAATATAAATTCACAAATGATTAATAAATATTTTAAATTAACTCGTAATTATTTTTGAAAATACCTCGACAGGGATGCTAGTTTGTTGATGAAATACGATCTCTTTCATAAATTTACAAACATAATAACCACAGTCCTTTCTTTTTGTTTGTTTTGGAAACTAAAGAAACATCAACAACAATAAGTAATTTGTTTTGATATGAGTTTGGATAGTGCAATGCTATTATATATACCATGATACTTTTCCAGTTTTAGATCTTGTAGGCATTCTTATCCTTAGTCCATGGAATCATTCCATGCATTAGACGATATTGATGCACCGCCCTATCATAATAGAATCCTCATTAAACGATAACATAAATTATATAACTAGATGTTTAGTTTTAAAATGTTGCATCTAGTGTATTACAAATTAACATATGCCATCATTTGTGTCCGGTTTGTTGGATATCCATGCATTGAATCCCAAAAATAAATCATTGGAGTATCCAAATTTACTGCAATCAGCATCCAATGGTCCCTAAAAATACAAAAAGGAATAAGTAAAGAAATAAATGAAAATATAGTTGATATGATTAAATTGTAGAGTTTTACCCCTGCATCATTGGAATTAAAAGGAGTCTGTCATCCATAATTTTGTTTTCAAATTATTTGAACAGGTATGACATTATTGAAGCCTCTTTATCAGAATCTATTTCATCTTTTTAAGAGGTGGTGTGAGGACTAACGAGTCCAAATTTTTGTTCATGGGGAAATCCTATTAATTGTTTTTCATATATACACCTGCGAAAAATATAAAATGTATTTAGTCATAATTATCAGAGTATATTAGCTTTTGTAAAATCAAATCATGAAAACATACCTCATTTATAAATTTACAACTAAGGCGCCTAGACATTCATACTTGAGGAGTTCATTTACATTTTCAACACTAATGAAATATGATGTTTCCTCTCCATAAATATTTTTTTTGAAAATCAACTGTGTGATAATTACTGTCTTTCAAATTTGTATCCACATGAGCCTACAATGATATTAACCGTGGATATAGAACGGGCGGGGGGAAGGTGCTCTCAGTAGACCGTTTCAATTGGTTGGTTGATCCTTGAGATAGTTTTGAGATGATTTTTCATTTCAGCCCCTTCTCTTTGTAGTTCTATAATAAAATTCATCAGTTCAGACCTTTTTTCATTAAATGTTAAAGGTCAATCTTGAAAAATAAATTGTAAATAGATACCTTTTTGTCGACATGTTTTTTTACAAGAATTTTCAGCCATGCGATGAATGTTCCAACAGCTTGTTCAACCATATGAATGTCGTCATCCTCATTTGGAATAGGTAGCTCGGCACTCGGCTCATTATCTACATTAATTGACACTCTAAGATGATCTTTTTAAAGTTGTCTGTTGTGTAGCATGTCGTTCTACGTACTGAACACCGTAGCCCTCTCTACAGGGCGATATGTGGGAGTTGATAGATATAAATCATAGTCATTTTCACCATGTATAATATTAGTACAGGAAAGCTATCAGTGTCTATGTGAATAACATTTCTCAGAAACAATTATTCAAACATTGATTACCTCAGCTAAGTCTGTATTTTTAGGGGAATGGCTCGCCTCAAAGCTGGTGGGGGTGGGGCGGGGTCATCATGCACGGGTTATTGTTGAGTTGTTTCTTCTCTTTGCCTCTCCCCCATCAATTTTTCTATCATCTCTCTCTGGTATTCTTAAACTTCTTGAAAAATAGTTAATTGTTCTTGTATCTTTTCCATTTTTTCATTTTGATCCTCTGCTTATTTTTGTTTTTGAAAATATGTCTGGGGTGTCACCCCAAAACCCACACCTCTAACGCAGCCATACTGTTATGGCTGCTTCAAGGCTGCTGAAATTATGTCTGCATCTGGTGCGGCTGTTGTTGATTCTTGTGACTATGTCAGATATAAAATATAGAAAAATAAGTAGTTATTGTAATGTAATAGTGATTTAAAGAAAATCAAATTTATATTATGTCATACTTACACATGTTTATCACACTTTTTGTGTGTTTTCATCTATCAGTATCCCCTCTTTATTTACACAAGACTCCTTCCATAGAACATGGCATGGGATGGATATGGATTTCGATTTCGATTCATCAATCTGCATATAAACAGAGAAACATGGTTATGGTGTTGTTTTATGTCACATACAAGTAGTCTAGTACATTTAAAAGATGTACCAATTTTTTCTCAAGTGAAGCGTACCCCATCCTTGCTTTATAGTAAGGGTATGCTGGTTCTGTTGCGCGTTTTTTATTTTCAGCACTCAGTTTCTGTTTAATAAATAAAAAACTGTCAATCAAAGTGATGAATACAAGAAAACATCAAATAACATATTACCCCACACAGTGTACCTGAAAAGTATGCTCCCCAAGACGGTTGCTAAATGAATCCCATGCTCCTTGGGATATCAAGTGTGCATAAAGAGGAGGTGGGTGTGGCTTGATTTTCCCTTCTACATATTTAAGATGACATTTTGTTAAAATTGTGTGGAAACCTCTATGAATCCTTCCTAGAACTCTTAATACATATTCCTTGTGTGAGGAATCTACTATAAATGCACTCTGCAATGGATGATGAAGAGTAAGTCAATGTTTTGGTATTTTATTTTATTTTAATAAATTAAAAAAATTATATCATAATGTTACCGTAATCTCTTCCCACATTAGTGTCTTCATCCCGGTTACAACATAGTGCCATGACTGTACATCAATCGGCACGCATTTCTGAGTGACGATTTCAATGTAGCTACTAAAGATGGCTCTTTTGGGGTTAACATGTTGGTCACGCTTATTCCATCCCACCTCAAATTTGATGCCTTTTGCTTTTGCCTTAAGGATTTTGGCTAACATTATTAAACTACGATGCTCTTGTTTTTTGTTGCGCTTTCAGGGGTTCATTTCCTACCATTTCATCATAAGTATCATCAATATGTTCCCTTAGAGCACTAGCATCAGCACTGGGACCATCAGCAATAGGTTGAGAAACCTTTTGTACCTCAGCACTAGGACTAGCAACAATAGGTTGAGAAACCTGTTGTTGCTCTACACTGGGACCACCAGCATCTGGTTGAGAAACCTGATGTTTTTCTAAAGTGGGACCACCACCAGCTAGTTGAGAAACCTCTTGTTGTTCTTCACTGGGACCACCAGGTGCTGGTTGAGAGAAATTTTGTGCCTCGGGATTGGGCACATCAGCAGGTACAGAAGTTATTATCTGCAGAAGTGGTTTAATATTTAATTTAGATTACATAAAAGCAGCAGCTAATAGATAATAACATAACGTAACACAATGTATATTACAATAAACAAATAGACTGATTATTGTACTCTCTTTTTTTATTTAAAGGCTGAAGAGATTTGACTCCTCTATAGACTATGTAAATCCCTTCATTGTGGTCTCCTCTGACATACAAAACGCCGTCTACATTGGGACCACTGTGAAAGGATTGTGAAGTCCCTATAAAAGGGTCAACCTCTATTGAACTTTCATCTGACCCTTTAGTTGTTTTGGTCGATAACAGAACAATTGACCAATTTCGGTTTTCAGGGTCTGGAACATAAAATAATTTTACTGCTTGTGATTCCATTATAAATGGTTCATATTTCTCCCCTTCCTTACTGAAATTAACTTTCATGAATCCTAATTCATCTATTTTAACAGCACTCCTGTTATCAACCCACTTGAATTGAAAAATCGACACTTTGAATTTCATATAATCCAACTCCCATATTCGTTTGATGAAGCCAAAGTATTACATATTCGCATAAATTGGATTTTTGTCCTTAGCACTGGAAACATGCATCGCCTCATCCACAAGTATAACCCCACTATTGTGCAATGTACTGTCTTCATCGTGTTCATTAGTATAGAATGTATAACCATTAACTGTGTAAGCATTGTAAGATAATAGGTACACACTTGCTCCTACGGCTAGCCATCGAAGTCATTCTGAAATTGAGTCTAGATTTTCATCTAACTGCTTAAAAATATGGTCCCAAAACCATCCTATAAATGGTCGATTATGTGTATCTGATATCCATTTTTCATCCCTATAAGGATTCAAACACCTAAGAATTTCTTCGTGGGTTTGAAAATATGGGTAAACATCGAAACTGTTTTGTAAAACGTAAATGTGGGCCTACTCCTGATCTGTAATATTGATTGTGACAACCTCTCTTCCAGAAATTCCTTAACCCTCAAGCCGCTCAGTGTGACGATATTTCGGTAGTCCAATGATTTCCCCACAAGATAGGTATTCGGTAAAAAATTCAACGGCTTCCTTAACAATATATTCCTCTACAATACAACCCTCTGGACGTCTTCGGTTTTTGACATACCCTTTCAAAATCCTTATATACCGTTCAATGGGGTACATCCATCTATAATGTACAGGACCACATAGTCTAATCTCTCTCACCAAATGAACCATAAAATGAACCATCATATCAAAAAATGTCAGCGGGAAGAACATTTCCAATACACATAATATGACAGCAATTTCTCTTTTCATAGTTGGAAATTTCACCGGGTCTATAACTTTGATGCATATAGATTTGAAGAAGAAACAGAGCTTCGTTAATGTATGGCAAACATTCTTGGAAAAAATACAACATAAATCTATAGGAATTAGATCTTGCATCAAAACATGGAAGTAATGTGATTTTACACCCTTTAATTTTAAATCGTTCATTGACACAATGTTCTTGATATTTGATGAATACCCCTCTGGAACCTTTACATCATTCAAGAAGTTGCAAAACTGATATCTCTCCTGCCTGGAAAGAGTGTAAGTATCAGGAGGAAGAAATTTTTGTTTTTCACCCTTCATTAGTGCCAACTCTTCTCGTATTCCCATCTCAAACATGTCCAATATTGCCTTAATTCCATCCTTTATTTTGTCGGGTTCATTTAGAAACGTTCCAATGACACTATCACATACATTTTTTTCAACATGTATAACATCAAGAAAATGACTGATATACAGAAAATTCCAGTATGTTAATTAAAAAAAAACTGATCTCTTTTTCCAACAAGTTTTTGTAAGGTTTTTCGAAAACGGTTTACTAAAAGTAGTGTCCAAATATTTTACTTTCTCAAAAAATTGATCACCTATTAGTGGAGGCGATGTTGTACGTTCTTCTAAACTTCCGTTGAATGATGTCGTCCAAGATCAGTACTTATGTCATCAGGGTAGAAATCTGTGATGTACTAGAAACACGGTTTTCGATTAATGTTTCAACCTCATTGACTGTGTACCTTCTTCACAAATGGGACACCCTTGAGTTCCTTTAATGTTATATCCTGAAAAATTTCCATAAGTAGGAAAGTCATTTATCATCCTGTACAACATGGCTTTCAAAGTGAAATATTCATTTTTGTAAGCATCATACAACGTAACACCTGAATCCCACAATATTTTCAATTCCTCGATCAATGGGGCCAAATAAACATCAATATCATTACCCGGTTGTTTTGGTCCTGATATAAGCATAGATAACATGATGTATTTTCATTTCATGCATAACCACGGTGGTAAGTTATAGTTTACCAACATAACTGACCATGTACTGTGACTACTGCTTTGAAAACCAAAAGGATTCACCCCATCTGTAGATAACACCAGATGAAGGTTTCTTGGCTCATTCCCAAATTTAGGATACTCGTGATCAATTCTCTTCCACTGAGGAGAATCTGTTTGGTGACATAGTTTCCCATCTTTAATTCTTGTATCTTCATGCCATGCCAATTTTCCTGCAGTCTCCTCACTTCCATATAGGCGCCTAAACCTTTGAATTATTGGAAAGTACCATACAACTTTCGTAGGACTAGAATCATCTTTCTTGTATAGAGAAGCACGACACCTTGGGAATTATTTAAGTGATTTGTGGTCCTTTAAAAAAAATATACAGACATTTGGGCAGGCATGTATTCTTTTAGAGATCATACCCATCAATCCTAGCATTCATTTGGAATCGTATGTTCGGCTTGGGAGTTCATTATCTTCTAGGAACAAGTCATTTAGGAGAGAAAGTAGTTCTGTAAAACTGGCATCACTCCACCAGTTTCTTGATTTCAAATTATACAGCTTAAATATGGCTAACAACATTGTATATTTAGTGCAACCAGTATATAATGGCGTTTTTTCACAACTCTTTAACTTCTTAAGCAATTTTGGGAAATCACGAAGTTCATCTTCAACTTTCCTTGTCATTTCCTCAATACGATATTCATCATCATTCACATCTGTAATCACACCCTCCATAAAATCATCTTCACTATTCATTCTTGTAATCATATCAGATGATCTGTAAAATGTCGTGTTATCTAAGCCACTACCTACATTCATTTTTTCCCCATGTTTATTCCAACATGTATAACTTAGATCTATTCCGTGACAGATCAGGTGTTCTTCCAATTCCTCTGGACTAATTTGTCTTGAATAACAACAGCGTATACATGGACAAAGTATTTGAGAAGGGTCATATGCATGATCTTCTCCAAACTTGATAAACTCTTTCATGCCATCTTCATACTCTTTTGTCAGCTGATTGGTATTCATCCATTCTTTATTCATATTCATTGTATTTATGGGTTTGATCTCAAACTTTCCTAATATTATGTTTTAATTAATCAAGTAGCATTTTTTGGGTTTTAAATCATGGTACAAATTCCTCTAAACTCATGTGAAATCCATATACATGTTGTGCCCAGTAGGGTGAACATCGTGTATGGATAAGATACCTGATTTAATCTGACATATATAAAATTAATTCCAAGTTAGTCTTACAAATACTGAATGATGCCTTTGAAAATACATGACATATAGAACAAATTGAGCTAAAGGTGTGTACTTTAGATACATATTGAGTCACCTCACCAGTTATGCATCACATTTATTTGGAATACACGGTGTGTAGTCCTTACATGACCACTAGGGGTGTATAGTCTATACACATCAAGTTTCTATGGTATCTATACATGGTGTGAGTGAAGTAAAAAACATGACATATGTTTCTACCATTATTTCATGGCATGTACATGGTTTCATGCTGAAGTATATGTCTTGGAGATACATTGTGTATGACCTAGGTTCACATGACATGTAACATTTAAAATGAAACTTATTCCATGTTTGAGTCAGAAGATTAGTCATGTGGTGTAAATTTTGGAGATAAATGTTGTGTGGAATTAAAATCTATATGAAATCCATGTATGGTGAAGCATGTTCCATTTAACAAGACTATATACCATGTATTTTAATGTGTCTCATAGAGTCCTCTAGAAGTCGTTTTCTAGGATTCATTGGAATTGAACTAGTAACAAAGTGGTGGTGCCATTGAAATGGGTAAATTTTGGATTGATATTCAATGGTGGGAGAACTACAACATGGAAAACAAATGGCATATCAATCATGAAAACAACAGCAACACCATACAAAAACACAATTGTGATCACAATCGCAACACCAAACAAACCAAACAATCACAATTTTAGATTTTACAAAGCATCCCTTATTCAATTTTGTTTGTTAATTCAGGGGTTATCACAGAAGTTTTATCATCCTAGGGTGTTCATTCATAATTCAAGTATATGTAAATTACAAATTTTTATATTCCAATGTTCAACAAGAACCAACCAACATTCAATTCATTTAGTACGCAAACACGGACCACCAACGGCCACAATTTTCAGCAGGTCATTTAGCCTGTACATTTCACAATATAACCATCAATATCAAATAGTAATAACATGTGAACAAGAGGAAACCAATGAGTAACAGGAGAAAACTCACCGCGAAGGTGTCAATAAGCACACGGTAGAGGTGCATTTGTGGCAGAGGAGTGGCGCACAGCAGAAGATATTTCCAACTGAAAATAAAACATCAAATAGGGGAAACCCATGAGAATAAAATTATCTAAAACCGGGTACACAATTTACCACATCCCACATACCCCAAGAACCCACTAAAACCAAAATAAAACCACACCATGGTTAAACACACCTTATGATAATAAGAAATTATAGAACCCACCTTCGATAGAATGAGTTCAACAGACTTTTAAAATATAAAAGATGAACATGCAGTGGGTAATGTAAAGACCCGTAAAATTCAAGGGAAATTTTTTCTTAATTTTCTTTAGAATTTTACCAGAGCGCGGTTTCAGACGGCACCTGATTCCGAGGCCCGGAGTGCCCGGAATTAATTTCTGAAGTTTGGCTCGGGTACGTTCAGTGAACGAACGAGCGGGTTTTCCTAACTTTTGATTCGGTGCTCGGAATTGAAATCCGAGGGCACCGATGAACTCGCAGCACCGATATTCGCTTAAAGAGACCTTTTCGGAAGTTGCATTTGTTGCGGGTTGAAAGTTAGTTTTGGGGTTTTTTTTAGTTTGAGTTAAATAAAATTTGTGAAGAAAAAATTTTATTATAACTTGATAAAACCTACCAAAGGGGGTTGGAAGTGGGACCCACACCCACTTAACCTCCCTTGGGAGGATTAAGTGTGGTGGGGCCCACAAGAACCCCTAAACCTTTCATATTCTCTCAACTCCCTTAACGCCTCATTAAATGACTTAAGTTACTTATTTAATTATGGGAGTTAACCCTTTTGAATTTCAAGCATTTGAAATTCTAGTGTGTTATGTGTTAATAAAATAAGATGTTGTCTTATTTTATTTTGGTTAATTGTTTGTCTTCTTGAGAGGTGGAGACCTTTTTCTTCTTCTTCTTCATCTCTGACGAAGATCACGAAGAACGCTCATCTTGACGAAGAACGCTCAAGTCCCGACGAAGAACGCCGCTCCGCTCTTCTTCGTCTTCTGTGTCAACGAGTGGGAACGCCGCTTCCTCCTCGGATTTCCTTCGTCGACATAAGAAGTTTCGCCAACGACGTGTCTCTTCGGACGCATCCCTTCGTCATCGGATTTGACGAACGGCTACCGCGACGCCCGACCTCCGCGACGTCGTCTTCCGTGGAACGTTGACAATCTTCGAACCTTATACCCGAGGTAGGGGTTGTTGTTTATTGTTTAGTTATTCTATTTTTGATCATGAATTTTAGCAAGTCTAACGTGTGGCTTTGGATTATTTTAAGATGCGTTATTGTTTAACGTGAGGGGGGCCGGACCGCATGAACACGGCCGAACCCCCCTCCATCGTTCATGTTGTTTATTCTTGCGGGTGGAAGCAAAGTGGCGTGGTGCCGTCGCACCACGCGGATGATCGTGCAATTATTTTACGCGGCGCCGTCGCGCCACGCCGAGGAAGAATCTTCAAGAACGCAACGCCGTCGCGCCGCGTTGAGAGGAATCAAGGCACGGAGAAAGGGCGAGGTGTCGTCGCACCGCGCCGGACGACGAACATCGCGGCCGGTTCCGGGCCGCGGCGGGACGAGGAGACCGCGGCCGGTTCCGGGCCGCGGCGGGATGAGAAGACCGGCGGCCGGGCCGCCGGCGTCGGAAGCCGAAGGGGGGACCGGATTTTCCGGTCCCGTTGGAGAAAACCGGCCGGCCAGCTGGCCGGCTGGATGCCATTAAACCGGGGGAATTAATCCCCCGACCATCACGTTAAACCCCCCTCTTAAAAGAGGGGCGGTTTCCTTGTGGGGGGCAAAGCCCCCCGTTTCCTGCCAATCAAGCCCCCCACGTGGGGGGGGGGCGGTTTTGCAAAGAGGGGCGCGGCTTTAAGCCGCGCCGTTATTCAATCAGCGGGGGCTTAGCCCCCACGTGTAGCCACCCCACGGCGACAAGCCGTCGCGGCTCCCCGCGCCGCCGGGCCGCCCCAAGGGGGGTCGGGCCGGGTCGGCCTGGACCCGGACCCCCCCGTTTCGAACCAGTTCCGGTCTTTTGGCCATAACTTGAGCCTCGGACCTCCGATTGACGAACCGTCTGCGGAAACGCGATCCTTGGATCAAGACGGTCTTTTCGGTATATCACACTCAAGGTTTCGGATTACTTTGAGTTCGGCCGGGTTGGTTCGTTCACGAAACCAACCGGGCCTTCGGAGCGGAAACGCTCATATCTTGAGCTACGGACGTCCGATTAACGTGTCGTCAGCTGTGTTGTGTTCCTCTTAGTGAGACGGATCTTGTGGCATACTCCGCCCGAGGTTTGGACGTAGGTGGAGTACGGTCGGGTTGGTTTTGCCTTAAAAACCAACCGGGCCTCGGAGACGAAAATGCCAATAACTCTCAGACCGGGCGTCCGATCGACGCGTCGTCTGTTGCGTTGAGTTCCTGTTGACGATACGGAACTTTTGGATACATCAACTCTGGTCTTTGTGACAGTTGATGTATCAGCCTCTCATCTCGTGGAGGAGACCCTCCGAACGAGTTTGCTGTGTGCGGGAACCCTAGTGCTGGCTGCGACTGTTTCTATGACTGCTACTGCTACTACTGCTACTGTGACTGCGACGACGACAGTACAGAGATCCTGTGTGGATTCGACGACGACGACTTCAGCACTCAGCGATCCTACGTGGATCAGTGCTACAGGTCCTGTGTGGGCCCGATCCTGTGTGGGTCCTTGCGCTCAGCGGTTCTGTGTGAGCCAGCGCCTACAGGTCCTGTGTGGGCCCGATCCTGTGTGGGTCATTGCGGGGGTTAGTTACCTATCGATCCTCCGTGGGTCCGACGACTTAGATGGATCAGTGATCATCTTTATCGTCCTTTGAAGAAGTATACCTGTGTGAGCTGAACCCTATTGCTTTCCTGTGTGGATTGTGTTGTGCAATCCTGTGTGGATTACGTTTTGCTTTCCTGTGTGGAATACGTTTACTTTCCTGTGTGGACTGAGTTGTACTTGGGCTCGGAGGTTGGAACGTATTTGAATTGATGACTTAGGTATATGTATGGGCATATACCTAAGCAATGTCGGTTGTTACCTTGTGATTGTTACTTTTCTTCGTGGTTTATCCTTTGTGGATTTGAGAGACCTTCAGGGGTCTCGGGGTCCCTACTGAGTAGCTTATACTCACCCCTGCACGGGCTTTGCCCGCACTACGTTGTGTTGGTTGCAGACGATGGACAGCGTTGACCTTAGCTGAGGCTTGCAGAGCGGGACGGTACCCGGAGGTGGACCACTGGGCGGGACGTGCTCGTAGCGGACGGCGGGACCCGTGGAGCAGAGGAGCTATCTGTACCCACCCTTCAGGTGGGATTTACAGTGGACAGCTCGGAGTAGCGGCTTTTACCTTTCAGTTGCTGTTTTCCCTTTCGATTTGTACTTTACTTTCAGTTTGGGTTTGTATACTGGCCCTTTTACTTTTCCGCACTTTCAGTTGTACTATGCTTTTGTTTAGTGTTTACTTTCCGCTTGATTGCTTTACAAAGGCAATGCCTTCCCTTTTTACCGGGATTTACGCCTTGGTGCTAGTCGCCAGCCCCTGGCCTATGGAAGGCGGGCTTGGGGTAGTCACGGCACGGACCCCGAGGGCGGTTCGTGACAAATTGGTATCAGAGGAGTTCGGTTCTACCGCGAACTCTGATCTTTTCTATGTGAAGCAATAATGTTTAGCGTATTGAGTGTGGTTATCAGTCCAGGGAGTCCAGTGTTAGTGCGGCGGCCGACGTATCCGTACACCAGGACCCTGACTTCTGATTTCCGACTTAATGCACGAAAACATTGATTGCATGTGTGTTTTGAAAGTTTTCTTTGTGATTACTTATATCAGCTCACCAGGTATACTGTTCTAACCGTGGCGCACCTGTTTCCTTTTCAGGATGGCCCCACGACGGCAGCCAGCTAGGGTTCCGAGAGTCGAGCGAGACGACAGCCCACCGAGCGACGAGGCCTCGGTACAGGGCCCTTTTCCAGTAGTGGCACCGCGGTAGCTCTACCCGCCGAGCCCCCGATGCTTCCAGCAGCAGCCGCTGACGATGCACATCGCCTCAGCGCACTGCATGAGTTTCAGCACCAGCGACCGCCCAGGTTTCGCGGGGAGACGGATCCCCAGGCAGCAGAGGACTGGCTGGAGGCAGTAGTTCGAGTGTTTAGGCTAGTGAGGACACCAGCAGACCTCATGGTGATCCTCGCTGCGAGCCTACTACAGGCAGCAGCAGGACGATGGTGGAGCTTGATGCTCCAGGTGCACGATGAGGCATCTCTTCTTTGGACGGACTTTGAGAGCCTCTTCCGCTCGGAGTTCGTCCCAGCCACCCTTCGTGCGGTGCGTATCCAGGAGCTTCTTCAGCTGCGGCATGGCAGCATGATGGTCGCTCAGTACTCGGCGAGATTTACCGATCTCTCGCGCTACTCGACCGACATGGTACAGGACCCATTCTTCCGGGCCCGGCCCTTCGAGCAGGGTTTGAGACACGAGATCAGGGCATCGCTGATTTCCCTCAGCATACCGACTCAGACAGGAGTACTGGAGCGGGCCCTTCTGATCGAGAGCTTCCTTGCTGAGTCTACACCAGCACAGAGACCCACCGCAGGGCGGCACGTGGCAGAGTCATCTGCAGCAGGCAGTCGACGGATGACTCAGGGGTCCAGACAGACCAGACCTTCGGGCAGACGATCTCAGGGCACTGGCTCAGCAGTGCGGGGCACACAGCGCGGAGCCAGTCTTACGAGAGGCAGACAGTGCTACTCGTGCGGCGGGCAGGGCCACATGGCTCCTGACTGCCCGACCCTCCGTGCCGAGGAGCAGCAGTCAGTTGATGGACCACCGAGGCAGAGGCAGAGGGTCGACCATGGCGGTCCGCAGGGAGGAGGCGGACGAGGCAGAGGAGCAGGAGGAGCAGCCGGTGGTGGCCGACGCTATGAGGCTCTACCACCACCACCACCAGGAGGTCCACCCCGACCACAGGGAGCTGGCGGGCAGCGACAGGCACAGCTCCAGGCAGCAGAGGCCTACGACCACGGCGCACCCGAGATGATTCGAGGTACTATCTGTGTCTATTCCACCCTTGCTGCAGTTCTTATAGACACAGGAGCGAGTCACTCTTTCATAGCCGCTGCCCTTGTTCGGAGCTCGGAGATTCCGACAGAGCCGTTGACTCGATCCTTACGGCTAGAGACTCCTACGGGAGCAGACTCGACGATTACGCACTGGTGCCGGCAGTGTGAGCTTACTCTAGGAGGCGAGAGCTTCGGCTGGGATCTTCTTGTAGCAGCGTCGAGGCCTTACGACGTCATCTTGGGCATGGATTGGCTATCTACGGTCCATGCACAGATTGACTGTTTTAGGCGCAAGGTGCGATGTGTACGCACCGACGGGAGCAGGTTCACCTTCACCGGCGAGAAGGGAGCCTTAGCAGCACAGGATGGACTTCCGCGGAGGAGAGGACAGCCCATCACTCATCAGTTGGATAGCCTCATCCTTGGAGCAGTTGACGTGCGGAGTCCTGGTTTTCCTGCAGTGGTGGATCAGTTTGCGGACGTTTTTCCCGACGACGTCCCAGGGCTACCTCCTCGTAGAGAGGTAGACTTTTATATTGACTTGTACCCCGGGACATCCCCGATATCTACTCCAGCATATCGGATGGCCCCCGCCGAGCTTCGAGAGCTACGGGTACAGTTGGAGGACTTGCAGAGCAAGGGGTTCATCCGACCCAGTGTTTCACCCTGGGCTTCCCCGATATTGTTCGCCAAGAAGGCGGACGGGAGCTTGTGACTTTGTGTTGACTATCGTCGCCTGAACCAGGTGACAGTGAGGAACAAGTATCCGCTACCGAGGATTGATGACCTCTTTGATCAGCTCAAGGGAGCACGCTGGTTCTCGAAGATAGACCTCAGGCCAGGCTATCATCAGCTCAGAGTCAGAGACGAGGATGTGCAGAAGACGGCCTTCAGATGTCGGTATGGCCACTATGAGTTCTTGGTTATGCCTTTCGGTGTAACCAATGCTCCAGCAGTGTTCATGGCTCTCATGAACAGGATCTTTCAGCCATACCTCGATCGGTTTGTCGTGGTCTTCATCGACGACATTCTGATTTATTCTACGACAGAGGAGGAGCACGCCTATCACTTGCGAGTTGTTCTTGACACACTCCGAGAGCACCAGCTTTATGGTAAGCTCTCGAAGTGCCAGTTCTGGATACGTGAGGTCCACTTTTTGGGACACGTTATCTCTGAGGCGGGAGTTGCAGTGGATCCCGTGAAGATTGAGGCTGTGTTAGCTTGGGAGCCACCCAGGAGCGTGACTGAGATTCGGAGTTTCTTGGGACTAGCTGGATACTATCGGAGATTCGTGCCAGACTTCTCTAGAGTCGCGGCATCACTCACAGCTTTGACAAAGAAGGGGAAACCCTTCGTGTGGTCAGACAGATGTCAGCAGAGCTTCCAGGAGCTGAGACAGAGATTGACTAGCGCACCTATCTTGAGGTTGCCTAAGGAGGGAGTAGGGTACGTAGTCTACTGCGATGCATCATGGACCGGACTCGGATGTGTTCTGATGCAGGAGCGGGCCGTGATCGCCTATGGATCACGTCAGTTGAGGCCGCATGAGCAGAACTACGCTACCCATGACCTGGAGTTAGCAGCAGTGGTCTTCGCTCTGAAGACATGGCGACACTATCTGATGGGCGAGCGCTTTACAGTCTTTTCCGATCATCAGAGTCTCAGGTATATCTTCTCTCAGAAGGACCTGAACCTGAGACAGCGGCGATGGCTCGAGTTCCTCCAGGACTATGACTTTGAGATATTCTATACTCCTGGGAAGGGGAACGTAGTAGTCGATGCCCTCAGCAGGAGGACGGGCATTCAGCTACTTGAGGAGGCAACAGAGCAGCTAGCCTCTTTGCAGATATCCTTCGTGGATAGAGATGGAGCAGCCTTTCTTCAGTCTCTCACAGTCACTCCTCCACTACTACAGCGGGTCAAGGAGGCACAGCGTGAGGACGCTGACTGTGAGACACGGCGTGCACAGATATCCTCGGGACAGGCACCTGATGGTTTCTCCCTTGGAGTAGAGCACAGCATCCTTTTCAGAGGAAGTACCATGGTACCAGTTGCTTTGCGAGAGGAAGTGCTGAGAGAGTTTCACACTTCTCCTTTGGCGGTACATCCTGGAGTGGCGAAGATGTACCAGGACCTCAGACGACAGCACTGGTGGCCGGACATGAAGAAGGCAGTAGCAGAGTTCGTTTCTCGATGCCTCACCTGCCAGCAGGTGAAGGCAGAGCATCAGGTACCAGCGGGCTTGGTACAGCCCTTGGAGGTTCCGGAGTGGAAGTGGGACGGCATATCTATGGACTTCGTGACTGGAATTCCACGCACTTCCAGAGGTCACGACTCCATCTGGTTGATTGTTGACCGACTCACCAAGTCGGCACACTTCTTACCTATCAGAGAGCAGGGCTCAGTAGAGAGCTTGGGACGTCTCTACGTTCAGGAGATTGTGCGGCTCCACGGCGTGCCATCATCTATCGTCTCCGATCGAGATGCCCGCTTTACTTCCCGGCTTTGGAAGGGGTTACAGGAGGCATTCGGGACGCATCTACGTCTTAGCACCGCTTTTCACCCTCAGACGGATGGTCAGACGGAGAGGACCATTCAGACTCTCGAGGACATGCTCCGCGCATGTGTCCTCGACTTTGGTCGTAGCTGGGAGGACCACCTACCCTTAGTGGAGTTTTCATACAACAATAGCTACCACTCCACCATCGGGATGGCACCGTACGAGGCATTGTACGGCCGACCTTGTAGATCTCCTTTGTGCTGGACAGACCCTGGAGAGTCAGCACTCGTGGGACCAGAGATGGTCCAGGCCACGACAGAGAAGGTCCAGGTCATCCAGGAGCGGATGAGGACAGCTCAGAGCCGGCAGAAGTCATATGCTGACAGGAGGCGGAGGCCACTAGAGTTCGAGGATGGCGACCACGTCTTCTTGAGAGTCTCACCTCGACGTGGTATTCGGAGATTTGGCCGAGGCGGCAAGTTATCTCCGCGCTTCATCAGACCCTTCCAGATTCTCAGCAGGATTGGTGAGGTGGCTTATCGCCTGGCTCTACCACCTCAGTTGCACCGGGTGCACGACGTCTTCCACGTATCCCAGCTGAGGAGATACGTGCACGATCCGACGCACATCATTGACCATGGGGAGCTTGACGTTGACGATGGGGCGACTTTTACGGAGGTCCCGGTGGAGATAGAGGATCGACAGGAGCGGGTCCTGCGTGGGCGATCGATTCCTCTTGTGCGCATCAGATGGCAGCACGGGAATCTCCAGGAGAGCACATGGTAGCGGGAGGCTCAGATGCGTGCTCAGTACCCTCTTTTGTTTCCCTAGTTTTTGAAATAACTTTACGGGGACGTAAATCCCTGAGGTGGGAGTAATGTAAAGACGCGTAAAATTCAAGGGAAATTTTTTCTTAATTTTCTTTAGAATTTTACAAGAGCGCGGTTTCAGACGGCACCTGATTCCGAGGCCCGGAGTGCCCGGAATTAATTTCTGAAGTTTGGCTCGGGTACGTTCAGTGAACGAACGAGCGGGTTTTCCTAACTTTTGATTCGGTGCTCGGAATTGAAATCTGAGGGCACCGATGAACTCGCAGCACCGATATTCGCTTAAAGAGACCTTTTCGGAAGTTGCGTTTGTTGCGGGTTGAAAGTTAGTTTTGGGGTTTTTTTTAGTTTGAGTTAAATAAAATTTGTGAAGAACAAATTTTATTATAACTTGATAAAACCTACCAAAGGGGGTTGGAAGTGGGACCCACACCCACTTAACCTCCCTTGGGAGGATTAAGTGTGGTGGGGCCCACACGAACCCCTAAAACTTTCATATTCTCTCAACTCCCTTAACGCCTCATTAAATGACTTAAGTTACTTATTTAATTATGGGAGTTAACCCTTTTGAATTTCAAGCATTTGAAATTCTAGTGTGTTATGTGTTAATAAAATGAGATGTTGTCTTATTTTATTTTGGTTAATTGTTTGTCTTCTTGAGAGGTGGAGAGCTTTTTCTTCTTCTTCTTCATCTCTGACGAAGATCACGAAGAACGCTCATCTTGACGAAGAACGCTCAAGTCCCGACGAAGAACGCCGCTCCGCTCTTCTTCGTCTTCCGTGTCAACGAGTGGGAACGCCGCTTCCTCCTCGGATTTCCTTCGTCGACATAAGAAGTTTCGCCAACGACGTGTCTCTTCGGACGCATCCCTTCGTCATCGGATTTGACGAACGGCTACCGCGACGCCCGACCTCCGCGACGTCGTCTTCCGCGGAACGTTGACAATCTTAGAACCTTATACCCGAGGTAGGGGTTGTTGTTTATTGTTTAGTTATTCTATTTTTGATCATGAATTTTAGCAAGTCTAACGTGTGGCTTTGGATTATTTTAAGATGTGTTATTGTTTAACGTGAGGGGGGCCGGACTGCATGAACACGGCCGAACCTCCCTCCATCGTTCATGTTGTTTATTCTTGCGGGTGGAAGCAAAGTGGCGTGGTGCCGTCGCACCACGCGGATGATCGTGCAATTATTTTATGCGGCGCCGTCGCGCCACGCCGAGGAAGAATCTTCAAGAACGCGACGCCGTCGCGCCGCGTTGAAAGGAATCAAGGCACGGCGAAAGGGCGCGATGCCGTCGCACTGCGCCGGACGACGAACACCGCGGCCGGTTCCGGGCCGCGGCGGGACGAGGAGACCGCGGCCGGTTCCGGGCCGCGGCGGGATGAGAAGACCGGCGGCCGGGCCGCCGGCGTCGGAAGCCGAAGGGGGGACCGGATTTTCTGGTCCCGTTGGAGAAAATCGGCCGGCCAGCTGGCCGGACGGATGCCATTAAACCGGGGGAATTAATCCCCCGGCCAGCACGTTAAACCCCCCTCTTAAAAGAGGGGCGGTTTCCTTGTGGGGGGCAAAGCCCCCCGTTTCCTGCCAATCAAGCCCCCCACGTGGGAGGGGGGGGTTTGCAAAGAGGGGCGCGACTTTAAGCCGCGCCGTTATTCAATCAGCGGGGGCTTAGCCCCCGCGTGTAGCCACCCCGCGGCGACAAGCCACCGCGGCTCCCCGCGCCGCCGCGCCGCCCCAGGGGGGGGTCGGGCCGGGTCGGCCCGGACCCGGACCCCCCCGTTTCGAACCAGTTCCGGTCTTTTGGCCATAACTTGAGCCTCGGACCTCCGATTGACGAACCGTCTGCGGCAACGCGATCCTTGGATCAAGACGGTCGTTTCGGTATATCACACTCAAGGTTTCGGATTACTTTGAGTTCGGCTGGGTTGGTTCGTTCACGAAACCAACCGGGCCTTCGGAGCGGAAACGCTCATATCTTGAGCTACGGACGTCCGATTAACGTGCCGTCAGCTGTGTTGTGTTCCTCTTAGTGAGACGGATCTTTTGGCATACTCCGCCCGAGGTTTGGACGCAGGTGGAGTACGGTCGGGTTGGTTTTGCCTTAAAAACCAACCGGGCCCCGGAGACGAAAATGCCAATAACTCTCAGACCGGGCGTCCGATCGACGCGCCGTCTGTTGCGTTGAGTTCCTGTTGACGATACGGAACTTTTGGATACATCAACTCTGGTCTTTGTGACAGTTGATGTATCAGCCTCTCAGCTCGTGGAGCGGACCCTCCGAACGAGTTTGCTGTGTGCGGGAACCCTAGTGCTGGCTGCGACTGTTTCTATGACTGCTACTGCTACTACTGCTACTGTGACTGCGACGACGACAGTACAGAGATCCTGTGTGGATTCGATGACGACGACTTCAGCACTCAGCGATCCTACGTGGATCAGTGCTACAGGTCATGTGTGGGCCCGATCCTGTGTGGGTCCTTGCGCTCAGCGGTTCTGTGTGAGCCAGCGCCTACAGGTCCTGTGTGGGCCCGATCCTGTGTGGGTCATTGCGGGGGTTAGTTACCTATCGATCCTTCGTGGGTCCGACGACTTAGATGGATCAGTGATCATCTTTATCGTCCTTTGAAGAAGTATACCTGTGTGAGCTGAACCCTATTGCTTTCCTGTGTGGATTGTGTTGTGCAATCCTGTGTGGATTACGTTTTGCTTTCCTGTGTGGAATACGTTTACTTTCCTGTGTGGACTGAGTTGTACTTGGGCTCGGAGGTTGGAACGTATTTGAATTGATGACTTAGGTATATGTATGGGCATATACCTAAGCAATGTCGGTTGTTACCTTGTGATTTTTACTTTTCTTCGTGGTTTATCCTTTGTGGATTTGAGAGACCTTCAGGGGTCTCGGGGTCCCTACTGAGTAGCTTATACTCACCCCTGCACGGGCTTTGCCCGCACTACGTTGTGTTGGTTGCAGACGACGGACAGCGTTGACCTTAGCTGAGGCTTGCAGAGCGGGACGGTACCCGGAGGTGGACCACTGGGCGGGACGTGCTCGTAGCGGACGGCGGGACCCGTGGAGTAGAGGAGCTATCTGTACCCACCCTTCAGGTGGGATTTCCAGTGGACAGCTCGGAGTAGCGGCTTTTACCTTTCAGTTGCTGTTTTCCCTTTCGAGTTGTACTTTACTTTCAGTTTGGGTTTGTATACTGGCCCTTTTACTTTTCTGCACTTTCAGTTGTACTCTGCTTTTGTTTAGTGTTTACTTTCCGCTTGATTGCTTTACAAAGGCAATGCCTTCCCTTTTTACCTGGATTTACGCCTTGGTGCTAGTCGCCAGCCCCTGGCCTATGGAAGGCGGGCTTGGGGTAGTCACGGCACGGACCCCGAGGGCGGGTCGTGACAGGTAAGACCTGACCAATAGGTTCTCTTTACTAGGTATAATCCCCAAGTTTATTCTAAATAGTATATCCCAAATGACTAAGCCCTAATCAATCCTCTGTTATCACACCGTTCATGACATGCCCTATCCTAATGATGGTAATTATTTAGAACACCACAATCTCACCCTGATGGTGGTTGTTATCCTTAGATGATGGAATTTCCCAACCAAATTGTTTGACATAATTAGATAACACATCACCCTTGCATGTAATTCTCCCACATCATCTTATATCTGATAGATTCTTGACCCATGCATGTTCTATAGGTAATTCAATAGCATAAAAAATATACACTATATAAAATAATAATATGGAATATCAAGAATAGTTCACAAGGGGATATAAACTAACCATTAGATCATATATAAAGAACGAGTTTCAAGGTCTACTCACACTCTTGCAAGCAATAATATCATGAAAGCGAATCAAGCGTAAACCATTAATCATGGAAACATCATATACAAGGACTTATTTATTAAGGAACTTCCTACCACAATATCAACATTAGCATCAATTTTCATCAGGTGTTTTGTATCCTAAAACATTTTCACACACCAACTAGAATAATCTATCTCTCTAATAACTTCCAGAACCAATTCCATATAAATAAATGGTTTTAAATAATGGAACATGGAAGAAAAATACAAGTGGTAGAAAAAAAATTACCTGAAAATGAGTATCAATAATGGTAGAATCCAAGATTATTTTAATTAAGAAGAAACTATCACTCTTGGATAGTGACAAGAGGAGAATTCAGCAAGAGAAAACCTATGAAACATCTTAGAACTCCACTGATCTCCAAGAAGATTGTTGCTACACCAACACTAGAATTACCTTTCTGGATGACATAAGGCATCATAATCTAAGACATAATAACTATATTCCATGACCAAATAAGAAAAAATTAAGGAAATTTCTCTAAATAATAAGACTGACTAAAAAATTTTAAAAATTAACCAAATTTAGAATCACCGGTGAAAATGGATGAAAGGATACCTTCTATCAATGGCGGAGGCGGCGTCGGCGGTGGAGGCAGTGGCGGAGGCGGAGGAAGCCATGACTGCAATGGCAACGACGGTCATGGAAGCAGGGGTGGAGGCAGTAGTTGCGGTGGAGGCAGTGGTGGTGGTAGAGGCAGCGGTGGTCACAGCAGCGGGGGTGGAGGTAGCGGCGGCAGAGGAGGAGGACGAGGAGGAGGAGAGGTTGCGGTGGATGAGGGGTCTGGTTTAGCTTCCATGAAAGCTTGACCGCGTGTGAGCGAGGACGGCCTATTAGGGTTATTAAATAAAAACCGATGGAACCTTTATCAGCTCTCGTTAAAAGCGCTGATAAAGGTATGTTTTATCAGCGCTAAAATAAAAGTGCTGATAAAACGTTCATTTATCAGCACTTTTTTAGCATTGATAAAGAGCTACCTTTATCAGCGCTAAAAAAAGAGCTGATAAATGTTACCTTTTATCAGCGCTAAAAAAAGTTCTGAAAAAGGGTACACCTTTATCAGCGCTTATTTTAGTGCTGATAAAGTTAACATTTATCAGCGCTTTTAGCTAGACCTGATAAATGCATACCCCTTTATCATTGCTTTCTATTTAGTACTGATAAAGGGAATCACTTCCCTTGCCCTGTTTTGTGGTAGTGTACATACACTTAAAACTCACAAGTGCGTATTGGTGCCATTTCTAGTTCCCTCATCCATGCTACATCCCAACTCATACATCTGACATAGGTCTCTTTCCCTTATCATGTCATGCAAACATGAAGTCTATTTAGGTACCGATCAAGAAATCCGATTAGGGTGTGATTACAACTTAGTAGTGTAACACCCCAAGGTTTTGAAAATAAATATTGAATTCATGAAACATTGAGTCCCTACAAAAAAACACATTTTATAATCTAGCCGTTAAACCCAACTGTTCCTCTACTATGTTTTAAATTTCAAAAAATGGTCATCTAGAGTTGTGATCTGTAATTCATTTAGAGTATAATAGAACCAACTTTATTTTTTGAGAATAGTAACATACCCTTATGAATAGTAAAATGTATAGTAATATGACCTTTATTAATAGTATATCATATTTTTTTTCTTAAGGATATGAGACAATGACATCTTGATTAATTTTTCAAGGTGATAAAAAATGATTTATAGTTTTAAAATTGTTACTTTCTTAATAAAGTATTATTTTAGCAGAAAGGTTAGGGAAGAGCCCTTTTATTAAGGAAAAGAAAAGACAAAGAGAGATGGATGGGGTCATACAAGAAATCATTCCCTCATGCCAATCATAACTACAGGAAACTCAAATTTCAAAGTCACATTCATAATCACCATACTAATCTGAATCATAATCTAGAGGACCATGAGACCTGGTAATCATAGTTGGCTTCAAATATGAGTAATCTTTTATACGTCCTTCTTTCTTAGGAGGAACTGGTTGAAAATCTTTATCATCTGCAACAATGTTTTTTCCTTTGGACAAAACCTGACTATAGGTTGTTTTTTTAGAGTCATCTTCTACATCATTCCACCTTCCTTGGATGCCATGCGTCTCCTTTAGTTTAATAATTTCCTCTTGAGTTTGTGAAAGATTTTCACCATCACTCAAAGATTGTTGCTCCTCAATCATAAGACCAACACCTTCACATGTCTTCCCCAAAATCACTCCTGATTCTATGTTACCCTCAGTTTGGGCATTCACACCAAGCTCAGGCACCAATGTCAGGGCCACCCTTGTCCCAGATCCAGTCTCAGGCTTACATTCCTCTGTGTGCACCAGCAAACCCTGTTCGGTATCCTTCGCCACATGAGGCTCTTGTGCAAGATCTTGGGAGGCATCATCCACTACTTCAGTACTCATGTACTCATTACCTCTATCAGTAGGGGATTTTCTTCTGCCAACAGACTTATGATTTGTTGATTACCTCCTCATCTTCCTCCTACAAGAAGTCTCAAAATTCCCTTTTGCTAAAAGAAAGCGCATACAACATTTTTACAACACTTCTCTTTATCATGGACAATAACTTGACAGTTACAACAAAAGTCAGGTAATCTTTCATATTCCACTTTTAGGGAGATATCATCATCGAATGTAGACAAAACTATATTATGAATTAGGCAGGAACTTAGATCAACATCCATCATAACCCTATCATTATGACAAAATTTCGCAGCCTCAGTGGTCCTATCCATTTTAATTGGAATACCCACAGCATAAGTAATGTCAAAAAGGATCTTAAGATGCCATAGAATCTAGTGAAGACCAAAAATTTTGACCTAGACTTGATCCCGAGAGTTTTTTAATGAGAAATGATTGAAACAGAAATCCCATTCCTAAAAGAAAATCATACCTAGCTTTAGAGAAATTGATCTAATCCCCCAAGCTCTTCGCTTCATATCCTCTGATGGAAAAATAATGTGAAAAAATCATCATCCCATAGGTATACATCTCTAGTCAGAAAACCACCATATAGAAGTTAACTTTCAAATCAAATAATCTATCTTCCAACATTTTCCTCCAATAGGAAGAACAAGCCTCGCAATTATTGAATGCTCACAAAGCTTAAATCTGCAAAGAATAGCCTCCCTGCTGGCAACAACACAGGCAGTGTCACCCTTTCTCACGATTTTCTCAGTAGCACCATCATGCATAGAATTGAAATGTTTTCTATTAGTAACCCCAATACATTCCATTCCTGTGAGGCCTCTACTAGTGTTCCATGCATCTGTCAAATTACTAGATGGAGGTCTCATCGCCACCTTATCCAAAGGGCGATTTTCCACCCTCCCCACTGTATGTCGAGGCATATCCAACTCATCCAAAGGGAAAACTATGGTTGCCTTGCCCATAGATTGGTCATCTTCTAGTAAATCAGCCATCACCACTGCATCACTATTCATCTCTACAACTGAAGTCTATTGCCGATTGAGTGAAGCAGTCACCACCGGGATCTGACGAACATCTAATTCTTCCAGTCCCACCATATTCACATCAACTCCCATAGATCTATGGGATCTATCATTCTCGTCATTCATCACCACATTATAGCACTGATCTTTTATCTTGGGACACATGGTGGGTTGACGATCATAAATAGCTTCTCTCACCGCTGCTGTATTCAACTCTCATGAAGATCTACAAGATAAATCCCTCTCAGCGGCCACAGAAACCCTAACGGAGCATTGTGGAATGATATCCGCATTAGAAGCCTCATGATGATCCCTTGTAGGTATCTCACCCCCAATGAGAAGGATGGAGCCAAGAAAGTGGGGGGAAGCCATCACTAACCTTGCATGACACCAGAGACTCCCAAATCGCGATCAGAGCAGACCCGAACCCTCGCCATCTCCAATCTAAAGTATTATTTTATTTAAAAATTAAATTAATCATATTTAGATAATTATTTTTTAAAAAAATGCAGTTAATTTTTTAATTATACACATCAAAAATTGGTAAGGGTGAATTTTTGGTATTTTTCTAAAATTCTTGAATTTTTTATGAATAGTGAAATACAGTAAAATACCGTATATACAAATTATCTATTAAATACACTATTTATGACATAATGAGTTATTTAATCCCACTTGTATCAAAATCACATGTACTTATTACTATTATGGGTCACATTAATTACCACTATTTTTTGTCTCGATGGAATTAATTAAATAATGAATAAAATATTCAAAATTCACTCCTCTCCTCTACTATAAAACCCCCCTAACTCCCTATTATCTTCACTCCACTAAGACTTAAATATATTAAATTTTCTGCCCAAATACCCTTCCCTAGTCACTCCACACGTCTAGGATCTCTTGTTCTTTCCAAAAAACCAAAACCCCTTCCCTTAAGGAGGTTCTCAAGGAAGTGGATTCAAGAGGTAAATTCACATTTTATTTCTTTCATTTTCATTTAAAGTTAATTTATTTTCTTATCCTATCCTAACATCCTATATCCAAATGACTAGTATAACTCCATTATCATATATATAATTTAATTATGCCATGTGAATGGAATAACCATCATCAATATCCTTATACTGTTTCTTTTATTTTATAAATGAAATTGTCGTCTGGGAGGTTCCAATTTATAACCTTCATGGATGACAATGTTTTGTTCTTAAATTTAGCCTTCATTATGGGTCACTAAACTATTTTTATGGTTGAACCAGATTATAATATATGTATTATAACCTATTTAATATCCAATAACCATTATACATACATAATATTAAATCATATGACCAAACTAGTTCTTAATAATCAAAATACTGCTAAAATAATCTAAGTGATTATCATTAATATTTCATCTAATGATTCATCCTCATTTCATGTAACCAAATGATATGAATGAAAATTAACACCTATTAATGTTCATAAATAATATATAATTTCATTTCTGGATAATTACATCCTTTCCACATGAACATCCATACTCATACACAAATATACCGATCATGAAAATCAAGGAAATGAACACTTCAGAACGATGGAATTCAATCTTATAACTTATCAATATGGACATAATGAAGTTAATAAGATTATGATAAACTATATAAATGTATAATAGGTTATTAATTATGTTATTAATAATTATAATTTCACATTCCAGGGCTTTAAGTTCAAGAGAGGAACACATTTGGAATTAAGGTAAGGGTTTTCTACCTGAACCTCCATTTTTATTTGGGTTACATTTATTATCTACATAAATCAAATAAATTATTATTCATTCATATGTACTCCTCATAATTTATAAGTGAATTTTCTATATATGTGTTCCAACTATAATAAAACCTCCATTTATGAGGAGTTATATGTTTTAAAAGGATCTTTCAAAAGTTTTTCCCGATAAACAATCTTGTTTAGAGGGAATTCCTCACATTCTTACCTATTTTCAAGGGAACTCTATAATATGTTTTTGGAAACCATTATATTTATAAAATCATTCATTTTATTATGAAAATATTATCTTACTTCACTTTTGGTTTTATAAAAATATTTTTCCAAAATAAATCTTCTTTTCAAAGTAAAATAGTATTTATCTCAAGAATTGCTCAAAGCTTTTATAATAGAATCTTCATCTATTTCAAAAATCTTGTTGATTATTATTTATTATTGAGATTAATCATTTATGGTAGCATCTAAAATATTTAATTTAATACTTTAATATTAGTTTTTATGTAGATATGCTATCTTAAAACCATTCACCAATTTACTCTGAATGGTCAGTGTTTATGCTTAATATTCAGGGAACGTTAATTACATTACATATATTAGTTTAAATATAAATGTATATTTTGATTATGTTTATCCCCATTCATATGAGGAATTAATTTGACATGGTAAGTGTCGGGTGGGGCCTGCTATGTCCCCATAGTGTATCGGTAGGTCTTATGAGACAAACTACGCTCTTGGCACAAGGCCTTAAAAATGGTTATTTATGGTCTTGTCATGAGGCCTTGACGGTGTGGTTATGATTTCATATATTATTCATTCCCTCATTAAGAAAAAATTATTGATGGTTCATGTGGTTATTCATCTAGTAGAATACCCATGATTTTTTTATTATGGTATTTTTTATTCATCTCTTATTCCTGCCATAATATGTTCAAGTTTATTTTTTAAGGCATGTGTTTTTAGTTATTCACCATGCCAAATTTTTATTCGTATTCTATATTACGTAGTTTTTCTTACCCTCACAGATTGTTTGATCTCACCCCTTTCTTATGTTTCATTTTCCTAGGACACGAAGAGGTATATTATGAATGAAAAAGCAGAAATAAACTAGGAGTTATGGATATTTTCAAAGGAGTTTTTATGTTGTATTTATTTTCAAGATGTAAATTTGAACTTATGTATGTATATTGATTCCAATTCTACTACACTACTCAGTCCTTCGGGATAAATATTCCTTATTTATATTCCAATGTAACTAAATAAGACACCAACTTTAGGCAACTAGGGTCGGGTCTTTACAGGTTGTATCAAAGGAATTTTAGTAGAAAACTGGGAAACTAGATTCATAAAACCTGGATTAGGAAACAAATAGCTAAGATACTCTTTGAGGATAAATATAAAAGAACATCCTAGAATTTTGGTAAGGAATATATTATATGTATCTTTCTATAAAATATATCCCTATCTAGATACTACAAGTAGATGTGGTTCTAGAACAGAGCTACCTAGGAGTAAAAACTGTAACAAGGAGTTTCAAGATTGACCCAGGGTATCCTGGTACATGACAATGGGCCTTACTACACACTGGGTTTGACACTCCTAGGGGATATTCTTAGGATAATTCACATTTTCTTTACAATCCATTACTAAGGATTTAAATGTAAATTTTTCATCAATGAAACCATGTTTTTGATTTTGGGATTAACCATGCATAGGATTTCAATTTATGCTAAGTATTTTTCTAAGTTAATATTATACATTATGATTCATAACCTAATCAAGTGTATGCCATTATCTAGAAATGGAACCTAGTGGAATACATGGAAACCACATAAACACGCATATCTCATATAGGGATTTCCCTATGATGCAAGAAAATGAAGTTGTCTCTAGAGCTGAAACTGGTGTGGAGAAATATATAACTATACTAGGAAAACTTACTCAGGTTATGAAAAATAATCTTACCCGTATGGAACATCCAGATCCACCATGTAGAGAAGCTGTGTTAGATCTCTTTATGTGACAACAGCCTTCGTCATTCAATGGGACTATAAACCCATTGGTAGCTGAGTAGTGGATAAGTTCCCTAAAGAATATATTTCTCACTGTGGGATGCAACAAAAGATAGAAGGACATCATGGAAGTTTTTCATCTATCGGGAGATGCAGATCAGCGGTGGTCATTAATCCAAAACACAAAGGAGGAGGAATATATAGAAGAGATGTAATGGAGGGTCTTTAAGGAAATATTACTATAGAAATACTTCCCTTGTGAATAGTGAGTGGATATTGAAAGGAAATTCTTGAATCTAAGGCAAAATGATGATGAAAATATTTCCAAGTATAAATCCAAATTTACAAGGCTGTCAAGGTATGTTGAGGAGTACATATGTAATCCAAAGAGAAAAATTGATCGATTCTTTGATGGTTTAAAACAATTATTTTAAGGGTACAAGTCTCCCAAAGTTTCTCGTCATATGAAGATATAGTCTTAAGTACTATCAAGACGAAAAAATAATTTTCTAAGCCTTTTGAATTTAAAGGAAAAAAAGAGAATAAGAGGGCTACTAAAAACTCTGTAAATGTAAATAAGGGAATGGGTAAGAAGGGAAGAGTTGACATTCCATCCTGTAGTAATTGTGGGAAGAAACACCCTGGAACTTTCCTGAAGGGAATGGGTGTCTGTTACAAGTGTGGAGAAAAAGGACACCTTTCTCGAGATTGTAAGGGGAAGAAAGTTTCTACCAATATTCAATGTTACAATTTTAGGGAGATGAGACAATATGAACATGAATTTTCTAAGCGTTAGGTAAACATTCCCCAAAAAAGGCCAAGGGAGTAGGGACAAGCTTATGCGATCACAACTACAAATATTGAATTTCTTAAGGATGTGGTGGTGGGTACATTAATAATTTCCTCAAACTTAGACAATTCTTTATTTGATTATGGATCATCACATTCTTTCATATATTCCTAGTTTGGAAAAAAAATTAGATATTTCCAATTTTATTTAATAAGGGAGTTTTCAGTCAAAACTCATAAGGGAAGTATCATTGCAACAATGTTGTGTGAGGAAGTCCCCATTATGGAATATAAACATGCTTTATCTGATGATTTTATTTTCATATCCATGATTGACTTTGATATAATCCTCAATATGGATTGGATTTCGAACCATGATGTGAACATTTATTGCAAGTAGAAGGGGGTTACAATTTTTTAGGATGATGTGGAATCCATTATCTTTAGGGAATAAACATCACCATATGATTCCCATCTAGAGCCTCCACTAGTATCTCTAATGAATTCAATTATTGGGGAGGAAGGGAATACAAAAACTATGGGTGAGGAAACTAATGTTGAAATAGAGGATATACCTATTGTGAAATAATATGTTGATGTCTTTCCAAAGGATTTACCTAGACAACCTCCAGAGAGGTAAATTGAGTTTTCCATTGACTTAATTCATGGTTTAAGGACCATATCAAAGACCCCTTATAGAATGGAAACTGTGGAATTAGTGTAATTGAAGAAACAACTAGAGTAATTGAGTGATAATGGATTTATTCTCCCTGGTGTTTTGCCATGGGAAGCCCCTGTTCTTTTAATTAAGAAAAAAGATGGATCTATGGGGTTGTGAATTGACTACAGGGAGATCAATGTTATAACAATAAATAACAAGTCTCCCCTACCTAACATTGATGATTTATTTTATCAAATTCATGGAGCCTAATTTTTTTCAAAAATTGATCTTCAATCTAAATATCCTTAGTTGATTGTGAGGAAGGAAGACATTCCAAAAACAGCATTTCGAACCAGGAATGGGCATTACGAGTTTATAGTAATTCGTTTTGGACTAACTAATTCACCCTCTGTTTTCATGGATCTAATTAATAGAGTTTTCAAGTAATATCTTGATGACTTTTTGGTGGTATTTATTGATGATATCTTGGTATACTCCAAAATCTATGAGGATCATGAAAATCACTTCCACATTATTCTAAAGACTCTTAAAAGAAATGAATTATATGGGAACTTCAATAAGTGTGAATTTTGGCTTCAATCAGTTTCCTTTACTGGACACATTGTCTCTAAGGATGGAATATCTATTAATCTTATGAATACAAATGTTTTTCAAAAATGGCCTACTCTAATGAACATAACTGAGGTATGTAGTTTTATTGGTTTAAAGGTTATTATCAGTGTTTCATTCAGAACTTGGCATGTTTATCCAACCCAATGACCAAGATTACATGTAAAGAGGTTAAGTTCATATGGAAAAAAGAATGTATGGACTGTTTTGAAGAATTGAAGAGGAGATTAGTGAATCATCCAATCCTAACCCTACCATCGGGGAATAATGAGTTTGTGATCTATAGCGATGCATCAAAGAAAAGACTAGGTTTTGTCCTTATGAAAATGATAGAGTTATTACCTATGCATCAATACAGTTAAAAATTAATGAAAAAAACTATCCCACTCATGATCTTTGAGTTAGCAATAATAATCTGTGCTCTGAAGATATGGAGACATTATCTCTATGGAGAAAAATGTGAGATATTTACGGATCACAAGAGTCTGAAGTATATCTTCTCACAGAAAGAACTCAACATGAGGCAACGAAGATGGCTCGAACTAATCAAGGATTATGATTGTACTATACACTACCACCCAGGAATGGAAAACAAGGTAGCTAATTCATTCAGCAGGAAGGATCATGGAGTTCTCAACAAAATGAGGATTGACAAGGATCCTTTGTACATAGATCTAGTAAGGATGGATATGAGAATTATCAAATATGGTGAAATGTCACTACTTTTTCATTTAGATGACCAAGCATCTTTATTAAAAAGTATCAAAATTTCTCATCCTAATGATGATAACCTTCAAAAGAAAAATTAATGATGTGAATGATGGGAAGATGGCTGACTTTGTGTGTGAAGATGGTGTTCTAAAATTTGGGAATAGGCTCTGTGTTCTAGCTGTACTCGAGCTAAAAAGAGAGTTATTGGATGATTCCAATAGTTCAAATTTCACCATACATCCTGGTAGCACTAAGATGTATATATATTTGAAGAAATATTTTTGGTGGGATAACAGGAAGAGGGAAATTGTGGATTATGTATCAAGATGTTTAGTATATCAACAAGTGAAGGCCGAAAGGCAATATCCAAAATGAGTCATGCCACCTCTACATATTATTTCATGGAAATGGGATAACATCACCATGGATTTTTTCACTATATTACCCAAAACTCCAATAAATAATGATGCAATATGGGTAATTGTGGATCAACTTACAAAATCAGCACATTTCCTCAGTATAAGGGAGGATTTTCCACTGGAGTGCCTAGCACGAATCTATATCTATGAAGTTGTGAGACTTCATGGGAAACCTCTCTCAATTGTTTCTGATCATGGCCCATTATTTACATAAATATTTTGGAAAAGTATTTAGAAATATTTGGATACCAAAGATCGATTGAGTACTGCTTATCACCCTCAAACTGACGGGAAATCAGAGAGGACAATCCAAACCTTAGAGGATATGTTGAGATCATGTTCACTTGAATTTCAAGGTATGTGGGATCAATATTTACCATTAGTGGATTTTTCCTACAATAATAGTTTCCATTCAAGTATTCAAATGACACCATATGAAGCATTGTATGGAAAGGGATTTCGTAAACCAACTTGTTGGGATGAAGTTGGAGAAAGGAATCTTGTGGGCCTAGACATTGTGGAGGAAACAACAATGAAGGTATTGATTATTCAAGGCCATATCAAATAAGATCAAATCAAACCAAAAATCTATTCTGATAATCGAGGGAAGGATTTAGAATTTCAAGTGGGAGATCATGTTTTCTTAAAAGTATCTTCATGTAAGGGCATTATATATTTGGAAAGAAAGGGAAATTGAGCCCTAGGTATATTAGGCATTCTGAAATTCTAGAGAGAATTGGATCTGTTACATATCATTTGGCTATGCCGCCTAGCCTGTCCAAAGTATACAATGTGGTCCATTACTCTTTGCTTAGAAAGTACATTCCAGACCCAACGAATGTCCTCACTTATGAAGGTATAGAGTTGGAACCTAACCTATATTATTGTGAAGAGCCTTTCTAGATTCTGGACACTAAAGAACAAGTGTTGAGGAATCATATGACCTGTATGGTAAAGATACATTGGAGAAATCATAAAATTGATGAGGCAGCATGGGAGCCTGAGGAGCTTATGATGAAGACCTACCCAAATCTTTTTGTGAGGTAACTTTCTATGAATTTCGAGGATAAATTTTTTGTAAGGAGTGGAGAATGTAACACCCCAAGGTTTTGAAAATAAATATTCAATGCATGAAACATTGAGTCCCTATAAAACAACACATTTTATAATCTATCTGTTAAACAAAAATTTTCCTCTACTATGTTTTGAAATTTGAAAAATGATCATCTAGAGTTGCGATCAGTAAGTCATTTGGAGTCTGATAGAAACAAATTAATTGTTTCGTGAATAGTAACATACCCTTATGAATAGTAAAATTAATAGTAATATGAAACTTATGAATTGTAAATAATATTATTTTTTTTCTTAAGTCTACAAGATAATGACATCTTGATTAATTTTTCAAGGTGATATAAAATGAGTTATAGTTTTAAAATTATTAATTTTTGAATAAAGTATGATTTTGTTTAAAAATTAAATTAATTATATTTAGAAATTTATTGTAAAAATATTAATTATTTTTTAATTCTATATGTTGAAAAATGGGTAGAGTGAATTTTTGGGATTTTTCTAAAATTCATGAATTTTTTATGAATAGTGAAATACAATAAAATACCGTATATACAAATTATCAATTAAATAAACTATTTATGACATCATGAGTGATGTAATTCCAATTGGTTTGAACTCACATGCACTTATTACTATTATGGGTAACATGAATTGGAATTATTGGTTGTCTTGAGGGAATTAATAAAATATTCAAAATTCACTCCTCTACTCTACTATAACCCCCCCCCCTCACTCCCTATTCTCTTCACTCCTCTAAGCCTTGAAGCTCTTAAAAGTTCCAAAAAAATACCATTCCCTATTCAATACCTACATCCATGATCTCTTGGTCTTGAAAAAATAAAAATAAAAACCCCTCCCTTAAGGTGGTTCTCAAGGAACTTGATTCAAGAGGTAAATTCACATTTTATTTCATTCATTTTCATTTCAAGTTCCTTTATTTTGTTATCCTCTCCTAACCTACTATTTAAAAATGACCATGATAACTCCAATATCATTTATATACTGTAATTATGTCATGTTAATGGAAGAACCATCATCAATATCCTACTCTCTCTCTCTCTCTCTCTTATTTTATAAATGAAATCATCATCCGTGAGGATCCAATTTATAACCTTCATGGATGATAAAGTTTCGTTCTTCAATTTATCCTTCATTATTTGTAACACCCCGAGATTTTATTAAAAATATTCTTTTTAATTTTATTAATGTCTTGTGTTGTACGCTACACCAAAAATATCTTACACAACACGCATCCTTGACTTTCCTTTCATTACACGCAATAGCGACCTTCCTCGATAGCATGTGTAGTACGCAATACCGAGTTTCACTAAACAACGATATGCTATTAAAATATTATTAAAACTAGTCGTTATGAATAGTAATAACCACTTTTTGAAATTTTGTAAATTTTATTTTTCAAAATGGACTTCATTTTTGGATTTGGAATATTGAAATTAGCTTATGGTGAAATTTTGGTACTTTTCGGCTAACTTTCATTTTCTGATGAATAGTGAAAATTTCTAAATTTTAATTAAAAACAGCCTTTTTAATAGAAACAATTAATAGTGATAAATTATTAATTTGAGTGGTTTTAAAGTATATTTAGAATATATTTTTACAATTTAATACAATGTTGGTTATTGGATGTCATTTCACATTTAAACCAGACATAAACAACTGTCAATCTTTTGATAGTTATTATCTCTTAAGAACACGCTATTTGTTTTGACGACGGGAATTAATTTTTAAATTAATTAATGCAACTGAAATGTTTTGAATTTGATAAAATAGACATCATTTTTGAATTCATAATATCAAATATACCTTAGGCCTAATTTTTGGTATTTTTCTGGAAACTTTCATTTTTTGATGAATAGTGAAACCACTAAGTGGTAGTTAAAAAAATGAATTTTTCATAAAACTTAATTTTACCGCTTCTGTGAGTGGAATTTCAAAAATCCGAGAGACACAGTTGGTTTCAGTAAGTAAAATGTGGTTCAATGAGATGAAAATAATTTTTGGTGAATAGTAATTTTTTACTTTTTTTACCACGGTTAAAAGTAAATAGGGTAATTAAGGGTAAAATGATATTATTAATACCCTAACACATGTCCTAATTCTATTTTATAAGTGTAATTCGACAAAAAACAACCATAGGAATAAAATATGACCATTTAGGCCCACTTGGATTAGATTGGGACATTTATTATTAATTTATTTAAAGAAGGGTTAAAATAGTTAAAATCAAAGTTTAATAAGAAAAACATTTTTAATATAGGGATATACATAAGATAAATTCGACTATAAATATTAACTAGAAAGATAAGAATATTTCCTACATAATTTTATTTTATTTGTAATTTCTAGACATTAAATAATTTAATTTATTTATGACACAAAGATGATACAGTAATTATCTTATTAATGAAATATTGATATAATTGATGTTATAAATACCCAAATAAATGTAATTTGAGACTTTTTATGAATTACACTAATTTTATAGGTTAATATGACATGTTAGTATTTATTTAATTAAGTTCGTTTGAACTAATAATTCTGTTATGATTTTCACAAAAATCAATTACTAAATAGTGTCAAAATTGACATAAAATAGTTTTTAAAATAAATATTATATTATTAATTGTTATTTTATTCCTAAAAATATAAGGTTCGGCCAAATGACTTATATAAGGTTATAAATATTAATAATAAACAACTTGAGGTTCGTTTGGCTTGTTATAGTATGTTTATTAACCTTATAGTGTAATAACACAAAAAGACACGGTAAAAGTAAAATTATCTAACTTAAAGTTAAATATAAATGATAAGGTTAAAATAGGAACCTAAACTTGTCTAAATTCTATTGGATGAGATTATTTCGACCCCTCCCCACCTTAGCTTATAAATGAATCAATTTGGATCTATTTAAAACCGAATTTGTCTTTATAATAAAATAATATTTTTAGTCATTCCAAAGGTGCCCCTCTCCTCCCTTATAAAAGGGAACCTCCTCCCTCTCTTCCTCACACCACTTTGAGCCTTCAAGCTCGGCCAACCCCTGACCAATTCTCTTCTCCACTTCCCTAGAAACATACTAGAGGTCCTGGTCTTCTTCAAAGACCAATTTTAGTTCCCTAAGAGGAGGACTCAAAGAGGCACTTCAAAGAAGAGGTAATGTCCGTTACCGATTCTTTCAAATTTATTTCTTCTTCCACTTCTTCTTCTTAGGTTGTTTCATTATGAAGTAATAACATCATTATCACTCATATATTGATATGTTATTATAAGTATGAAACAACCCTATTTCACCATCTATCCATCCTACGGAAAACGAAATCACCGCGCGTGCGTACGTACGGAATACCGTCTCCACGCCGTGGTGTAATCTATTTTCCACCACCACCTTACTTGTATGGGTATAATGGTGTACATAATAACTATATATGATTATTTTAAAGTGATATTGATTCTGAAATAGTATACATACACTCCAATACAATTCCACGATCATGAGAATGATATCATCGCTCGTGCGTACGTACGGACTACCGTCTCCACGACGCGATGAGATTCATTCTCCACATTAACCATTCATGAATTATTATACAGTATATATAATAAGTAATCATGAAATAAATGACATAATAATGATACTGGATTTATGTGTATATATATGTGTGTCATCTACTAAATTCCATTCAACTCAATAAGGAAACGAAAATAGCGTTCATGCGTACGTACGGCCTACCGTCTCCATGAACGGTGTATTTCTTTCCATTTACTGATCTATTATATATATGTATATTCTGAATATATATTATATATAAATCATGTTTTATATTCTGTAATTAAGTAATCATGATCTAAACATATGAATAATTACAAGTCAAAACACGGACGACAAATGAAACGATTTTACCCAAAACGCTCTTTAACATGGAATTTACAAAAGAACGGGTAAAATAAAGTCATAAGTGAACCATATATGATATCATAACAATGAGTATGATTCTTTAATAAGTCAATGACATGATTTAAATCATTATACAGGAGGTTTGGACACTTACAAAGCAAATCAGACCTAAGGTAAGGGATAATTTTGCAAATCTCATTTTTATTCGAGATTGCTTATTTGTAAGTATTTACTGGGGTTATTTCTATCATCCATGTCCATGTTTTATAAAAGTATTTTCAATTAATTTTTAAAGTCATTTTTACCCATTTTTAACTTTTACTACATGGTATGTAAGGAATCTTTCTTTTGTTTACGTTACGAGGTACTTTTTTGACTTTTCCGACAAAAGTATGAGAAGAATGTTTTTTTAACTTATACGGCATGAATGGATTTTTAAAACATTATTTCCAAGAAACTTCCTTTAAAAGTTTTCAATTTTATTTTTAATCAACTTCTTTTAGTTTAGAATTTTATGACATGTTAAGAAAGGAAAAGTTTTTTTGAAGTAGAAAGGATATTTTCCTCAAGAATGGAGTTCAAGTGTTTTATCAAAATTATTTTCCATCTAAGATAATAAAGGGTTCTGTTTCTATCCCTATTATTACATTGATTTGATTATGTTGTGATGGAATTATTTTTATGAATTCCATTATCTTATGTGAATTGTTTTATGATGTCACGATGTTTAAGATTCCCATTTTTATTTCATGGGTTATGCTATGATGTATGGTTTATGATTTTTTGGCACACATAAGAATGGTATCATTATGAGATGGGTGGGACCTATATCTCCCTCCAATGCATTGGGTAAAGATTTTATATCTCATGAGATAGACATGGATGGAACGGCAGGTTAAACCGGTTCAGTGAAATAGGACTGAAACGAGGAGTGATCTCGGTTGAGAAGGGGACTTTGTCCACTAAGATAGTCTTGGAAATGAGTCTTGACTAATAAGAAATGATTCTCTATGATTATGTGTATATGCCATAAAGTTTCATGTTTTATGTTATGATTATTGGGATTACATTTCACTACTATGATTTATTCCATGTTATGATATTATGATCTTTTTGCAGGTTAAGATTTCCAAAATGTTATGTTCTTATGAATATGATGTGATTGATATTTATTTTGGTTACCCTTACTGAGCATTTGAGCTCAAAATTTTATGTTTTCCTTTCCCCAGGATATAAAGAAAGTTTTTAGGTAAGAAAAAAAAGGGAAGATATTTATGGGAGATGTTGAAGATCTTTCACCACGATTAGAAGATTATATTCTGAGTTTCTAAAGACACTAAACTATTACGGTCCTTGTGTGTCTGTTTTTGTTATGTACTAAGTATTCCGAAAAAGTAATTTAATGTCCATGTACATTAAGCTTATGGTCTCTACAGTTGGTATCAGAGGAAAGGTTTAGTCAACCTTTGGAAACTAAGATGCGAGAACTTTATTATGATCCCTAGATATATTTCTAAGGTATGTCTAGGGATGTCCCTAAGGTTAAGTATAAGTATAGGTTATAGTTCTAGAATTATTGTAACGATATTAGATTAAACCTAAGATGTTAGATATTGAAGTTACTCCCCCATTATTATGATTTTTTCCTCTCACACTATTCATTTTGGGTTTTAGAAAATGGCTGGAAACAAGATAATTCGCGATAATGGAGGATATGATGGACAATGGAATGATATTCTTCATGAGAAACCAAATGAAATGGGATTTGGAAGTCCAAACATCATTATTATGCCGAATCAGAAATCTCATAATATGATCAACAAACTCAAATTTGGTAAGTTTCTTGACTCGGCTAATAAGATAAATATGGAGTTTCATGATGATCATAGAGGAAAGAAAGTTCAATTTCCACTTAGTAAATCATGTTGGAAGAGGCATCAAGGAGAATGTTACAAAGGAACTGGAAGATGCTTTGGGTGTGGAAAAGAAGGACATAAAGCCAGTAAGTGCAATGGAAAAGGTTCAGTTAACACCATGGATGAGGATAATGGTATTTCTACGACATCAACAATGGTTAAATGTTTTAAATGTGGAATGTACGGGCATTATGAAAACCAATGCCCTAAGGGAAAGCCTCATGAAGAGAGTCTGTATGGTCGTATGGGTAGTATTTATGTTGATGATGATGAAGAGACTACAAATGATATGTGAGATGAATTGTTGAAGCTCGGTCAATGGTTTATGAAGGTAGTGGAATGATTACATGTTTATCAATTGTAATGTTGTATAAGTAATCTCATGGTACTATGGAATAAAGAGACATCAAATGATTGTTACAATGTTGTCTTTCCTTGTGTTTTGAAAGTGTATGATTAATGGTACCAGTAACCAGGAAAGGTTATTCAGATATTTTTGGAAAGTAGATTATATGCACATAATGAAGGGGTAAGAAGAAAATTAAATTTTTGATAGTATTCATGAGCTCATGACTGATATAAGGAGAAGGTTATATCATGGTTTGAGTGTATAGAATTTTTGGATTTTGGTATGTGGAAAGAGTTAACTTTTGACTGCATTCATGTTTTCACTAAGGTTCAATGGGTATTCATTCTTCAAGAGAATACATGATTAAGCTATTCACATGTTTTTAATTTGACCAACAAGATATATCTTATGATATATGGGGGACAAATGATGGCATTCACATGATTGTTATGTGACATTTCAAGTAATAATTTTCTTTATACTATGAGCTTGGTCTGAATTATTTTAGATAAGCCTAAATATTGGAATGGATTATGTTGGACATAAGTTAGGATAGAATTTTTTTCGATATTATTGATGGGATGTTATAGTAATATAGCTTTAGAAAAAGGACAACCTGCAGGACGGGCGACATCCCATCGCGTCGGACAAGGCTGTGGGAATCGAACCCACAACCGGAGTGCGACTGGCCTTTATCGCCTACCTCTGGCCTACAGGAAGTCCCTGTTTAGTAGAAACTAGTTTTATTATATTAATCAGTATGATATATATGTTCATTTTAGGAAACATATATGATTAATCTCACTATAGATCGACTTATGTATATTTAATAACTTTTTCTAACCTTTTGTTTGAGATAGATGGAATGATCTGTCATTCTATCACATGGTCTGCTAACATTTCACGAATAAAAAATTCCACTTCATTTCTTTAAGAGATGAAGTGGAAATTGTTCAAGGCACGAACAATACTGAGATTGTACCAAAATAAAGTAGGTATTTATTTTAATTCAAATTCTTCAACTTTTGGGAAATGATCTTGAAAACCAAGAATGTTGTCCTAGTGCCCTTATATCTGATGAATCATATGGTACCTTAGATCATCACAAATATATGGCTTTATGATTGTTGGCTTTTTCATAGCCATGTTCTCTACCACTCTCCATCAGAACATGATGGTTAGATTTCTCTTCCATATCCATATTTTCACCTATGTTCTCCTAGGTGGAAACCCAGTGATTAGTTAATTTGGGTAACCGTTACGTTTCATAATTTAGTTTTTAAAGATAAGTTTTGGTATTAATTTTTACGATGTGGGTTTATATTAAAGAAACTTTCGAGTAGTAAAACATTTATAACCCCGACGAATTTCGAGGGCGAAATTCATTTTAAGGGGGGTAGAATGTAACACCCCGAGATTTTATGAAAAATATTCTTTTTAATTTCATTAATGTCTTGTGTTGTACGCTACACCAAAAGGAGCTTGCACAACATGCATCCTTGACTTGCCTTTCATTACACGCAATTGTGACCTTCCTCGATAGCGTGTGTAGTACGCAATACCGAGTTTCACTAAACAACGATATGCTATTAAAATATTATTAAAACTAGTCGTTATGAATAGTAATAACCACTTTTTGAAATTTTGTAAATTTTATTTTTCAAAATGGACGTCAGTTTTGGATTCCGAATATTGAAATTATCTTAGGGTGAAATTTTGGTACTTTTCGGTTAACTTTCATTTTCTGATGAATAGTGAAAATTTCTAAATTTTAATTAAAAACAAACTTTTTAATAGAAATAATTAATAGTGATAAATTATAAATTTGAGTGGTTTTAAATTATATTTAGAATATATTTTTACAATTTAATACAATGTTGGTTATTGGATGTAATTTCACATTTAAACCAGACATAAACAACTGTCAATCTTTTGATAGTTATTATATCTTAAGAACACGCTATTTGTTTTAACGACTGGAATTAATTTTTAAATTAGTTAATGAAACTGATATGTTTTGAATTTGGTAAAAATAGACATCATTTTTGAATGCATAATATCAAATATATCTTAGGCCTAATTTTTGGTATTTTTCTGGAAACTTTCATTTTTTGATGAATAGTGAAACCACCAAGTGGTAGTTAAAAAAATGAATTTTTTATAAAACTTAATTTTACCGCTTCTATGAGTGGAATTTCAAAAATCCGAGAGACACGGTTGATGTCAGTAAGTAAAATGTGGTTCAATGAGATGAAAATAATTTTTGGTGAATAGTAACTTTTTACTTTTTTTCCACGGTTAAAAGTAAATAGAGTAATTAAGGGTAAAAATGATATTATTATTACCCTAAAAAATGTACTAATTATATTGGATAAGTGTAATTCGACCAAAAACAACCTTAGGAATAAAATATGACCATTTAGGCCCACTTGGATTAGATTAGGACATTTATTATTAATTTATTTAAAGAAGGGTTAAAATAGTTAAATCAAAGTTTAATAAGAAAATCATTTTTAATATAGGGTTATACATAATATAAATTTGACTATAAATATTCATTAGAAATATAAAAATATTTCCTACATAATGATATTTTATTTGTAATTTTTAGACATTAAATAAGTTAATTTATTTATGACACAAAGATGATGCGGTAATTATATTATTAATGAAATATTGATATAATTGATGTTATAAATACCCAAATAAATGTAATTTGAAACTTTTTATGAATTACACTAATTTTCTAGGTTAATATGACATGTTAGTATTGATTTAATTAACTTTTTTCAAACTAATAATTCTGTTATGAATTTCACAAAAAAATCAGTTACTAAATAGTGTCAAAATTGACATAAAATAGTTTTTAAAACAAATATTATATTATTAATTTTTATTTTATTCTTAAAATCTAAGGTTCGGCCAAATGACTTATATAAGGTTATATATATTAATAATAAACAACTTGGGGTTCGTTTGGCTTGTTATAGTAAGTTTATTAACCTTATAGTGTAAGAACACAAAAAGGCACGGTAAAAGTAAAATTATCTAACTTAAAGTTAAATATAAATTATAAGGTTAAAATAGGAACCTAAACTAGTCTAAATTCTATTGGATGAGAGGATATCGACCCATCCCCACTTTATCTTCAAAATAAATCAAGTTGGAGCTATTTAAAAACGAATTTTTCTTTATAAAAAAATAATATTTTTAGTTAATCCAAAGGTGCCCCTCTCCTCCCTTATAAAAGGGAACCTCCTCCCTCTCTTCCTCACACCACTTTGAGCCTTCAATCTCGGCCAACCCCTGCCAAATTCTCTTCTCCACTTCCCTAGAAACATCCTAGAGGTCCTGGTCTTCTTCAAAGACCAATTTTAGTGCCCTAAGAGGAGGACTCAAAGAGGCGCTTCAAAGAAGAGGTAATGTCCGTTACCGATTCTTTCAAATTTATTTCTTCTTCCACTTATTATTCTTAGTTTGTTTCATTATGAAGTAATAACATCAGTATCACTCATATACGGATATGTTATTATAAGTATGAAACAACCCTATTTCACCATCTATCCATCCTATGGAAAATGAAATCACCGCGCGTGCGTACGTACGGAATACCGTCTCCACGCCGTGGTGTAATCTATTTTCCACCACCACCTTACTTGGATGGGTATAATGGTGTACATAATAACTATATATGATTATTTTAAAGTGATATTGATTCTGAAATATTATACATACACTCCAATACAATTCCACGATTATGAGAACGATATCATCGCTCGTGCGTACGTACGGACTACCGTCTCCACAACGCGATGAGATTCATTCTCCACGTTAACCATTCATGAATGATTATACAGTATATATAATAAGTAATCATGAAACAAATTATATAATAATGATACTGGATTTATGTGTATATATATATGTATGTCATCTACTTAATTATATTCAACTCAATAAGGAAATGAAAACAGCGTTCATGCATACGTACGGCCTACCGTCTCCATGAACGGTGTATTTCTTTCCATTTACTGATCTATTATATATATGTATATTTTGAATATATATTATATATAAATCATGTTTTATATTCTGTAATTAAGTAATCATGATCTAACTAAACATATGAATAATTACAAGTCAAAACACAGACGACAAATGAAACGATTTTACCCAAAACGCTCTTTAACATGGAATTTACAAAAGAACGGGTAAAATAAAGTCATAAGTGAACCATATATGATATCATAACAATGAGTATGATTCTGGAATAAGTCAATGACATTATTTAAATCATTATAAAGGAGTTTCGGACACTTACGAAGCAAATCGAACCTAAGGTAAGGGATAATTTTGCAAATCTCATTTTTATCCGAGATTGCTTATTCGTAAGTATTTACTGGGGTTATTTCTATCATACATGTACATGTTTTATAAAAGTATTTTCATTATTTTTAAAGTCATTTTTACCCATTTTTTACTTTTACTACAAGGTATGTAAGGAATCTTTCTTTTGTTTACGTTATGATGTACTTTTTTGACTTTTCCGACAAAAGTATGAGAAGAATTTTTTTTTAACTTATACGACAAGAATGGATTTCTAAAACATTATTTCCAAGAAGCTTTCTTTAAAATTTTTCAAGTTTATTTTTAATAAACCTCTTTTAGTTTAGAATTTTATGACATGTTAAGAAAGGAAAAGTGTTTTTGAAGTAGAAAGGATATTTTCCTCAAGAATGGAGTTCAAGTGTTTTATCAAAATTATTTTCCATCTAAGATAATAAAGGGTTATGTTTCTATCCCTATTATTAAATTGATTTGATTATGTTGTGATGGAATTATTTTTATGAATTCTTTTATCTTATATGAATTGTTTTATGATGTCACGATTTTTAAGATTCCCATTTTTATTTCATGGGTTATGCTATAATGTATGGTTTATGATTTTGTGGCACACATAAGAATGGTATCATTATGAGATGGGTGGGACCTATATCTCCCTCCAATGCATTGGGTAAAGATTTTATATCTCATGAGATAGACATGGCTGGAACGGCAGGTTAAACTGGTTCAGTGAAACAGGACTGAAACGTGGAGTGAACTCGGTTCAGAAAGGGACTTTGTCGACTAAGATAGTCTTGGCAACGAGTCTTGACTAATAAGAAATGATTCTATATGATTATGTGTGTATTCCACAAAGTTTCATGTTTTATGTTATGATTATTGGGATTACATTTCACTACTATGATTTATTCCATGTTATGATATTATGATCTTTTTGCAGGTTAAGATTTCCAAAATGTTATGTTCTTATGAATATGATGTGATTGATTTTTCTTTTTTTTACCCTTACTGAGCATTTGAGCTCACCCTTTTATGTTTTCTTTTCCCCAGGATATAAAGAAAGGTTTTAGGTAAGAAAAAAAAGGGAAGATCTTTATGGGAGATGTTGAAGATCTTTTACCACGATTAGAAGATTATATTCCGAGTTTCCAAAGACACTAAACTATTACGGTCCTTGTGTGCGTGTTTTTGTTATGTACTAAGTATTCCGCAAAAGTAATGTAATGTCCATGTACGTTAAGATTAGGGTCTCTACATTATTGGTCATGAAGCCAGTTTTATGGTTGAACCAGAATATAATATATTTATTATGACCTATATGATATTAAAGAACAAGTATAGGTACATAATATTAAATCATATGACCAAACTAGTTCCTAATAATCAAAATACCGCTAAAATTATCCAAGTAATTGTCATTTATATTTCATCTAATGATTCATCCTTATTCCATGTAAAAAATGATATTAATGACCATTAACACCTCTGTATGTTCATAAATAATATATAATTTCAATGCTGGAGAATTACATCCTTTCCTCATGAACATCCATACTCATACACAAATATACCGATCATGAAAAACAAGGAAACAAACACTCTAGAATGACAAAATTCAAACTTATAACTTATCAATAAGGACATAATGACATTAATAAAATTTTGATAAAATAAATTAATTTCTAATATGTTCTTAATTAAGTTATTAATAAGTCTAATTTCATATTCTAGGACCTTAAGTTCAAGAGCGGAACATATTCAGACTTAAGGTTGGGGTTTTCTACCCGAACCTCCATTTTCATTCAAGTTACTTTTATTATATACTTACCACAATTAAATTATTATTCATTTATAATTTATATTTTAATGTTTTATATATGTCTTCATACCAGAAACATGCCTTCATTTATGAGGAGTTATATGTTTTAAAAGGATCTTTCAAAAGTCATTCCTAATAAACAATCCCGTTTCGAGGGAATTCCTCAAATTCTTACCTATTTTCAGGGGAACTCTATAATATTTTTTTGGAAACCATTATCTTTATAAAATAAATAATTTTATTATTAAAATAATATCTTACTTCACTTCTGGTTTTATGAAAATATTTTTCCAAAAGAACCCTTCTTTTCAAAGTAAAAGAGTATTTATCTCAAGAATTACTCGAAGATTTTATAAGAGTATCTTCACCTATTTCAACACTCCTGTTGATTATTCTATATTATTGTGATTAATATTTTATGGTACCATATAACATATTTAATTTAATTTTTTATTATTAGTTTGGTTATGGATGTGCTATCTTAAAACCATTCACCAATTTACATTGAATGGTTAGTGTTTATGCTTAATGTTCCGGGAAAGTTATTTACATTTAATATATTAGTTTAAATATGAATGTATATGTTGATTATGTTTATCCCAATTCATATGAGGAATGAATTAGAGAGAGTAAGTTTCAGTTGGGGCCCTCTATAGACCCTCGGGGCATCAGTAGGTATCATGAGATAAACTATGGTCCTGGCACAAGACCATGACAAAATGATTATTTATGGTCTTGGCATGAGGCCTTGACGGTATGGTTATGATTTCCTGCATTATGAATTCCCTCATTATAAAATAGTAATTATGGTTCATGTGGTTATTCGTCTAGTATAGTACCCATGATTATTTTTTATTATGGCATTATTTATTCCGCTCTTATTCCTACCATAATATGTTCAGGTTTATTATTTTTAAAGGCATGTGTTTTTAGTTATTCACCATGCCTAATGTTTATGTTTATGATATCTTCCACTGTTTTTCTTACCCTTAATAAGTATTTGATATCACTCCTTTCTTATGTTTCATTTTCCCAGGACCCGAAGAGGTATATTATGAATGAAAAGCATAAATAACCTAGGATTTATGGATATTTTCAAAAGAGTTTTTATGTTGTATTTATTTTCAAGTTGTAATGTTGAACTTATGTATGTATCTTGTTTCCAATGCTAATAAACTACTCAGTCCATCAATATGAATATTCCTTGTTTATATGACAATGTAACTTAATAAGGCACTGACTCTAGGCAACTGGGGCCGGTTCCTTACAAGTAGGGCCCCACCAACGATGTCTAAAATAATGTCTAGTCTATAATATTGTATGTAGTTTTATAGAGAGTAAATCACAATGAATAAATGGAATATTTATCACATGTCATTATTATTTAGTTAACCACATATATCTTTAGGTTTATGATGACACTCATACTATTAATACCTTCTTCGTTCCATGTCGAAGTCAAAAAAATCCCCAATAGATATCACATATCACAATACCATGGTGATAATTTATCATTTTATTTCAATTCATATCTTGTCCAATTAAAACTATAGTCCAATATCAATCTCATGGGTAAAGAACATCATGTCTAGCACCCCATGGGAATTTGGAGCCTCTATATCTATCCTACACCTCAATTTCACATGGGTATTTGAATCCTTAGACCCTATCCCATGCAATAATACTCTCATGGGTATTTGGAGACTCATTCCCTATCCCATGCAATAATAATAACATGGGTATTTGGAGCCTCAATCCCAAACCCATACAATATCAATCACATGGGTATTTGGGGCCTCAGTCCATATCTCATAAAATAATAATAACATGGGTATTTGGAGTCTCAATCCATTTCCCACACTCATATATCAATCAATCTCACATATATCACATATATCACATCAATCAAGGTTAATCATTGTAGAATCCTAAGCTTTTGGACAGGATGAAATTATAAAGAATTTTGAATTTTGTCTTTTGGTGGGCAGTATATTTTGTAAACTGAGATTCCAAATGAAATTCTGAGAGTTTGAACAATTCAACGTGTTTATTTTAAAATCATTTAAACTCATGATGGGTACCTTGGGTTCTTTAACAAGATTTAGGATCATCATACCCTAAAAACTCAAAATAGGAGAAGATTGACTGGGTGCACAATTTATCTGAAACTATGCAACCCTCCTATGATAACTATGAGACTTATAAAAGTGATAATATTTGGTACACATGGGTTGTGCACAGTTTCACAAACCATTCACCTATCCCACACACTTAGTTTCCCTTGGGCAGTGTATGTGCACTATTCATCGCATGGATGGGGCTTGGTTGGGGAAAATATGTTGTTCAACTGTGTGGGGGTAATGGTTTCTAATTAGTGGGAGATGTATGGTTGGTGCATGATTTGTCCAAATATAAGGCCAAACTATGCCCCTTTTTAGGGTGAAATTACCTTTTCCCTTAATAAACCATTAAAACCCTTTTCTTCTTTCTATCTTCTCCTCTAGTTATGTGGGGATCTCTTCTCAGTGTAGTGGGTTCGTCCTCCTACCTATCCCAGGGATCATTCTTCCTCCTCTATCCATTGTTGGAATTGATCATCCCTGGTCTCTATGGATTCTTGTCATTAATCTCTATGTTACTATCATACTTTTTTTATTTATCCCTCGATAAATTTATCGGGGTGTGAGCTAATTCTCCCTATTTTCAGGAAGTTTGTCTGTTTCTAAGATTTCTCTCAAACTGGACCAAATAAAAACTTGATATCAGTCATGTGGGTCTTACTTGTTATAAGGTGTGTTTTATAGCTTATTTCCCAAAGTTTTGTTTCTTTTCATATGGTGCAACATTGTGCCGCACAGTATACTCCTTCAGTGATTCCTCTTATTAGATATATTAACTAAATTGAACCTGTTACCATGTCTAGTATGACCCTTGTGAGTGTTGAATCACCATTTTGGGTGAACTTCTTGACTTTAACCACATCAATAGGTGTGATTCATCCTTTTAGACCTAATCACATTGAGCCTTGATCCATTTGAACAGCCTTTAGGGTGTGTTCCACCCTTAAATAATTTTTTACATCAACAAATTGAATTAAGATGATTTGTTAGCCTCGAGTCAGGTCCTTAATCCTAATGCCTGTGATTAATGCCATGGTTTAACACTTAAAATAAATGAATTGGTTTTAGTTGGTTTGAGGAAACTAATTCAATACCTTATGCTTTATGATCATACCATATTCCATGTGCCATATGTATTATGCAAGTTTATAAATGATTATACATTGTTATATATTCCTTACTATTATCTTTTTCCTTGTACCTTGGGATTATGATTCATGTATCATTGTTTATTCCTTACGCCTCATGGTTTTTGGATAATTACCAATGTTAAATCCTTATGCTTGTGCTTATTTACATGTGGGCATGCCTTGTAGCCTAGTGTTTATGCTTATTCTTAGTGCATTGTGTCTATTTCTTTTTCCACAGTTTTTGGATTGGATTAAATGTTTGGATAGAATTTTTATCTGGTCATATATGTTATTCATTGTTGATCTATGATATTGGTTTCTATGCTTGACCTACTTGATGTATGAGAGATAACATGGGTCCCAAAATAAGGACAACATTGATGGACTTGCCGTACTTACTTTGGTATTACTTGGCATACCGGGAGCAATCCTTCATCTTTCCTTGGATGGGCTCTCCAAGTGGTTTATTTATACTAATGAGTGACATAGGTTCCCTATGGGGGGAATCATGGTTGGAATCATTGGAAATATGGATACACCAGGTCTCAAGTGATCTCCGACCCCTATACGAGGTACATGGTACAGACTTAGAGTTAACCATACCATGATTGATATGAGGGATGTTGTTATGGGTCTCCTCAAATAGACTCAGTGTTATTGGTTAAATCAAGGGAACCTATAGCAACCCTTGGGATTCCATTATGGATCGCCTTATATGGGATTCTATTTCTATTATTGGATTTGATATATTCCTTACATTTATTACTTGTGTTTCTTTTTTATTATTGTTTTTGCTGTGATTATTAGGTGGTATCAAAATGTTTGAATGATGTCTTAGGGGTGTGACCTCAAAGTTGAAGTACATTCACGGGTTTGACCCACTTCTATTTCTCCATATATATGATTACATGTATATTCCATACTGTGTATATAGTTTCTCTCAGTTCAGATATCTGTCTTAGGTCGAAGCAGGTAAAAGCAGTTGGGTATCTGTAATGGCCCAAAACATCTATCAATGCAATTTATCCCTTCTTATAGTAATTTTGTATAGTATAATGTACATAAAATCACTTATACACCATAATAAAAACCATATAAATTATGATTAATAAAATAATATGTATTTCTAGAAGTTAAGGAACCTATACTATTGAAATAGTAACTTGACCTTAGGAACAGTAATATGACCCTTATGAATAGTAAACTGGCCAAATGAATACTGAATTCACCCATTAAAGTCTAAATAAAATTTATTCATATTATAAATGGTAATATTATGTAATTATATCATTGAATAAGTAAGTAATTATTTTAAAAATTATTAATTAAGTGTTGGTATTTTTATAAGTCATAAATATTTAATTAAACTTTTATAATTAATTTAATAATTTAAAATAAAATTTATTTTCATAAAATGTATTCATAAATTATTATTTTGATGTCTTATTGTTTAATGATAATTTTATGAGGCCTTAAGTAATATTTCAACGTGTTATAAAATCAGTTACAATTTAAAATTTTCTATTTTCCATGTAATTGGTGATTTTAATTAAAATTAAAATTATTTATATTTAGAAAATTATTTTCATAAAATGGAGTTTATTTTTGAAATCTATATGTCAAAAAAAATTTAAGGTATAATTTTTGGGATTTTTATAAAATACGTGAATTTTTTATGAATAGTAAAATACGATAATATAAGATAAATGCTAAATATATGTATATATTTAGTCATAGTAGATGTAATGCTGATTTTATCCCATAATCTCGAATAATAATTCATTATTTTAATATTTTTTGTGATAATTCTCAACTAATTCATATTGTAGAGATAAAATAATAAACTAATGATAATAATATTGAGAAAACCCCTCTCCCCGCCACTATAAATACCACCCTTCACAACCTCATTTCCTCACACCTATCAAGCCTTATTGCTACTCCAAATACTACTCAAATATCTTCCCAAGATCCTCCCCCACGACCAGAATCTATTGGTCTCATAAAATCACCAAAACATCTCACCTAAAGTGGCTCTCAAGGAAGATATATTCAAGAGGTAATTTTTTTCTCTCTTTTCTTTAAATTTCCTTTCAAATTTCATGACTGTTCATCTCTTATCCTCACATTATCTTATCCAAATGTCATGATAACTCCATTATGAATGATATATTGGTATTATATCAATTTAATGGAATATTGGTCATTAAACCCATCTCTCTCTCTTATTTTTAAAATGAAATCATTGCTCGGGATGTGTCCATTTACCATCAATGCGGGTGATGCACCTTTATTTTCCTTCAACACCGTAAAAGATGTCAATAAAACCATTAAAAGTATGAAAAACTATTTTAATATTTATTTTTAACCCCTTTTAGGTTCTAGAAACAACTTTTATACATAATACTAAATGATAAAACCAAACATGTTCGTTGTGATCCAATAACCACCAAAATTAACCTAAAATGATCATCATTAACTTTTATCTAAATATTCATCATCAATGTATATAACCAAATTCATTATAATATTATTTAATATCATTAAAAAATATAATATAAATTCTGGATATTTATCCATGTTTTACATGAACTTCCATTCATGGATACAAGTGAACCATTCATGGAAACTAAGAAAAAGAACACCCTAAAACAATGAATTTTAACTCTATTACTCATCCAAAGGACCATAAAATAAATTAATGAAACCATAATTACCTATATTAATTTATAAAATGTTATTTAATTGTTAATTAATTAATCTAATGTCATTATACTGGGAATTAAATTGAAGAAAGCATTCAGATACAAGGTAAGGGGTATTCTCAAACCCAACTTTATTTCTTCGAGTTTTCCCTCTTTCACTCCATTTTCAGTATGTTTATTCCTTAAAAATATTTTATTCATAATTATATTACCTTATCTAGGATATAAATTTTTTCCATTTGATTTTATTTCAAACACAATGTTTCCCAAAAGAACTCTTCTTTCAAAAACACACCTTTTACTTCTCACTCAAGGTTGATGGTTCTTGTATCAAGTATGTTATTCCCTACTTCATTTGGGAACCCAATGTTTATGAATGTATTCTTTATTAAATAAAACCCATTCCTCTCCATGGTATATTTATGACCTAGATTTATATATGTTTTATGTTTCATGTATGATAATCTTAACATTATGATGTGGTGGGTGGACTTGAAATTATATAGTGCAATGTCGATGTTATAATGTGATGGGTGCACCCAAAATTATATAGATCTACAATAAATTGGGTAATGTGATGAATCTCATGATTAAAGTGAAATATGTGTGAACATGATGCTATCTTTTTCACAACTATTTGTGGTAGTTAACCACTAATATATAAGGTTTCATTTTTATGCACTAACACTTTTCAAGCCTTTTATTAATTCTTCCTATAATGTTTATGATCATATGCCTATGTTATGAAGATAATGTTTATACTAACCCTATGTTGTATTGTATCATGGTATTATCCTATTAATGAGATTTTATCTCACCCCTTTTTTATGAATATCCTTAAGTGACTACTTGTACTAAGGAGAAGTCAAGAGCCAATAAGAATCTAGAGAAGAAGGAATTAAATAGTTGTTTTGTGTTGTAAATGTCATGTATGGTCCTAGTTTTCCCAATACACTAAACCATTGGATCCTTGATGTGTAATGTTTTTACATTGTTTATAATTAAAATTATGTATAAGTAATGTTTGAAAATCAGTGTCACTATAGTTGATTTCAGAATAACAGTTTAGTTAATTTGGGAATTATGACTACAGAACATTAGTGAAAAACCTAGTATGATATTAAATATATGTAAGCACACAAGAAGCTTTGATAAACATAGGGATACTATAATATATGAGTTTAGTGTTAATTTAACAAAGTATTAACTTATTTATTCATGACTTATTGACTTATGTTTTCTTCTAACCTTTTCTATTTTAGAAAATGGTGGGAACCAGGAGAAACGAGGCCAACAGCCATTGCAAGGAACAATGCAGTTATTGTCTGAATGACATTCCCAATGCTTTGGGGTGGAGTTAAAAGCATCATAGTGATTCTTACCCAGTTTTCTTAGTTTATGAATAATAACATGAATAATGTGGAACGTCCTCCTTAACTTAAGAGCGACCAACTGGATATCGAGTGTTTTATAAGACAATGACCACCAACGTTTAGTAGATCTTTCGATCCACTAGTTTTGAAACAGTGGGTAAACTTGATAGAGAATATCTTTTATGTGATTCACTCTTCTAAGATGGATAAGGTGAGTATTTTTGTTTATCATCTAGATAGAGAGGTTGACCAATGGTGTACTTTGATTAAGAACACCAAGACAAAAGATGAAATTGAAGAGATTGAGTGGGAAGACTTTAAGATAATGTTTCTTAACAAGTATTTCCCTTAAACTCTCTATAAGAATATGGATATATAATTCTTATAGATAAAGTAAAAGTATGGAAAATATTTCATGTCCTATGAAGAAAATCTCACAAGGATTTCAAGGTAATCTTAGAGATTTGTTATCAACAATGATAGCAAAATTGATAGATTCTTTAGTAGATTAAAACCACACCATTGAAATACTCTTGAAATTTGAAACTGTAAGAATTATGAAGAATTTATTTGATGTTATCTTAAAGTGGATATAAATTTATTAGAATTTTCACGCGACTATGCTGATAAGAAACAAAAGATGGAGTTTCATGTTGGATGATCTGATGAGAAAGGTGGAAGGAAAACTCAACCACCCATATGTCAAAAATGTGGCAAGAAGCATCATGGGAATTGCCTTGAAGTGAAGGAGAAATGCTTCAAGAGTGGGAGAGAAGGACATCAAGCTCAATAGTGTCGAAAATACATGATAATTCAAGAGAATGTGGTGGAGTAAAGGAGAGAACCACCCATGGTCTAATGCTACAACTTTAGAGAGAAAGGACACTACGCAAGCCAGTGCACTAAACCTCGAGTCCTCAAGGGTTATAAATGACTTCATCCACCAAAGTCAAAGTCTAAAGGGAAGTATTATGCCATCACTAATATATAATTCTAGAAAGAAAATGAAGTCATACAAGGTACACTTCCTATTCAATCAAGAATGGAAAAAGTCTTATTTGATTCTGGTTCTACACATTCCATTATATCATACAAGTTTTCTAGAACTATAAAATCAAAGACTCGAAACCTTGAACTAGAGATATATATAAACACACCAAGTTTTGAAATCATTATAACCCAAGTGTTGGACTCTTCTCCTATTGGCGTATATGGGAAGATTCTTCCAGCTAATCTCATACTACTTCCCTTGGAGGAATTCGACACTATAATGGGAATGAATTAGTTGTTGTTATATAGATCGCATATCAACTATCGAGAAAAGTAAATATCTTTTCATGTTATAAACCATCCCATGCTCCTCAAAAAATTCAAGGAATATCATGAATCTATTTTAGAAAATCCTTTAATGGTGTGGGTGTTGGTTCCTTGTGAAGAATCATATCTCGCTCAAAAGGTTGAGTCAAAGGAAAGTGTCAACCTAGTAGAAATGACCATTGTGAGGGAATATTGTGATGTATTTACTGAAGATTTACCCAGACCTCCCCCATATTTTGAGGTATATTTCTCCATATAACTCATACCCATAGCTAATCCTATCTCAAATTGTCCCTATAGGATGGCTTATATTGAACTGGAGGAGTTAAAGAAGTAGTTGCAATAACATTTAGAAAAAGGGTTCATATGCCCTAGTACATCACCTTGGGGTGTGCCAGTGCTATTTGGGAAGAAGAAGGATGGATGAATGCGGATGTGTGTCGATTATTATGAACTCAACAAGATCACCATAAATAAAAACTACCCTCTACAAAGAATTTACTGCTTGTTTGATCAGCTACGAGGATATCAGTACTTCTCAAAGGTGGATCTTCATTCTGGATATCATCAGCTAAAGGTGAATATGTAAAATATTAAGAAGACTTACATCCATACAAGGTCTGGGCACTATGAGTTTCTTTTGATTCCCTTCGTACATACTAATTCCCCTTAAATCTTCATTTAATTGATGAATTGAGTCTTTAGACATTACTTAGAAAAACATTTGGTAGTGTTTATCGATGATATTCTAATTTACTCCAAGTTAAAGGAGGAACATGGAGAACATCTAAGACTTGTGTTGTCGACATTGAGATAAGAGAAGTTGTAAACAAAGTTTATCAGTTGTGAATTTTGGACGAATAATGTCATGTTCTTAGGACATGTGATCACAAGTGAGGAAATTTCTATAGACCCTTCAAAAAAAGGTGATTGAGGAATTTCCTAGACCCTCTAGTGTCATAGAAATAATATTTTTCTTGGATTAGTGGGGTACTACCGATGTTTTGTGATAAATTTATCATGAATTTCAAGCCCGCTAAATATTTTAAGAAGTAAATGGGTAATGTATTTCTGGATAGAGGAATGTGAGGAAATATTCAGGAAGATAAAAATAAGGCTGATCACTACACATGTACTCACATTACCGAAAAATGGAGAATTTTTTGTGATATATAGTGATGCTTTGTAGAAATTATTAGATTGTGTACTCATGAAAAATTATAATGTGACAGCCTATGCCTCATGGAATTTGAAGATTCATGAGAAGAACTACCCTACATGTGATCTGGAGCTAGTAGTTACGATTTTTTCATTGAAAATATGGTATCACTACCTATATGGAGAGAAGTGTTACATATATACCAATAAAAAGAGCCTAAAGTATATATTCACACAAAAAGATCTCAAAATGCATCAAAGGAGATGGTTGGATCTAATCAAAGACTAAAATTTCCCTATTCACTATCATCTTGGCAAGGAAAATAATGTTGTTGATGCTATTAGTAGAAAGGAACCTCCTACTCTATCCTTGTTGCAAATTGATAAAGACCATATATTCATGGATATGCAAGGGATGGATTTGGAAATCATAGTGCAAGGGAATACATCCAACCTTGACCAAATGATTTCCCAACTAACTATCCAAGAGAAGGTTAAAGAGGCACAAAGGGATGATCCAGAGTTACAAAAGAAGGTGAACGTAGTAAAGCAATAGAAGCTGTAAGATTTCCATATTGATGATGATGGTGTGATTCAATTTAGAACAAGGATTTGTGAGCCTTCATCACCTGGGATAAAGGCGGATCTATTGGATAATTCACACAGCTCAAATTTCTCTATCCATCCTGGTTGCACCAAGATGTACCAAGATCTCTGAGAACACTTCTGGTGGGATAACATGAAGAATGAGATTGAGAAATATATCTCATGGGGCTTGATATGTCAGAAAGTTAAATCAAAGTGAAAAAAGTCCAAATGGATGATGCCACCATTTCCTGTACCCATGTGGGAATGGGAGAATATCACTATGGACTTTGTCATGGGTCTCCTGAATACATCCAAAGGAAATAATTCAATATGGTTTGTGGTGGAAAAACTCACCATGACTTCCCACTTTATCACTATTCGGGAAGATCTCTCATTTGAACAACTTGTAATGATATATGTGAAGGAAGTGGTGATACTACATGGGGTTCCACTCTCGATTGTCTCTGATCATGATCCAATTTTCACATCTAAATTATATAGGAGTCTCCAATATGCCTTGAGTACTGAATTAAATTATAGCACCACCTATCACCCCCAAACGGATTTCTAATCGGAAAAGACTATTCAAATGCTCAAAGATATGTTAAGATTATATTAATTAGAATTGAAATGTGGATGGGTTTAGCATATCCTATTGGTTGAGTTCTCATACAACAAATGCTTCCACTCGAGTATTCATATGGATCCATATGAAGACCTATATGGAAAGTGATGTATAACTCTAACCTATTGGGATGAAGTTGGGGAAAGAAAGCTAATTGGACTTGATCTTGTAAAAGAGATGACAGAAAAGGTTCAAGTCATCCAGAATCATATCAGATCTTCTTAGAGTCAGAAAAAGAGCTATGCTGACAACCATCAAGTGGATTTGGAGTTTGACATTGGAGATAAAGTCTTCCATCAAATATCACCATGGAAGAGAGTAGTGAGGTTTGAAAAAAATGTAAATTAATACCAAGGTACATTGGCCCCTTGGAGATCCTTGATTGTATAGGATTCAGGGACTATTGGCTTGCACTTCCACTGAATACATATCAATATCATGATGTGTTTCACGTATCACTCCTAAAGAAGTACATACCAGATCCCTCACATGTACTGAACTCAGAGGTGGTACAACTGGAAGATGATCTCTCTTATGAGGAGAAACCAGTAAATATTCTGGACCGAAAATATAAGGTTCTACACAACAAGACAACCTACCTTGTCAAAGTTTTGTGTAGGAACCATAAGTATGAAGAAGAAACTTGGGAATTGAAGGATTTAACGAAGGAGAAGTACCCTCATCTATTTATGTAAAATGAAATTTTGAGGGAGAAATTTCAAAAGGGGTCAAGAATATAATGGCCCAACACTTTCATCAAGGAAATTTATCCCTTTTTATAGTAATGTTATATAGTATAAATTACATAAAATCACTTAGATGTCATAATAAAATACTTATAAATTAGGATAAATAAAATAAGAAGTTTTCAAAAAGTTAAGAAACCTATATTGATGAAATAGTAACTTGACCTTAGGAATATTAATATAACCCTTATGAATAGTAAACCGGCCAAATGAATAGTGAGATCACCCATGAAATTATAAATAAAATTTATCCATCTTATAAAAGGTAATATAGTGTAATTATATCATAGAATAAGTAAGTAAATATTTTAAAAATTATTAATTAAGTGTTGGTATTTTTATAAGTCATAAATATTTAATTAAAATTTTATAATTAATTTAATTTTTTAAAAGAAAATGTATTTTCCGAAAATGTATTCATAAATTAATATTTTTATTTCTTATGGTTTGATGATAATTATACGAGACCATAAATAATTTTCCAAAGTGTTATAAAATCAGTTACAATTTTAAAATCTATATTTTCCATGTAAAGGATGATTTTAATTAAAAGGTAAATTATTTATATTTATAAAATTATTTTCATAAAATGGAGTTCATTTTTTAATTCTACACTTCAAAAAATGTTTAGGGTGAATTTTTTGTATTTTTCTAAAATACTTGAATTTATGATGAATAGTAAAATACGATAATTTATGATAAATTGTAAATACATGTATATATTGAGTCATTGTTGATGTAATACTGATGTAAGACCATAATATCTAACCATATTTAATTATTTTAATATCTTTGGTGATTATTATCAACTAATTCATTGTGGAGATCCAAAATAATAAACTAATGTTTATAATATTGAGAAAACCCCTATCCCCTCCACTATAAATACCACCCTTCACAACCAAATTTCCTCACATCTCTCAAGCCTTGGTCCTACTCCAAATTATGATAAAATATATTCTCAAGTTCCTCCCCCACGTCCATCATCCCTTGGTATCATAAAAATTCCAAAACCTCACCCTTCAAGAGGCTCTCAAGAAGATATATTCAAGAGGTAATTTCTCTCTCTTTTCATTCAATTTCCATTCAAATTTCATTTCTATTCTTATCTTATCCTAAAGTTATCTTATACAAATGTCATTATAACTCTATTATGATTGATATAATGGTATTATATAATTTTAATATAATATTACTCATTAAACGTCTCTCTCTCTATCTCTTTTATTTTTTTAAATGAAATCATTGCTGAGGATGTGTCAATTTACCATCAATGCGGGTGATGCACCTTTATTTTACTTCAATGACATAAAGGATGTAAATAAAACCATTAAATGTATTAAAAAATATTTTAATATTTATTTTCTAACCCCTTTTAATTTTTGGAAACAATTTATTTCATAAAACTAAATGATAAAACAAAACATGTTCATTGTGATCCAAAAACCGCACAAATTAACCTAAAACGATCATCATTAACTTTTATCTAATAATTATTCATCATGGTATATACAAAATTCATTATAAGATCATTTAAACTTCTATAAAAACATTAATAACATCTAATAGAAATTTTTTATATTTATCCATGTTTTACATGAACTTCCATTCATGAATACAAGTGAACCGTTCTGGAAAACTAAGAAAAATAACACTCCCAGACAATGAATTTAAAATATAAAACTCATCAAAAGTCCCATAAAAAACTTAATGAAACCATAATGAACCATATTCATTTATAATTTTTTTGGAATTTTTAATTAATGAATACAATATCATTATATAGTAAATTAAATTGAAGAAAGTGTTCGAATACAAGGTAAGGGGATATCTCGAACCCAGCTTTCTTTCTTCATGGTTTTCCTCTTTCACTCCATTTTCAGTATGGTTATTCCATAAAAATAATTTATTCATAATTATCTTACATTTTCTGGGATATTCATGTTTTCCACTAGATTTAATGTCAAACACATTTTTTTCTAACAGAACTGCTCTTTCAAAAACAAACCTTTAACTTCTCACTCAAGGTTTATGGTTCTTGTATCAAGTATATTATTCCCTCCTTCATTTAGGAACCCAATGTTTATGAATTTATGATTTATTAAATGAAACCCATTTTGGTGCACTTAGAATTATATAGTGCAATGTAAATGTTATGATGTGACGGGTGCACCCAGAATTATACAGCGCTCCAATGAATTGGTTAATTGATGAACCTCATGATGAAAAGTGAAATATGTGTAAACATGATTCTATATTTTTTCACAACTATGTGTGTAATTTAATCACTAATACATAAGGTTTCATTTTTATGCATTTCCACTTTTCAAGACATTCATTAATTATTCATATCATATTTATGATCCAATGCCTATGTTATAATGATAATGTTTATTATAACCCTATGTTTTATTGTATCATGGTCTTATCCTCTTACTATGATTTTATCTCACCTATTTTTGATTTATATCCTCAGGTGAATACTCTTACTAAGGAGAAGTCAACATCCAATAAGAAGCTTGATAAGAATTAATTAAATAAATGTTTTTTGTTGTAAATGTTATGTATGGTCCTAGTTTTCCCAAGACACTAAACCATGGTATCCTCGATGTGTAATGTTTTTATGTTGTTTATCATCAAAATTATATAAAATTAATTTATGAAATGTAGGGTCAGTATATATCCATTTAGGTACATAGACTAAAGTGTTGTTTATTTATTTTTTTATTTTTGTACTTTCACTTATATTGTACACCATTAATTCTATAGATCATGAAATGGATCGATCTAGACATTAGGGGTAGTAGACAACTAGTATTATATCTCACACCCTTCTTAGGCTACTATTGCACTAGGGTACCTGAGAAGTTCTACGTATTTTCAGGTCCTTGGATTTATTGCTTGTGTTCTGTTGTATAGTTGGGGGCTTGGGAGCACAGGACTGAGCTTTTACTCAGGATTCTCTTGGAGTTATCCATTGGGATCTTTTTCATTTATTTTTTTACTATATATTGTACCTCCTACTTGTATATTATAGTATCATGGAAATTCATGCATCATTATATGTATTGGCGTTTCCTGTTTACCTTTATTCAGTTATTGCATTTATCTTCCACTATTTTGTCAATTATTATCACTGCTTTCCCTATTGTCTATTATTTACTTTATGATATACCATTATACTACTATAATAAAGAGGTTATAGTCTCCCCACCATAATACTGTTATACTCATGCTGTTATTTGACAGCCTTAGGCATTTGGGGAGGTACCCTCGAGGTCATGTGGTGACCGGTCTAGATACCTGTTTACTGGTTAGTCAGGACAAAAAAATAAAAAGTCATATCAAAGCTCATTTTTCCTTTGTCTTACTATTTTTTCCTGGTATATAGAATAATAGTAATGTGTCAGTGCTTGGTAAATAAATTATAGGGGTGATCATCCCATGTATGGGGAAAAGTTCAAGTGGCCAGGGCTTGGATTGTTGTCCATGCTATTTGTTATTACCATTGATTATGATTTAACCTCGAGTGTTTGGAGTACTTTCCACTTATTTCTAATTTATGTAATTATAGTATTTACCCTTTTCCTGGTATGGAAAGGAAGTAGTATTACACTCATTATTATAGGCATAGAGTAAATCATATTCCATGACATGTAGATTGCATTATTAGGCTATTTGAATTTGTTGATGAGTCTTGTCTGTTATTTTCTTACTAGTTATATTCCATGCTAGGTTTTTTTAGTAACATTAATAGTTTTTTCATGATTTATTATTTTATTTAATTCTTTTGTATGACATATTTAATTTTTGATTAATATGATTTCCTAGAGTGTTATGTTGCACTTCCATGATTTGGGTGTTTTGATGAGCATGTCTTATATATGCCATGTCAGGTTTTCAATGACATGTTTAGTTTTTACATTCTTAGGTTTTTTTTAATCCTCCTATAATTTAAATCATCATGATTTTCTTTTACGTCATTTCATAGTGTCTTCTTCTTTCATAGTATCTTTTCATGCTTGTTTAAATGCTCGTGCTTATTTAACATGACTAGGGGTTATTTTATCATGTTTGATTGACTACCATGTTTAAATGACTAATTAATGGGCTTTACTTCCAATTTACATGCATCTAAGATTGTTTATATTGGGATAAATCATGTTGGTTGTGATTAAATGGGAGTCCATTTTTAATTTGTATGGTGTATAGGCACATTATAAATTGGAAAATGGTAACCCATTTAATCGAACCATTATAGATGCACTTTATATACTTAAATCCAATTTCATAAATGTTAAGGCTATTGAATTTTCTTTTAAATCTTGGATAAAATGGTTGATTTTAAATGGGGGTCGCCCGTAACTTGACAATTGTATGGTCGCTTTATGAATTGAGGGTGTTAACCTGTATACCCAAACCATCAGTGATGATCCTTCTATTTAGAAATTATTTTAAATATAAATGTTGTTAAGTTTTGACTTAAATGAATTTTATTCCTTAATAAATCTTGTACCTATATTACTTGTTCATAATGACAAATGTGACTAAATTCCTAAATTCACAACTAGACCCATGTAGGTTAGTTGGTGCATGTAACTTATGAAATGAACTACTAAGAGGTGTTTTAAATAGTTAATGTTTAAAATGTTTCAGTTTCTTTTAATTGAACCCAAAATGGTTTAACGATACCCTCATAGGTTGCCTTTTCCTTTAGTATGCCTCAGTTATTAACCCCATTGGGGTGTTCTTATGATTTGTGTTGATGGAATTATAAAGTGCTCGTAACCATCTGTATGGTTTATCATGTAAATGTAAGGTGGCTTTCTTTTTGAATAGTAACCCTTTAATAAATTTAAGTCCTTTTAGTATTCATTTAGTTTTAATAGCGTGAGGCCTTATAAATAAATGTATTGTCTTTAAATAGTGTTTTTTTTAAACAATGGCCAAATTATAATAGGTTGACAATAAGTAATTAATGTAAAAAAGGAATTTAATAAATCTCACATGTTTTACCTTGTGGCTTTTCAAAATGAAGTACCTTGTATAAGTTTTCTGCTGACTAGTCTTGTCATTAATTTTAGACTTTTAAATTCTTAAAGTGTTAAATTTGAATTAAGCTAATGAATTTAACTAGAACCTTAAGTATTGTTTTCTATCATGACCCTTGTGTAAGGGTAGTTTAAATCCTTTTTGCGTGTTTACATGACTAGATTCCTTGAAATAGAACATGAAAATTTCTCTTAGGCTTCTTCCTTATTAAGTATTAAATATAAATGATAGGATATTAATCCTAGTGACCTTTTTTATACATGACCTCATTTTTGTTCAACAATTTCTTTTTTATTAAGGGGATATCCCTTCATATATATCACCTCAGGCCTTTAAAGTAGTTTTTAGTTGTTTACAAGTAGTTTCACTTGCATGGTATTGTTTGGGTATCATAGTACCATGTAGGAATCTTAGTTTATAAAATGAAACCATTGTTTTTATGTATTTTTCTTTGTTTCTTGAACCTCGATCTAAGTATGATCATTAAGTAATGCTCAGTTATAATAGGCTAGACATGCTAATGGAATGGTTGGTCACTTAGTAGGTTGTGTGACCCTTCCTTTCCTTACCTTTTAGTGGTGGGTGACTAGTTATGATGTGAGTTAGGTTAATATTTATGTGGGGAAATATTGAGTGGGGTTAAAACTTTTCTAGGACATTTGATACTCAAATACATATGGCCATTAAGCCTATGGATAGTACTAGGTATATTTCATTTTCTCCTAAAATCTCAGTCTGTATGCATTGGTACACGCGGTACCCGTTGAGACGCTAACTGATCAGAGAATTATTTGTGTTATATGTTCCTCATGTAAGTATTAGAATATTGTGATGTTTTAGTGCGTCATCTATAGAGTAGAGTGTCCTAATATTCTGAAAAAAATCAAACCCATCCCAATGCATGGGATGACATTCCAAGATGATCAGGTGTTTGACATGCTGGTTAGTCATCTAGTCTATTACACCTAATGAAATGGTGCATGCAGAAATAACTCAGGATAGTCATTTGTATTAATATGTTTGAATCTAACCTATATATGATAATCACATGGTTGTCTATCTCTTCATTTTAACACTTCCTAAAGCGTGATGGCCACCTCTATGACCCATAGTTAGTGGTTGAAGGAGCGTGTGTCACAGAATGAGGTCCCCTCTCTATAAATATAGCATTAAGGAAACTCCTAATGTAGTTGTGTCATTTCAATTATTAATAAATGGGTATTTCCTATTATATGGAATAAAAACCTATAATACCATTTATAAATGGATGGTCTTGATTAAAATGATATGTGGCTAGAAATCTTTCATTTAAGTTGGTTCTTGCTTGAGAGATCTATGTTGTTGTGTTTGGTTGTATGCACAACCTATAAGGGAACCATTGGTTAGAGATAGACCATGATTGTTGTTATTGAGTCACAATGGAATACCTAAGGTTTTTAAGGTATCATGGTTTGTTTTTTGATGCATTAGTAGGAAAATCAGATCATTTTCCTCATGAAGTCGAACATTAGTGGTTTGACTTGTCTTCCCTATTTTATGTGTGGTTTGATATGGTTGGTTTGAAACTGTACTAAGCACTTCATCTTGTTTACAGTGGAAGGGCCTCTAGCCTATCTAGTAAACCTCCTGATCTTCTCAGTGTACCTTATCATAATGATGATAATGTCCCTCATCTTGACCTCATCTGGGTATATTGGGAGAGAATCTATTATATGTTTTACTAAGTTTTAAAGTTTTTAGTCTTGATAATTAGTCTATGTCAGAGTGAAATCTGGATGCATGGTTGTTTTACTATTCTAGTTATCCCTAAGGGATACTTGGGTTCCCAAGTAGGAACACCATGATCAAGCTCATGGACATCAGTTGTTCCTCTCTTTACTTGATCACTAGACAGAAGTCGTTGTGGGAACAATAATTTTTCTTGGGATGTGGATGTCTAAATTTTTACCAATGTTTCCCTTGTAAATACTATTAATGGTTTCCCTTTTATGAGCTTATCAGACTCCTTTTTATGATTCTGAGATTACCCTAGGACCATAGTTGGGCTTGGAAGGGGTGTTTTAATGATGTTAATCCAAATGTGCTAGATCGAGAATGGTCATATATTCACGTTGATGAAGAAATGTTTTCATGGGAGTTTTTTCTAGATACATCATTTGAATTTAGTTACGGGCTTCGATGATCATGCTCATAGCAAATATAAAGTCAATATTTTGAAGTGCACCATCTGTCTAAGCTGAATGTTTTGAGATTAGTCGACCAAGGGTGGCTCGACTTGACAACCCTCTCTCTTGTAATATATGGTTAGTAAGGAAACACTCAATATCACATTATAAGGTTGTGATAAGTTTAGTGGGTTCTAGCCGTGGATTTACATGAAATTCATCCCAACCAGGCCTTGAGGTTCATTCAAGGTTTACTGTTCATTAATGATAAGTGTAACACCGATAGAATCATTAGAAGTATAGGGGAATTCATAAATAGAACTCTCGATGATGTAAGTACCTTGTTTCAGAGTTGACCTTTAAAATGGTAGAACCGATAGTGGAATGTACCATAGACTGGTTACAGAATAAGGCAATGTTGTTATTGTGACTTGGGTAATACAGGCTCGATAAGCGTCATCTCAGTGTTTCATTTCTATGAAAAAAGTGTTGGATTGAATTTCTATGGCTTATGTACTATGTTTTAAGGTGATTCTTAGAGGTATATTGGTCATTTATAAATTCAACATGACTGTTTGTGTATGAATTTCCGACTCTAGTATATTGGGTGTTGTTCTCTTCATTTCCCCAAGGCTTATCGAGGATGAGAAGTTCTAAGGTGGGGAGATTGTAGCATATCGTGTTTTTGTACCTAATTAAATTACAAAGGTTTTTGAATTTTATCATTTTTGTGGGTGGTCTACTTAATAAAATGAGCTTTGGAATGAAATTTTGAGAGTTTTGAAACTTTAATGTGTTGCTTCTGGACTTTTTTAAAGGCTTTATGGGTATCTTAGGTGCTCTAGTGAGCTTCGAGAGTGTCGAACACCAAAAAACTCAAAATTGAAGAAGACTAATAGGGTTGCATAGTTTTTTGGAGACCTATTGAACCTCTAGTAGTAATCATGTGACTTATACAGGTGAGAAGATGTGGTGTGCACAATATGTGCATGGTTTCTTAAACTATACGCCTAGCCTACACACTTAGTGCCACTTGGGAAGTGTGTGTGCAATGTTCATCACATAGTTGGTGTGTGGTTGGGGAAACCACGCAATACAACTATGTGGGGTAATGGTTTCTAAGTAGTGGTAGCCACACGGTTGGTGCACGGTTTGTCCAACTGTGTTTCCAAACCATGGAACACGGGTTTTTAGGGTGAAATTACCCTTTTCCATTAATGGAACTTTAAAATACCTTAATTGTTTCTTTCTTGTCCTTCATCCGCATGGGGATCTCCTCTTGGTGTCGTGGGTTCCTCCTCCTCCCTAAACAAAGGACCATGCTTCCTCCATTGTCTGTTCTCATAATTGAGCATTGTTAGTCTCTATGGATTCCTCTCAGATAACCTCTATGTTCCTCTTGTGTCTTTTTCTACTTATTTCTCTTTCAAGGAAGTTATCATGGTGCGATCTAATTCTTCCTATTTTTAGGTTGTTCATATGTTTCTCTGATTTATCTAAAACTAGAAAAAATAAAATCTTGATATCGGTCTTCTAGGTCATCCTTGGTATAAGGTAGGCTTTCTAGGTTCTTTTCCAAAGTTCTTTTTCCTTTTAAATGGTGCTCCATTTTTTCCCATGCCGGACTCCTCTAGGGATGCCTCCTTTTTGAAAAATAAATTAAATTTAACCCATTACCATGTCTGGTATGACCCTTGTGAGTGGAGAATTTCCACTTTGTCTGATCACCTTGACTTTAACAACACTGATAGGTGTAACTCTTCCTTTTATACCTAATTGATTTAATCCTTTATTAGTTTTTACACCCTTGAGGTTGTGCTTCACCCTTAAATAAATCCTTACATTAATAATTTTAATTAAAATGATTTTTTATCACTGAGTTAGGTCCATAAGATTAATGGCTACAATTCATTTTATGGTTAAAGTATTGAAATTAATGGATTAGGTTAATTTTATTGGAAGGCACTAATGAAATAACTTATTATTCCTCTCATTACCTATACTAAATTCCATATGTCTTGTGAAAGTTGATAAATTATTATACATTGTGATATATGGCATGCTATTATATTTTTTACTTGTACCTTGGTCTTATGATTCATGTCTCATTGTTTATTACTTATTCCCCATGGTTTTTTCCAAATTCCTTAAATTAAATCCTTATTCTTAGGATTATTTCAATTTTTTCATTCCTTGTATCCTAGTGCTTACACTTATGCTTAGTGAAATGTGCATATTTCTTTTTCCATCATTTTTTCATTGGATTAAATGCTTTTCTAGAATACTTATCTGGTTATATATGTTATGCCTTGTTGATCTGTGATATTGGCTGTTATTTTTAACCTAAATTTATTTCAAGAAAGAACACGACTCCTATTTTAAGGACGTTGGGGATGGACTCACCATGTTCAGATTGGTACTACTCGATGCACCAGGAGTGATATTTTGTATTTCCTTAGATAGGATCTCTAGGTGGTTTATTTATACATATGAGTGACACCAGTTCCCTAGGGGATCAATTGTGGGCAGACACATTGGAAATATGGCTACGCCATTCCTTGGGTGATACCCAATCCCCTATGTGAGACACTTGGTACAGACTAAGAGTTTACCATACCATGAGTGATATGAGGGGAACCATTATGAGTCACCACAGATAGACTCAGGGGTATTTTTTATATAGAGGTAACTTATAACAACCCTTGGGACTCCATTATGGATCACCTTGGATGATCTCAAGTTACCATTATTATATTTAATGGATTTCATACATGGATTACTTGCGGTGATTTCTTATTATTTTTTTTGTTATGATTATAAAGTGGTATCAAAATATTTTAATGATGTCTTAGGGGTGTTACCACCAAGGTAAATCACAAGATTAGTGTCAACCCACTTCTATTGCTTCATAAATATTATTCCATATATATACCATATTTCCTATATAGGCTCTCTTAGTTTAGATATCTGGTTTAGGCTAAAGCAGGTAAAATTGGTCGGGTATCCATTTATGAACCTGTACCAAAGTGTTGTTTATTTATTTGTGTATCACCTTACCTTCACCTATATTGAACATCATTTATTCTATAGAGGATGAACTATATTGATCTAGACACCTTGGGTGGTATCCTAAAACTATTATTTCTCACACCTTGATTAGGCCACCATTGCATTGGGGTTCCCAAGAAGTTCTACATATATTTAGGTCCTTGGATTTATTGGTTGTGTTGTGTAGTGTACTTAGAAGCTAGGAATCATTGGAATGAGCTAGTACTTAGGATTCACATGGTGTTATCCTTTTGGATCCTTTTCTTTTATTGTGTTTTACTCAATATTATACCTTCTTCTTGTATCTTGTTTCATCATGTACATGAATTCATCATTCTATATATTGGTGTTGGACATTTACCTTTATTTAGTTATTTTATTTATCTTCTATTTTTTCAATTCTTATTACTACTTCTATTGTATGTTATTTAATTTATGATATACTATTTTACTAATATGATTATGAGGGTACATTCTCCCCACCATACCATCATTAGACCCTTTCTACTAGTCATTTTCCTCAAGCATATAGGGAGGCACACTTGATGTCATGTGGTGACCAGTCCGGCTAATGGTTTAGTGTTCAGTCAGGTTGGGATGTTTCAATCAGCATTAACCCCCCTTCTTATTTCATGTAATGGATACCATTTAATTAATCAATAAAATTGTGGTTCAATGCTTTAATTAAATGAAATAACATGATAAATTCTCTATTAAACCATTTTTAAATATTTAAATTGTATATCCCATTATCCCATTAATTTTAATCCCACTAATTCATTATTTTCATTTTCAGTCATTTCTTAATCATATTAATTCAAAAATTTCACAATTTCACTAATTAACCAGTTTCATATTCCCCTCATTCCATCAACTTTATAATCAAAACATTCAATTAAGTAATTAATCAATTAATTAATCAAATTCAACCAATTATAATCTCACCCAAATTCAACACATTCAATTATCACATGGAAATTCAATTTATTCAAATTAAATTCTAGATGAAATATACCTTTAAAGAAAATTTCAATTACACAATTACATTCACATAATTAAATCAGTGCTATGGAATTTTCAATTAATACCACCTACCTCAAGATTGTTGATGGACGCTCACCAACGGAAATCCCCAATTGAAGGAGATCGAGCAAGAACTCGATGAAGAATGATATCTAGAACCAAATATTATAATCAAGATAAAATGGAGTTAAATATACCATAACCTAGATCTAATTAATCACTTATGAATGAAAATAGTCCTTTCAATAGAATATAAATAGATTAGAGGGAGGTAGGAAACCAATAAAAAAGATATCACAAACTAGAATTAGGTACCAATCTTTCAACAGATCATTGATTTGTCAATAAAAGGGTTTATAAAGCCTTTTAATCCATCTGGGATCCTCTAAAACTAATAAGAATGAGTTTATGTTTGAGTGGGGGTGATTAGGGATTAATACTGGGGGTTTTGAGATTTTATTTTAGTTTTTTGGGGGTTTAAAATCCTACATGCATGGTTTCCTACTCAGGGCGCATGGTTTGACATAATCATGAACCACCTCCTAGGGGGGGAACATGGTTTCTACTAGGAGGGTGCACCATTTGATAAAACATGAATTAACCATAAAATACTCTCTGTCTAGGGTTCCAAGGTTTGATAGTGTAAGGTACATGGTTTTGGAAAACCTTGATCCAACAATACACTTCCCAACACCCCTCAAAAAACATCCAATTTTCACCCAAACATACCAAAGATAAAATCCAAATAAGATATACTTAGAAAAAGTAAAAATAGTACCTAAATAAATCTTGATACATCTCTAGTAAAAGGTTAGGATCTTACAATCTTTCCACTTTATAATAACGCATCTTCGAGATGAACTCCCAAGCATCTCAAAGATTTCCAGGAACAAAGATCGGGCCACTAAGCCCAAAAATCCACTAGTCTTTCCCACATTTCCTCGTGAACATGTCCATGTTTCCATAATACATGAACTATCAACATAGACTTTCCCAGCAACACTTTCTCTCTGTGATCCAACACAAGTATCAGATTCTCCTCAAAGGACGTGTCATTCTCAAACTCAACATCATCTACATCGATCACATGATAAGGGTTAGGGTGATACTTCTGAAGTTATGACACAAGAAAAAATTCATGCATAGCACCATACCTCTTTAGAAGATCCAATTGGTACACCATTATCCCGATTCTCTCCACAACCTCAAAAGGTCTAACAAACCTGGTGGCCAACTTTTCTTATCTTCAAATCCTACAGTCACCCAATCTAGGTGACACCTGAAAGAAAAAATGTCCACTATCTATAAACTCAAGGGGTCATCAACATTTGTCAGAATACAACTTATGTCTACTTTGAGCTATATCCATACACTTCTGAATCATATGGACCTTCTCTAATTTCTCCTTCATGAGACTTAGTCCCAAGAACTCTAACTCACCTACCTCTATCCAATATAGAGGTGATCTGCATGGCCTACAATAAATATCTTCATATGGTTCCATCTGAATAGTTTCATGATAACTATCATTATATGAGAACTCCAAAATTTCTAGGTGCTTCTTCTAAGACACACCAGAAACTAGAACACATACTTATAAAATATAATTTATCTCATGAATAGTATGTTCTAACTTCCTATCTGTATGTGGGTAGAATGTTGTACCCAATAAAACCTATGTACCAAGATCCTTTTGCAAGACCTTCCAAAATCAAGATGTAAAATACCATTCACTGTTCAAAAAAATACTATGTGAAACCTTGTGTAGATGGAATATATCTCAAACATAAAAATATCCCAACTGGTATACTAAAAAATTCTCTTGTATAGGTGAAATTTTTTTCTACTTTTGTCAATTGATCTACTATCACCAAAATAGAGTAATTATTCTGAGGTTTCCTTAGGAGTCTCACCATAAATTCTATAGTAAAATCATTCCAATTCCATTCTGTAATGCACAATGGTTGTATTAAATCACAAGGATTTTTATGCACTTCCTTCACCTATTTATTGGTGTAGCATTGTGTCGGAAACCCAACAATATCCTTTTTCATGCCTGCAAACCAATACTATCATCGTAGGGCATGGTACATTTTGTTCAAACCAATATGTACTGCCGACTTTGAGGAATGAAATTAAAACATCAAAATTGTTTTCTTTTTAAAGTGCTTCTTAAACTCTTATAGCACATTCTCACATGCTCTAGACCAATCAAACTTTACTCCCTTCTTGATAAAAACTAAAATAGGTTCTTCCAATTGAGAAAATTATTTGATGAAACTATGATAATATGCCTATAATACCTGAAGATTATAGGTATCAAAAAAAATTTGGGATACTCCCATGAAATAATTTCATGCACCTTCTCTAGGTCCACTTACACACCTTGATTTTATCTTATGTGACCTAAGAAATGTACCTGTTCGATATAGAATTGAAACATAGATAGCATGGTATATAGGCAATGTTCTCTAATTGTACTCAGGACGATGTCAAGATGTTGGTAATGATCATCATGAGCCTTGGAGTACACCAAGATGTCATCCACAAATACTACCAAAAACTAATCTAGGTATAGGTGTAATATTATGTTCATCAAGGACATAACCACAGTAGGATCATTCATCAGCCCGAAAGACAACACAATGAACTCATAAAGTCCTTAAGTGCTTCCAAAAGTAGTATGAGGTATGTCAGAATGTTCAAATCTCAAATAATGAAACCCTAATCTCAATTAGATATTATAGAAAATACAACCTCTCCTAAACTGATCAAATAGGTCTTCGATGCACAGAAGAGGATACCAGCTCTTCATAGTTATCTGGTTCAACTTCAGGTAATCAACACAAAAGTGTAAGGTCCCATCATCATTATTTACAAAAAATATTAGAGAACTCCAAGGTGATGTACTCTGATAGATATACCCCTTATCCATCAACTCTTATAGTTGATTCTTATGATCTTGAAGCTCTATTGGTCCCATTCTATATGGTGGAATGAAAATTATCTCATCTCCTAACATGGGATCAATGGTAAATTTGACATCTATATTAGGTGGCTGTCCTGAGAAGTCCTCAAGAAACATGTCCTAGAACCTATCCACTATGGGTATAAAGGAATCATGCTTTTCACCTCAATATTCAAGTAATAGACTTGCAACATGGGCAGTGAGCTCCCACAGCTGCTGATGAATTGGACCTATATGGCCTACCTGGATATCCCACTCTTCATGATGAACATAATTGTCATTCTCAGGAGACATAAAAGTAACTATACTATGGTAAAAATCTAGGTACGCCACTAATTATTCCATTCCCATAATTAAGTTAAGTACTGAAATTTAAAGGATGTAGAGATCCCATAGAAAATGATACTCCCCAACCTCAAGAGAATTCCCATTTCATAAACAGATGTCCATTGACCATACTACCAATGGTGGATCGATCATCACAACACCACTCACAAATTCCACTATCAAACTCAACCTATTCACAAGTTATGAAGATATAAAATAATTAGAGGCACAAATATTAAATAAAGAACTAGATAGCATATAAGATACAAGAATAGTAACTATAACTATCGATGGTCTAGCCTCGTTATCCATAAGTGTAGGTTTTAATACATGTAGATGCATTTCTCCTCTTCCCTATGATATAGGCTCAGTACCCTAAGCTACACCACTCTAATGATATGGGAACTCTTTCCCAGAAGCACCTCATCCCCTACCTTGACCTCCAAGCCTAGTGGAACTACAACTTCCAGACTGATATGGGGTTGAAGATATCTTTCCCACATTATGGTTCTTCCCAACTACTCTATCACTACCCATCTATCATGGGTTCTTATAGAACTTATGTAGATGTCTCATCCTGCCGCAAGCTCGACACTCTACTAGTGGTTGGGGACAATGTATATGAAAGTTTCATGGCCTACTGCACTGGTGGAACAGCACTCATGTGAGATACTAAGTAGCTAATCCTTCCCCCTACCCACTCTTATTTCCAATTATTTGGTCAAAATTATCATATTAATGCTTTCAACCCTCACAAGGCGTACCTCCTAATCATGAAACAGAAACCAAATGTCCTCCTATATAAGCCCACTTCTTGTTCCCCTTAGATATTATAGGTTGATCCACCACCTCAAAAAAATTATTTAACCGGAAGATGTTAACTTGTGACTTAATCTCATATTTAATTCCATCCTAGAAATTCCTTTTCAAAGAAGTCTCATCCCCTTACAAAGATTTAGAAAATAACTACAAGTTAGTAAATAGACCATCATTGTTCATCACATACATACTCCCTTGGATCAAGCACCTCGACTCAACTACCCTATGGCGTCTCAGTGTCTCTAGATAAAAGTGCTCCAGGAACTTCTATTGCAAGTCCTTCTATACCATACCTCCTACCCACCCCGTCTAAGCCAGAACAACCCACCATCCCTTCACTCACCCTCATAATATATAATCATCCAAATTTAACCTCTTCTCAGTAGGAGTATTTAATTGGTCATGTATGGTCTGGATGGAATTAATCCAGAATTTTGCTACCTTAGCTCCACCCTCTTTGGTAAAATTCAAAGGGTGTTGTAAATGAAACTACCATATGAGGTCAGACATACTCATCAAAACCCACTCAGGGTCTCTCTCTATAAACTGCATGAATTTATAAAATTTCTCATGCAACTACTCTCCATCTCTAACACCCAACACTATTGATGCCTCAGGTTCTAATGCTGGAGGATCATTTCCAGCCATATCCTCTTCTCGTGCTATCAACAAGTGTCATCATGGAGGTATATCTATAAAATGATAAACACACTATTAGGACACACAACACAACATTATCCAAGTAAAAAAGTGGTTTCACATAAATCCATATCAATTCAACCCCCATATTCCACCACATGGTCAACACCAAGGTGCGAACATTACCATCAACCATCCCTCAACAAGGCTATGGTTAACATGGGGTACACAGTTTAAAAATTCAATTATCCCATTAAACACCAATTTTAAACATTATGCATAATTTTACAATATTCAATTTCATATTAGGCATCCTTTTTAGTTCAATTATACAAGTAAGGAAAAACATTTCAATTTCAACAACTTACTCAAAAACCAGTGTTTTCCTTGTACATGACAATAAATGATGCATGTAAAAATAATTCCTGAATTCTTAGAATGATGCATCCATACTCAACTCTTGTTCAATACCAGGCTACAATTAAAATCTCATAAAATCTCAGAAACAATAATCACACCACACAACAAGTGCATCAGTTGAGGTAAAATAACTTCCATATGTAACAATACATATCAGAAACAACAATCCCACCCTAGGTACTTGGGTTTTACCCTACACATGGGTTAGCAAATATCATACATGGGATCATGTGTGAGGCCCAACCCTTCCTAGTCTCTATTCTACCTTTCCCAAATAGTAAGATATAATAAAATAAAAAAGAAAACTCTTTTGATACCACTTTGTAACGCCCTGGCCGGGGTCCCCCACACCGATGCCAAGATCCGGTCAGTCACATGACCTCAAGCTTGCCTCCTCATACACTAGAGGATTTCGACTAGTAGTGTAACGCCACAACCCTAGTTACTCAGAGTCGGTGCATTATTACATAACATTGGAATGATCACAAAAGATCAAGTCTCGAAAGACTGATTACTTTAGTAGCCTTGGAAACACAAGATACATTCATAAGTCTTAGATTACATCATAAAGTGAAAAACTACAACAACATAGTCTCTATAGTCAACACTCATTTCCCCTCAGACTATCCCTACAGGTCATTCATAAAATACTTCTTCACATCCAGGGAAAAATAAAACATAGAAATGGGTGAGCTCAGATGCTCAGTAAGAATAACAATATAGAGGAAACTTTCATAAATAAGCATAAAAATTTAAGGCAATGTATAATTAAAAAAAGACTTTTAAACTTGAACTTCTGCATAATATGGAAAAAATGAAATGAAATAATACCATTTACTTATTCATATGGATATTCTACTAGTCGAATAATCACATGCAATATCAATAACCGCTTTCATAATAATGGAATGCATAATGTCAGACTATCATAACCACATAATCAAGGCATTGTGCCAAGACTACAAATAAGTTTTTGTCAAGGCCTTGTGCCAGGACACTAGTTTGTCTCATGAGACATACCGATGCATCGAGGAGCTATAGCGGGCTCCACCCATCACTTACTAAGTCCAATGCATTCCTCATATGAAAAGGTTTAAACATAACATAAACATTCGAATTGAAACTAGCATACTAAATGTCAATAATTTATCCATAAACCATGAATGTTATAAAAATAACACATCCACAGTTAAACATATCACAAAACCATCAATACAATATGGAAGTTTTGTATCGTAATAAATCAACTTCAAATAAACATAAAATTCATCAAAGGATGTTGACAAATATGAAATCAAAACTATTTGAGAGAAATATCTCTTTTTTTAAATCATTTAAAAGTCACATAACTATAAAAGTAAACATTTACTTTGAAAATATTCTAATAAGATTTTAAGGGAAGCTTCGACGATTTTAAAATGGCGTAAAATACCTGCACCCACCCTATGAGTTAAAAAAGACATTCTTACCTTAATTCTGTCGAAAAGGTTAAAAGGACCTTTTTTGGAAAATGACGGAAGTATTACTTTATAAATATATTATAAAAGTTAAACAAGGTTATAAATGAATTTAACTCATAGTCTGTAAAATAGTAAGAATGTTTTGAAATACATTTTTAAGTAACATGGATGTGGATGATAAAGGGGTCCCAGTAGATAATTACATATAAACAACCTCAGATAATGTAGAGATTGTGAAATAAACCCTTACCTTGTACTTTTACATGGTCAAAGGTAATTTAAACACCTGTATAATAGTTAAATCATTGTTATTAAATTATACAATAATCATATACATAAATATGTTATCATATATGATCTTTTAATATTTCTTTGTTAATAATATTTTAGTATTATCGTCTTTTCAGGTGTTCACTTACCCATATTATTTTATATGTTTTGGTACATAAGTCGTGTTTGTTATCCATATGTTGTATCTTATTCATATCCAGAATGATATCAAGTACTTAAATATTATTTTTAATCATCAAATGAAAATTATTCTTGAATGGATACGATGGGGAATGAATCTTATCACATTCGTGGAGACGGTAGTCCGTACGTACGCACGAGCGATAATATCATTCTTTTGATATTAAAATAATATATAAATGGATGGTTTATCACATATACAGAATCATTATCATGTTATATTTATTATTTACATGAATTAAACTTCATTATTATACCCATCCAAATAATAATGTATTGAATAACAATTGCACCACGACGTGGAGACGGTAAGCCGTACGTACGCACGTATAGTGACATGTCATTAAAAGGGTGGATAGAATACTGAATATGGTTGTACCATATTTATAATAACATCAGAGTATATAGAATATACTGGAGTTATTATTTTATAATGGAAATAAAAAAGAAAGAAGAAGTGGAAGAAGAAAGTAACTTGAAAGAGGTTGGTGAAAACATTACCTCTTCTTTGGAATCTTCTTTTTGATTTGATCAAAAGGGCTCCTTAGGTTGGCTTTCTGATTAAAATAAGGCCTCTAGGTTGAAGTGAGGGAAGTTGAGAGAATATTTGGGCATGGGTTGGCCAATCCAAAAGGCTTTGAAGGTGTGAATTATAGAGAATGGGGAGTTCCCTTTTATAAGAGGGGTGAGGGGCACCTTAGAAAAAACTTAGAATATTATTTTATAATAAATTCATATTCAGTTTATAATGGCTCAAATTTGATTTATATCGAGGATAAGGTGGGGATGGATCGAAATACACTCAACCAACAGGTTTTAGACAGGTTTTAGTTACTTTATTAACCTTATCTTTTAGTTTTAACTCTTAGTTAATTAGTTTGACATTTACCATGTCTCTATGTATTTTTATATTATATGGTTAATAAACTTACTATAAACTTCCAATAGACCCCCAAGTAGTCCATTAATAATACATCTATCATTATATAAGTCCATTGGCCAAACCATAGATTTTTAGGAATAGAATATCAATTAATAATATAATATTTGTTTTAAAAACTCTTTTATGTAAATTTTGACACTATTGGGTATTTTGTTTTTGATAAATTCATAACAGCATTATTACTTCGAAAAAGATTCATATAACCAATAATAATATTCATATTAACCTAGAAAAGTTTTTTAATTCATAAAAAGTCTCAAATTATATTTATTTGGGTATTTATAATATCAATTATCTTAATATTTCATTAATACGGTAATTACTACATCATCATTGTGTCATAAATAAATTAAATTATTTAATGTCTAAAAATTATAAATAAAATACCATTATGTATGAAATCTTTATATATTTCTAATTAATATTTATAATTGAATTTATCTTTTTTATAACCCTATATTAAAAATGTTTTAGTTATTAATCTTTTATTTTAACTCTTTTAACTCTTCTTTGAATTAAATAATAATAAATGTCCTAATCTAATCCATGTGGACCTAAATGATAATATTTTATTCCTATGGTTGTTTTTGGTCTATATAAACTTCTAAAATAGAATTAGGACATGTGTTATGGTAATATTAATATCATTTTTACCCTTAATTACCCTATTTACTATTAATCATGGTAAAAAAAGTTATTATTCACCAAAAATTATTTTTATCTTATTGAACCACATTTTAATCCTTGATATTAACATTTTCTCTCAGATTTTTAAAATTCCACTCATAGAAGTGGTAAAATTATGTTTTATGTGAATTTGAAAATTCTCCTATGAGATGGGTAAAAGACGGTGAAAAGTTCAATAAATTTTTTATATCTCTAAAATTATTATAAACTGACTTTAATGAATTAAATTGAACTTATATAGGTATTATGTATCTATTTTGACCAAAAATAAATTTAAATAAAATTAATAATTATTGAAATAAAAATTCAGTTTTAAACTATAACTCAGTGTTTTCATTATTCATCAAAAATTGAATGTTTTCAGAAAAATACCAAAAAAACACCCTAGGATAATATCGATATTCCAAATCCAAAAATTATGTCCATTTTACCAAATTAAAAACATAGAAGTTTCATTTATTAATTTAAAATTAATTCCTGTTGTCAAAAAAAAGCGTGTTTTTAAAAAATAATAACTATCAAAATATTGACACTTGCTTATGCCCAGTTAAAATGTGAAATTATGTCCAATGACCAAAATTGGATTAAATGGTAAAAATATAATCTAATTATACTTTAAAATCACTCAAATACATAATTTATCACTGTTAATTATTTCGATTAAAAATTTGTTTTTAATTAAAATTTAGTAATTTTCACTATTCACCCAAATATGAAAGTTATTAGAAAAACAAAAAAAAATATTGAAACTAAATTATTATGTCCCGATTATAAAGAAGAAGTTTATTTTGTAAAATTGAATATATAAAAGTTTCAAATATTGGATTTAAAAAGGGTTCACCATTAAAAGTCGGTAAAAGTGCATTTTTCGAAAAATACTTCTTTTATCTGAAAAAAATGAATTTGTTCTTACATTATGTCTAAGAAAATTATAATATGGATTCTAAATTTATAAGGATTATATAAAGTTCAAGATTCAATTAATACTATTCATAATCGCTTTTGAACGGCTAGTTTGGTAAGTCGTTGTGCGCTTGAACTTGGTGTTGTGTGTAGTGCAAGTTATTGAATTACTTTGAAAAAATAATGTACTATGAAATCTTCGGGTGTTACATTCTTCCCTCATTAAATAAATTGCAACCTCGCAATTTGAAATTGTTCTTCGAAAATAAAATTTTGAAAATATAAAATACCTTTGTGGGAAAACCCACATCGGAAATTGGGTTAATAAAATTTATTCTTAATAAGAAGAAAAGAGAAATGAAAGGGTCACCACAAAATTTTGATCTCTATTAGGAGAACATTGGTGGAAATTAGAGACACATAATTGGAGGAAAAATGTAAATATTTATAGGGAGTGATTGAGGTCATCAGTCACAAACAATTATAGAATTGAGCACCTCAAATCCATCAATCTATGATGATTTAAAATATCATCGGTTCAACAAAACATAAGGTATTAGGATAACATATTTTTAGTTTTAAGATCCATTACCTAATGTTTAAATATTAATTTCTTCAAAGAATAAGAGAAGAATATATATATATATATATATATATATACAGGTAGGGTTCCATCCTTTCACTAATTTCTACCACAAACTCATCTTTTACTCTAAAAGATAATAGAACTTAAAAAATTATTCCATTTATCCAAATCGTATAGGGTTTCAAAAAAATGAATTTCTAATTAATCTATAAGACCTTTTAAAAAAACTACATTATTCAATCCAGGACATCACGTGGGCTAGTGGTAGGTGATACACACTTTTCGCCCTTCAGTTGTGGGTTCAAGTCTCGCGGCCTTGCCGAACGCGACAGGTTGTCGCCCGACCTCCGGGTTGTCCTTTTATGGAAAACAAAAAAAATAATTTCAAACTAGAATTATCCAAAATAATTCTGTCCAAATTCACCGTCCAAAATTTTTAAGGAAAGTAAACACAATGAAGATCCTTTTTTCCGTGTAATAACATGTGAACACCTTCATCATGTATTCTTTTAAAACCCTGAAACATCCTGAATTTCCATAAATCCTTATTGATTACATTCATGATCCCTTATTCCTTATAGAATACTATATATACTCCTTCTATCCATAAATGTTGTAAACTCCAACAATTTTGAAATATACAAATCATTAATCAGTTTCAAGGTAGTCAATAATATCTAATATAATTTATCCAAATCAATCATGTATTATTCCAAAATCACTACCTCGGTATCAGAACCATATTATGGTTTATCTTTCTCTCATCATATATTTTACAAAATTTTAACCTGATATTGAGTCACTTTTCTTGTTTCCACACAATCTCAAGTCCTTAATGAAATAGTACTATAGTACAATCCTTATATACTCCATAATTATTATAACCAGTAAAACGTTGATACAACACTCAAATGACATAATTCATTAATAACAACATAAGAACTCTAATCAATCCTCCTCATCTGTGGTAGTATCATAACTTGATTATTATCCAATAGCATCATTTGGGAAATACTCTGATGATTTGGACATTGGTTCTCTTAGTGTCCCAACTCCTTACAGATTAATCATTGTACATTTGAAAACTTTTTCTTACCCTTGCAGTCACGTACTTGGTGTCCTTTTTCTCCACACTTATAAAAAACTCCCATTCCCTTCAGTCAAGTTCTAGGGTGTTTCTTTCCACAATTTTCACATATGGGAAAATTCTTCTTTTACCTCTTCCCTTTATCCATCTTTCCCTCTTCCATAATTTTCTTCTCTTTCTTCCCTTCAAATCCATAGGAGTCATATAATTATTTATTTATCTTATTAACACATAATACTATTTCTTCATATGTTGAGAAAACATGAGATCCTATTTCCCTTCTAAATTTTGGCTTAATACTGTAGAAGATATGATCCTTCTTACTCTTTAGATCATATGTATTATTGGAGTTCACATTCCTTCAACTGGGCGCCATTTCTATACAATGGAATACACTAGGTCAGTTTATAAATTACAATGAATAATTCCGAACTTTTCAAATACCAAATGTAAATTGAACAGTTTATGGATATAATCCATAATCATAAAAATGTTTTCTTTGAGGAATTATATACTCATAAACCCTTCATAATGGTTTGTAAATAAAATGATAATTAACCTAAGCATATCCCCCGGAAGTGTCATAACCCAGAGTGAAGCAAGGCCCATTGTCGTGCACCAGTTCCCATTCGAGTCTAGCTCAAAGCGGTGTTTTCGGGTTTTACTCCTAGGTACATCTGTGCCAGAGCCGCCTCTACCTACTTGTATCCAAACAGGGATGTATTGCTTGGAAAACTCACAAAATCTCTACAATACCAAAATTCTAGGAAGTTCTTCTATACAAATCCTCAAAGTCTATCTTAGAGCTATGTGCTATAATCAGAGTTTATCTAAATCTAGCTTCCAAGGTTTTTACTAAACTTCCTCTAATACCAACAGTAACACCCTGACCCTAGTTACTCAGAGTCAGTGCATTATTACATAACATTTCCTTGATCATAAAAGATCAAGTCTCGAAAGACAGATTAGTTTAGTGGCCTTGGAAACAGTAGATATATTCATAAGTCTTACATTACATACTAAAGTGAAAAACTACAACAACATAGTCTCCATAGTATACAATCATATCCCCTTAGACTATCCTAGCAGGTCAGTCATAAAATACTTCTTCACATCCGGGGAAAAATAAAACATAGAAAGTCGTGAGCTCAGATGCTAAGTAAGGATAAAAATATAGCAGGAACTTTCATAAATAAGCATAAACATTTAAGGCAATGTATAATTAAAACAAAGGCCATTTAAACTTGAAATTATGCATAATATGGAAAAAATGAAATGAAATAATACCATTTACTTATTCACATAGATATTCTACTAGTCGAATAACCACATGCAATATCAATAACCACTTTCATAATAATAGAATGCATAATGCCAGACTATCATAACCACATAGTCAAGGCCTTGTGCCAAGACTACAAATAAGTTTTTGTCAACTCCTTGTGCCAAGATACTAGTTTGTCTCATGAGACCTACCGATGCATCGAGGAGCTATAGCGGGCTCCACCCATCACTTAATAAGTCTAATTCATTCCACATATGAAAATGTTTAAACATAACATAAACATTCGAATTTAAACTAGCATACGAAATGTCCACAATTTATCCATAAACCATGAATGGTATAAAAATAACACATACATAGTCAAACATATCACAAAACCTTCAATACAATATGGAAGTTTTTTATCCTAATAAATCAACTTCAAATAAACTTAAAATCCATCAAAGGATGTTGACATAGATGAAATCAAAACTATTTGAGAGAAATATCTCTTTTTTTGAAATCATTTAAAAGTCACATAATTCTAAAAGTAAACATTTACTTTGAATATATTATAATAATATTTTAAGGGAAGATTTTATGATTTTATAATGGCGTAAAATATCCACACCCACTGTATAAGTTAAAAAATACATTCTTACCTTAATTCTGTCGAAAAGGTTAAAAGGACCTTGTTTGGAAAACGACAGAAGGATTACTTTATAAATATCCTATAAAATTCAAAAAAGGGTATAAATGAATTTATCCCATATTCTATAAAATTTTAATAATGTTTTGAAATACATTTTTAAGAAACCTGGATGTGGATGATAAAAGGGTCCCAGTAGATAATTACAAATAAACATCCTAGGATAATGTAGAGATTGTAAAACAAACCCTTACCTTGTACTTTTCCTTGGTAGAGGGTAGTTTAACCTCCTGTAGAATAGTTAAATAATTGTTATTAAATTATACAATAATCATATACATAAATATGATATCATATATGATCTTTTAATATTGCTTTGTTAAAAATATTTTAGTATTATCGTCTTTGCAGGTGTTCACTTACTCTTTTTCTTTTATATATTTTGTTACAAAAGTTGTATTTGTTATCCATAGGTTGTATATTATTCATATCTAGAATGATATCAAGTACTTAAACATTATTTTTAATCATAAAATGAAAATTAGTCTTGAATGGATACTATGGGGAATGAATCTCATCGCGTTCGTGGAGACGGTAGTCTATAAGTACGCACGAGCGACAATATCATTATTTTGATATTAAAATAATATATAATTGCATGGTGTATCATATATATAGAATAATTTTCATGTTATATTTATTATTTACATGAATTACACTTCATTATTATACTCATCCAAATAATAATGTATTGAATAACAATTACACCACGACATGGAGACGGTAAGCTGTACGTACGCAAGTATGGTGACATGTCATTCAAAGGATGGATATAATACTGAATATGGTTGTACCATATTTATAATAGCATCACAGTAAATAGAAGATACTGGAGTTATAATTTTAGAATGTAAATAACAAAAAAAAGAAGTGGAAGAAGAAAGGAACTTGGAAGAGGGTGGTGAAAACATTACCCTTTTCTTCAGGTTCTTCCTTATGATTTGATCAAAAGGGCTCCTTAGGTTGGATTTATGATAAAAATAAGGCCTCTAGGTTGAATTGAGGGAAGTTGAGAGAATATTTGGTCAGGTGTTGGCCGAGACAAAAGGCTTTTAAGTTGTGAATTAGAGAGAAGGTGGAGTGCCCTTTTATAAGAGGGGTGAGGGGCACCTTAGTAAAAACTTAGAATATTATTTTATAATAAATTCATATTCTATTTATAATGGCTCCAAATTGATTTATATCTAGAATAAGGTTGGGATGGGTCGAAATCCACTCAACCAATAGGTTTTATATAGGTTTAGTTTACTTTATTAACCTTATCTTTTAGTTTTAACTCTTAGTTAATTAGTTTGACATTTACCATGTCTCTTTGTATTTTTGTATTATATGGTTTATAAACCTACTATAAACTTAAAATAGACCCCCAAGTGGTACATTAATGATACACCTATCATGATATAATTAGTTTGTCCAAAACTTATATTTTTTGGAATATAATATTTCTTTTAAAAACACTTTTATGTCAATTTTGACACTATTGTGTTTTTTGTTTTTGATAAATTCATAACAGCATTATTACTTTGAAAAAGAATCATATAACCAATACTAATATGTCATATTAACCTATAAAAGTTTTTTAATTCATCAAAAGTTTTAATTTACATTTATTTGGGTATTTATAATATCAATTATCTTAATCTTTCATTAATACGTTAATTACTACATTATCATTATGTCATAAATAAATTAATTTATTTAATGTCTAAAAATTATAAATAAAATTCCATTATCTAGGAAATCTTTTTATATTTCTAAAGAATATTTATAATCAAATTTATCTTATGTATAACCCTATATTAAAAAGTTTTAGTTATTAAACTTTGATTTTAACTCTTTTAACTCTTCTTTGAATTAAATAATAATAAATGTCATAATCTAATCCAAGTTGACCTGAATGATAATATTTTATTTATATGGTTTCTTTTGGTCTATATTCACTTGTCCAATATAATTAGGACATGTGTTCGGGAAATATTAATATCATCTTTACCCTTAATTACCCTATTTACTTTTCACCATGGTAAAAAAAAATTAATATTCACCAAAAATTATTTTTATCTTATTGAACCATATTTTACTCATTAATATTAACCAAGTATCTCATATTTTCTAAATTCCACTCACAGAAGCGGTAAAATTAAGTTTTATGTGAATTTGCAAATTCTCCGAGGAGATGGGTAAAAGATGGTGAAAAGTTCGATAAAATTTTTATATGTCTAAAATTATTATAAAATGACATCAATGAATTACATTGAACTTATATAGGTATTATGTATCTATTTTTACCTAAAATAAATTTAAATAAAATTAAAAATTATTTAAATAAAAATTCGGTTTTAAACTATAACTCAGTGTTTTTCACTATTCATCAAAAATTGAAAGTTTTCAGAAAAAATACCAAAACATCACCCTAGGGTTATTTCGATATTCCAAATAAAAAAATGATGTCTATTTTACCAAATTGAAAACCTAGAAGTTTCATTTAATAATTTAAAATTAATTCCCGTTTTCAAACCAAAAGCATGTTTTTAAGAAATAATAACTATCAAAAGATTGACACTTGCTTATGTCCAGTTAAAATTTGAAGTTATGTCCAATGACCAAAATTGGATTAAATGGTATAAATATAATCTAATTATACTTTAAAATCACTCAAATACCTAATTTATCACTATTAATTATTTTGATTTAAAAAGTTTTTTTTAATTAATATTGAGTAATTTTCATTATTCACCCAAATATGAAAGTTATTATAAAAACACCAAAAAAAATTAAAACTAAGTTCTTATGTCCTGATTCTAAAGAAGAAGTTTATTTTGTCAAATTGAATATATAAAAGTTTCAGATATTGTATTTAAAAAGGGTTCACCATTAAAAGTCGGTAAAAGTGCATTTTTTGAAAAATACTTCTTTTATCTGAAAAAAAAATTATTTTGTTCTTATATTATGTCTAAGAAACTCATAATATTGATTCAAAATTTATAAGGATTATATAAAGTTAAAAATTAAGTGAATACTACTCATAACCACTTTTGAACGGCTATTTTGGTAAGTCATTATGCGCTTGAACTCGGTGTTGCGTGTAGTGAAAGTTATTGAATTACTTTGAAGAAATAACGTAATATGAAATCTTGGGGTGTAACAATTAGTGAGGTTCTAATAAATATCAACATAGGAATACTTTAACCTTTTTATCAACATAAGAAAACATAAGAAATAAATAAACAATAACAAAAAAGGCAATAACCAACAACAATAATCATACCGAAATTAGTGACAAATCAGTATCACATGATGAACAAAAACATGAAACAATTTCCAAAACTAATAGTAGATATGTCATTCCAAATAAATGTTAATTATCAATATGAAAAACCTGAAATAAATAAAGACCTTGAAAACTACCAAGATGGTCCCAACACCACATCGTGTTCCCTTATCCATGCTCTATCCCAACTCAGTCGTCTAACATAGGGATCTATCCCTTATCCTATCCTATAAACATGAAGTCTATTCAGGTAAAAATCATGTAGCTACAGTAGTATTTGAGTAAAACTTTGTAAGTTACCCATAATAGTGTCTAAAACAATATCTAAACTATAATAGTTTATGTAGTTATATAAAGAATAAATCCCAATGAAAAAATGTAAATATTTATTATAATTCATTATTATCTAATTAACTGCATATAATCCCAGTTCAGGATAACACCCATACTATAAATACCCTCTTAGTCCCATGTTAGAAATTTAACTATCCTCAAGGGATATCACATATCACAATACCATGGTTTTTATTTACCATTTCATTTCATTTCATATTATAGCCAATTAGAACCATATCCTAATTCCAATATCATGGGTATAGAATGTCGTGTCTAGCACCCCTTGTGCGTTTAGAGCATATGTACCTATCCATCACCTCAATGTCACTTGGGTAATTGGATCCTCAGTTCCTTTCCCATATAATAATAATCACAAGGGTATTTGGATCCTCAGTCCTTGTACCATAAAATAATAATCACATGGGAATTTAGAGCCCCAATCCATGTCCCATACAATAATAATCACAATGTTATTTGGAGGCTTTGTTTATATCCCACACTCTTATATCCATTAGTCACAGATATATCACATATATCACATTAATCAAGCTTAATCAACATTAACCCCATTTTCTCATCTCACCTCATGGATACCATTTGATTTATCAAAACAAACACGTTTCAAGAAATTAATCCTAAGAAATAATATTATCAATTCATTATTAAACCATTTTTCAATATTTAAATCATACAACCCATTAACCCATTAAGGTTAAGCCCATAAACTCATGATTCTCATTGTCAATTAATTCATAAGAAAATTAAATGTTCAATTAAAAAATACCACTAATTAACCCATTACATATTCTCCACATTTCATCAATTTTATATTCAGATCATTAAATTAATTAATTGACCAATTAATTAATCCAATTCAACCAATTACAATTTTCCCCAAATTCAACACACTCAATTATCACATTGAAATTCAATTTAATCTAATTACATTTCAGATGAAATTTTCCAATGATAGAAATTTAAATTTCATAATTACATACACATAATAAAATAAGGACTATGGGATTTGAAATTTAGACCACCTACCTCAAGAACATTGACAAATGATCACCAATAGAAATCCTCAATTGAAGTAGAATAATCAAAAACATAATGAAGAAAGAGATCTAGAACCAAATCCTTAAATAAATATAAAATGGAGTTAGATATATAAAAACCTAGATCTAATCCATCACTTAATGAGAAAAATAATCCAACCAATGGATGAGAAAATGATGGTATGGAGGTTATAAACCAATTATAAAGATATCATATACCGTAATTAGGTGCATATCTATAAACAAATCATTGATTTGTTAAGAACAGGGTTCAAAAACCATTAGAATCCATTCAAGAGCCACTGAAATTCATAGGAATGATTTTAGGTCCAATTGGGTGTGATAAGGGATTAATATAAGGGGGTTATATATTTTCTTTTAATTTTTTAGGGGTTTAAAATCCCACATGCATAGTTTCATACTCGGGGTGTATAGTTTTCCCAAACCATGCGCCAAATTGTGTGCCTCCTCCCAGGGGGTTGCATGGTTACTAATAGGTGGGAAAATAGTTTTACAAACCATGTGTCAACTTTTAAATCCTCTTTTTCTAGGGTTTCATAGTTTTTTGGGGTAGGATGATAGTTTGGGATAACTTTCCATCAAATGTGCACTTCCAAAAACCCCTAAAAAAACATCCAATTTTCACCCAAACTCACCCAAGATAAAACCCAAAAAAGATATACTCAGAAAAAGGGAAAATAGTACCTAAAAAAGAGCCTAATACATCTCCAATAAAAGTTAAGGATCTTCCACATGGGTAGTATATATACCACATAATAGAAATAAGTAGTGGATATGACATGTGTCTCATAGAAATAAAAATGAGATGAAAATATCTTACCTCAAGTCTTGTCTTTATTCATACATGTTCAAAACTCTTATATAATAAATATAAAATTATTATACATTTATTATGGAACCTTACTCAAATATATCATTCCATATAAACATCTTATCACCTTTTTATTAACAATTTGTTATTAATATCACTATTCCATGTGATAACTGATTCGTTTCTCCTGCATGTTTTGATTCAATAGTCCCTGTTCTTGTACTTTGATCAAAATTACACCATATTAAGAATATTAATAAATATATATATAATATATATTCATAATATATATAGTTTAATCTATATAAGATAGATATAGAAAAATTAATTACACCATTCATGGAGACGGTAGATCGTACGTACGCATGAACATTGTTTTTACATTTCAAAAATGGGAACAAAAGAAAGGTAAATAAAAATTCACCTTTATAGAATCATTATTATATAATATATATCATATATAATCATTAAATCATTCCATATTACCATACATGTATAGAGAACATGAAAAAATAATCACATCACTTCATGGAGGTGGTAGTTCACACGCATGCACGAGCGACGTTATCATTTCCCAATGGATTGAAAGGTAAGAATATAGATATAGTATTATAATTACAGAAGAATAATAATTTCATAAATATAATTTATAAAAATTAAACCCATTATAATAACCATCCACGAAATATGGTGATGTAAAATTAATTGTATTACTATGTGGAGGCGGTAGTCCACATGTATGCACGAGCGGTAATTTTACTTCACATTTGATGTGATAGAGGGTGGATATTGGTGGTTCCATAACAATAATAAAATTTCAATACATTTTGGATACTTAATTTATTATTTTACCATAAATAACATATATTTATAGGATTTATAACAAGAAATAATTGAAAGAGGTCGAGTAAAATGATTACCACTTCTTTAGTATACCTCCTTTAGATCCCTTATTAAGGACAACTTGATTAGCATTTTAAGAAGATAATAATTTACAATTTCTAGACAGATAAGTTGAGAAGATAATTTTTAGGGGTTTTCAGGATATATTTCTCAAGGAGTTTTAAAGAAAAATAGAAATGGTGTCCCTTTATAAGGTAGGGAAAATACACACTTGGAATTACTTAAAATGTTTAAATATAATTAATGTTATTCTTAGGTATAATGATTGAAAATAGACATTAATTAGAATAAAAATCATATTTTTTCATAATATTATTGTCCAATGAAATTTAGATAGGTTTTGATGTCATTTTAAATCACATGATTTGGTTTAACCCCTTTATTAACCAATTTTAACCTTAATTGTGCTGTGATTTTTTTTAATTTTAAAGGGTTATAATTTCACTTATAATGTAATAATTGGATCATAAATTGACAAGGGAATATATTTTAGACCATTTCTCATCATTATTTTCCTATTTAATTATTTTTATAATTATTAAATAATTTAATAAAATATTATTTTTAATAAAATTTCATTAATGTCATTTTTACACTACTCGTTTATTTGGACTTTAAAGACATAAATATGGTAATGTAATTAGAATATAAACCTTTAAAACAAATATAATTAAGATTACTAATCTATAAAATTCATGGTCAAGTATAACTCACCCAAAAATATTACTTTTAGAGTTTTTATAATCATTTATATGAATTTTCTACTACTTGCACAAGAATTGTATCGGCGTTGTGTAAGAATTTTAAGTAATTATTTCATCATTAAAAATTAAAAATAAATTACCATGACAAAAAAATTAATTTGTATTTATAATTATTATTTATAACCAAACATATCATGTTTTTATCCATATAAAAAAAATTTAGATATTAACTTCAAGATAATAACATTTTGGAATATTCATTACTTAAATTTATATAAATGTCATTATCAAGGTGAAATAGAACAACAATGTCAACTATTTTTATTTAGGATGAATATGGTAGAATTAATCTCATAAAATGAAATAAAATCATGTTTTGGATTTATTTTGTGACCTTAACTCATGGTTTCAATTTTGTTTTACCCATATTACCCTTACGGAGGTGATAAATATTTATTGTGGTTACTATTCATAATGAACAAAAATAAAAGGGACCTGTTTACCAAATTCAAACCTCATGATTCCAAATTTGAGATCCATTTTTTAATAATAAATTCCTCTAAGTGGCACAAATTCATTTTTGAAAATAAATGTTCAAAAAGCAACATATGTATTTTTAGAAAAAATGAAAATTTGAACATAAAACTAGATTTATTATTATTCCATGTCTAGTAAAAACACTTTTGATGAATATTAATAAATTATTTAATATATTATCTTTAAATTTCATTAAAATAACTTATAAATACATATTAATCTAATTTATATAAATAAAAACACATTGTGTGCAAAAAAACTAATTTTTAGAAAAACATCTATATTTACCTTTAAATTATTTTCTTTTCATTTCTGACCATTTGATAACCATTGAATTTATTATATATATATATATATATATATTATTTTTTTAAAATTTAGTTACCCCTATTCGTACACACCAATAAAATGTCTAGGTGATAACTGTTACATTAAATAAAAATATTTCAATAGAATAACATGGTTCGTTTAGACTCTGTGTTTCATGTAAATAAAGCTATGAAAGAAATAAAATTTATTTATAAATAAATATATCATAAATTTTTTGGGTGATGCATCATTTGAGACTCTCATTTTTCTATGAATTCTAAACAGCCTCAACCCACCATAGGGGAATCTCCCAAAACCATCATGATTCACCTCTTGTGACTTTCATCAATATTTTCCACCCAACGAATCTTTCCTCATATCATTAATATCAATCAGATATTTTATGTATATAAGGTATTTACCATGGGAGCATTATTATCCCAACCTTCATGAAGGGATACCCTAATGATTGTTATACTGAGACAATCTAACCACATTAGGCTCCACCATCAAGTTCCTCATCCAGAGCACCATATAACCCCATAAGGGCCTTCCACTACTCCTCCTCGTCAACTAATAAAGCATATACTCCAATGTTATACAACTTAGAGAATAAGGATATCATCAATCCCCTCATCATTTCATTTGAAAAAACTATTGTGGAAAATATCTACACAACTAAATTCAGTTGGGTTCTCATACACTACAGATGACTTGATCCATTTAATAGGGATCCAATGTCAAAATATATAAAAAAATTATCAAACTCCAAAAACTTCCATCCTGTAGAGTGCTACACCTCATCATACATACAAAAAAACCACAATGGATATCATGATGACTCTATCCACAAGATCTAGGTGGACACAAATATAGGATGAATAAATTACAGTAATTTGAATTCTCAAAAAAACTTTCAGTGTCTATCCCATATCCACCTTGGCATAAAGACAACCCCAATGCTAAGGACATCACAGAGCACTACTCACATGTATTATTCCTCTATAAATCATCGATCCAGAGAAAATATTAGCCTATAATCTAGCTCCTTGGAAACCCCTAAGTCAAGAAACTTCTAAAAACATAATGATTATCACCCTAATATCATTTAGGTCCTCCTATAAGGAAAAGACCAACCTCAATATCTAAAAGTGGAGGTTTTCACATTTCATGGTTTCCACTTCCAATTAAAAGTGGACCTTTACCTATCAGATTAATTAGATAATTAGAAAAAGGCATCCATATACTCAAACTCTAGTTCTGGGTGATCATCCATCACCAAAAATATCATTATTGGGCTATAATACACTTTATTAGAATCCCAAGAAAAACCTCTCTTCTGAAAATTACTCACAACCATAGTAGAAACGATGGTATATTATTTCCTCTAGTAAGTTTCTAGTCATACTATATTGATAGTATGACTCAATTGAGATCTTTAGAACCTCAAACAACTATAAATAAAATTAGATAATCGAATGTATTGGTGCTAAAAAAATAATCACCTAAATGAAATTTCCACTGATCAAACCCTATGACACAATAGGTGCTACCTAGTCAAATGCATCCATAACTCCCTGATACAATATCCAAAATTATAATCATTTGTTATCTTTATACCCCCATGAGAATATATATTAGCACTAATTATTCCTTACATGCATTATGAGGAAAATCCCATCCAGCCAAGTCTCCCAAGCATGACACCCAAATCATCACACTCATCGACCTCTGCATGAAAGGGCCTAATAGGCTACACATGTAACACCCCAGGTAAATAAAGAATATGAAATTTTCATATTTATCCATATTTGTGAATAAAATATTAATATGACTTTAAAGGGGATGCTATGCTCGATGGCGTACCCAACACGCAACAACGAGTTTCTTGGGAATCTTACGTTGCACTCTAATAATAAAATATTATTATTTTAAATGGTAGTTAACATGTAGCCGTTGTATTGGAGGGAATGGATAGAAATAACTAAAATATGATTATACATGTTTTTAAATGTTTTTACATTTATCCAAAAAAAGATAAAGGCTTAAAATACAGAAAGAATTCAATTTTAGGCGTATATGCCCTAGTTTTCACTAAATGTTCACTTATCGCCTTTTGATGGTGAACCGTCATTACATATAGTTTTGTTCACTCTTATACATTCTATTGGACCAAATAAAACTCTTCTTAAGAATCAGGACATCAAAATTTACTTTGTGTAAATTTTTGGTATCTTTCCGATAAAGTTCATATTTTTAATGAATAATGTAAAATGTTGTATTTTAATTCAAAACCTCTTTTTAATCTAATTTATTTATATGATTAGATTATATTTTGAATTGGTTTTAAACTGAAATTAGAATATATTTTTACCATTAAATCCAATAGTGGTCGTTGGAATTAATTTCACTTTGAAATCAGACTTAAACTAGTGTCAATCTTTTGATACTTATTGTTTCATAAAAACACTCTATTTCCTCTGACAGCGGGAATTAATTATTAAATTAATTAATGTGAATTATATGTTTTGAATTTTGTAAAATGTACTTCATTTTTGAATTCGGAATATCAAATATAGCTTAGGGTGAATTTTTGGTATTTTTCTGAAAAACATCAATTTTTGATGAATAGTGAAACCACTAAGTGGTACTTATAAAAACTGATTTTTTGTTTAAATGAAATTTTACCACTTCTGTGTTTTGAATTTAAAAAATCCAACATAAATGGTTGTCATTAAGAAGTAAAATGTGGTTCAATGAGATAAAAATAATTTTTTGGTGAATAGTAACTTATTAAGTTTTTAATCGCGATTAGAGGTAATTAGTGTAGTTTAAGGTAAAAATAATGTTTTAATAATATGAAATGAAATTGACACATGTCCTAACCTCATTGGATGTTTCATGGCCGACCACGATAAGCCATGGGTCAACTTGGGGACCCCATGAAGCCACTTTGGTTGGAAAATGACATTAATATCTTTTTATTTCAAGTTAAAGTAAAAATGAGACAAACATGAAATATTTTACTAAAACAATTTGTAAATGGGGTTATACAAATCAGATTTTTGACTATAAATATTCATTAGAAAGATAAAAAGCTTTCCTAAATCATAGTATTTTTTTCATAATTTTTGGACATTAAATAAATTAAATTATTTATGACATTATGATGATGCAGCGATGACCTCATTATTTAACGATTTAAATAAAATGGAAAGATAATGTAATATCTAAGACCTACACATGTCCAAAACCTATTGGATGAGTGGATTTCGAACCCTTATCACCTTATCATAGAAATAAATAAATGTGGGACCTTTAAAATCCGAAACTCTTTTGAAAATAAAGTAACATTTTATAACTTTACAAGAGTACCCCTCCTCTCCTCTTATAAAAGGCCCCCACCTCTACCTCCTTACCCACACTCCCAAAGCCATTGGATCGGCCAAACCCTGCCCATTTTGTCTCTCCACTTCACTCTCTTACTCCTTGAATCCTCACTTTTGGAATAAGTCTTCCCAAGGAAGCCTTTGAGCTCAAACCAAAGGGAGTTACCCGATTTTAAGGTAATGTCTTCACTTGAGTCCTTTTGTTTTATTTTGCTTCTCCAACCCCCTAAACTCTTTTTATTTATTTCTTTTGTAACAAATACAGTATAATCAATATACTAGGATGTTTTTATAAGAATTATTCGAGCTACACTTTCACACACCTACATCTAATGGTTAAAGAACATACTGTTTCCGTGGATGGCGAATTTCGGCCTCCCGAAACGATGATTGTTCAACATTCTTTTAACACCTTCAAAGGTGGCCATTAAGATGACACTATTTTTATATATGATATATAATATGTTTATGATTTCATTAAGCTTCTTTATTTTTCATTTTGGGCATACCTTTATGGTTTCCATTATGGGTAAACGCCATATCTTCATTTAAGGAAGTGCGGACTACCGCCCCCTCAAAGTGATTTGATTCGTTAATACCATATGTGGTACGTATAAAGGATATATTTAATGATATTATATATGATACCATACTGGAATTAAAATACTATTATGTATCATTATGTTTCAATTCCATTAAAGTATGATATAGAAATGAAAGTAGCGTTCATGCGTACGTACGACTTACCGTCTCCATGAACGGTGCATTTCATTTCTTATCCCCAAATGTAATGTACTATTAAAACTACATGTATATAATGGATATATATAATAAATGATATATCTAAATGATGAATATAATTCTGGAATTAAAATATATATACCTCTCATTTAGTTTTAATTCCATTAATATGACAAAGAAATGAAAGTAGCGTTCATGCGTACGTACGGCTTACCGTCTCCATGAACGGTGCATTTCATTTCTTACCTCTAAATGATTATGTAATATTATAAATACATGTATATGCTGGATATATATGATATATATGTTGTCCAAATCAGGAACTTCATTCTAGATATAAAGAACCTTTGACCACATGAACAACATGTAATTTTAAAAAGTCCACTTTCGACTTAAGAACCAAATATCGACAAAACAAACATTATTAACTTAAATGGTTACATAATGTTTATAAAATGGAAATAAGTGTTATAAAAGGAATAATGAACTTTAAAAAGGTTCTTAATCAAGTAGAAATTAACTCAAGTTTATTATTCAGTACGTTTAAGAATGAACAAGACAAGTTGGACCCGAGGTAAGGGATCTTACTCCTCTCTTTCTTTTTAAGTACTCTCTTTTATGTCACTTCTTTTAAGCTCCACTTTGTTATGTTGGGGGATGTTCTTTTATATTCCTATTTCTATAAACTTTAAGTTAATATGATGAGATACCCTATTTGATCTCATCAATCCATTTTTGTAAGTTTTATGTGGCGTCGTTAGGCTGCCGAGTTTTCGTAAAGGATTTTTCATCTCACTTTTATTCCCGTGAGATTTATGCTACATTTTACACAATTTCCTTTGAGTGGTGTATGTACTGCCCATTATTCTAATCTTTGTGTAATATAATTTCGTTTATGAGTATTTACATCAATGATTTATTGTCCTTCTTTCATGGGGTGTATGTTTTGAAAGATACCCAAGTCGGTAAGGGAACCTTTCACCCTCCTCTTTTTAAAAGACTTCGTTTGTTATGTCTTTTAATTCACATACTATTATGTTGGGATATGTTCTTCTATATCCTGATTGATGTAAATTTTATGTCCAAGTGATGAGATTCCCTTTTTATCTCTCATCAACTCATTTTTTGAATTTTTTGAAGTGACGCTGTTAGGCTGTCGAATTTTACCAAGGGAACTTTTTAACCCAATTTCGATTTCTTTGGGTTCAACATGTAGTTATTGAATACATCATCCTTTGAATATGTGTGAATGACCTTTGATTATTTTACACTAAATATCCACTTATATTTGGGGTATTCGTTTGTCACACATAATTATGTAATTGATTTATCCTTAAACCAAGGATACCGTCTTTGTAAGGGACTTCGTCTCAATCTCCTTTCATTGAGGCATATTATGTTTTATACACAACCTTCTTTTATACGGTGTATAAACCCCTTTGACTTTTACGTTTATTCAAAAGGAATCTTTTTATACGAAGTGTTTATTAAACGAAAAAAGGGAATGTTTTTGTCGTACGTATGTGGCGACAACGACTTCTCCGCCGTCGTGACCATTATTTGAGTTTCGGCTTCCTCTACAAGCCATACCTTCTTTTTAAAAGAAGAATAAATACCATGTTTTACTTTTCTTTTATTTTGGTATTGAAAATGGTTTTCATAATGTTTTTTCAATGTGTTGTATTGATATCTTGTGATTGAAAGGTGGAAATGTTATGTTTCCTTTATGCATGTTTTATGTGATAAGATTATGTTATGGTTATTGGGCATTGTTATGAATACGGGTGGTTCCGTGATAAACTAAGGGCGGGTGAGCCCGATATAGCTCTCTAATGCATTGGGTAACGCGAAGGAGTGAAACGTTAAGGTTTCTTCGAAGAGATTTAGGGAATATATTGTAATCTGTATTCCAAACGTAACCAAGAGGGTTACTCCCTACGTAAGAATATTATGAATACCTCAAGTTACCTTTTATGTCTTATGTTTTCTATGATTTATTCATGGTTTGATGAGGTATGTTAAAGTGCCTATGTTTTATGGGTAAAGTATGATTTCATTCTTATGTATATATGAACTCATGTTTCCTTTCCATATTTTTATAACCCTTACAGAGCTTTTTATGCTCATCCCAAGTTTTTGAAATGTTTTTCACAGGTCAAGGGAAAGGTACATGATGTGATGATAGTGTCAAGGATGTGTCAAGAAAGAATCCATGTTTTATTTTAAATATGTTTCCGTTGATGGGAAGAATGAATACTGTCTTTTATGTAACCACTTTGTCTAAATGTGGAATGTAATGCAAGTTTCATGATCTAATTCTCTAAAACTCTAAACCTGAAAAGATACTCAATGTGTAATCTTGTAATAACTCAAGATTAAGTAAGGTTTAAGGCTGGGGCCTTATAGTTGGTATCAAAGGTCAGTTTAGATAACTTTAGAGGTTAGGGTATTCTTTAAGCATAAGTGACATTGCCATAATGGTTAGGATTTCAGAAAGAGTCCTGGTTTTAGATAAAGTGAATGAGTAAGTATATCTTAGTGTTTATCTTCCTCATTAGTACATGATGGTTATGTTGATATACTCACACTGACCTTTTTGGTTTTAGTAAATGGCTGGATCTAGCAGGCACCAAAGTGAAAATGGGTTTGAAGGAAACTGTGGTGGTTCTCTGATTAAGAGACTAGATAAAATGGGGGATACAATGAGGAAACTCGTGGTTGTTCTAAACCAACTTTCAAGGAGTCATGATAAACCACTTGAACCTTGGTATGATCTTTAATGCATCATGTAAGAGATGACCAATCCATGTGGAAGTTCAGGTAATAATTATAAAGGTAACCATTAGAGTTTATATGATCCTTACTTTTGAGGTAATTATGGGTTATTATATGATATGCTGGAAAATGAAAGGCATGAGATAAACTTGAGGTTAAAATATTTTATGATCATTTTTGATGATTTTATCTCTTTTTGGGGAATGATTTAAGAATTATATGGTTTTGGAAAAAGGACAACACGCAGATCGTGTGACAACCTGTCGCGTCGGACAAAGCTGCGGGAATCGAACCCACAACCAATGTGCGACTGGTATTTATCGCCTACCACCGGACTACGTGAAGTCCCTGGTTATTTTGACCGATTATTTTTAGTTAGATGATTTTATGAATTAAGAGTAAGTTGATTTTGGGTTATTTATGAAAATGATTAACCTATCATGTAGGATATGTGATTAGGTTAATTACTTTTCAATACGAGACTTTAGGAGCAACTGATATTGTTTGGAGATAAATGTTACGATTTAACTTGGAAGACTATGTGACTAAATCCTTCAAATATTTGGGTTTCAAACTTAGATTGGTTTACTTTGAAGAATTTTATGGACAAATTGTTTATCTAATGGTCCTCGTTGAACTTTGGGTTTTGTTGGACAAATTTTGGAGATTAAGCATAGATTTTCTTTTTATAAAGGGTTATCCTTTTCTGGATTATCTGATCTTGTACTAGCCTTTTTGTTTTTGGTTTTGGTTAAAGTCTAAAGACATGGGAAGTATATAGTTCTCTTTTTTGGATTAGGTGATTCTCTAGAAGTTGATTATAGTACTCTTAATGTGAACAAGTCTTCCTAAATACTCGCCTTTTGGAGAAAATATGAGTTTGTGTAAGGAATCTAATAAAAGTTGAAAGTCAACATGATAAGTGATTATGTTTCCTTATGAATAAATTCCTCAATAAAAAGTAGCTTAAAACAAAAATGTTGTCTATTAACTTTTCCTACTGGGGAATTTAATATCGTTTAACCCATCACAAGTTTGTGATTTTCTCGAGGTTAACTTTCTCCTAACCATGTTTTCTATCACTCTCCATCAGAACATGACCCAATGTTTTCTCCTCCATGTCCATATTTTTCTACATGGAATCCTAGTATGGGTTAACTCGGGTGACCTTTGTACTTATCTTTCTTTATTTTAAAGTGATTTTTTTACCGACTCTTGTTCCGATGTGGGACTTTCAAGGATGTTTCCAAGCTCAATTTTAAAAATTGCGAGGACGCAATTCCCAAAAGGGGGGAAGGATGTAACACCCCAGGTAAATAAAGAATATGAAATTTTCATATTTATCCATATTTGTGAATAAAATATTAATATGACTTTAAAGGGGACGCTATGCTCGATGGCGTACCCAACACGCAACAACGAGTTTCTTGGGAATCTTACATTGCACTCTAATAATAAAATAATATTATTTTAAATGGTAGTTAACATGTAGCCGTTGTATTGGCGGAAATGGATAGAAATAACTAAAATATGATTATACATGTTTTTAAATGTTTTAACATTTATCCAATAAAATATAAAGGCTTAAAATATGGAAAGAATTCAATTTTAGGCGTATATGCTCTAGTTTTCACTAAAGGTTCACTTATCGCCTTTTGATGGCGAACCATCATTAAATATAGTTTTGTTCACTCTTATACATTCTATTGGACCAAATAAAACTCTTCTTAAGAATCGGGACATCAAAATTTACTTTGTGTAAATTTTTGGTATCTTTCCGATAAAGTTCATTTTTTTAAAGAATAGTGTAAAATGTTATATTTTATTTCAAAACATCTTTTTAATATAATTTATTTATATGATTATATTATCTTTTGAATTGGTTTTAAAGTGAAATTAGAATATATTTTTACCATTAAATCCAATAGTGGTCGTTGGAATTAATTTCACTTTGAAATCAGACTTATACTAGTGTTAATCTTTTGATACTTATTGTTTCATAAAAACACGCTATTTGCTCTGACAGCGGGAATTAATTATTAAATTAATTAATGTGACTTATATATTTTGAATTTTGTAAAATGTACTTCATTTATAAATTCCGAATATCAAATATAGCTTAGGGTGAATTTTTTTTATTTTTCTGAAAAACTTCAATTTTTGATGAATAGTGAAACCACTAAGTGGTACTTATAAAAACTGATTTTTCGTTTAAATGAAATTTTACCACTTCTGTGTTTTGAATTTCAAAAATCCAAAATACATGGTTGTCATTAAGAAGTAAAATGTGGTTCAATGAGATAAAAATAATTTTTTGGTGAATAGTAACTTATTAAGTTTTTAATCGCGATTAGAGGTAATTAGTGTAGTTTAAGGTAAAAATAATGTTTTAATAATATGAAATAAACTTGACACATGTCCTAACCTCATTGGATGTGTCATGGCCGACCAAGACAAGCCATGGGTCAACTTGGGGACCCCATGAAGCCACTTTGGTTGGAAAATGACATTAATATCTTTTTATTTAAAGTTAAAGTAAAAATGAGACAAACATGAAATGTTTTACTAAAACAATTTTTACATGGGGTTATACAAATCATATTTTTAACTATAAATATTCATTAGAAATATAAAAATATTTCCTACATCATAGTATTTTTTTATAATTTTTAGACATTAAATAAATTAAATTATTTATGACATCTTGATGATGCAGCGATGACCTCATTATTTAACGATTTAAATAAAATGGAAAGATAATGTAATATCTAAGACCTAAACATGTCCAAAACCTATTGTATGAGTGGATTTTGAACCCTTATAACCTTATCCCCGAAATACTTCAATGTGGGACCTTTAAAATCCGAAACTCTTTTGAAAATAAAGTAACATTTTGTAACTTTCCAAGAGTGCCCCTCCTCTCCTCTTATAAAAGGCCCCCACCTCTACCTCCTTACCCACACTCCCAAGGCCTTTGGATCGGCCAAACCCTGACCATTTTGTCTCTCCACTTCACTCTCTTACTCCTTGAATCCTAACTTTTGGAATAAGTCTTCCCAAGGAAGCCTTTGAGCTCAAACCAAAGGGAGTTACCCGATTTTAAGGTAATGTCTTCACTTGAGTCCTTTTGTTTTATTTTGCTTCTCCAACCCCCTAAACTCTTTTTATTCATTTATTTTGTAACAAATACAGTATCATAAATATACTAGGATGTTGTTATAAGAATTATTAGAGCTACACTTTCACACACCTACATCTAATGGTTAAAGAACATACTGTTTCCGTGGATGGCGAATTTCGGCCTCCCGAAACGATGATTGTTCAACATTCTTTTAACACCTTAAAAGGTGGCCATTAAGATGAAACTATATTTATATATGATATATAATATGTTTATGATTTCATTAAGCTTCTGTATTTTTCATTTTGGGCATACCTTTATGGTTTCCATTATAGGTAAACGCGATATCTTCATTTAAGGAAGTGCGGACTACCGCCCCCTCAAAGTGATTTGATTCGTTAATACCATATGTGGTACGTATAAAGGATATATTTAATGATATTATATATGATACCATACTGGAATTAAAATACTATTATGTATCATTATGTTTTAATTCCATTAAATTATGAGATATAAATGAAAGTAGCGTTCATGCGTACGTACGGCTTACCGTCTCCATGAACGGTGCATTTCATTTCTTATCCCCAAATGTAATGTACTATTAAAAGTACATGTATATAATGGATATATATAATAAATGATATATCTAAATGATGAATATAATTCTGGAATTAAAATATAAATACCTCTCATTTAGTTTTAATTCCATTAATATGACAAAGAAATGAAAGTAGCATTCATGTGTACGTACGGCTTACCGTCTCCATGAACGGTGCATTTCATTTCTTACCTCTAAATGATTATATAATATTATAAATACATGTATATGATGGATATATATGTTATATATGATATCCAAATCAGGAATTTCATTCTGGATATAAAGAACCTTTGACCACATGAACAACATGTAATTGTAAGAAGTCCACTTTCGACTTAAGAACCAAATATCGACAAAACAAACATTATTAACTTAAATGGTTACATAATGTTTATAACATGGAAATAAGTGTTATAAAAGGAATAATGAACTTTAAAAAGGTTCTTAATCAAGTAGAAATTAACTCAAGTTTATTATTCAGGACGTTAAAGAACGAACAAGACAAGTTGGACCCGAGGTAAGGGATCTTACTCCTCTCTTCTTTTTTAGTACTCTACTTTATGTCACTTCTTTTAAGATCCACTTTGTTATGTTGGGGGATGTTCTTTTATATTCCTCTTTCTATAAACTTTAATTTAATATGATGAGATACCCTATTTGATCTCATCAATCCATTTTTGTAAGTTTTATGTGGCGTCGTTAGGCTACCGAGTTTTCGTAAGGGATTTTTCATCTCACTTTTATTCCCGTGAGATTTATGCTTCATTTGCCACAATTTCCTTTGGGTGGTGTATGTACTGCCCATTATTCTACTCTTTGTGTAATATACTTTCATTTATGAGTATTTACATCAATGATTTATTGTCCTTATTTCATGGGGTGTATGTTTTGAAAGATACACAAGTCGGTAAGGGAACCTTTCACCCTCCTCTTTTTAAAAGAATTCGTTTGTTATGTCTTTTAATTCACATACTATTATGTTGGGATATGTTCTTCTATATCCTGATTGATGTAAATTTTATTTCCAAGTGATGAGATTCCCTTTTTATCTCTCATCAACTCATTTTCTGAATTTTTGAAGTGATGTTGTTAGGCTGTCGAATTTTACCAAGGGAACTTTTTAACCCAATTTCGATTTCTTTGGGTTCAACATGTAGTTATTGAATATGTGATCCTTTGAATATGTGTGAATGACCTTTGATTATTTTACACTTAATATCCACTTATATTTGGTGTATTCGTTTGTCACATATAATTATGTCATTGATTTATCCTTAAACCAAGGATACCGTCTTTGTAAGGGACTTCGTCTCAATCTCCTTTCATTGAGACATATTCTGTTTTATACACAACCTTCTTTTATACGGTGTATAAACCCCTTTGACTTTTATGTTTATTCAAAAGGAATATTTTTATATGAATTGTTTATTAAACGACAAAAGGGAATGTTTTTGTCATACGTATGCGGCGACAACGACTTCTCTGTCGTCGTGACCATTATTTGAGTTTCGGCTTCCTCTACAAGCCATACCTTCTTTTTAAAAGAAACATAAATACCATGTTTTACTTTTCTTTTATTTTGGTATTGAAAATGGTTTTCATAATGTTTTTTCAATGTGTTGAATTGATATCTTGTGATTGAAAGGTGGAAATATTATGTTTCCTTTATGCATGTTTTATGTGATAAGATTATGTTATGGTTCTTGGGCATTGTTATGAATAAAGGTGGTTCCGTGATAAACTAAGGGCGGGTGAGCCCGATATAGCTCTCTAATGAATTGGGTAATGCGAAGGAGTGAAATGTTAAGGTTTCTCCGAAGAGATTTAGGGAATATACTGTGATGGGTATTCCAAACGTAACCAAGAGGGTTACTCCCTACGTAAGAATGTTATGAATGCCTCAAGTTACCTTTTATGTCTTATGTTTTCTATGATTTATTCATGGTTTGATGAGGTATGTTAAAGTGCCTATGTTTTATGGGTAAAGTATGATTTCATTCTTATGTATATATGAACTCATGTTTCATTTCCATATTTTTATAACCCTTACTGAGCTTTTAATGCTCATCCCAAGTTTTTGAAATGTTTTTCACAGGTCAAGGGAAATGTACATGATGTGATGATAGTGTCAAGGATGTGTCAAGAAAGAATCTATGTTTTATTTTAAATATGTTTCCGTTGATGGGAAGAATGAATACTGTCTTTTATGTAACCACTTTGTCTAAATGTGGAATGTAATGCAAGTTTCATGATCTAATTCTCTAAAACTCTAAACCTGAAAAGATCCTCAATGTGTAATCTTGTAATAACTCAAGATTAATTAAGGTTTAAGGCTGGGGCCTTATAACACTAACCCCTAACAATGGATCACCCTATAGCTACACTCTCAATCAGTAGATCATAATGAAATTTTTTGAATTATATAAACTCATACCTAATCTCTAAACTATGGTGAGGGTCTCAAACTTTACTGAGTGTCTATGAACTAGTTGATGGGGTATCTGACCTCACCATTAGTGGATCCACACCACATCAATTTTTACAAGAGGAGAACCCTCCCTATGACTCCAAGGGAAGTAAATTTATCTCTAATGGATGAGATATAGGATCTCATTTCCTAGTACATAGGAGGAATACCAACCATATATATAAAATGAACCATGGATTTGGTATGTCGTACCCCAAGTATACGAGGGAGATACCTGAGGATACCTAAAGGATGATATAGAGGATCCCAGAAAAATGATAAATGGGGTAATACCAATCCTATTTGTAATGTAACCTATCTAGAAATATGGTAGAGTATAACATTACCCAAATAGGTTAGAGGGATACTAACTCCAGTGGAGGATCTTGCAACTCATACGATCTCTTTAGATAGGGGGATACTAACTTCATATATAGATGATCCCACACCCTAAGTATGTGGGGGTGGGATACAGAACATATATAATCTGTGGGTAGAGGATCTCGGCCTCACCAGAAGGCACCTCGATCATGGTAATGACCAACCAAACCTAAGGATATAGGGGTAATTATACCTCATTAGATGAAACCTTAGTCATGGGAGTGCCAACCCTAAGAATTCCATGATCATCATGCCTAAACCTCACTATCATCCTTATGGAGAAAAATCTTCTATACACAAAACCGCTTATAAAATCAAGAGAGAATCACTCTGGAATACCAAATATCTTTGATTAATCTTGTATCACCAATTATCCACTTGAGGCCAATTTTCACATCTGGTGAAATTATTTCCATCAGGGAAATCAATATCCTCATTACACAGTGACATCTCAAAAAATAGGATATCATGTCATAAAACAAAAAATTAATTGATCACTATATGATGCATGGACCTGCTAAACTATATCCCACAAACAATTCCTTAATTAATCATGTTAGTGAAAGTATTATCAAAGTCCTGGAATAGTAATGCATTGGTCTCCACATCCTAGCGAGATTCCCTAGCCTGTCAACCAATCCTAAGCACCTTCAAGCATTGTCTCTATATATGTCCTGAAGAAAACTATAGAGATGCCTATCTACAAACATTTTACCATGAAAAAACCTACACTAATATTAATCTAGAATTACCTAACCCACCAGTTCCCCTCCTATTTTGGTGGTAGGAAAACTTTTCCACTCCTATCCCACCTCCAATAGGCCAGGGGCTGGTGACCAACACCAAGAAGGCATATTATACATATGGGGAGCCTTATCCTATATAGCCTCTAGTAGATAAACTTCACCATATAGCACAAAATATCTAAAACCATATAGTATATATATATTTAACTAAAATTAGAATATAAATTCATGTATCTGCAAAATATGTCAAGGTTGTACAATGTTAATGTAAGTAAGGGTAAAATAATGCAAGGCTCAAAACCCAAAAATAAAACATTCCATAGTGACTGAAAAAATGGGGATATTTGAATCATACCAATTTCATCCTAAGAAATGGAATCCAAAAATCCCACTACACTCTAACCAAGATTCCTCTCCACACCCACTAAAAATGACACCAATTTGTATGTTGTATGCATAGACACAAACATGTGGGGGCATAAAACCCATGTAAGGGTGAGTATAAAAATACCTAGTATAAAACACACAAAAAACAAAATTCTAACAAGGCTACATCTTAACTAATCACAAAGGGATAAATAATACAATCACCTAACCCCCAAAATGGGGAAACCACCATCTAGGGAAGAATATATGACTTCACTTCCTAATATGAACCAAACATGGTCTCATTGGAAACATACCAGTGATGAACCCAAATGTCAACCCATTAAATGGAATGATTAGTCAACAAAAAATCCAATACCTTTGGAAAAAACACTTCCATGATCATAAAAATTAGGGGAAAACACCTCCCTACTCATAAACCTCAGGGGAGAACACCTCTTAGACCACCCATGATAGATACACTACACGCCTCAAGGGTAAACACCTCCCTGATCCTCCACAAAATGGAAGATCAAACCACATTATTTCACATGATAGGACCGAAACCAAAATCATCATGTTAAACCCCTAGGATCTAATCAGGAATATCCCATATCAAAGGGGTTAATTATCTATAAGAAACTCCTCACACACTCACATCATCACTCATTAGTCGTGTAGGGCGAGTAGCCGAACTCACCTGTGACTCATTGTTCCTAAAACTACACCTTCAACCATAGAAATCCTATATGAACATCCCACCCACTGAGTATAGAATCCCCAATATAAAAAAATATGTGGAATGTACATTGAGAATGAGATAATTCGTGAGGTGGTTACCATCTCCAATAATGAGTGGCCCATACCTCGCCATAGGGGGGAGTTCCCTGCTTCATCCTACTAGAGGTAAGACACCTCCCCATCTATGTTAGGACCCACAGATGGAGTAATAAGACCTAACTATACCAAAATGGTGTGATAAATATGCTATAAGGTGAAACCCCATCTACTTAGAGTTTCTCTACTAGAGCAGCATAATGATGGGGAGAAACCTGGTACACCTGGGGCACCGTAATTCCCCAAGAACTAAAACTATACACATATCTTGAATACCACCCCCATAATATCATTTAACACATACTGTAAAGGAAAACCCACACCTATATAGTGAGCGCAAACCAATTGAGGGAGTTTTTAACACCACGAGGGACCTCATGCCTCACCAAAGGCCAAGATCAACCCATGAGACTATTATCCCTATCCACATACAAGTTATCTCTTACCTCTAGGAGGGAGGTATGAGGATCCATATCCATTCATGGATGGTCATCACCCCACATATCTTGGGGAGTACCAATTTCATCAACATATAAGACGACCCACACCTCATCACATGATACAAGCCCAAGGGAGTACCAAATCCCATATTCATACTGTCTTCACCTAATAGCCATAAAAACCCATGATCATCCAAAAGGGGACACTAAGAATACTCCATAATTGATATTTTCTTACTCCCTTGTTCAGAAATCAATATGAAACATGGAAGAGATAATATATCCACTACATGAAAAGATTACTGAACATAAATTCCAATATGAAAGGGAATGAATGATCAAATCCCCCACCCTTGAATCTCAAACAAAAGAACCAACTATATCATAGGGGTGAACGGGAAGGAGGTAAATATCCTTAACTTACACTGCCATCTAAAATACCCTTTAGGTTACCTTGATGCATATAGGGCACTACCAAAGACTATAAAAAAATGTGTTTTAGAAACCGCATCCCATGAAGAATCCACATATACCAATAAAATCTAGGATGACACTAATCACCAAATAAACATGAGTTCCACAAGCTCTAGTATCAAACTATTACTGGGGGATTACCATCCTCACACCTACCTCAGATGATAACTTGGAAATCTTCATTATCTCTATGGGGATAAAACTCGCAACTAACCGTAAATTGTATCAAAAAGGACTCTAATAGTGTATAGTATCCCAAAATCATGTTTTAAATGGAAAAATGATTATAATGGACTACATACCTATCGAAATCCATCTTTGAGATGATAAAACATGTGGCATGAACTTTAGGGTACACAGTGTGTACACCTAGTGGCCCATTTTAGGTGTATACCTCTGCCTAACTAAACATATATTCCCAAAATAAATGGTGTTCCTCAAAGGAAACATGGTTTGTAAACCACATGGGATACTGAATAATGTTCCTTGGCTTAGGTCATGTCATATACCTAACATGGCATGTACTTCTACACACCATGTACCTTACATATGATGTTTGTACATATACTAGTCCAAACCCCAATTATTGTACTCAATATAACTCATGGTATGTCTAAATGTTCAACATGTAATGTGGTCACTCTCTTCAACATTAATTACACCAATGGAGTACATGGAATGTGTTCTTGAACTACATACTATGTGATCAGGATTTTTAAATGAATAATCTCTATGAACCAACAATTGTTTCATATTTCTCCCCAAATCACCCCTCAACCATAATTTATTCATACCTAGAAGTAAAAGTATGTTAATAATAAATGGAATTGGATAGAAATAAAATGTGGTATAAATCAAAATAATGATCCATGTCACGTGGTCAGTCATCGAAGCTTTTGGTTTGATTCCATGCTCCATTATCACTACCTCTTGATCCATATCTGGTCGGCCTCCTTCAATGAAACTATTCCTCCTTCACCCTCCTTATCCTATATTAGTTTGGATTAATAAATGAGGGGAAGTATTTACCTTTATCTCATATATATGGGGGGAGAATAAGGTAATAGTAATAAAAAATAAAATTAAAAATAATGTTCCCATTTATGGGCCCAACCGAGGATCCAAAATCCTAAAGGGGTTTATACCTTTCCTGGGTAAAACGTTCTATTTTAGAATCAACCAAGAAGTTTTAATTTCCATCTAGAACTTATTTTAAGAGATACTGATGTTCTCACATGAATGAATAAATAATATTTATTTAAAAATATCAAATTTCCCAAAAAAATACTCTCAACTCATAATCTCACTAAATTACATCCAAAGGGTAAAAATATAATCCTGAGAACTACAAGACTATTAGAAAAATTTTATAAGGTCATTTACTAGTTTTGATTATCATCAAACCATTATTAAGGGTTTGGGGATCCAAAACATAAAAATGAACTAAGTATTCTACATAGGAAAATATAGGTAAGTATAACTATAATCTTCATCATTAAAACCATCATCCACAATCTAAACCTCATTAAAGTAATAAATATCTAAAAAAACATCATCACCATTATCATTGGAATCTCCCAAAGCATCATACAATGAATAAAAAATAACATGGATGTTTCAGAACAACTACTATGATATATCTTTAACGAGCTCTTCCTCAATTATGGTTTTATCCTATAAAACATTTATTGAAGAAGAACATTGTTTTCACACAAAAATAAAATTTCACTCTTTGACAGTATCTTCATAGCCATAAATATATCCCTATTATTTAACTTTTAAAATAAAATATTCAATATTTAAATGAAATTAATAAACATCCTATAAAATAATTCTTGATAATAATATAAAAACTTATTTATATTAATCAAATATAGTTTAATGTTTATGACACCCATTAAATATTTATTAACATCTACAAACACCCCATAACATTGATATTAATCCCAAAAATTATTGATAACACCATATAAAAATAATATTAATATAAAACATTTAATAGTTATTTATATTAAAAATCACCCACAAAATTGATATTAATCAAAAATATATATTTATATAATGAAGAAAAATAAAAAACCATGCTTCTCACTATTTATAATAACATATAAATAATTTATAGCAACAACAATAATTATTTCATAATAATATTAAATTTTATTAATAACCTTGTGTTCACTATTATTTTAAAAAAATTCTTAGTGAATTTTTAAATATAAACTACAATTTATCACATTAAATCCAAAGTAAACTCGTGATATTACTATCATCACTTCAACATAAAAAATAGACACAATTTAATACTCAATAAAAACATAATTAATTTTATGAAAGAATCCATGGTAATGGAATCCAAAGGATATATATAGAACCACATACCAAAAATGATGAATCCTATGATTCCCACTATTAGTCCACTATAATAAATATATAAAGGTCCTTAGATTTTGTTTATAAATTCTAAAAATAAAATAAAAAAATTAAATATGAGTAACATGAAACCCTAGGACACCATTTCATTCTAGGTTATGAAAATAAAACAAAATAAGATAATTAAAGAATAAATAAGATGAAGGGAAACAACATACTTTTATGATGACACCCAAAAATTATTACAAAATTAATCAAGAATAGATGATGGCTGAGGAGAATATGAGTGGATAGTGAAAATGACCATATGAGAAGTGAAAATCTTGAGTTGGGAAGTAGGTTCATGTTGTTTGTATAAGAAAAACCCTATACCAATGGTTTTAAAAAATATTGGTATATTTTAGATTTATACCAATGGGTTTTTAAAAGAATTCGTATATTTAAGGTTTTGGGGATCATATGTAAGGGTCATGAGGAATATGTAAGGTTTAAAGGGACCCTAACATATATTTCTCTTGAACCTTACATATCCCCCTGACACTTATGTATACTAACAATACCGTAAAACTATAGATACATGTTCCCTATACCAATGATTTTAAGCATGTTTTGGTATACATAAGGGTCAATGGGACCCTTATATATTCCCCTTTTGACCATTATGTATCCCCACCCTAACCCTTATGTATACCAATGGTACCATAAAACTATTAGTATGAGTTTTTTATATCAATTAATTTAATGAACCATTGGTATACATAAGGGCCATAGGGTTCGTGGGGAATACGTAAGGGACCTATACCAAAAGTTTTAAAAAATTATTGGTGCAGGGAAATATACCAATGGTTTTAAGAAACCATTTTTATAGTCCCACTGGTATAACCCAAAATTTCAATAGTGAGTATAATTATTAATTATATAAACATTATAAGATAATACAAGTACATTTGGTCCTATAGATATCCATAAAAGTCATTCTGAAAGGGAATTTGGATTTTCAAATAAATATATAAAAATATAGACTCAAAACCATCCAATAAAATTATGATTATGTTTATTATATATCTAGATTTCGTCTATTGAAAGATTCAAATACCTAATAATTAATTTTTGAGTTTCAGCATATGAACCAGCCTCTATACTAATATTTAAAATATAAAGTATAGTCTTCTACTACTCTGTAATGGTAATTGCAATGAAATCCCTTCTGGAAATTCCATTGACCATGAGGTTCCCACACTAGTGAGATTTTAGGAGAATAATGTTATCCACATCAGACATGTAGTTGGAAAAGAATTCAATGGATTCCTTAAAAATATATATCTAAAAAATAAAACATTATTTAGGACTTCAATTTTTGACATACCCTTTCAAAATATTCAAATATCATTTAATGGGGTAAATCTATCTATAATGTATAAGACTATGTAGTCAGATATATCTAACCAAGTGAACCATTATATTAAATAATGATATTGAGGTGAACATATCCAATTCACATAATATAACAATAATTTCTTTTTCCATAGTTTTAAAATTCATCGGTTCTAAAAATTTACTACATATATCTTTAAAAAAGAAGAAAATATTGGTTAATGTATATTAATAATTTTAATGTTTAATGTAATTTAAGGCCACATTCATTAAATATTACATAAAAATATGACATACATGTGATTTAAAGACCTTTAAATTCAAATTAATCATTGATATGATATTCTTGTTATTTTATGAATACCCCTTTTGAACTTTTACACCTTAATGAAGTTGTAAAACCGAAATATTTCTATTTCTTCAAAGGAGTGTAAGCTGATGGAGAAATAAAATTTTATCTTTCACCCTTCACTAGCACCAAATATTCCCTTACCCCATACCAGTTATGTCAAACCTAGCCTCAATTCCATATTTCTTTTGTGTATATAATAGTGTTCCAATGACTCTATAATATATATATTTTTCTTTATGCATGAAATCATAAAAAGTTTTTTGTATAAAAAATTATAAAATGGTATTTCAAAAAAAGACCACCTTTTCTATCCTGATTTCATAAGATATTTTGAATTTTTTTACAAAAAATGGTGAAAATATATTTTATTTTCTATAATTTTTCATCACTTATTAAGGGAGAAGGTGTTGTATCTTCTTTCAAATTCCCATTGAATGATGTTATTCAAGAATGATATTTATGACTTTGAGGTAACAATTTATGATATCCTAGAAACACTATCTTTAAGGAATGATTCAACCTGATTGCATACCTTCTTCAAAAATATGACACCCTTAAATTCCTTTAATGTAATATCCTAAAAAAATTCAATAAGAAGGATAGTCATTTATCATCCCAAACAAGATGGATCTCAATTTGAACTATTCATTTCTATGATAATTATACAATGTAACACCTAAACCTCCCATAAATTTCAAATCATCAATCAATATAGACAAATATCAATATCATTGTCAGGATGTTATAGTCTTAATATAATAAAATATAACAATGTGCTTGTGTTTCATTATTAACTATGGTGGCACGTTATAATTTACCTAAAAAACTATCTATGTACTATGAGTATTAATTTTTACACCAAAAGGTTTAATTTTATTAATAAATGGAACAAGATAGAGGTTTCTCATCTCATTTTTCAATTTTGGATACTCGTGATCAATTTTATACCACTATGTAGAGTTTTTTATGTGATGAAGTTTACCATCTTAAATTCTTGTACATGTGTTTCATGTTAATTTCCTTACGATATCCCCATTTTTATATATCTATCTAATCAAGCCAAAAATATTATTTTTATCTTATGAATTTTATAGGATTTTCACCTTTAACCTTTAATTAGGAATAAAATTTTTAAATCTTAAAATGAAATAGATTCATGAATTAAGTGATAAATGGGCCTAATATTCTTATTTTCAAATGATTTTATCAGTTTGATATTGATTTGAAGATAGACTACATTGATTTATAATTTTTCATTGGTATTAGGTGATTTACAAAAGATAAATATTTCTTTGGACTTGGTATAATGACCCGTACTTTACATATATGGAAATTACTTAAAATTTGAATAATATTCATCACAAAATATAAAAAATCCATAATTATATTTTATAGGTATATTATCTTTAGAAACTTGGAAATATAAAAAACTGGTTCATAAGACATCTTCATTGTCTCCCACTTATTTTATTTTAACTAGACCCCTTTTTAACATATCTTACTTAATACCCTTCTTAATGACCTAGGAAAAAAACTTATGAATGGGTGAGATCAGATTCTTAGTTAGGTTAAACAAGAGAGATGTCAATAATATCATAATCATAAGACATAAGAACATAACATTTGAAAATTTTATCCTGCATATGAAAGATCGGGTTATTATGCCACATGATAAATCACGAATGTTCCTAACAATCAATGCATGTAATCCCAAAAGTTATAACATAAGACATTAAGTTCTTTGGTATACATATAAGTATGTAAAATTATTTCATATTAGTCAAGTATTATTACCAAGACCATCAAAGTGGACAAAGTCCATTATTGAACCAAGTTCACTCCTCATTCCAACCTTGTATAATTGAAGTGATATCATTTCTCGTTCCATCCGTGTCTATCTCATGAAATATAAATATTTACCCAATGAATTGGAGGGATATATAGGTCTCACCCAATTCATAATGAAATAATTCTTACGTGTACCACAATAACATAAATCAATCATCAAAACCCAAGGAATAAAATGGGTTTCTTTAAACATAATTCCACCATTGAATAATCCATGTAAAGCAAATGGATTTCATTAATAAAATTCCATAATAAATATAATAAAAACATGGGAAGAATACAGATAGTATACTTGAAACATAACCAAATTAAATAATTCCACCTTAGATGGAAAATAATTTTGATATAACACTTAAAATTAATTCTTGAGGAAAATATCATTTCTTCTTCAAAAACATTTTCTTTTATCAAAATGTCATGAAACATTACAAGAAAATAATATATTTCAAAATAAAATTGAAATCAAGTAGATTAAGATTCATGAAAATAAGGCATTATGAAGACGTAAAAATCTATTCATGCTGTATAAGTTAAAAAACATTCCCCTCATACTTTTGCTGGAAAAGTCAAATAGTACGTTGTATCGAATAATGATAAAATATTCCTTTCATACAATTAAATAAAAATTCACCAAAGGGAAAAATTGAATTTAAATTTTTTTTATAAGAATATATATAATATTAAAAATTTAGGAAACATGGACGTGGATTATAAATATACCCTAGTAAATACTTACATATAAACAATCTCAGAAAATAATGGGATTGAGAAATTATCCCCTAACTTTTAGGTCTAATTTCCTTTGTATGTATCCAAGCCTCCAGTATAATGTTTTAAATAATATCGTTGAATTATTTCAGAATAATATTCGTTTTTATGATATCATATATGATCATATTATCATCTGTCTGTTAATAACATTTCATTATTACTTGTTATTCAGGTATTAACCGTTTCGTTTTCTTATGCATGTTTTGTCGAATAAGTTCTAGTTATCCTTTATATGTCATAGTTATATAATTAAAAAATGATATTAAAATTATATATATCATATTTATTCATTCTATACATTTAAATAATCATGATTTAATGAAGATTAGGTAGAATGAATCACACCGCATCGTGAAGACGGTAGGTCGTATGTATGCACGAGCGATGATATCATTCCCATAATTGTTAAATGATATTGAAGTAAATAGTGTATAATATTTCAGAATAAATAACATTGTTAATAATGATATATATTTATTATTTCTATCATTATACCCATCCAATTATAGTGGTGGTGAAAAACAGATTACACCACGACATGGAGATGGTAAGCCATATGTACGCATGCATGGTGATTTAATTTTTCATAGGATGGATAGAAAGTGGAATATTGTTGTTACATGATCATAATAACATCTCAGTATATAATTTATTCTGTATTTATTATTTTATAATAAAAAAACTCATTGAGAGGAAGTATAACAAGAAGGAATTTCGAAAGAATCGGTATAAGAGATTACCTCTTTTTCGACATGCTTCCTCTAAATCTACTCTTAGAGCACTATAGTTGGTCTTTTAAGAAGAACAGAACCTCTAGAATGTAACTCACGAAGTTAAGGAGGTAACATGGTAAGGTATGGCCACTCTTAAAGGCTCAAATTGATGTAAAGAGTTGAGGTAGGAGGTTCCCTTTTATAATTGAAGTGAGGGGCACTTTTGGGATGTCCAAAAATATTGATTTATAATAAAATCAAACCTCATAAAAAACCACCAAAATGTACCAATTTATAATATGATATGGGATAGGGTTTTAATCTCATAAATAAATAGATTTTAGGAAAAAAAATTGTCAATATAAATCTTATCATTTTAATTAACACTTAGTTTTTATATTTAATTTTTAACAAGTGTAACAAATATTTCAATAGTAAAACGGTGAAATATTTACTTATTTGATGTCAATTAGAACATAAATAAATACCTTATAAAATTTTAGACCATAAAATAATTATTCTATATATTTTTTTTAAAAATATAATTTTTAAATAATTTAATAAAACATTATTTTGATAAACAATCAATAGTGTTAATTTTGTCACTATTCAATTAATTGATTTTTAAAAATGTTAAGACAACAATTTAACTTTGAAACAACTATTTTATTATATTATTAAGAGGTAAATGTCATATATAGAATTAATTAGACATATTAATTCGAACAAGTTATATTTATTTTAATATTTTTAATATTTTTAATAACATTTTTTTGTTATTTCTATTAATAAAATAATTAATACATCAATTGTTTGTAATTATTTAATATAATTAAAAATAAAAAATAAAAATATTATAATGAATATAAATCTAAAATATTTAATAATAATATTTTTATTCGAATATATCTTCTTGAAAATTTAACATTTAAAATGTTATACTTATTAGATTATGAATTTGACAACTTTAACATCACTTTAAATAAAATAATATAAGTGTCACAATCTCTTCTATAAGGATAAAAAAGGTCACTAAATCGAACCTATGATGGTTATGGTCGAGATATACTTGAACAACAAGATTTTCTCAAGTATTTGGGTCTTTTGATGGTTATTAGCATTTTAATAAAAAACTTTTTTATCGATTTCTCATCAATTAATTTATTTTTACATCCTCAAAGTATAAGTCTTTAAGGTGATTATTTATTTCCTAAAAATTAAAAATAAATAACCATTATAAATAAAATAATATATTTCAAATGATTATTTATAATCTAATTTATCTTTTGTATAACCTTATATAAAAAATGAAAAATTTATTAAAATTTGAGTAATACATATTTAATTTTTCTTTAAATAAATTAAATTAAATGTCCTAATCTCATCCAAGTGGCTTCCAAATGATATAATTTCGACCCAAATATGATTTAGGTCAAATAACACTCATCCAATGATATTAATAAAGGTGTTATGGTAACTTTATAACAGTATTCTTACCCTTAATTACCTAATTTACCCTTTTATCGTATTGATAAAAATTACCAAAGTTACTATTCATAAATCCCAAAAATAAAATAAATCAATTTACATAATTTGAACTTACTAATTAAAAATATGAAATACGTCCTTAAAAATTACAAATATAGAAGATGTAGTAATTAAGTTAAAACTAATCTTGTTATTGGAAAGAGAGAACAAGTTTTAAAAGATATAACATTACATAATATTGAAATGGTTTTACATCGGAATTCAATGTAAAATTAATGCTAATGACATACATTATATTGAAGGATAAAAATATATTTTATTTATAATTTAAACCCATTAAATATTATAATCTAACCAAATAAATTATTTTGATAAAAAAAATTCAATTAAAATTTAGTGTATTTTTACTATTTATTAAAACTTGAAAGTTATCAAAAAAATATTAAAAATTCATCCAAAGTAATTTTTTTATCCCACTTCTAAAGAACATGTTTATTTTTTTATATAAAAAATATTAATGTGTCAAAATCATAATTTAAAATGGGTTTTCCATTAAAAGGTGGAAAATTACCCTTTTGAAAAAAATAGGTTTTTATACGTCAAATAGGGTTTATTTATACCTTATAGAAAAAATATCTATTGGATGAATATAAAAAATTATTAATTATAATATATATATATATATATCATTAATTTAATTTAATAATTCTAATTCACTCAATTTATTAATACAAAAAATAAAAATATATAATTGTTTTTTATTTTTTATAAATAATTGGGAGTGAATGACTTCACCATTCATTATCATAAGTTAGTTATATTTTTTCCTATTAACCTAACTGATAGGTTTAAATGGTCATTTTAAACTAAGGTCATCTTGCAGTTCATTTAAACTCACAATTTCAAAAAATGAAAGCTATTGAAGAATTAAATTTATTTAGAGAAAATATTTCATAAAAACATCCAAGTGTAACATTTAGAAAATAGAAAAGTATTGAATTCCAGAAGTGGTATATAAGATAATTTGAAATGGAGAGGGATTCATAACATATTTTGAAGTTAGAAAGATTTAGAAATTAGAAAAATAATTAATATTCATGATTTTTTTGTGAAAGCAGTTGATGTGTAACATATTCCGAAGGAAACCAGGGGTATGTAACATTTCTTGAGGTAAAGTGATGACACATGAGGTTTTTCTTCTAAATAAGAGAACATATAGTATATTTGGATATTGAAAATTTTATATGTATGATTTTTTCATGAAAAATACTATTACATAACATATTTATTAATTAAAATATAATACATTTGATATTTTGAGGAACCATTAGTGATACGTGAGGTTTTTGAAGGATGCATAACATATTTTTCCCCCTTATAAAAAGGATTTGTAACATATTTTTGGGATATTCATAGGGATGCGTATGATATTTGAGTTTTTTAATATTTGAATTTATGTATCGTATGATAATTTCTTGAGGGATAAACATGTGTCATATATCTCCATTTGAAAGAATTAAAAGGATCGATTCATAAGATATATGCTCACTTGTAAGATTCATACATAATATATTTGGAAGAGGCTAAGATGATGCATAATATATTTTTACCTAAGGAAAATGATATATAATAAAATTGAGTTTGAAAAGTTCTAAAAAGTTGATATGTAATATGATTTTTTTTCCATGGATTTATTTTTGCATAAGATGGTGAAGTTTTAAAAAATTTATAGAAGGACAATAAATGACCTAAAATCTACCTATCTAGAGGCATTTTTAACATATTGGAATTCATTAAATTTTTAAAATTAGGAGTTTGAAATACATAATTCTTGAAACAAATAGGGCCCAGCCTAAAAATAAAATTAATTTTCTCTAATCTGTCCAAATCAAGTCAGTGGTTTCCTATGCCTCAATATGGAAAACATCCAAAAAACTAAGGAATATTAAGATTATGGGAAGAAAATTTTAATGTAACACCCCAAGAATCCATAATATATTCCTTTTATAATAAACTTGATTTATTTTATATATCTTTCAATGTACACAACACTAAGTTAGCATGTGTTACAAGCAAGACCGAGACTTACGAAACAACACTATATTATTAAAATATTATAATTTAATATAATGAGATATAACCTAGATATTAAATTAGAGGGAATGAATCGGGTTCACTAACCTATGAAAATATATGGTTGGATTAATTGGTTACTAATTAATTATAAATGACTATAAAAACCAATTGAATATAAAGGAAATGTTAATATAAAAAAATTATGATCAAAATAATTTTATCAAAATAAATTAAATTAATTACAATTATTGAATTATATTAATTAAATATATATTATATATATTAACTAATGTTTTTTCACATTAATCCAATATATTAGATATGAATATGATAATAACAAATCCAATTGTATGCATAAAAAAGCTATATTTTTTAAAGGTAAATTTTCTTCCTTTTATGGAGAACTTTTTTTAAAACCAAATTTTATAAATTTTATAAATTTTATAAAATTTATCTGAAAAAATAAACTTAATTTTTGAAATAATAATGTAAAAATTATCTTAGGCTTGATTTTTGGTATTTTCTAAGAAGTTTTCTTTTTGATGAATAGTGAAAAATACTGAATTTTAATTAAAACTGACTTTTAATATAAATAATTTATAGTGTTAAATTATATTTAAAAATAGTTATAAAGTAATATTAGATAAATTATAATTATAAAAATTAAATTTATGTTATTATAATCATTTTTTTATTGAATTTAGATATAAAGACTTAGTAAACTTTTGAACATTTTCACTTGAAAACTCTGTTTTCTCAACACATCCACAAGATTAATTTTAAATTAATTTCTAAAAATTATGTGATTTAAATTTTTAAAATATATTACCTATTTATTATCATCATAATTTATAATTTATAATAAGTTATAATTGATTTTTTACCAAAATTATTAGTGAAATCAGTTAAAATTAATTACAACGATTAAGAGAAACGAGTTTACCAAGGGACTAAACTTTAATCTTAAGGTTCCAAATGACCTAGAAACTTTTCCAACACAAATTTACTAGAAATATTTTGATTTTATACCTTATATTATCATTTTTGGTGCATTATTATACTTGAAATGGAAAAAAAATGGGTGGAATCCCCTCTTTCAAACATTTATAAGTTCTCCACTCACCCCACTTATAAAAGGCCTCCCATCTCCCTCTTCTTCACACCTATAAAACCACATTGGATAGTCCAATACCTACCTAAATCAATCCAAAAATTATGTCACATAATCCTAGAAGCATTATATTGGTAATAAATCTTAATTATGAAGGAATTAGTGCAAACCTAAAGAGGATACCCAAATAAGAGGTAATGTTTTTCTAAAATCATTTTTAAAATATTTCCTTCCCCGCCTCCATTGAATAGTTTTATATCATGATTATATAATAGAATAATTATCTTAAATATATTGAGATATTTTTATTCTAATTTTAATACCAACAACTTCATACACTTCTATCAAATGGGTTCTAAAATCATTATCCGTGTGTGCGGAGGGCTACCTCCTTGCAAACTGATGTCATTTGTTTTTTCCATTACAACATTTAAAGGTTGGGAATAATGAATAAAATACTATTTATATATTATATATATATGATATATATGAATTTTTATTCTTCTTTAAATATTATATAACACATACCTTCATGATTTCCATTTTTTCAGAATATGATAACAATGTTTGTGTGTACGACAGGCTACCGCATCTCGAAGCGATGTGATTCATTCATGAATTAATTGAAATGTATTAAGGATGGTTTTAATAAAAATATGTGATATATATGACATAATAATGATACTATAATTAATTTTTTATTTTAATAAAACACATAAATAGAAATAATATTCATGTATACGTACGACAAACTGTCTCCATGAACAGTGTATTTCATTTCCTATCACCAAATTTTATGGATTACCATAAATACATATATAGTAAATATATATGATATTTACACAATGGTTTATATTATAGATAATATTAAATCATGATATAATTTACAGTAACAAAAAATAACAAGTGAAAACATATTCGAAAAAAAGGCAATTAACACCTGGAACAATGAAAATAATGAAAGATTGTTAATAAATGGGTGATAATATGTTATAAAAGGATAACATATGATATTATAAATATTAATATGTTTATATTATAATATAATAACCTAATAAAAACCATTATAAGATATTTTAAAGTGTGTTTAACCAAGAGGGAGTGGAATGTAATGGATTTCATCTCAATTTACATTCCATTGAGACTTGTTTTTTATTATGCACCAATTAACTTTTATGAGGTTTATATACTAACCTTTTGAAATTTAATAATATGAATAATTAATTATTCATTGTATTTTATGTTTAATTTTGAATTATTTCATTCAAGGAGATTTGATTTGAAAATTACCAAGTTATAAAGGGTCTTGTGAAATCTCACTTTCTTTTGTGATTGTTAACTTTATCTTGAAACAATCACTTTATTATAATAAATTTTCATTGGAAATTACATTAATATTAAATATAGGTATTTTTTTCTACTTAATTTGATTATTCTGTAAACTGAATAACATTTTTACGTACGTTTTTAACTTTGAAATTTATTTTATTAATTAGGGAAATATTGATCAATCTTTATCGTTTACTCAATACAGATATTTGATAAGGAAATTTTTTTAAGAGATGAATATACTATTAGATATATAAGGAATGATTTGGATGGATATGACATAGTTTGGGGTCCATTTAGAGTAATCCCCTTGATGCAGTGGTAGTCTCATAAGATGAATTAGTTTTCCAAATCAGATTCATTTCTACCCAATATGTTTTAAACAGTATTGTGAAAGGTCTTAATGATAAAGGTTCCTTGTACCTCGGAAACATAGAGTATAATATTTAAGGATTTCATTAATTGAGAATTCCTTTATTATTATTATACATGATATTTTTTCTATGAAATTTTTTATGGATACATTCAAACATATTTCTTTGATTAAAGGAAATTTGTTTCAGTTATTTACCTTTCTATATTGATTATGCCTTATCCAGATATTTAAGTGGAATGTTTGTTAAGTTATCTACCTTTCCATATTTATTACGACTATTGATTCATGATATCTTTTACTATACTTAACCCTTATTGAGAATCAGATCTCAATCTTATTTTTTACCCAGGATATGAAGAAGAATTATTGTAATGAGTTTCAAGGATGAAAATATTTTACTTTTGTTATGATTTATTTTCTTTTCCCAATGTAATATGGGTATATTGAATTTAATATGGTTTTCCAAAACTACTAAAATCTTCGGTCCTTCAGGATTTTAATCACGTATCTAGTTCAATGTAATATAGTATGGCACTCACTCCAGGATAATGGGGTCGGGATTGTTACAGTTGGTATCAAAGCTAGTTTAGTAGAAACCTTCCGAACTAAATTTAGGAAAAAATATAATAGGGACCAAAACACTATAATAGAATTTGAGGATTAGTATATAAGAATGTTATATCATTTTGGTAAGGTAGAGATTATGTGGGTCTCCCTAGAAATAATTCCTTGTCTGGATACTACAAGTGGGCATGGTTCTAGAATAGATGTACCTTGGGGTATGAACTCCAAAAATATAATGTTAGTCTTGACTCGAGCGTAACTTGGTACACAACAACAGGCCTTATTATGAACCTAGTTTATCACTCCTGGGGGGTATACATAGGATAATTGGAATTTTCTTTAAAATACATTATGAAGGATTTGAAAGTAAAAATATCCCTAAAGAATCCAAATTTTATGATTTTGAGATTAAAAATGCATAGATTCTTTATTTTTCTTGAGTGTTACACCATATTTGGATTTAAAATTTATGATTTAAAATTCATAATTTTATGAGATAATCAATTATATTGCATTGTTTAGAAATGGTTTCTAGGAGGAATAATGATACCAATAAATGTGTACAATATAGATATTTCCCTGCTGAGGAAACCAACACAGTTGGTATTGGAATAAATAAAATTATGGCTATATTAGGAAATCTTAATTAGGTTATAGAAAATAACCTTTCCTGAATGGATAAACCTATTCCAAAACAAGATTCTCCTATGTTGGATAGCTTTATATGATGGAATCCCCCATCATTTAGGGTGACTACTAATATAAGTATAGTTGAGTGATGGATTAAATCTAAGGAGAAGATATTTATAGCATTGCGATGTGGTAAAAAGGGTAAGGTTACACTTTCAGTGTATTATCTCAAATGTGAGGTTGATCATTGGTGTTCATTGATCCAGAATACTATTGATGAAGAATAAATAGAACTAATTTAATGGAAAAATTTTAAGGATACATTCTTAGAGAAATATTTCACTCTTGAGAAACAAATTGAGATAAAGAGATTGTTTCTTAGATTAGAGAAAACAGATGAAGAAATTTCCTTAGATTACAAATCTACCTTTAAAAGTTATTCCAGGTATTCCAAAGATTATATACGGAATGTGGAGTGAAATATTGACCATTTATTTGAATGGCTTAAGCTAAGTCTCCAAAGAGTTATGGTCTCTTAAACTTTTTCAACATAGGATTAAATAGTCTTATGTGACATCAAGATGGAGAATGAAATCTCTAGATCCTACAAATTCAAAGGAAACTAAGAGAAGAAGAGGTAAGATAAACACCATGAAAATAGAAATGCATGAAATAAGAAGAAGAATAATAATATATTACCACTCTGTGAGAACCATGAAAGGAATCACGTTGGAAAATTCTAGAATAGAATGTGAGTTTGTTATAAATGTTGGGGAAAGGGACATCATGTTAAAGAATCCAAGGGGAAGAAGGAAAAAACTTTTATTCAGTGTTAAAATTTCAAGGATATAAGGCACTATTCAAATGAATTCCCCCAGCATCAAGGTAATCTACCAAATAAGAGGCAAAGGGGAGATTTTTAAGCTTATGAGATCACAATAGATGAGGTAGAATTATCCAATGATGTGGTGGAACTAACATTAATCCTATCTTCCGATATGATAATTAATTATTTGATTCTGAATCATCTCACTCTTTTATATCTACCAGTTTTTTGAAAAAAATAGACAATTTCCTTTTGATTTAATAAGGGATTTGTCATTCAAAACTCAGAATGGAAGTATCATCGCAAAAAAATGTGTCAAGAAGTCCTTATTATGAAACATAAATGTGATTTATTTTCTATCCTTATTATCAAAACTATGGTTGAATTTGATATAATACTTGGTATAGAATTTCTTTTAAAATATGATTTATAAATTTATTTTAAGAATAAATAAATAATGATTTGTGAGGAAGATATAGAATCCTTATCTTTAGAGAACAAAATTCATCATCTGATTATTATCTCAATCCACTCCATGTAGATCAACTAAATGATATTCTTGGGGAAGAAGAGAAAACAATATCTACTGATGAAGAAGGTAATATTCAAATTGAGGATGTACTTATTCTATAGGAATACATTGATGTATTTCCTGTGGAATTACCTAGACATCCCCAATTGTGTGAAGTTGAGTTTTCTATTAACTTAATCCCTGATGCAATACCAATATCAAAGAATACCTATAGAATGGATACTATGGAATTAGTGGAGTTAAAGAAACAACTATTGGATTTGGGTAATAATGGATTTATTTTCCCTACTATTTTGGCATGGGGATCCCCTGTTCTCTTCACTATGAATAAAGATGGATCCATAAGGTTGTTCATTGATTATGGGGAAATAATTTCTATTATAATAAAGATCAAGTATCATCTACCTAGTATTAATGACCTATTTGATCAACTTCATAGATCCCAATATTTTTCAAATATTTATTTTTTCTTTGGGTATCATAAATTTTGATTAAACAAGGAAAACATTTCAAAGACACATTTTCAAATGAGGTATGGAAATTATGATTTTATAGTAATTCCATTTTTATTGACTCATTTACCCTATGTCTTTATGGATCTAATGAACATATTATTAAATGAATTTGATGAGCCTGTAAGGGGCGCTTCTTGATGTAGGGTTTCCCGTCGCCGCGTCCTTCATTTCAGCGTAGGGTTGGATATGATTCATCTCCTCGGTGTGCTTCTTGGTGAGATCTGGCATGTGGTGGCCTTCTCCCCCTCTCATTCTTGGACTCAGTCGACTTCGGGCATTGTTTTCTCTCTGCATCCGCTTCATATTTCTATGGTTGACTTCGGGTGTCGAGTTCTTCGCATCGGCCTCGGCTTTCTCGGTAGCGGCTTCGGCTTCTAGTGGTTGGCTTCAGACTTTGGCGTCTCTCAGCGGTGGCTTCACGGTTGTCTTCGTACTTCGGCACATCTCAGGAGGCTTTGCTCTGGTTTTGTCTCGGGTCAGGTCATCTTCGGCACTCTACGACGGTGACGGTCTACTGGCTTCAGTTGGGGAGGATCACCGACTCAGATCTGCCATCGACATCCCCGAGCGGTGGTTCCAGATCTGTGCTTCATCTAGATATGGTGCGGTTTTGGTTTTCTAACCTCGTGTTCTGTGTCGTGGAAGCGTATTTTGGGTGGTTTTTTTTGGTTTATGCATTCAGTCTGGAGGGCGGTGACGGGTTCTGTGTTCTTACTTGGTGCAGTGTGTAGCCGGAGTCTTTGCAATAACTTTTTCTTCGGTGTTCCCTCGTCCCCTATTGGTCCTCCAACTTTCAGTGGTTCATCCATTAAGGAATCTTTTGAGGGTTCTTCCATCGCCTTGATTTGTTTGGATCCAAGACTAGAGAAGAGTTTTTGGCTCAGATATGCGTGGATCCCCTCATCAGAGATCTTCCCTCGAGGTGCTTTTGGTTCTTCCAGTCCTAGGTGATGAAGACCCAGCTTCATGATCCTTGGATTTTCTTCCTCTTCGGGTTGCTGCAGATGTGGTTGGAGGTTTTTAATTTCTACGGTGGGGTGATTCTAGATCCGTCTCTGGTTCTTGGACTCTGTGTTGATGATTTCTTGCTGGTTTGATCCCATTTTGGTTATGGAATTCAGAATGGAAGGCTGCTGGTTTGTGTTGTTTGGTCTCGCGTATGCTTGGATATTTTCATAATTTTGTTGAGTTGGTTTTCGAGACTCAGATTATGAAGGTTCATCCAGACTTGACCTTATGGAACATGCCTCAGAGGATGATTCAGAATAGGCGGTTCACCTATGGATGCTGCATGTAATTGGATGTTTGATAGGGTATGGCGTTAGCCATCAGATCGGGCATGTGCTTTGACACAGGACACTTTCTAGCCGTACAGTCTTGCAACGGTGGAGATCTTTAAAGATTTTTAATGCTGGGGAGAGGTAATTCCAAGGTGTCAGCCTGAGTTTTATTTTCCTGATCTTTGGGTCATGTAATGTTTTAAGTCCATGAAGTTTGTTCGGGTTTCCCCCCTTCTTCCCTTAAAAGGGGGTTTATCATATAATGAAAAAATCTAAGGCCCTCAGTTCATTGGATGGATTAAATGAATTTATTGATGATTTTGTGTGGTATTAATTAATGATATTATGGTGTATTTTAAAAGTTATAGGGACTATGAGAATCACATTTGGATCATTATTGAGACTCTTAGAAGTAAAGAGTCATATGGGAAATTTAGTAAGTGTGATTTATAGATTCAATAAGTTTCTTTTATTGGCTATATTGTATCCAAAAATGGAATCTCAACTGATTGAAAAAATATAGAGGAAATTAGATAATGGTCTACACAAATGAACATAACTGAGGTATCTAGTTTTATTGGTTGGTAAGGTTACTATTAGGGATTCATTCATAATTTTACCGGATTGGATAACTCATTAACAAAACTTATATGTGAAGGGGTTGAATATTTTTAAACAAATGAATGTGAAGAATGTTTTTAAAAACTAAATAAAAGATCAGTAAATGTTCATATTTTGACTCTACCATCTATAATTGATGGGTTTGTGATATATAGTTATGCATCAAAAAAGGGACTTGGTTATGTCCTAATGAAAAATGATAAATTTATTGTGTATGCATCGAGGAAATTAAGGATTCATGAATAAAACTACCCAACTCGTAATCTTAAGTTGGCAATTGTGATATTTTATTTGAAGATATGGACAAATTATATCTATGGTGAAATATGTGAGATATACACTGATCAAAAAATCTTAAAACATATATTTTCATAGAAATATCTCAATATTAGAAAAAATTGATGGCTTGATCTACTTACGGATTATGATTTCCCAATACATTACCACATGGGGAAATAAAATAAGGTAGAAGATGCATTGAGTATGAAATATCATGTAATTATGACCCAAAAAAGGATCAAGAGGATTCTTATGTTCATAGATCTAGTAAATATGAATATGGGAATTACTAAGGAAGGGGATAAATAAGTCACTTATCAAATGATTGTAAACCCATATTTATTGTAAAAGATAAATAAATATCAATCTAATGATAAGAAATTTTAGAATAAAATTAAATCCATTAATGATAGGAAATTAGTAGATTTCATTTATGAATATGATGTCCATAAATTTGGAAAGATATTATGTGTTCCATCTATAATTGAGATAAAAAAGGAATTTTTGGATGATGCACATAGCATAAATGTCTCTATACACCCTAGTAGCACAAAAATGTATATGGATTTGAGGGAATATTTTCAGTGGGATAACATGAAGTAGAAAATTGCTAATTATGTGTCCAAATGTTTATTTTTTCAACAAGTGAAATTCATGAGATATCATCCTAAAGTATTCATGCAATCTCTTTTTATACCTGTTTGGAAATGAGATGAAATTGCAATGGACTTTTTCATGAGACAGCCAAAGACTCATAGAAAGAATGATTTCATATGGGTTATCATTGATCTCCTAACCAAATCTACACATTTACTCTCTATCAGATAAGATTAAACTCTTGAGATCCTCACAATGATCTATGTTAATGAAGTTGTAATAATTTATGCCACACTTATATCAATTTTTTCTGATCAATATCCTTGTTTTACATCAAAATTATGGAAGTGTCTTTAGAAGGTTCCTGATACTGAGTATCATTTGAGAACCGTCCACCATCCTCAAATTGATTAATAGTCTAAAAGGACTGTTCAAACAATGTAATACATGTTGAGGTCATTTCCACTTTACTTTCAAGGTATGTGGGATCATTATTTAACTCTGGTAGTGTTTTTCTATAAAAAAAGTTTCCATTCAACTACTCAAATGGTGTCATATAAAGAATTATATGGAAATATATGTCACACTCTAACTTGTTAAGATGAAGTTGGTGAAAGGAAAATTCTATGACCAAAACATGTTGAAGAGACAAAAATGAAGGTAAATTCTATTTAGGATCACATTAAAGAATCTCAAAGTAGGTAAAATAGTTATGCTAATAATCAAAGTAATGATTTTGAATTCCAGTGGTGAGATCATATTTTCCAAAAATTATATCCATGGAAGGCTATTATAAGGTTTGGTAACAAAGGTAAACTGATACCCAGGTACATTGGACCATTCAAAATTTTTGAAATAATTGTATTTGTTATTTATTATTTGGAAATGCCACCAAAACTATCAAAATTACATGATGTGTTCTATATATCTTTGCTAATTAGTTTATGCTAGATCCAATTCATGTGATCCCCTCTGATGAAATAGAGTTGGAACTTGATATGTTATATTGTGAAGAACCCATCCATATTATTGATACCATAGAAAAAGTATTGAATAATAGGATGACTCTTCTAGTAAAGGCACTCTAGAGGAATCACAAAATTGAGGAAGCAACATGGGGACCATAGGATATTATGAATAAGAACTTCCATCATCCATTTAAAAGGTAATATCCATGAAATTTCAATGATTGAATTTTTGTAGGATGGAGGAATGTCACACCCCAATACTTTACAATATTTTCCTTTTAGAATAAATTTAATTTTTTTGATATATCTTGTAATGCATACGACGAAACTGAGTTTTCTTTCACTACACGAAAGACCGATTTTTACCAAAGAAAAATATATTATTAAAATATTAATATTTAATATAATGAGATATAACATAGCCAAAAAATTGGAGGGTATTAATAGGATTCACTAACTGAGGAGAATATATGGTTGAATTCATTGGTTACAAATTAATTAGAAATTAATATAAAAACCAATTGAATATTAAGGAAATGTCTATATATGAAAAAATTGTGTGCCAAAGTCATTTTACCATAATAAATTACATTAATAACTTTTATTGAATGATATTAATGAAATTTACATATTATATATTCAATAAAATTTATTGAAATTCATCCAATATATTTTACATGAATAAGATAATAACAAATCAAATTTTACGTATAAAAAAGATATATTTTTCCAAAGGAAACGTTTTCTCCTTTTAATGGCATGCTTTTTTTAAAACAAAATTTTAAAATTTTATAAATTTTATTTGAAAAAATAAACCTAATTTTTTAAATTTTAATTTAAAAATTATCTTATGGTTAATTTTTGGTATTTCTATAAGAATTTTCTTTTTTAAGAATAGTGGAAAATACCAAATTTTAATTTAAAATGACTTTTCGTCTAAATAATTTATAATGTTAAATTATATTTTAAATTGGTTTTAAAGTAAGATTAGATAAATCATACATATATTATTATAATTTATTTCATTTTAGTAAATTTTTATATTGAATTTAGATATAAAATCTTAGTAAACTTTTGAACACTTTCACTTTAAAAACACGTTTTATCGACACGTTTATGGGGTTAATTTTAAATTAATTTCTACAAATTATGTGATTTTAATCTAGAAAAATGGATTCAATATTTTGAATTAGTATAATTTATAATTTATATTAATTTCAAAATATTTCTTTACTAAAATTATTAATAAAAGCATGTAAAATTAATTAAAGTGATTAAGAGAAAAAAGAGTTTACTAAGGGACTAAACTTTAATATTAAGGGTCCAAATAACCCATAATGTTGTCGAAAACCCATTTTATAGTCATATATAGACCTTAAAACTTATATTATATATATTTGTGCATTATTTAATCCACTTGACATGAGAAAAACATGGGTGGAATTCCCTCTTTCAAAAATTTATATGTTTTCCACTCACCCCACTTGTAAAAGGCCTCCCCCTATCCCCTTTATTCACACCTCTAAAACCAATTTGGTTCTGATGATACCTATCAAAATCACTACCCAAAATACATATATTCATCCTATAATCTCTATATTAGGTATAAATACAACTTAGGAAATCATTATTGCAAACCTAAGAAGGATACCTGAAGAAGAGGTAATGTTTTTTAAGAGTAATTTTATTTTGCTTCCTTCCCCACCTCCTTCAATTCAATTTATATAATTATTTTATAATAACAAAATTATTTTAAATATAATGATATTTTTTTATGTTAATATTATAACCTACAACTTTACACACTTCAATAAAATGACTTATGAAATCATTGTTCATGTGTATGGTGGACTACCACCTCACGAACCGATGTCATTTGTTTTTCCATTACCACCTTTCAAGGTTCTGAATAATGATGTAAATATTATATATATATAGATATATGATATTTATGATATCTTTATGATTTTTTAATTATTATATAACAAATATCATCATGCTTTCCATTTTGTGGGAATATGATAACATTGTTCATGTGTATGGTGGACTACCGCATCACGAAGAAATGTGATTCATTCACTCTTTACATGGAATGAATTAAAGATATTTTTAAAAAAAATATGTATTATATATGTCATAAAAATTATACTATAATTAATATATATATAAATATCTTTTTATTTTTTTTATTTCAACACGATAAGAAAATAGAAGCAGCCTTCAAGCATACGTACGACCTTCCGTCTCCATGAACGGTGTATATCATTTCCTATCAAAAAAAATTATGGATTACTATAAATAAATAAATAATAAATATATATGATATTTAATTTATGTTTTATGTTATGTATAATATAAAATCATCATCAAATTAAGAGGAACACAAAATAACAAGTCAAAACATACTCAAAAAACCAGGCAATTAACACCTGAAACAATGAAAAAAATGAGAGATTATCAAAAAAAGGGTGATAATATGTTATAAAATTATCATATATGTTATTATAAATATTAATATGTCTATTTTATAAGTTAAGAACATTATTAAACCCATTATAAAAGAGGTTAAATGGTGTTCAACTAAAATAGAGGGCAAGGTAAGGGATTTTGTCTCAATTTACATTCCATTGAGACTTATTTATTATTATGAACCAATTAACCTTTATAAAGTTCATATACTTCCCCTTTAACATGTAACATCATGAATAATTCATCCTTTATGGTATTTTAATTTTTAGTTTAAATTATTTTATAGATTTTTATTTTATTTGAAAATTATCAAGTGATAAAAGTTTTCATGAAATCTCGCTTTCTTTTTTTATTGTTAAGATTCCCTTGAAAAAACCACTTTGTTGTAACAATTTTTCATTGGACATTAAATTCATATTAATCATCCATATTCTTGTTTAATTTATATGATTATTTTCTAAACCATATACCATTTTTAAAAAAAGTATTTACATTGAAAGTTATTTGATTAACTAGGGAAATATTGATAAATCAGTATCCTTTACACAATACAGATATTTGATAAGGAACATTGTTTTAATTTAAGTATATTATTAAATATATGAGGAATTATTTGGAATGTTATGACATGGGTTGGGTATAATTTGAATTAATCCCCTTAATGTATCTATGGTCTCATAAGATGAATCTATTGTCTAAATAATATGGGTTTCTTCCCGATATGTTTTAAACCGCCTTGTGAAATGTCTTGGAGGTAATGGTTCCAGGTGACATGGAAACATGGAATCCAATATTTAATCATTTCCTTAATTTATAATTTATTTATTCTTATTATCCATGATATTTTTTCCAAAAAAATATCTATATATTCATTTTATTCATAATTAATTGATTTAATGGTATGTGTTTTAGTTATTTACCTTGTCATATTGATTATGCCTTATTGAGATATTTATGTGGAATGTGTATTCTGTTATCTACTAAGCAATATTGATTATTATTATTATTGATTCATGATAGTTTCCTCTATACTAAACCCTTACTAATAATTTGATCTCACCCTTATTTTGTTACTTTTCCCCAGGATATGATGATGAATTATTGAAATGAATTCAAAGAATGATGAGCTATTACTTATGTTATGCTTTATTTTTTTCCCAATGTAATATGGGTATCTTTTATGTAATCTAATTTTCCAAAACTACTAAAATTTTCAGTAATTTTGGATTTGGATCATGTATCTTTGCCAATTTAATAAAGTTAGTCATCATCTCCATGTTACAAGGGTCAGGGTTGTTATAGTGAAGATGGAAGATTAAGGAAATTCACATTCATAGGATCCATACCTTTAAAGGTGTACATTGGAAAACATTGAAGAAAATGGGTTCTTGGCACTAAAAATTGGATAATTCTTTGTGAACCAGTTGAACACTACACTCTATCAGGATATTAGAAGCTTGTTTCATCTATGTGAAGAAGAGTGGGCACCTGAACTATGAAAAACCTTGATCATTATTATAAGTCTATGAAAGAGAGTTGGTCAGTCAACTAGACGGTGGACTGCTGTTATTTTCTAAAGAATTTTATTTTCATCTTTAATTTGTATAATCTTTCTCTGGTAATGGAATACTAAACTTATAGTGGTAAAGCCAATGAGACATAACCAACTTCCTATAATGAATTAATATAGGTAATGGTTAACTCTCTCTCATTTGATCTTATTATAAATGTTGGGATATTATAGAAAATTTAATATTTCCTTTGTTTACTTCATTTTCATTCATATTCATTTCTTTATTCATTATTTTTCACCCATAGTCCCCTAGTACCTTCTTCACTTTCTATATGATGGTGGGAGGTGGAGATTGACTTAGTAGTGATTTGAGATTCTTGTTTACTTGGATAGGAAAGGGATGGGAGTTCATTATAGCTTGAATTAACTTGTTTAATATTAAATCACAAAGGAATGGAAATCAGTTAATGTCATAACCAATTAATAAGAAATCAAGATAGGACTGTATTAGTGAATCAAAATTGAGGGAATATCGAGGGTTAGAACACTAATTTTAAAACTGAATTAAAACACTCATTTTCTTAGACTAAAACACACAAACATCACTATTTTCCATAAAACAGAACCAAAAAACAATAAAATAACAACAAAAACTCACTCATATCCTAATAAAACTTTAGTATAAATATTCAATAAATTTTACTTGGGTTCAGATTTTGTTTACTATAAGTCCCATGAGAGCCACACATCAACCTAATTACATTTTCAAGTAATCAATCTAGTGTTTTTTTTTGAAATGTTTTTGATATATGGACATGCCTGGTTCATATCAACTTTTTTTATTTTATCCAGAGGCTGAAATAAGTTTACTGGATAGAGTTCATAATTTAATAATCAATGAACAAGATAAAAGATAGTTTTTCACCATCCCATTGATATAATCTCAATCACATTATACTACTTCTTTATAAAGAGTTACTTTAGGATGTAAAAACATGGAAGAAAAATTAGATCTACTAAATAGAACACACAAATTATTGTATGAGCTTAATTTAAAAAAATAATTATTATTTAATATATAAAAATAATTAATATGGTTTTAAACTCAAAACTAGACAAATCCAATTGCACATTAAGTTTCATGGCTTTCTAGGAGAGGACCTCAATCAATATCTGAAGGAATTTGGGAATGTGAACAACAAGTTAAAACCTAGAGAAGTCCCAAAATGATAGATAATTTGTATGTTTTTCCCATTATTCCTAAAAATATCAGCTAAGGAGTGTATTTACAATCTTTATTTTGGAGAATTCAAAAATTGGTATGAGATATAAAGATATTTCCTTCAAAATGTATTTCCTAATTTAAGATATACCTAGTTGAGGAAGGAAATCTATGGAATAAAGAAATAAAATGGAGATACTCTATATGAATTTTGGGAGAGATTTGAGAGTCTGACTATATACTTCCTACATTAACCATTTAAAGGCTACCATTATTTGGTTTTTCTACAAAGTCATGTTAGAGAATGATAAGAAACTTTTGGATACTTCATATGAAGGATCAAAAACAGAAAAACCTCAAGTTTAATATATTGAATTATTATAGATAATATCCTAAAAATCATAGTAGTTTGGTAAAAGATATTATACTAGAGGATTAAATGAGGAAAAGGGTTCAAAATCTACTTTAGTTGAGAATAAAATTCAAGAACTAACTTTTCTAGTGAAATATTTATTACTAAACAAGATTTATAAATAATTTTTATCTACATCCCAAAATATTTTCCAACCATTTCATTCTTTAAATAATTTTACTGATTTTTTTTCTCAAGTGATAGACTCAAAAAAAAAATATGAATTCATATACCATAGGTAGTAATAGAAAACACAAATTCCCCAAGTATTTAAATAATATTTTATAATTTGGTATAGAGTTGGAAATCGTCATCCAATAAGGAGACCGTTTTAGTATATATCTCAACAAATATACCAACCACAACCCTTACATAGAAATAACTCTCCACCCTCTATAAGATGCCAAACATCAGTACATAACCAAGAACCCTCCGGGAATGACATGATAAGATATCTTTTGAAGTATCATAGTAACCAAAAATATACTCTTATAAACTCATGGATTGGAACTCAAGGAGATGAAAGTCCAGTTTGGATAAATCATTTCTACTTTAAATAACTTGGTTAATAAGGGCTCAAATAATCTTCCTACCGAATAAATTCTTAACCATAAAGTAAATGTGTGTTCTATTTCTTTTATAAGTGGAATGTAATTGAATATAAGTGTCAAAGAAGAGAATATAATTGAATAACCTCCACTAGAAGATAAATATAGAAATAAATAGCCTAAGGAAGAAGAACTTGTACCTATATAGAAAGAAGTTTATGTGCCTGCATAAAAAATAATGGAAAAGAAGAAAAAATATAAAGTAAAACATAATATAGAGGATATTCCCCAACTACAACCTTCCTTCCCATTAATAATATATCAATCCACAAAAACCAATGAGTAGGCCCTAGAAAAATAAGTTTTGGATTCAAGAAAGTTGGTGTCAATATCCCTTTACTATATGTAATAAACTAATTCCCAAGGTATGCAAAAAATTTCAAGGAGATTCATGTGAATAATTGAAAAATATAATAATAATATTATAAGGAAATACAAGGAAGAAATTTTTATGATCTAATAAATCCATAATTTCCTAGAGAATTTAAATATCTAGATACTTTTATTATCCTCTATACCATAGAAGGGATTACTTTTACTAATTCATTATGTGACTTAGAAAATAAATTAATGTTATTCCCTATTCAGTTTATTATTCCTTATAGGTAGAATAAATCAATCCAACTAATGTTTTTATACAAATATCTATCTAAACAACTTCCTATATAGTAGGAGTCTTAGAGTATGTGTAGGTAAGAGGATAAGTATTATTGTTCCCTACTAATTTTTTAATCTTGAACATGGAAAAATAAATAGATAAAACAAATTCCCCTATCTTCTTAGGAATATAATTTTTGAAAATAGATAATACCATAATAATACTTCATAAAGGAGACCTTTTAATGGATTTTGGAGAAGAAATAGTTAATTTCAGTATTCTGGAATTAATAAAATATCCTCAAGAATAATTTTTTTTCACACTTTCTCATTATAAAGTTCCCTTTTGTTCCAAGGAAGAAATTGAAATATTTGATAATATAATAAAACTAGGATCATACATTGAATTAAAAAACTTTATAATAACTTTTTTTTTAAAATCAACTAAATCTTAAATAAAATAAGGATTTTGAGTAGTTTGAGGATCTTGATGAATATTATTTTAATGATTTTATTAAATCTATTACTGATACTTATAATTTTGACAAACGGGTAGTAGGCATTGGAAACTCTGAGTTAAAACAATCATTATAACACCCACCAAAACTGAAACTCAAATTTCTACTATATAACATTAAATAATATTTTTTAAGTAAAATTAAAAAACTATTGATGATAATATCAAAAAACTTGTCACCAAATCAAGAGAACCAAAAATTTACCATATTAAAATAGAATATTAAGGCTATGGGTTTCTATTAAGATAAATTCCTATTATTATTCCCATAATCTATGTGAACTTAGTCATCCAAGAAAATGAGTTAAAACTATGCCAAAATCCCAAATAAGACTCAACCCAACCCTTATAAAAACTGTGAAAATTGAAATTGAATTATTGTTAGGAGTTGGAATCATATACCACATTTAAACCACCTAGTGGGTGAGTCCCATTCATATTATACCCAAAAATAAAAATAATATCTATTTTACAAAAGGAAAATAACAAGGTATTACCAACTAGGATTAAATATAACTAGAGGGTCGATATTGATTATAGAAATCTGAACCATGATACCCAAAATACCACTTCTACATCCTTTTTTAGATTAAATTTTAGAGAGATTATATGTTTAGGGCCACTATTATTTCATTTATGGATTTTATAGTTATTTTTAGGTCCCAATTGTATCGAAATATTAAGAAAAAACTACATTCACCTACCACCTTAGTATGTTTTCATACCTAAAGATTCCTTTTGGGTTAGGAAATTCTCCATCTATTTTCTAAAACTTCATGGTAAACATGTTTTTATATTTAATTGAATGTTTCAATGAGGTATGTCTCAATGAATTTACAGTATTTGGAATGTGTTTTAAAATATATCTTTAAAATCTAATGAAACAAAAATTGAATAAATATATTTAAAATAACTTTGTTTAAAACTATGAAATGTTTAATTTTATAGTGTAAAAGGGAGATTTTCTAGGAAACATAATTTATAAGGAAGTGATTGAAGTGTAAAAGTCCTTGTTTGACATTATTTTAACACCACCTAACCCCACCACTCCAAAACATGGTAGATCATTTTTAATACATTCATTACTTTATTAAAGATTTATTGAAAACATCAGCATGACTGAACTTCATCTGACCAACCTAATTAAGAAATTTATTTATTTTCTATTTGAATAATCATGCATTAATTATTTTTATAAGTTCAAAGAAAGCCTGACTGAAGCCCCTATAATCAATCCACTAGCCTAGGAAGAGAATTTTTTTAGGTTTTTCTAATTCCTATAATAATGTAGTGGGAACAGTGTTGTCCCAGAATATCAATAGCCACTCACATGTGATAGCATATTTTTTATAGATGTTGGAAATATCCTATATAAATTATAATATAATAGAAAATAGTTTTTGTTAATAGTTGTTTCATTGGAAAAAATTGTTCATATTTTATAGAGAGTAAAGTAACAATTTATTATTATCATGTGTCTATTAGCTATTTAATTAATAAATATAATTAAAAACCAGTATTATTAAGTTGGATTATTCTCATATAATAATTCAACATAGATATCAAGGATAATAAAGTCCATAGAGACCTAGTTACAGACCAAATTAGAACATCTTCCCACACTGCTGAGGTAAAAACACCCATAGAGATACATCTATATGATTATCTCCCAGTTGAGCAAATATATGAAATCACTAAGGTTCCATGGTATAATGATACAGTAAACTATTTGGTCATATAAAAGGTTCCCTCTTTCATTTCTTAGCATAAATTTATTAAGATAAAATCAAAATCAAAATACTATGTTTGGGGTGATCCATACCTATGGAAGATCTATAATGATCAAGTAATCAAAATATGTACACCATAGGAAGAGGTAAAATTTATGCTTAACTTTTTTCATACCCTTTAATTTGGAGGTCATTTTTTACCTTAAATAATAAAAAGAGAATCAATTAAAGATAATTAGTTTTGGCCAATAATTTTTAAAGATTTACAAATTTTGTAATGAATATAAAAACAACTAATTTACTGGAGGAATTTCCCAAAGATAAGAAATTATGTAGTTACCTTTTATTTTTTTGTGAAATATTTAATGTTTAGGGTATATACTACATTATACCATTTCAGGTTTCTTTTTTTACTTTACCTATATTCTATAATAGTAGATAATGATTCTAAAAGGATTGAATCCCAAGAAACTAGAATTTATTATTCAAGAGTTGTTATTTAATTTATAATATCACACATTTTTATTGGTTTGGAGTACCTTGGGAAATCATCAGTGATAGGGGAAAATATTTCTATAATAAGAGCATAGAACCAATCATGATGATATATGGAGTAAAACACAAGATCTATACTACCTACCATCGAAAGACCAATGGTCTGGACAAGGTATCCAACAGAGAAAGAAAATAAATATGGAAAGGAAAGTGTTTCCCATTAGAATAGAACTAGAGTAAGAATCAAGAGGATTCACTATATGTATATAAAACTACATTTAAAACCCCCTAGGTATGTCCCCTTATATAATATTTTATGGAAAATGTTGGCACTTGCATATAGAGATGTAGAATAAATTCTAATAGTATGTAATGAAAATGAATCTAGAATTCAAAAATTCTAGTGAGTAGAGAAAGTGTTAAATGATATTAATAGAGGAGCTAAGGAGAGAAGAATATTATAATACCTTATTGTATAAACAAATTTACAAGTCTATCTATGATATAATCATTAAAATAAAATATATTCAAGTTAGTGATAAAGTGATGTTGTTCTACTCTAGAATGAAACAAATTCTTGGTAAGATTCATTAAAAATAGACTAGAGCATTTACAATGACTAATAAATTTCTATCTAGCATATTAAAGATCATTAGATCTTAATCATAGTATCCATTTAAAGAGAATGGGAAGAAGCTAAATAAATTTTAAGATGATTTTTTGAAGGGACCAATGGAGAAGTAAACCTTCCTCCCTATTGAGAATTAATATTGAACTACTATGTTTTCTACTTCCTTTACACTTTCTGAGAAACTCTTATCTTATGTTTATCTTTCATTGATTTTTTTTGTTTAAATCAATTGGAATTAATGTTTAATATAAGTGTGGGGGAGAGGAACTAGTATCTATGACGTAAATAGATATTCTGTCATTCATTATTTTGGTGTGGTTATATCATGAATAAAAAAATAAAAATTACAATATATTTTTGAAACATAATCCACTACACCTTCACTAAAACTAAGATAACCATGTTATGGTGGAAACCATGGAAATTATTCTTTAGAATTTTGGAAATGGGTGTAAAGGAAAATAATCAAGTCGAATCAAAATTACAACATGAGGAAATTGGAATTTTGAACATAAGATTATGTAAAATAACTAATATGATTTAATATAACCTCAAGTATCCTCCCTAAATGATATTTTGATTGATTATATAAAGTAGAGTAAAATGGTAATTGGTCTAAAAACTATATAATTTAAGAAATCAAATTTATGTGAGAGTTATCCATTAAATAAGAGTAAGAGAAACCTAAGATCCAGCTTCCCAATCATTTCTTATATACCCTCACTATTAAAATTGGTTCTAGAGGTACTTTCTATCTTATGATAGTTTAGTTATATGTTTATCTACACTCATCTCAATATTTTTTATACACAAACATGGTTGGGAAAATCCAATGAGTGCTAATTGACAAAGGGGGTGGAAATATTTATAGAATTATCAACATGGATAAATAATGGATATATTATATATCTAAATTTTATATAGTAAGTGCCAATGAAGTGTGGATAGTAGATTTGGGATAGAGATCTTAGAGGAGAGGGATTCGGAAGGTTCCACCTGTAAAATTATTAATTCCACTAAATTTCATTATATTTTCACTCTTGGAAATAGAAATTTTCCTTGAGAGAAAGTGGAACCCTTTTGAACTTTAAGAAAAGTTATTTCCTAACTATAGGGGTGACCAAGATAAAAAAATCAATTTTTATTTTATGAATTTATTGAATTATCATGTTTATTTTCTATTAATTATTAATTAATAGTTTAAATCTTAAAATTCTACTGATTCAAGAATTAAGTGATAAAAACTAAAGGGGGTCTTATTATCAGTTGATTTTATCATTTAAATATCCATTTGTACATTGTATACACTAATTTAGAATTTTCTATAGGTTTTAGGTGATTTCCAAAATGATACAGATTTATTTGGACTTGGAACATATAATAGTACTGATTTTATAAAGCGATATTTATATATATTATGAGATATAGGGGAATGCCTAACATATTCTTAAATTGGAAATATTGAGAAATCATAAAAGGAATTTATATTCATGATGTTTTGGAAAAATATGTTGATTTGTAACATATTTAAGAGGAAACCAAGGATATGTAAAATTTTATACGTTAAAGCAATGATACATAATATTTTTATACTAAAAATATAATGCATAATATTTTTTGAGGCTTAAAAGGTGATATGTATGATTTTTCTAAACAAGAATATTGATAAGTTTCATGTTTATAGATTAAAGGATAATATATTGGATATTTTGAGGAACCAACAATGATACATGAGGTTTTTAAAGGATTTGTAACATATTTTTCCCCTATATGAAGGATTCATAACATATTTTTTAGAAGGGTTATAGGGATGTGCATGATATTTGAGTTTGTAAAAATATTAAGTGACAATGTGTATGATAACTTTTGGATGTAGAAGTATTCTTAATATTTCTTTATTTTCAAAAATATAGAAAATTGTTATGTAATATATTTTTTCACTACTGATATTTATACATAAAATATTTTTAAGAGGTTAATCTAATACATAATATATTTTCCTTGGAGGAAAATGATATGTTAAAATCTATAATTTTCACACACAAAAATATAATAAATACATAAGAAGAATTTTTCCATAGTGTTTTTTATATAAAATGTTTATATTTGTTAAAATTTGGATAACATTCTTATGTAACATAAAATCTTTTAGTGTATATGCATGCATAACATATTGGAAATTTCAAAATTCTAAAGATGTGGAGGTTTAAATAAGTAATTATTGAAAAAAATAAATCTGAACATAAAAATAAAATTCATTTTCTCTGGCATACTCAAATTGGGTATGGTGCTTCATTGGATTCGACATGGAAAATATTCAACAAGATGAGGAATATGAAGTTGGTGGGAATAAATTGTGAAGTTAAAATATTTATAAAAGGAACATTTATAGGATTCATACCCTTTAAGTTTTGCATATAGAATATCTTACAGAAGATGTGATCACAGCACTGAAATATGAGAGGAATATTAGTGTACCTTGAGAACATCATACTTGGTCAAGGGAGGGAAATATCAATCCATATACATGAGAAAGAGTGAGAAACTTGACTATAAAGAACCCAGATCATTATTCTAATTCTATAAAAGAGATTTGGCCAGTTGACTAGATAAGGAAGGGTACTATTACTATTCATAGAAAAAATTTACTTACTTCATTCATTTATGTAATCCTTCTCTAGTGATGGAATATTAAACCAATTTTGGTTGAGAAAAAGATAATTCTCCCACACCCTCTAATTAATTCTTATGCTTAATGGTTAACACTCTCTTATTTGATCTTACTATAAATGTTTTATTATTATAGTTATTAATAGGTTTACTTCATTTATTTCATTTTAATTCATCTTCTATTTTTTATTGGTTAGCACACACTGGCCCCCTAAACATTCTTTACTTCTTATACAATAGAGGGAGGTTGATATTTTTTAAATAGTAATTAAGTATTTTTTCCTACTTTTATATGAAATTTGAGGGATTAAAATGGCCATTACATTCCCATATTTGAGTTTAAATCACCAAGGAAGGGAAATTGGTAGAGGCCTCAGCTAATTAGTGAGTAATCAATAGAGGATCATCTTAGTGAATTGGGATTTATTGAGTAACTGAGGGAATATATTAGGTCAGACTATTATTTTTTAAAATTAAATTCAAACACTATTTTTCTTATCTTAAATAATATAAACATCACTATTTTCTATCAAACCAAACTTAAACATCAAGAAAAGAATAGTAAAAACCCCCTCTTCTCCAGAAAAAACTTGAGTCCCACTATTAACTACATTTTTATTTGGTTTCAAATTTGTTTGGTGCAAGATCTATAATGTTTGCGCATAACTTTCTAAACTTTGTAATGATTTTAAATTACCTTAAAAAATTTTGAGGACTTGATTCATCTTTCTTTTATCAAGTTTCATAAAATTTAAAACATTTTTTAAGTGACTCATCATCCTTGAAAAACAATATAAATTCATTTGGATACACGTGTATTCTTTTAGTGATCACACCTATTGAAAATAAAATTCATTTAGAGTCATATTTACAATAAGGAATTTTATTATCTCTCGGTAACATATCATTCAAGATATAAAGTAATTATGTAGTGTTGATTTTTCTCTATTCGTTTTCAGTATTCAAATAATATAGCTTCTATATGGATGAAAATATTGTATATTTAGTAAACATAGTATAAAATGGAATCTTTTCATAGATATTTATCATCTCAAACAACTTTTTAGAATCTCAAAGATCATTTTAAATTATCAATTTCACTTCCTCAACAAAATATCCATCATCATTGGAAGTTTTACTCATATTTGATGATCTAAAAATCATAGTGTTATCTCAATAACTAAATACATTCAATCATTCCTTGTGTTTAGTATAACATTTATCACTTTGATCTATTCCATGACAAATCAAGTTTTCTTCAAACTCATCAATATAAATTCATCTTGAACAAAAAAAAGTAAAAATTGAAAAATTATTTGATAAAGCTCATTTCCACGCACTGTTGAAAATTTAGTGAACTATTTAACCCCATCCCCATACTCTTTGGTTATTCATTGACATCCATCTATTTTCAATTCATATTTTTACTATTTTATTCAATAATATTCTTAATTAACCAAAAATAAATTAATACACATAAGTTATGTATATAATGTATCATTTTTACATAATAAATTATATTTAGTATAACTTTAAAAAATATAATTATAAATTATAATATATACATTTATAAATATATAAAAGAATAGATATAATGCCTATGTTTTATAATAAATTTCCAAATATATACATATCATGAAATTGGTATATATAAATATAATTTTATATAATATATATATATATATATATAAACATATAGATAAGTAAAAATAATAATTATTTTTGTGTAAATATATAATTATGTGTGTGAGTAAGAATATAAATATAAATGGGATTTAAATTTTCCTTTCAAAACCATAATTTCCCTCTATGATGATGGTTAGGGTTTGGGGGTCACGCTTTGACAGTAATGGTGATTAAGGAGGTGATTTCTAGAACATGATAGAATTTCCAAGGGGTGGTGATGTCGATCTTGAGATCTTGCTCACTGGATCAGTTTTTAATTATTATGATGAGAATTTTCTAGATCTGGTTAGTGAATTTGAGAGGGTAAGTACCTCAATGATTTTAATGTAAAGTGAGTATCATTTTCATCTTTGATTCATAAGGTTTCAGAGCATATTTTCAAGAAGGGGAGTATTACTCATGTATCAGCCATCAATGATGATATTTTGGAAAGGATTAATCTTTGAAAACATTCCATAATCATTGGAATATAATTGAATAAATGGATGGATCCATGTAAGGTAAGTGATTTGGTAAATCACCTTTTCTCAATTTGGGGATTTTCATATTGTAAATGCATTTCAAATGGCTATAGTTTCTTTCATATTATTTTTTACATCTATTGAGATGAAAGAGAATGATTTGGATTTTGGTTAAATTAACATAAAACATGGTATCATGGGGAATAATGAGAGGACTTTAAATTTTAATCTATTTCATTTTAAGGATACTCATGTGCAGGTGTGTGTTAAAATCAATGGTTTGAACTGGGTGTTATCACAGCCCAAAATATTTTCTAATATTTCTTCTTCCATTGGAATCTTGATTTGAATGGACAATACAGTTGAAACTTCTAGTTATATTTACTATTCTAAGGTTCTTATAGAGGATAATATTTCTTCCACATTGTTTAATAAATTAATTTTATAAAATCAAAATGATGAGGTCAGTCTATATATTTAATATGAGAATGGTACCTCTTTTTTATGGTGTCAGTGGAAATTTAAAGCCCAATTGTATGAAGGTAAATGTTTGTTCACTTTTTCATCTAAGGGGTGATGACATGAAAAATTATTAAAATAGGAAATAAACCACTAATAAAGATAAGATAAATATTTATGTGAAGAATACCAATGATTTTGCATTAACACATACTTTTGAAAATAGAAGATAAAATTCAAGGAGGAAACAAAAAGCTTCTAGTCTTGAAGGGTGCTCTACATCAATTAAAAATGAGAGGCTGGTGTTTCATGGTAAAAATTATCATGCTAAAGAATAGGTACAGGTCAAGGGAAACTCATTCCTAGTATATCATCTTCAAAGGTGAAAAATCAAGAAAGATGGAAAAAATTGGACGATTTGAAGGGATGAGGGGTGAGGGATGGACGAATCCAATGTTGGATATCTATAATTCTAAGAGGAAATTACTTAGTTTTCATAAAGTATCAAAATCTAAAAATCTAGATCAGATGGAATAATATTTGGATTCCCATGAATCATTAAAAACATGATCTATTGAAAATTAATCCTTAGGGAGTAGTGCAGTGGAAACAACTAAACCTGTAGATGCTGGGGAAGATCAAGGGTAAGCAAAAAATAGGTAGGGACTTGAGAAAGTGAAAGAAATATGGGGAAATTAAACCCTATTTTTTGTAGTTATATCCTAACTAGGTGGATTTTATTTCATAACTTGTATTTGGAATTCTTTACTAGTGTTGATTCAGTGTTGAATGGCTGTGGTTCTCAAGGAAGAATGACTATATGGGAGGAAAAAAAATATTATTCCCTGGAATATTATTAGTGGTGGATCCTCCTATTTCAAAGATGATTTATCAAAATTAATTAAAATAGAGGTTGATAGTGAAGGATTTAATTCATTATCGTCTAAATTAAGACTGATCAAGGATTACTCTACTTTCCCAAGGAATCTGTCTACAAGACTATCCATGAAATCTTCAAAATCTAATCTTACTTTAGAGTAAAATATGGATAATTTTGAGTTATGGAGGATAATTTTCTAAGGTAAATCACAATATGATCAGAATATAGATGATGAGTATTATTGTAGAAATGATTTTTTGTATTATGTTCACTTCTCTCTATCCTTCCATTTGGATGAGGGCAGATCACTCTATCAGAATCCTTTTATGCTCTCTTTTCATTGAAAGTATTTTACTTTTTTTGTATTTTTGTATGTATGTATATGAATATGTATATTTTTATATACTTCTGTGTGTATGTGTGTGTGTGAGTCGAAAAATAAAAAATTTATAAGTATATAGAAATAAAAAAATTCAAAGTATAAACTGTAAAATTAAGAAATATGCTTGAGAATTATGATATATTTATAAATGAAGTATAAAAAATACATATAAATTTAATGAACATACTTTATATTACACATATATGTGCTTATTTATATATAAATTTAAAAATTTCTATATACACATGCACAAATAAATAAAAACATATATGAATATTTATATAAATAAAAACAGATGGAACACACACAATTATATATATATATATATGTATGTATGTATGTATGTATGTATGTATGTATGTTTATGTGTGTATGTATATATACACAAATATTGATAGACGATTATAAAAATAACAACCAAAATAATTAGGGATCAAATTATTCATACACATTGACTCAACTTGTATAGGTACTCTTGGTAGTTCTTTACCAAGAGGTTACTCTTATATAACAACTAGGAGGCCTAATTTAATCTTGAATACCATGTATAATACTCATTTTAACCTTAATTATCTCAAACAATAAATAAATTAATCTCACATGATTGAATCATTATTTCTTTCACTAAGAGTCAAAATATGGATGAATCATTATATTAGATCATATTGGATGTATGAATTTTTGATGTATTACATTGACATTATCTTGTATTCATATTATTCAATGATTTATTTAATTTGACTATGGAAATAAACATTATGGAGTAATTGGACTTGAGGGAAACTATTTGTAATGAACCAGCTAGGTATGGCCTAGAATATAACCAGACCCATCCTATCACTATTATTGAAGGGCATTCCAATTCCCTAATGGATGAAAACTAGTTCCTAGGAATCAATAGAAACACCTTTGTAATGAATTAGCCCTCAAATTGGAGTTAATAACACAACATATATTTTCCAAAAAATTGGAATAGGCCATCTGTATATTTTAATTCCACGCAATGTCCAATAAACATAATCAAATAAATAAGTAAACTAAAAAATACATGTTAAATTCATTTTTAGTGCCCTTTCACACAAATGTCTTGCACAGTTCCTACTGAGTTTAAAATGGTTTGAGAAAAACCAAGAACTTCCCATGCAGAAAAACCATACAGGAACAAAATGAATTAGAAAATTAATTGTGTAAGGTTCGTCACACAGTTTCCCCTATCAAAGGAAACCAATCATGTGACCCACCATAAGACCATCCCACCAAAAATCTCAACCAATATAGACAAAATCCTCAAATATCACTAATATCTCAAACCACTAACTAGACCAAAATAAAAACCCAATGATTAAAGGAATAAAAAACAATTATAGGTCTCCCAACAATTTATAGTGCTTCTTAAATGGTGGGATGAAATAAAACACTCCAAAAAAGGAAACCAACACCACAAAAAAACCTAATACTATATAAAACATTAAAAAGTTGAAATGTATACCAACCTAAACTAACCATTCTAAGAACACCTACTTAAAACTTCTAAGGTATGTCACCTAGATCAACCGATATCCATAAATTAAATCATACCTAAACCACCAAGAACATCCAACCATTAAGAATATGGAAGTAAATACTGAAATAAACTTCAAAAAAATTAGATTGGGTAATGGACCCAGTCACTACCCTCTTTATGGGAAAACTAGTACCTAAACAATGGAACACCATCTTATAATGAGAACTAAGACAAAATAAGGTCTAAGAGTGGATAAATTTTTGAATCCACAAATTCACATAGAGTCCATATAGAATCTGCAACTGAAATAATCTCTTCTAAGAATTAGGAGTATTCACTATAAGGTTCATCCTCATAAACAAGCCTTATACTTTAATTTTTTTCCAACCTATGAGGAATACTCTAAATAAAATAAGATATGAGTACAACCCATTCATGTCACCCAAATAAAAGAAGTAGCCCCAAAAAAACCATGGGACAAAACCAAAAAAATATAAATTCCATTTAAAATAAAATTAATTATTCATCCAATATAAAACATATTTCATTTAAATAAACTTTATCATTACTAACAAGGAGTCTAAAAATAAATTTTACCATGGCCCACCTTTGAAAAATAAGTAATCATTCTTTTAAAATGAATCAAACTTAGTGACATCCCTCCTTTAATTTAAAAAAATCATCAAATAACCCCATTATAATTTAATACCATTTCCAAATGAAATAAATTAATATCAATACATTTATACAAAATTAAATCCCCATTTCAAAACATTTCCCAAAAAACATCATTGAATTATATACTTTCCAATATTTTCCAACATGAAATTAAACAAACCCTGTTTAAACTACACTGCTAAACTAGTTTTAAAATCATATATTTTATAAAATTCTCCCTTTACACCCAAAAAAACAACCAAAACATTTTTCATACCCATATCATAACAAAAAATAATTCTAAACTTCCAAAAAACCATTTCAAAAACCTTAAAATCTAATCGAAACCCTCTTCAGTATATCCCCAACAACTTGGAACCACATTTGGGGGAACCTATAACCAAGAGGGACTAAAATAATAAACACAATATGGATGAAATTTTGTTCATGGTTTGGATGAATTTTTTTTAAATACATGAAAAAACTATATAATTGGCTCTATGAGGATCACAAGACCATCTACACGGTCTCCATACAGTTTGATAGACTATGTGGGCTGATCATATAGCCTTGGTTCTACTTCTATATTCACCCCAAAATTCAAATAACCCCCAAGATCACTTACCTAACATATTGGGGATTTAAATATCAATTTTACCCATAACAATGGGTCAATAATGAAATCAAAATGAAATAATTAAAGCCCAAATTCCCATGGAAACTTGAGGTTCTAAATGATAAAGACCTCTCAAGACTCTCCCTTCACCTACCTCTCGAGTGCTGACATCTGTATATCATTACTACCATGACACACCCACATAAAAAGATGGAATTGTCAAGAACATAAGACCTTTATAATATCCAAGGATCTAATACCATTTGTAATTAATCGACAAGGGAAGACCCAATATGTCACCTGACCTGGCCCACTATTAGGCCAGAAGGGAATTCCCAATCCCCATAGGATAGAAACCAGTGACTAAGCATCTACTAAAAAACCTTGAGAATGATTTTTCCCTAAAATTAGATTTAATAAAACTATATATATTTATTGAAAATATATCATGGACTGTTATTATTTTGTTTTTCCACGTGATGTCAAATAAATAGAAGAAAACAATTAAGTAAACAGAATAAGTCACAACCAACAATAATGATTTCACCTATTTCATAAAATAACAATATCTAGATGATAAAACATGAATTCATCATCCAAGAATTATACATATCACTATATAATAAAATAAATTGAATAGAAAAATAATAATTTTCTTCTTGATCGATACAAAAACATATCGAAGGGAAGTATAAAAAGAAATACAACATAGTCTCCATGAAATCTGAGGTTTCTCTCCATATCCCAACTCACCATAGCCAACCCAAAATTAAAAAAACAATATGAGAACAATTCCTAGAACTTGAAGGAAACAATACAGGCTGCATACACACACCAAAGAGTGTATGAATGGTTTGAGAAAAATGAATTTAAACTTCATCCAAAACTCACTTTTCTCTACACTATTAGTGATTACCTAAAAACATTGGCCACCTTCTCCATCCCTCATCCATTATAATAGAGGGAGGGATTACCTGGAGGCTTGTTCTTGACTCACCTATGGATTTCATCCCATTCACCTATCCATATTTTCTTACATCCTTCCTTTTCATCAGAAATAGTCCTATAGTCCCCCCTCTCCTCTAGAATGGTATCCTACAGTTGTCTCTCTCATTGTTGGAGTTCTACAAGGATTCAGTCCTACTTCATCATTATTGGTGGATTTTTTTTGGTGGATAATACCATCATTTGATTCCTTTGATAGATTTTTTAATGGCACGTGATGCTTAGAGAATCATGTGATGGTGGGGTTATTGGATTCCTAACACATTTTTATCTACCTTGAGAAGGAATAAAATTTTATCTTTTCTTCATCTAAATATGATAGGTATATCGATGGAACTCTCTTAACCCTTTTCAAATGGTCATATGATTTTCGCATGAATCAAGATCCCATGACAGTTCCCACTAGGTTACCTTCCTAGGTTTCCCCCTTCCCTTTCAGAACCTAACTATACTACTATTGTTTGGAAACCTTGTTGGTCATTTATTGAGATTTATTAGTAAGCACTCCACTTTTTTTTATCTAATTTTATCATGAATATATGTGGAAATATATATTTCCAATGATTCAGTTTAATCCCTATTGATTAAAATCATAAATGATTTCACTTTTTTCAGATGGTGCATTTCAAATATTGGGTTGATTTTTATACTTTCTACAATCGATTGGGTTACCTCCACTAGGATATTAATCATTATCTCATGAGGAATCCATTATTTGAAAATACTCTTCTCAAATATTAAAAAACTATACTCTAAGGCACTAGGAACAATCTGTTCCCTTCCAATCCCAATCTAAGTGAGAATCCCCTTACTGGTGAATATTTTTTCTCAATAGCAAGGTTGGTGAGGTGTGGAGGTTCCCTTTCCCTAACTCAGTCTAATATAATTTCTAGGTCTTCGAAATCTTATGCACAAGCAGGGTGTCCTAGACTTACCCCTCCGGGTTTGGGGGTTTTGGATGTTACTCCTACCATCAACTCAGAGAGTATTATAAGGACTGACATTATAAAACATAATGACTAAACTCTCTCCAAGATACTGATAGAGGATAGAGAGGAATAAAATATGGATCAGATGATCGTTGATATGATTATTAGGAATACAGTTCGGGAGTTCCACCCCTCCTTACCTTTCAAGGATGATGGGAAAGATAACACCTCTGAAATCAATCTATAGAATAGTTTTGAACTATTATGAGCCGATACTCTAGGTAATAATGAATCTAGGGGATGGAAAGTTATTATTCCAAAATGGAAGAGAAGAAATAATTTTATAAATAACACATAGGATGGGACTATGGTGTTTCGTCAAGAATTTTGAATGAATAGTTTAGCTAGAGACTCTCAAGGATTTTACTCCTAGTCTACATCTAAATATGACATGGATAGAAAAACATTTAAATACTTCCACTATGTTATGAAGAATATAAAGAAAGTTGTTTTTTATTTAGGGGAATACTCTTTCAATAAAGTAAAAGAACCAAAGTTCACAAGTATTATTCCTTCTTACCCAGACCGATGACTACTAGATCATTAGGTAGATCTATGGTTTTCAAAGGTTGAAACAACTATCCATGTAAAGTGGTATTAATGATAAAGGAGCTCACGGACCAACACTTGATTGAAATTAGAACTGAAATTGGAATCATAGAGGAAGTATCCTATGATTTAAAGGAACGCTCTATGTCTAGTCATAAAACTATTGATCCTGAGACTCAAATGGTACCATAAAATAAAATTTAAGAGTTTATGTATGTTTTTGTTTCCATGGGTGATGTACTCTATCTAGAAAATAAGGGAATAAAATATAAGGAGAAAGATGATGGTGTTGAATCTATGGTAGACTCTGATCCTTCGGGGTAACCAAAGGAATATGTAATAGACTTGAATATTATGGTTCACTCAAATCGTGATATAGACCTATTAATTAATTCTAATTATGAGATTAAGGAAATTGAATTCATCATTATGATTGCATAGGATGAAGGTGAAATGATGTATATGAAATGGTTTTAAGTCATGAAAAATGAAGATAAAGAACAATATATCAACTCTGAGAACTAGATTTTACTTCCAAGATTAAATTAGGGAGAGGTTGATATTGAGGATCACATTAAAACCTAGGAAAATATGGTGTCTCTCTTTGAGGACCACATTCATTAAGAACCTGTGTGGAGTACACCTTTAACCAATTGGTGTATTCACAAGGTACATGGGTCTAATAGCTTAAGGTTTGTTTGGAATGGTTTAAAATATCTCATTGATGTTTAAATTTATGATGCATTTAATATCTTTATAGGTTACCACTCATACTTAAAATTTTGTTTTTAAAATTTATCAAAATTTTATATTTGAAGGGAAGTAGGTTGTGAAAAAAATGACCCTATAGGATCTCACCATGGACTTTCAGCAGTTCCATTAAATAAAAATGTCATGAATTCTAGTTTAAAATATAATAAAGAAAATAGTTTTTTCATTTTATAATAAAAAACATGCATCCTTAATATAAAAAATAAACATTTTACTTTTTAAAACTGATACATGTGAAATCTCTTTGGAAAAAAAATACAAGAAATTTCTATTTTATAACACTGAGAAAAAAACATCTTTAGAAATCTATTTCGATTATTTTAAGAAAATCAAACCAAACATTCCATTTAATTTAAAAAAATCAAAAAGAAAAGTTTAAAAACATTCAAAAATGCACCCACCCATAGACAAAATTATTAGTATCAAATCGGTAACATAATATCGAGAAGTGGTATGAAAATAAAAATAACAACCAGGGTGACACTACAATAAGCATAAACAGGTGTAAACAAACATGGAAATAATAAATACCTATAAGAAACCACCTATCAATTCACAAGAATTATGGGCTATAAACCTTGGTACTAAAGTATTATAATCCTAAAATGGTGACACAGACCCTAGACTAACCTACATGAATGTTTCCATCTCAATAATCCTATCGAAGTTTCCAGGACTTAAAATATATAAGATCCTGAAGCTAGAATGGGAACTGCCATCTAGGTACACTCAGCTACCTAGTTATGAATCTATCTATAACACAATATAAAATATAGTTTTCACTTATTCAGGTTTCTACTTCACTACCTTTAATTCTCAAGACCAAAAAAGTGATGCGGGGATCAACGAATGAGATAATCACATAAAAAACATGAACAATATCTCACACCTCATCTCCAATTTCCTCACACAAAATAGTTCATTCCCACAACATAAAACCACCACATAATAATAAATAACCCATAGAATGTGAAATAGAAAAGGGGAAAGTTGTGAGGATCTCATAAGAAATAAAACATTTGTTTTGTAAAATTACAAACAGACCTTCACACAAAAATAGACTTAGTATAATGTGTCAATTCCTTTTATTTAAAATTACATTCTTTCAAAATAACTTTGATGTTTTAAAATGAACACACATTTTTAATCTAAAATAATTCTCTAAAAACATAGAGATTTCCTTTTAAAACCCAAATAATGCCCCAGATCTATATTTTCTATAAAACATATTTTAAAAGATCCTCTTTAGGGAATTTAATAGACACTTGGAATTTGAAAACTTTTAATTCAAAGAAATACACAAAATACATAGGAAAATCCATTTATGCCAATCCAAATTTTATAAAAACAATTTCTCAACTCATCAAGGGTGTCATATTTGACTATAAATTAATTAAAAAACTTATAAAACTCAATAAATTTGTAAATTTATTATTAAAGGAATTGAAAAGAAACATTCCACATTCCATGTAACCTCAAACTGGTGGTAATCATGGTGAAACATGTCACCTTCAAAGGAGAGTACCCAAATAATCTAGGAATACTTCTCCACAAACCCTAAATAATGAAACCCCGAGGTGAGAATAAACATGAACCCTAAACTTATCATTTATGATTATTTAGAGTTCTCAGAGGGAATATAAATGTTGAATAAATATAAAATAAATATAGAAGGGGGTAAGGAGTAAGAGGAGAGGATATTTCCTTAAAAAATATCTAAAATTCATAACAGGGGGTCAAAATTGAAGCAATGAGAGAAAGTGATCTCCCCTTTGAGCTCCTATGGTTAGTTGGATGAAGAGTGGAGGTGGTAAAATTTAACACCACTAGAAATAATGAGAGTAAAATTTGGAAATAAAATTCTTATGAAAGTTTCACAGCTCACATAGTTAGGCTACATGATTCAGTAAATTGTGTGTTATCCATACAGCATGAACTGAACACGCACTAGTAACCTACTAGGTTTAGTTACATGGTTTCAAATAATGGTGAGAAATTCATGTGTCAAGACCCTTACACAAAAATGGACTCATGGTATTTCTAATAGGTTAGCATGGTTTGATCCCAATCATGCACCACCCACATGGACAAACAATGAAAGAAACAAATGAACTGGAAATTTCCATGTGTAAGGGTCATCACATGGTTTCCACTAAATGATGTTTGATAGTCATAAATAGGGGAAAAATTTATAAAAAATCAAGGCTCAAGCCTAAATCTTACAAAATTTTGAATTATGAAAAATATTATAAAATATAAACAAAAGGTGACATGTGGGTGTCATATTGTTACCCTATAGTGTAAATTCATCCCTCAATGCTTATTAGTAGCCTATGATAATCAAGGGGAAATTTATTATGGTTAATGGTGATTCGGAACATGTTAGTGGAAAATCATGGGTGTTTTATTATATTGTTGGGGTTTTGGTGATGTTTTGAAATGGGTTCAATGAGAAAATACCTCATATTTTATGTTTATTCCTTATTTTTGTTAGTCATCATCCCCTGAACTATTAGTGGTGGGATTAGGGTACCATACCTATCCCTGTAGCTATCTTAAATGGGGTTCTGATGAGGTTTGTTTGGGTAACAATTGATTTGTAATTTATCCTTGATCTTCCATGTGCATCTAATTTACTTGGTCATTTTAAGAGTATCCAGAAGGATCTCTATGCTCTCTATTTCTACCAAACATATTCTCTTAACCATACATCTATTCAAATTTATTTTTTATATTTTTACCCATACACACTCATGTCCACCTTAAGGTCAATATAAACCATTTTTTAAACTTTATCTTCTACATGAACTTCATTCCATATACCATGAAAGATATGCCCTTTAGTATGTTTAAATTTTTTATTTCTATTCCTGACCCTTCTATTATATTATTCATTATTCCCTTTTCAAGTTGGTAATTAAAAAATCATGTAGTAAAAAAATTTGAACAATAAAAAAAAGTATCTAGAGGATTGAATTGACTCTTTAGGTTTGAAAGTTCAATGTTTTATCAGTCAATACATCTAATATTTTTCATTTTTATTCATTTTATTATCATTATTTTTTATTTTAATGTTGAATAATATTTTTTTCATGGATATATAATTTTTTTTTCATTTTTTAAAGATTCAAAAGGAGAAAATGGTAATGTTAATAACTATAACTTAAACTATTTTGTTTATATTTACTTTTAGATCATTTAATTACAATATCAAAAGTCATGATTTGTGTATAAATAAAATGTTTCAATAACTAATTGTTTCTTACTTTATATAATATTTTTTAAACTATTTGTATACTATTTATCATTTGATTATTAAAAATTGATAAATTATTTGAGTAATTATACACATGACTCAATTATTACTTATCTTACTAAAAAATAAACATATTAAAGTTATTTGATGGTTTACGTAAGTGTTTTAGAGATTGAAAAAAAAAATATTCATGTAATATTCAATCGATACATACATAAAACATATATAACATCCATAACATGAGAAAAATATTATTTGGTTCATCAATGGATTGTGGCTAGTACATGAAATAATGCTTGATATCTTTTGGTTCATACTCATCTAACTCGTGCTATGTCATGATAGTTGATGTATCAATGGAATCTAACCATTCAATAAATAATTATAAAGATTATGTAATCCAATAAAATATGTCATTTTCAATGGTGAAACAAAAAAATTTAGGTTTTAATAAGATTATTTTCTCAATTTATATGGTTTCAAATACTTTAACACATTTAGTTTTTTAAATTTAATGGTTATAATCATAACCAAAACTGAATCATGTTCTATGGACATAAAATTAAAATTGGATAGATATTAGTCCCTATTATGACTATTTTTAATTATAAATTAAGGATGAATTCAAATATTATAAAGGATTTTTCAAAAAAATACACCAGGTCTTAAATTAGTGGTCAAAATAAATATTTAAAAAAATAAATGAATGATTCAAGTAAAATCTATTACGATGGAAAACTAAATGATGACTCTATAATTTAAAATGAATTTATCATTTCTATTGGAAGTACTCAAGATAATTTTGAGGCTTAACAATCTCATTTGAGTTTTACATTTCCTTTTTAATCGTTTTTACTAGATCCATTATCATATTCTCTATTCCCTTAAAAAGGAACACATCATCTACTTAAATTAAATTTTATAATCAAAATTTATGTTTCATTAGAATTATTTAATACTTATAATAAACAAGGGATTTTAATTAGAAATGATCATATTTTGTAAGAGGTTTCTATGTAGCTTATGATTGTACTTGGGGAAACTTTTAGGATCTGGTGATAAGGACTGCCATATATTCTGAGAATAAGAAAATTTTATGAGGTCTTGGAGATACTGGTTTCATATTGTATTTATTTATCACCTAATAGATCCCTCTATTGAATGTTAAAAGCAAACAAATTTAATGATTTTTTCCCAAAGCATAATATTTGTTTTGTTTTATATAACATTCAATCAATATAATCGAGTATTATTGTTGTAAGGATACACTTTTTTGTTGTGTTGTGATTTACATGTTACATTATGGTGACTATGTATCCTTATGTTGATTTATTTCATTAATTATTTCACGTTTTTTTTTCTTGTTTTCATTTGATCATTTGAAGTTATGTTTTTCTAAGACATTTTATCATTGTTTTAACTTATAGGTTATTTGTGTGAGAATTTGTGTACGTTATTTTTTGTTTTTTATAAAATTTATTCATTGTAATAATTTTAATTTATAATAATTATTTTTTAAAAAATTACATGTTATATTTTAATTCTTATTTTATTTTTATAAAACATTGAAAAAAATTTCATTGATTATATAATTATGATTATATTTATTTAAAACTAATTAAATATAAAAATTATGAATACACCATTTAATTAAATATATAGAAAATTATAAAAAATGTTTTATATTATAATTATTTTTCATTTGTTAAAAATGATTTATATAAATTAATAAATAAAAAAATATGATAAAATGGGCCAAATTTAATAGTAAAATAATAAAACAAATATATAACTCAAATTTTATATTTATGTTTTTATAGTGTAACATAAATATGTTGGGAGAAATGACATTCCTTATAAGACAGATTTCACACTAAAATACAATTATTTACTATTTTAAGGACAATTAGAAATTAAATTACCAAAACTATTAAACCATTGAGTATAAATTTAAAAATTAATGTAACTTTAACAAGTTCTAATAAAATTTAAAAAAAACTAAAAAAATTATTATTTTTTATAAATTAAAAATCCATAATTAATGAGTTCATACTAATTAAGTTTATTTGAACTTTGGATGGGTCAAAGGGGATTATTGTCATCCCCATGGTGGGTCAGTAGTGAAGAGATTATTTTTTTCATTTTGTATAAGGGTACCCTCATACATTGTATATTATATATATATAATCTATATGTAATAATAATAATAATAAACACTATATAAAAATATTATTATTTATAAAAAAAAGGGTATAATAACACACTTAAGCTGCACACACACACAAAGATATATATATAATATTACTTTTTTGTTTTTTTGGTTACAATGGATGCATTGGTCTAGGGACTCGACCCCGCGAATGCGACCCATAGCCAACCACCCCCCACACCCCACCCTTTCTACCACAATTTTCTATGGGGTCCATACAAACACACATATATAATAAACACAACAACAATGATGATGAAAATAACGACAACAACAACAATAAATAATAATAATAAAAAAATATTATTATTTATTTTTTATTTTTTATTTTTTTAATGATCATGTTCAATTATTACATCATGAGTATCCACCTTTCTATGTCGGTATAAATTTGAGTAGTAGTTTTATATATTTATAATAATATATATTTATGGTAGTACATATACATAGTAAATTTATACAATACATTAAAAATTTTCATTGAGATTATCTATAGAAAAGAATATCAGAATATATAGTATATTGTCACATTATCCAATAAAGTAATAATAAAAAATAAACATTAAATCGTTATTCATCATCATTCATCATCAATTTAAACATTAAATTTTTAATCTACACACAAAATTTTCAATTTACATAGTAAATTTTCACTACACAAATAATATTATAAATATAAAAATTAAATCTACAATTAAAATCATTGTTGAAAATTTAAACACTTAAATTTGGTTTAATAGAGTTAATTTAAAATTTTAAGGGAAAATTAGTACAACATAATATTTCTAAAATAATTTTATAGTAAATATACATAAAAAATAACATGATCAATTCCCTATATATAAATAGAACAATGAAATCAACATAATTGTGAGCATTTAATTGCTATACCAAATTAGAAAATTATACTGTAAATGATAACATACACTACTAAAAATAAAATTTATGCAATAAATTTATAATTTAAACTATCTGAATAAATTACAAATTCTATATTAGATTTTAATTTTACATTATAAATTCACATTTTACATAAAAAATATAGTCTACATACTAAATTTTAAATTTAAAATGTTTGTTTTAAATTTACATACAGTACATGGAAATTTAAAATTATAATATATTTTGAAATGTATACATAAAATTGGAAATTAAATATGACATTTATACACATTAAATGAAAAAGAAAATTTGGAGTAAATTTTGAATTTATAAAGTAATGATAAGGTAAATTTATAATAATTTTTTAGATATATATATATATATATATATATATACGTATGTATATATAATTTATAAAAACAAGTATTATTATATTATAATTTACTACTAATTTTAGGTCTAAAAATACATTATCAATTAAAAATAAAATACCATGTTTTATTATTATATTCAAATTTAATAAATGAGATTATGACAATCATCCTAGTCTTGTATGTGTCATCATTCAAGGGGGTTGTGGGAAACTATACCTATTAAAAAGATTGTGACCCCATGGGTTACCTCATTCACCCATGTGTTTCTGCATACATGAGCCTTTAAAAATTAGTCCCATATAAATGTGGTATATGATGGCCTGGTTTGTAAAAACTATAATCCACATAGACTGATCCATAGACCATAGTGTAATTCACAAAAATTTTACTACATATCATTACTTTAAATAAATATAATGTGTTTGATAACTTTCTCCACACACAATACTAATCTAAAACATGAAAGAACAAATTAAATAAATGTTATTAAGAAAATCATAAGGATAATAAATCCCCTAGTAAATAAAAACATATTACTGGACTAAAATTGTTTACATTTTAATGATAAATATTTAATATTAAAATGATTATTCTTTCTAAAATAACAGTTTATTTAAGTGTTGTATATTTTATCCTAAGAAATTAAATTTTAAAATTTTAAAATATTATTATATATGAACTAATATATTAATATCATTAAAATTATAAATTGATATTAAATAATATTATGAACACTTAAAATTTTCATTTTTCAATTAAAACATTTTTTATTTAAATTTCATATCTTCATTTAAAAAATAAATTTGTAAATTTTAGAATGAATATCCACCCAAGTGAGAAGAAGAATTAATGATGTATTTTTTGTCAGTGTATCATAAGTTCAATGTATAAGGAAGTTATAAATGAGTAGTTTATGATGATTAAAGGACTTTTATGGATCCATGAAATTCCATAAGTTGGTTGAGGTATTGCCAAGATTAATGGAATTAGAAAATCCAGAGGCTACTAGCTTGATGTGTTCTTGTTTGGAACATTCCAGATAATGTTCCATTATATTTCATGCTTGATAAGATATCCAAGTTAATTATGGTGATTTTAAAGTTGTTTATAATGAATAAAACATATGCTAATTATATTGGGAGTAAGTACTCTGTGTATAATATTTGAATTGGGAATTGTGAAAAGAATAATGTTAGGATAATTGATTCAAAATACATGAAAAATAATTTCCTTTTTATGGGGAGAATTTAAGAATTCATTGATTATCTTAGAAGAATAATAATTAAATGAATTTTTGAGATTATGTCTTAGTTTTAAAGTGATAATTTTATGTAATATATTAATTGGAATTGTTCAAATTACAATGAGCATGATTATCCAAAAAGGGGTCCAACCATGAAATTGAATCCATCCAACTCGACCAATCATATATATGAGTTACCTAAACTAGGTAGGATAATTAGTAGGGTAGAATAGTCATGGTGGTAGAGTATGGTGTGAGAAAATACATACTCAAAGAGGAAGTATAGTTATGTCATGGGGTTGCAATGTGGAGGAGAGGTCGAAATAGGGTGGTGCCAATGAAATCCATGAGAAGACTTGGATACTCTCAAATAATGTTTTGATGGTGTGACTAGTATTATTAAGCAGATCATAGATGTATAGAGAAGTAGTGTGGGAATCACGATCACACTACATAGTTTCTCTCCTTAAAATGATATGTTTATATCATGGTCATCCGATCTTTTTTATCTGAGACACTTGGTCTATCACCTCATTGACTTCAACCTCCCACAAACCTATCATACTTAAAATTAGTATTTTATTGATTAGCCCACTCTTGTGAGTTTTCCACAACAATAAATCATTTCTAGTTATTGATACCAGCTCAGACAATAGAGACACCATCCATGCATTATATATCTTTCATGAAAATGGTTTTTGGAGGATACTCCACTACCATGAATATAAAAAAGATTTATAGGAGACATATCATGCACCTAAATATGTGCATATGTTATAATGAAGTTTCAATTGATCCTAACAAATGCACATGAGATTTATCATAACGGAAAGTGTTTCGTATACAATGAACAAATGCCTTAATCTTTGAAATTTAAACAATGTGAGAATCTTCCTAGATATTTATCTCTTTGAAGTTATTCCTTATATTAGTATTTAACATTTATTAAAAGGTGGTGAAACTTTTAATAAGAAATATATCAGAGGTAGTTCCTAAGATCTATAAATATAGATACTCAAGGATGAGTATTTTTTTAGGAAATTGAGTGTAGATGTTGAAAACTTATGCTCATTATTCTCTAGACTTCCTTAAATTATTAATAAAAAATATAAAAGACACATTTAATGGTCATGTATGATTCAATTTTCATGATAAGGTCCTACATTATGATATTTTCCATAGTTGTGCACTATATATTTATGCAAAGATCAATTATAGGAACACATTTTCTATTGCATGAAGAAGTTATTTCTTGTTCTACCTATTCATAGGAGAAATGATATATCATGTACATGCTAGTATGAAAAGGAGATTGAGGTTTAGTTAATACCACTTGGTTTTCAAGAAGTAATATATTCACCATGAATCCACCAAGTTTTCACAAAGAAGAATAACATTGATAGTGAGCAGCCATGTAGGATTATTGTGACACCGAGTATCAGTTATGGTTTTCATGAAGAAAAAGGTTATTACAATAATAAAGGAGTAGAACTTGTATATGCCTATATGAATGAAGAATGTGTATTAATAATAATAATATATTAATGAAACATATTTGATTTTGGTATAGTTAAACCATTTTAAGAAAACATAATGTGAGGCTGGGAACTTCATCATCAGAATGACAACATTCTTTCCTGAGTGTTTGACACTACATAGGAACACATGATCATTCACTAAAGATTATAATTTTTTGATAAATACTAAAATACCTAATCATTATCTATTAAAGTTCTTGAACAATTGTATACGATAAATCCATTTGATCTAGATAAATCTTAGAGGAGGATCTACTTTATGTGATGCTAAAGTAACTAGGATTTTAAATAGACCATTCTATCATTGGATAAAAAATTAATGAATGATTTTGGGGTGTATAAATAGTCAATAAAAAATATATTGTAGTTGTAGTGTATAACCAATTACAAATAATTATAGTTGGTTTTTAACCAACTATTATTGTAATCACTTGTGGTATAGTGAATAAAATCTGTTGGGGGTCTAACCAACATGGAAAGGAGTGGGTGATAGTACCATACCTTTTAAATATAATTTCTTTTATTAAATCTAATTATTTATACATATGATATGAGGAAATGAGATATCCTGAAGTGTATCATAAACCTTAAAAAGATTAAGAGGTTAGATTAAAAGAAAAGAACTCGTAAAAGAATACAACTAATTCACCCCCTAGTGGTACCCATCCTAGGCCACTACATAGAATTTGAATTTTATAGAATGAAATTAATTTTTTAATTTAAATATCAGAATTATATTTCATAGATTTTTAATATTTTATGAAAAGGTTGGATGTAGGGGTGAATAGTGAAAAATGTTGATTTTTTGAATATTGTCAATTTTATGAAATTATCATTATACAAGAATAATTTGAAATTTTATGAAACCTTTTCTAGATATAAAATATATATTTATAAAGTAGAATAATGATTTTAAAAATTCAATGCCAAATTTATAAAACCCATTCTTAACATTTTGGAAACTTAAGTAATATTTTACTTTAATAAAAACTATTTTTGGTCTATTTATTTTAACTAAGTAGCATAAGGTTTAATTCTATTTTTTATTATTTAAAAATTCATATAAATCTAATTTTATTGATAATAAACCAATTAATTTCATATAAATAAAAAAATGATAATTTTATCTTAATCAAAATTTTTAAACAAAAAATATAATTTTTTAAAAAATGGTTTGTACATGTCAAGTGTGATAATATTAAAATTAATATTTATCACACTAATAAATTTCATTTTAAACAAAATATTTCATATTTGGAATAATTAGATAGAAATTATTTAATAAGGATCATTTTATTTTTAGTCATCAAAATTATATTACCTAGGAAAAAATTATTTACCATGGTAAAACTGAAAATAGTAAAAGTGAATTATAATAGTAAAGGAATTAAAAACATGTGTGAAAATTTTATTTTGAGGATATACAGACCTTAAACCTTCCCCCAATCAATTATTTTTCATTACTAGATCCACTTGGGCTTTGAATAGTGACTTTACCTTTTATATTATTATAAAAATATCACTCCTCTCCCTCATAAAATGATCCATCAACACCCCACTTCTCATCACACCTTACACCGATTATATTGACCAAAATATACTCAAATATCTCCCCAACACTCTTATAAACTTCATATAGGTTCTATTATTCTCAAAATACCACCTCTCAAATCCTTGTCCAATTTTTTAAGGATCACTTCCAAGGAGAATGGTAAAATTCTAAATTATTCCTTTTTCTTACTTTTCCTTTATTTCTTCTTCCAAATCCTCTGAATCTAATCTACACATGTTGAAATAATTAAATTTTTATCATAATTATACTATAATTTTTTTATGTCTATGGGATAAATATTTTGTACCTTTATCCCAACCCTTCAAAAATCAAAAATATTATTTATGTTATATGCGGACTATCGCCTTCATACGATACATGATCTCTCTATAATTACCACCTCACATGGATGGTTAAAAAGGGGGGATTTTCTAAAATAAATTTGATATTTAAAAAAATTATTAAGATGTTAAAAATAGAAACCAATTCATATCTTCTGTACATTCTATGGAAAATGATAATGATGCCCACATGAATGTGTAATTTACCATCTCCACAAAGCAACATATTTTGTTTTTCTTATATATCTTTATATTTTATATAAATCTATTAAAATAAAATTAAACACCTTAAAATATAAATAATATCATTACTCTTATATAATAATTATATTATTCCAAAATAATCACTTTTATAATCATACTCATCCATCGATTATAGCATATTCTTTTGGGTTGACTTAACCGCCTACATGAAAAATTCAATAAATCTATATCATGGATTAACATAGACTCTTAGATAATAGTATTATTTTAAATTAATTATAAAATACTTTTTTGTTTTATGGTTCTAAAAATTATATATTAATATTTAACATGTTATTAACATACTGACTTTTTCTCATCAAAAATTACCAAAACATGTATATTGTTGACTATGTCTTCATGAATTATGACTCTAATTATCATAGAATGAAATTAAAGATTTATAAATAATTATAATGTATATATTAAAATACATTGTATAATATGGTAATTATGACTTTGGTATCCATGAATTGGAATCAACATTGACACTTTAAATCATGTGTGAAATAATAAAAATTACAAACATCTGATGATCAAAATAAATTATAATTAACTAATAAATGTATAAAAATGATTATAATTAAAGATTATAAATTGATATATATGAATAAGTTTATAAATTAGATGATTAATATTATTATTTTTATGATATAGATGATAAAATAGCTTTTATGGAATTCAAAAGTAAAGGTAAGGGGTTTTCCTTGACTCAACTTCTTTTCTCAAGTCATAATGATTTATTTTTTACTATGGTTTTACAAGATAGTTTTTTTATATCCTATTATGATGATATAGTGTATTTCCTTATCCATTTCTTAAGAATTACATTAATTTATATATTTTTTATTAAAATTTTATGGTGATTATAATAATTATCATTCTCTGCAAATGAGATCTTTCTCTTCTATATTCACATTCACTCTTCCCACTAATTTTCTCATTTTTTATTTTAAGAAACCAAATATATTTTATTTTTGGTAGTCATTGAATTTATCTTTAATTATTTTCAAATAAATTTTTTATCACTCTCTTTATGATGTGTGTTTCAATAAAGGTATTATAAAAAATTTAAAAAGGATTTCCCTTTTATGTTCATATTTTTATCTTCCACTCTACATTTCATATGAATAAACTTTATTTTTTTTAATATCTAATATTTAGATATATTTTAAAGTGGTGTTTTAAAATGGTTTTCTAGTTAACTTATTGAAAATTATTTTTTGAAAGTGATGCATAATTTTCTCTCTTTATGATAATGTTAAGTAATGTTTTCTAACAGTTATTGTTATAGTTTTTCTTTAATTTTTCTCTTTAAAAGATCTTACTCTGATAGAGTTATATTTTATGAATTACCTTATAAATTCCTATAATAAATACTCTTTTTGGTTGATTGAATATTGGTATCAATTGATTTAATCCCCGATGTCTATTTATGCAATACCATTTGGAAATTATATTAAAAACATTTTCTTTCCTTGAGTCCTTTGTTATATGATGAATGATTGATTTCAACAGATGAGGGATCAGTTGAGTGTTAATGACTCCTTGGAATCCTGAATTAGACCCGAGTTCAAATCTGCGTAGGAAAAAATTCCCATAGGTGCTATAGTAGTACTATAGTAGGTACTATAGTAGTACCATAGTAGTGTGGGTACTGTAGAAATTACTATAGTGAGGTATTGTAGTATTATTACTATTCATTATAGATGATATTTTAGAACACAAAACCAGGTGTTCAGGGTGGAGGGCCTTCAAACCATCAAAATACTTCAATCCACATGGCCTAAAGGTAATTAATCAATGTAGATCTAGCTTAATAAAGTATCCCATAGTGGATATATCAGAGCAGAAGCAGTCACCATGGTGGAGACAACAAAATCCAAGGACTAAAGGAGGGATATGATGGTCAGGACATCATCCCATGTAGCTTTGCATGTGGAAACTGTATGATGGTTTAAACGTCAAGGTGGTGAGCTTGATATAGACTTTAAAAATTACTGGGGAGGGTTTATTCTAGTGTATTCATGTCATTAAATAGATTTAAGGGCTTAACCCTCTGGTCTATGTCATTCAAGCATTGTGCCTCTAGACCTCTAGGTTATACAAAGGTTCCCTATCAACCCAGTTAAAAAGGATATTATCTATAAATAAAAATATAAGGCCTTTGGTATATTCCATCCTTGAATTATTGATTTCATGTGGCGTATATATGTATAGATTATTAGGGAGTGGGGTCCTATATCTTCCTCCATTTCATTAATTAATAGTTTATATCTCCTGAGATATATATACATGGGTGAAATTAAATTTTCCCACTAAGAATGGGTGGGGTTAGTGACTCGAAAAGGTGATGTTACTTATGTTTATGTGTATGTAAAAGTTGTTTTTTATTCTATGATCCAAGGGAATGTTCCATTTTATGTTATATGCATATGATTATTCTTTAATGATCATATTTATTATCTCATGAATTCACACACTTTTTCCATGATATATGTTTGTTTATTTCATATTACATGTACTTATATCATGAATTACAAAGAAGTATTATTGTTCCTTACTATTTATAATAAGATACTTCTCATATTCTCATGTTTTCTTATTGCTTATGACCTAACACTTAATGAAATGCTGAATATTTTTTCTCAGACAGGGAATTTGTGCTCACCCATTTCTTATGTTTTCATTCCCTTGGTTATGAGTATGAGTATAACTTATGAGAAGTATATAAGTGATTCTATTGTATACTAGTCATGTAAAAATGTTCACAAGTATTGTAAAATAATTTGATTATGTATCTAGTTCTCAAATACACAAAACCTTTGAATCTTTAGATTGTGAAATTATTTCTAAGATGTAATTTGTATCTTGAATAAATGATGTAAAATAAAGATATGTTTATCTTGGTTCATATCAATTGGTGTTAAATCCTATGTGTAAATTATATGTTTTTTGAAACAGATCTAAAAGTGTGGGTGTGGGGCACCTTACATAGTTTCCATCCCTATACCTTGTGTGTGTGTGTTTTAAAAATAAGATATAACTATAAAAAAATATTATATACCATTGATATTTCTATATAATTACGATTCAATTTTAAAATAAATTTATATAATAAATAATACTATGTGTTAACTATGAATTTATTTAATTTATATTTTTAATTTATATTCATATATGTGATGTTTTTTTGAATAATATTTCATTTTTTCTATTTTATAGTTTTTTGACCAATAATACATATTTTTTACATGATTTTTAATGTTTATTTTGTATTAAATATAAATTAAAACTTTTAAAATATTTTAAATATTAATTTTTTTTAAAAAAAGAAAAAAATCATTGGAGTAGACTACTGGCTCATGGATACCACAAGTGTATGTTAGGGATTAAAGATTTAGATCCCAAAAAAATTGGACTGGACTGAATTGGGGAAGGTTATAATTCCATCCATAGTAATCATAGATTAACATGAATATTTATTTACACATTTGATCGCACACTTCCCACTCCCACAAAACTAATGAAAATAAAAGCCTCCCAATCATTTTAAAATGAATTTAGCTCATCCCATGGTCTCAGTACAAGATTTTGAGGCTGAGATAGAAACTAAAAACATTAAATACCTCCCATTTCCAGACGTGATGAAGGTTTTCATTCACTCAGACCTAGTATCATTAGTTTAATCTAATATCTCAAATAAAGACTTTACACTATGATAAATTACACCAGCCACTATATGTCGATGAATTCCTGGTGGACTGGTTGCACCATATCACATATCCCTCACATCCCCAGTAGCGACACACACCATGAGGGGAAAGGTGCATTCGACAACATGTTCCATAGCAATTTCATGTTTATGCCAACTAATATTTGGCAATGTTGTAACCAAAAGGTCGAAGTCATCTAGAAGATATATGATATGGATTCATCCATAATTTCATTTCCCATATCTTCTCTCATGATGGACTGTGGAAATCAGATAAAAAATGTGCCTAAGATCCCCCCCTGTCCCCATCAATGTTGTTGAGAACATCGAGAATACTGTTATTAAAATCAATATTCTAAATCATTTTAGGGTATATGAAAATTATGAGAAGGATAAGGATAGCATCCAGATCCTACTAGGTAAGGTTAAGATTCACAATTGATGATATATTGGTCAGAAATTTCCATTTATTGTTTATAGAACCGATGTATCAAATATAGTGAAAGAATTTTGAAACCTTCTAGGGGTTGATACACTTCACATTAGTTACCTTAATATTCTCAAGTAAACACCTAGAATCCACCTTTGTAAGTTCATTATATAGACCAAATCTTCATTTTATAAGTATCATTCTTGGATTCCATTATCTGTGCTATCTCCAATAGACATTGATTCTTCCATTCAGCCACAAAAATTGGTTATGATATAAATGGTGCAATGAGTTCATGTCTGATTCCAAGACTCTTAATATAAGTTTCACTCTTCCCATTTATAAACCCAATTCCATTATCTATATGAATATTCTTAATTGAAAACCACACTATTTCTCTAAACTTCTTAGAAAACTTTTAAACTTTTATAAGTACTTTGATTTGTGTTTCATAAACATATCAGAATTAATATAATATAAATAATAAATAAAAGTAATAAAATACTTATCTTTATTGGTTGATTTCTTCCACATGGTCCCACACACATCTAAATGAATGAGATCCAATGGTTGAGTAGATTGAATATCCACCTTCATTTGTGAAGAGTTAATGATATTACCCTTTTATGTATCAGCCACATCCAATCTCTTTATCTTTTTAGAAAAGGAAGATCACAAAATTTATCTACTTAAGTGGTCAATCTAAAATTATTTTTACATAGATGGTCAAATCTTCAATGCCACAATCAATTTTCTTCTTTCACACTTAGATAGTATGAGTTTCTAAAATCATCCACTTGAAAGAAGTTTTACTTATCCTATTGTCTATTTGTCACAAGTTTTTCATCTTCAATATTTGTGAAAAATAATCCATCCCTTTTTAATACCACTTCATTTCATGTATCATAGAGCTATGAAACACTTTAGAGATTATTTTTAAATCCATCAAAAAAAATGAGTGTTTTTGTATTTCATATTTTTTTTTCAAAAAACTACTAATCCAACTCCTTTAATCTTAAGGTATCCATCACTAATAAAGTTCATAGATTCATCATTAAAATTTTCCACATCATTATGGAGTTTTAAATTTGTGGGGATTTGATATGAGCATATTCTTTCCAATATCCATGACTGTCCCCATTAGATGTTGTAAGTTCTATTTCCATAATTAATTCCTTCTCTGTTCCTTTGTTCTTCTTTTTTAGGGGATTTTGAGTACTGAAAATCATATTTTTTTGGATAGTAATATTAATAGAAAATAATTATCTTTATGATTAGTTTGATCACACCTTCCATAGAATTCAAGAATATCAAACTTGTTTTTTGATCACAGTCTTAAATTCTTAACTAGTTTCTAGACTTCTCTCTATTCAGAGGATTAACTCCCCCTCAATCTTTGCCTATCAGGCTATTTAGACTAATTAAGATGTTTTTTATTAAACCAAATAATATTTTTCCAATTCCCAAATTCCCCCATAACACCAAAAATAACTATATAAAGCATATTTAACATTAAAAGTAACATGTTGTCCAGATTTTGTTAACTCTATTTCACCCTTCTTATAGTCATAAATTTTGAATCATTTTTAAGAAGTATAATTTTAATGAATTCCAAACACCTTTACCATCTTATCAATACATTTTTTCATATATTATGGATACCCCTATTGTAGTATATTTTTCATTCAATCTACTGCTCCCATAATTTCCATGTTTTAGAACATCACCTGATTTAGCCACAAAATTTCTCTTCATGAATTTTTTATTATTAATTGAGTTTTTTCCAAAAGAATATAATTATTATAATATTTATGGAATTATTTATGTTGTTATTCTCAAAATTTACACTTATTAAAAGATTCTCTAACTTATGAAATAGAATTCTGAACATTGGCTCTGTACTATTTTAAATCTTCTCTTATTCTGATAGTTTTTTATTGTAAATGATCAAACTCCATTTCTTTATCCTTAAATATTTGTTCCAAATTTATGTTAAGAGTATTATAATTATCAAAATTATTTAACCCCTTAATATCATCAAGAAACTAATAAGTTTCTTTGGAAAAGACAAATTCTTTGTTTTTAAAGGATTTAGCATCAATATTGAATTTTTGATCACATTATCCTATTTAGAAATATCTAAGAGGCATTATTTTAATTCTATATTAATAATTACATCCATATCATTCTATTATTCTTATATAATTTTATAAATACTTTCATCAAATGAAATATTTTCAACATTCACTTTATAAATGAGCATTTTTTTCATCATCTTCATCACTAGAGAAAAATCCATATGTATCTTCATTTTCATTGTCTATACCTTATTTAGAAAAGAAGTTTAAAATATGAAATGTATAGGACTTATTACCCTTATCATTATAATAGACCTTTGTATTGTTTTGTTTATTATTTGATAATATTCTATCCATATCATCTTTCTCTTCATTACCTTTATTGGTTTTAGATTTTGGACAATTTTCAGCACAATGTCAAATTTCTCCACATCTATAACAATTTAAAAAAATATTTTACTTGAATTTTAATTTCCATATTATTAAGTTTCTTGTGATAATAAAAAAAATCATCAAACTTATCCTGTAAATATTCATTAGAATCTGATAAACAAGATTCGTCTTCTACTGCAACATTCCACGTTTACTTCTCTTGCTTTATGGCTTTAAAACATATGTATTTTCCTTCCTTGACCTTCTCCATGATATAATTATCTTCCCTAAATTCATAATAAATTAATATACTATAAAAATAATCAAGAGAATTTTCACTTAAATATTTTTATTCCAAGGCATAGACTTTATAATCAAACTTATCTGCTAGGATATGCAGAATATTTTCAATAATATCATCATCTTCTAACTCCTCACTATATCCTTTGATGGTGCTCAAAAGTCATCTCTCCCTTGTGAGGAAACCATAAATAGTTTCATAATCATGGATTTGGAGATCTTAAAACATAATTATCTAAAACAAAAATTTAGTTCACTTTACTTTGGTCATTCCTTCATAGATATTATAATTTTTTTCCCATATATCATTAGTATTTTTGAGTATTTTTACTTACAAAAACTCACTTTCTGAGAGTGGTAAAAAATAGAATTCTTTCCAAAAATTACAATTTCCATATTTCTATTATCTATTGTTGTGATATCAAGAGCATAAATAATTGATAACAAACCCATCAATTGGGACTTCCAATTCATCATAACTGATATATAATGGGTATGAAATCATCATGTATTTCTATATGTGATAGATTTTCCCATCAAATATAGGAATACCCTTTTCATTCACTTAATTTTAATTATCAATAGTAGAAAATACAAATCAGTAACTTATTCTTTGTATCTAGAGATAAAGAGAGAGATTGAAAAATCCAATAAATTCAAATAGACAATCACAAAGGAAGGGAATAAAGTGCTCTGATGCCACTTATAAAACCACTTCAGGATTAATGAAGGTTCATTGGAAATGGGTGAATCAGGGATCAATTTTTTTTATTTATTTCCAAATAAACATCCCCGCCTTTTAGGATGCAGTTATGATTTTTATATCACTACCAAAAACACACCAACAAAAGGGAACATGATAGATTTATAAGATTTACCACTCAATGTAAGAAGGTTATTCCATGGTGTGATACGGTTTCCTCCAGGATTACAATACCCACTGTAATCATCATGTGAGTAAAACGAGAAGAATATAACCTTGAAAATCATTTTTTCCATCTCTTGACTTTTATTTTGTGCTTCCCATACACAAGTGCAACCCACGCTTTGTAATGATAAAATGTTGGGAAATAAGAGATAATTATTCTAACAAATAAACTTTATTTAAGTTGTTGACTGTGCTAAAATATTCAAATTTCACTCTACTTGAATTGTAATAAAAAAGAATAAATCCTTCTTCAAACATGAATAAGAAAAAGTTTCTTCTTCACTTTGTATATACAATACATGCACACAATCAGTTCAATATTCTTTATCTTATGCCTTTCTTCTACTTTGGATATTCATGGAATATTCACTATAATGCACATGTCTAGAAATTATTCTTACTTTTTCTCTATACCCACTTGTTTATTATCCAATAATCCACACTTATCAAATATACATATAATATCCTTATTAAATAAATTTAGATTTTAGTTTGAATTTCAAATTAAACTCACATTCTTGAATCACAACCCCTAGATCATCTCAAATCTCAAAATTTACTATTAAATTCGAATTGGTAGTTAAAATAGGTTGGAATAAAAACCCAATTTAAAAAAAGTATCCAAGTCATCATTCTTGCCCAAACTACCCAAATTGGACCTATAAAACAGATTCTACAGTGTATTCTATGGAATTACAGCTTCTCATGTTAGTTTCTAGTGGTTTTCACTAAACTTACACACATGTTCATGGCATGGAATACAAGTTGTGGTGTGTGGGTATCCAATTTTCCATATCCATCAAAAAGCCATCTTAATCATATCTATGGTGTGATCCACTCACTATAGTGAAATCCTTCATATATTCTCCGAAATATGACATGGGAAGTGAGCTGCGAAGTGGAGGTCCTAGATTTTCTAGAGTCATTAAAAATTGAACCAACCTCTTCTATTTTGTGGTACTCCTTTTATAGTGAGGATAAAACTAATTGAGTATCCTCTACAGTATGGACACTCATATTGTGACGTGAGGTCATGTAGACTATTTTCCACTATAATACTAATTTTAACATCTCTGTGACATGGAAACTTATATTTTGGTGTAGCTTGACTTGATTTCAGTAGGCTAAGGAGTGGACATTAGATGTGGGAAAAAAATTCTCCAATCAACTTCTATGGAACCATACCTATATTGCAATATAGAACTCTTTCTAGTTCTACTCTCAATCTACTTGCATCATGAACTCCTTCCATAATATATAAACAATTTTATATGGTTTAAGAATTATCTTAATTTTTCCCTAATATTATTCACTTAAAAATAAATATGAGTTTGAATATGATTTATGGATTGACAACAAAATATAACATAGAGTATCATATCTAGTCCAACCTCATTCAATAAATTCTCAAAAAAACATCTCAACACCTCTTAGACTCAATAGTTTGGATAATATTTGAACGTACTCAATAGTTATGATCATAAGAAGTTTTTATAATGGTTGATATCAAAAAAATCATGGTAAATGTGAGATGATGATGAAATCTATTTGATTATTAATATCAATATGGAATAAATCAAAAAGTTAGAATGAGGATGTAATCATGATAAGGTTGAGATGATGATTAAATTCACTTAATGACTAAGATCGTGTTTAAATCTATACAATTGTTCAATTTTTATATTCTAGATATACATAATCTACAATATTGTTTATAAATAATCAATGATTCATTAAAATCAAGCACACTCATTGCTTTTATTTTACTATTATATTCCTATAACTAATATATTTTTCAAAGAAAATGGTTTGCTGATATTATAGTTAATCTATTAGTGATGATATACTTCTATATAAAGTTTAAATAAATATTTCCAAATATAAAATCGCAGATGCCTACCAAATATCATATTGATTTTAGTCCCACGATAAATATTCATACAAAAGATAAATAAACTAGGTTTGGTAGCTTCAAAACAAAATATTGTTGCAATATCAAACCCAAACCATGGATAAGGTTGATCAAAAATTGAATTGATGCATCAAACAAGTTAAAAACATGAACCCCAATTGTGAATCCAACCCGGATAATGTGAGTAATTTATTTTTTCACTCTTTTGTTTTTATATACAAAAATACTTAACATTGGAGAAAAAAATTATTTCTAGTTAAATTGAACAAAAAATATTACTCATGTAAGATCCCATATACAAAAAAAATGATATGGGTTTGATCATATATGAATCACCATCATGAATTTATAAAAATTAAAATACAACATTATTAGAAAAAGGAAACACTTCACAAAGACAAACTTGTTTATCATGAAAGTCAGATAACCAAATTACTAAGTTTTATCCACCAAAATATTTTGGATTTATATCAATCTCATTATATTTAAATGTTAATGACATTGGTGGATCCTATTATTCATGACCCATTGAAGTGAATGGATATAAATTAAAAAAGGAAGAATATTGAAAATTTTCAATTTATCAACAGAACTTTGAAAGGAAATTAATGGATTTTAGAGAGCTAGAAAATCCAAGGTAACAATAAATGAAAACCAAATAAATTTACATGGATTTCAAATAATTAAAATAGGAAAATAAACTATTCATGATATTTGAATAAAATCAATGATCTAAATATTTAGCTTCTATTTAAGAAGAACAATCATTATTTATAAATAAAAGAGGATAAAATTTCATCAATCATTATATCTACCTTCATAATCAGTTTCAACATCAAATTTTTTGAATATTTTAATAACATTGGGGGAAATGATATTAATCCACCTGATTGTTAAATTATTATTTTGTTAGTTTTATATATTATAAGTTTATAATCTTATTCAAGTAAGTACGCACTTTTTTCTATGTTTTGATTGACATGTTACATTATAGTGATTTTTTATCATCATGTTATTTTCTTTCATCGATTATTTCATGTTTTTAGTTTCTTTTCCTTTGATCATTTGAAATTATTATTTTATTTTTATAAAATACTGATATATTTTACATTGATTATATGATTATGATTATATATATTTAAAACTAATTAAATATAAAAATTATGAATACATCATTTAATTATGTAAATATATAATTTTAAAAAATGATTTATAAAATAATTATTTTTTCACGTGTTAAAAAAATGAGTTATATAAATTAAAAAATTATGATTAAAATGTATGAAATATAAATGAAAATTATAAAACAAAAAATTAACTAAAATTTCATAATTATAATGTTATAATTCAAAATCATAATAGTAGGAGAAACGAAATTCCTTATAAGATAAATTTAACACTAAAATCGCGTTTTATGTTTTTTTATGTCTGGTTAAAAATTTCTTTACCGGAACTTGAAAACCATTTTATATTTTTTAAAAAAATTAAAAAAAAATTAAAAAAAATCCATTTAAATTAAAAAAAATCAAAAAAACATTATTATATTTTAATAGATTAAAAATCTATAGTCAATGAGGTCATGTGAATTAAGTTTATGTGAACTTTGAATGGGTAAAAAGAGATTATTATCATCCCCATAGTGGGTCAGTCATGGTGAGATTATTTTTTTATTTTGGATGAGCATAACCACATCCACTATATCCCTTATATATATAATTTGTATGTAATAATAATAATAATGATAATAATGATAATAAACATTGTATAAAAATGATATAATTTATAAAAAAAAAGTTATAATAACATATACTCACAAATAAAAATATAATAAACATGATAACAGTTGGGGAAACAAACTTAAGAACAAAAACAACAATAATGGATAATAATAATAATATAGGTAAATTACAACCATCATCGCAGAACACAACACAATAAAGGAAACTTCGTAGACCTAGGGACTTGACCCCATGACCCGCTCCTCTCCACCCAAATCCCAAACCACCCTCACACCAACACAGGGGAATAATAATAATAAAAATAATAATAATAATAATATAGGTAGATTACAACTATCATCACATAACACAATGAAATAAAGGAAACTTTATAGACTTAGGGACTTGACCCTATGACCCACCCCTCACCCCCCCCCCCCAAATCCCAAATCAACCCCACACCAACACAGGGGAATAATAATAATAATAATAATAATAATAATAATAATAATAAAACTAGGTGTAAAGGCATTAATATTTATATAAAACATAATTATACATATATAAATAGGTATATATGTGTGTGTATATGTTTATATATGTATATATGTATATATGTATATATGTATATGTATAAGTTTATATTGTGACTTATATATGAGTAGGATATTCGGCTTGAGTTTCTGCATGATCAAGTTTAACTATTACACCACGTGTATCAACCTTTATGTGTTGGTCTAAATTTGAACTAAAAAATTATATATTCAATGCAATATATGTTTATGGTAGTATATTTACATAGTAAATTTATACAAAACATTTATAATTTCCATAGTGATTATATAAAGTATAATATGTTAATACATCATAAATTGTCAATTTACACAACATATTACTAGTAAAAATAATCATTATATTTCTATTCATCATCATTCATCATCAATTTACACATTATATTTTTGATCTACATATTATATTTTCAATTTAAATGGTAAATTTTCACTTCCTAAAGAAAATTTCAATATTAAAAAATTAAATTTGTAATTATTATCATTCATTTTAAATTTACACACTTAAACAAGGTTTAATGAATTGATTTTAAAAATTGATTTGAAAATTATTACAACACATTATTTGTACTGTAATTTTATATAAAATATACATAATAAATTACACGATCAATTTCCTATATATAAATAGAATAATATATTCAAAAAAATTATGATCATTCAATTTGTATAGTAAATTGATATTTTAAATAGTAAATTGAAAACGTATACATTAAATGATAGAATACACTACTGAAAAGATAATTTATGTAATAAATTTATCATTTTCACTGTGAATTAATGATTTAAAAATTTAATTACAAATTGCATACTATATTTTTATTTTAAATAGTAAATTTTTTGTTTACTTAATAAATTTGTATCTTGTGTGACAAATTTTTAATTTAAAGGGTATGTTTTCAATTTACACATTGTAAATAGAAAATTAAAATTATAGTATATTTTTAAAATTACACATAAAATGGGAAAGTAGATATGAAATTTACAAATATTAAATGGAAAAGTAAATTTAGATTAAATTTTAAATTTATAAAGTAATGAGAATGTAAATTTAAAATAATTTTTTAGAAATATATATATATATATATATATTATAACACCTAGAAATTCTAAAGTACAACTTTGTATTCCATACTAAGTATGACACGCAACACCATGTGTAAAAAGGGATATATTAACCTGATACATTATAATATATTTACTATCTTAAATAAATATAATATATTCCATAGATTGTAAGGCACACAACACCTAGTTAGCTTGCGTTACAAGAAAGAGCGACCTTTCTCAATAGTTTTTGTTACAGGCAAGAGCGACCTTCCATGATAGCTTACATTACATGCAAGATCGAGTTTCACCAAATAATAATGTATTAATAAAATAATATTATTTAATATGATATGATATAACCTAGATTTTATGTTAGAGGTTATGAATAGTATTACATAACTTATAAAAATATATGGTTTACAGAAATATAAAATGAATTTATTGGTTACCAATTAATGAGAAAAAAATATAAGAACCAATTGGATATAAAAAAGAAATATTATTATTTTTGTAACGCCTCGCCCCTTTCTCATTGGTTTGAGAGGGTAGTGAGGTGCTACTAAGCCTTAAGCGACATTCCTAAGGTACCACAGGCAAGCAATAAATGATGAGGGATTCAAGAATAAATTGGGGAACAATTTTCCCTTGAGATAAACCAACCAACCAAACAATACATTACCAACAAAAATACATGATGCATGTTAACATAACAACTCAAACCATATATACTAAAGAAATCCAAAATAATCCATAACAATTCCCAAAAACTAATACAACCAAACCATACAAAACCAAAATCAGAGCACTAAGTGGAAGACTAGACAATAGACCCAAAGTAAACCAAGTCACCCTCTACTGCTCCACAATAAGCTCCATGCTCCAAGAAACACCAAACCACCCAAGCATCATGAAGAACAGATAGTAAAATGAGATGCCTTACTCTTACCTGTATCCCAAAATACAACATCTTCAAAAGAACCAAAGTTCTAAATAAGGGGTGAGTAATAATACTCAATATGATTTCACTAATTGACTTTCCTACACATGCCACTAGGATAAAACTGTTAGTACAATTATATAAAAAATTTATATAAGTCAATAAATGTTTCAATAATTACTGATAATCCAAACATACCCTACCACGCCATGTAAAACAGGGGAAAGACAAACAACCATGCCATAATCCATTTCACCTTTTCACATTAGCACAATAATTTTCATCTTGCATAGCAACACACAAGAAGTCAAAAAACACACTAGAATTTCTTATCCAAACCCATTTACTACTTCCCCAATCAAGTGGTACTTTCTTCCCACCTATCCTTGATGGTGTCCATTCCACCCACTATCTATCCTCTTTTTATAGTGGTACTCCCCGCCCACCTCACATCATTCTAATCACAAACATAACATGAACAATCCAATAACGAAGAATATAACACACCAAGTCCACAACAACATTCCAGTAACCATTTCATAATAAAAAAAATTCCTTGAAGCATCATACATGTCATATCATATTTCAATAATGCAACCCCTTTTATTGAAAATAATTTTCTCAAACCATTTCCATAAACCAACCCAAGTTTCCAATTTTAAAATCAACATTTTAAAATCCAACAACAAGAACATTTCACAGCAAAACCCATTTCCCCCAAAAAAAATCACAAAACATTACCAAAGGGATTTCTAACCAATTTCACACATCAAAAACACAAATTAATTCAATAAAACCCTATTAAGGGGAACAAGAATTTTAGTTCTAACCAGGTGGAGTTGAGAGAGATGTCACCTACCTTTAGGGTTTTGACAAAATCCACCCATAAGCAACTGCACCACAAATCCAGGTGAACTCTCCAAAAAAACCACTCTAGATATCCTTCCCTTCCATAAAAAAGTCTTAATATCAGCACTTAAGGAAATAACAACCCTAGATCTACACGCAAAAGATGTAGATCTATAAAACGAGGAGAGAGGGAATAGTAGATATAGAGAAAACCATAAGAAACCAAAAGGGGAGACTTACCCAAGATGAACTATCTTCAAAACACCTTGAAACCCCTTAAAATCCCTTATAAAAGAAATGGGAGAGCACCCCTAACTCTTAAGAAGGATAAATTATGCTTAGGGTTTGTATGAGAGAAGAAATGTGTGAGTTATGGAAAATCCCAACTATCCCCGTTTAAAAAAAATTAATGGGTTGCATGGTTCGCTCGCACGGTTTGAAAAACTGTGCGCTAACCATGTGTATGCTACTATCTGAACAATGGAATATCACACAGTTACCTGGTATTATCTCGCAGTTTCCCCAAACCGTGCTCAAATCGTCCAGCCTTAAAACAACCTTCAAAACTTTCCAAAACCATTCCAAACTCTTTCAATCATTACCCAACCACTCCATATACATAAAAAGGTATAAAAACTTGTCACATACCTCAAACTAGGGATGCAACATTCTCCCCACCATTAGAATTTCCATCCTCAGAAAGTAGAGAACCATTGAATTACCAAAAGATCTCGGGCCATTGATCGACAATCTCTTTCTCTCTCTCCCAAGTCTCCTACTAAATCTGACCATGCATCCAAAAACCCGAACTAGACCGATTCTCTTTCCATGCAAGAATTTCTCTTGCCTATACCAAATCTTCACTGTCACGTGCACCAAAGAAGCATCCATATCCAACTCAACATGATTTTAATGAATCATAAGGTCATGATCTGGCTGATACTTTTCAACTGCAACACATGAAAAAAATTGTGCACTACACTAACCCATGGTGGAAATGTCAACTGATAAGGCACATCTCCAACCTACTCAAGTATCTCAAAAGTCCCTATATAACTTGGAGATAACTTGACCTACTTTCCAAACTGACAATGTCCAGACCTTGGAAAGATTCTCAAAAACACATGATCACCCACCTCAAATGATAATTGTTGTAGATAATGGTCCTCCTAAAATTTCTGACAACTTCAATCTATATCCATAATCATTTTGATCAACTTGATATTCTCCATAGTCTCTTGGACAAGGCTTGGTCCAATCATCAAAGTCTCATCTGTTTCCAAAGAACATATGGGAGAACGACACAGACGCCCATACAATGCCTCAAATAGAGCCATATATATTAAATCCTGATAACTATTATTATATGAGAACTCCACTAACGGTAAGTGATCCTCCCAAGAACCACAAAAATCCATCACACAATCCCTTATCATATCTTCCAAAGTTTGTATCGTCCTCTCATATTGACCATTCGTCTGAGGATGATATGTTGTACTCATTATCAATTGCGTCCCAAGGGATTCATGAAAGGATTTCTAAAAATGAGATGTGAACCTTAGATATCTATTTGATACAATTAAAACTGGAACACCATGACTCTTTAATACTTCCCATTTATAGATTTTGGACAGATCCTTGGCCATATGTGATTCACGAATCGGGATGAAATGGGCCAACTTTGTGAGTCGATCAACAATCACTCATATGAAATAATGTTTCCTGATTGTTCTTGGGAGACCTTTCACAAAATATATCATTATTTGTTCCCACTTCCACACTAGAATAGGAAAATATTGCAACATTTCTACTAGCTGCTTATCCTCTTCCTTGACTTTCTAAAAAGTCAAGAATCTTGAAACAAAATCAACAACTTCCCCTTTCATACCAGCCCACCAAAATTGTGCTTTCAATGCCTTATACATATTTTTAATTATAGGATGGATAGCCCAATTGGAATGATGATAATCCCTGAGAAGTTCTTCCTGAAAAGCCACTGTACCTCCATCCAATTTCAAAAACACAAAACTAAATTCCCATTTAGTTCCCAGCCCTCAATGGTCTCCCCACCATTGAGTTTCGACCTTATCTCCATACACTCAGAATCATATGAATGTGCCTCTTTAACTAAATCACCAAGTTAGGAACTAAAAAAATGGATAGAAGACTTCTCTATCACCCAAGTCCTCACATTCCAACCGCATGTCAGCTATGACCGACATCAACTGCCACTGATCTGATGCTTGTTTCACCACCTGAGCATATGATTTTATACTTAATTTATCTACCACTATATTTCCCTTACCATGTGTGTACATTAATTCAAAATCAAACATCTGTAGATACTCCATCCATCTCCTTTTCCTCAAGTTCAAATCTCTTTGTGATAAAATATGCTTTGAACTCTTATGATCGGTAAGCACCATGAATTTCTCACCGAAGAGATAATGACGCCACATTTTCAAATCATGAACCACTGCCACCAACTCCAAATCATGTGTTGGGTAGTTATCCTCATTAAACCTCAACTTTCATGATCCATATGCAACCATGTGATTCCCATGCATGACAACACACCCCAATCCTCATCCCGATGCATCACAATATGCCACAAACCCTTTCCCTAGTTTAAGAAAAACCAAGATTAGTGCTGATGTAAGGATACCCTTTAGATATTAAAAACATTTCTGAAACTTCTCATCCCATTGAAATGGAACATTCTTCCTTTTCAAAGCTTTCATTGGTGAGACCAATCATGAGAAATCATGAAAAAACATTGATAATACCCATCTAGACCAAGGAATCTCTGTATCTCGAAAAAAATATTTGGCGATTTCCATCAAATAACATCCTCTCTCTTTTTTGGATCAACTGAAACAACCTTCTCAAAAATAACATGTCCATGGAAACAAGCCTACCATATCCAAAAGTCACACTTTGACAAATTGAAATACAACCAATGATCCCTCAATACCCCCCTACACTATCGTCAAGTTCTGCTCATGCTCTACCCTTGTTTTTGAATACACCAATATATCATCAATAAATACCACCAAAAAAGAATCTAGATATTTCAAAAATATCTGATTCATCAATTCCATGAACATTTCTAGTTCATTCATTAGACAAAAGGGCATAACCATATACTCATAATGGCCATATCTACTTCTAAAAGCTGTTTTGGGAATATCCTCCTTCCTCACCCACAATTGATTATATACTGGCCTCAAGTCAATCTTGGAGAACCACTGAGCTCCCCTGAACTGGTCAAACAAATAATCAATGCATGGAAGTGGATATCGGTTCTTTATCATAACCTGATTAAGTCTAAGATAATCAATACATAGCCACAGAGTTCTATCCTCATTTTTAACAAACAAAACCAGTGATGCCCATGGAGACGTTCTAGGATGGATGAACCATTTGTTCTCTAGCTCCTCCAACTGCACCTCCAATTCCTTCAATTCTTCTGGTTCTATCTGATAAGATGGAAGTGAGATAGGACTGGTCCCCGAAATGAGATCAATACTAAACTACACTTCTCTCATGGGTGGAAAACCTAATAATTCTTCATGAAAGACATCCATAAATTGATCCACAACTACTAAAATAACACTCTGCTCAAAACCTTCAACTAATGACAATGACAAAGTTGTTAATTAATATGAGATTGTGCCAATAGCTAGTGTCAACAAATCTTTTGCACCCAGCTTTTCATTCTTCACCCATCTAAAGAGATATTCAATGACATCCTCCTTTTTAAAAATAATTCTTCACGCATAGAAATCGTTGTGGGCCTTGAACATCGCTAACCAATACATTACTAGGATTATATCATAATAATACATCTGAAGCACTGAGAAACCCCACATCATTTCAATTTTATCCACAACTAAGAAACATGCTCTACATAGGAAGGCTCAACACACTCTTTGACCCATAGGAGTTTGAAGTTTCAAAATAGAAGGCATCATTTTCGTAGTTAGACCTAATAAACTAATAACACAAGAAGAAATAAACGAGTGGGAAGCAACCATATCAAAAAAATCTTGCATCAACGTTGAATTAAAAAGAACTATACCTCGCACCATGGATGGTCATGACTGATCATTCATCACAACATGTTCAGCTTCGAACAACTTCTTTCTTTCCACACTCTTCTTTTTATTACCCTGTTGAGGTTTCATGGTATTTACAGAATCACCATGACTAACTTGTCTCTACTTATGAGGAGTATGTTGTTTCCCCCGTCCCATCAAGGCATAGGATGAAAGCGATCCTTGAGGAGTTTCATGAACACCCGAACTCAAAGCATTACACCAATACTGTTGAAGATTCCCCATCTACTTACAATTATGACATTCTTGAGGTTTTGTCATACAATCCCAATTAATGTGTCCTATAGAGGCACACTAAAAGCATCCTGGATTACTCTGAGGCTTCGGAGGAAGATTTACCAATCCTGTCATTGGATTCTGATTCATACTCCCACCCTAGAAATAAGTTCCCCTCTTCCACTTGAACCTAGAATTCAAGTTCCAACTATTCCCTATGGGTACCAACATACTTATCCCACCTGTAACCCCCAAAATATCTCTCTCAACCACCATATCTCTATTCACCATTTCTGTGTAATCATTTATACATAGCACTGCTATCTTGGAACAAATTTTCTACCTCAACCCAACTTCAAAAATGTGTGACTTCAAGGATGTTCTACCTGCTACCTCGGGTGAAAGCCGAACTATGTTCATAAACATAGTTTCATATTCTATAAATGAATGGTTATCCTAATTCAAATGGAATAAATCTATTGTGAGATGAATTATGAATGTACGAGGGTATAATTGTTTGTTAAACAATTTCTCAAAACCCTCCAATGTCACACCTTGGTATGTCCCAGCTTAGACAGCTAGCTCCACCCACTGAAGGGAAGGATCTTCCAACATGTACATAGCTAACTTCAATTTCATCTCTACCAATGTTACCAAGAATTAAAATATCCTATTCATTATATTCAGCCATACTTCAGCCCTTTCTAGCTCTGAATCACCCAAAAAAATGGGTGGATTCTGCCTTTGAAACTGAACTGCATAATCTATAGGCTTTGGTTTATCCACATTATTCCCACTTTCCACTAGAAACTGGTTCACCTGAGGCTCATGTATAACCATATTTCTAGTAGCCTCCTCTGGTTGTTATTTATGATTCCTACCAGATTCCATTTCTATCAACATAAAAAGAACCATAAGTCCCACACCCGTAGAAAGAAAATTATTACGATTCAAATTCAATTACATAACAACTATCACAACCAGGATTTCCACAAGTTCACATTTCCCATGTTTCACTATTCTAGAAAATCCACCATGTTTTAAAAATGGATCCATTTTCAAAATACCACAACCATTCGCATTTCAAATACACACATTTGAATTAATTTCCAAACATTACACACATCTATATATTAATACCATAATATAAGAAATTATATCTAATGAAATATGAATCTTAGAGGGAAGTCATTTCTACCATGCATTCCAAACTCATCTCATTGGGTATACCCACGACAATGAGATATCCAATACCTATAAGGGTATCCAAAGCACTTATGTACCCAATTACCTAGTAATTTGAATTTTATCATAAAAGTGTTAGCTACATCCTTTTATGCTATACATTCAATGTTCTGAAAATCCTACACCTCACTACCATCCTGACTCAATGAATGGACCAAGAACAAATTTCAACAGCAAGACCAACAATTAACACCATGGGAATGAACAATTTCATTCACTTGAAAGCCAAGGACTGAAGAAACTGATATCACTTGTAACGCCCCACCCCTTCCTCACTGGATTTAGTAGGTGGTGAGGTGCTACTAGGCATTAAGAAACATTCCCAAGGAACCAAAGGATGACAATAAATGCTGAGGTCTTCAAGAATAAATTGGGGAATGATTTTCCCTTGAGATACACCAACCAACGAAACAATCTATTACTAATAAAACAACATGATGCATGTTAATATAACAACTTGAACCATATAGTACCAAAAGAAAACCAAACTAATCCATAATAATTCCCAAAAACCAATACAACCAAAACAAAATCAGAGCACAAAGAGGAAGACTAGAGAAAACCCCCAAAGTAAACCAAGGCACCCTCCACTACTCCACAAAAATCTCCATGCTCCAAGAACCACCAAACCACCCAATCATTACGATGAATTTATAGAAAATTGAGATGCCTTACTCTTAACTATGTCCCAAAAGACAACATCTACCAAATCACCAAAGTTACAAAGAATGGGTGAGTGATAATACTCAGTAGGATTTCCCCAAATTACTTCCCAACATATTCCACTAGGATAAAACCATTAGCACAATAATATAAAACAATTAATATAAGAAAAAAATAGTTCAAAATTTACCGATAATCCAAACACACCCTTACCAAGACATTAACAACAAGGGATATCCAAAAAACCATGCCATATGCCATTTCACCCTTTCACATTAGCACAAAAATTTTCATCTTGTATAGCAACACATAAAAAGGAACCAAACACAATAGAACTTCCCATCTAAACCCATTTACTACTTTCCCAATCAAGTGGTACTTCCTGCCCACCAATCCTTGATAGTGGCTCTTCCATCCACTATCCATCCACTTTTTATAATGGTACTCCCTGACCACTTCACATCATTCCAATCACAAACATAACATGTACAAGCTAATAACCAAGAATATAACACACTAAGGCCACAACAACATGCCAATAACCATTTCATAATCAAACAATCCCTTGAGGCATCATCCATGTCATATCACATTTCAATAAATCAACACCTTTTTATTGAAAATCATTTTCTCAAACCATTTCCATAAAACAACCCAAGTTACCGATTTTAAAATCAACATTTTAAAATACAACAACAAGAACATTTCACCGTAAGACCCCTTTTTCCTCCAAAAAATCCACAAAACATTACCAAAGGTATTTCTAACCAATTTCACACTTTAAATTTTCCAATTAAATCAAGAAAACCCAGTTAATTGGAAAAGGACTTCAAGTTATAAAAAAGTGGAGTTGAGATAGAAGCCACCTAACTTTAGAGGTCTGATGAAATTGACCCACAAGAAATCGCACAATAAATTCGAGTGAACGCTCTACCAAAACCACTCTAGATCTCCTTCCCTATCATTAAAAAGTCTTAATATAATCACTTTAGGCAACAACAACCCTAGATCTACACACAATGGTTGTAGATCTAGAAAACTAGGAGATAGGGAAGAGTAGATCTATAGAAAACAACAAGAAACCAAAAGGGGAGACTTACCCGAGATGAACCACCTTCAAACCATCTTGAAACCCATTAAAATCCCTTCCAAAATGAGAGGGAGAGAGCCCCTAGCTCTTGAGAAGAAGAAATATGCATAGGGTTAATATGGGATAAAAAATGGGTGAGTTAGGGAAAATCTCGACTAACCCCATTTAAAATAATCATTTTTAATGGGACTCATCATTATCTCACATGGTTTGACAAACTGCGCACTAACTGTGTGGATGAAAGTGTCCGACCAGTGGCATATCGCACAGTTACTTCGGATTCTCGCACGATTTCCCCTAATGGTGCTCAAACCCTACAACATTAAAAAGGCCTCCAAAAATTTCCAAAACCATTCCAAACTCTCCCAAAAATTACACAACCACTCCATATACATAAAAAGGTATAAACAAAGGTCACATACCTCAAACCAGGGGTGCCACAATTTTTATGCTTCCAAAGGAGTTTTATCTTAATAAAAATAATTAATTAAAATTAGTGAATGATTTTAATAAAATATATATTTTATATATTCAATAAAATATTTTTTATATTCATACATTAGGTTTTATAGGCATAACATAAGAACAAACCCTATTTTACACATAAAAACCTATATTTTTATAAACATAATTTTACCGACTTTTAATAATGAACCCATTTTAAACCTAAATTTTGAAAATTTAATTGATTTAATATGTAAAAATAAACTTTATATTTTAAAAATAAACATAATAATTAGGTTTGGGTAAATTTTTTATATTTTTATGAAACATTTCATTTTTATGAAACATTTCATTTTTATGAAACATTTCATTTTTAATGAATAGTTAAAAATATTGAATTTTAGTTCAAAACTGCTTTTTCATCTAATTTATTTATAAAGTTAAACTATAATTTTAATTTGTTTTAAGGTATAATTAGATCAATTTTTATCATTTAATAAAATTTATTTCATTTGAATCAATTTCAATTTGAAATTGATTATAAAAACATAGAAAACATTCAGACACTTTTATATTAAAAACCTGCATTGTCGTCTCGCATGTGAGATTAAATTTAAATCAACTTCTACCACATATATGATTGGAATTTGGAAAATATATTAAATATTTGGAATCAAAATAATTTATAAATTATAATAAGTTCAATATATTTTGTGACCAAAAATATTGGGGAATGTAATTAATATTAATTACAATTATTAAGGAAAATAATAAGCATAATAAAGAACTAAACTTTTAACTTAAGAGCCCAAATGACCTATAAAATTGTAAATAAACCCATTGGATGGACATAATTATTCCATTAAAGTTAAATTAAATAGTTTTTTGGGTTTTTGAATAATTTTATTAGGTAGACACGTGGGTACACATAACTTCTTTTCAAAAATACCAAGTGAGTCTTTTTCCTCCCTTATAAAAGGCCACCACTTCTTCCCATTCATCACACATCTAAAACCACTTAAGTTTGGACAATATCTACCCAATTAACTTCCAAAAATAAATAACCTCATACTTTAATCATCCCTTTGTGTATAAATACTTCTAATTAATTCCTTTGGTATAAACTAAAAGGAGTTACCCGATTTTTAAGGTAACACTTTCCAAAGATCTCTTTTCTTTCATTTACTTTTCCACCACCTAAAATATTATTATTAAATTTTCATATAATAAAAAAAGTATTCTAAAATTACTGATATGTTTTTATATTATTTTTTCTATCTACACTTACACAAACTTCCATCTAATGGGTAATGAACAAATTGTTTCTATGTACAAGGAACTATTACCTCACAAACCGATGATTGTTTATTTTTCCTTTTCCACCTATCATGGAGGAAATTATGTTGTAAAATATATTTATATATTACATAAATGATATTTACTATATCTTTAAACTTATTTAACCCATTTATATAGCATACCTTTAATACCTTACATTTTCATAAATATGATAACATCGTTTGAGGAAGTGTGGACTATTACCCCCTCAAAGCGATGTGATTCATACACACGATACACAGAATGTATAAAAGATTATTATAATTAAACATATGATACAAAAATATTATATTAATAACATAATTATGTTTCAGGATATATATATATATATATCATTTTATTTATTACCCTTTCACACTATTAAAAAGTGATAATGTAATTCGTGGACGTGTGGACTACAGCCTCCTCGACATGATGTGATTCCTTTTTCATCACAATAATTATATATATAAGTATATATTATTAAATAATATGTTATTTTTTATATAATAATAATTTTGTAAAGATATGATGTTACTTACCTTCTTGGCATAATTATCATTGAAAAATAAGAACGTTACTCATGCGCATGTACGGACTACTGTCTCCATGATAGTAACATTGATTCATTTTTAATAAAAAAAATGCAATTATAGTTTTTAAAAGTATAATTTATGTAAAAATATGATATTTATTTCATGTTTTTTATTTTTGAGACGTTATATATTGACCCCTTTGACCATAGTTGACCTACCAAAGTTGTTTTTGAAACATAAACCAAATTTGGTAAAAACAACTGATGTAAACATAATTTTTTAAGTAGTTGAATAAAATATGGTAATAAGTGAAATAAAATTTTTGATAATCATGAAATAGGTTTTCTAGAAATTAAATAATTAACATAATTCTGTTGTTTAGGAATATAATGACACATGAGACAAGTTGGACTCAAGGTAAGGGATTCTCATCTCACCTTTTTACATTCATGGGATAAATGTCATGTTCACCACTTACATATTTTTTGTGGTGTATCTACTTCCCCTTTTGTTATATTATATCATTAATAATTTTTTAATTTTATTCCTCTATGATTATTATGATTTAAAATGTTTCAAATTAGAATGGGACACCTTTGGAATGTTTAAATATTATTTTCTCAAAAATGTCTTTATTTATATTTCAATGGTATTTCCATTAAAAGAAATTATATGAACATTTTTCAATAAAACCATTAATTTTTCTCTCCTCTTGTTATTCATGACCTTTTTTAATTATTGCTTCCATTTTTCCACTCTTTGGTAGTCAAAATGTTTTAGAAATATTTTTTCCATAAAACCCGGATTTATTTCTCTATTTAGTTAGAGAACCTATTTTATTCTGAAAACCATGTTTTATTAAAGTGTTTTCAAAAATATTTTTAAAATTATTTTGTAAATACATTTTTACCCCTTTTTGTCTTTTAACAATGCCTTTAATGGAATATTATTATTGCTTTCTGAACAAGGTATTTTTCTTACCTATTTATCGTGCAAAAGGAATGTTCTTTTTACCATATACGGTATGTACGGATTTACCCAACGTCTTTTCTTAGAAGATTCCTTTGAATTTTTAAAAGGTTAATTTTTAAATTAATTTTTTTTAAAATTTTTTTCAAAGAAAATGTTTCTCAAAAGTTTTTTCAAAATAAAAACATATTTTCTTCAATAATATTTTTAAAATATATTTTTATATTATTTCCATTCATCATTGAAAACAACCATTTATTTTAATCCAATTGGGGTAAGTTTTATTGATACCATACTTAATCCTCCTTTGGATGGTTTATGATTTATTTGGCCAAGGATAGTTTTCAAATTCACTTCCTTGATTTCTTTGTTAGTATGCCTTTAAATATTCAATTTCTTATGATTATTGAACATTGAATTTCCCTTAATTATCCATATCATTTATCATGGATATGTTTATTTCCTAAACCATATATAATTTTTTATATAGTGTTCACTTTGAATATTATTTGATTATTTGGGTACATATTGATAAATTTGTATCTCTTACTCAATATAGATATTTGATAAGGAACATTGTTAAACTAATAATTTGATATATGAGGAATGTTTTAGATTGGTACGACATGGGTGGGGACCAATTATAGATATACCCTAAATACATAGGTAGTCTCATGGGATGAGTCATTTAGATAGCTTCCTTATATGGGTTTTTACTATATACAATGTAAATCGTCTTGTGAAAGGTATTTTACCTGCAAATCATTTTTTCATATTTTCAGAAGCCGGTTTAAGGGGTTGCCGGTACCCATTACACCATTTCACCAAATACTTTTAACCACCTCTCCACATCCAGATGAAATACCAATTTCAAATTTCAAAATCAAATCCACCGCCAGCCTCCTCGAGTTTCGAACCAGCGTCATCTTTACGCGCCCACAATCGCTTCAAACCTGCCAACGAATCCCACGACAGCGCTGACATGCCTCGCGCCGCGCACCGCACGTCAATCCCTCACTGCGCAACAGCCCGCACGCAAAACAAGATCCACGCGACGACTCGATCACCGTCACGTGCCACACTATCACCGGAACACCGGAGAGGTACACCGGCTCCCGTCGTCATCTTCAACAGTAACCATCGTCGTCGTCCCCGGCGAGCTTCACCGAATCAAAAATCCCCGTCAGAGAAACATCCCGACACCAGCACATCAACGTCTTCACCCAAATCACCAGGAGAGCAGAGCAAAGGCCTAAAACCTACACCCCCTATCTCACAAAAAGGAATCAATCGCAAAAGATCCGCGATATACAGCAAAACCTCTACTCCGGCAACCAACACGAACAACAAAAACCAGAGAGATTAAGAGAAATTTGACCAAAAACTAAATCAAGCCGCTCCAGAAAAGCACCACAGCATCACCCTGACTCAGAAACACCCGCCGCCACCCGAACAACCGACGACATCAGACACAACAAGACCCCAACGAATTCAGAGGAAAAGAGGAGGAACCCACAAACCGACGTCAAACGAGTGCGACCCCCCAACACTGAAAAAGCTCACCATAGGGCAACTGCAAGAAGCCAAGAACAACACCATGAGTGCTCTGTAGAGTATGTCGTCGACGCAGACCGGTCTTACACCCGCAGATCTGAACCGGCAACCACTGAATCCCAAAGCGAAACCTTTACAGCAAAAGGGAAGACCACAAACCCTCCAGACGCAATGACCGCGGAGAGCCTCCACAAACCCACCGAACGCAGGGGAAAACGCTGTTCCTTCCGCAGTGATGGAGCGGCGACGGCGAGAGGAAAAAGACCTAGGTCGGGAGCCCCTTACGGGTGCATCCTTTGTGAAAGGTATTGACAGTAAAGGTATCATGTACCTTGGAAACATGGTGTATAATAATCAACAATTTCCCTCATTTAGTTATAGTTATTATTCATCCATGAGATTATGTGTCAATGTATCTATGGATACATTTCATTTTCATTACTTTTATAAAATGGCATGATTTCAGTTTCTTACCTTTCCATATTTATTTTTTCCTTATCTAGTTATTTAAATGGCATGTGTTTCCATTTATTACCTTTCCATGTTTTTTATGCACATCCTTCTCGGTTTTTTGATTATATGGTATGTGTGGTCTATTATTTACCATGAAATAATTATTATTATCTTTGATTCAATATTACTTCCGCTATATTTTTTCCTGACTGATCATTTGAGCCCACCCTTATTATACTTCTTTCCCCATGAATCAAATAATCATACTATAAAGATATGAAAGGATTTACAAGATGGATAAGAGTTATCATTGAAGTTATTTAGAAAAAAAAGGTTTTAATTAGTGTATTCATTTGTAATACAAGACTCATTTATGTATCTAGTTTTCTAAGACTATTAAACACTTCAGTCCTTCATTATTTTATTCCTTGTAATCATGTTAATATAATAGTAGCCTACACTGGCTCTAGGATTCTGGGGTCAGTTCTGTATAGTTGGTATCAAAGGAAGTTTAGTAGCAACCATGGGAACTATATTTAATAAAACAAAGGTTAGGGAACATAACCATAAGTTATAATTTGAGGATAAGTATAGAATAACACCATAGTATTTTGGTAAGATTAAGTTTATGTGGGACTTCCTAGAAATACATCCTTGTCTGGATACTACAAGTGGACATGGTTATGGAATAGATATACCTAGGAGTAATAATTTTGACAAGGTTTTCCAAGATGGACTCAGGGTAACCTGGTACATGACAATGGTCCTTACTGCACACCTCGTTTGACACTCATAGGGTATATGGTTAAGATAATTCACATTTTCTTTACAAACCATTTTGAAGAATTTGAATAGACAATTACAATTAAAAATAAAGGTTAAACCTAATATTTTTTAGATTCAAAAATAAGGTGTCATGATTTAGAAATCAAAATAATGATATTATTTTTAAACCTTAGACTAAGGAAGGACCTATTTTGATGATATATTTTTTGGATTTAATAATTAAACTGTAGAAATATTTTACCAGTGGTATTTTGGCTATAAGAATCATAAAAGGTCCAAAAAATATGATAAATTTTAGAAGCATATGTTTTAGAGAAAACGTTAATTTGTGGAATAACGCCTTTATATTTATATAGACATAATTTTAAAGGTATTGATAACCTTTATGGTTCATATGATCAGTAATGACATCATACTAATAGTCAAATAATATTATGATACTTTATAAAAAAAATGGGTTTATTGAAAACCATAGTTAAGAATCTATTTAATGATTAAATTCCAAAGATGACCATTAGATTTATTTTTTAAATTATGTTAATATGGTTTTAGAAAAGGAAAACCCTTTTTTCGGGTTTCAACCTATCAAGTATGGAAAGGACATGGTTCTTAAACCCATGACGGAATGACAATACGGGGTTCACTTAATCCACTTTCCTATGCAATGTCCTAGTTAATTTTTCATCGTTTTTAGTTAAACAATTTGGTGAATAAACTTTAATGATGAACCAGTAGTATCAATTTTGAATATTAGAGATCAACATATTAACCATATTGTTTTTGGAAGATAGTTAAGAACAAATGTTAGACTTTTCACTCTTTTATGCACCTTAATATCCTTTATAAATGTATTTTTGTGCTTCATGTATCAATTGAATTTTTGAATTAATTGGAAAATAGATTGAAGCATAACCAAGTGTTTAAATTATATTTATAAAAATATATCAAGTAAGTATGCATAGGCAGTATGATAATTACTCAACATTAGGAAAAGTATCTTCAAACAAAATTTTTTCCTAATAACTTATTTTTTGTAGAACCGATGTCTTTTAAATCATCATTGATTTATGGCTTTGGGGCCCTCAACTTTCTATTGATCATTCACTTTTTTTTATTGATGACCTCATTTACTCCCTATAAATATTTACCCTTTTACTCTATGTAATTATCTCTACTTTCCGTTAATGATATCATACTTAGAGACCTAGTTATATGTTAGTCTATGTGACCTTTCTACTTCCCATTCTCTCTTTTCTAGAGGATGTTTTATGAACCCTTCTCGTGATGTGGGATTTAAATGTGGGAAATATCAACCAATATATTACCAAGATCGAGTTTAATTTGTGAGGATGCAATTTAATTAAGGTGGGAAGAATGTAACACCCTGAAATGATAAAGTACAACTTTGTATTCAATAGTGTGAATGACACGCAACACCATCTATAAAAAGAGAATATATTAACCATATAAATTATAATATATTTACTATCTTAAATAAATAAAATATATTCCATATATTGTAATGAACACAACACCGATTTATCTTGAGTTACACACAAGAGAAACCTTCCTTGATATCTTGTGTTACATGCAAGAGAAACCTTCCATGATATCTTGTGTTGCACGCTAGACCGAGTTTCACCAAATAATAAGGTATTATTAAAATATTATTATTTAATATGATATCATATAACCTAGATTTTATGTTACCGATTATGAATAGTATTAACTAACTTATGAAAATATATGGTTTACAAAAATATAAAATTAATTCATTGGTTACCAATTAATGAGAAACGAAGATAAGAACTAATTGGATATAAAAAAGAAATATTATTATTTGTATGCTTATAAAGGAGTTTTATATTAATAAACATAATAAATTACAGTTAGTTAATGATTTTAATGAAATTTATATGTTATATATTCAATAAAATATCTTTTATATTAATCCATTAGGTTGATAGACATAAGATAATAATAATTTTCATTTTACACATAAAAACCTATATTTTTATAAAGGAAATTTTACTAGCCTTTAATGGAGAACCCATTTTAAACCGGAATTTTGACACATTAATTAATTAAGTATATCAAAATAAACTTAATATTTTAAATTTAAACATAAAAATTATTTTGGGGTTAATTATTAATATTTTTATGAAAGATTTCATTTTTAATGAATAATTAAAAATATTTAATTTTAGTTCAAAACTGCATTTTCATATAATTTATTTATATTGTTAGATTATACTTTTCATTGGTTTTAAAGATTAATTATATCATATTATTATCAATTAATACAATTTATGTCATTGGAATCAATTTCACTTTGAAATTGATTATAAAAAAATAGAAAACTTTCAGACGTTTTTACTCTAAAACCCCACATTATCATCCCTCCTTTGGGATTAAATTTAAATCAAATTTTACCAATTATATGATTGGAATTTGGAAAAATGGATTAAATATTACTAATAATCATAATTTATAAGGTATAATAAATTCCACTTAGTTTTTACCAAAAATATTAGTCAATTTAATTAAAATTAATTACAATTATTAAGGAATAATTAAGTTTAATAAAGGACTAAATCATTAACTTAAAGGTCCAAATGACCTAAAAACGTTACTAAAACCTATTTTATGGAAATAATTCATAAATTAACCTTAAATTATTTATTTCTTTTGTTTTTTAATAAATATTTAGGTAAAAACATTAGCACACCTAACTTCTTTTCAAAAATACCAAGTGAGTCATTTTCCTCCCTTAAAAAAGGCCACCACTTCTCCCCATTCATCACACATCTCAAAACACTTAATTTCAGACAATATCTGACCAATTTACTTAACAAAATCCCTCCCCTATACCTTGAATCCACCCTATGGGAACAAATCCTTCCAAGGAATCCCTTTGGTATAATCCCAAAGGAGTTACCTAATTTTTAAAGTAACACTTTCCAACGATCTCTTTTCTTTCATTTACTCTTCCACCACATAAAATATTATTATTATAAAAAAATTGTCCCAAATATACTGATATGTTTTTATACTATAATATATACCTGAACTTATACACACTTACATCTAATGGGTAACGAACAAACTATTTCTACGTATGGTAAACTACTGCCTCACAAAACGATGATTGTCCATTTTTATTTTACCACCTATCATGGTGACTATTATGATGGAAAATATATTTATATATTATATATATGATATTTATTATGTATTTATACTTATTTAATCCTTCAGTAACACATACCTTTAGTACTTTCCATTTTACGTTAATACGACAACATCGTTTGAAAAAGTGTGGACTACTGCCCCCTCAAAGTGATATGATTCATTCACACAATAAAAGGAATGTATAAAAGATGATTATAATTAAAAATATGAGATAGAAACAAAATATATATGATAATAACTAAACAAATACCTTTCTAGAAATATATATATATATATCATTTTCTTTATTCCCCTTTCTCACACTTAAAAAGTGATAACGTTATTCGTGGATGTTTGGACTACCACCTCCTCGACATGATGTGATCCATTTTTTATCACATGAATTATATATATAAGTATATATGATTAAATAAAATGTTATTTATGATATAATTATAATTATATAAAGATATTTTGTTACTTACCTTCTTTTCATAATGATCATTGAAAAACAAGAATGTTACTCATACAGACGTACGGCCTGTCGTCTCCATGATTATAACATTGATTCATTATTCATAACTGTATGTAATGATTGTTTTTAAAAGTATAATTTTTGTAAAAAATATGATAATTATGTCATGATTATTGTTTTGGAGATGTTATATATTCACCCCTATGACCATATTTCACCTACCAAAGTTTTTATTGACACGTAACCTGAATTTGGTAAAAACAACTAACATAAACATAATTGTTTAAGTGGTTGTATACAACATCATAATAAGTGAAATAAAAGTAATAATAAATATTAAAAAATATCTCAATTAAGTAAATTATTATCATAAGTTTTTTATTCCAAAATATAAAGACACACGAGACAAGTCAGACTCAAGGTAAGGGATTCTCATCTCATCTTTTTACATTTGTGAGATAAATGTCATGTTCATCAACTAAATATTTTTTGTGGTGTATCAACTACCTGATTTGTTATATTATATGATAAATCCTTTTTTAATTGTACTAATTATTTATTATTATGATTTAAAATGTTTCAAATTAGTATGGTACACTTTTGGAATGTTTTAAGATTATTTTACTCAAAAATATTCTTAATGATATTTTAATGGTGTTTCCATTATAACGTCTCGATCCTGAAAGCCGCCCAGAGGTGCCCCTTACCCAGTTGGTCACATGGCCTCAATATCATTTCCCTGATGACTAGAAGCGAGGTCCTTGGGTGTGATAGTAGGGAAACTATGCCCTCATTGGCAGTGTAACACAGCGGAAGTAAACAAATGGCAGTAACAGAAACAGTAATAATCATGAAAAAGTGAATAGCGGAAGACTAAAAGTAATAAACTAGAGCTCATATATATATATATAAGGATGATTCATGATACATATTTCTAGGAAAATATCAAAACACATAAAAATTCTGGAATACAAGTAGTACTAAACCTAAACACAAAATAAAGTCAGATAACAGCTCCTCAGCAACGCAACCCTCAGCTTGGTCCCATGCTCTCCAGCTCCAAAGCAGTCAAGTACCTGAAGTAGAAGGGTGGTTTCCCTTATCAAAACCTACAGCAATATAATCTATTTGGGTCCAAAATCATGGCCCAAATAGGGTGTGAGACTAAATCCTAGTAGGAAACCACCACAATATTTGTTCCTAATAGTCAGTGAATATATGCCAGGTAATAAGTAAAAGGAGGTAGTGAAAAATAAATTACTCAGCAGTAAACAATCCATAGTTTCAATTCATTCAATTTCATATACTAGGCAACATCTAATCAAAGTAGGTAAACAAAAATATGTAACCCTCTGAGAAGTACTCATAGCTTATCCCCTCTAGTTAAAATTACAAGGATATAACAAAGACCCTCTAAGGAAGCACTCACAGTCAATTCCCCTTATAGTCTAATATAAATAAATAATCTCTGAGGAAGAACTCATAGTGAATTACCCTCATAGCCAAAAGTGATTAAAGACACTCCATAGAAGCTCTCTCAGTCAGTTCCCCTTATAGTCAAAAGTGATTGACGACTCCCTAAGGAAGCTCTCACAGTCAATTCCCCTTATAGTCAAAATTGAATAAAGAATATCTGAGGAATATCTCACAGTCAATTCCTCTTATAGTCAAAAGTGATTAACGACTCTCTGAGGAAGCTCTCACAGTAAATTATTATTATAGTCAACTACATCAGGTTCTCACGGCCCTATGTAAATCAATCAATCATAGTAATGCAATACGGCCAAGGTAACCCTAAAGAACTACTTGGATAAACAGTCTAAAGCATAACAGCATGTTAGAATACAATTTATACCATCTTACAAGACTAGGCAAGGGAAAAACAACAAGGCAACCTAACATGTTAAACAGGACCAAAGGGTCATAACAGAACATACATGGGAAACCACTACCAAAGCATAACTATCATCCCTATTCACATTCAATTCTCCTCTAAAAAAGCACACAAGCATTGAAGGAAATTAATAGGGATAAATAGTAAACACTCAATACCTCGTTCAAGGGTATTGGACAAATTTGCACATATAACTCAAATACTTTCAATAGAAAGGCACAAACCACCTACCTCGGTGTTGGGAGATCGCTATACGTGAACCTCAAGCCTTGAATCTCCCAATAACATGGTAGATCTACAAAAATGCTCAAAAAGTTCAACTAAGTATAACTTGATAAGGAGTATGAATCATGAAATGAACATCTAGAAGAAGGAAGATCTTACCAAGGTGATCCCAACGCAATCAACAACGGTCGAATCGGAGATCGGATGCTCAGTCGGGGGCTTGGAGGAAGATCGTAGTCATACGGGTTCTCTTGGATGAACTAGGTCGAGAATAAATCCTTTATGACGATTAGATATGACCCTGGTATGTTTAATAAAACAATACATGACTTTTACTTTGGAATTAAATGGTTTGTACTTGTCGTTTCTGTACTCCGCTTTAGGCGGTCTCTTGGTCACCCCCACATGGTCGGGTGTGTGGCCATTACACGGCCATTACACGGCTTCATGCGGCAACCGATTACACGACGTGTACTCATAAAGTACACAATGTGTACTTCAAGGCAGAAACTGAGAACACGGTAGATCTACAAAAACACTCAAAACGCACCCCCTTAAAAAAATCCATCCTCAAATTTCCCTAGCAAGGTGGCGTAGAAGAAGAAACCCTGAACAGCTCTGGCCACTGCGATCGTACATCTGCCTAGCTCTCCCAAGTCTAATCCTATACTCGCTCGTGCTTTCATAGCACTCATAATAGAGGAGCAGACCATCCATGGAGAACCCTCATACTTCGATCAAAAATCTGGATAGGATGCTCCTCAAAAGATGCATCCACTTCCAACTCAACCTCCTCGGGTTGGAAGACATGAGACGAGTCAGAGAAGTAACGTCGAAGATGAGAAACATGGAATAAGTCATGCATATCCCGGTACCTCTAAGAAAACTACATTTGATAGGAAACTGGACCAACTCTCTCTAACACCTCAAACGGCCTGATGTGCCTCAGTGAAAGCTTACCCTGTCTCCTAATCCTTCTGTGGCCCAACCATGGAGTGACACGCAGGAAAACCTGATCTCCGACCTTGAACTCCAGAGGTTATCTCTACTGATTAGCATAATATTTTTGTCGATATTGTGTGGTATACGTCGTCTTCTGAATAAACTCTATCTACTATGTGGTCTCCTGAGCAAGATGAGGTCCCAGCATAGCTGCCTCTCCTGGCTCCAGCCAATATAAGGGTGATCATCATGGTCTACCGTACAAGGCCTCATAAGGTGCCATCTGAATAGTTACTTGAAAACTATTATTGTAGTAAAACTCCACAAGAGGTATTTGCTTCTCCAAAGAACCTCCAAAATCTAGAATTCATGCTCGTAGCATGTCCTCAAGCACCTAAATTGTACGGTCGAACTGGCCATCTGTCTGGGGATGATAAGTTGTACTCAAAAGTACATGTGTACCAAAAGCCTTCTAAAGCCCTTACTAGACCCGAGAAGTAAAACATGAATCTCTGTATGAAACAATGGAGTGTGGAACTCCATGTAAGCGCACAATCTCCTGGATGTACAACCATCCCAGCTAATGAACATTGAAGGTCTCCTTGATCGGTAAGAAGTGAGAAACCTTCATGAGTCTATCAATGAAAACCCATACTGCATCATTCCCTTAAGGCGACCTCAGCAACCCCGTCATGAAATCCATTGCAACATCATTCCACTTCCACTCGGGAATGGGTAACTATTGAAAAAGCCCTATTGGTCGTTGATTCTCCACCTTCACCTGCTAATAGGTGGAACACTTCATGATGAAACCAACAACATCTCCTTTCATACCAGGCCCCCAATACTGACATTGTAGATCACGATACATCTCGATGACACCAGTATAAGCTGCCCAAACTGAGGAATTAAAGTCCCACATCAGCTTCTCACATATGTATACTGGCACCCATACATGCCCCTAGAAATGCAAGATCACCTCCTCGCCTATGGTCCATCCAAGAATAGGGTCCTCTCCTGACACTCTTTCTTGTAGGGTTGGGCCTTCTGAATCTGATAGCTGCCACATTCACACTCGATCAAGAAGAGTAGAGGAAACCGCTATAGAAAGAATGAAATGTCTGCCCTGTCTATCATGCACCTCTAAATGAATCTGAGAGAACAGATCCATAAGCTACCACTCACTACTAGCCTCCTGAACTTCTTGTATATGAGTCCTCTTTCTTAGTGCATTAACCATTACATTTCTTTTCTCAATCATATAGGAAAGATCGAGTCAAAAGACTGTAGGTACTCGACCCACCTGCGCTATCTCAGATTCAGGTCACGCTGAGTGAAGATATAGTTGAGACTCTTGTGGTCGGTGAAAACCACAAAATGCTCTCCCAGAAAATAATGTCTTCAACAACGTAAGGCATGAACAACTACTGCCAACTCAAGATTGTGTGTCGGGTAATTCCTCTCATGTGGCCTCAACTGTCGAGACTCGTACACAATGACTCCTTCCCCCTACATTAGCACAACTCCCAGCTCGATACCTAAAGCATCACAGTAAACAGTATACCTCTTTCCAAGATCTAGAGAGACTAGTATTGGTGCTAAATTAAATCTCCCTTTCAACTCCTTAAAGGCTGATTCACAAGAATCTAACCATGAGAACCTTGCACCCTTATTAGTAAAACCCATCAGTGGTGCTGCTAAGTGTGAAAATTCATGTATGAAATTTATATAGTATTCATCCAGCCCTAGAAAACTTTGTACCTCAAAGACATTCTTCGGCTGCTCCCAAGAAACTACTTCTCTCACTTTCTCTGGGTTTACTGATACTCTTGTCTCTAAGATAAGATGACCCAAGAAGTGAATTTGGTCCATCCAAAAGTGGCATTTTGAGAGCTTAGTATATAAATAATGATCTCTTAGTGTACTCAAAACAATCTCAAGATGGGTAGCATGGTCATGTCGAGTGTGAGTGTACACCAAGATATCGTCCACGAAGATCACCATGAAGGAATCCAAGTATGGATGGAACACTCGTTTCATCAATTCCATGAATACTTCAGGCACATTCGTGAGACCGAACGTCATAACCACATACTCATATAGACCATAACTACTCTGAAAAGCTGTAAGAGTTACATCAGATGTTCTAACATGCAACTAATGATAACTGAATCTCAAGTCAATCTTTGAGAACACTCGGGCTCTTCGAAGCTGATCAAAGAGATCATCAATCCTTGTCAAGGGATATTGGTTCTTGACCGTCAACTGGTTCAGCTTCCGATAATCCACAAAAAGCCTAAGGCTACCGTCTGCCTTCTTCATAAACAGGATAGGCGAACCCCGCATAGAAGTACTGGTTCGGATGAAACCCTTTGCCTACAACTCCTCCAACTGCTTATTGAGCTCCTGTAACTCTAGTTTATCCATCCTATAAGGACAAATGGACACTAGTTCCTCTCCTGGAACAAGTCAAAAGAAAAGTCTACCTCACACTCCAGAGGAAATCCTGAAAAGTCCTCTGTAAAGACATCCCTGAAACGATCTACCACTGGAGGAAATTCCATCTGTGAAGTCCCCCGGTCATCCAGATATAGACTAGTAATCTGGGATGTAACTCCTCCCAACCCATGATGCTTGGGTCCCACTCTGCTCGCCTGGACATCTCATTCACCCTTATGAAGAAATGATCCACCCTCTGGTGACGTAAACCTCACCCTACGATGATTTCAATCAACAATAGTCTGGAAGGGAACTAACTAGTCCATTCTTAGAATGACTTCATTTCCCGTCATCTCTAAAACATAGAGGTCCCATAAAAAGTGACACCCACCAACCTCTAGAGGTAACTCCTTACACTAATGCACACTAGCCGTTCTAGTCCCCAATGGAGTGTCTAGTGTCAAGATATCAGCAGAAGAAAAGATGCAGAGCCAAAGGCTCTCCACAACAGAAACAGATATAAAGCTATGGGAAGCCCCTATATCAAAAAGTGATGAAGCTAAAAATAAGGAAACTAAGATTGTACCTCAAAATGTAGAAGGTTCGGGATCCTGCCCCTACTGGGTCAGCTCCACTAAAAAATTATGGCCCATACCATGACCCTGTGACCTTGTCTGACCACTCTGAGCTGATCCAACCTGATGTTGCTGAAAACTGGGTGACTGTATACCACAGACATGACCTCCACCTCAGCCTGAACGGCCTAAAAAACTCCAATTCTCAAACTGGTGAGGAGCTGGTGGTGCTTCTCCTAAACAAGGAGTCATAGAATAACCCTTATCACTAGATGATGGTGAAAATAACTGACTGAAACACTGAAGATGACTCATCTTGCCACAAGATCAGCACTCCACTAGGTCCCTTGGGCAATGTGGCCTCATATTCCTACTCTTCCTGCACTAGTAGAACACCACCTGGCTACCAGAAGATGCATCCTACCTACTCAGATATCCATGTGTAGTCTCTATGGTGCTTCCTACTATCAGCTGGTGGAGCACTAACTCTAGATGCCAAACCTCCCTAGCTCACAGATCTATAATCCCTCAGATTGTGCTCAATGATTAGCGCCTGGTTGACTATATAAGATATCAAAGTCAACCTAAAGATGTTAACCTGAGATTGGATATCCTACCTGAGACCATCCTCAAACTTCCGCGCAAGGAACAACTCATATTCCCCTAGAAAGGGTGTAAAGTGATGCATCTTGGTGAAGCGAGAGGAATACTCTAAAACAGAAACAGTACCCTGCTCCAAACTCATAAACTCTCAGGCTCGATCGGCCCTCAACATCTCTAGGTAGAATTAGTCATAGAAGATGATCTGAAACTCATCCCAAGCCATGACTTTATGGAATCCCACCTATGAGATCACATCCCACCACCTCTTGGTAGAGTCTCGAAGCATGTACATAGAGAGTTTCACCCTCCTCTCTGGAGGTATCTTCAGATGATCGAAGATAATCATCATGGATTCTAGCCATGACTTTGTAGCCTGAGGTCCTCCTTCCCTCATGAAGGTGGGAGGATGATGTTGCTGGAAAACTCACATCAGCTTTACCATAGATGGGGCAGGGGTGCAGCGCTCCCTGGAAGGCCTGCATGAACCATAAAAATCTCTCTTAGAACTGTGTATCAGCACATTTGTTCAGAATGACGGTTGGTGCCAAGACTGGCACAACTGGAGGATCTGTAGGTAGTCCCTGATCAGTCATGTCTGGTGTCTGATAACCGCCCTATAACTGGTGGACAACCGGAGGACTTCTCAGTGGCATGACTCTACACGGTCAAGTGCACACCTTAGATCAAGATTAATAGGGACTGAAACCTAGAAGTGTAAGAAGGTAACAGGAGAAAGAAAGCATTCAAGTTTTTCAAAACATGGATACATGGCGTGTATAATGCCTACATGACTTGTTCCATTAAGCCTTTCACATGGGCATGCACTCCTTCCACAACTGGTCATGTAACACCCCAAACACAAGGCATGTTGTCCAAACACACGGTGTGTACTTGAATCCTATTCCCCTTCATGAGTTCACTAACACTACAAAGCCACACAGTTCTCCTAGAATGATACTACACGGCATGTTCGTGCAAGAAATGGCATGTACTAGATGAACTTCACCAACACGTGTTGTTAGTGACATTTATGGATTCACGACTCACACTACATGGCATGTTCCAGACAGACACAACGTGTACCAAGGATTTTTCAACCCTATGTCTCTTCCTACACAGCCAGTGATACGGTTAGAGACTACATGGTGTGTATATACAGTACATGGCATGTACTTAAGAAAAAAAGTTTCTTCCCATACCGAATAACACATAGTGTGTATTCATCATTACACGGCGTGTATTCTAGGTTTTTTGGACAGTAAGCCTCAAAAACTACTCTGAAACCCAGAAAAACACTGAAACGAACATTGAAGTGCCAAATTTTGATTTGTGAGGGCCCATACTTCCCACGAATCAATGCTTGTCGTCTTATACATGTCCTATACAAGCATAATAGGTTAATGATCCACCAAATTCCGATCCATGAAGGCCCATAACACCTCAAGAACTAAATTTTGGCATTCATTCAAAAAAAACCATACAAAATTCAATACCCTATCAAAAGAAGGTATTCTAACAAGGAATCTATCACAACATCATGCATATCTAGCACAACATATATCACAACAACATGAAATTGCTAATTAACCCTAAATGGTATGGTAAGAATGCTTGACATGTGATTTCTAGCAAGTGCCTATATGATGAATGAGATGGAATACCCTCCTCTCATTAGGTTGAAACAGAAATAAAACCTCAATAACATCAAAAATAATAGCACAAAACATGTGAATCATCCAATGATGAAATAAAATCAACTGTAAAATTGAAAAACCAAAAATTGCAATAAATGAGGTAGATTGGGTTTTCCCTATACACGGGTTAGCTAATCCCAGGAATATCTTATTAAAAAGTACATATCCCATCCTATCCCTGACTATAGGCTCTAAACAGTAAGTCAAGAAGAAAATAATCCTTCTGATACCACTTTGTAACGTCTCAGTTCCGGAAGCCGCCCAGAGGCACCCCGTACCCGGTTGGTCTTATGGCCGTAAGCGCATTTCCCCTAACACCAGAGGCTGCCAACTAGCAGTGAGGTCCTTGGGTGTGATTGTGGGGAAACTATTCTGTAGAGACCTGAAGCCTGACGTACATGGACATTACATTACTTTTTCGGAATACTTAGTACATAACAAAAACACACACACAAGGATTGTAATAGTTTAGTGTCTTTGGAAACTCGGAACGTAATCTTCTAATCGTGGTGAAAGATCTTCAACATCTCCTATAAAGATCTTCCTTTTTTTTACCTAAAACCTTTCTTTATATCCTGGGGAAAAGAAAACATAAAAGGGTGAGCTCAAATGCTCAGTAAGGGTAAACAAAAGAAATATCAATCACATCGTATTCTTAAGAACATAACATTTTGGAAATCTTAACCTGCAAAAGAGAGCATAATTTCATAACATGGGATAAATCATGGTAGTGAAATGTAATCACAATAATCATAACTTAAAACATGAAACTTTGTGGCATACACACATAATCATAGAGAATAATTTCTTGTTAGTCAAGACTCATTGCCAAGACTATCTTAGTGGACAAAGTCCCTTTCTGAATCAAGTAACCCTCGTTTCAGTCCTGTTTCACTGAACCGGTATAACCTACCATTCCAGCCATGTCTATATCATGAGATATAAAATCTTTACCCAATGCATTGGAGGGAGATAGAGGTCCCACCCATCTCATAATGATACCATTCTTATGTGTGCCACAAAATCATAAATCATACATCATTTCATAACCCATGTAATAAAAATGGGATTCTTAAACAACATGACATCATAAAACCATTCATATAAGATAAAGGAATTAATAAACATAATTCCATCACAACATAGTCAAATCAATGTAAAAATATGGATAGAAACAGAACCCTTTATTATCTTAGATAGAAAATAATTTTGATAAAACACTTGAAATGAATTCTTGAGGAAAATATCCTTTCTTCTTCAAAATCAATTTCTTTTCACAAAACATCATGCAATTTTAAAAGAAAGAGATTTTATTAAAAATAGTCATGAAATATTTTGGAGGAAGCTTCATGTAAATAAGGCTTTATAAAACCGTAAAAATCCGTTCGTGCCGTTTAAGTTAAAAAAAACATTCTTCGTACTTTTGTCGGAAAAGTCAAAAAGTACCTCGTACGAAAAACGAAAAAAGATTCCTTTCATATCCTTTACTAAAAACTCATCGAAGGGTAAAATTGGATTTAAACAATTGTAGGTGGATGGAAATAATATTATATATTGAGGAAACATGGATGTGGATGATAAAATACACCCCAGTAAATACCAAATTATAAGCAATCTCGGATAAAAATGAGATTGTGATATTTCCCTTACCTTAGGTCCGACTGGCTTTGTAATTGTCTGAACCTCCTGTATAATGATTTAAATCATCTTATTGACTTATTACAGAATCATATTAATTTTTATTATATCATATATGGTCCACTTATGACTTTATATTACCCGTTCTTTTGTAAATTCATGTTAAAGTAGCGTTTTGGGTAAAATCGTCTCATTTGTCGTTCGTGTTTTTAACTTGTAATTATTAATATGATTACTTGGATCATGATTACTTATATCCAGAATGTAAAACATGATTGATATATAATATATATTCAGAATATATATATATATATATATAATATATCGATAAATGTAATGAAATACACCATTCATGGAGACGGTAGTCCGTACGTACGCATGAACGTTGTTTTCGTTTCCTTATTGAATTGAGTGGAATTAAGTAGATGACATACATATATATACACATAAATCCAGTAGCTTTATAATGTAATATATTTCATTATTATTGCTTATATATACTTTATAATCATTCTTAAATGGTTAACATGGAGAATGAATCTCATCGCGTCGTGGAGACGGTAGTCCGTACGTACGCACGAGCGATGATATCGTTCCCATGGTCGTGGAATTGTGTTGAAGTCTATGTATACTATTTCAGTATCAATATCACTTTATAATAATCATATATAGTTACTCATTACACCATTATACTCATCCAATTAAGGTGGTGGCAGAAAATAGATTACACCACGGCGTGGTGACGGTATTCCGTACGTACGCACGCGCGGTGATTTCCTTTTTCCGTAGGATGGATAGAAGGTTAATTAGAATTGTTTCATATTTATAATAACATATCAGTATATAAGAAATACTGATGTTATTACTTTATCATGAAACAACTAAATAAGAAGAAGTTGAAGAAGAAATAAATTGAAAAAGATCGGTAATGGATATTACCTCTTTTTGACACGCCTTCACTTAACCTCCACTTAAAGAACTATGGATGGTCTTTGAAGAAGACCAGGACCTCTAGGATGATACTGGGGAAGTGGAGAAGAGATTTTGGCAGGGTTTGGCCGAGGTTGAACGCTCAAATTGGTGTGAGGAGGAGAGGGAGGAGGTGTCCTTTTATAAGGGAGGAGAGGGGCACCTTAGGAATATCTCAAAATATTATTTTATTATAAAGTCAAGTTCGGTTTTAAATAGCTCCAAATTGATTTATTTCGAGGATAAGGTGGGGATGGGTCGAAATCCTATCAACAAATAGGATTTAGACAAGTTTAGGTTATTATTTTAACCTTATCAATCAGATTTAACTCTAAGTTAAATAATTTAACTTTTACCGTGTCTTTTTGTTTTCTTACACTATATGGTTAATACACTTACTATAACATGACAAACGAACCCCAAATTGTTTATTATTAATATTTATATCCTTATCTAAGTCATTTTCCGAACCTTAGATTTTTAGGAATAAAATAACAATTAATAATATAATATTTGATTTAAAAACTATTTTGTGTCAATTTTGACACTATTTGATATATGATTTTTGTGAAAGTCATAACAGAATTATATGTTCGAACCAAGTTGATTAAATCAACACTAATATATCATAGTAACCTATAAAATTAGTGGAATTCATAAAAAGTCTCAAATTACATTTATTTGGGTATTTATAACATCAATTATGTTAACATTTCCTTAAAAGGGTAATTACTGCATCATCGTTGTGTCATAAATAAATTAATTTATCTAAAGTCTAAAAATTATAAATAAAATATAATTATGTAGGAAATCTTTTTATCTTTCTAATGAATATTTATAATCGAATTTATCTTATGTATAACCCATATTAAAAATGTTTTAGTTATTAAACTTTGATTTTAACTATTTTAACTATTCATTAAATAAAATAATATTAAATGTCATAATCTAATCCAAGTGGACCTAAATGGTCATATTATATTCATAAGGTTGTTTTTGTCCGAATTACACTTATCCAATAGAATTAGGAAATGTGTTAGGGTAATAGTAATATCATATTTACCCTTAGTTACCCTATTTACTATTAACCGCGGTAAAAAAAAGTAAAAAGTTACTATTCACCAAAAATTATTTTCATCTCATTGAACCACATTTTAGTCCTTGATATTAACCGTGTCTCTCGGATTTTCAAAATTCCATTCACAGAAGCGGTAAAATTAAGTTTTATGAAAAATTCAGTTTTTTAACTACCACTTAGTGGTTTCACTATTCATCAAAAATTGAAAGTTTTCAGAAAAATACCAAAATTTCACCCTAGGCTAATTTCGATATTCTGAATCCAAAAATGAAGTCCAGTTTGAAAAATAAAATTTATAAAATTTCAAAAAGTGGTTATTACTATTCATAACGGCTAGTTTTAATAATATCTTAATAGCATATCGTTGTTTAGCGAAACTTGGTGTTGCGTACAACACACGCTATCGTGGAAGGTCGTGATTGCGTGTAATTCAAGCCAGGTCAGAGATGTGTGTTGTGAAAACTCCTTTTGGTGTAGCGTATAACACAAGACATTAATGAAATTAAAAAGAATATTTTTCATAAAATCTCAGGGTGTTACATTCTACCCCCCTTAAAATGAATTTCTCCCTCGAAATTCGTCGGGGTTATAAGTGGTTTACTATTCGAAGGTTTCTTTAATCGAAACCCACATCGTAAAAAGGAATACAAAAACCAATCTTTAAAAACAAAAGTAAGAAACGTAACGGTTACCCAAATAGACTAATCACTGGGTTTCCACATAGGTGAAAATATGGATATGGAAGAGAAATCTAACCATCATGTTCTGATGGAGAGTGGTAGAGAACATGGCTATGGAAAATCTAGCAATCACAAATCCATAAATTTGTGACGATCTAAGGTATCGTCTGATTAATCTGATATAAGAGCACTAGGACAACATTTTTGGTTTTCAAGATCGTTTCCCTAAAGTTGAAGAATTTGAATTAGAATAAATACTTACTTTATTTTGGTACAATCTCACTGTTGTTCGTGCCTTGAACAATTTCCACTTCATCTCTTAAATAAATGAAGTTGAATTTGTTATTCGTGAAGTGTTAGTATGACAGGTCATTCCATCTGTCTCAAACAAAAGGTTAGCAAAAGTTATTAAATATACATAAGTCATTCTTTAGTGAGATTAATCATATATGGTTCCTAAAATGGACTTATACTTCATATATCATACCGCTTAATAAAATAAAACTAGTTTCTACTAAACAGGGACTTCCTGTAGGCCAGTGGTAGGCGATAAAGGCCAGTCGCACTTCGGTTGTGGGTTCGATTCCCACAGCCTTGTCCGACGCGATGGGATGTCGCTCGTCCTGCAGGTTATCCTTTTTCTAAAACTATATTACTATAACATCCCATCAATAATATCGAAAAAAAACTTCTATCCTTAAACAATACTAACTTATGTCCAACATAATCCATTCCAATCTTTAGGCTTATCCATAATACTGCAGTCCAATCTCATAACATAGTGAAAACGATTACCAGAGATTTAATACCATCGTTGATCCCCATATATCGTAAGATATGTTTTGTTGGTCACATTCCAAACATTCAAAGTCCTTAATCATGTATTCTATTGAATACCCATTGAACCTTAGTGAAAACATGAATGCAGTTAAAAGTTAACACCTTCCATATACCAAAATCCTCAAAATTCTATATACTCAAACCATGATATCACTTAGTCCTTATATCAATCATGAGCTCATGAATACAATCAAACATCTCATTATCGTCTTATCCCTTCATTATGCGTATATCATCTACATTCCAAAAATATCTGAATAACCTTTCATGGATACTGGTAACATTAATCATACACTTTTAAAACTCAAGGAATGACAATAGTGTAACAATCCTTAGATGTCTCTTTATTCCATAGTACCATGAGATTACTTATACAACATTACACATGATAAACATATAATAATTCCACTACATTCTTAAACCATTGACCGAGCTTCAACAATTCTTTCATCTCACATATCATTTTTAGTCTCATCATCATCATCCACATAAATACTACCCATACGACCATACTGATTTTCTTCATGAGACTTTCCCTTAGGGAATTGGTTTGCATAATGCCCGTACATTCCACATTTAAAACATTTAACCATTGTTGATGTTGTAGCAATACCATTATCCTCATCCTTGGTGTTAACTGAACCTTTTCCTTTGCACTTACTGGCTTTGTGTCCTTCTTTTCCACACCCAAAGCATCTTCCAGTTCCTTTGAAACATTCTCCTTGATGCCTCTTTCCACATGATTTACACAGGGTAAATTGAACTTTCTTTTCTCTATGATGATCATGAAACTCCATCTTTCTCTTATCAGCCGAGTCAGGAAACTTACCTAATTTTACTTTATTGATCATATTATGAGATTGTTGATTCGGCATAATAATGATGTTTGGACTTCCAAATCCCATTTCATTTGGTTTCTCATGAATAATATCATTCCATTGTCCATCATATCCTCCATTATCGTGAATCATCTTGTTTCCAGCCATTTTCTAAAACCCAAAAAGAATAGTGTGAGAGGCAAGAATCATGCTAGGGGAAAACAACATAATAAAGGGGGAGTACCTTCAATATCTAACAGCTTAGGTTTAATTCTATGATCGTTACCGTAGTTCTAGGACTATAACCTATACGTATACTTATCCTTAGGGACATCCCTAGACATGCCTTTGAAATATCTCTAGGGATCTCACTAATGTTTTCGCATCCTAGTTTCCAAAGGTTGACTAAACCTTTCCTCTGATACCAACTGTAGAGACCTGAAGCCTGACGTACATGGACATTACATTACTTTTGCGGAATACTTAGTACATAACAAAAACACACACACAAGGATCGTAATAGTTTAGTGTCTTTGGAATCTCGGAACGTAATCTTCTAATCGTGGTGAAAGATCTTCAACATCTCCTATAAAGATCTTCCCTTTTTTTACCTAAAACCTTTATTTATATCTTGGGGAAAAGAAAACATAAAAGGGTGAGCTCAAATGCTCAGTAAGGGTAAACAAAAGAAATATCAATCACATCGTATTCATAAGAACATAACATTTTGGAAATCTTAACCTGCAAAAGAGAGCATAATTTCATAACATGGGATAAATCATGGCAGTGAAATGTAATCACAATAATCATAACTTAAAACATGAAACTTTGTGTCATACACACATAATCATATAGAATCATTTCTTGTTAGTCAAGACTCATTGCCAAGACTATCTTAGTGGACAAAGTCCCTTTCTGAATCGAGTAACCCTCGTTTCAGTCATGTTTCACTGAACCGGTATAACCTACCATTCCAGCCATGTCTATCTCATGAGATATAAAATCTTTACCCAATGCATTGGAGGGAGATATAGGTCCCACCCATCTAATAATGATACCATTCTTATGTGTGCCACAAAATCATAAATCATACATCATTTCATAACCCATGTAATAAAAATGGGATTCTTAAACAACATGACATCATAAAACCATTCATATAAGATAAAGGAATTCATAAACATAATTCCATCACAACATAGTCAAATCAATGTAAAAATATGGATAGAAACAGAACCCTTTATTATCTTAGATGGAAAATAATTTTGATAAAACACTTTAAATGAATTCTTGAGGAAAATATCCTTTCTTCTTCAAAATCAATTTCTTTTCACAAAACATCATGAAATTTTAAAAGAAAGAGATTTTATTAAAAATAGTCATGAAATCTTTTGGAGGAAGCTTCATGTAAATAAGGCTTTATAAAACCGTAAAAATCCGTTCATGCCTTTTAAGTTAAAAAAAACATTCTTCGTACTTTTGTCGGAAAAGTCAAAAAGTACCTCGTACGAAAAACGAAAAAAGATTCCTTTCATATCCTTTACTAAAAACTCATCGAAGGGTAAAATTGGATTTAAAAAATTGTAGGTGGATGGAAATAATATTACATATTGAGGAAACATGGATGTGGATGATAAAATACACCCCAGTAAATACCAAATTATAAGCAATCTCGGATAAAAATGAGATTGTGATATTTCCCTTACCTTAGGTATGACTTGCTTTGTAAGTGTCTGAACCTCTTGTATAATGATTTAAATCATGTTATTGAATTATTCCAGAATCATATTAATTTTTATTATATCATATATGGTCCACTTATGACTTTATATTACCCGTTCTTTTGTAAATTCATGTTAAAGTAGTGTTTGGGGTAAAATCGTCTTATTTGTCGTTCGTGTTTTTAACTTGTAATTATTAATATGATTAATTGGATCATGATTACTTATATAAAGAATGTAAAACATGATTTATATATAATATATATTCAGAATATATATATATATATATAATATATCGATAAATGTAATGAAATACACCGTTCATGGAGACGGTAGTCCATACGTACGCATGAACGCTGTTTTCGTTTCCTTATTGAATTGAGTGGAATTAAGTAGATGACATACATATATATACACATAAATCCAGTAGCTTTATAATGTCATATATTTCATTATTATTGCTTATATATACTTTATAATCATTCTTAAATGGTTAACATGGAGAATGAATCTCATCGCGTCGTGGAGACGGTAGTCCGTACGTACGCACGAGCGATGATATCGTTCCCATGGTCGTGGAATTTTGTTGAAGTGTATGTATACTCTTTCAGTATCAATATCACTTTATAATAATCATATATAGTTACTCATTACACCATTATACCCATCCAATTAAGGTGGTGGCAGAAAATAGATTACACCACGGCGTGGAGACGGTATTCCGTACGTACGCACGCGCGGTGATTTCCTTTTTCCGTAGGATGGATAGAAGGTTAATTAGAATTGTTTCATATTTATAATAACATATCAGTATATAATAAATACGGATGTTATTACTTTATCATGAAACAACTAAATAAGAAGAAGTTGAAGAAGAAAGAAATTGAAAAAGATCGGTAATGGATATTACCTCTTTTTGACGCGCCTTCACTTAACCTCCACTTAAAGAACTATGGATGGTCTTTGAAGAAGACCAGGACCTCTAGGATGATACTGGAGAAGTGTAGAAGAGATTTTGGCAGGGTTTGGCCGAGCTTGAATGCTCAAATTGGTGTGAGGAGGAGAGGGAGGAGGTGTCCTTTTATAAGGGAGGAGAGGGGCACCTTAGGAATATCTCAAAATATTATTTTATTATAAAGTCATGTTCGGTTTTAAATAGCTCCAAATTGATTTATTTCAAGGCTAAGGTGGGGATGGGTCTAAATCCTATCAACAAATAGGATTTAGACACGTTTAGGTTTTTATTTTAACCTTATCAATTTGATTTAACTCTAAGTTAAATAATTTAACTTTTACCGTGTCTTTTTGTTTTCTTACACTATATGGTTAATACACTTACTATAACATGACAAACGAACCCCAAATTGTTTATTATTAATATATATATCCTTATCTAAGTCATTTGGCCTAACCTTAGATTTTTAGGAATAAAATAACAATTAATAATATAATATTTGATTTAAAAACTATTTTGTGTCAATTTTGACACTATTTGATATATGATTTTTGTGAAAGTCATAACAGAATTATATGTTCGAACCAAGTTTATTAAATCAACAATAATATATCATAGTAACCTATAAAATTAGTGGAATTCATAAAAAGTCTCAAATTACATTTATTTGGGTATTTATAACATCAACTATGTTAACATTTCCTTAAAAGGGTAATTACTGCATCATCGTTGTGTCATAAATAAATTAATTTATCTAAAGTCTAAAAATTATAAATAAAATATAATTATGTAGGAAATCTTTTTATCTTTCTAATGAATATTTATAATCGAATTTAGCTTATGTATAACCCATATTAAAAATGTTTTAGTTATTAAACTTTGATTTTAACTATTTTAACTATTCATTAAATAAAATAATATTAAATGTCATAATCTAATCCAAGTGGACCTAAATGGTCATATTATATTCATAAGGTTGTTTTTGGCCGAATTACACTTATCCAATAGAATTAGGACATGTGTTAGGGTAATAGTAATATCATATTTACCCTTAGTTACCCTATTTACTATTAACCGCGGTAAAAAAAAGTAAAAAGTTACTATTCACCAAAAATTATTTTCATCTCATTGAACCACATTTTAGTCCTTGATATTAACCGTGTCTCTCGGATTTTCGAAATTCCATTCACAGAAGCGGTAAAATTACGTTTTATGAAAAATTCAGTTTTTTAACTACCACTTAGTGGTTTCACTATTCATCAAAAATTGAAAGTTTTCAGAAAAATATCAAAATTTCACCCTAGGATAATTTCGATATTCTGAATCCAAAAATGAAGTCCATTTTGAAAAATAAAATTTATAAAATTTCAAAAAGTGGTTATTACTATTCATAACGGCTAGTTTTAATAATATCTTAATAGCATATCGTTGTTCAGCGAAACTTGGTGTTGCGTACAACACACGCTATCGTGGAAGGTCGCGATTGCGTGTAATTCAAGCCAGGTTAGAGATGTGTGTTGTGAAAACTCCTTTTGGTGTAGCGTATAACACAAGACATTAATGAAATTAAAAAGAATATTTTTCATAAAATCTCGGGGTGTTACATATTCCCTCATTGGCAGAGTAACACAGTGGAAGTAAACAAATGGCAGTAACAGAAATAGTAATAATCATACAAAAGTGAACAGCGGAAGACTGAGAGTAATAAACTGGAGCTCACATATATATATATATATATATATATATATATATATAAGGATGATGCATGATACATATGTCTAGGAAAATAACCAAACACATCAAAATTATGGAATACAAGTAGTACTAAACCAAATCACAAAAGAAAGACAGATAACAGCTCCTCATCATCACAAGCCTCATCTTGGTCTCATCCTCTCCAGCTCCAAAGTATTCAAGTACCTGAAGTAAAAGGGCATTTTCCCTTATCTAAACCTAAAACAATATAATATGTTTGGGCCCAAAAGCATGGCCCAAACAGGGTGTGGGACTAAATCCCAGTAGGCAACCACCAAAATATTTGTACCTAACAGTCAATGAATATATGGAAGGTAAGAAGTAAAAGGAAGCAGTGAACAAGAAAGTACTCAGCAGTAAACAATCCACATTTTCAATGCATTCAATTTCATATACGAGGAAACAGCTAATCAAAGTAGGTAAGCACAAATAGATAACCTTATGGGAAGTACTCACAGCCTATCCCCTTTAGTTAAAATTACAAGGATATAACAAAGACTCTCTGAGGAACCACTCACAGTCAATTCCCCTTAAAGTCTAATATAAATAAATAATCTCTAAGGAAGCACTCATAGTAAATTCCCCTCATAGCCAAAAGTGATTAACGACTCTATGAGGAAGCTCTCTCAGTTAATTCCCCTTATAGTCAAAAGTGATTAACGAATCCCTGAGGAAGCTCTCATAGTCAATTCCCCTTATAGTAAAAAATGATTAACGACTCTCTGAGGAAGCTCTCATAGTCAATTCCCTTTATAGTCAAAAGTGAGTAATGACTCTCTAAGGAAGCTCTCACAGTCAATTCCCGTTATAGTCAACTACACCAGGTTCTCATGGCCCTGTGTAAATCAATCGATCATAGTAATGGAATACGGCCAAGGTAACCCTCAAGAACTACTTGGATAAACAGTCTATAACATAATAGCATTTCAGAATACAATTTATACCATCCTACAAGACTAGTCATGGGAAAAACAACAAGGCATCCTAACAAGCTAAACAGGACCAAACGGTCATAACAGAACATGCATGGGCAACCACTTCCAAAGCATAACAATCAACCCTATTCACATTCAATTAGAATCTACACAAGCACACAAGCATGGAAGGCAACTAAAAGGGCTAAAACAGTAAACACACAATACCCCGTTCAAGGGTATTGGACAAATTTTCACATATAACTCAAAGAATTTCAACAGAAAGGCACAAACCACCTACCTCGGTGTTGGGAGATCGCTATACGTGAACCTCAAGCCTTGAATCACCCAAGAACATGGTTGATCTACAAAAATGCTCAAAATTTTCAACTAAGGATAACTTGATAAGGAGGAGGAATTATGAAACTAAGCTCTAGAAGAAGGAAGAGCTTACTAAGCCGATCCCAACGCAATTGACGGTGGTCAAATCGGAGATCAAATGCTCGGTCGGGGGCTCATAAGAAGATCGTGGTCGTATAAGTTCTCTCGAATGAACTAGGTCAAGAAGAAGTCCTTTCTGGAGATTAGACGCAACCCCGGTATGTTTAATAAAAATAGAATTACATAGCGTGTACTTTGGAAGTACACGATGTGTACTTGCCATTTCTGTACTCCGCTTTAGGTGGTCTCCAGGTCACCCCCACACGACTGGGTGTGCGGCCATTACACTGCCAGCACACAACTTCATGCGACAACTGAGTACCCAGTGTGTACTCACAAAGTACACGGTGTGTACTTCAAAAATTTCTAGAAATTCCTCATTTTCTAAAAAATGAACAGAAAAGGAAAACATACATGAAAAGAAGATTCAGGTTCTTACATCCATTCAAGGAAATTATATGACCAATGTTCAATAAAACCATTAATTTTTCTCTCTTATGGTTATTCAAGGCCTTCTTCAATTATTAGTACCATTTTTCACTCTTTGGTACTCAAAATATTTTAAAAAAATCCCAAAAACCATGACTTTATTTTTCTATTTAGTCAGTGAACCTATTTTCTTCTAAAAACCATGTTTTATAAAATCATTTTGAAAAAAAAAATTAAAATAATTTGGTAAATATATTTTTACCCATTTTTTTATTTTACCAATGTTTTCAATGGAATCTTCTTTTTCTCTTTTTGAACAAGGAATTTCTTACCTTTTTACCATGAAAAAGGAATGTTCTTTTTACCTTGTATGGAATTTACAGATTTACTGGTCATCATTCCTTCAAATATTACATTGAATGTTTAGGAGGTTAATTTTTAAAGAATTTTAATTTTAAAATTGATTTTCAAATAAATTTTTTTTCAAAGGTTTTTCATAATAAAATGTTATTTTCCCCAAGAATGTTTTAAAAATGTCTGTATATTATTTCCATTCATCAACAACAACAACCCTTAATTTTACTCAACCTTGGGTATGTTGTATTAATACCATCCTTAATCCTCCTATGGATGGTTTATGATTTATTTGTACAGGGATATTATTTACATTCACTTCCTTGATTTCTTTGTAAGTCCCCCTTGAAATATTCAATTTCCTATTATTATTTAACATTGAATTTCCCCTAATTATCCATATCATTTATCATGGATATGTTCATTACCTAAACCATATATCATTTTTATACAATGTACACATTGAATATGATTTGATTATTTGGGTAAATATAGATAAATTTATATCTCTTAATCCATACTGATATTTGACAAGGAACATTATTAAATAAATTATTTTATAAATGAAGAATGTTTTGGAAGGGTAAAACATGGGTGGGGACCAGTTATAGATATCCCCTCAATGCATTGGTAGTTTTAGGGGAGGATTCATTTGGATATCCACCTTACATATGTTTTTACCCAATATGTTGTAAACCTTCTTCTGAAAGGTCTTGATGGTAAAGGTATTATGTACCTAGGAAACATGGCATCCAATAATCAATATTTTCCCTCATTTAGTTTCAGTCATTATTCATCCTTGATATGTTTCATATACATATCTATGGATACATTTCATTTTCAGTTCATTGATTAAATGGAATGAGTTTCAGTTTCTTACCTTTCCATATTTATTTTTCCTTATCTAGTTATTTGAATGGCATGTGTTTCTATTTATTACCTTTCCAAATTGTTTATACACTTCCTTCTCAGTTTATCGATTATATGGTATGTGTGTTCTATTATATACCATTCCATTATTATTATAACCCTTGATTTATTGTTTTTTTCAACTATATTTTTTCCTTAGTGAGCATTTGAGATCACCCTTATTATATTTCTTTTCCCAAGAATACAAGAAGCATACTGTTAAAGATATGTATAGATTTACTAGATGGAATAGAGTTATCCAAAAAGTTATTTAGAAAAAAAATTATATTGTAATTAGTGTATTAATTTTTACTAAAAGAATCATTTATGTATCTGGTATTTCAAGACTACTTAACTCTTTAGTCCTTCTGAATTTGATTCCCTGTAATCATGCCAATGTAATAGTATCAGACACCGGCTTAGGGTATCTGGGGTCGGGTTGCTACATATAAATTTATAATTTATAAAAATAATTATTATTATATTATAAGTTAATACTAATTTGAGGTCAAAAAAGTATCTACTAGTTAAATATAATGTACAATTCTTTTTATATTAAAATTTAACAGATAGGATCAAGGTCATCATCCTAGTCCTATCATCATTTAAGGGAATCATGGAGAAATATACCTGTCAAAAATACTAATACTCATAGTTCAACTCATTAACTAATGTGTCTTTATGGACTCAGGCCTTTATAAAATATTCCTATAAAAATATGTGATCTCTTGTCCTAGTCTGCAAAATCTATAATGCATGTAGACCGGGGCATGGTCCATTGTTTCTGGTCTCGTGCCCCATATATATATATATATATTATAAAAATATAATATAATTTCATCAAAAATAATACACAACTATGATATTTTTAAATAATTATGCTTCAATTTCTAAATAATTTTATTTAAAAAATAATATTATGTGTTAATTATGAATTTATTTGATGTATATTTTTAAATTTTCATGCATATAGGTGATTTTTTGGAAATATTTAATTTTTATATTTTATAATATTTTTTAAAAAACAATGCAAGTTGTTTTGGCATATTTTCTAATTTTTATTTTCTATTACATATAAATTTAAATTTAAAAAATATTTAAGATATTATTTTTTTTAAAATAAATAAAAAATAAAGAAAAAAATTGTGAGAGGAGACTTTTGGCCCATGGATCCCATAAGGGTAGGTTATGGCCTAAAGTTTTAGATCACAAAAATTTTGAACTAGACTAAATTATGTAAGGTTATAATTACATCTACAATAATCATAGGTTAACACGAATATTTATTTACACATTTCCTCAGCCAATCCATACTCCCCACTCTCTCTAAGCCACCAAAATCCCTAGCCTGCTCAACCTTCATCTATGGACACAACATGTCCCATGGTCTCAGTGTAAGATTTAAAGTTGAAGATGGAAACTGATGGTGTAAAATTCCCTCTCATTTTCAGATGTGATGAAGTCTTTAATTTTCCTATACATAGTATCATTTGTATACTCTAATCTCTCAGTGAGTAGCTGGAAGACCTATTCCATGAGGAAGCACGTTGGCCACTAGACATCGGCGGAATCTTGGGGCATTGGATGCACTGTATCACAAATCCCTCACATCCTAGGGACTGGACAAACTATGCAGGAATAGATGAATTCATAAATATGATATGTGGCATCCATATATTTTTGTAAACTTATATTTGGAATTGTTGGAACTAAAAGGTTGACGTCATCCAGAAGAGATACATTATGGCTTTAGCCATCACTGCATCTGTCATCCTTTCTCTTGTGATGTCTAGGGGGTATCAGATCAAAAATGTTCCTAAGATCCTCTTTTTCACCAGTGATATTATTGAGATCACTGATAATCTTAAAACTTAAATCAAGATTTTGAAGCAAGTCAGGGAGTATGACGATTCTTAAAAGTACAAGGACAACATCCTAATCTAGTTGGGCAAGGGTAAGATATGAAATCAAAGGTATGTTGGTTAGAAAGGACCTTTGATTGTTTACATAACTAGTGGGTCAAAGCTAGTAGAAGAATTTCACAACCTCATATGGGTTGAAATGATCCAGATTAATCACCTCGATCTTTTAAAGTTATCACCTAGAATCCACATTGGTAGGTTCATCATATTAACCAAATATGTGTTTGAGAAGTATCATCATCAGCTAGCATTATCCAAGCCATCTCCACTAAACATCTTTTCTTCCATTCAGTCATGCCATTTTTTTTGGTGTGTATGGAACACTAAGTTCATGTCGGATTCTATGCTTCTTAAGATAAGCTCGAAAATTCATATTTGTATACTCAGTTTTATTATCTATATAGATCTTCTTAAGAGAAATCCCACACTCTTTCTCTACACTTATTCAGAAAAAAATTAAACTTTTGGAAGGCCTTTTATTTTTGTTTCATAAAAATAACATAATTAATATGAGATAATTCATAGATGAAAGTAATAAACTACTTATCTCCATTGGTTGATCGCTTCCACATGGGCCCGCACACATCTGAATGATTTCACTCCAATGATAGAGTAAATTTTATATCTATCATCTTGTTTGAAGCATTAACGATATTACCCAATTGAAATATCATGTACATCCAATATATTTTAATTTTTAGACAAGTAACATCATGAACATTGTCTCCTTAAGTGATAAAATTCATCATTTTTGATCAAGATGATCATGCCTTCAATACAACAATTCATTTTATTCTTCCATACTTAGATAGAATGAGTTTCCAACATCACCTAATTAAAATAGGTTTACTTTAGTATAATATCCTACTGTTAAAAAAAATCATCTTCTATATTATTGAAAAAATCCATCCCTTTTGAATACCAATTGATTTCTTTCATCACAGAGTTGTGAAACACTTAGGAGATTATGTTTCAATCCATCAACAAAATAATTTTTTTTGTATTTCATCTTTTCTTTTCTAAAAAATAATGTGCTGACTACTTTAATATTGAGTGATCAATCATTACCAAAATTAAAAAATTCATATTTATGATTTTTCACACCTTTAAAGAGTATTAAATTTCATGTCATGTGAGATTAGAATATGTTATCTAAGATCCATGGACTTTCCCCTTTAAATGATTTAAGTTTTAGTTCTACAATTTAAGCCTTCTCATTTCCTTTGTTCTTATTTTTTGATACTTTTGAGTACTAAAACTTGATTTTTTTAAAGGATGGTAAATTATAAGATAATAATTAGTATTATGACCAAGTTGATCAAAACTTCCATAGACTTCAATAATCTCAAACTTATTCTATGATCTCTATCCAAAGTTCTTCACCCATTTCTAAACATTATTTTGTTGAGAGGACCAAATCCCCATAAATCATTTCATATCATGCCTTTTAATATTATTATGATGTTGGTTATTGAAGAAAAACATCATTTGTTTCATTTCTTAAGGCCCCATAATACCAATAATAACCATAGATCCATTTATTGTATTTCACCCTTATTAGAGCCATTAATTTTAACTCATTTTTTGGAATATAATATTTATGAAAAATAAATTCATTGTATCAATCACTTTTTAATCTCTTCTAAATTCATCATTTGTAGATAATTTTTCATTCAATTTGGTGATCCCAGAATTTCCAGATTTTTGAATATCACATGGTTTGGCCAAAACATTTCTCTTCATAAAATTTTTATTCTTCACTAAGTTTTCACCTAAATTTTTTTAATTCATATCATCCTTATAGAATTATTTATATTCATCTACTTCATCTCCACACTTATTTTAATATTCTCTAACTTCTAAAATATAATTCTAAATATTGGATTTTCAGTTCATTGAAACCTCTTTTATTCTAATAATTTTTTATTGTAAATGATAAAGCAACTTCTATTTATCCTTAATTTATTTTTCCAACATGATTTTAAGAGTCTTATTATGATTAATCAAATCCTTCAACCCCTTTACTTCATCAAGAAACTAGGACTTTTCTTTTTCAAAAAAACTAACTATTGTTAAAATATTTTTCATCAATATTCAATTTTTTGATCTCCTAATCATGTTTATAAATATTTGAGTGATATTATTTTAATTATATATCCATTATAAAATACATATTATTATCTTATTAATATATACTTTAATAAACTATTTCATCACTTGAAACAGTTTCAACATTCACTTTAGCAACGAGCAGTTTTTCAGCATCTTTATCACTAAAGGAAAATTCATCTTCATCTTCATTTTCATTATCTATACCTTATTTAGACAAAAGTTTTATCCTATGATAGTTATATAACTTCTTAAAATTATAATTGTATGAAACCTTTATATTATTGTGTTTCTTATTTGATAATATTTAGGAATATCATCTTCCTCTTCACGATCATCATTTTTTTTATATTTTGAACAATTGTCAGCATAATGTCTAATGGATACACACCTAAAAGATTTTAATGGAAGCTTAACCTTTTAATTTACTTTCCCTATTCTTAAGTTTCATTGTATAATAGACATAAATTAATCAAACTTCTCATCTAAGACTTTATTAGAAACAGAACTACAATATTCCACTTCATTAGCAAGCTTCTTTTTAAAAATCTCTTACTTTGTGGGTTTAAAAGAGATTTCTTTTTCCACATTCAAATTCTCTTTAATATCATAGTCTTACCTAATTTAATAAAAAATTAATATACTATGAAAATCATTAATATAAATATCACTTGAATATTTTTATTCCAAATTAGAGAATTTAGAATCAATCTTATCTGGTAAGATATATAAAATATTTTCAACAATATCAGTATCTTCTAACTTCTCACCATAACCTTTGATGGTTATAATAAATTAATTCACCCTTATGAAAAAACAATCAATACTTTAATCAATATTAATCTACATATATTCAAACTTTATTCTCCAAAACTGCAATTTATCTTGATTCACTTTGGTCCTTCCATCATAAATATTCTAAAGTTTATCTGAGATATCTCTAGTGGTTTTTATTCTTTTTACTTTAAAAAACTCACTTCATGAGAGAGATGAAAAAATTTCATTATTTGCACAACTATCATTTTACAAATTTATCTTATCTATTATTTTCATAAAGTTACCTCCATCCTAGGGAAAAAACCCATCAGTTGTGACTTCCAAGATATCATAGCTAATATATAATAGGTATGGTATCATCCTGTCTATCCATATGTGATATATTTTTCCATAAAAAATAAGAATTACGTTGTCATTAACTGAATTTAAATTATAAATAGTAGATAATAAAAATCAATGAATTCTCCTTAAATTTAAGATAGAGAGAGAGACTATAAAAGCCAACAACTTCAAATAGGAAATCAGAAACAGAGAGAACCTATCACTCTAATGTCACTTAAAGAACAAATTTGGGATTAAAGAAAGATCATTGGGAGGGGTTGAATCATTGATCAATATTGTTTTTATATTTATTTAAAAATAAAATTCACCAATGGTTATAATTATTGATTAATCTTTGAACACTCCTAACCACAAATCAACATAAGAGAACATGGTAGATTTACAAGGTCTAACTCTAAACATGAGAAAGATGTTCCTTGGTGTAATATGGATTCTTATAGGATCACAATACCCATTAGAATCATCATGTGAGTACAAAGAGTATGGTATGGACTTGAAATTCAATTTTTCAAATCCCCTAACTATACTTCTGTACTTCTTTCACACAAGTTCATCCTATACATTACAATGATAAAATATTGGTTAACAACAGAAAACTATTAATCCTAATATACTTCCTCTAAGTTGTTTAGTGTGGTGAAATCTTCCACGTTGACTCTACCTACACTGTAATAAACAAGTATAAATTCTTCTTAAAACTTTCATAAGAACATGTTTCTTCTCCACATTGTATGCCTAGCACATGGACATAATCACTTAAATCTTATTCTTCATATTCCTTTCTTATATTTTCGATAATCACATAATATTCACTATATTCCAGATATCTAAAACTTCTTCTTCTTATTTCTATCTACTCAATTATTTATTCTCCAATAATCCACACTTATAAAATCTTTACATAAGACCCTTCTTCAATAAATTTATATTTGAATTTGAATTTAAAATTAAATTCCCCTTCTTGAATCACATCCCTTATATCTTCTCTCATCTCAATATTGACTATTAAATTCAAATTGGTAGTTAAAATAGGTTGGAATAACCACCCAATCCTGAATATGAATCCATGTCTATTGGGTCTGAGTTATATGGAAATATGGAAAAGATGTGGGTGAATATTCCTTTTTGAAGAAATAAACTAAATTATAATTATCTGAGTAATGAATAGTAAAATAATGAAAAAAATAGTGTGGTTTAAAATAAAATAAACATAACATGATATTTTTATAGTATTTCGGGTCACCAAGATCCTACTGTACTCTTAAATATTCTTGGCCAGAAGACTGGTATTCACTAAGAAACTCACTTTTGTTAGGGATTGAAAACATATTTTCAAATGTACCTTTTTATCACCTCATAGTATAACCCAATTACAAATGTAACTTTTTCTTACCCAGTGGTATAACCCAAATAACTTTTACAAGAGTCACAAACCACCTAACTTTTTACCAGATTCACAAACCATCTAACTTTTGTTTGGGATTCAAAATTCAATATTTATTTTGAATGAGAGGAATAACCTAGTAAGATGACTTTTGGATGGTAAAATCATAAACTGACCCTAGAGGCACAAATAAAAGAATTAAAATATACAACAATGAAAACCCAAAAGAAATTAAGAACAATATTGGAGAAAATAATGATGAATGTCGATGCAGCTTAAGTAATTTGATCACATAAATAGTAGATGATAAAATATTGAATTCCTTAGTGATCACACCATTGAAATAGTAGTCACAACAGGGATTAATCACTTTGTAATTCTTATATCAATGATTTATTTTTATTTTTCTATAACTTAAATAAACTATGTCAAGTATATTTAATCATCTTTACCCTTGATCGCATTCATATATCTAATCTCGCATCATTAACTCTAAGAACTTATTGATTACAAAGGATCATATAAATAGATAATCACAGTATGCCATAGGTTATAGAATAATAATATATAGAATAATACAGTTTACCTATAATTTGAATTATTGTGCTAACTATTAGATAATTCCCATGACATTTAATTCTTGCATGAAATAGATCTGAAACCCTTCCAAAATGATCATTAACACAAATATGTTTTTTATAATTAATAAAAAAATTAGTAATATATCAAATAAAATTATAGTTTATTAAAAAATAAAAAAAACAATAAACCATAGTATCGTTCAAAAAATACTTCATTTGTGTTTGTATAAATAATTTATGCACAAAATATTAAAAAAAACATCTAATTATATTTTTGAAAAATATAATTTGTTCGATGTAGTAATTAAAAAAATAATACTAGTTGAGTTTGTTACTATGAAATAGTCACACGTTTTATAAATTATGGAAGAACATATATTTTATTACTAATGGTAGTAGATGCATGCTACTACTACCACTGAAATAGAGGATCTACAACCATTGGTATACATGCTATCATTAGAACATATGTTTATGATATATCCAGTTATGAGGTGATACTACTAGTTATGGGGTGATATTACTAGTTATGAGGTTCTACCACTAGTTATGCAGTGATTCCATTATTATAGGGTGTTACTACCATTATTGTAGATGGATAATTCTACCGCTCGTTCTTACTATGCATGGGAGACCATGATACCATTAGAATAGAGATATTCACAATGAAGCTTCATGTATAGGAGACACAATTCCAAATATACAATAATCATGGTGAAGTGTGAGGCTGGTCAATGTGCTCCCATAGAGAATGAAGATATTATACCTCGAGTAAGGGTAAAACACCTTGAGTAAGGGTAAAATGTGCTTTGTATAGTTTTTATAAGGGTATTTACTAAATTATATAAGTTACATAAAGGTAGATCGAGTTTTTCATACATTTTATAATGGTTAAACTGATACGGTAAACAATAGGTAAAAGTAAATGAAAAGCTGTATAAAGGTGCATTTGAAAGTTGTGTAAAGGTGCATTGAAAATATTTATAATGTTGTATTGAAAAAATATGTAAAGATACATTGAAAAGTTTCATAAAGGTAATTTGTTACTGATTACATAAGGGTAGATATACTGCAATATAAAGGTAAAGAAAAAATATAACTGGTGTGTAAGCTTGCAATAAATGCTTTGTAACGGTAAACATGGAATTTTTAAGCTACATAATTGTACATTAGAAGCTGAGTAATGGTAAGGATAAAGGTTTAAGCATTACGTCAAGGTATAAAAATACTTACGTAAGGGTAAACAGAATATTTCATATACTGTGTTAGGGTAGAAAGAAACTTATGTAAAGGTAGGAAGTAAAAAATAAGACTTGTGTAAAGGTATATTAGAACTTATTTGAGGGTAAAATATAGTTATGTGAGAGTGAAAAATACATATAAATAATATAAAAACATGAAATATATTTTATGAAAAAATAAAAATAATTCAATAATAATAAAAATAAATAGTGAAGAAAATTAACAAAATAAATTTTATTTAATTAACAAGTAAATTATTTTCAATTAATATTTTAAAATAAAAGAATGTTGAATTTTACAAAATAATAAAACAAATAAAATACTATACCAAAACCAAAAACACTAACACTTATAATCTCCCCCATTTTTTGAATTGAAAAACCAAACTTTTGATTTATAAACTCTAACTTTTCTCCCCCTTTATGAAGTTTATCAAAAATAAAAATATATATAATAAAGAAAAAAAACAAAAATATAGATCCCCTTAAATTCAAACTTTTTTAACACATATATAAGAACATTAAAACACATAATTGTCAAGCTCACATAAGTTAAATATTCAACATCCCAAGTTCAAACATTAATTTCATAAACCTCATAGAATTTAATGGTTTAGTAAAGATATATGGAAGTTGATTTTCTTTTAGAAAAAAATCAAGAATTATATCTCCTTTATTAACATGATATCATAAAAAAATAAATCTAACATCAATATTTTTATTCCTATAATGATGGAAAGGATTTTTATATATTAAAATAACATATTTATTGTCACTATATATATGCATTTTATCTAAATAAACATTGAAAATCAGATAATGTTTGTTTTATGAAAATACATTGAACATATAAATTTACAAAAGCAATGTACTCAACCTCAACTATAGACAATGCAACTAACAATTTTTTTTAGAACTCCATAAAATTAAACATTTTCTGATTAAGTGAAACATACTTGATTTTATTTTCCTATCAAGTCAATAGCCTCTGAAAACAGACTCAAAATATGATAAATAATTAAAAAAATTCTGATTGGAGTAAAATAAACCAATGTCAAAATTTCATTTAATTTATCTGATTACTATTTTAACTTCCTTTAAATGAATTTTTTCTAAATTAGAATAATATATTGAACACATGCATACTCAAAATATTATATCATGCATTGATGTGGTCAAATAAATTAGTCTTCCTATCACTCCTCTATACATTTTATCATTCAAAAATTTTATAGATTCATCTGCATCCATTATAGAATTGGTTATCATTAGGTTTTTTCATAGTTTTATATGAATAAAGATTTAAATTTTTAGACAAATATTTTGAATATACTCTTTAATTTAGAAATATATCATTTTTATTTTTAAAATTTATAGACCATAGAAAATTTTTAATTCACCCATTAAACTAATATCTAATTCATTTATAATTAAATTTTGAAAATTCATTAGTAAGAATGTCATTTGGGGATCCAAATATAATACCATTAACATATATAAATATAATTAAAATATCATTTGATACTTTATTTATAAATAAAGTGGGATCAATATTTCCTTTGTTAAAATAATTATTTAATATTAATATAGTTAGTCTATCGTACCAATATCTTAGAGGTTTCTTTGGGACATAAAAAAGATTTAAATATGTATAAAACACAATTTGTAAATTAATAAATTTTAAAACTAGGCGGTTGATTAACATGAACCTCTTTAGAAACTACACAATTTAAAAATAAACTTTTTACATTCAATTGAAACAACTTAAAATTTTGATATCAAGGAGAGAATAATAGAATCCAAATGGATTCTATTCGGGAAACTGGTGAAAATGAATCTTTGAAATCAAAACATTCTTCTTGTAAATATCCTTGGAAAACTAAAATAACCTTATTTCATACTATATTATCAGACTCATCTATTTTATTTTGAAAAATCCACTTGGTTACAATGAAATGCTTATCTTTAGGAAACTCAACCAAATTCTAGACTTTATTTTTTTTAAATTGATTACGTTCATCATTCATGGCATTTATTTAATTTGAAAAATTCAATATTTCTTTAACATTAATTTGAACAGAATAAGTAATAAAGGTGTAATTAAGATAAAAATCAAAACTGATTTTCTAGTTATTATTACAAATTAAACATTTCCAATTATATTTTTTAAAGAATGATATTTATGTGTTTTCCAATTTATACGATCAAATTGAGAAGAGATGTACTCCCCCAAAACAAATGCATTATCATTTTAAGATTTATCCTCATAAAAATTGAACTCTTTGAAATCTTCATCAGTGTTATCATAATATGTATTTCATTTACTAATAATTTCAATGAACCTTACATGAGAAAATTACACCATTGACATGGTTATCTTATTATATACTCTATAATCTAAAATGTTATTTGAATATAATAAAAAAAATTCATTACTTTTATCATCAAACTTGTCTAAATTATATTTAATATCTAAAATATAAACTCTAAAACCAAAAACATTAAAGTGACCAATCTTGGGATTCTATTCTTTAAACAAATCATAAGGAATTTTCTTTAACATGGGTTTAATGTAAACTATAATTAATATATAACAATTAGTATCACCAAATATTTCTTAAAAATATTTTTGTAAATTGAATTCATTTAGCATAGTTCTTACCATTTCTTGAATATTTCAATTTTTACACTCTACAACACCATTTTGTTGTGGTGTTCTTGGGGAAAAAATTATTCAAGTGTCTAATATCTTCTAAAAATTTCTCAAAATATAAGTTAACAAATTCACCTCTATTATCACTTATAATTGAAATTATTAAATGACATTTTGACTTTGAATCTACCCACAAAAAAAATAAACATTTTTAGGGTTTCACTTCTATGAGATAGGAAATGAGTCTAGATGAATCTACTAAAATCATTTACAATTAAAAAAATATATTTCTTATTATATAAACTTGAAATTATCGTGGGTTCAAATAAATCAAGATGAATTAGTTCTAATAATCTTGTTTTATTAATATTGTTAACATATCTAAATGTCTTTTTGGGTTTCTTACCCTTTAGACAAGAATCACACACAAAATTCTTACTTGACTTAAATTTTTTAAGTTCTATAACTTGTCCATGTTTTTTTTCAATTTTCCAATTTTTAAAGGTGAACATGTCCCAACCTTCTATACTGAAGATAATTCCATGTTTCTACAACATCTAAACACTTTACATTATTTTGGGTAAGTTCTGAAAAATCTATAAATTATATATTTTTTATTTTAGCATAAAATAAACTAATATTATCTTTATAAAAAATAAATTTATTATCTTCAAACATTACACTCATTCCATCATCACAAAGTATTTAGATTTTGATTAAATTTTGTTTTAATACCACTACATATAGTACTTTAGAAATTATAATAGATTTGAATATTCATACTTTTCCAAAACCTCTAACCTTTTCATTAGAGTTAACATAAAAAGTGGAAGTGCCTCCATCACATGAATTAAAATTTAAAAAGTTAAAAATATCACTAGTCATATTCTTAGAACACCCGTTGTCCATATACCATGTATCATTATAACTATTTAGGTAGATTTACTATAAAATAAATTAAATGGATAATTGCATTGGTACCCAAGCTATTTTGGGTCCAACTTGATTTGTGGTAAAACTTTTAGGAACCCATACTAATTTAAGAAATTTATTATAGGTTAATATAAAAGATAGATTATTATAAATAAATGTATTAGTATTTAATAAAAATTAATTTTCATAATTCCCATTCAAATTACATCTAAATCATGTAACTCTTGGTAAATTACCTTTACTTCATTTAAAAAAAGTAGTTTTGTTCATCTTGAGAATCAAACTATTATAACCAAATCCATATTTATCTTTATTAGGTTTATTTATCAGTATTATCTTATGAAATTTTTCTTTTCCTTAAAAAACATATAAGGTTTATGTAAATATAGTTATTTTCCTTTTATTTTTTTCATTCTATTTTTTAATAACTTCTAGGTCATCATAGATATTCTCATTTGAGTATAATCCTATATTTCTTAATTTATTATTTGCTTATTTGATATTATTATGTTTATTTTCAATTTTATATAAATCATCACAAACTAACTTAAATATTATGTCATGATCTTCATTGATTTTTTGGAAAAATAAGTATTTCATTCTTTTATTCTCATTTTTAGCTTTATTAGTTCAGAATCTCTAACCCTTTTCTCTCCTAAATTTTTTAAAGAAGATACTTTTAGTTATTCATTTTCATCTATAATTTTATTATTTTATCATTAAAATTACCTATATGGTTTAGCTATTCTCAAACTATCCCATTGAAACTTTTAATTTTGTTCAGTTGATTTTTTAACTTTAGTTTCAATTTTAGACTCATAACCTGAAATCAAATCAGAATCAGTACCTACCTCATTTATACTTTTTTCCATCAAGAATAGATTGGACAATTATTTTCCACTCTCAGAATCATCATTTCTCAATTCTGACTCCTCTATGTAACTTCATCCGGTATGATAGGCATGTATTAACTCCTTCTTGAACTACTGGTCTTTCCATTCATAATTCAATTTTAGACAATCTGATTTGATATATCACTTTTCCTACATTCATAGAAAATTAATTCTGAAACATTGTATTTAATACTAGTACCTTTCCTCCCTTTATTATATCCTTTTGATGGTCCCTTTTGGTATTCTTCTTTGAACCTCTCTTTCTTTTCATTTACTTATAAACTCATTTATTAAAATTTAATATGTTATGTTTATTACTTTAGTATAACTTGAAATTATATTAATTAGAAGAAAATTTTATATTAAATTTGAATAATATACATTTCATTTTTTTCAATTTCTTCAACATTATCATTATTCAACTCCATATCATATTGAATAATTGGTCTTATCAGTTTAACTATTGAATACTCAATGAATTCCTTACTTTCATCAATTGGAACCTTCTTTGAGTGATACCTTTTAAGTGGTACTTGATGTATTACTTCAATAATAACTTAATTATTCATGGTTTCCCTGAGTAAAACCATGTTGTTTACAATTTTATTGAATCCTTTGTACATCTTGATGACACTCTCTTGGTCATTCATTCTAAATTCTTCAAACTCATCCCTATGAATGCCCAACTTTATTTACTACAACTTATCAGTTCCTTGATGATTGAATTTTGAAATCCTCTAGAAGTCAGATTTAATTTTACATGATTAAATGTAGATATACATATTTTTACTTAAAATAATAATATAAGTAATTCATAAATTTGTGGTTTAGAGGACATTCTAAAGAATTATTTCTGGTTAGAGATTCTAAATATACCACATGAAATTTATAAATTTTTGACATGATAACCCAAAATTAAGGACCTTCATTTTTTATAAATACCTCCATCAGATCATTCCATTATATAGAATCACATCCATTGAAATGAGTTAGTCTTATGGTATTTAAAAAATCAAATTTATGACTTACCATAACAAAGTAGTGGATCTTTCAATGGACTATTAGATCTATAATAATGGTTAGTATAAAAAGATAATGTCATAGTAATCACCAACTAACTCCTTAAAAGGCACCATAATATGATACTGATTGTTAGGTCTGAGTGAGATGGAAATATAAACTAAAGGTGGGTGAATATTTCTTTTTATAGATATGAAAAAATTACAATTATCAGGGTAATAAATAATTAAATTATGAAAAAATAGTGAAATAGAATATAAAACAAAGTGCGCATGATATTTTTATAGTATTTTAGATCCCCAATATCCTACTCCACTCTTCAATCTTCTTTAATCAGTGATAATAAAGTTATTCGCTAAGAAATTAATTTTTTTAGGGAGTGGTAACCATGTTACAAACATACCTTTTCTCACCTGGTAGTATAACCCAATTACAGATGTACCTTTTACTTACTTGGTGGTATAACCCAAATGAATTTTATAGGAGTCACAACCCACCTGACTTTTTATAGGAGTCACAACCCACACAAATTTTTTTTGGGAGACACAACCCGAACCTTCATTTTAATTAGAGGAATAACGTAATAAGATAACTTTTGGATGGGAAAAGATTAAATCAACTCTAAAATCACAAATAGAAGAATGAATAGATTTAATAATGAAAACCCAAAAGAAATTCAAAATATCAGTGGTGCAGTTGATTATGAATGTCGGTACATCTCAAGTACTACAATCACTTAAGTAGTAGATAATCAAATGATGAATTACATGATGATTTCACCAATGAAACAGTAGTCACTATAGGGATTCATCACTTTTTAATTCTCATATCAATGACATATTTTTTTTTTCTATAACTTGAATAAACTATGTTGAGTTTATTTAATCACCTCCTCCCTTGATCTCATTCCAATGGCTAATATCATATCATTAACTCTAAGATCTGCTTTAGTACAAAATATTTCCTAAATGACCCACCACAGTATCCCATGGCTTAGAAAATAATAATACATAGAATAATATTTTTTACCAGTAATTTGAATTATCACACTCATTATCATGAAATTATTTAAATATTTGATTCCTATATGAATGAGAACCAAAACACTTCCAAAATGATCATTAATACAAATATTTATTTTACAGCTAGTAATACAATTAGTAATATATAAAATAAAATTAGAATTTATTAAAATATCAAAACATTACTAAAACAGAGCATCATTACACAAATATGCCATGTGTGTTTGTATAAAGAATTTATATAAAAAAATATTTAAAAAAACATCTAATTATATTTTAGCAAAATATAATCTATAGGAAGTAGAAATTAAAAAATAATTATTATAGTTGACGTTGCTATTATGCAATGGTCTTACATTTTATATCTGATGAAAGTAGATAAATTTTCTTAACTGATGATAGTAGATTATTTCTACAGATACCACTGAAATAGAGGACCGTTTTTCAATAATATAATAATTCCATTATAATATATTTCTATGATATGACTAGTTATGATGTATTGTCGCTAATTATGTAGTGTTGACGTTAGAAGACAGTTTTTCTACCATTACTATGGAAGATGAATGTTGCCGCCTAGTGATACCGTTCATGGGAGATCATAATATCATTATAAGAGAGACTTCACAATGAATTTTCATGTATGGGAGACACTAGTCCAGATATACAATAATCATGGTGAAGCCTGAGGCTTGTCATTATACTACAATGTAGAATGAGATATTATACCTTGTATAAGGGTATAAAACCTTGCATTAGGGTAAAATATATTATGTATAGGTTGTGTAAGGGTAATTACTAAATTACATATGTTATGTAAAGGTATATTGAGTTTTACATACGTTGTTTAATGGTAAAACTGATATTTTAAACAATACAAAAAGGTAAATGAAAATTTGTGTAAAGGTTCATTGCAAAGTTGTGTAAAGGTGCATTGTAAAGCTGTGTAAAGGTACTTTGCAAAGCTACATAAAGATACATTGCAAATTTTCATAATGGTAAGTTATTACTGGTTACATAAGGGTTGATATATCACTATGTAATGGTAAAGAACATATTTAAATGTTTTGTAAGGGTACAAACAACAATATGTAATGGTAATCATGGAATTTGAAAAGCAACGCAAGGGTACAAGACAAGCAGTGTCAGAGTAAGAAGAAAGGTTTATGTGCTACTTAAGGGAAGACAATGACTAATATAAGGGTAAATAGAATGTTGAATATTATTTGTAAGGGTAGAAAGAAATATACATAAAGGTATGAAAAAATAAGACTTGTGTAAGGGTACATTAGAACTTATACAATAGTAAATTATAGTTGCATAAGGTTAAAAAATACATATAAATAATATAAAAACTTGAAATATGTTTTATACAAAAATAAAATAATTGAAGAGTAATAAAATTAAATTATGAATAAATTAATAAGATTTAATTTAATTATTTAATAATTTTTAAATTATTTTTAATAACGATTTCTAAATGAAATAATTTGTAATTTAATAATAAAAATAAAACAATTAAAATACAATACCAAAACCAAAACTCTTAACACTTACAAAGTAAGAATTAATTCTTGAACTACCTAGATTTTCCTTGTAAAATAGATTATATTGCGTGGTATAGGGAATTACAATAGACCCTGCTAGTTTCTAGCATTTTCCACTCAAATTTCACATAAGTTTGCTTCATGGAATACATGTTGCAGCTTGGAGGTATCAAATTTTCCAAATCCACTAAAAATTGTATAATCACCTTGGTGGAATGGTTCATTCACTATGGTTTAGTACTTTAAATATTACCTTGAGTATGGCATGGAAAATGAGTTATGACATGAAGTTCCTATATTTTTCAGTGACTAAAAATCGACCCATAATCCTCTAAAGCATAGTACTCCTACAGTGAATAGAACTTTGATGAAGTATCCTCTATGACATGGACATTAAAAATGTGATGTAGGGTCCTATAGAACATTTTCCATACTATTTATGATTTTAACATCTCCACAGCATGTACACATCTATAACATCATATCCTAACTCGATGTCGACATGTTATAGAATGAACATCAGATGTGTCATGGAACTTCTCCTCCAAAAAACTTTTACAACACAATACTTATGTTTTGGACTGTAACCCCTTGTTCTTCTCCTCTCAATAGTCATGTATCATGAACTACTTACATAATATATAAACAATTTTAAATGGTTTGATAATTTTATGAATGGGTCTCTAATAATATTCACCTCATAATAAATGTGATTTTAAAAATGATTTACGTATTGAGAACAAAATCCAACAAAAAGTATCATACCCACTCCAACCTTTCAATAACTTCTCAAAAAAATCTCAACACCTCTTGGTCTCAACAAAATCCAACACAAAGTATCATATCCACTCTGGTAATGTCCCACAATTTCATTTTTTAGAAGTTTATTCCTCTTTATTGGATGATCGACACATGTAAAGTGTCCCGGGCATGCATGGATTTAGTTGAGGATATCTTTTATAATTCTCCCAGCTTGAAAATTCCTTCAATGATCAAGCTTATAATCCTTAGAGAAAAAAAACCTGAATAAAATGCTTCACTACCACATTCCATAATGAAATTCATGATCTATTTTTTGTAATCATGTGAAGAGGATGATGCATGTTTAGGCAAGAGGACTTAAAACTGAATCGAGGTTTGAAAACTTTATGGGCCCTAGTGAAACAAGATTTATCCTATGTTTGAAAATTTATTTGGTTTGTTTCCATTTTCCTTTAATGTTTTAGGGCTTGTAAGCATGGTAATAACTGCACTTGTGAGAGGAGGATAAGATTTGGGAGTTGTAATTACTCTAAAATAGGGTACCCAGGCCTAGAATGGTCTGTATTGGATCTTTAAATGTTGGAGGATAGGTGATGAACTCAAAGGAATAACCGATGATGATTTTTTTCGAGGTTCTCAAATATAAAGTGGATCTACTATAATTTTAATAACCTAGTGGATAAAGGTAACCACCAGAGAGAGCCTTGGAATGCTTTTATTGGTGTGGAGATTTAAAAAGATATAGGAGTTGGGCTTCTTGAGTTTGTCTTCATTGGGGTAATTCTTCAAGAACCTTGTGTGAACCAGCTTTATAGGTCATAGATGGTGTATTTGAAGTGATCTGAGGTCCTCATTGGTCTTGGATACCTATACAAGAGGAAAACTATTAGGGTAATCATTAAAGTGGTTGTCCTAAATAACAACCAAGATCCACTGGGGAGTTTTATATGGATGTAGAGTGATTTAAAAGAATTTTTTTATTAAAAAAATTTTAATTGATTAACAAGATTATTGCTCATGTTGGAATAGAAAAACAAAATAAGAAACAACACCAAGATATAATGTTTTTTGGATTGATGTGATTCTATATTCACAGTGATAACACCACCCATGGAAGATTATTATTAGAGAATAGAAACAAGAAATTACATTCTCGATGCAAGAAATTAAAAACCAGAGAAGTTATCTAAGGAGAACATTATTACTAAACCAGGTGATGGTGATGAACAATGTCACGTGAAGTTAGCATTGTCCACTCATGTACGGACTCACACAGGCAACCATCATTAAGGATATAGTAGTGGAAAACTAAAAATAAATCTCTTATTGAGCTATATATTTTTACAGAAAATTGTATATGATTAAAGATGTAAGTACACAACTACCATTATTCATGCTAGGGTCATCTAAATCTAGTTCCTAGTTAAATTATTCATTGAGTCTCCACGATACAAGATTTCCAGTTACAGAAGAATAAAACTTTGATCACTAGGGAACAAGAATCAAGAACCAGTACCACAACTCTCTATATTTCTCTTTAGATCTCCAAAAAACAAGAGGTTTTCCTCCCCACAATTCTATTGGAACACTAGATAGAATAATAAAAAATAAAAAATATATAAAAATGTATTGAATCAACCCATAGGGTGAAATAATGGAATGTCATAAAGCATCATGCGGTGAGTGTAAAAGACACATGATGAACATCGTGTGGAAGGTTGGGATGAAATAAGTGATTCGAGTAACCATGTGCAGCGCAGCTAGTAAGGAAATGTGGAAGGTACTAAATAGAATTATGATGGGGTCGGAGATCTAATACACCGCAAAGAAGCACACCTATCCACACATATGGTTGTTGGATGACGAATGATCAACACCCCATATAGATTCTGTTAATAAGGAAAATCAAACCAATATAAAAATACACCATAAGGGAAAATGAGATAAATTAATTTGGAAATATAATTTCCATATAATAGTATACATGTAAATCAAATGAAACATGTGAAACATTCATATTTTATAATTAAATGAATATTTAGATTGAAATATAACATTATAGGGAAATGAAAAATTAAAAAAAACATCCAAAAATCAAACTTATGTCAGCATTAGTTCCTCATATTCATCGGTAGGCATGGATTTGAAATTAGTTCTTCCCTACCCAACATCAATAGGTGACTAGGAATGCTTGATCAGATTCCATTTTTCGGTTCATTATATATCATCTTTGGTGGATTGAGCGTATGGGGTCAAAAAGCTAAACTTAGACCGGCATTGGATTCTTCTTTTCTGGTCAGAATAGGGTGGTGAGGCAAGCTTAGGGTCACTATAGGTAGCACAACTCATATTAAATGGGTGGTGTGGTTATAGCTTCAAGCGGCTTCTATTCATGTTTATCAGCAAGATCAATCATCTCCTATGTAGTTTATTTAATATAATTTTTTTTGTAAAAAAATTAAATAATACAAGGATAAAAAATTTCTTTTTAATGTGGAAAGGTTGTAGAGGATCCACCACCTTTCCTATTTATTAAAAGGCAGAATAGCTCATACCTCCTTTTCCACTCATTGGTGAGGATCAATGAAAAGGCTAAGGCAGTATAGGCAATTCCACCTTTCTTCTATAGTAAAAAATAAAGGGGCTTCCACAATGCCGCTTTTCACCTAAATAAAAGAGAAAGGTGGCAGCACCCTTGCTGACTTTCTCTGATGTGTCTATAAAAGGGAACCCCCCCCCCCTCTTCACTAAAAATTTCAATCATCTACCTAAGATTCTCTCCCTCCCTCTCTTTATAATTATCATAGGGGTTCTTCCTTTGTGTGTGGTGGTTTCGGTGTCCTAAAAGGAGTTCTGGATTTTGTGAAGCATCATTTAGAGGTATTTTTTCTTATTTATTTTAAAGTTATCTATTTATTTAATTTATTTGTTTTTATTGAGTTTTAAATATTTTATTTATTTACTAGTTTAGTTAGTTAGATATAGTTTAGAATAATAGTTATTATTAGTAACGATTAAGTATAGATTAACTAATTAATAACTTAGTATTAAATAATGATTAGATAATTATTAACTAATAATAATTAACTTCTGAATACCATATGATTAACTAATGATCAAGTAGTAATTAATTAAGGATTAAGTAATTTTAACTAATTATTAGCTCATGAATAAAGAAGGATTAACTTATGATTAAATCATTATTAAATAATTATTAACTAATAAGTAAAGAAAAATTAACTAATTAATAAAGATTGGTTAACTAATGATTAAAGAATGGTTAACTAATAGTTAACGATTGATTAACTAATAAATAAATAATGATTCACTAATGATTAAATAATGACTAAAGAATGATTAACTAATTATTAAATAATGATTAACATATAATTAAATATTGATTAACTATTGGTTAAGTAATGATTAACTAATGATTATAGAATGGTTCACTAATGATTAAAGAATGAATAACTAATGATTAGATAATGATTAAATAATACTTAGTTACTGATTAAAGATTTATTAACTAATGATTAAATAAGGATTAACTAATTATTAAATTATTATTAACTAATGATTAAATATTGATTAACTAATGATTAAAGAATGATTAACTAATTATTAAATAATTATTAACTAATAATTAACTAATTATTAACTAACTATTAACTAATTATTATCCAATGATTAACTAATGATTAAAGGTTGATTAACTAATGATTAAATATTTATTAACTAATTATTAATTAATTATTAAATAAATATTAACTAATGATTGTAGATTGATTTAAAAATGCTTAGATAATGATGAAAAGGTGATTAAATATTGATTAACTAATGATAAACTAATGATTAAAGAATGATTAAATAATGATTCACTAATGATTAAAGAATAATTAATTAATGTTTAAAGAATGATTAACTAACGATTAACTAATGATTAAAGAATTATTAACTAATGATCAAAGACTCGCTAAAGAATAATTATCCAATGATTAACTAATGATTAACTAATGATTAAAGGTTGATTAACTAATGATTAAAGATTAATTAACTAATGATTAACTAATTATTAAATAATGATTAAAGATTTATTATCTAATGATTAAAGATTGATTAACTAATGATTAACTATGATTAAATAATGATTAACTAATGATTAAATAATGATTAAATAATGATTAACCAGTGGTTAAATAATGATTAACTAATTTTTAAACAATGATTAAATAATGATTAACTACTGATTAAAGAATGATTAACTAATGATTAACTAATGATTAAAGAATTATTGACTAATGATTAAATAATGATTGACTAATGATTAAAGAATGTTTAACTAGTGATTAAAGAATTATTAGATAATGATTAGATAATAATTAGATAATGATTAACTAATGAATAAATAATGATGAAATAATAATTACAAAATTATTATCTATTAATTAACTAATAATTATATATAAAGTGGCTATTTTATTTATATTAATGAATTAATGATAAAATAGTGATTAATGATTGATTAAGGATTAATTAATATAGGATTAATTAATTATTAAATAATTATTAAGTAATAATTAATTAATGATTAGCTATTAATTATTTTTATATTAACATATAATAAACATAAGTTGAAAGATGGAAAACTAGATGAAAAATATGCTTTACTGTATACATGATTTTTTACTCCCATGATATAGATGAATCATACCTTATTGAATTCCTTGTTTATTACTCTTGATGGATATGTTTTAGATGAATCAAATTCCCTTTATAAACCACTTAACATACCTTTAGTAAAGTTAAAAATTTTACTACAAAACATTAGTTTTATCTTTTAGGATATAAAAATACATTCTAAAATTTTGGTATCATAAAGATTATGTAGTTATCTAAGAAATAAAATCCCTATCTGGATACTATAAGTGGATGTGGGTCTGGCACAAATGTATCTAGGTTAAAACCTAAAAATATTACATTGAGGTAGACTCGATCGGGAACTGGTGCATTACAACCGGCCTTACTAGACAACTAGTTTTACACTCCCTAGGGATATTCTTTAGATGATTCATATTTCTTTATAAACTGTTTAACATGCCTTTAGGAAGATTAAAAAAATTTAAAATGAAATATTATTTTCATCCTTTAGGATATAAAAAGATGTTCTAAAATTTAGTATAATAAATATTTTATGGTCAACCTTAATTTTGAGTAGTATTTAAAATATTATAATTTTGATCAAAAAAACATTTTTCAAATAGAGAATCACGTTTTCCTATGTCTACTACTATAGTGAGGTTATTTAAACTGAACAAGGTGCCTCTTATAGTACACAACCAACTACAATGGTCAGGACATATAATTGTTTAACCCTAAGGGAACTTCAAAGAAGAATTCATGGTTTCTTAAATCTGGGACCTAATCAAGAGATCAAGTCTATTAACTATAGACATTTTCAATTATTGTCTACACTATGGAATCAAGTTGTCCGTTGGCTACTAATGAGCACTGGGTCCAAGCAAGAATTTTATTTTTTCAGAGGTCAGATGGTTCCATGATGGACTTATATGTTGAGGTTTTTACTGTACAACAACAATGTCTAATTGTATGAATACATACACTTAAAATAGTGGTTGAAGAAAGTTCATCCCAAGAAATTGAGGATATTCCCTTTGATGCGGAAGAGTAAAACCTAGAAGATCTCCTAGATATACATCTAAATCCAACTTCTAATGAAGATTTTTCTAATTATAGGACTGATGGAGACAAAAGTACTATTGAGGAGGGAGTTAAAAAAGTTGGGGAGGAAGTTTCTAGAAATGTAGTATTTGTACAAAATCCTCAAACCACAATAAATCATCCACCACTCTTTTCATCTAGGTCAGAAGTAATGGAATTTTTTCCTGAATTTGACTAGGATGTTTCCATACCTTCAACTAAGTTTCTTCCAGTTGTAGTGGATAGTTTTATTGAGAAAGAAAAAACATTATATATTGGAATATATTTTCAGAGTAATGATTCATTAGAAAACATACTAAAAAGATTTCATATTGAGCGGCATTGAAGATATTTTTTAGGAATCAAGACATATAAAATACATCATATAGTGTGATAAATATGGGGATGATTATAGATTTCACTTGAGATAAATTCTTGACATTTCATTTGGAATTTTTATAATTTAAAAGATTGAGGCAGATCAAACTTTCATTCATCCAAACTTGACACAAGATCATAATTCATTGGATAATGATTTTTTGTCATCTATTGTCATCGAGATGATTAGGAACTACCAAGATGTTCCTATATCTCTTGTGCAAGAGAGGATACAAAAAACTTTTGGTTATAATATTTCCTATAATAAGGCATTAATGGGAAAATAAAAGTCAATTGTAAAGGTCTTTGGTGATTGTTATGACTTGTATTAGGTGTTGATGTAATTGCTGACCATACTGAGACAAAATTAACAAGTTGTATTCCATATTGATATAAACAAACATGTGTCTCAAGATAACCTACTTGATCCATATCGAGTTAAATTTTATAATTTGTTCTAGGCATTCCTCTCCAATATTTCTACAATTAATTTATGAAAATAGTTTATATAGATTAATGGAATGTTTCAATACATAAAATACATTTGTGTATTATTGATTGTGGCAACCCAAGATGGAAACTATTTTCCCCTGCCGCTTTTATTTTACCTTGTGGATAAGGAGAATTAAAAATCATGGAGTTTTTTTGGCATGTATTAACAAACATTTCAATAACATTTGAGTTGTTTGTTTAATATCTGATCATCATCAGGAAATCAATGAAGCAATCAATGCAGATCATGATACATGGAGACCCCCAAATGCACATCATTGGTACTACATTAGAAACATTTCTAGAAATGTATGAAAATCATTCCATGATAAACATATAAAGAAGGAAACCAAGTGGCTTGGTATGAAATCACTTTATTATTTTTATCTATTTCAACATAATGATAAAATTAATTTATGTGAAATATGATCACCTTTTTGTAGCATATGATCTGGATCAATGAAGTTTTGAACAAAATTTTGAATAAATCTCCAAGTATAATCATGGATTATATGATTATATGATGCAGATTCTAAAAGGAAAATAGACATTGGCATATTATTAGGGGAAGAGGTACAAACACATGACAACAAACATTATAGAGGGCATCAATAAAATTTTCAAAGGGCATTAAAAATTACCTATAATAGGCCTATTTCAATAGAAATTTTATCATTATGTCAAGTACTTCATTGATAGATACAAATAGACCATTAATGAGAATTAAACAAGGGATAAGGTACGGAATACACATTCAATGAGAGATTGAAAATAACATTGAATATGATTCTACTTGTCGAGTGATTCTTTACACCGAGAAGACTATTGATTTGAAGTGAAAGAGTGTCTAGACCCCATCAAAAGTAGTATTGGTTGAGTCTTGGTGGTATTACTGGAAGTGAGATAATGTCAATTTGGAAAACTTATAAACATTATGGTTTCCATGAACACACAACATCGCAACATGTTCCTCTGTAAACATATCATGATAAGAATATATTAATCTAGTGTATGAGTTAGACACCATTTCTAACTGATATGTTGCACCATGGACACCTATTAGGGAATTCTGATATTTCTCAATGCCTAAAGACCAATTGATATTGATACCTAACATCAACAGGTTGCAAAAATGAGGGAGACTAAAGTCTAGTAGTATGTGGAATGAGATGGATTGGCCTTAAGAATAAAGGAAAAGTTTGAGATGCAACATATGTCATTAGGATGGTCATAATAGGAAATAATGGCCTAACATTGTTGGATTGAGTTAACACTCTCAACCACAATGATATATTGTCTCCAGTGTGATCTTTTCACATTATCAATTTCATGGTGTTAATATAAAATCCTTCATTTCTTAGAATTTTCTTGCATTTCCAAATACTTTTACTATCAAATAATAAAAATCCTTTCATATTCACATTATAAGGAATATGAAAATTACATGCGAGGTTAAATAAAAGAATAATAGAACTATCCATGGCTCAAAAATAAAGTAAGCATGAAATAAAATAATAATGAAATATAAAATCATGTTATAAATCATTCATAAATTAAAAATTACACCATTTCATATCTAACTTATTCGTTAAAGTTAGACTAAGGTTTTATTGGGTTAATATAAACATTTTGTCTTCATTTTTTAAAATTTTATTAAAAAATAAGTTATAGAATGTTTTGTAAAGTGAATTAAAATTAATATAAAACATCAAATAAATTTATATATCCATGATAAAATGAAAATTATGATCATATAAAGTGAAATGGAAAAAAGAAAAATCCATTAAATAACACATGAATGATTTATAACATACAATAAATACCTTGAAATTTTTCAACAGAACAGAGTTTGGATGAGATGATCCTGACTTCAGAAGTGAATTAAAATTGATCTTATTTTCAAGTGGTATCTTAACAATATCTTCCAGAAGGAGGTACTAAACTTTTTATTTTTCAAAATATTTCAGTATTCTAATGACATATTTATCATATAGGGAGGCCTATCATTAGAATTCCAACATATTTTCAAAATTCAAAAAGTTAATTGCACCCATTTGGAAGACATTGTTAATCTACCACTTGAAAATAAGTTGTATTTTACTTCACTTCCAAATTCAGGAAAATATGATCCAAACTCTTTTCTGTCGAAAATTTTCAATGTATTCCTTGTCTATTGTAAAGAATTCATGTGTTGATTAATGGGTTTTTTCTTTTCTATTTCACTTTATATGATCATAATTATCATTTTATCATGGATATATAAATTGATTTGATGTTTTATATTCTTTTTACCTCACTTTACAAAACATTATATAAATTATTTTCTAATAAACTTTTAGAAAATGAAGAAAAAATGTTTATATATATAAATAAATAAAACCATATATTAAAAAAATCATTTCCAATGGGAATAGACATGTCATGCCCTACATTATAACAGTCATAACATTCTACTAACCATAATGTTATATTTACATTTTTCACATAAGACTTACTTCATTTTTGTATATAGAGATGGAGGATAATATGTGACTCACTGAGAAGTATAGGCATGTTTCACACGATGTGATAGTGGTCCGTGAGGTTTGATGGATCATAGTGCCTAGTGTACGCCATTATCATCAAATTCTACCTCCATCCTCCATTTGACCATACTTACACCCTGATGGCTTCTATGGTATTTTTGTATCTAATTTTACATTGGTTGATCATCACCTCCTTGTTGCACTCACTAAGAGATGGAGACCTGAGACACACACATTCCTCTTTCTTGAAGAAAAGATGACCATTACCCTAGAGGATGTGGCAGTTCTCCTCAGTCTTCCTTTCCATGGGGATGGTTGTTATAGGATCCACCTATAGAGATTGGCATAAGATTTTATATTGATTGATATGTGTCGGTATTGTGGGAAATGATGATTCTATAGATAGTGGGTTGATATATATGAGGTGGATTGAGATTCACTTTGCACAGTTACCCACTGACACTGATGAGCACACCATCATGTGTCAAGCCCATGCGTATATCTTGAGGCTCATTTGAGGTACATTGTGCACTGGTCACACTGGTATTAATGTGAACATAATGTATCAAGGTCTATTGGTGGATTTTTATTAGGTCGGGAGATATATATGGGGATCTGTATGATTGGATTACACTTACAATGCATTATACATGGCATGCCAATCAGATCACATGGATCTTGAGTGATGTGTCATGCTTATTCAGATGTGGGAATGGGAGCACATCCATCTTAATATAGATTTTCTGCATGATGTTTTTTATTGATGATGGTATTATCACTCATATTTATTGTTTTCTTGTGCTACTTGAATTTATTAAATTTAATTTCTTATTATTTATCATATTCATTGTTGTACATTACAAGGGATTATGGAACACCACTTTTTCGAGACATTGAGGAACAAATTGGGAGAATATCATCTCATATTGGATATTCTATTAACCACCGATGTAAGTATATATAGTATTTCCTTGACTAATCAATTTAATAAAATTATATTTTTTGGTTTTTAGTAATAAATGTTTTTAAAAAATGTCACATGTCATTTCAGGTTGCTTGGCTGCCATATTGGGATCTATTATACTAGATTCCCACATAAAGAATTGTTTGGATTCACGGTGCAATGGATTTAGTGTCTATCATTCACTTTCTTATTGTTGAGTTTCACTAGCCTGATAGAGTCATGTGCTAGTTTGGATTTGTTCAGTGTATTCACTTTCCACTTAGATAGTCAATAGCACTTCATTCCATGGAGATGACAGGGAGGTAGGATATCGACTGGAGCTGATGGCATGCCTATTATTTGGACCTATGGCACATATGAGTGTCATTTCATATTGAGGATAAGCGTACTATTTGATTACCTCTAGCAGAACAACTTTAGTATGAGCCAGGGTGTGGACTAAAGTCTATAATGTATCTTACTACCCACTGAAGAGGGATATAGGATCTAGTGAGTTAATAAATTTCTAATAGTTTGTTTGTTGTAATTTTTTTAATTCATTTTGAATATTTTTACAGCATACTCAACGATAGAATATTATATGTATGTCAAATCCAGAGGAGGATAAGGTTTTTATCCAGGAAATATACCATTATGTAGCCCAAGTGATGATGTCACTGTATCATGTTTTACATGATAACATCTTCGATTTTCCACCCTAGGGAGATGACGTTATTGCCCAGGGAGTGGAGATCACTACTCAAGAACATCCTCCAATAGCTTCTAATGTTGAGGATCCATGACAGCGATGACGTAGACTATGTCATGCTGAACGTGAGGCCTCACCTATTCCATAGGTATAGGTTGGCCCTCTAGAAATCCAGCCTCAGCGGATTGGGGATTTTCATCATGAGGCATGGGATCCATTTGTGTTTTAATAATATCTAAAGTTTTCTCAAGGTACAGATTATCCGAGCTTCTATTAGGGGTCATTTATTATGCCTCCACCTTTCATTCTCAAGCCATTACAAGCTTTATGGTTCCCCCGCGATATGATGGCAGGTCCTTCTACTCACACGGTGGGAGAAGGATCAGGAGAATATGACGACATCTATATGACACATACTCTTTATGTGTCACATCCATAGCATGAGACATTTGAGGTTCTAGCACCTGAGGAAGAGCCATCTCAATCTCATCATACTCCTCCCCATTATAGAGGTCATTAATATGGATATGGATGTCCCCTTCGCAAACCAGATTGTGGGATGGGACCTCATCATAGACAGTGATTGTACTCATTTATTTAAAGGTGTGCTATTGAATTAAAGGATTTGAAAAAACAATGTATTCTATCCTCTATAATATTTTCTGTTTATTAAAATGATTGAAATCTTTTTACTATCAACCATTTTTACATGTTTATCCATTATTTAATTTTATTTATATTTTAGTTACAGTTAATATTTTATAATCTTCCAAATTTGACTACTTGAAACAAAAGAAAAAATATTAAATTTCAAGTATGTAACTTTAAAATATTATAAAATATACACTATAAAACAATCTAAATAAAATAAAAAACATAGCCTAAACATCTAAGAAAAATTAAAATTAAAAATAATTTCATAAATATAATAACTAATTTAAAATGATAGGAATGTAAAAAAATTATATATACAATTTTAATGGTTTAAAACAAAATTATATTGTGCCACTAAAATTAAATTTCATTAATTTTTTTATGAAATGTTTTTTATTTTAAATTATTTTTATATGTTCAGTAAGTGTCTCAAATTTCATTTAGATTGTATTTATACTTTATTATATATAGACTTTTAAAGCCACCAACTTCAAACATTCTAATTCTTCATGTAGGAGAATTTTAAAGAATATAAGTTATAAAATATAAATAAGATCTAAATGATGTTTGAAAAAATCATTCGATATATAAAACATAATTAAAAAGAAACAAAAAAATTAAATATAATAAGTAAAAGATAATTTACATGTCACAAAATTTATTACATAAAAACATAATATTTCTACTTTGAAATATTAATGGACATAATTATAAACAAAATAAAATATAACCAATATATATATTAAAATATAAAAATACATTTTTTTATTTTATTTTTATTTTTTTTTAAGTTTTCGGAAAAGACGGTATTAGAATTTCTACCTTTGGACTAAACCCAAATGGGGAAAGGATGATTTCACCTTTCCATATTATAAATAAAAAAAATAACTTAGTATTATTTAAAAATAAATCCAAAAAAACTTGAATAAAAACCACTCTCTCCTTTTGAGACATCTTCAAGATTTGGTGGATTTAGGATAAATAGAGCAGTGTGGCTTCAACCTCCAGCATTTGGCTCAGACTCAAAAATTTATTCATCATAAAACATATCAATTTTTGGATTTGGTTCATCATCTACACATACCTACATTTGCCTTAGATTTTAGTTGGCTTCATCTGGTAATCAAGTCTGAGTTCTCCCCACTTACATTCATCTTACAGCTTGAATCTTCTGTTGCATCAGATCTAGGGGTTTTCACCAGTGGATCATGAGCTCAATTCAACTAGGAATAAGTTTAAGATTGCATCTTGGTAGGGTTATATGGAAGAATATAAATATTAGAATATGTTAGTGAGGCCACTGTCGAAGGTCGAGGGTTGTACCGTGGGTGTTATGAGATGGGAAACGATAGCGGGGGTAGTCCTATATTAGGAATCTGGGGAGGTAGAAAAACTTGATACCATTGTGAAAATAATGGGAGCACAAATTTATTTTCAACAGTATCATGATTTTACTAGTAGTGGAGATAAAAATTAATTAATGGAGATATTTTTTCCATCATTAACAGAGGATTTTCTCACAACTATAATGTAGATCTTTTTTCAATATTAATGGATGGAAAAATGACAATTGATTTCATTTATTAGAGACATGGACTTGGTGTCTATATATGAGGATGTCATAGCATATTTTGGGACAAAAATGAGATTAAATTCTACTAAATGAGATGTGCTTGAAAAGCTATTCAAGATATAGTCCACCAAGATTAAGAGGAAAGGGGGTGCCACATTTGCGGTAGCCCATGAGGCTCATCAACAATTATGAGATTGAGTTATACTTGTGTATAGGTGTTTAAAAGGTGTTCAAGATGCATTATATCAAGAAAATAAGGGTCCTATAACATTTTTGGTAGAATGTTCGGTGCACTGATATGGAATAGGTGTGGAGAAGCAGCAATGAGATCAATGATTAAGGCCATGTATTGAAAGTCTTCATGATAGCAGTGATTAGGTGGCGTGTCCTAGTTGATGATTAGATATACATCATAATGATGATATCATGATAGAGAAAAATACTTTATGTGTTGCAAGATTGTGTGACGCTAATGCAGGTTCAAATAAACATCCCCGATGTAGCACTATTGGAGAAAGGATTTTTAACAATGCTAGAAAAATTCATCAATGAAGCTAAAAAATGTTGTTGATCTAAGAACCATCAAACGGGGATATTTTTATCAGTGCTACAAAAAAAGAACTAATAAATGTGGGATTTTATCATCACTAGTGTAGCACTCATAAAGGTCATGCTCCTGTAGTGTTCTATTAAAATTACAGCACACTATAGGACCAAATAAATAGCAGAAAAAAATAAAAGATATGGAAAATTAATAATTTAATTGAAAACAAATTACATCACAAATACAAAAAAAACAATATATTATAGTTATTTCAAACATTGTTTTGTAAAATTACATTAGAAAGTATAATTTATCACAAACATTAAAAAAATCAATGGTTTCATTGTCTCTGGAACCCAAACACTTCTCAAAAAGACCGATCATGGAATCAGTTATCAAAAAAACCACCCCAAATCAAGAAGAAAAATCCACCTATATAAGAAAAAAATTTATATTAGTAATACTGTAAAGAAATTGATTAAATATAAATATAAAACAATAGATCAATAAAATTTCAATTTTACACTCTTAACAGACACTTTTTGTCTTATTAGTTAAACTATGAATTGGATTGAGGTTTTGATGATTCCTACAAGTCACAAATTACTTATGTATCACTGTCCTAAAGTATCAAAACAATCAGAATGTGTTATATCAATTTTGAGTACATGAATTTTCTTTTCAACTAATATGTCAATTTTAAACTAAAAACACACACTTTCAGTCATACCAGACACATTATGCATCAGATTGAGGTGAGGATGATTCCTATACATCAAAAATGACTTATGGGTCATTGTCCTAAAGTTTCAAAAAAATGAATGTGTTTACTTCATTTTTAGTATGACACTTATCTTTTTTACTAAAAAGTAAATTTTAAATAAAAAGAGACACTTTGATTCATACTGATAACATCGTGTGTCGGTTTGACTTGATACTAATTTCTACACATCAAAAATGACTTATGGATAATTTTCTTAAATTATCAAAACAATATGAATGTGTTTTCTCAGTTTTTAGTGAGTGACACACATTTTGAACTAAAATGTCAATTTTTATCTAATAATGGATGATGTGAGTCATACTGGGAACACTTTGTATCGAATAAAGGTGTGAATAATTCTCACAAATAAAAAATTACTTATAGATCATTTTCTTAAATTATAAAAACAATCATAATGTGTTTGATGAGTTTTGAGTGTGTCACTTGTATTTTTTACTAAAATGTTAATTTTAAATCAAAAGACACACTTAGAGTCTTACCAATAACACTGTGTGTCATATTAACATGTGTATGATTCCAACATGTCAAAAATGACTTAGGGATCCTTTTCCTATAGTATCAAAACAATATGAATTTGTTTTCTCAGTTTTGAGTATGTTAGTTGTGTTTTAACTAAAATTCCATTTTAAACAGAAAGCATGCACTTTGAGCCATACCGGTCACATCATGTGCCAGTTTTATGTGAGACTGATTCCTACACATCACAAATGACTTATGAATCATTGTTATAAATTATTAGGATAATTAAAGTGTGTTTACTTGGTTTTCAATGAGTGACACATGTTTTCAACTATATTGTCAATTTTAAATTGATAATGGAAAATTTGAGTCATACCAAGTACACCATGTATCAGATTGAGGTAAAGCTGATTCCTACACATCAAAATGACTTAGGGATCATTGTCCAAAATTATTGAAACAAATTGAGTGATTTTTCTTTATTTTTAGTATTTGACATGTGTTTTCACCTAAAGTGTAAATTTTAAACTAAAAAAACACACTTTGAGTCATACCATACACACCGTGCATCATATCGAGGTTCTTCTAATTACTACACATTAAAAATGACTTCTGAATCATTTTCCTAAGGTATCAAAATAATCTGAATTCATTTTATTCATTTAGAGCTTGTCACTTGTTTTTTTATTAAAATATCAATGTTAAATAAAAAGTAATGCTTGGATTCATACTAGTTACACCATGTGTCGGATTGAGATGAAGTTGATTCCTACATGTCACAAATGAATTATGGGTATTTTTCCTAAAGTATCAAAAAAATATGAATGTGTTTTCTTAGTTTTGAGTATGTCACTTTTGTTTTTTACTAAAATGTCATTTTAAACTGAAAAAATGAACTTTGAGTCATACCAGTCACATAGTGTGTCTGTTTGATGTGAGAATGATTAATACACATAAAAAATGACTTATGAGTCATTTTTCAAAATTATCAAGATAATCTAAGTGTTTTTTTGGTGTTTAGTGAGTGAAACACGTTTTGAACTAAATTGTTAGTTTTAAACTGATAACAGACACTTTGAATCATACCAAGAACACCATGTATCGGATTGATATGAGGATTATTCCAACACATCAAAAATGAATTATGGATAATTTTATTAAAGTATCAAAATAATCCAAATGCATTTGATTCATTTTGATTATGTCACTTGTTTTTTTAATAAAATGTCATTTTTAAATAAAAAGACACACTTTGAGTCATACCGGTCACACCGTACGTAGAATTGAGGTGAGGCTGATTCCTAAACATCATAAATGACATATGAATTAGTTTAATAAAGTATAAAAACAATTTGAATGTGTTTTCTTAGATTTGAGTATGTCACTTTTTTTTACTAAAATGTCATTTTAAACAAAAAAAACACACACTTTGATTTATACTGGTCACATCATGTATAGATTTTACATGATATTGATTCCTACATATTAAAAATTAATTATTAATTTTTTTCTTAAATTATCAATAAAATCCATATGTGTTTTCTCAATTTTCAGTGAGTGACACACATTTTGAACTAAATTTTAAATTTTAAACAGATAACCGAAACTTTGAGTCATACTGGGAACACCGTGTATTATATTGAGGTGTGTATGATTCATACACATCAAAAATAAATTATATATCATTGTATTAATGTATTAGAATAATAAAAAATTGTTTTCTTTGTTTTGATTATGTCACTTGTATTTTTTACTAAAATGGAAATTTTAAATAAAAATACAAACTTTGAGTTATAATGGTCATACAGTGTTTCAGATTGAGGTTCAAATGATTCATGAACATCATAAATGAGTTTTTTATACTTTTCCTAAATTATTAAAATGATCCAAATTCATTTTATCTGTTTTGAGTTTGTTATTTTTGTTTTTTACTAAAATGTCATTTTAAACTGAAAACCTGCACTTTGAGTCATACCAGTCACATCGTGTAGCGATTTTATGTGATATTAATTCCTAAATGTCAAAAATTACTTATTAATCATTATAATGAAGTATAAAGACAATTTGAGCATGTTTTCATGGTTTTTATCGAGTGATGAATGTTTTGAACTAAAATGTCAATTTTAAACTAATAATAGACAAATTGATTCATACAGAGAACACCATGTTTGAAATTGAGGTTTGGATAATTTCTACATGTTAAAAATGACTTATTTATTACTTTTATAAAGTATAAAAACAATGTGAATGTGTTTTCTCAGTTTTGAGTATCCCACTTGTCTTTTTCACTAAAAGGTCAGTTTTAAATAAAAAGATGCACTTAGAGTCATCCCAGTCACACCATGCATCATATTTAGGTGTGGTTAATTCCTATATATCAAAATTTACATGTGGGTAATTTTATTAAAGTATCAAAACAATCCTAATTTTTTATAGTTTTGAGTATGTTTCTTGTGTTTTTTACAAAAATGTCATTTTAAACTGAAAATCTGAACTTTGAGTCATACCGGTCACATCGTTTGTCTATTTGGAGTGAGAATAATCCACACATGTCAAAAATTACTTATGAATTTTTTTCCTAAAATATCAAGACAATATGAATGGGTTTTCCCAATTTTGAGTATCCTAGATCTATTTTTTACTTAAATGTCATTTTAAAATGAAAACTTTCATTTTGAGTTATACCAATCACATCATGTGTCACCTTGATATAATACTGATTAATACACATTGAAAAATACATTATTAATCATTTTCCTAAATTATCAAGACAATTTGGCAGCATTTTCTTAGTTTTTAGTGAGTGACATAAATTTTGAACTAAAATGTCATTTAAAACTAAAAACATAAACTTTGAGTATACCAGTCACAAAATGAATTGTATTTTGGTGTGGATTATTCCTAAATCTCATAAATAACTTATGAATAATTTTTATGAAGTATAAAAACAATACAAATTATTTTTATCAATTTTCACTATCTGGCATGTGTGTTTAACTAAAATGTCAATTTTATACTGAAAACACATAATTTGAGTCATACTGGACACACTATATATAAGAGGGAGGTGTGGTTGATTCACACATGACAAAAATGACTTATGGATCATTTTCCTAATTTATAAAATAAAATTGATAATGAAATCAACTAAAAAATTAGATAAAATGGTGAGAAAATCAACTAAATAAGTACTAGGCACTCACCTTTTCATGGTGTCTATATACATTCTCACACCAGGTATGTTTACAATTAATTTATATACAAATATATTTATTCTTTTGAATATTGGGACTATAGAAATTCGTCATAGTTCTGGTATAATATAAATAAACAAACTATTAATAAATATTTTAAATTAAATTGTAATTGTCTTCAAAAATACCTTTTTGAGGATGTTAGTTTGTTGATGGAATACGATATATTTCATAAATTTTAAAACATAATAACCACAATATTTTCCATTGGTATTGTTTTAGACAATATAGAAACATTGATAAAAATAAGTAATTTGTTTTGATATATGTTTAGATAGTGAAATCTTATTATATATACCCTAATACTTATCCACTTGTATAAGTTTATAGGCTCCTTGTATTCATGTACTGTCCTCATGCCATGATTTTGAGGATATGTAAACACCACCCAACCACAATATAATTTTCATTAAAAAATAATATAAATTTTATAAATTGAAGTATAGTATTAAAACATTTTATGCAATGTATTATAAATTGATAAACGTCATTACGTGTGGTCGGTTTTTTGGGTATTCATGCATTGAATCTAGAAAATAGACCTTTGGAGTATCCAAATTGACTGCAATGAGTAACCAATGCTACCTAAAATATAAAAATGAATAATTAATGAAATTAATGAGGATATATTTGATATAATTAAATTTTATATTTTTACCCCTACGTCATGGCTATTAAGAAGAGTCTGTGATCTAAAATTTTTCTTTCAAACATTGATTCCATTTTCTTCTCTATTACTTTCATTTTCTTTGGTTACTATTTTAATTATTGTGTAGAAATGATTTCTGGACTAATGAGTCCAAATTTTTATTCACAGGGTTTTCCTTTCAAATATTATTCATATATATTCCTACAAAAAAATTGAATAGAATTCAGTCATAATTAACATAGTAGACCAGCTATTGGACAAAAAAATGATGAAGAAAACCTCATGTATACATTTACAACTAATAGTCCTAGCCTTTCATGCATGAGGATTTTATTTACATTATCAAGACCAATATATTCTTTAATGTCTTCTCTATACATCTATTCCTAAAAATAAATTGTTTTTTTAGAACGATTTTTTAATGTTCTGTCCATGTGAAACATTAGTGTTAGTACATGTACAAGTTCAATGGGTGGGGTAGAGGTACTTTTTGAATATCTTTTCTATTGGTTGGTTGATCCTTTAGATCATTTTTTTTTAAACATACATTTCACCCATTCCCTTTGTTTGTCTATAATAACATTCATCAGTTTGGACCTTTTTTCGTTAATTTTTAAAACGTTTTGCATGAAAAATAAATTTGAAATGAGTACCTCATTGTCGATATGTTTTTTTACAAGATATAATGGACATGATATGAATGTTCCAATAGTTTTATCAACCATATGAATATCTTCACCATAAATTGGAATAGGCAGATCATTGATCATATCTTGACCTATGTTAACCACCACCCTCACATGACCTATTTAAATTTTTTAGTTGTGTTGAATATATCCTTAGATATTAAACATGGTACCCCTCACAACAAGGTGATGGGTTGGTGTTGATAGATATAAATCAAAATAATTTTCAACCTATAGAATATCAGTACATTAAATGTATCAATGTCTTCTTGATTCATATTTCATAGAAGCAATTACAACAATATTTATTACCTCTTCTAAGATAGCTCTCGGAGGGGAATGACTCACCTAAAATATGGTAGGGGTGGGGGATATTCACATAGTGTTTGTTCTTGTGTTGTTTCTTCTATTTGATTCCTTCCCATAACATTTTATATCTAATGTGACTCCCAATTAATTTTTTATTTTAAAAAATCTAATTATTCCAAAAAATATTCCATTTTATTACCTTTATCCCCATATTCATTTATTTTCTAAAAATATGTTCAGAATGACACCCCAAAACCCACACCTCTGATATGACCATACTTTTTGGGACACTTCAAGGCCATTGATAGTAGTTTTTTATCAGGTAAAACTGATAATGATTCTCATGTCTAAGTCGGATAAAAAATATAGGTAAATAAGTAATCATTATTATATAATACCGATTTAAAGAAAGACAAAGTTTTATTATGTGATACTTACACATGATTCCCATACTTTTTATGTGTTTTCATCTATTAGTATCTCTTATTTATTTACACATGAATCCTTCCATATCACATGATGTGGGGTAGAAGATTTTTTGGATTTTTATTCATCAATCTTCATATAAATAGAAGAACATAATTCTACAGTGGTTTTATTTCACATAAAATATTATGTTAGATATAAAATATATACCACTTTTTTTCAAGTGAATAATAACCCATACATTCTTTATGGTATGGATACATTGTTTTTTCTTCTTGTTTCTTATTTTAAGCACTCAATTTTTTGTTTCATAAATTAAAATTTCTTAATCAAAGTGATTAATACACATATTTTCAAGCAATTTATTACCATTTACAATGTTTCTAAAAATATGTCTTCTCACGATGACCAATAAATTCATCCCATGCTTTTGTTTTATCAGGTGTGCATATATCTTTGGTGGATATAGGTTTATTTTACCATCAGTGTCTTTGAGATGAAAATTTATAAGAATTGTGTGAAAACAATTTTGATCTATTTCAATGAGCATTAATAAAAATTTCATTCAGTATTCATCAACTATAAATTCAATGTGAAACAGATAATGAAGAGTAATTCATTGTTTCATAATTTTGTTTTTTAGTAAAATAAAGAAAGTATATCATAATATTACCCTAATATCTTCCCAAATCAGTTTCTTAAGTGTGTGAACAACATTGTGGCATTAATTTACATCATTCGGCACATGCATGTGAGTGGTGATCCAAATGTAACTACTCAACAAGGCCTTGTTGGGGTTAATAGGTTGTCCATGTGCATTCCATCCAACCTCAAATGTTATGCCTTTGTTTATCTCCTTAATAATTTTTTCTAACACCACCACACTAATATGCTTCTCTTTTTTTAGGGACACTGATTGTTTACTATTTATGATTTCCTCATCTTCAACATTATCAATAGGTTATTCCTATAAATTGGTAGCATCATCATATGTAGAAGTATGTTGTTCCTATGCATTAGGAGCACCATCATTTTGAGAAACCTATTGTTCCTCGATATTGGATGCATCAGCATGTGCATATGTCATTATTTATAAAAGTGGTTGAATATTTAATTTAGATTAAATTAATATAGTAGTGAACAAATAATAATATGATATAACTCAATGTATATTACAAAAAAATATAACCTGATTATTGAACACTCTTTCTTTTAAAGATTGAAGGTATTTCACCCATATAATGAGTATCAAAATCCCTTCATTGTAGTCTCATCTGAAAAACAAGACCCTATCACTAAAAAATATTTAACATTTTCCAATAGAGAAATATCTGTTGGTAAAGGTACATTTTCTATAGGAAAATAGTTTTAAATATGTATATATATATATATATATATCTTTATCACTAAATTTTTGTTAAAATCTTTTTCACTAAATGTAATTACAATAGATAAAATAGTTCTATTGCGATTATAATAATACCAAAAGATAATATATATGTTGGTTAAAATTCTTAGCAACATATTAAAATTACAAAGTTATCTATTAGTAATATTATTATCAATATTTATATTTTAATCGGTAATATTATTTGTCTCTAAAATTTTATATTATATATATTAAGATAATTTTATATAATATATTTATTATATAATATTTATAAAATTAACTTATACAAAACTTAAACAAATTGAGGGTTTATTTGAAAAAACATGTTCAAACATCATATAAAAACATGGAATTAATAGAACACAAAGAGAATGAATCACCTTGTGAATCTCAAAACCAAAAAAAATGAAAAACACGTGTATATGAACAATTCCATGATTTAAAAAATCACACGAACCACCCCTGCACAAAGTAATCAGCAATAGATTGTCACAAAAACTATAACATCACAACATCTTCCCCAACAATAGACCAAATCAATAAACATGTCATCATAAGAAACCCAACACCATGCAATCTTAATCATCCAAATCCAAGTTCCCAATAGCATTTCAAGAATTAGTAACCCTAAAGATGCATCACATCAAAATCGAGGCAAGATAGTAGCAGCACAAGGCCACCCATATGATAGAGTCTAATGTCAAAGATCCCTCACCCGGCATAGATAAATAGTTTACTAACAAGAAGATGAAAATAGAAAATCACCCATGAACACATCCTCTATCAGAAAATCTAGAAAAAAAAGAGCACGAAACAAACGAAAAAACACGAAGTAGTGACACAAAAAAAACAAAATCAAAGGAAATTTCTAGTCTTTAGCAAGACATAAGTCAGATCAACCTTAGAAATGGATATCAACCCCTGTAATAGAGCCAAAAATTACAAGAGAATAAAATTATATAGTAATCTATGAACCAAAATTCAAACCATTCCCTTGAGATCACTACAGCATGATAGGAGACTAAAGGAACAAAAAATAAAAGGAAACCAAACCCGCAAATCACGAACAGATAGCCAAAAAATACCAAATGTTAAGACAAGATACTGTAAGGAAAGGACTAACTTAGAGTCAACCTATTATTTAATTAATAATTAGTGGAATTACAAGATAATAGCCTTGTGTAGAAATCTAATTTCCTTTGAAGACAAAACAATTTGAATTAAGATAAGGGCTCATATAGTCCCACATATTTGGAATCGATGATTTATAGTTACATCAATACAAAAATCACCAATTTCATGAAAATTAATCTAATTTAGAAAAAAAATAACAGATCTTGGATTGAAATACTCAAAACCCATTCAAAACTAAAAGGAAAATAAAAAAAAACATATCCTCGCTCGTGATATGTGCTAAAAAGTGTATGACAAAAAATATAAACATTCATCAAAACAAATGAAATCAAATATTAGTTCACATAAAACATAACAGAGCCAATAAATAAAGGATTTATTTGAATAAAATGGTATGTAATATTATCAAAAAGGTAACTACTTTTAATTTAATACTTTATATATACATGCATATCAATAATTGACCAATTTAAATTCGTATTATACACTAATACCTGAATGATCAAGAGGAATTATGGACTTTTGAAATAATTTTATTGTTAATAAAAAAATCTTTACCCTCTTACAAGTTTATACTGACCTAATAATTTTAAATAAAAATATTATTTTCCTAATAATAACATGAAGAAACATATATAGATTCAATTAATTTTTAAATCAAAATTCACATAATATATTTGATATGTATATAAAAAAATTCCATATGAAATATGAGTTTAACATCATAAAATCTTATCAAAATAATAATTTTTATATATAGTTTTTAATTACACAATATTACAGACCCTATTCTCAAGTAAATTCTAGAATTAAACTATAATATAATACTTAAATTCCCATAAAAGTTCAATTAATAATCAAAAAACAACACGGTTTCAAATTAATTATACAGGAATCCCAATATGAACAAAAAATACTAGATGAAAAATGAAAATAAGAAATATGTATAAGTATTTTATGATATTTTCACAAATAGCTATAATAAACAAGAATAAAAAATAGTGAGTAAGTTGTTTGGATTCTTGAGAAAATATCAACTCATCAATGTTCATATTCATCTTCTCTTACACACAAATATAATAATTACAATAAGGAAAATAGAACACGAAGGAAGAGTATAAACTTACTATTTTAGGTAGAAAAAATATTATAATACATGGGCCTTCATTTAACATCACTTAATCAAAACAAATTACAACTAATATATATACTATTATATATAAATCGATTAAGGGCCTTCATTTATTGCTAGAGTTTATGTGGATTCATATAGAGTTGGTTGATGCATGATTGAGGCACAAAAGTTAAAGAAAAAATCATTCCAATTGTACTCCAACTTCATAGTTCACCATGGGTCTCTAATATAATATAATATTAAGAAGACTCATTTTATAATTAAATACCCTAACCATAGTATGGCCACATATCAGCATTTATAGGTGTTCTATGACCCATTACCTTGTGTTCTATACTTGAAGGTGCTGATAGTACTTCAATAGAGGAAAAATGAAAGCCACATGTAACATGATTAAAGGTACTGGAGTTTCTATGAAATAAATTAATATAATGTATTCATGAGAATCACTAGTGCTATAATATATTTCAAAGTGTTTTCAAACAAAACCATCTGCAAAGATGTCTATTATAACTAGTTATTCAATAAAGGAAGCCTATTTGAATATTATATCAATACAAAAAATTGATATGACCAATAATAAATATAAGATTCTAAAAATGTAAAGACCAAAACATTGAAGGGATAAAAAATACAACCAAATAAATGAAACTTAATCACAATGGCCAAGTGAGAATGAACCCCTTGATTCATTCCCATTAAAAGAATGAAATTAGCCCAAAAAAATCATATCTAAAAGCACAAATAGTGGTTTAGAGAAAAAAAATATTAAATTTAAATTTATTATACAAATTCTATAAATTTAAATTAAAAAAAACTACTACTACTTGAAAGCATGAAATAAATATAAAACATTTTTCTATAGTCGAGATTGAGAAAATGAAACAAAAAAATGATGAAATGAAATACCTTTCGGTGACTACCAAGGTACAACGTTGGAGGTAGGGAAATGAATATGAGATGTCAGAGGTGGGATTTTGGAGAGTCATCCATGTTGGGGTCGACGGAGCAATGGAAACGGAGGTATTGAGGGGTGGTGGTGATAGAGGGTTTGGTGGTGTGATAACAGTGAGTTCAGGGGGAACAGAGAGGATGGGGTTGGGGGAGATGGCGGCATGGTGTTGCGGAGTCGAGGAAGTAGTAGGGTCGAGGTGGGGGCAATGGCAGAGCAGCCAAAATGGTCCTAAAGTGGATCAGGGGAGTAGTAGTGGAAAGGTATGGGAGCAGCGCTGTGAATCAGAGTGCTAAGGAATAATGGAATTGGGGAGGGGTGAGGGTGCTAGTTTTTTTAGAGGTAATAGGTTTAATAAACATAATATAATTATTTTTTTAATAAAAATATAATATTTTTAAAAAATTTAGATACAATATCATATTTTGGATCAATTATATTAATTTTATACTATTCATCATAATTTCATTATATATAATTAAATTATTATTATTTCAATTAATTATATTTGTATCTATATTTATTGTAAAATTATTTGTTGATATAAAATAAATAATATATATATATATATTTAACTATTGATAAAAGATTTTTGACTATTGAATAATTTATTGTAATGCATTTTTTTATGGTAAAATATTTATTAGTAAAAATAATTAATAACATTAAATTTATATCTTAGAAAAATATTGTTTTTATAGTTATGATAAAACAACGTATTAAATTGTTAGTAAAGCATATGTTGGTATTAAGTAATTAATATCAACAGATATTCTTTCTTGAAAAAATAATTGTTAGTATGTATAATTAACACTAAAAAAAGATAATATCTAATGGAATTACTTAATTTTACCAATAATTGTGTAGTATGTCACTAAATATAGGTTGATAAAATTTCTTTTTTTTTTGTAGTTTATTTACATTGGGACCGCTGAAAAATGATTATGATGTCATAATGAATGGATTATCCCTAATTGAATTGAACTATGACCTTTCAGTGGTTTTGGCCAATAACTGAATAATTGACCACTTTTGGTTTGTGGGATCTGGAACATAAAATACTTTTACTGCCTATGAATCCATTATAAATGGTTCATAATTGTACCCTTAATTGCTAAAATCCAATTTCATGAATCCCAATTCATCTATTTTAACAGCACTCATATTATCAGCCCACCTACATTGAAAAATTGGCACTTGGAATGTTGTATAATCCCACTCCCATATTTTTTTGATGATTCCAAATTATGACATATTCACATAAATTGGATTTTGGTCCCTTTGTATCAGATACATACATCATTTTTTCCACAAGTGTAAATACACTATTTTTCATGGTATTGCATTCATCAGGTTAATTTGTATGGAACATATAACCAGTAATTAAATAACTATTATAATATAATACATGAACAATTGGTCCTAAAGCTATCCATTGAAGTCTTTCTGAAAATGAATCTATATTTTTAGCAAACTTCTTAAAAATATGGTCTCAAAACCATCTTATAAACTATTGATTAAATTAATTTTATATCCATCATTCATCCTTTGATGGATTAAAATTCTTAATAATTTCTTTGTGGGATTTTAAATATGGGGAAACCATTAAACTATTATGAAAAATGTAAAGTTGGGCCTTCTTCCAATATGTAATAGTGTTTCTAACAACATGTATTCTAGAAATTCCTTCACCCACAAGTCGTGCGGTCTGATGAGATTTTATTAGACCAATTATTTCTTCACCAAACAGGTAGTCGGTATAGAATTAAATGACATCCTCAACAATATATTTCTCTGAAATATAACCTTCTAGATGACATTGATTTTTGAACTACCCTTTCAAAATCTTCATATAATGTTCAATGGGGTACATCCATATATAATGTCCAAGAACACATAGTCAAATCTCTCTTACTAATTGAACCATCAATTGAACCATTAAATCAAAGATTGATAGTTATAATAACATCTCCAATTCACAAAATATCACAACAATTTCATTTTCCATAGTTGGAAATTTCTCTGGGCCTATAACATTTCTACATATAGATTTGAAAAAGAAACAGATCTTGGTTAATGTATGAAATACATTTTTGGGGAAAAGGAAATGTAAATATATAGGCATTATATCTTGCATCAAAACATAAAAATCATGTGATTTCAAGACCTTTAAATTTATATCAGAAATTGACATGATATTCTTGATATTCGAAGAATTCCCCTCTGGAACCTTTACATCATTCAAGAAGTTGTAAAACTTATATATCTCTTATCTAGAAAGAGTTTAAGTAGCTGGAAGAAGAAAATTCTATTTTTCACCCTTCACTAGATCCAAATCTTCACATATTACCATATTAATCATGTCTAACATAGCCTTAATTTCATCCTTTTTTTCAAGTTCATTTAGTAATGTTCCATTGACACTATCACATAAATTTTTTCAATATTCATGACATCAAGAAAATGTTTTACATACAAAAAAATATAGTATGGTAATTAAAAAAATTGATCTCTTTTTTCAATCAATTTTTGTAAGGTTTTTCAAAAAAGGATTACCAAAAGAAAAATCCATATCTTTTACTTTCTCAAACTAATTATCACATGTTATTGGATATGGTTCTGTATATTATTTTGAACTCCCATCTAATGATGTCATCCAAGATTGGTACTTATGTCGTTGGGGTAAAAATCTGCGTTGTCCTAGAAACATAGTCTGTGATGAATGTTTCAACCTAATTGTCTATTTACCTTATTCACAAATGGCATACACTTGAGTTATTTTTATTCTATATCTTGAAAAAAAAATTATAAGCAAGAAATTCATTTATCACCCCATACAACATGTCTCTCAACATGAAATATTTTTTTTGTAATAATTATACAATGTAACACCTGAATCCCACAATCATTTAAAATATTTGATCAAAGGATCCAAATAAACATCAATATCATTACCAGGTTTTTTTGGTCCTAATATAATAAGAGATAACATAATTTATTTTTGTTTCATGCATAACCATTGTGGAAATTTATAATTTACCAACATAACTAACCATGTACTGTGAGTGATTCTTTGAAAACCAAAAGGATTCACTCCATCTGTAGATATCACAAGATGAAGATTTCTCATCTCATTTCCAAATTTAGAATACTCATTATTAATTATTTTTCACTGAGTAGATTTGTTTGGTTTATGAATTTCCCCATCTTTATCTCTTTTATCTTCACTCCATAATAATTATCATATAGTCTCCTCACTTTCATATAGGTTTTTAAACCATGGAATGATTAGGAAGCACCATCACTACTAGAAATTGGATCTATACCAATAGACTTGTACCAATGGTTTGTAAAACCATTGGTATATGTACTTTATGGAAAACATATACTAATGGTTTTGGAAAATATCGTTAGTATAGGTACCATGGAGAGACCCTATACTAACAGTTTTGGACAAACCCTTTGTTATAGGTTCCTTATAGAGATCCTATACCCACATTTTTTCCAAAATTGTTAGTATAGTTCCCTTGTAGAAACCTATACCCATGGTTTTGGCTAAAATTGTTTGTATAGGTCCCTTATAGAGACTATACCAATGTGTTTTCCAAAACCATTATTATAGGTCACAAAAATTGGGGTACTTATACCACCGGTTCTCAAAACCATTAGTATAGGTGCCCATTTTTTTATGGATTCTTTTTTCAAATAACATTAAATACATAAAATTCTAAATTAATTATAAATATAAATGTATACTTATTTAAAAAATTATGTTCACAAAATTTATTTTATCATACTGGTTAGGTCATTGAAATATAAATGAGAGGTGTTGAGATCAAAACCAAGATGGATTTTATTTTTACATTACCTATACCTTTAGTTTGTCAAAACAGTTGGTTTAGGTTTTTCATATAACCTATATCAATGGTTTTCCAAAAACCTTGGTATAGGTTTATACCAAGGGTTTTCCCAAAACCATTGGTATAGGTCAATAACAACACCAGAATAGCCAACACCCTTCCAAATCATTGGTATAGGCTATACCAACAGTTTGGAGACCTATACGAATGGTTACAAATAATTGGTATAAGATATTTTTATGTTAGTGATATAAAACTTTCATAGGACCTGATTCATCATTCATATATCAAGAAGTACCACACTTTTGGTACTTTTTATGTGATTTTTTGTCCTTTAAAAATAGTATACAATAATTTGGAAAGGCATATATCCTTCAAAGATCATAACCATTGAATGTTTCATTTGTTTAGCATCATATGTTTGGAAAGGAAGATCATTTTATTCTGAGATCATATGATTCAAGAGAGAAAGTAGTTCATTAAAACTGGTTTCAATCCATATATTTCTAGTTTTTAAATTATACAACTTTAGTATGGCTGAAAATGTTATATATTTAGTAAAACCAGCATACAATGGAGTCTTTTCACAACTCTTTAACTTCTAAAACGATTTTGGATAATCTTGAAGTTCATCATTAACTGTCAATTTCAATTACTCAATACGATCTCCATCATCATTAACACCTATAATCACATCCTTGATACGGTCTTAATCATTTTCCACACTTTTTATCAAATCATATGATCCATAAAATGTGGTATTATCTCATTCACTATATACATTCAGTTTTTACCATATTTAGTCCAACATTTATAACTTCGATCTATTACATGACAGATCATGTGTTATTCCAACTCCTCTAGACTAATTAGTCTTGAATAAAAACATCATAAACACAGACAAAAAATTTAAGAAGGGTCATATACAAGATCTTTTAAAAACTTGATGAACTCTTTCATGCCATCCTCATGATATTTTTTCATACAATTGGAATCCATCAATTTTCAATTCACATACATCCTATTTTATTCAGTAATATTAATATTTAACCAAATAAATAAATTGTAACAACTATTTCATAAAAAAATCCATCTTATGATATAATTATTAATATAAGGTAATATTATTAATAGTTATGATCTTAAAGACATAAATTGGTTTATTAAGGGTTATGATTTTACTAAAATGGGTTATCATTAATCTTTTCTGTACTATATGAACTTAATATACCATATCTTTCACTAATTAGGTTCCCAAGAGAGATTTCTCCCCTATCAGAACCCAACATATAGGTGATCCACATATGTCATTTAATACAAATCTTCAAAAATTTCTATCTATATCAATTCTTGATAACTATTTTTATATAGAAATTACAATTGGTAATTCTATCTCAAAATTTGGCATAATATACCTTCCATGTTTTGGTTTCCTAGAAAGATAACAATATTGAAAGATAAAACTCTAATGGTCACTAAAAATAAAATACAAAAGGTAATGACATGTTTTAAAAAGACATTGCAATTTTAATCCATGGGAGTAGGAGGGATACTTGAATAAAATAGGGGGGAAATAATTTTAATCCATGGTAGTAAGGTGGTTACTTGTAACATAGATCTAATTACCAGCTATACACTATCACCACCTTACACGATAAGTAGGAAGTATTTTTTAGGTGACCAGTTAGGAGCTTCATGCAATAAGAGTGACAAATAATGATGAATGAGTGAAAATAAACATGAAGACAAGGGAGGGTTGAACCAAAAATGGCTCAAGGTAAGAGATATTGGGTGGAACATAGGAATATGAGGGATACTTGGAACTTGGTTTTGATTACCAGTTGTGCACCACAAAAACCCTACTTATTATTTGTAATCACCACCTTGTATAATAAGTGGGAAGGGATTGTATGGTTCACATCTTGGATCTCTATGCAATCAAAATGAGAAATAATAATGAATGAGTGAAAATTAATGTGAAGGTGAGGGAGAGGGTGAACCAATAAAGGGTCTAGGAAATATATATTGGTTGTAACATGGGAGTGTGGGGGGAGACTTGGAACATAGAGCCAATTACCACTTATGAACCACAAAAACTCTACCTACTTATCATTTGTAGTCACTACCTTAAATGATAAGTGGGTGGGGGTTTTTTGCAGTGCACAACAAGGAGATCCAAGAAATCAGAGTGATAAATGATGATGAATGAGTGAAAATGAACATGAATGTGATATAGAGGGTGAACCAATAAGGGATTGAGGAAAAATACATTAGGAGTATAATCAATTAGGTGGATAGAGGATAAATAAGATCACTTATGCACGCGTTGTTCAAACCATTTGGGAAAATTAAAAACAAAAAAAGATGTTTGAGAGGGAGAAATGGATCAAATGTGATCACATACCTTGTTTTTAATATATCATTATAATTTCAAAACAAAAAAATTATATAAAATTTAAAATAAGACAAATATATTAATACAAATTTTAAAATTTTAAAAAAATAAACTATTAAATGATTGTAATTTTAATTTTGCTTCATTTTGTTAAAATGTGAAATTTAGTAAAATAAAAGAAATGATTTTAATTTATCTTCATCTTGTTTGGTGACAAATTTTAAGAGAAAATAAAAAGAAATGTTTTAGAAATATGATAAAAACCCTGATTAAAAATAATTTTTCTAATACTCAATTATTCCAAATAATAAATATCATAATTTTAAATTGTAACTTTTATTTTTAAATAAATATATTTTTTATTATAAATAAATATATGTATTTATATATATTAAAATATGTATTTATATAATAATTATTAATCCAAATGATTAATTCAAAATTATAATTAATTCAAATTTTTTAATTCAAAATAAATATTAATTCAAAAATATTAATTCAAAATAACCATTAATTCACAATCTCAGGTCAATTAAAAATTTCCCTTTTTAAACCACTTGAATCTATTCACTGTAATTTCAAATCACACAGCTTCATTTTAAATTTAATGTGAAATTTAACAGATCCTTTATCGATATCATCATTAAAATCAAAAATATCATCCTCATTATAAAACATCATATAAATCCAATTTATTAACTTTAAAACTAATCAATTACCCTTAAAATCACATTTTCATTATAAAAAACCAATTAATTTTTCATAATAAATCATTAGGAAACTATTTATAAGTTTTTGAAAATTATTTTCAATACTAAAAGTCATGTTACCCATTATTTAAAATCACTTTTTTATAGAAACTTTACCTGTTAAAAAATTGGAAAATAAAACACTAAATTCATTTTCAAACTACCTTAGAAAATTCACTCACTATTTTCCAAACCAATACCTTTCTATTTTGAACCAATATTTTAAACTTTTAAAATCATGAATCACCTAAATAACATGAGTATTATATAATCAATATAGTTTGGAAATAATGATAATCTGACACAAAATCCAAGGATAATTAGTGACTGTAATTGACTAGAACACATGGTTTGAAATCCATGAGTGAGTCACATTATTATCACAAGGAGCCACTAAAAATTGTGTATAAGAGCTCCACAATGTTTACCAAACTATTCCAGATCACAATGTATCACCAGTTCATCTCCCACTTCATCCCCAAACATTAGTAGATTTATAAATAGCACAAATAATCTTTAACGGAGAGAAAGAACACCAAAAGAAAATGTGTAAAAATCTAAACTCAAGACTCTACCCAAATTTTCTTTAATGCTCTAGGTTTATAATGATTAATAGCTCACAAAATTTGAGTCTATTAGTTTGTAATGTGATGAGTTTGTTTTGAGCATTAACCATGGATTATCGAGGAAAAATCAATGTACTCATGTTGCAATGGGAGTTGGTTGGTTTCAAGCGGTGAGAAGATCTTTAGTCACTAACAAAATAAATTGTACCATACCTTAAATTTGGAGAGGATCGATTCATCGAAAAGGTTGATGAAGAGTGAAAGTGTGACATTCTAGATCTGGTTCACTCCCGAGTAACCGAACCTGATGGAAAAATGGCCTCAAGTGCACCTCCCCATATGACATAGGCTATTGACTTGTAATGGGGGCCTAAGGTGGGTCTATGGGGAGGTTGTTCCATCATGTTAGAGTGGAGCATAGAAGATATATAATAGATGAAAAATAGAGGAAGTAGTATAACAATGACTAATAAATAATATTAGTAGTAGAAATTAATATTTCCATCCAACAATAATAATCAACCACAACTATAAACTATATAATATATATAATGATGGAATCATGTCTCTACAAAATGGAAATCAGGTGCACATGGTGGTAAGAAATTACTACAATACATAATATATGAAAGAATAAAAAAGAAGAAAAAATTTCCCAAGAATCCCAAGCTCTGGCTCAGTCATCTGCTACCAAACTCCCATTATAAGGTAGGTAGGCAAGTAGGGTGTCCAAATAGGGATACTTCCCCTTATGAATAAATATGATCATATAATCATATTGGGTACCAAAAGCATATCAGATAGGGTGTGAGATAAATCTTAGTAGGCCACCAACAACAACATCTATACAAATCCAATCTATGAATATAAACTGAAAGAATGTTAATGTATATTTAAAGGTAAATGAATTTTATAATGATAATAGATACCTACTTCCGCCTCATCTAGTAATCTATCTGAATATGAGATTATTTAATTAATTAATTTGGGATTTGGTTTATAAATATAAATATTTTGAAATTTCTGATAGCACATAAATAGATCATAATAATAATGACGAGGATCCAAAGTGAAACCAAGGCATCCTTGACATCAGGGTTAGGCCAACTCATATTAATAACTCATGTAGTCTAGGTATAAGAAGTATGAGTGTAATACAAGGTGCACTCCCAAGCCATTCCACTATAAAAAAGTATAATCAAGTACACGGATATTGTCCATAGTAATCCTAGAATAATAATAACTGGGCCTAATGGGATGAATCTATGGTGCCACATTCTAAAGACATCAAACTGAATCCAAAGAGTGTATCCAAGTCATTCAAATATCTAGAAAAAGATGACAATTGAATCATCGGAAATATGTTGATAAATTCATCTACTAAGATAAATACCAGATACCATGGTGGGTATCTCCCACTAAAATCATCTCATTTAATTGAAATGGAATCCTCTGAGTGTTCAAGGAATTACCTTGGGAATCCAAGGCTAACTCAAGAATGACCACTCCTATAAATATGAAAAACTTTCAAAGAAATAGGCGCCTTATACTCATTCCATTTATATCATGTGTAAAAATAGTCCATGAAATACTGATTCCATTTAATCATTTAATAGGTTAATTTTATTACCTTTCAATATGCATTACAATGTAAATTAATGACATGCAACCATTTACCACTTTAATTTACCTAATCATTTATTAGGTCCATTATATACCTTTCTTTAAGCATGAAAAGGGGTAGATGACATGAAACCAATATCAATTCAATATAATTTAACTATTCCAAGTGATATCTATAAATATACTTTCTATTTAACATTTTAGGATTTATTTATTAAATTGAAGCACTTACCTTAATAAAGGTCAACTCAGATGCACCTGAACAACATCTGAAATAATCTAAAAATGGTAAAAAAGGCATAAAATGGTATTAACCCTAAATGGGTGGACATCATTGAGGTACCTACCTTAAATGGAATTAAAAAATATATAATTAGGGATTTATAACACAATATAAACAATTATAATTAAGGAAAATGAGTTTTAGAAGCATCACCCGGTGAAACCGGCATACACACAATGACAACAATTTATAAACAACAAGGATTTTAGGGAAAAGTAATAGACCAACTACCTTATGATTGTATCACTCTCCTCATCCAGTATCGACCCATATTTTTTCATAGATCAGAAGAAAATGGATGAATGGATGAACTCTCTAAAAATAGATCATATGAGCCTACATTAAAATAGCATCATCGATAGAATGAAAAATGATGAAATGATCTTAGGAATTTAAGCACATATTGATGGATATCTAACAAGAATATCATATCTTTAATCAAAGTTAGGATAATGAAATGGGATCAAAGCCTAGAAGAATAGGCTTGGGATATCAACCAGGAAAAGTGTAGAGTTTCTGTTCGATGGAATGAATAAAGAAATAAGTGGTGTTAAAATTATAATCCACAAGGGAAAACATAAATTTTTTCCCAAAATCCAGGGGTTGTAAAGTTTGGCCACATGGTTGGTCAAACCATGGTTCAATCGTTCTTATTCCACTTTCTATAGAGTGAACCCACATAGTTTATGCACATAGTTTGGTAAATTGTGGACCAACCGTGCTATAAGACTCTGCTAAAAATTTAAGATTCCCTATACAAGCATGCATCCTAGGTCATGTAGTGTCATAAAACTGTGTTTCCCACTTCTTCTAACTGAAAATTAGTGTACAGTTAGGATAAATTTTGCATATTGGGCTATATAGTTTCTATTAACCATGTGGCCTAGTAGTTTCTTCCATCAACCAGGGCTCTGGGCCCCAAGAAATCCCCAGACACCCCCCAAAACCTCTATGACCTCTTTTTTCAATCATATTAGGTCCAATAAAATTAATTATACTAAAATTTAAAGGATCCTTACCTTATAGAAAAACCATGTTCTTACAGTCTTCCCCCTTAAAGGAACTCATCCCTGAGTTTCCCTTCCAAGGTTGGTAGAACGCAATCTGAGAAAAAATTTGACCCCTGAGCATGTATATCAGCCTCGTGCTCCTAAGCCTCACCTTGTGCATAGTTGTGATATAGTAGCACTGGCACTAAATAGATAGAATGGACCTATAGATCATTTTTTCTCTGATCAATGATGTTTATGGGATGCTCCTCAAAATAAGTATAATAATCCAAACTCAATATCCTCGAGATCATAAGTATGAGATAGGTCAGCATGATAAAGATGATGTTATGAAACATATAAGACACCATGCATAGAGTGGTACCTCAGAGGTAATATAAATTGATAGGCTACTGATCTTAATCTCTCCAATTTATCAAAAGGACTGAAAAATGTGGTGATATCTTCCCTTGTGTTTGTATCTATCTATTCTCAATTTTGGGTGATACCTGCAAGAAAACATGATCCCAAACCTCTAACTCCATAGGTTTTCAATGTCGATCAGTATAGGATTTTTATCTAGAATAAGTAGAATAAATGCTCTTTTTAATCAACTACACCTACTCTAAAGTCTCATTCACAAGAGGAGGACCTAGTAGCACCATCTCTCCTAATTTAACCATCAAAGGGGTGAATCGAATGGACTACCATATAAGGCCTCACATAGATCTATATGAATAATTTCTTGAAAGATGTTATTGTAGTAAAACTCTATGAGATGGATATGCTTCTCCCAAGAACTTCCAAAATCAAGGAAACGTACTTGGAGCATATCCTCCAACACTTATATTATCCTTTCTGAATGGACATCTATCTAAGGGTGAAAAGTTGTGCTCAGAAACACCTATATACCCAAATCTTTCTGTAACCCCTTCTAGAACATAAATGTGAAACTAGAATCCCTATCTAAAATGATAATATGAGGTACCCCTTTTATCCATATAATATCATGGACATACAATCTTCCCAACTCATAAAAAGATAAATTATCCCAGATAGGAAGGAAGTGGGATACTTTTTTCAATCAATCCATGACTACCCAAACCACATCACTACCTCAAGGTGAACTCTATAATCCAACCAAAAAATACATTTAAATATATTCCGATTTCAATTTTTGGATTGGAAATGTCTATAAAGAGAGATAGGGCCTCTGGTGTTCTACCTTCACCTGCTGATAGGTGGAACACCTAGTGATAAAACCCTTAATCTGATGTTTCATCCTAGGCCACCAATACCAGCGACACATATCTCAATACATCTTGGAGATTACTAGATAAATTACCTACTGAGAAGCATGGGAATATCACATTAGTTTCTCTCTCATATTTATAGGAACCTAGACACACCCATGTATACATAGGATTTCATCTCCATAAATAGACCAATCCAGAAGTGGTTCCTCACCAAAAATACTCTCTTGGAGAACTAAGCCTTTTGGATCTAAAAACTGCCCTCCCTTCACTCTATAAAGAAGTGAATAGGTAACTGCTAAGGATACAAGAAAAGGCTGCTCGTGACTCTCAATAAAATTTATATGTAGCTCAGAAAAGAGGGACATTAATTACCATTCATCCCTGGCTTCCTGAACGGCATGTGCCTGGGTTTTCTTTCTTAGCATATCAGCTACTACATTTCCCTTTCCAAGCGTATAAGCAAACTCAAATTCAAAAGACTAAAGGTATTCAACCCATATTCATTGTATGAGATTCAATTCAAATTTTTTAATGATATATCTGAGTCTCTTATTGTTTGTATACACAGAAAAGCACTCACCCATTAGATATTGTCTCCAGTAACGCAAATAATGGATAATTATTGCAAGATAAAGGTCATGAGTCATATAATTATGCTCATAAGGTCTCAAATAGAGAGACATGTAGGCCACAACTCTATACTCCTACATTAACACTTCACCCATCCTAATTCCTGAAGCAACACAAAACACTATATAGACTCTTTGAGGCTCTACATTAATGAGAATTGGTATCGAGGTAAAACCTCTTTTCAACTTCTGAAAGGACTTTTCGTACGCTTCAGACCACAAGAACTTCACACCCTTCATAGTAATACCAGTAAGAGGTGCATCAAGTCATGATACGTCTTATATAAAACACCTATAATATCCATCCATCCCCAATAAATTATGTATATCAAACAAGTTCTTGGCTTGATCCCATGAACCAATAGCACTCGCCTCCTCTAGGTCAATAGAAACTCCTGATTCCAGGATAATATAACCCAATAAGTGAAACTTTTCGATCTAAAAGTGGCACTTAGTGATATTACATTATAAATTATTCTCTATCAATGTATTCAAAAAGATATAAAGATGTTTTTAAATGTTATTTCATGTATGAGAACACACTAATATGTTTTCCACAAAAACCATGACAAAGGTATCTAGATAGGGGTGGAAAACCCTATTCATCAAGGCCATAAAAATGGTGGGGGTATTCTTAAAACTTAATGGAATAACCAGATACTCATATAAACTATAAGGACATAATAAATTCATACGTGGAATGTCAAAATGGATGACTCACACCTGATGATAGCTTGATCTTAGTTCAACATTTGAGAACACCCTAGCTCCTCAAAGCTGGTCAAAAAGATCATCTATCTAAGGAAATTGATATTTATTATTAACTATAATCTATTTCAATAATCAGTAATACACATAAAACCTAAGTGAACCATTCACCTTATTAGTGAAAATTATATGTGAACCATAATATAAAGTGTTGGGTTAGATAAAAACTTTAGATTTAAAATACTCTAACAATATATTGAGATCCTAAATCTCAGTAGGTTCCATCTTGTATGGAGGAATAAATAATAGAGCTTCTCATGGAATGAGCTCAATTGTAAAATCTACCTTATCTCTTGGGAGGTAGTCTAGAGAAGTAGTCTAGGAAGACATCCCTAAAATGATCCACCATGGGAGGAAAATCTATCAGATGAATTGTTCGATCATTCAACAAAATAATGGAAATATAGGTTGTTTCTCCACCTAGCCCATGATGATTTAATCCAGATCTACTAGTCCATACATTCCACTAACCCTTTTGAAGATAAATATCACCCTATGGTGATCTAAACGATACCCTGTGATGATATCATTCCACATAGGTGTGGTAGGGAACCAACCAGTCCATCTTAAAAATGACATCAAAGCTCATCATCTTGAGGATGAAGAGGTCCCATAAGAAATGAAAACTGCCTAAATCAAGGGGACAATCTCTTCATTAGTATATACCCTCTGACTACACAACCAATGGTTTGTATAGGGTTATCACCCCACATAAGTACTAAATTTTCAACCCCAAAATTTCCAAAATCTATAAAGAGATAAAGGATTGACAGTCACCTGTATCGAATAAATCAGATACTATAGTATAGGATATTATAATCGTACCATGTACTGTAGATGGACATTCACTATAATCATTGGGTATCAGGTGTAATTTATGAAACTGGCCTAATACACAACCCTATTCCACAACTAGACTATCCAGAGTAGGTTCACTCCATTGGCACTGAAAATCAGAATTCTGGATACCTAGGACACAACCTCCTCCTCAACCTATCAATCCAGTGCTACTCCAACTTCCAACCTAACATGGTGTAAATAATACCTCTCTTGAATATGGATCTAGATCATATCCTATTACACTAGAAGTTGGTGGAAAGGTCTAGTAGAACCTCTGAAGATGACTCAACTAGCCACAAGTAAGACACTCAAGCGAGAATCTAATGAATTGAGGCTTTAGATGCCCATATCATCCAAACTTATGATATATAAAGGATCTGTCAGTGATGATAATATTTCCACCACTGCTCTGGTGAGAAACCTCAAGTCTATTCTTCTAGCTACCGGAAGAACCACTTCCCTTTCTTGACACTGAACCTTTATACCCAATACTATCAGATTCTCTCAGGTTGTGCTCAATGATAAGTTCCTGATTTATTATCTCATAAAAGGTTGATAGGATAAATAAATTCACCTATGATTTTATGTCATGCTTTATCACATCCTCAAAATGTCTCACTCTCAAAAACTCATCACCATCCAGAAGTGGTGAAAAGCATTGTAAATCTGTGAAATACACTAAATAGTCCATGATAGACATAGAACACTACTCCTGGTGCGTGAACTATCTCGCTTGGTCATCTCTCAGCATCTAAGAGAAATTTTAATCATATAAGGTGGTTTGGAAGTCCACCCAAACCATGCTCTAATGATGAATAGCCTGAGTAATCACAACCAACCAACTCTTGGATGAATCACACAGCTTATAGGTGCACTCCTCTCTAGAGAAATATCTAGATGATTGAAGATAGATAATATGACATATATCTGAGACTCAATATACTAAGGACATCTATCACCTAAGAATATTGTAGGATGTTGCTCCTAGAACTCATGAATCATATCAGATGTCGTAAATGTAGGTCATGGAGTACCCTTCATCTACTGCATTGGATATATGAAACCCTCTCTAAGATGATAATTAATACTCATTTTGTTTATAGTAGGAAGTACCACAAATGGAACTTAAATATGTAAGAATGGTGGATTAGGTATCACCATCTCTGAAGAATGTCCATCTCCACCTTTCCAACAAATGACTTGATGATGTCGTGGTCGAATAGCACAACAGATTCCGAGCACATTCCTCATAACAAGGTTTGGAAGTAGATTGAATTACTATCTGAAGTGGAACATAAGAAATGGGGCTCAATACCCAGAATACTATACAAAATACCCACTTAGAAGGTTATGGTATTGGTAAGTGTTCAAGATTTTATTTATAAAGGTTCTAGTATATAGAAGGGTCAACTTCAATTCATGGAGGAAAACTCTCTTTAAATTAAAATTGAACTCTCCATTCACTGGAAACCATTTCATTTATAAGTTAAAATTTACATTTTGAGTTTGTATGTGATTATATGCATATTACAAGGTTTGAATAAATTGATGGTCATTCCCAGCTAATAAATCCACATACACTTAATAACTGAAATTGAACCCCATTTAATTACAACCATATACCTTACATTTGGTCTTAGAATGTAATGAGTAAAATAAGATGGCTCAAATCATTAAATTACCCTTTCCAATTAATAAGGGACCATATATATTATAATTTAAATTGGTAATCATTTAATTATATCCAAATCCCAACTCATATAACCATGGGTAAATAGATTATATAGGTCAAAATTGGATATTTAAGATGCTACCATCAACATATATAGGAAAACACTATTTAGATTGATGCTAACATTTTAAATGAACAATTTCCCTTCTATAAAGAAGTCATTAGTATCACATGAATATATAACAACCATGGATCAATCAAAAATCATAGGAAACACAAGCAATGAAATCAAATAAATACACCTATATGGCATGGAATATGCATGGAATGTGAATTTTAGGTGCCTATAATGATGCATGTAACAATTATCCTTTCCATACCGGGCCAAGATAAAATCTATATAAATCATATCAAATATAAAAATTCATGTGAATCACCCAACAGTGAAATTATATCAACTGTAATAGGAAAAAAACAAAACAACAGTTTTCTATTCCCATGTAGCTTGGTATTTACCCCGAACAAGGGTTAGCTACTCCCAAGCACAGATTATAACTATGTTCCATCATATTCCTAATCTCTTATATAAATTCTGATACATTAATACAAAAGAAAAGAAAAATCTTTAATACCAATTTGTGACATCACAGACCTAGTTAACTTTGGAGTAACTAAACCCTGTGGCTACATGTCCTAAAGCATGTCTCCCCGTATGTCAAAGGCTGTCGACTAGCAGTGAGGACCTAGGTTGTTCTTGTGGAGTGACTATAATATAATGTAAAATTTGATAATAATAGACATATAATAGATGAATAGATATTAGAATCAATATAAAAATGAATAATAAATAATATTGGAATCAGAAATGAATATAACCAACTAATAATAATAATCAACCCAAACTGTAAACTGTATCATATAAAAAATAATGATTTCATGTCTCTACAAAACAGAAAGTAGGCATACATGGAATCAGGAAATCAGTGAAATACATGTTATACAAAGGAATCAAAAATAAGAAAAAACTATGAAAGCATCCTAAGATCTGGCTCGGTCATCTACAACCAATATCTCATCCAAAGGAAAGAAAAAAATTCAGGTGTCCAAAGTGGGATGCTTCACCTTGTACAACATGCGATCATATAATCTTCCTAGGAATAAACAATATCCCAGAAAGGGTATGAGATAAATCTCATTAGGCCACCACAAACGGAATCTATAAAAATCTAGACTGTGAATATAAACTAAAACAATATACAGATATATATATAATGGTAAAACAATGCTATAATAATAACTGATACATAATTCATCCTTAGCTGGTAATATCTATGGACATTATATCATTTAATTAATTAATTTTAGATTTAGTTTATATAGATAAATCATATGAAGGTTCTAAAAACATAGAAATAGATCATTGTAATAATGATGAGGATCAAAGGTGAAACCAAGGTATCCTTGACCTTAGGGGTTGACCAACTCATACTAATAACTCATGCAGTCTGGATATAATGGGTCTAAGTGTAATCGAAGTGGAATTCCCAAGGTATTACACTGTAAAAGAGTCTAATAGATTTCATGGATCTCATCCATAGTAATCTTGGGATAAGAATGACTGGGACCAATGGGGTGAATCCATGGTGTTGCATGTCTGAATACATCAAGCTGAATCCAAGGAGTCTATCCAAGGCATTCTTATATCTAGAAGAAGATAACAAGTGAATCACGAGTACTACACTAAGGAATTCACATAATAAGACAAATTCCAGGTTCATTGGTGGGTATCTCCCAAGGAAATTGGATAAATGAATCATAATGGCTTCCTCTGAGTTCCTAAGACATTCCCTTGGGAATCCAGGGCTGGCTCAAGTCTGACCACTCCTATAAAGATGAAAAATGTCCAAAGCATTAGGAACCTTATACTCATTCCATTTATATCATATATAAACATATTCCATGTAATAATCATTTCATTTAATCATTTAATAGGTTCATTCCATTACCTTTTAATACGCATGAAAAGGTAAACTAAGGAAATGCAACCATTTACCACTTTAATTAACATAATCATTTATTAGGTGAATTCCATACCATTCATTAAGCATGAAAAGGGGAATAGGACAAGCATCAAATATCAATTCAATATAATTTAACAAGGATAAGTGATATCTACAAATATATGTTCTATTTAACATTTTAAGTTTCGTTTATTAAATTAAAGCAGTTACCTTAATAAGGTCAAGTCGGACGCACTCAAACAGTGTCCCAAATAAACTAAAAAAGGGGGAAAGGAATATCACAGTATTTACCCTAAATGGGGGGATAGTGTTGAGGTACCAAACTCCAATGGAATAAATAATATATAAAATTAGGGATTTAGAACACAATCTAAATAATTAAAATTAAGGAAGATGAATTTTAGAAGCATCACTCGGTAAAACCGGTGTGTACACAATGACATAAATTAATAAATGGAAATAATTTTAGGGAAAAGTCATAGACCACATACCTTATGTCTGTAGAAATATTATCATCCAGTATCAGCCCTTATATTGGTCTGGATGTAAGGAAAATGGAAGAAAATACAAACAACCTAAAAATAGGGTGTATGAGCCTGCATCAAAATAACATCGTCGGGAGAAATAAAAATGAAGAAATGAGACTAAGGAATGAATCACTTACTGATGGATATCAAATGAGAAGATTGGATCTCAAATAAGAGGTCAGATGATGAAAAGGGGTCAAAGCCTAGGAGAAGAGGCTTGGGAGATAAATCAGGAGAACGGTGGAGCTTATGTCTGCTGGAATGAAGAAATAAAGAAGGGGTGTTAAAATTATAATCCATAATAGAAAATGGTAATTTACCCAAAAATACAAGGGTTGCACAATTTGGCCCCATAGTTGGCCAAATCATGCGCCAACTATGTTGGGCCCTGTTCAAAGAGGGAACTCATACTGTTCATGTGCACAGTTTTGGAATCCTTGTGTCAACCATGTTATATCGATATGTTAATCATTACAGATCCCCTACATGGGAATTCGGGCTGGGTTTCATGGTTTCATCCAATTTTTCTGCCCAATTTTTCTCACTAAAATTTCATGTATGGTTAGGAGAAATCGTGCAGACTGGGGGCACAATTTCTACGAACAGTGTGGCCCATAAGTTTCTTCCACCGGCTAAGGCTTCGGGCTCTAAAAAATCCGCACACACCCCTGAAACCTCCATGAGTTATTTAGGAATTCATATTATCTCTGAGAAAAAGAATTAGACTAAAATTTAAAGGATATATACCACATAAAAAAATTGGTTCTTATAGAGAGAGATGACAATAATTGGGTTCTGTGGGAGCATAAACGATGCAAGAGAGGATACTGTGTTAGGTTTTTTTTCAAAAGATCATGTAAGTATTTTATCAGCACTTTCAAAAAAGAACCGATAAAGAGTAGTTTTATTAGTGATAAAATTGTAAGCATAGATAAAGACCTAATTTTAATAATGTAACAAATTTAATTTAAAATTTTAAATGAATATAATTATAAATAAATATTTAGAGAATTAAACATATGTATTTATAAATATAATTATAAATAAATATATTTATTATTTAAATATATTTATTATAATTTTATAATTATTTAAATAAATATTTAAAAAATTATATGTATTTATATATATTTATTAATATTTATATATATTTATGTAATTATATATATAAATATATTAATATAAATATATAAGGGATAACCCAAAGGCATTCTTAGAATGGATCAAAATTGGAGAGCATTCAATCATTGGGTGTCTTGTTTTGCCAATAGGCTCAGCATTATGGAAGTTAGAAGATCTTATTGAACAAATTTTGGGTATTTTGGTCTTCATAAATTGGAGATGTGTCTCACTGGGATGTGGCTTTTTCACATGCCCTCCCTTATGGATCTGAAGATGAGGTATTTGGGATTCGGCTCGAACTATCTCAAACTAGGATTTATTCACATCCATGAATGTGATCAGAAATTCAACCTGCTTGAGGTAGGCTGCTTATCAATATAGGTATGTGCCAAGGTACTTGGATTGAACTGGACACTTTGGAACCCCAAGATCCTCTATGACATTGCGATGTCCATAGGGGTTCCTATTAAATTGGAAAAGGAAACTGAAACAACCATATTTGGACATTATGCTCAGTTTTTAGTGGAATTAGATTTGCATTATGTCTTAGTTGATACAGTTTTTCTTTCAACAGATGATGGTGAAATAGTCCTAAGAATAGAGTATAACAAAGTTCCCTAATTTTTTATGGATTTCAAAGTTATACGACATGAAATTTTTAATTTTAATAAATATTTTGTTTGTGATCTCTGCTTTGTGCATGTTCATGATGAAATTTCAGGTTTTAAATGGATTATAATTGTGAAATATAATTCTTCATGTGGCATGGAAAATGTTGATAAGGCTATGCCTTAGAATGGTGGAGTGAACATTTAGGTTGAATAGGGTGGGAAGGAGCTTGGATGTGATTCTATTTATAAATTGGGTGTACAACTGACTTGTTTATAAGAACTCTCTAGAGCCGGTCATGTAGATTCTTCTACTATAGAAGTCTATATTGGGGATGGTCAGAGGCCATTCACTATTTTGGTGGTTGATCCTGAATCTTTTGGTCAGGCTGTTGATGTTTGGCCAAGGAAAAACAATGGGAAACAAGCTACCAGAATATGGGCTGAGAGAGTCGAGGATGTTCAGAAAAGTGAGACACAAGTAGTGGTATAAGTGATTAATAATCAATAGAATACTCATGAACAATATATTGAAGGAAGATAAATGAGTATATAAATACCTTGGTTTTGTCTGAAGAGGGATTTTTTTTGTTTACTCTGAAGATAAAAATAACCCAGATCTAAAAGATCCCTATACTGCTACTTAGATGTTGGCACATCATATGTTAGAACACATAAAAGGAAGTAGTCTTGATGCTTCTACTATGAGGGTTCCTGATGCTAATACATTTGGTTTATTAAACAAAAGTGCAGAGTCTTTTGGAGAGGTTTCAAGTAGTAATTAATATCCTAGTGAGGATATTTCCATAATTTCTAAGTCATAGATGGAGCTTCTCAATTAAATAGTATGTATAAAATAAAATATTTTAGAGAACGTAGAAGGAAGATACTTGGGTGACCATCTGGCGATGGATGGTAGACCTAAAAGACATCAATGAATGACCAATCCATTAATGAAGATTTTGTTCAAGAGTTAGTTGATCAACAACTAAGGTAGGAAAAGTTGATTGCATCAAGTACTAGTAAATGTAAACAAAAATTCAACGTATAATCTCTTTTGATAATGAAATATGTGAAGGTATCACATGTTCTTCGGTTATATGTTGGACAGATACACTCTACTTCTCCAATAGTAATTGATTCCCATGATGATATTTTAGGATCCTCCCGAGTCATGAAACCTTGGTTTCCAAATCCTAAAAAACTGGTAGAGAATGCATATTTACTTTCTATAAAGGGGTTTTATTCTTATAATTCAGAGGTCATGTGTTATTACTTAATGGAGGTGGGTGATTTGGCATCCAATGCTCTTGAATCACTTGAAACAATAGGAAAATCACATGTAACTACTCACAATCTTTATGAAGTGCTTGATTTGATTAACAATGAGCAGTAAGGTGAATTCCAGGAAGAAGTGTAGAGCCTCACAGACAAAGGCAGTGAGGGTATTTTATTTGATGTCCCATCTAAGAGGGTGGAGGCTTAATTAGATGTTGGGAGATCTGACTCAAAGGATAGTGGCATTGAAGACCTTTAGCAACAAGTGAAAACTTAGAGGAGAGGTATTTATCCCAGAGGTTGGAGTTGCGAGCATGGATGAACTGATTAGAATGCTTTACGTGAGGAGGAGTATTGGATTGGGTTGAGATTAGCAAAAATCTAATTATAAATAAATATATTTATAAATATTTGTATATAATTATAAATATATTTATATAAATATATATATTTATATAATTATATATATTAATATAATTATATATATATATATTAATATACTTATATATTTATATATTTATATATTCATATATTTATATATTTATATATTTATATATTTATATATTTATATATATATTTATTTATTTATTTATTTATTAAAATATAAATATATATATTTATAAATATAATAAATATTTTTATTATTTAAATATATTTATTATAATTTTATAATTATTTATATATATATATTTATAATTTTATAGATACATTTTTAAAAAATTATAAATATTTATAATTTTTTAATTAAATATTTAAGAACATGTTATACATACACATGTACACATTTCATATATATATGTACATCCCACATACGTGTGCAAACATATATATACATACATACATTTGTATACGTACAACATCTATATACACACATACATAAAACTCACACAAACAAAAAATAATGCATACACATATATGCACATAGATAATGATATAAATATATAAGTTTAGATATCACATATTAACAATACATCGTTTATATTTATATAATTTTTTTGAATTACTAAAATATATATATTAATATATCATATTTATATTAATTATATATATGCATTTTTTAATTAATGTATATAAATAAAAATTAATCTTTTAATATAAATATGATAATTTTATATATATTAAAAATATTTTTTTATTAAAATTTTTTATCAGAACTAAGAAAAGTGCTGATAAAGATGAACCTTTATCAGCGTTAAAAAAATCACTCATAAAGGCTACCCTTGATTAGTGTTTTTTAGTGACGAAAAAGGTTTCCCTTTTATCGGAACATTAGGTTTAGCACTGATAAAACTCAACACTGGATAAAGTGTAATCTATGGTAGTGTAGTGACGTTTCATTGACATAAGGTGGATATTTTGTCTTAGTTGGATCTTTGAGTATTGGGTTTTGACTAAGATGATTTTTAGATAGAATACAGAGGCATATTGGAGTGTGTTTTCTACACAGGTTTTTTCTATGCCATCATTGAAATTCAACTTTTGGAATTTACTTGAATTTTTTATTCTCTAATTCATAGTGGATAGTTTTTATGTTTCCCTAAGGTTTTTTAATCATCCACATCATAGGGTTTTCACATTAAAAAAATTGTGATCATTTCTTTCTTATGATTTATATTTCTTATATATTTTATGAGGTTTCTCAAAAATTGTTTTATAATCCATTTTCTATCTAAAATCAAGATTATCCACAAAAGTGGTATTGAAGGTAAGGTTCATCCTTGAAATTTAGCATGAGAATTATGGAAGTTTCTGAGAGGAATGATGATTCATGTAAAAAGTAGAATAAGCTTTAGAAATCAAAGTAGGTTGAGAGAGGTGATATGCATGTCTTCTCAAGGGATTTTGAGAAGGTGGGAAGTTACATTTATAAGGTGCTCCAGAGAATGTGGTAATCACTATTATAGGGGGTCCATATGTTTCTGGTTATAGTCTTATTCATAAGGACGGTGTAAATACAGATGTCGTGAATACTTTGGTATTTATATTTATTTTGTAGGGGGGGCTAATAGTTTTTCTATCATAAGTGAAAAATGAACTAGTCATATTTTCTATAGAAGATGATGGTTGGTTCAATTCAAGGCTGATTTCTTTCCAACTGAGTTTGTTAGATGTTTTAATTCTTCGATGTGCTAAATAACAATATTGTTGGGATTAAGAACATTTATTGAGGATAGATAAATTAATTAATTTAGATGTTTTTTATCATTAATATAGGAGTTTATATCAATAATAATGGAGAGAAATTCTCAATATTAATGGATGGAAAAATAAATTTTGATCGCATTTATTGGAGATATGGAATTAGTGTCTATATATGAGGATGTGGTCGCATATTTTAGGATAACAATGTGATTAACTTCAACCTGTGGATAGGTTTTTGACAATCTATTAAAGATTTAGTCCACTGGGATCAAGAGGAAAGGGGTTGTCACATTTTTGGTAGCCCATGTGGCTCATTTATAATGACCATATTGACTTCTAATCATTTGAAGGTGCTTGATAGGTGTTCAAGATGTAGTCCACTGAGAGAAGGAAATAGACTATTGTGTTTTTTGTAGCATGTGTGGTGCATCAACATGGAATAGGTTCATATCAGCATCAATGAGATCAATGATTGGGGACATGTATCAAAAGTCTTCCTGATGGCAGTGATCAGGTAGAATGTACCAGTTGATAATCAATGGTACATCATGATAGAGAGATCATGAGAGAGAGGAATCCTTTGGGTGTCACAAGATGATGCAAGACTTATGCATTTTCAGATAAATATCAATGAGGTAGTGACATTTCGTTGATAGAAGGATGATATTTTTCCTTAGATAGATCTTTGAGTATTTCTTTTTGAACGAGATGATTTTTAGAGGGAAAATAGAAGCATATTGGGGTTTTTTTACTTAGGTTTATTCTATGCCATCATTTACATTCAAGTTTGGGAATTTACTTGAATTTTTAAATCTCTGATTAATAGTGTATATTTTAATATTTTCATTTCGGTTTTTTAATCCTGCTCAAAGGAGGGTTTTTTCATGTTAAAAACTCTACATTCTGATTTATTTATTCCACTACATATCACTTCCATATTTCATCAGGTTTTACAAAAATTATTTCACAAGATATTTTCCTCCCAAAATCGAGATTCTCCTCAATAATTATCACATATTTTTTCCTATATATTCTAAAAAACACTCATTTTTTATTGTAGGATTTTTTTAATTGAAATGTTGAAAACAAATTCCATAAAAATTTTAATTCATTTTTTCAGTCAATTTAAGATTTGATTTTGGATGACTCAATTAATTACATATTCATATTTTCCTATTTTAAAATTCTCAATTATTTTTAAAAATAATAATAACTTTATAGATTTAATTAAATTCAAAAATGATTAAAATAATTAAAACTAAAAAAAATCCATTTAGACATTTAAATTACAGATTGAAAATTCACAATCTTAAATTCATAGTTTAAAATCAAAATCAATTTCAATTTCTTTTCTTTTTTTGAAAATCAATATTTGTCTACTTAATTAACTTAAAAGGTGAATCAATCATTAAAAAGAACCATTTAAATCTGATTTTCAATAATGTATAGATTCTCAAAAAACACAAAAATCACAAATTTACTTGGGATTTACTTGAATTTGGCAGTTAATTTCTATGAAAATCATACAATAATTTTTTTCAGTTTTCAACTCACTTCACTCCACCACACATAAACTATTACACTCCAAGGAAATTTTCTCATTTAATTTGAAAAAATGAAAACTTTATTAAAGTATTTTTTAAATTTCACAATTCAAATCATATTTTGTAATGAAAGTTCACCTCACAAAAAAATAGTCAATGAAATGAAAATATTGACTCAATTCAATTCTAAACAACCAAGAAAAAAGTGATGGAGACATTTTTAGTGTGTTCCATAAAAAATTCCGGCATGATTTATACATTTATTTAATTTAAAAGGCATAAAATCCTCCTATGAACATAAAATCCAATCTTTAATTTCCATTCAAAAAACAGTATGTTTCCTACCTCATATGTTGTTTAATTCCACTATTTTATCAAGAGAATATATTTATATAGATATATACTCATACTCAGGATGTTATTATTTATCATAGTCTTTTGAAAATTATTATATCTCTACACTGTAAGTAATGAAAAATATAATGGGATTTAAAAAGGTTGTTCATTAGCTTTGAGGTTAGAGATAAAGTGTTTAAAAATGCATCGGTAGAAAGATTTGGTGGGAAAGTGCTTAAAAATGCCTCAATTTAAAGTTGAAGGTTTTTACTCTTTAAATTTAGTGTATGATCTATTAAGTAAATCATGGAAGAATCCATCACTCAATTTCCCTTCAAGTTGTGACACTCATACTTCCCTTGGTTTTCATTTCACCAAAACATGGGTTATTAAAATGAATCAAAAAAGATGTTTCATCCTTACTCTCCTATTTTTTTTAAAAAATGATTATATATATATATATATTATTTCTTTTTTTAGGGGAATGAGTTGTCAATTTTTAAAAAATTAATGGTTATCATGTCCTTCTCTTGATTAGGGTCATGAATCACTCAAATAAGGATAATGAGTATCATAAACTCGTCCTTTTTTTCATTTTTTAACACATTTTTTAGTATAATATCATCATAAAAATAGAAGGTACAAAAAGTAACCCATTACCATTTCACTCATTAAACTACCCTAAAATGATGACTCTCGCCTCTCATAGTCCCATTAGCATGTAATACTTCCTGGATAAAAACACCTAAAACCCCCTTTCTCCCACACTTAAACTCAAATTAATCATGAAATTTTATTTTAGAGTGATGATATGTAAGGGAAAATTTGGCTTGAAATGCGGCTTAAAACTATAAGTTCATTCATGGTTATATAAGGGATTAACTAGGATAAATTTTCAAGGATGGCCTTAAGTAAAAATGAGGTTATTTCGAATTGAATGCCTCAATATTATTGAAATCAACTCATGAGTCCGAAAGATTTGAGAGATAAAAAACATAAGTTTTGGTTTATAAATAAATCTAAAAGTTCAATCAAGAAGTTAGGGTATTATAAATATGTTTTCAAAGTAGGTCAGAAACCTATCAAGATATGGATCAAAATTTGGGACAGTCACTAGTAGTTTTGGATTTAAATTTCTAGTCGAAAATTATACATATTCTTTAAAATTAACCTAAAAAACAAACACACTTAAATAATCATTTTATCTTTAAGGATTCAATAATATGTCAAGATCCTCAAAAATAAATTAGGGATTAAACATTTTATTTATTTTTCTGATTCATCTCAAAGAAAATTTAAAAACTCAAAAACTATACAAAAAAATTATAAATTTTCAAAATAGAATATAATTTTTTTATTGAGGCTAAAAACACAAATTAAGACAAAGGAAAATAGGGAAAAATTTACATACTAAGCTAATTTTTTCCTATCACCCACACCTATCTCTGAAATCTTTACAATTAATTATAGAATTCGTTTTTTCATAAAATTCAAAATTAAAATTGAGTATCTGAACAAATGTAGAGGAAATAGAAAACCTGGGTCTTTTCATTTGATGGAATCTTGGAGGAGTTTAGTCTCCTCTGTGGGTTCTTTCCAAGGATCTTCACAAAAATTATTCATCTTCTTGCAATGACCCGGCCCATTGGAGCCCACCTAGCCAATGATAGGCTGAGTGAAACTACCCTTATCCCACCTCCAATAGGCTAGGGTTTATCAATAAGCACCGAGTAGGCATATCACACACATGGGAGTCCATATACTATGGTACCTATATACATGCACACACATCAATGTTCATGAAACAATGCATAGATAATAATACAACTGACACCAAAATGCCTATGTACATTTACCCCACAATAATAGTACAAAAAAATTAAAATCATGAAAGTGGAAAAAATAAAGCCCAATAGATTCTAATAAAAGCATCCAACCTACTTAGTAGGAGGGTACTGCTGATAAATGAACCACTGGTACACACCTCAGTCTGTCTATATCTCTATGCTTTGCCTACTCCAGGTCATTAAAGGACTCTATCAAAAGGCTTATTGTCTATATAATACATGACATGTGTAGGTAGATCCCATGATGGGGTGAGTATAAAAATACCTATTAGGCACCCCAAAACCTAAAATAAAATGGATTAACTAAAAGGAAACATCCCTTTCGACACATGTCCATAGGTTAAATAAACCTAAGAAATATAGAACAAGATTCTCCATCTCTACAGCTTGACTATACATTACTATTTAGATCATCTCCACCTAGTTTATCAATAAAACATTATACATGCTTAAAGTACTCCTATAAAACCCAAATATAATCATCTCATACTCTAATTCTCTTGGTCTAAACCATTCATCCTACCACCATATTTTACTCAAGGATTAAAGGTATTTCTCTTCTTGGAGTACTCACTCCACAAGCCTTTCCATCATTGATGGTGATCATCTAATAGATATCAATCATAAGGTATAGATCTTCCATCCTTGATGGAAATTGTCTGAGAGATCTCACTCATCGGGTATCACTAATTTGATGTCACATCACTACCATCCCTGATGGTATACATCTGAGAGAACATGCTCGTCATGCCTCACCATAAAGAAATTATTTATATCACCCAACAGATCATGATACTCAACTAGGGGATCTAACAAATATCTCATGGGGGACTTCATAAACCCTACTATAATCTAGAAGATCTCAAAACTCTGATTGGGGATCACACCCAGAACCATTAAGGGACACCACACACCCATCTTGGAGCTTCATAAATCTCAATGCTCGAATAGGGGAACACTCCCAAGGTCATTGGGGGACACCAGAAACCCTATTGAGGCTCAAAACCATGATACACAGATGGAGGATCTCACTTAGGACTACTGGGAGATAATTCAAACCTAATTCAGATCTATCTTCCAAGTAGAGGATCACATACACAATGATACCACAAACCCTTATGAATCAACCATCTATGTAAGAGGTAAGAACCTATAAAAGAGGGGAATACTGATACCACAAACCCCACTTAAGAAATATGATTTGATAAATTATCCCTCCCTAAGATTCCTTAAGGGATAAATGAACTCTATCCAAACTAGGTCCATCAAGGGAGAACAATCTTATGCTCAAGATATAATTTTACATTGTACCCTCGGAAGAACGGACCAAGAAAGAACACCCAGCTGGTACTAATCTATGTTTCATTAATAATAAATACCCATTAACTTCACCTTGAATCTCATCTCTAACACCAAGACCATATATATATATAACTACTCAAGATATGCTATTTTTGGGCCTCCATCTGAGTCCTAAAGATAGAGATGCACAAGGGAGGATTCCTGAGGGAATTACATGATGTGTACCCATAGTACATGAAATGTCTCATCAAACTACACTATGTTAATGTCACCTATCATTATATAGTCTGTATAAGAATAATACATGGCATGTGACCTCATTCGATCTCATGTGTGTGTCCTCACCCGCACACGGACTGACTAACCATGTCACCATACATGGAATGTAACCATGGTACATGTCATGTTTCTCTAAGCAAGGACCAATCCAGTGTTATTATTCATGATAATGTACAAGATCTAATGTTTGTGTACCATGGCCCATTCATGTGTACTTGGTCATGTCCTCTAGCTCATGTACACTCGGGATCCGACCATGTACCTCCACGTGGCCATGTCCTCTTACAAGGCATGTTTGTCCATTTCCTCGGTCACATGCCTTGGGCACACTACATGGTATGTACCCCCAGTACATGGTGTATAGTCCTAAAAATATTATCTTACCCAAATGGAAAGAAGATATAGCATGTTATTCTACACTACACCCCATGTTTCCAGCATTTCCGAATGGAAAATGCCAATAAGCCTCTTAAAAACCCTGATTTCCACCTAAAACCCACAGATCTACCCCTAGGGGATCTCTAGCTGTCATAAAAGGGATCAAAATCCTTAAAACAGTGCATATAAAGGTATTGTGACATAAATATCATAAATTCACCTACCATGTGGAGAAATTTTGAAGTTTTGGGTCCAAATCTGTACCCTAAAACTACTACACCATGATCTAGGAGTGATCGCAGTCAAGAACAGAGTTCGGCAGTGCCTCCTCTCTCCCTCTCAGTTCATCCATCACCAAAGGAGAACCCTCTAATATCCTTTTCCAGACCTATAAAAAAGGAAAAGGGGGTAGGTATAACAATACCCAATAGGTTCCATAAAAACCAAAACAAAGGGGAGAAATTAAAAATCAATAGTCCACTCGAACCATAGACAGAGTGTATAAAAACACAAATGAGATAAAACAAGAATATCCTTATCCACAACTCATTTGTACATGAATATTTATCTTATCACCACCTAATATATAAATTAAACATGATACATAACAAAATGACTCTCGAAAAACCCAAATATACTTAGCTTAGACTCTAAGTCTAATGGTCTCATCTATTCAAACTATCATAGGATCCTACTCAAGGATCAAAGGTACTCTCATCTAGGAGTACTCACTTTATAAGACTTGTCATCCCAAATGGAACTCATTTGAGATATCCCACTCATAGGGTATAGATTTTTCATTTCTGATGGCACTATTTCGAGTGATATCACTCATATAGTATCACTAATCTAATGGAACATCCCAACCATCCCTAATGGAATACATAAGAAAGTCCCACTGGAACCCAATGAATCATGATACTCAATTGATAGATCTCACTCATGTCTCATGATGGACTCTATGAACCATAATGGAACCCATAAGATCTCAACACTCAAATAGGGGATCATACCTAGGATCAATTGGGGACACCACGAACCCAGTTTAGAACTCCAGAGATCTCAATGCTCAGATTGAGGATCATAACTAGGACCATTGGGGGAAACCATAAACACTTTAGAGACTCAAAACCAGGATACATGTATGGTGATATCACTTTAGATCATTGGGAGATATCGCAGACCCAATATAGATCAATTCACCAAGTAAGATATTGCATACACAATAATATTGAAACCCCTTCTGGATCAACCCTCTAATCAAGTGATCAATTCCCATGCAATAAGGTCACACTAATACCAAAAACTCCACTTAGGAAATAGTATTTGATAGATTATATCATCTGAGGTTTCATGAAGGGATACATGAACTCTATCTGAACCAGGCCCATTGAGGGGATCATAATCCTATGCTCAGAACATAATGCTACATTTTACCCTCAGAGGGATTGACAAGAAAGTGTACCCACCTGATGTTAATCTATGCATATCTAACAATATTGTCCCACAAACATCACCTCATGTCACATCTCTAACACCAACACTATTTCCACTATCATGTTCAACATGTAAAACTACTCAAGATAGAATACTCATGGGACTTCATCTATGTCTTGTAGAAAGAGACGCACAAGGGATAAGGAGTACACATCATGTACCCACATTACATGATAACAGGCCCCTGGCCATGTCCTCTCCCCGTACTCAGCATGTATAAGAATAATACTTGGTTTTTACCCTATGTCACATGGCATGTGACCTCATCTAAACCCCTAGTCATGTGATCTCCTTCATATAACCCGACTTGTCATGTCACCATACATGGTGTGTACCCTTGGCACATGGTGTGTTCCTTTTGGACTGACCTAATCTTTTGTTCCTGGTCATTCCCATTTATATAATCCCATGACTGTGTACATGGTCATTTCCTCTTGCACGTCTACACCTGGGATTTGCCTGTGTACTTCTACAAGACCATGTCCTCTTACATGGTGTGTCTGCAAAAATCTTCATCTACACAACTTGGGGTCACTACATGGAGTGTACCCTCAGTACACAGCATATAGTCACCAAAAGATCAAAAAATACCATCTTCCCAAAATGAAAATAACACATGGAGTGTGCTCTTTCACTACATGTCGTGTGTTTAGCAATTTCAAATGGAAAATCCCTACAAGCCTCCAAAACCCTTGATTTCCACCTAAAACCCACAGATCTACCCCCAGGGGATCTCTAACAATCACAAAAGAGCTCTAAAACCTTTAAACATCACATATATAGGGATCATGACATAAATATCATAAATATTCTTACATCATGGTGAAAAGCCAAAGCTTCATCTCCAGATCTATGCCCTGAAGGCATTGAACCTCAATCTGAGAGCTATCGTCTTCATAAATGGAGTCTAGAGACACCTATGCTCTCCATCTCAGCACATCCATCATCAGGGGAGAAACCTCCCCTCTCCTTTTTCTAACATTGAAACCAAAGGGGGATGGGGTAGGTTAAGTTTATTAATTAAATTTTATTTAATTAATAAACCTCCACTATTTAATACCCAGTCAAGGGTTACCTTTTATTGAGCGCTCGATGCTAAAAAAAATTATGTCACGCCTAGGGTAAAACATGTGTTCTAAACTCAAATACTATCTCAGATTTCTGACCCAAGAATCCAATTTGAAGTTAAACCACATTTCCAAAAAAAATGTGTGCGATCAATATAAAATATTTAATATTTTTAATATCACCGCACTGAGGATATCTAGGCCCCGGAATCTCATGCCGAATTAGCTCCTGGCTTTGAAAATATTCTTATAAATATTCTAAATTATTATATGGAAAAACCAGATTCACTACATTCTAGACATTTATCTTGAAGGGGTTTTGTGATTCATCTCTCTTGATTTAAATTGCACCTAATGGATGAATATTTGTCACAGTATATTGTCCAAAACACTTGGAATGATTTTTACCATGCATCAAATTCCTTCTTGAAAGTTATAACATCAATTTTTCTCCTAGTCCCAAAATTATTTTCGGCGTGATATTATCTTGGATAGGTTTTTCATTATTTTTATAAACTAGGGTGTTATCATATGTTTCTCTTCTTAATTTCTTCAGTTCTGTCATCTGTAACATCACCTATTTTCTAGCTTTCCCAAAATTTGGGTTAACTTTTTTAATAGTCTTATAGGATTTATTCTATAGCTCAAAAAATTTATTATTTTCCTTAATGAATTCATATCCTAGGTGGTATGGGGGAATTTCAATTCCAATTTAGGTGTATTTTATAGTGATGATTTTAATTTAGTGTTACTTCTACTTACATCTTTCACAGGCAAGGTAGAGGTGTCACTGACAAATTTGAGTAAATTACCTAAATATTTTTTACCTGTCTCTAAAATTTTTTCAATAAACAATATATATTCCATATTTCACTCATTTTTTAAAATAGATTTTGTAGTAAAATCAAGTGATTTCAAATCCTTTTTTAGTATAATTTTTTCATCCAATGTTCCAATTTCTACTTCAGAACAACATGGTAATTCAAAATGTTTCATAGTAAACGTAGTTTTTTCTTGATGAGGGTATTTAATTGAATAAATTATGTTAAAATATATTTTTTTCACCAAAATTAATATAAATATACCCTTCATTAATATTTATTAGTTTTTGCAATTCTTGATAAATGGTCTACCTAGAATGATGGGGGAATGAATCTTACCTTTTTCTTCCTCCATGTTCAGAATATAAATGTCAATATGGAATGAAAAACCTTGTACACTCAACAAAACATATTCTAAAACACATAATAGGTTAACATTAGCTCATTTGGCATGATGCATGACCACTCGGTTGGGTTTTAGTTCTCCTATCTATAGTGATGAATAAACTGAGTAAGGAATTACATTAATTGATGCTTCCAAGTCACATAGTACATTAGAAAAATTATGCTCAACAATAGTGGAGGGGATACAGAAGATGCAAATATATTGAAATTTCTATGGTTTTTTGTGGTAATAAGCATAGAAACATTTTTACCTAGTCTTAACTTTTCTTTAGTTCACAATATTCTCATTTTAGTGCATATGTCTTTGATGAATTTTATATATCTAAGAATCTGGTGGATGGTTTTCAGCAAAGTTATTTTGATCTCTACTTTTTTTACCACTTATAGGATATCCTATATTGGTTTTATTGGGTTTTTTCATCCTTTCATGGAAGGGAGGTGGGGGATGATATAGATATTCTATTTTACATTTCCCATTATCCTTCTTCACTGGGGTTGTTTCCATAGGTACCACTTCTTTATAATATTTTCTAAGGGTAACTTATTCAGGTTTAGTAGTTTTAAACTTCCAGATTATTTTATAAATAATTATTCTTCACTAATTTCCAACTCTTTTACACTCATTAATGTAATAGAAATAATGTTCCCTTTGGGGTTGGGAATAGATTGGGAAGGAAGCTTACCTGAGCCTTTCATTGATAGAAGTTTGGATCTAGCTGTTAGGATTCACAATTTCTTTAATCAATTCCTCCATTTAGGTTTCTTGATCTTACCTCAATTGATATCTTATAGAAGGTTGAGATTTTTGTCTTTAAAAGGGTGATGGATGGAATGTTTATTGGAAACCTTGTTGAAAGTGTGGTTTCTAAAATTGTTGGTTTCTAGCTCCATATTAAATGTGGTAATACCCTCTACTTTCTCCATTATAGCTTGGCTGCTGGTGGAATTTTTTTATATGGCTTCATAGTTTTCTTGAATTTGAGGACAATAATTAGTGTAGTGTTCCAAGGATTGATAGAGTTGGCATACTCAAGTGGGAATGAAAGATTATGTCTCGTGTACCTTTTTCAAAGATAAATTTCTCACAAGAGGTTCGCTCTTCAATTTTATTTTCAAGTAAATGGGAGTCTGAACTTTTTACCTCATTTACTACCCTTTTATAGTGCTTATGATGAATAGATGAGAATTTTGAGAGATCATTTCATTCAACTCTCTAACTTCAATGGGTGAATTATTGATCATTTCTCCTCTAGAGGAAGCATCAAAAAGTTTTTGGTCTCTATCCATTAATACAATGTTAAATAATAATATTAAATAATGTTCTTCATATTTTTGGTGTGGGTAGGATTTTGTTAATCACTTTAATCTCTCCTAAAACACCTAAAGGGTTTATTAACTTTCTTGTTTGATTTCATAAATATTCTTCCATAGTTAGACACTCCATGATGTTGGGAAATACTTCTAAAGGAAAGATACTCTAAATTCATCCTAGGTATTAATCACTCTAAGATTGATGTTATAGAGACACTCCTTGGAATATACTTCAAATAAGATGGAAATTTTCTTCCAAAAGATCTGAGCCTCGATTAATTCTCTAGGTCTGAATTCATTACAAACTTCTCCAAATGATCACTGATTCATGTTGGAGTCTTCTCTTGATAAATGATGAAAATTAAATAGGCGGATTAAAATTATAGTTTTAGGATTGAAATCTTATTGATCATTCATTTGTAACTATTAGTTATTTCTATTGAAATTAGGATCCTACAATTCTCTTAAAGTTCTATTCAATTAAGCTTGATTATCTTCCATGTTTTCATTCCTTAAAGTGACTATATTGGAATAAGAATAGGGTGATGAGGAGTAAGTCAATGGGATAGTGAAAAACTCCATTTCCACTCCCTCTCTGATTCTCAAATTTTTAAGTCTCTCTAGAAATGTTCACTCAACCTATGGATCAAAATCAATGAGGTGAGATAAATTGTATTTGGTAATTTTTTGCATTAATTTAAAAAAATAAAACAAAAATACAGACCTCCCAAGAAATGGTTCCATGTTTGATGATCTTCCTATTATAGGGTACTTAAAAAATAATTTTGAACCTGAAAAAATGCAGTATAAGTGGGACTCAAGTTTTTTCAAAGAAGGAAGTGCTACATATGTGTTTTAATTTTGTTTAATGGGTTTGATTTAAAAAAAATGATGTGTGGGATTGATTGGTTTTTAAATTTAATTTTAAAATAATGGTTATAACCTCAAATACTTACTTACCTTTCCAATTAAATCATTATTTCAACTTTTATCTTCTATTTTCTCTCTAATCAAGTGAAATCTCACTTGATTACCCTCACCTAGAAATTTTGGTTTAATAATATGGATGAAATGACCACTGAAACCTCCAATATCCTCTAGCCTAGTAATAAGAGCTCTCAAATTACTCTTAAGTCATCCCACTATTCACGACCATAAGAAATTTGAAGGGCCTAAGTGTCCTATGTTTGAGACCCAGTAAAGAGGGGAAGTTGAATTCAAAATGACAGAAATAATGAAATTTCCTAATGTCTATATAGTTTGAATGAATCCATATATTAATATAAAAGGAAAAAAAATTAAAGTAGGGATTTCATTAACATAGGGATAATAGAAATATCCTCAACTCAGACACAAATGGATTAGTGTTACATAACCAGGTTTATTATGGAAAAAATAAATTAATGTAATAAATAGTAGTAGCAGCTTGATCGAGTGATTAAAGAAGAATCCCCCCAGCTCTCCCCAGCACAAGTGAATAGTTATCTATTTATAGAAGAACCTTGGCAGATTATTGGCATGATTCAAAACTGACCATGTGAGCATCATAAGGTACTTCAACTTCTTCGGATGACTCTGGGAATGTCCCTCAATTTTAGTGTTGAGAAATGTATTCTTCTTTATTGGATGATTGACCTATGTAATATTTCTATGGAATGGATGGATTCAGTTGAGGGTAACATTTCTAATTCTACCAACTTGGAAATTCCTTCCAGGATCGATCTTTTAATCCTTCAATAAAAAGTCTCTAGATAAAATGATTCACTTCCTTGTAGAATAGTGAAATTCATGATCTATTTTGCATGTTCATGTGAAGAGGATGACTCATGTTCAGGATCCTAGAATTAAAATACAATCTAGTCTAGAAAAATCAGTGGGGCCAAGTGAAATAGGCTTGAGTATGTGTTTACAAACATATTTTCATTCAATCTTTCACTTGGGTCGGTATGTCACCAAATTTATTCATACACATATTTCATTGTGATTTCTTGGACCAGGGGTGGTTGTCATTTTTCTTCAATGTGTCGGGGCTTGTGAGAATGAGAATCATTACACTTGTAGAGAGGAGTAATTGATTTGGTAGTTACACTAGGATTTTAAAATGGTGATATTGGACCTTGAATGGTATATCTTGGATATTTTAATGTTGGAGGATGACCATAATGAACATGAAACCTTACCTAAAGATCAGAATGAATCTATTATAGATCCTACTCAAATGAAGAACCACTAAATTCAAATGATGGGAACTCTAATCAAATTTTCAAGGATTATTAAAATCTAAAAATAACTATAAACACAATGAAGATGTGTTGAAGATGGGTTTATGATAATGGAAACTCAATATTAAACTAGACCTTGGCTCTAAATAATAAGACACAATAAGAATTAAATCTAGAATGGAATGAATAGAACATCATACTTTATAATTCCCATGAACCTATCATGGCGATGGAGTGAGCTCAGAAGAAGTGTTAAATCAAGCTCGTTCCAAATGGATGTGATGATAAGGCATGTTGGGTAAGCATGATCTGAGGAATATTGAGCTCCAACTGATACCACCAAATAAAGACAAAGAAAATTTGAGGATGTCGACCCTGATTAACCAATTCTCTATAGATAGTTGAGGTAATGAGATCTCTACTGATGTTGTTTGAGAATACTAAATAGAGATATTAGCCCTAGGTGAAATCAAAGATGAAAATCAATGAAGCCATATGAAATTTTAGATTTGAAGAAGAATGTTGAAACCAAACACTAAGGAAGAACTAACCGAATCTGATACCTTCATGAAGAAAATTTGGGTGGAAATCCCAATTAGGGAGTAGATTGAGGAGAAAAAATGGTCAGAAGTGTGATTTTTTTATTTTCCGACAACAGCCTATTGTAGGTCATCTATGGTCTGGCATCCAACTCTTGGATGGTTGAAGCAGACAAGGTAAAATGCATCCAATGGAGGAAGGAAATCATTAATTATATAAACAATCAAATAAAAATGGTTTTTTACTTACTCTATAGTATGGGATAAAATATCATAAATTTGTAATAAAAAAACATATTTTAATCTTCTATGTGATCCTCTAAATCTTCATTCAGAGAGAAGAATAAATAATAGGCCCGTTTCTCCCATAGATGTAGGCACACTGCTGAACCACATTAAATCCGTCATTTTCTCTATTTTACTTGTTTTTCTACAATTTTATTTCATCTCTAAGGAGTTTCATTTCCCTAAAAAATTTGCATCAAATACATCTAGGTCGAAATGATGAATTTGCAGCAGGGTTTTCTGGTGATCAGAAAATTGAAGGTGGTTAGAATTTTTTTTGAGGCCATATTCGTGAAGATTTCATCGATGCGATTCCAATGACTAAAAAATCAACAAAAACAGAGTTGAAATGAATTCAATATAGGTGGTCAAAGTTTAGTTCAACTCAGTGGTGCTACAGTACCCCCTTGTCAAAGAAGACGACACTATTCACATTATCAGTGACTTTACGGTGGGTTTTTCAATGACTGTTCTGGTGAGACACATCATCGCCACCTTATCAGTCGATCTAGACCGTTGAAACTATTTTGGCTATATCTTGGCCAATCAGAGTCCATTTTCAGCGATCCAGGAGAAGTTTAAAGCTATTTAGACAATTATGGACACATTCTTATGGTTAGATTTTCTAGATTCTTACTATATAAATGGAATAAAATACTAATAATATGATTAAACTTACCTCTTTTAATTATTCTATCTAGAAACCCAAAATGGAGGATCTTTTTTATATTAAATATTTTAGGAAATAAATAGTGGAGAAAAAAATCCCATTGTAGTGAAATTGGAGTAATATTCAATCAGAGTTCAATCCAGTGAGAAGATGTTAACAAATACCCCACTAGTTGATGAGGAGTGGGTTGTGCTCAACAGAAATCATGTTGCCCAAATTAAATTGTGGATCTTCAAGAGTATCTTCCTAAATTTTTCCAATGAACATGATTCTTTTTTTCTATAGAGAAATTATGAAAAGATGTATTCAATTAAAACTACACAAAACAAATAAAACCTGATACACTGACTTTTCAAATTAAAGTACAAATATGGGACCAACATCTCAGAGCACATGAGAATGTTCCAAGGTACTGTAGATAGGTTGAATTCCATTAAAATGATAATTGTTGATTAGTTTCATGAACTATTGATGTTGAGTTATTTACCAAAGATGTGGGAAAATCTAGTTATGTCGGTCAGCAATTCAACTCAATATGGAACCCTCGCCATGGAATGGATAAATATATAATGTTGAATGAAGAATCCAAAAGGAAGAATAAAGGATGTACATCTAAATCAGAGGCCCTTATCATTGAAATACAAGGTAATTGGAAATGGTAGGGAAGAATTAGAGGAAGATAACCCCAGTGACCAAATTTAACAAATAAGGAAGTGATCAAAATCCCGATCAAGATATGAAATTAAGTGTCACCACTTTAGCAAGCCTGGAAACTTCATCTAGGAGTGTAGGAGGATGAAGTCTAAGAAGACAAATCTAGAAGATAAGAAACAAAATAATGATTCTTTAGTTTTTAATGAAGATAAAATTATTTTTTAGGAATATAATTAGGTTATTATTGCAATCCAAGACTCAACATGGGTGATTAATTCAAGCGCCTCATACCATGTCACCCCTAGAATAGATTTCTTCTCATCTTACACTTCAGGGATTTTTGGACATGTGAAGATGGGAAATTATGGTGAATCCAAAATAACTTGTATTAGTAATATTTTTCTAGAGACTAATATTGGATTTAGGTTACTATTTAAGGATGTGAGGCATGTTCCTAATATTTTCCTCAATATGATATCCACTATAATTCTAGATGATGATGAATTGAAAAAGGAAATGAATATACTTATCTTTATCTCACATATGCCAGACCATGTGGATGAGAAGTTGATACATCCAAAAAAGATATTCCTATATATGTTTAGCACAAAAATATTGGTCGCGTGATCAAGAGAGTAATCAAAATTCTCTTTAGGGAGGATATATTACCAAGAATAAAAGTTACACATTTGGATGCCTGTATTGATTTCATCATGGTAAAACAACATAGAGTATAATTTTATAGTTATTTACCATATATTAAAGTGAATGTTTTATATTTGATTCACATTGATGTCTTCATTATGAGCACTATGTTTATGGGAGGTACTATTTATTTTTTTACCTTCAAAGATGACCATTCTAGAAAATTTTAGGCCCTTTCTTTAAAAACTAAATATCAAGAGAAATATTTTTTCAGGAAGTTTCATGTGAAGGTGGAAAGAGAAATAGGTAGATGGTTAAAGTGTGTATGGTCAGAAAATGGAGAAGAATATTGTGGCCCATTGGAGGATTACTATAGGTGTTTTGGAATCATACAAGAAAAATCAGTACCAAAGATGTCTCAGCCTAACAATTTTGATGAGAGGACAAACGGCACAATTTGTGAGATATTCGGGTGTACGCTCTCAAATGAAAAGATTCCAAACACCTTTTGTGGGGAGATAATGGTGACCAAAGTTGATGTTAGTAAAATTTATCTATTAGTTCCTCTAAACTATGATGTTCCATAAAGGGTTTGGATATGTAAATAGTCTTCATTTAATTAATTGAGATTATTTGACTTCATGGAATTTTTTCACATCTCGAATGATGAGTGGGTGAAGCTGGATAGAAAAGAAAAGTAGTGAATATTTTTAGGATACACTCATGAGGTGTTTGGATATTGACTCTAGGATACTACCAATAGTAGTATCACTAAAATAAGATATGTGGTGTTTCTTGAGGATCAAATGACTAGAGACTTTGAGAAGCCCAAAAATGAAGATAAGTTGTAGTCTGAGGAAATTTCAGTCAATATAGAACCTATATCACCATCATAAATTAAAACTTGTAAGAGAGATATACATGACACTGATGATACATCACAACCAAGAAATATGTCTCTATCCATTGATATGTCTCCATCATATGATATTTCAAAACTGATTCCCCCTGAAGTGTGGTTGAGGAGATCCACCAGAGAACAAAAAATGAGTCACAGATACTCACCACATGAGTATTTCATGATCACTGATGGGGAAGATCCATACAATTATTATGATATGATCAGAAGTTAGCAGAACATGGAATTGAAAAATGTCATGCAACAGTAGATTAGATCATTTCACAAGAACCATACATTTGATTTAGTGGAGTTGCCATATAGAAAGTAGGTGGTCAAGAATAAGTGGGTGTACAAAATAAAATTAAAATATAGAATCTCACATACGTGATACAAATAAAAAATGGTTGTAAAGGGATTTAGTCAAAATAAAGGTATTGAATTTGATGAAATTAATTATACTATGCTAAAAATATCTTCTATCAGAGTTGTTCTTGGATTGGAGGCTAGTCTAAAACTGGTAGTTTAACAACTAGATATAATGATATCATTCTTACATGGTGATCTTTATGAGGATATATACATAGAGAAGTTAGAGGGATTTTAGGTGAGAGGTAAAGAAAAGCTGTTATGAAAACTTAAGGAAATTTTATATGGTCTGAAACAGACACTGGGAAAATGGTACATGAAGTTAGACTCATTTATAGAGAAAAATGAGTACATGAGGATGACTTATGATCACTAATTTTTCATAAAATAATTTTATGATGGTGATTTTATTATTTGTTTGTTATATGTTGATTATATGAAGATTTTTTTATGATATATCACCAATATTGACTGGTTTAACAAGTATTAGGGAATTTCTTTTGAAATTAAGGTCTTGGGAGAGGCTACTCATATTCTTGGTATGGTGATTACTCACGATAGGAGGAATAAAAATATTTTTCTATCTCAGGAGCAGTACATTGAGAAGGTTCTTCAAATATTTAACATGAGAAAGGTTAAATAATTTAGCACTCTACCTATGAGTCATTTCAGGCTCAGTGCAAGTTAGAGTCTTTTAGCTGAAGCGAAGAGATCAAAAATATAAAAAATTATTTATCAGTCTGTAGTTGGAATTCTTATGTATGCCATGGTGTGCACCAGACCTGATATTTCTAATGTTTTTGGTTTTGTGATTAGATAATATTAAAATCCAATAAAGGTTCATAGGAAAGTGTTTAAATGGATATTAAGGTATCTCTAAGGTACATCTAGTCATTATTTATGTTTTGAAATTGATAAACATGTTTTAGAAGGAAACACAGATGTAGATATGGTTGGAGATACAGACATGAAGAAATTAATATTTGGGTACCTTATATCATTTTCATGGGAGAAGTTTCTTATAAATAATGAATTCAGAAGTGTGTTTCCTTATCTACCATAGAATCCAAGAATATCACGATCTCTGAAGTCAACAAGGAGATTATGTGGATGAAGAAGTGTTTATAGGAGCCGGGACAGAGTCGGGAGAATTATATTTCATAATTCTATAGTCAGAGTTCAATTCATCTCAGAAAGAACCTGAAATTTTATTCCAGGTCTAAACACGTCTATGGGTGATATCACAGGATCCAAAATGTTTTGTAATAAATATTGTTGAAAGTTGAGAAAATCCACACTAATGATAATAGGGAAGACATGATGACAAATTTTCTTCCGAAAAAGAAGCTAGAATCATGTAAGGAGACTTCATGTCTAGATTCTACCCTAAATTGTTCTTGAGGAGGAGATATGTGGGGTCATCTCCCGATTAGGGATTTGAATGAGTAAAAAAAATTATTAGTAGGCTGATTTTTTTCTTTTTTATAAATAACCTATTGTAGGTCTTCTATGGTTTGACATCAAACTCTTAGATGGTTGAAGAAACCAGTAAAAAGTGTATCTAGTGGAGGGAAGAAATATTTGGGTAGATGAAAAAATTAAGAAAATGGTTTTTTACTTCCTCTACAAAAATGGGATTAAGTCCTGTGAATTTTTAATTAGAAAAACTTGTTTTAATCCTCTGTGTGATCCTCAAAAGTTTCATTCAGAGTTAATAATAAAGAACATGGCCTCATTATCCCATGGATGTAGACACACTATCGAACAACATTAAATCCTTAATTTTATTCATTTTACTTATTATGTTTTCAATTTATTTTGTTTCCAAGGAGTTCTTATACCTCAACAGAACATGAAAAATCCACATGCACTGCCACCACTGAATAAACCAATACTAAAAATCCAAGAACTGAGCCTCATGAGATTCTAACAGCCAACCACAGCTTTGAGAGCTTTCAAACTTGGGTAAATGTTTGTGGATCAATATGTTCTTTGTGTAAGGTTAATAATTCAAATGGCATAAGATTAAATCTTATACATGTCAGGGTATCATCACCAGATGAGTTTGGATACAAGGCTAAAAGTTATCATTTAAGGGTTGAGACACCTACGTAAGGTAGGGTAAATAGAGGTTAATCTATGTAAGCATTAGTGAATACTATATAAGGGTGGAGAAGAAGATTTCATGAAAGTCATAGGAACACTTTAATAAGGGTGACTCCCTCTGTACCGAGGTAATATAAAGGTATATTACACTACATAATTAGTCACATCATGGTACATCGAAGATATGTGAAGGTCTGACAACCTTAAAAATCTACCTCATATTTCGGATTAAAAATATTGTTTTCACCACACATCTAAGCCTAAAAATGTTAATTAATTTAGGTGAGGGAAAAATCTATGAATGGTCCAAAAAAATAAATAAATCAATATCTATTTCCTAATAGAGATCAATATAATTTACCAAACCAGAAAATATCATTGAAAAGTCAACTTTTCATTTTCTATGCTTGTCTAGTGATATCAGGAAAAAAATGATTTCAATCAAAGGGAGAATGAGATAATGAAAACTTGTTCAAGATTCAATTGATCACCATAATTTGGATTCCCACATGTCGAACATCTAGGTTTGGAATCATGGTCACTATTTGGTGTGGAAAAAATGGATAGAAAGTGTGATTTGTTACAGGAGTTTGGCTACTTTTACTAGGAATTCATAGAAATCTAGCAACAAGAACCTAAGAGTACCCCATGTTGACTTCACTACCTATTAGTTTAGGATGTCACTATATTTTTGTTTAAATTTTTAAATAATAGGATCAATCCTCTCACTATTTTTATAACTCATGGGAATTATAGAAAAACCTACTTTTTCAGGATACACTAGACCTACCTAAATTTATTTTCCTTCTTCCTCAGTTTCTCATATTCAATGACTATTTTTTATAATTTTAAAAATAGAAATATTATTTGTTCTTCTGCCTTCATGTTATAATCAAGGACCTTCATCGATGAACGGATAATTTTAAAGTCTAGTTCTTATAAGTGAAAATTGATACAACATAAAGATCTTTACTTTATATTAACCGCAATCATCTTCTTGCACTTTATGAACAGTGACTTTGTAAGTGGTGATTCAAGAACACAACTACCCAAGAGAAGTGTTATAACTCTTTCCCCTTCATCCTTATATAATTACATTATTAAATCACTTGAGAGAGTATCTAGGATGTTTTTTATGATTGAGGATCTCATTAGGATCACTTCTTCCTAGAATAGGTTCTTGATTGAGGAGGTTTCACTGAGTGATTCCTTCATGTTTTGGGAGAATATTTATATACTATAATATATCCCATGAATAGGTGTTCATCATTCTAGGTGAGAGAGGTGAGTTACTTGAGAATATTGAGTATCCAATGAGTAAGGTTGTTAAATGATCTAATCCATCTGGATATCAATGATAGGTAGATGATGAGTGGATCAACCAAGACCTGGTCATGTTTCTTGCTAAATTACTTCTTTATTTCTTGTTCTCTTTACCCTATTTTCTTGTTCCCAATTGTTTCATCACTCTTTTCCCCAATACCTATATGATTTTTATTATAATTACATGTTGTTTTTATTACTTTCAAAATATAAAAAAAATACAAAAAGATCTTTAGGAGAACCATTAGGGAATTCAACACTGCTTCCTTGAGATCAACCCATGGGTTGGTCACTATGCTATATCAAGGGTAATAAATGTATTTTTGATCAACCTCATAAAAATGAAGCACTCGTCAATTAGTTTAATTTCTAGGTAAGCATCATTTTTTTAGTAGTTTTTTCACTTTTTCTTAAATTTTTCTACTCAAAAATAAAAAATATAAAAAAAAATAAACAACAGTGATGAACACTGATGATTATAATTCTTTGTCACTGTTTGATTTAGTTCAAAAACTTGAGGAGTTTCTTGCAACATTTCAACTTCGGTTGAAATAACAATAACATAGAGAGATTATTGATGATTATGTGGTTTATTATCATCAAATCATTCAAATGTATCAGTAATCTAGGGATAATATCAAAAAATTACAAAGGATATGGAAGCATATTAATGACCTGTTGAAAAACTTTCTGGTAAGAAACTGAAGAAAAAATAGAAAGGAAGTATGAAAAGAGAAAATAAGTTGGAGGTGCCTATTTTTTATCTTGATATGCCCCTATATTCAAGGCTGGAAATTTATTATTCACATTATGAGGATTTTTTCAAGGGATAGAAGGATATAGGAGATGAATACATTATTGAATTTGGAAAACTTTTAGATGGTAAATTTATTTTTAATGTTCATTGTGATGATTTAAAATTTTTTGGCTCTTCTAATGATTTTTCCTTGACTCAACAGAATAATCCAGCTAATGATATTATAGCTCTTTCTTTGGAATATAGTAAATTATATTTGTTATATTTTTAAGAAAGGATGGAGGAGGTAGACTACCTCACACATTCCATAAACCTACTCCCAGGATCACTATTCTATATTGAACTAGAACAAGATAAATTGTATGAGGGAGTCAACAATTTCATGGAAAAAAGAAGTGTTTTTATTTACATTTGATCAAATTGAATTTTATTTAAATTATTATGATCCCATTTTATATATTAAATATGAGGATTAATTTTGTGATCATCTAGAGAGTCTTGATAATGTTTCACCTATTGAGGAATTTGTGGAATACCCAATTCTTGTTGAAAATTCAAGTTTTGGAATTAATCTTGAAGAGGAGGTGTTGGAGTTCTACACAAGATCAAAATAAGACATTGAAAAAAAATTACCTAGAATAAATATTGTTTGGAACTGAACCAAAAGAAAATTCTCATCCAATATTTGAATATTTACAAACTGTGCACACCAACTCTCAAGAGGGAAAAGATGGTTCATGCCTCTTTATCATATTTCCCCCTCTATTGATCTATAAGTGGTACACTTACAAGGATTGGGACAGGTATAAATATTACCAAGGTCTACTCCACAAGATAAAATGTGGTGAATAAGTAAAAAAACATGTGTTGTTTCTTAAGTAATAGGTCCCAACCTTCAACGGGTTGGGATTGAAACAAGGATTGTTTGGTTTTGGATAGTCAAATCATAGCACTCCTTAGGGGGTTATCCCAAGATTATATTTCTCCCTATTTTTTATCTTTCAAATAAATTTTCTTAGTATTTTAAATTGTATTTTTTTCTTGTAGGAAAATAATCAGGCAGTAATTCCATGTGAAAAACAAACAAGGATGACTGAAGATATAACCTGAATCATCGAGATCAAATTCATTAATTGAAATTTAAGTTGCATTTAAATTTGAGCTAAAAATCATAATTTCTAATATTAATCTACATAATTGTGTAGGAACGTATAATGAGTAACCAAAGGGACTTATTAGGTACATAAGGGGTCACATTTGGATAAACTGAGATTATAAAACATCCACATTCATTGGAGTATTTATGGAGTTGGTGTCTGGGGACTAACTGTTTGTACATTGATTACATGTATATTCGATGTATTGAATATTAATTAAAAGATATTATTACATATTGTTCATTGTTCCACATGACCTTAATTTAATAATGTTCAAGATTATTTTTCACATTGATATGGTCATAAAAGTTCCCCACTATGTTGAGAACCTTGAAGTGTTTTGAAAATATTCTTAAAATAGTTCTGTGATTGGATAACATACTATGATGGGAAACATAGTATATATAGATTGTCATGTGTGAGTACTCGTAAGTGGATAAGGATTCTTCTCGTGAAGTTTTTACTTGGTAATCTCCAAGATGGTAAATTATGAGAACAAACCCAAAAGTATGAATTTCACATGTTTTGGTGTAAAAGAATATTCCAATTTACAAGCATCTGTAATGGTCCTTAGTCTTTAAAATTATCATTGGTTCATGTCATGACTTGTGCACTTAGATTTACTAATAAAAGTTGTCATTATATATGCTGGCGGGAAGTACGGTTTGTTTGGTGTTTCATAATTGGCATTTCATTAATGGATAAGTCAAGGGAGGATATATCCCTTCCATATTTATGGTATTTCATATCTCAGCCATTTGATTTGAATAAAACCATTTCCTAAATTCCATAGTCATGGTGTGTCCATGTGTCTATTTTATATAGTCAAAGAAAGACGTATCGAGAATATAGGTTTATGAAACCATTGTGCAACCTGCTTTATGAGATATTGTAACAAAGGGATTATATTACATAGTGAGTGTTCATATGTGGTTGTCTTTATTGTGATGTTAAGTTCTTTCTAATGGGTTCCTTGACTTGTTGCTAGATAGTAATCTTGGACTTTAGGCAAGACCTCCTAATACCAATGAGAAATAATCCTAGAGGGTCACACACTAAGTTTTTCCATTGATCCTAATTAAATTCTATATAAATTTAATTAATGAAATAAATATTATTCTTGAGACCAAAGAATAATTTTATTCAAGTTATATTGACCACATAAATTAAATAAATATTTATTCACCAGCATATGAATTAAAAATTATTTATTTTATTGAATATTTAATAAATATTTATTCATTAGTATGTGAATGAAATATTTATTTATGAATAAAATATTAATTTTGGTATTTAATAAATATCGAGGAGTTCGAACAGAACAAGACTAGGTCTAGGGAAAAATAATTATTTATAAACGGGTAAATATTGTTTATCATTTGCATAAGATGGTGCATGCCAAAAAAATTATTATATGATTATTTTGTAAAATGGGGATTTTAAAGGTTTTAATACTTTTTAAGAAATGAAATTCAATTAAAAAACATTCTAACCTAAAACCTACCTATATAAATAGCCCATTATGGCTACTGTGTAGGTAATCAAAAAAACATAGAAAATTGTTGTGTACAAAAAATTCTCTTTCAACTCCATCTCTCTCCCTCTCAAGAATGAGAATTCAAGAGATATTTCTTCATGTTCAAAGAATGGGTGATTTAGAACAAATAATACAAGACATTTAATTTACTGCACTAGAACTCGGAGATTGGGTGTCATTTCTTGAAGATCATTGGAGCATGTGTGCATCACCACTAGAGGGATTCTACCCTTGGATCCTTAAAATAATAATGAAGGCAATACTAAGAGGTTTTTAGATGATTGACATCGACTATAAAGAAATAAACCTAAGATGAGGTAATTTCTTTATTACAATCTAAATAAATTAATTATAAACATAACATGAAATATCCTCTATTGAGGTTTTAGAAAATTGAAATGAAAAGAAATTTTAATTATTATATCACTCATCGTGCACTTCTGTTGCACCTGGAACCTATAAGTAGTATCATAGTGATTATGTTTAAGTTTATAGTTATTTATTTGATTTTTGATCTATAAGTAATTTTGGTTAGATTTTCATGTCATGTTATTCATTCATTAATCTAATTTGAATTAACATGATTCAATATATTAATCATGTTTGTTCGGTGTTTCATTTTCTTAAAGGTTGAAGAACATATAAAGAACGATTGGATATGCCATCAAGAAATTCCAAATTGTTGTCTGGTAATACAGGGTTACACGGGGCGTACTCAGAAGTACACAGTGTGAACCCTAGTGCACTACATTTGGATGTGCTAAGGGATACACTTTGCACCATGCAGTAACTACATGAGAAGCATTTATTTCACATTGTGTGTAGATCATTCCAAGCAAGAACACGGGTTGTCGGATTACATGGAATGTATCGGTGCCCATGTCATGTAGTCTACATGGGTTAGAAGTGCAAATCGCACAATCTATATGCTCATTATACAAGGTCTGACCTCATGTAAATGAAAAACTATAGAATTTATGATATACATGACATGTATGTAGTATACAAGGTTTGTAGTTAATCAATTACAACATCTAAAACACATGCTGAAGACCCAGGAATGTATCTCAGACACATGGAAAGAAAAACACATGGCATGTAGCTAGTCTGTACACGCTGTGTAGTGTGGTTGAGGTAAATGTTGCAGACCTAGCCATGTACTCTATATATATGAAAACTGATATACACGGTGTGTAGTTGGTCTTTACAAGTCATGTATTCTCCTATTAAAGGATGGAATTAAAATTTACATTAAATTTTAAATTGTATCATTAAAACCTTATTTTATTTATTATCACACCAATGTATGTTTGAAAATTTAATAATGGTTTTAAAAAAAATTAAATGTTAAATTAATTTATTGTAATAAATATGTCATTATCGATTCTGTCATTTATTTTCTATGAATTCCATAAATAATGGGTATCTCTAATTATATTCAGATGATCATTAAGTTGAAAGGGAATTAATTAATTAATTAATTAATTAATGAAAGCATGTTCATCTTAATAATAAATAATGAATAAGTACATGAATGATAGCTAGTTACATTTTCATATTCATTGCATGTATGACCGATCATGAGATTGACTAAGACTTATGAATGTGTTGGAATTTATTTAATTTAATTTATTTCATGGGTTTTTAATTATTTAATATTAAATTAAATGATGGCATGTATTTAATCTCCTCTTACATTATTATAGAGGACTTGCGTGTCCAAGTATATTTATGTAATACCCTTTAGACAATCATTTGGTTCCCCTCAACTATGTGTGAGTAATAAATACATGTAATTAAAGGAGAATCCCAAGGTGTGTGGTGGAAATTCAATATATAACCATGATTATTCCAACTCAGTGATACATATAGGTATAGGTGGAATGTTGTGACTCATGAAAAGATTGGAAAATGGAGTTATTCCCTCATGTCATAGGTTGATTTAATGTCTACTCATTAAATCAACCGTTATATAAGATCATGATCAGGTCGTTTATTTTTATTTTTTTATATCTATTCATTATTTATTTAATGTATATAAGCCCTCAATCTCATAAATAAATGAATTAATGTGAAAATATGGAATTAAAATAAATGGATTATGCATAAATTTTTTATCCAATATAGTTAATTAATTAAGTAAAATACACTTAATATTAACAGTATATGTAAAGGATAGAAAAAGATAAAATTTAGGCATAATAAATTAAAATCCATCAATTCAATATTAATTCTAACTTGGCCTTCCATTACTTGATTAGCAATGAAACCAATAGAACTAAGTGTTTGACTAACCCTTGTTTAGACACTTACTTTTATAAGGGGAGTTCTTATAGAGGTTTTGGGTTGAATTAACCATTTTAAACCAAGAGGAATATCCCTTTCTAAACATGGTGTAATTTGGAGGAAAGTGTTGAGAAAATATAAGTTAGGATTTCATAATTAGGGAGTCCACTCAAAAAATTAGGGAGTTACAAGCCCACAGTTGGAAAATACCTTCCTACCTAAATACATTCAAGTAGCTTGACTGACCCTTATTAAGGTTATGTGAAGGGATATATATATATATTTTCCACTATAATTTTCTAGAAATTAGAAATTCTAATTTCAATGGTAGGGGATATTGGAACTTGATAAAATAGGTGTATATTTAATAAAAACAATTAATTTATTATATCTCACATAATTTTTAATCAATAAAAGTACTGATAATATTCTATTTTAAAATATAGAAAAAATTTAAATCTCGTCATCCACACTATCCATATGATCCATATTGGATAAATATTATCTCCAAAAAGGCAGTAACTTCCAAGAATGGTAGAGATCCCATAGGGTTATTTTGCACCATGAAAGAAATCATACATTCTAGAACTATCACTTCTTAATCCTCCTACCAAGGAGGTGAGTGATGAAGAGTACCTAGTCTATGAGAAATATATGAATTATGTGGTCTATGTTCAATTTTTTATGCTTTCATCTATGCCTAGTGATATTATAAACTCTCACAAAAATATTAATGTGTATAGCATGCTAGAGCATCTCCGTACCCTATATTAGGAGACAGCTTGACAGGATCAGTTTGAGATCTCCAAGGATATTTTTCAAATAAATCATAGATAATTCTCCCAATATGGACCTCATGTAGTTATTATCATTGGCTATATTGAGCACCTAGAGGTTTTATGGTTTAAACTCCCTAAAGAACTGGGAACTGGTCTCATTCTTTCATCACTCCCTTAGAGATTCACTAGTTTTGTTTTGAATTTTAATATGAATAAAATTGATAAGACTTTTCCAGATCTTCTCACTCTTCTTATCCAAGTGTATAAGGATACAAATCACAAAAATACATTGGTCCTTATAGTGAACAAGCATAAAGGCCAAGAAAAAAAACCTCAAGGCCAAGGTTTCTTCGTAATTCCCTTCTAAGAAGAGGATGATCAAGGGGAAAGCAAGGGGATATGACATTTTTTTCACATGTTAAAAGAAGAGAAACTAGAAGAAAAAATACACCAATCCTAAGAATCAAAGAGAAGATTCGGGTTCATTTGTTATAAATTGTAATTTATCTTTTTATACAAATTGGGTATTAGATACAAATTTTGGTGCTCATATGTGTATTAAAATAAAATAACCAAGTAGATTTAGAATATTTGACCAAGGGAAGGTAGATCTATGTGCATCCAATGGAGATAAACATGATGTTGTAGTTATCAGGAACTACCACTTCATGTTTTTGACTGGAATGATGTTGGTTTTGAAAGGTTTTTATTATGTTCCATATATTACCAAAAATATTATACCAGTATCCAGAATAGATACAGATGGATTTATTTTTAAATTTAGAAATAAAAGTTTCTTATTTTATAAATATATCATTTTTTTAAGGTGAGGAACATTCAAATAATGGTCTTTATGTGTTGGACTACAAAAACCAAGTAATTTAAATTGATAAAGAAACAGTCACACGTGACTCATACCACATCCAACTTTGGCATCACCGGCTAGGTCATGTAGATGAAAAGTGATTGACTAAATTACATAAAGATGGATATTTATATTATTTTAAACTAAAACCACTCTGTGTATTTCATGTGTTTTTACAAGGTGAAATGACTAAAGCCTCATTTAGTGGGAAAGGTGAAAGGGATAAAGAGCTTCTAGAATTAGTTCATAAAGACATGTGTAGACCATTTCCTATTGAAGTAAGGGGTGGGTTCTATTACTTCATAACTTTTACTAATGATTTTAGTAGATATAGATATGTATAATTAATGGGTTATAAGTCATATTCCTTTGAAAATTTTATGGAATACAATAATAAAGTTGATAACCATCTTCGTAATAATATTAATAAACTTCTCTCATATCATGGTGGAGAATATCTCAATCAAGAATTCATTTATTATTTACGGGAGTTTGGGATTTTATCTCAACTCACTCTTCCTTGTACACCTCAATGGAATATTATAAGTGAAAGGAGGGTTCGTACCTTATTTTACATGGTGAGATCAATGATGAGTCATGCGATTCTTCCATTATCTTTTTTGGGGATACACATTACAAAAAACAACACATATACTAAAACAAGTACCAACTAAAATGATAAATGGTATTCGATATGAATTTTTGAGTAGAATAAAAACCATGTTATCAAATTTATATGTATGGGGAAGCATAGTGTTTTTTAATGCCTCTTTAGGTAAAAAAACATTCACCCTAAGGCACAAAGTGTACCTTTATAGGATACCCTAAAAGAAATATTACCTATATAAACTCTTATAAAAAAGGTTTTAGTGGTAAGAAATTATATATTCCTTGAGATGGGTCATATATTTAAAAGTGATCGTGGGAGTGAGATAGACTTCAATGAAGTCAATGCTCAAGGAACACAAGAGTTGGTACAGGAATAGATTCCACAAAGCCCTGTGGAAGAAGAAATTATTCTGAAGATACAAGTAATATGTTGGAGTAAAAGAGCAGTTAGATGACCATAATTTTATGGATTTCTAGTCATGGAAGAGAGTGACTCATTATTGGTTGATAATAATGATCCTCTAACCTATAAAGAATTATTAAGTGGCATAAATGTTTCAAATTGGTAAGAATTCATGAATTTTGAAATTGATTCCATCTACCAAAACCAAGTCTGGATTTTGGTAGACCCTCTAGTAGATGAAAATCATGATGGTTAAAAATGGGTATTCAAGAAGAAACTAGAAATGGAAGGAAAATTCAGTACTTATAAGGTGAGACTAGTTGCAAAGGGGTTTAAATAGAATCAACTAATTGACTATGATGAAACATTTTCACCAGTTTTAATGATGAAATCCATCGGAATTCTACTTACCATTAAGACCTTCCATGATTATGATATTTGGAAAATGGATGTCAAAATAACCTACCCTAATATGATCCTTTAAGAATATGTATATATGACACAACCTGAAGGGTTTATGACTCAAAGGAATGCCAAAATAAGTACATAAGTTTCAAAGATCCATTTATGGATTAAATAAAACATCCAAGTCATGGAAAATTCATTTTGATTATGGCATAATGGAATTTAGTTTCATAAATAAATAATGTGAGTTGTGTGTCTATAAATGGTTTATTGGGGGTGTGTTTGTTTTATTAATAGTATATTTGGATGAAATATTACTTATTGAAAATAAAATACCATTCTTACAGTTTGTTAAGGCATGGTTGAATAATTGATTCTCCATAAAGGACTTGGGTGAGGAAACATATATTCTTGGGATAAAGATCCATCATGATAGATACAAGAGAATACTTGATCTAAGTCAATGTGTATATATTGATAAGATACTAAAGATATTCCACATGTAACAATCCAATAGGGTATTGTTTCCAATGTTATATGGAATTCATCTTTCAAGGAAAATGTGTCCTCAAAGGAATGAGGAAATAAATGGAATGGAAAGGATTACATATGCATTAATGATTGGTTCAGTCATATATGTTATACTATGTACTAGTATAGATGTTTCATATGCATTGAGTGTGGTAGGAAGATATCAATTTGATCTAGGTGACCACCATTGGATGGTATTCATGACTATCCTTAATTGTCTAGGTGATACTAAGGATATGTTCCTAGTTTATGGAGGAGATGAGGAACTATTCATCAAATGATATGTAGATTCTAGTTTCTAAATAGATCAAGATGACATGAAGTCACAAATGGGATATATCTTCACTCTGAATGGAGGTGATGTGAGCTGGAAGAGCTCAAAGTAGGCTATGGTCATAGATTCTATAGAAAATTCCGAGCATATTGCGTATTTTGAGGCAACTGAGGAAGTTTTATAGATATGAAACTTCATCCAAGATATTGATTGGTACAAATCAATAAATATTAAAACACACTCTATTTTGATAATACTGTATAAGTGGATCTCGCAAAGTATCCAAGGTCACATCAGCGAACGAAACATATACTTCAGAAATATCATCTTTTTAGGGAAATTTCTCAGATAGGTGAGGTTGTAGTGAGAAGTATTTCTATGGAAGGAAATGTGGAAGACCCCTTGACTAAAGCCCTAACTCAGCAGAAACATGATTATCATGTGAGATCTAGATGACTAAAAACCATAATTAGATGGCTCTAGTTTGAGTGGGTGTTTGTCAGAGTTAGTGTCCTAGGACCAACTATTTGTACTTTGATTACATGAATATTCTATGTATTGAATATTAATTAAAACATATTATTACATATTGTTCAATGTTCTGTATGAATTTAATGTAATAATGTTCTAGATTATTTTTCACATTGATAAAGTCATAGTAGTTCCCTACTATGATGAGAACCTTGAAGTGCTATGAAAATATTATTAATATAGTTTTTTGGTTGGAAAACATGCTATAATAGGACACATAATATATATAGATCATCGTGTGTGATTACTCTTAAGTAGATGAGGCTTCTTCTCATGAAGTTCACACTTGGTAATCTCCAAGATTGGAGATAATGAGAACAGACTCACCAGTAGAAATTCCTCATGTTTTGGTGTCATCAAATATTCCTATTTGCAAGCATGTGTAATGTCATTAGAATTTAAGATTATCATTGTTGCATGTCATGACTTGTACACTTATATTTTCTAGTAAAAAAATTGTCACACCATATATTGGATGGAATTATGGTACATTGGGTGCATCACTATTAACATTTAATTAATGGATAAGTTGAGGAAGGATTTATCTCTTCCATCTTTATAGGAGTTGATATCTCATCTCTTTGATTGTAATATAACTATTTCCTAAATTCCATGTTCATGGTATATCGATGTGTTTATTTTATATATTCAAAGAAATATATATATCGATCATATGGGTTGATGACACCATTGTATAACCTGATTGATGAGATATTCTAAAAAAGGATAATATTACATAGTTTTCATCCGTATGTGGTTATCAAATATGTGATGTTAAGTTATTTCTCTTGGGTGTCATGTCCTATTTCTATATAGTAATCTTGGACTTCTATCTTCCCTGCATAATACCAATGAGAAAGAATCTTATAGGGTTACATACTAAGTGTTTCCATTGATCTCATTTAAATTATTTTTGAATTTAATTAATGGGGTAAATATTATTCTCAAGACTTAGTAATAATTTTATTCATGTTATATTGATCACATAAATTAAATAAATATTTATTCACCAACATGTGATTAAAAATATATTTATTTATTTTATTGAATATTTAATAAATATTTATTCACTAATATATGAATGATATATTTATTTATGAATTAAATATTTATTCAGGTATTCAATAAATACTGAGGGGTTTGAATGGACAAAGACTGCACTCAGTGATAAATAATTATTTAAAAGATGGTAAATATTATTTATCATTTGTGCAAGATGGTTTATGCTTCTAAATAATAAGTATATTATTATTTTGTGGCATGGGGTTTATTAAAAGTTTTAATATTTTTTAATAGTCATCATGCAATTAATCAATATTCTAACCTAAACACTTCCTCTATAAATAACCCGTTATAGCTACTTTGTAGGCAACAAAAAAAGGAGAATTATTGTGCACAATGAATTCTATTTTGACTCCACCAACTCTATCCCTATCAAGAATGAGAACACAAGAGATATTTCTTCAATACTTAATAAAGAGTGATCAATAATGAACAGTGCAAGACATTCGATTTGCTATACTGGCACCTGAAGATTGAGTAGAATTTCTTGGAGATCATTGAAGCATGTTTGGATAACCGCTAGAGGTATTCTACCCATGTATCCTCACAAGCGCATCGAAGGAAATCTGAAAGGGTCTTTCAGATGATTTAAATCGACTATGAATAAGGAAACCTAAGACTAGGTAATTGATTTCTTCCATTCTAAATAAATTAATTATAAACTCAATGTGCAAGATCATCTAATCAGGTTTTATGCAATTGAAATTAAAAATTAATAATTATCATATTTATTACCAAAAGTTTTCACTGCCCTTGAAACCTATAATTATTACTTTTAATTCTATAATATTCATTTTTCCATATTTTTCTTCATGGTGTTGAAAATTAAGTGTAGGAGAATACCCCCTTGTTGTTTTAAGATGAATTATGAAAATATTTTTTCATAGCTGGGTGTGAGCCATGCTGATATCTAATTTTTTTTAAAACTAATTTGAACTAAATTGTTGACCTGGATAGCACCCCCAAACAAATTTTATTGTTTCATTGTTTACCATGATTTTATTTGAGATGACTTGTTAATTATTATCTTCTTAGATAAAAATATAAATCATATACTTTCAAAAAAAATGATTTTAAAATCTGTTTTGATGTGTGTAAAATGTGCTATTTTTTAACTTAATTTTAACCCTTTAAATAATTTTTTAACTAGTGAATATTTAATTAATGAAAATGCCTCCCAATTAGAATTAAAAATTGGGGAAAATTTTGAGTTTTAAGTGTGGGGTGAGGGGTCTTTCTCATTTCCTTAACTATGCTTCAATTTTGTACACATAAAAACCCCAAAAATTTCAAAATTCCTCACTTTTAGAAACATTTTAGGATTTTCTCTTTCCCAATAAATAAACATTTTTTGTGTATCAAGGTTATCAAAAGAAGAATTCAATGGTTCTAGCCTGGGTGATAATTTCATACTTGATTGAGGGATTTCAATGAGTCTGAAATTTCTAGAATGTCATGATTGTTAAGTGATGTTGTCTAATATTTTTATGGAAATACATTTTTAAAAAAATAAAGGAAGTTTTATAGGTTAGATTCCTATAGAATTGAAATTATAACTTGAGGAAACTTGAAGTTTGAACTTGAACCTAGTAACTTATCCTTAGAGAAATGGAACACCTCAAGCATGCAAATTAATCAAGATTAATATTACTCCTTTGAATTTGGAGTATAATGGGTAATTTGGATCCCACAGTGAATCTCTGAGACAATGGAACTAGTTCTATTGTGTAAATAAATAAAATAAAAACTCAATAAGTGCATTACACAATGTTACATATAAATTCATGACTGGTAAAAATTCAAATAAAGTGTGTTTGTCAAAAATTAGTTCATTAAGAAGAGGTTAATATTAATCCAAATGAAAAACGGGATAACTGATTTATAAGAAAATGTTTTTAGTTTTATCAATGAAGTAGAAAGTAGAAATTTGGTCTGAGGAACTTCAGAGAGAGTGAAAGCAGATAGTGTTTCTAGTTATAAATTTAATCCCACTTCAATCTCCCTAGTCTACACACTAATAACTAGAATTTGAATTTGGGTTTCAATATAGCTATGAGATTAATTTAAATAGGAGGCATGGAAATTTCAATTAGTGGAGGGGTTTTTGAATTTACTTGATTTTGGTATGTATTTAAAATTGGTAAAGATCATCATTTTTATTTAGAGTCTTAGTAAATAAATAATCAAAATAAATTTAATTGCTCAAGAATACAATTTTTTAAGTGTGGGGGGATTTATTGTGGTGTTATTTCATCACAGTTCTTCACATCTATCTTTGTGAAATAAATGAGTTTTTAATGTGAAATATAGATTATAATTGAGAATCATTGAATATGGAGAAAATTATATCAAACATACCATTCTAAAAAAATATTTATTAAATTTCATTATTTTAATGATTTATTGATTAAATTTAATGGTTTAAATTTTCATATATTTTAGAAACTTTTTTTATTTATTTTGATTAAAATATCAATTTTGTGTAAATTAAAAATGTTCTTTTGGGTATTAATTGATTCTTTTTTTTGAATTTTTCAAAAAAATTATGAACAAACATTTCTTATTATTTTTTAGTATGGAATTATATTGAAGAAAATTCCCAGAACAAATTATTTTATAATTTCATATTTTATTTTAAAAATATCTTGTGCAATTTTTGTTGTTGTAAATGTAGTGATTCATTTTGTGAGTTCGAATTTTAATTCGAACTTATTCATTTTTATTAATTCTTTTTTTTATCGGCTATGGATGAAAAATTCCCAAAATACTAAAGATACATTGGTTGGGTTGGATTGACAACAAGTGAAAATGGAATAACCACATGTTTAAGAAAATGGAAAACTTCTGGAGCAACTGTAAGGAAAAAACTCATGGTTAAATGTTTTTCAAAAAAATAACAAACAATTAGATTGACAAGAAAATGACCATGTGAAGGGATTTTAAGATGGATATTTTTTTGGAAAAGTGATTTGTTGACCATGAACCTTGGTAAGAGACCGTACACCCAAATTCAAATATTTAAAACCTGATGATTCAACCACAAGGAAAAATTTAGATCAACCACACACCATTTCCATCGACCGAAAAGGAATGCCTAAAAACCTCACCAAAAGATGAAAAAAATCTATAACCGAGACTAATTAAATAAAAAAATGAATTAAAATAATGGGGAATCAAATCAAAATTTCAAGGCTTATTGAAATATTAAACTAACTGGTAACACAAGGGAGTTGGGTTGAAGATGGATTTAGGCCAATGGAAGCTTGATCTTGAGCCAGACCACAAATCTAAAGAGGAATATACTGTAATAATCAAATCATGAATCGAATGAATATAATGCCATGATTTGGGATTCCCATGAACCTGTTATAAAGATGACATGAGATCAGAAGAAGTGGTAAACTAAGTTCACACCAAGCTAATCTGATGTTAATTCATATTGGGGAATAATGGCCTGAGGAATACTAAGCTTGAGCTGATTTCATTGGATGAAGGAAAAGAAAATTTGAGTATGAAAGCATCGATTAACTTGAGCTCTATGAATAGCTAAGGTACTGAGATCTTGACTGATGTTGTTTGAGAAGAACAACTAGAGATCCTGACCCTCTTCAAACTCAAAGAAGGAAATTGATGAAGCCATATATAATTTCATATCTAAATAAGAATGATGAATCCAAGCATTGAGTAAGAACTAACTAAATCCAATACCTCCATGAAGAAGATGATATATCCATATGAATTGTTGTGGTTGAAGAACTTGACACTGAAAATCCAAGAGTTGAGCCTCACCAAGTTTTCAAAGGCTGGCCTAGCTTTGAGAGCTTTCAAACTCATGTAAGGGTTTATGGATTAGTATATTCCTCATGTAAACGTAAGAATGAAATTATCATAAGAGTGTATCTTTTTCACATAATAGTATCATCACCTAATGAGTTTGGGTGCAAGAATGGAAATTCTTGTGTAACTATAGAGACACCTATATAAGGGTGGAGAAGTTGAGGTTGATCTGTGTAAGGGTTACTAGATACTATATAAGGGTGGGTAAGAGGACTGTATAAAGGTCCTGGGACCACTCACATAAGGGTTCCTCCCTCTATTATAAGGTTGTGTAAATGTCCACTACACTATATAATTAGTTTTTCAAGGTACATCCAAGCTACATGTAGGTCCAGTAAAATTTAAAAGCTACCTATTCGTTCTGATTAAAAATAGGGTTCACACCGTACGTCCAAGCCCAGAAAGAGAAAATTAATCTAGTTGAGGTCCAAAAGCTACGATTGGACATAAAAAATAATTAAATCAATGTTGGGTGACTGATGGAGATAAATAAAATTTCTCAAATCAAAAAATAACATCAAAAAGTCAAATTTTAATTTTTTTATGCCTTTTTTGGAAAAATAAGGGAAAAATGAGTTCAATCAAAGGAATGTGGAGATCATAGAAACTGATTCAATATTAAAGTGATCACTACCCTTTGTATTTTTATGTGGAGAACATAAAGGTGTGGGATCATGGTCATTGTTTATCATAGAAAAATTATAGGGGAAGTATGATTTGTTATGGGAGGTTGGATGATTTCACTAGGAGTTTACTGAAAGCCGGTGATGAGCACCTAAGAGTACACCATGTGGAATTCACTACCTATTAGTTTATGATGTCACTATATTTCTATTTTAATTTTTAAATAAGAGGATCACTCCTCACATAATTTTTAAAATTACTAGATATGGTAGGAAACCCTATTTTTTCCCAATTCATGGGACCTAACTAAATTTCTTTTTCTTATTCCCTAGTTTCTCCCATTCTGTTACTACGTTTTCCTGTTTGGTAATTAAATTTTTTTTTGTTCTTCTCTATCTATGTTGTGCTATTGAACCTTCAGTGATGAAGGGATAATTTTCAATTCCATCTCCGAAAAAGTAAAATTCAATTTGACATGGAGATCCATGATTCATGTTGATCATCATCATATTCTTTCTCTTGGTAGATAGTGACTTTTTAAGTGGTGATGCAAGAGAATGACCACCCAAGGGAAGTGTTCATTACTCTTTACCATTAATCCATATCTTCTTACTTTCCTAGATCACTTGAGAGAGTATCTAATAGGTTTTTTATGATTGAGGATATAATTAGGATCACTTTATCTATGAAGATATCCTTGACTGAGGATGTTAGATTGGGAAATTCCTTTGTCTTGGGGAGAATATTTATATACTGGAATAGATTTTGTGCATAGGTGTTCATTTTTGTAACATAACCCAAATGGCACTCTCTCCCATGGCTGAACTACATTGTTTATGAGACATTAACCATGCCTCCCCATATACCAGAGGTAGCTGACTAGCATTAGGGGTGTGATATGTATAGTGGGGTGACTATAACCATTGGATTCATAGTTTACAACACAGCGTAAAATATCTAAATAATAAAAAAATATCATAGTGTGGAATCAATATAAAAAAATGATATAGTAGAAACCAACTAATAAACTAATTGAATAATCCAATAAATAATAAATGAATAATGTAATGATGTGCTGAAATGTAACTAAATATCATGTTAGAAATAATAAAAATAAAAGACCAGTATACTCAAATAAAGACTCAAAATTCCTTGGTCCCAAACCATAGGGTCAAGGTTTAGACCCCCTATCAATAACTAAAGATCAAATAATTCTTCCAAAGGAAAACTCCCATGAGGAAGAAAGTGAGTATGATAGTAAGAAGGACCATAGATCAAAACTAATCATGATCAAAACCAATAACGCAAAAGGTCAATAGGTTTAAACCACAACGTCCGAAGAAATGGGTGAGAGAAGGGAATACTAGACCAAAACCACTTACCAAGGATCGAATGCATTATCGGGACATCAATAAGGGAGGTTGGCACTCCAAAATTTCCCAGGGGGTTCCCTAGGGTCAAGAGGAGAAGGCTACAGTGAGATAAATGGAAAAATCAGACACTCAACATACTTTAAAACTATAGTTCAGGGAATTATATAGTGTGTAATGTAGTTACACATCGTGTAATTATTTTTAAGGGAATACAATGAAAAACACATCATCTCAACTGAAAATATTAAAATTTTCCAAACATTACCTGATTTCTAGTCCATTTACATGACATGTAAATGTTCTGAATATGTTTTTTCATCCCATTTCCCTATTAAACAACCCAAATCCCCTTTAAGTCGTATCAATATACTAGGATCCCACGGTAATAGTTAACCCATTTACCCAAACTCCATTAATTCAAACGAACATCCATCATTAGACTTAAGTCATTTTCCCCAATAAAGCTCTCTATCTACAAACAAGACTCGGCCACCAAGGATAAAATTAAAATTTTAAAGAGATACATTCCTATAAAAATACAAGATATTACAACCTCCCCACCATATAACATCTCGCCCCTGAGCTTCTCCAAGAATCATTGTGGGGTCTCTGCGAAAAAATCTGACCATTATGCTTGCATATGAGACTCCCTCACTCAGGTATCCTCCTGAACTTTCTCATGATACCACTACACCCAAACCAATGGTATAGTCCTACCCCAGAGATACTTCTCACTATGGTCCATAATCCGTATCAGATGTTCATTATGGGATGCATTAGCATTAATCTCAACGTCTTCTACATCTATCACGTGTGAAGGGTATGGATAATATCTTCAAAGAGGTTACACATGGAACACATCATGCAAGGCACTATAGCATTGTGGAAGGGATAAATGGTATTCCACTAGACCAACCCAATACACTATCTCAAATGACATGACAAACTTGGGTGTTATCTTTCCCTATATCTTGGTAAGGCATTTCCCAAACCTAGGAAACACCTAAAGGAAAACATTATGACCAACCTTGAACTCTATAGGTCATGTCTGATGGTTAGTATAATATTTCTACATGCTTTGTGTGGTCACCAACCACATTCTGATCAAAAAAACTTTCTCAGATTTCTTCTGTATGAGAATAGGCCAAAAAAGTGTTGACTCACCTCCATCCAGCCAACAAAGAGGAGAATGTAGGATTGAATATGAAATGAGATGATCAAATACAAGAGATGGGTGAATTGTATTCTTTAAAAATTACTTTGGAACCATTAAAGTTTAGTTTAACAAAGTTAAACAAACATTCACAAAACCTCTTAAAGAGACCTTTTCTTAAACTTTACAAACTTAATATAAAATCTTAAGAAATATTTTCTTAAAAGAAAGATTATACCTTAAAATGTATAGAATATGTAATATAATTAGAGTAACAAAATTAGAAAGTATAAGAAAGTTCTACTTTTGAACTTTAACAAAGTTAAGATTACAGTGGAAATAAAACAACTTGAAATAGAAAACAATTAACAATAAGATTCTTTTAACTCAAAGAGAAGGGTATACAACAACCTTGGATAAAGGTTCCTTGATTTATACTTTCAAGAAAATCTATCTTACCCAAACCCAGGAAAGCCCTCAATCCGAAGATCGGTATCTATCTTGTTATCCCCTCAATCCATAGACTTAGAAGTAAATCAAAACCTCTATCTTCCAAACCCAGAATCCCATGATCAGCACGATCGGAGTCTGCACGAAGCAAGTCTGAACAAGTTTTTCACACCCGAACAAGTTGTTCATCACATCTGTATGAAGCACTGAGAGTTGAAATATCCTCTCTCTAGAAATCACTTCACAGCTTCTTCTCGTTTCCATTCATTGTTCATCATCGTTATCTGCCTCATTCAAATGAACTTGTATTTATTGGAAAAACTTCCCAACAGTCGACTCCTCTCCAATGGTCATATTTTTCTTAAATTTTAGAGGGACCTGGACACGTGTCAAACATACAACGGTTAGTTTGTAACTAATTGTACGATATCATTTTAAGTATAAGAAATTATATTAAGTTAAATATGAGTTTTATGTATAAGAAAATTTAGAATTTGATAATATTGGAATGATACATTAAACAAATCTAACATTATTAAGAAAAACGGATTCTTAATAAAAACATTATCAAAAAAACAGATTCATAAGAAAAAGTAAATTAGATTATGAAACCGGTATCTCATTTGTTTTGGAATTGGAATCATAAACTTGGGATGACCTTTGCACCAGATTCAGAATCATAAAACAGAGTCACTTTTTCAATGGATTCAAAATCATAAAGACTGTATCACTTATACACATGAATTGGTATCATAAAGATGGTATCACTTATACACTGGAATCGGTATCCCAAAGACGGTATCATAAAACAAAACTACTAATCTGTAAGTAAAACGGAATGATAGTATGAGAACTTAAGAAAAAATATTACTAAAGAAAAAAACAGAACTTAATAAAAGGTGTTTTTAATTTTCAAAACATAAGACCATAAAGAATGGAGAAGTCATAAGATAACCTTATTGACTCAACAATCTCCCCCTTTTTGGAAATCACAAATAACTTTTCTAAGGAAGAATATATTGACTTAGATAAACAAGTATGAAAAACTTATCTTCCCCTTTGAATGAGATTTTTTATGAATACGACTAACACCCCCTTAGGTTATGTTTCCAAAGGATTTTATTCTTGATCTTTAGTGTCTAGTTTTCTTTATTAAGAAAATATCTACCCCTTATATAAACATCTCTTCTTAAAATAAAACTCCCCCTTACTTGGTTATTATCTTTTCTTACCATACTCTCCCTCTATAGATTATCCTCCTTTGAGATGTTTATTAAATTCTTCTTTTAAATATATTCTCCCCCTTTGTGATTTTCAAAAAGAGGGAAAAGAAAAAAAAAATGGAGAAGTATAAGATGTACCTATAAGGTTAAGCAAGAATACATTTGAAAAAAAAAGAAAGATATGCAATAATCTTCTTAGGGAAATTTTGGAAATAAGGTTTAGATTAGAACAAAATATCGGAATATCAAACAAATTCATCCATCCTTCTTCATCTCAGAAAACATTTTCTTTATCAAGGATTTAAGTTTCTTCACTTCCCTATGATATTCTTCAAACTTCTTCAACAAGATCTCCTGATCATGATTCTTCTTTTCTAATGACCAGATTCTTTCTTCTTGAGCAGCCACCTTTCTCTCTAATTCATCTCTAACTTCCTTCTCACTGCTTAAAGATTGGGAAACAGAATTGAGTTGACTATCCTTCTCATATATTGATGCATTGACCTTGTTGAAATCAGTTTCACAAGTATTGAAATATCCATTTGTTGAATCCATGAAGTCACCAAACTGTCTTAGCTCTTTATTGATAGTTTTGGTGTGGTTAAAGACTTTCTTACAAGTCACCTTTGGAGCTTTGTAATCAATAAAAAAATCACTAAAGTCTGCTTCTTACTTGAACACTATGTCCATAAGCAGATTGGTCTATTCCATCTTTTGATTTATATTTTCTTGTATCATTTGACTCGAGGCATCTACATTTGTAAGAACCGGAATGGTGCTGACCAACTTTCTTAAATATAGCTTGAAAAATTCATGTCCAACGGATGATGTTGATTTGGAACTTGAAGCAACTTTCCCTTTCTGAGCTCCTCTTGGAGTTAAGGAAACTGATTTTTCTATTCTCGTATAGGACTTATGAGGCATTTCATTTTTGTATTAGGCAACCAAAACACTCTTACCTTTAAAAGAATTTCGAACTGGAGATTGTTCATTTGATACTTGGATAACATTAAGATCTACTTGTTCACCTTCTTCCTCTTGAAACTCTTCTTATTCACCACCTTGATGATCAACCTCTTCATTTTCTTCTTCTTCCACTTCAATTCTAACTTTTTCTTCTTCTTCAACTTGTAATTCTTCCTCAACTTCTACTTCTTCTTCAACTTGTTCTTTGACTTGTTCTTCTGAAACAGATTTAGAGACAGAACTCTAAGGAGTTCCAATGTAGTCTTCCACTTCCCTTAAAACATCATCATAGTCTTCTTGGACTATCTGATCTTATATTTCTTGAATAGGTTTTGATAAAGATAGAACTTTCTTGTATTTCTGGATTTCCAGAGTGACAGTCGGCTTGTTATAAACAACTTGAGGTTCAGGTACTTCTTGAGATTTCTTTTCTATAGCTTTTAGTAAAGACTGACAAACTTGCACTTCTAAGGATTTATTCTTTAACTTATTCTCCTTATTTTCTTTCTCAATATTTTCATCTTCCTTTATTTTCAATGCCTTTGCCTCTGCAGGGTTTAATCCAAAGGAAGGATCTCCTTCCTTTCTGGTAGCTTCCATTTCTCTCCACTTTTCAACTATTGCATAGGAATAGGCTTTTGGTTTATTTGCAGGAGTAGTTGTTGATACCAGGACATAAAAAGCAGGAACTGGAAAGCTTGGTTCATCAAGTTTTCTTTTCTTGGGTACTGATTTTAAAGATTCTGGAACATCACATTTGTTCTGGACAACCATTTCTTCAAAACTTTTTGATTTCTGTAAAAACTCTATCTTTATCCTCCTTAAAGTTTCATCCCTGAGCAACAAAATCTTAAAAGGCTTTGAGACTGATCGGCATGGGACATTCAGTTTTTGAAGGCACATAAAAATTATCCTGGAGATAGTTACCGGATGCATAAGAATTTGAGATCTGATGGATCCACCTTTTATTGCATGTATGGTGAGGAAGATATACTTAACCAAGTTAATCTTCATTAAGTTGACAATAAATTCTAAAAGAAATATATCACATATTTTTAGAGAGTCCTTATCTCATTTTCTTGGTATAAGAAATCCTTGCATCCAGAGAGCTACCATATTGTGGTTTGTTGTAAGATTTGTAATCTTCGGCTTCTTATCATACCTGAGACCAAGATAATCCAAAGCTTTGACTTTTTGAAAAGAACTTTCCTTCTCAGGGAGTTTTTGAGAGCATAGAATAGCTTCCCCTTCATACGGTATGTTGATAACATTTGTTGCCTTCTTATAAGGAATAGTATAAGTCTTATCATAACATTTGAATTTAAACAGATCCTTACCATCCTTTTGGATGAAGGTAATAGATTCATAGAACTAAATAACCAGGTTAAGAAAAACTGAATCCTAGCTCTTCTCCTTAGCCACACAAACATTTTCCCATCCGTTAGTTTTTATCACCTTAGAGATAAGGGAGTCAAATTTTTCAAATAAGTTAGGGCATACCAACCTTTACCTAAATATTAACCAATCCTTTATTTCTTTGGTAATCAGCATCTGATATGCTGAAGATTCAAGAGTCATTCGAGATAAAGGAGACAAAATAATCGGAAATAGTACTTTGATGGAAACAGAACTTCAACATTGAGATTAGTAAGAATGGTGAGGTGCTTATAAATGAGACACCCCTTATATAGACATAGCTATGACTTTTCAGCTTCCATAAGATAATAAAATAGCTGATCATAACCTGATCTGATCTGACGGTTGAGGATGGATATAGGAAATATGAATTCTGATCTTTTGTAGTAATATAAACCAAAATTGAAAATTTTGAAATACCAACAATTGAGACTTAAGTTAAGAAAATAAGTAGTAAGAAAATTTACCTTTTGGAATACTTTGAGGAGTTTATCAGTATTATAATAATTTTCTTGAAAGTTCTAGATTCCAAGATTCTAATACCGAAATTTCCAATACCAAAATTTTCAATACCAAAATTTCCAATACTGAAATTTCCAATACCAAAATTTCAAATAAAAAAACTTAAGAAAAGATAAAATTATAAGAAGAAGGAAACGCTTAAGGAAAGAGGAAAAAATATCTAATCCCCCTGAAATAAGGAGTAGTTTAATGTTCAGAGATGATTTAAACAAGAAGTAGATATGAATGATTAACTTATAGAGATCATTCCTAGATTCTATTTAATGTATTCAAATCTATCAGAAGACAATGGTTTTTTAAAAATATCAGCAAGTCTTTCTTGCATTTTGATGAATTGAATAATAATATCTCCTTTAAGTGTGTGATCCCTAAGAAAGTGATGTCTAATATCTATGTGATTTGTACGAGAGTGATGTGAAGGGTTTTTACTTAAGGAAATGGAACTTATGTTATCACACATTATTTTAGTCTTGGTAAAACTCATACCATAGTCTGTGAGTGTGTGTTGCATCCACAACACTTGAGCACAACAAATTCCAATTGCTATATATTCAGCATCAACAGTGGAAATTGCTACAGAATGTTGTTTCTTGCATGACCAAGAAACTAAAGAATATCCTAAGAAATGAAATGGTCTAGATGTACTTTTTCTATCCATTTTACAAACACCAAATTCAGCATCTAAAAACTTTTATTTTCAAAAATATTTCTAGAGGAATAAAAAAGTCCTAAATCTAAAGCTCCATTTAAATACTAAAAAAATATTTTTACAGATTTTAAATGGGATTCAATAAGATTTTCTTAGGATCTTTCACATAATCATACTGAGAACATTAATTTAGGTCAACTAGATATTAATTAAAGTAAACTTCCTATCATCCCTCTATAAGATGTCTGATCTACAGGTTTCCCTGCTTCATCAGTATCAAGAGTATTAGAGGTTTCGATAGGAGTACTTATAGTCTTAGTATTATCATACCCGAACTTCTTAAGAAGAACTTTTATATAATTATGTTGATATATGTAAGTTACCTCTGGTTTTTGAGAAATTTTAAAACCAAGAAAAAAGGTTAACTTGCCCATCATACTCATCTCAAACTCAGATTTCATAAGATTTGCAAAAGAAGCAGTCAAGGATTGCTGAGTTGATCCAAAGATGATTTCATCAACCTAAATTTGGACAATCAAAACATCTTTATTATTTTTCTTAATAAAAAGGTTTGGATAAGCAGTTCCCTTAACATAGTTATTTTGAAGCAAAAATCCTGAAATTCTATCATACCAAGATCTAGGGGCTTGTTTAAGTCCATACAAAGCTTTGGTAAGTTTATAAACATGATTAGGATGTTTTGTATCTTAAAAGAAAGGAGGTTGATCTACATAGACATCCTTCTGTACATAACCTTTAAGAAAATAACACTTTACATCCATTTGATAAAGTTTAAAATTAACGAATGCTGTAAAGGATAGAAGAATACGAATAGATTCAAGTCTTGCTACCGGAGAATAGGTTTCTTCATAGTCTATGAATTCTTGTTGGTAATATCCTTTGGAAATTAATATTTCTTTATTTCTAACAATAACTCCATTTTCATCGCATTTGTTTCTAAAAACCCATTTTACTCCAATAACAGAAGTTTCCTTAGGTTTTTCAACCAAGTTCCAAAGTTGATTCCTTTCAAATTCATTGAGTTAATCTTGCATAGCCTTTATCCAATATTCATCACCCAAGGCTTCTTCAGGAGTCTTTGGTTCAAATTGAGAAAGAAAAGCAACATGTTCAACTTCATTCCTTAAAGAACTTCTAGTTCTTACTGGTTGATTTACATTTCCAATGATATTATCACTAGGATGATTCTTAAGTAACAACTGACTTGGATTTTGAAAAACTTGTTCATCAACATAGGGTAGAAAATATTTAGGTGTAAATATTTTAGAAATATTTTCTTGAACATTATACTTGACTAAAATATCTTCTATCAAAGGTTGGTGATCAATCTTAGAAAATATATCAGGAAAAGATTCAGGTTGTTTGAAAACAAAAGGATCATTTTCATCAAAATTAACATGTATTATTTCTTCCACAGTGCAAGTGTTTTTATTGAAAACTCTATATGCCTTGGAGTTAGTGGAGTAGCCTAATAAGATTCCTTCATCGGATTTGGGTGAAAATTTATGTAAGTTATCCTTGGTATTCAAGATAAATACTTTGCGAGCAAAGACTTTGAAGTAATAAACTTTTGGTTTTCGGTCAGTCCATAACTCATAAGGTGTTTTATTAAGAAAATGTCTAATCAAAACTCAATTTATAGTATAACAGGTAGTACTTACAACTTCATCCCAAAAGTGTTTATCTATAGAATATTCACTCAACATGGTTCTAGTCATCTCTTGAAGAATACGATTTCTTCTTTCAACAACACCATTCTATTGAGGAGTCATTGGGGATGAGAAGTTATGAGTAATACCTTGTATACTACAAAAAAGTTTCAAAAATATAATTTTGAAATTCTCCTCCATGATCACTATGAATAGTTATCAAAGGAATATTTTTCTCATTTTTAACTTGGGATTTGAAAATTTTGAAATAAGAAAAGGCTTCATATTTTTTTGTGAGAAAATAGAGCCAAGTATATCTAGTGTAGTCATCAACTAGGACAAACACATAGTATTTTCCTCCAATACTTCCAGTCTATGTTGGAACAAATCGGTCCATGTGCACTAATTGTAAGGAATTAGAAGTTGTAACTTCACTTATAGATTTAAAGCTATATTTATGTTGCTTTCCATATTTACAAGGATCACAGACTTTTGAGGAACCAAACCTAGGATCCAGTAGATCCTTAACAAGTTCTTTCTTAGAAAGTTTACTAAGATTCCTTAAGTTACAGTGTCCTAGTCTTCTATGAAAAAGCCAAGATTGATCTTCAATTGCACTTAGGCAAGGAATATCTTAACATCTAAGGTCTTCTAGGTTTAGTGTGTATGCATTTTCTTGCCTATGGGATGAGAGAATAAATTCATCCTAGGAATTGTGTGCTAAGTATTTTTCATTCCTAAAATTTACAAGGTATCCTTCATCACATAATTGACTTATTTTGATGATGTTGTTCTTAAGACCTTTAATAAAAAGAACATTTGAAATAATAGATTTTCCAAGAAGAATAATGTTACCTATACTGATAATTTCTCCTTGAGAGTTATCTCCAAAGGTTACTTTTCCACCTTTAGTCTTTAAATTCTTTTTGAAATAGTCTTTGTTACCAGTCATGTGTCAGGAACATCCACTATCCATGTACCATATGTTTTTGGTACTTCCTTCATTAACCTGAAAACGAAAAGTTAGGTTTTCAGAATCCAAACTTTCTTGAATTTGGAATTTTTAGATAATAAAATTTTGGGTATCCACATTTTTTTAGAAAATTAAGCTTTATGAAACCCAAGATATTGAACATTATTTAAAGAATAGTTCTTCTTCCAATGCCCACCACTTTTACATTTAGTACAAAAAGGGGCTCTTGGAGGAACAAAATAATTGTTTCTAAAAATAGGTTTTTCATGATAATAACCTAATCCCTGATTATTACCATGAGGTCAGATCTAAGAATACATATTGTCAAAATTTTCCTTACCAGAAGTAAAATTTCCAAGAAGTTTCTTCAAAGAAAAAAATTCACACTTTAGTCTTAGACTAAATTCCTATCCTCTGAAATAATAGACACAGATTTAAGTTTATCCTCTAAAATATATTTTTCAAAAAATAGATTTTTAAGATCTTTAGAAAGCTTATCCTTCTCAGAATTAGATTCCTCAAGTTTCTTAGAAAGATTTTCTAAAACATCATTTTTCTTATCAATATCTTTGGTAAGATCCAAAATGTAATTTTTTAAAATAAATTCTCTAGAATTTTTTTTTCATGTTTCTTATAAACTTTATAAGTTCTTATTTCTACCAACTTATCAAATCTAGAAACTTTCTCATAGGGAGGCAAATCATTATCATTATCTGATGAAGAAGATTCTTCATTTGACGAAAAATCTTTATCAGGAAAATTTTCACTCAAAGACATATTGGTTAAGGATTCAGTAGTTTGTACCTTATCCATAAGACATTGATTTTGAAATGGAGCTCAGGCTATTAAACTAATATTATTTTGCTCAAAAGAATCATATTATGAAGATTCATCTGAAGAATCTCCACCACTGGCACTCCAAGGGTCATTGGCATTCAAGACTTTCTTATGCTTTGATCTGTAGAACTTCTTCTTGTTTCTCTCAGAATTATTATCCTTCTTGTATCTTTTCTTAAGTAAGGGACAATCAGGTCTGATATGACCTGTTCTTCTACATTTATATCATTTCACTTCTAAATCTTTATAATCTTTACCATATTTCTTCTTGTATCTATATTGAAAGTTCTTCTACCCGACAATATTGTTCATCCTCCGAGCAAGATTGGCTAACTCATTTTTTGAAGCTTCACTTTCAGAAGATTCATATTGAACAACAACCTTCTTAGATTTAGATCATGTAACTCTCTCAGGAGTCTTGGCTTTCGTATGATTTGAAGTAGTTGTAAAATCAACACCTCTATTTCCATTCTTCTTCTTAATATTATCAGCATCTCTCTTCATTCTAGTTTCATGTTGAATAAGGGTTCCAAACAGTTCATCGGGAGAAATCTATGTAACTTTTCTATTTTCATCTATAACAGTTATCTTGGATTCCCATTTTTTAAGCATGATTTCTATAATCTTGTCTACAAGATATTCATCTTCTAAAACTTTCCCTCCCATTGATTGTAAGCTATTGAAAATAGTCATGAATATTTTTTGTACCTTATATAATGGTTCTCTATAAGGAAAGCACAAACCATGATATTCAACTCTGAGCATAGCTCCTCTAGTTTTGATAACTTTGTAAATTCCAAAGTGAGTTACTTCAAGCTTCTTCCAAATACTATTTGCAGCTTCACATGATGAAATTTGGATATATATATTCCTAGTAATGGAAAAAAGCAAAGTATTACATATCTTAAAGTCCAGCTGGTATTCCAACCTTTCCGGATGAGTAAAGGTTCTAAGTTCCTTATAAGGAACCTTATAATCTCCTGTTAACATAATGTAGTTTTTTACACCTGTGTTTATCACAAAGGTATTCATTCTGTCTCTCTAGTACTCATAGTCATTTCCATCGAAGATTGGTGGTCTAGCAGGATTGAGATTATCTAGAGATCCAACATGAATGCCTTCCATACTAAAAAGATGTTTTTCCCACAAAAATTTTTAGAAGTAAAAGTTTATAAACAAATAAGAAAAAGAAAACTTGAGCAAGAAAACTTATATGTGGATATAATAATTTCAGAGTCCTCCTATGATACCAATTGTAGGATCGAATATGTAATGAGATGCTCAAATATAAGAGGGGGTGAATTGTATTCTTTAAAAATTCCTTTGGAACCTTTAAATTTTAGTTTAACAAAGTTAAGAAAACATTCACAAAACCTCTTAAAGAGACCTTTTCTTAAACTTTACAACCTTAATATAAATGCTTAAGAAATATTTTCTTAAAAGAGAGATTCTATCTTAAAGCGTATAGAATCTGTAATATAATCAATGTAACAGAATTAAAAATATAAGAAATTTATACTTTCTAACTTTAACAAAGTTAATATTACAGCGTAAATAAAACAACTTGAAATAGAAAACAAGTAATAATAAGATTCTTTTAACCCAAAGAGAAGGGTATCCAATAACTTTGGATTAAGGTTCATTGATTTATACTTTCAAGAAATTCTATCTTACCCAAACCCAGGTAAGCCCTCAATCTGAAGATCAGTATCTGTCCTACTGTCCCCGCAAGCCCTCGATTTAGAAGAAAATAGGAACCTCTGTCTTCCAATCTCAGAAGCCCGCGATCATCATGATCGGAGTCTGCATGAAGAAAGTCTGAAAAATATGCTCACACCTGAACAATTTGTTCATGACATCTGCACGAAGCACTAAGAGTTGAAAGAGCCTCTCTCTCTAGAAATCACTTCACAGCTTATTCTCCTTTCCATTCACTATTCATCATCGTTATTTGCATCGTTAAAATGAACTTGTATTTATAGGAAAAACTTCCCAACGGTCATCTCCTCTCCAACGGTCATATTTTCCTTAAATTTAGGAGGGACCTAGACACGTGTCAAACATACAACGGTTAGTTTGTAACTGATTGTATGACATCGTTTCAAGTATAAGAAACTATGTTAAGTTAAAGATGAGAATTATGTATAAGAAAACATGGAATCCAATAATATTGGAATGATACATTAAAAAACTCAAACATTATTAAGAAAAATGGTTTCTTAAGAAAAACATTATCAAGAAAACATATTCATAGGAAAAAGTAAATCAGATTATGAAACCAGTATCTCATTTGTTCTGGAATCAGAATCATAAACTCAGAATGACTTTTTCACTGGATTTGGAATCATAAAACAGAGTCACTTTTGCACCAAATTCAGAATCATAAAGATAGTATCACTTATACACAGAAATTGGTATCATAAAGATGGTATCACTTATACATTGGAATTGTTATCACAAAGACAGTATCATAAAACAAAATTACTAATCTATAAGTATAACGAAATGAAAATATCGGAACTTAAGAAAAAATAGTACTTAAGAAAAAAACAGAACTTAGGAAAAGGTGTTTGTGATTTTCAAAACATAAGACCATAAGTAATGGAGAAGTCATAATATAACCTTATTGAATCAATAGAAAAGGGAATGGCTAGACATACAAAGACTCAAAATTTTACATTTGGATAGATTCCTTGAAGAAATTATTATATGAAAACTCCATGAGTGACATATGTTTCTCCCATGAACTAACAAAATCCAAAATATAGGCTTGTAACATATCCCCTAAAACCTAAATAGTCCTCTTAGATCGGCCTTTTTTCTAAGGATGATAAGCCACACACAAAAGAACTTGTGATCATAGAGCCTTTTGAAGACCCTTCTAGAAATATGATGTGAAATTAGGATCTCTATCTGAAACAATACTTCTTGGATCATTGTTCATCCAAACTACCTTGCGCATATAAAAAATGCTCAAATCATTAATTATGACAGTCTCCCTAATAGGATACCTTTTTCAGTTGATCCACAATCATCCATACAGCATCATTCTTATGGGTTTTCCCATGTAGTCCTATCACAAAATCCATAGTGACATCATCCCATTTCCACTCAGGAATGGGAAAAGTATACAAAAGCCTAGCTAGCCTCTAATACTCAACTTTCACCTATTGACAAATGAAACATCTTATCAAAAATATTACTACTTATTTCTTCATTCCTGGCCACTAGTATTTTATATGGATATCACGATACATCTTTATCAAACTAGGATGTACTACCAATCTAGAAACATGAAACTCATTTATCATCTCATCACGCAAGCTTGTTGGAACCCATACCTGGCCATGAAAAAGAAGATAATTTCCACTAACAATAGACCATCACAATTGTGACTCTCTTCCATATAATTTTTCTCTTATATTCGATCTCTATGGATCATACAACTACTCAGTCATAATCTAGTCTAGAAGCACAGGTATAAAAAATATCAAAGTTAGAGCTACTCTTCCTTGAGACTCTCGAATATCTAGATGCATGTCTTCAAAGAGACCAATTATATGACACTCATCGCAAGACTCCCATACTTCCTATGCCTGTGTATTTCAAATTACTTCAATGTTAACAACATTTACATTTCCTAGTGTATAAGACAACTCAAGTTTTAAAGACTACAGATACTTGAACCACCTCATCTATTGCAGGTTCAGGTCTTGCTGAGAAATGATATACTTGAAGCTCTTATTGTCTGTGTATACCACAAACCTCTCACCCATGAGATAATTCCTCCATCATCTTAGGGAATGTACCACTATTGTTAACTCCAAGTCATGATTAGGATAATTCATCTCATGTGGGCTCAACTATCTGGATCCATAAGAAACCACTCGATCCTCTTGTATTAGAACTGCTCTGATTCCAACTTCAGATGTATCACATTACAAGGTATATTCTCTACCAAGCATAGGTAAAGTGAGCATAGGTTCTGAATTTATCCTTCCTTTTAGATCTTGAAAATATCTCTTGCAAGCATCGTACCAAACAAACTTTATCGCTTTCTTCTTTATCCCAGACATTGGTGCTGCCAAACTAGAGAAATCCTAGATAAAAAGTCAGTAATAACTTGCTAAACCTAGAAAGGTCTAAATATCAAATTCATTCTTGGGATACTCAAAATATATCACAGTTTCAAATTTCTCTGAGTCCACTGACACTCGTACCTCTCAGATGACATGGACTAAGAAGTGCACTTTATTAATCCAGTTACTGCATTTAGTTAGCTTGGCGTAAATTTGATACTCTCTCAATGTACTCAGGATGATGTCAATATGTTTGGCATGATCATCTATTAAATAGGATTATACTAATATTTCATTGAAAAAACACCACAAACTGGTCCAGAAATGGATGAAAGATCTTATTCATCAAGTCCATGAATACTGCATGTGCATTAGTCAAACCAAACAACATCACTATGAACTCATACATGCCATACCAGCTCCTAAAAGTATTCTAAGGTATGTATGATGATATCAACCTCAACTAATTGTATCCTAATCTCAAATAAATCTTTAGGAAGACCTTAGAAACTCCCATATGATTGAAGATATTTCCAATCCATAGAAGAGGATATCGGTTATTAACTGTTGTATGGTTCAATATTTGATAGTCCACACATAGGCTCAAATACTCATCAGCCTTCTTGGTAAATAGAACTAGAGAACCCCACGGAGATGTAATAGGTCATAAAAACCCTTATATTATAGATCCTCCAACTAAACTTTCAACTCTTGAAGCTCTGTTAGTTTTATTCTATAAGGCGGGATAGAAACTAACTCTGCTCATGACACCAAATAGATCGTGAACTTGATCTCTTGTTTAGGTGTTAATCAATAAAACTCATAAAAAAATACATTCTAAAAACATTCTAACACTAGAGGAAAATAATATTACAATATTCCACCATCTTCTAGAGTAATATCAGTTATTTGAGCCATGATAAAATCCAATATGTATAGAATTAGTCCTGCACAACCATCCTGAAGATCTCACTCACCCTAGTGATAATAGTTACCCCTTCTAGAGTAAAAAGGTAAATCTCATCTAGTAATAGTCGATATGATCCTAATACTAAGAATCAAGTTGAAGCCTTTCATTTCCAGCATTAACGGTTCCCAAAAGAGATGGTAACCACAAATATCTGGAGAACAAACCTTTCAACATTTGATATTCTTTGACCACACTCTCAATGGTGTGTTGATGGAAAAAACACCATCCAAAATTTCCATATCCACGCCAAAAATGTTTACAAAAGTATCATATAAAAAGGAATGAGATTCTCTTATATCAAACAAAACACAAAAAAGGGTAGATGATACAAGAATCGTACCTAGGATAGTAGATGGTCTGGCATCCATGATAGTCAAAGTAATTTATATAACAAGTAGTTAACTATCCCCAATTTCGTGGGCTCTAGTTTGACTCCCCTGAGCTATACCCTCTACTTGGTACTTATGTTCCTGTGTGGGGGTACCACATCCCCTGCCTTGACCAAAACATCTTGTGGAACTTCAGCTACCTATATACTGAGGTGTAGGTAAATCCTTACTAGACTCTGGCTCCTTTCCTATTCCCATGCCACTTATTTGATGTTGTATGTCTCTAAAAACCCTATTTAGGTGGCCCAATATACCGCAAGTGTAACACTCCAAAGCAGGGTATGAACATTGAGGTTGTTTGTGACCCATATTACCACATTGATCACGCTACAATGGAACATGGTCCTGAGATAGATTCCCACTGCCCTAAATTCTCTTCCCACTGTTTCCCTTGTTAAAACTTTCATAATGATTCTTCTTTCCACTATAATAAGTGTCCATATTTTTCCCTACTGAAACATCATAGTAGTTTCTCTAGGCCTCTTTCAGATTCCCTTTTGTGATGAGTACCGGATTTATCACATCTAACAGACTTCTTAGATGGAACACATTCACCTGCAAACTGATCTCATAGTAAAGACCATCCTAAAAATTTCTTTCTCTGGATATATCATCAGCTGCTAAATATGTAGCTAAGTGTTGTAGTTTAGTGAAACGTTCAGTGTAGTCCAGCACCAACATGCACTCCTACATTATTTACATGAACTCATGATCCTTATCGTCCCTCAATGTATCAGGATAGAAGTGGATCAAGAAATTCATCCCGTGTTCCTTCTAATATAACTCATCTTTCTACCCTTCCTACACTAAAATGTCCCACCAATGCTTGGCTGGTCTATGAAGAATATACATATCAAGTTTCACCCTCTTATCTGTGGGTATCTCAAGATACTTAAATATCGTCTGGACTAAACCGATCTAGAACTCATCTACTTGGGTTCCTCAATCTCTAGTGAATGGAGGCAGATGTTTCAACTAAAAATCTCCCATCATCTTAGACATCGAAGTCACGGTGTGAACAATCTCTCTTTCCATGAATCACATGACCCCCAAGAAGCTATCATGAAGATGAACATCCAACTAATCCTTAGTAGCTATAGGAATCTCTAGTTCAGCTATGTTAGGAGCATGTTTATTTACACTCTCCTAACTCTTAACTCAAATATGGTGAGGAGGAATTTTCTCTATAAGACAAACGCACTCCTTAGAACACTAGCTACAACAAATTTAACCTCAACAAGTGACAACAATAGAGAACCACTAACTCCTATTCTCTCTAGACATGTCTTAAAAGTGTTTTATCATGACATAATAGTTAATTTATTTCCTTTCTCAAATATAACAGATATCTTATATTACAGTTCAATAGGAAAGTATATATCACAAGAAAATAAATATGTCCCTATCATGAACAATGCATGTCAATATATCCCTATGTGCTTATTATGATGTATGAATACTCATTTAATGACATACCATGACATGAGTATAAATTTCAAGAATAAATAATAACATAGAACAATAAACTCACACAACATGTGAATTTCCCAAGGGGAAATAACATCAACTATAATAATCACACAATATAAATAGCAATCCCATCCCTAAGCACTCATATTTTCCCCAATACATGGGTTAGCTACTCCCATTCACAAACTCATTACCAAGTACCAACACATCCAAGTCTCTTTTATACCTTTCTCAAATAGTAATAAATAGAAAGAAACATGGTTTCTTTTGATACCACTTTGTAACATCCCTCGATCTGGAACTCTCTCACATGGCTGAACCAGGTTGGTTATGAGATATCAAGCACACCTCCCCATATGCCTAATTCTTCCAACTAGTAGTGGAGGTATGATATATATAGTGAGGAGACTATACCCCATGTATTTAGAGTTTACAAAACAGCATAAAATATTCAAATAATAATAATAATAAATATCAAAGTGTGGAAGAAATAGAAACCAAATGATGCATAATAAACCAACTTATAATCCAACTGAATAATTTAATAAATAATACAGGAGTAATGTAATGATGTGTTGGAATGTAACTAAATTTCATGCTAGAAATAATAGAAATAAAATACTATTAGACTCAAATAAAGACTCAAAGTCCTCAGTCCCAAACCCCATATTGGTCCCATCTCCAAACTCAGGCTCATCAAACAATCAAACAATCAACAGTAAGGTCCTTTTCCTTTTTCCAATCCTAAATCCATATAATCTACTCAGGTTCCAAATGATGTCCTGAATACGGTGTGAGTATAACTCAGTAGGTTTACACCAACATGTCTAAAATATAACCAATATGATAAAAAATTTATTCAATAATGAAATTGACAAGAGTATTAATTAATTAAATAATTAACTTAATACCACATCAACCTACTTCGGAACCATGATGGAATATCTCTAAGCATGTCTCACAATCATGCCAACCAAAACCTTATAACCAAGGTATAACATAACCTTCCTCGGTTCCATGCCAGAATGTATCTGATCATGTCTTAAAACCATGTCAACCATAACCTTATAACCATGGTATAAATCATAGTAATCTAGGTTAAACCTACTATATAAGCATCACAACATTCAATATGGGTTGAGTCTACTATATAGTCATTTCATCATGTCAACTGAGCCAAATTTTCTATACCATCATTTTAGTATATCAACTGGTCCAATCCCACTATATCAACATTTTATTATATCAATTGGTCCAAGCTTACTATATCATCATTTTAGGATGTGTCACTGGGCATGTCCTTATATAATCATTTTAGCATTTAATCATAACACAAGTCATAGAAACAAGTATATCACAATATTAAATCATATGGATCGATAGTTAATTATTAACATTATTATTTAACTTTTATTTACACATTTCATATATAAATTTATCACAAAAAATAACAACCTAGTCATCTCAATAAACAAGAAAAACCAAGGTAAATCTATATCAAGAAATCACCCACAATTCATGTCATGATAAACACACTTTAATACATTGAAAAATTAATTCATTTTCAAGGGTTCACTCACCCAAACGTTATCCATAAGCTAGGTCAATAACTAGTTGGATTCAAAGAGACTCCAAGTAATTATTCAATTCATTTATTTGATTTATTCAGTATATGATATTTTGTCACAATTTCAATATTTCCCATACTTAGAAATTATCAAAACATAGGGGTAATGTTTATACCCCCAACCTTTAACTTAAGATCAAACAATTCTTCCAATGGAAATCACCCATGAGGAAGAATGTGTGGATGATCATAAGAAGGATCCAAGATCAAAACTGATTAAGATCAAAACCAACAGCACACATGGTAAATATGTTTACACCACAACAACTATGGGAACAAGGGAGAGAATAAAAACTAGACCAAAACCACTTACCAGGGATCAAATTAATTATTAGGACATCCATAAGGAAGGTCGAAACTCCAAAATTTCTTGGAGGGTGCCTTAGGGTCAAGAGGAGAAGGTTGAAGTGAGATGAAAATAAAAATCAGCCACTCTGCATACTTTAAAACTATAAGTTGGATAATTTTATGTCATGTAATGTATTTACACTTTTTGTAACTATATTTAATGGGATATTCCAAAAAAATCTTCAACTCAACTTAAAATATTAAAATTTTCCAAACATTACATGATGTGTAAATGTTCTGTAGATGGTTTTTCATCCTCTTTCTCTATTAAAAAAATTGAATCCCCTTTAAGGATTTTCAACTTAACTAGAATATTTGGAAAAAATTAACCCATTTAACCAGAATCCATTACTTCAAATGAATATCCATCACTTAACTTAAGTCATCTTCTCCAACAAAGCTCTATGTCTCTGAATAAGACTCAGTCACCAAGGCTGAAACAAAAAACTCAATGAGATACATTCTTGGAAAAAGATGGGATCTTATATTTGTTCTATATGAGAGATATGAGTGACTCTAGAAGATAAATAATCCTTTTAGTGAGTTTTTGAAATGATCTAATACATATAGTGATCAATGATAGGTATTTGATGAGTGGATTGACTTAGATTCAGTCCTGTTTCTTGTAAACTTCTTTCTCCATTTCCAATTCTCTTTCCTCTACTTTCTTGTTCATCTACTATTTCATTACTCTATTCCCCCACTAACTCTATGATTTTTATCATTGTTCAATGTTTTTTTACTACTTTCAAAATATAAAAAACAAAAAAATAGTTTTAGGAGAACCACTAGAGTATTTTACACTACTTCCTTAATATTGACCCTTGAGATTGTAATTGTTCTATATCTAGGGTGATAGATGTATTTGTTAATATCCTAAATACAAAGATGCACTTATCAATTGACTTATTTTCTATGGAAGTAGTGTTTTTATTAGTGATTTTTCCTCTTTTTTCTTGAATTTTCATACTCAAAAAAACAAAACAATAAAATAGCAGTGAGGAATACTATGGATTATAATTCATTATCACTATTTGATCTAGTTCAAAAACTTAAGGAGGTTGTTGAAGAATTTCAATTTTGGTTGAAATATTGAAAACCTAGAGATATTAATGATGATGAAATATTTTATGATCATCAAATCATGAAAATGTATCAGAAATCTAGGGATAAGATCAAAAATAATCAAGAGAATAAGGAAGATTTCTAATAACCTATTAAAAAATTTAAGGGAAAAAACTAAGATGAAAATAGAAAATAACTAGGAAAAGATAATATAATTTATAGAATCCTATTTTAGATCTTGATATACCCCTGGATTCAAGTATGGAGATTTAGGATTTACATTATGAGGATTGTTCCAAGGGATGGCAGGATATAGGAGATCCAGGAATTAATAAAGATGGACAACTTTTCGATGATCAATTTATTTTTTATTTTTATTATGATGTTTTAAATTATTATGAATCTTATATTTATTTTTATTCTACTTGATATAATAAGGAATATTATGAGATATTATCTATTTCCTTGGAATATGCTACATCATATATGTTCTATTTTAAAGAATGGATAGAGGAGACTGACTACCTCACCCCTACCCCAGACATACTCTCATGATCATTGTTCCATATTGAATAAGAACAAGATAAATTTTTCCTAGGATTTGAAATTTTCATGGAATAAGTAGTGATTTTATTTACCCTTGATCAAATTGAAACTCATTTAAATTTTATTTCTCTGATTTTAGATATTAAAAAGGTGGCTCAATTTTGCGATCTCCTAGAGAGTCTTTAGAATGCTACACCTATTGAGAAATTTCTAGACCTCCCAATTCTGGTTGAGAATTCAAGTTTTTGAACTAATATTTAAGAGGAGGTTTCGAAGCTATGCATGGGATCAAAAGAGGATTTAGACACTTTTTTTACTAAGAAGAAATATTTTTTGGTATTGAACTATAAGACAAGTCTCATCCTAGATTTTAATTCTTACAACCTGTGTGCACCAGCTCTAAAGTGGAAGAATAAGGGAAATTCCCTTTTATCTTATATTACTCTACAATACTCAACAAGTGGTACACTTCCAAGGAGTGGGGATGGTATGAATATTACCAAGGATTACTCCACAAGTTGAAATTTTGAGAAGTGGGAAAGAAGAATATGTGCCGGTTCATAAGGAAGAATCTACAACCTCCTTCAGATTGGAGTTGAAAAAAGGACTTCCCATCAATGGATAGTCAAAACACAACACCCCTTTTGGGTTATACAAATATTATATTTATTTTTTCTTATTTTCTCTTTAAATTGAATGTTTTTATTATTTTAAATTGTGTAGATTTTCTTTTAGTAAAACAATCAGGCATTGATTCCATATGGAAGCCAAATAAGGACAATAAGAGCTCTACCCTGGATCATCAAGATCAAATTACCTAATTTAAAAAAATATTCCACATTGAGGTGTAAATAAATAATTATAATTTCAATATACTTAATTTTGTAGGCACTTATAGTGAGTAACCAGTGGGACTTCTCACGGGCATAAGTGATTGCATTTGGTTGACCTGAGATTATAAAATATCCACATTTAAGGGGTACTGATTTCAATTATAAAAATTTTATTTATCTCATATTTTTCTTCATACTACTAGAAATTATGTGTGGGTGAATACCCCTTGTTTTTTTAAGTTTAATTGTAAAAAAACTATTTTCTTAGTTTGGTGTGAGTCTTATTAATATATAATTTTTGGAACACCAATTTGAACCAAATTGTTGACCTGGGTATCACCCCCAAAAAAAATGTGTTTCGTTATTTACCATGATTGTGTTTGAGATGATTTCTTAATTCTTATGTCTATGAATAACAACCAAAAGTTTTAAGCTTTCAAAAAAAATGTTTTGAAAATTTATTTGGATGTGTGGAAAATGTATTATTTTTTAACTTAACTATAACCCCTTAAATAATTTGTTTATTACTGAATTGAAAAAAATGGAATGAAAATGTATCCAAATATAGCATTTAACATTGGAGAAAATTTTGAGTTTTAAGCATGGGGTAGAGGGGTCTTTCTCTATGACTTAATTTTTCTTAAATTATATACACATCAAAATCCCCCAATTATTTTTCAAAATTATTACCTTTTAGAAACATTTTAGGTTTTTATCCTTGTCAATAAATAATCTAATTATTTTTATTTAGGTTATAAAAATAAAAATTCATTATGTCCTATGTAGGTGATAATTATATACCTGATTAATGGATTTCACTAAGTTTAAAATTACAAGAATTTCATCATTACAAATTGATTTTCCCACTATTTTTATGGAAATACTATTTTAAAACTAGATAATGAAGTATGATAGGTTTGATTCTTATGTAATTGGAATTATAACTTCAGGACACTTGAATTTTTAACTTGAACCCAAGAACTTAGCCTTGGTGAAATGGAACACCTTAGGGATCCAACTCAATTGAGATTAATATAAATTTGTTGAATATAGATTAAAATGGAAAATTAGGGTCCCACTATGAATATTTAAGATAAGGTCACTCAGTGTGTTGTGTAAATAAATAAAATCAAAACTCAATAAGTTTTTTTCACGGTTCTATGAACAAAATCGTGGATGGGAAAAATTAATATAAAGTGACTTTACCAAAAATGAGTTTACTAAGGTAAGTGGAAGACATTAGAAGAATGAAATCTTGAATCAAATGAAGAGGATACCATGATTTAAGATACCCATGAAACTATTATGGAGATTAAGTGAGCTTATAAGAAGTATTAAATCGGTAGCATGCCAAGATGATCGGATGATGAGGCTTACTGTGGAAGTATGACCAGAGAAATATTGAGCTCGAGATGATATCGTTGGATAAAGATGAAAAAAATTTGAGGATGTTGGTACCAGTTAACCTGATCTCTATGAATATTTGAGGTACTGAGATCTTTACCAACATCATTTGACAAGACCAACTAGAGATCCCGACCCTCACTGAACTCAAAAAAAGGAAATTTATGAATTTGTATGAAATTTTATATATGGAGAAGAATGATGAAACCAATCATTGAGGAAGAAATAACTAAAGCTGATGTCGCCATGAAAAAGATAATTGAGCCACATGAGTTGTTATGGATGAAGAACCCAACATCAAAAATCAAGTAGCAGATCCTCATCGAGTTTCTAAAGGCTGACCATGACTCTGAGAGCTTTCAAACTCATATAATGGATTATGGATCAGTATACTCCTCATGTAAGGGTAATAATTAAACTTCCATAAGGTTATATCTTTTACATGTAATGATAGCATCACTAGATGAGTTTGTATGTGAGACAAAAAATTCTTGCTTTAGGTTTGAGACACTTACGTAAGGGTAGAGAAGTAGTGGTTGATTTGTATAAGGTTTACTGAATACTATGTAAGGGTGGAGAAAAATACTACATAAAGGTTGTGAGAACACTTCCTCCATTTTTTCTAAGGCTGGGAAAATTTCTATTTCACTACACAATTAGTTACATCAAGGTACATCCATGCTATATGAAGGTTTGAAAACATTCCAAAGTAGATTTGTATTTCTAATTAAAAATATAGTTCATGCCACACATCCAGATATAGAAAAAGGAAATTAATATAGGCGATGACCAAAATCTATGACAAGGCCTAAAAAATAAATCAATCAATTTCAAATGTATGTTAGAGATAAATTTAATTTATCAGAGGAAAAGATCGTCACAAAGTCAACTTTTCATTTTTTCTGTTTGTCTAGAAAAATAAGGGAAAATATGATTTCAATCAATGGTAAAATGAGATCATGGAAAATAACTCAAGACTCAAGCTATCATAATTTTTTGGATTTACATGTGGAGAAAATTCAAGTGTGGGATCATGGTTTTTGTTTGGAAAGGAAAAATTAGGGTGGAAGAATTTTTTTATAGAAGGTTGACTATTTTCACTAAGATTCCATTGAAATATAGTGATGAGAACCTGAGATCATGCCACATAGACTTCACTACCTATTAGTTTAGGATGCCACCACATTTCTTTTTTTTTATAATAATATCACCCCTCCTTCTATTTTTATAATTCCTAAAGATGGGAGTAAACCCTATTTTTTCTAGATTCACAATACCTAGAAAAATTTTTATTTCTTCTTCCCTAATTTCACCCATTTTGTTTCTCTATTTTCCAAATTTTTCAATAAAAATGTTGTTTTTTATTCTCCCTCTATGTTATGATCTCATACATTTAGTAATGAAGGGCTAATTTATAAGTCCTGTTTCTAAAATATAAAATCAATACTACCTAGAGATCCATGCTTCATGTTGATCATCATCACCTTCTTTCTCTTGGAAGACAGTGACTTTGTAAGTGGTGTTGCAAGGTCACAGCCATCCAAGGGAACTGTTTGTCTCTCTTTACCCTTCCTTTATTAGATCATTTGAGAGAGTACCTGGGAGGTTTTTTTGATTGAGTATCTCATTTGGATCACTTCTTCTAGGAATATATTCTTTACTAAGGAGGTTCTACTAGGTAATTCCTTCATTTTTTGGAGAATATTTATGTATTTGAAAATATTTCATGAATAGGTATTCATTGTTCTGGGTGAGAGCGATGAGTGACTCAAGAAGATCTAGCATCCATTGAGTGATGTTGGGGAATGATATAATCTATCTAGAGATCAATTATAGGTATCTGATGAGTGGATTGACCTAGACCTGGTCATGTTTCTTGCTAAATACCTTCTCCATTTATTTTTCTCTTTCCCCTGTGTTCTTGTTCATCCATTCCTTCATCACTTAGTTCCCCACTGCATTTGTGATTTTTAATATAGTTTTATGGTGTTTTTATTGCTTTAAAAATATATAAAAAACAAAAATAGTTTTAGGATAACCACAAGGGAATTCGACATAGCTTCCTTAAGATCAAACCCTTGGTTATCCACTATGATATATATATATGGTACTAAATATATTTATGATTGTCCTCACAACAAGGATGATCAGGTCACCAACCAAAGATCATATTGATTTTGATCCCATATCAAATATCTATACAAAAGATATGAGAACTGGGTTTGGGAACTACAAAAAAATATTTTTGTAATCTCAAAACTAAACCATGGATATGGTTATTTAAAAATTGAATTGATGCATCAAAAAAGTTAAAAATATGAATCCCAATTGTGCATCCAACCAAGATATTGTGAGTAATTTATTTTTTCTACCTTTTGTGTTTATATATGAAAATACTTAACATTGGAACTCAAAATCATTTCTAGTCAAATTGAAAAAAACATACTCATAGAGGATCCTACGTACAAAGAAGGATCCAAGTTTGATCATATATAAATCGCAATAAAGGGTTTTAGAAAAATTAAAATAAAATTTTAACACAACAAGACAAAACATCACAAGGGAAAACTTGTGTATCATTAATATATGATAATCCCACTCCTAAGTTTTATCCACCAAAATGTACTAGCTTTTTATCACTTTCATTGTACTTAAATGATGATGAATTTAGTGGATCCTATTTCTCATGAGCCATTGGAGTAAATGGATCAAAATTAAAAAATAAATAATAAAAAAACAAACTATCAATGAAAATTTTAAAGAAAAAAAATTAATGAATTTTATAGAGGTTATAAAATTCAAGATAGCAGTAAATGAAAATCAAATAAAATTAAATTAATTTTAAATAATTTAAATAATAAAATAAAATTTTGTCATGATATTTTAATAAAATCAATGATTTGAATATTTATCTTTTATTCAAGAAGAAAAGGCATTAATTATACAAAAAAAGATAACATTTTCAACAATCACCATAGATTCCATCATAACCACTTTCAACATCAAATATTTTTGAATATTTTAATAACATTGGTGGAAATAAAGTTAATCCACCTAATTTTTAGATTGTTATTTTGATAGTTTTATATTTTATAAGTTTATATTGTTGATTATTCATTTTTTTGTAAGGTTGCACTAGTTTTCTATATTGTGATTGATATGTTACATTATGGTGATCGTGTATCCTTATGTTATTTTGTTTCATCAATTATTTCATTTTTTACATTGTTTTCATTTTATTGTTTGAAATTAAGTTTTGATATGGAATTTTATCATTGTTTGTGTTTAGATGTTTTTTGTGTGATCATGTGTGTATAATGTTTTGTTTTTTCCAAAAATGTATACATTGTAAAAAAATTAATTTATTATAATTATTTTAAAAAATATATGTTATATTTTATTTCTTATTTTATTTTTATAAAACATTGATATATTTTAAATTGATTATATGAATATGATTATATATATTTAAAACTACTTAAATATAACAATTATGAATACACCATTTAATTAAGTAGAAAATTATAAAAAATGATTTATATTGTAATTACTTTTCAAGTGCTAAAAAAACTGAATTACATAAATAAAAAATAAGAAAAATATATATGATAAAAAAATGAGTAAATATTTTATCACAATCTTAAAACGAAAAAAATGGAACTCAAATGGCATAATTACAGTGTTATAGTGTAAAATCAACATGGTAGGAGAAACGACATTCCATATAAGATAAATTTTACACTAAAATAGTGTTTTCTGTTATTTTAAGGTTGGTTAGAAATTGCATTACCAAAAAATTTTAACCGTTGTTTATAAATTTAAAAATTATATAACTTTTATAAATTTCATTAAAATTTAAAAAAATCAAAAAAACATTATTTTTTTTATAGATTAAAAATCCTTAGTTAATGAGGTCATATTAATTAATTTTATTTATAACTATGAATGGCTAAAAGGGGATTATTATCATCCCCATGGTAGGTCAGCTATAGAGAGATTATTTTTTCATTTTGGATGAGCATACCCTCATCCATTGTATCTCTTATATATATAATATATATGTATTAATATTATTAGTAGTAGTACTACTAATAATAAACATTATATAAAATGTTATAATTTATAAAAAAATAGTTATAATAACACATACACACACATGTAAATATAATAAACATAATAACAGCAATAGAAATGGAAGTAGTGGAAATGAAAAAAACAACAATGAATAATAATAATAATATAGGTAGATTACATCTCTCATCGCAAAACATGATGCAACAAAGGAAACTTCAAAAACCTGAGGACATTACCCCATGACATACCCCTCACCCCCCAAAGCTCAAACAACCCCCAAACCAATATGGAAGAATAATAATAAAAATAATAATAATAATAATAATAATAACAGTAATAGTAATAATAAAATGATGTGTAAAAGAATTGATATTTATATAAAGAATAATTATACATATGTGTGTGTGTTTACATATATGTATATATATATATATATACCAAAATATGTATCAGTAGGATATTCATCTTGATTTTTTACATTATCAAGTATAATCATTACATCACGTGTATCGACCTTTATATGTCGATCTAAATTTGAACTGAAAATTTATATATTCATATTAATATATTTTTATGGCAGTAGATATACATTGTAAATTTGTACAATATATTTTTAATTTTCACGGTGATTTTATATAGTAAAATATGTGAATACATAGAAAATTGTCACTTTATACAATAGATTACTAGTAAAAATAACAATTAGATCACTATTGATCATAATTTATCATCAATTTAAACATTAAATTGTTAATCTATATAGTAGATTTTCAATTTACATGGTAAATTTTCACTTCACAAAGAAAATTACATATAAAAACCATTAAATTTTCAATAATTATCATCCATTGTAAAGTTTTAAACTTGAAAAAGGGTTAATAAAGTAATTTCACGAATTGAAGTGAAAATTATTATAACACGTGATTTATATAATAACTTTTTAATAAATCAATATAGAAAATTACATGATCGATTTCTCATATATAAATAGAACAATAAAGTCAACATAATTGTGATCATTCAATTTTTATAATAAATTGATGCTTCACATAATAAATTTAAAAATTATACATTAAATGATAACATACACTACTAAAAATAAAATTTATGTAACAAATTTATCATTTACACTCTAAAATAACAATTTACACAATAAATTACCAATTGCATACTAGATTTTCATTTTACATAATAAATTTTCAGTTTAGATAATAAATTTGTAGCTTACGTGATAAATTTTCAATTTAAAGGGTATGTTTTCAATTTACACACAATAAATAGAAAATGAAAATTATAGTAAATTTCAAAAATTACACATTAAATGGGGAAGTAGATATGAATTTTACAACACATTAAATGGAAAAGTCAATTTAGAGGAAAATTTCAATTTACAAAGTAATTAAAAGTAAATTTACAATAATATTTTATCAATATATATATAATATTTAAAAATAATTATTAATATATTACAATTTAATATTAATGTGATGTCAAAAAAGTCTCTACTGGTAAAATATAAAATACATCGTTTTTTATTATATTTAAATTTAATGGATTGGGTCATTACCATCATCTTGGTCCTATACATGTCATCATTGAAGGGGGACATGGAAATATATACCCATAAAAAAGGCTGATACCCACGAGTCAGGTCGTTAGCCCATGAGTTTTTTCATACTTGGACTTTTAAAAAATAGGCCTACAAAAACATGGAATCTCTTAGCTCGGTATAATAAATTTACAATCCAAGAAAACCGAGCCATGGGCTATAGTGTTTGGTCCCACAGCCCATATATATATATATATAATATAAAAATAAAATATTATTGTGAAAAAAAAATTGAAATGAATAAAATCAGAATATCATAGAAATGTGGGAAGGAAATAAAACATGTATTTTACTAATGATTCTAGAGTTTTCCTTATATTGGTAGTCAACTCATCCAGGGGGTTTCACTTCCTTTTATAAGTAGTTCACCAGTGTAAGGAATCGGGTGGGTAGGGGTGGGTAGCCCACCCCTATTGAACAATGCAACCACCATCAGTGCCTACCTAACAATCTCCCTTGGGATGGACACACCTACCAATTTCATACATGTTTTGATACAGCCTCATTAAAAACATTTTCCGGAAAACCCCAGTGGGATAAAAACTGTAATAAGGAAAACAGTATGGTCACATATAATACCTCTGAAAGTTACATTACATTGAAAATTTTTCAATCTACACATCCCTATATTATGTACAAGATTTATAAAGATAATGGTTGGTAGTGAATTTGTAAATAAATATGCAACATTGTTGCTGGATTGAATATATTTCATGTTGATATCTCTATTATTAATTAAATTTTTTGTGAAAAATATAAATTTATTGGTATGTGTTTTTTCATATCATTCATGATAAATCCTTCCTTCAATTGTGTGATGCACGTAGTATTATCTTAGAATAAAATTTTTGGGATTATATCCATAGGAAATCCACTTGTCGCTCAAATGTGTTGAATTGTAAACCACAACCAAACACATTCTTGACATGCTTTATGTGATGTTATCACTTATGCATGATTTGAAGATGTTTCAATGAGTGTCTTCTTTTATGATCTCCAGGATATGGCAGTAGCTAGAACTATGAACACAAAACTAGTTTATGATAATGCATTATACGGATCAGATAAATAACTTGCTTCTGCAAAACCATTCAACTTCCTTTCTAATTTGTTAGGATATAATAAACCCAATTAAATAATTCCACAAAGATAACAAATAATATGTTTAATTTTATTCTAGTGTATTTGTGTAGGGGATGAACTAAATATTTCCAATAAATTAGTATAAAAATATATATCCTGAAGAGTAAAATTAGAAAGATATATTAGTGCTCTGATAGCACTGTGGTATGATACTTCTGGACCAAAAAATTCCTCGTTTTCTTCAGAAGGTCAAAATTTATCTTTCTCAGTATTTAAATACCGAACAAATATTGGAGTACTTAAAGGATTTTGTTTATTCATATTAAATCATTTTAAGACATTCATAGTGTAATTTGACTAATGAAAAAAATATACCACTTGGATATTCTCAATTTTTAATCCAAGACAATACTTGGTTTCTCCTAGTTATTTCATTGAAAATACATCCTTTAAGTTTCTCATTGATTCATTGATATCTTCTAGAGTTCCAATGATGTTTAAATCATCGACATAAACATCAATGATTGCATATCAAGATGTTGTTTTCTTAATAAAAAAATATGGTAATATGGGGTTATTTACATACCCTTTATTTAAAAAATATTTACTCAAATGATAATACCACATATGCCTAGATTGTTTTAATCCATACAGATATTTCTATAATTTAATTTGATATAGGTATTTTGGTTTTGATTTCAATACTCTAGATACTTTGAATCCTTATAGGATTCTCATATATATACTTCTATCAAGAGACCCATATAAATAAGCTATAAAAACATCCATAAGACACATATTAGCATTATCAGATACTATAAGTCTTTTTAGATATCAAAAAGTAATAGCATCCATAATAGAAGAATATGTCTCTTCATAATCAATTCTGGGTCTCTAAGAAAAACCTTGTGCGACAAGATGAGCTTTATATCTTACAATCTGGTTTTTCTCATTATGCATATGCACAAAAACACATTTATATCCAACAAGCTTCACATCATCTGGTATGATAATGATATGTCCAAAAAACCTTCGCCTATTAAGTGAATTTAATTTAAATTTCATTATGTCTTTCTATTTATTCTAATCATGTCATTTTTGACATTCCAAAATAGACCTTGGTTCATGGTTTTCATTTTCTATATCATGTGACATAGAATATGAAAATATTTCATCAATATTTTCCACATCACTTTGATTCCACATATCACTAGTAGTGGAATAATTAAGAGATATTTCATTATTGTAAAAATATTTTTGGTTTTCTATATCTTTTAAATTCTCTTTATGATTTTCATTATGTGCTTCTTTAAGAACACTTAAATTATGTGATTATTCTGAAACACATTTCTCTATAAGGGGGTTTTCAATTATACTCATTCCATTTCTTTTTTGAGTATTTCTATCATTAGATTCAAGTGGTATTCCATGTTTTAGGCATTATTTTTAGATTTATGTAACATCATTATGTAATTTTTTCTTTGGGACATCAATTCTAGTCGGTGTATTTATAGCAGGTATGTACGATTTAGTTGCGCCCTTTGAATCAGTAAATGCATCAAAAATTGATTTTATATTTCTTGAAAATGTAACATATTTTTCACTTCCATCTCACACTTTTTGGTGGTAGGATCAAGAAAAGATAAAATTTTCACATTATTGGAAATCTACTGCTTTTTTTATTTTCTCCCCCTAATACTATGAATACTTCTTCATTGAAGTGAAAATCAGAAAAACATGAAATAAATACATCACCAGTTTTTGGTTGAAGATATATGATGGTGGATTAGGATTCATATCCTAAATATATTCCTAACCCCCTTTGAGGTCCCATATTTTTACATTGTGGGTGATAAATTGGTACATATACTGCACAACCAAAGATTCTTAAGTGGGAGATATCGGGATCTTGGCCAAAATCCAATTGGAGTAGATATTGGTTATGATATGCACTTGGTATGATATGAATTAATGTTGATTCATACAATATTTCATAACCCCATATGTATATCAGCAGTTTTGTTCTCATTATTAATGGTCTAGCATTAATTTAGAGGTTTTTTATCAATGATTCATCTAAACCATTTGGTGTATGCACATGGGTAACTGGATGCTCCATAGTAATCCTCATTGTCATATAATAATCATTGAAATATTGAGAGTTAAATTCTCCAGCATTATTGATACTTACTTTCTTGATGACATAACTAGGGAATTGTGCTCTCAATTTAAATATTTGAGTTATAAATCATGTAAAAGCTATACTATGTGTTGAGAGAAAACATACATGTGACCATCTTCTAGAAGCGTCAACTAATGCCATAAAATATTTAAATAACCCACATGATGGATGAATTGATCCACATATATCTCCTTAAATTCATTCAAGAAAAGTTGGATTTTCAACCTTAATTTTAGCTAGAGATGGTATCATAATCATTTTTCCAATAAAACAATCCTCACAAAGAATTTTTCTTAGAGGAGAGATATTCTAGACCTTTATTAAATGTCTATGAGAACTTTCGGTTATTTTTTTCATCATTCCTGGACCAGGATGACCTAATAGATCATGCTGAAAATTAATGATTTGTGGTCTATTTTTTTATGACCATATTTTTTTTATTGAACTTTTATATTTATAATGAAATCTAGAAGATAATTTTGGTGGTTTTTCTGGTACATGACTCCTACTATCTTTATTAATGGTAATGCACATGTACTTCTTATTTTTCTTAGATATAGTTTGAGTATTATACCCATGATGGTATATATCATTGAAAATTAACAAGTTTATTTTGGACTTTGTGGAAAAAAATGCATCTCTTATAAAAAATTTGTGTTTTATTAGGTAAAGAAAAACTCACTTTACCAGTCCACTTTATCATATCAGTAAGACCTAATATTGTATTGAAAATTGGTCTTATTGTTTTAAGATCAGAAAAAATAGTTTTTATCCTTAAGAATTGTGGGTGTTGTTCCACTATCCAGTATGAAAATATCTTCCCCATTTAAGAAATCCATTTTAATGCTTCAAAGTAAAGACAATAATATTATAAGAAACACCTTTTGAAATTAAAATAATACAACATCCAAAATATAAATCATACAGAACAAAAAAAAACACATCATATATCATAACAACTATAATTTTATGAATTATTTCTAGCTATCATTCATCAAATTCACAAGTGAAATCACTCGCTTTGAGGTAATTGAAATCATCATTTCATGGCTCGTGATTCTTAGTAAAATTCACCTTCTTTTCTTTCTCCTTATAGAATGTCTTAGAAAAGTGTGGTTCATTATTCTTTGCTTCAATAGATGATTTATAGATATTAAAAATATTCTATGGGGTTTAAAAAACTTAATACCAATGTCCCTTAGAACCACACTTATAATAATAATATTCTGGATTCCTCAGAGTTCTTGAGATAATATTTCTTTGATTATGATATTCATTTTGAGCAGGCTCATGGTAACGACCACATCCTTGACCGAAACTACCACCAAAACCACATCCACCATGAGAATTATTTCCCTGACCTATTCCATGATTATTTTCATGAAATATATAATTTTCTTTAGGAGATGCTACTAATGAACTAGTAGGACATGACTAGTGATTTTTAATCAAAATCTCACTATTCCTCACTACTATAAGTAATGATGATATGAGATCATAATATTTTATATACACTCACAAGAAATATTGTTGTTGTAGGGTGATGTGATATTCATGAAAGTTTGTATATTTATTCTCAAGCATATTTGCATCCATAATCCCAAGACCATATTACTTTAGCTATGATACAATTCTATACATGGAAGAATTGTAATCATTGAGACTTTAAAAGTCTTGGAAGCATAAAGTATTCCATTAATAATGGTTCATTGGAAGAACAACCTCCTTTTGATGATGATACCTCTCTTTCAAACTCTTCTGAAGATTACATGGATCTCTTTCTATGAGGTATTCACATTTCAAAACCTCATCGAGACGTGTTCTAAGGAAGATCATCACATTTTCTCTATTTTGGAGGGTTTTTTAATTATTTTATTTAATTGTTTCAATGAGATCCATCGATTCAAAATTCATTTCGACATCCATCGTCAATGACATTTAATTACTTCCGGTAATATCAAGAGTGCTGAATTAGAGTTTCTCAAGATTTTTCATGATGATAACGAGGAGATATAGAAAAAAACATTATTATTATTAAAAATAAGAATACAATAATAATTTATATTCAGGTTAAATAAAATAAAATGGTATCAAAAACATTAAAATCATGTCAATATTATAATTTAATATTATATATATATATATATATCCCACCTTAATTAATTAATAAATATTTCACATGGGGTTTAAAATAAGTAAATCAATATATTGCATTACTCATTTAAAACTTTCTTGTGTGGACTGATTTCTTAATTAGACCATCCAATCAGGCAGTGAAAAATAAATAAATTAAAACTGTTTGAATAGATACCAACCCTACCTTTATAGTGGTAATTAAATAAACCACATAAACCATCCAATATAAAGGTAAATAAATAATATTATATAAATAATTACTATCATTCAACCATATGGTCAAAATAAGTTTTATGATAAAAAGAATAAATAATTTGAATTTTCCAACTAGGCATTGAGAATAAGGATTAAAAATAAAAACATATCTTTCTTCTTCTTTGAGCTTTCATTCCGATAATGTGTTGTGAAAACAAAAAATGAAACGATTAAAATCAGAATATCGAAGAAAGGTGGGAACAAAATAAAATGGGTGTTTTATTGATGATTCTGTATTTTTCCTTGTATCGATAGTCAACTCAATTTTGGGGTTGCACTACCTTTTATAGGTAGTGCACCAAGGTAAGGAAGGGGGTGGGTGGGTGTGGGCAGCCTACCGATGTTGAAAATTGTAGCTGCCATCAGCAGATACCTAACAAATATAACTATAAAAAATATATTATACACCTATGATATTTTTAAATAATTATGATTCGATTTTTAAATAATTTTATATAAAAAATAAAATTATGTGTTAACTATACATTTATTTAATGTATATTTTTTAACTTATATGCATATAGGTGATGTTTTTTTGAATCATATTTCATTTTTTATATTTATAGTTTGTTAAAAAAGGTTGTTTGTACATGTTTTTTAATGTTTATTTTGTATTAAAAATATATTTTAAATTTTAAAATATTTCAAATATTAATTTTTTTATAAATAAAAAAAAAGAAAAGCAAAAAACTATGGGAGTTTCCCATAGATCATGAAAGTGTAGGTTAGGGCCTAAAGTTTTAGATCCCATAAAATTTATAATGGACTAAAGGAAGATCATAATTCCATTGTAACGTCCCAGACCTAGATGCCACTCAACAATGCCCCGAGCCCAGTTGGATACATGGCCTCAAATGCATTTCCCCAAATTCCAAAGGCTACTGACTAGAAGCGAGGTCCTAGGTGATTCATTAGGGACACTACTCCCTCATTACCGGAGTATATCATAGCGGAATCCAATCACATTCAATATCGGAAGTAGATACAATAAGGAGATAGTAGATAAAATAGACAAGAAAGACATGAATATATAACAACCTAAAAGTGTCTCATATACAATGATGCAGATGTTACATGTATCTATAAAATATCCAAAATGGATACATGGAATAAAAATACAGTATAAGTATACAAAATAAAAAAGAACAAAAAGTTCCCCAGTAGCATCGTAATCCACGTCTTGGTCCCATGTTCTCTTTCTCTAAAGAAATTATCAAAAAATAGTGTTAGGGTGCTTTCTCCTATTATCACCCGCAACCATATAATCTATTTGGGTCCCCAAGGAGACCCAAATAGGGTGTCAGATAACATCCCAGTAGGTAACCACCCAAAAGTCTATAAAATTCTAAATAGCATGATCCAATATGATAAACAAGTGTAACTAAGTAGCAATGTAAGTGTGAATGCCCAAGGAATATGTCTAATACAACAATTAATGTCAAACAGCCTCTCAAGGCTCCCTGTATCAAGTTCGAGCTCCTAACAAGGCATCTATAAGAAATATAAACAAACAACATGGCCTCAACATACAACCATCCATATCCTATCCACATGACCTCACCGTATAAAGAAGTCATATAAAAAAAACCTCATCCTTACCGTATGTACAACCATAGTTATATATCCCACGGTCATGCCATATAATGAAGTGTAGACCATGAAGGGCATGGTCCATGGTGTAGAAGACTAAGGCATCGTCGTCGAGTCCTAGGAGCATCTCAATGGAAACTTGGTATATGCACTAGTTGGAGTCCTAGGAGCATGTATACCCACATGTCCTATGTGAGTCCAAGAAAGCTGGATCCAAGGGGTAGAAAAGTCCAAGGAATCCCACAGAATCAATACCCAGGAATCATAATCAATCCAAGGCCTCTACTGTCATGTTTCAGATCCATGGATAGTTTTCCATGGAGTATATACAGTCATTCATCCCTTTCAAATCATATAATAATTTAATTCCATATGATTCTACCCACTCATATAATCACAATCATTCAATTCCATATAATGATTATACCCACTCATTTAACACATTTCATACCAAAACATCACATGATTATACCAACTCATGTATTCCATTTCCATTTAATCAAGTCACATGGGTATACCCACCCATTTATCATTAATTCACTATTAAAAAAGCCACACTGGTATTCCCACCCATTTAACACAATTTCTAACAATCCATTTAAGCAATTTAAATCAACCAACGAGTATACCCCCCTCATCTAACCAATTCATTTCAATCAATATAATCAAGTTAATCATGGAATATTATGGTAACACAAGGCAAGGAGGTAGAATATTTCCGAATATTGTAATTCAATCTCATTTAAAAACAATTAAGCTTCCTTAAACTAGGAAAAATCAAGAACACACCCTTTGGGTAGTTCATCAAAGATCAAAACCAAAGCAAAAGCATGGCTCACCCCATGGGTGGCCTCCAGTTGGGGAAACAACCACCAACACATCTCAAAGAACCTAAGGGCATCCCTAACAGGTCTTACTTCATCTATTTGAATTTAACATTTCAAATCTAGGCCTGCACTGAAAAGTTCAGTGGGCAATAAAAAGGTCAATAGATCTATAAAACCTCAAAATCCAAAATAAAAGTATAGACCACCTGCCTTAGCTCAGTAGTAGAGAGATAGTCTAGTATCAAGTCCTAATTCTCCTTAGTTTAGGAGAAATCTAAACAATGGGAAAAGAATGAGAAATTAGGGAATATGATCCTAAACCCAAATAGAACAATCATTGTTCTAAAGAATAAATAATGGATAAAAAGGAATTAAGCACTCACTGATGTGGTTCCAATGAGATCGATGAAGAAATAAACAGAGTCCATATTTGAAACCAGGAGAAAATCCTACCTTTTTTCCTCAAAGGGATTCCTGCACATGAAGGAGAGGGGTAAGGGATTTTGTTTTTAAAAAATAAGAGGCCCCTACCTCATTTAAAAAAAATAATTCAGGAAATTACATGACGTGTATTGCCCTATTTTCCTTTTCTAGAAAAGAAAACCTACATGTTGTGAAAGGTCCTTTCCAGACCATTACACAATTTGAAATTGGATTACATGACATGTATCCCAATTACACATCATGTAATTGGCCTGTAGCTAGTACACAACCCTCCAACCTATTATTTCCTAAAAAACAACCCAATCGACCCACATCCCGGCTTAGGGTCTAAGCCAAAAAGGAAATTAACAAGCGATTAACCATGAAAGAAAATATATGTACCACAAGAAAAATCTGTGGTCTTAAAATCATCCCCCCTTAAATAAATTTATCCCTGAATTACCCTCTCAAGGGTGGTCAAGATTCATCTGAAAAAACTCCAGCCACTGAGCACATACATAGGCCTCCCTCTCCCAAGTTTTATCCTATAAATGGTCATGCTACCATAGTATCATACTAGAGGAACTAACTGGCCGTGTAGAACCTTAATGCTCCTATCAATGATACAAATTAGATGCTCCTTAAAGGATGCATCAACCTATAACTCAACTTCCTTGGGTTGAAAAATGCAAGATGAATCTGAAAGATAATGACGTAGATGAGATATATAGACGACGTTGTTCATGGATCGGTACCTTTGAGGTAACTGCAGTTGATAGGTTACCGACCCGACTCTATCTAGAATCTTGAAGGGCCCAACATATTACAGTGAAATATTATCATGTCTATTGATCCTCTTGTGTCCTAACCTAGGTGAAACATGAAAGAAAACCAGATACCCAACCTCAAACTCTAGAGGTTTTCAACAGTGATCAGTGTAAGATGTTTTACTAGACTATGTAGTATTCATTCGCTTCTGAATCAACTGAACCTTCTCAATGGTCTCCTTAATAAGATGATGTCCTAGTAAAGCTGTATCACCTGCCTCTAACCAGTACAGGGATGATCAGCATGGCCTACCATATAAATCCTCATAAGGTACCATCTGTATCTTTTACTAATAATTATTATTATAGGGGAACTCATCCAGGGTAATGTGCCTCTCCCAAGAGCCCCCAAGATCCAGGATACTTTCTCTCAGCATGTCCTCTATCACATGTATCGTATTCTCAGACTGGCCATCAGTCTGAGGGTGGTATATTATGCTCAGAAGCACCTATGTACCCAGCACCCTCTGAAAAATATTATAAAAATGAGATGTAAAGTGGGCGTCCCTATCTGAAATGATAGTACATGGGACCCCGTGGATTCGTAATATCTCATGGATATACAACCTTCTAAGATCATAAACACTAAAGGTATCTTTGATTAGAAAGAAATGAGAAACGTTCTTGAGCTTATCAACAACAACCCATGCAGCATCGTTACATCGAGGAAAACTTGGTAAACCAATCATGAAATCCATCACGACATAATCCCATTTCCATTTAGGAATAGGTAACTTCTGTAAAATCTTGGTTGGTCGCTGATGTTTTGACTTCACCTAGTGATAGGTGGAACACCTCATAATAAAACCAACTACCTCTCTTTTAATACTCGGTCACCAGTACTAGCGATTCAAGTCATGGTATATCTTGGTGTCTTCAAGATGAACTGCCTAACTAAGTGGTAGATCTTGGCCTACTATCCAAATGAATATTTCCATTGGAACCCAAACACATCCATGGATATGTAGGATCTCATCCACACCTATTATCCAACCAGGACGTGGATCCTCACATGCCACACTCTCTCGTAGGGAAAGTCCCTCTGAATATGATATCTTATTTATCCATACTATGTCCAGTATGGTAGATTTCATAGCTAAGGATGACAGATATATCTATCTCTAGCTGTCATGAACCTCCAGATGAATCTTAGAGAAAGACGTCATAAGCTTCCACTCGCTACTAGCCTACTACACTGCCTGTATCTAAGTCCTCTTGCTCAGTGCATCAACCATTGTATTGCCTTTACTAGGCATATAGGCAAGCTCAAAGTCAAAAGAATAAAGGTACTCAACCCACCTTCACTTCCTTAGATTCAAATCACACTAAGTAAATATATATTTCAGGATTTTTTGGTCCATGTACACCAAAAAACTCTCTCCCAATAATTGTGTCTCCAACAATATAAAACATGAACGATAGCAGCTAACTCGAGATTGTGCATCGGGTAATTCCTCTCATGTGGCCTCAACTGTAGAGACCCATATGTCATGGCTCTATCCCCCTGCATCATCACAACCCCCAGTCTGATACCAGATGTGTAATAATACACAGTTTATCTTCTTCCCTACTCTGGAAGTATTAGGACTAGTGCTAATGTCAACCTTCCTTTCAGCTCTTGAAAAGATGTCTCATAAGAATATGACCATAAAAAATCAACATACTTCTTAGTCAAACCCATCAACGGCACTGATAATAACAAGAATTCCTATTTGAAATTCCTTTAGTAACCAACTATCCCCAAGAAACTTCATATGTCAAAAACATTCTTGGGTTTTTTCCATAAATCTATAGCTTTCACCTTCACTACATTGACTTATACTCTTTTATCTGAGATTATGTGACCCAAGAAGTGAATATGCTACATCCAAAAGTGGAACATTGTGAACTTAGTATATAACTGATCCTCCCTTAGTGTATTCAAAATGATATCAAGATGGTTATCATGGTCATGTCAATTACGAGAATACGCCAAGATATCATCCACAAAAATCACTACAAAAGAATCCAAGTAAGGATGGAACACTAATTTCATTAGCACCATGAAAATAGCTAGCATGTTTGTGAGACTGAACAGAATAACCAGATACCTATATAGACCATACCTACTATGAAATTTTGTATGAGTTATGTCTTCAGGTTGAACACATACCTAGTGATCTCTTGACCTCAAGTCAATTTTCATGAACACTCGATCTCCTCAAAGTTAATCAAACAGGTCATCTATTTGTGGCAAGGGATATTGGTTTTAAACCATCATTTGGTTTAGTTTCTGATAATCCACACATAACCTAATGGTACCAACCACCTTTTTCACAAAAAGGACTGGTAAACCCCACTGAGAAGTACTGGGTCGAATAAAACCCTTCGCCTCAAAATCCTCTAACTGCCACTTGATCTCCTGCAACTCTATTATAGTTATCTTATAAGAGGGAATAGACACTAGTACAGCTCCTGGAACTAGTTAAATGGATAAATCAACTTATCTATCAAGATTTAAACTAGAAAATTTATTTGGAAACACATCCCTGAAGTTCTCAACTACTAGAGGAAAGTATTCATGACTCACTCCTTGATCATCCCACCCAACCCATGATTCTATGGTCCAACTCTACTCACCTGGAAATTTCATTCACCCTTTTGAGTAATCACTGAACCCTCTGGTGATGTGAAATTCACCCAATGGCGATAACAATCAACATAATCTCGATAAGCTACTAACCAGTCCAACTCGAGAATGACATCAAATCCTATCATCTTGAGGACATAAAGATCCTAGACAAAGTGACATCCACCAACCTCAAGGGGGAAATCCCTAAACTATCTTACATCATCTTTTATGATTCCAAATGGTGTGTATAGCATCAAAACACCCTCAGAATCCCATACAAAAAACCCAAGTATTTTCACCACTGGTGTAGATATGAAACTATGAGATGAACCTATATAAAAAAAGAGAAGATGCAATAGTAGAGTCTATTAATATCATACCTTTTTCTATAGAGGGTTTGGCACCCTACTCCTCAAGGTTAGGAGGTACATAAAATATCTAGCATGTACCACTACACTACGACTTGACCTCACTACCTGGAGTAGGTCCACTCTGATGTCTAGGTGAAACTAGAATTTGGATACCTCTGTTGTGACCACTACTTTCACAGCCTAATCGACTCATACTTCTCCAGCTCCCTGCCTGACATGGAGCTGAGGAACCTACTCATAAACCTGATATCAGAGCTGACCCCCTACCACTCACTGTTGGGGGGAAGGTCCTGCAAACCCACTATACGTGGCCCATCCTGTTGTAACCTCAGCACTTGATTGGGTCATAGTTGCATTGATTCTTCATGTGTCCTCACCTACCACATTGGTGAAAAAAACACCAAACTTCTAACACTCACAGCCTGACTAGAACTCATCTTTTGGAAAGCCTCAAAATGAAACTTTCTACTTGAAGGCATATAACCACTAGGTTAAGAAGAAACACTACCCTGCTCTATTCTCCCAGATTCCCTTAGGTTTTGCTCTGTAATCAGTGTCTAATTCACAATCTCAGTGATAGAAGTCAATCTAAATACGTTAAACTGAGATTTGATAGCATGTCAAAGACCTTCCTAGAAGTGTCTCTCTCTAGATAGTTCATCATCAAGGTACATTAGTGAAAAATTCTACAACTCTATAAAGTATGTTGAGTACTTCATAACGGTCATGGCGCCCTGCTCCAGATGCATGAACTCACTAGCCTGTTATTCCTACAGAATCTTGGGGTAAAAGTATTTTTAGAAGAGGATCTAGAAATTAGTCCAACCCATATCTCACAACCCTTGAGACTTGTTTAGAACATCCCACCAGTGCTTTTCTTCTCCACATAAAATATAAGTGGCGAGGTTGACCCTCCTCTCAAGAGGTGTCTCTAGATGATCAAAGATAACTAGAGTGGTCTCAAGACAAATCTTAGTAGCTTGTGGACCGCCATACCTAAAAAACATGGTAGGATTATGCTGTTGGAACACTTTCATCATCTCGTCTATAGTCAAGGTAGGCTGCGGTGCCCCCTAAAAAGTCTGCATATAGTGAAAGAACCCCTCATAGAATTGTGCCTCAGCACCTATGTCCATAACAGTCTCTAGTTTCATAGCCAGCACTAAAGGAGGATCAACTGGTAGCCCATGGACCACCACCTCCATAGTGTGGTCATCACCTCCCTCATGGTGTACCACTAGAGTTTTTCATGGTGTCGTGTCTCTACAATTCCAAACACACGCCTCATAAAAGAAAAATATCAAAGCCACGGTTCAAAAGCATTGGATAGGTCAAAACCCTCCTAAAACCATGTCATAACCCACAGCCTACTCCTAAAGGAAGGACTGTATAAAGAACATCCACAACACAACTAGAAACATTTCATATTTTCCACTCAAAAGTCGGGTTTAGTCCAAGTCTCTATTTTCCATTTCATTTTCATTTAACATTCATTTTTTCACATGATTTAACCAATGGTCCACCAAGTTCCAATCTATGAGGACCCATAACACCTCATGAACCAAAATTTGATTCCCACATAATTCATACATATCAAATTCACTTTAAAAGTTTAATTTAAAAGGTGCATCATTTTCCATTTCATAATGGGTCATACACCTTATGGACTGAAAGATGACATCACTCCTCTAAACTCTACACAAATTCTATCACAACGGCAGGCATCACTATCACAACACCTATCACAATAGCATATTTCAGATAATACATCCTATATTCCATGGAATAATGCTTGACATGTGATGTCTAAAAAGTACCTATATGATGCATGATATGTCAAACCTCATCTCATCAAGTTATAACAGAAATAAAACCCAATCATACCAATATTAATAGCATAAATCATGTGTTTCACCCAATGGTGAAATCAAATGAACTATAATAATCAAAACCAGAAATAGAAATTTCATACAGGGTAATTTGGATTTTCCTTATACATGGGTTAGCTATGCCCGAGCACAACTCATTACCAAATTACATTTCCTTCCTATCCCTATCTATTTTCTCCAAACATTAAATCAAACTAGAAAATAAACATCCTGTGATACCACTTTGTAATGTCTCGGACCTATATGCCACTCAATAGTGCCCCGAGCCCAGTTGCCTACGTGGCCTCAAGCGCATATCCCCAAACTCTAGAGGATGCTGACTGGCATCAAGGTCCTAGGTGAGTCATTGGAGAGTCTATTCCCTCATTACTAGAGTACATCACAGCAGAATTCAATCACATTCAATAAAGGAAGTAGATACAATAAACAAACAATAGATAAAATAGACAAGAAAGATAGGAATATATAAGAACCTAGAAGTGTCTCATTTATAATGATGTAGATGTTACATATATCTAGAAAACATCCAAAACATATACATGGAAGAAAAATACGGTACAAGTATCCAAAATCCAAAAGAACAAAAAGTGCCCCAGTAGCATCGCAAGCCTCATCTTGGTCCCATGCTCTCCTACTTCAAAGCAATGATAAAAAACTATTGTTAGGACGCTTTCCCCTATTATCACTTGTAACCATATAATCTATTTGGGTCCTCATGGAGGCCCAAATATGGTGTGAGATAACATCATAGTAGGTAACCACCCATAAGTCTATACAATTCTAAATAGAATGATTCAATATGCTAAACAAGTGTAAGTAAACAGCAATGTAAGTGTGAATGCCCAAGGAATATGTCTACTGCAACAAGTAATTCCAAACAGCCTCTCAAGGATCCCTACAACAAGTTTCATCTCCTAAAAAGGCAGTTATAAGAAATATAAACAAACAACATGGCCTCACTATATAACCATCCATATCCTGTCCACATAGCCTCATCATATAAAAAAGTTATATCAAAACCCATGGCCCTATCATACAACCATAGTCATATATCCCATGATCTTGCCGTATAATAAAGTGTAGACCACAAAGGGATGGATCCATAGTGTAGAAGACCAATTCATCCTCATCGAGTCCCAGGAGAATTCTGATCGAAACTCGGTATAGGTACTGGTTGGATTCCTAGGAGAATGTGTACCAACATGTCCTACATGAGTCCAAGCAAGATGGATATAAGGGGTAGCAAAGCCCAAGTAATCCCATGGAATCAAGACCCTTGGATCATAGTCTATCCAAGGCGTCCACTAAAGCATTCCAAATCCATGGAGAGTCGTCCATGGTATCTATATAGTCATTTATCCATTTCAAATCATATAAAAATTCAATTCCATATGATTCTACCCAATCATATAATCACAATCATTCAATTCCATATAATGATTATAACCACTCATTTAATACATTTCATACTAAAACATCACATGAGTATACCCAATCATGTGTTCCATTTCCATTTAATCAAGTCACATTGGTATACCCACCCATTTATCATCAATTCACTATTAAACAAACCACATGGGTATACCCGCCCATTTAACACAATTGCTAACAATCCATTTAAGCAATTTAAATCAACCAACGAGTATACCCCCCACATCTAACCAATTCCTTTTAATCCATCTAATCAAGATAAGCATGGTTTATTATGGTAACACAAGGAAAGGGGGCATAACATCTCCTAAGCATGTAATTCAGTCTCATTTAAAAACAACTGAGACTCCTTAAACTAAGAAAACTTAAGAACACGCCCCTTGGGCAGTTCATCAAAGGTAAAAACCAAATAAAAGGCATGGATCAACCCATGGGTGGACTCCGATTGTGGAAACAACCACCAACGCATCTCAAATAACCTAAGGGAGTCCCTAACATGTCATAATTCATCTATTTCAATTTAAAATTTCAAATCTGGGACCGTGCCGAAAGGTCTGGAGGGTGATAAAAAGGTCTATATCTCTATAAAGCATCAAAATCCAAAAGAAAAGTATAAACTTCCTACCTTAGCTTAGTAGTGGAGTGCGTATCCAATATTATGTCCTAATTTGCCTTAGTTTAGGAGAAATATTAAGAACGGACAAAGAACAATAAATTAGGGCATAAGGTCCTAAACCCAAACAGTACAACGATTTTTCCAAATAATGAATAATGGCTAAAAATGAATTGAGAAATCACTAATGAGGTTCCAACAAGACTAACAGTGAAAGAAACAGATTCTGTATTTGAAACCAGGAGTAAATCTTACCATTAGGCCTCAAAGGGATTCTTGTGCATTAAGGAGAAAGGTGAGGGATTTTTTTTAAAAAAATAAGAGGCCCCTACCTCATTTAAAAAAATAATCAGGCAATTACACAACGTGAAATTTCCTTACACAGCATGTAATGCCCTATTTTCCCATTCTAGAAAAGAAAACCTACACGTCGTGAAAGGTCTTGGCCAAACAATTACACGTCATGAAATTTTATTACACAACATGTATCCCAATTACACATCATTTAATTGGCCTACAACCAGTACACATCCCTCCAACCTCTTCTTTCCTAAAAAAACGCAATCTTCCCATGGCCCGGCTTAGGTTATAAGCCAAAAAGGAAAGTAACAAGCAATTAACTAAGAAATAAAAGATCTTTACCTCAATAAAAACTCAAGATCTTATATCCATCCATAACAATCCTAGGTTAACATGGGCATTTATTTACACATTTGATCAGTTGTTCCCTACTCCCCAAAAACCATTGATGACCCTATCATCCCCATCATTGAAAGATGGTTGTATCTTTTCCATTGGTCTTAGTACAAGATTTGTAGGTGGAGATAACAACATGCATCATGAAATCCCGAATGTTTTCAGATGTGATAGATGCTTTCATTTTCCCAAACATAGAATTAATTGTGCACTCCAATCTCTCAAAGAATATCTAATATCCCAACATTATGAGCAAGCAATGTCAGCAAAATTCTGGGGCACAGGTCATGTTGCATCATGTATCTCTCATGTCCCCATCAGTTTCACACACCACATGGGGAAAGGTGCATTCGTCGTGATGTTTCATGGTGGCCAAATATTTGAGTCAAATTAAATTTAACTCCATTGGAACCATAAGTTCAACATTATCCAAAAGTGATATTTTATGGTTTCATCCACCATTCCTTATCTCATAGTGGACCACAGGCATTAGATAAAAAAATTTCCCAAGATCCCCTTTTTACTAAGCGATGTTGTTGAGGGCTTCAAGAAGACTATTGTTGCAATCAAGATTCTGAAGCAAGTCATGGATTATGATGATGCAAAGAAGGCCAAGGACAGAGTCCATATTTGACCAATTAAGGGTAAGATGCACAATCAAATGTATATTTCTTGGAACGGACCATTGATTGTTTATAAAAATAAGGGATCATAGCTGGTCTAATAATTTCACAGCCTTCCAGTGGTTGATACACTCCACGTTAGTCACATAAATCTTCTCAAGTTTTCACCTTACAACCACCTTGGTAGGTTCATCATATGGTCCAAATATACATCTGAGAAGTATCATATTTAGGTGAATTTTTTTATCCATATCCACCAAAATACTATTCTACCATTCAGACACACTATTTTTTTGTGTTTATGGTTCATTGAGTTCATGTTAGATTCCATGATTATTAAAATAAGCTTCAAACTTCCCATTTGTAAACTCAATTTCATTATCTGTATGGATATTCTTGAGAGAAAACCCATACTCCTCTACACTTCTTCGAAAAAATTTAATATTTTATAAGGCCTATTATTTTTTCATAAACATAAGTGATACAAGGGAAGTCATCAACAAAAGTAATAAAATACTTATCTTTATTGGTTGATTGATTCCTCATGGTCCCACACACAACTGAATGAATGAGATCCAATGGTGGAGTAGATTAAATATCCAACTTATTGTGTGAATAGTTAATAATCTTCCCATTTTGACATATTAATCACATCCAATCTCTTTCTTATTTTAGTATTGTAACATCATGAACATTGTATCCTTGAAATATCAAATTCATCTTCTTTTGACTAAGATGACCAATCCTTTAATTCCATAATTCATTTTCTTATTATATACATAGATATCATGAGTTTCCATAATTAACCACTTGAAATAAGTTTCCTTTAGTCTACCTTCCATTTGTCACAATTTTTCTATATTCAATATTTTTTATAAATAATCCATCCCTTTTTATGACCACTTCATTTCCTTTATCACAGAGCTATGAAACACTTAGGATATTATGCTTCGTTCCATCAACAAAAAGAGTATTTTTGGATTTTATCCTTTCTTTTCCAAATTGTATTGTGGGAAATACTTTAATATTGAGATATCCATCATTAAAAAATGTCACATATCTAACTTTACACTCTTTCACATCTTTAAAGAGTTTTAAATCTCCTATAATGTTACATAAGAATATGTTGTCTTGTAAGTTATGGGCACAGTTTAAGTATCCTTTGATGGTATGACCAACTCAGATTTGAGTCATAAATCATGTGTAATCATTGCTTCACATGATCAAAAAATCATGTCTAATGAAAACAAAAGATTATTTTATTGTATCAAATACACTAGAACTAAAAGTTAAGGATCTTCACATGTAATTTATAATTAATTTATAAGAAGATATATAATTAACTCAATGTTTAATTATACTTTTTTGATGACCTGGTGGAATAGATCTTTCTGCACCATCATTGAGATATAGGATCCAAGTGAAGAGGCCCTCTAACAGTGATCCAAATGTGCAGTAGAATATCTGAATGTCACTGTAGAATCATTGGGTGCTAGTATGGCTGATCCTGATTGCTTTCATTGTTTATGATTAGTTGTAGTGGAATTCTTCTTGATAGAGGAAGGAATCTTGATGAACTCTTATTTTCTTGAGAGAGGAAGGGAAGATAGCACTCTACATCTCTTGATCTCTCTCTAGAGATTGAGAGAGTCTCACTCTATCTATTTTTCACACCAAAAGTTATTTAGGAAATAGATATAAATAGATATTTATTATAATAGGTTTAGGGTTGGAAAATTTCACATTAAACCCTTTCCATATTTATAATTATTAATTAACCCCATGTTCAATATTATTATTATTATTATTAATCACTTTACATGTGAAACACCTTTAATAAATTATAAATAAATATCATTTATATTATTCCCAATCAGACCATTAGACACAGTTTTCTTTCCTGCATCGGCATTTACCAATCCTCGAATAATGAATTTTTAATAAAAAAATGTCACTAAATTATTATATGACAAATATAATAAATATTATATTCACAAAACTTTAAAATAAATATTTATTATTATTATTTAAATAACTTATTATTTTGAATAACTTGAGATTAAGTTATAGAGATCAACCAAATCGAATAAATATTATTTATTTTAACTTGTTTAATTCATTACTTTAATTAAACTAAGATTTCATATGCACTAATTGTGTGATCCTATAGGCATATTTCTCTATGGAATTAGGAATAACCACATAAATTCCAAGGTTAGTGTCTAAAAATATTCTAAGGATCCCATAGATAAAGAAGTTAATGTTGCAACAACATTCAACCTCCTACGAACTCTTACTGTATAATATAATCCCTTTATTATGATATCTCTAATAAAATATGTTGAATGTTAGTTTCATAAACCTATATGCTTTATGTCTATTTATTTGAATTTCTAGAAATGAACTCACCCATATAACACCATGGCCATGGAGTAGGAAGATCAATTCATATCAAAGGGATTAAGATATCAACTTCCATCAAGGGATAGATGTGATAAATCATTTCTCACATTATCTATTAATGTAATATCACTCGTGACACACCCTAATTATCCTACCTCACCATGATCATAAGTCACCATGGTTTTCATCAATAAATCAAAATTCATGATTCATGACATCCATTAATGATAATCCTAAAGCATAGGGATCAATGAACATGTATGAATATAGGAAAATCCAATGAAACTTGTAAATGTGGATTTCCTATTAACGGTTTTGTTCTCATAAACTATTATCTTAGAGATCACTAAGGGTGGACACCAAGATAAGCTGTCTAAATGTCTTATGAGCCTCCTTCCCTTGATAGAACAAAGTTTAATAATAATTCTATAGAACCTCTAGTTTCTCATCATAGAAGGGATCGATAATGACCTTTAAATGTGATATATATTTTAAGGACATTGTCACATACAAACATCATGTAGAAGAATAATCATGATGTGATAGGAAAACTTCTTTAAAAAAATCAAGTACTAAGAAATTCAGTTCTAGGTAAGTAACTCCAATAGACTCTCACTTTTACTATATCAAATTGAAAACAATTTTTAAGCCACTAGATCTCACTTGATACTCATAATTTTGTGGAGATAAATCCTTTATTAAGGGTTCCACCATGTTCTCCTCCATGGATACTCAACTCACTACAAATTAACCTCATTCAGAAAAATCACTCAAGAGATGAAACTTGTGAATTATGTGATTTTTACATTGGTGTGACCTTGTATCCTTATAGAGATCCACCACTACAGTTTTATCATATTAAATTGTGATAGGGTCTTTAATTACAGTCACTACATCAATATATTGGAAAAAAAATCAATACATAATACTTCCTTGGCTGCATCAGAAGCCGCAATATACTCAGAATCTATTGTAGAATTGATGAAAATGGATTCTTAGAACACTTCCATCTCACAGATCCTCTATTGAGACAAAATATATATCCTGCCTGTGCCTTTAGATCCTTATGATCTATCTAAAAGCTAGCAACTTTATAGATCCTGATGACTAACTCTTCATCTCCTCCATACACCAGAAACATATCCTTAGTTCACCTCATATACTTAAGGATAGCCTTAACAGTAGTTCAATGTTTCTCACCTGGATTAGCTTAATACTTTCCTACCATGATCAAATCATATGCAACATCAAGCCTCATACATAACATGTCATGCATGATAGATCATATCACAGAAGCGTGTGGGATATTACTCATTCTATCTCTTCCCTATTGCGTCTAAGGACACATTTTATTGGAAAGATGTATACCATGTGACACTGGAACCAATCCCATTTTGTATTATTCTATACTAAACTTCTTCAATATCTGGTCAATGTATATATCATAACTTATTCCATGTAGCCTCTTAGATGTATCATGCAAGATATTGATCCCTATAATGTAGGTTTCTTCACCAAATTCCTTCATGGATAAGAACTTTATCAACTATACCTTAACCACTTGTAAGGCTGGTATATCATTTCCAATTAGTAATATTTCATCAACATATACTAGTATGAAAAAAATATATACTCCCAGAAAAACACTTATAAACACTTGGATCACATTTTTTCTTAATGAAACCAAATTCCTATATGGCTTCCTTGAATATAATGTTCTATAACCTGGATTCTTCTCTAATACATAAATGGATATCTGAAACTTACATACATTTTTGGAACTTACCTAAGTCCAAAGGCCTTTTGTTTGTATCATATACACAACCTATTTAAGTTTCCTGTTTAGGAATATAGTTTTGACATACATTTTCTGAATCTCATAATCATGATAAAATACTATAGAAAGAAAATTTATAATGGATTTAAAGATGGTAACTTGAGAAATGTTTCATAATAGTCAATGCCTTTATGTTTTCTAAACCCTTTATCCACTATCTCAGCTTTATAGGAATCTATATTACCTTCCATGTCTATATTTCTCTTTAATACCCATTTACACCCAATAGGATTTACATCAATTGTAGGATCGATCAAAACCCAAAAATAGTTTTGATACATGGAATCCATTTCAAAATTCATGGATTCTTTCCATTTTGTAGCTTCTTATCTCTCAACTTCCTCCTTATAGGAGAGAGTATCATCACTATTAACCAATAATGAATCACCATCATCAGTTACTAGAAAATCATATCTATCTATTTCTCTCACCTCTCTTTCACTCATACACAACATTTGTGTTTCATGAATAACTTCTTCCATGGGGACCAATGGAATTAGTTATTATACCAAAACTTGTGTATCTTGAGCATAAACTTCATCAAAGTCAATCTTTCTCCTGCTATCCTCATTGAGGGTGTACTCCCTCTCAATAAAAATGGTATGTCTTGTAATAGTTATCGAATGCTCCCGTTGTAAGGTGTAGAAATTTGAAAGTTATTGTTCCCTTATAATTTGACAAACAAGGTAGTTATCATCAGTCGGGGTCGATCCCATACAGAAATAAAAAATCATCAATTAGTATGAGTTGGTGAGTCTCAAATGATTATCTAGAATAAACAATTTATTGAAGGGAATAGATGAAAAGGTGAAAATATTTGTAAAAATTTAATTAAAACTGAATAAAGTACAAAAATAATAATAAACAAGAGTTTCATGCTTTTAATTTGATTAAAGTATTTTTCAAAAATCATGATTTAATAATAAAATTACTTATGAAATAATTTTTCCATGGGGATTAAATTAAAACAACGTTTCTTGATCTAATAATAGAAATTTGGGTATTTAAACACCAATCTCTTGGTTCTATGATTGAATGTTCAAATCCACATCAAGATCATCACCCCGAAAATAGTGGTAACAGGTTCACACAATAATCATGGGTTCAACCATTATAACTCCTATAGTTTCCCTAGTTGTTCCATTATTGGTCTAATATGACACAATTTGTACAATGGAGAAATTTATCATTAAAAAATTATAAATTAAAATCATAATAATAGAAAAAAATTTAGAATTTCAATTACACAACATCTATAATATTATTACAACCCATAAACTAGATAATCATCCTCTTATGACCATGGTCAGGATGTGAAAGTTGAGAAAAAGATCAACCCCTACCATGGATATGAGATGAAAGAAGGATAAAGGGGTAATTACACTAAAACTGAAAGGAAAAAAGAAAATGAAAACTCAATTTTGGATTCGAGGGAGATCAATTAACATAGTGGAAGCACCTCCCCCTTAGATGTCCAATATGGAACTCAAAATTCTGCCTATATATTTAAAGAAAAATAGACTACATGGTATGTACCCAAAATTACACATCGTGTACTCAGGTCAACTACTTTTTTCTTCTATTTCTCTATTGGTAGGTGAACCGTTGTGTCACATGTTGAATTCAAGCATTGGTTGTCAGTAACTGAGGGTATACAACATGTGGAACTACCACACATGGCGTGTATAGTCTGTTTTATCCAACAAACACTTTTAAAAGGGAATACATGTCTTTTTGGAAGTTAATACATGGTGTGTTGTCTCTATTTGGCTACATGGGAATGTACTCGGGCTGGTCAAACCATGTCTGGGAAAAGTTAAGTGGCATGTGTTTATAAAGTACACACCATGTATATATGATTTTTTATTCTAATCACTCTTGATTTGTGACTTTGGATGGAATCTCCTAAAAATCACCAAGAATGTTGAAATAAATAAATTTATCCATAGAAAAACGTGTATCTAGTGAGGAAATGTTTAAAGAACCTAATAAAATGTATAAAAATGTAATAACAAATCATACACATCAAACTCCCCCACACTTAGTCATTTTCTTTCCCTCAATCAAAATCTAAACATCTAATCAAAAGACTACATACTCTAAAAAGGTAATCATTCAATTAATTATACTTATAAATACTATAGTCATAAAAGATTATTTTAAAAGTCATAAAACATGTTCAGGTTCCCAAGATATTCTAATCATTCCTCATATATATTTTAATTAAATACTTCCATCCTCTTTTTCTTACATTTTTAAACTTTTCATAATTATACATGCCACTTGATGATTTACCTCACTATAAAATGACACACTCATCACTCAAGATCATTTAATCATGGTTATTATCAATATCAAGTATATGCACTCTATCCATAATATTTCAAATATTTTCTTTCTCCACTTATAAGTCAAATTAAAAAAATCATGCGGTATTTCAATAAGGTTCACATGTTTCTAAGGCTAAGGGTAGGTAGGTAATGATGTGAAAAATAATCTTAGAGGATTGAAAAAGGAGGCTGGATTCTTAAATAATAAATCATGATATTCAATAAAAAGGCTCAATGAAAATGAATTATCATCAATATCTCTCAAAATTTTACTATCACCGTGATATTCCCTTTCTAAAATGGGTTTGTAAACCATCAATAAGTGTAAGGAATGAATTTTTCCATCTTTTAAATTTTTCATTAAGAGGGAATACTTAGGAATACAATGAATAGTGTTTTTGGAACCCTTCTTCCCAAATGAAAAAGAGGAACTCTCCCCCACACTTAATTTCATGGTTTCTCACAAGAATATACCATGAATCGCAAAAACTCCCTCTTTAAAACATAAATGAATAATCATGCAGTGCTATGAAATAATTAGGGTGGAAAGGATAAATAGGCTTGTAACGTGGATTCCTATTAAGACATTTCATGGTTTCTATGGGTTTCATGGAGGTTAGATGTTGGGTATGTATCAAATTCAAAGGGGCTTAAAAATAAATCAAATGCCTTAGTCATTTTAATGTGATTAAAAATCTTTATGTTTTGAAGAGAAAAACTCGTAAGTTCTAGTATTTATGCATATCCCAAGAATATCTCAAGAAAGAGGGTAAGAAATAATATTTAAAAGGGATCAGAATACCTCTTGGGAATGAGGATAATAATGGTTCAATAAGGTCCTGACATGAATAAAAATGATCAAACTAATATATACAAATGGCCAATAATTTAAATCAAAACTCAAACTATATCATAAATCATTTTAAAATAATTTAAAATTTAAAATAAGCTTGTAACTTTTAAAATTCCCATCTATGTATTCATTATTTATAATTATAATTAATCAAAAAAATCCACATTTTAAAATATTTCATCTATTTAATTATGCCTCCTAAATTAGTTTAAGTATAAAAACCAGTGTGGTCAATAGAATCTCCCCCACACTTAATATCACACATGGCCCTCCAAGTGCAACACCAAGGAAGTGAAGAGGATTTGGAAAAACATAATTGGGCTAGGGGGGAGGGAGATCAGTAAAATAAGTAATCTAAATGAAAGTAATGAAAATAAATTCCATAATAATACTCCCCTCATGGTGAGTTCGAAAAGGTAGAAATAAGTCAAAAATGAGATGACCATGTCATGGAAGAGTGCATATGACCATCAATGAAATGAAAAAAGAATTTTTCATGCATATAAACGATCACATCGCAAGAATAGCACAAAATAGATATATATTAGAAAATAAATATGTAGAAATAGTCATTATGTCGCCTCAAAAGAGGCATTGTCAAAAATAGGGGGATCTCGTAAAGTAGGGGAAACTATAATGGATGTTAGAGGCACTAGGTCCTTGCTCTTTAGGGTGAGCATGAATAGTAAATCAATGGTTGTATAAGGAGAAGTGGTGTCTTTTCTAGAATTTTATAAGAGAATTTAATTTGTGTCTAGTGTTGTAAATGGAGGATTCACTTCCAAAGGCTATGAATATGAGCGAATAATAGGTGCTGGTGTGAGAGGAATTCCCAAGTACTTAAGAAGAAGGCCCATCATGCCCTCTATCCTATCGAGTCTCTGATTTATGAAATCTAAGTGGTGCTCAATGATGTCCTAGAGGTGGTCCAAAGTGTCCAAGAAGATGGAAACTAGGAGATTATCTAAGGGTGTGGGAAGAGGTGGGGTTGTGGATTGTCTAGAAGAATATGGAATGGTAGATAAATATTTAATAGAGGAAGAAGTGTGAAGAGGTGGAGAAGAAATGTCCACTGGTGGAGGGGTGGTACCTGATCAGAACCACCATTGGGGGTAGGTGGATCATCTCTCACCCCATCTGGAGATCGATCATCCTGCATGAGTATAAAAGTGTATCCCCGCCTCTCGACCATACTCATGTGAATAAGCATTATAAAATCCATCCATTGGGGACAACCTAAGCGATCATGAGGGAGAGATGTCTCAAACACCCCCAAGTAGTGTGCCAACCGGATGTCATAGAATATTTCATTTAGGTTTCCCTAATGGATGGTGATCAGGGAATAGAAGTAGGAGGCAGTGAAATAGGGAAAGTTAGGTAATCGTGTTAGATGATTCAAGTAAGGAGCTCCATATCATGTCTAGACACGATACCCATGTCCTTGTGTAGGGGGGAAAGGATGGAACTAAAGAAGATATGGATGAAATAGAGGGGAGATGAAATGATTAGGGTGCTCTTCTATGAGTTGGGGGTGTACTTATAGTGAGGATCAGCAAGCTCCCACCACATATAAACAAGTTTGGAACACTTGGTGTGGGTGAGGGTGGCAATAAGGTGTAATGGCCTAGACCTATCTGGTCCATTCCTTTGTGAAAATATAGTGTTTAAGTTGTTATGGGAGGTAAAGGTGATTTATTACCAATACTTTGAAAAATTTCCAATTCTATGAATAGTGTTTCTAGCTGTCGGTAGGTCATATATCGGTAGGTGCTACAGTGTTTCTAGATTTCGGAAGGTCATCTATCGATAGGTGCTACAGTGTTTCTAGTTATCAAAAGGTCATCTATCGGTAGGTGCTACAATGTTTCCATCTATTAGTAGGTGCTATAGTGTTTCCAACTATTAGTGGGTCTCCTATCAATAGGTACTATAGTGTTTCCAGCTATTGGTAGGTGCTACAGTGTTTCTAGGTCGGTAAGTCATTTATGGGTAGGTGTTACGGTGTTTCCATCCATCAGTAGGTGTACAGTGTTTCTAGATTCCTATAGTTTCACCCATTTGAATTTATCTTTGACGTAAAACACATTTAAAGCCTTTTTAAGAGATTTAAGGCTGATTCAAAGACCATAACTTTTATCTTAACATTCCTAAGTGTCTGGTTCCTTTACTTGGTTAAACCATATAGTCTTGACAGATCTTCTTTTAATGGAAAATCTAAATTTTATTTAAACCAATGCTCTATTTAGATTTTAAAAAGGTTGAGATACCTTCCACCTTGTTCTTCCTTATTTTTTCCCCTGGTATGAGATTATTTAACCTTTCTTACCATATGAGTCGTGTGATCAAATTGTAATCCTTGGATCGTGTTCCCCTTGGAGTTTTTCATGCTGCATTTGCACCACTATTTTGGGGCAACTAGGAAGTGTCGATATGTCTTCGATATAAGGTATGTTCTACCATTGTATTATGGGTTCCTTAATCTATTTCCTCCCATTCTCCTTTCCATGTTATTGCATGTGATCTCCATGTTTATAATGGAGCTTTCTTGGATGTTGGTTGATGCAGTTGTGTTGCGACGTCCTCAGGTGGGTGTTGTTGTTGTGGGAGAGGTGATTGTGATCTGTTGTGTTGTTGTGTTCTCATGAAAAGAATGTCAGAAACCTTGTGAGGTAGGGTATTTTTGCCTTTTATACTTTTTATGTGCAATATTAGAGTTATCATGATTTATCCCACTGGATCACAATTAAATTTACATAATAAATATTTGAATCAGATTAAAAAATTGGTATCAATTTCTTAGCGATGTTGTTGCCTCTTGATTTTCTAGATAGTGTGATATCTATGCTTTTCTGTTTATCATGTAATTCTTAATGGAAATTGGTAAATAAATTAAATCCAAAATTAATTGATAATTAATTGGATAAAGATAAATATTCATGTTTAATGAATCTGATTTTTTTTGTTGTAAATTTTATGATAATCAAATGGATGCAGTCATGCATGTTTAATTGAATCGGTTAATTCAAGATGGAATAAATAACTTGGTGTGTGTTAAAAGATAATTCCTTATAGTTTTATAAGTTTCCCATTTTCTTGTAAAGTCCAATCACCTTATGCTTTAGAGATCAGAGTGCTCGTTGTGTGTAAAGGATGAATGCCTTGTTTAGGGCCAAGAACCTAGTTGCTATGTTGTTTGTTTCCTGCTGATTGTGTTGTGGTGTGATCCTGATATGGATGATCCTAGAAGGCTATTGTGGTATCTGGGGGTAGGTAGGCCTAGGTTTTTTTGTATCATTTGGGGCCTATATTGGTGAGATTCATTGGTTTATGCATGTGGGTGTCGAGGAGAACATCGGGGATAATGAAATGGGTTGATGTGGGGATTGCCCATTGAAATTAATATTATGATTCTTTTTTAATATGTTGTTTTTTTATCTAATTTAAATTCCCCACTACTTTAAGTAGTTGTTATTTCTTACCCTCCATCCAAAATAGGCAAAGACGTATGGGGTATACCATGTGCTTTCCATGTTTAGCCTCTCGAGGATGGATGGGTCCACGCTCCTACTATAGGTGGAAAATACTCAACGGGTAATTCACCTACTCACCGTGTTGAGACCCTTGTGTTTGGTATCTTAGGATGTCTTCCTAGAACACCTAGAAATATAGAAATATGGAAAGTGTTAATGTTGTTAAATGAATGAATAATTGTTTAACTCATGGGATTGGACCTTGCATGGATGCAATGCTAAGGTTGTGATTTTGAGAAGTTGTGGACTCAGTTTGGTTATGCCTGGAGGGCATGGAACTTTGTTGTGATTCTAATGAAATGTAATGTGGATTTGATAATGGTTAATTAATGTTTAAATAATTAATTAACATAAATTGAAACTGATAATAATGGATAAATTAACTTGATATAGCTCTTTAAATGGTTGTGTACTTATAGGATATCTAGTCTTAGCAGTGGCAGCTGAGAGTCTGAGAGTTTTTAGTTATAGTTGAGTCTAAGACTAGGTTTTACCATGGTGTTGTTGTGAGATATATTATACCATGTACTTTTTTGTGTTTCTATACACTAATCCACCCTGTTGGTTAGGGAAACTGACACCCTGGGGATTCTGATCCCTGTGGGGTTTTTTCCCCAATATCTCGGTGGGAGGATAGATGGATGACTACCCCCTTTGGCCCCACTCTCTTCTCTTGGTAGTTTTTTGTGCAGGTATGCATAGTGGTTAGTTTCCCCAATATATTTGTGTAGAGTTATGTAATGTATTGTGGTTATTTCACACACATATATCCTGAATATAGTTTCTTAATGGATACTATAGGCATGACGTGTATAGGATGTGGTGGCTTGAGGATCCTTAATTGGTGTTTGGGTGGTAATGGCTTGAGATATAATACCTGATGTATGATATACTCTATACGGGATGTAGTGGATCCCATAAAACTACCTGAGTAATTTTGCGTATTTGGATGTGGTGGTTTGTGTTTCATGAGGTGCATGTTGTGGTGTTTTTCCCAAGTGTCTTCAGGATAGCCTTTTTGGAGAGAGATGCTCAGGACGTGCGACATTGGGGAAAAGCAGAAAATAATTGGGGAAGTGGTAGTGGGGTATCCTTGATATTATTTATTTTATTATATACTATTGTATGTGATATTTTGTGATAGTATCCATGGTGATGCTAGGAACATATTATACCTGTTTAGGTGATGAGTTAGTTTCACTTGTTTTTCATCGTGCTTTAGCATGATTTCTTTACTTTTTCATGAGAGGCTTTGGAGAGGATCCTATTTAGTATACTATTATACTCACCCTAAGTTATATAAACTATTTTTCAAGCCACTAGGAGTAGGTTGGATATCAGACTGGTTATTACTAGCTCAGGGTTTTGTAGGAGTTGTTCAGGCTTCGTGGTTGTTGTCGTTTTACTTTCCTTTGGTACTTGCAATTTTCCCTTTCAGTTGTAGTATTCTTTGCATGACATTACATATGTGTAATTGGATTTTCTTTTATATTTTAGTATGATCAGGAGTTGGTTGGTGTCTATCTTATCTCTATCTTCTGCATGTGTTCTCTTAGAGGGAAATGCCTCCCATTTTTGTGTTAATTATACCCTCAGTGCAAGTTTCCAGCACGAGGCCTACTGGAGGTGGGACTCAGGGGTCATTATCTCTCTTATCACATTTTCGACCCAGTATGGGTACACTTTGTGGGGAGGGGGTCACAATAGATTGGTATTAGAGATCTATTTGAGGTATAGGATGGATTTTGGGGTTAGGAACATGTGAGGTTGCATGGGTTGTTAGGGAAACAGTGTAAGTCAAGTTTAGCAAGCATTGTAAACAAGAGAGACCAGATGAGATACAATTATTTAGGGCCCCTATGGTCTTATGCATGGACCTTTAAGTTTACAGTGGCTACTAAATTAGGTGATACTTATTATAGGTTAGAGACCTAGGAAAGAATCATGCATCATTCTTTATTATGCCTGTTTTGAATGGGTAGACTTTGGGATAAGTTAACCTAAAATGAATAAAATAAAACAATTAATTAATTTTAAATTCTTCCATATTCTAGTTTTAGGAGTTCTACCTATTTTTCCTTTTCTAGGTATAGATCTAGGTTGATGTCCTCATTAGGTACGCGCAGAAGATGTTCAGAAGTTTGTTCCAGTAGATCTCCACAGAGTAGAGGTTGATAATGATGACACTTGGAGGAGGAAACTCAAAGAGTTTCAGCACTAGAGTCTACAGAAGTATAAGGGCTCTATTTTAGATGCAATCACAAAATATTGGTTGGAGGATGTTGAGATATATTTCAGTTTGATCTATTCTCAGAAGGAGCACTGGGTATCATTGGTTATGAAAATTATGTGTGGATTAGTGAGGCAGTGGTGGTTTTTGTTCCTTGAAGATCGTAAGGATTCAGTAGTATCATGGGAAGAGTTTTGAAACTAGTTCAGAGTTGAGTTTCTTTCTTTGACCATGAAGGCGGATAGTTGTCATGATATTCTTACCCTTTTTCAAGGAAGCTCCAATGTGAAAGAGTTAGGGATCCATTTTAGGAACCTTCTGCGATATGTTTTAGACCTACTTCCAGATGCAGATACCATGGGAAGGCATTTTAAAGAGGCTTTGATCCAAATATCTAGCACCAGGTCACCCTGTTTATGCTAAAGACGTATCTTGAGGTGATTTAGAGGGAAGATTTAATCTAGATAACGCTAGATAGAACTATATTATCATGATAGGGGAGTCATCATGATTCATCATGAAGCAGAGGTGTGGTTCAGGGTTCTCGGTTTTTAGGGCAGAAGAGTTTCTGTTCAGCAGGGGGTAGGTCACATCTCGTGATGTCTCATTTATTTAGGTTCAGTAGCTCTCAGGCCTATGTTAATAGATCAAGCTCTTATTTTTCTTATGGAGGCTAAGGTCATAAGCAGCGAGAGTTCCTAACCTTTCTGAGTAGTCAGCATGCGTCAGGTGTTCCGCTTCAGGTTCCTCCATTATGGTAGTTCAAACTGAGGTAGAAGTGGTAGGTTGCACCAGTTTTGGATTAGCAGAGAGTATATGGGGTAGGTAGAGTATATCTCTGAGATGTTCATCATCCTCAAAGAGAAGATCTTTTCTATGGAGGTGATCTTAGTCAGGGTCAAGGAGGTCTTAGAGCAGGTCGTGGTCAGCTTCATGCGTTAGCGTTGCCAATGTCAGGTGAGCTAGACATTGTTCGAGTTACCCTTTGCATATTTTCTACTTGGGTGTATGCCTTGTTTGATTCAGGAGTGACACACTTCTTCATATCACCTATAATTTTCCATTCCTTAGGACTTGAGGTAGATAGGATTCCATTGCCCTTGGCAATGACTATGCTAATTGGAGGCCGAGCTGACTTTCTTGAAGTATATAGAGACTATGAACTAGTGTTGGGGAAACACTACTCTTGGGGAGATTTATTCTATTTATGAATACAATCAAATGATGTCATCCTCAGTATGTATTGGTTTTATTCAGTGTAGGCTATCATAAATTACTTCTAGAGGCAGGTGGTGTTCTTTGATACTGATAGAGAGACAGTAGTCTTTTTTGGAGATAAAGAACCTCAGATAGATCATAGGTGTGTTCCTTCTTTGTCATCCTTGATGTATGAGATGATGTTGAGTTCATAAGAGGTTCAGTAGTCATCATTTTCTAGGGTCATGGAAGAGTACCCTGATATCTTACCAGAAGAAGTTGTAGTGTTACCCCCTCGATGGGAGATTGAGTTCAGGATTGAGCTGCATCCAATCATGTCTCCCATATCAATATCTCTATATAGTATAGCACCTTCTGATTTATAGGATATATTTATATATATTTATGGTCTATTATAGTGTAGTTTTGTTCGGCTGAGTGTGTCACAGTGGGGTACACCGGTTTTTTTATAAAGAAGGCTGAAAAAATTTTATGATTGTGTGCCGATTATCATTACTTAAACAAAGTGACAGTGAAAAATCACTCTCCTTTTCCATGGATTGATGATTTATTTGATCAAATTAAGGGTGAAAGTTGGTTCTAAAATATCTATTTGTGGTCAGGATATCATCAGATGCGAGTGAAGGATGAGGATATTTTGAATACTACCTTTTGTTGTCATCCTGGCCATTACGAGTTTATTGTGATGTTTTTTGGTGTGATGAATGATCCAGTTGTGTTCATGGGGTTGATGAACACTATGTTTCATGATTTCAAGGATAATTTTTTTATGGTTTTCATCAATGACATCCTTGTTTACTCCACGTTTGAGGAGGAGCATGCAGAGTATCTGCGTGCCATTTTGGGAGTTATTTGTCAACAGCATCTATTTGGGAAGTTGTCGAAGTGTGAGTTATATGCTAGAGAATTCTGTTTCTTGGGGAATATTTTACCCCGTCATGGAGTATCTATATATTTTTCAAAGATATAAGCAGTTGTGTCTTGGGTATCCCCCAAGACAGTGGCAGAGGTGCAAAGTTTACTTGGTCTTATAAGATTTATAGGAGGTTTGAAGCCAATTTCTCTTAGGTTGTGACTCATATGATAACATTGACTATGAAGGATCAGGATTTCATGTGTACTGATTAGTTTCAAGTAGCTTTCAGGTATCTAAAGTAGAATTTGTTTAGTTCTCCAGTTCCTTGTCTTCTAGTAGAAGGAGTTCAGTTTGAGGTTTTATGTAATGCTTCACGTATGGGGTTAGGTTGTGTTCTGATACAGTAGAGATCAGTCATTTATTATGGGTCTCACCAGTTGAATCCTCATGAGCATAAATATTCAACCCAAGATCTCAATTTGGTAGTTGTGGTGTTTTTCATGGATTTTTGGTGACATTACCTCATTGGTGAGCGTTTTGTGGTCTTCACAGATCATAATATCTTGAGGTACATTTTCTCCTGGTGTGACTTGAACTTGAGACAATGTTAGTGGATGGAGTTCTTACAGGATTATGAAATTAAAATTTCATTTATATCTGGAAAGGGGAATGTTGTAGCCTATGAGCTGAGGAGGAAGTCACGTAGTGATATAGTGCGTGAATTAGGAGATTCGTGGTGAGTGATGGAAGATCTTTTGACATTACATCTGGATATGAGAGAAGTTGGGGATAGAGGTTGTCTTTTTCAGATGAAGGTGTGGTCATCTTTGGTATAGTAGGTGTAAGAGTCCCAGTTGGGGTGTCTTGAGGTGGAGGTATATAGAGACTGAGTTGTTTTTGGTAAGACCCCAGATGGTTGATCTGAGGATGAACAACACCAAGTGTTATTTTAGGTAAGGATTTTTGTTCATTTAATGATACATGAGATGGTTCTTAGAGAGTTACATAGTTCTCCCTTAGTGGTACATCCTGGCATGATAAATATGTACCAAGATTTGAGGATTCAGTTTTGTTGTCCTAGGTTGAAGCGTGCAGTTGCAGAGTTTGTTTCTCGATGTTTGGTCTTCTAGAAGGTGAAGGTCGAGCACCATGTTCTCGGTGGTTTTATTCAGTCATTAGATATTCCTCAGTGGAAGTGGGAGGACATATCGATGGACTTTATTACCAGTTAACCTCAAGATTAGGGAGTTTATGATGATATATGGGTATTAGTGGATCTTTTAACAAAATCATCCCACTTTAGAGTGATCAAAGAGTTGAGCTCAGTGGAGGTTTTGTCGAGGTAGTATCTAGAGGAGGTGGTGAGACTCCACGGAGTCCCGAGGAAGATCATTTCAGATCGAGATACTCATTTTACCTCTAGGGTGTCGAGATGTCTCCATCATGCTTTCGGTTCTCAACTATTCCTTATCACTTCTTTTCATCCACAGACAGATGATAATATAGATTGAATCACCCAAACTCTTTAAGAAATATTGCGCTCTTGTGTCTTGGATTTTGGATGTTTGTAAATAAGGAATTTACCCTTTGTAGACTTCTCTTACAAAAATAGTTTTCACTCCACCATTGTTATGGAATCATATGAAGCCTTATATGTCCGACCTTTCCATTCTCTATTATGCTGAACTAAGATCGGAGATTCAGCAATTCTCGGGTCTGAACTGGTACAAAACATGACGGAGATGGTTCAAGTGATTCATGAGAGGATGAAGGCAGTGCAGGATCATCATAAATCCTATGTCATCCATAGGAGGAGACCTATGGAGTTTGAAGTTAGGGATCATGTGTTTCTGAAGGTGACTCCCTGTCATGGGCAATAAAGGTTTGGTCGTGGGAGTAAGATTTCTCCAGGGTTTTTTGGGCCTTTTTAGGTGTTGGCTTGTGTCGAAGCCGTGGCCTATTAGGTAGAACATCCCCTATAGATTATCAGGATACATGATGTTTTTCATGTGTCACAGCTCCATAGTTATCTTTATGATGTCTCTCACATCATTGATTGGGGCAAGATTGACATTGATGATGATGCAGCCTTTGTGGAGTGGCCTGTAGAGATCCAGGACTGCATGGAGAAGGTGTTGCATGGGCATGCAATTCCCTTGGTTTGTGTCTTATAGTGGCATGGTGGCATTGAGGAGAGTACTTGGGAATGTGAGTCGCAGATACATACCTAGTAACCCGAGCTATTTGATATTTATCTCTTCTCTTGTAATGTTGTTCCTTTGGTGCTTGTATACCCTTTCCATTTATGAGATGGATTTCTCTTGTTTCTTGTTGTGGATTTCTCTCTTTTGAGAGGTATCTTTCCCAAGATAGTTTTTAGGAGCTAGTTTTGGTTGTCTCATGGTTTCGAATTGTTCTTTTTATGAAGAGGTTGAGATCCTGTGGTGGATATATCCTTGAGAGGTATCTCATAGGTTAGATATTCCAATGACCCCTTTTATGTTTCCTCTCTAGGTTGGTTTTGGATTCTCAAGGAAGAGAATGTTTTGAGAGGAATCTGATGTAATGGAACAGACCTCTATGGTCTCTTCCTTTATGAAAATCTGGTGTTTGAGGTTTTATCTAAGGTCAAGGTGTCTTATTCCCAATACTTCTCAAAATTTCCAGTTCTATGAACAGTGTTTCTTGTTGTCAGTAGGTCATATATCGGTAGGTGTTACAGTTTTTCCAGCTGTCGGTAAGTCATTTATCGGTAAGTTATACAGTGTTTCCAACTTTCGGTAGGTCATCTATTGGTATGTGTTATAGTGTTTCTAGTTTTTGGTAATTCATCTATCTGTAGGTGTTTTAGCGTTTCCAGATGTGGATATGTCATTTATCTGTAGTTGAAATAGTGTTTTCAACTATCATTAGGTCATATATCGGTAGGCGCTATAGTGTTTCCAATTGTCGATAGGTCATCTATCGGTAGGTCCTACAGTGTTTCCAGCTATCAATAGTTACTACAGTGTTTCCAGTTATCGGTAGGTGCTATAGTGTTTCCAGCTATCGATGGGTCATCTATCGGTAGGTGTTATAGTGTTTCCAACCATCGGTAGGTGTACAGTGTTTCCAGCTTCCTACAGTTTTTCCTATTTTACGTTATCTTTGATGTAAAACACATTCAAAGCCTTATTTTAAGGTATTTAAGGTCGATTCAAATCCCATAACTCCTTTATTAATATTCCTAAGTGTCTAGGTGCCTTTACTTGGTCAAACCACGTAGTCTTGATAGATCCACTTTTAATGGAAAATCTAAAATGTATCTAAACCGCTACTCTATTTAGATTTTCAAAATGATGATATAACTTCCACCTTGTTCTTACTTATTCTTTTTCCCTGGTATGAGACACTCAAAACTTTATTCCCATAAGATTCTTGTGATCAAAGTGTAATCCTTGGATCATGTTCCCCTTTTAGTTTTTCTTACTACATGTGCACCCCTGTTTTGGTGAAACCAGGAAGTGTCAATCCATCTTCGATATAAGGTATGTTCTACCACCATCTTCTTGGTTCCTAGATTTATTTCTTCCCATTCTCCTTTCCATGTTATTTCATGTGATCTCCATGTTTCTAATGGAGCTTTCTTATGTGTTGGTTTATGCATTTGTGTCGTAGCATCCTCAGGTGGATGTAGTCATTGCAGGAGAGGTGATCGTGATTCATTATGTTGGCCCATTCTCATTGTAACATCCCAAGTAAATGAAGAATAAGACATATTTCATATTTATTAATATTTTTGAATTAAATATTAATTTTAATTTAAAGGGGTTTCTATGTTCGATAGTGTACCTGATACGCAACAACGGGTTTCTTTGAAATATTACGTTTCACGCTAATAATATAATAGTATTATTTTAAATGGTAGTTAAATCCTAGCCGTTGTACTGGAGGGAATGAACAAAACTAACTACAATATGATTATACATGTTTGTTAAATGTATTTACATTTATAGAATAAAATTTAGAGGCTTAAAATGTGAATGAATCTAATTTTAAGCATAATTTACATTAAAAGGTCGATTTACCGCCTTTTAATGGTGAACCCTCTTTAAATATAGTTTTGGTCACTTTAATACATTCTAATTGACCAAATAAAATCCTTATTTATAATTGGGACATCAAAATTTACTTTGTGTAAAGTTTTTAGAATTTTTCCGATAAAGTTCATTTTTTAATGAATAGTGAAAATATTGTATTTTAATTCAAAACTGTGTTTTAATCTAATTTATTTATATAGTTAGATTATCTTTTTAATTGTTTTTAAAGTGTAATTAAAATATAATTTTACCATTTAATACAATTTTGGTCATTAGAATTAATTTCACTTTAAAATTGGACATAAACAAGTATCAATCTTTTGATAGTTATTGTTTCTTAAAAACAGGCTATTTGTTTTGATAAAGGGAATTAATTTTAAAATTAATTAATACCACTTCTATTTTTTGAATTTGGAAAAATAAAAATCATTTTTGAATTCAGAATATCAAATATAGCTTAGGCTGAATTTTTGGTATTTTTCTGAAAAACTTCAATTTTTGATGAATAGTGAAACCACTTATTAGTAGTTAAAAAACAGACTTTTTCATTTAAATGAAATTTTACCTCTTCTGTGAATTGAGTTTCAAAAATCCAACATACATGGTTGTTATCAAGAAGTAAAATGTGTTTCAATAAGATGAAAATAATTTTTGGTGAATAGTAACTTTTGACTTTTATTTACCATGGTTAAAGGTAAATAGGGTAATTCAAGGTTAAAAGAATATTGTAATAATTCAAAATTACCTTAACACATGTACTAACCTTATTGGATGAGTAATTTCCGACCATGGGCATCTTTTGGTCTATTTTGGGACCCCATGGAGCCACTTATGAAAGATAATGACACTTTAGATTAATTAATTTAATGTAAAGGCAAAAATGACATAAACAAAAATCTTTTAGTAAATTAATTTCTATATGGTGTTATATAAATTATATTTTAGACTATAAATATTCATTGGAAATATAAAAATATTTTCTACATCATGGTATTTTTTTTATAATTTTTATACATCAAATAAATTAAATTATTTATGACACAATAATGATGCAGTGTTTACCTCATTAAAAAATGATTTAAATAAATAATATTATAATGATTAAAATATTATCCAAAACATGTCCAATTATGATAAGATGATTTTATTTATAATATGAGTCATATTATCTTCTACTTTAATTATTTTTGGACCTTTTGAAACCGAATATATGTTTATAATAAAATAATGTTATCACACTTTCCTAAAGAGCCCCTCTTCCCCCTTATAAAAGGAGATCATTTCTAACCAATTCCTCACACCTCTAAAGCCTTTTGGATCATCCAAAATCTACCCAATTAATCTCCCTAAATCCATCTCTTTCACCTAAAATCCTTACCTTAGGCATAAGGCACTTGAAGAAGTCCTTTGGATAAAACCAAAGGGAGTTACCCAAATTAAAGGTAATGGTTTCTTTTAAATTTTTTTCTTTTATTTTACTTCTCCAACTCCTAAACTCTTTTTATTCCTTTATTTTGTAACAACACCAGTATCCTCAATATAATAGGATGTTTTTATGAGAATTATTCAAACAACACTTACACACACCTCCATCTAATGGACGAAGAATATAATGTTTCTGTGGATGGAAAACTAACGCCTCACGAAACGATGATTGTTCAAATATCTCCAACCGCCTATCATGGTGGCCATTATAATGGAACTATATTTATATATGATATATATTATTTTTATGTTTTCTTTATGCTTCTGTAGTTTCCATTTATAGAATACCTTTATGGTTTCCATTATGGGTAAACGCGATAATTTCATTTGAGGAAGTGCGGACTACTGCCCCCTTAAAGTGATATGACTCGTTCATACCATATGTGGTACATATAAAGGATATATTTAATGATATTATATATGATAAAATACTATAATTATAATACTACTATGTATTATTATGTTTTAATTTCATTAAATATGAAATAGAAATGGAAGTAGCGTTCATGCGTACGTACGGCTTACCGTCTCCATGAACGGTGCATTTCATTTCTTACCTATAAATGTTATGTACTATTATAAATACATGTATATTGTAGAGACCCGAAGCTTGACGTACATGGAAATTACATTACTTTTGCGGAATACTTAGTACATAACAAAACACACACACAAGGACCGTAATAGTTTAGTGTCATTGGAAACTCGGAATATAATCTTCTAATCGTGGTGAAAGATCTTCAATATCTCCCATAAAGATCTTCTTTTTTTTTCTAAAACCTTTCTTTATATCCTGGGGAAAATAAAACATAAAAGGGTGAGCTCAAATGCTCAGTAAGGGTAAACAAAAGAAACATCAATCACATCATATACATAAGCACATAACTTTTGGAAATCTTAACCTGCAAAAGAGATCATAATTTAATAACATGGGGTAAATCATGGCAGTGAAATGTAATCACAATAATCATAACTTAAAACATTAAACTTTGTGGCATACACACATAATCATAGAGAATCATATCTTATTTGTCAAGACTCATTGCCAAGACTATCTTAGTGGACAAAGTCCATTTCTGAATCGAGTAACCCTCGTTTCAGTCCTGTTTCACTGAACCGGTATAACCTACCATTTCAGCCATGTCTATCTCATGAGATATAAAATCTTTACCCAATTCATTGGAGGGAGATATAGGTCCCACCCATCTCATAATGATACCATTCTTATGTGTGCCACAAAATCATAAATCATACATCATTGCATAACCCATGTAATATAAATGGGAATCTTAAACATCATGACATCATAAATCAATTCATATAAGATAAAGGAATTCATAAAAAATATTCCATCACAACATGATCAAATCAATGTAATAATAGGGATAAAAACATAACCCTTTATTATCTTAGATGGAAAATAATTTTGATAAAACACTTGAACTCCATTCTTGAGGAAAATCTCCTTTCTTCTTCAAAAACATTTTTCCTTTCTTAACATGTCATACGACTTTAAAATAAAAGAAGTTGATTAAAAATAAACTTGAAAACTTGTAAAGTAAGCTTCTTGGAAATAATGTTTTAAAAATCCATTCATGCCGTATAGGTTAAAAAAACATTCTTCTCGTACTTTTTTCGGAAAAGTCAAAAAGTACCTCGTACGAAAAACGACAAAAGATTCCTTTCATATCTTTTACTAAAAACTCACCGATGGGTAAAATTGGATATAAATATTGTAGAAAGAAATTAAATGTTGAGGAAACATGGATGTGGATGATAAAATACACCCCAGTAAATACCAAAGTATAAACAATCTCGGATAAAAATGAGATTGTGATATTTCCCTTACCTTAGGTCCGATTTGCTTCGTAAGTGTCTGAACCTCATGTATAATGATTTAAATCATGTTATTGACTTATTCCAGAATCATATTCATTGTTATTATATCATATATGGTCCACTTATGACTTTATATTACCCGTTATTTTGTAAATTCATGTTAAAGTAGCGTTTTGGGTAAAATCGTCTCATTTGTCGTTCGTGTTTTTAATTTGTAATTATTAATATGATTACTTGGATCATGATTACTTATATCCAGAATGTAAAACATGATTTATATATAATATATATTCAGAATATATATATATATATATATATAATATCGATAAATGTAATGAAATACACCGTTCATGGAGACGGTAGTCCGTACGTACGCATGAACGCTGTTTTCGTTTCCTTATTGAATTGAATGGAATTAAGTAGATGACATACATATAAATATAAATAAATCCAGTATCATTATTATGTCATATATTTCATTAGTACTTATTATATATACTTTATAATCATTCATGAATGGTTAATCATTGAGAATGAATCTCATCGCGTCGTGGAGACGGTAGTCCGTACGTACGCACGAGCGATGATATCGTTCCCATGGTCGTGGAATTGTGTTGAAGTGTATGTATACTATTTCAGTATCAATATCACTTTATAATAATCATATATAGTTACTCATTACACCATTATACCCATCCAATTAAGGTGGTGGCGGAAAATAGATTACACCACGGCGTGGAGACGGTATTCCGTACGTACGCACGCGCGGTGATTTCCTTTTTCCGTAGGATGGATAGAAGGTGAATTAGGTTTGTTTCATATTTATAATAACATATCAGTATTTAAGTAATACTGAGGTTATTACTTTATCATGAAACAACTAAAGAAGAAGAAGTTGAAGAAGAAAGAAATTGAAAAGATCGGTAATGGATATTACCTCTTCTTTGAAACGCCTCTTTGAATCCTCCACTTAGGGAACTAAGATTTGTCTTTGAAGAAAACCAGGACCTCTAGGATTATTCTAGGTAAGTGGAGAAGGGATTTTGGCAGGGTTTGGCCGAGCTTGAGTGCTCAAATTGGTGTGAGGAGGAGGAGGAGGAGGTGTTCTTTTATAAGGGAGGAGAGGGGCACCTTAGGAATATCTCAAAATATTATTTTATATTAAAGTCAAAATCGGTTTATAATGGTTCCAAATGGTCTTATTTCGGAGCTAAAGTGGGGATGGGTCAAAATCCTATCAACCAATAGGATTTAGACAAGTTTAGGTTATTATTTTAACCTTATCAATTAGATTTAACCCTAAGTTAAATAATTTAACTTTTACCGTGTCTTTTTGTTTTCTTACACTATATGGTTAATACACTTACTATAACATGCCAAACGAACCCAAAATTGTTTATTATTAATATATATATCCTTATATAAGTCATTTGGCCGAACCTTAGATTTTTAGGAATAAAATAACAATTAATAATATAATATTTGATTTAAAAACTATTTTGTGTCAATTTTGACACAATTTGATATATGATTTTTGTGAAAGTCATAATAGAATTATATGTTCAAAAAAAGTTTATTAAATAAACACTAATATATCATAGTAACCTAGAAAATTAGTGGAATTCATAAAACATCTCAAATTATATTTATTTTGGTATTTATAACATCAATTGTGTCAATATTTCATTAATAAGATAATTACTGCATCATCTTTGTGTCATAAATAAATTAACTTATTTGATGTCTAAAAATTACAAATAAAATACCATTATGTAGGAAATCTTTTTAGATTTCTAATGAATATTTATAGTCGAATTTATCTTATGTATAACCCCATATTAAAAATTATTTACTTATTAAACTTTGATTTTAACTATTTTAACCCTTCTTTAAATAAATTAATAATAAATGTCCTAATCTAATCCAAGTGGGCCTAAATGGTCATTTTTTATTCCTAAGTTTGTTTTTGATCGAATTTCACTTATCCAATAGAATTAGGACATGTGTTAGGGTAATAATAATATCATCTTTACCCTTAATTACCCTATTTACTTTTAACCGTGGTAAAAAAAAGTAAAAAGTTACTATTCACCAAAAATTATTTTCATCTCATTGAACCACATTTTAGTCCTTGATATTAACTGTGTCTCTCAGATTTTCGAAATTCCATTCACAGAAGTGGTAAAATTAAGTTTTATGCAAAATTCAGTTTTTAACCTACCACTTAGTGGTTTCACTATTCATCAAAAATTGAAAGTTTTCAGAAAAATACCAAAAATTAGGCCTAAGCTATATTTGATATTATGAACTCAAAAATGATGTCTATTTTACCAAATTCAAAACATATCAGTTGCATTAACTAATTTAAAAATTAATTCCCGTCATCAAAACAAATAGCGTGTTTTTAAGAGATAATAACTATCAAAAGATTGAAACTTGTTTATAACTGGTTTAAATGTGAAATTACATCCAATGACCATCATTGTATTAAATTGTAAAAATATATTCTAAATATACTTTAAAACCACTAAAATTAATAATTTATCACTATTAATTATTTCGATTAAAAAAGTTGTTTTTAATTAAAATTTAGTAATTTTCACTATTCATTAGAATATGAAATTTATCCGAAATATACCAAAATTTCACCCTAAGATAACTTCGATATTACGAATCCAAAAATGAATTCCATTTTGAAAAATAAAAATTTACAAAATTTCAAAAAGTGGTTATTACTATTCATAACGGCTAGTTTTAATAATATTTTAATACCATATTGTTGTTTAGTGAAACTCGGTATTGCGTACTATACACGCTATCGAGGAAGGTCGCGATTGCGTGTAATGCAAGGCAAGTCAAGGATGCGTGTTGTGCAAGCTCCTTTTGGTGTAGCGTACAACACAAGACATTAATGAAATTAAAAAGAATATTTTTCATAAAATTTCGGGGTGTTACATTCTACCCCCCTTAAAATGAATTTCGCCCTCGAAATTCGTTGGGGTTATAAATGGTTTACTATTCGAAAGTTTCTTTAATAGAAACCCACATCGTAAAAAGTAATACCAAAACCAATCTTTAAAAATGAAAGTATGAAACGTAACGATTACCCAAATAAACTAATCACTGGGTTTCCACATAGGTGAAAATATGGATATGGAAGAGAAATCTAACCATCATGTTCTGATGGAGAGTGGTAGAGAACATGGCTATGGAAAATCCAGCAATCACAAAGCCATAAATTTGTGACGATCTAGGGTACCATCTGATTCATCGGATATAAGGGCACTAGGACAACATTTTTGGTTTTCAAGATCATTTCCCTAAAGTTGAAAATTTGAATTAGAATAAATACTTACTTTATTTTTGGTACAATCTCACTGTTGTTCGTGCCTTGAACAATTTCCACTTCATCTATTAAATAAATGAAGTTGACTTTGTTATTCGTGAAGTGTTAGTAGATCATGTGATAGAATGACGGGTCATTCCATCTATCTCAAACAAAAGGTTAGCAAAAATTATATACATAAGTCGATCTATAGTGAGATTAATCATATATGGTTCCTAAAATGGACTTATACTTCATATATCATACTGCTTAATATAATAAAACTAGTTTCTACTAAACAGGGACTTCCTGTAGGCCAGTGGTAGGCGATAAAGGCCAGTCGCACTTCGGTTGTGGGTTCGATTCCCACAGCCTTGTCCGACGCGATGGGCTGTCGCCCTTCCTGCAGGTTGTCCTTTTTCTAAAACTATATTACTATAACATCCCATCAATAATATCGAAAAAACTTCTATCCTTAAACAATACTAACTTATGGTTAACATAATCCATTCCAATCTTTAGGCTTATCTAAAATACTTCGGTCCAAGCTCATAGTATAAAGAAAATGATAACTTGAAATGTCGTCAACCAAGCATGTGAATACCATCATTTATCCCCCATATATCTTGTTGGTCACATTCCAATCATGTGAATACCTTAATCATGTATTCTCTTGAAGAATGAATACCCATTGAACCTTAGTGAAAACATTAATGCAGTTAAAAGTTAACACTTTCCATATACCAAAATCCTCAAAATTCTATATACTCAAACCATGATATCACTTAGTCCTTATATCAATCATGAGCTCATGAATACTGTCAAACATTTCATTTTCTACTTATCACTTCATTATGGGCATATTATCTACTTTCCAAAATATTTTAATCACTTTTCATGGTTACCGGTACCTTAAAATTATTGAAGACCACAATAGACCAATACATAAATATTTCAATACACCATAAAAGTACCTCAACAACATTATTCCTGAATACCAATACATAAACACTTCAGTCCATCCACTTTAATGATTGTCCTGGAAGAAGTCCTTCCTTGATTTAGAAGTAACTTTTTAGGTCAGGGCATTGAGTTGGGTAATGCCCATGTTCTCCACAGATAAGACATTGAACTCCATAACAGTCTGTCACTCTATGACCCTTTTCTCCACATAGATAACATCGGTCCCTCCATTTGAGGTATTCCTCAAGGTTCTTCTTCCCTTCTTTAGAAATCTCAATATTCCTTTCTTTATGCTCCTTAACATGCGAACATGCATAATAGTTTATCTTCCTCTTCTTTGATGAATTAGGCATACCACTAAATTTCACCTTGTTAATCATATATCGTGATGACTGATTCGGCATAATCACAATATCTTTATCTCTATGAATTACACAATTTTGTTTCTCATAGTCACCAATTTGTCCATTGGATTCAATGTTAACCGAATTCCTTCTGGTTCCCTCCATTAACTAAAACACAAGAAGAATTTTGTGAGAGGTGAAATCATGCTAGGGAAGACAACATAGTAAAGGGGGAGTACCCTCAATATCTAACATCTTAGGTTTAAATTCTAAGATCGTTAGCACAATTCTAGGACTATAACTTATACGTATACTTAACCTTAGAGACATCCCTAGACATACCTTAGAAATATCTCTAGGGATCTCACTAACATTTTCGCATCCTAGTTTCCAAAGGTTGGCTAAACCTTTCCTCTGATACCAACTGTAGAGACCCGAAGCTTGACATACATGGACATTACATTACTTTTGCGGAATACTTAGTACATAACAAAACACACACACAAGGACCGTAATAGTTTAGTGTCTTTGGAAACTCGGAATATAATCTTCTAATCGTGGTGAAAGATCTTCAATATCTCCCATAAAGATCTTCTTTTTTTTCCTAAAACCATTCTTTATATCCTAGGGAAAAGAAAACATAAAAGGGTGAGCTCAAATGCTCAGTAAGGGTAAACAAAAGAAACATCAATCACATCATATACATAAGAACATAACTTTTGGAAATATTAACCTGCAAAAGAGATCATAATTTCATAACATGGGGTAAATCATGGCAGTGAAATGTAATCACAATAATCATAACATAAAACATTAAACTTTGTGGCATACACACATAATCATAGATAATCATATATTATTAGTCAAGACTCATTGCCAAGACTATCTTAGTGGACAAAGTCCATTTCTGAATCGAGTAACCCTCGTTTCAGTCCTGTTTCACTGAACCGGTATAACCTACCATTTCAGCCATGTCTATCTCATGAGATATAAAATATTTACCCAATGCATTGGAGGGAGATATAGGTCCCACCCATCTCATAATGACATCATTCTTATGTGTGCCACAAAATCATAAATCATACATCATTGCATAACCCATGTAATATAAATGGGAATCTTAAACATCATGACATCATAAATAAATTCATATAAGATAAAGGAATTCATAAAAAATATTCCATCACAACATGATCAAATCAATGTAATAATAGGGATAAAAACATAACCCTTTATTATCTTAGATGGAAAATAATTTTGATAAAACACTTGAACTCCATTCTTGAGGAAAATCTCCTTTCTTCTTCAAAAACATTTTTCCTTTCTTAACATGTCATACGACTTTAAAATAAAAGAAGTTGATTAAAAATAAACTTGAAAACTTGTAAAGGAATCTTCTTGGAAATAATGTTTTAAAAATCCATTCATGCCGTATAGGTTAAAAAAAACATTCTTCTTGTACTTTTTTCGGAAAAGTCAAAAAGTACCTCGTACGAAAAACGACAAAAGATTCCTTTCATATCTTTTACTAAAAACTCACCGATGGGTAAAATTGGATATAAATATTGTAGAAAGATATTAAATGTTGAGGAAACATGGATGTGGATGATAAAATACACCCCAGTAAATACCAAAGTATAAACAATCTCGGATAAAAATGAGATTGTGATATTTCCCTTACCTTAGGTCCGATTTGCTTCGTAAGTGTCCTAACCTCCTGTATAATGATTTAAATCATGTTATTGACTTATTCCAGAATCATATTCGTTTTTATTATATCATATATGGTCCACTTATGACTTTATATTACCCGTTCTTTTGTAAATTCATGTTAAAGTAGCGTTTTGGGTAAAATCGTCTCATTTGTCGTTCGTGTTTTTAATTTGTAATTATTAATATGATTACTTGGATCATGATTACTTATATCCAGAATGTAAAACATGATTTATATATAATATATATTCAGAATATATATATATATATAATATATCGATAAATGGAATGAAATACACCGTTCATGGAGACGGTAGTCCGTACGTACGCATGAACGCTGTTTTCGTTTCCTTATTGAATTGAATGGAATTAAGTAGATGACATAAATATAAATATAAATAAATCCAGTATCATTATTATGTCATATATTTAATTATTACTTATTATATATACTTTATAATCATTCATGAATGGTTAATCATTGAGAATGAATCTCATCGCGTCGTGGAGACGGTAGTCCGTACGTACGCACGAGCGATGATATCGTTCCCATGGTCGTGGAATTGTGTTGAAGTGTATGTATACTATTTCAGTATCAATATCACTTTATAATAATCATATATAGTTACTCATTACACCATTATACTCATCCAATTAAGGTGGTGGCGGAAAATAGATTACACCACGGCGTGGAGACGGTATTCCGTACGCACGCACGCGCGGTGATTTCCTTTTTCCGTAGGATGGATAGAAGGTGAATTAGGGTTGTTTCATATTTATAATAACATATCAGTATGTAAGTAATACTGAGGTTATTACTTTATCATGAAACAACTAAAGAAGAAGAAGTTGAATAAGAAAGAAATTGAAAAGATCGGTAATGGATATTACCTCTTCTTTGAAACGCCTCTTTGAATCCTCCACTTAGGGAACTAAGATTGGTCTTTGAAGAAAACCAGGACCTCTAGGATTATTCTAGGGAAGTGGAGAAGGTATTTTGGCAGGGTTTGGCCGAGCTTGAGAGCTCAAATTGGTGTGAGGAGGAGGAGGAGGAGGTGTCCTTTTATAAGGGAGGAGAGGGGTACCTTAGGAATATCTCAAAATATTATTTTATATTAAAGTCAAAATCGGTTTATAATGGTTCCAAATGGTCTTATTTCGGAGATAAAGTGGGGATGGGTCTAAATCCTATCAACAAATAGGATTTAGACAAGTTTAGGTTATTATTTTAACCTTATCAATTAGATTTAACCCTAAGTTAAATAATTTAACTTTTACCGTGTCTTTTTGTTTTCTTACACTATATGGTTAATACACTTACTATAACATGCCAAACGAACCCCAAGTTGTTTATTATTAATATATATATCCTTATATAAGTCATTTGGCCGAACCTTAGATTTTTAGGAATAAAATAACAATTAATAATATAATATTTTATTTAAAAACTATTTTGTGTCAATTTTGACACTATTTGATATATGATTTTTGTGAAAGTCATAATAGAATTATATGTTCAAAAAAAGTTGATTAAATCAACACTAATATATCATAGTAACCTAGAAAATTAGTGGAATTCATAAAACATCTCAAATTATATTTATTTTGGTATTTATAACATCAATTATGTCAATATTTCATTAATAAGATAATTACTGCATCATCTTTGTGTCATAAATAAATTAACTTATTTGATGTCTAAAAATTACAAATAAAATACCATTATGTAGGAAATATTTTTACCTTTCTAATGAATATTTATAGTAGAATTTATCTTATGTATAACCCCATATTAAAAATTATTTACTTATTAAACTTTGATTTTAACTATTTTAACCCTTCTTTAAATAAATTAATAATAAATGTCCTAATCTAATCCAAGTGGGCCTAAATGGTCATTTTTTTTCCTAAGTTTGTTTTTGATCGAATTTCACTTATCCAATAGAATTAGGACATGTGTTAGGGTAATAATAATATCATCTTTACCCTTAATTACCCTATTTACTTTTAACCGTGGTAAAAAAAAGTAAAAAGTTACTATTCACCAAAAATTATTTTCATCTCATTGAACCACATTTTAGTCTTTGATATTAACCGTGTCTCTCAGATTTTCGAAATTCCATTCACAGAAGTGGTAAAATTAAGTTTTATGCAAAATTCAGTTTTTAACCTACCACTTAGTGGTTTCACTATTCATCAAAAATTGAAAGTTTTCAGAAAAATACCAAAAATTAGGCCTAAGCTATATTTGATATTATGAACTCAAAAATGATGTCTATTTTACCAAATTCAAAACATATCAGTTGCATTAACTAATTTAAAAATTAATTCCCGTCATCAAAACAAATAGCGTGTTTTTAAGAGATAATAACTATCAAAAGATTGAAACTTGTTTATAACTGGTTTAAATGTGAAATTACATCCAATGACCATCATTGTATTAAATTGTAAAAATATATTCTAAATATACTTTAAAACCACTAAAATTAATAATTTATCACTATTAATTATTTCGATTAAAAAAGTTGTTTTTAATTAAAATTTAGTAATTTTCACTATTCATTAGAATATGAAATTTATCCGAAATGTACCAAAATTTCACCCTAAGCTAATTTCGATTTTACGAATCCAAAAATGAATTCCATTTTGAAAAATAAAATTTACAAAATTTCAAAAAGTGGTTATTACTATTCATAACGGCTAGTTTTAATAATATTTTAATACCATATTGTTGTTTAGTGAAACTCGGTATTGCGTACTATACACGCTATCGAGGAAGGTCGCGATTGCGTGTAATGCAAGGCAAGTCAAGGATGCGTGTTGTGCAAGCTCCTTTTGGTGTAGCGTACAACACAAGACATTAATGAAATTAAAAAGAATAGTTTTCATAAAATTTCGGGGTGTTACATATATGATGGATATATTTGATATATATGATATACAAATCATGAATATCATTCTAGATATAATGAACCATTGACCACATGAACAACATGTGATTATAAGAAGTCCATTTTTGACTCAAGTACCAAATATCAACAAAACAAACGTTATTAACTTAAATGATTACATAATGTTTATAACATGGTAATAAATGATATAAAAGGAATAATAAACTTTAAAAAGGTTCTTAATCAAGTAGAAATTAACTTTAGTTTATTATTCAGGAGATTAAAGAACGATCGAGTCAAGTTGGACACGAGGTAAGGGACTTCATCTCAATCTCCTTTCATTAAGGCATATTTTGTTTTAATACACGACTTTATTTTATACGCTATATAAACACCCTTAAATTTTCAAAGGGAATATTTTTCTATGAAGCATTTTACTAAACGACAAAAAGAAATTTTTCTTTTAACATAAGCAGTGAAAACAACCATTCCACCGCCGTGAGTATTATTTTCTCTTTGGTTTCCTTAACAAGCCTTAATGTTTTTTTTTTGGAAAATAAATACCATATATTATTTTATGTATTTTGGTATTGAAAATGGTTTTGATAATGGATTTTTTATGTCAATATATTTAAGTGATATATTTTGATTGAAATTTGGAAATGTTTTCTTTCCTTTATAATTATTTTATGTCTTATGATTTTATAATGGTACTTGGACATTTGACGGGTGGTTACATGATAAACCAAATGACAGGTGGTGTCATGAATAACAGAATGGGTGGTTACGTTATAACCTCTAATGCATTGGGTATGGAAGTCGGCTGTATGGCTATTCCATTTAGTGATATGTGTGGAAGTTGATCGTATGGTTATTCCATTTAACTATATTTATGTCCCAAGTGACCTTTATATGTTATGTGTTATTTATATGGGTTTTATGGTAATATTTTGGTTACAAAATGGTAAGTAATGATATTTTATTTAGTGAAGAGTATTTACTACTTCATAAAGGTGAAAAGTGTTACTTATGATAAAGTATTCATGGTTTACTTGTTGTTTTGAAAAAAACTAACAGTTTTCCTTCTTTGTGTATCCCTTACTGAGCTTTTTATACTCATCCCAAGTTTTTGAAATGTTTTTCATAGGACGTAATGTGTAATAGGGTCAAGGATGGGATCAAGGAAAATTCATGTTGTCTTAAACATGGAACTACACATGACTCTTTTCTTGAAGAGTTTTTATTTTATGAAAAAAAATGGATACTGGGTAGAAGTGTCTACTTTGTAATATTTTGAGATGTAATAGTTATGTCCTAATTATCTAAAACTCTAAACCTGAAAAGATCCTCAATGTTAATTATTAACTTAATTCAATATTATGTAAGGTTTAAGGTTGGGTCCTTATACTCATACAAAGAACATAAAAACCCTTTTGAGGTAGGGGATTCTTGGATTCTCTAATTTTTACATTTATTCTTAGATTTATAATGTTTTATCCCATTGGATCATAATAAATTTGACATAATAAATATTTGAACTGGATTAAATAATTGGTATCAATTGTCTAGTGATATTGTTGCCTCTTTATTTGCTAGATAGTGTGATATCTATGCTTTTCTGGTTTAGCATTTCATTCTTGATGGAAATTAGTAAAGAACACAAGGCTAGAATTAATTTATAATTGATTGGATAAAGATAAAGATGCATGTTTAATGAATTTGGTTGTTGTTGTAAATTTGATGATAATAAAATGGATGTAATCATGAATGTTTAATTGAATCGGTTAATTCAAGATTGAATAAAGAACCTATTGTGTGTTAAAACATAATTCATTGTAGGGTTGTGAGTTTCCCATTTTTCTTGTAAATTCAAGGCACCTTATTATTTGGATATTTGATTACTCATTGTGTGTAAAGTTTGAATGCTTTGTTTAGGTCTAAGAGCTCAGTTGATATGTTGTTTGTTTCCTACTGCTTGTGTTGTAGTGTGATCCTGGGATGGCTGAGTCTAGAAGTCTGCTGTAGTATGTGGGGGTAGGGAGGCCCAGTGGTTGTGGCATCGGTTGACACCTAGAGTGGTGAGATGTGTCAGATTATGCAAGTGGGTGTTGTGGAGGACATTTGGGATGATGGAATGGGTTGACGCTGGGATTACCTGTTGGTATTAATGTTGTGATGCTTATTGAATCTATTGTTTGTTTATCTTCTTTACTTTCCCTACTACTTGAAGAAGTTGTTCTTGCTTACTCTCCTTCCTAAAGAGTTAAATATGTGTGGGGTATTCCATGTGATTTCCATGTTTATCCTCTCGATGATGGATTTTTCTACGCTCCTGCTATAGGTGGAAAAGACTCGATGGGCAGTTCATCTACTCATCATGTTGATCCCCTTATGTTTGGTAGCTTTGGATGATTTCCCAAAATACCTGGAAGTATGGAAATATGTAAATTGGTAATGTTATTAAATGAATGAATAAATGTTTAACTCATGGGTTTGGAGATTGTTAGGATGCAATGCTAAGGTTGTGACTTTGAGAAGTTGTGGACTCAGTTTAGTAATGTCTAGATGGAATGTAACTTTATTGTGATACTAATGAAATTTAATGTGGATTTGATAATGGTTAATTAATGTTTAAAGAATTAATTAACGTAAAGTGAAACTGATAAAAAGGGATAAAGTAATATAATATAGCTCTTTAAATGGTTGTGTTCTTATAGGATATTTAGTCTTAGCAGTGGTAGCTAGGAGTCCAAGAGATGATAGTTGCAGTTGAGTCTAGGACTAGGTTTTCTCATAGTGTGGTTGTGATATATATTATACCATGTACATTTTTTGTTTCTATATGATAATCCACCCTATCGGTTAGGGAAACTGACACCCTAGGGATTCTGAGCCTTGGGGTGTTTTCCCCAACATCCTGGTGGGAGGATGGATGGCTGACTAACCCCTTTGGCCCCATTCTCTTCTCTTGGTAGTTATCTATACTAGTATGCACAGCAGTTAGTTTTCCCCATATATGCATGTAGAGGTTCGTAATGTCTTGTGGTCATTTCACACACATATATCCTGTATATAGTTTCCTAATGGCTACTATAGGCATGACTTGTATAGGTTGTGGTGGCTTGAGGATCCTTACTCAGTGTATCGGATATAATGGATTGAGGTATAATACTTGATGTATGATATATGTTATAAGGGCTATGGTGGCTTCAGAAAACTACCTGGTTACTTTTGGGTATGTGGATGTGGTGGTTTTTGTTGCACGAGGTGCATGTTGTGGTGCTTTGCCTAGGTATCTTCGGGCTATCCTTTTTGGAGAGAGAGGCTTAGGATGTGCGATGTTGGGAAAAAGTAGAAAACTAGTGGGGAAGTGGTAGTGGGGTATCCTTGATATTCTTTATTATATTATATACTCTTGTATGTGATACTTGGTGAGAGTATCCATGTTGAGGTTGGGAACATAGTATACTTGTTTAGGTTATGAGTTAGTTTCACTTGTTATTCACTGTACTTTAGTATGCTTTCTTTACTTTTGAATGAGAGGCTCTAAGGAGGATCCTAATGAGTATACTTTTATACTCACCCTACGTTATGTAAACTATTTTTCAGGTCACTTGGAGAAGGTTGGATATTGGGCTGGTTAGTACTAGCTTGGGGTTTTGTAGTAGTTGTTCGAGCTTCATGGTCATTGTCGTTTTACTTCCTTTTGGTACTTATTGTTTTTTCCTTTCAGTTGTAGTAGTATTTTCATGAAATTACATATTTATACTTGGGTTTTCTTCTATATTGTAGTCTAATAAGGAGTTTTTTTGTGTCTATTTTATCTCTCTCCTCCGCATGTGTTCTCTTAAAGGGCAACTCCTCCCATTTATGTGTTTATTATACCCTCAGTGAAAGTCACCAACTTGGGGCCTACTGGAGGTAGGACTCAAGGTTCATTATCTCTCTTATCACATTTTAAGCCTAGGAGGGGTACACTTTTTGGGGAGGATAGATGGGTTTAGAATCTATGACCTCATCAAAACTCCTCCATGGTCAATGAAAAGTGACGTACTCCTAGACTGAATCTGATGGGAGTCATCGTGTCACTAGGCGTCGCTCGGTAGGTGGACCCATCAAACTTGAATATAGTAGAAAACTCTAAAAATAAATCTCTAAATGTGGGAGTGATGACCTTGAGTATATCAATGATGTGTGTATTCCCAAGGACCTCTTCAATATCCTCTCAGATTCCCAAATTCTAAGGAATAGTAATGTCCAAGAATCTTCTGCTCAACTGGATTGTGCATCATGAAACTCATCACAGTCACTTTTCCACAGGATGTTGCTCATCAAAGATTAGATAGGGGTGTATCTAGGGTCTAATTTTTTATGAAGATTTTTATGGTGGGGAATCTGGTACTGATGCAGAAGTCCCATCTATCATGGTAGTGGGTGGATCAGTGGCTACCATAGATGGCTCAAAAGTCGTGTCAATAGTAGAAGGTGGCACAGTTTCACCCAATGGTTTCTTGCTAGTAGGAGGATCTACTATACTAGAGATCTCGGAAAATTTAGGAGGGGTCATAGTGTTTGTTGGACTAGAAGAAGAATTCAAGGATGTGGGTGTCGGTGGGATCAGAGGCAACATCACCAAAACTAGCGTCTAAGACACCAGGAGATCTATCTTCAAAGATGTTGTCGGTGCCATAAGCTAGATCTGACGGGGTGTGGGACACTCTCTATAAGTAACAGGTGCATCCCACTTCCCACTAGTTCTATATTTGTCTTCCATGATCTAGACTGAGGATCAAATTGAGGAGGAAATCTAAGATTTAATCAAATAAAATCGACAGATTCAGAGGTGGGAGGGGGAGGGGGAGTGTCGTATGGGGGAATCTAAACAGACATGGGGGTTCAACATGGGGTATACCTGGTTAGGGATCTATGGATTTTATAGCCAAACTATATGGAATGTGTAGTTGCATACACATCAGGTAATTGTTTTTTTAAAATATATATATAATAATTATTAATATATTCCTATTATAATAGACTTTATATCAATTATTATTTATAATTAGAAATAAATAAAAATATATATATTTAAACATGAAAATAAACCTATACACATTGTGTATCTGATAAATGTGTGTAGTGTTTTCTAAAATTTGAAAAGGAGAACTACAAACTTTGGTATAATGCTCAGGGGTGTGATTCAAACCAGTGATCGGGCCAATCCAAATGCATGCCCTCAACCACTGGTGCGAAGGTTGTAGTACGGAAAAGTTTTATTAACTTTAAATATTAAAATTATAGATGCAGTAATACATGGTGAAAGGAAGAATGCACGACATATGGTTTTTAATAGTAAAATATTGGGATGAAATGGGCAGATTAGCTGAATTCAAACCCAGGTCTTTTGAACCCTGGGTTACAACTCTGTCAATCAGACCACATCAACCGTCGGTGATTTCTTGTTTTTTAAAATGTTTTAAATTATTATGATAACATGACATGCATGATGTTAACTAGAATACACACTGTGTGGTTTCATTTTTGTGAAAATGGTGGAACTGAACCAACTAGTAGGACTCGAACTTGGGTCGTTTAGACATGTGGGCTATGACACTGCCAGCCAATTCAGCCCCACCATCATTTTTCTTTTATTTTGAAAATGTTTTATTTAGTTTTGAAAACATCTCACACTTCATTTACTTAAAATATGGGATTAAAAAGAATAAATCTTGTACCAAAGGTGGGTGCGGAGCAATTTGAACTAGCGACATCTCAGATACACTATGGGAACCTTTCCATCAGCATAAGCATCATTCCTATTTATTAACTTAATTAATATATATTTATACAAAAAGTTATATTATAATATAAACTAATTATAATAGTACACACCATGTAATTAGGTACACATGGAATGTAACATCATTTTATTTGCATTTCTACTGTGGATGAGAGAAAGGGAGGTACACAGTGTGTGGAAGGGAAGTACATGTCATATGTTTATTAAAAACAGAAAAGAAAGGAAGAGGAGAGAGAATAGTGGATGTGTTGCCTCCTAGTAAGCTCCTTTGATTTATGTCTTTGGCTCAACCTGATTTAATTTACTTACCCATAATCCAAAGTTGATAGTGGTTTTTCTTGTGTGAACCACCACATATGTATGGCGCCCTCATATTTTAACCATGTGTCTTGACCTTCAGGTGGTCTGGGTGGCAGCTTGTAGTATCCCTACTCTATGGCTAGTAGATGTCAAAGGTGAACTTGTTCATAGTTTTGATGATGTATTTCCTCTACCTCCATGGGTTCCTGATTTGATACACTGAAAACTTGCTAATAATTGTATCCATCATCTAAAGAAAGTAAATAATCAATAGAGGGTTCTGAAAAGGTGTGATCCAATTCAGTATGAACATGATATGATGTGTCCCCATATTCAAAAAATTTCCTTTAAAAATCATTTTCGGAAATTATTAGTGAATTACAAGTGGGTATCACATCATAGCATGCCTCCTCAGTCGAAATAGGGTTAGAACGCCCATCCTCAAACTCAACCAGACTATCCATATGAGTGATCATCTCTAAAAGTTTCTTGACCAGAGTACCTAGATGTCCCAACCTTTCAATTTGGTCCAACTAGAATGTGGTAAAGTCTTCCATCATCAATATTAATTTTTCAATATTGTCCAAATATGGTTCCAAGAGAGGATAAGAGATGGGTGTGGTGAACAATGTACATGGGTATTCCTCATATTGTAACCCCTCATCCATGTATGGATAATAATATGTATGAGTATAATAGCACTGGATCATTTGGATAAAAATACTCTCCAGGTGAATTATACCAATTTCTAGTTGAATAAAAATCCAAAAGAAAGTGGGGTTGAGGTTCTATGAAAAGAATAAAGGAATGAAAAAAATGAGAATTATAGGTAAAATAACCTCAACTTGGACTCGATTTTTTGCTTTCTGCAACCCTGGTAACATCTCCATAATTTGACTGTTCCCATCACAATGTGAAGAATATTGAAATTTGGTGTTCCCTTCTAATCTGAATAACTAAGTAGTTAGTGGAAGTCAAGGTCGATCCCATAGGTAAACGAAAAAGGAAAATTGGTACGATTCGACGAGTCACAGCCAATTATCCATACAAAAAAGATTGATTAAAGGGAACAGATGAAAAAGTGAGACTATTTACAAAAATTGAATTAAAGTAAAATAAAGTATATAATAATTTAAAAAAAAGCATGTCAGAGTAACAATTTGATTAGAGTATTTTTTTTTAATTCATTATTTAGTATTCAAATTTCTTATGAAATAATTTTACAATAAGGTTTCAATTAAAACATTGTTTCTTAATCCAAAAATAGGAATTTGTGTATTTAAACACCAATCCCTTAGTCCAATGATTGAATGTTCAAATCCACATCAAGATCAACGCCCCAAAAACAGTGGAATCAGGCTCACCCAATGGTCATGGTTTCACCTATTGTAACTCCTTTAGTTTCCCCAATTTTTTCATTCTTGGTCTGATATGACACAACTGGTGGAATGAATAAATTTATTATTAAAATAATTATAAAGTAAAATCACAATAATAGAAAACACTTTAGAATTTCAATTACACAATATCCATAATCTTATTACAACCCCAACATTATAAAACCAGTACCTTATGACCATATTCATGATGTGCGGGTTGAGAATTAACTCAACCCCTACTATGGATATGAGAGGAAATAAGGGGAAAAGGAGAATTACACTAAAATAGAAAGGAAAATAGGAAAAGAAAAATAAATTTTGTATTTGAGGGAGATCAATCGGTAGAACGGAAACACCTCCCCATTGGATGTCCAATATGGAACTTGAATGTGTGCCTCTCTATTTATAGAAAAATAAACTACATAGTGTGTACCCAAAAGTTCATGTTTTTTACTCGAGTCAACTACTTTTTTCTTTGGTTTCTCCACCAATAGGTGGACCGTTATGCCGCCTATTGAATTAAAGAATCAACTATTGGTAGATGAGGCTACAAGGAATGTGGCACCACTACATATGGAGTGTGTAGTCTATTTCATCCACCAAATGCTTTTATAAGATAATACATGGTGTGTTGGCAGTTAATACATGGCATGTTGTCTCTAGTTGGCTACATGGACATGTACTCAAACTAGTAAAATTGTGTTTGGGAAAAGGTACATAGCATGTGTTTATATAGTACATGCATTGTATATATAAATTTCTATTTTGATCACTCTTGGTTTGTGAATTTGGATGAAATATCCTGAAAAATCACCAAGAACACAAAAATAAAGCATTTTATCCACACAAAAATGTGTATCCAATGAATAAATGTTTAAAGAACTTAATTAAATGTATTAAAAGGTAAGTACAAATCAGAAACATCAGTTACTTTCTTGTTTAAAGGGTTGTATAGATAATATCCCCTTGTTTCCTTAGGATTCCTTATAAAGATACACTTTTTGCCTTGGGATGCTAGTTTGTTTCTTTATCTAGCCTTAATAAACACCTCACAACCCCATTCATGAATATGTGAAAAAACAGGTTTATTTCCACTCTATAACTCAAAGAGAATACCATTTTCTTCTTTAGTTTGTACATGTTTTAGTAAGTATATAGTCTTCTATAATTAATATCCCAAAAAGTATAATGGAAGACTTGTGTAAGTCATCATCAACCTTACCATGTCCAAAAAGGTAAGGTTCCTTGATCGTATAGAGATTCACTATTCAATTCCACCCTTATATCGCTGCTTTAAACTAGTTTTGTAATGAATATTACAAATATAATAATAAATTCCACTTTATGTTTTATTAAATGGATTAATTTTTATCACTGTTAAAAAGGGCAATTATACTTGTTTTTATATTTTCAATTAAGGTGGAGGTGATTTGGAGGCCCCAGAGATGATCCAGAAGGAAAATGGGCCAAAATTTCATGAGTTCTATGAACACCTGTCCATTTTTGGCTATAGTATGAAACCTCTGTGCATCCAAATGGGGTGAGATTTTGTTGGAGGGTCTAAAACTCAATTTTCTACAACTCTTATGAAGACACCCAATCCCAATTCGACCATTAAGAGGCCCAACCGAAGTGATCTGTCCAGGACACCGAATCTGCACAGAGTCAAAGGTTGTGTGTTGTGTGCTATCCATATCTCGAGATTTAGGTGTCAAAATTAAGCAAAACTTTCAATGGAGATATAAAATACGTTTAGGAAGAACTTTTTAGTTTTTTCAAAAGCGATTTAAGACTATATCAAGTCCAAAAACAATGGTACAAGTGGTTTTACAGAATCTGTGTTCCCAAAACCACTTCCCATTTTTTCTATAAAAGAGCACCATGGGTACCTCATTTGGGGAGTTCGAACCAGAAGTGAATATATTACATTTTGAGTCCTAGAGGAGTCTCCTCCTTATCCTAGAAGTTCTGGAGGCTCCTGTCCTCATAGGGGGATCAAATATGAAGGTGAAGTTCTACCCAAGCCTCATCCTCCTCTTGATGGCGAGCTAAACGGTGGACAATTATTTTGAGGGAGCTACACACACTTGGGAGGGAGTTTCGGCACTATTTATTCTATTGGTTTTTCATAATTTGTGTGATAAATATTTCATTTATTTTTTATCTTGACATTATTCTCCCTTGAATGCATTTCTTTTGATATAATCAAGTGAAACACTTTTTATTTTAACACCGATTGGGTTGAAATTTCAAGTGGGAATCTTGGGTTGTTCCAATTAGACAACACAAGAATCCTTTCTCTATCACACATATATGAGATTTAAGTATTATTTGGTATCCCTTGTTCTATAATTGAGAACCAAACCTTGAAAACATGATCATTGTGTCAAGGGTTTCTTCTTTGTGCGTCGTTTTAAAGGTTAAGAGGGTAGTCAAGATCTTAACAACCTTCAACCAAGGAATTAAACAAAACCATGTGAAATTTTCAAAGAAATGAACTATAAAAGATGTGTATTGAGCCTGAAATGATCTCCTTATCTCATAATTCTAAAACACCACTTTTATTTATCAATTATTAAACTTTTTAATTAATTCATTTTATTTTTAAAACTGTTTTCAAAACCACCCCTTCTTTTAGTAAATTTTCTTAAAAATACACACTCAAAACCTATTAACTCTCCTTGAGAGATGAAATAGGGTCTTCCCTAGACTATAAATAAATCTTAAAATCATAATCAATTTGACCTTTCACGACAACATGGTCAAATTTTGGAATTGTTGTCAGGGAGCACTTTGGTTTTATTGCGTGTTTTTGATAATTTTTTGTTTATAAATTTTGTGAATGTTTGTTTGTTTTATCTTCTACCTTTACATTTACTTTTGTTTTCTAATTTATTTCTGATGTAGGCTCTATGTATTATGAATTCTAGTCTGGGAGACTTACAACCTTTCGAACCCGAACCGAAGAGGATCCTACATCAGTGACCCCGAGATACACAACAAGAACCTTTGAAGGAGGACCCACAAAACATCAACACTCATCTTGATCCTTATTCTTCTTCTTATTCAGGAACCCACATTAAAAATAAAATTAACATGAACAACATGGTTGAAAACAACCAAACACTAAAATAAATAACCTCACCTGATGTTGATATCCAACCCACATATATTAAAATTTAAGATGAGGCACCCAACTTTGAACTAAAATCTAGTTTAATTCATTTATTACCAAGATTCCATGGACTGCCTTAAGAAGATCCACACAAGCATCTAAAAGAATTTCATATTGTGTGTTCTATATTAAAACTTACAAATGTGGATGAAGAACATATAAATATTAGGTCATTTCCTTTTTCATTAGAAGACACTACAAAAGACTGGCTTTATTATGTTAATTCACCAATAAGAGGTTGGGTGGACATGAAATGCCTTTTTCTTGAAAAATATTTCCCAGCCTCTCGAACTGAAACTATAAGGAAAGAAATTTTTGGGACAAGACAATCTCAAGGGGAAACACTTTATGAATATTGGGAAAGATTTAAAAGATTATGTTCAAGTTTTCCACACCACCAAATAAGTGAACAAATTTTAATACAATATTTTTATGAAGGTTTAATCCCTATTGATAGAAACATGATTGATGCTGCTAGAGGTGGTGTGTAGGTAGATAAGAACCCAATTGCTGCAAGGACCTTAATTGAGAACATGGTGCAAAATGATCAACAATTTGGTTCAAGGTCCAATATACCCATTCTAGGTTTCCATGAGGTGTAAAGTACGGAATTCAAGAAGAAGGTGGACACGAAGTTTGAGGAGGTAAGTACCCATACGACAGCTTTCTCTTTCCCATGGGAAATTTCAATCTTCTCCACCCATCCATTGTGGAATCTGCTCTTCTAACACCCATTATTCTGACCAATGCCTCCAATTTAGAGAAAATTCTGAGAATTGTGGGGCAATCTTCCCAGGACGCCTCTATAACCACCCCTTTAGGAAAGAACCATACTACCCATCCAACTCTAGGTGGAAATAAAACCAAGGTTATAGGAAAGGGGGTATTCAAACCAGCCTCATCAACCATGGAACCAACAAGGTCGGAGTAGTCATCCTCCACCACCATCCAGAAATCTTCAACCACCCCAAAGGACTTTCTAACTACCCCCTCCCAAAACTGAGCCTAGCCTAGAAGATATAATGAAACAAATGGCAGCTAACAATCTCAAATTCCAACAAACCAACCAAGCTACCATACAAGACCTCAAAACCCAATTAGGACAACTAGCTAACTCGGTGGGGTAAATTCAAAGTTATGGGTCGAGGAAACTACCCTCTCAACCAATAGTTAACCCAAGGGATAAAGGAAATGTTAGTTCCATCACCCTTAGGAGTGTAAATCATCTTAAAATCCAAATGACCCCTCCAATAGAGTCATCCCCTCCTGAGAAAACCACCATCCCAACTACTACTAAAAATGGTCCAAGAGAAGAAAATCCTTGTCTTGAGAGAATTACTTCCAAAGGAAAGAGTGTGTATGTCGATGAGTCTCCTATCCCAACTATTCCCCTTCCATTTACCCAAAGAGCCACCCAACTAAGAAAACAAAAGAAAATTGAACTTGATAAGGAAATATTGGAAACTTTCAAAAAAGTGCAGGTTAACATTCCTTTGATTGATGTTGTGAAGCAAATTCCAAGATATGAAAAGTTTTTAAAGGAGATGTGTACACATATAAAGAGACTTCGTGGTGATAAGAAGGTAAGCTTAGGGAGGAATGTCTCGGCATTGATAGAACCATCACTGCCTACCAAATTCAATGATCTCGGAACTTTCTCGATTCCATGCACCATAGTGGAGTATTCATTTTCTAATGCTATGATTGATTTAGGTGATTCTATAAATGTGATTCCTCACTCTATTTACTCTTCATTGCAGGTTTGAGAGTTGAAGCCAACTGGGATAGTCGTTCAACTAGAAAATTGGAGTACAGCACACCCTTCTAGTGTGCTAGGGGATGTTCTTATGAGGGTTTAAAATTTAATTTTTCCTGCTGATTTTTATGTGCTTAAAATAGAAGATGATAGGATGAATGGACATGCCCCAATTATATTGGGGAGACCTTTTTGGAAAATTGCCAAAGCCATAATTAATGTCCATAATGCTACATTATCTATGTAATTTGTTTGTGATATAGTCCATTTCAACATCCTTGATGCCATGAAGCACCCCTCAGAAGAACATCCATCTCTCTCTGTTAATTCAATTGATGTACTCCCTTCCCCTGAAAAAAAAACAACTTTTATTTCCCCCGATCCCCTTTCTGAGTTTTCTTCATCGATTTAAATTATAGGTAATGAATCATGCATTTATTGTTGTATTGGTATAGAAAAGTTTCATGCATATTTATTAATTGATAATTTCTTGAAAACTGAGGATCCAATGACCATCGATGATACTGCTAATCTTGTAAAAGATCATTCCTCATCTGAGGATTAAACCATTGAGTGGTTAGATGAGATCAGTAACCTCTCACTTTCACACACAAGCCCCATTAATCCAAAATTCACCTGAATTGGAACTGGAACAACTACCTCAAGATTTAAAATATTCATATCTTGAGAATGGAAACAAGATTCCAGTCATAATTTCCAGTTCACTCCCTCCTGATCATAAATTACGACTTCTTGAAATTTTGAGGGAGTATAAACAAGATTTGGGATGGAAACTTTCTGAAATTCCTAGTATTATCCCATCAATTTTTATACATCATATTTTATTAAATTATGAGGATAAACTAGTGAGGCAAGCACAATGTCAACTGAACCCAAACCTCCTAGAACTTGTGAAAAATGAGTAACAAAATTATTGGCTGCTAGATTCATTTACCCCATCTCTAAAAGCCAATGGGTTAGTCCCATTCAAGTAGTTCCTAAAAAAATTGGTCATACAATAATCAAAAATGAAAATAATTAATTGGTTCCAACTCTTGTGTATAATAGTTGGCAGTTCTGTATAGACTATCACCGACTAAACCAATACACTAGGATGGACCATTTCCCTTTTCCATTCATTGAAAAAATACTAGAGAGGCTAGTGGGTAAGTCCCAATAATGTTTCCTTGATGGGTATTCTGGATACTTTTAGATCTATATTTTCACTGAGGATTAGGAAAAGACAACCTTCACTTTCCCTTTTGGCACATTTGTGTATAGGAGGATTCCATTTGGTCTGTGCAATGCTCTGGGTAATTTCTAACGATGTATGGTTTGTATTTTTTTGAATTACCTGGAGAATTGCATGTAATTTTTCATGGATGATTTCACTATTTGTGGATCCTCTTTTGATGAATGTTTAAGTAGTCTTGGTTTAGTCCTATGTCACTGTATTGAAAATAATCTTGTATTAAATTATGTGAAATTCCATTTCATGGTGCGACAAGGTATAGTTTTGGGGAATGTCATTTCTAGGGATGGTATCCAAGTAGATAAATCAAAATTTGATGTCATTTATTCCCTAACATTACCCATAAATATATGGGATGTGCGGTATTTCCGAGTTCATGCTAGATTTTACCGTCGTTTCATTCGTGACTTTAGTAAAATTTCACTCCCCCTCTCCCGATTACTCCAAAAAGAGAAAGAATTTTTTTTTTGATAAAGAATGTGAGGAAGATTTTAATAAGTTAAAATGGAGTCTCACGTCAAGCCCTGTTAATCCAACCACCTCAGTGGGATTTACCATTTGAGCTCATGTGTGATGCCTTTAACTATGCAGTTGGGGCAGTCTTGTTCTAAAGGGTCGATCGATCTCCACATGTCATTGCCTATGCCTTACAAACTTTGGACCCTGCCCAAGAAAACTACACCAAAACTGAAAAATAATTCCTTTCCATTGTGTTTTCCTTGGATAAATTCAGGTCATATATTTTAGGGTCCAAATTCATTGTGTTCTCAGACTATGTATCCCTCCGGTATCTCCTTAAGAAACCGGAAGCCAAACCACATCTCATTCGCTGGATGCTCCTCCTTCAAAAATTAAATCTAAAAATTAGAGATAAAAAAGGAGCAGAGAATGTGGTGGTTGACCATATCAGTAAGATTCCCCCATCCTTGTACATTGACTCATCACCCTATATTTCAACACATGACATGTTTCCCGATGAGCAATTATATCGAGTGAAAGATGTTATTCCTTGGTATGCTGAAATTGTAAATTATTTGGTAGCATCTTGCATTCCTACTGATTTCAATAAAAACCAATCCAGTCCTCTAAAACATGAGTCTCATTGGTACAATTGAGATGACTCATACCTCTGGCACACATGTAGTGATAAATTCCTTAGGCATTGTGTCCCCAATAGTGAGTTTCAGTTTGTCTTTAGATTCTTCCACACTCTTTCTTGTGGGGGGAAATTTGTTCCCCAACGTATTGCTCGCAAAATCCTTGATTCTGGTCTCTTTTGGCCAACACTTTTTCTGGATGCTCATGATTTTTGTAAATCTTATCCTCGTTGTTAAAGAATGGTTAATGTCTCTAAAATAAATGAAATTCCACAACAACCATTTCTCTTTCATGAAATTTTTTATGTTTGGGGTATTGACTTTATGGGGCCATTTCCCAATTCCATTGGAAACTTTTACATTCTTCTGGCAGTTGATTATGTGTAAAAATGGATAGAGGAACGAGCTATAAGGACTGATGATTCTAAGGTAGTTATAGAGTTTTTGAGAACCCAAATATTTTATAGGTTTGGATTACCTAGGTTCATCATCAGTGATAGGGTTCTCATTTCTGCAAGCGAATAATGCAATCACTTTTGCGTCGGTATGGGGTTGGTCATCGAGTGTTTATTTCATATCACCCACAGACCAATGGTCAAGAAACGGTGTCAAATAGAGAGGTAAAACAAATTCTTGAAAAAATGGTTCAACACAGTTGAAAATATTGGAGTATTAGACTAGATGATTCATTATGGGCTTATTGTACTTCCTTTAAAACTCCCATTGGAATGTCACCTTATAGTCTTTTTTTTGGAAAAATTTGTCACCTCCATGTTGAGATTGAGCATCGGGCCTACTTGGCCATTAAACAATGCAATTATAACCTTTATGGTGCAGGTTATAAAAAAAAGTTACATATTCTGGAGTTGGAGGAAATTAGGAGAGATGCATATGAAAACTACAGGATTCATAAAGAGCGAACCAAGGATTCCCACAACCATCTTATACTTCATCTTCAGTTCCACATTGGGCAGAAGTTCATCCTTTATAATGCAAGGATGATGTTGCATCCAGGTAAGCCTCGTTCCCACTGGTTTGGCCCAAACACTATTATTAATGTATCTCTATTTGGTGTTATTCAAGTTCAAAATGAAGAAATCAAGTGAACCTTCACTGTTAATGGGAAACGGCTAAAGCACTTCGATGAAGCCCTTCTGGAATTCCCAATGGAGTAACTATATGTTCAAGAAGCAAAATACCAGTGAAACACACCATATTTTATCCTTCCTTATCACATTATCAATTATTACAGTGCGGATAGTGCACATTATAGGTGTGGGGGGTGGATACATTCCTGGGTACATTAGGATTTTCATTGTCTTTTTTCTTTTTTCACTTTTTCTCCTTCTTTATGGTATTTTCACTTTTCCCCATATTTCTGGGTTCATTAGGATTTTCATTCTCTTTCTTATTTCTTCTATTTTTCGCCTTATTAATGGTATTTTTACTCCCCCCCCCTTATGGTCACAAAATCATGGAACCTACTGAAAATGCATGTCGAAATTTTTGATTCCATATTGATTTAACATTTGATGAAAAACCTATCTCTATTATGGATTGAATGTTTGTATTAATTTAACATCAGGGAGTGATTTTTAGTAAATTGGTTTTCTATCAATGATATAAATGGTTGTATCACTGTGAAACTTTTGAGATGATTGATGCCCCTTGTGTGAGTAGTTTTTGGGAAAATTGTGTCACTACTATCTCCACACATTTTTTCACCAAACCAAAAAGTGTGAATATTTCTTACTTAATAGAAGGTAAATATATTTTAGGTTAATATTTTAAGCTTTAAATGATATTTCCATATGTTCATTCCTTATCCGATCTGTTTCATTACTGTATTGGATTAACCTATGCATGTGTAACTAAAGTCTAACTATTGTACGCCCTCAAAAAAATTGGGTTGTGTCTTGTTAAGGTCAAAAACTACTCCTCCTCCACCTTTGATCTTGTTATAACTATTACAATTAGTTTCATGAGGAGATCAAACAAGGTTTGAGATATGAGTGTGAGATTTGTTCAAAATGAAACTTCTAAGAAAACAAAAATAATAAATTAGGGGAGTGATAAAATGTGCAATATATGGGGATATTTAGGTTGTAAGATTATGTTTTGACTTCCAAGAATGGTTAAGTGAGTGGGTCTTGAAATATGATTGCAAAGGATGTAGGGTAGGTTTGGTGAAAAAAATCATTTAAAGCTGAATAATGTTAAAATAACCTTTATTTATTGGATAGAAAGTGGAAAGAATATAATGGAATGGTTTTCACACACACACATGAAGAGTTACTGGAATGGTGGAATTTTTAATTCCTTTCTCAATTTGGTGTCATTAATCTCTTTGAATTTCATTGTGATGTGATTTATGAGATGTCTTTTTTCATTTTCACTAGGAAGAACTCCTTGGTGTGGTTAGTGCATTGATCAAATTATTTTAATGAATTAAAATTTCCTGAAATGTTAAATATTTATGATTTTGGTAATATATAAATGCATCATTTTTTTGAATATGTGACTTTTCCCAGGAGTGAAAATGTTTAGGTGTGCGGGTGTGATCGCATAGTGATTCGCTATTCAATTCCACCCTTACACCGTTGCTTTAAACTAGTTTTGAAATGAATATTCCAAATATAATAATAAATTTAACTTCATGTTTTATTCAATGAATTAATCTTTATCACTGTTAAAAAGTGAAATTATACTTGTTTTTATATTTTCATTGAATGTGGAGGTGATTTGGAGGCCTCGGAGATGATCCAGAAGGAAAATGGGCCAAAACTACATGAGTTCCATGAACACTTTTCCACTGTTGGGTATAGTATTACAACTATGTGCATCCAAATGGGATGAAATTTTTTGAGCAAATCCAAAACTCAATTTTATACAACTCATATGAATACACCCTATCCCCATTCAGCCATTAAGATGCCTAGCCGAAGTGATCTATCCAGGCCACCAAATCTGCACATAGTCAAAAGTTGTGTGTTGTGTGTTGTCTATATCTCGAGCTGTAGGTGTCAAAATGAATAAAAACTTTCGGTGTAGATATCCAATATGTGTGTTAACAACTTTATAGTTTTGTTAAAAGAAATTTAAGACTTTATTGAGGCCAAAAACAATGGGACAAGTGGTTTTACACAATCTGTGTTCCCAAAACCACTTCTCATTTCTGGTATAAAAGAGAACCAGGGGTACCTCATTTGGGGAGTTCAAACCAGAAGTGAATCTCTGCCATTTTCTAGTCCTAGAGGAGTCTTCTAATCATCCTAGAAGTTATGGAGGCCCCTATCCTCATAGGGGGATAAAATATGAAGGCAAAGTTCAACACAAGCCTCCTCCTCCTCTCGATGGAGAGCTAAACGGTGGACAATCATATCGAGAGAGATACACACACTTGGGAGGGAGTTCCAGTACTAGTTATTATATTGGTTTTGTATAATTTTTGTGTTAAGTATTTCACCTATTTATTATCTTGACATGCTTCTCCCCTGAATTCATTTCTTTTGATATAATTAAGTGAAACACTTTTTATTTTAACACTGATTGGGTTGAAATTTCAAGTGGGAATCTTGGGTTGTTCTGATTGGACAACACAAGCATAATTTCTCTCTCACACATATATGAGATTTCATTATGATTTGGTATCCATTTTTCTATAATTTATAACCAAACCTTGATAGCACAATCGTTGTTTCAAGGGTTTCTTCTTTGTGCATCGTTTTAAGGGGTAAGAGGGTAGTCAAGATCTTGACAACCTTTAACCAAAGAATTAAAAAAATCATATGAAATTTTCAGAGCAATGAACTATCCAAGATTTGTAGTGAACTTGAAATGATCTCCTCATCTCATAATTCTAAAACACCACTTTTATTTATCAACTATTAAACTCTTTAATTAAGTCATTTTATTTTTAAAACTGTTTTTAAAACCACCCCCTCTTTTAGTAAATTTTATGAAAAATACACACTCAAAACTTATTAACACTCATTGAGAGACAACCTAGGGTATTCCATGCACTATAAATGAATATTAAAATCATAATCAATTTTACGTGTCATGAAAACATGGTCAAATTTTGGCACTGTTTTCAAGGAGCACTGTGGTTTTAGTGCGTGTTTTTGATAATTTTTTGTTTGTAAATTTTATGAATGTTTGTTTGTTTTATCTTCTACCTTTATATTTACTTTTGTGTTTTAATTTATTTCTTGTGTAGGTTCTTTGTATGACACGTTCTAATCAGTGAGACTTACAACCTTTCAAACCTGAACCGAAGAGGATCCTACATCAGCGACCCCAAGATACATAAGAGAAACCTTTGAAGGAGGATGCACAAAACATCAATACTCATCTTGATCATTCTTATTCTTCTTCAAGAACCCACATTAAAACAGAAATTAACATGAACAACATGGATGAAAACAATCAAACACTAAAAGAACTAACCTCACCTGATGTTTATATCCAACCTACATATATCCAAATTCAAGGTGAGGCACCCAACTTTGAACTAAAATATGGTTTAATTCATTTGTTACCAAGATTCCATGGACTGCCTGGAGAAGATCCACACAAGTATCTAAAAGAATTTCATACTGTGTGTTCTACATTAAAACCTACAAATGTGGATGAAGAATAGATAAAGCTTATGGCATTTCCTTTTTCATTAGATGACATTGCAAAAGACTGGATTTATTATGTTAATTCACCAATAAGAGGTTGGGCAACCATGAAATGCCTTTTTCTTGAAAAATATTTCCTAGACTCTCAAACTGGAAATATAAGGAAATAAATTTGTGAGAGAAGACAATATCAAGGGGAAACACTTCATGAATATTGGGAAAGGTTTAAAAGGTTATGTTCAAGTTTTCTACACCACCAAATAAGTGACCAGCTTTTAATACAATATTTTTATGAAGGTTTAACTCCTATTGATAGAAACATGATTGATGTTGTTGTGGGTGGTGAAATGGTATATAAGACCCCAATTGTTGCAAGGACCTTAATTGAGAACAAGGTGCAAAACACTCAACAATTTGATTCAAGGTCCAATGTACCCATTCAAGGTGTCCATGAGGTAAAAATTACTAAATTTGAGAAAAGGTAGACATGAAGTTTGAGGTGGTAAGTACCCTTCTACGACAACTTGCTCTCTCCCAAGGGGAATCTCAATCTTATCCTCCCATCCATTGTGGAATATTCTCTTATAACACCCATTATTCTGAACAATGCCCCCAATTGAGAGAAAATTCTAAGAGTTGTGGGGTAATCTTCCCAGGACACCCCTATAACCAACCCTTTAGGCAAGAACCATACTATCCATCCAAATCTGGGTGGAAAGAAAACCAAGGTTTTAGGCAAGGGGGTATTCAAACCAACCTCATCAACTATGTAACCAAAAAGGTCTGAGTATTCATCCACCACCACCAGCCAGAAATCCTCAACCACCCCAAAGTCCTTTCCAACTAACCCCTCCCAAAATCGAGCCTAGCCTAGAAGATATGATGAAACAAATGGCTTCCAACAATCTCAAATTCCAACAAACCACCCAAGCTACCATACAAGACCTCAAAACCCAATTAGGTCAACTAGCTAACTTAGTCGGGGAAATTTAACGTCATGGGTTGGGTAAGCTACCCTCTAAACCGGTAGTTAACCCTAGGGATAACGGAAATGTTAGTGACATCACCCTGAGGAGTGGAACTCATCTTAAAAGCCAAATGACCACTCCAATAGATTCATCCCCTCCTGAGGAAAACACCATCCCAACCACTGCTAAAAATACTCCAAGAGAATAAAATCCTTATCTTGAGATAAGTCCTTCCAAAGAAAAGAGTGTGTATATCGATGTGTCTCTTATCCCAAACATTCATCTTCCATTTCCCCAAAGGGGCACCCAACCAAGAAAACAAAAGGAAACTGAACTTGATAAGGAAATATTAGAAACTTTCAAAAAAATGCAAGTTAACATTCCTTTGATTGATTCCGTGAAGAAAATTCCAAGATATACAAAGTTTTTAAAGGATATTTATACACATAGAAGTAGACTTCATAGTGATGAGAAGGTAATCTTGGGGAGGAATTTCTTAGCATTGATATAACCATCACTACCTACCAAATTCAATGATCCTAGAACTTTCTCAATTACATGCACCATAGGGGACTATTAATTTTCCAATTCTATGCTTGATTTTGGTGATTCTATAAATGTGATGCCTCACTCTATTTACTCTTCATTGCAGGTTGGAGAGTTGAATCCAACTAGGATAGTTGTTTAGCTAGAAAATCAGTGTACAGTGCACCCTTCTGGTGTGCTAGAGAATGTTCTTGTGAGGGTTCAAAATTTATTTTTTCCTGCTGATTTTTATGTTCATAAAATATAATATGATAGGATGAATGGACATGCCCCAATTATATTGGGGAGACCTTTCTTGAAAACCTCCAAATCCATAATTAATGTCCATAATGGTACATTATCTATGGAATTTGGTGGTGACATAGTCCATTTCAACATCCTTGATGCCATGAAGCACCCCTTAGAAGAACATTCCTCTCTCGCTGTTAATTCAATTTATGTACTCCCTTCCCCTAAAAAACAACTTTTATTTCCCCCGATTCCCTTTCTGAATTTTCTTCATTGATTGAAATTATAGGTAATGAATCATGTATTGATTGTTATATTGGTCTATAAAAGTTTCATTCATGTTTATTAATCGATAATTTCTTGAACACGGAGGATTCAATGACCATGGATGATACTTCTAATCTTGTAAAAGATCATTCCTCATATGAGGATGATACCACTAAGAAGTTAGATGAGATCAGTGACCTATCACTTTCACACACACTCCCATCAATTCAAAATACACTTGAATTTGAACTGAAACAACTGCCTCAAGATTTAAAATATTCATATCTTGAGAATGAAAAAAAATTTCCCGTCATCATTGCTAGTTCACTCCCTCGTGAGCATGAATTGCGACTACTTGAACTTTTGAGGGAGTATAAACAAGAATTGGGATGGAAACTTTCTAAAATTCCTGGTATTATCCCATCAATTTATACACATCATATTTTATTAAATTATGATGTTAAACCAGTGAGGTAGGCACAACGTCGACTGAACCCAAACCTCCTAGAATTTGTGAAAAATGAGGTAACAAAATTATTGGCTTCTAGAATCATTTACCCCATATCTGAAATCCAATGGGTCAGTCCCATTCAAGTAGTTCCAAAAAAACTATCCTTATAGTAATCAAAAATGAAAACAGTGAATTGGTTCCAAATAATGTGCAGAATAGTTGGCGGGTCTGTATATACTATCACCGACTAAACCAAAAAACTAGGAAGGACCATTTCCCTTTGAAATTCATTGACCAAATGTTAGAGAGGCTAGCGGGTAAGTCCCACTACTATTTCCTTGATGGGTATTCTAGATACTTTAAAATCCATATTTCTCCTGAGGATCAGTAAAAGAAAACCTTCACCTGCCCCTTTGGAACATTTGCATATAGAAGGATGCCATTTGGTCTGTGCAATGCTCCGAGTACTTTCTAGCGATGCATGGTTAGTATTTTTTCGGATTACCTAGAGAATTTCATGGAAGTTTTCATGGATGATTTCACTATTTATAGATCCTCTTTTGATGAATGTTTAAGTAGTCTTGGTTCAGTCCTACATCACTGTAATGAAAAGAATCTTATATTAAATTATGATAAATTCCATTTCTTGGTGCGAAAAGGTGTAGTTTGGGGCATTTAATTTCTGTGGATGGTATCCAAGTAGAAAAATCAAAAGTGGATGTCATTTCTTCCCTACTATTCCCCCAAAAATATATGGTATGTGTGGTCTTTCTTAGGTTATGCTGGATTTTACCGTCATTTCATTCATGACTTTAGTAAAATTGCACTCCCCCTCTCCCGATTACTCCAAAAATAAAAAGAATTTGTTTTTTATAAATAATATGGGGAAGCTTTTAATAAGTTAAAATTTAGTCTCACGTCACCCCCGGTAATCCAACCACCTCAGTGGGATTTACCATTTGAGCTCATGTGTGACGCCTCTAACTATGCAGTTGAGGAAGTCATGTCACAAAGGGTCGATCAAGCTCCACTTGTCATTTCCTATGTGATTATCCACTAAATGAGGCTAATATTCATTGTTAATATACATAATATTCATGTTATTTATTATTCATAAACACCATTTTAGTGCATTTTACACTTTGAACATCATTTCACATTATGATTGTAATACCTTCTTATAATGCACTATTATGTGGTACATTTTTTAACATCATTTAAAGTACCCAATGATTCATCTGATTTTAAGGAATTGAATTATACAGATTTTAATTTTATACTTTTTTAAATTGATCTTCACTTAAATATGAACATGTTTGATTCAGGAATCAGTGTAGAATTCATGGAGGATGATGGAGATATTTGGAAATGAAAGGAAGCAATTCTGGAGAAGGCAGATTGGACATCATCCCATTGATGAGACTGTGGGGCCCAACATACAGTCCCAATTAATCCCAAATTTCGTGGGATGCTAGACGACATGTATAGGAACAAATAACCCTTCAAGAGTTAATGCTAATTCGGCCTCCATGTCAGTCATTTAGGCGGCCCAAGTTAGAGATAAAATTCTGGGCCAGATTCTGCGGCCCAGAAAAACAGCCCACTACTTTGATCATATCTCAGAATACACAACTCCAAATGGGCCCAAATTTTACAGGCGATTATAAGACATCCTGATCTCCATTTTCTTATTCTATGTCCCACTCTGATTCGGCCATATAGAAGGTCTTACAGACGCGTCTGTTCGGTGAAGGAAAGCTGGATGCCACCTCGGGTCAAGGGTGGAAAAATCAACTTTCCACAAACTTTCCACCACCCTAGGCCTACCATAATCAAGTGAGATGATTTTTACTATTGGAGGATCTACCCAAGGCTTCCAAAATTCCTATTTAAGGCAGTGGTGGTGGAGGAGTTGATAATATTTGGTGCTTGTTTTCATTGTAGTGTTATGTTGCCGCTTTGTGTTTGTAATCGCATTTCTTTCTCATGTAAGTTGTTTAATTCACCTTAGTTTCTTAATAAAAGTTCTTCTTATCTTATTATTCTGTTCTTCTACATATCACTTTGATACCTTTGGTTCAAGGTGTGAACTTGTTCATACCAAACCTTGTGATATTTATCACACAACGGAGGAGTGATCTTTTGTTGTTGTTGTTTTTACTTCTTCAATTCCACCTTTGTAAGTCTACTTCCCGCTTCCGTTGAAGAAATGTCATCACTGGAGGGATAACTCTTTTATGAGTTGATCCAAGGGAGTAGCAAGGGGCTGGATTGGATGTTATTTATCACTCCATTAATGTCTAATCACTTCTTTTAAATGCGACTTTTATTTGATGATTTTAAAACATCTTCATCCTTATTGAATTTAAGGTCACGCATTTCAAGTGCTAATACGAACCTCTACCTTGGAGTGCTCAAAACTTTGATCCTTAAAGTGTGTAGGTGATTAGTATTAGGGTGTGTAGGCATTAAACCAGTAAGTGATGATTTCGTTTGATCTTCTTAAATGGATCCATCTCAATTATAATAAATTGAAATCATTAAAAAAGTAATTCATCCAATCCACCCCGAGCGATAACCTAGGCTCAACTCATTCTTTATATTGAATTCACTTAAATCTATTATTTATCCTTTAAAACCATATAAAATCAACCCAAGTTGGCCACTTCATAGCCAAAAATAGTCCATTGAATGTACGTGTTTATAGGTTTCTTCTTAGGTCCCTGAGGATTCGATAACCCAAGCTAACTACAAGGACCGTTCTACCTTCATCTCTTGGGTAAATTTGAGCGAGAATCACTATACCTCACGTACTTTGGACCCTGCCCAAGAAAACTACACCACAACTGAAAAATAATTCCTTACCATTTTGTTCGCCTTGGATAAATTCAATTTATATCTTTTAGGGTATAAAGTCATTGTGTTCTCAAACCATACAACCCTCTGGTATCTCCTTAAGAAACCGGAATCCAAACCACATCTCATTCACTGGATGCTCCTCCTTCAAAAATTCAATCTAGAAATTAGAGATAAAAAAAGGAGAAGAGAATATGGTGGCTGACCATATCAGTAGGATTACCCCATCCTCGGACATTGACTCATCCCCTGTATTCTTATACACGACATTTTCCTGATGATCAATTATACTGAGTGCAAGATGTTATTCCTTGGTGTGCTGAAATTGTAAATTATTTGGTGTCATCTTGCATTCCTACTAATTTCAATAAAAACCAAGACAGACGTCTAAAACATGATTCTCATTGGTACATATGGGATGACCCCTACCTTTGGAGCATATGTAGTGATCAATTCCTTAGGAGTTGTGTCCCTGATAGCGATTTTCAGTCTGTCTTTAGATTCTTCCACACTCATTCTTGTGGGGGCCACTTTGGTACCCAATAGACTACCCGCAAAATCCTTGATTCTGGTCTCTTTTGTCCAACACTTTTTCAGGATGCCCGTGATTTTTTTAAATCTTGTACTCATTTTCAAAGAATGGGTAATTTCTCTAAAACAAATGAAATTCCACAACAACCATTTCTATTTAATGAAATTTTTGATGTTTGGGGTATTGACTTTATAGGGCCATTTCCCAATTTCTATGGCAACTTGTACATTCTTCTGGAAGTGGATTATGTGTCAAAATGGGTAGAGCCACGAGTTATAAGGACTGATAATTCTAAGGTAGTTATAGATTTTTTGAGAACCCAAATCTTATATAGGTTTGGATTACCTAGGTTCATCATCAGTGATCAGGGTTCTCATTTCTGCAACCGAACAATGCAATCACATTTTCATCAGTGTGGGGTCGGTCATCGAGTGTCTACTACATATCACCCACAAACCAATGGTCAATCTGAGGTGTCAAATAGAGAGGTAAAACAAATTCTTGAAAAAATGTTCAACCCAACAGAAAATATGGGAGTCTTAGACTCGATGATTAATTATAGGCTTACCGTACTTCCTTTAAAACTCCCATTGGAATGTCACCTTATAGGATTTTTTTTGGAAAAAATTGTCACCTCCATATTGAGATTGAGCACCGGGACTACCAGGCCATTAAACAATGAAATTATAATCTTTCTGGTGCAAGTTCTCAAAGGAAGTTGCAAATCCAAGATTTGGAGGAAATGAGGATAGATGCATATGAAAGCTCCAGGATTTATAAGGAGTGAACCAAGGCTTCCCACAATCGTCTTATACTACATCAATAGTTTCACATTGGGTAGAAGGTCCTAATTTATAATGCAAGGCTGAAGTTGCATCCAGGTACGCTTCATTCCCAGTGGTTTGGCCCATACACGATTATTAATGTATCTTCATTTGGTGTTATTCAGGTTCAAAATGAAGAAACCAAGAAAAACTTCATTGTCATTGTGCAATGGCTGAAGCACTTCCACGAAGCCCTTTCGGAGTTCCCAATGGAGGAACTCCATGTTCAAGAAGTAATATACCAGTGAAACACACCAGTTTTTATCCTTCCTTATCACATTCTCAATTATTACAGTGAGGATAATGCACATTCTAGGTGTGCGGGGGTGGATACATTCCTGGGTCCATTAGGATTTTCGTCATCTTTCTTTTTTCTTCTCTTTTTCACCTTCTTTATGGTATTTCAACATTTCCCCATCTTTTTGAGTTCATTATTATTTTCATTGTATTTCTTATTTCTTATCTTTTTCACCTTCTTTATGGTATTTTTACTCCCCCCCCCCCTTATGGTCACCAAATCATGGAACTTACTGAAAATTCATGTTGAAATTTTTGATTTCATATTGATTTAACATTTGATGAAAAAACTTCATCTATTATGGATTGAATGTTTGTATAAATTTAACATCAGGGATTGATTTTTAGTAAATTGGTTTTCTGTCAATGATATAAATGGTTGTATCACTGTGAAACTTTTGAGATGATTGATGCCCCTTGTGTGAGTAGTTTTTGGGAAAACTTTATCACTAATATCTCCACACATTTTTGCACCAAACCAAAAATATTGAATATTTATTAATTAATATAAGGTAAATATATGTTAGGTTAATATTTTCAGCTTTAAATTATATTTCCATATATTCGTTCCTTATCTAGTCTGTTTCATTACTGTACCAGATTGACCTATGCGTGTGTACCTAATGCCCGACTATTGTACGCCCTCAAAAACAATTTGGGTTGTGTATTGGGAAGGTCAAAAACCACTCCTTCTAAACCTTTTATCTTGTTATAACTATTACAATTAGTGTCATTATGAGATCAAACAATATTTGAGAGATGAGTGTGAGATTTGTTTCAAATTCAAATTCTAAAAAAATCAAAAATAATAAATAATGGGAGTGATGAAATGTGCAACATATGAGGATATCTAGGTCGGAAGCTTATGGTTTGAATTTCGGGAATGATTAAGTGAGTGGGTCTTGAAATATGATTGCAAAGGATGTAGGGAAGGTTCGGTGAAAAAAATCATTTAAAGCTGAATAACGTTAAAATAACCTATATTTATTGGATAGAAAGTGGAAAGAATAACATGGAATGGTTTTCACAAACACACATGGAGAGTTAGTGGAATGGTTTAATTTTTAATTACTTTCTCAATTTTGTGTCTTGAATCTCTTTTAATTTCATTGTGATATGATTTATGAGACATCTTTTTTCATTTTCACTAGGAAGAACTCCTTGGTGTGGTTCGTGCATTGATCAAATTACTTTAATGAATTTAAATTTCCTCAAATGTCAAATATTCATGTTGTTGGAAATATATACATGAATCATTTTTTTTTTATATGTGACTTTTCCCAGGAGTGCAAATGTTTAGGTGTGGGGTGTGATCGCATAGCGATTCACTATTAAATTCCACCCTTACACCGCTGCTTTAAAATAGTTTTGAAATGAATATTCCAAATATAATAATAAATTTAAATTCATGTTTTATTCAATGAATTAATTTTATCAGTATTAAAAAGTGAAATTATACTTTTTTTTATTTTCATTGAAGGTGGAGGTGATTTGGAGGCCCCTTAGATGATCCAGAAGGAAATTGGGCCAAAACTGCATGAGTTCAATGCACACCTGTCCACTTTTGGGTATAGTATGAAAACTCCATGTATCCAAATGGACTGATATTTCTTGGTCTTGTTCAGAACCTCAATTTTCTACAACTCTTATGAAGACACCCAGTCCTCATTCGTCCATTAAGAGGCCCAACTGAAGTGATCTGTCCAAGCCACCGAATCTGCACTGAGTAAAAAGTTGTGTGTTGTGTGTTGTCCATATCTCGATATTTAGGTGTCAAAATGAATCCAAACTTTCTGTGGAGATATAAAATACGTAGGGGAACAACTTTCTTGTTTTTTCAAAAGCGATTGAAGACTTTCTGGAGTCCAATAACAATGGGACAAGTGGTTTTACACAATCTATGTTCGCAAAACCACTTCCCATTTTTGTTATAAAAGAGAACCATGGGTACCTCATTTGGGGAGTTCAAACCATAAGTGAAGATCATACATTTTCAAGTCCTATAATAGTCTTCTCCTCATCCTATAAGTTCTGGAGGCCCTATCCTCATAGGGGGATCAAATATGAAGGCGAAGTTCCACCTGAGCCTCCTCCTCCTCTTGATGGTGAGCTAAATGGTGGACAGTAATTTTGAGGGAGCTACACACACTTGGGAGGGAGTTCCGGCAATAATTATTCTATTGGTTTTGTATAATTTTTGTGTTAAATATTTCACTTATTTCTTATCTTTTCATGCTTCTCCCCTGAATGAATTTCTTTTGATATAATTAAGTGAAACACTTTATTTTAACACCGATTGGGTTGAAATTTAAAGTGGGTATCTTGGGTTGTTCCAATTGGACAACACAAGCATCCTTTATCTCTCACACATATATGATATTTCATTATTATTTGGTATCCCTTTTTCTATAATTGATAACCAAAACTTGACAACAATATTGTTGTGTCAGGGGTTTCTTCTTTGTGCATCGTTTTAAGGTGTAAGAGGGTAGTCAAGATCTTGACAACCTTCAACCAAAGAATTAAACAAAAACATGTAAAATTTTCAGAGCAATGAACTATCCAAGATGTTTAGTGAACATGAAATGATATCCTTATCTCATAATTATAAAACACCAGTTTTATTTATCAACTATTAAACTCTTTAATTAAGTCATTTTATTTTTAAAATTGTTTTCAAAACCACCCCCTCTTTTAGTAAATTTTATTAAAAATACACACTCTAAACCTAATAATTCTCCTTGAGAGATGACCTAGGGTCTTAACTAGACTATAAATAAATATTAAAATAATAATAAATTTTACATGTCACGACAACGTGGTCATTTCTCCTTTCACTAACATCACTCCACTATGGTGTATAATGTGGATTGAGTTGAGATAAAATCTCATACTCCTATAGAAAGTTGATAAATTCTTGGTAAAGATATTCACCACCTTGATCTAATCAAAGTCTCTTTATCTTCTTACCAAGTTGATTCTCAACCTGATTATTGAACTCTTTGAATATCTCAAAGGATTCAGACTTGTACCTCATCAAGTAGATATAACCATACCTACTCAAGTCATCGATAAAAGTAATAAATTATGATAATCCACCTCTAAAATCTACTTGAAAAGGTCTGCACACATTGGTGTGTACCAAATCTAGAATATCTATGGACCTTTCACCTTGAAAACTGAATTTTGGTTTGGTCATCTTACCTTGTAAAAAAGTGTGATATCTTTTAAGCAACTTAAGCTCAAAATATTCTAAGTAACCATCAAATTCTTCTCATTTATGTGACCAAGATAGTGATTCCATGACTGGGTTTTATATGAGTTGCATGTATTTATTTTTTTATCAATTTCTAATATTTGGTTTTCGTAATTAAATACATAATGACTATTATTTAGTTATTTTATACCATAACATATTCTATCTTTATAAATGTAGCCTCCCACATTTCCAAATCTGAAAATAAATCCATCTATATCTAAATAAGAAACTAAAATAATGTTCTTTGTAACACTAGAAACATAATAAAAATTATTTAAAACCAAAATCAATCATGTCGATAGTATGAGATGGTAGTCTCTAATGGATAAAGTATCCAACCTCAATCCATTTTCATCTCTTAGATCCACCTCATCTATGGTAATCTTCTAAAATCCACTTGGTTCCAATATTTGGATACAAATGTGAGAACCATAGGCTGTATCTAATACTCAACTTTTAGATATGGAAAGATTACACTCAATAATTAATTAACCTAAAACTTCACCATTATCCTTTGGTTGGGTTCAATTTATCTTTTAGTGGAATTTCTTAACACATTCAAAACATACCGCATATTTTTCATTTAATTTCCTTTAGATCTTATTCTTCTTGGAAGGAAAGTGATCCATAGCCTTAGACTTAGAATAAGACTTTATCCTATTTTATTTGTTCTTCATCTTCTTATTCACCATAAGTACACCATTTTTTTCATGTCCCGTTTTTTTATAAAATTGTTGAAAAGTGTAATAATTTTTGAAAGTGTCTTCTCACTATTTCTCATATTATAATTCACAATAAAACTAGATTAGTTTTTAGGTACTGAGGATAGAATGGGATCTATTCCCAACTCATCAGGTATTTTAAAACCTAAAATGTGTAGTCACTCAATGTAGCTAATCATCTTGATTACATGTTCCCCATCTAGCATCGACTCTCTAAGCTTACATGTGAATAGTACGTTTGAGATCTCATATCTCTATGATCTTTCCATCTCTTGATAGAAATCCATAAGGTGTTAAATGATGTTATATGCATCTATATCCTCATATTAGTTTAGAACCTCACTGGACATGGAGGATAGAATGAAATGTTGGACATTCATAGTGTCGTCCACATGCTTCAAACAGATAGATACCTCTTTCTCATTAGCCTCTTTGGAAATGAACTAATGAAGTGGGTCTTCAATCATGTATAATTTTTTTTCATGCCATAGCACATGCAGCTATAACATTCCTATAAATTCACACCAGTGAGAATATTATCCCTCTATATTATGGATCATAGTGATATTGTTGATGTTATTTGATTTTCTTTTTTCTAAAAATTAAGAGAAGATAATTAGAACTTGTTTTGATTAAAATAGATTAATAAATTTAAATTTAATTAAATTATTATTAATATTACAATATTTTTAAAAACCCAATAGCCCTCATTATCAATTTTGGAATATATTATCATTTAGATACTATAGTGGAATGAATCCATATTCCCCTTCTCATACCCCATACTTGGGCCTCACAATCTATTTGAAGGGTTTTAGGTTGGCACAACTTTACAACTACATTAACTCATAGTTCCTTGATCTATTGAGTGGAATCCCCAATCCTAAAATCCTATTTTAGGGTTTCCTCAAACTTTTACTATTAATTACACCAATTATTAATTGGGAAGTCAACCCTTGATGTAAACTAAGTTAAGTCAGCTCAAAACTTCAAACTAAAATTTACGTGATAACTGAAGGCACCTCAACTTGGGTTGGTTAAGCACGTTGAACTATGAGGTCAACTCTAACTTAAATAGTGGAAGGATAAGGTGACTTAATATTTTAATTTTATTTTTTTTATCCTTATGAGTAAAGATAATTTTATCTATTCACATTTTCTTGTTAGTATTAAGTGGTATTTACTTAAGTGATTAACCATGTGTGATAAAACATTTACAAATAACCAGTTATATTTTATTCTATATTGAATGCTTATTAATTAATTAATTATGTGATCATGTGGAATCCACAAACATAAATAATTATTCAATCAACTGACTAAAATAAAACATAATTTGCATGATCATGAGATTCTATAATAGTTATTTTATCTGGAATATGATAAATTAACCCTTAGCTTTAGGGGAAAACACCCTGAACCTTGACTTGGTCCATGTTGTAGCATTCCACCTTTAGCTCATATGTATCACCTTGATTGGTTTCACCTTAGCTCCTTAACTTGGGATATCTCCTCTCACCTGGGATCTTATTCCTTACAAAATCTTTTACTCACATGCAGTTGAGGGGATCCAATGGATTGTATAAAGCGGGTTTACATAAAACAAACCACAATAACGCAGGCCCTTACACAATGAGGAGGAGGGGGTGACACGCAGACCATCTATTTTAATTTAATAATAATAAATTAAAAGGAACCAGCCACACAAAAGGGCTGGTCTAATATCATGATCATCCACACATCAATCAATGATCATAAATTTGCAATCATGTTATCAACTACATTTATTTGTTCTTTAATTAAGATAATGCACCAGGAAGTAATCTAATTAATTCAATTCATATTAATTCCATCCAACCATCACCAGAATCTATAATTTTAAACAAAATTAACTTAATTTAAAATTAATGTAGTATAGAAGTGTACTTGGAGGCAATCTCATGTATTTTTTGAAAAATATTAATACATAAATTAATTTAATATATAATTGTTAATCCTATGACATGGCATGTACTGTTGAATGAATGATACACAAAACAAATAATCAATAGGTTTAATTATATATTAAATTCTTCTTTCCATGAAAATTTGAGAACACTATTCGTAGTAGACTACTTGGCATGTTCCTGTCTTATGCCTATGTCTGTAGCATGCACCTTGGTACTAGGCATGTTCCGTGCCTTCGAAAAACTTTGAGGTACATGGTGTGTAGTCCAAATTACATGTTGTGTAAACTTGTATTTTCATGACATGTCTATCCCCATGTCATGTATCCAATACATGGCTCATTGGGACACCTCGGACTACACAGTGTGTAGTTATTCAATTCATTTTTAAACCTATCTTGATCTACCTGTAGATTTGTTTTTTCAGATCTTATATCTTATTTTATCTCAAATGTATCTGAATTTTTTATGTGATATGGATTTGAAAACAAAAGTACATGGAGTGTATTAAGTAATTACATGTTTTTTATTATGGTTTTTGTTCAGGTATATCCTTTATCACCTCAAAATGGTGTGAATCAAATGATTCTTTATTTTTAATCATTAACAGATTACTGGTTATGTTATCAATAATGAATAAGGGAAGATATGATGATGTTTGGATATTTAAAAAGAATCATTTTAAGTAAAATAAAACACAAACACATGCAACCAATAAACTAATAATAAATAATTATAAATTAAACATGTGACCGCTCTGAAACCACTTGTAGGTTCCGAGCATAATAGAAGTGTCTTTTGATGGTATGAATAACTTGGTATTTAGTCATAAATCACATGTAATCATTACTACACATGATTAAAATTTCATATCCAATGAAAATAGTAGATTACTTGACTATATTAAATACATCACAACTCTTAGTGAATGATCTTCATATGTAATTTATAATTAATTTATAAGCATATTTATAATTACATCAATATGTAATTATGTTTTCATTGATGATATGATGGAATAGATCTTGTTACACCATTTTTGTGAGGCAAGATCCAAGTGCATAATCCCTCTAGCGGAGATTCACACGTGAACTAAAATCTCTAAATGTAATACCCTGAGATTTTAAAAGAAGAAAATTATGTTTGATAGCATATACAACATGCAAAAAAGATCTTAGATGAAAATGTAACACCCCAAGAAATTATGATATATTTATTTTAAAATAAATTTAATCTCTTAGATAACTCATGGTACATGCAACCCTAATATTTTTGTGTTAAATAGTGTATATTACATGCAACATCGAGCTTAAATGACCCACAAAATATATAACCATTATAACATAGTCATTAAATTGGAGGGTATGAATAGTGTTAACTAATTTATGAAATAAATATATATAAATTTGTTACTGAATATAAATTATTGATGAATTTTTAGTAAATAATCAATTATTTTTTAGTAATGTAATTTTATTCTTCAAAAATTATTTTTATTGTTTTTCATGAAAAAAATATTATAATTAATTTTTGGAAATTTAAAAAAAATTATTAAATAAAATTTCTTTTTGAAATCAAAATATTAAAATTTACTTTGGGTAAAATTTTGGAATTTTTTAGAAAATATTGATTTTTCATTGAACAGTGAAAAATACCGATTTTTGAAAAAATGTCATCTTTTTTCAATAAATTAAGTAAATTTAAAAGTACTGCTAATTTTTAAATATTATTTAATATGAAATAATTTTTATTTAGTTATAATTAATTTGGTTAATTTCATTTGAATCATATTTATATTGGATTTTAGTATAAGTAAATTTTTGGGTTAAAAAACAGGTTTTTCTGAAAATTGTTTTAAGTGCATAATGTTTCTCCATTTTAATTAATTAAAAAAAAACTATTGAGTAATGTTTTAAATTAAATTTATAAATAATATATCGATAAATATTAATTTATATTCATAAAATTATTATCATTATAAATATAGTTAATATAAAATCATCTTTTTCTTGAAAATTACACTTCTTGAAAACCTAATTTTTCATCACGACTACAGGATTAATTTTAAATTAAAATTTTCAACTTATATGAGTTTAATTTGATAAAATGGATTAAATATTTTTAATTATAATAATTTATATTGTATAATAATTTCAACTTAATTTTTTATCATAATAAATAGTGCAAATAGAAAAAATTAATTACCACAATTAAAGAAAAAATGGGTTTATCGGGGGTTAAACTAAAAAGATATGGTTCAAAATGACCTAAAAACTTTTCTAAAATATATTTTATAGATATATTTAGAACATATAATGTATAATTATATATAATGGTTTATTTTTTAGCCTTTTCTCATGTGAAAAACATGGGTACACCTTTTTCTTTTCAAAAAATTACAAGAGTTCCACTCACCTCACTTATAAAAGGCCACCACCTATCCTCTCCTCTTCACACCATAAAATCCATTCATATCCACAAATACCTACCCAAATTAATTCCTAACTTTAATAAATATGAAATAAATCCATTATTTTATCAAAAATACATCCTAATAAGTCTTTCGGCGCTTACCTAAGAAGGTTCTCCGAAGAAGAGGTATTGTGCTTAATATTGTTTTTTTATTTTATTTCTTCTTACAACTCATTAAAATATTATTAAATTATGATTATATAATAAAAAAATTACAAACCATATACTTATTTGTTATAATTTTAATTTAATAACCTAAATCCCTCTTCTCTTCCACCAAATGGGATACAAAATCATCATTCGTGTGTGTGGCGGACTACCGCCATGCGAACCGATGTCATTCATTTTTCATCATCACCTCTCATAGATTGTTATAATGATGTATTTAAAGTATATATATGATATTTTTAACATATTTATACTTGTGTATTTATTATATCACATATACCTTCTTATTTTCCATTCCATGAGGGATAAGATAACGTCACTTGTGTGTATGGTGGACTACTGCATCGCAAAGTGATGTGATTCATTTTTCACTAACACTATAAATGGAAGGTAATAAGGATAAAGTTAATTAATATATGTCATATAAATGAAATAATTATGATATTAATGACATATTTATAATTCTTAAAATATGATATATCATTTTCTTTCTTACACTGAAAAATGATAATGTGGTTTTTGCGCACATATGGACCAACACCTTCATGAAGTGATGTGATTCTTTTTTCATCACCAAAACACATGGCTGATATATATAAGTACATTTAATGAAATAATGTGGTATTTATGATATGATTATCATTCTGTAAATATAAAATATTACTTACCTTATTTCTATAATGATCATTGGAAAATGGAAATATTACTCATGCGTATGTACGGTCTACCATCTCCATGATTGTAAAGTAGTTCATTTTTCATAACAATATTTAAATATTGGTTTTAAAAGTATAATTTATGTACAAATATGATAAATATTTAATTATTATTATTCTTTATATGTTTAAATAATGACCTCTTTGACCAATTTCAATGCACCAAAGCCGTTTTGAAATAATGAACTGAACATCCTCAAAACACCTCATGTGGAATTAACGGATTAAGTATTAAAATATGTAATTAAGATAAATAAAATAAATTATTTAAGTGTAATTTATTAAACCAGTAAAATTTTCTTAATAAATAAATTAATTTATATAATCTTATTAAATAGGATTTAAAGGACATACATGGAAAGTTTTGACTTGAGGTAAGGGTTTCACCTCTCACTTTTACTTTTGTGATACATATCTCAAATTCACAACTTATTTTTATTATGTGGTGTATATTATACCCATGAATTTATTTTATGATTATTTTCATGTAAATTATTTGGATTTACAAATCCATAATAGGTTATCCCTTTCATGAGGTTTTGATCCATAGATTACCAAAGTAGTAAGGGACTTCATCTCAATTTCCCTTCATTGAGACATATTTTAATGTCATGAACCAAATTTATTTTTTATGGTGTATATACTAAATATTTTAAATCTAATATCATTAATCATTCATACATGATGTTATTTTAAGTATCAATTTAAATTATTTCATCCAAGGGGATTTTACTTGAAAGTTACCAGGTGGTACAAAATTTCATAACTCAATTTCTTTTCAAGGGGTTATTTTACTTATTCATTGTCTTTGATATTATAAGATTATCTGTGTAATGAATTTTAATTATATTTTATTTTATTTACACTTTTTTATGTTTATTTATAGTTAATATTCATAATCTATTCATTAATTAATTATTACTTCACCGTTATGATCATTGTAAGGGCTGCTCATCTCAAGTTTTCTTCTTTGGGACATATGTTATGTTATACACATATCTTCATTTATGAGGTGTATCTACTGCCCATTTAATATTTTATATCATGAATATTCTAATTTTCATTATATTTAAAGTTTAATTTGAAGTTATTCTTTCATGGGTCTTATTATTGAAGATTTACCAAAGTAGAAAAGGCTTTATATTACAATCTCTTTTTTAATTAGGATTGTTTATACTTGAATTTACATTGAAGGAAATTATTTTATCATTTTCTAATAAACCCATTTAATTATATTATTCTATATTTATTCATTAATTATTCATGTAACAGTACTATTTTCCTCTATTTGGTACTTTAAATGATTTAATAAATATTTTTTTATAAAAATCCAACTTCATTTCTATCTTCGGTCGAAAATCGTTCTTCTTAAAAATCGATGTTTTATAAAAAAATCAAAAATATTATTTTATAATCATAAAATATTTCATAAATTTATTTTACATTACCTTTTACCTTCTTTTAAAAGGTTTTAAAAAATTAAATTTATTAATTTTTTCCAAATGGGTCACTTTTGACTCCCTTTACAAAATGTTTAAAAAGAATATTTATTTTAAAATTTCAAACATGAGTGGATATACCCACTATAATTTCAATTATTTTACTAGATATTTCATTTATATTTTTATAATTTTTTTTAAAAGAAAATTATTTTCAAAATATTTAGTGAATTTTTTGTTTTTAAAAGTGATTTTCAAAATGAAAAGATTATTTTCCTCAAAAATATTTTTAATGACCTTTTAATGGTATTTTCATTCATCAAAGACAACCCTTTATGTTACTTACACTCCATTGGGGATATGTGGTATTGATACTATATTTATTCTTTAGTTGGATAGATTATGATATTTTCATGGAACCTATTTCTTTTCCATGGGTCAATCGAGCTATGAAAGAACATTGATTTTTGTTATGATTGAAAAGTGAAGGATTCTAAATGTTTTACTCATGAATGGTACTTATAAATTATTGATAATGAATAGTTTATTCTGATAAAATTTATATAAATAGTTTTTTCCCATTATAACTCATTTGTGAGCCTGATATAGCTTATATGATGGGTGTTCCCATATAGTGTTAGGTGAGCCTGATATAGCTTATACGATGGGTGTTCCCAAATAGCGTCGGGTGATATTGATATAACTTATACAATGGATGTTCTAAGATAGTTTTCCAATTCATTGGGTAATGTTCCTTATCTTTATATTTGAGAATGAGGGAGTTACTGGGGGGTCTCTCCTATGGATTTAACTGGGCTTCGGTTATTTTTAATACAGGTTTAAAATGGGTTATGAAGATAATGTTCCAAATATGGAAACATGTTTTCTTTATGCATTCTATGGGTTTTTAATGATTCTTCTGATCAAGATTGAGATCACATGGCTTATGATTATTTATCCCTAAGAATATTTCCTTTGATAAAGCTTTATTCCATGTTCCATGATTATTGATCCAGGTACTGATGGGTATGATTTTTCTTATGTTATGCTCATGCACTTTTATTATGTCACCATACCCTTATGCTCATCTTACTTTCACTAATTACATTCAATTGTTAAAAATTATCTTTAAATTTACTAATAATTTGATCTCACCCATCTTATATTTCATTTCCCCATATTATCAAGTATGATGTTGAATTAATTGTGTCTAGAAAGGTTTTATATGGATGATGTTTATGACATAATATAGAATATGAAAAGGTGGGTATATTGGGAAAGATACTGATTAGTCACTAAATGAGGCTAATATTCATTGTTAATATACATAATATTCATGTTATTTTTTATTCATAAACACCATTTTAGTGCATTTTACACTTTGAACATCATTTCACATTATGATTGTAATTACTTCTTAAAATGCACTATTATGTGGTACATTTTTTAACATCATTTAAAGTACCCAATTATTCATTTGATTTTAAGGAATATAATTATCCATATTTTAATTTTATATTTTGGGAAATTGATCTAAACTTAAATATTAACATGTTTCATTTAGGGATCAATGGAGAATTCATGGAAGAAGATGGGGATATTTTGTGATGAAAGGAAGCAATTCTTGAGAAGTCAGATTGGACACCATCCCACTGATGAGACTGTGGGGATCAACATACAGGCCCAATGAATCCCAAATGTTGTGGGATGCTATAATACATGTATAGGAACAAATCACTCTTCATGATCCAATGCTAATTCGGCCTCCATGGTGTCCATTCAGGTGTCCCAAGTTAGAAAAAAAATCTGGGCCAGATTTTGCAGCCCAGAAAAACATCCCACTAATCGAATCATATCTCCGAATATACAACTCCAAATGGGCCCAAATTTTACAGGAGGTTACGAGACATATGGGGATAATTTTTATTATTCTATGGCACACTCTGATTCGTTCATCTAGAAGGTCATAAAAGCACATCTGTTCGGTGGATGAAAGTTGGCTGCCACCTCGGGTCAAATGTAGAAAAGTCTAAGTTCCAAAAGCTTTCCACCACCCTAGGACTACCATAATCAAGTGGGATTATTTGTACTATTGGAGGCTCGACCCAAGGCTTCCAAAATTCATATTTAAGGTAGTGTTGGTGGAGGAGTTGAGAATCTAGGATGCTTTGTTCAATTGTAATGTTATGCTGCAATTTTGTTGTCTCAAATTTGTCTTTCACATGTAAGTTGTTCAATTCACTTTAGTTTCTTAATAAAAGTTCTTCTTATACTCATATTCTATTGTTCTTCATCTAACTTTTATACCGTTGCCTCAAGGTTTGAATTTATTTATACCAAATCTTGTGAAATTATTCACACAACGGTTGAGTGATCATTTTATTTTTGTTGTTTTCTTTACTTCTCCATGTCCTCCCTCATGAGTCTACTTTCCGCTTCCATTGAAACCATAGAATCAATGGAGGGATAACCCACTTCTGGTTTGATCCAAGGGAGTATCAAGGGGCTGTATTGGATGTTATTTATCACCTCATTAATGTATAATCACTTCTTTAATTGATATTTTTATTTGATGGTTTTTAAACTCCATCGTCCTTGTTGAATTTAAGGCCACACATTCAAGTGCTAATACGAACCTTTACCTTGAAGTGATCAAAACTTTTATCCTTCAAGTGTATAGGTGATTAGTATTAAAGGTTGTATGAATTAAACCAGTAAGTGATGATGTTGTTTTATCTCCTTAAATGAACCTATCTCAAATATAAGAAATTGAAATCATTAAAAAGGAAATACGCCCAATCCACCCCGAGCGATAACCTAGGATCAACTCATTCTTTTAAATTAAATTCACTTAAGTCTCTTAGAGTTCCTTTAAACCCATCTAAAATCAACCCAATTTTTCCACTTCATAGACAAAAACAGTCCCTAGAATGTACGTGTCTATAGGTTACTTCTTAGGTCTCTGAGGATTCGACAACCCAAGCTAAACTACAAGGACCGTCTTACCTTCTTCTCTTGGGTAAATTTGAGCGAGAATCAAATTTTGGTGCCATTTCCGGGGACCCAAGTAAGTCATATAAACACCCATTATATTCTCCCCCATTTCTTCTTTTCTCGTCCAAATTCTCTTATCTTATCCCTTTCTCGTTTTTTTTTCTTTTGGCACATGTCCGCCTACACCCGCGATCAATAAAATCGTCTATTTAGGGTGGATAGTCCTGGGGTTAGGGAGTCAAGTACACCAAGGGAACTCTTTACATTAGATCCTAATCTTCCTAACACCCCCGAGTCAAAAATTGATCCCATTTCAATGGAATGTCTTCAAAGAAACCAACTCATAAACCCGGGTGGGAACCAAAATGGAAACCCAAATGAGGAAGCCCCAAACTTGGGGAATGCAATTGATCAAACCATGAATGACTACCTCACACCTTCCTGGACCAATGACCCCTCATGCATTAGACACAATTCCCTAGGAGATGCCAACTACATCTTTAAACCTCGTGTCCTAAACCACCTTCCCACATTCCATGGAATGGAGTCCGAGATGCCATACCTGCACATTAAGGAGTTCAATGACATTGTAGAAACCATGTGTCCCCCACATCAACTAGAATCAGCTAAGATGAGGATATTTCCTTTTTCTTTAAAGGATCGAGCTAAAAATTGGCTAAACAATTTGATACCATCATCCATCAACTCTTGGGACCAACTACAAAGACAATTCTACAAAAAATACTTTCCCCACCACAAAACAATTGCACTTAAAAAGAGTATCCAAAACTTTTTTGAAAAAGATGGAGATTCATTCTATGAAACATGGGAAAGGTTCAAAGACACTCTAAAAATGGTTCCACACCATGGTTTTTCTATTCCTGAACAAGTGATAATTTTCTACGAAGGGTTGGGTCCGAGGAATAAACAATTCATTGACATGATGTGTAATGGAACATTTAAAAACAAAGCCCCAAATGATGCTTATGAGTATCTAGAAAGCCTTTCTGAACAAAACCAAACATGGGGAACTTCACATTATTCTGAAAAGATACAAAGAACTATTGGAATTCATACACTTAGAGAAGAGGAAAGCCTTAGGGCTAAACTCGCAGCACTCTCTAGGAAGGTTGAAGAGATAGACCTTAAGAAAGTCCATGAAATCCAAATTGTTGACCCTGTTTGCACAATTTGTGACAAACATGACCATAAGATAGACAACTGCCCAACCATTCCATCCATCAAGGATGTTCTCTTAGGAGGACTCCCAGCGGAAGTAAATGCTTTGAACTTTCAAAAGCCTCAATACCAAAACACCTTCAACCCAAGGTATAACGACCGCCCAGGCTTCCGCTAGAAAGATAACCAACAACCTAGCCAACCACAGGGACAAAATCCTTACCCCCATCAGAACTACCAATCCCATAACCAGTTCCAAACCCAACCTATCCAATACCAACAGCCACCGGTCCATTTTCAACAAACCATCCCACTTCCAAAATAGCCCCCGGGATAAACCAATCTTCTCAAGCACTAACCCAAACTGTTCCACAAATCCTACTAGAACAACTATGAAAACAAATGGATAGGATGAACTCGGAGGTAACTTCCCTAAAAAAAGAACTTCAAACCATCAAAACTGGAAAGGCACCCATGCCTACTCAGACGGTTCCATCCTCAACTTCAAGGGGAGAGTCAAGTTGTGCTCAAACAACTCATGAAAAACTAAAGGCTGTGACTATTTTAAGAAGTGGGAAATCAATTGAGAAACCTGAAAAACTAATTCAGAACCCACCTGAAGATTCAAACTTGGATGAAAATTCAAATGAACCACAAGATCAAACTGAGGAAACTGATAACATTTTCAAGGAAACAACTCTTCAACAAACAACCCCACAACCTACACCATTTCCTCAACGCATGAGGGGGAAAACCAAGCCTGAACTGAGTGAAACGTTGAGAGAAATATTTTCACAAGTCAAGTTGAACATACCCCTTCTCGATGAAATCCAAACCATACCTACCTACTCAAAGTACCTTAAGGACTTGTGCACTTTTAAAAGAAAATTTTCACATAAAAACCAAGTCCTTTTGGCTGCTAATGTGAGTACCACCATTCAAGGGACCATTACTCCTAAGTTGAAAGACCCAAGTTGCCCTTATATCAATGTTGAACTGGGAGAGAGAAAAGTTGTCATGGCCTTGTGTGACCTAGGTGCTAGTGTCAATCTCATCCCATATGTTGTGTACTGCCAGTTAGGCCTAGAAGAACTCCAACCCACATCTGTCACACTTCAGCTTGTTGATCGTAACATTAGGGTTCCAAAGGGGATTTTGAAGGACGTTCTAGTAAAGGTTGAAAACTTCATCTACCCTGCTGATTTCATTGTCCTTGAAAACCATCCAAACTTAGGAAATAAGGAAAAAACCCCAATCATCCTTGGTCGTCCTTTCCTTGCAACAATCAACTCTATTATCCGAGTTTGAAATGGGAACATGACCATTACCTTTGGGAACATTACTCTTGACTTGAACATCTATAATTCAAGCTCACAAATAGGGGATGACGATTACATTCATGAAGTAAACATGCTAGGAAGCATTGATAATGAATCCATGGAACATCAAGGAATATTTGATGAAGGTTTAAGTCAGGATAAGATTGATTTCCTTTGTTCATATGAAGGAATTTTATCTCCTTGGATCGAATCATTTTCAAATTGCTCTTATGATGAAGTCTTAGGTTCAAAAATCTGTGAAACCTTTCAAGAAACCACTTTCATGGAGACCACTCCAAATTCCTTCCCTAAATCTGATCAATCAAATCTAGTAGATGAAACTTTTACATGTGGGGAATCAATCCTATCTGAAACTCTAAAAAAAGAAATTAAACTTGATCCAATGTCCCAATCTTCTGTTGAAATTCCGAACCAACCTGATCTTGAATTGAAGGAACTTCCTGCTACACTTAAGTATGCTTTCCTAGGGGACAATCAAACACATACTATTTTCATTTCTTCTTCTCTTGAATCCAATAATTAAAGGATGCTTCTAGATGTCCTTAGGAAGCATAAGAAAGCCATTGGTTGGACCCTTTCTGATATTCCTGGGATTAGCCCACTTATCGGGACTCATAAGATTGTTCTGGAATTTGATTCAAAGCCATGTCGTCAACCTCAATAGCGACTCAATCCTAATCTCATGGAGGTAGTAAGAAAAGAACTCCTGAAATTGCTAAAAGCTAGTATCATATATCCCATATCTGAGAGTGAATGGGTGAGCCCAATCCAAGTGGTTTTAAAAAAGGCTGGAATCACAGTGATAACCAATGAGGATGGAGAGATTCTTCCAACAAGGGTGAGTAGTGGATGGAGGGTCTACATTGAATATAGGAAGCTAAACTCATTCACCAAGAAGGACTATTTCCCCTTACCATTCATTGACCAAGTCCTTGAGAGAGTGGCAGGTCATGCATTCTACTATTTCTTAGATGGGTACTCAGGGTGTAATCAAATTGAGGTCTCCCTAGAGGATCAAGGGAAGACTACATTCACATGTCCATTTGGAACCTTTGCTTTCAAACGCATGCCCTTCGAGTTATGCAATGCCCCTGGAACCTTCCAACGGTGCATGATGGGAATCTTCTCATACATGGTAGGGGATTTTCTAGAGGTCTTAATGGATGAGTTCTATGTGTTTGGGGATACATTTGAGGGATGTATGAGGAATATAGAGAGAGTCTTGTCAAGATGTGAAGAAAAGAATCTAGTCCTAAATTGGGAAAATTCCATTTTATGGTTAAAGAGGGACTAGTTTTAGGCCATCTGGTCTCAAGTAGGGGGATTGAAGTTGATAAAGCCAAGGTTGACATCATTCGTCACCTTCAATAACCCAAAACTGTCAAGGAAGTGAGGTCTTTCTTAGGACATGCTGGTTTCAATAGAAGATTCATCAAGGAATTAAGTTCAATCTCTCGTCCCCTTTGTGCTCTCCTAGTAAAGGATGCTCTATTTGTTTGGACAGAAAGATGTGAGGGTTCATTCTCAAACCTCAAATCCTCTCTCACCTCTCCCCCCATCATGAAATCTCCAAATTGGAACCTTCCTTTTGAAGTTATGTGTGATGCCAGTGACTTTGCTGTAGGATCTATGTTAGGACAATGTTGTGATAAAAATCCTTATGTCATTTCTTATGCAAGAAAATCCTTAAATGATGCCCAAATCAACTACACCACCACTGAAAAGGAGTTACTTTCAATTGTGTTTGCCTTAGAGAATTTTAGGTCCTACCTCTTAGGATCCCCAATCACTGTGTTCACTGACCATTCTGCACTAAAATACCTCTTCCAAAAACAAGATGCTAAGGCTAGACTGATTAGGTGGGTCCTTCTCTTACAAGAATTCAACCTCACAATCAAGGATAAAAAGGGAGTTGAAAATGTTTTAGCTGATCACCTCTCTAGGATGGAATTTAAAGACAACTCAAATCACCTTTCTGTGTCTGATTTGTTTCCCGATGAACACATATACTCTATGAGTGACTTCCCTTGGTATGCCGACATAGCCAATTTCTTAGTTACAGGAGTCATTCCAAAATTCTTAGGGACTCAAGATGGAAGGAAATTCCTTTCTGATGTTAGACACTATGTGTTTGATGATCCATACCTCTATAAGTTTTTCCCTGACCAAGTCATTAGGAGGTGTGTCCCAGAATCTGAACAAGAGTCCATCCTTAAATTTTATCATAGTGAGGCATGTGGAGGTCACTTTTCCTCTAAGAAAACATCTTCTAAGATTCTTCAATGTGGTCTCTTCTGGCCCACCCTCTCAAAGGACTCCTACGCCTTTTGTCAAAGTTGTCCTAGGTGTCAAAAAGTAGGGTCCATCACAAAAAGGAATCAAATGTCACTCACTCCCATCTTAGTGGTTGAAATATTTGACTGCTGGGGAATTGATTTCATGGGTCCCTTCCCAAACTCTAGGGGATACCTCTACATACTCTTAGCTGTTGATTATGTCTCAAAATGGGTTGAGGTCATTACCACTAAGTCCAACGATCATCAAGTTGTGATTAGATTTCTAAAAGAGAACATATTTTCTCGATTTGGAATTCCTAGGTCTATAATCAGTGATCGAGGAACCCATTTCTGCAACCGCCCATTCTCTTCCCTCATGTCTAAGTATGGGATTTCTCATAAAGTTTCCACTGTGTACCATCCTCAAACCAATGGTCAAGATGAGTTAGAGAATATTAAGATTAAGAAAATTCTTGAAAAACTGTCAACCCCTCTAGGAAAGATTGGTATGAGAAACTCTTAGATTCTCTTTGGGCCTATCGAACCGCATATAAAACCATTTTAGGAATGTCCCCATATAGGTTGGTTTATGGAAAAGAATTCCATTTACCTGTTGAAATTGAGCATAAGGCCTTTTGGGAAATTAAGAAAATGGATTATGACCTCTCATTGGATGAAACAAAAAGGAAATTAGATCTCAATGAACTGGAGGAACTAAGGATGGAGGCTTATGAAAATTCAAGGATCAATAAAGCTAGAGTTCAATCCTACCAATCTAGGAATATCATGGTCAAACATTTTGAACTGGGAAAACTTGTGCTCTTGTATAGTTCAAAACTTCATTTACACCCAGGAAAGTTAAGGTCTAGATGGTCAGGACCTTTCATAGTGTATCATGTATTCCCCAATGGGGCAGTAGAGATTCAAGATCCCACAAGTGGTTACATTTTCAAGGTCAATGGTCAAATGTTAAAACCGTTCATTGAATCATTCAATAAATAGGAAATAGAGGCTGAGTTAACTGAGCCAACCTATGAACCATGAAAAAATTGATAGATTTAGGGTTCAATTCAAGCTAACGACGTTAAAAAAAGCGTTGCATGGGAGGCAACCCATGGTTTTCAAGTTTCCTATCATTTTGTTGTTTTAATAAAATTTATATTTTAATTAATCATTTTTATATTTAAAAAAATAGATTGTTGACCTGTTCTTATATTATGAGTATGGATGGGTATGAAAGGGGAGCACCATATTCATTCGTGTCACGTGGTGTGATTCTTGAGTAATACCTTACCCAGAAATTTAAAAAGAAGACAATGTATCATCAGTTTATTTTATTTTATATATATACTTATATTTTACTTATATATATATATATATACTCTTTTGTTTTGTTTTTTTGTTTTCCTTTTTCCACTAGGGAACTCTACAAGCGACATGGATATCAAAGGACTAAATTGGAGCAGAAAGAACTTCAAACTTCAACCACCAGGTGACTTCATTCCATGACCCTCATTTTCAATTTCCTTTTTGAACTGTCATTCTCTACCTCTACCCCCTTCTAAATTTTCTTTTCATTAAACACTGGGGACAGTGTTATTTTAAGTTGGGGGTGATATAAAATAAAAAATGTTTTTGTGTCAAAAAAATGATAAATGATTTGAAAAAAAAATTGTGAAAATGGAAGGAAAAATTCCTTTAACTTTGAACATGGTAATACACATTACACACTTTTAAACTGAATATAAAATAATTTAGCATACCCTGATTCTGATTTTAATCCTTGTATAATTTCATGAGCATAGATTTTGGAAAGTGTGGCTGTCCAATGTGATATTTCATCGTTTATATTTTCATCCGAATAAAAAAAATATCACAATGCACGTCCTTTGGATAGTGGGGTATTAGTTTGAGTTCATGGGGTCCCCCAAATAAATATAATAGGTTTGGTGATCATTTTAGTTTAATATGAGTATTCAAAAAAATAATAATAATAAATTTGCGCGTAGAGCAATGAAATGACCTAATGCATGGCTTTCGGCACTTGGGGATCGTGACTCCATAGTTGTCTGGCCCAGAGTTAGTAATTTTATCTCTATTTTTGGTAATTTGAATTTGTTTTTGACTGAGTTAACTTGAGATGAATCCCGAGTATGTGGGCTTCACTTGGTTCCCTAAGGTCTTTGAGCCTGGGAGTCATCGGCAAAGTCTCGCTACATGGGTTGACTCTTTTGAGTGCAATTTCAATTACCATGGAAAAATTGCAAAAAAAAATACAAAAAAAAATTGAATACTCATCTTAATATTGAAATGTGATTCCACCTAGCACTTCCGTAATTTTCCCCTTGAATAAAGATGAACCCCCATGTCTATTGTGATGCACAACACATCCTCATACTTAATTGATATTGGATGAAATATGGAAATGAATTTGAACAAAGGAATGGGCTTGGGATTGGGATCTGCTTATGAAACTATCTTGTATTAAAATATTTTTATGGGTTTCATTATTGTTTCATATATGGGTTTCTGGTGATCATTTTTTATTAAAATGTTTTTGGAAAAGGGAATTCGAATTTCATATTGTTGAGATATATTTTGCTCGGGACTAGCAAAACTCAAGTTGGGGGGTGTGATTAGTCACTAAATGAGGATAATATTCATTTTTAATATAAATAATATTCATGTTATTTTTTATTCATAAACACCATTTTAGTGAATGTTACACTTTGAACATCATTTCACATTATGATTGTAATTACTTCTTAAAATGCACTATTATGTGGTACATTTTTTAACATCATTTAAAGTACCCAATGAGTCATCTGATTTTAAGGAATATAACTATCCATATTTTAATTTTATATTTTGGTAAATTGATCTAAACTTAAATATGAACATGTTTTATTTTGGTATCAATGGAGAATTCATGGAATAAGATGGGGATATTTTGTGATGAAAGGAAGCAAACATATTGGACACCATCCCACTGATGAGACTGTGGGGCTCAACATACAAGCCCAATGAATCCCAAATTTTGTGGGATGCTATAATACATGTATAGGAACAAATCACTATGCATTATCCAATGATAATTTTGCCTCTATGGTGTCCATTTAGACGTCCAAAGTTAGAAATAAAATTCTGGGTCAGATTCTGCGGCCCAGAAACACATCCCACTAATCTGATCATATCTCCGAATATACAACTCTAAATGGGCCCAAATGTTACATTAGGTTAGGAGACATCTGGGTCTTCATTTTATTCTTCTATGGACCACTCTGATTCGGCCATCTAGAAGGTCATCAAATCGTGTCTGTTCGGTGGATGAAAGCTGGCTTTCACCTCGGGTAAAATGTGGAAAAGTCTAAGTTCCACAAGCATTCCACCATCCTAGGCCTACCATAATCAAGTGGGATGCTTTGTACTGTTGGAGGATCGACCCAAGGCTTCCAAAATTCCTATTTAAGGCAGTGGGGGTGGAGGATTTGACAATCTAGGATGCTTTGTTCAATTGTAATGTTATGCTGCAATTTTGTTGTCTCAAATTTGTCTTTCACATGTAAGTTGTTAAATTCACTTTAGTTTCTTAATAAAAGTTCTTCTTCTACTCATATTCTATTTTTCTTCATCTCACTTTGATACCGTTTCCTCAAGGTGTGAATTTATTTACACCAAATCTTGTGAAATTATTCACACAATAGTGGAGTGATCATTTTATTTTTGTTGTTTTCTTTACTTCTCCATGTCCTCCCTCATGAGTCTACTTTCCACTTCCATTGAAACCATAGAATAAATGGAGGGATAACCTACTTATGGGTTGATCAAAGGGAGTAGAAAGGGGCTGTATTGGATGTTATTTATCACCTCATTAATGTATAATCACTTCTTTAATTGAGATTTTTATTTGATGATTTTTAAACTCCATCGTCCTTGTTGAATTTAAGGCCACACACTTCAAGTGCTAATACGAACCTTTACCTTGAAGTGCTCAAAACTTTGATCCTTTAAGTGTATAGGTGATTAGTATTAAAGGGTGTAGGAATTAAACCATTAAGTGATGATTTTGTTTTATCTCCTTAAATGAACCCATCTCAAATATAAGAAATTGAAATCATTTAAAAGGAAATACGTCCAATCCACCCCGAGCGATAACCTAGGATCAACTCATTCTTTTAAATTGAATTCACTTAATTATCTTAGAGTTATTTTAAACCCATCCGAAATCAACCCAAGTTGGCCACTTAATATCCAAAAACATTCCATAGAATATACGTGTCTATAGGTTACTTCTTAGGTCTTTGAGGATTCGACAACCCAAGCTAAACTACAAGGATCGTCTTACCTTCTTCTCTTGGGTAAATTTGAGCGAGAATCAGATACTCTATTGAATTATTGGGTATTGTTTATGTAATATTTTTTCCTACTTCTCTAAAACTATAAAACTAAAATTTCCTTGGGTGTGTAAGTGATCCAACATTTTATTTTGATGTTGTATATTTTGGATAGATAAAATCAGTTCACCTTTATCAGTATCAAATACAGAATTGTAAATTTTATTATTTCAACACTGGATCTAGTAGTGTGGGTTTGGGGCTGTTATAGTTAGTATCATAGGAGGGTTTATAAAACATTGTATAATATGATATTTTCTTTTGATTTTATCTTAATATTTAATGATTCCATCATGGCTTTATGGTTTTCAAATTAATCGTAAGTTTGAACCCTTACACTCCCCTTTTTAGGTTTCAAGTGATGATATCTTAAAGTGATTAATGGCATTTTGGGACACATTTTATTGGGTTGAGGTATATGTAACCCTTAAGTTTATTGTGATTTATTATTTGAGGAAGAAAACTATTACTTTTTTGGATATAAGTTTAATGGTATTGGTGAAATTTAGGGTTTATATGATATTGGATATCATGGTAATTATGGGGACATTTGTTTTATCATATAAATGGTCATGGGATTGAAAATTGATTTGATGACTAAGTAACTAATGTTATTTCAGAAAATGATCACTATATTTTTTTACTTGTAAGTTGAAGGGTATTTGATAACATTTGATGTTAAAACACTATTTAATGTTGAGATTATTTAGGTTATTTTGGATATAGGGTTATTTATTTATGGAATTATTTAGTTTAAATATTGGGTACTGCTATTGAATTTTAGAGATTATTGTATCATATGAAAGTTTATTAATTTTGGGAAATATATTACCATGTTCTAACAATTTTGGTTTTATTTAATGTCTAAATACAGGAGGAATATATCTTTATCCCTTTTATGGTTATGTGTTCATTAAAAGTTGATATTAGTACTTCACACATGAAAAATTCATCTTCAATACTCATTGTTTGGAGAAAAAGATGAGATTGTGGTGGAAATTGGCTAAAGGATGAAATTTTAATTTTCAAGTAAGTATATTTCACTATGTTTTCAGTATATATGGTAAAGTAATTCCTAAACTCTAGGAAAATTATTTTGAAATAAAAAATTTATCCCAGTACCTTCATTTCTGATGAACTGATGGTCTTTTCACCCATCATAAATTTATGGTTTTGAGGTCCTAAACTTTCTATCGGTCATTCACTTTCATATGATCAATGATATATATCATTCTATTTATATTATTTGGTTTTAAAAAAAGGTATTTAAAAAATATCTAGCCTTTTATTACAGAGATAAAGTTAAAATTGTGAGGTTTCAATTTATTAAAGGGGGAGGATGTAACACCCTGGGATTTTAAATAAAGAAAATTATGTTTGATAGCATATAAAAAATGAAACATTGGGATTAAATGAGAATGTAACACCCTGATACATTATGATATATTTCTTTTAAAATAAATTTAATCTCTTTGATATCTTTTGGTACATGCAACCTTGAGATTTTTATGTTCAATAGCGTATACAACACGCAACACTGATCTTAAACGACTAGAGAAATATATAACTATTATAACCTAGAAATTAAATTAGAGGGTGAGAATAGTATTAAATAATTTATGAAATTTATATATAATTTTCCTAATAAATATAAATTATTGATAAATTTATAGTAAAAAATCAATCAATTTTTAGTAAGGTAATTTTATTCTTCAAAAATGTTTTTTATTTTTTTTCATGAAAAAATATTATAATTATTTTTTATAAATTTTATAAAATTTATTCTATAAAACAAACTTCATTTTTTAAATCATAATATCAAAATTTACCTTGAGTTAAATTTTGGGTTTTTTCAAAAAATATTGATTTTTCAGTGAATAGTTAAAAACACCGATTTTCGTAAGAATGCCATCTCCTTTCAATAAATTAATTAAATTTTAAGGTCCCATTATGTTTTTAATATGATTTAAAATTAAATAATTATTATTTAATTATATTTTTATCCACTTAATTACATTTTAATCATATTTATATTTGATTTTTGTATAAGTAAATTTTTGGGTTTAAAAACGGATTTTTCTGAAAACTGTTTTAAAGTGCATAATGTTTATCCATTTTAATTAAATAAAAAAACTCTTAATGAGGGATTTTTTAAAATTAAATTTATAGATTGAATATTAATAAATATTAATTTATATTTATAAAATGATTATTATTAGTCGTAGATTTAATATAAAATCATTTTTTCATGAAAAATACACTTCTTGAAAACCCACTTTTTCGTCGCATCTGTGGGGTTGATTTTAAAATAAATTTTCTAATTATTTGAATTTAATTTGTAAAAATAGATTAAATATTTATAATTATAATAATTTATATTATATAATAATATCAACTTAATTTTTTACCATAATGAATAGTGAAAATCGTAAAAATTATTTACCGCGATTAAGGTAAAAACAGGTTAATCGGGGGTTAAACTAAAAATACAAGGGTCAAAATGACCTAAACATTTCTAAAATATATATTATGGACTTATTTAGACCATATAATTTTTAATTATCAATAATGGTCCATCTTGTTTCCTTTTGGAATGTGAAAAACATGGTTACAGCTTTTTCTTTTCAAAAAATTACAAGTGCGTTACTCACCTCAGTTATAAAAGGCCTCCCCATCTCCTCTCCTATTCACACATTAAAAGAACTTTGTCTCAGTAAATACTTTCCCAAATTCCTTCATAAATTCCATAAAAATTACCTATATCCCTTAGTTTTATAATAAATTTATCCAAAGAATACTTTTGGTGCTTACCTAAGGAGGTTGTCCAAAGAAGAGGTATCATGCTTAACCGTGTGTTTTTGTTTTATTTATTCTTCCACCACCTTCAAATATTATTCAATTGTGATTATATAATAAAAATAGTATCTAAAATATAAATATATTTATTTATTTTAATTTTATACCCTAAATCTATCTCCTCTTCCATCAAATGCGATACAAAATCATCATTCGTGTGTACGGTGGACTACCGCCTTGCGAACTAATGTTATTCATTTTTCATCATTGCCTCTCATAGATTGTTATAATGATGGATTTAAAGTATATATATGATGTTTTTAAAATATTTATACCTTTTTAGTTATGATATCACATATACCTTCTTACTTTCCATTCTATTAGGGATGTGATAATGTTGTTCGTTTGTACGGCAGACTGCTGTCACGTGAAGCGATGTGATTCATTTATCAATCAATCTTAAAATGGAAGATAATAAGGATAGATTTAAGTAATATATGTGATATAAATGAAATTATTATGATATTAATTACATATTTATCATTCTAAAAATAAAATATATCATTTTCTTTCTTACACTAAAAAAGATAATGTCGTTCATGTGCACGTGTGGACTAACGCCTCCATGAAGAGATGTGATTCTTTTTTCATCACCAAAACACATGGATGATATATATAAGTATATTTAATGAAATAATTTAGAATGTATGATATGATTATAATTATTTAAAGATAAAATATTACTTACCTTCTTTCCATAATGATCGTTTAAAAATGGAAATGTTACTCATGCGTATGTATGACCTACCGTATCCATAATTATAACATAGTTCATTTTTCATAACCATATATCATTATTGATTTTAAAAATAAAATTAATGTATAAATATGATATATATTTCATTATTATTATTCTAGAGATGTTGAAATAATGACCTATTTGACCAAGGTTAACACACCAAATCTATTTTGAAATAATGAACCAAACATCCTCAAAACACCTGACATGGAATAAACTGATTAAGTATTAAAATATTCCATTAAGATAAATAAAATAAATTATTTAAGTGTAAAATGGGTTATGAAGATAATTTTTCAAAGATACCAACACATTTTATTTTTTATTTTTATGGGTTTCTAATGATTATTTTGATCAAGATTGAAATCACATGGCTCGTGATTATTGATTCTTATGACTCTTGCATTTGATAAATCTTTATTCCATATTCCATGATTGGAGATTCAGGTATTTATGTGTATTAGTTATCTTATTTTATGCTCATTCTATTTAGTTATTTCATCATACCCTTATTCTCATATTATTCTCACTGATTATATTCAATTGTTAATGCTTATGTTTACCCTTACTGAGCATTTGAGCCCACCCTTCTTATGTTTCCTTTTCCCTGGATTATCAAATATGATATAAAATGAATTGTTTCTATAAGGTATTCATATGGATTATTTTGATGACATAATATGGAATATGAAAATATGGGTATAGTGGGAAAGATACTCTCCTAAATTATTATGCATTATTTTATGTAATAGTTTTTCTTAATTATCTAAAACTCTAAACCTAAAAGGTCCTTGGGTATATAAGTGATCCAAAATTTCCTTTTGATGTTGTAAGTTTTAGATGGTGAAAATTGGGTCACCTTCATCCGTATCAAAGCCGTAAGTGTAAATTTTATTATTTTAGTAATAGATATAAGAGTGCAGGTTCGAGGATATTATACTAAATGTCATCATAGAATCACTAGGATATAGAACATCTGATCCTGATCACTTGTGTTGTTCTTGGTTGATCGTAGTCGAATTATTCTCAATAGAGGAAGAACTCTTGATGTTCTCTCATTGTCTTGAGAGAGGAATGGAGGAGAGCACTCTAGATCTCTTAATCTCTCTCTTTGTATTGAGAGTGTCTCGCTCTATCTATTGTGCACACCAAAAGTTATTTAGGAAAGAGATATAATTATAAAATTATTATAGCAGGTTTAGGGTTGGAAAATTAAAGATTGAACCCTTTCCATCTTTATAATTATTAATTGAACCCATGCCTAATAATAATAATAATATCATTAATCACTTTCCATGTTCAATACCTTTAAGAATATTTAAATAAATATCATTTATATTATTTCTAATTGGACCATTAGACTTAGTTCTCTCTCCCTTGTGGTCATTTATCGATCCTCAAATAATGACTATTTAATAAATAAATGCCACTATATTATTATATGATAAATATAATAAATATTATATTCACCAAACTTGAAAATAAATATTTATTATTATTATTATTTAACTCTCTTATTATTAAAAATAACATGTGATTAAATTATAGTGATCAACCAAACTGAATAAATATTATTTATTATAACTTTTTAAATTCATTACTTAAAATTAACTGAGATTGCAGATACACTAAGTGTGTGACCCTCTAGGTATCTTTCTCAGTGGTGTTAGGAATAACTACCTAAAGTACAATATTAGCATCTAATAACATGCCAAATCTCCTGTAGAGAAAAAATTTAAAGTCACAATGATATCTAACCTCTTGTAAATTTTTACTATGTAATATAATCCTTTTATCGCAATATCTCTAATAAAAAAAGTTGAATTTCATTATAATCAACTTATATGATCGATTTCTCTTTCTTTGACTTTCTAGAAACGAAATCATCCATCGAACACCATGATCATGGAGTAAGAAGTTCCATTCCCATCAAGGGCCTGACTTATCAACTTCCATCGATGGATGGAAGGGATAAATCCTTTCTCACATTATCCATTAAAGCAATATCACTTGTAATGCACCCAACGTATCCTACTTCACCAAGAGCAAATATAATCATAGTTTTCATAAATACATAAAATAGTTTGATCCATGATATCCATTAATGATAATCTTAAATTCTATAGATCAATACACATGTCTGTATATAGTAATATCCAATATTACATGGAAATTTGGATTTCTAATTAATGAGTTTATTCTCATAACCTACTATCATGTAGATTGCCATGGGTTAACACCATGAGAAGGTGATTTAATGTCTTATGATCCTCCTAACCCCTATATTATGTGTCTTATTTGTCCTATCAAACAATATCATCCATCCATAGAACAAGTTTCAAGAATAATGTCATGGAACCTCTAGGTTCTCGTCATAGTAGGGAATTTCTATAACCTTTTAGTGTGAAATATATTCTAAGGACATTATCACATACAAACATCATGAAAATGAATAATCATAATGTGATAAGAAAACTTATTTAATAATAAAATCATGTAATCAATTACTAAAAGAGTCGGTTCTAGAGCATTAACTCCAACATTTCCAAGATTCGTGGACTTTTCCATTTAGATGCTTTAATTGCTACTTCAACAATTAAGGCCTTATACTTTCCTTTAATCTTCTTTTTTCTAATGATTTTGAGTATTGATAATCATATTTTTTGGATGGTAAAATGATAAGACAATAATTATCATGATGACCAGGTTGATCACACCTTCCATGGACTTCAAGAATATCAAACTTGTTTTATGATCTATGTCCTGAGTTCAAAACCAGTTTCTAAACTTCCATATATTGATAGGAATGACTCCCCCTAAATAATTTTTAGTAATGACTTCTAGTTTGATTGAGTTATTTTTGATTGAATCAAAAAATCATTTTCATATACCCAAAGGCCCCACAATACCAATAATAACCATAAAATCGTATTTACCTTTGAAGGTGACACACTATTGAGATTTTGTTGACTGTCTTCCACCCTTCTTAAAGACATCAATTTTAAATAATTTCTATGAAATAGAGTTTTGGTGAACTCCCAACTCTTAAATATTCAAATAAATACCATTTTAATCTCTTATAAATACACCAATTTTATTATATTTTTCATTCAATTTTGTGCTCTTATAATTTCTATATTTTAGAACATCACTTGATTTAGTTTCAACCTTACTCTTCAAGAATTGTTTCATTTTCACTAATTTTTCACCAACATTTTCAGAATTATTCTCATATTTATGGAATTAATTCTATTTGTATTCTTAAAAATCACACTTCATAAAACATTCTCTAACTTATGAAATAGAATTATAAACACTGGATCTGCACTTATTTAAATCCTCTTCAATTTTTATCAAGGTTTATTTTAAATTATTAAACTCCTTTTATTTATAATTAAATGTTTTTTTCCAACTTGATGTTAAGATTATTATCATCATAAAGAAAATTATTCAACCCATTAACTTCATTAGGAATCTAATATTTTTCTTTTGAAAAGTTAAATTTATTTTTGTTAAAATATTTATCATCAATTTTCAATTTTTTTATCTCCTTCTCCTATCTGGAAATATTTGAGACATTTTTTTAATTATCTCTTTATCATATACTCCATATCAATCTCTTATTATTCTATACTTTCAAAACTACTTTCATCACTTGAAATACTTTCATTATTAATGTAATGATCATTTTTTAGTATCTTTATCATTGGAGGAAAATATATCTTCATATTCATTTTCATTGTCTATACCTTCCTTAGACAAGAAGTTTCTATTATGAAATATAGAAAACTTATTACCCTTATCATTGTAAAAAACCTTTGGATTATTGTGTTTCTTATTTGAGAATCTTCTAGGAATATCACTTTCCTATTCACTATCTTTATTGGTTTTAGATTTTGGATAATTTTCAGTATAATGTCCAATAGCTCCAAAACCTAAAACATTTTAAGGGAATAATTCCATTGTACTTTACTTACCCTCTTCTAAAGTTTATTGAGATAAAAGACATAGATTCATCAAACTTATCATATAAATCTTCATCAGAATATTAATAATAAGATTATTCTTCAACTACAACCTTCTTATTTAACTTATCTTACTTAATGGCATTGAAATTGATTTCTTTTTCAAACTTCACCTTCTCATTCATATCATTTTCTTTTCTCATTTCATAAGAAATTAAGATATTATGAAAATAATCAAGAGAAATATCACTTGAATATATTTATTCCAAATTAAATACATTATAATCAAACTTATTTGGTAATATGAATAGAATATTTTCAATAATATCATAATATTCTAACTCTTAATCATAGCCTTTGATGGTACTCACAAATTTATTCACCCATGTGAAGAAACTATCAATATTTTTATCATAACATAACTAAATATCTTCAAACTTATGTATCCAAAACTCTAATTTAGCTCTCTTCACTTTGTTCTTTCCTTTATAGATATTTTTAAGTGTTTATAAAATATATTTAGTGGTTTTGATTCATTTGAATTTCAAAAACTCACATCCTATGAGAGATGAAAGGATATAATTCTTTATATGACCATCATTTTCCAAATTTGTCTTATATTTTACTATCATAGAAATACCTTTAGCCTAAGGAACATACCTATTAGTTGTGAATTCCAAGGAATCATAACTGATGTCCTATAGTGTATCATTAATTTATTTGGGTTTAATAAAATTTAAAAATTTATCAAAAACTCAAACTTTTTCAACTAACTAATTTTATGGTGGAAGTTATGATTTCAAGTTCGAAGTCATGATATGGTGAAAATTAATTTTAATAATTTTAAATTATTAATTAAAAAATTATTTGAATGAGATTTATTGAAAAATAGAAGGAATAAATAAATTGGTTTTTTATCAAAATGAGAAAGCATGCTAGGTTTTGTAAATTTTAGGTTCGTGTGTGGATGATTTTTAAAAATTAAATTATTTTGTTTTTTTTTATCATCAGATTCAATTCGAAGGGTGATACTAAGTCTTTGTATCTCCCATTTAATAAAAAAAATTCCTTTTTATATTGTTAATTACTTAGTCTTATTAATGAATAAATAGTCTTGATACCAGTTTTAAACAAAATCATTTTAAATTACACAATGGTCATGTGATATTTAAAAGGATTAATTGCCATATTTTATTTCTATCTTCTTAATCACCTTTTAAATGGTCATGAAACAAAATAGAAAAGTGGAATAATTATAAGAATAATGTGACAAACCAAAAATGAACAAATAAAAAGAAAATACAACATAGGAACACTCTACCGTTATTTTACATCACCTAGAAAAAAATGGGATTACCCCCTCACGGTAGTCATGAGAGTGTTATAGGTGAAGAAGAAAATAAATTATAAAGAGATGGTGGAGATTTCCATGGTTTAATGAGTCATCTAGGTAAAACCTTTGTTTGTCATTAAATGCCTTGGAGGAGTTCCCAAGGCCTATATTTATAGTCATGAAAGACCCCTTGGTTCATAAAATTATCTATTAAACTTTCCCAGGTCAACTCTGGTAGTTATTGGGCATTAAGTTATATTTATTCATTGAATTTCACAAGTTTTCAGAACTTACTAAGTGTGATGGGAATGTGTTGTGGCATGACACTTTGTGTCATGTCATGACTTTTCATGACTTTCCTCCAAAATTTATTTTTCACACATTGTTTCATATCATTAATTCCCTGTCGAATTTTCACATTGTGAATTACCTATTCATAACATGAATAATCATTTTCTTATATTTTATACTTCATCTTCATGGGAATCTTTAATTATGATCCTAAAATTTGATCATTGACCTATCCCATGTCCCGAAGAATTGTTTTTATCCTTGAATTCATCTATGTCTCTCTTTTTTCTTCCATATAATATTTTCATATGTAACCTAGCATGAAATAAATCAAAATAATTAATATTCAAGTAATTTTAACCAACTAAATTACAAAAACAATGAATTTTGAATTTAAAAAAAATATTCAAAAAATGTAAACATCAAATCCCCCTACACTTAAACTCATTCTTGTCCACAAGAATAGAATCTAAAAAAATTAAAAAGATGACCACTCTATCATGATTTAAATTTAATGTTAATAAAATTAATATATTAAATGGGGAATTTAAAGATTCAAACATCACATGAAAAATTTTCATCACCTCCTCATTTTTCAAAGAAATTATGTCAACCATGTATTTTACTTTTCCTCTTTGACTTAACTATTCCTTTTTTTCTTTCATTCATATTTTTTAATTTATTTTAATTTTTCATGCTACTTTAAATTTACCTCACTTTAATTTTTTTTTATCATCAAGCTAAAAATGTAGTGGAATTATGAACATACCTAAAATCATGATCCTTACCATAAGCTTTCAGTTCATCTAATTTCTCCACCCTATAGAGGAAAATTCATAAATAATCATGAGTGCTTCACCATTAGTATCAAACAACTCTAAGGCTTAAGGGTATGTGGGTAAATGATGTAAAAATAAATAAATCTCAAAAGGAGTACTGAATCAAAAGTATTTTGAAAGATAATAAATGGAATCCTGATGAAAAATTATCCCTTTAAAATTTTACATCTCCCAAAACTCAAAGTAAGGTCATGAATCAGTGAAGTATAATGAGTGATACACCCTCTTGATTTTTTTTTATTTTTGATTTTTTTTTCAATTTTTTGAATTTTTCAAAATTTGAGTTTGGAAGAGTCTCACATCCACCAACCAAATCCAAATAATAAAAAATCATTAGTCAATTAAATGGTACTTTTTTACCCTATAAGGCGAAAACTATTTTTTTTATTTTATTTTTTCAAGAGGGTGTGAAATAAATTATAATAAATGATAAATCATAAAACTTCCCAATATCACATGAAAAATACCCCCCACACTTATTTTTTACAAAAAAAAATATCCCTTAAACCATGTTATCATATCTCCCACACTCATTTTTAAAGATCATTCAAAATATTTAGAGTAGGTTGGGATAGGATAAAATTGGATTATAATGCGGCTCTTTCCCAAACAAGGTTGTTTATGGATTCTATGGTCTTACAAAGGATTAATGTAAAGGTGGGTCTCAGAATAAGGGCTTATCAAAAAATTTCTCAATAATTTAAAATATAATTTTTTAAAATCATAGTTTTTAAATGATACAAATCATTTCTAGAAGAAAGGCACGCCCAAGTTTCACTCAAGAAATTTACTCAATAAAATAATGGAAAACTCATACTCCCCTATTACATAGTGTGTGTTGGTATATGGCTACAAAATTTATTTTTTATATATATTTGTTTATTTTTTTAATCACCCGCCTTATGCCTTAGTTTGAACCTAAAAATGAAAATCCATACATGAGATTGTAGGTCCTTTTTCAATAAAATTTGATAAGATTGAAGGAGAGTGTGTGTTTCAAATAGAAAGAGAAAAATAAAAAACTTGGATTGCCTCATCGAAGAGATTTTTTTATGTTTTTGGATCTAAATTGCCTTTTCTCAGCTTAGGTTATGGGGGTTTGAAAATATTATACCTTTTTTAGGAATGATTAATGGTTATAATTGGGTCATATCTAGGTATGTAGGCCCCCTTCCTTTTTTTGACATCAGTTTTAACCTACCTATGGGTAATACCTGCTATAATTATATAGGGCCAATACACCAAGGCTTCATCAAACCTAAAAAATTAGTATCAAGGTTATGGACCATCCATACCTTTTGACCTTTTTAAAACTTGTCTTTTCTAGCTATTTGTCCATCATTAGTAATCATGTCTCACATATTTCAGTATATCTTCTCAAATTACGCACCTTCCTTCTTGGTAGTGGTGATATCATCCTCTTCCATCTTGGGCATGATTTCCTCTTAAAAGTATTCATCTCACATATCATAATTTTTTATTTCCTAGTGTATATTAAAATTAACCTATTCATTTTTGATCCCCAAGCATAACTCACTACTTTGGACATCGATTAATGCTCATCTGGTCACCAAGAATGGTCTCCCTAAAATAATGGGTATCATCTCCTCGTCTATTTTAAGAATGAGAAAGTCAATTGGGAAGTAAAACTTGTCTACCATAATAGGAATGTCTTTGATGATCCCTCATGGGTACTTTATTATTGAGTCTTCCAGTTATATCATGACCTCCATAGTCTTCATTTATTCAAGTAATAGGATTTTTAATTTATTTTAGTACATTATATTCATGTCGACACCTAGGTCACACAAATCCCTCCAAGACCCATTAGATCTGATATTGATTGGAATCTAAAATCTACCTGGGTTAGGTCATTTCTTTGTGTTATCCTTTGACATCATATCTAAACACTCTTGTGTCAATGGGATCATGTTGATTTCCTCTAGCCTCTTCTTATTGCATACCAACTCCTTCATGAACTTTTCATAGGTTGGAATATTAATGATAGATTATGTAAAATAAATGTTAATGTACACTTTTTAATATTTTTAATGAACTTGATTTATTATGCATTAAATTTCCCTTTCTTTAGACTTTATGTAAATAGTATTATTGGCTTGAAAAGAGGGGGTTCTTCTTTTAATGCTTCTTCAACTTTTTCTTTTCCCTTTTTTCCAAATTTTCTCCTTTTACCTTGATTGTTTCAGAATTATCATATATCATCTTTCAACTTTTAAGGGTGATTATTTTCAAATATTCATGGGGTCTGACTTTTGGGTGTCCTAATAGTACTCCTCTTGGCCACTCTCATAGTTTTCCATCAATTTGATCGACCTGAAATTCATGGTTTCAGAGTGTGAACTTATTTTATCTTGATTTATCCTTAAGTTACTTAATTTATTCTCATTTATCTTTTAATTAGTCAATCATTTTTTTAATGGAATCTCATGTGGTCATTATGAATGAATCCAAAATCTTCTCTAGGGTGTAGATTTGGATCTGGATAGATGGGCCTTCATGTTATTGAAATCCCAATGCCCTTTATTGATAACCTTGTCCTTGTTGTTTTATCTTTTAACCCTAAAAATTATTACCCTGATTATAATCATCATAATTAGATTCTTCAACATACATACCTTGGGGTTGTTTTTGTTGACCCATCATGGTGTCCATATTTTTTCAAAAGAATCCATTTTCACCAACATCCATTCATTATTATTGATCATGTGGATGCCTCTTCATTGCATCCCTTATCCATACCACTGGAAACTATTTTTTCCATTTCATTGAGTAATTTGTAACTTTATTCTAGTGATTTTTTCATTAGGGATCCTCATCCTGTAGAATCTATGATGGACCTATTCACTTACAAAAAAACCCTTGTAAAATGTTTGAATAAACAACAAAATTTCAATAATATGGTGAGTAAATTTTTGAATCATGACTTTGAAATTCTCCCATGCATTGTAGAGTCACTCGTCTTCAAATTAATTAAAATTTAGAATATTTACCCTTATGTACATGGATTTTGAAGTAGGAAAGAAATTTTTTAAAATTTTCCTTGATAACTCACCTCACATAGTGATGGAATGGGATGGAAAGCTCTGAATCTATTTATGATCATGGTATCTTAATTAAAATCTAAAGATTAAAACTCTTACTGTGTCACTATAAATGCTTTGGAATTGAAATATGTCACAAATTTTGAGAAAAAATTCTAAAGTATGAGTTCAAATACTCATTTGGAAATCTGTAAAATTGAACACTGTTAAAGATCATTTAAATGATGGCTGGTTGGATTTCAAAATTATTGGTTGTAACATGTGTCACTAGGATGCTCAGTTGTAGTCCTGAGTTGGATGTCTTCCCGTAGTCAATGAAAGCTTGAATCCCTAGATCTCTTTATGGTGCCCCAAAAACCTTTTGGTGATCTACACTATACATGATCCCAGTTGCTTTAATATTCCTTATTAAGCTTCATTTGAGCATAGAATCGTATTGGAAAATATATTTTCTTTTTGATCGAGTGTAATGGTCATGCATAAAAAATTGTATCTATAATTATAAGACAAGAACACCAAGCGTAAAATGGAAAAAAATAAATAGATAAAATTAAAAATATAAAAAATATATCTTAAAACAATACCCACAAATAAATCCAAAAAATTGATGGCATGTAGGGCATTGTTAATTCCTTTGGGTTTAATCAAATTTAAAATTTTATAAAAACTCAAACTTTTGCAACTAAATCATTTTATGTAGACAGTGATGAGTTCAAGGTCAAACCCATGAGACAGTGAAAATTATTTTTAGGAATTTTAAATGATTAATTAAAAGAATATTTGGATGATATTGATTGAAAAAAAATGAATAAATAAGTTGTTTTTTTATCAAAATGTGAAAGCGTTCTAGGTTTTGTAAATTTTGGGTTCGTGTTCAAGTGATTTTTTTAAATTAAATTATTATTTTATCATTGGAGTCGAGATGGAGGGTGATCCTTGGTTTTAGGATATCCCTTTTAATGAAAAAAATCACTTTTTATATGGTCAATTACTTAGGGTTATTAATGAATTAATTGTCTCGATACCATTTTTAAATATAATTGTTTTAAATTACACAATGGTCATGTGAGATTTAAAATGATCAATTTCCATGTTTTATTTTTATCTTATTAATAAAGTTTTCAATGGTCATGAAATGAAATAAATAAAATAATGGAATAATTTGAATAATAATTCAACAACCCAAAATGAAAAATAAAAATAAAAGAAAACACACACACACACTCCCCTGGTATTTTACATCACCCGACACAAAAATGGGATTACCACCTCATGGTAGTCATGAGTGGTTTTGAGGGGAAGAGGAAAAGAAATTATAGAGATATAGGGTAGAGTTCTTTGATACAATGTATCATCTAGGGAAAACATTCATTCATCCTAGAATGCCTTGGAGGACCACCCAAGACCTATATTTATAGGTGTGAAATACCCCTCAGGTTATAAATTCATTCACTAAACCTGTTCAGGTCAACTCTGGCAGTTATCAAGAATTAAGTCATATGTATCCATTTAATTTCAAGTGTCATGAGAACTTACTGGGTTTACTGATAATGTTTCATGATGTGACACATAGTTTCACGCTATAATTTTTCATCACTTGCCTCTAGAATCTTTCTTCGCACTTTATCTCACATTATGAATTACCTGTTGAGGTTTCACATAGTGAATTACCTATTCACGGCATGAATAATCGTTTTCCTGATTTTTTGGCTCCTTCTTTACTTAAATATTCAATTTAGACCTCAAAGTTGAGCCTTGACCTATCCCATGTCCTGAAGCATCATTTTCATCCTGAAATTCATCTTTGTTTTATTTTTTCTTCCTTTGAATATTTTTATATATAACCTACCATGAAATAAATAAATAAAATAGTATTCAAGAAAATTTAACCAATTAAATTATAAAAATAATGAATTTTATATTTAAAAAAAATATACATGAAATGTAATCATTAATAAATGATAGATAACATGTATGACATCATCCTGTCTTTCTATATATGATAGATTTTCCCAACAAGTGTAGAATCCCCTTTCCATTCATTGAATTTAAATTATCAATAGTAGATAATACAAATTAGTGAACTATTATTCAAATCAAGAGAGTGGGAGAGATATAGATACTAAAAAAATCCAACAAATTCAAATAGATTATCACAAAGTAAGGGAACATAGTGCTCCAATACCACTTATAGAACCACTTTAGGATAAAATAAGGGTCACTATGAATGGGTGAATCAGTGATCAATGTTATTTTTATATTTCTTTAAAAATAATATTCACCACTTTTTATAATATAGTGATAATTGTTACAACACTCCTAAACACACATTAACATAAGAGAACATAGTATAATTACAAGGTTCACCTATAAATGTGAGAAGGTTGTCCCTTGGTGTGATATGTATTACTCTAGGATCACACTACCCACAAGAATCATCATGTGACTACAACAAGAAGGGTATAACCTTGAAGCTTGAATTTTCACATCTCTCAACTATGTTTTGGTGCTTCCCACACACAAACACATCATGTACTTTACAATGATAAAATATTGGGTAACATTAACAAAAAATCATCCAAATAGAATTACTATCAGTTTTTTAGTGTGTTGAAATCTTCCACTTTCACTCTACATGTATGATAATAAACAATTAGAAATTTTTCTTCAAACTTGTACAAGAATAATTTGATTATTCACTTTTTATAAACAAAGCATAAAAACAATCACTTTAATCTTATTCTTCTTTTCCCTTTATTATAATTTGGATAATCACATAATCTTCATTGTATTTCACATATCTAGAACTTCTTCATCATCTTTATCTCTAATCACTTATTTCTTCTCTAATAATCTACACTTATCAAATTTTCATAGTAGACCCTTCTTTAAGAAATTTATATTTGAATTTGAATTTGAAATTCAAATTACCTTCTTGAATCACAAACCTTAGATCATATCACATCACAATCTTGACTATTGAATTCAAATTGCTTGTTAAAATAGGTTGTAATAACTACCCAATTCTGAATATGAATCCAATTTATCATTCTTAATCAAGCTGCCTATATTTTCCCTATAAAATAGAGTATGTGGCATGTTCTAGGCCCTTATAGTATATCCTATTAGTTTCCCATGGATTTCACTCAACTTCTATATAAGGTTGAGGTATGCAATATAAGTTTCATCATGGAGGCCTTGAATTTTCAAGATCCACCAAAAACCATTATAATCACCTTTGTGGCATGGTATATTCACTGTGATGTAGTCCTTTATATATTCTTCTAACTATGGTGTAGGAAATGAGCTATGGTATGGAGGTATCATATTTTACAAAGTCACTCAAAATCGACCTAACCTCCTCTATGGTGTGGTCCTCCTTCTACAGTAAGGATAACTCTAACTAAGCATCCTCTATGGCATGAACACTCGAACTATAACATGAGGTTATATAGACCATTTTTCATCCTACTAATAATTTTAACTTCTCCATGGCATGTACACATCTACTGAGGCATAGCCTAACTTGATCTTAGAAGTTTGTGGCATGGACATCAGATGCATCACATAACTTATTCTTAAATCAACTTTTATGATGCAATACCTGTGTTGAGGCATGAAACTCCTTCTGTTTCTCCTTCTAAACTGCATGAATCATGAAATACTTTCATGATATATAAACACTTTGAAGCAGTTTAAGAATTGTCATAATTTTTCTTTAAGAATCTTCACCTCATAATAAATGCAATTTTGAATAAGATTTATGCATTGATAGTAAAATGAAACACAAAGTATCATATCCACTCCAACCACTTTCAAAAAATTCTTTCAAAAACATCTCAACACCTCTTGGTCTCAACAATTGATATAAGATTAAAATTCATTCAACAATTATGATCAAAATTAAGTTTTTATAATAGTTGGGATCAATAATCAATCACGGAAAACAAGATATGATGATGAAATATATTTTACAATCAAGATCAATTTGGAATCGATCTAAAAGTTTTAATGAGGTTTCAATCATGATAATGTTGAGATAATGATGAAATTTTATTGATGACTAAGATCAGGTTTAAATGTATCCTACAGTTTATTTTTTTATATTCTAAATGTGAATTATTTACCATATTATCTGTAAATAATCATTGATTTATTCAAATCAGAAAAACTCATTACTTTAATTTTACCATTATCATCTATAACCATTGGTTTTTTGAAAGAAAATGGCTTCCTGATATTATATTTACATTGTTAGTGATGATATACTTCTATGTTAAGTTTATATGAATATTTCCTAAGATCCTTTTATAAGTTACTACCAAATATCATATTGATTTTGGTCCCGTGTCAATGATTCATACAAAAGATACAAGAAATAGGTTTGGGAGATTCAATGCAAAATATTATTACAATCTCAAACCCAAACCATGGATAAGGTTGTTCAAAAATTGAATTGATGCATCAAATAAGTTAAAAATATGAATCTAAATTGTGAATCCAACTAAGATATAAGTAATTTAATTTTTCATTATTTTTTGTTTATATATAAAAATAATTAACATTGGAACTCAAAAATTATTTCTAGTTAAATTGAGATAAAAACTTACTCATGTAAAAACCTATGTTAAACAAGGATCCAGGTTTGATCATATATGAAGCACAATCAAGAATTTTTGAAAAATTAAATGACAATGTTATCATAACAAAACAACACATCATGAAGGAAAACTTATGTATCATTAAACTATGATAATCCTGATCCTAAGTTTTATCCACCAAAATCACTTGGACTTTGTACTTGAATGATGATGACATTGGTGGATCCTATTTTTCATAACCCATTAGAGTGAATGAATCTAAATTAAAAAGGAATAATAATAAAACATTTCAATCTATCATCGAAACTTTGGAAAAAAAATACTAGATTTTAGAGAGGTTAGAAAAGTCAAGGCAATAATAAATGAAAATCAAATAAAATAACATAAATTTAAAATAATTCAAAGAGGAAAATATAATTTGGTTGTGATATCTGAATAAAATAAATAATCCGAATGTTTAGATTTTATTCAAGTAAAACAAGTATTAATTATACATAAAATAAGATAAAATTTTCATCAATCATCATAACTACCTTCATAATCACTTTAAAAATTAAATATTTTTTAATATTTTAATATATTTGGTGGAAATGATTTCAATAAACCTGATTGTTAGATTTTTATTTTTTTATATGTTATAAGTTTAGTATGTTAATCAAGAGTTTTTTTTATATGTCTACATTTGTTTTTTATATTGTGATTGACATGTTACATTATGGTGATTGTGTGTCCTTATGTTATTTCAATTCAAAAAATATTTCATGTTTTTAGCTTATTTTTCTTTGATCGTTTTAAATTAAGTTTTGATAATAAATTTTATCATTGTTTCTATTTATAGGTTGTTTGTGTGAGCATGTGTGTATGATGTTTTTTTTCTAAAATGTATTTATTGTAAACATTTTAATTTATAATAATTATTTTAAAAAAAATAATATGTTATATTTTAATTCCTATTTTATTTTTATAAAATATTGATATATTTTACAATGATTATATGATTATTATTATTTAATTGCCCAATGGATCATGAAATCACATTGAGAGGGGGCAGAATCAGGTGTGACTTGTTTTACTGAATTATTTTTCATTTCTTTTAACCCTTTTTAATTTAAACCTATGTCACCTTTTTAGATGATTGAATATTATATGCAATGCAGAAAGTAAATGAAACATAGTACTTGGTATTTTCACAAGGTTTGGTCAAAATTCCAACTCCTTACTACAATTGGTTAATCCCCCCGATTATAAATTCTTTGTTATATGTAAGTGGTTACATCTAGGGAAATTCCTATTCAAATCAACACTGATTCCCATAGTTTTCCCACTCTAGAGTCCCACTAGATATTAAAATCTGTTTCCTACACAAGTGATAAAAAAACCACTTTGTCTTCTCTAACTCCCAATCCCCACAGGTTGATCTTTATATTACATCCCACGTTGTTATTAACATCCCACTGGAATTAATTTACTTTATAGTCCCACTAAATTATTCAACTTCCTCAGATATGGTCCATATATAGAAAAATATATATCAGATTCTGATTGATTTTTCACTACCTCAATATGTAATTTTTCTTTACAAAAAAACAGATCACTTGTTCTATTAATGTGAAAATTCAAGAACTTAGACAATTGACTATCAACTTCCTGATCTTTCTCACTATCCACTGATCTTAAAATGATCTGGACCTTCTCAAAACACTAATTACTCAAGTATTAATGTCTTATAAAACACTGACTGCTCAATCTCAAACTTCACTGCACATTATTCATTCAAAGTAAATTGCATGGTTTCTCTCAATCCTCATGCATGTAAGATAGAATGATGGTCTTATCTATTATTGTTCACTTTACTTTTTGCAACAACACAAATGCACAATATTATCACTTATTTTTATGCAATTATTATTTGAATTTCAGGAAAATATTGAAAAATCCAAGCACACTTATACTACCTCACTTATCCTATAACTTTAATACTTCCTATTCATGAAAGTAATACACTCATGTTATTTGTTTTATAAATTAAACTTACTACCTTTATGCATGCATATAGAATTCATCATGTAAAACACTTCTGTGAAGCTATGAACCACTCATTACACTACTTCACTGTTTCACTTACACAATATTGTGTTCATGTATGTATTACTCAGGTTATTCACATATTTGATGCCACTAATCCTTCATGATAAAGCACATGGAATTCCTTTATTAAATGCATGTCAAATTACTTTCATGCATGTATTTCAAAAATCGTGATATCCAAGCCCTTTGTGTAAATGAGAGTGTGGTTTATAATTATTTACAAAGATTTTAATCTCATGGAACATGTTCACATTTTCTTCATGAAAATATTTCAAATATGTGTTTCACAAAAAAATGTTCATGGAATAATTTTCTTCATCATACAATCATGAAGGATTACAAATACTTGACAAGGAACACATGGAACCCTATTCATGAATTCAGAGCATTTTCTCTACCTTGTTTTGGTCTCACAGCTCTTATCAAATTTTTATTAATCTCATATCTTCAAATGATATCATCAGGGGTATTTATAGAGAATCCTCATCAACTTACCCCACCAACTCAGCATAGTATGCACACCAACTCTCCTCATGGAACACGGTTTCAAAAAATAACTTTTATTCCAAAACGTGTCTCTCATGCAGTTTGACCTTCATCCATGGAATCAACTCTCTTTGATTTAGAATGAAAGTGAAATTGTATGCCTGTTTCAAATCCATCATACTCTGTCATTGGATCGGCATGGTGAGGAAAACTTGACTTCAAATAAGCTCAGTGCGATATGAAAAAAAAACATGTGCAAAATCCCTTCATAATTTGAATGTAGAAGATGATGACATAAAGGTCGAAGAAGAATCATATACATGATGATTGAATATACCTTATTATATCCATATATTTTTAAATGGATATACAGTTCACCACTACCTATTATCCCATATTGAAGATTTATTCGGATTCCCTCTCATTGATAACCCAAGGTGCTTTATCAACCTTCAACTATGGAGTACCAGGGTTTGCTCCCAAATCTCGTTGGAACCAACCTATGTTGGTGTATATTCCTCCCGCCACTATGTTGACCTAAATGAGTGGAACAACTTTCTCCCCTAAAGGTATTATACATTCCCACTAACCTACCAAGGTTGTCAAAGTCTTCTCCCCTTTTTTAAATCTTAGAATTTATTCATATAAATTACAAAATTTATTTATCCAATTCTTTATCAATTACTCATAAAAAATACATTTTTCATGGTCTTAAAAATACTTAAAAATTCCCAATAATGTTGTAAATAACGTTTCAATTCTTCAACATTATTGACACATTACATTGAGCTTAAATACTAGTTCAACAATTGTCATAATTAGAACACATTGACTTTTCATCTTCACAAATTATTGACAAAGGATTTAACCCCATCGCAACCATAATAAAACACTTGGTTTATTCAATTATATATATTTAAAACTAACTAAATATAACAATTTTTAATACGCCATTTAATTAAATAAGTATAAAATTATAAAAAATGGTTTATATTGTAATTATTTTATATTGCGTTAAAAAAAGTAAGTTATATAAATTAATATATATATATATATATGTGTGTATGATAAAATCGGTTAAATTATTCAACATCATTGACACATTTCATTTATCTTAAAGACCAATTAAAAAATCATCATAATTAGAACACATTGTATTTTCATCTTCACAGCTTATTGACAACAGATGCAACTCCAATACAACCTCGATAAACCAATTGGGTTCTTCAATTATATATATTTAAAACTAATTAAATATAACAATTATGAATACAACATCTAATTAAGTAAGTATAGAATTATAAAAAAATATTTATTTTGTAATTATTTTTTCATGTGTTAAACAAAATTGAGTTATATAAATAAAAAATAAAAAATATATATGATAAAATGATTTCAATAATCATTACAATTAGAATGCATTGACTTTTCATATTCACAACTTATTGAGAATGGATTAAACTCCAGTACAACCTCAATAAACCACTTAGGTTCCTCAATTATATATATTTAAAATTAATTAAATACAAAAAATATGAATATACCATTTAATTAATTAAAAAATTATAAAATATGATTTATATTGTAATTATTTTTTCATGTGTTGAACAAAATTGGGTTATATAAATTAAAAATATATATATAATAAAAATGGGCCTCATATAATAACATAATTGTAAAACAACAAAAAATAACTCAAATGGAATAATTAAAATATTACAACGCATCATCCATATAGTAGGAGAAGCAAAGTTCCTTATAAGATATATTTTACACTAAAATAGTGTTTTATGTTATTTTAAGGCTGGTTAGAAATTACATTACCACTACTTGTTAAATGTTGTTTATAAATTTAAAATTTTATAAAACTTTTATGAATACCATTGAAATTTTAAAAAAAAAATTATATATTAAAAATCCATAGTTAATGAGGTCATATTAATTAATTTTATTTGAATTGTAAATGGGTAAAATGTAATTATTATCATCCCCATGGTGGTTCAGCTATGAAGATATTTTTTTATTCTGGATAAGCATACCCTCATCCATTGTATCTATTATATATATAATATATATGTAATGGTGATGATGATGATGATGAACATTATATAAAAATTTTATAATTTATAAAAAAAAGTTATAATAACACATAAACTCACATATGAATACAATAAACATAATAATAGAAATAATGAAAATAATGAATAATAATAATATGGGTAGATTACATCTGTCATTGTGAAACATAACATAGCATAAGAAAATTCATAAACCCCAGGGCTTGACCCCACAACCTTTCCCTCAAGCACCAAGTCTCAAACCACCCCCACACCAACACGGTGTCATAATTATAAGGACTCAGCCTTAAGCATTACAAAATATTAAGTTTTAGTAAATAATTTAATTTCTTTCACATTGAGGATCTTTTCAGGTTTAGAGTTTTAGATAATTAGTTCATCATTCATACATAACATCCCTTATTCATACAAATTGTATACTACTGAAATAGTATCCATTTTTTCCAAAATATAAAACTTTTATAATAAAACAAGATTTATTTTTTAGGAAACATCATCATAACTTTTCACTTGAATTCCTCATTTCTCTTACCCATCTTTATACCCTATGAAAAACATTTTAAAACATGTGATGAGCACAAAAATCTCAATAAGGGACATAAAAAAGGAAATCATTAGTCTGGTGAAAACATGAACACCCATTAAAACCCTTTCCTTAAAAACGCATTAGCATACATAGAAAAATCATGCAGGTTCTCTGGTACGTCATTACCATATCACTCTTACATTCACCCCTACAAATGGAATAACCTTTTGGTTTAATTCTATCTCCATAGTACCCAATGCATTGAAGAGCTATAATGGGGCTCACCCATCATATCTTTAGTTATAATGGGGCTCAACTCATTATATCTTGAGATATAATGGGGATAAACCCATCATATATTGAGATATAATGGGATAAACCCATAATAAAAAATTTCCAAGGAACATATCATGAATAAAAACCTTGAAAACTCTTTTAAACCCATGAGAAAAACAATTTCAGATATCAAAATACCCTTTTCTTACTTTTAAAATATAAAAAACGCGCATATAGTAATGAAATAATTTTCTTCAAAAACAACTTTGAAAACTTATAAATAAAACTTTAAAGTAATAAATATTCATTAAAGAGGGAAAATATTTCATATCGTATAAGTTTAAAAAATATTTCTTTTTGACTTTTGTAAAAAAAGAGTTGAAAAAGGAACTTTAAAAGAGGTTTTTAAAATAAAGTCCCTTACCTTGAGTCTGAATCATCACATAAAATATTTATCTTCCTGAATAATAAACTTAGGTTAATTATTTATTTGGTTTAGAAACTTTTTAAAGTTTATTATTCCTTTTATATCACTTATTATCATATTATAATAATTAGTTAATTATTTAAGTTCTTGTTGGATGTTTTGATAATATTCGGTACCTGAGTCCAAAATGAATTTGGTATGATGTCAATAGTCATATTATAATTAGTAAATCATCACCAGAATAATATTCATGACATGATAATAAATTTTATACATAAATCATACTTTTAAATCAAACCATTTATATATGATTATAAAAAATGAACAATGTTATAATCATGAAGATGGTAGGTCATACGTACGCATGAGTAATGTTTTCCATTTATCAACGATCATTATGGAAATAATGTAATTATTATTTTATCTTTAAATAATTATTATAATATCATAAATATCATATTAATAATTTAAATATACTTATATATATCATCCATGTGATGTAGTGATGAAAAATGAATCACATCGCTTTGTGGAGGTGATAGTTCACACGTACACGCGAACAACGTTATCATTTCTATGTGCATGAAAATGTTAGAATTTAAATGATATAGTATTATTTAATAAAGATAAATATTTCATTAATATCATATATAAACATTAATTACATCATTATAACCATTATTGAGATACAGTGATGGAAAAAAAATTATATCAGTTCGCAAGGTGGTAGTCTGTCCTACACACGAACGAATAATTAATTTCCCATTTGATGAAATTGGATATTGATTTAAGTGATGATATTAACATAATAACATTTAAGTATATTTATGATACTTTATTTATTATTTCATCATAGTTGAAGAAGATTTAAAGGGAGTGGAAGAAGAAATAAAATAGAAACACTTAATTAAAAATGATACATTTTATTCAGACAATCTCCTTTGATTAACACCTTAGCACCTATAAGGTGAGTGTTATGACTAAAATAAGAGTTATATAATATGGGTAGGTACTATAGGAAGGTATTTGGGTAGATATTATTCGAAAAAAAATGTGTTTTTAGGTGTAAAGAAAAGAGAAGAATGGGTGACCTTTTATAGGAGAGGGGAGGGACACTCTTGGAATTCTTCAAATTATTAAATTAATATAAATTAATTTTCAATTAAAAATGTCTCAAAACTGATTTATTTATAATATATGATGGTAATGGGTATAAATACATTTGTATAATGAAAATTAGATAAGTTTGGATTATTTTTTAATCCTTATCTATTTGTTTTAACCCTTATTTAACCATTTTAACTCTTATTGTGATATCATGTAATATACACTTTGAGGGTTAATAAAATTACTATAAAATATTAAAAGACCAATTAATGAGTAATTGATAAAATTTTAAGCATTATACCATTAATTGTTTCTAATTTTATATTTTTATAAAATTTATATCATTTAATAAAAAAATTATATTTTAAAATATCATTAATGTTAATTTTGACACTATTCATTACTTGACTATTTAAAAATATCATAAAAACATGATATATTCATACAAAAAAATTTTAATACATCACTAACATTTCAAAGTAGTTTATAAAATTAATTTATGGCATTAATTATCTCAAATTATATTTATTTTAATATTTTAAATATCATTTATTTGATATTTCCTTCAATTAAACAAAGACTGCATCAGCATTAAGTAATCCTTTAAGGGGATTATTTATATATTAAAAATTAAAAATAAATTATCATGATTAATATAAATATTTTATCTTTCAAAATATTATTTATAGTTTAACAGATCCACTATATAACCTCGTATTAAAAATATATCACTTGTTAAAAACAAAAGTATGGTAAAATTGGATATTCTTTGAATAAAGTACTATAAATGACTTAAAGTTATCTAAGTGGCTCCAAGAGCTCCCAAAATCATCCCAAGGATTATTTTTATTGACAATCACTCATCCAATAAAATTATAAAAAGTGTTAGGGTAATTTTATATTATTTATAATATTATATTTACCCTTAATTGCCAGATTTACCATTAATCGTAGTAATATAAAAATACTAAAGTTACTATTCATATTGTCCAAAAATAAAAGGGAACTATTTTCTAAATTTGGATATTATGATTCCAAATAAGGAATTAATTTTTAAAAATTTAAAATACATAATTGGATGAAATTAATTTAAAATTAATCTCGTTGACAGGGTGAGAAAACGGGTTATTAAAGTTCAAACATTCGAAAGATTAAAATGTTTTTATATCCAAATTCAATGTGAAATTTATTACAATGACCAAAATTGGATTAACTGATAAAATATTTTTCTAATTATAATTTAAAACCAATTAAAAATATAATTTAACATTATAAATTATTTAGATGAAAAATATTTTTTCAATTAAAAATGTAATATTTTTCACTATTCATTAAAAGATAAAACTTATCATAAAAATAAACAAAATTCAACCGAAGTAAATTTTAATATTAATATTTAAAATAATAATTTTATTTTTTCAAATATAATTTATTAAAATGTCAAAAAATTATTTAAAACAAGTGTTCCATCAAAAGGCGGCAAAACTACCTTTTTAGAAAAATAATTCTTTTATGCGTAAATTTGTATTTGTTCTTATATCATGTCTAGAAAACACATAAGATGAATATTAAAAATTATATTTAATATTATATATATATATCATTAATATAATTCAATGAGTGATTTTTTTATTTATTGGTATAAAACACACTTATGCACATTTAAATAGTTTTTTAGAAAAACATTTCCTTTTATTTTGAAAAGGGTTTTACATTTATTTATAATTAATTGGTAAAATAATTATATATACATGTGTAAACCATATTTTTATAATTTAGTTAATCTTGTTCATTCCCTCCATTATAATGGCTATGTTATAACGATTACATTTAAATATTAATATTTAGTTTTTTACTTAAGCTCAATGTGGTGTATCATGTACGCTATCAAACATAGTTTTTCCTTTTTTTTAACTCATTATGTTACATTCTCCCCCTTTTGGAAATTTTATCCTTGCAATTTTGAATTCGATATTGGTAACTAAGATTTGACTTTTCAATATACCTTTATTGAAATCTCACACTGGAAAAAGGATTAATGAGACTTCCACTTTAAAATAAATAAAGGTAAGTACGAAGGTCACCTAAGATAACACATACTAGGGTTCCATATAGAAAAACATGGATATGTAATAGAAAACTAACTAATAAGTTCTGATCGAGAATGATATAGAACATGATCATAATAAATTTAACAATCACAAAACCATAAATATGTGATGGGCTAAAAAAGTCATTGATTTCTTAGTAAGAAAAGTAAATGGAAAATGTTTTTGTTGTAAGATCCTTTTCACAGAGTTGAGTAATTCATTTACTTCCTATAAAATTAACATAAAGAAATATACTTACTTGAAAAGTTGAGTTTCATCCTTTAATATAATGTTTGAACTTCAAAGGTTATCTTATACCTCTCATTTTATATCTTAACACATAATTACCTAAACTTATTAATTCATGAAGTATTTTATATCTTTACAATTGAAATTTCATCTCCATATGATTTAATAAAACTATTCCAAGAACAAAGAATTACATACCTTGATCATGGTGTCCACTTGATTTCATTGTCGTTTTGTTCACGTAGATAGAAGTTCCACGCATTGCAATAATGCATAGATATTTTTCAAAGTCCCTTTCCTCCTTTTTCCAAATACACCTTCTAAAACTTGGGTTGTATAGGGGTTGACATAGAAATAGTTTTTGGAAAATAATTTTTTATAACATATAATTTCAAAATATTTGATAAAACTTTATTTTTATAAAACATTTGGATTGATTTTATTTTAAAACTATCAATCAAGGGTCCTTTTAATATATCATAAGTATGTTCTACAAGAATATAAGTTAAAATAAAATATAAATAGGTTACTCAAGGGTCTCCTTCTTCAAAATATTTATCAAAATCATAATATGCTTCAAAATATTGTGATGAGTTAAAATATCTAAAGATGCCTTGATAATATTTACCCTTTATTAAAATATGAGAATTTGGGTTCAATAGGATTTGATTAAAAACAACCCATGAACCATAGTGGTATCGAGGTATAGAGGATATGTTTGATATTTTATACAGTTGTTTTCAGGAGAGTTATATATTATAAAAAGTTTCAGGATCATTAGGACAAGACTTTGTAATAATTATTGCAATAAAGTCATTAGGAAGAGATATTAATGTTGTTTAATATCATCTACCCTCCATTTTTAACTGAATTTTATTGATTAGAAAAAGTTATAGAACAAGGACTTAACTAAAAGAATACACATAGAAACTTAACCTATGTTTCACACAATTTCTTAATCACAAAAGTTGTCTAAACCTTTCCTTGGATACCAACTATAAGGAATTGTCCTTAAACATTACAAAATCTTTATTTTTAGTCAAGAATTTAATTTCTTTCACATTTAGAATCTTTCCAGGTTTAGATTTTTAGAGAATTAGGCCATCATTCATACATAACATCTATCATTTATACAAAGTATATACTACTAAAACAATATCTATTTTCCAAAATATAAAACTTTTAAAATAAAAAAAAAGATTTATTTTTCATAAAAAATATTCATAACTTTCAACTTGACTTCCTCCTTTATTTTACCCATCCATATACCCTATGAAAAATATTATAAAACTTGGGATGATCACAAAAATATCAATAAGGGACATAAAGAAAAAAAACCATTAGTCTAATGAAAACATAAACACCCATTAAAACCCTTTCCTTAAAAATCATTAGTATTCATAGAAAATCATGCAGGTGACTTGGGAAATCACTACTATATCACTCTTACATTCATCCTTTCAAATAGAATAACCTTAAGGTCGAATTCCATCTCCATAGTACCCAAGTCATTGTAGAGATATAATGGGGATCACCCATTGAGGATATTTTCAGGTTTATAGTTTTAGAGAATTAGGCCATCATTTATATGTAACATCCCTCATTCATACAAATGGGATACTACTAAAACAATATCCATTTTTTCCAAAATATACAACTTTTAAAATAAAACATGATTTATTTTTCATGAAAAATATTCATAAATTTCAACTTGACTTCCTCCTTTCTCTAAACCATCCTTATACCCTATTAAAAACATTTTAATAATTCGGATGAGCACAAAAATCATAGTAAGGTACATAAAGAGAGAAAATCGTTAGTCCGGTGAAAACATGAACACCCATTAAAACCCTTTCCTTAAAAACTCATTATCATGCATAGAAAAATCATGTAGGTTCCCTAGGACATCATTATCATATCACTCTTACATTTACCCTTACAAATATAATAACATTACGGTTGACTTATATATCCAGAGTACCCAATGCATTGGAGAGCTATAATAGGGCTCAACCCGTCATATCTTGAGCTATAATAGGGCTCAACCCATCATATATTGAGATATAATGGATAAAACCATAATAAAAAATGTACAAGGAAAATATCATGAATTAAACCCTTGAAAAATCTTTTAAATGTATGATCAAAACACTTTTAGATATTAAAATACCCTTTTCTTGTAAAAATCACTTTTAAAATACAAAAACCACAAACATATTAATGAAATCATTTTCTTAGAAAAAAGCTATGAAAACTTATAAAAAATTAAAGTAATAAAGCATCATGAAAGAGGAATAAATAATTCATGCTTTATATATTACAAAAACATTCCTTCTAACTTTTGTAAAAAAATATTTGAAAAGGGAACTTTAAAAGAGGGTTTTTAAAATAAAGTCCCTTACCTTGAGTCTGATTCGTCGTGTACAATACTTATATTACTAAATAATAAATTAAGGTTAATTACTTACATTATTGAGAACCTTTTTAAATTTTATTACTCCTTTTATATCACTTATTATCATGTTATAACAATTACTTAATTATTTAAGTTCATGTCAGACGTTTTCACAATATTCGGTATTTGAGTCCAAAATGAATTTGGTATGATGTCAAAAGTCAAAGTGGAATTAGTCTATCATATATATAATAATATTAATGATATATTAATAACTTTTTTACATCAATTATACTATTAAATCAAATGATTTATGTGTGGTTATGAAAAATGAACAACGTTATAATCATGGAGACGGTAGATCATACGTACGCATGAGTAACGTTTCCATTTTTCAATGATCATTATGGAAAGAAGGTAATTTTTATTTTATATTTAAATAATTATAATAATTTCATAAATATAATATTAATAATTTAAATATACTTATATATATCATCCGTGTGATGTGGTGATGAAAAACGAATCACATCACTTCGTGGAGGTGATAGTTCACAGGTATGCACGAACAATGTTATAATTTTTATGTGCATGGAAAGGTAAGAATTTAAATGATATATTATTATTTAATAATGAAAAATATTTCATGAATATTATATATAAACATTAATTCCATAATTATAACTAGTCTTGAGAGACGGTGATGGAAAATGAATTTTAGCAATTCATGAGATGGTAGTTTGCCATACTCATGAACGAATAATTTAGGTGATGATGTTAACCTAATAAAATCTCAGTATATTGAGTATACTGAAGTTATTATTTTATCATGTTTGAATAATATTTTAATTAAGTGGAATAAGAAATAAAACAGAAACCCTTAATTAAAAATGATATCTTTTCTTCGGACAATCTCCTTTGATTAACACCTTAACACCTCTAAAGTGAGTGTTCAGCCAAAACTAAGAGCTCTAGAATCTGGGTAGGGATTATGAAAAGATATTTGGGTAGATATTGGCTGAAAAAAATAGGTTTTGAGGTGTTAATAAAAGATAATAATGGGCTCTATTTTATAGGAGAGGGGAGGGTCACTTTTGGAATTCTTCAAATTATTAAATTAGTATAAATTAATTTTCTATTCTAAATAGAACCAAATTGATTTATTTTTAATATAGTATGATTATGGGTCGAAATAAATTCATTCAATAAAAATTAAACAATTTTATATTATTTTTTTAATCCTTATCTTTTTGTTTTAACCCTTATTTAACCCTTTTAACTCTTATATCATGTAATTTACACTTTGAGGGTTAATATAATTACTATAAAATATCAAATAACCAATAAATGAGTCATCGATGAAATTTTAAGCCTTATAAAAATAAATTTTCCTAATTTTAGATTTTTTAAAAATTTATATCATTTAATAAAATACTTTATATTTTAAAATATCATTAATATCAATATTGACACTATTCATTACTTTAACTTTTTAAAAATATCCTAAAAACATGATATATTAAAAAAAATCCTTTAAGAAATCACTAACATGTCAAATTAATCTATAAAATTCATGTATAAAATTAATTATCTCAAATTATATTTATTTTAATAATTTTAATATCATTTATTTGATATTTTCTTTAATAAAACAATTACTACATCATCATTGTGTAAGCCTTTAAGGTAATTATTTCTCTCCTAAAAATTAAAAATAAATTACCATGATAAATATAAACATTTTATATTTCAAAATACTATTTATATTCAAACATATCCTCTATATAACCCCATATTAAAAATATTTCACTTGTTAAAAACAAAAGTATGACAAAATTAACTTTTCTTTGAATAAAATACTATAAATGGATTAAAGTCTTACAAGTGGATCCAAGTGATCAAAAAATTGTCCCATGGATTATTATATTTTTTATAATAACTCATAAAATAAAATTAGGACAAGTTTTAGTGTTATTTTATATTATTTATAATATTATTTTTACCCTTAATTACCTGATTTACCCTTAACCGTAATAATAAAAAAATGCTAAAGTTACTATTAATATTATCCAAAAATAAAAGGGTCCTATTTAATAAATCTGAACCTTATTATTCCAAATATTAATCCATTTTTTAAAATTCAAAACACGTAATTGGCTAAAATTAATTTAAAATCAATCCCATTGATGGGGTAAGAAAATGGGTTATTAAAGTGAAAAAATTCAAAAGATTGAAATATTTTTATATCCAAATTTAATGTAAAATTAATTACAATGAAATAAATTAGATTAAATGATAAAATATTGATCTAATTATACTTTAAAACTAATTGAAAATATAATTTAACACTATAAATTATTTATATGAAAAAGGTGTTTTCAATTAAAAAGTAATATTTTTTCATTATTCATCAAAAGATGAAACTTATTAGAAAAATACTAAAAATTCAAGCAAAGTAAATTTTTATTTTATGATTTAAAAGAAGATTTTTTATTTTTTCAAATATAATTTATTAAAGTTTCAAAAACTAGATTTAAAACAAGTGTGTCATCAAAAGGCGGAAAAGCCGCCTTTTAGGAAAATACTTCTTTTATACATAAAATTAAATTTGTTCTTATATCATATTTAGAAAACAAATAAGGTTAATGTAAAAAATTAGATTGAATATACTATGTATTTATTTCATTAATATAATCCAATAAGATTTATTTTTTTATTTATTGTTATAAAACACACTTGTGCGCATTTAAATAGTTTTTCAGAAAAACATTTCCTTTTATTTTAAAAAGGGTTTTACATTCATTTATAATTAATTGGTCAAAGAATTATATATACAAGTGTAAAACATAATTTTATAATTCAGTTAATCATGTTCATTACCTCCATTCTAACAGCTATGTTATAATGGTAACATTTAAATATTAACATTAAGTTGTTCTCTTAAGCTCGATGTGGCATATCATGTACACTATTGAACATAGTCTTTCCTTTCTAAAAAACTCAGGATGTTACAATAATAATAATAATAATAATAAGAGGTTTAAAAAAATTGATATTTATATAAAGGGTAATTACAGACACACACACACACACATATATATATTTGTGTGTGTAGAGACATATATATGAGTAGGATATTAAGCTTGAGTTTTTGCATGATCAAGTTTTATTATTATATCACGTGTATCGACCTTTATGTTCTGGTCTAAATTTTAACTGAAAATTTATATATTTATATTAATATATGTTTATGATAGTAGATACATATAGTAATTTTATACAATATATTTATAATTTTCACAATTATTATACATAGTAAAATATGTGAATACATGGTATATTTTCATTTTACACAATATATTACTAGTAAAAATAAAAATTAGATCATCATTCATCATCTATTTACACATTAAATTGTTAATCTAGATAGTAGATTTTCAATTTTCATAGTAAAATTTCACTTTGCAAAGAAAATTACATATAAAAACATTAAATTTGTAATCATTATCATTCATTGTAAATTTACACACTTAAAAAAGGGTAAATAAAGTAATTTTAAAAATTGAAGTGAAAATTATTACAACATGTGATTTTTACAACAATTTTATAGTAAACCTACATAACAAATTACATGATCAATTTTCCATATATAAATAGAATAATAAAGTCAACACAATTGTGGTCATTCAATTGGTATAGTAAATTGATAAATTATATAATAAATGATAACATACACTATAAAAAGAAAATTTATTAATAAATTTATCATTTGCACTACAAATTAACAATTTAGACAATAAATTACAAATTGCATACAAGATTTTTATTTTACATAGTAAATTCACAATTTACATAATAAATTTGTAGTCGATGTGATAAATTTTCAATTTAAAGGGTATGTTTTAAAATTAAACATAGTAAATGGAAAATTAAAATTATAGTAAATTTAAAAAATTACACATCAAATGGGAAATTAGATATGAAATTTACACACATTAAATGGAAGAGTAAATTTAGAGTAAATTTTAAATTTACAAAGTAATGAGAAAGTAAATTTAAAATTAATTTTTAGAAATATATATATATATATTATAAAAATAATTACTATTATATATGATAAGTTAATACTAATGTGAAGCCAAAAAGTCTTTTCCAACTAAATATAAAATACTATGTTTTTTATTATATTCAAATTTAATAGATGGAATCAAGACCATAATTTCTACCCTATACAAGTCATCATTGAAGGGAACATGGAAAAATATACCTATCAAAAAGACTACTACCCATGGGTTAGCTTATTAACCCATGGGGTTTTGTGGACTTGGGACTTTAAAAAATTGGCCTTAAAAATTGTGGGCTCTCTTAGCCTGGTCTGCAAAATCTATAATCCATGTAGACCAGGCCATTAGCTATGGTGTCTGATTCCTTACCTCGTATATATATATATATATATATATATATATATATATATATTATAAACATAAAATATAACTATAGAAAAAATATTATACACTAATGCTATTTTAAAATAATTACGATCCAATTTTTAAATAAGATTATATAAAAAATAATATTATGTTTTAACTCTATATTTATTTAATGTGTATTTTTTATTTTATATGAATATATGTGATGTTTTTTTGAATTATATTCCATTTTTTATATTTTATAATTTGTTTAAAAAGAAATATATTTTGTTTTTACATGTTTTTTAATGTTTATTTTGTATTACATAAAAATTTAAACTTTTAAATATTCTTAATATTAATTTTTTACAAATAAATAAAGAAAAAAATGTGGGAGCGGACTACTAGCCCATGGATTTGGCAAGGGGGGGTTGTTTTGGCTTTTATCATCTCCAGTTATATTAAATATCAAATCATCTGGCAATATGTTGAGATGATGACAATTGGATTTTTTTACACATGTATAAATCTAAGAAGGGAATGGAGTAAAGGGTATATTGTTCTAGAAAAAGTTTTCAACACCTAAAAAAAGTAGCATGAAGTGTTATTTTTTCATGATTAACACTATATTATATTATTTATTAACCAATAATAAAAACTGTAAAATATTTTGAAATAAAATATTTTTTGAAATAAATTACATTTTTCTTATGTAAAAAAAGTTTACTGCATCTTTCTAAAAAATGACCAAACAGTATATTTTTTAAAAATTTAATTATTTGAATAAAGTTAAAAAAAATTATTTAATATTTTTAAATTCATATAATTTTTAAAAAAAATTAAAATAATTATGAGTATTATATTATAAAACCAATTTTATTTTTAGATGAAACAATTTTTATTTTCATTAAAAAAATTAGGTTATGTATTTTAAAAAGTATTTAAAAATGACTATGATAAAAAATAGATTTTTTAATCATTTAACAAAAAATGAATAAATTTTATTTGATAGTTTTAAATTCCTACAAGTTCTTTTAAATTCGTAAAACAATATTGAGTTTATTATATTGTAAAAATAATTATTTTTATAAATGAAATGAAATTTTTATGTAAAAAATAGTTTATACTAATTAAAAAGGGAAAATATTTTTAAAAATATATATTTTTTAATAATTCAAATAATATTTATAGATTTTTTTTAATATTTTTAAAGACATGTAATATTTTTAAATGTATAATAAATATTAATTTTTGGGATGAATTAAATTATTAATTTTTTTTAACAAAACTACATATTTTTATTTTTTATATTTAAAGAATATAGTTTTCGTATTAATTAGGAAAATAAAAAGGGCTTGTTTCGAAATATATATGTATATATATTAATTATTTGAGAAAAATAAATAAATTTTATTTGTTAAATCCAAACTTTTTTATTTTGAATGGTGTCATAAATATTTTTTTAAGAAAAAAAAAATCTAGTGGAAGTTTCAGTGAAATCTCTTATGGAAGTTTCACTATAATTTCTATTGAAAGTTTCAACTGAAATTTTAAAGTGGAAGTTGACGTCACGACCCGACCCACTGGAGCTCACCTGACCAGTGATAAGCTAAGTGTGACACCCCAAACCCACCTCCAATAGGCTAAGGGATAGCGATAAGCATCGGGTAGCCATATCACACACTTTGGAGTCATTAGCCTAAGGTACTTGTATGTATGCACACTTCTCCAAATTCCCATACAATGCGGAATGATATATACAACTGATACCAATGTATGAATACTTCTAAATCCCACAATAAAAGCATGGCAATAATATTGGAAATCATAAAGTGCTAAATACAATCCCACCAAAAATGGAAAATAAGTCCAACCTTCTAGAAGGAGTGGACTGCAGTCAAATGTGAAACCTGGTACGAACCATGAAATGTCTAGACCAACTATTCATTATCTTCTCCTAGTCCTTCAAGGACCCTGTCAAACATCCTATCATCTACATAATACACAACATATGCGAGCGAAGTCCATGTAAGGGTGAGTATAAAAATACCCAATAAGACACCATGAAATCACCAAACATAAAGCATCAATAGAGTAGTTAGATCATTATAGGGGAATGTTAATCATAATATGAGACATATAATAATAACATCTAGATATAATAATGATAGATACTGAGTCTCAAGGTAAGGTCACAATTACAAATCCATCCTAGGATTCTGCTAAATATTACATGATAACGCTTGTCTGGTGGAACTCACTCCATGATCTGGGTAACACTGATGGCGCTCATTTGAGATTTTGTGCTCATTGGGTCTCTCTATGAGGAAGTAAATAATGTAATTCAGAAGAGATTGATAAATAGATAGGGGATCACACCTAAGTCCATGGGGGACACCGCAAACCCTAACTAGATTAAACCACTAAGTATGGGATCATTGCACATGTATGTTGGTCATGTTAATACCACAAACCCTTCCTATGGTAGAATATACGATAGAGGATCCCACTCTGTTCCTTAAGAGGAATTCCTATAACTTTTTTCAAGAGTAATCATGTAAAGGGGATCACATTTCTATTCTCAGTACATGATTCCTCACTCTACCCTCATGGGGGATGAACTGATGGAACACACCCTAAGGAAACTGGTCTATACTGAAGAGTGAAAAGGCCTCAAACAATCCTGGAGAAAGTAAACTATGTGTTTTTCCTACCCTAGGTATTCCTGTGTTCTATATACCATGATCATGAACTCCAGGTCATGCCTGTGTACTTTGGTTATGTCCGTGTACCAGGTCGTGTCTGGGTACCTATCCAGGTCCGAGTACCGAGTCGTGCTCGTATACTCTAGCCATGCCCATGTACCTGGTCGTATTTATGCTCGTATACCCTGAAGATACACGCTGAGTCTCCAAGTCATGTTACATGTTGTGTGACATGTTTCACATGGAATGTGATATTTATCTCTACATGGAAACCCTAAAATCACATAAAGGGGTCTACATGATGAGTGTTCTTCTAGACTACACATCGTGTCATGCCGAATTTTCCAGAAAGTTCAGAATGCTCATGAATCTTCCATCTGCACCACTATCACCCTGATTTCTTCCACCTAATATGATAATAACCATGGATATGAGGTCATACAATCACTACCATCACTGGTGGCTATATTTCAGCCACCCAAACCACTCAGAAACATCTGTCGTCACCCTAATCCATCATCACAAGACAAACTGGAAAATGGGAAATGTCGATCCAATCTCAATCCATCATCATAGCCATCACACCTTGATCACATCATTGATCTAGAACCCAAACTCGTGGTATCAATCTATTTCACCAAAGAACAGTTTTATAACAATTTATTATCGGGTATTTGTTGAACCACCGTCCAAACTGAATAGCGATGATGATCACATGAAGAACAAGGAGACCAATGCATAAGACACAAAAAAAAGGAATAAACCTCAGCCAATGTTCATGTTAGAATCTATTTTTTTTGTAGATATGATGAAAAAATTGGAATAATAAATAAAAAGAAAATAATATCAATTCCTAATATTCTAGGAAGATAAAACATCAACCACAATTTATCCATCGATTCGAAAATCAAACTTTTAGAAGAATTGATTTGTGTTCGACATTGGATAATCAAAAACAAGATAAAATAAACAAAACAACATCCTACCTCAAGTTTGGATCAATGGTTAGAGAATAATTTTTTTTTAATCATTAGAAAGATCCATGAACTCCGTTGGTGCTCTGATCACTAAATCATGATCCGATGTCAGTCTCCCATTAATTATCCTCTAACAGTTACTCTCTCAATCCCTAGGGTTATGATAATAACCCTAGGTATTTCCATAATTGTGATTATATAGATGATTCTAGGTCATAGTGATATAAATAGTAATAAATAAATTAATTAATATATAAAATTACCAATCCACCCATGACTACACTTTTATGAAATACATGATGCTGATAAAGGTAATGTCACGCCTAGTGTAAAACCCACTTTTTAGATACAGTGACGTTCTATAATTTCTAATCCAAGACATTTTTTGGGAGTTATTACATTATTTTAGAAAAACTATGTGCATGTGATATAGTATATTTAATATTTTTATTATATCGACACCAAGGATCACCCTGCCTCAAAATCTTGCATCGTCTTAGTATCTGGATCTAAAAGTATTTCTTAGTATTTTCCAAAGTATTACAAGGAAAAAACAAGTACATTACATTCTTCCAACCTTAGGTATTCTTTCCCAAAAATAAAAAATCCTACTCAAAAAGATGTGGGTACTAACCTCACATCTCAGTCTCTCACTCTCAGGTTCTCTCAAGAAAATTCATTTACCGCCACCAGACATGCACCATGGGAATCGCTCACCCATGGAAGATATTCTCTTTATGATCCTTGATATCCACTGGGTACTCTTGAAAAGTATCTCCATCCTCAATTTCCATCTCTCCCTAGTCGATAACATGTGACAGGTTATGTACATACCTCCTTAGCTGGGGAATTTGGAAGACATCGTGTACCCAGTCTAACTATGGAGGTAGATCCAAGCAGTGCGCCACCTTACTAAATCTTAACAATATATGGAAAGGGCCAATGAATCTCAGAGATAACACTCCCCTTGGACAAATATCTACAATCCAGGTCAATTTTAGAGCCTCAATAGCATATAGTATCTCTCTTAGAACTTCAAAGGCCTATATCGTCAATCCACATAAGACTTCTGATGACTCTATGAAGTCTTCATCCACTTTTGGATGATCTGCACATTTTATATCATTGCTCACACAAACTCTAGGCCCATGAGTTTTGAATCACCTGGGTCATTCCAACATAGTTTTGAAATATAAGGTATCTCATAAAAGGCCTTGAATGGTTACATACTGATATTAGAGTGGTAACTATTGTTATACACAAAATTCACCAAGGGAAGGTGATCCTCCCAACTAAGACCAAAGTATAACAATCAAGCCCAAAGCATTTCCTCTAAAACTTTAATGGTTCACTCAGTCTGTCCATTAGTATTGGTGTCAAAAATTATTCTTAAACACAACAAAGTCCTAAAGGCCTCCTACAATCCTCTCTATAATCGTGATGTGAAGCAATCATCATGGTCTGAAATGATCATTGAGGAAAATATATGAATTTGAACTATCTCTTATGAATATAGGCATCTCAATCTCTCTACTAAACTCTTCTCTTAGATATCTAGGAAGTGGGATGACTTGGTGAGTTGGTCTACAATCACACTGATGAAATCATGTCCTCTAGAAATTTGTGGTATACTCATCATAAATTCCATAGATATACTATCCCACTTCCACTCTGGAACCTCAAGGGTTTGATCTAAAACTGCTAGAACCTGGTGCTTAACCTTAACCTACTGACAAGTGAGGCATTGATAGAAAAAATTTGTTACATGCTTCTTTATCTATGTCCATCATAACTTATTTCAAAGTTCTTAGTACATCTTCTCTACACCTAGATATACCACCAAGGGGGTGTATGAAACTCCCCCAACACCTCCTAAATCACCATCATTAGTACCATATCCCTTCCTCTAAAAAGGATTGTGTGCTCGCCACTTACAAAAAAATCCATCAGGAGCACATCTAGTGGATATCTGAGTATGTAAGGTCTCAAAGTCGATATCTCCAAGATGATCCTCTCCAACACACTGTAGAAGCGGTGGAGTAATAACCATCAACTATAGATAATCTTAACTATCCTCATCCACAAGGGATAACTATAACGAGGCTAACTGCTCTAATTAATTGGTCAAAACTATGGATAAGATATTCTACTAAGATCATCTTCCACCATATTTCCCTTCCTGAGAGTACAGACTATCTCAAAGTCATAATAATAAAGGAACTTTAGTCATATCCTCTATATCAAGTTGAGGTCCTTTTATATAAGATTTACTTGAGAATATTGTGGTAAGAATAGATGATAAACCACTCACCCATAAGGTAGTGTCATTGCATCTTCAGAGTGAAGACTATCGTTTCTAGCTCCAAATTATAGGTCACATAGTTCTGCTCATGTGATTTCAACTAAAGGGACCCATAGGAAATCACTGCCTACCTATACATCATAACACATCCAATCTCTATCCCTAAGGCATCATAGAACACAATGTACTTGACACCCTCCTCTGGAAATATCAAGATGGGAGTGATCTTCAACCTCTACCAAAAATCCTAAAAATCATGTTTTCACCTTTCCATCCAAATGAAATACTACCCCTTATAGGTTAAAGAAATCAAAGGTGATGATATAATTTTGAAATTGCGCATGAATATCTTGTAGTATCTAGCCAACCCAAGGAAGATTCACACCTCAGTCACGCTCTTGGGTGGCTCTCAAACTAGCACTATCTCAAACTTCACTAGGTCCACTATTACACCCTTTGCTGAGATGACATGTCCTAGAAATTGGAGCTCATAAATCTAGAACTGATACTTCAAGAGCTTCCCATAAATATGGGGCTCTCGTAGAATGTCCAAGACCATCCTCAAGTGTCTCGCATGCTCCTCCTTGGACATCAAGTACACTAGAATTTCATCAATGAAGAACACCAAAAACAAGTCCACGAAAGGCTAAAAGATCTGATTCATGAGTCCCATGAACACTTCTAGGTCATTCACTATGTCAAAAGGTATCACCAAGTAATCATAATGATTGTAGTGACATCGGAATGTCATCTTCTGTATATTCACATCTCATACTTGAAGTTAGTGATAACTTTATCTAAGGTCAATCTTTGAGAACCATCTTTCCCTTCTCAACTGGTCGAAGAGGTTGTTGATCCTTAGTAGTGGATACTTATTCTTCATGGTCACTTGGTTCAAGTGATGGTAATCTACTAAAAACATAAATCCCACATCTGGTTTTTTGGAAAACAATATGGATACTGCCCAGGGTGACACACTGGGTCTAATAAAGACCTTCCTCTGCAAGTCCTCCAACTGCACCTTTAGCTCACAAAGCTCTACATAAGTCATTCAATATACAAGAACAGACATTAGGGTAGTCCCTGGGTGAAATTCAATTTGAAATTTTATCTCTCAATGGGGAGGTAAGCCCGACGCATCCTCAGGAAATACATCTTTGTACTATGACACCACTATAGGAAGTTGAAATCCCATAACATCCACTAATACAAAGGTAATACTATCCAAATGGTGAGTGATTAGTTGTACCCTCTTATATACGAGACCATCCTTGCCTTCCTGGGTTTTCTTCTCACCAATAAAGGAAAACCTCATCCCATTTATGCAAACACACCACATCCTCCACCTGAAACAGTCAGTTTTTACATGAACTATGTATAGTTAGTCCATACATAGTATGACATCATAAGTACTCATAACTGCTACAAAGAGATCCCAAAGAAATATCTCTCCTATAAGAATCAGTTCATGCTATTGGAAGGAGTGTTTGATCATTGAATCTCCTCTAGTAGAAGACTCAAAATGCAAGGGTTGGTCCAAAGGCTCAACTAGAATCTCTATGTCTTGAACTGGGGATGAAGTAAGAAAAGAGTGGCTTGCACATGTGTCTATCAGTACTATAACTAAGGTATAAAAGATATATATAATACCTCTAATCATTCCTAGAGCCTCTAGTTCATAGACCTCAACCATCTACAACTATACTCATCCCTAACCACTAATTTTCTAAGCCAGGCAGAGACTACCTGGGGGTGGTGTTGGTGATAGTTCAAACCACCTTCCACCTTTAGGTGGTCTCCTTGATCCTCTTACACATATTCCACTCTATGTATCTTCATGTTATTTTTGTTGCCTCTTCCTGGGTGGTCCATCCACTATCTTTATATCAGCTTCATGGCAGGTTTGACAATCTCACGTGAGATGTCCCCAACCATCATAAGAGTAGCATCGCCTCTCCCTATGATGATTAGAACCATCCTAAGAGCCCTAAATCAAAGAACTTATATCCTGATATTGCCTCATGAAATGTTATGAATATCTAGATCCTTACATATATCATTGTCTACTCATTATTGAATTCTCATATCCTATGTTCCCACCACTAACACTAACTATCGATGTCTAATCAACCAGAAATCTCCCAACTACCAAAGAATGTTCGAGTACCCCAACATAGGTAGGAATGAAAATAGGTATCATACTAGACTATATATCTCTAACTAGGCCTTGATCTAAGTTATGTGCCCAAAATAACTTATCACAAACCATATCTATTGAGTATCGTGAGAGGTTAGAAAACCTCAATGAATACTCAACCGAAATTATGTTTCCCTTATAAAACTATAAAAGTTCCTAGATGTGTACTGCTCACAACATATTTAGAGAGAAATACTCTCTAAAAATTCACTCAAACTCCATCCATGAAATAGTCTTCCCATAATACGATAGATTCACTATAACCCGCTATATCCCTATGAATCCATGTAGAAGGATAGCCGCCTGAACCACCATATGGTATGCAGATATCCTAATGAGGAGAAAGACTCACATAACTACCTTGATCTAGTCCTCAACTATTTGGGGGGTCTCTCTCAACCTAATACCTGGGGGTTTTTTGTTGTTAAAACTCATGAATCGTGTTCTACCTGTATGCCACATCTGTTGGTACTATGAAAATAATCTACTACTCTACGGGTGGATGTATGGTTGGAAAACCACCTGGAGGTTCCACCTCCTGAATAGGTCCCTGTATCGAAGCCTTATCACTAAGTGGATTGTCCTCATGATCCTACTATGAAATCCTAGCTGGAAAAATTCTTAGTGTCATCCTAAAATAGACAAGAAGTATCATGATTAAGATCATATCTATAAAACTTACTCAAGGACATTAAACCACAACACATTCCTATATTATGCATGTTACAATATTTACATTGTAACCAATGCCTACATATATCGAGTCAACAAGAAGATTATCATAGTCCTAGTGAATGGATACATCAATCACCGCACCAATAATGGATTCCCAGACTAGAGATCCAAAGTCAAAACACTCTAACATTTTTTCTATAAATCCTAAACCAAACCTTGCCACTAGACAATCTCCAAACTCTGATCCTAATATAAACAAAACTATGATTCCACTCTAACATGACCCAACTACCGGGGCCAGCCTGGTTGGTGATAAGATAAGTGTGATACCCTAATCACACCTCCAATAGGATAAGGGATAACGACAAGCATTGAGTAGGAATATCACACACATGGGAGGCCTTAGCCTAAGGTACCTATATGCACACACACATCTCTAAATTCCCATACAATGATGAAAGATAAATAAAACTAATACCAATTCATGCCTATATATAAATCCCATAATTATAGTATGATAATAATAGTGGAAATCATAAAATATAAATACAAGCCCACCAAAACTATAAAATAAGTTCAACCTGCTATAATGTGGGTATTGTAGTCAAATGCGACCCCGAGTATGAACCACGGTCTATCTAGCCCAGTTATGTCCCATATACTCCTAGTCCCACAAGGACCCTATCAAATGGTCTGTCATCTGCATAATACATGAAATGTACAAGAAGAATCTGTATAGGGTTGATTATATGAATACCCAGTAGGACACCCCAAAATCACCAAACATAAAGCATTGAGAGAGTAATCTCATCACAAGGTCATGTTAATCAAAATATGAGACATATAATAATAACACTCATATATAATCATGATATAAATTTATTTTTAGGGTAAGATCATAACCATAAATCCTGCCTAGGACTCTACTCAATATTATAAGATAACACTCTTCCGGGAGAACACACTCCATGATTCGGGTAACACTGATGGTTCTCATTTGAGATTTCATGCTCGTCAGGTCTCACCATGAGTAAGTATACAATGGAAGTTAGAAGATATCGATACACAGATAAGGGATCACACCCAAGGCTATGGGGTGCACCACAAACCCTAACTATATTAACTCACTAAATAGGGGATCAACACTAGTGTATGTTTATCTCGTCAACACCTCGAACCCCACCTAGGGAAAATATATGATAGAGGATCCCATCCTGGCCATCACGGAGTATTCCTATAACTCTATCTGAAACTAATACCATAACATCCTATACTCAGAACATGATGCCTCACCCTTCCCTTATGGGGGATGAACTGAGTGAACACACTCTAAGGAAACTGGTCATTACTGAAGAGAGAAAGGGCCTCAAGCTATCCTAGAGAAAGTCCAAGATGTGTGATAGTAGTAAAAGCATGTCTTACCTACCTCGAGTCTACCCATGTGCTCCAGTCCATGTTTGTGTACTCCAATAATTCACCATATACTTTGGTTGTGCCCATATACCAGACTGCATCTAGGTACTTGTTCGTGTCTGAGTATTAGGTTGTGCTCATATACTCTATTTGTGCCCGCGTACCTGGTCATGTCTATGACCATGTAATCTAAGGTAATACACTGGGTCATAAGGTCATTTCACATAGTGTGTGATATTTATCTATGTGTGGATACCCTAGTTCCACGGAAGGGGGACTATACAGCATGTTTTCTTCCAAACTACATGCCATGTAATGTGGTATTTTCCATAAAATTTAGAACGCTCATGCGACTTTTGTTTGTGTAACTACTGCCTCAATTTCTACTACCTAATCCATTGATAACCACAAATCTAAGGTCTTCTGAGCCATTTTGTCACCGATGGAAAAATTATATCCACCTAATCTACTCAGAAACATTCATCATCACATCGAGCTATCACCACATGCCAAACTGGGAAATATGAAATGTTGATCCAATCCTGATCCATCATCATATCCATTGAACCTTGATCACATCATCGATCTCAAACTCAAACCCATGATATCAATCTGTTTGACCAAATAATGGTTTCTTAATGATTGATTACTGATTATTTGTCGAACCACCAACCAAACTAAATACTAAAAATGACCATTCAAAGAATGGGGATAGGAATGCATAAAACACAAACATGAGTAACAAACCTCAACCAATGTTCATGTTGTCCTCTATTAGTTATCATAAAGATGACAAAAAAGAGTAATAAAAATTTAAAAAAGAAATAATATCAATTATTAATATTCTAGGAATATAAAACATCAACCAAAATTTATCTATCAACTCACAAATACAATTGTTAAAATAATTTATGTTCATTTGACATGAGATAATAAAAATGGGATAAAATCCAAAAATTAACATCCTACCTCAATTTTTGATCAATTTTTTGTGAATAACGTTTTTTTCATCATTATTGGTGAGATCTACAAACTTTGTTGGTGGTCTGATCTCCAAAGCATGATCCAATATCAGTCACCCACGAATTCTCCTCCAATGGTTCCTCTCTCAATATCTAGGGTTATGCGGATAACCCTAAGGATTTTCCATGACCGTGCTTATATAGAGGATTCTATTCATAGTGATATAAATATTAATAAATTAATTTATTAATTTATTAAATTACCAAACCACACATGACTAAACTTTTACAAAATAATTGATGTTGATAAAGTTTATGTAATGTCGATGGTAAAATATGAATTCTAAATTAGATTTCAGTATTAGATTTATGATCCAAGACTCTATATCATATTTATTCTATTATTTTAGAAAAACTGTGTGTGTGTGATATATTCTATTTAATATTTTTATTATATAATAATTGAGGCTCACTAAGCCTTTGAATCTCACATTGTCTCGTCACCTACCTCCAAAAATATTACTTAATATATTTCAAAGTCTTATAAGGAAAAAATAGGGAAATTAAAGTTGAAATTACCATGGAAATTTTCTAGTGGACATTTCCACTAGAATGTTCTGGTGGAAGTTTCATTGCAATTTCTATTGGAAGTTTCACTAGAATTTCTGATGGAAGTTTCATTGGAATTTCTAATGGAAGTTTCACTATAATTCTTGATGGAAGTTTTATTGGAATTTCCACTAAAATTTTCAAATGAATTTTTCAAGTGGAATTTAAGTTACAATAGTATGTTTACTATGGAATTTTACACTAGAATGATCCATAAGAAGTTTCAGAAGAATTTTCAATAGAATTTTCACTTAAATTTCTAGTATAAGTTTCACTGGAATTTCTAGTTAAAGTTTTAAGTGAAATTTTCAAGTGGAAGTTGAAGTTGCAACTAGAATTTTTCAGTGGAAGTATCCAATGAAATATTCCACTATAAGTTTCACTATAATTTTTAGTGGAATTTTCCCTATAATTTTCAAGTGGAATTTAAAGTTACCCCTAGAATTTTTTAGTATAAGTTTCCACTAGATTTTTCTAATATAAGTTTCATTATAATTTTCCATGAAAGTTTCACCGGAATTTCCAGTAGAAATTTCTATGGAATTTCCCATGAAATTTTTATGTATTTATCAAGTGTAAGTTAAAGTTAGCACTATAATTTTCAAGTAAAAGTTTCAATAGAATTTTCACTTGAGTAAACTATATAAGTGTAAATTTCATTGTAATTTTTTTCAATCACCATGTGTAAAAAATTTCTAGACCTTTTAACTAAAGCAGTTGGGAATGTTAAGGCTCCCTTATCTTCTAGTTAAAGTTCTACTGAAACTTCTAGTAAAATTTTTTAATATAATTTTATAATAGAGATTTCCACTATAGTTTTTAATAAAAAAAATTTAGATTAATCAATGGTTTTTCCACTAAAATTTTTAAATGGAAATTTATTTTGGAAATGTCCACTAGAACTTCCAGTGAAATTTCCCCTAAAACTTCTAATGAAAATTTGCACTAGAAATTTTGGTGAAAATTCCGCTTAGCCTTATTTAACCTTAATTACTTTAGTTTAACCTTAATTAACTTTATTTTACCCTAAATTAACTTTATTTTTCCCTTAATTAACTTTAGTTTACCCTTACTTAACTTTAGTTTACCCTTAACTTTTTTTACCATTACTTTACTTTATTTTACCCTTACTTGACTTTGTTTTACTATTAATTAAATTTAGTTTTCCCTTAATTAACTTTTTTTACCCTTGATTAAATTTTTTTACCCTTAATTAACTTTAGTTTACCCTTAATTAACTTTTTTTTACCCTTAAAATTAGTTTTCTCTTACTTAACTATAGTTTACCCTTACTTAACTTTGTTTTACCCTTAGTTTTATTTTACCCTTACTTAACTTTTTTACCCTTAATTAACTTTAGTTTACCCATACTTAACTCTGTTTTACCCTTTCTTAACTTTAGTTTTACCCTTAATTAACTTTATTTTACCCTTAATTAACTTTAGTTTACCCTTACTTAACTTTGTTTTAACCTTACTTAACTTTAGTTTACCCTGGCTTAACTTTTTTTTACGCTTCCTTAACTTTATTTTACCCTTTATTAACTTTTTTTTACACTTACTTAACTTTAATTTTACCCTTACTTAAATTTTTTTACCCTTAATTAACTTTTTTTACCCTTAATTAACTTTAGTTTACCCTTACTTAACTTTATTTTTACCCTTACTTAACTTTAGTTTTACCCTTAATTAACTTTTTTTACCATTACATAAATTTGTTTTACCCTTAATTAACTTTAGTTTACCCTTACTTGACTTTGTTTTACCCTTAACTTTAGTTTTACCCTTACTTAACTTTTTTTTTCTCTTACTTAACTTTAGTTTACCCTTAATTAACTCTAGTTTACCCTTAAATTTTTCTTACCCTTAATTAACTTTAGTTTACCCTTAACATTTTTTACCCTTAAATAACTTTATTTTACCCTTAATTAAATTTATTTTACCCCTACTTAACTATATTTACCCTTAATTAACTTTACTTTTACCCTTACTTAACTTGTACAAGTTTTTGTTTACCCTTACTTAAAAATTATAAACTACATATTACCTTTATTTATATAAATTCATATTACCTTTCTATAAGAAAATCTAGTTGTATTTACTTAGATAGTAGAAATTTTGAGTTACCCTTAAATAACTCAAAATCATAATGGAATCTAGATTTTAAAACTATTTTTTCTATCATATTTTGATCATAACTTGAGATATACACTTTTTAATTGAGGTATGATCCATTTTTATTTCTCTGGGTACCTAATTAAACTCAAGTGTCCATGAAAAATACATGATTCAATCACTTTAAAGAAATGAGACTTTTTTGATTTATTTCAATCACTTTGAAAATATATTTAAGATTGAAGTTAAATCCAAAATATATTTTTAGTTGATGTTTCAATTTAAGTATTTTTATGAATTGAATTTTATTTTTAAATATATGATTTTATTAATAGGCATAGGAAATTATTAATTATTTTTAAATATCAAAATATATTTTTTAAATGGATTAATTTTTTATTTTTCTATTTTTTATAATAACCTCAAAAAATTTATTTTTAAGAATAATTTTTTTCCTTCTTTCAAATTTCATTTAAAATTATTATTTCCAACATATAAATTCAAATTATTATTTTTATATGATTTTAAAAGATTACTACACAATGCAAATCCAAACAAATATTTTTTTATAGTAATAAAAAATTAATTACTTTTTTAATCTATATATAATTTTTTAATTTTTTCAAAATGATTCTCTATTTTTATTAATTCATTTATAAAATATTTTTTAAAACTATCATTGAAAATTGTTTAATTTTTAATGTTTTCAAAAATTAATAGTTAGCTATAAATATATAAAATATTTACTATATAGATACACAATTTATTATTTTTTTAAGTTTTTCAATTTTCTAAAACTTTTAAAATCAATTTTTTACTTTTTTTTAGTTTATGTAACATCCTGTGTTTTCAAACCATGGAATTTTTTCAAAGGAATTTGAAATTTCTCTTTGGTATATGAGCCATTATCTAATCCAATCTTCGTGATGTAAATTTGGGAATTGAAACACTTGAAAGTGCTGTTTTTTAGATAGAGTTTAAGTATGAAGAGGGGACTCAGAAGTTTGGATGAGTTTTAGGTGCATCAGTCCCTGAAAACTCACTTTTCAAGAGAAACAGATATGGGCACATTGTTTTCTAGAAACTATGTGATCCTCTAGGAGAAACTGAGTAGCCTTGAAGGGGGTGTTTCACAGTTTGTTAAACCATGCATGGTGGGGTGCATGGTTGTGAAGGTCTATAATAAATTGAAAAGGTGGGTGCACGAGCTACACACAGTTTGGAAAATCATGTACCTAGCCCACATAGTTAGTGTCACTTAAATAGTAGCACGACATGGTTGGTGTATATTTAGTCCAAACTGTGTGTGAAAACCATGTGGGGTACGGCTCTTGGGTAGTGTGAGCTGTATAGTTGGTGCACGGTTATCCAAATAGTGCAGCCTAATCATGTGGCCTAACTGTGCACCTCATTAAAAAGGAAAAAATTACTTTTTTCACCTCCACCCTTAAATGTGTTTTTTCACATTTTCCTCCCTCATTTTCTCCCAGTAACCTTTGTGTATTCCTCCTCCTTCCACCTCCTCCCATAGAGATATCTCCTCTGTTCGAGCTTAGAATCACTCATTTTCTATCACATTGGAAGTCCCTTGGTGATTCCACAACTCCTCCTTCCTCCTTTGTCAATTTCTTTATCTATATTGAATGTTATCTTTATGTAAGCTAATTCACCCTATTTTTAGGGCATTCATCGATTTCTTTGATTTCTCTTGAACCAGCTCAAATCAATTCTTGATAATGGATGGGTGAATCATTCTAAGCATAAATTAGGTGGTATATGGATTTTCCCTTAAATTATCATTGATTTATGAAATATATCATTATTTAATGCACTATATTTTTCATGCATCGCCCTTAAAATGTGAAATTATTTAGGTAGAACATGATTCCTTAATTGAATAGACTTTGTGAATATATTTGAACCATTATAGGTTGTTCACCTTAACTCAAACCATCCCATTGGTGTGTTTCACTTATATTACATGACCCTTAAGCTTTATCTTGGAGTTAAGATCACCCTTTGAGCATATTAACTTGCCTTCCTTCAAGTGAATGGTTAAACAGAATTAAATAGACTATATTCAATGTGGGTGACTCACTTAGCTTATGATCATTATTTATAATATGCTAGAGACATCCTTTATAAAAGAAATGGATAATTAGAACTGAGTGGGATTCTTAAGGTAGGGATTAACCCTTTTCTATGACCACATTATTAAATATTGTTATTGACTCCTTCACTTGTAAGTGAATTGATAAATAGAATTAATTGAATTGACTTGGTTGGGTCAAATAATGAATGGAATGGACTTTACATGGACTACTTAATTACATATAAATGAAATGTACCAAATTTAACACTTGAGTTATGATACTTGAAATTGTAATGGAATAATCCCATGGCCTATGACTAAATACTAAAATGAAACTTATAAAAATGGAATTACATTGTGCCTTAAGTGATACTCGGGTTCCTTATTACGAAATTCCTAGAAAGGTCTCATAGGCTATTTGAGATTATATGTACCATGAGAGATACTAGTTTCATTATTATGTAATATTATCAATGGGATCATAGATTACTTGAATTATATTATGCCTTGAGTGATACTTGGGTTTCCTTTTTATGAAACTCCTTGGACGGGCTCATAGGATAGAAGTTTTTCCTCACACTCTAAGAGATACTTGGATTTCCTTTTATGAAATTACTTGGATGGGATCATAGGGAAATTAGAATTTATGAGTGATATATGGGTTTCCTTGTTACAAAATGCTATGTACGGGCTTATAGAATATACTGGATTATGTTACTCCTTGGGTGATACCTAGGTTCCTCATTATAGAATGCCTTATATGGGCTCATAGGACAAATGAATTATATCATGCTTATTTATTAATATATATGAATAAGGGTATCTTCTTATGATGATTACTATACTAGGACTCCTTGGCGTGTACCTCAATTCCTTGACCAACTAATGGTCTTATGTTTATATATGTGTGACTACCCAGAATTGATTTTTTTTTAGAGAAACTCATTATACATGGATTCCATGGGTTTACCTTGGGTCTTATACAACTGTTATACTTTTATAACCTTGTCTATATTCCCTGGTTAGAATGTTTTGGTAGATTACCATAATTAAATAAATGATACTTGGGCTATGATTATGTGGATTTCTTGGCCTTCCCCCTCAAGTCCTCACTGGTTCATGTATATCTATTCATATATTTGTTTATGTATATGCTTATATATATATGGGGGAATGTTCAGAGGTAATTCAACTTATATCGAAGCATTTATAGTCATTTGGGTATCCTTGAGGAACCATATCAACTTATTTATATCTATTTATTTACTAAATTGTTGATATTCCTGCACACTGGTGTATTTTATACTCACGGACTGGATTGCATTAGACACCATTGGTGGTGGCCTATTAAGTTTATCTCACACCCTGTTTAGGCCTCTATTTCACTGGGGTTCCCAAACAGACCTTATGGTTTCAAGTTCAAGTTCATGGATTATGCTTGTGTTGTTACATTCATACATATGATCTTAGGAGCACAGGACTAAACTGATGCTCAGGATGCTTATAGAGATAGCCTTTGATGATTTTGTCTTTATTTTTTGTATTATTTATTTATTACTTGATGTATTACTATTTCCTATATATTGTAGCATCACATGGACATGCATGGTTGTGTATTTGGTGTTTTCCATTTTATAAATTATTATTATCACCCACTGCCTTTAATTTATATTACTTTTGATGTTGATTTTTTTATTTTGTTATACCATTTTTCCACTCTGATCATGAGAGTGTAGTCTCCCTACTATACCATCATTAGACCCTTACTACTAGTTGACAACCTATGGTGTACAGGGAGGTGCGCTTGAGGCCATGTTACCAGTCAGCTCAGGGCACCATTTCAATGGCCCCTAAGTCAGGATGTTAAAAAGTGGTATTAGATCTTTTTTTCCTTTATATTTTTGTTTTGGGATAGCTAATAGGAGACTAGGAATATTTTTATTCTTAGTAAATAAACATGTTTGGGAGTGATCATCCCACACACAAGGAAAAGACCAAGTGGCTATGGATGTGACTGTTGTTCATGTTGTTCATTATTATGGTTGATTATTATTTCACCTTAAGTGATTGGTGTACTTTCTACTACTTATTGATCTATGATAATTGTGGTATTTTACCCTTATCCTGGTATGGAAAGGAAGTATTGTTACATGCATCATTATAGGCACATAAAGATTCACATTCCATGCATATTCCATTCCATGTAGCATGCATTGCTTGATGTGCCTTGTGTGTTTTAGTATAATACTTACTTGAATACCCTATTTAGTTGAATATTTAGAATGCTTGCTTGTATACCATGATTTATGATAAATTTCCATGCTCACCTATACTTATTTCTTTGTGATATCATGCCTTTATATAGTTATAATATAAGATTGGTTATTAAAGTTCCAGTATCAACCAAAATGGTTTTTCCCATATAGCTTATGGTGGCACCTTTACTATCAAATTGCTACATGTTTGAGCCATGGACCATTGGTCGCATGGGATGAAACATTTATGGTTGTGATTAAATGGGTGATAATAACATTTTATTAGGTGTATGGGACCTTATAAAATTGGTAAGGGTAACCCATATAATCAAACCATTATAGATAGACTTGTTATATTTTGGGATCAAAGAAAAGAACTTGGTTGCAGTTACATGAATACCAATTTTAACTTATAAATAAATGTACCTTTATAATTTTGGAATGGTGATTCATCTAACTGGACCATTAAATGAATGTAAAAGTTATTAAACACTGACCTATAAATGATGAAATTACTTATGGGTTATATACCTGATTCGACCCAAGTAGGTCGGCCTTGTTATGTTATAGTTGTGAGATATACTTGACTCAACCCAAGTAGGTCGGTCATAGTGCTTTAATCTTATCATATGAACCCATTAATGTTCTATTGAATATTTAATAAATCATTTATTTTTTGGTTTCATTTAAATGGACCCAGGATGGTATGATGGAACCCTAGGAGGTCGCCTTTGTCTTTTTTGTTCCTTAGTGCTTAACCCATGTGGGTATACTTATGTTATATGGGACGATTATTTAAAGTTTCAACATCCACTTATATGGGTTGTGTATAAATTTATGGTTCCACCTTACTGAACTAGTTCCCTTAAAATTATAGAGACCTTGTAGTATGCTTTTGATCTTTATTATATGAGGCTTTAGTTAATTAAAATGCCAATTACAACATAAATGGTGTTCTCCTCTATAGCTTGGAATTGAAATTTTCTTTAACTAAGCCCAATTGTGACATCCTTATGGATAATCAAATGGATAAAATGGAATTTATAAGATAAATTACCTAATTATGATAGGATTTCAGTTAAATAATAATGCTTGAAAGGAAGTTTGAAATGACTTGTCTATGTGCCTTAGGGAGTTAGCTAAATAAAGTACCAAGCACTTTTTCTTTATAACTGGTACTTGATGTTCTTAAAACTGAGCCTCTAAAATATTTAAGATCAAATTTTAATTAGTGTAATGGATAAAATGAAATGTTAAAGTGGTGTTTTTAGCTTTAAACCTTGTGTAAGGGCATTTTAAATAATTTTTTGAGTTCTTCCTTAGACAGGAATGGGTACGTTGGCCATAGGTCTTTATTGACCTTTTTTAATATGATGAGCTTAGAGGTTAGTCCAATAATCCTAGTGAAATTTTTAGTTTGACCTAGTCATAGGTTCAATGCTTTCTATTTTAGTACGATTTATCCCGATAGGGGTAGCTCCCCCAAAACTTAAAATCATTTCTAAATGCTTATGAAGAGTTTCTAGACATTAGGTGTCATTCAGGCGTCATTTTCCTAAGTAAGACTCTTAGTTTATAAAATGAAGCTTGGGTGTAATGGGTGGTCATGTGGTAAATTGACCCTTGTTGAGGATGGGAGCATTGTGAAATGATCAAGTTCAATGAGTTAGAGATTCCTAGGACATGGTCATCTATTTATTAGGTTGAATGGCCCTTCTTTTTCTTCTCCAATGATGGAAGTCTAGGTAAGTCATCATCCAAGTTAACATTCATAGGGGTAATATGACTCTGAGCTAAATCTTTTACATGATCCATTAGATATCACGATGCATAGGGTTTGTAGGCCTATGGATAGTACACATGGTGTGTCGTTGTTTTGATAGAAATCTAGGGGTAGTATGCAATGATACATGTGGTTCCCATCAAGTTGTTAAAGTTGTACAGTGAACCATATGAGTTAGGTGGAATTATTAAGGCCCTTAGTATTTTAGTTATGTTTACAGGTTATCTCTTAAGTAGAGTGACCTGGAAGTTTTGAGATCATTATTAATGTTTTAGCTTTGAGCTGTTAATTAGGAACTAAGTTTCCCAATGATTCAAGGTGACATTGTAAGAGGATAGGGTATTATAGAACTACTGATCATTTTAGTATGGATTCTATGACTGATTCTAGTGATGTGCATGAGCATGGATCAGAGGAGCATCACACGTATGTCAAAAGTGAATCTGACCTAGTTTACTTATAAGCGTTTGGTTATTCTATCTTCTCATAATTGGCACTTGGTAAAAGTGTGTTGGCCATGGCCCGAACTATGGTCAATGGTCGATGAATATTGTGTTGTGGGATGAGTTCATTTCCTCAATAAATGATGACTAGGACACTTATAAGGTGGATAGAATCACATTAGTCATGTAAAACCATGTCCTTCCATGTATAGGTAGTGCAATGGTAAAAGAACATTTGGTAATGGTTACCTTTTCTTCTAAAATCCTATGAGGTTAGCAGTCAGGTTATCTAGTCTTTGAGAAGATGCTTGAGATAAAAACCAATTGTGGGTTTAGATCAATTCTAAGAATTAGATTTAGACTCGGGGTGCATGAATGACCTGGGAATGTAACTCTTCTGAGGTGTTTCAATGCTTTTAAGGTAGTATGATGATGAAATAATTGGTTTTGTATACACCCTTTAAAACACTATGAGTCAAGGTTTGACTATGGGGGAGGTTTTTGAAAAAATCATAGAATAACTCGGTAGTGAGTACATTATGGTTTGTTAATTATGATTCTTCATTAGGTACAATCGATCTATTTTTAAGTAGGCCATCTCAAAGTTTTTTTATTGTTCTTTCCTATGTATAGTTGTGTTTGGTTGGTTGAAAACCATGTCAGGCACTTCATCTTGGATATGAAGGGAGTGTCTCGGGTCTTATTGGAAATCATTGATATCATCCTAGTGTACCCTTAGCTTAGTGAAAATCATTCTCTTTATCTTGACATCATCCATGGTACACTAGGAAATCATCAATTATATGCAAAGCTAAAGAGATAAATTAAATTCCTTAATGGCTCGATAAATATATTCTACGGGAGTTACCCTCTGCGAGTATGGATAATCTTAGAGGAATGGACTTTACTGAGTGATACTGGGATTTCCATGTATAAAGACCATAGATGGAATCATGGACACAAGATGATTATTTTACTCAATCTCCAAGTTAGATACCATTGTTAGGCTTAGTCAGTGTTCTTGATAAATGGAAGTCTCGGTTATGTACTGATGTCTCACTTATAAACTCTGAAGAATGAACTGCCTTAGATGATCTCCTTGGACCCTATTAATTGATTATAAGGTTACCCTATACTTGTATTTAGGATAAAATGATATATTCTTAGTGTGATAATCCAAGGTTGCTGGATCATATATGCTCCTATGTTTGTGTTATGGCATGATAACATAAATGAGTGTTTTGGGCTAGAGACACCACCGAAATTCATATTATAGTTTTTAGTGAGTGTGCTTTAAATTATCTCGGTATACCTTGGGAAAAAGGCATTGTACTCAAGTTTCAGATGCATCAACTACTAAAGTGAAGTGTTTTCAAGGATTTTTGGCTGGTAGTGGTGCAAATTTCTTTCCTCTTTTCTCTTCAAATGCATTCTATGAGGAACTATATCAAGCACATCGTCGGTATGAGATGAGTAGAGTGCAAGGTCGACTGGGATTTTTATGGAAAAGCTTGAATGACCAGGATAAATGTGTTTGATTAGAAATCGACCATTTGATCAAGTTGAGAATTTTTTTGGGATCATCGTTAGAATGCTAAGGGTGTGTTCAAATAGGTAATTCTAATGGTGGAGGTACTATGACTTGGAATTGGCCATTCAACCTGGAACTTGTGGAGGGAAGCACCATAGGTTGGTTAATTAAAGATAAGATGATGTGATAATTTCTTCAATTATAGGAGATCAAGAAAACACCATCTCAGCATTTCAATTTTTTAATACATGTTTTGGGTCAATTTTTATTGACTTATGAACCGTGTGGTTAAAGAAGCGCTGGTAGGCATGTTGGGAATTTAAAATTCAATGTGACCATTTTAGTGGAATTTTTTCGACCCAGGTAGGTTGGATGATGTTTTTTTATTTCCCCAAGGATTCTCAAGGATGATGATTTCTAAGGTGGAGAGTTTGTATTTTCCTATGTTTTCGAACCATGTAAATTTTCCAAAGGAATTTAAAATTTCTGTTTGGCAGATGGGTTGTTATCTAAACCAAGCAGTGGAATGTAAATTCAAGCATTAGAACACTTGAAAGTGTTGTTTTTAGATGGTGTTTAAGGCCCAAGAGGGGTCTTGATAGTTTGGATGATTTTTGGGTGCGTCAAGCCCTGAAAAAATCAATTTTTTGGAGAAATAAATAGAGGCGCGCGACTTTCTAGAAATTGTGTAGCCCTCTAGGAGAAATTGTGTGGCCCTAAAGGGAGTATTTCATGGTTTGTTAAACCATAAAAGGTGAAGCACACGACTATGCAGAAGGCCTATAATAAATTTCATAAGTCGGCACACTAGTTGCACATAATTTGTAAAAGCGTGCACCTAGCCTACATGGTTAGTGCCACTTAACTAATAGCACCACACAATTAGTTCATGGTTAGTCCAAACCATGCGGGGAAACCATACAGGGTATAGCTCTTTGACAGTGTGAGTGGAACGGTTGGTGTTTGGTTATCCAAACTGTGCGGCCTAACCATGTGCCTTATTAAAAGGGGAAAATTACTTTTTTACCTCCTCCCTTAAATGGATTTTTTCACATTTTCCTCCCTTATTTTCTCCCAGTAGCCTCCGCATGCACCACCTCTTTCCTCATCTTCCCATGGGGAGATATCCTCTATTAGATCTCAAAATCTCTCACCATATATCATGTTAGAAGAACCTTAGTGAATCTATGACTTCTACTTCCTCCTTTCTTAGTTTATTTGGTTGTATTTAATGTTATCTTCATGTGAACTACTTCACCCTATTTTTAGGGTGTTCATCCGTTTCTTCGATTTCTCTCAAATCGGTTCAAATTAAATCCTAATAATGGATGAATAAATTTTCCTAAGAATAAGGTAGGTGGTTTATGGACTTTACTTTAAAGTATCATTGATTTATGAAATACTTCATTGTGACACATTTCAAATTTTATGTGTCACCATTAAAATGTGAAATTGTTTAGGTAGAACCTAATGCCTTAATTGAATAGACTTTGTGTATTTAATTGAACCATTAGAGGTTGTTAAAATCAACTAAAACCACCCCATTTGGGTGTGTCACCTATATTTTAAGACCATTAAGATTTATCTTGGAGTTAAGATCGCTCTTTGAGCATGTTAGTATTCCTTCCTTCAAGTGAAATGGTTAGACATAATTAAATGAACTATACACAGTGTGGGTGACTCACTTAGCTTATGATCATTAATTATTATATGCTAGATCCATCCTTCATAAAATAAATGGATAATTATAATTGAGTGGGGTGATTAAGGTAAGTATTTACCCTTGGACATGACCAAATTATTAAATGGAGTGCATGACTCCTTCACTTGTAAGTAAAGTGATAAATAGAATTAATTAAATTGACTTGGTTGGGTCAAATAATGAATGAAATAGAATTTACATGGCCTATATAATTACTTAGAAATAGAATGTACCAAATTGAAAATTTGAGTTATGTTGCTTAAAATTTTCATGGATGAAGCCCATGGACTATGACAAAATACTAAAATGAAACTGAAAAAAAAACTACATTATGCCTTAAGAGATACTTAGGTTCCTTATTATGGAATGCCTAGGATGGGCTCATAGGTTGTTTGAGATTATATACACCATGAGAGATACCAATTTTATCATTATGGAATATTGTTGATGAGCTCATAGATTACTTTAATTATATTACTCCTTGAGAAATACTTGGGTTTCCTTTTTACGAAATGCCTTGGACGGGATCATAGGTTAGAATTTTTTCCTCATGCTCTGAGAAATACTTGGGTTTCCTTTTACAGAACTCCTTGGATGGGTTCAGAGGGAAATTGTAAGTTATGAGTGATACTTGTGTTTCCTCGTTAGGGAATTCCATGGACAATCTCATAGAATAAAAAGGTATTATGTTACTCCATGGGTGATACCTAGGTTCCTCAATACAGAATGCCTTGGATAGGCTCATAGGAAAAATGAATTATATCATGATTGTTTATTAATACATATGACTAATGGTATCTCCTTATGATGATTACTATACTAGGACACATTGGCTTGTACCTCAGGTCCTTGAACAACTAATGGTCTTATGTTTAGATACGTGTGACTACTCAGAATTTCATTATGGTTTAGAGACACTCAGTATACATGGACACCATGGGTTTACCCTAGGTCCCATATAACTATTATACTTTTATAACCTTGGCTATGTTCCCTGGTTAGGATGTCATTATGGATTTCCTTAATTAAATAAATGATACTTATGCTACAATTAAGTGGATTCATTGGACTTTCACCTCGGGTCCTCATCAATGCATGTATATCTCTGCATATATCTATTTACATATATGATTATATATACATTTGGGCATGTTAATAGGTAATATGGATTAGGCCAAAGTAGGTATGGTCATTTGGGTGTCCTTGAGGAACCTAATCTGACTTATTTACATTTATTTATTTACTAAGTTATTGATATTCCAACACACTATTGTATTTTATACTCACGGACTAGATAGAATTAGACATCACTGGTGGTAGCCTACTGAGTTTATCCCATGCCCTATTTGGGCATCCATTATACTAGGGTACCCAAACAAACCCCATGGTTGTAGGTTCAAGTTCATGGATTATGCTTATGTTGTTACATTTGTACATGGGAGCTTAGGAGTAAAGGACTGATCCAGATCTAAAGTTTCTTGTGGAGATATACTTTGAGGCTTTTTTCCTTCTTTTTATATTGTTTATTTATTACATAATGTATGAATACTTCCTATATATTGTATCATCACATGGAAATGCATGATTGTGTATTTAGATTTTTCCATTTTATTAGTTATTATTGTCTTCCACTGCCTTTCATTTATATTGCTTCCATTATTGATTGTTTTATTATGTTATAATGATGTTCAAATCTGATCATGAAGGTATAGTATTCCCATTGTACCATTATTGGACCCTCACTAATAGTCAATAGCTTCTAACATATGGGGAGGTGTACTTGAGGCCATGTGAATAACCGTATTGGGGAACAGTTTTAGTGGATCCAGGGTTAGGATGTTACAGTTTAACACAACTATATGTTGATAAGGTTATAACCTAGTTTTTTTTTTAAATATAACAATCCTATTTTTTCACTACTTTTAATACAATGGCTCTTTTTTTAGTGGACGTGGAATCATCCCCACTATACTGGATATTCTAGTTATTTAGGTTAACTAGATACAATGTGTGTTGTAACCTCCTCCCTCCAAATATACCTCTCCTGGGCTATCAATGAAGAAAGGGAGATGATGACCCCTAAGTCCCACCTCCATTAGGCCTCAGGTTGGCGATTAGCACCAAGGGTGTACAAATATCACAATATGGGAGGAATTTACCTTTTTATAAGAAATAGGATCAGAAGATAAGATGAATCATCCATAAACAACCCCAAGACATAATATAAAAGAGAAACCCAACCATCCCATAATGTATGTATAAATAGAACTGATACAAATAAAAGTCTCCAAATTAAATACCTAAAAGTAAATCTAAGAAAGTGACACAAAAACTATCAAGGATTTGAGATAGTAAGGTATAGTGTGATCTACATAGTCCTCCTGTAAACCTTAAAATAGTTTTTATATACGTAAGTTGAGCATACAAGTATACCCATTAGGAAAACCAAAGTCTCTCATGCATATGTGAAAGAATCATACTAATGCACCTATGAGAAAACAGAAGAACTAATAGCACCTATTAAGGTATAATAACCATACCAGACTCACCAAGACACACTCACCAAATAACACAAACCATGTAATATAATATAATAGTAATCACATCGATAAGGGTACCCCACACTGCTTTTCCATAAGTATTCCACTCTAACCCAACACTGTATGTCCTAGAGCTCCCATCCCTTCTGTATTCCATGTCACATTCTACCCACACACACCTGGGCATCATAACACATCCCGCGTGCACATGCCTAGGCATCATAACACATCTCACCCGTACAAAACTGGGCCTCACAACACATCCCACCCACATACATCTAGGCCTCACAACACATCTGTAACACCCGAGACTTTTATGTTATATAAATCATCAAAGGAATCTTTTTCTACACAACACTTTCTTGGCTTGCTTTACACGCAATCGCGACCTTCCTCGATAGCTTGCGTCGTACGCAATACCGAGTTTCACTAAACAACAATATGCTATTAAAACTAGCCGTTATGAATAGTAATAACCACTTTTTGAAATTTTATAAATTTTATTTTTCAAAATGGACTTCATTTTTGGACTCAGAATATCGAAATTATCCTAGGGTGAAATTTTGGTATTTTTATGAAAACTTTCAATTTTTGATGAATAGTGAAACCACTAAGTGGTAGGTTAAAAACTGAATTTTGCATAAAACTTAATTTTACCGCTTCTGTGAATGGAATTTCAAAAATCCGAGAGACACGGTTAATATCAAGGACTAAAATGTGGTTCAATGAGATGAAAATAATTTTTTGGTGAATAGTAACTTTTTACTTTTTTTACCGCGGTTAATAGTAAATAGGGTAACTATGGGTAAATATGATATCAATATTACCCTAACACATGTCCTAATTCTATTGGACAAGTGTAATTCGACCAAAAACAAACTTATGAATAAAATATGACCATTTAGGCCCACTTGGATTAGATTAGGACATTTATTATTAATTTATTTAAAGAAGGGTTAAAATAGTTAAAATCAAAGTTTAATAAGTAAATAATTTTTAATATAGGGTTATACATAAGATAAATTCGATTGTAAATATTCATTAGAAAGCTAAAAAGATTTCCTACATGATGGTATTTTATTTGTAATTTTTAGACATCAAATAATTTAATTTATTTATGACACAAAGATGATGCAGTAATTATCTTATTAATGAAATATTGACAAAATTGATAATATAAATACCAAAATAAATGTAATTAGAGACTTTTTATGAATTCCACTAATTTTATAGGTTACTATGATATATTAGTATTGATTTAATCAACTTGGTTTGAACATATAATTCTGTTATGACTTTGACAAAAATCATATATCAAATAGTGTCAAAATTGATACAAAATAGTTTTTAAATCAAATATTATATTATTAATTGTTATTTTATTCCTAAAAATCTAAGGTTCGGCCAAATGACTTAGATAAGGATATATATATTAATAATAAACAATTTGGGGTTCGTTTGGCATGTTATAGTAAGTTTATTAACCATATAGTAAAAGAAAACAAAAAGACATGGTAAAAGTTAAATTATTTAACTTAGAGTTAAATTTAATTGATAAGGTTAAAATAATATCATAAACTTGTCTAAATTCTATTGGTTGATAGGATTTCGACCCCTCCCCACTTTAGCTTCGAAATAAGACCCTTTGGAACCATTATAAACCGATTTTGACTTTAATATAAAATAATATTTTGAGATATTCCTAAGGTGCCCCTCTCCTCCCTTATAAAAGGGCACCTCCTCCCCCTCCTCCTCACACCAATTTGAGCACTCAAGCTCGGCCAACCCCTGCCATTTTCCCTTCTCCACTTCCCTAGAATAATCCTAGAGGTCCTGGTCTTCTCCAAAGACCAATCTTAGTTCCTTAAGTGGAGGATTCAAAAAGGCGTTCCAAAGAAGAGGTAATATCCATTACCGATCTTTTCAATTTCTTTCTTCTTCAACTTCTTCTTCTTTAGTTGTTTCATGATAAAGTAATAACATCAGTATTACTTACATACTGATATGTTATTATAAATATGAAACAACCCTAATTCACCTTCTATCCATCCTACGGAAAAATGAAATCACCGCGCGTGCGTACGTACGGAATACCGTCTCCACGCCGTGGTGTAATCTATTTTCCACCATCACCTTACAAGGATGGGTATAATGGTGTAATCAGTAACTATATATGATTATTATTAAGTAATATTGATACTGAAATAATATATATATATACTCCAATACAATTCCACGATCATAGGAACGATATCATCACTCGTGCGTACGTACGGAATACCGTCTCCACGATGTGATGCGACTCGTTCTACATGATCTTCATTTCATAATGATTATATAAATGAATTGAATGAATGAATATGGTATATACTACACTAATACCATTCTGGAAATGAATTATCTATAACCTAAAGATAAGAATAAGAATCTATTCGACAAAACACGCATAAGAACAAAAAGTTATAAAGACCCGAGTAACAAGTAACAATGAAATATTACTAAAAAGAAGCTAATAATATGACCATATATGATCTCATATCAATATGTATGATTCTGGAATAAGTCAATAACAGTATTTAAACCATTATACAGGAGCTTCGGACACGAACAAAGCAAATCGGACCTAAGGTAAGGGAAATATCACAATCTCATTTTTATCCGAGATTGTTTATTCGTAAGTATTTACTGGGGTGTATTTTATCATCCACATCTATGTTTTATCAATATGTAATATTATTTCCATCCACCTAAAATTGTCTAAATCCATTTTTACCCTTCGGTGAGTTTTTAGTAATACGTATGAAAGGAATCTTTTGTCGTTTTTCGTACGAGGTACTTTTTGACTTTTCCGACAAAAGTACGAAGAATGTTTTTTTTAACTTATACGGCACGAACGGATTTCTACTGTTTTATAAAGCCTTATTTTCATGAATCTTCCTCTAAAAGATTTCATGACTATTTTCAATAAAATCTCTTTCTTTTAAAATTGCATGATGTTTTGTGAAAAGAAATTGATTTTGAAGAAGAAAGGATATTTTCCTCAAGAATTCAATTCAAGTGTTTTATCAAAATTATTTTCCATCTAAGATAATAAAGAGTTCTGTTTCTATCCATATTTTTACATTGATTTGACTATGTTGTGATGGAATTATGTTTATGAATTCCTTTATCTTATATGAATTGATTTATGATGTCATGATGTTTCAAGAATCCCATTTTTGTTACATGTGTTATGCGATTATGTATGTTTTATGATTATGTGGCACACATAAGAAAGGATTCATTATAAGATGGGTGGGACCTATATCTCCCTCCAATGCATTGGGTAATGATTTTATATCTCATGAGATAGACATGGCTGGAACGGAAGGTTATTTCGGTTCAGTGATACAGGACTGAAACGAGGAGTGAACTCGGTTCAGAAAGGGACTTTGTCCACTAAGATAGTCTTGGCAATGAGTCATGACTAACAAGAAATGATTTTCCATGATTATGTGTACATGCCACAAAGATTCAAGTTTTATGTTATGATTATGGGGATCTCATTTTCACTTCTATGATTTATTCCATGTTAAGATATTATGATCTCTTTTGCAGGTTTTGATTTTCATAAAGATATGATATGATTTTTATTTCCTTTATTTGCCCTTACTGAGCATTTGAGCTCACCCTTTTATGTTTTCTTTTCCCCAGGTTAGGAAGATGGATATTAAGTAGAATATGCTAAAAGGGACCCTAGATATGATGAAATAAATGGGAGACACTGTAGAAGATTTATGAACCAGTTGTTTATGTTTCCCCAGTTTCTAAAGACACTATACCTATACGGTCCTTTGTGGTTTTGTCATATGTTGTAATAAGAGTGCTTCAATTTTGAAGTATTAACAATGTATGTAAAGTGTGGGTCGTTATAGTTGGTATCAGAGGAAAGGTATAGTCAACCTTTGGAAACTAGGATGTGAAAGCCTTAGTAAGAACCCTAAGGATAAGTCTAAGTATAGAACACAATCTTAGAAATGGCCATGAATAACCTAGGATAAGACCATAAGCATGAAAATTTTATTCTTGAATTATGTGGTTTCCTATTATAATTAGTGTTGCTCACACTATTCTTCTTGGTTTTAGTCAATGGCTGGAACCCGAAGGAACCGTGTTAATGCGGAATGCGATGGGCAATGCAATGATTGTCCCCCTGAGCAACCAAACGATTTGGGAGCTGGAATGCAAAATCTTGTAGCCATGCTCACACAACTTTCTCAAGCTATGAATCATGCAGGATTTCCAAACGAACAAAGGAGGGAGCAACATTCTGTTGAATCCTTCATGTGGCAGTGTCCACCATCTTTCAGCGGGTCTACTGATCCATTAGTTGCTGAACAATGGATTAGTACTACTGAAAAGATATTTTCAGTTCTTCAATGTTCTGAGCATGATAAAGTCATCCTAGCAGTGTATCGTTTGGAAGGAGATGCTGATCAATGGTGGAATCTTGTTAAGAATACAAGGCAAAGGGATGAAATTGAGTCTATGGAATGGGACGAGTTCAAGAACTTATTTTTCAATAAGTACTTCCCTCGTATTCTCCGAACAAAGATGGAGAAAGAGTTCCTTGAACTGAAGCAAAGGGATAATGAATCTGTTGGTACCTATGAAGCAAATTTTACCAGACTTGCAAGGTACGCTTCTGGTATTATTATCCAACCTGAGAGTAAGATCGATCGATTCTTTAGTGGCTTAAAACCAAGTCTTCGAAGGGCGTTAGCCATAAGGGACTTCAATAGCTACGAGGAAATCGTTCGATGTGCTCTCAAAGTCGATATGGAGATTGGAGTAACCCATCAGTCACATGGGTTTGATAAGAAGAGGAAGATGGAATTCAAAGAAAAATCTAAAGAGCACATGGAAAAGAAGATGAACTTTCCCTTATGCTCAAAGTGTGGAAAGAAACATGGAGGGAGTTGTCTTAAAGGGACAAGTAAATGTTTTAAATGTGGAAAGGAAGGTCATCGGGCATTTGAATGCCGTGATAATGGGAAGAAGATGTCTAATGATGCAAACAAAGGAAGGGATACACAGAATGAACCTGCTACACTTCAATGTTTCAAGTGCAAGGAGATGGGGCATTATGCCAATCAATGCCCAAATCCAAGGGTTGATGATGATGGTCGACGTCAACAAACTCTTAAGGCTAAAGAAAAAGGAAAGTCACATGCAATTTCTATCAGCGATGTGGAGTACGATAACGATGTGGTGAAAGGTACACTTACCATCCACTCTAAAGTAGCAAATGTTTTATTTGATTCTGGATCCACCCACTCTTTTATTTCTGAAAAATTTTCTAAGGGTATCACCGTATTACCTCAACAATTAGATGTTGAGTTAGCTGTGACAACACCTAATGGCACATCAATCGCATCAGAAGTTTATAATTCTTCTCTGATCGAAGTTTGTGGGAAAGTGCTTCCTGCAAATCTTGTGATCCTTCCTTTAGTGGAATTTGATGTGATTCTTGGCATGGATTGGATTTCTCTACATGGAGCTCATATCAATTGCCAAAGAAGGGAAGTCACATTTCATATTCCAGATCAACCTACGATCGTCTATCAATGCAAGGATGAACATAACCTTCCAGTGGAAATTTCTTCCATCTTATGGGTATTGATTCCACTAAATGAAGGTTATTTATCTCAAATGGTTGGTGAGAAACTCACGATTAAGAATATGCCCATTGTACGGGAGTTTGATGATGTCTTTCCGGAGGAATTGTCGGGTCTTCCACCAAATCGTGAAGTTGAGTTTTCAATAGAACTCGTACTGGGTGCTTTGCCTATTTCAAAGACACCTTATAGAATGGCCCCAATTGAGTTGCAGGAATTGAAGAAGCAACTCCAAGAGAATCTTGATAAGGGATTCATACGCCCTAGTGCGTCACCTTGGGGAGCACCTGTTCTATTTGTTAAGAAGAAAGATGGATCAATGAGACTCTGCATTGATTATCGAGAACTTAACAAGATCACTATCAAGAACAAAAATATCCTCTCCCACGCATTGATGACTTATTTGACCAACTACGCGGAGCTCAATACTTTTCCAAGATTGATCTTCGTTCAGGGTATCATCAATTAAGGGTCAAAAGGGAGGATATACCAAAGACGGCTTTCCGTACAAGGTATGGACACTATGAATTTATAGTGATGCCATTTGGTCTTACTAATGCCCCTGTTATCTTCATGGATCTAATGAATAGAGTCTTTAGAGACTATCTTGATCAATTTGTGGTAGTCTTTATAGACGATATTCTTGTCTATTCAAAGAGAAAGGAAGAGCATGAAGATCACTTGAGAATTATATTGAAGTCCCTGAGAAAAGAGAAGCTTTATGCCAAATTTACCAAGTGTGAATTTTGGCTTCAAAAAGTTGCATTTTTGGGTCATATAATCTCAAAAGAGGGGATATCTGTGGATCCAGCAAAAACAGAGGTTATCGAAAGATGGTCAAGACCAACAACAGTAACTGAGATCCGAAGTTTTCTTGGTTTGGCTGGTTATTATCGACGTTTTGTAAAAGATTTTTCACGATTATCTAATCCACTCACCAAGTTGACTCAGAAAGGAGTTAAGTTTTTCTGGACAGAGGAATGTGAAGAGAATTTCAAGGAGTTGAAAAGAAGGTTATCCAGTGCACCTGTGCTCACACTGCCTTGTAGTGGAGAAAGGTTTGTGATCTACAGTGATGCATCCAAGAAGGGATTGGGGTGTGTTCTTATGCAAAATGATATGGTGATAGCTTATGCCTCACGACAGTTGAAAATCCATGAGCAAAATTACCCAACACATGATTTGGAGTTGGCTGCGGTAATCTTTGCATTAAAGATTTGGAGGCATTACCTTTATGGTGAAAGGTGTGATATTTATACTGATCATAAAAGTTTAAAGTATATTTTCACACAAAAGGAGTTGAATATGCGCCAAAGAAGATGGTTGGAGCTGATTAAGGATTATGACTGCTCAATCCATTACCACCCTGGGAAAGCAAACAAGGTGGCAGATGCATTAAGTCGACAAGACCATGCTAGTTTATCCATGATGAGGATCACAAAAGATCCAATATTTATGGATTTACAAAGGATGGATCTTGGAATTATAATGGAAGGGGAAAAATCTTATCTTTCTCAAATGAATGTTCAACCATCTATACATGTGAAGATTAAAGAGGCACAGAAAGAAGATGTCGAGTTACAAAAGAAGGTGAGAAATGTTCCTGAATTCAACCTTGATTGTGATGGGATAATAAAGTTCAGGAATCGGATTTGTGTTCCTCCCATCCCCGAATTAAAGAAAGAGCTGCTGGATGAGGCTCATAGTTCTTCATTCTCTATTCATCCTGGAAGCACGAAGATGTATAGGGACCTGAAAGAGTACTTCTGGTGGGATGGCATGAAAAGAGATGTTGCTGAATATGTCTCTCGATGCTTGGTTTGTCAACAAGTTAAAGCTGAGAGACAGAAGTCTAAGGGGATGTTACAACCATTACCCATACCCGAATGGAAATGGGAAAACATCACTATGGACTTTGTCACAGGACTTCCTAAAACATCCAAAGGCAATAATGCTATCTGGGTCATAGTTGATCGTCTTACAAAGTCTGCACACTTCATTGCTATTAGAGAGGATTTCTCTCTAGATCAGCTTGCCAGGATATATGTAAAGGAAGTGGTAAGATTGCATGGAGTACCACTTTCTATTATATCTGATCGAGATCCGAGATTTACCTCGAAGTTTTGGCGAAGTCTTCAGCATACTCTGGATACAGAGTTGAGTTTCAGCACTGCTTATCATCCCCAGACAGGTGGTCAGTCTGAGAGAACAATTCAAACCCTAGAAGATATGTTGAGAGCTTGCTCTATGGATTTCAAAGGAGGTTGGGATCAACACCTACCTTTGGTGGAATTTTCTTATAATAATAGCTTTCACTCCAGTATTCAGATGGCTCCTTATGAAGCTCTCTATGGAAAGAAATGCAGGACTCCAACTTGCTGGGATGAAGTTGGGGAAAGAAAGCTATTAGGACCTGATCTCGTTGATGAAATGGCAGAAAAGGTCAGATCTATTCAACAACACATAAGAGCAGCTCAGAGTCGACAGAAAAGTTATGCCGACAACCGAAGAAAAGACCTAGAGTTTGAAGTGGGTGATAAAGTGTTCTTACGAATATCTCCCTGGAAGAGGGTTATGAGATTTGGAAAGAAGGGGAAGTTGAGCCCTAGATATATCGGTCCTTTTGAAATACTAGATCATGTTGGGAAGGTAGCTTACCGATTGGCGCTTCCACCGAATCTCTCTCAAGTTCACGATGAGTTCCATGTATCTCTCCTGAGAAAGTACATACCAGATCCTTCACATGTACTCAGCTCAGAAGTTGTACCGCTGGAGCAAGATCTTTCTTATGAAGAACAGCCGATAGAGATTCTGGATCGTAGCGAAAAAGTCCTACGAAACAAGACCACTCGCTTGGTGAAAGTTTTATGGAGAAACCACCAACTTGAAGAAGCTACATGGGAGCTTGAGGATATGATGAGGGAGAAGTATCCTCATTTGTTTATTGCAAAGTGACGAATTTCGAGGGCGAAATTCTTTTTAAGGGGGGTAGAATGTAACACCCGAGACTTTTATGTTATATAAATCATCAAAGGAATCTTTTTCTACACAACACTTTCTTGGCTTGCTTTACACGCAATCGCGACCTTCCTCGATAGCTTGCGTCGTACGCAATACCGAGTTTCACTAAACAAAAATATGCTATTAAAACTAGCCGTTATGAATAGTAATAACCACTTTTTGAAATTTTATAAATTTTATTTTTCAAAATGGACTTCATTTTTGGACTCAGAATATCGAAATTATCCTAGGGTGAAATTTTGGTATTTTTATGAAAACTTTCAATTTTTGATGAATAGTGAAACCACTAAGTGGTAGGTTAAAAACTGAATTTTGCATAAAACTTAATTTTACCGCTTCTGTGAATGGAATTTCAAAAATCCGAGAGACACGGTTAATATCAAGGACTAAAATGTGGTTCAATGAGATGAAAATAATTTTTTGGTGAATAGTAACTTTTTACTTTTTTTACCGCGGTTAATAGTAAATAGGGTAACTATGGGTAAATATGATATCAATATTACCCTAACACATGTCCTAATTCTATTGGACAAGTGTAATTCGACCAAAAACAAACTTATGAATAAAATATGACCATTTAGGCCCACTTGGATTAGATTAGGACATTTATTATTAATTTATTTAAAGAAGGGTTAAAATAGTTAAAATCAAAGTTTAATAAGTAAATCATTTTTAATATAGGGTTATACATAAGATAAATTCGATTGTAAATATTCATTAGAAAGCTAAAAAGATTTCCTACATGATGGTATTTTATTTGTAATTTTTAGACATCAAATAATTTAATTTATTTATGACACAAAGATGATGCAGTAATTATCTTATTAATGAAATATTGACAAAATTGATAATATAAATACCAAAATAAATGTAATTTGAGACTTTTTATGAATTCAAATAATTTTCTAGGTTACTATGATATATTATTATTGATTTAATCAACTTGGTTCGAACATATAATTCTGTTATGACTTTGACAAAAATCATATATCAAATAGTGTCAAAATTGACACAAAATAGTTTTTAAATCAAATATTATATTATTAATTGTTATTTTATTCCTAAAAATCTAAGGTTCGGCCAAATGACTTAGATAAGGATATATATATTAATAATAAACAATTTGGGGTTCGTTTGGCATGTTATAGTAAGTGTATTAACCATATAGTGAAAGAAAACAAAAAGACATGGTAAAAGTTAAATTATTTAACTTAGAGTTAAATTTAATTGATAAGGTTAAAATAATATCCTAAACTTGTCTAAATTATATTGGTTGATAGGATTTCGACCCATCCCCACTTTAGCTTCGAAATAAGACCCTTTGGAACCATTATAAACCGATTTTGACTTTAATATAAAATAATATTTTGAGATATTCCTAAGGTGCCCCTCTCCTCCCTTATAAAAGGGCACCTCCTCCCCCTCCTCCTCACACCAATTTGAGCACTCAAGCTCGGCAAACCCCTGCCATTTTCCCTTCTCCACTTCCCTAGAATAATCCTAGAGGTCCTGGTCTTCTCCAAAGACCAATCTTAGTTCCTTAAGTGGAGGATTCAAAAAGGCGTTCCAAAGAAGAGGTAATATCCATTACCGATCTTTTCAATTTCTTTCTTCTTCAACTTCTTCTTCTTTAGTTGTTTCATGATAAAGTAATAACATCAGTATTACTTACATACTGATATGTTATTATAAATATGAAACAACCCTAATTCACCTTCTATCCATCCTACGGAAAAATGAAATCACCGCGCGTGCGTACGTACGGAATACCGTCTCCACGCCGTGGTGTAATCTATTTTCCACCATCACCTTACAAGGATGGGTATAATGGTGTAATCAGTAACTATATATGATTATTATTAAGTAATATTGATACTGAAATAATATATATATATACTCCAATACAATTCCATGATCATAGGAACGATATCATCACTCGTGCGTACGTACGGAATACCGTCTCCACGATGTGATGTGACTCGTTCTACATGATCTTCATTTCATAATGATTATATAAATGAATTGAATGAATGAATATGGTATATACTACACTAATACCATTCTGGAAATGAATTATCTATAACCTAAAGATAAGAATAAGAATTTATTCGACAAAACACGCATAAGAACAAAAAGTTATAAAGACCCGAGTAACAAGTAACAATGAAATATTACTAAAAAGAAGCTAATAATATGACCATATATGATCTCATATCAATATGTATGATTCTGGAATAAGTCAATAACAGTATTTAAACCATTATACAGGAGCTTCGGACACGAACAAAGCAAATCGGACCTAAGGTAAGGGAAATATCACAATCTCATTTTTATCCGAGATTGTTTATTCGTAAGTATTTACTGGGGTGTATTTTATCATCCACATCTATGTTTTGTCAATATGTAATATTATTTCCATCCACCTAAAATTGTCTAAATCCATTTTTACCCTTCGGTGAGTTTTTAGTAATACGTATGAAAGGAATCTTTTGTCGTTTTTCATACGAGGTACTTTTTGACTTTTCCGACAAAAGTACGAAGAATGTTTTTTTTAACTTATACAGCACGAACGGATTTCTACTGTTTTATAAAGCCTTATTTTCATGAATCTTCCTCTAAAAGATTTCATGACTATTTTCAATAAAATCTCTTTCTTTTAAAATTGCATGATGTTTTGTGAAAAGAAATTGATTTTGAAGAAGAAAGGATATTTTCCTCAAGAATTCAATTCAAGTGTTTTATCAAAATTATTTTCCATCTAAGATAATAAAGAGTTCTGTTTCTATCCATATTTTTACATTGATTTGACTATGTTGTGATGGAATTATGTTTATGAATTCCTTTATCTTATATGAATTGATTTATGATGTCATGATGTTTCAAGAATCCCATTTTTGTTACATGTGTTATGCGATTATGTATGTTTTATGATTATGTGGCACACATAAGAAAGGATTCATTATAAGATGGGTGGGACCTATATCTACCTCCAATGCATTGGGTAATGATTTTATATCTCATGAGATAGACATGGCTGGAACGGAAGGTTATTTCGGTTCAGTGATACAGGACTGAAACGAGGAGTGAACTCGGTTCAGAAAGGGACTTTGTCCACTAAGATAGTCTTGGCAATGAGTCATGACTAACAAGAAATGATTTTCCATGATTATGTGTACATGCCACAAAGATTCAAGTTTTATGTTATGATTATGGGGATCTCATTTTCACTTCTATGATTTATTCCATGTTAAGATATTATGATCTCTTTTGCAGGTTTTGATTTTCATAAAGATATGATATGATTTTTATTTCCTTTATTTGCCCTTACTGAGCATTTGAGCTCACCCTTTTATGTTTTCTTTTCCCCAGGTCAGGAAGATGGATATTAAGTAGAATATGCTAAAAGGGACCCTAGATATGATGAAATAAATGGGAGACACTGTAGAAGATTTATGAACCAGTTGTTTATGTTTCCCCAGTTTCTAAAGACACTATACCTATACGGTCCTTTGTGGTTTTGTCATATGTTGTAATAAGAGTGCTTCAATTTTGAAGTATTAACAATGTATGTAAAGTGTGGGTCGTTATAACATCACATCGCATCACATCTCATTTCGAAGACACCTAGGAAAGCACATCACAACTCATCAAATATCATCCCGAAGACACCTAGGAAAGCACATCACAACTCATCTTGAAGGCACCTGGGATACCACAACCACCATATAATGCACTAACATGACTTATTCCATCATATCCTATGAAATACCTACCTCACCTAGAAGAGAAAGTGGAAAAGGGAAGGTACCTAACCATCTGTACTCCTCACCGGATGTTGGGAAAAACACCCCCCGCCTGACTATGTGGATGTTCAGAACATAGTGCTCAACGTGGGTGGGGTACGTATAGAAATCACAAGATTTTATAGTTTATACATATATATAGAGATAAAATCACACAATACTGACTTATGTGTTTAAAAACAGATCACCAACCAACTCACAAGGTCCCCCTAAGTCCACTGCTAAGACTATATGCACAACCCCACACAAGTAGAAAACAAGCCACAGTTCGTTCTTAGTATTTAATTAATATTAAACCATCTCCCAAATTTTTTGTTACCAATATATCCATTAAAATATGTACATTAATTCATATTCCAATCTTACTATAGTCACTATCCATGCCAACTGAGAACCTAAGACAAAACAACACACAATAAGAAACATGCTAAAACAGCCCAACAACCAAGTCCAAAACCATCTTCCACTACATCCCTACTATGAAACCACATCACAACAACCATAATTTCATCCCCTATACATAGAACGTCTCATAAACTCCACAATAAATCAATATCTCAACCTAAGATTTCATTATATGGCCATGTTGATGTATCGTCTACAAGTTCATCCATAACATCACCCAGCTGACCCACATCACACAATTGTGTCCACAAACACGTTACAGCACAAAACAGATCATAATATATTTTTAAATTTATAAAATAATCCCTTATTTAATTTAAATTTATTTATTAAGGGTGTTATCACATAATTCATTCAATCCTAGGGCATCCATTTTATTAACCAAATGTAGGTGGTTAACCAATTTCATAATAAGTGTCATCAACAGCCGCACAACATGCATGTATTTCACAACCCATAAACTAGTGCACAAAAAAGGACCCCCAAATGCCATAATTTTTTGTGGGTATTTAACCCATACAATTCACAACATCAAAATAGAATGAAAACAATTTAGATAAAATTTGAAAAATCATACATCTTATTCCCAACCCCTTTACATTGATTTAAACTAATTTGGTTTTATTTATTAATCTACAATCAACGATTTCCATAAATATGAAAATTTATATACCCCTCCCACAAGATACACCAATAAGAAAAACAAATGAAATCCTAGCTGGAAGAAAGATGATCGACACTGCCTTGTTACACCAAAAATAGGGGGTGTGTATAGGAGAAAATTGCTTCAAGGGGGAGAACTTGCACCAACTACATCACTTCATTCCAAGACTCTAAGAAAAAATGATATGGGATTTATGGTCTCAAGAGAAAAAACAAGGAATAAATGAACCAAATTTCTCAACCTTAGAAATATTAGATCCAAGATATTATAGTTGGATGTTGTTTGAATTGTTGTTAAAGGTGGATTTGACCAAGACCATGTGTTTTGACAATTTAAACTCCCCCTGACTCATAAGAAAATTAAAAATATAATTGATAGCCTTAGATATGGATTAAAAACCTCTTAAATATGTTATTAATTTTTTTTATTTCAAGTAAGGATGTCAAAAGGGGAAAACTAGAAAAATTAGAAATGTTGTTCATGTATCACCGCCAGATGAGTTACCACCAGCAAGTCACCATCAGTGAGTCACCGCCAGATAAATCACTTCTAGATGATTCACTTCCAAATGAGACACTGTTAGACGAGTCACTGTCAGATGATTCACTTACAGATGAGACACCACTAGTGAGTCTCCCTAAGATGAGTCACCACCAGACAAGTCACCGCTAGTGAGTCACTTCCAGCTGAGTCACTACCAGATGATTCACCGCCAGAACGAGCTACCACTATAATGAGTTACCATTAAAATGATTTATCACCAGAATGAGATACCATTGGAAAACTAGAAATTTGACAAACTGTTGAAATTATTCACTATTGGAATGACTCACATGTCCCAAAAATACCCCGGACTACCTCTGAACACCTCAAGCATCATATTTTTGGAAAAGTAATGGGTCATTACATCATATACCTCTCAAACTATTCTCTCCCTCTATAATTTAAAACCAACCCAAAATAAAATAGAGGAAGGGTACGAACAACCATCCCTCGAGATACCTCCCAAGGATCTCATTACACTTAAAACACTACCATCAATCAAACCTGCTAAACCAAATGAACACGAAACATAAAGCACAAACACATTACCACAACCAAAAGTCACCTCCTCTCACACAACCATACTTCCACATAATCACTACACACCCACCTTAAATTCCACAAAACCCAAACCAACAACCACCACAACCAATGAATTTCTCTATCTTGAACACACAAATTAGGGAATTTTGTCCTCCATGTTAAGATGCTATCTGCTCTAAGCAGCACCGACTCACCCACACGAGTTTAATCGCATCACATTTAATGTGTATCAATTAGGAATTAGGTTCTCCCCTTTTCATATGTCAGGTATTTATCACAAATCACACCACACACATTACCAACCAAGGAAAACATCTCATCCCATACATAAAACAAAATGATTCAAACATCACATCATAAGAAAGAAATAGAATAGAAAACTCAAAATAACTATAGGTACTGGGATCACATGTGCATCTCACACTTATAAGTACTCTCCTTGAATCCACCATGCCTCCATAGAACTCAAACTAGGGGAATGGTTCTTCCTCACAACACCTTCTTTCGACGGTCTTGGTTCCCCACTGGATGCTCCATGAAAGCTTCATCATTATCAATATTCAACACTCCCCATTCAATGACACGGGAGTCATCATGAAGATACCAACGAAGCTAAGAGACATGGAAGATATCATGAATCCATTTTAGTCGAGGTGGGAATGCCAACCGGTAAGCCACCCCACTAACTCAGCCCAACACATCAAAGGGTGCAACAAAATAGGGAGAAATATTACCCCCACTGCCAAACCTATGTTACCCACATCAAGGGGAAACCCTCAAGAACATGTGGTCTCCAACCTTGAACTCTAGGGGCCTCCTCCTATAATCAGCATAAAACTACTACCAGTCTTGTACTACTTTAATTCTCTCATGAACAATATGAAATTTCTCCATCATGCTTTGTACCACATCGGGACCAATAATGGATATTTCTCCAACCTCTGTCTAACAAAACGGTGAACAACACGGTCTCCCATATAAAGCCTCAAATGGGGCCATGCTAATGGATGAGTGATAGATATTATTATAAGAAAACTCTACCAAATGAAGGTGTATTATCTAAGATACACCAAGTCTAAAATTCATGACTACAACATATACTCTAGTGTTTGGATAGTCCATTCCATCTGCTCATCTATCTATGGGTGGAAAGCAGTGTTGAGGCGTAACTGAGTACCGAAAGCATGCTGCAATACCCTCTAGACTCATGAGGTAAAATATGTGTCCTGATTTGAGACAACATACCTTGGAACTCCATTAAACCACACCACCTCATCCACGTACCTCTTAGCCAAAGTATCCATTGTGCTTGACTCCTTGATTGCTAAGAAGTTGGCTGATTTCATCAATCGATCCACCACCACCCATATAGAATCACAACCACCCTAAGTTATGGGTAAACCTATAACGAAATCCATTGAGATGTCATCCTATTTTCAATCAGGAACATACAAGGGTTGCAACAAACCAACAGGAATGTAATGATCAGACTTTACTCGCTGAAAAATCAATCACCTTTTCACAAACTCTACCACTGTCCATTTCATCCCAGGCCACCAAAACTGCATCATAAAGCCACGATACATTTTGTAAACTCTTGGGTGTACCACCAAAGGTAAGTTATGAAAATAATGAAGAACTACCTCATGCATTGTTAATGAAACAAACCGCCTTCCTTGAAACAACACCCAGTTCTGAACATCCTCCGACCATCCCTCTAGAGCATCATTATAAACAAAACAATCATGCATTACCTCTGCCTCTGAGTCTCCCCATTGAGACTCCTCCACCTACTGCATTATAGAATATTGTACCATAATTTGAAACAAATATCCTCTACCTCCATCCACCTTACATATAAGTGAAAGGTTGTCAACTCCTTTGTCACTCTCCAAGCATCTGTAGACTCCCAAACGACATCCTTTTGCCACTTTATGTTCAAGGAATCAGCCAAAACATTCCCATTTCCTGAGGTGTAAGAGATCTCAAAGTCTTAATCCTAAATAAACTCCATCCACCTTCGATATTTTAAGTTCATATCACATTGGGAAAATATATACCTCAAACTCTTATGATTCGTAAAGACCACAAAGTGCTCCCTAATGAAGTAATGTCACCAAAACTTTTTCAAAAACACACCCACTGCTAGTTTCAGACCATGGGTGGCATGGTTATGCTTATGGAGACATAACTTTCTAGACCTATAAGAGATTAATTCCTATTGATACATCAGCATGCATCCCAAGCTCAGATGGGAAGCATCACAAAACACCTCAAACATCACTCCTTCCTCAGGAAACTAGAGCACTGGAGCACTGACCAACTTCCCCTTCAGGTAATCGAACACTCCCTAACACTAATTACTCCACACAAAATCATGTTCTTTACTGATAAAAGATTTAAATGGGGCTGAAACTTGAGATAAATTGGGTAAAAACCTCCGATAATAGTCTATGATACTAATAAAACTACAAACCTATTCCATGTTCTTGGATACTTCCCAAGTAAAAACTACTTTAACCTTCAATGGGTCTATTGACACAACCTTTTGAGACACTACATGTCTGACAAATGCACCTCTTCTGTCTAAAACTTACACTACGAAAACTTTCCATAGAGCTGGTGATGTTGAAGAATAAGAAAGACAGTCCTAAGATTCTCAACATGCTCCTCCTCCAACTTCAATTATATTGAGAAATCGTCGATGAATACAACGAAAAAACAGTCCAGGAAATCATGAAATACAGAGTTAATAAGCCCCATGGACACAACTGGTCTGTTCGTAAAACCAAACAACATGACTATAAACTCAAAGTTCACATACCTACATTTGAAGGTAGTCTTTGAAATATCACCATCCTTCACCCTTAACTGGTGGTATCCAAACCGCAGGTCGATCTTAGAAAACTAAATCACCCCTCTCAATTGGTTGAAAATATCTTGTATACTTGGAAGAGAGTAAAGGTTCTTGAATATCACATGATTTAACCTCTGTTAGTCTATACACAACCTCAAACCACCATCTTCCTTCTTTGTGAACAATACTGGAGCACCCCACGACGACACACTGGGTCGAATAAAACCTTTCTGCATCAGACCGTATATTTGAAACCTAAAATCCCACAACTCATAGTTTTACATTCAATAAGGAGCCATCAAAATTGGAGATGCATCAGGCTACAAGTCTATTACAAACTCAACATCACATTGAGGGGGTAGTGTCATAACCTCCTTAGGGAAAACATCTAGAAACTCCCCTAACGACCTTAGGAATCTCTACCATCCCAATGTCTATTGATTCCACTAAAAACTCATTCAACAAGGAAATAAGGGGATCCACACATCAACTGCCCACTTGAAAACCCCACTCACTAACGAAAACCACACATTGGACATCCATATCTGAAAACACAACTCTCCTCTGGAAGCAGTTGATAACAGAAAGTATAGAATAAAACCATTCGATTTCAAGGATGACATCGTATGGCTGCATCTATATCAATAAAATATCCCCATATGATTAATGTTGCCCCCTCGTCAGTCTACGCTTATAGAACACATCAAACAAGCTGGTCTGGACTCCAACTGGCATATTCAACACCAAGGGTGCAAGAATCCCATATACATCTAGTCCAATAGCATGGTCTAGAGTAGGTGAAACAAAAGGAGTGCAGATCTCTTGAATCAAACAAAGCACAAACAAGGGTACTAAACAAACTGAATATACCTCTGAAAATCTTCGGGCCCTCGGGTGCTGCCCCAACTGTGTACAACTGACCACGCCCAGCTTCTTGGCTTCTTTGATGACAACTTCCACCATGTCCACACCCAAGTTGAGGTCCCTGATCTTGAGGAATATCCTAAGGTCGACCTATACCTACTTTATCACCCCTAGGAGGAGCATAAGCATGCTTATCCTGCTATTTAAATGAACTCACTAGAAACTGCTACTAAGGCTGGCACTAAACCTATCCACCTACACTAAACTGATCTCATGGAACCACTGGGAACTAGATCTGGAAATGTCCATGAACCCCACAACCAAAACACACTGGCACAAAACTCCTAATAAAAGAACAAAAACCACTAGAACTAGAATATTGAAAAGAAAACCATTGAGATCAAATCCCTTCCAGTTAAAACCTCGAAGGCCCTAGTTCCTGATACCTACCACTAACAACTCTACCCCTTGAAGAGTCCTACTGGATCCCCTCTTGTAGTGTACCTCCCCATGATTGCATCTTCTTGATCACCTCTACCTTCTTTTGAACCTCCAAATACGTTTCCAAGGTAAAAGGACTAACTGCATACCAAATAGAAGGATAGAGAGCCTCCTCAAAATGTATTACATGAGACTCCTCATCCAGAAAAAGATCTAGGGAAAAGAAAAGATGGTCATTGAAATTGATTCCCAGCTCCTACACTGACATGCTCCCCTAATGAAGAGAAATAAGCTCTTGAATCTTCACTTCCTTCATGGTCAATGAAAGGAACTCTACAGAGAACTCCTTCTATAAGTTAACCCACAAAACATCTACCTCCTTCCACTCTCCCAGATACAACGTCTACCACTGATTCGAAGCTCCCTACATCTGACTGACTACCAAAGGGACCCAATAATTCATCAGGGCCTAGATTAAACTGAAAGTGATCTCAAACTCCACTAGCTAGTTCTCTGTCTCCACATCTAAAACACTACCCTCATACTTTCTTAAAGCCTCTTGCTAGAAATCATGCAACTTCCTATACCACTGATCATCCTCCTCAATCAGAGCAACCCTATAGTGATAAATCAGATCACCCTACCGAACCTCAACTACCTGATCCACATAAAGATAATGACAAGGATCCAAGATGAAAGGAAAACAAAGATTTCCTAAGCCTGAGTAGTATTTAATTTCATTTAATATTCATTATAAACCATTTAATTTACTTATTATCCATTTCAAATTTCCCCAAAAAAACAATTAAAACAAGAACAAAAGTCATTATGATACATGTACCTTTACAATGACTCTACTATGTAAGTGGTGTAGCCTCACTCTATCATTCGGTAGACTTAGAGTCCTTGTATCGGATCAAAGAGGGCCCTAAAATCATGTGTCCCAATTGGTCTTCCCTGGCTTATTTCATGCACCAAGATCATTTTCCATTATTTCCCTACCAACCCATGCATTCCTCACTATTATTAACTACAAACTCCATCCTATTTCTCAAACATTAACTTTGATACCATTATGTCATGACCCCCTTCCTCCAAAAATACCCCTCCTTGGATGGAAATGAAGAAAGGGAGATAATTACCCTTGAGTCCCGCATCCAGTAGGCCTCGGGTTGGTGACTAGCACAAAGGGTATACAAATCTTACAATATTGGAGGCACTACCCCTTTTATAAGAAACAATTTTGAGAGATAAGATAAATCATCCATAGACAACCCCAAGACATAATATAAGAGAAATCCAACCATCCCACAATGCCTAAATAAATAGAACTGATACAAATAAAAGTCTACAAAGTAAATACCCAAAAGTAAAGCTAAAGTAGCAACACAACAGTTGTCAAGGATATAAGCTAGTAAGGTCCATCACAGTCTACATAATCCTCCTGGAAACCTGAAAATAGTTTTTATATATGTAGGGTGATCATACAGGTATACTCAGTAGGAAAACCAAAGTATATTGTGCACATGTGAAAGAAGCATACTAATGCACCTATGAGAAAACAACAAAACCAAAATCACCTATCAAGGTATACTAACCATACCAACCTCACCAAGGCACACTCACCAAAAAATGCAAACTAAGTAATATAATATAATAGTAATCACATCAATAAGGGTACCCCACACCTTTTTCTTACTGGTATACCACTCTAACCCAATATCGTATGTCTTGGTGCTCTCATCTCTTTCGTATGCCACATCACATACCACCCGAACACACTTAGGCCTCACAACACATCCTACCCACACACACCTGGTCATCACAACACATCTTGTCATCACACACCTGGGCCTCACAACACATCCCACATGCACACACTTGGGCCTCACAACACATCATGCCTGCATACACATGAGCCTCACAAAGAATCACATCTAATCCCAAAGACAGCTAGGAAAGAACATCGCAACTCATCACATCTCATCCAAAGGACACCTAGGAAAGCACATCACAACTCATCCTTAAGACACCTAGGATACCAAAACCACTATTTAATGCAATAACAGAACTCCAACCATCACATCCTATGAAATACCTACCTCTCCTGAAAGAGAGAGTGGAAAAGAGCAGGAACCCATCCATCCGTACTCCTCACTGGATATTAGAAAAACACCCCCTTGTGTGACTGTGAAGGTGTTCAGCACATAGTGCTCAACATGGGTGGGTGCATATAGAAATTACAAGAATGTAAAATGTATACATATATATAGAGAAAATCACATAAACCCAGCCTATGGGTTTACAAGAAGATCACCAACTAACTCTTAAGGTCCCCCCAAGTCCACTGCCAAGACTATATGCACAACCCCACATAGGTAGAAAGCAAGCCACAATTTGTTCTTAGTCATTAATTAATATTAAACCATCTCTAAAATTTTATGTTTCCAACCCATCCACTTAAATATTTACATTAATTCATATTCCAATATCATTATTTTCACCATCCATACCAACTGGGCACCAAAAATAAAACAAAACACAGCAAGCCGCATACTGAAACAGCCCAACAACCATGTCCAAAACCATCTTCAACTACAGACCTACTACGCAAACACATCGCAACAAACATCATTGTATCCCCACTACATAAAATGTCTCATACACTCCGAAATCAATCAATATCTCAACCTAAGATTCCATTACGTGGAAAGGTTGATGTATCGTCTAAAAGTTCATCCATAACGTCACCCAACAAACCCACAACACACAATTGTGTCCAAAAACATGTTACATCACAAACTAGATTAGAACATATATTCATATTTAACAAATCATCCCTTATTTAATTTCAATTTATTGATTTAGGTTGTTATCACGAAAGTCATGAAATCTTGTGGCATTTATTTTATTAACCAAATGTAGGTGGTTAACCAATTTCATAATAAGTGTCATCAACAGTCGCAAAATGTGCATGTATTTCACAACCCATAAACTAGTTCACAAAAAAGTACCCCCAATGACCATGATTTTCAATGGGTATTTAACCCATACAATTCGCAACATCAAAACAGAATGAAAATAATTTAGATAAAACTTGCAAAATCATACGTCTCATTCCCAGCCCCATTACATTGGTTTGAACCAATTCGATTATATTTATTAATCTAGAATCAATGATTTCCATAAATATGAAAATTTATATACCCATACTTCATGATACACTAATAATAAAAACAAATTAAATCCTACCTAGAAGAAGGACGATCGACACTGCCTTATTTCACCAAAAACAGGAGGTGTGTACAGCAGAAAACTACTTCAAGGGGTGAACTCTCACCAACTGTAGCACTTCATTCCAAGACTCCTAGGAAGAAGGATCTGGGTGGTACGGTCTCAAGAGATGGAAGAAGGAATTAATGAACTAAAGGTCTCGACCTTAGAAATATCATATCCGAGATATTAGGGTTGGATGCAATTTGAATTGTCATTAAAGGCGAATCTCACCAAGACCACGTGTTTTGACCATTTAAAATCCCCCCTGACTCTTAGGAAAATTAAAGATATGATTTATAGCCTTAGAAATGGATTCAAAACCTCTTAAATATGAAATTAACTCATTTTATGTCAAGGAAGGATGTCGAAAGGGGAAAACTGGAAAAACTAGAAACATTGTTCATGACTCACCACCAGACGAGTGATCGCCAGCGAGTCACCATCAGTGAGTCACCGCCAAACGAGTCACCACCAGATGATCCACCTCCAGACAAGCCACTACCAGATGATCCACCACTATACAAGGCACCGCTAGTGAGTCACCGCCAGACAAGTCACCGCCGGACGAGTCGCTACCATCGAGTCACCGCCAGTCGAGGCACCGCCAGATGAGTCACTGCTAGAACGAGCTACTGCCAGAACAAGTTTCTATTAGAATGAGATACTTCTAGAATGATATACCATTATAAAACTATAAATTTAAAAAATATTGAAATGAGTCACCGTTGGAATGACTCACATGTCCCAAAAACACCTCAGACTATCTCCAGACACCTCAAGCATCATATTTTTTGCGAAGTAGCAGGTCAGAAGGTTAAGATAGTTATAATGTGGATCAATGTAGGTTAAGGCCTAAAGTTGTAGATCCCAGGAAATCTAGAGTGGATTGGATCATGGAGTGTTATAATTTCATCCATAATCACTATAACAAAAACATAAATTAGTGACATTTTAAAACGTCGCTAATTTAGGTTAACTAGATATTCCAGTTATTTAGGTTAACTAGAGATGATGTGGATCGAAGTAGGTTAGGGCCTAAAGTTGTATATCCCATTAAATATGAAATGGATTGGATCATGGAGGGTTGTACTTTCATCCATAATCACTACAAGAAAAACATAAATTTGCGATTTTTTTTAATTATTGACATTTCAAAACATCACTAACTTAGGTTAACTGGATATTCCAGTTATTTAGGTTAACTAGAGACAATATGGATCAAGGTAGGTTAGGACATAAAGTTGCATATCCCATGAAATCTGGAGTGGATTTAATCGTGGAAGGTTATACTTTTATACATAATCACTACAATAAAAACCTAAATTAGTTACATTTTTTTGAATTAATGATGTTTTAAAATGTCGCTAACTCATTTACCGATGTTTCTCAAAAACATTTTTAAACGAGGTGTCACTAATTGGTGATGTTTATAAACATCCCTAATTAACGACACCTCATTTACTAACACTTTTGAGAGATTTTGGTACATTTTTTAAAAATGTGATTTTTTTTGGAAATTCACATTTTGTTAATACACTATTTTTTTAATTATTTTTTTAAATTCAGTAACCTCACACCCCCACTAAAGCACTGCGTGAAGATGCCTCATTTACTAATGTTTTTGAGAAACATTGATACATATTTTGAAAATGAACTGCGCACCCCAGCAGCTAGCATCCACACATGAGGAGGCCCACCCTTCAATCACACCATTAATGCACGAGCATCCCATCCCATGTGCCTTTCCTGAAATTAGTAGCCAACCATATTTGAACCCAGTACCTACGGAATCCAAGCAGACGGCATGACCAACTGATCCAAAACACATCTGATTATAAAATTATATTATTCTATATTTATATATATATTGATAGATTTTAGTATTAAAAAAATAATATATTATATATATAATTTCATATATTAATATACATATATTTATATATATATATGTTTTTATATTTTATATATGTGTGTGTTTATATTTTAAATTATATATATATATATATATGTTTATATTAATATGTGTGTGTGTGTGTGTTTATATATATGTGTGTGTATGTATACATATATATAATTATAATTATAAATTTTTATTTTTATATATATGTGTATTAATAGAATTATAATTATATATATATAATCATTCACGTTTTCTTAAAAACTTGACTGAATTTAAAATATATATGTGTTTATATATATATATATACACACACATGTGTGTGTGCATGCATGTGTGTGTGTCTGTATGTGTGTGTGTTTATATATATAAATATATATAATTTTATATATATGTTTATGTTTGTGTGTGAGTGTTTATATTAATATATATATATATATATTTATTTAAAAATATATTTACATAGATGTGGGGAAATGAACTATATTACCAATAGAAACATGAAACATGAAAATGTAGGGAAGAACTCGGTGAAGCTCAAACTTGAGACCTCACCGAGACCCACAGAGCCAATTACCATTGAGTTATACCCTGAGGGATATTTGAATATGTGTGTGTGTGTGTGTGTGTGTTTATATATAAATATCATGATATTTAAATATATGTTAATATATTTGTATATAAATATGAAATTATATATATAAATATATATAAATATAATTATAAATTTTTATTTATATATTTATATATATATAGATTAATAGAATTAAACTTATATATAATTAGCAATGTTTTAAAATAGTGGTAAAAAATGTCACTAAAATAGATAGATTTTCTTAAAAATGTCACTAAATTTAAAATTTCCATGTTTTCTGGAAAACTTGGCTAAATTAGCGATGTTTTTTGAAATTTTCTCTAATTTAGTGATGTTTTCAAGAAACATTGCAAAATTTAAAATTAGAGACATTTTTAAACATGGCTAAAAATGTCACTAAATCAATCATGTTTTTTGGAAAACATGGCTAAAAATATGTCACTAAATTCCAATTTTTTGTAGTGAATAACCCTATGTTAACATGGATTAGCATCCTCTCCACGAGGTTCACACTCATTCTCTCTCCTTTATTATTTATTTTATTTACAAGATTCTATCTAAAATATTTGTTTCATATGATATCTAAATTTTAATCTGTCAGTGATGATGAAATTGTGATATCAATATGAATTATTCAAGACCCATATATGATAGGTAATTTTGAACTTTGACTTTTTCATATATAGATTTGGATTTGTCATGTATATTTAATGGGACTTTTTTTATAACTCTTAATGGTTATTTTTTAAAACAAACAAAATATACTAAAAAATTACACATTGATAAAAATATTTAAAAATTACTAATTATACATACACACACACATATATATATATACACACACATATATATATATAATCACAAATAATTATATGTATGCACATGCATCTGTCCATGTGTAATTATACATACTGTGTAAATTTTACACTGATAAATTTAAAGTGTATTTTTGTGTACACACTATAAATACTAATTTGTTATGAAACATTATTTAATGGATGTCATAATTATGATAATAATAGTCATGACTCCTCATTACCCAATGAAACCCTTCATGTACCTAAATTTTCATATGCTAACTTTTGGTATTCTTTGTACACTATAAATACATGGAAATGTTAATGAAAGTTGATGGTTTTTGGGATATAAATTATATTATTTTCTATAATTATTGTCTCTCTTATATTTGTATTTATATTTTTCATCACCATCATCATTTTAAAATTTTACACTCTCTTCATCAACGATGTGCTTCACCTATGATCGGTCATACATTTTCAGTTTCGAAATTCTTCATGGTTTCAATTGAAATTCGATCAATTTCACAAAATGTTATCAACACGATCATATTCTATGCATTATGCATCGTGATGATGCTGAGATAATCCCTATCATCGACCTCCACTCATTCAAAGATAGGTGAGTCTTATTTTCTATGTAATTTATTGTTATATTTATTTTTCCCCTCTTGATAGATTTGAAAATAATATATGATTTTCTAAATCTTTTGTTCTGGGAAAAATAATGAGCTCCTGAAGAGTTGTAATGACTCATGGATGAAAAATTTCACTCTATTCCCTAAATATAATGTTTTTAATTAATATCTAATGTGTATGATGTCGATACAAACATTATTTATCAAAAAAAAACAATGTCACCTAAAGTGGTCAAATAATGAACATCATGTAACTATTATACGTCGATCCAAATATTTCTAATCAGTAATGAACATCGCATACCCATTGTAAGTCGAGCTGAAGTTTGTTGATCATGTCATGAACCATGGAATTTCATATCTCTTATTCATTTTTCTCCCTGAAGGTGTCAAGTTTGGTTATGATATATAAAGGCTCATGGTGGGGATGATATTTACTTCAAATGTTCTTAAATATTGTATTTTTTAATCCTTTTTTATTTCATTTTATTTCTTATAAAATATTTGATAGGAATTAAATGTTCATGACAAATAAGCATAAATATATTTTATATATATTTATTCCCTGAAGTGGATGAAATTTATGAAATTTTTAAATTGAATATTCATGTTATTATCTTGAAGACTCTATAAAACTCAAAAAAAAATTATTATGTTCCCTAAAGTGAATGAGAATATTTATTGAAAATGATTTATTTCATTCCCTAGAGTGAATGAAAATATACATGATTTTATTTTAAATAAAGTTTGAGGTGAATGTGATGTTTTTTGAATGATCTTTTTTCTGTATTTTTTTTAAATAATAATAATATAACCACCATAAGTGGTTTGATGACACTAAATATTTACAAATCACAATGAATTTTTTTAATATTTATAAAATAATTTATCCCTAAAGGATGATATCAGAATAGTGTATTTTGACATTATATTGAAGGATATCTTTGTTTATCAATTATTGTTCATGAAATGACAAAATTAAGGGGAAAATTATTATTTATATTATTCTTATGGATTATGAATATCATCTCATGTAATTAATTTTATCCCCATAAGTGGATGTTACTAGTCTTATAATTTATAAATGAAATGATTGAATTACATAGTTTTTATAATCTAATATATTTTATGAAAATGATTTTACCACCTGATTGGGTAAAACAATGATCAACATAATCTATAAAATTATAATTTTATGCAAGATTATCAGTATTTATAAATAATAAATTATCCTTCATAAATCATGAAATTCAATGAATGAATTCATTCCTTAATGTGAATGTAGCTTTAATTACTCTAGTTCATCCCTTGAAGTGGGTAAAATTATTCATGAAAATTTTGATATGATTTGTGCTGCTTGTAATTAGAATTTTATCATGAATATTTGAGAGTTGATGAAGTTTGATCAAATTATTTCTCCTTCATTTGGTAAATTGAATGTTTTTATCCAATGAATTATAATTTTTTATGGTGATGAGGTGTGTTTTGTGAATCCATAAGATTCTTCCACATTTTCTTTTTGCTACAACATTCACCAACATTAAAATACATGGGGGATCAACTCCTAAGTAGATGTATTATAAAATAATATTTGGTCCAAGAGTTATAAAATATTTATTCTAGAAGTTCTAGAATATACAATAATTCTCTTGGTGATAGACCTAACCCATTATGATTATATTATGAGTTCATTAACCATCATAAGTGGAAATTATAATAACAACTATGAGTATGCACAATAGAATATCCTAAAGATATTATATATGTTGATCTTGAAGAAAAATATTTATAAATATTGTTTTGATTAAACGCTTCAAAATAACTCATATATGATTAGGTATATACTCATGTAAATACATTATTAGTAGAGAAAATTAATTAACAAATCCATAAAAGAGAATATATTATTACCCAGTAGTAAAAAAATTAATGATTTGTTATATATGAAGTCTCGATGAGATATATCCATGTTATTCTTGAAAATGAATATCATATGGAGAGATTGGATAAAATAAATACCATGATATGTAACAAGCATTCATAAAAAGTGATTATAAAGAATTTTTTATGTATAATCGAATCAATAATGGTAAACTAGAAGTTTATCGATCCTAAAACTTTAAATATATGACATGATGGTTTAGGACATCTAGGATCAACTATAATGAAATATATTGATTCAAGTATACACAAGCATCAATTTTTTGATAACATAGTAGACATCCATCAGGGGAAGAATGATGAATTTATTTAATGGATTCATATCTAATAAATTATCAATAAATTAATTCTCATTAGATTATTATGAATACCCCTTGTATAATAATTTACCATGAGGTACCCATTTTTGAGGTAAATTATTTATATCATTAACAACTATTTTTGGAAATCAATTTCCCATATATTTATAAAGACCAAATTATGAAGTATATATGGGCATGCCCACCTACCATGCGATCCATTTAAGTACTATATGAAAGATGAATCCACCAAATGATCACATGTGTTATTTTATACTGGTGAGTATATATTACATGTTATGCATGTTGATTAAAATAAATATTAATCATTATACTCCATATGTAAAATGGTCCAGAAGAACCATTGACAAGATGCTCACAATACTTACATGAATGTAAAGTGTTGGAAATCAATAATCTTCTTATACACGCCCAAAGTGTGGTTGAATTGATTATATAAAATCATTGATCATCATGAGTAGAAATTAATAAATATATTTTCCCTTAAAGAGGAAAATGAATATATTTACAGCATTATATCTTTTTAGATATTTTCCCTGAAGTGACACTGATACCAAACAAATTATGAGATATTATTCAATGATGTTGATAATATATTTTAATTTTTAAATGCTTTCAAAAATAACCAATGAAATTATATTTTGATAGATGTCAATATCACAATAATTGGCCAAAATTATTAAAAGAACTTAAGATATGTTCAACATGTAAATTTTTGGATTGATTATCCAAACTACCAAGACTATTGAATATTGATTATCTTATTATAATAAATATTCTTCATAGTATATTTGGATATTTATATATGCTTGGATTATTTCTAATTGATGTTGTCACTATTTATTTATTACAACATCTATATATGAATCCCATAAGGGTTTGAAATGATTAAATCATATTAAACATTATGAAAGTTTCACCCAATAAGATAAATTATGGGGTGAAATGAATAAGTTGTTTTAAAGTATCCATATTAAGATAAGGAAGAATATAAAATTGAATTTATCATTCCATGGTTTGTATGAATCATTATATTATTAAGATGTTTTGAAAAACATCCAAACTCTCAAAGAGTATTCTGAAATCAATGACTTATTTGATTAAGAAATTACACAGAACGTCCTTGAATTTTGAATCAATCATCCCAAAGATGAAATATTAAAATTTGGAATGTTTTTACCCTTAATTAATAATTAAATATATTTCTTTCAATGGTGATGTATTTCATATACTAGGGGTTTATGAAAAATTTTATTTATCCTAGAAGGATTAAATATAATTTCACATTTTATTTATCCCTGAAGGATATACTTGCACATGAACATAAGTACCTTGTAAATAATAAGAAATCATATTACATTTCAAGGTAATTTTCTTCCCTATTCATTGAAATATAAAGGGTATAAATTATTATTATTATAAAATTGAAAACTGAATGTTTTAGTTTTGAATTGATCATGGACATTCTATGAGTTAAATGATGTAGTGATGATCATTATGAGTGGGAGATGTGACTATTTTACTCTTTTCCCCTAGTCAATTTTTCCCATTTGGTTTTCTTGATAAGGTTTTTAACAAGGAAACACTTTGGAGACTTGATGTTATTATACTCTTTTTCCCTAATCAAGTGTTTTTTCCCTAAAGGGTTTTTCCTTGATGAGGTTTTTAATGAGGCAATAATACATCATAATAGATATCCAAGGGAGTTATAAATTATTATGGATATTTGTAATTAATGGAAATTATTGGCCTTCCCCATGAGTTATATTTTTCAATGAGACCATTCATTATTACCTATGGTCTTCATCCCATGCCCCGAAGAAATAATTAATAATAATATTAATTAATGTCCTCAAGACACAATTAAATGATATAATCAAGTGGAGTTGGGAACACTGCACTCTTTTTCCCTTCATCAGGTTTTTCCCACTGGTTTTCCTTGTAATGTTTTTAATGAGGTGATATGGCATGGAATTCAATTAATTTGGCTTCACTTATTTTTCCCATAGGGTTTTTAAGTGAATATTATACGATATTCCGTGAAATTATGACATCCAAGGGGGAGTGTTATGAAACATTTTTTAATAGATGTATTCATTATTCTAATAGTTTTCATGACTCTTCATCAACCATTGCAACCCTTCATGTACCTAACTTTTCATATGCCAACTTTTAGTATTATTTATACACTATAAATACATGGAAATGTTAATGAAAGTTGATAGTTTTCGGGCTCTACATTGTATTATTTTATCAACTTCTTGTCTCTCTTATATTTGTATTTCTATTTTTGGTCACCATTATCATTCGCAAATTCTATGCTCGCTTCATTAATGATGTGTTCTGCCTACGATCGGTCTTACATTTCTGGTTTCAAAATTCTTTGTTGTTTCAATCAGCATTAGATCGATTTCATAACATAATTAAGTTTTTTAAACCAAAAAATAGATATATGTATATAAATTATTTTCCCCACACACACATATATAAATCAATGGGTATATATATATAATAAAAATTAATGGATGATAACATACATACATATATGGATGTGTTAAGTACGTGCCTAAATCCATGCATACATATTAATATATATATATATATAAATTCTTATATACATTTATACATATAAATTAATATAGTAATATACATACATACATAAATACAGATATTCAAACATAAGCACATACGTACAAACATACATAAATCTATACTAAAATTAATGTGGATGCATTTTCTAATGGTTCATCCAGGATTGGTCTTACCCTGATTGTTAGAAACTCTTCCACATATGTCCTTTTCATGAGTCAGTGTTTTCCTTTGGCCAATTGGTGTCCCCCGGTGGTAGAGGATTACATTATTCTTCTTGGTCTAGAGTTAGTTATTGTGTATTATTGGAATTCTATTATTCTTGAGTCTGATAATCAGGTTGTGATCAATGTTATCTCTTTGCCTGAAGGAGACTTATAATCATTTGGGTTACTAGTTCTAAAGATTCAGTCCTTAGAGCGATCGTTTACCACTTGTGGGTTCTCCTTTACTTATAGGGAGGTAAATATTATGACCCAATGTCGTGCTTTTTGTGATTTTTTAGGCTCTACCTAGTCTTGGTTTCATGAGTTTCTTGATTGGCTTGTTTCCCTTTGTTTTGGGCGATGAACGATTAATTTAAGTTGTTTCCCTTTCAAAAAAAAGTACATACATAAAAACATACATAGATCTATATTAATAAAAGTACATAAATATATATTATCAAAATTATATGTAAATATAATTAATTTAATTACTTACAGATATAAGTGCATGAATGTATACGTACACACACATATAGGATATACATATGAAAATATTTGTAGATATATTTTAATGCATGTACACACATGCATCTAAATATTATTACACATACATGCATACATATACATACAATCATGAATACATATAAATATAAATATATACATATATGCATATATATTAATGTATTGTTGAAAAATATATATAATTATATGCATGATATTATATATATTCATACGTACATGTCTATATAAGTGTATGAAAATACATATATATAAATATAAGTACCCACATGCATGCATGCACTAGGAGGTCCACCCTTCAATCATGTCATCAAAACGCGAGCACCCCATCCCTTGCGCCTTTCCTGAAATTAGTGGCCAACCAGATTTGAACCCAGTACCTACGGACGACACGACCAACTGATCCAAAGAACATTTAATTATAAAATTATATTATTCTCTATATATATTAATAGATTTCAATATTAAAAAAATTAATATATTATATATATAATTTCATATATTAATATATATATATATATATATGTTTATATTTCATATTATATATATATATATATTAATATATATGTATGTGTATGTGTGTTTATATATATGTGTGTGTGTATACATATATATAATTATAATTATAATTTTTTATTTTAATATATATGTACATAAATAGAATTATAATTATATATATATATAATTAGCCATGTTTTCTTAAAAACATGACTAAATTTAAAATATATTTGTGTTTTTATATATAAAAATGTGTGTGTGTGTGTGTGTGTCTACGTTCACCCGTGTGTGTGTGTGTGTGTCTGTATGTATGTGTGTTTATATATATAAATATATATAATTATATATATATGTTTATATGGGTGTGTGTGTGTGTGTGTGTGTATTAAGATATATATATATATCTAAATATAGATTTACATCGATGCGGGGAAATGAACTATATTTCTGATAAAAACATGCAACATACAAATGTAGAGAAGAACTCAGTGAGGCTAAAATTCGAGACCTTGCCGAGACCCACAGAGGAAGCTACCATTGAGCTACACCCTAAGGGATATTTAAATATATTTGTGTGTGTGTGTGTGTGTGTTTATATATGTTAATATCTTTGTATATAAATATAAATTTATGTATAAAAATATATATAAATTTAATTACAAAATTTAATTTATATATTTTTATATATGTATATTAATAGAAGTATACTTATATATAATTAGAAATGTTTTTCAAATAGTGGTAAAAAATGTCACCAAAATAGCCATGTTTTCTTAAAAATGTTTCTAAATTTAAAATTTCCACGTTTCCTGGAAAATGTGGATAAATGAGATATGTTTTCTGAAAACGTCGCTAATTAGTGACATTTTTAAATGTGGCTAAAAAACATTGCTAAAATCTAGTTTTTTATAGTAAATAATCCTAATTTAACATGGATTAACATCCTCCCCATAAGTTTCCCACTTATCCTATCTCCTTTATTATTCATTTTATTTACAAGCATCCATAAAAAATATTTGTTTCATATGATATCTAAATTTTAATACATCATCACTAATGTTTTTGTGATGTCAATGCAAATGATTCTAGACCCATTTATGATAGGTAATTTTGAACTTTTATTTTTTCATATACAAATTCATATTTGGATTTGGATTGAAAATTTAATGGGTCTTTTTTACAACTCTTAATGGTTATTTTTTTATACTAAAAAAATATGCTAAAAAAATACGCATTGATAAAAATATTTAAAAATTACTAATTATACATACATATATATATATGTATGTATGTATACACGTACATACATATGCACAAATATATTAATATATTTACATATATACATATTAATGTAATTATTTACAAATATATATATATATATATATAATCACATACAATTATATGTATGTACATGCATCTATCCATGTTTAATTATACACACTATGTAAATTTTACACCGATAAATTTAAAGTGTATTTTTGTGTACGCGCTATATATACTAATTAAGTTTTGTAAACCAACAAATAAATATGTGTATATAAATTATTGGCCCCACACACACACATATAAATCAATGGATATATATATATATAATAAAAATTAATGGATTTTTACATGCATACATATATGTATGTGTTAAGTGTATGCCTACCTCCATGCATACATATTAATATATATATTTACATATACAAACACACCCATACATTTATATATACAAATTAATATAGTCATATGCATACATACATAAATACATATATTTAAACAAAAGTACATACATACAAACATTCATAAATATATATTAAAATTAATGTGTATGAATCTACTAATGGTTGGTCCATGATTGGTCTTACCTTGATTGTTAGCAACTCTTCTAACTTTGTCCTTATCTTGAGTCAGTTTTTTCCTTTGGACAATTGGTGTCCCCCAGTGGCAGAGGCTTACGCTATTCTTCTTGCCCTAGAGCTAGCTATTGAGTAGGGTTGGAATTCTATTATTCTTGAGTGTGGTGGTCAGGTTATGGTCAATGTTTTCTCTCTTCTTGAAGAAGAGTTATAGTTTTTTGGGTTATTGGTTCTGAAGATTCAATCCTTGGCATGATATTTTATCACTTGCGGGTTCTCCTTTACTCATAAGGAGGGAAATATTGTGACCCAATGTCTTACTTCTCATGGTTTTTCGGGATTTTTCTGGTCTTGGTTTCATGAGTTGCATGATTTTCTTGTTTCCCTTTGTTTTGGGTGATGAATGGTTAATTTAAGTTGTTTTCCTTTCAAAAAAAGTACAAACGTACAAACATATATAGATCTGTATTAATAAAAGTACACAAATATATATTATTGTAATTATATGTAAATATAATTAATGTACTTACTTACATATATAAGTGCATGTATGAATACGTACACACACATGTAGGTGTATATAAATACAAATATTTGTAGATATATTTTAATGCATGTACACAGATGCATCTAAATATTATAATACATACTCGCATACATATACATACAATCATACATACATATAAATATTAGTATATACATACATGCATGCATGCATATATATTGATGCCATTATTTACAAATATATATATATATATAATTATATTCATAATCTTATATACATTCATATGTACATGTCTATATAAGTGTATACAAATACATACATATAAATATAAGTACCCACATGCATGCATATACATTAATGAAATTATTTATAAATTTAATATATAAATATAATAATGTAATATATATATATATATATAAATGTACAAAAATATTTAGAGGTATATACTAATAAGTAGAAACATGCGTACGTTCAGATGCATGCATGGGAGATTGGCAGTGCGAATCTCCCAATGGAGATTGGCGATGTGAATCTCCCATGGAAAATTTCGTAGTGTAGATTTGTAGTATGAATCTCCCATGGACGATTTCCCAACGGAGATTTTTATATAGATATATATGTATGTATGAATTCATGTGCATACAAATCTCTCAGTGGAGATTGATAGTGTGGACCTCCCGTGAGAGATTTCATAATACAGATTTGTAGTATGAATCTCCCATGAGAGATTTCCTAATTCATATTTGTAATATGAATTTCCCATGAGATATTTTATAGTGGAGAGTTGTAAATGTATAGTTGTAAATAATTACATTAATAAATTTTCATGCATGTGTAAATAATTTCATTAATATTTTTGTATATACCTCTTCATATGTATGTACATATGCATGTTTATATTAATTTTTTCATGTACTTATATTTAATTGGGCACAATTTGATATATGTATATTTTTAAATAAATGTTTTAATATATATGCATGTTCTTATATAAATATATATTTATGTATGTATCTATGCATGTACTTATATTTGAATATGTGTATGTAAGTCTGTATATATTAATACACAAACACATGGATATGCATATTAATATATGTTGGTATGTATGTGGGAATATACTTAACATATTCATATGTATAGGTCTATAAGTTCTATATTTTATTTTTATATACTTAATAAACACACATTTTCTATATGTATGTGTGACCAAATTTATATTTATCACCAAAAAACTAAATTTAAATATATATATGTGTGTGTGTGTGTGTGTGTATTTATTTAAGAGTTAATAAATAAATATATAGGTGGTGATCTATAATCATTAATATATACAACTTATAATTATTGGGCATGTATTGTCTCAACAATACTCAATAAATATTATTGATTTTGATGCTCACAAATACCCTTGTTTTTTTACTAATGATATTAATTTAAGTGTATTTTAGGAAATAAATATTCTTTATAATACTTATTTTGGAATTATATTCAAGCTTATTGTTCACATGGAATATTTGTCAAAGTGTTCGGAACACTCTTAAGTGTATTATGGAAACATTGTTCATACCCTACATTGAAGAACGTAACGTAAGGAACAAACTCTATGTTTATATTAAACCTTATGTTGAAAGTTCAGCACATATGGTTAATCAACCCTATAGTGATAGAAACGTATGGATAAAAAGCCTTACATTTGGATGGAACCTTATGTTTTGACAATGAGAAAGAGTATGGCTAAAGAACCCTACATAAGTATGGAACCCTACGTTTGAGAAGCAAACGTACGGATCATCAACCTTACTTTTGTGATCAACCTTACGTTGTCAACCCTGTGTTTGGAGAATGAACACTATGTAGTTGAAACCTATGTTTGGTATTTTTTTGTTTTATGAAGGAACCCTACGTTTGACTTTTAAACATCAGATATTTGAATTTACGATTTTATCGGAGTTTCGTGCAATGGTCTTTACGTAATTTCAGACCGATTTAAAGATCATTTTCAAATGATTAAAATCTAGTTATGATTGATTTAAAGAATTGTATTTAGTGGATAAATTATCTCCCATTCTTAAGGGAAGTTATGACTACTCTAATTTGTCTTATGAATTTGAATTCTTACGATTTATCAGGCGATTTTCTTAGATCTTAAATTGCGAAGCAAGCACTCTGCTTTATTTATTCTATTGGTGTATTTGTTCAATATATATGTGTGTGTATGATTCAAAGAAGTAACATATTTTGAGACATATATTGTGACACACGTATTTCTATTGAAATTGCATTCTTGTGAATATCTTTTACATATCTACTGCAATAATTGATCAGGCTATTTTGTCTACAAAAGAGGCAACACTTTGGAGATATACATGTTTTGAATCTCGTATTTACTATAAGTCTACTACTGCTAGTCATTGTTTCTTTTATTCAAAGATCTATTACAACCGAATCACTTCGGAACTACTCTTTCTTGAAGAAACTATTTTCTTAAGAATAAGATCCATCTACTGTCAGTTGTTGTTACAACTGTGAGGTTAAATCAAAACCTTTTAAATCAATATCTTTTTTGAGAGTTTCAACTTCTCATACGCAATTATGGTAGAGTATTAGCTTCTCAATATAAGTTGTGGATATTCAGTTCTCTGTTAAAGAACCAGAAGGCTCTGTTTTTAGCCTTATTTGTAAAGGTGTCAACTTCCTGCACTCAGTTGTGGATTGGTCTTATGATATGAGGACCTGACTAATGAAATCCAAAAAACTCACAGAGAGAGTAATTGGTGAAGTGGAATAGGGGATCTTTGTTCCCTGAACCACTATAAAAAGTTGTGTTTTGTATTTTTATTTTATCTAATACTCATACTTTCATAGAGAAGATAAACACTGCTTATTTTCATAATCTATAGTTGTTATCAAAAGGCAAAATTGTGGATGATTTTGAAAAGACACAATTCACCCCCTCTTGTGTATATTTGTATATTCTGACCTAACAATTGGTATCAAATGAGAGATTTTTGAACAAATATATAACAAGCTAAAAGTATAAGGTCTATACAAAGATGTAAATGACTAATCAAAGAGAATGGATGTCAATGGTTCATGATATTTATTTCAATGGTGAAAATTATGGATTCTGGAAATCACATATGATTATCTATTTGAATAATCTGGTATTTAAAGTCTAATCAAAGATCATTACTCTTTATATAATTCTTGAAAATCCTATAACTTGGACTGCTGTTATAGAGGATGAGTATGAAATAAATTCTAAAGCAATGAATGCTATTATCTATGGTCTTAGACCAGATTAATTCAATCATGTCACGCAACGTCTTACTACTTATGAAATGTGGAAAACCATTGTAGTTGCCTATGAAGGAACAGATAATGTAAGACAAATGAGGTATGTAAGAGAAAAGATGAAATTTTATACTTTTAGAGTGTTTGATGGAGAGAGTATCAATCATATGAATGGAAGGATTATAGATATTATCAATAATATTACAGCCTTATGTGATCCTATCAAACAAGCATATCAATCTTTGAAAGTACTGAGAGTACTACCTATTAAATGGAATGGGATATCAGCTGCAATTCGACAATCATCACCTGTCAAAAATCTAACAATAATATAATTAATTAGGACATTGATGATATATGAATTTGAAATTCAATATGAAGTAGAAGATCATTAAGTCTTAGTGAAAAAGGATAATACTGCTCTAAAGGTAACATCTCAAAAGCAAAGCAGAAGAATAAAGAAAGAAGTTAGAGAAGAAAAGAATTCACATATATATGATTCTGAAATAGAACTATCTCAATTAACCAGAAAGTTTAGAAAGTTTTATAAGAATAAAATAGGATTCAGAAAACCCTTAAAAGGGATGAGAAAGAATCAAGAGAAGTTAGATGCTATGAATGCAAGAAATTAGGTCATATAAGACCTAATAGTTCTCAGCTAAAAGGTGAAAAGATAAAGATAGAAAAAAATATCAGAAAAATGTTGATTGTGAACAAAAAGGGAAAAGAGAAATGAAGACTACTTGGAGTGTTTCTGAAGATTCCAGCAGCTCATCAAAATCTGATTCAGAAAAGGAAGAATCATATCTTAAAGCAAATATGTGCTTCATGACTAAAGAAGATAAGTTAAAAACTTATTATTCCTCTAATTATGATTATAATTCTAGCTGTTCAAATGATAAATTGGCTACCTACTACACAATGCTAAAAGAAAAATATGACTCTTTATTAAAGATGCACAAATCTTTAAAAAATATTCACAATGTTGTTTTAGGAGAAAGAGATACCTTACTTAAACAACATTAGGAGTTAATTGAAAAATTTAACTCATCTACCACAAACTATGCTTATCATGAAAATAAGATTAAATCATTACAAGATTAAGTAGAAACTTATAAAAGTGTTACTCTCTTCTTTACAAAAGAAAAAAAATATTCTGAATGAATTTCTTAGTAAAATTGTCATTAAAAAGAAAATATTTGGTATATTAAGTAAGGGTGAAAATTCTAAACTATATAAGAATTATTTTATTCCCAACTCAAAAACTATTATTTTTTATTTTTATGGAATAGAAAGACTATTACAAAGAACTATTATTTGAGAAATCCTAAAATAAGTGAATTTAAAATAGATTTTATTTCAAAAAGTTTATCTAAATAAAATTATATGAGTTATGGAAAAATAAAGTAGATCTAGATTCTCAAATCTCTGTTAGCTAACATTGCTGGACCCAAGAGGATATGAGTACCAAAACAAACTTTTTTCTAAATTGACTTTGCAGGAAATAGGTCACATAAAAAGAAAATCTATATGGTATATGGACAGTTTCTGTTTTAGGAATATGAGTGGAAACTCATCAAACTTCAACACACTGACTCAAATAGATGGAGGTCTAGCCACCTTTGGTGATAATGCCAAAGGAAAAAATAATTGGACTTGGAACTGTTGAAGATCCAAAGAATGTCTCAATCAACAAAGTACTATATATATAAGGGTTGAAGCACAACCTGATAAGTATCTCTAAACTCTATAATGATGGATATTATGTTGATTTTTCTAAAAATTATTTCTCTGTATTTAAAGATAAATTGCTTGAGTTTAGATCACATAGAACTGATAATGTTTATACTTTGGATTTAAATTCCTTGTGTAAACAGAAAGTGAATTGTTTAACTGCTAAGATAAATGAGTCATGGGTCTGACATAAGAGACTTGGTCATTGTAATATTTATGATTTACATAAATTATCTAATAAACAGTTTGTTTTTTATTTACCTAGTCTTAAATTTGATAGTAATAGATTCTATGATGCATGCCAAATTTCCAAGCAACATAAATCTATCTTCAAATCTATTAACAAAATTGCTACATCAAAACCTCTATAACTTATCCACATGGATCTGTTTGGACCATCAAGAATAGTAAGTTTGGCTGAAAAATTATATCTATATGTTTTATTTGATGATTATTCTAGATTTACATAGGTCTATTTTCTAAAACTCAAAATTGAAACTTTTACTGTTTTTGAATTTTTTTGTAAAATTGTTCAAAATGAAAAAGGTTCTAAGATGATTTCATTAAGAAGCAATCATGGTTTAGAATTTGATAATCAAGAATTCAATTCCTTTTGTTCAAATTTGGGTATTAAACACACCTTCTCTGCACCAAGAACACCTTAAAAATGGAATTGTTAAAAGAAGAAATAGAATTATTCAAGAAATGGCTAGAACTATGCTGAATGAATAAAATATTCCTACCTACTTATAGGAAAAAGTTGTAAGAACATCCTTTTATATCATAAATATAGTTTTAATTCGGCCTATTTTCATAAAAAACCTTATGAACTTTAGAATAATAGAAAGCCTAAAGTAAAGTACTTTAAAGTTTTTGGATGCAAGTGTATATCCTGAACACCAAGGAAAATCTTAGTAAGTTCAATCCAAAAGCTGGTGAAGGAATATTTTTAAGATATTCTGCTACATCTAAATCCTATAGAGTATTTAATAAAAATTCAAGTATTGTTGAAGAATCAGTTCATGTGAAGTTTGATAAAACCGGCCTTTTTATTAAAGAAAAGGATTAAACTGACGAAATTACTAACTCTTTTGACAACATGAGACTTAAAAACCTAAAAAATTATTTTGAAAATAATATAAATAAAATTTAGTTCAGTTCAGAAGAACATGATACTGATGAACCTAAAAGTGTTTTGCCTATACAGTATAGAACCTTAAATAATCATCCTTTAGAAACTATTATAGAATACCTAGACATAGGAATAATAATTAGAAGAAATACAAGAAACCTAATTGAATTATCTGCCTTTCTACCTCAACTAGAACCTAAATATTTTGAAGAATCCTTAGAAGATGAGAGTTTTATGTTAGTAATGCAAGAAGAACTAAACCAATTCAAAAGGAATGAAGTTTGGGAATTAGTTGAAAGATCGTAAAACTATCCAGTTATAGGAACTAAATGGGTCTTTAGAAATAAACAAGATGATTGAGGGATTATAACTAGAAATAAAGCTATATTAGAAGCTAAAGGATATAATTAGGAATAAGGTATAGATTACGAATAAACCTTTTCCCCTATAGCTAGATTAGAAGCAATTAGAATCTTTTTAGCTTATGCATATCATATGAACTTTAAATTATATCATATGGATGTTAAATATTCCTTTTTAAATGGTTATTTAATGGAGGAAGTTTATGTTGAACAACCTCCTGGTTTTGAAAATTCTCAAAAACCATATTCTATTTTTAAACTTACTAAAGCTCTATATGGACTTAAATAAGCACCTAGAGCTTGGTATGAAAGATTAAGTTCTTTTCTTTTGAAAAATGGAATTACTATTGGATTGGCATATCCAAATCTTTTTAAGAAAACCATTTTTTCTAATAATTTATTAGTTCAAATTTATGTTGATGATGTTTTTTTGGTTCATCTAATGAAAAACTTTGTAATGATTTTTCAGAACTTATGAAAAAAGAATTTGAAATGAGTATGATGTGAGAATTGAATTTATTTTTAGGACTTCAAATTTATCAAAAAGATTATGGAAATATATTAAACCAAAGTAAATATATTATTGATTTATTGAAAAAATTTGGTCTTGAGAATAGTAAGACATATTCAACTCCCATGTGTACTAATATAATACTTGATTTGGATGAAGCTGGAAAACCAGTTTACAACAAGTTATATAGAGGTATGATTGGTAGTTTATTATATCTTACTACTAGCAGACTTGATATTATGTTTTCTATATGTTTATGTGTTATATTTCAAACAAATCCTAAAGAATACCATATTATAGCTGTCAAAAGGATTTTTAGATATTTAAAAGGAACTTTTTTCCAATATCTTCTTTATCCAAAAACTTCTAATTTTAATTTAATATCATATTTATATACTGATTTTGGAGGATGTAGATTATATAGAAAAAGTACCTTAGGAACTTTTTACTTTTTTGGAAAATCTTTAGTATCATGGTCAAGTGAGAAACAACACTTAGTTGCCTTGTCAACAATCGAGACAAGATATGTATCTGCAGACAGTTAAAGGGGAGTTAGGTTTATTTAATTTTTAAATAAAAGCTAATATTTTTATCTTTTTATTTAAATTATTTTATTTATTTATTTATTCCAATTTACTTATGTTAAATTTATTTTATGAATACTTTAAATTCGATCTATTTTAATATTTATTTTATTATGATATATATTTAGTTAATTTATTTTATCTTAAATTTATTCATGCCATGTGTTTTAAAAAAATAATAATTATCTTATGTAATGACACGAGAAACAAGGTACTGTCAAAAACCTTTCAACTTCACTTATCTTTTCATTTCTCAAACCCTTTTCAAATAATAAAACCTTTGCCTACCTTCAAAATCCTTGAACCTGAGAATCTCAAATCTTTCATTTATCAGAAATGATGAAAACCAAGTGAGCCGAAGAAGGTGAATCCATCAATCCAAAGTACAATGAGTTTCTGGAAGAAATATTCTTCAAGGAAAAGTGATAGATTTTGAATGGCTCTACCAGACGAATCTACTTCTGAAACAGGCATTAAAATTTCAAGGTCTATAATATATGTTCAATGAAGCGAACTCAGAGTTTCTTTATGAGGTAGAACTAAAATTTTTATACAATAGCGTGTAGTTTAGTTTCGGTGATTATGAAGATTTAGTTTTCATGAGAATAAAAGATAAGGACTTTTCCATTTCTTCCACTAAAATTTCCAAAATTTTAAATTTTCCTCATGATGGGGTCTTTCATTTTGATCTATGATCTATTAGGGATAAGGATCATAAGTCTAAAGATATTATTTCTTTTCTTTTTGGTTCAAAAAATTTAAGGAAGATGTTTGTCAAAGATCTCAAGGCAGACTGAAAAATTTTAGTTAAATTTATTCAAACTAGAATTGCTCTAAGGATGGATGAAATGGAGAAAATTCTGTATCAATACATGTATATCATATTTCTATTTTTAAGTGAGATAAAGCAGAATTTTCCAAGATATATGTTCATATATCTTCAATACTGCTATCAACCAAATGAAAGGATGACTTTTTATCCTTATAGAAGGATAATTTCTCAGATTTTGTTTAAGAAAAATATGATTCGATTAATTGATTCTCGAATAAAGTGTCGTCATAGTAATGTACTCAATGCGGAAACTCTGAGGAAGTTAGGATTTTTCTGGAGTACTGTGAAAGGAAACATGTTACCTGTTGGTGATGATGAGCAACGGGATTCTAGAGCTTTTACTCAGGGGGGGAAAGGGACTGTTAGAAAATAAAGATTTTCTGAATCAAGAACAAATGGTATTGTCAAGCCCACTAATAGGAGACTTCAATATAATGTTTCAGAAGAAAAAGAAGAAGAAGAATAAATTGTGCTAGAATAATTAGTTATGAAACCAAGGAAAATAGTAGATTTACCTATTGAAGAACCAGTGTTGGGTTCAGAAGAAGCTACTAGGTTGGTTCATTTGGACGAAGCTATTCTTGAGGAGGAACAACAAGTTGAAATTAAAATTCTATATTTTTAAAGTGTTGTTATTCTAGTTTTCCAAGAGGAAGAGACAGCTATTCAAGAAGAAGAACAGATGATCAGATCAGAAAATGTGGCTACTTGTTTACTCTATTTTTGATCATTTGGGTTAGAGACATCAATTTGTTTCTAAAAAAATAGAATTTCTTGATATTATATCTTATTCATGTGACATATCAATTGAAAAACCAGTGGAGAAGTCTATAGAGAAGGTTACTTCAAGACCTTAAGAAATTATGGAAGATGATCAGTTACAAAATCTAGATGAAGGGACATCTGATTCCCTAAATAATCAGGTTGAAGAGCTTGTGATTAAGTTCAATAAATCTTAGGAAGAAAATGTAAATCTTCATCAAGAGCTTGAGGTTGAAAGGAAAAAAGTTACAGGATCTTACAGAAAATTATGTTTCCAAAAAAAATTGATGCTTTCAAGATAGAATTGTTGGATGAGGTTGGAAAGATCAAGTCTGAAATTGTTTCTAAATCAGACTTTGCAGATCTCAAGTGGTATTTGGGGAGTCAATTTGAGTAAATCAAGATTAGTGTTAGTCAGACCAGTACATCTACCTCTGCTCCTACTACCTATCCTGATCTAATTCATAAATTTCAGGCAATCATAACAGCTATGGCTAACATGAATGATCATCTATAAAATCTTCTGTACAATAGTGCTCCTTTTTCAGTTATGTTGGACAATCAGAAATTTCTAGTTGACCCATTGACTTAGAATGAATCAGGTATCAGATTTTTCTGAACAAAATCACAGATAAATTGGACCAATTTATGAAGAAATTGGATAGTTTTCATGACTTTTTAAACATAAATCTTGTTGAAAGTTTTCATATTAGTCAAGATTCCAGAGTTTTGATTATACAGTTGGGAGACAGTCTTATGAGAAAGTTTTGGTTACAGATGGAAAAGCTGAAAGACATGTTTCAAGCCTCCCAAAATCCTACCCAACCACATAAATCCTAACCTTATCAGTTGACTAACCTGTTTCCCAATCACACTGACTATTGTACTTATACAATTTTTTATTAATAAAATTTCTTTATTATTATTTTCAGTGCTTTATTTCATATTCTTGTATGTTTATTTCTATAGCCAAAAATATAGTCTTATTTATTTAAACAGATTATTATAACATTCACTTACCGATCTATGCAAAATTAAATGTGTTTTAATCATTTTCTATACTTTCGTTTTGATCTCACAAAAATGGGGAGAAATTTGGATAAACCCAACATTTATTTTTATCGAAATAATTCTGTCAAATCGAATTTTGAATTATTTTCTTTTAAATGTTTGAAAAATTCTAAATTCAGTTACTAATTTTATGGGTTTTTTTATCATCAAAAATGGGGAGATTGTTGGGCATGTATTATCTCAACAATACTCAATAAATATTATTTATTTTGATGCACACAAATACCCTTGTTTGATTTACTAATGATACTACTTTAAGTGTATTTCAGGAAATAAATATTCTTTATAATCCTTATTTTGGAATTATATTCAAGCTTATTATTCACATGGAATATTCATCAAAGTGTTTGAACGCTCTTAAGTGTATTCTAGAAACATTGTTCATACCCTACATTTAAGAATGTAATGTAAGGAACAAACCCTATGTTTATATTAAACCTTATGTTGAAAGTTCATCACGTATGATTAATCAATCCTATAATGATAGAAATGTATGGATAAAAAGTCTTATGTTTGGATGGAACCTTACGTTTTGACAAATAGAAAGAGTATGGTTAAATAACCCTACGTAAGTATGGAACCCTGCGTTTGAGAAGAAAATGTATGGATCATCAACCTTACTTTTGTGATCAACCTTACGTTGTCAACCCTGTGTTTGGAGAATGAACGCAATATAGTTGAAACCTAAATTTTTTATCTTTTCATTTTATGAAGGAACCCTACGTTTGATTTTTAAATATCAGAGATTTGAATTTAGGATTTTATCAGAGTTTTGTGCAACGGTCTTTGGAGAAGTTTAGACTGATTTAAAGCTCATTTTCAAAAAATTCAAATATCATTATGATTGGATAAAAGAATCGTATTCAGTGGAGAAATTCTCTCCTATTCAAAAGGGAAGTTATGACTACTATGAGTTGTCTTATGAATTTGAATCCTTACGATTTATCAGGTGATTTTCCTGGATCTAGAATTGTGAAGCAGGAACTCTGCTTTATTTATTCTATCAGTGCATTTGTTCAATATATGTATGTGTGCATGATTCAAAGAAGTAACATATTTTGTGACATATATTGTGATACATATATTGCTGTTGAAACTGCATTCTTGTGAAGATTGTTTACAGATCTACTGCAATAATCGATCAGACTCTGTTATCTACAGAAGAGGCTACACTTTGGAGATATACATGTTTTTAATCTTGTATTTGTTTTAATTATACTACTTCTAGTCATTGTTTCTTTTATTCAAAGATCTATTGCAATTAGATCGCTTCAGAACTACTCTTTCTTGAAGAAACTAATTTCTGAAGAAGAAGATCCATCTACTCTCAATTGTTGTTACAACTGTGAAGTTCAATCAGAACCTTTTAAATCAATATCTTTTTTAGAGTTTCAACTGCTCGTACTCAGTTGTGGTGGAGTATCAGCTTCTCGATCTAAGCTATGGATATTCGGTTCTCTGTTAAAGAACCATAAGGTTCTATTTTTATCCTTATTTTTAAAGGTGTCAACTGCCTGCACTCAGTTGTGGATTGGTCTTATGATATGAGGACCTAACTAGTGAAATTTACCAAACTCGTAGAGAGAGTAATTGGTGGAGTAGACTAGGGGATCTTTGTGCCCCAAACCACTATAAATAGTTTTGTTCTGTATTTTTGTTTTATTAGTTGATCATAATTTCATACAGAAGATAAACACTGCTTATTTGCATAATCTACAGTTGTCATCAAAAGGAAGAATTGTGAAATACTTTGAAAAGACACAATTCACCCCCCCCCCCTCTTGTGTATATTTGAATATTCTGACCTAACAATAATAAATATTGATATTTTTTTTAAAAAAAGTACAAAATATATGTATAAATATTATTATATTAAAACAAAAAACCATTAATATAAAGATTAAAATATATATAAAGAGGTCAATGAGTCTATACCAAGTGGTAAAGGCTTTTGTTTGGCATCCAAAAGATCCTGGATCAAATCTCAGTAGACCCCCTTAAGGGATTTATGATGTAGTGGTGATGCAGTGTTGATGTAGTCAGACGGTGATGTAGACATGATGTAGATAGAGGTGTAGTCCAACTGGACCATCAAAGGCTTTCGGGCCACTTGACCTCTAGGCTACGGAATGAGATCAACCCACATCGTATCAGACCCTATAAGAGGAATCCGAACAGTAGCAGCCACCAATAGAGCTAACCGGATTGGGATAATGAGAGTGTAAGAACCCGATTTTTTCTATAAAAGACTTTTTAATTTTCTTGATGTTATTCCAGAGCAGGGCCTTCAAACGGCGTGCGATTCCGAGCCCTAGTGTGGCTAGAATTAAATTTTCAGTGCGTTCACACTGGGAACGAAAAATAAATGGGATAAATCCTAAACAGTAATTCAGATCCTAAATCTGAGAGTACGGATGGGTCTGAAATAGGGTTTTTACCCCAGGAACGACATAAAGCATGTCGGCGCAGGACGTTGGGACCCCTCGCCCGTTAACGGAACGTTAAACAGATAATTAAAATAATTAATTTATTTTTTTAATGGTTAAACTCAATTATCACTTAAACAATGGCTCATATTGGAAAACTAAGGGCACCGTTGAGTCTGGAGCATGTCGTTTACCCTAGTAGGGGTGTAAATTTCGCGGACATGGGTCTTCTGTAAAAAATGCCAACAGGGGTATTTTCGTAATTTAGCAGCCTCAGTCGTTGAGTTCTATAACTTTTTAATGGGGCCTTGGATTAAAATTATGAGACCTCCATTGTGCTCAGGAGGTAGTTTTTACCTTAGGGGAGGCTTAACCTCGACCCCGTCGAGAGTTTTGGATGTGGGTCCTTTCGTGGGTGATTAATAAAAATTAATTAAATTGATTTTTTTAAGACTCTACTTAAGAAAAAACATCCCCTCCTTCATCCATTTTCTCTCTGGTGGAATAATATCCTCAAGACCTCCCCACACCTCAGTCCCTTCTCTTCAAGGTGGTTTTGGTTCCAGCGAGGTGCGGATCGACCGTGAAGCATCGGGCTACGCCCCTGCAGGTAGGGGTTCTTCGTTTCGTGTTTTAATTTCAAACATCCCATTTGAACCTAAACTATAGATTCTAATTGATGTTTTCTGTAAAGATAATCCCTTGGTTGTGTATTACTTGTTCTGAGCTTTCGGATGCATCTTTCGAATTTAAAATCCGAGTCTTGAGGCGTCCGCAAGGGTATGGAGAAAATTGGAGGTTGTTTGGTGTTTTTCCGGCGGCTTTTCGGGCAGCGGCGAGGCCTAGCAGCAGCGCAGCAGGGGTCCAGGTGGTGGCATCCTTCGGATTCTTGGTATTGGAGGTCAGCGCGGGTGAGCTGGAGGCATCGAGCGAGGCGGTTGTTGACCGGGCGAGGGCGTCGTCGCAGTCGAGCGGAGGCGTCGGGCGAGCTGGGGGCGACGACGAGCGGGGTCGTCACCAGGGTGCGACGACGCGAAGGACCGGGGTCTTGTGACCCTGGTCGACAGACAGGACCCATGCCACGCGAGTCCACTCAGAGAACGGACTGGCCGAGCCGGTCTGGGCGGTCCGCGCAGTGAACTGTGGACCGCCGGTCCAGGGTGTGGGTGGGCCGGCCGAACCGGCCCGGCCCACCTATTTTCATCCTAATTTTTTTTTAAACGCCCCTAAAATTCAAACCATGGGTTGGATTCATGTGACGTCTCTAGAAGTACATTCCTGGAGTCGAGAAAAAGATTTTGAGGTGGTTTTGGGGATTTTTAATTCCTGAGACGAGGTGCTCGGTGGCGCGACACGTACGATAAGTGGCTTAGCGTTTTTCCTGAGATTCTTGTTTTGAGCGGCGCGGAAACATCCGGAGTCCGTTTTGAGTGTCGTCAGTGGTGTTGTGTCCCTGGAATCAAGAAGAAGATTTCCAAGGGGTTTTCAGACGTTGAAGCCAGAGTTGAGGTGTGGGACCCATGGCCCGTCTTTTAAACTGTGAGGAGCATTTTGTAACTTGTTCATCGGACGTCCGTTCAGGGCATGTGAGCAGTCGATTCTGGGTGTTTTTCTGAGGGCATTGAAATGGTGTAATCTAATCGCTTTAATTACGTATGGTGGTGCGGGCCCCACGAGGGCCATTTTGGGAGTTGGCAGTGATTTCTACCTTTAACACTGGGTGTCCATTTCAGATAAGTGGATAGTCAATCTTGTGTACTTTTTCGAGAGGATCGTAACGGTGTGATCCATTTGTTGCACTTCGAGACTGAGATGTGGGTCCCATGAAGCACCGATCGTGTGCGGAACAGTGAAATGCATCTTTTTCTCCATACATCCATTCCATGCAAGTAAGCAGTCTTTTTGACGTGTTTTTCCGAGGAGATCACAATGGTGCGATGCGCCCGACTGTTTCTGGAGCCAAGGCTCGGGACCATGGGACGTCGTTCAGGCATAAAGCGGTGTCAAACGACTTTTATGTCGGATGTCTATTGGAGGCGAGTAAATAGTCGTTCTCGTATGTTTTTCCACGAGGATTACAATGGTATGATCTATTTGGATGTGCAGAGTCGCATTTGAGATATCATTAAATGAAGAAGCATGAAAGGTGCTCTAGTGGTGGTTCTTTATGTGGTGTTTGTAGAGAACCCTTGGAGTGTGATCGCGTTCACTCTTGGGAGAGTGAAGTGAATGCTTAAATAGATGTGGTTGGTCATGCTAGGGTCTTGGAGGAAGTAGGTTGGCGAAGTTATGTTTACACCTTTTGGCGTTTACATTGGGTGTCGTGTGCATGATAGCCTTGGTCTGGCAATGTGGCATACTCTGGGAGTATACGGGAATGCTTGGAGGTACATGTTGCAGTTTATACCTGAGAACGTTTGTGCGCTTTATTTGGAGATGAGTTTGGGCCACACGTCGTGTGGGCCCCATGTGTGCGCCGTGTACTTCTTTATGTACCTTTGACCTCTTACGATGCATAGATCCCTTCTGTTAGCAGCGTTTAGACCAGCAGGGTTGATTGGGTCCCCCTGGTCCTATTCTCGATGGTTTCAACCAGCAGGGTTGAGTGGTTCCCCTGGTTCTGTTCTTGATGGTTTGATTGGTAGAGTTGTTTTGGTTACCCTGTTCTTTCAGCTGAGGGGGTTTTCAGTGTTGTGTGACTTTCACCGGACTACAACATCATTTACGGCTACGTGTGTTCGTACAGTGTGGGTGTGCTCCCACTTTCTGGAGTGAGTTATCTCGGTCCGCTTCGACAATAGTCTCAGTGGATTGGAGCATGTATCACCCCAAGAGGTCCAGGGATATTTTCATGTCCCTTCATGTTCCCTGGTAGGGTTATTTGGGTATCGGTGTGACCAACACATTACGCGGGCACCGATCCTCTACCCAGGAGGTTGTTTCCAGTAGTTTACAGAGCCCCTAGTAAGTCATGGGCGCGGACTCCCTAGCTATGTATCGAGATCATATCTTCCTTCCGAAATCTATCATGGCGTGTTTCCCTCTACGTGTTCTAGTTACCAGTGAGGTACCATCCAGTAGGGATGGCTAGTGAGGTACTATCCAGAAGGGATGGCCATTGGTGTACCATCCAGCAAGGATGTTCAGTGTGGTACCATCCAGTAGGGATGGCCAGAGTAGATCCAGGTCTCCCTCCAGCGGATTACCCTTTCATAGGGATGGGCAGTGGGAACCCGTTGACTTTGAGTAGACCTCTCAATTGTATGATAGTGACGAGGTGTGGTTTGACCTTCCCCCGGAACTCTCAAGTACAAGGGGCACTTTACCCACCAAGACACATCCTTGAGACGCGACCTAAAACCGTTCGGGCGAGTCAGTGCCACCCAAAGAGGATTGTGTCGAGGTGCGGTGATTTGAGCCCCTTGACTTGCAGTTTGGGGCAGATGTACGGATACTGGGCATCGATAGTGTTTACTTCTGGGACTGTTGGATACTCACTTTCTTGGGCTGAGCTACGGGATGGAGATCCCCTTACGATCTTGTTCGGGCTTCTTGATTGAGCATATGGATATGTATATACCTTTTTCCAGTACCCACTCCTTGGGTTTTGGTTACTCACCTTCCAGGAGAGGTGAAGACGCGCAGGGTATGCCTCATGCTTTCTGTGTCTAGTTTCTTGTGGTTGGACGAGCCTACTCTCCTGATATAGTTAGCGAAGACTCGACGAGAAGTTCATCTTCTCACCGCTTCTAGCTCCTTGTGTTTGGACGAGTCTACTTCCTTCCTCTTGTTGGGTTGAGATGTACTCTTTACTGCACTTTCGGTTGTACTCCTTTACTTTTCCCCGTTCGATATACTGCTCACCTCTTTATTACCTCCTTTGTTGCTCCCTCGAGCCTTCAGGGCATCCTACTAAGTATTTTTGTACTCACCCCTATTTGGTCTTTTCCCGCACTTGGTGTGCCATTGCAGACGATGGGCAGGTTGGTCGTGACTTCAGCGGAGCTTAGGAGTTCGGGAGCTTGGACCACGTATGGTGGTCATAGTCAGGTTCTAGGTGTGGGACTCTCCCAGTTGTTTTACTTTTGTTTATCTGTTTCCGGGTTGTGTCACTTTTCTGGTTGGGCTCGTGTTTTTTCCTTTTCTTTTCAGTTTACCTTCAGCACTTTCTTTGTACTATTTAGAGGTCGATGCACTCTTGTGGTTGTTTATAGCAGTTGGAACTTTATTTTACTTTTTACTCTGCACTTCTGCATTGAGTGGGCTGCGTGTGTGTGTACAGGTACTCAGGCAAAGGCCTCCCCGAGTAGTTTAGCCTTCGGTACTTGTTGCTAGACCCTGGCCTATGGAGGTGGGCTTGGGGTAGTTGCAGCTCGAGCCCGGGTAGGGTCGGGTCGTGAAAAAGTGGTATCAGGGGTGGTTCGTTCCTTGGGGCATTGTTTGGACATCCCTAAAAAGGAATTGGTTGGGATTTAGGGCAATAATGTTAACGTGTCTCGAGAGCGGCTCTCAGGCCAGGGAGTCCAGTTATGGTGCGGCGGCCAACGTATCCATTCACCAGGACCCTGAAAACCCGCTTGTCGACTCGGCATGCTAAGACACTCGTTGCAGGGAAAATTAGTTTGTGCATCACATAGGATTGAGTCTTGATTTTCCTTCTTGAGTTAGCTCCCCATTGTTGTTACTTTTATATACATATATGCTCATCTGATCACGGTGCTCCTTGATAACATTCAGGATGTCTCCACGAAGACAGCCAGCCAGGATGCCAGCTTTGGTTCATGATGATGACCCTGTGAGCTATGAGGCCTCAGTCCAGGACCCATCATGTGAGTCCCTTTCTCCGGGTGGGCCGGTAGCAGCACCCCCAACCGGTGAGTAGTAGACAGCTTCAGCAGATCAGACTGAGCTTGAGCATAGGTTGAGCGCGCTACGTGAGTTTCAGCGACAAAGACCATTGAGGTTCAGTGGTGAGCTAAACCCTCATGCAGTAGAGGTTTGGCTCAAGATAGTGGTTTGCCTCTTCAGGCTTGCGCAGACACTGGAAGATCTTATGGTGGCTTTGGCTGCCAGCCTTTTCCATGAAGCAGCAGGGTGTTGGTGGAGTCTAGTGACTCAGTTACTCGATGAGTCGTCTCTTTTGTGGAATGAATTTCAGGTGTTGTTTCCTGAGGAGTTTTACCCCTCCTGCTTATGCTCTGTTCGGATCCAGGATCTCCTGCAGTTTTGGCAGGGAGGGATAACGGTGACTGATTACGCGACCAGGTTCGCGGACCGTGCATGTTTTTACCTATACTTGGTCCATAACGGCAACTTATGAGCACGGAATTTCGAGCAGGGTCTCCGTAGAGAGATTTATGTTTTCATAGTACCCTTGTGCATTTCCACTTATGTAGAGGTGCTAGAGTAGGCACTGGTGATAGAGAGCATCCTATCACGCTCTACAGTTGGTGGTGGTAGCAGGCACGATAGAGCCGAGACGTCTGCCGCAGCTAGCGGGCGTCAGCAGACTGAACCTCGACGCAGGTGGATTTCTGATAACCAGACTCAGGGGCGTCGTCATACACGACAATGGAATCAGAGGGCACCAGGGCAGCCCGGAGAGCGCTGATGCTATGCTTGCAACGGGCAAGGTCACCTGGCATGAGACTGCCCGACCGGGCACGCTGAGAATATCAAGCAGGCAGTGGGTATACCACCGTGGCAGAGGCAGCGTTGTGATCAGAGTAGCGCCCAAAGAGGTGGTGCTTGCAGAGGAGAGGGAGGAGATGGAAGTGGGGGACGACTTTACGAGGTCTTCCCATCACCACCAGGTGGTCCATGTCAGGCTCCGGGAGTTGACAGTTGGGACCACGGACAGTCGTGAGCTTTGGACGTCTACGATCCTACGGAGCATGAGGTGGCAAGAGGTATGATTTATGACTCTTCTACTTTTTGTAGTAGAATTGTTAGACTCATTGTGTGAAATGATTTTCTCCCTACTCCTTGTTTGAGTTGTTACCAGGGTGGCGCGGGGCATCGGTGTAACCCTTTGTTGGTAAGGTAAAAGGCATGGGACCTTTTTCTTTAGTCAATGGTGTCGACTCCTTCGCTCTCCGAGCGTGTAAGAGAGTCTGGGTCATGGGACATTGACTATGAAATCTTGCGTGACCAGATATCCTTGGGTGTTTCACCATATGGATATTCTAAAGGAGGGAATCGTCGGGCCTTGTCCCAGACCCAAACAGTGATTCTAGTCATGGCGTGCGACGTGGGGGTTCGACCAGGGAGGTAATATACCCATGAGGGCCTTCGGGCCATTTGATACCGTGTGAAGGGATGGCAAGGTACCCTACCACCTTTCCTTAACCCCAAGGTCGGGAGTGGGTGCATGATGTCTCCCATGTGACTCACCCGAGAAGAAGTGTGTGTGCTCCTATGCACGTCATCAACAAGGGTAGACCTCACGTGAACAGATCAAATCCTTTGGTCTGTGTGCGGTGACGCGGGACTGTGCAAGAGTTCTTCTGGGTACGGGAGAGCCAAGTGTGGGCTTAGTACCCTGATTTGTTCCCTGGTTTTGCTTTTCGGGGAATAAAATCTTAAAGGAGGGAATGATATAAGAACCCGGTTTTTGCTATAAAAGACTTTGGAATTTTCTTGATGTTATTCCAAAGCAGTGCCTTCAAACGGTGTGCAATTCCAAGCCTCGGTATGGCCGAAATTAAATTTTCAGTGCGTTCACACTAGGAACGCCAAATAAATGGGATAACTCCAAAACGGTAATTCGGATCCTAAATCTGAGAGTACGGATGGGTCTGAAATGGGGTGTTTACCCTAGGAACTACATAAAGCATGTCGGCGCAGGACGTTGGGACCCCTCGCCCGTTAATGGAACGTTAAACGGATAATTAAAATAATCAATTTATTCGTTTAATAGTTAAACTCAAGTATCTATTAAATGGTGGCTTGTATTGGAAAACTGAGGGCACCATTGAGTCTAGAGCATGTCGTTTACCCTAAGAGGGGTGTAACTTTCATGAGTGCGGGTCTTCTGTGAAAATTGCCACTAGGGGCATTTTCATAATTTAGTGGCCTCGATTGTTGAGTTATATAACTTTTGAACGGGGCCTCGGATTAAAATTATGAGACATCCATTGTGCTCGGGAGGTGGTTTTTACCCTAAGGGAGTCTTAACCTCGACCCTGTCGAGAGTTTCGAATGTGGGTCCTTTCATGGGTGATTAATAAAAATTAATTAAATTAATTTTTTTTAAGACTCTACTTAAGCACAAACATCCCCTACCTCCTCCATTTTCTCTCTGGTGAAAGAAGCTTCTCAATCAATCCCCTCTCCTCAAGGCCTTCTCTTCAAGGCGGTTGCGGTTCTGGCGAGGTGCGGATCGACCGTGAAGCATCGGGCTACGCCCCTACAGGTAGGGGTTCTTCTTTTCATGTTTTAATTTAGAAAATCCCCTTTGAACCTAAATTATAGCATCAAATTGTTGTTTTTTTGTCGAGCAAATCCCTTGGTTGTGTAGTAATTGTTCTGAGCTTTCCGATGCATCTTTCGGATTTAAAATCCAAGTCTTGAGGCATCCGCAGCGGTCTGGTGAAGATTGGAGGTTGTTTGGTGTTTTTCTGGCGGCTTTCCGGGTGGCGGTGAGGCCTAGAGGTGGCGCACGGCAGGGGTCCAGGTGGTGGCGTCCTTTAGCTTCTCGATAGCATAGGTCGGCGCGGGTGATCTGTGTAAGGTTTGGTGTCCCGAGAACCAACTTTTTTTTACTTTGATTACATAAATGTTCACTTATTATATATTGTTCATTGTTCTACATGACTATAATATAATAATGTCCCAGAATATTTGTTGCATTAATAAGGTCATGGCAGATCCCCGGTATGATGAGAACCTTGAAATACTATAACAATATTCTTAAATAGTTTTGTGGTTGGATGACATACTATGATAGGACACATAGTATACAGACCGTCATGTGCGAGTACTCGTAAGAAGACGAGACTCTCTCTCATGGAGTTCGCACTTGGTAATCTCCAAGATGGGAGATTATGAGAACAAACCCACCAATAGCAATTCCACATGTCTTGGTGTCATCGGACATTGCTATCTACGAGCGTGTGTAATGGTCCTTAGACTGGAAGATTATCATTAACTCATGTCATGACTCGCGCACTTAGATTTATTGACGAAAACCGTCAAGCAGACAGTTGGCGGGAAGTAGGGTACGTTGGGTGCATCACAAGTGACATGTTGTTAATGGATAATTCGAGGAAGGATTTGTCCCTTCCATTTATGGAAGTTGATATCTCGGCCCTTTGATTGAAATAGAACTGTCGCATGAAATTCCATGGCCATGGTGTAAATGACGAGTTTATTTTAGGTAGTCAAAGAACGACGGATCAAGCATATAGGTTTATGACACTGCCATGAAACCTGCTTGGTGAGATGTTGAGACAAAAGGATTAAATTACACAGTAAGCGTTCGTATGTGGTGATACATCAATGCGGCATCAACTTCTTTCTCTTGGGTGCTTTGACCTGTTGCTAGACAGTAATCTTGGAGTTTAGGCAAGACCCACTACTGGAAAAAGAGGCATTTCCAACGGTTCACAACTGTTGAGAAAGGTCGCAGAACCGTTGGGAATATCTATCCCAACGGTTCTGCAAACCGTGGGGAAGTAAGCCGTTGGGAAAAGTTTTCCCAACGGTTTACAAAGAACCGTTGGGATAGGTTAGAAAAATCAACTTATCCCAACGATTTACATTAATCATTGGCATATGTTTTCCCAACGGTTTTAAGTAAACCGTTGTGAAAACCCAACAAAATATCTAGCTTTTCCCAATGGTTAACTCAAAACCGTTGGGCTGGTATAAACCTCCTTAGAAGACTACGCCAACGGTTTTAAACCGTTGGCATAGCCTATGTTGTACAAATTGCACAGCAGCCTACAATTTGCACAGCAGCCTGCAATTTGCACAGGGGAGGAGCAGGGTATCCATTCACCTGTGATTCTTCAATCCCTCTCCTTTACCTACAATAACCAACTAACATATACATATACAGAACAAATTCATATACATTTAACATATAATACATCCTGAAACTATACACATTCAAAATTAAATCAGAATTCATAACGTAATTATAAAGATACATAATTTAGAATTCATTTAGAATTCATTTTAAAATTAATTTAGAATTCATTTAGAATTCACTTTAAAATTCATTTAGAATTCAATTTCAAATTTAGATGACAATTATATGTGAAATTTGGAATTCAATTCATAATTTGATCGGTTTTTCGTATACATGTGTTTTTACTATATATGATATCCATTTTAAACAAAATACATGCACTTGGAGTAGTACCGGTTACACCATACCTCATATTGAGGCATGATTGAATAGTGCACATCACACATGACCCATTGATCATTTTCCTAAAGTATCAACATATTCCGAAAGGGTTTCGTTGGTTTTCCGTATGCCAGTTATTATCACTTAAAATGTGGTTCATTTAAAAAAATGAAATTTTTGAGTGATCCCCACCACACCGCGACTCGGATTAAGGCGGGGTTGACTCTTAAACGTCACAAATAATCCATGGATTGTTGTCCTAAAGATTCAACAGAATCCAAATGCTTTTGGTCAGTTTTTCGTATGTCAGTTGTTGTTTTCACTTAAAATGCTTTCCATTTCAAATAAAAGTGATCCACTTTGAGTTGTGGTGGCCACACCGAGGCTCAGATTGAGGCGCGGTTGACTCGTACACATCACAAATGACCCATGGATCCTTTTCCTAAAGTATCAACACAATCCGAATGTGTTTGGTCAGTTTTCCGTATGTCAGTTGTTCTTTTCACTTAAAATGAAGTCCATTTTAAACTATAGAGAGACACTTAGAGTGATCCTGGCCACACTGCAACTCGTATTGAGGTGGGGTTGACTCTTACACGTCACAAATGACCCATGGATTATTTTCCTAAAGTTTCAACAGAATCCTAATGTGTTTGGTCGGTTTTCAGTATGTCAGTTGTTGTTTTCACTTAAAATGTTTTCCAATTCAAAGAAAAGTGAGTCACTTTGAGTTGTCCCGGCCACACCAAGGCTCGGATTGAGGCGAGGTTGACTCGTAGACATCAAAAATGATCCATGTATTGTTTTCCTAAAGTTTCAACGGAATACAAATGTGTTTTGTGGGGTTTGAGTATGTCAGTTGTTGTTTTCACTTAAAATGTTTTCCATTTCAAAGAAAAGTGAGCCACTTTGAGTCGTGGAGGCCACACCGAGGATTGGATTGAGGCATGGTTGACTCATACACGTCAAAAATGACCCATGGATCCTTTTCCTTAAGTATCAATAGAATCCGAATGTGTTTGGTCAGTTTTTTGTATGTCAGTTGTTCTTTTCACTTAAAATGAAGTCCATTTTAAACTACAGAGAGACACTTCGAGTGGTTCCGGCCACACCGCTCCTCGGATTGAGGTGGGGTTGACTCGTACACGTCACATATGACTCATGGATTGTTTTACTAACGTTTCAATGGAATACGAATGCATTTGGTCTGTTTTCTGTATGTCAGTTGTTGTTTTCACTAAAAATGATGTCCTTTTGAAACAAAAGAGAGACACTTTGAGTGGTTCTGGCCTCATCGCTCCTTGGATTGAGGTTGGTTTGACTCGTACATGTCACATATGGCCCATGGATCGTTTTCCTAAAGTTTCAACCGATTCCGAATGCGTTTGGTCGTTTTTCCGTATGCCAGTTGTTCTTTTCAGTTAAAATGATGTATATTTTAAACAAAAGAGATACACTATGAGTGGTGTCAGCCACACTGCACCTCGGATTGAGGAGGGGTTGAATTGTAAACATCACATATTACTCATGGATCATTGTGCTAAAGTATCAACACAATCAGAATCCGTTTGGTCGGTTTTCCGTATGTACTTAAAATGTTTTCCATTTTTAACAAAAGAGAGACACTTAGAGTGATCTCGGCCACACCACGACTCGGATTGAGGCGGGGTTGACTCGTACACATCAAAAATGACCCATGGATCATTGTCCAAAAGTTTCAATGGAAACCGAATGCGTTTTTTTGGGTTTCAGTATGTCAGTTGTTGTTTTCACTTAAAATGTTTTCCATTCCAAAGAAAAGTGAGTCACTTTGAGATGTGGCGGCCACACCGAGGCTCGGATTGAAGTGTGGTTGACTCATACACATCCAAAATTACCCATGGATCCTTTTCCTAAAGTATCAACAGAATCCGATTGCGTTTGGTCGGTTTTCCATATGTCAGTTGTTCTTTTCACTTAAAATGAAGTCCCTTTTAAACTATAGAGAGACACTTTGAGTGGTTCCGACCACACCGTGCCTCGGATTGAGGTGGGGTTGACTCGTACACGTCACATATGACTCATGAATTGTTTTCCTAATGTTTCAACGAAATCTGAACGCATTTGGTCGGTTTTCCGTATTCCAGTTGTTGTTTTCACTAAAAATGATGTCCTTTTGAAACAAAAGAGAGACACTTCGAGTGGTTCCGGCCACACCGCGCCTCGGATTGAAGTGGGTTGAATTTTACAAGTCAAAAATGACCCATGGATCTTTTTCCTAAAGTTTCAATGTAATCTTAATGCATTTTGTTGGGTTTTAGTATGTCAGTTGTTGTTTTCACTTAAAATGTTTTCCATTTTAATGAAAAGTGAGTCACTTTGAGACGTGGCGGCCACACTGAGGCTCATATTGAGGCGCGGTTGAGTCGTACACGTCACAAATGACCCATGGATCCTTTTACTAAAGTATCAATAGAATCCGAATGCGTTTGGTCGGTTTTCTGTATGTTAGTTGTTCTTTTCACTTAAAATGAAGTCCATTTTAAACTATAAAGAGACACTTCGAGTGGTTCCGGCCACACCGCACCTCATATTGAGGTGGGGTTGACTCGTACACGACACATATGACTCATGGATTTTTTTTCCTAATGTTTCAATGGAATCTGAATGCATATGGTCGGTTTTCCGTATGTCAGTTGTTGTTTTCACTAAAAATGATGTCCTTTTGAAACAAAAGAGAGACACTTCGAGTGGTTCCGGACACACCGCGTCTCGGATTGAGGTGGGTTGAATTTTAAATGTCAAAAATGACCCATGGATCGTTTTCCTAAAGTTTCAATGGAATCTGAATTCATTTTGTTGGGTTTTAGTATGTCAGTTGTTGTTTTCACTTAAAATGTTTTCCATTTCAATGAAAAGTGAGTCACTTTGAGATGTGGCGGCCACACTGAGGCTCAGATTGAGGCACGGTTGACTCTTACACATCAAAAATGACCCATGGATCCTTTTACTAAAGTATCAATAGAATCTGAATGTGTTTGGTCGGTTTGCTGTATGTTAGTTGTTCTTTTCACTTAAAATGAAGTCCATTTTAAACTATAAAGAGACACTTCGAGTGGTTCCGGCCACACTGCACCTCATATTGAGGTGGGGTTGACTCGTACACGACACATATGACTCATGGATTGTTTTCCTAATGTTTCAATGGAATATGAATGCATATGGTCGGTTTTCCGTATGTCAGTTGTTGTTTTCACTAAAAATGATGTCCTTTTGAAACAAAAGAGAGACACTTCGAGTGGTTCCGGCCACACCGAACCTCGGATTGTGGTGGGGTTGACTCATAAACTTCACATATGACCCATGGATCATTTTCATAAAGTTTCAACAGAATCCGAAGGTGTTTGGTAGGTTTCTCGTATGTCAGTTGTTGATTTCACTAACAATTTAGTCCATTTTAAACAAAAGAGAGATAGTTTCAGTGGTCCCGGCCACACCACAGATCGGATTGAGGCGTTGTTGACTTGTACACGTCACATATGACCCATGGATCGTTTTCCTAATGTTTCAACAGAATCCGTAGGCGTTTGGTCGGTTTCCGGTATGTCAGTTGTTTTTTTCACTTAAAATTAAGTTCATTTTAAACAAAACATAGGCACTTTGAGTGGTGTCGGCCACACCGGGCCTCGGATTGAGGAAGAGTTGACTCGTACACATCACATATGAGTCATGGATCATTTTCCTAAAGTTTCAACACAATCAGAATCTGTTTGATCAGTTTGGCGTATGTATGTAAAATATTGTCCATTTGGAACAAAAGAGAGGCAGTTTGGGTGGTCCCGGTCACACCGTGCCTCGGATTGAGGTGGGGTTGACTCTTACACATCACATATGACCCTTTTGTTATTTTCCTAAAGTGTTAATAGAATCCTAAGGCGTTTGGTTGGTTTTTCGTATGACAGTTGTTGATTTCACATACAATTTAGTCCATTTTGAACAAAAGAGAGACAGTTTGAGTGGTCCCAGACACACCGCAGCTCGGATTGAGGCGGGGTTGACTCATACACGTCACATATGATCCATGGATCGTTTTTCTAAAGTTTCAATAGAATCCTAAGGCATTTGGTCAGTTTGGCGTATGTCAGTTGTTGTTTTCACTTAAAATTAAGTCCATTTTAAACAAAAGAGAGGCACTTTGAGTGGTGTCGGCCACAACGGGCCTCGTATTGAGGCGGGGTTTACTCGTACATGTCACATATGATCCATGGATCATTTTTCTAAAGTTTAAACACAATCAGAATCCGTTTTATCGGTTTGGCGTATGTACGTAAAATATTGTCCATTTTGAACAAAAGAGAGGAAGTTTGGGTGGTCCCGGCCACACAGCACCTCGGATTAAGGCATGGTTGACTCATACACATCACATATGACCCATGGATTGTTTTTCTAACGTTTCAACAGAATCCAAAGTCGTTTGGTAGGTTTCTCGTATGTCAGTTGTTGATTTCACTTACAATTTAGTCCATTTTGAACAAAAGAGAGACAGTTTGAGTGGTCTAAGCCACACCGTAGCTTGGATTGAGGCGGGGTTGACTCTTAAAAGTCACATATTACCCATGGATTGTTTTTCTAAAGTTTCAATAGAATATGTAGTTGTTTGGTCGATTTCCAGTATGTCATTTGTTATTTTCACTTAAAATTAAGTCCATTTTAAACAAAACAGAGGCACTTTGAGTGGTGTCGGCCACACCGGGCCTTGTATTGAGTCGGGGTTGACTCTTAAACATCACATATGATCCATGGATAATTTTCCTAAAGTTTCAACACAATCAGAATCCATTTGATCGGTTTGGCGTATGTACGTAAAATATTGTCCATTTGGAACAAAAGAGAGGTAGTTTGGGTGGTATCGGCCACATCGTGCCTCTTATTGAGGCGTGGTTGACTCTTACATGTCACATATTACCCTTGGATCATTTTCCAAAAGTTTCAATAGAATCCGAAGGCATTTGGTCAGTTTACCATATGACAGTTGTTGATTTCACTTACAATTTAGTCCATTTTGAACAAAAGAGAGACAGTTTTAGTGGTCCCAGCCACATCGCAGCTCATATTGAGGAAGGTTTGACTTTTACACATCACATATGAACCATGAATCGTTTTCCTAAAGTTTCAATAGAATACTAAGGCATTTGGTCAGTTTGGCTTATGTCAGTTGTTGTTTTCACTTAAAATTAAGTCCATTTTAAACAAAAGAGAGGCACTTTGAGTGGTGTCGGCCACACTGGGCCTCGTATTGAGGTGGGGTTGACTCGTACACGTCACATATGATCTATGGATAATTTTCCTAATGTTTAAACACAATAAGAATCCGTTTGATCGGTTTGGCGTATGTACGTAAAATATTGTCCATTTTGAACAAAAGAGAGGTAGTTTGGGTGGTCCCGGCCTCACGGTGCCTCGGATTGAGGCAGGGTTGAATCGTACACGTCACATATGACCCATGGATCGTTTTTCTAAAGTTTCAATAGAATCCGAAGGCGTTTGGTCCGTTTCCCGTATGTCAGTTGTTCATTTCACTTATAATTTAGTCCATTTTGAATAAAAGAGAGACATTTTGAGTAGTCCCCACCACACCGTGGCTCAGTTTGTGGTGGGGTTGACTCGTACACGTCACATATTACCCATGTATCATTGTCCTAAAGTTTCAACATAATACGTATGCTTTTGGTCAGTTTCCCGTATGTCAGTTGTTGTTTTCACTTAAAATTAAGTCACATTTTAAAAAGAGAGAGCCACTTTGAGTGGTTTCGGCCACACCGGGCCTCGGATTGAGGCAGGGTTGACTCGTACACGTCACATATGAGCCATGGATCATTGTAATAAAGTTTAAACACAATCATAATTTGTTTGATCAGTTTGGCGTATGTACGTAAAATATTGTCAATTTTGAACAAAAGAGAGGCAGTTTGGGTGGTCTCGGCCCCACGGTGCCTCGAATTGAGGTGGGGTTGACTCATACATGACACATATGACCAATGGATCGTTTTCCTAAAGTTTCAACAGAATCCGAAGGCGTTTGGTCCATTTCCCGTATGTCAGTTGTTGATTTCACTTACAATTTAGTCCATTTTGAACAAAAGAGAGACAGTTTGAGTGGTCCCGGCCACACCATGGCTCAGTTTGTGGTGGGGTTAACTCGTACACGTCACATATGACCCATGAATAATTTTACTAAAGTTTCAACAGAATCCATAGGTGTTTGGTCGGTTTGGCGTATGTACGTAAAATATTGTCCATTTTAAACAAAAGAGAGATAGTTTGGGTGGTGTCGGCCACACAACGCCTCATATTGAGGCAAGGTTGACTCCTACACATCACATATAACCTATGGATCATTGTAATAAAGTGTCAACAGAATCTGAAGGCATTTGGTCAGTTTCCCGTATGTCGGTTTTTGATTTCACTTAAATTTTAGTCCATTTTGAACAAAAGAGAGACAGTTTGAGTGGTCCTGAGGGGTGTCCGGGGGGTTGGTCAGGGCTGTCTAGGGGGTTGTCTGGGGGGTTGTCCGAGTACCAAGGAGGAGGTTAGGGGGGCTGTCTGGGGGGTGTTCGGGGGCCTGTCTGGGGTCCAGGGAGGAGGGTGGGGGCTGTCTAGGGGGTGTCCCGGGGGGTGTCTGAGGGGTGTTTGGGGGCTGTCCGGGGACCAAGGAGGTAGGGTGGGGGGGATATTCGGGGGGTTGTCCGGGGGGTGTCCGAGGGGCTGTCTAGGGACCAAGGAGGGAGGGTGGGGGGCTGTTCGGGGGCTATCTGGGGGTGTCCGGGGGGCTGTCCGGGGACCAAGGAGAAGGGTGGGGGGGGTTGTCCGGGGGCTGTCTGGGGGCTGTCTGGTGGGTGTTCGGGGTCCAGGGAGGAGGGTGGGGGCTGTCCGGGGGGCTATCCGGGGGGTTTCCGAGGGCTGTCCGGGGACCAAGGAGGAGGTTGGGGGGTTGTCCGGGGGGCTGTCCAGGGACCAAGTAGGGTGGGGGCTATCAGGGGGCTATTCGGGGGGTTTCCGAACATTAGTACAGTCATCTTAGGAAGCCAATTAACACTCATGACTAACCATGCCACTATAAACAACATAGAGTGTATGAGTTTCCTCTCTCATATCAACAATATCATTACTCATTCTTACCATGATGTGAATCATGTGTAATATGGATGATATTTACACAAAATTCCCAAAAATACCAAGATTTATAAGAACTGAAAATTTATAGATGATATTAACACATAAATCATTTTGAATCGAATTTGATTCAATGTCAAAACCCAACACACACCAAATCAAACAGAAAAAAGTCATACACACCCAAATCAAAACAGAAAACCAAAACAGTAGATGCAAAACATTAAAATGATAATATCACTTATAGATTACAAGTGTAAAACTAAGAAATGTAACAAAAATAGAAAACAGAAAAAAAATCAGATATCGTTTAGGAAAAATCAATACAGAAACCAAGAATAATAGATGTAGAACATTAAAACTAAGGTAAGCCTTACATATTTGGAGTGTAGAACTAAAAAATTGATTGATTGAAGATGGTGGAAGAAGTTCTTCGACCTAGTTAAAGAGAGACCTTCCGCAGAGATTGGAATTAGGGTTGCATTCGCATGGGAAGGGAAAGAATCAGGGCTGCTGTATATTGGGGAAAACATTCCCAACGGTTTTTAAAAACCATTGGGAAAATGTCTTCTTTACCAACGGTTTTAAAAAACCATTGGTATACATCCTTCCAAGAGGACCTTTACCAACGGTTTTAAAAAATCGTTGGTATACATGCTTCCAAGGTGACAATTCCCAATGGTTTTCTGTAACCGTTGGGAAAAGAGTGACCTTTCCCAACGGTTTTGGTAAACCGTTGGGAAAGCCTTGTTTAAAATCCAATACACCAACGGTTTACTCAAACCATTGGTGTATCCTTCCTATACCAACGGTTTTGTATAACCGTTGGTATGTAAGTGTTGGGAAAACTCCAATTTCCAGTAGTGACCGCCTAATGCCAATGAGAAAGGGGCCTAGAGGGTCACACACTAAGTGTATTCAAGTATCTCAAGTAGAATAAAGATTATTCTTGTATATGGTTTAATAATTATTCAAGGAAGCCTAAATCATTTTATTATTGGAGGAAGAATAAAATGAAAACAAGTACACGTCGTGTATTAATTATTACACGCCGTGTAGTTTTTATTTTGAAAACAAGTACATGACGTATACATTTAATGTACACGTTGTGTAGTTTTCAATGAAAAACAAGTACACGTCGTGAATTTATTATTACACGTCGTGTAGTTTTTCCAGTCATGATTTTGAAGATATAATATTATTTTATTAAATGATATTTATTATAATCATCGTGAGCACATGTCAAGGAATTAATTATTCGACATGGGGGTTTTCAATAATAGTTAATGAAATAAATGAAATGCGTAATGTGTTTATTTATTTTCATAACTCTACAACCTCAAACTCGATTATAAATATCCTCACAACCCCAACTCTTTTCCAACACAAGATAATCGTTGTGCACAACAATTTTGGAGAATTATTTCAAGACCGAAAGAATATCTTCCTCCAAGAACGCTCTCAAGACCGAGAGAGATCCTCTTCCATCAGATCAAGACAATCTAAGGCGGACAACGCAAGCAAAGGTTTCTCCACGCTAGCACCCGAAGACTCCTTTGGTAATGTCCAGAGATACGAGGTGTACGTGTGGATCACCGCTAGAGGAAGTCTACACTTGGCTTATGCGACGCAACGACGAATCACATTAGAACGTGATCAAGAATATCAATGAAGAAAGAACACCAAAAGGTACTTCTTTTCAATTGATTAAATTAATTATAATCAACCTGTAACGATCCTACTTTGTGGTTTCAGGACTTTCCTTTTCTTTGTCTATTTCTGTGATTCGATCTGTGGATATTGGCATTTATCATTGTATTGATCCCGGATTGATCATTGTTAATGACAAAAATCCAAGTGGGCACATCCACCCACACACTTCCACTCCGCTCAGAACCTTCAATTTTTATAAAATGGAGGTTATAACTTTGATTATAGTTATTTAATTTTCTTTGCTAATTTACGCATTTATATTTGATTCAATTCAAAATAAATCGTTCTATAAATCTGAATAAACAAGATTTGTTCTTCCTCCTTAGTTTCTCGATTCATATCACAAAAACGACCTTTTAATTTTAATTTTGATTAAAATAAAAATTAGGAACTCATCTGGAGGAGCCGCTCTTTCTGTCTGTACAACACGGGAATACACGGCATGTAATTAAAAATACACACCGTGTACATAGGTTCAACGAACCGGCACTGGTCCTCCAAACCATGCCGTGTGAATTGATTACACCTAAGCTTTTAACACCCCATGTTGACCAGAAATAAATGACGTGTGGGAACCGGAATACACGGCGTGTATGTTGGAGCAACATTTTGTGTAGTCCAATCTAGCCCAAGTGAAACCGTGTACAAAGGAGAAGACGCGTACCATGTACATGGGATTTCTAGGCCGGTTACCGCGTAACAAGGAAGTACACATCGTGTATGATTTATCTACATGTCGTGTACTCCAAAGTTTCCAAAGTACAGAAAACACGTCAAATCCCCCGGTGTGTACTTTGGATAAAGGGTGAAAAGAAATACACGTTGTGTAAATATAAACAACACGTTGTGTACTTTACAAAAATTTCACCAGGTTTCCTCCAAAAGTACAAAGACCTGTACAAGGAATGTGGATGAGAAGAATCTCAAGGAAATTCAGAAAGTAATTTAAGATAAAGAATTGATTAATTATAAGATCATAATTAATTGAATTCGAGCGCGACTTATCTTAAATGAAAGAACGATTAAAAGAATTTGAATTCTAAATATGCGTAAATGTTGTTACATGCTATGGATGATCATGAGCTAGACAAAAGACCCTTTGTATGTGTGTATGGTTTCATTTAAATTTGTTTAATTTAAATTCATTGGCCTGTGAGCCTTCTTCCAATAAAATATAGGGCCTGAGTGCCCATGGTTTCTTTAATGTAAACCCCATGTAATGGAGGATCTCCCAAGCCATAGGAGATGGTTCGAAATTCAAAGCTGAGGCGAAACCAACCCAAGAAGATACAAAGGTGGACAGATGGGAGCTACAAAACATGAACCATCAGGTTCAAGGTGTTTTCCCTAGGTCAGGGTTAGCTTATCAAAACCGCTAGATAAGCTAACCAATAGAATCTCATGATCATACCATCTTATTTTAATTCTGTCTGATTGCATGGTTTATTTATTATGTATGTGTTGTCACGATCACATAATTAATAAACAAGCATGCAAAGATGAAATAAAATAAAAATTGGACTATGCGTAAAAATTATCAGAACATGGTTAATCACTTAAGCAAGCATCACTTAATATTAACAAGCATGTGATAATGTAAAACTATGCGTAAATAATAAAATCCCTCAAATACCATATTAAGTCAGACCAAGCCTTTTGTTACTTGATTAAGGGAAAGACTCAATAAAACTATGTGTTTGACCAACCCTTGTTGGGACACTTAATTTTATAAAGGAAGCCCTTATGAAAGGTTTCGGGTTGACTTAACCATATTACATCCAGAGGAGTAGCCCTTTCTAGACTTGATGTAATATTGGATGCAAGAGTTGAGGAAATCCAAGTCAGGATTTTAGGATTGGGGAGTCCACTCAACAGATCAAGCTCATAGTTGGCAAAGACCTGCCTACCTAAATACCTTCAAATAGCTTGACCAACCCTTGTTGGGGTTATGCGAAGGGAATATGGATCCTTTCCACTAGAATGTCAAAGAAATTGGAAATTCCGAGTTCAATGGTGAGGGCTATTGGTAATTGATAAAATAGTGGTAGAATTAATAAATTCATTTATTATTTTTCATAAAATGTAATCAAGAAAGTACTGATAAATATTCTCTTTTAATTTGTATAATCGAAATGACAAACTTGTCAACCAAATTTTCTCTACGATCAATTCTGGATAAAGACAATATCCTCACTGGCAGTAACTTTCAGGAATGGTTTAGGCACCTTAGGGTTATCCTATGCCATGAACGAAAGTTTTATGTGTTGGAGTCCTCACTTCCTGATATGCCTGCCCAAGGGGCGAGTGATGAATATTTCCTAGTCTATGATCCAAATTTGAGCGATGCACTTGACGTTCAATGTTTGATGTTGTCATCTATGCCTAGTGATCTCATGAAGTCTCATGAAGACATGTATGCCTATAGCATGCTCAAGAACCTCCGTGGTCTATACCAGGAGAGAGCAAGACAGGAAAGGTTTGAGATCTCCAAGGCTCTATTTTAGAGAAAACTTGGAGAGGGTGCCCCAGCTAGGCCTCATGTAGTCAAGCTCATTGGCTACATTGAGCGCTTGGAGGTTCTAGGGTTTAAACTCCCCGAATAACTGGGTATCGATATCATTCTTGCATCACTCCCCCTGAGCTTCTCAAACTTTGTTGTGAACTTCAACATGAACAACATTGAGAAGTCTTTGTCTGATCTTCTTATCCTTATTCTCCAAGTGGACAATGACATGAAGTGTTAAAAGCCTTCTATCCTCATAGTGAATAAAAGGAAAGGGAAGGCGAAGAGATTTAATCCCAAATCTTCTTCAAGGCCTTCCAAGAAAAGGAAGATCAAAGGGGAGGCAAGGGAACAGGATGTTGTTTGTTTCGCATGTGGCAAGAAGGGCCACTGGAAGAAAAATTACACCCAATCAAGGAAGCAAGGGGAAGCTTCAGGTGCATTTGTTATCAAATGAAATCTATCTGTTTCTACTAATTGGGTATTAGATACTACTTTTGGTGCTCACGTCTGTATCCAAATATAAGAACCAAGTAGATTCAGAAAGATTGACCGAGGTGAGGTGGATCTGCTAGCAGCCAACGGAGCCAAACTCGCTGTTGTAGCTGTTAGAGACTACCATCTCACATTGCCTACTGGGATGGTCTTGGTTTTGAAAGGATGTCATTATGTACCCTCTGTAACCAAAAACATTATTTCAGTATCCAGATTATATACTAAAGGATTCATCTTCAAGTTTGGAAGTGGATGTTGCTACTTTTATAAAGATAGAATTTGTTTTGGTAGGGCACATTTATAAAACAGCCTTTATGTGTTAGACTACACAAACCAAGTAATGGAAATCGATGACAAAGTTAATTCACATGACTCATACCACACCCAATTTTTGCATCACCGGCTAGGTCATGTCAATGAGAAATGTTTGACAAAATTACATCAAGATGGGTATTTAGATTCTTTCGAACTAAAACCACTTGGTGTATGTCATGCGTGTCTACAAGGCAAAATGACCAAAGCCCCATTTAGTGGGAAAGTTGAAAGGGATGAAGAGCTTCTAGAATTAGTTCACACATATGTGTGTGGACCATTTCTAGTTGAATCAAGGGGTGGGTTCTCGTACTTCATAACTTTTACTGATGATTTTAGTAGATATGGATATATCTACTTAATGAGGTATAAGTCAGATTCTTTTGATCAGTTCAAAGAATACAAGAATGAAGTTGAGAACCAGCTTGGTAAGAAGATTAAGAGACTCCACTCAGACAGAGGAGGATAATATCTTCATCGGGACTTCATTGATTTCTTACAGGAGTTTGGGATTCTATCTCAACTCACTCCTCCATACACGCCCCAGTGGAATGGTGTAAGTGAAAGGAGGAACCGCACACTGTTGGACATGGTGAGATCAATGATGAGTCATGCAAGTCTTCTATTATCCTTTTGAGGATATGCATTACAAACATCAGCACACGTACTAAACCAAGTACCAACTAAATCGATAAATGGTATTCCATATGAGTTATGGAGTGGATGCAAATCCATGTTATCAAATTTACATGTGTGGGGTAGCGAAGCATTTATTAAGGCCTCTTCAGGTAACAAACTTACACCCTGAGGCACAAAGTGTATCTTTATAGGATATCCCAAGGAAACAAGGGGATATTACCTATACAACCCCTCAGACAAAAGGGTTACAGTGGAAAGACACGCCATATTCCTTGAGAGGGAGCACATCTCCAAAAGAGATAGTGATAGTGAGATAGACTTCAATGAAGTCAAGGCTCAAGATACATAGGAGTTGGTACAAGAACAGATTCCACAAAGCCCCGTGGAAGAACAATCTGTTCCAGAGACACAAGAACTGCGTAGGAGCACAAGAGAGGTGAGAGAACCAGAACGATATGGTTTTCTTATCACTGAGGATGGTGACTCATTATTGGTTGAAAATGATGATCCTCTTACCTACAAGGAAGTAGTTGAAGGCACAGACGTTGCCAAGTGGCAAGAAGCCATGAATTCTGAAATGGATTCCATGTACCAAAACCAAGTCTGGATTTTGGTAGATCCTCTAGTTAATGTAAAGCATATTGGTAATAAATGGGTATTCAAGAAGAAAATGGACATGGAGGGGAAAGTCAGCACTTATAAGGCACGAATGGTTGCAAAAGGTTTTATATAGTGTCAAGGAATTGACTATAATGAAACCTTTTCACCGGTTGTGATGCTGAAATCCATCAGAATCCTATTGGCCATTTCCGCTTACCATGACTATGAAATTTGGAAAATGGATGTCAAAATAGCATTCCTTAATGGGAACCTCTAGGAAGATGTCTACATGACACAACCTGAAGGGTTTGTGACTCCAAAGGATGCCAACAAGGTATGAAAGTTGCAGAAATCCATTTATGGATTAAAGCAAGCATCAAGGTCATGGAAAATTCATTTTGATGAATTCGTAACAAAATTTGGCTTTGTTAAGAACGAATGTGAGCCTTGTGTTTACAAAATTTTTAGTGGAAGTGCAGTCATTTTCCTAATTGTATATGTTGATGACATATTACTAATTGGAAATGAAGTATTTGTCTTACAGTCAGTTAAGGCATGGTTGCATAAATACTTCTCCATGAAAGACTTGGGCGAGGCAGCATATATTCTTGGGATCAAGATCCATCGTGATAGATCCAAGAGAATGCTAGGACTGAGTCAAAGTACATACATTGACAAGATACTGAAGAGATTTCATATGGAACAGTCTAAGAGGGGATTGTTGCCTATGTCACATGGCATTCATCTTTCCAAGAAAATGTGTCCTCAGACACATGAGGAAAGAAAGAGAATGGCAAGGATCCCTTATGCTTCCGCGATTGGTTCAGTCATTTATGTTATGCTATATATGAGGCAAGATGTTGCTTATGCATTAAGTGCGGTAGGCAGATATCAAGTTTATCCAGGAGAGCGCCATTGGATGGCAGTCAAGACTATCCTTAAGTATCTGAGGCATACTAAGGATATGTTCCTAGTTTATGGAGGAGATGAGGAACTAGTCATCAGAGGACATGTAGATGCTAGTTTCCAAACTGATCAAGATGACATGAAGTCACAGACTGGATACATCTTCAGTTTGAATGGAGGTGCAGTGAGCTGGAAGAGCTCAAAGCAAAGTGTGGTGGCAGATTCTACAGCGGAGTCTGAGTATATCGCAGCTTCTGAGGCAGCGAAAGAAGCAATATGGATGCGAAGCTTCATCCAAGAGCTGGATGTATTATCGAGTAGTAAAGATCCTATCACACTCTATTGTGATAATACTGCAGTGGTGGCACTTGCAAAAGAGCCAAGGTCACATCAGCGGACAAAGCACATACTTCGGAAGTATCATCTCTTGAGGGATTTTTCTCAAAGAGGTGAAGTTTTAGTGAGCAGTATTTCCACAAAAGACAACGTGGTGGACCCCTTGTCACGACCCGTCCCAGTGGGGCCCGCACCGTGACTCCCAAGCCCACCTCCAATAGGCTAGGGGCTGGTGACTAGCACCGAGTAGGCATATCACTAACATGGGAGGCATTGCCTAAGTACCTGTACACACGCACACATCTCCAAGCCCACAAATGCTAAAATGTAAAACACTAAGGAACAAAATGCATGCATACAACTAAACCCAGCCAACAGTGTACGAAGAAAGGTCGAGTACTGTAAAAGTAAACTGGGCCAAAATAAAAGCCCACCAAAAACAAACAAACAAGAGTCTGAAAACTGCAAAGTCCAACCTGTAAGCACAAAAGGTATTGGGACTGCTACTCTTAGTCGTAGGAACACCTCGGCCTGTAGGGAACTCAGAAAGCTCGGTCCTATCCTGGTCCGCCCTAGACTCTGTCAAAAGGCTGCTCATCTGCACAAGACACTAGACGTGCGGGCAAAGCCCGTGCAGGGGTGAGTATAACAATACTCAGTAGAGGACCCCGAAAACCACAAAGAAGTACATAAAGTAAAGGTACAATCAGCTATGCACATTATATGTCTATGGAACATATATAACATACCAGATATACTCAAAACCCAGACCCGTGGTCTAGAGACAAGTCACACAACCACATACCCCCGTTAGGGATTCTGTTCGAAGATTCTGTGATGCACTCATTCCGGGAGAACACACTCCACGAGTCTTATGGCTCTGATGAAGTTCGTCCGAGAAGTGATGTTCATCGAGAACCATCATGAGAGGTAGATGCACTCATTATGGGAGACACACTTCTGAGTGTAAAGGTTACGGTAGATAGAAGCACTCATTACGGGAGACACACTCCTGAGTGGGAAAGATCATAATACACAGATGAGGATCACTGCCAGGGCCATTGTGGATACTGTGACTCATCCGGATTCACCAGTTAGGTGATAAACCAGCTAGGTAGAGGATAAATTCCCGGTAAAGATGGTCACATCGATGCCTGACTCTACCTAGGGTCAGTAATGGATAGAGGATCTCGATTCAGGCCTCTCATATGGATGTCTGACTCTATCACAAAAAGTCCTGCTGAATGGATCATAATCCTGCGTGAGGGAATCATGTCTGACCTTCAGGGGAACAATAAGAAGGGGCACTAACTCAAACAAAAGATTTCTAAGGTATGGTGAATGAAAGGACCATGTCGTTTTCCAAAAAGTACACGGCGTGTAGAAAGGATACACGCTGTGTTGTATGACCCCGGGTACTGCCCGTGTACAATGGCCCATGTCATGAGGCTGGTCGTGCAGGAAAAACGAAGTACATGGCGTGTAGTACGGTGTACATGTTGTGTCTGGGTAACTGGGGTTGGCTCCATGTACTCTGGCCATGTGCTCGTACACGGTCATCAACCCGTGTACACCAACCCGTGTAATCGCCACACGGGGTGACCCGCATTACTGGCCTCGCCTGGCCGTGTGACGGAGTACACGGTCGTGTACTCCATCCCATGTCAGTGTATCCCTAAGATACACGCCGAGCTCCGCGTAGCCGCCTCTTCCATGTTGTACACGCCGTACTGCCTGAAGCCGTGTAGCTCATCCCGTGTCCGTGTACTACCCAAAGTACACGCCGAGTTTCGGGGAAGGTCCAACACGCCGTGTAACCAAGGTCACACGCCGTGTGATTTCTCTCTGACCCCGAAACCCTAGACACCGTTGCCAGTACTACACAGCATGTTCTTCGGAAGTACATGTTGTGTATTCTGGAAATTTCCAGAAACGACGCCCTTCGCCGGTGTGTCTCCCGTGGTGCTCCGATCATCGATCTGGTCGTCTAATCGCCGCAAAACTTCCAGGTTTTGGTCGCCCTGACACCACAAAGCCGCTTCCGTCATTTTTGGGCCTCCGATCGGCCCTGAAAACATGATTTGGTCTTCTCGCATGAATAAATCTCGAAGAACGCCCTTTCCCGATCCGGTCCGATTTGTCGTCCGCCATCGTCGCTGCACCTCCACAAGGTCATTGCGGTGTCGAACCTTCGATTTGGGATTTTTGCGTCACGGAACGGATGTGCAACGATCCTTTGTTCGCCGCCCCACGAAGAACGTGAAGAATGCGCGAGAAATAATGGGGGAGAAAATCTAATAAACAAATCGAGGAACGATCCTCCTCCATCGTTCGTCGCGACATTGATCTGCTCCCATTAGTAGGCTTAAACGGGACATGATCAAAAAATAAAACAACATGGATCAAACTTCCCTGAAATCATACCAAAGAAACCCCTCCCGCAAGAACGTATGAAACCGTGGATCAACTTGTTCGTGGTTGATCCGCGTTCATCGTTTAAAATCAAAAACGGGGAAAAGAAAATGAAATAACAAACCCCTACCTTTCAAAAGTATCTATCATTGACGAAGGCATCGTGCTGTCGTTGTCATCGAGATCCTTCAACGTCGGTGCAACGATCATTGATTTCGATCCGTCGTCGTTCATCACCGAGAATTCTCTCCAATGCCTTGTGGATTCGGCAGAGGTTCCTCTCAAACATCGCCAACGATCAACAATTGTTCAACCCATTAAAAAGGGAAACAAGATTGGCACTTAATTATGCGGTAGTATTAATGACGTCGACTTTCCATTTTGAATTCATTATGACGCGCCATTAATTTAGGAAACAGTTGCGTCATTGTCGCGCTGCAGCGGATGTTTCCTTAAATGAAATAAAATAAACTTGTTAATTTATTTTATTTTATTTTACTTAAAATGTATGAAAATAAACTTTCTCCCTTGATCCTCACCGGTCATGGTTAAGCTCGTTCTTAGGTAAAGTCATTGTCTTGGACGCAACGGTGCCCTTAAATTTTTAATCCGGGCATCCGTTTGGAAACTGTCACAACCACACACAAGCACCAACTCACTTAACTTAAAAAAAGTTCAAACCACCATTCCAGGCTCACTGGACCTCGGAATGATGTGATGTCTTCACACCCGGTCTCAAAATAATTCCATATATTATTTAAAATAATAAACGGAAAAATCTGAGACATTACACTCTCCCCACCTTGGGGCTTTATGTCCCTGAAAAGCCAAAACAATGGCTACTCAAAAAGATGTGGGTACTGGGCACAAATTTGGGCCTCCCGCTCCCACGTGCTCTCCTGAAGATTCTCGTGCTGCCACCAGATGCGCACCAAGGGAATCGATCACCCCCGAAGGATCCTCTCCTGCCAATCCTCGATCTCCACCGGGTACTCAGTAAAGGTCACTCCATCCTCGATGTCCAGCTCGCCCCAGTCGATGACGTGCGATGGGTCATGCACGTACCTCCTCAGCTACGACATGTGGAAGACATCATGTACCCGATGCAACTGTAGCGGTAGAGCTAGGCGGTACGCCACCTCTCCATCTCTACACAGAATTTGGAAAGTCCCGATGAACCTCGAAGATAGCTTGTTACCCCGGCCAAATCTCTACAACCCTCGTCGAGGTGAGACCCAAAGAAAGATGTGGTCTCCATCTTCGAACTCCAGAGGTCTTCGTCGTTTGTCAGCATAAGACTTCTACCGGCTCTGTGCAGTCTTTATCCACTCCCGGATGATCTGTACCTTCTCTGTGGTGGCTCACACTAACTCTGGACCCATGAGTGCTGACTCTCCGGGGTCGGTCCAGCAAAGCGATGACCGGCAGGGTCTCTCATACAAGGCCTCGAATGGTGCCATACCGATGGTGGAGTGGTAGCTGTTGTTGTACGCGAACTCCACCAATGGTAGGTGGTCCTACCAACTGCGACCAAAGTCCAAGATATAGGCTCGCAACATATCCTCCAGAACCTTAATGATCCTCTCCGTCTAACCATCCATCTGGGGATGAAACGCTGTGCTCAAGCGTAGCTGAGTCCCAAAAGCCTCCTGCAATCCTTTCCACAACTGGGATGTGAAGCGGGCATCGCGGTCTGAGACTATAGTCGAGGGGAATCCATGAAGCCGAATTATCTCCTGAACGTAGAGGCGTCCCAAGCTATCTACAGAACTCTTCTCCCTGATAGCTAGGAAGTGGGCCGACTTGGTGAGTCGGTCAACGATCACCCAGATGGAATCATGCCCCTTGGATGTCTGTGGTAATCCTGTCACGAAGTCCATAGATATTCTATACCACTTCCACTCTGGAACTTCCAGGGGTTGAGCTAATCCTGCTGGAACCTGGTGCTCAGCCTTCACCTGCTGGCATGTGAGGCATCAAGAAACGAACTCTGCTACTGCCTTCTTCATGACTGACCACCAAAACTGTCGTCGGAGATCTTTGTATATCTTTTCCACTATGGGATGTACCTCCAAAGGGGATGTATGAAACTCCCTCAGGATCTCCTCTTGAAACACCACTGTTACAACAGTGCGTCCTCTGAAAAGAAGCACGTGCTCCCCACCTTGCGAAAATCCATCAGGTGCATGTCCTGTGGATAACTGAGCACGTAAAGCTACACAGTCGACATCCCCAAGTTGTGCCTCCCTAACTCGTTGTAAGAGTGGAGGGGTGACATCCATCGACTGTAGGTAAGTTGTATCCTCCCCATCCACGAAGGATAACTATAACGCGGCTAACTGTTGTGTCACCTCACTCAACAACTGTGAGCTCGACCTTCTGCTAAGAGCATCTGCCACCTTGTTCCCCTTACCAGGAGTATAGATGATCTTGAAATCATAGTCCTGGAGGAACTATAGCCAACGCCTCTACCTCATATTTAGATCCTTCTGTGAGAAGATGTACTTGAGGCTCTTGTGGTCAGAGTAGACAATAAACTGATCGCCCATAAGGTAGTGTCTCCACATATTCAATGCGAAGACTACTGCTACCAACTCGAGATCATGGGTCGCATAGTTCTGTTCATGTGGCCTAAGCTGGCGTGAACCATAAGCAATCACTAAATGTCACTGCATTAGGACATAGTCGAGCCCAGTCCCTGATACCTCGCAGAAAACTACATACTCGACACCCTCCTCTGGCAATCTTAAGACTGGGGTGCTCATCAAACTCTGTCTCAACTTCTCGAAAGCCTGCTGGAACTTTTCTGTCCACGCAAAGGGTTTCCCCTTCCTGTTCAAGGCTGTCATCGGTGCTGATATCCGGGAGAAGTCAGGAATGAATCTCTGGTAATACCCTGCCAACCCAAGGAAGCTCCGCACCTTTGTCACGTTCCGAGGTGGATACCATGCTAACACAACCTCCACCTTGGCTGGGTCCACAGCTACTCCATATAATGAGATGACATTTCCTATAAAGTGGACCTCCTGAATCCAGAACTGACACTTCGAGAGCTTCCCATAAAGCTGGTGCTCCCGGAGTACATCCAGAACCATCTGTAGGTGTCTCGCGTGCTCCTCCTCTGACACCGAGTACACAAGGATGTCGTTGATAAAGACCACTACGAACCGGTCCAAGTAAGGCTGGAAGATACGGTTCATTAGTCCCATGAACACAGCAGGGGCATTCGTCACGCCGAAAGGCATCACCAAGTACTCATAGTGACTGTAGCAGCATCTGAAATCCATCTTCGGTATATCCTCACCCCGCACTCGTAGCTGGTGATAGCCTGATCGAAGGTCAACCTTCGAGAACCATTGTGCCCCTATTAGCTGATCGAAGAGGTAATCGATTCTCATCAGTGGATACTTGTTCTTCACCGTCACCTGGTTCAGGCGCTGGTAATCCACGCACAATCTCAGACTCCCGTATGCCTTCTTGGAAAATAAGACTAGGGCCACCCAGGGTGAGATGTTGGGTCTTACAAAACCCTTCCTCTACAAATCCTCAAACATCACCCTCATCTCGATAAGCTCTGCGGGAGCCATACGATAAGCCGATGAGGAAATTGGTGTTGTCTTAGGGTGTAAGTCGATGCTGAATTCAATTTCCCGACGGTGAGGTAATCCTGGAACATCTTCGGGAAAGACGTCCTCATATTCCACCACCACTACTGGAAACTGAGAGCTCACAACATCTACTGCTCCGAGGGTAAGGCTAGCCAACTCATGAGTGATCGGCTGCACCCTCCTATGCATGAGCCCATTTTGTGTTGTCTGGGTTTCCTTTTCTCCGACAAAGGAAAACCTCGTTCCATCATGGCGGACACACCGCACCCTTCGCCTAAAATAGTCAATCTGGGAATGGACCTAAGATAACCAATCCATACTGAGAATAACGTCGTAAGGCCTCGACGCTACCACCAAGAGGTTCCAACCGAAACTCTCATCTCCAAGGGTAAGATCACACTATCTGCAAAGGTGCGTGATTGTCGAGTCTCCTCCCATAGGTTTCTCCAAGTGTAAGGATCGAGTCAACGGTTCTACGAGAATCTCGAGGATTTGTACAAGACATGTGGCTATAAGGTAAAGACTGGAACCTATGTCTATGAGCATGGAAGCTAAGGTAGAAAAGACACAGATCGTACCTAGAATCATCCCTGGAGCCCCTGGGTCATATGCCTCGACCGCATGCAGTTGTCCTTGCCCCTGTCCCCCAGCTCCCTGAGCCTGGTGCAGACCTCCTGGGGGTGGTGGTGGAAGTAAGTCGAAGCGTCTGCCACCACCTACAGCTCTCCCTGCTCCTTTTCCACATCCACTACCTGGAAGGTCTGCCTGATCTATTCTCTGCCTTTGCCTCGGTGGTCCATCCACCGCTTCCCTATCAGAAGCTCGATGGGTCGGGCAATCTCTAGCGAGATGTCCCCTACCATCGCATTCATATCATCGCTTCTCCATAGGCTGACTAGATATATCCTGAGATCCCTGGACTATCGATCCCCTATCCTGGGTCCTCCTCCAACGTCTCTCATGTCCTGATCCATGCGTCTGACGCCGGCTCCTTGTTGCTGAGGTCTCCGCACCTATCTGCCTGCTGCTGACTACTGGAGGCTATCTCTGCTCCGCCAAGAATCTCTCGACCACCAAAGCTCGCTCGATCACTCCAGCATAAGTCGATATGCATAGAGGCACGACACTAGCTCAGATGTCTCATCGTAGACCTCGCTCAAAGTTCTAAGCTCTAAAGTACTGATCCCTGACCATATCCATCGAGTACCTGGTGAGTTTGGTGAAACTCAATGAATAGTCAGCTACTGTCATACTACCCTGTTGGAGCTGAAGAAGCTACTGGATGCGCACATCTCTCAATGTAACTGGAGAGAACTCCTCCCTGAAGAGTCTCTCAAACTCCGTCCACGAAAGAGTCTCCTCATCGTGAGTATATCTGGTCAGACTCCACCATCGTCCTGCCGAACCCTGAAGAAGGCTCGCTCCTAGGACCACCATCTGGTCTGCTGGTGTCCTCACTAGGCGGAAAACTCTAGTCACCGCCTCAATCCAGTCCTCAACCTCCTGAGGGTCGGGCTCACCTCGGAACCTGAGGGGCCTTTGTCTCTGAAACTCATGGAGTGTGCTGAGCCTGCGCTCCTCGCCGATCGGTACCACGGGTACCACTGGATGCTCCACTGGTGGTGGTATATCAGGTGCACCACCTGGTGGCAACACCTGGGGAGCTGGTCCCTGTATCAAATCCTCTTCATTGAGGGGGTCATCCTTGTGATCATTCTGCTGAATCCTAGTGGGTATGTGTCGCGGAGGCATCCTGTAAGGAAACAAGATGTACCATGGTCAAAGAGTATATCTGGATAGTTGACACAAAGGACATGGAAACCACAAACCATTCCTATATGATGCATGTACCTTTTATTTCCCCGCAACCAGTGCTTTCGTGTACTGAGTCGAAAAGCAGGTTATCAGAGTCCTAGTGTATGGATACGTCAGTCGCCGCACCAACACTGGAGTCTCTGGCCTGAAAGCCGAACCCGAAACACTTAACACTGTTTCCCCAAACCAAACTCATAGATTCTTGGTCCTAAGGTAGAACCGACCACCTTTGATATCACTCTGTCACGACCCGTCCCAGTGGGGCCCGCGTCGTGACTCCCCAAGCCCATCTCCAATAGGCCAGGGGTTGGTGACTAACACCGAGTAGGCATATCACTAACATGGGAGGCATTGCCTAAGTACCAGTACACACACACACATATCCAAGCCCACAAATGATGAAATGTAAAACACTAAGGAACAAAATGCATGCATACAACTAAACCCAACCAATAGAGTACGAAGAAAGGTAGAGTAGTGTAAAAGTAAACTGGGCCAAAATACAAGCCCACCAAAAACAAACAAACAAGAGTCTGAAAACTGCAAAGTCCAACCTGTAAGCACAAAAGGTATTGGGACTGCTACTCTTAGTCGTAGGAACACCTCGGCCTGTAGGGAACTCAGAAAGCTCGGTCCTATCCTGGTCCGCCCTAGACTCTGTCAAAAGGCTGCTCATCTGCACAAGACACTAGACGTGCGGGCAAAGCCCGTGCAGGGGTGAGTATAACAATACTCAGTAGAGGACCCCGAAAACCACAAAGAAGTACATAAAGTAAAGGTACAATCAGCTATGCACATTATATGTCTATGGAACATATATAACATACCAGATATACTCAAAACCCAGACCCGTGGTCTAGAGACAAGTCACACAACCACATACCCCCGTTAGGGATTCTGTTCGAAGATTCTGTGATGCACTCATTCCGGGAGAACACACTCCACGAGTCTTATGGCTCTGATGAAGTTCGTCCGAGAAGTGATGTTCATCGAGAACCATCATGAGAGGTAGATGCACTCATTATGGGAGACACACTTCTGAGTGTAAAGGTTACGGTAGATAGAAGCACTCATTACGGGAGACACACTCCTGAGTGGGAAAGATCATAATACACAGATGAGGATCACTGCCAGGGCCATTGTGGATACTGTGACTCATCCGGATTCACCAGTTAGGTGATACACCAGCTAGGTAGAGGATAAATTCCCGGTAAAGATGGTCACATCGATGCCTGACTCTACCTAGGGTCAGTAATGGATAGAGGATCTCGATTCAGGCCTCTCATATGGATGTCTGACTCTATCACAAAAAGTCCTGCTGAATGGATCATAATCCTGCGTGAGGGAATCATGTCTGACCTTCAGGGGAACAATAAGAAGGGGCACTAACTCAAACAAAAGATTTCTAAGGTATGGTGAATGAAAGGACCATGTCGTTTTCCAAAAAGTACACGGCGTGTAGAAAGGATACACGCTGTGTTGTATGACCCCGGGTACTGCCCGTGTACAATGGCCCATGTCATGAGGCTGGTCGTGCAGGAAAAACGAAGTACATGGCGTGTAGTACGGTGTACACGTTGTGTCTGGGTAACTGGGGTTGGCTCCATGTACTCTGGCCATGTGCTCGTACACGGTCATCAACCCGTGTACACCAACCCGTGTAATCGCCACACGGGGTGACCCGCATTACTGGCCTCGCCTGGCCGTGTGACGGAGTACACGGTCGTGTACTCCATCCCATGTCAGTGTATCCCTAAGATACACGCCGAGCTCCGCGTAGCCGCCTCTTCCATGTTGTACACGCCGTACTGCCTGAAGCCGTGTAGCTCATCCCGTGTCCGTGTACTACCCAAAGTACACGCCGAGTTTCGGGGAAGGTCCAACACGCCGTGTAACCAAGGTCACACGCCGTGTGATTTCTCTCTGACCCCGAAACCCTAGACACCGTTGCCAGTACTACACAGCATGTTCTTCGGAAGTACATGTTGTGTATTCTGGAAATTTCCAGAAACGACGCCCTTCGCCGGTGTGTCTCCCGTGGTGCTCCGATCATCGATCTGGTCGTCTAATCGCCGCAAAACTTCCAGGTTTTGGTCGCCCTGACACCACAAAGCCGCTTCCGTCATTTTTGGGCCTCCGATCGGCCCTGAAAACATGATTTGGTCTTCTCGCATGAATAAAGCTCGAAGAACGCCCTTTCCCGATCCGGTCCGATTTGTCGTCCGCCATCGTCGCTGCACCTCCACAAGGTCATTGCGGTGTCGAACCTTCGATTTGGGATTTTTGCGTCACGGAACGGATGTGCAACGATCCTTTGTTCGCCGCCCCACGAAGAACGTGAAGAATGCGCGAGAAATAATGGGGGAGAAAATCTAATAAACAAATCGAGGAACGATCCTCCTCCATCGTTCGTCGCGACATTGATCTGCTCCCATTAGTAGGCTTAAACGGGACATGATCAAAAAATAAAACAACATGGATCAAACTTCCCTGAAATCATACCAAAGAAACCCCTCCCGCAAGAACGTATGAAACCGTGGATCAACTTGTTCGTGGTTGATCCGCGTTCATCGTTTAAAATCAAAAACGGGGAAAAGAAAATGAAATAACAAACCCCTACCTTTCAAAAGTATCTATCATTGATGAAGGCATCGTGCTGTCGTTGTCATCGAGATCCTTCAACGTCGGTGCAACGATCATTGATTTCGATCCGTCGTCGTTCATCACCGAGAATTCTCTCCAATGCCTTGTGGATTCGGCAGAGGTTCCTCTCAAACATCGCCAACGATCAACAATTGTTCAACCCATTAAAAAGGGAAACAAGATTGGCACTTAATTATGCGGTAGTATTAATGACGTCGACTTTCCATTTTGAATTCATTATGACGCGCCATTAATTTAGGAAACAGTTGCATCATTGTCGCGCTGCAGCGGATGTTTCCTTAAATGAAATAAAATAAACTTGTTAATTTATTTTATTTTATTTTACTTAAAATGTATGAAAATAAACTTTCTCCCTTGATCCTCATCGGTCATGGTTAAGCTCGTTCTTAGGTAAAGTCATTGTCTTGGACGCAACGGTGCCCTTAAATTTTTAATCCGGGCATCCGTTTGGAAACTGTCACAACCACACACAAGCACCAACTCACTTAACTTAAAAAAAGTTCAAACCACCATTCCAGGCTCACTGGACCTCGGAATGATGTGATGTCTTCACACCCGGTCTCAAAATAATTCCATATATTATTTAAAATAATAAACGGAAAAATCTGAGACATTACACTCTCCCCACCTTGGGGCTTTATGTCCCTGAAAAGCCAAAACAATGGCTACTCAAAAAGATGTGGGTACTGGGCACAAATTTGGGCCTCCCGCTCCCACGTGCTCTCCTGAAGATTCTCGTGCTGCCACCAGATGCGCACCAAGGGAATCGATCACCCCCGAAGGATCCTCTCCTGCCAATCCTCGATCTCCACCGGGTACTCAGTAAAGGTCACTCCATCCTCGATGTCCAGCTCGCCCCAGTCGATGACGTGCGATGGGTCATGCACGTACCTCCTCAGCTACGACATGTGGAAGACATCATGTACCCGATGCAACTGTAGCGGTAGAGCTAGGCGGTACGCCACCTCTCCATCTCTACACAGAATTTGGAAAGTCCCGATGAACCTCGAAGATAGCTTGTTACCCCGGCCAAATCTCTACAACCCTCGTCGAGGTGAGACCCAAAGAAAGATGTGGTCTCCATCTTCGAACTCCAGAGGTCTTCGTCGTCTGTCAGCATAAGACTTATACCGGCTCTGTGCAGTCTTTATCCACTCCCGGATGATCTGTACCTTCTCTGTGGTGGCTCACACTAACTCTGGACCCATGAGTGCTGACTCTCCGGGGTCGGTCCAGCAAAGCGATGACCGGCAGGGTCTCTCATACAAGGCCTCGAATGGTGCCATACCGATGGTGGAGTGGTAGCTGTTGTTGTACGCGAACTCCACCAATGGTAGGTGGTCCTACCAACTGCGACCAAAGTCCAAGATATAGGCTCGCAACATATCCTCCAGAACCTTAATGATCCTCTCCGTCTAACCATCCATCTGGGGATGAAACGCTGTGCTCAAGCGTAGCTGAGTCCCAAAAGCCTCCTGCAATCCTTTCCACAACTGGGATGTGAAGCGGGCATCGCGGTCTGAGACTATAGTCGAGGGGAATCCATGAAGCCGAATTATCTCCTGAACGTAGAGGCGTCCCAAGCTATCTACAGAACTCTTCTCCCTGATAGCTAGGAAGTGGGCCGACTTGGTGAGTCGGTCAACGATCACCCAGATGGAATCATGCCCCTTGGATGTCTGTGGTAATCCTGTCACGAAGTCCATAGATATTCTATACCACTTCCACTCTGGAACTTCCAGGGGTTGAGCTAATCCTGCTGGAACCTGGTGCTCAGCCTTCACCTGCTGGCATGTGAGGCATCAAGAAACGAACTCTGCTACTGCCTTCTTCATGACTGACCACCAAAACTGTCGTCGGAGATCTTTGTATATCTTTTCCACTATGGGATGTACCTCCAAAGGGGATGTATGAAACTCCCTCAGGATCTCCTCTTGAAACACCACTGTTACAACAGTGCGTCCTCTGAAAAGAAGCACGTGCTCCCCACCTTGCGAAAATCCATCAGGTGCATGTCCTGTGGATAACTGAGCACGTAAAGCTACACAGTCGACATCCCCAAGTTGTGCCTCCCTAACTCGTTGTAAGAGTGGAGGGGTGACAGCCATCGACTGTAGGTAAGTTGTATCCTCCCCATCCACGAAGGATAACTATAACGCGGCTAACTGTTGTGTCACCTCACTCAACAACTGTGAGCTCAACCTTCTGCTAAGAGCATCTGCCACCTTGTTCCCCTTACCAGGAGTATAGATGATCTTGAAATCATAGTCCTGGAGGAACTATAGCCAACGCCTCTACCTCATATTTAGATCCTTCTGTGAGAAGATGTACTTGAGGCTCTTGTGGTCAGAGTAGACAATAAACTGATCGCCCATAAGGTAGTGTCTCCACATATTCAATGCGAAGACTACTGCTACCAACTCGAGATCATGGGTCGCATAGTTCTGTTCATGTGGCCTAAGCTGGCGTGAACCATAAGCAATCACTAAATGTCACTGCATTAGGACATAGTCGAGCCCAGTCCCTGATACCTCGCAGAAAACTACATACTCGACACCCTCCTCTGGCAATCTTAAGACTGGGGTGCTCGTCAAACTCTGTCTCAACTTCTCGAAAGCCTGCTGGAACTTTTCTGTCCACGCAAAGGGTTTCCCCTTCCTGTTCAAGGCTGTCATCGGTGCTGATATCCGGGAGAAGTCAGGAATGAATCTCTGGTAATACCCTGCCAACCCAAGGAAGCTCCGCACCTTTGTCACGTTCCGAGGTGGATCCCATGCTAACACAACCTCCACCTTGGCTGGGTCCACAGCTACTCCATATAATGAGATGACATTTCCTATAAAGTGGACCTCCTGAATCCAGAACTGACACTTCGAGAGCTTCCCATAAAGCTGGTGCTCCCGGAGTACATCCAGAACCATCTGTAGGTGTCTCGCGTGCTCCTCCTCTGACACCGAGTACACAAGGATGTCGTTGATAAAGACCACTACGAACCGGTCCAAGTAAGGCTGGAAGATACGGTTCATTAGTCCCATGAACACAGCAGGGGCATTCGTCACGCCGAAAGGCATCACCAAGTACTCATAGTGACTGTAGCAGCATCTGAAATCCATCTTCGGTATATCCTCACCCCGCACTCGTAGCTGGTGATAGCCTGATCGAAGGTCAACCTTCGAGAACCATTGTGCCCCTATTAGCTGATCGAAGAGGTAATCGATTCTCATCAGTGGATACTTGTTCTTCACCGTCACCTGGTTCAGGCGCTGGTAATCCACGCACAATCTCAGACTCCCGTATGCCTTCTTGGAAAATAAGACTAGGGCCACCCAGGGTGAGATGTTGGGTCTTACAAAACCCTTCCTCTACAAATCCTCAAACATCACCCTCATCTCGATAAGCTCTGCGGGAGCCATACGATAAGCCGATGAGGAAATTGGTGTTGTCTTAGGGTGTAAGTCGATGCTGAATTCAATTTCCCGACGGTGAGGTAATCCTGGAACATCTTCGGGAAAGACGTCCTCATATTCCACCACCACTACTGGAAACTGAGAGCTCACAACATCTACTGCTCCGAGGGTAAGGCTAGCCAACTCATGAGTGATCGGCTGCACCCTCCTATGCATGAGCCCATTTTGTGTTGTCTGGGTTTCCTTTTCTCCGACAAAGGAAAACCTCGTTCCATCATGGCGGACACACCGCACCCTTCGCCTAAAATAGTCAATCTGGGAATGGACCTAAGATAACCAATCCATACTGAGAATAACGTCGTAAGGCCTCGACGCTACCACCAAGAGGTTCCAACCGAAACTCTCATCTCCAAGGGTAAGATCACACTATCTGCAAAGGTGCGTGATTGTCGAGTCTCCTCCCATAGGTTTCTCCAAGTGTAAGGATCGAGTCAACGGTTCTACCAGAATCTCGAGGATTTGTACAAGACATGTGGCTATAAGGTAAAGACTGGAACCTATGTCTATGAGCATGGAAGCTAAGGTAGAAAAGACACAGATCGTACCTAGAATCATCCCTGGAGCCCCTGGGTCATATGCCTCGACCGCATGCAGTTGTCCTTGCCCCTGTCCCCCAGCTCCCTGAGCCTGGTGCAGACCTCCTGGGGGTGGTGGTGGAAGTAAGTCGAAGCGTCTGCCACCACCTACAGCTCTCCCTGCTCCTTTGCCACATCCTCTACCTGGAAGGTCTGCCTGATCTATTCTCTGCCTTTGCCTCGGTGGTCCATCCACCGCTTCCCTATCAGAAGCTCGATGGGTCGGGCAATCTCTAGCGAGATGTCCCCTACCATCGCATTCATATCATCGCTTCTCTATAGGCTGACTAGATATATCCTGAGATCCCTGGACTATCGATCCCCTATCCTGGGTCCTCCTCCAACGTCTCTCATGTCCTGATCCATGCGTCTGACGCCGGCTCCTTGTTGCTGAGGTCTCCGCACCTATCTGCCTGCTGCTGACTACTGGAGGCTATCTCTGCTCCGCCAAGAATCTCTCGACCACCAAAGCTCGCTCGATCACTCCAGCATAAGTCGATATGCATAGAGGCACGACACTAGCTCAGATGTCTCATCGTAGACCTCGCTCAAAGTTCTAAGCTCTAAAGTACTGATCCCTGACCATATCCATCGAGTACCTGGTGAGGTTGGTGAAACTCAATGAATAGTCAGCTACTGTCATACTACCCTGTTGGAGCTGAAGAAGCTACTGGATGCGCACATCTCTCAATGTAACTGGAGAGAACTCCTCCCTGAAGAGTCTCTCAAACTCCGTCCACGAAAGAGTCTCCTCATCGTGAGTATATCTGGTCAGACTCCACCATCGTCCTGCCGAACCCTGAAGAAGGCTCGCTCCTAGGACCACCATCTGGTCTGCTGGTGTCCTCACTAGGCGGAAAACTCTAGTCACCGCCTCAATCCGACCACCTTTGATATCACTCTGTCACGACCCGTCCCAGTGGGGCCCGCGTCGTGACTCCCCAAGCCCATCTCCAATAGGCCAGGGGTTGGTGACTAACACCGAGTAGGCATATCACTAACATGGGAGGCATTGCCTAAGTACCAGTACACACACACACATATCCAAGCCCACAAATGATGAAATGTAAAACACTAAGGAACAAAATGCATGCATACAACTAAACCCAACCAATAGAGTACGAAGAAAGGTAGAGTATTGTAAAAGTAAACTGGGCCAAAATACAAGCCCACCAAAAACAAACAAACAAGAGTCTGAAAACTTAAAAGTCCAACCTATAAGCACAAAAGGTACTGGGACTACTACTCATAGTCGTAGGAATGCCTGGGCCTATAGGGAACTCAGAAATCTCGGTCCTGTCCTAGTCCGCCCTGGACTTTGTCAAAAGGCTGCTCGTCTGCACAAGACACCAGACGTGTTGGAAAAGCCCGTGTAGGGGTGAGTATAACAATACTGAGTAGAGGAACCCGAAAACCAAAAAGAAGTACACAAACTAAAGGTATAGTCAGCTATGCACCGTATATGTCTATAGAACATATAGAACAAACCATATATACTCAAAACACAGACCCGTGGTCTAGAGACAAGTCACACAACCGCATACCACCATTAGGGATTCTGTTCGAAGATTCTGTGATGAACTCGTTCCTAGAGAACACACTCCACGAGTCTTATGGCTCTGATGAAGTCCATCTGAGAAGTGATGTTCATCAAGAACCGTCACGAGAGGTAGCTTCACTCATTACGGGAGACACACTCCTGAGTGGAAAGGTTAGGGTATATAGAAGCACTCATTATGGGAGACACTCCTGAGTGGGAAAGATCACGATACATAGATGAGGATCACTGCCAGGGCCATGGAGGATGCCATGACTCATCTGGATTCACCAGTTAGGTGATACACCAGCTAGGTAGAGGATCAACGCCTATTAAAGTTGGTCTCGTCGATGCTTGACTCTACCTAGGGTCAGGAATGGATAGAGGATCTCAATTCGGGCCTCTCGGATGGATGTCTGACTCTATCACAGAAAGTCATGCTGAAGGAATCATAATCCTGCGTAAGGGAATGATGTCTGACCTTCAGGGGAACAAGAAGAAGGGGCACTAACCCAAACAAAACATGTCCAAGGTACGATGAATAAAAGGACCATGTCATTTTCCAAAAATTACACGACATGTAGAAAGGATACACGTCGTGTTGTTTGACCCCGAGTACTGCCTGTGTACAAAGGCCCGTGTCGTGAGGATGGTCGTGCAGGAAAAACTAAGTACACAGCGTGTAGTACGGTGTACACACCGTGTCTGGGTAACTGGGGTTGGCTCCATGTACTCTGGCCATGTGCCCGTACACGGTCATCAACCCGTGTACACCAACCTGTGTAATCGCCACATGGGGTGACTCGCGTTACTGGCCTCGCCTGGACATGTGACGGAGTACACGGTCGTGTACTCCATCCCATGCATGTGTATCCCCGAGATACACACCGAGCTCCCTGTAGCCGCCTCTTCTATACTATACACGTTGTGCTTCCTGAAGCCATGTAGCTCATCTCGTGTCCATGTACTACCCAAAGTACATGCCGAGTTTCGGGGAAGGTCCAACACGCCATGTGACCAAGGTCACACACCGTGTGATTTCTCTCTGACCCTGAAACCCTAGCCGCCACTGCCAGTACTACACGACGTGTTCTTCGAAAGTACACGCCATGTATTCTGGAAATTTCCAGAAACGACACCCTTCGCCGGAGCGCCTCCCGTGGTGCTCCGATCATCGATCTGGTCATCCGATCGCTGCAAAACTTCCAGGTTTTGGTCTCCCCGACACCATGAAGCTGCTTCCGTCATTTTCGGGCCTCCAATCGGCCCTAAAAACATGATTTGATCTTCCCACGTGAAGAACGCTCGAAGAACGCCCTTTCCCGATCCAGTCTGATTCGTCGTCTTCCATCGTCGCCGCACCTCCATAAGGTCGTTGCAGTGTCAAACCTTCGATTTGGGATCATTGCATTGTGGAACAGATGAACAACGATCTTTTGTTCGTCGCTCCGCGAAGAACGTGAAGAACACGCGAGAAATAATGGGGGAGGAAATCCAATAAAAAAATCGAGGAACGAACCTCTGCCGTCATTCGTCACGACGTTGATCCGCTCCCGTTAGTAGGCTTAAACGGGATGAGATCAAACAATAAAACAACATGGATCAAACTTCCCCAAAATCATCCCAATAAAAACCCTCCCGCAAGAACGTACAAATCTGCGGATCAACTTGTTCGTGGTTGATCCGTGTTTGTCATTTAAAATCGAAAATAGGGAAAAGAAAATGAAATAACAAACCCCTACCTTTCAAAAGGATCGATCGTTGACGAAGGCTCCGCGTTTCCATTGTCGTCGAGATCCTTCAACGTCGGCGCAGTAATCCTCAATTTCGATCTGTCGTCGTTCTTCGCCGAGAATTCTCTCCAACGCCTCACGGATTCGGCAGAGGTTCCTCTCAAATGTCGCCAACGATCAACAATTGTTCAACCCATTAAAAAGGGAAACAAGATTGGCACTTAATTACGTGGTAGTATTAATGATGTCGACTTTCCATTTTGAAGTCATTATGATGCGCCATTAATTTAGGAAAAAGATGTGTCGTTTCCGCGCTGCAGCGGATGTTTCCTTAAATGAAATAAAATAAACTTGCTAATTTATTTTATTTTATTTTACTTAAAATGTCCGAAAATAAACTTTCACACTCGACCCGCACCGGTCGAGGTTAAGCTCGTTCTTAGGTAAAGTATTTGTCCCGTACACAACAGTGCCCTCAGATTTTTAATCCGGGCATCCATTTGGAAACTGTCACAATCGCGCACAAGAGCCGACTCACTTAACTTAAAAAGAAGTTCAAACCACCATTCCGGGCTCACTGGACCTTGGAATGATGTACCGTCTTCGCGCCCGATCTTGAAATAATTCCATATAATATTTAAAATAATACACGGAAAAATCCGAGACATTACACCCCTTGACTAAATCCTTGACTTAGTAGAAACATGATCATCATGTGAGGTCTAGCGGACTAAAAGTCATAGGCAGTTGGCTCTAGTCCAAGTGGGAGTTTGTAAGGGTTGGTGTCCTGAGAACCAACTGTTTTGTACTTTGATTACATAAATGTTCACTTATTATATATTGTTCATTATTCTGCAAGACTATAATATAATAATGTCATGGAATATTTGTTGCATTAATAAGGTCATGGGAGATCCCCACTATGATGAGAACCTTGAAATGATATAACAATATTCTTAAATAAAGTTCTGCGGTTGGATAACATACTATGATAGGACACATAGTATATAGACCGTCATGTGTGAGTACTCATAAGAAGACAAGACTCTCTTTCATGGAGTTCGCACTTGGTAATCTCCAAGATGGGAGATTATGAGAACAGACCCGCCAATAGCAATTCAACATGTCTTGGTGTCATCGGACATTGCTATCTATGAGCGTGTGTAATGGTCCTTAGACTGGAAGATTATCATTAACTCATTTCATGACTCGCACACTTAGATTTACTGACGAAAACCATCACGCAGATAGTTGGCAGGAAGTAGGGTACGTTGGGTGCGTCACGAGTGACATGTTGTTAATGGATAAGTCAAGGATGGATTTGTCCCTTACATTTATGGAAGTTTATATCTCGGCCCTTTGATTGAAATAGAACTTTCACATGAAATTCCATGGCCATGGTGTAAATGACGAGTTTATTTCAGGTAGTCAAAGAATGACGGATCAAACATATTGGTTTATGACACTGCCATGAAACCTGCTTGATGAGATGTTGAGACAAAGGGATTAAATTACACGGTAAGCGTTCGTATGGGGTGATACGTCAATGCGGTGTCAACTTCTTTCTCTTGGGTGCCTTGACCCATTGCTAGACAGTAATCTTGGACTTTAGGCAAGCCCGCCTAATGCCAATGAGAAAGGGGCCTAGAGGGTCACACACTAAGTGTATTCAAGTATCTCAAGTAGAATAAAGATTATTCTCGTACATGGTTTAATAATTATTCAAGTAATACTAAATCGTTTTAATGTTGGTGGAAGAATAAAATGAAAACAAGTACATGTCGTGTATTAATTATTACACGTCGTGTGGTTTTTATTTTGAAAACAAGTACACACCGTGTACATTTAATGTACATGTCGTGTAATTTTCAATGAAAAACAAGTACACACCATGTATTTATTATTACATGCTGTTTAGTTTTTCTAGTCGTGATTTTGAGGATATAATATTGTTTTATTAAATGATATTTATTATAATTAGCATGAGCGCATGTCAAGGAATTAATTATTCGACTTGAGGGTTTTCAATAAGAATTAATGAAATAAATGAAACACGTAACACGTTTATTTATTGTCATAACTCTAAAACCTCAAACTCGATTATAAATATCCTCACAACCCAAACTCTTTTCCAATACAAGAGAATCGTTGTGCACAACAATTCTGGAGAATTCTTTCAAGACTGAAAGAACCTCTTCCTCCAAGAACGCTCTCAAGACTGAGAGAGATCCTCTCCCATCGGATCAAGATGATCTAAGGTGGACAACGCAAGCAAAGGTTTCTCCACGCTAGCACCCAGAGACTCCTTTGGTGACGTCCAGAGATACGAGGTGCACGTGTGGATCACCGCTAGAGGAAGTCTACACTTGGCTTCTGCGACGCAATGATGAATCACATCGGAACGTGATCAAGAATATCAGCGAAGAAAGAACACCAAAAGGTACTTCTTTTCAATTGATTAAATTAATTATAATCAACCTATAATGATCCTACTTTGTGGTTCCGGGACTTTACTTTTCTTTGTCTATTTATGTGATTCGATCCGTGGAGACTGGCGTTTATCGTCGTATTGATCCCAGATTGATCATTATTAATGACAAAAGGCCAAGTGGGCGCATCCACCCATTCGCTTCCACTGCGCCCAGAACCTTCAAGCTGGAGGCGCCGGGTGAGGTAGTTGTTGGCCGGGCGAGGGTGGCGTCGCGGTCGAGCAGAGGTGCCAGGCGAGCTGGGGGCGACGACGAGCGGGGTTGTCGCCAGGGCGCGGCGACGCGGAGGACCGGGGTCTTGTGACCCCGGTCGGTAGACAGGACCCGCGCCACATGGGTCTACTTGGAGACAGGACCATATGAGCCGGTCCTGGCAGTTCAGGGCAGTCCATGCGGTGAACCGCGGACCGCCAGTCAAGGGTGTGGGTGGGCCGGCAGAACCGGCCCGGTCCACCTATTTTCGTCCTATTTTTTTTTAAACACCCCTAAAATTCAAACCAGGGGTCGGATTCGTGTTCCGTCTATGGAAGTGCATTCCTAGTGTCAAGACAAATCTTTTGAGATGGTTTCGGGTATTTTTAATTCCTGAGATAAGGGGCTCGGTGGCGCGACACGTACGATAAGTGGCTTAGTGATTTTCCCGAGATTCTTGTTTTGAGCAGCGCAGACACATCCAGAGTCCATTTTAAGTGCCGTCAGTGGTGTTGTGTCCCTGGAATCAAGATGAAGATTACCAAGGGGTTTTCGGGCGTTTAAGTAGGAGTTGAGGCATGGGCCCCATGACCCATCTTTTAAACTGTGAGTAACATTTTGTAACTTGTTCATCGGATGTCTGTTCAGGGCATGCGAGCAGTCGATTCTGGGTATTTTTCTGAGGGAATTGTAATGGCGCAATCTGCCCGCTTTAATTCCACATGGTGGTGCGGGCCCCAGTAGGTCCGTTTTGGGAGTTAACGGTGATTTCTATCTTTAACACCGGGTGTCCGTTTCGGATAAGTGGATAGTCAATCTTGTGTACTTTTTTGAGAGGATCGCAATGGTGCGATCCGTTCGTTGTGCTTCGGGACCGAGATGAGGGTCCCATGAAGCATCGCTTGTGTACGGTACAGCGAAATGCATCTTTTTATCTGGACATCCATTCCACGCAAGTAAGCAGTCTTTTTGACGTGTCTTTCCGAGGAGATCGCAATGGTGTGATGCGCCCGACTGTTTTGGGGGCTGCGGCTCAGGACCACGGGACACCGTTCGGGCGTAAAGCGGTGTCAAACGACTTTTACGTCGGATGTATATTGGAGGTGATTAAATAGTCGTTCTCACATGTTTTTTCATGAGGATTACAACGGTATGATCTGTTTGGATGTGCGGAGTCTCATTCGAGATCTCATTAAATGAGGAAGCATGAAAGGTGCTCCAGTGGTGGTTCTTCCTGCAGTGTTTGTAAAGAACCCTTGGCATGTGATCGCGTTCACTATTAGGAGAGTGAAGTGAATGCTTAAAGAGATGTGGTTGGCTGTGTTAGGGCCATGGAGGAAGCAGGTTGGCGAAGTTATGTTTACGCCTTTTTGTGTTGACATTGGGTGTCGTGTGCACGATAGCCTTGGTCTGGCAATGTGGCATACTCTGGGAGTATACGGGAATGCTTGGAGGTACATGTTGTAGTTTGTACCTGAGAACGTTTGTGCGCTTGGTTTTGAGATGAGTTTGGGCCACACGTCATGTGGGCCCCATGTGTGTGTCGTATACTTCTTTACGTACCTTTGACCTCTTACGATGCAGAGATCCCTTCTGTTAGCAGCGTTTAGACCAGCAGGGTTGAGTGGGTCCCCTGGTTCTGTTCTCGATGGTTTGACTGGCAGAGTTGTTTTAGTTCCCCTGTTCTTTCAGCTGAAGGGGGTTTTCAATGTTGTGTCCCTTTCACCGGACTGCGACATCATTTATGGCTATGTGTGTTCATGCAGTGTGGGTGTGCTCCCACTTTCTGGAGTGAGTTGTCTTGGTCCGCTTAGACAGTAGACTCAGCGGATTGGAGCATGTATCACCCTGAGAGTCCGGAGGAGATCCTCGCGTCCCTTCGTGTTCCCTGGTAGGGTTCTTTGGGTATCAGTGTGGCCAACACATTACGTGGGCACCGATCCTCTACCTAGGAGGTTGTTTCTAGTAGGTTACGGAGCCCCCAGTGAGCCCTAGGCGCAGACTCCCTAGTTGTGTATCGAGATCATATCTTCCTTTCACGATCTATCATGACGTGTTTCCCTCTACGTGTTCTGGTTACCAGTGAGGTACCATCCAGCAGGGATGGCCAGTGAGGTACCATCCAGCAGGGATGGCCAGTGGTGTACCATCCAGCAGGGATGGCCAGTGCGGTACCATCCAGCAGGGATGGCCAGAGCAGATCCGAGTCTCCCTCCAGCGGATTACCCTTTCACGGGGCTGGGTAGTGGGAACCCGTTGACTTTGAGCAGACCTCTCAACTGTGTGATAGTGACGAGGTGTGGTTTGACCTTCCCTCAAAACTCTCAAGTACGAGGGGCACTTTCCCCACCAAGATGCGTCCTTGAGACGCAACTTAAAACCGTGCAGGAGAATCAGTGTCGCCCAAAGCGGATAGTGTCGAGGTGCGGTGATTTGAGCCCCTTGACTTGCAGTTCGGGGCAGACGTACGGATACTGGGCATCGATGGTGTTTACTTCTGGGACTTTTGGATACTCACTTTCTTGGGCTGAGCTACAGGATGGAGATCCCCTTACGATCTTGTCCGGGCTTCTTGATTGAGCATATGGATATGTATATACCTTGTTCCAGTACCCACTCCTTGGGTTTTGGTTACTCACCTTCCAGGAGAGGCAAAGACGCGCAGGGTATGCCACGTGTTTTCCGTGTCTAGCTTCTCGTGGTTGGACGATCCTACTCTCCTGCTATAGGTAGCGAAGACTCGATGAGAAGTTCATCTTCTCACCGCTTCTAGCTCCTTGTGTTTGGACGAGTCTACTCCCTTACTCTTGTTGGGTTGAGTTGTACTCTTTACTGCACTCTCGGTTGTACTCCTTTACTTTTCCCCATTCGATCTACTGCTCACCTCTTCAGTACCTCCTTTGTTGCTCCCTTGAGCCTTCAGGGCATCCTACTGAGTATTTTTATACTCACCCCTGCTTGGGCTTTGCCCGCACTTGGTGTGCCCTTGCAGACGACGAACAAGTTGGTCATGAATTCAACGGAGCTTAGGAGTTTGGGAGCTTTGGACCGCGTACAGTGGTCATAGTCAGGTTCTAGGTGTGAGACTCTCCCAACTGTTTTACTTTTGTTTACCTGTTTCCGGGTTGTGGCACTTTTCTGGTTGAGCGCGTGTTTTGCCCTTTTCTTTTCAGTTTACCTTCAGCACTTTCTTTGTACTGTTTAGAGGTCGATGCACTCTTGTGGTTGTTTATAGCAGTTGGTACTTTACTTTTCTTTTTACTCTACACTTCCATATTGAGTGGGTTGCATGTGTGTGTACAGGTACTCAGGCAAAGGCCTCCCCGAGTAGTTTAGCCTTCGGCGCTTGTCGCCAGCCCCTGGCCTATGGAGGCGGGCTTGGGGTAGTTGCGGCTCGAGCCCGGGTATGGTCGGGTCGTGACAGACAGAGTATGACATTCTTCATTAGTACTCGACATTGTTCACCTCTGCACGGAGACTATACTAGTCGATTAGCTATGCGATGTGGGGAGCTAGGCACCATCAATGAAGCAAATTCAAGGGAGGGGAAATTTTAGTGTGTCTGGTCTTTGGGGCTTCGGGTCATGTATTAGGTTTTATACCACTGGGCTTACGTGCCATGTAAGGGTTCCCTCTCAACCTAATTAAAAAAGGGAATTATCCAAAATAAAAAAAAATCTAAATTCTTTTAGGCTATTTAGAGTAAAATGTATTTAAAGACATTGTTTTATTAATACATGTTAATATATGAAGTTTAAAATATATGGATAATAATTTATAAAAAATAATGTATAAACATCTATTTAAAATTTAAAACATACTAATAAATATTATTATATTTAATTTTTTTTTGTGTGGATGGGTTTAATTGGATGAGGGTATTTAGGTAAAATAATTCAATATCATTAAAAAAAAGAGATAAGATGGGATGGTGCTGCGTGGAAGAAGTCCACACGTCCCCATCCCCGTGTTATAATTCACGCTCAATTCTTATGGTCACCTCTGCTCACGTGTTTTATAGTTTCCAATCCCACAAAATAATAGATCATCACATAACACACTGAGATGATGACAGGTGGTATTTTTTCCACATGACACAATCGGGCAAGGGGATGAAATGAAGGGTATGTTGGTCTTGCGGAAAAAAATGATGCGACAGATGATCTCCCTCTCTCTAATCAATGAGATTCCCTATTTTAAGTTTATAATATTATATTATTTATTAAACAAATAATAAGAATTGCGATATATTTTAAACTGAAGATATTTTTAAATAAAATTATATTTTTCCTCTATAAAAAATATTACGCACTTCTTAAAATTGACCAAATAATATGTGTTTTCATTTTTTTATTATTTGAATAAAGTCAACATATTTTAGTTAATATTTTTAAGTGTGTGCATTTTTTAAAAACATGTTAATATTAATGAGTAAATTGTATTTTAAAACCAATCATATTTGTAATTGAAAGATTTTTTTTTGTGTTACGTTTTTAAAAAAGAACTAAAAAATATGTGATAAAAATAGATTTGTAATCGTTTAGGATAAAATTAATAGATTTTATTTGATATCATTAAAGTCATACAATTTTTTTAAATGCGTAAAAGAATATTGAGTTAATTTATTGTAAATACAATTATTATTATAAATGAAATGATTTGTTTTTGTGTAAAAAATGTTTTATGACATTTAAAAAAGACCATAATTTATCTTTTAAAAAATATTTTTTAATTATTTGATTAAAACTAATAAATTTTCTTTAACATTTTTAAAGCCATGGATTTTTTTAAACGTATAAGAAATATTTGTTTTTTAGACAAATTAAATTATTAAAATTTTACTAATCATCTTAAAAAGATATTGTTTAGTAAGAGAAACGTGTATCTTTGAAAGGTTAAAAATTGTTGTTTAATTAATAAAAATCTATAGAAATTTTTAACTAAAAATGTTCATGATAATTCTAGAAGGACGTTTCTGCATAATTACTCTAGGGATTTTCATTGAATAACTTCAATGAAAATTACATTAAAAATTTGAAATGATGAATTTATTACTCGAGTTATACAGTAAAAGAGTTTTCATTGAAGATTAGAGTAAATTTCTAGAATATACATTCTTAAATTGTAAATTATATAATATTTATAAAAATTATTTAGCAAAGATAATAAATATTTTATATCATTGCATTTATTATAAATATATTTATTAAAATTTAATATTTATCAATATATTTTTTGGTTTTATAAATATATACTTTTATTGTATTGTGAAACTTCTATTGGAACTTCCACTCGAACTTCCACTTAATAGATTTTTAATTGTTATTAATACAAATTTCTTAAAAAATATATTAAATATAAATTATAAGTGTATTTATTATAAAATTAGTTTTAGTTATAATTTCATATTTTATTTACATTTTTATTCATATCGAATATGCATTCGTAAATGGTAAATTATATAATATTTATAAAAATTATGTAACAAAGATAATACATATTTTATATCATTGCATTTATTATAAATATATTTATTAAAATTTAATATTTATTAATATATTTTTTGGTTTTATAAATTTATACTTTTATTATATTGTGAAACTTCTACTGGAACATCTGTTGGAACTTCCACCGGAACTTCCTCTTAATAGATTTATAATTGTTATTAGTATAGATGTTGAATAAAATATAATACATATATTATATATAATCGCATTTAATATAAATATATTTATTAAAATTTAATTTTTATCAATATATTCTATAGTTTTATAAATATATACTTTTGTTGTATTGTGGAACATTAATTGGAACTTCAATTGGAACTTCCACTGGAACTTCCTCTTAATGGATTTATAGTTGTTATTAGTATAGATGTTGAATAAAATATATTACATATATTATATATAATTGCATTTAATATAAAATATATTACATATATTATGGAACATTCATTGGAACTTCAATTGGAACTTCCACTGGAACTTCCTCTTAATAGATTTATAATTGGAACTTAAATATATACTTTTGTTGTATTGTGGAAGATTCATTGGAACTTCAATTGGAACTTCCATTGGAACTTCCATTGGAACTTCCATTGGAACTTCCTCTTAATAGATTTATAATTGTTATTAGTATAGATGTTGAATAAAATATATTACATATATTATATATAATTGTATTTAATATAAATATATTTATTAAAATTTAATTTTTATTAATATATTCTGTAGTTTTAAAAATATATACTTTTGTTGTGTTATGGAACATCCATTGTACTTCAATTGAAAATTCCACCGAAACTTCCACCGAAACATCCTCTCAATAGTTTTATAATTGTTATTAGTATAGATGTTGAATAAAATATATTACATATATTATATATAATTGCATTTAAATATATTTATTAGAATTTAATTTTTATTAATATATTTCATCGTTTTATAAATATATAATTTTTTTTGCATTGTGGAACATCCATTGGAACTTCAATTGAAAATTCCACTAGAACTTCCACTGAAACTTCCTCTTAATAGATTTATAATTGTTATTAGTATAAATGTTGTATATAATATATTACATATATTGTATATAATTGCATTTAATATAAATATATTTATTAAAATTTAATTTTTATTAATATATTCTATAGTTTTATAAATATATACTTTTGTTGTATTGTGGAACGTCCATTGGATCTTCAATTGAAAATTCCACTGGAACTTCCACTAAAACTTCCACTGGAACTTCTACCGGAACTTCCACTGAAACTTCTTCTTAATAGATTTATAATTGTTATTGGTATAGATGTTGTTCAAAATATATCACATATATTATATATAATTGCATTTAATATAAATATATTTATTAAAAATTAATTTTTATTAATATATTTTATAGTTTTATAAATATATACTTTTGTTTTTATTGTGGAACATCCATTGGAACTTCAATTGGAACTTCCACTGAAACTTCCACTGAAACTTCCACTGAAACTTCCTCTTAATAGATTTATAATTGTTATTAGTATAGACGTTGAATAAAATATATTACATATATTATATATAATTGCATTTAATATAAATATATTTATTAATTTTTTTTAATATATTCTATAGTTTTATAAACATATACTTTTGTTGTATTGTGAAACATCCATTGTAACTTCAATTGGAAATTCCACCGGAACTCTTAATGGATTTTTAATTGTTATTTATAGAGATTTTGTAAAAAATATATCATCAATACATCTTATAAGTGCATTTATTATAAAATTTCTTATATATATATATATATACACATTTTTATTCATGTATAATATACATTTTTAAATGGTAAATTATATTATTTTTATAAAATTTATTTAAAAAAATGCAATACATATTTTATATAATTAAATTTAATATAAATATATTTATTACAGTTTAATTTTTATTAACATATTTTGTAGTTTTTATAAATATATATTTTTGTTGTATTTTGCAACTTATATTGGAACTTCCATTAAAACTTCCACTGGAATTTCGATTGGAACTCTTAATGGATTTTTACTTATTATTTATGTAGATTTTGTAAAAAAAAATATGTAATATAACTTATAAGTGCATTTATTATGAATTCTCCAAAATATATACATTTATTTACAATTTTATTCATGTATTATATATACTTTTAAATGGGAAATTTTATTATTTTTATAAAATTTATGTAAAAAATGAAATATATATTATATATAATGGCATTTAATATAAATACATTTATTAAAATTTAATTTATATTTTCCCCATTTTTTTTATTTGTTTTATTTTTTATAATGGAAATTCTTCATTGACATTTCCTATTTAAATAAAAATGTGGTTTTATCCTTCAAATTGGTATTTTTTTTTAGTTCCATTATAAAGTATATTATTTTTATGCCATTAAAACATTATAGCATAAAAATATTTATACATTTATAAAACAATGAGTTTCTCTTTATTTGAGAAAATTTTATTATTTTCAAACAATATTTTTAGAAAACTTTTTAATGTAATAATGTTTTATTATATTTTTCTAAGTACATATTTTTAATTTATTACATAAAAAAATATTTTTTAAACTTGCAAAGATTAATAGTTGTTTACAATATTATTTAAGAAATAAAAAATTAATTTTTTTTAAAAATAGTAATTTATAGAAAATTTATATTTTTCAATTTTATTGTTTTTTTATAAATCGATATGTTTTAATTAGTAATTTATATAGCCGTTTTTTGTATCTATTTTTTGTTTTTGATATGTTTATTTTTTGTATAAAGTTTTTTTGTTTTTTTTATATCGACGTTTTATATACGTTTTTTTATATGTTATTATTATTTTTTGTTGTAATATACATCGATTTTTATACCATTTTAAGAGACAATGTTAGTAGTACCCTGTGCTCATCCCCGCGTTATAATACACATTTATCAGCCGCTTCCTCTTCCTCTGGCCGCTCCCCACAATCACCGAAAACCCTAGGATGGCCGCCTCTCGTCCTCTGGTCTCCGTGCAGTCGTTGGAGTCGGAGATGGCAACCGACGCTGTGAAATCTCTCCCGCTTCCAGACGTGATGAGGGCGTGCATTCGCCCGGACATAGTATCTTTTGTCCACTCAAATCTCTCAAACAACACCCGGCAGCCCTACGCCGTGAGCAAGCGCGCCGGCCACCAGACGTCGGCGGAATCCTGGGGCACTGGCCGCGCCGTATCTAGGATCCCTCGCGTCCCCGGCGGCGGAACGCACCGCGCGGGGCAAGGTGCGTTCGGCAACATGTGCCGCGGCGGCCGCATGTTTGCGCCGACCAAGATTTGGCGCCGCTGGCATCGAAAGGTCAACGTCGGGCAGAAGAGATACGCTATGGTTTCGGCCATTGCTGCATCCGCCGTCCCCTCTCTCGTGATGGCCCGCGGGCATCGGATCGAAAATGTCCCCGAGATTCCCCTTGTCGTCAGCGACGCTGTTGAGAGCGTCGAGAAGACTGCTGCTGCAATCAAGATTCTGAAGCAGATCGGGGCTTATGAAGACGCTGAGAAGGCCAAGGACAGCGTCGGGATCCGACCGGGTAAGGGGAAAATGAGAAATAGAAGGTATATAGGTCGTAAAGGACCATTGATTGTGTATGGAACTGAGGGATCGAAGCTGGTGGAAGCGTTTCGCAACCTTCCAGGGGTTGATACGCTCCACGTTAGTCGCCTCAATCTTCTCAAGTTAGCGCCTGGCGGCCACCTTGGTAGGTTCATCATATGGACCAAATCTGCGTTTGAGAAGCTGGACCTGATTTACGGGACATTTGACAAGGCCTCCGAGAAAAAGAAAGCCTACGTTCTTCCTAGGCCAAAGATGGTCAATGCAGATCTTAACAGGATCATAAATTCTGACGAGATTCAGTCTGTGGTGAGGCCTATTAAGAAGGGTGTCAAGAGAAGGACACTGAAGAAGAACCCTCTGAAGAATCTGAATATTCTTCTGAAGCTAAACCCATACGCAAAGACCGCCAGGAGAATGGCACTGTTGGCCGAAGCAGAGCGAGTGAAGGCGAAGAAGGAGAAGCTCGAAAAAAAGAGGAAGCCACTTTCGAAGGTGTGAGATCTTTTCTGATTCCTATTTATTGATCACGTTTTAACTCTTTACCATTGCGTTCCCATGATTAAAGATCTCATTTTTGATAAATTGCATTTTTCTCTCTACCATTGGAGTTGGAAAAAAAAAAAAAAGCTGCTTGTGGTTGCTATCTTGATATCCGATGTTTTTCTACCACTGTTAGGGTAGCCATGGCTGTTTAAGCTCACCGGTTCATGCTTGTTGTCAAAGTTTCAATGCCTTAGTGCTTATTATCCGTAAGCAAGTCAATCTGGTAGCTTGGTTTGTATGCTTTGTATATATCAATAACACACGTTTTTGTCAAATATAATGTTATGGGAAATTTCAGTTTCTTCGGAATTAGCTGTCGCTCTCCCAACACCCTAATTTCAAATTTGTAGGCTTCTATAAAAGTTCCAGCATCATCTTCCTGGATTGACATCCTCTATGTCTTTACTCATTCTTCAATCCAGTGTAGTGATCATGGGTTGACATCTTCTGTGTCTTTACTCAATCTTAAATCCTGAGTAGCGATCTTTGTAGAAGGTGTTTTGCTCATAATGGTTATCGTAGGCGCAGTAGTTTCTTTGTAATTCCCTCCCCCGAACTGTTAATATTTACAAGGTGTTTTGCTCATAATGGTTAACCCAATTTGCATGACAGGAAGAGGCTGCCACTATCAAGGCTGCAGGCAAGGCGTGGTACAGAACGATGATTTCTGACAGTGATTATGCTGAATTTGAGAACTTCTCGAAGTGGCTCGGCGTCACTGAATAATGTTGACCTTCTGGCTTTCAATTCAGATCTTGCCTTCAGTGGTTCGTAGGTCAGTTCACGAGTTATATTTTGTGATTGAACTGGGGTTGTTCTTGGTTTATGTTGTTGTACTGGGGAGTTATGTGGCTGCTTTGCTGGGTACTTTTGTTATGTTTTGTCATGAACCTATTTGCTTTCATGTTTTTTATTATTTATATTTTGCTTTTAGTGGTGATAATGCTAATTAGTAGTTGCTTTATCCTGTTTTCTCTCTTCTTTGGGGTTAAATTATTGTTTCTAATCCCTTCTCCCTCCTTCCCACTCTACTTGGATGTGAGAATTGGCGTGGAGGGGATGCAGGGCCTTATAATATGTTACTCAAAAGGGTTTATTTTAATGGGTGAATGCTTTGGGATGGTATATTTATGACCTCTCAATTTAAATGAGGATAATACATTGTAATGAAGTAAATGCGTGGATTCTCCTTGACTTAAAATGTTTTGGTTTAAAATGATGATAAAAGAATGTTTCTTTTTGATGTATTAATTTCATGTTTGGGTTTTCAAATATAAATGGAAGAGGGGAGGGAGGCTATTTGTGAAAAGAGTGAGTTTTAAAATGAATTGTGATAGCGCAAGGGCTTCCTCATCACCTTGGAAGGTTTATTCTAGGCGTGGGAAGAGGGCTGCAGCCTACGTGGACATTCCAACACAGTTGGCATTGGTCCCCTCAGCAGCACAACCACCTGACCCTCCAACATAGTTGGTAGTGGTCCCCTTAGCAGCACAACTGCCTAACCAATCGGTTGGAGTGGTCCTCTCCAGCTCAACTGCATAACAGAATGAGTGAGGGATTTTAGGAAATAACAGAATCGACCCCATAGAGGAATCAGTTGGGAGATCCTTTATGGGCTCTTCGGTTATGGGGTAGAAATCAGGAAATTGGCCAAGAGCTTGGGCATGAGTTTTTTCCTGAAGTGTACTTCTTTCTGTCTTTTTTCTGCTCTGTTTTGTAACGTACTGCTATTAAACTAGGAAATCGGCCAAGGGCTTGGGCATGAGTTCTCTCCTGAAGTGTATTTCTTTATGTCTTTTTTCTGCTCTGTTTTGTAACCGCTACTGCTATTAAATTTCAGTAAGTGTTGCTCCCTGTCTTAGTTTTATATCAATTTGGTCCGATTTGTCGAATCCACACTATTCCTCCCCCGCACCCACCATGGAGACCCGCACACACATGCGTATGGATTTGGTGGAGCAGCGTCTGACTGCCTTCGAGACTGCCATCGTCGACATGTCTGCTGCTTTCGACAAAGAACGCCAGGAGCAGGTGGCTTTCCAGGCTCTCTGTCCCATTTAGTCCGTGGCTTTCCAGGCTCTCTGTCCGATTTAGTCCGTCACCTGGAGAAGATGACATAAGGGGATCCTAACCTTCCCTCGGGTTCAAATGTCGTTCCTGAACTGACTTCAACAACCACCGACAACCAAGAATTCCCTACGGATGACCCAGAAATTGTCCTCGGACTTTCAGGCCATTTATCTCTTCCCTTGCCAACTTCACGACAGGTTGAACAACCCCTCTTTGACGACACTGACCCACGCGGTTGGCTGACGCGAGCAAAACTCTATTTTCGCATCAACAACACCTCAGCTGATTCAATGGTCCCCTTGGCTCAACTGTGCATGGAGGGCTCTGCAATTCATTGGTTCATGATCTTGGGGGAGACTCTCCCTCACGTCAGTTGAACAATGTTTAAAGAACTCATGCAGTGATTTAGTGGGCTCGTAATTCAAAATCCCTATGAAGAACTAGCTGCTCTGCAACAAGTTGGGTCCATCCAAGACTACATTGAACAATTTGAACATCTGGCCTCCCTACTACTGCGCCAGTCAGAACAACAATACGTTGGATATTTTCTTTATGGGTTGCGTGAGGATGTTCGCAGTTGGGTATGCATTCATAACCTCGATACTCGGCTTCAAGCCATGCGCCTGGCACGCAAGTAACGAGCAACCAACATTTCGCCCCCCACTTCAACCACAGTGGGGCTATTCTACACGCTTGGATAGACGCTCCAACTTCACCCCGGAGGGCCCCCAGCCCGCCCCCTCTGCTGGTCGGGGGGTTCGCCACCTCTCAAATCAAGACTGAGAGGAGCGTCACAAAAAGGGGTTATGTTTTCGTTGTGGTCTTCCATTCAATCTCATGCATAAGTGTCTTGATGCTAAGGTACAGGTGGGTCCTGTTAGGGGAAGATGACTCTCCTAACAGTGTCGATGGGGAAGCACTGAGTGAACTACAACACCAAGACAATGAAGAGGCCGCTGAAGTGGAGTGTTAAGTATTGAACCACTTCAGATTCCACAGCCTAAGCAACGACCAACTGACAAAAATGAAGGTCGCAGGCAGCCTCGCTGACATTTCTATTTTGATCCTTTTGGACAGTGGGACAACCCATAATTTTATATCTCCAACATTAAAATCCTTGCTGGGATTGGAGGCCCTCGACACTTTCACCCGGTTAAGTTAGGTGATGGTCACAAGTTATGGACGGAAGGATTTTGCCCACAATTACCTTTGACTATTGGTCCCTACTCTTGCCATATTGATGCTCATGTTCTTGACATTGGTGGATTGGATTTAATCCTTAGCATTGCGTGGCTACAAACTCTCGGTGATGTCAATATCAATTGGAAAACGATGACAATGCAATTTACTCATGACAGCCAGACGTATACCCTCCAGAGTACAATATCCAGAGGCCTTTCATCTTTGCAGTAGCTTACTGCACACCCAGTTGGCAGCCCCATCACTTTGTCAGCTGAGCCCAGCCGGGCGTCCTTGACTTCCATGCAGAACCACTAGCTTCAAACACTTCTTTCTCGACTCAATATAATCTTCCTCGAGCCCTTTGGTATGCCTCCCCGACGATCTACTGATCACAAGATTCCTTTATTTCCTGATCAAGACCCCGTTTTAGTCCGCCCCTATCGGTACCCTCACTCACAGAAAACAGAGATCGAAAAACAGATCCAACACCTCCTCCAACGAGGTTATATTCAGCCCGGTAACAACGCATATTCTAATCCAGTTCTGCTAGTGAAAAAAAGGATAGCTCTTGGCGAATGTGTATTGATTACTGGGCTTTAAACAAAGCAACTGTGCCCGATAAATTTCCCATTCTAGTGGTAGATGAGCTAATAGAGGAGTTGCATAAGGCAATTTTTTTCTCCAACCTGGAACTCATATCTAGCTACCACCAAATCCGGATGCATGACGCAGACATTCACAAGACAACTTTTTCGTCCCATGCTCCGCCACTTTGTGTTAATATTTTTTGATGACATTTTGATTTACACCCAGGGCTGGGATTCTCACATCCTTCATTTGGAGCAAGTTCTGCAGTTACTTCACACCAACCATTTCTTCATCAATCGTGGCAAATGCACATTTGCTCAGCATTTCGTGGCATATTTGGGTCACATTATCTCTCACGACGACGTATAGCTATGGACCCCTCCAAAATTCAGTCAGTTTTGGATTGGCCTACTTCGAAGAATGTCAAGGGCGTTCGAGGTTTCCTCGGCCTCACCTGTTATTATCGGGAATTCATTCAAGATTATGGAAAAATCGCTCAGCCTTTAACGATTCTCACAGGGAAAGCTTGGTTTTCACTGGACTCTCAAAGCACAATAAGCTTTTACCCTCCTCCAGCAGGCCGTTACAACATCGTCTGTCCTTGCCCTTCCAAATTTTCCCCAGCCTTTTGAAATCGAGTGTGACGCTCCTGGCCGCGGGATAGGTGCTGTCCTCATGCAGAACAATCACCCCATTGCTTTTTTTAGCAAGGGGTTGGTCGAATCTACCCTTTCTAAGTCGGCTTATGAGAAAGAAATAATGACTGTTGTTCTTGCCATTCAACACTGGCGCACATACTTGCTGGGGCAATCTTTTACAATTTACTTTGACCAACACAGCCTCAAATTTTTATTAGATTAACGCATTGCCACCACACATCAGCAATGTTAGCTTGCTAAGCTATTGGGTTACCGCTTTGAAATAAAATACTAGCCGGGCCGCACCAACTCCGCCGCAAATGCCCTTTCCTGCCGCGCTGATCCCTTAGACTGCTACTCTTTTCAGTCTCTTTCACTGTGGCAGGAGGGCCGCGATTTGACAGCTTCGGTTAACAGTGATCTCTTCTTGGCGACTGTACTACACCGCCTTCAGACAACCTCTAACCCTCCTCCTGGATTCTCCCTGTCACATGACACTGTTGTATAAAGGCATACTTGTAATTCCAACATCTTCTACTCAGATCCCCTATTTGTTAGAAGAATTTCATTCTTCTCCATCAGGTGGCCACTTCGGGTTTTATCAAACTTATTGCAAATTGGGTGCCGATTTGTATTGGGTAGGCATGCGCTAATAGATTTTAAACTTTGTCCGCCAATGCCCCACTTGCCAACACTTTAAATATACCACACTATCCCCTGTGAGACTTCTAAAGCCCTTACCAATTTCAGAAAGAATTTGGAATGATCTTTCCATGGATTTCATTACCGGCCTTTCTCGGTCGAAGGGTTTTGACATCATCTTTGTGGTAGTTGACAGATTATCAAAATATGTTCATTCTTTTGCCCTCAAGCACCCCTTTACTACTCGTATAGTTGCTGAAATTTTCGCTCGAGAAGTGATCCGACTTCATGGGATCCCCAAGTCCATCATTAGTGACCGTGATCCTGTATTCCTCAATCATTTTTGGACTGAATTATTTCGCTTACAAGGTACCACCCTCAAATTCAGTTATGCATATCACCCCCAAACAAACGGACAAACGGAAGTGGTCAACCGATGTTTGGAAACCTACCTTCGTTGTTTGCGGGTGATCAGCCAACTCATTGGTCTTTTTGGTTGCCTTGGGCCGAGTTACATTATAACTCCACATGACATTCTTCAATCCACACTACCCCTTTCGAGGTGGTTTATGACCGACCACCACTAACAGTCCTTTCCTTTCTACCCAGCAAAGTTCACGTTGAGGCAGTCACCATAGCTTTACAAGATCGGGATGAGGCACTTACTCAGCTGAAGCGCCATTTGCTCCGCGCCCAATCCCTTATGAAACTTCAGGTCGATTGCTCTCGTCTTGACATATCCTTTACCATCGGTGATATGGTATATGTGAGGCTGCGTCCTCACCGCCAACAGTCCCTTGCTCGACGCATTTCCTAGAAACTTGCCCTCAGATTTTTTGGCCCTTTTCCTATTCTCCACCAGGTTGGCCCAGTGGTCTATAAACTCGCCCTTCCTCCAGGCATCCGTATTCACCCAGGTTTTCACGTATCCCAACTCAAAAAATTCATTGGTCCTCATTCCCCCCTCCCCACCCTTCCCACTGGTCTTTCGGGCAATGATGGTGCAGCCCCGGAACCTGCAACGATACTTGGCCACCACACCACTTCGGCTGCCTCTGGCTTGATCCCTCAATGGTTAATTTCAGTGGAAAGGCCAACCCGCTGACGATGCCACATGAGAGGATGGATATGTTCTTCAAAACCAGTTTCTCTCTTTCAGTCTTGAGGACAAGACTGCTCACTCAGGGGGGGTGAGTGATAGCGCAAGGGCTGCCTTAGCACCTTGGAAAGTTTATTCCAGGCGTGGGAAGAGGGCTGAAGCCTCCGTGGACCCTCCAACACAGCTGGCAGTGGTCCCCTCAGCATCACAACCGCCTGACCCTCCAGCACAGCTGACAGTGGTCCTCTCAGTAGCACAACCGCCTAACCAATTGGTTGGAATGGTCCCCTCCAGCTCAACTGCATAACAGAATGGGTGGAGGATTCCAGAGAATAACAGAATGGACCCCAAAAAGGAATCAGTTGGGAGATCCTTTATGGGCTGTTCGGTTATAAAAGGAGGGGGGGGGGTAGAAACTAGGAAATCGACCAAGAGTTTGGTAGGAGTTCTCTCCTGAAGTGTATTCCTTTATGTCTTTTTTTTGCTATGTTTTGTAACCGTTGATGCTATTAAATTCCAGAAAGTGTTGCCCCATGTCCTAATTTTCTATCAAACTGATTCGCTAATTCGGTTGCAAACATTATTGTTTCTTGTAATTTATTTGTGTGTGTGGTTAGACCATCTCTCTTTAGAGTTGCTATTTTTGATGAACACGATCGGGATAAATCTCCTGGACTCCATTTTTTTTTTGATTTATTACATTAGGTCCTTGAGTTCTTTTGAAATGATTAGCCCTATTTTTATAATAACAATATATATAATTATATTTAACTATTATTAAAAATATTTCTAAATATAATTATATATATATATATATATAATTATACATTTATATAGTTGAAATATATTTAAAAATAATTATATTTTATAATTATGCATTTAGATAATTAATATTATTTTAAGATATAGTTAATATTTTTTATATAGTTTATATTAATTTTTATATATAGAATTAATAAGATTTAAATATTCTACATAATAAAATAGGCCCACTCGGTGACTGTTGTTCCATGTGGGGAGGGATGAGCCTCGACCCACTATGGTGTTTGAGTGTGTTGTTTGAGGTTTGTAATCCTCTATACCTAATTTAGATTATATATATTTCAATATATAAATATATTTAATATATTTTTATATATTTTAATATACTTTTTTAGTCATGCTTAGGTCCTGTTTTCTATTCTTGGATGGTTGGCAAAATTTGTTATTTGAGTTTTTTTAATCTTAATTAAGATTATGTTTTTTTAAAAAAAAATCTCGAATCGCTGAGTGCCAAATGGCTGGAGCTCAGGGGCGACAACGGGGTCAACGCAGGCGATAGCTTTCAGTCTGGTGGTGCAAGTGCAGCGCAACAGGGCACTACATTGCGGTTGGCGGCATTTGTGCACAGGGAAAGCATGTTGGGTGAGGGTGTAGGCGAGCTGAGTGTGGGCCAGACTAGCCTTTAGCCTGGTACTTGGGCTTAGGCCTTCAAACCATCTTCTGGGTCTGCGATCCATGAGTCCTTTGAACCATGTAAGGGCTTTATGAGTGGTTTTACAGTGTCTCTGGGCCTACGAGCCATTTAATGATTTTATCTCTACTTACAAAGAAACATGTCTTTGTTTTTTTTAATAATAAAAAGAGGATTCAGTCCCAATTTTAGAAATATTTTTATAGATATAAATATATTTATCTTACTATAAATATGTTTATGTATTTATATTTATATTTATAAATTTATAATTATATTTATAATTTTATAATTACATTTATAGTTATATAATTATAATTATCTTATTTATTTGTATTTACATAATTTTAAATATTTTTATATACTTATTTATATTTATATTTATATTCATATAAATATTTAGATTTATAAACATATTTAGAATTATATTTATATTTATAATATATAAAATTCGCAACTCGCCGCTATGAAAGTGGAACTATCGCTGTAAGGGCTTTTCCCTCACATATGGACTTCTCGCCCATTCAATGTCTGACGTGTATGCCGCTCCGATGTACTAGCTATAGGCGTGAGTTCCTCCTCATGTTGTGCCTCTGCCTCAACATAGGGCACATATGACTGTGGTGATGATGCTGTTGTGTACTGCTCTGCTGATGTTGGCAGCTCAATATGCTGTGTTGTGGGTACCTCCTCATACTATTGAGTAGAGGAGCGCCCCAACATCATATGTGGAGCCATAAGTCCATGACTGTAGAAGCATGAAATGATCTCCTCAAGATGCTGGAAACGTGACATCAAATAAGTGACGTGTCGCTCAAGGTCTGCAAAAGCCGTGATATCATATCCAGGTCACACTCCGTCGAAGGTCTAGAGATGTCGACCACAAGACGTATTTGTGATGAAGATTGTATATCAGATGTATAAGTAGACGTATATTGAACATAAATTTCTCCATGCTATGCAAGATCCTTCGCATGTTGTGAATGATCCTCTCTCTATTGTGCATCAACATCTGCAGAAGCCTCTCTCGACCATTGCTCTCTTTGTCCTCGCCTTTTCCCTCGTCCATGTCCTGGTCTCCATTCTCCAGTCGGTGGTGGCAATTTTGGCGCATCATCCTTAGCGGGCACAACAGACACATCATCATCCCAGACACCTCCGTCAGAGCATGTGGATCGAGATATAACCACGACTCCTCTGTAACGACCCAATGTGCTTGGAACGATCCGTAAAAAAATGTTTAGTTTTTAAATAGTACGTGTGAGCGGTTTTTTCTGAAAAAGTGGAATAACTTCTAAACGGGTGCTCAAATCAGAAATTTGAGGGCACCGTTGAGCTCATAACAATGACTTTACCCTAGGCGCGACTCAACTTTAGTCGGCATGAGTCTTCTATGGAAAAACCCGAAAAGAACGTAACTGTAAATAAAATAATTAAATAAAATAATTTTATTTTAAAATCCTAATAACTCATAAACGATAACTAAGATTGAAAATTTGAGATGATCGTTGAGTTCGTACGTAATGAGATGTTTTCCTTAGGCGGAGCCTAACGTCGACCAACGCGGGTCGACCGCGAAAGTTAATTTTTGGATGTTTTTAGAATAAAATAATTTGAAATAATTATTTTATTTTTAACGTTTCGATGTAACACAACAGTGTTGCGATGCAGCGACTCAGTGACACTGCCACTCAATGACACGACAATGCTGAAACATGTTTAACGCTGAAACACATTTTTCTTCTCTAGCTGTTGACATAGACACAAGATTGGGTGAATGATCCTGGAGAATTTCCTTAGGAGCGTTGGAGAAGAGCTTTGGCAAAGTCCTCTCGTTGGCGAACGACGGACGACAACGAAACGACGAATCGAGGATCGAAGATCGACGAACGACGACGACATAATCACTCTTCGTCAACGATCAAACCGAATCCAGGTAGGGGGTTTATTTCTTCGTGATTTCTTTCCCCGTTCTTGTTTCCAACGACGAACGCAGACCAACCTACAAACAGGTTGATCCGCGATTCGATCGTTCTTGCAGGATGGTTAAAATGCAGGATTAAAGGGGGTGAATCTCGTTAAATATTCTTTTGTTTCTTCTTCATAATCTCGTTGACATGAACAGACTAAGGCCAACACGAACAAGGCCAAGCTCTGTTCTCAGTGTTATTGTGCTCTCTTCTCTCCCCGTTCTTCGTCGGCTGACTCTCATGGTTGCGACATGTTTTGCTTGGTGGTTCCGAATGTGGCCGAACCCCCAGAGTGACAACAAGAAGATTTGGAGCCCACAATAGTGAAGACGACAACCCAAGGATCCCGAAGGTATTCGCGGTTCGAAAAAACGGGCCACCACGACAATGGTGGCGACCCACATAAGGGGAGCCGCCAATGGTGGCGCGCGGTGGCGCGACCACCCGACATCAGGCGGCTGTCGGCAGAGGGGCTCGCGGCGGCGCGACCGCGGGTAGCGACGAGAAGCCGTGGCCAGGGCGGGCCGCGGCGTTGCGGACCGACGATGCGACATGACGCCACATTGGATTGGCGGGCACGGGGTCCTGCGGACCGCGTGCGGGAGGAGCGGCCTGCCGCGTTGAGTTGGCGGGGACGCGACAACCGTTGTGTTCGGGTGGACCGAACCGCCCCGCGTTCAAGCGGGCCGGGTTGGAGCTGGCGGACCGGACCCAGCGGGTCGGGTTGGACCCGGCGAGTCGGGTCGGTGAACCCCGGGTCCGTACCGGGTCAGACCGGACCTGGACCCGATGGGGCCCTTTTTTACAAAAAGGGTCATAACTTTCAAACGGAAGGTCCGTTTGATGAGCCGTCTGCGGCGTTGGGACCCTTGCGACGAGACGATCCTTTTGAGATGACTTGGTGGGTTTTTGGTTGGACCATCATGGGCTGACAACGTTCTCTTTGTCTTTCCTATGAGGGATCGATGCAAGATCCTGATCCCGTTATAAAGGGTGACAGTAGAGATTGAGTTTGCACCCTTGGTCTTTTCTATGAAGGTTCTATGCAGGATCCCGTTCCTGTCATAGTGGATGACCTGTGTTCCGAAGTGGGTTGTCTCAGCCCGACTTCGACAGCGACTCAGCGGGCTGGAGCATGTATCGCACCGAGAGGCCCGATCGATCATCACTTCTCTTCGTGGTACCTTAGATAGGGTTTGTGGAGAAGGTGTGACCAATATTTACGCGGACACCTATCTCCTATCTAGGATGATGTTTCCAGTAAGGCCAGGAGTCCCTCAGTGAGCCCTGGGCGCTTGATCCCCTATCTTTGTCTCGAGATCAGATTCTTTCCTTCGTGACTTGACCTGACCAGTGTGCTTTGGGTAGTTCTCAGTGTGTTCTCTTTGGGCGGGACCCAAATTAGCGGGACCTCTTTGCGAGGGTCTTCGATGACTTCATAGCTCGAGGAGTGAGTTTTTTTCGGAATGAGCGTGCCTTGAGCATAATCCTGTGACCAAAGATTGGCTGTGATATCGAGAGTCCTTGTCTTAGCGAGACCAGATGTCTCAAGGAACTTCGTGGCGTATTGAGACATGATGTTCTCTCAGAAACTTTTGGTAGACTTGTTTTACGTGCTTATTATCAGATAGCTTGAGGAGTGAGATCTCTCGGAATCGAGCATGCTACGAGTGGAACCATATGGCTGGCAGTGGATGAGACCTCAAGTCTTGGAATCCTTTATGAGTATACCTGGATGTTCTTATTATATGTGTTGTTGACATATACCTGTGTTGAGCTGACTGTTTCTTCTTAGCGTTGTTTCCTTTGTGGTCTTTTACTTTGTGTTTCGGGGTGCCCTATTGAGTATTGTTTTACTCATCCATGTACGGGCTTTGCCTGCACGTGTCGTGTCTTGCGCAGACGGTCGACTCTTTGACGGTGTTCCAGGCAGACCAGGACCAGGTGGGCCCCAGCGTGATCAGACAGACCGAGGTGTGTTCCGGTGGCTTACAGACAACAGTCCAGTGTCGTACCTTACAGTTGGATCATGTGGGGTTTTTTTTGCGGATGAGCTTCTGTACTTGTGTTACATACTCTTTCTTTTTGGTGAGCTTGTATTATGTCCCAGTTGTACTTTACTGATTTGCTTTCTATCGTACTCTATTGTTCGGTTGTAGTGGTATGCACTTTACGTAATGTTTTTACTTTCCAGCATCTTTGGCCTAGAGTTGTGTGTGTGTGTACAGGTTTTTAGGCAAATGTCTCCCATTTGTGGGATATGCCTACTCAGCGCTAGTCATCAGCCCCTGGCCTATCAGAGACGGGTTTGGGGTAGTCACGACACGAGCCCCGGGTGACGGGTCGTGATAGAGTGGTATTAGAGGGGTCAGTTCTCCTTTAAGACTGAGAGTCTGCGAGGTTGGTTTGGGGCAACAGTGTTAAGTGTTTTGAGTTTGGCTTTCCGGTCAGAGACTTCAGTGTTGGTGCGACGACCAACGTATCAATACACCAGGACTCTGGACACATGCTTTCCGACTCGGTACATAAAAAGACTAATTGTAGGAAAAAATAAAGGTACATGTATCATATAAGAATGAGTTGTGTTTTCCATGTCATTCTTGAGCCAGTTCACCGAGTATACTCTTTTAACCGTGATACATCTTGTTTTTTCTCAGGATGTGTTCACGACGCCAGCCATCGAGGTTTCCGCAACATGATCGAGAGTTTGTCCCAATGCTCAAGGAGGCCTCCCTAATGGGAGCCAGTCACATAGCAGTTTTTCTTCAGGATGGTCAGCAGGTGACGGTTTCTCCTGATGATCAGTTAGCAGACCCACCTCCAGTGGTTTAGGTGGATACAAATTGCCAGACTGAGTCGTGGATGGCTCTTTTGGCGCTAGATGATGATACATAGGCTTCGAGCGCGTATCATAGGCTTCCGAGGCAGCGATCGCCTGAGATGCAGGGATATCAGGACCTACCGATAACATGTGCGCGACGTAAGCCACAGAACCAGAGGTTTTATCGGAAGTTCTGGGGGCGTGTTAGTTCCCAGAAGGTCAGGCTTTGCTATACTTGTCGTAAAAGGGAGCATCTCTCGCGAGATTGTTCCATCGTTCATGCTGCAGTCAGAGAGGCGATTGATGAACCACCAAGGAAGAGCCAACAGCAAGAGCAGACAGATCTGTCGGGCGATGGATGTGGTAGGAGAGCTGGTGAAGCAGTAGGAGGTGGTCGACATTTTGACGTGTTACCACCACCACCTCCAGGTGGTCCATACCAAACTCAGGGAGCTGGAGGACAGGGGAGGAGACAATTGCACGCTGTCGAGGCTTATGGCTCCAGGACTCTAGGAATGGTTCAAGGTACGATCTGTGTCTTTCTACTTTAGCTGCAGTATTGATAGACACATGTACTAGTGATTTCCTTTCCTGCCACTTTTCTTGTTTGATACTTAGAGATTTTGGTTAAATCATTGATTTGACCCTTACGTGTAGAGGCACCTACTAGAGGAGACTTGATAACCCCACACCAATGCCGACACTGTGACCTGACTCTTAAAGGCAAGAGTTTCAGTTGAGATCTCTTGGTAGTGGCGTCGAGGCCTTACAATGTCATTCTTGGTATGGACTAAATCCACAGTTCATGCTCAGATTGATTGTTTTAGGCAAAAGGGTGCGGTTCGTTCGCAGTGATGGAACTAGATATCCCTCTATCGCCAAGGGGGAAATCCTTGTAGCTCTTAATGGACTCAGGCAGAGGAGGGTGCAACCGATTTCTATTCAACTGGCTAGCCCTACCCTCAGTGTAGTGGATGTTATGAGTCCACAAGTTTCTTGTAATGGCGGCGGAGTATAAGGACATCTTCTTTGAAGATGTTCTAGGTTTACCTCTCCACTGAGAGTTAAACTTCTGCGTTGGTCTACACCCCGAGGTGGTACCAATATTTACGCCAGTATATCGAATGGCTCCTGAAGAGCTTCTTGAGTTGGGGGTGCAGATGAGGGACTTGTAGAGGAAGAACTTAGTAAGACCCAGTGTTTCACCCTGGGCAGCCCCATATGATCTTTGTTGATGACATCTTAGTGTACTCGGCATCCGAGGAGGAGCACACGAGACACTTAAGAATGGTTCTGGACACACTATGAGAGCACCAGCTTCGAGAGAAGTTCTTGAAGTGTTAGTTATGGATTCAGAGAGTCCCTTTTTCTTGGACATGTCATCTCAGAGGCTGAAGTTGAAGTGAATCTAGTGAAGGCCACATGAGCAAAACTGCGCGATCCATGATCTTGAGTTAGCAGTAGTAGTTTTTGCATTGAAGATGTGACCATACTACCTGATGGGTGAGCGATTCATCGTCTACTTCGACCATAAGATTCTCAAGTATGTACTCTTTGAAGGACCAAAGCTTGAGATAGAGGCGATGCCTAGAGTTCCTCCAGTACTATGTCTTAGAGTTTGTCTATACTCCTAAGAAGAGGAACGTGGAAGCAGATGCTCGGTAGGAATCCAGCTAGCAGTTACTGAACGAGGCATCAGAGCGGTTGGCCTCGTGGTGGTTATCCTTTGTGGACGGAGATGGAGCAGCTTATCTCTAGTCGTTGGTTGTTACCCCTCCACTTTTAAAATGAGTCAAGGAGGCACATATTGATGATACCGACTGTGAGACTTTAAGTGCTCAATTGTCCACAGGGAATACCCCTGACAGATACTCGAAAGGTGGGGAGCACGTTGTTCTTTTCAGAGGACGCACAATTGTAGCAGTGGATGCCTAGAGTGGTGAGATGCATAGGGATATGCATGTGGGTGTTAAAGCGGACACCGAGGATGATAGAACGAGTTGAAGCTGAGCTTACCTGTTGAGATAAAAGCTAAATGCTTGTTTGACTCAGTTTCGTGGTTTGTCAACTCACTATGTCAAGCCCCATATGCTTGGCAGAGGTTGCTCCTTCTCTTTCTTGGGGTACTAGGAAGGAAGTGGGAAGGAATATCAGCGGACTTTGTGACGGGTTTACCACGTACGTCCAGGAGACACGATACCATCCGGGTGATCGTTGACCGACTCACCGAGTCGGCCCACTTCCTAACTACCTAGGAGCAGAGTTTAGTAGATATCTTGAGATGCCTCTACGTGTAGGAGATAGTTCGACTCCATGAAGTGTCATCAATGATTGTTTCAGATCGTGATACTCGTTTTACATCCCAATTGTGGAAGGGACTACAAGAGGTGATTGCAGAGAATGTGCGGATCACCTAGGAGCGGATGAAGAATGCACAGAGCCGTTTGAAATTTTTGCTGATAGACGGCATAGACCTTTGGAGTTCGAGGAAGGAGACCATGTCTTCCTTTAGATCTCACCTCGACGAGGGTTACATAGATTTTGTTGGGGCGACAAGTTTGAGGTTAATAGTCCCTCTTTCGGATACTACGTAGAGTTGGCGAGGTAGCGTACCACTTGGCTCTACCCCGCACTAGGACCAGGTACATAACATCTTCCACGTGTCACAACTGAGGAGATTCGTGCATAACCCTTTGCACGTCATAATCTAGGGCGAGCTGGACATCGACATTGGAGTGACTTGGGTTGAGTACCCAATGAAGATCAAATATCCTTCATGGATGATCTTTTCCCTTGGTGCGTGTCCGCAGGCAACACAAGGATCTTAAGAAGAGCACATGGGAGCGAGATGCTTAGATTTGTGCTATGTACTCTCACCTTTTGTTGGAGTAGATCTTGTTTGTCTTTTCGAGGACGTAAAACCTTAAGGTGAGGAGAATGCAACGACTCCGATTTTTCTGATTCTATTTTTAGAAAATTCTTGGGAAAATTACGAGACCAGGCGCTGAGATGACGTGCGATTTTGAGGTCTGGTGTACCCGGAACGATTCGTCAAAAAATGTTAAGTTTTTAAATAGTGCACGTGAGAGGTTTTTCTGAAAAAGTGAAATAACTTCTAAATGGGTGCTCAGATCAGAAATCCGAGGGCGCTGTTGAGCTCAAAGCAGTGACTTTACCTTACCCTAGACATGACTTAATTTTAGTCGGCGCGGGTCTTCTGTGGAAAAATCCGAAAAAGACGTAATCATAAATAAAATAATTAAATAAAATTATTTTATTTTAAAATCCTAATAACTCATAAATGGTAACTCGGATTGGAAATTTGAGACCATCAGTGTGACTTATGCCACTCAATGACGTTGAAGTGGATGAGTGACATCACTGTATCATGATCTCTAACCATAGCTGTGGAGTATGGTAGAAGCGACGCGTAGAAAAATCTAGCATATGGGGCCCATGAAACCTGAAATGCCAACTCAAAAAAGAATTCATAAATCAACACACCAATGTTACTAAGTTATCATTGAAATATCTTATAAAATTAATAACAAAATTAATTTTTCTACAAAAAAAGTTAATGAACTTATATCAGCGGGATGTATAACGTAAAAAATCTATCAAAAGATATACATGCTATGCCTCAAGGTATGTACATAAGGGTGAGATGGACTCCACTTAGTTAAAAAAAGGAATATACGATTAGTTTATAAATGATATTAATAAATTTATAAAATAACTCAAATTAATAATGTAAACATATCAGCTTCCTTGAGGACAGTCCTGAACTAGGTGTTGTGGAAGTGGTACGATAACAATAGGAGCGATGCATGAAAAACACTCTCATTCCCACATCTATAACAGAGCCATACATCCTACAATTTAATGCGCTTATTCTCGACAAGGTGTACAAAGGAATCTATACATATGTGATAATACATCAGACCCCCAATTACATCTACATGTTTAGTCAAGATCCTCATGTAATGGTAGATACATTATGTGTACCAAGGTGGTGGAGTAGTCTACACACAACCTACCTATGACCAGCCACATAATATAAGTGTGTCAAATAAGTATATCCTCATCAACATCATCAGAAATCATGGAGAAATGCCCATCAAGCTAGACCACATGTAACCGAGAACCCTGGAAGACACGTATGCCAACGACGTCAATGCCTAGAAGATGATGTAAGATTACACACTAGTCTCTAATAGTCACACCCACAACCGTCTGTCCCTGGATCAGTAGACCAAGCATATAGGTCGTACCCTCTAAAGTAATGTGTGTGTGTCTTTGGTACTATCTCTTAACAAGTGCAACAATCAAATGATGATCAATAGTCTTGAAGTTGCACACGATGAATCCATAAAAGCCAACACGTTTGATTTATGGAACCATGGCTTCCGAAGGTGAATCATAGTGAAAATGGTGTGCTCTCTAGATAGAAAGATGTCAAACAGGTTGTTGCGCCATCACGTCACATGACACGTGAGACTGCTGAGCAGATAATAGAGGCTCCTCCATCTAAATGTTTGAATAGTACGACATTAATGGTGACAACTGTTTAAATCATACATAGTTTTATGATTTTGTATAAAAGATATTATAAAATGAGTTTTCAATTGTTTTTTTTCCGTAAAAAGGAAGTATATTATTTATGATTTGGACTTGCTATTATGGTTCATTTATGCATCAATTTTAGAAAACCTTATTTCATTAGTGTTATTGGTCAGATTATATAGCCATGTTTACTTCATCACATTTAATGATAATAAATAAAACAGTAATTGTTAGAAAAAACTTTTACATTAATCGCTAGAGTACATCAATCATTTTGACTGTTAGATGACCACCCTATACGTCGAGGGAAGCATGTCTGCGTGTGACCTTCCTGGCTGCATAAACCGTACTTTCATGTAGGCGCATGTTCATTGGGCCAATCCATCTCATTTCGAATACGGGTCGGCTTTGGCCTCCCTCTTGGTCGCATGCTAGCCATGTTCGATAGAAGCATAGATGTGTCAACAAATATATTAAAATTTTGATATTCCCCTACAGACATCCACATAGAACCCTAGCAGTCGTTAATACATTTTAGTCGATAAACTAAATCAATGAATTTCTCCCAAGATAAGCATACAAAAGTGCATGTTTCGATCACATGTGTGCAAGGATATCGTAATGCTTGAAAGTTACTGCAATCACAGTAACGCTGCTCCAGTAAAACGATAAGTACATGACCACTGCTATCATTCATAGGATCATGGAACACAGTTGTAACATTCCAGATAATTATAGAATGAGACTTTTTCAAATCTATTAATATTTATGAATTAGATATTAATTTTACTTTAAAGGGGATGCTACGTTCGATAGCGTACTCGACACACAAAAATGAGTTTCTTCGAAATCTTATGTTGCACACAAGACTAAGTTATACCAAAAAATAATATATAATAATAATTATTATTTTAAATGGTAGTTATCGCTTAGCCGTTGTATTGGCGGGAATGAACATAACTAATTATATTATGTTTATTAAATATTTTTACTTTCTTTCAATAAATTTTAGAGGCTTAAAATGAGAACAAATCCAATTTTAAGCATAAAATATCCTAATATTTTTAAAAGGTAGTTTTACTGCCTTTTGATAGCAAACCCCTTTTAAATCTAGTTTTGTCCCTTTTATATGTTATATTTGACAAAATAAACTTCTTCTTTGAAAGCGGGATATCAAAATTTACTTTGGTTGAATTTTTGGTATTTTTCTGATTAAATTCATATTTTAATGAATAGTGAAAAATGCTGCATTTTAATTTAAAACTGCTTTTTCATCTAACTTATTTATATAGTTAGATTGTCTATTTAATTAGTTTTAAAGTGTAATTAGATTATGTTTTTATCATTTAATCCAATGCAGTTCATTTGAAGCAATTTCACATTGAAATTGAATAAAAAATTATGAACTTTTAAATGTTTTACTTAAATAACTTGTTTTTTCATTCTGACAATGAGATTAATTTTAAATTTAATTTTTCCACTTATGTGAATTGAATTTTCAAAAACTAACATACATGTTTGTAATCGGTATGAAAAATGTGGTCCAATAGGATCAAAATAATTTTTGATGAATAGTAACTTTAGTATTTTATTTACCACGATTAAAGATAAATAAGGTAATTAAAGGTAAAAATAATATTATAATAATATAAAACTATTCTAACACTTGTCCTCATCTTATTGGATGAGTTATTGTCGACCAAGACAATCCTTGGGTCGAAATTGTGGCATTTGGAAGCCACTTGGGTGCGATTATGATATTTATACCATTTAATTTAAAGTAAATGCAAATATGTCATAATCACGTCTCTTATTACTAAAACAATTTTAATAAGGGGTTATATAGGTGATATCTTCGATTATGAAATATTTGATGTCATCCACGAAAGCTAAAAAGATTACCTACATCATGGTAATTTATTTATAATTTTTAGAAATTAAATAATAAAATTTATTTATGACAGTGCTCATGTAGTATTGATTTATTAAAAAAATAATCAAATAAATAATATTAATAAATTTAAAATAAATATAATTTCAAATATTTGATGCCATCCACAATTTTTTTGGATGACTTTGACATGTTAGGATTGAGTTAATATAGTTTGTTCGAAGGAATCAAGTTATGATTTTTTAAAAATTCATGTAATGAATAGTGTCAAAATTGACATAATTCATATTTTAAAATATAAAATATTCAATTAAATGATATAAAATTTAAAAAAATCCAAGCTTGGACCAACAAGTTGAGATAACTCTACAAATGTCATTAATGACTCATTCATTGGTCGTTTGACATGTTTTGGTAATTATTTTAACTCTCAAAGTGTAATTTACTTGATAAAATAGTAAGAGTTAAAAAGGATTAAAACAAAAAGATAAGAATTAAAAAATATCCAAAATTTGTCTAATTCTCATTAGATGATTATATTTTCACCTCTCCTCATCCTATCTTCGAACTAAATGAGTTTGAACCCTTTTGGAATCGAAATTGAATTTATATTAATTTAATACTTTTAATAATTCTAAGAGTGCCCTTCCCATCTCCTATAAAAAACACCCATTCTTCTCTATTACTTACACTTCAAGAACTATTTGGTTCGGCCAAGCTCTGTCCAAACCCCTTCCTAAAATCCCTCCTTACGTTCTTGATGTCTTAGTTTAGGCAGAACACCCTCCTTAGAGGTGTTAAGATGGTTCTTCAAGGGTGATCAATCGAAGAAGAGGAATATAAAGATTGTGCGTGACGAGTTGGATTCACGGTAAGAGACTTCATCTCAATATCCTTTCATTGAGACATATTTTGATGTTATACACCACTTTCTTTTATATAGTGTATAATTAACCCATTTGACATTTAATTTCATTCAAAGTTTTTCGAAAGCAATCTATTTCTACGAAGTGTTTTACTAAATGACAAAAGTAATGTTTTTTTAATGCACACATCAATAATGACTTTTCCGCCGCTGTGACCATTATTTGATATTTAGCTTCCTCTACAAGCCAAAATGTTTTTTAAAGAAAAATAAATACCATATTTCCTTTTAAGGTATTTTGGTATTGAAAATGGTTTTAAGAATGGTTTGATTATATTAATATCTTGAAATAATTCTTTGTGACTACAAATGAAATTTTATGAGTGAAATGTTGATAATTGCAATATTTTATGTGTTATGATTATATAATGATACTTAAACATTTGACGGGTGGTTACATGATAAATCAAAGACAAGTGGTTACAAGATAAACCAAAGATGAGTGGTTCCATGATAAACTAAGGATGAATAGTTGCATTATAACCTCCCATGCATTGGGTATGGAAGTCAGCCGTATGTCTATTCTATTTAGTGATATGTGTGGAAGTCGACCGTATGGTTATTCCATTTAAGTATGATTATATCCCAAGTTACCTTTATATGTTATATGTTGCTTTCTATGGGTTTTAAGGTAATCTTTTGATTACAAAAAAGGGTAAGCAATGAACTTATATTCAGTGAAGTGTATTTACTACTTCTTAAAGGTGAAAAGTACTAATTTATGATAAAATATTCATGGTTTACATGTTTTTACAAGACTAACGGTTTTCATTCTTTGTGCATCCCTTACTGAGCTTTTTATGCTCATCCTAAGTTTTGAAATGTTTTTTCACAGGATTTAGAGAAGAATAGAGTCAAGAATGAGACCAAGGAAAAGTTATAAAGTTTAAACATAAAACAAAACCATGTTTATTTTTAAAAGCTTTTTGTTTTATGAAAAAATAGATAGTGAGTAGAAGCGTCTACTTTGTAATATTTGAGTTTTTATGAATGAGTTATGACCTAATTCTCTAAAGATCTAAACCCGAAAAGATCCTCGATGTGAATGAAAGCTAAATAATTGACTTAACTCAAGATTAAGTAATGTTTAAGGTTGGGGTCTTATAGTTGGTATCAGAGGTCGGTTTAGATAACTTTTGGAGTTAGAATATTGTTAATAGAATATCCATAAATGTTTTTTACTTTATGGTCAAATTGAAATGATATAGCATTTAAAGATTACTATATTGCTTCGTCTATAAGATATGTTTGTTCAGAATGATTTTCCACAGAGGAAATATGACAATTGTGCTGGGAAGACATATAGAGGAAAACACCTTCCAAATCAACATCTTGAGACTGTTGGAATTAGAACTGAATAGTTTATTTCAGTGATGACTTAGTTGACTCAGCCTATAAATGGCAGTGGTATCCATGTGCAAGATCAACCAGATCAACTACAAAGGAATATTTTGGTAGTGGAGCATTTCATGAGGCAATGTTCCCCATCATTCAGAGGATCATTTGACCCTGTACAAGCTGAAGAGTGGATGAAAGCACTAGAAAATATTTTTGATGTAATGGGTGTTCAGACAATCAAAAGGTTAGTCTTACTGTTTATCGTTTTGAAGGTGAAACTGATCAGTGGTGGTCAATGATTAAAAATATCAGAGGAAGTGAAGAGATTGATGCCATGGAATGAGACAAATTTAAGAATATCTTCCTTGAGAAATATTTTTCTAAGACTGTTTGACTTAGGATGGGAGAACAATTCTTGAAATTGAGACAAAAAGAGGAATATTCTGTGGCTATAAATGAAGAAATTTTCACCCGTTTGTCAAGGTACGTACCAAATTTTATCTGGGATATTGATAGCAAGATAAATTGGTTTTACTCAGGATTGAAGTTGAAATATCGAATGACATTAGTTTCTCGTGAGTTCAAAATCTATGAGAAACTTTTTCAATGCGTTGAGAAGGTAAAATGGAGTTTTCTGATTATCATGTGTTTCATGAGAGAAAACAAAAGAAGCGATCCGATTGGCAGACAATAGGAAGCCATTCATCAAAGAAGTTTTGGAGGAAAGAAAATTAAATTTCATTCTTGTGAGAAGTGTGGTAAAAAACATTCTAGAGAATGTCTCTCAAAGTCTATGAAGTGTTTTCGATGTGGTAAAACTAGTCATATTACTCATGACTGTAAGGGAGATGATCATGCAAGTAATGAAAAGTAAGTGGTAAGATGTTTTAGTTGCAATGAATTAGGGCATTATGCCAATGTGTGTCCAAAGTTGATTACTCAGGGTGGAAATCAGCAAGATCAAAAGCAGAAGGGCGTGACAAAATCATTTTCTACTACTATGGTTGATGTGAGACCATCAGATGAAGTGGTGATAAGTATGTTACAGGTTTTTTCAAAATATGCCAATACCCTATTTGACTTTGGATCTTCACATTCATTCATTTCTGAGTGCTTCGTAAGTAAATTGGAAATATCACCTCATGAATGTGATATAAAACTTTTGGTAAAAACTCTGGGTGGAAGTATTAAAGCAACCAAGATTTTTGGGAATCTTTCTATTATCATTAGTGGGATGGTTTTTCCTGTAAACCTTGTTGAACTTTCCATAGTGGAATTTGATATCATTTTGGGTATGGATTGACTTTTAGTTTAACATGCTAAAATATATTGCAAAGCCAAAAACATTTTATTCAATGATTTCATACCATTGATAACATACCAAGAAGCGGAGATATTGATTAAAGATAACAATGAAAGTTATCCAGCTCATGTTGTTAAAAAGAAAGAAACAGTTTTGATCAGTGACATTCCAGTAGTGAATGAATTTACAAATGTTTTTCTTGATGAATTGTCTGGTATTGTTCCTGATCAGGAGGTTGAATTTACTATTGATTTAGTGTCTGATGCTAAGCCTATTTCTAAACCCCCTTATCGAATGACTCAAGTAGAATTGGTAGAATTAAAAAAATAGTTGCCATAATTGCTTGATAAAGGTTTCATTTGACCTAACACTTTACCATGGGGTGCTCTTGTTTTATTTGTGAAAAAGAATGATGGTTCTATGAGACTTTGTATTGATTACAAATCTTTGAATATCATCACTATTAATAACAACTATCTGTTGCCTCATATCGATGATTTGTTTGATCAGCTCCAGGGAGCTCAATATTTTTCGAAGATTGATTTAAAGTTTGGGTACTATCAACTGAAGGTGAAAGAGGATGACATTCTAAAGACAACGTTCCAAATGAGATATGGGCATTATGAGTTTGTAGTTATGCCCTTTGGGTTATCTAATGCCCCTGCTGTATTTATGAATATCATGAATGGATTCTTTTATCAGTTTTTGGATCAGTTTGTGGTTGTGTTTATAGGTGATATTTTGGTATATTTTAAAAGTTAGGAGGAACATAAAATTCACTTAAAGATTATTTGCAAACCTTAAAAGAAAAGAAACTATATGGAAAGTTTAGTAAGAGTGAATTTTGGTTGCAACAAATTTCTTTCATTGGTCATATTGTTTCTAAAGATGACATAACCGTTGACCTTTCTAAAACAAAAGTTGTTGAAGAGTGACCAAGACCTACCAATATCACAGAGATTCATAGTTTTCTTGGATTAGCGGGTCATAACTGAAGATTTGTTGAAAACTTTTATCGGTTATCTAGCCCACTAACTAAATTAACACGTAAGAGAGTTAAGTTCATTTGGACAAAAGAATGTGATGATTGTTTTCAAGAACTGAAAAGAAGATTGATAAATGCCCCAGTTTTGGTCATGCCTTTCAGGAATGGTGAATTTGTTATCCACAGTGATGCTTCATTGAAAGGACTTGGTTGTGTCCTAATGCAGAATGATCAGTTAATTGCTTATGCTTCATGTTAATTGAAACCTTATGAGTTAAATTACCATACACATAATTTGGAATTAGTTACTGCTGTTTTTTCATTAAAAATTTGAAGGTATCATTTGTATGGCGTAAAGTGTGAAATATATATTGATCACACAAATTTTAAGCATATATTCACTTAGAAAGAATTGAACATGAGACATAGAAGATTGATGAAACTAATCAAGGATTATGATTGCACAATTCATTACCATCTAGAAAAGGCAAATAAAGTGGTTGATACTTTGAGTTGAAAAAGTAATACTACATTAACCATGCTACGTTTGGAATGAGATCCTTTGGTTAACTATTTGATGAATTTTGGCTTGAAAGTTGTTGGTGTAGGAAATCACTCTGTTTTGTTTCCGGTGTCAGTGAAATCATCTTTATCAGACAGAATTAAGCAAGTGCAGAAGGAAGACAGTGAGTTGTAGAAAAATGTATAATTGGTTCAGAAGAGTAAGTTACCTGAATTTAAAATTGATAAAGACTGTGTTTTGAGATTTGGTAAAAGATTATGTGTGCCTTGTGATTCACAGTTGTAGACAGATTTGTTATGTAAAGCTCATAGTTCTTCATTTTCAGTTCATCATGGCAGTAATAAGATGTACAGAGACCTTCAAGAGTATTACTAGTGGGATGAAATGAAAAGAGATATTGCTGACTTTATTGTGAAGTGTTTGACTTATCAGCAGGTTAAAGTAGAATGACAATTGCCAAAGGGGATGCTTTAGCCTTTTCCAGTGCCAGAGTGGAAATGGAAAAGTATATCTATGGATTTCATATTGGGATTACCAAAGACTTCTCGAGGTAACAATACGATCTGAGTTATTGTTGATCGATTGACTAAATTTCTTAATTTTCTTCATATTCGAGATACTCTGTCTCTAGATCAACTTTCTCAGTTGTATATTAAAGAGATAGTTAGGTTACATGGAGTTTCCCTCTCCATTGTATCTGACCGCGATCCCAGGTTCACTTCTAACATTTGGAAAGGCCTTTAGAAGTCATTGGATACAAAATTAAATTTCAATACAGCTTTTCATCCTCAACCAGATGGACAGTCAGAACGAATGATTCAGATGTTCGAGGATATGCTACGTGCATGTTCAACGAATCACTAGGGAAGTTGAGATTAACATCTTTCTTTGATTGAGTTTTCTTATAATAACAATTTTAAATCCAATATACAGATGACACCATTTGAAACATTATATGAAAAGCGATGTCGAACTCCAGCTTTTTGGGATAATGTCGGAGAAAAGAAGCTAATGAGACCAAAGTTGGTGGAAGAGATGATAAAGAAAGCTCAGTTGATTCAGAATCACATGAGGATAGCTCAGAGAAAACAAAAAAGTTATATGAATAATCGGAGGAAGAATCTTTCTTTTGAGGTAGGCGATCATGTCTTTCACAAAGTTTATCCATGGAAAAGTGTGATGCATTTTGGTAAGAAAGTGAAGTTGAGTCCACAATTCATTAGACCCTATGAAATCCTGGAGAAAGTTGGATCAGTTGACTAACAAGTGACTTTACTTACGAGTCTATCTCAGGTACACAATGTTTTTCATGTTTCAATGTTAAGAAAGTATATGCCAGATCCATCTCATGTTTTGAGTCCAGAAGTAGTTTAGTTGGAAGAGAATCTTTCTTATGAAGAACTACCAGTCCAGATTCTTGATCGCAGAGAGCTGGTGTTGCGGAATAAGGTGATTCATCAGGTTAAGGTTTTATGGAAAAACCATATGGTTGAAGAGACAACACGGAGATCTGAAAATTCCATGAAAGAGAAATACCCGCACTTATTTGATAAGTAAATAAAATTGTGAGGACATAATTTCCAAAAGGGCGGAATGATGTAACATCACAGGTAATTATAGAGTAAGACATTTTCAAATCTATTAATTTTTATGAATTAGATATTAATTTTACTTTAAAGAGGATGCTATGTCCGGTAGCGTACTCGACACGCAACAATGAGTTTCTCTGAAATCTTATGTTGCACATAAGATTGAGTTATACCGAAAAATAATATATTATTATTATCATTATTTTAAATGGTAGTTATCGCCTAGCTGTTGTATTGGAGGAAATGAACAGAACTAATTATATTATGTTTATACAAGTTTATTAAATATTTTTACTTTCTTCTAATAAATTTTAAAAGATTAAAATGAGAACAAATCCAATTTTAAGCATAAAATACTCTAATATTTTTAAAAGATAATTTTACCACCTTTTTATGGCGAACCCCTTTTAAATATAGTTTTTGTCACTTTTATATGTTCTATTTGACAATTGGAAGTGGGACATCAAAATTTACTTTGGTTGAATTTTTGGTATTTTTTTGATTAAATTCATATTTTAATGAATAGTGCAAAATACTGAATTTTAATTTTAAACTGCTTTTTTATCTAACTTATTTATATAGTTATATTGTCTAATTAATTGGTTTTAAAGTGTAATTAGATTAAGTTTTTATCATTTAATCTAATGTAATTCATTTGAAGTAATTTCATATTGAAATTGAATAGAAAAAGTATGTGAACTTTTGAACGTTTTATTTAAAAAACATGTTTTCTCATTCCGACAACAAGATTAATTTTAAATTTAATTTTTCCACATCCGTGAATTTAATTTTCAAAAACTAACATACATGGTTGTAATCAGTATGAAAAATGTGGTCCAATAGGATCAAAATAATTTTTGGTGAATAATAACTTTAGTATTTTATTTACCACAATTAAAGTTAAATCGAGTAATTAAAAGTAAAAATAATATTATAATAATATAAAACTATCTTAACACTTGTCTTAATATTATTGGGTGAGTTATTATTGACTAAGACAATCCTTGGGTCGAAATCGTGGCCTTTGAAAGCCACTTGAGTGTGATGATGACATTTATAACATTTAATTTAAAGTAAAGACAAATATGTCATAATCACATCTCTTATTACTAAAACAATTTTAATAAGGGGTTATATAAGTGATATCTTCGACTATGAATAGTCCTTAGAAAGCTAAAAAGATTACCTACATCATGGTAATTTATTTATAATTTTTAAGAATTAAAAAATTAAATTTATTTATGACACAATGGTGATGCAGTAATTGGTTTATTAAAGAAAGAATCAAATAAATGATATTAATAATATTAAAATAAATATAATTTGAAATATTTGACGCCATCCACGAATTTTATTGTGACTTTGACATGTTAGGATTGAGTTAATATAGTTTGTTCGAAATAATCAAGTTATGATTTTTTTTAAAAATTCATGTTATGAATAGTGTCAAAATTGACATAATTCATATTTTAAAATATAAAATATTTAATTAAATGATATAATATTTATAAAAATTCAAGCTTAGACAAAAAACTTGAGATAACTTTACAAATGTCATTAATGACTCATTCATTGGTTGTTCAACATGTTTTGGTAATTATTTTAACTTTCAAAGTGTAAATTACTTGATAAAACAGTAAGAGTTAAAGGGATTAAAACAAAAAGGTAAGGATTAAAAAATATCAAAAACTTGTCTAATTCTCATTGGATGATTATATTTTGATCCCTCATCCTATCTTTGAACTAAATGAGTTTAGACCCATTTGGAATCAAAAAATTTTTTATATTAATTTAGTACTTTTAATGATTCCATGGGTACCCCCTCGTATAAAAAGACACACATTCCTCTCTATTACGCACACTACTACAAATATGACCTTTATCGCTGTTAGAAAAGGGCATTAACAACACTAAAAAAAGCGATGTTAATTGAGGTGAAGATAAAGGGGAGATCCTTTTTATCAGTGCTTAGAAAAGCGCTGATAAATGTCCCTTTTATTAGCGTTAAAAAAAAGCGTTGATAAAAATTGTCTTTTATTAGCGCTAAAAAAAGCGATGATAAAAAGGTCTTTTATCAACGCTTTTTTTAGCGCTGATAAGAGGCACCTTTTATCAGCGTTTTTTTTAGCATTGATAAAAGTCAAAAAAAATTAAAAAAAAGTTAAAAAAATATATAATGCGGGGGGGGGGGGGGTTTAACAGCGTTTGACCCCCCCTTTATCAGTGTCAGGCGGACCCCCTCCCACTCTTCCGCGCGTTGTCCTTGCCCGCGCATCCCCCACATGCCCGCGCGCCCCTCCTACCCGAACTCGAACCCAAGACCTTCCCCCTTGCGCCTGCACCTTTACCACTAAGCTATTTTTTTCTCTATTTAATGATATATATATATATATATATATATTTATATATATAGTTATATTTACTTGTATATTAATATAGATTCATATTAATATAAATATATTTAGTTACATTAATACATATATATTTATTCATATATTAATATATATATATATATATATTTATTCATATATTAATATATATATAGTGATATTTATTCGTATATTAATATAGATTCGTATTAATATAAATATATTTAGTTATATTAATATATATATATTTATTCATATATTAATTTATATTTATATTTATTTTTATATATATTTTTAGTTATAGTTTTTTATCCGTATATTTATTTGTATATTAATATATATTTATAAGATTAGTTTTAAATACATTTATAAATTATGTTTTTTATGTGTGTTTATAAATAAATAAATAAGTACATAAATACATACATATATACAACACACACACACACACACACATTTACAAATAAATACATATATTTGTGTATTTGAAAAGCCATAGAATGTTAAAATAACCATAACTTCTAATCCAAAAGTTCATTTCAACTCTACAATCAGTCAAATCGAAGAAAATGAAACAATATTCGATATGATATGTGGTATAGGCCTAGCGAACATCTGAATCAGAAGTTATATCTGTTGAATGTTAAAAAATCGGGGTATCCTGACTAAAAACTCAGTTTTGGAGGACTTATGGGCCTTTTTGGACCTAAAAAAATGTAACATAAGGTTTCCTTCAGTCACTAGTGCATAGAGCTCATCGCAAGCTTCTACTTGATATGCTGTAGAGCTCAAACAGACACCCGGATCAAAAGTTATGACCGTTTGAAATTTGAGTTACATTTTCAACTTATTTTAGATATTTTATTATTTTTTTTTTGATTTTTTGTGTCTTCAAATTGTTATTAAATGATTATTAATCGATGATAATTAGAAAATTATTAATTAATAATATATTTTTTAAAATATTTTAAAGCCATTTTCACTAAATTTCTTATATATTAAATGTAATAGTCTATTTATACTTATCTAAAACATATTTAAAAAATATATATTATATTTATATTAATATAAATATACTTATATAACAATATATTATTTTTCATGATTTTTTTTGAAATATAAACTTTATCAGCGCTAGTAAAAAGCGCTGATAAAACCCCCCCTTTATCAGTGCTACTAAAAAAAGAACTGATAAAGGGGGGGGGGGCTTTATCAGCGCTAAAAAAAGGGTTGATAAAGGGCACTTTTAACAGTGCTAAAAAAACATTGTTAAAAGTGACCCTTTATCAGTGCTTTTTTAGCACTGATAAAGCCCCCCATTTATCAGTACTTTTTTAGCGCTGATAAAGGGTAGCGCTGTGGAAACTCAGTTTTGTGGTAGTGGTATACTTAAATAACCATTTGGTTCGGCCAAACTCTACCCAAACCCCTTTCTAAAATCCCTCCCCATGTTCTTGAGGCCTTAGTTTAGGCAGGACACCCTCCTTATAGGTGTTAAGGTGTTCTTCAAGTGCGATCAATCAAAGAAGAAGAATATAAAGGTTATACGCGACGAGTCAGATTCATGGTAAGGGACTTCATCTCAATATCCTTTCATTGAGACATATTTTGATGTTATACACCACCTTCTTTTATATAGTGTATAATCAACCCCTTTGACATTTAATTTCATTCATTTTTTTTGAAAATAATCTTTTTCTACGAAGCATTTTACTAAACGACAAAAGAAATGTTTTTTAATGTAGGCGACGACAAATTTTTTTTCTCCACTGTGACCATTATTTGATATTTGACTTCCTGTACAAGCCAAAATATTTTTTTAAATGAAAATAAACACCATATTCTCTTTTAAGTTATTTTGGTATTGAAAATGGTTTTAAGAATGGTTTGATTATATCAATATCTTGAAATGATTCCTTGTGATTGCAAATGAAATTTTATGAATGAAATGTTGATAATTGCAATATTTTATGTGTTATGATTATATAATTCTACTTAGACATTTGATGGGTGGTTACGTGATAAACCAAAGATGGGTGATTATGTGATAAACCAAAGACGGATGGTTCCATGATAAATCAAGGATGAGTGGTTGCGTTATAACCTCTAATGCATTGGGTATGTAATTCGGCCGTATGACTATTCCATTTAGTGATATGCGTGGAAGTCGACCGTATGGTTATTCCATTTAAGTATGATTATGTTCCAAGTTACCTTTATATGTTATCTGTTACTTTTTATAGGTTTTAAGGTAATATTTTGATTACAAAATGGGTAAGGAATGAACTTATATTCAGTGAAGTGTATTTACTACTTCTTAAAGGTTAAAAGTATTAATTTATGATAAAGTATTCGCGGTTTACATGTTTTCACAAGACTAACAGTTTTCAGTTTTTGTGTACCCCTTACTGAGTTTTTTATGCTTATCCCAAGTTTTGAAATATTTTTCACAGGATTTAGAGAAAAATAGAGTCAAGGATGAGATCAAGGAAAAAGTATGAAGTTTAAACATGAAACAAAACCATGTTTCTTTTTAAATATTTTTTGTTTTATAAAAAAATGGATAGTGAGTAGAAGTGTCTGCTTTGTAATATTTGAGTTGTTATGTTTGAGTTATGACCTAATTCTCTAAAGCTATAAACCTGAAAAGATCCTCAATGTGAATGAAAGTAAAATCATTGAATTAACTCAAGATTGTGTAATGTTTAAGGCTAAGGCCTTATAGCAGTTACCTCAAAACCACTGGATGAGATCTTTAGACAGAGACATTCAGACAAAGAAATCTAGTGGTGAGGCTTCAGTTTCATCAAACAGAGTTGATCAGATAGAATCATCAGATAAAGTTCTCACAAATGGAATTCAATGAAGACATCGACTCAATACATGGGTTGTGTGCATGGAGACCATCTATTTGTGGTTGCATCAGATGGTTCAATAATAAATCAGAGGTTACCTAGGTCAACAGGTGGTTGATCGTGAATCTTGGAGGTCAGTGCAACCGGTTGAATGGATGAAGACATGTATAAAGAAGAGCGGTGGCCCAACTTTGATAGATGTACTTGCTATGATGAATAATGGGAGTTTCTAACTTAACTGTTTGAGAATTTGTAAATTCATTGGAAGTGAGTGATGAGTTTTGTATTCTCCTACATCTACTATAATGTAAATGTTCACAGTGTTCTCCATTGGATGTTGGAGCTTCGTCTGAACCACATAAATCTTTTTTTCCCATTTTCTATGTGTTTCTGTGGTGAAGTGTGATTTGAAAGTTTGTGTGGTGATTATGTGATCTTTCCTCATTCTTGTGCACAAACTTGGGGGAGGTAGTTATCAGATAAACCTCTATCTGATAACATTGAGGTGTTTTTTTCTACATAGGATGAGGAGATCAGACAGATGTCCGTCTTGTGTATGTGGTTCTTGCTGTGTTCATTTGATGGAACAAATAGAGTGATAATCTTGAAGGATTCTTAGAGTGTCTCCCCCAACAAGTGGTATCAAAGGTTTGCTTTTATTTTACTCACAACATTTAGGTTTTTCCTCTCATTGTACTGCATGTTGTTTTTATTTTAGTTGTTTCTATTGTTATTGGGAAGAATGACTTCAATGGAAGGGAATGTTTTATCGATATGTTTGATGGGAAAAAAATTTCCTTTTGGAGAATGAAATTGAGGGATATTTTGATATATAAAGATTTGGATGATCCTTTTTCTAGTAAATGTCCTGAAATGAAGGGCAAGGCAGAATGGGAGTGGTTAAACAGGAAGACTTTAACATTGATCAAGATGTCTCTTTCTCAGAATGCTGCATTCAACATTAGAGAGAATAAAACTACTACATAGGTTATGAATGGTTTGGATGAAATGTATGAGAATCCAACAAATATTAACAAAGTATTCAAGATGGTAAGATTTTTCAGCTTGAGGTTATCAGATGGAAGTCCTACAACAGATCACCCGAAGGACTTCAATATGATTTGGGGTAGCTCGAACCAGTGAACGTAACTTTCATAGATGATGTTTGGTCTTTGATGGTTATTTCTCCACTTCTAGAGAGATGGGATTCCATGGTAACAACAGTGATAAACTCTAGTGGGAAGGCAAATCTTATGTTTGATGATATCCAAAAATTGATCTTGAATGAAGAGTTAAGGCTGAAGGAAGTTCTAACTACATTCAGAAGTGCTCTCAATACCACCAGATGGGGACAATCACCTCAATGGAAGGGTCGTCATAAGAATAAATCTTCATAGGTTATGTCCCATTGAAGAAGTTGAGGAAAATCGACTGGTCCAGGTCCTACATGCTGGCTTTATGGGAAGAAGGTCAATATCAAAAAGGATTGAAGGAATCAGATAGAGGCTTCCACTTCCGGATAGATGAACTATGTAAGTATAACAGATGAAGGTTCTAGTTTGATACTAAGTATGATCATTTCAGAGGAGTTATGGGTTATTAACTCTGTTGGGGCGCGGAGCCCGGCGTCGCAGCGGAAGTCGTCGTTGCAGAAACACACAAGTGGGGAGAAGATTTCACCCAAAGGATTTTTATCACCCGAAGGCATTTTATACACATCAACCGAAGGATTTTTAACATCACAACTGAAGGCCTTTTCACTCGACACACGACACCCATGAACGTACCATTTTTGTTGTACCACCGATCATCGCAACCGGGACACGCCGCTTGATCTCCGCAACCAAGAGGACTTTCGATACATGACACCGTCATTATCGTTATCTTCAATCATCGCCGCCATTGACACGCCATCATCATCGGTGTCATCACCTATACTTCATTCATCTTCATCATCTTCGCTTCGCACCGGTTACCGCAAACGCGACAACCCCTTCGCCGCTCTCTCTTGGTGGCTACATCTTTGCCAGTCCACATTCCAAAACATGCTACCACATCCTTTTATATAGACACTCAACCCGTATCTCCAATTAATGCGGTCAACATTCATAATTCCATCATTATTCTATCAATTAATATTGGGAATAACTCTTCATTAATGTTGGGAGAAAATCCTCCATTAATGTTGAGAAAATCCCTCAATTAATAATTTTCTTTCTCCTCATTATTTAAATTTTAAATAAAAAATCTCAAAAAACCCAGGCACATATTTTCATTCAACTTATAAGTGTGGGTGCATGGATGATTATGTATCAGGAAGCTTGAGAAGAGTTTATCTTGTAGACAATGAAGCTCTAGATATAGTTGGGAAAGATGATATTAGCATTTGAATGAAAAATGGAAGTTTTTTAAAACTAAAATATGTTAGACATTGTAATGGCCCAGACCCTCCTGGTCTATTACTTTGCCAAATTATAAGTGTTGGGGGGTCCTAGACTCATCGATCAGTCCCACCCATCAGCTTCACAGATCAGCTTCACTGATCAGCTTCACTGATCAGCTTCACAGATCTACTTCACAGATCAGCTTCACAGATCGACTTCATAGATTGGCTTAACAGATCAGCTTCATAGATCAGCTTCACATCGACTTCACAGATCGGTTTCACCAAATCGACTTCACAGATTGGTTTCACCAAATCAGCTTTATAGATTGGTTTCACCAAATCAGCTTCACAGATCGATTTCACCAAATCGGCTTCACAGATCGGTTTCACCAAATCAGCTTCACAGATCGGTTTCACCAAATCGGCTTCACAGATCGGTTTCACCAAATCAGCTTCACAGATCAGTTTCACCAAATCGGTTTCATAGATCGGTTTCACCAAATCGGTTTCACAGATCAGTTTCACCAAATCAATTTCACAGATCAGTTTCACCAAATCAGTTTCACAGATCGGTTTCACTAAATCGGTTTCACAGATCGGTTTCACCCAAATCGGTCTCATAGATCGGTTTCACCCAATTGGTTTCACAGATCGGTTTCACTGATCAGCTTCACAGGACTAGATTCACAGGATCAGCTTCACCCGATCAACTTCATTGGATCAGCTTCACAGGATCGGCTTCACCCGATTAGCTCCACCGATCAGTTTCACCTATCAGTCTCACCAATCCTCCACAGAGGGGTGTCAGGGTTTCCTTCCCCATTTTTCCCGTAATGCCACTTTTAAGTCTTTTAAATTTTTAAGTGGTTCAAAGCCGTTTTTAGAACCATAAACTATGTTTTAAATCCCCTAGGAGTGGGGAGACCCTCAACAGACCCATTTTCCTCTCTTTAAATAAAATCCTTTAACAAACAACTGTTTTGGCCACCCCTCTGACGAGAATTATTAAATAACAATTAATTCCATCGTGTGTAACCATCTAACCACGAGGTGAAACCACGATCCGCCTTTAAAGCCATTTAATATTTTTTTTCATATCTCGTAACTCCAAGATCTCACCCTTCTTATCGCACTATAATTCTTTCTTTCTTCTTCTTGGCTGGTTTCTTTCTTTCATTGGTGCATTTGGAGTCCCCTTTCCCGAGGCTAGTGGTGCACCTATGCCGGAGCCTTTCCTGTTCATTCTTGGAGTCCTCGAAGTTCCTCCCCTATAAGTCGCACATCCCAGTTACTGTTGTGAGGAGAAAAACGTCTCATCCAAGTAGGGTTCTTCCTTTGTCTCTCTTTACTGTGTATCATGCAGGGTGGGTATGAAAATGTTTCCTACGGGGATGGATGAAACCAAACCTTAACGAAGATAAAAAATGGATTTAAAGAATGAAGGGGTGTTTTTGATAATTCTGTTGTACTCTTTTATCTTTTCCTATATGTTGTGAATTGAATGGGTTTATGTCCACTGAAAATCATAGCCATTGGTGGTCCTTTCTTTTGCACTAATGAACCTCTGTTTTTCTGAATATTTATGTGATTGAATGGATGTAACATGGAAACTAGTAAATAATATAAACTCAGTTGATTAAATGTATGCCCAATGAATAATAATTCTTGTGTGATCACCCCGGTTAACCAAACAGAAAGAAAGAACTAAATGAATGGCATATTCAAATATGAAAACTCCCTTGCTTTATTCTGGTGATGTTTACGGTTGATGCTTATGAGGTGACATGGATGGGGATGAGATCCCCTATTGAGCAGTCATGGGTTTTTGGACCTAAGGCCGTGTGGGGCCGTATGTTAGGGCTTAGTTTGGTTCCAGTACTTTGAGGGATCTCACAGATCCCTTTTATAGTTGTGACTTTACAAGAGAACTGGGTGTGAATGCTTAAATTGCTACTTGACTATTTTTCCTTTCTTGGCTTGTGGCTATTCCTTTTAGTTTCCCGGTAGTGAAGAATTATCTAAATGGAATCGCATGAATAGGAAAACAAGAATGGGTTCAAAGGGGAATTGTTTTCCGGGAATGAGTTTTGACATGGTTGTGGCTGTGGTGCTTCATATGAATGAATAGTGACGAGGGTGTTTGTATATGAGTTGGTTTTGGAACCCCTAGGATGGGATGAGTTCTTGTTACCTATATGTATAATTTAGTTTTTATGTTTCTTATTCGCACCCATCCAAGTTGAGCAATTCATGCCGAACACCCCCATTTCATGGGGGAGGGTGTTTTTCACAATACTCCTGTGAGTGGATGGTTATTAACTCATTTTCTACTCTCTTTCCCGAGTAACCCAAGATTCTTTAGGTAGGCTTTGAAAACCTGAAGTCCATTATATCCCAAGACTCTTCGGGCAGGGTACGCTGAGGTGGTTGACCCAGGTGTGTGCGGGCAGGTGGTTTCACAAGTGCCTTCAGGATGAGGCCCAGGTGTCTGCGAGCATGGTTACATGTGGTTGTTGTGGCCCAGGTGTTTGCAGGCGGGATGTGTGGTTGTGGTAGACCAGGTGTGTGCGGGTGGGGATGGCAGTGGGACTGCAGTGAGAATGGCAGGGGAGGTTTGATGCGTAGGATGTCTTCAATAACCAGTGGGAAAGTGGTGCAGGGTACCTAAATATTGATGTGCTATTACTATTAATTTACTTGACTTGTGTTATTTGGGGAGTTTTCCTTGGTGAGGTTGGGTGGATATAATCCTTGCTAGGTGCTTTAGTTGTCTCCTTCTCTCATGGGGCATTAGAATGCCTCCCCACTTGTGCATGAGGGCTTTTGGTTTTCCCTACTGAGTATACCTGTATACTCACCCTACATATGTAAAATTGCTTTTAGGTTTCCAGGAGGAATTCGGGGATCGTGCAGGACCGTACTAGTTCAGACATTGGGACAATTGTAGTTTTTGTTATGTTTTTCTTTTCTTTGGTACTTTCCTTGGAGTTTTCTTGTAATTTTTTAGCACTTACTTTTGGAACATGCATGTGGAAATGGTTTGTTTTTTCCTTACTTTTACTTCCAGTTTTGGTGTTGATTAGGGATGTACCATCTTATCTCCCGATCCTACTAAATAAAAAGGGTAATGCCTTCCATTTTGTGTGTGATTCTATACCCTTGGTGCTAGTCGCCACTCTAGGACCTATTGAAAGTGGGTTTCAGGGGCCATTATCTCTCCTTCAACTCGAGGAAGGAAGGGTATGAAAATCCGCTATCCCTTCCCTAATCTTGGTGAAGGTGGGTTGTGATAGAATGATATCAGAGGAGAGGGTTGAGAGATAGGATGGAGCCCGGGGTTAGGCACAATGAGGATTTCATGGGATGGTAGGGTAACAATGTTAAACAACCTTGGTGCACGAAATAGGCCAGAGAAGATCGGCTAGGACACGAGATTTTAGGCCCCCCCGTGATCCGATGCAAGGACTCAAGGCCTACCAAACGACTAAGTGAGGCTACATTGATTTTAAGGTAGATACCCTAGGAAAGGTACATGCATCATAATGACTTGTGTTCTTGTGTGTTATGGGTGGTCTGGTAATTTAAATGAATAAAAAGTTTAATCAAAATTTAAAAGCAATATTCTACACTACTCAGGATTAGGCATTCCTTGTTTACCTTACAGCTAGGGCACCCGGACAACGACCACAAGTAGTGCGTGCGATCGAGGCCCAAGAGGCTGATTTGGATGATCAATAGAGGGCTGACCAAGAGGAGGAGGATGACCAGTGGTAGAGGAAGCTTCGTTCTTTTCAGCGACAAACTCTTGAGAAGTACGAGGGCAGCTTCTCAGACATGGAGAGAGAGCTGGCTCAAGGAGCTGGTGATAGCTTTCAACTTGATCCGGGAACCGACGGAGTACCTGGTTCCTCTGACTGTAAGACAGATGTGTGGAGCGTCATGTCAGTGGTGGACTCTCTATCTTGGGGGGAAGAGGGAGGCTGAATTTTTGTGGACTGACTTCGAGAGGGAATTCCAGGCGGAATTCCTCTCTTCCACGATGAAGGCAGAAAAGAGGCAGGAGCTACTCTCCCTTCAGTAGGGGAGCATGTCAGTAAGGGAGTTGAGAATCAAGTTCAAGGGTCTCCTTTGTTTTTCTTCGGACATTTTTCTAGATGAGGAGTCTCGAGCGATACATTTAGAGGAGGAGCTTCGTCCTTCTCTTTAGTATGCTGTTACTCCCTTCACCCTACCGACGTACTTGGATGTCCAGAAGAAGGATGAAGTGGTAGAAAGGATGCACACGCTGGGAGGTATGCCGTGAGAGGGGAGCCAATTGGGATCGTCAAAGGGGAAGGTCATCAGTAGTAGGCCTCCAGCGTAAGGGCCTTCTAGGTTTCGACTAGTGGGGAGCAGACCCCAGCAGTTCCAGTTTCGATCTCCCGGTCCTCACCCTTTCCTCACAGGCCCAGGACCGAGGTGATTCATCTGTGGGAGCCATGGTCACCTTTGAAATCAGTGCCCAGACAGAGTGCAATACAGTGGGGGTGGACAGGTTCAACGCCCACCTCAACAGCAACAGTTTCCAGCCAGGCCCTTTCAGCAGCAACAACAGGGACAACGAGCTCCTGCTCCTCCGAGAGCAGACGTGGCAGGAGGAGGCCAACCCCAGGGTGCTTCTCAAGGACCTTGACCAGGGCGTGTTTGGGGAGGCAACCGACAGTCGAGAGGCGGAGGAGCTGGGTGTGGGCAGTTGCACGCCGCAGAGGCAACAGTTCTAGTAGGCCCGGAAGTTGTTCGAGGTACGATCAACATGTTTAGAACTCTTGCTTGCACCTTGTTTGATTCAGGAGCTTCACACTCCTTTGTTACACCCAGTCTATCCCATTCCTTATGCCTTGAAATAGAGATACTCTCCATGCCCCTAGTGCTGAGTATGCCAGTTGGGGGTCATACCAGTCTATTTGATGTTTGTCGAGGATGTAGAATGATGTTGGGGCCACATCAGTCTAGTGGGGATCTTTTTCTGCTACAAATGTAGCCATACGATGTCATCCTAGGCATCAACTAGCTTTTTTTCTGTGCACATTGTTATTGACTACTTCTGGAGAAGAGTCACGTTTTCCGATGAGGATGGCCAGCGTGTGGATTTTGTTGGTGAATAGAGTTGTCAAGTGGGGAGACGGCATGTGGAGCCTCTTCTTTCTACGTTGGCCGAGATTTTAGAAGAATTAGTGGATGCTGAGATGATGGATGTTCTGAGAGTTGTTAGAGAGTTCCTGGATGTTTTTTACGAGTAGGTTGTGACTCTACCCCCTCGACGTGATGTTGAGTTCGGGATATACTTACAACTCGGTGCCCATCCGATTTCCATTGCTCCTTATCGGATGACGCCTTTTGAGTTGTGGGAGTTGCAGATTCAGATTGATGATATGATGAAGAAGGGTTTTGTTCGACCTAGCGTGTCACCATGGGGTGCTCCAGTCTTGTTCGCGAAGAAGGAAGATGGTGGTCTCAGGCTGTGCATAGACTACCGGAGACTGAATCAGGTAACGGTCAATAATCGTTACCCTCTCCTGAGGATAGACGATCTCTTTGACCAGTTGATGGGATCAGGTTGGTTCTCTAAGATCGATCTGCGGTCTGGGTATCACCAGTTAAGGGTGAAGGACAATGATATTCCGAAGACTGCTTTCAGGTGTAGGTATGGGCACTTTGAGTTCGTAGTCATGTCGTTTAGTGTTACGAATGCACCTTCTGTGTTCAGGGGGCTCATGAACTCTATTTTCTACGAGTTTCTGGACCAGTTCGTCATTGTGTTCATCGATGACATTTTAAATATTTGTCATGAAAATAAGAAGTCATATTGAAATTTGTGAAGATTTTTCATGAAAATAAATCATGTTTTATTTTAAAAGTTTTATATTGTGGAAAAAATGGATACTGATTTTGAAGTGTCCTATTTTTATACATATGAGTTTTTATGGACTAAATCTCTAAAACTCTAGACCTAAAAGTTCATTGGGAGTGAAATAATGTGAATTATAGTTTAAAGATACTAGATTATGTGATGTTTAAGGTCGCGACCCTACATAAACTATTCATAAACATCCAAAACCCATATCTATAGATGAATTCTTTCAATTTACCATCATTTACTACTTTTATCTTTCTTTGAAAGGTTTCCTCATCCTAATATTACTTATATATATTTTCTAGTAAGGATGGTTATGAAATTTATTAAAAAAGGAAATATGGATCCCCTTGCCTAAAAATCACCACATCCATATTTAAAAGATATTTATATATCAGATCCTTATTATTCCTTATCATGGTCACAATAGAATGGTCCCTCCTAATCTATTCAATAACCCCTTTTTCCTTCCTTGGGTGGTTGTGTATTAAGAAAGCATAGTCGTTGAGTAGTTCCAAGCATCTTATTTTCTGTATACTAAGATCCTTCTAAGATAAGATACAATTCAAACTCTTATGGTAAATATATATATATATATATATATATATTGTATCTTTCTCCATAGAGGTAGTGTACCCATATTTTCAAAGAAAATATTATAGCTACCATCTCAAGGTCATGGGGTGTATAGTTTTTTTCATGTATTTTAAATTGGCTTGATGCATAGACAATCACTATATCATTCTAAATAAGGACACAACTAAGTAATTTCTTTTCTGCATCACTATATATTACAAATCCTTCCTTACTAGATGGTAAAGTTTATATCAGTGAATTATTCAATATCCTATTCATATCTTTAAAAATTTCCTTACATTCCCTTGACCATGTGTATTTTACCCCTTTACATGTTATCTTAGTTAATGGTGTAACAATATTGTTTTTAGTGGTTATGTTAATATAAGATCTATCATGCTTTATGTGATGTTTTTGAAACGTTTTCTAGTTCAACCTTGGGACCCATTTTTATTGGGAGTTGTTGGAAGATTAATGTGGAGTTTTATTTTTTTTCTTTCTAAAATGGGAAACACTATGGATTATCATAAGCCTTTTTGGCCCTTTAGTTATTTAATGAAAAATTGGAAAGGGGGTAAAATGTCTTGGCCAAGACATGGTGTATTGGTATGGCTGCCATCAGCCACGACCTAGCCGACCACACTGTGCCCATTTTAGAGGGTTTTGTGAGGGAAAATATTTAGAATACTTGCACATTCTCATGGTGGATGGGATGTTTTTTGACACATCAAGAAACACCATGGCCATGAAGAGGCCCTGGTGGAGGGAATGGTGATGTTCGAGATAGATTTGAAATGAACAAAACTATCATACCTCTTCTCACATCTTAAATTTTTTCAGAAGGGAAACATGTGGGGAATTAATATGGGGTATTTAATTCGATTTTAACTCGCTTATTACCCATATTAATTGATTCTTCCCTCTTTTCATTGATGATTAATTCAATCTGATGAATTGCAAAAAACTTCAAAAAAAACTAGGGTGTATGGTCATACCTTATTATATTGAGGACTACCACCATGAATAACCAGATTTCTCCTTGACTCTCACTCTTCAACCATGATGGAGGATCAAAACATGAATATGGAGTTTGTTCTGGTTGATTCAAATTCATAGATACACAAAATATCTCTTATCTTATAACTATCATAGTGATTGTTTTCTATTTCCTTTTACTAGATTTATAGATTAATATTATTGGTAATTTATCATTTTTACAATTGTTATAAACCTAACCATTGATTTTTTATTCCTTTTGTCTTTCTCTAGAGACCATATTATTTTATGTTAAACAAGTTATAAGAGTTCTTAGTAAGTGAGCTTGATCTTGTTAGTGTGATAACATAGTTTGGGAGATAAAACCCTTGAAAATAATTGATGTTGATGTCAAAAACCTTGAGGTAGGAAGTTCCTTATCATTTGGTTCTCTTGTATGCACATGTTTCCTTGGTGTGTTTTTTATGTTGAAATAATTTGATGAATGCACTTGATTGTGATCACATGTAACTATGTGCATAGAATATGTGTCCTATTTGTGAAACATGTTTCCATGATTAATCCTTTATCTTTATTGATAATATTTGATATTTGTTACATGTATTGTATGATGATACATTTTTCTCATGATGAAATTCTATTCTTTCTTTTATATTCTCTACTATGTTCTATATGTCACCATGCCTTTGGAGGTATTGTTATAGGGGCTTAGAACTAGTGGACTATCATGACCTAATTACCCCTTAGAGGGGGAGTGTGCATGACTTTCGATGATGGAATAGATGGAACTGAGCATAGGGTGTGGATACAAAGATACCTCATGTATTCCATGTGATTCACTCGATTCCTAGTAGACATAGAGTAGAATGAACACTCAATGACTAGTGAATGTTTAGTAGCCCAATTCACTTGATACTCAGTGAATTCTGATTAGCTTGTTCACACAATGCCTTGAGATTCTAAGTAGTATGTTTAATATACTTGTGACTAGTTATTGATTAATTTTGATATCTTGATATACCTTCCGAAATGGAGCTTAAGAAGGTACGGTCATAGATATTCATGGATTTTTTAGCACACAGGTGCTTGGTATATTATTGTTTATGATTTATTATGCATTTATTTCTATCAAGGAATACACCTTTTATATGTTTTCACACTGTTAAGGGGGCATTGGTGGTGTCTTAATTTGTTTTATTATTCACACCTTGCACAAGCATCTCAATGCATGTGCATATTTCATGTATAATGATTTAGGAAAGGGAAAGGGGCCCATGGTATATGTTTTTTCTGAGGATAATGGAGATGGTAGTGGTACTAATCCATACTCTAGAGGATATAATAGTTTTATTTATTCATCTTTGTATATGATACTCTAGTGTGTATTTCCAATCAAGGAGCCCGATTATTTATCTCTATTTATTTGTTTGACATGTGGTACATATGATTTTACATTATGATGTATTATCTTCCACTATAATTACTCTGAGTTATTTTATATTTTCTTTATATTATTATTGTAAGGATATGATACAGATGGTATAGTCTCCCCACAAAGTCCGTTCATACTCTTGCTGCTAGCCGACAACCTCTGGAATACGGGGAGGCATACATGAGGTCTTGTGGCTCTCCAGCTCGAACTCGATGGTTTAGGTTGGGGAATTAAAAAATGGTATCAGATCATAGTTTTCTTATTTTCTTTTTGATAAACCTAGTATATGATAGAAAGGAGATAATCTATATGGGACTCAAGTAGGGGAGTTCCTATGTGCCTGACCATCTCATGTATAATGAACCTCTAAGATACCATTAATGGGATTATTTTTACTATTTTATAAAGTTTGGGTGAGTTAGTGCATCATTACTATCCATGAAGGATCACATTTCATATATATACATGTTTTATACTGCATACTAGTTCTTTAATTAAATAACATGATGTGTTATATCTGTTTGGGATAGATTTATATTATTTTATTTAGTGTTATATTTGTTTTCCATGTTGTTTTGATATATATGTTAGTATTAATTAATTGAAACTGAGCATTCTATTATTTTTTTCATATATATATATATGAATGTGACTAACATGAAGGGATGGAGACCTTGGTTAACACTAGGAGGAATATACCTTGTGTTATGGGCAGAATCCTAGGAGAACCTTTGTGTGATCCCATAGACTGATTAGGATGTGTCTTAATGACTTCAGTTTTTCTAAATGTTTCCTTCATGTTTCAAAATATTCCATCCAAAAAAATATTAATGGGATCACAATTTGACATGTTCTAGGATGCTACCACTAGAGAGGATTCCCCTATTCCACCACCTACAATGTAAAAGGGTTCAGTAGAGAAAACTTCCACAATTTCTCCAGCGGTGTAGGTAGTGTTCCCACATTAGGAAGGAGTCCTTCTGCTTATTCCTACCTAGGGAAGAGGGGAATCGAGGTCATGGTCCACTACCCTAGATACTTCTATCTCTAACATCTACTAGCCTTTCAAGGCATTGGGGGGGCCACCTGATGTAGAGGACTAAATAAACATCATCAAGAGTGTCTTTGAACTTATTTATATAACCGAGGATTAGAAGGTGAAGATGGAAATGTTAATACTATAGGGATATTCTAGAATATGTTGGAGTGTGATGGGATAGGCTTGCAGACATGTGGGTGTCACCTAGGATACTTTCAAGAATGTTTTTGTGGAATTATTTCCTGATACATTGAAGATGCACCAAGTTTACATGTCCAGGGAGTGACATATGGGTCCATGATAATATCCAAACACTCTACTTGTTTCACTTATCTACTTAATTTTTCTACTCTATTGGTCAGAAAGTATGAATAAAATGATAGATTTTTCAAGATCGATCATCATCCCAACATTAGGGGGTGGGTCTAGAGTTTCATCCTAGAGAAAAGCCCAAATTTTCTCTATAAGGTCTTGACTATAGAGAATGTCCTAGAGGAGGATCAAGTAGTTGGTATTTTTCTAGATTTCAATACTCAAGAGGGTAGACCACTTACTATTGTGATGAGTGTACCATCTGGATGAAGGAATAAAAATATCGGGGAATCATAAAATAGTAGTGGTAAGCAAGTATAGTAGAGTTAAAATTTTATAATTTCCTTAGGAGGAGTACCACTATGCTCCAATTTTTGGGAATGTCGATCACTACCATAAGGCCTTCACAACACTTCAGATCCATTGTAAAAAAATTCCTAAAGATGGGACACCTTTAGTAAATTTTCACCAGGTACATCAAGATTGGTTTTCTTAGGGGATAAAGGTAGACATAGTCAAGGAACTAGGGATCTGGGTGTAGTCTTTAGTAGTAGTCTCTAATAGTGACTACTCATATAGTTCATGCATATGAAGGACAAGGTCATAGAGCTGAGGTAGGTTGAGTATATATAGTAGATCAGAATCTAGTAGATGGGGGGTTAAGGACTATCTACTATTGAAGGCATGGTCTTGATCACTTATTTGTTGTTTACTACTTTGTATGATATTGGTGCTTCCTATTCCTTTATTCCTTCTCAAGTTTTTTTTATATATATCACTTATCAATTAGATTGTATTCTGAGTTGCTTTCCCTCGACACACCATTGTGAATAAAAGTGGACCATCTTCAGTGATTCTGAGAGTGTCTTATACAATCATTTCTAGTTATGGACATATGTGGGACTTCATGATCCAAGATATGATGAGATTGCATGTGATTATTGGTATGGAATAGATGATTAGTTTTCAATCCCACATCAATTGATATCGAAGATGGGTATAATTTATTTTGACTAAAGGAGAGAAGTATGTGTTGAATGAATAATGATAACTGGGATCAGGTAGAGTGGGTCCATAATTGAGATTGTTTGGGATGATTATGGTGTAGATTGTAGGATTGGATCATTCAATAGGATTAGTGGTAGCCCCCTCATCTTTTCCTCTAGTTGTAAATCCCTCTCAGGACATATTTCTAGATGAAATCATAGGACTCCCCCTTAATAGAGGATTTGTTCTTGAGATAGAACTCATGCCAGGTACACAACCAATCACAATACCCCTTATCATATAGAGATGGCCGAGTTAAAGGAGCTCAAGGTACAAATAGGCTTATTAAAGTAGAATGGATTTATCAGTTTGTGTAAATCAGCATGGGGTACACTTTTTTTGTTCAACAAGAAGGAGGATGGTAGTCTTTGACTCTGTATAGATTACTATAAACTGAATCAAGTGAAATTGAATATTAAATATCCTTTACCCAAGATATATGATCTATTTTATCAATTATAGGGATCCTAGTGGTTCTCCAAGATTGATCTATGACCGGGCTATTAGCAGTTGTGGGTTATAGAGAAGGATATCCTGAAGATGGAGTTTCAAAGATGATATGGGTTATACATGCACCTTGTGAATCCATTTGGACTAACAAATGTTCTAACAATGTTCATGGATCTCATGAACAAGATCTTTCACCCATATCTTGACTCATTATTCATGGTGTTCATTGAAGACATCATCATATACTCACAGACCCTAGAGCATCATGCCAGGCTTCTCAAGATAGTCTTGAGTAAACTTCAAACACATAATATTTATGCCAAGATGTCAAAGTGTAACATTTGGATTCACGAGGTGAAATTATTGAAGCATGTGGTGTCTGAGAAAGGTATATCAATGGACCCTCTAAAAGTTGAGGTAGTGATTTCCTAGACACATACCCAAAATATGTTTGAGATTAGGAGAATTCTATGTTTAGTAGGATACTATTGTTATTTTATCTAGGACTTCTCTCATTTATTAGCTCCCATGACTGAACTGATGAATAAGGGAGTGAAGATCTGGTTTCGGGTCGGTTTTATTAAGCTATATCGGAGGTTTAATTAAACCCCAATGTTGATTATTCCTAATATTGGGGTTTTTATGCTATTTACTATGATTCATCAAGAATTGGTTTGGGGTAGTGCTAATATAGAGGGACTAGGTAGTAGTTTATGGGTCACATCATCTACAACCCCAGGAGCAAAACTATCCAACACATGACTTGGATTTAGTATTAGTAGTCTATGAATTGAAGTGTTGGTGACACTACCTCTTCAGTGAAATATTTGTTGTCTATACTTTCTATAATATCCTTCACTATATCTTTACACTATGGGAGCTAAATTTTAGAAAGAGGTGCTTGGTAGAGTACCTGTAGACATTAGACCTTAATATGTCATTTGCACTAGATAAACTTAACGTCATTGTATATGATCTTAGACATAAGATGTATGTAGATTAGGATATTTCTGAATAACATTCATAGGAATAGTGGCACCTGATAATATTTCTGGACAATTGGAGGATGGATACTTCCAAGGAGCAAGGATCGAAGACCTGTTCCCCTTTAGTGGTCACATTTTCTTTGGTAGACTAGGTAAAGAATGGACATGAGACTAACCCAGAGTGCGTTGTGATGCAGGAACAACTAGAAAGAGGTGAACTAATACCCAAGTGGTTATTGGATGATGATGATTTGATCATAGTACATGGAATAGTTTCACTACTTACATTAGAAAATAGATTATTAGGGACTTCCATACCTATAAGTGAGAGGTATATCTTTGGGAGAAAAATATGTACCATGACATTTGTGGGTAGTTTTGGTGGCTAAGGATAATGTGGGACATTGTTGAATTCATTTATCAATGCCTTATCTACCAGAGGATAAGGCTGAGAACTAGTGTCTTAGTGGACTACTCAATACACTTCTTGTGCTTAAGTGGAAGTGGGAGGACTCCATGATGGCCTTTTTGACATGGTTACCCATGACCCTAAGGATCCATGATGTTGTTTCGTTGATTATTGAATATATAATGAAAATTTCGAATTTATTATTGATCTATGAGACTCAATTATAAGAAGATGTGGTAAATTTATGTCTTTGATATTTAACTCTTATATAGAGTTCCCTTGAGCATTGTATTCGAAAGAGATGCATGTTTTACATCATATTTTTAGTAGGTCTTGCAGAAGGCCTTATTGATTCAGATGAGATTGAGAACAATGTTCCATCCATAGACAGATGGATATTCAGAGAAGAAAATTTATATCTTACAGGATATGATTTAGTAATGTTTCCTACACTTTAGTGGAGTGTGTGACAATTCACTGGGCTTGGTTGAGTTTTCATACAAGAACAGTTACTAGAATCGATTTGGATGAAACCTTATGAGTCTCTATATGGTAGTCCATTTCATTCATTAATTTTTTGGAATGAGGATAGTGATATAGTGGTTGTGGGGAAAATTATAGTACATGAGACCTCTGAGAGAGTGAAACTAATTCAGAAGAGACTGCTCACAACTCAGAGTAGGCATAAGTCTTATGCCAACTATAGGAGATGATTTTTGGAGTTTATTATAGGTGAATAGGTTTTTCTAAGAGAGAATACTCAATTAGGACTATGAAATTTGAAAAATAAAGGGAATTATACACTATGATATGTTGGACCCTTCTTGATCATAGAGAGGGTTGGGATAAGGGCATACCATATGGATCTTCCTACTCGCTACTGAGGTATGAATGATGTGTTTCATGTGTCTCACCTCTGGAGGTACATTCACAACCCCACATATGTCATCGACTATGGGGATTTTGAGTTGAATCCTAACACATCACATATATAGAGGTTAGAGAAAATTTTAGACCATAGAGATAATGTCCTACAAGGGAATATGGTACCAATTGTTCAAATCATTTAGCAGCATGGATGGATCTAGGAGGATATTTTGGAGTAAGAGACTATTGTTCAAGCACAATATCATAATTTTTTAATGTCTACATCATATATAATTCTTGAGGATGATAAGTACTTATAGGAGGAGAATTTTAATACCCTTATTTTTAGTGGTTATGTTAATGTAAGATCTAGCATGTCTTAAGTGATGTTTTTGAACCTTGTTGTAGTTCAGTATTGCGAATTGTTTGTATTGGGAGTAGTTATAAGATTAATGTGGTGTTTTAGTGTTTTTTTATTTCCAAAATGGGAATCACCATATCTTGGTGTAATCCTTGGTTCTCTAGCGAGATTTGATGTAAAATGAGCAAGGGGGGAAATCGCTTGGCCAATCCATGGTGCATGGGAATGGATCATATCAGCCAAAACCTAAGAAACCTCACCACTTTCATTTTGGAGGGTGTGATTAGGGAAAATGGTTAGAATCTAGGAACAAATGAGTAGTGTCCTAGACATTTTCCAACACATTAAGAAACCCCATGGCCATGATTATGATGTGGCAGAGGGAATGGAAATGGTCTAGATATCTTTAAAATGGCTAAAATAATCAATCCTCTTCTTGGATATTGAAAATTTTCAAAGTTAAAATGTGTGAGGAATTAATTTTACGTATTTAATTAGGTTTTAACTCAATTCTTACCCCTGTTAATAACTTTTACCCTCATCCTGGACAAATCCTTCAATATGAATAATTATAAACAACTTTTAGATGATCATAGAGTACATGGTCGACCCTTCTTTCATTGAGGATTACAACCCTATATATCCATGTTTCTCCTTGAATCTCCTTAATAGACCTTGATGGAAGATCAAAACTTGAAGATATAGGTTGTTCTTATTGATTTAGATTCATGGAGACCTGAATATTCTCTTATATTTTCACTATCCTTGAGTAAATATTTTCTCCTTACTTCAACTAGATTTAAATATTACCATTTTCTATAATTTTTCATTTGGGTAAGTGTTATAAACATACCCCTTGGACTATTATTCATTGTGTATTTCTCTAGAAAATGTATTATTTTATGTGAAACTGGTTTTAGTAGTTCTTGGAAAGTGACCTTGTTTCCATTGGTGTGAGAACATGGTTTGATAGATGACACTCTTAACGACCCCTAATGCTGAATTTGATATCTTTGAGGTAGGAAGTTCATTATAATTTGGGGATCTTTTATGCACATGTTACCTTAGTGTGTTTCTTTTGTTATAATAATTTTATAACCATGCTTTATTGTGATCACATATAGGTGTGTGAATAGCCTGTGATACCCATCTGTGATACTTGTTTCTATGAGTATACTTGTATCTTGATTGATCATGTTTGATGTTGGTCACATGTATTGTGTGTTTATACTTTTTTCCTTAGTATGACATAATGTGATTTAATTTTTATTCTCTACCTTATTATGTGTGTTACCATGCCTTTGTAGGTATTTTTCTTGGTTCTTGGAACAACTAGACCATCATTACTTGATTAAACCTCAGTTGGGGAGTGCACATGACTTATGATAATATAGATGATGGGTTTGATCACATAGTAGGGATACAATGATGCCTCATGGATGATGTGTGATTCACTCGATGCCCAGTGGATGCTAAGTTTCATGTTTACTCAATGCCTTATGAATGATGAGTATTATGATCAATAAATTCCTATTGGGTACTGAGTAGTTTGATTCAATTTATGCTAAGTGGATGAGGAGTAGCATGTTTACACAGTGCCTTGAGATACTGAGCAACATGTTTACTAGACATGTGGTCAGTTCTTGATTACTTATGATATCTTGATATTTCTTATGTAATAGAGCCAAATCTGTTATGATCGGGGATCATGGTGGCTTGGTTAACACACATATTATAGATACATGATTGTTTATGATTTCTTGAATATTTATTTTTATCATGGAATACACCTATTATACGTGTGCACACTTGTTAATGACATAATGGTAGTATCCTACTGTAACACCCCAAGATTTTGAAAATAAATATTGAATGCATGAAACACTGATTCCCTACAAAAAACCATTTTTTATAAACTATCCATTAAACATAACTTTGCCTCTACTATGTTTTGAATTTCAAAAAGCAGTCATCTAGAGTTTCAATTAATAAGTTATTTAGAGTCTAATAGAACCAACTTGATTTTTTGGTGAATAGTAACATACCCTTATGAATAGTAATATGACCCTTATGAATCATAAATCATATTATTATTTTATTTTCTTAAGGATATAATATAATAAAATCTTGATGAATTTTTCAAGGTGATATAAAATGAGTTATAGTTTTAAAATTGTTAATTTTTGAATAAAGTATGATTTTATTTAAAAATTAAATTAATAATATTTAGAAAATTATTTTCAAAAAATGGAGTTCATTTTTGAACTCTACACATAGAAAAATGATTAGGGTGAATTTTTGGGATTTTTATGAAATTCTTGAATTTTTGATGAATAGTGAAATACGGTAAAATATCGTATATAAAAATTATCAGTTAAATAAACTATTTATGACATAATGAATGATGTAAGAAGAATTGGTTAGAAATCACATGAACATATTACTATTCTTGGTCAAAATAATCAATACTATTGGTTGTATTTGGAAAAATAATAAAATAATGAGTAAAATAATGGGAAAACCTTCCTATCCTCCACTATAAACCCCCCCTCACTCCCTCTTCTCTTCACTCTTCTAAGCCTTGAAGGTCCTAAAATTTCTTCCCAAATACCCTTCCCTAGTCACTTACCACTTCCTAGATCTCTTGATCTTTTAGAAAGACCAAAAACCCTTCCCTTAAAATAGATTCTCAAGGAGGTGGATTCAAGATGTAAATTCACATTCTATTTCTTTCAATTTCATTTCAAGTTCCTTTCTATTTTTATCCTCTCCTCACATACTCTATTAAAATGACCATGATAACTCTATTATAATCTATATACTAGAATTATATCATGTGAATAGAAGAAAAATCATCAATATCCTTACCCTCTCTCTTATTTTATAAACGAAATCATCGTTCGTGAGGATCCAATTTACAACCTTCGTGGATGAAGAAGTTTCATTCTTCAATTTACCCTTCAATACTGGTCATGAAACCATTTTTATGGTTTAAAAAGGATATAATATATGTATTATAACCTATTTAATATTCATTAACCAATATATGTACAAAATATTAAATCATATGACCAAACTAGTTCCTAATAAGAAAAATATCGCTAAAATAATCTAAGTGATTGTCATTAATATTTCATATAATGATACATCCTCATTAAATTTAACCAAATGATATAAATGAAAATTAAAACCTATTTATGTTCATAAATAATATGTAAATTTAATTATGGATATTTACATCCATTCCTCATGAACTCCATTATTTTAAAACAAGCGAACCGATTATGAAAATCAAGAAAACGAACACACCATAATGACAGAATTCAATATTATAACTTATCAATAAGGACATAAATGAACTAAAAAAATTATGATAAAATAAATAAATGTATAATAGGTTCTTAATTAATTTATTAATGAGTCTAATTTCATATTCCAGGACCATAAGGTCAAGTGTGGAACATTTAGACTTAAGGTAAGGGTTTTCCACCCAAACCTCCATTTTCATTCATGTTACTTTTATTATATACTTACCTCAATTAAATTATCATTAATTAATATTTAATCCTCATAATTTATTTATTAATATTCTATATATGTGTTCCAACTAGAATCATACCTTCATTTATGGGGAGTTATATGTTTTGAAAGGATCTTTCAGAAATTCTTCCTGAAATTCAATCCCGATTCAAGGGAATTTCTCAAATTATTACCTATTTTCAAGGGAAATATATAATCTATTTTTAGCAACCACTATTTTTCTAAAATCAATTATTTTATTATTAAAATACCATATTACTTTACTTCTGGTTTTATACAAATATTTTTCAAAAATAACTCTTATTTTCAAAGTAAAAGAGTATTTATCTAAAGAATTACTCGATAATTTTATAAGAGTATCTTCATCTGTTTTAACACTCATTTTGATTATTATGTATTATTGAGATTAATATTTATTTTATCATCTACCATATTTAGTTTAATGGGGTTTTATTAGTTTTACTATGGATGTTCTATCTTAAAACTATTCACCATTTTACTTCGAATGGTTAGTGTTTATGCTTAATGTCTGGGGAAAGTTATTTAGGTTTCATATGTTAGTTTCAATATGAATGTATATATTGTTTATGTTTATCCCTATTCATATGAGGAATGCATTGGAATTATTATGTTATGGGTGGGGCCCTCTATAGCCCCTTGATTCATCGGTAGGTCTCATGTGATAAATAAATATGGACTTGGTCGAGGCCTTTCCCATTTTTAGATATGGTTTTGTTCGAGGCCTTAATAATTTTTAGATGTCTTGGACGAGACCTTTAAGGTATGTTTCAGAATGTCCGACATATTCATTTCCCTCATTATGAAAATAGAATTGATAGTTCATGTGGTTATTCTACTAGTAGAATACCCATGATTATGTTTTTTATGGCATTATTTATTCATCTCTTATTACTACCACAATGGGTTTAAGTTTATTTTTTAAAGGAATGTGTTTTTAGTTATTCACCATACCTAATTTTTATGTTTAAGATATATTTATCTGTATTGATTACCCTTACTGATAATTTGAGATAACCCCTTTCTTATGTTTCATTTTCCTAGGACATGAGGAGGTATATTATGAATGACATGAAGAAATAACCTAGGAGTAATGGATGTTTTCAAAGGAGTTTCTAAGTTGTATTTATTTTCAACATATAATGTTGAACTTATGTATATATCTTGTTTCCAAATATACTAATCTACTAGGTCCTTTGGGATATATATTACTTGTTTATATGCCAATGTAATAAAATAAGGCACTGACTCCGAGAAACTAGGGGTGGGTCCTTACAGTTGGTATCATAGAAATTTTAGTAAAAAACATGGAAAATAGATATAGAAAAAGTATATTATTAAACAAAACTCTAAGATATACTTTGGGGATAATAATACAAGGACATCATAGAATTTTAGTAAGGAATATATAATGCGGTTTATTAAGAAATTGCATCCCTGTCTGGATACAAACAAGTAGAGGTGGATCCAGAATAGATGTATCTAGGGGTAAAACCCAAAAACACTGATTTGATCTAGACTCAAAAGGAAATTGGTGCATGACAACGGGCCTTGCTGCACTCTGGGTTTGACACTCCCAGGGGATATGCTTTGGTAAATTTATAATCTTATTACAAAACATTATGGAGGATTTATGCCCCCAAAGTAACCAAAGTATGTGGTTCTAGGATTTATGATGCATAAATTTATGTTATGCGTTATACCATGTTTATAGATACAGAGAGTTCATAATTTTATGAGGTAATATATTATATATAATTGATTAGAAATGGTAACTAGAATAAGGAATGAGAACTTCACCAATGCACATGATGGAAAGAGTAAGAATGATTATATATCCTACAGTCTTAAGCCATCGTTTCAAAGGAAGACAATATCCCATGTGTCCTCATCATATGAGGAAATAGTATCATGTGTTAACAATCTATATAAAGAGTTCTTTGAGTCCTATGGATTTGAAGGGAAGAAAAAGAAGAAGAGTATGGTAGAGAAAAATATGGATAAAGGGAAGAAGGGAAAGAAGGGTTTTACCACATGTGATAACTGTGGAAAGAATATCCCCAGTAAATTCTTGAAGGGAATGGGTGTTTGTTATAAGTGTGGAGAAAAAAGACACCATGTTTATGATTTAAATGGTAAGAAAAATGTTTCCAATGTACAATGATTAAACTGCAAGGAGATGGGACACTATGCGAATCAATGTTCCAAGCATCAAAAGAATATACCCCAAATGGTGATTATGTATAATGATCAAGTTATGATGCTACCATAGATGAACTAGAATGATTAATATTCCTAGTTAAGAATCATGTAATTTGAATATTTTTTTAGCAATGTACTCCTTAAAAGAATTATGGAATATATGAGGATTGTAATGCAATACTTTTTCATTAAGTATTTTAAACCATAAATTGAATGGTACCAAGAAAAGATATTCAGTGGAAAGTTAATTTTTTTTAGAAAATGCATGATTAAAGGAAGGAAAACACTTAATATATTTCTAATGGTGAAGATAATGATGAAAAAATGATTTATTTTTATAAGTAATGACTACCTGAAAATTGATTTTTGACTTGTCGGCAAGTGGTCTATGCTATCATTGATGGAGTTTACAACACTTTTGGATATAAGGAATATACCTAAAAACATGTGTAAGGATGAATGCATGTTTCCAATAAGGTTTTACCATAATTTGAGTTATTACCATATTTTAAGAGGACACATGATGAAGATATTCACATGTTTGGAATGTGAAAATTTAGGGCTGATTTATGTTGATGAAAGGAAAATAAGGTAGCAAATGTATTGAGCAGGATAGATCATGGAGTTCTAAACAAAATGAAGATTTCCAAGGACCCTGTGTATATGGATCTATCAAGGATGGATATGAGAAAGGTTCTAAAGTATTAGATTATGATCTTTTGGAAAGGTAAACCATTTGTGAAATGATTTAAGTTGATCATTGTATGAGTTTTTAGAGTTTAATGTCACCACATGATGTAACTTATGCTAAGAGATGAAGTATGTGTAGTTCAAGGAACAATCAAAAGATAATATAATGTTTATGAAATATAAATGTATATTTTTACACTTATAGAGTGGAATAATCCCTAAACTCTTTGAAAAGAGTCTTAAATGTAGTTCTATTATCATAATCTTTGATAAAGTTAATGGATTTTTTCATAATAATATTTTATGGTTTTATGGTAATCTACTTTCATCTAATCCTGTTTTCTATCACTAGAAATTCATTGTTTGGGTTTTCTTCTATGCCTAGGTTTTTAATTCCACTCAATGTCACTCCATTAGAAAGGATAATTTATTTATTTATTCATTTATTTATTTATTATTATTATTTTTTTGACCACCACTTTTCCCTTAACCTTTTTAAGGCCAATATTCTATTAAACCTATTTCTAATATGAGTTTTTCCCAACAAAATTTTAAAGTAATAACCAATAAATTTCAAAGTGAAATATCAAATTTTGAGGACAAATTTTTTGTAAGGAGGAGATAATGTAACACCCCAAGATTTTGAAAATAAATATTGAATGCATGAAACACTCAGTCCCTACAAAAAAAAACATTTTTATAAACTAGCTATTAAACATAACTTTTCCTCTACTATGTTTTTAATTTTGAAAAACAGTCATCTAGAGTTTCAATTAATAAGTTATTTAGAGTCTGATAGAAGCAACTTGATTCTTTTGATGAATAGTAACATACAATTATGAATAGTAATATGAATATTAATATGACCCTTAGGAATAGTAAATTGTATTATTATTTTATTTTCTTAAGGCTTTAAGATAATGACATCTTGATTAATTTTTCAAGGTGATATAAAATGAGTTATAGTTTTAAAATTGTTAATTTTTGAATAAAGTATGATTTTATTTAAATATTAAATTAATAATATATAGAAAATTATTTTCAAAAAATATAGTTCATTTTTTAATTCTACACATCAAAAAATTATTAGGGTGAATTTTTTGGATTTTTCTGAAATTCTTGAAATTTTTATGAATAGTGAAATATGGTAAAATACCATATATAAAAATTATCATTTAAATACACTATTTATGACATAATGAATGATTTAATCACAATTGGTTCGAACTCAAATGAACATATTACTATTATTGGTCACAAGAATCAATACTATTGGTTGTCTTTGGAAAATAATAAAATAATGAGTAAAATAATGGGAAAACCCTCCTCTCCCCCACTATAAACCCCCTTCCTCTTCAATTAACTCCACTAAGACTTGAATATACTAAAAGTTATTCCCTAATAACCTTACCTAGTCACTACCCTCATCCAAGATCTCTTGGTATTGCCAAAATACCAAAACCCCTTCCCTTAAAGAGATTCTCAAGGAGGTGGATTAAAGAGGTAAAATCACATTCTATTTATTTCAATTTCATTTTAAGTTCCTTTATATTGTTATCCTCTCCTCACATACTATATAAAAATGACTATTATAAGTCCAATATCATATATATAATAGAATTATATCATGTGAATGGAGGAACCATCATCAATATCCTTACTCTTTATATCTCTTTTATTTTATAAACGAAATCATCATCTGTGAGGATCCAATTTACAACCTTCATGGATGACGAAGTTTTGTTCTTCAATGTACCCATATATACTATTCATGAAACCATTTTTATGGTTTAAATATACTATAATATATGTATTACATCCTATTTGATTTTCAGGAACTAGTATATGTACATAATATTAAATCATATGATCAAACTAGTTCCTAATAATCAAAATATCCCTAAAATAATCTAAGTGATTGCCATTAATATTTCATATAATTATTCATTCTCATTCCATGTAACCAAATGATATAAATGACCATTAACACCTATTTATGTTTATAAATAATATGTAAATTCAATTCTGTGGATTTACATCCATTCCACATGAACACCATTACTTTAAAAATAAGTGAACCAATTATGAAAATCAAGAAAACGAACACTCCAGAACGAAGGAATTCAATAATATAACTTATAAATAAGGAAATAAATGAACTAAAAAAATTATTATAGACTAAATAAATGTCTAATAGGTTCTTAATTAAGTTATTAATGAGTATAATTTAATATTCCATGACCATAAGGTCAAGAGTGGAACATTCATACTTAAGGTAAGGGTTTTCCACCCAAACCTCCATTTTTATTCGAGTTACTTTTATTATCTACTTACCTAAACTAAATTATTATTCATTAATATGTACTCCTCATAATTTCTGTGTGAATGTTATATATATGTTTTCTAACTATAATCATACCTTCATTTATGGGGAGTTATATGTTTTAAAAGGATCTTTCAAAAATTCTTCCTGAAATACAATCCCGATTCAAGGGAATTTCCCAAATTCTTACCTATTTTCAAGGGAACTATATAATATGATTTTAGCAACCATTATTTTTCTAAAATAAATTATTTTATTTTTAAAATACCGTCTTAATTAACTTTTGGTTTTATACAATTATTTTTCCAAAATAACTCTTCTTTTCAAAGTAAAAGAGTATTTATCTCAAGAATTACTCGATGATTTTATAAGAGTATCTTCATCTATTTCAACACTCCTGTTAATTATTATATTATTGGGATTAATATTTATAATATTTTATATTGTATTTAGATGAATGTTTTATGATTAGTTAGATTGTGTATGTGCTATCTTAAAACCATTCACCATTTTACTCCGAATGGTTAGTGTTTATGCTTAATGTTTGGGGAAAGTTATTTATGTTTCATATGTTAGTTTTAATATGAATGTATATATTGTTTATATTTATTCCCATTCATATGAGGAATGGATTATAATTATTATGTGATGGTTGGGGACCTTTATATCCCCTTTATGCATTGGTAGGTGTCACGAGAAAAATAGATATGGACTTGGCTGAGGCCTTGCCCATTTTTAGATATGGTTTTGGATGAGGACTTAATAATTTTTAGATATCTTATAAGAGGACATAAAGGTATGTTTTATAATTTATGGTATATAAATTTCCCTCATTATGAAAATAGTATTGATAGTTCATGTGGTTATTCGACTAGTAGAATACCCATGAATATGTTTTTTATGGAATTATTTATTCATCTCTTATTCCTGCCATAATGGGTTCAAGTTTATTTTAAAGGCATTTGTTTTTAGTTATTAACCATGCATAATGTTTATGTTTAAGATATCTTCTTATATATTTATTACCCCTACTGAGTTTTTGAGCTCACCTCTTTCTTATATTTTATTTTCCCAGGACATGAGGTGGTATATTATGAATGACATGTAGAAATAACCTAGGAGTAATGGATGTTGTCAAAGGAGTTTCTATGTTCTATTTATTTTCAAGTTGTAATTTTGAAATTATGTATGTATCTTGTTTCCAAATCTACTAAACAACTCAGTCCTTTGGGATTCATATTACTTGTTTATATGTCAATGTAATAAAATAAGACACCAGTTCTAGGCAACTAGGTACATGTCCTTACACCTACTGGGTTTTAATAATCACACCCTACACGATAATCTCAATAAAAATATATATATTTCATGTTTATAGATCTATGAAAGGTAATTGGGACCATGGAATATGATTGAGTTAATTATCTTAGATACGGAAGTGGTTTTGGGATGTACTCCAAAAGATACCATAGTTTTATTTATTTATCTGCTTACATGTTTACTCTTGTTTGGATTTCCACTCATGGAGCCAAAATATTTATCTTTATTTATTTGTATGATATGTATACCATATGATATTATATTATCATGTATTTATCTTCTTCTTTAATTACCAGTTGTTGTTTTATATATTTTTTATATTATAACTGCAAGGATATGATACTGAGGGTATAGTCTCCTCACTGATGGAGTTCACACCCTTTCTGCTAGTCACAACCCAGTTGTTTATGGGGAGGAACACATGATTCATTTTGGATCTTGGGCTCATACCCAATGTTTTAGTTTATGGAGTTACAAATGGTTTGTAAAACCAATAAAAATCATGAAAAACTACCGATAGTCACAAAATTATCCCAGGAAACTTAAAATATGAGTCATGTTTATCGATATAGGAAATTATTTTAATACCTTTATCTTTTATTGGTCAATAGATATTCTATCCTTAGAGAAAATATTTCCAAGAAAAGAAAATTCATTGAGCTATAATTTACAATTACTATATTTTCTATATAATTCCTTTTTACCAAGGGTCTCTAGGATTTTTGCTGATGACTCTCTTGATCTTCATAGCTCTTAGAGTATATCATGATATTTTATATAAATATAAAAAAAGTTATCAAGATAATCCTTGAATAATGTATTCATTATATCCATAAATATACAAGGTAAATTAGTCAATCCAAAAGGCATTACCATAAACTCATAATGTTCATACCATATTCAAAATTCCATCTTCGATATGTCATCTTTATTCACCCATAACTGATGAAAATAAAGATAATATTTATCTTTAAAAAATATTTGGATCATTGAAGTTGATCAAATAATTCATTAATGTGTTGTAAATGATACTTATTATTTATATTAATGGAATTTATCTCTCTATAATCGATGAAAAATATAATGGACGCATCTTTCTTTTTCACGAATGAAACTCAGGCTCCCCATGGTGAAACACTAGGTAATATAAATACCTTATCACATAACACATGAAATAATTTCTTCAACACCACCAAATCCATTGTTTCTGTTTTATAATGAGTTTTAGATATAGACCTTGCATTAGGAATGAGTTCAATAGAGAACTCAACTTCACACTCTGGTGGATGACTAGGTAATTCTTTTGGAAAAACATCAATGAATTTTTTTACCTTGGGAACATCCAATATTATTAAGATATCTTCCTTGTATATAGAATAAGATTGATCTTCCTCAATCCCGATAATTTAATTTAGGATAAATACTTAGGGAGGATCCACACATGATTTAGATAATGGATTTTCTTCTCTAAATACATGAGATTCCTCCTCACCTTTGTGAATCATAATCTACTTCTCTTGGAAATATTTTTTTACATTATAATTTAAAATTAAATCCATACCAAGGGTCATATCAAATTCAACAATAAGTATAATAACCAAGCATAAAAATTGGGTATTCCTATACATCATAATTGTAACATCCAGACACATATTTTTTGAAATAAGATCACAGTCAGCGACTTAATTGATAACTCCCTTAATAGGGTGCTTGTAAAATATATAATGTTTTTAGAAAACATGGAATATATAAAATATTTCTAAGATACATAATCAAATAAAACATTATATAAATTTAAGGCAACAATAAAAGTACCCACAACCACATTATTAGGGAATTCAACTTTGGACGTGTTAATCAAATAAGGTTGTCCTTTATACCTTGTTGTTTTCTAAGGAAAATTCCCTCAAAATTTGGGGAACTAGTTCACATAATATCCCTTATACCTATAGTTAAATCATTTAATATAAAAATATTAATCCTTTCCATTATATTTGTATGTTTTATGTCCATCTTCTCCATTATTGCAACAAACTCTTTTTCCCTTCCTACAAGCCCTAGGGTATTTATTCTCATAGTTATTGCATGTGGGAAATACCATTCTTTCTTTCTCCACATTTACCATATTATTCTTCCCAAGATGATCATTTTACCTCTTATTCTCTTGATTTCCCCTGAATATATACATTCTATAGAAATCATTTTTTTAATAATGGTTCAAATGACTATATCCTCATATGATGAAATGGTCTAAGAGACTAGCACCCTTTTAAGGCTTGATTTTAACCCATTGAATAAATAAAAAATATTTGTTTTTGGTCGATGTACATAGTTTGAAGCATGTCTTTATAACCTTATAAAGTTATCCTTATACTCAAAAATATTTTCCTCCTAATTTTGTATAATATTGATTAATTTCCTTTCCATTTATATTATTTTCTCATTAGGAAATTATTTTTATAGAATACCTACTTAAAAGTTCCCTATTCCAAGTGATTTATCTCATATTTCTATTTAGTGTTTTGAATTAGTGACCACTATTGGTCTACATATCCCTTTATATAATAAAAAACCATGATGAATTTATCCTTTCCACAACTTAACAAAGTGAAAAAATCTTCTCTAGGGACACAAACTATTTTTCAGTTACTAATGGATTAGTAGTTCCATTGAATGATAAAGGTTGTTGTCTCATTATGTGGTCCAACATAGTTTCACCATGTTATAGATTAGTAGTTCACTCTATGTGGGAAATAATATTTTTCATATCCTGGGGAAACTACCTTAAAATGGTTATTAACTGATTATCCTCAACTCTATCTTCATTAACTTGTTCAGGGGGAATATCCCTAAATTGACCACAAGTGTTGATATAGTTCCCATTACTCCCATTTGTCACCATCTTTCTATAATGGAATAAACATAATTAGATAATGATATTGAATTGTGAAATAAAATTCCTATTATTTTTTTAGTGTGTAACCTAGAAATATAGAGGGGTTTTCATAGTACTTGGGCTATCATATTAGTTTCCTCTAAATCTAATCCCCAAGGATCCTAATAAACTTGATCTAAATCCAACTATAAAAAATAGGACTCTAGAAACCCAAATCTAGTAGTTATATAACATTATTAGTAAATAATACAAGAGGTTTCATAGGATCCAACAACTTAGTAGTATTATAAGACTATATACATTCATGAATAACATTTTAAAACATAAGTTAGAACATGAAAACATTATGAGGAAATGATTATCCCTTCCATTATATCCTTGAAAATTACACATAGTTCTCCTAAAGGTTTCCTAAAGGAAGAAAAAAATAAGGATGTTATTATATGATTAGTAATAAATAGAATAAAATGGAGTATTTTATAACATAAACATGGAATAAGTGTTATATGAGGAATAAATAAACAATGTGAAGTAATAATCCACTGAAAATGAGGGCATTCTATATCCAGAAAATAAATAAAAAACTGGATAAAAATAATCATTGATCTCATGCTAATATAATGAATAATTTCAAACATAAAAGCATTTTTTCAAGGACTTGTACTAATACACTATCCTTTTATGGTAATATGTATACAAAAAACCCAACCTATTTTATCTCATGATACTTTTCGATGCATCTAGGGACTGTATAATTCTGGTCCTTTCCCATCACCTGATTAAGTCCAATGTATTCACCATAATAGTTAACCATGATTTTCATACCAAAACTAAGGAACCTATTACTAAATAAAACAAGGATATATACATAAAGATAAATATATAAATCCAATAATCCCCCCTTAAATATAATAACGTGTATTTCTAGGAGAACATCTATTAATCAACTAACATATTTTGGTGTATCTTCAAAGTAAAATGAAGTACCCTTATCAAAGAAATATAATGGAGAGGTAATTTCAATGTGATGGGTCATCCATATAAGATAGTAATTGGGATTAATTATTTTAATTAGTAGGATACCAAGTCAATGGTTAGAAGAATTCTTCATCATAGTTCATTAAGATTATGTGAATTTGATAAAGCATATTCCCTAGGAGTGTCTATCCAGGTGTGTAGTCATAGGCATGCTCTTTGTACATCAAGGTAATGATTAATTCAATGACCATCCAACCATTTTTGGAGTGATTTCCCCAATGTGTATCAATTACATAACCAAATAAACTTTCTAGTATGTAGATAAAGATTTATTTTATAGAAATCTATACACACTTTTACTTTACCAAAACTTAGGATGGTTCTTCTAATACTGAAAATAATGAGTTTTACAACAATTTTGGTAACTCTTGAATCAAAAGAATATGAGGGAGGAATAAAAATATAAAATTTTAAATCCCTTATATTTAATTATTAATATTATAAAATTATTCCATGGAAATTTATGCACCACACAAAAGGAAATAGTTGGTGAATATGACATGAGTCCAAATAATGAAAGTTGAGAGGGTAAAACCCCACTTATGGATTGAATAAAAATTAAATCAAAACCTATTGAAATATAATGATTTAAATTGTTCATAAAATTCCATGAAAAAAATTCATTTCTACATATAATATATCAAATAGGATGTATATACACTACATAATAGAACTTAGGTGCACAATACAATACGTGTCCCGAAGAGAGTAATTTGAGACAGAAAACCCTTACCAATTATCCTGACTTTCATGAATGTAAATTAACCTCATGTATCCAAATGATATATATATTAATAAATTAAATAATAACCCTAATCATATAAATTTTCATACACTTCATAAATAATAATTATCTATATAAATTCTTCCAATTTTCCACATTGGGTGTTTATAGTTTTGATCGTTTGTATAAGTTTAATAATAGTGATATCCATATTAATTATTATTACAATTTTAACACTTAACTAGTCATAAATTTACTTTTAGTTATTATATTTAATAATTTATGATGTTTAAAATTCTTTTAATGAGTTTTTAGTATTTATCCTTGAATATGAAATAGATAACAAGCATGTTTCGGTGATTCCTAATGATCAAAGGGTGTTTTCTTAATTGATGAATTAAATATTGATATAAAATCTATATAATAAAAAAATCACCATTTAAACATTTATATTATATTATACTAGTAAATATTTTCCCATAGTAATTTATGATATAAATTTATAATATTGTTCAAGTAGGTGTTTAAACCGACCAAACATGAACATACCTTGATTTAATGAATGATTATGAGATGTGTTTCTTGTAATATAATTATACCAAAAGAATAATGACATTATTTAGTGTTTATTTGAGTGATATATCATAATTATAAAGTAATTATAATAATAAGTAATGGATATGAAAATATTATATAGTTTGAATTAAATACTTTCCTCATAGAATGCTTATTTTAAACAGTTGAATTGACGATAAACATTTATTGATCATATAATTAATAAGTTATCCAAAATTTCATAACCTAATATTAATGAAATAATTAACATAATATTTATTCATTAAACCATCATGGGAACCATCAATGATGGGTGTCAATTAAAAATTATTTTTATTGCTCGTGATGGCAGTAGTCTACACGTACACATGAATGATGATTTCATTTTAATTAATGGATGAAATGGAGGAATAAACATTGATAATAACCATAATATAGTGTCATTAAAGTATATAAATTATATTAATATCATTATAATAGTTTTATATATTAAATTTGACTGAATATTATTAATAAGAGAAGCAAAGTAGTTGATAATACTCACGTCAAAGACTTGAATTTTCCCTTGGAAGTCTCATTAGAAATGAATAACTTATGATAAATAATGGTTTGAATATAATTTTTAATATGAGAGACGGTTTTAGGTGGATCAATGTGTCTAAGTTTCAATATTAAATTCAAAGGATGGGTGAGTCTTGAAGTGGTGGAAATGTTACCCTTTTATAAGTGAAGGGAAAGGTAGTTTTGGGAGTAACCCTTACATTATCAACAATGTTAGGTTACTATTCAATATTTAAATGAAAAAATAGAAAAATGATGTTATAGTGAGTTTGAGTATAAAATCTCCCTAGCCACTCCTTTTTTAGACATCTTTGAGTGGTTTAGAGATTTTTTTATCCTTTTCATTAATTTTATGATACCCTTGAAAAATAAATTTTAATCTCAATAATCAATTTGAATAAAAAATAGAATTCCCCATTTTACCTAATTATATACTTATAATTGAAAATTAAAAAATCATTTTATCAAATAAAATAACTAATTGTGTGAAATTTCAATTTTAAAATAAACACACTCAACCTTGTAAAAAGATCTTTTAGAAAAATAAAATTTTTATGTTTTAAATTTATATATAAGTTAAAATTATCTTGTATAATTATTTTAATATTATAAATTGAGATATTATAAAATAAATTGTTGGTATTATAATTTTAATAAAATAAAAAAATGAATATACCTTAAAAATACCTTATTCAAAGAAAAGAGTGAGAACTATTTTTTTTATTAAAGTAACATTTTAATTAGTTCAAAAAATACGGGACACATGATTCATATGTCTAAATAATATTTTAAAATACATATTTTTATTACTTAAATTCATATTTTATTATTTAAAAGTTTTTTTAAACTTATATGTCATTATTATATAAAGGTAATGTCATAAAAATTACAAGTTCCATGAAAATAATATTTTCAACTAAAAACCAAACTTTTAAAAAAATCTCAAGAATTTATACCAGGATAATTTTAGTTTGATGAATTAAAAAATGAAGTTATTATAGTCAATTTTAGTTTCTAAAATTTTCCTTTTAAATATATCCTTGAATAAATAATCCTTAGACATAATGGAGTTTACCCGCTATAATAGGGTCTCAGGTATTATAAAATCCTAGAGACATGATGAGTTTGTCAAATCCATAAGATGAGTGGGATATAATAAATCTCTCCTATGAGTTGGTTAAGGTTTTATGAATAATAAAATATGGATGAGGCATATACATTATTATTATATTAAAAAACATGATGCATAGACATTGTTGTTATATACCCAACATGATGCATGGAAATTATTGTTATGTTCATAATATGATGCATGAACATTATTGTTTTTTCATAACCTTATTCACAAACATAGTTAAATTTTACTTTTTTACACAATGTTATTATTTCCCATTCTTATTATTAAAGAACATTTTTATGTTAAATATCTATGTTATGCTCCATGCCTCATGATTGTTATCTCATGATTCAAAACCCTTATTCCATGGTATATATATTTTTTCATTTGATATTACATATCCTTATGATATATGGGAAAATATTATTATACCATGTTCTTTTAATCACATATTTCTCCCATGATCATGTTTTCACATGCTTACAATCTTACCCATGATAACATATTGATAAGTTTTTACCTGACTAAGCCTTTGGAATCACCAATTTCTTCTGATTTAAATTCCCCATGTTATAAACATGAGTATAACATATGATATGTATAGATTAAAGTTTAATTTGTATGATTATGGAGAATTATTCATAATTACGTGAAATAACATTTTTATATAGCTAATATCCAAATATAACAAACCTTGGATTCTGGGATTTATGAGATTATTTGTGAGATGAAATTTTTATAGAATGATATGATATGTAAAATTATATAAGTTTTATTATGTTGAATTAGTTTTTATCAAAGACAATGTTTAATGATTTTTTTAGCATCGTTTCAGGGAGTGTGGGTCTGGGTCGCTTCATCTAGGTAACCCATCATTGGTGTATTGATTAGATAAAATTAATTAATAGTTAATTAATTAATTAGTAATTATAAAAACCCTAAAAACCTTATATAAATCTCTTACTATGATTCCAACCTAGGGGTGTTTTTATTATGATCAATGAAAACTATAGAGTGAGTGGATAAGGAACATATCAAGTGGTGTCTACATCAAATTGAGGAAACACAACTAGATTCTTAGCAACATCGATGTTCAAATTACATAACAGTGAAAAACAGAGTCATGAAATCGATAAAGAATTGAACTAATGGAGATTCTACATTGAGGTGGGACTTATTTATTTGGATTCATTACTCGTTTTTGTGCTAATTGATTTATGTAAATTCCCCTACTATTATTTGTTGTTTCCTTGGGAAAAGTTATGGATTTATATTTTATGATCATTATTCGTTAGGTTTATTCTTTGGAAATATTTTTCCTAACCATGATATTTATTAATGTGATGATTATACATGGTGGTTATACTTGATTTTTAACTAATTTTCCCCTTTGAGAATCCCTCCTTGATTTACAAATCTTATGTAATATTTAAAATAAATTATCTGGTGGCCGGTATTCACACCATCACCATTATTTGTTTTCCCACCAATTTTTGTGGATAATGATCACTACTATACTATAATTTGGTTGATGGTTTGAATTTTTTTAATGGAAGTGATAGTATAAAAGTGGACATGATGTTATAGGAGGCACCCTATGTGTGGGTGGCCCATAGTGAAACATGAGGTGGAGGAAACCCCATTTTGGGGCGGCACATGGTGTAGCATGAGGTGAATGTGACACTAGGTGATGGTTTTCTGAGGTTCCTTGAGGGGATGATACACTGGGATAGGGGAAAACCATATCAGATTATTGTGTTTTAGGGAGATGGTGGCCATGAGGGTTTCTGCAATGTAGGGTAAAGAGTTGGTAGGGGGAAATAAGTGTTCTTCCCCCACACATGTTGTGTCTATAAAGACAATGCAGGGTACATAGATGGAATTGGGGGTTGTGGAGCTCATGATTCTTATTCATAGATGATACCTAATTATTCTTAGTGATACATATTGGATCATGGAGGTTATTTATGGTGGTAGTGATCATTTTAGTAAGAGATCAATCCCAAAGTACACACAAAAGGACTATATTCATAGAGTCTTGTATCAGTTATATTTGGAGGGTTGTTGGATGTATAGTTTCTTTGGTATCTTATAACATGAAACTGTACTTATATTTAATATCTCATGAATGTTTTTTTATAAAGTTTAGTTATTACACACACACACAAACTAATGGTGTCTATTCTTTTTTTATACATTGTATATATGTGTCTGTTGTAGTTTGATACCAGCCAATGCCTCCCATATTATGTGATATATGAAACCTCCTTTTCTAGAAGAACTCTCTTTTTAATATTTTAATTTATTTTGATCTTGTTTTAAAGAGTTTTTGGGATTGGTAAGAGGTGTTTAGAAATATAGAATTGAAAATGTTCAAGGATGGTAGGATTGTTATATCTTATGAAGCTACAATTGCTTCACTGACTAGCTAGTGGAGTCTGCAGAGATATATAGAAAACTATAGATCCCACTGGATAGTCAGGGAGGAGCCACCTTATAGAAGGTGGGGAGCCTATAACCAGCATGTGGGGAGAATCTATCGAGCCCGTGGGGTTCTTGTAAAGAAGTGATTCTTTTGATTAGCCATCGGCTAGATAGTGGAGGTCACTATCTCCCTAATGGTGTTCAATAGTGCTGAATGAGGAGGCTGATTTTATAGGTTTTTTAAAACAAATAAAACCTCTCAATTTTATTTATCATCTCATTAACCATTCAACTCCCAATACCTTATGGATCCTATTTAAAATTTTTTGGGTGGTCTTCCTCTCTTCCAACACCTCCATTTGATGTTCGTATAATAGATTGATCCTTCATTCTTCTTATGGTGAGTTCTTCACTTTGGACCAATTCATCTCTATTCTCCTTGATTGAAAAAAATATATCCATGATGTATTGATCATATCTAAATGTTTTTGATTTTTTTATCAAGGTATTCATTTATTTTTGATAGAATTGAAACCCAGATTGAAGGAATTGGAATTTGTACGACCTTTAGATCAAGATCATTATTGGTAGTGGATCATATCAGGTATGTTTGACCCTATCATACCTTTATAGTGTTGTTTCTTCTTATCCTTGGTCCTAGGATTCTAAATTTTGCCGAATCAGGATTATCTCCAGGTTTAGGGATTTATTTAGGATTTTGATAGTGACTCTCACTTCTCATCCATGACTTCACAAAATGTTGAAATTCCTTCAATTTATTGCACATTTTATATAGGTTTTTAGCATGTTTTTTAGCATGGGTGTGTAACCCTAAAGACCCATGTTTAATGCTTGTTCACATGTGGCAAACATTCATAGTCCTATGAGACCTATGCTTGTGTTTTTTTTCATGTATATTATGTTGGTTATGATACTTGTTTATTTGTTCTAATGTTTGATCTATAATTTGTACCTTGTATTATATTTTTTCATTCTTCATTCTTGAATTTGAGAATGTAGGTTTATCTTCATGGAATATTCCCATAAGGGGGATGTTTTAGATGCCTAATTAGCATTATTTGGGCTATCCCTTAAATGGGGGATATGTTAGTTGGTTTTTGAACTATCCCATCAAGGGGATGTGTGAGCAAGCTGATCATTGATCCTTCAGGGATGGTGATCAAATAGGAAGATTTAGTCTCCGAGGACCCAACTTATGTTTGTATATGTGTGATATATTTATATTTATATTAGTACCCAATTTATATTGTGGAATGCACTTGTATATCTAATAAAATTATGTTAATATATATTGGTGGGGTCTTATCGAGTCTTGTACTCACACCCTAATCATACATTTTTTTTGCACCTGTATATTTCATTATTAGGGATCTGGTAAAAGGAATGGGCCCTATGGTGGATGGATGAGTAGGTTTGTAGGAGGATTTTGATGATGTTATATGGAACTTAGTCTGAATGATTCTTCTTTTTTATTTTTAGATTACCTATACATTGTATCCTTTTGTTTAGTTTTTGGTTTGATTATTTAACATGTCATATTGATACCAATGAGATAGATTTATTATAATTTCTTCCACTTTGAGGGATATTTATTATTTAATATTTGTTGTTTTAGTGATTATAATTATTTTTTATGCTTTTATGTTCACTTAGTATCGAAGGAATAGTCTCCCCATGCAATTCCATTGGTTCTCACCACTATTTTTAAAACCTCTTTCATATGAGGAGGCATTCATGATGTCATGAGGAACCTGTGACTCAGACCTAAAAGTTCAGATCGGGGTGTTACAAAATGATATTAGAGCAAAAAGTTCACTAAAATGTATTTTCTCTTTAACATGATTTGGGATATTTTAGAAAGGAGTTAGGATAGTTGGAACTCAGGTATTGGAATTATGTTAGTTCCTAACCGACATTGTATAGTGGGCCTCAAAATTTCTGTAAAGTGGGAATTTATGTTTTTATTATTTAATGTCAACATTGAGTAAATTCACATTGTGTGGTTTACATGATGTTTTTATACTAATTTATGGTATTTGGTGTGTGTTCATATATCATGTATAATCACATAGGATCACATTCTATATGCTTTTTTATTGCATTAGATAGAGCCCAAATAATTAAATTATTGTTGAAATTATTATATGATCTTTGTTTCATTATTTCTCATATTATTTTATTTTTCATTTTTATATTCTATACTTGAGTTTATATATGTATATTTGACTAATGTTCATGTACCATAGGCTTGAATTGGGTTTTGGGTAGTGATTAGGGTGTTATGACATGTCTTGTGGGTAGCCTTAAAGGTTGAAATTTGTTGTAAACCCTTGTGTGTGCCTGTGAACTATTAATGATATTCTTGTTCTTTTCCTTTTGTTTATGTTGTTGGATTTTATAAGGTTGGTTTAGAATTTCATGGTATAGAACCCCATATACATCTTTCTCATTCAGTTTCACCACCTATTGTGTAGGAGTATGTAACCAAGCATGCACCCTTAGTTTCCCTAGTGGTTTAAGAAATAGAACCCATCCAACCAGAAATCTTATAGATGATAAATATCTAGGTAGAGGATCCCATAGGGGAAGGTCAATGGTGGTTGAATATGTATGTGAATTTTGGCTCTAGAAACCCCATCCTTTTAGGGAACTAGAGGCTCCTAAGATACTAAGTACTGGATATGATTCATAGAGAGTTTTTTTGACTTGGTATAGATCCCATATGATTAGAAGGTTAATATTCCACTTTTATGCTTCAACTTATAGTTGGATGATTTTGGGATATCATGTTATAGGCTAGTATATGGGAATAAACACTTGAGTGACCTCCAAAGACCACTTCTTTGAGGAGTTCTTCCTTGATTCATTGAAGATGGATCACGGTCATAAGTCCATGGATCTCCATTAGGGTCTGATGATGGTGTCATCCTATTCATCATGATTCATAGATTTGATACTATTTGAATCAATTTTGGTGATAAGTGAGGAGTAAAAATATATATAGTTAGAGATTGGGCTTCACACAAAGCTAAGAAGACTGGTTATGAACTTTTATATGATTACCTATGTTGTAGTTCTTTGTAAAGCACTGATGATAGAGATAACCATCTAGGATGAAAAATCTAATTGTCTTATTCTTGATATCAAAGGACCGATAAGTTCTTTCTTTATTTTAGTCACAATTTCTCATTCTATGAGAGAGAAGAGGAATTTTGAGGATGGAGACTAGGGTGGTTGTTAGTAGTCAGAGAAGAGATGAGCTTTTTTGACTTGTTCTATGGGGACTGACTTTACTAAGTGCTATAATTACAGGAGGAAATGAAACCTTCTCTAGGAATATATTATTTTTCTCCATAATTTTTATCAATGTGGAAATACTAGCCATATGAAGTGGTTATTTTCTAAGGCTTCATGGTTTCACATTGCTAAATCATGCCATAGTGCGAATACAAGATTTCAACAGCAGGTGCATACCCCATAAGGGTTGGTGAACCTAGTGACTTATGAGCCTTTGGGTGTCATGGAGTAGTGGATGGCACAAAATATTCATTTTATCAAGATTTATCTAATGGTCAAGAGGGACCTTACATAGTTGGAGGTATGGTCCTGATCTCTTCTAATATAATTGTTACTTTTTTTTATAGAGGATTATCCCATTCATTTATATCTTTTCAAGTAGGTTCTGGGTTAAAATTACTGATAAAATACTCCTTTGAGCTACTATCTATTAATACACCCCTGTGAATAAAAGTAGATCATATACATATCCATATAGAATTTCTAAGAGTGTTTTCCAAAATTGAGCATGTTTGGAGTTTTATTATTCTATAGAGGATGATTTTACATGATTTCCTAGGCATGGAGTAGTTGACTAGATACCATGAACATGTTGATTATTATTGGAGGTGAGTAACCTTTTTATCACTTAAAGGGGATATGTTGGTTCCAATTGGTGAATGGGATGTAGAGGCAGGAATAGTGGGACCAGATCCTCTCTAGAGAGAATTATTTTCATCACAAGTATCTAGTATGATCCTTTCTATGGATCATGTGGTGACTACCGACTCTTTCCATCTGATGGTGGACCTATTTTGAGATGTATTTCTAGATCATTTCTTGGGGTTTCCCCCACACAGGGTAGTTGAATTTGAGATCGATCTGGTGTCTAGTGCATGACCAATATTGATTCCACTATATCACATGAAACCAGTGGAGATTAAAGAGATCAAGGTAAAACTTAATGATCTAGAGGATAAAGTATTTATCAGACCAATCACTTCCCCTTGTGGTGAAATGGTGTTATTCCTCAAGAAGGAAGATGATAGTCTTAAACTTTGTGTGGAGTACCATAAGTTGAATCAGATCACAATGAATAAAAGGCACCCTTTTCCAATAATAGATGATTTTTTTTATTAATTTATAAAATCCATGTTGTTCTCCAACATTGATATACATTCTAGATAACATCATATTTAGGGGAAAGAGGAATACATCTTGAAATTTATTATAGGTATCATTATATTCTAGTTTTATTTGGCTCTTATTATGATTCTTCTTGATACTAGAGTTGGGTTTGCTGTATACTATGACATACCTAGAGTTGGCCTGTGAGCTGTGCTAATGCAGGGTGATAAGGAAATCTCTTCAGTGATAGATTTATCTTGAACATAGACTAGAATAGTCCAAGGTATATTTTCTACAAATATGGCCTAAATATTCATTAGTGGAATTGGGTAGAATACTTTATGAATTTAGAATTCAAGATGGTGTATGTCCTGGGAAGGGAAATGTAATTGTAGATGCACTAAGAAAGAAAACACAAGATGTTGGAGAAAAATGTTAGAGGATGGATGAAAGCTCATAGATATGTTGGTATATTGAAAGGTGGGTTTATCTAAGTATTGTGGGTTAGAGGTTTTTTCACCCGTAGGGAGAATGTCCTCATTGGTATAATGAGTGAAGTTTATTCAGGAGTAAAATAAAGATTTTTTGGATATTCACAAGAGGTTAGTATAAAGTGGTTCTAATTATGATTGGACTTTGGATATACATGGAGTGATTCTGGTTCATGGTTGGGTGATGGTTCCATATTTTATGAGAATGGAGTTGATGAGATCCTCTCATTATTTGTAGTGGGAAGTGAACCTAGGGTTTAACAATATGTATCTTGATGGTTAACAGTAGTTTTTGTGTCCCAACATGAAAAGATACCTTGAAAATTTTGTCTTTCATTATTTGACTTGTCAAAGAATCAAGGTTGAACATCAGAGACCCGAAGGGTTATTCTTTCCACTTTTAGTTCCATTATGGAATTGGGATGTGGTTACCATATACTTTGTGATATGATTTCCCAGGACTCCGAGAGTTTGAGGAACCATTTGAGTAGTGGTGGATTGCTTGAAAATGGTGGATCACTTTATACCAATCTAGGATATGAGCTCAGTGGATGATCTAGGAAAGATCTTTTCTCAAGAGATCATGAAGATTTATAATGTTCCTTTGAGAATGGTATCTGATATAGATACCCAGTTTACCTCATGGTTTTAGAAAGGATTGAAGTAGGTGATGGGAACTTAGTTGATGCTGAGTATGGCCATTCATCCTTAGACCAACTATCAGTTAGAATAAATGATCTAGACATTAGAGGATATGCTTCAAGCATGTATTCTGGGTTTTATAGGTTCTTGGTATGACAAAATGGAATTATTGGAGTTCACCCACAATAAAATCTCTCATTATTATATTCATATGGGTATGTTTGCGGCTCTATATGGGCAGATATGCCATTCACCTCTATACTGGAATGAGGTAGGTGAGTCTTCAGTTTTTTTGACAAGTATGGTACATGAGACCTTTGATAGGGTATAGTTTATTTGGAAAAGGATAGTTACAACTAAAAATAGGAAACATTCTTATGCTGACTTATGGAGATGAGCCTTGGATTACATTGGTGGAAATAAGGTTTTCTTGTGGGTGTCCCCTTAGTTGGTGAATAAATATATCATGAGGCATATAAAAATGGAACTATGGCATGTCGGTCCATTATAGATCATTAAATACATTAGAAAGGTAGACTATGAGTTGGAATTTTATCTATGGTATTATGGTATTCAAAATGTATTCTATGTGTCATAGCTTCAGAATTATGATCCCAATCCTATGCATGTTCTAAATTTTGAGGATATTGATCTAGCTCCAAATTCATCTTTTATAAAGATAACTATTTAGATATTGGATTGAAGAAATAAGGTGTTGTATGTATAGACTACTCCTCTTGTTCAGGTTCTATGGAAGAACATGTGTGTTTAGGAAGAGATGTGGGAGAGGGGGACATACTTTCAAGCATAATGGCCTGATTTTTTTAATAAAACATATGAGGATACTTTTTGAAGATGATAATTCATAATAGGGGGATAATTGTGACACCTATTTTTTAGGTATGCCTCTCCTTTTAACTTTTGAATTTCTTTTGAGAATATTTTCAAAAGTTTTGAGACTGGTAAGTGGTGTCTGGAAAGCCAAAATAGAAAAGGTGAAAGGTCAATAGTATTTATATAGCTTGAGAAGCAATAAAAACTAAACTAACTAGTCATTAGGATCCACCGTCCATCTAGTGGAGTCTTTAGAGATCTTTAATCCCACCATCCATCTAGTGGGGTTCCTAGGAATAAGTGATTCTACCCAGTGTCCACCTACCCGCCAGTTCCATTCGACTGTGCCCAGTGAGGATGGAGGTTTTATCAGTGTTTTTTTAAAACATGACCACAATCACTCTTATTTATCAACTAAATTCCCATTAAACTCCCAATACCCTATGGATCATCTCCAAAGATATTTGGGTGCTCTCCCTCCATTCCAACACCTCTGTTCGATGCCTGAACAATGTATTGATCTTATATTCTTCTTCTGGTGATTTCTTCTTTAATATGGATCAATTACCTTCTCTTATACATGATAAAAAATGATTATATCAAGGAATTATTTATCATATATAAGGGTTTTGGATTGTTTTAACAAGTTATTCATTTATTATTGATATAATTGGTATGCATATTTAAGGAATTTTAATTTGCATGGCCTTTGGACCAAGAACATTGTTGATAGTGGATTTTCATAGGTATGTTTGACCTTGAACAATATTTAGGGTGTTGTTTCTTCTCAGCATTAATCCTAATATTTTAATTTTTTTTAAATCAGGTTTGGATCTAGGTTTTAGTGGTGCATTTGGACTCAGATGGTGAACCTTATTTTGATTCTTCATTTCACCTAAGGTAGGAATCATTTGAATTTAGAACATATTTTATAAGGGTTATTAGCATGTTTTTTAGTGGTGTGTGTATCCATAGAGACCTATGTTTGATTATTGATCACATTTGGTGTGCATTCATAGCCTTATGAGACCTATGATTGTGTTTCTTTCATGTGGATTGTGCTGGTTTTGATTCTTGTTTATTTGATGTGATGTTTGATCTATCATTTGTATCTTGTATCGCATTGTGTGGTTTTTATATATTTTAGTTGATAATGTAGGTTTAGACTCATGGAATATTCCCTTGAGTGGGATGTATTAGATTCTGGGTCAGCATGATTTGGGATATCCCTTCAAGGGATATATTTCAGTCATGTGTTTAGAACATCCCATTGAGAGGGATGTGTCAGGTGGCTGATCATTGTTCCTTCAGTAATGGTGTCGAAGTAGGTAGAGCTAGCCTCTAAGGACCCATATTATATTTTTTACTTGTGCCATATATTATTTTTTATATCTATAACCTATTTATTTCATGGAATTCACTTGTATATCTTATGAAATGATGTTCACATCCATTGTTGGTGTTTTACTAAGTCTTGTACTCACACCCTACATGGAAAATTTCAGCGTGCTTGTTGATTTCATGATTAGGGATATGGTGAAGGGAAAGGGCCCCATGGTGGATATTTAATAAGGTTTTTAGTGGGATACAAATGATATTTGATGGAAATTGGGATAGATTATCCTACTTTTATTATTGGATTACTCATAAATTGGATCCTTTTGTTTAGTTTTTGGTTTATTCATCACACATGTCATATTGATACTACATGGGATGGATTTATTGTAATTGATTATACTATAATGATTATTTTTTTATTCATTATCTATTGATTTATTGATTATAATTCCTTGTTATACTCTGATGTTCACCTCACATCGAGGGAATAGTCTCCCCACTTTTTTACTTAGGCCCTCACAATTAGTCAGAAATCTCTTTTTTACGGGGAGACGCATATGATATTGTGTAGAAACCCCAAACCGGACCCATTGGTTTAGATCAATGTGTAACCTGGCATTATTAATCAGTTTTAGTCATAATACCCTATCCAATTGGAAGTGGTACACTTAGTTTACCACTGGCTTGAATGGGCCTCTAGTGGGTTGGGTCATTTCATGTGTGGTAAAGACCTGGGTGCTGTGTAGTTTAGGTTTATATGATAAGGACCTTGTATCACATAATTTATAATCATATAACAAGAATTATAAAAGATAACATGAATATATTTAAAGTAATTATTTAAAAACATCACATTGGTTATAGGTGTGATACACTCTCAATTCATTGTAATTAGAGAGTAGGCTTCATTAGAATATACCTTGTGAATTATATAAGACCCTTACCAATTTGGATCTAATTTTGTAGGATTTTTTAGTCCTGTCACTGGAATATTTAAAACCAATAATAAATCTCCTTGACTAAATGAGTGAGGGAGGACCTTCTTATTTAATGATAAAATCACCCTGATTTGTTAAACATTCATGTTTTAAAATTCTTACAACCTCTTCTCATATAGTCTTTCTAATTTGTTTAAACATACTTGTGACCATTCAAATTATGTAAAATAGTAATAAATAGTCATTCAGACTAATGGGAATTTAAATATTATGACCAACACCTCCACCATACCATATACTAAGGAGTATATAGTTTCCTAGGATGGGGTGCATTTGGTGGTGAGGTATGCCCACAACATATTGAGAAGCTTGTCTGACCATACCATGTTATCTACATTCACCATATTCTATTGGATATTCAATAAGGTATTGTTTAAAGACTGTATTAAACCATTAATTTCCACATAATAACATGAATATTGGATGTAATAGATATTATACTTTATATATAGATTCCTAAACTCATGAATGATGAAATACATTCAATTTTTCATGAGTATAGTATGTGGAACTTTAAATCTACTGATGTGGTTAATTTTGAAAAAATATATCATAGATGTTTTACTTTTATTTAAAGGAACTTATTTAACCTAATTAGAGAATAAATAAGTGATAGTAATGATAAAACTAAATCTTTGAAGCATTATTGGTGGGTATGGGCCCTTGGAATCCATCTTCTGAACTATTTATTTCCAAGAATACTTCACAAAATGTAGCAAGTATGAATTCTAGAAAATGAAAAATAATGCATTTTATATGCATGGAATTTTCTTGTGATGACTACATAGTTTTTTATCATTGAGTTCCAAAAGTGAAAGAGTCTCCTAATTTTGTGAGAGTGATTGGTTCTCATTTGTTTGATGCCATGCATGACTGAATAAAAATCTTCTATAACTTTGAGGATCTCTCCTCCTTTAATTCACCTTATAAGAACCACATCAAAGATAACTTGTAGAGTATTTTCATGGAGTTATATTTTTAAAGGGATAAAATTCACCACTCATATATGGATTTTTTCTCTTTCATTCCAGTCATTTAGAATAATCCAATACTAAAGATATTCCACAATTAGGGATATCCAAGTGACCACTTGCTCCATTTTTGGCGATATATATTCTTCTTAAGGTATAATGGTACATATCTCACCACTTTTGTTATCTACATGCCAATGAAGGGGGATACTAATCATCAATGTGTGAAATAGATTACAATTTCATCATTATTTAGGTTGGAAAGGGTGGCCTCTATATTGGCCAATGTATCCTCTTGGGAATTATGTGGGTAAAAAACCCAAATCTAGAAACCCAGAGCCATTGTTTACTTTATTAAATTGGTATAAGATATAATGGATCACATAACCATAGACTAATTAGTTTATTAGTCTTGAAGAACCAAATAAATACATGATCTACATTCCACATTGGAAATAAAATATAAAACATAGTAAACGTAAATATTCTACATCCTTGATACTCAATAACAGATTCTTTATTTATATCCTAAGGAAAGGAATAAATTAAGGGTGAGATCAAATTATCAGTAAGGGCTTCATACAATGGAATATATCATGAGTAAATAAGTCATAATCAATATGTTAAGTTAAATTACTAAAATTACATACTATTTAATCAATATCATGATAAAAAATGAATTCATGGATAATATCAATTTAGTAATCTCACGGGTAATAATAATTAAATTCTCAATGAAGGAAATTAATAATTCTAGACATCAAAATAAAGTATTTATTCCATGAAATTTTGAAATATGGGTAGGTATACACCAAAAAACCATTTAATAAGGCTATAGAACTATTTGTATCATGAGAACCATCAATGATTCAAGGGACTATCTATAATCGGGACCCAACAATAACTAAATTTCCAATAAATTCCTCATATATTGAATAATAAATTTAATTTATAAACAATATTACTTATCATCAAATATTTATATTTATTAAGGAATATAGAATATAAATATTTCCCCAGTTAATAAAATAACTTTATTAGTAAAATACCATATGTAGAAATGGTCTACAGTTTAGGAAATAAGCATACCCATGATACATAAAATATGGATTTGTATGATGAAATATAATCACAAGAAAGTGAATATTTCAAGAGAAATATAATTACCAAAAAAATTAATAATATATAAAATATTAACATCAATTCATTAGAAATATAGGTTTTGTAATAAAAAATATTATAGAGAATAAAATAAAATGGAAGTGAAACATTTAAAATAAAGTTTTATTAAATAATTTTATTTTTAAAACCATTTAAAATTTATAGAATAATATAAATATTATATATAGTTATGGTGGTAGGAAAATTCATTAACACCATATACTTTAAAAAGATACATTCCTTTTAGATTTTTGTAAAGAAAGTAAAAAAATGAATTTTTTAGAAAAAAATATAAATATTTCTTTAAAACCATTTAAAAATCCAAGGATAAAATAAAATTTCTTTAATAAAACATTTGAGTAAATAAAAATGAATTTTTGAAAGAAATTTTGAAAAAATATGGATATAGAAGAAAAATATACCCGATCAAAAAGAGAAATAAATTTAAATTTTCTTTTAAAGATTTATTTTATTAACTCAAGTGTAAAAGAGAGGAAAATTTAGAAGAAAATCTGTAAAATAATTAAATATATATAGTGTATGAAAATATATGGATTTTATGAAGGGTATATTATAATATTCATTCAATAATAATATAATAAATCCCAAAAAATGAGACTGTAAAATAAATTCTTAACTATTTAGTAACTTTTAAATTGAAACCACTTGAAATATTAAAATTGAATTGAAAATTTTATTAAAATTAATGAATATAGATTAATTTTATATTCTTAAAATTATATTATATTTGTAACATAAAATAAAATAGGTACATAATACCAAATATGTCTCAATAGAGAGGAAATTGAGACAAAATTCGTTACCACACACTTCCTCTTAATTAAATGTGATTTATCCTCCTATATAATAATTTATATTTTTTATAATTTAATAATTGAACCCTATAAATATCTATAATATCATATATGATCCAATTATAACATATTATAACCTTTTTGGTAAAATATTTAATTATTATCATTGTTTCAGGTGTTAACTAGTTCTTTTTTCATGCATGTTTTGATTCAGGAGTTATGGTCCATTTGTATTGATCATGGTTATATCATATCCAAAATTTTAATCAGTAAATGAAAATTATAAATATTCATTATATATATATATATATAATCATCCATGAAAAGTGGGCATTAAAAATGAATCACATCGCTTCATGGAGGTGGTAGTACACAAGTACCCACGAGAGACAATATCATTTTTAATGAGTGGAAGGGAAAAAAAGTGGATGATATATTAAATTTAAAGAATAATAATTATTTATTTAATATCATATATATTCATTAGTTACCTCATTTTTAACATCCATGTAAGGAAGTGATGGAAAAAAAATTACATTGGTTCGTGCGGTGGTAGTCCACCGTACACACGAGTGATGGTTTTTTTATCATTTGATAGAGAATGAGATGGATAAATATTATTAAATAAACATAATAACATATCTATATATGTTATATATTTGTTTTATTATTTCTAAATGGTTATAGAATAATTTAAGGTTGTAAAAGAAGAATAAAAATTAAAGTATTTGGTTAAGATGATTACCACTTATTTGAAATAGATCATTTAGATCTCCTCTTAAGGACCCTAGGGTTGATCTATATAATTTGGATACAGATTTTAGGGAGAGGTTTTAGTAGGGTTTGTTCAATAAAAATTATAGCATCCCTATCCTTTTACACATATTATTACATGATTCTAAGCAAAATTAACCATAAAATTACAAGCCAAGGATTATAAAGTTTAGTGTCTTTGTATGATTGGGTATATAAAACATAAAAAATGGAAATAGAATAAAACATATTTATTTTAATCATCCATAAATAGATCCTAAATTCTGTTGATCTCTTACATCTTCATAGGATAACCTGGGGAATACATGAATAAAGGGATGAGCTAAATAGCCTAGTAAGGGTATAAATATAGGAATAAAGAAAATCACATGGGTTAGAAGGCATAACATGATGAAATAAAAAGGCATGGAACATGAATATAAATAAGTAAGAAAAAAGTAGATCATGGGGAAATGTAATCATGGAATCATAAGAATCTGTAAACAACACACAAAAAGGCATAAGCATTAGTCAAGGTTAACTGCCAAGACTATTTCACATGGTGGAAAAAGTACCATAAAGGAATCAGGTTCACTCCCTATCCCAAAATGATGTCGCATGAGACTAAAAATTACCCAATTAATTAGAGTGCTATCTGGGTGAACCCATTATAACACATTCATGCATATGTGTGCCACATGAAGAATCAAACATAAGGGTTTCCCATGAAAATAATTGGGTATCATAATCATGTCATAAGGCATAACCAAAGAGAATATCATAATGGTGTAAATGAAAGAAAGTATTTAAATCATAAATGGACATTAATAAGGAAAAATAGGCATATATCATGATAATTTTTTTCAAACTAAAGTGAATACTTATAAAAATAGTATTTAAGAGACATTATAAATGAAACATTTTAGTGTGGTTTAGGGAAAATATTAAAGAGAATTTAAAGAGGAAAAGACATATTTGTTTTTATAAAACTAGAAACGAACCAAAATAGTTTTTCATCGTAAAATCAGTGATTTTAGAAAAATAATGGTGGATTAAAATTTATTATGGAGTTCACTTAAATATTTATAATAAAAAGGGAAGTTCCCTTTTACAAGACTTGCTTTTTGGGAAGAATTTAGAAGGGAACATTTTTAAAACATGTATTTTCCTTCAAATAATGAAGATATGATCTAGATACATGATTTTTGAACATATAAACAAAATTTTTAAGAATTTAAAAAAATAAATAAGAATTATATTGGGTTAAATAGAGATAATTAGTAACCTAAAGGAAAGAAATGGAGGTTCGATTAGAATCCCTTACCTTATGTCCAAAACGGTTCTGCAATTGATCTTAATGTCTTGGATAATCAGATTAAATTAATTAATTAATTAATTAATTCAGAACCTTTTATAAATATTTTTTATTTTTTATAATTTTATTAGTTTAATTTATGTTATTTTTTATGGTTTATGATATTCAATTTCATTGTTCGGGAGCATTGGTTTCCTTGGTTTTCATGATCGGTTTACTTGTATACATGTATAGAAAATCATGTAAATTGAGAATGGTTTTTTGGAATTGAAGTTATATGTTATTAATTAACATCAATAATATTAAATGGTTTTATAGGTCATTTTATAATTTTGGGCGAGTATGAATCATTAAATAAGACATTAGTAATAATTGTTTAGATTATTTTGGCATTTTTTCGATCATCACAAGCTTGTTTTGTTTTATTAATTAATATTATGTATATAAAATGGTTCCAGAACAATAAATAGTATATAATAAATATATTATAATATGGTTTAACCATAAAAATGGTTTTATGATCATTATTGAAGGAGGTATTTGAAATTAAAAACTTATTCATCCTTGAATACGATAAATTAACACATCACAGATGATGTTTTCATTTTTAGTAAAAAGGAAGAGTGGAAGAGAAATTATGATAAATTATTCCATTAACATGATAAAATTATAGTATATATAATATAATATAGTTTTCATGTCACTTGGATAATTTTAGGTGAGGAGAGAATAAGAAAAGAAATAAATTTAAAAAGAAATCAAAAGAAAATGAAAGAGGATTTTACCTTTTGAATTTATCCTCCTTGAGAACCTCCTTAGGGAAAAGGGTTTGGTCTTTTTTTGAGACCAAAGTATCTTGGATGTTGGGGAGAGTCTTAGGAAGATTATTGGGGAGAATTTGTAAAATGATAAAAGTTTTAAAGGTTTGAGGAGAAGGGGTGGTATTTATAGGGCAGGAGATATGTATTTTCTCATTATTTTATTAATTAGTTTATTATTTTGCCTTAAGAATATGAATAGTTTGAGAATTATCACTAAATATATTAAAATAATTAATTAGAGTTCTATAGTATGGGCTTATACTATATATACATCATATATGACTCAATAATTCTTATATTTAGCTTTTATCATACATTATGGTATTTTACTATTCATAAAAAATTCCAGTATTTTAGAAAAATCCAAAAAATTCACCCTAACCATTTTTATGTAAATAATTTAAAAATTAATTCCATTTTATGAAAATAGTTTTCTATATATGATAAATTTAATTTCTAATTAAAATCATCATTTACTTATAAAAATAATGATTTTAAAATTATAACTGATCTTATAAAATTTTGAAAAATAAATTATGGTCTCATTAAAGTATATTATAATCATAATACAACAAAATATTAATTTATGAATCTATTTTATGAAAATAACTTTTCTTTTAAATCATTATAAAAATTATAAATTTTTAAATAAACATTTATGCTTCACAAAAATACAGAAACTTAACTTATCATCTCCAAAACATTTATTTACTTATACTATGGTATAATTATGTCATACTTTCATTTTTAAGATGCCTAAATTTTTATTATAATTTCATTGGTTATTTTAAAATTCTATTTTAGGATTTACAATTCATAAGGTTCATATTACTATTCCAAAGGTCAAGTTACTATTGCAATGGTATATGTTCCTTAACTTCTAGAAATCCATCTTATTTCATTCATTATTCATTTATAATGTTTGTATTTTGTTCTTTATGTGATTTTATGTAATTTTATGTGATTTATACTAAATGGAATAATTATAAGAATGGAATTTCTATTGATAGAATTCTGGGTTGTTACATTCTTCACCCCTTATGAAATTTCAACCTCCAAATTTTCTTTTACAAACTATGGTGAAAATAAGTGAGGGAAATTCTCTATCATTGCCTCCTCCAGTTCTCATGTTGACTCTTCTTACCTATATTTCCACCATAGTACTTTGACCAGGTGAGTAGTCTTTTTTTCATAGAACTTTATCTCTATGATCTAGAATCTTTACTAGTTGCTCCTCGTAAGAGAGATCATTCTCCAACTGTACCAAATATTAATTTAGTATATGTGAGTGATCCAGTATGTAATTAATCAAGATGTATATATAGAATACATTATATACTTGAGACATGGTTGGTAGAATTTCTAGTCGATAGGCCACAACTTCAACATGATCAATAATATCGAAGGGGATGATGTACCTGGGACTTAGCTTTCCCTTCTTCAAAAATATCATGATCCTATTCCATGGATATATTTTAAGGAATTACATGTATCCAACCTTAAACTCAATATCTCATCGATGATTGTTTGCATAGCTCTTTTGTCAATTTTAGGCTGTCTCGATGTGTTTTTGAATGGTTTCCACCTTATCCACCATTTATTTAATCATTTCAGGCCCTATAATCTTACGTTCATTTACTTCATCCAATCATTCTACTGATATAAATGTTTTCCTATAAATGGATTCATATAGATGCATTTGGATGCTTGAGTGGAAACTATTTTTGTAATAGAATTATTCCAGAAGTAGATGTTGGTCCTGTTAGGTTCTGGGGCCCATAGTGGAAGCTGGTGGGCTGAGGATTTTAAACTTTTCATTGGTGGGATGAAGGGACTTTTCTTCGCCAATGATCCGAGCCCCGATAAGGCCTGAGGATCTCGTGTAAATTGTTAAGAGCAAAAAATTAAAATGAAAATGTACTCGTTTCAAATCCCAAGGCACGGTCGACTGCAACTAGTCGATGGCGATTGTCGCTTAAAGGATCCAAATCAGGATCCCTCTAGATCATCCACACATGCTCCAAAAATCCACTGGAACATTGATCGTTGAATTCTGGGTGCTATAGCGATGATCCGAAGAAGCTTTCGACGTCCCGATGATCACCACACCGAGATCTCTTCGATGCTTAAGGAAGAACTTAATCCAAACTCTTGGATCAACAACTTATCTCTCTAGGAAGTGGGAGGAGAGAGAGGCTCTCAATTTTCATTCCATGAATGAATGAATAGTTATTTTCACACCATAAGAGAGAGCCTCCTCCTATATTTATTGTGACGTTGATAAATACCCGGTAGGGTTCACCGGTCGTTGTTTATTTCAACGTTCACTAAATAAATAATTTTGACGAACTAAACTACTTCAATATTATTTATTATTTTATCACATACTTGTAATATATATAAAATATATCACATAATAAAATCTGAGCCATTTAACTCGACTCGCTATCCCGCTTAATATTAAATGAACCTTGAATATTAAAATAAAATTCATTTGATTAATATTATCTTGTATTTACTTAACCTATAAATACATTAAATAAATTCAATCCCAAATATTCATAATTTGAATATTAATGAATTTATTTAATTCTTTTGGTGATCAAAAACTTGGACAACACTCAGACCCCGTGGTAGGGCCCACTATGTCCATATACCTATTCAACTGAATAAGGAGGATTCTTGAATACGCTATTGTGTGTGACCCTCTAGGCCCTTACCTCAATAGAAGTGAATAAAATCTACAAACCAAGAGCGGAGTCTAGGAACCCATCATGGCCCCTAAAGAGATAAGGATAGTCATAATAATGACTACCATCCTATGAACACTGACAATGTACTATAATCTCTTTGTCATTAAATATCTCATAAAGCAGGACACACTCTTGTGTCATCGTCCTTATCTTGCTTTATTATTTTTTGATCTATCCGGATGGATTTTCCTTTCTACTACTTTGTCCAAAGACTTATGAAGGCAGCACCATCCTAATCAACCAGGACTGAGATATACAACTTCCTGAACTTGGAAGCGACAAATCCTTTCTTGACCATTCAGCCAACGTCATACCACCAACGACACACCCAACACAAACTACCTCACCACAACATCACTACTATGGTTTTCATCTTGCATCAAAGTACATAATCAAATGATATACATTGTTAATGGTCTCAAGTAAGGAGACCAATACAAATGTACATAGATAGGAACAACCAATGACACCCAAAACATGTGGTGTTCCTATTGACGGGTCTGTCCTCATGATCTCATTACTAGAGATCACCAAGTGCGAACTTCATGAGAAAAAGTCTCAATGCTTATGAGCCCCCAACACCTGATAGTTAGACATCTACTATGTACAGTCAGTAAGATGTATCTAGACTATAAAACATGTATTTAAGATCAATGTCATTGTATCTAGAGGTTCTTATTATAGCCTGGGATCTTCTATAACCTCTGGACACGATAATTAACCATTGGACATTACCATTATTATAGTAGACGTAGAAAAGTCTACACTATAATGTCAAGATAAAATCATGCATAGCTATCTATACACATGATATGGTAATAAAAAAGTACTGCATAGTTGGGTCTAGGGCACCCACTATTTCAAAACTCCCCCTTGCACTAGAGCCAACTTGCTAACTAAACTTGTTAGCTACTCACATGATAAATATCATGCTTCTACTGAGTAATGGATTTAACTGCTGGGCCTGCCATGTTTTCGCCGCGTGGCATATTTTCTATATGCGACCTCATCTTCTTGAGTAAAAATTCTCAAGATAGGGTATCCATGAGTATATTAATTTTATTCATTTTCATAACTTGACACCTTGGCTAGTAAGAATATCATAATTCTCATTATGATAATACTTTTTTCACTAGGTGAGAATCCAAGAACTAGAACAAATCATTGCGATATATAACTGCTTCTTAGCTGCCTTAGAAGCTACAACGTACTCGGTATTTGTAGGTATGGCTACCACAAACTTTTATGATCTTGACTTGCTCATCTCCTTTGCCTAACTGCGATACTAGATCAAATTGATATAAGGATTACTAGTTTGTGTCCCAAAAAAACTAGTATACCTTCCTCTCCATATTCCAGGTACATATCATTTGTACTTGCCGAAGTACAAGATGATAGTTCTAACTGTATTACTTGTAGTGATCCTGGAAATAATTGATATCTGCCTATAATAAATTATATCCTGGAAGTATCAATTATTGTGCATATTATGTAATATGTAATTGATCCATTTCTAATGAATATGCTATCAATTCAAAACATTAATCACTACCTATGCTCCAAACATGTAAACTGCGAGAGATTAAGCCACGTGACATTGGTAACAATTCTGAACTTGAATTATTACAACTTGTATTTTTCAATACAACGTCACTATATGTATGAGATTGAATAGGACCAAGAAACCTATGGATCTACCTCAGTAGATCCTGTTCCCTAGAACTTAGGTTGCTACTTTAAGTCAATCATTGGAGAATTTCTTTTATTCTGGTCTTATCTAACAGTAAGGCCAAGATCTATTTTCCATATGTTTCTGAACATATTTCACTTGGAAAACATGGAGCTCCCACTAACCTTTGGTAGATACAAGGAAAAGATTTATTTATAATGAATGATCTAAGATCTTGTTGCTTACATTAATCCAGAACTGGATTTTAGTAACTTGCAACCTTCATTGAAATCATATGATGTCATCATCTCTTTCTGGTTGCGTCTTTTAGACACCTTCCATGAAATATGATCTTGACATCCAATGACCAATAGAATGATCTTAGAAGACAAGTAAAATTCTAATAGATTTAGGCGTACCGACTTGGTATAACCAATCGAGTCTTATTGGTACCATAATTTTACCATCCATGTATCATATCATTTGAATACCCTCCACAATATTCAATTTATAAGCCCCTTTGCAATTTGATACATGGAATCCATTATTGAATTTTAATTAATCTTGTCAATATTATCTTATTACCATATACTGATTACTTATAGGAATTATTATTATTAATGAATAATTTATCACCGGTTGCGGTGAATATAAAAACATCACCATGGTTTCATTCTTCATATGCAGTATGTGTCTCTAGAACATGCCTATTCTATATTTACTTGTGGAACTTGTTCCCATGCCAACCGTTTTTGCATATCGAGCATTGACTAAGTCCAAGTAAATTATGCTTCCACTATCTCTAATAGAGATGTGCACCCTTGTATAGAAATTTAGTCTAATACTTGACTACATCTTTTCTATCTTATGGATTTATGTAATATCCTAAGCAACTGTTAGGATAATTACCTTAGATGTACAACATGTTTAGATTTATGCATGTTTTATTTTAACAAACTATTTTCATCCTAACACATGATCTATGACATAATGGATTTTCATTATACTATGACTCATATGATATCCATTTTTCATTTTAGTTGTCATATTGGTTATGGTTTTATGCCGTTATTTACAAATCACATCTTGAAATATAATGGAAGTTTCTGTAGGTTGTAACATTGATACAACTTATATCATAACTTTGATGTATAAAATGTGCGTTTAGGAATTTCTCCACGATACATTTTGTTGATAAATGTTAATATTTAAGACTCATCATCAATCCTCCTTGTGAACATCAATATGGTGATGTAGATAAGGTAACATGAATTTAGGAATTACTCTATGCTACATTATCACGATCGATGATATTTTGGTAAAGATATTCTTCATCATGTCGATCCGAAGCAACTCATATCTTTTTACCAAACTTATACTTCACTGGTACACTTCTTAATGACTTAAAGGAAACTTATGAAGTATCTTTACCTCTTGCTTTCTTTGGAATAGTTCATACTCTTTTTGTTGAACTAACTTCAGAAGCTTTGTGGCATACCTTTATTTCTAAATGTTTCTTTGTCTAAACTAAATATTTCAACAATACCAAAGGTTTTTAGCTGTGCTGAGCCTAAATACCATATTGGGTATTTTCTTAACGTCCACTTTTAGTTTTACTTGACAAAGAATCATATTACCACAACTGGGTAGGTCTATATTTTATATTCATCATGTATTGTCATTGATTCAAGTAGCAGTGAACTATTTGTTGAGTATGTTACCACAAAAAACATTCATTCCAAAACATGGAATAATGTCTCATCATGTCCAAATGGGCACATGAGATAAATGTTTTTGGTTATAAACAACTTGTTCAGTTTGATTCAATTATTTGGAAATTAGAAGTTATGTGTTTCTCACCACTGACTTAGGAATCACCCTTTCTCAGCTGCTTGGAGAAGACACTTTACTTCTAGTAATGTTTCTATACTCACTTGGTTACTGTATACATATATGTGAAAATCATATTGTATTTAATACCCAAGAATTATGCGAGAAAAAATACTTTTATTTGATGAATATTAACTAAACGAGAAGTGGGTACTTGCTTCTAGTATTTTAGTTTTTAAACTTCTAAAAATTTATATCAATATGTGATGAAAATAACCTCCTGTTAAGTAACCATCCAATTTTCTCTGAAGGGCATAATGAAGGTTCCTTTGGTGTAATTTTCCATAGGCCTTTTCTCCTTGTCATTCAATTTATTTTCCATAAGAATAAAAGATGGCGTTATCTCCCATATTCTTATTACTTGGAGAATGTTACCTTAACGGTAATGAAGTGCTTACTCTATACCATTTATTTGTACCCTTAAAAGAAACTAGAGTAATCGGGTGTAAAAGGTTTAAGAATGGGATGACATGAAAGATTGTGAACTGTCTTTCACTTTACACAAACCGAGTGCGACCATCACATTCAAATCTTACTTCACTTTCTCCTTGGAAACTTCTTGGAGATGAGACTACATGTAACATCATCCATGTCATGATGTAGCGACCAAAACTAACATCAGACGTTGATGATATCATTATGATAGAACCATCATATGCTTGATTCGTGAGTCTTCTGTAACCAGTTTTACACCCTTTCTTCCTAAGGTGGTTTAAAGGTTGGGAAAAAAGCACCTTGAATTTCTATTATGGTAGTAATGTGCGCAAGGCCTATACTACACTTATAATTTCATGCTTGTTTGGTCATTAATTTTTTCCAATGTTTATTTCAATTTTATTGTGGTATTACTTTCCATTCTCTACAAATATACTTTAGAAGATTGTACTTTTATGTGAATACCTAATGTGACATTACTGATTATTTAATCATTAAATGTCTCCCACTAATTTTTTGAATTCTAGGAAACCTCTACACTAGAATCAGAATACTCTTGAGTATTATAGTGGCAAGGATCTCTGAACCTCCCTCATAGTCTACAATATATGGCTACGCCACTACTCGGAGGGTCCAAGGTAGGCTTTTGGCTGGCCAACCAAATTAACTTGTGGTTCCATGATCAGTTGAGTGAAGTCCCAGCTTCAAAAACCATTTACTGATTTACTCAACGCTTGAATCTAAAATTAAAACAAGCTAGATAAGGATATTTATTTCTGCAATTTTATTTAAGTCGACCCACCACACAAATAAAAATTTCCCTGTACTAATAGGCACCCTCAGTTGAGGCATGACCGACACCTCGAACACCCGGTTTTGTTCAAACTTGAATAATGGAAGGCTGTTTGTGACTTAATATTTTCAGTGAGGGTTTTATTGGTTTTCTCTCTCGATGAATGTGATTCATTTCTATTAAACTTGTTCATCTATGTTGCCATTCTCACAACTGAACTTTAATATAAAAACACACATCGCTTCTTTATGCATTTTATTATCTATTATTTTATGTATTTTCCTGCTGTTCTAAAATCCATAAAATAATAAATAAATGTATAAAGGAACACTACTACCTATCTGGTCTTGAGCATCTAAACGACCTAAGGGCATCATACCTGAGTCGAATCTTGACTCATAATGCAGTTTGCATCTTATCTTGTATGTTCGCTTTATAATCTGGAGTATCGCCCTGTCTTGGTGGGGTCCACATCATGTCTAGGAGTACGACCTCGTATTGGTGGAATATACGTGTATTCTTGCACCATTGTGCACTGTCTCATCTTGGCGGGGTCCACGTCACTCGCCGTCTTAGTCCGAAGTACAAAATTACTCGCGCGCAGGCGAGGGGGACTCGGGTATAAATGTACATCAAGTGGCTTGGACACGCGGGTCCTTATACATTTTAACCAAAAAATAAAGATGATGCGCAAACCATATATTTAATTAATTACAATCATCGTACGCAATTAAAATAATTAATTAAATAAAAGGCAACATACATGGGTCAATGCTCAAGACCAGTATGCAGGTAAAATAAAGCGCGATAAAAAATTAAAATGCAATAATTAAGTACGAGGGTTATCTAAATTAAATTAAATGAATTTAATAATTCAAATAATTTAATTATTTATTAGTCCTCTAATTAATTTAATTTTTATGCCAAAATTAAATTAATTAATTAATTAAATTTAATTGAAAAATTAAATTAATTTATATCACGAGTATTAAAATAATTAAACAAAATTAATTTTAATTAATTTAATTTTAAATGCTCAGTCTCCGAAACATCATAGTAGGGCCTGTGCGGGTCGATCCAAACCCGCGCAGGACCCTACGAGGCCGTGTAGGGCCGAACTAGGCAGGAACGATCTGCCCAAACCCGTTCCGGGTTGGGCAAGTCTGCCTGGACCGTTTCAGGGAAAATTTTTGTCCTGCAAAAAGACTTGAAGACAAAATAGAAGAATACCTCCCGGATCTTGACCGATGGTGTGGTGACGCACGGTGCACCCGGAAGGCCGAGCGGGGCAATCAGGAGCTAGCCAGCAGGGCGACATGCACAACAAGGCAACAATAGCCAGCTGCTGCTTTGGCGCGCTGTGAGGCAACTTGGGAGAGGATTTAGGCTGGCTGGATGGTCCAGGTTGCTTGCCTTCAGTGGGAGCAGTGGGAGGCGACAGGTCACCCGGGGAAGGCCGACGTTCGGCGGCTGATCCAGTGGCTAGAACAATGGCGTAGCAGCGCTGCGGGTCACCTGGGAGGACCGCCAGCTAATGGGTGTGACCAGATACCTGGGATGCGCAAGGAGGCCAGGCGGAAGCCTGGAGTAGGAGCAGGCGACGCCTTGGACAGAGGCACTGCGCGATCTGGGCAGTAGAGCCGGACAACGAGGGGGCGGCAAGGCCGGGAGGGCTGGATGGGAGGAGCCCGGTGCGGCGGCATGTGGAGCTTGGTGTGGTTCTGTAGGCAGGCGGCTTGGCAGGATCTGCTGCAGAGCGGTCTGCGGGCATCTGTGCGTCAGAGGTTTGGGAGGAGGCCGGGTAGGGTGTGGCTTTGGCACTGGGACCTAGGCTCTCCTACGGGAAGAGGTGTCGAAGCCAGGGTGTGGGCTGGGTGTAGTCCAGGGTGTCCGAGGTGCGGCGCTTCATGCTAGGCGTCCCGTTCACTGGGAGAGGGGCTGGCAGCAGCCAGGTCTTTGGTGCGCTGGTCTTTGGTGTGCCGTGTGGGGGAGACACATGGGGTCCGCAGACCCCTTGGTTTTCCTTTTTTTTTAATTTTTCTTTTGTTAATCCACCACCCAACCCCTTTCTTTATTATTATTTTTTTAAATTTCTTTTTCTTTTCCTACCCACTCCCCTTTTTTTATTAATAAAATAAAGACTTAATTTGAAATCTTATTCCACCCATTTTAAAGTGAGTCAAGTCTTCAAAACAGAAAATTTCTACACAACATTTTTATTTTCTAAAGGCTATTCAAATAGCCTTTAAAATTAATAATAATAAAATTATTATCATAAAATAATATTTTATTACTATTACACTATTATAATAATAAAATATTAATAATTATAATAATAATAAAATTATTATGAAAATCATAAAATAAAATTATAATTTGCACACAATTTTTTTAGGACGAATTAAATCAATTTCAAAAGAAACTTGATTAGTTCTTCGGGATGGAAAAAATAATACCCGAGATCAAATCACATATTTGATCCAATCTGAAAAATTAAACTGAACATAACTTGTTCATTCAGCAGCGGATCGATGTGCGGTTTGAACCGTTGGGATTGTCATTAAAACCTTTACTTAATTTTAATGAAAATCTAATTTTCTAGTCTCAGAAAATTTACGCGATCCCTCTGATACCACTATTAGGTTCCGGGGCCCGCAGCGGAAGCCGGTGGGCTGGGGATTTTAAAATTTTCATCGGCTGGATGAAGATACTTGTTGTCGCTGATAATCCGAGCCCCGATAAGGCCCGAGGATCTAGCGTAAATTGTTAAGAGAACAAAATTAAAATGAAAATGTACCCGTTTCAAATCTGAAGCCGCGGTCGAATGCAACTAGTTGATGACGATTGTCTCTTGCAGGATCCAAAGAACGATCTCTCTAGATCTTCCACATGCACTCCAAAAATCTGATGGAACGTCGATCATCAAATTTCAGGTGCTGGCACGACGATCCGATGAAGCTTTCGATGTCCCGACGATCACCGCATTGAGATCTCTTCGATGATTAAGGAAGAACTTGATCCGCACTCTTAGATCAACATCATCTCTCTCTAGGAAGTGGGAGGAGATAAAGGCTCTCAATTTTCATTCCATGAATGAATGAATAGTGATTTTCAAACCATAATAGAGAGCCTCCTCATATATTTATAGTGACGTTGATAAATACCCAGTAGGGTTCCCCGACCCCTGTTTATTTCAATGTTCACTAAATAAATAATTTTAACAAAATAAACTACATCAATATTATTTATTATTTTATCACATACTTGTAATATATATAAAATATATTACATGATAAAATCCGAGCCATTTAACTTGACTCACTATCCCTCTTAATATTAAACAAACCTTGAATATTAAAATAATATTTATTTGATTAATATTATCTTGTATTTAGTTAACCTGTAAATACATTAAATAAATTCAATCCCAAATATTCTTAACTTGAATATTAATGAATTTATTTAATTATTTTGGTGATCGACAACTTGGACAATGCTCGGACTCCATGGAGGGGCCCACTATGTCCATATACCTATTCAACTGAATAGGGCGGATTCTTGAATACGCTATTGTGTATGACCCTCTAGGACCTTACCTCGATAGAAGTGAATAAAATCCACATACCAAGAGTAGAGTCTAGCAACCCATCATGTCCCCTAAAGAGATAAGGATAGTCATAGAAACGACTACCATCCAATGAACACTGACTATGTACGATAATCTCTTTGTCATTAAATATCTCATAAATTAGGACGCACTCTTGTGTCATCGTCCTTATCTTTCTTTATTATTTGTTGATATATCCAGATGAATTTTCCTTTCCACTACTTTGGCCAAAGACTTATGAAGGCGGGACCATCCTGATCAACCAGGTCTGAGATATACAACTTCCTGAACTTGGAAGTGAAAAATCCTGTCTTGAACATTCAGCCAACACCATACCACCAACAACACACCCAATACAAACTACCTAGCCATGACATCACTACCATGGTTTTCATATTACATAAAAGTACGTAATCAAATGATATACATTGGTAATGGTCTCAAGTCAGGAGACCAATACACATGTCCATAGATAGGAACAACCAATGACACAAAAAACATGTGGTGTTCCTATTGATGGGTCTGTCCTCATGATCTCACTACTAGAGATCACCAAGTGCAAACTTCATGAGAAGAAGTATCAATGCTTATGAGCCCCCAACACCTGATAGTCATACATCTACTGTGTCTAGTTAGTAAGATGTATATAGACTGTAGAACATGTATTTAAGATCAATGTCATTGTATCTTGAGGTTCTCATTATAGCCTGGGATCTGCTATAACCTCTCGACACGACAATTTACCTTTAGAAATTACCATTATTATAGTGGACACAGAAAAGTATACACTATAATGGAAAGATAACATCATGCATAGCTAACTATACACATAACATGGTAATAAAAAAGTACTGCATAATTGGGTCTAGGGCAGCCACTATTTCAACAGGTCCCACATTCCTTTAAAGTCCATAGAACATGCTATCAACATTTATTTTAGTGTTTGAATAGTTCTCTTAGATTGACCATTAGTTTAAGGATAATTGGCCATACTTAAGTTTAAATTAGTGTTCAGAGCATGTTGAAGACTTTTCTAGAACATAAAAGTGTATCTTGGATCCAAATCAGATACAATCGATAGTGGAACTCCATGAATTATTAAAAATTATTTGATGTATATCCATTCTATTTGATCCCGTGAGAAGTCATCTTGAATTGTGATAAATTGAGTTATCTTTTTAAGATTATCCATAATAACCCATATAGAATTTTTTCCTATGGATGTCTTCGAAAGTCCAGTGACAAAGTCCATGTGATATTTTCTAATTTCCAAATTGGTATGGGTAATGATTACATCATCCCCTTATAATTTTTCATTTCAAACCTCACTTGTTGAAATAACTGACACTTTGATGTATATTTAGTGATATCCTTCTTCATATCATCCCACCAATAGTTCTATCTAATATCTCGATACATATTTGTGCTCTTTGGGGGAATAGAGAAGGTTAATCTATGTGAATCATTCAAAAGATCTTTCTTTAACTCTAGATCATATGGTACACATAGTCATGACCCAAATCTCATGACTCCTTCCCCATCCATTTCAAAATCTAAGGATTTCCCATTTATAATAGCTTCCACTTTTTTCTAAATTTCCACATCATTTCTTTGAGCATCCATTATTTTCTCTATGAGGGATGATTAAGCAATCATTTGAGAAAGGATTGATTATGTTCCTTATTTAATTATTCACATTTCTATACTTTTTAGATCTAAGAATATTTGATCCTTCTCAATTCTCATCATTGGTAATGTTGCATGATCCTTTCTACTTAGTGCATCCACCACTTTATTTGCTTCACCAGGATGGTTGTGTATTAAGCCGTCGTAATACTTGATGAGCTCTAACCATATTAATTAGTGAATATTAAGCTCCTTCTATGTAAATATATATTTGAGTCTCTTATGATTAGTATATATCTCAAAATTCTCACCATAGATATAATACAGCCATATTTTCAACACAAAGATCACAACCGCCAATTCCAAATCATGTGTGGGATAATTTTACTCATGAATTTTTAAATGCCTTAAGATGTAGGCTATCACTTTATCATTTTTAATCAATATACAACCTAATCCATTCTTTTAAGCATCATTGTACACCAAAACAAGTTCCCCACTTGTAGGTAGTGTGAGCTAGTGTAGTAAAAAACCTCTTTTCAAATCTTTGAAGTAGTCTTCACATTCATTGGTCTAGAAAAACTTTACTCCCTTCCGATTAAAATTGGTTAATTAGTTTTAAAATTGCGATAAGTTCTTAAAAAATCATCAGTAATACCCATCTAGAGAAAGGAAACTAAGTATCTCTAATAAAGATGTTGTCTTTGGCCACTCTTCGATTGCATTCATCTTGGAAGGGTCTAAAAAAATTTATTTGATACTGATAACATACCCCAAGAATGATACTTCCTCCATCTAGAAATCACATTTACTGTAATTTTCATAGAATTTTCTCCTTTACAAATACTTCAACACAATGTTATAATTCTCCACATGTTACACCTTTCTCTTGAAGTATATCAAAATATCATCAATAAAGACTACCATAAATTTTTCAATGTAATATCTTAAGACTATATTCATTATGTTCATAAAAATTTCATGATAATTTGTGATTCTGAATGGAATCACTATAAACTTATAGTGTCCATACATCGTTCAAAATGTTGTCTTGGGAATATCTTCCTTCCCCACCTTTAATTGGTGATATCCCAACCGAAGGTCTATCTTAGAGAAATAAAAATCCCAACTTCATTGATCAAACAAGTCTTCTATCAATGGAAGAGGATAATTTTTCTTTATCATGATTTTTTGAGGTCAAGATAATCATTTCATAGGAAAATTTATCTATCCTTCTTCTTGATGAAAAGGATTTGAACAACCCATGGTGAAGCACTCGAGCATATAGAACCATCACCCAGGTTCTCCTGTAACTACTTCTTTAGTTCTTCCAGCTCATTAGTGACCATTCTTTAATATGTCTTTGATATAGGCAGAGATCTAGGAATAAGTTCAATTGAGAACTCCACCTCTTGGTCAATAGGATAACCATAAAATTCTATGGGGAACACATCAGTGTAGTCCCTCACAATGGGAATGTCTTCGAGCATAATTCTATCTTTTGTCTCAATCATTTGAGCTATATGTACCTTCCCATAAGGCAATAATATCCAAAATTGAGATGATGATTCTAATAAATATTCATCCTCCTATTTACACTTGTATAGAATTGGAGGATGCCTCAGGATGTGTAGAGTGATCTCCCTTTCCTGATATTTGATTTTGGATTTTTATAAATATAGCCAATCCATTCCCAATATAGCATCAAGAACCACCAAAGGAAGTAAAAAAATATTTTTTATTAGTTTTAGTCCACAAAAATTAACTGAGTAGGAGTTATATAATTTGGATGTGATAATTTTACCATTTTATATTCTCACAGATGACTCGAACTCTATATTTTGAGGTAGTTTTTCAATAGTTCCACTAAACTTGGAATATATGAAAGAATTCATAAAACCAGAATCAAATATTACATTTTCTATTCTTGAATGAATAACCAGCATACCTATCACCACATCATTTCTAGGATCTACATCATTAGTAGTGACATCATATTCCCTTCCTTTCTTCCTTGGAGGGTGTTGTAATTGATTTCCTCCAACAACCATTGGCTTAGGGTAATAGATTTAATAATGTCCATTTCCCTTGTAGTTGAAAGACTGCACTACATGATGATTATTGATATGAACCATCCTTTCCTATTTTATATTATTTGGATTATTCATATCCATTTAGTTGTTATTATCCATATGCCCCTCTATTCCACATTTGAAGCATCTATTGGTTTTCATTAAGCAGTTTCCACGATGCTTCTTCCAACACTTTGGACACGTGGGATGTTGGATCTTCTTTCTAATACAGGATTTATCTATCGATACACCCATAGTAAACTCCATTTTCCTATCTTTGTTCACTGGGACCATGATACCATTAAGAGTCTCCAATCTCCATTTCAACCTTAAGGTCACAACAAAAAATATCCACATAACTGTCAATGTCTTGAATCACCAACACTTTTGTAGACTCAGCTATAATTTTCTAAAGAAGTGATCCACCTTGCTTTCGGTGTTTACAACAAAGATGGAGGTGTATCTTGAAATCCTTGTAATGTTTTCCTCATAATATCTAATAGGCCCATGTTTCTTTTTTCTTTAGCCCAAGGAACTCCCACTCTATCTTAAGGAGGGTTTGTGGAAAATATTTTTTTAAAAATAATTTATTGAAGTTTTCCTATTCTATTGAATAAATTTCCCCTTTGGACTTTGTGTTCATGATCAGTGTCCACCACTGATCAGCTTCCCCATAAAAATTATAGACCTCAAACACAACTTTATCTTCTTTTGAGCACTGGAGGATAGAGAATATATTCTCAATGGAGTTAATACATTATTATGTGAGGAGGGGATCCGAAGATCCACTAAACATGGGAGGAATTTTTCACATGAAGGATTTGATTACAACATGCTATTTATTAGGAGGAGGAGGGTGTTACACATGATTCAAGTTATTATTCATAACTTGATCAAGTTGAGAAAGTACTGTTATGAAGTTTTGAGCATCCATTCCCATTATATTTGGCATATCATTAGGGAAATTGTCACATTTCCTGTCACATTGATTGTTAGAATAGGTTCTTCTATTTCCACCCACTAACTATGAAAAAGAAAGAAAAATTATGGGGATTTAATACTTATCTAATAATTATATAAAAATAAAACATTGAACATAGAAGGATAAACTTTTAAATGAAAAGTATATCCTAACTTGTGATACCCTAAGTTTCAATCTAGGTTATCCATGGTGATAAAATTATCTTGAGGGTTCTTTCTAAAGTTATCTAGAACTAATCTCCAAAAAAATAACTAGACCTTTCTATGATACCAACTACAGTGTCCCTAGCCTTTTACCCATATCATTACATGATTTTAAGCATAATTAACCTTCAAATTACAAGCCAAGGGTCATAAAGTCTAGTTTCTTTGGATGATTAGGTAAATAAAAATGAAAACATGGAAATTGAATAAAAATATTTATTTTAATCATATATAAAGATATAATAACTTCCATTTGTCTCCCACATATACATAGGATAACTGGGGGAATACATGAATAAAGGTATGAGCTAAAAAGACCAGTAAGGGTATAAAATAGGAATAAAGAAAAGCACATGGGTTAGAAGGAATAAAATGATGAAATAAAAAGTAATGAAATAGGAATAAAAATAAGGAATAAAAACATGTAGAGCATGGGGGAAATTTAATCATGGAATAATAGGAATGTGTCCACAACACACAACATGACATAAGCATCAGTCAAGGATAACTACCAAGACCATTGCACATGGAGGACAAAGTCCCATAAAGGAATCAAGTTCAATCCATATCCCAACATAACGTATCCTGAGACAAAAAATTAAACAATTAATTGGAGCACTATTTGGTATCACCCATCATAACATGTTCATGAATATGTGTTCCACATGAAGAATCAAGGATAAGGGTTACCCATGGAAAGAATTGGGCATCATAATCATGTCATAAGGCATAACAAAAGGGAATATTACAATGGTGTCCATGAAAGAATATATTTAAATCATAAATGGATATTCATAATGAAAAATATGCATATATCATAATAATTCATGTCAAACTAAAGTGAATACACATAAAAGAGTGTTCAAGAGACATTAGAAATGAAACATTTTAGTGTGGTTTAAAGAAAATATTAAAGATAATTTAAAAAGGAAAAGGAATATTTATTTTTATAAAAGATGTAATGAACCAAGATAGTTTTTCATGATGAAATGAGTGATTTTAATAAAATAATGGTGGCTTAAAACATATTATAGAGTACACTTAAAAATGTGTAAAAAAAAGAAAGTTCCCTTTAACTAGGCTTTCTTTTTGGGAATAATTGAGAAGGGAACATTTTTAAAACATGTGTTTACACATAAAAGAATGATGATATGATCTGGATACATGAGTTTAGAAAATATAAATAGAATTTATAAGTAATAAAAAAATAAATAAGAATTACATTGGGATAAATAGAGAGAAATAGTAACCTGAAGGAAACAAATGGAGGTTCAGGTAGAATCCCTTACCTTATGTCTGAAATGATTTTTCACTTGATCTTAATGTTTTTTATAATTAGACTAAATCCACTAATTAATTAATTCATAACCTTTTATACATTTACTTTATTTATTATAATTTTATTAAGTTTATTTATGGACATTTTTATAGGTTATGAGATCCAATTTCATCTTTCGGGAGCATTGGTTTCCTTGGTTTTAATGATCAACTTACTTGTATACATATATGGAAAATCATATAAAATCAGAGTGGTTGTATAGAATTGAAGTTATATGTTATTAATGAATATCCATAAGATTAAATGGTTTTATAAGTCATTTGGTAATTTTGGGTGAGGATTAATCATTAAATAAGACGTTAGTGATAATCGTTTAGATTATTTTGGCAGTTTTTCGATCATCACAAACTTATTTTGTTTTATTAATTAATATTATGTATATAAAATGTTTATAAAAATTTAAATATTCTATAATAAATATATTATAATATTTTTTAACCATAAAAATGGTTTTATGATCAGTCTTTAATGAGGTAATGTAAATTGAAAACTTCTTCATCCTTAAATGCGATAAATTAACACATCATGGACGATGTTTTCTTTTTTAGAAAAAAAGGGGGAGGGGAATAGAAATGATAATGAATTATTAAATTAACATGATAAAATTAAAGTTTATATAAGATAATAGAGTTTTCATGTCACTTGGATAAGGTTAGGTGAGTTGAGAATAAGAAAAGAAATAAATTTGAAAAGAAATCAAAAGAAAATGAAAGTGGGTTTTACCTCTTGAATTTATCCTCCTTGAGAACCTCCTTAAGGAAAAGGGTTTAGTATTTTATTGAGAAGAAGAGATCCTAGAAGTGGGGTAGAATCTTGGAAATATTATTGGGTATAATTTGAGGAAGTCTCAAATCTTAAAATGTGCGAGGAGAAGAAGTGGTGAGGGGTGGTATTTATAGGGGAGGAGAGGGGTTTTTTCTCATTATTTTATCCATTAGTTTATTATTTTTACTCAAGACTATGAATAGTAAGAGTATTATCAATAAGTATATTAAAATATTGAATGAGAGTTCTAGATTATGGAATTACATCATCCATATATCATCTATAACTCAATAATTCATACATTTAGCTTTTATCGCAAATTATCATATTTTACTATTCATAAAAAATTCATGCATTTAGTTTTTATTGCAAATTATCATATTTTACTATTCATAAAAAATTCATGTATTTTAGAAAAATACAAAAAATCCACCCCAACCATTTTCCAATGTGTAGAATTAAAAAATGAACTCTATTTTATTAAAATAATTTTCTATATGTTATAAATTTAATTTTTAATCAAAATCATCATTTACTTGGAAAATACTGATTTTAAAATTATAACTGATTTTATAACACTTTGAAAAATTAATTAAGGTCTCATTAAATTATATTATAATAATAAGAAAAAAAATATATTAATTTAGGAATATATTTTATGAAAATAATTTTTTGAAAACATTATATTAATTATAAAATTTTAAATAAACATTTATGTTTCAAAAAATTACCAAAAATTAATTTATCATTTCCAAAACATTTTTTCCTTATACTATGGTATAATTATATCATATTTTCATTTTAAGATGCCTAATTTTTTCTTATACTTTCATTGGTTATTTTAATATTCTATTGGATGGTTTATTATTAATACATGTCATATTACTATTCCAAAGGTCAAGTTACTATTCCATTAGTATAGGTTCCTTAACTTCTAGAAATACCTTTTTATTCATTCATTCTTAATTTACAAAGTTTGTATTGTGTTCTCTATGTGATTTTATATGATTGATAATAAAAGGAATAATTATAAGAAGGGAATTTCCATTGATAGAATTCTGGGCTATTACACAAATGGTTCATGAGGTGTGATGAAGTGAGGGGAGGAGGTGGACTTTTATAAGTGAGATGGGTGGCAAACTTGATTTTTTTTATGTTTTAAAATATTAATATGTCACTTTTAAGAAAAAATGGAGCCAAATTTTGTTTATTTTAAAGGTGAGATAAGATAGGGTCAAATATACTCATCCAATAAAAATTAGGCAAGTTTTATTTCTATTTTAATCAGTTTCATTTTAGATTAACCCCCGATAAACCCGTTTTAACCTTAAATTTGATAACCAATTTTTACCATTTTTACTATTCATAATGGCCAATATTGGTTAGAGTGGAAAAATAAATAGGGAGGTGAATTGTGTTACCATTTTTTTTATTTAAAAATACTTTAAAACCGAATCCCCAAGTTTATAAAAACTACCCATTTAACTAAAATAAAAGAAATATATAATTTTATGTTTTTGAATTATTTCTCAATAGCTTAGTCGCAACCTAGTTAAAAAAATTTAAAATCATTTTAACTATTAAAACAAATAAAATCACATGAAACATGGTACATGAATAATCGATTAAATATAAATACCAGAGTATTGATTTCAAAAATCATTTTTGAAAGAATATGTTTACTTTCAAAAACAAAGTAAGAAAAAAATTAACATATAGAGGAAATAAATACAAGAGGTCGAGTTTCAAGATGATAAATAATCATATCCACTTTATAGTAACCCTAAACCAATAATTTTTTTAAATAATAAATAAATCCCCAACTTTGATTTTATTTTACAATTATAACAGTATAAAAAGTAGTATATACTACACGTAGCCTCTTCAAAAAATTTTCATGGGATAACAGGTGTAGAAAAGATTAAGAGAGTGTATGAAGTAATATCTAATATAGTGAATGATTATAAATATAAATAGAAATTTAAACCTTTCTCCAAGGTAATATATAAATGATAGATAAAATATAGGAAGAGAGAGAGTTTGAAGCAGTTCAATTTTATTAGATTCAACTGATCATTTGTCTTAAATTTACCATTGAGAATACTTTAAAAAAATATTACAGTGAGAGGTAACTATACATTTTTATGGAGGTACATAATGAATTAGTTCATCTTATCATTATTTTAGTGTAATCCCTCTATATTTTTTTAACAAGAGGATCTAATTCTTAAGGAGATAACCTTCTCTAATTAATCATTGGAGAATATTAATAAATTTATCCTCATAATAATTAGTCTAATTTGGCATCCTTAAATGTTATGAATATTTAATAAATGATTCTAAATATAGGTGTTGGAGTTTTCAATATTCATCACTCCTTAAATTATACACAATCACTTAGAATTTAATTAATCTCATTCACTCTTTCTTGTGGTCACTTATTATTGAGGTCACTCAATATTGTAGTCACATGATACTGTGGTCAGTTGAAATGATCAAATGAAATGGTAACATTATTGTAGTTAGTAAACAAAATTACACACTTTTAGTCACTTTAGAAGGTAAATTTATACTAAAATAGACAAATAAACATATTATCACTCATTTAACTAGTAGTCAATACTATATAATATTAAGAGTCTGTGATGGTCAAAATGTTATTTTTCTACTAAAACGGTTTTTATACACATTATTTGTTTTATTTTAAAATTTAATTTTATAATATGTATAAATTGAATTGAATTAAATATATATTAAATTTAGTTCCAAAAAACTCAAATTTGGTTATATGGGTTATTTTATATGATTAATAAAAATAAAATCACATAGTTAAAAACTATTTACCTAGTTTTAAATTAAATAAGTAGAATGTAAAAACATTATGGTGAAAGAATTATAAAATTTTTAAAACATGTTTTAAAATCAATTTTTCGGTACTTTATAAACCAAATACACCCAAAACTCAATAATTTCAAAACTTTTGATTCCCTAGGACTTGGAATAGTATCATGTAATTATTAAAATAAAAGGTGTGTTTCCAAAAGTTCCCTTTTACTCTCTTATAAAAGGGGATTCCTTACACCCTTTAAAATACACACTTAACTTTCAAATTACTCATTGAAACTATGAAATTTTACTCTAAATATAAAATTATACCACAAAAAAATTCCCCTGTTCACTCATAGGTATCCTATGAACTTTAATTTCATGGGAACTTTCAAGGACAATAAAGTCTCCTACGTAAGTATTATCTCATTATTAAGTTTTTTTCTTAATATTACACAAAAAATATCTATGAAAAAAAAACAATATGATTAATTAAGTATAATTATTATAATTATATATTGGTATCTTAATTTTATAACCATTATTTATTTATTTATATCAACATATAAAAACAAAAGAACGTCATCAGTGCGTTGCGCGAACTACCACTTCCAGAAAGCAATGTTGTTTGTTTTTCATTAGTTCCATTTATGGATGTTCTTAATGGTGGTAACGAGGAATAAATATGATATATATAATATAATTATGATCATTAAATTTCAATTTAATATCCACATTCACCCCCTTTAATGTGTTAATAAATGGGAATGCTAATCGTGTGTACGTGTAGATTATTTCCTCCAAGATGTAATGTTTTCTATTTTTTATTTATAATTTAATAAAATATATAAATATATTAAAATATGGTTAAAAAATAATAAAATAAAAATAATATCATTATTATTTTATAATAATGATATTTTGTCAAATAAACACCTCTTTAACCATACTCACCAATCGAGTTAAAGTATGTTCAAGTTTGGGTCGGTTTAAACACACACATGAACAATGCTTTAAAATCTAATTATCGATGATTATAAGAACATTAAAAATAATATTATTATAATATATTAATAAAATAATGATTATTATATATTAATTTAAATATTATATTAATTATTTATCTTATTATTAATATAACATTTTCGTTCACTAAAATTATGAAAATAAGCCGTTATCAATTCGGTTGCCCCATAACGTAACCAAAATGCATATAGAAGGGAAAAATAAAATTTAAAATAAATATAAATTATATATATTAAATAATATTAAATAATATTAAATAATATATCAATAATGAAATTGGTATCAAATTTTGGAAAATGATATAAAAATTATTAAACATGTACAAAATAGTTAAAGTTATTAGCATCTGATGGTCATGATACACTATAAGTAATTAATATACGCATGAAAAAGAATAATAATATAAATTTTAAAAGGTTAATATTTATGATAAAGGTTCTTAAATATTATATCATGTTATCTATTATTTTCTATATGAGGTTAGAGTGTCATAAACTAAGTAAGGAAACAAGGTAAGGGGTTTTTATAACTCATTTTCTTTTGTTTAAGTTATAATGGTTATTTTTAAAACCCATTCATATAAGTTAAATTATTTTATTCTATGAATATCAAATATTGTATTTCCACTTTCAATCATCTTGATTCACAATTAATTCCCATGAATTACTTTCCAAAGGATCATTACTTTAATGATTGTGATATTCAATAAGGGTTTTTATCTCAATTTTCTTTCATTGAGACATGTTTATATTATACACCATGTTTTATTTTGTATGGTGTAATTACGACCCCATTGTAAAATTTATATCATGGTTATATTATATTTCATGATATAAATTTCCTATTTAATGTTAATTTTCTCAGGGGATTTTGGTATAAATGTTCCAAAGGTTGTAAGTGATATTCATCTCTATTTCCCCTTCACCGAGACATTATTTATATTACACACCTATTTTAATTTAAGTGGTGTGTATATTACCTATATGATAAATTATATCAAGAATTAATTATACATTCATGGTATTATACATACAATTTCATGGTAATTTTACATTAAGAGTTTTGATTTAAATTATACCGAAGCTGTAATAATTTATTTTCAACTTCCCTCTAAAAATCGAGTACTCTTAAATGTGATAATAAATCTAGGAAATTTGTATTCATACTTATTATAAATCCTATATGATTTTATTCCCATCAGGATATATTTGGTAAAATTCAATTTCTTATTACCTAATTTTAAATTATAAGGTTTAAAATCTTTTAAGCAATGTGGTTTTTCAAAAAGGTAATTTGAAAATGTTAAATAGGTTTTCTGTCGTGTTAAAAATTAAAGTTTTATCATCCACTCCACATTTTCTTTTGATTAATATTTTGTATTTTTAAAGTTTCTATTATTAAAGTTATTTAAAAATAATAATTTTCAAATTATTTCCACTTATTTTATTGAAAACATTATATCACTTTTATGTTTCCATTATTAAAAATTATTTTTAAATACAAATGTTATCAAAGTATTTTCACATATTTTATAGAAAAAATTATTTATTTTTCAAGTTTTCAGTATTAAATATTATCTTAAATTTAAATAGGTTCAAAGTATTTTCAATTATCTATTTTTATAACCTTTATGTATTTTCAAGGATGTTTTATTTGGAACTATTTATATTAAGGTTTTCATAGGCCTTCTATTTACCTTCACTCAAATGTTTTTTTTGAAAGTAATTTTTTACATTGATGTTTTAAAAGGATTTGTGAAAAATTTATAATATTCAAATATATCTACCAGCCAATTTTTATCTTTCATGAATTGATACTTTTATCACCCTATATATTCTATCATTATATGATTTATTTCTGAAAATGAGAACTTTGGAATTCTTTGATTTCTTAAGATCATGTTATGTGATGTTTTTTAATGTTTTAAGAAACCCATTCCTTTTTCATGGTTTATTTATGAGATGATGAATGTTTTATTTTAAATTGGCATAAAAATTTATAGATTATGAGATTGGTGGGATGAATATCTCCCTATAATGAATTGGGTAAAAAGGATTATATATCATGAGATAGAAATGTTATATTAATATGTTATAAATTCACTAGATTCACAAAATATGTGTTTGATGGTGTTAAAATATACTCAAAATTTTACTTTTTAGCAGGTTATAAAGTTTATAGGTTCATAAATAGAAATTTTTAGGGAATTAAGATATAATAACAATTTTATGTGTGAATAGGCTAGAAAGTCACTCAGCTCGCAAAGGGCGAGTTTGATGGTGTTAATCTCGACTCCCAATTTTACATGTGAATAAGTTAATAGGTTTCTTAGTTTAAAAGTGTGATAATGAAGGTTTTAGTCTCTACTCACAATTTTATGTGTGAACAAGTTTTTGATTATCCAAGTTTCTAATGATAAAAACCCCATGTTTATGATTGTGCCTCCTTTTCAAGTTGTTTATTATGTTATTACATGTTTTCATGATTATACCTTATTTTTGTAGTATTACAAACTTTTATATAATGATGAAATGTTTTATGATTATTGATATATTTTTTAATCTAGGTCATTTATTTTATGGCCTTTTAATTATCTTTATTGACCTTATGTTTCCCCATCATGTTTTATGATTATTATCCATGGAAGTTTGGGATATTATTATGTTATTTATATCTTTCTCATATTATACTTCATGTTTATAAATTAACCCTTTATGATATAACTTTTCGATTACTAAGAGTTTGAGGTCACCCATTTATTATGTTTCTAACACCTAGGTTATAGGGATGATTAAATCATGTGATATTTCAAGAGAGGATCTTAAGGAACATGAATATGGATAAAAGTTTTCAAGTGTTTTAAAATAAGTTATTTATATAACTAATCTATAAGACACTAAATATGTAAAGACCTGTAAAATTCAAGGGAAATTTTTTCTTAATTTTCTTTGGGATTTTACAAGTACGCGGTTTCTGACGGAACTTGATTCTGAGGCCCGATGTGCCCTGAATTTTTATCCGAAGTTTAGCTCGGGTATGTTCAGTGAACGAATGAGCGGGTTTTCCTAACTTTTGAACCGGTGCTCAGAATCGAATTCCGAGGGCACCGATGAATTCACAACGCCGGTAATTGCTTAGGAACACATTTTCTAGAGTTGTGTTTACACGAGAGGAGTTGTTAAAAATTATGGAAGTTAAAAATAAAAATTGAGCTACAATTTTTATTTTTACTAAGTGGTTAACCTTTGGGTGGAAGTTGGGTAACCACCCAAGTGTGGTTATGAGGGCGATGGGGCCCACACGAACCCCACCCCTTCATTTTAGCTAACCTTCCATAACCCTCTATTTATTAAGACAACTTGATTTAATTAATTAAGCGGATTAATTCAATTTTTTTTGAATTTCAAACTTAAGTCATGAAAATAAAATAAGTGAAGGACTTATTTTATTTTTGGGGTTGGACTTATTGTTTTGAGAGGGGATTGGGAGAAAAAAGGGAGGCTTGAAGATATTCATCTTCTTCATCGAAGAACGCGAAGAACGCGAATAACGCACTGATCTCCGATGAAGAACGCCGAATCCTCGGAGATCAATTGCGCGATGCTGTGTACCGCGACGCCAACGAATCTCTCCTTCCGCGACGTCTTCTTCTGCGACGATAAATTCCGCGACGAACCCTCGCTCAACGAATTTGAAGAGGTAGGGGATTTTGTTTTTGTTCGTGAATATTTTTCATTGCCGTTCTTCGTGAAACTTTGGACCGCTTTCTATCGATTAACGGGAGGGGGCCGGACCGCACAAACACGGTCGACCCTCCTCCCTTGAATGTTGTGTTGTTGCGGTGCGAATGAAAGCGGCGCGGTGCAACGACACCACGCGGGGTCATGCGGCAAGGAATGCGCGGCGCCGTCGTGCTGTGCCATTGAATCGAACAAGGTCGCGGCACCGTCGCGCCGCGCCGGAGAACCCCGAAGGCACCGTGGCCGGAGCGGGGCAACAGCGGAAAGGTGCGACACCATCGCGCCGTGCCGGGCGGACCAAGGCTGCGGCCATAGGCCGCGGCAGAGCAGGGACCGGCGTCTAGTTCTGGGCCGTTGGCATTGGACCAGGGGAACCGACCAGCACCGGTCCCGTGTCGGCAGCAGCTGGCCGGCCGTAGCTGGCCGGACGGTCAGAGGAGGAGCCGGGGGTTACGACCCCGGCTGGACGGACAAGAGCGGCCCCCCACATGGGGGCCGTAGTTTCGAAACAGGGGGGCAACCCCCCCCCCCATCTGCTCGCGCCAGCCAGGCTGGGCCACACCCAAGTGGGCCGAACCCGGAACCGATTCGGGTCGACCCGGTTCGGGCCGACCCAGGGGGTACCGGGCCGGGTCGGACCGGGCTTGAACCCCCTAATTCCGGACCTCTCACGGTCCTTTACCCATAACTTGGGCTGTGGACCTCCGATCACCGCACCGTCAGCTGCGATGCAATCCTTGGATCCAGACAGTCGTTTCGATATATGACATTCAAGGTTTCAGAGAACTTTGGGTTTGGTCGGGTTGGTTCGTACACGAAACCAACCGGGCCCTCTGAGCGGAAACGTTTATAACTTGAGCTCCGGACGTCCGATTGACGTGCCATTGACTTCGATGGATTCCTCTAAGTGAGACGAACATTTTGGCTTACTCCGCTCGAGGTTTGAACATAGTTGGAGTACGGTCGGGTTGGTTTGACTTAAAAAAACAACCGGGCCCCTGGGACGAAAAAATCCAATAACTCTCAGACCGAGTGTCCGATCGACGCGCCATCTATCACGTTGAGTTCCTATTGATGATACAGAACTTTTGGATACATCAACTCCGATCTATGTGTCAGTTGATGTATCATCCCCTCAGCTCATGGAGCGGATCCTCCCGAATGATCTTGCTGTGTGCGGGAACCCTAGAGCTGGTTGCGACTGCGACGACGATGACGACTATATAGAAATCCTTCGTGGATTCGACGACGACGACTACAACACTCAGCGATCCTACGTGGATCAGTGCTACCGATCCTATGTGGGTCAGATCCTGTGTGGGTCAGCGCTCAGTGGTCCTGTGTGGGCCAGCGCCTACAGATCCTGTGTGGGTCCGATCCTGTGTGGGTCATTGCGGGGGTTAGTTACCTATCGATCCTTTGTGGGTCATTGAGGGGGTTAGTTACCTATCGATCCTTTGTGGGTCATTGCGGGGGTTAGTTACCTATCGATCCTTTATGGGTCATTGTGGGGGTTAGTACATATCGATCCTGCGTGGGTCCGACGACTTAGATGAATCATTGGCTACATATGATAATCTCTATCGTCTTACGAAGAAGTATACCTGTGTGAGCTGAGTCTTGACTTTCAATCATTATCTTCGATATGATTGACTTGCTTTCCTATGTGGATTGTGTTGTACTATCCTGTGTGGATGTGATCGAACCTGGGCTCGGATGTTGGAGCCGAACTAGAATTGATGACTTAGGAATATATATGGGCATATACCTAAGTAATGTAGGATGTTACTTAGTGATTGTATCTTTTCCTTTGTGGATTCTGGGAGACCTTCGGGGGTCTCGGGGTCCCTACTAAGTAGCTTATACTCACCCCTGCACGGGCTATTCCCGCACTATGTTGTGTTGGTTGCAGACGACGGACAACGCTGATCGTGGTTGAGGCACAAGGAGCAGGTCGGTACCCGGAGGTGGACCACTGAGCGGGACGTACTTCCAGTGGACGGCTCGAGGCTGCGACTTTACTTTTCAGTTGCTGTACTCCCTTTTTAGTTGTACTTTACTTTCAGTTTGGGTTTGTATACTGGCCCACTTACTTTTCCGCACTTACTTTTGTACCCATTTTTACTTAGTGTTTACTTCTGCTTGCTTACTCTGAGGTGTTTGTTTACTTTACAAAGGCAATGCCTTCCCTTTTTATCAGGAATTATGCCTTGGTGCTAGTTTCCAGCCCCTGGCCTATGGAAGGCGGGATTGGGGTAGTCACGACACGAGCCCTGAGGACGGGTCGTGACAAATTGGTATCAGAGGATTTCGGTTCTACCGCAGAACTCAGGACTCTGACCTTTTTCTATGTGAAGTAATAGTGTTAAGAGTATTGAGTGTGGTTATCAGTCCAGGGAGTCCAGTGTTGGTGCGGCGGCCGACGTATCCGTACACCAGGACCCTGACTTCTGATTTCTGACATAATGCACAAAAACATTAATTGCATGTGTGTTTCAAGTTTTCTTTGTGATTACTTTATGTCATCTCACTAGGTATATTGTTTGACCGTAGCACACCTATTTATTTTCAGGATGGCCCCACGACGGCAGCCAGCTAGGGTTCCAAGCGTTGTACGTGACGACATCCCACCGAGCGACGAGGCCTCGGTACAGGGCCCTTTGACAACAGAGGTACCGACAGTACCTATACCCGCTGAGCCACCAATGCTACCAGCCCCAGCCACTGACGATGCACATCGCCTTAGTGCACTTCACGAGTTTCAGCATCAGCGACCGCCCAGGTTCCGCGGGGAGACAGACCCTCAGGCAGCCGAGGATTGGCTGGAGATAGTTGTACAAGTTTTCAGGTTAGTGAGGACACCAGCTGACCTCATGGTGATCCTCGAAGCGAGCCTCCTGCACGCAGTAGCAGGCAGATGGTGGAGCTTGATGCTCCAGGTGCATGACGAGGCATATCTCCTCTGGACGGACTTTGAGAGCCTCTTCCGCTCAGAGTTCGTCCCAGCCACCCTCCGTGCGGTGCGCATCTAGGAGCTTCTACAGCTATGGCAGGGTAGCTTGACAGTCGCCCAGTACTCGGTGAGATTTACAGATCTCTCGTGCTATTCGATGGACATGGTATGAGACCCATTCTTCAGGGCCCGGACCTTCGTGCAGGGATTGAGGCAGGAGATCAGGGCATCGCTGATCTCCCTCAGTATTCTGACATAGGCAGGGGTACTGGAGAGAGCCATTCTGATTGAGAGCTTCCTTGGTGAGCCTACATCAGTAGAAAGACCTACCGTAGGGTGGCACGTAGCAGAGTATTCTGCAGAAGGCAGTCGACGGATGAATCATGGGTCCAGGTAGACCAGAACCTCAGGCAGACGACCCCAGGACACTGGCTCAGTGGTGTGGGGAACACAGTGCGGATCCAGTCTTTCGAGAGGCAGACAGTGCTACGCATGCGGCGGGCAGGGCCACATGGCTCGTGACTGCCCGACCCGCCATACCGAGGAGCAGCAGACGGTTGAGGGACCACCCAGGCAGAGGCAGAGGATCGATCATGGTGGTCCGTAGAGAGCAGGCGGACGAGGCAGAGGAGCTGGCCGAGCAGCAGGTGGTGGGTGACACTTTGAGGCTCTACCACCACCACCACCACCAGGAGGCCCACCCCGACCACAGGAAGCTGGTGGGAAGAGACAGGCATAGCTCCAGGCAGCGGAGGCCTACGACCACGGCGCACCAGATATGATTCGAGGTACTATCTGTGTCTATTCCACCCTTGCTGCAGTTCTTATAGACACAAGAGCGAGTCATTCTTTCATAGACGCTGCCCTTGTATGGAGTTTGGAGATTCCGACAGAGCCATTGGCTTGATCCTTACGACTAGAGACTCCTACGGGAGCAGACTCGACGATTACACACTGGTGCCGGCAGTGTGAGCTTACTCTAGGAGGTGAGAGATTTGGCTGGGATCTTCTTGTAGCAGCTTCGAGGCCTTACGAAGTCATCTTGGGCATGGATTGGTTATCTACAGTCCATGCTCAAATTGACTATATTAGGTGCAAGGTGCGGTGTGTACGCACCGACGGGAGCAGGTTCACCTTCACCGGCGAGAAGAGAGCCTTCGCAGCACAGGATGGACTCTCGTAGAGGAGAGGACAGCCCATCACTAATCAGTTGGCTAGCCTCATCCTAGGAGCAGTTGACATGCAGAGTCCTAGTTTTCCTGCAGTGGTGGATCAGTATGCGGACGTTTTCCCCAACGACGTTCCAGGGCTACCTCCTCACAGAGAGGTAGACTTTTATATTGATCTGTACCCCGAGACAGCCCTAATATCCACTCCAGCTTATCAGATGGTCCCCACTGAGCTTCGAGAGATATGGGTACAGTTGGAGGACTTGCAGGGCAAGGGATTCATCCGACCCAATGTTTCACCCTGGTCTTCCCCGATATTATTCACCAAGAAGGAGGACGGGAGCTTGTGACTTTGTGTCGACTATCATCTCCTGAACTAGTTGACCATGAGGAACAAGTATCCGCTACTGAGGATTGACGATCTCTTCGATCAGCTCAAGGGAGCACGATGGTTTTCGAAGATAGACCTCAGGTTAGGCTATCACCATCTCAGAGTTCAGGACAAGGACGTGCAGAAGACGGCCTTCAAGTGTCGGTATGGCCGCTATGAGTTCTTGGTTATGCCATTTGGCGTAACCAATTCTCCAGCAGTGTTCATGGCCCTCATGAATAGGATCTTTCAGCCATACCTCGATCGATTTGTCATGGTCTTCATCGACAACATTTTGATATACTCGACCACTGAGGAGGAGCACGCCTACCACTTGCCGGTTGTACTAGACACACTCCGAGAGCACCAGCTTTATGGAAAGCTCTCGAAGTGTCAGTTCTGGATACGTGAGGTCCACTTCTTAGGACACGTCATCTCTGAGGTGGGAGTTGTGGTGGATCCTGCGAAGATCGAGGCAGTGCTAGCTTGGGAGCCACCCAGGAGCGTGATGGAGGTGCGAAGTTTCTTGGGTATAGCTGGGTACTACTGGAGATTTGTGCCAGACTTCTCCAGAGTTTCAGCACCACTCTCATCTTTGACGAAGAAGGGGAAACCCTTTGTGTGGTCAGACAGATGTCAGTAGAGATTCCAGGAGCTGAGACAGAGATTGACCAGCGCGCCTATCTTGAGGCTACTGGAGGAGGGAGTTGGGTACGTAGTTTACTGCGATGCATCAGGGACCGGACTTAGATGTGTCTTGATGCAGGAGCGGGTCGTGATCGCCTATGGATCATGACAGTTGAGGTAGCATGAGCAGAACTACGCTACCCATGACCTGGAGTTAGCAGCAGTGGTCTTTGCTCTGAAGATGTGGAGACACTATCTGATGTGCGAGTTCTTTACAGTCTATTCTGACCACCAAAGTCTCAGGTACATCTTCTCACAAAAGGACCTGAACCTGAGACAGCGGCGATGGCTCGAGTTCCTCTAGGACTATGACTTTGAGATAGTTAATACTCCTGGAAAGGGGAATGTGGTAGCCGATGCTATCAGCAGGAGGACGGGCATTCAACTACTTGGGAAGGCGACAAAGCAGCTAGCCTCTTTGCAGATATCCTTCGTGGATAGAGATAGAGCAACCTTTCTTCAGTCACTCACAGTCACTCCTCCACTACTGCAGCGGGTCAGAGAGGCACAACATGGGGATGCCGACTATGAGACGCGACGTGCGTAGATATCCTTAGGACAAGAACCTGATGGTTTCTCTTTAGGAGGAGAGCACGACGTCCTTTTCAGAGGATGTACCTTGGTACCGGTTTCTTTACGGGAGGAGGTGCTGAGAGAGTTTCACACTTCCCCTTTGGCGGTACATCCTAGAGTGGCGAAGATGTATCAGGATCTCAGACGACAACACTGGTGGCCGGGCATGAAGAAGGATGTGGCAGAGTTAGTTTCTCGATGCCTCACCTGCCAGCAGGTGAAGGCAGAGCACCAGGTACCAGCAGGATTGGTATAGCCCTTGGAGGTCCCGGAGTAGAAGTGGGACGACATATCTATGGACTTCGTGACTGGACTTCCACGCACTTCCAGAGGTCACGACTCCATTTGGGTGATTTTCGACCGACTCACCAAGTCGGCTCACTTCTTACCCATCAGAGAGCAAGACTCAGTGGAGAGCTTGGGACGTCTCTATGTTCAGGAGATTGTACGGCTACATGGTGTGACATCATCTATCATCTCCGATCAAGATGCTCGCTTTACTTCCCAGCTTTGGAAGGGGTTTCAGGAGGCATTCGGGACGCAACTACGTCTGAGTACCGCCTTTCACCCTCAGACAGATGGTCAGATGGAGAGGACCATTCAGACTCTCGAGGACATGCTCCGCGCATGTGTCCTCAACTTTGGTTGCAGCTGGGAGGACCACCTACCCTTGGTGGAGTTCGTGTACAATAATAGCTACCACTCCACCATCGGGATGGCACCATACGAGGTGTTGTACGACCGACCTTGCAGATATCCTCTATGCTGGACAGACCCTCGGGAGTCAGCACTTGTGGGATCAGAGATGGTCCAGGCCACGACAGAGAAGGTCCAGGTCATCCAGGAGCGGATGAGGACAGCTCAGAGCCTGCAGAAGTCTTATGCTGATAGGAGGCGGAGGCCACTAGAGTTCGAGTATAGCGAGCACGTCTTCTTGTGGGTCTCACCTCGACGTGGATTACGAAGATTTGGCCGAGGCGACAAGTTGTCTCCACGCTTCATCGGACCATTCCAGGTCTTCAGCAGGATTGGCGAGGTGGCTTATCTCCTGGCTTTACCACCTCAGTTGCACCGGGTGCACGATGTTTTCCACGTATCCCAGCTGAGGAGATACGTGCATGACCCGACGAATATCATTGACCATGGGGAGCTGGATATTGATGATGGGGCGACTTTTGCGGAGGTTCCAGTGGAGATCGAGGATCGATAGGAGCGGGTCCTACGTGGATGGTCGATTCCTCTAGTGCGCATCAGATTGCAGCATGGGAACATCCAGGAGAGCACTTGGGAGCGGGAGGCTCAGATGCATGCACAGTACCCACATTTGTTTCCCTAGTTTATGATGTATCTTTACGGGGACGTAAAGCCCTGAGGTGGGAGTAATGTAAAGACCCGTAAAATTCAAGGGAAATTTTTTCTTAATTTTCTTTGGGATTTTACAAGAACGCGGTTTCTGACGGCACTTGATTCCGAGGCCCGGTGTGCCCGGAATTTTTATCCGATGTTTAGCTCTGGTACGTTCAGTGAACGAAAGAGCGAGTTTTCCTAACTTTTGAACCAGTGCTCAGAATCAAATTACGAGGGCACCGATGAATTCGCAGCGCTGATAATTGCTTAGGAACACCTTTTCCGGAGTTGCGTTTACACAAGAGGAGTTATTAAAAATTGTGGAAGTTAAAAATAAAAATTGAGCTACAATTTTTATTTTTACTAAGTGGTTAACCTTTGGGTGGAAGTTGGGTAACCACCCAAGTGTGGTTATGAGGGTGGTGGGGCCCACACGAACCCCACCCCTTCATTTTCCCTAACCTTCCATAACCCTCCATTTATTAAGACAACTTGAGTTAATTAATTAAGTGGATTAATTCAATTGTTTTTTGAATTTCAAACTTAAGTCATGAAAATAAAATAAGTGAAGGACTTATTTTATTTTTGGGGTTGGACTTGTTGTTTTGAGAGGGGATTGGGAGAAAAAGGGGAGGTTTGAAGATATTCATCTTCTTCGTCGAAGAACGCGAAGAACGCGAAGAACGCGAAGAACGCAAAGAATGCGAAGAATGCACCGATCTCCGATGAAGAACACCAAATACTTGGAGATCGATTGTGCGACGCCGTGTACCGCGACGCCAACGACTCTCTCCTTCCGCGACGTCGTCTTCCGCGACGATAAATTCCGCGACGAACCGTCGCTCAATGAATTCGACGAGGTAGGGGATTTTGTTTTTGTTCGTGAATATTTTTCATTGCCGTTCTTTGTGAAACTTTGGACCGCTTTCTATCGATTAACGGGAGGGGGTCTGACCACACAAACACGGCTGACCCTCCTCCCTTATATGTTGGGTTGTTGCGGTGCGAAGGAAAGTGGCGCGGTGGAACAGCACTGCGCGTGGTCATGCGACAAGGAATGCGCGACGCCGTCGCGCCGCGCCGTTGAATCGAACAAGGTTGCGGCGCCGTCACACTGCGCCGGAGAACCCCGAAGGCACCGCGGCTGGAGCGGGGCCGCGGCGGAGGGGCACGACGCCATTGCGCCGCACCGGGCGGACCAAGGCCGCGGCCATAGGCCGCGGCGGAGCAGGGACCGACGGCCGGTTCCGGGCCACCGGCATCGGAGTAGGGGGACTGGCCAGTGCCGGTCCCCTATCGGTAGCAACTGGCCGGCTGGAGCGGGCAGTCCGGTCAGAGGAGGAGCCGGGGGTTACGACCCCCGGCTGGCCGGACAAGAGAGGCCCCCCACATGGGGGCCGCGATTTCAAAACAGAGGGGCATCCCCCCCCCCATCCGCTCGGCCGAAACGGCCGAGCCACCGGGCCGCCAGGCCGGGCCACACCCAAGTGGGCCGGACCCGGACCTAGGTCAGGTCGACCCGGTTCGGGCCGACCCAGGGGGTACCGGGCTGGGTCGAATCGGGCCCGAACCCCCTAATACCGGACCTCTCATGGTCTTTTGCCCATAACTTGGGCTGTGGACCTCCGATCGACGCACCGTCAGCTGCGATACGATCCTTGGATCGAGACAGCCGTTTTGGTATATTGAACTCAAGGTTTTGGAGAACTTTGGGTTCGGTTGGGTTGGTTCGTACACGAAACCAACCGGGCCGTCGGAGCGGAAACGCTTATAACTTGAGCTCCGGACGTCCGATTGATGTGTCGTCGACTTTAATGGATTACTCTAAGTGAGAAGGACCTTTTGTCTTACTCCCCTCGAGGTTTGGACATAGTTGGAGTATGTTTGTATTGGTTTGACTTAAAAAAACAACTGGGTACCTGAGACGAAAAAGCCAATAACTCTCAGACCGGGCATCCGATCGACGCGCCGTTTGTCACGTTGAGTTCCTATTGACGATACAGAACTTTTGGATACATCAAATCTGGTCTATGTGTCAGTTGATGTATCAGCCCCTCGGATCAATGAGCGGATCCTCCCGAACGAGCTTGCTGTGTGCGGGAACCCTAGAGCTGGCTGCGACTGCGACGACCATGACGACTGTACATAAATCCTTCGTGGATTCGACGGCGACGACTACAACACTCAGGGATCCTACATGGATCAGTGCTACCGATCCTGTGTGGGTCAGATCCTGTGTGGGTCAGTGCTCAGCGGTCCTGTGTGGGCCAGCGCCTACAGATCCTGTGTGGGTCCGATCCTGTGTGGGTCATTGCAGTGGTTAGTTACCTATTGATCCTTTGTGGGTCATTACGGGGGTTAGTTACCTATCAATCCTTTGTGGGCCATTGCATGGGTTATTTAACTATCGATCTTTTTTGGGTTAGCACCTATCAATCCTGTGTGGGTCCGACGACTTAGATGAATCAGTGACTACATCTGATCATCTCTATCATCTTACGAAGAAGTATACCTGTGTGAGATGAGTCTTGACTTTTAATCATTATCTTCGATATGATTGACTTGATTTCCTATGTGGATTGTGTTGTGCTATCCTGTGTGGATGTGATCAAACCTGGTCTCGGATATTGGAGCCGAACTAGAATTGATGACTTAGGAATATGTATGGGCATATACCTAAGTAATGTTGGATGTTACTTCATGATTGTATCTTTTCCTTTTTGGATTATCCTTTGTGGATTATGGGAGACCTTTGGGGGTCTCGGGGTCCCTACTAAGTATCTTATACTCACCCCTGCATGGGCTATGCCCGCACTATGTTGTGTTGGTTGTAGACGATGGACAGAGCTGATCGTGGTTGAGGCACGAGGAGCAGGTCGGTACCCGGAGGTGGACCACTGGGCGGGACGTACTTCCAGTGGACAACTTGAGGCTACGGATTTACTTTTCAGTTGCTGTACTCCCTTTTCAGTTGTACTTTACTTTCAGTTTGGGTTTGTATACTGGCCCACTTACTTTTCCACACTTAATTTTGTACCCAGTTTTACATAGTGTTTACTTCTTCTTGCTTACTCTGAGGTGTTTGTTTACTTTACAAAGGCAATGCCTTTCCTTTTTATTGGGAATTATGCCTTGGTGCTAGTTGCCAGCCCCTGGCCTATGGAAGGTGGGCTTGGGGTAGTCACGACACGGTCCCCGGGGACGGGTCGTGACAAAATATTTAAGTCCACGGATTGTGAATGTTTTGAGATGTGTTATCAGAATCATGAGATTAATGTATTATCTATGTTTTTTTTGGTTTGGGTATCTTTAGTTGGTATAGGGGAAGGGTTTAGTTATTCAGTAGATTAGTTTAGTTCCCATTGGTATAAAGGTTAGATAACATTAGAAAAAACCCTAAAGGTAAGTATAAGTAGTTGAAATTATTTGAAGATAGTTGTAAAGTATCAAGTAAGTGATTTATCTAGAAATATATCCCTATCTGGATACTGTAAATAAGATGTAGATTTGGAATAGATGCACCTATAGTTAATCACCCAAAAAAGGTTTGGTAGAACATGGAATTGATTATCACCTAGATGCACGATGAGTTGGAATAAGACTACAAAACTGGCTATAAAATCATTGGATATATTCTTTATTTGATCACATACTATTTATGAACCACTATGATTGATTGATTTCTTAGTTACTTTTTGTAATTAGGATTGTAATTGTAGGATAACCCATCTTAAATTAACCTATGTAGAACTAATGGAGTTATAGGATTTACCATGTATGACATAATAGAAATGAAATAATCATAAGTTGAAATTGAGGTGTAATTGGAGAAGAAATATTTGGATTAAACTTTCATATTTAAATTTATATATTATAAATACCTTTTTGGGTTTAGTATTTTGTTGAATCAAGATCAAGGAAATGAAGATGTTAAAGGTATGTCATTAAGAACTCATGAGAAGTATATTTTAGATAAGTAGTTTCTTAGACCTACCAAGGATAATGAGGCTGATATCTTATTATAAAAAACATGTTGAGTTTCTCATGGATATCTAAGCTTATTCCTTTACTAAATGAAAATTAAAATTACGAGGAAGCAATTTATTTAAGGGGGTATAATGTAATGACCCAAAATTTTTAATCCTTTAAAATAAATACTATTTTCTTTAACATGCGTCACAATCTAAAAAAAAATATAAACAAACCAAAAAATATTAATAATACATTATTAATAATGCTATAATAAACACTAATATGGAAAATCATTAATAGTTATTTCCTTTATAAGGTAAATAATTAATATTAGTTAATATTGAAAATGTTGTTTTTGATAAAATCCATTTTAATTATATATATATATATTTTCAAAATATAAATTAAAAATTTTTATATTTTAAAATTGATTATGTAAAATTCATTTTTATTTCCTCATAACAAAATTAAATTTAGATGTGTTTTTGTGATTTTTATAAAATAATTGTTTTAGGTAAATAGTGAATAAATATCTATTTTATTACTTTAATCACTTTTATGAATTCATTGAATGCTATGAAACCTTTTCATACAAAATTTTATATTATAATGTATTATAAATCATTTTAAAACACTTTTTTTAATTCATAAACCCATGCTCGATATTTTGAAAATTTATGTAGTATTTTAATGAAAACAGTTTTTTGCCTATTTTATTTAATTAATTTTAAAAAGATGAAGTATACTTTTCTGATTTATTTTATTATTAAATGAATAAAATTTTAAAGATAATAATTATATAAAATTCATTGGAATCAATACTACTCATAATTTTATCATAATCATAAATATTTTTCTTAAAAATAAAATTTTTCAAAAAATGGGGTTTTTTGTGATATATGTGCTAATGTTTAGATTAATTACCATATAAATAGAAAGTTAATTTTATAAAATGATTATTTTAGTTTATATGATAATTTTAATTTTATTTAATATTTCCAATTTATTTTTTTGGTGAAATTTTTTAAATTTTAGGATTAATGAAAATTACTACAATAACAATGAAATAATTATTTTAAAACCATTGTTTTGTTAATATATATGAATTTACATCAATTAAAATAATTTTTTGTCCTTTGAATAATGAATATAATATTATATTTTAAAAAATATATATTAAAACTCATTTAATTTCTATTCAATACTTTATAAGATTAAGAATTCATAATGGTAAAAATGTTGTTTTTCTACTAAAATAAATTTTCTACACATTATCTGTTTTAATTTATAATTTATTTTTATAATATTTAGAAATTTAATTGGGTTAAATATATTTTAAATTTACTTTCATACCACTAAATTTTTTTTATATGGGTTATGTTATATGTTTAATAAAACATAAAATCACATAGTTAAAAACTAGTCACCTAGTTTAAAAGTAAAAGATTTAAATGTAAAAACATAATGGTAAAAGCATTATAACATGTTTAGAAATTGTGTGGAAAGTAATTTTTGAGTCTTTATAAAACCAAATACACACAAAAATAAATAATTTATAATATTTTTATCCATTGACATTGGAATAATTCCGTGTCATAATTAAAATATAAAGGGTGTTTCTAAAAGTGGCCTTCTCCTCTCTTATAAAAATGGATCACTTTCAAAAATACACCTTACATTAAAATCCCTACATTAAAATATTTCCATTTAATCTAAATAGAATAATATATCACAAAAATAATCCCATGGTAACTCATAATAATAACAAGACCTTAAATATCAATGTAACTTCCATGAAAAATCATATCTCCAAAGTGAGTATTATTTTTTTCCTAAGTTTTTTATTTTGAATATTAATCATAAAAATATATCAGAACCATAATAATATTATAAATTAATTATAATAATTATAATTATTTATTATTAAATTAATTTTATAACCATTATTTATTTATTTTCATCAACTTATAAAAACAAAAGAACATCGTTATTGCGTTGCGCAAACTACCGCCTCCATGAAGCAACGCCATTTGTTTTTCATTACCGCATTTCATGGATGGTTTTAATGATGTTAATGATAATTAAATATTAAATATATAATATTATATATAATATTAAATTTAAATTTAATATCCACCTTCACCCCTATCATACGTTGAGAAACAAGAACCCTAATCGCATGTACGTGCAGATTGCCACCACCACGACGAAACATATTTTTTATTTAGAATTTCATAAATTATGCAAAAATATTAAAATATGGTTTAAAATTATATAAAATTGAAGTAATATCGTTATTATTATATTATAATGATATTATTTAAAAATAAACACCACCTTAGTCATAGTCTCTATTCGAGTTGAAGCATACTCACGTTTGGGTCAGTTTGACTACATGTGTGAATAATGATTTAAAATTTGATTATGGATGACTATGGGAACATGAAAAATAGTATTATTATAATATATTAAAAAAATAATGATTAGTATATGGTGATGGAAATATTAAATTAATTATTTTACTTAATATTAAAGTAACTTTTTCATTTTATAAAATTACCAAAATGAGCCATTATCTATTCAGTTTTCACTTAATATAACCAACACACATATGGAATGAAATAAGAAAATTTTAGCCAATGATCTTGTACCTGAGTGGTAAGGGCTCCTTCTTGGCATCCAAGAGACCTAGGTTCAAAACCATGTGAAGGAAAATTTCTGGGTTACTGTAGTAGTATTGTAGCAGTTACTGTTTGGTACTGTAGCAACTAGAACTATTCACCTAATTTGGGCCTTCGGGCCATCGGTTTGGGCCTATGGGTCTCAAGGGACTTTGGGTCATCAAAGGCCTTAAGGCCATAGGGCCTTCGGGCTATAGAGACCATGGAGTAGCCTAGTTCACATAGAATAGGCCCCAGAAGAGGATCAATGCAACAAGAGTAGCAACCACCAAAAGCAGAGCGAACTGGATTGGAAGAATGAGAGGGTATGGCAGCCACCATCGAGACCAGGCACCATGCAGTTTTGTACGAGGCAATGCTAGCTGATCTGCAATGCAAGGTGGGGAACTAGGTGATCAATGATGCAGAAGCTAGGGAGGGGCAGTTCTCGTGGGTTGGGCATACGGGTCATGTTATGGGCATGGTATGCCTCTAGGCCTTTGGGTCATGTATTACGGGTCAATCGAGCCTTGTGACTTGGGACTACGGGTCATGTAAGGGTTCCCCTTTAACCCTTAAAATAGGGATTATCCATAATAAAATAAAAAATAAGGCCTTCAGTCCATTTGGGAAAATAAGAAAATTTTAAATAAATATAAGTTATATGTTAAATAATATTAAATTATATATGAACAATTAAATTTGTGTCAAATGATGGGTAATGATATTAAAATTATTAAACATACACAAAACATTTAAAGTTATTAACACCTGATGGTCATAATATTCTATAACTAATTAATATAATCTTGATAAATAATTATAATTTGAAATATAAAATGGTAATATTTTTAAGAAATCTTATTAAATAGAATATTAATTTATCTATTTTTTACTTGAGGTTAGAGTGTCATAAACTAAACAAGGAAACATGGTCATGGTTTTTCATAAATTATTTTCCTTTAAGTTATATTGTTAATACTTCAACCCTATTATTATAAGTTGAATTATTTTTAAATATGGTTGTATACAATTATATTTCCACTTTAATTTATCTAGATTTAAAATTCATTACTTGAAATTATTTTCCAAAGTACTATTACTTCAATGATTGTGATATTTTTAAGGGTTTTACTCTAAATTTTCTTTCATTGAGACATGTTTATGTTAGAAACTATTTTTTATTTTTTATGGTGTAATTACCACCCCATTGTAACATTTATATCCAGATTTTATTATATTTTATGATATTAAATTTCCTATTTCATTGTAACTTTCTGATGGGATTTTGGTTTAAATATTCCAAAGGTTGTAAGGAATTTTGTCTCAATGTCCCCTTCATTGAGACATTGTCTGTGTTACATAGATATTTTCTTTTATGTGGCATGTATACTGCCTATATGATATATTATATCTTGAATTAATTTATTATTAATGGTATTCTAAGTTCTATTTAATGGTAATTATACTTCAATATTTTTTATTTAAATGATACAAAATCCATAAGGATTTATTTTAAAATTCCTTCCAAAAACTGAGACCCCTAAAATATGATTATACACATATGGGGAATTTTTATGAAAATTAATTGTAAAGCCTGTATCATTTTTTATCCTCTAGATATCCTTGGTAAAATTAAATTTATATTTTTATTACTTTATACTATAAGTTTTAAAATATTCTAAGAAATGTGTGTTTTCTATAAGGATATTTCAAAATATTGAACTATTTTTCCATCCTTTCCAAAATAAATGTTTTATCATCCACACAACATTTTATTTTGATTACTATTATATATTTTTAATTTTCCATTATTAAATATTTTTTTAAAGCAATTTTTTAAATATATTTACACTTATTTTATTGATTTTTTTTAAGTTTCTATTATTAAATATTTTTTAAAATTAAAAGTTATAAAATTACTTTCACTTATTTTATTAAAATTTTTATGTATTTTTTATGTTTATATTATTAAAGATTATATTAAAAATAAATGTTTTCAATATATTTCAACTTCTAGTTTTTTATAACCATGATGTATTTTCAATGAATTTTTATTTGGAACTCTTTATATTTTTGGTTTCATAGGTATTCTCTTTACTTTAAAAAAATGTTTTTAAAAGTAATTTTTACTTGATGTTTTAAAAATATTTTATCAAAACTTTTTTTATTTTCACATCTATTTCCCATCCAAGGATTATGTTTCATGAAGTGATAATTTTATCACTCTCTATAAGTTACTAGTTAATTATTTCATTTGGAAAATGAGAGTGTTAATATTCTATTATTTCTTAAGATCATATTATGTGAGGTTTTTAAATGTTTTAAGAAACCCATTCTTTTTTAATGGATTATTTATGAGATGAAAATTGTTTAATTTTAAATTTTAAAAAAATGTATATATTAGGAGATGTTTGGGACCTATATATCCCTCCAATACATTGGGAAAAGGATTATATCTCATAATGAATAAATGTTATGTGAATAGGTTAGAAAGTTTCTAGGTTCACAAAGGGTGTGTATGATGGTGTTATTATCTACTCACATTTTTTTATGCGAATAGATTAACAAGTCTCTAGGTTCAAAAAGGATAATTGTGATGGTGTTAATATATAATTACAATTTTACATGTGAATGGGTTAACAAGTCTCAAGGTTTATAAAGGGAGAGTGTTATGGTGTTAAGCTCCACTCACAATTTTACATGTGAATAGGTTAACATGTCACTAGCTTACAAAATTGTGAGTTTGAAGGAATTAAGTTATAATCATAATTTTATGATTTAATAGGTTGGAGAGTATCCAAGTTCGAGGTTATGAAATCATATTTTGATGATTATGACACTATTTCAAGTGGTATATCATGTTATTCCATGTTATCAGGATTATGAATTATTTTTAATGTATTTCTCACGTTTACATATTTATCACATGGTTTAAAATTATTGATATTTGTTTTTAATGTAATTCATTTATTTTATTGTTTCTTAATAGTATTATTTTTTCTTATGTTTCTCCATCATGTTTTATGATTATCATCCATGTCCTTTTATGATGTTTTAGGTTATTTATATCTTTCACCTATTCATATTCATATTTATAAACTAATCCTTTATGATATTTATTTTTTTCTAAATGTGCGTTTAAGATCGCAACTTTCTTATGTTTCTAATCCCCATGTTATGAATACAATTTTATCATATGAGATATCTTGAAAGGGTATATAGGATAAAAATTATGGATAAAAGTTTTCTAGTGTTTAAAAAAAAGTTATTGATATAGATAAACTCTAAATCACTAAACATTTTGGTCCTTAGGTTGTGAGACCATTTTGAGATGTATTATCAAGAATCATAAGATTAATGTATTATTTAATTCATTTTTGGATTGAGTCAGTTCAATCAATTGTTTTTTTCATGCTTTTCATAGGTTTCCAACATTGGGCATTATTGGGAGGAAAAGTGGGTGAGATGTTGCTCTTGGTATCACATACTGTTAAAGGATGAGAAGTTAGGATTTCTGTAATTTAGGGATAGAGGGACCATTTCAACACAAACAACATGGGGATTATTTTTTATTTATTCTAATGTTTTATTCATTTCAATTTATTTTAGCTACATGAAAAAGGCTTCGAACATATTGGTTTTTAATGTCACTCCTTATGTTATGGAATTTCTGGGGTGGTTTTATTGAATTACTATTTGATTATAGTTCATGGGAGGAGAAAAATCCTTCTGTTCTTCTAGAGAGGTAGTTTACTAGACATTCCCTCTATTATAAAAATTATTTTTAATATTGGTTATAAGGGGACATCTTTTTAAGATAAATTGTAAATATATCTTTTATGTTTTTTACTTGACATACTATTAAAAATGATTGTTATTTACTTATATATATATATAAAAGGTGTTTTAGTATTTATTGAGTTAAAATAGTTGGTATACAAATAATATAGTTGGAATTTCATAGACAAAGAAACCATTATAAATAAAGTTATCCCCCAAATCCTTCAGAGTTAGTTCAGCAAGGACATATGAACTATTCTAAAGCTAGAGGTAAATTTATCTACATCATGATATTCCTTTAAGAAATTTTCTGATTTTTCAATGAAGTAAATGAGTGCACTTGGTGAAGGTATAATATCCTATGAATTGGATATTTAGAGAAAATTTTATTAAAGTAATCAATGATCATAAAAATATGGATTAAAGGTATTCAAAAACTCCAAATCATATATAAATTCATTATGGAATAAAAAGGATGATGAATTATAAGTCTTATATATAGAAACTCATCGATAAATTATTCCAATATAAGTTTTTCCAATAAAAGTGAAACAAATAACCATATTCCAACTACATTGACTTATGGATATCATATTTATTATGATATGATAAGAAAATATTATGTCACAAACAAATGTGTATATTGAAAACCATTTGTTAAAATATGTTTTTTAGTTACAGATGAACATTAAACACTTATTGTGTGTCTATTAATAATCCTATAACTATTAAGGATATTAATGTCTAGTAAATAGATAATATGTTTCTATAAGGTAAATATATAACTTAAAGTATATTGGGAGAAAACTTAACTTATATGGTTTATTGTTTTGAATACACATGAGTTGACATAGGAAATCAGAACTCCACTAAGCTCAGTGGGAGGAGTGGTTCCAGATACACATACTAAATAGGTATTCATGACTAAATATGTGGTTTATTCTCACTATGGTAGGATATACATATATAATTCTATCAAAATAATGATTCCTAAAAAGAATAAGTAAATATAAATATTCTAATATGGAAAAATATGTGTGAATTTAGTAATCTATTCAATATATCAAGATTTGGGGACTCCCTATTTTGTTGTTTCTAATACTTGATACTACTAGTGAGTATTCAATAAAAATGAGACATGGATGGTACAAGCTAATACCAATAGATCATTATTTACTATTGGAAGGTTTAGCCTCTAAAAAATCCTATACACAAATCATCATGACCAAAATATTTTTTAATTATACTTATCAAAGAGAACTTATATGATCATCACATTGGGATATTGATTTTTAATGCCACCTTATTTGGTGGAAAACTTATAAAAGATATCAATATTATGTGACCAAAAGGAGAACCTATGGTATATGTATATATGGAAAGACTATAAAGGGTCAGTGACATAAAAAAGGCCAATAAGATATGCAAACTATATAAATTCATTTGTGGATAAATCATGACTAGTGATCATAGATTATTTATTTTGGAAATAAAGGAATTACTTGTGTCTCAAATAAGTTAATGGGAGTTCTATAGTTTTAAATATAGATATATTGATAACATAAGGAAAATTTTTATATTTTACTAATTTGTTAAGACTAATGAATGAATTTCACTAATAATGACTTAAATTAGCGACCAATTTCTAGGGAACATGATCTATAATATAGATTAATGTGTTAAATAAATGTAGTCATAGTATATATATTAGAAAATTATTGAAAAATAAAATTTGGAACAATTCAAGATTAAGTTTTTGGTGTCATATAATCCTTCTAGTGGAACATGTGTGGCAATAGGAAAGGATTATTGAGATAAAATAATTTCACAAGATTAAGTGAAAATAATCTATCTCATATTCCATGATATATACTAAAGTTTGATATCACTTGAGTATGATTAATTTTATATTAATGTACAATATATCCAACATAACTTCACTTAATTATAGTTATAACTATCTGATATTACTTGATAAAGTAGAACTAGATGAGTTCCTAGTGTTTGGAGAGGTATGAATACTTGTGATGATGGGAATTGAGCACTTTTCTTCATTTATTTAAATTTTATATAGTTTTATAATAAGGATAAAGTAATATCTAAAAAAATATTATAAAATGTGGTTTCCATATATCCGAGTATGTTATGGCTTCTATTGTAGCTTAAGTAGTAGTTTAGCAACACCCTATTCCTATTTTTGGTTATACCAAAAGTAAGAGTTTTATCATTATTATTATAATATATGAATATGGACTTAATCAAGATGTCAGGTTTCTTATAAGGTAATAATATGTGGATACATAGTAATATCACTAATTTAGGGATTTTATCAAGGAAATGAAGTCAAAATAAATCGATTAGCCAAAAAGGCATGTATAAAAATGAAAAATTACCATGGAATAATGTGGTAGAAAAAATAACTATATTTATACTCAGAAAAATCATGTATAAAATTTGATAACTAATAGAATGAAAGGTTTTTAGCATTTTAATCTAATGAAAGTTGGATTATGTTAGTGTTGGTGCTGAAGAACAAACAAATTTTTTAATTTATATTTCATTTATATTCATGGATTGGAATATTAATAAATAATTTATCACATATTAATTATTCTCATGCTTAAAATTAATTTGATAATGTATTATAATATCCATGACATTAAAAAGGTAATATATAGTTCACTGCTATGATAAGAAACTTGATATACGATTCCAATATTCTCAAACTTAGTTCTATGGTCAGATAACATTCTATGATTGGACACATAGTATGTTGACTGTTAGGTATGGTTTAAATAACCCAACCATATAATTCTAGAGTAGGTGGTTGATTTATTAAATTAGCACTAGATGTATAGAATTACATATAAAAGGACAAGATAGTTTAGCAGTATTGGTAAACTAGATACAAATTTTAATCACATATTATAATTTAAAACTTAAAATACAATATAGAATTTTATTTTAGAAAACCATTATTCCCTTTAGAATATCCCTCCATATAAATTATAATACACTTCCTGGTATCCTGGGTAAAGGAAACATAATAAATTGGTGAGATATAATGTCTAGTAATGGTATCCATATAATATAATCTATCATAAATAAATAAGGAATAATAAATATAGAAAGGTAAATAATTGAAAAAAAGACATTTAATTAATAAATTGAACTTAAAGAATAATTTGGCAGGAATAAATGATGACACAATAATTTTATATAAATAATCACAAGCGAATGAAACTTATCCATGGATATTATAACTAATCAAATAATCACATGGAAATAAATAACTAATCATATAATAAGGGAATACATAATTTTAGATATCATAAACATGCCATCAAGGTTTTTTTAAATACATCTTACAATAATTTAAATGGTTTCAGAGAAAACTAGATTTAGTTTGTCTCATGAGACATACTGAGGCATCAAGGGGTTACACCAGGCCCCACCTGTTACTTACTATATCTAATTCATTCCTTAAATTAAATGGGAGAAACATAATCAACATAAAAATTTATATTAAAAAATTAGTATACAAAATAATAGTAATTTAACCAATCAGTAACCATAAAAAATATAAACATTTGTTTTAGAAAATTAGTAAATAGATGTTATTACTTTCCCAAATCAATTAACATAATCCTAAACCATCTTGAGTACTATGATGAAAGCTATCAAAATAGTACATCCAAATAAAGCTTATCAAAAAATTTTTGGAGAAATAATAGGCATGGTTTCATTAAAATATATTCCCAATAGAGTATTAGGTAAAATGTGGGTTGTTTCCATTAATGAATAAAAATACCAAAAAAATATTTTTAAATCATTCTTAAGGAAAATACCCTTTTTTTAATTTGAAAATAAAATTTTGAAACTAAAAATTTATAGAATATTAAGGAAAAAAATTTTATTTTAAAATATCCTTGAATAATTTTAAAGTAATATTCAAAATAATGAGTGGTCTTGATGATGGGTAATTATATACATGCTGTATAAGTTAAAAAAATTATTTTCACATTGTTGTTAAAAGGTTAAATGTAACTTTTTTAGAAAATGAAAAGAATATCCCTTTCAAATCATTTTAAAAAATCTTAACATGAGGTAAAATTTATATAAAAATTATTTTGATAATTTTAAAAATAGTTTTGAAAATATTTTTAGAAAGCACAGATATTGAATAAAAATGATTTTCCACCGAAGAGAGAAATAAAGTTGGTTTTTCTTAAAAACAATTCTTAATAATTTTCAGTAAAAATATAATAAAATGGTAATATTAATTTTAAAGTTCATAAATAACTATAGGATAAAAAAAATTCGTAGTTTTCTTAGTGATATATCATAATATTTAATTATCATAAACTTATTCATAGATAATTCGTATAAACAATGAGATTGTATCATAAAAATTTTACCAATTTGGTAAATTTTGAATCGTAAGTCCCATGAAGGAAATGAATTCAAATAAAACTTTAAATACAATTAATATAAATATATTAATGATATAAAAAATAAAAGGGGTAGTATATACACCATAAAAAAATAAGTAAGTGGTGAATATTACATATGTCTTATGGAGGTAAAAGTGATACGAGAAAAAATATCTTAGGTTTGATTTCCTTAAAAAATGTTTGAAAATAATAAATAATAAATATATTTAAGAAACATTATAATATTTATGATACCATGTATTATTTTATCATAACTTTTTATCACCTATTTATTAACAATATTTTATTAAAAAAACTATTATTGGTGATAACAACTTGGATTTTTACACATGTTTTGGTTCAATAGTTTTGATCCTTCTACTTTAATCATGGTTAAATCATATAAATAACGTTAATAATTATATAAATATCACACATATCCATTATATAATTATTTATAATAATTTATATAATCTAGAGGAAGAAAAAAAAGTTACACCATTCATGGAGACGGTAGGTCGTTTGGATGAAAGAACAATGTTTTCATTTTTTTGATGGATGAAAATAAATAAAGGTAAATAATATTTAAACTTTGAATAATTAATATTAGGTAATATATGACATATAAATTCATTAAATCTATCCTTATTAAAATCTATAACAAAATAAAATAAAAAACCATTTACATCACTTCATGGAGGTGATAGTCCACAAGAATGCACATGTGATGTTATTTTTTTCCAAAAGATTCGAATATAAGAATGTAGGTGTGATATTATAGTTTCATAAGTTTAATTATGTCCTAAATATAATATATATATCTTAAATATATCATTATAACTATCCATAAAATGTGGTGAGGGGAAAAAAATTACATCAATTTGTAAGATGGTAGTCCGCCATACACATGATTGGCAGTTTTGTTTCCCATTTGACGGAAGAGGAGATGGATATAGGTCATTAATTTAAAATAATAACATCTCCGTATATGTTAATACTATTTTTTTATTTTATCATAGTTTATGGTGATGTAAATGAGTTAATGTTAGAAATAAAAAGAAAACGCATGGTTAAGAACTATACCTTTTCTTCAAACAACCTATTTAAGTTTATACCTAAACCATTACTATATTGGTTTTATGATAAATTCGAGGACTCTAGGTTCTATGGAGGTATTTAAGTAATATTTTTTTAGGTTTTATCAATAACAATTTTCTTTGGAATTTAGAAGAAGAGATATTATGGGGTGCAATTTTATATGTTGGTGGGGGGAATTTGGAATTTTTAAGAAGAATTAATTATACCCACATTTTTATCATGAAAAAGGATCCCAAATGAATCATTATTGAACCTTATATGATATAAGGTCAAAATATGGCCGTAAATATTAATTGGATAAGTTTTTAGGTCATTTTATTTTTTATTCTTAGTTTAACCCTCAATAAACTCATTTTTAACTTTAACCGTGATCTTTAATTTTTACTATTTTTATTATTCATTATGATAAAAAATTAAGTTAATATTATTATATAATTTTAATTATTCTGGATCAAAATATTGAATCAATTTTTCAAAATTCAATTTATAAAAGCGGAAAAATTTAATTTAATGTTAATCCCGCAGGCGTGATGGAAAAACAGTTTTCCAATGGAAAAGTTATTTTAAGTAAAAAAAGTTTTTATATTAAATTGAATATATAGTTTATTATAATGACATAAATTTATTTAATTATTATATAATTGAACTAATTTTAATTTTAAAACATTTTAAAAAATGTAACTTTTTAAATTCTTTAAACTAAAAGGTATTTTTCAATAAAAATCTGTATTTTTTAATCTTCATTAAAAAATCAATATTTCCAAAAAATTCTAAAAAATTAACTCTTAGATAATTTTTTCATGATGACTTAAAAAATTAATTTCATTTTTTCTAATAAATTTTCTAAAATTGTTATAAATTAATTTAAAATAAGTTTGGAAAATAAGATGAAACCGCTATTTTAGAAAAATACAGTTTTTTAGAAAAACATTTTTTTTTCAAATGTTTTTTATTTTCATTTCTACTTAATTGATAACTATTAAATTTATTTATAATTTTTTAAAATTTAAAATTTTATAATTTATTTATTCCTATTAATACTCACCAATTTAATGTCTATGTTATAATAGTATATTATTTTATGGTTCTTTTAGACTCGGGTTTGTGTATATCACATGCTATCGATGAGATTGAATTAATTTAAAAGGAAATATATATCATAAAGTATCAGAATGTAAAATTCAAACCTCCTAAAAAAATTATATCCTAAATGTAACACCCCAAGCTTCCACGGTATGTTTCCCTTCGAATAATGCAATGGCGTGCATTGTATGCAACTTCGAGATTCTAACACACCACAACCAATCAAACTAGCCGTTATGAATAGTAATACCTACTTTTTGAAATTTTATAAATTCTATCTCTCAAAATGGAATTCATTTTTGGATTTGGAATATCGAATTTATCCTAGGGTGAAATTTTGGAACTTTTCGGATAACACTTATATTTTGATGAATAGTAAAAATTACTAAATTTTAATTAAAAACAAATTTTTAAATAAAAATAATTTATAGTGATAAATAATAGTATTGAGTGGTTTTAAAGTATAATTAGAATATATTTTTACCATTTTATCCAATGGTGTTCATTAGAATTAATTTCACTTTGAAATTGGACCTAAACAATTGTCAATCTTTTGATATATATTGTTTCTTAAAAACACGCTATTTGTTGTGAGAGCGGGAATTAATTATTAAATTAATTAATGCAACTTATATGTTTAGAATTTTTTAAAATATACATCATTTTTGAATTCGGAATATCAATTATATCTTAGGGTGAAATTTTGGCACTGTTCTGAAAAACTTCAATTTTTGATGAATAGTGAAACTAATAAGTGGTAGTTAAAAAAACTGAATTTTTCATAAAACTTAATTTTACCGCTTCTGTGAATGGAATTTCGAAAATCCGAGAGACACGGTTAATATCAAGAAGTAAAATGTGGTTCAATGAGATGAAAATAATTTTTGGTGAATAGTAACTTTTTACTTTTATTTACCACGGTTAAAAGTAAATAGGGTAATTAAGGGTAAAAATGATATTAATATTACCCTAACACATGTCCTAATTCTATTGGACAAGTGTATCTTGACCAAAAAAAACCTTAGGAATAAAATATTATCATTTAGGTCCACTTGGATTAGATTATGACATTTATTATTATTTAATTCAAAGAAGAGTTAAAAGAGTTAAAATCAAAGTTTATTTACTAAAACATTTTTAATGTAGGGTTATACATAAGATAAATTCAATTTTAAATATTCATTAGAAATATAATAATATTTCCTAAATAATGATATTTTATTTATAATTTTTAGACATTAAATAATTTAATATATTTATGACACAATGATGATGCAGTAATTACCATAATAGTGAGAAATTAAAATAATTGATATTATAAATACCCAAATAAATATAATTTAAGACTTTTAATGAATTAAACTAATTTTCTAGGATACTATGACATATTAGGATTGATTTAATTGACTTTTTTCGAAGTAATCATTCTATTATGAGTTTCAAAAAAATCAACTATTGAATAGTGTCAAAATTGACATAAAATAGTTTTAAAAAAAAATATTATATTATTAATTGATATTAAATTTCTAAAAATCTAAGGTTCGGACAAGAGACTTATATCATGATAGGTATATCATTAATGGACCACTTGGTGGTCGCTTGTATGTATATAGTAAGTTTATAAATTATATAATATAAAAATACAAAGTGACATGGTAAATGTCAAACTAATTAACTAAGAGTTAAAACTAAAAGATAAGGTTAATATAGTAACCCAAACCTGTCTAAATTCTATTGGATGAATGGTTTTCGACCTATCCCCACCTTAAACTTTTAATAATCAACTTTGGAGCCATTATAAACTGAATATGAATTTATTATAAATTAATATTTCTAGCTTTTCCAAAGTTTCCCCTCACCCGTCTTATAAAAGGGCACTCCTCCTTCTCATTTCTTCACAACTTCAAAGCATTTTGGTTAGGCCAACCCCTGCTCAAATACTCTCTAAAATTCCCTCACTACAACCTAGAGGCCTTAGTTTGATCAGAAAGCCAACCTAAGGAGCCCTTTTGATCAAATCAAAAGGAAGAACCCGAAGAAGAGGTAATGTTTTCACCACCCCTTTTCAAGTTCCTTTCTTCTTCCACTTCTTCTTTCTTTGTTATTACCATTCTAAAATAATAACTCTAGTATCTTATATATACTGTGATGTTATTATAAATATGGTACAACCATATTCAGTATTCTATCCACCCTTTGAATAACATGTCACCATACGTGCGTACGTACGACTTACCGTCTCCACGTCGTGGTGTAATTGTTATTCAATATATTATTATTTGGGTGGGTATAATAATGATGTGTAACTAATTTAAATAATAAATATAACATGATAATTATTCTGTATATATGATATACCATCCAATTATATATTATTTTAATATCAAAAGAATGATATTGTCGCTCGTGCGTACGTACGGACTACCGTCTCCACGAACGCGATGAGATTCATTCTCCATCATATCCATTCAAGTATAATTATCATTTTATGATTTAAAAATAATGTTTAATAACTTTATATAATTTTGTATATGAATAAGATACAACCTATCCATTACAAACATGGCTTACGTAACAAAACATATAAAAGAAAACGAGTAAGTTAACACCCAAAACGACGATAATTCTAAGATATTATTAACAAAGAAATGTTAAAAGATCATATATGATATCATATTAATGTATATGATTCATGAATAATTTAGTAAAAATTATTTCAACATTATAGAAGAGGTTAAACTACCCCCAACCAAGGAAAAGTACAAGGTAAGGGGTTTCTTATCTCACTTTTAATTCCGTGAGAATTCCATTGTTCACCACTTATTTATTACATGTGGTGTGTGTACTGCCCATGTTTGTATTCATTTCGTAATATACTTTAATTCATGTATATTTACATCATAATTTTATGATCCTTCTTTCATGGGTGTATGTTTTGTATGTTACCAAATCAATAAGGGAATTTGAAATTTCAATTTCCATTTATTCGGCTTTACGCAAACTTCATTGATTATTTTACTCCGAGATTATGTGTAGAATAACTATTCATTTTCTTATGTCATAATTTCCACTCCCCTTTTTTGTGGATATACTTTTGATACACATAATCACTCAATTGATAATTTCTCAAGTCATCGATATGAATTTGATACGAGTAATTTTAACTTACTCTCCATTTGTTGAGTTAAACATCCAATTCATTGGTGTTGTTTTTATAAGATTATGTGTGAATATACTTTGATTGATTTACACTGAATATCCAATCATATTTAGTGTATTTATATTTGTCACACATAACTATGTCGTTGATTTATCCTTAACCTAAGGATACGACCTTTATGAGAGATTTCATCTCAATTTACATTCCATTGAGACTTTTTTGTTGTTATACACCAAATCACTTTTATGTGGTGTATATAATGTACTTTGACAAAGTATATCATGAATTCATTTATTCTCATGATATTAAAATGTTTTTATTTCCTCAATTATTTGTATTCATGTGTCTCTCTTTTGGTTAGAAACTCTAACTAAAATACAATTTTTAAATGTTTTAAAGACTTATTCTTCTAAATATTTCTCATTAATGTCCATGTTTTAAAAAATGGTTTTAAGGATTTATTTATATGGACATTAAAGTTTTAAAATTAAAACTCCTTTTAAAATTTTCAAAGTGGTATGGGACACTTTGATTCAAAAATATATTTTTAAATGGCTTCTTGATAAATAGTGTGACTTTTAAATGATTTCAAGAAAAAGGGGGATATTTCTCTCAAATAGTTTTGATGATTATTTTCATCTATGTCAACATCCTTCATTATTCTTGATTGAGGTTAATGTGATACAATAAAATCTTCCATATTGTATCAAATGAGTTATGTTTGACTGGGGATGTGCTATTTTTATACCATTCATGGTTTGTAGTTAAAGTATTGACATTTCATATGCTAGTTTTAATACGAATGTTTATGTTATGTTTAAACCTATTCATATGAGGAATGCATTGGACTTAATAAGTGAAGGGTGGAGCCTGCTATAGCTCCTTGATGCATCGGTAGGTATCATGAGAAAAACTAGTGTCTTGGCACAAGGCCTTGGCAAAATCTTATTTGTAGTCTTGTCACGAGGCCTTGGCTATGTGGTTATGATAGTCTGGCATTATGCATTCCATCATTATTAAAGTGGTTATTTATATTGCATGTGATCATTAGACTAGTAGAATATCCATGTGAGTAAGTAAATGGCATTATTTTATTTTATCTTTTCCATTTTATGCTGAAGTTCAAGTTTAAAAGGCTTTCGTTTTAGTTATAAACTACCTTAAGTGTTTATGCTTATCTATGAAAGCTTCTGCTATAATGTTATCCTTACTGAGCATCTGAGCTCACCCCTTTCAATGTTTTATTTTTCCCAGGATTATGAAGAAGTAATTTATGAATGACCTGCAGGGATAGTATGAGGGGATATGAAGACAAGATGTTTTTTTGATGTAATGTAAAACTTTATGAATGTATCTAGTATTTCCAAGGCTACTAAACCAATCGGTCTTTCGAGATTTGATCTTTCTTGTGATCATGCCAATGTTATGTAATAATGAACCGACTCTGGGTAACTAGGGTTGGGGCATTACAGTTGGTATCAGAGGAAGTTTAGTACAAACCTTGGAAGCTAGATTTAGATAAACTCTGATTAGAGCACATAGACCTAAGATGAACTTTGAAGATTATTATAGAAGAACTTCCTAGAATTTTGGTATTGTAGAGATTTTGTGAGTTTTCTGGGAAATACATCCCTATCTGGATACGAGCAGGTATAGGCGGCTCTGGCACAGATGTACCTAGGGGTAAAACCCGAAAACACCACTTGAGCTAGACTAAAATGGGAACTGGTGCACGACAACGGGCCTTGCTGCACTCTTGGTTACGACACTCCTCAGGGATATGCTTAGGATAATTTACATTTTATTTACAAACCGATTTAAAGTATTATATATATAAGATGAGAGTAAATGACCTTGGTTAATTCTAATGTGTTTCAAATTGAGAATATGGTGACATGTTAATCTCTAAATGATTGTATGACTACTATTACTCACACAATGCTTTCTGGTTTTTGTCAATGGATGGATTCCAAGGAAGTCATAGTGACTTTGAGAATGATGTACAAGGTGGGAATGGTGGTGGAAATGAGAAACAAAATGGAATTTTGATAGGCGTAAAAGATATCGTCTTTATGCCAAATCAGTTTTCCAAAAATATGATCAACAATATATATATTAACCAATTACCAGACTCAACAAAGAAGAGAAAGGTGATGAATGATAAGAGCTCCAGTATTGGAGACCATGGAGAAAGAAATCCTCAATTTCCATCATGTAGGAAATGTGGAAGGAGACACCCAGGAAAGTGTCTCAATGTGACAAAGAAATGCTTTATGTGCAGGAAGGAAAGACATAAAGTGAAGAATTACTGAAGAAAAATGAAGAGTACTATGGAAGAAGATAAAAATGGTCCCAAGAGTCCATTTACAGTCATTTTCCGTAAATGTAGGGGACCTGGCCATTACCCGAGTGAATGTCCTATTCTATAGGATATTTTCTTGGTCAGAGAAGAAGCTATGTGGAAATAAATGGTTGGATAAATGTTTAAAAATTATTAGTGATCCTTGTTGAAGGGTTTACTTTGGAATAATTTTCTCTTGTATTTGTAACCCTAACGTTTTCCATGTGAGAATGATATTTATGGAAGAATTATCTTTTCTCTTGTGGATATAGTTATAAATAACCATTTGGTTTTATATGATCATTGGGTTTGAGGAAATTACAAATTATTATAATTTGGGATGAAAATGCAAGGTATGAGATAACATTTGTGGTTAAATTATGTTATGGTTATTTTGAGGAATTTATCTCATTTTGGTAATGTTATAAAATACAGTTTTTGAAAAAGGACAACACGTAGACCGTGTGACAACCCATCGCGTCGGACAAAGCTATGGGAATCAAACCCACAACCAAAGTGCGATTGGGATTTATCGCCTACCACTGGAGTATGTGAATTCTCTGGTTAGTGTGACTATTTTTTTTAGTTAAATGATTTTATTGATCAATAATAATTTGATTTGGGATCTTATGTCTTATCAAATGAATACCCTTAGTATAGGAAAATGATTTGGCGATTAAGTGATAAATGTTATTTTGGAAGTTGTTCGCTTTGTTGAGAACACTATATGCCAAAGGAAAATAGAGTAGTATGGGATTTCATTTAAGGAGTAATGGTGGATTTTTATCTATGTTTTTATTGTGTATTTATAATGATTTGGGTTATTTATGGAAATGATTAGGTTAATTACTTTTAAGTATGTGACTTTAAGAGTAATTAATGTCATTTGGAGATACAATTTAACGTGGAAGACTACATTCTTAATAAGTTTTGGTTTTCAATATTAGTTTTGATTATATTAAAGGATTTTAAGGACAATTTATTATTGAATGTTATTTATTTAACTTTGGGGTATTGTTGGTTTAATTTTGGAAATTAAGATTAGTGTTTATTTCTCTCAAGGAATATCCTTTTGGGGGATCATTAGATCTTTTACTAACCATTTTGGTTTTGATTAATCTCTAAAGGCAATGTAAATATATAGTTCATCCTGTATGGATCATGTGATTCTATAGAAGTTTATTCTAGCTCTTCTAGTGTGGCCAAGTCTTCTTGAATACTCATCCTTTAAAAAAAATGAGTTAGTGGTGGAAATTTATTAAATAATGAAACTCTACTTAAAATGTAAGTATATATCTTTATATTCTTAGTCAATATCATAAATAAATTCCTCATCCTTATGTAATGTAACTTAAAACAAAAAAATGTTGTCCGTTTACTTTCTTACTAGGAGACTAATGGCCGTTTGTCCCAACAAAAGTTTGTGGTTTTCTTATTGTTAACTTTCTCCTGATCATGATTTCTATCCCCCTCCATCAGAACTTGAAACTTAGTTTATCATCCATATCCATGTTTTCCTACATGGAATCTGAGTATGGGTTATCTTGGTTGACCTTTATACCTCTCTTTCTTTCTTTTAAAGTGATAGTTTTATTGAATCTTTTTCCGATGTGGGACTTTCCATTATATTCCCAAGAACAATTTTAAAAATTGCGAGGATGCAATTTATTGAAGGAGGGGAGCATGTAACACCCCAAGCTTCCACGGTACGTTTCCCTTCGAATAATGCAATGACGTGCATTGTACGCAACTTTGAGATTCTAACACACCACAACTAATCAAACTAGCCGTTATGAATAGTAATAACTACTTTTTGAAATTTTATAAATTCTATCTCTCAAAATGGAATTCATTTTTGGATTCGGAATATCGAATTTATCCTAGGGTGAAATTTTGGAACTTTTCGGATAACACTTATATTTTGATGAATAGTGAAAATTACTAAATTTTAATTAAAAACAACTTTTTAAATCAAAATAATTTATAATGATAAATTATATTATTGAGTGGTTTTAAAGTATAATTAGAATATATTTTTACCATTTTATCCAATGGTGTTCATTAGAATTAATTTCACTTTGAAATTGGACCTAAACAATTGTCAATCTTTTGATATATATTGTTTCTTAAAAACACGCTATTTGTTGTGACAGCGGGAATTAATTATTAAATTAATTAATGCAACTTATATGTTTAGAATTTTGTAAAATAGACATCATTTTTGAATTCAGAATATCAATTATAGCTTAGGGTGAAATTTTGGCATTGTTCTGAAAAACTTCAATTTTTGATGAATAGTGAAACTACTAAGTGGTAGTTAAAAAAACTGAATTTTTCATAAAACTTAATTTTACCGCTTCTGTGAATGGAATTTCGAAAATCCGAGAGACACGGTTAATATCAAGAAGTAAAATGTGGTTCAATGAGATGAAAATAATTTTTGGTGAATAGTAACTTTTTACTTTTATTTACCACGGTTAAAAGTAAATAGGGTAATTAAGGGTAAAAATGATATTAATATTACCCTAAAACATGTCCTAATTCTATTGGAAAAGTGTATCTCAACCAAAAACAACCTTAGGAATAAAATATTATCATTTAGGTCTACTTGGATTAGATTAGGACATTTATTATTATTTAATTCAAAGAAGAGTTAAAAGAGTTAAAATCAAAGTTTATTTACTAAAACATTTTTAATATAGGGTTAAACATAAGATAAATTCGATTGTAAATATTAATTAGAAATATAATAAGATTTCATAAATAATGATATTTTATTTATAATTTTTAGACATTAAATAATTTAATATATTCATGACACAATGATGATGCAGTAATTACCATAATAGTGAAAAATTAAAATAATTTATATTATAAATACCCAAATAAATATAATTTAAGACTTTTAATGAATTACACTAATTTTCTAGGATAATATGACATATTAGGATTGATTTAATTGACTTTTTTCGAAGTAATCATTCTGTTATGAGTTTCACAAAAATCAACTATTGAATAGTTTCAAAATTGACATAAAAGAGTTTTTAAAACAAATATTATATTATTAATTGATATTAAATTCCTAAAAATATAAGGTTCGTCCAAGAGACTTATATCATGATAGGTATATCATTAATGGACCACTTTGGGGTCTCTTAGATGTATATAGTAAGTTTATTAATTATATAATATAAAAATGCAAAGTGACATGGTAAATGTCAAACTAATTAACTAAGAGTTAAAACTAAAAGATAAGGTTAATATAGTAACCCAAACCTGTATAAATTATATTGGTTGAATGGTTTTCGACCTATACCCACCTTAACTTTTGAATAATCAACTTTGGATCCATTAGAAACCGAATATGAATTTATTATAAATTAATATTTCTAGCTTTTCCAAAGGTGCCCCTCACCCCTCTTATAAAAGGGCACTCCTCCTTCTCATTTATTCACACCTTCAAAGCCTTTTGGTTAGGCCAACCTCTGCAAAAATACTCTCTAAACTTCCCTCACTACAACCTAGAGGCCTTAGTTTGATCCGAAAGCCAACCTAAAGATCCCTTTTGATCAAATCAAAAGGAAGAACCCAAAGAAGAGGTAATGTTTTCACCACCCCTTTTCAAGTTCCTTTCTTCTTCCACTTCTTCTTTCTTTGTTATTACCATTATAAAATAATAAATCCAGTATCTTATATATAATGTGATGTTATTATAAATATGGTACAACCATATTCAGTATTCTATCCACCCTTTGAATAACATGTCACCATACGTGCGTACGTACGACTTACCGTCTCCACGTCGTGGTGTAATTGTTATTCAATATATTATTATTTGGGTGGGTATAATAATGATGTGTAACTAATTTAAATAATAAATATAACATGATAATTATTCTTTATATATGATATAACATCAAATTATATATTATTTTAATATCAAAATAATGATATTGTCGCTCATGCGTACGTACGGACTACCGTCTCCACGAACGCGATGAGATTCATTCTCCATCATATCCATTCAAGTATAATTATCATTTTATGATTTAAAAATAATTTTTAAGAACTTTATATCATTCTGGATATGAATAATATACAGCCTATCCATGACAAACATGGCTTACGTAACAAAACATATAAAATAAAATGAGTAAGTTAACACCCAAAACGACGATAATTCTAAGATATTATTAACAAAGCAATGTTAAAAGATCATATATGATATCATATTAATGTATATGATTCATGAATAATTTAATAACAATTATTTCAACATTATACAGGAGGTTAACCTACCCCCAACCAAGGAAAAGTACAAGGTAAGGGGTTTCCTATCTCACTTTTAATTCCGTGAGAATTCCATTGTTCACCACTTATTTATTACATGTGGTGTGTGTACTGTCCATGGTTGTATTCATTGTGTAATATACTTTAATTCATGTATATTTACATCATCATTGTATGATCCTTCTTTCGTGGGTGTATGTTTTGTATGTTACCAAATCAATAAGGGAATTTGAAATTTCAATTTCTATTTATTTGGCTTTATGCAAACTTCATTGATTATTTTACTCTGAGATTATGTGTGGAATAACTATTCATTTGCTTATGTCATAATTTCCACTCCCATTTTCTGTGGATATACTTTTGATACACATAATCACTCAATTGATAATTTCTCAAGTCATCGATATGAATTTGATAAGAGTAATTTTAACTCACTCTCCATTTGTAGAGTTAAACATCCAATTCATTGGTGTTGTTTTTATAAGATTATGTGTGAATATACTTTTATTGATTTACAATGAATATCCAATCATATTTAGTGTATTTATATTTTTCACACATAACTATGTCATTGATTTATCCTTAACCTAAGGATACGACCTTTATGAGAGATTTCATCTCAATTTACATTCCATTGAGACTTCTTTGTTGTTATACACTAAATCACTTTTATGTGGTGTATATAATGTACTTTGACATAGTATATCATGAATTACTTTATTCTAATTATATTAAAATGTTTTGATTTCCTCAATTATTTGTATTCAAGTGTCTCTCTTTTGGTTAGAAACTCTAACTAAAATACCATTTTTAAATGTTTTAAAGACTTATTCTTCTAAATATTTCTCATTAATGTCCATGTTTTAAAAAATGGTTTTAAGGATTTATTTATATGGACATTAAAGTTTTAAAATTAAAACTCCTTTTAAAAGTTTCAAAGTGGTATGGGACACTTTTATTCAAAAATCTATTTTTAAATGACTTGTTGACAAATAGTGTGACTTTTAAATGATTTCAAGAAAAAGGGGGATATTTCTCTCAAATAGTTTTGATGATTATTTTCATCTATGTCAACATCCTTCATTATTCTTTATTGAGGTTAATGTGATACAATACAATCTTCCATATTGTATCAAATGAGTTATGTTTGACTGGGGATGTGCTATTTTTATACCATTCATGGTTTGTAGTTAAAGTATTGACATTTCGTATGCTAGTTTTAATACGAATGTTTATGTTATGTTTAAACCTGTTCATATGAGGAATGCATTGGACTTAATAAGTGACGAGTGGAGCCCGATATAGCACCTCGATGCATCGGTAGGTCTCATGAGACAAACTAGTGTCTTGGCACAAGGCCTTGGAAAAATCTTATTTGTAGTCTTGGCACGAGGCCTTGGCTATGTGGTTATGATAGTCTGGAATTATGAATTCCATCATTATGAAAGTGGTTATTGATATTGCATGTGATCATTCGACTAGTAGAATATCCATGTGAGTAAGTAAATGGCATTATTTTATTTTATCTTTTCCATTTTATGCTAAAGTTCAAGTTTAAAAGGCTTTCGTTTTAGTTATAAACTGCCTTAAGTGTTTATGCTTATCTATGAAAGCTTCTGCTATAATGTTATCCTTACTGAGCATCTGAGATCACCCCTTTCAATGTTTTATTTTTCCCAGGATTATGAAAAAGTAATTTATGAATGAACTGCAGGGATAGTATGAGGGGATATGAAGACAAGATGTTTTTTTTGATGTAATGTAAAACTTTATGAATGTATCTAGTATTTCCAAGGTTACTAAACCAATCGGTCTTTCGAGATTTGATCTTTTTTGTGATCATGCCAATGTTATGTAATAATTCACCGGCTCTGGGTAACTGGGGTCGGGGCGTTACACTAAAAATTTCTAGAATATCACCTCATAAAAATATTTGGGTAGTTCTTCAAAATAACTTCTTCAGGTTCCCACATTTCCTCTTCTATATTATGATTTCTTCATAGTACAATCACCAGGCGATTTGTACAATTTCTCAACACTTTTTCTCTAGTGTCCAGAATCTGGATTGAATCTTAATATTAATATATATTATGTTTCAATTATATTTCCTCGTAGGTGAACACATGCACTGGGTCAAGAATGCACTTTCTTAACAATGATATATGGAACACATCATGTACTTTAGAGAGACTTGTTGGTATTTCCAAACAGTAACCTATAACACCAATTCTTCATAGGATTTCAAATGGTCTGATGTACATGGGGATCAATTTACATTTCTTTCCAAACCTTATAGCACCTTTATAAAGAGATACTTTTGAAGAAAACATAATCTCCCACTTCAAATTCTAAATATTTTGTTCGGTTATTTTCATAACTATTTTTCCTTCTTTAAGTTTCTTTGATATGGTTTTGAATAGTCTTTACCTTTTCCAAAGTATCTTCTACAATTTTTGTGTCTAAAATATTCCTTTCACCAATTTCATCCCAACAAGTTGGAGTACAACATCTTTTTCAATATAATGCTTCATACGATGCCATTTGAATACTTGAATGGAAGATATTTTTATTAGATAACTCTATAAAAGGTAAATACTAATCCCATATACCTTGAAAGTAAAGAGATAATGACCTTAACATATCTTATAATTTTTGAATAACCATTTTGGACTATCCATAAGTTTGAGGGTGATAATCAGTTCTCAAACAAAGCTCAGTATCAAGAGGTTTTTGAAATATTTTCAAAACTTTTGATATAGATCATGGGTCATGATCAGAATAAATTGAAATAGGTGCACCATGAAGTCTTAAAAATTCATTAATATAGAGTTTTTAAAGGAGATAAAGAGGTAAATCATATCTTATAAGAAGGAAATTTATAGTTTTGGTAAGGCGATTAATAATAACCCATATTTAATTATTCTTCCTAGGATTCTTTGGTAATATAATAAAAAATTACAAAGTAATATCATTCCTTTTCCACTTATTATTAGGTAAAGGTTTCATTTCTCATCTAGGATGAAGTATCTTATCTTTAGCCTATTGATAAAGCAAAAATATTGAAACATAATCATTAATTTCATACCTCATATTTTCCTACCAAAATTGTTTCTTCAAATCTCTATACATCTTGGTGCTACCAGGGATTATTGAAAAATGTTAGCTACGAGAACTATCCAACAATTCCTCTTTTAGCCTAGGTATAGTTTGAACACATATCATCTTTCCAAATTTTAGAGTTCTATATCCATATATGTAGTTTTATAATTTACCATCATTCAAGACTTCATTTTTCTTTTGAATATTCCCATAATTAGTTTAATATATTTTTATCTTTTATATCAAATATGGTTTGGAAATAATTTCAAAAGGGAGTTATGTATCCACTTCATTAATAATTCCCAGAACCATTTTTACTAAATTCAAAAACAAAGGATCTCTATCAATCCTTATTTTAGTTAGGACTCTATGGCCTTTCCATATTAATGCATCCACTACTTTATTTTCCTTCCCTATGTGGTAGTGTATTGAGAAATCATATTCTTTGAGCAGCTCGTGCCATTGAATTTTCTTCATGTTGTTTTCTTTCTTTGAAAAAATGTATTTCAAAATCTTATTGTTTTTTATATATCTCACACTTTTCACTATAAAGATAATTTTTCCATATATTCAAACAAAATATTATAGGTTTCAATTGAAGATCATGGGTTAAATAGTTTTGTTCATTATTTAACTATCTTGATTTATAGGAAATAACATTATACTTACGTGTAAGGACACATCCAAGTCCTTTTTTTGATGCATCACTATATATAAAAAATCCTTGATTTCCTAATGGTAGAGTCAAAATCAGAGCATTCACTAATCTATAATTAAACTCTTAAAAACATTATTTACATTCCTTTGTCCATATGAACATAACTGCTTTTCCAGTATGTTTGGTTAATATGTTATCTAATTTGGAAAAATTTAAAAAAAATTCCAATAGTAACATGAAAAACCAATGAATATACACACCTAATTTATATTCATTGGTGTAATCCATTCATGGATCTCATTTTTATTCACAGGATCAACTGGTATCCCAACCCTAGAGACAAATTGTCTATGAAAAGAAACATTATAAAGCAAGATTCTACACTTTATAAATTACCCATATAACTATTTTATTCTAGGAGTTTCTAGAATAATCGTAATGTGATTCTCACAGACACTCATATATCTTATATTACACCAATATATCATCAAAAAATACAACAAAAAAATTATAAATATATTCCTTGAATATGCTATTCACTGGATCCTTGAAGAGAGAGGGTGAATTATTCAATCCGAATGGAATTACTGTGAACATGAAATTTATATACCTTGTAGGAAGTAATATCTTTGGAATATATTCCTTCTTTACTCACAATTGATGATACCTAGAATGAAGGTCAACATTTGAAAAATATTAATCCCCATGAAGTTGATTGAATAAGTCATCAAAACAAGGTAGAAGATACTATTTCTTTATTGTGATAGCATTAATTTTACTATATTCAATGCACAACCTCATAGATCCATCATTCTTATTAACAAAAAGGAAAGGAGAATCCCAAGGAGAAAAACTGGGGTATATAAATTCCCTATCACCTAACTCCTCTAGTTTTCTCTTTAACTCCACAAATTCTATAATGTCATTTTTACAGGGAGTTTTGATATAGGTATTTCATCAGTGATTAAATCAATGAAAATGTCAACTACACATTCTAGTGGATGTATAGATAATTCCTTAGAAATAAATCAATGTATTATTCATAGTAGGAACATCCCCAATTTGAAGATAACCTTTTACATCCATATATTACACCTACTATTATTTCCCAAGGATCTCATTCAGAAGAGCTACTAGGGGTGAATCTAAACATGAATCAGATGATAAACTCTTCCCTCTAAAGAAATGTAATTCCATATCTTCATATCAAATCACAATTTCCTTCGTTTTGAAATAAATTTGTATAACATATTTTAAAATACTGTCTATACTAAAGATTATATCAAAATAAACTATAGGTATAATAATTAAATTAACAAATAGGGAACATTTATTTGTCAAAATAGGAACTTATTGACACATCCTTATTGGGGTGAGACTTACACTAGAATTATTGACTGATCAATCCTTTCTTAAGGTTCAAGGTTAATATATAATTTTCTTGGAAAACATGTAAGATATAAAATAATGTGAAGATATAGAATAAAATAAATCATTTTATAAATTTCAAGATATGATTAAATCACCTACCAAAAAATCATAAGGTATTTCAACATCATCCATTAATTCTGTATAAGCTTGGCCATTATCACTTGGAATTTTCTAGGGAAAATTACCTTGATGTATGGGACAATCATTTGAATAGTGTCCTATATCCTTTCAGTTTAATCATTACACATTGAAAACTTTATTTTTACTCTTGAAATCACAAGAATAACGACCTTTAACTCCACATGACTCCCATTCCTAGCAAGCATATTCCAAGATGTTTTCTTCTAAATTTATTATAATATTGACATTCCACCATTCCCTTATTCCATGTTTTCATATTTTATTTTCTAGAGTGATCAACAACCCTATTCATATATTGATTCCATTTGAAGTTACGAGACTTGTAAACTTATTTCTTTATCTTTATATCACAAGATAATATGTCCTTGTATGATGAGAATGTTTGGGAGACTAGTTTCATCAAAAGTAATGGCTTAATTCCTTAGAATAAAAAATAAATATTTATCTTTAGATTATGTATGTAGTCTGTGACATTACTTTATAACCTTGTAATGTTATATTCATATATAGAAACATTTTCCTCTTCATTTTGTCTTAAACTCAAGAATTGTATCTCCATATCTGTTCATTGGTCTCAAGGAAAATATTTTTTTAAGAAGAGTATCATAAAATAATCCCACTCTATGTTTTATATTTATCATGCATACTTAGTGTTTTAAATCAATTAAAACCATTGATTTTCATCCATTGAGAGATGAAATACATCCATGAAAACCTTATCCCTTTAATTACTTACCAAAGCGACAAATATATTCTCTAAGGAACTTATCCATTGATCAACTATAAATGGATTTATAGTCCCATTGAATGATGGAGGTTGCTGACACATAAAGAGTTATAATATTATTTCACCACTCTGTAGATCATTAGGCTACTCCATACATGAAAGGTTATTGGATATTACCCGAGTCATTTCTAAAATATAATTATAATTTGATTAGTTCCAGCTACATATCCAACGATAACTTCATTATGTTTCTTAAGAGGGATATATTTACATGGATTACGTTCACTAATATGATTCCAATTTCTTTTACTAGGATCTAATTTTAAACAATAACATACAAAATATTTGATCATAAAATTATGAAACATAATGTATAATCCCAAAACTAGTGAAACGCTTAACATAAATTAAATAATGTATGAATTCCTAATATCAAAATCATAAACATAGTTTTTTTTAAGGTTTTAAAATCATAAACATAATTTAAAATCATTAATAATGGTTTATAAAGAAAAATTGAATCAACCCAATCATACCCCCAGGTGTTCCAAACTAGGTGTGAAATAAGGCGCATTTTCATGCACCAGGTGATGATAGAGTCAAATCCCAATGAACCATTTTCAGAGTTATTACTCCTAGGTACATCTGTTACAGAGCCATATCAAATTTTAATAACTATATAGGGATGTATTTCTAGTAAATATATATAATCTCTACCTTACCAAAACTTCTGGATGTTATCCTATACTTAGAATTATCCTCAAGGTCAATCATATGAATATGTTCTCTAATATATGTTTTCCTAAATATAGTTCCCAAGGTTTGTACGAAACTTCCTTCGATAACAACTATATATACCCTAACCATAGTATCCCAAAGCCCGTGGTTACTTTAATATATTGGAACTAGATATAATGAATCTCATCCCAAAGGACCAAATAGTTTCATATTCTGAAAAAACTAGATACATACTTGAATAACAAATTACAATTGAAAATTTATAGTACAACATAGAATTTTCTTTGAAAAAAACCCTAATTACATTTAGCATATCCATATATATCAATCATAATACACTTAATGACATCCAGAGGATAGGAAACATAAGAAATGAGTGAGTTATAATGCTTTGTATGATTGTGTGTACAATGGAATCTATTATGAATAAATAAGGAATAATCAATATATAAAGGTAAATAATAGAAATATATTCCATTTAATCAATAACTTGAACATGATTAATAATATAGTAAGAATAAATAATGATAAAATAATTCCATATAAATAATCACATGAGCTTTAGAATTATCCATGAATATTCTAACTAATTGAATAATCACATGGGCATCAATAAAAAATATCATAATGAGGGAATTAATAATGTCATACATCATAACCATACAATCATGGACTCATTCCAAGATGTCTTACATAAATGGGTAAGTCTTCAACCAAAAACCCAAGTTAGTTTATCACATGAGACCTAACAATGCATTAAGGGGTTATAACAATTCGTACCCATCACTTACCAAGTCCTATGTATTCATCATATGAAAGGGGAGAAACATAATCAATGTAAAAATTCAAAATGAAAAACAAGTATAAAAAATGTTAATAATTTTCCCAGTGAATAAACATAATAAATATAAACATTATTATTGTATGACTAGAAAATTAATTTTAATACTTTCTCTAATAAATAAAAATAATCGTAAACCATATAGTGTACTATAATAAATTTTATCAAAATTGTATAACCCAGAAAAAATAACCATAAACAATCTACAGAAATAATAAGTATGGTATCATTACAACATATTCACAATGGATCATAAGGTAAAATGAGGGTTTTTTTTCATTAATGAATAGAAATTCCATAATAAGTCCATTAAAACATTATTGAGGAAAATATATTTTTTACTTGAAAATCACTTTCAAAAACTAAGAACTTCTAGAATATTGGGGAATTTTTTTTATTTGAAAACGACCTTGTAAAATTATAAAGGAAGCATTAAAACAATGAGTGGTATTGATGGTGTTTAATTCTATACATGACTCTGAGTTAAACATACATTATTTTCACACTTTTATAAAAAGATTAAAAAATATCGCATTAAAAAAATGAAAAAAATCCCTTTAAAAAAAAAAAAAAATAAGAAATGTGTAAAAATTTATTTAATAAATTATTTTTTGATTTTTAATTTTTTTTGAAAACATGGATATGGAAGAAAAATTGATTTTCAACATAAGAGGGAAATAAAGTAATATTTTATTTTAAAAAATTATTAATAAATTTCAGTACCCATGAGAGGAAAATTGTAATGTCACATGAAATGTTCATGATTAAATAAAGGAAAATAAAATTCATGTGTTTTATAATAGATAGATCAAAATATTCCATCATTAGAAGCTTAATCAGAGACAAACCTGATAAACAATGAGTTTGTATCATAAATGTTTTACCACTTTGGTAACTTTTGAATCGAAATCCCCATGAAAGAAATAAAATCAAATGAAACTTTAAACTCCATGAAGATATAGATATTCATCATATAAAATATCAAAGGGGAATTATATTCACCACACAAAAGAATTAAATAGTGAATATGGAATATGTCTCACAACAGTAAAAGTGAGATGAGAAACTCTTACCTCAAGTCCAATTTCCTTCACATGTGTTCAAACATACTATATAATAAATAAATATTTGTCATAAATATATTATAAAACCATAATAATATATATCATAACATATATTATTTTATTATAAAATTTATATCACCTTTTATTAACAATTCTTTATTAAAAACCCTATTCCGGGTGATAACTGCTTCTATTTTCATATAGGTTTTGGGTATGTAGTTTTGGTCCTTGTAATTTTATTTCAGTTATATATTTTATATAATTTCACTCATGATATAAATATCATATATATCCATTTTATAATTATTCATAATATTCCATAAATTCTTGAGGTAAAAAAATGAGTAACACCGTCATAGAGACGGTAGGCCATGCGAACACATGAACATTGTTTTCATTTTTTTGACGGATGGAATGAAATAAAGGTAAATAATATTTCACTTTTAAAGAATAATTAGTATATTAAATATATCATATATATTCATTAAATATATAATTATTACTATATATGACAAAATAAAACACAAAATGTTTACATTTCTCTATGGAGGTGGTAGCCCACACGTACCCATGAGCGATGTCCTCATTTTCTAATGGATTGGAAATAAATAAGGTTGATGTGATATTATTGTTTCATATTTTTAATTATTTCATAAATATCATATATATATATATATATATTAAATAAATCATTACAACTAGCAGTGAAAGGCGGTGATGGAAAAAAAATTACATCGGTTCGTGAGATGGTAGTCCACGGTACACACGATCGACAGTTTTGTTTATCATTTTATGGAATAAGAGATGGATATAAATAATTATATTAAAATAATAACATATTAGGATGTGGGAGATATTTATTTTATTTTATCATATTTTATAGAGATTTAAATTAGTTAAAATATGAAATAAAATGAAAATGCATGGTTAAGAACTATACATTTTCTTCGGAAAGAAATCCCGAAGTTTATACATAAAGTATTACTTGATTGGTTTTTTGATAAAAACAAGGAATATATGTCATGAGTAGGAATGTAAATAAGGTATTTGGGAAGGGATTTTCTGAAAAAGGTATTTGGAAGAGTGAATATGAGAGGAGAGGTAGTTACCTTTTATAATTATAGGGGAGGGGGGACTTGGAATTTTTAAGAAGAATAAATTTAATCCACATTTTTTACCATTCCAAAAGGACCCAAAATTGATAATTATTGAACTTTAGATGATATAAAGTAAAAATATTTCCCTAAAATAATAATTTTATAAGCTTTCATATAAAATTAATCTTTATCTTCTTTATTTAACCCCCAGTAATCTCGTTTTAACCTTAACTACAGAAATTTATTTTTACTATTTTTACTATTCATTATGAACAAAAAATTACTTAACCTAATTATATTCTACTAATTGTTATTATTAAAAATATTTAATTAAATTTTAAATTTTAAATTTATATAATTGGAATAATTTAATTTAAAGTTAATCCTGCAGACATGAAAAACCCATTTTTCAAAGGAAATGTTTTCACAAGTATAAAAAAAATTATATTAAAATTAAACATATAATTTATTCTAGTGACCAAAATTGGATTAATTATTATGTAATTGAACTAATTTTATTTTTAATTTTTTTAAACAAAATAAAACTTGGTAAATTCTTTAAAAGAAAATGTAGTTTTTAATAAAAATATGTATTTTTTTCTATTCATTGAAAAAATAATCTTTTATGAAAATTCTAAATAATTAAATATAAGATAATTTTGACATGATGATTTGAAAGTGAGGTTAATTTTTTCATTTTTTTTAAAAACTGGTAAAAATTAATTTAAATTAAGTGTGTAAAACATGACAGAACTGCTATTTAATAAAAGTATAGTTTTTTAAAAAAACATTTCTTTTTCTTTTAAATTATTTTTATTTTTATTTTTAATTAATTGATATAAAATTAATTTATTTATACCTCTTTAAACCATATAATTTTTACAATTTTTTATTCCTATTTATCCACCCAAATTTAATTTCTAGTTGGTGAATATAATAATTTATATATTTATTAAATGAATATTATTTAATTAAATATTTATTCAATTAATAATTAAATTTCAATTTGGAAAAGTGTACCTAATTATTAAACCAAAGATAAATATTTATTTATAATACTATAAGATAATATTTATTATTATTCAGTTTAGTGCACACTATGAAATAAAATAACAATAATAATATTATTTCCCATGGAATGGTGTTCATTATGCATTTAATATATTATCAAGGGCCTTTTTGAAATTAATTAAATATATTTAAACCTAGACTTGTGTCTATAAATAAACAATTATGAGAACTGCAAGAGGTTGGTCATTGTGCATAATATTCTCCTCCAAATGGAATTCTCTCTGAATGAAGAACGTCATTAGGGTTCTTTTCACTCAAGATCAAGAGATTGTCTCTTCCTCCTTACCCTCATATCAACCGAGAGAGATTAAGAGACTATCCCTATAGATTGAAGGGATCATAGTATCAATCATGGGAGTGATGCAAGATGATCGGTACTGCAACACTGGAACCTGAAGTATCATCAGTGATGTTTCAAGATCAACAGAGCATGCATGGATCATTATAATATGGGATCTAATTTTAGGTCCTCATTAATACTATAAAAATTAAACTGAACGATGTTTAGATGATCAACCCCTATATCAATGAAATAAATCAAGACCACAATATTTATTTTTAATATTAGATTATTTTTAAATTAATGTGAAAAAGATTCTATTACTTAGTTGCAATGAAAATATTTTTCATTATTGTTTGAAATTTTTTTTATTGGTCAGGATGTTTATTATCATGAACATTATAGATTATTTATTGAATCTGAAAAAAGAAGATTCAGCCATAGGCCTAATAGGAACATCCTCTATGAAAAAACCTTTATTAATAGGGTTGGACTACCAAGTGTGGCCTCCAAAATGCACATGGTTTGTTATTGGGGATTATATACCAGGGTAACCTAGAAATTTCCTTAAGGCATCTTCTGAACTAGAGGAAATGCCTTGTAAATTACAACATCAACATAGGGAGAAGCCTCCCCTAAATGGTTGGGTTTGGATATTCTTGTTGGGACCTCATCCTTAGTTCCCTAGTTTGGGATACCAGAGAATGGGTATCCCTAACAATCTTTGAGAAGCTAGGGACCACATGATACTGATGGCAGCCATAGTGAGCAATATCCACTATTGGTGACTCCATATTAGTTATATTTGAATACATAAAATCATAAAAAACCTCCACTATATACGGTAGGATAGAATTGTTACATTTTGGAGAATGGATCTTAAATCTATTGGAAGTAGGTATAGGGTCCAATTTCCCCTATAAACCCTATATTAGGTAGTAACACTTATTGTATTATTCAAATTAGGTTCTCCTATTCCATATAACTGGTGGGTATCAATCTACTATGTAATTATATACAAGAGTGATCACCATCTGGTGGTGGAGCTAATACATTAGGGATAATGGGTATCAAAAAAATGAATCTAAAGTAGAAATAGAAGTATTTATAACATATATATATGAAATAATAGTATAGTGATGATGAATCCATAGGTAACTAGTTTTCATTGGATTAAATAATTTCTTATTGATGGTTTTAAGAACATGAAATCCACTGGTTGAAGACATTTGGATGATATAGAATTCATAAAAAATGACTTATTAGTGTAGTATAATTAGTAAATATGAACAATCATTCAATAATTTTCATAGGTTAAGGATTTCATGTTAGGTTGACCATTTTTTGATGTTCTATCCTTATAGGCTCATTTAAGGATTCTTTGGGCATTATCATCGAAATTGCTAGGATGAGAGGTTGACTAAACTCATGGGGGAGATTATTTTCTAGTCAAGAACTCACTTATAGATTTAATAATATATTCATAAAATCATTCTCGTTAACAATACCAATTCATTTTAAATCTCATATAACTTTAGCAGGGAAAAAAACTATTAAAAAATATTAGCTGACTATTATTCATTTGAAAGGACACTACAAGTATTCAAATCATTCCATGTTTAAAACATGGGTATCATCATGATAATTTCATGGGTGTGTGTGTGTGTTAGGAGGGTAATATTTTATTTAAATCCTTATAGGGGGATCTAGGGAGTTTAATTACATATAATACGGTGTAATTATTATGTTGTAGTTTTAGGTCACCTAGAAAGACTTAAAGGATTTGTTAAGGTTTTATAAAAAACCACATCTTTGATACACTTTATTCTAGGATTTATTACATAAAATCACACTTAGTAAAACCCAAAAGATCAAGAATCATATTTTATTTGAGATATTAGGTATATAAAATATCAACTTGTTATATTGATATAATAATATTATTAAAAAAATTTCTTAACAAGCTTATAAAATTCTATAGCTTTTAAAACTTCTTGGGATAACCTAGGAACATACATAAGAAAAGGGTGAGATATAAATCCCAAAAAGAGAATTAAAAATATCCTTACATGATGAAAGTATTACATGTTAGTCAATTTGAATTTAAATGGGACATTAAAGGGGTGAGAATAATAAACATGAACATCGAAGCATGACATATGATGATAACATAAAGGCAGCATGGTAATACGACAACAACATACAACATGAAATCATAAACACAGGTCAAGGATAACCATCAAGAAATTATAACATGGTAGATAAAGTACCATAATGGATTATTATTACTCCCTAATCCTATATACGATTTCTCATGACACTATAAAATTACATAATTCATTGGAGTTTTATATAATTTTGGGCGCACCTATCGCTTTTATATCATGAACATGCATAACTGTTCCACATAGATCATTCAACATAGGATCATATTTCATCACATTAAATCCCATGATTAAGTAGTGTTGAGTATATATATGGAATTACTCAATCAAATAATGATTTTTTTTCCAAGTGAATACCCTTATGTGTAAATGGTAATGGTATTCACAATACAAAGGTTTGGCATGAAAAAATCGTAAGATAATTTTGACAGAATAAGAGGGGTATATAATGAATCATGGGAGGGATTAATGAGAGTTTAAGGTTCCTCACATCACTTTAAAATTATAATTTTATTAAGAGGGATATTTAATAACATAATCCAACATGGTAAATTTGTAATTAGAATGCATTATACAAAAAGGGTGCTTGAATAAAATTTTTCAATGGAAGAATCACTGGATAATTTTTTGCAGCATAATAAGGGTACATATTGAATCATAGGAGGAATTAATGAGGGTTAAAGGGTTATATGATTAAATTTACATAATAATTTTAGTAAAGGGTATTTGGAAGATCATATCACGTCAATAATAATTGAAAAAAACATGCATTATATAGATAATGTGCTTTAATAAAGTGGAGATGGATAGGATCCCTTACTTAGACATAGAAACAAATTAGGTGAAGGTTATAATGAGAGGGGATAAATTATATTTCATTATTATAACATAAAATTTACATTAAAAGTATATTTATAAACCCATTACAACATTACCAATTGAGATTCAATATGCCAAATACAAAGTAGGTGCTTGAATGGAAAAGAAGAGAGAGAGAGATCCCTTGCCCATGAGAGGGTGATTCCAAAAGCTTGGAAGGTGATTCATGAGATATTAGAGGAAAATTTAGAGGAATATAGGGAGGTATGGATTGAATAATTTCATTCTCAAAAGTTTTTGAGTGAATAAATTTGGGATATTGGGTTGGTTTATATAGGAAAATAAAGGGGAGTTATTTATTATTTCCCGAACATAGTTTTTGGAATCTATAGAATAAAGTAATCAAAACCACAAAACCTAACATGGTTTTGACCATGGTTTCTTCTAAAGGATATTTTTTTAATTGTTTTATAATTAAAATAACCAAAAACATTAAAATAATACCATTGGTGATGTGGAAGTGAGTCATGTTTAGAAAGAATTTATCTTAAAAAATTAAATTATAATATAGGTTTTAGAGGATTAAAGGTTTTATAAAATTAATAAAATAACCTAAAAAACAAATTATTTTAAGTTGGAAATATATGTTTGGTCTTGGATACCTTTTATGACACATATTATACCATTTTTTGGTCATTACGATGTCATAATACACACTATATATTCACATCCTATTTAATTTTTACCCAAAATTTTGACTATCTTATAAAATTATAAAAAATAAACCATTGGATAATTTTAACATGATAATTAAAAAAATATTATTTATTTTTATCAAAATAATTCTCTAAAAATGATAAATTAAAATTTTAACTTAAAATCCATGTTTGTTGAAAAAATAGTTTTTTAGACATTAACAGTTTTCAACCCTTATAAAAATTACATTTTAACTTAGTAAAATTAAAGTATCATTTAAATTTAATATATACTATATAATAGTAATATTTTATTAAAATATAATTTAATTAAAAAGTTCAACAAAAGGAATAACTTAATTGAAATTTTATATTACCCAAAAATACAATTTGAGTTTTTTTGTATTAAAATCTAATTTTTATCAAACTCATTACATAATCATTTATAGAGTAAAAAAATATGGAATAAGTATAATTTTTATTTTATTAAAAATAAAATATAAATATTAATACTCTTAGGTTTTAGATATATATCCCTTTATTACACCAGTGAAATCCCTAAGGGTATGGTGTAGGATGGTGAGATTTTCTTGGGATGGTTTCGTGAACTTGGTTTGGGCCATGATCTCGATGAGCATAAAAGTATCCCATAATTAGTTTAAATAATTATTTAGTTGTTTAATGTTGACTTGGTAATGGTCAAGGTAAAATTTCATAGATTAAATCTCCCTTATAATCTATGATAAATGGACTTCATAGGGTATTCTTTTACTGGTTGAGACCATCACTTCTTTTGTCTTTGTTAATTAGATTTGTAATAACACTAAATATATACAAATCATATGATCACTATTAAATGAAAATATTATCAATGGTTATGATTATTAGGGGTAATCAATGAATTTCATTTGTTTTCTATAACAACATTATATAATATAGTATTTAATTCAATAATAAAGAGAATTTTATTTATAAAAGTTTGGGTTGTTACATTATTCCTCCATTCAGAAATTTCACCCCCAAAATTTTCATTTCATATATTAAAATAGATGATGGTATTTTTGTTTTATCACCTCTTCCAATTACCAGGCCACTTAATACAACTTATGGTTTCACCAAACTACTTTGACCAGGTGATTTTTATTGTTTCATATAACATTTTCTCTAAGATCTAAAATCTTCACCGGCTACTCATCATATGAAATATCATTATCCAATATTACCACATCTAGATTCAGTACATGTGAGGGGCCTGATATGTTCTTTATCAAAAGGGATACATGGAACACATCATGTACCTGAGATAGGTTATCTGGGAGTTCTAGTAAATATTTCATAGCTTAAATGAAATTGAGGATCCCAAAGGGGCTGATGTATCCTAGAATAAGGCTTACATTCTTTGCAAACCTCATGAATTTCTTCCATGAAAATATATAAAGGAATAGTTTGTCTCTAACATCAAACTCAAGATCACATAGGTGATTGTATATGTAGATTTTATACTATCGTTTTGTGGATTTCATATGACCTTGAATGGTTTGAGCCTTTTTTGTTATCTATTGGACAAGATCAGGTCCCATAATCTTTCTCTCTCTAACTTCATCCCAACATGTTAGAGTCTGACACATCTTCACATATAGAGCCTCATAAGGAGCCTATTGAATGCAATAATGGAACCTATTGCTATATGATACTCCAATTGGGGAAGGATATAATCCCAAAACCCTTTTAAATCTATTGAACATGATTTAAACATATCCTCTAGAGTTTGAAAGGTCCTTTCAGACTAATCATCCATCTAAAGGTGATAAGTAGTTCTGAAGCTCAACTTTATATTCAAAACTTGCAGAAGGTTTCTCCAAAACCTAAAGTAAAGCCTCAGATATCAATTAGATACAATGGAGAGTGGGACTTCATGAATTATTAACACTTACCTTATATATATCTTAATGATTTGGTCAAGACATAAATCTTCATTGATAATATTGAAATGAACTAACTTTTTAAGGCGATCAACTACTAACCAGATGGAATTATTACATTGAGGTGTCCTGGGGAGTCCCATGATGAAATACATGGTTATGTTTTCCCATTTACATATTCGTATGGTAAATGGTTTCATTATACCCTTAGGCTTCTATCATTTAGCCTTGGCTTACTGGAATACCAAGCATGGAGATACAGACTCCACAATCTCTATCTTCATGTTATCCCACCATAAATTTTGCTTCAAAACTCTATACATGTTAGTGCTTCCTGGATAAATAGAGAAGGGGTAGCACATTATCCAAATGTTCCTTCTTTAGTTCGGGTTTTTATGGGGCACATATCCCTGTTCTAAACCTTATAATTCCATAATCATGAAAGTTAAACTCTAGAATTTTTGATACCTTATTCCGTTGAAACTCATAATATTTATGAGCCTCATTAATTATATCATGAATAGATGGTTAAGAATTTATTTGAGAAAGGTGAGATTAATATTCCTTTATTATCTCTATATCTATCCATTTAATGTCTAAGAAAATTGGATTCCTTTCAATCCTCACCATACATAGAGTTGTGAGATCCTTTCTACCCAGAGCATCTACCATTTGGTTTGATTTCCCAGGATAGTAATGGATAAAAAAATATTAATCCTTGATCAAATTTGACCACATCCATTGGTTCATATTAAAATAATTTTATGTGAATATTTACTTAAGGCTTTTTGTAGTACATATGTATATCACCCTTCTCCCTATAGAGATAATGTCACAAAATATTTAACGAAAATATCAATGTTGCTAATTCGAGATCATGAGTTGGGTAGTTATGCTCATAAATCTTTAGTTTGTGAGAGGAATAAGCTATCAATTTTACATTTTTGATGTGTACACAACCCAATAATTTTTTAATGATTTATTATACATAAAAAATTCATCCCCATGAGTGGGTAATGTGAGCACAAGTGTAGTAATTATCCTTCTTCATATCTTTAAAAATATCCTCACATTCATTATTACAAAAAAAAACATGACTCACTTCTGAGTAATATTTGTTAGAGGGATTTAAAATAATGAGAAGTTCCTCACAAATTAATTGTAGTACCCAGTTAATCCAAGTAAACTATATACATCCATAAAAAATATTGGTCTGGGCCATACTTCAATTGCCTCTATTTTTGAAGGGTCTATAGATATATCTTTTCTAGGGATTACGTGACCTAGTAATGTCACTTGATCCAATTAGAAGATTCATTTACTATACTTTTCTTACATATTTTAGTTCTATAAGATCCTCAATATAGTATTCAAATGATCCTAATCTTCCTCCTTACTTTTGGACTAGATAAGAATATCATTAATAAACACGACACTTTTTTTTCATGGTAATCCCTAAATAATCTATTCATCAAATCCATGAACATTGATAGAGAATTAATGTGTAAAAATGTAATCAATATGAACTCATAGTTCTCATAACTTATATGAAAAGTGGTATCTAGGGTATCCACATTCTTTACCTTTACATGATAACATCCCAATCAAAGATCTATCTTAGAGAAATACTAGGCTCCATGTAGCTAATCGAACAAATCACAAATCTATGCAGATGATACCTTTTCTTTATTATGATCTTGTTGATATCACAATAATTAATGTATTGGAACACTAAGCCATAATTATTCTTGATAAAGGGGACTAGTGCACCCCATGATAAATCACTTAGTCATATAAACCCTTTATCCATATTTTCATGTAACCATTTCTTTAGTTCTTCAAGTTCAAAAATGAACATTCTATATGGAGTCTTGAAAATTGGAAAATATCTATGTATAATATCAATTAAAAATTCAACCTTTTTGCTAGGAGGATGAACAAAAAATTATTCAGGAAACACATCAACATATTCCCTCATAATGGTCACGTCTTCACAAATGATCTTTTATTTAGCCTCAATAATTTGGGAAAGATACAATTTATTGTAAGGAAATAATATCCATGTTTTCAATAATAGAACCAAAGAAGATTCATCCTCTTCCTTTCACATGTATAAAATCAGAGGGCGATTCATTATAGGGAGGGTGATTTACTTCTCTCGAAAATTTATGTTGGATCTATCTAAGAAAAGCCAATCCATTCTTAAAATAACATCTAATTCTGACAAAGGGTGTATGATAAGGTTAACTCATAGGTTTATCCCACATATATGGATAAGGGAGGAGATATATACTTAGGATGCAATAATTCCCCTATTTTTATTTTTCACCAATATCTCTACTTCCATTCTTTATAGTGGTTTTGGAATAGTTCTTATTATATTGTGACATTTGAAAGAATGTGTAGAACCTAAATCAGAAAGTATATTCACTATTTTGAATAAATAACTAAAATACCTTCACCACTTTGTTTTCAGGATCCACCTCTACGGTTGTGATGGAATATTCTCACCCTTTCTTCCTTAGAGTTTGTTGGAATTGATTGTATTCTACAACCCTTGGCTTAGGGTAGTGGTTCACATAATGTTATATTTCAATGGTGTTGAAACATTAGAAAATAGGATGAGGGATTACTAGATAATTCATTTATACCATCACATTGGTGGGTTTCTCTCATCAGAAATTTCTTGCTAGGTTCCCTTCCTTTCACCACATAAATCATTTCCTCATCCTATTTAGGCAATTTATGGGGTACTTCTTCCCACACTTTTGATATGTAAGATGTTGTAATTTCATTCAACTTTTATATTTATCCATCACACCACTATAATTAAAATCCACTTTACAATTCTTATCTCTATGAGACCCTTGAGATTAAATGATCACTATTTCAAATTTGAGGGAACATCAAAAAATTTCCTCATAACCATAAAAGTTACAAATTTCAAAGGATTTTCGTAGACTCATCTTTAGTCCACCAATAAAATGTCCATCTTAACATTTGAGGGTAAAAAAAATCTATCGGTGTATTAAGCCAGTCTTTTCAATTTTTTAGTACATGACTTGATAGATTCTTCATCATTTTTCTTGAGTCTAAGGAATTACCTCTCAATTTTTAGTCAAAGATTTTGAGGATAATATTTATTGATTTTTTTTGGAATTCCTTCCACTCCATCACTCCAATTTCCTCCTCAAGATTCAAATTCTTAACCAACGTGCACCATTGATTAACTTCTCATTCTATATGATAAAAAACTAGTATGACCATATATTTCTTACAACATTAAATGATGAAGAATATATTTTCAAATGAGCCTATCCATTATTCCAAAATTAAGAAATTGAAAGTTCCACTAAAAATTGAAGGACTTTGTCCCATGAAGGTTTCAATTGGAACTTTATCTTTTTAGGGGGATTTGGGAATTCCTCCTGATTCAGTATTCAATTCAAAACTTGATTTAGTTGAGAAATTATAGACACAAATTTCATGATTCCTGCTCCCATCAGATTGGACATCACATTTGGGCATTCAACACATTGACCCTGACATTGGTTGTTGAATCAGTTCCTCCTATTTCCAACCATTTACTAGAATAACGGGAAAATTAGGGATGTTAATTTTTAAATTATTTAGCACATAAAAGGGAAACTATAAAAATTAAAGGGATAAACCATAAATGAAATATGTTCCTTAATGTATGAATTTCTGGGCTTCAATATAAGTTATAAATGATATATTTCCTAATATAAAATCTTATAGGAGCCTCTTGTTCCCTTGATAATGTTTTTAATGAGTTTGTGAATTTACTAAACAATATCCCCAAGGATTTTCAAATTAGGTGTATAATAAGGCCTATTATTGTGCACTAGTTCCTGATTGAGTTTAGCCCATTACAATGTTTTTGAGGTTGTTACCACCAGGTACATCTATTCTAGATCCACATCAACTTACAGAATCTAGAAAGGGGCATATTTTCATGGAAACTAATTATTTCTAGTCTTACACCTAAGGCTCTTACTATATTTTTCTTACCTTAATCCCCAAAATAACTAGACTTTCGTTTGATACCAACTATGAAAACCCACATATTTAATACACTTTATTTCATGATTTATTACATAAAATCACACTTAGTAAAACAAAAAAGATAGGGAATATTAGGGCATACGAGAGATTAGTTATATGTCATATCAACTTGTTATATGGATAAAACAATATTACTAAAAACTTCCTTAGCAGGCTTCTTAAATTCCACAGCTTTTATAATAGCACGGGATAACCAGCGAACATACATAAGAAAGGGGTGGGATATAAATCCTAACAAGGAATAAAAAAAGGATAACATGATTAAATTATTAAATTTTAATCAATATTCATTTCAATAGGACATAAAAGGGGTGATAATCATAAACATGAACATCAAAGCATGACATATGATGATAACATGAAGGCAACATGGGAATGTGGAAATGACATAAAACAGGAAATCATAAACATAGGTCAAGGATTACCACTAAGAAATCATAACCCAGTGAAAAATGTACCATCATGGTTTATAATTACTCCCTAATACCATTTGTGATGTCTCATGAGACTAAAATATTACCTAATGCATTGGAGTGCTATATAATTCTGGTTTCACCCGCCGATTTCATATCATGAACATGTAAAAGTGTGCCGCACAAATCATCCAACATAAGATCATATTTCATCACATTTAAACCCAAAATTAAGGAGTGTGGAACTCATACATGTAATTACCCAATAAAATAAGCATTTTTATATCTATATGAATATATAAGAGTGGAAATATAGATGGTATTCACAATACAAAGGTTTTTTATGAAAAAATTGTAGGATAATTTTGACAGCATAACTGGGGTACATAATGAATCATAGGAGGGATTAATGTGAGTGGGAGGGGTATATCATAAATTGAAAATTATATTTTAAGTAAGAGGTATATGTAATAAAATAATACAACATGAACAATTTGGAATTAAAATGAATAAGGAAAAAATGGCTCTTTAATAAAAGTTTAGCAAGGGAGAATCGTAGGATAATTTCAACATCCCAACGATCATACATAATGAATCATGGGAGGGATTAATGAGAGTGAAATCGGTCTATAATTACTTTTAACTCATAAAATCAGTATGATGGATGTGTAAAATCATATTCCATCACTATTAATTGAAATACAAAAGGTTGTACATACATTAGGTTATTCAATAAAGAGGAGGAGGATAAGATCCATTACTTTGGCATGGTAACAACGCAGGTGAAGGTTGTAAAGAGAGGGTATAAATGATATATAATTATTAAAAAAAATATACATAAAAGGGATATTTATAATTCCATGAGAATATAACTAATTGAGATTCAAAAGGATAAATAAAAAGGAGGTTCTTGAATGGAAAAGAAGAATGGGAATGATCCCTTACATTGAGAGGGTGATTCCAAAAGCTTGGAAGGAAATTATTAAGAGATTGGGGGAACTTTGGAGGAATATAGATAATCATTATCTGAGTAATTTCATTCTCTAAGGTTTTTGGGTGAAGAGAAATGTGATCTTGGGTGGGTTTATATAGGAAAAGAGAGGGGAGTTCTTCATTATTTCCCAAACTTAGGTTTTGGACTCTATATAATAAAGTAGTAAAAAAAAAACCTTCACATGGTTACTACCAAATAGAAGTGGATTTAATTATTTTATAAGTCCATGAAACATATTAATTAAAATAAAACCCTTAGTGATGTTGAAGTGATTAATGTTTATGCAGAATTGATTTTAGAACCTTAAAATATAATATAAGTTTTAGAGGATTCATAAAGGGTTTATAAAATTAAAACAAATAACCTCAAAGATGAATAATTTTAAATGGGAGACATATATTTTTTCATGGATACATTTTATGGAACATTTATGATCACTTTAGAGCCATTTTGATGTCATAATACACACTATATATTTATATCGTATTTAATTTTTACTCGAAAATTTGACTGTCTTAAAAATTTATGAAAAATTATACCTTGGATAATTTTGAAATTCAAATTCAAAAAATAATATTTATTTTATAGAAATAATTATTTAAAAGTAAAAAATTACACTTTTAAATAAAAAACTATGTTTATTAAAAAATAATGGTTTTTTGACAATAATAGCTTTCAGACCCTTAAAAAAATTACATCTTCACTTCATAAAATTATAATATCATTTATATTTAATATATAATATTTAATAATACTATTTTATTAAAATATAATTTAATTCATTAATTCATAAAAAGGAATATATTAATTGAAATTACATATTACCCAAAAATATAATTTGAGTTTTTTCATATTAAAATCTATTTTTATCAAACTCATTAGTCAATAATTTATAAAGTAAACAAAACAGGGAGTAAATATAAAAATTATTTTATTTAAAATAATATATATATATATATATATATTCATACTATTGGGGTCAAGATACATAGGCCTTTATAACTCTAATGAATTCCCTAAGGGTAAGCTACGCGATAATGATATTTTCTTAGGGTGGTTCGGTGAACATGGTTTGGGCCTTGATTTCAATGAGATTAAACTTATCCTATAAATTATTTCAATCATGATCTAGCTATTTAATCTTGGATTGGGTTCGGTCAAGCGATATTTCTAGAGATTCTCTTTCCCTCATAAGCTCTGATAAATGGGATTTATAGGGTATGATCCTACTGGCCATGGCCATCAATTCCTTTGTCTATGTCAATTGGTTTTTTCATAACCCTTAATATATATTAATAACAAGATCACAATTAAATGGATATATTATCAATGATTATATTTAATATAGGATTTTAAAATTTGGTAGGATATAACCAAATATGTGTATGTGTTTTCTATAACCACAATACATAATGGGAATTTTAATTCAACTAAAAATGGAATTTTATTTATAAAAGTTTAGGTCGTTACAAGTTTAATGCCATGTATGAATGGTTAAGCATTTTTATAAGGGATATGTCTAACCATGATGAATTTAGGTTGCATTTGAGTTTTGTGTCATGCATGAAACCTTAATGGTTATGCTGAGATTTAAGTCCCCCCATGCATACATAAGGTTACACTAGAGTTTGGTGTCATCCATGAAGGCTTAAGGTTTATATTAGGGTTATGGTCCCCCAAGAATACATAAGGTTACATTGAAGTTTCATAAAACCTAGGATGGATTAAAGGTTACAATAGTATTTAATTTCCCATATAAAATATTAGGTTTTTTCTTGAGTTTCATGATATCCAGAAAGGCTTAAAGGGTACATTGGGGTCTAAGGGATCTCTATAAGACTTAAGGGTTATGCTAGAGTTTTGTGTTACCAATGAAGGCTTAAATGGTATAATGGGGTTTAAATTCTCCAAAGATGAGTTAATGATTATCATGGAGTTCCATTATTTCTAGGAAGGATTAAAGGGTTAACTTGGATTTTTAAGGTCTCATTGGAAGACTTGGAGTTATTTAAGGAGAGATAATTGGTTTGGTGGTGTTAGTATTTGACCTATAAGAGTGGATTTCTATGTATCACTATGAAGTGAATGAAAACCCACATAGTTTTATGCCATAAATAGGAAACATTATACCTATGGTTGTGTGACAAAGAAAATTGTGGTTACTTTTAAGGTCATGCAATGATGAAAATTGGTGTTCCTTTTTAGTACATGCTTCTAGGATGATTGGTGTTCCTTTTAAGGTTATGTATCTAAGACTACATTGTCATTCAGTTTAAGGTCACGATACTCAGACCCTTTTTATGTTGTTTAAAGTCATAAAAATTCACCAATTCAGTTTAAGGTACATAGAAATGGAGTAGTGAAAATAAAATTCAAAAGTTTTACTTTTATTTTTTACCTTAATAGATGTGTTAAGTGGAGGCTTTGGGTCATACATCAGATCAGAGACCTATAGTAATCAAGTTCTATAATTAATATAGTGAGGTTATATTGGGGATTATCTTTAATGGTAGCCCATATATGAGTCATCCTCCTCCTATTGGTGACTAAGTGGGAGGAAGGATCACTAATTTGATAAGTAGAATGAAGTAGTGGGAGTTATGTTGGTATTATGTTGGGTTGATGGTTAGAATAATGGGAAGGTTCAAAAAAAAATTAGGGGAAAACTTAGGGAGTTCCATCACAAAATGAAATTGGATTCCCTGATATTTAGGATATTAAGAGAGGTTTGAGTATTAAATGAGTATAGAGTCTCTTGAATGAAATAAGCATCCTTAGTAAATATACAATATTGTAGTCCAAAAAGGAATTATGTATACCCTAATATTAAAAGATCCTTATTATCAAAGGGCTGAATTATTGACTTCACCTCAAGACCAAATGATAGGAAGAGAAATTCTATATGAGATACCTTCTATAGGTGTTGGGGTATGTTTTATCAGGGGTGGGGGTGAAATCATACTATCAATTCACGGTATTTGAGTGGCACTAACATGAAGAGGAAATGTAATGGTGATATCCAAATTTATTGAGGTATTATAGAAGTGATACATGGTTATTATAGATTTATAAAGAATAAATTTTTATATGGGGATATGATATAAAAAATGTACAAAAATTAGGGTAGGTAATCATGGAAATGACCTATGTTATATGCATGACCAAAAATTCCTATGCATTAGGATTTACAACAACACATGTTCGTATAAAAGGATGCATGATTGTTGTTATCCACAAAAAAATATACAAAATAATGTATTTATATATTGATATATGTGTGATCATAAGTGTAATGACCTATGTCCTTAATACTGTTATTAAGGCACTGTTATAACCTTATATTGGAATTTTAGATAGTTTTAGCATAGTTTAGTTGAAAATTTAATTACTATTGAGGGTTTTTTCATTTGAGGATTTATATTTAGATTTTTTTTGTTTTAGGATAAAATTTATGGTATTTTTGGATGTTTATTGAGGTTTGGTAGGAGGTTTAGGAGCATAATATGAGGTTTGGGTTTTGTTAAAAGAGAAAAATAAAATTGGGGATGGTAGAAATTGTCCACTGGAGTTTTGATGGATTACATCAGATGTCTGGTGGAGCCTTAAGTATCTTACTAGACTCCACATAAGTTTCTAGGTATCCCACTATAGTTATGTTGTAGTCAAAGTATTTTTTTTAAAGTGGTGAAAATGATAATTTTCCTCATACTTTTTAAAAATCCATAAAGGGTCATTTAAACAACATTCCTCACAACCCCATATGCCTAACTTGAGAGTTTCTCTATAGCGTATCCTCCTCTTCTCCTTTCTTTAATTGATTCAAGAAATATATAAGGGGTGTTTTTTTCCAAATCTAAGGTTTACCTCCCCCATATCTTCCTTCTTCCCTATTTTATTCTATTATTTTGATATCCTTTCTTCAAAGCTAGGTAATTGGATTTATTCCCACCAAGGAATGGTGGAGTTCATCTGTAACCTTAGGGATTCCTATCCTTATACATCAAGGAGGATTGTGTGGGTTATTTTATACCTATTCATCACCATTTTTATTGAATGATTTTGTGGCATTTATTTATGACATATATTTCATGATGTTAAAGAGAAATTAAAGATTGATTTATTATATATTATTTAGATCATTTGGGTACTATGGTATTGAGATAATTTTTATTGTTGGTAGAATTGGGTTTACATGGATTTTAGATGTTATTTGATTATAAAGATTAATTTTTTAGGATTCATACATAAAAAATGTGGTTTAATGTTTCCGAGGTTCTGTTTCAAGGTTGATCAGGATTTTTAGAGCTCACCCTTTGTATTGGTGGGTGGTCTCAGACCTATGAGTGTTTCTTAGTCTATGTTTGTAACATTCCTTCCCTTTGTTTTCCAAAATTATAAACAAATATAATCTTATATTTTTGGAAATATAAATTGGTGGTTAAACAAAAATATTTTAGAACAACTAAATAAAAGTTTTAAATGAATTCAGGGAGTACCAGGTTTGAACAATCATTCTTACTTAATAATATTGATACCCATGCTATATTCGTTTGTAATTGATTGATCCAATACAATCCCGTTATATAATTAATAAATATATGCCTTTAAATTTGAGTCAGGTAACTCATGTTAGGATATATTATATAAGATTATTAGATCTAAATGATATACAATCATCTTGATGGCCATTTTGGGTTGTAATGGGTACCCCAAGGTGCAAAGAGTGACAAACCACCTTGAGGGAAGCTTGTATGAAAATAATTATCTCTTTAAACAAATATTATAGGTTTATTAAATATATATGAAATGAATATCCATGGGTCATATTTATATTGTAAATGGACATGAGCCCCTCCTATTATAACTTATATGATCTATAATCCAACAAACCATGTTTAACCCTTTTTTAAGTTGGTTCTTCGGTGGTTATCTGGTGGATGGGTTGTTTATGTAAAGTATTTGATTTTAAAATTTAAAAAATATTTAATCCATGTTTAAATAGATGATTTAATAAGCAATGATCAAATTTTTTCCATTGAAATTGAGGTGGAAAGGTTTTGTGTAAAAATATTGTTTCAGAATGGTTTCCTTTATAAATAATATTTCTATTTTGAATAAATCTATTTTCCTTTAAACGATGTATCTAAATATGTTTCAAAGAAAACCATCCTATTATATTTAAAATAATTTCCTCATGTGTAATTAAAAATGGTATATTTTTTATAGAATATGGTAAAACAAGATGTAATATTTCTAACCACTCGTAATCATTTTTTTTCTAATATTCCATGAATCATCACTACGTTCTTTATTTGATATCATCTTTTATATCATACCCATGCATTTTATTTATATTGAGACTAGTATGTTTTATTGTTTACTGTTATACTTTATTCTTAGATTATTATACTACTAATGTTATTCTTATAGTTAGTGTTGGTTACATCCATGCTTGTGTGATTTTATGTTTAGACCTTGAATTAGTATATATGTATATATATATATATTCCTACTATCCACTTTTAAGTATGGAATTGAGGCATCCTCATAAATATCAAGATAAGCTAAAATTATATAGTGAAGGTGTAGACCCTCTTAGTATAGGGATATACCGATAGTATTTGTAATGATTATAGGTAATGCCTCACAATTGTTTTGTTACCTTTTATCAGTATTTATTTACTAATATAACTTACTCTCTTACTATAATACTATTTTATTATATTTATATAAATGAGTGGACATGTTTATATATATATAATCATATATCACTATTGTTTTGAGGCATAATTGGTAATTCCCAACTGAGTAATTATGATCACACCCTACATGTAAATCCCAGTGAAAATATAGATTAACTTTCTATATTTTAGGTATATACTAGTATGTTAGTGGATATCCAATACCTTTGGAATCTTTTTTGAGCTTGAATTGGGAGTAGAATCAGTTTTAACTTTGGAGTTGTGATAGTGGGAGTGATGGTTGGTGGTCATGTAATCCACTTTACTTATTCATTATTTGATACTTTTTTCTTAGGAAATAAATTATATCGACATTTATTGTGACATATTTATATTATTAATTTATCTTGTGAATTGTTCTTGTATATATTATTATAGAGAGTATGTTATATTTATGTTTATGCATTTACTTAATATGTCTTATGGGATTTTGTTTTATCTCTAGGGAGTATGAATTATTAACGTTCCATGTCTGATTTTTAGAATAATATTTCCATAGTATATATGAATAAATAATAGGAAAATCATTCTCAACCTTTTATAATGAGACCCATGGTGTTTTGGAAGGTTTTGGATGTAACATAAGCACCAATTGGGTTGTTTCCAACTCAAATATTTTCAGTTTTGATGTATAATTCACAATACACATGATGATAATTGTCATGAACAACAAATTAAATATGATAAAATTTCATAAAATATCACCAAAACCAAGTGAGAGGATATGCTTATATTAAATTTATAATTAATTTAACATAAAAATTAAAATGGGTTTTGGAATTATTTATTCAAAGAAGTGGTTGATTTTATGAACACCATTTGGTTGCACTCTCATCGCACTATAAATATCTAAATATAGAATATTTTTAGCGGTGATCTAACCATGCTCCATTGATCTTGAATAATATGAAATGTTACTTTGAGTCCTAGTACAAAGGTACCAATCATCTTGCATTGCTCCCTTCATATTTCCTCACAATCCTTAAAATATTTATTAAACAGGGAAGGACATTAAAAACATTAGTATTTTGAATATTTTCAATTTAGTATACTTACCTTGAGAGGAGGAGGATGGTGGAAATTTTACCTCATTTTTTGAGAGCATTATAGATAATTTTAACTCTATGTTTGATAAATTCACTAGAGAGGTGTGTTGTGCACAACCATGTCTAACCCTAAGAAATGATATAACCAGGTATTTATAGAGGTAAGTTATAGAATAAATAATTGCACATATGCCCTTAATTATTCTCATAATCACAAGAATAACCCACATCTAAATAATAATAATAATAGTAATAATAATAATAATAATAATAATAATTAATTGACATGTGACGAACACACATATAAAATTAATATAATTTATTTAAACCAATAAATTATTATATATTTAAATGGTATTTAATATATATCATTCCTAACAGACATGATTAATAGATCTACATTTCCTCATTGATATTTACCAAAGCTAGAATAATAAACAATATTCATTCGATAAATAAATATAATATTCTTTCTGATGTGAATAAATATTTATTTTCATATCACTAAACTAAATAAATTATTTACTTATAATATATAATTATTTATTACCTTTCAAATAAAGAAGAGATAAAAATTATTATATATACGTATAATTAAATAATTACCTTAAAAAAATATATTTATTTTATATTTGTGAAAAATAAATCCTGAATAAATTTTATTCCTCAGACTAGAGAATAATATTTATTTCCGTAATTAAATTCAAATAAAATTTTATTGAGATCAATAAAAAAACAAGTGTGTGACCCTATATGATCCCTCCTTTTTCATATAATGAGGGTTCACCTAAATTCCAATATCAGTGTCTAACTACATGTAAAATCACTGAAGAGGAAGATATTAATGTCATGACATTAACAACCACATATAAACACTCCCTGCATAATACAATACCTTTGCCTTGATATCTCATCAATAAAGTTTAATTCTCATGTCATCAACCTATATGCTTGATATTCCTTTCTTTGACTTCTAGAAATGAACTCATTAATACACCATGTCCATGGAATTCAATGAGATAGTTCTATTTCAATCAAGGGTCCAAGATATTGAATTTTATAATGTTGAAAGGGAAAAATACTTCCTTGAATTATTTATTAATAACATATCACTTATGAAATACCCAGTGTACCAAAATTCAATATGAACATATGTAATAATATTTTATGATAATAAATTTAAATATGTGACCCATGATATGCATTAATAATAATATTAATGTCTAAGGATCATTAAACATGCTCATAATAAGGAATATCCAATGAAACATGTAACATGTTGAATTTCTATAGCTGGGTTTATCCTCATAATCTCCCACCTTGGATTTTACCAAGTAAAAAACATCATGATATTAAGTCTCCCTAACTTATGAGGAATTTCACATGAAAATATATATCATTTGAATCCCATCAGAGGATGTCATATGTGTTGGGAATTAGATGGTGGAGATGTTTTGAATCTACTAAATAAGTTAAGAAAGATGTTAGTGATAAGAAAGTTTCCTTAAGTGTTGTATTTTATTGATCAACATTTATACAATTAACTTTTTTAATTACATCAATCACCCAAATTTGGTGAGATTTACAATAATGGTGACCGAATAAAGAAATACCATCAGATGGAGAAAGACCACCAGATAGAGATGGGTGGGCGGTTTTATAACATCCTATTACCTATCTAATAGTTTCACCTTAGACCTTGTCATGGTTTTCCTTTTAATTGAGTGGGTAAGGGTTGAGTTTGAATTGGGAGGATACCTATAATAGTCAAGTTAGAGGTTTTCTGGACTTTCACCTTTAACAAAGCTTTTATGCAGACTACCAGAGCATTACACACTGTGTAACAGTACTATACGTTGTGTAATGGTCCAACATGAAAGTCATGAACTGCTTCATTATGTGATAGGTATATGTTGTGATTTGTCATTACACATAATGATGAATTAATGACCATTTTCTAAACTCATAGAGTTGGATTTTAATAGAAAACAGTTTTTGTTTTGATGGTTAAAAAACCTAAGCATTTCACGATGTTTATTTGTATTACTCATCATGTAATACCCTGACTATGTTTTTAAAACAAGTGGTGCAGCTGGGTAATTCAAATTAGATCCTCTATAGTTTTTTCTCACTTGAACTAAGGCTCTTCCTATGCAACCTTGATGCCTTCCAACCTTCTCAGATCTATTCCTTTGATGTTCAATAATTATTTCGCTTTCGGTGTGATTCCCAGGTAAGTGATATCTCTCAATATTCAAGTTTATCTCTTTCTCCTATCTTGGATATTTAATGGATCATCTTGGAATTAATGGATCTATACTCAATAATGTTGGATATTTCTTCTAGGATATGTTTCTATGTCTTCTACACTTTCTTTCTCATTGACAGGTGCCTTTGTAAGTTTTGATTTTCGTGAAGAGGTTAGTGGTTTCTTCCCGATTACTCAAATCGATTAGTCCTAATTTGATTGATTTAATTTAATTATTTATTTAAATTGAATTTCCCAAATTTTACTTCAATTAAATTTATAAAAACCTAACTCTAGTAAATTGGAAGATTTGAAATGGGTTTGGCTTAGAAATCTAGAAAACCCCAACTCCATTGAATTAGGGTACGTTTATGGAAATTGGATGATTTTAATTGTTGAATTTAAAACGCGAATTTGATAGAAATGTTTTCAATTAAATTTTGGAATTTAATTGTGTAAATTAATTGTAGAAAATATGAAATTGGTTTTGAATGGATTTCAATCTTGTGAAAATGTCTTAAAATGATTTGATAAAAACCCAGTGGTTTTATCTTGTGAAAATGGTATTTTTTTTATTAAAACTGGTTTTAATTTTAAATGAAAAGAAATTGTAATTTTTGAATTAGAAGAATGATATTTTTTGTATTATAACCAGTCTTAAAATAAATTTCCCATCATGTAAGAGTGCATGAAGGGATTTGGTAGTTGGTAAGTTATTTGGATACACTCCACGCTATTACAATGTTCTAAAATATACCTACGGTGGGTCACATTCCCAATGGGAGGGTGATGAGTCACATCTGGACAATGTTAGGAGGATGTGAGTATACTCATTTTTCTAAGATCACTTAGAGAGTGCATAATCCTATAGCTGGTTAATACTATCGTACCTTTTGGAAGATGACTATGTTACTCACTTGTTTATTTATATATGATATATAAATATATGCTAATGTTTTAAAACTACTTTACATACCTATTCTATATTTAAATAAACTGTTTTATGTAACTATTTTATTTAATCCATTGTTTTAGAAATATTCCATCTCTTGTAAAGTAAATCCTATGCTTTAAAAATATTTTCCATCATTTTGAAACTGTATAACATGTTTTGTTTAAATATGGTCTTGAATTTAAAAACCTATTTATTTTGAAAATTAAAATAAATATATTTAGATAATCTATATTTGGCATATATTATGGAATATTTGGTGGTATCCTACTGGGATTAGGCTCACACCCTACTTTTGCCTTTGGGTGTTTGTAGACTTTCTTCTTCCAGGTTTGGGAAAAGGGAAGGGATATCTTGGAGGAAGATCCAGCTATTGAGTGTTGGAATTGGTGAGTTGTATCCTTAGAGACCTTGGGGATGTTTTACCTTTTTATTACTTTGGTTTTAGTACTTTTGTATTTTTATGCCTTTTTGTATTTTGGAACTTTACTCCCAGTGGATCTTCCTTTTATTATTCATAATGTCTTATCTCTTTTACTTCTTCTATGTTTTGTGGAAAATTTGTTCCCACTTCTATGTTCTATGATTCTAGGTTCTAGTCGAAAACCCATGGGGATTGGGAATGCCCTTCAGGTCATTTCAGGGCTGGCTCAGTTATCGGGTTACCAGGGTACCCAGGTTTGTTCATGACAAAGTGGTATCAGAGGTAGTTTTGAGATTTTGGCTTGAAGTCATTATGAATTTTTGAAATCTTTTTGGAACTTAGGAGGTAGTTGTGATTGAGTTTCTAGCCATATCTCCCTAAAATGAAACTTATGTCACCATGGGTGGTTAGGGGAGGACATATTTTGGATTAGTTCGAGTCCTTTCCCTGTTTTGATTTGGATAGAGTGGAATCCAAACATGTTTGTTCCATCTATTGGGAATAATTTATCTTGTTTCTCAGTTTGATTGTGAATATAATGTCTTCAATGTTGTATGATGTTGTTTAGAATCATGACTCTAAGAAGACGCATAAATTGGATCCAAGGGAAGTTGTTTCAAAACTGAAGCAATAAAATCATCAAGTGGACCCAAATCTAGTTGATTTATTGTGCGCACTATCTAAGATTTGGGACAGGCACCACCTCTGGTCCCCATTCAGGATCTATCTATGGATTCTTAGGGGGATGTTCTTAAAAATTGTTCTAAAGAATTTATTCACTAGAAGACACTAGTTTTTAAAAGGCTCCACTGATCTGTAACATGCTGAGGAATGGTTGATCAAGATTGAATATCTGTTTGATTTCTTGGAAACACCAGACTTGATCAAGGTAAAGTGTGCCACCTTCATGATGGAAGGACCAATCAGAAGATTGTGGGACACGATAGTGACGACAATGAAACATGAGGGCTTATATCTTAAATACTTGAAGGTTCTTTTCACTTAATAGTTCTATCTAGAGTCAATGGTGTTGGATAAGGCCGTGGAGTTTTTCAAGATTGAGCAGGATGACAAAACCATGACCGAGTACTCAAATCGCTTTGATGATCTGGTGCAACATGATCCTGATATTGTATATAATGAGAAAATAAAAGATTGACAGTTCTAGTTAAGATATAAATTAGATATCCATTCTCAATTTTTCTTACTAATGTTTCCCACTTATACTAATGTGCTGGATAGGGTGATTATGGTTGAGATGGACCTATCTAGAAATTCAGGATTATCAGGAGTTTCTTTTCCTCCTAGTGGTAACATTAGTTCCTTCAAAAGAAAATGAAATCATGATGATTCCATGGTAGTTTTTAATGAAGGAGTCTTTCCAAACCTCTTAAAGTTCTAGGAGGAAGTTCTTTGACCTTCTAGCATTGTGGAAAGCCACAACATTCTAAGAGGGGTTGCATTGAGACACCCAAGAACTAAAACTCCAACAAACATTCAGGGAACTTACAAAGATTCCAACGTTATTTCTCTTCTCCACATAGTGTAAGCGGATCATCAGATCCTCCTAATACTATAGGGAAACCAGATGCTTCACGTACAAAAGGGTTACAGTCATAATAATCTGAGATGAAGCTTTTTCACATAGTGGGAGAGTCACTAGAGGAAGAGGATGCGAGTCCAATTACTATTAGAGGTACCATTACTATAACATAATAATTAGTGAATGCTCTATTTGATACTGGTTCGTATCATTCATTTATTTCAACCCATACTGTAAATATTTTTAATCTTCCTATAAAGAAACTATCTTGTGAAATGGATATTACTACACCCCTTGTTATGAAGAGAGAGCATGGTCTTTGTAGTCCCAGTTGTGTCTTCTCTCTTTCATATGTTAATATTTCTTGGATTTTTTTGGTTCTCAACACGAAATCTCTTGACATTATATTCAGGATGGATTGGCTCATTTCTAATAAATCCTAGATTGATTTTTACCTTCAACGGGTCTAGTTTACTACACCAAGTGGTGCATCTATTGTATTTCAAGAAGATTGGGACCTGAGGTCAAGCAGATATGGATCTTCTTATACAAATTTGGGGAAAGTGATATCATTGATTTTTTTGATCTAGAATAGTAATATTTGAACAATGATCTCCCTCCAGTCATCGTGGAGTTTCCCGATGTGTTTCCTTCATATTTCTATATTCTGCCACCAGTAAGGGAAGTTGATTTCTTCATTTACTTAATACCTCATACTCAACCAATTCCAATTCCCTCCCATCACATGGCACTATCAAAACTAAAAGATCTGAAGTCTAAGTTGGAATATCTTCTCGAGAAAGGCTATATACGTTCAAGTGTGTCACTATGGGCAGTTCTAGTTCTATTCACTAAGAAGGTTGATGGATCTATTTTCCTATGTGCTGATTATCAAAAACTCAATCGATTCACAATAAAGAAAAAGTATCTATTCCCATGTATTGATGATCTATTTGATCAACTAAATGGTGTGAAGTAGCTATCAAAGATCGATCTTCGGTCTGGTTAACATCAGTTGAGGATAAAAGAGTCCGACATTCAGAAAACATCCTTTCGGAGTAGGTAAAACTATTATGAGTACCTTTTTATTCACTTTGTTCTAACAAGTGATCCTATAGATTTCATAGATTTGATGAAAAAGAACTTCTAGGAGTATCTGGATAATTTTTTAGTGGTCTTTGTGGATGAAATCCTTGTTTAATCTAAATCTGAGTAGGAATATGTGAATCATCTGAGAACAGTTTTGAGTATGGTGAGATGTAACAAACTCTATTCTAAGTGCTAGAAATGTGATTTCTAGATTTGGGAAGTGAAATTATTGGGACACGTGGTATCTAAACATGGTATGTCAATTGATCTTGAGAAAGTGAATGCTGTTATGACTTGGGAGCAACCACCAAATTTCTTCAAGATTTTAAGATTTTTTGGATTATCCAGATACTCCCATAGGTTCATGAAGAACTTCTCAAAGTTGGATTCTCTAATGAATTCTTTAACATGGAATGGGTTAAAGTTTTTTTGGGATGATAAATGTTAGAGTAATTTTGTTGAACTGAAATTTATTTTGACTACTGTGTCAGTGTTGACTCTTCTAGAGGCCAAGCATGGCTTTGTGGTCTTTTTTGATGCATCAGGTTTGGATTTGGGTTGTGTTATTATATAAGGTGATAATGTTGTTTCCTATGTATATCATCAGCTTAGGCCACATGAGAAAAATTATCCTACCCATGATCTTGAACTTGTAGCTGTAATGAACATGCTTAAGATTTGGTGACATTATCTTTATGGAGAAAGATTTACCATGTTTTCAGACTAAAAAATCCTAAGTTATATCATCTCTAAAAAATATTTTAATCTTTTCCAAAGGCATTGGGTGGATTACATACAGTATTTCAACTTAGACATTGCCTATACCCCAGATAAAGGTAATGTTTTTGAATATTATCTAAGTAAGAAACTCCCAACCTAGGAAGGGAAGGAATCTTCAGAGAAGTGTAACTAGGTGTCTTTTTTTTTCACAGTTTCATATTGGAGTTCAGGATAAAGGAGATGAAGTTTCTTTAGCCAAAATTCAATTATCATTCACTCTTCTTGAGATGACTCTTCAATATCAACAACTTGATGATGAAATCTGTATCATTAAGGACTCTATTTATGGTGGGGAGACAGTTTCCCAGTGGTCATTCTCCAAATACAGTGTTATATGATATCAGAATTGATTTTCTATTCCTTTAGAGACAAGGAAGGACGTGATGGGGGATTTTCATAATTCATAGTGGGTAGTTCAACCAGGAACCACAAAAATGTTATATGATGTGCAGTGGTAGTTCTGGTGTCCATGGATGATGAAATAAATTGTTGATTTTGTCTCTCATTTATATACATGCCAACAGGTTAAGACCGAGCACAAGTAGACTTCAGGTTTTCTTCAACCACTTCCAGCCCCTACTTGGAAGTGGGATGAGATATCTATGGATTTTGTTGTTAGGTTTCCCCAATACCCAGAGAAAGAAGGATGCAATTTCTGTTGTGATTGAAAAATTGAACAAGTTGTCTCAATTTATACCCATTTGCGATAAAACCAAAGTTGAGGAGTTGGGAAATATATTTGTAAAAAAGATTGTTCATTTGAACGAAGTTACATCTTCTAAATTCTCTGATAGGGATCCTAGTTTTACTTCTCATTTTTGGAGAGTCCTTCATGAGGCACTGGGATATCAGGTTTCTTTAATCATGACCTAACATCCGCAGTTAGATAGACAAATAGAGATAGCTATATAGATTCTTGAGTATACAATTCATGCATGTGTTATCGACTTTGGCAGGTCTCAGGATGCTCACTTGGGGATGTTTGAGTTTTATTATAATAACAGTTACTGGTCTACAATTAGGATGGATCCTTTTGAGGCCTTGTATGGACATCCTTGTAAATCTCTATTGTGATGGTTGGAAGTTGGAGAAAGTTCCTTAGTTGGAACAAGCTTGGTGAAGGAGATAAAAACTAAGATTTAGCTGATTCATCAGATAACATTGACAATAAAAAACTGATATAAGTCTTATGCTGATCGATGCTGTAGAACTTTGGAGTTATCAGTTGGTGATCTGGTGTTCTTGAATGTTGTACCCCGGTTGGGTCATCAACTTCTTGGGAGGCAAGGAAAGATTGCTCCTCATTTTGTAGGACCCTTTGATGTTCTCAAACAGGCAGGTATTGTTTCATATCATTTAGAACTTCCACTGCAACTGACATCAATACATAACATGTTCCATGTATCACAACTAAGAAAATATCTCTTTGATCTATATCAGGTTTTATGTTGGAGTGATCTTGAGTTTGAACCAGATTTACCTTTGACTGAGTGACCAGTCAGGATAGTTGATTCTAAGGCTAAGTTACTTTGTGGGAGGATTATACCTTTGGTTAGTGTTCTATGAAAGCATGGTTTTGATAGTCACGAGACATGGGAACACGAGGTAGTGATGAGAGAGTATTGGCCTCATATTTTTGTCATTGAATCTTCTTCATAGGATTTCTGGGGATAGAAAGTTCTTATGGCGGGGAGGCTGTAACATCCCATTACCTCTCTAATAGTTTCACCTTAAACCTTTTCATGGTATTCCTTTTTGTTGAGTGGGTAAGGGTTTAGTTTGAATTGAGAGGATACCTAAAATGGTGAAGTTATAGGTTTACTGGACTTTCACCTTTAAAAAATCCTTTCTGCAGACTGCCAGAGCATTACAAACCATGTAATAGTACTACACGGAGTGTAATGGTCCTTCATGAAAGTTGTGAATTACTTCATGCTATGATGGGTGGACGTAGTGAGTTGTCATTACACTTTGTGATGAATTAATGACCTGTTTTTAAATATGGATTGTCAATTTTTAATAAAAAATGGTTTGCATTTCGATAGTTACAAAACTTAAGCATTTCATGAAGTTTATTACTATTAAATGTCATGTAATACCCCAAATCCATTTTTAAAATAGGAAGTGAGTCTGGATAATTTATTTTGGATCCTCTCCAATTTTTTCTTCCTCGACCAAAGGCTCTCCCCAGGTGACCTTGAAGCCTTCTAACCTTCCCATATCAATTCCATTGATGTTCAGTCATCATTTCTCTTATGGTGTGATTCTCGAGTAAGTTCTCTCTCCCGTTCTTCAAGTTTCTCTCTTTCTCCTCTCTTGGGTCATCAATGGATCATCTTGGAATTGACAGATATATGCCCTATGGTGTTGGGTCTTTCTTCTAGGTGGAGTTTTGAGGTATTCTACACCTTTGTTCTCCTTGATGGGTTCCACTATGAGTTTTGAGTTTTAGGATGAGGTAAGTGGTTATGTCTTTATTAGACAAATTGATTATTATTAATTCACTTAATTTATTTCAATTATTGATATAAATTCAATTACTCAAATTTTATTTCAATTAATTTGATAAAAATACAATTCTATTGAATCGAGAGTTTTAAAATTCTTTTAGCATGGAAATTTGGAAAACCCCAATTCCATTGAATTGAAGCGCGTTTATAAAAATTGGTTGATTTAAATTGCTGAATTTAAACTATGGATTTTAGGAAATATTTTTCAATTAAAATTTTGCATTTAATTGTGTAAATGAATTGTGAAAAGGATAAAATTGGGTTTTAATGTAATTTCAACTTGTGAAAATGGCTTAAAACAATTTTATAGAAACCCAGTCATTTTATCTTGTAAAAAGGTCATGTTTTTTCATTTAAAACCCATTTTGGTTTTAAATAGAATGAAATAGGACTTTTTAAAATAGAAGAATGGAATTTATTGTATTTTAAGCAGTCTTAAAATTAATTTCCTGTCATGTAAGAGAACATTCAAGCCTTAAGTAGTTAGTGAGTTATTTGGATACACTCTATGCTATTACAATGTTCTAAAACATACATACGGCGGGTCAGATCCCTGATGGGAGGGTAATGAGTCACCTCTAGCTAGTGTTAGGGGGACAAGAGTATACTCATTTTCCTGAGATCACTTAGAGAGTGTGAAATCCTATATCTCATTAATACTATCATACCTTTTGGCAGATGACCATGTTGCTAGATTTTTTATTTATATATGAGATATAAATGTATGCCAATGCTGTAAAATTTATTTAAATTATTTTTCTATAATTACATAAATTATTTTATGTAATATTTTTATTTAATACATTGTTTTAGAAATATTATATGTCTTGTAAATTAAAGCCTTTGCTTTAAAAGTATCTTCCATCATTTTGAAACTGTATAGCATGTTTTGTTTAATTATTCTCTTGAATTTTCAAAACTATTTATTTTGAAAATTGAAAGCTTATTCTTTGGATAATCTATATTTGGAATCTATTATGGAATCATTGGTGGTATCCTATTAGTCTTAGGCTCACACCCTACTTTTTACTTCGGGTGTTTGTAGACTTTCTTCTTCTAGGTTTGAGAAAAGGGAAGGGATTTACTGGAGGTGGATCTAAATGTTGAGATTTTGACATGGTGAGTTTTTCATTAGGTACCTTGGGGATGTTTTAACATTTTAGTACTTGGGTTTTAGTACTTGGAATTTTTATTCCTTATTATATTCTAGTAATTTACTCCTAGTAGAGATTCCTTTTGTTATGAATACTGTCTTATCTCTTTTAATTCCACTATGTTTTGTGGAAAATTCATTACCACTTTCATGTTGTATGATTCCAGGTTCTAGTATCCAACCTGTGGGGATTGAGAACTCCCTTCAAGCCATGTCAGGGCCAGCTCGATTATTGAGTTACCAGGGTACCCGAGCAAGTTTGTGATAGGTTTGCTGAACTGAGCCCATCAGACAAACAAAGTTCCATCAAATAATGTTTTTGGTGAATAATATCTGGTGATTATTTATTTTTATGAATGTTTATAACATAATGGGTTATAATAGAACACATGATCTAGGTTTTTTATTAGAAATGGGGAGAAAATTCTGCATATGTATAAAGTTTACAATAAAAAATTCTATAAAAGTTCACCAAACAAAATCTACCAATTTTTTGTTTGGTTAAGAAAAGTTTGTGTTTATAAAATCATTGAAACACTATGAAAGTGTTTCTAAAATATTTCATAAAGACAAAATATTTTTTTCAATAAATATTTATTTGCATATTTTTAAATTTTGGTGAGAAAAAATAATTTTCTGAAGGAAGAAAGATGATGAAGAATGGAATTGGATAAAGTAGAATCGAAGAAAATATTTGGATAGAGTCCAGCAAAATTACTTTTTGAACTATATCCATTGGAAAAAAAATTATGAAGTTGTGAAGTTGAATTTTATAAAATATTATTGGATGATATTTTGTACAACAATCATTGAATAGAGGATGGTGTATAAGGATAGCTGAAAGAGGGTTTTAATGTAAAGAATCAGACATTAGAAAATATTTTAAAGTAGTTTTATAAAGTGTTCTATAAAGAAATATGGGAGCATTGGAGAAAGTCACTTTCAGATGGAAGACTTTTTATAATGTTTTATAGGACAAAATTTATGTTGTATAATGTTTTATCGGTTCAAAATCATTAATGAAGTTCTCATAATGATTTCAAAAGTGATGATATGGTGTTGATCATTCAAAGTTCAAAATATCACAGGAGGAAGATCCATGATTCTTGCTGAGGAGAAGGATTTTTTTAATTAGTGTATAATAATGTTTATGATATGTTTAACGAATTATCTAGAAGCCTTAAGAAGAATCCAAGTAAATTTTACTCAGTGAGATATTTGAATTTAAAGTTTTCATTTAACAAGAATTCAAAATTTGGGACCCTGCCTTTTTTTTTCTCAATAATCTATAAATAGGATGCGAAGAAAAATATGAAGGTGTGTGTACTATTCAAATGTGAAAAAGTTAAAGTGATGAATAAATTGTTTCATATTGTGAAATCAGATAAAAATTTGAAAGCAAAAGTTTAAACATAGAAGTTTCCAACCAACAAATCTCTTGGATTATGAATAATAAGAAGAAGTTAATATTGATAGGAAGTGTTGAAATTAGAGGCAATGAATGAAAAAAGTTTTATTTTAAAAACTTTTATATCAAGTCAAATCTAAAAAAGTGTATGAAAGGTGTTTCAATTATCAAAAGTCACTAGATAAAGTTTTTGGATGAACATTTCCAATGGGATTGTCAGATGGACAAATCAAAAAAAAAATTGGATGAATAGTGAAATAGATGGAGTTTTATACTGAAGTTCAAGAAGAAAGTTCTTACCAACTCCTAGGTGATAAATTGGAGAAAAATTATTTATAAGAAAAAAAGTGTGATGAAGTACAATAATTTCAATGAAAAAATTCTGAGCCTTTTGGTAAATAATTTAAAAACTTATTATGAAATTTTTGTTAAATCTTATCTATGTAGAAAGAACATGCACTATTGTTTTGATAAAGGTGGAGAAAACATGTACATATACTCCCTATATTCTATAACCACAAAATCATTATTTTATAGTGGATTTTGTGGAAGTGGATTATTTCCAAACCATTATAATGACTAGTTACTTTTACTAAGTAATAAACCCTACAAATTACTATATTACTGTTGAATGTGGTTGTGTTCTTATTTTCATAAAAGTTATAAATCTTTGATAGGAGGATAAGTTTGTTTTATAAGAAGGAAATTATAGAAATAAAATATTATTGATTTACCCCTTACCCCTATCATTTATCACACAAATCTTGTTGGGTTTTTCCAAGTGGTATTAGAGTCAAGGGTTCCTTCATTAGTTCTTTGATAATGTTTGATGAAGAGATAAGTTTCAATGGATGTTAAGAATGATGAGAACAATAAAGGTATTACTATTTTTGATTTAAATAGTTATCATATGTGGAAGGATAAAATGCTTCATTATCTTATGTCCATTTCTTATGATGTTATTAAAGTATTTACAGATGTATTTTCTCCTTATGCTGATAATTTTCCCCGTATAGTTGCTGATAAGAAGAATTTTGAAATTGATTGGTGAGACAAAAATGATTTAATTTCTTCACTCTTTGAAAGTGAGTTCTATAGATTTATTGGAGTTGGAATGGATAAAGGTGTTTGGGAGAAGGTGAAAAAAATATATTAAGGAAATGAAAATGTGACGAAGGAGAAGTTATAATTATAGAGAATGAAGTACACAGATCTTAAGATGGGTGATTATGAATCTATCAGGGATTTATTTACAAGTATTAATGACATGTAAGTACTATAAGATGTCTTGGTGAGAAGTTATAAGATTAAACCATTGTTTAAAAGATCCTATGAACAACTAAAAATAAATTTTGTAAAAAATCTCATAAATAGAAGATAGAGATCCTAAAACTCTATCTCTGTATGAAACACTTAGAACTATCATTACTTATTAAATGGTAAGATAAAAAGGTTATAAAGAAAAAGGATAATTCTTATTGGGATATTTACCTCATATCCACTAAGAAAGGGAAGTCTAAGAATGTTTTTAAAGCTAAATATGTTTATGATTATGACACTGAAAATGAGGTTAGTAATTTTTTTATAAATTTATTTCTACATTTTCTAAAAAGGTAAAAAGAGGCATGTGGATATAAAATGGGATGTTACCAATAATATTTTTCCATATAAGAGATTTTTGGAAATTTTATATAAATTTTACTTGACAAAAGGAAGATGAATAAAAAGATAAAGGTGATTGAAATTTATGAAAATAATTTAATAAGAAGGAAGAAAAATCTATATCCTATCCTATGAGAAATGATAAGATGTTATCTAAGTTCAAAAAGAGAGACTATTTGTCTTAATTTGATGAATATAAAGACAGTGAAGAAGAATCTGATAATTTCAGTGATAATTCCACAAAATTTTTTTATTACAAAATTGAATGATGAAAGGTTCTCAAGTGATGAAAGTAATAGTTTTGAAGAAGAAGAGACTCAGATAGACTTTATACTAAAAATAGAATTTAAATAACATCTTTTAAAGTATGTTAAACTTAAAAGGGATAACCAGAATTTAAATAAATATAATCTTACTACAATTATTCATGAATCTTTTGTTGAATAAAAATATAATTTAATAAAATATATTGATAATATAAAAAATATGGTTGATGGGAAGAAGAACCTCAATATTGACCTTGAAAGAAATTTGAAGGATAAGGAGGAAGAGGTAGAGTATGCCTAATAAAAACCAGTTAAATCTGATAAATGAATCACAAAATTCCCAAACTCATTCTCATATATTTTTGAAAATTATGATAAGTGTAAACTAGAGGAGGATAAAAAAGATGTTATCATCAAAGATTTTTAAAGAAAATGAATCAGATCAGAATAATAAGAAAGTTGAGAAAACTATTTTTGTACAAAAAATAAGAGTGTTTAAAAATTTATTGTTTTTAAAATATCAAAGATTGAACCAAAAGTTTATACTATAGGTGAGTCTATTGAGGTTGAGAGGAAATGTAAGCTGAAGAAGAAAATATCAAGAGGTAACCAAAACTTTTGTGTGAAATTAAATGTCAAAGTGTAAGGTAATAAAGTCTATGAAAAATATTAACACAACTCTGAAAAGTATGCAAGATATAAAGAAAGATTTGACTTATATGGTTACTATTGGAATTTTTATTGATTATGGAATACGTTATATATGTTTTGGTTTAATAATTAACAATATAGTGAATCCAAAAATATATATAGTCAAAGTTTTAGGGGGTGTGATCCCACTCAAAAGAGACATCTGGGAAAGTTAGTCTAAAGATTGAAAATAGATTCCAAAAAATTTGAAACTAATTGTGAAAGATATGATCAAATTGTACATCCTGCAAAAGGATGTCTTATCATTGTATCAATAAAAAAAATTTATACTATAAAACCTCAAAAACAAAATGTGAGAATAAATAAAAAGGAAAGAAAAAAACCGTAATTATTGCAACTTATTTCAAATATTCAAAAGGAGAATGAACCCAAATTTTGGATAGTTGGTGTTCTTTACACATGAAATGAGATTTAAATCTACTGAATAATGTGAAATATTCAAAAAATTTACAATTAATTTTCCCAATGATGAGTCACTCAGAATCAATGGTGCTAGATCTTCCATTATTGGGTAAGAAAAGTTAAAATAGAAAGGATTGTTGTTTTTTGGTGGTCTAAAAAAAATTTATTAAGTTTTTCAAAACATTATGAATAAGGTAAAAATGTTTTTTTTCATATAATATGGTTTTATAGTAAAGATATTTGAATATGAGAAATTTGTTATGAAGGGTCAATAAACTAAGGGAAACTTGTTTCAAGTTGGTAGTGTAGTTATTTCATTCTATTTAAGTGTAATGGAAGAAAAATAAACTATGGAATAAAAGTTTGAGATATATGTGTCATAGGAATATGAGAAAATAAAAAAATAGAGACAACATTTGTTATATTCCTAAAATTATAGTAATTATATATTGGTGTTGTTCCATTTGTCAAAAAAGGAAGATTTCAAACTCAGTATATAAAAAAAGTATGATTCTTTCAACTTGTCCCTTAAAATGGACACATTTTTATATTTTTGGGATGATGAGTAAACAATTAATACAATAATATAAGTACTTTATTTTTTTCATTTATGACTTTAATCACATTATAAGTATTATGTTTTTAAAATATAAACAAGAGGCTCTAAAAATGTTTAAGAATTTCACGAGAAGCATAGAAAAATAAAGTGGATACTTAGTGAAGAAGTTATAAAATGATAATGGTTGTGAATATAAAAATAAGTAGTTTAGAGATTATCTTGAAAAACATGTCATTCTTCATGAGTTTAATGTACCATACACACCATAGAAAAATGATATTTCTAAAATAAGAAACAAAATTTTGGTGGAAATGGCATGAACAATATTGATTGAACAAGAAAATCTCAATATTTTTGGAGACATGATATTAGTAAAAAATTTTATATTCAAAATATATTTCTCTATATACTTAACACTAATTTTTCACCTTATGAAATGATTTATAAATAATCCCTAATTGTAAATATCCTAAGGGTGTTCAACAGTCCTTGAATTGTAAAATTCAAGGGTAGAAATCTTGGGAAGTTTGATTAGAGAGGTGTTGATATAATATTCTTTTTCTACTCTTATAATGGTTGAGGATAAAGGTGTTTTAATAAATAAACATGAAATATTTATGATTAAAAAAATGTAAAAGTTCTTTAAAAATATGATAAAAAAGTTTCACAAAGGGATGTAGATGTTGATAATGGGTAAGATAAGATTGTTACAGTTGATCAATGTGAAAAAGTTCTTAATGATATAACAATGTTGATGCCAATCAATATGAGGATTCTAACTCAGTTTTATCAAGTGATAAGAAACACAGTATTCCTTATCATCTAAGGATGATGAATGAATTGGAAATTAAAAACATCATTGGTGATAATTGATAACAAGTTCAAACCAAGAACATTTGTCTCATTTCACACACCTACTTATATTCAAAAGTTGATCCAAAAGATGTTAATAAATCCTTTGAGAATAAATAAATTATTAAATATATAATGGAATATTTTGACAAAATTGAGAAGAATGAGACTTGGGAACTTATACCCAAACTAATAAATAATAATTTTATTGGTAGAAAGTGGTTGTGCAAAAAAAAGTTGAATGAGGATGGTGAATTAATAAGAAACAAGGTGCAGTTGGTTTGTAAACATTACTCAAAAATTGAAGTCATTTATTTTTATGAGACTTTTGATCTATTAAAAATATTAGAACCTATCAAAATATTTTTTCCCATCACTGCACAATGAATATATAAAATTTTTCATATGAATTTAAATTTTGATTTTCTTAATGGATTTATGTATGAATAAGTTCATATTGAAAAAAATATTTGGATTCATAACTGGGAAAAATGAATGTTAATTATGTAAATTTAAGAAAGATTTATATGTGTTGAAGTAATATATATGATCCTGGTATTCCAAATTGGATACTTTCTTACGGAAGTTGAAATTTAAGAAAGGAATATTTGATTGTAACATATAAATAAAAGAAAATCACATGGTTTCCATCATTTTGGTTATTTATGTTGCTGATACTATCCTTTTTTGGAAGGATAAAGAAACTTGTGAAAATGTTACTGAGGAAATTTATAAGCTTTTTGAGATGTCCATATTTGGAGAAATGAAGTATTTTCTAAGGTACATATCTTAATAAGAAATATATTTTACTAACTCAAGAGATGTATGTTAGGGAACTTCTATGGATGTTTGGAATGGAATACTCAAAATTGGTTTCCACACCATTTTAGTGGGAAAAAATTATCAAAAGACAGTGAATGAAAGGATATAGATCCTAAAGAGTTTAGAAGTTTGGTTGGAAGTTTCTTATATCTAAATACATCAAGGCTAGATATAGTATATTTTTTTACTCTTTGTGCCAAAAACCAATGTTTCCCATCTGATAGATGGAAATAAAATTCTCATATATATAAAAGGCACAACTAATTTCATATTGAAATATGAAAACATATGAAAGATTTATTTTTTGGCTATATTAATGAAGATTAGGTAGTTAATGATATAAAATCCATATTTAATGGAGTGATTTTCTTGAGAGAAAGATGTGATAGGTGGAATATAATGAAATAGAATTCAGAAACTCTTATTACATAAAAATATAAAGTATGTTGCTTCCACTCAATCTACACACAACTTATGTAGATGGAGGCATAATTGGAATAATTGTTTATTGACATGAGGTTTTTTATTCTCTTGGGTTGTGATAATAAAAGTGCTATAAATCTCACTAAAAATAAAGTAAAAACATTCTCATTCTAATAACATTAATATAAAATATCACTTCATCAAAGATATTGTGGAGAAGAATTAATTGAAGTTTTATTTTATTCCTACAACTAAAAAAGTTACTGATATCTTTAAAAAATCACTTCTATACGAAACATTTTATAATTTAAGGATGATAATGGGTGATAAAACTCCCTCTATTAAAGGATAAGGTATGTGATATCCATCCCATATCCATTTTTTCTTTAGATAGTGTTGTCAAGGGGGAGAAAAATGTTTGTAATATAAATAAATCCATTGGTATGTGCCTAACTGTTTTAAGGAACATGTATTTAGGAAGATTTTTTGAATGGGGTAAGCTATGATTTTAGCATGTGTATGTGAACTATTCAAGCTATTTTTTGAAATGGATATAAGAAAAATTATTCCTATAGGTTAAATATGCATGTGTTATGGAAGTTTCATGATGAAGTTAAATAATTTTATTAAGTCAATGCTTATGGAAAACATGGTATTGTTGTTCAATGATTATTATTTCATATATTGAGTTTTCTTACAAAGGTCAAGAATTGTTAGAGAAAGGATCAATTATATTTTTTATAAATTTTTAGTTATATATGTTTTGTAGTTGTAAATAAAATCCAAAGTGATATATTTTTGGGACCAAGATGGTGGAGATGTGGTAAAGTAATTGAATAAGTTGAGGAATATATTTTTCATAAGAAATTTTCCTAAGGTGTTGTCTTCGATTGATCAATGTTTATACACTTAACTTTTTTATTATATAAATTAAAAAAATTAGGTTATATTTCAAAAAAATGTGACTAGATAAAGAAATACCATCAGATGGAGAAATATCATCAGATGAAGAAATACCATTAAAAATATATGGTTGGGAGGTTTATCAAACCAATCCCATCAGACATAAAAAGTTTCATTAGATAATGTTTTTAGTGAATAAAATCCAGATATGCTTTACTATTTTGAAAGTTTCCAACATCATGAGTCATAAAATAATTCACGATCCAAGTGTTTATTATAAAGGGGGAGAAATGTGTTCACACATACAAATTTCATAATACGAAATTATATGGAAGTTCACGAGATAGAATCTATTGGACAATGTTTTGGATGAGGTGAATTTTTGTTTGTAAAATCATTAAAACACTATAAAAGGGTTATTGTCATATTTTATATTGTTTAAATATTATTTTCTATGATGTTTTCATTTTATATTTTGGATTTTTGGTGAATAGAAAAAAGTTTTTAAAGCTAGGAAGATGCTGAAGAATGGAATCAGATGAGTCCAATCATACAAGGTCATCAGATAGACTCCATAAAATGTAATTTTTATACAATTTACATTATAAAAACATGCACTAATTTGTGAATTTTAATTTTCTACAAAATTATTGGATGATTTTTTTGTATAAAAATCACTAGACAGAGGATAGTTTATGAAGAAAATTGAAATAAGTTTATGATATAAGGCATCAGGTGAAGGGAATTTTTTTGATGATTTTTTCTAAAATGTTATATGAATAAATACTAGAGCAGCGAATGAAGTCACTTTTATGATAGAATATTTGTTACATTTTTTTACCAGACAAACATTATGTGGTATAATGTGTTATTGGTTCAAAATTTTTAACAATTTTTTTAAAGATATAAATAGTGAGGATGATTTGACGATCATTCAAAGTTATAAATATCACAAAGTAATATTCATGATTCTAGATGTGGAAGAAGGAATCTTGTTGAATAAGTGGGTTATCAAGTTTAATATATGATTCATGAATTCTATAGAATCTTTTAGAGGCATCCAAGTGAATTGTACTGATTGGGAGATTTGAATTTAAATATTTCATTTAGTAAAAATGTAAAATTTTGGACCCCTCCTTTGTTTCATCTCACACATATATAAATAGGATAAAAAGTATACTATGAAAGTCTATGAATTTTTCATGTGTGAAAAAGATAAAGTGATGTATAAATTATTTTATATACAGAAATCAGATGAATATATGAAATCAATATTTTGAACAAGGAAGATTCCAACCCAAAAATCTCTAGGTTGAAGAAGAAGAAGAAGGTGGTATTGATTAGAAGTTTTACAATCAAAGGAAAAAGGGGAATAAATATTTATCATACAAAATTTTATATTAGGTTAAATAGGACAAAAAAAGTGGAATAAAGGTATGTAGATTATCATAAGGCACCAGATAAAAATTATAGATGAATGTTTCAGACAAACTTATCAGATAGAAAAATCATACAGACTAATCAGATGAACAGTGAAACAGACAGAGTTTTATATTAAAGTTCAAGAAGGAATTTATTACATTTTTTTGGGTTTTAAAGTGAATAAGTATTTTCAAAAAATAAACAATGAATTATTACAAGCAAAGAAGTGAGATCATTTTTCACCTGTTAGTGATTTTTTCTAAAATTTATTATGAAATCTTTGTTATATCTTATATGTGTAAAAAACAAATGCAGTGTATTTTCGATAATAGTGCAACACAAGTGTATGAATATTTCCTACATAATGTAACCACAAAAGAACCATTTTCTAGTTAATTAGGTGGTATTGGATTATTTATAAACCATACAAAGAATAATAACTCTTACTGAGTAGTGAACCTTGAAAAGTCTTATGTTCTTATAGAATGTGCTTGTTTTCATAAAAGTTATAACTATTTGATAGGAGGTGAAGTATGTTTCATAGTAATGAAATTGTAAAAATAAAATAAAAATATTTTACCCCCTATCTATGATCAAATATATCTTATTGGGTACTTTTAAAATGACCATATAACATACATTTTAAGAATATAATCAGAGCATTGCAAAGTTCACATTATAGAAGGAACTTATATAACCTTATCAGTTCCAAATATACTCTAGGAAATTATCGCATTAAATTATTTTATATTAAAAATAAATATATGATAAGGTTTTTATTAATATTCATGTAAATGAATATTCAAGTAGTCAAAAGTACAAATTAGTTAGTTCTAGGGAACCAACTCCAACATAATCCCACTTTTACTAGAAAAAATGGTTAAGGACTAGTTAGTTCTAACATATTAAGTATTATTATACTGAGTATAGATATAACTACTGGGACTAACACATTTTAGTGGATAGGGTTTGAATAACCACATGTATGTGTGTGAAATATACTTTCTACAAAATCATTACATCAATAACATCCCTCAAGTAGTAATATCCGATATTAAATTCTTCTTGTTCACTTTCCATAAAAATGATATATTTGATAATAGCATAGTCAAATATTATTATAATAATGATAATAATTTTAATATATTATTATAACATAAAGTTGAAAAAACGATTTCAAAAATGATTATTAAGCTACATCAGAAGATACAATATACATTTTTATTGATGATATAACAACCTTAGGCTATAATATGTTTGTCAGGTTAATTTCCATATCCTTACTGTGATCCAATATTATAAATGATCTAATGAAAAAATTGAGTTATATTCTATTTAACAACCAATATTCCAGTTCTCATTTTTCTAGGAACTCATCATGTTCTACTTTTTGAAGTATCATTCGATAGTTGTAATTATTATTCTATATAGTTCTATTGGTTTTGTTTTATATATTTACTCTATGAAAAATGTATTGAAAACATCATTACATATCATGGAATATTATGAAAATTTCTAGTACTTAATCTTGTTTTATTTTATTTATAACATCCTCCTATTCTGACACATGTTACTACATAGAGATGCTATGATTTATGGCATGTAAAAATAGTTTTTATGGTGAACTATACTGTTCATATATAAATATCACATCATAATATATAAATATTCAATACGTAATAATATGATCCACACAAGAATTATATAGGTATAGCATATTTGGAAACTTAGATACATAAAAAACTAGTTAATAAGTGAACTACATCATTTCCCACTATGTTCTTCATAAATAGAAACCTTATTATACATATCATACATAAAACATTTCTGCAAAACATGAGGAAATGAAACATAAGAAAGAGTGAGATCTGATGCTCAATAAGAGTAAAAAGGAGAGACATGTAAACATAACATGATAATATTGGTATGAGAACATGAGAATTACATTTGAAAGATATACCATGTATATCATAGATCATAATCTTGATTCATGTCATAATGAGTTGAAGTTTATATGACATGAGTAATATAGGAATTGAAGAACATGATCTATGATATCATAACATTAGAATAATACATAGATTTATTTCATACGCATAAGAATAGAAAATAATTTTATTAGTAGTCAAAGATCACTTCCAAGACTATCATAGAGGAATGTGTTCACTACCCATTCTATCATAGTAGTCACGGTTCACTCCCAGGACTATCATAGTAGAAAAAGTCCCTTACTGAATTAGGATCACTACCAATTACTGTCTTCCTTATTTCAGGAGATATCCTACTTTACCCAATGCATTGGAGGGTTATATAATTTTGGGCTGACCAACCACATAATGAAAAACATAAATATGTGTTATATAAGATCATAAATCATTTTTCATATCATAACACATGAAAATGAAATTAATTTTAAAAATATTTCATCATATAAAAATATGTGGGAAGGAAACGAGTTTCAAAAACATTTCATCATTTCAGCATAGTATAGCCCATAGAAAAAAAAAGTTTCATAAAAATATTTTCAACATAATCATAAACCATCCATATAAAGAATAAGTTTGGTATCATTGGATCATATCCTCAATAAATCAATAGTAATATAAAAAGATTTCATCTTAGATGGAAACACCATTAATTATCACTTGAAATATTTCTTCAGGAAAATATCCTTTTCCTTATGAAATAATTTATTTAAAATATAAAAAGTTCCAAAATATTATAGAAAACATTTTATTAGAAAATAAACCTAAATACATGTAATATATGCTTAAAAAACTAAGCGGTCAAGATGATAGGAAATTACCTTTATGTTATATTAGTTAAAATAAAATATTCCTTTCATACCTTTGTAGAAAAAGTGAATAAGTACCTTATCTAGAAAACAACATGAAGATTCCTTTTAAACCATTTTTAAAATATAAATCACGTTTAAAAATTAATTTAAGAAACAATAGGATAATATTAAAAATATTATTGATTTTATTTTAGAAAACATGGATATGGAAGAAAAATTATTTTCGACCAAAGAGAGAAATCAAGTCGATTTTCCTTATAAACATTCTTTTGGTGTCTAAAGTACATAAAAATAAGAAAATTAAAATAAAAAATATAATTTATATAAATAAACATAAGAGAATAAATTTCATGAGAATTATTGTGAGGTATACCATAATATTTCATTATAGGAACTTAATCATAAACGATGTTGATAAACAATGAGATTGTAACATAAAACCTTTACCAATTTTGTAACTTTTGAAACATAAATCACATGAAAGAATAAATTAAAATGAAAATTTAAATATCATAAATATAAGATATTAATTCTATAACTTGTCAAAGGGGGTGTTTATACACATCAAAAAAGATGATAGGTTCATAATAGAACATATCTCCCAATTAAGACAATTTGAGATGATAAACCCTCACCTCAGGCCCAAATTCCTTCGCATGTGTTAGAAACACATGTATAATAAATGTAGACTTGTTATAAATATATTATAAAACCCTAATCATATATATAATACAATATATGGTTTAATTATAAAATTTCATCACCATTTTATTAGCATTTTTTTATTAAAATAACTATTTCGGGTGATAACTTCATTGTTTTTCATTTCATTTTTGGTTTGGTAGTTTTGGTCCTTGTACTTTGATAATGGTTCCTATAAAATCCAATTAATATCTCTTTGGTATTGCACTTCTATTTATTAATTCTCAACTTTATTTGGTTGTGTTTCGGGACTCCCGAGGTTGGAGAACATTCAGTACCACAAAATAGGGCAAGAGAAGCGCTGCCCTTTATCAGTGCTAAGTAGAAAGTGCTGATAAAGGGGTCGGACTTTATCAGTGCTAGCTAAAAGCACTGATAAATGTAGACTTTATCAGCGCTAAAACAAGTGCTGATATAGGTGTACCCTTTATCAACGCTTTTTTAGTACTGATAAAGTGTACATTTATCAGAGCTATTTTTAGCACTGATAACAGTTTTTATTATTAATTTATATAAAATTATTATATATATATATAAAAATAATGTTTATTAGAGATTTATTAGATTTATTAGATTAATTCATTTTATTTATAATATTTTTTATATTTAATATATTTATTATATATATTTTATTTATAAATATATAATACTTTTTAATATATATATATATCTAATTAAAAAGGATTACTGAAATATGTATTTATCAGCACTATAATTTTAACGCTAATAAATATTTTTTTATCAGCGATTTTTTTATCACTGATAAAGATATGCCTTTATCGGCACTAAAAAAGTGCTGATAAAATACCTATTTATCAGCACTAACATTTTAGCACTAATAAAAGAATATCTTTATCAGTGCTCAAAAAACAATGATAAAGGTAAATTTTGTCAGCCCTTTTATTTTAGCACTGATAAAACATTCATTTATCAGTGCTTTTAACTAGTGATAATAAATGTTCCAGCATTTTTTATAAAATTACCCTAACAGGCCCCTTCTCCATCACACACATTCAAGCCTTCATGGGAGATGAACCCTACGTCGTGAATCCTCCACCTCCTCCTCCCCCTCCGCTGCTACTGACTTGTCCTCCTCCTTCACCGTGACCGTCCTCCTCCTCCTCTACTACCGCTACCTTCTCCTCCTCCTCCACTACGATGCATCCTCCATGACCATCCTCCTCCTCATCCTCTATTTCTTCCTCATACTCATCCGCCACTGCGATCCCTCCTCTACCGGGACCCTGCTTCTCCTCGTCCTACACTTCCGCTGCATCCTCCTCCTCCTCCTCTGACCACCAAATAATCCTTCTCCAATTTGAGGTTGGTGGTTTCAAACCATTACCAATGTCTTTTGTATTGTTTCATGCATTGTGATATGTAGTTTTATGGTAATAGGATTATACTTGTGGTTGAGTTGGGTGGGGTGATTCAGGATGCTTCAATTGACTATATAAGGGTGATCCCTAAGTAGGATAACTCTAAGAGGAATTCATTTTGTGTTTTGGAATGGGGTTTCCTTTGGTTTAAAAAGTGGAGCACCTGGAGTTATCCTAGATATGAGGTTAGTTGATATAGAAGGTTTAGTTTGATGTCTATCTCTATTGGTTCTGATGGTTTTGGTTTCACTTTTGGTGTCATGTTGGGAGCATGGTTAGGGGATCTTTGTTTTAGTAACAATGCTCGAGAAGTGTGTGGCTGTGTGGTTATATTTGGTTGGTTTGATTGACATTATTTTTAAAGAGGTGAATTGAGGGTTCTTTTACTTGTTGGAAGTAGAATATAAGAGGGGAATGGTTAGTGATTTAGTTCTATAAGACTAATTTTTTGGTTCATTAAGGCATGAAATTACTAGTCATGTGTAATACTAGTTGGTTCATAAGTCAGTGGTGTAGCCAAAGTGAACATGTTGAGGTTGGTGCTTGAGGATTGGTGTAAATGAATCCTTTTTTAGGGGAGGGGACCATTAGTTTTTTGAGGAGGTAATCTCAATTTTAATGGGTTTTGAGTATAGAGGGTTGTATTCTTATTATTTCATGGATGGGGGTAGGTTGCAGTTCATTTTTTGGCACACGGGTATGAGTGATCTGGCCACATCCAGTCATTTTGTTCAGTAGTGAATAGAGCATGGGCCATGGTGGTTGGTTTTTGGTCATAGTGTGATAATAAGGATACCCTTATAGTGGAGAGTATCTCATAAAATGTGCATAAATAGCCTTTGTATTTGAGAGGTCATGGGTGCGTCAATGCTCGTTGTGAGATTTTGGTATCTAATTAGCCACTCAGACTTCTTGAGGGTTGGAATCATTGTGTTTTGAATATTATAATGAACCGCATCATTATATTTTAATTAAATCAAGGACAATTTTATATTTTTATCTCATATGGTTCTTATGGTAAAATTATAATCTATCCTACGATATGATCTCAAAATATATTTATTCCTACTCTATTGGCCCCGGAATAGGGGTTTTACCCTAGGGTAAGAGTTTTTTGGAGTTTCAAGCCATACCTATTTTCACATAGTATTTAAGTTTTAATTAATTAAATATGAAATATTCTTGCATGTGTGAATGGTTATATCTCCTGAACATCATGTTCATTATCTTTTACAATGAAAACCTTTCAAAGTGGTCCTCATAGATCTTCCCAACCAATTCATGTTAAATAATTGAAATAGTTTAATCTAATGAATTATGATTTTTAACATGGTGATGAATTTTTTTGGGAGGTAGAAAGAATATTGAGTTGGTGGAGGATAATCACCCCTTTATCAGTGTGTTGTTAGCATGGATAAAGGGGTCCTTTATCAGTGATATTTTGAGTACTGATAAAGGACACCTTTATCAGCTCTATTTTGAGTGCTGATAAAGGCCAATTTTCTAGAAAAAACCCAAAACCTACATAGAACCTACACACCTGAGACAAAACCTGCAACACACGACACCAAACAGCACCTGGACACAAAATAGATGCACAAAACAACACCTACACACAAACAAAGCATATAAAAATAGAACAACGTGCACAAGAGTTTTGAAAACAATTCTATATACATTTACTTGAAATAATGAATAAAAAAACACTACTATATACATTTCAAACAATGTTTTATTTGGATACAATTACAATTATCCAACAAACAGTTAAAAACATTAATTTTTCATCCTTTTTTACATCCGTGATCCCCTCTAAAAAATTATCGTCCATGGTATTAGTTGTCGAACAAAGCATCCGAACTCAGGAAAATAATTCCACCTATATAAGAAAACAAATATTATGTTAGTAATAAAATAATGAAATAAATTTAACATTAATATGAAATAATACATTAATAAAATGTCAATTTTTAATAAAAAAGGACACATTTGGGTACGTAGGGGGCCATAAGACTAGATGATACTTGATACCTGGCCTCAATATGAGTAGGTAAGTGGCCATGATAAGATACTAGAGTAATGAAAAGGAAAAAATTCCACAAAGTACCACAATTAATGTTTTTTAGAGGTTTCTTAGTGTATGGACTTTCCCACATTAATTGTATTTTTTCTCAGGGGATCGTTGCTATCCTGTAGGGATCATGAAGGCCTCTTAGGTTAGTGGAAAGTTAGGTCAGTTGTTGGTTATGAAACTAGTCTGGGCCATATCATTACATTTCCAATTGTAATTGACCCATGTCCATTTAAGTATAGGATTTTTGAGGGGGGGGGGGTTCAGACACTAATATATAGAAGGAATAAGAGAGGTAAAAATTATCCTAGGCTATCCAATACAAGTGATGAAAAATGAAACATACACCGGGTGAGGGAGAACTAAACAAGAGAAGAGGAGGAGGAGGTTAGTGTTGCGTGGAGGGATTATAAACTTATGTTTTTTACTGCATTACTAAGGATATTATTTTCTCTCATAGATCATGACTTATTATCTATGATTTCTCACTATTTTGAATATTTTTTTACATGGATACACGTAGCCTAATTTACCTAAGGGTGAATATCCTCCACCAACTCAATGTTCTTTCTACCTCCCAAAAAAAATTGATCACCTTGTTAAAAATCATAACGCATTAGATTAAACTATTTCAATTATTTAACATGAATTGAGTGGGAAGATCTATTATGACCACTTTGAAAGGTTTTCATTGGAAGAGATAATGAACATGATGTTCAGGAGATATAACCATTCACACATGAAAGAATAGTTCATATTTAATTAATTAAAAATTAAATACCATATGAAAATATGTATGGCTTGAAACTACACCAAACTCTTTAACCTAGGTTGAAACCCCTATTTTGGGGCCAACAGAGTAGGAATAAAAATATTTTGAGATCATATCATAGGAGAGATTATAATTTTCCCATAAGAACCATATGAGATAAAAAGATAAAATTGTCCTTGATTTCATTAAAATATAATGATGCAGATCATTATAATCTCCCAAACACAATGATTCCACCCCTTGAGAAGTCTGAGTGGCTAATTAGAAACCAAAATCTCACAACGATCAATGACACACCCATGAACTCTCAAATGAAAAGGCTATTTATGCACATTTTATGAGATACTCACCACTATAAGGGTATCCTTATTATCACACTATGACCAAAAACCAACCTCCATGGCCCATGCTCTATTCACTGCTGAAAAAATGACTGGATGTGGCTAGATCACTCATACCCATGTGCCAAAATATGAACTGCAACCTACCCCCATCCCTGAAACAATAGGAATGCGACCATCTATACTTAAAACCCATTAAAATTGGGATTACCTCCTCATAAAACAAATGGTCTCCTCCCCTAAAAAAGAATTCCTTTACACCACTCCTCAAGAACCGACCTCAACATGTTCACTTCAGCTACACCACTAACTAATGAAACAACTAGTACTACACATGACCAATAATTACATAACTTAATGAACTAAAAAAATGAGGATAATACAACTAAATCACTAACCATTATCCTCTTACATTCTAGTTACAACAAGTCAAAGAACCCTCAATTCACCTCTTTAAAAATAATTTCAATCAGACTAACAAAATATAACCACACAACCACATACTGCTCGAGCATTGTTATTAAAACAAAGATCCCCTAACCATGCTCCCAACATAACACCAAAAGTGAAACCAAAACCATCAGAACCAATTGGGCTAGACATCAAACTGAACCTTCCCTATCAACCAACCTTATATATAGGAGCACTCTAGGTGATACACTTTTTAAACCAAAGGAAACCCCATTCTAAAACACAAAATTAATTCCTCTTAAAGTTATCCTACTTAGGGATCACCCTTATACAGTCAATTCAAGCATCCTGAATCACCCTCCCCAACTCAACCACAAGTATAATCCTCTTACCATATAATTATATATCACAATGCATGAAACAATACAAAAAACATTGGTAATGGTTTGAAACAACCAACCTCAAAGTGAAGGAGGTTGATTCGGTGGCTGGAGGAGGAGGAGGAGGATGCAACAGTGGCAGAGGATGAGGAGAAGCAGGGTCGTGGCAGAGGAGGGATCTAGGAAGAGGAGGAGGAGGAGGCAGCGACGACAGTGGCTGAGGAGGAGAACGGTTGCGACATAGGAGGGATCACAACGGAGGAGGAGGAGAAGGCAGCGATGATGGTGGAGGAGGAGGACGATCACAACAGAGGAGGAGGACAAGGCAACGATGACGATGGTGATGATGGAGGAGGAGGAGGAGGAGGAGTCATGATGTAGGATTCAGCTTCTACGAAGGCTTGAACTCATGTTATAGAGGAGGGGCCTATTAGGGTTATTTTATAAAAAACCTGGAACATTTATTAGTTCTAGTTAAAAGTGTTGATAAAAGTATGTTTTTTCAGCGTTAAAATAAAAGCACTGATAAAATATACCTTTATCAGTGATTTTTGAGCGCTGATAAAGATATGCCTTTATCAGTGCTAAAAAGTGTTGATAAAGGACTTATTTATCATCACTAAAATGTGAGCACTGATAAATAGGTATTTTATCAACGCTTTTTTAGAACTGATAAAGGCTTATCTTTATCAGTGCTAAAAAAGCAATGATAAAACAAATATTTATCAGTGCTGATAAATACATATTTCAACAGTCCTTTTTAATTATATATATATATATTAAAAAGTATTATATTTTTATAAATGAAATAAATAAAATAAATATATTAAATAGAACAAATATAATAAATACAAATAATTAATCTAATAAATCTAATAAATCTATAATAAACATTTTTTTAAATTAAATACAATAATTTTATATAAATTAATAATAAAAACTTTTATCAGTGCTAATAATAACACTGATAAATGTACACTTTATCAACGCTGAAAATGATCTTATAAATGGTACACCTATATCTGCACTTGTTTTAGCACTGATAAATTCTACATTTATCAGCGATTTTAGCTAATGTTGATAAAGTCCCACCACTTTATCAACTCTTCTACTTAGCACTATTAAAGGGAAAAGCTTCCCTTGCCCTATTTTGTGATAGTTATTACACAATGTGTAAAGGGAATACACACCGTGTAATTATCATGAGGTTCGATATTTAGGGAACTATACGAGTGATTTGTTTATTTCATTAACTATAACCTCTTTGAACTCAACTCATATATATCCCCTAGAGAATTGGGGAACCTCTTATCCTTCCATATCGATTCGTTAATAATTTTATCATCAGGGTTGTGGGTGGTGTTTCTTTGGGTAATAGAATCATTCTATTTTTTCCTTGCCTTTGATCGTGGTAGCACCATTGTGTTTCATTATTGGATATTTTTATCTACGATGATAATTATATTTTTTTCTTTTACATCCATTGTGTAATATTATTCAAGATTCCATTCCATTATTGGTTGTGGTGTCATGGGTATGGGTTCTTCAAGGTTTTTCATAATATACCCCATCCACCATTTACTTTATTGTTTAATAAATTATAAGAGATGCGATGATTGATTATAGGGCCTCCATTATAATTTTTGTATTATTATTATTAGTGGATCCCCTTGGGAGTGTGTATGACACCATGTTTGGGGTAGGTGGTTCTGTCTCTAGAATATGTTAGATGAACCTCATTTCTCAGGTTTTGATAATTTTTTTTATAAATGAATTGGAATGATTGAGTGATTTGATTTGTGTGTGTGGAAATGGGTTTATGATAAAATATGGATTTATCTTAATTTTGTTAAAACAAATGTTTTTCAAAGAATTGTGAAATGGTTTTCTAAGAATGGTTTTTATGGAAGGGTTTGATGAATTAGTTTGTAAAATAGATCACATGGGAAGCCTTGGGTACTTTGGTGGAAGGTGTAGTAATAGGCCTCATCCATTGATAATATTAGAGGGTTCATTCATGGGGTGTTCCTCTACTCCATAGGCTTGTTGTTTTAGGGACTAGATAGACTTGTTGGGAAGTTCAATTTCTATGGTGTTCCATTACAACCTAGATTTGTTGCATATATCTTGGGTATTGATGTGTGAGTGATTTCCAATGATTGGGGTATGAGTATGCTAGAAATCCAGACCTAGTGTGGTCCTTGGAAAGTTGTTACTTGTTCTTTGTGATTTTACTATTTGGTTATAATTCTATGGATTTTATGTGATTCATGATTCATGATCTAGTTTTATTTGATATATCTATTTTGATATATGTATATGAAATGATTTGAAACTTTTTTACCAATATTTATAGGGAAATGTTGAAAAATAGAACATTAAATGTTTTTCCATTTTTTGATATAAAAACAGCTAAACTATATATCATGAATTGTTTTATTTATAGTTGTTCATTATTCAGTTTGTTATATTTAGGATTGTTAAGGAATACCTAGGTGGGATACCACTGATCCCCTTAACTCACAACTTACACACCCCTTTGGTGGTGCGTAGACCTTCATATGTCTTTTGATGCAGGGAAAGGCAAGGTGCCATAGTGAGGTAGTGAGGATTCAATCATCTATTTCTGGGAAACTGTTGGTGATATGGTGGTAGATTTCTCATGATATCACATGGAGTGGTTGGTTTACTATTTATTTTTTCCTTTTTATGATTAGACCTGCACTTTGGTATCTTCTGACTACTTTGAGTTGTATCATTTTCTATTTTCTTTATTCAATTATGACATAATTTATTCTTATGATTTTATTTATGTTATATATATATATTCCAAGTTGTTTCTTCATGTTGGGAGAAATAATTCCCTCTGGTTTTTGTTAGATGCCTAGGTGGTATTCTCTAGATCGTAGGGATTAAGAATGCCCTTCGATTATGTAAAAATTCAGGTTGGGTACCATTTTGAGTGAGTATTCAGTTCGGGTTCATCATAGTTTTGAATAGAAGGTGGTATTTCCTCAAGAGTCTTTATTTTGGGACATTTGGTATACTAGAGATAGTATTTTCAGGATATAAGAGGTAAGTTGTGGTGAGTACTTGTCTAGATATTGCCACGACGAGACTTAAGTTACCATGTGATGTTGGGATATGTGTCTTCTATTTTGATTTTTTGACTTTAATATCAGTTTTTGAATATTTGTTTCTAGTTTGAATTGATATTTTTTTGTTTTATGATCATTTATTTGGTTTTGGTGTGCAGTGTTATGATTTAGAGACATGTTCTACGAGTTATATAGGAGGGTTCAACTAATGACACTCAAGGGAATCCTCCCATGGGTCAAAATTTTATGAAGTATACTATGCATGATGTTAGAACTATAGTTGAGAATGTTCCACAAGTCTAGAACATAGTTGTTAAGGTATATCCATGAGCTATAGGAGGTAGAGATCGATCACATAAGCACATTCATGAGAATCCACCATCCTTTGAGGGTATTAATTAACCTCAAGGGGTGGAGGAATGGCTGGACAAGAACAATCAAATATTTGAATTCCTATATAAACATAATAGTATTAAGGTGAAGTGCATGTAATTCAAACTTGAGGGTCCCAACAAGTGATGGTGGTATTCTATGGTATAAGAGGATAGGCACAAGGTCTTGGTCTGTAAGGGTTTTAAGACTCTCTTCTTCTAGTAATTTTTTTCAGAGTCACTGATGATGACGATGTATCTAGAGGTCATCTATTTATAGTTGGGAGAGAATTTTGGGTCAGGATCACTAATCAGTTTGCTAAGATGGTTTTTTTACACCTAAGGTTGTAAATAATTACCATTTAAAAGCTAAGAAATACCTATAGTGTTTGTGAAAAAATTTTCACATGAGCCTCAGCCTAGTTGGTAAGGTCTCTCTAAGTGAATCCAAAAGACCCAGGTTCAAAACCAGGTAGAGGAATAATTCTAGGTTACTGTAGCAGCAATGTAGCAGGCACTGTAGCAGTTACTATAGCAGATATTGGTCTGTACTGTAGCAGCTGGAACTATTCACCTTGGGCCACCAGTTTGGTCTTGGAGTCCTTAAGGCCTTCGGGACACCCAGCCCTTCGGGTTATTAAGGTTTTCGAGCCACCTTTAAGGCCTTCAGGCCACCTCAAGGCCTTCGGGACACCTCAAGGCCTTTGGGCCACATGATCAGGGTAGTTTCCCTAGATAGACTCTACAAAAAAAGAGCAGCCCCAGAGAAGGATTCAGAGCAGGTGCACTCACTAGAGCAGAACCAATGGATTTAGAAGAATGAGAGGGTATGTCTAAGCCATCGGGACTAGCCTATGCTTGAATGGGAAGCTTATCCAGATGGCCATGTGAAGGTGGAGAGATACCATTATGATACAGATGTTAGGGAGGGGAGTTCCTTATAGTTATAGTTTGGTTGAATTCTATAAGACCTCCGGGTCATGTAATGTATCTTAAGCCTATGGTCCATGTAATCTCTAAGAATTCAGGCCTTGTAAGGGTTCCCCCTCATCCCTTGAAGGGGGGGGGGGGGTTATCAAAAATCAATAAAAAATGAAGGCCTTTGGGCCATTCGGGTTGGGTTTGTGACAAAATATTAGATTATAGTTATTTATGTAGAAATTTTAAACCTATATGTAGCGGTGGATATGGATATGAAAGAATAGATGAATATGGTAGTTAAGGTTGGATATTATTCCCCTTATCATCCAATTAGAAGTAGCTTCAGTGGCACACTGGGGAAAAAGGAAGGGTCAAGATCATCATAAGAGGGGGGGTATTTCTCAATGGAAGTCTTCCTCCACACCTTATGTTACAACTAGTATTATTCCCTAAACTTGCTATCAATTTGGAAAGTCTAGACACACTGAGTTTTTTTGTTCTTCACCTGCAATGATGTGAAATAGTTGTGGGTGTTTTGGTTATTTGTACCAATTCTATCATTATATGTATATGAATCAATATGGATAGGGATCATCTACTCTAAAGGTTACTATAGCACAATCAGATGATTCCAAGACTATAGGGCTCTAGAATCATGACTTAGGAGTGAATGACTTTCACACATAAGATGAGTTTCTAATGGATTTAAACACAGATCCAATGATAGTGAGAGGTACCATTTTTATTTTATATTCTATAGTGTTTTCTTTATATGATACCAGTGCTTCCCACTTGTTTATATCTATCCATTTTGTTGATATTATTAAACTTCCAATGAAGAATTTGTAATTATTATGGAGTTAGATGCATATCTTAAGTTGAGGAAATAGAAAGTATTTTTATGTTCTTCTTATGTGTTATCGATAGTTGATGTAGAGTTACTCTTGAATTTTCTTATTCTAGATTTGAATTTAGTTAAAATCATTATCCAGATGGATTGGATTGTTTCTCATCATGATGAGGTCTATTTTATTCATTGGAATGTCTCATTTGTTGTAGTTAATGGGAGCTCATATGTTTTTTAGGGAGAGTGGGATCTAAGGTATGGTTGTGTAGGATCTCCCACCTAGATATCAGGAGTTTGTTTTCCACTATAGTAGTTGAGCTTGATTTTGTTTACTCTATTATTGATCTTCCCACTATTGTATGGTATTTTCCTAATGTTTTCCTAGACGATTTCTAAAGTCTTACTCAAAAGAAGGAGGTTGAGTTTACAATTGATCTAGTTTTATGCACGCAGGAAATTTCATTATCTTCTTATTATAAGTAATATTAGAGATAAAATAAATCAAGATTTAGTTGGAAAACATGATGAAAAGTGGTCTGGTTCACCCTAGTGTTTCACCTTAGGAATCCCCAATTATATTTTCCAAGAAGGAAATAGTTCACTTTGATTATATGTGGATTATCAGAAGTTGAACCAAATAATGGTTAAGAATAAGTACCCTTTTCCTTGTGTGGATGAATTATTTGATTTGTTAAAGGGGGAAAATTGGTTTTTGAAGATTGATCTTCAGCCATGTTATCATCATCTCATAGTTCGAGAGTATGATGCACCAAATACAACTTTCAAGAGAAGTTATGGCCATTTAGAATATCTTTTTATGTTATTTAGTATGACTAATGATCCTATAGTTTTTATGGATGCAATGAATAATATATTCCATCAGTATCTCAACACTTTTTTTGGTAGTGTTCATGGATGATATTTTGGTTTATTTGTGATCCAAGCGTGAGCATGAGAACCATTTGAGTTTGGTTCTTGAAATCCTGAGGAGTCATTGTTTTTATGGAAATCTTTTGAAATTAAATTTTTGGATCCATGAAGTGAAGTTATTGGGGATAATGATTTATAATAATGTATTATGAGTTGATACTGAGAAGTTTAAGGCTATTTTTTCATGGGATGATCTATGGAATGTCTTTTAGATTTTAAGATTTCTTGGTCTTGCTGTATTTTATCAATCATTCAACATATATTTTTCAAAGTTGGAGTCACCATTGAATGATCTTACTAGGAAAGCATTGAAATTAATTTGGGATAAAAAATGTCAGTATTATTTCAATGATCTAAAAAGACTCTGTACATTTCCCCTTATTCTGATCTTACCTAATCCTAGTAAGGGGTACATGGTTTTTTGTGGTTCTTCTAGAACTAGTTTTCAATGTGTAAGAACCCAATTATTTCTTGAGATACAAAATATTTTACTTTATATAAATTTTTAGTTAAAAATAATTAATAAAGCCTAATGAGAATACCCTTTGAGGTCATAGATCCTTCAGGGGTGTCTAAGGATTCTTCAGAGGGTAAGAAGAAACTATGCGCGATAGGCCGCACAATTAATACAAACTGTGTGAGGCTAGACATTGTGCTGGAGAAGCCTGCACAGTTTTACAAACCATGTGGATGGAGGTACATGACAATGTGTCACCCTCTGTAGTTTTTGACAGTGGGCGGATACATGGTTTTCCCATAGTTAGTCAAACTCTGCGAGGTTCCCCTTCTTATAGCATTGGGCACACGATTAGTACACAACTTGACCAACCGTGCGACCAAATCGTGCGACCCAATGATTTTTGGTGAAATTTAAAAAATTCCATTAATAAATGTTATAAACTAATTTCTTTCTTATTTCTTTTTTAGTGGAAAAAACTCATGCGTGGGATCTCCCTTTGAATAAATATCCATATGCTTTTATCCCGTTCTTATGTTCAAACTTAGAATTGAGTGTTGATTATCTCGTTGGATTCACATTGGTGAGTAATCCATCCATTTTGTTCCATTCCTTGTTCTTCTTGGTATTGGATATTCTATTTAGGAGTAGGATAATATTCCCTATTCTCAGGGTTTTCATCTACTCTTCGTTTTTATCCCGATTTGAGTCAAATCAATAGATGATACTGGATGTACACTCTACTACCGAGCTATGGTATATGGTCTTGTTATTTTCACTTAAAATTAAACGTGTTTATATATATTCGGTTGTGCCTCATATCCATTACCAGAGTGATTCCCTTGAAATAGAATTTAATCCTTGTTGGAAATGGATATGCATGACCTATGCAATTAATGAAACTGTTGATAATGACTAATTATTAAGGACCTATAATTCAAAACACCCATTGGGTGTGTTGTTCTATTAATTGGACCACCATGGGTGGCATTTTAATTTAGATACCTTTTAAGTGTTCCATTTACCCCTTTCTATTGGATGTTTGATAATGAATTGTAAATTGTAAATTGAATTGATTAAAGGAAGGGAATGGATGACCGTGTCCCTAGGATTTGTTCATGTAATTGATTTCATAATCACGTGTTGATTTTAAAATTGATAAGCCAACGTGAATTAATTAAAAGGATAATCCTCCTAATCTTATCCCTTTCTTTGATCCACCTTCAAAAGTAAGGTCCAATTGAAATGATCACAATGATGACCTTTGAAATAATTAAATGATATTAATTGAATGGTTATATGCCTTGGGTGACACATGGGTTCATATATGAATTCCATGGATGGAATCATTTGGATACCACCTTACTTAAGCCACAGTGATACTTGGAATCCCTAGTGGACTACTAAAGATAGAATTAGAGTATTGATTCACTATATTCCCAAGTGATACTTGGAAGCCTTATATGGACTTCCAAGGATTTAAATAGAGGGGAGTTGATTATATATTCCATGGGTGACACTTGGGCTCCCTTAGTGGACCAACAAGGATAAACTCTGTGAGTGGAGATGTTATACCACACCTACAGTGATACCTAGGTTCTAATCAGGATCCCCATGGATAGACTTGTAGGGTGTTCAGTTCATTCTATTCATAGAGTGATACCTAGATTCCATATAAGGAATGATAAGGACAGGCTCATGTTCTTAAATGATTAATTAATGAATTATTTATATGCTGTGTATTCCAATCCAAAGAATAAGCTTGGATTCAGTTAGTGATTATAATACCCCGAACTTTACTTCTGTAATAGTAATAATTTTAATTATTACTCTTGACTTAATTTCTTTTATTTGGGATGTGCCCGCAAAATAAGAACACAAAACTTGTCATTGATTCAATAAATTCGAAATGGATACATGAAAACAAGGGTCTAAGTAACAAAACTAACCAAAAATACCTACAATAAGGCCAATCATAATCACCGGTACACCCCACATCACCATGAGCATGCCAAGGAAAAAGTGGATTTCCTTCAGATCTGCCACGACCAAGAACACCATAACCAGAACCACAACAATCGTACTAAGCTCAAGGGGATGAAGAGAACCATATTCTGTGTCTCAGTGATTGGATTTAGAATACTCTAATCATGTTTTATAAGGCCTAAAATTCATCAGTTTCCATTTAAGTAACTGTTGAGTTTGCAACGACTATATTTATGGCCATCGGGTATTGTGGATTAATTGACTATGAATATTAAAGATTTTGAAGTATTTCAAATATAAGTTTAAGTCATTAACTATTATTTATGTTTTATAGTTTCAAAACATAATTCAAGAACTTTTCTTTAATGCTTCAAAAATATGTAGACATTATGATTTTGTAAGTTGTTCACTTGTATGAAAAATTATAAAAATTTCCTTCTTTTGAACATAATTTGTAATGATTCCTCTATATGTAAAATCACCTTGAGATGTATCAAGTAATTTAGTTCTTTAAAATCCTGTTATTAAACATGTTTAAATTGAAGTAATCTTTCGAAAACATGGCATTTGAAAATCGTAAAGCTTTGGGTATATTTTCCCATTTTAATTGAAAGAAAAGTATGTATAATTTGAAAACATTTTTACCTTTGTTATGTAAAATCTATATAGTTAGGTTTTTAATTTGAAATCATTTTTATTTTATCGATTAAAAGTCATATAGTTTGATTTATGAAAAGAAAGAGATGAATCAATTTTTTTGGAAGTAAAGTATTCTATTTTTAGTTGGTTATTTTGAAGTTTGGGTTAATAAAAAATTAACCCATTTTGGCCAGCCCTTACAAGCTGGGCCGAGGGAGGTGGCACACACAGGGTGGCTGAGCCTAGCCCTCTGCCCAAGCTATGGCTGTCCAAGCATGGGTACCCCGACGGGCGCACGGGAGAGCGGGAGCGCACGCCACCGCGGGCGTAAAGCCGCGGCAGAGCACAGGTAGGCCGAGGCCTGCGGGGGTCTGAGAGGGGAGCGAGATCCCATGTGTAAGGCCCCTATTCATGTGTGCTGTGATTTCTGAGTGGTATGGTGGAGCCTCATGCTTATAAAGAATCCCTGTGCCTCACTTCATTTCGATGTGGGAAGCGAAAATTTGGGCAAAACGCGATCAGGGCCATTGGATCGCGTCGCGCATGATCCAGGCTGTCGATCCGATCTCACCTCTTATCTCGCACGACCCCGAAGCGCTACAGTACCCCCCTCATCGACTGTTCGATCCACATAAGAGAAAATCAAACCTGTCCACTCGGATTTAAATCCCGTGATTTTCCCCAGCCGTCCGATTAAGATCCAAGAGATCTCAACCACCCATTTCTCCCCGATTTTCTTCCACATTGTTTTCCCCATCACACTCAAACCAGCGGACACCCCTGGTTTTACTTCTTCTTCTTTTTTTATCTTCTCCTCCATCTTTCTTTCTTCGTTTTTTAATGCCCTGCGACCTTGACTTCTACCCACGGGATCTTCCCCAATCTATTTTGTTTCATTTTATTTAGTTGGATTTCTCTTGTTTTGGGTATGGTTTTCAAGCTTTATATATATATATATGTATTATAATCACCGAATGGATTCTTTGTTCCATCTCCTAAGAAACATGCTGGTTTATTTTAATTCAGTCAAGTCCCTGCTTTTATTATATTTATGATATGTTATATATATAGAATATGTGAAACAGTGTATATACATAAACCTGGTTTCTTGCACTCAAAATCATCGTTTACCTTCTCTTGGTGTGCAAACGGTGACTACCCATCCTCCTTGCACATCCGAAGACAAGTAAGGGATCTACCTGTTTTTGGTTTTCATCCTCTTCATAAAACACCTTTTATCTTATGTATATATAGGTTCATATGTTTATGTATATATATATATATATACAGTTTCATACCACTTTTAAAACAAAACTCATATTGAGTTCTCTAAAGATTTTTTAAATATACAATACATAAGGTTTGTGCTTCTAAAGTTACATGAGAACCCTTTTCCACTAAATTATTTTCCTCATGGATATATACACATATATAAGTGTATATAAATTCGCATTAAATCCATTTTAGAACTTAAAATTAAAAAAATATATGTTCATATATATATATATATGTACACAACAAACCATTTTAGGATATGGTCTTTGAAGGGTGATCTTTCATTTTGAAAACATAAACTACGTGCAAGGGGTCTAGTTCCTTATGTTTTCTTTATATATCGCTTTTTTGTAATTCATGTATGTTTGAACATGAAATAATCAGGGTTTCACTAAACCATTTCTTATTTTAATTCATGCCACGGTTGAAAGAATTTATTAAAATCTAGTTTTGGGGTGTGTAGATCCCAAACACACGCTCTAAGTGTACACAATTTTTTTTATAATTATCAACTTTACCTGAATTTATATGTATTTCGAATTCAGTTTCTCAAGTAAAGGGTATGATGGTTGTTTTTATGTTCAAATATAAATGTACATTTATGCATGAGTTCACGTGTGTAAATATTTCTTTTATACTTAAACACTTCATAGGCAATAAGCCACATTTTGTGTTTTAAATGTTTCACAAGCACTGACTTTCATCCTTTGAGTTTATGCTTTAATATTTGATAAATAATCATTTAATAAATTAAATGGGTACCTCAATGTTAGAAAGTATCAACATGGTTTTGAAAGGGCCACGTCCTTAAGGGTGAATATAGAGTTATTGTTTCATGTGCTAACCCATCATTTTATGTATACAAGTTCTCAATACATATGCATAATAATTTTATTTTTTTCATACATGTCACCATTTAATATGAAGCCAATAAGTCCAATTATTTTACAAAATCCTTTGCGGTACTAACATGTACAAAAGATAATTATGGAATAAGAATGTAAGTTCTACGTAACATGAGCATTATGAATATGAGATCATGCTAAGACATATGAGGAATGCATGGGACTTAAAATGATGTGACATGTGCGCTTGGAATTATACAACACTCCAATGCATTGGGTAAAGTTATGAAGTCTCATGAGTTAAGTGAAATGATGCGTGAACATGATGCTAGCTTTGTTCACAACCATGTGTGGTATTTAACCACAATTATGTTGGGTTTTTACCCATACGGTCTTGGCGCAAGGCCTTGACAAAGTACAACATTATACATCTCCTCACTATGGAATAGTAAATGAATAACCAAGAGATTGTGGATTCTTAATTAAGAATATTTTATGATCATAAGGCGTATCAAGTGTGAAAATGGCTTTTTATACAAGGTAAGAGCATCTAATGTTAAAGTCATATGAATCTCTTTTTATGTTTTAAATAATCATGGTATGAATGCTTAGTCTCTTAACAAAGCTTTCAACGTTGGCTTGATTATGTTATAATTTATGCACACCTCATACACATGTGCACTCTGATTTATGTTTTGTAGGAGGCACAACTAACTTTTATGAAAATGGTCTTTTGGAATAATGTCTACACATAACCTCAAAAAATATTGATGTTGTGAAAATGTTAAATCTCTCTCTTAGAAATTATTTTATGTTTGTTTTCATGGTGGTTGTTTTGAAGTTGAATTTTTCTCCAACTGTTTTAAAACCCCTTACTGAGCATGTTTGTGCTCACCATACGTTTAAATTTATGTTTTTTAGGTTTTTAGTAGTTGTGATCAAGCCCTAAGTACTTTTTTAACGATACCAAGTTGAGGCTTAACCCTGCCATGTTCTCAAAAGGAGTACTACAGTAGCATCTGATTTTCAATGATCCTAAACCGAGACAATCCTCTGTAATGGGAAAAGATGTACAAATTTCCTTCATTTGTAAACCTGTTTTATAAAAAAAACTTGTACACCATGTTTCAGGCACCGATTTTAGTCTTCTGGGGTCAGGGTCGTGACAGTTGGTATCAAAGGATTGGTTTAGAAAAACTCTGGAAAATTAGAGCACCCATAAATTACCTAATTACCTCATACTAAGAAACACCCTTCTTAATATTTCAGATGGCTGATAAATCACACCTTGTGACCCTTCCAACAGAAGTATTAGAGAATGTAGTGGGAAAGGCATGTGAGGAAAATTATGAGACATTTGAAAATATCTGTCTGTCATGAAAAACCCTCTACCGTGTGTCCAATTCTCCTCGAGTACTTCAACTTCACCGAGGAGCTGGCCTTGACTATATTTTTATGATGCATGCCCAATTTCGGTTTTATGCACAACAAGGAAAATACCTCTAGGGTCTGTTTAATTGTTTCACTCTAGCTAATAATGCTTCGTCTTGAGAGGACTTTGAAGAGGCTACATAAGGTGGTGACCTACGAGCAGTATACCTTTGTCAAATTTTGACCTACGGTCTCTGTGGTCAAGTTATGGACTTTGGAGCTCTCAAGGACGAGCATAATCATTTACACTATCGACACATAGTTCATACCGATGTTTCTCAACTTCATAAACATCATGCCTTCCTCACTCTGAACCATAGATGTTCACATCGGTTTGATCCTAGTTGTCCTTATTGCATCTGGATCCAAGAGATCAAAATGTTTGGAATCGCCTTGGGGATTCATTTAATTAGGAACCCATGAAATCACTAACACCAATTGTACCTGTGAAAAGACGTCACAATGATTATGTAACACCTTGAGTCTATGAACTTTGCTAAATGAATCATGTTATGTTTTATGATATGTTATCTTATTATGCTTATACAAAAGAAATTTCTTTATTATAATCTAGTTATGCTTTACTAAGTAAAACATGTCCCTTGTTTTTCATATGGAAAATGTGAGATCATTGACCAACCTTTTATCGCTTCCTAATGAATTGCTAGAGTCCATAATCACCAAGACATGTTCAGAACACTACCACCCTTTTGCTAACCTACGCTTGTCATGCAAGTGTCTTTATAAGGTATCCCTTAGCCCAAACATCCTTCGGACCTATCGGGGAAATGGACATGTTTACTGCTGCATAGAAACTGCAAAACTAGAAGAGTACTGGCGGAAAGAAGAGTACTATGAAGGTCTCTTACTCTAGTTTACCTTGTTTTAAAACCACCTAGACTTGAGGAAGTTTCATGAATCTGCCTTGGAGGGAGACACCTGAGAAACATATCTGCTTCAGGTCCTGAGTTTCAGTATGTATGGTATGCTTTATGAATTTGAAGGGTTTAAACGAGAAGTGGTTCGTGAGATTTATAGAGAGGTAGCTCTCTCTCAAATCTCTAACCTCCACACCTCACATGCAACTCTTTGGAAGACCGAATGCTTTATGCATAGGTTTGACTCTATCTATTCATGGTGTATATGTGCCAAGGAGATCGAGGAACTGGGAACTAATATGGGAATCCACCTGGAAACATCAGTGGATTACCCGTAATGGTGGTCCTGGAAAAAGAAACCTTGAGCATAAAGTATCTCTGGTTCTTTTTAAGGGTGTAATTTAATTTTGAGGGAACAATTATTTTAAGTAGGGGATAATGTAACGCCCCAGACTTAACTTCGGTAATAATAATAATTTTAATTATTACTCTTGACTTAATTTCTTTTATTTGGGCTGTGCTCACAAAATAAGAACACAAAACTTGTCATTTATTCAATAAATTAGAAATGGATACATGAAAACAAGGGTCTAAGGACCAAAACTAACCAAAAATACCTATAAGAAGGCCAATCAAAATCACCGGTACACCCCACATCACCACGATCATGCCAAAGAAAAATTGGATTTTCTTCAGATCTGCCACGACCAAGAACACCATAACCAGAACCAAAACAATCGTAATAAGCGTCAAGGGGATGAAGAGAACCATATTCTATGTATCGGTGATTGGAGTTATAATACTTTAATCACGTTTTATAAGGCCTAAAATTTGACCGTTTCCATTTAAGTAATCGTTGAGTTTGCAACGGCTATATTTATGGCCATCAGGTATTGTGGATTAATTGATTATGAATATTAAATATTTAGAAGTATTTAAAATATTATTTTAAGTCATTAACTCTTATTTATGTTTTATGGTTTCAAAACATAATTCAGAAACTTTTCTTTAATGCTTCAAAAATATGTAGACATTATGATTTTGTAAGTTGTTCACTTGTATGAAAAATTATAAAAATTTCCTTCTTTTGAACATAATTTGTAATGATTCCTCTATATGTAAAATCACCTTGAGATGTATCAAGTAATTGAGTGCTTTAAAATCCTATTATTGAACATGTTTAAATTGAAGTAATCTTTTGAAAACATGGCATTTGAAAATCATAAAGCTTTGGGTATATTTGACCATTTTAATTGAAATAAAAGTATGTATAATTTGAAAACATTGTTACCTTTGTTAAGTAAAATTTATATAGTCAAGTTTGTAATTTGAAATCATTTTTCCTTTATTAATTAAAATTCATATAGTTTTATTTATGAAAAGAAAGAGATGAATTGATTTTTTTTGGAAGTAAAGTATTATGTTTTTAGTTGGTTATTTTGAAGTTTGGGTTAATAAAAAATTAACCCATATTTGCCAGCCCTTACAAGCTAGGCCGAGGGAGGAGGAACACATATGGTGGATGATCCTAGACCTTAGCCCAGGATATGGCTGGCTAAGCATGGGTGCCCTGAAGGGCGCACGGGAGAGCGGGAGCGCGTGCCACTGCGGGCATGAAGTCACGGAAGAGCACAGGTAGGATGAAGCCTGCAGGGGCCTAAGAGGGGGGCGGGAGCCCATGTGTAAGGCCCCCATTCATGTGTGCTGTGATTTACGAGTGGTATGGCGGAGCCTCAGGCTTATAAAGAAGCCCCGTTCCTCACTTCGTTTCAATGTGGGAAGTGAAAATTTGGGCGAAACACGATCAGGGCTGTTGGATCGCATCACATGTGATCCAGGCCGTCGATCCGATCTCACCTCTTATCTCGCATGAGCCCGAAGCGCTACAATACCCCCCTCATCGACCGTTCAATCCTCAAAAGAGAAAATCCAATCTGTCCACTCGGATTTAAATCCCGCGCTTTTCCCCAACCGTTTGATCAAGATCCAAGTGATCTCGACCACCCATTTTCTCCCCGGTTTTCTTCCGCATTTTCTTCCCCGTCGCGCTGAAACCAGCGGACACCCCTGGTTTTCTTTCTTCTTCTCTTTTTATCTTCTCCTCCATCTTGCTTTCTTCATTTTTTAAGGCCCCGTGCCCTTGACTTCTACCCACGAGATCTCCCCCGATCTATTTTGTTTCATTTTATTTATTTTCTTTAGTTTGATTTCTCTTGTTTCAGGTATGGTTTTCAAGATTTATATATATATATATGTATTATAATCAATGAATGGATTCTTTGTTCCCTATCCTAAGAGACATGCTGGTTTATTTTAATTCATCCAAGTCCCTGCTTTTATTATAATTATTATTTGTTATATATATAGAATATGAGAAACAACGTATATAAATAAACCTGGTTTCTTGCACTCAAAATCACCGTTTACCTTCTCTTGGCGTGCAAACGGTGACTGCCAATCCTCCTTACACATCCGAAGACAAGTAAGGGATCTACCTATTTTTGGTTTTCATCCTCTTCATAAAACACTTTTGCTCTAATGTATATATAGGTTCATATGTTTATGTATATATATATATATATACGGTTTCATACCACTTTTAAAACAAAACTAATATTGAGTTCTCTATAGATGTTTTAAATATACAATACATAAGGTTTGTGCTTCTAAAGTTACATGCGAACCCTTTTCCACTAAATTCTTTTCCTCAAGGATATATACATATATATAAGTGTACATAAATTCGCCTTAAATACGTTTTAGAACTTCAAATTAACAATATATATATGTTCATATATATATATATGTACACAACAAACCATTTTGGGATATGGTCTTTGAAGAGTGATCTTTCGTTTTGAAAAAATAAACTATGTTCAAGGGGTCTACTTCCTTATGTTTTCTTTATATACCCCATTTTCATAATTCATGTATGTTGAACATGATATAATTATGGTTTCACTAAACCATTTCTTATTTTAAGTCATTCCATGGTTGAAAGAATTTTTTAAAATCAAGTTTTGGGGTGTGAAGATCCCAAACACATGCTCTAAATATACACAAACTTTTTTTTTATAATTATTAACTTTACCTGAATTCATATGTATTTCGAATTCAGTTTCTCAAGTAAAGGGTATGATGATTGTTTTTATGTTCAAATATAAATGTACATTTATGCATGAGCTCACGTGTGTGAATATTTCTTTTATACTTAAACACTTCATAGGCAATAAGCCATGTTTTGTGTTTTAAATGTTTCACAAGCATTGCCTTTGGTCCTTTGAGTTTATGCTTTAATATTTGATAAATAATCATTTCATAAATTAAATAGGTACCTCAAAGTTAGAAAGTATCAACATGGTTTGGAAAGGGACACGTCCTTAAGGGTGAATATAGAGTTTTTATTTCATATGCTAACCCATCATTTTATGTATACAAGTTTTTAATACATGTGTATAAGAATTTTATTTTTTTCATACATGTCACCATTTAATATGAAGCCAATAAGTCCCATTATTTTACAAAATCCTTTGCAGTATGAACATGTACAAAAGAGAATTATGGACTAAGAATGTAAGTTCTATGTAACATGATAATTATGAATATGAGATCATGCTAAGACATATGAGGAATGTATGGGACTTAAAATGATGTGATGGGAGCACCCAGAATTATATAGCGCTCCAATGCATTGGGTAAAGTGATGAAGTCTCATGAGATAAGTGAAATGATGCGTGAACATGATTCTAGATTTTTTCACAACCATGTGTGGTAGTTAACCACAATTATGTTGGGTTTTTACCCGTATAGTCTTGGCGCAAGGCCTTGACAAAGTCCAGCATTATACATATCCTCACTATGGAATAGTAAATGAATAACCAAGGGATTGTGGATCCTTAAGAATATTTTATGATCATAAGGCATATCAAGTGTGCAAATGGTATGTTATAAAAGGGAAGATCATCTAATGTTAAATTCATATGAATCTATTTTTATGTTTTAAAGAATCATGGTATGAATGCTTAGAATCTTAACAAATCTTTCAACATTGGCTTGATTATGTTATAATTTATGCAGAAATCATACACATGTGCACTCTGATTTATGTTTTGTAGAAGGTACAACTAACTTTTATGAAAATGGTCTTTTTAAATAATGTCTGTACGTAACCTTAGAAAATATTGAAGTTGTGCAAATGTTAAATCTCTCTCTCAGAAATTATTTTATATTTGTTTTCATGGTGGTTGTTTTGAAGCTTAATTTTTCTCCAAATGTTTTAAAACCCCTTACTAGGCATGTTTGTGCTCACCCTACATTTAAATTTATGTTTTTCAGGTTTGTAGTAGTTGTTATCAAGACCGAAGTACTTTTGTAACGATACCAAGTTGAGGCTTAACCCTGCCATGTTCTCAGAAGGAGTACTACGGTAGCATATGACTTTCCATGATCCTAAACCGAGACCATCCTCTGTAATGGGACAAGATGTGCAAATTTCCTTCATTTGTAAACCTGTTTTATAAAAAAAACTTGCACACCATGTTTGAGGCACCGATTTTAGTCTTCTGGGGTCAGGGTCGTGACAGTGACTTACACCTTATAGATGCCCTGGTTAGGGAACTCTTGATTATACATATTTGCAAGGGATACTAGGATATGTGATAGATCTAAAGACTTATCTAATAAATGAGATTGATTACCTAAATTAAATTAATTATTAAATGAGACTTATTAATCAAATGAACTTGATTATAAATTGATATAGGACTAAATATTTATTCAGAGACATTCTAGATAAGGCCAAAGTAGGTAGAAGAGGATGGGTATCCATGGGAACCCGAACCTTTATGGGTTTTTTCAGAACTTCCTTTAAAGATTCTATTACTTTTTGTACACTATTATTATTATATATTCAATGACTGGATGGAATTAGACACCATTGGTGGTGTCCTAATAGGATTTTATCTCAAACCTTACTCGAGCTGACTTTGGTACCCTAGAAGATTATATGACTATAGGTATGGATAAGGTAAAGCACCCAACTATAGGTTTTTGATTGCTGCTTAGGAGTATAGGAGCACATGTTTGAGTTGAGGCTCGCGTTCCTATCTAGAGATAAATTTTTTTGGTTTTTTGGTATTTTTTTCACTTATTGTACACCTTCCATGTATACATATTTTTCATGCTTTGTAAACACATGACATGAAATGTATGATCATCATTTTTGTTTATGATATTTGATATGGTTTTGATTATTTATATCTACCTTTTATGTTGTCTATTTTCTGTTTGATTTATTGATTCCACTACTTATCTGGTATTTTATATCTGTTATTTTATACTCTGGTGATGAGGGCATAGCCTCCCCACAAACACACCCTAGTCCCTCACTGCTAGTCGGAATCCTCTGGCATTTGGGGAGATGCGTTTGAGGCCATGTGGCCAACCAGTATTGGGGAATATTTAAGTGTCATTTGGGTTTGGGATGTTACAAAGTGATATCAGATAGGTTCTTTTCTAGGTTTAATTACTATTTTGAGGAAATAGAAAGGTATATGAAGGAATATGAATTTGGTAATGAGCTATTCCTAGGCATAGCTAACCCACATACAAGAAAAAGCTGAATTCCCTCGAATAGAAATTGTTTTTTTCCTGAATTTTAGCAATTACGGTTTATTTGATTCTGTCATTTGGGTTTGGTACTCAGATTTCCTGCTATAACCTAAGTATAATTTTCAGGATTAAGATACAACAAACACCCTAACCAACCAATTATAGCACGTTTATTATTGGATCATGAGTTGTATGGACTTGAATGTGTTATGGTATGGATTAGGTGAAATCTATATTTTAGTTCATGAGGAGTATGAGACCATATTTATTGGAATTTGGTGAACCATCTAGTTCAACAATTTAATGTGAATTGTGATATAATGGGAAGTGAATATGAGAATAAAATGGAAACAGAAACTTTTTATAATATCGAACTTGACCCATTCCTAACCTTAGTAGGGGTAATAAATAGTATATATTTCTTTATTTTGATCTGTATGTCACCCAAACATGACTCAAAGAGAAATAAGATGGATATTATTCTTATATAGGAAGTATTATACCTATCCTATTCCAATATTTTTATTTTTATCTATGAACTTTGATAATGTTCTTTTCTGAGGTGTGTGTTTGGCATTTTGGAGACATGCCACCACGATGACCTCCAATCACACATCGAGAGGGTGGCGATGGCCACAATATGGAGGTGGTGGGTTATGGGTTACCAATGGATCCTACTATAGTGCCAGCTGTGGAACCAAAAGTTTTACCTAACATAAGTTTTGAGGCATAGTTCCCTGAGGGATTTATGTGTTTCATTCAGACCATTTAGGGAGCACCACAAACTACTGCAACTATGGGAGAGTTGAAGCATGAGTACCAGCAGTAGAATTTATCCAAGTTTTTAGGGTATGGAAGACCACCATTTATGGATTCATGGATATAGGATATTCTATATATCTTTGAGCATCCCAAGACACCTCACGAGAGGAGGGAAAAGCTTTCTACTTATACACTACATGATTCATCCAAGAGATGGCGGACTGTCATTACTGAGATGGATCATCATCAGGAGATGAATTGGAGGGATTTTTATATGGCCTTATATGATTAATGCTATCTTGATATGTTAAGGGATGATAGATCCTAAGACTTCATGCACTTGGTGCAGGGTGTATTGTCAGTTATGTATTATTCGTCCCATTTTACAAAACTCTAAGGCTTCAATCCTATTCTAATGGGTGAAAAGTTTTCCAAATATAGAAGATTCAAGGATGATATTAGTTAATATTTAAAATTTTAGGTAAAGGTATTTTGACTAACTACCATTTTTGGAATAATGAATTAGGCGCATATCATAGAGGGTAACTCGAGAGAGGTTGGGGGTGTAAGCCAGTGCAGTTCAACAACTAGATATGGTACTGCATTGACCAATAGTGGGAAGAGTTGTATGTATATTTTTTGTGGTGATATTAGTATCTATTTCACAAACTCAGGTATCTAGGTGAGGTGACACTAGTGCAGTAGACCAATACATATGAGACCTCAGTTCACAAGATACCCATTTGAGTGTAAATCCTATGGAAAGATGAGTCATCTAAAATGTTTTTGTATAAATTTTCCTCTAGAATCCAGTGAGAGAGGTTTTTCATGAAATCCACATGCAGGAGTGGGGTCAACAACTTTTCTTCAGGTTGAGAAGATGGTGTATAAATAGATGATTAGGCAGATGCGGTGGTTGTAGCAGCGGTAGTCAAAACTAAGATTTGTAGTGACAGTAGAGAAAATATGATCAGGGTAGCCAATATGTATCATAAGGCTACAGATTATAGAAAATTCACACAGTGAAACTAATATCAAAGGAGTAGAATCATGGACCTTATACTATGAGAAAAAATATTATAGTAACCTCTACTTTAGTATCTTATCTTTCCAATATAGGTGATTCCTATATCTTTATATCTATGCCCATTTTGATGGGCCTTAGGCATAAAATTCAGTGTTTTGATGGAATTATGACACTTGATACTGCGTTGAGTATTCAAATAGAGGATGTGAATCATTTTATGGAGTTCCCCTTGATATTGGTGGGTGTTACTTCACATGGGGCATTTTTGTCCTTGAGTTGAAGGGTTTTGACATCATTCCCAAGATGGACTAATTATTTCCCTTTTATGATTTCAATGATTCCTATCACTGAAGGGTTACCTTAACATCACCATAGAATAGATAGTTTATTTAAAAGGGTGAATGGGATGTATATCCAAGCTGAGTTAGACTTGATCATCAGGGGCTAGGTGGGAGATAACTCGGATTGTGAGTTTATATCTGGATGATTAAAGAACATGTTAGGAAAATTTCCCTCACATGGATAATCATTTAAGGTAAATTTTACCTAGATTTTTTGGGATTACCTCCAATGATATTGGTAGAGTTCTCCGTAAAACTAGTTCTAGAATTTTCACCAGTATCCATTCCTCCTTATAGGATGGCTACTACTGAGATGTTGGAGCTCAAGAAGGAGTTAGATGATTTAGAGGCAAAGGGGTTTATTCAGCCTAGTACTTCTCCACGAAGTTCTCCAATCCTTTTTGTGAAAAGGTGTATGATAGCCTTAGGATATGAATGTACTATTATAAATTAAACCAATTGACGATTAAGAACTAATAACCTTTACCATGAATATATGATCAATTAAACTAGCTTCGAGAAGCTAGAAAGTTTTCAAAAATTGATTTGAGATCAGGTTATCATTAGCTGCATGTTAGACCATTAGACATACCACACACAAAATTTCTTAGTAGGTCTAGTATATATGAGTATTTGGTTATTCTTCTCGGTATCACAAATGCACTAATAGTTTTCATGGTACTGATAAACAGAGTTTTTGATCCTTATCTAGATTTGTTTGTTGTGGTATTCATGTTTGATATCTTCTTGTATTCTCACACTCAAAACTACCATAAAAAATATATTGAGATCATATTGGATACACTTTGATAGGATAAGTTATATGCTAAGATCATAAATTTCAACTTCTGGATGGATCAAATTCACTTACTGGGTCACATTATCTCAGAGTCAGGTGTATCATTTGACATAGAGAAGGTGTGAGTTATAATTTTCTTGGAGAATTACAAGAACATATTTGAGATAAAAAGTTTTTTGGGCATGAATTTATATTACATGTGTGTCATACAATAATTCTAACTCCTAGAATCACCGGTTAGGGTCTTGAATAAGATGGGTGTGAAGCTTGTTTGGTCAGATACCTGTGAGGAAGCCTTTCAGGAGTTAAAAGGGAGATTGTCTTAAGAATTGATACTAATTTTTCCAAATATAGACAAGGTTTATACTATTTACTATGACATATCAGGTATCAGGTATGGAGGAGTTATGAAGGAGGGAGAGAGTGTCATATCATATGGGTCTCAGTAATTGAGGCCACATGAAGGAAATTAATCAACACATGATCTTGAGTTAGCTACATTTTTCATGAATTGTGCTATTGGAGACATTAATTACTTAGAGAGAATTTTATGGTGTTCACATACCACAAAGCCTCAAGTACTTATTTATATAGTGTGATTTGTATTTTATGCAATGAAGGTGGGTTGAATGCCTATCGTCTTTCAACTTTGATCTTTCCCATATTCCTGGTAAAAACAATGCAGTAGCCGATGCACTAAGTTGGATGAATTAGATATAAGTAGTTACACATTCTATTAGCAAGTGGAAGCTTATAGATTTGTTCTATGAGATTCACTTGGAGTCTCATGTTAGTCAGGGGTATACTTTTCTCTCATCCTTAGCTATGACCTCTACCCTACTGAATAATGCAAGGATGATGTAGCTATTGGATTCTAAGGACCTAATCATATGGGAGAGTGTGGAAGGTAAGGATACACATCCTAGTTGTAGCATAGGTGAGGATGAAATAATCCATGTATAAGGTTGCACATGGGTTTTAGTAGACTTTTCTGTAATGACCCGACCCTAGTTACCCAGAGTCAATGCATTATTACATAACATTGGCATGATCACAAGGGATCAAATCCCAAAAGACTGATCAATTTAGTATCCTTGGAAGTACTAGATATATTAATAAGTTTTAAATTACATCATGAAATAAAAATATCAACATCATTTTGTCCCCTTTTTGAATACACCTATATCCTTAGCCTAATCCTTATAGGTAAACCATAAAATACTTCTTCACATCCTGGGAAAATTAAAATATAGAAAGCGGTGAGCTCAGATTCTCAGTAAGGATAATAATATAGTAGAAACTTTCATAAATAAGCATAAACATTTAAGGCAATGTATAAGACCAAAACAAAAGCCTCTTAAACTTAAAATTCAGCATAATATGGCAAAGATAAAATCAAATAATTCAATTTACTTATTCACATGGATATTCTACTAGTCGAATAATCACATGCAATATCAATAGCCACTTTTATAATGATGGAATGCATAATGACAGACTTCATAACTACATAGTCAAGGCCTTGTGCCAAGAATAGAAATAATATTTTGTAAAGGCTTTGTGCCAAGACACTAGTTTGTCTCATGAGACCTACCGATGCATCGAGGAGCTATAGTGGGCTCCACCCATCACTTACTAAGTCCCACAAATTCCTCATATGAAAAGGTTTAAACATAACATAAACATTCGTATTAAAAATATCATATGAAATGTCAATACTTTATCCATAAACCATGAATGGTGTAAAAATAACACATCCACAGTCAAACATATCACAAAACCTTAAATAAAATATGGAATACTTGTATCATAATAAATCAACTTCTAACAAGCTTAAAATCCATCAAAGGATGTTGACATAGATGAAATCAAAACTTTTTTTATAGAAATATCTCTTTATATTTTGAAATCATTTAAAAGTAATATAATTATAAAAGAAAACATTTATTTTTAAAATATTCTTATAAACTTTTATGGGAAGCTTCGATGATGATATAATGGTGGAAAATAGCCACACCCACCGTATAAGTTAAAAAAAGACATTCTTACCTTAATTTTGTTGAAAATGTCATAAAGTACCTTGTTTGGAAAATGATGGAAAGATTACTTTAAAAACATATATGGTAAAATAAGGGTATAAATGACTTTAACGCATTGTCTAGTAAATATTAATTTTTTTTAAATACATTTTTAAGAAAACACGGATGTGGATGATAAAGAGGTCCCAGTAGATACTTAGGTAAAAACAACCTCGGATAATAAAGAGATTGTGGAATTAACACTTACCTTGTACTTTTACTTAGTAGATGGTATGTTAACCTCTTGTATAATATTTAAAACATTGTTAATAAATTATAAAATAACTATATACATAAGTATGATATCATATATGATCCACTAATGTTGCTTTGTTAATAATATTTCAACAGTATCATTGTTTCGAGTGTTAACTGATTCATTTTCCTCTATATGATTGGTTATGTAAGCCATGTTTGTTATGGATATGATGTATTTGATTAATATATATAATTATATTATGTTCATAACCATTATTTTGTATCATAAAATTAAAATTATTCTTGAATGATTACGATGGGGAATGAATCTCATCGCATTTGTGGAGACGGTAATCCGTACGTACGTACGAGCGACAATATCATTATATTGATGGTGAAATATTATGTAATTGGATGATATATCATATATAAATAATAATTAACATGTTATATTTATTATTTACATTAGTTATAATCATTATTATACCCATCCAAATAATGACAAGTTTTAATAACAAACTACACCACGACGTGGAGACAGTAAGCCATATGTATGCACATATGGTGACTTTGTCATTCATATGATAGATAAAATAATGAATATGGTTGTAGAATTTTTATAGTAACATCACAATATATATAATATACTGGAGTTTTTATTTTATAATAGAAATAACAAATAAAGGGGAAGTGGAAGAAGAAAAGAACTTGAAAGAGGTGATGAAATATTTACCTCTTCTTTGGGTTCTTCCTTTTTATTTGATCAAAAGGGATCCTTAGGTTGGATTTATGACCAAAATAAGGCCTCTATAATGAAAAGAGGAAAGTTGGGAGTATATTTGGGTAGGGTATGGTCGAGAAAAATGGCTTTGGAGGTGTGAAATTAAGAGAAGGGGAAGTACCCTTTTATAAGAGAGGTGTGGGTCACTTTAGGAAAAGTTTGAAATAATATTTTATAATAAAATAATTTTCGGTTTCTAATGGCTCCAAAATGATTTATTTAGATGATAAGGTGGGGATGGGTCGGAAAACTCTCAACCAATGGGTTTTATACAGGTTTAGGTCACCATATTAACCTTATCTTTTAGATTTAACTCTTAATTAAATAGTTTGTCATTTATCATGTCTCTTTGTATTTTTATATTATGTGGTTAATAAACTTACTATAAACTTCAAAGTGAACCCCAAGTGGTTCATTATTAATATATATAACCTTATCTAAGTCATTTGGATGAACCTTAGATTTTTAGAAATATTATATCAATTAATAATATAGTATTTTTTTTAAAAACTCAATTATGTCAATTTTGACACTATTTAGTATTTGATTTTTGTGAAAATTATAACAACATTATTACTTCCAAAAAAATTATTTAATCAACCCTAACATGTCATATTAACCTAGAAAATTTTTATAATTCATAAAAAGTCTCAAATTACATTTAGTTAAATATTTATAATATGAATTATTTTAATATTTCTTTAATAAGGTAATTACTGCATCATCATTGTGTCAAAAATAAATTAAATTATTTAATGTATAAAAATTATAAATAAAATACCATTATATAGGAAATATTTTTATATTTCTCATGAATATTTATAGTCTAATTTATATTGTGTGTAACCCTATATTAAAAATGGATTAGTTATTAAATATTGAATTTAACTCTTTTAACTTTTCTTTAAATAAAATAATAATAAATGTCCTAATCTAATCCAAGTGAACCAAATGGGATCATATTTTATTCCTAAGGCTTTTTTGGTCGAATTAAACTTATCCAATATAATTAGGACATGTGTTAGGGTAATTATGATACCATTTTTACCCTTAATTACCCTATTTACTTTTAACCGTGGTAAATAAAAGTAAAACGTTACTATTCACCAAAAATTATTTTCATCTTATTGAACCACATTTTACTTACTAATGTAAACCGTGTCTATCGGATTTTTGAAATTAAACTCACAGAAGCGGTAAAATTAACTTTTATGCAAATTTGCAAATGCTCCTAGGAGGTGGGTAAAAGACGATAAAAAGTTCAATAAAATTTTTATATATCTAAACTTATTATAAAATGAATCCAATGAATTAAATTGAACTTATATAGGTATTATGTATCTATTTTGACCTAAAATAAATTGAAATAAAATAAATAAATATTTAAATAAAAAATTCGATTTTAACCAATAACGCAGTGTTTTTCACTATTCATCAAAAATTGAAAGTTTTCAAAAAAATATCAAAAATTCACCCTAAGATAATTTCGATATTACAAATTCAAAAATGAAGTCCATTTTGAAAAATAAAATTTATAAAATTTCAAAAAGTGGATATTACTATTCATAACAGCTAGTTTGATTGGTCGCGATGTGTTAGAATCTTGAAGTTGCGTACAATGCAAGCTATTGCATTATTAAAAAGGAAACATACCATGAAAGCTTAGGGTGTTACATTCTACCCTCCTTTAAATAATTTTGTCCTCGAAATTTCTAGAATATAACTACATAAAAATATTCAGGTGGTTCTTCATCATAGGTTCCTCGGGTTCCCAAGTTGCCTCTTCCATCTTATGATTTCTCCATAGAAATTTTACCAGACGAGTCATCTGGTTTCTCAGAACTTGTTCTTTGGTGTCAATAATTTTGACTGGATCTTCACAATAAGAAAGATTATGTTCTATTTCAATTTCCTCATAGGCTAGTACATGCGTTGGGTCAGGCATGTATTTTCTCAACAGTGATACGTGGAACACATTGTGAACTTTGGAGAGACTTGGCGGCATTGCCAAATGGTAAGCTATATCCCCAATTCATTCTAGAATTTTGAAAGGTCCGATGTACTTGGGACTCAATTTACCCTTCTTACTAAAACGTATAACACCCTTCCATGGAGATACTTTCAAGAAAACATGGTCTCCTACTTGAAATTCCAAATCCCACCTTCGGTTATCAGCATAGATCTTTTGCCTACTTTAGGATACTTTGATGTGGGTTTGGATAAACTTCACCTTTTCCATTTTTTCCTCAACAAGTTTTGGGCCTACGAGTTTTCTTTCACCAACATCATCCCAACAAGTTGGTGTGCGACATCTCTTGCCATATAACGCTTCATATGGTGCCATCTGAATACTTGAATGGAAGATATTGTTATAGGAAAATTCTACCAGAGGTAAATATTGATCCCATATACCTAGAAAGTCAAGTGAGAAAGATCTCAACATGTCTTCTAAGTTTTGAATAGTCCATTATGATTTTTCATCGGTTTGAGGTTGGTAGGCAATGCTCAAACGAAGTTCAGTATCCAGGGCCTTCTGAAGACTTTTCCAGAATCTTAATGTAAAATGAGGATCATGATAAAAAACAATCAATAGAGGTACACCATGGAGTCTTACAACTTCATTAATATATAGTATTTCTAGATGTTCAAGTGGTAAATCTTCTCTTATATCAAGAAAATGTGCTGACTTGGTAAGACGATAAACAATGACCCATATTGCATCATTACTTCTAGGAGTCTTTAGTAGCCCCATAACAAAGTCATTCGTAATATTATCCCATTTCCACTCAAGTATGGGAAGAGGTTGCATGACTCCTCCAGGTTGTTGCCTTCCAACTTTCACTTGTTGGAAAACCATACATCTTGACACAAAATCAGCAATCTTCCTCTTTATGTTGTCCCACAAAAAATGTCCCTTCAAATATATATACATCTTGGTGCTACCAGGGTGTATAGAGAAATTGGATCTACAAGAATCATCCAACAATTCCCTTTTTATATCAGGTAAATCAGGAACACAAATTCTCTTCCCAAATTTCAAAATCCCATCTTCATATATAAAGTCAGTCAATCTCCCATCATTCACAGCTTTAATCTTCTTTTAAAACTCCTCATCATCAGTCTAAGAACTCTTTATCCTTTATAGTAAATATGGTTTAGAAACCATTTGAAAAAGAATTGATGTTTTACCTTCCATGGTTATCCCCATATCCATCTTTACTAGATCCATGAAAATAGGATCCCTTTCAATTCTCATCTTGTTCAAAACTCCATGATCCTTTCTACACAAAGCATCTTCCACCTTATTTTCCTTCCCCGGGCAGTAGAGTATAGTGAAATCATAATCCATGAGTAGTTCAAACCATCACCTTTGCCTTATGTTGAGTTATTTTTGTGAGAAAATATACTTCAATCTCTTGTGATCAGTATAAATACCACATTTTTCACCATAGAGATAGTGTCTCCATATTTTCAGAGAAAATATTATAGTTGCTAACTCAAGATCTTGGCAGGGGGGCGAGACATCTCCTTCAACGGATCTCATATTTCATGGTCTGACAGGGGGTGATGAGGTTCTTTCTGATGCCTTTTTTTCTATCTTCTTCCATTTTGTCTTCAAAGAATTATGTAAGCCTTCGGGCTTTGCTTATGGGAATCTGTGCCCTTGTCATGTAATGGGTTGCCTCTTCTCCCAGTACATTTAAGAGGTTGTTTCTTTCTGGTTTGATAAAGAGGGCTTTCCCCTTAACCTTTTATAAAAAAATGAGTAGGATAGTTTTGCTCATGAATTCTTAGCTATCGTGATGAATAGGAAATGACTCTATCATTCTACATAAGGACACAACCAAGTCCTTTCTTTAAAGCATCACTATAAATAACAAACCCATCATTCCCCGATGGTAGAGTCAAGATAGGAGCATTGACTAATATTCCCTTCAGTTATTCAAAACATTCTTTACACTCTTTTTTCCAAAAAAATTTAACCCCTTTACGTGTGAGCTTGGTTAATGGGTTAGACAACCAGGAAAAATTCTGGATGAAATGTTGATAATAACATGCTAAACAAATAAAACTATTTACCTAAGTTATACTTATCAGTGCTGGCCATTCTTGAATTTCCTTGGTCTTTAATGGATCAATAAAGATTCCATCCTTAGAGACAATATGTACAAGAAAAGAAATATCCTGAAGCCAGAATTCACACTTGCTAAATTTCACATATAATTAATTTCTTTTAAGAGTCCTTAGGATAATGCACAAGTGATTTTCATGATCTTCATAGCTTTTTGAGTATACCAAAATATCATCAATAAATACCACTACAAATTCATCAATATATTCCCTGAAAACTCTATTCATTAGATCCATGAAGACATAGGGTTAATTAGTCATTCAAAAAGGAATTACTGTAAACTCATAATGCGCATACCTATTTTGAAATACGGTTTTCAGAATGTCTTCCTTCTTCACACATAACTGGGGATATCCAGATCGAAGGTCAACATTTGAAAAATATTGTGCTCCATGAATTTGATCGAATAAATCATCAATGTGGGGTAGGGGATACTTTTTCTTTATTGTTATAGCATTGATCTCCCTGTAGTCAATGCACAACCTCATAGATACATCTTTCTTCTTAACAAAAAGAACAGGGGATCCCCATGGAGGAACACTAGGGTGAATAAATATCTTATTACTCAATTACTCTAGTTGTTTATTTATTTCCACTAATTCTACAGTGGCCATTCTATAAGGGGTCTTCGATATGGGCCTTGAACCAGAAATTAAATCAATGGAAAACTCAATTTCTCATTCTGGAGGATGTCTAGGTAAATCTTCTAGAAACACATAAATATATTCTTGTACAACAGGTATGTACTCTATTCGAACATTATTTTCCTCACCCATAGTTATTTCATTCTCTCCTTCCCTAATAATTTAATTTAGTTAAGCTACTGGGGGTGGATCTAGATAAGAATTAGGTGGTGACATTTCTGTTCTAAAGATAAGTCACTCCTTATCATCATTAAGAATTGTAACCTCCTTCTTCTTACAATAATGTTTTTCATCATGGTCCAAAAGACAATACATAACAAAGATTATATCAAATTCGATCATGGGTATGGTTATGAGATCAACAGATAAAGAACATTTATATTCTCTAATGGGAAATGATTCACAAAACTTTGTTGCAGAGTTTTGACTGACAACTCCCTTATTAAATCAAATTGGAAATATCTAATTTTCTTAGAAAACTGGAAAGATATGAAACAATGCGATGATCTAGAATCAAATAAAGCATTAGATAAACATAAGGAAACCATTAAATTACCTGCCACCACATATTTCGGAGCTTCAACCTCAACAGTAGTGATCACATAATCTTGATCTTTCTCCCTTGGCCTTTTCTAAGGTAAGTTCCCTTTTCGATTAGGACATTCATTTTCATAATGACCCTTTTCTATACAATTGTATCATTCAACATTGACAACTTATTTATTCCCCTTGAAATCATGAGCTTGGTGGCCTTTTTCACCACACTCGTAACAAACTCCCATTCCCTTCAGGCAAGTACCAGGGTGTTTCTTCCCACATTTACCATAGGATGGATATTCAACTTTTCCCTTCTTCCCCTTATTTCCATTTTAAGAGTGTTTAGAAGATCTATTTTTCTATTTCTTTTCTTTAAAGTCATAAGACTTAGAGAATTAATTTTTTGTCTTGATTGCACATGAGACAATATCTTCGTATGATGAGAAGAATTGTGAGACTAATTCTTGGTGGAGAAATGGTTTTAACCCATCAAAGCATCGATCAATCTTACTCCTTGGGTTTTGTATATAATCTGCAGCATGCCTTGCTAACCATGTACAGTTAGGCTCATACTTTGAGACATTCTCATCCACCTTTTTCCTTAGACTCATAAATTTTTTTCCATATCCACTCAATGGTCATTAAGAAAGTATTTTTCTAAGAAAATTTCCTTAAACTCCCTCCATTCCATGTTTGATACTTCTTCATCTTCCTTTGTGTTTTGGATTAATGAACACCATTGATCTACATCTCCCGTGAGGTGATAAACTACCACGACAACCTTTTCCCTTTCGCTACTCCCCAAAGCATGAAATATTTTCTCTAAGGAATTTATCCATTGCTCAGATTCTAATGGATTTTTACTCCCATTGAATTTTTGTGGTTGTTGCCTCATGAAGCAGTCTAATATTGATCCTCCACGTTTTGGATTAGGGTGCTCTATACGGGTAATGTTATTATTCATAACCTGAGTGAGTTTTCCCAGTATGGTGATAAGTTGATCAGCACCAGTTGCTTCACCAACTCCACTATAATTATCTTTAGTCGGAGGGAAATCAATACATGGATTACGTGCATTGATACAGTTTCCATTCCTTCCACTAGGTTCCATTTCTAAACAATGGAATACACTAGATTAGTTTATGAATGACAATACATAATTCTAAACTTGTAAAACACTTAACATAAATTGAACAGTTTATGGATATAATACATAATCATAAAAATGTTTTATTTGAGGAGGTATATACACATAAACTCTTCAGAATGGTTTTTAAATAAAATGATAATTATCCTAAGTATATCCCCCAGGAGTGTCGTAACCAAGAGTGCAGTAAAACCCATTATCGTGCACCAGTTCTTGTTCGATTCTAGCTCAAAGCGGCGTTTTTGGGTTTTACCCCTAGGTACATCTATGCCATAGACGCCTCTACCTACTCATATCTAGAAAGGTATGTATTTCTTGGAAAACTCACAAAATCCCTATAATAACAAAATTTTAAGAAGTTATTCTATACTAATCCTCAAAGTCTATCTTAGGGTAATGTTCTCTAATTAGAGTTTTTCTAAATCTTGCTTCCAAGTTTGTTCTAAACTTCTCTGATACCAACTGTAATACCCCGAACCCAGTTACCTAGAGTTGGTGCATTATTAAATAACATTTTCATGATCATAAGGGATCAAATCCTGAAAGACCAATCAGTTTTGGAGCCTTGGAAGTACTAGACACATTCACAAGTTTTACATTAAATCATGAAATAAAAATATCAACAACATTTTGTCCCCTTTTTTTAACACACTTATATCCTTCGAGTAATCCCTACAGGTCAACCATAAAATATTTTTTTCACATCATAGGAAAAATAAAACAAAGAAAGGGGTGAGATCAGATGATCAGTAAGGATAAAAATATAGTGGAAACTTTCATAAATAAGCATAAACATTTAAGGAAATGTATAAGATTGAAACGAAAGCCTTTTAAACTTAATCTTCAGAATAATATGGAAAATATAAAATAAAATAATGCCATTTACTTATTCACATGGATATTCTACTAGTTAAATAATCACAAGTAATATCAATATCCACTTTCATAATGATGGAATGCATAATGTCAGACTTCATAACCACATAGTCAAGGCCCTATGCCAAGACTACAAATAAGATTTTGTCAAGGCCTTGTGCCAAGACACTGGTTTGTCTCATGAGACCTAACGATGCATTGAGGACCTATATCGGGCTCCACCCATCACTTACTATGTCCAATGCATTCTTTATATGAAAAGGTTTAAACATAACATAAACATTCGTATTAAAGCTATCATACGAAATTCCAATACTTTATCCATAAACCATGAATGGTGTAAAAATAACATATAAAGAGTCAAACATATCAGAAAACCTTCAATACAATATGGAATATTTGTATCATAATAAATCAACTTCAAACAAGCTTAAAATCCATCAAAGGATGTTGACATAGATTAAATCAAAACTTGTTTAGAGAAATATATCTTTCTATCTTGAAATAATTTAAAAGTAATATAATTATAAAAGAAAAAATTTATTTTGAAAATATTCTTATAAGCTTTTATGGGAATATTCAATGATGATATAATGGTAGAAAATAGCCACACCTGTTTTATAAGTTAAAAAAGTCATTCTTACCTTAATTTTGTCGAAGAGGTCATAAAGTACCATGTTTGGAAAATGAAAAAAATATTCCTTTAAAAAAATATATGGTCAAATAAGGGTATAAATAAATTTAACTCATTTTTTAGTAAATAGTAATTTTTTTGAAATACATTTTTAAGAAAACACGGATGTGGATGATAAAGAGGTCCTAGTAGATACTTACGTAAAAACAACCTCGGATAATAAAGAGATTGTGGAATTAACCTTTACCTTGTACTTTTCCTTAGTCTATGGTATTTTAACCTCATGTATAATAGTTAAAAAATTGTTATTAAATTATAAAATAACTATACACATAAATATGATATCATATATGATCCTTTAATATTTCTTTGTTAATAATATTTCAGTAGTATCATTGTTTCGGGTGTTAACTGATTCATTTAATTTTATATGATTGGTTCCATAAGCCATGTTTGTTATGGATAGGATGTATTTTATTCATATACATATTTATATTATGTTCATAAACATTATTTTTAATTATAAAATTAAAATTATTCTTGAATTATTATGATGGGGAATGAATCTCATCGCGTTCGTGGAGACGGTAATCCATACGTACACACGAGCGACAATATCATTATATTGATGGTGAAATAATATGTAATTGGATGATATATCATATATAAATAATAATTAACATGTTATATTTATTATTTAAATTATTTATACTCATTATTATACCCATCCAAATAAAAAAGTGTTTGAATAACAAACTACACCACGACGTGGAGACGGTAAGTCGTACGTATGCACGTATGGTGACTTTATCATTCATATGATGGATAGAATAATGAATATGGTTGTACAATTTTTATAATAAAATCAAATTATATAGAAGATACTGGAGTTATTATTTTAGAATGGAAACAAAAAAGAAAAGGGAAGTGGAAGAAGAAAAGAACTTGAAATAAGTGATGAAATATTTACCTCTTCTTTGGGTTCTTCCTTTTGATTTGATCAAAAGGGCTCATTAGGTTGGATTTCTAACCAAATGAAGGCCTCTAGGATGAAGAGAAAAAATTTGGGAGGAAATTTGGGCCGGGTATGGCTGATCCAAATGGTTTTGGAGGTGTGAAATTAAGATAAGGGTATGTACCCTTTAATAAGAGAGGTGAGAGTCACTTTAGGAAAAGTTTGAAATAATATTTTATAATAAACTAATTTTCGGTTTCTAATGGCTCCAAAACGACTTATTTAGAAAATAAGTTAGGTATGGGTCGAAAACCTCTCAACCAATAGGTTTTAGATAGGTTTAGGTCTCCATATTAACCTTATCTTTTAGATTTAACTCCTAGTTAAATAGTTTGTCATTTACCTTGTCTATTTGTATTTTTTTATTATATGGTTAATAAACTTACTATAAAATTCCAAGAGATCCTCAAGTGGTTAATTATTAATATATATAACATTATCCAAGTTCTTAGGCCAAAACATATATTTTTAGGAGTATTATATCAATTAATAATATATTATTGTTTTTAAAAACTCAATTATGTCAATTTTGAAACTATTTAGTATTGGATTTTTGTGAAAATCATAACAACATGATTAATTAGAAAAAAAATTATTTAGTCAACCCTAACATGTAATATTAACCTATAAAATTAGTGGAATTCATCAATAGTCTTAGATTATATTTATTTGGATATTTATAATATCAATTATTTTAATCTTTCTTTAATTAGGTAATTACCGCATCATCATTGTGTTATCAATAAAATAAATTATTTAATGTCTAAAAATTATAAATAAAATAAAAATATATAGGAAAATATCTTTATCTTTCTAATTAATATTTACAGTTGAATTTATATTGTGTGTAACCCTATATTAAAAATGGTTTAGTTATTAAACTTTGAATTTAACTCTTTTAACTCTTTTTTAAATAAAATAATAATAAATGTCCTAATATAACCCAAGTGGACCAAAGTGGATCATATTTTATTCCTAATGTTGTTTTTTGTCGAATTACACTTATCCAATAGAATTAGGATACGTGTTAGGGTAATTATGATATCATTTTTACCATTAATTACCCTATTTACTTTTAACCGTGGTAAATAAAAGTAAAAAGTTTCTATTCACAAAAAAATATTTTCATCTTATTGAACCAAATTTTACTTACTGATGTCAACTCTGTCTCTAGTATTTTTAAAATTTAACTCACATAAGTGGTAAAATTAAGTTTTATGCAAATTTGCAAATGCTCTTAGGAGGTGGGTAAAAGACGGTAAAAAGTTCAATAAAATTTTTATATATCTAAACTTATTATAAAATGAATCCAATTAATTACATTTAACTTATTTACGTATTATGTATCTATTTTGACCTAAAAGTAATTTAAATAAAATAAATAATTATTTAAATAAAAAATTCAGTTTTAACCAATAACGCTGTGTTTTTCACTATTCATAAAAAATTGAAAGTTTTTAGAAAAATACCAAAAATTGATGCTAAGGTAATTTCGATATTATGAATTCAAAAATGAAGTCCATTTTGAAAAATAAAATTTATAAAATTTATAAAAGTGGGTACTACTATTCATAACAGCTAGTTTGATTGGTCGCGGTGTGTTAGAATCTCGATGTTGCGTACAATGAAAGATATTACATTATTCAAAGGGAAACGTACCGTGGAAGCTTTGGGTGTTACTTTGTGTTAGGAGCTGATGTAAGATTTTTTTGATTCAGCATGGGTAGTGCACCCTAGTGTCACAAATATTCATTGATATTTACATCGCCAATACTAGTGTAAGAGTATGAAAAGTGATATAGATGGTTTTTTTCGGATGTGTTCCACCTGTTAGTAGGTGACATAAGAACACTAGTGGCTAGCTAGACTTTTACAATAAATTCCCATTGTTGAGTGGAAATGGGACGGCGTTAAAATGGATTTTGTGACTAGATTACTGATGTCACCATGTGGCAATGATTCCATTTGGGTTATTTTTGACAGAATCACAAAGGATTCTCATTTCCTCCCTATCAAGGAGATATTTTTAGTATATGAGATTAGGATGTTGTATATTCGTGAGATAGTATGAATTTATGGGGTCCCTAATATTATCATTTTAGATAGAGATGCCTGGTTAACCACATTGTTTTGGAAAGGTTTGTAGAGGGTATTAGGTAATTAGGTTCTTCTGAGCACAACATACCCCCCTCATACATAGGGTTAGTCAAAGTGCATGATATAGGTGCTTTAGCATATTTTGTGGGAATGAGTCTTTTATTTTGAGGGATCATGGGAGAGGCACATATCCTTGATGTAAGTTTCCTACAAAAATAGATTTTAGGATACTATCAAGATTGTTCCTTATAAGGATTTTTATGATAGGATATACTGATCATCCTTGTGCTAGTTAAAGTTAGGAGAGGCATCTATACTTGGATCTCATATCATAAAAAAGAAAATGGAGCATGTTCATTTTATTCAAAAATAGACGGCTACTGCATAGTCTTGATAGAAATTTTATGCAAATTACCATAGATGAACTCTATAGTTTGAGGTCAGGGATCAAGTCTTTTTATGCGTCTCACTGAGGCTGGGGCATAATAGGATTTAGAGATAGGGTAAGATTTCACCGTGATATGATGGACTGTTCAAGATTCTAGGGAGAGTCAGAATGGTAGCATATCTGTTGTAGTTACCTCAAAGGTATTAATCCATTCATGACATATTCTATGTATCTCAGCCATACCATCATCATTCAGACCTGTCACATAATTTTCAATATAGGGTGGTTAAGTTACAGGTCGATGTGTCCTTTGAGGAGAATTCTATTCATACTATGGATCATAGCATGAAGGTCCTCTGAGGCTGTCCAGTTCCTCTAGTATGGATGCTATGATAGTACGATCGTATACAAGATGATATATGGGAGTGGGAGGTCAATGTATGAGCATAGTGGATAGATTTTTTCACAGATTATGCTTCACCACCCTTATAAGGGAAATTCAAGGATGAATTCATTTAATTAGGGAAGTTTATAAGAACCCAGTTCTTTATTCGGTTAAAAATCTTTTATTTTCTATCAATTTTATGTTTAAAATCCAAAAAAGTGTCCTAATGTGAATTCCATTTGAGTTCATGGTGCCCTCAGGGGGTTTTTGGACTTTTTCGGAGTCCAAAACCTAATTTTTAGTGAGGAACAATATTTCTTCACAGTTAGTAGAAACCGTATGTGGAAATCCTCACAGTTACTACAAATTTTGTGAGGATGGAAAATGGGTTAGAGGCACCCACAAGGTTTTAAAAACTTTGTGGATGGAGGAGCATGCCATGTGGAACCCTGTGTAGTGTTTCATAGTGGTATGATACACAATTTTTGCACTGTTAGTCAAATAATTCTTACAAACCATGTGAGATGCCCCTTCTTACAGTAGTGGGCACACAGTTGGCACACAGTTTGACTAACCATGAAACCAAACTACACTACCTAGGGATTTTTTAAGAAACTAACAATTTTCACTTACTAAATTTTTGAACTTAATTTCATTCTTCTTTCTTCACTGGTTGACATAACTCAAGCATGTGATCTCCCTTTGAAGGCAAATCAATAGGATTTTCTCCCATTCGTTCATTTGAACTCATATTTGAGTGTCGATCATCTCCTTAGATTTACATGAGTGAGTACTCCATTAATTTTGCACCATTCCTCAATATTCTTAGTATCAACTATTCTCTTTAGGTGCAAGATAATATGCCCTATATTTATGGTTTTCATCCATTCTTCATTTTTCTCCCAATCTGATTTGAACCAAGAGATGATACTAGATGACCACTCTAATATGGACCTATAGTAGGCGGTCGAATGTTTTTCCCTCAAAGATGAGGTGTTTATATATATTCGGTTTTTTGTGTGCCCAATTATTTGAGTGAAACCCTTGAAATGGAATTTAATCCTTGGTTAAAATGGATAGGTGTGACCTATGTAATTAATGAAACCATTGATAATGATTAAAGGTTAAGGACCTTGAATTCAGACCAACCCTTAGATGTATTTTTAATTAATTGGACCACCATGGGTGGAATTCAAATTTGAATACCTTTTAAGTGTACCATTTACCCCTTTCAATTGGATGTTTAATAATGAATTATAAATTATAAATTGAATTTATTAATATAAGTGAATATATAGCCATGTCCATAGGCTTTTTCTATGTAATTATTTTCCTAAGCATCATTTTATTTTTATATTGATATGCCCCCCTGAGTTAATTATGTTTCTAAGCCTTCTAAGATTAACGCTTTCTTCAAGATACCTTATTAGGTATGATTTAAATGAAATGATGTGGGTGATAAACATTGAAATAATTAAATGATATTTATTGAATGATTATATGCCTTAGGGGACATAGATGTTTATATATGAACTCTATGGATAAAATCATTTGGATTACAACTTATTTAAGCCCATGTGATACTTGGAATCCTTAGTAGACTACCAAGGACAAACTCATAGAAAAAATTCACTATACTCTCATGTGATACTTGGACTCCTTTTAGGGACTACTCAGGACGAACATAGTGGGAATTTGATTATATACACAATGGGTGACACTTGGGATCCCTTAGTGGACAACCAAGGATGAAATCAGTGAGCGGTGATATTATTCCACACCTAGAGTGATACATGGGTTCTGATGAGGATTGTCATAATTGATATTGTAGGGTGTTTGGTTCACGTTACTCCTAGAGTGATACTTGGATTATAAATAAGGAATTACAAGGATAATTTTAGGTTCTTAAATGATTAATTAATGAATGATTTATATGATGTGTATACCAAGAAAAATCACAAGCTTTGATTCAATCAATGAATTACACCTTACAGATGACCTAGTTAGGAATCTCTTGATTATACATCTTTACAGTGGACACTGGGCTCTATGATAGGTCCCAAGACTTATCTAAAAAATGAGATTGATTAATTAAATGAACTTACTTATTAAATGGGACTTATTAATCAAATGAACATGATTATAAATTGATACAAGACTAACTGTTTATTCAGAGACATTCTGGCTAAGGACGAGTCAAGTAGTAGAGGATGGGTGTCCATGGGAACCTAGACCTATATGGGTTGTTTTATTTTAGTATTTCCTTTATATATTCAATCACTACCTATACACTATTATTATTATATTACTATAGTTATGGATAAGGTAAAATGAACAACTATATTTTTTTGATTGTTGCTTAGGATTAGGGGAGCATGGGATTGAGCAGAGGCTCATGATGCTATCTGGAGATAGCAATTTTTGGTCTTACTGGTATTTTTTACATGTATTTTACACCTTTCATGTATACCTATTTTGGATGTTTTGTAAATACATGATATGAAATTTATGATAATTATTTTTTTATATGATATTCATTCTAGTTTTTTTATTTTTATCTACCTTGGATGTTGTATATTTTCTATTTGATTCACTTAAAATACTTATCTATTATTGTATATATGTTATGATAAACTCTAGAGATGATGGAATAGTCCCCCCCATAGACACTCCCTAGGACCTCACTACTAGTCGGCGACCTCTGGTGATTTGGGAGATGTGATTGAGGCCATGTGGCCAATCAGGCTAGGGGAACCCTTCAGTGGAATCCAGGTTCTAGAAGTTACACATTATGTGATCATACAAGATGATCATGTGGTATCTTAGGGATCTCATCATCTTCGACCACATAATTAGAATTACTCCACTCATGATTTAGAGCTTTCCACAATTATGCATGAACTTAAGTGTTAGTGACACTATATTTTTAGGGATATATTCAAAATCTTTTCTGACCATATGAGTTTAATCTATATATTTTCTCAAAAAAACATGAATCCTAGATAGAGTTGATGGGTGGAATTCCATAAAATGTTTGACTTAGATATTTCCTGAACCCTAGGGAAGTGGAATTTTGTTACTGATTGTCTTATTAGGAATGTACCATCACAAGTAGTTCTAGAATTGAAAGAAGAGTGGACCCTTATGGGATTCTTTACTTAGTTTCAGCTTGATGCTCTAGATGATGTTTCAAGTATGGTTGTGGCTAGTGTTAAATTATAATCATATCTCATTGAGTCTATTTTTTAGGATCAATATTAGGATAAAGAGTTTACATGAATTAACATAACCCTATATTATGGGGAGACCATTTCTGGTTGGTTTCTCTCTTCAGATGGTATTCTCAGATTTAGGGATCATTTTTTTCCTTGTATCTATAAGGAGCCCAGTTTTGTTTTTTTCATAAAAATTCATGGGACGTTCATCTGGGTAATACCAAGATGTATTATGTCATGATATAAAGATTTTTTTTATCGAGTATGAAGCATGAAATTAATGAATATCTTTCCCACTGTTACACCTTCCAATAGATAAAGGTAGGGCATCTGAAACCTTTTTTTGTTTTACCCTCTTTTGGTTCCAATATAAAAATGGGAAGAGGTGTCCATATACTTTGTTTTTATATTACCATGGAATACCTGAGAGAGGAATTATATATAGGTGGTGATTGATCAGTTGAGAAAGTCAGATCACTTTGTTCTGATCAGGGACACCATAAAGATTGAAGATCTTGGTAAAAAACAAATGCTGGAGATTGTGGGTTTAATTGGGAATCCTTATACCATTATTTAAGAGAGGGATAATAGGTTTACATATAGGTTATAGATGACTCTATAAGATATGACGGGGACTCAGGTTAGGATGAGTAAAACATAACATTGAGAGACAGTGGGTCGTTTGCATGCATGACCACTATTTTAAATTTTTTGATAGATGAAAAAAAGAAAGGGAAATAATATTTCAAATTTAAATAATTAATATTATATAATATATATCATATAAATTAATTAAATATATCCTTATTATAATACATAACAAAATAATACAAAAAAACATTTACATCCCTTTGTGTAGGTGGTAGTTCACAGATATACAGGAGTGATGTTATTTTTTTCCAAAAGATTTGAATGTAAGAATGTAAGTGTGATATTATAGTTTCATAAGTTTAATTATGTCATAAATATAATATATACATATATGTTAAATATATCATTACAAACATCTATAAAATGTGGTGAGGGAAAATGAATTACATCACTTTACAAGATGGTAGTCCATTATACACATGATCGATGGTTTTGTTTCCCATTTGACAGAAGATGAGATGAATATAGGTCATTATATTAAAATAATAACATATAAGTATATTTTAATAATTTTTTTGTTATTATATCATAGTGTATTTCTACTTAAATGTGTTAATGTAATAATTAAAATGAAAATACATATTTAATAATTATACCTTTTCTTCAGACAACCTCTTTAAGTTTATACCTAAAGCATTACTATATTGGGTTTATGATAAATATTAGAACTCTAGGTTCTATAGAGGGATGTAAGTAAGTGATTTGGTTAGGTTTTATCTATACCAATTTTATTTGGAATTGGAAATAATAGAGGATATGGGGTGCCATTTTATAAGTTGGGGGGGACACATTTGGAATTTTTAAGAAGAGTTAATTGTACCTATGTTTTTATCATGGAAAAGGCTCGAAAATGGATAATTATTGAATCTTATTTGATATAAGTTCAAAATATGGCCATAAAATATAAATTTGCAAAAATTTTAGGTTATTTTAGTTTTTTCTTCTTAATTTAACCCTCAGTAAACCGGTTTTTTCATTAAGCATGATAATTAATTTTTATTATTTTTATTATTCATTATTATAAAAATTTAATTTGAACTTATTATATAAAATTAATTATTATGGTTAAAAATATGAAATAAGTTTTTTCAAATTCAATTCATAGAAATGGAAAATTTTAATTTAATGTTAATCCTACAGATGCGATGAAAAAACTATTTTCCAAAAAAAACATTATTGTAAGTATAAAAAGTTTTTATATTAAATTGAACATATAATTGATTGTAATGACCTAAATTGGATTAATTATTATATAATTTAACTATTGTTAATTTTAAAACATTTTTTTTTAAAATTTAACTTTTTAAATTCCTTAAACTAAAGGTATTTTTCAATAAAAATCTATATTTTTTCATATTCATCAAAAAATTAATCTTTCTAGAAAATTTGGAAAAAGTAACTCTAAGATAATTTTTTCATGATTAATTAAAAAACTCATTTCATTTTTTCAAATAAATTTTCTAAAATTGTTATAAATTAATTTAAAATATGTCTGGAAAATAAGATAAACTACTATTTTAGAAAAATATAGTTTTTTTAGAAAAACGTTTATTTTTATTTCATATGATTATTATTTTTATTTCTAATTAATTGATAACTATTAAATTTATTTATACTTTTGTAAAATTTATAAATTTATAAATTATTTATTCCTATTCAGACTCACAAATTTAACAGCTTGGTTATAATATTATATTATTTTATGGTTCTTTTAGACTTGGGTTTGGGTGTATCACAAGCTATCGATGAGATTGAATTAATTTAAAAGGAAATATATATTATAAAGTATTAGGATGTCACATTAATGACTCTGAAAAACAATTACATCCTATGAATTTATATAATATCACCTCATGAAAATATTTGTGTAGTCCTTAAACATAATTTCCTTAGGCTCCCACATCCCCTCTTCTATATTACGATTTCTCAAAAGTATCTTTACCAGAAGATTTTTATGACTCCTAAACACTTCTTCTCTTGTGTCGAGAATCTGGAGAGACTCTTATTATCAATATAGTTTAGGTTCCAATTCTATTTCCTCATAAGTGAACACATGCATTGGGTCTGGAATGTACTTCCTTAATAATGATATATAGAACACATCATGTACTTTAGAGAGACTTGGTGGAATTTACAAATAGTAATAGATAACTCTAATTCTTTCAAGGATTTCAAATGGTTTGATTGTAATAACCTGAGATTTTATAAGATATATTCTTTTTAATTTTATATCTTCTGTTTTACACTACACCAAGATTATCTTGCGCTATACGCAACACCGTATTAGCTTATAGTATATGAAACACTAATCTTGGATCGTGTTACACACAATTTCAAGTTTGTTTAATAGTATTTTTTCTACAAAACAATGAGTGTGTATATATATATATACAATGTATAAATGAAATATGGTTTTATTTTGTTATATGCAACAACAAACAAGTCTTGCACTACACGCAACCCTGATTTGGCTTGCACGACCTTCCTCGATAGCGTGCGTTGTACGCAATATCAGGGTTCACTAAACAATGATAGATGGTTATAATATTATTATAAAATAGATGTTATGAATAGTATTAACTAAATTTTTAATTTTATAACTTTATTATTCAACTTAAACATTTTCTAGAACATGGTATGAGAACAAAATAAATTTTTTTTGGGTAAAATAAGTATTTTTCAAAAAAATGCAGTTTTGCCGCCTTTTGATGGCGCACCGACATTAAATTTAGTTTTGGAAATGTTTATAAGTTTAATTTGACAACATAAAATTCTTCTTTTGAATCAGAATATAAAAAGTTACTTTGGATAAATTTTTGATATTTTTTTGATAAGTTTCTTATTTTGATGAATAGTAAAAATACGCTAAATTTTAATTAAAAACAACATTTTTCATTGAGATAATTTATATGGTTGAATTATAATATTGAATGGTTTTAAAGTATAAATAGATTATATTTTTTCCGTTTAATATAACGTATGTCATTATCATTGATTTTACATTGAATTCATAGGTAAAATCATTTCAATCTTTTGCAATGTTTTAACTTTTAAAAATCGTTTTCTTAACAATGAGATTAATTTTAAATTAATTTATCCAACTTCTGTGATTTGAATTAGGAAAAATGGATTCCATATTTAAAATAAGTAGGTCTAAATTATTTTAATAGGCTACTTTTTATTTTTGGGCACTATGAATAGTAACTACGGTAAATTTTATTTACCATAGTTAAAGGTAAATCGGGTAATTGAGGGTAAATATAATATTATAAAATTGACCTAACACTTGTCTTAATATAATTGGATGATTATATGTCGTACTATGGCATATTTTGGTCGAAATGGAATCCATTGGAACCCACTTGGATGTGATTAAGACCTTTAATTTATTTTATTTAAAAGAAAGTGAAATATGTCTCACTCAAACTTTAATAATTAAAATATTTTTAATATAAGGTTATACAGAATATAAATTCGGTTATAAATACTCATTTTAAATATAAAATGTTTTTATTTATCATGGTAATTTATTTGTAATTTTCAAGATTTATTTATTTACCTTATTAGCTTATACATTAATGATGCAGAAATTAGTTATTTAGTTAAAAATCAATAATATAATTTTTATTTAAATAATAATACATATCAAAAGGCCCAAAAACCTGAAAAAGACTTATTGGTAGTGTATATATAAACCCTAAGCATCCAATTTCCGAATTGGTGACCATTTGGATCCTTATAAAGAAGATTATGACACTTATATTATTTTATTTTAAATTATTTCAAAGTTGTCACCTTCATAATTTAATAAATATAACTATTTACATGTTGTGGTTTTAAGATTATAAATTCGATTAAAAGTATTATTATAAATTATATGATATTTAGATTCATCATAGTATTTTATTTTTAATTTTTATGCAACAAATAAGTATATTAAATAATTATACAAAAATGTTTTACTAATTATTTTATTAAGAGATATACCAAATAAATGGTTTTAAAAATATTAAAATAAATATTATATGAACTATTTAATGTTCTTCATGATTTTTCTAGAAAAATTTGACATGTTAGGAATCTATTAAATATATTTTTTAGAATATAACATCTTTGTGGATTTTATATAAATTAAAATAAATGAATAATGTCAAAATTGACACTATTGTTATTTTATAAAAATAACATATTATAAAATTGTTTAAAAATAAAAAAAGATTTAAAAATTATGAATTGAAATTTATATGGTCTAAAATGTCATAAATTATCAAATTATGGACAATTCACAACACATAAGTAATTATTTATAACAATTTAAAAATTAGAATCTTATTACCACAAATAAAATTAAATAGATTAAATAAGGATAAATCAAGTTGATAATGTTTAAAATAAATTCCCAACATGTCTAAATTTTATTGGTTGATGATATTACAACCCTATATCATCTAATATTCAGATTTGAGTCATTTTTGGAGGTTTTTAAGTGAGGTTGAATTTATTATAAATTAATATTTCTTATGTTACCAAAGGTGCCCCTCTCCACCCTTATAAAAGGGCACCCCTTCCCTCTTCTATTCACACCCTTTTGAGCTTGAAGATCGGCCAAACCCTGAAAATTACTCTTCTAAACCACTATAGTTATATCATAGAGGTTCTGGTATTCTCAAAAGACCAACTCTAGTGCCCTAAGAAGAAGTTTAAAGGTGGTGCGTCGAGGAAGAGGTAATCTCTTCTACCGACTCTTTCAAGTTTCTTTCTTATTATACTTCCTCTTCTTTGGTTGTTTCATTATAAAGTAATAACATAAGTATTAATTATATACTGATATGTTATAATAAATATGAAACAACCCTATTTCACCTTCTATCCATCCTACGGAAAATGAAATCACCACGCGTGCGTACGTACAGAATACCGTCTCCACGCTGTGGTGTAATCTAATTTCCACCACCACCTTACTTGGATGGGTATAATGGTGTAAAGAATAAATATATATTATTATTATAACATCATAATGATTCTAAGATATTATATCATCCACTCCAATTCCATTTAATAAATATGGGAACGATATCATCGCTCGTGCGTACATACAGATTACCGTGTCCACGACGCGATGAGATTCATTTTCCTTCTTAACAATTCCAGAATTATTATAAAGTATATATAATAATTAATCATGAAATATATGACATATTAATGATACTGGATTTATGTATATGTTATTTACTTACATCTATTAAATTTAATAAGGAAACAAAAATAATGTTCATGCGTACGTACGGCCTACCGTCTCCATGAACGGTGTATTTCTTTCCATTTATCGATCCATTATATATATGTATATTATGAATATATATTATATATAAATAATGTTTTATATTCTAGAATTAAGTAATCATGATCTAAGTAATAATATGAATAATTACAAGTCAAAACATGGACGATAAATGAAACAATTTTACCCAAAACACTACTTTAACATGGAATTGACAAATGAACATATAATATAAAGTCATAGGTGAATCATATATGATATCATAAATATTATTATGGTTCTATTACAAGTTAATAACATGTTTAAACCCACTATACAGGAGTCCCATACACATATGAAATAAATTGGACAAAAGGTAAGGGATAACTTTTCCAATCTCGTTTTTATCCGAGATTGTTTATTCGTAAGTATTTACTGGGGTTATATTTATCATCCATGTCCATGTTTTTTAATTTTTTTTCATGTATTTTTAAATTAATTTTTACACATTTTTACTTTTACCCCGTGGTATGGAAAGAATATTTCTTTTGTTTACCCTACGAGGTACTTTTTGAATTTTCTGGCAAAAGTACGAGGAGAATGTTTTTTTAACTTATACGGCATGAACAAGTTTTTAAATTTTTGTAATGCCTTATTTCCATGAATCTTACTATCCAATATTTCATGATAATTTTCAAAAATAATTATTTTCTTTTAAAATTTCATGGTATGTTTAGAAAAGAAAATGATTTTGAAGAAGAAATGATATTTTCCTCAAGAATTCATTTCAAGTGTTTTGTCAAAACTATTTTCCATCTAAGATGACATTATTTAGTATGATTATGTTTCAAGTATAATGTCTCTATGATTTACATGGTTCAATTTTATTATGATGAAATGATATCCATTTGTTTTATATGGATTATGTTATGATGGGATGATGTTTATGAAACCCATTTTATTCTTTGGGTTATGATGAATGATTTATGTTTATGTTGTGGCACAAGTAATAATGATTTCATTATGAGATGGGTGGGACCTATATCTCCCAAAAATGCATTGAGTAAATATTTATATCTCATGAGATAGACATGGCTGGAATAGTAAATTAATCCGGTTCAGTGTTATAGGACTGGAACGAGGAGTGAACTTGATTCAGAAAGGGACTTTGTCCACTAAGATGGTCTTGGCAGCAATGCCTTAACTACTATGGAAATCATATCATGTGATTAATGGTTTTACAAAATTACATGATTTATTCCCATGCTATTTTATGATGATTGGTGTTCCATTATGATCTATGCCTTATGTACTGCCATGTTTTATATCATTACTCAAGATTTTGATGTTTAAACATTATGTTCATGATTTTAAGTTCAAATGTGTATGGTTTGTTTTATTTTCTCCATGCTTACCCTTACCGAGCATTTGAGCTCATCATTTATATATTTTCTTTTCCCCAGGATATAAAGAAAGGGTTTAGGTTAGAAAACAAAAGGGGAAGATCTTTATGGGATATGTTGAAGATCTTTCACCATGATTAGAAAATTATGTTCTGAGTTTCCAAAGACACTAAACTATTACGGTCCTTGAGTGTTGATTTTTATTATGTATTAATTATTCCACAAAAGTAATGCAATGTCCATGTACGTCATGTTTGGGGTCTCTATATTGATGTACCCATGGCTTAATTTATCTTTCATACCAAACCATATATCACCTTTCTAAGAAGATACTTTTGAAGAAAACATAATCTCTCACTTGAAATTTCAAATCTTTCCTCCGGTTATCTACATAACTCTTTTTCCTGCTTTGAGTTTCTTTGATATGGTTTTGAGTAGTACTTACCTTTTCCAATGTATCATATACAATTTTTAGGCCTAAAATCTTCCTTTCACCAAATTCCTTCCAATAAGTTGGTTTACAACATCTTTTTCCATATAATACTTCGTATGATGCCATTTGAATACTTGAATAGAAGATATTTTTATAGGATAACTCTACCAAATGTAAATAATAATCCCACATACCTTGAAAGTCAAGAGATAATTACCTTAACAAATCTTATAATGTTTTAATAATCATTTTAGACTATCCATTAGTTTTAGGGTGATAAGGGCTGCTCAAATGAAGCTCAGTATCAAGATATTTCAGAAATATTTTCCAAAATTTTGATGTAGATCATAGGTCATGATTAGAATAAATTGAAATAGGTTCACCATGAAGTCTTAAAAATTCATTAATATACAGTTTTGAAAGGATTTGAAGCGACAAATCATATCTTATAAGAAGGATATGTATAGTTTTGGTAAGAAGATTAACAATAACCCATATTTCATTATTCTTCCTAGATGTATTTGGGAATCTAATAAAAAATTCCAAAGTAATATCATTACTTTTCCACGTAGTAGTAGGTAGAGGTTTTGGTACTCTTCTAGGATGATGTCTCTTATCCTTCACCTATTAATAAAGAAAACATCATGACACATAATCATTAATTTCACACCTCATAGTTTCCTACCAAAAGCATCCCTTAAAATCATTATACATCTTGGTGCTACCAGGGTGTATTGAAAAATGTTAGCTACAAGCACCATCCAAAAATTCCCCTTTTAGCCTAGGTATAGTTTTAACACATATTCTCTTTCCAAATTTCATAATTCCAACTACATATATTCATTTTTATAATTTCCCATCATTTTTGACTTAATTTTTCTTTTGAATATTCTCATCATGAGTTTAATATAATATTATCTTTTATATCAAAGATGGTTTCAGAATCATTTGAAAAATAGTTATTTATCCCCTTCTTTAATAATTTCCAAAACCATCTTTACTAAATTCACAAAAAAATAATCCATATCGATCCTCATTTTAGTCAAGAATCCATGGTCTTTCCATCTTAATGCATCCACTACCTTATTTTCCTTCCCTAAGTGGTAGTGTATTGAGAAATCATATTCCTTGAGTAGTTCGTGCCATTGAATTTGCATCATATTGATATATCTTTATGAAAAAATATATTTCAAAATCTTATGGTTTTTATATATCTCACACATTTCACTATAAATATAATGTCTCTATATATTCAAACAAAATATTACAGTTTCCAACTCAAGATCATGGGTTAGATAGTCTTGTTCATGAATATTTAACTATTTGATTAATAGGAAACAACATTATCATTATGTATAAGGATACGACCAAGTCCTTTTTTTGATGCATCACAATATATAAAAAATCCATGATTTCCTGATGGTAGAGTCAAAATCAGAGAATTCACTAATCTCTAATTCAACTCTTCAAAACATTATTTACATTCCTTTTTCCATATGAACTTAACACTTTTTTGAGTATGTTTGGTTAATATGTTATCCAATTTGGAAAAAATTTGATTTTTTTTATATTAACAAGACAAACTAATGAATATATGTATCAAATTTATATTCATTGGTGTAATAAATTTTTGGATTTCCCCTTTATTCATTGGATCAACTGATATTCCACCCTTGGAGAAAATATGTCCATGAAAATAAGCATTCTAAAGTAAGATTCCACACTTTTTAGATTCCCCATATTACTATTTTATTTTAGCAGTGTCTAAAATAATCCTCATGTGATTCTCATGGTCCTCATATCTCTTAGAGTACACAATTATATCATCAATAAATACCACAAAAAATTATAAATATATTCCTTGAATATGATATTCATTGGATCCATGAAGAGAGAGGGTGAACTATTCCATGAAAATGGAATTACTGTGAACACATAATTTATATACCTCAAAGGAAATACTGTATTTGGAATATATTACTTCTTTAATCATAATTGATGATACCTATAAATATGGTTAATATTAGAAAAATATTGGTCCACATGACATTGATTGAATAAGTCATCAAAGCGAGGTAGATGATACTTTTTCTTTATTGTGATAACATTGATTTCACTATAATCAATGCAGAACCTCATACATCAATCATTCTTCTTAAAGAAAAGGAAAGGGGAATCCCAAGGTGAAAAACTAAGGCTTATAAATCCCCTACCACACAAATCCTCTAGTTGTCTATTCAACTCCAATAATTCCATAATATCCATTTTTAGGGAGCTTTGATATAAGTATTTCATAAGGGATTAAATCAACAAAAAATTAAACTTCGCATTCTAGTGGATGTCTAAGTAATTCCTCAGGATATACATCAATGTATTCTTGTAAAATAGAGACATAATAAATTTGAATATTACCTTTTACATCCATAGATTATACCTCCTATTATTTACCAAGGATCTCATTCAGAAGAGCTATTGTGGGCGAATCTAGACATGAATCAGATGATAAAATCTCCCCTCTAATGAAATGAAATTCCATATATTCACATAGAATCATAATTTCATTATTTTTGAAATAAATTTCTATAACATATTTTAAAATATTGTCTATACTAAGGATTATATCAAAATAAACCATAGGTATAATAATTAAGTTAACAAATAGGGAACATTTATGTGTTATAATGGGAACTTTCTAACACATCCTTATTATGGTGAGACTTACACTAGAAAAATTGACTGATAAATCCCTTCTTATGTTTTAATGGAAATATTTAATTTTCATGGAAAACATGTAAGATTTAAAGGAGTGTGAATATATAGAATAAAATAAATCATTTTCAAAATTTTAGGATATGATTAAATCACCAACCACCAAATCCTAAGGGATTTCAACACCATCCATTTAGATTGTATAATCTTATCCATTCTCCCATGGAATTTTCTGGGGAAAATTCCATTGTTTCATGGGACAATCATTTGAATAGTGTCCCGTATTCTTATAGTTTAATCATTACACATTTAAAAATTCTTTTTTACTCTTTCTATCATAAGAATGGTGGCCTTTCACTCTACATAACTCCCATTCCCAATAAGCATAATCCATGGAATTTCTTTCCAAATTTATTATAATATGGACCTTCCACCATTCCCATATTCAATTTTTCCATATTTCATTTTTTCAGAGTGCTCAAAAACCCTATTCATATCTTGATTCCATTTGAAGTAACAAGACTTTTAAAATTATTTCCCTATCTTGATATCACATGATAACATGTCCTTGTATGATGAGAATGTTTGAGAGACATATTCTATATGAAGTAATGGATTAATCACATAAAAGAAAAAATTAATTTTGATCTTTATATTATTTACATAGTCTGTAACATGAATTTCTAACCTTATAATGTTAGATTCATCCCTAGAAACATTTTCCCCTTGGTTTTGTCTCAAACTCAAGAATAGTCTCTCCATATATGTCCGTTGGTCTCAAGGAAAATATTTTTTCAAGAAGAGTACCATAAAATACTCCCACTCTATGTTTTATATTTATTATTCATCCTTAGTGTTTTAAATTAATGACCACCATTGATTTTCTTCCATTGAGAGATGAAAAACATCCATGAAAACCTTTTCCCTTTAATTATTTCCCAAAGTGAGAAATATTTTCTCTAAGGAACTTATCCATTGATCAACTATAAATGTATTTATAGTCCCATTTAATGATAGAGGTTGCTGATGCATGAATAGGTCTATCATTGTTAAACCACATTGTAGATCATCATTCTACTACATACATGCAATGCTATTGGATATAACCTGAGCCATATCCAAAATGTAGTTATAATTTGATTAGTTCTAGATATATCTCCAGCTCTAGATTCATTTTATTTACTAAGAGGGAAATCCATACTTGGATTACACGCACTAATAAGATTCCCATTACTTTTTCTTGGCACCACTTTTAAACAATAACATATAAAATATTAGAGCATAACATTATGAAATATAATATATAATCCCAAAACTAGTGAAACACTTAACATAAATTGAAAAATGTATGCATAGCTAATATTAGAATAAAAAACATGGTTTCTTTTGGAAGGTTCTCAAATCATAAAAATAATTTAAAATCCTTAATAATGGTTTATAAATAAAATTATAATCATCCCAATCATACCCCATGGTGTTCCAAACTAGGTGAGAAATAAGGCCCATTTTCATACACCAGGTGATTATAGAGTCAAATCCCATTGCCCCCTTTTTAGAGTGATTACTCCTAGGTACATTTGTTATAGAGCCATATCAACTTGTAGTAACTAGAGAGGGATGTATTTCTAGTAAATAAACATAATATATACCTTATTAAAACTTTAGGATGTTATCATATATTTAAAATTATCCTCAAGGTCAATCATATGGATATGTTGTCTAATATATGTTTTCATAAAAATAGTTCCCATGTTTTCTACTAGACATAGTCTGATACCAACTATATAGACACTAAACTTAGTATCCCAAATCTAATGGTTACTTTATTGCGTCATCACTAGATATAAAGAATCTCATCCTGAAGGACCGAATAGTTTAGTAGTCTTGGTAAACTAGATGCATACTTGAATAACATATTAAAATTGAAAATTTATAATACAACATATAATTTTATTTGATAACACCATTATTTTATTTACTATATACATTTATTTCAATCATAGTACACTTAATGGAATCCTGGGGATAGGAAACATAATAAATGGGTGAGTTTTAATGCTTAGTAAGGGTGTGCGTACAATAGAAGCTATTGTGAATAAATAAGGAATAATAAATATAGAAAGGTAAATAACTGAAACACATTCCATTTAATCAATAGATTGAACATAAAAAATAATGTGGAAAGAATAAATTATGATAAAATAATTCCATATAAATAATCGATTGAGCTTGAAAATGATCCATGAATATTATAACCAATTAAACACTCACATGGGCATCAATAAAAAATATCATAATAAGGGTATAAATAATGTCATACATGATAACCATACAGTCATGGACTCATTCTAAGAAGTCTTACATAAATGGGTAAGTATTTAACCAAAAACCCAAGTTAGTTTGTTATGTAATACCTACCAATGCATCCAGGGGCTATAAAGTTCCCCACCCACCACTTACCAAGTCATATGCATTCCTCATATAAAAGGGGTAGAACATAATAAATGTAAAAATTCATACTAAAAAACAAGTAAAAAAAATGTTATTAAATTCCCAAGTGAATAAATATAATAAATATAAAATAGATATTTTATAACTAGAAAATGAATTTTAATACTTTCCCCAATGAATAAAAATAATCGTAAACCATCTAGTTTACTATAATGAATGTTATCAAAATTTTACAACCCTATAAAATTAATCATAATTTTTTTTGGAGAAATAATAATTATGGTATTATTACAACATATTCACAATTGGGCATAAGGTAAAATGAGGGTCATTTTCGTTGATGAATAGAAATTCCACAATAAGTCTATTAAAACATTCTTGAGGAAATTTTTTTTCTTTGAAAATCAAATTCAAAAACTAAAAATATATAGAATATTGGGGAATTTTTTTATTTGAAATTAACCTTTTAAAATTGTAAAAGAAGCTACAAATTAACGAGTGGTACTGATGGTGGGTAATTCTATACATGACGTATATGTTAAAAACACATTCTTTTCACAATGTTATAAAAACATTATAATGCATCTCATTCATAAGATGAAAAAATATCCCTTTTAAAATTAAAAAAAATAAGAAACGTGTAAAAATTTATTTAATAAATTATTTTTTGAATGTTTATTTTTTTTGAAAAATATTTTTAAAAAACATGGATATGGAAGAAAAATGATTTTCTATTGAATAGAGAAATAAATTAATATTTTATTAAAAAACATTTATCAATAATTTTCAGTGCCCAAGAGAGGAAAATTGTACCATCACATGAAAAGTTAATGATTAAATAGAGGAGAATAAAATTCATGAGTTTACTAACATATATATCAAATGATTCCATCATTATAAACATAATAACAATCAAACTTGATAAAAAATGAGTTTGCAACATGATTTTTTTACCACATTGGTAACCTTTGAATCGAAATCACCATAAAAGAAATAACTTCAAATGAAAATTTAAATACCATGAAGATATATAAACTAATCATATAAAATATAAAAGGGGAATTATATGAACCACACAAAATAATTAAATGGTGAATATGAAATATCTCTCCTATAAATAAAAGTGAGATGATAAACCCTTACCTCATGTCTAATTTCCTTCATATGTGTTAAAACCTACTATATAATAAATAAATATTTTTCATAAATATATTATAGAACCATAATAATAAATACCATAACATATATTATTTATTATGAAATTTATATCACATTTTTATTAAAAATTATTTATTAAAAACACTATTCTAGGTGATAACTGCTTTGATTTTCATGTAGGTTTTAGTTTAGTAGTTTTGGTACTTGTACTTTTATTTTAGTTATATATTTTATATAATGATACTCATGATATAAATATAATATATTTCCATTATATAATTATTCTTAATAGTCCATAAATTCTTGAGCTAAAATATGAGGAACACCATTCACAGAGACAGCGGGCCATGCAAACACATGAACATTGTTTTCATTTTTTTGATGGATGGAATGAAAGAAAGGTAAATAATTTTTCACTTTTAAAGAATAAGTATTATATCATATCTATCATATATATTCATTAAATATATCATTATTACCATCTATGAAAAAATAAAACACAAAATTGTTATATTTCTCTATTGAGGTGGTAGTCCACATGTACCCATGAGCGCTGTCATCATTTTCCAATGGATTGGAATGAAATAAGGTTGATGTGATATTATAATTTCAAGTGTTCAATTATTTCAGATATATATATATATTAAATCCATCATTACATCCATCCATGAAAGGTGTTTATGGAAAAAAATTACATCGGTTCGTGAGATGGCAGTCCACCGTACACATGATCAACAGTTTTGTTTACCATTTGATGGAATTGAAGATGGATATAGGTAATTATATTAAAATAATAAAATTTTAGTATATGAGAGATATTTTTTTATTATTGTAGAATATTTTATGGAGATTTAAATGAGTTAAAAGTTGAAATAAAATGAAAATGCATGGTTAAGAACTATACATCTTCTTCAGAAAAAAATCCTTAAGTTTATAAATAAAGCCTTAATTTATTGGTTTTATGATAGAAATAAGGAATATTAGGAATAGTGAGGGATGTAAATAAGGTATTTGGGAAGTTATTTTCAGAAAAATAGATTTAGAAGTGTGGATATGAAAGTATAGGTGGTTACCTTTTATAATTTAAGGGGCTCACTTGGAATTTTTGAAAAGAATAAATTGAATCAACATTTTTACAATTTCAAAAGGATCCAAAATTGATAATTCGTGAACCTTATATGAGATAACGTATAAATATTTCCATAAAATAGAAATTTTAATAGTTTATATATCATTTTAATCCATATCTTCTTATTTTAACACCCAATAATCATGTTTTAACCTTAACTACAATAATTTATTATGACTGTTTTTTACTATTCATTTTGACCAAAAAATTATTTGACCTTAATATATACTAATAATTTTTATTATTTCAAATATTTAGTTATTTTTTCTAAATTAAATTCATAAAATTGGAATAATTTATTTTACAGTTAATCCTGCTGATGTGGAAAACCATTTTTCAAAGGAAATGTTTTCACAAGTATAAAATTTTTTTATATTAAAATTGAACATATAATTGATTCCAGTGACCTAAATTAGATTAATTATTATATAATTTAACAAATTTTATTTTCAATTTTTTTTTAAAAATAGAACTTTGTAAATTCTTAAAAAGAAAATGCAGTTTTTAATAAAAATAGGTATTTTTTACTATTCATCGATGAAATAATATTTTCCAAAAATTCTAAAAAATTAAATATGAGATAATTTTGACATGATTATTTAAAATTGAGGTTAATTTTTTCAAATTATTTTTCTAATAGCGATAAAAAAATATTTAAAATAATTTTGTAAAACGTGACAAAACTACTATTTTATAAAAATGTAGTTTTTTAGGGAAAAATTTATTTTTCTTTTAAATGATTTTTATTTTTATTTTTACTTAATTGATAAATAATAAATTTATATATAAATCTTGAAACCATATAATTTTAATAATTTTGTTAGCCCTATTTATACCCATAAATTTAATGTCTATCCCATGTATATAACAATTTATTTATTTATTAAATGAATATTATTTAACTAAATATTTATCCAATAAATAAGTAAATGTAAATGTGGAAAAGTTGACCCAATTATTGGAACAAAGATAAAAATTTATTTATGAGACTATAAGATCATATTTTTTATTATGTAGTTTAGTGCACACTATGAAATAGAATAATAATAATAATATTTTATGTGGAACAATGTTCATTATGCGTTTAATATATTACCAATGGAATTTTTAAAATTAATAAAATATATTTAATCCTAGACTTGTGTGAATAAATAAACTACTATGAGAACTGTAAGAGGTTGTTCATTGTACAGAAAATTCTACTCCAAATGGAATTCTCTTTGAATAAAGAACGTCATTAGTGTTCTTTTCACTAAATATCAAGAGATTGTCTCTTCCTCCTTACCCTCATATCAACCGAGAGAGATTAAGAGACTATCCATATAAATTTAATGGATCATTATATCTATCAAGGTAGTGATGCAAGATGATAGGTACTACCGCACCAGAACTTGAAGTACCACCAGTGATGTTTCAAGATCAATGGAGCATGCATGGATCACTACAATATGGGCTCTAATTTTGGGTCCTCATCAATACTATATAAAATTCAACTAAAAGATGTTCATATGATCAAACCCTATATTGATGAAAGAAATCATGACTGAGGTATTTCTTCTTACTATTAAATTAATTTTAAATTAATGTGAAAAAGATTCTATCACTTGGTTCTAATGAAAATATTTTTCATTATTGTTCGGAAAATTTTTATTGTTCATGATGTTTATCATCATGAAAATTGTAGATTACTCCTTAAATCTGAAAAAATAAGAGTTGGACATAGGTTAAATATGAACATCCTATATACAAAAACCTTTATTAATAGGGTTAGACTACTAAGCGGGCCCTCCAAAATGCACATGGTTGGTGGTTGGAGATTATATACTAGGGTAACCAAGAAATTTGCTTGATTCATCATCTAAATTGGTGGATATTCCTTAGAAATTGCCACCTCAACATATGGAAAAGAATCCCTCAAATGGTTGGGTTTGGATAATCTTGTTGGGACCTCCTTCTTTTTTCCCTAGTTTGGGATACTAGAGCATGGGTATCCCTAACAACCTTTGGGAAATGAGGGACCACATGATACTGATGGTATCCACATTGATTAAGATACATTCTTGGTGACTCCGTATTAGTTATAATTGAATACATTAAATCATAAAAACTTTTCTCTATATATGGTAGGAGATAATTTCTACATTTAGGATAATAGATATTGAATCTATTGAAAGTAGGTATTGGGGATGATTTCCCCTATTAACCATCTATTATGGAGTAAAAATTCTCATCTTTATTCCAATTAGGTTCTCTTAAGCCATAGAACTAGTTGGTATCACTCAATCTACTATTTAATTCTATACAAGGGTTATCACCATCTAGTGGTGGAGGAAATACATTAGGGATAATGGGTTTCAGGAAAATGAATCTAAAGTAGAAGTAGTAGTATTCATAACATAGATATAGGAAATAATAGTATAGTGATGATGAATCCATAGGGAACTAGTTTCTATTGGATCATCTTCGTGCTTATTGATGGTTTTAGAAACATGAAATCCACTGGTTAAAGAAATTTTGATTATATAAAATTCATAAATATTGAATTATTAGTGTAGTATAATAAGTAAATATGAAAAATCATTGAATAATTTTCATAGGTTAATGATTTCATTTCAGGTTGAACATTTTTTTTAACGTTCTTTATTTATAGGCTCATTTAGGGTTTTGGGCATTATTCTCAAAATTGTTATGATGAGAGGTTGATTAAACTCATGGGGGGATTATTTCTTAGTCTAGAACTCACTTATAGATTTAATCATATGTTTATAAAATCATTATTGTTAAAAATTCCAATTCATTTTACATCTCTTATCACTTTAGCAGGGGAAAAAACTATTAAAAAACGTTAGCTAACTATTATTCATTTGAAATGACACTACAAATTTTCAAATCATTCCATGTTTAAAACATGGGTATCATCATGATAATTTATTAGGGGTGTGTGTGTGTTAGGAGGGTAATATTGTATTTAAATGTTTATAGGGGGATCTATGGAGTTTAATTCCATATAATAAGGTGTAATGATTATGTTTCATATTTAGGTCTCCTAGAAATACATAAAGGTTTATGTTAAAGCTTTATGACAAACTATATCTTTAATTCACTTTATTCTATGATTTATTACATAAAACGAAACTTAGTAAAACCCAAAAGATCTAGGATCATGGTTTATTTGAGATATTAGGTATATAACATCTCAAATTATTATATAGATATAATAATATTATTGAAAACTTCCTTCAAAAGCTTATAAAATTCTATATATTTTAAAAATAAATGGGATAACCTGGGCACATACATAAAAAAGTGATGAGATATAAAGCCAAAAAGAGAATAAAAAAATATAAACATGATGAAAGTATTAAATGTTAGTCAATAGGCATTTAAATTGGACATAAAAGGGGTGATAATCATAAACATGAAAATGGAAGCATGACATATGATGATAACATAAATTCAATATGGGAATGCGATAACAACATAAAACATGACATCATAAATATAGGTCAAGTATAACCACCAAGATATTATAACATGGTAGAAGTACCATAATGTATTGTTATTAATCCCTAATCCCTTACATGATTTCTCATGAGACTAAAAAATTACCCAATTAATTGGAGTTTTATAAAATTCTAGGTGCACCTATCGCTTTCATATCACGGACATGCATAACTGTTCCACACAGATCATTCAACATATGATCATATTTAATCACATTTAATCCCATAATTAATAATTTTTGAATATATATATTGAATTACACAATAAAATAAAGATTTTTATTTATAGGGGAAAACCATTGTTTGTAAATGGTAATGGTATTCACAATACAAAGGTTTGGCATAGAAAATTTGTAAGATAATTTCTACAGCATAATAGGGGTACATAATGAATCATGGGAGGAATTAATGAGAGTTAAAGGGGAATAAAATCACTTTAAATTTATATTTTTAGTAATAAGTATATGTAATAACATAACCAAACATGAGAAATTTTTAATTAGAAGTCATAAGACGAAAAGGGCGCCTGAATAAAATTTTGGAATGAATGAATCACCAGATAATTTTGGCTGCATAATGATGGTACCTAATGAATCATCTGAGGGATTAATGAGAGTTAAAGGGGTATATAATTAATTTTACATAATAATTTTAGTAAAGGGTATTTTTAAGATCATATCCCATCAAAAATAATTTAAGGACAACATGCATTATATAAAGAAGGTGCTTGAATAATGTGGATATGGAGAGGATACCTTACTTCAACATAGAAACAACTTGCGTGAAGGTTATAATTAGAGAGAATAAATGATATATCATTATTATAACATAAAATTTACATTAAAGGTATATTTATAAACCTATTACAACATAACCAATTGAGATTCAATAGGCCAAATTCATAGGAGTTTCTTGAATGTAAAAGTAGATAGAGAGATTCCTTACCCTTAGAGGGTGATTCCAAAAGCTTGGAAGGTGATTCATTAGAGATTTAAGTAACATTTAGAGGAATATAGAGAGGTATGGATTGAATAATTTAATTCTCTAAGGTTTTTGAGTGAATATAAATGGGTTTTTAGGTTGGTTTATATAGGAAAATAAAGGGGAGTTCTTTATTTTTTTTCCCAAACATAGGTTTAGACTCTATATAATAAAGTAATCAAAACAAAAAAAACATAACATGATTTTGACCATGGTTTCTTACAAGGGGTTTTTTTTTATTTTTTTTATAATTACAATAACCACAAACATTAAAATAATACCAGTGGTGATTTGGAATTGAGTCAAGTTTAGAAAGAATTTATTTTAAAACATTAAATTATAATATAGGTTTTGGGGGATTCATAAAGGGTTTATAAAATTAATAAAATAACCTGAAAAAAATTACTTCAAGGGGGAAATATATGTTTGGTATTGGATACCTTTTATGACACATATTATATCACTTTTGAGTCATTATGATGTCATAATAAACATTATATATTTATATCGTATTTAATTCTTACCAAAAAATTTGACTATCTTAGAAAATTATAAAAAATAGACCATTGGTGAATTTTAACATGAAAATTACGAAAATATTATTTACTCTATAAAAATATTATTTATTTTATAAAAATAATTCTCTAAAAATTATAAATTAAACTTTTGAATTAAAATTCTTATTTATTGATTTTTTAGACATTAATAGTTTTATGACCCTTATAAAAATTACATTTTCACTTAGTGAAATTAAATTATCAATTATATTTAATATTTATTATATAATTGTAATATTTTATTAAAATATAATTTAATTCATGAATTCACCAAATGTAATAACTTAATTTAAATTTCATATTACCCAAAAATACAATTTGAGTTTTGTCGTATTAAAATCTAATTTTTATCAAACTCACTAATTAATTATTTATAAACTAAAAAAATATGGAATAAATATAATCATTATTTTGTGGAAAATATATATACATATTAATACTATTAGGGTTGAGATACATATAACTTTATTACACCAATAAAATTCCTAAGGGTAGGGTGTTTGATGGTGAGATTTTATTGGGATGGTTTGGTGAACATGGTTTGGGACGTGATCTCGATGTGATTAAAATTATACCATAAATAGTTTCAATAATTCAATAGTTGTTGAATTTTGAATTGGTAATGGTCATGTGAAAATCTCATAGATTCTATCTACCTTATAATCTCTGATAAATGGGATTCATAGGGTATGATCCTACTGGTGGAGGCCATTATTTTTTTTGTCTTTGTCAATTGGACTTGTAATAACCCTAAATATATAAAAATAATATTATCAATATTAAATGACTATATTATTAATGGTTATGATTCTTAATGGTAATAAAAGAAGTTTATGTGTTTTATATAACCACAATACATAATATAGTATTTAATTCTATCATAAATATAATTTTATTTATAAAAGTTGGTGTTGTTACATTATTCCCACATTCAGAAATTTCACCCTCAAAATTTTAATTTCATATATTAAAATAGATGAGGGTATTTTTGTTTCATCATCTATTCCAGTTCCCAAGTAAGTTACTCAAACTTATGGTTTTACTAGAATACTTTGACTAGGTGAGTTTTCTTGTTTCATAGAACATTTTCCCTATAATATAAGATTTTAACCAGTTACTCATCATATGAAAGATCATTATCCAATGGTACCATATCTAGATTCATTACATGTGAGGGGACTAATATGTAATTTCTCAAAATGGATACATGTAACACATCATGTACATGAGATAGGTTAGGTGGGAATTCTAGTCGATATTACATAGCGATGATTTAATTTTGGAACTCAAAGAGGATGATGTTTCCTAGAATAAGGCTTATATTCTTCCCAAAACTCATGAATTTCTTCCTTGGAAATATATAAAGGAATAGTTTGTCTCCAACATCAAACTCAAGATCATATAGGTGATTGTCTGCATAGATTTTATACTAACTTTTTTTTGGATTTAATATGGACATGAATGGTTTGAAAATCTTCTATTATATATTAGAAAAGATCAAGTCCCATAATCTTATTATCTCCAACTTCATCCCAGCATATTGGAGTTTGACACATTTTCACATATAAAGCCTCATAACGAGCCTTTTGAATGCTAGAATGGAAACTGTTTTTATATGAGAACTCCACTTGGGGAAGGATATGATCTAAAAATCCTTGGAAATATATTGAACATGATTTTAGAATATCCTATAGAGTTTGAAAGGTCCTTTCAAACTAATCATCCATATGATGGTGATAAGTAGTTCTGAAGCTCAATTGTATATTCAACACTTATAGAAGGTTTGTAAAGACCCGAACCCAATTTCCCAGAGCCGGTTCCTTATTACATTACATTTTCATTATTACAAGAAATTATTATCCCAAATAAATGAATAGTTTAGTATATTTTGAATCAATATACATTTAAGTTCAACATTACATCATGAAAGTAAATGCAACATTAATTAATTCCATTAAAAATATCCATGCCTTCTAGATTATACCTGAAAGTCATTCATAATTTAATTATTCATATCTTGGGAAAATGAAACATAAGAAAGGGGTGAGCTCAAATACTCAGTAAGAGTACGAAATATAGAATACAATAACATAAACATTAGGCATGGGGAATAATTGAAAACACATGCCTTTAAAAATAAACATGAACATGATATGGAAGGAATATGAGTTGAGTAAATATTTCCATAATAAAACATAGTCATGGGAATAACCTCATGAAATTTGAATTTATAGCTTCATAATGAGGAAAATTCCTATGCTGAACATTATGAAACATACCGTCAAGGCCTCATCCAAGATGTCTAAAAATTATTAAGGCCTCAACCAAAACCATAACTCAAAATGGGCAAGGCCTTAGCCAAGTCCATGTCTATTTGTCTCATGAGACCTACTGATGAATTGAGGGACTATAATGGGCCCCACCCAAAACATAAAATGTCCAATTAATTCTTTATATGATTGGGGATAAAAATTAACAACATATACATTCATATTGAAACTAACATATGAAATGTAAATAACTTTCCCCGAACATTAAGCTTAAACAGTAACCATTCAGAGTAAATTGGTGAATGGTTTTAGGAAAGAACATTCACAATAAAACTAGTCATAAACCTCCCAATTAAATATGGTATATTTATCATAAAATATTAATCCCAATAATACATAAGAATCATAAAGGGTGTTGAAATAGACAAAAAAACTCTTATAAAATCATTGAGTAATTCTTGAGATAAATACTCTTCTTATTTTGAAAAGAATAGTTCTTTTGGAAAAGTCTTTGTATAAAACCAGAATTGAAGTAAGATATTATTTTCTTAATAAAATGATTTATTTTTGAAATATTATGCTTGATAAAAAAATATTATAGAGTTCTCTTGAAAATATGTAAGAATTTGAGAAATTCCCTTGAATCAGGCTTGTATTTCACAAATAATTTTGAAAGTTCCTTTTAAAATGTGTAAATCCCCATAAAATAAGGAAGGATTATGGTTGGTAAACATATATAGAACAATAAAACATAATTTATGAGGAATACATAATAATACATAGTAATTTAATTGAGTTAATTAGACAATAAAAGTAACCAGAATGAAAATGGAGGTTCGGGTGGAAAACCCTTACCTTAAGTTTGAATGTGTCCCGCTCTTGAACTTAAGTTACCAAAATATGAAATTAGACTTTTTAATAACTTAATTAAGAACCTATTAGACATATATTTAGTGTATAATAATTTTTTTAGTTCATTTATGTCCTTATTGATAATTTATAATATTGAATTCCATCGTTCCAGAGTGTTCGTTTCATTGGTTTTCATGATCGGTTCACTTGTTTTTATGTAATAGAGTTCATATGGAATGAATGTAAATATCCAGAATTGAATTTAAAAATTATTTATTAAAATAAATAGGTGTTAATGGTTATTTATATCATTTGGTTACATGTAATGAGGATGAATCATTAGATGAAATATTAATGAAAAACACTTAGATTATTTTAGCGGTATTTTGATTATCAGGTAGTATTTTGGTCATATGATTTAATATTATGTAAATATAATGGTTTATGAATATTAATTAGGTTATAATAAATATATTACAGATTTTAAACCATAAAAATGGTTTCATGACCAGTAATGAAGGATAAATTGAAGAACGAAACATCATTGTCTGCAAAGGTTGTAAATCGGAACCTCATGGAAGATGATTTCATTTATAAAATAAAATAGAGGGAGAGAGTAAGAATATTGATGATGGTTATTGCATTAACATGATATAATTCCAATATATAGATGATATTGGAGTTATCATGGTCATTTGGATAGAGGAGGTGAGGATAGGATAACAATATAATGGAACTTGAAATGATATTGAAAGAAATAGAATGTGAATTTACCTCTTGAATCCACCTCCTTGAGAATATCCTTAAGGGAATGGGTTTTGGTCTTTTGGAAATACCAAGAGCTTTTGGACCTAGGGAGTGACTAGGGAAGGGTATTTGGGTAGAAATTTTTGGAGCTTCAAGGATTATAAGAGTGAAGAGAGAGAGAGAGTGATGGGGGGTTTTATAGTGGAGGAGAGAAGAAATATTTGAATATCATAATCATTATTTTATTATTTTTTCAAAGACAACCGAAAATATTGATTCTTGTAAAAAAATAGTAATATTTTCACGTGAGTTCGAACCATGTAGTATTAATTCATACTTACATCACCTATGAATCAATAAATCATGTATTTAGCATTTATAGTAAATTATCATATTTTATGATTCACCCAAAATTCAAGTATTTTATACAAATCCCAAAAAATTCACCCTAACCATTTCTCAATGCATAGAATTAAAAAATGAACTCAATTTCTTGAAAATTATTTAATAAATATTTTTAATTTAATTTTTGAATTAAATAACAATTTATCCAAAAAACGACATTAAAACTATAACTCGTTTTATAACACCATTAAAAAATAATCAAGGTACCATAAAATTATCTTATAACCATAGATCAATAAAATAAAAATTTATGATTACATTTTATGAAAATAAATTTCCATTTTAATTTATTAAATTAATCATAAAATCATATTTAAAATATTTTTGACATACAAAAATACCAATACTTATATTATGATTGTTTTTCCACTTTTAAGATGTCTAAATTGTATTTATACATTCATGGGTGAATTTTCTATTTTTTGGTCTGATTTACTATTCATTACTATTCATAAGGGTATGTTACTATTCACCAAAAATTTAGTTTCTCTTATTAGACTCTAAATATCTTATTGAATGAAACTGTGTATGTAGTTTTTCGAAATTCATATCATAGGTGAAAAAATTATGTTTATTGGCTAGGTTATAAAAAAGTGGTGTTTTTAGAGACTTAGTGTTTCATGCATTCAATAATAAATTTATGTGTTGAAACTTGGGGTGTTACAAGGTTTCTCCAAAACCTAAAGGTAAGCCTTAGATCTCAGTCAGATATAATGGAGAGTGGAACTCACTAAAGTATTACCACTTCCCTTATATATATCTTAGTGAGTTAGTCAAGACATAAATCTTCCATGATAATAATGAAATGAACTAACTTTGTATGGTGATCGACTACTGACCAGATGGAATTATTACCTTTAGGTGTCCTGGGGAGTCCTAGGAAAAAATACATGGTTATATTATCCCATTTACAAATTGGTATAGTAAATGGTTTCATTATACCCTTAGACTTTTGTCATCTAGCCTGGACATGCTGGCATACCAAGCATTGAGATACAGACTCCGCAATCTCTCTCTTCATGTTATTCCACCAAATTTTTTTCTAAAAAACTCTATAAATATTAGTGATTCCTGGATGAATAGATAAGGATAAGCTATGTGCATTATCCAAATGTTAATTCTTTATTTCTGGTTTTTATGGTACACATATCCATGTTCTAAACCTTATAACCCCATAATCATAAAAGTTAATCTACAAAATTTTCGATAACTTCTTCTGTAGAAACACATAATCTTTCTAAGCCTCCTTAATTATCTCAAGAATAGATGGTTGAGAATTTATTTGATAAATGTGAGATGAATATCCATTTATTATCCCCATATACATCATTTTCATGTCAAATATGATTGGATCCCTTTCAATCATCATCATGGATAGAGTTGTGAGATCCTTTCTACTCAGAGAATCTACCACTTGGTTTGATTTCCAAGGATGGTAATGGATTGAAAAATCATAATCCTTGATCAAATCTTACCACATACATTGGTTCATATTAAAATAATTTTATGTAAATATTTACTTAATGCTTTTATGATTCGTATATATATAACCCTTATCCCTATAAAGATAATTTCACAAAATATTTAAAGAAAATATCAATGCAACAAATTCTAGATCATGATTTGGGCAGTTCAACTCATAAATCATTAGTTTGTGAGTGGTATAAGCTATCAAATTGTCATTTTTCATGAGTACACAAACGAATAATTTTTTTAATGCTTTGTTGTACATAAAAAATTAATCCCCATGGGTGGGTAATGTGAGCATAAGTGTAGTGATTACCCTCTTGTTTATCTCTTTGAAAGTATCCTCACATTAGTTATTGAAAAAAAACCAAACTCCCTTCTGAGTAATATTTGTTAGTGCGATTGAAAATCATGAGAAGTTCCTCACAAATTAATTATAGTACCCAGTCAATTGAAGGAATCTATTGATATCCATCACAAATTTTGGTCTAGTCCATACTTCAATTACCACTATTTTTGAAGGGTCTATAGATATATCTTTTTTAGTAATGACGTGACCTAGTAATGTCACTTGAGCCAATAAGAACATTCATTTACATATTTTATTTCTATAAGATCCTCAGTATAATATTCAAATGCTCCTCATCTTCTTCCTTACTTTTGGACTAGATATAAATATCATCAATATATACTACCACAAATTTTTCAAGGTAATACCTAAATACTCTATTTAGAAAATCAATGAACATTGATATAGAATTAGTGTGTAGAAATGGAATAACTATGAACTCATAGTGCCTGTAACTTATATGAAAAGAAGTCTCTAGGGTATCCACATTAATTAGATTTACTAGATAATATCCCAATCAAAGATCTATATTATAGAAATACTAGGCTCCATATAGGTGATTGAAAAAATCATAAATCCATGTAGAGGATACCTATTATTTATTGTGATATTTTTTAGATCATGATAATTAATGTATAAGAAATTGGCTCAGAATTCTTCTTGATAAATATGAATGGTGAACCCCATGATAAATCACTTAGTCATATAAACCCTTTATCTATATTTTCATGTAGTTTTTTCTTTAGTTCCCAAGTTCAACAATGAAAATTCTTTATTAAGTCTTGGATATTGGAAAATATCTCAGTATAATATTGATTAAAAATTCAACCTCTCTACTAAGAGGAAGAGCGGATTTTTTTAGGAAACACATCAACATATTCTCTCAAAATGGTCACATATTTAAGAATGATCTTCTATTTGGCCTCAATAATTTGGGTAATATACACATTCTCATAGGTAAATAATACCCATGTTTTCAATTATGGTACCAAAGAAGATTCATCCTCCTCTTTCACTTGTATAAAATCATAGGGTGATTCATTATTGGGAGGTGATTTAATTCTCACAACAATTTCTGTTGGATCTATCTAAGGAAAGCCAATCCATGAAAATAATAACATCCAATTTTGAAACAGGGTGTATGATCAGGTTAACTAGTAGGTTTATCCCACATATGTGGATAGGGGAGGAGATATATACTTAGGATGAAAAAATTCCCCCATTTTCATTTTCACCAACAACTCTACTTCCATGATTTGCAGTGGTATTTGAATAGTTCTTATAAGATTGTGAGATTTGAAATAATGTGTAGAACCCAAATCAGAAAGTATATTCACTATTTTTGAATGAACAACTAAAATACTTTCACCAAATTGTTGTCTGGATCCAGCTATATGGTTGTGATAGAATATTATCACCATTTCTTCTTTAGAGTTTTTTGAAAATTATTGTCTTCTACAATCATTGGATTATGGTATTAGTTCACATAACATTATTTTTCCTTGGTGTTGAGACATTAGACAATAGGATGAGGGTTTACTATAGAATTCATTTGTATAATAACATTGGTGGGTTTCTCTCATCTCAAATCACTAGCTAGGTTCCCTTCCTTTCAGCACCTAAAGCATTTTCTTATCCCATTTAGGCAATTTCTGGGGTACTTCTTCCCACACCTTTGATATGTAGGATGCTGGAATTTCATTCCACTATTATATTTTTCCATCAAACCACTAAAATTAAAATACACTTTCTTCTTCTTATAACTACAAGACCCTTGAGATTCACTGATCACTATATTAACTTTGAGGGAACACTGAACAATTTCCTCATAACCCTCAAAGTTAGTAATTTTAAAGGATTTTTATAGACTCAACTTTAGTTCACCAAAGAAATAGCTATATTTACATTTGAGGGTAAAAAAACTTATAGAAGTATTTTGAAAGTCTTTTCAAAATTTCAGTGCATGCCCTGATAGATTCATCATTCTTTTTCTTGTGTCTAAGTAAGTACCTCTCAATTTTAAGTCAAAGAGTTTGAGGAAAATATTTATAATTTTTTTTTGTAACACTTCCCACTCCATTGCTCCAATTTCATCCTTAGGATTCAAATTCTTAACCAACATGCACCATTGATTCGCTTCTCCGTTTATATGATAAACAACCTGTACGACCATCTATTTCTTAGAACATTAAAGGATGAATAATATATTTTCAATGGAGCTGATCCATTGTTCCATAATTAATGGATTGGAATATCCATTGAAAATTTTAGTCCTTTGTCCTATGAAGGTTTCAATTGAAAATTTATCTTTTTTAAGGGGATTTGGGAATTCCTCATGATTCAATTTTTAATTCAAAACTTGACTTAGTTGAGAAAGTATAGACACAAAGATTGTGATTTTCACTCCCATCAAGCTAGACATCTCGTTTGGGAATTCATCACATTTCCCCTCACATTGGTTGTTGAATTGGTTCCTCTTGTAACACCCTGACCCCAGCTACCCAGAGTCGGTGCATTACTTCGTAACATTGGCATGATCACAAAAGATCAAGTCTCGAAAGACCGTTTAGTTTAGTATCCTTGGAAACACTAGATACATTCATAAGTCTTACATTACATCATAAGGTGAAAAACTACAATAACAAAGTCTCCATAGTCCACACTCATATCCTCTTCTGACTATCCCTGCAGGTCATTCATAAAATACTTCTTCACATCCTGGAAAATATTAAAACATTGAAAGGGGTGAGCTCAGATGCTCAGTAAGGATAACAATATTGCGGAAGCCTTCATAAATAAACATAAAAATTTAAGGCAATGTATAACTAAAACAAAAGCCTTTTAAACTTGAACATCAACATAATATGGCAAAAGTAAAATGAGATAATGCCATTCACTTCTTCACATGGATATTCTACTGGTCGAATAATCACATGAAATATCAATAACCACTTTCATAATGAGGGAATGTATAATTCCAGACATTCTGAAACATTTTGTCAAGGCCTCGTCCAAGACGTCTAAAATGATTAAGGCTTCGGCCAAAACCATAAATCAAATTGGGAAAGGGACTCGGCCAATTCCATGTCTAGTTGTCTCATGAGACATACCGATGCATCGAAGAGCTATAGCGGGCTCCACCCGTCACTTATTAAGTCCAATACATTCCTCATATGAATAGGTTTAAACATATCATAAACCATAACATAATCGTATCACATAAAACATGCATAAAGGAAACATAAAATTTCCACATTTCAATCACAAGATATCAATACAACACATTGATAAAAACGCTTTCAAAACCATTTTCAATACCAAAATAAAAGAAAGTTAAAACTTTGTATTTATTTTTCATTAAAAAAAATGATGGCTTGTAGAGGAAGACGAAACTCAAATAATGGTCACGGCGGCGGAGAAGTCGTTGTCGCCGCATAAGTACGGAAAGAAAAACATTCCCTTTTGTCGTTTAGCAAAATGCTTCGTATAAAAAGATTCCTTTTGAATAAACGTAAAAGTCAAAGGGGTTTATACACCGTACAAAAGAAAATTGTGTATAAAACCAAATATGCCTCAATGAAAGGAGATTGAGACGAAGTCCTTAAAAAGATCATTTTTAAAATAAAATAGATCTGTTATGTGTATTCACTATAGGTACACATAAATAACGTAAAAATACAAAATAGGACATAATAATATCATGACATAAATTGAAAGTAGGAGATTAACCCAAAGAATAGAAATTGGGTTAAGAAGTTCCCTTACAAAGATCATTTTTTAAATAAAATAGATATATTATGTGTATTCACCATAAGTACACATATATAAAATACAAATACAAGATATGACATAATAATATAATGACATAATTTCAAAGTAGGAGATTAACCCAAAGAATGGAAATTGGGGTAAGAAATTCCCTTACCTCGTGTCTGACTTGACCCAACCGTTCTTTAACCTCCTGAATAATAAACTAGAGTTAATATATACCTTATTAAGAACCATTTCCAATTTCATTATCCTTATTATATCACTTATTACAATGATATGAACATTATGTAATTATTTAAGTTAATAACGGTCGTTTTGTCGATCTTTGGTAATTGAGTCAACAATAAACTTCTTATAATTACAAGTTGTTTATGTGGTAGAATATCCATTATCTCCAGAATTATATTCATGATTTAGATGTCATATATATCTTATATATCTAGTATATACATTCATTTATAATATTACGTAACATTTAGAGGTAAGAAATGAAATGCACCATTCATGGAGACGGTATGCCGTACGTACGCATGAACGCTACTTTCATTTCAATTTCATATTTAATGGAACGAAATCATAATGATATAAATTTCTAATATAATTCCAGTATAATATAGTGTATAATACCATTTACTCCATCCTTTATACATCCCACATATGGCATTAACGATTCAAATCACTTTGAGGGGGCGGTAGTCCGCACTTCCTAAAATGAAATTATCGCGTTTTACCCATGATGGAAATCATAAAGTATGCCATAAATGAGAAATACAGAAGCCTAAGTAAAACATAAACATATTATATATCATATATAAAAATAGTTACATCTTAATGGCCACCTTTGAAGGTGTTATATGAGTGTTGAACAATCATCGTTTCGTGAGGCAGAAATTCGCCATCCACAGAAACCATATGTTCTTTAACCATTAGATGTAGGTGTGTGTAAGTGTAGCTCTAATCATTCTTATAAAAACATCCTAGTATATTGAGGATACTGGTTTTGTTACAAAGGAATTGAATAAAAAGAGTTTAGGGGGTTGGAGAAGAAAAATAAAACAAAACAACATTAGAGAAGACATTACCTCAAAATCGGGTAACTCTTCTTGATTTGAGCCAAAGGCTTCCTTGGGAAGAGTTCTGCCCAAAGTGAGGCTTCTAGGAGTAAGAGGAGGAAGTTGGGAGAGTATTTGGGCAGAGGTTGGCCGAGAAAAATGGCTTTAAAGTGTAAATGAGGTGGGAGAGGTGGGGGCCTTTTATAAGTGGAGATGAGGGGCACTCTTGGAAAGTAAAGAAAAGTCACTTTATTATAAAATGAGTTTTGGATTTTAGAGGTCCCACACTTATATAATTCAAGGATAAGATGATAAGGGTTATAAATATACTAATCCAATAGGTCTCTGACAAGTGTAAGCTTTGGATTTTACATTATCTTTCCATTTTATTTAAATCGTTAAATAATGAGGTCATCGCTGCATCATCATGATGTCATAAATAATTTAATTTATTTAATGTCCAAAAATTATAAAAAAAATACTATGATGTAGGAAATCTTTTTAGATTTATAATGAATATTTATAATCAAAATTTGGACTTGTGTAACCCCACTTAAAAACTGTTTTAGTAAAACAACTCATGTTTGTGTCAATTTAATTTTAACATTAAATAAATATATATTAATGTCATTTTCCAACCAAAGTGGCTCCATGGGGTCCCCAAGTTGACCCATGGGTTGTCTTGGTCGGCCATGACTCATCCAATAGAAGTAGGACAAGTGTCAAGCTCATCTCATATTATTAAAACATTATTTTTACCTTAAACTACACTAATTACCTCTAATCGCGATTAAGAACTTAAAAGTTACTATTCACCAAAAATTATTTTAATCTCATTGAACCACATTTTACTTCTTAATGACAACAATGTATGTCGGATTTTTGAAAATCAAATCACAGAAGTGGTAATATTTCATTTAAACGAAAAATCAGTTATTTAACTACCACTTAGTGGTTTCACTATTCATCAAAAATAGAAGTTTTTCAGAACAAGGCCAAAATTTCACCCTAAGCTATAATTGATATTCCGAATTCAAAAATGATGTCTCTTTTAAAAAATTCCAAACATATAAGTTGCATTAATTAATTTTATAATTAATTCCCGCTATTACAACAAATAGTGTGTTTTTAAGAAACAATTTATATCAAAAGATTGGCAATTGTTTATGTCCAATTTCAATGTTAAATTAATTCTAATGACCACCATTGGATAAAATGGAAAAAATAAATTCTAATTATACTTTAAAACAACTAAATAGTATAATTTATCACTATAAATTATTTTGATTAAAAAAGTTGTTTTTAAGTAATTTTCACTATTCATAAAAAATTGGAAGTTCTCAGAAAATTACAAAAAATTCAACTTTGGATAATTTCGATATTACGAATACAAAAATGAAGTCCATTTTAAAATATAAAATTTCTATAATTTTAAAAAGTGGTTATTACTATTCATAACGACTACTTTGATTAGTCGCGGTGTTTTAGAACTCGAAGTTGCGTACAATGCAAGCTATTGCATTATTAAATGAGAAGCGTATCATGGAAGCTCGAGGTGTTACATTCTCCCCTCCTTCAATAAATTGCGTCCTCACAATTTGAAATTTTTCTTTGAAAATAAAAGGTTGAAAAGAGAAAATACCTTTGAGGAAAACCCACATCGGAAATAAGGTTAATAAATATATAACATTAAAAGAAAGCAAGATAAGTACAAAGGTCACCCGATATAGCCCATTCTAGGATTCTATGAAAATATGGATATGGAGGAGAAACAAACCATCAAGGTCTGATGGAGAGTTATAGAAAACAGGATTAGGAGAAAGTTTAACTACAAGAAAATCACAAACTTTTGATTGGTTAAACGGTCATTGAATCCCCAGTTGGAAAAGTTAACCGACAACATTTTTGTTTTAAGTTACCTTTTATAATGTTGAGGAATTTATTTAGGAGATTTACTAAGAACGTAAGGGAATATACATACTTGTTATGTATACTTTCATTCGTTAATAAATTTTTACCACAAACCCATCTTTTACTTCAAATGGTAACGGAACTCAAAAATATTCTATTTATCCTAATTGTATAAGGTTCCAAATGTTAACACATACCATTTAGATTAGTAAAATTATTTTGTAATAACCAGGGACTTCCTGTAGGCTAGTGGTAGGAAATAAAGGCCTGTCGCACTATGATTGTGGGTTCGATTCCTGCAGCTTTGTCCGACGCGACGGGTTATGCCCCACCCTGCAGGTTGTCCTTTTCCTAAAACTATAGTATCATAATATTCCAAAAATAATCTTCATAAATTTTTTAACCTTAAACAATACTATCCAAAGATCAACTTAATCCAATCCAACCTTTATAGTTATCCAAAATACCTCTATCCAGACTTTCTCTAAAAGGTCTCTTAATTCCAAAATCAATTTATCAGATTCCCCAAACAAATTAAAGTTTCTCTTATTGTCACATACTAAAAATATAATTACCTTCATCATATTAAAACCTTACTGAAATCAACAAGTACTGTAGTACAATCTATATATATATATCATATTATTCTAATAACCAGAATATAATCCATGAGTCCAAAAGCACCAATACATTAGTTATTCTGCTTCAACTGTAGTAACAGCATAAGATTGTCCTTGATCCCTTGGCCTTTTCTGAGGTAAGTTTCCCTGACGCTTAGGACATTCATTTGCATAATTACCCATTTCTCTACAATTGTAGCATTCAACATTGATAGCCTCTTTCTTTCCCTTGCAATCACGCGCCTGGTGACCTTTTTCCCCACATTTATAACAAACTCCCATTCCTTTTAGGCAAGTACCAGGGTGATTCTTCCCAAAATTATCACATAATGGAGAATCCTTCTTTCCCTTTTTCCCTTTATCTGTCTCTTGTTCCACCGTTCTTTTCTTCTCTTGCTTTACTTTGTTGTCATAAGACTTAGAGAATTCCTTTTCTGTCTTGATAGCACATGAGACAATATCTTCGTATGTTGAGAACGATTGTGATACTAAAGCTCGACGGAGAAATGGTTTTAACCCATCAAAGAAACGATCAATCTTACCTCTTGAGTTATGTATATAATCTACAGCATACCTCGCTAACCTTGTAAAGTTGGCCTCATACTTTGCGACATTCTCATCCTCCTTTTGTCTCAGACTCAAAAATTGTCTTTCCATATCTGCTCGATGGTCACGAGGATAGTATTTTTCTAGGAAAAGCTCTTTGAACTCCCTCCATTCCATATTCGATACGTCATCATCTTCCTTTGTGTTTTGAATCAGCGACCACCACTGATCGGCATCTCCAGTGAGGCGGTAAACTTCCATGACAACCTTCTCCCTTTCGCTACTCCCCAAGGCATGGAATATTTTCTCTAAGGAGTTTATCCATTGCTCAGCTACTAATGGATTTGTACCCCCATTAAATGTTGGCGGTTGTTGCCTCATGAAGCGGTCTAACATTGATCCTCCACGTTGCAGATCAGGGTGCTCCATACGAGTAAGGTTGTTATTCATAACCTGCGTGAGTTGTCCCAGTACGGTGAGAAGCTGATCAGCACCAGTTGTATCACTAGCTCCACCATAATTATCTTGAGCAGGAGGGAAATCCCTACACAGAGTGCGTGCATTGATACGGTTTCCATTCCTTCCACTAGGCGCCATTTCTAAATAATGGCATAAACTGGATTAGTTTATGAATCAAAATACATAATTCCATACTTGTAAAACACTTAACATAAATTGAACTAATTATGGATATAATCCATAATTATAAAAATGTTTTCTTTGAGGAAGTATATACTCGTAACCCTTCATAGTGGTTTGTAAAGAAAATGGGAATTATCCTAAGCATATCCCCCGGGAGTGTCGTAACCAAGAGTGCAGCAAGGCCCGTTGTCGTGCACCAGTTCCCGTTCGAGTCTAGCTCAAAGCGGTGTTTTCAGGTTTTACCCCTAGGTACATCTGTGCCAGAGCCGCCTCTACCTGCTCGTATCCAGACAGGGATGTATTGCTTGGAAAACTCACAAAATCTCTACAATACCAAAATTTTCAGGAAGTTATTCTATACTAATCCTCAAAGTTCATCTTAGGTCTACGTGCTCTAATCAGAGTTTGTCTAAATCTAGCTTCCAAGGTTAGTACTAAACTGCCTCTGATACCAACTGTAACGCCCCGACCCTAGCTACCCAGAGTCGGTGCATTACTTCGTAACATTGGCATGATCACAAAAGATCAAGTCTCGAAAGACCGATTAGTTTAGTAGCCTTGGAAACACTAGATACATTCATAAGTCTTACATTACATCATAAGGTGAAAAACTACAATAACAAAGTATCCATAGTCCACACTCATATCCTCTTCTGACTATCCCTGCAGGTCATTCATAAAATACTTCTTCACATCCTGGAAAATATTAAAACATTGAAAGGGGTGAGCTCAGATGCTCAGTAAGGATAACAATATTGCGGAAGCCTTCATAAATAAACATAAAAATTTAAGGCAATGTATAACTAAAACAAAATCCTTTTAAACTTGAACATCAACATAATAAGGAAAAAGTAAAATGAGATAATGCCATTCACTTCTTCACATGGATATTCTACTGGTCGAATAATCACATGAAATATCAATAACCACTTTCATAATGAGGGAATGTATAATTCCAGACATTCTGAAACATTTTGTCAAGGCCTCAGCCAAGACATCTAAAATGATTAAGGCCTCGGCCAAAACCATAAATCAAATTGGGAAAGGGCCTCGGCCAATTCCATGTCTAGTTGTCTCATGAGACCTACCGATGCATCGAGGAGCTATAGTGGGCTCCGCCCGTCACTTATTAAGTCCAATACATTCCTCATATGAATAGGTTTAAACATATCATAAACCATAACATAATCGTATCACATAAAACATGCATAAAGGAAACATAACATTTCCACATTTCAATCACAAGATATCAATACAACACATTGATAAAAACGCTTTCAAAACCATTTTCAATACCAAAATAAAAGAAAGTTAAAACTTTGTATTTATTTTTCATTAAAAAAAATGATGGCTTGTAGAGGAAGCCGAAACTCAAATAATGGTCACGACGGCGGAGAAGTCGTTGTCGCCGCATAAGTACGGAAATAAAAACATTCCCTTTTTTAGTTTAGCAAAATTCTTCGTATACAAAGATTCCTTTTGAATAAATGTAAAAGTCAAAGGGCTTTATACACCGTATAAAAGAAAATTGTGTATAAAACCAAATATGCCTCAATGAAAGGAGATTGAGACGAAGTCCTTAAAAAGATCATTTTTAAAATAAAATAGATCTGTTATGTGTATTCACTATAGGTACACATAAAGAACGTAAAAATACAAAATAGGACATAATAATATCATGACATAATTTAAAAGTAGGAGATTAACCCAAAGAATAGAAATTGGGTTAAGAAGTTCCCTTACAAAGATCATTTTTTAAATAAAATAGATATATTATGTGTATTCACCATAAGTACACATAAATAAAATACAAATACAAGATATGACATAATAATATAATGACATAATTTCAAAGTAGGAGATTAACCCAAAGAATGGAAATTGGGGTAAGAAATTCCCTTACCTCGTGTCTGACTTGACTCAACCGTTCTTTAACCTCCTGAATAATAAACTAGAGTTAATATATACCTTATTAAGAACCATTTTAAATTTCATTATCCTTATTATATCACTTATTACAATGATATGAACATTATGTAATTATTTAAGTTAATAACGGTCGTTTTGTCGATCTTTGGTACTTGAGTCAACAATAAACTTCTTATAATTACAAGTTGTTTATGTGGTAGAATATCCATTATCTCCAGAATTATATTCATGATTTAGATGTCATATATATCTTATATATCTAGTATATACATTCATTTATAATATTACGTAACATTTAGAGGTAAGAAATGAAATGCACCGTTCATGGAGACGGTAAGCCGTACGTACGCATGAACGCTACTTTCATTTCAATTTCATATTTAATGGAACGAAATCATAATGACAAAAATTTCTAATATAATTCCATTATAATATAGTGTATAATACCATTTACTCCATCCTTTATACATCCCACATATGGCATTAACGATTCAAATCATTTTGAGGGGGCGGTAGTCCGCACTTCCTAAAATGAAATTATCGCGTTTTACCCATGATGGAAATCATAAATTATGCCATAAATGAGAAATACAGAAGCATAAGTAAAACATAAACATATTATATATCATATATAAAAATAGTGACATCTTAATGGCCACCTTTTAATGTGTTATATGAGTGTTGAACAATCATCGTTTCGTGAGGCAGAAATTCGCCATCCACAGAAACCGTATGTTCTTTAACCATTAGATGTAGGTGTGTGTAAGTGTAGCTAGAATACTTCTTATAAAAACATACTAGTATATTTAGGATACTGGTTTTGTTACAAAGGAAATTAATAAAAAGAGTTTAGGGGGTTGGAGAAGAAAAATAAAACAAAACAACATTAGAGAACACATTACCTCAAAATCAGGTAACTCTTCTTGATTTGAGCCAAAGGCTTCCTTGGGAAGAGTTCTGCCCAAAGTGAGGCTTCTAGGAGTAAGAGGGGGAAGTTGGGAGAGTATTTGGGCAGAGGTTGGCCGAGACAAATGGCTTTAAAGTGTAAATGAGGTGGGAGAGGTGGGGGCCTTTTATAAGTGGAGAGGAGGGGCACTCTTGGAAAGTAAAGAAAAGTCACTTTATTATAAAATGAGTTTCGGATTTTAGAGGTCCCACACTTATATAATTCGAGGATAAGATGATAAGGGTTCGAAATATACTCATCCAATAGGTTTTTGACAAGTGTACACTTTGGATTTTACATTATCTTTCCATTTTATTTAAATCGTTAAATAATGAGGTCATCACTGCATCATCATGATGTCATAAATAATTTAATTTATTTAATGTATAAAAATTATAAAAAAAATACTATGATGTAGGAAATCTTTTTAGATTTCTAATAAATATTTATAATCAAAATTTGGACTTGTGTAACCCCACTTAAAAACTGTTTTAGTAAAACAACTCATGTTTGTGTCAATTTAATTTTAACATTAAATAAATATATATTAATGTCATTTTCCAACCAAAGTGGCTCCATGGGGTCCCCAAGTTGACCCATGAGTTGTCTTGGTCGGCCATGACTCATACAATAGAAGTAGGACAAGTTTCAAGCTCATCTCATATTATTAAAACATTATTTTTACCTTAAACTACACTAATTACCTCTAATCGCGATTAAGAACTTAAAAGTTACTATTCACCAAAAATTATTTTAATCTCATTGAACCAAATTTTACTTCTTAATTACAACCATGTATGTCGTATTTTTGAAAATCAAATCACAGAAGTGGTAATATTTCATTTAAACAAAAAATCAGTTATTTAACTACCACTTAGTGGTTTCACTATTCATCAAAAATAGAAGTTTTTCAGAACAAGGCCAAAATTTCACCCTAAGCTATAATTGATATTCCGAATTCAAAAATGTATATTTTACAAAATTCCAAACATATAAGTTTCATTAATTAATTTTATAATTAATTCCCGCTGTTACAACAAATAGCGTGTTTTTAAGAAACAATTTATATCAAAAGATTGGCAATTGTTTATGTCCAATTTCAATGTTAAATTAATTCTAATGACCACCATTGGATAAAATGGTAAAAATAAATTCTAATTATACTTTAAAACCACTAAATAGTATAATTTATCACTATAAATTATTTTTATTAAAAAAGTTGTTTTTAAGTAATTTTCACTATTCATAAAAAATTGGAAGTTCTCAGAAAATTACAAAAAATTCAACTTTGGATAATTTCGATATTACGAATACAAAAATGAAGTCCAATTTAAAATATAAAATTTCTATAATTTTAAAAAGTGGTTATTACTATTCATAACGGCTACTTTGATTAGTCGCGGTGTTTTAGAACTCGAAGTTGCATACAATGCAAGCTATTACATTATTAAATGAGAAGCGTATCGTGGAAGCTCGGGGTGTTACACCTCTTATTTCCAGCCATTGAATAGAATAAAGGGAAAATTAGATATGTTAATTTTTAAATTATTTAACACATAAAAAGAAACTATGAACATTAAAGGGATAAATCATAAATGAAATATGTTCCTTAATGTAGGAATTTATAGGATTGAATATAAGTTATCTATGATCTATTTCCTAATATAAAATCTTATAGGCATATTTTGTTCCCTTAATAATGGTTTTTACGAGCTTGTGAATTTATTAAAGAATATCCCCAAGGATTTTCAAATTTGGTGTGCAATAAGGCTCCTTATCCTGCACCAATTCTTGATTGAGTCTAGCTCATCATGTTTTTTTTGAGGCTGTTACCACTAGGAACATATGTTCTAGAGACACATAAACTTAAAGAATCTAGAAAGGGACATATTTTCATGGAAACTAATTATGTCTAGTCTTAAACCTAAGTCTTTTACTAGTTTTTTCCTAACTTAATCTAAAAAATAACTAAACTTTCTTTTGATACCAACTATGATATCCTATATCTTCAATACACTTTATTTCATGATTTATTACATAAAATCACAATTACTACAACCTAAAAGATAGAGAATACTAGGGCCTATGGGAGATTAGTTATTTTTCATATCAACTTGTTACATGGATACAACAATATTATTTAAAACTTCCTTAACAATCTTCTTAAATTCCTTATCTTTTAAAATAGCCCGAGATAACCATAGGAAATACATAAGAAAGGCGTGGGATATAAATCCTAACAAGGAATAAAAAATAATAACATGATTAAAGTATTAAATTTTAATTAATATTCAATTAAATTGGATATAAAAGTGGTGAGAATCATAAATGTGAACATTGAAGCATGGAATATGATGATAAGATAAAGGCAACTTGGGAATATGGAAACAACATAAAACATGAAATCATAAACATTGGTCAAGTATTTACACTAAGACATCATAACCAATTGGAAAATGTCCCATCATGGATTATACTTACTCTCTAATCCCATATGTCATGTCTCATGAGACTAAAATATTATCTAATGCATTGGAGTGCTATATAATTCCAGGCACATCCATCGCTTTTATATCATGAACATGCATAAGTGTTCCACACATATCATCCAATATAGGATCATATTTCATCACATTTAAACCATAAATTAAGGATTTTATAATAAATACATGGAATTAACCAATAAAACAAGTATTGTTATGTCTATATTAAAATCCATGAGTAGAAATGGGGATGGTATTCACAATACAAATGTTTTTTCATGAAATTTTTTTGGATAATTTCGACAGCATAACTGGGGTACATAATGAATCATGGGAGGGATTAATGAGGGTGAAAGGGGTATATAATAAATTGGAAATTATATTTTATTTAATAGAGATATGTAATAAAATAATACAACATGAACAATTTGGAATTAAAATGCATAAAAAAAGGGTTCTTGAATAAAAGTTTGGAATGGGAAAATCACATAATTTCGGCATCCCGATAATGGTATATAATGAATCATGGGAGGGATTAATGAGATTAAAATGGGTCTATAATTACTTGTAACTCATAAAGTCAGTATGAGGGATGTGTAAAATCATATCCCATCAATATTAATTAAAATAAAAAAGGTTTTGTATACATATGGTTCTTCAATAAAGAGGAGAAGGAGAGGATCCCTTACTTCGACATAGTAATAACATAGGTTAAGGGTATAAAATAATAAATAAATGATATATAATTATTATAAAATCAAATAGAAAATAAAGGTATATTTATAAATCCATGATAACATAACCAATTGAAATTCAAAAGGATAAATGAAAAGGAGGTACTTGAATAGAAAAGAAGCTAGGGAGACCTCCCTTACATTTAGAGGGTGACTAAAAAAGATTGAAAGGAAGTTATTAAGAGATTGGGGGAAATTTGGGAGGGATATAGAAAATAATTGGTAGAGTAATTTAATTTTACATGGTTTTTGGATGAAGAGAAATGAGATCTTGGGAGGGTTTATATAGGGAAAGAGAGGGGAGTTCTTCATTATTTCCCATACTTAGGTTTTAGACTATAAAATAAATTTATCAAAAAAGAAGAAACTTTGCATGGTTTATTCCAAAGGGGAGTGCATTTAATTATTTTATTATTCCATGAACCATTAACATTAAAATAAAACCAATGGTTATGTGGAAGTGAGTAATGTTTATGAAGAATTGATTTTGGAACCTTAAAATATAATATTGGTTTTAGAGGATTCGTAATGAGTTTATAAAGTTAAACAAATAACCTCAAATATGAATTATTTTAAAGGGGATACATATATTTGTTCATGTATACCTTTTATGGAACATGTTTCATCACTTTCGAGCCATTATGATGTCATAATACATATTGTATATTTATATCATATTTAATTTTTACCCGAAAAGTTGACTATCTTAGAAAATTATGAAATATTATACCTTGGATAATTTTTAAATTTGTATTCCAAAAATAATATTTATTTTATCTAAATATTTATATAAAAATGAAAAATTACACTTTTTAATAAAAATCCACATTAATTGAAAAATACTGGGTTTTTGACAATAATAGTTTTTGGACCCTTAAAAAAATTACATATTCACTTTATAAAATTATATTATCATTTATATTTAATATATACTATTTAATAATATTATTTTACTAAAATAAAATTTAGTTAAAGAATTCATCAAAAGGAATATATTAATTTAAATTACATATTGCCCAAAAATATAATTCAATTTTTTACATATTAAAATCTAGATTTTATTAAACTGATTAGGCACTCATTTATAAAGTAAAGAAGGAATAATTATAATAATTATTTTATTTAAAATAATATATATATATATATATATTCATACGATTTGGGTCATGATACATATACATTTATTACACTAGTGAATGCCCTAAGGGTAAGATGTCCCATAGTGATATTATCTTGGGGTAGTTTGGTGAACATGGTTTGGGACATGATTTTAATGAGCTTAAATTTTTTTTGTAAATTATTTTGATCTTGATCTAGCTATTTAATCTCAAATTGGGTTTGGTAAATCTAAATTTCTAGAGATTATCTCTCCCTCAAAAGCTCACATAAATGGGATTTATATGGTATGATCCTATTGGTCGAGGCAATCAATTCCTTTATCTCTGTCAATTGGTTTTTTCATAACCCTTAATATATAATAATAATAAGATTACCATTAAATGGATATATTATCAATGATTATGTTTCTTAAATGCATTTAAAATCTGATAGGATATAAAAAAATAAGTTCATGTTCTTTCTATAACCATAATACATAATAGGAATTTTAATTCAACCATAAATGGAATTTTATTTATCAAAGTTTAAGTCGTTAAAAGTTTCATTCCACGTATTAATGCTTAAGCATTATTCTAGGGGATAAGGATTCCTATGAATACTGAAGGATACATTTGAGATTTGTGTCATGCATGAATAATTAAGGGTTATGTTGAGATTTAATTCCCCCCATAAATACATAATGTTACATTGGAGTTTGGTGTCATCCATAAATTATTAAGGTTTATATTAGGGTTATGGTCCCCCAAGAATAAATAAGGTTACATTGAAGTTTCATACCATCTAAGATGGATTAGAGGTTACAATAGTATTTAAGGTCCCATATGAAATATTAGGTTTTTGCTTGAGTTTCATGATATCCAGAAAGGATTGAAGGGTACATTTGAGTTTAAGGGATCTCTATAAAACTTAAGGGTTATACTGAAGTTTTGTGTTACCAATGAATTCTTAAATTGTAAACTGAGGTTTAAATTCACATAAGATGATTTAATGATTATTATGGAGTTTAATTCTTTCTAGGAACAATTAAAGGGTTAACTTAAGTTTTTAAGGTCTCCTTGGAAGTCTTAAAGTTATTTAAGGAGAAAAAATTGGGTTAGTGGTGTTGGTATTTGACCTATAAGAGTGGATTAGTATGTATCACTATGAAGTGAATGAAAAACCACATAGTTTGATGCCATAAAATTGGTAATATAATACTTGTTTTGTTAGTGTGAAAAACACCATTGTGGTTCATTTTAAGGTCATAAAATTATAACTATTGGAGTTAATTTTTAGGACATGCATCTAGGATGATCAGTGTGCCTTTTAAGGATATGTATCTAAGACCAATTTGCCAGGAATTTTATGGTAATGAGACTCAGAACCTTTTTAAGTAGTTTAAAGTCATGAAAAGTAACTAATTAGTTGGAAGGTTTATTGAAATTGTGTAGTTAAAAACAAATTCAGAAGTTTTACTTTTATGTTTTAGCTTAACAGATGTGTTAGGTGGAGGTTTTGAGTCATACATTAGATTAGAGGCCTATAAGCCTCAAGTTCTATAATTAACATAGTGAGGTTATATTGGGAATTATCATGAATGGTTACCCATATATGAGTCATCCTCCTCCTATTGGTGACTAAGTAGGAGGAATTATTACTAATTAGATAAGTGAAATGAAGCAGTGGGAGTAATGTCGGGATTATGTTGGGTTTATGGCTAGGAGAATTGTATGGTTCAAAAATTTCTTGGGAGAAAACTTTGGGAGTTATACCAAAAAATGAAATTGGATTCCCAAATATTTTGGATATAAATTTAGGTGTATTTCATTCACTAGGATAAAGGCTATTAAAATAAATAGGCATCCTTATTAACTATACATTAATAGAGTCCAATAAGGAATTATTTAGCCCCTCATTTTAAAAGATCATTATAATCAAAGGGTTGAATTTTTTACTACACCTCAAGACATAATGAGAGTAAGATAAATTACATAGGAGATACCTTCTATAGTTCTTAGGGTATCCTTTATCAGGGGATGGGGTGGGGGGGGGGGGGTGAAATCACACTATCCATTCATGGTATTTGAGTGGAACTAAAATATAGAGGGATTTTAATAGTTATATCCATGTTTGTTGATGTATTCCAAAAGTAATACCTAGTTATTAGAGATTGATAAAGAATAATTTTGGGGACATGATATCAGAAATGTACAAAAATCAGGGTAGGTAATCATGGATATGACCTATGTTATATGAATGACCACAAATTCCTATGCGTTAGGACGTAAAACAACACATGTTCATATAAAAGGATTCCTGATTGTAGTTATCCACATGAAAATATACAAAATAATGGGTTTATATATTGATATATGTGTAATCATAGGTGTAATTACTTGTGTACTTAATAATATTATTAAGGAATTTTTACAGCCTTATATGGTAATTTTAGACAATTTGACCATGGTTTTGTTGAACATTTAATTACTATTTAGGTTTTTTTTTCATTCGAGAATTTAGATATGGTATTTTTTGTTTAAGAATAAAATTTGTGGTATTTTTGGATGTGGATAGAGTTTTGTTATAAGGTTTAGGAGATTAGGTTGAGGTTTTGGTTTTGTTAAAAGAGAAAAATAAAAGTGGTGATGAAAGAAATAGCCCACTAGAGTTCAGATGGATTACATCAGATGCTTGGTGGAACCTCAAGAAGCTTACTAGACTCCACATAAGTTTCTAGGTATCCCAATATAGTTACGTTGGATTAAAAGTATTTTATTTAAAGTAGTTGAAACTATAATTTTCCTCATAATTTTTAAAAATCCATAAAGGGTCCTTTAAACAACATTCCTCCCTACCCCATATGCTTGCCTTGTGAGTTCCTACATGGTGTATCCTCCTCTCTCATTTCCTTACATGATTCCAGAAATATATAAGGGGTGTTTGTTTACAAATTCTACGGTTTTCCTCACCCATCTCTTCCTTCTTACCTCTTTTATTCTATTATTTTGATCTCCTTTCTTCAAAGATAAGTAATTGGATTTATTCCCATCAAGGAATGGTGGAGTTTATCTCCGACCTTAGGGATTCCTCTCTTTATACATAAATGAGGCCTGTGTGGGTGATTTTCTACTTTTTCATTATAATTTTCATTGAATGACTTTATGGTATGGTTAATGATTTAGATTTCATGATGTTAAAGTGAAATTTAAGATTGATTTCTTATATATTGTTTAGATCATTGGGGTACTATGGTGTTGGGATAATTTTTATTTTTGGATTCAATTGTGTTTACATGAATTTTAGTTGTTATTTTATTATAGAGATTATGTTGTTAGAATTCATATATAAAAAAATTTGGTTTAATGTTTCCAAGGTTCTGTTTCAAGAATTATTTAGATTCTTAGAGCCCACCCTTTTTATTGGTGGGTGGTATCAAACCTATGAGTGATTATTGGTATATGTATTTAACATGCCTTCTATTTGTTTTAAAAAAATATTAAAAAATATAATATTATATTTTTGGAAATATAAATGGGTGGTTAAAAAATATTTTAGAACAACTAAATAAAAGTTTTAAATGGATTCATGGAGTAACAAGTTTGAAAAATCATTATTTCTTAATAAAATTGATACCCATGCTTATTAGTTTGTAATTTATTTATGCCTTACAGTCCTAAGATATAATTAATAAATTTATTCCTTTAAATTTGTGTCAGGTAACTCATGTTAGGATATATTATAAAATATTATTATTTCTAAATGATATAGAATCTTCTTGATATCCATTTTGGGTTGTGATGGGTACCCCAAGGTGAAAAAAGTGACAAACCACCTTGAGGGAAGCTTGTAAGAAAATAATTATATCTTGAAATAAATTTTTTTGGTTTATTCAATTATATATTAAATTCATATCTATGTGTGATATATATATTGTAAATGGACATGAGCCCCTCCTATTATAACTTAAATGGTCTATAATCCAACAGACCATGCTTAAACCTTTGATAGGTTGGTTCATTAGTGGATATGTTGTGGATGAGTTGTTTATGTGAAGGACGTGATTTTACAAGGTAATAAATATTAAATATATGTTTAAATCTATGATTTAATAGGTGATGATAAAATTGTTTTCAATTTAAATTTATGTGTAAAGGTTTTGTGTAAAAATATTGTTTTATAATGGTTTCCTTTATAAAAAATATTTCTATTTTGGATAAATATATTTTACTTTAAACGATGTATCTAAATATGTTTTGAAAAAAAACCATCCTCTTATATTTAAAATAATTTCCTCACGAGTAATTATAAATGGTATATTTTTATAGAATATGGTAAAAGAAGATGTAATTTTTCTAGCCACTCCTAATCATTTTTTTGCCTCTATTATTACAAGAATCACCACTACTTTCCTTATTTGTTATCATCTTATATATAATACCAATGAATTTTATTTGTATTGAGACTAGTATGTTTTATTTTTTACTATTATACTTTATTCTTATATTAACATACTACTTATGTTATTCTTATAGTTAGTGTTGGTTGTATCTATTCTTGTGAGATTTGATGTTTATGTATTACAAGAATGGATATCGCTTCCTTGTTAAGTTTGTTATTCCCTTACTATATAAATATTGATAAATGTATAGTTGGTGATGTCTATTGAGCTTGTATATAACTTAAATATTCTAATCATGCTATTATCTAAGCATGTTTATTTTCTTGATGTTGATCATGTATAATTTTCAACATTGTTATGTTCTACTTTTAGTGTACCTTGCTTTCCTTACCATACTTATGATTTAGTTTGATTTTTATCCAATATATATGATGTCATGGGTGTTCAAATAGGCCATGTTTATTAATTAAACTACAAAATAATGTGTATTATATTGTGTATATCTATTATAAACTTTATGAGAATGTATCCCAACCAATGATACCTATGGTTTAATGGGATGGGTGCTGCACACTAACCTATTGTATACCCTACCCCCTTTCCACAAGATAGGATATGGATGTGACTTGAATTATTATACACCTTAACCTTTCTTGGAGAGAGATATTTAAACCTTGAATTAGTATATATATATATATTCCCACTATCTCCTTTTAATTATGGAATTGGTACATCATCATAGATCTTAAGATAAGTTGAAATCATGTAGTGAATCTGTGGACCCTCTCAGTATAGGGAGATACCAGTTGTATTTTTTATGATTATTTAATGCCTCATTATTGATTTGTTTCCTTGTATCATTATTTATTTACAAATATACCTTAATCTCTTACAATAATACTATTTTATTATGTTTATGTAAATGAGTGGACATGTTTATATATATATACACCCATATATCACTATTGTTTTGAAACATAATTAGTAGTTCCCTACTGAGTAATTATGATCTCATCTTACATGGAAATCCCAATGAACATATAGATTAACTTTCTATATTTTAGGTATGTTCTATTATGGTAGTGGATATCCAATACATTTAGTATCCTTTATGTGCTTGAATTGGGAGTAGAATCAGTTTTAGCTTTAGAGTTGAGATAAAGGTAGTGATGGTTGGTGGTCATGTCATCATCTTTACTTATTCATTATTTTATTCTTTTTTCATAAATAATAATTTATATCGACATTTATTGTGACTTATTTATATTATTCATTTATCTTGAGAATTGTTCTTGCATATATTATTGTAGAGAGTATGGTATATTTTTGTCCATGTCATTACTAAATATGTCTTTTGGGATTTTTTATCTCTAGGGAGTATGACTTACATATGTTCCATGTCAGATTTATATAAGAATATTACCATGATATATATGAATAAACAATAGGAAAATCATTCCAAATCTTTTATAATGAGACCCATGGTGCTAGGGAAGGTTTTAGATGTAACAGAAGCACCAATTGGATTGTTTCCAACTTCGATCTTTTCAGTTTTGATGAATAATTCACAATATAAATGATTATAAATGTCATGACCAACAAATTAAATATGGTCAAATTTCATAAAATATCCCCAAAACCAAGTGAGTTGATCTTCTCTTATTAAATATATAAATAATTTAACATAAAAATTAAAATGGGTTTTGTAATTATTTATTCATAGAAGAGGTTGGTTTTATGAACACCATTTGGTTGTACTATCATCACAATAAAAAGATCTAAATATTGAATAATTTTAGTAGTGATATAAACAAACTCCATTGATCTTGAATAATGTACAATGTACTTTGAGTCCTAGCACAGAGGTACAAACCATATTACATCACTCCCTTTAGATTTCCACACAATCCTTAAAATATGTATTAAACAGGGAAGTCCATTAAAAACATTAGTAGTTTGAATATTTTCTATTTAGTTTCCTTATATTGAGAGGAGGAGGAAGGTGGAAAATTTCCCTTAGTTCTTGAGAGCATTGTAGAGAATTTTAACTATAGGTTTGAGAAAATCCCTAGAGATGTGTTTTGTTCAAAACCATGTCTAACCATAGAAAATGATATAATTAGGTATTTATAGAGATAAGTTTGAGAATAAATAGTAGCACATAAGCCCTTAATTGTTCTGATAATCACAAGAATAACCCACATCTAAATAATAATAATAGTAATATAATAGTAATATGATAATAATAATAATAATAATATTTACTTGACATTCAATGAACTCACAGATAAAATTAATATAATTTATTTAAATAAATAAATAATAATATATTTAAATGGTATTTAATATATATCATTCCTAACAGAATTTATTAATACATCTGCATTTCCACTTAGATATTTACCGAATCTCAAATAATATATAATATTCATTAAATAAATAAATATAATATTCATTATGATGTGAATAAATATTTATTTTAATATCACTTAAGTAAATAAATTATTTACTTATAATATATTATTATTTTTTACCTCTCAAATAAACAAGATAAAAAATTTATTATATATCAGTATAACCTTAAAAATAGATATTTATTTAATATTTTTGAATAATAAATACTGAATAAATTTTATTCCTCATACCGGAGAATAATATTTATTCAAATAATTAAATTAATTTTTTTTTGAGATCAATAAAAAATCAAAATGTGTGACCCTATATGATTATTCCTTTTTGATATAAGGAGGGTTCACCCAAATTCCAATATAAGTGTCTAAATACACATAAAATCACTAAATAGGAAGATGTTAATGTTGTAACATTAACAACCACATATGAACACCCATTATGTAACACAATACCTTTGCCTCAATATCTCATCAATCAATTTTTAATCTCATGTCATGAACCTATATTCTTGATATTACTTTATTTGAATTCTATAAATGAACTCATAAATACACCATGTCCATATAATTCAATGAGATAGTTCTATTTCAATCAAAGGTCCAAGCTATAAACTTTTATAATGATGAAAGGGAAAAATCCTTCCTTGAATTATTTATTAATAACATATCACTTATGGAATACCTAGTGTACCAAACATCACTATGAGTATATATCATCCGATTTTATGATAATAAATTTATATATGTGACTCATTATATGCATTAATAATAATATTAATGTCTAATGATGATTACACATGCTCGTGAAAAGGAATATCCAATGAAACATGTAACATGTAGAATTTCTATAGGTGGGTTTGTCCTTATAATCTCCCACCTTGGATATTACCAAGTTAAGAAATCATGATATTAAGTCTCATTCACTTACGAGTACGTTCACATGAAGATATGTATCATTTTCATCCCATCATAGGATGTCATATGTGTTGGGACTTAGATGGTGGAGATGTGTTGAATCTACTAAATTAGTTATGAAAGATGTTGGTCATAAGAAAGTTTCATAAGGTGTTGTCTTTTATTGATAAAAAATCATACAATTAACTTTTTTAATTACATTAATCAACCAAATTTGGTGATATTTACAATAAAGGTGATTAGATAATGAAATACCATCATATGAATAAATTACACAAGATAGAGATGGGTGGGAGGTTTTGTAACATCCCATTACTACTCTAATAGGTTCAACTTAAAACTTGTCATGGTTTTCTTTTTCATTTAGTGGGTTAGGGTTGAGTTTGAATTGGGAGGATAACTATAATGATGAAGTTAGAGGTTTTTTTACTTTCACCTTTAACAATGCTTTTCTGCAGACTACCATAGAATTACATTCTTTATAATAGTACTACACGTCATGTAATGGTCCTACATGCAAGTCATGAAACGCTTCATGTTGTGATGGGTACATACTGTGAGCTGTCATTACACATAATAATGAATTAATGATCATTTTTTAAACTCAGAGACTCTAGTTTTAATAAAAAATGGTTCACATTTCAACTATTACAAAACCTAATAATTTCATAATGTGTATTGGTATTACTCGTCGTCTAATACCCTGAATGAATTTTTAAAACATACAGTACAGTTGGATAATTCCTTTTGGATCCTATCCATTAATTTATCACATGACCTAAGGCTTTAACTAGGTGACCGCGAATCCTTCCAACCTCTCCGGATCCATTCATTTGATGTTCGGGTTTAGTTTAGCTCGCGGTGTGATTCATGGGTAAGTTCTCTCTCTCGTTCTTCATGTTTCTATCATTATCCACTCTTGGGTATTCAGTGGATCATCTTGGAATTGAGATATATATTACCTCTAGTGTTGTATCATTATTCTAGGTTGAGTTTTGACACCTTCTTCACCTTTTTTCTCATTTATGGGTGTCATTGTGAGTTTTGAGTTTCGAGAAGAGGAAGGTGGTTTCGTCCGGATTAAAAAAATTGATTAATACTAATTTATTAAATTTATTTCAATTGTCATTTAAGTTTAATTTCTCAAATTGTATTTCAATTAAATTGATAAAAACCTAATTCTAGTTAATTTTAATACTTGAAATGGTTTTGGCATAGAAATTTAAAAAACCCTAATTCTATTGAATTGGGGTGCGTTTAGGAAAATTAGCTTATTAAAATTGTTGAATTTAAACTATGAATTTGATGGAAATGTTTTCAATTAAATTGTGGGATTTAATTATTTAAATTAATTGTGAAAATTATATAATTGGGTTTGAATGGATTTCAATCTTTTTAAAATGGATTAAAATGATTTTATAGAAACCCAATAGTTTTATCTTGTGAAAAGGGTATGTTTTTGATAAAAACCCGTTTTGATTTAAAATGTAATGAAATTTTCATTTTGGAAATGGCTGAATGATATTTATTGTATTTTAAGGTGTCTTAAAATAAATTTCCCATCATGTAAGAGTTCATGCAATCCTTCGGTAGTTGGTGATTTTGTTTGGATACACTCTACACTATTACAATGTTCTAAAACATACCTGCGGCATGTCATATCCTCAATGGGAGGCCAATGAATATTCTCTAGCCAATGTCAGGGGGATGTGAGTATACTCATTTTTCTAATATCACTTAGAGAGTGTGGAATCCTATAGATAGTTAATACTAAATCACTTTTTGTAAGATAACTATGATGCTCACTTATTTATTTATATATGAGATATAAATGTATGCCAATGTTGTAAAACTGATTTACATGCCTTTGGTGGATTTACATAAACTATTTTATATAACTGCTTTCTTTAATCCATTGTTTTAGAAATATTCCATATCTTTTAAAGTAAATCCTATTTTTTAAAATCATTGTCCATAATTTTGAAACAGTATAACATGTTTTTCTTAAATATTATCTTTAATTTCAAAACCTATTTATTTTGAAAATTGAAATCTCTTTCATTGGATAATCTATATTTGGAATCTATTATGTAATCTTTTGTTGTATCCTACTAGGCTTAGGCTCACACCCTAGTTTTCCCTTCAGGTTTTTATAGAATTTCTTTTTCTAGGTTGGATAAAAGTTAAGAGATATATTTGAGGTGGATCCAACTATTGAGCTTTGGACTTTGTGAGTTTTTTCCTTAGGGACCTTGGGGATATTTTCCCTTTTTAGTACATGGGTTTTAGTATATTGGGTTTTTATTCCTTGTTGTATTCTGGTACATTACTCTTAGTGGAGATTACTTTTTTTATACATAATGTCTTATCTCTTTTACTTCCACTATGTTTTGTGGAAAAATTGTTCCCACTTCCATGTCGTATGATACTGGGTTCTAGTATCTAAACCATGGGGATCGGTAATGCCCTTCATTCCATGTCAGGTCCAGCTCGATTATCGGGTTACCATGGTACCTAGGATGGTTCATGAAAAAGTGGTATGAGAAGAAGGTTTGATCTTTTTTCTTAAAGTTAGTATTCATGTTTGAAATCTTGTTGGGAATTAAGAGGTATTTGCGAGTGAGTGTTAGGCTAGATCTCACTGAAATGAACCTTAAGTCACTAGGGGTTATTAGGGAATGACTTCTTATGGATTAGTTTTATTTATTTCCATATTCTGATTTGGATAGAGTGGAATCCAAACCTGGTTATTCCATTTGTTGGGAATAATATCTCTTGTTGCTCTGTTTGAGTGCGAATCTAATGCCTTCAATATTGTCTATAGATGTTGTGTAGCATCATGACTCTGATAGGATGTGTAAATCAGATCTAGGAGGAAGATGTTTCTAAACTGTAGTAAGAAAATACTCTAGTGGACCCAAATTTAGTTGAGGTGATTGTGCGCACTATCCAAGATCTGGTACATCCAACACCTTTAGTTTTCATTTAGGCTCAAGATGTGAATCTTCTAGGGTATGTTCTTAGAAATGATTCTCAAGAGTTTCTTCACTAACATCCTCCAATTCTTAAAGGATCCATTAATCCTCAACATAATGAGGAATGGTTGAGAAAGATAGAATGTATTTTTGTGTTCTTGGAAACACCATACATGATCAAGGTAAAGTGTTCCACCTTCATACTGGAAGGACCAAACAGAAGATGGTGGGACTCAATAGTGAGGGTAGGGAAACATAAGGGCTTAAAGTGGAAAGACATCAAGGTTCTTTTTAATAACTATTTCTATCTAGAGTCAATAATTTTGGACAAGGTTATAAAGTTTTTCAAGATTGAGCAGACTAACATAACCATAACCGAGTATGCAAATATCTTTATTGAGTTGGTGTAGTTTTCTCCTAAGATTTTATCTAATTAGATAATAAAGGCTTGATAGATTGATTTAGGACTTAGATCAGATATAATTTATCAAGTTTTCTTATTGAAGCTTCCCACTTATGCTGATGTGCTAGATCGGGTGATAATGGTTGAGATAGACCTGGCTAGCAAGTTAGGGTTATTGGGAATTTCTTTTCCTCCCAGTGGGAGCATTATTTCCTTTAAATGAAAATGGAACTATGATGATTCTCATGGTAGTTCTCACTGGAAGAGTAATTCCAAACCTCCTACAACATCAGGAGGAAGTTCTTTGACCTGATACCAGTGTGGAAAGATAGAAAATTCAAATAGTGTTTGTATTGAGACACCTAATAACTATAGTTCCTATGGACGTTCAGGGAACTTATAGAGATTCTACCATCATTTCTCTACTCTATGTAGTGGACCAAGATCATCATCTCCTCCTAAAACTATGAGCCAACCATATGCTACATGTACAAAAGAGTTCCAGCCACAAGCATCCGAGATGAATCTGGTTCATGTAGTAGAAGAGTCTCCAGAGGAAGCAGATGCGGGTCCAACGACTATGAAAGTTACTATTAACATAAAATCACCATTAGTGAATGCTCTATTTGAAACTGGTTCATCTTATTATTTTTTTACAACTGATATTGTAATTCTTCTTAATCTTTCTATGGAGAAAATATCTCATGAAGTGGATATTACTACACCCATTGGTATGAAGATAGAGTAGGGTACTTGTAGTCCCAATTGTGTCTTCTCTCTTTAATATATCAAGATTTCTTGGAGTTTTTTGGTTCTCGACAAGAAATATCTTGACGTCATATTTAGGATGGATTGGATCATTGCTAATAAAGCCCATATTGATTATTATCTTCGATGGGTCTACTTTACTACACACAGTGGTACGTCTCTTGTCTTTCAAGGTGATTGAGACTTGAGGTCAAACTGAGATGGACCTTCTTATCCAAAGTTGGGGAAGGTGATATCATTTTTTTATTTTGATCTAGAGCATTAATCTTTGAGAAATGATATCCCACTAGTCTACATCGAGTTTCCTGACTCATTTCCTTCAGATTTATCTGTTTTTTCACTCGAAAGGGAAGTTGAGTTCTATATTAAAATAATTCTTGATAATCAACCAGTTTCAATTCCCTCATACCACATGGAACCAATGGAATTGAAAGAGATAAATTCCCAGTTGGATGATCTTCTTGAGAAAGGATTTATATGCTTGAGTGTGTCACATTGGGTTGTGTTGGTTCTCTTTCCTAAGAAGGTTGATGGATCTCTTTTCCTATGTGTTGATTATAAAAAACTCAATCAAGTCACAATAAAGAAAAAGTATATTTTCCCACAGATTGATTATCTATTTAATTAGATAAAAGGTTTGAAGTGGTTTTCAAAGATTTATCTTTGATCTGATTACCATCAGTTGAGGATAAAAGAATCCGACATTCATAAAACCACCTTTCAGAGTAGGTAAGACCATTATGAGTACCTTATTATTCCATTTTTTTCTAAAAAATTATCATACATATTTTATGGCTTTGATGAAAAAGATCTTCCATGAGTATCTGGATACTTTTTTAGTGGTATTTGGGGATGAGATCCTAGTTTACTCTAAATCCGAGAAGGAACATTTGCATCATCTGAGAACAGTTCTGATTTTGTTGAGAAGCCACTAACTCTATGAAGCTCTCAAAATTCAATTTCTGGATTTCAGAAGTGAAATTACTAGGACATGTGGTGTCTGAACAGAGTATATCAGTTGATTCTAAGAAGGTGAAGGATGTTATGACATGGGAGAGAACACAAAATTTCTTTGATATTCATAACTTCTTGGGCTTATCCAGATACTACCAAATGTTGTTTAATAACTTTTCAAAGTTGGATTCTTCGACGAATTCTTTAACTCTAAAGGGGGTGATTTTTGTTTGGGATGATAAATTTCAGATTTTCTTTTGTTGAAATGAAATGTATTTTTACTATTATGCTTGTGTTAACTCTTCCATGGTCCGGGCATGACTATGTGGTCTATTGTGGTGCATTAGTTTTGGCTTTGAGTTGTTTTCTTATTCAAGGTAATAATGTTATTATCTATGGATATATTCAGCTTAGGCCACATGAGAAGAATTATCCTACCCACGACCTTGAACTTCCAGCTGTAATGTATGCACTGAAGAGTTGGTGACATTAACTTTATGGAAAAAGGTTTATCATGTTTTAAGACCACAAAATAATGAGTCATATATTCTCTAAAAAATATTTTAATCTTCTCTAGAGGAATTGGGTGGAGTACCTGCAGTCTTTATACTTTGACATTGCCTATACCATAGGGAAAGGTAATTTTGTTAACGATGATTTGAGTAGGAAACTTCCAACCCATGAAGTGAAGGAATCTTCCAAGTAGTGGAACTTGGTGGATATTTTTGTAATGTTTAATATTGGAGTTCAAGATAAAGGGGATGAAGTTTATTTTTCCATCATTCAATTATCATTATCTCTTCCCAAGATGATTATTCAAAATAAACAACTTGATGAATTCTATAGCATTAGGGACTCTATTTATGGTGGGGATATAATTTCCTAGTGGTTGTTATACAAATATGGTGTTATATGCTATTGTAATACCTTCATTATTCCTTTAGAATAAATGAATGATGTGATGGGGGATTTTCATAATTTATAGTGGGAAGTTCACTCAGGAACCACATAAATGTTCTATGATATGCCGCCACAGATCTGGTGGCTTGGGATGAGGCAATAAATTTCTGAGTTTGTCTCTCATTACTATATGCACCAACAGCTTTAGACTGAGCACTAGAAACCTTAGGGGTTGCTTTACCCACTTCCAGTCCTGACCTGGAAGTGGGATGAGATCTCTATGGATTTTCGGGTTGGGCTACCCCATACCCAGATAAAGAAGAATCCAATATGGGTTGTGATTAACATACTAACCAAGTTGGCTCACTTTATACACATTTATGATACAAACAATTATGAGGAGTTGTGAAATCTCTATATGAAAGATATTGTTCATTTACATGAAGTTGCATCTACTGTATTCTCTAATCGGGATCCTCATTTTACTTTTTTTTTAGATAAGACTTTAGGAGGCACTGAGATCTTAGGTTTTTTTTAGCACATCCAACCATCTGTAGTCGGATGGCCAGATAAAGATAACTATACAGATTTTTTAGGATGTAAATCATGCCTTTGTTATCGACTTTGGAGGGGCTTGGGATGATCACTTGGGGATGATTGAGTTATCTTATAACAATAGTTACGAGTTTTCAATCAGGATGGATTCTTTTGAGGCTTTGTATGGCCAACCTTGTAAATGTCTATTATGCTAGTTGGAAGTTGGTGAAAGTTCCTTGGTTGGACTAAACTTTGTGAAGGATATGAAAACTAATATTTAGTTGATTTTTCAGAGAATATTGGCATCACAAATCCGACATAAGTATTATGTTGATAGAAACTGTATACCTTTATATTTTTCAGTTGGTGATCTGGTGTTCTTGAAAGTTTCACCCTAATTGGGTCATCGGCAGCTTGGGAGGCAAGGGAATCTTTCTCTTAATTTTTTGGGACCCTTGAGGTTCTTGATAAGGTTGGGAATGTTTCAAATCATTTATCACTTCAACCAAAAATAACTTTGATACATAACATGTTCCATGTATCATAACTAAGAAAATATCTCTCTGATTCATCTCATGTTTTTGTTAGAGTGATCTTGATATTGAACCTAATTTATCTTTGACTAAGTGGTTAGTTAGGATAGTTTATTTTGAGACCAAGGTAATTTATGGTAGGATGATACCTTTGGTTTGTGTTCTATGGAAGCATGTTTTTGATAGTCACAAGACATGGGAACATGATTCACTGATGATAGAGTAGTGGCCTCATCTTTTTGGCACGGAAGCTTCTTTATAGGCTTTATTGAGAAATAAAATTCTTATGGTGGGGAGGTTGTAAAATCCTATTACCACTCTAATAGGTTCACCTTAAACATTTTCATGGTTTTACTTTTCATTGATTGGGTAAGGGTTGAGTTTAAATTGGGAGGATACTTATAATGGTGAAGTTCAAGGTTTTCTAAACATTTACCTTTAACAAAGATTTTCTGCAAACTGCTAGAGCATTACAAGAAGTGTAACAGTACTACACATAGTGTAATGGTCCTGCATGAAAGTCATGAACTACTTCATGATGTGATGGGTACACATCATGAGTTTTTATTACACTTTGTGATTAAGTAATGATCGGTTTTTAAACTTAGAGTATTGGGTTTTAATTCAAAATAGTTTGCGTTTTTTCGGTTATAAAACCTAAGAATTTTATGATGTGTATTGGTATTACACATTATGTAATACCTGACCATGTTTTTAAAATAGTTAGTGTGTCTGGATAATTCCTTTTGGATCCTATCTATTTTTTTCTACCTCAACATAAGGCTCTCCCCAGATGACCTTTAATCCTTCCAACCTTCCCAGATCAATTCCTATGATTTTCAGTCATCATTTCACTTGTGGTATCATTCTGGGGTACGTTCTATCTATAATTATTCAATTTTATCTCTTTCTCCTCTCTATAGTATTAAATGAATCATATTTTAATTGATTTATATTTTCCATATGGTGTTGGATCATACTTCTATATTGAGTTTCGAGGTCTTCTACACCTTTGTTCTTATTGACAGGTTCCGTTGTGAGTTTTGAGTTTCAAAAAAAGTAGGTGGTTTTGTCCTGATTAGCCAAATTGATTATTCCTAATTTGATTGATTTATTTAAATTAAATATTTAAATTCAAGTTCTCAAATTTTATTTCAATTAAATGGATAAAAAATCAATTCTAGATAACTGTGAGATTTAAAATTCTTTTGGCATAGAAATTTGGAAAACCTCAATTCCATTGAATTGAGGCATGTTTATGGAAATTGGATGATTTAAATTTTTTAATTTAAACTATGGATTTTATGGATATGTTTTATATTAAATTGTGGAATTTAATTGTGGAAATTAATTTTGAAAATGATGGAATTGTATTTGAATGGATTTCAAACTTCTGAAAATGGATTAAAATGATTTGATAGAAACCCAGTCGTTTTATTTTGTGAAAAGGGAATGTTTTTTTATTAAAAACCATTTTGGTTTTAAATGGAAATAAATTAGAATTTTTGAAATGGAATAATGTAATTTATTTTATTTTACGTTGTCTTAAAACAAATTTCCCACCATGTAAGAGAGCACGCAAGCCTTATGTAGTTGGTGAGTTATTTGGATACACGCTATGCTATTAGAACATTATAAAACATACAGGTGGTGGGTCACATCCCTAATGGGAGGGTAATGATTCACCTCTGGCTAGTATTTGGGGGAAGCGATTATACTCATTTTTTGAGATTACTTAGAGTGTGCAGAATCCTATAACTGGTTAATACAATTGTACCTTTTGAAAGATAACCATTTTTCTCATTTGTTTATTTATATATGAGATATAAATGTATGACAATGTTGTAAAACTTATTTACATTCCTTTTTGGATTTACATAAACTATTTTATGTAAATATTTTATTTAAGACATTTTTTAGAAATATTCAATCTCTTATAAAGTAATGACTATACTTTAAATGCATTTTCCATCATTTTAAAACTGTATAACATGTTTTTTTAATTATTATCTTGAATTTCCCAACCTATTTATTTTTAAAATTGATAGATTTTTATTTATATAGTCTATATTTGTAATATGTTATAGGATCTTTGGTGGCATCCTATTGGTCTTAGGCTCACACCCTACTTTTTCATTCGGGTGTTTGTATACTTTCTTCTTCCAGGTTCGAGCAAAGGGAAGGGATCACTTGGAGTTAGATCCATATTTTGAGCTTTAGACATGGTTAGTTGTGTACTTATAGACCTTGGGACTATTTTCTATTTTTAGTACATTGGTTTTAGTACTTGGGATTTTATGCCTTGTTGTATTTTGGTACTTTACTTTCAATGGAGATTCCTTTTGTTATTCATACTGTCATATCTCTTTTACTTCTAATATATTTTGTGGAAAAATCATTCCCAATTTCTTTTTGTATGATTCTAGGGGCTATTATCCACCCCGTGGGGATCGATAATGCCCTTTGGGCCATGTTTGGAATAGCTCAGTTATCGAGTTACCAGGGTACCTGGGCTGGTTCGTGACATGTTTGCTGAACCAAGCCCATCATACATACAAAGTTCCATGAGATATTTTTTTTGGTGAATAAAATTTGGCGATGCTATGTTTTTATAAAGGTTTCCAAAATAATGAGTTTTAAATAAACACATGATAAAAGTTTCTAATATAAATGGAGAGAAAAGTGTTTAGATATATAAATTTTACAATACAAAATTCTGTAGAATATCAGCAAACAAAATCTACCATTTTTTTGTTGATAAAAGTTTGTGTTTGTAAAATCATTGAAACATTGTGAAAGTTTTTCTAACATATTTCATAAAGACAAAATATTAATTTTTTTAAATAAATTTTATGATATTTTTGATGTTTAGTGAGAAAAATTAAATTTATTAAGGAAGAAATATGATGAGGAATGGAAATGGATGAAGTAAAATCAAATATATTCTTTAGATAAAGTTCATAAAAATTAATTTTTGGACAATTTACATGAATTAAAACATTTATGAAGTTTTGAAGTTGAATTTTCGAAAATATTATTGGATGAAAATTTGTATAAAGATCATTAAATAATAGATGGTGTATGAGGATAACTGAAAGAAGATTCAGATACAAGGAATCAGACATTGGAAAATGTTTTGAAGTAGTTTTGTAAAGTGTTCTATGAAGAAATATTAGAGCATTGGAGAATTCACTTTCTGACAGAAGACATATTATAATGTTTTATAGGAAAAAATTTAAGTTGTATAATTTTTACCAGTTCAAAATAATTTATGAAGTTCTCATAATTATTTTAAAATTGATGATGTTGTGTTGATCATTCAAAGTTCCAAATATCATGGTAGAAAGATCCCTGAATATAGCTAAGTAAGAATTATTATTTTTTAATTGGTAGATACTAAAGTTTATGATACTTTTAATGAATTCTCTATAATCCTTGAGGAGTATCCAAGTTAATTGTACTGAGTGAGATATTTTAATTTACAAGTTTTTATTTAACAGGAATGAAAAATTTGGGATCCTACCTTTGTTTCTACTCAATCCTCTATAAATAGGATGTTAAGAACAATATGAATATGTTTTTATTATTCACATGTGTAAAAGTTAAAGTGCTGAATAAATTGTTTTATATAGAGAAATATGATAAAACTTTGAATTCCAGAGTTTGAAAATTGACATTTCCAACCAACAAATATCTTGGATGATGAATAATAAGAAGTTAGTTTTGATAAGAAGTGTTGCAATCATAAGAAATTAATGAACACAGTTTCATTAAAAAAACTTTTATACCAATTCCAATCAGATGAAAAAGTGTAAGAAAGGTGTTTCAATTATCAAAAGTCACTAGATGAACTTTTCAGATAAATATTTCCAATGGGATTGTTAGATAGATAAATTAGAAAAACCAATTGGATGAATAATGAAATATATGGAGTTTTATTCTGATGTTCAATAAGGAAGTTCTTACCTACCTATAATTGAGAAAGTTAAGAAGAATTATTTGCATGAAACAAAAGTTTTATGAAGTACAAGAATCATAATGAAAAAATTATGAACCTTTCAGTGAATAATTAAAAAACTTATTATGACATTTTTGTTAATTCATATCTATTTGGAAAGAACATTCACTGTAGTCTTTATAATGGTTCAAAAAAATGTGTAAAAATACTCCCTATTTTCTGTAACCACAAAAGGATTATTTTCTAGTGGATTTTTTGGTAATGGATTATTTCCTAAACATTTTAAGGAATATTTTGTCTTACTAAGTAATGAAACCTATAAATTACTATATTAATCTAGAATGTATTGTGTGATTGTTTTCAGAAAAGTTATAACTATTTAATAGGAGGATACATTTTTTTATAAGAAGTAAATTGTATAAATAAAAGATTATTGATTCACCCCTTTCCCCTCTCATTGATCACACTGATCTTGTTGGGATATTTCAAGTGGTATTAGAGTGTAGGGTTCGTTCATTAGCTATTTTTTAATGTTTAAAGAAAAGATAAGTTGCAATGGATGTTAATAATTGTGAGAACAATAAGATGATTACTGTTTTTTATTGAAAGAGCTATCATATGTGGATGGATAAAATGATTACTTATCTTATATCCATTACTTATGAAGTTTTTGAAGTTTCTATAGATGTATTTTCTCCTCATGTTGATAATTTCTCCCATAAAGTTACTCATAAGATTAATTTGGAAATTGATGGGTGAGATAGAAATGATATAATTTCCTCAATATTTGAAATTTAGTTTCATAGATTTATTAGAGTTGGAATGGATAAGGGTGTTTGGGAGAAGTTGAAAAAAATATATTAAGGAAATGAAAAATTGAAGAAGGAAAAGTTACAAATCGAGATAATGAAGTACAAAGATTTTAATATGGGTGATTATGAATATATCAAGGATTTATTTACAAGTATTAATGAAATTTAAGTGCTATAATATGTCTTGGTGAGTTGTTTTAAGATTAATCCATTGTTTAAAATATCATATTAATTATTGAAAAAAAATTATAAAAAGTTTCATAAATAGAAGATAAAGATCCTAAAACTCTATCTCTATATAAAACACTTAGAACTCTAATTACATTTGAAATTATACAAGAAAAAGTTAATGAAGAACAAGTATAAGGATAATTGGAAAATTTCCCTTAAATCTACAAAGAATGGGACGACTAAGAATGTTCCTAAAGTTAGAAAAGTTTGCGATTATGACATTGAAAATGAGGATAGTAATTTTTTTATAACTTTATGTATTTATTTTCAAAAAATGTGAAAAGAGGCATGTGGATGTACAATGGGATGTTACAACTAGAATATTTTCATTGAGAATATTTTGGAAAATTTTAGATAAATTTTTCATGATAAAAGGAATTTGAATAAAGTGATGAAGGTGAAAGAAAGTTAAGAAAATCATTTAATAATAATGAAGAAAAATATAAATCGTATCCTAGGGGAAAGGATAAGAAGTTATCTAAGTTTAAAATGAGATACTATTTGTCTAAATGTGATGAGTATAATGACAGTGAAGAAGAACTTGATAATTTCAGTGATAATTCCACTAAAAATATTTTTATTACAAAATTTAATGACGAAAGGTTCATAATTTATGAAAGTAGTAGTTCTGAAGAAGAAGAAACTCATATAGAGTTTATAATAAAAATATATTTAAAATATTGTCTTTGAAACATTTCAAAACTAGTAAGGGAGAATAAGAATTTAAATAAATATAATAATACTACAAAGAGTCTTGAATCGTTTCTTGAAGAAAAATCCAATTTACTAAAATAAATTAATAATCCAAAACAGTTTGTTAGTGAGAAGAAGAACACCAACATTGATCTTGAAGAAAATTTTAAGGATAAGGAGGAAGAGGTATAATATTTCTAATAAAAACCTGTTAAATATGATAAAGGAGTTACAAAATTCCAAAACTCAGTTTCACATGTTGTTGAAAATTATGAAAGTATAAAGCTAAGGAGGATATAAAATATGTTATCCTCAAAGGGTTTTAAAGAAAATGAATCTGTTCAGAATAATTATAAATTTGAGGAAACAATTTTTGTACAAAAATTTAGAGTGTTGAAAAATTTATAGTTTTTAAAAATTAAAAGATTAAACCAAATGTTTATACTATAGGTGATTCAATTGAGTCTGAGAGGAAATCTAAGCTAAAGAAGAAAATATCAAGATGTAACACCAAAAATTTTGTGTGCAATGAAATATCAACGAGGAAGGAAAGAATGTCGATAAACAATATAAACACAAATCTGAAAATTATGAAAGATATAAAGGAAGATATGTCTTCTATTGTTACCATTGGAATTATGGTTTATTTGGGCATGCATTATATTTATGTCATTTTAATCATTAACATTATAGTGAATCCAGAAATATTTAGAGTCAAATTTTGAGCGGTGTGATCCCACTAAAAAGATACATCTTTGGAAAGTTATTCTAAAGATTTAAAATAGATTACAATATTTTGAATCTAATTATGAAAGATATGATCAACCTTTCCATCTTTAAAAAGGATGCATTATCATGATATTGATAGAAAAAAATTATACTCCAAAATCTCACAAACCATCTGAGAAGAAATAAAAATGCATAAAGAAATCCTTAATTGTTGAAACATCTCTCAAATATAAAAAAGTAGAATGACCCATGATTTTAGATAGTTGGTGTTCTTGACACATGAAATAAGATTTAATCTATTTAAAAATGTGAAATATTCAAAAGAATTTGTAATGAATTTTTCCCAAGATGATTCACTTTGAATCAATGGTGTTAGATCTTCCATCATTGGGTAAGAAAAGATAAAATCCAAATTAGTGTTGTTTGTTTGTAGTTTGGAACAATATTTTTTAAGTGTTTTGTAACATTATGATTAAGGTAATAAAGTTTTTTTTAGAAAATATGGGGTTTTAATAAGGAGATTTGAAAATGGTAAAGTCATTATGAAAGGTCAATGAACCAAGGGAAACTTTCAAGTTAGTAGTGTAGAAATTTCATTCTATCTAAGTTTAATGGAAGAAAATCAACTATGGAATAAAAGGTTTGGACATATGTGTTAGAGGAATTTGAGAAAAATAAAAAAGAAAGACAATATTTGTGATATTACTAACATTATAGGAAGAGTATATTGGTGTTTTTCCATTTGTGGAAAAGGAAAGATTACAAACTTAGTATATAAAAAAATTAGGATCCTTTCAACTTGTCCCCTGAAACTAAAAAATTCTGATAATTTTGGTATGATGAGTAAATAATCATTACAATAAGATAGTTACTTTATTTCATTCATTTCTAACTTTAATCACATTATAAGTATTATGTTTTTAAAATATAAAAAAGAGGCTCAAAAAATGTTTAAGAATTTCAAGAGAAGCATATAAAAATAATGTGGATAGATAGTGAAGAGGTTACGAAATGATAATGGTTGTGAATATAAAAATAAGGCATTCAGATATTATCATTAAAAACATGTCATTAACCATGAGTTGAATGCACTATACACACCATAGAGAAAAATATGCTTCTAAAATAATAAACAAAAGTTTGGTGGAAATGGTGGTAACGATATTGATTGAACATGATACATATTAATATTTTTGGAGGAAAAATATTAGTATAAAATTTTATTTTAAAAAAATATTTTTCTATAGAAATGACTCAAATATTTATCCTTATGAAATGTTTTACAAAGAAACCCTAAGTCTGAATCACCTAAGGGTGCTCAATGGTACTTACATTGTTAAAGTCAAGGTTATAAATCTTGGGAAGTTTGATTAGAGAGGTTTTGATGGAATATTCCTTTTCAACTCATATAATGGTTGAGGATAAAGGTTTTTTAATAAAGAAACATGAAATATAGTTGATTCAAAAAATATAAAACTTCATGAGAAATATTATAAGAATTTTTCACCAAAAGATATGGATGTAGAAAATGGGGAAGATGAGATGGTTATAGTTGATCAATGTGAAAAAGTTCTTAATGATAGTAACAATGTTGATGCCAATTAAGATGAGGATTCTAACTTAGTTTTATCAAGTGATAAGAAACAAATTATTCCATCTCATATAAGAATGAGGAAGGAATTGGAAGTTCAAAACACAATTAGTTATTATTAACAACAAGTTCAAACCAAGAACGTATGGCTAGTTTCACACACTTCATTTTATTCTAAATTTGATCCAAAAGATGTTAATAAAGCCTTTGACCATAAATAATGATTTAAATATATAATGGAATAGTTGGATCAAATTGAGAAGAATGATACTTGGGAACTTATACCCAAACCAATCAATAAGAATTTTATTGGTAGAAAGTAGGTGTTCCAAAAAAAGTTGAATGAGTATGGTGAATTGATAATAAACAAGGCATGATTTTTTTTAAAAATTACATAAAAACTGAATTCATTGATTTTTATGATACATTTGATCTGGTAAAAATATTATAATATATCAAAATATTTTTTTCCATCACTGCTCAATAAAGATATAAATTTTTTCAGATGGATTTAAATCTGTATTTTCTTAATGGAGTGATATATGAAGAAGTTGATATTGAACAAATATTTTGATTCATGACTAGGAAATATGAATGTTAATTGTGATAATTTAAGATATATTTATATGTTTTGAATTAAGCTCGATGATCTTGGTATTCTAAATTGGATAATTTCTTAAGGAAGTTTAAATTTAAGAAAGTAACCAATACATAAAAGAAAAATGTACGCTTTAGAACTTCTAAGGATGTTTGGAATGGAATACTCAATACTAGTTTCCACACTATTTTAGTGGGAAAAAAATTGTCAAAATATGGTGAAGGAAAGAACATTGATCATAAAGAGTTTAGATGGTTGGCTGTAAGTTTATTATATCTAAATAATTCAAGGCTAGATATAGTATATGTTGTTACTCTTTGTGCCAAAAACAGAATTTCTCCTAAATAATCTCATCTGATGGATAAAAATAAAATTCTCATAGATATAAAAGGCATAAATGATTATAGATTGAAATATATCAAGACATGAATGATTGATTTTTTGTCTATATGAATGTAGATTGGGTGGGAAGTATTAATGATATAAAATCCATATCTAGTGGAGTATTTTTATTAAGAGAAATATATGATATCTGGAAAATAATGAAATGGAATTCAATAAATTTTAGTATATAAAATTATAAGTATGTTTCTTCCACTCAAGCTACACACAACTTATGTGGATGGATTCATAATTGGAAGACCTTTTTATTGATATGAGGTTTTCACTTCTCTTGGGTTGTGATAATAAAAGGGATATAAATATCACTAAAAATAAAGTAAAAACATTATCATTCCATGAAAATTGATTTAAAATATCACTTCACAGAATATAATGTGGAGAATAATTAATTGAAGTTAGAGTTTATTCCTACAACTGAGAAAGTTACTGATATCTTTGAAAATCACTTATATATGAAACATTCTATAATTTAAGGTTGTTAATGGGGGTTAAACTTCCCTCTATTAAAGGATAAGGTATATGATATCTATCCCCTATCCATATAGTCTTTGGATAGTTTTGTTAAGGGGAGAAAAATGTTTGAAACATAAATAAATCTATTGGTATGTGATTAACCATTTTAAGGAACATGTATTTTGGAAGAATTTTTGAAAGGGGTAATCTCTGATTTTAGCACGTGTGTGTGATATATTCAAACTAATTTTTGTAATGTATATAAGAAAAATTATTCTTATAGGTTAAATATGTGTGTGTTACGTAAGTTTAATGAAGAAGTTAAATAATTTTCTTAAGTTAGTACTTATGGACAACATGGTATTATTGTTCAATGATTCTTCTTTTCTATAATGAGTTTTCTTACATTGGACTAGAATTTTTGGGCAAAGGATCAATTGTATTTGTTGTAAAGTTGTAGTGATTTTTGTTTTGTAGTCATAAATAAAATGAAAATCGAGAGATTATTGGGACCAAGATAGTGGAGATGTGCTGAAGCAATTGAATAAGTCAAGGAAGATATTTTTCATAAGAAATTTTCCTAAGGGGTTGACTTCTATTGATCAATGTTTATACACTTAACTTTGTAAAGTATATAAATTAAAAAAAATGGTGATATTTCCAAAAAAGGTGACTAGATAAAGAAATACCATCAGATGGCGAAAGACCATTAGATAAAGAAATACCATCAAATAGAGTTGTTTGGAAGTTTTATCGAACCGATCCCACCAGACACATAATGTTCTATTAGATAATGTTTTTAGTGAATAAAATCAAGATATGCTTTACTGTTTTGAAGGTTTCCAACATTATGAGTCATAAAATAACTCATGATCCAAGTGTTTATTATAAATGGGTTGAAATGTGTTCATATATAAAAAGTTCATAATATGGAATTATATAGAATTTCATGAGATTTAATCTATTGGACAATGTTTTGGATGAGATTAATTTTTGTTTTTAAAATAATTAAAACACTATGAAAGGGTAACTTAGATATTTCTTATTGAAAAAATATTATTTCTTATGATGTTTTCATTGTATATTTTTGATTTTCGGTGAATATTCCAAAGTTTATAAAGCTAGGAAGATGCTGAAGAATGGAATCAAATGAGTGTTATCGGGAAAAGTCATCACATTGACTCCATTAAATGTACTCTTTATAAAATTTACATTAGGAAAAAATGTATGAAGTTTTAAAGTTTAATTTTTTACAAGAACAATGGATTATTTGTTTTTATAAAAATCACAGGACTGTGGATGGTGTATGGAGAAAATTAAAAGAAGGTTATGATGTAAGGCATTATATGGAGAAATTTTTTTTGATGGTTTTTTCTAAAATATTCTATGAATAAATACTGGAGTAGAGAATGAAGTCACTTTTTAGATAAAAGAATTTTTAAATTTTCTTACCAGACAAATTTTACGTGGTATAATGTTTTATTGGTTCAACTTTTTTAACAATGTTTTTGTAAAGATATAAATAGAGAGGATGATGGGATGATCATTAAAAATTACAAATATCATAAAAGGAAGATTCATGATTCTAATTGTGGAAGAAGGAAGCTTGTTTAATAAATGGGTTATCAAATTTAATATATGATTCTCGAATTCTCTAGAATATTTTAATGGAATCAAAGTGAATCGTATTGATTGAGAGATTTTAATTTCAAGTTTTGATTTAGTAGGAAAGTAAAATTTTGGATCCCTTATTTTTTTCATCTCACGCAACTATAAATAGGATGAAAAGTATGATACAAAAGTGTTTTAATTGGTCATGTGTGAAAAGGTTAAAGTGATGTAAAAATTGTTTCATACATAGAAATCAGATGAACTTATGAAATCCAGAGTTTGAAAAAGGAAGATTTTAATCAAGGAATCTCTTTGCTAAAGTAGTAGAAGAAGAAGAAGCTGTTATTGATTATAAGTTTTAAAATCAGTGGAAAAATGTGAAAAAATATTTATTAGAAAAACTTTTATATTAGGTTAAATAGAATAAACAAGGTTGAATAAAGGTATGTATATTATCATAAGGCACCATATAAAAAGTATAGATGGATGTTTTAGATAGACTTATGGAACAAAAAAATCATAGAGACTAATTAGAATAACAATGAAATAGACAGAGTTTTTTTACTGAAGTTCAAGAAGGAAGTTCTTACATTTTTCTGGGTTTTAAAGTGAAGACGTATTTTCAAGAAGATAAATCAGGAATAAATACAAACAATGCAGCGATAAAATTTTTCACCTATTAGTGATTTTTTATAAAGTTTTAGTAAATATTTGTTACATGTTATATGTGCAGAAAACAAATACACTGTAGTTTTATTAATAGTGCAACACAATTGTATGAAAACTTCCTACATGATGTAACCACAATAGAACTTTTTTTAGTTTATTCATTGGTATTGGATTATTTCTAAACCATGAAAATAATAACTAATCTTATTGAGTGGAGAACCTTTTAAATTCTTTTTTTCTTAATGAATGCACTTGTGTTCTTGGTTTCATAAAAGTTACAACTCTTTGAGAGGAGGTTAAGAATGTTTTGTAGTAATGAAATAGTAAAAATAAAAGATAAATAATTTACCCTGTTTCCGTGATCATATAGATATTGTTGGGTCCTTTCAATATGACCATGTAACATACATTTTAAGAACATAATCATAGAATTTAAAAGTTCACATCATAGAGGGAACTTATATAACATTATCTATTCCACATATACTCTTGAAAATTACCAAATTAAATTAATGTCGATGAAAAATCAATATATGATAAGGTGTTTATTAATATTCATATAAATAAATATTCAAGTAGTAAAAAGTACAAATTAGTTTGTTATGGCGAACCAACTCCAATTGAATCCCACTTTCACTAGAAAAAACTATTAATAATTGGTTAGTTCTAACATGTTAAGTATTATTATACTGAGTATGGATATAACTATTGGGAATAACAAGTTTTAGTAGATAGGGTAGGAATAACCATATTTCTGTTTGGGAAATCAACTTACTACAACATCATTACGTCAATAAAATACCTCAAGTAGTGATATCCAATATTTACTACTTCTTTTTCCCTTTCCATAAAATCAATATCTTTGATAATAAAATAGGGAAATATTATTATAATAATGATAATAGCTTTACTATATTAGTATAACATAAAATTGAACAAATAATTTGAAAAATTATTATTAAGCTACATCATATGCCAAAATATTCATTGTTATTGATGATATACCAACCTTAGGCTATAATACTTTTGTTAGATATATTTCCATATCCTTACTCTGATCCAATATTATTAATGATCTAAAGGAAAAATTGTGTTATATCCTATTTAAACACAAATATTCCAGTTATCTTTTTTCTTGAAATTATTCATGTTCTACTTTGGCATGTATCATTTGATATTTTTAATTATTATTTAATATTTTTCTATTGGTTTTGTTTGATATCTTTACTCTATGAAACATGTATTTGAAACATCATTACATATTATGAAATATTATGAAAATTTAAAGTACTTAATCTTGTTTAATTTTATTCATAATATCCTCCTATTCTGACACATAGTACTACATAGAGATTTTATGCTTTATGGCATGAAAAAATAGTTTATATGGTGAACCATACTTTTCATATATAAATATCACATCATACTAGAATAATATTCAATATATAAGAATATGATCCACACTAGAATTGTACAAGTCTATCATATTTATAAACTTAGATACATAAAAAACCAATTATAAGTGAACTACATTATCTCCCATGAAGTTCTTATTAAATAGAACCCTTCTTATATATATCATACACAAAACCTTTCTTCAAAACCCGGGGAAAGGAAATATAAGAAATATTGAGCTTTGATTCTCAATAAGGGTAAATAGGAGAGATATGTAAACATAACATGAGAATATAGTTATGAAAACATGATAATTACATTTGAAAACCATACCATGTATATCATAGATCATAATATTAAGTCATGTCATAATGTTTTTAAGTTCATAAGACATGAATAATTTAGGAATTAAAGAACATGATCTATGAGATCCTAACATTTGAATAAGACAGATTTTTATTTCATACACCTAAGAATAGAAAATAATTTAATTTGTATTCAAGGATCACTATTAGGACTATCAGAGAGGATTGGGTTCACTCCCCATTATATCATAGTAGTCATGTTTCAATCCCAAGATTATCATAGTGTACAAAGTACCTTATTAAATAAGGTTCACTACCAATTCCAGTCTTCACTATTTCATGAGATATCATTATTTACCCAATGTATTGAAGGGTTATATAATTATGGGATCATTAATCACATAATTTAAATCATAAATATGTGTTCTATAAAATCAAAAATCATTTTTCATACCCTAACATGTGAAATAGAAATTAATTTCAAAAATATTTCATCATAGAAAAATCTGTGGAAAAGAAATGAGTTTCAAAAACATTTCATCATTTCATCATAGTATAACCCATGGAAAACAATTAGTTTCATAAAAACATTTCCATCATAATAATAAACCATCCATGTAAAGAATAATGATGGTATCATTGGATAATATCCTCATTAAATCATTAGTAACATCAAATTATTTCATATTAGATGGAAACAACATTAAATATCACTTGAAATATTTCTTCATAAAAATATCCTTTTCCCTATGAAATAACTTTTTTAAATATAAAAAGTTCCAAAATATTGTAGAAAAAATTTTATTTGAAAATAACTTTAAAAAAATTTAATCTAAGCTTAAAAAACTAAGTTTTCATGATGATAGGAAATTACCTTCATGCCATATTAGTTAAAAGAAAAAATTCTACTCATACTTTTATTAAAAAAAAGTAAAGAAGTACCTCATCTAGAAAACCAAAATAATATTACTTTAAAATAATTTTTAAAATTTAAATCATGTGTACAAATTGATTTAAACAACAATAGGACAATATTAAGAACATTGTTCAATTTTTTTAGAAAACATGGATATAGAAGAAAAATAATTTTCGACCGAAGAGAGAAATAAAGTTGCTTTTCCTTAAAAAAATTCTTTTAGTGTCTTGAGTATATAAAAAATAAAAAAATGAAAGGAAAACATGTAATTTATAAAAATAAACATAAGAGTCTAAATTTCATGAGAATTATTGAGAGGTATTCCATAATATTTCATAATAGGAAATTAATCATAAACAATCTCGAAAAGTAATGAAACTGTAACATAAAACCTATACTGATTTGGTAAATTTTGAATCATAAATCACATGAAATAATAACTTCAAATGAAACATTAAGTATCATAGATATAAGTATATTAATTTTATAACATCTCATAGGGGATTTTTATATTCCTCAAAAAATACGATAGGTTCATAACATAACATATGTCACAAATAAGACAATTTGAGATGATAAACTCTTACCTCAAGTCCAAATTCACACGTACTTGAACCACCTATATAATAAATATATAATTATTATAAATATATTATAAAACCATAATAATATATATAATATAATATATGGTTTACTTATAAAATTTTATCACCCATTTATTAACATTTCTTTAGTAAAATAACTATTTCGAGTGATAACTGCTTTTTTCATGTCATTTTTTGTTTGGTAGTTTTGGTACTTGTACTTTGATCATGGTTCCTATAACATCCAATTACCATATTTCAAGAATTTCACTTCTATTTATTCTTTCTCATCTTTATTTGGGTGTGTATTGGGACTCCTGAGGTTGGAGAGCATTCATTGGGGAAAATGAACTAATGTTTGGGGATGTATGTTGGTTTGAATTAAATGAGTCTAGGTATAAACATGCTATGAATTAATGTGGTTCACCCCAAGTTTAGATAACACCCAATGTAGATTTGAGTTTTTATGTGGAAACTTGGAGTTATTTCTATCTTCTGGGAATTTACATGCCATGTAATGGGAGTAAAAGACATGTATTGTTCACCGGGCCCATGTAATGAGATAAATACACAACATGAATGGTAACATGTCGTGAAAAGGGTTTACATGAAATTAAATGTTTGAATATGGTTTTTTTAAACATTCAATGGGTTTTTGAGCATATGTGGACCCCATTTATTATAAGATGTGTAAAGGTATTTCACACCCTATAATTATCATGAGGTTCGATATTTAGGGTGATGTATGAGTGAATTATGTATTTAATTCACTATAACCTCTTTTAAATAAACTCATATATCTTCCCTAGAGAATTTGGGAACCTATTATCCTTCTGGATCAATTTTTTCCGCATTTTATCATCAGGGTTGTGGGAGGTGTTTCTTCAGGGGAGATAATTCATCTGTTTCTTTATTTAATTTGATTGTTATCTCATCGTTGTGTTAAATTATTGAATTTTTTTTTATCTATTATGGTAATAATATTGTTTTCTTTTACATACATTGTTTAATATTATCTGATCTTCCATTTCTTTATTGGTAGTGGTGTGATGGGTATCGTTTCTTCAAGTATTTTCATAATCTACCCCATCCACCATCTATTTTATTGTTTAATAAATGATAAGAGATGTGGGGATTGATTATAGGGCCTCTATTATAATTATTTTATTATTATTATTGATGTATCCCCTTGTGAGTGTGTATGGCCCCACGTTTTATGTAGGTGGTTATATATTTATCATATGTTGGATGAAATGCATTGCTCTAGTTTTGATAAAAAAATCTATAAATGAAATGAAATGATTGAGTGATTTGATTTGTGTGTGTGGAAATGGGTTTATGATAAAAGATGTCATTCCATTAATTTTGGTAAATGAAAATGTTTTTTAAAGAATTTTGAAATGGTTTTCTGAGAATAGTTTTGATGGAATTCTTTGATGAATTGGTTTAGAAAATATAGCACATGGGAATCCTTGGATACTTTTGTGGAAGGTGTAGTAATAAGCCTTGTCCATTGATACTATCATAGGGTTCATTCATGGGGTGTTCCTATACTCTATATGCTTGTTTCTCTAGGGAATCAATAGACTTGTTGGGAGGTTCACTTTCTAGGGTGTTCTTTTCTGACCTAGATTTGATGTATATATCTAGGGTCTTGATGTGTGAGTGATTTCCAATGTTTGGGTACAAGTCTTCTAGAAATCCCGACCTAGTGTGATCCTTGGCAAGTTGTTACCAATTGTTTTGGATTATACTATTTGGTTATACTTCTATGGATTTGATACAATATATGATACATGATCTAGTTTGATTTGATATATCTATTTTGATATATATATATATGAAATGATTTGAAATATTTTACCTATATTTATAGTAAAATGTAAAAAAATGGAACATTAAATGTTTTCCATTTTTTGATATAAAAGATGCTAAACTATATATCATGCCTTGTTTTCATTAAATTTGTTTATTGTTCATATTGTTGTATAAAGGATTGTTAAGGAATACCTATGTGGGATACCATTGATCCCATTAACTCACACCATGTACACCCCTTCAGTGGTTAGTAGACCTTCATATGTATCTTGATGCAGGGAAAGGCAAGGTGAAACAATGAGGTAGTGATGCTTCATTCATCTATTTTTGTGAAGATGTTGGTGAGATCATGGTAGATTTCCCATGATATCACATGAAGTAGTTGGTTTCTTGCTTAGTTTTCCTTTAATGATTAAATGTGTACTTTGGGATATTCTAAATACTTTGAGTTGTATCATTTTCTATTGTCTTCTTTCAATTATGGCATATTTTCTTCTGTTTTTTCTCTATTTTATATATATACACACAAATTTGTTTCTTCACGTTGGGATAAATCATTCCCTATGGTTGTTTTCTGATACCAAGATGGTAGTCTCTAGTCTGTGGGGACCAGGAATGAACTTCAAGTATGTGGAAATTCATGTTGGGTACTATTTTGAGTGATTATTCAGGTTGAGTTCATCATAGTTTGGTATAGAAGGTGATATTTATTCAAGAATTAAGATTTTAAGGATATGATAGGTAAGTTGCGGTGAGTTCCTGAATAGATCTTTCCACAACGAGACTCAAGTTACCATGGGATGTTGGGATATGTGTCTTCTATTTTGAGTTCTTGACATTATTCTTAGTTTTTGATTATTGGTTTCTATTTTTAACCGAGATTTTTTCTATTTTATGATCACTTATTTTGTTTTTTTCTGAATTAGTATGATTTAGAGACGTCTTCTACCTGCTGCATAGGAGGGTTCAACTGATGATACTCAAGGGAATCCTTCTACTAATCAAAATTTTATCAAGGATTTCATGCATGAAGTTATAACCGTCAATGAGAATGTACCAAAAGTCTAGAACATAGTTATTGATGTAAATCCAAGATCAATAGGAGATAAAGATCGATCACATGAGATCTTTCATAAGAATCCACCATCCTTTAAGGGTATGGATTAATATCAAGAGGTGGAGGAATGGATGGACAAGAATAATCAGCTCTTTTAATTCCAAGATACACATAATAGTATTAAGGTGATGTGCATGTCATTCGAAGATGAGGGTCACAACATGTGATTGTGGTATTCCATTGTATAACAGGATAGACCCATGTTCTTGGTCTGAAAGGGATTCAAGATTCTCTTATTATAGTAGTTTTTTTTCAGAGTCACTGATGATGATGACATCTCTAGAGCTCATCTCTTTATAGTTGGGATAGAATTTTGCATCAGCATCACCAATCAGTTTACTAAAATAGTTTATTATTCATATGAGGTTATAAAGAATGACCAGTTAAAGATCAAAAATACCTATAGTGTTTTTTTATCTTATACCAATACTTCCCAATTGTTTATATTTGTCTGTTTCGTAGATATACTTCAACTTCCAATGGAGTACATGTCCTTTATTATAAAGTTAGAGACTTATTTTGGGAAGAGTAAAGGGAAGGGGTTTCATTGCCTTTCATATGTGCTATCGATAACTAATTTAGATTTAGTCTTATCATTTCTTATTCTAGATTTGGATTTGGTTGAAGTCATCATTATGATGTATTTGATTGTTTATCATCCTGATGTGGTCTGTTTTTTTCATTGGCATGTCTCATTTCTTATAGCTGATGGGAGATCATATGTGTTTGAGGGAGAGTGGGATATGAGGTATGGTTGTGTAGGACCTCCCACACAGAGTTCAGGAGTTTGTTTTCCTCTATAGTAGTTGATCCTAATTACATTTACTCTATTATTGATGTTCCCTCTATTGTATGGTATTTTCCTGATGTTTTCTTAGATGATTTCTAAAGTCTTACTCTAGAGATAGTGGTTGAGTTGATGATTGATCTAATTCCATGTACACATTCAATTTCATTACCTTCTTATCAATAGGCATAGTTGATCTAGGAGAGCTCAATATTATGTTGGAAAACTTGATGGAAAATGGTCTTGTTCACCCTAGTGTTTCTCCTTGAGAAGCCCCAATTCTCCTTTCCAAGAAGGAAAGCAGTTCACTCCGACTTTGTATGGATTATTAGAAGTTGAACCAGATAACTGTTAAGAATAAGTACAATTTTCCCTATTTGGTTTAATTGTTTTATTTTTTAAAAGGGAAAATTTGTTTTTGAAGATTGATGTTTATCCAGGTTATCATCATCTTAGAGTTCAAAAGTCTGATACACCAAAGTCAACTTTCAAGAGAAGATATGGCCATTTCAAATATATTTTTATGATTTTTGGTATGACTAACACTCTTATAATTTTTATAGATGTGATGAATCATATATTCCATAAGTATCTCAACACCTTTTTTGTAGTGTTTGCAGATGATATATTGGTTTATTTTTGATATGGGCATGAGCATGAGCACCATTTGTGTTTGGTTCTTGACATCTGGAGGAGTCACTATTTGTATAGAAATATTTTGGAATGAAATTTCTAGATCCATGAAGTGAATTTATGGGGGATAATGATTTACTATCATGTATTATGAGTTTATACTGAGAAGTTTCAGGATGTTTATTCATGAGATGATCCATGGAATGTCATTTAGATTTTGAAGCTTTCTTGGTCTTGCTGGATTTTATCAATATTTCATTATGAATTTTTCAAAGTGGGCATCACCATTGACTGATATTACTAAGAAAGCATTGAAATTCATATGGAATGAAAAATTTCAGTCTTCTTTTAATGAGATGAAAAGACTTCTAACATTGCCCATATTCTGATCTTACATGATCCTAGTAATGGGTATAAGGTTTTTTGTGATTCTTTTGGAACTAGTTTTCACTATGTAAGAACACAATTCTTTCTTGATATACAAGATCTTTTTATTTATATCAATTTTCAGTTAAAAAGACTAAATAAATCCTAATACGAATTCCCTTTGAGGTCATAAATGCTTCGGGGGGTGTCCAAGGATTCTTCAGATCCCAAAACCTGACTTTTGGGGAGAACCATGCTTTCTTCATGGTTAATAGAAACTTTGAGGGGCATGCCACACAATTAATAAAAATTATGGGAGGTTGGATAGTCAGTTGTAGAATCCCGCACAGTTTCACAAACTATGTGGATGGAGGTGCATGACCATGTGTCACCCTCTATAGTTTTTGACAGAGGGTTGCGACACTGTTTGCACGCAATTAGTCAAATTGTGTGAGGTGCCCCATCTTATAGCAGTGGGAGCACGATTGGCGCATGACTTGGCCAACCATGCAGCCAAATAATGTGACCAAAGGATTTTTTCTGAAATTAAAAAATTCAATTACTAAATTTTATAACCTAATTTCTTTATTCTTTCTTTTTTGGTGGAAGAACTCATATGAGGGAGCTACCTTTAAAAGAAAATCCCTAGGAATTTTCCCCGTTCTTATGTTGAAACTCAGAATTGATAAATGATCATATTGTTGGATTCTTGTCGATGAGTAATCCATTAATTTTATGGCATTACTTATTCTTCTTGGTATCATCTGCGCTATTTAGGTGAAATATAATATTCCATATTCTGAGGGTTTTCATCCATTATTTGTTTTTCTCGTGATTTGAGTCAAATACGAAGATGATACTAGATGTACAATCTACTACTAATCTATGGTATGTGGTATTGTGATTTTCACTTAAAATTCGACGTGTTTATATATATATTCCACTGTGCCACATTCCAATTATCAGAATTATTCCCTTGAAATGAAATTTAATCCTTGTTTTAAATCGATATGCATGACCTATGCAATTAATGAAACTATTGATAATGACTAAAGGTTAAGGACCTACAATTAAAACCACCAATTAGGTGTGTTGTTTTATTAATTGGACCACAATGGATGGTGTTTGAATTTGGATACCTTTTAAGTGTTCGATTTACCCCTTGCAGGGGGATGCTTGATAATGATTTGTAAATTGTAAATTGAATTGATTAAAGGAAGGTAATGGATGACTCTGTCCCTAGGATTTAGCCATTTAATTTATTTCTGAATCATGATTTTCATTTACTGATTTAATTAATAGGATAATCCTTCTAATATTATCCCTTTATTTGATCCACCTTTTAAGGTAAGTTCAATATGACATGATCATTTTGATGACAATTCAAATAATTAAATGATATTGATTGAATGGTTATATGCCTTGGGTGAAACATGGGTTCATATATGAATGCCATGGATATAATCATTTGGATTCTACCTTTTAGTGATAATTTCAATCCCAAGTAGACTACTAAGTATAGAATTAGAGAATCGATTCACTATATGACAGAGTGATACTTGGACTCATTATATGGACTTCCAATGATGGACTCAGAGGGAAGTTGATTATATATGTCATGGGTGACACTTGGTCTCTCTTAGTGGACCACCAAGGATGAAATCTGTGAGCGGTGATGTTATACCACACCTAGAGAGATACCTAGGTTCTTATGAGGATCACTATAAATGGGCTTGTAGGGTGTTTTGTTCGTGCTATTCCTGGAGTGATACATGAATTCCATATAAGTAATGATAAGGGTAGGATCAGGTTCTTAAATGATTAATTAATGAATGATTTATATGATATGTATTCCAAGATAAATAACAAGCTTGGATTCAGTTAGTGACTTACACCTTATAGATAGACTGGTTAGGAATCTCTTGATTATACATCTTTATGGGGGATACTGGGCTATGTGATAGATCTCAACACTTATCAAATTTATGAGACTGATTAACTAAATGAAATTACTTATTAAATGAGACTTATTAATCAAATTAACTTGACTATAAATTGATATAGGACTAACTATTTATTCAGAGGCATTTAGGATAAGGCCAAAGTAGGTAGAAGAGGATGAGTGTCCCTGGCAACCCAAACCTTTAAGGTTTGTTTACTTTCAACACTTCCTTTAATGATTCTATTACTTCTTGTGCACTATTATTATTATATATTCAATTATTGGATTGAATTAGACACCATTGGTGTTGTCATACTTGGATTTTATCTCACACCCTACTCAAGAAATCATTGGTACCAGAGATGATTATATGACTACATGTATGGATAAGGGAAAGCACCAGACTATATGTTTTTGATTACTGCTTAGGAGTAGAGGATCACATGTCTAAGTTGAGGCTCATGCTCCTATCTAGAGATATAAATTTTTGATTTTTTGGTATTTTTTATAGGTATTGTACACCTTCCATGTATACCTATTTCATATGCTTTGTAAAAAAATGACACGAAATGTATGATCATCATTTTTGATTATGATATTTTGTATGGTTTTGATTATTTATATCTACCTTAGATGTTGTAAATTTTCTATTTGATTTATTGATTCCACTAATTATCTGGGATTTTATATCTATTGTTCTACACTCTGGTGATGAGGGCATAGTCTCCCCACAGACACACCCTAATCCATCACTGCTAGTCATAATCCTCTAGCATTTGGGGAGATGTGCATGAGGCCATGTGGCCAACCAGGATCAGGGAAACTTTCTGTGTCATTTGGGTTTGGGATGTTAGAAAGTGGTATTAGAGAGGTTCATTTCTGGGATGCCTTACTATTTTTAGATAATAGAAAAGGATACGAAGGAATAGTAATTTGGTAATGATCTGTTCCTGGGTGCAGCTAACCCACGCATATGAAAAATCTTAATTGCCTCGAAATGATATTTTTTCCCTGAATTTTAGCTATTACAGTTGATTTGATTCTGCCGTTGGGTGATGAACTTGAATTTTTATGTTATTATTGACATTATCATGGGTTCTATTTTATTACAACTGGATGAGATGATGATATTCCATATCATGCATCATTTTAGGCACTAGTTAGTATTCACATTCCATGCATTATGCCACACTATATAGGTTGTATTTATTGATTTAATATTGTTATGATAGGTTCCATGATTGATATACCTACTTATTTATAAATTATTGTGTAGGTAAATTTAAAACATGGTTGGTATTTAGAGTGCCTACCATAACCTAAGTATTATTTTCATGATTAGGATATAATAAACACCCTAACCATCCAATTATGCATGTTGAGTCATGGATCATGAGCAGTATGGACAAGAACATGTTATGATATGGATTAGGTGAACACTATACTTCAGTTCATGGGGAGTGTGGGCCCTTATGGATTGGAATTTGGTGAACCATCCAGTTCAACCATTTAAATTGAATTTTGATATAATGGGAAGTGAATATGAGAATAAAATGGAAACTAAAATTGTTTATAGTGAATACCTTAACCCATACCTGACCATTGTAGTGGGTAATAGGCAATATCTCTTTATTTTGATCTGTATGTCACCCAGACCTAACTCAAGGCATAATAAGAAGGGTATGATTTCTAAATAGGAATCATTGTACCTATCATGTTACAATATTTTGTGATTTTTGTTGTGAAATCTGATAATGTTCTTTTCTAAGGTGTTTATTTGATATTGTAGAGACATGCAACCATGATGAACTCTAGTCATAAACCCAGAGGGTGGAAACGACCATGATGCAGAGGTGGTGGGCCATGGGATACCAGTGGATCATACTATAGTGCTAACTGTGGAACCAGAAGTTTTACCTGATATAGGTGTTGAGGAAAAGTTCCTTGAGGGATTTAGGAATTTCATGCAGACCATTCAGGAATCACTAAAAACTGCCCCAACTATAGAAGAGTTGATGCATGAGTTCCAGTAGTAGCATCCACCCAAGTTTTTAGGGGATGGAAGACCACCTACCATGGAGTCATGGAGAGAGTCTATGCTATCTATCATTGAGCATCTCATGAAACCTACCAAGAGGAGGGAAAATATTGCTACATATACACTATGTGATTCACCCAAGAGATGGCAGGATGTCATTACTCAGATGGATCATCATCAGGAGATGAATTGGAGGTATTTTTATATAGAATTGTATGATTAATCCTATATTGATACGTTGTGGGATGATTGATCCTGAGAATTCATACACTTGGTGCATGGCATATTATCAGTTATAGGATTATTAATCCCGTTTTACAGAACTGAAATGAATTAAACGTATTCCGATGGGTGAAAATTCACCCAAATCCAGGAGATTCAAGTATGATTTCAGGTAATATATGTAATTTTACGTAAATTTATTTTGGCTAACTATAATTTTTGGAATAGCGAATTAGAAGTATATTACAAAGGGTAACCCGAGAGAGGTTGGGGGTGAGAGCAAGGGAAGTTCAGAAAATAGATATGGTACTAAATTGAAAAATAGTGGGAAGTGTTGTTTTTAGATTCTATGTGGTGATATTAGTATCCATATCACATACTCAGGTATCTTTCTGAGGTGACACTAGTGCAGTTGACCCAGACACATGAGACCTCAGTTCACAAGAGACCCAATTGAGTGTCGATCATATAGAAATATGAGTCATGTACAATGCTTTGGTAGAAATTTTCCTCTGGAATCCAGTGAGAGAGGTTCTACATGAAATTCACATGTATGAGCAGGTTTAACAATGTAAGAACCCATACCTTCTTTTTAGGTATGTTTTTCCTTTTTCTAAAGTTTTTGAGAAAAGTGGAGTTTCTGGAAATTTTTTGAAGTACACACCATGTACTTCGATGCCACGTGAGGCCGTGTGCTAGCCATGTCTGGGCCACACACACGGTTGTGTGAGGTGTTGTGGAGGCCACTTAAAGAGGTGTACAGAAAAGCCTAGTACACGTCGTGTACTGTTTTTTTCATTAAACAGACCAGGCGCACATCTGACCGCTAAAATCATCTTCTTCTAGGTCCCATTCGACCGAGAGAAGCAGTACAGTGCCAGAAAATCTCTGAGCCCCCGAGCCTCCGTATGTTCTCTGAATCGACCACTGTCGATTACGTTGGAACCGAAGCGGTAAGATCTTCCTTCTTCTAGAGCATCGTTTTCCAATTCCTCCTCTTTTCTAATTTATCGTGGGTTGAATGTTTTGTGTGTTTTCATAGATCTATGATGTTCTAAGGAGATTCAAGCCTCGTGGTTCAAGTATTTTGATCTCCTAACTCTAAGGTAGGTGGTTTGTTCCTTTCCGGTCAAATTCTTTGAGTATTATGTGTAAATTCCACCAATACCCTTGAACGGGGTATTGTGTGTTTACTGTTTTGCCCATGTTGTTTTCCTTCCTTGCTTGTATTCTTGTGTAGATGTAATTTGGCTATGTATAAGGATAATTTCCATGAATGGATGTTTTTCCATGCCTTGTTCTGTTTACGACCTTTTGGTCTTGTTCAACCTTTGGCCATTATACCTGTTACGATGCCTTGTGACAGTAGGATGGAGCGCGGTTCCCTGACATTCTTGTTATGCTGTAGACTGGTTAACCAAGTAGCTCTGTAGGTTACTTTGGCCTTATAGTAGTATTATGCACTTACTGTCATGAGGCCGTGAGAACCTGATGCTATAGACTATAAGGGGATAGACCGAGTCAGCTTCCTCAGAGAGTCTTAGACATTATATACTATAGGGGATAAATAGAGTGAGATTCCTAGAGAGTATTTGACATTATAGACTACAGAAGGATAGACCGAGTGAGCTTCCTCAGAGAGTCTTGAGCTTTATAGACTATACGGGTATAGACTGAGTGATATTCTTCAGGGAGTCTTTGTTTTGTTTGAATTTCCTTAAACCATTCCAGGCTATAGGAGGAATTGACCAAGTGAGCTTCCTCAGAGAGTCTGTGATCGACCTGAGTCTATAAGAGGAATTGACCGAGTGAGATTCCTCAGAGAGTATCTATACCTTGGGGATATAAAGTGAATTGACTGCATGATCTTCCTCAGAGAGTCCTTGAATACCATAGACTATAAGGGGAATTGACTGAGCGTGCTTCCTCAGAGAGTCTTATAATTTCGTATGACCAAACCAGAGGGGTTAGGCTGAGTGTACTGCCCAGAGGGTTGTTGGTACTTCTTGGATAGGACTAGAGTGGATGACTATGCATACTTCCTAGAGGGATTACTCTTTGTGGTTAGATGTTTGCTTCACTACTGCTTGTTGATCTGTGGATTGTTTTCTGTTGTGTATCATCTTGTTTACTGCTTACTGTTTACTGCTCACTATACTATTATCTACCATATACTCACTGAATGTTAGGCACAGATATTGGGGTGGTTGTCTACTGGGATTTAGTCTCACCCCCTGTATGGGTCATGCTTTTGGGCCCAAAAAGATTATATTGCTGTAGGTATAGACAAGGGAAAGTTCCCTTTGACTTCAGGAACTTGATTGCATTGGAGCAGGAGAGCATGGGACCAAGCCGAGGCTTGCGATGCTGAGGAGTTGCATATCTGATTTTCATTAGTACTTTGATTTAGTATTTTATTCAGGATTATGACCTGTTTGGATGCTTTACTAGACATATGTATCATGCATCATTTCATATATATATGTGTCCTCCAGTTGTTTATTGTTTTAGTCATCCACTATTTACTATTTTTGGATATTTACTACTTCCAATATTGTATGTGTTATTTACTTCCGCTGTGTACTCTAACAATGAGGTCATAGTTTCCCCACTGCCACACCCAAGTCCCTTGATACTAGTCAGAAACCTCTAGCATTCGGGGAAATGCGCTTGAGTCCATGTGAACAACCGGGTACGGGGCGCCTTTGGGTGGCTTCCAGAACCAAGTCGTTACAAAGTGGTATCAGTGGATTTCTTTTCTCTTGACTTACTGTTTGGAGCCTATAGCCAGGGGTAGGATGGAATAAGTACTTGGTATTAATCTATGCCTAGGAGTAGCTAACCCATGTACAGGGAAAAGCCATACTACCTCCTTAATTGCAGTTTTAATAGTTTTGAAATTTTTACAGTTGATATGTTTTCACCTTGAGTGAATCACATGATTTTTGATGTTATCATTGTTGCTATTGTAGTTCTATTTCTTTCACAACTTGATGAGATGAGGGTATGCCATCTCATGCATCATATAGGCACTTTTCAGAAATCACATGCCATGCATTCTTTCCATGCCATCTAGGATGCATTAGCAATTGCACGTTGTTGTGATAGATGTTGTGTAGATTATGCATGCTATTGTGATTGATGATTTGATAGAATATATGCTGTTTGATAGAGAATTTTTTTGTATAGTACTTTGCTTATATGGACACCAAACTATGGTTCTTGAGGTTTTATGGGCCCTCATGGACCGGAATTTGGTGGATCATTTCTTATTTTCCTTGTTATAACTTGTATAAGATTCCAAACTTTGATTCACCGGGAGTATGGGCCCTCACAGATTGGAATTTGGAACCTTAACTCTTGTTTTCTGTGTTTCATGGGCTCTAGAGCAGTTTTTAAGGCTACTGCACGTAAAAAACCAGAATACACAACGTGTACTTTATGAATACACACCATGTAGTTTTTAAACTGTATCACTGACTGTGTGGGAAGAAACACGGGGTTGTGAAAAATTTTCAGGAACACGCCGTGTATGATACGTACACACCATGTTGTAGTGACCGTGTGTCTACCCATGTGACTAACGACATGGATGGATGAAACTTCGACTATTCATACCATGTCCTATTTTCAAACACTGTGCCATGTAACCTAAGTTCTCAGTCGTTTCATGAACAACACGGGTCGAGAAAAACCTTCAAGTACACGCCATGTTCTCAGGGATCGCACCGTGTAGAGTGGACCATGTAGCCGGCCGTGTAACTAACACCACTGGTCATTGAAACCTTGTCTAGTACACACCGTGTCCTTCGTGAACACACCGTGTAGTCTAGGATTAAGGGGACCATGTGGGTTAGCCGTGTAAGGAGACTCAGGTAGGGGAATAGAGTCCAAGTACACGCCGTGTGCGGGGACAACACACCGTGTGGTTGGGGAATTACATGACTAGTTGTGGAGGGGGTACACGCCCATGTGAATGAATTTAAAGAACACACCATGTAGTTTTTATACATGCCGTGTAGTCATGTTTTGTAAAACTTGAATGATTCTTTCTCCTGTTCCCCTTTGGTACTCTTGTGTTCTAAGTCTTTGACAATCCTGATCTAAGGTGTTATTTGACCTTTTAGAGTTATGCCTCCTAGATGTCCTCTGGTTGTACGTCAACTACCAGATGGTGATTAGACACTGAATATGGCCGATCAGGGACCTCCTATAGATTCTCATGCTGTTCCAGCCTTGGCACCATCAGTTATACCAGTTGAAGGAGCCGATGCATAGTTTGGGGAAGATTTTCTGAGGATGATGCAGAATTTCCAGAGAGCGCCGCTTCCTGCCCCGTCAATGGCAGAGTTGATGCAAGGTTTCCAGTAGCAACATCCTCCTACTTTCTTAGTGGATAGAGGACCTTAGGCTGCAGAGTCGTGGCTAAAGGCCACGTTGACAATTTTCGAGTATCTAGAGATACCTCCAGAGAAGAGGGTGAATCTCGCTACCTATATAATCCAAGACTCTACCAAGAGGTGGTAGGAGGTGATCTCACAGTCAGGGTGCCAGCAGAGTATGACTTGGGATGATTTTTTTCGCATCTTCTACGATTAATTTTACCCTAATACCTTGAGGGCCGATCGAGCCTAGGAGTTTATGAGTCTGGAGAAGGGTACTCTTTCTGTTATGGAGTACTCATCTTGCTTTACTAAGATGCAGTGTTTCACGCATATTACAGGAGGCAATGAGTTGTTCCTTGTGAGAAAGTTTGATGATGGTCTGAGGCACGACATCTGCTCGCAGGTGAACATATTCAGGTTGACTTCGATATCATCTATCGTCAACCAAGCACTGATCACTGAGCACAATATGAGGGATTTTGAAGCAGTGAGCCCTAGTGGTTCGACATCTAGAGTTAGTGTTCCTCCTACTGATAGTAGGAAGTGCCGTAGAGAGTCTTTTCGAGGAGATCAGGGTAGGCATAATGTATCTTCGGGCAGCCATGTAGTATGCTACCAATGCAGGAGGAGTGGGCATACTAGGCCTCAATGCTAGAGAGATCCGATGGAGTGCCAATCTTGCAGAAAGATGGGCCATCTTCAATGTTTCTATCAGTTCTTCTCACGTACAGCTGGTGGTAGGGGTTCTTCTATGACCCCACGTGCAGGAGATGCATCTCCAGTTTCTCACCAGTCTGGGAACTGGAGTTCTTCCAGCCGTTTGGGCCTAGGTGGAGGTTGCAACCATGGTGGTTAGTCACTAGGCTACCAGTGATAGCTGAGTGAATCAGCTCAGAGTGGTCAGACAGGGTCACAAGGCCGCGATACTAGCCAGAATTTTGTAGTAGAGCAGACCCATCAGAAGTAGGATCCCGACCCTTCTATAGTTTGAGGTACGATCTTAGTAGCCTCAGTTTTGTCTTCATCTCTTTTCAATACTGGTTCTACGCATATATTTATCTCTATTTCTATTGTGGAGAGCCTTGGGATCTGCATATTTTCCCATATTGATACTCTAACTCTAGACACAACTTTGGGGACTAGAGCGGTTGGTGTATGTCAGTGCAGAGAGTTCCCTCTTGAGGTTGTAATGTGTCACTTCTTATGGGACCTCTATGTCCTAGAGATGACGAGCTATGATCATTCTTAGAATGGGCTGGCTAGTTCCCTTACAGGCAGTCGTCGACTGTTATCACCATAGGGTGAGTTTCTTATCACCATAGGGTGGATCCTTTCTTCATAGAGGTGAGTGGGATGTCCAGGCGAGTCGAGAAGGAACCGAGCATCATGGGCTAGGAGGAGTTACATCCCAGATTTCTAGTCTATATCTGGATGACCATGGGACTTCGCAGTTAGACTTTCCTCTGATGGTGGATCATTTCAGATATGTCTTTCTAGAGGTCTTTTCAAGTTTGCTTCTAGAGCGTGAGGTAGACTTCTCGATTGAGCTCGTGCCAAAAAGCGGCACCAGTGTCCATTCCTCCTTACAGGATGGATACACCTGAGTTGCAGGAGCTCAAGAAGCATTTGGAGGAGTTGTACACAAAGGGTTTCATACGACCTAGTACTTCTCCTTGGGGTTCGCCTATCCTATTTGTGAAGATGGCAGATGCCACCCTTAGGCTTTGTGTGGATTATCGGAAGCTAAACTAGTTGATGGTCAAGAACCGATATCCCTTTCCGAGGATTGATGATCTCTTCGATCAACTTTGAGGAGCCTGAGTGTTATTGAAGATTAACTTGAGATCTGGTTATCATTAGTTGCACGTTAGACCATCTGATATACCTCTTACAACTTTTCAAAGCAGGTATTTTCTATACAAGTATATGGTTATGCCGTTCGGTCTCACGAATGCGCCTGCAGTTTTCATGGCACTGATGAACCGAGTGTTCCATCCATACATATATTCCTTCGTGGTGGTTTTCATGGATGGCATTTTTGTGTACTCTCACACCCAACACGGTCATGCTACCCATCTTGATATCATCTTAGGTAAACTGAGGGAGCATCAATTATATGCTATGCTCTCAAAATGCCACTTTTCGATTGACTAGATTCACTTCTTGGGTCATGTTATCTCGGAGGCAGGAGTATCAGTAGACCCATAGAAAGTGAGAGCGGTAGTTTCCTGGGAGCATCCGAAGAACAACTTTGAGGTGATGAGTTTTCTAGGGCTAGCTGGATACTACAAACGTTTCATACAAGACTTTTCACACCTAGTAGCACCACTGAAAGGTCTGACCAAGAAAGGGGTGAAGTTCTTATGGTCAGATTCTTGTGAGTCAGCCTTTTAGGAGCTGAAAGGGAGGTTGACTTCAGCACCGATACTAGTCTTTCCAAATCCGGGAAAGAGATATACCGTTTATTTTGATGCTTCAGGTATCGGGCTGGCAGTTGTTCTTATGCAGGGAGATGGAGTCGTTGCTTACGGGTCTCGGCAGTTAAGGCCACATGAGAGGAATTACCCAACGCATGATCTGGAGTTAACAGCTGTTGTTCATTCTCTACGCTTTTGGAGAAATTATCTTTTGGGAGAGAACTTTGTGGTGTTTACCGACCAAAAGAGTCTCAAATACATCTTCACTCAGTGTGATCCGAATTTGAGACAGCGCAGGTGGGTCGAGTATCTTTAGTCCTTCGACTTTGAGCTTGCCTATATTCCTGGGAACAACAATGTTTTGGCTGATGCACTAAGAAGGATGACTCAAATACTGGCAGTTCAGGAGGCTAGCAGTGAGTGGCAGTTTATGGATTTGTTCTCTGAGATGCATTTGGAGGTGCACGATAGACAGGGGCATACTTTTATATCTTCTATGGATATTACCTCTACACCTCTTGATCAAGTTCGAATGAGGAAACTATCAGATTATGAAGGCCTAGTCCTACGATAAGCGTGTCAGGAGAGGACCCTATTCCTGGATGGACAGTAGGAAAGGATGAGATCTTGCATTTCCAAGGACGCGTATGGGTGCCAGCAGACATACACGAGGAGCTTATGTGATACTTTCATTCCTCATTTTGGGCAGTTCATCCTGGTGTCACCAAGATGTATCATGATTTACACTATCAGTATTGGTGGCCAGGTATGAAGAGGGAAGTTTCTAGTTTCGTCATGAGGTGTTCCACTTGTCAGCAGGTGAAGGCGGAGAACCAACGACCAACATGGCTTTTACAGTAGTTACCCATTCCTGAGTGGAAGTGGAATGACGTCGCGATGGATTTCGTGACCGACTTGCTGATGTATCCTCGAGGGAATGATTCTGTTTGGGTTAGCATTTAAAGACTCACGAAGGTTTCTCACTTCTTGCTGATCAAGGAGACCTTCAATATTGATGAGTTGGGGCAGTTGTATATCTTGGAGATTGTATGTCTGCATGGAGTTCTGAACTCCATTGTTTCAGACAGGGATGCCCATTTTACTTCTCGATTCTAGTAGGGGATTCAGAAGGCTTTGGGTACACAGGTAAATTTGAGTACAACATACCATCCCCAGACAGATGGCCAGTCCGAGCGTATGATTCAGGTGCTTGAGAAAATGCTTCGAGCATGTATTTTAGATTTTGGAGGTTCTTTGGAGAAGCATATACCTCTTGTGGAGTTTTCCTACAACAATAGTTTATAAGAAACTATTTAGATGGCACCTTACGAGGCTTTGTATGGTAGGCCATGCCGATCACCTTTATGCTAGCTGGAGTTAGGAGAGGTAGCTTTGCAGGGACCTCGTCTTGTTCAAGAGACCTCAGAGTAGATAGAGTTGATTTGGAAGAGGATGGCTACAACAAAGTCTTGACAGAAGTCTTATGCTAATCAGTGGAGATGACCTCTGAAGTTCGAGGTCGGGGATCAGGTTTTCCTGCGTGTCGCACCATGTTTGGGACACAAGAGGATTCAGAGACAGGGTAAGCTTTCACTACGTTACGTCGGGCCGTTTGGGGTGTTGGAGAGAGTTGGGCCGACTGCCTATCAGTTGCAGTTACCTCAAAGGTACTAGGCTATGCACGACGTCTTCTACATTTCTCAACTCCAACGTTACTTTTCAGACCCATCTCATGTCCTTCAACCTAAGGAGGTTGAGCTTGAAGTGGATGCATCACTTGAAGAGAATCCTATCCGGATTGTCGATCGCAGTACGAAGGTTCTCCATGGCCGGTCTATTCCTCTGGTACAGGTGCTATGGAAGCATGAGCGAGTACAGAATGAGACTTGGGAGAGGGAGGCCGATGTACGATCACAGTGGCCGGAGCTATTCTGGGTTTCTTCTTCTATGCCTCGCTAGGGAAATTCGGGGACGAATTTCTTTAAGGGGGGAAGTTTTTAAGAACTCGGACCTTCTTTTTAGGTATGTCTTTCCTTTTTCTAGAGTTTTTGAGAAAAGAGGAGTTTCTGCAAATTTTTGAAGTACACGCTGTGTACATTATAAGTACATTTAGTGTACTTTATAAGTACATGTCTTGTACTTTATAAGTACACACCATGTACTTTGATGCTGCACGAGGCCGTGTACTGGTCGTGTCTGGGCCACACACACGGTCGTGTGGGGTGATGTGGAGGCCGCTTAAAGCAGAGTATGGAAAATCCTAGTACACACCGTGTACTCCAAAAGTACACGCTATGTACTTTTTTTCATTAAACAGACCGAGCTCGCGTCTGACTGCCATAATCATCTTCTTCTAGGTCCTGTTCGACTGAGAGAAGCTGTACGATGCTAGAACATCTCCGAGCCCCCGAGCCTCTGTCTGTTCTCCGAATTGACCGTCATCGATTGCATTAGAATAGTAGTGGTAAGCTCTTCCTTCTTCTAGAGCATCGTTTTCCAATTCCTCCTCTTTTCCAAGTTATCATGGGTTGAGCGTTTTGTGTGTTTTCATAGATCTATGATGTTAGAAGTAGATTCAATCCTCATGGTTCAAGTATTTTTATCTCCTAACCCTAATGTAGGTGGTTTGTGCCTTTCCGTTCAATGTCTTTGAGTATTATGTGCAAATTCCACCAATACCCTTGAATGGTGTATTGTGTGTTTACTATTTTTCCCCTTTTGTTTTCCTTCCTTGCTTGTATGCTTGTGTAGATGTAATTTGGATATATATAAGGATAATTGTTATGTTTGGATTTTTTCCATTCCTTGTTCTGTTTATGACCTTTTGGTCTTGTACAGCCTTTGGCCGTTATACCTGTTACCATGCCTTGTGACCGTAGGATAGAGTGATATTTCCTGACATGATTGTTATGCTGTATACTAGTTAGCAAATTATCTCTATAGGTTTACTTTGGCCTTATAACAGTATTATGCATTGACTGGCATGAGGTCGTGAAAACCTGGTGCTGTAGAATATAAGGGGATAGACCGAGTGAGCTTCCTCAGAGAGTATTAGACATTATAGACTATAGGGGATAGACCGAGTGAGCTTCCCAGAGAGTCTTGGACATTATAGACTATAGGAAGATAGATAGAGTGAGCTTACTTATATATTCTTGAGATTTATAGACTATACGAGGATAGACTGAGTGAGCTTCCTCAGAGAGTCTTTGTTTTGTTTGAATTTCCTTAAACCATTCCAGGCTGTAGGAGGAATTGACCGAGTGAGCTTCCTCAGAGAGTCTGTGATCGACCTGAGGCTATAAGAGGAATTGACCGAGTGAGCTTCCTAAAAGAGTCTCTAGACCTTAGGGCTATAAGGGGAATTTACCGCATGATCTTACTTATAAATTCCCTGACTACCTTAGACTATAAGGGGAATTGACTGAGCATGCTTCCTCAGAGAGTCTTATAATTTAGTATGACCAAAACAGAGGGGTTAGGCGGAGTGTACTGCCCAGAGGGTTTTTGGTACTTCTTAGATAGGACCAGAGGGGATGGCTATGAGTACTTCCTAGAAGGATTCCTATTTGTGGTTAGCTGTTTTCTTCACTGCTGCTTATTGATCTATGGATTGTTTTCTATTGTTTATTATCCTGTTTACTGCTTACTGTTTACTTCTTACTATACTATTATCTTCCATATACTCACTAACTGTTAGGCACAGATCTTTGGGTGGTTGCCTACTAGGATTTAGTCTCACACCCTGTTTGGGTCATGCTTTTGGGCCCAAACAGATTATATTGCTGCAGGTATAGACAAGGGAAAGTTCCCTTCGACTTCAGGAACTTGATTTCATTGGAGCAGGAGAACATGGGACCAAGCCGAGGCTTGCGATGATGAGGAGTTGCTTATCTATTTTTCTTTAGTACTTTGATTTAGTATATTATTCAACATTTTGACCTATTTGGATGATTTCCTAGACATATGTATCAGGAATCATTTCATATATATGTGTGTGCTCTAGTTGTTTATTGTTTTAGTCTTTCACTGTTTACTATTGTTGGACATTTACTACTTTCGCTATTGTATGTGTTGTTTACTTCCACTGTGTACTCTTCCAATGAGGTCATAGTTTCCCCACTATCACACCCAAGGCCCTCGCTTCTAGTCGGTAGCCTCTGGCGTTCGGGGAAATGATCTTGAGGCCATGTGACCAACTGGGTACAGAGTGCCTCTAGGTGGCTTCCGTAACCTGGACGTTACAAAAAACATCTCATCTGGTTGAGAAAATGGTGTATAGATGGATTATCAGGCAGAAGTGGTGGTCATGGACATGGTAGTCAGACCTCAGATTTGTAGCGACAATAGAGGAAATTTGTTCAGGGTATCCAAGCTATATCACAAGGCGAAAGATTAGAAAAAAATACACATAGTGAAACTAATAGACAAATAGTAGAATCTCAGACCTTTTTCTGTGATAGGTACTATTCTAGTAGCCTCAACTTTAACTTCTTCTCATTTAAATACAGGGTATTCCCATAGCTTTATATCTATGCCCAATATGGTGGACCTTAGGCTCAACGTTTAGTGTTTTGATGGAATTATGTTGCTTGATACTCTGTTGGGGATTCAAATAGAATATGTGCATCATTTCAAGGAATTACCCTTGAGATTAGATGGTTTTAATTCACATGGGGACTCTTTGTCCTTGAGTTGAAGGGTTTTGACATCATACTCAGGATGGATTAGCTAGCTTCCTTTCATGATTTTTTTTGATTCCTGTCACTGAAGGGTGACCTTGACATCACTAGAGGATAGATTTTTTATTTTCAAGGGTGATTGGGATGTCCAGGAAAGTTGAGTTAGTCTCGATCATCATGGGATAGGTGGGAGATAACCCATATTATGATTTTATATCTGGATGATTAGGGAACAAATTAAGATGATTTTACTCCCATGGTTGATCATTTCAGGGACATTTTACCTTAATTTTTTTTGGGATTACCTCTATTGAGATAGGTATATTTCTCCATCTATCTATTTTTAGAAGCTGCACCAGTATCCATTCCTCCTTACAGGATGGCCACTACTGAGATAGTGGAGCTCAAGACGTATATAGAGGATTTAGAGGAAAATGGTTTTATTCGATATAGTACTTCTCTATGGGGTTATCCATTCCTTTTGGAGAAAAAGATGGATGGTACCCTTAGGCTATGAGTGTACTATTGGGAATTGAACCAATTGAAAATTAAGAACCAATATCCTCTACTGTGAATAGATGATCACTTTGACCGTATCTGAGGAGATAGTCTGTTTTCATAAATTCATTTGAGATAGGGTCATGATCAGGTTCATTTTATACCATCAGACATACCTCACACAAACATTTGTAGGAGGTTTGGTCTGTATGTGTAATTGGTTATGCTACTCAGTCCCACGAATGCACCAACATTTTTCATGGAAATGATAAACATAGTTTTATAACCTTATCTAGATTCATTTTTTGTGGTATTCATGTATGATATATTTTTGTATTATCATACTAAACATGACAATGAAAACATCTTCAGATCATAAGGGATGCACTGAGATAGAATACGTTATATGATAAGATCATAAAGTTTACCTTCTGGATAGATAACATTCACTGAATGGGTCACATTATCTTAGAGACAGGTGTGTTAGTTGACCCATATAAAGTGAGAGTTATAGTTTCCTAGGAGAATTTCTAGAACACCTTTGATATACAATGTTATTTGTTCATGTCTGGATATAACAGGTGTTTCATACAATACTTATCACTCTTAGAAGTACCGCTTATAGTATTGAATAAGGAGGGTGTGAAGTTTGTATGGTCAAATACCTATGAGGAAGCCTTTCAGGAGTTAAAATGTATATTGTATTAAGAATTGATACTAATTTTTCTAGATCTAGACAAGGGTTATATTATTTACTCTGACATATCAGGTATCAGGTTTGGAGGAGTTATGATGGAGGGAGTGTGTGTTATAAACACGCGTCTTGGTAATTGAGGACACATGAGGGGAATTAGTTGACACCCAATCTTGAGTTAGCAGTAGTTTTTCATGAATTGTGCTATTGGATACATTAATTACATACAGAATTCTTTTTGGTGTTCATAGACTAAAAATCCTCTAGTACATATTTACACAGTGTGATTTGAATTTGAGGTAGTGAACGTGGGTTGAATACATACCATATTTCAACATTGATCTTTACTGTATTCCTGGTAAACACAATGTAGTAGCCGATACACTAAGTAGGAGGACTCAGATACAAGATGTTCAATATGCTATTAGCAAGTGGAATCTTATGGATTTGTTCTATGAGATTCACTTGGAGGTGTAGGTCAGTCAGGGGTAGAATTTTCTATCATCCTTAGCTGTGTCCTCTACCCTACTGGATAGTGTGATGATGAGATTGCTATTGGATTATGAGTGAATAATCTTATGAGAGAGTGTGGAATGTGAGGATCCAACTCCTGGTTGTACCATAGGTGAGGATGAAATTATCCATATATATAGTTTTACATGGGTTTCAGTAGACTTTCATGAGGAGCTGATGTAAGATTTTTATGATATAGTGTGGTCAGTACAACCTGGTGTCACAATTATGTATTAATATTTACATCTCCAATACTGGTTGATAGGTATGAAAAAGTGATGTAGATGACCTTTTCATGATGTGTTCCACCTGTCAGTAGGTGAAAGAAGATCACCAGCGGCTAGCCAGACATTTACAATAGATGGCCATTATCGAGTGGAAATGGGATGATGATGAAATGGGTTTTGTGATTGGGTTAGTGATTTCACCATGTGGCAATGATTCCATTTGGGTTATTGTTGACAAGCTCACAACAGTTTCTCATTTCCTACCTATCAAAAAATATTTTTAGTATTTGAGATTAGGAAGTTTTATATCTGTGAGATAGTATGACTTCACGGGGACCCTCATACTATCATTTCAAGTATGGATTCCCATTTAGCCACATAGTTATTGAAATATTTGTAGAGTGTATTGGGTACTTAGGTTCTTATGAGAACATCATACCCCCCCTCAGACTGATTTTCAGTTAGAGCGCATGATAAAAGTGATTGAGGACACTTTTCAGGCATGCATCTTTGATTTTAGGGGCCCTTGGTAGAGGCACATATCCATGATGGAATTTTCTTTCAACAATAGCTTCCAGGATACTATTTAGATGGTTATGTATAAGGATTTGTATGGTAGTCCATACTGATCATCCATGTGCTAGTTCAATGTAGGATAGGTATTTATGCTTGGACCTCGTCTCATAAAGGAGACAATATAGCATGTCTATTTTTTTTGAAAAATATTGATACTACACAGTCTTGAAAGAAATATTATGCTGATTACCATAGATGAACTATAGAGTTTGAGGTCAGGGATAAGGTATTTCTTATGTGTCTCACTGAGGCTGGGAAAAAATAGGATTAGGAGACAGAGTAATATTTCACAATGATATGCTAGACCATTTGAGATTCCATATAAAGCCAGGAGGGTAGCATATCGGTTGTAGTTAACTCAGAGGTATTGAGCCATGTATGAAATATTCCATGTATCTTAGCTACACCATTATCATTCAAATCTATCGAAAACTTTTCAATATAGCGTGGTTAACTTATTGGTTGATGTGTCTTTTTAGGAGCATTCTATTTGTATTGTGGATCATAGAAAAAAGATTCTCAGTGGATGGTCAGTTCCTCTAGTATTTATTCTATGACAAAAAAACCGTGAAAAATATGATACCTGGGAGAGGGAGGTCAATGTATGAGAACAGTGGATATATTTTTTCATAGATTATGCTTCACCACCCTTGTAAGGGAAATTCAGGGATGAATTGCTTTAATTAAGGAAGTTTATAAGAACCTGGTTACTTTTTAGGTAAAAAATAATTTAATTTCTATCTGTTTTATGTTTAAAATCCTAAATACGGCCTAATGTGAATTACATTTGACTTCTTAGAGCCTTAAAGGGATTCTGAGACTTGTTCGTATCCCAAAACCTAAATTTTAGTGAGGAAAATACTTTCTGCATACTTAGTAGAAACTGTATGGGGCAAGCTGCACAGTTACAAAAATCTGTGTGAGGTCGAACAATGGGTTGGAGGAACCCATAAGGTTTCAAAAACCATGTAGATGGAGTAGCATGCCTGTGTATGTAATGTCCTGGTTCCGGGTGCCACTCCAAAGTTTCCTCGTACGCGGTTGGTCACATGGTTTCAAGCGCATTTCCCTGAATTCCATGGGACGCCGACTAGCAGTGAGGGCCTTTGATGTGAAAATGGGGAAACTATGACCTCATTAGTAGAGTAACAAAACATAATAATAATAATATACAATAGAAGAAGTAATAATACAATACAATAAGTAAAAAAAACTAAATTACATATATAAATGATTCTTGTCACATATGTCTAGGAAACTAGCCAAACAAGTCACAATGATGGAAAATATAGTACTAAACCAAAGTAAAAAAAACATGTAAAATCCAGCAGCATTTCAAGCCTCATCTTGGTCCCATGATCTCTAGATCCACAGTAATCACGTACCTGATGTAGAAGGGTGCATTCCCTTATCTATACATGCAACAATATAATCTGTTTAGGCCCAAAAGTATGACCCAAACAGGGTGTGAGACGAATCCCAATAGGCAACCACCACTAGATCCATTCCTAACTGTCAGTGAGTATATATATAGGAGGTAAAAATGGAAATGCAGCAAAGAAACTAGGAGAACACAAAAGTAACCTAACCTAAATTTTCCATTTATATTCATTAACATTTAATATTCAACATTTAATCAAGAAAGCATCACAAATAGGTATCTCAGAAGACTACCTAACTAGACTGAATCAAAGCTTGTGCTTTGTTTTGGCAGACCCTTCACAAACATTCAATACTAATACTAACCCTATGGGTAGTTCACTTAGTCTAACCCCTCTGGTCAAATAATCCAATAAAAGTAAACGATACTCTGAGGAAGCACTCACAGTCAATTCCACCTATGGTCATTCCATAGTAACTACATATTCTCTAGGGAAGCACTCAACATCAATTCACCCTTGTAGTCTCATAACATATATATAAACACTAGGAGGGAGCCCTCACATTCAATCCTACCTATGGCATCGTAGTGAAAATTATATTAAACACTATGAGGGACCACTCATAGTCAATCCCCCCTATGGTCTCGTAACGTAACTATATACACTATGAGGGAACACTCATAGTCAATACCCCCAATGGTCTAACTACACCAGGTTCCCACAACCCTGTGTAATTCAATCATGCATACATGATAACAAGAAGACCTAAGTAATCTAAAATACTCTATGGATAAACGATTTCAAATCATATCACAAGCATTTAACAAGTAGCAAGGAGACAAGGTCTGCCTCATAGGAAACCTGGACCAAATAGACCTAAAATATCAACCAAGGAAATGAACCCATAAGGTGTTCCTTTAACATGAAATTTCACATAATATCTCTTCAATGAAGCCTTAATCTAACAATAAATCTATGTCAGATAAAACAAAGTTCAAACCCTTTAACCAGAAATACCTGAAACATGGGTAATCAACACTTTGGCATAAAAACTCAAAGAAAAATCACAAAAGGCAACAAACCACCTACCTCAACATTGTACGCTTGATATAGTTGAACCTCAACATTTTAATCAACCTAGAATGCAATAGATCTACAAAAAATTCAAAAACATTTAACCTCTAATTACTCATGAAAGAGGAAGAGTCAAGAGGTGAGGTTCAAGAAGAAGGAAGAACTCATCGGTGGGATTCCAACACACCTGTTAGAGTTTGATTCGGAGAACAGAGGATGAATCAGTGGCTCAGAGAAGAATCTTCACTCTCGACTAATCCTAGATGAGACGAGGTTAAAAAAAGACATTTCTAGGGATTAGACACGATCCCGATCCGTTTAATGAAATAAAAGAAAAAGTACATGGCATATACTATTAATGAACATGCTGTGTATTCACCTCAACCAGTCCCTGACATTAGTGATCTTCCATATCACCCCACACGACCATGTCTCGGCCATTACATGTCCAAGATGTGGTCGTACATGGTAACATGGTACACGATGTTTACTCCTAAGTACATAGAATGTACTCCTAAAATTTCCAAATATTCCATTTTTCCCAAAAACACCTAAAAACAAGATTCATACCTAAAAAAAAGATCCGAGTTCTTAAAAAATCCCCCCTTAAAGAAATTCATCCTTGAATTTCCCTAACAAGGTGGCGAAGAAGAATAATCCTTGAACAGCTCTGTCCACTATGATCGCACATCATTCTTCCTCTCCCAAGCCCCGTCCTATACTCACCAGTGCTGCCACAACACCCATACCAGAGAAACAGACCAGCTACGAAGAAACTTCACACTGTAATCAACAATCAGGATATGATGATCCTTGAATATTGTATCCACCTCCAACTCAACCTCATCAGGTTGAAAAACATGAGATGGGTCCGAGAAGTAATGTCAGAGTAGAGATACGTGGATGATGTCATGCATATCCTGGTACATCTGAGGTAACTACAATTGATAGGCAACTGGATTGACTTTCTCCAAAACCTAGAATGGCCCAAAGTATCTTGGTGAAAGCTTACCCTATCTCTTAATACTCATGTGTCCCAACATTAGTGTGAAACATTAGAAAACCTAATCTCCGACCTTGAACTCCAGAGGTCATCTTCATCGATCATCATAAGACTCTTTCCATGACTATGCATTATCCAACCTCTTCTGAATAAACTCTACCTACTCTGTGGTCTCCTAGACAAGACGAGGTCCCATCACAACTACCTATCCTGCTTCAAGTTAACAAAGGGGTGATCAACACGACCTACCATACAAATCCTCATATGGTTCCATTTGAATAGTTGCATGAAAACTAATATTGTAGGAAAACTCCACCAGAGATATGTGTTTCTCCCAAGAACCTATGAAATATAGGAATCATGCTCAAAGAATGTCCTCCAGTACCTGAATCATACACTCAGACTAGTCATCTATCCGGGGATTGTAAGTTTTACTCAGAAGTACCTCTGTACCAAATTCCCTCTATAGTTCTTTCCAGACCCAAAAAGTAAAATGGGAATCCCTGTCTAAAATGATGGAGTGTGGAACCCCATGAAATTGTACAATCTCTCAGATGTACAACCTTCCAAGATCATCAACACTGAAGGTATCCTTAATCAGTATGAAGTGAGAAACCTTTGTGAGTCTATCAATGAAAACCCCAACTTCATCGTTCCCTGGAGGAAAAAATGAAAAACCTATTATGAAGTCCATCACGACATTATTCCACTTTCACTCAGAAATGGTAATCTACTGAAAAAGCCCAGTTGGTCACTGATACTCTGCCTTCACCTACTGACAGTTGGAAAACCTCGTCAAAAAACCTATGACATCTCTCTTCATACTTGGCCACCAATAATGATGGTGTAGATCTAGATACATCTTGGTGACACTCAGATGAACTACCCAAACTGAATAATGAAAATCCCGCATCATCTCCTCACATATGTCTGCTAACACCCATACACGCCCATCAAAATGAAAGATATCATCCTCACCTATGGTCCAAATCAGAATATGGTCCTCTCCTGACACACTCTCTTGCAAGACCAGGCCTTCATTATTTGATATCTTCCTTATTTTCACCCAATCAAGTAGAGTATAGGTAACAACAACAGAAGAAAGAAACATCTACCCCTATCTGTCGTGCACCTCCAAAAGAATTTCAAATAACAGATCCATGATCTGCCACTCACTGATGACTTCCTGAACTGCATGTATCTGACTCATTCTACTCAATGCATCAGCCACTATATTTCCTTTCTCAGGCATGTAGGTAATCTCAAAGTAAAAAAGACTGAGGATACTCAACCCACCTTCACTGTCTCAAATTCAGGTCATGATGGATAAATATATTCTTGAGAATTTTGTGTTCGATGAAAACCAAAAAATTCTCTCCCAATAGATAATGTCTCCAACAACGTAAAGCATGGAAAAATTCAACCAACTAAAGACCGTGCATTAGGTAATTCCTCTCATGTGGCCTCAACTTCCATGATTCAAACGCAACAAATCCATCCTCCTTTATAAGAACTACTCCTAGCCTGATACCTGATGCATCAAGTAAAAAATATAGCTCTTTCTCGTCTCTAGGAAAACTAGTATTGGTGCTACAGTCAACCTCCCTTTTAGCACTAGAAAGGTTGAATCCCAAGAATCTATCCACAGGTACTTCACGCCCTTCTTAGTTAGGCCCATCAATGGTGCTGCTAAGCATGAAAAGTTCTGTATAAAACATCTGTAGTAACCATCCAACCTTATAAAAATCCATACCACAAAGACGTTATTCAGATGCTCCTAGGAAAATACTACTCTCACATTCTCCGGGTCTACTAATACTCCCGTCTCTGAGATAACATGACCCAAGCAGTGAATCTATTCCATCCAAAAGTGGCATTTTGAGAGCTTAGCATATAACTGATCCTCTCTCAGTATACTCAAGACGATCTCAAGATGGGTATCATGGTCATGTCGAGTGTGAGAGTACACTAAGATATTGTCCACGAAAACCACCATGAAAGAATACAAGTATGGATGAAACAATCAGTTCATCAGTTCTATAAAAACTGCTGGCGTGTTCGTGAGACCGAACGACATAAACATGTACTCGTATAGACCATACCTACTCTGATAGGCTGCAAGAGGTATATATGATGGTATAACATGCAACTGATGATAACCATATCTCAAGTCAATATTCAAGAACACCCTGGATCCTCGTAGATGATCAAAGATATCATCAATCTTATGCAAGGGATATCAGTTCTTGACAGTCAACTGGTTCAGATTCTGATAATCCACACAGAGTTTGAGGGTACCATCTGCCGCTTTTGCAAATAGGATAGAAAAACCCTAAAGAGAAGTACTGGGTTGGATGAAACCCCTTGAATTTAACTCCTGTAACTACTTCTTGAGCTCTTGTAACTCTGGTGTAGCCATCCTATAAGGAGGAATGAACACCAGTGTTGCTCCAGGCACAACTTAATAGAGAAATAAACCTCTTGCTCTAGAGGTAAACCTATAAAGTCCTCAATAAAGACATCCCTAAAATGATCAACCATTGGATGAAAGTCCATCTTTCAAGTCCCCTGGTCATACAGATACAAACTAGATATATGGGTTGTAACTCCTCCCAACCCAAGATGATAGGGTCCCGCTCTTCTCATCTGGACATCCCATTCACCCTCATGTAGAGAAAATCTTCCATCTAGTGATGTGAAACTCACCCTAAGATGATAGAAATCAACAACAGGATGGAAGGGAACTAACCAGTCTATTATGAGAATGACATCATAGCATGTAATTTCTATGACATAAAGGTCCCATAAGAAGTGACACCCACCAACTTCAAGATTCCACTCCTTGAACTGATGCACACGAGTCGTTCTAGTTCCCAACAGAGTTTACATTTTCAAGATATTAGGAGAAGTAAAGATACAGAGCCCTAGGATCTCTACAAGAGGCACATATATAAAGATATGGGAAGCCACTGTATCAAAAAGAGTAAAAGATAAAACCGAGGCAACCAAAATCGTACCTCTAACCGTAGAGGGTTCAGGATCTAGCTACTACCAAGTCTAATTTAGTGAAAAATACTGACCTAAACTGTGGCCCTATGAATCTATCTGTGATCCCTGAGCTGATCCACCCTACGGATTTCGAAACCCTGTGTCTGAACAATGAAGCCACGACATCCTCCTTAGCCTGAATGATATGTTGAGATCCAATTCCCTGACTGATGAGAAACTGTTGGTCCTGCTCTTGAATGTTGAGTCATAGAAGATCCCCTATCACCAGCTACTAGTGAGAAAAACTAACAGAAACACTAAATATGTCCCATCTTACCACAAGATCAACACTCAACTAGGTCCCTCAGGTACTGAGGTTTCTTATGTCAACTCTTCCCACACTGGTAGCACACCACCTGGATGCATGATGGAAAATCCCACCTACCCATATCTCTATGCACAGACTCCCTACGGCGCTTCCTGTTATCCGCCAGAGAAGTACCAACTCTGGATGCCGAACCACTCTGGATCATAGTTATAGAATCCCTCAGGCTGTGCTCGGTGATTAGTGCCTGCTTGACTATAGAATATATTTAAGTCAACTTGAAGATGTTCATCTGAGATCACATGTCATGACTGAGACCATCCTCAACCTTCCTCACTATATATATCTTGTCACCCCCAAGATGGGTGTGAAGCGCACCGATTTGTAAAGAGAGAGGAATACTCCATGACTAATAGAGTACTGTGCTCAAAAATCATGAACTCTCAGGCTCGGTCGGACCTGAAGGTCTCCGGGTAAAAGTAGTCATTGAAGGTACACAAGAACTCATCCCAAGCCATAACCTGCTGGTGTCTTGCTTGTGATATCACATACCATCATATCTCAGAGAAATCATGTAGTATGTATGTTTCGAGCTTCAACCTCCTCTCTATAGGCATCTCCAGATGCTCAAAGATAGAAAACATGGCTTTTAACCATGAATCTGCAGTCTAAGGTCCTCTATCCCCTGAGAAAGTTGGAGGATGCTTCTGCTAAAAAACCCATGTCAACTCTGCCATATATGGGGCAAGATGCAGTGATCCCTAGATGGTCTGCATCATCCTTATGAAGCCTTATCGGAATGGTTCATTGGCACCTGTATCTAGAATGATGGCTGGTTCCAAGATAGGAAGGACAAGAGGATCTACTAGTAGTCCCTGATCTTCTAGGTCTGGTGTCTGATCGCTGCCCTATATCTGGCATACAACCGGAGGACATCTCGGTTGCATGACTCTGCAAGGTCAAGCACACACCTTAGTTCAATATTATCAAGGAATGACACATATATGTTCAAGAAAAGAATAGGATAAAGAAAACATTCATGTTTTTTATACCATAGATACACAACGCGTATGAACCCTCACATGATGTGTTCCCTTAAGCCTTTTAATGGGTGTATACTTCTTCCAAAACTGGTCATGTAACACTGATACACACGACCTGTTATCCTTGAGACACAGCATGTACTTGAATCATTTCCGCCTTGCCTGAGTTCCTCTACACAGTTAAACACATGACCCCTTCCTGGGTAACTCTACACTGCGTGTGCACCCTGGACACGATGTGTACCCCTTATGTTATAACCATCTATGTCATTATTCACACAGTTAGTGACATGGTCAGATCAACACGGAATGTAAGAAAAAAACATGATGTGTAAAAATTGAGTTTCATCCACCCATGTCATTGGTCACACAACTAGATACATGTCTCTTATAACGTGGTGTGTACTCCAAGTACACAACATGTTCCACCGACATTTCCCAACCCCATGTCTCTACCCACACAGCCAGTCACACAGTTAAGGACTACATGGTGTGTACATATAGTACACAACATGTACTTAATAAATGCATTTCCTTCCCGAACAGAAGGATACATGACATATATTTATCATCACAAACCATGTATTCTAGGTTTTCCCAGACAGTAAACCTATAAAACTATTCCATAACCCCATAAAACACTAAAACAAACATTAAAGAGCTGAATTATGATTCGTGGGGCCCATAATTCCTACAAATCAAGGCATGGTGTCATATTCATATCATATCATAGTATAACAGTGTAATCAATCACATCTTCCACCAAATTACGATCCATGAGGGCCCATAACACTTTAGAGACCAATGTTTGGCATTCATTCAAACGAAACCTTACACAATCCAATAGCTTATCAAATAGAAGTTATTCTATCAAGGAATATTTCACAACAACATATAATATCTAGCATAAAATCTATCACAACAACATGAAATTGGCAATTCACCCTAAATGGCATGACAAGAATGCATGACATGTGATCTCTAGCAAGTGCCTATATGATGCAAGAGATGGAATACCCTCATCTCATTGGGTTGCAATAGAAATAGAACCTCAATAATATCAATGATAACAACACAAAACATGGGAATCACCAAATGGTAAAATCAAATCAACTGTAATAATTGAAAAACCAGAAAAATTCCAATATTTGTGGAATATTGGATTTTCCCAATACAAAGGTTAGTTACTCCTAGGCACAACTTATTACTGACTACCTATTACTTTCTATCCCTGTCTATAGGCTCCAAATAGTAAGTCAAAAAAGAAAATAATTCCCTTTGATACTACTTTGTAATGTCCTGGTTTTGGGTGCTGCTCCAAAGGTGTCCCATACCTGATTGGTCACATGGCCTCAAGCACATTTCCCCAAATGCCAAAGGCTACTGACGGACAATGAGGGCCTTGGGTGTGATAATGGGGAAACTATTCACTCATTGGTAGAGTAACGCATCAGAATAACAATAATATACAATAGAGGAAGTAGTAATACCATACAATAAGAAAATAATAACTGAATCACATATATAAATGATACATGACACATATTTCTAGGAAAATAGTAAAACAGGTCACGATGCTAGAAAATACAGTAATAAACAAAAGTACAAAAGAAAAAAAAACTCCAACAGCATCACAAGCCTCGTCTTGGTCCCCTACTATCTAGATCCATAGAAATCAAGTACCTGAAGTAGAAGGGTCCTTGCCCTTATATATATCTGCAACAATATAATCTGTTTGGGCTTAAAAGCTTGACCCAAACCGGGTGTGAGATGAATCGCAGTAGGCAAGCACTACAAGATATAGTACTAACTACATGTGATCATATATATAGCAGGTAAAAATGGAAATGAAGTAAAGAAACTAAGAGTACAAAAAATTAACTATACCTACAATTTCCATTTACATTCATTATTATTTAATATTCAACATTTAATCAAGCATGCATCACAAATAGGTATCTCGAAAGGCTACCTAACAAGACCGAATCCAAGATTGTGCTTTGGCTTGGTATTCGCATAACAAAAATTCATTACTTATAATAACCCTCTGGGTAGTTCATAGAGTCTAACCCCTCTGGTCCAATAAATAAATAAAAGGAAAGACACTCTGAGGAAGCTCTCATAGTCAATTCCCCTTTGGTCTTTCCATAATAACTACAAACTCTCTGGGGAAGAACTCAACGTCAATTCACCCTTGTAGTCTCGAAATGTATCTATAGAAACTCTACGGGAGCCCTCACAGTCAATCCCCCCTGTGGCCTCATAGTGAAAATTATATCAGACAGTCATAGGGAACACTCACAGTCATTCCCCCCTATGGTTTCATAATGTAACTATAGACACTCTGAGGGAGAACTCACAGTCAATCCCCCCTATGGTATAACTACACCAGGTTCCCACATCATTGTGTAATTAAATTGTGTATACATTGTAAAAACCAGCCCGAACTAATCTCAAATAATATATAGCTAAACAATTTCAATTCATATCACAAGCATTTAATAAGAATCAAGGAGACAAGGTCTGCCTCATAGGCAAACTAGATCAAACGGCCCTAAACAACCAAACAAGGAAACACACCCATGGGGTGTTCTATTAACATGAAATTTCACATAATATCTCTTCAAAAAAGCATGAATCTAATAATGAATATAAGGAAGATAAAACAGGGTTCAAACCCTTTAAACCAAAATACCTAACACATAGGTAATCAGCACTTTAGAATATAAACTCAAAGACAAATTATGAAAGGAAAAAAAACCACCTACCTTGACATTGTATGATTGATATAGTTGAACCTCATCCTTTTAATCGACCTAGAATGTAGTAGATCTACAAAAACATCAAAAACGTTCAACCTTGAATAACTTACAAAAGAGGAGAAATCAGGAGGTGAGGTTCAAGAAGAAGGAAGAACTCACCAGTGGGATTCTAACACCCACCGAAGTTCGATTCGGAGAACAAATGACGGATCAGTGGCTCAGAGAAAAATTGCCACTCTCAACCGCTCCTGGATGAGACAGGGTTAGAAGAAGACATTTCTGGGAATTAGATATGACCCCTGGTCTGTTTAATGAAAAAAAAGAAAAATTACACAGCATGTACTATTAATTAACACACCGTGTATTCACCTCAACCATCCCCCAACATTAATGGTCTATCACATCATGCCACACAACCATGTCTCAGTATTTACACACCCAAGTCACAGTCATACGTGGTAACAGGGTACACGATGTTTAATCCTAAATTTCCAAAGCTTCTATTTTTCTCAAAAACTCATGAAAACAAGATTTATACCTTAAAAGAAGATCTAGGTTCTTACTATGTGGAACACTCTGTAGTTTTTCACAGTGGTCTGATACACATTTTTTTCAATTTTTTTTAAATCATGTGTAAAAACCATGCATGGTTCCCCTTCTTATAGTAGTGGGTGCATGGTTAGCACACAATTTGACCACCTGTGTAGCAAAACCATGTAAACTAGGTATTTTTTAGGAAATTACCAATTTTCACTTACTAAATCTTATAACCTAATTTATTTATTCTTTATCCTCTAGTGTACATAACTCAATCATGGGATCTTCCTTTAAAGTAAAATCCATAGGATTTTCTCCCATTCTTTTGTCTGAAATCATATTTGAGTGTTGATCATCTCGTTGGATTCACGTTAGGGAGTACTCCATTCCTTTTGTTCCATTCCTCATTCTTTATAGTATCAATTATTCTATTTAGGTGCAAGCTAATATGCCCTATTTTTAGGTTTCTCATCCATTCTTCATTTTTCTCCTGCTCTGAGACAAACCAGAAGATGATATTAAATGATCACTCTACTATGGACCTACAATAGGTTTTCTAAAGCTTTTCCATCAATGTCAAGGTGTTTATATATATTCTTTTGTGTCATGCTCCTACTTTTTTGTGAAACACCCTTGAAATGGAATTTAATCTTTTCATAAAATGGATAGGTGTGACCTATGTAATAAATAAAACTATTGATAATGAATAAAGGTTAAGGACTTTGAATTCAGACCACAACTTGGGTGTGTTGTTTAATTAATTAGACCACCCTGGGTGGAATTCAAATTTGGATAGGTTTTAAGTGTCCCATTTACCCCGTTCAATTAGATGCTTAATAAAGAATTATAAATTGTAAATTGAATTTATTAAAGAATGGAATGGATGGACATGTACTTAGTCTTTGTCCATGTAATTTCTTGCCTAATCATGATTTTATTTTTATATTGATATACCCTTGTGAGTTAATAAATTGTCTAATCCTTCTAAGATTAAACCTTTCCTTGAGACACCTTATAAGGTAACGTCTAAATGAAATGATATTGGTGATGACCTTTAAAATAATTAAATGATATTTATTGAATGCTTATATTCCTTAGGCGACACGCAGATTTATATATGAATAATATGGATTAAATAATTTGTCTTCCACCTTAATTAGGATTGAGTGTTATTTGTAATCCCTTGTAGACTACCAAGGAAAAACTCATAGGAAAAATTCACTATACACCCATGTGATGTTTGAACTCATTTTATGGACTACATAGGATGATCTTAGAGGGAATTTTATTATATACACAATGGGAAACACTTGGGAACCCCTTGTGGACCACCAAGGATGAAATCAGTGAGAGGTGATATTATAACAAACCTATAGAGATACATGGGTTCTGATGAGGATCGCCATAGTTGGGCTGTAGGGTGTTTGGTTCATGTTATGCCTAGAGTGATACTTGGATTATAAATAAGGAATTCCAAGGGTAGTTTCAGGTTCTTAAATGATTAATTATTGAATGATTTATATGATGTGTTTACTAAGATAAAGCACAATCTTGGATTCCGTCAATGACTTACACCTTATAGATGACTTGGTTAGGCATCTCTTGATTATATGTCTTTATAGTGGACACTGGGCTATGTGAGAGGTCCTGAGACTTATCTAAAAAACGAGAATGATTAATTAAATGAAATTACATATTAAATGAGACTTATTAATCAAATGAACTTGATTATAAATTGATACAAGACTAACTATTTATTCAGAGACATTCCGGCTAAGGATGAAGAAAGTAGCAGAGGATGGGTGTCCAAGGGAACCCCGTCCTATATGGGTTATTTTATTTTAGTATTTCCTTTATAGATTAAATCACAATATGCATAATGTTATTATTATATTACTATATATATGGGTAAGGGAAAACACCTGAATATTTTTTTATTTCTTATTAGGATCAGAGGAGCATAGAATTGAGCTGAGGCTCATGATGCTATCCGGAGATAGCACCTTTTAGTCTTTTTGTTATTTTTTAAATGTATTTTACACCTTCCATGTATAACTGTATTGGATATTTGGTAAAAAATGACATGAAATTTATGATCATTATTTTTTCATATGATATTCCTTTTGGTTTTGTTTATTTATATCTACCTAGGATGTTCTATATTTTCTGTTTGATTTACTACTTCCATTATTTATCTATTATTATATATCCATTGTGCTACACTCTAGTGATGAGGGCATAGTATCCCCATATACAAACCCTATTCCCTCACTACTAGTTGGAAACCTTTGGTGATTGGGGAGATGTGCTTGAGGCCATGTGGCAAATCAGGCTAGGGGAACCTTTCAGTGGCATCTAGGTTCTAGAAGTTACACATTGTATACTCATACAAGATGGCCATTTAATATCTTATAGATCTCATCAGATTTTTACACATAATAATAATCAACCCACTAATGATTTCGAGCTTTCCACAGTTATTCATGAACTTAAGTGTTAATGAAACTATCTTTAAGGGGAGATGTTCATAGTCTTTTCAGACCATATGAGTTTGATCTATATATTTTATCAAAAAAACGTGAATCCCAAATAGAGGTGATGGGTAGAATACCATAAAATGTTTGAATTAGATATCACCTACACCCTAGATAAGGGGAATGTTGTTGTTGATTGAATTTTTAGGAATGTACCATTACAAGAAGGTCTGGAATTGAAGGAAGATTGGACCCTTACGAGACTCTTCACTCAGTTTTATATTGATGCTCTGGAGGATGTTTTGGGTATGGTTCTGGATAGTGTTCAATTATCACCATATCTCATTGAGTCTATATTGTAGGTTCAATAGTAGAACTAAGAGTTCATAGGAATCAAAGAAACCCTATATGGCGGGTAGACCATTTCTGGTTAGTCTCTCTCTTTAGATGGTATTGTCAGATTTAGGGATCAGGTTTTTGTCCCTGCATCTATGAGGTGCCCAGTTTTGTTTCGTTTTCAAAGAAATTCATGGGTTATTAATTTGAGAACAACTAAGTTGTATTATTTCATGATATTGAGTTTTTTTGTCGAGTATGAATAATGAAATTATTGAATATGTGTCCCACTATTACACCTTCCAATATATAAATAAAGGGAATATAAAACCTTTTTTTTTCTTTACCCTCATTTAGTTCCTATCTAGAAATGGGAAGAGGTGTCCCTGAATATTGTTGTTAGATTACCATGGACTCCACAAGGGATGAATTATATTTGGGTGGTGATTGATCAGTTGAAAAATTCTGATCAAATTTCTCTGATCGGGGATACCAAAAATTTTAAGATCTAGGTAAAAACATGTGTTGGAGATTGTGAGGTTACATGGGGTTCATTATACCATTATTTTAGAGAGGGATCCTAGGTTTACTTCAAGGTTATGTAGTAGTCTCTAAGATAGGATGGGGACTCGAGTCATGATGAGTAAAACATAACATCAAGAGATACACTGTTAAACATAACAGGTTATTCAGATCCTAGAGGATATGATCCATGACCATGTCTTGGATTTTGGTGGATCTTAGGATAATCATCTGGGATTGGTTGAGTTTTCTTGTGATAGGAATTATTATTCTTCGATCATAATGACTCCATTTGAGTCTTTGTATGGTCGCCCATGCATGTCACATCTTTGTTGGGAAGAGGTGGATGAAACCTATTTGGTTGCATTATGTTTGGTTCAAGTTACATTTTCAAGGATTTATGATATACATTAGAATCTGGTTACAACTCCAAGTTGAAATAAATCATAAATGGATCAGTGGTATAATCCATTGGATTTTCAGGTAGGTGATTGGGTTTTCTTGAATGTTTCTCCTTAGTTGGGTCACATTTGGCTTGGAAAATAGATAACATTGGCTCTAAGATATATTGGACCATTTGAAGTCACTGAGTGGATTGGTAAAGTTTCTTATCAGTTGTAATTTTTGGTTTAGTTGACAAAAATTCATGATATTTTCCAAATATCAGAGATTAAGAAATACTATCCAGATCCCTCCCACATTTTGAGTTGGAAAGACATTGAGTTAAAACCTGATGTTTTTATTATGGACAAACTATTAGAGGTCATTGAATCTCATGTAAAAGACTTGTGTGGGAAGTTTATCCTTTTGGTCAAAGTGTTATAGTGACATAGATTAGATTATCATGATACTTGGGAGTGTGAATCATTGATGAGGGAGCATTAGCCTCACCTCTTTTTCAATCTTCATTCTTATACATGAATTATCTATGAAATAAAGTTTTATGGTGGAGAGTTTGTACCATACCATTATTGTCTTATAGGTATTTAGCTTCTATTTATTCACTTTTATCTTTATGTGGGTGCAACTTGGGAGTCCCAAGGTTGGAGGTAATTTTCTGGGTAAAATGACCAAATTTTAAGGGATGTATGTTTATTTTGAATTAATGGATTCTGGTTATAAACATGTAAAATCTTAATAGGCCCCCCCCTGAGTTTGGAGAACATCAATGAAAATCAGAAGTTATTCTTTTGAAAACTAGATGTTTTTTATAAATTGGTAATTTATATGTCATGTAATGGAAGTACATGACATGTTTTGTTTTTCTGGATCATGTCATGAGATGAATATGCAGTGTAAATGATTAGATTACATGGGAAGAGTTTACATGACATGTAATGTTTAATGATTTATTTTTTTTAAAATGTGATGGGTTTTTCATTTTATATAGACCCCATGGATTACACACTGTGTAAAGGTATTTCAAGTTGTGTAATTTTAGAAAGGTTGTATTTTTAGGGAACAGTAAAAGGGATTTTTTTATTTCATTCACTTTAGCCTCTTTTCTCACAACCCATAGATATTCCTTAGAAAATTTGGAAACTTCATCTCCTTCTGGATTAATTCATTCGATATTTAATTATTAGGGTTGTATGCTATATTTCTCTATGTAAATGAATCCTTATAAATTTTCATTGCCTTTGATCACGTTATAGCCATTGTGTTTCATTATTGTATTTATTGATATATGATTGTAATGATATTGTTTTCTTGTAGATCTATTATGTGATCTCATTATGAGGTCCATTCCTTTTTGTGTTGCGGTGTAGTGGGTGTGTGTTCTTTGAGGTTTTTCATGATCTACCCTTTCCAAAATTTGTTTTGTTTTGAATCAATTCTAGGAGATGTGAGGATTGATTCTTAGGCCTCCATTTTCATTATTGTGTTCTTATTTCTAGTGGATCCATTTTCAGGAATGGACAACCCTGATATTAGGTAGGTGGTTCCATATCCAAGCTATGTTGTAAAAACTGCATTTCTCTGGTTGTGATATTTTCTTTATAAATGAAATGGAATGATCGACTGATTTGATTTATACCTACAGAAATGAGTTTTTGTTAAAATATGGGTTTACCTAATTTTGGTAAATTAAAAGGGTTTTTAAATCATTATGAAATGGTTTTATTAAATGGTTTTTCTAAGCATGGTTTTGATAAAATGGTTTTACGAATTGGTTTGGAACATTGAGCACATGGGAAGCCTTGGGTACTTTGGTGGGAGGTTTAGTAATATGGCTTATCCGTTGATATAGTCAGGGGGTTCACCCATGGGGTGTTCCTTTTATACCTATGTATATTGTTATAGGTACTGGATATACTTTTTGGGAGGTTTAATTTTTGGATTATTATTATGCTGCCTAGAATTGATGCATATATATAGGGGTTTTATGGATGATTGTCTATGTTAGGGGTATGAGTTTTCTAGCTATCCCAAAATTGTGTAATCCTTAGTGTAATTTTACCAATGAATTTTTATTATATTTTTTGATGTACTTCCATATATTTGATATGATATGTGATATAGGATTTTTTTATTTCATATATCTATTTTGATAAATTTTTATGTAATTATTTGAAACTGTTTTACATGCTTTATAAGGAAATGTGGAAAAAGTGGAAATTAAAAGTTTTTCAATGCATTTGCTAGAAAAACCTCTAACCCATATATCTTTCCTTTTTTGATTTGAATATGAGAATTGTTCAGATTTTTATATAGAAACTTGATATGGAATATCAGGGTGGGATCCTACTGATCCTATTAACTCAGACCCTGTGCACCCCTTCAATTTTGTATAGAATATCATTTGTTTTTTGATGTAGGGAATGGAATGGTGTCCTAGTGAGGCAGAGAGGTTTTAGTCAACTATGTTTGGGGAGCTTGTGGAGAGATGGTTGGAGTTTTCCCATGCTATTAAATTGAGTAGTTGGTTTAATGTTTAGTTTTCCTTTGATTATTGAACCTGTACATTTGGATCTTCTATCAGATTTGAGTTATATAAATTTTCGTTGTCTTCTTTCAGTTATGAAATATTTATTTCTTATGATTTATCTCCCTATTATATATATATATATTCAATGTTATTGCTTTAATTTGTGAGAAATACTTTCCTTTGGTTGCTATTTGATGCCCGGAAGCTTGTCTCCATCCCATGGGGATCCGAAAAACCCTTTGGGTATGTAGAAATTTGTGCCAGGTGCCATTTTAAGAAGTTATTCAGGTTTTTTTTCATCAAAGTTCCATCACATATATGGTTTTTATTATGATATAAATATAATATATATTCATTATATAAATATTTATATTCATCTATAAAAGTTATATATGGAAAAATGAATTCCACCATTTAGGGAGATGGTAGGACATACGTACACATGGACACTATTTTCATTTTTCAAAGGATTGAAAAAAGAAAGGTAAATAGTAATTAAACTTACAAGAAAAATTATTATATTATATATATCATATATATTTATTAAATCTATCCTTACTACTATCCATGTCAAAATAAATTGGAAAATGAATCATATCATTTTTTGGAGTTGGTAGTCCACACATACACACGAGTGACATTATTATTTTATAATAATAAGAAGGTAAGAAGGTATATGTGATATTATAACTTAAAAATAATAAATAATTCATAAATATCATGTATATGGATTAAATAAACCTTTATATGTTGTCATGAGAGGTAGTTAAGGAAAATGAATTACATCATTTCACAAGGCGGTAGTCCGTCAAACACACGATAGAAAATTTCATTTCCCATTTGATGGAAGAGGAGACGGATATAAGTTATAATAATAACATAATAAAATTTATGTATTTTTAATATTTTTAATATTATTTTAGATTGGTTGAATAAAATTTTAGTGTGGTAGAAGAATAAATAAAATGAAAATGCCTGGTAAAAAACTTTACTTATTCTTCAAAAAACATCTTTAGGTTTATTCCAAAATCCTTCCTAGGATGGATTTATAATCATACAAGGGACTACATGTCATTTTTAGGTTTGTAATAATGGTATTTGGGATTGTATTGGTTGAATAAAAAGTCTATTTAAGTGTGCATAGGAGAGGAGAGGGGGTGTCTTTTTATAAGTGGGGAGATGACACACATGGAATTTTTGAAAAGAATTATATATATAAATGTATAATTCACAATAAATGGAACCAAAATAGACTAATAATGAATATTATTTGATATTGGGTTGTAATATGGACTTCCAAAAATATTTATAAATATATTTAGGTTATTTTAACACTTATGTATTTAGTTTAACCCATGGTTAACCAATTTTAATCTTAACCGTGGTAACATTTTTTTACATTTTTTACTAATCATTAGGGATGAAAATTAAGTTGATTTTTTACATAATATTAATAATTATAATTAAAAATATCATATATATTTTATCAAATTCAATTCACATAAATGGTATAATTTAATTTAAAATTAAACCTATAAATGAGACAAAAAGACATTTTCCAATTATTTTGTTTCTTAAGTATAAAAAGTATTTATAACAAAATTCAGCATAAAATTACTTATAAAGAACTAAATTGGATTAATAAAAATTATAATTTAAGTATTGATATTTTTAAAACCATTTTAATTCAAAATTTATCTTTTTAAATGCTTTAGTAGAAAAGAACGTTTTTAATAAAAATTTGTATTTTCCACTATTCATTGAAAAATTAATTTTTTTAAAATATTACCAAAAATTAAATCTAAATTAATTTTAAAATATTTATTTTAAAAATGATTACCATTTTTTCAAATAAATTTTCTAGTAGTGGAAAAATTAATTTTAAAACAAGTGTGTAAAATGCGACGAAATTAATTTTTAGAAAATTAAAACTTTTAACTATAAAACTGGATTTTTCCTGTACCATTACCAGAAAAGAATGATAATTGAATGATAATTTTTTACTGAATATAATATATTTAAATTTAATTAAAACCATTCAATAATAGTGATTAAATTTAGATAAAAACACATTACGTACATAGAAAAAAAAATTAAAAAAATTAAAAAAATTATTTTACTTTCAAATGATTTTTATTTTCATTTTTTATCAATTAATAACCAATGAATTTATTTTATACATGTGTAAAAATTATATTATTAAAAATTTACCTATTATTAATGACTTGTTTATAATTGTACACAATATTATGATTCATTTAAACTCAGGGTTGCGTGTATAACAAGCTATCAATGAGATTAAAATTATTTTAAATGAATTATATCTTAAAATCTCAGGGTGTTATATTATATACACCTTAAAATGAATTTCACCACCAAAATTATACCAGTATGATAAAAAAAATGAAGATATATATTTTTCATCATAGCCTCTAGTTCTCAAGTATCTTCTTTGAATTTTTTATTCCCCCATATAACTTTTACCAGGTGAGAAGTCTTGTTTTGTAGAACTTTATCTCTATGGTAAAATATATCTATTGGTTGTTCTTTATAAGAAAGATCATTCTACTATGCTATGGACTCTTAGTTCATTATATGTGAAGGATCATATATCTACTTTATCTAGGGAGATATATGGGACACATCCTGAACATGAGAGAGGTTTGGTGGAAGTGCCAAGTGGTACGATACCATCCCTACTCGATAAAGAATCTATAAAGGGAAAATATACATAGGGCACCCATTTCCTTTCTTCTCTAGTACAGTAACCTTATTCACTAGAGAAATTCATAGAAATAGATTATCCCCAACTTCTAACTCCAAATCCCACTGAGGATTATCAACATAACCTTTCTATCAAATCTAATATTCCTGGACATTCTATTGAATGGTTTTGAATTTCTCTTCAATTTCCACATATAACCTCATTCACAATAGATTTATTTATCCAACTTCATCCTAAAAAATTGGAATTCCACAATTCTATCCATATAGAAATTTATAAGGATTTATATAAATGATCAAGTGAAATGTATTGTTGTATGAAAAATATACTAGAGGAAGGTGTTGATCTGAACCACCTTTGAAATATATAGGACAAGATCTCAACATATCCTCTATAGTTTGAATAGTACTCTCAGACTGACCATCTGTGTGAGGATGGTAAGCAGCACTAAAACTCAACTCTTCATCTAGATCCTTTTATATACTTATCCAGAATTTTAAGGTAAATCTTAGAACCCAATCAAATACAATATAATGTGGTTATCCATGGAACCTTACGACTTCATCAATGTATTTCATGGAAAGATAATCCAAATAGATATATTATATAATAGAAATAAAGTGTGCTGAATTTATAATTTGATCAACTATATCCCAAGTAGAATTACAGAATTTAGAAATTTTGGGGAGTTAAGAGACAAAGTCCATGGTGAAATTTTTACTATTATATTATAGTATGGGTAATTTCTATAACACCCCCTTAGACTTATGTATCTCAGCCTTAACATTTCAACATATCAACATCAAGATACATACTTAACAATATCTCTCTTTATGAGATCCCATAAGAAATAGTCTTTCATATCACTATAAATATTTTTATTTCTAGTATGAATAAATAATGATGAACTATGAGTCTCATCCAATAGCTACTTATAAAAATATGGTTTGGACAGGACACATACACTATTCTTAAACCTTATCATTCCATCACAATCAAGGTTAAACATTGAAAAATTTCAAACCATATTTTGTAGTTACTTATATTCATATTGTGCCTATTTAATATTTACATGGATATATCTATGGGAAATCATTTGGGAAAGATAATATTTCCCCCATTCCTTCATAATTTATAGATACATCATTTGAAAATCAAGAAATATTGAATCTTTTGAGATCTTTATAATCAGTAAGCTAATATGACCCTTTCAAATCAAAGAATTGGCCACCTTATTCTATTTCCTAAGGTTCAAATGTATTGATAATTCATATTATTTAATCATATCTAACCATATTTAGTGTCACATATTTATTTATTTTTGAGTGAATATATATTTTCAATTTTTATGATCAGTATATATATCACATATTTCCCCATAATGATAATACAGAAATATATTTAATACAAAAATTACCATAGCTAAATCAAAATCATGTGTTGGATAATTTTTCTCATGAAACTTTTATTGGTTTTAGGCATAAGCTATAACCATATAATTCTATATGATAACACATTCCAATCCTTTATTTGATGCATCACTATATATTACAAACACTTCTCCCCTATAGGGTAATGCAAGTACAAATGCACCGACTATTATTCTCATCATTTCCTTGAAATTTTCCAAAAATTCATCTGTCTAGAGGAACTTGGATCCATTATAATTTAAAATAGTGAGTGTATTAGATAGTAATGAGAAATTCTCCAAACAATATCATAAATATCCAACAAAATTAAGAAATGTTCAGATCTCATTCATAGTGGTTGGTCCAGGCCAACATTAAATATCTTATTCCTTCGATTAATCTATTGGTATGCCCTATCTTGAGGTTATATTACCCAAAAATGAATCTTTTTTTTTTCATAAAAAATTCACACTTTTCAATTTTCTTCATATATATTATTCTTTTTAGGGTCTTTAGTACAATCCTCAGGTAATCTTCATGCTCTATATTTCTCTTTGAGTATATTTGAATATAATATATAAATAAAATGATAAAATGATCCAGGTAATCTCTAAAGACTCTATTTATTAAATCCATGAATATAGAAGGGGAATTAGTAAAACCAAATGGAATCACTCAATATTCATAGTGTCCATAGATTTTATGGAATATTTTATTGGGTATATCCTCATTCTTGAACCAAAATTAATGATATATAGAATGATGATAAATGTTGGAAAAGTATTTATCTCCATAAAGTTGACCAAAAAAGTCATCAGTACATGGTAGATGCCACTTGTTCTTGATAGTGATCTTGGTAAGGTCTAAATAATAAATGTTGAGCCACATTGATCCCTATTTTTTCTACAAAAAACAATTGGTGCACCCCAAGGTGACACACTTGGATAAATAAAAAACTTGTCAAGAATCTCTAGGATTTTATTCATCTATTCTTGCAACTCAATCATATCCATTATATATAGAGTATTTGATAACAATGTGACACCAAGTATAAGTTATATTGATAACTAAACATCACAGTTTATTGGAATACTAGGAAACTATTCCATAAATACATAGAAAAACTCCCAAATAATAGGCATATCTTTTATGTTGAGTTTTTACCCAACCATATAAGATAAATACCCCTTTTGAAAAGGAATTAAGACCCATATAATGGATTCAATTTCCACCAGAAGATAATACTTATCATCAAACTAATTGATGATAATATGCTAATTTAGAATGTCAAACATAACTTCCCTTACCTAAGCAATTGATGTGGTATTTATTTATAGAAATAAAAAACATTCATATGATTACAAAAAATTCAAAAAGATGGAGAATAAAATGATTTTTAGGAATAACATCCCCACAAACATTAATTGGATAAAAATCATGGGCTTGATATGAGATCATTATACCATTCATAGTTTTCACTGTTAATTAAACATTTAATCATTCAATATAGGAATTAAGAGTCCTAGATACTTTTAATTATATAAAGGAATTAATATGACTTTGATAAAAGATGGTACTTAAATATTTGAGAATACTTGTTTCCACTTCCACATTACAATTTTAACTTCAATCCATTACTAACACTAAAATGGTTAGAATGAGCACCATGAATCATTAATTAGAGTTATTAATCATGAAAAATAATTTAGATAATTTTTAAATCATGAAACCTTCTTTGAAATATATAAAACCTTAGGTTTAACCTTGATCATTAATGGTCATCATCTATTCAAATAATTTTTTATGGTTTTAAATAAAATGTGAATTAACCTAAGAATATCCCACATGAGTGTCAAAATAGGTAAAGAGTAAGAGAATGGTAATCATGAAACAAGATGATGTATGTGATATAATCAACCAACTATTTTGATGGTTATTACCCATAAATGAATCTATGCCAAAAATAATACCACTTGTAGTATCCAAATATAGATGTTTTTCTCGGAAAATCACACCAATTTATTTTTCATAAGATAAGAAATTCTATTATATAGAGAATTATCCTAAGGGTTATCACTAATTTTTTTATCATCAGAGTTTCCAAAGGTAAGTAAATATTTCTCTAATTTTATCTATAGTGACACATTCTTTTCATACATAAATAACACATCTTTTTGGATGCATATTCAACACATAATATTAAGATCCATAAAAAAATAATACATGTATAATATCATTGAAAACTTAGATACATAAAAAATATATATATAAGTGAACTACATCATATCCCACTAAGTTATTCATAACTAAGTCCTTTAATAGAAATATCATACATAAAAGCTTTGTTTATAGCTTGGAAAAAATAAATATAAGAAAGGGTGACCTCTGATGCTCAGTGAGGGTAAGAAAGGGAGATATGTAAACATAAAATGAGAATATGGGTATGATAACATGAGAATAAAATTTTGAAAACCATAACCTGTATATCATAGATTATAATCTTGATTCATGGATTAAATTTTGATAGTTCATAAGATAAGAATCCTAACAGAATCAAAAATAGGACCCATGATAGCATACAATTTGAATAATACATAGATTTATGGAATACACATAATCCTAGAAAATAATTTCATTAATATTTAGGGATCATTTTAAATATTATCATAGTGTATTAGATTCACTCCCCATTCTATAGTAGTAGTCAAGGTTTACTCCAAAGACAATCATAGTGTAAAAAGTTCCTTATTAATATGGTTTCACTCTTCATTCTAGTTCTTTTGTATCATGAGATATCTATCTTTGTCCATTGTATTAGAGGGATATATCATTACTATACCATCCATCACATAATGGAAACCATAAATATTTTCACCATAATATCATAAAATATTCATCATTTCAGAACATGTGAAAAAATGTGTTTTATAAACATTTCATCATAGTATAATCCATGGAATTAAAAACGTTTCATAAAAATTTCATTATCTTATCATAGTAAAACCCATGGAAAAGAAATATTTTTCCAAAAATTATTTTCATCACATTCATAAAACATACATAGAAATAATAAGGATGAAATTATTGAATCATATTCCTAGTAAATAATGAGTAACATCAAAGGATGTCATCTTAGATGGAAACACTGTAAAATATCACTTGAAATATTTCTTGAGGAAAATATTCATTTCAATCTGAAATAACTACTTCAAAATACAAAAATTTATAATTTTTTTTGGAAAATAATATATTTGAAAATAAAAATAAATTTTTTAAAAGAATATTTAAATAATTTAGTGGTTGTGATGATAGGAAATTTCATTAATGTCATATAAGTTAAAAGAAAATATTCCTTCCACACATTTATTAAAGATGTCACATGTTTGGAAAAATAAAAGAAGTTTCATTTTAAAAAAATTGTAAAAATTAAATCATGAGTAAAAATGAATTTAAAAAATCATAGGATAATATTAAAAACATGTTTAGAAAATATGGATATGGAAGAATAAGTATTTTTAATCTAAGGGAAATGAAGTCGGTTCCCCTTAAAAACATTCTCTTAGTCACATGAGTAGTTAAAAAGAAGAAAATGAAAGGAAAACATATAATTTAAAACAATAAATATATTAAATGTATATTAATTATAATTATTTATAGGTATATCATAATATTTAATCATCTAATCTAAATCATAAACAATCACAACAAACAATGAGATTGTAACTTTAAACCCTTACCGCTTTGGTTACTTTTGAATCATAAGTCCCATGAAAGAATAACATCGAATGAAACTTTAAATATAATTAATATAATTATATTTATAATATAACATGTAAAAGTGGTATTTTATACACTTCATAAAATAATATAGGTGCATAACATGACATATGTCCCAAAGAAGACAATTTAAGATGATAAAGCCTTACCTCTGGTCTGGATTTCTACGTACATGTTTGAACCTACTGTATAATAAATATATAATTATTGTAAATATATTACACAAAAATAATCTTATATATCATACAATATATTTTTACTTAAAACCTTTTATCAACCATTTATTTATAATTACTTATTAAAATCACTATTTCGGGTGATATCAAATTCATTTTTCTTTTAAGATTTGGTTTGTTTATTTTGGTCATTGTACTTTGATCATGGTTAAATAACCTAAATAATTTCAATAATAATATAAATATAATATATATTAATTACAGATATATATTTATAGTCATTTATAAAATCTATATATTAAAAAATAAATATCATCGTTCATGGAGACGGTAGGACGTATGTACGCATGAATGTTGTTTTCATTTTTCAATCGATGAAAAAAATTAAACACAATGGTAATTAACCTTATAAAAATAATTATTATATCATATATATCATATATATTCATTAAATAAATCATTATTACAATTTATGTCAAAATAAAGCAAAAAATGAATCACATTGCTTCGTGGAGGTGGTAGTCCACACGTACGCACAAGCAGCATTAACATTTTAAAAAAGTAAAAAGGTATATGTGATATTATAATTTAATAAGTATAATTACGTCATAAATATCATATATATACAATAAATCCATCATTATATCCATTCGCGAAATATGGTGATGGAAAATGAATTACAATAGTTCGCTAGGCGATAGTTCATCGTACATACGATCGACATGTTTGTTTCCCATTTGATGGAAGAGAAGATGGATATAGGTTTTGTCATTAAAATTATAAAATATAAGTATAACTAATATAATTGTGTTTTTATTTCAGCATGGTTTAATAATATTTTAAAGAGTTAGAAGACGGAATAAAATGATAACTATGACAACTGGGTCCCGATGATAGTACAACCACCCCGCCTTAACATAGCCGTCGGGTCCTGGCCTGCCAGGTACCGCCAGTTACCCCACAGACACGTGCTCCCCACCTAGGGGCCCAACCACATGCCTGTCACTGGGACCCAATTGTTAAATTTGGTATCAGAGGTGGTACCCAACCTTAATTGTGGTGCACTTCTTGGGTTGAGATGTAGGGACCACAAAGAGGATGTTCTTCTCTAAAGGGGGGGGGGGGGGTGATTGTAACACCCCCAAATGATAAAGGGTTAAATGACTAAATGATATGACTCATGTCAAAATGGTGCACCTTCCTTTTCAGGAGCCTACCTGATTAGAACTCCACAATTAAGCGTGCTTGGCCTGGAGTAGTGATTAAGATGGGTGACCTTCTAAGAAGTTTCCCAGGGTGTGTGTGAGTGAGGAAAAAGCACACTCGAAAGGACATGTGTTGGTCTATGGGGAAAATCATTAGTCAGATGACCCATTCAGGCATGTGGGTGAGCCTCTGGGTGGGAACCATGTGTCTGCGGGCCATCTGACTAATGATTGTCCTGATAGACCAACACACGTCCTTTAGAGTGTGCTTTTTCCTCATCACACACACACTAGGAAACTTTAAAGATGGTCACCCATCCTGATCACTACTCCAAGCCCAGCATGCTTAAAAATGGAGTTCTAATCAGGCAGGCTCTCGAAAAGAAAGGTGCACCTTGTTGACATTAGTCATATCATTTAGTCATTTAACCCTTTATTATTGGGAGGTGTTACAATCACCCCCCCTTAGCGAACAACGTCCTCATTGGGCCCCCTAAATCTCAACCTAGGAAGTGCACCAAACTTAAGGCTAGGTACCAAATCTGATACCAAATGTGACAACTGGGTCCCGGTGACAGCACAACCACCCCGCCTTAACATGTCTGTCGGGTTCCGGCCCACCAGGTACCACCAGGTGCCCTGCAGACACGTAGACCCCACCCAGGGTCCCACCCATATTCCTGAATGAGCCATATGACTAATGAATATACCCACAGGCCAACACATGTCCTTTCGAGTTTTCTTTGTCCTCACTCACACACATCCTAGGAAACTTCCTAGAAGGTCAACCATCCTGATCACTACTCCAGGACAAGCATGCTTAACTATGAAGTTCTAATAAGGTAGGCTTCCAAAAAGGAAGGTTCACCTTGTTGACATGATTCATATCATTTATTCATTTATTCCTTTATCATTTGGGGGTGTTACAATAATTCCTGGTTAAGAACTATACCACCAATTTGGACAACCTCTTTAGGTTTATACAAAAAGCCTTCATCAGATAGTTTTATGATGAAACCTAGGACTATAGGTCATGGGGAGGGATGAAATTAAGGTATTTGGGTTGGTATTTTATGAACCAAAAGGCTATTTATGAGTAGATATGATATGAGAAGATGTGTCCTTTTATAAGTGGGGGAGATGACACAGTCAGAATTTTTAAAAAGAATAAAATATATTAACATATTATTGAAAACAAATGGTTCCAAAATAGACCATTATAGAATATTATATGATATAGGGTATAAATATTTCTATTAAATATAATTTATAAAAAATTAGGTTATTTTAACGACCATCTATTTTAATTAATCCTAGTTGAACCTCTTTTAACCTTAACCATTGAAACATATTTTTACCATTTTTACTATTCATTATGATAAAGAATTAAGTTTAAATTATTAAATAAAATAAATTATTATGATTAAAAACATGGAATACATTTTATAAAATTCAATTAACATTATTGGTAGAATTTAATTTAAAATTAAACTTGAAAACACAATGAAAAGTGGGTTTTCAAAAACAATATTTTCTCAACTATACAAAGTTTTTATAAAAACATTTAGACTAAATTTTATTAAAATTATATAAATTGGATTAATATTTTTATTATTTATATAATTTTACTTTTATAAAATTTTAAAACAAAATGGAACTTTTTGAAATCATTATATGAAAGTATAATTTTAAATAAAAATGTTTAATTTTCACTATTTATTGAAAAATTAATATTTTTAGAAAATTCATGAAACTTAACTCTAAGATAATTTTGATTTTTTTACTTAAAATAATAAGTTAAAATTTTCAAATACATTTTTTAAAGTGACAAATATTAATTTTAAATTGGGTTCACAAAACGCGATGAACCCGCTTTTTAAAAAAATATGGTTTTTAAGAATTCAACTCAATTTATTTGTATCCCATGATAAAAAAATTAGAATAATGTCAAGAAATTTTATTTATAATATAATTGTAATTAAAATCAATCACCAATACTGATTAATTTATAATACAAACACATTGCGTGCATAAAGACTATATTTTCAAAAAAAATTATTTTACTTTTAAATGTTTTTTATTTTTCATTTGTAATAAATTGATTACCATTGATTTTATTTTATAAATGTTAAATATATCGAATTTTAATAATTTAGTAAGTACTATTCATAACATCCAACTTAATGGCTTGGTTATAACAATATACAATATTACGATTCATTTTGACTTGGGATTGGGTGTATCACATGATATTGAAAAGATTAACTTTATTTGAAAAGAAATATATCATAAAATATTAGGCTACTATATTTTGGTCTTGAATTGATACATGTTTTCATTTTATGCACTAAAACTAGATTAAGGAACCCTATAGAGTAACCTTTGGGAATTCATTTCTCTAAATCTGTGTTACTATTTTAAGTAATTATTGGAGAATAAATTTTAGTCTAAATAGATAGGTATGAATGATTATTAGTTTTCATATGTTATCAAAACAGATATCTTTAAAATAGTACTACACCCACTAACCCTTCATTGACACATGCCACTATTTAATTCAAAAAAAATCTAATATGATCACTACACTTGTATATAACCATAAATAGATATGTGTATTTTTTTATCTTATTATAATTTATTGGTTTCACAAACCTTTTTAGTTATGTTATATATAAATGTTACATAGGGTTAACATTAAGGTCATGTGAATTGAAATTTAACTACATAATAAAATGATCATACAATACTGTTACAGTCATACCCAAAATTCAATTATCATAAGTATTATATTATTTATAATTAAACAATTGTAAAAGACACATAAATTCTTTCAATATTGTGATTAAAACCAAAATTATAATTTTGTATAAATTTAATTTGAATAAATTAATTTAATTTTATAATTTATCATATAAAATTATCTTATGATGCTTTTTTAGATTTTCCAAAAAATAGTTGACTTTTTGGTGAATAGTTAAAAATATTGATTTTATAAAACTGTTAATGTTATGATGTTATAATGATATAATAATAACTTAAATGTTTGTAAAAATAGTTTTTATAGACAAAATAAAAAATAAATATATTATATAATTCATATTAAAATTCAATTTTGATCTTGGAAATATATGTTTAACATTTTAAAAATGTAAATAATGTTGTAGTTTAAATAAAATTAATTTTTTCTTCCTTTATATTAATCAAGTATATAGAAGGTTCCTTTTAGTTTTATTTCTCTTTTAAAGAAAGATATATTTTTTGAATTAAAATAATTCTATTAATTCCACTAGAACCAATATTATAGTTTATTTTACTATAAAATCATTTTTATACTTAAATCAACCATTTTTTATAAAAAATCAGGTTCCTTAACTTTTAATACATATTTTAATATTTATTTCTTCCACTTATACGAATTGAATATTCTAAAATGGATTCCTTAGTTGGAATCATAATAATTAATATTATTTAATAATTCCTGCTTAATCATTGGTCATAATGAATAGTAAAAATAATAAATATTTGTTACTACAGTTCAGTTTTAACTAAGAGATAATACTTAAAATGATACTTCTAAATCTTATTTTTTGAAAAATATTTAGTCCTTATGTTGTCTAAAATTTGATTTTACAGTCATTTGGATCCACATTCAGAACAAATTCACCTTATATGGTATCCTTTATGTAATTCCTTATGTGCCCCTCCCATCACTTATAAAAGGGAACCTATTTTCCATCATTATTCACAAAATTTGATCCCAGTATCTCAACCAAGAACCTCCCAAAAACCTTTATATATTATTAAACTTAATTATTAATTTTATTTTATTCCCCTAATACTATCACAAGAAGGATAAGGTGTAATCTAAAAGAGGTCTCTTAAAGAAGTGGTAACTGTCTTTACTAACTATTTCAAAATTTACTTCTTATTCTACATCCTCTAAATATACTATATTCATAAGAACATAATTAATTCAGTATCATAAATATAAATACATGTTATTATGATTATTTTACAACCATTTTCACTTATTTTATACCCAACAGAAAATGAAAACATTGTTCGTGTGTATGTGTGACATATCATCTCCACATAGTTGTGTAATTTGTTTTTCATCATCACTTTAAATTAATCGATAAAAATAATGAAATAATGAATTTATATACAATTTATTAAATTATTATTATTTTTTAACAAATATAAATAATTTACCTTTTAACCTTTACTTCCATTAAAAAATGATAACATCGCTCATGTGGACGTGTTGACTACCACCTCCATGAAGCGATGTGATTATTTTTTCATGTCCACCTTTCATAGATGTTTATAAATATGTATATAATATATATATATATTATATTTATATAAATATTATTATTTTTTAGATGATGTAACCATGATAAAGATTCAACGATAGAAACAACATAACCCAGACATACAAGAAAAATGAAACAATTAACACTCGAAAATGATGGTTTTAATAAATAAATATTTATAAAAAAAGTGTTAAATTATTATAATTGGATCATATATGATATTATAAGTATGTATATGGTTCTATTATATAATTATAATTTTTTTATTTTTTATACAAGAGGTCGAAACAAGTTATTAAGAATTTTAGACAAGAAGTAAGGGCTTATTTCACAATCTCATCCTCATTCAAGATTATTTATGTTGAAGATTAATTATGGGGGAATTAAATGATATTTATATCTTAAACACCATATATTTTCTTATAATATATTTATTTTTTAAAATTATAAGTTTTCATTTAATTTTCCTTTGTCCTTGTACACAAAATTATGAAATAACGTCTTTAAGAAAACACAACATTATTTTTCTATTTGATCAGGAAACATTTTCTTCCATATCCATTTTTTCATTAAAATATTTTAAATAATGTATTTTTATATTATCCAATGATTTTTTAAATTTATTTTTCACAATATTAAATTTATATGGAAAGGTATAAAATAAATATTCTTGTCATTTTCTAAATGAGTGAATTTTTACTGAAGTTGTGAAGAGAATATTGGTTTTAATGTTTACCACACAAATGAATTTTCCTACCATCACAACTATTATTTTAATTGAAGATTCCTTTATATGTTTCTATGGTTTTTTAAAGAAAATTATTTTCTAAATATTATAAAAATTTTTATACTTTGAATTTTTTATTTTATAATAGAAATAGTTTTTCCTCAAGAAATGTTTTAGTGATATTTTAAAATTATTTTCATCTATGTAAACATCCATGGATAAATATTATTCTTTATTGGGGATATAATCTAATGATATAATGCATCATATTACTATGGATATCTTATGATGATGTTTTTTGACAACCGATAGGCCATCGTTAGATTCTAATAGAGTTTATACAAAATTTATCTATTTATACTAAACACAAAGAAAGTAACTAACTTATTAATTTTTGGAAGTGTTATATTCGAGGTTGAACCCATATAGATAATTAAAATAGTTTTTATAAATTTAAAACAAAAAAATTATTTTATTTGGTTTTGAAAAAGAGATATAGAATAAAATAAAACTTGGGTTTTGATTATCAATTTCGAAAATGTGTCGTGGTTTTATAGAATAGAGTTCAAGAGAAAATATATTTAGAAATTAAATTGGTTTTTTCAAGATCTTTGTTTAATTTCAGATGATGGAGATCTAATAGTTATGGTATCCTTTCCTTAATGCAGTAATCCCCCATTCCCCATAGTTAGTTAATTTAGGGAATTGTTTTATCATGTTTTTCTCAATACCATTTTAAACATAATTACATTAGACTATTCAATGGTCTTGAGATAGTTTTGGAAAATTAATTGTGAAATTTTAAAATATTATTTATTTATTTTTTCAGAATATACATGAGAAAATGAAATGAAATATATTATAATTGAAATTTATTTATTACAAAAACCCAAAGAATGAATAAAATAAAGATATATAAATATAATGTTATTCCCCCTTATTCTGCATCACCCAATGAAATTTTGTAATTACCCCCTCATTTTAGTAATAATAGAGTGATAATAAAGGATAAATAAACAAGAAATAATAATGAAATGTAGAGAAGAAGAATTAATGGAGGAATCTATAATGTACCATCTCACCTCAAACTCTAATATCCAGATCGAGCTTTGAGATCATTAGCTTGAGCTTCTATTTTAAAATACCTAAGGTGCTTAGGTTTGATTTAATTCTCCCATAAATGTGGTCATAATTTATCCCAAGTCAATCCTAGTGATAAACCGTGGTCTCGAGTTGAAATACCTTAACCTCCATTGAATTCCACATTAAATTGGTGAAATATGGGCATGTCTAGAAACTTTTATAGTGTTAATAATGTGCTATGTTGTAAAAGTTATCATATAGTCACCAAACTCTATTTTATTAACATCATGCATTCATATCTTTTTTAACACTATTTTCACATTTTTAACAGGACATTCACGATGTAAATAACCAATTTATGGCCCCCAAAGATCAATTTCAACTATTTTCTCTAGTTTTGAGCCTAAAAAGTATCCCATAGATGTCTTACAACGTTGAAAAAATTATTTTAGTGGAAATATTGATCAAATTTTCTCATATTTATTATTTTTAATATAATTTATATCCTTACATAGATGATAAAAACCAATAAACCAACGGGAAATAATGTTCAAAAAATTATAAAAATTAGTGTATTTAATATTAGAATACACATGTATATAATATACATATAAAATACCCCACACTTGAATTCAGTATTTTCCTCATGGATGAGATCTCAACATACTTTATAAGACACTCACTTTACCTTTCCTCAATCCCAATGTCAATTGAGATCAATTAATTAAATATGGAATTAAATGTTTGAGCATAACACATGAAAATTTCATTAACTCATCAATTTTCAAAGAAAATAATTCAATTGAGTGTTTTAAATTTCTTATTTATAAACAACCACACATTTTCATTATTCTATATTTACGACTCAATTTATTATTAATATAAATGTAATATTCAATTTACCTTAATTTCAATTTTTCTATTCATCATCTAGGTAACCAATGTATATGAAATTTTATTCATACCTAAAGTGCATGTCACTTACAATAATCTTGAAAGGTATCTAGAATCTACACATGTATAAAATAAATCCAAATTAGTCATGAGAACTTTAAATTAAGGTTAAAATGTCTCAGAGGCTAAAGGTATTTGGGTAATAGATAAAACAAAGATAAAAAAGGCAGTTTTACTATAAATCAATTTACATGATAATAAAAAACAAATCTCATTGGAAATCTATCTAAAAAAATGAGTCCCCCACTTCCCCATTATCTCTAAGAAGGTTCATGAATTAATGTAACCTAATGAATGAAAAATAATCTTGTATTATTATTATTACTATTATTATCTATTATGTCCCCATTTATTTCTTTTTTGTAAAGTTGTGTTTGGGAAAAATATCATATCCACCACCTAACTACATATCATCAAGATATCCTTAGGCTAGAAATGGTTATTTTTGATCCTCTAAAAAACCCATGTTTTTTGAGATGGAGAATAATGAATATAATGTATAAAAATTAAGATCCTCTCTCCATATATAATAAGAAATATTTATGAACTTATACATTTAGGTTACAAATTCCCTTCCACCATAGCACTGTTTCCCCACACATATATTTGAAAAGATTGAAAAAATATTTATATGAAGGTTGGAATGGATAAAATAGTCTTGTAACATGTAACTTTTACAAATAATTCTATTCATGGATTCTATAGGCATAAAAATGATTAATGTAATGTGGGTCTAAGGATAAAGGTCTAAATACTAAAATTTATCAATCATATTAAAAGTGATTCTATTTAGTCATATCTTTGGTAATATTACAAGAAATTTCTAGAAGAGAACATGCCTGAGTCCCTCAATAAATATACTATAGAAACTATGGGGAAAATTGGTTCAGAGAATGTATTGGTATTGTGATGATTGGTTGAGAAAATAACTTATGGAAATGCATATTAGTAATAAAATCAATTGATGAAAATATCATTAATTCATTGAAGGATAATTATTAAGAAATATTCATTTAAAAAAATCAACCAGTCTCCTTAAATAATGATTTCTCAATTCCCTAATCCCCATGGTAATCTGTAAAAATTATTTTCACACATTTTTCGCATTCAATTTTATTGAAAAAATAAAGATAAATACATAGAATCATAATTTTACAAGTACTTTACGTCTCTTATCCAATTAATTAATGAAAGAACCATTGAACGTATGTAATTGGAAGATAAAATCTCTAAAAACAAATAAATATGGAGAGTATAAGATAAAATTATAGAATTGAAACACTCACTACCCGTTTAATGAAGCTTTAGGATTAGGTTGAATAAGTTCTTCTGGATCCAGGTTTATGATGTGAATTGATTTCATGACATGTATTATTTCATGATGTCTAATTTTTGAAGCATCCCATATAACTTATTCCTAGTGATTTACAATGTTTTATCCTATACCTAGAAATAAAAACAAACAAGTGAAAGCAAATTTCCTTTTTTCAATTGAAAATTATAATATATTTACAGAGAGTGAATGATATTAAAAATAGAAAAAAATCATAAAAACTAGGGTTTCCTTTTAGGATTTATTTTGGTTTACATCATTGGCTTGACCTTACCTCTTTCATCTATGGTTACATATGATTTAAAAGATTTTACCTAAAGAGGGTCTAAAAATAGCCTCTATTGTGACATTCCCATATAGATCGACTCCTTTCCTTCTTCTAAAAACATATTAATTATTCTTTCTGGTATAAATTTCTCAATTTCTATTAGACTGATCCACCACTTCTTCCTTAACCTTGAGAAACAAAATGGAAGGTTGTGTACTATCTATACATATAGTCCCTTTTCAAACATGGTTGGATTAGTTTCTCCTTCAATGTCAGTGGTATGATCCCTTATCTACCCTTTCTTATTTTCCATATTTTAACATAGAATGTCCTATTGTATGATATAATACATATAAGGTACTTCTCAATGTCAAGAACATCCTAAACTCTAGTTATGCTATCCAATACTAGCTCATATTCATATACTATATCATAATTCTTCATCACCCACTGAATGTTGACACATACTTATTCACTATAATCTCTCAGACAGAATTGTCTATTTTTAAAATTAATCATTGTGTACCCATTAACCAAAAATAGTATTATCAAAATGAGAGTATTACTCTATTTTTCCATAAACAGTACTAATAAATGCATGGGGAAGTAGATTTTTTTCACTTTGACTTTGATGTATTCAATGACCCAATGGGAGTATTTTACCATTGAATCTATCTGCTGAAGTAAAAATATTGTATTTATCATCTTCTTATACCCAAGATCTTGAATGTATTGTATGTCATGAGGTTCACTATGTTACTTAAATATCACAATTCTTTCGTAAATATTTAGACTCTATATTAATTATAATTAAAAACTTATCTAGGTTCCCTTTATTTTGGGTAATTTCTTAGATACAATAGACTAAAACATCCATGCGAGTGGTATGATGCCAATTTCCTCTATATTTATCTTGTTGGTCACCATATCTTTCATCAATTTTGTGTACATATACATGTTGTTGATATCCTATAAAAAAGGATGTTAATATATAATTTTTTAAAATTTCCAATAACTTTACCTTTATATATTTCAATCTTCCTTTGCATTAGCTATTCTAATAAAGGTATCCTTGGCTTGTACAATGGAGGCTCTTCCTTTTTGTATTCTGTATCAACCTCCCCTTTACTATTTTGAAACTTTTCTTATTTTTCTTTTTATACCTTCATTGATTCATGACCATTTTGTATTTTTTCCATTTCTAAGAGTGATAACTTTCAAATTTTCATGTGGGTTCACTTCAGGGTTATCTGTAAGGACTCATATCGATCTCTCTCGAATATTTTGATCAATTTTCCAACCTGAGTCTCCCAATTTCATAGTGTGGCCTTTTGTCAACTGATTTTCCGTTTATATCATTGACTACAACCCTAGATGTGGTTATAAATGTGTCCAATGTCACTTCCAAATTATACAACTGACTTGTAAGTGAACAACCTTGGGGCACTTGTTGCTGGTATCCCAGTTTCCTTTTTTGGTACACTTGAGGTTGTTCTTATTTTTTACTGTACCCCTAAAATTAATTTTTTCTATTATAATCAACATAATTCACATCTTTAGTATACATAACTTGGGGGTTTTTAAGATCCATCATCAAATCTATATTTCTTTTAATGGTTTCCATTTAGGAACTATCCAAATATTGTCTACCATGATGAAGCCTCTTTTTTGCATCCCTTCTCCTTTCCATTGGAAGATATGTCTCACAATTTCATCCTATAAACTGTAACTTCCATTAGAAGACTATTTCATCAGGGATCATCTAACTGCAACATCTAAAATTGACTTTTTTTATTATAAAAAAACCCTTATAAAATGTATGGATTAAATTATTCATTTCAATGAAATTATGAGGGAATTTTATAATTAAATACTTAACACACTCCAATATTCTACACAAAGACTCAAACTTGAATAAATTAAAATTTGAAATATTTATTAGGATATCCATTTACTTTGAGGTTGGATAGTATAATGTTAATAAAAAATCATTCTACATTATCCCATGTAATGATGTAATGTTGAATGATGTCATTTATATTATAGATGGTTTGATCATGAAATTATTTGATGCAACAGGAGGCACCAGGATGGCCAGTTTCAATCCTGTGTTTAATGGATGCCCATAATCTATGAGTTTTTACTTCCCCATGTCTTTTGGTTAAACTTCTACAATATCTAAATGTTTCTCTATGCACTCTATTTTTTTCTTTAACTGATCTCTTTATTAAGTGTTTTTCAAGCTTGGAAACACACTAAAAAAACTATTTTTATTTTACATGAGTGTTTTAATCAAGAATTTAATGATTTAAAATTTGAAAATTTATTGGGAAAATTCCAAACATAAAATGGAAAATTAAATTAAAACATATAAAAAAAGTAAAAAAATCTAAAAACTAATTTATAACTGTCCATGGAAATGGTTCCAAAAATTTTACCCGACTGTTGTATGTCATTAGTTTTTTTATAAGGATAACCAAATTTAATTATTTATATTGTACCCAATAATTGTGACTAAATATTTAATTTTAGAAAGTGGTAAGTTCATGGTCAAAGCCCAAGAGATTATGAAAAATATGTTTTACAATTTAAAAGAATATAATTTATTTGATTTTTTTAGAAAGAGAGAGAGAAAAAAAGAAAATTTAGGATTTTATTATCATTTTAGAAAACATATTGTAGTTTTATAGACTAGGTTTCATGTGGTAAATAATTTTAAAATTAAATTGGTCTATTTAAGATAGGTGTGAGAGTCAAGAATAAGGAGATCCAATGGTCAAGGTATCCCCTCCTTAATTCAAAAATCCTTTTTCCCTATAGTTAGGTACCTTGGGTAATTATTGTATCAATTTTGTCTTAATACCATTCTTAAACCCAATTAACCTTGACTATTAAATGGTCATGAGATATTTTATGGAAATTAGTTTCATTATTTTAATTGATCCTTTCTATATTTTTTCTTAATGATCCTGATAAAAAAAGTGATTAGTGTTGAAATTAATTTTTTACAGTAACCCATAGCATGAATAAAATATTGTGAAAGGAATGAAATACACCTTACCCCTTATTCTATATCACCCATAACAACATTTTGATTAACCCCTCATTCTAGTAATGGTATATTAATACTAAAGTAGAAATAAATAATAAAGAATAATGAAAAGTTGAGAAGAAGAATTGGTGGAGTACACTACAATAGAACACTTCAACCAAATATTTGATCTCCGGATCGATCCCGAACAGTAGTAGACTAAGCCTATATTTATATATCTTCATGGTGAACGAGTTTGATTTAATTCTCTAATAATTATAGTAATAAATTTTCCTATGTTAATATTTAAGATAAATGGTGTTGTGGGTTAAAATTCCTTAAACTATATTGAATTCCATATCAAACTGGAGAAATTTGAGCATGTCTAGACACTTTCACGACATAAATTATGTTTCACTCCATTAAAGTTGTGTCCAAATCCATGAAATATATTTTCTTCATTCGATACATTTAAATATTTTCTTCTATAATTTTCAATTTGTGAATAGGAATCTCAAGACATGAATAACCAATTTCCATCCATGGAAGCTCTATTTCAACTAGTTTCTTCAGTTTTAAGCCTTAGAACTTTTCCATAGCTATCTTATGTCATGGGAATACTTATTTTAAGGGAAATAATGATATATATATATATATATATTTCACCTCTTTATTGTTTTTTACCAAAAATTTATTTCTACCATAGATGAATAAACCATTAAACTAATAGGAAATAATGATCAATTAATTACCATAAATTAATGTATTTAATATTAGAATATATATATGCCTTAAATTTACATATCATTGTTTTATTTATTTATTATGGAAAATATTAACATTTCTTATGATATTTTTTATTTTAATGTTTATTTTGATCATGTGTTGAATTTTTATTCATTTCTTAAATATAATGAATTTATTAGACTTATTATTAGATGATAGGGGAACTTTATAGCCCCTTGATGCATCGATAGGCCTCGTGGGATAAACTAGTTTGGGTATATTATATATTATTTGAAGGAACAAGGTCTTGATCGTGTGATTAGGATATATGAAATTATGTATTATTTCATCATGAAATACGTTATTTTTATATGTGAAATTATATATGTTTTTATGTCATCCTTGGATATATTCCACTATTTTGATATCAGCTATATGTAATATTTGATTATTATTTATATCTTCCATATTATTCATGCTTTATTTATTTTATGATTGATTCTATTGTATAATTTCCCTTACTAAGAATATAATTTTACCCTTTATTATTTTTTCCTTCCACCAGGATTCATGAAAGGATCTACAAATGGTTTCAAGGATATACCTGATGAAATGATAAAGTTATCACAAGAATTTTAAATTTATATTTATTTTTTTAAAATTTAATGAAAAATCATTTATGTATCTATCCTCCCAAAACTACTAAACCATTCAATTCTTTAGGATGTGATTTCTTGTATCTTATACCAATATATTAAAATAACTACTAGCTCTAGGTTATTGGAGTTAGGATGTTACAGTTGAGAAAATTATAATTCAAATAGATTTTAGAATGATAATTAATGTATTTTTTATATAGTATGTCTTATGCAAAGTTTTAATAATACATCATCTCTTATTTGTAATAAATTCTTCCATCAATATAAAATTCCTCTTGAATAATTACAAGCAACATGAAGTCCAGAAACATCCAAAATATGGAGCCCCTAAACTTCAGATTATGGAATCTACTAATAGATTAATACATACTTTTCATTCTTAAAGAGATCCATTTTACATTTTCGTTATTGGAAAAATTACTCTTAATAATAATGTGTATATATTTTACCCACCACGGTAAATATATAAACCATTTCTTTGGATTTAATCCCCCATATGGTATAACTATTTATAACTAATCCTCCCACTAATATAAGTGGAGTCTATGTTCCTATTCCAACTAATGTGCATATTCAGTCTAAACATTATTGAAGTCTAGTCCTATCCCAAAAATTTAAAAAATGTGTTCTTCTATTTTATAAAAATATATTTGGTATCGAATAATATGGAAATGTTCTTAGTTGATATATAATAATTAAAAGAGATGTAAAAAATTATTCTATGATGTTAATTTGTAGATAATTTTATCATTTAATAAATGGTTCAAATAAATAATTAGACACTTTAGTTAATGTTTTTTTATCATATTGTATTTAATATGATTTCTGTTAGTTAATTTTTTAGCATATGGTTAGTTATATGTTGATATTTTCGAATAATGTTATGAGAAAATTGTGGAAGATTTTCAATACATAAAAGACATTTCATAAATACCATTTTATTTCTATACGATCTTAACTAATAATGTAATGTATGCTTAGGGATTACCTTCACTCCACATATTAATGACCAATGAATAGTTAATATACTTCCACATTCCATCCTAGAGGATCCTATTTCTATTTCTAAGTGTATTCATTTATTCAATGATCATTACTAAAATCTCTTAATGGAATGTTATAATGTATATGAACTTACCTCTTTGCTATTCCTTTAGAATAGTTCTTTTAGTTTTACGAAACAAATTATTATAACTTTGTGGGGAAAATTTATTTCTAAAGTTTTGTTTGTAAAAACTAGATACTGAATTTTTTAGTATACCCAGTGTCTTAGATAAAATAAGATTTAAAAATCCTCATGGGCATAAACCTATCACCAAAAATCAGTTTTTACATAGAAAAGAAATTTCTTTCTAGAATGAGGCAATCCTAGTCTTATACTTATATTAATCTTTGATTTCAAAATTAAAATTCTATGATTCATGAATTATGGAACTATTAATTGAGTATGAAATTACCATATCGAAGTATATTCTATAATTAAATATTGTCACTTGTTTTCTAAATGGCCATTGATTTAAATGTTTTACTAATAACACTAAACAATATTCCAACTTGATTCCATAAGGAAATATTAAAATCTTGCACTACTCAACAATGATCTAGGAATCACCCTTCTTCATGTAGTTAAAGAACACATCTTTCTATAATTTTTTTTACATATTTTGTTTCATATTTTAATGAATATATATAAAACATATTTTATTTAATATACAAGAATTATTGCATATGAATTATATTAATTAATATTTTATAAAAAATATATTTTACTTTATTTAATTCTATTTTCTATTTGAATGTCCTTTCTTACCACATGATAATAAAATAAAATCTAGTTCCATTGATTTTACCTTGATGTTACTACACATAGAAGAGATAATTGAAGAATTCTTAGACTTATTATCCACATCAGGGCTTTTCTCTTTTCCCTTCATCTTGTTCTCCAAAAGAACAAATTAATTCTCAATCTTTATGTCCTTATCATCTTGATGAAGCAGATTGATGATACCTAGGAGACAATTATCAGGGTTGTTTATATTAAAAATTTACAAAAATATTATATAATATATAAGGGGTAATGGAATTATGATAACAATGTACAATTCTTTGTGTAGATTAAACCAAATAATATCAATTCGTTCAATTTTTCCAATCATTTTGACTAGATGAGGAACAACCTATGCTCCTTCTCCACATTTTAAAAAAAAAATTTCCTTGTAACTATCATGCTGATCTTGTATTTCCTTCCCATGATAATAATCACATAGATGGATGGGCATATAATTTTTTCCCATAGCCCACATTAAATTTTAAGTTCACTATACACTTACTATGACATGAAATACTACAAATCTAGTGCATCATCCATGTTTTTATCATAAAAAGAGAGCTCTTTATTACATTTCTCCTTTGCATTATGTTAAAAAAATATGGGATTCTAATACATAGAAAAATGTTTTTTTATTAATTTAATATATAGAAATCTATACCTACTATGGGAAATTTTTTCCTATAAGGACATTCCATGAGTCAATGAATGATAAGAGTGTTATTTTGGTCAAGAAAATTTCCTTTTTACTATAATAATATAAAATTAGAAATAAGTAATTTATATTTATTAACAAAATATGTGGGATTAAATAATTCTATTATATTATTATGTCTCCATTTATTTTATAAGGTTCTAATGACCCTCACCATTAGACTCAGAATATCTTATCGTAATGAAATGCAAATAGAAAAGATATTTCTCTATTCTTATATCCCAAACAAAGACCCTATAAATTATAATATGGTATTTAGGTATGCAGTCTTGCCAAATGATATCTTATAGTTACTTGATCTATTGAGTGGTCTTCTTAATAAATAAATCCTAATTTGGATATCATTAATTCTTTCTTCCAATTTTGTTTTAAAAAAACAAAGGCTGTTAAATCTATGTTTTGTTTGGTTTACCTATTATATATTTAAGACTTTTCAATAATTAAAAAAATCCCCTCACAGAGGTCTGAACCGACACATTATCTATGGGGGATTTTACAAAAAACGAAGGAATACTTTGTCTAAATTAATATTTATTTGAGGTATTTTTTGTATTATGTAATTTTTTTTATCATTTTATCCTTTTATATATATTATTAATAGCGAGTGGATTTTAATGAAGTGATTAAACATGTGTTGCTAAAATATTTATCTATAATCATTTTATTTCATTCCATATAAGCATGTTAGTTATTTAATTCATTTATTTAGGTGATCATTACAGAGAATCCATAAAATAAAATAAATTACTAAGTAATAAACTGAATAAAATTTGTGGAATTATCATGAGCCGTATATTTTAGTTTATTTATTGAGTAGAAAATAAATAAACCATTGAAGATATGAAAAAAACTCAATGAGATGGTCTTGTATTGGGATATAGTATTCCTTATCCATATTGTGTAAACCCTGGGTTGATTTCACCTCAAGTCCATCCTAAACCACCTCCAATGGCTTAGGAGATGTATGCTTATATAATTTTTACTTACATATAGTTGAGGGGAACCAATGATTTTTTATGGGGTTTAGATATTATAATCCCCTAATACACATGAACTTACATAATAATAAGAGGGTATCACACCCACATTACATAACATAAATTTAATTATAATAGTTTTTAAAAAATATGAAATAATAAAATAAAATAAATCCAATCCATACACAGGCCGATTAAGCTCATGATAATCCATGTGTTCAATGAATACACATTTAATAAATTACCATTCATATAAATATTTCTTTTTTAAAATAAAATGCACTTAAATCAATAAATTATCTTTATTAACTAATAACTTCATTTATTGTAATGTCCATAAAAATCATCATATTTATTCCAATTGAATATAATTTTAAAAAAATTAAAAAAAATAAAAAAAATAAAAAAATCATATTATTTAAAAATAACTAAATAAAAATCATGTACTTGAGGAAAAATGGTGAGAAACCATCTGAAATAACTGACTTGTATTTTCGGCTTATACAATAAACTCTTATATAATGTAGAATACATGGTATGTCAAGTAATTACAAGAAATATACTTTCAATAAATGACATACAAACACATGATAATTTACAGAACAAGTAGTGCTTTTAATGGTCATAGAGTAGTCAGTGTATTATGATAATACAAAAATGTACTTGAAAATTTTATGTAAAAATTAATTAAGAGTTTAATATTTAATAAAACCTATAATAATATTCCTTCCAGCGGAAGTCTTGACCGACTCTCAAGTGAATCCTAGGATGAATAAAGATGGTCATTTGATGTTCTTCAAGAGTGGGGGGAGCTGGTAGAGGAAGTCAACAGTCCTCCAAGGTAGTGGTGAGAAGAATATCATATTCTCCTTTCATCCCCATTTATGATATACCACTAGTTAATTATATAAACCAGGCCTAAACCAATCACACTTTTTGAAGGTAAGATGCTTATCTGGATCTCCAAAGATGAGTTTAATTAGGTAGCTGAATTCTGCGATTTCATGTTGATTTCTAAATTTTCCATTTATCAGATATTGGTTGACCTATTAAAAAGGAATATTAATATAGTAGGGATATTTCTAAATCATCTATTTTTGGTCTACTACATATGAGATACATCTGTATTCATCTCCCATAGAAGGATGATTTTACTCTAGGATGGTCAAGAGAAGATAATGTTTTCAAAAACTAATATTTTACTCTCATTAGATATAAAAATTATTTAAATAAAAATAATTATTTAGAATTTGATTTGGTTTGGATGTGTGTCCATGGTTTTATTTTTCAAGTCCAAAATCCCATGAATCTCAACATTCTAGGTATCCAGTCAAGAATATTTTTTGTGGGTGGATGAATTCACCCTCCAGATGAAGCAACTAATTGAAATAAGCATTTTTTTTGGGATGGATCTTTTTATTCTCCTACCAGATGAATTGATAATTATTATTGGCAAACAAGTAGTATAAAAATATATTTAGTATAATTTGATGTTGGTTTTCTTCTCATGATGTAATATTTAGGTAAATACTTTTATAATTTTTAATAAATAAAATATATATATGGATAGGTTGAATAATAGTTATAGTCATTCATGTATATTGGGAAAAAATCCTATGATAAATAATTTATTACGGGATGCTAAAAATATGAGGTATATTCCTAATTCACTAGTTATAGTCATAGAGAAGTTATTTCATCAAAGAATAGTGCCTCAATTTAAAGGAAAATTGAAACACTTGGATGCTTATAGACCTAGTACAGAGATTCAGGTTAACATTCTTGAACCATATGAAGATAATTCCATGAAGGGAGACCTTTCCAGTCAAACTAATGAAGTCCTAGAAGAGGGTAGGGACCCTTGGTAGGTTGGTGATTCAATTCCAAGGAATAATGATATTCTTATAGAACCATTTGAGGATATATACATGGATTATATTGTTGAACACCCATCATCCCATAAGACTAGGGTACAAGGTGAGAAACCTACTCTACTAGAAGCTTCTACACATGGATTTTGTTGGTCTGTGAGTGATGTTCTTAATCCTCAAGGAGTTGGAGGCACAAACTATATTAAAAATTATTTTACTATTAATGTGTTGTCTAGAATGAATAATAACATGGAGGGTGTGAAATCTCATGAATATGGGGGAGGAAGGAAGTGTGATTATTGAGGAGAGGAGATGACTACCATGTTGACTGAGGATGTCCAACCAGATGATCTGACTATTAGAGATACTAACACTGCTCATGAGAGTGATTTTAATTGGGTTATTCTAGAATGAATGAAATTGAAATTTATGTAGAGTAATTATTAATAAAATATTTAAATAATCATGGACACTATATTAGCTTTGAATACTACTTTTAATTTGAGTGAGGTGCATTTGGAGAAAGATTCCTAAAAAATATCAATTAAAGTTATTCAAAAAGTTCTTATTCCTTTACTTACATTTAGAATACTAATGAAATTGAGAGATATATGAGATGAATATTCATTGGATGAGAAATACATTAACCCATAAGATTAAATCCTAGGTAATGTGTTAGATTCTATGAATGATGCTTTACATGTCTACAATAATGAACAAAATGGTGGTATAATATCTTACAAGAAACATATAATACTACAGAAAACTATAGTGATTACAATGGATGAAAAACTCCCACTGTTTTTTGACTCCTCATATGAATAATATTTCTCAACTGATGATGTTAGATATGATAGGTGATGTATAGCATACTTCTATTTTCTATTTTTTTGTTATTTTTTTATGCGTTCTTCCTTGGGTTGTTTCACTAGATTTTTTTTTATTTTTGGTTTTCCTTCTCTACCACTAAATTGTGTGTGTGTAGTATCCTTGGGTATTAGGGGTTAACTCTTTCATCATATTGGATTTTTAGTTTACCCCATTAACTAGTTTTCTGGTGCCTCATGTTTCATAGGAAGGAATTCATTTTTGTTTTGATTGTTGTTTTAGAGACATGATATTTCTTTCTATCTTTATTGACTATTCCATAGGTCCTTATTATTTATCATAGTTTAGAATAAATGTTTTTAATTTTTTTCTAAAAACTAATCACATGTAAAATACTATTAAATAATTACAAAAAACACATGTTGATTAGGTTTAAAAAAGTAATTTATTAATTATTTATTTTTATATAAACAGGAATGTGATACATGATTTGTATAATACATCTATATGCTACATAATCCACATGTTTTATATCTTCACTACACACATAGGGTCTTGGAATATTTCTTGGTCATAGATATTTATGAGGTATATAACATGTATGAGAGTTACATGTAATGTTTCCTCTCTGGTTCATGAGTTCACACACATCATCTAATAAATACATGAAGCATAATTTAATTTCATTATTTCACTAGAAAAATGTGGTGACTACATGGTATGTACACCAACAACATTCCATGTAATCAGAAAAACCATGTTCCACCTTATCCTGATCAACATGTGGAATGCATTAATACATTATATTTGTATTTAGTATATGATAGTCTGAATTTATCATGGTTCATCTTGGTGTAGTGTTCATAGGTATATGATGTGTACCAATAGGAAACATGATATGTATTCTTGTGATACTTTTACATAATTCTCAACACCTTAATATTGGTTATTTATATTTTATTCAAATATTATTAACCTCTATTTATTATAAGAGGGAGATTGATGAAGGTGTATACAATATCTTAACATTTTGATTTTAAATAATTAATTACATAAATTAAAAAATCTAGTAATAATTGTGTTTAATGATAAAATAATTAAAAAATTAAAAAATTAAAATGATTACCCTAATACCACATTAAGGTTTCACACAGTGAAAAAACACCTATTTGGCTATTTCCAACTTGACATTTATTTATTTCAATGAATAATACATAATTTGCATGATGATAAAATTCATGAAAAATGAATTAAATCTGATAAATGTTAGACAAATATCTCTATTACTAAGATATGGGATATTATCACATTAAATATATGATTAATATAGATAAATAATTACCTCACTATTTGGAATTATTTTTTTATTAAATTGGTTGATCATCTGTAATCCATTCAGTTTCACCATCATTTCACTAAATAAATTCTATTTTAGAATCCCTATAGTGGTGATCTATACATTCTCCTTTGATCTTGAGGCATAACTGATGGTACTTTGGGAGCAAGCATGGCAGAACCGACCATCTTACAAAACTCTTTTTTGATTGCCTCACAATCCTTCAAATTCATATTAAAAAGAAAAGATATTTTAAATTCAATACTACTTTAAATATTATATCTTTAGTCTCTCATCCTTTAAAGTATGAATAAGGTAGAAAACCCATTCTTGAGTCTTGAAAGTGTTTTAGAGAATTTTCTCTCTAGGTTTTAGAGAATCACTTGGGATGTGAGTTGTGAAGAACCAAGAAGAACCATGGGAAATGATATAAACATATTTTTATAGATCTAGGTTAGAGAATAAATAATTGGATATATCCCCTTAATTATTCTCATAATCCATAGAAAACCCCGCGTCTAAATAATAATAATAAAATTATCATTTACTTGACATGCGCTAAACTTACTAATAAAATAAATATTTTTTTTAAAATAAAAAATTAATATTCCTTAAAATGATATTTGATATATATCCTTGGTTCAAGACCTATTAGTCACATGTAATATTATAGTACTATACATGAGGTGATATAGATGATGACACAAATAGGTGGTGATATTGACATGATCCATACATGGGGTGATGAAGGCATGATGCAAGCCTAGTGATGTAGACAATATGATGTATGCCTGATGTTGAACTATAATTTAGGACCATTTTATCATCTTTATTCCCACTAGGCCTATGTGACATGTAATAAATAAATAATTCTAGATTGGTGGGATTTCTATGGGGGGGTATGGCCCTCCTTAACAACCTGTGTGTGAGTTGTGTTTGTGTTTGAATGTAATTGTACCCCCAAGAACCTAATATATATATATATATAACATTTTCTAAATTTATTATTTATTTAAAATATATAATTATTTATTACCTTGATAATATATAAAATATAATTAAATTTTATATATTATCATAATGAAATAATTACTATGAATATATTTTTAATATTTGAAATCATTAAATCCGGAATAAATTTTATTCCTCATACAAAAGAATAATATTTATTATAATAATTAAATTCAAATATGATTTAATTGATAATAATTGAAACACATAGTGTGTGTCCCACAAGGGTTTTTTTCCTATGTGGAATTAGGCTAGTCTTCTAAATGTCAAGTATTATTGTCTAGGAATATGTGAAGGCACCAAAGAGAGGGATGTTATTGTCATAACATCAATAACCTCATACAGATTCTCATTGTATAATATAATCCATTTGTCTCTATATATCAAAAATAATGTTTCATTCTATTATCATAAACTTTAGGTTTCATACATATTTATTTTATGTCCATAAGTGAAGTCATCAATAAACTATATCCAAGAAATTTAATGAGACATTCCCATTTCAATCAAATGAATGAGATATCGTCTACAATAATAATGGAATGTACAAATTATTACTTGACTTATTCATCAATATATTATCACTGATGACACAATCAAAATTTCCAACTTCACCATGAACATTTGATGTTAGAGTTTACAACAATAAAGCCATGTATATGACTCATGATATGTAGTAATAATAATTTTAAATTCCAAGGATCATTAGACATTCCAATAAATAAGAATATCATATCAAACATTTAAGATGAAAAATTCATATAGGTAGTTATTTCCTCATAGTTATATCACCTTGGTGATTACCAAGTGATAATTTCATGAGATGAAGTCCCATCCTCTTATGAGTATTCTCCTCAAAACGGTTTACATAATCTATGCCCTATATAATGACATGATACAAACTGTTACACTTCAAAGACACTTTTTAGTGTTAATTATTATTATATAATGATTAACCTTGAGTTTTAAGTGTTTGGGGATGAAAATTTTAAATTTTGGTAATTTTTTTCCTCAATTAATGATTACCGCATGATTTTGTAAACTGGATAGGAAAAGTGCATGGGTCTAGAAATCTTTATGTCTAGTGAAGATTGGATGTTTTCTGAATGGTTTTATAAATATTTTGGTTAAACCATATGAATTTTTAGGAAAGGGTATTTTTATTTTATTTTTGAGTGATTTTAATTATTTTAAGATTCCATTTATTTCCCAATTTAATAGGGGTTTTCTAATGGGATTCTTGTGCGATTCTCCCTTATTCTTCTTTTCTCAAGGGTGTATTTTTACATCATTCTCAAGTAAAACCTCCCTCTATCTCATATTCTTTCATTCAAATTATACCTATTATTTAATATTATTTACATTTTACCATTATATAATGGCCATGTCAACTGAACCAAATTTACACGGTTCACCTAAATATATGGCTTTTGGATAGCTAAGGAATTCGAAGCTTCTATTGGGATATAATCTAGAATTTTTAATTGAAGGTGACATGATTTCTCAAGATTAAGTTATGAATTTTTAGTAATTCTTGTTTATTATTCATTCCATGAGTTATTGGGACATTCAAGATTTATTTCTAATTAGAATATAAAATAAATGATAGAGTTGATGATGACATGATGGTTCCATTTGTTGGGATTTTCCAATGATGGCATGAAAATTATTTTTTCAATGGTTCTTAAGTAAAAAAAAAGGATTTAAACAAACACTATAAGTTTGAAATAATTCAAAGGAAAACATTTTTTAAAGAATTGGTGATTAAAGTGAGGTTTTATACTTCCATATGAATTTAAAATGATTTATCTTGTAATATTTGAATGTTTTAATGGATGTTTACTAGGTTTAAGGGGTAATTTATATAGAAGTGAATTTGTTGTTGATTTTATGGTTTTCTTGATATATTCCTTGTTTATATATTTGTTAAATTATGTTTGTGATAATTTCATATTATTTATTTGATATTTAATAACTATTGATGCAAATTTTTTTATATTTATACATTTCTTATTATCCTTCTTGATTAATTAAGATCTTTAATCAAATCAGGATATCAAAGAGATTTTCAAAGGTGGTTTTAAAGATTTCCATGGTTGTAATAAATCTAATGGACCATTCAAAAATTTTATTATCAACAAAATCTACACCATTTTTATTGAGTCCCATTGTTTTTATTTATGTTATCTTGTATATATTTTGAGATAAATTTGATTATGGTTTAACGATTTTGTGAATTAATATAGACCCACCTATTAAAAGGGTATAAGGAGGTGAGGTGGGAGATTGATATTGTGATAAATTTTGTGTGTGTTATATTATTGGTATGTGATTTATGAGTGTTAAAAAGGTTTCTTCACCCCCTTAGATATATTCATGGGTAACCAAGGTACTTAAGTGGGAAGGCTAAGACATACACCAAAAGAAAGGACAATCCCTCCCAATACCATGAATCACATAACCAAACTAACTAAAAAATGATGATATTGATACAATTACAGTTAGGAATTTGGCATGGTCCCCTATAATAGCTCATACATGATACAAATTATTGATGGTCAAACCATTAAGTGTATATGGATCATAGTGTTCCCTTGACCTTAACTACCTTAGGTTCTCTCCATGATTCCTGATTAATATTTTTAATTGTATTAATTATATTTAATATTTAAACCATTCAAATCATAATATGTTCTTATTGACTTGGATTTTTATATTAAAAAATCTTTATTTTGTTCTTTGTTTTAAAACTATTTTTCAATAATTATTATTACATGATATATTTAACTCATTAATTTTCAGTTTATAAATAAAGATTTCTTTTTTGTTTTTCTAACCTCACATGTATGATTAACATTTATAATATTAAATTTCACATTAGATATTATCTTTTATTTGTGTGATTTTTATATTTTTCATAATAATGGTATTTCATACTCATCCATATTTAATGTATATAATTATTCTAGTTATCTTTCATTGGCTTCAACTAGAACTATCAAATGAATTTTGGAAAAAATGAAAATGTAAAAGTATTTTTTAAAAACTCAAATGTCCATTATCTATAGAATAAATATATCTTCTTTATTTATTTGGAAAAATACTTCTCAAATGTATTTTCATGACATAAATATATAACTTTCAAAAGTGTTATATGGTTTTTTTATATACCAGGCAATGTGTTGTGTATATATCATTTTAAAAATGTTAAAGTTATTATTTAACTTAAATTCTATTTCAAACTAGAATTTTTGGAAGGTATTATACAAGTATTTCAATAATTCATTGGTGAAATCCTACTAGGAATGTGCATGTCACACCATATACACATAACTTGGAGTGTATAGAGCTAACATGTCTCAGTATATGTGATCAGGTCATGATCAAATGATTCTATATTATGAATAATTTTGGGCTTTGGAGGTGACTACAGGTCACATGGAATTGATCATGTTGTAGTTTAGCCTTATGGTTAGTTTGGTATATTTACATATTAACCAACATAACTATCTTGTTTTTTTATGTTTTTTGTTTACATTGTTACTTATTGTGTATTGTCTTGATGTTTTATTGATAAATTTAAGTGATTTTTGTCATTTGAAGTGATTATCCCATGATTTGTTTGCATAATTATTTAAAACTAATTATTTCATATTCAAGGAGGTCCTTTTTATGGATACCCATTTTTTAGTAACGACCCACTTATTTATTATTAATATCATGTGGGTTAAATAATTCCCAATATGTTAAAATTGGTATCGTTTGTACTTGTCACCTACTTATGATGATCGAGAATGTGATTTGGGAATTATCACCATCTAAATTGGGTTATGTGTTAGGTTAAAATGGGACAGTTCATGATAAACTGTTATCAAATTCCTCTTATTATTTGGGGAAGTTCGGTTCATGAGAGATGGGTCTATCAAAACTCAAGAGGTAGTCACTAGTGGGTGCTTGATAACTTCTTCCTATGACAAAGATTTACTTTATATAGGTATTATTTTTGGTATATTTGATTTCAATTAATAGTATTTTAGTCTCTATTGATGTTATATGGACCTTTTTTATGTTTTATTGGTATTGGGGTGAAATTTGAGGAATAAACAGGAGTTCATAGTTAGATCACATAGTTTAGAAAACCATAAGGAGACTATGCACATGGGTTATACAATATTTATATACCATATCACAAGATTATTGCACATTATTTCAAACCATAAATAACCCATTCCCATGTAGTCTGCAATCTTTATATTGTATGTCACATTTTTAGGAGAGAGTCTGTCAAACCACATGAATAAACCTTGCACAATAATTCATTCTTCTTAAATGTGTTATTTTAAATCCTTTAGATTTTACGTTATTTTTAACGTGTTTAACATTCATTTAAGAAGGATTAAAACAATTGAATATTTGTTATGTTTGAATAAAATTGTGATGGGGGGTTATGTTGTGTTATTTTATTGCATGTTATTAAGGTTGTTTTCCATGTGAGATGGTGTTTTTATAAAAGTATTTTTAAAAGGAAACTATAAATGACATTAAAAAGAGTTTTCATTTGATAAATAACAAGGATTTACTTAAAAAAGTTTAATATTATTGATTATAACACATAGTGACTTAGAATAAAATGTTATTTATAAACTCAAAATGATTTTAAAATGGTATAGTTATAATATGTGATTGATGTACTCTGTTTTGATAGAGATTGTTTTTTGAATTTAATTTTTTTTGTTTTTAATTAGATTATATAGCCTAAATAATGACATGTACATGTATACATTTTCTATTTTTTCAGAATGTGTTACCTTTAAAGGATTCGATGGTGTGTGGAATGTTCATATAGTTGGTGGATTCTAGCATGGTCCCTTTTATTGTACCAATGTGATTTTCATAATCATTGAATTAACTGAAACTCATAAAAGGATAGTTGATCTAGATAAATTTATCATATAGTTTCCTTATCTCTATAAATGAATTAAATAATCATTTGTGAGGCTAATCCCTAGAAATTATTCCTTTCCTAAAACTTGATTAATTAGATTTATGCCAAGGAATACTATCAACAGAATGACATGTTTTGGTATCCACCCTTGGGTTTATCAATGGTCATGGTTTACCCATATGGAATTAAATCATAGTCCCTTATGATGGTTCTTTGTTTCATATGTTTATGGAATCATTAATCTATGTTTCAAGTGGTTTTAGTTGTGTCTTTGGTAGAAGTTTTTTCTCATTTTAGTTTTCCTTACATGATAGTGTGACCTGATATATTTCACCATTTTAAGGTGAAACTTTTTGTGGTGGGGAGACCTATAAAAGGTATCACCTGATTAGTAATAACATTGGTTTGTAAACATATTCATGTTGGATTGTTCATTTTTAATAGTGCATGGTTTAATATAGATATTTCCTTAATTTTCATGGAATGGACATGAGTTTTCATACTTATGGTTTTGTTACCATGTCCAATCTTGAGACCCATATCTCTTTGACCATAAACAGAGGTTATAACTCAGGATGTCTTGGGATTCAACTGAGTTTTATTATGGATTTTGGAAATAATGAATCATATAATGTCTCTGATTTATTGGCACATTTAAGTTTTTCTTTCCAATGTCCTTGTTTAGTTCCTCTAAATTTACCACTTACTTTTTAAGACAAATATTTTCTTGGTGGTGAGAATTTTTATACCCCAATGTCAATTTTAATTCTTTATAGATAACTTATAATTGGTGAAGATTGATTTTAAGTGTATAGGTATGAAAATTATGATTTTGGGAATTTTTTAAGCCCAATGGTTGTTTCATGGATTTTTAAACCATGTATCAGAAGAATATGGGTCTATATATCTTTGTGCTCAGTGGTGATTGTATGATTTATTAATATCCTTCTTAACCATGAAATAAAAACTTACAACATTATTATGTGAGGTTATGTTTTTCATTTTTGGGGGATTTTAATTAGGATAAGTTTTCACGTCTTTCCCCATATGAAAGGTGTGTTCTAAGGGGGTTATTGGGATATTATCTCCCATTTTTCCATGCTAAAGGGTGAATTTTCTATAATTTTTCTTAGTAACTTTCGTTTCTCTCTTATTCTTTGATCCATATTCTAAACTTATCTACTTATTCTTCTTTAACTTCTTCTTTAAATACCTAATAAATATGATTTCTAAAATTAATGATTATAGTTTATCTAAACATGATGTTTTTGATATCTAGGGCATGAAAATCTTCTCTTGATACTTAATCTAGGATATTTTTGGTCAAATATAACATGATTTATCCAGTAAACTGTAGGTGTTTTTATGAAATATTTATATTTTTAATGATATATTTTCTTGGGGAATTCAAACTCTATTTTCAATTATAATCTACTATAAATTCAATGGTCAATGATTTTATGTTGACTACATGCATTGGGGTTTTCTAGGCATGATATAAAAAATATTTTTTCAATGGTTTCAAAGTTATAAACACATAAAATGGATTTTAATGCACACTATGTGTCTGAAAATTTCCCATAAGGACATTTTTAAAATAATTAATGATTAATGTGAGATTTTATACTTCCATATGATTTTGATATGATTTATCATGTTATATTTCTTGGGTTTAGAGGATTTTTACAACGTCTAAGGGGTTGTTTAGATGGAAGTACATTTATTTCTAAGTTTATTATTATTTTTGATATTATCCTCTTTTATATATTTGTAGACTTTTGGTTGTATAAATTTTATATAGTTTATTTGATGTTTATCACCTATTTTGAAATATTTTTCATTTTTATCCAATTCTTGTATTCCTACTTGATTCAATTGATATTATCAATCATTCCATTATTTCAAAGTGGTTTTCAAAGGAGATTTTTATGTTTTCCAAGGAGAAATTAAAACTGAAGGAAAATATAGTTCTTTTATTAAAGGAATTTTTAACATAAGATACACCCTCTGATTGAGCCCTATTTTGTTATGATTTATGTGATATTGAGTATATTTTTATATGAATAAGATTATAGATAAACGATTTTATGAATTTAAATGGTGATTTATATTAAAGTGTGCATAGAGGAGATATGAGTGATTTCTATTATTATAAATTATTCTTATATATTATTATTGACAAGTAATTGACAGGGGTTAAAAATGATCTCTCAACTCACTTAACTAGATTTATGGTAAAACATTTTTTAGGTTGGAAGTATTGGATATGTACTTCTTATCATGATATTCTTATTATGACCCACTTAATCATGGGTTGTGAAATTTTGAGAATGTTTAATTTTTTGATCTTGAGCAGGGGTAATTTTTGTGATTTGGGAATAAAATCAAGGTTTTGTAAGTTTTTTCATCTTTAATTTATTATTTTCTAAGTGTTCTATGGTATGATGAGTGTCTCATGTTCCCAGGTGGGTATTAGAGCTAGGTTGGGTGGCCTAAGTGTAGAAATTCAACAAGATACTGAGATCACACTATGTACAAGGTGGTTTACACCATAATGGAGGATTGAATGAGGGGATTAACCAACTTCTGGTGTCATTTACACTGTGAAGGGAATTGGGCATGAGGTTTTACACCACGAGTGAGGGTGGAAATAACTCATTCTTTATGGGGATGTTATTCACCCTTTGAACCCTATGCATGTTGTGAAGATCTCATGCATTGGTGTTCTTATCACCATGAACCCCTTGTCCATATGATGAACAATATTTGGATGTATTATTTAATAAGGGGATGAAACCAAAATTTTGGGGTCACCCCCATTTTTTACACCAAACTAGATGCATGGGGAGGCCTTTAAGAAATACCTTCCCCTCTTATTCCTACCTTTAATCCCCCATAGTGAGGGATGATTCTTAGTGAATTTCAATAGAGTTAAAGGTATGAATCTTTTTTTAGTTCCTCTATTTTCAGTTTCTATTACTAGACTAAGAAATTGATTCAAATTTGGTTGTGGTTTTGGTGATGGATTAAAATAATCATGGTGAAATCGTCCCAAAATTATGGGTATGTCTTGTACGGTGGCTAGAGGAGGATCCGAGAGGTTGATCACACACTATTGAAATTCATTTCTATGATGTAGTGATTCTTAGTGAGATTTAGATGAACTTTTATATTCAAATTAAGAATAATAAATAATTATAAAAGTTTACAATCAGTTTTTTGTGTATCTTATCATTATATTGATGCTTGAATATCTGTTGATCTTGGACAAGTCTCGGTGGAGATTTTCAAGGGGTTAACTATGTGTTTGAGGTAGGTAACCCATATGATAAAATTATATATGTTCATTTATACATGAGAGTTCATTATTGGATAATATATGGGGTTAGTCAAAGACATTTAAGAAAATAGGTTTCCCAAGGTATAAGAAGATTAACAATAGTGTGAGGACTACTATACTCAAAATGTGTTCTCTTTTTCACATTAGTAAATCAAGATCACCAAACGACCACCTTACATAGGGAATAAGGTTTCAATAGAGATGAAAAGTTAAATTGAATATTTTTTGGGGTATGATAAGTTTTGTGGATAGCATAGGTAAATGACTCTAGGTGGTGGGAAGGTGTGAGGAGCTTAGGGTTGAGTGTTGATGGGTGAGATAACTGTATGACTTGTGAGTGACGAGTAGCTCCATCTTGAGGTTAAAGGAGAGTATCGGTGTGCCCTTGGAGTGGGTGAAGTACTCAAATAATTTCCATAGTAAAATAGAGAGGGTTTATATAACACCAGAATATTTTATTATATATTTCTCATTAAATAAGCTTGATTTATTTGATATATTTCTTTACACAAAACATCGAGTTTAAACATCCCTCGATATAATATTGAAATATTATTATTAAATGTCATAGTTATAACATAACCAATGGATTGGAGGTATTATTAAGACCAAATAAGTTATAAAAATTATTATTTTTAATTTTATAATATTAATTCATTAGTTATAAATTTTTTATAAATGAAAATAGAATAATTTGAATGTGAAAAGAGTAGTTTTTTTGAAAATATATTATATGCAAGAAATGTGTTTTTATTATAATTAATTAAATTAATAACTATTGAATAATTATTTTCATGAACTTTTAAGATAATATATCCAATAAAATTTTTTAACATTTATTTAATTGTTATTACTCGGAAAGTAATAAGTTTTATGGTTATAAAAGTATTTATCTAAAAATAATATTTATTACGTTTTTCAAATTATTTTAAAATAAAATTATTCCTATTATAGGTATTGAATTTGATAAATTAGTTTCTATACTTTGACTAATAATTTCTAATTTTTTTCATGATTCCAATTTCATTTTTGGAAATTATGATTCGTAATCATGGTAAAAATTTATTACTTTAGAAAAGTTTGATAGGTTAAAAAAAAGTTAAAATAAATATATAAGGGTTAAAATGTACTAAAATATTATCTAAAACTTATTTTTTGAAATTATTTAGATCCTATATCATCCTTTACTATAAATTTATCCAATTTGGTGCTACTTTACAATGGTAATGACTTTATTATATTTTAATAGTCGTAATAATTATAAGTGTGCCACTCTGATTAGTTATAAAAGTGAACCTTCTATCCTATTTAATCCAACCCATTTGAGCCCTTTATATTGAAAAATATATACAAAAATATTCTAAAAATATCCATATACATGAAATATTGGAGATATTTTTCCCAAAATACCCATCCATGAATCCATAATGTTCTTTTCAAAGGATACCTAAAGAATAATTATATGTTCTTATCTATATTTTTCATATTTACTTCTTCTTAAACCTAATTGAAAAGTTTTATTACCATATTAAAAAGAATTAATACTTATATTTAATATAATTATATGTTTTAATATTAATTATAAACCTATTTTATATCCACTTTTTATTTGTTGGAATGTAACAAAGTTGCTTGTGAGTATGTGTGGATAACTACCACCATGAAGTGATGTGGTACTTTTTTCATTTTCTCATTACATGAAAGGTCATAAGGATATATTTAATGAATATATATGATATATATGATATAATTATTATTATTTTAAGGTTAATTATTATTTACCATTTTTTAATTCCATCCATTGTAATGTGGAAACATCATCCCTTTTTTACTTACGGAGTAATGTCTCCATAAAGTGGTGTAATTATTTTTTCATCACTAATTTATTTGAATTTTATTAAAAGTTTATATATTGTATAAATATGATAATTATAAAATTATTAATATTATAGAAATTATGAAACCATGACCCAGGTAAAATAATTAGAACCATCAGACCAAAACATGCATGGAAGATGAACTAGTTTTCACCTGAATGTTCATTTTAATGAACAATTATAAATGAAATGATAATTATAAATTAAAATGGAATGATGCATTGTATGTTATATAAAAATATAGTTTTATAATTGATATTTTGTAAATTTATGTTTGTTATATAATATTTTTGAACATGTATGAAGATATATGAGAGTTTATGTAAAGGTTTATGTTATAATCTCATTTCATTTCCAGATTGTCTGTGCTAAAATTCCATTGAGGTAAATTTTAAGATCCATATAATTGATAAAATATTTTTTTCAGATATATTTATTTATGGGTTTCTTATATTTTTATTTCATTCTACATTCTTTAGTACATAAAAATATTGAGATTCTTTTTAATGAAAAGATGAATTTATTTTTTCTTTGGTCAATAAAATTTTACTTCCCTGTCCATGTGAATTAAAATGTTTTCAAGAATGTTATTTTATATTATCAAATGATATTATTAATTATTTTTAAAACCATATTAAAATTTATTTTCAATTTTTTAAAATTAATCTTCTTATAATTTTTTGAAAGGTGTACTTTTCTATATTTTACAATAAGAGTGAAAGTAATCATTGTTTTATGGTTTACTGCATGAATGAATTTTTAAACCATCATAACCTTTTTTTTCTTTTAAGGTTAATTTAATATTTTATAAGGTCATTTTCAAAGAAATTAGTTTTCTTAATATTCTAGAAATTTTTTGTATTAAAGATACTGATGGAAAAGGCTATTTTCCCTTATTTTTAAAGAAATGTTCAAATAAACTTTTAAAGGTATTTTTCAACTTTTTTATCTTACTTTAATGTTCCTAATTATTCAATAGGTATATGATATAATGATACCATACATGTTAATTCTATATATGTATTATGATTATGTGATTATAAATGTTTAAGAAACTAGTTTCTTTTCCGTGGGTTATTTATAAAGGCCCAAACAGGATCAATGTATCCCTAAGAGGGTGAGGGCGTGAATCAGTGATATATTTTTCTTTTATGTATTCTTAATTAGGAAATAATATTCATAAACTATAAAATATAAATCATTTTTATAGAGAAAACATTCACACATCCACATGAGTCCAAGTATTTTCAAGGTTCACTTCTCAAAAGGAGTAGATAGTCCTTTTAATGGTTTGGAAATAATCAAATATCACTCAATCCAACAGAAAAAAATCATTTTGTGTGGATACAACAAGTATGATATACCCTTACACCTGTGTATCAATATGGTCAATACAATTGCACACGTTCTTCTATTAACATGAATGATGTAAAATAAGTTTGTGTGAAAAGTTTAGAATTTTTCACCAAATAGTTCCAAATAGGTTACTATGATAAATAATCAACTTCCACTTATGTATATCTTTAAAACACACTTCTTCACATTCCTACCTAGTAGATAGTAAAAAATAAACTTTTAGAATTTATAAAAAACATTGTTCGATGGCTCAATCCAATTACCAAATCCAATTACTCAATCCTAAAATACATAATAAATACTACTCTAGAAACAATTATGAAACACTTAAATATTTCCCTAGAAACCTGTATTCAATTACTTGGACTGATCTAGTATCTATTTTTTCATCTTATGTTCATAAAACTTACCCAGGAAAACTATTTCCAGAAAATACTTCTCTCTTATAAAACTTTTAGTGCGCTCTCTTTCTATCTCTATTCAAATGTGATTATTAAAATAATAAGAAAGTAAAATGTACTTCCTTCTATTTATATGTGCACCAAAAGTGGTATGGGTGGGATTTTGAAAAGTTCTCCTGCTCAACAAAATTTTCTGAAACTCAAATTTCACAATCATTTTGACTTTATATTTGACTTCTTCAACGCTTATCAACATTTCTTGATTCTTTTCAAAACTTATTTAATCTTATGAAAACTTCATCGTAAATTGATATTACTAACACTTATCCAGTCTGATAAAATTTTAAATTATGATAGTATATTCATTAAGTTGGAAATATATGGTCACTCTGATTATATTGAGCTATTTGAAAAACACATCAGAATTTAATACATCTCATTACTTTTCTCCATACTAGATGAAAAAAATAAGACAAATGACTTCTCATTTCAATGATCTGAACTAGTTTAAAGACATAAAAATTTGAAACTATTCTTCCATAAAAATTATTGAAACTTCATTAAACTTTTTTTCTTCCATAAACATCATTTCCACTTCGAAATATATCAGCACATTTTAACAACATAGCTGCAAAACTCTTCAAAACCATTTATCCTTTTCTTAAATTCCTTAGACAGATGATCTTGTATCTGATGAAGTCCAATGTACGATGAATTATTGAAGTCATCACGTACAATATGGATCAATAACTTATTCCTTATGACGAATTTGTGTGATGACTTATCTGACGAATCTTGACCAACATAAAAAAGAAAAAATACTTCTTTCATTCTTGACCCGTTATAAAAACATTCGATTTATTTTTCACTTGGAATAATTGAAGAACAACACAACCTGATGAAAATGGTTGACTCATTTTTTATCATCAATTAGTTGAAAGGTATTCGATCTCATTTAGTGGATCAGTCTATGAACTCTTCTAATTAATCAGTTTTAAAAACCCCAACATAAATATCAGTTTCAAAACTTGTCATATGGATCAGTGACACTCTACATCTGATGGACCATTGACAAAAAAGACTTCATTCATCCAAAAATTCCAACCAATTATTGATTTTTTTGAATTTTTTAATTGGTTGAATTGGGCAGTTCTATGGATCAACCAACCTGATGAATCAGTTAATTAGTGATTCTAAAAAACATCCATGTCTAATTCTCCAGCCTTTCTTCTTTTACAAACTTCTACTTGTATCCTGAATTATTCATAACTTTGTTGAAATTTTGGATTAGAATAACATCATCTGATATACATTGGAAAGTTATATGACTTCCCATTCCACTATAACCTTCTGGCTATCTAACCAAATCTCAATACGATTGGTACCACTTAGATTGACTTAGACAACTTTTCTCCATTTCATTCACAATTCTTAGATCCCATGTTTGAAAAAAACTAATGATTTTTGAGAAAAACCTAAACAAAAATGTATCATTAGATTTTATATCAAATATCTTGAATTATATACATACTTTGATACAATTCTTCAAACCAATTGAAACTTTCATTCCAAAAACAATGAGATTCTGATCAACAACATCACTCTGAAAACATTTCCCGAACAAAAAACTGAAACTAATGAATTTTCATTATAAATTCACATCCTATCTTCTTATTCTAGTAACTCCAGTGTCCAATCACCAAATCATAAAAAGTAAGTGATTTATTTTCTTGAAAACAAAAGATAAAACTTTTTCATCAAACTTCTTCTTGCATCTGAAAAACACTTTTATCTAACTTGGTCCCAATAATCTCCCCTTTGTATTTTATTACGAACCAAGGCTTATAAATCACTAAAAATTGTAACCAAAATCTATGTATTACTTATCAACAATTATAATCCTACCTGAGATAACTCATTCTAGGAAACAAGAATCACTAGCAACAAAACCATGCTATCCAAAATTAGTGACTTACAAAACAACTTCAGCTTTCAAAGCATCGTTGAATTTCACCTTAAAAAACATATTTCACTTTATTATAATGACAATTTTTCTAAAAACACTTCAAAAAACTTAGATAAAAGTTCACACACTTACATTTTAAGTTCACTGAAAACCCACAATCACCCTACACACATGCTTCCTTACATGGTTTACCACATACCAATGGATATATTTATAAAACATTCCCAACATTTGATAATACTATCAAAAGAAATTATGAGAGAGATGATATAAACAGATAAATAAAACTTAGAGAGATATAGGTTTTGACACCCATGTTAAAACACAATTTTAGAAATGACTACTTTGGTAAAGGTTTTGTGAAAATTCCAGAATGTTTTTTTGATATAGGGACATACTATAGTTTGAGTTCATTATTCTTCAAATTATATTTGAAGAAGTGATATTTTATGTCAATTTATCCTAAATGATAATGTTGTAATAGATTTATTGTATGTTTTATAACACACTGATCATCACAACCCATGACCAGATGTAACTTCACATCAAAAAGTAATTCTTCCAACCAAGTCTTCATTTATATAAGTTGTGTTGCATCTTGAGTGTTAGAAACATACTCATCTTCATCCATACTAATAGTTAGTGAATTTTGTTTCTTAGAATGAAAAATTACACAGTTATTCCCCATAAAGAAAAAACATTAGGTGTGGATCTTTTACCATCAACACTTCCTTCCGAATAAACATCTTTATATCCAAACATATCAATTCCTTCTAGTCTATCATACATCAATTGGAAATTTTTTATACTTTCAATATATATGGGAATTAATTTTCCATATAAAATATGTGTTTCTTTTGGATCACTTTCGAACATTGGATATAAGGAAACAACATAAATAATGTTTGGTCTTGAGGAATTCAAATACAAAAAACTTCCAATCATCTTCCAAAACACATTAGAGTAAACTTCCTTACCTTCTCTATATTTACTCAAATTGGTCCCCACTGAAATTGATGCAGAAATAGGTTTCAAATTTTCCATTACAAAATTCTTAATAAGTTACTTATCATACTTTTCTTGATAAATAAATATGTGTTTCTTATTTTGTAATATTTTTAACCTATGAAAATATTTCATTTCCGAAAATGTGGTCTTTCCAAAAAGTTAATTTTTATATTCATCAAACCTTTCACATGTTCTTTCATCATTCTTAGAAAAGATAATATCATCAACATATATAATAACAGTTAGGGAAATATATTGACTTTATTTGATGTAAAAATTACTATCAAACCTTCCTTTCTTGAAATTCAACTTTTTTAACTAGGTATCCAATTTAGAATACCATTCCCTTAGAGATTTCTGTAACCCATACAAGGATTTATTCAACATGTACACATAAAATTTATCCTTTACAATAACAAAACCACACGATTTTTCAACATACACATCTTCATCAAGTTCTATATTCAAAAATTCTGTCATTATATGCATCTAAAAAATATTATAACTTTTCTTTGCAGTAATTGAAAGAAATATTTTAATTGATTTTAACATTTACACTAGATAATAAGTATCATAAAAATGATAACATTAAATTTGTGAGTAACCTTTGAAAACCAAACTGTCATTATTTGTTATCGCTTCACCATATTCAATAAACTTGTTCTAGAACACCCACTTATCACAAGTAAAACATTTTTCACTTGGTTTAGTTTTGAGTTTCGAAGTATAATTATTCGTAATTTGATCCAACTCTTTGTAGACAGGATAAATCCATTCAAAATTCTCGAAAACATCATTAAAATATTTCAACTCATCTTTGGAAGACAATATATTATGTGTAACAACTTTTTATGTTCTTGCCTAAACATTTTGATGTTGATCACAAATAATGTTTTGAGTTTCCACCGCTTTCATTATCCTAGGATAAGATGTTATAAATTATTCCTCATAATTAGAAATAAATTATTCTAATTCTTACATCTATTTAGGATCACAATATTTTGAATCCTTATCTGATCTATCAACAAAAAATCTTCCATTTTTGTTATCTTCTTCATCAGAATGTGTTTCTGAAAAATTGTCCCTAGATTTTTAAAGAACATTTACATAAAAATAATCTATAATTATCCCACTTTCTTTTTAAAAAATATGTATCCTCTTATATCTGGAGGAAGATAAGAAATATTCCTTCTTCACCTTTATGATTAAATGTTCCATGGTTTTCATCTTTACTCTTCATGTTGTAGGGACTCCCAAAAACTTTTAAGTGTTTCAAAATATGTGTTTAGTCATAAAACATTTATAAGGAGTCATATCCGAAGTTGGCCTATCAAAACACCAGTTTTGAATATTAAAAGAATTATCCTAGATTTCCTCTATAAGTAATGATAATTACAATGTTCAAGTAACATTTTATTCCCTATTTCAACTGAACTTCTATTCTTACTTTTTGAAACACCATTTTGTTATAGTGTGTATAGTGCACTGAACTCATTCCAAATTCCATGTTTTTTATGAAAATTCTTGAACTCTTCATTCTTATATTCTCCACTATTCTTAGTTCTTACATTATCTATAGAGTACCCACATTCAATCTCCATATTTCTCTTAAAAAAATTACACATATTTATACCATCTGACTTAAGTTTTACATAATTAACACAATTAATGTTAGTAAAATAATCGATGAACGAGACGAAGTACTTATCTCCAATAGTAGATTGTTTTATCATTTACTCACTTACATTATAAAATATAAGTACTATGGGTTGTGTTGAACGAATTTCAACTTTATTATACAAAGAGTTTTTAATATTTCTTTTCTGAAAAATCATGCAATACCCATCTCCTCTTCTTGACCTATCAGGAATATCATGAACACTATCTCACTTGGATAAATATCTTATGTTTCTCTGAAACATATGTACCAAAAGTTTATGCCACAACTGATTTTTTCCCATCATTCCAAAGTAACATTAATTCTGAACCTCACCAAATGGAATCACGATTCATTTTGTTTGTTGGAATTTTGTAGAAAATTTTCCATCTTGATATATTTTCCTAAAAAACACATATTTTCTAAAAAAAATTTAATTCCTTCATCACAAAGTTGTGAAACAATAAAAATGTTATGTTTTAACTGATAAACAAAAAATATACTTCTTGGATTTAAAATTTTATTCCCTAATAATAGCGGGTCCAAAACCCTTTCTTTAGAGAGATTCATCATTTCCAAATGTTATTGTTCCTTCTTTGAAATATTTCACTTTCTTCAACAGTTTAAAATACGCTATGATATGGGAATATCACCCACTATAGAATATATAGGGTAGTTTACTTTTTGTATCTCTAAGAGTAGTTTCTATAACAAGATATTTTTCTTTTCCTTTATCTTTCTTCACATTTGAATTTTAAGAATTGTTATAAACCATTTATTATTCTAGTAACAAAACAATACATCATTTTTCATGATATCCAGGTTGTCCACATATTTCAAAAATAGTTTCCAAAAGTTGGAACCTATTTTCAACTTTCAAAAAATATTTCTCATTTTTTTTTCTTTTGAGAGGATTGACCCCCCTTGAGATTTTATTTCTATAACTTGTGGGGTAGTTTTAGTGTTTTTTATTGGACCAAAATATATTTTTTGTATGCTTAAATCCACTATAATTACAATAATACCCATATAAAGAATATTTTACATGAAAAATTCCTATTTCCTAGAATTGTGAACATGGATCTCTAAAAATATCTTATCCTTCACATTAGATCTTTTTTGATCACCACTATTTTATTTATCACCTAGAATCTTCATATTTAATTTAGTTTTCCTTCTAACATTATCAGAACCAGAAGTGGTAGTAGCTTTTGTTTTAGATAATGAATTTTTAGAAACTTATGAACTTCCAACATTTTTGGTTTTAGACACATATAGGACTTTCCAAGATTTCTTCTTTTATGGAATATTTTCAACATTATTTTAAAACTTTGAAAGTAACTTTTGTATTTATTTATTATGTTTACCCTTTTTATAACTTTCACTAACTTCAAAGATAGAGTTCTTGAAATTTGTAACTCCCTTCTTAGCTCTAGATTTTTTTGAATGAGTTCCAAATATTATTACTTTGTTTTCAACTTTAATGAAATATTTTCATTAAAATTATTTTTCTTTCTCAAGGGATTTCATCAGAAAATGATACTCTTCTAGAAAATTAGAGTTCTCTTTCTGATTACATTCTTGATTGTTTCCCATAAGACTTTCTTTATTCAATTTCTTGATTTTTTTCAAGTCTTATAATCTTCCACATATATTCTTTCAACTCTCTTTTAAGATTAAATTATAACTTAGTATTTTATTTTTAAAAAATAATGCTTCCAAAATATTCATTGTTCACTATAGATATATACATCTTTTCTCCAGAAATATCATAAGGTTTCTCATATCCGGGCAGGGATGAATTTCCGGGTTCAAATCTAGCCAGGGATGAATTTCTGGGTTACTGTAGCATTGTACTGTAGTGGGCCACTGTAGTAGGAACTATATCAGCAGTGGAACTATAGCGGCGGTAGCACTGTAGTGGAGGAGGAGCTGTTGTAGGATACTGTAGTGGTGGCAGGTACTGTAGCTGGTACTGTAGCTGCGCGTGGTACTGTAGAAGTACTATTCAAAGAGGGTCCTTTGGACCAAAAAATGGGCTTTCAAGCCTTGTATTCAGGCCACTTGGCCTTGGGCCTTCGGGCTATGTATTGGGTATCCCTCTACCCTCTAAGGAGGTCTTTGCTTAAATAATAAATTGAGGGTTCAACCCCAACCTTAAAAAAACATTACTATATTTAACCTCATCATCTTCCAGAAAAAACTTATCCTTTTGGATTTGGGTAAATTTTTATCTTATGAATTAGAATACATTTTTGACTTATCATTCAATTTCTTTCAATATATTCTTTATCTTATATCATCTTCATCATTATCATCCTCATTATTTCATTAAGGAAAATTAGTATCAAAGTTCCAATCGGTTTCACATTCTAAAATTTCAGGGTTAGCTTATCTTTATAATTTCTTATACCAATTTTCAAATTTTTAGAAAAGAAGGAAAAAAATTTATCAAGATTATTACATAAATAATTTTTGGACTTAGATTCACCAAATTATTCATCTTTACAGATCTTCTTAGACTCCCCTTTCTTAAAATCCCTGAAGAAAATTTATTTACCTACTTTTGGTTTACCTTTCCTAACATTATCCCTTATCATTTCATAAGTATTAAAGGTTTGGTGAAGATAATCTAGAGAAAGGGTTTTAAGGATTTCTATCATACAATAATGAAAAAATGGAATCAAACTTAATAGGAAGAATTATAAATATATTTTGAACAACAGCTGAATCTTCCAGCTTCTTAGCAAGACATATTATGGTGAAAATAATACCATTCATCCTTGTCAATAATTCACCAAAAAATTCATACTCACCAATTTTAAGATCTTTATACTCTGACCACTATTTTTGTAAATTTTTATTATTCTTCTTTTTATTTCCTTCATATTTTTTTTCAACTTTTCCAAGATACCTCAAGTAGTAGAAACTCCCTTCACTCTTAGAAAATCACTTTTATAAAGAGAATAGAGTAAGGATTTTTTATCTCTTACATCATTCTAAATATTCTTTTCATACATAGATATAAGTGGAAAATTATCAACTATAGGAGGAAATCCGTATATAGAAACTTCTAACACATTATACCCAAGAGATAAAATATATGAAAACATTTTATCATTCCAGATATGATAGTTCTTTCCAAAAAAGTTTAAAATTCCCTCACTATTCAAACAACTCAGATTCTTTATCACAACTTCTCTTTAAAAGCTTCAGCAAAGAGTAAACAAAGGGAACCTTCACTATAATACCACTCGTAAAGTCCCAACCAGGATCAATATATTATTGATTGGGGGAGTGGGAAAATAAGTGATATATTTTTCTTTTATATCTTCTTTATTTTGAAACAAAATTCACATCCTATTAAATATTTATCACATTTTTGGAAAAAATTACTTTAATATCCACAAGAACACAATTATTTATAATGTTAACTACTCAACAAGAGTTTCTAGTCTTTGAAATGGTTTGAAAGTAATCCAATACCACACAAACCACTAAAAAACAATACTTTTTGTGGACACAATAACTAGGAAATATCCTGAAACTTATGTGTAACGATGATTAATAAAACAGTACATGTCCTTATTTAAGCACGAATGATATAAAAAAAGTTGTGTAACAAGGTTAGAAACCTTCAATAGTTAGTTCCAAACATGTTACTATGCTTCCTTATCAACTCCAACTTATATATTTATTCAAAAAACTTATTCAATTTCCTACCCATAAGTAAGAACTTCACTTTTAAACTATATACAAGACTTAGTCTGATGGCTCAGTTTGATTCCCCAGTCCAATTACTTAGTCTGTAAAATAGATAAGAAATAATAATCTAGAATTAATTCAAACCCACTTCAAACTGTTCCTAGAAACCGACATATGATTTCTTGGTCCAATTTGGTGACTCCTTTTTCTTCTTACACCTGAAAAAATTCCTAAGGAAAAATATTTCTAGAAATTTATCCTCTCTTCAAAAAAATTCAACTCTCTCTCTCTTCTCACATGAATAATAAAAGTGTTATAAAGTACAATTTAATTCATTTTATTTATATATGCCCTTAATATTGTATAGGATAGAATCTAAAAAGTTTTCTCGCTCAACCAAATTTCCTGAAACTAAAATTTTACATTTATCTTGACACCATCTTTCGCTCTGTGGAACTTCTAAACTTTTATTGAATCTTCTCAAAACATCTAAAATATTCTCACAACTTCAGCCTAGTTCAATATTATTAATAATTATTTATCAAGATACCATTTGAAATTCCAATACATTCTTCATTAGGATGAAAACATTTGGTCACTATTATTCTTTTGACCCATTTAAAAAAAATGAATACATCTCATTTTAAATCTCTAAACCAACCAAAATATATGAAACATAGAAACCATTCTATAATAAGAAAATTTTCAAATTCAATAGAATTCTGTTTCTTCCTTATAAATTATTTCAACTTCTGAAGATACCTACACCCCTTTTAAAAGCACTTCAAAAAAACTCTTCAAAAGATTTCTCCATTTCTTTAATTCCTCATACTGATGATCCTTTATCCAATGAAGTGTAGTGTCTAATGAATTATCGGTGTAATAATGCATCTGATAGATTAGTCTCTAATTACATATGATGAATCAGTATCAACCGTTGTCCGATGACTCTTGAACCACTTTCAAAATACAAAACAATACTTCCATAATTCACGACCCCCTAGAAAACATCAGATTTATTTTGATCTTGAACTAATTGAAGAAAAAAACAACCTAATGAAAATGTTTGAATACATTGTTGATTATCATATAGTTGATCGATCCTTGATCTCATTAGGTGGATTGGTCTATGCACTATTCTTAATCATTGGTCTAAAAAACTGCAATATATTGATTAGTTTTAGAACTCATCAGATGGATTAGTGGAACTCTAATTCAATTGGATAAATGACAGAAAATGATTATTTCTACTAAAATTTCAAACTGAAAATTGATTATGTGAATCGTTTCTTTTGATTAATCAGACCATTTGATGAATCGTCCAGTCCGATGGATCATTCTATTAGTTATTTATCAAAAATTATATGTCTAACTCTCCAAACATTATTCTTCTAAAAACTTCTTCTTGTATCATGAATTCTTCCAAGATTTAATAACTTTAGGATTGAAATATAAATTTTTAACTTATATTGGAATGTTATATGACATCCCATCTTTCCATCAAATTATGTCTGTCCAACTAAACCTTAATCCAATTAGCACCACTGAGAATGACTCGACCACCTTTTATCCCTTTCTTTGATGATTCTTGGTTCACATGTTTTCATTAAACATATGATTTTAAGTACTAACTGAATATAAAAGTATTTTTAGATTTTGTTTCAAATATAATGAAAGATATTAAGACTCTGATACAATTTTTTATATTAATTAAAAATTTTATTCCATACACAATGTGCGTATAATCACCAACTTCACTCTGAAAAAATTTTAAGAACAAAAAAACCCGATGAATTTCCTTAAGAAATTTTCTTATGATATTCTATGTTTGATTCCTCCTATAACCGATCACTAAAACCTACAATGTAAAATGATTTATTTTCCTGAAAAAAAGATAAAACACTTTCAAAAACATCTTTCAGCTTCTTAAAAACACTTCCATCCAACTTTTTCCCTACATTATTATATGATGAATTGATGATTGTTTTTATGAACATGTGTCACAAATAAATATGGTTTTAATTATGTGATTGGGGGATCAGTTAAATTCCTCTAATGTATTAGATAATGATTTATATCTACTAAGATAATATGTACTATAACGGGAAGTTTACCCAGTTTAGTAAGGGACTCTATTCTGTATGATAGTATTGGGAGTAAACCTTAACTTAGAAAATTCTAGAATTAGTAGTGAACCTAATACACTATTAGACTTTGTTCACTACAATAATCATTTTAGTGATCCCTGAAAAAAAATTATTGTTTGTACTTATTATTATACCAAAAAAATTCTATGATAGGTTCTTATTCTTATGATATGCTCTCATGAATCATGATTGATTAATGTTGATTTATTACTATTATGAATCAGGTCTTTTGAAATGATAAAGAAATATTCTATGAATAATTAGATATGAATGTTTTATGTAATAATACTTATCTTATACCCTAATGCATTTATTATTATTCCATATGATAAAAAATTGATATCTACCATGTTTACCCTTACTAAGAATCTAACATCACCAATTCTTATGTTTCCATTTTTTCTAGGTCTAGAAGAATGTTTTAATTAAGAAATTTCTAATAAGTAATCAATGAGAGAAGAAATATTTGGGTGATATAAAAGATATTTTATGAAATAAGTGGAGTATGTATCTAGTCTCCAAATATGCTAAACTGTGATTGTGCTAGAGAACGTATTTTTTTGAAATATATTGAATATTAATCTAAATTAAATAAATATTTATATAGGTTATGCTTGTTTTTCCTTGATTTCCCTCTATGAAGGGCCAACATGTCTCTCTATGGGAATGTTAGATAGGTGGTGAGAGATAAAAACTCCAAAAATTTTAAATTTATTTTCATTATTTATAACCCCTAAATTTAATTAAAACTGATTGAAATCATTTATTTTAATCACATTAGATAATTATGGACGTTATTTTTTTGATAGATTAAAATGAGTATCTTTAATTATTCATTAAATTTATATATTTAAATTACAGTCCATACATTGATCTAAGTTCTAGATTGTGATTGTTATAGGGGTTAAAATTCTATTTAAAAAGATTTTTGATCATTTTTTTAATTAACCTAGAACATCCATATTTTGTTTTTAAATTTTTAAATTTAATTATTTTACTCAATATAAATATTAATTTTTCTTATGAATAAATCAAATTCAATTTTTTGTTGTTGAGAAATTTAAATAGTGACACATAAATTGGGAATTTCAGTGTGTTTTTAGAATTGGAATTTGAAATATCTATGATTTCATAAACTAAAATTAATTTGGTAAAATATATTTAATCATTATTTTTGGGGCTCTTAATGTCTTATGAATTAAGTGGAATCCATAAATTAATTTTGAATTTATTTATTTTAATGGAGTGGAATATTTATTTCTAGATAATTCATTCAAATAAAAATAATTTATGAAAAAACCCTACAATAAAATAATATCTTTGAAATGAAGATCGAAGATTAAAATTGCCAAAGGGTAAAGTTCTATGAAGTATCCTTCTATTTATATGTTTCTCTCACATGAATAAATATTCCTACATATATGAAGAGGTTAACAGGCTGCAAGGATCATATATTATTTCCCTAAATTTATGAAAGGGGAATTATTCCATGCACTTTCTATCCTTCCATGAAGTATCTACCATGAAACACTACTTCTATGTCCTAAATTCTTCACGGAACCCATGCTTCCATTCAAAATTCTACAATGTAACCACACCTCATTTAATCCATAGACTCCTCAATCTTCCATTGATTCTTCATCTTCAATTATTTTTTCACCCCTCATGGATTGGATTCAACTATACCATCTCTTCTCCCTATAATAGACCATAGCGATTAGATCAAACAACAAATATAACTCCCATTATCCTAAAGTGAATATATAGAGAAAAAAATAACTCAAAAAACCATGTATTTCTCCATCATCAACCTGCTAGATGAAATTTCAACGTGTCAGGAGCTCAAATTTGAATATCCTTTCCAAGACCTTCAACATCAAATCAAACAAATTATAATTTTTTGTGATTGATTGAAATAATAAAACACAACACTTGAAAAATAGGGAAAAACATTTTGGGATGCCTATATCATTCTATTATGAATAATTTCAAAGAATAAAAAACCATAGCTTGAGTGGATGAAGACCCATAGAAGTTTATAACACCACTTCCAAACAAATGTTTCATTATAAAATCAAAAATCATTGATTGAGTGTTTCTCATTTTATTAAAGGAAATTTAATAAAGTGTGTTACTGCATTTCAACATGTGTTGCTTGTATAGGATCAAGAAAAATGAGGTCTTGACTCATCCAAAACTCACCAGTTTCAATGTTGATGAAAATTGAACAGAAGATAAATAGTGAATTTCTTGATGGAATCAAGCATCAAATGATATCAATGAGAATCCACTACCTCAAGCCTCAACCCATGGATATGAATAAAGATTTATTTTAAAGACCCAACCTTAAAAATAGATAATATTGAGTTTTTAGTCAAGTATTTATTTTCTTACACACCTATGGATCTTACAGTTAATATTTTTAGAGAATTAGGTTATAAAACTTATATAAGAAACCCATAAAATACATGATGGAAAATTCCTCTTAGTTTCAATTTTTTTGATATGATTTTTTTAAAAATAAAGTTGTTTTATTTTCATGGAAAAACATTATGATTTTCAAATTTAATTTTTATTTATTACTACACATCCATAATCTTTGTAAAAACCAATCTAAAATCATGGGATGAGTAAAAAATTATTATTAAGGTATATAAAAATATCTAATTTATAATTACAGTGTAAAACATGAGAACCTCTAAAATAATTAACTTTTTCAAATAATTATTTGAGAGTATGAAATAAATCATTTACATATGAAAAACACATACTTTTTTCTCAAATTAAACATTAAAACTCATAACATGATATTAGAAATCCATTTTTGGAAACATAGAGCATCATATTCAAAACATTTTTTTTTTAATATTTCAAAATTAAATGGCATCGAGTAAAATCTATAAGAGAAAAAGGACAATTTAGCTCCCTTCTTTTTTTCCTTTGAAGATAATGAACATTACCTAATGCATTGGGGAGCTACCATGGTTTTCACCCTTGGTAAAATCAATATTGGTCTCACACATATTAATGATCTATAATGGGAATCAACCCATAAAATATGATGTATTAGGATCACCCATTTCTCATATATAATGCATAAGTACCATATCATGAATGAAACCTTTTAAGATTTGTTTTTTCATTATAAAACTATTGAAAAACTCTTTTGGACCCATATAAAAACACTTTTGGATATCGAAATACAATTTATTTTTAAAACCCTTTTTCATAACTAAAATACTGATAAATAAGAAAAATATGGTTTTTATTTGAATAAAACATAAAATATTTGTAAACGAATCCTAAAATCAAATAAAAGTTATGATGGTAGGAAAATATGGAGCCATTATATACTTTAAAATAAAGCATTCATTTTGTCTTTTGTAAAGAAAGTAAAACATTCCAAAAAATATTTATTTTGAAAACTTTTGAAAAAAATTAAAAAGAAAAATAAAATTTCTTTTATAAATTTTTTACTTCCATATAAATACACTAATAAGATATTCTATAAAAATATGGGCATGGAATAAAACATTTGAAAGGGAAAATTTATAAATTATTTATAAAATGATGTCCCTTACCCCAAGTCCAACTCTTCACATACATTCCTTATATTCCCGAATAATAAAGTTTTGTTAATTATTTAATTTCTTAAGAACCTTTTTAATTTTTATTATTACTTTTATTTTATTTATTATCATATTATATTCAATTACTTAATCATTTAAGTTCATGTCAGATGTTTTGATGATATGTGTCTCATAATTCCCAAATGAAATAGGTAGGTTGAATATGGTCAAAGTGTTCATTATTTCTTTATATCCATAACTTTAATCACGAAATAATTTTTATTTTTATAAATTAATTATACTTTTAAAACCAACCATGTATTATGGTTAATAAAAATTATTTATGTTACATTCATGGAGACGGTAGGTCATATGTATGCATGAGTAATAATTTCATTTTTCAAAAATTCACATGGATATAAGTTAAGTGTTATTTTATCTTTATATAATTATCATTAAATCATAAATATAATATTATTTCCTTAAATAAATTTTTATACGTTCCATATGATGTGGTAATGAAAAACTATTCACATTTCTTTATGGAGGTGGTAATCCACACACACACATGATTGACATAATTTTCTTTAAATAAATAAAAATTTCATAAAATAGATGATATATTACTTCTCCCGAATGATAAATATGTCTTCAATATCATATATATACATTAAATTCATTATTATAATCAGCTATAATAAGAGTTTTTGGAAAATAAATTAAATCAGTTCGTGATGTGGTAGCCCTCCATACAATCGAATGATGGTTTCATCTCTCATTTGATGGGAGATGAGATATATATATGTTATTCCATTAACATAATTAAATTTTAGTATATGAAAGATTCTAGTGTAACTATTTATTAATTTTTTTTGAATATTTGAAGGAGTTAAAAAATAAATAAAATGAAACCTCATGGTTATGAACAATACCTCTTCATTGGACAACCTGCTAATATTTATAGCAAAAAATTTCCTAGGTTGGTTTTATGATTAAACAATAAATTATATGACATGGGGAGGGATTCAAGGATTAAATTTGAGAAGGTTTTAGTTGAAAAAAAATGCTATTTTGGAATGAATATGGCGATAAAAGAAGATGGGGTGGGGTTGGGGAGTGGGGTGGGGGTGAATTGTGTCTTTTTATAAATATTAACCAATTGGAAATGTCCCTCGTGAATAAAAGATATTATTTAATTATATTTTTAATATGTGTAAGTAGTAAAAAATAAATAAATTAAATAATAGGACATGACAATTTATCATTGTTCAGAGCATAGAAACCCCCTAATCTACTCTACCAATTCTATTTCCATGAGCTTTGTGATTTTTACTACCTAATATTTTTCTCGATGACCTCTACAATTGAGTGTAGGTAGTTGGAACCTTACACCAATAATTTTATAGGGACTTATAGTTTTATTTAAAGGAATTGATATATCCAGATATTAGTATGTGAATCTTTCACTACACTACTATTGAGCACAAATACCAAAACTTCAAAGAAAATGATGATATGTAGAATTTGAGCACTGGTTCAGCTCACAACTGCAGCAACAACTAAAAAATGTATAAGATATTCAATAAAGTACAGTACTAACAAAAATGATCTTCAATTTTTTGAATTATTTTTTTGTTATTTGAAAAATATTATATAAAAAACTTGGAATATGATAAATATCTATGTCTTCAAAGTGTATCTCTGATAGTATCTTTAATGAACTATAAAAAAAGATTGAAAATGGATAAAAATACATCAACATGACGGTCAAACAATAATATATCAATAAAACTATAACAAATCTCCATATTTAAAAATAATCTTGATTTTCTTCAAGTGAAAATATCCATAAAATTCTCCCTTTAAAATGAAATCATTTGAAAAAAACACCTTCGGAAAGTCGTAACATCCCTTAAAAATATGAACCATTTAATCCATTGAATATGGGACTTGTAATTGGCCTTTAAGAAGATTTAAATGATAAAAATACTCTATCTAAACAGTTATATAAATCATGGAAATAATCCATAATTCAAATAATGATGACGACTGAGTCAAATGTATGGTAGCACTGTGTTAGAATAATCTTAAAAATTATGGTTGATAATGTACATATGATTCAAAAAGTTGTGTTTATAAACCATAAATTAATTATGTAAACATAAGGTAGCTTATAATGTTATATTTCCCAAGCCTAATGTTTAGTTCAAAGGCATGGTTCAAAAAGTAGCGATTCTTACAAAAGTAGGGTTCCTAATATTAACATTCACTATAAAGGTAAGGTTATGAACAATGATTCTAAACTACATTGAAATAACCAAAATAATAAAAAAAATAAAATATTTAACCAAAATATAATCGTAGAATATCCATAATTCCAAATAAATGAATTTTCAAATAAATATAATCTTGAAATTCATTTACTAAAACATGTAATAATGTTATGAGAGAAGAAAAATAAATGAGGATTTAAAGAACATTATTGGATCAACATACAACCAACGATATCACCCTTTTTAGTAATCTTTAAAACCATAGAACATGTTTCACCCCAACCTTTTTTATTAATTTTTTTATTTAAATAATTTTTAGTGTTTATATTGAGTTCCGGTACATGGTGGGTCAGTTTTTAAAAAAAAATGGGAACCCCTTTTATTGTTTCACGGTTAGCCCACATAGTCAGGGGTAACTGTGCCATGCTTGTGTGGGTTCCTTGGTGGGTCTGAGTTGTGGCACATGACATACATATGGTTTATTAAACTATGCAACAAGCATGTGGCTTCGATATGTATATGGGAAGTACTAAGTGGCACAATTTGAGTGTGGTATGATCAACCACATGTCTGGCTGTAGGCTGACCATGTGGTTTTACAATGTTCAAATAAATAATATAAAATAAAATAATATGAGAAGAGAAAAATTAAAGTAAACCGAAGCGAATGATTTAACCATAGTAATAATATTTTTATTGATGTAGATAATAATAATAATATTATTGAATTTTTTTGTTATTAATATTATTAAAATTAAAATTATTATTATTATTTTTATTATAAATATTATAATTAATATGAATATTGATTATTATTATTAGTAAGAATATTATTATTAGCATTATTAAAACTATTATTATTATTATTACTATTATAAATATTATATTTATTATGAATATTAATTATTATTATTATTATTAATTTTATTGTTATTATTATTATTATTATTAAGTTATTAGTATTATTTTTATAGTTATTAGGTTAGTATTTTTTAGGGTTTATTTTTTTACTCCCACACTCTCTCTCCCCTTTCTCTCCCACACACATCCCCTCTCGCCATCCTGACCAGCATGTGCACCCCACCTTGCGTACATCCCTCTCCTCTGACAAACCCTCCTTCAGCGGCCTCCTTTACGTGTCGGTGCACCCTCCCTATAGTGGTCCTCCCATATGTGGTGCCTCCTACATGTGTGGACCCCTAATATGCACCCACCTCCTTCTAGTGGCCACTTTAGTTTAACCCTTCTCTGGGGCACACGTCCTTACCGACACCTGCTTCTTTAATGCGTGTGAAGTCGCAAAATCCTACCTACTCCGACGCACAACCCCACAAAAATACCTTCTTTACCTCCTATAGTTTCTTCTTCCGCTTGGTTTGGGGTTATTCCCAAGCTATGTTTCCAATTTTTAGGGTTGAAACCTAAAATGTTGGGGTTGATCTTGGTTTTTTAGGTCAGATCTATCTCCCCTTTGGTGCGGTTGAGGTATGATCGAGTTTTCACACCATTTTACGAAATTTCATCATCATTTAAGGTAGGACCCTGTTGAATATTTCCTATAAATTTATGATTTCATTGATTTATTATTTTTCATACCCTTCATGGTAGCTAAATAATGATCTTTTATTTTTAGATTAATTATTCTATGTGAAATGAGGTGGGTTGCACCAGTATTTCGAATATGTGGTGTGGGTTTTGTTCATTTGTGAACACCAAGTGTTTGATAAATGGAACGATAGGATTTTTCAAGTGGTTTATAATTTTTATATTCTTGTTTTAGTTATATATAAATAAATATTATTGTGATGTCTAATAATGGTTATTGGTATTTTATAATGGATTTATAAAATTGATTTTCCATGAATACAGCTTGTGTGTAGTTTTTTAAGAAAGGTTTGATATGTGAAAGTGTCTCAAGGCCCATTTTTCATTTTTGTGAAATGTTTTCATTTGGAAAAACCCTTCATGGAATATGTCACTTGCCTTGTGGTTGGTAAATAAGTGGGAATTTCTTCGGTTTTGGACTCCACTTGTGTGATAATTATTTTAAGGAAAGGGATTACTACTCGAGGTGAGGAGGGTAGTGCCAATTGTGTGACTATATGATGTCATGTATATACGACTTGTTGTGTGGATTATTTAACACACCCCTTTTTGAACATAGCATGGGAACCTATCATAGCTACACTGATTACTAAGAATGATTTCTACACTATTCTAGGTTACGCACTAGCTAGTGGCCCATATAAGCATGATATTTTGTTATTATGTTTCTATGGGATTAGGATGCTTGACCATGCTTGGTGGGGCGATGATCAGGATATTGAGTGTCATGATGTCATTAGGTAGGGAAAGCCTTTTGGATGAGTCATATGTATAGAATTTTTTGGTTCTCCTCTGAGTTCTTAGGTATTCCCTTATTTTGCTGATGCTAGTATCATTACTACCACTTCCCTCATTGTGTGGACTCATGATCCTTGTGGTTGGTTTTTGGTATTATTTTCATAAATTGTGAAATTGTGGTTTTGTTTATAATGTTTTATAAAATATTTTTGAAAGAAAAAGTGTTTCTATTTTACCCTTTATTGAAAAATAATTGTTTCCATGTTGGCTCTTTTTTCCTCTCTAAGAAACTATCTCTCCCCCATGTGTGAATCTAATTTCAAAATTGTAAGGGAAATAGATTTGTGATTTGTATTCTTTAAAATGAAAAGTGTTGAAAACATACCTTTGTATATTTTATTTCAAACCAGAAAATAAATTTGTCTTTTTTTAAATCATGTGCATTGGGAATATAATTATTCGAGCTTACATACTGAGTTTTAATACTCATGCCTATAATGTTTTCTTATTTTTAGTTCTAGCTGCAGGTTTGTCTCATGTTTGACCTCCTTGGGAGATAGTTAGTTGTGGATTGTAGAGTAAGCCTCTAGGTCACACAAACGTGTCTTGCGTTTCATGTTCAGTTTGGTTTCTCAATATTAGTTTGTTTTTCAGTTTGTTTTTCCTTTCATTACAATTGATTATGATGTAATGTTTCAAAATCATAATTAGTTTAGTTTCCTATATTATTTATTTTCCTAAACTATTATTTTATTGGGAGAAACCATTCCCATTGTCTCTAATGATCCCCTTAGTGCTTTTCACCAGCTTGAGAGGATTAAGAATTCCTCTCAAGACTTTCCAAAAATCATCTTGGGTGACCGGGTCAGGTTTTCCCCAAGTTGGTTCGTGAAAAAATAGTATTAGAGCAGGTCAACTATTTAGTGGACCTTTTTTTAGAGAATCCATTTTTACCTGGGGATGTAGAGGTAGAAGGATTAGTATTTTTGGTCCTTAGGATGTTGGAACAAGAAGGACGTCATGAACCCTTGCTCATTCCAAACCTCGGGTTACCATGGGAATTTCAATTTGGTTGGTATATTTTTTTTCTTATGGATTTTTGGGTTTTGGGAAATGAAAATGGATTTGGACAAGTGGCCTCTATGATCACATAGGTCCTTGAAAGATATATATATCCCGGGACATGGTCCTAAGGTACTTCTTGTTATGGTGGTGGGACTAGAATATAGCCTCTAACCATATGACCAAGTCACCCAATGACACTAGTTTACCCTTTATGAACCTTTTCATGTATTCATTAATTATGAGATTTTTTTTGAAAATTCTTGTTTTTGAACTGTAAAAAGAGGAATTTAAAATGGAAATGAATCTGGTTTGGAATGTTTAAAGTGGATATTCATAACTTATTTTAATAAAGGATTATAAAATTAGGTTTTTGTGAAAATAAATTTTGGGGTAAAGCATGAACAGTTTAACGGGACATGTTGAATTGCTAAAAAAATGTTTTTTACATAATAATTGGTTTTTATTGATCATGAGTGGGATGAAATATTTGAAAAATAAAGGTGTGGTGTTTGGAAATTGTTTTATTGGGTTGTTATTGAATCTTTGAGAAGTGTTCTATGTTTTTGAAATGGATGAAATGTCTTAGATTTGATGTGTAAATCTTGAAATTGAGTTTTCAAATGAGTGGTTCAATTTTTTTTGGAATCTTTTTGCGAACATCTAATTTAGTTTTGGGTTTTTTGGTTAGAAGTTTTAGAAAATAGAATTTGTGTGGTTTGAAAAGGAAGTTTGAGTTGAATATTTTCCTTGAAAGGTGTCATTGACCTTTGGTGTATCCATGGGTGACCGCATGCATAGTTATGTATGAGAAAGTGGATGGGTTCCCAGTGAGGCATGAGGATATTCATGGGTGAGGCCTATGGGATACCATTGTTGGACATGATATCCATTAGGATTGTTTATTTTTTAAAAAGTTATTTTAAATGAAAATACAATTTTTGAGCTTATTGTGGTGTGGTCTATCCCTTTTATTTTAGGATTGATGTTTCTTTTTAGGTGTTTGAAATAGATAATCCTTGTTGTTGGATTAGTTTTTATTGGGTTACATATTTCCTTGTTTCTTAGTGTCCTCCCACCCTAAAGATTCGATGGATTACCAAGGTTTAGCTTTAGGTGGTTCTAGTTTAGTAACCAATCCAATTCATTAACTTATAGACTACGTTATTGAATTCCTGAAGATTAATCCTCCCTCTTTTAGGGCCAATATGATCATCTCAAAATAGAGGAGTGGATGCGGATGATTGAAAGATACTTTAGTTTCCTTGTGTTCCCTAATTAATTAAAGGTGAGTTTTCTACCTTTATGATTGAAGGCCCAAATTGGAAATGGTGGAGGTCTTTTTCTGAAAAAAATAATTAAGGATATCTTATCTAGGAGTGATTCAAGTCTTTATTCATCCTAAAGTACGTTTTTGAGATGATGAATGCGAGAAAGAGGATCGAGATGTGCGGTCTTCAGTAGGGTGTTGGATCGGTGTTATAATTCAATTTTAGCTTCTTGGAAAAAATTATGTATGAATCAGTGTATGTTGAAAACAATCCTGTGAAGGCTTGACATTTTGAGTTTGGGATCCATCCTAAACTGCAGCTGAAAGTAACAGAGCTCAACTTAACCACATTCTTTGATCTGGTGAGGAAATCATTTCATGCTAAAACTAAGTTAACATGAGGGATTGAGATGGAGAATCTTTCTCTGGTCTTTGGGATTAATGAAGAGGATGATAGTAATAATAATGGGAATCACTATGATGCTGTTTGTGTTGGTAGGGGAATTAAGAGGCCTTCAGACCTCTTATCAACCTCTTTAGGGGGAAATAGCATGATATGCCATTAATGTGGAAATCTTGGTCAGAAGAGGCCATAATTCCCTAGTGATCTAAGAATTTTAAAAACTTGTGGATACTTGGGTCACTTGCATTGGTTCTGTAGAGGTATTTCCAAGAAGTGCCCTAAATCCTGACCCAACTCTTCAAAGGTCACCCCAACCCATTCGTAGGAGTAGGGTGATAGTTGGGATCAATTTGTGGGGTTTTTTCCTTATACTATCACTTGGATTTACTAACCATATCTATTTTAATTTGTGGAATTTCTATATATTTTGATTATAAGAATGTATGTTTTTGTAACTTTCAAAACTTCAATGTCAATGGAAGCGTGTTTCTGAAATTCTGATTCATGTGTCATGTTCGAGTGTTTCTAATGTCTGACTGTAAGGTAATAGATGATTCAAACATTAGAGCTCCAACCATAGTTATTAGAGTGAAGATGACACATAGTCATGAAACCCCATAATGGGTGCAAAGAATCCTGGTCCAGTGTTCATATTTAGTGTGGGGGGCGGAAGTAGTTTAAGCCACCTGCATAGATGCTTCATCCCGAATGGTCCCATTTCATGGAAAGGAACATGGGGGCCCTGTTTCTCATTTTTGGGTCATGTGAGTGAAATATTTCCTCCTTAGTTATACAGATTTGTAGATATATCATTTTATTTAACCTTATATTTTGTACTCTTAGGGCTGCGATTCTTTGTTTGGTTTTCCATGTTTGAAAATTATGGTAATTCTATCTCGATTTCAGTTTTGGATGGGCTCATCAGAGGGTGGAAATTCCCTTGAGAGTGGTGAACCATGTAGTTTCTTCTATCTGGTTTGGAGTTTAATTGATTGGCTCCCTTGAGCTGAGAGATTTAGTGGTTGGGAAGCTCCCAAGTTAACCATGTTAGGTTTTCCATGTTGGTCTCTACTATTTAGTTATGTTGGTCAGTTATTATAGTGGGGATACCCACATTGGGTCTTGAAGAGTTACCGATGAAGTGATCTGGTGTTATCCTAATCTTTATAGCAGAGATTCTATTCAAGCCCCCCTCTATTGATATTCTAGTCCCATGTTGGGTGATAGTTATTCCTAATAGTGGGAAGTCTATTCAGGCTACCGAGTATTGGTCTTCTGATCTCTCTTTAGTTGTTATGTTGTTTCTAATGATGGCGAGTCCGTTCGGGCCTACCCATGTTAGTAATTTACCTTCATTTTGAGTGTCAGTTTGGTGGTAGGTACTCTTTTTTGTAGTAATCTAACCTCATGCTCCTCTCTTAATTAAACAGTGGAATTGGGGAAAACCTTACAGTTTCATTGAAGTAAGATTGTAAAATTGAGCTCAATTGTTTTTTTAATGTCGGTATGTGGTTTGATATTGTTTTCTCATTTCAGTAAAATGTTATAGGTTTCATTTGGTAATGTTTGAAGGATTTTGTTTTAATAGTTTGGATTGTAGCATGAGATTTTTTTCTAATAAATGATCAAATGGAGGTGTCTTAGTTTATAAGTACATGTGACACTTATCAGGGATTCAATTATATGTGTTCTCAGTTTTTTATATATATTTCATCATTTATTTTGTTATTGCCTCTTCTTAATTATAAAACCTTGGGGATCACCTTCAATTATAAAAGAGTTTCAGATTTTTTAGTAAAACATTTTTGTTGCTTTACGGGGGTAGAAAGCGCATTGGTGGGGAGAATTTTTTCACCCCAACCTTGTATATTAATTTGTTTAATTATTTCATTAATTTTTAGTCATTATTTTGAGTTTTGGTAGTTGGTGAGTTGATTTTGTTTTAAATTTTTTTAGAATCCCTTTTATTGTGGCATGGTTAGCCCACACGGTTAGGGGTTACTGTGCGGTTCCCATGAAATGCTCGTGTGGGATCCCAAGTGGGTATAAATTATGGAACACAACTTGTGCATGTTTTATTAAACCATGTGACAAGCATGTAACTTCGGTCAACAAGTGGGTAGTGTTGGGTGACACAGTTTGAGTGTAGTTTTCCCAATAGTCTGTCCAACTGCAGGTGAACCGTGCAGTTTCCTAGTGTTCAAATAAATAAAATAAAATAAAATAAAATAAAATGAGATGAGATGAGAAAAATTAAAGTAAAAAAAGGAAGGTTCTAATAAAATTTCATTTTGGTACTAAGATATTTTTGGGTCTCGAAGTGTTAACAATTAAAGACTTAGGTAACCAAATATATTTATTTTGAGAAGATATTTCAAATATATATTCAGATAAGGATTTTGAATAATAAACATGACTTACAACACATAATTAAGGATTTATAAATTAACATTAATTATCATAATTTCTATTAATACCATAATAAAAAACATAAATGTATATAAGATCTTAATTTTAGAAATTTGGAAAAATTATTTCTAAATAATTTGGGTTTTTATGCCTTATTACCAATACCAAACTTTCTTTTATTAGTTTTAGTCTTACCAAGAATTTTATTTAAATAATTACATCCATTAATAATCATACCATAAGTTTTTTTCAAGTATTAGCTTCATCCAATTATATATTACTTTTATTTTAATGAAAAGCACAAGAATTTTTGGAAGAATTAGATATTGAATCTAAAATCTGGTTAAGAAAAATTCCATTATCAATAGAGTTAAAATCAAAAAATCATCTAATTTTTCTATGATATTTTTATTTAAGTATTAAAATTTTTCTTGAATAAAAAAGGAATATTTATTTTTTTCATCATAAGAAAGATTTTGATAAATATAATTTTGAGTGAAAAATTATTGTACCTTATCAGCATGAGGACTAAAACATAGATTTACCTTTTGATTTTCATTTTTAACTTTAGAGTTTACAGTAGATTTATCACTTTAATGTTTATAAGAAATAGAAGTACCTTTCCTAAATTTATTATCTTTAATTTTATAATTAACTTTACTTTTATATTTAAGAAAAAGATAGTCAGGTATCATATGAAATTTCTTCTTATATCCATAGTATTTGACTTCTTTTTCTTTATTCTTCTTTAAGTTCCGCTTTCACTTTTTGTACATTTTGATGATTTTTTTAGAATGATTTGATATCTCATCACTTAATAATGATTTACTATAATATGATAATTCATCAGTTACATGCTTGAGTGAAACATTTTCATTTTTTGATAAAAATATGATTTTCAAATTCTGATTACATCTCAACATAATACATCATCAAGGTGACAATTATTTCCAATATTGATAGCTTTTTTATAGGCATGCATTTTGATATTCTTGTAGATATTCCATTCCATTTTATGTTAAAACTAGTAGAACGTCTAAGCTTGATCTAGTTCTATAGTTGGTTCTCCTAGGGAAACAATATCATTTACCACTTCAGTCAACCTACAATTCATTAGAGTGAATATTTCATCATCATACATCCTGAATATACCAATATTTAAATTTTTATTTTTATATCTTAAATTTTAGAAATTATTGGTTCCTTCATATGAAACAATGATGGTCTTCTACATCTCATATGATGTATCACATTGAGAAGTTCAATTGAAATAATTTTTTCCTAATCCACAAAAGTAGAATTAATTAATCTTGAATTAAGGTCATAATAAGTTTATTAAATATTATTAAACTTATCTGGATCTTCTTTAGGAATTTAATAAGGCTTAACTAATTTCAAATAGATTCTTATTCCAAGATTATTAAAAGAAATAATCTTATTTTCTTTTTTACATCTGTAATTATCACTATTAAATTAAGGTGAATAAATCATTGACATACCTTCTCTAAGACTAGACATTGGAATTTTTTTCATCTAGATCTTCAAGTCAAACTTTTTAGATCCAAAAGAAATTTATCCATTTGAACTTGAACTTTGATACTAATTGTTGTGTCATCAACATACCAATTTTAATGTTTTTACTATCTAGGGGTCAAGAAAGTCACAATAAATGGGAAAAATACCATAAATGGACCATGGTTTATATTTTCAACCATATACCATTAAATTGGTCAAATAAAATATTTTTAATAATTTTTTTATCATTTAATAAAACTTTATTTATTTTAAAACATCATCAATATCAATTTTGACACTATTTATTTAATTTTAATTGAAAAACATTAAGAAAAATATGGAATTCAAATCTATACCTTTAACAGTTCCCCAAAATGTCATATTTATCTAAAACATTTGTGGGAAAACATTATTCTTTCAAATTATATTACTTTTAGTATTTTATGAAATAATTTATTTTCTTTTCTTTGTAACTAAATAATTAATTCATTATAATTACATATGAATTTAAGGTAATTATTTCATCACTAAAAAATATAAAAAAATTATCATGATAAAAAATTATTTATCTTTCAGGAAACTATTTATAACCAATCATACTTACTTTTTATCCTATTGTAAAAAATTTGTTGATAATAAAACAAATAAAATGATATTTTTGACTTTTATTTACATAAAGTATTATAAAGGTCACAAACATATCTATATGTTATTAATGGTAATATATTATAATATTTGATGACCCTTTAAAAAATATAGTTATATAGTAAAATTAAGAAAATTTATAATGTTATATTTTACTCCTTATTTATATTTGTACAATTAACTACCCCATTTTACCTTTACTATGGTAACAAATATTTTCTATAGTTAATATTTATCGTGAACAAAAATAAAAGAAACCAATTTAAAAGATTTATACCTCCAAATTAAAAATATTGAATTATTTTTTCTAGATTCAAAAAATATAATTTCTATAACATAATTTGAAATTAAACTAGAAAAGAGAGATGAAAAAATGTTTTTTAGAAAAAATGCCTTTTTTACGTTTAAAAGTATTTTTATACCAATATAATATATAATATTGATTATTATGTAATTAATTAAATTTATTACAACTAATGAAGGATTATATAAATTTAGAACCAAATTAAAAATATAATAGAAAATTTTCAATGAAATTAAATGACAGTATGAAAAAATTGGTATTTTTACTATTCATTGAGAACCCAATATTTTTAGAAAAATCCCAAAAATTCATCTCAGGATAATTTTGAAATGCTGTGTTCAAAATTGAAATTCGTTTTTTAAAATTCAAACTCTAAAATTTGAAAATAAAAGATTTAAATAAAACCCTATAAGAACATATTTTTTAAACCCATTTCATTTTTGAATTAATTATTACTTAATATTTTACCACAAAAATAAAAAAACTATTTTCAAAGAAAGATTATTTTTGACGAATAAAACTAATTTACTAAAACTTGAGTGTGTTTTTACTAAGAATTTATCAATATATTTATACAGAGTGTGACTGAAATATATTTCATAAAGTAGTTTATCCTATTCATACCCACCAATTTAAAGACTATGTTATAACACTAATATTTAAATAATAATATTTCATTGTTCATTTAGGTGTAGGGTTGATTTTCATATAAGATAGAAAATATATAATTCTTTTTTAAATTTTAGGGTGTTACATTATACCCCATTAAATAAATTATGTGGTGATAATTTTAACTTGATCTCAGAAATCAAGGTTTTGATATTTGGAAATACCTTTCTTAAAATATCACATCGTATAAAGGGTTAATAAAAATTCCAATTGATAAGAGATAAATAAAAAAAATGATGGTCATCTATAATAACACATTAATAGGTTTCCAAATATGAGTAAAATAGTGGGATATAAAAATGTGGACATGGAAGAAATATATAATATCCATATAAAGATGGGAAGTGATAGAGAACATTTATTACAAGAAAGAGAATGATCACGAGGAAGTCAATAACCATAAAACCATAAACCAAATAAGTGTAAAAAATACCATCGACTCATAAAAAATAAAGGTAATAAGATATTTCTTTCACGACCCTTTTCCTTGAGTTAACATATTGTATTACCATTTTGAATAAGAAAATAAGGAAATATACTTACTTGATAAGTGTAATTTCATCATTTAATAAATTTCCAACACAATATTTTCTTTTTCTTCAAATAATGAGTATTCATGATGAATTTTTTATTATGCTTGAATCACTAAAATAAACCTATAATGTATAACATAATCCACAAAAAGATAATAAGATATTCCTCTAGTATTTAGACATTAACCAAAACCAAATTAGTTGACACAAGGTAAGATAATTCCCCATAATAATAAACTTCATACAAATAAATAAAAAATTAATCTAAAAAGTCCAATAATTATATCCAAATTTCAAAATACATTATTCTATATATAACCATCCTTAAAATTAATCAAAATATTTTTAAAATAGATTGAAACCCCAGTATTATAATGATTTAATAACATATTATTCTAAGATAAATTTAAAATTTATCTCTAAATAATATCAATAATTATTAAAGTCTCATTCCCAAAATGTATTTGATATAGTCATATAATCTTTGTGATATGATAATCATTTAAATAAATGAAATGAATCACTATAAAGCTACATTACATAAATATATATATATACCTAAAAAAATCAATCCATAATCCCCAAATAAAATACCACAATATTATATTTACCTTAACCATATAATGTTCCCAAAAAATATAGTGATATTTTTCCTAAATTATATTAATCACATAATCAAAAATTCACTTTTTAGTTCCATAGACATCTATATAATATAAAATATGTTCCCAATTCCAATTTAATAATTATTTTTATTATCATGCTAACTGTGGAATCATGTAGGAAAGTGGTAGGTGATAAAACATTTTCACCCTTTGGTTAGGGGTTCAATCCCCAATTCCTTTTTAAATGTGTTTAATTGTCCTTTTTTCTAAAACTATATTAATATAATTCATATAAAGTTCCAAAAAATGTAAAAAACATCCTCAAAAATATCATTAAACATAAACTCACATTTTAACCTTAATGATTATCTATACAACTCATCTTTCCACAAAATACAATAATCATAATTGAATATCACTAAGCACATATTAAGGAAAAGGTTTTTTATCCCTTTATCATATGTCTTAAAATGAGTGTCTCTAAAAAATATCACCATTTATCTACACCAATTTTCAATGGAATCAATTCCATGTGTTTCAAAATTATAAAAAAAATACTATTAATTTTTTTATAATTATCATAATATTTAGAATATATCATAATATCATGGATAAAAACAACATCTATTGAAATTATTTTTAAACCTTTAACCATCATTTTTCATCTTATTCAATGATTTTAAATATATTCTTTTGATTAGTCAATATCAACTCAATCATGATTAATACTTGGGAAAGAATAAAATAATTTATACCTTAAATCCAAACATCAGGGTCTTATCTTATGATGTTTATATTTCATTTATATTCTATCATGATGTACATATCTCGAGAAATGAAATTATCAATTCCCTGTTGGTATTTCCTATTCTGAATGAGATGGATGAGTTGATATTTTGAAATCAAATAAAAGAAATAAAATGATCCATAGAAATTTTATTGAAATTAATAGGTGTTGGATAGATCAAATAGTTTCTTATAGGTTATTTAAATGTTCAAAAATCTTTCAAAATAATTCGACAAATTTTTACCAGGATATTGTTGATTAAATAATTTGAAAGCGATAAAAAGATTTTATGAGGTAAATTTCCTTTCATATTGCTAAATAATTTTTAATATATAGAAAAGGAAATCATTAGAACATAAAATTAATTATTTATTATTTAAATAAAAATATTCCTTGTAAATAAAATACATATAAATTTTTTTTAATACTTGAACTTTAAAATTATCAATAATAACCATAATTCCTTCATCATGAAATAATTTTTTAACTTAAGAGGTTATGTCATACCATTACTCTTAAATACCAGAAAATAAAATAGAATCCTTATTAAAAAATACTTAATGTTAAACCTTAGGGTTAAATATACCACAATCCAATACAATTTATCAAAAAGTATCATTAGTCTCTTTAAGACCCCATCCCACAAAACTTAAAAAAAGGGTGTCCATGCCTTTTATTTTTTGATCAACCTTAAAATTATTAACCAGAGATGGGATATGTAACTCTTAAAAGCATACTAATCTCAAAAATTATCTCAACCATCATCTGAAACCAACTTTAATGACCCAACATTAAACATTACATAATCCTGAGTGTTCAGTTAAGTGTTTATTTTTTTACATAATTGAGGATATTTAGGGTTCAGAGTTTTAGAGACTTAGGTTATGAAACATACATTAAAACCCATACAATAAATTTTATACATTTACTCTTAGTATCCATTTTAAATCAATACCAAACTTTTAAAAACAAACATGTTTCCTTTTCCTGGAATAACATTATGATTTTAAACATGTATTTTTTTTATCACCAATCATCCTTAATCCCTATGAAACCATTTTAAAATCATGGGAAGGGAACAAAATGATTTGTAAGATACATAAAAAATAAAAAATTCATCAATCCAGTGAAAAATATTAATATTTAAAAATTACTTAACTTTATCATATTATTCTTTGAGCGTATGAAATAAATCATTTCCACATGAAAAACACACACTTTTTTTCATAAATAAAACATTAAAAGTCATAGCTAGAAAATTAAAATCCGCATTAGGTTACTTAGAGCATCATATTCATAACTTGTTTTAAAACCATGTTATAAATTATTAGATCCCATATAAATACATAGGATAAAACACCACAGTTACCTCCCTCCTTCTTGACTATGAGAACAAGGAACACTACCCAATGTATTAGAGAGCTAGAATGGGGTGCACCCTTCATATATTATCCAGTGGGATCACCTATCTTAATGAGATATAATGGGGATCAACCCATTGTATAAATAGCGTCAAGATCAAAAATTTATCATATGTAATTATCAAGTACTATATTATGAATAGAAAATTTATTTATGCACATTTTCATCACTAATACCTTGAAAAAATCTTTTCAACACATATACAAAACAATTTTGGATATCAAAATATATATTATTTTTAAAATCCAATTTCAAAAATAAAATACCCATAAATAAGAAAAATAAAGTTTTTATTTGAATAAAACATGAATTATTTTAAATTAATAAAAATTAAAATAATTGTTCTCATGTTGGGAAAATTAATTTTCACCGTATACATTAAAATAAAACATTCGTTCTATTTTTTACAAAGAAATTCAAAACATTTGGTAAAAATATTACCTTTAATTTTTTTTGAAAGAATATAAAAAGATATATTAAATGTAATTTTTAATTTTTTATATCTATATAAATACATTAATAATTTTTTTTAAAATATGGAAATGGAAGAAAATGAGTTGGAAGTGAAACATTAAAAGAGGATTTTAAAAAGAAAGCCTCTTATATCATGTCCAACTCATCATGTATGTTCATAATATTACTAAATAATATTTTTTTAATTATTTACTTTCATAAAAACCTTTTTAAATTTTATTATCCATTTTTATTTTATTAATTTTGATGTTATATGAAATTACTTAATCATTTAAGTCCATGTGAGATGTTTAGATGATATTCAACTTATAATTCAAAAATGACATTTTTAGGTTGACTATGGTGAATTTATTAATTATTTAATCACCTATAGAATAAAAATAATTATATTATTATCATTTTTATATCTCAATTATAATTTTAAAATCAAACATGTAAAATGTTCATGAAAAATGAACTATGTTACAATAATGGAGACAGTAGTTCATACTTATGGATGTGAAACTCTTCCATTTTTCAATGATAGTTATGGAAATATGGAAAGTGTTATTTTATAATTTCATAAATATATTTATATCATAAATTTAATATTTTTTCTTTAAATATACTTATATATACCATCCATGTGAGGATTTAATGAAAAAAACACATCGCTTCATGGTGGTGGTAATCCACACATACGTGTGAACTACATTATCATATTTCAATGAATTAAAAGTTAAGAAAATAGTTGATATATTAATATTAAATAATTATAAATATTCCATTAATATCATATATATACATTAAATCTATCAATACAACCAGTCATAAAAGGAGGTGATGGAAAATAATTTATCTCAACTCATGAGGTGGTAGTCTTCTGTACACATAAATGATGGTTTTATTTCCCATTTAATGGAATATGATATAGATATAGTTTATGAAATTAAAATAATAGTATTTTAGTTTAAATAACATAATGGTGTTATTATTTTATCATGGTTGAAGAAAATTTTAAGGAGGTAAAGGAAGAAATAGAATGAAAACACTTGGTTAAAAAATATACCTCTTATTCAGATGTCTTCTTAAGGTTTATAAAAAAACATTTCCTAACTTGGTTTTATTATAAAAAAAGAATATATGAAATGGGGATATACCAAAGGAAGGGATTTGGTTAGTTATTGGCTAAACCAAATTTTTTTATGTGTTATGGAAAGAATAGAAAAGGTTCCCATTTATAAGAGAGGAGAGGGTCCCTCTAGAAATTTCCTACTATATACACTTATTAAAAATTATTTATCAAATAATAATGGATATAAATTAATTAGATTAAAATATAAGATAATTATGATTCTAAATAATCTCATACAATAATAATTTTACAAGTTTAGGTGATTTTTTCAGCCTTACCATTTCTGTTTTAGCCAGTGTTAACCTTTTTTTGACAATTACCATTGTATTAATGTTTTTCCTCATTAGGGGTATTGAAAGTTGATATAAAGGGAAAAAATCCCATAAATGTAACATGGTAGATATTATTAAGAATAAAAAATTAAATTTCCAAAATAAAATATTTTTTTAAATTGTTAATCATTTCATAAAAAATTATTTACTAAAAAATACCCTTAATGTCAATTTTGACAATATTCATTTAGTTTGACTTTAAAAAAAAAGAAAAACATAAAATTAGAATATATATATTTAAATGTTACCAAAAATGGTAAATTTGTAATGGCCTGGACCTCTCTGGTCCATTTCTTTGTGAAAATATGGTGTTTGATGTGTTTTGAGAGGTTAAGGTGAGTTATTCCCTACACTTTGCCAAATTTCGAGTTCTATGAATAGAGCATCGGTAACCTTTGGTGAACAGTGCATCGGTATCCTTAGGTGAACAATGTCATCAGTAACCTTAGGTGGACAGTTTCATCTGTAGCATTAGGTGAACAGTGTATCAGTAGCCTTAGGTGAACAGTGCAATGTTGACCTTATGTGAATAGTGTCATCAGTAGCCTTAGGTGAATAGTGCATCGGTAGCCATAGATGAATAGTGCATTGGTAGCCTTAGGTGAATAGTTTCACCAGTAGCCTTAGGTGAATAGTGTCATTAGTGGCCTTAGGTGAACAGTGTCATCAGTGGACTTAGGTGAAAAGTGCATTGGCAGCATTAGGTGAACAGTGTCATCGGCAGCCTTAGGTGAACAGTGTCATCGGTAGCCTTAGGTGAACTGTGTCATTGGTAGCCTTAGGTGAACAATGTCATCGGTAGCCTTAGGTCAAGAGTGCATCGGAAAACTTAGGTGAACAACGCATCGGTAGCCTTAGGTGAACAGTGTCATCAGTAGCCTTAGGTGAACAGTGTCATCGGTAGCCTTAGGTGAACAGTTTCATCAGTAGCCTTAGGTGAACAGTTCAACGGTGACCTTTTGTGAACTGTGTCATCAGTAGCCTTATGTGAACAGTGTAATAGTGAGATTCCAATGGTGACCTTTTTCTTTTTCCAAATTTTGAGTTCATGAACATTGTTTCCAGAACGGTGAGGTTCCAACGGTACCCTATATTTCCTTTACCAAATTTTGAGTTTATGAACAGTGTTTCTAGAACAGTGAGGTTTATGAACAGTGTTTATAGAAACGGTGAGGTTTATGTATAGTATTTCTAGAACGGCGAGGTTGCAACTACATCCTCTATTTCCTTTTCCAAATTTTGTGTTTCGGAACAATGTTTCCAACTTCCTACATTTTCAACCCTTTGATGTTTCCTTTGACGTAAAATGCATTTAAATCCATTTTTTAAGGAATCTAAGGCTGATTCAAAGGCTATAAATCCTATATGAATTTTCCTAAGGCTCTAGATGCTTTTACTTGGTCAAACTTCATTTTTTAATGTGATCATATTTTAATGGAAAATTCAGCGTATCATAAACTGCTCCTCTATTAAATATTCTTAAGGGATGAAATATCTTCCTCCCAATTTTTCACTCCTTTCTCTCGAGTTTGAGACTATTGAACCTTTTATTATATCCCGTAGGAGTTGTGCAAACAAACTTTCTTCCTGGGATTGGTTTCCCTCTATTTTTGGTGCAACCAAGAAGTATCTATCGATCTCTGATATAAGGTATGTTCTATGGTCATTCTTTTGGGTTTATCTCTTTCTGTTTCTCCTTGCCCTTTTATATAATTCTATCTCCATGTTCCTAATTGACTTTTCTTGGGTGTTGACTAGTGTTTTGGTTTCTTTGCATCCTCAGCTGGATACAGTTGTCAAGGGGGGAGGAGATCGTAACGGTTGTGTGGCTCGTTCTCATATAAAGAATGTCATGAACCATTTGAGGTAGGGGATTCATTGCTTCTCTTATATTTTATATACAACTATATAGTTAGCTTGTTTTATCCCAATAGATCACAATGGAATTGAATTAATAAATATTTGAACCGGATAAATAAACTAATATCGATCGTATGTTATTGCCTCTAGTTTTTATAGATAGTGTGATATTTATGCTTTCCTTGTTTATCTTTTTGTTTCTGATGGAAATTGGTAAAGAACGTAAAGCCGGAATCAATCGATAATTGTTTGGATAAAGATAAAGAGGCATGTTAATGAATCTATTTCTTCTTGTTGCAATTTTATGTTAATCAAATTGGTGTAGTAAGCATGTTTAATTATTTGTGATAACTTACTGGTTAGGGTTCTCGAATTTGGAACCTATGAATAATAAATTTGTTAATCAAAGGTGGATAAATAAACTAGTTGTTTGATAAAAGATAATTCCTTGTAGGGTTCTAAGTCAGCCTCTTTCTTATTTAAGGGCCAAGAGCCCAAATGATATGATGTTTTTTTCCAGATGCTTGTGTTGTGATGTGAGCCTGTATGGCTACTGTGATATGTGGGGGCATGAAGTCCTACTGCTTGTGGCCTCAGTTGATGCTTAGACTAGCGATATGCATCGCTTTATGCATGTGGGTGTCAGGGAGGACACCAAGGATAATGAAACGGGTTGTATGTGAATGTTTGGATTCTTACAGATTCTTGGGTTGTTTATCTACTTTACTTTCCCCACTGATCAAGACTGCTGGTCTTGCTTACCCTTCTTTCAGAAGAGGAAAAGACGCGTGGGGTATTCCACATGCTTTCCATGTTTAGATTCTCAAGGGAGGATGTCTCTACACTCTTGCTATAGGTGGAAAAGACTCAATGGGTAGTTCATTTACTCATTATGTTGAGCTCCCTTGTGTTTAGTAGCATAGAATGTTTTTCTAGAATTTCTGGGAATATGGGAAAGTAATGCTGTAAATAAATAATTGAATAAATTTTTGTTTACACATGGGGTTGGAGATTGCTCGGATGTAATGTTGAAGTTACAATTTAAGGGGACAATGGAATTTGGGTGTGGAGCCAATGAAATATAATGTGTAAATTGATAATGGTTAATTAGTGTTTAAAGAATTAATTAATGTAAAGTGAAACTGATAAAAAGGGAATGAAGTAATATAATAAATCTCTTAAATGGTTGTTTTCTTATAGGATACCTAGTCTTAGAAGTGGAAATTGAGAGTCTGAGAGGCATTAGCTGTAGTTGATTCTAATACTAGGTTATGCCCATAATGTGGTTGTGACCTATAATATATTATGTAATTTTGGTTTTTCTATACGCCACTCCACCCTATCAGTTAGGGAAACTGACACCCTAAGGATTCTGAGCCCTGGGGGCTATTTCCCCAACATTCTGGTCGGAGGATAGATGACTGACTACCCTATTTGGCCCCACTCTCTTTTCTTGGTAGTTACTTGTGCTGGTAGGCACAATGGTTAGTTTTCCCCACATATATGTGTATAAAGGGCTGTAATGGCTTGTGGTTATTCAAACACATATATTCTAGATATAGTATCCTATGGAATACTATAGGTGTAACATGTATAAGCTGTGATGGCTTAAGGATTATTACTTGATGTGTGGGCTGTAATGGCTTGAGGTATAATGCCCGACATATGATACACACTATGCAAGATTTGGTGGATCCTGGAAACTACCTGGTTACTTTATTGTGTGGACGTGGTGGTTTTTTTGCACGAGGTGCATGTTGTATTGCTTCACCCAGGTGTCTGCAGACATGCCTTTTTTTGATAGAGATGCTTAGGATGTGCGACTTTGGGGCAAAGCGAAAAACTAGTGGGGAAGTAGTAGCAGGGAACCCTTGATATTATTTATTATATTATATACTCTTGTATGTGTTACTTCTTGAGAGTATCTATGGTGAGGCTAGGAACATAGTATGCCTGCTTAGGTGATGAGTTAGTTTCACTTTTTGTTCATAGTGCGTTATCATGCTTTCTTTACTTTTTCATGAGAGTCTTTGGGGAGGATCCTATTGAGTATACTATTATAATAACCCTTTGTATATATAAACTGTTTTCCAGTTCACTTAGAGAATTTTGGCGATCAAGCTAGTTTTTCACTAGCTTGGGGTTGTGGGAGCTGTTCATGATTGTGGTTGCTATTGTATTTACTTTCTTTTGGGTACTTGATGTTTTCCCCTTTCAGTTGTAGTAGCTTTGCTTGAAATTATATCTATGTACTTAGGATTTCATTTATTTTGTTGTCTGAGTTAGAGTTGGTTGGTGTCTATCTTATCTCTCTCTTTTTCATGTGTTCTCTTAGAGGGTAATGCCTCCCATTTTTGTGTTTATTATACCCTCAATGCTAGTCGCCAACCCGGGGCCTACTAGAGGCGAGACTCGGGGTTCATTATCTCCCTTCTCAATTTTGACAATATTCATTTAGTTTGACTTTAGAAACATAAAGAAAAGCATAAAATTTGAATATACATCTTTCAATGTTACCAAAAATGGTATATTTATATTCAGATATTTTGTAACATAATAATCCAAATAAATTATTTTGCTTTTAATTTTTTTTAAAATTGTTTAATTTATTTTCCTTTTAATTAAGTAATTAATACATCGGTGTTGTGTAAGCATTTAGGGTAATTATTTCATCACAAAAAATTAGAAATAAATTTACATGATAAAAAAATATTTATATTTTATATAAAAATTTAAAACCAAATATACATTCTTTTTATCCCCTTGTAAAATATTTAAAGATAATAAAAGAATGTAAATGATATATTTGACTTTTCTTTATAAAAGGTATTATAAAGGTCATAATAATGACTACATAAAAAATGTTATATAATAGAATTTTGGATTATTATGGATGAAAAATACTCATCCAATAAAATTAATGCATTTTTTAGTGTTATGTTTTAGTCCTTATCAAATTATCTCTACCCATAATTAACCCATTTTACCTTTACTATGGTAAGACACATTTACTATGGTTACTTTTCATAACGAATAAAATTAAAGGAAAATATTTTCCAAATTTTTACCTCCTTATTCAAAATATATAATAAATTTCCCCATATTAAAAACATATATGTGATAAAATTAGTTTAAAAATAAACTAGTAAATGTAATGAATTTGTTTATATAAAAAATGCCTTTTTAAATATAAAATTATGTTTATTACAATATCACATATTAAGTTAACTATTATGTAATTAATTATATTATTTCCAACTAAAGAATACTTATATAATTTATTATCAAATTAAAAAAAACATGATTATTTTCAAAATGAAATTGAATATAAATTTCACAAAATCGGTATCTTTCACTATTACCTAAAAAATAATTTTTTTAGTAAAATCCAAAATAAATATTCTTAATAGAAAATTTCCTTGATAAATTAAATAAATAAAATTAAAATTTTCAAATTAATGTTTTATAATTTTACACTTAAACATTTAAATAATACCTTATAAGAAAGTAATTTAATAAAACTATTTCTTTTTTGATTTAAAAATCACATATCATTTTCTCATAGAAAGAAATAAAAACCATTTGTGATGAAAACATATTTTTGAAGAATAAAATATATTTAATAAATATAAAATGATTATTTACTAATAATTTATCAATATATTTATATTGAGTATGATATATGTATATATCTCATAGAGGATTTAATGTTATTCATACACACCAATTTAATGGCTAGGTTATAATTGTTATATTTAAATAATAATTTTTTATTTTTCATTTAGGATTACAGTTTTGTGTCCTATAAAATACAAAAAATAATTTTCTTTTTAAAAACTCATATCTTTACATAACTGTTTTAGTCATTGACACCAACAAGCTAAGTTCTCAAGGGAAACTGAGACTATATCCCATCAGTATTATTTGGAAGATGTTTTTTCAAAACTAAGTGTCATCATACATGAATGACCAAACATAATTTATAGGATTTAAAGTTATTGTAGGTAAATTGGATCTATAATAAGATATTTTAATTTGACAGCTAATATATGTGTTTATTATAAGGAACTAAAGGCAGCTATACCACGATTCTCCCCAAAACACTATCTACTATTTAAAAGACCGACACATGATAGAATTTAATAAAATTGCTTAATAAATTCATACTTTAAATATCAAGTCCCTAGAACAACAAATCCTTAAAGAAGTTCAATAATAAGATACCCAAACCTTTTATCTTAGATTATACTTGATAATTCATGATCCTCTCTATTGATAGTACCTTAATACTAGGAAACCCACAACACCTTCTCACTAGGCCATCAATAGCTCTATCCAATCTAAATCAGGCCCAATATTGACACCCCTATTTAGGCCCATATCTTTAAAATGCCCAAGATAATAAAAACAAGGTGTAGTGACATCCAATCCCATGTTAACACTAGGCCCCAATACTATAAACACCCACATCACTTATCTTCATCACAAGGTCATGTTGATTAGATTATTATTTCTACCATACAATGAAGAAGAAAAGAACTTATTCCTTGATAAGTATCGAAGGTGTATGAAGATATATCATGGTAGGGAATTATTTTATGAGAAAACTTTAAAGGAAACTCACATTATGAAATTTCATCCATCAATCTGTTTAGATGGTGAAAATATTAAGACAAATAACTATTCCCAAAATTTGAGTAATAATTCTGAATTGATGAGTTTGATGGATTTTAATCCCATGTTATCTTACAGAAGGTAATATAAAAACCCAATATTTTTTATTACAGGAAACAAATTTTAATTGGGTAAGGTGTCTTCAAAAATTGAATTAATAAATCTACTATTTCATTTTTTTCTTTCATTAATTTCTTTCTGTTTTATTGCTATATTAATGAAACACTATTTCATAAGTGGATGAGTCACATAGATTCCTTTTAATTCCTGTTAACGAGTTAAAAATTTATATTAAAAATAACTTTTATTAATATCAATATTTATTTTAATTATATAGATGATTTGATATTTCTTTAATTATGTTAATTATTAACTCATCTCCCCACTTCCACCGGATTGCACACGAAGTCCACATATATTCTATCCACTAATTGTGATAATGAGTATTGGGTTGATCTAAGAGGGATTAAGTATTTATGATCTCTTGGATAGCTAATATTTAGGGATACATTGATCATTTGACACCCATATTAATTCTAAAATAACTAGATGAGGGTGATTAAGAGAGGTTTCACCTGATTAGAGAGGAGACAAGAGATTAATTTGGGAATTATGATTTAATAGGTAATGTTAAGGGATATACATGTTTAAAAGGCTATTTTTAATATCGTATTTAAAACCAAATCAATTAAAACACCATTTTCACTCACATCCAAAACCCATAAAATTAGATAAAAAAGAACCATTACGCTCTCCTCTTTAAAGAAAACCCGATTTATCCTATAATTGTGTTTTAAACATGGGATTAAAATTAATTATATAGAGACCACATGAAACCTATAACAATTATTGGGACTCTAGTTTTAGTGTTTTAATTTCTTTAAAATTATTAATACACATGGCTAATACTTGTTTATCACACCTCATTAGTTATAATCCAAAGGTTGAACCGACTATTCTAGTAAGAATTTAGAACTTGAGAATATAAGTGGAAGTCGGAAGGATGTTTTTCAATGTCCCATTAATTAAATCCCCATCATCTTATAATTATACTAAAAGGGTAACTTTAGGGAGTAAAAATATGGAAAATAACATAGCTTAATTGAATAAGACATTATTATAGATATATGCACCTAATTTCAAAAATAATTTCTAGAAAAATCAATTAAGAAACAAAAAGTAATAAGAACTAAAAAAATAGAATTATCAAAATATTACCCATGCTTCATGTTTTTTCAGTATAAGATCCCACATGAATCTAAAATCTTCTCATTACATTCATAAAAACATCAATCAAAGAGGATTCTCTCTGGCCTAGATGAAGTGGAACGAATTCTCGTTCTCCTTATTGAGATCAAGAAAGGAATGGTTATATGTTTTAAAACATGGATAAATTACCATATGGGAAGAACTTTAGAGAGCCTTCCTCCAAAATTTACCCATCTTCAAGGAGTATCTATATGAGAAATGATATTTATGGAATTAAACAAGCTAATAGAGAAACTCTTTATGTGTTTTTGTATATATTTAGTCATGTAACTACATATTTACTACCCCAACCCCATGAAAATCACTATTACTTAGTATTATTTTACCAGGGAATGATGGATAATGACCATATCGTATTAGACACTTCTTATAGAGGAGCACTAATTAATAATTCATCTACAAAATCTAGAGTTGTAATTGAGATAATCTGAATAAATTCACAATAATTCAGAAAAAGATCCACAACTAGAAGTTTATACTAGTAAAAAAATTTATCACCCCTTTAATTGAATAGAAATTGTAAGAACTATTTTGTCTTGTGATAAATTTGACATTGGAAAAGGTATAAGAAACATCACCTCACAAAACTCTAAAATTATTACAACCATACTACTATCAAGACCATAATATCGATGGATGTCCATATGTGCATAAAGTTTTTGATGTCATGTTCCAGAATCCATATCACCAATAAAAAATGAACAACCAAGGATACATGGAGTATTAAAATACTCTTTTTGGAGCTGGGAATCAATATAATAAAATTACACCCATCCAAAAAACCTTCTATTAAACTTTCAATACTCTACACTTTAAAAGGATTTTTTCTCAACACTATACAAGATACCCACAAGGGAAAGCTAAAAAACCTAATATAAAAGACTTATTGAAGAAAATTGTGGAGTCTCACTATAACAACCCCAAACCAAATAGCCTATAATTAGTGTTTTAATTTATTACACTTGAATAAAAAACAAGGAATCACATCCAAAAAGACTGCATAGTTTAATAGTATTGGTATAATAGATTCATATTTTAAATCCACATAGCATTTTAAAACATAAAATAAAAAAAGAGTTTCATTTAGTATACCATTATTCACCTTTTATGGAATCCTGCATATCAGTAATAATATTCTTCTTGGAAGATTTGATAGAAAAATGGAGAATATGAAAGGGGTGATCCTAGATGCTCAGTTAGGGTATACCAAAAAAGGTCTCGGATCCCAGAGAACATGATCCTACAAAAATTTATTGAAAAAAATATAGTTCATGAAGAAGAGAAAGGATATAGTAAAATAAGGAAAAATCCTCAACCAGAATAAAAAACTACAACTTTGTAGAACCTAGACCATCCATATAATTATTAGAAGTATCATCTGACAATTCCCATTGTGACTGCATTTTCTTATAATTGAAAAGAATAGAGTTATTTTTCTTGAGTTTAACCTGGTCTAGACTATGTTCCTAAAGAGAAAACTTGGTAGACCTACCATGTCCAGAAAGCTAGTCATCTCTACCATTTCATTTCCCATGGTTTTTTGGATGCTGACCTCACTTCCAGGTCATAGGTTGCTACCAACTCCCTTCCGATTCTTCCCTCTCAGAACGGATGAGAGGATACTCTATAGAGTCATTAATGACTCTTGAAGCATAATCCTCCATAGCTTGAACTCCTTTATCATGTGCAAAACACTCCATTCTCTCCATGATAGTGGATGAATTATTAATCTTGGACTTTTGAGAAAGTTGAATTCCCTCCCCCAAAATTTTATCATTCCCAGAAACAATATCTGGCCACAGTTTCTTTCTACTAGTTAACTATAAATGGGTTGTCACCCCTTCCTCCACTCACCTAATAGGTAAATCACCATCACCATCAAATTGAATAATATGCTCATAAAATGTAGAAGATGTAGTCTCATTCCCTACAAATTTATTTCTATCCAACTTCATAGAACTTATAACTTATACATTCAAGACAGAATACTTTGGTTGACCTTTATAATTCCCTATAAAAACATCAATAGGTTCAATCCCTAGTTGGCTTGGGTCTGGTTGTATAACCCTTTCACTACTTCTAATAGTCTCCATTAGCCGCATGGAGTTACCACCATTTACATTCTATTTATTAGAAATCACTGGACTATTTCCTTCCATTATTGCATCACAATCGAAACCCAAAGCAATATCCAATCTTCCTTGAGTAGTGGGACTTCATTACATAAACTTTTTGAAACACATTTTTTATCCCATATGCGATTATGGAATAATGAATATATTCTCTATCTTTTAAAACATAGAAAACCATGACCAATAATTTTGTAGATCGAGAAAAATTGAGGAACATTTTCATATGCCATTTTAAGATTGAGAACCTCATCTTGTTTCGAAAGAACAACCATATCCACCAAAGTATAAAATAGATCCACTTTAACTAAAAAACATTTGAAATGTACAAATCTGACCAATTTGGTCTCACAGTACATTTTTATAGGAATACCAATGGTAAAATATATATAATACAGTATTTTAGGGTGATAAAGAATCCAATTTAAACAAGAAACTTTGATCCAAAGATATACAGAATCATTACCTACATCTAAAGGATTAAGTGTTCTATACAATTCATATATGTGAATTAGTCCAGGCTTGAGGGAGATGGAGCCAAAACCCTAGGGCTTGGTCTTAATTTCTTCCAAGGAGAAAAGGAAATGGTAATACCCATGAAACAATGAGATACCCTTCCAATTAGAAAAATCCCAATTATCCAATATATGTTTTTCAGGATCTATAATTTTCCATGATTTTGAGCCCCATGTCATAATCAAATGAACAATGATAGAGGAGTCAACTAATTTCAACTGATCATAGACTGCAATCAGATATTCCTTTAAGCGAACCACAATACTTCATCTAAAAAAACAATAATCATTAGAACCCTTGAAAGTAGAAAGGGAAAGAACCTATAAATCAAAACTGTTAAAAATAATAATAGAATCCTTCTCTCGGTTTTCATCTACACTAGTGAAAGGTGGAGCAGGAAACCTAGATGTGCTAAGACTAGCCATAAAAACCACAGGGGATGACGCTCATGCCAAAATTTCAATCAAAATTGGTATAACAGGTAGAATTTTATCATTAAGGGGAGAAAATAATGAACCACAGACACAACATACCTATGTGATTCAAAGAACATTAGATCCTTTAAGAGACTGACATCTAGAGGGATTGGGTGAAAAAGTATTGGAAAAAACCCTAGAAATCACCATCACCTAGTGTGAGAGATCATAGTGCCTTATTAGTAACAGTATACATACAGTTGAAGCTATAAAAATTAATCATAAAATATTATGTAAAGCTTATTAACTAAAACACATTCCATTTAATCAATAACTTGGCCACAATATTTTAGGAATAAAATACGATCAAATAATTCCACATAAATAATCACTTGAGAATGAAACTAAACCATGGATATTTTATTAGTAGAATAATCACATGGAATATCAATAACTAATATTATAATGTAGGAACTCATAATAAAGTGTATAATACAACAAATTTCATGGCTTCGGCAAGGACACCATACATAATTAGGTAGTACATTAGTCAAAACCTAAACAAGTTTTTCTCATGAGATCTACTAATACATTGAAGGGATATAAAGAGTCTGAGCCCCACACATCATTAATAGTACAAATTATTCCTCATATCAAATAACTTATTTAATTAACAAACAAGGTTCTTTAATAAATATCCACATTGAATGAAGAATAAATATTTATTAATATTTCCCTAAATAATAAAAAAACCATCAAAGTAAACACCATATGTAAAAATGGCATAAATTTTATGAGTGAATCATGATATTAAATGAAAAAGGGGTAGTATATATACAAAATTAATGTGAATTGGTTCATAAGAATGAATAAGTCTCAATGGAATGAAAATTGAGATGAAATCCCTTACCATTTTGTAAAAAATTATTTAAAAGGATGTGAATTTTTAAAGGAAAAAATTTTATTTGAAAAGAACCAAGTAAAATTGTAAAGGAGGATTCAAAACATTATGAAAACATGATGTCTTGAAATTACATCCATTTCATATAGTTTAAAAAAATTCCTTTTCTTTTTGTAAGAAAATTCATAAAGTACGTAATTTTGGAAAATGACAGGGAGATTCCTTTTTGAAAACCTTTGAACAAAATTAACAATAGACATGAAATTTCCTTTATAATCCTTGTATATCCATATTAATATATATGTAAAATAATATAATGAATATTGAACTTGAGAAAAGGATTTTATAATTAAAACATTAAACATTCAAGGTGTCCCATACCATATTGAACATTTGAATCATAAGCCCCATGAAAGACTAATATTTAAGAAACATTAAATAACATGATATTAAATAAAATAATGTCTTTATAAGTAAAATAGAATGTATATAATCCTCATAAAATAATTTGGGATTATAACATAAAACTATTCCCCAATTAATAGAGATTGAGATGAAGTCCCTTACCATACACTTTATTTAGTCGAACGTGATTTCATCTCCTCTTCTTCAGGGGACTTCTTTTATATCTATTAATTATTGATATAGAGGTTATATTTTTAGAAAATTAGGACCACTAGGAATTTGATAAGGATGTTGGGAGGAGAAATGGGTAGGGTTTGGTCGATCTAGAAGGCTCAAAGTGGTGTGAATAAGTGAGAGAGCAGGTGCTCTTTTATAATTGAGGTGAGGGTCACTCTTGGAAATACTCAAAATATTAAAATAAAATATGGATATTATAGATACAAAGACTTCCAAATGGACTATAAATGATTATGGGAAGCATTTTTTGTCCACATATCATCCTCTACTATTATTTAATTTTTTGTGATTTTTAAATAATTTAGTAATATATTAATTTAATAAAGTACCATTATTGTTGAATTTGATATTATTCATTTAATTTGAAATTAAATACATCAAGATGAAGGGGTATTTTAAATATTATACTTTTAAAAATCTTTAATATATCTTAAACATCTCTAAAATTATTTATACACATTAAATCATCAAAATTATATCAAAATACATATTATTAAAGTCAATTATTTTATTTTTTCTAATAATTAAATAAATATCGTTTTATCATTGAAGAAGCATGAAATCTAATTATATGATTTCTAAAAATTAAAAATAAAATTCTATAATGAAACTTACTAAATTAATATCAATATAAACATTTAGTTTTTTTTTCATATCTTGAATTTTTCACTATGTGGACACATAAATAATATTACATACAAAGAGAGTGACATTTTTTTAACTATCTTTGATTTAAATAAAATATAATTTATTTTAATAGAAAAGTTTCAATTTAAGAACCCCTATTATATATTAAAGTTATAACAGTCTAATTATTTTAATACAATAATTTTTATACAAGTTTAGGTCACATTCATACACATATCTTTTGGCTTTAACCCTTATTTAAACCATTTAGCTCTTACCATGTCAACATGTGTTTTTTTCTCTTTAAGGGTTAATATAGTTACTATAAAATAAAAATAACCATAAAGGGATCATTCATGATATTTTTAAAATTATCCCAATAATTTTTCCAACTTTTATATTTTTATGAACTTTGTATCATTTAATAATATAATATGTATTCTAAATATCATTAATATAATTTTGTATACTATTCATTAGTTTGACTTTTTAAATATATATATACACAAGATAACATAAAAAACATTTAATTCATCCTGAATATTTCAATGTAATCCATAAAATTAATATATTATGTTAATTAAAAAAAATTATATATATTTTAATATTTTTAATATTATTTATTTGATGTCCATTAGTTAAACAATTGTTGTATCCTCATTGTGTAAGATTTTAATTTAATTAATTATTCCCTAAAAATTAAAACTAAATTATCATGATAAATATTAAAAGTTTTATATTCCAAATTACTATTTATAGTTGAATATTTGATCTGAATTACTATATATTAAAAATGTAACATTTATTAAAAACATGGGTATGTCATATTTGGCTTTCATTAAAATAAAATACTACAAAAGCATTAAATTCATCCAAGTGGCTCCATGAGGCCAAAAAATAGACCCAAGGATGATTTGTTTCTACATTCACTCTTCCAAAGAAAGTATTAATGGTTTTATGATAATTTTATAAAACTTATAATATTATTTTTTCCCTTAATTACCTGATTTACCATTAACTATGGTAATTAAAAAATACTAATGTTACTATTCATATTGTCTAAAAGTAAAAAGGACATATTATCTAAATATAGAACTTATTATTCCAAATATGGAATCCAATTTTTCAAAATTTGAAATAAATAATTGGATAAAATTAATTTAAAAATAATTATATTTATTGATCAAGAAAATTAATTTTTAATGTAAAAATGTTTGAAAGATTAAAGTGTTTTTATATAAAAATTCAATGTGAAATTGATTAAAAAGGCATTATTTTGAATAAATTATAAAAAATAAATTCAATTATAATTTTAAACCATTGAAATATAGAATTTAACTATATAAAATAATTTGATGAAAAAGTAGTTTTTAATTAAATTGTAGTTTTTTCTGTATTCATCAAAACATGAAACATGTTAGAAAAATATAAAAAATTAATACAAAGTAAATTTTGATATTAAAATTTCAAATAATAATTTTATTTTGTCATATGTAATTTTTAAATCTATTGAAAAGAATATTTAAAATAAGCACATCATCAAAAGGCTGTAAAACTACCTTTTTTGAAAAATACTTCTTTTTTGCGTAAAATTAGATTTTTTCTTATATCATGTTTAGAAAATAAAAACAATGAATGTTAAATATTATATTGAATATTATATATATATATATATATAAATTTCATTAATATAATCAAAATTTTTGGATTTGTTTATTTTATTGGTATAAAACACGCTTGTGCGTATTTAAGTAGTTTTAATAAAACCACTCCCTTTATATTAAATTGGATTTTATATTTATTTCTAATTAATTAGTAACCAATGAATTCATTAATATATTTTCATAAGTTATTAAATTATATTCATTACTAAAAGTTTAATAGCTAGGAGATAATTTCAATTTTAATAATAATATTAGTAGTATATCGTGGTTCGTTTAAGCTCGGTGTTTCTTGAAAAATAAGATTTGAAAGAGATTAGTTTTAAAAAGACACATACTATAAAATCACAGGGTGTTACATTCTTCGGTACCTTAATAAATTTATTCTTCACAATTTAAAAATTCACTTCAAAAGTCAAATTTTTATACTTAAAAAATAATTTTTGGTAAGCCCACATCAGAAATAGGTTTAATAAAACATCCTCTTAATAAGAAGGAAAGAAGGATGAAAAGGGTACCACAAAAATTAGAATATCTAAAAGGTGAAAATTTATGGAATGTGAAAACATAAACATGGAAGAGAAATATAATCATCATTTTTAGATGGAGAGTGATAGAAATCATGGTCATTATAAGGTTAAATATCACAAATTTAAATATTTGTAATCAGTTAAAAGACCACTGATTTCTTATAAATAAAAGTTAAAATATTACATTTTATTTCCATAATATTTTTCCTATAGTTGAAGGAAACTTTTACTATTCAGATAAGCATTTGATATAATAAAATTACTTGATTACTTTCCATGTCATCATCATAATATCATCTATTGATTGTCCTTCAATCTATTTTAACTTCATCTTGTACAGTTAGAGATGGATATTAAAGATGAAATTTTATTCCTAAAGCACTTTAATAAATCATAAGGTCCACAAATAATTCTTTAATCCTATAAATGTTTTCTGAAATCAAATAGTATATCTTATAGTATCTAATAAATCCTAATTTAACCTAAAAATATAATTTCAAATGTTCAAATTAATAAATTTTTTCTTTAAGACACATCCAAAATACATCAATTCAAATTCACAGTTAAAAAATGACCCTAATTTTCTAAAAATAAACCATAACATTAGATTATACAAACAACATAATGTATATATCAAGGTCAATACCAAATATATAAATAATTTTATCACCTTACAAACAATAATGAAAAAATTCATGCTTCCAAATCCTTAAATAAGAAGTACTGTAGTAAAATCCTTAAATATATCAAGATTCTTATAACCAGAGTAAAATTTATGACATAATTATTGAATCAAAATATAAAGGAACTTAATTCATTATAATTCATTCTTAAATCATTAACTATTCTTTATTATATTATTCCTTAATACCTACTCCCTTTCATTTTTCTTTTGTAGTCTCTTCATCATTAATAGTATACACATTACTTGTAAAAACTTAATGATTCTAAAAATTGACTAAAACCCAAAGCACAATGTGATAAACACTAATTATAGTGATATAGACATGAAGAATAATTTATATGTTGTCTAAATCATAACACTTTCTCATTATGTGAATCCTTAGGTTTAAAATAGATTATCAATTGTCATCAAAAAACCTATAGGATCTTATCATATACCTATACTTATCCTCGATGTCATTCAGAAAGTTATGTTCTTTAATCCATCATTTACTTAATCTTGTTCCTAATATTTCAACTGAAATTCATCTTAAACCAACTGTAATGACCTTGATCATAGTATCCTAGAGTTGGTGAAATACTTTATTACATTGGAATAATCTACAAGGAATCACATCCCAAATGACTAAATAGATTAGTAGTATTGATAAACTATATACAAACCAGAAATCTACATTAAAATTTAAAATATAAAATAAATCCAAAGTTTCAATGATTCTGCCATTATTCCCCCTTTGTGAAACCCTTCATATCAGTTATAATATACTTCTTGTAATCATGGGAAAAAATTAAACATAAGAAATGGGGGAGCTAAAATGCTTAGTAAGGGTATAAATAGAGTAGAATCTATAATAATTAATAATAAATGATTGTGAAAATGTGATTAATTGAAACACATTCTATTTAATCAATAAATTTAGTATAATATAGATGGAATAAAATATGATAAAATAATTCTATATAAATAATCACATGAGAGATAAAATTATCCCTAAATATTCTACTAGTGGAATAATCATAGGTAATGTTAATAACTACTCTAATAATGGGGGAATTTATAATTTAAGATATCATAAAAACATCATTAAGGATTTTTCCAAGACACCACACATAGTTGGGTAAGACATTAATCAAAACCAAAACTATTTTGTCTCACGAGACCTAAAGATGCATTAATGATCTATATAATTTTAGAGCCCCACCATTCATTTATAATACAAATAATTCATCATATCAAGTAATCTATTTAATTAATAAGCAATGTGACTAATCAAATATCTATATTGAATAAAGAATAATTATTTATTAATATTTCCCCAAATAATCAAATAACTTTCAAATTAAACACTGTATGTAAAAATCGTATACAGTTTATGAGTGAATCATGATATAAAATGTAAAAATTGGTGGTATGTACATCAAATTAAGGTGAATTGGTTTAAAATAAGGAATATGTATAAAGGGATTTTAAATTCAGATTAAATCCCTTACCTCTTTCTTATCATTTATTTAAAAGGCTGCACATTTATAGAAGAAAATATTTTCCTTGAAAAGAACCTTGTAAAATTAAAAAAGAGGATTTAAATAATTAGGGAATCAAGATGGTGGGAAATTAAATTCATTCCATATAATATAAAAAACCTTCCTTTTACTTTCTTAGGAAATGTCATAAAGTACCTTATTTTGGAAAACGGCTTGATGATTCATTTTTGAAAACCTTTGAATGAAATTAAAAATAGACATGAAATTTCATTTATAATATTTTTTATACATATAATGAAATATGTACAATAATATAAAGAATATTTAAATGTATGAAATTTTTTTATAATTAAATCATTAAATATTCATAGTGTCCCATACCACATTGATCATTTAAATCATAATCTCCATGAAAGAATAAAATTTAACATAACATTAAATAACATGATAAAAATTATATTAATGACTTCATAAGAGAAATGAGGTTTAAATAAATCTCATAAAAATTTTGGGTGTATAAAATCAAACTATTACTCAATGAAATGATATTGAGATTAAGTCCCTCACCTTACACTCCATTTAGTCGAATGTGCTTTAACCGCACCTTCTTTGATGGACTTATTTTAGATCTCTTATTAAGGGATATAGAGTTGGTCATTTTTGAATATAATGGCCTCATTGACATGGATAAGAATGTTGGGAGGATAAAAACTATGGTTTGGATGAGATAAAAGGCTCAAGTTTGTGTAAATAAATAAAATAGGATGTGCCCTTTTATACTTGTGGGGAGGTGTGCTTTTGGAAATCCTCAAAATATTAAAATAAAATAAGGATATTATAGAGAAAAATACTTGAAAATGGTTTATAAATGAATAGGGGAAGAAATATTCAACCATATACTATCCCCTTTATGATTATTTAAAATTTTGTGAGTTTTAATAATTTAATAATATATTAATTCAATAAAGTACTATTATTTCTAAATTTAATACTATTCATTTAACTTGACATTAAATACATAAATATAATTTCTTATTTTAAATATAATGCTTTAGAAAAATATATAATATAGATTATAGGTCAATATAAAATTTTATATACATTAACTAATCCAAAATATATCAAAATTAGTGTCATTAAAGTCCGTTATTTTGTTTTTTTGTTATTTAAATAAGTAATGTTTTAGCATTAAAGAAGACCTTTAGGTAATAATATAATTTATAAAAGTTAAAAATAAAATTATAACATTAAAATAATTTTATTAATATAAAAATAGACATTTATTTTTGTTCATATCTTGAATTTTTCACTACCTAGACTCATAAATGATATTAAATACAAGAAGATTGACATTTTCTAACTATTGTTGAAATAAATAATATATAAGTTATTTTCATAGAAATGTGTCTATTAAAAATATCTAATTATAAATTAATGTTATAATGGTAGAATAATTTTCATAAAATTATTTTTGGACATGTTTAGTTCACATTCATACCCTTATCTTTTAGCTCTAACCCTTATTTAAACCCTTAAACTCTTACCGTGTCAACTTGAGTTTTTACTCTTTATGGTTTAAAATAGTTACTAAAAAATAACAAAATTACCATAAATAGATCATTTATGATATTTTAAACATTATACCAATCATTTTACTTTTTTAATTTTATATCATTTAATTTAATATTATTTATATTAAAATATCATTAATATCAATTGTGACACTATTCATTAGTTTGAATTTTAAAAAATATCTATAAAAAAGATAAACTTAAAAAAACCTTTAATACATACCTTATATGTCAATTTAATAAAAAAATATTATATTAAATTAATTATATAAAAATATTTTATTTTAATATTTTTAATAACATTTATTTGATATGTCCATTAATTAAAAAATTATTACATCATCATTGTTAATGCTTTTTATTTAATTATTCATTCCCTAAAAATTAAAAATTACTTATCATGATTAAGATAATACTTTTAGATTTAAAATTACTAATAATATTCGAATATATCTTCGGAATAACCATATATAAAAAATGTAACACTTATTAAAAACATGTTTATGTCATATTTGACTTTCCTTAAAATGAAATACTATAAAAGATTTAATGTAATTAAAGTGGATCCAAGAGGCCATAAAATTGGACCAAGGATATTTTTGGTCGATATTAACTCATATAATAAAATTAGGATAAGTGTTATGGTAATTTTATAATACTTATAAAATTATTTTTACCCATAATTACTTGATTTAACCTTAACCATGGATTTTTTTTAAAAAAATACAAAATACAATATTCATATAGTCCAAAAATAAAGGATACATAATTAATAAATTTTGAAATTATTTTAAAAAATATGGGTTCCATTTTTAAAAAAAGAAAAATTATAATTGGATAAAATTATTTTAAAAGTAAACCCATTGACAGATTGAGAAAATGGGTTTTTAACATCAAAAATTGAAACAATTAAAATGTTGTTTTATCCAAATTCAACATGAAATTGATTAAAATGACCAAATTGCATTAAATGATAAAACATCAATCTAATTATACTTTAATCCACTCAAATATATAATTAGAAACTATAAATAAATTTGATGAAAAATAAGTTTTCAATTAAAATGAATCATTATTTCTTTCACTATTCATCAACACATGAAATTTATGAGAAAAATATAAAAAATTCAACCAAAGTAAATTTTGATATTATTATTTCAATGAATAAGTTTATTTTTTCAAATAAAAATTTTATGTGTTAAAAAGTATATTTAAAAAAATTTCAATTTAATAAGTGGGAAAAACTACCTTTTTTTGAAAATTACTTATTTTATGCATAAAATATGATTTTTTCATATATAACATATTGAAAAAATGATGAATGTTAATCATTTGATTTACTATATATATATTTATATATTTCATTAATATAATCCAGAAAGTTAGATTTGATAATTTTATTGGTATAAAACACACTAGTACATATTTAAATAGTTTTTATATAAACATTTCCTTTATATTAAATCAATTTTTAATTTTATTTCTTATTAATTAGTAACCAATGAATTCAATAATATATTTTCATAAGTTAGTTAATCCTATTAATAACTACCAATTTAATGGCTAAGTGGTAATTTCATTTTAAATAATAATATTAAGAGTATATTGTGTTTCGTTTAAACTTGGTGTTGCATGCACCATAATTAATCAAAGAGATAAAATTTAAAAAGATAAATACCATAAATTATTTTTAAAGACTTGGAAATTCCTTGTAAATTTTTAAACTTATTTTGGATTATTACGAGTCTATGAAAATTGACAACGTGTGATTCTGAGGCCCAGTATTCCCAGAAAGGACTTGTGAACTTTTTTTAATGTATTCTCAGAAAACGTACAAACATTGTTTTCTAACTTTGGAACCAGTGCTCAGAATTGAAATCTGAGAGCACCGTTGAATCCATAGTGCCGAGACTCACTTAAGGGAAACTTCACTTTGACCTTAGTAAGTTGGGAGAAAAAGATAAATTTTTAGACTTTTAAAAGAATAATAAAATAACATGTAATTGTTATTTAATTTTTCTCAGCGATTGAGCGGGAGTGGTGGGACCGCTATGTTGTCAATCCATATAATGAATTGAATCTCTTTTATTTAAAACTACACTATTGGGAAATGAGAGGTTCATTAATTAATGAACCTCATTAATTTCTCAGTGCGTTACTCGCCCCTTTCCCCCTCTATTTATGTGAGGCCTGGGGCTTGGTTTTTGACACTGCTTCTTGAAGAGAGGAACCTATGATGAAGTGATGCGACATCTACCTCCGACGGGGAATTGAAGATTGGACATTGTCGGAGGGAACGAACTAGGAATGAAAAATGCGTACGGCTTCATCAAATCATGAATTCTCCTTCCAGCACCATGGTGACTCCAACAATTCTCAAGGTAGGTGGTTTATTTTTATTAAAGTTTATCTTGATGAATTGAATAATTCCCCACTTTTTATAATGATAAATTGGAGGGATCGAACCAAACAAACAAGGCCCGGACCCTCCGCCACTTCGTTCATGTCGCGTTCTTTAGTGGATGAACTTCCAACTTGTCAGAATATGGAATCTAGGAGTCGTGCAGCAATGGCGACATCCCAGGAGGCCCAAAGGAAAGATCAGAAAGGAAAATGGAGAACCCAAGCACACCCGTTGGCTCATAAAAGATTCACCGATGCGATAGCACTGAAAACCGACGTTGGCAGGCAAAGGAGGTGGCCGATGCTCGCCGGCCATGGAGGAGGGCCGCACCGCTTGGTGTTGCGGCGGTAGGATAGGCGGCCGATAATGGCCAGCTACAAAGATGGGAGGCAGTGCACCATCACGCACCATGGTGAGATAGGTCATGGCTCGAAGCCATGACGAAGGCAGGGATCCCTGTGGGTCCCAGGGATGACAGGGTGGCGACATGTGGCATCGCCAATTAGAAGAACCAAACTGCTCTTCGAGTTATTAGGGATTGAGGGGCCGCAGCTTCAAAGCTGCGGTAGAGGCGCAAGGGGACCCGATCCCTGTGGGTCCTGTGGGTGACGAGGCGACGCCACCTGGAGCCGCCACTCAAGGAGACGAATGACTCATTTGAGCCATTTGGCAGGCAGACCGTGCGACCCCCACATGGGTCATGCCAACTGGCTGGCCGAGCCACCACAGCTCAGCCCAGCCGGGGCGGGCCGGCCCGGCCCAGGCCAGGTCAGGCCTAGACCCCTCTTAGGCCCATAAACACTTAAAAGGACTTATCTTGTGAACCAGATGTCTGTTTGATGAAACATCTGCAGTGAGGGGATTCTTGTAGTGATATGGTAATTATGAAATAATCCACTAGAGTGTTGGAGAAATTTGGAGTACGATCGGGTTGGATTGACTCTGAATCAAACTGAGCACTCGACACTAAATTACCAATAACTTACAGACTGGGTGTCTAGTTAACGCGCTGTCTATTGAGTTGGAACCCTTAAGACATAACAGGTCTTTGGGTATCTTCTAAAAGGGACTTTTTGGGGGTTGAAATATGAATGATGTCTTGATAAGTGGTTTCTCCCAAAGACAAGAATACTAGGAGCGGGAATCCTGTGGCTGGCTAAGACGTGATGAATGAAGAGGGATTATGTGTGAACCATCACCCATCGATTCTGTGCGAATCATTACCAAGAGATTCTATGTAAATTAGCACTGAGAGATTCTGTGTAAATCAGCTCTTAGTGATTCTGTGTGAATCATCTATTAGAAATTCTGTGTGAATCAGCACCCTGGGATTCCTTGTGAATCAACACCCAGTGAATCTGTGTGAATCAGCACCTAGTGATTTGTGAGAATCATCACCTAGTGATTCTCTGTGAATCAGAACCGAGCGATTCTATGTGAATCAAAACCCAGCGATTCTGTGTGAATCAGCACCTATCGATCCTGTGTGGGTCTTGTAGGGGTTAGAACCTATCGATCATGTATGGGTCAATAGCAGTGCCTCTTGACAGAGTAAGATGATCTAGCCTTATATCTAATCATATGTACTGTTGTACTCAGTTATACTAGTATTGAGTTGAGTCTTTGCTTTGTGATTTGTGATTGAGATCATGCTTTGTGGTTTTTCCTTTGTGGAATTCTGAGAGACCTTTGGGGGTTTCAGGGTCCCTACTAGGTATTATTATACTCACCCCTGTATGGTATTCACCCACACCTTATTGTGTCTTGTGTAGATAACGGGAAGCCTTGACTGAGACTCGGGGAGCTAGGACCCGACGGTGGATGGCAATGACTGTTAACATGGAGAGCCATGGAGACGAGCTATACCTAAATTTCAGGTAGGATCCTGGGTAGATGATCTCAAGAGCTCTGTTCTATTTTTTTTCTGTTTTAGTTATACCTTTCCATTTGGGATTGTATTTTTCCCACCTTTACTTTCAGTACAAACTTTTACTACTACAGTTTTAATTCGTGGTTTCTTCTTGTTGTGTTCTTAGACTATGTGTTTATACAGGTTTGAAGTCAATTCCTTCCTTTTTTTTGGATATTCCTTTTCGGTGCTAGTCCCCAACCCCTGGCCTATAGAAGGTGGGATTAGGGTAGTCACAGTATGGGTCCCAAGGGATGGGTTATGACAAAGTGGTATCAAAGAAGTCAGTTATACAGAAGAAATAGGACTCTGATATTTCCAATGGATTAATAGTTTTAAGTATTTCGAGTGTGGTTTTTAGTTTAGGGAGTCCATTTTTTGGTGCGGAAGCCGACGTATCCATACACTAGGACCCTGAATTCTGATTTCTAACTTGGTGAGTGAAATCACTAATTGCGTGTGATTTGTAAATGTTTTACTTTTGACCTATTTTGAGCCTGCTTACCAGGTATATCTTATTGACCATGGCACACCTATTTATTTTCAAGATGCCTCCGCATAGACAACCATTTAGGATTCCCGAGAGAGTACATGATGACGGCCCACCGAGCGATGAGGCTTCGATGTGGGGCCCTCTTACTGTGTTGGAACTTTTAGGTGGTGTACCAGCAGCACCACCACTCAGATGGTAGTAGTTTCCACTAGCCCTTTTGGCAGACCATGAACGCCGACTGAGCACGTTTCGTGAGTTTGAGAGATAGTGGCCTCTGATGTTTCGAGGTGAGAAAGATCCCCAGGCAGTTGAGGACTTGCTGGAGGCTGTGGAATGGATTTTCTGCCAAGTTGAGACACCAGAAGAGAAGACGGTGATCCTAGATTCTAGCCTATTCTAGGGCACAACAAGAAGATGGTTGATTATGATGCTCCAGATGCATGGGGAAGCGACACTCTCCTAGTTTTACTTCGAGACCCTCTTTAGGGCGGAGTTCGTGCCATCGACTTTAGGCTTAGTGCATATCTAGGAGCAACTGCACTTACAGTAGGGCAACTTATCAGTGGACCAGTACTCAGTGAGATTCAATAACCTCTCATTATACTCCACTGACATGGTACGAGACCCGTTCTTTATGGTTCAGACCTTTGAGAAGGTTCTACAACAGGAGATCATAGCATCGATGATATCACCCACTATCTCGATGGTGGATGGAGTGCTCGAATAAGCATTAGTTGTGGAGCGATTCTTAGATAATCAGGCACTAACAGTGATACATACCACCAAAAAATAGGTAGCTACAGTAGGCAGTAGGCAGATGATGCAGAGGCCCAAGTGGGATAGACCTTTCAGAGGATGACCCCAGGACTTAGGGTTGGAGGTGCGGAGCTCACGAGGTTGAGCAAACCAGCTGGGGAGAAAACTGGGCTTTACATGTGACGGGTAGGGCCACATGGCTTGGAACTATCCAACAATCCATACCGATGATCAGTATATGATCGAGGGACCGCCAAGGCATAGGTAGAGATTCAAGTGAGGAGGTCCGCCGGGTGGTAGACATGGAAGAGGAGCATGCCGTGCACTAAATGGTGGGAGATGATTTGAGGTTCTACTGCCACCACCTCTAAGTGGTCCACCCTGACCTCAGGGAATAGGCAAATAGGAACGAGCACAAATTCAAGAAGCTGAGGCCTATGACCCCTGTACTCTAGATATGATTCGAGGTATGATCTTTGTTTACTCCACCCTAGCTATAGTACTTATAGACAGAGGTTCCAGACACTCCTTAATTTCCACGACTCTCGTTCGGAGATCAGAGATTCTAGTAGATCCATTTGATAAATCCTTAATATTGGAGACTCCTACGGGTGAATATTCGATAATTACACACTGGTACTGGCAGTGTGATATTACTCTAGGAGGCGAGATCTTTGGCTGGGATCTCCTAAGAGCAGGGTCGAGTCCTTACGATGTCATCTTGGGTATGGACTGGTTATCCATGATCCATGCTCAGATTGACTGTTTTAGGCGCAATGTGTGGTGTGTCCATGGGGATGGGACCGGGTTTTCCTTCACCGGTGATAAGGGAACCTTTTCATCACAGGATAGACTTACTTAGAGGAGGGTGCATCCGATCACTCATCAGTTGGATTGACTTTCCCTTAGAGAAGTTGACGTGAGGAGTCCAAGATATATTGTAGTAGTGGACCAGTATGCTGATGTCTTTCTTGATGATGTACCGGGACTACCTCCTCATAGAGAGGCAGACTTCTACATCGATCTATGCCCTGAGATGGAACTAATATCTACACCAACATATAGGGTGGATCCAATGGAGATTCGTGAGTTGAAACTACTATTGGAGGGCTTGTAGGGGAAGGGGTTCATAAGGCCCAATGTTTCTCTATGGGCATCCCTGATTTTTTTTTGCTAAGAAGGAAGATGGGATTCTGAGGCTTTGCAAGCACTATCGGTGCCTGAACTAGGTGACTGTGAAGAACAAGTATCCACTACTGAGGATTGATGATCTCTTCGAACCAACTGAAGGGAGATCGATGGTTTTCTAAGATAAACCTTCGATCAGGCTATCACTATCTTGGGGTACGAGATGAAGACATGCCGAAGACATCCTAAAGATGTCGGTATGGCCACTATGAGTACTTGGTGATGCCCTTCGGTGTAACCAACACTCGATCAGTGTTCTTGGGGCTTATGAATAGGATCTTCTAGCCTTACCTCGATCTCTTAGTGGTGGTCTTCATTGAAGACATCTTGATATAATCTGCGTCATAGGATGAGAACACCACACACCTACAAATAGTTCTGGATATAATATAGGAGCACCATCTTTATGGTAAACTCCTGAAGTGCTAGTTCTGGATATAGGAAGTCCACTTCCTGGGGAACATTATCTCTGATGCTGGAGTTGCAGTGGATCCGGTGAAGATAGGGGAAGTGATTTCTTGGGAGCCACCCAAAAGTGTGATCGAGGTGCAGAGTTTCTTGGGATTATATGGGTGCTACGAGAGATTCATACCCAAATTTTATAGAGTTGTGACACCATGTTCAGTTTTGAAAAATAAGGGACAACCCTTAGTGTGGGTGGAGATATTCCAGTAAGGTTTTCAACAGTTGAGGTAGAGGCTGACAAGTGCCCCCATCTTGAGGCTACCAAAAGACGGAATTGGGTATGTAGTCTACTAAGACACATCAAAGACCAGACCAGGTTGTGTCCTAATGCAGGAGCGAACAATGATCACCTACGGATCACAATAGATGAGATAACACATGCATAACTATGCTACACATGACTAGGAGTTATAGGTAGTGGTCTTTTCACTGAAGATATGGCGGCACTACTTGATGGATGAACATTTTACTGTTTACTCTGATCACAAGAGTCTCCGGTATATCTTCTCATGGAAGGACCTGAACCTGAGACAATAGCGATGGCTGGAGTTCCTCTAAGACTATGACTTTGAGATAGTCTAAACTTCTGGGAAGGGGAATGTAGTAGCAGACACACTCAATAGAAGGTCTGGTCTACAGTTGCTGAGTGAGGTGATAGAGTTTCTAGCCACGTTGTAGTTATCCTTCATGGATAGTGATTGGGAAGCATACCTCCTGTCTATGAAGATTACTCCCCAACTCCTTTAGCGAGTCAGGGAGGCACAGTTTGGGGACATACACTGCGAGGCCCGATGTGCTCAGATATCCTCAGGATAGGCTCCTGATAGATTTTCTAAAGGTGGGGAGCACATCATTCTCTTCAAAGAACACATCAAGGTATGAGTGACTCTATGAGAGGAGGTGTTGAGGGAGTTCCACACATCCCCGTTGGCGGTACATCATGGAGTAGTGAAGATGTACCAGGACCTTGGGCATCAGTACTAGTGGCCAGGGATGAAGAAATCGGTGGCGGAGTTCATATTATGATGCCTCACTTGTCAGCAAGTGAAGGTCGAGCATCATGTACCAGTAGGCTTAGCTCATCCACTTGAGGTATTAGAGTTGAAGTGGGATGGTATATCCATGGACTTTGTGACAGGGCGACCATGTACGTCAATGGGCCATGATTCTATCTGCGTGAGCATTGACCGACTCATAATGTTGGCCCACTTCCTACCCATTCAAGAGCAGGGATCAGAGAGAGATTGGGACTTATCTATTACAAGATGTTGTATGACTTCATGGGGTGACATCGATGATATTCTCAGATCACGACACTCATTTTACATCCCTATTGTTGAAGGTATTGTAAGAGGTGTTTAGGAATCAACTATGCTTGTGCACTACCTTTTATCCAAGAGAGATGGTCGGCCAGAGAGAACCATACAAACCCCTGAGTACATGCTTTGTGCTTGTGTCCTCAATTTTTTCAGCATTTGGGTGGACCACCTTCCCCTAGTGGAGTTCTTATACAATAACAGTTATCACTCCACCATTGGCATGGATCCGTTTGAGTCCCTATACGGGTGACCATGAAGATAACCCCTTTGTTGGACATACCTATGGGAGTCAACACTCATGGGACAAGAGTTGGTATAGGCTATCATAGAGAAGGTGCATATCATCCAAGAGAAGATGAAGACTACAAAGAGATGACATAAGTCTTATGCTGATAGGAGACAGAGACCCTTGGAGTTTGAGGAGGGAGACCACATCTTCCTACGGGTCTCATCCTGATGAGGATTACAGAGGTTTGGATGGGGAAACAAGCTATCTATGATGTTCATCAGACCCTTTCAGATCCTCAGAAGAGTAGGCAAGGTGGCGTACCATCTAGATCTTCCCCCACAGATGCACCAGGTGCATAATGTTTTCCACATGTCTTAGATGAGGCGGTACATGCATGATCCATTTCACATTATCGACAGGGGCGAGCTAGACATCGATGATGGGGTGACATTTGCGGAGATCCTAGTGGATATAGAGGATCAAAAGGATTAGGTCATTCATGGGTGGTCGATTCCTCTAGTGTGAGTTCATTAGAAGCATGAGAATCTCTATGAGATCACATGGGAGTGGGAGGCTCAAATACGTGCTCAGTACCCCCATTTGGTCCTCTAGTTTTGTTGTAGAATTCAAGGAAGAAAAGACCAAAGGTGGAGAGAATTTAAATACCTAGAAATTACATGATTATTTTAAATAATTTGGGATTATTACAAGTCTGAAAAAATTGACGACGCGTGATTTCGAGGTCTAGTGTACCCGAAATGGATTTTTGAACTTTTTTTAAGGTACATTCACTAAACGTACAAGAAAAGTTTTCTAAATTTTGAACTGCTAATCATAATTGAAATCCAAGAGCACCATTGAATCCAAAACGCTGAGATTCTCTTAAGGTAATATTTACGTAAGCCGAAGTAGGTTAGGAGAAGAAGATAAATTTTTGGACGTTTAAAAGAATAATAAAATAACTTGTAATTGTTATTTTATTTTTCTCCAGCAGTTGAGTTGTGGTGGCGGGACCGCTGTGTTGTAAATTTATTTAATGGATTGATTATACTTTATCTATAACCACACAATTGGTAATTGATAGGTTCATTAATTAATGAACCTCATTAATTCCTCAGTGCATTACTCACCCTTTTCCCCTCTATTTATGTGAGGCCCGAGATTTGGTTTTGGATGCAGATTTTTTATGCAAGAAACATATGAAAAAGTGACACAATGTCTTCCATCGATGGGGAATGTAAGCTTGGACGTCGTCGGACGGATTGAACCAGGAATGATGAATGACGATGGCTTCATTAAAACACATATTCTCCTTCCACCACCGCGACAACTCCAACAATTCTCAAGGTAGGGGGTTTATTTTTATTAATGTTTATCTTGATGAATTGAATAATCTACCACTTTTTATGATGATAATGCTGAGGGAGAAAGACAAAAAAAAGAAGGCTCAGACCCTCCACCTCTTCATTCATGTTGCGTTCTTCAGAGGACGAACTTCCAACTCATCAGAATCTATAATCTAGGAGCTGTGCAGCAATGACGGTATCCCAGGAGTCCTGAAGGCATCACCAGGAAAACAAATGGACCAATGGAGCTCACCCAGTGGCCCACGGAAGATTCACCGGTGAGGAATTGTGGTGGTTGGACAGGCCTCTGGCCGTGGAGATGGGAGGCAGTTCACCATCGTGCGCCATGGTGAGACAAGTCATGGTTCGAAGCCGCGACAAAGGTAGGGACCCTCTCCCTGCAGGTCCCACAAATGAATGGGAGGCGCCACATGGCGCCTCCAATTAAAAGATCCAAATGGATATTTGAGTCATTCAGGATTGAGGGGTCATGGCTTCAAAGATGCGGTGGAGGTGCAAGGGGACCCGCTCCCAGCAGGTCCTGCAGGTGATGAGGCGGTGCCACCAGGCGCCACCAACCATGTAGCTGAATGGATTATTTGAGCCTTTTGGTAGGTTGATAGAGTGACCCCCTCATAGGTCATTCCATCCGGTAGGCTGAGCCACTGCGTCCCAGCATAGCTGTGGTAGGCCGGGTCGGACCTACTGAGTCAGACTGGACACGGACCCCTCTCGGGCCCAAAAACACTTAAAAGGCCATATCATGTAAACTAGACGTATGTTTGAAAAACTGTATGAAACTTTAGGTTCCTTGGAGAGAGAAATTACTTTTGAATTAATCCATGAGAGTTGTAAGAAATTTTGTAGTACAACTGGGTTTGATTGACTCCGAATCCAACTGGGACCTCAGCAATAAAATACCAATAACTTACAGATTGGGCATCCAGTTGATGCGATGTCTATTGTGTTGGAACCCTTATGTCATGACATGTCTTTTGGTAACTTCTAAGAAGGACTTAGTGTTGGTTGAAATATGTCCGATGTCTTTAGAAGCGGTTTCTCCCATATAAAAGTGTACTATGAGTGGGAATCTTGTGTCTGTCTAAGACATAAAGAATGAAGAGCGATTCTGTGTGAATCAGCACCCACCAATTCTGTGTAAATCAGCACCAAAAAAATTCTTTTTGAATCATCACCCAATGATTCTATGTGATTCAGTTCCTAGAGATTCTGTGTGAATCAGCACCTATTGATTCTGTGTGAATCAACACTGAGTGATTCTCTATGAATCAGTACCGAGCGATTCTATGGGAATCAGCGCCCAGCGATTCTGTGTGAATCATCACCTATCGATCCTGTGTGGGTTTTGCGAGGCTTAGTACCTATCAATCCTATATGGGTTAGAAACAATGCGTCTTGATAGAGTAAAATGATCTAGCATTATGACTAATCATATGTACTTCTGTTCTCAGTTATACATAGTTTGAGCTCAGTATTTACTTTGTGGTTTGTGATTGAGATCATGATTTGTGGTTTTTTTTGCGTGGAATTACGAGAGACCTTCGAGGGTCTTAGGGTACCTACTAGGCATTGTTATACTCAACCTTGCATGGGCTTCTCCCACACCTTGTTGTGTCTTTTGCAGACAATAGGTAGCATTGATTGAGACTCGGGGAGCTAGGACCTGACAGTGGATGACGATGATAATTGACGTGGAAAGTTATGGAGACGAGTTGTACCTACCCTTCCAGTAGGACCCTTGGGAGACGATCTCAAGAGCTGTATTCTATTTTCTATTTTCTATTGTATTTTTACCTTTCCAGTTGGTCTTGTATTCCGGCCTCCTTTACTTTTAGTACACACTTTTACTACTGCATTTTTACTTTGTGGTTGCATCTTGCTGTGTTCTTAGACTATGTGTTTGTATAGGTTTAAAGTCAATTCCTTCCCATTTTTGAGATACACCATTCCGGTGCTAGTCTCCAACCCCTGGCATATGGAAGGTGGGCTTGGGGTAGTCAAGAACTAGGCCCTAGGGGATAGGTCATGACATTCTCGGGGTGTTACACTCACACCACTCAAAAAACACCCCCCAAAACAGATAGAGAATAAAAAAAGGGGAATCGATGAATGTATAACCGTAATATGATTTCCATCAATGAATTGATGAAACTATATTCATATATGCTTCGTTTTCCGTTAATTCATAACCCAAAGGGTAATTTTAGTTATATTTTATAAAGGATTTGAAATGGGATGGGATATAGTGGAGAATCATCATATAGAGAGGGAGTTGGAAGTTTATATGTACCTAAATAATATTAAAAATAAATGGAATATGAAGATATTTTATAGAAATTAATAGTAAATTAACCTAAGGGGTAGAAAAAATTGGAAGGCCAATATTGGATCCAACCCCTTCCCTACAATGATTAAAGAACCTAAGAAAACCAGTGAAGTGTCATTACAATAAGAAATTTTAGAGATTTTTAAAAATGTTCATGTTAAAATATATTTTCTATAATTGATCATTCAAATTCCAAGGTATGAAAAATTCATCAAGGATATGTGCACTAGGAAGAAAAGAACACAAGGAAATGAAAAAGGAATGTTTAGGTAAAAAAATTTCCACACCTTTTTATCCATAAATACCCTATAAGTGTTAACATCTAGGTATCTCCACTATCTCTTTCAATATTGGGATTCATAATTTTTCCATTTCATTATTCGATTTAGGAGAATAAATTAAGTGAATTAATTATGCACTTTATTATTCCCTAAATATTAGATAACTCAAACCCACTTGGGTATTTGTAAAACATTCCAACTAATCCACTTCCACGAAAGTATTTTTTCTATAATGAATTATGGTAATTGTATAAGGATTTAAATTCCTTTTTTAACTACTTTGTTCTAAACAATAATTAAGGAAAAGTTAAATATAACCCCTATCATCATTTTTTGTACATTCTTAAATAATTATAGTAAAATAAAAATATTTATTAAGGAACTATGTTAATGAATTTAGGTTAAAAAATTATAAATTTTAACATTGTTAACTCAAAGGAATATCCCCATAAAGAGAAATATGCATTAACATTGAAACATTTTGAATTTCATTTTTTATCTAAATAATTGACATAATTCTATTTTGATAATCTTTATAAGCATATGATATTTTTTATTAATCTGTTTTAGAGATTGCGATTAATTTGGAAACATTATTTTTTGTGGATAGTTTGAAGAAATTAGTGAAGTTTACATTGATTATTTATTCAAATATACCACTGATACTTGTTCCTCACATTCTTAGGTTTATAACATAGAGAGTACCAAGATAAAATCATCTTTGAAAAAAACACTTGGACTGGAACTTAAAATTCTCCCTTCAAACATGAACTTTGAATTTATTAAATAAAATAAAGAAATTTCAATAATAAATTCAAATATTTTAAATCTGAACTAAAAGTATCAACTGCTGGAAATTCTGAAAAAAATGTGAGATCCTGAGGCTAGAAACTAGAAGATATTATTTGGATTATCTCTACCACTTATATTCACAAAATGTTGTTTAAAAATGAGTTCCAACCAGTGAGACAACCCCAAAATGCTCAATCTAACACTTATAAAAGAAATAAAAAAGGAATTATAAAGAGTATTTTGATATTGAAATATTTACCCCATATTAAACATAAAATTATTGTGTCCTATTCAAACTTTTCCTAATAAAACCAAATAAACCACCTAAAGAAATTAGAAAAATTAAATAGTTCCCACAAGAATTTAAAATAGCTATATATCTTAAAGTGGTTGTAGGAAATTGAACCATGTGACCCATAAAAACCAATTCTCCATTCCCTCTATAGACCAAATGTTAGTGTGTCTTGTGGGTATATGTCACTATTTATTAATTGATAGCTTTTATGGGTACTATAGTGTTCCAGTTGCTTCAAAAGACCTTGAAAGGACCCCTATCTCATGTCCCTTTGGTATTTATTACAACTGAAGGGTGCCTATTGGTGTTTGAAATGTACTAAATACCATGTAAGGTTTTAGGGTAATTATGTTCTCTTATAAAATTGAGAGATTCTTGGAATCATTTATTTAGGATTTTTCAATTTACAGAACATGATTTTAGAGTTTCCTTGAATGTATATTAATTTTTTAAAGATATTTATTAATAGAAATCTGGTGTTAAATTTTTAAAACCGACATTTAAGGGTAGAAAAATAATTCTTTGGTTATGTAATTAATAAATAAGTGGTTAAATTGGATAATTCTAAAATTCATGTGATTTATACACTACCTTACCTCAAAATTGTGAGACACATTAGATAATTTTTATGCAATCTTTGATTTTATACAAGGTTTATTAAGAAAACTAGAGAAATATATTTTCTTCTAACTAACCAACTCAAAAAAGAAATTAATTTTTTATTCAATGATTCATGGATTTTATATTTTTGATAGTATTAAATAAATATTGACAACTACAACCATAATCTATCTAATGAATTTGAAACACCTTTTTATACTCTATGTAATGCCTCAAATAAGGATGTTGGAGATATGATTTCCTAGGAGACTGATGGTAACTCCCAAGTGATAACCTATAGTTCTCAAACTCAAGATTCCAACCAAATAAATTATACAACAATATATAATTAGCTTCTATATGATATTATTTATTTATAGAAATTTTGGACACACCTATAGCGAAGTGAAGTAACCATCTATTCTGAACATGTATCCCCTACGTATTTGATCCATAAAGAAAAATAAAATCCAAGTATATTGAGATAGTTGTTAATTCACTAAACATGGAGATCAATGAAAATATGGTTACTAGAAATATATTTACAGTCCATATGAGTAGATTGCATCACACTACCATGGAGGACCCACACATTGATGCAAATTTGGATGATTCCTTCTTTGGTGAGAAACTATATGAAGCTAATAAATCAACCTGGAATGCTTAATTATGAAATTTTCTAGTCAAATTAAGGTAAATACCTTATTTACCATGCCTTAAAATACGAAACAAAAATATGAGTAAAAATATAATGTCTGAGAAGATCCATATTAATATAAGATCTGCGCTGATCAAGTCTTATAGTGGTATATCCTTGAAAAAGAGTTTAAGTATATAGTAACATTTTATTATACACTTGAATGTGGAGGTCATTTTTTAACTCAATAAACATCCATAAAATTATTTAAAGCAAGTTTATATTGGACCTCAATTTTCAAAGATTCATGTTTTTTTAAAAAGTTTTTAAATTACTAGTTCACTTTTGAAATATCCAAAAGACTTGAAATAGACCTAAAAATTGATTTTTTATAAATTTTGTTATTTATGTGAATTCTATTTTGGAGTATAATATTCCATGAAATTTGGATTTTTCTACATTTTATTTATGTTGATTTATTTTTTTGTTGGATTAATAAAAAATATACTCAAAATCATGATTCGAAAGTTGTAATATAATGTCTAAAATCAAATATTTTTTATTGGTTGGTAATTCCATAAGAAATAATTAGTGAAAAGGGTAAGCAGTTTTTCAACAAGAAAATGGATTCTCTGATGAGAAAATTTGGAGTTTATCTAAAAAATTAAATTGAATAAAAACCACAAATTAATGAGGTCAATGAGGATTCTAAAAGATATGTAAAAATAATTCTACAGCAAATAGATAAAACCAACCATAAAATTGGTGGAATAATCTTGAAGATACATTATGGACTTATAAAAATTCCTAAAAAACCACATATGTATATACCATTAAATAATTTTTTATTGTATTTTTTTTCACTTTCTAGTTGAGCTAAAACATAAACACTACTAGGACGCTAAAATAGTTAACCTGGTGTTTGGAAAAGCTCGAAAGTATAGGGAGATAACAATGATGAGACTTGAAGATCTAAGAATAGAATAATTTGATAATTCACCACTTTACAAAGAAAAATATAGATCTATGCCTAACAGACTCATCTAGATAATAGAATTTAAAATTATATATAACATCTACCATTCTATTTAAGGATGAAACTCATTCTAGGAAAAATTCATTCCAAAGGGAATAAAACTTACATAGTGACTAATAAATATCTTTCCAGTGTACTTGATTTTGAAGGAGAAGATTTAATTGATCCTTTCAATGTGAACAGAGTTATTCATTACCATGTTAATGTTTGGAAGAACCCATGGAGCTGTCAAAACTCTTCTATGCTTCCATTGAATAATAAACCGTGTACTGTATATTTCCTTCAGACTAATTTAGATGTAATTTTTTTTATTTTTTCTATATCCTTATTTTCTGTTTTTTAATATTTAAATAAAAAATATGAAAAAATAATTTCATAATTTTTTTAAAAATAGAGACTATTTTTTTTGGATATGTATAAATTTTTTTCATGTCTATGTTTTTAGATTTTGGGATACAAATAAAAATAAAATAAAAATATAATTTCATGATGTGTTACCTATGTTTAATGACATGTTAGGGTATAGGGAGTTAATTAGTGTTGATATTGTAAGAGATAAATGGGTATTGGGTGAATTTTTTACTACTTACATTGAAATTTTAAAATATACATAGGAAAAAGAGTGTAAGTAAAAATATTTTTTTTGAAATCAAAATTATAACAAGTGGTCACTATATGTTTGAAGGTAATCTAATGTAACATGATATCCATGAAAAAACAATATCTCAGGGATCTAACTATAATATATTTATTATAAGTCTACTAAAAATTGAATGAAATTATTTATTGGGATCCCATAATGAAACTCTGATACATTAAGCACTGTGTGTATGAGTAAATTAAATTTTTATATATATTTAAAAAGTTCCTTTTCACCATTCCTCATACATACATGGAAATGATTTTTTAATAAATGTCCTTATTTTTTAAAATGAATTCATTTAGGTGAGGGGAATATTGAACATAGATGAAGATTGGGTAACTGACTTATAAAATTTTTATTTGAGTTATATCAGGGAAGTGGAAATTGGAATTTTGTTTTAAGAAGCTTAGTAGAGGGGGATAAATATAGGTTACACTTATTAAAACATTCACTACACTAAACTATAATTTGATTAGCTACTTGAACTAGAAGTTTTTGTAAATTATAGTGAGGAAATGAATTAAAATCATAGAATATGCAACATAATTCAAATAATAGAGGAACTTATAATTTTATACTTTTTTTTTTATTATTAAATCTTGATAGGGGTATCATTTTGAATAAATATAAATAAGTATATTTCCCCAAAGTTAAATAGTCCAGGTATGGGGGTGATGAGTGCCCAAATTTCAACATTTTTAATTTTATTTTTATTTTTATAACCTTATAATTTTATTAACTACAAGTTAATTAATTGAATTTTGTTATATTGGATAATTATGGAAATTTTTTTAGGTTTTAAAATGATTATTTTTTGTGATGTATTCTACTTCCATATTTAAATGAAAACTCATACTTTGATATTGGGTCTGGATTGTGATTTTTAAAAGGATAATAATTTTGTTTAACATTTTTTGATCAATTTTCAAATCAACTTGGAAAAGGAAAAATTTAATAATTGTTTTTTTAAATTTAATTATTTTATTTAGTTTGAAAATTATTTTATTTTTAATAAAAGAAATTTAATTTAAAACTAGTAACTTTAAATAGGGAAAAAATTGAGAATTTATGTCTGTTTATAGAAACTGAATTTAAAAAAACCATGTTTTATAGAATCTGAAATTAATTTGTTAAAATGGATTTAAAAATTATTTTTGTTGTTTTTTTAAATTATTTGAGTTAAATTAAATAAATCCATTAATTTTAAATTTAATTATTTCAGAGGAATTTATTTATTTTTAAATTTTTAAATAAATAAGAATTAATTTTTTACAAAATCCTCAACTAAAAACATATATTTGTGTAATTCAGATCAATTAAAAAAGTTAGAAAGGGTAATTCTTCCAAGAATAATCCCTCTATGTCTATAAAGCTTCTATAAGAATAAATTTTAATTATTCCATGAAGTGGTCCACAAGTTTCAAGGATCGTCCATGTCATTCCATAATATGACCACAGGGGTATTATTATATGCACCTTCCCTCCTTGCGTGAAGCATCTACCACAAAACCCTTATTTTATGGACTATCATCCAAATGGATCCCATTTTTCTATACCCACTTATACTATGAAACCACACCTCCATTTATCTATGAACTCCTTAAGTTTCTATGCCCTATTCATCTCTAATATTCCATGAACACCACATAGATCATCCTCATTACTCTGATATCTTCACCTTGCAATTGATCATACCTGTTTTATTCCATATCAACTATAAAACCCATCATCCTAATGTTAATAGAAGGATCATCAACTCACTCAACCAATAATTTATTTCTCTATCATCAACCTTCTATGTGAGATTCCCACCTATCATGTTCTCTAATTCAACCAACCTCATAAGGATCTCCAACATAATACAAAAATTAGGATCATTGAGCAATATTTATTAAAACACCCAGTCTTAGAAGTTAAAAAAAGACACCAAATGGTATTTTAATTCTAATATCATAATTTGAGGAATAATTTCAATGAAAAAAAAACCAGAGTTTGCCTAGATGAAAAACCAAAGGAAATTGCAATACCACTTCTAAACTAGAGTTAAAACAAAAAATAAGGAGCCTTGAACAAGTATTTTTGATGTTGATAAATATACTTTTAATTTTTTTTATTTCATTTCAACATGTATTATCTATACAAGATTAAGAATGGAGAGGCCTCAGCTGATCCCCAACACACTAGTTTAAATTTTTATGAATCTTTCATACAAGTTGATTGATGAATTTCTTGAATTACTCAAGAACCAAAATCTAGTGTCGAGACTCCACCACCCCAACACTAAACCCATGGATCATAATGAAGGTCCCTATTGTATTCCTTGACAAGTATAATCCTTGTAATTAATTCAAACTGAGACATGAGTCTATCAATACTATGTTGAATATGTTCATGCACATTTAAGTGTCATATTGTAAAAAGGATGAAGTGCAACATTGAGGTTTTTTTTATATTGAAAGGTGATCAAATATCTGATAAGATGATACAATAGAAATTTTGTGTGTTTTTATGAAGTATGAAAGGTATCAGAACATTGATAATCTTCAATGCACTAGCTTCAGGTTAGAAATTGACACATGCTTGGTGTTTGATAGAATTCCTCAAAGAATTCATCCCTATAACGCCAAGTCCCCATCACAAAACCCCCTTGAAGAAGATAAATATGATAATGATTTCACATTTTATCTTTAATTCTTATCCATAATTTAAGATTCTCTTTATTCATAGTATATGAATACTATTAAGTCCATATCACCTTCAAACCAGGCTGGCCCCAACTCTTTTCATTTCTAATTAAGACCAATATTAGAGACAATTTTTAATCCCATATCAACAGAAGTCCTAATATTAGACACAATCTATATACAATGAAATGAAATATCATGTCAAAATCGAGTCCAAATACTGGAATCACATGAATCACTTATATTCATTTTATAAGCATGTTGTGTGGAGTATGATTTCCACTATACTATGAAACAACTGTGAACTTATACCATGATTCTTCTTAGAGAAGTAAGAAGATTGATTGTGGTAGGAGAATTATTTTATGTGAAAAATTTGGATGTTTCCCAAATGAAAAAATCTAATCCATAAAACATTTCCCATGGATGTAATCTAATGAAATATAATTGGGCCAGAAAATATATAGACTAATACAAAATTTATTTATTCTTTCGAGTTAAAGATTTTGTTATTCACATGATGGGGAAATGAAAACAACAAGAATTTAAATAATAATAGTCACTATTTAATGAGGTATGAGGACTTCATTGGTTGTATTTATCAATATTCTCTTTCACATATTTATTTATTTCATTTTTCCTACTATATTTCTCTAGTGATGACATATTAAGCCGTTAGTGCCCAAGTCATGTAGATTCTTCTTACATTATTTAAATAAATTCAATATTTTAAATGAATATATATTATGTAAATATTGGAATTTATTTAAATATTTTAAAAGATATTATATTTTCTTAATTTTATATATTTTTAATTCATCCCCCTCTCCTGGATTTCACACATAGCCCACTTAGGTGCTGTCCACTACTTGTGATCTCAAGTAATGGGTTGATCTAAGATTGACTAGAGAATTTTTATCATTAGTCCAGGTAAGATCAAGTGATATAGTAATCATTATACTCCATTATTAAAGAATAAATATCTAGATGAATTTGATCAAGAGTGGTTTCATATTATCAGAGAGAAATAATGAGAGTAAATGTGGAATTATGATTTTACAAATTATGTGAGGGGATATCCAGGTTTAGTTCACTATATTTAATATTGAATTTAAAATTAAATAAATTAAATAATTACTTTTATCTACACCTATAACCCATAAAATAATAGAAAAACACCCATATTAATCTACTCACTGGAGCCAACCTGAGTCCCACTATAACTGCATTTTAAAAAAGTGTTCTAAATTCATTTGATTATGGCCCCAATATAGGCCTTGCATCAATAAGAAACTAGTGTAGTTTGAGGGAAATATTTAGGGGCTTGAAAATATGATTATTAGGGTGTTTTGGTTTTTAATAGGTCCCTTCCTTATGAGTCCCTAGTTCTGTTATGCTATGGTATAACTAAGGGGATATGGGTCTAGGATAGTATTGATGAAAAAATACTGGGAAGGGTTAGGAGGGCCCTAGTGAACACCCCAATAGAAAATATGTGATGCATTATGATATGAGATTATATGTGAGACCATGTTTTCGATGTGTTGAGTAGGTTATTTTATATGGTGTGTTGCATTACTTTTTTATTATTTCACACACGTTCTAATTTGTGTGCTCATGTTAGGAAATAGATTCAAGTGTGGGTGATGAGTCTTGAGGCCTTTTCTTGTAATGAGTGAGGTAACGCTGATTGGAATTCCATGAGTGAGATGGATTCCCTAATACTTATTAATTATGGTACAATCATGATTGATATGGTGCGTCTTGAGAGTATTTTACATCACCATGAGTGAGATAGGATGGTTAGGCCCTATATGAGTCATATTATAGTGGTTAGACAACCATGAGTGAGAAGGGGTCTAAGAGGAGATTTAATCCTCCATTAGTGATTATACTACTATGAATGATATGTTTTCTAGGATGAGATAATATTATAGATCAGATGATGAGACTTAGATGAATGAAATGGGTTCTAGGTTTTCATGTGATGGAAGATGATATTAATGGAATGTACCTTTAGTGAGATGGTAGTGGTCCATAATTTTACATGTGACCTTCCAATGAGATGATTAAGTAAATATATTTGGAATGAGACCATACTTCAAGGGAGTAGTGATCGATATTTGGAAAAGGCCCAACCATAGTCTTTACGTATGAGCCAATACATGTAGTATGCAATGAATAGATTCTGTAATGGCACTGAAGAAGGTATGATCAGGTATCGTAGTGGCCTTGTTTGCACACAGTGTCCCGACAAGCTTGTGTATCTCATCAAGTACCATGATGTCCTAGTTAGCGTAAAAAAACTCAAAAATAATGTTTATTTATGTATTTATTTTTTTCATTAAGATAATCATATATGAATATTTATATTAAGCGTTCTTGGCAAGTCTCTATTAAGTTATATACTTATACCCTTCATAGGAACTTAAGTGCAAGTGAATACCTTATATTTGATTTCAAGTCAGAGCATAGGTTCTATAGTATATCAAGATGGATTAACACAATTAGAATCAGATATTCAGATGATGTTTGAAGAAATAAGTGAGTCAAAAGTATATATTACATTCGTTTATTTAGTTATACATGTGATGGTCCTAGTGAGAGATTAATGCGTGTTTTATATGACTCTATCACACATGTGATTGGATATATTTATTTATCTTTTATTTTATGATGTGGATATTATTTGGTTACTAATTTTTTAATAAATATTATATTATAGGAATATTCTCCCCAATTAATGTTTTAAAAAATCTATACTAGTCGGTATCCTGTGAAATTCAAGGAGGCGCACTTGATTCCATGTGACACTATGACTTGGATGTTGGTTTCTGGTAAGTGCGTTCTAAAGTGGTATCATATCATTTTTTTGAATTACTTTTAGGGGTGATGGTAGACATGTGGTTTAATAATGTGTTGGAGAATCTAATGGAACTCTGACCGGTTCATCACAAACAACTCTCATTAGAAAGTATTGTTTACCAGGGGTATGTCATTGTAGTTTTTTTGATGTTATGGTATAGATATTGATTTTATTGTGATGTGTGTATTTGATATCATTATTTAGGTCTATCGTTTAGCCTATAGGGGAGATAAGAGTCATACATACATCATGGTTGGAATATAATATTATCGTTAAATTTATGCTACTGTAATTGATTAATTTTTCTAATGTTGGGTTCATCTATTTAAAGTGTAAAAATTAAATTATATTTAATTTTTACATATAACTTATTAGTTGAACTATACTATGATAGAACATGATTTTAATCATAGATGGTTTCTCTTTAATTTAGGATCATTTAGAACTTATAGGGATGTGTTATTTTGTGATTGATATATTTTCCCAAGTGTGATGGATGGATATAAACCCTCAATGGGTCAACACAAGAATCAGATGCCTGAGGAATAACCTGTGGATGGGAACTAATTACCTTATGGATGAAGAAACACAAAGGGGTTTTGGAGAAAGTAATGAGTGAAAATTCATAGGCATTTATTAAAATAAAGTTATGTTCTCTTTTTTTTGAGTCTAGTCTTAGAGGGAATGATTTTTAGGATGCCTAATAATATCGGATTTGAGATATAATTTTGATGGTGCATCGGGAGCATGTGAAGATGCTCATAGGTTTCAGGATGACACCCATGTGGTAGGTGATAATATGGTTATATTTTTAATGAGTGATATTCATTGGGTTATTGAATATAGCTAACCCACAATGGATTATAGTCATTTGGTTAGACATGTGATCCTGAGTTTGATGAGGAGACTCTTATGGGACTAAGATTCAGGGTGTGTGATTTGGTTGTACAAAAGCATGAAACCTTTGGGTTTAGGAAATACTATGTAGGATACTAAGTGAGAATCATTTATAAATTTTTATACTGGAATGATTTATGATTAGAGGAGGAGAGTTATAAATAATGATGATTTTCAAGAAAAGCTTCAATGTTTGAGTGTAAGTGAGCACTAGTTAAATGTTAAATTATTTAAAGTATTAATCGATGAGTGACCATATGCGAGAATAGGCTTGGAGACCTGAGGTTTTAAGGATAATGAGTTGTTTATCCTCTTTTATGTTGATGAAACCATGGATCTATGGTGTTAGTATTGATAGGATGGGTGTGTGGCTCTAGAGGAGGGACACACGCATGATGATGGAACCTGTTGATGTTGCATTCAAAGAGCATTGTATGGTAAGACATCTGTTAGGAAGTGAAGAATTTATAATTGGATGGTGTCAACTATGATATTTATAGAAATTAAATGGGTAGAAAAGACAATGTTTCTAGTTAATCGAGAATTATAATTGGTTTGTTTATTGTTGGTGCTTAGGTATAAGTAAGACCATCATATATAGTAATTACATGCGGTAATGTATGAAGAATGGCTTGTGGATTTTGTGATTTTTCATTAGTAGGTGATTATAATGATAATACCATGGTCAGGAGAATCACATTAGTCCAAGTAATACAACCCTCATGTCATAAGGGTAATGGGAATAATAAGATCAACCAATGGATGGCTGAGGTGGCACCGAGATGCTAGTAGGTTAGAGAATGTTATGTAATTTTGTTTATCAGTAAATACCTGATTCAATATTCAAATGTAATGTCAGGTGAATTTATTGTGTAGGAGTCTTGCTTAAGGAGGTTTCAATATGATATGAGGGTGAGTTAGATCAGGGATGTGTTGATGCTCAGGATGAGAGAAAAATTTTTGGAGTATGATTTTGGTGATACAATAGTGTAATTACACTGGAATTGGGATTTATATTTCTTATGGGGTGGTTTGAATAACATGTGAATCATTTGGAAGTTAAGAAATCATGATAAGACTTTATAAAAATGCATCCCCGTGTGTGGCATGCAATTGTTTTGGGTAATGTTGGTAAGAGGAGAACTGACTGGTGATCTTGAGAAGAATTCAACATAGTGAGATTGAAAAAATGTTGAGATCGTTGTATGGGATTCATGTGAGGTGGTATAGGGATTATAATTGATAATTTTCAAGGGAATCTAGTATGTCCACGATTTGTTTCGGTTGTTTCATAACAGAATAATTTTAGGAGTTCAACGATTGAATATGGAAATTCATGACTATTGTAGGTTTATGTTGTTTTTTAGAGGACTACTAGATGATTCTCATGGATGAGAATACCTATATTGTAAAATTTTTAATTACCCACATCATTACAATTTTTAAAATTCAAAACAATTTTTTTTTATCTTGGGTAAAGGTCATTTTGTGATTTGGGACCTGAATTGGGATTCTTAGTATTTGGGCATCCTTAAATATTGGTATTGGATGTTTTTTGAGGCTTTGTGAGTGAATATGGGTTTGAGTTGAATTTTAGATTCGGAATGGGTGGATAAGATGATGAAAGTTTGCAACATGTAGATATTTGTGATATGAACTAGGAAGTTCATATTGTAAAAGAGGCAAAGTTGAGGGTCCAACCATCTATTTGGGTTCCTTAACACTGCGAAGATTTCTAGGCATGAGATTTCATGATATGAATGAGGGAAGTATCACCTCCTAATTTTTATAATAGTTAGTCATGATTTGGACCATGTTCTCAACTAGAGATGTCGGGTGTAGGCATGCTTCATTCCGCGAACCCCCTATTCACTCTGTGAATGTGGTTTGGGTGTATTGTTTTTATTAGGGGACTATCTATTTTTTTAGTCTCTACACCTTAATTTACGATTGAACTAGGCATGTGAGAATGTCATTTTATCTAGACCTCCCATGTTCTTCTTCACCCGTATCCCAAATGGTGAGGGATGATTCTAGGTGAGTTTCTGTTGGGAAAAAAATCCCTAAAGGTAACTTTGTAGCATTTTTGGGCTGCTTGTGTTTGCTGACAATTCAGGCTTCCATGGTGATTTTTTGAGGTTTAGAGATGTTTTTGACAATCCATGTTGACAAAAAACCATGAAGAAGGAAAGGAATATATGGAGGTGGTACAAAAAGATCAGATATAAGGTGGCTCTGTTTTGTATTATTTGCCAAATTTTTGTGGTCCAAAATTTGGAGTTTGGTGAGTATCGCGAGATAGGTATTTCCTTGAAGATATCATAAAAATATGGCAAAGGAATGAGTTTCGCGAAGATAGGATTCATGGATTGGATTTCACGAAGATAAGAAAAATTTTGATGGTGTTCTTTGTGATTATGATGAGCTTCATGAATGGTAGAGATGAATGAAAATGCAAGGGAGCTTTGTGGAGGCGGCACGAAGTAATTGATGGAATGCTCTGTGATTTTTACGAGCTCTGCGATCCCAAAAAATGCCATGGTTCTTCGTGATATTGAGATAATTTCATTGGAAATTTTAGAGCTTCACGATTTGAGATGATGTGGCGCTGACTTTGTGCGAAAGGTTCAAGGGTCAGTGGAATTGCCTATAAATAGGCCTCGACCCCTAGAGAGAAGTAGAGATTTTTCGAAGAAAAATTTATTGCTCTCGATTCGCTATGGTGGTTCGTGAAGGAAGTGTGATTCGCGAAAACAAGGAGGTTGGCGATGACTAATCTAGCTCTGTGAAAGTTGTGTGCTCTACAGTTGCTTAGTGAGCTTAATGAAGTAAGTCTCTCTACATCTACTTGAGCTCTGAAACAGCTTAAGATCTATGAAGGTGTGAGCTTCACGAAAAGGGAGAAGCTTTTTTAAGGCTTGTTTGAGCTTCATGAAATTGGGAGCTTTGCGAATTAGGGTGATTTGCGAAGGTACTTTCCAAAGGTTGTTGCCCAGTGGTCAGGGGAAAAGGGGTATTCATCAGTGGATGAAATTTAGATTTCTATAGAGAATATACATATAGAGGATGACGCATTCATTAGTGGCAATGAATAGACCTACAAGTCTATAAACTATGAGTGTATCTTCTGAAGAATCAGTGAGCTCAATTTAGTTTAGAGAGAAGTGAGTTCTCAAATTGTGAATGGTTGTAAACTAGGAGGGATAGTGATCCACTTCTCACTTGTAAACAGTAGTGGACATATAGTGGAATTGGTACATCGGCATACTGCCAGTGTATGCTCCTTGGACGTAGCCCAGTGCGGGTGAACCAAGTAAATATTTATATGTCATGTGCATGATTTAAGGTTTATTCATACTCTGCAATGGAAAGTAGAGATAATAGGTTTTTGTCTAACAACAAAACAAAATCAAAAGGAGAAGTTGTTTTAATATGTCATAACCAGATTCACCCACCTCTCAGGGTATCTAGCCTAGTGGACCTAATAGTTTCAGTGGAATTAGAGTACAATTATTCCATTCATTCCTCTATTTTTGGTTTCCATTACAGTCCTTTTATTTATATTCAAATCTTTTTAATGTTTTAGTGATTATTTCACTAAATAATGGTGAAGTCATCCCAAAATGACGTGGATATCATATGCAGTGGCTATAGGGGGAATCGAGATGTTGATCACACATAGTTTGAAGAATTGGCGAAGTAGTGACGCATAAAGATGTGTTAAGTGAAATTTCAAAGTAAAATTATTTTTAATAATTAATTTAAAATATTTACATTTCATTTTTAACATTCTATTTCATGATATAGGGGCCCTAGAGCCTGGATGAACTTGAACGAGATCAATAGAGCTTAGCGATGGGTTAACTCTGTGTTCGATGTAGGTGAACACTATGATACAATTACATATGTATATTTATACATGAGAGTGCATGTATTAATTCTATAGGGGGATTAGGTTAGATTTATAGGTACTAAGGGTAATCCGTGTATAATAAATAGGATGAAATTAGTCCTCTTATGCTTTAAATGAGTGCTCTCTACGACTTTCGTAGAACAAGATTTCCTGACCACTACGTAACCAATTGAAAAAGGTTTCAACCATGTTGACAAGAGACATTAGGGAGTTCTTGAGGCATGAGTAGATTCATTTATTCCCTATGTGAGTTCTTGGATCTGGTGTGAATTTGTGAGGATATTCAATTCGAGTGTTGATATACATGATGGTCGTACATCTCGAGAGTGTTGAGGATCTCCACTAGAGGTCGAAGCAGAGACTTAGTGTTCACTTTAAATATGATAAGTCCTTTGAGACTTTCCATAGGATGATGGATATGGTTTCCCTCTATGATTGGTTGAGGGGTTTCCCTTAGGGAATGTGATATGGGACCAATGTTTGGGTTGATGGAACTATTTAGGTTCTTGGAATTATGATTACAATGGGGTTTTGATTTGGAATTAGTCCTTTCCTAATGAGGACAAAGTCAAGATGACACTTCAAGTTGTGTTTCCACTAAGGGGTGATGAAAATTAGTTGGTATCATTGAGAAGAGACGAAGAATGGTCTAGAAGATCATGGATGATTCTCTAATGGGTGTGATGTCATGTAATGTTATGTGAGAGGCTAGAAAACGATTTTACTGAGACATGATGAGCTGGTGAGATTATGTGGTGGGATGCATTCCATGTGTGTTTTTAATGGTAAATTTTTTTATTGAAAATATAAAAAAAACTACCATAGGTCACCCCTTTATTTAAAATTCAATCTGCAAGGTAATTTTCCTCTAGAAAAACACCTGTGATGAAGTAATTCTTTTTTTAATGAACATCCAAGCATTTGATCTAATGTTCAATTATCTTCCAAGATAAATGATAATTTTTAGACCTGTGAGCTTACGAAATATAAGTAGAATCACATTCAAACCAAAACTTCTTCTACCTTACTCTCTTTCCATCTACACCACTTTTATTAATCCATATATTTCAGCCTCAACAGATGATGTAATCCCACAGGGTCCAGAAAGGAAGTCTATAACCTTACTAGTATGGTCTCTAAAAACAAAACCAATGATAATAGGACCTAGATTCCATATTAGACATTATGAGTGAGATAATAGTGGATATAATTAAATTATTGAGATGACAACCACATTATATTTAAATTCTAGTTTAGATTGTGCATCTTGAGACCTATTGGCATCACCATGAGTGAGATGGGTTGGATGGGCCCTACCATTTGTGAGATGGTAGTGTTCAGATATCCATGAGTGAGATGGGATCTATGATGTTAGTTCATGAAATATCAGTGATTGAAAAACCATGAGTGAGATGGTTTATAGATAATATGACTTGATAAATTATATTATGGGATCACTATGGGTGAGATGGGGGTCTAGGGTAACATGTGATTCTAAAGTATATAGATGAAATATAGTATTAATGCTAAAAAAATGCATTCAAATAAGGGTTTTGAGGATCAATAACCCATTTTGATGGATTTATAAGAACTTTTTGAACTTAAGAAACACCTAATATGAGGGTTGAAAATAGAAAGGGGTGTATTCTATTTTTCAATATGTTATTTGATCATTCTTGGATACTAAATAAAGTTACAGATCAAAATTCATGGTCATTTGATGTTGGAATTACAAATGATAGTTGATAGAGGCAGTTTTGGAGGAAATTCCTTATTTTCATGCATCTAAAATGTAAAAACCATACCGTGGAGAATTTTGAAACTCTAAATTTATTTGAAAAAAATATCATAGAACCTTATAACTCAAAATGTTTCTGAAAGAAACTTCAAATATCTATTGAAACACCAATGTTCCATGACCTAGAAAGAGTTGTGAAATATATGGACTTTTATGAGACAAACTCACTATAAATAGAGAATCATACTATATTTTTCAAGGGAACTATAGTATTATACTTTTGAATCATCCATATCATGAAACATGGGGTAGATCATATTGTGCTACCATAATATCCCAAACTTACATGAATTTCTATAAATAATTCATTCAATGTATTATCTTTTGATTGATAAGTTCTCACACAACTTTCTCTATTAGATAATAACTTTTTCACAAAGTATATACTTTTTCAAGATTCATTTTAATGAAACTCAAATGTTTCATGAAATAGTGTTTTCAAAATTCATACTCGATGTCCACGCCTCACACAAACCCATCTGTACACAAGTCCAAATTTTTGTGAAATAACGATTTAAAAATTTCAAGTCATAAATTATGACATGAGAAAATCCATTTTAATTTCACTCTAATGATACATGACATAACTACTTTATTAAAACATAGTGTTTTTTGAAAGTTAATGGCCAATGTTTTCCACATCCACCCAATAAAAGTTCATTCCTACAAGATCCATATTCACAACTAGAATTTTGGTCCTTCAATGGGGATCCTGCATGTATGTCCCACACTCATATTTTATACTCCTTAATAGCATCCATATAGATTAATGTGTGATAAAAAACAATATACCTTATTCACACCCTTTTTGATGGATATATTCCTCAATAATAGAATTTAATTTGAAACCAACATATAAAGTTCAAGATTATAAACAATATCCAACATCCCTTGTAAAAGATGTTAATCAATAGACATACCATATGTAATATAAATATGATACTATGGTTTGTGAGTTCAGAGCTTCATGAGTGATGAGAATGAGATGCATAATGTTACAAGCATGATATGATACCTCTCATCTTCCATGAAGCATTAAAGAATAAGCCCTAGTACATCTCTTGATGTATCTACTTTTATGATACAAGTGTTTTTATTGTATAAAATTAAACTATATGGTAATATCAAATTAAATGAGCATAAAATATAAATTCAAACTATATGGTTTTTTATTTCTGTCCAAAGTATGATGCATAATATTACTCTTTTATTTTCCATCCCAAAATCTCCATATCCTTTTTCCCCTAAAAAATTAGATTCCTCATGTGGTGGACCAATGATATATTTACAATAACTAACACCAACATCCATATTTCCCATTTATCTACACTATGGTGGTGGTAAATACAATCCATAATCATCATTTAGGAGTAAAAAAACATATCGGCCAATTATACAAAATCTTCCCTCTCATATTTAGCATTATCATAAGTCATTGACTTATAATCAAACTATATGAGATGAGATTATGTGGATGCATCCCCACTATATTCTAAATATGTTTCAACCCATACATGATGAGTGTGTGTGGATCTATCCACAAGAGACTCTAAATATATTTAGACCATATAAAGGAAGATTATATATGGGACCAAAATCACAAGAATCTAAATATTTGACCGAACCATATGTGAAGAGTGTATATGGGACCAAATCGACTCGAATTTAATCTCGTGTACCCCACCTGATGAATAAAAAAATCATCCTTATGTAATGAACCTAGAGAACCATTGTTGAGAATCCTAAGAAGATTATATTATGTGAAATTGAACTCCTTTCCCTCTACTTAGGTGATTATCATTAGATATTTCCTCATATAATGATCATGATACACCTTATAATATGGGAATAATAATCATATATAGCAGTCATGGGATATCTTCATTATCTACTTATGTGATGAGCCTAAGATTCTAAATTACTATTATTACCACTAGATTCCTTTGATGATGATATAATAAAGCCTTATGTGATGAGAATATTATTCCTAGCATGATGATTGCTACATGACTCTAATGATGAACATTAGCAACATTACGTGCTGAAAAAAGGATTCCATAAGTTAAACTCCTAGGATTCCTTACACATCAAGCATACATTTACTCATTGTGAACATGGGATGCCTTTGGTTTAAAGCTTGATATTCCATATTCCATGAGAATAATATTACCACATCCCTGAAATGGAAAATATTTACAGGTATGGGATATCCCAACATATTCATTAGAACCAATAGGGAAGTAGTCAACATTTCATGACTGCAAGTAACATAATTAACTACTTCACACTTGAATATGTCACTAGGAATGATATTATTGAAAATATCTTTGATAAAAAAGGGGGACCCATTCTAAGTGATGGAATCCAAGGAGGAATACACATATGGAAGCACTGATATGCCCTAATCCTATTCTGATCATGTACCCCACATCATAAAACCTGATGGGGGAAGGTCGTCTATATTTATTAAGGGGTAATGAAATACTTATAAAGGATCCTGACCAGTCCAAGTATTTATATCCAGTATATAGGCGAGGCCCTGATAGAAGCACCAAAAAACATAATGGTGATACCAGAACGAATATATTCACCAATATAAGTGATAAAATAAAGATCATTTCATATAAGTAGTTCAAGATCTCATTAATATGAATCCATTATCATTTACATGGGTGAGGATGAGTAATGTTGTGAACATTGGGAATCACTTTTATCAGACATGTACTAATACATGGCTATGTATGTTCCAACATGAAACTAGAAACTAGACATGCTTAATAATATAGTCCACCCTCCAACAATAGGCATGGGTAAGGAGATACAATCATGCCAAAATCATACACACTTATAGTCATACTATGAAGTCCACATCTTCCATGTGTCTTGGGTTCCCTCACACTATCTCTCCATATGAACTCATCCAGTGGAGTGTTATCACTGGATTTTATAATAGTGGGAATAAGATGGATTCATACACACATGAGATATGACTTTTTAAGACTTAGAAGCCATGGTTCCATATCAACACTATCAACATTTAGGAGAAACAAATCGGGGAATCCCCTCATTAAAATTTCAAATAATTTTAGAATCCTTTCCTAGGAAAAAACTGAAAACACCCTCCCCTTCACTGTGGAGGAATGAACTGTCCATTCTGTGGTAACCCCCATTACCACCTAAGAGATATTAAGGAAGGACCCCATTGTTGGGACCACTTTGGGTATATGGTTAATTTATTTTCAATAGTTGTCAATGAATATCAAAATAAAGAAGGGGATGAAGAAGAAATCCAAAGTTATTGAGAGTGGTAAATCAGTTGATGCTTTTTTGATTTGTATTTCTCAAATATCATAAGTTTGGAGAACATGTGATGCAAGCCTTATGAAGGAAAGGTGGAGAAAATGTGATGCCAATCATACTCAGTTCTGATTGGAAAGAATGATGTTGACAGAAGACAGTAAAGTTGCACAACTTTCCTTTGAAAATTTGACAATGTTAAAGGTGATCGATCAAGGACCATATATCACGATAGATAATATTTTTGATGAAATCAGATGATATTTGAAGAATAAATATGGTAGTGGAGAAGCATGAGTGTTCTTACGGAAGCATATATTTATAGTGGCGCCTTTTCCCATGGTTTTCCAAATTTTTGGACTTCATCTCAGGATTTTGTTTTGGAAATGGAAGGATTTATACATAGGATTGAATGAGATGCAAAATGGAAAAACAAATCGGCAAAGGAAGCAAACCATGCACCTCAAAACATGGACTGTATTCTATCTTTGGGAACGACTCACAGCTGCATACTATGTAGCGAGAAAGTTATGCATGATAGTTCATGGAATGAGTTGCGGTATCGAAAATGGTTCATAGTAAAAGAAGTTGAGGAATGTGAGATGGCTTGTCATTGGTGGAAGAGATGCAGTATGAAAACTGATATGCTTACAGTAGGTGGAAGGTTAACAATACACGATAAAGGTTTTTAGTTCTCTAGAGGTTCACAGTATGCAGCGGAGGCTTATATTATGTGGATTGAGTTAAGTATATCGTGAAGATTTTCCCACATAAAAAATTTGGGTAAATTACATTAGAGAAATTTGTGGAGTTATTTTTCCATATAAGGAGTTCTAGTAACATCATTAAGGTATAGAAAATTTGATAAGAAAATATCATCACTTTAGAAGAACTTGGCTAGGTCTGAAAGTGTTCTCATGGGAAGAATTTTGTGAAGGGAAGTGGTACGTGGGAGAGATTCCACCTAGGAAGAGGTGGTATGTGGAAGGAAAACCCATTTATGGAAATTAAAGGAGTAGTCTACCGAAGAGATTCTGTATAGGAAAAAGTGGTATGCAGGAGATGAAATGATTTTCATAATTTGAAGAAGAATTCCGCAAAAGGATGAAATAGTTTGAAGAATAGGAAGGAACAATCCACAGAAGGAGGAATTCCACAGAAGTAGAAGCTGTGAGTATAAATATTACACCAAGGTGATACATAGAGGTGGTATATAGAGGCAGTACATGGAGTAGGTATGTGGAGCAGGTGCGGTATGCTGAGTAGGTTTCGTACGTAGAGCAGGAGTAGTACGTAGAGCATGAGAAGTACACAGAGCAGGCGTGATATGCAGAGCATGAGCAGTACATAGAGCATGCATTGTATGCAGAGAATGTGTGGTACATGGAGAAGGCGCGGAACACAGAGTAGATATTGTACACTGATTAGAGATGGTCTACAAAACTAGGGACAGTTCACAAAAGAAGAAACATCATAAAGGAAGTTTGCGATTCTAGAAAAAATGAAAAGAAGATTTAGTGCATTTAGTTTTTTCACTAAAGAAGAATATTGATCATAAATAAGCATCAACTCTGAACATTGATGAAATAAAAGTCTCATACTAAATAATAGACAAATAATTTTATGCATATCTATTGAAGAGGCCTTCAATCCAATAAACTGAGTAAGACCTCTCACAAGGTAGTGATCCAAGGAGAGTTTACAGAAGTGATCTGAGGGAAGTAGTGAGCTATCCCTAAACATTTAAGAAGTGTGCCTAGGATAGAGTGACTACCCCAAACCTTTATAATCCAAATCTAGAGATGATTGGTGGAATTGGTAACAACTGAAAACCTGTCAGCGTATATTCCTTTGACGTAGCCCTTAGTGGTTAACAAAGTAAAAGTGTTTTTCCTTCCTTCTACATGTGAATGTTTTATTTACAGCACATATCCGTCACCTTAATTTACGATTGAACTAGGCATGTGAGAATGTCATTTTAGCTAGACCTCCCATGTTCTTCTTCACCCGTATCCCAAATGGTGAGGGATGATTCTAGGTGAGTTTCTGTTTGGAAAAAAATCCCTAAAGGTAACTTTGTAGCATTTTTGGGCTGCTTGTGTTTGCTGACAATTCATGTTTCCATGGTGATTTTTTGAGGTTTAGAGATGTTTTTGACAATCCATGTTGACAAAAAACCATGAAGAAGGAAAGGAATATATGGAGGTGGTACAAAAAGATCAGATATAAGGTGGCTCTGTTTTGTAGTATTTGCCAAATTTTTGGGGTCCAAAATTTAGAGTTTGGTGAGTATCGCGAGATAGGTATTTCCTTGAAGATATCATAAAAATATGGTAAAGGAATGAGTTTCGCGAAGATAGGATTCATGGATTGGATTTCACGAAGATAAGAAAAATGTTCATGGTGTTCTTTGTGATTATGATGAGCTTCATGAATGGTAGAGATGAATGAAAATGAAAGGGAGCTTCGTGGAGGCGGCACGAAGTAATTGATGGAATGCTCTGTGATTTTTACGAGCTCTGTGATCCCAAAAAATGCCATGGTTCTTCGTGATATTGAGATAATTTCATTGGAAATTTCAGAGCTTCACGATTTGAGATGATGTGGCGCTGACTTTGTGCGAAAGGTTCAAGGGTCAGTGGAATTGCCTATAAATAGGCCTTGACCCCTAGTGATAAGTAGAGATTTTTCAAAGAAAAATTTATTGCTCTCGATTCGCTATGGTGGTTCGTGAAGGAAGTGTGATTCGCGAAAACAAGGAGGTTGGCGATGACTAATCTAGCTCTGTGAAAGTTGTGTGCTCTACATTTGCTTAGTGAGCTTAATGAAGGAAGTCTCTCTACATCTACTTGAGCTCGGAAACAGCTTAAGATCTATGAAGGTGTGAGCTTCACGAAAAGGGAGAAGCTTTTTTAAGGCTTGTTTGAGCTTCATGAAATTGGGAGCTTTGCGAATTAGGGTGCTTTGCGAAGGTACTTTCCAAAGGTTGTTGCCCAGTGGTCAGGGGAAAAGGGGTATTCATCAGTGGATGAAATTTAGATTTCTATAGAGAATATACATATAGAGGATGACGCATTCATTAGTGGGAATGAATAGACCTACAGGTCTATAAACTATGAGTGTATCTTTTGAAGAATCAGTGAGCTCACTTTAGTTTAGAGAGCAGTGAGTTCTCAAATTGTGAATGGTTGTAAACTTGGAGGGATAGTGATCCACTTCTAACTTGTAAACAGTAGTGGACATATAGTGGAATTGGTACATCGGCATACTGCCAGTGTATGGTCCTTGGACGTAGCCCAGTGAGGGTGAACCAAGTAAATATTTATATGTCATGTGCATGATTTAAGGTTTATTCATACTCTGCAATGGAAAGGAGAGATAATAGGTTTTTGTCTAACAACAAAACAAGATCAAAAGGGGAAGTTGTTTTAATATGTCATACCCAGATTCACCCACCTCTCAGGGTATCTAGCCTAGTGGACCTAATAGTTTCAGTGGAATTAGAGGTACAATTATTCCATTCATTCCTCAATTTTTGGTTTCCATTACAATCCTTTTATTTATATTCAAATCTTTCTAACGTTTTAGTGATTATTTCACTAAATAATGGTGAAGTCATCCCAAAATGACGTGGATATCATATGCAGTGGCTATAGGGGGAATCGAGAGGTTGATCACACATAGTTGGAAGAATTGGCGAAGTAGTGATGCATAAAGATGTGTTAAGTGAAATTTCAAATTAAAATTATTTTTAATAATTAATTTAAAATATTTACATTTCATTTTTAACATTCTATTTCATGATATAGGGGCCCTAGAGCCTGGATGAACTTGAACGAGATCAATAGAGCTTAGCGATGGGTTAACTCTATGTTCGATGTAGGTGAACACTATGATACAATTACATATGTATATTTATACATGAGAGTGCATGTATAAATTCTATAGGGGGATTAGGTTAGATTTCTAGGTACTAAGGGTAATCCGTGTATAATAAATAGGATGAAATTAGTCCTCTTATGCTTTAAATGAGTGCTCTCTACCACTTTCGTAGAACAAGATTTCCCGACCACTACGTAACCAATTGAAAAAGGTTTCAATCATGTTGACAAGAGACATTAGGGAGTTCTTGAGGCATGAGTAGATTCATTTATTCCCTATGTGAGTGCTTGGATCTAGTGTGAATTTGTGAGGATATTCAATTCGAGTGTTGATATACATGATGGTCGTACATCTCGAGAGTGTTGAGGATCTCCACTAGAGGTCGAAGCAGAGACTTAGTGTTCACTTTAAATATGATATGTCCTTTGAGACTTTCCATAGGATGATGGATATGGTTTCCCTCTATGATTGGTTGAGGGGTTTCCCTTAGGGAATGTGATATGGGACCAATGTTTGGGTTGATGGAACTATTTAGGTTCTTGGAATTATGATGACAATGGGGTTTTGATTTGGAATTAGTCCTTTCCTAATGAGGAAAAAGTCAAGATGACACTTCAAGTTGTGTTTCCACTAAGGGGTGATGAAAATTAGTTGGTATCATTGAGAAGAGACTAAGAATGGTCTAGAAGATCATGGATGATTATCTAATGGGTGTGATGTCATGCAATGTTATGTGAGAGGATAGAAAACGATTTTACTGAGACATGATGAGCTGGTGAGATTATGTGGTGGGATGCATTCCATGTGTGTTTTTAATGGTAAATTTTTTTTTATTGAAAATATAAAAAAAACTACCATAGGTCACCCATTTATTTAAAATTCAATCTGCAAGGTAATTTTCCTCTAGAAAAACACCTGTGATGAAGTAATTCTTTTTTGAATGAACATCCAAGCATTTGATTTAATGTTCAATTATCTTCCAAGATAAATGATAATTTTTAGACCTGTGAGCTTACGAAATATAAGTAGAATCACATTCAAACCAAAACTTCTTCTACCTTACTCTCTTTCCATCTACACCACTTTTATTAATCCATATATTTCAGCCTCAACAGATGATGTAATCCCATAGGGTCCAGAAAGGATGTCTATAACCTTACTAGTATGGTCTCTAAAAACAAAACCAATGATAATAGGACCTAGATTCCATATTAGACATTATGAGTGAGATAATAGTGGATATAATTAAATGATTGAGATGACAAACACATTATATTTAAATTCTAGTTTAGATTGTGCATCTTGAGACCTATTGGGATCACCATGAGTGAGATGGGTTGGCTAGGCCCTACCATTTGTGAGATGGTAGTGTTCAGATATCCATGAGTGAGATGGGATCTATGATGTTACTTGATGAAATATCAGTGATTGAAAAACCATGAGTGAGATGGTTTCTAGATAATATGAGTTGATAAATTATATTATGGGATCACTATGGGTGAGATGGGGGTCTAGGGTAACATGTGATTCTAAAGTATATAGATGAAATATAGTATTAATGCTAAAAAATGCATTCAAATAAGGGTTTTGAGGATCAATAACCCATTTTGATGGATTTATAAGAACTTTTTGAACTTACGAAACACCTAATATGAGGGTTGAAAATAGAAAGGGGTGTATTCTATTTTTCAATATGTTATTTGATCATTCTTGGATCCTAAATAAAGTTACAGATCAAAATTCATGGTCATTTGATGTTGGAATTACAAATGATAGTTGATAGAGGCAGTTTTGGAGGAAATTCCTTATTTTCATGCATCTAAAATGTAAAAACCATACCGTGGAGAATTTTGAAACTCTAAATTTATTTGAAAAAAATATCATAGAACATTATAACTCAAAATGTTTCTGAAAGAAACTTCAAATATCTATTGAAACACCAATGTTCCATGACCTAGAAAGAGTTGTGAAATATTGGGACTTTCATGAGACAAACTCACTATAAATAGAGAATCATACTATATTTTTCAAGGGACCTATAGTATTATACTTTTGAATCACCCATATCATGAAACATGGGGTAGAGCATATTGTGCTACCATAATATCCCAAACTCACATGAATTTCTATAAATAATTCATTCAATGTATTATCTTTTGATTGATAAGTTCTCACACAACTTTCTCTATTAGATAATAACTTTTTCACAAAGTATATACTTTTTCAAGATTCATTTTAATGAAACTCAAATGTTTCATGAAATAGTGTTTTCAAAATTCATACTCGATGTCCACGCCTCACACAAACCCATCTTTACACAAGTCCAAATTTTTGTGAAATAACGATTTAAAAATTTTAAGTCATAAATTATGACATGAGAAAATCCATTTTAATTTCACTCTAATGTTACATGACATAAAAACTTTATTAAAACATAGTGTTTTTTGAAAGTTAATGGCCAATGTTTTCCACATCCACCCAATAAAAGTTCATTCCTACAAGATCCATATTCACAACTAGAATTTTGGTCCTTCAATGGGGATCCTGCATGTATGTCCCACACTCATATTTTATACTCCTTAATAGCATCCATATAGATTAATGTGTGATAAAAAACAATATACCTTATTCACACCCTTTTTGATGGATATATTCCTCAATAAAAGAATTTAATTTGAAACCAACATATAATGTTCAAGATTATAAACTATATCCAACATCCCTTGTAAAAGATGTTAATCAATAGACATACCATATGTAATATAAATATGATACTATGGTTTGTGAGTTCAGAGCTTCATGAGTGATGAGAATGAGATGCGTAATGTTACAAGCATGAGATGATACCTCTCATCTTCCATGAAGCATTAAAGAATAAGCCCTAGTACATCTCTTGATGTATCTACTTTTACGATACAAGTGTTTTTATTGTATAAAATTAAACTATATGGTAATATCAAATTAAATGAGCATAAAATATAAATTCAAACTATATGGTTTTTTATTTCTGTCCAAAGTATGATGCATAATATTACTCTTTTATTTTCCATCCCAACATCTCCATATCCTTTTTCCCCTAAAAAATTAGATTCCTCATGTGGTGGACCAATGATATATTTACAATAACTAACACCAACATCCCTATTTCCCATTTATCTACACTATGGTGGTGGTAAATACAATCCATAATCATCATTTAGGAGTAAAAAAACATATCGACCAATTATAAAAAATCTTCCCTCTCATATTTAGCATTATCATAAGTCATTGACTTATAATCAAACTATATGCGATGAGCTTATGTGGATGCATCCCCACTATATTCTAAATATGTTTCAACCCATACATGATGAGTGTGTGTGGATCTATCCTCAATAGACTCTAAATATATTTTGACCATATAAAGGAAGATTATATATGGGACCAAAATCACAAGAATCTAAATATTTGACCGAACCATATGTGAAGAGTGTATATGGGACCAAATCGACTCGAATTTAATCTCGTGTACCCCACCCGATGAATAAAAAAATCATCCTTATGTAATGAACCTAGAGAACCATTGTTGAGAATCCTAAGAAGATTATATTATGTGAAATTGAACTCCTTTCCCTCTACTTAGGTGATTATCCTTAGATATTTCCTTATATAATGATCATGATACACCTTATAATATGGGAATAATAATCATATATAGCAGTCATGGGATATCTTCATTATCTACTTATGTGATGAGCCTAAGATTCTAACTTACTATTATTACCACTAGATTCCTTTGATGATGATATAATAAAGCCTTATGTGATGAGAATATTATTCCTAGCATGATGATTGCTACATGAATCTAATGATGAACATTAGCAACATTACGTGCTGATAAAAGGATTCCATAAGTTAAACTCCTAGGATTCCTTACACATCAAGCATACATTTACTCATGGTGAACATGGGATGCCTTTGGTTTGAAGCTTGATATTCCATATTCCATGAGAATAATATTCCCTCATCCATGAAATGGAAAATATTTACAGGTATGTGATATCCCAACATATTCATTAGAACCAATAGGGAAGTAGTCAACATTTCATGACTGAAAGTAACATAATTAACTACTTCACACTTGAATATGTCACTAGGAATGATATTATTGAAAATATCTTTGATAAAAAAGGGGGACCCATTCTAAGTGATGGAATCCAAGGAGGAATACACATATGGAAGCACTGATATGCCCTAATCCTATTCTGATCATGTACCCCACATCATAAAACCTGATGGGGGAAGGTCGTCTATATTTATTAAGGGGTAATGAAATACTTATAAAGGATCCTGACCAGTCCAAGTATTTATATCCAGTATATAGGTGAGGCCCTGATAGAAGCGCCAAAAAACATAATGGTGATACCAGAACGAATATATTCACCAATATAAGTGATAAAATGAAGATCCTTCCATATAAGTAGTTCAAGATCTCATTAATATGAATCCATTATCATTTACATGGGTGAGGATGAGTAATGTTGTGAACATTGGGAATCACTTTTATCAGACATGTACTAATACATGGCTATGTATGTTCCAACATGAAACTAGAAACTAGACATGCTTAATAATATAGTCCACCCTCCAACAATAGGCATGGGTAAGGAGATAGAATCATGCCAAAATCATACACACTTATATTCATACTATGAAGACCACATCTTCAATGTGTCTTGGGTTCCCTCACACTATCTCTCCATATGAACTCATCCAGTGGAGTGTTATCACTGGATTTTATAATAGTGGGAATAAGATGGATTCATACACACATGAGATATGACTTTTTAAGACTTAGAAGCCATGGTTCCATATCAACACTATCAATATTTAGGAGAAACAAATCGGGGAATCCCCTCATTAAAATTTCAAATAATTTTAGAATCCTTTCCTAGGAAAAAACTGAAAACACCCTCCCCTTCACTGAGGAGGAATGAACTGTCCATTCTGTGGTAACCCCCATTACCACCTAAGAGATATTAAGGAAGGACCCCATTGTTGGGTCCACTTTGGGTATATGGTTAATTTATTTTCAATAGTTGTCAATGAATATCAAAATAAAGAAGGGGATGAAGAAGAAATCCAAAGTTATTGAGAGTGGTAAATCAGTTGATGCTTTTTTGATTTGTATTTCTCAAATATCATAAGTTTGGAGAACATGTGATGCAATCCTTATGAAGGAAAGGTGGAGAAAATGTGATGCCAATCATACTCAGTTCTGATTGGAAAGAATGATGTTGACAGAAGACAGTAAAGTTGCACAACTTTCCTTTGAAAATTTGACAATGTTAAAGGTGATTGATCAAGGACCATATATCACGATAGATAATATTTTTGATGAAATCAGATGATATTTGAAGAATAGATAAGGTAGTGGAGAAGCATGAGTGTTCTTACGGAAGCATATATTTAAAGTGGCGCCTTTTCCCATGGTTTTCCAAATTTTTGGACTTCATATCAGGATTTTGTTTTGGAAATGGAAGGATTTATACATAGGATTGAACGAGATGCAGAATGGAAAAACAAATCGGCAAAGGAAGCAAACCATGCACCTCAGAACATGGACTGTATTCTATCTTTGGGAACGACTCATAGCTGCATACTATGTAGCGAGAAAGTTATGCATGATAGTTCATGGAATGAGTTGCGGTATCGAAAATGGTTCATAGTAAAAGAAGTTGAGGAATGTGAGATGGCTTGTCGTTGGTGGAAGAGATGCAGTATGAAAACTGATATGCTTACAGTAGGTGGAAGGTTAACAATACATGATAAAGGTTTTTAGTTCTCTAGAGGTTCACAGTATGTAGTGGGGGCTTATATTATGTGGATTGAGTTAAGTATATCGTGAAGATTTTCCCACATTAAAAATTTGGGTAAATTAGATTATAGAAATTTGTGGAGTTATTTTTCCATATAAGGAGTTCTAATAACATCATTAAGGTATAGAAAATTTGATAAGAAAATATCATCACTTTAGAAGAACTTGGCTAGGTCTGAAAGTGTTCTCATGGGAAGAATTTTGTGAAGGGAAGTGGTACGTGGGAGAGATTCCACCTAGGAAGAGGTGGTATGTGGAAGGAAAACCCATTTATGGAATTTAAAGGAGTAGTCTACCGAAGAGATTCTGTATAGAAAAAAGTGGTATGCAGGAGATGAAATGATTTTCATAATTTGAAGAAGAATTCCGCAAAAGGATGAAATAGTTTGAAGAATAGGAAGGAACAATCCACAGAAGGAGGAATTCCACAGAAGTAGAAGCTGTGAGTATAAATATTACACCAAGGTGATACATATAGGTGGTATATAGAGGTGGTACATGGAGTAGGTATGTGGAGCTGGTGCGGTATGCTGAGTAGGTTTCGTACGTAGAGCAGGAGTAGTACGTGGAGCATGAGAAGTACACAGAGCAGGCATGATACGCAGAGCATGAGCAGTACATAGAGCATGCACTGTATGCAGAGAATGTGTGGTACATGGAGAAGGTGCGGAACACAGAGTATATATGGTACATTGATTAGAGATGGTCTACAAAACTAGGGACAGTTCACAAAAGAAGAAACATCATAAAGGAAGTTTGCGATTCTAGAAAGAATGAAAAGAAGATTTAGTGCATTTAGTTTTTTCACTAAAGAAGAATATTGATCATAAATAAGCATCAACTCTGAACATTGATGCAATAAAAGTCTCATACTAAATAATAGAAAAATAATTTTATGCATATCTATTGAAGAGGCCTTCAATCCAATAAACTGAGTAAGACCTCTCACAAGGTAGTGATCCAAGGAGAGTTTACAGAAGTGATCTGAGGGAAGTAGTGAGCTATCCCTAAACATTTAAGAAGTGTGCCTAGGATAGAGTGACTACCCCAAACCTTTATAATCCAAATCTAGAGATGATTGGTGGAATTGGGTACAACTGAAAACCTGTCGGCGTATGTTCCTTTGACGTAGCCCTTAGTGGTTAACAAAGTAAAAGTGTTTTTCCTTCCTTCTACATATGAATGTTTTATTTACAGAACATATCCGTCAGATAGGTTTAAAAAAGTTCCAACAAACATGAGAACAAGAATCAATAAAGAATAGAAAATGTTGACACCTAGATTCACCCCTTCTCAGGGTGGTCTAGGGCCCTTCAATTGGTATTAGGGGACATAGGTTCACATTTGTTGGATACTCTATAGTAATTCTATTCAGAAGAGGATTTGAGTTTTCATTACCAAGTCAAAAATTATGTGTAGTGTTGATAAAGATTTAGTTATTATAGAGCAGATGTCTATATCCGACAAGACCATGATAAATAGAAAAAAGAAAGAGAAGAAACAGTTGAAGATGTCTCACATTTCTACAGAATATGGAGTTTCTAGTTCTCTGTTCCTTTCCAATAATTAAAAAATATCGAGCATGAAATATGAAGAGAAGGTGGCTTAGGTTTCTAAAAAAATAAGGTTTCCAGCACAAGTGGTAATGATGATCAATATTTTACTTCACATGAGCTAGTAATTGTGAAAATAATAAATTATCTGTTTGATGTTCCTAAAGAAAGTACTTCCTTTTTTGTAGAATAATTCAATGTATATAGGATGAGATCACCCAGTTGCAAAGAGAAGAAGAAAATATGGACAAGGTATTGGAATAAAAATTTATTGAATGTTTAAGTCTCTCTAGATAGATTTAATCATTTGATGAAACAAAGAGGAAACCTGAAATAAATACCTCAAAATGTCTCAAAGATGTTAAAGAAAAATAGAGAGTTGATAAGGTACTGGAAGAAAAGATCCATGCACATGAAGATGAGCTAAAGAAGTGAAATGATGAAAAAGTATTATATTTGAATGAAACTTACAAGAAGATCAAGGAACTAGAATCTTCATTCAAAGTTAAGATGCACGAAGATGAGGTCGAAAGATTAAAGAAGTCTTGTGAAGAGATGATGATAATGATTGATGATTAGAAGATAATCTTCAATATGAAAAGTTTGAAATTGGAATCTCATTTGACCAATCTTTATAAGACACATATTTAGCCTCTACAAAAGGAGGAAATAGTTGGTTCTGGTACTCAGTGTCCACTTGAGGATTCTGAAGATGAAATACCTTAAACTTGTGATAAGAAGATCATGACATATTTTGATGATCTATCTCAAGAAAAATTGTCTGTTCTTACTCAATGACCACTGGAGAAACCTAAATATGAAAGGCCTCCAACATGTGATAATAAGATAATGAAGTATTTCAAAGATATACCACAAGTAGCCGAGAGGAATAAGGTACTATCCAAACAATCTTGTACTAATGTTTCTAAATATGATTCCAAAAGCAGTGTAAGATGGAAGAGAAATTCAAAACATGTATGCATGAGGAAAGGGGGGAGTTACCTATCACCATATCTGGGGTGAATAGGAATAATAATGTTGAATGTGGTTATCCACAAAGAGCACAACAAGTCAAGATGATGGTCCAACAACAAAATACAAAGAAATAAATATTTGTGGGTCAATGTTGGTGCTGCAAAAAATTTGGGAACTGTTCATTAAACATTTGGTACAATATTCATGATGTAAAAGCACAAAGGAATCCTACATCATGGGGAAGAAATCCAAATAAGAAAAAGATACATCCATAGGTCCATAAGCATATGTTTACCACGGGCAGATTTGGAATGCTCGATAACATCGGTGATGTATTCAATGACAGTGTTCAAAAGGTAAGTACATGCCCATATCAACATGCATTCATTGTTGATAATAAAAGAATACCTATTATAATGGATAAGTATAAAGCAACTAACTTTGAATGAAATTAAAAGATTATTGTGAACAAAAATTTCCCTAAGTAGATATCAAGTAGGGAAGCTGAGAAGACCCTAGATTTTAGATCCATAAAATTGAAGGTCAATTCATCCAAAAGAGAAACTAAGAGGGATGACCCTCTAATAAACCTATGTAGAAGATCCAATCCTACTGCAACAGTTCCAAATGATATGTTTGTCATCTAGATAGAAGATTTGAAAATAATGAGGAAACATGAAGATGAAAAGGCCAAGGATGGTGACAAAGAAAAAGGAAAACCTTCACATGATGAAGATAAAGTACATGAGAGAGTGAAAACCAAAAAAACACATGTGTTAAAGAAGTTCTATGTAAGAGATGTATAAAATCTGATCACATTGAAAAAGATTTTCTAACCTTAATACTAGAACAAGAATAATTCCTTAAGTGGACTAAGAATGTAACATCTTTGATGGTTATTAAGAGGAACAATTCTCCATGCAAAGAAGAAGAGAAAGTGAAGAGATCTATTCCACATCAACATAGACCATAAAATATGTTCAGATGTACGATCATGAAGACAAGAATAAATTGAGAGAAATGGTTGAAAAAAAAACTCAACCATGAAGTTTATCTTGATGAAGCAAGGATGATCCCCTCATTCCCTTAAATTTATTTTGTATCATATTTATGTTTTCTAATACAGCGAATTGAAGGTGAAGAATGATATTAGGGGAGGACTTGAGAAGTAGTGAATGATATCAACTCTTGATAGAAAAGCTGATGAAGTTTCCATCCTTAGAAGATTATTAAAATGATTTTCAAATATTAAAATGATGAATAATCACCCTTAATGAAGATGATGAGGAGGAAAATGATGAAGCTACTAAAATTATTATTTTAATCAGTATCTACATTAGTTGGTATTAATTTCAATTACTCTATAAATTGATTGAACAACATTTTAATGGAAAAGGTATGTCATTTCTCAATTTCTCATCTCTGGTTACTCAAAATGATGATCATTTTACAGAGTCAAAGTGAATGAATTAATCAGTTAAAAAAGAATAATGGAAGTAACACACTACCAATTATCCTAACAATCACACTTGAATGTTTTTTATCTATTTTTTGAAGTGAGTACATGAGTTTTAAGTCAATTATTCCATATCACATTTAATTTCATTAGTCTAGAATGAAATTAGAAAACCCTTGAAGACAAAGTACATGAGTTCTAATATCATGTGGTATCATGATCAGTGAACAATGGATAACCTTTTTGTCTAAATAAAATCATCTTGTTTTTTACACTGAGCATTGATCAAGTAGATTTAGAGTGAAATGATTGATGGCACATTTCTTAAGTATGGATTTATACCCTTTTCCCATGAGCTTTGTATTTCTTTTCAATAAGGGGGAGATAAGTGAAATGAAAGTAAGGGGAGAGAGAATATTTTCATTTTGATATCAACACATTCATTTAAAGAGAAACTTAAGGTATTGAAAACAAAATAAAAAGGGGGAGATTGTTGGGAACACTTTGTGTATAAGGTTTTATTTTTTGTCAATTTTTTTTCCAACGAAGATCAAAATAAAAAAGGATATGAAGAAGAACTCCAAAGTTATTGAGAGTGGTAAATCATATGTTGTTTTGCTGATTTGTATTTCGAGAATACAATATGCTTGGAGAAATTGTGATGTAATCCTTATGAAGGAAAGGGGGAGAAAAAATGTTTCCAATCATATTCAGTCCCGATTGGAAAGAATGATGTTGCTGGAAGATAGTGATGTTGCAATACATTCCTTTGAAAATTAGATGATGATAAAGGCAATCGATCAAAGACTATATATCACGACCAATAAGGTTGTTGATGAAAGAAGCTGATTGTTGAAGAAGAAAGATAACAGTGAAGAAGCATGGGTGTTCTTGCTGAAGCAAATATTTAAAGTTGCTCCTTTTCCTAGGGTTTACCAAATTTTTGGACCTCCAAATTGGGATTTTTTTGGCAATAGAGGAATTTATACATAGGAGTGAACGAGATTTGTAATGAAGAATTTAATTGGAAAAGGAAGAAAACAACGTACCTCAGAACATGGACAACATAACATGTCTGGGAACAATTCACAGATGCGTACCATGTATCTTTAAAGGTATGCAAGATGGTTCACAGAATGGGTCGCGATACTAAAAATGGTTCACTGTGGAAGGGGTTGCAGTACGCGGGATGACTTTTCATTGGTGGAAGAGATGCAATACGCAGACCGATAGGCTTACGATACAGATAAGGTTAAGGATATACAATAAATGATTGTAGTTTACATAAGGATCATAATAGGTGGTGGAGGCTTACAGTACGTGGATGGAGTTCAGTATGTGGTAATGATTGTCCCACATTGAAAATTTGGGTAAATCAGATTAGTTAAATTTTTAGTGTTATTTTCCTACATAAGGATTACTAATACCTTTATTAAGGTAGTGTGAATTTGATAATAAAAGATCATAATTGTGAAATAACTCACCTAGATCCCAAATTATTCTTGTAGGAAGCATTATATGAAGGGAAGTGGTACACAGGAGAGATTCTGCGTAGGACGAAGTGGTACACGGAAGAAGAAACCGTTAAAGTAATTTAAAGGAGTAGTACAAGGAAGATATTATATGTTGAAAAAAGTGGTATGCAGGAGATGAAATGATTCACATAATTTTAAGAAGATATCCACATAAAGAAGAACTAATTTTTGGGATAGGAAGGAATAGTCCACTGAAGAAGGAATTCCAAAGAAGTCGATGCTGTAAGCAGAAACATTACGCCGAGATGATACGTATAGGAAATACATGGAGGAATTATGTGGAGAAAGTATATAGAGTAGGTGGTATGTGTTGAAGGCACAATACGTGGAGCATTCATGATATGCGGGGCAGGCACAGTACACAGGGCAGGTTTGGTACACAAAGCAAGATACATGGTATACAGAGCAGGTGTGATACAGAATGAAAAGGCGGTATGCAGAGTAGGCCTGGTACGTGGAGTATATGACATACATGGAGCAGGCGCGGTATGAAGAGCAGTCACAATACACAAAGTTGGCACGATAAGCAGAGTAGGTAGGGTATGCAGATTAGAGGCATCCCACAGAATGAAGGATAATTCACAGAAGTGGAAACATCATAAAGGATGTTTGCGATTCTAGAAAAAAGAATAATAAGATTCAGTGTATTTAGTTGTTGCACTAAATAAGAATATTAAACCTAAAATGGCATCAACTCTGGAACTTGACGCAAGAAAATTCTCATACTGAACAAGAGACAAAGTATTTTATGCCTATCTTTTGAAGAAACCCTCATGTTGATAAATTGAGTAAGACCTCTCCCAAGGCAGTGAGCCAAGGAGAGTCAATGGAAGTGATATAAGGGAAGTAGTATGGTATCCTTGATCCTTTAAGAAGTGTAAAAGGGAAAAATTTACTATGACCAAAACTTTATAATCCAAAGCTAGAGAAGAATAGTGGAATTAGGTAAGACTGGAAACCTATCGGCATATGCTCCTTGGACGTAGCCCTTAGTAGTGAAGCAAGTAAAAGTGATGTGTTGTCCTTCTACATGTGAATGTTTTAATTACTACACATATCCATCTTACAAGTTTAAACAAGTTGCTACCAACATGGTAACAACATCTAGTAAAGAAGGTAAAATGTTGACACCATGATTCACCCCCTCTCAAGGTGGTATATGGTCCTTCACTTATTAACAATCATCATTAGAAATATAGGGAGACCCATTAAATTGTGTGAATTTTGATCTTATACTTACTATACCCACACCAGGATGGACTATATGATGCACACTCTAAAGGAAGGATACCAACCCTTACTGATGGAACACTAGTTTGAAAACACCCAAGATCAATGACACCATTAATGTATCCCCAGTCATTCAAACTACTACACAAGGTGACATCTTCTAAAAGTTAGTGTTGATACTCTTGACTCCCACTAAGAATGAGGGGTCAACTAACCATGCCAATAGAAATATCAACAACCATATCATAGGTCCTCTCTATTGAAATGAAGTTCAACACTTTAATGGGCCTCCCCATGGTAGAGGGGAAACTAGTTTCCACCGAAGCCATTCCTGAGACTGTAGTCATAAATAATGACGAAGATCTCCCTATGAAACTCAAAATTCTACAACTTGGTAAATTATAAATTATAAATATAGGAACATTAGAGTATCTATTGTTTCGTTACATTTGATATCCCAAAATATGAGGTGACTAAATATTCTTAAGATGTGATCTTATCCACACCACCATAGATGGGGGTAGGAACCCAGTTTTTGTTGTGGATAACCATCCTTGGGGATATGGTCCACAAGGTCCCAAAATTAATTTAGATTTGTATTCATGTGGAGGATGTTCTAGATTATTTTAGGACTTACCATTCCACCATCCCTTACACCATCAACATCAATTCATCCCAACTCCATGGTGAAAATATGAGTGACAGTAGGGACGAGACTAGTTCCATTCAATGAGGAGTAGAATTTGATTGAGTTGAGGGAAATCTATGAACTCCCTCATTAATAATAATTCAATGACCCTACATCTTATATTAATATAATGATGACATTGGAATCATCTTTTGTGGATGAATTCTCCTAGTGAATGACTTCTTATGTGACACATATTTTTTCAAAAAATGAAAAATTGTGTGGGTATGCATCACTCCATATTCCCATTTCCAAAATGTCCCATATGGAATATTGGGGTGACCAAGGGAAAGTATACCCTAGTAACCAGAAGTAGGATGAAAAAATGTAATTAGAAATCTTGGCCGTAGATGAGTTACCAGCCATATTTCAGTCACATGCAACCCTAAATTTCCCCATTATAGAGATGATCAACCAAAACCACATAACGTGATTTTGATGAAAATGTATTTGAAATATGTCACCCCTAATTGGTTTATCATTTAACCTACCAAAATATCCATGAACACCTTTAGGACTTTGAGAAATATTTCCAAAAGTTTGATCTCAGGGTGCTCCCAATTCCTCATCAACATGATTCATATTGCCATCATGAAATATTCCAGTAGACCTGTACTGAAAAACTCACCCTACCATGTTAGATTATGAAATATGAATGTCCCTAATGAATATTAGGGGATAGGGGAAGTATAATTGCATCCAGTTTAGTCTTACATTGTGACAATAGTGGGACACCCAAGTGATTCCATTAGGTGATGATGAAAAATTTCCATCAAAGACCACCATAATAATGAATTTAAACATCATAAACTCACTATAAAATAGGATAATGAGTCTAGTTTTTAAGTATATAATGAATAAGATCATCCCAAAGTGGATTGAATATTTAATGAAATACTTCTGAAATTTTTCCATACTTGTCACTAGAGATTGGATTTTTGCCTCAGATATCCTAACTAGACACTCCCAAACAATTGTTGATGTCTTTATTAGGGTAGAAGAAATTTAGAATCCTTTTATTATTCATGATATTGAACAGGTAATTTAAGATGATTCTAGAATTTATTCTATACTCCAAGAGATGGAGGTCTACAATAGTATCATCACTGAGCTTCTTAAGTGGTTACCACCATAATGGGGAGTATGTCTAAGATAACCTTATCATAGTTCCAACAGAGCCTCTATAGCCGATAGTTTTTGGTTAATATACCTAAATCGAAGTAGGTGGATGATTTCATTTGACTGGGGTTGAATCCAGTTAATCTACTCATTTGAGACACATTCTACTATCCCTCATAATTTCTTGGCCAGTAGATCAGTGTGATTTCACACCATTGGATAACAACCACTCTATTTCAATAATTATCCTACCATTCAAGTGGAAGATGAATTTAGAATATCTCCATGATGATGTGATAACTGATCTTACTAATAACTTTGATGACATAAAGATGTAGTGAGCCTTTGTTCAACTGTGGGAAATCTATAACTGATATGGGCATAACACAATCCTTCACCCCTAGATTTTGGAAACAAGATTCTTCCATCCTTCAATGAAACATGTGATATAGAGAAACACCTTTCCCACTATTTCTATTAGTGTGGTATTTTTTTGGAACTAGGATACATCATAAGTTTGGTGGTTCTCCTTTAACAGTTTCTCAATTAGTTTTATTCTACTTTATGCAGTATCAGTGACATCAACATACCTGAGTGAGAATAATCAGACAATGATCATGTGATTTATTTTTTTCTTATTGGAAGGGAAAATAGTATGAAATCTACATAAAGATTACATAGAAGTATATTTTTGTTTTGTTCATATATAATGTCAATAATAAGTAGTTTCAAACCCTAATCTCCCTAAAATATCCATGAAGATACTAGGAAATCAATGAGAGAGCTCAGTGCCTCAGGTAAACTATATTGTTGACAAAGCAAAAGAATCTCCCATTACCTCCTCTTACTTTGACGTAAATTGATTATAGAGAAGAAACAATAGTGTTCACATGAAAACCATCCTCCTAGCCTGCCTGGGTTTATGCAGACCTGTTGAATAGGCTCCGTCAGACACAACCTTGGTATATGAATGTTTATAGTTCCCCCATCAAGGCCATTTGTCCAGAATCCCTCCCACATAATGAAATAATGAGGGTTTATTCATTCTTGGATGATTAATTCCAAGGTTTCTTCTTCTACTCACAAGAGGGTAACTTACTATGGTTTCTAGAAATAAAGAGATCATAAGAATATGAGTTGAAGAACCATAAAAAATACTTATCATACCATATATTCCTAGGATTCACCATTAAAGAGTGTCTAATAATCAAGGACTGGACCTAGGACTAGGTAGACTATGGAATATTTGAACATTGTGATCCTCCAATATATATGACATATGTCTTATCCACCACCTCTAATGAAAACTTTTCCATGGAAGGATCGTGAGACTCTTATCGAGGTGTATAGAATTTAAAACATTGGATATCTCCAAAGTAGTTCATTTGAGAAAATGGAATTATATGACCATGATTTAATCAACCAGTGCCTCTTATTGGTTATCTCACCCTCATTGAAGACCTCACTTATTTTTTAACCTATCAAGGATAAAAAAATATGACAATGATCTTAATCATGAAGCACTCTAGACATATATTCACAATGATTCTCATAAAAATTCTCATGGAAAAGGAAGAAACCAGTAAAATTATTTAATAAATATCACTTAGAATTTCATATGTGTTATTAAGCTGAGAGGACAAGAATTTATCAAGGATTAGGATGTGAAAACCTTCATAAAAACACATTTCAATACACCTCTGTATCGAATATGGTTGGTTTACCACTTATAGTAGCCAAAAAACCCATGATTCTCCTAAAAAATATAAGGATCAACCAAAAACATCTACCGATTCCCAGATTTAACTATACACCTGACAACAGAATTCTATAGTTACCAGTAAGTCCACATCACCTTAGATGACTAGACCCACCACACACCATGTCAAGGATTAACTCTTAGGGTGAATAAATACGCCACTATCTGGGAAGTATAATATGATCAATATTCTCACCCATATTCTAGCACAAGTTTTGAACTCAATACACTCATATAGACATTGTATTTCTATAAATCCTTTATTGAGTCCCAAAAGAGCCCACTTTAGTTTAATAATGAGGTACTTGCTACTAAAGCATACCATGTAGAGGAAGAAAATCCCAATGTATTTCATGACATCATATCAATCTAAAAAGAGTACGAGGGTTCCATTATTTTGGGACCAATCCTCTATTGGTATGTCTCATGCCTATTTAATGGTGTAGAGATCCGTTAGTCTCTAGTGGAGAAAAAGTTTAGTATGAACGTCATCTCGACCCAAAAACTCCACATGATGGGTATTTCTAATTATTTTGAGCCCGTCCAACCTGAAAATTTATGAATACGACAAGATAAAAAATAATACACATTTAAATATTTAGATAAGAACCCATTTTGATGATTTTGTGTCTATTAATGAATTCATGGTCATCATACATGATACTTCCTATAACTCCTAACCTCGATGAACTTCTCCCCCTAAATGAGTAAATACCCTATTAATATCCAAGTGTGTTTTATACTTATTTATATGTCAGTTAAGAGTACTCCATTGTGATGTTGGTCCCTTTGAATGTTGTGGAACATGATTTCGTAATGTTAGGTATTACAAGAGGGAAGGAAATTGACAATTGATTAATGAATATGAGTGTGTAAATCCCACCAATGAATTTATAGACGCATTATTATACCCATGGGAGGATCTAAAATAAAACATTACCCTAAAAATTCACCACTAGGAATTGGATACTCCAAATCTTGGGAACTATTTCTTTGTAACCAAGAAAAAAGAGTTCTATCGGATCACCTCATACTTTTATAAAGGGAAGGTTCCTTTAAAACTAGAAAAACCACTCATATTTAATAATAGAAGGGGAATATTCTATGAAATGACTAAATCAACATAATATATTCCATATGTTATGCTGGAACAATTGGATAATGGCCAGGAATTATTATTTTGACATCATGGGGAGACCCCACCAAAAAAGACCACACAATATTGGGTCCTCGGCCTCTATTTTCATGGGATCTATAGAGACTATGGGGATGAACTATTTCTAAGTATTGTACTCCCACCCTAGAAGATGATGGAACTCCATGGTCACTTAATCATGAGGTATCTTATCCTTCCTCCATTCATCATGCTTCTAATGAAGAGGCTTTGGATGAAGACCCTTCTACCTTCGAATAAGGATTATTGAAAACTATAAATATGTTGTCTTCCTAAAAAAACACCATTAATTATTTTCATGAAATTACAATGGAATTCTAGGGAATGGCCCCTATTTTTTCGTTTACTATTCCAAACATCCTATCAACCACCATGAATTCAAATAGAAACCTAAAAGAAATAATAAATCCCATGGAACAATGGTTTACCTTAATGTTTATAAATTAATAAAATAAAACATCATCAAGGATGTTCAAAACCCAAAGTGGATAAGAAACATCATCATAACCGGGAAGAAGAAATGATATATCATGTATACATTTTCTTCCAAGACCACAAATGTCATTGTATAAAAGATGAATTACCCATCCCAGTATCTGGGCTTTCAATTGAGGCAACTACATGTTTCTATTTCCTATTATTCATGGATGGATATTTCAGATAAAATAAAATCTAAACGGCTCTTGATGATGAAGAAAATACTTCTTATAGGGAACCTCAAGGGACTTTTTGTGACTGAGAAATTTATCTCAGGTTAAAGAACCTTAAAAAAACCTAGAAATGAACCTTGTAAAATGTCTTCAAACCCATTAAATTTGTAATATATTATATGGATAACTTTTTGGTTATGTCCTACAAATTCAAGGACCACATCGATGACCATGAGAATTTGTTCTTCATGATTTTCCATCACCTTCAAAATATAAACCCCATGAAGTTTTCATTTGGGGTTACCTTTGGGAAGTTCATTGACTTCATTGACTGGTATGAATTCATCAAGATTGACTTAGAGAAGGTCATGACTATTAATTGAATTCTCCCTCATGAAATATCCTTGAGTTATAAGGTATTCAAATCCATCTATCCTATATAACTATCTTTTTCACCATCCAAGTAGGAAAATGAAATCTCTTTTTGATGATAATAAAGAAAGGTATCACCTATCAGTAGGATGAAGAATGTTATGAGACATTAAATGAAATCATGTAGTATCTACTACATTATTAAGTTATGATTCCACTTATAACATGAAATCCTTTGGAAGTTTATGTTACTACCTTGGAATTATCCCCCAATTCCCTCTTAAATCAAAATAATAACTAATGAATGGGGAATTTTTTTCATTATGTCAGTTGTATTCTAATGAATGCTGAGATTCATATATTCTCCCATTGAGAGGAACTGCCTCACCTTGGTCTTCATTATCCTAAAATTCTGACACTATTTACTTCTCCTTGGGATTAATCTAGTTTACAATATTGATCCACTAATGTATAACCTTAAGCATCCTATGTTTCTATGGTGATTAGTGAAATGGGAAGTGAATCATAAATAATTCAATATCAGGCTCATCCTATTGAAGGATGTATAGAAAAAAGGAAACACAGATTTCCTAGACACACACCTAACTTCTGAGTAAATCTACATCAATGTTGAAATTCCCATATGATGCCATTATTTTTATTAATAAAGAGATATCGTGCTGTAATATGAACTTCAATGATGCCTTTGGAATCCAAATTAAGTGAAGACTTAATAAACATATGTTTGAAAGGGATATTCTTGGAGTTGTATTCATTAACTTATCCATATACCTCATTATATACTACTTCTTCATCTTAGAATGAGGTACTAATAATAAAACTGAGTACTAGGTCCGTATAACTTTACCCAAGGTGGATCTCTAGATTGAGGCTCTATAATTGCATGTGAAAAGAGACACCAAGATTATAATAAAATAGATCAATGGTAAGTACACTATTATAAAAAAGGAGCCCATTCCCTTTATCAGGAACATATTTAATTTTATTGTGAAATTTACCTATAAAATAAATTTCAAACATGTACCATAATCCCAAAATAATCAAGTAAATGTTTCTGAAATCCTGGATGTGTCCCTCATAAAGAAGGGTCAAGATGACATTGGCATCCATATGCTGCATCAGAGGGAGATTTACCACATCATTATTAAAAAATAATTCATCTAGATGAATTAATTTTTTCATGGTATTTCCCAGGTAGAGATATCACATTCCCCTATGATTGAAGAAGTATTAAAATAGATGAATCCTTTTATTGAGTACCTCTATCAAGGAACTCTTATATCAGACCATTTTGTGTGTGAATAGAATTACTAGTTCATAGTTAACTTCTTCCTTTACGATGACCTTAATTCTAATAAGGTTCTATAATGATATAAATTTGACGGATTTATTCTATTTTTTATCTAAGGATGGGAAACCTATAGAGTTTTTAAAGAGGATCATGTCAACTCTTTCATAACTGATAGGTTAAGATTAAATCTATCACATGAGATCCAATGGATGAGCTACATCCAGCCCACATGTATTCATAATTGCATTGAATTCACTAAAAATTTGCAGGGATAAATTATTTACACCATATTCGTAATTTATCCTCTAGTTATTATCTATTATACCAAGTATTTGGGTCCCTTTATTGTATGGGTACAAGATGTCATGGTTCCCTTCCCACTAATGAAAAACTGATAGTATAGGTTCATCCTTACAACCACAGACCACTTCTTGAAGTTGGATGAGGGTATCATACTCAAAGGGGAAAATTCATAATCCATATTCTAGTTTCTAAGGACCCATATCATTCATAATTTTGGAATCCCTCACACTATTATCAACGAAATAACCTAATTTAGAGCCGATGAGCTGAATAAGATGTACATTAGGTTCAGTATCTGATCCAACTATACTCTTTATTATCATGAGTAGGTTAATGGACCCACTATAACATTCCTTATAAGATATTATATAAAAATAATGATATCTAGCCAAAAAAATCACTCTAACACCCAATGAGTATATTAGATGATGTCATGAACTTCCACCCAGGTGACACCATACTCGATGTTATATAAAAAATAAGTAGTGGTAACAATTGAGGCCTTTATACCATTATTATAGATAGTCATAAAATATCAATTGATTCCATAAAAAATATCCCACTTTTTTCCTAACTGAATTAAAATACCTTTACGAAAACATACACCAAGAGTGGCATAATCTCAAGGCCTATCAAAACTATGTGGATAGATAAATCAACAAGAAGGTTCACCTCTATCCCTTCCTCCAAGGTGACATGGTTCTGGATTTTATAACAGCAGTGATACCTTGAAGGAAACAACCAAAGATGGATCCCATGTGGGAAGATACCATTTCAAATGTCCTATTCTAATGGTGCATACTCATTAGCCAACTTTGACAAGGAGTGAATCAAAACTCCCACCAATGTAAGGCTCCACAAAAAAAAACTTGTATTTCCCTTAGATCAGTTTGAAATCCTATTCATATGAATGTAGGTCTGAGCTGTTATACATTAAACTATATAACATCAGTATCTTATCTTTATAACGTTAAATTGTGCAACATATCTTCCTCAATTTATGATGTTAAAATAAATGATCTATATCTTAACTACATGATGTTAAAATACATAGAATATAATTATAAACATATGATTTTGTAAAATATGATCAATATCATTTCCACATGACCTAAAACTGTTATCTATGGTCATAGTTTCATAAACATAAACCACATATCAAGAATTTTTCTATATGAATCCTAAACCTCTAGAACCAAGAAATTCCACTCACATAAGAGGGATTGTCCTCTTTTTATGGAATTATCCTAATTTACTATAATAAAAAAAGAACTATGAATGGAATAATTCCCTCACCCTGTTATGTATAGTGATTCCTAGATCTCTTGTCCTGGGCTTAGCTTCTAACACCTTTCTTCACCCCATCTTGTCTTAGTGATCAGGACCCTTCCACTGGGTTCCTTTTACCTACACAAAATTGGTGTGGAACTCCTCATAGAAATAATGTATGAATCTAACCTAATAACATTCCTTATCAATGTTAATGAGTGCACAATGATGTACCACCCAAAGTATTGAAATCTTTCAAAAAAACCTTTCAGTTCACCCTCACACTATGAGAGTTCCTTGATTTAGATCCCCAAAATCCTTCACATATAAATGGTCTATCTTATGGTGATAGAATAATTATTAAAGGCCCACCTCTGATCTAGGGCACAAACCTAGGAAAAATATTGGTAGTAGCATGATATGTCCCATGTTTTGAATACATCGTCAATGATCAACCCTCATTTTTACCTATTCCTTGATAATGGGATGAATTAACCAACATTTAAAAAAACTTTAGAAAACGTCATACACTCATTTATTCCCCACATCATGATTCAGATTTCAAATTTCATGGTTTACTTCCATTCCACCATCCATTATTTTGGTGTAATTTCAATACGTTCAACATTACCGCCACATACATCCATGAATATTGACTGAGAAAATTGGTCTGATATAGTCACACTTGTATACTCCCTTGTGAGGGTAGTTTCATCAATAACATATTTCCCACATCGATCCTGGATCATGTGGGATTAGTATTTATATGGAATTATCTCCCCAACATGATTGATGAATTCCACCATCCTAAAGAAACATCAATCTTGTTCTATCAACATGAATTTCAACTACACAACCCCTTCTCCCCCTATCTGAGATTCTCTATGTAGAATTTGGCTCCTAAATTTACATTGGGTATGATTCTACCATATATTCTTTATAAGTTATCTCAGAAATTGTTCAAGGATATAATAACTCAAACTCTAGAGGGCCTCCACCACATCTTGACCATACAACATTAAACTACCTATTCACAATCCATGCATCTTGAACTTAAACCACATGAACCTCCTATTAAAGGAATGGACTATTATATAAATGAGATTATTGGTCCCTATGGACCTACATTCACTTTGGATTTTCTCTATTCTTTTTAGATAATCTGTCTCAGCCTTAGGGTCCATGCTATATGAATGTAAACTTTTATTCACCACCATGGTCTAAAAATCACGACCATATACTGTGTGACTACCCCTATAGAGGATATATGTGTGATGTTTGTCCCATTGAAAATATATTAATGTTGGGTTTGAATAAAATTTAATGTTTTAGAAACCAACTTGACCCACTTTTTTGGTCAAATATATATATGAATATAAAATCTATAAAACCTCTCTCATGTCCTTACTTATGATGTTAAACTACACAGTCAAAGCCATATCATCATGTCATTAAACTATATGCATTATCATCCTCACTATACAACATTAAACTAAAAGGTCATAGTTAAAGAATTATTACATTAAACTATATTCAGTCTCTTCCTCAATGTATGATAATAAACTGCATGATAAACATCCTGAATGTATCTTGTTAAACAACAATAGTCTTAGGTTCTATCATCATGACATTAAACAATGTAACTATAATATTTATGTAAAACATTCAAACTATATAATTGGATTATATTAATAACATGAGGGGACAATCCCATACTTATAAAACTTTTCTTTACTACACCACCACCCATAACTATGTATGAGATGATTCCCATCCCAATAGATAGTTAGTAATCCCCAAATATCCTATACTAGACAGAACTGTGGTTTCTATTTCTATTGAAACCTTATGATCATCTCAATATATTAATGATAAACACCATTTTATTGAGTTTTTTTGTCTAAATTTACATTTATAGGATAATTATCATAAGAAAGAATGTTTTACACTATCTTTTACTGATGCACCAGATGATGTTCTCAATGCATGATGACATAAAACTTAACAAAATGAATTTTTTCCGAACATATTTTTTTAATCACCTTTATACTTCAAGACTTCCTTGAATTAAATACCTATAATAGTACACATTTGAATGGGATCCCCTATAGTGATGACCCAACACTCCAAAGTCCCACAACCCATATAGGGTAAAGGCCCTAGAGAAATTTTAAATTAACATGACAAGTCAGATGTCTTAGAGATACGGTCAATAGTCGACCAGAATGTTGCTTCCTACCATCACTAAGAGTGTGGTAGTGATGAATGTATTTCAAAGGAATGACTATAATTAATCATCAACATGAATCTAACTCCCCTTTTTTAATATCTTGAAAGTTATCACTTATTCGATCTACTTCACCCTTGTTTTGGAAGAATTCGATTCCTTTCGAATTACCTCACACATTGATTCACACACATCAGTAAATAAACTCATTCATGTAGGTTCTTTTTATGATTGATATACCTTTTTTGATGCTTTAATGGTTTCATGGTTCATTTTACCCCAACTCTTGAACAATTTTTGTGGACTCTCATTTGATATGGGTAGTCCCTTTATATTCCTTGTTTACCCCTTCGATCATGGATAATTTGGTATTAGGATTTTTAGTGGATTGTTTCCCCAAGTGCATGAGTCACATTGTATTTATATGTAGGGAACCCGTTTAGTCCTAGATTCATGACACCACATCACCCAAATTTACCACTTATGAGGTTAATTGTACTAAAATTCGGTCTCTCCAGTTCACATTGAGTTTTTTCTTCACCCAGTGGTGTGTAAATCATGTTACCTTTGGTCAGAGAATCATGAGCGTAAACCGGGTGCACTCTATTATGGGGATATTGTTTTTGTTTCAATTATATTTCCTCCTCTATTAACATTTATTTCATTATATCCTTCATGTATCATGAACTCCCTTGGAATTCTTATGTACTAATTTCATGAACTTAAATTGATACCACCCCTAGTCCAAGACACATGACTGTAAACAATGTGCATTTTATCTCAATGATATTTTTATAATACATGACCAATTTTTCCATCAATTCATGCCAGGTATACATCAACTTTTCATGACATACAAACCAAATCACCCTTGGTTAAAGCAATATAACCCTGAACTATATCAAACATTCCTTTTTCCTAATTGTATGACATTAAATTATGTGTTAAATTTATATTTCCCATGAAATTAAACCACATGAAATAGTCCCCATCACATAAATTAAAACATAATGATACCATTTGGACATCACTTGAGATAATTCCACTTTTTTAGTGTTTTTCTCCCACCACAACCACCCCTAGAACTATGTGTGGCTATATTCCAACAACACTAGAAATATAATGACATCTAGATTTCCTATTATATACTTAGACACATATCATGTTCCCTATTACCTTAGTTATCCTAGTTATGAGACTTTACCTAATTTGGATTATGTTTTAACCCATATTATACACTAGAGAACCAATTCCTTTATTTTCCCCTTTTTTATGTGATTAAGATTGATGCAAAAAAAATTACCCCTTAGAACTAAATTTTGTGTAATTCCCACCATATGTGAAACATAGTGATGCTTGGATCCCCTAACTTGGTTCCCATTTCAATTCTACCATTGATTATAACTTTTTATACTAAATTAATCTCCTTTATTAAAATTTAGGTCACTCCTTTACATCAAGGTAGCGTTATACCCAAATCGGCATGGTCTAAGACGTATGAACCTAAACTATATCTCTATTAGGGTCTAGGTAACATGATGTGAAAATGTGTGCCTTAAATTTTGGGGTCATTTATATCAATATTGGGCCCTAAAATCACATTTTTTCCTTTCTTGATGCCTTATAGACAACCTAACCATTCATGAATGCATCATGAACATAAACTATGTGGGATTCGCCTAGGGTTTTTCTATAATGACATCAAGTTTCCATTCACATTAGGTTATTTACCCTCGTATTCTATATAGACATATATAATTTTAGTCTAAGCTCAATAAACCTAAACTGATAGAACCCCTTATATGATCTTGGGGAAACTAAACATTAAGGTATTAGGGACTAATCTTATCCTTTATAGAACCCTCCTCTTTCTTATAGTGGGTTTGGAATTCATTTGAGTTTAGAATACCTATTTTGACATTATTGATGTAAAAACATGTAACCCCAAGATTATTCAACTTCCATTTGTGATTTACCATCATGTATAAATTTTGTTTCCCTAAAGCGTGGATTACCCCATCAACTATCCCCAAATGGGTAGACTCCCATTCGGCCGACAACTGTAACACCCTGAGATTTTAAGAAATATATATATATTTAAATTAAGTATAATATTTTTGAAAATTTTCATTTCAAAAAACTCATATTTTATATTGTGTTCCATGAAATAATGAAGTTATCTTTTTTTACACACAATAATGAGTTTTTTTTTCATTACACGCAACACTGAGTTTATAAAAAATGAGTTATATTATTAAAATATTATTACATAATTGTTACCACCTAGAAGTTGGAATGAAGGGTATGAATATACAATGATAAATAATTAAAATAAATTTTTACACATTTATATAATAAAAATTCTTTGGTGAACAATAAATTAAATATGAAAATAGAATCTATTCCAAAATAAATGGAATTTTTTTTCTAAAAAACAATTTTTATGCAAACAAAATCATTTCACAAAAAATAAATTAAACAAAAAACTTATGGTGAATTATTTTAATTAAATTTATATATTACGTTAAAAATATGCTATTTAACATTAACCTTTGTTTTTTTTTCTATATAAGATATAATAATAAATGTAATTTTACGCTTAAACACTTTATATTTTTTAAAATCATTTTTGTTGCCTTTTTGAACTATTATTTTTTAAATAATTTTTTGAAATGTTTAGAAAATTTATTGGGAAATAATATTTTTATTATTTAAATGAGCATATAAAAATTATATTTAGGTAAATTCTTGGTATTTTTTTAAAAGTTTCATTTTCTTATGAATAGTGAAAAATACTGAATTTTAAATGAAAAATGCCTTTTCATTTAAGTTAATTATAATGTTAAATTATGCTTTGAATTGTTTTGAAAATAAAATTTGTAAAATTATATATCAATTAATCCAATTTATATCATTCAAATAATTTTTCATATTTAATTTTTATATATAATCCTTGTAATGTTTTGAAAACTTTCTATTTGAGAAATTGTTTTCATGTCACATCTACACGATTAATTTTAAATTGAAAATTTCAAATTATGTGAATTGAATTTGTAAAAATTGTTTAAATATTTGGAATAATAATAATTAATATTATCTAATAAATTTAACTTAATCTTTTAACAAAATTAATAGATAAAAAAAAATAATTAATTAGTGCGGTTAAACTAAAAATGGGTTGCCCGGGGTGTTAAAATAAAATTATAAGGGTTAAAATTACCTATAAACTTTTATAAAATCCTATAAATGGACATATTATGACCCAAAAATGTATAATTCCTGATAATACTCCATTTTTATTTACCATTTTTACATGTGAAACATGTGGGTACACTATTTTAATTTTAAACATAACAAGTGTGCCACTCACCTCACTTATTAACGGGTATCTGCTCCACTCTCTTCAACACACCATAAAACCATTTTGGATCATAAAACACCTACTAACATCCCTTAACACAATCCATAATTCCATCATTTAATCCTTATGTTTATTTATAAATTTAACGTTTGAAGGACTTTGTTGAAAACCTAAATAGGATACCCGAAGAGTAGGCAATGTTCTTCAACTAGAGTTCTTATTTTATTTCCTTCTACACCACCTTAAATTATTATTAAAACATTATTATATAATAAAATATTTATATTTAATATACTTAGACAATTTTATGTTAATTTAATGACCTAAAAACATCACCAATTCCATCAAATGGGTTACAATATCATCCTTCATATGTAAGGAAGACTACTGCCTCACAAACCGATGCCATTCATTTTTTACATTAACACTCTCATAGTTGGGTATGATGATAGATATAGTGGATACATATAATATTTATAACATAATCACACATCTTTATTCATTATATCATAAATAAAATTTTAAATTTCTATTCTATAGCGGATATAAGAACGTCGCTTGTGTGTGTGAAGGACTACGCATCGTGAAGCTATTTGATTCATTTTTCACTAACCCTTTACCTGGAAGATAATAAGGATAAATATATGTGACTTAAATTATATAATAATTATATTAATAAAATATTTATCATAATTATAAGACAATATATCACTCTACTTCATTCCTTTTCATTCACTAAAAGATAACAATTCCATTCGTGTACGTGTGGACTACCGCATTCACTAAGCAATGTGACTCTTTTTTCATCACCACAACACATTGATTATGTGTATAATTATATTTAATTAAATAATATGTTATTTATTATTTTTTAATATATATTTAATGATAATACATTACCTACCTCCTTTCCATAATGATCACTGAAAAATTGAAACGTTACTCAGGCGTACGTATGACCTACCGTCTCCATAAGTTTAACATGATTCCTTTAACAAAACCATATTTCAAGATAGTTATAAAAATTATAATTGATGTATAAATATGATAATTATTTCATGATAATTATTATGGAGGTTATGTAACCATAATCAATGTAATAGGACTAAGAATAAAAAATCAAGACATATAAGAAAAACAAAGTTTTTATTACCCAAAATGTAACTTTAACAAGTAATTATTAATAAACCAGTAATAAAAGGACATAAGTAAATCATATTTGGTATGAAATATATAATTATGGTTCAATAATAGTTTTATAATAATCTTATATTTATTATTAAGGAGTATAAAATGAGTTTGGAGGAAGTCAATACTTACAGTAAGGGATTTACATCTCACATTTATTTTATGTGATACAAATTCCACATTCACCACATGTTTATTTTATGGGGTGTATATACTAAATATGAATGAATTTTTGGAAGATTATAACTTAAATTATTGTTATTTACATATCTTTTTGAGGAGTTAAATTTAATTCTGATTACAATTAAAAATCAACCATATCAGTAATGGATTTTTGTCTCAATTTTTATTCTTTGAGACCTATGATTATGTTATACACCTATATTATTGTACGAGTTGTATATATAGCTCATTGAAATGTTATATAAGGAATTTATTTATCTTAATTCTATTTTATGTTTCATTTAATGAAATTAATTCATTAGGATTATGTTTCAAAGTTTCCAAAGTTGTAAATATTTTATGTTACAATCTCATCATTTATCAAGATTATTTCTGATCGTGTTTTCGATGATAGAATATTATAATAAATATCTCAAGAAACTCATGAATTTTGTTCTCCTATACATAAGTAATGAAAATACATGTATTCCCTTGGGTTTACTATCTTTATATACTCAATATTTCAAAAACAATATTTTAAAGAAAAATAATATTTTCAGTTAAAATCCATTTTTCTTCTAAAACCATGTTTTCTAAAAATGTTTTCCAAAATGTTTTTAATATTAATAAAATGATTTATTACATAATTTTTTATCAATTTTTTACATTATAAAAAATTAAAAGGAATACTTTTTTGAACATGCATGCTATGAAGAAAAGTTCCCACCACCATGACCATTATTAATTTAAAGCATCTTTTATAACATTTCATGGTTATATTAAAACAAAAGGATATTTAAAATGTTTTATCTTTTAAAAAGTGATTTAAAGGGGAAAATGGTATTTTTTTCTTGATAAATGTTTTAAATGATTTATAAATATTCAATAATTTTCATGTTTATTTTCCAATAAAATGATTTCCAAAATATTTTAAATTCTTTAGTTTAACAAAGTGATTTTAAATGAAAGTTTATTTTCCTCAAGAAATTCCCTAAGTGATTTTTATTTCAAAATAATCTTCTATATAAGATAGAATACTTAAATTTTTCTTTTAATTTACTAGGTCAATGATCAAATGATACTATTATTATCATTTCTATGAATGGTTTATGTTTATGATGAAAATATGTTTATGATGGAAAGATGATTATGAAAGTTGTCTCTCTTCCATAGGTTACACCATGATAAAATTCTTATGAAACACTATTTTTTCCCATGTATTATTCTTTTATGAAATGATGAAATGATTATGAAACCTCTTTATTTTATATAGTTTGTATTAGGGTGAAATGTTTATGAAACCCATTACATTTTATGTGTTATGGTATTATGAATTTTTTATAATATTATTCCATAAAAATGTTTGATTTTAACTATGTGATGATGATTATGTTATAACCAAGGAAGGTTGTTATATTATAACCAATGACAGTGGTTATGTTATAACCAAAGATGATATGGACAAAAATATACCTCCAATTAATTGCGAAATGATTTATATAATATGATATAGATATGACTAGAATGGGGAGTTAATTTGATTCTATAAGGGTATTTTTATACTATGATGGTCTTGGGAGTGAACCTTGACTAGCATGATGGTTTTGGGAGTGAAACCGTTTCACTATGAAGAAGTGGGTGCAATTGAGGGTGATGGTGTGTCCCACAAAAGAGGGTTATCTCTCATATAGTTCTCCAATATGTTTTGTAAATAAGACTTGATTAATATGAAAATAATTTTCTATATTTATATTTATTCCACAATTCCATGTCTTATGACAATGATATTCTCTTTTAGATCAGGTTATTTTATTTCATTATGATTAAGTTTTTATGAACATATAATATTTATTCCATAACTCAATATTATTCTCTTTTACATACATGTTATGGTTTTCAGATGTTATGCTCATTTTCTTATACCTATATGTTCATGTTATCCTTAAACATATCCCTTTTTTACCCTTGTTGAGAATTTGAGGTCACCCTTTCTTATGTTTCTATTACCTAAGTTATAAAGAAATGTTTTGAGTAGGGTTTATTTGTGAATATTTCTAGGGGGAGGTCTTTATGGGATATGTTAAATATCTTTTATGAATTTATAATATTGTGTACCCAGTGTCAAAAGGCACTAAAATATTATGGTCTTCTAGCACGTTTTTGTGTTATATAATTAACATTTATCTAAAAATATATAATATCCATGAATGAGAATATGAGGTCAATATAATTGGTATATGAGGAGATGATTAGTTAACCTACATAAATTATGATGATAAATTTTTTTAGTGAGATCCCTAGGGATATTTCTAAGTATATTTCTATGAAGTTATCTAAGGATAAGTTTAAAAATGAGTCAATGTATAGGAAAATGTCATGTAATTTTGGAAAAGGATAGAGAAAGTGGTTTCTAAGAAATTAGATCCTTATATGGATAATACAAGCAGATGTAGGACAAGAATAAGGGTATCTAGGGGTAATAACTCCAAAAAGTATTCATTTAACTAGACTCGATCATCACATGGTCCACAAAAACCTCCCTAGATGCACACCCAATTTTATAATCCTGGGGAATATGCTTTGTAAGTTCACAGTATCATTACGAACTATAATAAATGATTTAAAGAGATGAGGATTATAGATGACCTAGGATAATCATAAGGAATCATATATTAAAAAATGTTGTTATAATTTAGAAATCCTATAAGTTATTTTTGTTATAATTTTGTTTCCCATTTCGATTAACATTTCCCACCCTATGATTTTTTGTTTTAATCAATAGAAGGAACTAGAAGGAACTAAGTTAACATTTAATGTGACCAAAATTTTTATGATGAGTATCCAAATGGGATGATTACTATAGTGAAGGATGTTGTGTTTATTCCAAATTAGTTACCACAAAACACGATTAAAAATGTGCACCTTAACCAACTATCAGACTCACCAATAAAGAGACAGATAGATTTCCCAGAGAGTTTGTGTAGTGGAGAAGATGAGGAAAATTAGATTTAGTTTTATATATTTCAAGAATGCTGGAAGAATCACTCATGGGAATATATCAAAGGAAAGAGAAGATTTTTTATGTATAGAGAAGAAGATAAAAGGGTAAGTAATTTTAAAAGGAAAATGAAAAGTTCAACTAACAAAATGGATGGGAATATTGGTATCCCTAATGTATTATAAGAGATGAATGTTTTAAATGTTTAAATTATAGGAATTATGAAAACCAATGTCCTAAAGGAAAATACCATGTAGTTAATTTTAAATTGTGTACGAGTAATGATTATATTGATGATGATGAAGAGACTAAAAATTATATATGAAGGGAAAGAAGTTTTAAGGAATAAGACAATAGATCCTAGTAAATGGTTTGAGAAGGAAGTGGGATGATTGAACTATTTATTTAATGGAATTTATGTATTATTTCATATGAATAAAAAATATATAATAATTGTTTAGTATATGTTTTTATAAGGTTTTTTAAAAATATTTGAAATAGTTCTGAGGGACTAGAGAAGTGATTTAGTGTCCATGTGATATTTTGTTTAAGGGAAGATAACACTTAATATGTTTTTGAGGATAATAAAATGTTATTTAGTTTGGATAAAGTGATTAATGATACGGATAATGTAAATTATATAGCTTTGATGACCTAATAACTCATAAATTTTTTTCCTGACAAAGTGGTTTATTTTATAATTGATAAAGTTTAAAATATTATTTTATCTATGGAATATTGTGAGTAATATATATGGATTTATTCTATAAATGAGGAAAAATGCTTGTTTTAATTTAGGTTTTATAGTAATTATGGTTATTACTATGCTTTAGAAGAACATATTACCAAGGCATTCACATATTTGACATGTGACCATTAAGAGATGCTTAATGATATTTAGAGGATTAATATTAACTTGATTTTGTGAAATTTAGTGACCTTCATTATAAATTTTGAATTTTGGAAGGGTCATGAGGTTAATAATTTATAGAATTGTTTTCATTGAAATTTGGATGAGGTTTTATTGATTAATGTATGACTTCTATTTATAATCTATTATTCATTTTGGAGATCCAGTGGTAACTTTTATTTTAAATAGAGATAGAAGTAATGAATTATCATTATTTTACATATCTTATTTAGTACTTAACAAATGAAAACTTTATCTCTTTGAGTATTATTTGAAGCGAAAAGTGATAATGAACTAACTAAAAATGAAATTGTGTGCATAAAATAATAATATATCAAGAAAGTAAATTTTTATAAGTGAAAAGTCTAGATGAAAAAGGAAATATCTGATATTAGGAAACAAATCTTAAAATAAAATGATGTCATGATATCCTCATTTTTGATGATATCAATGACCATTTTCACAATTTTTTGGTTTATGAAACTGTGGGAATAAAATTTATCCTATCCATGTTCTCTATCAGTCTTCATCTGTATTTTGATGTTAGTTTTATCTTATATTTCTATGTTTTCATTTTTCACCTATGTTATCATATTTGGAAACCTAGTATGTGTTATTCCTGTTGAAATTTCCACATACCTTTCTATTTTTAAAGATGATGTTTTATTAACACTTTTTATGATTTTAGAATCTATTATTAAATTTTCAAATGATAAACCTTCGATGATCGAGATGAGTTTTGAGGGAGAAATTCATTTTAAGGGGGTATAACATATCACCCTGAGATTTTTTTAAATATCATTTTTAATTAATTTTAATATTTTAGATATTTTTAATTATGTAAAACACTGATTTTAGCCTTTGTTAAATTAAATATTTATTTTATCTTATATTACAAGAAATATTGAGTTTATATTGTATTACACACAACACCAAGTTTAAATGAAAAGTGCCATATTATTAAAATATTATTATATAATACGTACCACCTAGAAATTATAATGGATGGTATGAATAGTATTAACTAAATTATGAAAATAAATGGTTTAAACATTTATATAAAATGAATTATTTGGTGAATTATTAATTAAAAAATAAAATAAAAACTATTTCAAAGGAAATCATTCTATAAAACCTATTTTCCTGAAAAAAAATGCATTTTACCTCAATTAAATTAAAAAACCACTTTTTGTGAATGAATATAATGAAATTATATTATATTAAAAATTCAATCAACTATTTAAGATTCACATTATGTGTTTTTTATAAAGGGGAAAACTATAAATTTAATTTACGTCTTAAAAACCATATTTTTCTAAAAAACAGGTTTTTGCCATTTTTCATAATTAATTTAAATATATTTTTTGATAAATTAATAAAATTTATTTTAAAAAATAATTTTAATTTTTTAAATCATCATATAAAATTATCTTAGGGAGATTTTTTGGGGTTTTTCTGAAAAGTTTTATTTTTGATGAATAGTGAAAATACTGAAATTTACTTAAAAACATACATTTCATTTATATTATTTATAAAGTTAAATTATACTTTTTTATTGGTTTTAAAGTAAAATTAGTTCAATTATATATCAAATAATCCAATTTAATACATTTTAATCATATCCCTGATGAATTTTGATATATTAAATTTATAAACTTTGGAACACTTTCTCTTTGGAAGCCCACATTCTCATCACGTCTGTGTAATTAATTTCAAATTAAAAATTTCCAGTTCAATTAATTGAATTTAAAATTGATTCCATATTTGGGATAAGAATAATTTATTTTATATTATAAGGTAAACATTTTTTTTGACAAAAATTAATAATGAAAACAGTAAAAAAATTCTGAAATTAAGGTAAAAATAGATTTTCCAGGGGTTAAAAAAATGATAAAGGTTAAAATGACCAAAAAATAACTAAAATATATTTAATGTTCCTATTTAAAACCTATAATGTCTTAATATCAATAATTATAAATCATTTTGGACCCTCATGTCTTGTTAAAAACCTGGGTACACCTTTTTTTTTCAAAAATTCTACTGTGCGACTCAACTCACTTATAAAAGGCCACCCATCCCATCTTTTTTTACACCTTAAAACAAATTGGGTTCATCTAAAACCTAACAAAATACTTTCCCAAATTTCCTCCACTCATCCTAGAAGCCTTATTTTGGCCATAAATCTAACCTAGGTAGGAATTTGGTGAAATCCAAATGAGGTACCTGAAGAAGAGGTAAAGTTCTTCAATACACATTTTTATTTTATTTCATCCCAAACCTCCTAAAATATTTAGTAAAACATTATAATATAATATAATATTTATCTTCCATACACTAATATGTTTTTATATTAATTTAATCAGCTAAAACTATCAATACTTCCATCAAATGGGTTTTGAAATCACCATTCGGGTGTACAGTGGATAACCGCCCCATGAACAAATGCCATATATTTTTCAGTTACCACCTCTCAAGATTGGGTATTAAGATAGATATAATGTATATATAATATATTAATAACAAAATTATACCTCTGGATTAATTATTTAATATATAAATTTTTTATATTCCCTTACATAGGGGAGACGATAACATCGCTCGTGTGTATGATATATTACAACTTCGTGAAGAGATGTGATTTGTTTTTCACTAATGGTTTAGATCGAATATAATGAGGATATATATATATATATATATGTAAAACACATTAAATAGTTATTATATTAATTAAATAATTATAATTATTAAAGTACAATATCTCATTTTCTTTCTTACCTTTTCACTCACGGAAATATGATAACATCATTCGTGTATGTATGGACTACCTCCTTCACGATGCAATGTGACTATATTTTTATCACCACACCACATAGATGATATATATAAGTTTATTTCAATAAATAATATTTTACTTATGATATAATTATAATACTTTAAATATATGATATTCCATACCTTATTTCCTTTATGATAATTGAATAATGGATATGTTACTTTTGCGTATGTATGAAATACCGTCTCCATGATTGTAACGTACTTTATTTATAAAAAACATTAATTATTTGTCTTAAAATAATATTTTATGTATAAGTATTATAATTATTTCAAAAATTATTATTATAGATGTTATTTAATCATGATCAAAGTAAGATTATTGAAAATAGAAAATCAAGACATATACGAAAAACAAAGTAGTTATTACATGAAACGTGAATTTAACATGGTTACTAACAAACATGTAATAAAAAGATATAAGTAAATAATATATTTTATAACATATAAAAGTATTTTTATTTAATATATGTATAAAAAACTTATATTTATTATGAATATGTTCAAATGAGTATAAGGACGTTGAGACTTTTGGTAAGGGATTTCTGTCTCACTTTTATTCTCAAGGAGAAAAATTCCAGATTCACCACATGTTTCTTTTATGTGGTTTATATAATTAAAATTAAGATATTACATGATTCCTATAGTTAAAATTTTTATTACTTATTTATCAATTTTAGGATTTATCTTTCATGGGGTTTATAGTTCAAAAGCTAGACAACCGGTGATGGATTTTTGTCTCAATTTTCTTACTTGGAGACATATGATTACGTTATACACATATCTTCTTGTATGAGGTGTATATTCAACCCATTTGAAATTTAATATCATTAATTTATTTATCATAATAATATTTTATGTTTAATTTAATTATAATCTTTCATAGGTCTTTCATTTTGAATGTAACCAAATTGGTATTAATTATATGTTACAATCTCATCATTTATCATGATTATTTATGATCATGTTTTTTATAATAGAATCTTATGATCCATATCTCAATAAACTCCTGATTTTTTTTCTTCTTCATTTATTTTATTATAATTCATTTATTCCATTAATTTTCTCCCTTTATGTACTCAAAAGTTCAAAAAGAATTGTTTTTAAGAAAAAAAACAACTTTTTCGGTGAAAAAACCGTTTATTCCAAAATCATTTTTTGATATAATGTATTCAAATTTGTTTAAAATTATTAAAATTATTTATTAATGAAATTTATATCCATGTTGTAAACTTTACAAAAATGTATTAAAATCAATCTCTTTGTATTTTTTAAGATCAATTCATGTTTATCTTTTATAAAAAATGTGAAAGGAATCATTATTTTAACATGTATAGCATGGACCAAATTTCCCACTATCATGATGATTTTTTCTTTGAATATTCCTTAAATAAATTTCAAGGTTATTTTCAAAGAAATTGATTTTATAAATTTTTTTATCTTTTAAAAAGTATTTTTTTTTCAAATAAAAAAGGATATTTTAACTCAATAAATGTTTAGATGATTTTAAATATTACCTTATAAGTTTATTTTTTTCAAATAAAATGATTCAATAAATAATTTTTTAAGTTTTGTTTATATAAAAGTTATTTTAAAAAATATTTTATTTTACTTAACAAACAATCCATCTGATTTATCTTTCAAAATCATTTTCCAACTAATTTTACATCTTTTGATGTTATTTTCGATTTAATGGGGATGTGATCCATGGACTCAAATATTATTCATTATCATAATGGTTTATGTTTATTATTAATTTATGTTCATGGAACTTATTTCTCTTCCATAGGTTATACCATTGAAGTATTTTTATGAACCCCGCTTATTTTTCCACTAGGTATGCATTAATTAAATGATTAAATGTGTATTTAATTTATTTATTTTCAACCTGTTTTGTTATGATGGAATATTTATGAACCCCATTTAATTTCATGGGTTCTAATATGATGAGTATTTTATGATCTAGTGGGAAACATATTTAAGAATTTCATTATGTGGTAGTGGATATGTTATAACTAATGATGGTGGTTATGTTATAACTGATAGTGGTGGTTATGTTATAACCAAAGATGGATGGGACCTATATCTCCCTACAATGCATTGGGTAAATATTTATATATCCTAAGATATATAGGAATAGAATGAGGAATGATATTAGTTAGTAAAGGAATTTTTATACTATGATGGTCTTGGAAATAAAATTTGACTACCATGATGGTTTGGGTAGTGAACCCATTCTACTATTATGAAAGGGATTAAACAGGGGATGGTGGTGTACCCCATATAAGAGGTGTAGTCCCCAATGTAGCAGATAGATATATTTTGTAAATGAGCATTAACTAATATTGAAATGATATTATATGATTATGTGAATGTCATAATACCATGTATTAGAGCAATTTTATTCTCTAATGGATCATGTTCTATTATTTTCTTATGATTTATTTCTTATGAATTGTGACACTTTATTCCATGACTCAAGATTCTGATCTTTGTTATGTAGGTTATGGTTCTCATATGTTATACTCATGTTCTCATACCATTATGTTCATGTTATTTTACATACCTCCCTTGTTTTCCCATACTGAGCATTTGAGCTCACCCTTTCTTATGTTTCCTTTCCCCATGTTATGAAGAATCATATTAAGTAGGGAATTGTTTTGAAGATTTATTAAGGGGGAGATCATTATGGGAGATTTGGAAGATTATTTAGAAAATTAGAAGAGTGTGTACCTAGTTTCCAAATTAATTAAACTATTAAAATCATCAGTCATGTGTTTTCACAATGTAATAAATATTCAACTAAAAATAAGTAATATCCATGTATTGGAACCCTAGGTCACTATAACAATGCTTCAAATACCCATCAACCATTTAGGTTACATGACCTAGAATATTTCTAGAAGAAATATCACATGACTTATGTTTGGAAGACATGTTCAGTGGCCATACCTGATTTAGTGTCCTATATTCTTGATGATTTGGAAATGGAACCCATATTTCAAATTTGATCAATGGTCATACCCAGCCTACTAATTAGTTCAATTTCAATTGAAATTATGGATGGGGAATTTTTATTTTTTCCACTCATTTATTTTCAAAATGAGTCTTAAAATCCTAGCTGTTACTCCCTTATACCTTATGGTTTATTAGAAAGGTCAATCGACTCCATGAAATATTCCTTGACTGATCCACCCAAATTTTTGGTCCCCTTAAGTGTCATTTTAACATTTTTTCCAACTTTTTCTTCTTCATTGTCACTCTTGTGTGATATGAGTGATGCCCCATTCCCCTTGCTTCTACAATGTTCCTTAATCTCATGAGTTTATGAGTTTTTTGTTTATTTTTTTTATTATCATGATTGGTATTCCCCCTCTCTTCCACACTATATGTTGTTAAACAACATAATAAATATCTTTTTCACATAAATTTAAATTTCATGGTTCACATCCTCACCATAAAACATTAAATTGTGGGTTCTGGTTCATATACACATGAAGATAAAATATATTTTATTTCATTTAGTTCATAATTTTAAATGAAACATTATCTTGGTCCTCACATGAGAGGACACCCACTGTGTTAAGTTAGCCTTCAGCAATATGCCACATTCAGTATTGATAACCTAACACACCCTATAAAAACTCTATGTTACTAGATTATCATTTTATTGGATATATATAGAATACCAGATACCATATATTGGAACCATTAACAAACTATCCTATATTTCTAAGACCATTTATGTTAGAATTTGACATGACTAGGTTCCTTCCATTCACATCATGTTTATTTTAACTAGGCTAATGAGACTATCTCACCCCTTAGGGTATAAGAATCACAAACATATCATTTTTAATTTGGTATTAGTTTCATGAATATAATGTACCACCATAGTTCTATTCTACATGACCATAGACTATTAATAAATTTTTGGTAAAATCTCTGTGACCTTAAACTAAGTATCCCTAGATTTCATCAATATCATCCCTAGAGTTCTAAAACTCTTATTGAGATTGACATTCACCCATTAAAACTATTTTTATACATTGTCTTGGATAAACATCCATCCTTAATATCAAAAAATTATCCTATAAACTAACGGAACAACTATCCAAAGGCCCACATCCAATCAATGGTATAAGACTTAGAGGGTATATCATTAATACCTTTTAATGGAAACCTCTATGGTGATAAATTAATACTCTAAATTCCCACCTCCCATCAAAGGTGCATACCTTTAATGAGATATCTTTATATGTATGGTAGTAAAATTCATGTTTTTATTATGGTGAGTGGTTATCCTAAACCTATCTTCCTCCTCCCTCTGGTGGTGTAGAATCATAGATTTACAATTTAATTTTATCAAAATTCCTGATACACTAGTGGAATAATAAAAACTTCAATGTTTTCCCTACATGTATCATGGACACTGAGAGGGAACTAGAGCCCTAGAATCATACTAATATGGATCCCTAACCTCTTGGGTTTATAATAGATTCCAATCCCAACCCATATACCCATGTAGATAACAGTCATATAATTAATAAATCATATATTATCTATTTTATATCAAAATGAGCATGACTGAAGTGGTATTTGATATTTTAGGTGATTGTTTCATTAACAATTTGACATGTCATGATCCTAAATATTGGATTCATTTCATCACGTACCTCCAAACCATATTATCCTCTCCCTCATAATCCTTATAAAACCAAATTTGATGGGGGTCATTTTTTGATGCTGAAAAGTGAATAGAAAATGGATGAAAGAGGGTGTCAATGCTAAAACCCCCATTTTTAAGGAATTCAAAGCACTATTTGTCGTCTAAAAAAACATATTATGGGGGAACTTGAAATTGTAGGTTATATTTGGTTGTAAAATATTTGATTTGACTAGTCATGGAAGCAAAATGGACTTATGTATCAATTTTTTTGGCGATGCGATGTTGGAGTTCTAAAAATAGCCAATGGAATTAGTTATAGAAAAAATTCCAAATTATTATGAAATATTAAATTTACGTGAATACAACATTGGAGCATTTTGAAACTTCATAGTTGCAATAAAAATACTTCAGTGTACCACATAAATTATAGTTGTGCAAACTGGACTTCAAAACATTGTGCAACTCAAATTTTGGTGAATAAATAACTAAATGATATCAAAACTCACATGCTATTTAAATTAGTAATTGTTTCACAATCTAGGGACTTTTATGTTCCAAATTGACTATAAATTGAGAAAAGACCTAAATTTTCAATGGTACAACTTAAATTCTAGCACTGAAGCTCCTAGCTCATGCAGCATTTGTTTAAGTGAATCAAGCAACCTAAAAATAAAATTTTTTTGTGAATTGCCTATCATGATAACATTAATATATTAGAATTTTCTTGTGGGGTTTTCTGAAAAACTTTATCCAATGGATACTCACCATCATGAAATGTTTAAATATTTTAATAATTCATTTCCATTCAAAAATAAATTTTCATGAAAATATGTTTTCTAAAAGCAGACTCTAAGGGATTTCCCCATTAAGAATAATTTTGGAGAAACTCTAATGTTTCAAAAAATAATGCTTTTTAAATTCATTCTTAAAGGATATGTCTCACAAAAACAAATTTTAATGAAACTCCCAAGTTACATGAAAAAAGTATTTCCATACTTGAATAATGGATCCTTAAAAAACAATATTTCATGAATATTAAAGGCCAATAGGTCCCAAATCCACTGAATTAGGGTTCATTCATGATATCTCTATGATAAAAAACATATTCATGGTTCTTCTGTCATGAACCGACCCAACGAGGCTCAAGCCACGAATCCCGAAGCCCGCCTCCACTAGGCCATGGGATGGCATCTAGCGCCAAGTAGGCTATCACACACATGGAAGGCATTAGCCTAAGATACCTGTACATACACACCCACATACACCTCTATTCAACAATGTAGAGATATATAAAACTGGAAATAAAATGCATGCATACATTTATCCCAAACCAGAGTGCAAAAGAAGTACAATAGGGAAAAATAGGTCCCACAAAAAGAAATCTAAAAAAGTTTCCAACCTCCTCATAAGGACGAAAATAATGCCAAAACACCTGTCGGTAAGATCCTCAGCAAAACTCCGGTAAACACCATGGTCAAACCCAATCACTATGCTCTTCATGTTCCAGGTTATTCTGGGACTCCGTCTAAAGGCCTGTGGTCTGTACAAGACACAAATATGTGCGGGCAAAGCCCATGCAGGGGTGAGTATAACAATACTCAGTAGGAACCCCAAAAACCCAAAACAAAATAGAGCAACTAAAAGGTAACAATCCTCTTATCCCAGCTAAAGGGAACCAAGATGAGAGAAAAACTCTATCTTGTGACCATCCTCGGATAAACACAACTTGTCATCTTAAACCAGGTGTATTCACATACATACACCTTGAAAATATAGATATACTCAGCTCACGCACCAAGCCACATGAAGTACCGAACTCACCACCAGTAATGGTTCACAACCAGGAGAGCACACTCCATGATCATGGTCATCCCAGATGACACTAATCTGAGAGATACCCTCCATTGGGTCCCACAAAAACATCTTAGATGCTCACCCAAGAGATCATGCTTGTTGGGAATCATCACTATGGAAACCTCACTGAAACAACATAAACAACAAACTCCTCAGATAGGGGATCGCTCCTAGGGTCTGCTAGGGGTTACCAGAACAAACACCGGTATATGAAGATCTCACAGATAGGGGATCACTTCTAGGGTCTGCTGGGGGATAGCACAACCCGATCTAGAATTCTTGGATCTCACAGATAGGGGATCACTCCTAGGATCCACTGGGGGATACCACAACCTGATCTGGTGCTCGACAGAAACACGACACTCAGATAGATGATCGTCACCCATGTCACGACGGTCACGATGATACTGAAACCCTATCTAATACTTCTCGCGCTGTAGGGGATCAAACTAACGATGCCACAACCCTATAAAAACCACGCGTTAAGTAGGGGATCATATTACCAATGATACCGCAACCCTACTATAATCCTCATGTTGAGTAGAGGATCATATACCCGATGATGCCTCAACCCAATTGAGCATGAACTATTGCCTGGGGGATTATATTCTCGATGATGCCACAAACCCTATGGGGTTAACCTTCTAGATAGGGGATCACCGCCCGTGGATAAGCGGTGACAACAATACCAAGAACCCAATCTAGGTAAACGATACTAGAGGATCCCGCTCTAGGCCCACCAGAGGGATGCCACAACTCTAACAGATTAAACATCCCATTGAGAGGATAAAAAACCTATACTAAGGTTGTGATGCCACACGAACCCTCGTAGGAACGAACTAAGGGAGTATCCTCAACCGCTGCTGGTCCAAACGTCGCTAACCTGAGTGACTCGCCACAATGCTACACCGCACACCTCCAGGGCTGATACTAAGGCCACCATCACGATCCAAATGAGAAAACACACAAGATATGATGTTTACTCATCCGAAACAGACAACCGGTGAGGAATGCACTATTCACCGTAGCTATCCCTTGTGGGGCCCACACAATGATCTCGAAACTCATCAAGAAAATCATACCAATATGATCCCCTCAGAAAAAACACGCAGAATCGACTACTCGATCATTCCAAACAGACATTCGGTGAAAAGGTACTATTCACCAAAGCCAACATGGTTGGGGCCCATGCCTTAATCCTGAAACTCATCAAATGGATTTCACCATTGCGATCCTTTTGAAAAAACACACAGGAATGACTATTCATCTGCCAAAATTGGACTCATGGTGAGAAAGTTGCATTTCTCCGTAAATGCCCAAACTCAGCCTCGTGGGGCCCACACACCGAACTCGAGACCAAAACACAAAAACCAAAAAAAAAGTCTTCTGCACCATCTGGGATTCAACGCCACTGATGGAACGTCAATCGGACGATCCAGGCAGGAGTTATGGTGGGTCGAAGCTGAATAATAATAAAATATTAATATTATTTCAACTTTTCGTAGCCCCGGGCCACAAAACCAACTCATTAAAAGTCCCAAAGTAATCCCAAAAGGTCTTTCTTGATGCATGGAACGTGTCATTGCAAATGGCTCGTGATTTTGACTCCTGATATGCATTTTATGGGGGTTTAAAGATCTCCATGAATATTCAGGTCGGACCACCGCTGGCTCGCCGGATAACTAACCCAACCGCCGCGCCAACCTTGCCGGACCGCCACGCCGCCTAATGGATTCCTTCATGCCGCTGCCGCGCCACCTCCACCCACACTAGATTCTTCCATGGCCACCGTCAGAATCTAGATTTTCCACCAAAAAACATTCGGGAACCCCCCGGGAGCAACCCGGTGCTCCAAAATCAGATCCAAAACATGTTTAAGAAACCTCGAGACCTGAAATATAGAATCCTTATGACGATTTGAAGAAAAACACATATAAAAAAGGTCTGAGATTTTAAAACTCAAACTTCCTACCTGTTGGCGGATCGCCAAAGCATCGGGTGCAGAACGATTCCTACGACGCGCTGGAGCTCGATCGGCTGACGATCAGCACAGAAAACAGATTCCTGGGGCTCTATTCGGCAAAGAACGGATGAGGGAGGGGGTTAGTCAGCTCCTTCACACAAGAATACGGATGGGGAGAGATGATTATGTTATTATTTTTTCAAAAAAATTAAAAACATCATTTTATCTCCCCACCAACACGCCTCCGACCCGGCATCCAGAACCGACTAAAATTATGTCACGCCTAGGGTAAATACGGAGTTATGAACACAAAGACGGACTCAGAATTGTGATCTGATACTCCATTCAGGAGTTATTCGAGCTGACGCTCCTAAATAAACTTTTCTCTTTATTTATGAAAATGCCCTGGTGGATTTTCTTATAGCAGGCACGCGCCCGCAAAGTTTACACCCCGCCTAGGGTAAATGGCACGCTCCGGATGCAATTGTGCCCCCATATTCCCATTCTGAGCTACCGTTTAGAAGTTAAAACACCCCTCCACATGCATAGTATAAAAATACTTAATATTTTTGTAAAATTTATTCTGGGAACACCGGGCCTTAGAATCAGATGCCGTCTTCGCGCATAGCTCTGGAATTATTCATAGAAATATTTCAATGTCTGACAAGGCAAAACCCGAGTCACTACATCCTCTCCACCTTATAACTCTTCATCCCCAAAAATCCCTAAGCACAAGGGTAGCAACTACACTCTCAATTGGGTCTCCCACGCCAGCAAGTTCGCCAACAAACACCCATGCCGGAACACATAAGTAAGAAGGACTGACCCACCACACCTCAACACTATCCTCTTTGGGCAGCACTGACTTGCCCGCATGGTTTTCATCACGTCACAAAAACACATCTCGATGGGGGAAGGATCCTTCTTCCTCATGCATTCTAAGCACGCCACAAAAAACCCACACAGGGTCTTACGAACGCCCTGAACAAAACTCGATCAAGAAACAAAAAGGAAAGAGTACCACTGAACACTGTCTATCAAACTAATGCAGAAAGTAGAAAGGACACAAGGTGTAACTATATCCATACGCAAAGCCTCTGGGTCAATAGCCTATAGGGAATGTAGCTAACCTCGCCCATGGCCACCAGCTCCCTAAGCTTGGCGTGGACCACCTGGAGGTGGGGGCGGTGGAAATTGATACCGCCTACCACCTCCTACTGCTGCACCAGCTCCGTCACCATGTATTCCACCCTATGGACCTCCTTTCTCGAGACGCTGCCTCTGCCAAGGCGGTCTGTCGACTGGCTCCCTCTCAACAACATGACAGGTTGTAAAATCTCTAGAAAGATGTCCCCGACCATCGCAAGCGTAACACTACCTCTCTTACGGCTGACCAAAACTGGCCTGCGATCCCTGTGAGCCCTAAGCCCCAGATCTTCTATCCTGGGGTCACCTCCTGAAACTTCGGCCACATCCCGGCCCCTGAGTCTATCATATAATATTCACTCATTGACATGGAATTCCATAATAATATATCCTGATTCTGTTCTTTATTACGGAACTATTTTACTTAATTATTATTACATGATCTATTTATATAATCTATTTTCACCTCATCATTATGTATTTTTTCTTTAATCACATTAGAATGGTTTTCATTTCTTACATTCAACTTTAAATTTTAGTTTATCTCTGAGTTTTATGATATTAATATACTTCTTAATTGTGTTATTCCATATGAATGTCTATTATATATATTTAGTTTTTATATTTTTCTTTCATGGATTCCAAAAAAATCCATAAAGTGAATTTTGGGAAAATAAATGTGTATAATTGGTTTTGAAAAATCAAATGTCCATTCTCTATAGAATAATGGTGTCATATTTGTTTCTTTGGTAAAAGGTTTCTCAAATGTTATTCCTATATATAAGCATATGAATTTCATATCATTATCCACTTTTTATAGAAAGAGGGAGATGTATAGATAATAATTGATTAATATGATTTTATTTTCCTTAAAATATATTTCCAACCAACATTTTTGGATGGTTTTATAAATGAATTGCATAAACTCTTTGGTGGAATCATACTAGGCATGTGTAGATCATACTCTACATACACACCTTTGTGGGTATGTATATCTCATGTAATAATGTAGGTTTTTAATTTGTGATCTCATGTTAGTACATTTCAGATGCTTTGGGGTTTTATTAGTGACCATGGGTCACATGGATTTGATCATGTTATGGATCGAGTTTATTGTTTTTTTGGGATATTCATGTACATTCCTACCTGGACATGTTTTTAAATTTTAATTTTCATTATATTTGAACTTAATGTGTGTTATATTTTTGTTTTATTTATGGATTAAATTGATTTTTCTTATTTAAAGTGATTATTCCATGTTTGGTTTTCCACATTATTTAATACTATTTATTTCATATGCATGGTGGTCCAATGTATGTATTCAATATTCTATTTTTGGGTAATGATTCTATACTTTATTATTTATATCATGTGGTGAAATAATTTCAACTTTGTCACAATTGGTACCCTTGGTGCTTCTCTCCAACCCCTTGAAATATAGAGTGTTCTTAGGTCCATATCACTTGTTGACCTAGATGATGTGTTAGGTTGAACTATATTGGTTCATGAAATGACCATAATTCATATAGTTTAGGAACACATTCACAACATTGGAAATTTATTATCATATCATGGAACTGATATGAATATATCAATGCGATGAATACTCTATAACATTATCACATTATGTTCATATTGAAGAATAGTCAGTATGTGATAAGATATTTATTAATAGTCAACTCTATAAATATGCGGGCAATATAAAGAACAATATAATTGGTTCAAGGGAACTAAATACTATATCTAATTTCCAAAAACATGGGATTTAGGAGTCCTAGTGGGGTTATAACATTCTATTTTGGATGTCATAGGATTTTTTGGGATGGGGTATCTAAAAAATGTTATTAGAGAGATATTGGGATTTGAGGGTATATTATTTTTCATAAACACGATTTAAGGCTTCCATGACTTGAAAAATAACCCAAAAAATAATCATACACCTGTTTATAGGGGGAATAATAAGATACCATGGGATGTATAGGAAATCAGTAGGAAATATATGTTTGTGTGAGGCTATCATATTTACAAATAAGGTAAAATAGTATAGAACATGTCAAAATAACATTCTTTTTTGGGTTTATGGGTCATGTTTGGTGTTGATAGGAATAAATGCATAGAATTTTATTCCATACTATATGATTACCCTTGATTATCTTTGTTTTAAATGGTTTTATGGGGGGGGGGTGTATTAATTGAAATATAAAATGTATTTATACATATTTTTTTCTTATATATATAGATATTAATAACTGAATAGAATTCAATAATTGATTCTTTGATTGATATATCATTCTTATTTTGTTGATATATAATATCTCATTTTTAGTATTTTATCAACTAATCATGCACTATGTTCTCTTCTTACACATGTTCAGTATTTATAATACCAATTTTCTACAAATATTTATCCACATAACATGATATCAATATTTTTTTAGTATTTTTCATAAAAAACTCACTTTGTTATGTATTTTTATTTATAATATTTTATTGAGATTATTTATAATTATCTAATTGTTGATATGATACTTATAGTCTTCTGAGGATGAATAACTCAAACATTTTAGGGACTTATTTTGGGTTATGTCCAAATTGAACCCCCATTATAAAGTGTGATGAATTATAAGTATTTAGTTAATGTTTTTAAGAAATTAAACTAATCTATAATTTTATGTCTTCTAAGGTGAATAAAAATATTTAATTTAAGAATAAATTAAATAATTATTTATGTTTAAAACGTGGGTTTTCAAAAATTATATACCAATTATATATTTTGAAATTAAACGAGGCTTTATGGAAAACACTTTAATCATTAATGATGTTTTGAAAATAAGTAACTTTTAAATGCAGTAGTGTATTTAAAACTGGTAATGGATAGTATATTTTTAATGAAATCTAGTCAGGATTTTATAAATGGAATGAATTCAATATGCAACATACTTATAATCAACCTTCTTAATATACATGATGTTATTTTTGGAAGGAATTATAGGTATTGTGTTTACTTTAACTTGAATTTTAAAAGGACTTGACTACATGAAATTTCATCATTTTCCTAAATTTTTTGGTATATAGTCTTTCAAATAATTAATTATTTTTTCTAAACATTTGAATTAATATATCTATTAAAAAACCCCAAAACCAATGAAATGTTAAGCATAAAAACCACAGTGGAATTTTATAGGGGGAGTACCTTATATAGACTTTTGGATGGTTGGTGGTATTGTAAAAATTTATATATTATAGTATTTTATTATTTTGTTTTAGTTTTAAGAGGTTATCAAGTGATGCATGGTTTTCAATTGAGTTATGTTTTAGTGTGATAATTGATGATGATAAAATATTTTAGTTTTAACTGATTTGGATTAGATTTGGGATTTAAAAATTATAAATAGGATAGACTTATTAGATATATTTTTAGGTTTACTGTGTGTTAGGTATTGGTTATATGGTCATAGTTAGATGATTTTAGTTGGATTTAACTATTTGAGGTGGATTTAGGAGTTGAGTATCATGAATTTAATTGGTAATCTAGAGTATATATTAGAAAATTAATGTTAGTGTTTTTATAAGTTCGAATATATCAAGAGTAATTGGGAATAAAAATTAATATGGTGGGGGATATTTTAATGACCCGTTTACTAAAGGTAATGATAGAATACTCTTCTGACCAGAGAGGATAGTTATAAATGATTCAAGTATATGGATTTTGAGCTATTAGTATTAGTTGAGGATTTATTTTTTATTTTAGGATTTTAATTTTAAATTGTATGATTGAGGATTTATTTTTTGGTTTTTGATATATTTTAAGGGTTTTTATTATTCTTGGGATATTTTTTGATGGTCTGTGTGTGGTTGAAGGAGGAAATCAAAGTGGGGTGGAAATAATATAACACCAGAGTTCCAATAGATTCTACCAAAATTCCAATAGAGCCTTCAGTATCTTACTAGTTGAACAATAGAGTTTTGGTGGGTCATGATATAATTCTGTCAATGTCCTTTCATTTTTTAAGGTGGGGGAAAAACTATAATTTTACACCACACTTTTTAAATTCCTCTAAAGGTGATTTAAAGCACATTACTCATTGATACAAACATGATATTCAAAAGATTTTCTATGGACTCTATTTATCTACCACATTATCAATTAGATCTAAGAAATCATTAAGGGGTATTCATTTTATAAGTCTATAGTAATATTATATCTGCACAACCTCATTACCTATTTTATTATATTTTTCTTATTTCATTTATTCTGTTACATGTATTTAGATTTATTTCCATAAAGGAATAATGTAATTAATTGAGGCCTTAGTTAATTTTATCCCCTTAGATCAAGGAGTATTGTATAGTTATTTTTATATAAATTACTATAATTATTTATTGAATGTAATTCAAGTATGATATATGTCATATATTATCAGAATTTCGAGTGAATTTTCTAGTTGATTTCTTAGTGATTTTTCAATTGTTGGGATATTATGTTATTGGGATAATTTCTGGTGCTGGTCCCATTTAGTTTTCATGGACATTTATTTTTTCTTGATTATGGAGGCTATGTTACCAAGGCTATTTGATAATTTTTAAATGGATATACGGTTCTTCATATAGGTTTACTGAGATTTTTATAGACTTCCCTTACCAATGGTAGGTGTTATTGACCCTATGAGTGATTATTATTCTATGTGTGAAATATTCCCATCTTTTATTTTATTATGTTGTCAAAAATTATAATATTATATATTTTAAAATATAAATATATGGTTTACCCATGATATTTTAGTACCAATAATGAAATATTTTAAATGAATTCATGGATTACTGGTTAGAATAATCATTCATTCGTTTTCATCTTGAGACCCCTGCTGTGTTAGTTTATAATTGATTTATCCCTATGATAATTTTGTCCTGAAAGATCAAATTAATTAGGTTTTTAAGATGATTTTATAATAAATTCATCACTCTAGTTCATTTATCAAGAAGTTATTGTGGTTTATATTTTGTATTTGTAAATTTTTTTAAAATAAAAAGGAAAACATGGGGGGGGGGGTTAATGATGTTTTAAAATAAAGTGAAATAATATAAAAGGAATAATATTTGAAAAAAATTGAATTTTTGAATTATGAGAGATGGAAATTATTGAAGGTTTGTTACAAAACTTTTCAAGTTTATAGTTCTAAAAATTACATTAGGTTTATGGTAACACTTTAGTTGAGATAAATCATAATCACGATTACTCTCCAAGCCTTTATTTCAATGAATATGAAACAAAAACTTAATATAACAATTATATTACCAATATCCAACCATAATAACTAGTATAATGAAATCAAAATAATATTTAAGTAAATGTAGTAATGAAAAGTATTATTGTTTTGTCCATTAAAAACAACACAAGTGAGACATTTAAAACCTCACACTGGTCGATTAAAAAAAATAAAAATTGTACCAATCACATGCATCAAAAATGAATTAAAATATTAAATACTATTAAATACTTGGAATTTTTTTTTAAAAAAAGCTAATCCAAATGAGAAGATAATATATGTGATGAAACTACTTTGAAATGTGTGTAGCTCTATCCCAATGATCACCCACTATTATTATAGTCATCAAGAGGAGTATAAGGCATGTACGGAACCCTTTCATAATTATTGATATCCCTATGAAAATAAGGAGGCCCAAAATATCCTATTTTTTGATATGATTCCTTTTAAACTCCAAAATGTAAGCACATCACTCCTTGGTTAGACATAAAAATTATACAATCGACATGCACTTTTATAGGTAAAGTGGAAGGTTGTTCTAGGCATTAATTTCTCTAAATAAAAATTAAGGATTTGATTTGGATTGGTAAACATAATTATATTGACATTTAAAAAAGGGAATAAATTTTCAAGGAACCCTGAATTTATCTCTGTAAAAGTTTAGAAAATTTGAATGTCAAGGATGGGAGGTATTTTTAAAATAGCTAACAGTACTCTTCACTACAAGAAGTTTCATTTATATAGAATGATCACAAATGTTTGGACACCAGATGAATGGATTGGTATATAGTATATTATTAAGAGTTATAAATTAAATAATTTTTAATCCATGTAGAAAATTTCATCCCAGTTTTAAAGTAACAATATTGGAAATATGGAAATTAGTGGACATGTGTTCATGGGATTCCATGAAGTTTGACCCATTTTGTTTAACTTTATCCTGATCTCTCAAAATCTAACCCACCTATAGTGTAAAAAAACATAATTGAAATTAAAACCTTTCAAATAATATAAAATTATCCGATTGAATTAAATGATAACTACTATTTGTTATTATTTTCAATAATTAAACAGTTTAACATAATGGTATGAGGGTGAAAAAGGATAGTAAATCATAGTGTGATCACATCCGAAACCTAAAAATTTCTAATATTAGGAAAAATCACATTTGAAAAAATTATGTATGCATAAATTCCATAGTTCATGAAGATATAACATTCATAGTAAAGTCATTTCATGAAATCAATTTGAGAAGATAAAGAAACACATCAAAAATTAATCTCAGTAATAATGTAAATAACTTACTCATAAATTATATTAGAAAAAAATTCAATGATATCCATGAAATTATTCTTAGAAAGAAAATAAACGAGTCAACCATGATAGTAAATCCCAATGTGTGCGTGTCATACATTTTATTCTCTTCTCCCGACTTTTAATTTAGTTAATATAATCCATTTTCAAAAATTTTAGCTTATTTGATTATTTCTACTGAACCCTCCCTATACTATGTGAAATAAAATTTAAAAAACCCACTCACATTGTCATTCTAGGAATTAAAATTTGTTTGGTTCCATTCAATATTGTGTGTTGTATTTTTTTTAATTTTTTAATTTTTTAATTTTAATTTTTTTAATTTTTTACTTTTTTAATTTTTTACTTTTTTAATTTTTTACTTTTTTTTTCAAAAACAACATTATGAATAAACTATAAATCAGTTCTATATAGTAATTAAACTGATCAAATAAGGGAAACAATTATAGGAAAATCATTTTGTAAAGTTAAAAAACATTAATTATAATATATATATACCTTTAATTAAATATAAAAGGTTCACATTTACTAGTTCTGTGAAATGATGTATGAAGATATTAAATAACATAATTAACCTGTAAAATAATCACAAAGATTATATCTCTATATTAAATAATTTGAAATGATATAATAATTTATATAATTGAAATTTTTTAACATTTACTTAAAATCACCCAATAATGGTTATTTATATTCTTAATCTCACATGATATCAAGGATTTAATTATTTTAAATGATAAAAAAAATATGAAAATGGGAAAATCCACATTAATGTTCAATAAATTCCATTATTAAATAGGATTTTTTATAAGTATTCATGCGTAAAAGTAATGAAAAAAGATAGATAAAGATTAACATTAATATATAATAGAAGAAAAAAAGAGAGAGAAAAATGGAAAGATGATGAAAAACATAATAAAATCCGAAATACATTATAACCCCCCAATATTCTTATTAAATATAATATTTTTCTTTATTATATTGAATTGCATGCTAAACCATGTTGTGCTTTCATTACACACTACACTTGTTTTTCTTGTGTTGTGGATGACACCGATTTTTTATGAAACAACATTTTATTATTATTTAAATATGACAATAACCTAGATTTTAAATTAGTAGGTATGAATAAAATTTACTAACATATGAAATATATGGATTATAATATGAATTCAATGTTTATGAAATAATTAGAAATGAAAATATATACCATATAAATATAGTAGATTTTTTTTATTTTTATGATCCTAAAGTTGTTTTGTATTAATAAATTAAATAAATTATAATTAGTGAATGATATTAATGAAATATATATTTTATACACTCAATAAATTTTTTTAATATTTTTTTATTATATTTTATAGGAATACAATAAGAACTAACTCAATTTTATTCATAAAAACATATTTTTTTTCTTCTAAAAGGTAATTTTATCGCCTTTTAATGGAGAACCCATATATAATAAAGAATTTAACACTTTAATATATTCCATTTAACAAAATTATAATAATCAAGAAATTGGGATATGAATATTTAATTTGGTCTATTTTTTGGTATTTCTATAACAAGTTTCATGTTTTGATGACTAGTACAAATATACTAAATTTTAATTAAAAACCAAAATTTTCATCAAAATAATTTGTATGGTTAAATTATATTATTAAATGGATTTAAAGTATAAATATATTATATTTTAGTTATTTAATATGTTTCAGGCAATTTTAATTAATTTTACATGAAATTTTGATGTAAAAACATTTCAATGTTTTGTAAGTTGTAACTTTTAAAACCAAATTTTTATTCTAACAACGATATTACTTTTAAATGAATTACTGAAACTTATGTGGTTTCAATTTATAAAAATGTATTCCATATTTCAAATTAGTGGGTAAAAATAATGAAAAAAGTGTTTTTTTATTTTTTGGCATTATAAATAGTAAATCCGCAATTTTTATTAATACGATCAAAAGTTAAATCCAGTAATTTAGGTTAAAAACAACAATTTAAAATTAACAAAAAACTTGTCTAAATACAATTGGATGAGTTTTTTTTCAAAATAAATAATCCTGGGTTCTATGTGGTATACTTTGGATGCCACTTGGATGAGATTATGTTATATAATATATTTTATTTGAAGAAAAGCTAAATATGTACTACCCAAATATTAATAACAATATCAATTTTAATATATTGTTATACAGAAGATATGTTCGACTATAAATACTCATTTAAAAGAGAAAAGGTTTATCTGTATCATTTAAATTTATTTCTAATTTTTAGTAATTAAATAATTATCTTAAATTATTATAAAATTATTTTGCCGAAATTATTTCATTTTTGGAAAATCAATAAAATAATCATAATTAAAATGAAAATAAACATTAATGACACAAACGCTTGTCCATATATTATTTTTCAAGTATTTCATGACCATAATCACACATATTTTGAATTATTGAACATTTTGAGACATATGGAAATGATTATGACACTCATAATATTTTATCTAAAATAATGTTATAGTTTTCAAATTATTATTTTTATTCAATATATATATATATATTAAATAATTACACAAAATTGATGTAGTAATAATTTTAAAAATAGAAATATCAAATTAATGTTATTAAAAATATTAAAATAAATAAAACATTGGACTATTAATATATAGAAAAAATTTTATCTAAAAAATTTACCTCTTATGAATATAATAAATTATTTGTTTAAAATTTAACTTGTTATTTTATTATTTTTCAAAATCAATGAATTGAATAGCGTCAAAATTTACACTATTGATTGTTTATCAAAATAAGTTTTTATTAGATTATATAAAAATCATAAAACATTTTTTAAAAAAGAAAATATTTATTATATGATCTAAAATATTATAAATCATTTATTTATTCATTAATTGACATTAAATAATTAAAAAATACACTCTTTTAAAATTGATAAATTTGTTACCTTAATTAAAATTAAAATAGAAAAACTAAGGCTTAATTAAAAGGTTAAGGTATAAATAGATAAAAAAAAGTTGTCTAAAATTTATTTGTTGATTACATTAAAAGCCTATATCATCTCATTTTCTAAAATTATACTTTTTTTAGGTTTTTGGATGCGTTTCTTATTTTATTATAAATTAATATGTCTGGAGATTCAAAAAGTACCCCTAGCCTCAATTATAAAAGGGAACCCCCTCCCTAATTTCTCCACATCACTATGATCCTTAAAGATTGTGAATAACTTACCCAATTCCATTATCAAAATTAAAATCCATATTCTATAGGTTATGGTCTTCTCAAAAGACCAAATCTGGTGTCTATAAGAGGAGATCTAGAGGGATCTCATCGAAGAAGGGGTAATCTCTTTTATAGGCTCTCTCAATATCTTGTCTTCTTTTAGTTACACTTCCTATATTGTTTCCATGATATAGTAATAAATACACTATAAATTAAATTATGAAATTTTATTAAAATTATGGAACAACCATATTTCCCTTTTTATCCATCATATAAAAAATGAAATCACCACTTGTGGGTACGTATGACCTACCATCTCAACGTTGTGGGGTATTATGTTTTTAACCACTATTTTAATTGTATGTTTATAATTATGGAAATAAAAACTATTTATAATTATTATAACATGATATTTATTTTTTTAAAAATATATACCATCAACATCCATACCATTCTACAATTAGTGGAATGACATTATCGCTCGTGCGCACATACAACCTACCGTCTCCACGATTCAATGTGATTCATTATACATGATCTTAATTTACGAAAGATTATATAAATTTATAGAATGAATAAAAAAGATATATATTAAATTAATATAATTCTAGAAATGATATAACTATATCCTAATAATAATAACCAAAACATACATGACAAAACATTTATAAGAAAATGAAGTTGTTAATACCCAAAAAACTAGTAATAATGAAATGTTATTAACAAAACCGGTGATAAGACGATCTTATTTAGTATCATGATTTCTTAATAAGTTAAATTAATTATTCAAACTATTATATAGGTGGTTCAGATATATACCAATGTTATCATACCTAAGTTAAGGTATTATTTTTGTCTCACTATTATTTCTAGGAGACAAACACTGTATACACAACATGTTTCTTCTTTGTGGTGTATATACTACCAATGAATGTATTATATGATTACTATCTAGATGAGTATGTAATTTTAATAATTCTATTTCTTTAATGAGGAATAAATTTCTATTTATAACAAAGTGAATAGTATTTATTTAACAATTTCTTCAATATTTAGAATTGTTTCATTCTAAGTCTCTGTTGGATAATATTTATCATCCACATCCTTTAAAAAAAATGCTTTCATAAAATGTTTTACTATTCTATTATCAGTATTTAAAGTCATTTTAATCCATTTTTAAATTTTTATTACATAGTTTCAATGTAATATTTCATTTGTTTTCCAAATAAGGAACTTTTTAACTTCTCCAGAAAAAGTATTAGAAGATTGTTTTCTTTTAACTTATTCAACATGAAAAGAATTTTACACTATTATAATGTTTAATTTCCTTGAAGATTCCTTTAAAATATTAAAATATTATTTTCAAATAATTTATTTTATTTTAAAATTATTAGACCTTTTAAGAACAAAAATAATCTTTGAAGAAGAAATTATATTTTCTTAAAGAATTATTTTCAATAGTTATATCAAAATTACTTTCCATCTAATATTAATCAATTTGATATTATATGTGATTTAATGGGGAAATTTTTTTTTCAAGTGTATTATCCCTATTATTCATATTATTTTACTATGTTTATGATGGAATGATATTTATGAAATCCATTTCTTTTCAATGATTTATTTATGATGGATTAATGTTTATGAAACTCATTTGGGTATGATATGATGGATGATTTACGTTCTTATAGAAAAAATAAGTTTTTTACTTACGAGATGACTAGGACATATATCTACCTCCAATTCATTTGGTAAATATTTATTTATCATGAGATAGACATGTATAGAACATGAAATGATCTCAGTTCAGAAATACAAAGCTAGAATGAGAAATTATCCCAGTTCAGTAATACAGGGCTGGAATGAGAAGTAAGCTTGGTTTAGTAATACACGATTGGAATGAGGAGTGAAATAAGTTCATTAAAGTAATTTTTTCATATTGATGGTCTTGGAAATGAGCCTTGGGTAATATGGAAATGATTTTCTATTATGATGTGTTTTCCATAATTCTATGTTTCATGGCAATGATATTTTCTCATGGTTCATGTTCCCTAATGATTTATTCCATATGAACTATGAAGATTTATTTCATCACTCAAGATATTTATATATGTGATACTTGGTATGATTTTGAAAAGTTATTTTGTGGTTTTTACGTCATTGTCTTCATGTTTTATTTGATATTTTTCTTGTTTACCCTTATAGATCATTTGAGCTTAGCCTTTTCATATGTTTTCTTTTCCCAATGATACAAAGGAAGGTTTTAGGTAGGAAAACTAAATGGGAAGATATTTATGGGAGTTTTTTTAATATATTTCACCAAATTAGAATAATTTATTCTATGTTTTCACAAGAACTAAAATATTACAGTCTTTGAACATATGTTAGTGTAATGTATTTAGTTTTTCGCAAAAGTAATATAATATTCTTGTACGTCAATCTTGGGTAGTCAAAGTTAGTATCAGAGAGAAGGTTTAGTCAACCTTGGGAAAATATCATATGAAAACTTTAGTGAGATACCTAAAGATGTTTCTAAGGATTTTTCTAGGGATATCCTAAGGACAAGTCTAATTATAGTTTACAATAATCTAACTTTGGTAACAATTATGAATAACCTAAGATTAAACCAAAGATATCATATATTGAAATATTATAACTAATTTCCCATAATTATGTGTTTTTCATCTAAGATAAATATTTCTATCACTTTTCATTATGGTCATATTCAATATCCAAAATAATATAAAACATAGTTAACATTAAATGTTTTAGATGTTGAAATCATGGGAATTATATGTCCTAAGTGGAATCCTCATAAAGATAACCCAGATGGTGATATGAGTATTGGTTACAAAACTGAGGATAAAGTGACTATAAAAAACACGTGAAAGGTATGAGATGATATAACCATATTGTTTACCTTATAAATTAGAAGTATGATTAGATTAAGTTTGAGGAGCCTTAACACATGATTCACATTTCATAATAATAGAATGAATAAAATAATGAAGCCTGAGTAATGGGTTTGGAATAAAGGTGGATGATTGAATTGTATATTATAAGTATTATCAATATATATTTTTATTATGTATTGAAATTTATATTTAGAATGTTTACGAGGAAATAGAAAAGTGATTTAAGGGAAAGGTAATATTTTGATTAAGGGAAGGTAACCTTTAATGTGTTCATTATGAAGAGAAAATTGTGTTTATCTTAGATTAAGATATGTTTGATATGATTAATTAGAAGATAATAATTAATGTTATTTTGACATGTGTGTTATGTTATCATGGATGAATTTTAAAACATTTTTTAATTAAAGAATATATCCAAAACTTTTTGAATAAGGAATCATTCATGTTTTTAATAAGGATTTATGGCAATTCAGGTTATTACCACGTTTCATGATAATACAAGATGAAGGAATTCACATGTTTTTAATAAGACAAAAAAAATATACGTTATGATTTATGGGTGATAAAGTATTATCTCTGCATAGGTGGGCTTATGCATATTTGATAACTTGTGAAAGCCTTTTTGTTGTGACAATGAGAAATTAACTGACCCGTCATTCTATTTATGGATCACATGTTATATTAATTATTCAGTAGTGATAAATTAAACATCATTTCCTTGAATAAGAGATTAAGTGGAAATTTTTAAAGGCACAACCAATGGTGAGATTTTACTAAAATAATGTAAGTATTTCTTCTCATGTTCTTCATATTTAGGGAAAGTATCTTAATATAAAAATGTTATCAGACTACCTTCATTATAAATTAATTATATGTTCACTTAGATTAAGGAAGATTTATTGATTTGGACTGTTAACATTATCCTAATGATGTTCTCTATCACTCTATATCAGAACATGTCATTTGAATTTCTCTTTAATACCCATGTTTTTAATTTCAACCTATGTTCTCCTAGGTGGAAACCCAATTGTGAGTGACTTTAGGTGACTGTTATGTTTCTAAAATTCCTTTTCAAAAAGAAATTTTATTTTTATTTGTTATGATGTAGGTTTCAATGAATGGAACATTAAAATTTTAAAACTTGACAAATTTTGAGGGATAAATTCATTTTTAAGGGTGTAGAATTTAACGCTGTAAAATTTTTAGGAAATATTTTTTCTTTAGTATCTTTAATTTCATGCTAAAACATTTAAAGTGTTCATTACACACAACATCAGTTTAACTTTCGTTGCACAAAACACTGAGTTTCAAAAAAACATTATTTTATTATATTTTAAATAAGATAATAACCTAGATGTTAAATTAGCATGTATTAATAGTATTTACTAACATATAAAATACATGTGTTGTAAGATGAATTCAAGGGTTACCAAATAATAAGAAATGAAAATATAAACAAATTAAATATAATGGAAATATTTTTATTTTGGTACTCATAATGATGGTTTATATTAATAAATTAAATTAATTATCATAAGTGAATTATATTAATAAAATATATATTCTATACACTCAATAAAATATATTTTTTATATTTATTCATTAGATTTTATAGGCATATGTTAGGAACAACCTAATTTTAGGCATAAAAACTTATTTTGTTTCAAAAGACAATTTTAAAGCCTTTTAATGGGGAACCCACTTTTAATCAATTTGATTGACAATATTATATATATTATATTTCAAAAAATAAACCCCGTCATTGTAAGAGGGATATAAAAATTTATTTTGGTTTAATATTTGTTTTTTTTCTGATAAGTTTCATTTTTTGATGAACTATACAAATATTCTAAATTTTAATTGAAAACAACATTTTTCATTGAAATTATTTATATGGATAAATTATATTATTTAATGGTTTTAAAGTATAAATATATTATATTTTTATCATTTATTATAATTGAGTTCATTGTCATTAATTTTACATTAAATTCTGACTTAAACACATTTTAGTCTTTTGCATGTTTTAACTTTTAAAACTTATTTTTATCATTTTGAAAACGAGATTATTTTTAAATTAATTACTGAAACATATATATTTTTAATTATAAAAATTTTATTTCATATTTAGAATCAGTGGGTCTAAATTATTAAAATTTATTTCTTTTATTTTTGGGCATTATGAATAGTAACTTTAGTAATTTTTGTTAAAATAGTAAAAGGGTGAATCCAGTAATTTAGGGTAAGAATAATATTATAAAATTACCCTAACACTTGTAAAAATATAATTAGATTCTTTTTTATCAACCAAAGTCATAATTACATTAAAATAGTTTCAATTGGAAGCCACTTGGATGAAATTAGGAAATTTAATATATTTTATTGAAAGAAATGATAAATATGTCTTACTCAAATTGTAATAACTATATCATTTTTAATATTATGTTATACAGAAGATAATTTCAACTATAAAAACTTCTTTAAATTATAAAATGTTTTTTATTAGGGTAATTGTTTTTTAATTTTTTTGAAATAAATAATTACCTTAAACACCTATATAATGATGATGAAAAAATTATTTAATTAATGGAAAACAAAAAAAATAATTTTAATGAAAATAAAAATTACCAATAAAAGACCAAAAAACAAGAGAAAATATAATTTTTTGATTATATAATGACCATAATAATTTATGGGTCAAATTATTTACCATTTGGAGCCACATGAAAATGATTATGACACTCATAATGTTTTATCTAAATTAATTTTAGAGTTGTAACATTTATTTTTTTATAAATATAACATTTTATGAAGGATTGTTCTGATTATATATTTGACTATAAGTTTTATTATAAAATCTAGAGAATTTATATTTTTCATACTATTTTATTTTTAATTTTTATTCAACAAATATGTATATAAAATAATTACACATAATAAATGTATTAATTATTTAATGAATAGAAATATCAAATAAATGTTATTATAAATATTTAACTAAACATAATTTTGGATAATTAATATATAAATGAAATTTTATAGATGAAATTATCCTAGTAGTAGTATAATAAAATACATTTTTAGAATTTAACTTATTATCTTAATATTTTAAAAAATCAATTAATTAAATAGTTTCAAAATTGGCACTATTGATTGTTTATCGAAATATTTTTTAAATAAATTATTTAAAAAAAATAAAACATTTTTAGAAATAAAAAATATTTATTATATTATCTAAAATATTATTTATTTTTCATTTATGCTGTAATTGAAATCAAATAATGAAATATTACACTCTTTTAATATTGACAAACTTGTGACTTTAGTTAAAATTAAAATAGAATAACTAAGGATTAATAAAAATGATATGTTATAAATTGATAGAAAAACTAGTTTAAAATTCATTTCCTAATGATATTAAAACCCTATCTCATATGATATTCGAGAATAAGATATTTTTTATGTTTTTGGATGTGGTTTTATTTTATTATAAACTAATAGTTTTTTATATTCTAAAAGTCCCCCTCACATCAATTATAAATGGGAACCTACTACCTCATTTATTCAATTCACCTTGAGCCATAAATCTCATAAATTCCATAACTATTTCCATTATCAACATTCCTATCCATTTTATAGAGGTTCTGGTTCTCTTTAAAGTCATACTCTAGTGTCTCTAAGAGGAGATCTAGAGGGATCTTACTGATGAAGAGGTGATCTCCTTTAAGGACTCTCAAGATCAATTCTCAATTAACTTCATATTCCTATGTTTTTTACATTATATGATAATAAATACATTATAAATTATATTTTGAGATGTTATTACAATTATGGGACAACCATATTCCATTTTTATCCATCCTATGAAGAATAAAAGCACCACATGTGCGTACATACAACTTACTGTCTCCATGATGTGGTGTAATCTGTTTTTCAGCACCACTTTACTTGGCTGGGTATAATTATGGAAATAAAAACAACATATGATTATTCTAGACTGATTTTAATTCTTTAAAATAACATATACCATCACCTACCATACCATTATATAATTAATGGAATAATATCATTACTCAGGCATACCTATGGTCTACCGTCTCCATTATGCGATGTGATTCATTCTTTATGATCTTCATTGAAGCATGATTATATAAATGTATAGAATGAATAAATAGGATATATATTACATTAATATCATTATATAAATGATACAACTAAAACCTAAGAACAAGAACCATAACTTATATGACAAAAAATGCATAAAAAAAATTAAGTAGTTAATACGCGAAAGATGAGTAATAATACAATTTTATTAACCAAACAGATGATAAGATGATAATATTTAATATCATGGTTCTAGAATAAGTTAATTACATTAATTAAAAAATTATACATGAGGCTCAGATATGTACAAAGGGAATCAAACCTAAGTTAAGAGATTATTTTTGTCTCACTTTTATTTCTGTGAGACACATGACGTATACACTACATATTTAGTCTATATAGTGTATATACTACCAATGAATGTATTTTAGGAGTCTTATCCATAATATTTTTCTATTTTCATAATTTTATTTCTTTCATAGGCAATAAAATTCAATTTATTATAAATTGAAGATTATTTATTCCACAATATCTTCAATATTTAGATTTATTTAGTTTTAATTATTCGTTGGGAAATATTTTTCATCCCTGTCCATGTTTTCTAAAAATGTTTTTATAAAATGTTTTACAATTTTCCTATGGATATTTAAAGTCATCTTTACACATTTGTGACTTTTTTACTACATGTTTTGAAAGGAACATTTCTTTTATTTTACAAAGGAGGTTCTTTTTGACTTTTCTAGAAAAAGTATGAGAAGATTGATTTCTTTTAACTTATAAGGCATAAAAATATTCTTACACTATCATAATGCTTTATTTCCTTAGAAATACCTTAAAATATTACAAGAATATTTTCAAATAAATTGTTTTATTTTAAAAATTCAAGACCTTTAAAGAAAAGAAAACATTTTTAATAGAGAATGGATATATTCCTCAACAATTATTTTCAAGTATTCTATAAAAATAATTTTTCATATAATAATAAATTATTTGATGTTATATATTCTTTAACAGGGAATTTTTTTTGAATGATATTATTCCTATTATTAATCTTATTTTATTATGTTTATAATGGAATGATATTTATAAAATCCATTTCTTTTTCATGGATTATGTTATGATTGATTGCTACATATGAAACCCATTTGGATATGATATGATAAATGATTTTTTTATGGAAAAATATGTATGGTTTTAAATATGATATGGGTTGGACCTATATCACGCTATAATGAATTGGGGAAATACTTATATCTCATGAGATGGGTAGGGATAGAATGAAAATGATCTTAGTTCAATAACATATAGTTGGATTGGGAAATGATCTCAGTTCCATAATACAGGTCTATAATGGAAAGTAAATCGGATTCAGTAATACAGTGTTTGAAGGAGGAGTGAACTTAGTTCAATAATGGAATTTTTCCACTATATTGGTCCTGGAAATGAACTTTGACTAATATGGACATTATTCTCGATACATACATGTTTTTCACAATTCCATGTTTTATGCCAAATTCTACTTTCTCATAGATCATGTTCCTTTATGATGTATTCCTTATAAACTACCATGATTTATTTCATTTCTATGATTTTGATAGATGTGATACATGATATGATTTCCAAAAGATATGTTCACGTTTTAACATTTTTATGTTCATGTTTTGTTTGATATTTTCCTTATTTACCCTTACCGAGCATATGATCTAACCCTTTTCATATGTTTTATTTTCCTCAGGATGTAAATAATGGTTTTAGGTAGGAAAAATAAAGGGGAATATATTTATGGGAGATGTTGTAAATATTCCAATAACTTAAAATAATGTGTTCCAAGATTCCAAAGGCACTAAAATATTAAGATCTTTGGGTATATTTTTATCTAATTTATTAAGTATGATGTAAAAGAAATGTAATATTCATGTATTTCATGCTTGGGTCATTAGATGCATCCACCACCCACACATAGAGTGTGTATTGTCCTCACTATAATTAACGAGAATATGTGATGGGAGGATACAAATTGATGGGTGTCACTAAAAAATAAATGAATTTATTTTATTTATATTATTTATAAAAAATGAAAACACACAATAAATAAAAAAGGAAAAATCAATATATGTGAGGTTTCTTTACTTTATTATATTTTATAACATAAAAAAAAATAAAAATAAAAAATTGTCATTAATAAAAATAATATACTAGATGTGTTGTGTATATATACACGAGATGTTCTTTTTTAAATATAAGATCAATAAAAAAAATTTCCCTTATACTTACGGTCGGGTTTGATCTAGTGACTGGTCCAATCCCATATAACACCACAACCATAAGAGAAAAATTCATTATTCGATTTTTTGTATTTTATATATCTTGTTATATAAAATGAATAGAAAAAATAATAAAATAATGAGTAGACATGATATGTGATTTTAATTTTTTAAAATATATGAAGTTTCATAGATTAGAAGGACTCAAAACTGGATTATTTGGACTCTATAAAGAGACACTTCCCACCACCCAATCCCTTATTTTTTTTATAAATTTATCCTAAAATTATTTTATATTTTTTGAAAAATAATTTATATTAAACATGATGAATTTTAATATAAACAAAATGTGGTTTTATTTATAAGAAAATTAATATAATTGAGTTAGATGGAAAAACTCTAACCTGGGTATTTTAGACCATGGGTTATAACCCTTCCAAATAATCCAACCCAATCATGTGTTGTATGTATTTTTATTTATATATTTCTAAAAATATCACATATCTTGTAATGAAAATTAGAAATCATAATGTAAACACTAAAAATGTTTATTTTTTAAATGAAAAACATATATTATATTTAATTTAGGTGTATATTTTTACACAAGTTTGGGAAATCCTAGTATGTTCCTTGTAGTTATTTAATTATTTGATTAATTTTATACTAAAATGTACAATTTTAATTTTTATAGGGGGTGTTTGAATACATTATTTAGCCTAAAAAATTAATGAATATTTTTTTCATATAGTTAATATGATACCAAGAATGTAAATGAGTTCCCTTTCCAATGTTTCTTCACACTCCCATAATAGGATAAGAAATCCAAGATCATGCTTTAATGGAGGTGAAGTAGAAAAAATGAATAAGAACCAATTTATATAAACAATAGAGGTGATTTGAATTAATGGAATATGAAAAGAAAATGTGATGTTAATAAACTTGTCAATCTTTTCTATGGAATTTTAATCAAATGAGGAGTTTTGTTTTGCAACCATAATATATTCTTCAATGGTCAATCAATCCTAAAAATTAAAAAAATTTCCAATTAAAAAAATATTTGAAATTTTTTAAATTTATTTGAGATATTTTTATTACTTTATTCTTAAAATGATTATTAATGGATGGAAATTGAAGGGATATTAGAGGAGAGGTAATAAAGAGAGATAAAGAGAGAGAAAGATAAAATGAGGTAATGAGAGAAAGAGGGTGGGGGGGGGGGTATATTTTTGTAGTCACATATCAATGATGATGATAATATCACACACATAAAAAAATATTGGTTTTAATACAAATTTATGTATAAAAAAGTTAAATACGTATAGACTTTACAAGAAAACGGTCAAAACTGCACTGTTTAAACTATTCCATTCTCCAAAAAGATGAAAACATTGATCATTATGTCATAATGAATAAACATTAGTAGGTGTTAATAAGATTATATAGTATATGTAAACCCTATGTAGTATCTGAAGGATCATTAATGGTTTTCAGTTTTTTATTTCTAATAAGTTAAAAAAACTGAAAAAATAGTGTCTTTGAATGATGTTTTAAAATAAAGATACATAATTTAAATATCTCAATAGTCAAAAAAATTGATATTTATGATTTATGAGAGAAGAAAATCATTTCAAGTTTACTAAAAAACATATATTTTTCATAGTTCTCAAATGTTCATCATATTTAGAGTAATTCCTATGATAATATTAATTGTAATACTGATTACTCTACATGCCTGTATATCCATAAAATTAGGAACAAATAATTATTTAAAATTGTATATCCAAGGTAAAGAAATTATTTATGGAATAATGGATTCCAAAGTATATTCAAATATATATGTTTTGCAGATAAAAATTATTCATTTTTTAGTCATACATATTGAATCCATGTGGGGGAAAAATTCCAATTTTTTAAATGGATCCATGATCTTAGGTAGTAAGTCCCTATAAGAAATTTTTCCAAAATTTTTGGCTATGGACAGATTACATCAAAAAATCAAAAATTCATTCAAAATAAAAATAACTAATCTCCCTACAAGAATAAAAATAGAAAATTTCAATAATATAAAATAAAATAAAATAATTATTACTAAAATCATGTGTATAAATTAGACTCATCATGTACACATTGTATATATATTTTTCTTTGTATGAGTATTTACTTTTTGGTGTGGTCACAACCACAAATTTATAAAATAAAAATATACCCTAGTATATGTTTACCTCTATGATTGGGTTATTATAGGAAAACATTATATTAAATGGTAATTACAATAAGTAAAATGATACAAAGATTAGATATCTCCTATGTTATAGTCCCATGAGGAAAGAGGATCAATATCAAGTTTGTGAGATTGATGTCTATAACTATTCTACTATACTTCTCTAGCAATTAAATGATACCTTGTATGATTAAAAGTTAAATTTAAACCTTTTCCATGGTGGTGAACTTTGGTGGTACTTAATATACTGTTCCTATCAGAGTTTTCATGAGTTTGATGTAGTACAAATAGATTTTGTAATTTATAAAACAATATGGATATGCTAGTCCTTTATATACTGACCTCGTTTGTATAAAATGATCTACTAGGCTATTGGTTCCCAAAAAAATAGTCAACATTTATTTCATGGATAGTTAGGCATTAGTATATGGTATTTTTATTAATTCGAAGATATAACCTTCCTAAATATTATGATTGATTATTTTATCCCTCTAGAAACTTCCTAGAGGGATGATGAATAAATTTATCCGATGATGCAAAATCAAAACTTGGATACATTTACTTTAGTGGAGAAGTTACCCTATACATATATTTATATCCTATTTTAAAATTGAATAAAATTATCCTTAGATCCTATAGGTGTGGAATCCAAGATCATAAGGCCAAACAGATTACCAAATCTTCTGAATCATAGCATTTAAAGTACATTCTAGAAAACACATGAATATGGGGAGTGTCAAACATGGGGTTGGATATGTAATAAAAAAATATAAAAAATTGGTTCGAAAGAATCAAGAATATGTGATAAGGTGGGTGTTTCGTGTCTGTTCATGACTCTAATCATGGAACATGGCCCGATAAATTTATTATGGCCTCTATGCTAGTTCAAAGGAGGAATATTATTCTGAAAGTAAAAATGATAATACTAATATACTTTATGTCATGGAGTGTTTATAGTTTGAGGGACCCCATCTAAATCATAGTAGTATTTCAAATAGTTTTGTGTTGGATGAAGACACACTTCCACTGCTAAAACCCCATAATCCCACTATTATCCCTTAATATTCATTCAGAACATTCTTCTAAAGTATTGGAAGGATCCATAATTTTCCATTGTAAGTTTTCAAAATATAAGACATTATCAAATTCCACTTTATATTTACCTTCTTACCATATGGTGATATAATAACAACAACCATCCTAGACAATAATGGGGGGGGGGGGGCTATAAGGAAATATCATCTATGATTTCCTTTCATCATGGTGTTTTGATGGCTCAGATTAGTGGCGATGTTATGTAAAAGTGCTATGTAACACACCACTTTGAGAACAATTTTCACAATATTCAATAGTTAACACTAATACCTCCTTGTCACCATTGAGATGAAAACAATACCATGTATTTATAACAACTTTGAATAATTATGATGAGTGAGGATACACTGGTGTAGGCCACCCCCCTTAGGAGACTCCATGACTTAATTACAAAAATATTATTCCCAAGCATGGATTAACTCTTATATGGATTCTATAATGAAGGATCTAGTTCCATATAAAAAGATAAAACTATCTCACAAGTTTGGGAGACCCATATAGATAACGAGGGTTCAATTTTCACCATAAAATAGAGGGATGAGAAGGAAACTAGTAAAGTAACACACATGGTGACTGTTTGTGCATGGGGATTGACCAATGAGAGAATACAAGGAATATTTTTTAAATATTGATGCAGTATTATGAAAATTTTATCCAACAAAAAAAGACATCCAACTGACAGAGGAGAATACCTATCCTTGTAAATCATTGAGAATTCATGGGATAAGATCATCCTATAATGTTGTGATGGATGAAAAATCCAACATACCTATATATTTTTCATACATTAATGTATGTGAATAATTGATCATATGGAATTGAAGACAACCCTTAGATGATATACGGTATACCTTACATTCAGGGGAAGATATCCTAGGTTTTGGGTGATGACTACACCAGTTGATATTGAATTAAAAATACACAAGGGTGAGGTAAGGGTGTATGTCTTTGTGTTTAATGTATTTTTCTAGTCACTAATGTGAAAATATACCTATACCTAGAGTTTTCATGCTCATCACCATCATGCTTTTCCCCTTTGAGCTTTTCAGCTTAGATCTCACAACTATAAGTAATTCATTACAAGGTAGTGGATTTACATAATAGAGGGAATGTTTATAGTAATATGTGATCTCACTTTCTTATGTACTAGAATTGTTGTGTACCAATAATTTAAAATTTATAAATAACATTATTATAGGATGAATGCATGAAAACTTCTCTATAATATTCCATTTATATCTCATAGGGTAAATTTCTAAGTGTTGGATTTTACTTTGAGGGAAGTATTACAATCATGGGAAACCCTAATCTCATATGAGGCATGGATAATCTCACAAATGAACTTTTAGAGGCACCACCCTTTCCAAATTAGGAATACCTTAAAAATCCTCCGTCATTACATGAAATTGGGTTTTATATTAAGGAAAAAGGGCATAATAGACATCATTATATAGAGTTACCCTATCAACTTGATTACCCATGTTTATCTTTATTATTATGGGACTATAATTGTAAGATAATCCAGTTTCATCATACTTGTATAGTTAATGAATTCATGGGTTGGGTCAAATTTTTTTCCCAAGGAGAATTCTTTTTCTACATAGGTTCTTATCACAAATATTGTGATAAAAGTAAAGTTATTTTATAACATGTACTTATATTACCCTTTTTTTATTTTGTTTCCCATTTAAATACAATTATATTAAATGAAATACGTATTCACCAAATATAGACTTAAACCCATTTTTAAATATTATAAAAATATAATAAAATAAAAAATAATTCTCCAAGACACTGAAATGAGTGAAAATGTGCCCTTAATATTTCATAAGGATGTATACTTTCCCATTGGCCACATTGATTTTTTGAAATAATAGTTGATTAGTAGAAAACCACATATTATTCCACTAGGTTTCAATGAAGTCTTAATAGGGTATGCTAAAAATAACCTTATATATTTGGAAATTATTACTTTGGATCCAAAAAAATTCATACTTCAACATTCAGAGTATGTATAACTCACTATCCTTATGGGACCTTACATAATACTATGTTTACCCATGTAAGATCCATAAAAAACTATAGGAATTATTCTAATATAAATTGATGATGAGAGATATGGGTTGGTGCTCATTGATACTTTGGTTCCCCTACGTATCATGGTGCCTGAATTTGAGGTAGTGGATGAAGATGAATGTAATTTGTATCTAGAGATTATTTCCAAATTTCAAATGATCAAGTGGATTCTGTAGAACCAAATATTATCTAGGATCATAGAATATCCTTTAAAAGACTTGTGTGTTCAAGCAGGATGTATCAAACAATAATTTGAACACTTGAGAAAAAATAGGTTTAATCACTATCCATTATACAATTCTTGTCAAATCATATTGGACGAACACTAACTGATTTTAATATATTAAAAAAAACTTCATAAATCTAAATTTTTTACTCAATTTTGAGTTTACTTATTTCCCACCCCTTTACAAGTCATCCTAATGAGATAGGGGATATGTCAACTTTATACTATTATCTCTAAAACGGAAACTATTGAGAAATAATTGGAAGACTAATTAGTAGTTTCTATGAAAATACTGTATGAGGATTCCTCAATGGTGGGAAATACTAAGTAAGAGGCCATATTATGGCTGATATCTACTAAACTACAGTAGTACATCAATGCCAAATATGTATATCTAAAAAAATTACAATATAATATAGAGTATAAGAATCCATTAATAAAAAACATGAGATATGGGATGGATTAGTTCATGTTATAATACATATTGAAGTATGTACTTTTCTTCCTTTACATGACAATGGGATTGGGGAAAGACACTGTGATATAAATGTACCAACCTCCTCTTTATTTATTTTGAATATTGAGTATGAAAACATTTTAGATCACCCATTTTTAATTATAAATTCATGGATACACTCATAAATATATTTATAATTAATAAGTGGCGTTACAGATTGTATATTATTGGTTTGCATGATGTATTTATGTTATTACACACAAGTTTCACATATAATGGTCTTGAAGAGTATAACAAAGTAAAATGTATAAAACTAATCAATCACAGTTGAATATGAGCAGATGTATTTTTCAAATCACCAATTTTTATTTTTAAGCAAGCAATGTTGTTTTGAATGGCCAATTATCTGACAAACATGTGTGCTCATATTGGTACAGACATGCCATATATTGGGAATGTGTGCCCTTAGAATAATCCATGAAAATTCTATTAGATGAAATTTAATAGCTCAAATTTGATTTAGATGTGAAAACATTGATTACTATAGCCATGCCAAGTATGTGGGGCATGTTCATCACTGTATGCTAAAAAATATTCATTTGGCCATATGAAGTGGGGATTTCCTATAATACATGTGAAGTTTGATGAGTATAGGGGGTCCATATTTTTGGGTTATTTACCATCATTATAAACCAATATTATGCTCTTAGATAATAATATATTTGAATGATCAAAGTAATTTAAGTTTTAATATGGGATATATTGTATGGAATGTTTATTCAATAAGAGTTCATGTGCCTCTAGATGGTATTATTGATTCTTTTTTGGCCATCATGGTAAAAAAATTCGAAAACCAAATTGTTTTAACTATTTCCTTGGACTGTAGTTCTAGTTAGTATAGAATGGATATTACAAAGGATGGTTTTTTACTAATTATATTTTAATCTCTTTTATTCTCAATGAATTAATTTTTTCCTTGAAACATATGATGCTTTTTCTTAAAAGGAGAAAAAATGACTTTTTCTAATGATACATTTTTTGGGGTTTTGGTATCAAATTATTTGTACCTATTTTTGAATTTTAGGGCATTATATTTTGAACTAAATTATGGATAAGGTTTAAGGATATTGTTTTTTAAAAAAATACACATGTTCCCCATTTAAACAATAGATTGAAGAAAAACTAACATGAACTATATACAGAACACCAAAATTGGAAAAATCATAGGAGAAAAGAAGACCATGTTGTTTAAAGTAACTATAAAAACCCCAAATACAATAAACTCGAGTCAGTGTCTACGTCATTAAATAGTCATATGATATAAGGTCTAACACCCAAAATAATTTATTAGTAAAAAATTCTGGAAAAAATAGATTCATACCTACTTCCCATTTTAAATTGGGAAAAAATATAAATGAATGTATAAGTTAGTATTCTACATCCTTGAACACATCAAAATATTACTTTTTCATATAACGTAAAATGAAAATAGAAAAATGGTGAGATTAAATTCTCATTAAGGGTTTTATAAATAAGATGTCATAGTGATTAAATATGTAATAATCAATATAGATTATATAATATTTCAAACACATTCCATTCAATAAATAGATGGATTAGAAAAATCTTCCATGGATCATATCAAGGTAATAATATCAGGGATAATAAGAACTATATTATCAAAAAAATAAATGAATAATGTCTTATGTTATGATCTCAAACATAATTAAACCCTACCATCAATTCCTTGTTCCAATATTATTTAATTGGGTTTTTTATATACCAAAAAATAATTTAATAAGGTTATTCAACAGTTTTTTCTCATGGTACCTTTTGATGCATTGAGATACTATTAAATTCTAGGCCACACAAATCACATAATATTCAATTTATTCTATATAAATTGAATTATCAATTTAATTAATCAATAATATACCTCACCAAATAATATATATATTGTGTAAAGAATGTAAAATATCATTATTTCCCCAATCAATCAAATAACTTCCATAATGAAACATCATATCTATAAATTCTATAGGGTTTAATAAATAATCATATCCATGATAAAAAAGTACATATATTGAAGAGAAATTTAATGTCAAATAAAATATAAAAATAGGAAAGTGAATTTTTTAAGAGAATGTTTATGACCAAAAAATTAATCAAGAAATGGGAGATGACCATAGATTTAATAGAAATGTGAATTTGGTAGTAAAATCAGGTAGTTTGGATAATAAAATAAAATGGAAGAAAAAAAAATTTAAAATACATTTTCATTTAATAAATTTTCTTGCAAAACCATTGAAAACTTTTTGAAGATTATATATAGTGTAAAACAGTTGTGGTAGTGGGAAAATCTTTTAACATCGTATATGTTAAAAACAAGCATTCATTTTTTCCTTTTTATAAATAATGTAGAAAAAAAACCTTTCAAAAACATTATAAAGAGTCCATTTAAACCTTATAAAAAGTAATTCATAATAAAAATGACCTTGATAAATCATTTGAATAATTAAAAATTATTTTTTTATTCAATTCTGAAAACTATGAACATGGTATAAAAATATAATCGATCAAAAAGAAAAATAAGACCATATTTTCTTTTAATAATTTATTTACATGTTTCAATGTTAAAATATAGGATAAGTAAGAATAAAACATGGAAACACCCTAAATATATAGAGGATAAGAAAATATATGAATTTTATAAGGGATGGATTATAAGATTCCTTCAATTAAAAATATAGGTAGTATAAAAAATGTGATTGTAAAATAAATTCTTACATCTTTTATAACTTTCAAATTATAACCCCTTAAAAGAGTAAACTAGAATTGAATCAATAATCACCATAAATAAATAAATATTAATTTTAAATACATCAATGGATTCGTATATACACCATATAACAGAAAATAGGTTCAAAATATTGAATATATTACAACGAAGTGGAAGTTGAGACAAAATCGATAATAAAAATAATATCCTTGAAGTGATAATTTATCAATGATGTGATTATGTGTAAAAAATTTAAATTTTCAAATAAACAGTTGAAATACAACAAAAAATAATAATAGGTCATTTTTCACATAATCTTGGAATTAAAAAATAAATAAAGCAGTGGTATAACTCAATGAATAGAAATTGAGTTAAGAAAAAACTTACCTCACACTTACTCTTAGTTGAAAATTATTTATCCTCCTCTATAATGTTTTTACTATTTTTATTAATCAATAATATAACAATAACTAAATTAATATCATATATTATATTCTTATAACATCTTATCACCTTTTCGTTAATAATCTATCATGATTATCATTTTTTCAGGTGTTAACTACTTCATTTCTTCATGCATGTATTGTCGGGTACATTCTGATTCATATATATTGAAAATGGTTCTATAAAAATGATAATAAATATATTTTTATTCATAAATATTATAAAAAATATTTTAAATAAAATAAGGATCATATAAACATTACATTTTCAATTATTCCAAAAATAGTTATTTGGAAAAATTTCAAAAATTATTACTAAGATTATTTTGAAATAGTATACTCAAAATTGATATTCATCCTATCAATATATAACTTTTTTCCAATAAATATTAAAATATTTACATTATTATAGTTTCACTAATATAAAATTTTCATTCCCTATAATCAAGGATAATATGTAACATTCTTCCCTCCATAAGAAATGTCATCCTAAATTTTTTAAGGATATTACATTCTAAAAAAATTATTGTGGTTATTATTAATAACATGTATATGTTAACACATTTATTCCTACATTTAATGTGTTCTCAAAAGTTACTTTACCGATCATGTCATACAATTCATCAACACTTGTTCTCTTGTGTCAATAATCTTGATAAGCACTTAATAGTAAGATATACCTGGTTCCAATTCTATTTATTTAGATGTTAGAACATGCGTTGGGCCTAGAAAATGATTCCTTAATAATGATATATAGAAAAAATTATGTTAATTATATAGACATGGTGTAATTTCCAAATTTTAATCCATAAATATAATTATATATTGAATTTCAAAAGGTCTGATGTACCTAGGGCCCAGTTTCCTTTATTTTTGATCCTTAAAATACCATTCCATAAAGATAATTTCAGGGAAACCTGATATCCTACTTGAAATTTCAAATCATTCCATCAATTATTTCTCTAAACATGTATCTTTATTTGGGATTCTTTAACGTGGTTTGGAATGGTCATTATCATCTCCATTGTATCCTAAATATGTTATATGAATATATTCTCACTTTCACCAACTTCATCCCAAAAATATGGAGTAAGATATCTCTTCAAATATAATGCATCGTACGATTCCATTTTAATACTTCAATAGAAACTATTATTAGAGTAAAAATGGAAAAAGGTAATTATTAATCCCACAGACCTTGAAATTAATGTCATAAAAAACTCAGAATATCTTCTAATGTTGGAATAGTTATTTGAGTCAGTCCATTAGTTTGAGGATGATAGTTGGTGATCGAATAATGATTGATATATAGATACTTCTAAATACAGTTACAAAATTTAAATGATAATCATAGATCATGATCAGAAATAATTGAAATAAGTGCAGCACGATTCTTTATAAGTTTTTTAACATAGAGAATTTCAAGGAACATAAGTGGTTATTCTTTTTTTATTATAAGGAAATGTTTAGATTTAGTAAAGTGATAATAAATTACCCATATGGTATCATTATTTATAGGAGTATTTTGTAATCTAGTGAAAAATTCCATTGTAATTTCATCCCATGTCTATGTAGGAATAGAAAGATGTTTTGTGAATCATCTATAAAGATGTCTCTCAGTCTTAAGCTATTAAAAAAGTGAATATTGATATATAATCAATAATTTTACCTTTTTTATAACCCAAAAAAACCATAAAATCCCTAGGCATATTGGTGAAACCATAGGTTCTAGAGAAATTAGAACTCTGACCATCATCTAATAATTACCATTTTTTTTCTCAGGTATAGATAGAACACATAGGGTATTTAAAAAATTCAAAATTCCATCTTGATTATTGTAGTCTTCCAATTTCCCACCATTATTGAATTTTATTTTCTCTTCAAAATGAACATCATCAAGATGTTAAATTTTTATCTTTTCAAATAAATAAATTTTGATATTTTTTGGAAAGAAGAGTTTTGTTTCCCCTTCCTTAATAATTCCCATATCTATATTTATCAAATCTATACACATATTACCCTTATCAATCATCAATTTGTTTAGCAACCCATGGTCTTTCCTTCTCAATCAATCAACTCCCATATTTACCTTATCTGAATGGTAGTGCATTGATAAATCATAATCCTTAATTAGTTTAAGTAATCTACATTGCCTAAGGTTTAGAAATATCATAGAAGATTTTTATTTCAGACTCTTTTTATCTGTGTATATATCACATATTTATCCATAGAGATAATGTACCCATATCATAAAATAAAATATGATGACTTATAACTCATGATAATGGGTTGAATAGTTCTGTTAATCAGTTTTTATTTCCATGGTGCATAAGAAATAACATTTTTATATTGCATAATTACATAACCATGTTCTTTCTTTAACACATCACTAAATATTTAAAACCCATAATTTCCCTATGGAAGATTCAATATTTGATAATTTCCCATTTCTTATTAATTTATTCAAAAATATTAGTCAAATACATTTTCCCCATAAAATTGACCCCTTTACATATATGATTTTTTAATGGGTTACCTAATAAGGTTTTTTAAAAACAAATTCCAATAGTAACAAGATAAACTAATGAAAATATGTACCTATGTTATTTTAATCTATTTATGCCATTATTTGATTTAATTTTACATCATAGGATCAATTAATATTCCGTACTTGGAGAAAATTTAGAAAAGAAAAGAAACTATATAAATATAGAATTCACACTTTCTAAATTTACTATAAAACTATTTTTCTCTTAGAGTCTTAATAATTAGATATATGTGATTATAATGTGCCTTATAGATTTTATATTATAACATGGTATCATCAATAAATACCACAACAAAATAGAATGATATTTCATTAATAATTTTTTCATTAGATCTATTAAAATAGATGGTTTATTAGTCAATCCAATTTTCATTACTTTAAACTCATAATTTCTATACCTAATATGAAGTACTATATTCAAAATATATTCATTCTTTTTTCACAATTGATGATAGAAAGAAAAAAGGTCAATTTTTGAAAAATATTGAGAATAAAAAATTTGATCAAAAAAGTAATCAAGGTGATGTAGATACTACTTGATCGTTATTGTAATAGAATCTATTTCCTTATAATCAATGCATAACCTCATATATCCATACTTTTTCTTAAATTATAGAATAGGGAACCCCCTGGTAAAACACTAGGGAACATAAATCTATTATAACACAATACCCATTTTTGTTTATTCAACTCCACTAATTCCACACTGGTTGTTCTCTATGGAGTCTTTTACATAGGTCTTTTATCTGGGATTAAATCAGTGGAAAAATAAACATCACATTCTTGAATATTTCCAAGTAATTTATATGTAAATTCATCAATGTATTACAATAAAATAGGAACATCCTCATTTTGAATATTATATTTCCATCTATAATATTTTTCTAATATTCTTCCACATGAATCTCTTTTAGAAGAGGTACTGGTGTCGGATTTGGACAAGACTAAGATCTTGAAGTATCCCATATAATGGAATGAAAATCCACATCTTCATCAATAATCATTATATAATTCTCTTGAAAGTAAATTTTTCTTTATATTTTAAAACTCCTTCAACTACAAGGATTATATCAAAGTCAACCACATGTATAATAATCATTTCTAAAAAACATGCATGCCTATATGTCATAATGTCAACTGAATAACACATCTTTTTTGAGCTTATATTTCCATTTAGATATTTGACTAAAAACTCCTTTTTGAAGGTACTAGGGAAATATTTAATTTTATTTGAAATCATGGAAGATACAAAACACTAAAAAGAAATATAATTAATTAAATAATTAACTAAATTTACATCTATGGTAAAATTAAATTCCACCACATATTTAGAAACTTTAACCTTAGCTGTAGTAATAAAAAAATCTTGGACTTCTACCCATATTCTCTTTGGTAGTAGGTTCCCCAAATACAATGGATATTGGTGTGAATAATTATAATTTTTTTATATATCTGAATCACTAGATAATAGTTGTTTCTTTATTCCCTTTTCATTCACTATATAGAGGAAACATATCTATATACTTTTAATAGAGCCCCATTATATTCAAAAAAGTTCCAAAATGTTTCTTTCCAAAAGTTTCACATGATGGAAATTTATTCATTCCATACCACTTCTTCAAAACATCCCCCTTTTCTTGGTTCCCATACAAAATATTATTCTCTTAATTCCCATTAAAGAAACTAAATCCATAAAATTGATTCTTTTTTTATAAAACATAACATTATTTTATCAAATGATATAAGGGCATGAGAAACTAGTTCTATTTAGAGGCATATCTTAATACTTTCAAAGAAATGATCAATATTTATTTCCAAATAACATATTTAATCTATAGAATTCATGGAAAGTCCTATAAATGAATCCTTGTACTTTGAAATACTATATTTTCTATTTTCTTGAAACTAAGGAACATTCTCTTTAGCTCAGTTCATTGTTCACTAGGGAAATATTTGTCAAATAACATGACATTAAAAAGTATCCATTATATAAGTTCTATTTATTAAAATTCTATAGTATTCTAGATCAAATAACACTATTGATTATAATCACATTTAAGATAGTAAACAATCAATATAACCTTTTTCCTTTCATTGAATCCCAAGGCCAGAAATATCTTTTCAAGAGACTTAATCCATTTCTCAGCTTCAAATACGTTAGTAGTTACAAAAAATGATGGATGATTATATCACATAAAATGATACAATATACTCTAGATGTGTATGGTTTTAGTCATAAATGAGGAAATTTTTCTTAATATGTCAATGATATTTTCAGATTCAACAGTAGATGTATTTAATTTCTTATCTAGGAAATATATATATTATCTATGAGGATTTATAATATTATTTATTCCAGGGTCCACTTCTAACCAATGGAATTTACTAACTTATCTAATAAAATTATGAATTTTAAATCATAATATATAACTCTAAACGTGGTGTAAATCTCATCTTAAATTGAAAATCTACACATATTTTATTTTAAAATAATAAACTTCGATTCTTAAAATCATAAAAATATTTTGAAATCATTCATAATGGAACCTAAAGAAAATTTGTATTAACTAATGAATATATTAAAAGAGTGTAAAAATATGTGTGTAGTAAGGGCCCATTCACCATGAACTATAATTATGGATGAGATATACTTGACCAACTATGTCTGGGGTTATTACACCTAGATTCATCTATTCCAAAGGCACGTCAACATGTAGATTCAAAATAGGGATGAATTTCTAGGAAAACCAACAAATATATACCTTGCCAAATAATTTATGATATTTTACCAAAATTAATAAATATCATCAAAGTTTTTCAAAGTGTTATGTACCATAATCTATGTTTTGATAAAGATAGTTCCCCATGTTTCTAATAAACTTGATTCGATACAAACAATAACAAGACAAACTCCAGTAACCTAGATTCACTATCTACATCATTACATTGGAATAAGATAAAAGGGATCACATAAACATGGATAAATCAATTTAGTAGTACTTAATAACCACATATATATATACATGATTCCCATTGTACATTGAAAATTAAATCAAAATAATATTAAGAGTAGATAGAATGCATCCTTGAACTCATTGAATGATTCCATCATCATATCCCAGGGAAAGAAAAATAGAAATGGTGGGCTGAAACACTCTATATAGGATGTATAAAATGGTGTTTATGTTGATTAAATAATGAATAATTAATATATAAGGATAAATAACTCAATATAAATTCCATTTAATCAATAACTTGACCATGAAATGAAACTATAGATAATATTAAAGTAACACCCTCAAAGATAATAATAAATCAATTCTTAATTAAGGGAATGCATAATGTTGGACATCATGATATCATACAACATTTTATCTTACCATAAAATCCCTATGAACAAACAATTTAAGTCTCTAAGTTGACATACACTAAAATATAATTTAATAATCCTATCCACCTAGTTTTTCTCATGCGATCTGTCGATGCATCAATGGGATATGTAATTCCTAGCCCAAACCATCTCGACATGTCCAACTCATTAATCATATATTAAATAGTCAATTCAATTTATAAATAATATTCCTTATTAAAAAAGCAGTATTGAGTAAATAATAAAGAGTATAATTATTTACCTTGTAAATCAAATATCATTTATTGTGAAAAAAAGAAAGTATAAATGGTGTATAGTTTACACTACCAAAAAGAAGGAATTAAATAGTGCTTAAATTGGCCTTTTTCAGTGCTAAAAAATCATTGACTACCAGATCATGATTAAAAGTCATATGATTTTATCATCAGTCGAAAAATGATGATAAATATGTCATTTATATGAACTAAAAAAGAATTGATAAAGGGTGTCTTTACCATCTATGTTCGAAGTAAGGATAAAGGACCCTGTTTATTAGTACTTTTATTTAGTTTAAATAAAGGACCCATTTATCGGTGCTTTTAGAAGCACTGCTCAAGGGACACATCACCAATGCTTTTAGAATAACTGATAAAGGGTCACTTCATCAACACTTCTAAAAGAACAAAGAAAAGTATCCTTTATTAACGAATATAATGGGGATAATTTAGAGTGCTACTAAGTTTATAACATAATACATCACCACAAATAGTGTAGGTATAATATAGATAACACTATAAAGAATATACTTGTATAATAAATATTATAAATGAAATGAAACTAACAATAAAAACACATGAAACAATCACTATATTATAAAAATTTAAAATTATGGTTAATAAAATTATACGAGTAAGTAAAAAGTATCATAGAAAAAAAAACATCAATGTTCCTTTTATCTTTTCCCCTTGACCCCCACTAGAGATATTTCCAAAAAAACCATACCTACTCGAGAAAAATAATTCACCTGTATAAGAGAAAACTCTTATGTTCATAATACTATAAACAAATAAATAAAATATAAACTGTTAATTTTAAATTAAACTTTTAAACCGAACTATGAGGCATACTAGAAAAACTATTTATCATATTGAATTGCGATTGATTCTTCCATGTCACCCCTTTTGTTTTTCATCGTCATGAATTATATCTATAAAAAATAACTAAATATGTATATGATAAAAATGATAAGGAAATTAATTAAAAATAGAATATTAAATGATGAGAAAAAATATGAGTTTTTTTCTCGATTTTAGTGATATGATGTGCATATTAAACTGAAATGGAACTTGTGGGTTAAAAACACACACTTGGAGTCATATCGGTCACAACATGCTTCAAATTTTGGTGTGGATAATTCTTAAACATCCCAAAATTACTTATGGATCATTTTTCTAAAGATTCAAATCATTCCAAATGTGTTTTCTCGGTTCTGAGTATTTCATGTGTTTTTTTACTAAAATATCAATTTAAAAATGAAACACCTACTTTGATTCATATTAGTCACATCATTTGTCCATTTTAAGTTATAATTATTGCTACATGTCACAAATGACTGGTGAAGAAATTTTATAAATTTTTAAGACAATCTCAGTTCATTTTCTTCATTTTTTTGTGAGTGACACTTTGTTAACTAAAATGTAAATTTTAAACACATAATAGAAACACTGAGTCATACCAAGAAGATCGTGTAATATATTGAGGTAAGTTAGATTTATATATGTCAAATATAACTTATGGATCATATTACTAATTCATTAAAACAATCTATATGAATTTTCTCAGTTCTGAGTAAGTTAATTTGTTTTGTACTAAAATTAATGCCAATTTGAAATAAGAAGACAAATCTGGATTCATACTGAGCACAATGTGCATCATATTAAAGATTTGATAATTACTACATTGCCCAAATTATTTATGGACATTTATTCATAAATTATAAAACAATAAAAAATCATTTTTTGAGTTTTGAGTTTGTCACTTTTGTATTTTTCTAAAATTACATTTTACACTAGATACACACCCTTTGAGTCATACCGATAACAACATTTGTATGTTTTATGTATGATTGATTCCTACACATCATAAATAAATTAATAATAATTTTACTAAATTATCTAGACTATATTGGTAGTTTTAATGGTTTTAGGGAGTTTATCTTTTTGAACTAGAATGTCAATTTTAAATGGATAACGAACACATTAAGTAATATTGTGCACATCATGCATCAGATTGAGTTTCATATGATTATTAAATGTCAAAAATGACATATGGATCATTTTATTAATGTATCAAAATAATATGAATATGTTTTATTTGGTTTTGAATATGTTAATTGTATTTTTTATTAAAATTAATGTCAATTTTAAAATGAATGACACACTTGGAATCATACCATTCAAAACGTGCATCATATTATAGTGTTTTTAATTATTACGCATCAAAAGTGACTTATGGATATTTTTAATAAATTATGAAAACAATATTAATGTATTTTCTAGGTTTTGATTATGTTAGTTTTGTTTTTTATAGAATGTTTTTTAAAACAGGAAACACACACTTTGAGTCATACCAGTCACATCTTGAGTTGCTTTGATGTGAGTCTGATTCATGCACACCACAAATAACTTGTGAATAATTATAATAAATTATTAATATAAACTAATAGTTTTATCTTGATTTTTTGTTAGGGACTCATTCTGAAATAAAAATTCAATTTTAAAAAGACAACATACACTTTGAGTCATACCATGAACATTATTTATTGGAATAAAGTGAGGTTAATTCCAACACATCAAAAATTAATTATAGATCTATTTCTTAAAGTATCAAAACTATTATAATGTTTTTAATGATTTGGAGTATGTTAGTTGTCTTTTTTACTAAAATTAATGTCAACTTTAAATAAAAATTAACACTTCCAAGATTTTATAAGATATATTATTTTTAATTTTATATCTTCTGTTGTACGCTAAACCAATATTATCTTGCGCTATACGTAAAACCGTATTAGTTTGCAGTATACGCAACACTAATCATGGATCGTGTTACACACAATTTAAAGTTTGTTTAATAGTAGTTATTCTAAGAAACATTGAGTGTATATAAATATATATATACAATGTATAAATGAAATATGGTTTGATTTTGTTATAGGCAACAACAAAGAAGTCTTGCAGTACACGCAACCCTGACTTGGCTTGCACGAACTTCCTCGGTAGCGTGTGTTGTACGCAATACCGGAGTTCACTAAACAATAATATATGGTTATAATATTATTATAAACTACACTATATGAATTTTATTAACTACATTTTTAATTTTATAACATTATTAATCATCTTAGACATTTTTTAGAACATGGTATGAGAACAAAATAAATTTTTCGGGTAAAATAATTATTTTTCAAAAAATAAAGTTTTGCCGCCTTCTGATGGCACCCCGAAAATTAAATTTAGTTTTTAACATGTTTATAAGTTCAATTTGACAAAATAAAATTCTTCTTTTGAATCAAGATATAAAAATTTACTTTGGATAAATTTTTCATATTTTTCTGATAAGTTTCTTATTTTGATGAATAGTAAAAATAGGCTAAATTTTAATTAAAAACAACTTTTTTCATTGAGATAATTTATATGGTTTTATTATAGTACCGAATGATTATAAATTATAGATTGAATATATTTTTACCATTTAATATAACTTATGTCATTAGCATTGATTTTCCATTGAATTCATAGGTAAAATCATTTCAATCTCTTACAATGTTTAACTTTTAAAACTCGTTTTCTTAACAACATGATTAATTTTAAATTAATTTCTACATCTTATGAGATTTGAATTAGGAAAAATGGATTCCATATTTGGAATCAGTAGGTCCAAATTATGTAAATAGGATACTTTTTATTTTTGGGCACTATGAATAGTAACTACGGTAAATTTTATTTACCATAGTTAAAGGTAAATCGGGCAACTAGGGGTAAAAATAATATTATAAAATTACCTTAAAACTTATCTTGATATAATTGGATGATTATATTTCATTCTATGTCATATTTGTGTCGAAATTGAATCCCTTGGAACCCACTTGGATGTGATTAAGACCTTTAATTTATTTTATTTAAAAGAAATTGAAATATGTCTCACTCAAAGTTTAATAATTAAAATATTTTAAATATAAGGTTATACAGAATATAAATTCGGTTATAAATACTCATTTGAATGCTAAAATGTCTTTCTTTATATTTTTAATTTATTTTTAATTTTTAAGAATTATTTATTTACCTTATTAGCTTATACATTAATGATGCAGAAATAATTTATTCAGTAAAAAATCAATAATATAGTTTTTATAGAAATAATAATACACATCAAAAGGCCAAAAAACCTGACCCAGACTTATTGGTAGTGTATATGGAAACCCTAATCATCCAATTGACGAATTGGTGACCATTTGGATCCTTATAAAGAAGATTATGACACTTATATTATTTTATTTTAAATGATTCCCAAGTTGTCACCTACATAATTTAATAAATATAACTGTTTACATGTTGTGATTTTAAGATGATATATTCAAGTAAAAGTATTATTATAAAATATATGAGATATATATTAATCATAGGATTTTTTTTTAATTTTTATGCAACAAACATGTATATTAAATAATTATACAAAAATGTTGTACTAATTAATTTAATAAGAGATATACCAAATAAATGGTTTTAAAAATATTAAAATAAAAATTATATGAACTATTTAATGTGCTCAACGAATTTTCTAGAAAAATTTGACATGTTATAAATCTATTAAATATTTTGGTTAGAATATATCCTCTGTGTGGCTTTTATTTAAATTAAAATAAAGGAATAATGTCAAAATTGACACTATTTTGATTTTATAAAAATAACATATTATAAAATTTTTTAAAAATCACAAAAAGATTTAAAAATTATAAATTGAAATTTATATGGTCTTTAATGTCATAAATTATCCAATTATGGACAATTAAAAACACATAAGTAATTATTTATAACAATTTAAAAATTAGAATCTTATTACCACAAATAAAATTAAATAGATTAAATAAGGATAAATCAAGTTGAAAATGTTTAAAATAAATTCCGAACATGTCTAAATTTTATTAGTTGATGAGATTACAACCATATATCATCTAATCATATTATTTGAGTCATTTTTGGGGGGTTTTAAGTGATTTTTAATTTATATAAATTAATATTTCTTATGTTACCAAAGGTGCCCCTCTCCTCCCTTATAAAAAAAGAACCCCTTCCCTCTTCTCTTCACTCCATTTTGAGCCTTGAAGCTCAGGAAAACCCTAAAAATTAATCTTATCAACCTCTCCAGTTATATCATAGAGGTTCTGGTCTTCTCAAAAGACCAACTCTAGTGCCCTAAGAATAATTTTAAAGGAGGTGCGTCGTGGAAGTGGTAATCTCTTCTACAGACTCTTTCAAGTCTCTTTCTTCTTATAATTATCTTATTTAGTTGTTTCATTATAAAGTAATAACATAAGTATTAATTATATAATGATATGTTATTATAAATATGAAACAACCCTATTTCACCTTCTATCCATCCTACGGAAAACGAAATCACAACGCATGCGTATGTACAGAATACCGTCTCCACGCTGTGGTGTAATCTGTTTTCCACCACCACCTTACATGGATGGGTATAATGGTGTAAATAAAAACTATATATGATTATTATAACATCATAATGATTCTAATAAATTATATCATCCCCTCCAATTCCATTGAATAAATATGGGAACGATATCATCGCTCGTGCGTACGTACGGATTACCGTCTCCACGACGCGATGAGATTCATTTTCCATGTTAACAACTCAAGAATGATTATAAAGTATATATAATATCTTATAATGGAATATATTATATATTAATGATACTGTATTTATGTATATGTTATTTACTTACATCTATTAAATTTAATAAGGAAACGAAAATAACATTTATGCATACGTACGACCTACCGTCTCCATGAATAGTGTATTTCTTTCCATTAATAGATCTATTATATATATGTATATTCTGAATATATATTATTTATAAATCATGTTTTATATTATGGAATTATGTAATCATGATCTAGGAAATCATATGAATAATTACAAGTCAAAACATCGACGATAAATGAAACGATTTTACCCAAAACGCTGCTTTAACATGGAATTGACAAATGAACGAATAATATAAAGTCGTAAGTGAATCATATATGATATCATAAATATTATTATGGTCCTGTTACAAGTTAATAATATGTTTAAACCCACTATATAGGAGTCTTAGACACATATGGAAGAAATTGGACAAAAGGTAATGGATAACGTTTCCAATCTCGTTTTTATCCGAGATTTTTTATTCATAAGTATTTACTAGGGTTATATTTATCATCCATGTACATATTTTCTAATTTTTTTTTCATGTATGTTTAAAGTCATTTTTACCCATTTTTACTTTTACCCCATGGAATGGAATGATTCTTTCTTTTGTTTACCCTACGAGGTACTTTTTGAATTTTCCGGCAAAAGTACGAGGATAATATTTTTTAAACTTATACGACATGATCGAGTTTTTACATTTTTATAACACCTTATTTCCATGAATATTACTATCCAAGATTTCACTATAATTTTCAAATTTTTTTTTCCTTTTAAAATTTCACGGCATGTTGAGAAAAGAAAATGATTTTGAAGAAGAAAGGATATTTTCCTCAAGAATTCATTTCAAGTGTTTTGTCAAAACTATTTTCCATCTAAGATGACATTATTTAGTATGATTATGTTTCAAGTATAATGTCTATATGATTTATATGGTTTCACTTTTATTATGATGAAATGATATCCATTTGTTTTATATGGATTACTATATGATGGGATGATGTTTATGAAACCCATTTTATTCTTTGGGTTATGATGAATGATTTATGTTTATGTTGTGGCTCAAGTAAGAATTATTTCATTATGAGATTGGTGGGACATATATCTAACTCCAATGAATTGGGTAAAGATTTATATATCATGATATAGACATGGATGGAATGGTAAGTTAATTCAGTTCAGTGTTACAGGACTAGAAGGAGGAGTGAACTCGATTCCGAACGGGTCTTTGTCTACTAAGATGGTCTTAGAAGCAATGCCTTGGCTACTATGGAAATCATATCTTGTGATTAATGGTTTTCCACAATTAAACGATTTATTTCCATGCTATTTTATGATTATTGATGTTCCATTATGATTTATGCCTTACGTACTGTGATTTTTTATTTCATTTCTCAATATTTTGATGTTTAAATATTATGTGCATGTTTTTAAGTTCAAATGTATATGGTTTGTTTTATTTTCTCCGTGATTACCCTTAATGAGCATTTGAGATCACTCTTCATATGTTTTCTTTTCCCCAGGATATATAGAAAGGTTTTAGGTAAGAAAACAAAAGGGGATGATCTTTATGGGAGATGTTGAAGATCTTTCACCATGATTAGAAGATTATGTTCTGAGTTTCCAAAGACACTAAAATATTACGGTCCTTGATTGTTGGTTTTTGTTATGTATTAAGTATTCTGAAAAAGTAATGTAATGTCTATGTACGTCATGTTTGGGGTCTCTACAATTGCTATCAGAGGAAAGGTCCAGTAAACCTTTTGAAACTAGGATGTGAAAACTTTAGCGAGATCCCTAGAGATATTTCTAAGGTATGTCTAGGTATGTCCCTAAGGTTAAGTAAAAGTATAGGTTATAGTCCTTGAATTATGGTAACGATCATAGAATTAAACATAAAATGTTATAGATTGAAATTACTCCCCCTTTATTATATTGTTTTTTATCTCATACTATTCTTTTTGGGTTTTTAGAAATGGCACGAAATAGGAGGATTCATGTTAATGAAGAATATGATGGACAATGGAATGATATTATTCATGAGAAAACAAATGAAATGGGATTTGGATGTATAAAAATCATTATTATCCCTAATCAGTAATCTCATAATTAGATTAATAATCTCAACTTTGGTAAGTTTCCTGGCTCATCAAATAAGAGAAAGATGGAGCTTCATGATGATCATAGAAGAAATAAAGTTCAATTTCCCTCATGTAAATCATGTGGGAAGAGGAATCAAGGAGAATGTTTCAATGGAATTGGAAGATGCTTTGGGTGTGGAAAATAAGGACACAAAGCCAGTAAATGAAAAGGAAAAGGTTCAGTTAACTCCATGGACAAGGATAATGGTATTGCTAAGACATCAAAAACGGTTAAATGTTTTAAATGTGGAATGTATGGGCATTATGAAAACCAATTCCTTAAGGTAAAGTCTCATGAAGAGAATCAGAACTGTCGTATGGGTAGTATTTATGTTGATGATGATGAAGAGACTACAAATTATATATGATATGAAAGAAGTGTTGAGGAATAAAATGAGGAAGCTCGGTCAATGGCTTAAGAATGTAGTGGAATGATTGTATGTTTATAAAGAGTTATGTTGTATAGGTAATTTCATGGTACTATGGAATAAAGAAACATCTTAGGATTGTTACACTATTGTTTTTCCTAAATTATTTGAAATTATATGTTGAATGGTACCGGTACCCATGAAAGGTTATTCAGATATTTTTGGAAAGAATATGATATGTGCATAATGAAGGGATAAAGAGATAATGAAATTTTTGATAGTACTAATGAGCTCATGACTGATATAATGACAAAGTTATATCTTGGTTTGAGTATATAGAAATTTTGGGATTTTGGTATATGGAAAGAGTTCACTTTTAACAGAAATCATATTTTCACTAATGTTCAATGGGTATTCATTTTTTCTAGAGAATACATGATTAATGTATTCAAAAATTTGGAATGTGACCAAAAAGATATATCTTATGATATATGGGCAATAAATGATGGTATTCACATGCTTGGTTGATGAAATTTCTAGTATTGGATTTCATTATACTATGAGCTTGGATTGATGTATTTTGGATAAGCCTAAAGATTTGAAATGGATTTTGTTGGACATAAGATAACATTGTTTAAGGATATAAACTTTTTTTGTATATTATTTCTAGAATGTTATAAAAGTGTAGTTTTAGAAAAAGGAAAACCTGTAGGACGGGCGACAACCCGTCGCGTCGAACAAGGCTATGGGAATCAAACCCACAACCGAAGTGTGACAGGCCATTATCGCCTACCACTGGCCTACAGGATGTCCCTGGTTTGTAGAAACTTGTTTTATTTTATTAAGCGGTATGATAGATGAAATATAAGTCCATTTTTGGAATCATATACAATTAACCGCACCATATATGGACTTATGTATATTCAATAACTTTTTCTACCCTTTTGTTTGAGACAGATGTAATGACCCATCAGTCTATCACATGATCTGCTAACACTTCAAGAATGACAAATTCAACTTCATTTCTTTAAGTGATGAAGTGGAAATTGTTCAAGGCACGAACAATGGTGAGATTGTACCGAAATAAAGTAAGTATTTCTTCTAATTCAAATTATTCAACTTTAGGGAAATGATCTTGAAAACCAAAAATTTTGTCCTAGTGTCCTCATATATGATGAATTAGATGGTACCTTAGATCATCACAAATTTATGGCTTTGTGATTATTGGCTTTTTCATAGCCATGTTCTATACCACTCTCCATCAGAACATGATGGTAAGATTTCTATTTCATATCTCTATTTTCACCAATGTTATCCTATGTGGAAACCTAATGATTAGTTATTTTGGGTAACCGTTACGTTTCATACTTTAGTTTTTAAAGAAAATTTTTCGTATTCCTTTTTACGATGTGGGTTTCAATGAAAGAAACTCTCATGTAATAATCTATTTATAACCCTGATGAATTTTGATGGCGAAATTCATTTTAAGGGGGGTAGAATGTAAATCCCAAAGATTTTATAAGATATATTATTTTTAATTTTATATATTTTCTTGTACGCTACACCAAGATTATCTTGCGCTATACGCAACACTGTATTAGCTTGCAGTATACACAACACTAATATTGGATCGTGTTACACACAATTTCAAGTGTGTTTAATAGTAGTTATCCTACGCAACATTGAGTGTATATATATATATATATACAATGTGTAAATGAAATATGGTTTGAGTTTGTTATACGCAATAACAAAGAAGTCTTCCACTACACGCAACCCTGACTTGGCTTGCATGACCTTCCTCTATAGAGTGTGTTTTACGCAATACCGGGGTTCACTAAACAACGATATATGGTTATAATATTATTATAAACTAGATGTTATGAATATTATTAACTAAATTTAAAATTTTATATTATTATTATTCATCTTAAACATTTTCCATAACATGGTATGAGAAAAAAATAAATTTTTCGGTTAAAATAAGTATTTTTCAAAAAATGAAGTTTTTCCGACTTTTGATGGAACACCGACAATAAAGTTATTTTTTGACATGTTTATAAGTTCAATTTGGAAAAATAAAATTCTTCTTTTGAATCAAGATATAAAAATTTACTTTGGATAAAATTTTGATATTTTTCTGATAAGTTTCTTATTTTGATGAATAGTAAAAATACACTAAATTTTAATTAAAAACAAATTTTTTCATTGAGATAATTTATATGGTATAATTCAAATATTGAATGGTTTTAAAGTATAAATAGAATATATTTTTACCATTTAATATAAATTATGTCATTATCCTTGATTTTACATTGAATTCATAGGTAAAATCATTTCAATCTTTTGCAATGTTTTAACTTTTAAAACTCGTTTTCTTAACAACGAGATTAATTTTAAATTAATTTCTGAAACTTATGTAATTTGAATTAGGAAAAATTGATTCCATATTTGGAATCATTTGGTCCAAATTATTTTAATAGGCTACTTTTTATTTTTGGGCACTATGAATAGTAATTATAGTAAATTTTATTTACCATAGTTAAAGGTAAATCAGATAATTGAGGGTAAATATAATATTATAAAATTACCCTAACACTTTTATTAATATAATTTGATGATTATAGTTTGTCTTATGACATATTTTGGTCGAAATGGAATCCATTGGAACCCACTTAAATGTTATTAAGACCTTTAATTTATTTTATTTAAAAGAAAGTGAAATATGTCTCACTCAAACTTTAATAATTAAAATATTTTTAATATATGGTTATACAGAATATAAATTCGGTTATAAATAATAATTTTAAAGTTAAAATGTTTTTATTTATTGTGGTAATTTATTAGTAATGTTTAAGAATTATTTATCTACCTTATTATATTTTACATTAATGATGCATCAATTATTTATTTAGTGAAAAATCAATAATATAGTTTTTATTGAAATAATAATACACAACATAAGGCCCAAAAACCTGAACAAGACTTATTTTTAGTGTATATATACACCCTAATCATCCAATGGAATAATTGGTGACCATTTGGATCCTTATAAAGAAGATTATGACACTTATATTATTTTATTTTAAATGATTTTAAAGTTGTCACCTTCATAATTTAACAAATATAACTAATTACATGTTGTGATTTTAAGATTATAAATTTGAGAGAAAGTATTATTATAAAACCTATGAGATTTATGTTCATCATATTATTTTATTTTTAATTTTAATGCAACATATAAGTATATTAAATAATTATACAAAAATTTTTTAATAATTATTTTATTAAGAGATATACCAAATAAATGGTTTTAAAAATATTAAAATAAATATTATATGAACTATTTAATGTGATTCAAGAATTTTATAGAAATATTTGACATTTTATGAATCTATTAAATATATTTTTTAGAATATATTCTCTATGTGGATTTTATTTAAATTAAAATAAATTAATAATGTCAAAATTGACACTATTGTTATTTTATAAAAATAACATATTATAAATTTTTTTAAAAATCATAAAATGATTTAAAAATTATAAATTGAAATTTATATGGTCTAAAATGTCATAAATTATCCAATTATGGAAAATTAAAAACACATAAGTAATTATTTATAACAATTTAAAAATTAGAATCTTATTACCAAAAAATAAAATAAAATAGATTAAATAAGGATAAATCAAGTTGATAATGTTTAAAATAAATTCCCAACATGTCTAAATTTTATTGGTTTAATGGATTAAAAGCCTATATGATCTAATATTTTTATTTGAGTCATTTTTGGATGTTTTTAAGTGAGGTTGAATTTATTATAAATTAATATTTCTTATGTTGCCAAAGGTGCCCCTCTCCTCCCTTATAAAAAGAACACCCATTCCCTCTTCACTTCACACCCTTTTGAGCCTTGAATATCAAAAAAAACATGCCAATTACTCTTTTAAACCTCTATAGTTATATCATAGAGGTTCTGGTCTTCTCAAAAGGCCAACTATAGTGCCCTAAGAAGAAGTTTAATGGAGGTGTGTCGAGGAAGAGGTAATCTCTTCTACTGACTCTTTCAAGTTTCTTTCTTCTTATACTTCCTCTTATTTAGTTGTTTCATTATAAAGTAATAAAATAAGTATTAATTATATAATTATATGTTATTATAAATATTAAACAACCCTGTTTCACCTTCTATCCATCATACGGAAAACGAAATTATCGCGCGTACGTACGTACGAAATACCATCTCCATACTGTGGTGTAATCTATTTTCCACCACCACCTTACTTGGATGGTAATAATGGTGTAAATAATAACTATATATGATTATTATAACATAATACTGATTCTATGATATTATATCATCCACTCCAATTCCATTCAATAAATATGGGAACGATATCATCTCGTGTGCGTACATACGGATTACCGTCTCCATGATGCGATGAGATTCATTTTCCGTGTTAGAAAATCAAGAATGATTACAAAGTATATATAATAATTAATCATGAAATATATTACATATTAATGATAATTTATTTTTTAATATGTTATTTACTTACATCTATTAAATTTAATAAGGAAACAAAAACAACGTTCATGCGTACGTACAACCTACCGTCTCCATGAATGGTGTATTTATTTCAATTTATAGATCTATTATATATATGAATATTCTGAATATATATTATATAAAAATCATGATTTATATTCTGGAATTAAGTAATCATGATCTTAGTAATCATATGAATAATTACAAGTCAAAACATGGACGATAAATGAAACGATTTTACCCAAAACGCTGCTTTAACATGGAATTGACAAATGAAGGGATAATTTAAAGTCATAAGTGAATCATATATGATATCAAAAATATTATAATGGTTCTATTACATGTTAATAATATGTTTAAACCCACTATACATGAGTCTCAGACACATACGGAGGAAATTGGACAAAAGGTAAGGGATAACTTTTCCAATCTCGTTTTTATCCAAGATTTTTTATTCATAAGTATTTACTGGGGTTATATTTATCATCCATGTCCATATTTTCTAAAAATGTTTTCATGTATGTTTAAAGTCCTTTTTAACCATTTTTTACTTTTACCCCATGGTATGGAATGATTCTTTCTTTTGTTTACCCTACGAGGTACTTTTTGAATTTTTCGGCAAAAGTAAGAGGAGAATGTTTTTTAGCTTATACGGAATGAATGGGTTTTTAAATTTTTATAACACCTCATTTCCATGATGCTTATTATCCAAGATTTAATGATAATTTTCAAAAAAAATTATTTTCTTTTAAAATTTCACGGCATGTTTAGAAAAGAAAATGATTTTTAAGAAGAAAGGATATTTTCCTCAAGAATTCATTTCAAGTGTTTTGTCAAAACTATTTTCCATCTAAGATGACATTATTTAGTATGATTACGTTTCAAGTATAATGTATCTATGATTTACATGGGTTCAATTTTATTATGATGAAATGATATCCATTTTTTTATATGGATTATGTTATGATGGGATGATGTTTATGAAACCCATTTTATTCTTTGGGTTTTGATGAATGATTTATGTTTATGTTGTGGTACAAGTAATAATGACTTCATTATGAGATGGGTGGGACCTATATCTACCTCTAATGCATTGGGTAAATATTTATATCTCATTAGATAGACATGGCTGGAATGGTAAGTTAATCCGGTTCAGTGTTATAGGACTGGAACGGGGAGTGAACTCGATTCAGAAAGGGACTTCGTCCACTAAGATGGTCTTGGAAGCAATGCCTTGGCTACTATGGAAATCATATCATGTGATTAATGGTTTTACACAATTACATGATTTATTCCCATGCTATTTTATGATGATTGATGTTCCATTATGATCTATGACTTACGTACTGCCATATTTTATGTCATTGCTCAAGATTTTTATGTTTAAAAATTATGTTCATCTTTTTAAGTTCAAATGTATATGGTTTGTTTTATTTTATCCATGCTTACCCTTACTGAGCAATTGAGCTCACCCTTTATATGTTTTATTTTCCCCAGGATATAAAGAAAGGTTTTAGGTAAGAAAACAAAAGTGAAAGATCTTTATGGTAGATGTTGAAGATATTTCACCATGATTAGAAGATTATGTTCTGAGTTTCCAAAGACACTAAACTATTATGGTCCTTGAGTGTTGGTTTTTGTTATGTATTAAGTATTCTACAAAAGTAATGTAATGTCCATGTACGTTAAGTTTGGGGTCTCTACACTTGGAGTCATTATAGGAACATCGTGCATCGAATTGAGGTGTGAATGTTTCATACTCATCCAAAATGGCTTATGGATTGGTTTGATAAAGTATAAAAATAATATGAATGTGTCTTATTAGTTTTGAGTAAGTCAATTGTCTTTAAAAAAATTAATGTCAATTTTAAATAAAAACATGCACTTGGAGCCATACCTATCACACAGTGCATCAAATTATGGTACAAGTGATTCCTAAATAATGAAATTTACATATTTATAATCTTACTAAATGATAAAATCATTCGAAATGTGTTTTATCTATTTTGACTACATCACTTTTCTTTTAAAAAAATGTCATTTTAAACTGAAAAAATGCACTTTTGAGTCATACCAATCACATCATGTGTCAGTTTAACTTGAGACTAATTACTAAAAATCTAAAATATATTCTGAATTATTTTTCTATTTTACCAAGACAATATAAGTGCAGTTTCTTATTTTTTATTGAGTGTAACTTTTTAAACTAAAATTTTAATTTTAAACTGATAACAGACACTTTGAGTCATACGAGACACATCGTGTATTGGATTGAGGTAAGAATAATTCCTATACATCAAAAATTACTTATAGATAATTTTACAAATGTATAAAAACATTATGAATGTATTTTTTAGGATTTTAGCATGTACGTTGTCTTGCTTTATAAAATTAAAGTCAATTTTAAATAGAAAGACACACCTGAAGTCATACCGGTCACACAATGATCCATATTAATGTTTCAATAATTCATATAGACCAAAAATGTATTATTGATCATTTTCCCAAAGTATCAAAATTATATGAATTCATATTCTTAGTTTTGAGTATGTAACTTGTCTTTTTTACTAAAATTAATGTCAATTTTAAATTAAAACACACACTTGGAGTGGTATCAGTCACACCATGCATTAGATTGAGGTGAGGATGTTTCCTAAAAATAAAAAATGTCGTTTGGATCATTTTTCTAAAGTACCTATACAATTTGAATGTGTTTGATCAGTTTTGAGTATGTGACTATTCTGTTTTACTAATATTAATATCCAATTAAAATAAAATGACATAATTGGAGTCATAATTGTTAAACTATGTTTCATAATGAGTTTATTCTTCTTAAAAAACATTGAAAATTACTTATGTATTGTTTTAATAATTTATCAAAAAATCATAGTCTTTTTTCTATTTTTAGTATCTCAGTAGTGTTTTTTACAACAAATGTCATTTTAAGTAGGAAAAAATCACTTTGAGACATAATGGTCACATCATGTTTCAATTTGATATGAGACTAACTTATACACATCAGAAATTTCTTATGAATCATTTTCCTAAATTATCAAGACAATACTAGTTATCATTCTATGTTTTCAATGAGTGACACTTGTTTTCATCTAAAATCTCTATTTGAAACTGATAATGAAAACTTTGAGTCACACTGGGCACACAATGTTTTGGATTGAGGTGAGGATGATTCCCACACATCGAAAATGACTTATAGATCATTTTCTTAAAGTATAAAAATAATCCAAAAGTGTTTTCTTGGTTTTGAGTATGTATATTATCCTATTTACTAAAATTAATTTTAATTTTAATTAAAAATACACACTTGGAATCATACTGGCCACATCGTGCATCAGATTAAGGGGTGACTGATTCTTACAAATAAAAAATTTCTTATGGATATTTTTCAAAATGTATCAAAACAATCTCAAAGAGTTTTCTTGGTTTTGGGTATGTGACGTAGTTTTTAAACTAAAATGTAAATTATAAACGAAAAACATAAATTCCAAGTCATATTGAGCACACTATGTATTAGATTGAGGCACATTTTATTGAATTTTTGATATGTGTTTACTTTGAACTATTTTAAAAAGTCCAAAAAGGATAGAATATATTGAATTCGAATGGAAGAGAAAACCACATGTCACTAGACTTGGCCAACCCCATGATTTAGTGTAGAGTCTTTAAGGACCAAGGGGGTGTTACAGAATACTCTAGAGTGGTATAGAATATTATGGAACATTATAGGGAAGAATATATTTCCAGAGAATTCTAGATAAAATCCTCAACATACCTTCTCTCCATGCAGTGTGGTGTGACATCATACCATGTTAAACAATTCATGTTTTAGGCATAACGGGGTTTACTCTCATATAAGAATGAAAAATTCTCTTTCCAATCTCTCATGAGCATGAAAAAAATTAAAGAAACTACCCCAAGATGAGAAAAAGAATCTACCTATATAATAAAACAATTCGTATGTTAGTAATACTATAAAAAAATTAAACATAAATATGAACTAATGATTTCCTAGTCCCGTAGCTTTAAACTATGATTCAAACCTATATCATTTTCAATTCATCTACATTTTATGCATATGGGATATTTTTGAACCTCAATCTTAAAAAATGATATATCTAACCACTTTACAACAACATAAAATTCACATATTAAAAAAAATACCATATTTTTTTATCCTTTTAGGTTGTTGTAAAAGTAATATATAAAGATTTCCATCTTATTTGAAATAAAAAACTATCATAAAACAATATATATTTTTTGATTATTTTAAAAATTAGTGTATCAATTTATTTATTCCTAGGAAAAATTTACCATCAGTATAAATCTATTAACATACATTGATTGAACTTAATTAATATTTAAATTTGAGTTTTTATGGACATAATAAAATATATCCTTCCCTTTCACCATTATAGCGAGTAAAATTTCCATGATACACTATTTACCTTCTTTTATGGAAAAATTATTAGTGTGCCCCATTATGTATTTTTAGAAGATAGTAAACTAAATCATAAATTATTTAACCCTTTTTGAGAGTTTTAAACCTTAGTGTAGACCTTTATATCATCCAAATGTATCCAAAATGTTGTTCATACAGTAAGTGTTCTTGGACTGTACTATAGATTAGTATATCCATTACAATATTCTTGGTGATGACAAATAATAAAATAACATCATAATTATTTTTTCATCAAAATTGGAACATCTCTATTCAATTGTATATTTATTTATAATTATGATGAGTTTTTTATTAATGATATTGTTAACATGGTAGTTTTTTATTGTGAATGTGTCCATGAATATTAGGGATGAACCGATGAACCACTAGACACATTTTTTGATGGTGATCCTGTAAACATGTATCTATATGAATAATAAGGATATGTCAAAAACCTCTACTCATGTAGTGATTATAATATTTTATGTGATATAATTGTGGTATGATTTAATTTCACATCATGTGTATTCAAATGAATCGATTTTATTCAATCCATTTCGCTAATATAATCTTGATGTGTTACCGGTATTACTTTCACATGTATTTTTGATATTATATCATCCATATAATTGATGATAGAATATCCCAAAAGTGAAACCATTACTGTTATTTTCTTCTATCATTTACTACCACACATAATTTAACCCTAGTGAGGGAATTATAATAATTTTATTCTAAAAATGATAAGGAAATTAAAGAAAAAACAATATAAAATTATTATAAAATTAACTAAATAAGCAATAGAAAGTCACCTCTTCTTGATTACCATATAAATTCTCATACAAGGTTTTTTGATCCTTTCTAAAAAAATTTATTTCCTCCATTATAATTCTCCTTAATAATTATGTAAAAAATAATATATAATAATTCTGATATTATTTCCTTACAACACAAATATATTTCTATGGTTATAGCCTTTAATTTATCACAAAAATAGTAGGTAATCACCTAAATTTTTTGTTGGTAAACATTATAAAAACATGTATGTTGCCCAATAATCACTAAATAAATTTACTTCTTCTTTTGAGTATGAAAGTTGTTTTAAATATTGGTCGTATTGAGGAAATATAAAGAAACAAATGATTAATAAATATTTTTTTTGAAACTATAATTACCATTGGAAATTACCTGTTTGGGGATTGTGGTCTTATCATGGTTTATGATCTCTCTCATAAATTTGATAATATAATATCCAAAATAATTTACGTAATATTTCTTCAGACACTGTAGAAACATTGACCAAAATAAGTAATTTTTTAAATATGTTTTTATTGTTATATATTTCAATATATACATTAATATCCTTCTATTTAAAGTAATACAAAGGATTTTTATGTTCATCACTAACTTCATTCCATGATTTAGCCTACATTTAGTGACCTCTCAATGTGAACAATGTTGTTATTGAAACACATAATGAAAAATATAATTCTTTTTTTATCTATAAAATTCTAATTGAAGTGCATTAAAAATTCAAAATACACATCATGGGTGTTTATTTTATTGGATATCCATGAATTGGATTCAAGAAATAAATATTTGGGGTATCCATATTGAGTGAAATAAACATCTGGTGTTTCCTAAAAAATAAATATATAATGAAAAAATAAATATATATTTTATGTGATTAGATTATAGAGTTTTACCCCTATATTTTAGGCATCAAAAAGAGTTTATAGAGTTCCATGATCCAAAACCTCATGTTTAGTGGGTCTTCATAGGTTACATAGTTTATCTAAAACCACACGACCCCTGACAGTAATCATGGAGTTTGTTTCTTTTAAAGAGATAATTATATTAAATTAAAATTAAAATAAAGAATAAATTAAATTATAATAAATGAAAAATGAAAATAAATAGGTATTTTGTTAACAATATTTTTATTATGATGATGATTATTATAATTGTTATAAAAATAATAATAATAATTATTACTATGGTTTTAAGAAAAACCCAAAATTGGTATCTCTTACTCCCTATGACCTGATAATGACACCCCTCCCCTTCCTCTTCATCACACAATGCTCCACCCTCCACATCCTCACTCTTTGAATGTAGATTTCACCCGATTTTCCCTGATTTCTTGTCTGGATAATTGAGGCAAACATATCTCTCCAATTATCCTCCCTTGGTTAGTAGGTTTTATTCTCCCCATCTCCCAAATTCCTCTATCCCAACATTAGGGTTTGAACTAACCAGAATTTTTTGTTTCATAGGATGTTAGGGTATGCAAAGTGTCTCTTGGGACTCTGTCGTTTTTTGTCCCAACAACCATCAATGAAGGTGAAATTGTTCCCCACATATCATTCTATAATAATCAATTTTGGGTATGGATTTTACTCTATTATTTGTTGTATCAAAATTTATATTTGGGGCTTTCATAATTTTTGAGGTGCTGGTAATTCTTCGTGGCTTTGTTGGTCAATTACATGATTTTTTTGATCTCCTGGTATTGTTTTTAGAGCCTCTGATAACTCCATGAAGGATTTCACTCATATACATAGGTATGTGTGTGTATATATATCATCCCTAAACATAATACATCATGGAGAGGGGAATAGGTGCATTGGATTATGGGGTATATATATAAGAATTTATGTTTGTGCAAGTTTAGAGTGATCATTGTCGTCATCCACAAACTCATCAAGTACAAGGTTTTTTTATTGGTCTACTTCCATAAGTATGATCCCTTCCCATACCCTTTTAATTTATAATTCATTAGTTACATTCTTATAGATTAATTGATAAATTAAATTATTATTCATGGTGAAATGATTAGATCTTATAAAGTATTTGTTTGATAAAAAGATACATGGTTTTATAATGATACACCTCTATCAAAGGCGCACAATCATCCAAAACTCACAGTGATGATTTATGATTTATATATTGATTAACCATATTACATTGTAGTTATTTATGCTTTGATATAATTGTATGAGGTATTCCATTTTTAGAACATAACCGATAAGGATGTCCTGAAATGGAGTCACCCCCATTAATATAAATTTTAATTAAATCAGGGAAACCTCTAAGTACTTGGCCTGAATTTTAATTGGAATTAATCATGTCGGAGATTTCCCCAAATGAAACCTTAAAAAATTTAATTTTATATTATTAAATTTTTCATTCTTTCTCTAGTAATTTAATGGCATGATTTAATTGGTTAGTTTGAAATGGGACCTTATAGGGTGGCATGACCATGCCACTAGTTAATTTGATAAGCACAGATTATTAGAATTTAATTGTTTAAAAGGATTAAATATATTTAATATGACTAAACCATGTATTTTGATATATTATTTGATGATATGTCTCTCTTGAAATAGGTCAGGCGAGAACATGGTTTCCTTATTAAGGACTCATGGACAGACTCACATTCTCAATGGGTTATGACTTGGCGCCCTGGGGGCAATGCTTTGGCTTGCCATGCGAGGGCTTCCCAGCTAGTTTATTATAGTCCCAAGTGATACCGGTTCCCTATTGGAGAAAATATGGATTCAACCATTGAAAATATGTCTAGTCAATGGCTTGGGTGATACCTGGTCCCCTAAATGATATACCCAAGAGGGTCTTAGTGTTACCATGCCTCGAGTGATACTTGGGATGTCTTATGGGTCACCTTGGATTGGTTCAGTGGTATTGGATTACATCTTATATTCTTGTAGAGATACTTGGGATCCTTGTAGTTCGCCTTATATAGGAATGCGACTTCACCAATGGATTTTATGCATCTCAATTTTATCTTTTGCATTGACATTTTTATTTGAATGGTTATGAATAATTTTGTTTATGGCTTGCCTTGTGATATGAATTCTTGATATGGTTCACTTGACATGGGTCAGGAGGGAACATGGGTTCTGAATTAGGATCTCATGGATGGAATAACGTGCTTGATGGGTTATGAACCGATGCACGAGGGGTGATACTAGGAGAGGGATTCCTGGATGGTTTATTATACTCCTCAGTGATACCAGTTCCATATGGGTGAAACCATGGATGAACCCATTGGAAATATGGGAACTCCATACCATGGGAGACACATGGTCCCCTATGTGAGATAGCTCAGATGGGCTTAGAGTTACCATGCCTTGAGTGATACTTGGGACACCTTAAAGGTCACCATGTATAGGCTAAGTGGTATTGGATTATATCTAAATTTCCTATTGAAAAACTTGGGATCCTTTACAGATCACCTCGGATCGACACGAGACTCCACCATTCAATTTGATGGATTGGATGTATTTCATTGGTTGGATGATTTGATTAATTTATTATTCCAAACTTAATTATTCTCTTTTATATTAGACTATATACTTATGATGCTTCTCTTTTTCTTCAGAGCATATTTATGTGATGACATGTGAATAAGACCTGAAGATGAAGCACATGCTTGGGGGTATGCCTTATAGGTTTTACTTGTTTACTTTTGGCATTGTATGCATAGTATTCTTTACAAAGGTACTTATTCAGACACATAGCTTAGTCCAAAGTAGGTGGTATGATATGGGCATTCTTTTAGAAACTCAAACCAACTTTCAATTATTTAGTTTGTAATCACTCCACATTTATTATATATGAAACAATTATTAAATAATATTTCATAGACTGGATTGGGCTTGACACCAGGGGTAATGGTCTACTTATATTTACATATCACTAAATACTTGGGTGATGTTTGGAACCCAAGTAGATTTTATTTCTCACAAGTCATTGGATTCATTACTTGTTTTGTGCTGTGTATATGGAATCTAGGGAGAATGAGACTGGTTTCATGCTTAGGATGCTCCTGGATTTGACTGTTGATTTTTTTCTTCTATCATTTTATATTGCACTGATTGTACTTTTTTGTAACACCTAACATTACATGAATAATTATATCTAATTTTTGTTTTCTATTTTACTTTTATTCAATTTTTACAATTATTCCTCTACTAATATTATCTTTTATTCATGTATCCACTATTTGTCTTTTATAACCTATACTTTTTCTATTGCTAAAAAATTTATTCTAGTTATACTTATGCGCATACTCCGATTTATGATGGAATAGACTCTCCATGGTTACACCCTAGGCCCTCACAAATAGTCGGAAGCCTCCGGAATTTGGGGAGATTCTATTGAGGTGTTGTGGCAGCCAGTTTGGCAACTAATTTATCAGAAATTTAGGTCTGGACACTACAAAGTGGTACCAAAGCTTTATTTTCCTTTTTCTCACTATTTTTTCTGGTAAATAGGAGACTAGGAATGTTTCAGTTCTTGGTAAATATCCTTACTTAGGACTAATCACCCCATGTATGGGGAAATTACCAAGTGTCTAGGGTTAGGATTGTGCTTTTTGTTATTACAGTTGATATGATTTCACCTTGAGTGAATGATGCACTTTATAATACTTCTAATTTATGAGATTATGGAATTTTACCCTTGTATTGTTTTGGAAAGTATGAATCATTATATGAATCATATTAGGCACATCCAAATTCACATGCCATGCATATTCCTTTCCATGTAGTTTCATTAGTAGTTTTCCTGGTACTTTGGATTGTGTTTCTTAATTTTATGCCATGACTTGTATTTATTGGCATGCATGATTTAATAACACACTTAGTTTTTTGTTTAGCATGTTATTATTTGAATTTTTAAGAAAATACACAAAAACATTCCTATTTTTATGAAACATCATTAATATGTACCGTGATTTTTTTCTTATATCATGCTTTTTTATGTTAACTACTTGTAGTAAAATACTATGTTACAATGTTAGTATGTAATCAGTTTCATGTGATGGTAATATATGGGTTGTGAATGAACATGAACTAGTTTAAAATTTTAAGGTGTACGATCACCTGATATCCCAGAAATGGTAACCTATATATTAAAACCATCTTGAGCATGATATATTATGAAATGGTATTAAATTTAAAGGCGATTTAATTCTGATTTTGAATGAATTGGATTACTTGTAAGATTAATAACTAGACCCAAGTAGGTATGTTGGGGATTATATCTTATGAGATAATCCATTTTGGTGTTTATAATTTCTATAAATAAACTACTGCTCTTGAGTTTCTTTCTAAAGGACCCAGGTTAGCTTGGAAGGACCCTTGTAGGTCTCTTTATCTATTATAACTTAAAATTAAATTATATTATAAATTTAATAATGAATTTGGGATGTTGATACATGTTAAATTTCTATTACATAAAAAAGATTTTTAATGAAACATTTCTATTTTTCATTAATGCTCAAGTTAGATCAGGTACTAAGTGATTTTGTTTTAAAATGTTTTACTTGATGTTTATAATTAAATCTTTTAGATATCTAAATATTTAAATGTGAATAAATGTACTGGGATTGGAAATTGAACCCTATGTTTTTTCCTCTATTTAAAACCCCCATGTAAAGGTAGTTTGAGTACCCCTTTGAGTTACATTGGAATGGATGCACAAGGATTTTATATAGGCATTATTTTATTAGAAATGACTTAGATTAATGGATTTTGATCCAAGAGACTTTTTTGAATTACCTTTTTGGGGTTGAAACTTTCTTATTTCATAAGGGGCTATCATGTGGTAGAAAGTACCATTAGATATTCCGGTCCTTGATAAATGCGGTTAGTTTTCTATCATTTGGGGCTTTTTGGGTGATGTTGTACCTTATAGGAATTTTAATTTTGAATGAAACCATCGTTCAGAACAATGGTCAATGTTTTCTTGTCATTCTATGGGTGTGATAACTGAGAAATGCTTTATATTATCTAGAGAGACTATACTTGGGAATTTCTAATCAATTTGTAGGTTTCTTAACACATTATTTTCCATAGTGATGGATGGTTGGATATATCATCATTCGACTTGTTAGTCTTATGGGGTAATATGAGTCTGGACTAATTCTATTGTATAGTCATCCAATACATGAATTGATAGGTATGATAAGCACATGGGTAGTATTTTGGGTGCACCGTTTTCTTATGTAACCTAAGGGTTGTATGCATTGATATAGGTAGAGTTGTTTAGTGCAAAATGGTATAACAAACTTGATGACTTTAGTTGAATCTTTAAGACTTGTGCTATTGTTTATAGTCTTGTATCATCTCCGGAGTAGAGTGACTCGAGTGTTAAATAAAAAAGCTCATCCCATTATTGAGGAGGTCTTTTCTGAGACTTAGGCATTTTGACATGCTAGTCAGTTCTATTTTGGGTTTCTTGTTTAATTCTTTGACATTTGTGAGTGTGATTCGGTGGAGAATAACACATTCATTTAAGATTTTTTGGTCTAGCATGCTTGTGAGCAGCTAGTTTATCTCCTCTATCATCAACTAGGATACTCCTAAGGTGGGGAACATCATGTTAGTCATTGTGGTAACCTGTCCTTCCAAGTAGAAGGAACACACCAAGAAGGACCCTTTGGAAATGCTCAATCTTGCTGAAATTCTTTTTGGGCCAGAGAGTGTTAAATCATGTTACTTCTTACTCGAAGGCTTGAATTTATTCAACTTCCTATTTATGAAACATCTAGAAAATGCTAATTTTCTTGGACGTAATTTAGTGGTAAATAATAAACAATCATGTGATGCCTCAGGAGGTAAAATTCTGCGACCAGTTAATGAAAATGTGTTGATAGGTGAAATATAGATTATTATAAGAAGCAGACCAGTTGTGGTATGAATGCTCCTCTTTCTAGTAATTGTGTATGGTTGATTAGAACATATTCAAAACATCTTAGTGTACTCTAGCTTTGGGATGATCATGTCCCATATCTTTATGTCATCATTGATTTATTAAGAGAGCATCGGTCTTATGACATGCTGAAGTGTTATGGTTGTTGGGATTTCATGGGTGATCACTATATGAGTTGAGTGCTAAACTTTTCGTTCATATCTACGATTAGTTAGTTCTGAGTTATACCTAGATTCTCGTGAAGTAATTCTATGGGAATACATTTAGATTCCAACTACTTCTTTTGCCTCGAAAAATAGGTGGATTCTGCTCTAGGATCAGTCTATTTTTCGATGTGTGAATATTGGATTTATAATAATGTAACAAATATAATCATGGATAGGGGACTTCCTTGGTGAGTTCCTAGGAATCTTTCTAATTGAATCCAAGGTTTTTAGAACTTCTCTTTGCCTCAATGTTATGTTTACAAAGTTTAAGGATTCTAGTGGGCTATGTCTTGGTTACCCCCTTGTTCTTCTCGAGGTATGATATATTAAATGGTCATGTGATGGTTTGACTAAGGAATTATATACGAAGTATTCATTAACCTTTGGTGAATGTGTCCATGATTAACTCAAGGAACCTTGGAATAAGGCATTATAATTTTGTTTATAATACATCATACATCTATGAAATTCATTGTGAGATGGTTAGTTAGAGGTGAATTGACTCATGTTTTACCTTGTTTAGTGAATACAAGTAGTGAAGAACCATTTTAAATCATGTCAATAGGTGAGGAAAAGTGTGTTATGTATCAGCCTATTCCTTTCATGAAATGTCAGCTCGACCTGTCTATGTGAGATCGGTGGGGAATTGACCATTTAAATTTTTCCAAAATCACAAAAAGTGCATCACTAGAACACTTAGATGGGATCTTTGTGAGGAAATTCTAATAATGGAGGTACTCTGGATCCAAATTTTCCCCTTGAAAATGTTAAATCCAAATGCGGAGTGTTCTATCAGTTAAATGTTTATTGAGACAATGATGTGATGATGTATCTAGTTAAACAGGCTCAAGTAAGCATAGTTTCAATGTATTGTTTGAAAAAAATCTTTATATCAGTCATAAATAGCTTAATCATTTTATGATTAAGAAATTATTGAAGGTGTATTGGGAACTTTGAATCACAACACAACCGTTCGACTGAGACTTCAAAAAACACATAGGTTATTTTATGTTTTCATTGATTATGAAGGACTATCAGGGATGCGAAGTTCTAATGTGGGGGGGGGGGGGGTTGTAACAACCCATTTTTTGAACTAAATAACATTTCAAGGGTATTTAATTTTTTTTACTAGACATGCTGTTTTTAAAAGAAACATTTGAAACACAAATATGATATTTTTAACACTCTTAAGTTTTTATAGACTTAGTTAAGAACCTGAGTGGTCCCTTGTGTGCACCTTAATGTTTCGTGGGCACCAGTATTTGAAACATCAAGTTGGGTTGGTCTGCTCAGGTCACACAATTTCTCTTAAACCACATGTCCCATTACGGTAACAGTGCAATTTGTTTCTTTTAATGAAATTAGTTAATTAATTTAAAATTAAAATAAGGAATAAATTAAATGAGAATAAAAGTAAAATGAAAATAAATAAATGTTTTCTTATTAACAATAATAATAATATTTTTATGATGATGATGATGATTATTATTATTATAGTTTTAATGATAACCATAAATGGTCTTTGTCGCCTGGATATCACTTTTTCGAACCCAAGGGTTAGGGATAACTAGTTTTTTGTTGTTTCATATAATGTTATGGTATAAGAAGTGTCTCTCGGGACTCCCTTATTCATGTTTCTACAACTTACATTGAAGGAGAAGTGGTTTAGATCATCTTAGTATACCATCATCAATTTTGGGTATGGATTTTCCTCTTTTCTTCATTTTTACTCAATTTATATTTGTGTATTTTATAATTTTTGAGGTTCTAATAAAATTTCTTATGTGTGCTGGTCATTGATGTAGAATTTTTGAGTTCTTGGTGTTGTTTATAGATCATTTGACGACTCCATAAAGGCTTTTACTCATATACATAGGTATATGTATATATATATTCATTGTACATGTTCCCTCAGGGAGAGGGGAATATGTGCATTGGATTAATGTGTATATATTAGAAATTTATGCATGTGCAAGTGTGGAGTGATCATTATCATCTTCAAATCCATCAAGTGTCGAGTATTCAACTAGGTCCACTTCTTATGGTAGGATCCCTTTCATTGACTTCTAAATTTAAAATTAATTAGTTTCATACTTTATACTTATTTGATAAATTTATTTATTATTCATGAATTACATGATTAGTTATAATAAATGATTTTTTAGTTAACAAAGACATGGTTTTATAAACCCCCCTCTAATTGAGGTGCACTGTCATAAAAAAATCACAGTGATTATTTATTATTTCTAGATTACATAACTATATTTATTTATAGTTATCAATGATTTGATATTTTTTTGGGGTATGTTATGGTTTGAACATAACCCATAAGTATCCCCTTCCATGTAGTCACACCCTTAAATATAAATGTTAAATTAATCAAGGATCCCTCTAAGTAATTGGCCCCAATTTGAATTGGAAAATACCATGTCGGCAATTTCCCCCAATAACAAATCCTAAAAGTTATTTATTCTTATTACAATGGGCTTCCTGCTCTATTAATTAATTGGCATGAATTAATTAGTTCATTTGAAATGGAACTGAATATGGTGGCAAGACCATGCCTATAGTTAATTTAATAAGCATTGATTTTGAGAATTTAATTGTTTAAAAGGTTGGAATATATGTAAATTATTAAACCATGCCTTTTTTAATGGGATTTGTTGATATTTCTCTATTGACCGAGGATGAGAGAGGAAATGAGTTCCATATTAAGGACTCATGGATAAACTCATGTGTTTGATTGATTTTGACCCGACACGCCAGGGGTGATGCATTTTCTTTCCACATGAGGGCTTCCCATGAGTGTTATTGTAATTATGATTGATAATGACCAAGGAAAGAACTATTGGAAGTATGGATATGCCATGCCTTGGGTAATAACTAGCCCCCATACATGAGATACCTGATATGAGCATAGAGTTACCATGCCTTGAGTGATACTTGGGACGTCTTATGGGTCATGTTGGATGGGCTCGACAGTATTGTCTTACATCATATATTCCCATTGTGATACTTTGGATACTTTTAGATCACCTTGGATGGGAACGAGACTACACCAAGGTATGTTATGGATTTCTTATTTATCTTGAACATTGGAATTTTAATTTGAAGGATTATGATTAATTTTTTGTATTTCTTTCGTTGTGACATGCCTTGTTGATATGCTTCACTTGAAACGAGCTGGGAGAGAACATGGGTTTTGTATTAAGGACTCATAGATGGACTCACATGCTTGATGGGCTATGACCCGATGTGATAGGGGTGATACTTTAGCTTTCCAGGTGAGGGATTCCCAGGGGGTTTATTACACCCGTTGAGTGATACTGGTTCCCTAGGAAGAAAAATCATGGATATAACCTTTAGAAATTTGACTACTTCATGCTTTGGTTGATACATGGTTCCCTATATGAGATTCCTTGGACGAACTCATAGTTACCATGCCTTGAGTGATACTTTTGACACATTATGGGTCAGCATGGGAAAGCTTGGTGGGATTGGATTATATCGGATGTTCCCATTGTGATACTTGGGATCTTTTATAGATCTCCATGTATGAGCATGAGACTCCACCACGAGATTTGAAGGATTGGTTGTATTGGATTTATTGAATTATTTTCTTAATTTATTTTTATATACTTTTTTCTTCACATTTATTTTAGACTACATAATTTTGATGCTTGTCCCTTGCTTACTAGTATACGTATGCGATGACATGTGAATTATACCCCAAGATGAAGTACAAGCTTGGGGGAAAGCCACATATGTTTTCCTTTTTTATGTTGGGACTTGGATACATAGTATACCTTGAACCGGTACTCTTTTAGACATCTAGCTTAGGCTGAAGTAAGTGGTAGGGGATGGGTGTTCATTTAGAAACCTGAACCAAGTTTCTATTATTTAATTTGTTATAAATTAGAATTTATTATGTATGCAAAACTTGTTAAATTATATTTCATGGACTGGATTGGGCTTGACATTGTTAGTGCTGTCATATTTGAATTTATATCTCACACCCTCCTTAGAAGACATTGGAACCTGAGTAGATAATCTTGATCACCGTTCATTGGATTTATTACTTGTGTTGTTCTCTATAAATAGGATCCAGAGAGCACATTATTGGGCTCATGCTTAGGATGGTGAACGAGATAATAGTTATTTTTTTCTTTTATTTTGTTATATTATAATTCTTGTACCATATTGTATCACCTAATATTACATGTATCATTATATGGACATGGAGTGGAATATTTTACTTATTTTCATTCATTACAATTATTATTCCACTTATGTTCTCTTTAATTCCTATTTCCACGGTTGTTCATTTATTACCTATGATTCCACTATTTCCAACTAATTTACATTAGTTATTCCACCAAACATTCTCTTCTCTGTAAGGGAATAGTCTCTCCAACAACACACCCTCAAAACTTACTGCTAGTCGGCACCCTCTAACATTTGGGGAGATGCACTTGAGGTTATGTGGTGACCAATCTGACTACAAGTTGAGTTGTAATTCAGGCTGGGACGTTACCACTAGAAGAAAAAAATTCCACCCTTTACACTTGACTAATTAAAAATCCCCCCTAATAAACAAAATTTTTTATGTAAAAACAATTCCAATATCGGAATTCAATGAAAATAAATGTCTTCTTCCTACCATATTTCATAAGGATTCTTGAAAATGGTTTATTGAAAAAATTTGAATATCATTTAATTTATCGAATAGTTGATCACCTATTAGTGGAGATATTGTTGTACCTTATTTTATTTTCCCATTGAATAAAATCATCCATGATTGATATTTATGTTATAAACATAAAAAATTTTGATGTCCAGAAAACATAGTCTTCATGGAGTGTTTCAAATAATCCGAGTGTGTGAATTCTTCACAAATAAGACCCCAAAAAATTCCATTAATTCTATATCCTAGAAAATTTCCATAATAAGGAATGTCATTTATCATCACACAAAACATGGCCCAAAATTTTAATTATTTATTTATATGAGAATCAAACATTATAACATCTATATCCCACATAAATTTTATATCTTAGATCAATGGGACCAAATAGGCACCAATTTCATTACTGAGTTTCTTTGATCTAGATATAAGAGGAGACCAAAAAATTTATTTATGATTCACGTGTTACCATGGTGGAAAGATATAATTCTTCCAAATAAACTGAAATTTACTATAAGTACTAATCCATTCACCAAAACAATTTCTTCTATCTGTAGATAGAATAAGAAAAATGTTTCTCAACTATTTTCCAATTTCATGATACATGAAATTGATTTTCTTCCATTGAGGATAATATGTTTGATGATGTAGGTTCCCATATGTTATTATTGAATCTTAATTCAATGTAAACTATCTCACAATTTCCTAAAATCTATATAGTCTTCTGATCCTTGTTATAATAGGAAATTACCATAAAAATTATGAAAAAATTGATTCATTTTTCTTTTATCAATCCATTAAAAACTCATGGAATTTTATGAGGGATACATGGTCCTTACAAAACAATATGCAATAATTTGGACAAGAATATATTTTTAGTGATCATTCCTATTTAATATAACATTCATTTAGTGTCATATGTTTGACATGGAAGTTACTTTTCTTCTAGTATCATATCATTCAAGAGAACATGTAGATCGGTAAATCTTATGTCTCTCCATCTATTGCTAGATTCAAAATTTTATAATCTCAATTCAACTAAAATTGTTTTGTACATAGTAAAGTTGGTATGAAATGGTGTCTTAGCATAAATATTTAACTTCTCATGAAATTTTATACAACCGTGAAGTTCATATATAAATTCCATTTCCATTTCTTCCTTATGATCTCTAGCATTACTTATACTGGTCTTCATATCAAATGATCCATAAACTATTGTATCATCCAAATCTGGGTGCACATTCAGTTTCCTCCTTCATTTATTCCAAAATTTATTGATTAGATATATTCTCTGAAAAATAAAATATTATTTCAACTCTTATAGGATAATTTTTCTTTAATAATAATGATGTAAGCCTAGAAAAGGTTTTTGATAATGGTTTTAGTCATGCCCTCTTGCAAACTGGATGAACTCATTAACTCTATCTTCTTAAAATTTTATCATATGATTATGATGGGTTAATTTTTTATTCATATCCATCCTATTAGGTTCAGAAAATATTAATTTTCTACAATAAATAATTAATCACACATAAGATATTCATTATCAAAGGTGAAAGTTATTGATAATTCTAATAAAGAAAACCCAATATTTTATTATCTCAGATAATAATACTATGCTTTGAATGAAATGGGTAATTGAATTTAAGAAAAATAATTACTCCATTATGGTTTGTATTATCTTTAGAATTCAACCAAAATGATCAGTAGAACCTGGAATGGGATTACTAATTAAAATAGTAGTTCATGTAACATAGGTTCATGTACAAAAGAGTTAGGGGATGAGACTTAAGAAAAGAATTCAATAATAACTCTTTAATAGATGAAGCTAATGAGGACAAAAGATGACACCTTAAAAAATTCCAATCACCACATCCAAATTAAAAACATCAAATATCATCTCAAAACCCCTTTCAAAACGCAAAATGATGATTTTTTTTAATTTTAAATCCTTGTTTGAAATCCATTTTTTTGAAATTCAACATGAAAATTGACTAATTTGTTCCAAAAAAAATTAATGGTATACAAACCCTTTTTCTATAATAAATCATAAATTCTGTTGATAAATATTAAAATAATATTCAAAAAAATAAATAAATTAAATGTTTAAAAATATTATCATGGAAATATGTACACTTTGAAAATTATAAAAATTGTGGTTTCACTTTTAAATAATGTCAAGAGTTTCAAAACACTAAATCCATTTATTTCATTTTAGGGAAATCCTAATATTTCATTTCAAAACCCACTTTTATGACAACCTTGTTCATTATTACATTATTAAACCTGATTTATTACATAAAAATCACTTGATACAACATATAAGATATAGAGGTCTAGTGTATTTGGGGATTAAGATCTTTACATAACAACTTAGAACATGAAATACAACATCTTTATTGAAAACTTCCTTTACATGACCACTACATTCCCACGTACTTAGAATTGCATAGGATAAGCTGAGGACATGCATAAGAAAAGGGTGATCTATAAATCCCAGTAAGGTAAAAAACTTGGAATAAAATGAGGAATACAGTACATGTTAGACAATAGGCATATCGATGGAGCATAAGAGAAACATTTACATAAAGGCATGATAAAGCATGATAATCAAAACATCGAAATGTGGAAACAACATTTAACATGATTTTAGCATGAGCCAAGGATCATTTCACATGGTGCATGAGTAAAACCTCATTAAACTTGAATTATTAAGAGTAAACCCTTATTTTATTTGACATATCATGATACTAATCTTTACCCAATGCATAGAAGCGCTATCAGGGCACACACTTCTTAAACATTTAATTTCATGCATAAATGTGCCACATGGATCATATAACATGGATTCATTAAACCTCATAATTTATTACATGATAAATGAAATGTGAAATTCTTACATGAAACAATATAATCTATAAGTAAATGTTCATAATAGTGAATACCCTTGATGGGGAAATAGGCATAGTATTCACTACACAATGACATTGTCTTAGAAAATCGCGGTGTAATTTCAGCAGCGTAGTAGCATGACATAGGTATTCATAAAAATGGTAGATGAGAGGTAAATGGGTGTCTAATCATATGTACATGAATGTAACAGTAAGGGGGTCATATAAATACATTTCCCAACATAATTAATGGCATTTATATTCAAAATACAATAGAATTTATTGAATGTAAATGAGGTGAGAGAGATTCTTTAGGAAATTTTGGCATGGTAACAGGTGTACATGAGGGCCATTTAATGAGAGAGAAAGGGGTATCTCATCATTAAAACATGGAGAGGGTAGTATGGGGGATGTCTGAAATCATACCCCAACATTTATAATTGAAAAGAAAAGGGAACAACAACATAATGAAATTGAGACAAAAATGAGATAAGCGGAAACCCCTTACTTGGAAGTCTGATCCCAAAGGCTTGGGAGAGGCTTGAGAGAGGATTATTGGGAGCCTGGAAAACCTTGGGAGGATTCTAGAAAGAGGATAGCAGGGGTTGGTCGAACTACAAAGGCTTTTAGTGAAGAGGAAGTGGGAGCATGGGTGGGTTTATATAGGAAAGGAGAGGGAATTCTATATTATTTAGGTTTGGGTCACCACACATTAAACTAATCAATACCACAAACCCGACCACGGTTTTTTTCCATTGATTTTTCCAAAGGGGAGTGTAAAAATACATTTTATAAATCCAATGGCCTAAATTCTTAAAATATTGGGCTTACTTATGTGGAGGTGAGTCACACTCTCAAGAAAGACAATTTAAAAGGAAAAAATGTTTTATATCTCTTGGAGGGTCCACTAATGTTTTGTAAAATTAACCAAAAAACCTAAAATATAATTATTTTATTGATAAGACATATATTTTCTGAAAATATCATTTATAGTATTTTATTACATCACTATTGGGTCATTATGATGTCATAGAACACATTATATATTTTAATGGTATTTAATTTTTACCCAAAATTTGACTCTCTCATAAAATTATGAAAAAGTCACTGTTGAATAATTTCAATGTACTGATTCCAAAAATAATATTCATTTTATCTAAATAATTTTCTAAATATGTGAATTTCAAATTTTTAAATAAAAACCGTCATTTATCAAAAATTCATGACTTTTGACAAAAACGACTTTCAATCCTTAATAAAAATCACAATTGCATTCATAAAATTATACAATAACTTATATTCAATAAAAAGTTATTTAATAATAATAATAATAATTTATTAAAATATTATTTAATTCAAAAATCCATTAAATCATCAACATTGATTTATTAGTTGAATATTAACTAATAATACTATTTGTACATTAAAAACCATATAAAAAATAACAATAATAAAATTAATGTATATTAATTATTATATAATAAATAATTCACATATTCATTGTGATAATGTCTTGTTACATAACCCCTTATGACACCTGCATAATACTGAAGGGTTAGGTGTGCGATGGTGACAAACTCTTAGGGTGGCTCAGATAACATTTCTCGAGTGGGAATCTCTATCAACTTCCGCTTCCCTCATAGGTGGTTCCACTTGAGCTTAACGTATTCAAGATCGACTTAGGATTTGTCAAGAGTGAAGCCCAATGACTCCACCTCCTTTCTGAGCTCTGAAAAATTGGATTTGTATAGAGAATGTCTACTGGATGAGGCCATCACTTCCTTTGTCTGAGTAAATTGGATTTGTTAAAGCCCTATATTTATACTAATCATGTGATCATTGTTCAACAGAACTATTAGGAATGGTCCCAATTCATATCAGTATTTTAAAATGAAGTTCACATTTCATATAACCATAATAATAAATTTAATTATATCAAGAGGGATTTCCATTAATGATAGTTTGGGTCATTACAATCTTCCCCCCTTAAGAAAATCCTCCCTCAAAATTTCCTTTTCCCACTCTAAAATAAATGTGGGTAACTCTACTTCATTACTTCATTTGATTCCCACGTCGCTTCTTCATACTTCTGGTTTTTCCACAACACCTTGACGAAGGGCATTGTCTTATTTCTTAGAACTATTTTCTCTACGATCTAAGATCTTCATTGGTTTCTCCTCATAAGAAATATCATCCTACAAGTGTACCACCTATGAAGAGAGTACATGTGATGGGTATGATATGTACTTACTTAATAGGGATACATGAAAGACATCATATACTTTGTCCATGGTAGGTGGAAGTTCTAGTCGATAGGCCACAACCCCGAAACAATCATCAATCTCAAAGGGGTCGATGTACCTAGGACTTAACATCCGTTTCGTTCCAAACCTCATGACCTTATTCCACAAGGGTATGTGTAGAAATACCATATCTTCAAATTTAAACTCATATTATCATTGACAGTTATCCACTGAACAATTTTACCGACTCTGGGTTGCCTTGATATACAACTGAATGGTTTTCACCTTCTCCACCATCTATTTGACCATTTCTGGTCCTAGCATATCACCCTCACCGACTTCATCCCAACATGTCGGTGTTCTACACCTTTTCCCATAAAGGGATTCGTATGGTTCCATTTAGATGCTTGAGTGGAAACTGTTATTGTAGGAGAATTCAACCAGAGGAAGATGTTTGTCCCATCATCCTTTGAAGTCCATAGAACATGATCTTAGCATATCTTCTAGTGTTTGAATAGTTTGCTCAGATTGTCCATTAGTTTGAGGATGATAGGCCGTACTGAAGTTCAATTCAGTGCTTAGATCATGTTGGAGACTTTTCCAGAAATTCGAGGTGAATCTCAGATCACGATCGGATACAATAGATAGTGGTACTCCATGAAGCCTTACCACTTCTATGATGTAAATCCGTCCAAGTTGATCCAACAAGAATTCCTCTCAAATCGTAATAAATTGAGCTGTACTTATAAGACAATCCACAATGACCCTTATAGCATTGTTTCTTCTAGATTCCCTTCGAAGTCCAGTGACATAGTCCATGGTAATGTTGTCCCAGTTCCATGTTGGTATGGGTTGTGGTGGAATCATCGCCTTAATCTTTTGCCTCTCAGCCTTCACTTACTGACATACCAGGAACTTTGATGTATAGTCCGCAATCTCCCTTGTCATATTATCCAACCAAAAGTTTTCTCGGAGATCTCTATACATCTGTGTGCTCACTGGGAGAATTGAGAAGGTTGGACTATGCGAGTCATCCATAAGCTCCTTCTTTATATCTAGATCGGATGGTACACATAATCTTGACCCAAATATCACGATTCCATCCTTGTCAACTATGACATCTGATGATATCCCATTTCTGATAGCTTCCACCCTTTTCAGAATTTTCACATCGTTTCTTTGAGCATCCTTTAACCATTCCAAAAGATACAATTGAGCAATCATTTGTGAAAGGATTGATGATGTTACCTTATTTATAATTCCCATGTTTATCTTTATCAAATCTAAGAGGATTGGATCCTTCTCAATTATCATCAATGATTGAATCACTGGATCCTTTTTACTTAGAGAATCTTCCACCTTGTTCGCTTTCCCTTGGTGGTAATGGAGTTAGTAGTCAAAGTCTTTGATTAGCTCTAACCATCTTTGTTGGTGGATGTTCAACTCCATATGTGTGAATATATACTTGAGGATTTTTTGGTCCGTATATATTCCATACTTATCCCGAAAGAGATAATGCCACCAAATTTTTAAAGTGAAGATCATCACAGCCAACTCCAGATCATGTGTTGGATAATTCTACTCAAGATCGTTTAAGTGACTTGAAGCATAGGCAATGACTTTTTAATTTTGTATCAACAGACATCCCAGGCCCTTCTTCTAAGCATCACTAAATACCACAAAAAGTTATCCACTTGTGGGTAATGTGAGCAAGGGCACAGTGATACGCCTCTTTTTCATCTTCATGCTACTTTCTTCGCATTAGGCACTATAAGAAAACTTTACTCCCTTTCGAGTCATCTTGGTAAGAGGGTTGGAAAATTGTGACAAATTTCTCCCAAATCGTTGATAATATCTAGCTAATACCAAAAAGCTACAGATATCTGTTACTAATGTTGGCCTCAGACATCACTCTAATGAAGCTGTCTTGGAGGGATCCACTGATATCCAATTACTCGTGATGATATGGCCCAAAAATGAGACCTCCTTCAACCAGAACTCACACTTTCTGTACTTGGCATATAGCTTCTCCTTCCACAAGGTCTTTAGTACAATTCTTAGATGCTCTTCATGATCCTCCTTGGTTTTGTAGAATGTTAGAATATCATCTATAAATACAACCACAATTTTTTCAACGTAATCTCTAAAGACTATATTCATCAAGTACATAATATTATTGGAGCATTAGTGAGTCTGAAAGGCATTACTATGAATTCATAGTGGCTGTATCTTGTACAAAAAGTAGTCTTGGAGATATCTTCCTTCTTCACCCATACTTGATGATATCCCGACCCCAAATCCACCTTGGAGAAGTATTGTGCTCCACGTATCTAATCAAACAAGTCATCAATTTGTGGTAGAGGATACTTGTTCTTTATTGTGATTTTGTTAAGATCAAGATAATCGATGCAAAGGAACATTGATCCATCCTTCTTCTTGACGAAGAGGACTGGTGCACCCCATGGTGAAGCACTTGGGCATATAAACCCTTTATCTAGATCCTCCTTTAGTTGTTTCTTCTGCTCCTCAAGCTCTATAATATCCATTCTATATGGAGTCTTGGATATTGGAAACTCCACATGTATAAGATCAATTGAGAATTCAACATCTCTTCTAGGAGGAAGACCAAGTAATTCCTCGAGAAACACTTCAGTGAATTCCCTCAAAATAGGAATGTTTTCAAGGATGATTCCTTCCTTGGAATTAGGCATCTGATCAAGATACACATGCTCATAGGGCATTAATATCCATTCTTGAGATGATGGAGCTAATAAAGATTCATCTTCCTCCTTGCACTTGTATAGAATCAGGGGTCGATTCTCCATATAGAGAGTGATTTCTCTCTCATGGCTGTTTATGTTGGCTCTATATAAGGAAAGACAATCCATGCCGAGAATTGCATCAAATTACACCAAAGGGAGTATGACGAGGTTCTCCGGGAATTTCAATCCTCAAATTAGGAAAGGGGATGAGTTATATTCATGGGATGCAATGATTTCCCCATTTTCAGTACTCACCAACATCTTTACTTCCATGATTTGTCGTGGTGTTGATATTTTTCTACTAAACATTCAAGATATAAAATAATGTGTAGAAATAGAATAAAAAATTACATTCACTATTATTGAATGATTAACTAACATACCTATCACCACTTCATTGTCAGGGTTCAATTTAGCGGTAGTGATGGAAAAAGCTCTCCCTTACTTCCTTGGAGGTTATGGGTTGCTTCTGAAAACCCCTGGCTTTGGGCACTGATTTGAAAAGTGCCCTAGTTCTTTGCAGTTCAAGCAATGAACAATGCGTTGAGGGTCGACTGGAGCATTCATCTCCTATGTCTCAGCCGCGGGTTTTTCTTGTCGACAGTTAATAGCTATGTGCCCTTCTCTTCAATACCTAAAGCATTTCCTTATCCCCTTCAGGAAATTTTCAGGGTACTTCCTTCCACACCTTTGGCAAGTGAGGTACATGATTTTTATAGAACCATTGGATTTATCCATCAGACCGCCAGCATTGAATTCCTCCTTACACTTCTTATCCGCATGATACCCCTGAGATTCTCCGATCTCCATTTCAACCTTTACGGCACATTGAACAATTTCTTCATACCTGTCGAAGTCATAGATCACCACTGTATCCCGTAGGCTCGGTTTCATCCCACCAAGGAAGAGATCAACCTTGAATTCGGGGGTAACGACAAAGGCAAATTCATATCATGAAAGCCTTGTGAAGTTTTCCTTATACGCTCTGACAGATTCATCGTCTTTCGCTTTGAGGGCATGGAAGTCCCCTTTCATCTTAAGTCGGATGGTGCGTGGAAAATATTTATCGAAAAAAATATTCTGGAAATCCTTCTATTCCAATGCCTTTATTTCCTCCCCATGCTTCATATTTTGGATCAACATCCACCATTGATCAGATTCACCCTCCATATGATAATCATCCAAGAGAACCTTCTCTTGTTCAGAACATTCATGGATGGAGAAGATCGTTTCAATGGAGTTGATCCATTGTTAGGAGATTGAGGGATCAAATGATCCATTAAAAGTAGGTGGCCTTTGTCTCATGAAACTCTCGATAGTGACTTGTTCATTCTTTGTGGGGGAGGGTGAACAGTCCTCTTGACCCATGTTTATATTCAAAGCTTTAGTTAACTGAGAGATAAGCGTGAAAAATTTCATGATTCACGCTTCCATCAGATTGGTCATCTCATTAGCATAATCATCACATTAATATTTACATCAGTTTTTAGCCCGATTCCTCCTATTACTGACATTGGATGTAATAATAGCAAAGTAAGGGGTAACACATAAAGGTAATCCCAAGACAAAATTGATGAAATATACATTACTTTTATTTCCGTAACTTATGAATATATAGGCTTCGATCTATGTTATCCCTAATCTACATTCCAACATATATTCTTAGGGGAATTTTTCCCTTAATAATGGTTCATAATAATCTTGTGAATTTACTAAAGAATATCCCATGGGAGTGTCGTAACCAAGAGTGTAGAAATGCCTATTGTCGTGCACCAGTTCCCATTCGAGTATAGCGCAAAACGGTGTTTTCGGGTTTTACCCCTAGGATACATCTATACTAGAGCCTACTCTACTTGCTCATATCCAAACATGGATGTATTTTCTTGATATACAACTTAATCAATACTCAACAGTTCTTAGGGATGTTTTTATTATAATTATTTTTGTCTTTAAGTCTTTACTAGTGTTTTCTAATCCAAATCCAAAATATAACTAAATCTATCCTATGATAACAACTATGAAAACCCTGCTCTTTATTACAAACTTAAACTATATTTATTACATAAACATCACCTGATACAACATAGAAGATTGAGAGGTCTAGTGTCTTTGGGGATTTAGATCTTTACATAACAACTTAGAACATGAAATACAACATCTTTATTGAAAACTTCCCTTACATGACCACTATATTCCCTCGTACTTAGCATTGCATAGAATAACATGAGGACATACATAAGAAAAGGGTGAGATATAAAGCCCAGTAAGGTAATAAACATGGAATAACATGAGGAATAAAGTACATGTTAGACAATAGGCATATCAATGGGTCAATAGAGAAATATTAACATACAGCCATGATAAATCATGATAATTATAACATGGAAATGTGGAAACAACATTTAATATTATTTTAGCATAAGCCAAATCTAATTACACATGGAGAATGAGTAAACCCTAATTACACTTGAATTATCATGTGTAAACCATCATTTCACTTGACGTATCATGATAATAATCTTTATCCAATGCATTAAAGTTCTATCAGGGCACAACTTTCTTAAACATTTCATTTCATGCATAAATGTGCCACATGGATCATATAAAATGGATTCATTAAACCTCATAATTTATTCCATGATAAAAGAAATGTGCAATTAATAAATTAAACACCATAATCAATAAGTAAATGTGCATAAAGGTGAATACCCTTGATGGGGAAATAGGCATGGTAATTACTACACAATGACATTGGCTTGGAAAAATGTGGTGCAATTTTGGCAGCGTAACAACGTGACATAAGAATTAATAGAAATGGTTGATGAGATAGAATTGGGTGTCTCGTCATATGTACATGAAATGGATATTAAGGGGGTCATATAGATACATTCCCAAACACAACTAATGGAAATTATATTCACAATACAAAATAATTTCTTGTATGTAAATGAGGAGAGAGAGATTCCTTATGGAATTTCGGTATGGTAACAGGTGTACATGAGGGGAATTTAATGAGAGAGAAAGGGTTATCTCATCATTAAAACAAAGATGGGTAAGTATGGGGGAGGTTCGAAATCATACCCCCATATTTATAATTAAAAAAAGGGCATAACTACATAATGAAATTGAGACAAAAATGAGAATAGAAAATCCATTACTTGGAACTGTGATCCCAAAGGATTGGGAGAGGTTTGAGAGAGGCTTCTTGGGAGATTAGGGAACCTTTGGAGGATTATAGAGAGAGTAGGGAAGAGGTTGGTCAATTTAAAAATCCTTTGAGTGAAGAGGAAGTGGGATCTTGGGTGGGTTTATATAGGAAATGAGAGAGAATTCTTTATTATTTAGGTTTGGGTCACAACACATTACACTAATCAATACCACAAACCATACCACGGATTTTGCCCATGGTTTTTTCCAAAGGGGAGTGGAAAAAAATATTTTATAAGGCCAATGGACAAACTTCTTAAAATATTGAGGGTGATTATATGGAGGTGAGTCACACTCTCAAGAAAAACAATTTAAAAAGACAAAATGTTTTATAAATCTTAGAGGTTCCACTTATGTTTTGTAAAAAAACCAAAAAAACTAAAATAGAATTATTTTATTGATAATACATATATTGGCGGAACATATCATTTATAGTATTTTATTACATCACTATTGGGTCATTATGATGTCTTAAAGCACATTATATATTTAAATGGGTATTAACTTTTCCCCAAAAAATTCAATTGTTTTAGAAAATTATGAAAAATTCACCGTTTAATAATTTCAATGTCCTGATTCCAAAAATAATATTAATTTTATCTAAATAATTTTCTAAATATGTGAATTTCTACTTTTTAAATAAAAACTGTCAATTATCGAAAATTTATGGGTTTGGAAAAAAATGACTTTAAAACATTAATAAAAATAACAATTGCATTCATAAAATTATACAATAATTTATTTCAAATATAAAAATATTTAATAATAATAATATTTTATTAAAATAATATTTAATTAAAAAATCCATTAATTCATCAAAATTGATTTCTTAGTTGAATATTAACTGAAAATACTATTTGTATATTAAAAACTATTTACAAAGAAAAATAATAAAATGAATGTATTTTAATTATTATATAAAAAATAATGCACATATTCATAGTGATAAGGTCTTTATACATAACCCATTATAACACGTGCATAAGACCGAAGGGTAAGGTGCACAATGGTGACAATCTCTTGGGGTGGCTCGGATAGAATTACTTGAGTGGTAATCTCTATCAACATCCACTTATCTCATAGGCGGTTACGATTGAGCTTAATGTATTCAAGCTCGGCTTGGGCTTGGTCAAGAGCAAAGCCCAATGACGCCACCTCCTTTACATGCTCTGAAAAAAGAGCTTTGTATGGGGCATGTCTACTGAATGTGGCCATTACTTCCTATGTATGAGTAAATTGGATTTGTTATAGCCCTATATTTATACTAATCATGTAATCACTATTCAACGACTTTATTAGCAACAATAAAAATTCATAACGATAATTTAAAATGATGTTCACATTTCATATAACCATAATAAGATATTTAATTAGATCAAGAGGGATTTCCATTAATGAATGTTTGGGTCATTACAACTTTAACATTTGAAACCATGTTTCCATTTTTAAAATGGAAATATAAAATAGTAATGACCATAAAAATTTTAATTATACCACCAACCAATATAATGAAAATCATGATTATTAAAAATTTCATAAAAATTTCATAAAACTGACATGATTAAATTTTTTTCAAAAGAAAATAGTTAATGAATAATTTAAATATTAACATGATTATCTTTGACTACCCACCTAAATATTGAGGATCCCATGGGATTATTTCAAAATTCAATCAAGGTATTATTAATTTATCAAAAAATAGTTTTATCAAATAATAAAAAAGAAGCCAAAAATCCAAGATTTCACATTCAACAGAATTTATTCAATGGTCAACCCCAGGAAGGGATTTCAAAGGTTGATGACATTGAAAACTATTTTCCTAAATATAATGAGGTGTTATACAAAGTCCATGTGTGATATCGGGCTTAGGTTTTATTTGAATTTATCTAAGTGTGAGTTAAATTAGAGGTGATCTTATACTCAAGGGGAGAGAATGATAAAAAAAATTTGTTTTTGTTTGTGAAGGATGTAACTATGAAGTTACACCACGTTTTGAGAGTTTACATTTTTGTTGGTGTTTAGAAGATCATGGTATGGCTTTTTAGTTTAAGTATTGTGACAGAGCAATGAGATAGTGCATCAGTTGGTGACTGTGAGCATTTTTAGAGAAAATTTAGATATAGGAGAAAAAAAATAATGTTTTCCTTTTGATTGGGTGTGGTCAAATTGAAACTATATCACATGTTTTGCTCAGATTATATAATTATGCATGGTTTATTGTGTAATGTACATTAAAAAAATTTAAATGTTTTAAAATTATATATTCTATGAAATTAATGTTCAAACTGAGTTTCTTTATTTATTTACAAAATCTCATTTATATAAGTTCATGCTTATAAATTATATAAGCTCCAAATCATTTCAAGAACCCTAAAAGAATGTATAAATAATATGTTTGTTCAAAAAATTGAAACTATCTATATTAGAAACCACTCTTTTGTCCATATGTGATTTCCAGTCCAGATGCATTAAGTTCACTTACAAAATTTGAAAATAGACCAGACTATAAGTCATAGTTTTCTATATTACTACTATATAGGAATTCTTCCCTTGAAATCTACTAGTCTAGGAAAAGAAAGTTATTGAGATATATTTTAATTAAATATGTAACATTATAGAAAATTAATTACCCAAGGTTTGATTTAGAAATTCATTACTGAACCCATAAATTTTTTATATCCTAGATAAAATGGGGTTTCAATATGAACATATACTTGTGTGATCATTGGTGTCTTCTCAAATTATACAACATCAATATCAAAAATAATTACTTCAATTTGATCAATCATTTCAACTAGATATTCTTCATAATTAATATATATTGAATTCTAACTGGTTTTACTATGCCATAACTAAGGACATTATCATGGATTAAAACCTAAGAAAATTAAATAATCCTTAATTTCTATTCTTTGAAACTCCACTGTATCTAAAAACTTAAACCAAAAATAAAAAAACCAGTCAATTTTTAGATAATTCTATTTTAATAAATCTAAAAAATCATCAAACCATTTTTCATCTTCATCACTTGTTTATAGTGTTTTGATCCAACTACAATTCATTATCACCTTACTAAATTTGAAGCACTAAATATAGTTTTTCTTATGAAAAATTAAATTTGAATTTACTTTTGTAAATAAAAATACAGTCCATGAAATGAAAAATATTTCATAAATAAAATAAAGAAACAAATTTTAAAAAATGGTATCACCTTATACTTATTCATTTACAATACTTTTAGAAAAAATTCCAAAAAAATATAAACATTGATTTTAAAAAGTTGACCATAAATTAAACTCAGATTATCTTATTTTAACATTATATAATTTAGTAATTATAATTCTTTGAAAAAATAAAAATTAAAAAATAACATTAAGAATAATATATTAGTGATAAAAAATATAGATAGTGATAAGGATCTAAAAAGAGGCATAATATTTCATACAACACATTGAAAATGATAATGTCAATTCAAGTATTAAATAAAAAGTTATACACACTATTAACATGATTAAATAAGGAGATAATTTGATTTCATTTTTTTCTAATTATATACAAAATAAGTTGCAATATTTATCACTTTATCATATAAATTTATAATTATCAATATTAGGGTACTAAATGAATAGAAATGATATAGGAAGTAAGATTATGGAGGTGATGATGTTTTTTTGATGAAATAGTTATATTACCTGATTAGGGTTCAGTTGAAAAATACCAAGAGGAAGTGTATATAAAAACTAAACTATATAATGGAAAATAAATCTCGGATAACTCTAAAAGACCATTATATTACACTTGTATTATTTAAACTAAATTATAAACTAACATTCCCTATACTGAAAATACACAATCCAAAAAATTAGAACATTCTTAGAATAATCATTTAATTAAATATTATCAATACAAAATATTCAAAATCCATAATCCATTACACCTTTAATACATCAATTCAAAATTAAAAAAAACATTCATTAATCATCAAAACACCCATTTTATAAAGTAGACATATATTATATGTAGTAAAAATATTAATAAGTAAATTAAACATACATGAAATGTTGTGAAAAAGAATTTGAAGATTTACAAGACACACATTAGTCAAAATATCATTACTCAAATATGAAATTCGTTAAAAAATAATTCATGAAAATTAAATATGCATTAGTTATCCTGTCACTAATTGAATAATCATTCAGTCAATGATAAAACCTACTGAACATACCTTATACACCCATTTATAAGTAAATAAACATAATTTATATCACCCATTCATCAAATAATATAGAAAGAAAACTACAATACCTAAAAAAAATTACTAAATAAAATAGACCTTGGATGTGTGAAAAAACCTGAACTATAATTACAAACCATAGAGAAATATCAAAGAGAAGTAGTGGTAGAGGATGAAGAAAAATGAGAAGTTGATTATGGTGGTGGTGATAGTGATAATGATAGTGCTAACAATGTCAAGAGCTATTTTTAAAGGTGGGGATGAGAATAACAACTATAAAGAAGAATTAGAGAGGCTAACCGTGACTATTGTTATGGGAAAATAGAAGTAGAATTTCTCATAGTTGAGAACACTACAATAAACAAAACCATAAAACCCAAACTGGTAATCAACGTGTGAGGTGGAGGAGAAAATAACATACCTTGGTATTTAGCCTTGATCCATCTAAGGGAATGTAGAGGTGGAGCATCGATAGTAGGGGAGTTTTGCAAAAACATGAGAATCACAACTGAATCAGTCAGTATTAGAGTCATTTTCAATAAATTGGGGAGAGATTTATCACTACTTCCAAAGAATAATTGATAAAGAAACCTTTTATCAGTGTTAAATATTTAGCTCTCATAAAGGTTTTATAATTATAGATATATATAAAATAAATTTAAATACATTTATATAATTATATCATTATTTGTTATAATTTTAAAATTATTCAAATATATAATTGTTTATTTATAATTATGTAAATAAATTTTTTAAAAAATTATATATTTATTATTTATTATTATAAATATGTAATTTTATAAATATACTAAATTTATACTTATAAATATATTCATAAATGAATAAATGAATAAATAAATAAATAAATAAATAAATATTAATAATTATTTAAATTTAATTTTAAATGCATTTATTTCATTATATATATTAATATAAAGATATATATATATATATATTTAATAAATATATATAAATATAAACATTATAGATATATATTTTTAAATATATTTATTATACCCAAAACTATGCGAATGATTGGAAAATCCCGTTATCCCAAAATTTACTAAGGAAAATATATTTATTATAATTTTATAATAATAAATATATTTATATCATTATATATATGTATATATTAAATTAATAAAAAAATATAAATATAGTTAATATATAAATTATGTGAAGATATTTTTTATAATTTTATATTTATTTATAATTATATATATACTTTTAAAAAATAGTATTTATATATCTATATAATTATATATACTTATATAAATATATTTTTGTGTTTAATAAATATATATAAATGTAAATATAAATATAAATACAAATATAAATATAGTAAATATATTAATAATTTAATTAAATATAATATAAAATTATTATTATTGAAATAAATATAATTATTTATTTTTCAGTATAAAAATATTTTTTAAAAATATTTTTAATATATTTATAATTACAAATATATAAATTTATAAATATAGTAAGTATAAATTTATAAATATATTTATTTATAAATTTTTTTTTCGAAAATATATTTTTTCAATTTATTAATTAATATTTAATCTTAATACATGCATGATAAAAATGAGTGAAATTGAATAATTCAAAATGAATACACATTAAAAATATTGAAAAATGGATATGTTTCATTAAATAAATATAAAATATTTAAAAAATATAGATATATTGAAATAAATATCAGTACATTTTGAAAATATTAAAACATATTAAGTAAATATATATAAATTAATATTAGAAAATTATTAATTTCCAAAAAGAATAAAAAATATAAGAATATATTAAAAATAAATAAATAATACATAACTGTTAGAATGTTAAAAATAAATAAATAGAACATAAAAATTAGAAAGATAATATATAACATGTATTATGTTATTTGGAAATTTTAAATGAATACTAAAATTTTAATAAATTACATAAATATTAGGTTTATGCCTTCTTATATAAGATTTCATTAACAACGTAAATATTTGTGTGTGTGCATTGTATATTAAAACTTCATTAATTACGTATATGTATGTGGAATCAATGTAACACACATTTTATATATGTTAAATTGAAAAATAGAACGACATTCAATTATGTTAACTACTCGATGTAATTAGTTCGTATTTTTAATTAATATTAATTTTTCTATTATAAACAATTATTTACTAAATATATGACTTATTAAATGTAAGCATAAATATATTGTATGATATAAAATATATCTTTGGAAATATTATATACAAAATATATATATATATTAAATTTATTAATGAATAATTATATATAAACACCATTAAAAATGAATAGGACATTAAAATGTTTTTAACTTTTACATTTCATTAATTTTCTATATTTACCTTTAAAATATATTATTTATTATAGTTATTAATTAATATTTATATATATTTATATTAAACATATTAATTTATATTAATAATTGTTTCATTATTTATTTATTTAATAATTTTGTAATTTATGCATTTTTTTTATTTTCTCTTTAGTTTTTACAATTTATTTATTTTTAATTATTACAACTTATTCATTATATATAACTATATTTATTTTATACTATTTAGTAATATTTATAATATATATTTATATACATATATTTAATTTATTCATTTTTATCAATAAATATTGAATTAAAAAAATGTTTAATATTTTCCTTAGCTTACTCAATTTTTATTTTATGAATTATTTTATTTTATTCTTTTTACATATATTTATATTAAATATTTACAATTTATCAATATTTAAAAATTAAATATATGTATATTAATTTCATTAATTTTTATCAATAATGATTGAATCAAAAAAAAATTTAATACATTTTTAGTTTACACATTATCTATTTTTATTTGTTTAATTATTTTGTTTTATTTACAGCATTTATTAGGGATATTTGAAGCATTGATAAAGGATACCCTTTATCAGCAATGATAGTGGAAAACTGATAATGGGTACCCTTTATCACTACTAAAATTAACGCGCTGACAAATGGTACCATTTACGAGCACTAAAGAAATGTGATGATAAAGGGAACCTTTATCAGCACTTTTGTCTAGCGATGATAAATGCTGGCACTTTGAGAGGTCTTTTTAGTAGTTGTGTTAGGAAATAAACATATCCATGATATATTAAATATTTATAAAGAAGATAAATATAACTTTTAATTCAATATGATCACAATAAAGTGAATATTTCATGGATATGTTAATATCCACAAAATTAATCATAAAATGGGAGATGACCATCAATTCAATAGAAATATAGATTTTATAGTAAAATCATGTATTTCAAATAAATAAAAGAAAAGAAAATTAATAAATTGAAAATAAAATTTCAATAATTAATTTTTATTTTCAAGACATTGAAGACTTATAGAATATGATAAATAGCATAAAATTGTAATAGAAGTGAAAAAATCCATTAGAACTGTATATGTTAAAAAGGAACATTTTATGACTTTTTATAATGAAATTCGACAATGATTCTTTCAGAAAACATTAGAAAAATTTCACTGAAACAGTGCCAAAATTAAATGGTAACATAAAATTTCCTTAATAAATTATTTTGGGTAAATATAAGAGTTTTTTCAATCAATTTTTAAAAATATTAACATAGAACAAAAATATACCCAATCAAAAAGATAAATAAGATCAATTTATCTTATAGACATTTGTTTCACTGATTGATGTACAAAAGAGAGGAAATATTTGAAGAAAACATATAAAGGCTTTAAATATGCTTAAAATTATAAATATATTGATATTATAATGGATTAATTACAATAATCCTTTAATTAAAAATATATGAAAACCAAAACTAATTAGTTTGTAAAATAAATTCTTACCTCTTATGTAACATTTAAATTGTAACCCTTAAAAGAGTAAACTTGAATTAATTTTTTTTATCAATATAAATTAATATAGAATAAACAAAAACATAGTAAAGGTATATTATAAATACAAAAAAATAGAAGATAAGTACGTAATGCCTAATATATCTTAATAGATAGGAAATCAAGATAAAATCCATAAAAACATATCCTTGATGTGAGAATTTATCAATGAATTTATTTTGAATTACAAAATTAAATACAATTGAAAATAAGAAATATAGCGTAACAAATCATAGTTCATTTCACACATAATATTGTAACAACATAATAAATGATATAGTGGTATAACCCAAAGAATAGAAATAGATTTAAGAAATTGCTTAACTCAAGGTTCCACTTAGTTGGACATGCTTTAACCACCTATAAATTGGATTTAAACTTTTTATTGAATTATACCATAACCATATTCATATTATTATCATATATTATTTTATTATATCATCTTATCTCCAGTTTTTATCATTATTTCATTATAACCATTCTTTCTTATGTTAACAACTTCTTTTTACCATTCATGTTTTGGCATGGAAGTTCAGGTTCTTATGTCTTTATCATGGTTCTATAAAATTTTCAATCAACCTATATTGAATCATACATATTATGAAGCATTATTATTAATAAAAGTAGGATCATATAAATAATACATTATTTATTATTTATAAAATCATATTTCTAAATATTTCAGAAATTCATTATAGGATTACTTTGACATAGTAAGTTGAAAATAGATATTAATCTTATAAATTTATGATTTTTGTGACATGAAATATTAAATTGTGTATTTTATTAAAGTATTATTAACATAAAATTTTACCTTACTATAATTAAATTTTGGGTGTTATAATCATTCTTTACCTAACAATAAGATACATAATGTTTATGGTCATATAACTTTAAATAGAGAGGTTATAAAATATTATAGTGAAACAAATTTGAACAAAAGGGGTGATGAAAGTTTTAGATCATACAACAATGACCTAAATAGGACTCTTAGTTTAATTTTATACTTTTTATACCTACATTGAGAGGTTCAATCACCATGAATTATTTTTACTAACCCAATGTGAATTGAGAATTGAATCCCAATTGTCAGTGATATGAGAAGTGGTGGTGAAAGTTTAATTTCACGAGTCTTTGACCAATGTTGGACTCTTAGTCAAATATCATAGAGTTTAGATTATAATATATATTTTATCTAATAATGTTCATGATTAACCCATCACAAATGGAAAATAAAATGTTATGCAAGAAACTTGAAGAAGGGGGGAATTTTATTTTATTGACACATTCACAATAATAATATGAAAGAGGATGTTATGGAAGGTGAATTTATGGTGGGACCTAGAATATGAGATCCAATAATTTCTATGTGTCCTATGATAATAAGATTAAATAAAGAGATAGCTTTTAAAATTGGTATATTTTCATCAGGTAGGCCAACATTAAAATAGTCATCAAGAGAATTTTTTTATAGATTGGGAACATACTAAAAAATATTTTCATAGTTTAAGGACATATGAAATTAAATACTCTAAGAGGTTTCAGGTCATATGTTGTGTTCTAATATGACATGATGTTTTATACAATATCATATATTTTATGGATGTTTAGCGATGTCTATTATTCCAATTGATAGTTTTAGGTCCTAGAGCATGGACCAAGTGGGTTAAAAAAGATTAAGGTCATATATACAAAATAATTTGTGAGGGTTCTTATTCATAAAAATGGAATAATATAAAAAAAACATAATAATATTCCTTATTAAAGTTTAGGAAACCTAGGATGTGTACATGTTTCATCAAAGCATAGGGTATGAATTTGGTCCCACATTATATGAGGGTATAAATAGTTGATGAGATAGAAGAAGAAATTATAATAGAGCATAAGATAAGTGTTTCAGGTTCCACTTCATATCCAACAGTAACAACAATTAAGACACACATATTTCGTTAAAAAGAGTGGTTTTATACTAATACGGGGCTATCAAGGGAAACTTGAATTGAAAATCCTAAATATGATGTTAGGGAGAGAAAATTCAGGGTTGGGACCACCAGAACAGATTTCTAAATCACTATGTATCACATGGTAATAGGAATAAATCCACACATATTTCTAAAAATAGATATATTTATAGATTTGGATCCTATATTAGAGAAACCATGAAGATTTTATCCTAGTATAGGGATGTCATTCCGAACCTAATTTGAATTGGGGAATCACATGTTAAGTTGGAAGGGATAATATAGTGGGTGCGAAATGTTTAGTAGGGTCTAATAGAGGAGGTCTCAACATTACTATATATCATATGGTAACATGTACCATCATATTCAGTGTGTAAATAGTGGTGGGGGGGGGGGAAGTTGTATGATTTGGAACTTTATTGTTTAAATACATATAAATATAAACATTGGAGTTTAATTCAATTTAATAAATTATAAATGTAACATTGTGGTTCCGATGTCTCCTTGGATGAATTAGTGGTTTATGATAGAGCATCATTCCATCCATGAATGCAAAATCACTATGTCGAGGATTAAGGTATCTTAATAAGACATAAGGTTTCACTAATATTTCATGTCACCCATGAAGTATTAAGGGTTAAGTTGTGCTTTATGGTCCCTCATGAAGGTTTAAGGTATATTGGATTTTATGAAACCTCAAAAGCCTTAAATGTTATATTGGGTTCAAAGTCCCCTTGGGAAAACTAAAGGTTACAATAGAGTTTCATTACCTACAAGATGTATTAATGTTTATTCATAGATTTAAGGTCACCCAGAAGACTTTGGGGTTATACTATAGCTTCATTCCAACCAATAAGTCTTAATGGGTATGATGGAATATAATGTCCCCCAAGAATACATACGTGTTAAACTTGAGATTCCTGATATTTAAGAAGAATTTAAGTGTAAAATATTGTTTAATAGGACCTATAAGACAATTAGTTATTTAAATAAAATAAATAATTTTTTAGTTTTGGGATTGGGTCTATAAGAGGTAATTTTTACCTATCCTAGTAAAGGGAAAAACCCACATAGTTCCCTACCGTATAATGGGGAATATTGATCCTTTTATAGTGTTGGGTACGATGGAAAATCTAAACACCCAAATATCACTACCCCAGAACATACTTAGTGGAAAAAATATATAAAACATTCCTAAGATAATTTTGTACCAAAACATAGACAAAAAACCACACCTAAGTTACTATCAACTATGCACAACTTCTGAAAAACCCATACTAAAATTTCTAGAAAAAAACTATTAAATGATATGAAATAAAATAAATACATAAGTTTAATGTGGTTTATTATTTTTCATAATCCTTAAAACGAATTATATATTAATTTTATTTAAATAACGGATAATGATTATAATCTTCAAAAGAAATCATATAACATATGTCCCGAACCTTCTACATAATTTATAGTATATCTAGTGTAACTAGTTTGATGGGATTCTAATCTTCAAAGAGAGTATTTAAACCTTTATCCAATCATCACAAGAATTAATTATCCTAGTAAAATAATTCCACTAATTTAACTTATCCATCTATTGAATAGTGTACACTTTCAAAAACTCTATGAATTTGCTGTTATGTAATGATTCCACTGACTATTATACATCAATAAGAAAAAACATACATAATTATTTTATGTATAAAAGATTATTATGTATCAAATTAGTTACTATTATCAAATTACTTTGAATATCTTCTCTTCCTCCCCAAAGCGGCCTCAAGGGGTAACATCTGATTACCTATTTCTAACTACCATCTTCTAATCCACAACTTATGGAATTAAAAAAGTCATCAACCACTACTCTAACATATCTATCAAAGAAAAAAATTGGTATTTTTAAATATATAATTTTTAAAGATTTAATTTCTTATAAAAATGGTTTCAATTAGATAAACATAATAATATACCACTGGAGAATCATTTTTTAGCATCACCACTCAGTCCTCAATCATTATTCAAAAACTCCTCTTATATTCCTAAACAACCCATGAAACATAATGGTACCCCCACTATGATTCTAGTTATCCTAAACTAATTGAGATGAAACACCACATAAATATATCACATATTACAACATTTATTAGGAGATATGTACAATTTTAAAATCCTTATATCTATCATTGATCTTATAGTTTTTCCTCTAAAAACTTCTACATAGGGTGATAATTTAGCTAAATTTTCCTTATTCAGGAATGAGGAATCATATTATTATCAAATTAGATCATATTTTATGAGTCTAAAAATAGAATCCCAACTACCTTCCTTCTTTCAATAACTTACTTTAGCCTCTTTATCTATTTCTTCTGTTGAATCAATGTAAATAATTTCTATTATTAAAACTGAAAAAATTGATTAATGATTTGATATTTTGTTCAAAACCATTCCTCCAAAAGTGAACATGTATCCCATGGTTGTGTTATCTATATCATAATATAATCAAAATTTAGAATTATAAAGTCCTTTAAAATATTCAACTATTTATGAAAAAAGATAAAATGTTTCAGAACCATTGAGATACTATAGGATCCACATCAAGACATCATAATCATCACTTTAAGTATTTTACTTGAATCTTTTTACTATAGTCTGTATATGTGTAATGTTAAACCAAGTAAAAACCATGGAATACATCAATCTATTGAGTACCAACACAAAAGGGACATTTTCCATGTTCTGAACCTATACTTCCATTTATGATGCCATCTACTTGGTCAAATTGAAATAAACATATAGGGATATGGTAACCAGTTCCACCTTGATCATTTTTAAACATTACCCTAGTTTATGGATTCAATCATAGTGGGTTAAGAATTTTTTTTTATTATGAGTCTCTTATTAATTCAATCCCCAAAATTCATTTATATAGACTATGTTCATTTATCTGGAGACATATTAATAATTCATATTTAAGATCATGAATTCTTTCTTTTACCAAACTAGTAATATGAATTTTATTAATATAGATAAGTAATATGATAAATTTCCCATCATCAAACATGTTTTGATAACAAAAATGGTGTGTATTGCTCTATATGATATTCCATTCAACCATAAATGTTTTGAAAATATGGTTTTCATTCCATTGTTTTTTCTTCAAACTATAAGACCTACAATGTAACTTACACCTAATATTATGGTTTCATATATCAATGAAACACTCTTGATTCTCTATGTAAATGTCTTCATCCATGGATCCATGAATAAAAGAAGTATTTCCATCTAATTTATCTAGATGTATAACTTCCATGTAAACCATGTTAAGTACCTTTAGAATAGTATTTTGTTTAAAAATGAAAAAAAGGATCTCGGAAAAATATTTACCCAACAATTGTTAAAATCCCTACATAAAAATACTTTAATTATAAGTTTCCTCATTATTTGATAAACTCTCTAATTCTAAAGTTATTAATTCTAATTAGGAACTTTTTTCTGTCTTCATAATTTTTCATCCTTTCGATACATCTTTGGGGAAGTCTAGTGTTTTAGAAGTCATCACACACCATGAAATTTCAGGAACATATACAACTTTAAAATATATAGTTAGCCAGAAAAATTATTTTGAAGATACTTTGACCTCATTAGATACTTCCTTTTATTCATGATCTTTCCACAAGTTCTATTAATTGAAAATCACATTCTATATTCTAATATCATTTGAAGTGTTATTATTCTTGATATCATAACCAAATTATTCTCTTCTATATCTTATAAAGTAACATAATCAAGACCTGGACTTCAACTTTTCCATTTTTTTAGAATCAATATGGATATAGGTGAGTGAACTGAATAATTTTTAATGGAATATTTAGATAATTATAACAGAGAAACATTATTCCAAAAGTCTCTTCCCCAATGGAGATGAACGAATATTGATATCTATGTTTTCCACACAATTCAGAACATCTTCCCCAAACTAAATTTGTAACGTAGTGTGAATTTCATGATCCTTTCCTACTTTCCTATCATATATTTCATCCGATCTAAAAAATTATTTATGTATGGATTTCATTGTGAGTTATTCTCAAACTGTATTATTTTCTTCCATTAGATACCTCATAACTCAATTCTACTATATTCCCCACCAATTTTAGACATCAAAATATTCAATTTTCACATGTTATCCTATTCCATTATGGTTATCCATCAGACTAAGGTATTGAATACATCACATTTTTACTTGAGAAAGAAAACCCACACCTCAAATTTCATATTTTTGATGATGGTAGAATAACATAGTGAACCTCCATGAGAATTATATGGAGCTATCCCCCATATGTCTATATAAACGAAATATAATTTTATATTATATGGAATCTTATAATATATTTTGAATAAAAGATTATGCTACATCCCAAGAATGAAATAATCATTTTTTCCACAATCCCTTTTACCATTATTTAACATTTCATTGTTATCTAGTATTTTCATCCAATTATTAATTAATAAACCAAGATATTAGTGCCCTCAATTTTAAGAAGTTATCTTTCTAGGATGTATTGAACCTTTCTGAACTCTAGTATGGTATAATTATCTATAATTAACTCCTTTAAAAAACACTATGGACTCATTTGTAACTTTAAATTCCCCTTCTAAATTTTTTTAAAAAATATTCATAATCTTGGTATCTTTCCAAAATTATTTTCCTCAATAATTTGAGAATGATTCATAGCCCTTGTATATCTAATAGTATTTTTTCTTTTTCAAAATGGAAAAAACACATTTCCCCAATATCTCAAAAGATTAACTATCTTCAATATGTATATTTACATATATTTCGTAAGTATAATTGTTCATACATTATTTCTCATATTTTGTGTGAAAAGAATCTCAATACACTATAATTCAGGACTCATGTTATCTAATTTTTTATTAATAGATCAATCAAGTCTTGTGATATTATATTTGGGGATGCACTTATGGGGGAATATCACCGTGAATAGACTCTTAATTCACTGTAATATTTATTTAGATAGGTTTTTCCCACAATTACAACAAATTAGACCACATTCCCTAATGTAACATTAGTTTTGAGTACTCCTTCTTTTCCTTTTGTGTTATTTTTTTGCACAAAAAAAACCATACCTTCCACACTATAATTATTTTTGTCAGATTCTTAGTCATATATAAATATTGGATTTCATAATTTATAATAGGATCCCTAATGTCCTAGGACACTAATTCTATCTTGTTTCTGGAGTTAATCATCTTTGCGTCCATCACTTCCCATGATTCTGGATGTTATTAAAGAAAAAACAGCAATTTTGAATCTATAAAGGTCACCTTTCCAACATAGTTCAAATGATTTTGAAGTTATTTATGGGATAAAATATTGTCATTCCTTTAAAAATTATAATGTTTAATAAACTAGGAACAACATATTCATAGTGTTTAACTTATCATATATTTTTTGTAAAACTATTCAAATTTTTAAAACCATTCTTTACATCTTAGGGTTTTATGCCACATTCTGTGAAAGTAACATCTAGATCATAAAAAATTCAACATTATTTATCCTTAACAACCACCTTTACATTACCCTCACTAAATTACATTAAAATAATAATGAATGAACTCATATTAAAAAATAAAACAAGTAAGTTGGACCTAAATATACTTCTTGAAATTTATCTACATGTATTGGGGTAGAATGATGGTATCAAACCATGATATGGAACACCATGTATAAGGTTTGACTATATTAAAATCTCTAACTGATGCTTTGATACCACTAAATGTGTTGGAGAACCCTAAAAACACCTGTATGTTATGCTTATAGAATATAATCAATTGAATCATTGAATTAAGAAACTCATTCAAATGGTGAACTAAAATTTATAAGAAAAATCACACAAAGTGACAACAATAGAACATACTCCTTTCTAAAAACCCCATTAATAACATTAAAAAGAAAATTATTTAATGAAATTAATGAAAATAAAATAAAATGTATAACATGGATTGAATTTAGACCTTCTACATAGGTATAATGTCTAAACACTTATAATAATTAGATAAATGATTCCTAAAATCAGTAAATTTTTTCATAGAACACATATCCCAACGCTATTACTTTATATAGAGACCAAACTATGTAACTGATCCCACCGCATTCCAATATTTACAAATATTATTACCACATAAATCTAATCATCATTTGTATCCCTTCACTCAATCACATAGTTAGACTACCTTAACTTCTCCTTGTAGTGTACCATGTAAACTTACATAAAGTGTATGAGTTTATACTTATGTGAAAATTATAAAGACTCTTAATTAACAATTGGAAAAATATTACATATTGAATTTTATATAAGAATTATTAATATATATAAATATAGTTACCATAATGTAAGTCATTAGTAACTCTAGAATTCCCACCCAATGATTTTTCAAGGGGTAATATACACTTTACTTCTTCCAAATTCCATCTTATAGCATACTGCTTCTAGAAGTTCAAATATTAATAACATCCACTACACTATTTCCATAAAATACTCATCAATTAAACATTTGAAATATCAATTTCCATTAGAAATAATTCCTTAAATATAAAATGGTTTTCATAATGATGAACCTAAAATAAGGTTTTCTGTCAAAAACTACAGTGGTTCCATTTAATGATATGAAATTATAACCAGTGGAATTCCTTTTCAGGTCATGCATCTAGGTCCATTCACGTGCCTTTTTTAGGTTAGGAATTCCTGACCATTCATCCATGAAGTTTATATTCATATTACTAGGAACCCATAAAATCAATTAATTAACATGTAGGGTGGACCAAAATATAAAATTTATCTATAAATAGTCTATTGATGAAATTATATATGAGTGGTCCCTTTATGATGTACCTTAATATATGTTTTAGGTAATGGTTTTAGGTGTTTTACTGGTTCAACATACATATGGTCTAGATGTCTTAAATAAAAACATCGAGGGCATGGTGGGATTTTTCTAGAATAGAATTATATATATAATTAATCCCCTTCCAATTAATGACTATGTGAGAGGTAATATGACTAAACACAAATGATTTGTGAAGATATTTTCTAAAATATAGGTTTATTCAAGGTTTTTAGTCTAGATGTGGGTAATGTTTGACACATTTAGGGGTAAACACATTAGGAGAACAAAACAAAGGAAATTGACTCCCAAATTATTTTTTAGTAGCATACCATGTCTGATGGACCAATACCTACAGGAACTTCATTCCTTTCCTGATTAAGGTACAAACATACTTCTAGAAGACACATAAATGTTTCTTCAATGATTTGTTTCTTGTGCATTATTGATCTAACAAAAAAACCACCATCTTCATCTTCCCACATTTCAATGAAAACATCCAATCCATAAAAAAATTATACTTCTAGTGTTCTACTAATGATAGACTGAGACTAGAAAACATTAACTTCAAAGACATTCTTATTTTAGAAACCCCTACTTGTAATCACGACTTCCACATGACTATGATAACCCTTACAATCATCATAAAATCTTCTGAATTACATTGGAAAGTATTATATCTTCCCATTATCCCAAAAAAACCTTCTTTCCAATCAAGCCTAAAACAGATTGACATCACCTTTTCCTCCATTCCTTTATAAGGACTGAATCACAAGTGTTACAGATTACATATGATTTATGATATAAACAACATAAGAAAAGAATCATCAGATTTATTATGGATACTTTCACACTTAGTACAGTTTATAATTATAATCAAAACTTTCATTCCAGAACCAAAGTGAGTCAAAGGAACCTTTTATCCAAAAAATCATTACTAACTAATAAAATTTCTTGAGAATTGAATGTATGATATTATGATTATGATGACACCTTTTATTCTTTTTTTACCATAAAAACAAAAAATAAGGATTTATTTTATTTTTTTACAAAAAAAGAAAATACTTTAGCATAATATTATTCCTTATTCAAAAATCAACATACAACCGTCTTGGCCCGAACAATCTCCCCCTTTGGATTTTTTTAACATTAATTGGTTCATACATCATTGAAGTTTGTAACCATAAGTAGTAAATTAATTGTAAAAACAATTAATCCTATGGTAGGTAACTCATTTTTGAAAACAACAGTCATTGATATAAAAACCATGATGTCCAAATGTAGTGACTCATAAAACTACTTACAACTTTTCAAGGATCCTTCACTTCTTCGTTCACTTATTGATTTACTTCATCCACTTTCTTGTAAACACAAGATTCCAACTACCACACCAACAAACTATTTGTATAGTTCACACACTACATGCTGAGTTCATAGCTTACCCTAAATTTCCCCTAAATATATGCTTCTATAATGGGTTTATAACATATCAATGGAAATATTTATGAAATATTTATCCACCTTGAAAACAGTATTCCAACACTAGATGAAACAGGGGATATAAACACATGCCTAATTTTTAGAGAGAATGTGGTTGGCACTAATGTTCAACCTTAGTTTGAAAAATTCATCCTTCGATAATGAATTTGGGAATATGTAATATCTTTTTCTCATATATAAGCATTCTATAGATTTAATTAATTCTTATCAGCATGCTATTTGATGATTAAGAATTTGATGTCTATATGTCTTGAATGATAATTTTTTATGGGGTTTGTTATAGGATTGATGGCACATTGTTTATCATAACCCAAGATAATGGGAAACATTACTTCAACCAGTATTTATTTCAATTGAGCTTTCACCCACATTACATGAGTAGTAGCTTGAGTGGAATAAATATAATCAACTTCATCCATGATAATATTTGCTATTTTTTTTCATTCTAGTTGAAAAAAAATATTCCTAGAAAGAAAGCCCCATAACTTGTGGATCATCTAAAATAAACATTTACTTCCTCTTAGAATCTGAATTCCAAAACAAGTCAACACTTTTAAAGTTATCAAAACTGATTCTAAATTCTATTGTTCCTTTGATCTATCCAAGAATAATTTTTCATGCCAATATATGTGATTCTTTTTAAGAACTCTAAAATCCTTCAATAAATGTAATAAAATAAATAATTTATGTTTGTGAGGTATTCAGATACAAAAAACATCAAATATTCATCTGAAACACTTTAGATTCATCTTCATTGGGATTACTATCTTTAGTCAATATAGTTCCCAATAATATTGTTTTGGAAATAGGTTTCAAATTTTCAATTCCAAACTTCTTTATAAGTACCTTAACATGCTTTTCTTGAGAAAGAAATTCATGTTACTTGTTTTTTGATTTTTTAACCCAAGAAAGTATTTTATTTACCCCAACCTAGACATATCAAAAAAATCATTCATATTTTCAGAAAATATTTCATAGGATCACTCATCATTCCAAAAAATATTATGTCATCAATATAAACAATTAAAATGCAGGAAAATTTCCATATTTTTTAGATGTAGAGATTACTATCAACCATTCGGTTACTCAAAAATTGAAATGACTCATTTTGAAGAGAATTTTTATCTAGTGGAAATGTTAGAAACTATAAGAATATTTCTTTATATTTCTACATAATCATGTTAAAAAATATTTCAGTTGTAAATGATGTCAACATTTCTGAATGAATAATTGGAAGAATAAGTTTATATTAAACAATCATGTTCCTTTGTAATCGAGAAGGATGAAAGTTATATGTATAAGTTAAGGAAATCCATGTATATTATAAAGAAATATCTAATAAAAAGTTATTTAATTTTGTATACCTACATAATAATGATGTGTACGAACCTTGATTTGTTTCTTACCACTTCACCATCTTCATTGAACGAATTACAGAATACACACATTGTAACAACAATTTTTTTTCCACATTTTTTGTGTAGGAGTTCCCATTATATAATTCTTCTTGATTTGATCCAGATCATCATTTGTAGCCTAAAACCATTTAGAGTACTCAAAAGATTCATTCACATCATTCACTTGAACTTTTCAATACAGATAATTATGTGTAATATATTTTTATTTTCTTCTTAATTGAACCTTTTTTATATTGATCAATAATAATATTTTTAGATTACACTTTATTTTCCACACTATATGATATTTTTAAGATTTCACTCCAAACTAAAAGTAGCTATGTTTGATTATTCTTTTTGACAATGATTTAAATTGTTTGAATCATTATCATAAATTTTAACAAAAATTCTTTCATCCTGTTAGTATTCATTTTCTGTGTATGTTTTTTTAGAATTTTCGCCATATTTTTTGATAAAATTCACATAAATATATTCAACTGTTATTTATATTTTTTTTGAAACATCCATATACTTTTTCATCAGAATAATAGCCAAGAAAAATTCCATCATCAACTCTTTTCTCAAACTTTACAACATTTCCTCATTTCTTCTATATTATAGATGGACTGCTGAAAACTCTTAAGTGTTTCATACATGGAGTGGTGTAAAAAACATTTCATATAGAGTAATATTTGAACATTTACTATATTAAAATTAGATTTGAACACAAATAGTTAGGCTCATGGCATGCCTCCAAATGTAATGAGATAGACCATGTTCAAGTAAAACCGTTCAACCCAATTTGACCATACTTTTTTTTAAGAAACACCATATTGTTGAGGTGTATATAATGTAATAAACTCATTATGAATTCTAGGATTCTTATTATAACATTTTAAAAGGTCATTTTTTTTATTTTTCACCATTTTTTATTCTCTCATTCTTCCCTGAATACTCGCATTCCTTCATAGAATTTATCCTGAAACATAAGAACATTTTTAGAGCACCCGACTGATGTTTCATGTACATAACACAAGTAATGAAAATAAATTCTTCAATGAATGTAATGAATTACTTATATTTTAATTTAATTTATTACTAATTGTTCCAAAAAAATTTGAATGAATAAATTCCAGGGGTTGTTTCGAACAAATGTAAACTTTATTGTGCACAATGTTTGTAATATTTCCTTTAAGAAAAATTGTGCAACACTAATATCATCTTAATGACATATCAAGAATTCCAAAGACAATATCTCTCATTGATAAATTTATCATGTTTTTATGAATCATGTTTCCTAACATTTTATTCCAAAAAATATTTTCTTCTATCATTCTTTAGTAAAAAGGGTTTTCAAATTCAGAAACATGAAACATGTTATACTTTGTACATTGGAGTTTTGAATCTATCGTTCTATATTAATATATTTTCACATTTAACCCATATTTTATAAAAATAAATTTTCAACATTCATCATAAATTTGTGAAACACTCATAATGTTGGGGTTCATACCATAAACAAACATACCTTTCTATGACTATATATTTTATTCCCCTATAATAGTAGATACATAACTTTTTATTCTGAGGGATTCATCATTTAAAAATGTCCCTATTACTTATTTAAAATATTTCACATTATTTAATAATTTTATGTCTCATATCATATGAGAATATCACCCACTCTCCAAGATCCAATCTCATTCACATTTTTTAGTTTGATATTGGTTTTTATAATAAGATCTTTTTCATTCCCTTTATATTTTTTCGCATCTAGAATATGAGAAGTGTTATAAACCATTTGTTGTGCCTATAAAAAAAAAGAAATCCTTCTACAATATATCCATGTTGTTCACATATTTCACAAATAGTTTCCAAAGGTTGGATATATTTTCAACTTTAACACCAACCTTATTTGGTTTCCTCAAAACATCCTTCTTAGAATTATTGTTTTCAGCGGGTTAGATCACCCTAAAAAATTATCTTTTAAAGTTCATGGAATAATTGTAATGTTTTTTATTAAAGAAAAAAAATTCTATTATTTCTGAATACACAATAACACTAGTGGCACCCATTGATATAATATTTACCTATGTTTCTTCCATACTATCTAGAGTTGTGAACATGTTTCTCAACAACCTTATTATCTTCATCGTCATAACTTTATTGACCACTGAACATTGTTTTAAAACCCAAAATATTATTTTTCAACTCGGATTTCATTCTAGACTTATTGAAACTAGAAATAAAAGAAAATTTATCAGAATCATAAATTTTGAAACTTCTGAATTCTCTAATTTATTAGTTTTGGCCAAATATATAACATATCAAGTTGTCTACTTCTGAGAAACAATTCCAAAATTCATTGAAATTTTTTTTGGTAACATTTGATCCTTCTTTGTAAAAAAATTTATAGAAGATTCATTGACTTCAGTGATAGAGTTCTTGAAACTTGTAACCCTCTGCTCATATTTAAAAATTTTTTCTTGAACAATTTCCAATTATTGTTTTCTAGCTTAACTTTTAAATGTTTGTTCAAGTTATTTTATTTCAAAATATATTTATTCAACTAAATAATCTATTCTTAAATTTTAAAGTTATCATTAGGAATTTTTTATAGGAACACCCATTATTCAATTTCCTGATTTATTTATCAACACTTCAGATCTTTTTCATATATTCTTTCTATTCTTATTTATGATGAAATTATAATTGAGTATCTTATTCATCAAAATATTTACATCCAAAATCGTCATTTTTACCATTTTCAGTGAAAATTATTAATTCTATAATTTTTCGTATAATTTTCATAATTTTCATCACTCCCTTTATCTTCACCATCTGTTGACAAAAAAAATTCTCCACTTGGTTTTTGAGAACGTTCTACCATTCCATTTGGAATATGTTTTTTTACATATCATAATGTTTATTACAATAAATTCTCTACATTCCATCTAATTCCTCAATGTTGTCTTAATTCTTTATTTAGGGAAAATTCATAACAATTTTCTTAACAGCTCTACATTTACAAAATTTCAAGGGATGTTTCTATTTATACATTTATATACCTTTTTTAGTTTTTTAAATACAATGGTAGAAATTCAACAATATTTTTACATACTGCAATTTCAATATAAAAATCACCATCTTCTTCTTATTTCATAATATTATTAGGATTTTATTTCCTAGAATCCTTGAAGTAAATTTCTCAATCACATTTTTTTTCTTTTCCTTTCATAATTTTCCCCCTTATAATTTTATAAGTAATTGGAGTAGTATAAAGTTATTCTAGGGATAGTGTTTTAGAATATATTTTCTCTAAATGTTAAAACTTTTCGATCATACTTTTCCTAAATAACTCTCATGATTTTTTTAACAACAGTTGAGTCTTCCATCTTTTCACTAAGACATTTGATGCAGCTAAAAATATCATTCAACCTTGTAAAAAATTCACTGATAGATTCACAAACAGTCATTTTGATATCTTTATACATGAACCCTGATATTTATAACTTGGATTTATAAACTTTTTTATTTCCTTCATAAATGTTCTTAATATTTTTTAGATAACATTGGCAGTTAAAACTCCATTTAATATTTAAAACTCACTTTCAAGAAGTGATGAGAATAATGCATTATTAGCTCTTCCTTGATTATAAATATTCTTCTAATCCACATATCTGAGAGAAAATTCTTCATCAATAGTAATAAATCCATCTACAGCTGCTTCCAAAAAATCACACCCAAGAGACACAAGATAAGGCCACATTATATAATTCCAAATATAATAGTTCGTACCATATAAGACAGAAATACCATTATTGTTCATAGAATTTAGTTTAAACATCACAAATTCTCTACAAAAACATTTGTAAAGAGTAAAAAAATGGAGCCTTCTCTTTGACACCACTTTATATTACCCATCTATGACCATTATATAACTTAGTGGGGGAGGGGGTGAATTTTTGATACATTTTTATTTTATATTCTTCATTTTTTTTGAAACAACCATCACCTTATGTTAAATAATTATCACATTTATGAAAATAAAACAATCAAACATCCATATTATAAAAAGTATTTATATGGTTCGTTATTCAAAAAGTGTATATACGTTCTTGGTAGGGTGTGTAAAAAATACAATACCATAAAATACACTATAAAACAATCCTTTTTTGGTGGATTCAACAAGTTTGATATATCCATACACTTGTGTAGCACTAAGTTCAATACAACAGTGCATATGCTTCAAAGAACATGAAATGATTCAATACACGTTTGTATAAAAAGTATGAAAAATTTAACTAGTTAGTTTCATGCATGTTACTATATTGTATTATAAAATTTCACTTATAAAACTTTCAAAAAAATTCTTCACCTTCCATCCCAGTACCAGGCAAGACCTTCTTCAACCAAAAACTCTGACCGATGAATTTCTATGATTCTTCAGTCTGATTGATCATTATTGAAATATAACTCCACCATAAAACTACTGAAAAAAATATTAATAACATATATCTCTGTAAAATTTATCATTTAGATGACCTAGTTTGATGGTCTAGTCTGATTTGAGAAACTTGGACCACTTACGTTCTTCTATTCATAAAACTTCATAAGGTAAATTTTTTCCTGAAACATCTTCTCACCAAAAAATAAAAACATATATCTTTTCATTTACACATGAACAGTGCTATAACACATAAAAAAGTAGAATGTACATTCTTAATTTTATAAATGTGGAAAAAGTGGTTAAGGTGGTTTTCTTAATGGTTTTCCCACTTATCCAAATTTCAAGATTTGGAATTTCATTTTTATTTAGAATATATATTTGACTTATTATGTGCTTTTAAACCCTTCTGTATTAGTCTCACACCTTATTGAATCTTCTTAAATATTATCAAATATTCAGATCACATCAAAATTTCTAATGATTATTCAGTAAAATACTATTTTTTAGTCAATTTTCTTCTTTAGGATGGAATCATAAATTCACTCTGATTTCTTAATCCATTTAAAAATACAACCGAAATAAATAATTCTCATTACTATGACCACTTTTAATAACAAATTGAAATTAGTATTACATAAACAATATTTCAACCTATAATAAAATAAAAACTTCCTTGAAGTACTTCAACATTATCATCAAAACCACTTTGACTAACATGTAAAAAAAACATATAACAATTCTCCTTTCATTATTTTTCCTCAGACAAGTGATCCTATATCCGATGAAACTATCGATGTCATACAGTGTCTAATGGATTGTTCTCTATCTCACTACAATGGATCAGTGTCATCACCAATCTAAGGATTTGGGACCACATATCTTTTGGTGACTATTTACTCACTTGTAAAAAAACAATTATTCTTTCTCTCTTAAACACTTGTTTAGGAAACATGACTTCCTTTCATATTGACCAAATTAATGAAAACTACCATAGTTTCCATGAAAATTGTTGAATAAATTGGAAATCATTATATATTACACTAGCCTGTAACTTTTATTCAGAATTCAGTCCCACAAAACTACACTTTCTTATCTTAGTCTATAAGAATTCCATTCTCATATTGATTAATAACATACCGTGATTGATGGATTGTTGCCAACAATAGATTTTTTCTAATCATAATTATGGAATAACTATAATTCTAGCACACACCAATTTATTTCCATAAAAATTTTTATATTATAGATTATTGGTTTGACTAAATAAAAGCATCTTCATCTTCTTAGGTTTAAAACAAAACATTCCTACCTTAAAAAACCTTTTCATCTATGTTCTGACACTAAGATACTGAGATAAAAAAATAAACGTAAAAAAATTTCTTATTCAAAATATATTTATTTTATTAATGAATTACCCATTAACGTGAGGAAATTTTTGAATGGAATTACATTAGTTGAATCATATAGAAGAGTATTAAAACTTCTCATTCTTCCTATGATTCTTTCTATCTAATCAATCCTCAAATTGATTTCCATCACTTTTTCTCCCATTCATTTTCAAAGATTGCATCACAAGTATTACAGATTAATTATGATTTTTGAGAATGCCAAGATTATAAATGAATCATCAGATTTATTATGGATGATTTCAGACTCAGATACAATTTCCCATTATGATCAAAAAATTCAATCCAGACCCATTGTGTGCCTAATGAACCTTTTCTCCTGGATTTTTTTTTATAAACTAATGAAATTTATTAAGAATATTTTTTCTATCCTTATGATTATGACACAACCTTTAATTATTTTCCCACGATCCTCAAAACAAACAAAGTGAAAAGATTTATTTCATTAACAAAAAATACAATAGTTTCAGCACAAACATCATCTATATTCTAGAAACAACTTCTAGCCAACATGGTCCCAACATATAAGAACTCTTTCAGAGGGATATTTTGATCCCAATATCCCTATAAATCCATTAAATAAGATCTTACCATATCCTCTATAGATTCAATAGTTCTATTATACTAACCATTTTTCTGAAGCGGTTTAGTGGTACTATAATTGATATACATATCTAAATCATTTTGAATAATTTTTTACAATTCAGATGTAAACCTCATATCTAGAATATATTTAATAGAGAGGGATATTCCAAAACTCTTAACTATATCATTAAATTATATCTTATTAGGTGTATCGGGATAGAAATATTCACTTATGGAAATGAAATGTGTAGAATTTATAAGGTGATCAAATACAACCCATATGTAATTTTGACCATTATATGTCTAAGGTATTCCTACGAAGAAATTCATAGTGATTTTTTCCCATTTCTATAAAATTTTAGTTAATGGTTGATTAATACCTAAATTCTCCTTTCAGTTTGAATTAACATAATTACAGAAAATATAATGACACATACTCCATGATTTACCTATTCATGTTCTCTATACAAATATCTTACATTAGATCTTTATACATCTTTCCACCTCCAGAATGGATAAATAACAATGAGATATGTGAATCATTTAAAATATCCTTATTCAGTTTTTGTATATACGTGACACATAAATGATTTATAAACCATATAACACATTCTTTATCAATGTAAAACTACATAATATTTACTAATTTATTTTTTAGTGACACTTCATCCTTCTATGATTCACTGATCATTACATGAATTAACAGTTAAGAAAAAACATGGGAATGAAAATATTTCTCCCCTTCCATTATAAATTAAAGAATCATACTCTTTATATCCATGAATATTTGGTCATTTCTAATCTTCATTAGGGATAATATACCATGGTATTTTCTACTCAGAGCATTAACCATGTTGTTTGACTTGCTTGGGTGGTAATGTATCAGGCAGTCTTATTCATTCATTATCATTAAACACATCCTTTAGAAAATTTTTAACCAATTTATTGTGGATATATATTTCTATATCCCATGATTATTGTATATATAAAAATTATCACCATAACAGTAAATATGTCATATTTTTAATGCAAAGATCACCATTGATAAATCAAAATCATGCATCAGGTACTTTTACTCAGGAATCATTTATTTGTGTAAGTAAAAGTAAATTACCATATATGAATTCATGAGGGAATATACCATGAATTTTAATGATTAATTACTATAAATTAAAAACCCTCCAATGCGATAAGGTCATGTATGTATATTTGAATTGACTATCCTTTTAAGAACCTTGAATAATTCCGCACATTATTATATCTCGTGAAACTTGACTCAATTCTATGTTAACAGAGTAAATGGATTTTATTATAATTATAAATTTCTCAAAGTGAATAAAAAATATCTAAATAAACACATAAAACTAAAAGTTTTAGTCATAGTTTTTAGTCTGTTCCATTTCTCAATAATCTCATTATTTAATGAATCAATATATATAACTTCTCTTGTGATGAAATAACCCATGAATGTTATTTTTGTACACATATTTTGAATTTTTTTAAATTATAATATGATATATCGTTCCATAGGGTCTTTAAAATAGTCCTAAAGTGATCTTTTTGGACATCCTTTATTTATGAATATATAAAGATATAGTTTTTAAATACCATGTAAAATAGATCTAGGTAATCTCAAATAACAGAATTCATAAGATCAATGAAGATAGTTGGGGAATTATAATGTCCAATTAGAATCACTATAAACTCATTATTTCTATATGTTTTCCAGAATGTTGTCTTAGGGATATAATCCCTTGTTAACTTTAGATGATGGTATCCACATTAGAGGTTAATATTTTTGAAGAATTGACCTGCTTTTATTTGATCAAATATATTAACAAGAAAGGGAAGTTGATACATGTTTTTGTCATGATTTTTTATATCGTGATAATCGATGTAATGAAATATTTATTGGTCCATATTTTTTAGAAAGTGGGTTGGGGAAAACTGAGGTTAAGAACCATGGAAAATAAAAAAAGTATCAAAATTATATTGTAATTTATTCTATAATTCCTCACATTAAATAGAATCCATTATATAGGTATTATTTAAGACATCAAATTATCCCGGTATATGATTGAATGATAAATAAAACTCAAATTATAGTGGGAGACCAAGTTTAATATCAGAAAATACATCAACATATTCTTTCAAAAGATGAATTTAATCAATTTAGAATTTCTAACCCATAATACAGGCTAGGAAATCCTTATTCATGGGTATCAAAATCCATATAATAGTATTTCTATCCAAATAACATGAATATTCATCCTAACCCCAATTTTTGATAAAAAGATGATTATGGATATTAAAATAGACACCCCTTTCTCAGAAATTGATAAGATATTAGTAAAAGGAACAATTTTCTATACGTATAATTACGTAAAATTTAAATAATGAATGGAGAGATGAATTTTCTGGATATATCTCCCCATAAATCTAAATTTAGAAAATTTATTCACTAATTTGTAGTCATCCTGATTCCATTTGTTTTCACAGATAGCTTGATATTCAGTGTTTGAGGTGGTTAATCAATATTCATAGAAAAATTATATGATATGAAATAATTATGAGAACCAAAATCAAATAAGGAATTCATGGTTATAGAGAGGTTGATGGGTGTAATATTCAACACTTCTCTAATATGGTCGACCTCTTCAGTTGTGATTTATATTACCTATTATTCTCCCTTGGTATAGAGGGGTGTGGCTTTTTATTACCTTTATTAATAATAGGGTAATGGAATTTATTTTCATAATGAAAATAATCATGCTATTTGAGGAATTAAAGACTATGTGGAGTACCAACTAAGGCCTTATTACCATCAATGATTTTATTTTTACTCAATATACTACTTTATAAATCATGAGATAGGTTTAATGCTTTACTAAACATTTAAAACATTAAAGAAACTCTTAGGAAATTACCTGATTGTATCTTCCTAGAAATTTTACATGTGGATATTTGAACTTTCTTACACCCATGATTAATTTCATTAGGGATTTCATGATACTTTATTTTTCCTTTTGTTTCCCTATAATATCATGGGTCAACAATATCCATTTTAACCATAAGGTCATAGTTGAAAACTTCTCATAGCTTCCAAATTATCTTATAGTTAATGTATTAATAAGAGTGGGGTTTAAGCCACCAAATAATTGATAAATATTTATTTCAGGTCTAGGAATAGACTATAAGAAGAACCTTGTGAGTATTGGGAAGTTTTCCTAATAATATCTAAAATGTTCATCATCCTTTTGATTCAATTATAATAATTGTCACTATAATTTATTTTAATGTTTCTAATAGAAATATTTTGTGAATAATATTACATTTAAATACTCCTAATCCATTAAATAAAATTCCTCCCTTCATTTTGAATTCCAAACAATATTACACGATAATTTGGACTCACCTTCCAAATGATAGATCGCCAAGATGACCTTCCCATCCTATGAAGATTTATGGATGAAAAATATATTTTCCATCTCTTTAATCAATCACTAAGAAATCAATGGGATAGAATTAAGATTAAAAGATAGAGGATGTTATCATATAAATGGTTCAATAGCATTATTATTCCTTCATGGTGTGTTGATGATCTCCACTTTTTTCAAATTTTTATTTATATCATGGTACATGTGAGTGAGAATTTCTATCAGATTTTGAACACCAATCCCCATCTCATTTTGACAATCACCACAATATCCATTGAACCCTTCTTTAGCTCAGTTACTTTCTAGTTCCTGAGATATCGTTGATAGAGGAATTTTTTGGGTGAGGATACATAGATAAATAGTCATATTAATTGAAAACTATGAACATTGAAGGAATAACTCAAAAATAATGAGTATATTCTTCTTTAACAACACCATAAATTTAAATCTAGGTATTTTATAGTTACTTACCAATTATGTTTTTCAAAACCATTCAAGTTAAAATGATAACTAAATCCTTAATAATAGTTCAATATATAGATTTTTAATTTACCAAATGATATCCATTTGAAGTATCTAGAAATGCGTGCAGTTAAGCATGTTTCTCATGCACTTCTTCATGGTTGAGTTAATATTCAACACACAGACTTCAGGTTTATTACCCCTAGGTTTAAATATTCTAGAGAATACATCCAATTGATAGTATCCATATAATGTTGAATTTTGTAGGAAAACCACATAATCCATACTTTACAAAAATATCTAGATGTTAACTAAAAATTATCTCTAGGATTTTAACTACATTTTCCTCATCCTAATCACCAAAAAATGACTAAAAATTATCAATACCAAATATAATGACAAAATATAAAGAGTTATGAATAATATATTAATACCATTGTCTGATTAATACATATCATAAATAGTTAACCGACCTTAGGATCTAATGATTTAGTTTCATGGAGAATAGAAACTTAAAAACACATATTTTAAACATTTTAAAAATTTATACATAAACCAATAACCCTCTTAGATACTCCTTAAAAAAAATAATATTCTTCAAATCCTAGGGAAGGTAAAACTTTATAATTGGTGAGATTAAATTCTCAATAATAGATAACATAACAAAATATATAAAAAATATATCATAAAAATATAGGAAAGAATGAATAAGAAAAAATATATTATTTAAAAGAAAATATATCAATAAGTGTTAAACATAAGCATGAAAGAAATATATACCATCTCAAAGGATAATGCTTCTACCCTGGAATAAGAAAATAAAAAATGAATATTATTACATGATCTGTGGATGATTAGAAATAAATTTGCACAATCATAAATATACGATTTATTATCATTGTGAATTGGATATCTATCAACTGGTTCACACATAAAATTATTGTTAATGCTAACTACTTCACACTCACCCTCTGTAAACCTAGATACCCACTAACGTTTTCAAATAAAATTCATATCTCATGATATATGCAACATTACCTTTTGAATTTTAAGGAGATATATAACCGACTTATCTTATAATCCATTCATTAGTGTGACTATTGTAAAAAATCATCACATCATAAAATAGAAAATTGGAAGAAAAATGGATTTCATTATGTTATCAAATGGAATCTCCAAAAATAAATTCAGAAATAAAATAAAATAAAATGATTCAGTTTTTATTCATCCAATATAAATATTATAAGATTACATTGATGGTTAATCATGAAACAATACTTTAACAGAGGAAACTCAATTTGTGACATAGAATAAGTCATAAGAGAAACATTTTTAAGAAATATTTCATTAAAACACATGTCATTTTTTTGTAAAATAATGTTTAAAATAAATTAATTTTTATTTCATAAATATTTTTATATTGGTTTTAAAAATTATTTCTGGAAATAATAGACATTGGAATAATAATTTCTTTGTATATGAAAATTTGGGTTATAAGAAAATATATATTCATTAAATTAATAGCGAGTTATATCTATAAAAAGTAGTATTATGAGAACCAAATAGTAATGAGAATTGAAAAAAATAATTTAGAAGTAGTACTTATAAATATGAGGGTCAAAAAAGATAAAACAAAATATCTTTCCTAATAAGAGGGAAAACAGTTGTGGGATGGTAAAATATACACATAGAAAGTAAGGGTTTATTAAATTAATCATGAATTATTATTTATAATATGAATATTTATAAATGAAGTCATAATGAAAAAATAAATGGATATAACAAATAATTATCTAGAAAATAAAGATGTTTTATAACATAATATCATCATATGTATGAATAGAACCAACTTTTAATGATAATATTTTATAAAGAGATTCATATCTCAATGAAGGTTATTTGAGTTATCAAAACCCTTAACATGAGTTTCTACAAAGTCAACCTTACCCTTACCTCTTGTTTGATGAATATTAATAACTCAAGTACTTAATTAAGGACCATATTGAAATTTATTAACAATTTTTAAATATTTTTTTATAATCATTCATTGAAAATATTTTACTTAGTTAGAAATATTTTAAAATGATGAATGTTAGAACGTTCGTTTGTTTGTATCATTAAAATATCATGATAACCTCATCAACTCATAAAAAGAGCTTTCGAGTTCATAATTTCAATTTTATTAAATAAAAAATAATAATAATTTCATAATTATTTATTAATTATTATTTTCATTAAGTTAACTAGATGAATACAATTTTTGAAAATGGGAAACATGATAAACTAGTTTTGATGTGCTTAATGATCAACATGTGAAATAATAATTAATTTTTTAAATATTTAAAACACATATCTAAAATAATATTAATTATTTAATTTAATTATTATTACACGATATCATAAATATTTGACAACCCATAAAAATTAAAAAATCTATAATGCCCCGAACCCTTGAACCCAGATCCAGTGCATAATTTTATTACGTTAGCATGATTACAAGGAATCAAATCCTGAAGGACTGAGAGTATAGCAGTATTAGATAGGCAGATTACATACATGAAATCTATAATTCGTTGGGGGGAAAATAAAACATTCTACACAATAACTAAAATATACTACATCCTTGAAATCTTAATCAAATTTCTCTTCTTCATAACATGGGGAAGGAAATATAATTAGGGTGAGCTCAAAGGCCTAGTGAGGGTAAATATTACTGAAGAAATAATGAATCAAAATATATGGAAAAGTAAATATATTAACACACTTTAAATTTAATCAAAATATATAAATCATAATAAATATTTAAAGGTAAAAAATTTAAACACATTCAATTTAGTCAATTAACTGAAAATAACATAAATCAATAGATATGTCAATGAAAAATCTCATCGATGAATAATAACTAAAACTATGATTAAGGAAATGATTAATTATTAGATTCCATGATTCTTTTCTACATGTAACAATTAACATAAAGATATTTAACATTATAGTTTAGCTATCATGTAAAAACTATCTTAGGTAGCTAGCCAACAATTTCTTCTCATGAGACCACTGATGCATCACAGAGCTATACAAAGTCTTGGCTCCACCTATCATTACGAGTCCAAAGCATTCCCTTTGTCCCAACTAAATATTTTTCCTCATCAAATATCGATATTGAATAAATAATATTTATTTATTAATAATACCTTATAGAAGGATATGTAATAATAAGTGTTATTGTCATTGATGAAATAAAATAATAACTTTTCAAAAATATTTTTGATGAAAATATCCTTTTACTTTGAAAAATATTTTGAAAGTATTTTTATTTGGAAATAAATATTAAAAACATTTTAATTAAAAAAATATATTTTTAACTTGAAAATGAGGCTTAAAATTAATGACGATGGGTAAATCCGTACGTGTTGTACTAGGTCAAAATAATATTCCTTTTATACAGGAAAATGGTTTGAAAAATGCTTTGTTAGGAAAAAAACAAGAATATTTCATTGAGAACATGGGTAAATAAAAAAAGGGTAAAAAATTATTTATTAAATAATTATGAAAAGGAAAAAACATTTTAATGTAACATGGTTTTTTGATGAAAATAGGTTTTCTGGCTAAAGAGAGAAATGAAGGCAGGGTTCCTTAAAAATATTTTTAAAACATTTTGAATACCAAAGAGTTGAAAAATGGTAGAAATAAATTAGAAATTTTCATTAATAAACAGAGTAAATAAAATTATTTATAGAAAATTTTTATTATTTTCCTCAAATGGAAATATCATTGTAAGATTATTAGTATTATTTTTGAGGAAAATAATCTTTAGACCTTCCAAAGTTTCCTATACCACTTGAAACAATTTCTATCATAAACTAATGAAATATTAAAATAAAATGAATTTTATAATATCATGATATAAATTCAATTCATGATATATCATGTAAAAGGGATGTATATATACAATATAAATGAAACATGGTGCTTAACAACAATGAAGTCTCAATGGAATGTAAAATGAGAAGAAAATCCCTTACCTTAAACTTATTTTTGTCGGTCGGTCAGTATCTTCATGTATATTGGTTTAAAATTTGTTAATATATTATAATATAACAATAATAATATTTATAATACCATATATTAACTTATTATAATGTTTTAGTAGCCGTTCGTTAGAAAACATTCATTAATTTAACTATATCGACTGTTAATTGCATAATTCATCGAGTATATTGTAACTTGTTATTTTTTGGTCATATAAAATTTATCATGGCTCAATAATATGTAGAATTTAAAACATTATTTTAATGTCATATATATACATTAAATATGTATGTAGAATAATCCATAATGTTTGTATATAGGAAAAGAAATGCACTATTTATGGAGATAGTAGGTCGTACGTACGCGTGAATGCTACTTTGATTTATTCATTGTATTAAAAGAATGAAACATAAATGATAAATATGTATATTATAATTACAATATAATATCAATTTAATATATTTCATATATTTTTATTTATATCATCTTTAATATGTTTTTATAACGTAAATGACTCACACCACATTGAGGAGGTGGCAGTCCAGACTTCCGCAAGCGATGTTATCGTTTTGAAGAAAATGGAATATATAGAGGTATGTGTTATAATGGAATTAAAGAAGCATAAGGTTATTATAAATATCATATATATCTTATATAAAAATATATTCAAAATAATGGGCACCATGATAGGCGGTACAAGAAATTTGAACAATCATCATTTAGCGAGGCGATAGTCCACCAAACTAAAAAACAATAAGTTTGTTACCCATTAGATGGTAGTGCGTGTATGTGAAAGTATAATTCTAAAAAAATAATATTATATTTATTATACTATTTTTTTTATATTATAAATGAAAATAAATATTTTAGGGAATAGAGAAAGAAAATAAAATAGAGGAGTTGGAAGGAGTGTGTTACCTCTTAATCGGTTAAATCCTTTTTGTTAACACCAAAATAATTCCTTGGGTTTCTTTCTACAAAATGAAAGGATTAAATAAGGAAGTGATCATTTTTGGGGAGACAATTGGGTATTTTTTGGAATAATATAAGGGGATTGAGAGGTGTGAGAAGCTATAATTGAAGGGGGGATTTTATAATGGAAAAGGAGTGGAATCTCTTGTAATATTTTAAAAGAAAAGAACCCACCAACATTTTTTATTTAAGGATGATAAATAATGGTCAAATTCCAAGAAAAGGGAGGATAGTTTCTAAATATGGCCATAAAATGGATTCTGGACTAGTTTCTAGGTCGTTTTAGGCCTTAAGGTTATGGTTTAGTCTCTTATTAAGATTTATTTGACTTTAGTCATTGTAATTAATTTTAATTATTTTTACTATTTTTTTGGTAATTTTTTTTACCTTATTATAAAATATAAATTATTCTAATTCTTGATATTTAATTCATTTTTAATAATTCCAATAGTAGAAGTGGAAAAAATTAAATTAAATTTAATCCCATAGATGAGACGATAATGCGGGTTTTTAAAGTAAAAAATATCCTAAAGTTTTATATGTTTTTATAGTCAATTTCATTGTAAAGTTGATTCCAATGACCTACATTGGATTTATTGATAAAAATATTATCTAATTTTTTTAACAAATTAAATTTATAGTTTAATCATATCAATAAATTATATAAAAAATCAGTTTTGAACTAAATTTTAGTATTTTTAACTATTCATTAAAAAAATAAATTTCGTAGAAAAATACCAAAACATCACCCTAAGGTAGTTTTATTTTTATATTAAAAATAAAAAGTTTATAATTTAATATTAAATTTATTAGAGGGTCAAAATTTGGATTTAAAATGGGGTTTCCATCAAAATCCAGCAAAACAACTTTTAATAAAAATATAGTATTTTATGTGTAATATTGGGTTTTTTTCTTATCATATGTCTGTTGAATATATTCGATGATTATAAAAAAAATATTTGATTGAATATATAACATATATATTTATTTAATATCATTAAATAATTGTAATTAGTTTAATTTATTATGACAAAACACCATTGTGAGTATAAAAATAATAATATTTTCTTTATATTCTAGTGGATTATATTTTCATTTATAATTAATTTATAACATATTAATGAATTTATATATTTTTTAAACAATACATATTCATATGTTCATTAATACTTTTTATAACTAATAATTTAATGTCTATTTTATATCTTATTATATTATATAATAATATTTTAATAATATTTTATTATTTGGTAAAACTCAGGTTTGGGTGTAACACAAGCCATTGAAAAAGATCGATATGGCATGTAACACAAGCTAACTAGATGTTGCATGAATTAACAAATAAAAAATATATAAAAAATATTTAAAATAGGAAATATATTTTAATGTATTACGGTATTCTATCCACTTACATGCATGGTGTCACATGCTATGCACGTTATAAAATAGCAGGTTCTTACTTTAGAATTTTGGGGTGTTACATTCTCCCCACTTTAAATAAATTGCATCATTGAAATTTAAAGGTGATTTTAAAAATATATGTATTTATAAAAAATATTGTTAAATGAACCAAATAATAAAAGGGATAATATCACATATTCTTAATATGGGAGAAAAGAAAGTACAACAATTACGTATCTGGGTTCCCTAATAGGGAGACATAGGTTGTAAATAAAAACATTGATATGGAAGGAAAATATAACTATCAAGTTCTGATGGAGAGTGTTGGGGAACATGGTTAGGATAATATTAACAACTATAGGTCTATAAATCTGTGATGATCTAAGAGTCCATTTGATTCATCAGAAATGAGGGTATGAGAACAACATTTTTGGTTACAAGATCATTTTTATTAGCACGGAGGAATTCATTTAGTCTCAAAGAATATAAGTAAATACACATCCTAGGTATTTTTTGAAAAGTATATTCTTACCCTTTGCTCATACCTTGAACCATTTTGACTTCATCTCTTAGCACATGATGCATCATATGGTGAAGTAATACATTAAAATCTAAAATCTCAACCAATGATAATATTCAACCATTTTATAAATGGATAAATTTTCAATCCAATTATGATCGAATGAATTATTAAGTACAATCACTGAATTTACAAAATGAAATTATAATTATCCTTTAGTTCATATGAAGAAGCATTAAATTTTAATATTCCAATCATGTGAATAACTTCATTATGTATCCAATTGAAATATGGTAATAACTCGAATTATCAAAAAAAATTATTGGAAACATGAATTCATCCATATTACTAATGTAAGAAACATATTATTGGATATATTACTTAAATTAAAAGGTGTCCAAAAATCCATCAATGATATTACTGACCACATTTTGAAAAGTAATTAAGGTATTCTGAATTTATCTAAATAACTAATTTCATCATCATTATCTCAAAATCAAGAATATATTAATGGATTTTTTTCACATAATAATGTGTTTTCCGAAAAGTTTAACTTTCAACTGAAGATATTTTCTTTGTTCTATTAAAAATATTCCCTCAAATCCTTAACTAAAAATTAATAAAGTACCATCTTAATATATTCCATAATTCTTATAACCAGTATAATGCATATAACATTTTCAAATGAAATAATACTTGAATAGACATATTAATCATTGCTCATCATCTAAGGAAACATCATAACTTGTTCATTATACAATTGAATCATTTGAGGTATATTTCTTTGACTCTTGGGGAATTGATTTTTATAGTGTCCTATATCATAGAAATTAAAGCATTTTATATTGGAATCCATTTTCTTGCCCATGAAATAATGATCTTGGTGTAATTTTTCTCCATAGTTAAAACAATGTACAATTCCCTGCAAGAATTTACCAGGGAGATTCCTTACACAACTTTAACATGTGGGAAAATAATTATTTCCCTTATTCCTTTTATACATCCTTTTCTATTCCATTATATTATTATTTGACTTCCTTTAAAAGAAATTAGAATTGGATAATTCTTTACTGATCTTATTAAAAAATGTTTCATTTTTTTCATATGATGAGAATATTAGGGACACCATTTACCTTAGAATTGTAGGATTAAGACTGTGAATGACGTGATCCTTTTTAATATTTGGATCACATGTACTGGTAGAGTTCTCATTCTTTATTCTAGGTGGAATTTTTAAGTAATAACATATACTAGATTATCTCATAAAATTCCAAACATTTTATAACTCTAAACATGGTATTACACGTAACATAATTTGATGTATCATTAATCCCTAAATAATAAAATTTGGTTACTTTAGGTAAATCCTTACATTTAAATACTCCATAATTATAGGTAAAGAGAATGTGAATTATCCTATTAATATACATAAATAGTGTCAAACCAGATGCACAGTAAGGCCCTTTTATGTGTACCAGGTTACCCCAAGTCAGACCTAAAACACCTTGTCGGAGTTATTACTCCGAGGTACATATGTTCAAAAACCACATCCAATTTTAGTATCCAGATAAGGATTCATTTCTACAAATACCTATATAATCTCTACCTAACCAAAATTATAGTATGTTATTGTGTAATTATCCAAAATGTGTATCTTAGGGTTGTGATCCAAAATCTATTTTTTCTAAATCTAGTTTCCAAGGTTTATGTTAAACTTCCTCTGATATCAGCTATAACACCCGAACCAAGGTGCCTGGAGATGGTGCATCATTTTATTAAATTGTCAATACTACAAGGAATACAATTTTGAAAGGCATAGTGTTTTGTAGTCTTGGAATGATATATTACATATATGATATCAATAATACATTGGGAAAAAAATAAAACATGATAATGAAAAACTAAAATAAACTGTATCCTAGAAATCTTAACCAATTTTCTGTTCTTCATAACATGGGGAAAGAAACATAACAAGGGTTGACTCACATGATCAGAAAGGGTAAATAAAACAGAAGTAATAATGAATCAACAAACCTGGAAAAGTATATAACTGAAGACACCCTCCATTTAAACAATATGATAAGGCATAATAAATATATAAATTTATAAAACTGGAACACATGGAATTTAATCTCTGAACTAAAAATAATATAAATCCATAGATATGTCGACCCAAATTCTCACGGATGACTAATAATAGAATCTAATATGAAGGAAATTTTTGATTATTGGATTCCATGTTTCCTAGGTACATGGAAATAGTACTATCAAGAACTTTCACAAGTTAGTTTAGCAATTGGGTAAAAACCCATATAAGGATCCTAGCCAACTATTTCGTCACATGAGACTATCGATGCATCGAGGAGAAAAATAAAATTCGAGCACCCCCCTTCATTTACAGTCCAAAACATTCCTCATGTCTCAACTAACTATTCTACCAGATCAAATATCCATACTAATTAATGAATATGGATTTATCAATAATACCCCATTGGAGGATACGTAACAATAAGGATAATTATCATTTATGAAATAAATTATTATTTTTAAAATATTCTTGAGGAAAGTATCCTTTTTTGAAAAAACTTTTGAAAATATTTTTCATTGAAAACCCATTTTAAAAAAATTTCATGGAAAATAAAGCATTTAAACGTGAAAAGGAGGAATTAATGAAATGATAGAGGATAAACCATACATGTTGTGTGAAATATAAAATATTTATTTTATATGGTAAATAGGCTTAAAAAATTATTTTTAGGGAAAGCGATAATAATATACATTTGAATAAATGGGTAAAACAAATAAAGGGTAAACATTTACTTAGTAAATCATTTTGAAATGGTTAAAAAAATTTGAATAACATTTTCATAAAACATGGGTTTTAGAATAAAACATGTTCTCCATCTAAAGAGATAAATGAAGTCAAGTATGCTTAAAAATATTTTTAAAACATTTAGAGTACCAAAGAGTGGTAAAATCATACAAATAAATGAAAATGGTCAGGAATAACCAGAGGATAATAAAATAATTTATTGAAAAACTTTTATTTAGTTTACTCACATGGGAAAACCATTATAATATTATTAGTATAATTTTTGGGGAAAATAATCATTAAACCTTCCAAAGTGTCCCGTACCACATTGAATCATTTTAAATCATAAACTCACGAATAAATAAAATTAAATGAATGTTATAAAATAATTAGGTTGATAATATTAATTTTATATCATGTATAAGGGTAGTATATTCACCATATAAAAGAATCTAGATTCATAACAACAATTAAGACTCAATGGAATGTAAATTGAGACAAAAATCCAATACCTAAGCCTTTCTTTTGTTATTTGGTATTTATACTATTGTATATTTTTTCAAAATGAGTTACTAACTTATAAAATAACAATAATATTGTTTATAATACCATATATTAATTTCATATAATGTTTCATCACCCATTTGTTAACAAAAATTCATTAATTTAACAATATTAGGTGTTAATTTCTAGGTTCGTCGAGCATGTTTTAACATTTTATTTGTTGTTATTATAAAATATATCATGGTTTCATCATCTCCAAAATTTAAACCATGATTTTAATATCATATATATCCAATATATTTGTATTTATAATAAACCATAATCTTTTTAGATAATACATGAAATGCATCATTCATGGAGATAGTACGTTGTACGTATGCATGACCACTACTTTCATTTATTTGTGATATTAAAAGAATGAAACATAAATTATAGAAATTTATATTAATATTATAGTACCATATCATATTAATATATTTAATATATTTCTATTAATATCTTTCTTAATACTTTTTATGTTTAATGTGAACAAATCACATCACATTGAGGGGGTGGTAGTCCACACTTCAAAAGCAATGTTATCATTTTTAAGGGAAATGGAATGTATAAAGGTATGTGTTATAATGGAATTAAATATCCATAAAGATATTATAAATATAATATATATTATATATTTAATTTTTTCCCAACATAATCACCACCATGAGAGGTGGTAAGTGAAAATTGATCAATCATTATTTATTAAGGCCGTAGTCTGCTATAAACGTAAATAGTATGTTCGTTACCCATTAGATGGAAGTGAGACTAATTTCACGATGTATAATCATCTTAAAAACATCCTAATATATTTATTATACTGTTGTATTTTTATAATGGAATAAAACTATTTTGGTGAGTGGAGAAATAAAATAAAAGAGAGGAGTTTAATAGAGGGTGTTACCTCTTAATCGGGTAACTCCTTTTGGTTTACACCAAAAGACTTATTTTGGTCTCTTTATTCCCAAATTTAGGACTGATGGAGGAAGGGAGGGATTATGGGGATTTAATTGGTCATAGTTAATACAAACCTATGGAGGCCTTTTATAATGGAGGAGGAGTGGAATCTATTGTAATATTTTAAAGGAAAGGAAATCCAATTTTTATTTTATTTATAGTGATTTTATAATAGTCCAAAATCTATAAAACATAGGATATGGTCAAAATATATCCATAAAATAGCTTCTGTACTAGTTTTGAGGTCATTTTTTTTCATTAGTGTTATGATTTACTCTCTTATTAAGATTAAATTGACTATAATCATTGCAATTAATTTTAATTAATTTTACTAATATGTTGGGTCAAAAACTATTTTAAAGTTTTTAGAAAATATAAATTATTATTATTCAAAATAAGGAATCTATTTTCCCAAATTCCAATCACAGAAGTGGCATAAATTAAATTAAAATTAAACCCATAGATGGGACGACAATGCATGTTTTTTAATGTAAAAACATCCTAAATGATCCTATGTTTTTATTTTTAATTTCAACGTGAAAATGATTCCAATTACATAAATTGGAACAATTGATAAAAATATTATGTAATAAAACATTAAAACCAAATTAAATATATAACTTAATCATATAAATAAATTTGATGAAAAAATAATTTTGAACTATATTTCAGTATTTTTAACTATTCATTAATAAAATGAAATTTTACGAAAAAATACAAAATCATTGACCTGTTATAATTTTTATATTTCTATTATAAATATTATGTTTATTTTTTCATACTAAATACATAAAATTGTCAAAATCTAGATTTATAATGGGTTCTCTATCGAAAGGTGACAAGACTAATTTTAATAAAAATATAGTATTTTATGTGTAATATTGGGGTTTTTTTATCTTTTGTCTATTAAATATATTGGATGATTATAAATTTTTTTATTGAATATATAAAATATAGATTTCATTAATACCATTCCTTAATTATAATTAATTAAATTTATAAAGACAAAACACCTTTATAAGTGTAAAAATAATAATATGTCCTTTTTATTCAGTTGGTTTATATTTTAATTTTTAATAAATTTGTAACATATTAATTCATTTTATTTTTTTAAAACATAGATATTAATATGTTCATTAATAATTTTTATAACTACTAATTTAATCGATAGTTTATATATTATTATATTAAATAATAATATTTTAAAAATATATTATTGTTTGGTAAAACTTGGTCTTTCATGTAACAGAAGCCATCAAAGATGATCACTACGTCATGTAACACACACTAACATGATGTTGTTTGAATTTCCAAATATAAAATATATAAAATCTATTTAAAATAGTAAATATATATTAAAATATCAAGGTATTATATCCCCTTACGTGCTTGGTGTCTCTTATTATGCACACCATCAAATATAAGGTTTTTACTTTATAATTTCAGTGTGTTATAACATCATTCATAAAGGTTGTAAAACCAACCCAGATAATAATGTCTTATAGAATTTTAAATATTAATAAAATGTGTTTAGATATTTTTGATATGGAATATTCATAATATTAGATAATTCATAATTAAAATATATAATTATTAAATATATTCTTAGAGCTATCCAATATGGGCAGTGAAGAAAAATGAAATTCATTTTTCATGGTGGTGGTAGTGCACACATATGTACGATTAACAATCCCATTTATCAATGAATGTAAGAAAAAAAATATTATTTTATAAAGAATTAATATAGAGGTAAAAATTAGAAATATAAAAATTATAATTTATCCAGTCTATCATCATTTTTAGCCATGAGCTGTGGTGATGAAAAACAAACAAAATCACTTTGTGGATATGGTAGTCCACACGTATCCATGATAAATGTTTTTTATTTTTATTAGTGGATAGAAAGGATTGAATATTTTTTTACAATTATATTAAGGATATTTCATTATACTAATGATATTTATTTCATCATATTTATATTTTTATAGACTGATACTAATGGTTAGAGTAAAAAAAACTAATATAAAGTTACAGTCATGTTGGATTATTGAGTTTTATCTTGTAAAAATTCATTAAAATGGAGGTTTTAAGAAAATTTAAGGTGACCAGAATTTTATGTAAGTGGGAGAGGGTAATTGGAGGAGAAATGTTCCACGTTTTAGGGGGAAATTATATTGATATATTTTAACATTATGGGGTAGAAGTGATCCCATTTTAAATGTGAAGATAATGGTAATTTTAGAAATATGTGTTTAATTCCCATATTGTTATTTCACTACAAAGGGATCAAGGGATTAATTAGTGAAAAAATGTGGAGAAGGGTGATTTTTAATTGATTCAATACTCAACCATCCCTTTGGGAACAGTTTTTTACATGTTTATACCCTTTCCCCTTAGAATTTTTTCATTTTTTACTTTGAATGAAGAATCTAATTTTTAATTTTAGTAATAAATTATAATATTCAAAATTAAAAATAAAATTGTCACCTAATTTTATACTTATGATTTCAAATTTTAAAATAATGTTATCTTGTAAAATTTGTAAACATATAAAAAGTTAATTTTGAAATTAACACATATAACCGTGTATGATTTAAGATTAAAATTTATATACAAGGTAAAATTATCATGGTTACTAATTTTAATATAATTAATAAATATATTAAAAAACTAATTAGGGTATCAATGTAATCCCAAATGTAATTTCCCATTAAAAATTATAAATTCATGGGAAAGTCAAAAAACGATTTTTTAATGGAAGTGACATATTACTTTAGTACTAAATATTTTGGACATAGGTTTTCTAATTTTAAGGAATATTTTAATATATATAACATCATTACATAAAGACAAACTTGATCACTTAATTTTTTTGTTCCCTTAGGTCATTATTACACAATGAAATAACGAAAAATCCTTTTTTTTGTAAAAACGTAATTTTTGATTAATAATAAACTTTTTCAAAAGAAGCTCTAAATTTCATACTTTGTATATTTTGGTTTGATAAATTGAAAAAAGAATTTTATTTTATCAAATTAAAAATATAAATTTTAGAAAATTATCTTTTAAAATAAAATTTTAAATATAGATAAACCTACTTTTTAATGAATCCTTTTTCAATCATAAAACAAATTCATTATTTTTCTTCAAATTTAATAGTTTCTATTAATATAATGTCTTACATATATTTATAATTTTTTTAATATAATTTCTATAATATTTTTTTTTCATTTACATTTGTTTTAGCATGTAACAAAGCAATTAGACATGGAATGACTTTAACGATGTCAAGAATTTCAAATTTTTAAACATAATTTTTTTATGTCCTGATTAAATCATAATTATTTAAAAAAATTGTTGTATTTGTAAAAAATCTATTTTTTATTTCTCACCAAAAAATTAACATCTCTAGAAAAGTATAAAAAGTCACATGAAACAAATTTTAACATGTTGATTCCAAATTTAAAGGCCTTCTAATGAAATAATTCAATATTTTTTAAAGAACTAATTATTAAATTTATAAAACGGTGTATTTAAAAATTATTCATTTGTAACCTAATATTTGAAAAATATTATTCTATTAAATCTATTGGTTGGAGTAGAGTACTCATGGGGGTGGAGGGGTGAATTGAGTATCAATAAAATGTTTTGTTAAAATTTCACTTAAAAAGATTCACCAATACAAATGAATACATTCCAGTTAATTAAGGTAATACGGTTACAATAGTTTGACTATTCAAATAACTTCTCAAAAGATGGATTAATTCTCCTTAATATCAATATGAGTTATTGATCCAACATTTGATGATATTCTAATAAGGAAAAATAGTTAAAACATCTATCCAGGACTAACTATCAATGTAAAATCTAGTCTTCTGAAATATAAAGCAAAGCAGAGAAAAACTAAAGTAAAAGACACAATAGATAAATAAAGAGGTTTAGTATCCAGACAAGACTTAATATACTCCACATGGTGATCACCTACCACCAAGAAATCGATATAGATAAGAGATTGATCCAAACCGTAGATCTGGGTAAAAGAACAGTACAAAGACTTTCCAGGTTACAAAACCTCTACCACACTTCTACGTGGAAAAAATGAACAACCAGGTCATGCAGGACCTCTTCTAAAGTTATGCGTAGGGGATGAAAAGTGTAGAAAAATATTGGAGAGAGTGTAACGCCCTGACCCCAGTTACCCATAGTCGGTGCATTATTACATAACATTGGAATGATCACATGAAATATCAAGTCTCGAATGACCGATTAGTTTAGTAGCCTTGGAAACACTAGATACAATCATAAAGTTTTACATTACATCATAAAAAAACATCTTGTCTTCATATCCCCTCATACTATCCCTGCAGGTCATTCATAAATTTCTTCTTCATAATCCTGGGAAAAATAAAACATTAAAAGGGGTGAGCTTAGATGCTCAGTAAGGATAACATTATAGCATAAGCTTTCAAAGATAAGCATAAACACTTAAGGAAATTTATAATTAAAACAAAAGCCTTTTAAACTTGAAATTCAACATAGTATGGAAAAAATAAAATTAAATAATGCCATTTACTTATTCACGTCGATATTCTACTAATCGAATAATCACATGCAATATCAATAACCACTTTCATAATGATGGAATGCATAATGCCAGACTATCATAACCACATAGCCAAGGCCTCCTGCCAAGACTACAAATAAGATTTTTCCAAGGCCTTGTGCCAAGACACTAGTTTGTCTCATGAGACCTACCGATGCATAGAGGAGATATAGCGGGCTCCACCCGTCACTTATTATGTCCAATGCATTTCTCATATGAATAGGTTTAAACATAACATAAACATTCGTATTAAAACTAGCATACGAAATGTCAATAATTTAACCACAAACCATGAATGGTATAAAAATATCACATCCACAGTCAAGAATAACTCATTCAATACAATATGGAAGATTGTATTGTATTACATTAACCAAAATCAAGAATAATGAAGGATGTTGACATAGATGAAAATAATCATCAAAACTATTTGAGAGAAATATCCCCCTTTTTCTTGAAATCATTTAAAAGTCACACTATTTCTCAAGAAGCCATTTTAAAAATAGATTTTTGAATCAAAGTGTCCCATACCAATTTGAAACTTTTTTAAAAGGAGTTTTAATTTTAAGATATTAATGTCCATATAAATAAATCCTTAAAACCATTTTTAAAACACGAACATTAATGATCAAGATTTAGAAGAATAAGTCTTTAAAACATTTAAAAATGGTATTTTAGTTAGAGTTTCTAACCAAAAGAGAGACACTTGAATACAAATAATTGAGGTAATCAAAACATTGTAATATCATGAGAATAAAGGAACTCATGATATACTATGTCAAAGTACATTATATACACCACATAAAAGTGATTTGGTTTAAAACAAGAAAGAAGTCTCAATGGAATGTAAATTGAGATGAAATATCTCATAAAGGTTGTATCCTTAGATTAAGGATAAATCATCGACATAGTTATGTGTGACAAATATAAATACACTAAATATTATAGGATATTTAGTGTAAAACAATAAATGGAAATTCAGACATAATCTTGTAAAAACAACACCAATGAATTAGATGTTTAACTCAACAAATGGAGAATGAGTTAAAATTACTCTTATCAAATTCATATCGATGAATTGAGAAATTATAAATGGAGTGATTATGTGTATAAATAGTATATCCACAGGAAGGGTAGTGGAAATTATGACACAATCAAATGAATAGTGATTCTACACATAATCTTGGAGTAATATAATCAATGAAATATGCATAAAGCCAAATGAGTGGAAATTGATATTTCAAATTCGCTTATCGATTTTGTAACTTATGAAACATGCACCCAAGAAAGAAGATCATACAATGATGATGTAAATATACATTAATTAAAGTATATTACATAATTAATACAAACAAGGGCAGTACACATATACCACATGTAATAAATAAGTGGTGAACAATGGAATTCTCACGAAATTAAGAGTGAGATAAGAAACCCCTTACTTTGTACTTTTTCCTTGGTCGAAGGTAGGTTAACCTCCTGTATAATGGTGAAATTATTGTTATTTAATTATACAAGAATCATTTACATTAATATGATATCATATATGATCTTTTATCATAGATTTGTTAATAATATCTTAGAATTATCGTCATTTCAGGTGTTAACTTACTAGTTTTCTTTTATATGTTTTGTTAAGTAAGCCATGTTTGTCATTTATAGGTTGTATATTATTCATATACAGAATGATATAAAGTCCTTAAACATTATTTTTATGTAATAAAATGATAATTATACTTGAATGGATACGATGGAGAATGAATCTCATCGCGTTCATGGAGACCGTAATCCGTACGTACACACGAGCGACAATATCATTTTTTGATATTAAAATAATATATAATTGGATCTTATATCATATATACAGAATCATTATAATGTTATATTTATTATTTACATGATTAACACATCATTATTATACAAATCCAATTAATAATTTATTGAATAACGATTACACCACGACGTGGAGACGGTAAGCCGTACGTACGCACGTATGGTGACATGTTATTCAAAGGATGGATAGAATACTGAATATGGTTGTACCATATATATAATAATATTACAGTATATATGAGATACTGGATTAATTAATTTATAATGGGAAAAAAAAAGAAAGAAGAAGTTGAAGAAGAAATGAATTTGAAAAAGGGTGGTGAAAACATTACCTCTTCTTCGGGTTCTTCCTTTTGATTAGATCACAAGGGATCCTTAGGGTGGATTTATGATCAAACTAAGTCCTCTAGGTTGTATTTAGGGAAGTTGAGAGAGTAATTGGGTAGGGTTTGGCCGACCCTAAAGGCTTTGAAGGTGTGAAGTAATGAGAAGGGTGAGTTCCCTTTTATAAGAGGGGTGAGAGGCACCTTTGGAAAAGCTAGAAATATTAATTTATAATAAATTTATATTCGGTTTATAATGGCTCAAAATTTTATTATTTAAAGGTTAAGTTGGGTATAGGTCTAAATCCACTCAACCAATAGAATTTAGACAGGTTTGGGTCATTATATTAACCATATCTTTAAGTATTAACTCTTAGTTAATTAGTTTCACTTTTACAATGTCTCTTTGTATTTTTATATTATATAGTTAATAAACATACTATATACATCCAATCGACCCCCAAGTGGTCCATTAATAATACAACTATCAGGATATAAGTCTCTGGGCCGAACCTTATTTTTTTAGGAATTTAATATCAATTAATAATATAATATATGTTTTAAAAACTCTTTTATGTCAATTTTGACACTATTCAATAGTTTATTTTTGTGAAACTCATAACAGAATTATTACTTAGAAAAAAGTCAATTAAATAAATCCAAATATGTCATATTATCCTATAAAATTAGTGTAATTCATTAAAAGTCTCAAATTATATTTATTTGGGTATTTATAATATCAATTATTTTAATTTTTCACTATTATGGTAATTACCGCATCATCATTGTGTCATAGATAAACTAAATTATTTAATGGCTAAAAATTATAAATAAAATATAATTATTTAGAAAATCGTTTTATATTTCTAATGAATATTTATAGTCTAAAATATAACATATATAACCCTATGTAACAATTTTTTGGCTAAAAGATATATGCTTTTGTCATTTTTGTATTCATTTTAACTTAATTAAAATAAAGTGTCATTATCACTTACAAGTGGAGCAATGGGGTCCACAAATCGACCCAAAGATGCCCATGGTCGGAAATTTATCAACCAATAGGGTTAAGACACGTTTTATGGTAATTTAATATTATTATAATATTATTTATTTACCCTTATTTACTGGATTTAGCCTTGAACCATGGTAAATAAAATATTTACCAAAGTAATTATTCAAAATGTCTAAAAATAAAAGTTACCTATTTACACAATTTGGACATATTGATTCCAAATATTGAATCCATTTTTCCAAATTTAATACACAGAAGTGGCAGAAATTAATATAAAATTAATTCCCGTTGTTAAAACAAAAAGCGTGTTTTTAAGAAATAATAACTATCAAAAGATTGACACTTGTTTATGTCTGGTTTAAATGTGAAATTATGTTCAATGACCCACATTGTATTACATGATAAAAATATATTTTAAATATAATTTAAAACCACTCAAATTCATAATTTATCACTATTAATTATTTCGATTAAAAAATTCGTTTTTAATTAAAATTTAGTAATATTTACTATTCATCAAAATATAAAAGTTATCCAAAAGTACCAAAATTTCACCCTAGGCTAATATAGTTATTCCGAATCCAAAAATGAAGTCTATTTTACCAAATTAAAAACATAAAAGTTTCATTTATTAATTTAAAATTGATTCCCGCTTTTGAAACCAAAAGGCGTATTTTTAAGAAATAATAACTATCAAAAGTTTTACATTTGTTTATGTCCAATTTCGAAGTGAAATTACTTAAAATGACCATCATTAGATTAAATAGTAAAAATATAATCTATTTATACTTCCAAATCATTAAAATATATAATTTAACAATATAAATTATTTTGATTAAAAAAGCTGTTTTTAGTTAAAATAAAGTATTTTTCACTATTCACACAAATATGAAAGTTATCAGAAAGACACCAAAAAATTATTGATACTAAATTCTTATGTCCCGATTCTAAAGAAGAATTTCATTTTGTCAAATTAAATATATAAAAGTTTCAAATATTGGTTTTAAAAAGGCTTCTCCATTAAAAGGCGGTAAAATTTCATTTTTTGAAAAATACTTCTTTTATTTGAAAAAAATGAATTTGTTCATAAATCATGTCTTAGAAACTCATAATATGGATTAAAATTATAAGGATAGTATAATATTTAAAATTCAGTTAACACTATTCATAACCTCTTTTGAACGGATAGTTTGGTAAGTCGTGGTGTACTTGAACTCAGTGTTGCGTACAACACACGCTATTGTATTATTCAAAGAGAAGTGTACCGTGGAAGATTGGGGATTTACATTCACCCCTCCTTCAATAAATTGCGTCCTCGCAATTTTAAAAAATTGGGCCTGATAATATAATGGAAAGTCCCACATCGGAAAAAGATTCAATAAAACTATCACTTTAAAAGAAAGAAAGAGAGGTATAAAGGTCAATCATGATAACCCATACTCGGATTCCATGTAGGAAAACATGGATATGGATGATACACTAAGTGTCAAGTTCTGATGGAGAGGGATAAAAATCATGATCAGGATAAAGTTAACAATAAGAAAACCACACACTTTTTTTGGGACAAATGACCATTAGTCTCCTAGTAGGAAAGTAAATGGACAACATTTTTTGTTTTTTTTAAGTTACAATACATAAGGATGAGGAATTCATTTATGAATTGACTAAGAATATAAAGATATATACTTACATTTTATGTAGAGTTTCATTCTTTAATAAATTTATACCACTAACTCATTTTTTTAAACTATGAGTATTCAAGAAGACTTGGTCACACTGGAAGATCTAGAATAAACTTCTATAGAATCACATGATCCATGCAGGATGAACTATATATTTACATTGTCTTTAGAGATTAATCAAAAACAAAATGGTTAGCACAAGATCTAATGATCCCCCAAAAGGATATTCCTTGAGAGAAATAAACACCAATCTTAATTTCTAAAATTAAACCAACAATACCCCAAAGTTAAATAAATACCATTCAATAATCAATTGTCCTTAAAATCCTTCAATATAATCAAAACGTATATTGAAACTCAAAACCTAAAAGAATGTAGTCTTCCACATTAAATTGTATCTCCAAATGAAATTAATTACTCTTAAATTCACATACTTAAAAGTAATTAACCTAATCATTTCCATAAATAACCCAAATCACTATAAATACATAATAAAAACGTAGATAAAAATCTACCATTACTCCACAAATGAAACCCCATAGTATTCTATTTTCCTTGGGCATATAGTGTTCCCGACAAAGCGAACATCTTCCACAATAACATTTATCACTTAATCACCAAATCATTTTCCTATACCAAGGGTATTCATTTGATAAGACATAAGATCCCAAATCAACCTATTATTGATCAATAAAATCATTTAACTAAAAATAATTAGTCACACTATCCAGGGGCTTCACGTAGTCCAGTGGTAGGTGATAAATCTCAATCGCACTTTGGTTGTGGGTTCGATTCCCACAGCTTTGTCTGACGCGACGGGTTGTCACGCGGTCTTCGTGTTGTCCTTTTCAAAAACTATGTTTTATAACATTACCAAAATGTGATAAATTCCTCAAAATAACTATAACATAATTTAACCACAAATCTTATCTCATACCTTGCATTTTCATCCCAAATTATAATAACGTATAATTGTCTCAAACCCAATGATCATATAAAACCAAATAGTTATTTATAGCTATATCCACAAGAGAAGAGATAATTCTTCCTCAAATATCATTCTCACATGGAAAACTGTAGGGTTACAAATACAAGAGAAAATTATTCCAAAGTAAAACCATCAACAAGGAGCACTAAATTTTTTAAACATTTCTCCAACCATTTATTTCCACATAGCTTCTTCTTTGACCAAGAAAATATCCTATAGAATAGGGCATTCACTCGGGTAATGGCTAGGTCCCCTACATTTACGGTAAATGACTGTAAATGGACTCTTGGGACCATTTTTATCTTCTTCCATAGCACTCTTCATTTTTTTTCGGCAATTCTTAACTTTATGTCCTTCCTTCCCACATGTAAAGAATTTCTTGGTCCCATTAAGACACTTTCCTGGGTGTCTCCTACCACATTTCTTGCATGATGGAAATTAAAAATTCCTTTCTCCATGGTCTCCACTGCTGAAGCTCTTATCATTCATCACCTTTCTCTTCTTTTTTGAGTCCGGGAATTGGTTAATATATATATTGTTGATCATATTTTTGGAAAATTGATTTGGAATAAAGATGATATCTTTTACGCCTATCAACACTCCATTTTGTTGCTCTTTGCCACCACCGTTCCCACCTTGTACATCATTCTGAAAGTCACTATGACTTCCTTGGAATCTATAATTTGACTAAAACCAGAATGCATTGTGTGAGTAACAGTAGTCATAAAATCATTTAGAGATTAACATGTCACCATATTCTCAATTTGAAACACATTAGGATTAACCAAGTTCATTTACTCTCATCTTATATATTTAATACTTCAAATTGGTTATTAAAGAAAATGTAAATTATCCTAAGTATATCCCCCAGGAGTGTCGTAACCAAGAGTGCAGCAAGGCCCATTGTTGTACACCAGTTCCCGTTCGAGTCTAGCTCAAATCGGTGTTTTCGGGTTTTACCCCTAGGTACATCTGTGCCAGAGCTGCCTCTACCTGGTCGTATCCAGACAGGGATGTATTTCTCAGAAAACTTACAAAATCTCTACAATACCAAAATTCTAGGAAGTTCTTCTATACTAATCCTCAATGTTCATCTTAGGTCTACGTGCTCTAATCAGAGTTTATCTAAATCTAGCTTCCAAGGTTTGTACTAAACTTCCTCCGATACCAACTGTAACGCCCTGACCCCAGTTACCCAGAGTCGGTGCATTATTATATAACATTGGCATGATCACAAGAAAGATCAAGTCTCAAAAGACCGATTAGTTTAGTATCCTTGGAAACACTAGATACAATCATAAAGTTTTACATTACATCATAAAAAAAATCTTGTCTTCATATCCCCTCATACTATCCCTACAGGTCATTCATAAATTACTTCTTTATAATCATGGGAAAAATAAAACATTGAACGGGGTGAGCTCAGATGCTCAGTAAAGATACCATTATAGCAGAAGCTTTCATAGATAAGCATAAATACTTAAGGCAATTTATAATTAAAACAAAAGCCTTTTAAACTTGAACTTCAACATAGTATGTAAAAAATAAAATGAAATAATTCCATTTACTTATTCACATGGATATTCTACTAATCGAATAATCACATGCAATATCAATAACCACATTCATAATGATGGAATGCATAATGCCAGACTATCATAACCACATAGCCAAGGCCTCGTGCCAAGACTACAAATAAGATTTTTCCAAGGCCTTGTGCCAAGACACTAGTTTGTCTCATGAGACCTACCGATGCATCAAGGAGCTATAGCGGGCTCCACCCGTCACATATTAAGTCCAATGCATTCCTCATATGAACATGTTTAAACATAACATAAACATTCGTATTAAAACTAGCATACTAAATGTCAATACTTTAACCGCAAACCATGAATGGTATAAAAATAGCACATCCACAGTCAAAAATAACTCATTAGATACAATATGGAAGATTGTATTGTATCACATTAACCACAATCAAGAATAATGAAGGATGTTGACATAGATGAAAATAATCATCAAAACTATTTGAGAGAAATATCCCCCCTTTTCTGGAAATCATTTAAAAGTCACACTATTTGTTAAGAATCCATTTTAAAAATAGATTTTTGAATCAAAGTGTCCCATACCACTTTGAAACTTTTTTAAAAGGAGTATTAATTTTAAAACATTAATGTCCATATAAATAAATCCTTAAAACCATTTTTATAACATGGACATTAATGAGCAAGATTTAGAAGAATAAGTCTTTAAAACATTTAAAAATGGTATTTTAGTTAGAGTTTATAACCAAAAGAGAGACACTTGAATAAAAATAATTTAGGTAACCAAAAAATTTTAATATCACGAGAATAAAGGAATTCATGATATACTATGTTGAAGTACATTATATACACCACATGAAAGTGATTTGGTGTAAAACAAGAAATAAGTCTCAATGGAATGTAAATTGAGATGAAATATCTCATAAAGGCTGTATCCTTAGATTAAGGATAAATCAACGACATAGTTATGTGTGAAAAATATAAATACACTAAATATGATTGGATATTTAGTGTAAAACAATAAAAGGACATTCACACATAATCTTGTAAAAACAACACCAATGAATTGGATGTTTAACTCAACAAATGGAGAATGAGTTAAAATTACTTTTATCAAATTCATATAGATGACTTGAGAAATTATCAATGGAGTGATTATGTGTATCAATAGTATATCCAGAGAAAGGGGAGTGGAAATTATGACATAATAAAATGAATAGTGATTCCACACATAATCTTGGAGTAATATAATCAATGAAATATGCATAAAGCCAAATGAGTGGAAATTGAAATTTCAAATTCCCTTATCGATTTGGTAACTTATGAAACATGAAACCAAGAAAGAAGTATCATAAAATGATGATGTAAATATACATGAATTAAAGTATATTACACAATGAATACAAACATGGGCAGTACACATATACCACATGTAATAAATAAGTGGTGAACAATGGAATTCTCACGAAATTAAGAGTGAGATAAGAAACCCATTACTTTGTACTTTTTCTTTGGTCAACGATAGGTTAACCTCCTGTATAATGGTGAAATAATTTTTATTGAATTATACATGAATCATTTACATTAATATGATATCATATATGATCTTTTAACATTTATTTGTTAATAATATCTTAGAATTATCGTCGTTTCGGGTGTTAACTTACTCATTTTATTTTATATGTTTTGTTACGTAAGCCATGTTTGTCATTGATAGGTTGTATCTTATTCATATCCATAATGATATCAAGTCCTTAAACATTATTTTTAAATAATCAAATGATAATTATACTTGAATGGATACGATGGAGAATGAATCTCATCGCGTTCGTGGAGATGGTAATCCGTACGTTCGCACGAGCGACAATATAATTTTTTGATATAAAAATAATATATAATTGGATGTTATATCATATAGACAGAATCATTAACATGTTATATTTATTATTTACATGAGTTACATATCATTATTATACCCATCCAATTAATAATTTATTGAATAACAATTACACCACGACGTGGAGACGGTAAGCCGTATGTATGCACGTATGGTGACATGTTATTAAAAGGATGGATATAATAATGAATATGGTTGTACCATATTTATAATAATATTAAAGTATACATGAGACACTGGATTAATTAATTTATAATGGGAAAAACAAAGAAAGAAGAAGTTGAAGAAGAAAATAATTTGAAAAAGGGTGGTGAAAACATTACCTCTTCTTCGGGTTCTTCCTTTTGATTTGATCACAAGGGCTCCATAGGTTGGATTTATGATCAAAATAAGACCTATAGGTTGTAGTGAGGGAAGTGGAGAGAGTAATTGGGCAGGGTTTGGCCGAACATAAATGTTTTGAAGGTGTGAAGTAATGAGAAGGGGGATGGCCCTTTTATAAGAGGGGTGAGGGGCACCTTGGGAAATGCTAGAAATATTAATTTATAATAAATTCATATTCGGTTTCTAATAGCTAAAAAGTTAATTATTTAAAGTTTAAGGTGAGGATAGGTCTAAATACACTCAACCAATAGAATTTAGATAGGTTTGGGTCATTATATTAACCTAATCTTTAAGTATTAACTCCTAGTTAATTAGTTTCACTTTTACAATGTCTCTTTGTATTTTTATATTATATAGTTAATAAACATACTATATACATCCAAGCGACCCCCAAGTGGTCCATTAATGATACAACTATCATGATATAAGTCTCTTGGCTGAACCATAGATTTTTAAGAATTTAATATCAATTAATAATATAATATTGTTTTTAAAAACTCTTTTATGTCAATTTTGACACTATTCAATATTTGATTTTTGTGAAACTCATAACAGACTTATTACTATGAAAAAAGTCAATTAAATATATAATAATATGTCATATTATCCTAGAAAATTATTGTAATTCATTAAAAGTCTCAAATTATATTTATTTGGGTATTTATAATATCAATTATTTTAATTTTTCACTATTATGGTAATTACTACATCATCATTGTGTCATAAATAATCTAAAATATTTAATGTCTAAAAATTATAAATAAATTATCATTATGTAGGAAATAGTTTTAGATTTCTAATGAATATTTATAGTCTAAAATCTAACATATATAACCCTATGTAACAATTGTTTTTCTAAAAGATATATGCTTGTGTCATTTTTGTATTCATTTTAACTTAATTAAAATAAAGTGTCATTATAACTTACTAGTGGATCAATGGGGTCCCAAAATCGACCCAAAGATGCCCATGGTCGGACATGTATCAGCCAATAGGGTTAAGACACGTTTTAGGGTAATTTAATATTATTATAATATTATTTATTTACCATTATTTACCGGATTTACCATTGAACCATGATAAATAAAATATTTACCGAAGTAATTATTCAAAATGTCTAAAAATAAAAGTTACCTATTTACACAATTTGGACATCCTGATTCCAAATATGGAATATATTTTTCCAAATTCAATACACAGAAGTGGCAGAAATTAATTTAAAATTAATTCCCGTTGTTAAAACAAAAAGCGCGTTTTTAAGAAATAATAACTATCAAAAGATTGGCACTTTTTTATGTCTGGTTTAAATGTGAAATTATGTTCAATGACCCAAATTGTATTACATGATAAAAATATATTTTAAATATAATTTAAAACCACTAAAATTCATAATTTATCACTATTAATTATTTCAATTAAAAAAGTTGTTTTTAATTAAAATTTAGTAATTTTTACTATTCATCAATATATAAAAGATATCCGAAAAGTACCAAAATTTCACCCTAGGCTAATTTTGTTATTCAGAATCCAAAAATGAAGTCTATTTTACCAAATTCAAAACATAAAAGTTTCATTTATTAATTTAAAATTAATTCCCTCTTTCGAAACCAAAAGGCGTATTTTTAAGAAATAATAACTATCAAAAGTTTGACATTTGTTTATGTCCAATTTCGAAGTGAAATTACTTAAAATGACCATCATTAGATTAAATAGTAAAAATATAATCTATTTGTACTTCCAAACCATTAAAATGTATAATTTAACAATATAAATTTTTTTGATTAAAAAAGTTGTTTTCAGTTAAAATATAGTATTTTCACTATTCACACAAATATGAAAGTTATCAAAAAGACACCAAAACATTATTGATAATAAATTATTATGTCCCGATTATAAAGAAGAATTTAATTTTGTCAAATTGAATATATAAATGTTTCAAATATTGGTTTTAAAAGGGCTTCTCCATTAAAAGGCAGTAAAATTTCATTTTTAAAAAAATACTTCTTTTATCTGAAAAAAATGATTTTTTTCATAAATCATGTTCTAGAAACTCATAATATGGATTAAAATTATAAGGATAATATAATATTAATACTTCAGTTAATACTATTCATAACCTCTTTTGAACGGCTAGTTTGGTAAGTCGTGGTGTACTTCAACTCAGTGTTGCATACAACACACGCTATTGTTTTATTCAAAGAGAAGTGTACCGTGGAAGATTGGGGTGTTACAGAGAGGATATCTTTTATCCTACATTTTAATATAAGAGACAATGTGTGTTTTAATATAGATACACACACTGCTCGAAATGTAGTGAATGCAGTAAAAACGAGTGAAAATATGATGAGAAGGGGTAAGAAGTGATCTAAGTGTTATTCTATGTAGATCTAGACTTGTAGGATGTCACATATGTGATTTTTGAGTTCTCATGTGAAAATAGAGTATCACAAGTCGGGTGCTATGGTTTCCAGTTCGATGAAGTGAGCTGTGTAACTTTTGTTCTTCTTTTAGTTGGTACTGTGGAGATGTTTGAGGCTTCTGATATACAGTAGTTCAACCTTTAGGGATCAAGAATACTTCTTGTGTTTTTCAGTATTATATTATGGAATACATGAGTTCTCTTTTCCAATGATGTTTTATTCTTTTCCATGAGCCACACTTATCTTCTTTTTAATTAAGGGTGTACATGTTGGAGCCGACATGATTCATGTATTCTGCACCTCGTACCACGTACTTTCAAGTGACATGCCTACAAAGAGACATTAATAATGTTAGTTCCATTAAATAACTTGAATATGATCCTTATAAATTAAATTGAAAATGACAAAAAAATTTAAAGAATGGTGTGGCATTTTTTCTTGAAATATTATCATGTGGAAACAATGTCTTCTCCCTTGGCTTTTATCGGTGACATAGTTATGGTGCCACAGTTGTGTTGACATCCAGAACTGGTAGCACAAATGTGGTGTTTGGATCACGATGTCTCGGGTAGTAGTTTTTAGTCCTTTTTAATTATTTGAATGGTGTTTGAGTGATGGTGTCAAGAGAACGGTGTATGGGTCTTGGTGTTCATGTTACATTGTGTGAGTTACGGAGTTTGGGTTACGGTGTCTGGGTTATAGTGTCTGGATCACAGTGTCTCTGTCATAGTGTCTGGGTTATGGTATCTGGGTTACGATGTCTGGGTCACGGTGTCTAGGTCACGGTGATTGAGTTACGGTGTTTTGGACTTTTCTGAAATCTAGAACCGGTGACAGGCTTTTGGTTTCTCAATCTTACCCAAATATCTATAAAAATTCTTGAGTAGTAATATTCATATAATTAATTAATCTTAGTTGTTGGTATAATAAAACATAATAGAACAAGATTAATAATAATTTTTGAGATTCTGAATTAGAACTAGTAAGCATGGAATCATAGGGAGATCAAGAAACTCCAAACATAAATTTAACATGATTAGAATAATTTTCATGATTTGCAAGATTTGTGTGCATTAAAACATGATCAAATAGGAGGATTCCAACAAATCTCTCCCGTTTTGATTATCATAAATCATGGAATGTATGAAAAATATAAAAAGTGAATAAAGCCTTTACTATTTCTCCCACTTTTGGGATTATTAAAAAGAAAATAAGAAGCAAAAAATAAGAAATGAATAAGTGTAAAGACAAAATCAAACAATAATAAGACACATTCCATTGAAAAATAATATAGAATATAGTACAGACATAGGACAAAAAAAAACAAAATAGAGAACATTCCCATTAGATTGAAATCCTTCACTTCTATTCAAAGGTAGTAGACTTCTCTTTTCCCTTGGCTGAATGAGCAGGAGGAGCCATAAGAGAAAAAGAGGTGGTAGAATATGAGAGTGATCTAATGGAGAGAGAAGGAATAATGACACATTAAAAAACAAAAGGTGAAAGAGTGGGATTGGTAGAATACTGAGGAAATGATTGCTAAAGAATGATAGGTCTTATCTGACACAGATCCTGAGCGACAGACATGGTAGTAGGAGCAACGATAGATAATAAAGAAGAGGTGGAACCAGTCCTCAAGGGAGCCATTGTAGGAAACAATATAGCAGTGCTTTGCACATGGAGAGAGGGATTCAAAAAATTGATAAAATCAGTAATGACTTCACCTCCATATTTCATAGACTTTTCAAAATAATCTTTATTCTCAATAATCTTTTACATGGTAGGTGTGAAATATTTATTTTTATACACTTGGTCCTTAAACTCTTGAGTCATATAAGGAATTTTCAAATTCGTTATAAGATACATAAAATGAATTGTCAATTGATGCTTCATATAAATCCTTTTGAAGTGGAAATCCACCTTATTTTTAATGTCATCATAGGATGTGGAAGCTTCCTTAGAGTATAGCTGAACCATGTCATGGACATGTCTACTATTTTGAACAATTTTGGAGAGGATTTCCAGAAAAGTGGAATCTTTCACAGATTTAATCTATTCATAAATAAAATTTCTTAGAAAATCATATTATGTTAATTGAGTTGACTGATCCGGCTTGACCGAGGAGGAAGAAGTAGAGATAGATGCAGAGGGTGCATGAATACTTGTGACAACAGTTTCAATAGTGTCCATGAAAATACACGAAAACACATTTATTGAGGATTTATATTTTCAAATTTCTTCTACAATTTTTTCATTGTTGGATATTATTTTCTCAAAAAAATACCAGATTTTGATGGATCAGTGCTTCAACCTTTTTGGCTATATTTTTAGTATCTTCAGTGCTGAATCGAGAAATAGGGGGTTTAGAAGTTTCAATCTCTTTCATCAGTTCCTCCACCAAATAATTTAATGTTTTTACTTCCTCACATAGATATCAATTTTAAATTCTTACTTCTTGAATTTAATGAAACATATGAGATTGAGTTTTCCATATGTGTATCTCTAAAAGTGTAGTAGCAAATTTTTCACTTATATGAGTTACATGTAGAGTTTCATCTTTCAAAAGCTTCTCCAGGAAAGACGAAATATTTTCACCAAACACCAATAAGTCCTCATGGATTACAGAGCTTGGGGTGCCATGTGAAATCACTAGTTCAGAAACTACAATATATTTGGGCTCCTTAGTGGTTATCACTCTTGTTAGAGAAAAATATTTCATTTTTAAAGTTATTGTAAGATTTATTCTTCTCATTGAATACATTTGAGAGTCCAAGACATAAAAATAGCGAAGAAATTTATACACATTGTCCATAGGACTTGTCTCAACAAAACATTAAAATTGAGTTGTTTCCAGAATCAGTTATCTACCCCCCGTAATTTTTTATTCATCTCTTAGAGAGAGAGACTCAATCTATTTCACTATTTCCAGACTTGCATCATTTTCAGGCTCACCCATCTTTATTCTAGCTTTCTGAACGGCTTCTCCCATTCATTCTTTAGCAGACTATATTAATTCTGGATCAACTTGTTATGCATATCATTCTACAAATACACAAACTTCATCAAAAATAGTATCTCCAAGTTGTTCCTCAGGAAAACATTTCTCTTCTGGACCAGAAGCAGGTCCTTATTTATCAAAAAATCCTTAATCAATTATTTATTCTCCAACTTGTTGTTCATAAACATTTTTATCATTAAATATTTGATTAGGTAATCCCATTCCCTCTTCTTGTAAGGTAGTTCTATCCACAGATACAATTTCTACATCCTCTTCTTCTTGAATTGAGTATTCCTCAATCTCATTAGACCTTACAACTAAGTCACGCTTGTCCATAGGTCTTGAGGTATTTTCATTGGGATTGAACTTTTTATACAACCTTTCATTGACTTCCACCCAAGACAGTTTCCAAGGATTCTAATTGATTTTTATTCTTATGACTATATCTTTATAGATACATAACTCATTGTCCTCAATTACTTCATCATTGTAACACCCCAAGCATCTACGGTATGCTTCTCTTTGAATAATATAATAGCGTGTGTTGTACGCAACATCAAGTTCTAAAACACCACAACCAATCAAACTAGATGTTATGAATAGTAATACCCACATTTTGAAATTTATAAATTTTATTTTTTCAAAATGGACTTCATTTTTGGATTCGGAATATCGAAATTAGCCAAAGGTGAATTTTTAGTAATTTTCTGAAAAAATTCATTTTTTGATTAATAGTAAAACCACTAAGTGGTAGTTAAAAAAACAGAATTTATCATAAAACTTGATTTTACCTCTTCTTTGAGTGGAATATAGAAAATTTGAGAGACACGGTTAATATCAAGGAGTAAAATGTGGTTCAATGAGATGAAAATAATTTTTGGTGAATAGTAACTTTTTACTTTTATTTAACACGGTTAAAATTAAATAGGGTAATTAAGGGTAAAAATGATATTAATATTACCCTAAAACATGTCTTAATTCTATTGGACAAGTTTATCTCGACCAAAAACACCCTTAAGAATAAAATATTATCATTTAGGTCCACTTGTATTAGATTAGGATATTTATTATTATTTAATTCAAAGAAGAGTTAAAAGAGTTAAAATCAAAGTTTATTTACTAAAACATTTTTAATATAGGGTTATACATAAGATAAATTAGATTATAAATATTAATTAGAAATATAAACAAATTTCCTATATAATTATATTTTATTTATAATTTTTAGACTTTAAATAATTTAATTTATTTATGACACAATGATGATGCAGTAATTACCATAATAGGGAAAAATTAAAATAATTGAAATTATAAATACCCAAATAAATATAATTTGATACTTTTTATGAATTACACTAATTTTTATGTTAATATGACATATTAGGATTGATTTAATTTACTTTTTTCGAAGTAATTATTTTTTTATGATTTTCACAAAAATCAACTTTCCAAATAGTGTCAAAATTGACACAAAAGAGTTTTTAAAACAAATATTATATTATTAATTGATATTAAATTCCCAAAAATCTATGGTTCGTCAAAGAGACTTATATAATGATAGTAGTATCATTAATTAACCACTTGGGGGTTGCTTGGATGTATATAGTAAGTTTATTAACTATATAATATAAAAATACAAAGTGACATGGTGAGTGTCAAACTAATTAACTAAGAGTTAGAACTAAAAGATAAGGTTAATATAATGACCCAAACCTGTCTAAATTCTATTGGTTGAGTGTTTTTAGACCCATCCCCACCTTAAAATATAAATAATCTCCTTTTGAGCCATTAAAAACCGAATATGAATTTATTATAAAATAATATTTCCATCTTTTCCAAAGGTCCCTTCACCCCTCTTATAAAAGGGCACTCCCCATTCTCATTAATTCACACCTTCAAAGCCTTTTGGTTCGGCCAAAACCTGCCCAAATACTCTCTCAACTTCCCTCAATTCATCATAGAGGCCTTTCATTAGTCAGAAAGCAATCCCAAGGATCCCTTTTGATCAAATCAAAATGAAGAACCCGAAGAAGAAGTAATGTTTTCACCACCCTCTTTCAAGTTCCTTTCTTTTTCAAATTCTTCTTTCTTTACCATTCTAAAATAATAACTCCAATATATTATATATACTGTAATGTTATTATAAATATGGTACAACCATATTCAGTATTCTATTCATCTTTTGAATAACATGCCACCATACGTGCGTACGCACGGCTTACCGTCTCCACGTCGTGGTGTAATTGTTATTCAATAAATTAATATTTGGATGGGTATAATAATGATTTTTAATTCATGTAAATAATAAATATATCATGATAATGATTATTTATATATGATATACCATCCAATTATATAATATTTTAATATCAAAAGAATGATATTGTCGCTCGTACGTACGTACGGACTATCGTCTCCACGAACGCGATGAGATTCATTCTCCATCGTATCCATTCAACTATAATTATCATTTTATGATTTAAAAATAATGTTTAAGGACTTGATATAATTTTGGATATGAATAAGATACAACCTATCCATGAAAAACATGGCTTATGTAACAAAACTTATAAAAGAAAACGAGTAAGTTAACACCCGAAACGACGATAATACTAAGATATTATTAACAAAGCAATGTTAAAAGATCATATATGATATCATATTAATGTATATGATTCTTTTATAATTTAAGAACAATTATTCCACCATTATACAAGAGGTTAACCTACACTCAACTAAGGAAAAGTACAAGGTAACGGTTTATTTCACAATCTCTTCTTTATCCGAGGTTGTTTATACGTAATAATCTACAGGGCTTCTTTATCATCCACATCCATGTTTCTTAAAAATGTATTTCAAAACATTTTTACTATTTACTAGAATATGGGTTAAAGTCATTTATACCCTTGTTGACTTTTATAAGTGGTTTATAAAGGAATCTTTCTATCATTTTCCAAACAAGGTCCTTTTTAACCTTTTCGACAAAATTAAGGTAAGAACGTTTTTTAACTTATACGGCGCGTGCGACTATGTTCCGCCGTTATAAAATCATGGAAGCTTCCCTTACAAGATTATAAGAATATTTTCAAAGAAAATGTTTTATTTTATAAATATATGGCTCTTAAATGATTTCAAAATAAAAAGGGATATTTCTCTAAAAAGAGTTTTGATTTCATCTATGTCAACATCCTTTGATGGATTTTACGCTTATTTGAATTTGATTTATTATGATACAAAACTCCTATAATGTATTGAAGGTTTTGTGAAATGTTTGACTATGGATGTGTTATTTTTATATCATTCATGGTTTATGGATGAAGTATTTACATTTCGTATGCTAGTTTTAATACGAATGTTTATGTTATGTTTAAACCTTTTCATATGGGAAGGAATTGGACTTCATATGTGATTTGTGGAGCCCGCTATAGCTCCTCGATGAATCGGTAGGTCTCATTAGAAAAACTAGTGTCTTGGTACAAGGCCTTGGAAAAATCTTATTTGTATTCTTGGCACGAGGCCTTGGCTATGTGGTTATGATAGTCTGGCATTATGCATTCCATCATTATGAAAGTGTTTATTGATATTGCATGTGATTATTCGATTAGTAGAATATCTATGTGAATATGTAAATGGAATTATTTCATTTTATTTTTTCCATACTATGTTGAATTTCAAGTTTAAAAGGCTTTTGTTTTAGTTATACATTGCCTTAAATATTTATTTTTTATTTATGAAAGTTTCCGCTATATTGTTATCTATACTGGGCATTTGAGCTCACCCCTTTTCTATGTTTTATTTTTCCCAGGATGTGAAGAAGTAAATAATGAATGACCTGCTGGGATAGTATGAGGGGATAAGAGTGTGGACTATGGAGACTATGTTGTTGTAGTTTTCATTTTTATGATGTAATGTAAAACTTTATAAATATATCTAGTGTTCCAAGACTACTAAACTAATCGGTCTTTTGAGATTTGATCTTTCTTGTGATCATGACAATGTTATGTAATAATGCACCGACTCTGGGTAACTGGGGTCGGGGCATTACAGTTGGTATCAGAGGAAGTTTAGTACAGACCTTGGAAGCTAGATTTAGATAAACTCTGATTAGAGCACATAGATTTAAGATGGACTTTGAGGATTATTATAGAAGAACTTCCTAGAATTTTGGTATTGTAGAGATTTTGTGAGTTTTCTGAGAAATACATCCTTGTCTGGATATGAGCAGGTAGAGGCGGCTCTGGCACAGATGTACCTAGGGGTAAATCCTGAAAACACTGCTTTGAGCTAGACTCGAACGGGAACTGGTGCACAACAACAGGCCTTGCTGCACTCTTGGTTACGACACTCCCAGGGGATATGCTTAGGAAAACTCTCATTTTCTTTACAAATCATTATGAAGGGTTTATGAGTATATACTTCCGCAAAGAAAACATTTTTATGATTATGTATTATATCCATAAATAGTTCAATTTATGTTATGTTTTTTATAAGTATGGAATTATGTATTTTGATTCATAAACTGATCTAGTTTATGCCATTTTTTAGAAATGGCTCCTAATGGAAGAAATGGAAACCGTATCAATGCAGGAACTCCATATAGGGATTGCCCTCCTGCTCAAGATAATTATAATGGAGCTGGTGATGCAACTGATGCTGATCAACTAATCACCATACTGGGTCAACTCACTCAGGTTATGAATAATAACCTTACCCGTATGGAGCACCCTGATCCATGACGTGGTGGATCAATGTTAGATCGTTTAACGAGACAGAAACCACCAACATTCAATGGGAGTACAAATCCATTAGTAGCTGAGCAATGGATATGTTCCCTAGAGAAAATATTTCAGGCTTTGGAAAGTAGTGAAAGGGAAAAAGTTATCATGGAAGTTTACCGCCTCACTGGAGATGCTGATCAATGGTGGTCATTAATCTAAAACATGAAGGAAGATGATGAAGTATCAAATATGTAATGGAGGGAGTTCAAAGATCTATTTTTAGAAAAATACTTTCCTCATGACCATCGAGAAGATATGGAAAGACAATTTATGAGTTTGAGACAAAAGGAGTATGAGAATGTCGCAAAGTATGAGGCTAACTTTACAAGGTTAGCAAGGTATGCTGGAGATTATATACATAACCCAAGAAGTAAGATTGATCATTTCTTTGATGGGTTATAACCATTTCTCCATCAAGCATTAGTCTAACAATCCTTCTCGTCGTATGAAGACATTGTCTCATGGCTATCAAGACAGAAAAGGAATTCTCTCTGTCTTATGACATTAAAGAAAAGCAAGAGAAGAAGAGATATGAGGATCAATCTGGGAATGGAAATATGGGGAATAAGGGAAAGGTTTAATATCCATACTGTGGTAAATGTGGGAAGAAACACCCCGATACTTTCTTGAAGAGAATGGGTGTCTATTACAAGTGTGGTGAAAAAGGTCACCAGGCTCGTGATTTCAAAGGGAAGAAGGAAGATACCGATGTTCAGTGCTACAATTGTAGGGAGATGGGACATTATGGAAATGAATGTCCTAATCGTCAGGAGAACATACCTCAAAAAAGGCCAAGGGATCAAGGCCAAGCTTATGATATCACTACTGCTGAGGTAGAATCTCCAAAAGACATAGTGGCAGGTAATTTAATGGTTTCCTCAAGTTTAGAAAATGCATTATTTGATTTTGGATCATTGCATTGTTTCTTATCTTCCCAGTTTGCTAAGAAAATTATATATTTCCAATTTGATTTAACAAGGGAGTTTTCAGTTAAAACTTTTAAGGGAAGTATCATTGCACCAATGTTTTGTGAATCAGTCCCCATTAGAGGACATAAATGTTCTTGATCTGCTGATCTCATCGTCATACCTATGACTGAGTTTGATATAATCCTCAGTATGGTCTGGCTTTCAGACCATGATGTGAAGATTTATTGTAAGAAAAGCAAGTTACAATTTTTGACGATGATGATAAGGAAAACCTTATCTTTAGAGAAGAATTGTCACCACCTAATTCTTATCTAGATCCACCCCCAGTAGCTCAACTAAATTCAATTATTGGGGAGGAAGAGAATGAAATGACTGTGGGTGAGGAAAGGAATGTTCAAATAGAGGATGTACCTGTTGTGAAAGAATATGTAGATGTGTTTCTGGAAGATTTACCTGGACATCCTCCAGAACGAGAAGTTGAGTTTTCCATTGATTTAATTCTGGGATCAAGGCCTATATCGAAGACCCCTTATAGAATGGCCACTATAGAATTAGTTGAACTAAAGAAAAAACTAGAGGAATTGAGTAATAAGGTATTTATTCGCACTAGTGTTTCTCCATGGGAGCCCCTGTTCTTTTTGTTAAAAAGAAAGATGGATCTACGAGGTTATGTATCGACAACTGGTAGAACAATGCTATAACAATAAAGAACAAGTATCCCCTACCTCGCATTGATGATTTATTTGACCAACTGCATGGAGATAAATAATTTTCAAAAATTTACCTTCGATCTGGATACCATAAGTTGTGTGTGAAGAAGGAAGACATTCCGAGGACAACATTTCGAACCAGTTACGGGCATTACGAGTTTACAGTAATGCCTTTTGGATTGACTAATGCATCCTCTATATTCATGGATCTGATGAATAGAGTTTTCAAAGAATATCTCAATGAATTTGTGGTGGTATTTATTGATGATATCTTGGTATACTCCAAAAGCTACGAAGATCATGAAAAACACTTATACATTATCCTGAAGACTCTGAGAAGACATGATTTATATGGGAAGTTCAACAAGTGTGAATTATGGCTTCAAGAGATTTCTTTTCTTGGCCGTATTATTTCTAAAGATGGAATCTCTGTGGATCCATCTAAGACCAAGGCAATCCTAGAATGGCCAGAACCTATGAGTATAACTGAGGTACGCATTTTTATTGGTTTGGCAGGTTATTATGGATGTTTCATCCAGAATTTTTCCCGATTGGCTAACCCATTAATGAAGCTCACATGTAAAGGGGTTAAATTTGTTTGAAAAAAAGAGTGTTTATAATTTTTCTAATAACTAAAGAGAATATTAGTCAATGCTTCTATATTGACTCTACCATCGGGGAATGATGGGTTCGTTATTTATAGTGATGCATCGAAGAAAGGACTTGGTTGTGTCCTTATGCAGAATGATAGGGTTATTGCCTATGCATCACGACAGTTGAAAATTAATGAACAAAACTATCCTACTCATGATCTCGAGTTAGCAGCTGTGATATTTTCTTTGAATATATGGAGGAACTACCTCTATGGTGAAAGATGTGAGATTTATACTGATCACAAGAGTTTGAAGTATATTTTCTCACAAAAAGAAATCAACATGAGGCAAAGGAGATGGCTTTAATTACTCAAGGATTATGATTGTACGATACACTACCACCCGAGGAAAGTAAACAAGGTGGCAGATGCTTTGAGAAGAAAAGATCATGATGTTTTGAACAATATGAGAATTGAATGGGATCCAATTTTCATGGATCTAGTGAATATGGACATGGGAATAACCAGGGAAGGTGAAACATCAATTCTTTTACAAATGGTTGCCAAACCATCTTTACTAGAAAGGATTAATAGTTCTCAGACAGATGATGAAGAATTTCAAAAGAAGATTAAATTTGTGAATGATGGGAGATTGAGAGACTTTGTGTATGAAGATGGAATTCTGAAATTTGGGAAGAGACTTTCTGTTCCCGATATACCTGATCTAAAAAGGAAATTTCTGGATGATGCTCATAGTTCTAATTTCTCTATACACCCTGGGATCACCAAAATGTATAGAGATTTGAGGGAACATTTTTGGTGGGACAACATGAAGAGGGAGATTGCTGATTTTGTGTCAAGATGTATGGTTTGTCAACAAGTGAAAGCTGGAAGGCAACAGTGTGGAGGAGTCATGCAACCTTTTCCCATACTGGAGTGGAAATGGGATAATATCACGATGGACTTTGTCATCGGACTACCAAAGACTCCTAGAAGGAATGATGCAATATGGGTCATTGTTGATCGTCTTATCAAGTCAGCACATTTTCTTTCTATAAGGGAAGATTTACCACTTGAACGACTAACAAGACTATATATTAATGAAGTTTTGAGACTTTATGGAGTACCCCTACCGATTCTTTCTGATCGTGATCCTCGTTTTACTTCAAGATTTTGGAAAAGTCTTCAGAAAGCCTTGGATACCGAACTTTATTTGAGCACTGACTACCACCCTCAAACAGATGGACAATCAGAATGAACTACTCAAACCTTAGAAGATATGTTGAGATCCTGCTCACTTGACTTTCAGGGTATGTGTGACCAATATGTACCTCTCGTAGAATTTTCCTATAACAATAGCTTCCATTCGAGTATTCAGATGGCACCATATGAAGCTTTATACAGAAAGAGATGTCACACACCAACCTGTTGGGATGACGTTGGTGAAAGAAAACTTGTAGGCCCAGAACTGGTGGAGGAAACGAAGGAAAATGTTTAGGTAATCCAAAACCATATCAAAGCAGTTCAAAGTAGGAAGAAGAGCTATGCTGATAATCGAAGGATGGATTTGGAATTTCAAGTCGGTGATCATGTTTTCCTAAAGGTATATCCATGGAAGGGAGTCATACGTTTTGGTAAGAAAGGTAAATTGAGTCCCAGGTACATCAGACCTTTCGAAATTCTAGAATGAATTGGGGCTGTAGCTTACCGTTTGGAAATGCCGCCAAATCTCTCCAAAGTTCACGATGTGTTCCATGTATCACTATTGAGGAAATACATGCCTGACCCAAAGCATGTACTCACCTACGAGGAATTAGAATTGACACCCGATCTGTCTTATTGCGAAGAGCCCGTCAAGATTCTTGATACGAGAGAACAAGTACTGAGAAACCGGACGACTCATCTGGTAAAAGTCTTGTGGAGAAACCATAAGATGGAGGGGGCAACGTGGGAACCCGAGGAACTTATTATGAAAAACCACCCGAGTCCTTTCATGCGGTAGTATTCTTGAAATTTCGAGGATGAAATTATTTGAAGGAGGGGAGAATGTAACACCCCAAGCATCTACGGTATGCTTCTTTTTGAATAATGCAATAACATGTGTTGTACGCAACATCGAGTTCTAACCCACCACAACCAATCAAACTAGCCGTTATGAATAGTAATACCCACTTTTTGAAATTTATAAATTTTATTATTTCAAAATGGACTTTATTTTTGGATTTAGAATAGCGAAATTATCCTAGGGTGAATTTTTGGTATTTTCATGAAAAACTTCATTTTTTGATGAATAGTGAAACCACTAAGTGGTAGTTAAAAAACCGAATTTTTCATAAACCTTAATTTTACCACTTCTGTGAGTGGAATTTTTAAAATCTGAGAGACACGGTTAATATCAAGGAGTAAAATGTGGTTCAATGAGATGAAAATAATTTTTGGTGAATAGTAACTTTTAACTTTTATTTACCACAGCTAAAAGTAAAGAGGGTAATTAAGGGTAAAAATGATATTAATATTACCCTAACACATGTACTAATTATATTGGACAAGTGTATCTCTACCAAAAACAACCTTAGGAATAAAATTTTATCATTTAGGTCCACTTGGATTAGATTAGGACATTTATTATTATTTAATTCAAAGAAGAGTTAAAAAGGTTAAAATGAAAGTTTATTTACTAAAACATTTTTAATATTGGGTTGTACATAAGATAAATTCGATTATAAATATTCATTAGAAAGATAAAAAGATTTCCTACATAATTATATTTTATTTATAATTTTTAGACATTAAATAGTTTAAGTTATTTATGGCATAATGATGATGGAGTAATTACCATAATAGTGAAAAATTAAAATAATTGATATTATAAATACCCAAATAAATATAATTTTAGACTTTTTATGAATTAAAATAATTTTCTAGGTTAATATTACATATTAGGATTTATTTAATGTACTTTTTTTAAAGTAATAATTCTTTTATTATTTTCACAAAAATCAATTTTCCAAATAGTGTCAAAATTGACATAAAAGAGTTTTTAAAAAAAATATTATATTATTAATTGATATTAAATTCCTAAAACTCTAAGGTTCGTCCAAGAAACTTATATCATGATAGGTGTATCATTAATGGACCACTTGGGGGTCTCTTGGATGTATATAGTATGTTTATTAACTATATAATATAAAAATACAAAGTTACATGGTAAGTGTCAAACTAATAAACTAAGAGTTAAAACTAAAAGATAAGGTTAATATAATGACCCAAACCTGTCTAAATTCTATTGTTTGAGTGGTTTTCGACCGATACCAACCTTAACCTTTAAATAATACACTTTTGAGCCATTAGAAACCGAATATTAATTTATTATAAAATAATATTTCTAGCTTTTCCAAAGGTGCCCCTCACCCCTCTTATAAAAGGGCACTCCACCTTCTCATTAATTCAAACCTTAAAAGCCTTTTGGTTCGTCCAAACCCTGACAAAATAATCTCTAAACTTCCCTAAATTCATCCTATATGACTTCCTTTAGTCAGAAAGCCAACCTAAGGAGCCCTTTTGATCTAATCAAAAGGAAGAACCCGAAGAAGAAGTAATGTTTTCACCACCATCTTTCAAGTTCCATTTTTCTTAAATTTCTTCTCTATTTCCCATTATAAAATAATAACTCTAGTATATTATATATAATGTGATGTTATTATAAATATGGTACAACCATATTCAGTAGTCTACTCATCCTTTGAATAACATGTCACCATACGTGCGTACGTACGGCTTACCGTCTCCACGTCGTGGTGTAATTGTTATTCAATAAATTAATATTTGGATGGGTATAATAATGATTTTTAATTCATGTAAATAATAAATATATCATGATAATGATTATGTATATATGATATACCATCCAATTATATAATATTTTAATATCAAAAGAATGATATTGTCGCTCGTACGTACGTACGGACTACCGTCTCCATGAACGCGATGAGATTCATTCTCCATTGTATCCATTCAAGCATAATTATCATTTGATGATTTAAAAATAATGTTTAAAGACTTGATATAATTTTGGATATGAACAATATACATCCTATCCATGAAAAACATGGCTTACGTAACAAAACATATAAAAGAAAACGAGTAATTTAACACCCTAAATGACGATAATACTAAGATATTATTAACAAAGAAATGTTAAAAGATCATATATGATATAATATTAATGTATATGATTCTATTATAATTTAATAAAAATTATTTCACCATTATACAGGAGTCTAACCTACCCTTAAGCAAGGAAAAGTACAGGGTATGTTTTTATTTCACAATCTCTTCATTATCCGAGGTGGTTTATACGTAATAATCTACTGGGACTTCTTTATCATACACATCCATGTTTCTTAAAAATGTATTTCAAAACATTTTTACTATTTACTAGAATATGGGTTAAAGTCATTTATACCCTTGTTGACTTTTATAAGTGGTTTATAAAGGAATCTTTCCATCTTTTTCAAAACAAGGTCCTTTTTAACATTTTTGACAGAATTAAGGTAAGAATGTTTTTTAACTTATACGGTGGGTGCGGCTATTTTCCGCCGTTATAAAATCGTCGAAGCTTCCCTTACAATATTATAAGAATATTCTCAAAGAAAATGTTTTATTTTATAAATATATGACTCTTAAATGATTTCAAAATAAAAGAGGTATTTCTCTAAAAAGAGTTTTGATTTCATCTATGTCAACATCCTTTGATGGATTTTACGCTTATTTGAAGTTGATTTATTATGATACAAAACTTCTATATTGTATTGAAGGTTTTGTGATATGTTTGACTGTGGATGTGTAATTTTTATACCATTCATTGTTTATAGATGAAGTATTTACATTTCATATGCTAGTTTTAATACGAATGTTTACGTTATGTTTAAACCATTTCATATGGGAATGAATTGGACTTAATATGTGACGGGTGGAGCCCGCTATAGCTCCTCGATGCATCGGTAGTTCTCATGAGACAAACTAGTGTCTTGGAACAAGGCATTGGAAAAATATTATTTGTAGTCTTGGTACGAGGCCTTGGCTATATGGTTATGATAGTCTAACATTATGCATTCCATCATTATTAAAGTGGTTATTGATATTGCATGTGATTATTCTATTAGTTGAATATCCCTGTGAATAAGTAAATGGAATTATTTCATTTCTTTTTTTCCATACTATGTTTAAGTTCAAGTTTAAAAGGATTTTGTTTTAGTTATACATTGCCTTAAATGTTTATTCTTATTTATGAAAGTTTCTGCTATATTTTTATCCTTACTGGGCATTTGAGCTCACCCCTTTTCTATGTTTTATTTTTCCCAGGATGTGAAGAAGTAAATTATTAAAGACCTGCAGGGATAGTATGAGGGGATAAGAGTGTGTACTATGGACACTATGTTGTTGTAGTTTTCATTTTTATGATGTAATGTAAAACTTTATTAATATATCTAGTGTTTCCAAGGCTACTAAACTTATCGGTCATTCAGGATTTGATCTTTCTTGTAATCATCCCAACGTTATGTAATAATGCACCGAATCTGGGTAACTAGGGTCGAGGCGTTACAATCATTTATCCCAACATATCCATTGGAAACCAGTATAGTAGAAATAAATCTGTCATAAAACAGTGAGGTTGATTTTGAAGTAGTCTTGATAAAATCACTAATGTATAGAATGATGTACTTACATATGTTTAGTTAGTGGAAATTCTTCATGAGATGTAACAGAAAAACATCTTGATGCTTAAAGGTTTTTAAATCTCTATTCTTAGGGTAGATAAGATTCAAAATGAATGTAAACAATATCCTTGGTTCTCCATCTAGATATGCTTTAATTAGACTACTTATCTTCCTTTTACTAGTTAGACTTCCCAAAGATTCTTCCATGATGAAAATATCATAGTCAGGATGAGATCATCATTGATGATCCACACATATTCCATTATGGGATATTCTAAGACAAGAATCCCACAACCTGGATGAAAAAGTGATCCTTTGTTCCTTTATCCAAGTTCTCACAACCAACTTATCTTCTGACTCACTGGAGAACTGAAGATACTAATAAAATTGGGAGGCAAGCATAGGATATATGGGTCACTTTTCCTTAGTAAACAAATCCAACTAGCCTTGTTCCGTCAGAACTTTCAAGAGCAGCAACATACATGACAGTAGACACTTCAGTCATACTTCTTTTTCAGGCATTACTATTCTATTAACAAGATTATGATTTATTGGTCCTTCAAGTGATATTTGTGGTACCTTTCTTTCTTTATTGTGAGACATTCACTTCTCAGTAGTCAAAGAAGAGGGTCCCTTCATTTTATAAATAAAATTCATGGTTCTAGAAGGAGAAAGAGTTAAAAGAGGCTAGGAGTTCATAAAATTAAGGCCTTCAGTTTCATGATAGTAAAGCTCAATTGATGATGGAAGTGATAAATATTTGGTTTTTTTATCATTTAGGAAGTCCAAATGTCATAAAAAAAGAATAGTAAAGTAAAATATTGGATACAATGATGTATGAAATAAATAAATAATAAAAGCATATAGGTCATTATTGTGATACCAAAATATGTCATCACAGTGTCATTATTATGGTGTAACAGAAAACGGTGTGACCGTAATGTTGAGATAGAAAGAGTAATACAATTCCTTGTGAAACCATAAAAGTGAAATAGTAATTCCAAAGTTGTAACATGTGAGACCATAAGAGTAAAACAATAAGTATGAGATAGTAACTTGTGAAACCATAAATCATGAAACCGTAAACTGTGAAACGTTAAGTGTGACATAGTAAGTGTGAGACAATATAATTTTTATATAAGAATTATCATTCTTAATTCATGTATGATGTAATTTATACTTTAATTAATTAATGTTCTTTTGAATATATTTGAAATATTATATTTAGATCCAATGTATTCAAAAATGATATCACATTTTTGATAATGGTCTCTCAAAAAGTGATGACTTACATCAATATGTTTTATCCTAGAGTGTGAAAGAGGCTTCTTTGAAATCTTAATAGCAATTGTATTGTCACAATTTATAGGTACATGTATGAGTTTATATCCATAGTCTAGTAATGTGTTTTTCATCAATAAAATTTGTGCAGAACAACTACCAATAGCTATGTATTCATCTTCAGCAGAAAATAATTTAATAGATTATTGTTTCTTACTACACCATGACACTAGATACTTTCCTATAATGTGACATGTTCTATAGATTCTTTTTTCAATCTAACTTAAAACCACCAAAATCAGCATTAGAATAGATAACTAACTCAAATGATTTTCCACTTGGATAGAATAATCCTAGACTGGGTGTATGTTTGAGGTATTTAAAAATTATTTTAACAGCATTTAAACGAAACTCTTTAGGGTTTTTTGGAATATGAGCATGCATACATACACTAAACATAATATCAGTTCGACTAGATGTTAAGTAGATTAAGTTTCCAATAATTTCTCTATAAGTGGTTTGATCAAAAGATTTTCCATCTTCATCAAGATCCAACTTATAAGTAGTACGTATTGGAGTATCACTACTTTTACTAATGTCCTAGCCAAAACATTTTATTAGATCTTTAGTATGTATTATTTGATTTATAATAATACCATCTTTATTTTGAATGATTTTAAATCTAAAAATAATTTTAGTTCATCCATTATACTCATTTAAAATTAATTATTCATTATTTTAGATAACTTAATACATAAATAAGTTTTTGATGATCCAAAAATAATGTCATCTACATAAATTTTAAGTACTAAAACATCATTGTAAATTAATTTTTTAAAAAGAGTAGGATCATATATACCTTTTAAAAAACCTTTAGAAATAAGAAAAGTACTTAATCTTTCATACAAAGATCCTAGATCTTGTTTTAAACCATACCAAGCTTTTGATCATTCAAAGGCATGATTTGGAATTTGAGGATTTGTGAAACCATTGGGTTGTTTACCAAAAACATCTTCAACTATATACCTATTTAGGAATTCACTATTGACCACCATTTGATATAGTCTGAAATTCAGATGTGCTGCATAAGAAAAAAGAATTTAATTTTTTCAAGTCTAGATACTAGTGAAAATGTCTCATCTTAGTCAATTTCTTCTTCTTGACTATATCCCTGTGCAACCAATTTAGATTTGTTTCTAACTATGTTACCAGATTCATGTACTTTATTTATAAACACTCACTTAGTGCATATAAAAAAAGGTATTTGGGTTTATTAACAAGTTTCCAATCATTTTTCCTTTCAAACTTATTCAATTATTCTGGAATAAACATCACCCAAAATTCATCATTGATAGAACCATTGATCTTTTTTAGGTTCAAGTTGTGATAAGAACAATTTATGATCACCCGTATCTCTCAAAGAATCTCTAGTTTGTTATCCTCCATCTAAATCTACAAATAAATCATCTAAAGGATGGTTATTAAGGGTTCTAGTTGGTCTAGGAAAGGTAGGGCTTGTAATTTCAGGTTATTTACTTGGTTCTAGTTCATTATGATTTGAATTTTTAGAATTTATTGAACTAGAACTTTTTACAGATTCCTTTATATGATGGTTAGATGGTTTAGCATTAATTTCTTAATTTGACATATCATCCTTAAGATTTTCTAGACAGATATTTGGCTCATGTGGATCTGTCTCATCCAACATGACATAGACAAATTCCTCCACACATTTAGTTCTTTTGTTAAAAACTCTAAAGGATTTCTTCAAGATTTAATATCCTAGAAATATTCCTTCATCACCCCTGGATGAAATTTTTTCAAGATTGTACTTGGTACTAAGTAGATAGAATTTGCAACCAAAGACTTTGAAGTAGTTCACTTTGGGCTTTCTATTGTTCCATAACTCATTTGGAGTTCATTTAAGAATATGTCTAATCAACACTCTATTAATAATATAGCATGTTTTATTTACAGCTTTATCCTAAAAATAAATCGGTATGTCATATTCACTAATAATGATTCTTGCAATTTCTTGTAAGGTCCTAGTTCATATTTCTACATCTCCATTGGGTTGAGGTGTTCACGAGGAAGATAAATTATGGAAATATCCATTTTCTAAGAAAAAGGATTCAAACTCTTTATTTTCAAATTCATGTCCATGGTCACTTATTAGAGATTTAATTCTAAGTCCACTATGATTTTCTATAGTTTTAGCATACTTGGTGAAATTGGAGTAGGTTTCACCTTTGTGAGCCATGAAGAATGTCCAACAATACCAAAAAAAATCATATAAAAGAACATAGAAACAGTGCTTCACATTTTAACTAGAAAATCTATATGCTTCAAAAACATCCACGTGAACCAACTTGAGAGTTTGAGAAGTTGAGACTTCTTTGTTTGGATTGAATGAAATTTTGCGTTGCCTTCCCTTTTGACATGTATTGTTCACTTTATCATATGGAAACTCTATTTTGGGTAGATATTTGACTAAAAAATTTCTAATTAGATTTCTAAGGGAGTGAATCTTGCAGTTTACTTTTCTTCAATGCCAAATCAAAGACTCTTTGTGAAATAATCCTAAACATGAATCATTTTGAGAATCTAAATAATATTTGTTAATAGAATACACATTTTCATTTCTTAATTCATAAAATACTAATTTACTTTTATAATTAAAAACATTTTAAGAAACATTTTGAAATTTAACATGAAATCCATCATCACATGGTTGTGAAATACAAAGTCTATTATATTTAAGTCCATCAACAAAAATTACATTAGAAGTTAAAGCAAAGTTTGAGTTACCGATTTGGACTAGGCCAAAGATTTTTCATTTGGCATTGTTACCAAAAGTGACATGTCCTCCATCAATATTTATTATGTTCTTGATACATGAATAGTCTCCTATCAGGTTTCTTAAACTCCCACTATCCACATACCATAAACTTTTACAGGAGCTCTTAAGAAAATTTTCCTATAAAATAGTCAAATTAAAAAAGGCTTTGGTACCCATATTTGTCTGGGTCCAGTAATATTTGTAACTAGTTATTTAGGAACCCACATCTTCCTCAAATGTTTCTTATAAACATTGTATAAAGTATTTGAGAAATAAAAATTATTAGGTCTATAAAAACTTTAAACAGTATAGGATTTATCATAGTTTGAACTAGCAGAACGTTTTCTTGAACTAAGAATAAAGCTATATGTTCTATATTTTGAAACAGAATTATGTTTTTAAAAATTTATTTTACCAAGTTTGTAGCCAATACCTGTAATGTATTTTGGGGTCATATTTTTACCTAGAATTTATACCAAGATATAGTTACCATTAATAAACCATTCAAGGTACTTTTTTAATATATTATTAGATAACTTTAATTCAATGTTTTCTTTGGGTAATTTGAAATTTTCTCTCTTTCTATTGAATGTTCAGATCTAACATTTGAGGAAAGATAATATTATCTCTTTAAAGAGTTGTATTTAACTTTTAGTTCATTACTTTTCACTTCAAGAACATTTAAATACAAAAACATTTCTTCTTTAGACATATTTTCAGAGTCACTTTGATCTCTCTAATAATATGAATTTTTTACAGGAGATTACAAGATTACCTCAGATGTGTTTCTCATGAAATACATATTGCATTTTTTTAGTCTGTTCATCATGTGAAGATTCCGAGTCACATAAAATGTCCTCCAAAGCACTACATGTTTCTTTTATTTACTTTTTATACTTTCTATCTTTGTCCTCGTATTTTTTTTGATCTTGGGACAATCAACCTTTACATATCCTTTTTACATACATTCATAACATACTATCTCATCAGACTGGTCATTTCTTTAGCAATCCTTCTTCTAGCTTCCCTTTTGATCATATATTCCATTGATGTTAGGCTTACTAAAAAATTTCTTCATTTTTTAAAATTTTATAAAACTTTTGGATAATTGATCCATTTCTTCATCATTGTCTGGGGATGATTGTTCACTACTAGAACTTTATACAAAGTCTTTTAGTTTCTCCTTTTCTTTGTGTTTAGAGGTAGTGGTCTTAAATGCCACAGATTTTCTTTTGGATTTATCCTCCTTTTTCTTGTTTAATTTTATCTCTTATTCATAAATAATTAGTTTCATAATGAGTTTTTTGACATGTAATTTGATGATGTCACATGATTATATAATAGTGATAGAAGTTCCTTTCCATATGTCAAGTAGGAATATGAGGATCCTCATAATTTATTCTTTGGCTGCAACTTCTATTCCCAGAGAGATCATTGTGTTGAAAATATTTTTGAACCAGATATATAGATCAGAAATAGGCTAATAATGATTCATTTTAAAGTTATAATAATTAATATTACAAGTATTGAGTCTCATTTCTATCACATTAGTGGTTCCCTCATGTGAAACAGACAAAGTATCCCAAATTTCATGGGCTCCTTTATATGTATAAATTCTGTTAATTTAGTCATCTCTTAAAGAGATATATAAGGAATTAATGGATTTTAAAATTACTTTTATATGTAGTCTATATTGGTTCATACCATGTTGTTCCTGTAGAAGAAGTAATCTTATACTCATCTATAGATGAAGACCAAATTTCAAAACCCATACTTTCTAAATGCATTTTAATCTTAATTATCCATTCAGAATTATTTGTTCCATTAAATAATGGAGGTCAATTTTTTGAATAAAATTCTAGTATATTACCCATAATATATAAATATTTTAAAGAGTTAGAAAATTTTAACTAACAAAAATTTATAGATCTTTAATGTACAACTAAACTCACAGTTGAAAGCATTTTAAAACAGAGCCATAATAAGAATAAAAACCATTGATACAAAATTTTCGTCAGAGTAAAGTACTCAAGAAGGGGGGGGGGTGAATTGAATATCAATAAATATTTCTATTAAATAGTTCACTTAAAAATATTCACCATTACAAATGAATACATGCCAGTTAATCAAGGAAATACTATTACAATAGGTTGAATCTTTAAGTAACATATTTGATGAATGATTAATTGTCAGTAATATCAATGTGAGTTATTGATAGAACATTTGAATCTATTATAATAAGGAAAAAAAATTATAACTTTTATCTAATACTAACTATCAAAGTAAAATCTAGTTTTCTGAAATATATAGTAAAGAAGAGAAAAACTAAATTAAAAGACATAACAGACAAAATAAGTGTTTCAGTCTCAAGCTAAGACTTAATCCACTCAACTTGGTGATCACCTATCACCAAGCAGTCTATATAGATAATAGATTGATCCACACCCTGGATCGGGGTAAAACAACAGCACACAGACTGTCTAGGTCGCACAACCTCTACCACAGTTCTATGTAGAAAAAAAAAATGAAAAACCAGGTCACACATTACCTCTTTCACAATTATGCATGGGTGAAGCAAAGAGAAGAATAATATTGGAGAGAGGATATCTTGTATCATCCATTTTAATGCAGGAGACAGTGTGTGTTTTAATACAGTTACACATAATGCTCAAAGAGTAGTAAATACAGTACAAAATAGAGAAAATAACATGAGAAAGGGGTTAAAAGTGCTCAGAGTGTTATTAAATGCAGATTGGACTTGTAGGATCTAAAAAATGTGATTTCTGAGTTCTCTTGTGAAAACAAATTATCCCATGTCCGCTGCTCTGGTTTCAAGTTTGATGTAGTGAGCTATGTAGATTATGTTATTCTTTGAGTTGCTACTGTGAAGATGTTTGAGGCTTCAGATCTATGGTAGTTCATCCTTTAGGGATCGATATTACTTTATGTTTTCTTCAGTAGTATATTGTTTCCTAAATGAGTTCTCTTATCCAATGATCACTTCTTCTTTTTCATGATACACAATTATCTTCCTTTTAATTAAGGGTGTACATGTTGGAGTTGACAAGATGCATATATTCTGCACCTCGTACATTGTGATGTAAGGTGACATGTCTATAATGAGACTTTAATAATGTTAGTTCCATTAAATAACTTGAATATGACTATTAGAAATTAAATTGAAAATGAGAAAAATAATTAAAGAATGTCATCACAGTTTTTCTTGAAAAGGTATCACCTAGAAATGGTGTCTTCTTCTTTTCCATTGATTGGTGAGACAATCACGGTGCCACAAACATATGGAACCTGTAGCACAAATGCGGTGTTAGGATAATGGAATCCCTAGTAGCAGTTTCTAGTCCTTTGATAAATAATTGAATGGTGTTTGAGTCACTGTGTTAGGAGTACAGTATCTGGGCCACGTTGTCTGTGTTACGGTGTCTGGGTTATGATGTCTAGGTCATGGTGTATGGTTTATGGTGTATGGGTTACAATTTATGGGTCATGGTGTCTAGGACACGGTGTCTAGGTTAGGGTGTCTTGGTTACGGTGTCTGGGTCACGGTGTCTCGTTCAAGGTGTCTGGGTTACTATGTCTGGGACTTTTAAAAAATCTAGAACCCTTGGCGGACTTATGGTTTCTCAAACTTAGCAAAATACCTGTTAAAAGTCTTAAGAAGTAATATTCACAGAACAGATTAAACTTAGTTATTGGTATAATAAATAATAATAGAAAATGATTAAGCATAATTTGTGAGATTTTAAATTAGAACTAGTAAGCATGGAATTTTAAGGAGACCAACAATCTCCAAACATTATTTAAACATGATTATCTTAATTTTCATGATTTACATGACTTGTGAGCATTAAAGAATTATCAAACCAGAGGAGTCCAACAAAATAAAATTTTTATTTTTATAATTATGTGATCATTTAAAATATATTAATTAATGTAATTTTTTAATAATTAAAAATTATATTACTATTAAAAGTGTTTATTTATTTTACTGACCACTTGAATAAATAATAGGTTCATTACATTTGTTGAATCACAGTACATATAATCTTCTCTTCCAAACTTCCTTAGACATGGGCTTCCTTTATCCATCATCCTTCTCCCTTCACTATATTTTTTTATATGTGTACTACAAACTACCCTAGTCTATAAAAAAAAATGACCCAACAACTCTACTAAGAAACTCTTATTTTATGTAGTTGGATTTGACTAGCTTCTGCTCAACAGAAACCCATATTTTTTACACTATGAATTATTATTTTTATATAAAATTCAAATAAAAAGTATATATATATAATATTTTAAAATATTATTTTATTTAAATTTATTTTTGTTATAAATGTATATTCATGTTAATGTATTTTTTAAACAAAATTTTTATGCAATAATTTCGTTTCTTAATTAATATATTATTTCTATAGTCTTTTTTTTATTTTTAGAAATAATACAAAGGTAATAAATTAAATTATGATGGATAATGATGTTTTTCATGCGTAATAGTTCAAGGGTCCCTCATTTATATTTTAAATCATGTGTTAAAAAATAAATCTTTGAAAATTTGGGATGTAATAATTTAAAATTATAGATCATCTGTATAAGGACCCAACCTAAAAACATTACATAATATTGAACTAAATGAATAATTCCCATTGATTATCTTTTCAGGTTTATGGTTTTAGAGAATTAGGCCATAAACATTACATCTAAAAAGTTATAATGTAGACACTTCTACCCAGTTTACATTTTTTTCATAAAATAAAAACTCTTGAAAAAAAGAGTCATATCCAGTTCCATGCTTTAGCCAGAACGACTTTCCTTGATCCCATCCTTGACCCTATTCAACTTTATGTCCTGTGAAAAAAATTTAAAAAACATGGGATGAGCATAAAAAGCTCAGTAAGGAATACACAACGAAAAAAACTGTTAGTTTTATAAAATAACAAGTAAACCATGAATACCTAATCATAAGTAATAATTTTTACCTATATGAAGTAGTAAATACTCTTCACTAAATAACATATCATTTATTACCCTTTTGTAACCAGAAGATCCCCATAAAACCCATATAAATAACAAATAACATATAAAGGTAACTTGGAACATAAACATACTTAAATGGATTAACCATACGGTCGACTTCCACACATGTCACTAAATGGAATAACCATAAGACCGACATCCACACCCAATTCATTGAAGGTTATAACGTAACCACCCGTCCTGGTTTATTATGGTACCACCTGTCATCTGGTTTATCATGTAGGCACCCGTAAAATGTTCAAGTATCATTATAAAATCATAACACATACAAAAAATAAAAAGGGAAGAAAACATTTCCACATTTCAATCACAATATATCACTTAAATATATTGACATAAAAAATCCATTATCAAAACCATTCTCAATACCAAAATACATAACAAATTATATGGTATTTATTATTCCTTTTAAAAACATTACGGCTTGTTAAGGAAGCAAAAGATCAAGTAAAACTTACGGCGGAGGAAAGGTTGTTTTCCCTACGTACATTAAAAGAAACATTCCTTTTTATCATTTAGTAAAATACTTTGTAGAAAAATATTCCCTTTGAATGAAATGAAAAGTCAAAGGTGTTTATACAGCATATAAAAGAAAGTCTTGTATTAAATCACAATATGCCTCAATGAAAGGAGATTGAGACGAAGTCCCTTATCTCGTGCCCGACATGACTTGATCGTTATTTAATCTACTGAATAATAAACTAGAGTTAATATCTAATTCGTTAAGAACCTTTTTCAAGTTAATTATTCCTTTTATATCACTTATTACCATTTTATGAACATTATGTAATCATTTGAGTTAATAACGACTGTTTTGTCGATATTTGGTACTTGATTCAAAAATAAACTTCTTATAATTACAAGTTGTTCATGTGGTAAAATATCCAATATCTGCAGAATTATATTCATTATTTAGATATCATATATATCATATATATCCAGTATATACATGCATTAATAATATTACATAAATGAAATGAAATGCACCGTTCATGGAGATGGTAAGCTATAGGTACACATGAACACTACTTTCATTTCTATTTCACATTTAATGGAATGAAAACATTATGATATAGAGGTAAATTATAATTCCAGTATAATATCATATATAATATCATTAAATCCATCCTTTATATGTCCCACATATGGCATTAACGATTCAAATCACTTTGAGGGGGCGGTAGTCCACATTTCCTAAAATGAAATTATCGCGTTTATCCATTATGGAAACCATAAAGGTATGACATAAATGAAAAATACATAGGCACAAAGAAAAAATAAACATAATATATATCATATATAAATATAGTTACATCTTAATGGATACCATGAGAGGTAGTAGGAGATATTTGAACAATCATCGTTTCGTGAGGCAGTAGTTCGCCGTCCACAAAAACAGTATGTTATTCACCCTTTAGATGGATGTGTGTGTAAGTGTGGCTCAAATAATTCTCAAAATATAATAATAGTATATTGAAGATACTGGTTTTTTTACAAAATAAAGTTATAAAAAGGGTTTAGGGGGTTGGAGAAGCCAAATAAAATAAAAGAACATAAGATAAGACACTACCTTAAAATCGGGTAACTCCCCTTTGGTTCAACAAAAAGGGTTTTTTGAAGTGCTTTATGCCTAAGGTAAGGCTTATATGATGAATAAAGGGATATTAGGAGCTTATTAGAGTAGAGGTTGGACGAGCCAAAGGGATTGAGAAGTGTGTCAAATGGGTAGGAAGTGGGGTCTTTTTATAAGGTAGAGGAGGGGCTCTTTTGGAAAGCTTGAAAATATTATTTTATTATATAATTATTTTCGGTTTATAAAGGTCCAAAAAACATTAATGTAAAAGATAAGGATTCCCATGTTCGAAATAAAATCATCCAATAAGAATTGGAAAAGTGTTGGATATTTTTTTAAACTTTATCTTCTCATTTATTTAAATTATTCAATAATGATGCAAACACTGCATCATCATTGTGTCATAAATAATTTTATTTATACGACATCTAAAAATTATATACAAATTAAAACAATGTAAGAAATCATTTTAGATTTCTAATGAATATTTATATTCAAATATATCAATTATATAACCCCATGTAAAAATTGTTTTAGTAAAAAAATACATGTTTGTGACATTTTTATTTTTACATTAAATAAAAAGTTATTAATGTCATTATCATACCCAAGTTGCTCCATGGGGCCCCAAAATTGACACATGGATTTTTTTGTCAGCCATGACTCATCAAATAAGCTTAGGACATGTGTCATGGTATTTTTATATTATTATAATAAATTTTTACCTTAAATTACCCTAATTACCTTTAATCGCGGTTAATAAAACTCAAAAGTTACTATTCACAAAATTATTTTCATCCCATTGAACCACATTTTACTTACTGATGATAACCATGTATATCAGATTTTTTAAATTCAATTCACAGAAGCGGTAAGATTTCATTTAAATTGAAAATTAGTTTTTTTATCTAACACTTAGTGGTTTTACTATTCTCCAAAAATTGAAGTTTTTCAGAAAAATACAAACAATTCACCCTAAGCTATAAATTATATTCTAAATTAAAAAATTCTTTCTATTTTAAAAAATTCAAAAAATATATGTATCATTAAAGAATTTTATAATTAATTCTCATTATCAAATCAAATAGCGTGTTTTTAAGAAACAATATATATCAAGAGATTGACACTTGTTTAAGTCCAATTTTAATGTGAAATTAATTTCAATGTCCACCATTCGATTAAATGGTAAAAATATATTCTAATTTCACTTTAAAACCAATTAAAAAGATAATATAACTATCTAAATAAATTATATTAAAAGGTTCTTTTGAATTAAAATACAACATTTTTCACTATTCATTAAAAAATGAACTTTTTTGGAAAAATAACAAAAACATACACAATGTAAATTTTGATGTCACGATTCTAAAGAAGAATTTTATTTCGTCCAATAGAATGTATAAGAGTGACCAAAACTATATTTAAATAAGGTTCTCCATAAAAAGGCGATACATCGACCTTTTAGTGAATATTAGAGTATTTATGCTTAAAATTATATTCATTCGCATTTTAAGCCTCTAACATTTATTGGATAAATGTAAAAACATTTAACAAACAAATATAATCATATTTTAGTTATTTCTATTCATTTTCGCCAATACAACAACTATGTGTTAACTACCATTTAAAATAATAATATTATATTATTAGTGTGCAACGTAAGATTTCACAGAAATTCGTTGTTGCATATGGAGTACGCCATCAAAAATAGCAACCCAATTAAGGAAACTTTAATATTTAATTCACAAATGTGAATAAATATGAAAATGTATTATTCTTTATTTACATAGGATGTTACATCCTTCCTCCCTTTTGGGAACTGCGTCCTCGCAATTTTATTCACTTATAAAATAAATGGGGGGTATTTATCCCTCATTGCATTTCCATATTACCAAGTTTCCTCTTCAACCATATGGTTTTTTCACAAAACATTCACCTGACGAATTACCTTATTCCACAACACTTTCTCTCTATAGTCAAGAATCTAGACTGATTATTCCTCATAAGAGAGATTCTCTTCCAACTGAACTATTTCTAGGATCAAAACATTAGATCGATCTAGCATATACTTTCTCAACCCTAAAATATGATAAACATTGTGTACCTGGGACAAACGTGGAGGTAATGCCACTCTGTATGCAGCTGATCCAACTTTCTCTAGGATTTCATGAGGTCCAATGAACCTCTGAATCTACTTTCCTTTCTTGCCAAAACGCATCACACTATTCCATGGAGAAACTTTGAGAAAAACCTGATCACCTACCTCAAAAGAAAGATCCTTCCTCCGGTGATCCGCATAACTTTCCTACTGACTGTGAGTTATTCTCATGTGCTTCTGAATCAACTGAACAAATTCTACCATCTCTTCTACCAATTCCGGTACCATCAGCTTCCTTTCCCCTACTTCATCCCAAAAGCTGGAGTTCGACACCATTTACTATATAATGCCTCAAAAAGATCCATCTGTATACTAGAATGAAAACTATTATTATAAGAAAATTCAACCAAAGAAAGATGTTGGTCCCAACTTCCCTGGTAATCCATCGTGAAAGCACGTAACATATCCTCCACGGTCTGAATTGTTTGTTCTAACTGCCCTTCTGATTGCGGATGAAAAGTTGTACTAAAATTTAATTCAGTAACCAACGACTTCTGAAGGCCTTTCTAAAAGTTAGAAGTAAACCTGGGATAATGATTAGATACAATGGAGAGGGGAACTCCATGTAAATTGACTATCTCTTTAACATACAACCAAGAAAATTGATCTAGAGAGAAAGTATATCGAATAGGAAGAAAATAAGCAGATTTAGTCAATCGATCAACAATAACCCAGATTTCATTATTACCTCGAGATGTCTTTGGTAATCCCACAATGAAGTCCATGGATATATTTTCCCATTTCCACTCTAGCACCAGCAATGACTGAATCATCCCTTTCAGTAACTACCGCTCTACTTTAACCTGTTGAGAAGTCAAACACTTCATAGTAAAATCAGCCATATCTCTTTCCATTCCATCCCATCAGTAATACTCTTTCAAATCTTTGTACATCTTTGTACTGCAAGGATGAACTGAAAACATGTAACTATGAGCCTCACATAACAACTCATTATTAAAATTTGTATCACAAGGAACACATAATCTCTTCCAAAACCTCAAAAAAAAAATCATTACCAATGTTAAATTCAGGCAACTTACCCTTCTGAACCAGCTCTACCTTTTTCTGCAACCCACTGTCTTTTTTATGTGCTTGTCTAATTATGTCTAATAGATATGATCTCACTGACACCTAAAACAAAACAGAAGAAATTCCTGCACCAACAAATTCTATGCCAAAGTTCATCAAATCAAAAACCAAAGGATCTTCTTCCAAACGTAACATGGTTAATGAAACATTACTTTTTTGACTCAAAGCATCAACCACTTTATTTTCTTTTCTCAGATGGTAATGAATTATACAATCGTAATCCTTCATTAATTCCAGCTGTCTCCTCTGTCTCATGTTCAATTGTTTCTGAGTGAATATATACTTTAAAATTTTGTGATCGGTATATATTTCACACTTTACTCCATACAAATGATGCCTCTAAAATTTTAAAGAAAAAACAACACCATCTAATTCCAAATCACGTGTAGGGTAATTTAACTCATGAGTTTTCAACTGAGGTGAAGGATAAGCAATTACCTTATCCTTATACAAAAGGAAACAACCAAGTCCTTTCAACGAAGCATCACTATAGATAACAAACCCACCATTTCTATAAGGCAGTGCCAAAATTAGAGCATTCACCAATCTTCGTTTAAATTCCTGAAAACAATCATCAAATTCTTTTGTCCAAATGAACCTAACACCTTTTCGAGTTAACTTAGTCATTAGATTAGATAACCGTGAAAACATTTCAAAAAACATCATGTAATAACCTTCCAAACCAAGAAAACTACGGATCTCGATTATATGTGTGGGTATTGGCTATTCTTCAACAAATTTTGTTTTAGCATGATCAACCGTGATTCCATTTTTTGAAATAATGTGACCAAGGAAAGAAATTTGTTGTAACCAAAACTCACACTTGCTGAATTTTCCATACAATTTCTTTTCTTTTAAGGTTTGCAAGATAACCCTTAAATGACTTTCATGTTCCTCTTTACTATTTGAATAAACCAAAATATCATCAATGATCATAACTACAAACTTATCCAGAAACTCATGGAAAATTCTATTCATTAGATCCATGAATATAGCAGGTGCATTGGTTAACCCAAAAGGCAAAACTAAAAATTCATAATATCCATATCTTGTATGAAACGCGATAGTCAGAATGTCAGCTTCTTTTACTTTAAACCAATGGTACCTCAACCTCATGTCAATCTTAAAAAAATACTGAGCTCCATGAAGCTGATCAAACAAATCATCAATATGAGGCAAAGGATACTTATTATTAATAGTGATGTTATTCAATGCTCTATAATAAATGAAAAGTCTCATTGAACCATCTTTATATTCAAAAAACAAGACAGAAGCACCCCATGGTGATGTGCTAGGTTGAATGAGACCTTTATCTAATAACTCCTGCAATTTCTTCTTTAACTCTAAAAGTTCAACTTGAGCCATTCAATAAGGGGGTTTCGAAATTGGCTTAGAATCCGGAACTAAGTGAATAGTAAATTCTACTTCTCGATCATGTATAATACCCGGAAACTCATCAGGAAAAACATCAAGATACTCATTTACCACTGGCTCATCAATAATCTGAATAGTTCCTTTGTTTTCAGCAATATATGGAAGGTAACATTCATTTACATCATTTACTAGTTTCTCAACTTCCTGATATGTTATCAAAAGCAAGGGTTCAATCTTGTACACAAACTGAAAATCTTTTTGTAAAGAAACCTCTTTAGCTCTGTAGTCAATCTTAGTATGATAAAAAAATCCAATCCATGCCAAAAATAACATCAAACTCTACAAGAGGAAAAACAATAAGGTTTACTGGTAGATTCTTTCCACACACAAGGATATGAAGGTTCTTATAATTTATTTTTTTCTTATCTTTTCACCTGGTGTTTTTACCATTGGTTCAAGATTCATATCTTGTGATGGAATTCCCAATTTACTAGAAAACTTCTTAGAAATGAAATAATGTGTAGACCCTGAATCAAACAACACATTGGAATAATTTGAACAAACAAACAGTGTTGCTGATACTACTTCATTCGATGGCCCAATATCTACTGAATTAGTTTCAATGGATTTCACCACCACTTTATGCTTGTATTCTGGCTACTTTACCTTAGTTGAGCTCTTCATTAGACACTCATTTTCCTAATGACCCATTTCATTACTCTTAAAACATCTTAATTTTGGATTTTCATTGCCTGCTTCACTATCTTTTTTACAGTTACGAGCAATATGACCAGACTTACCACACTAAATGCATGTTCCAGACATGGATAAACATTCTCCAGGATGAATTTTACCAAACTTCTCACATGATGGATATTTTTTTTTCTTAACTCTAGGATACTTTGATGAATTGTTTCCCTTTTCCTTCCAAGTGGACCTCTTATTTTGTTGTTTTTCAAAGAACACCTGGTCATCGACAAACTCCATTTCCACCTTATCAACACATAGAACATGTTTTTCATAACTTTTGAACTCACAAGAAGCTAAGGAGCTAAGATACTTTGCATTTAACCCTAAGTAAAAATGGTTGATTTTACTATCAAGATCTCGTATGAAATTTGGAGCATATCATTCCAGTCAAGTGAACTTTTCTTCATAAGCAGCCACCGAGTCATCCTCCTACCTTAATTATAGGAATTTTTTTCCATCTTAAGATGAACCACCTTAGGAAAATATTTCTCAAGAAAAATACCTTTGAATTCATCCAAGTTAATATCATCAATCTCCTCACTATCCCTGATATTTTTCACCATCGACCACCACTGATCAACTTCACCTTCAAAACGGTAAATAGTGAGACTATCCTTTTGATGTTCTAAACACCCCATGACATCAAAAATCTTCCCCAGTTATTTAATCCACCCTTCTGATAGCATAGGGAAAGATGATCCTTTTAATGATGGGGTTCATTGCCTTATAAAATGCTCCACTACTGACATGTTCCTCTGTGGTTGATCAGGCTGATCTTGTGTATGGATACCACCACCATTTATAGCCCGAGTCAACTATGCCATCAATGCAATAAACTGTTCAGTTCCGATTCTGACCATCTCAGGTTGAGGATTTGGAAGGTTGTTTTCCTCCTTATGTCGTCCCAACATAGCTGCCCTGTTTCCTCTGCAGAAAACCATTCCAAACACAGAAATATCATAGGTGAAGCAACATGGAAATATTTAAATGCTATATCATTTCAATCATACAATAAATTAATTTATAGACATGAATTTAACAATATTCTAACTCTTAATGTTTTCAAAACCTACCTCTGATACCAACTATAAAGACCCAGCCATAGAACATTACATCATATTTAATTAAATGAATAAATCACATTGAGGATCTTTTCAGGTTTAGAGTTTTAGAGAATTAGGCCATAACTATTACACCTCAAAAGTTACAAAGTAGACACTTCTACTCAGTTTCCATTTTTTTTCATAAAATAAAAACTCTTGAAAAAAGTGTCAGGTCCAGTTCCATGTTTTAGACAAGATGAATTTACTTGATCCCATCCTAGACCCTATTCCATTTTATGTCTTGTGAAAAAATTTCAAAAAGCTTGGGATGAGCATAAAAATCTTATTAAGGAATAATCAAAGAAGGAAACTGTTAGTTTTTTCAAAACAACAGGTAAACCATGAATACCTAATCATAAGTAAAACTTTTCACCTATATGATGTAGTAAATACTCTTCACTGATTAAAATATCATTTCTTACCATTTTGTAACCAAAATATCACTATAAAACCCATATAAAGAACACAAAACATATAAAGGTAACTTGGAACATAAACATAATTAATTGTAATAACCATACGATTGCTTCCACACATGTGAAAGGTGTTTATACAGAATATAAAAGAAAGTCTTGTATTTAAACAAAATATGCCTCAATGAAAGGAGATTGAGATGAAGTCCCTTATCCTGTGTCTGACTTGACTCGACCATTCTTTAATCTTTTGAATAATAAACTAGAGTTAATTTAAACTTTCTTAAGAACCTTTTTCAAGTTCATTATTCCTTTTACATCACTTACTACCATGTTATGAACATTATGTAATCATTTAAGCTAATAACAGTCGTTTTGCCGATATTTGGTACTTGAGTCAAAAATAAACTTCTTATAATTACAAGTTGTTCATGTGGTTAAATATCCACTATCTCCATAATTATATTCATGATGTAGATATAATATATATCATAAATATAGAGTATATACATGCATTTATAATATTACAGAAAATTTAGAGGTATGAAATGAAATTCACCGTTCAGGGAGATGGTAAGCTGTACGTACACATGAACACTACTTTCATTTCTATTTCCCATTTAATGGATTGAAAACATTATGATATAGAGGTAAATTATAATTCCAGTATAATATCATATATAATATTATTAACTCCATCATTTATACATCCCACATATGGAATTAACGATTCAAATCACTTTGATGGGGCGGTAGTCCGCACTTCCTAAAATGAAATTAGCGCATTTATCCATTATAGAAAACATAAATTTATGCCATAAATGAAAAATATAGAAGTATAAGGAAAAAATAAACATAATATATATCATATATAAATACAGTGACATCTTAATGGACACCATGAGAGGTGGTAGGAGACATTTGAACAATCATCGTTTCGTGATGCAGTAGTTTACCGTCCACAGAGACAATATCTTCTTCACCCATTAGATGGAGGTGTTTGTAAGTGTAGCTCAAATACTTCTCATAACAGCATACTAGTATATTTAATATACTGGTGTTGTTACAAAACAGATGAATAAATAGATTTTAGGTGGTTGTAGAACCAAAATAAAACAAAAGAACATAAGAGAAGACGTTACCTTTAAATCGGGTAACTCCCCTTGGATTGAACCAAAATGGTTTCTTGAAGTGCTTTCTGCCTAAGGTAAGGCTTCTATAATTAAGAGAGGGATATTGGGAGATTATTTTAGTAGAGGTTGGATGAGACAAATGGCTTGATAAGTGTGTAAAATGGGTAGGAATTGGGGTCTTTTTATAAGTTAGAGGAGGGGTTCTTTTAGAAAGCTTGAAAATATTATTTTATTATATAATGATTTTAGGTTTATAAAAGTCCAAAAATCATTAAGTTAGAAGATACGGTGTCCCATGTTCGAAATAAAATCATAAAATAAGAATTTGACAAGTGTTGGATATTGTTTTAAACTTTATCTTCATATTTATTTAAATTATTCAATAATGATGTAAAAACTTCATCATCATTGTGTCATAAATAATTTTATTTATTTGATGTGTAAAAATTATAAAAAAATTACCATGATGTAGGAAATATTTTTATATTTATAATTAATATTTATAGTCAAATATATCAATTATATATCCCCATGTAAATTTTTTTAGTAAAACAATTCATGTTTGTGACATTTTTATTTTTACTTTAAATAAAAAGTTATGAATGTCATTATCATACCCAAGTGGCTCCATGGGTCCCCAAATTGACCCATGGATTTTACTGGTCGGAAATGAATCATCCAATAAGTTTAGGACATGTGTCAAAGTATTTTTATATTTTTATAATATTATTTTTAACTTAAATTACCCTAATTACCTTTAATCGCGGTTAATAAAACACAAAAGTAACTATTCACCAAAAACTATTTTCATCCCATTGAACCAAATTTTACTTACTAATGATAACCATGTATGTCGGATTTTGGAAATTCAATTCACAGAAGTGGTAAAATTTCATTTAAACGGAAAATCATTTTTTTAACTAACACATAGTGGTTTCACTATTCACAAAAAATTGATGTTTTTCAGAAAAATACCAAAAATTAACCCTAAGCTATATTTGATATTCTGAATTTAAAAATGATTTCTATTTTAAAAAATTCAAAACATATAAGTTGCATTAATGAATTTTATAAATAATTCCCATTGTCAAATCAAATTGTGTGTTTTTAAGAAACAATATATATCAAGAGATTGACACTTGTTTAAGTCTAATTTCAAAGTGATATTAATTCCAATGTCCACCATTGGATTAAATGGTAAAAATATATTATAATTGCACTTTAAAACCAATTAAAAAGATAATCTAACAATCTAAATAAATTATATTAAAAGGTGGTTTTGAATTAAAATACAACATTTTTCACTATTCATTAAAAAATGGACTTTATCAGATAAATAACAAAATCATACACATAGTAAATTTTGATGCCCCGATTCTAAAGAAGAATTTTATTTGGCCCAATAGAACGTGTAAGAGTGACCAAAACTATATTTAAAGAGGGTTCTCCATAAAAAGGCGATACATTGACCTTTTAGGGAATATTAGAGTATTTTTGCTTAAAATTGGATTCATTTGCATTTTAAGCCTCTAAAATTTATTGGATAAATGTAAAAACATTTAACAAACATATATAATCATATTTATTTATTTATATTCATTCCCGCCAATACAACGACTACGTGTTAACTACCATTTAAAATAATATTATTATATTATTAGTGTGCAACGTAAGATGTCAAAGAAATCTGTTGTTGCGTATCGGGTACACCATCGAACATAGGAACCCCATTAAGGAAAATTTAATATTTAATTCAATAATATAAATAAATATGAAAATAACTTATTCTTTATTTACCTGGGATGTTACATCCTTCCCCCCTTTTGAGAATTGCGTCCTCACAATTTTGTTCACTTATAATATAAATGGGGTTATTTATCCCTCATTGCATTTTCAGATTCCCAAGTTGCCTCTTAAACCATATGGGTTTTCCAAGAAACCTTCACCGGATGAATTACCTTATTTCTCAACACATGCTCTCTACGATCAAGAATATGGACTGGTTGTTCCTCATAAGAGAGATTCTCTTCCAACTAAACTATTTCTGGGCTCAAAACATGAGATGGATCTGGTATAAACTTTCTCAACATTGAAATATGAAAAACAATACTTACCTGGGAAAAACTAGGAGGTAATGCCACTCTGAATCCGACTAATCCAAATTTCTCTAGGATTTCATGAGGTCCAATGAACCTTGGACTCAACTTTCATTTCTTTCCAAAACGCATCACACTTTTCCACGAAGAAACTTTGAGAAAAACATGATCACCTACCTCAAAAGAAAGATCCTTCCCCCGGTTATTCGCATAACATTACTTCTGACTCTAAGCTGTTCTCATGTTCCTCTTAATCAACTGAAATTTTTCTGCCATCTCTTCTACCAATTCTGGTCCCATCAGCTTCCTTTCCCCTACATCATCCCAAAAAGCTTGAGTTTGACACCATTTACTATATAATGACTCAAACAGAGCCATATGTATACTCGAATGAATACTGTTATTATAAGAAAATTCAACCAAAGAAAGGTGTTGGTCCCAAATTCCCTAGTAATCCATCATGCAAGCACATAACATATCATCCAAGGTCTGAATTGTTCATTCTGACTGCCCATCTTATTGCGGATGAAAATCTGTACTAAAATTTAATTCAGTACCCAACGTGTAACATCCCAGGTAATTAAAGAATAAATAATTTTCATATTTATTAATATTTGAGAATTAAATATGAATTTTAATTAAAAGGGGTTGCTATGTTCGATAGCGTACCCGATATGCAACGATGAGTTTCTTTGAAACTTACGTAGCACACTAGTAATAAAATAATTTTTTTTTAAATGTTAGTTAACAAGTAGCCGTTGTACTGGCGGGAATGAATAGAAATAACTAAAATATGAATAGATATATTTTTAGATGTTTTTACATTTACCCAATAAAAGATAAAGGCTTAAAATACGGAAAGAGTTCAATTTTAGGCTTTTATACTCTAATTTTCACTAAAGGTTCACTTATCACCTTTTAATGGTGAACCGTCATTAAATATAGTTTTGATCACTCTTATACTTTCTATTGGACCAAATATAACTCTTCTTTAGAATCGGGACATCAAAATTTACTTTGTGTAAATTTGTGGTACCTTTCTGATAAAGTTCATTTTTTTATGAATAGTGTAAAATGTTGTATTTTACATCAAAACTGCTTTTTAATCTAATCTATTTATATGATTATATTATCTTTTGAATTGGTCTTAATGTGTAATATGAATATATTTTTACCATTTTATCCAATGGTGGTCATTGGAATCAATTTCGATTTGAAATTAGACTTAAACTGGTGTCAATCTTTTGATACTTATTGTTTTGTAAAAACACGCTATTTGCTCTGGCAGCGGGAATTAATTATTAAATTAATTAATGTGACTTATATGATTTGAATTTTGTAAAATAGACTTCATTTTTGAATTCTGAATATCAAATATAGCTTAGGGTGAAATTTTGGTAATTTTCTGAAAAACTTCAATTTTTGATGAATAGTGAAACCACTAAGTGGTAATCAAGCAAACTGATTTTTCAGTTAAATGAAAGTTTACCACTAATGTGTATTGAATTTTGAAAATCCGACATACATGGTTGTCATTAAGAAGTAAAATGTGGTTCAATGGGATAAAAATAATTTTTTGGTGAATAGTAACTTATTAAGTTTTTAATCACGATTAGTGGTAATTAGTGTAGTTTAAGGTATAAATAATACTTTAATAATATAAAATGACCTATACACATGTCCCAACCTCATTGGTTGTTTCATGGCCGACCAAGACAAGCCATGGCCTAACTTGGGGACCCCATGGATCCACTTTAGTTGGAAAATGACAATAATATATTTTTATTTAATGTTAAAGTGAAAATGACACAAACATAAATTGTTTTACTGAAACAATTTTTAAGTAGGGTTATACAAGTCCAAATTTTGATTATAAATAGTCATTGGAAAGATAAAACGATTTCATATATCATAGTATTTTTTTTATAATTTTTAGACATTAAATAAATTAAATTATTTATGACATAATAATGATGCAGCGATGACATCATTAATGGATGATTTAAATAAAATGGAAATATAATGTAATATCTATGAACTACACATGTCCAAAACCAATTGGATGAGTGGATTTCGAACCCTTATCACCTTATCCACGAATTCTATCAATGTGGGACCTTTTAAAACCGAAACACATTTTCAAATTAAGTTATATTTCTTTACTTTCCAAAAGTGCCCCTCCTCTCCTCTTATAAAAGGCCCCCACCTCTACCTCATTTCACACACTCTTCAAGCCTTTGGCTCGGCCAACCCCTGCCCATTTGCTCTCTCCACATCCCTCTACTCATCCTAGAGGATTCCCTTTGGGCAGAATCCCTTCAAAGGAAGACTTTATGCTCAACTCAAAAGGAGTTACACTTTTTAAGGTAATTCATTCTCTCATGTTCATTTGTTTTATTTTGCTTCTCCAACCCCCTAAACTCTTTTTATATACTTCTTTTGTAAAAACACCAGTATAATCAATATACTAGGATGTTGTTATAATATTTATTTGAGCTACACTTCTACACAACTACATCAAATGGTTAAAGAACATAAGGTTTCCGTGGATGGAGAAATTCTGCCTCCCGAAATGATGATTGTTCAATACTCATTTAACACCTTCAAAGGTGGCCATTATGATGTCACTATTTTTATATATGATATGTAATATGTTTATGTTTTACTTATGCTACTGTATTTTTCATTTGTGTCTTACCTTTATGGCTTCCATTATGGGTATACGCGATATCTTCATTTAAGGAAGTGCAGACTACCGCCCCCTCAAAGTGATGTGATTCGTTAATGCCATATGTGGGACGTGTAAAGGATGGATTTAAAGTTATTATATATGATGTTATACTGGAATTATAATATAACTATATATATCATTATCATTTATTTCCATTAAAGTATGAGATAGAAATGAAAGTAGCGTTCATGCGTACGTACGGACTACCGTCTCCATGAACGGTGCATTTCATTTCTTTTCCCCAAATGTAATTTATTATTAAAAGTACATGTATATAATGGATATATATAATTAATGATATATCTAAATGATGAATATAATTCTGGAATTAAAATATACATACCTCTCATTTAGTTTTAATTCCATTAATATGACAAAGAAATGAAAGTAGCGTTCATGCGTACGTACGGCTTACCGTCTCCATGAACGGTGCATTTCATTTCTTACCTCTAAATGATTATGTAATATTTTAAATACATGTATGTACTGGATATATATGACATATATGATATCTACATCATGAATACCATTCTGGATATAATGAAACATTGACCAAATTAACAACATGTAAGTGTAAGAAGTCTATTTTTGACTTAAGAACCAAATACCGACAAAATGAACATTATTAACTTAAATGATTACATGATGTTCATAACATGGTATAAAAGGAATAATTAACTTGGAAAAGATTCATAATCAAGTAGAGATTAACTAAAGTTTATTATTCAGGAGTTTAAAGAACGGTCGGGTCAAGTCAGATACGAGGTATGGGAACTTCTTAACCCAATTTCCATTCTTTGGGTTAATCTCCTACTTTCAAATTATGTCATTATATTATTATGTCGTATCTTGTATTTGTACTTTATTTATGTGTACTTATAGTGAATACACATAATGTATCTATTTTATTTTAAAAATTATCTTTGTATGGGACTTCGTCTCAATCTCCTTTCATTGAGGCATATTTTATTTTATACACAACATTCTTTTATACGGTGTATAAACCACTTTGACTTTTACGTTTATTCAAAAGGAATCTTTTTTATACGAAGCGTTTACTAAACGACAAAAGGGAATGTTTTTTTCGTACGTATGCGGCGAAAACGACTTCTCCGCCGTCGTAACCGTTATTTGAGTTTTGGATTCCTCTACAAGCCATACCTTCTTTTTTAAAAGAAAAATAAATACCATGTTTTACTTTGGTATTGAAAATGGTTTTCATAATGTTTTTATATCAATGTGTTGTATTGATATCTCGTGATTGAAATGTGGAAATTTTATGTTTCCTTTATGCATGTTTTATGTGATATGATTATGTTATGGTTCTTGGGCATTATTATGAAAACGGGTGGTTCTGTGATAAACTAAGGGCGGGTGAGCCCGTTATAGCTCTCCAATGCATTGGGTAACGCGAAGGAGTGAAACGTTAAGGTTTCTCCGAAGAGATTTTAGGGAATATACTGTGATGGGTATTCCAAACGTAACCAAGAGGGTTACTCCCTACGTAAGAATGTTATGAATGCCTCAAGTTACCTTTACGTATTATGATTTATATGATTTATTCATGTTTTTATGAGGTATGTTAAAGTGCCTATGTTTTATGGGTAAAGTATGATTTCATTCATATGTATATATGAACTCATGTTTCCTTTCAATGTTTTTTTTATAACCCATACTGAGTTTTTATGCTCATCCCAAGTTTTTGAAATGTTTTTCACAGGTCAAGGGAAAGGTACATGATAAGATGATAGAGTCAAGGATGTGTCAAGAATTAATCCATGTTTTATTTTAAATGTGTGTTCCATTGATGGGAATGAAGAATACTATCTTTATGTAACCACTTTGTTTATATGTGGAATGTAATGCAAGTTTTATGATCTAATTCTCTAAAACTCTAAACCTGAAAAGATCCTCAATGTGTAATCTTGTAATAACTCAAGATTAAGTAAGGTTTAAGGCTGGGGCCTTATAGTTGGTATCAGAGGTCGGTTTAGATAACTTTAGGAGTTAGAATTCTATTAAATGATTATCCAAAAATATTTTTCTTTTTTTCGAAATGATATAGCATTTACAGATTACCATTTTGCTTCGCCTAAGATATTTCCATGTTCAGAATGGTTTTCCGTAGGGGAAACAAAGCAGCTATGTTGGGACGACATCAGGAGGAAGACAGCCTTCCAAATCAGCAACCTGAGATGGTCGGAATCGGAACTGAACAGTTTGTTGCAGTGATGGCACAGTTGACTCAGGCTATAAATGGTGGTGGTATCCATGCACGAGATCAGCCAGATCAACCGTAGAGGAACATGTCAGTGGTGGAACATTTCATGAGGCAACATCCCCCATCATTCAGAGGATCATCTGACCCTGTGCTAGCTGAAGGGTGGATTAAAGCATTGGAGAAGATTTTTGATGTCATGGGGTGTTCAGACAATCAAAAGGTTAGTCTTGCTCTTTACCGTTTGGAGGGTGAAGCAGATCAGTGGTGGTCTATGGTTAAAAATATCAGGGACGCCGATGAGATTGATGCTCTTGACTGGGATGAATTCAAAGGTATGTTTCTTGAGAAGTATTTTCCTAAGGCTGTTCGACTTAGGATGGAAAAGCAATTCTTGGAATTGAGGCAAGAGGAAGACTCAGTGGCTTCCTATGAAGAAAGGTTCACTCGATTGGCAAGGTATGCTCCAAATTTTATCCGGGACCTTGATAGTAAAATCAATCATTTTTACTAAGGATTAAAGCCAAAATATCGAAGGGTATTAGCTTCTCGTGAGTTTAAAAGCTATGAAAAGCTTGTTCGATGTGCTGAGAAGGTGGAAATTGAGTTTGCCGATGACCAAGTTTTCTATAACAACCAGCAGAAGAAGAGACTAAGGTGGCAGGAGAAAGGTAAGAATTCTTCAAAAAAGTCTGATGGTAAGAAAACTAAGTTTCCAGTTTGTGATAAATGTGGCAAAAGGCATGTTGGGGAATGTCTTCTGAATTCTGGAAAGTGCTACCGATGTGGTAAGATGGGACATAAGGCTCGTGATTGCACTGAAAAGGATCAAGCTGAAGGTAAGAACAAATTTGATTTACAGTTAGTGAAGTGTTATAAGTGCAATGAGATGGGTCACTATGCAAATGAGTGTCCGACAAGGAGCTTGAGTGATGGGAAGCAGTTAGACTACAAGCAGAAAGGGGTGGTGAAATCCTTTGCAACTACTTCAGCAGATGTTGGGCCATCGAATGAAGTGGTGTCAGCTCTAGGGAGCTCAGTATTTTTCGAAGATTGACTTGAGGTCGGGGTACCATCAGTTGAAAGTAAAAGAAGCAGATGTTCCGAAGATTGTGTTCCGTACTAGATATGTCCATTATGAATTTGTAGTAATGCCTTTTGGGCTAACCAATGCACCTGCTGTATTCATGGACTTAATGAATAAAATTTTCCATGAGTTCTTGGATAAGTTTGTGTTTGTGTTTTGAGGTTTGTGAAGAGGTTATGTGTGCCTTGTGATTCACAGTTGAAGAGAGAGTTGTTATGTGAAGCTCATAGTTCTCCATTTTCAGTTCATCCTGGCAGTACTAAGATGTATAGAGATCTGCGGGAGTATTACTGGTGGGATGGAATAAAAAGAGATATTGCTGATTTTATTGTGAAGTGTTTGACATGTCAACAGGTTAAAGCAGAGCGACAGTTACCGAAAGGGATGCTTCAGCCTTTACCAGTGCCAGAGTGGAAATGGGAGAATATATCCATGGACTTTGTTGTTGGATTACCGAAGACATCTCGAGGTAATAATGCAATCTGGGTTATTGTTGATCGCTTGACCAAGTCTGCTCATTTCCTTGCTATACGAGATACTTTCTCTCTTGATCAACTTTCCCGTTTGTATCCTAAAGAGATAGTCAGGTTACATGGAGTTCTTCTCTCCATTGTATCGGATCGTGATCCCAGGTTTACTTCTAACTTTTGGAAAGGCCTTCAGAAGTCGTTGGGTTCTGAATTAAATTTTAGTACAGCTTTTCATCCTCAATCAGATGGACAGTCAGAACGAACAATTCAGACATTGGAGGATATGCTACGAGCTTGTTCTATGGATTATCAGGGAAGTTGGGACCAACATCTTTCTTTGGTTGAGTTTTCATATAATAACAGTTTTCATTCTAGTATACAGATGGCACCATTTCAGGCATTATATGGGAAGCGGTGTCGAACTCCAGCTTTCTGGGATGAAGTGGGTGAAAGGAAGTTGATGGGACCAGAATTGGTAGAAGAGATGGCAGAAAAAGTTCAGCTGATTCAGAAACACATGAGAACAGCTCAGAGCAGGCAGAAGAGTTATGCGGATAACCGGAGGAAGGATCTATCTTTCGAGGTAGGTGATCATGTTTTTCTCAAGGTTTCACCATGGAAAGTGTGATGAGATTTGGTAAGAAAGGAAAGTTGAGTCCAAGGTTCGTTGGACCATACGAAATTCTGGAGAGAGTTGGATCAGTTGCATACCGAGTGGCTTTACCTCCGAGTTTATCTCAGGTACACAATGTTTTTCACGTTTCGATGTTGAGAAAGTATATGCCAGATCCATCTCATGTTTTGAGTCCAGAGGTAGTTCAGCTGGAAGAGAACCTATCTTATGAGAAACAACCGGTCCAGATTCTTGACCACAGGGAGCAAGTGTTACGGAATAAGGTGATTCACCAGGTAAAGGTTTTGTGGAAAAACCATGTGATTGAAGAGGCAACATGGGAATCTGAAAATGCTATGAGGGATAAATACCCCCACTTATTTTGATAAGTGAATAAAATTGCGAGGACGCAATTCCCAAAAGGGGGGAAGGATGTAACATCCCAGGTAATTAAAGAATAAATAATTTTCATATTTATTAATATTTGAGAATTAAATATGAATTTTAACTAAAAGGGGTTGCTATGTTCGATAGCGTACCCGATACACAACGATGAGTTTCTTTGAAACTTACGTAGCACACTAGTAATAAAATAATTTTTTTTAAATGTTAGTTAACAAGTAGCCGTTGTACTGGCGGGAATGAATAGAAATAACTAAAATATGAATAGATATATTTTTAGATGTTTTTACATTTACCCAATAAAAGATAAAGGCTTAAAATACGGAAAGAGTTCAATTTTATGCTTTTATACTCTAATTTTCACTAAAGGTTCACTTATCACCTTTTAATGGTGAACCGTCATTAAATATAGTTTTGATCACTCTTATACTTTCTATTGGACCAAATATAACTCTTCTTTAGAATCGGGACATCAAAATTTACTTTGTGTAAATTTGTGGTACCTTTCTGATAAAGTTCAATTTTTTATGAATAGTGTAAAATGTTGTATTTTACATCAAAACTGCTTTTTAATATAATCTATTTATATGATTATATTATCTTTTGAATTGGTCTTAATGTGTAATATGAATATATTTTTACCATTTTATCCAATGGTGGTCATTGGAATCAATTTCGATTTGAAATTAGACTTAAACTGGTGTCAATCTTTTGATACTTATTGTTTTGTAAAAACACGCTATTTGCTCTGGCAGCGGGAATTAATTATTAAATTAATTAATGTGACTTATATGATTTGAATTTTGTAAAATAGACTTCATTTTTGAATTCGGAATATCAAATATAGCTTAGGGTGAATTTTTGGTAATTTTCTGAAAAACTTCAATTTTTGATGAATAGTGAAACCACTAAGTGGTAATCAAGCAAACTGATTTTTCAGTTAAATGAAAGTTTACCACTAATGTGTATTGAATTTTGAAAATCCGACATACATGGTTGTCATTAAGAAGTAAAATGTGGTTCAATGGGATAAAAATAATTTTTTGGTGAATAGTAACTTATTAAGTTTTTAATCACGATTAGTGGTAATTAGTGTAGTTTAAGGTATAAATAATACTTTAATAATATAAAATGACCTAGACACATGTCCCAACCTCATTGGTTGTTTCATGGCCGACCAAGACAAGCCATGACCTAACTTGGGGACCCCATGGATCCACTTTAGTTGGAAAATGACAATAATATATTTTTATTTAATGTTAAAGTGAAAATGACACAAACATAAATTGTTTTACTGAAACAATTTTTAAGTAGGGTTATACAAGTCCAAATTTTGATTATAAATATTCATTGGAAAGATAAAAAGATTTCCTATATCATAGTATTTTTTTTATAATTTTTAGACATTAAATAAAGTAAATTATTTATGACATAATAATGATGCAGCGATGACATCATTAATGGACGATTTAATTAAAATGGAAATATAATGTAATATCTATGAACTACACATGTCCAAAACCAATTGGATGAGTGTATTTCGAACCCTTATCACCTTATCCACGAATTATATCAATGTGGGACCTTTTAAAAGCGAAACACATTTTCAAATTAAGTTATATTTCTTTATTTTCCAAAAGTGCCCCTCCTCTCCTCTTATAAAAGGCCCCCCACCTCTACCTCATTTCACACACTCTTCAAGCCTTTGGCTCGGCCAACCCATGCCCATTTGCTCTCTCCACATCCCTCTACTAATCCTAGAGGATTCCCTTTGGGAAGAATCCCTTCAAAGGAAGACTTTAGGCTCAACTCAAAAGGAGTTACACTTTTTAAGGTAATTCATTCTCTCATGTTCATTTGTTTTATTTAGCTTCTCCAACCCCCTAAACTCTTTTTATATACTTCTTTTGTAAAAACACCAGTATAATCAATATAATAGGATTTTGTTATAATATTTATTTGAGCTACACTTCCACACAACTACATCAAATGGTTAAAGAACATACGGTTTCCGTGGATGGCGAAATTCTGCCTCCCGAAACGATGATTGTTCAATACTCATTTAACACCTTCAAAGGTGGCCATTATGATGTCACTATTTTTATATATGATATGTAATATGTTTATGTTTTACTTATGCTTCTGTATTTTTCATTTGTGTCTTACCTTTATGGATTCCATTATGGGTATACGCGATATCTTCATTTAAGGAAGTGCGGACTACCGCCCCCTCAAAGTGATGTGATTCGTTAATGCCATATTTGGGACGTGTAAAGGATGGATTTAAAGTTATTATATATGATGTTATACTGGAATTATAATATACTTATATATATCATTATCATTTATTTCCATTAAAGTATGAGATAGAAATGAAAGTAGCGTTCATGCGTACGTACGGACTACCGTCTCCATGAACGGTGCATTTCATTTCTTTTCCCCAAATGTAATTTATTATTAAAAGTACATGTATATAATGGATATATATAATTAATGATATATCTAAATGATGAATATAATTCTGGAATTAAAATATACATACCTCTCATTTAGTTTTAATTCCATTAGTATGACAAAGAAATGAAAGTAGCGTTCATGCGTACGTACGGCTTACCGTCTCCATGAACGGTGCATTTCATTTCTTACCTCTAAATGATTATGTAATATTTTAAATACATGTATGTACTGGATATATATGACATATATGATATCTACATCATGAATACCATTCTGGATATAATGAAACATTGACCAAATTAACAACATGTAAGTGTAAGAAGTCTATTTTTGACTTAAGAACCAAATACCGACAAAATGAACATTATTAACTTAAATGATTACATGATGTTCATAACATGGTATAAAAGGAATAATGAACTTGGAAAAGATTCATAATCAAGTAGAGATTAACTAAAGTTTATTATTCAGGAGTTTAAAGAACGGTCGGGTCAAGTCAGATACGAGGTATGGGAACTTCTTAACCCAATTTCCATTCTTTGGGTTAATCTCCTACTTTCAAATTATGTCATTATATTATTATGTCGTATCTTGTATTTGTACTTTATTTATGTGTACTTATAGTGAATACACATAATGTATCTATTTTATTTTAAAAATTATCATTGTATGGGACTTCGTCTCAATCTCCTTTCATTGAGGCATATTTTATTTTATACACAACTTTCTTTTATACGGTGTATAAACCACTTTGACTTTTACGTTTATTCAAAAGGAATCTTTTTTATACGAAGCGTTTACTAAACGACAAAAGGGAATGTTTTTTTCGTACGTATGCGGCGAAAACGACTTCTCCGCCGTCGTAACCGTTATTTGAGTTTTGGCTTCCTCTACAAGCCATACCTTCTTTTTTAAAAGAAAAATAAATACCATGTTTTACTTTGGTATTGAAAATGGTTTTCATAATGTTTTTATATCAATGTGTTGTATTGATATCTCGTGATTGAAATGTGGAAATTTTATGTTTCCTTTATGCATGTTTTATGTGATATGATTATGTTATGGTTCTTGGGCATTATTATGAAAACGGGTGGTTCTGTGATAAACTAAGGGCGGGTGAGCCCGTTATAGCTCTCCAATGCATTGGGTAACGCGAAGGAGTGAAACGTTAAGGTTTCTCCGAAGAGATTTTAGGGAATATACTGTGATGGGTATTCCAAACGTAACCAAGAGGGTTACTCCCTACGTAAGAATGTTATGAATGCCTCAAGTTACCTTTACGTATTATGATTTATATGATTTATTCATGTTTTTATGAGGTATGTTAAAGTGCCTATGTTTTATGGGTAAAGTATGATTTCATTCATATGTATATATGAACTCATGTTTCCTTTCAATGTTTTTTTTATAACCCATACTGAGTTTTTATTCTCATCCCAAGTTTTTGAAATGTTTTTCACAGGTCAAGGGAAAGGTACATGATAAGATGATAGAGTCAAGGATGTGTCAAGAATTAATCCATGTTTTATTTTAAATGTGTGTTCCATTGATGGGAATGAAGAATACTATCTTTATGTAACCACTTTGTTTATATGTGGAATGTAATGCAAGTTTTATGATCTAATTCTCTAAAACTCTAAACCCGAAAAGATCCTCAATGTGTAATCTTGTAATAACTCAAGATTAAGTAAGGTTTAAGGCTGGGGCCTTATAGTTGGTATCAGAGGTCGGTTTAGATAACTTTAGGAGTTAGAATTCTCTTAAATGATTATCCGAAATTATTTTTCTTTTTTTCGAAATGATATAGCATTTACAGATTACCATTTTGCTTCGCCTAAGATATTTCCATGTTCAGAATGGTTTTCCGTAGGGGAAACAAAGCAGCTATGTTGGGACGACATCAGGAGGAAGACAGCCTTCCAAATCAGCAACCTGGGATGGTCGGAATCGGAACTGAACAGTTTGTTGCAGTGATGGCACAGTTGACTCAGGCTATAAATGGTGGTGGTATCCATGCACGAGATCAGCCAGATCAACCGCAGAGGAACATGTCAGTGGTGGAACATTTCATGAGGCAACATCCCCCATCATTCAGAGGATCATCTGACCCTGTGCTAGCTGAAGGGTGGATTAAAGCATTGGAGAAGATTTTTGATGTCATGGGGTGTTCAGACAATCAAAAGGTTAGTCTTGCTCTTTACCGTTTGGAGGGTGAAGCAGATCAGTGGTGGTCTATGGTTAAAAATATCAGGGACGCCGATGAGATTGATGCTATTGACTGGGATGAATTCAAAGGTATGTTTCTTGAGAAGTATTTTCCTAAGGCTGTTCGACTTAGGATGGAAAAGCAATTCTTGGAATTGAGGCAAGAGGAAGACTCAGTGGCTTCCTATGAAGAAAGGTTCACTCGATTGGAAAGGTATGCTCCAAATTTTATCCGGGACCTTGATAGTAAAATCAATCATTTTTACTAAGGATTAAAGCCAAAATATCGAAGGGTATTAGCTTATCGTGAGTTTAAAAGCTATGAAAAGCTTGTTCGATGTGCTGAGAAGGTGGAAATGGAGTTTGCCGATGACCAAGTTTTCTATAACAACCAGCAGAAGAAGAGACTAAGGTGGCAGGAGAAAGGTAAGAATTTTTCAAAAAAGTATGATGGTAAGAAAACTAAGTTTCCAGTTTGTGATAAATGTGGCAAAAGGCATGTTGGGGAATGTCTTCTGAATTCTGGAAAGTGCTACCGATGTGGTAAGATGGGACATAAGGCTCGTGATTGCACTGAAAAGGATCAAGCTGAAGGTAAGAACAAATTTGATTTACAGTTAGTGAAGTGTTATAAGTGCAATGAGATGGGTCACTATGCAAATGAGTGTCCGACAAGGAGCTTGAGTGATGGGAAGCAGTTAGACTACAAGCAGAAAGGGGTGGTGAAATCCTTTGCAACTACTTCAGCGGATGTTGGGCCATCGAATGAAGTGGTGTCAGCTCTAGGGAGCTCAGTATTTTTCGAAGATTGACTTGAGGTCGGGGTACCATCAGTTGAAAGTAAAAGAAGAAGATGTTCCGAAGATTGTGTTCCGTACTAGATATGTCCATTATGAATTTGTAGTAATGCCTTTTGGGCTAACCAATGCACCTGCTGTATTCATGGACTTAATGAATAAAATTTTCCATGAGTTCTTGGATAAGTTTGTGTTTGTGTTTTGAGGTTTGTGAAGAGGTTATGTGTGCCTTGTGATTCACAGTTGAAGAGAGAGTTGTTATGTGAAGCTCATAGTTCTCCATTTTCAGTTCATCCTGGCAGTACTATGATGTATAGAGATCTGCGGGAGTATTACTGGTGGGATGGAATGAAAAGAGATATTGCTGATTTTACTGTGAAGTGTTTGACATGTCAACAGGTTAAAGCAGAGCGGCAGTTACCGAAAGGGATGCTTCATCCTTTACCAGTGCCAGAGTGGAAATGGGAGAATATATCCATGGACTTTGTTGTTGGATTACCGAAGACATCTCGAGGTAATAATGCAATCTGGGTTATTGTTGATCGCTTGACCAAGTCTGCTCATTTCCTTGCTATACGAGATACTTTCTCTCTTGATCAACTTTCCCGTTTGTATCTTAAAGAGATAGTCAGGTTACATGGAGTTCTTCTCTCCATTGTATCGGATCGTGATCCCAGGTTTACTTCTAACTTTTGGAAAGGCCTTCAGAAGTCGTTGGGTACTGAATTAAATTTTAGTACAGCTTTTCATCCTCAATCAGATGGACAGTCAGAACGAACAATTCAGACATTGGAGGATATGCTACGAGCTTGTTCTATGGATTATCAGGGAAGTTGGGACCAACATCTTTCTTTGGTTGAGTTTTCATATAATAACAGTTTTCATTCTAGTATACAGATGGCACCATTTCAGGCATTATATGGGAAGCAGTGTCGAACTCCAGCTTTCTGGGATGAAGTGGGTGAAAGGAAGTTGATGGGACCAGAATTGGTAGAAGAGATGGCAGAAAAAGTTCAGCTGATTCAGAAACACATGAGAACAGCTCAGAGCAGGCAGAAGAGTTATGCGGATAACCGGAGGAAGGATCTATCTTTCGAGGTAGGTGATCATGTTTTTCTCAAGGTTTCACCATGGAAAGTGTGATGAGATTTGGTAAGAAAGGAAAGTTGAGTCCAAGGTTCATTGGACCATACGAAATTCTGGAGAGAGTTGGATCAGTTGCATACCGAGTGGCTTTACCTCCGAGTTTATCTCAGGTACACAATGTTTTTCACGTTTCGATGTTGAGAAAGTATATGCCAGATCCATCTCATGTTTTGAGTCCAGAGGTAGTTCAGCTGGAAGAGAACCTATCTTATGAGAAACAACCGGTCCAGATTCTTGACCACATGGGGCAAGTGTTACGGAATAAGGTGATTCACCAGGTAAAGGTTTTGTGGAAAAACCATGTGATTGAAGAGGCAACATGGGAATCTGAAAATGCTATGAGGGATAAATACCCCCACTTATTTTGATAAGTGAATAAAATTGCGAGGACGCAATTCCCAAAAGGGGGGAAGGATGTAACATCCCAGGTAATTAAAGAATAAATAATTTTCATATTTATTAATATTTGAGAATTAAATATGAATTTTAATTAAAAGGGGTTGCTATGTTCGATAGCGTACCCGATACGCAACGATGAGTTTCTTTGAAACTTACGTAGCACACTAGTAATAAAATAATTTTTTTTTAAATGCTAGTTAACAAGTAGCCGTTGTACTGGCGGGAATGAATAGAAATAACTAAAATATGAATAGATATATTTTTAGATGTTTTTACATTTACCCAATAAAAGATAAAGGCTTAAAATACGGAAAGAGTTCAATTTTAGGCTTTTATACTCTAATTTTCACTAAAGGTTCACTTATCACCTTTTAATGGTGAACCGTCATTAAATATAGTTTTGATCACTCTTATACTTTCTATTGGACCAAATATAACTCTTCTTTAGAATCGGGACATCAAAATTTACTTTGTGTAAATTTGTGGTACCTTTCTGATAAAGTTCAATTTTATATGAATAGTGTAAAATGTTGTATTTTACATCAAAACTGCTTTTTAATCTAATCTATTTATATGATTATATTATCTTTTGAATTGGTCTTAATGTGTAATATGAATATATTTTTACCATTTTATCCAATGGTGGTCATTGGAATCAATTTCGATTTGAAATTAGACTTAAACTGGTGTCAATCTTTTGATACTTATTGTTTTGTAAAAACACGCTATTTGCTCTGGCAGCGGGAATTAATTATTAAATTAATTAATGTGACTTATATGATTTGAATTTTGTAAAATAGACTTCATTTTTGAATTCGGAATATCAAATATAGCTTAGGGTGAATTTTTGGTAATTTTCTGAAAAACTTCAATTTTTGATGAATAGTGAAACCACTAAGTGGTAATCAAGCAAACTGATTTTTCAGTTAAATGAAAGTTTACCACTAATGTGTATTGAATTTTGAAAATCCGACATACATGGTTGTCATTAAGAAGTAAAATGTGGTTCAATGGGATAAAAATAATTTTTTGGTGAATAGTAACTTATTAAGTTTTTAATCACGATTAGTGGTAATTAGTGTAGTTTAAGGTATAAATAATACTTTAATAATATAAAATGACCTAGACACATGTCCCAACCTCATTGGTTGTTTCATGGCCGACCAAGACAAGCCATGGCCTAACTTGGGGACCCCATGGATCCACTTTAGTTGGAAAATGACAATAATATATTTTTATTTAATGTTAAAGTGAAAATGACACAAACATAAATTGTTTTACTGAAACAATTTTTAAGTAGGGTTATACAAGTCCAAATTTTGATTATAAATAGTCATTGGAAAGCTAAAAAGATTTCCTATATCATAGTATTTGTTTTATAATTTTTAGACATTAAATAAATTAAATTATTTATGACATAATAATGATGCAGCGATGACATCATTAATGGACGATTTAAATAAAATGGAAATATAATGTAATATCTATGAACTACACATGTCCAAAACCAATTGGATGAGTGTATTTCGAACCCTTATCACCTTATCCACGAATTCTATCAATGTGGGACCTTTTAAAACCGAAACACATTTTCAAATTAAGTTATATTTCTTTACTTTCCAAAAGTGCCCCTCCTCTCCTCTTATAAAAGGCCCCCACCTCTACCTCATTTCACACACTCTTCAAGCCTTTGGCTCGGCCAACCCCTGCCCATTTTCTCTCTCCACATCCCTCTACTCATCCTAGAGGATTCCCTTTGGGCAGAATCCCTTCAAAGGAAGACTTTAGGCTCAACTCAAAAGGAGTTACACTTTTTAAGGTAATTCATTCTCTCATGTTCATTTGTTTTATTTTGCTTCTCCAACCCCCTAAACTCTTTTTATATACTTCTTTTGTAACAACACCAGTATCATCAATATACTAGGATGTTGTTATAAGATTTATTTGAGCTACACTTCCACACAACTACATCAAATGGTTAAATAACATACGGTTTCCGTGGATGGCGAAATTCTGCCTCCCGAAACGATGATTGTTCAATACTCATTTAACACCTTCAAAGGTGGCCATTATGATGTCACTATTTTTATATATGATATGTAATATGTTTATGTTTTACTTATGCTTCTGTATTTTTCATTTGTGTCTTACCTTTATGGCTTCCATTATCGGTATACGCGATATCTTCATTTAAGGAAGTGCGGACTACCGCCCCCTCAAAGTGATGTGATTCGTTAATGCCATATGTGGGACGTGTAAAGGATGGATTTAAAGTTATTATATATGATGTTATACTGGAATTATAATATACCTATATATATCATTATCATTTATTTCCATTAATGTATGAGATAGAAATGAAAGTAGCGTTCATGCGTACGTACGGACTACCGTCTCCATGAACGGTGCATTTCATTTCTTTTCCCCAAATGTAATTTATTATTAAAAGTACATGTATATAATGGATATATATAATTAATGATATATCTAAATGATGAATATAATTCTGGAATTAAAATATACATACCTCTCATTTAGTTTTAATTCCATTAATATGACAAAGAAATGAAAGTAGCGTTCATGCGTACGTACGGCTTACCGTCTCCATGAACGGTGCATTTCATTTCTTACCTCTAAATGATTATGTAATATTTTAAATACATGTATGTACTGGATATATATGACATATATGATATCTACATCATGAATACCATTCTGGATATAATGAAACATTGACCAAATTAACAACATGTAAGTGTAAGAAGTCTATTTTTGACTTAAGAACCAAATACCGACAAAATGAACATTATTAACTTAAATGATTACATGATGTTCATAACATGGTATAAAAGGAATAATGAACTTGGAAAAGATACATAATCAAGTAGATATTAACTAAAGTTTATTATTCAGGAGTTTAAAGAACGGTCGGGTCAAGTCAGATACGAGGTATGGGAACTTCTTAACCCAATTTCCATTATTTGGGTTAATCTCCTACTTTCAAATTATGTCATTATATTATTATGTCGTATCTTGTATTTGTACTTTATTTATGTGTACTTATAGTGAATACACATAATGTATCTATTTTATTTTAAAAATTATCTTTGTATGGGACTTCGTCTCAATCTCCTTTCATTGAGGCATATTTTATTTTATACGCAACTTTCTTTTATACGGTGTATAAACCACTTTGACTTTTACGTTTATTCAAAAGGAATCTTTTTTATACGAAGCGTTTACTAAACGACAAAAGGGAATGTTTTTTTCGTACGTATGCGGCGACAACGACTTCTCCGCCGTCGTAACCGTTATTTGAGTTTTGGCTTCCTCTACAAGCCATACCTTCTTTTTTAAAAGAAAAATAAATACCATGTTTTACTTTGGTATTGAAAATGGTTTTCATAATGTTTTTATATCAATGTGTTGTATTGATATCTCGTGATTGAAATGTGGAAATTTTATGTTTCCTTTATGCATGTTTTATGTGATATGATTATGTTATGGTTCTTGGGCATTATTATGAAAACGGGTGGTTCCGTGATAAACTAAGGGAGGGTGAGCCCGTTATAGCTCTCCAATGCATTGGGTAACGCGAAGGAGTGAAACGTTAAGGTTTCTCCGAAGAGATTTTAGGGAATATACTGTGATGGGTATTCCAAACGTAACCAAGAGGGTTACTCCCTACGTAAGAATGTTATGAATGCCTCAAGTTACCTTTACGTATTATGATTTATATGATTTATTCATGTTTTTATGAGGTATGTTAAAGTGCCTATGTTTTATGGGTAAAGTATGATTTCATTCTTATGTATATATGAACTCATGTTTCCTTTCCATGTTTTTTTTATAACCCATACTGAGTTTTTATGCTCATCCCAAGTTTTTGAAATGTTTTTCACAGGTCAAGGGAAAGGTACATGATAAGATGATAGAGTCAAGGATGTGTCAAGAATTAATCCATGTTTTATTTTAAATGTGTGTTCCATTGATGGGAATGAAGAATACTATCTTTATGTAACCACTTTGTTTATATGTGGAATGTAATGCAAGTTTTATGATCTAATTCTCTAAAACTCTAAACCCGAAAAGATCCTCAATGTGTAATCTTGTAATAACTCAAGATTAAGTAAGGTTTAAGGCTGGGGCCTTATACAACGACTTCTAAAGAAATTTCCAAAAGTTAAAAGTAAACCTGGGATCACGATCAGATACAATCGAGAAGGGAACTCCTTGTAACTTGACTATCTCTTTAACATACAGCTGAGAAAGTTGATCTAGATAGAGAGTTTATTGAATAGGTATAAAATAAGTAGATTTAGTCAATCGATCAATAATAACCCAGATTGCATTATTACCTTTATATGTCTTTGGTAATACCACAATAAAGTCCATGGATATATTTTTCCATTTCCACTCTGGCACTAGTAATGACTGAAGCATCCCTTTCAGTAACTACCACTCTGATTTAACCTACTGACAATTCAAACACTTCACAGTAAAATCTACAATATCTCTTTTCATTTCATCCCACCAGTAATACATCTGCACATCTCTGTACATCTTAGTACTGCCAGGATGAACTGAAAACATGGAACTATGAGCCTCACATAACAACTCATTCTTCAACTTTGTATCACAATGCACTCATAATCTCTTCCCAAACCTCAAAACACAATCATTATCAATTTTAAATTTAGGAAACTTACCCATCTGAACCAGCTCTACCTTTTTCTCCAACCCGCTGTCTTTCTTCCTCACTTTCTTAATTATGTCTGATAGATATGATCTCACTGACACCTGAAACAAAACATAATAACTTCATGCAATAACAACTTCTATGCCAAAGTTCTTCGAATCAAAAACCAAAGGATCTTGTTCCAAACATAGCATGGTTAATTAAGCATTACTTTTTCGACTCAAAGCATCAACCACTTTATTTTCTTTTCCCGGATGGTAATGAAATGTACAATTATAATCCTTGATTAATTCCATCCATCTCCTCTGTCTCATGTTCAATTTTTTCTTAGTGAATATATACTTTAAAATTTTGGGATCTGTATATATTTAACATTTTATTCCATATAAAGTATGCCTCTAAATTTTTAAGCAAAAACAACAGCAGCTAATTCCAAATCCTGTGTAGGGTAATTTAACTCATGAGTTTTCAACTGACGTGAAGCATTAGCAATTACCTGATCATTCTACATAAGGACACAACCATGTCCTTTCAAAGAAGCATCACTATAGATAAGAAAATCACCATTTTTGGGAGGTAGTTCCAAAATTGGAGCATTCACCAATATTCTATTAAATTCCTGAAAACAATCATCACATTATTTTGTCCAAATAAACTTAACAGCTTTTCGAGTTAACTTAGTCATTGGACTAGATAACCGTGAAAAGTTTTCAACAAAACATAGGTAATAACATGCCAAACCAAGAAAACTATGGATCTTAGTTATATTTGTGGGTCTTTCCCATTCTTCGAAAAATTCTGTTTTAGCAGGATCAATATTTATTCCATTTTTTGAAACAATGTGACCATGGAAAGAAATTTTTTGTAACCAAAACTCACACTTTCTGAATTTTCCATACAATTTCTTTTCTTTTAAGGTTTTCAAGATAATGCTTAAATGACTTTCATATTCCTCTTTACTTTTGTAATAAACCAAAATATCATCAATTAACACAACCACAAACTTATCCATAAACTCAGGAAAAATTATATTCATTAGATCCATGAATACAACATGTGCATTGGTTAACCCAAAAGGCATAACTAAAAATTCAGAATGACCATATCTAGTATGAAACGCAGTCTTGAGAACATCTGCCTCTTTTACTTTCAACTGACGGTACCCCGACCTCAAGTCAATCTTTGAAAAATATTGAGCTCCCTGAAGCTATTCAAACAAATCATCGATATGAGGCAAAGGATAATTGTTCTTAATAGTGTTTTTATTCAACGCTCTATAATCAATGCAAAGTCTCATTGAACCATAATTCTTTTTAAAAAATAAGACAGAAGCACCCCATGGTGATGTTCTAGGTCGAATGAAACCTTTATCTAATAACTCTTGCAATTACTTCTCTAACTCTAAAAGTCCAACTTGATCCATTCGATAAGGGGGTTTTGAAACTGGATTAGAATCAAGAACTAAGTCAACAGTAAATTCAACTTCCTGATCATGTATAATACCAGGAAACTCATCAAGAAAAACATCATGATACTCATTTACCACTGGTACATCATTAATCTGAACAGTTCCTTTGTTTTCAACAATACGTTCAAGGTAACATTCATTTCCCTCATTTAATAGTTTCTCAGCTTCCTGATATGTTATCAAAATTAAGGGTTCATTCTTGTACACAAACTGAAAATCTTTCTGGAGAGAAACCTGTTTAGCTCTGCAGTCAATCTTAGTATGATAAACAAAAAGGCAATCAATTCCCAAAATTACATCAAATGGTACTAGATGCAAAACAATAGGGTTTGCTGGTAGATTCTTTCCATTCACAAGGATAGGAAGGTTCTTATAATTTCTTTTTGTCTCAACTTTTCCCCCTAGTTTTTTTACCATAATTTTAGGAATCATATCTTGTGATGGAATTCCCAATTTACTAGAAAACTTCTCAGAAATGAAAGAATGTGTAGAATTTGAATCAAACAACACATTGGAATAATTTGAACAAACAAATAGTGTAGCTAATACTACTTCATTCGATGGGCCAACATCTGTTGAAGTAGTTGCAAAGGATTTCACCACCCATTTTTGCTTGTAGTATAGATACTTTCCCTCATGTGAGTTCTTAATTAGACACTCATTTTCATAATGACCCATTTAATTACTCTTAAAACATCTTACTTCTGGCTTTTCATTGCCTACTTGACCATATTCTTTAAAGTTATGAGAAATATGACCATACTTACCACACTGAAAGCACTTTCCAGACTTAGATAGACATTCTCCAGGATGCATTTTACCACACTTCTCACAGGATGGATATTTGTTTTTCTTACCTCTAGGATTCTTTGATGAACTGTTTCCCTTTTCCTGCCAACTGGACCTCTTATTCTGTTGTTTTTCAAAGAACACCTGATCATCAGCAAACTCTATTTACACCTTCTCCACACATGAAATAAGTTTTTCATAACTTTTGAACTCATGAGAAGATAAAGACCTTTGATACTTTGGATTTAACCCGGAGTAAAAATGTTTGATTTTACTATAAATATCTCATATGAAATTTGAAGCATACCTTTCCAGTAAAGTGAACTTTGCTTCATAAGCAGCCACTAGGTCATCCTCCTACCTCAAATCTAGTAATTTTTTTCCATCCTAAGACGAACCGCCTTAATAAAATATTTCTCAAGAAATATACCTTTGAATTCATCCTAGTCGTGATCATTAATCTCCTCACTCTCCCTAATATTTTTCACCATCGACCACCACTGATTAGCTTCACCTTCAAAATAGTAAATAGTGAGACTAACCATTTGATTTTTTGAACACCCCATGACATAAAAAATATTCTCTTGTGCTTTAATCCACCCTCCTCCTAGTATAGGGTTAGATGATCCTTTAAATTATTGGTGATGTTGCCTCATAAAATTCTCCACTACTGACATGTTTCTCGGCAGTTTAACTGGATGATCTCATGTATAGATAACACCACCATTTATATCCCGAGTCAACTATGCCATCACTGCAACAAACTGTTCAATTCTGATTCTGACCATCTCAGGATTCTTATTTGGAAGTTTTTTTTCCTCCTGATGTCGTCCCAACATAGCTGCCTTGTTTCCTATGTAGAAAACCATTCTGAACACAGAAATATCTTAGGTGAATCAACATGGTAATATTTAAATGCTATATCATTTCAATCATACCATAAAGTAATTTATATACATGAATTTAACAATATTCTAACTCTTAAAGTTCTCTAACCCGAACTCTGATACCAACTATAAGGACCCTGCCTTAAAACATTACATAATATTGAATTAAATTAATAATTCACATTGAGGATATTTTTAGGTTTATATTTTTAGAGAATTAGGCCATAACTATTACATCTCAAAAGTTACAAAGTAGACACTTCTACCCAGTTTCCATTTTTTTCATAAAATAAAAACTCTTGAAAAAAAAGTTATATCCAGTTCCATGTTTTAGAAAACATGACTTTCCTTGATCCCATCCTTGACCCTATTCCAATTTATGTCCTGTGAAAAACATTTCAAAAACTTGGGATGAGCATAAAAAGCTCAGTATTAAATACACAAAGAAGGAAACTGTTAGTTTTTCAAAACAACAAGTAAACCATGAATACCTAATCATAAGTAATACTTTTCACCTATATGAAGTAGTAAATACTCTTCACTGAATAAAATATCATTTCTTACCCTTTTGTAACAAAAAGATCACCATAAAACCCATATAAATAACACATAACATATAAAGGTAACTTGGAACATAAACATACTTAAAAGGAATAACCATATAGTCTAATTCCACACATGTCGCTAAATGGAATATCCATAAGACAGACTTCCATACCCAATGAATTGGAGGTTATAAGGTTACCACCCATCTTGGTTTATCAAAGCACCACCAATCATTTGGTTTATCACGTAACCACCCTTCAAATGTCTAAGTACCATTATAAATTCATAACATAAACAAAAAATATAAAAGAAAGAAAACATTTCTACATTTCAATCACAATATATCACTTAAATATATTGGCATAAAAAATCAATTATCAAAACCATTTTCAATACCAAAATACATAATAGAGTATGTGATATTTATTTTTCCTTTTAAAAACATTACGTCTTGTTAAGGAAGCAAAAGGTCAATTAATACTTGCAGCGGTAGAAAGGTCGTTGTCACTACGTACGTTAAAAAAACATTCATTTTTTTAGTTTAGTAAAATGAATCATAGAAAAGGATTCCCTTTGAATGAAATGAAAATTCAAATGTTTATATACCATATAAAAGAATGTCTTATATTAAAACAAAATATTCCTCAATGAAAGGAGATTGAGACGAAGTCCCTTACCTCGTGTCCGACTTGACTCAATCATTCTTTAATATCCTGAATAACAAACTAGAGTTAATTTATACTTGATTAAGAACCTTTTTAATGTACATTATTCCTTTTAAATCACTTATTACCATGTTATGAATATTATGTAATCATTTAAGTTAATAACGGTCGTTTTGTCGATATTTGGTACTTGAGTCAAAAATAAACTTCTTATAATTACAAGTCGTTCATGTGGTAAAATATCCACTATATCAAGAATTATATTAATGATATAGATATCATAGATATCATATATATCTAGTATATACATGCATTTATAATATTACATAATATTTAGAGGTATGAAATGAAATGCACCGTTCATGGAGACGGTAAGCCGTACGTACGCATGAACACAACTTTCATTTCTATTTCGCATTTAATGGACTGAAAAAATTATGATATAGAGGTAATTTATAATTATAGTATAATATCATATATAATATTGTTAACTCCATCCTTTATATGTCCCACATATGGAATTAATGATTCAAATCACTTTGAGGGGGTGGTAGTCCGCACTTCCTAAAATGAAATTATCGCGTTTATCCATTATGGAAACCATAAAGGTATGAAATAAATGAAAAATACAGAAGAATAAAGAATAATTAAACATAATATATTTCATATATAAATATAGTGACATCTTAATGGCCACCTTGAGAGGCGGTAGGAGATATTTGAACAATCATCGTTTTGTGAGGCAGTAGTTCGCCATCCACAGAAACAGTATGTTTTTCACCAATTAGATGGCTATGTGTGTACGTGTAGCTAAAATAATTCTCATACAATCATCCTAGTATATTTAAGATACTGGTGGTGTTACAAAATAAAGTAATTAAAAGAGTTTATGGGGTTAGAGGAGAAAAATAAAAAAAAGAACATAATAGAAGACGTTACCTTTTAATCGGGTAACTCCCCTTGGTTTGAAAGAAAAGGGTTTCTTGAAGTGATTAATGCCTAAGGTAAGGCTTATATGATGAAGATAGGGATATTGTGAGATTATTTTAGTAGAGTTTGGACAATCCAAAAGACTTTATATGTGTGTCAAATGGGTAGGAAGTGGGGTCTTTTTATAAGTTAGAGGAAGGGCTCTTTTGGAAAGCTTGAAAGTATTATTTTATTATATAATGATTTTCGGTTTCTAAAGGTCCAAAAATAATTAAAGAAGAAGATAAGGTGTCCCATGTTCGAATTAAAATCATCCAATAAGAATTGTACAAGTGTTCTATATTGTTTTAAACTTTATCTTCTTATTTATTTAAATTATTCAACAATGACGTAAACACTGTATCATCATTGTGTCATAAATAATTTTAATTATTTGATGTCTAAAAATTATAAAACAATTACCATGATGTAGTAAATATTTGTATCTTTCTAATGAATGTTTATAGTCAAATATATCAATTATATAACCCCATGTAAAAATTGTTTTAGTAAAATAAGAAGTGTTTGTGACATTTTTATTTTTACTTTAAATAAAAAGTTATTAATGTCATTATCATACCCAAGTGGCTCTATGGGGATCCCAAAATGAAAAATGGATTTTATTGGTCGGCCATGACTCATAAAATATGGTTAGGACATGTGTCAGGGTATTTTTATATTTTTATAATATTATTTTTACCTTAAATAACCATATTTACCTTTAATCGCGGTTAATAAAACTCAAATGTTACAATTCACCAAAAATTATTTTAATCCCATTGAACCACATTTTATGTAATAATGAGAACCATGTATATCAGAATTTTGAAATTCAATTCACAGAAGTGGTAAAATTTCATTTAAACAGAAAATCAGTTTTTTTAATTAACACTTATTGGTTTTACTATTCACCAAAAATTGAAGTTTTTCAGAAAAATACCAACAAATAACCCTAAGCTATATTTGATATTCTGAATTCAAAAACGATTTCTATTTTAAAAAATTATAAACATATAAGTTTCATTAATGAAGTTTATAATTAATTACCATTGTCAAATCAAATAGCGTGTTTTTAAAAAACAATATATATCAAGAGATTGACACTTGTTTAAGTACCATTTCAAAGTGTAATTAATTCCAATGGCCACCATTGGATTAAATGGTAAAAATATATTATAATTCCACTTTAGAACCAATTAAAAAGATAATCTAACAATCTAAATAAATTAGATTAAAAGGTGATTTTGAATTAAAATACAACATTTTTCTCTATTCATTTAAAAAGTTACTTTATCAGAAAAATAACAAAAACATACACAAAGTAAATTTTACTGTGCCAATTCTAGAGAAGATTTTTCTTTGGTACAATAGAACCTATAAGAGTGAACAAAACTATATTTAAATATGGTTCACCATCAAAAGGCGATAAATCGACCATTTAGTGAATATTAGAGTATTTATGCTTAAAATTGGATTCCTTCGCATTTTAAGCCTCTAACATTTATTAGATAAATGTAAAAACATTTAAAAAACATATATAATCATATTTTAGTTATATATATTCATTCCCGCCATTACGAAGACTACGTGTTAACTACCATTTTAAATAATATTATTATATTATTTGTGTGCAATGTAAGATTTCAAAGGAATTCGTTGTTGTGTATCGGGTACGCCATCGAGCATAGCAACCCAATTAAGGAAACATTAATATTTAACTCACAAATATTAATAAATATGAAAATGTCTTATTCCTTATTTAATTGGGATGTTACAATCTGTCCAAAAAATAATAATAGTCAAGTGATAAAAGCTTTAGATGAGTTGAATCATGAACTCAATCTCATGCATTACATAGTCACATGAATAATTTTTTTGGATACATATATGATTTCATGATATTTACTATCATTCTAATGAATTATTTTTTTCATAAATTGAATGTTTATAGTTTGAGTAGTGGCATTAAAATAATGATCCTATAAACATAACACCCTTAGAATGTTTGGGTCTGATTTGAATTTATCAAAATAATTAATAAAAGGATATTGAATTTGGTCACATTAGTTAAAACTATTGAAGTAATTAGTAATATCTAGGGGTTTTTAACCTTTATTTTTTTTTCAAAATAATTTAGTTAGACCTAATTAGTTTGAAGAAAATGTTTTTTATTAAATAAAATGTATAATGTTATTTGGTATTCATGTTGATTTTATTTATGTTTCATTTTACTTGATAGTAGAATTTATATTTTAAATCATTAGTATTGTCAATATTTAGGTGGGTTGTGGGAAGGGGGTGATGAAAAATGAATGTTTGGTGGTTTTAGAGAGTTACAAGTTTTGCTTACCCTAGCACATGCACTATTTCAAACCCAATAATTGGGCATCAGCTTTGATCAATATTAAAATTAATAATTAATTAAGTTTCATCTAAATTAGGACTTATCTTTACATATATTAATGTATGTATGCTAAAATAAATACTGATAAAGAATGCGTTTTTAACTAAATAAAATTTTAAGAATATATATAAATAAAAAATGTGTATATGTGTGTGTCTGTGAGATAACCACATTATGAAAACGTTTTGATAATATAAATATAAATATAAATTAAATTATTATTATATATATACCTAAAAAGTACATTATAATAATAATTTTAGAATTTAATTATATTTAAATAATAAAATTTAATTTTCAAATATAATTTAATTGAACGATGAAATGTTATAATGTAAATTCGCGAATATAAAATTTTCATTTTATTATCTATATAAGAATTAAATGTAAATATAAAATTTTATTATATAGGGATATGTTAATATATATTTATAAAAGTAGTTATAATTATATATAGATATATTTTAATATATAGGTTCAAAATTTGACATATTCTTCAATATATGTAATTTTTATTAATATATATAATCTTATTAAAGTAATAATTAAATTAAAATATATTTAATATGTTTCTTTATCCACGTGTTTTTCTATTTAATGGATGAATTTAATGTATTAATATAAATTTTAAAAAAATAACTGCAGTTTTTAAATAAAATAATTCAAAATAGATATTAGAAGATATAATTTAGAAAATAAGTATTATAATTTAAAAAATTATAATAATTGATATTTATATATATATATTCATATATATATAATTGATAATTTTTTAAAATAATTAAGTAAATATATTTATTTATATATAATTTAACATTTTTTATTAACAATACTTTTAAAATATAATGGATAATATTTTTGTATAATTTTATATATAATTACAAATTTATTTAATAAATAATATTTTTTAAATTATAGTTAGAAATATGTATTATATATCAAGTAAAAATATATTTACATTTATCTCAATAGTATATTTTTTGAGAGATAATCAAAAACTATAATTTTTATATAATTAAAAATAATTAAAAGTTTTATACTTATGATTTATATTAAAATATTATCAGTAGTATTATATATATAATTATAATTTAATATATTTATATTAAATAATTGTATATAAATATAATTTAATATGTATTTAGGTGCCTACACAAACATATATTGAACTTTTAATGATTTTCTATATATATATATAATTTGAAGAATACATTTTTATGTACATTTTCGTGAATTATTATAATTACAAATAAATAACGAAATAATTATGTTTGTATATATAAAAATATATTAAAAAATATATATTTATATATACACTATGCATTACAATATTGCAAGTGCTAGTTCTATCGAGTGATTATCTAATCATTCCCAAGCTGTGAGTGTAGGGATTCAAACATCACCAACCTACTAATACTTATTAGAATTTTATTTATGTGAGATTTAATTAGGGAAAAACAATTCACTAATAAATAAAAAATGAATCAATGCCAATATTTTTTTCACTAATAATTTGTTTTTTCAGATAAACTTTGTAGAAATCATAGATAAAGGTTGTATTATTTTTATTTTAGACTTGTCACTGTGACATTTTTTATTCTTTTCCAAGATCTACATCGTGTGAAATCTTTATAATTTTTTGTTAATAGGTTGAGTTTTTGGGGATGAATTGTCTCTTAAACATTCGGTATATAATAAAAAATTGTTATTCTTGGTTTACTTTTTGATCAAATAATTTTTTTGGGAGATTAATTTGTGTTTATAAATCTATCATGCAATTCTACCTGCCTCCATCTCTCTCTCTCTCTCCCTCCCTCAATAAATATTTTCCCCCACACATATGTATATATATATATATATCTTTTTTTGTGTGTATTTTCATAATTAGTGTGTGTTTTAATTCCATTTACACACACTCACACATGTATGTATATATATATACATATATGAACATATTTTGTCTCATTTTATGATGGATAACAAAATATATGTGGGGGGGGGTGAATTTTAGTTTTAAAACAAACATACCATATTTATCCATCGATATTACTATGTTTTTCAGTTTTTTCATTATCGATCAAATCAAAGAACAATGTAGGAGGAGTAAAATTATTTTAAATATAAATTTTACGAAATACTATAAAAAATATATAATAATTAGTACTTGAATAATGATCGATGAAAGTGTTAATGGAAAACAATTTTTAACTATTGTCTTTACAAAAACCAATGAAAGACTTATCGTAGATATAGTTTAAAAATGAATACATTGAAAATACAAAAAATAATATAGAGGAAGATTAAAAAACAAAGAGTATTGGGTAGGAGAAAAACACTCCTTTAAAAGGATATTATTAAAACCACACTACTGTATTGTCTAATAGCCAGTTGGGTGCCACTAAGGGGGGGGGGAATCAATGGTACATATTTTGGAGGAATTATTTCCTATTTTAATTAATCCACTTGAACCAGTACGGGTTCTCGATACACTCTATTAAATATCTCAAACTAAACTCTTTTTCAATGATAATAAAATACAATGAATCACAATGTATTTATAACGTTCAACCTAAAGCCTACTCATTTCCATAGTGGTTGAACACCCAACATGGATTATCCACTACTCCATTTTTCATGATTATAATGGTATATATAACAACTTGTTATACACCCCAATACTTGATTCTCCCATTGAACCTGGTCTACTCCCCATCTACCAACTATTATTCTATAGTAGGTCATAAGAACTAACTGTCCTTCCCCCAATCTTTCTCTTTCTTGGATGGATATTCACCACATACCTTGATAATATTTTGATAGTATCTTGAAAACCCAGATATATGATCTAATTCTTTTTTTGATCTAGTTTTAGAAAGTCCCCCTTCTACTATAGAGATATCTCTCTCCACAGGCTCATAGGATCACAATTTATTATGCACACCTTTAAGATTTTCAATAGCTTATAGGAATAATACCATTAGTATTGAAACTTCTAAATAGTAGAAATAGAATGATATGGTTCTTCTCAGTCCTAAAATATTCAATTATATAATATTGTGGGACTCCTCTCCCTTGATCAATTTATATTCATGATACTTTGGTGTATCGGGTTATCATTTAGTTCTCAGGTTAACCAAGACACATTCAACTGATAAACAATTACCTGATCACCTATATATTCAATTTTTATTCACAATAATAACATCCATAATTCTATCCACATAAAAATCATTATAATTATTCTTTCAATTTTAGAACACCATGATCACTCCAATCTGGTAATTTATTCTTTTTTGATTCATTCAAGAAATATTAAAATGTTTCCTCATTTTTTATAGATATCAACTTATGCTTAATATCCCAAAATCATTCCTAAAAAATTACACATGAATTAAAATACACATATCATGATATTATACATCGAAGGATACCTGTAATTTTGTCATCACTTTTAAATAAGTTATCATTTTTTTCTCATGTATTTTTATTTCCATAAAAATTACTCATTAAAGTACCTACCAAATTAATTTATTATTTTTTACATGAAATAAACTACTACAATAATCTGCAATCCATGCATCTATATATTATAAATGCCTTCCATGAATATCATGTATCTTTCATGGTAATTTACACATTTATCATTCTTTGGGATTATCTTTAGATAACTTGTGACTATGACTTCTTCATTTTCAACGACACACAAGGACACAAATTGTTCTCAATCACATCATGAAATTATGATTAACCATGGTAGGCTTGATTGAGTTGAGATTACATTTGGATGAATTGTGATCAATTAGACTCCACATTTATTCTTCCCATTTTTTAGATATATGAAAAGATAAGATTCATGATTGTGTGAGGATACCACACTCACACATTCATTAAATATTCTATTTATTACACCAAAGCTCATCCTCCTTTGTATTTATTAATGAACAAAATTTTCAAGAATCTCAAATAAACATTTGTTTTTTTATGAAATTTATTATTTAGTTTCATGTGATGTTCATTATTATCACATTGATTCACATATCAACTCCCTTATGTGAAATATTAAACACTGAAAGTTCAATCTTAAAATGAAATAATGATATGTGTTTTCTTGGGAATATATCTCAAGGTAATAGTTTCACAAAGGATCAGTTCTTCATAGAAACACTTTATATATATGGATTATCCATGTGTTATTGATGATAATTTTTCCACTTCTAGAAGCATTTAATTTACTTCCAAAAATGTATTTAGAGGCCTCCAATAGAAGATTCTTTATCCACATGAAACATATTTGCAACAATCATGTCACTAAAGCCTTATAATCATCAATATAGCCTCAATAATTCATGGAAAGGACTCATAGAGGAACCTCATGTGAAATCATTGTCAATATAAAAGTTTTATTTTATATAAATCCAATTTATTAGTTTTAAGATGATGATATGGAATCTCAAGTGGTGCTCGATAATCTCTGACCGAAAGGTTCGTCTGATGAGTGCATATTTAACTATTGAGGAATAATATCCAATGTATAAAATATCCCACATAATAAAGTAATTTATATTGTTGATAATTTATATAATAACCCATTCCTTAATATAATATATGTGATTAAATTGGTTTGCTTCATAACACTTCCCACACACACCTATGGAACTTTCTTGCCCACATGCACCATGCACATTTTATGCGCCACCAATGCACGCTCCTGCCATCCAATGTAAGTGTTCTTATTAAATTATATTCACCTACATCACAATTTGAAAAATTAACAATGGATTCCACATTATGATATTAACTCCCATAGGTTCATCTAAGATGGAAAGTTGGATATTTTTGACACTGACATTATTGTTTACAAAACCACAATAAAAAGACTTTGGAAAATTATCAATAAACTATAGGGGAATATAAAAAATTATTCAATTTAAAAATGAAAAAATAAATTATTTTTGAATTATATTGTCTAGAAAACTAACCAAATCTCTTCTCATACAACAATTGAATATTTAAGGTCATTCTTAATGAAATATTCCTCATAAAATAAATACATGGACATATCAACAAATAATCGTCATAGACTAGGGAAAAAATTTTCTTCAAAAAAATTTAGAACATGTCTTAATCATTAATAAATTTCACCATAAATTGATAGATATCCTAGGATATTTTCTCAATCATGATATCCAATTCTATTTTAGGAATCCCTGACCATCCAATAAGAATAATCATCACATATACAATCAACAAAAACATATTTAATCATGTACAATAAATGAAATAATTTCATGGGATTAAAAATAAGCCATTTTTTATTTAGTTATCAACGTCCCATCAATTCATAATATTCAATTTTTGTGCAGATTTATTGAAAAAATTAATTGAAAATCAAATCCAAAGGTCAATTTTATGGTCATCTTATATCTTATTTTTTCCTTTTAGGGAACTCTTGATTCTCTAATCCCTTTTTATAAGGGAATAATGATAGAACCTGAATCTCTTGTAAATGTTCCTTTAGTTGGTATTCTCTTAGTCGAAATAGTCTAACACATTATTCAAAACTTAATAGACACAAATTTTTTATCTATATTGTTTATACACTACCATCCATAAGAAATGATAATTTTTTTTATCATTTCCCAAATAGTGGTTGTATGAATATGATTTATCATGAAACATACAACCTGAAAACATCAAAAAACCCATAAAAATTGTTAATGTACACATTATTTTACTCCCACTCTATTTATGTTAACATCAAACAACAACCCCACTATAAAAAATCTTTATTTAGAATGAAAATTTTATTGATGTGTGATTGGACAACCCTATTTTTTATCTTTGAAAAATCTATCCAGAAGTTTCAGATTTACTAAAAGTGACAAGATGTCAATTTATCATCATATTTCCCCCTTAAGAGATAAACTCACTCCTGTACTTCATGGTATTTTTGTTAATCCATGAAATGATAACATATTATATTTTAAGATGTGACAAGCATAATATTATCCTTTAATTCTCTTCATGATAGTTCCAAACATATTAAATAACTGGAAATAACTTGGGACCTATTAGTTTCTCAAATATAACTTTGTGTTGAGAAAATTCTCTCAACCTTCCTTTCCAATTCATTATAAGATCTTCATGGGTTTTAATTTATTACTAATTTTCATCCATCATAGACTATGAACATATTTCCCATTTGAATTTATTACACATGTGGAGTTTTTTTCTCATTCATATATTTTTAGAAAATCTTTCGGGATGAATCTACATGAACTTACTCCAAATGTTATCCTTTATTATTTGAATTAACCTTTTTCTATAAATTTCATTAGGATTATCATCTTACTTCTTGACCTATTTAATTTTTCATTAGTATTTCATTGTTTTATTGAATATATATTCGCTTTAACACTATAAGTAACTTAACCTAGAATACATTTCTTGTAACACATATATTTGTGACCTTACTATCCATATTTTTCACATAATTATTATATAAATACAAATTTGTTTTGGTTGAATATATTTGTACAGATTTGGTCACACCGTTATTCATTTATGTTTTTATCATTAGTATTTCACTATAAATCCCCCTTGGTTCGTTCCACAATCCTAGAAAATAAATTTATCCAATAAGACTAAGTTTTGTGTCCATAAAATCAAAAATGATAGCTGAACAAATTAAATTTTTATCTTCTTGATTTGTTTTGTTTCTACCCATTTGAAATGTAATCATTATTTTCTAATTGGATCTGCGATCTATTTAGAAAGAATTATTCTTTATTTTATGGTAAATAAATTCTCTCATAGTTCACTTCATAAAAAACTTATATTTTGTTCTTAATAGATACATTTTAGAAAAAATTATTTTCATTGTTCTATTGGATTTCTCTTCTCACCAGCTTAAGAGACAAAAACAATTACAATATCTAAATTTCTATATTATTCTATATATTTGTTTAGTTCATATTGATCTAGAATAAAAAATAATTTTATCTCATCTAATTTGTAATCCATTAAAGACAACATCTATTTGATATCATTCACCATCATATAAATATTTTCTATCCTAAATTTAGTATTATTATTCATATTTATAGAACCAACTTCATCAACGTAGGAAGAGAGGTTGATTTCATCACAAAAATTTATTCTAGACGATGATGTATCAATTTTATCATTTCCACTAATAAGATTTTTCCTGGGGAATCTCATGGAAAAATAGTTTTTTTCCATTATAATTGTAATCCTCTGGTAATTATTTTCCTTCCCCTTTAACATTACCATTTTTGAACATTCTTGAAATAAGGGAAATGATCTCATTAAATTCATCATCATATTCTGTCTTGAATAATTCTTGGATCATTATACAGATCATACACTCTTATTCTAACTATAGAGTCCACGTACAAATTATGTACCATGGGGGGGGGGGTGAATCTGTTACACACTCTTTTTATTAATAATTTCATTATTTAATTCAAAATCTTGAATCTATCAAATTTCTTGATATACTAAATATATTCTCTCAGACTCACCTCATTTAAATTTATAATAAATTATAGGGAATCTCACTAGATTTATAATTTTAAACCTGAATGAATAATCATTCTCATGTTTCTAAAATAACGTAATGTGTATACTTCACCACTATCTAATTTTGGATTAAAAAGCTTTGGGAAAATATAGTTATAAATCCAAGTGATCGATTCAATATTTAACCCTAGTTCTATATCACTATAACTAAAATATCCACTACATTTTTTTATAAACATGAACCTTCCTTCTCCACCTCTTCATCTTCATTAGATAGTTATACACCTCAAAACTCGACCCCCATCAGTATTTGTTTAGTCAATAAAATTATAACATCTAATTATTTGTGTTGATCAAATCATAGAAATTCCTATTTATACTTTATGCAATTCTTTATCCATGATCCAAAAATATTAATTGGGCTCATGTACACATTAATGATCTACAATAACTTCTAGAAATAAGACTTTTGATCTTGGAATTTATTCACACCAGATTTGGAATTATATGTTTTGTCTTAGACTTCAAAAAATCTTGTATATATACTTTAGGGACTCCTGAATTTAGCAAAATTTCACTCCTCTATAATTTTTTATTGGGTTCTCTTAGAATTATCAATATATGCAAAAGAAATTTGATTCTAAAATAATTTCGTCATCATAAAAATTTTCTATTTATATTAAAAACAATAATATCATCAATATTATCCTCTTAATTATCATATTATTTACTACATAAATTTAAAAATACAATAAACACTACCAAAATTACATAAAATATTTTTTAATTCGACCATCGAATACCAAATTGTATTCACATTTATTCTAAATATTAATTAATGTTTAATACCCTAGAATTATTTCTCAACCAATGTTACATGAATCATGATAAATGTATCATGATATTATTTTATAATATCTAACAAAAATTCACAATTACCTTTAAATATCTTCTCATTATTTTCTTGAGTATTTTGATGTAGAAAATTATTACTTATTTTAATACCCTTTAAACGTGGGTATAATTCATCATGGGGAATAAAAACTCACCAGTCATTTGGAAAACATGTGTCTATCTCTTATTCCTCTATTTGATGAATATATTGCATCTTTCATGGATGTAAATTTATATAACATGCATAATTTTCCAATCTGGGTGAGCTATGAACATGACATACTCATTTTCACCTATAAACCAGTACACAAATTATTATCAATCATAGCATGAATTTATGTTTTTGTGTGGTAGGAATGGATATGTGATGCTTATATATAGTTTCCCTTGGGTTGAACTATGAACGTGAGAATTAAAAAAAAATCTCATTTTATTTACATTTATTCAAAGTTATTTTTAATGAGTTTGATATATTATAACACTCAGACGTTCATTGTATCCACTATTTTTTATAATAAAAATTGATCTCCTCTATATTTACTGAGCTCTAACATTTTAAAAAATCTATAACAACCTAGTCATACCATACATGTATATTACCAAATTTTAGATAAATATTCACAAAATTAAAAAAGTAAATTCCCATGGACCATAATAGTTTAGTGTATTTTGAAGCATGTAACACCATCTTATAACTTGGTGAAGGATAATAAATGTTTCCCACAAAGATCTTCCCAATCAGTTGGCATAATTATGAACCCTTATTCATAAATCAGAGATAGGATACCTAAGAAAATGGGATCTCAGATGCTAAGTAAGGGTATAAAAGGGAAATACATAAGAATAGTATGAGAATATGGTTATGATAACATTAGTATGATGGTATAATACCATACCCTACACATCAAAGATTATAATCATGAGTCATATAGTAAGAAGTGGCAGTTCATAAGACTTAAATCATAAAGAAATAAAGGAACATGAGAAATGAGAGAATAACATTGGAATAATACATAATATTTTAGTATTAATATTATATTATAACATTTTAATAATTGGTAAATAGAAATGTGTTCAATCACTCAGTTAAGTTCATGAAATATAGCCCCCACATAAACCTATAGATATAAAACCAGGTCTAATAATAACAATGTGAATATGTATACAAGATCATGCATAACATTGTGAATATATAATAAGGTTCATGCATAGGTGGATACACGTATTTGGTGGGACACACCACCACCGACTATGGAAGCCCTCTACTCACTGTGGATTAGGTTAAATCTTCTTCCCATAGTGGATCTGGTTACACCTTCTTCGAATAGTATATTAGGTTACACCATATTCCCTTATTGGATATAGCATGCTGAGTTGTTTCCCATCATTATCTCATGAGATATAAATCTTTACCCAATTAATTGGACAGAGATATAAGTCCCACCATTTACATAATGAAATCATTCATACGTTTACCACAGGACAATGATTCATTCATCATATCAAAATACATGAAATAAAATGTGTTTCATAACCATGTCATCATATCTTAACCTATAGAAAAGGTAAAAGTTTCATAATCATTTTTTCATATAATAACCCATTAATAGAATTAGATTTATAATCATATAACCCATGGAATATAAATGAGTTTCATAAACTTCATTCCTTCCAGAAATAAACTTTTCAGATAAAGAATATGAATAGAACCATTGGATAATACGTCTAGTAACGCATCAGAAACACCAATAACGTGTCATCATAGATCAAAAATTATTTTTAATGATTATTTAAATAAATTTCTTGATTAAAATAACCTTTCCACTTTGGAAAATGTTTTTCACAAACAGAAATCATTTGGAAAAATGTTTTCATTGAAAATAACCCTAAAAACAAATAAAGGAATATTTGAACAATGTTTAAAAATATATATTTTTTAAAAACATATTTTGTTTAAAATGATCTTAAAATATAATTTAAAAAATGTTTTATTTTTTTAGAAATCATTTTTTTTAAATAAAACATATTTTCAACCGAAGGGAGAAATAAGGTTATATTTTTTTGAAAACATTTCCTCAATTATCATAAGTATCAAAAGGTGTAAAAATGAAACCATTACATGAATTTTTCATTAACAACCATAGTATATAAAAATTAACATTTATTTTTGTGAAATGGATTATAATATTTCATCAATGGAAGCATAATCATAAACAACCATGATAAATGATGAAATTATAAAAATAAAATCTTACAACTTTGGAAAATTTGAATCATAATCCCTATGAGAGAGTAAAATTACCTAGAATATAAAATATAATTAGGATGAAAAAGTTTATGATATTAGATGTACAAGTTACATTATATACACCTCATAAACAAATATAGGTTCATAATAAAGCTTACATCTCAATGAAAAAAAATTTAGTCCAAAATGTATTACCGATTTGGTAACTTTTGAACAGTAAAACCCTTGAAAGAGAGATCATAAAATGGATATATAAATATCATAAAATGGATATATAAATATCATATAATTTAACAAGTATAATATTAAGGAAAATTTATGGGAAGTATGTACACCACATAGAAAAATAAGGTTTTGAATATATCTTATGTCTCACAAAAGTAAAAAGTGGTACATAAATCCCGTACTACTTGAGTATCCTTTGAATCATGTGGTCCATTAAATAATAAAATCAATTGAAACATTTAATATATTTAAATAAATTTAATTACTGATATAAAATTTTATAGTACATATATATTCCACATAACAATAACTAGTGATGAATATGGCATATGTCTCGCAGAAATAAAAATTGATACTAGAAATATCCTTACCTTAAGTCCAGACTTTCTTCATACAAATAAAAAGCACATGTATAATAAATATATGTTTATTATAAATCTAATACAGAACTATAATATTATATAACATACCATATATAATTTTAATATAGATTTATATTACCGGTTTACTAACAATTCCAGGTTAAAGTTATGTTTTGGGTAATATTCAATTTATTATTTGTATATGTATTGACTTGTGAGTTTTGGTAAATTTCCCATCATCATGATTTTATAATATCAATAATTTAAACCATTATATAAATATCATATATATTCATTATATATATATTTATAATAATCAATAAAATATAGAAATAGGAAATGAAATAAACTGTTCATGGAGATGGTAGGTAGTACATATGGAAGAACGATGTTTCCATTTTTTATCATATTTTGAATGAATAAAAATAAGTTATAATTATATATAATATTTAATTTATAATTATTATTTCATATATATAAAATATTTTTATTAATATAATCCTTAAACGAATCACATCGCTTTGATGACGCAATAGTCCACACGCCCCCTAATGATATTATCATATACCCATAAAATTGAAAGCATGAAGGTACATGTTATATAATAATTAATGAAAAATAAATATATAATAAATATCACAAATATAATATAATAATTGTAATTACATCATTATTCCCAACCATTATAAGTGTATATGGAAGAAAAAACTACATCTATTCATGATGCTGTAGTCATCCGTCTACACGAATGATAATTATGTATCTCAATTGATGGAAGTGTGTGAAGGTCTAGGATATAACCTTAACAAAAAATTTATATTTTAATTTATAAAACAAATTTTAATATATAATCTTGATAAAATAATAATTGGGGGGGGGGGAGGAGATAAGGAATCAAAACAAAAATGCGCATTGATAAATGTTACGGCTTCTTTAGGTAACTTCTTTTGGTTTTCACCCAAGGGACTCCTTGGTAGAATTTTTGATCAAAGTGAGGATTATATGTTTATTGGAGGGAATTTGGGTTCTTATTTTGGAAGGGGTTCTATTAGAAAAAATGCATGATAAGTGTTAAGATTTTTGGGGGGTCAGTGCCCTATTATTGTAGAGGAGGAGTGACATTGTTGTAAATTCTAAAAGGTAAAAATATTAGGAGGTATCTCCTACATAATATGCCTTAAATAATGAATAATGTTAATGAAAAGAGGAAATAAGATCTATATATTTCCAAAAAATGGGGTTTTAAAAGTTTTCTTGGTCATTTCCAACTTAAGAATAATGTTTAAGCATTTAGTAAACTCTTTTTTATCTTAATCAATCTAATTAATTTTATTTGATTTCATATATATTTCTTGACAACAACTAAGTTAAACATAATAGAAATTGAAAATTATTATTTTTTTCAAAATATTTATTCCATTTTTATAAATTCAAATCACATATTTGGATGAATTTTATTTAAAAATAATCTAACTAAAGGGATGAAACACCGTGGTTTGAAGTGAAAATGTTCAAAAGTTTAAAATGTTTATATATCAAATTTCAATGTGAAATTGAATCAAATAACCTAAACTGAATTTATAGATTTATATTTGATATAAATATACATTAATTCAAAATAAAATATACTTCACCTATATAAATAAATTAATCAAAAAATTAGTTTTCAATTAAAATTCAGTATTTTCCATTACTCATCCAAAAATTAAACTTCTAAAAAAACAACAAAATAATCATTAGGTAATTTTGAAATGAAAATTTAAAAAATGTTGTATATTTTGTTATAATGAATTTTTAGAAGTGTAAAAAAATATATTTAAAAAAATTCTTCCATTAAAATGTGGAAAAAATATATTTTTTGAAAATTACATTTTTTATGCCTAAAATTGGATTAGTTCTTATTTTATGCATATTAAAATTATTAGATGAATTTAAAAATAATTTATTGAATTTATAATATATAAATTTCATTAATATCTCTCAGTAATAGTTATTAATTTAATTTATTAATATAAAATTTCTTTGTGGGCATAAAAGAAGTATTTTGTTATAAGACACGTTCTATATATTTAATTATATTTTATATTAATTTTTAATTAATTGATTACCAACAAATTAATTTTATAAACATGAGTAAACCAGAGTTTCATAATTTTTGTAATCATATTCATATCTTCTATTACAATGTTTAGGTGATGAATATAATAATATTTAAATTATAATATTAAATATATATTTCAGTTTTGTAAAAATTATTCTTGTGTGTAACAAAAGCTATCGAAGGAACTCAACAACGTGTGTAACATTAGAAAAAAATTATGTATTGTATACTACAAGTTAATATTAGTGTATCCTGAAGTGAAATATTAAATAAGTTTTGTTTATACAGAAAGAATAACTCGGATTAGAGTGCAATGATAACCATAAAAAACATAATTTATTCAGAAAATATTAATTCCTAAAAACTCGGGGTGTCACATTCTAACCCACATTAAATGATTTTTTATCAAAATATTCCTCTAGGTCATCATTGGTATAATACTTGAATCTTCAAATCATTGAAACCCACATCATAAAAATTAATACTAAGACATAATTTTAAAAGAATATTTAGAAACATAATGGTTTATAAAGCAACACATAAATAGTTTTACATGTAATAAAACATAGTTGGGAATTAAAAACATGGACATAGAAGAGAAAACTAAAACCCAAATACTGATGGAGGGTGATAAAGAATATTTACCAGTAAAAGTTTTCTTCCATAAAAGGTTAATGACTATAAAGAAGAAAAACAAAGTGGCATGAAAAAATGTTATTGAATCTTAAAAAATGATGATAAAACGTCAACATTTTTCTAAATATCCTTTTAGTAAAGTTGAAAAACATTAATAAGTATAATTACATATATTATCTCATAACATTTCATAAGAACAATATCAACCATTCATTGTGACATGATCAATTTCCACTTCATATATTACTCTATATAATGAATGTGAAATTTTTGTGACTAAATCACTAGAAAATCATGAGATCCATAAGTACAATAATAAGTCATTCCATGTATCTTTAGTCATCATCACAAAAAAATGGTTAGCAAATGTTATGAAATATGTATAAATCCTCACGTGGAGAGAAAATAAATTAATATATAAAACCTCATCTATTGTCTGACATAAGCTATTCCATAAATGGTTAACCTTATAAAGTTTCTAAAAGAAGAAAATAAAAAACATTAGAATAAAGGATACAAGATTTCTCAAAATCATTTTAACATTGATCCCCCATATATCATAAATTTTCTATTGGTTTCAACAAACCAAACATGTTTATAACTTGATCATGTATTCTCTTGAAACATGATAATAACATGAATTGACCTAATACCATATTAAAAACAAGAAACCTTCTTCATTTAATAAATATAAGAAATGTTATTGGATATATTCCTTGAATCCAAAAAATACTCAAAATTTTCCTAGTGATAACTAAAATCAATTTTCCTCAAATTCATTATTAGTTATGAGATCATAAATACTATCTAATTTATATTATACATATCAATAATCTCTTTATCCATGCTGTAAATAATTTTCTAAACATATAGAACACATTAAGGTTTGCATACCATTGATCAAAATATCTCTTTTCTATTTAGTCACTTTTCCTGGTCATCAACACCATTCAATACATTTTTTCAAATCTTTAATGAAAAAATATAATTTAATATTAATATAACATAATTATGGAATTATTATAAATATATACATTAACCATCCCACATATCCCTCAAACCATTAACTAGGATTCATCATCTTATTCATTATTTCCCATTTCTTAAAATATGAAATAGGAATCACATAAAAACATTCATCATACTCAATTTAATCAAGATTATAAAAATAATATTAAAATAGAACATAGCATTCATATGTTTCTCATGGTTTCTTCATTATCAGTAGTAAGACTGTTACACTTATAACCTTGTTGATATCCTTCATGGGTTTTCCCCAAACCCATTGATTTTCATAATATCGATAATTTCAATATTAAAAGAATTAAATAGTCCTTGATACCTTATTAGGGAATTATTCAAATCCATTTAATTTAACGAATATTTCAATTTTTTCTTTTGTAGTTACATACCTTGAATAATTATTTTTAGTAATCAAAACATCTTTTTATTTCTTTAAGACATCATCTTTGGTGTTTATTCCCTTATTCTAAACACAATGGGAAGTAAATCTTATTTCCTATATGGTCTCCATTAACTAAATTCATAGAGAAGTATTTAATTCTCTTCTTTGTTGAGTTCATGATATGATTAAGGAACAAATTATTAATCATGCATTGTGAAAACTAATTTGGGATGATGATAATGTCATTTAATCTAGTGATCATCTCATTTGACTAATCATTAGAAAATTGTCTATCACATTCAATGTTAACCTAGTTCATTATAGTTCTCCCTATGGACTTAGAAATTGAATGAATAGTGTGAGAAATTCTTATAATACCATAATCCACATAATCTTGGGAAATTATGTATAGGATGTCTAAATCATGACACCTACTTATTTAATACATGACACCTTAGGTTAATACTCGGTTATTCATATTCATATTATGTTTAAATCCTTATTGATTTTTAGTAAATAAATTGTGAATTTATAAGGAATATCCACCATGAGTATCAATAAAGATATATAGTAAGTCATGTTGTCCTACACCAGTTGTCAATTGAGTCTATTTTAATATTATGTTTTCAAGGATGTTCCACATATGTATATCTATTCTAAAATCACATTCATTTTTAGTATCCAGACATTGATTTATTATTAGGAATCCACTTTCTCTTTCTTTTCATAATATTCTAAGACATTTACCTAAATATTGTATCAACCATATAATTATCCTTAGATACATCTTGATATATATCATTTAAAATATACCTAGGGATATCACTAAAATTTTCTCATCCTAGTTTTTATAGTTTGACAAAATGTTTTCGTTGAATCCAACTTTAGCGACCTATTCTTAACATATATCGATATGAAATCATTTTATATGAATATACCTAATAATAAAAACTAAATTCTGGATGAATATAATAGTTTAGTATATTTAGAAACCTGAACGACACCCATATAACATTGTTAAGGATAATCAATATTTCCCAAAAAAAGATGTTACCATTTAGTACTCCAACTTAGAATCTCTTCTTCATAACTTGGGGAGAGTATAGACAAGAAAGGGTGAGATCAGATTCTCAATAAGGTTATTCAAGGGAAATAAATAATCAAAATATGAGCATAAGGACATGATAAAATGATCATGTAATTTTAAACCATACCCAACATATCAAAGATCATAATCTTGAGTCATGTAATAATGTGTGGTAGTTCATAAAACATAAATCATAATGAAATCAAAGAACATGATCCATGATAACCTAAAATTATTATTAGACATAGATCTATGGTATACATATAATCTTGTAACATTGTGAACATTTATAAATTGAAACAAGTTCACTCATTCAGTTTAGGACATGAAATCAGGACCTCGTATAAACTTATCAACAATCACCCTGATCCATGCGTAATATTGTAAAAATATAATCAGGTTCTTCCATAACATTTTGAACATGAAATTAGGTTCACCAATAGGAATCTACACATCATGGGTAACACAAACCAGCATCCCCAATGGAATAAATTTACTCATTTTGAACCAGGCTATACCTTTTTCATAGAGTAGATAAGGTTTCACCTTCTTCACTTAGTGGATTAGGTTACAATTTCTTCTCATAGTACATTAAATCCCATAGATGTTTTTCATATAATTATATCGTGAGATATAAATATATACACAATTCATTTAATGGATATATAGTTCCCACACATCACAAAATGAAATTATATATAAGTGTTTCAAGAGATAATAAAGAATTCATCATATCATCAAATAGGATATAAACTATGTCTTATATACCTTTAATTATATCCTATCCTATGGAAAAGAAATTAATTTTATAATAATTTCATCATATAATAATAGTTTAGGGGAATAATTTTTTCAATAATATAGCCTATGGAAGAGAAATGAGTTTCATGAACACTATTCCAACAAAACATAAACACTTTAGTGAAAGAATTGGAATGATACACTTGTATCATATCCCTAGTAAGTCATTAGTAAAACCAAAAAATTTCATATTACATGTAAAATAATTTGTAAATATCACTTTAAAACATTTCTTGAAGAAAATATACATTTTTCTTTGAAAAAGTGAATATTTAAAATAGTAAAACATTTTGAAACCCCTTTTCAATAAAAATGACCCTTAATCCATATAAAAGACGGATTAATTTTTTTTTTAAAACTAAAAATAAAAACTAAAACCTATTTATTTGATAATGATAATAAAATATCATTTATAAAAATTGAAAATAGTTTTAGAAAAAAAAATTTGTAAAAAAAATTCATTTTTGACCGAAGAGAGAAATAAGGGTGGATTTGATTGAAAACATTTTTTTAATTATCTTAAATACCAAAAAGTGAAAAAAATGATTCCCTTAATTAAAGATATCATGAATAACTATATGATAATAAATCTCACGAGTATTCTTGATTTATGGATCATAATATTCATCAATGGAAGCATAATTATAAATAATACCAATAAGTGATGAGATTGTAGTAATAAACTGTAACCACTTTGGAAAATTTTAATGATAATCCCCATGAGATAATGAAATGAAATTAAACTAATTGTATCTTGAGGTTTAAATAATTCATGATGTTAAATTTCAAATGGATTTTACATACACATCATGAATTAATATCAGTCTATAACATAACTTAAATCTAGAAGAAAGAGAATTGGGAAAAAAATCATACCAATTCGTAAACATTTGAATTGTAAACCCCCTGAATGAGATATCATAAAAAGGATTTGTAAATATAAAAAATTTACAGTAATATAAAAATAATTTACATTTATAGGAAGTATGTACACCACATAGATGGTTGAGGCTGTAAATATAGCATGTGTCTCAAAAAAGTAAAAAGTGTGGTGTAAATCTCTTACCACTTGAGAAACCACTCAATCATGAGGCCCCTAAAATAATAAAGTTAATTTAAACTTTTAACATCATTAAATAAAGGTAATTTATTATATATAATTTTATAAGGTTGTAAACACACTACACAAAATAAATGAGTGGTGAATATGGTATAAGTCTCAAAGAAATAAAAGTGATACTAGAAATCCATACACCTTATGTCTTGAATTTATTTTCCCACATTCAAACACTCTATACAATTAATATTATTTTATCATAAATCAAAAAAATTATTTTTTATAATACCATATATTATTTTATTATATATTTATATTACGTGTTTATTAATAATTATATGTTAATGTTTTGTTTTGGATAATATATACTGTGTTTTTTCATAAAATTTTTTGACTTCTTATTTTTGTTCCCATTACTTTTAGAACAATTGAATAAATTTTATAATGTAATCAATGATATAAATATCATATAAATTAAATATATATGTATTTATTATAATATATAAAATATATAAATAGAAAATGAAATATACAATTCAAGGTGACAATATGCGGTTAGTACACATGAATAATGTTTTGAATTTGTTGTCATACTTTCAATGAAATTAATGTACTTGATATATATATATATATACAATATTTATAAAATAATTATTAATTAATATAAATAAAATATTTTTATTAGACCCACGATTAATACATTTCATGTAAAGTGTCAAAGAATCACATCTCTTTGAGGAGTCGATAGTCTAAATGACCAAAATTGAAGTTATTGTATTCCCAAAAAATGGGAAACATGAAGGTATGTGATATATAATCATTCAAGAAGTTTTAATACATCATAAATATAATATATATTATTTAAAAATAGTATGTACAACATTACATCCATTCTTCATATGTGTTAATAGATGAATGAATGATGTCGGTTCGTGAGGTGATAGTTTTCCACACACACTAACTATGATTACATATCCTATTTGATGGAAGTGTGTGATGGTGTAGCTCATAAAAAAAAATTATGTATATTTATTATACTAAGGTTATTATATAATATTTATATAAGAATAATTTAACAGTGTGGAGAAGGAATCAAAATAAAAATTCATGCTGATGGACGTTACCTCTTCTTCAGGTAAACCCTTTTGGTTTTCAGGAAAAGGATTCCATGGTTGGATTTAGTCATATATTGACACTTATATGTTGATATAAGGTATTTATATATATTATTTGTGATAGTTTTGGATGAGGAAAATGTATTGAGATGCGTGAATAAGTTAGAGGGGTGAGTTCCCATTTACAGTGGAGGATGAGTGACATTCTTGTAAATACCAAAAGGTAAACACTATTGGGAGGTATTCCATACATCACGTGCCTCAAATAGTAACAAATTTGGATAGAAACGAGTATATGGTATATATATTCACATGAAAGTTGTGTTGTATAAGTTTCTATGTCATTTTCCCCATAATATTAATACTTAACAATTATGTAAGCTCATTTTTACCTTAATCATTGTAATTAATTTTAATTTCATTCAATGATATTTTTTTCAAAAACTTATTTGAAAAAACTAGAAATTATAAATTATTCTCCTTAAAACTATGTTATGAATTTTTTCAAATTCAAATAAATTAATTGGTATAAATTAATTTAAAACTTATCCCACCAAAGGGATTAGACAACAGGGTTTGAATGTGGAAATGTTCAAATGTTTGAAATGTTTCTATTTCCAATTTCATTGTGAAATTTATTCCAATCAACAAAATTAGATTAATATATTTATAATTTATATAAATATTATTTTAAAAACAATAAAAATATAATTTATCAATAAAATAAACTATACTTAAAATCAATTTTTAAATAAATTCAGTATTTTTCCAATTTATCCAAACATGACACTTTTTAGAAAAATACCAAACAATCACCCTATTATTATTTTTAAATTATATCTAAAAAATGAATTTTATTTTTTCAAATAGAATTTTAAAATTCCCAAAAATAATTTTTAAAACTAGTTCGGTATTAAAATTCTACAAAATCACTTTTTAGAAAAATATATCTTTTATGCCTAAAATTTGATTTGTCCTTATGTTATGACTATCAAAATTTATAGATGAATTTGAAAACATATTTTAATTTATTATATATAAATTTAATTTGTATCTATCAATAATAGTAATTAATATAATTTATTAAGATAAATCGTCTTTTTGGGTAGAAAAATATTTCTTTCATAAACAAAATCGCATAAATCCAATTGTTTTTATTTTAGTTTCTAATTAATATATAAATAAATAATTCATTTTATTTTCTTGTGTAATCCATAGTTTCATAATTTTGTCAGCCAAATTCATATATTCAATTCCAATTATTAGCAGCTATCTATAATAATTTCTCAATAATAATATTAATAGTACATTATAGTTTGGTAAAACATGGGCTTGCGTGTAAATAAATCTATTAAAGAAACTCGGAATTGTGTGTAACATTAGAAAAAAACAGGGTTTCATGTACCACATGCTAGTATATTTTATGTTTGTAGTGAATGAATAACATGGTGATAAAGAAAAATAAAATATTAAATGGTGTAGAATGCAATGAAATACATCAAATAAATTTAATTTATTCGAAAAGAATTAATTAATAAAAACGCAGGTTGTTACATTATACCCCCATTAAAATTAATTTATCCTTAAAAATTCTTCTTGTTCATCAATGGTTCAATACTTGAAATTTCATTTCATATAAACCCATATCATAAAAATGAACACTAAAACATGCATTTAAAAGAAATGTTTGAAACATAATGGTTACCCAATGGAACATATAACAAGGTTTCTAAATAGAAGAACATAGGTGGGAAGTTAGCACATAGACATTTAAGAGAAAATAACACCCAAAAACTAATGGAGATTGATAGTGAACCTTTCTACATGGAAGTGGGTGATCTAGAGAATGATAATGACCAAAAAATCATAAAATAAATAGGGGTGAAAAAATAATTGATATAATCTAAAATAATGATAACAAGACAACAATTTATTTAATGGTCCATTTACAAAATTTAAATATATCTCATGAGATGAAATAATTTCATTATTTTGTTTATTTTAATAAGCACGACCTCACCCTTAAATTGAAACTTGATCAATTTTCACTTCATATTTTTCTCCAATAATAGAAGATGAATTTTTATGCCGAATTTAATAAAAGTTAATGAGATCCATAAATAAAATGATTATTCATTCTATCCACCATTAGTTATCATCATTGAAAAATACATCTCACAATTTTTCAAATATGAATAAATCCCCATTTGGAGAGAAAATAATTTAATCCCTAAAACTACATATGAAGTTTAACATAAATTATTACATATATGTTTATACATAAAACCTTTTTGAGGGGTTAAAATATAAATATTTATAAATAAGGACACCATATTTCTAAAAATCACCATAACATTGCTCTCCCAAATATCATAAATGTTCTCTTGATTTCTATATACCAAACTTGTGAATACCATCATCCTCTATTCTATTGAAATGTGGTAATAACATAAATTACCATAAAACCATTTTGATAACATACACACATTTTCATTCATAAATAGAATAAATACTATTTCATATACTACTTGAATCAATACTTTTCTAAACCTTTTCATTGGTAACTGAAACCACTTTCCATAAATTTGTTTATTAGTTATGAGGTCATGAATATAATCAAATTTAATTTATCAATACCAATAATATCTATATCCAAGCAATAATTTTTTTATCAACATCATAAACTCATTAAGGGCCACCTTCCCTTGATCAAAATTTCACCTTTCTATTAAGACTCTTTTCTATGTTATCATCACAATTCAATATATATTTTCAAATCTTTAATGGAAAACATATAATTCAAGATTCATATAACAAAATTCCAGAATTATAATACATTTAAACTTTAATAATCCCACTTATTTATCAAACCATTAACTAGGATTCATCATCTTATTCCATAATATCCCTTTCTTAAAAAATGAAATACAAGTCATGTCTTAACATTCATCAAACTGAATTTATTCATTATTATAAACAATACTATAATAATAGAACATACCTTTTAAATGGTTCTTGTGGTCTCTTCATCATAAAACATAATACCATCACTTTTATATACTTTCTGATTTATTTCCTAAGATTAATCCTTGAGAAATTGTTTTTTATAATTCCCAAACATTCCACATTTGAATTATTTGAAGGCCAGTGATACATTAGTGAGGACATTATTCCAATCCATTAGAATGACTGAAATTTTGTTTTTTTCCTTTTTAGTTACGTTTTTGGTGTCCTTAATTTTCACATTCAAATAATCTTCATGTTACACTAAGTCATTAACATGGGTGGTCCCTCCCACATTATCAACATAAAGGAAACTAAATATTCTTCACTCTACGGTCTCTATTAACTAAATTCTCGAAGAACTGTTTCCTTATCTTCTTTGATGTGTCTAACAGTGGATTAAGGTACACATTATTAATCATGTTTTGTGAAAAAACATTGGGAATGATCACAATATAGTTCCCTTCAATGATAATCTTATTTAACTACTCATTATAAATTTTCACATCACATTCTATGTTAATTCAATTACATATGTTTCACAAAATTGACTTAAAGAAAAACGAATAGATTGAGAAACACTTATAATATCAAAAAAATCATGAGAAATTACTTATTGAATGATTAATCATGGAACCTACTTCTTTAGTTTTGTGACACATTAGGCTTATCCTCAGTTATTCATTTCCCTGTTCAATTTAAATCCTTTATTGTGGTTCATTAATTGATTTTTAATTTGAAAAGAATATCCCTCGTGAGTGTCAAACTAGGTGTGCCGTAAGGCCCATTTTTGTGAACTAGTTCCCAACTGATTCATACTAAATATGACTTTTGTGCTATTACCTATATGTATATATATTCTAGATCCACATCCACTTGTATTATCCAGATATAGTGGGATTTATAAGAAACCACCTTCAATATCATTTAACACAACTGTAGAGCATTTTCTTAAATGTTGACTCATCCTTATAATTACCCTTAGAGACATCACAATACATATCCTTAGAAATATACCCAGGTATATCAATAATGTTTTCACCTCAAAGTTTCAAATGTTAACCAAAAAATTACTTTGATACCAACTTTAGAAACCCAATCTTAATAAACCTGGATATTACATTATTGTAGAAGAATATTTTTCACATAACAAAATGACATGATTGGGACTATAATAGTTTAGTGTATTTAGAAACTTGGAACATAATTTTATTACATTTTTAAATATATTCAATGTTTCCCACAAATATCTTTCCATTTTTTAATCCTAATTAAGTAAAATTATTCCTAACATGGGGAAAGTAAACATAATAATGGGTGTGGTCTAATTGTCATTAAGGGTATAAAAGGGAAACAAATTATTATAAGATGAGAATAAGGATATGAGAAAATTATAATGACAATAGAAAACCATACCCTTCATATAAAATATCATAATCATGAGTCATGGAATATAGAGTGTCCATTTATAAGATATTAATCATAATTAATTTTTAGAACATGATGCATGAGAGAATAACACTGGAATAATAAAAAAACAGTGGTATACATATTATCTTATAACATTGTGGACATTTGAAAGTAGAAACATGTTTACTAATTCAGTCAAGGATAAGAAATAATAGCTTTATATAAACATGTGGACATGGAAATAGGCCTATACATAACATTGTGAAAATTTAATCAGGTTCATGCATAACATTGTACACATGTAAATAAGTTCACATATAGGTGGATACGCCTCCTGGGTGGGTCACACCACCATCCATAGGGGAATCCCTTTACTCGTAGTGGATCCGGATACATCTTCTATCCACATTGGATCAGGTTACACCTTCTTCCCATAGTGGAAAAGGTTACACCTATTACCATAGTGGATCAAGCTCGTCGACTTCTCTACTATCATTATTTCATGAGATATAAATCATTAACCAATGCATTTGAGGGATATATAGGTCCCACCCAACACATATTGAAAGAATATATACATTTTCCATATGATAATAAATTATTAATCATATCATAACCCAATAACTAAAATGGGTGTCATAAAAATTCCATCATATCATAACCAATATAAAAGTGATAGGTTTCATAATCAGTTCTTCATTGAATAACCCATAAAGAGAAACAAGCTTCAAATAATATAACCTTTGTAAGAGAAATGAATTTCATAAACATCATGCCATGAATATAAAAAACATTCAGAAAAAGAATAAGAATGGTACCTTTGGATCATATCCCTAGTAAGGTAAGAGAAACACCAATAGATGTCATTTTAGATTAAAAATAATTTTAAAAGTTGATTTAAGATCATTTATTTAGAAAATCATCATTTATCTGTTGAAATTTTTTTAAACCATAAAACATTTTAAAAACCATTTTAATTGAAAATAACCTTTAAAAATTATAAAAGAATATTTGGAAAAAATTATAAACACTTTTTACAACATAATAAAATTTTGATATAAATTTACCTTAAAATTATATTAAAATACCATTTTAAAAAATTAATATATTTTTAGAAAATATTATTTAGGAATAAAATATATTTCTAGGTGAAGAGAGAAATAAGGTTGGATTTGAATGAATTTTTTTTTCATAAATATATTATATAACCAAGAGTGAAAAAATGGTACCATTACATTAATATAATGTTAATAACCATAGGATAATAAAATTCATGATTATTATTGAGAGAAAGATAATAATATTTCACCAATTGAAGCATAATCATGAACCATCCGAAAAAATAAAAACATTTTAGCAAAATACTATTACCACTTTGGAAAAATTGAATCATAATCCCCATGAAAGAATAAAATTACCTAAAACATAAAATAACATGATGAAAATAAAAATCATGATACTATATGTCAAAGGGACTGTATATACAACTCTGGGAATAATATAGGTGCATAATATAACCAACTTTTCAATTAATGAAAATTGAGGCAAAAAATACCGGATTGATTTGGTGACTTATAAACTTTAAGCCACAAAAAAGAGAGATCCTAAAATGGTTTGGTTAAGTCCAAAAATTTTATGAAGTATTATCATAAAGCACACCTATTAGAATTATTTACACCACATATAAGATTGATGTGGGGAATATAGAATGTGTCTCATAATAGTAAAAAATGAGACGTAAATCCCATACTACATGAGTAACCATTGAATCATGAGTCCCAAGAAAGAATAAAATCAATTTAACCATTTAATATAATTAATGAAATGAAATTCAGGATATAACATGTCATAGGGAAGTATATAGACAACAAATAAGAAACTAGTGGTGAATATGGCATAACTCTCACAGAAATAAATGTTGGACTAGAAATCACTTTACCTTAAGTCATGAATTTCTTCATAAAAAATAAATCCTCTTGTATAATAAGTATTATTTTACTATATATAAACCATAGAAACATATTTTTAAATATAATACATGATATGATTTTATAATGACTTTATATTACCAGTTTGTTAACAATTATTTGTTAGAGTTACGTTTCGGGTAATATCTAATTTGCTTTTCGTATATGTTTTGACTTGTTATTCTTTGTCATTTTTCTTGATAATGATTTTGTAATTTATAGAATCTGAACCATTATATAAATATCACATATATATAGTACATATTTATTTATAATAATCTGTAAAATATAGAAATAATAAATGAAATACACCATTCATGGAGATGATAGGGCATACATATGCATGAACACTGTTTCATTTTTCTTTTCATATTTTAAAGAAATAAAATAAAATGATATATATATATATATATATATTATTTTATCAATAAAATTATTATTTCACATATATCACATATTTTTATTAAACCCATCTTTAATACATTCCAGGTAAGGAATCAATGAATCACGTCACTTTGAGGAAGCAGTAGTCCACATATGCGTAAACAATGTTATAATATTCCCAGAAAAGGAAAGAATGAAGGTATACATTACATAATAATTAAAGATTAATAATAAATTATAAATATCATATATATAATATTAAAATATTTTTTACATCATTATTACCAACCATGATAGGTGGTAATGGAAGAATGAACAATGTTGGTACGCGAGGTGGTAGTCCCCTATAGATAGGAAGGATGATTATGTATCACATTTGATGGAAGTTTATAAAGGTGAAGAAAATACCATAAAAATTAAAACATTTAAATATAATTAGGATACTTAGGTTTTTACATATTCTTTATATAAGAATAAGTATAGGGGTGGATAAGGAAGCAAAACAAAAATGCGCATTGATGAACGTTACATCTTCTTCAGGTAACTCCTTTTAATTTTCACCAAAGGTAACACTTAGTTGGATTTATAACCAAATTTAAACTTCTAGGATTATAGGAGATATTTTCAGAGATTATTTGACCAGGTTTTTAATGATACAAAGATATGAGATCTATAAATAAGTGAGGGGGTGGGGGAGTACATTTTATAGTGGAAGAGGATTGACATTCTTGTAAATAGGAAAAGGTAAACACCATTGAGAGGTATCCCTTACATAATGTTACTAGAATAAAGAAAAATTCTTAATAAAATATTGCACAATCTCTAAATATATAAATAAAATGAATTTTTTTAACTTATTTACATGTCATTTTCCCCCTTAAAATTAAATTCTAACCACAAAGTAAATTATTTTTTACCTTAATTGTTGTAAATAATTTTAATTTATTTCACGATTATTTTTGGAAATAAAATACATTTAACATACTATAAAAAAATTGATATGATTTAGAATATATAATCAATTTTACCAAATTTCAGTCACATAATTTGTAGAAATTAATTTAAAAATAATCTTATAGATGGGACAAAACAAATTTTTATAAAGTGAAAACCTTTAAATGGTTGAAATGATTCTATATCCAATTTCAATGTGAAATTGATTAAAATATAATAAATTGGATTCATATATGTATATATGATCTAAATATAATTAAAACTATAATAAAATATAATTTATATGTATAAATAAATTAAATAAATAAGTGGATATCATTTAAAATTCAAAATTTCCCACTATTCATTCAAAAATGAATCTTCTGAAAAAATCCAAGAAATCCACACTGAGATAATCATGATATTAATAATTCAAAAATGATTTTTTAGAATAATATTTATAAAAATTTCAAAAATTATATTAAAAATATGGCTTCCATTAAAAGGTGGAAAACTACATGTTAAAAAAATACAACTTTTTATGCCTGAAATTGTATTTTTTTTATTACTTTATGTCTTTTAAATATTTTTGGATGAATGTCAAAAAATTGGGTTGAAATTATAATAATGAAATTTGTTTTTTATATCTCAATAATATTTATTAATTTAATTTATTAAGATAAAATGCCTTTATAGTCATAAAAAGAGTTTTTTCAAAAGAACTCATCCTTTATATTCAATTGGTTTTCATTATCGTTTCTCATAAGTTGATAATAAAATAATTAATTTTATAAACATGTGTAAACCTTAGTTTCATAATTGAGTTAAACATTTTTTTATCTACCATTTCAATGACTAGATGAGATCTATAATAATATTTTGATAATATTTTTAAAACTATGTTGTAGTTTCGTAAAACTCTGTCTTGTTTATAGCACAAGGTACCTGTGGAACTCATAAATCTATGTTAGAAAAGAAAAATACAATGTTGCATATACCAGAAGCTGATAATTTTTTTACCTGTGGATAAATAATAACTCTATGCTGCTTATAAAGAAATCATAACATGATGAATCATGCAATGAAGGGAATCAAAGAAACATAATTTATTTGAAATACAAACTTATTCATAAAAAATTAGCATGATATATTCTACCCCCTAAACATGAATTTCACCTTAAAAATTCATTGGGGCCATCAATGGTCAAATTATTAGAAGTTACTTTCATATAAAACCACATCTTAGAAATGAATACTATAACTTAATTTAAAAATAAATGTTGGAAACATAACAGTTACCCAAATAATCACATAACGAAGATTCCATATAGGATGACATGTGTGGGAAGTGAAAACATGGACACAGAGATGATAAATAACTCCCAAATACTCATAGAGAGTGATAGATAAAATTGATCAGTAGAAGTGGGTGTTCCATAGAATGATAACGACTAAAAATCCAAAAACCAAAGAGGCATGAAAAAGCTGTTGATATCATAAAAAATGATGAAAAAAAGATAATATTTCATTTCATAATCCTTTTCCTAATGCTGAAGAATTTTAAAGATAATAAATTATTACGTGATCAAATTACATTTTATAAGAATAATCTCAACCATTAATTGTTTCTTGATTAATTTACACTTCACCAATTACATAAATAAATTAATTTTAAATTTTTTCCAAAATTTCTAACAAATCATGTGATACCATAATAGAGTGATAAGTCATACAATATGTATTTAGTTAACATCCCAACTAAATGATTACCATAGGTTATCTAATGTGCATAAATTACCACATGCAGAGAAAATAAATTATTCTCTAAAACATCATCCAGTGTTTAACTTAAACCATTCAATAAATAGTTTACTATATAACGATTCCAAAATAAGAGAATCTAAAACTGAATAAATAAGGTCACTGAATTTTCCAAAAATATCTTAACATTCTCCCCATATATCATAAATCTTCTTTTAGTTTGAACAAACCAAACATATGAATAAATTTTTCATGTATTCCATTGGAACACTATAAAAACCTAAATTATAATAAAACCATATTGAAAACATACACCATTTTTCATTCCATACATAGAACACAAGTTATTGGATATATTACTTGAATCAAAAAATAATTTCATCTTTATCAATGATAACAAAAACCACTTTTCAAAAATAATTATGAGTTCTACAGTCATTAATACTATCTAATTTACATTGCCTATATCGATCATCTCATTTTTATTAGCTAAATAGAATTTTAAAATCACCAGTAAAATACTAAGGGTTACCTTCCCATGATCAAAATATCACCATTCCATTACGTCACTTTTAAATATCATCATCACCATTTAATATATTTTTAAAAATCTATAATGAAAAAAATATTTTATTCATATAACATAATTTTGAAATTCCAATACATATACAATTTAATCTTTCGACTTATTTCTCTCTCAAATCATTAATTAGGATTCATCATCTTATTCTGTAATACCCCATTCCTAAAATATTGAATATGAGACAAGTGTTAAAATTCATCAAATTCAATTTAAAAATGAATATAAAAAATAGTATTAGAATAAAGTATACCATTTATATTTCGCTCATTGTCTCTCCATCATCTGTAACAAGATGATTACTCATAAGACCTTGATGATTTCACTTATTAGATTTACCTATGACCTTGATTTCCAAAATTCCAATACTTTTCACATATAAATAATCCGATAATAGGTGACAACATAGTGATTGCATTATTCTCATATATTAAATTAACTAAAATTTTAATTTTCCATTTGCATTTACTTACCTTGTGTACTTTCTTTCCATAGTCATAACATCTTTTCATTTCTCTAAGACATCAACTTTGTTTTTTCTGTAACACCCCATGATTTTATATTATGTTATCTCATTAAAGTTAGTTAATAGCTTGCACTACATGCGTAACCGAGTTCGAGCACACCACAACTTACCAAACCTACCATTCAAAAAGAGATTATGAATAATATTAACAATATTTTGAATCTTATATAAACTATATAATTTTATCATCAATATTATATGTTTATCAAACTTAATATAAGAAAAAAATTCATTTTTTTCAGATTAAAGATGTTTTTTTTCAAAAAATACATTTTTACCGCCTTTTAATGGAGAGCCATTTTTATAAAAAATATTTTATACTTTTATATATTCAATTTATTGAAATTAAATTCTTCTTTAGAAGAAGGACATAAAAATTTATTTTGTCTAATTTTTGGTACTTTTCTGATAACTTTCATATTTTGATGAATAGTGAAAAATACTATGTTTTAATTGAAAAAACTTTTTTTTAATCGAAATATTTTATATTGTTAAATTATGCATTTGAATGGTTTTAAATTATAATTAGATTATATTTTTATCATTTAATACAATTTAAGTCATTATAAGTAATTTCACATTTAAATATGACATAAAAAATGATAATCTTTCATAGTTTTTACTTTTAAAAAACCCGCTTCTTGGATTTGACAACGGAAATTAATTTTAAATTAATAAATACAACTTCTATGTTTTGGTATTTTCCAAAAAAAATGCAATTTTTGAAGAAAAGTGAAAAATACTACATTATTTTTTAAAAACGACTTTTTATTTAAATAATTACTTAATTTATTTAAATTTATTTTAGTAAAAAATATATATAATTCCTATATAAGTTCATTGTAATTTATTAATGTGTTTTTATAATAAAATTAAATGTATAAAATTTTATTAACTTTTTAACCTTTTTTACCCACCTTCTAGGAACATTATTAAATTTACATAAAACAAAATTTTATAGCTTTTGTGAGTTGAATTTCAAAAATCTAGGAGATAGTGTTGGCATCAGTATGTTATATTTGAATAAGATGAAAATAATTTTTTGTGAATAATAACTTTGGACTTTTATTACCATGGTTAAAAGTAAATAGGTAAATTAAGGGTAAAAATGATATTATAATAACCCTAAAACATTTCCTAATTCTATTTGATAAGTTTAATTTGACCAAAAAAAACTTTAGGAATAAAATATGATCCTTTTGGTCAACTTGGATTAGATTAGAACATTTATTATTATTTTATTTAAAGAAGAGTTAAAATAGTTAAATTCAAAGTTTAATAACTAAACCATTTTTAATATAGGGTTACACACAATAAAAATTAAACTATAAGTAGTCATTAGAAAGATAAAAAGATTTAATACATAATGGTATTTTATTTATAATTTTTAGACATTAAATGATTTAATTTATTTATTATACAGTGATGATGTTATAATTACCTTATTAATAAAAGATTAAAATAATTTATATTATAAATATCCAAATAAATGTAATTTGAGAATTTTTATGAATTACACTAATTTTATTGGGCAATATGAAAATTTAGGGTTGATTAAATAATTTTTATTCGAATTAATCATGTTTTTGTGATTTTCACAAAAACCAAATACTAAAAAGTGTCAAAATTGGCATAATTGTGTTTAAAAAAGATACTATATTATTAATTGATATATTATTTCTAAAAATATAAGGTTTGGAAAAAATACTTATATAAGGTTATATATAATAATAATTAAGCAATTGGGGTTATCTTGTCTTGTTATAGTATGTTTATTAACCATATAATATAAAAATACAAAGAGACATGGTAAATGTCAAACTGTTTAACTAAGAGTTAAATATAAAAGATAAGGTTAATATGGTGACCTAAAACTATATAAAACCTATTGGTTGAGAGTTTTTAGACCCATACCCACCTTATCCTCTAAATAAAACATTTTTGATCCATTATAAACCGAAATGTTTTTATTATAAAATAATATTTCAAGCATTTCCTAAAGTGACCCTCGCCACTCTTATAAAATAGTACTTCCCCTTCTTTTAATTTCACACCTCCAAAGCCATTTTTATAGGAAAAAATCAGCCCTAATATCCTCCCAAATTATATAAAATCAACCTAGAGGCCTTAATTTGATCATAAAGCCAACCTCAGGATCCCTTTTGATCATAGTCAAAAGGAAAGACCCGAAGAAGAGGTAATATTTATACCACCCTCTTTCAAGTTCTTTTCATCTTCCACTTCCTCTTTTGTAGTTATTTCCATACCAAAATAATAACTATAGTACCTCATACATATTATAATGTTATTATAAATATGGTACAACCATATTCATTATTTTATCCATCCTCTAAATTATAAATTCATTATACATGCATACGTACGGCTTACCGTCTCCACGTCATGGTGTAGTTTGTTATTCAAACACTTAATTATTTGGATGGGTATAATAATTAGTATAAATGATGTAAATAATAAATATAATATGTTATTTATTATTTATATATGATATACCATCCAATTACATACGATTTCACCATAAATATAATGATATTATCGCTCATGCGTACGTATGGATTACCGTCTCCACGATGAGATGAAATTTATTCCCACGTTCACCATTCAACGATGATTATAAAAATATATATTATTAATAAGTATGTAATATATGACATAATAATGATACTAGATATATATATACGTATTTATGTACTTACAAATATCTTATTCAGTTACTTCTGTTTAATATTATATGAAAACAGAATCAGTGTTTATGCGTATGTACGACCTTCCATCTCCGTAAATGGTGCCTGTCATTTCATATATATTTCTATTATAAATATTGATATTCTTAATGTATATGATATATGAATAAAGGTTTATATTCTAGAAGTATATAAATCATGATCTAAATGATACTATTAATAATAACATGTTAAAACATGTACGATAAAGAAAGTGATTATTACCCAAAATGTAAATTTAAAATGGAAATAATTATTAAATGGGAAGTATAATGTAATAAATGAATCATGTATGATATAATAAATACAAATATGGTTCTTTTACAATTTAATAACATACTATAGTCATTATGCACGAGGTAAAATGTACCCTCAACCGAAGGAAAGTGCAAGGTAAGGGTTAATTTTACAATCTCTTTATTATCCGAGGTTGTTTTTACATAAGTATCTACTAGGAAATATTTATTATCCATGTTTCATAAAATAATCATAAAAGGGGTTATTTTTAAAGGAATTTTTTACTAAAACATAATTTTAAATGTTTTAAGGATTTATTCTTCTAAACCTTTCTCATTAATGTCCATGTTTGCAAAATGGTTTTATGGATTTATTTATATGTACATGAATGTTTTAAAATGTAATTTACTTTAAAAAGTTTTAAAGTTGTATGGGAAAATTTTATTCAAAACTATCTTTTAAATGACTTACATTATAAATTATGTGACTTTTATATGATTTCATGATAAATGGATATTTCTCTCAATGATTTTTACTGATAATTTTCACCTACGTAAAAATCCTTTACGGGATATTATTCTTGATCGAGGTTGATTAATTTTGATACAAATCTTCCATATTGTATTGAAGGTTTTGTGATATGTTTGATTGTGGATGTGTAATTTTTATACCATTCATGGTCTATGGATAAAGTATTGGCATTTCGTATGCTAGTTTTAATACTAATGTTTATGTTATGTTTAACCCTTTTCCTTAGAGGAATGCACCGGAATTAGTAAGTGACGGGTGGAGCCCACTATAGCTCCTCAATGCATCAGTGGGTATCATGAGACAAACTAGTTTCTTTTCATAAGGCCTTGAAAAAATCTTATTTTTAGTCTTGGAACAAGGCCTTAACTATATGGTTATGAGGTCTGGCATTATGGCTTCCATCATTATGAAATTAGCTATTGCTATTACATGTTATTATTCGACTAGTAGAATATCCATGTGAATAAGTAAATGGAATTATTTGATTTATCTTTTCCATATTATGTTGATGTTTACGTTTAAAAGTCTTTTGTTTTAGTTTTATATAATTACATAAATATTTATTCTTATTTAGGAAAGTTTTCTCTTTATTGTTATCCTTACTAAGAATATGAGCTCACACATTTCTATGTTTTATTTCTTCAAGATTCAAAGAAGTATATTATGATTGAATGCAGAGATAGTCTAAGGGATATGGATGTGGTCAATAGAGATAATGTTGTTGTTGTTTTTCATTTTATAATGTAATGTAACGTTCATGTATGTAATCTATTTTCTAAGACTAGTAAACTGATTGGTTCTTCGGGACTTTATTCATTGCAATCATGCCAATGTATTAAAATAATGCACCGACTCTAGGTAACTAGTGTCAGGCCATTATAGTTTCGTCCCACATTCTTGACACAAAGGAATATAAATCTTATTTCTTCATGGCATCCATTAACTAAATTTTACAATAACTATTTCCCTCTCTTATTTGGTGAGTCTGAGAGTTGATTAAGGTACACATTTTTAATAATGTTCTATGAAAACTAATTAGACGTGATCATAATCTCCATCACTCTAGTGATCAGTGAATTTAATTTCTCATTAGAAAATTGTCTATCACATTTAATTATAACCAAATTCCATTATGTTCTCATAATTTTTTTTAAAACTATAATGAATAGTTTGAGAAACACTCATAATGACTGAAAACCACATAATCATGAAAAATTGCCTACAAGGTGTCTAAATCATAACATGTAGTTAATTAATATATCCCACCTAACGTTGTTTTAGGTTATTAATAGTCATATTTTATTTAAATATTTTATGATGGTTCATAAAGAGGTTGTGAATTTTCAATGAATATATCATGTGAGTGTCAAACATCATATGCAAAAGGCCAGTTATCGTTCACTAGTTCCTGAATGAGTCTAGATCAATATGACTTGTTCCGTGTTGTTACCCCAAAGAAATTCTATGAAAAAGATGTATCCAATAGATGTATCTATATAGGTATGTATTGATAGGAAACCACTTTTTATACCGTTTACCAAACATTGAGGAAATTTCTAAATTTTGACCCATACATAAAATTATCCATAGATACATATGTAAATATATCCTTATAAATCTCCCATATGGATATCACTAAAGTTCACTCAACCTTTTTTCCAATAGTTGAATAAAAATTTTCCCTGATACCAACTATTGAAACCCAATCTTATCATAAATGGATATTACATCATTTTAGATAAATATTCATCACCTTACAAAAGTATATTCATAAGGACTGTAATAGTTTAATGTATTTGGAAACACAGAACCCAATATTCTAAATTAGTGAAAGACATTCAATATTTACAACCAACATATTCCTATTTAGAACTCTTACTTAAAAACTATTATCCATAACATGGGGTAAAGAAAAATATGAAAGAATGAGACCAGTCGCTTAATAAGAGTACACAGGGGAAAACATAAACATAATACGAGAATAAGGCTATGAGAACATGAACATGACAATATAAAACCATTCCATATATATTAGAGATTATAATATAGAGTCATTGAATAAAGGGTGGAAAATCATAAGATAAGAATCATAATGAAATCAAAGAACAAGCCCCATCATAGAATAATATTGGAATAAAAAATAGACTTGTAGTATGAATATCATCTTAAAAAATTATGATCATGTGTAAATATAATGATGTCCACTCATTCATTTAAGGAGAGAAAATTAGGCCTCATATAAACATGTGGAAATGAAACTAGGTCCTTACATAATATTGTGTATATTGTGTCATTTTTATACATAAAATTGTGAAACTGTAACAAGGTTCACTCATAGGAAGATATACCTTTTGTGCGGGATATACCACCATCCCTAGTGGTAGCCCATTTTTCATAGTTGATCAAGTTACACCATCTTCCCATTATGGATAAAGCCTGCTATCTTTTTTCCCATCATTATTTCATGAGATAAAAATCATTACCCAATTCATTTGAGGGAGATATAGGTCCCACCCATCACAAAATGAAATCATACAAACATTTTCAATAAGACAACAAACCATTCCTCATATCATAACCCATGAACTAAATAGGGTGTCATAAAAATTTAACGTTATCACAATATATATAAAATATATAGGTTTAATAATTAATACATCATATAATAACTAATTTAGATAAGCAGGTTTGAAATCACATAACTCATAGAAGAGGAACATGTTTCATCAAAAGCATTCAATTAAAAAATAAACCATTCAGAGAACAATTAGGAATGGTACCATTGGATCATATCCTTAGTAAGGAATGAGTAACACCAAAGGATTTAATATTATGTAGAAAATAATTTTTAATGACTATTTAAAAACATTTCTTGGGGAAAATATCCTTTTCTTTTTTAAAGACATTTTTTTAATATAGAAATTATTTTAAAATTCGTTTTCATTTAATATAACCTACAACACATAAAAAGGAAGCTCTGAAAACAATATTAAACACTTTTTAAAAAATAATAAAATTAAAAATAAATTTCTTTGAAAAATTATCTTAATATATATATAAAAAAATTGAAAACAAATTTAGAAATTGTGACCTTTGAATTAAACAGAATTCTGACTGAAGATAGAAATAATGTTGGATTTTCATGAAAACATTTTCTAAATTATATTGAGAATAAAATATTAAAAAATGTTACCATTACTTTTAGATATCATAATTTACTATATAAGAAAAACATTAATATGTATTCTTGAGATATGGATCATAATAATTCATCAATTGAAGAAAAATCATAAACAATACTGATAAAAGATTAGATTATAACAACACACACATACAACATAGGTAACTTTGAAACATAATACCCATGAGGGAATTTAATTATACAAGAAATTCAATATCATGATGATGAAAAAAATAAGGTTATTATTTTTTAATGTTACTACATATACTCCTCTTGAATGAATATAGGTGCATAACATAACATGTGTCTCAAAAAATGAAAATTGAGTCAAAAATCACTTATCGATTTGGTAACATTTAAAATATAAACCCCATTGAGGAGAGATCATAAAATTGATATTTAAATAAAAATAATAATATTTATTAGAAAAATAATTTTCATTTATGGTATGTATTCACACCATAGATAATAATAATGTGGTGAATGTATCACGTGTCACCGAAAAGAAATTAGTGAGACGTAAGTCCCTCACTAATTGAGTAACCATTGAATAATGAGGCCTATAAAATAATAATATCAATTTAAAATTTCAATATAACTAAATAAATGGAATTCAAGATACAAAAATTCATAAGGATGTATATGCACCACAAAAAGGAAATGAGTGGTGAATATGGCTTAAGTATCCCAATAATAAAAGTGAGACAAGAAATTACCCTACCAGAAGTCTTCACTTTCTTCGTACACACTAAAAAATATTGTATAAAAATATAATTTTCTTATAAATATACCACATTACCATATTATTATATATCATATAATATATGATTTTACAATGACTTTATACTACTAATTTATTAATAATTTCATGATATTGTTACATTTTAGGTAATATATGCTGGTTTTTCCTTATATGTTTTGACTTGGTATATTTAGTCCTTTCACCTTGATCATGTTTTTACTATTTAAATAATGTAATACATGAAATAAATAAAATTAATATTCATTATATATATTTATAATAATCTATAAAAGATAGAAATATGAAATGAAATATAGGGTTTATGGAGGCAGTATCCTGTATGTACACATGAAAATGGTTTCCATTATCTTTTCATATTTTGAAGGAAAGAAAAGTAAATGATCTATATATTATATATATATTAAACTAAATATTACATATATATTTTTTTTATTAAACACCTATTTAATACATTCCCTGTTAAGCGTGAACAAATCATATCACTTTTAGAAGGTGGTAGTCCACACATCCACAAAAAATGTTATTGTATTCCCATGAAATGGAAACCATGAAGATATCTGTCATATAATAATTAAGAAAGTGTAAATACATCATAAATAACATATATATCATAAAAAACATTATTTAGATTATTCCCAACTTTGGGAGGTGGTAATTGATTAACGAATTATATCATTTCGTGAAGTAGTAGTCCACAATACACATGAACCATGATTGCGTATGCCATTTTATAGTAGTGTGTGAAGGTGTAGGAATTAAACATATTATAAAAAATATCATTTTATTCAGTATACTGATGATATTATATAATCTTGATATAAGGGTAACTGAAGGAGTTTTATAAGGAAACAAAAAAATGCATGTTGACGAACATTACCTCTTCTTTGGGTAACTCCTACTGGTTTGAACCAAAGGGCTTACTTAGATGGATTTATTAAAAAAGATAGGATTATAAGAAGATATCATGAAATTTTGGTGCTTTTATGGATATTTTATAGATGATTCAAATGGATTGAGAGGTGTGAAGAAGTGATTTGGGTGAGTGCCCTTTTATAATGGGAGAGGTGTGACATTCTTGTAAATAGAAAAGGCAAACAATATAAGGAGGCCTCCCTTATATAATGTTCCTAAAATAGAATAAAGATTCTAATAAAACTGGGTTTATGTTCTATATATTTCTAAAAATTGGGGTTTGGGAGAGTTTCATGGTTAATTTTCCACATAATAATAATGTTTAACCACTAAGTAACTCATTTCCACCTTAATCATTATTAATAATTTTAATTTATTTCACTAGTATTTTTTAAAAAAAATAAGTTGAAATTTATAAAAAAAATTTAAACAATTATTATTAAAAATATTTATACCATTTTTAAATATTTTAATCACAAAAGTGGATGAAAGTAATTTCAAGATAATCTCATTGATGGGATAGGACCACCATTTTCTAAAATGAAACGATTCAATTGTTTGAAATGCTTTTATATCTAATTTCAATGTGAAATAGATTCTAATAACCTAATTTTAAATAAAAAATTTATGTTTCGTCTAAATATAATTTAAAATAAAAGAAAAATATAATTTAACCATATAGTTAAATTAAATAAAAAAATAGTTTTCAATTAAAATTTAGTATTCTCACTATTTATATAAAATAGAATTTTATTACAAAAACATAAAAAGAATATACTTTATCTAATTTCGACATCACAATATAATAAATAATGTTCACATTGTCAAATAAAATTTATAAAAGTGTAAAAATATTATTTAAAACAAGTCTTCAATTAAAATGTGAGAAAACATCCTTTCATTGAAGTACAACATTTAATGCATAAAATTGGGTTTGTTTTTATTTTATTCAAATAATATTTATTGGATTTTTTTCTAAATATTTTGTTGAATTTATAATATATAAATATCATTATAAAATCTAACTAATAGTGATTAATTTAATTTATTATTATATAGGGGTTTTGTGGGATAAAAAAATTTTCCCATAAAAACACATCAATTATATTGAATTGGGGTTTATTTTAATTTATAATTAATTGATGAACAATAAATTCATTTTATAGAAATGTGTAAACTATAGTTCTATACTTCATTTAATATGATTCATATCTACACATCCTATGTCTTGTTGATACCGATAATAATATTTTAATAATAATGTTAATAGTATAATGAAGTGTGGTAAAAACTGGCCTCGCGAGTAACATAAGATATAAAAGAACTCATCATTCTATCTAACATGATCCAGACATAGTATTGACTGTTCTGAAATTTAATCTATGTTTTTTTAGTTAAATATTAACATGAATATTTTTATAAAGGAAAAATAACTTGGTGTATCATGTAATGCAAGCGAACAATGAAGTTTAATTTGTGGAAAAAAATAACTCATAAAATGTGGGGTGTTTCAATATATCTACTAAAATTTAGGAAATTTCAAAACATTTAATCTTTATCTTCATTTTTAATAAATGATTATTTCACAAATACATATATCAAGTCACATATACAAAGAAAATCTCCCAATGTTTGATACATAATCTATTAGAAGATTTATATTTTCATAGTTGAATATACCGATGGAAGTATTTCAAAGAAGATCCATGCTTCAATAGAAGAACTTCAAATGAAAAAAGAACTATGCCTCAGGAAAGCACATCAACTAGTAGCTTAAATTCATATAACATTCATGAATGTATCTGAAATAATAGAATTGGTTCATGTGGAGGATCTTGGTAAAACTCATCTGATGGATTCTTTATTCTCACATATATAAAATTAATCCTCCATAGAAGGACCTCATGGAAGTCCTTATATTAACTTAGGGTTGATTCAAATTTTTTTCCAAAGACTACAACCAATTGGTATCTCAAATATGATCATATTAAAGCTATAGTGTATTTTTTCCTATGTAATTAGGCAGTTGATATTATAATTGAGTCATTATCCCTAGATGAAAAAAGTCTATATAGAATATATCCTACAATATAAAATAATTTATATTTTAAATAAATCATATAGTAATATTTACCTTTAGAAAAAGGATGTATGTAACAAGGTGTAGTATAGAACACTAAACACATATTCTCATGGGGAGTTCCACCCCACGTGCACCGTTCACCTACTATGTTCCACCCATGCACAATCATGACTTCTAATAGTGAAACTATACCTATTATAAGCTTACATACATCCTCATGATAGTCGTTCATCATGGATCTTTCAGGGTGAGGTTATCTCCAACATATGTGGCTGAGAAGGCTCATTTTCTTTCTTAGGGATAGCCTAATTTTTTAATAATCTCTTATATATTAAGTCAGTAAAATTCTCAATAATGTGTAATTCCATATCAAATATTATTAAATTTATTCATTAAAAGATATAATGTTTTTTCTTTTCCATCCCAATATATCTCACAAAAACCCTAATCATTGGGTAAAATAATATTTCATAGCCATCTATAAATATTAATCAAAAAATAAATATATGTAATTATCAACAAATAATATTAAGAAAGAAATGTTCTCTCTTTACGCACCTTTAGGAAATGTTTTAAGAATATAGAATAGTTCACCATAAATAAAAAACATTATTATGATAATTGATTAATCATGTTATCAAATACTATTTTATAAATCAATAATAATCCTCTAAGAATAGTCACCTCATTGAAACATACTAAACACATATTGAATCACTCTAAAAATTCAATTATTTTTTTGGATCAACAACTTTTAAATCCAAATGTGACATAAATCTATAGATTTAATAAAAGTTATCGATAATCATTACATTTTCATAAGGTTTCTAAAATTTTATCCCAATAATAAACTATTTTGTTCATAACCTATGAATCCATTGAAAAAACTTATGGGTAGAAGTTCAATTGCACACATATGCTGTTCCAAATTTATATATTCTTACTAGATAATCCCTCAAAAAAGATGATTAAAAATTAATCTATTATCATATATTTGGAATCCACCAATCATAAAATATTTTTTAAATAATAATTAAGATGAAAATAATAAGTTTATTTCAACAATCCTAACAATATTTTTCTCTTAGTTTCAAAGAAACTAATATACACATCAAAATCAAAGTAAGCTATATAAAATTGAAAATATTAAAAATTCCTAAAAACATCGGAATTCTTGGTCCTATTTAGTAAGATGATAAATTTTATTTCTATTTTAACAATCATTGGATTAACGAACTCCAAGGTCAGATTCCAAATATATCTGAGTCAATTGTATCTACATCCACAGTAGCATATCCTTTTACCGATTAAATCTACATGTTTTTTAATTTACTACTGAGTTTAATCCACCCCACTACATTGATTTTAATTCATATTGAATTTGTTTTTAATATAAATTCATAATATTAGATTTGTGAAAACATTATAATGCTTTCCTATATTTCAGTTTGTAATATTTTTTCAACTGGTGAATGTACTTTTCAAGAACACTGATGTTTATATATTTTTAGTAAATATAATTAATTTTTCACAAACCCAATATCTACAAATAAGAATCGTGTTAAATAATATTTAAAACAATTTTTATCTCCAAATAATTTAAATAAAATATGTTCTTGACCAAATAATCTCACAAATTTTTAAAATCATAGTACACATAAGAAAATTTGATAATTAGAAATGAAATAAAAAAGAATATCTATTTTTAAAATTCATATTTGATAATTTATCAACCTTTATTTGAAAATATTTCATACCAAAATGACTAGGTAAAAAATAAGGGCAATATAGGAATTTTCATCCTTTTTGAATATGATTAATTAGAATTGTATAATACTCCATGTAAATAATTTCTTTCCTAAATTTCTCCCCCATTGTGAATTATAGATATAAATTTTTATTAGGCAAAAAAGACTTAAAAATTAAAAACCGAGTTCTCTTATAAATTATCTAAACATATATCTTTGTCGTTTTTGATGATTATACAACAATAGATCTTCAAGAAAAATCCATTTGGGATAGTTTATGTAATAGAACATGTCAATGTCAATTTAATTTTCACCATGGTTTTTGATAAGAAAAGTTATTATTATTATGTGAATTTAGGTTAAACATCACTTTCTCTTCCATACATAAGGATATTATTATAAATAACTATATAATAGATTAAATATATCTACATTACCTAACTTTGAGCCTCACCATCTTTAGTACTGATGAAAAATATTGCTTTAGTTATTTCTAATATTTTTACTATTTAAATATACGGAACATTGAGCATAAAAAAAATAAATATTTTCCTTTTCTGAATATATATTTTAGAAACACATCTGATTAAATTAATTTAAGAATGAATTTTAGATAAGAAGATAGGAAAATGGAAATGGAAGAAAAGTGAGGTTTTAGTCTTTATTAAATTATTTAAGATTTATATCATTCAAGGATTTTTACTTTTTTGTGTAAGTGGTCCTCAATTATTCCCATAAAATTGATAGGCCAAACCATAGGTAATGAAGATTCAATTAAGAATGAAGTCTATAATTTCAACGAATGGGGAAAAAAAATTTATATTATTGTGAAATTATAAAAAATCCCGATACATATTTAATTCCATCAAATTTTAATAAATGTTACCTTTGAAAGTCAAATTATAAGAATAATTATTGATTTTCTTATTTTAAGGTTCTTTTATGTGAAAAATTAATTAAAATAGTAAATATTTTATAAAAATATGTATTACAAGTTACAAAAAATCCATGTAAATTTGATAAGAAAATAGATGTAAACTAAATAATATTAAAAAAATTCTAATATTGAAAAACCAATAAAATCTAAAAACTGATAAGATTGAGAGATCAAAGCGATTTTAAAAATGAAAATATAGAAAAAAAATTAGATTGATAAATAAAAAAATTGAAAAGTCATAAAATTTAAAACCTTATAAAATTGAAATAATAAAAAGATTCGAATATTGGTAGGATACAAATATTTATAAAATTTAAAAAAAATAAAATTAGAGTACTTATAAATTTGAAAAACAGAAAAAATGTATAAGACTGATTTGATTGGATAATGAAAACAATTTCCCCTTTTTTAGGTGTTTTTTTAATATAATGAGGAAGATGAAACAAGGAGTGGATAAAACATAATTTAATATTGATCATTTATAAATACAGTTTAATAAATTCCAAACTATCATATATAAGTTTTCTAAAAAAAGTATTATCAATATGCATTTTAGTTGTGATATAGTTAAGAATTATATCTACTTTTTTTGAGCGATCTCTAAAGAATTAGGGTCTTATATATATATATATGTAATTTTATCATGAGTGAATTTTTGGGTTTAATGATCTGGAAATAACAATAGTTTAATCAAAATAAATTTTATTTCAAGTTAAACTAAAATTAAAATCCATGAGTCCGTGTTTCATCCACAACACATGAGAACATAAAACATCTTGATGAATCATATTTAGCTTTAGTGGAGTAAAATTCAATTGAATGTTTCCTCTTGAAGGACCATGAAACTAAATCCTTTCATAAAAACGGACATGTTGTAAAATTATAGTTTCTATCTTACCTATAACCACTAATTTCAAGTATTTGAGCCTTTTTGGAGAATGAAATCATTTCTGTAAGAATTGAATAAACCAAGTTATAAGGTACCATTGTTTTTGAAGATAAACTAATTTTACCACTTTTAAATGATATTCCATTTTATTTTCTTGAAATATCGCATAAATAAATATGGGAAGAATAATTAATGATCAACTTGTAACAAGATATATTAATCTTACAATTATAATTCTACATTTTATTAACTATAGATTTTATGATTCCATCAAGATCATGATTAACTAATGTTTCTACATGAGAAATTATGTTTGATAAATTTCCAAACTAAAAAGTTTGTGTAAAAATTTAATATATTTTTATTAAAATTAAATATTTCTGTTTGGTTTTTGATATATTTAATATCCCAAAAAAAATTCTGTTCTCCCATCATCCTCACTTCAAACTCATTTATGAAATGTTGAAAAAAAGTATTAGAAATATATATTGGGTTTGAGGAAAAAATATTTTCATCGATATATATTTGAAAAATTATTTTATTTTTTAAAACATAACTATAAAAGGAATTAGGAAAAAAATATGTCAATAATTTTTTTTAAAGAAAAAATATTGTATTTATATCCTATGAAGTCCTTAGGGATTGATTAAGTCCACAGAGTACTTTAGTTGGTTGATATACTTTTCTAGAAATATAATATCTAAAAAAATTTGAGGTTATTTAAAATTAAAATTCATTGTAATGTAAGAATTTATGAAAATCAATTTTGACAACCATTTTAAATAAATTTAGATTTAAATGTGTAATAAGTACTAATAAAATTTGAATAGATTATATTCCAGATAATAGTATATGATTTTCTCTATAATCTATGTCATCTTCTTGAAAATTACAATTAGCCACAAGCCTTTAATTATTTATAATAGTAATATAATTTTTAGGAATTTTGTTTCCTAAACAACAGTTTTATTCAAATTAAATATAGAAATATAGGTTTATCAACTAAGTTTGAAACTTTATTCCATTCAGATTTATTGATTTCATAATTTAGACACCATATACATAATTAATATCCAAAATAATCATATGTTGTTTTAGTTACAAATTATGATTAGTAGATATGATTCTCCCATTGATTTATCAAGTAACATAATGTTTTAACCAGTTGAATGACATAATTATTAATATAATTAGATGAATGATTACTTAATAATGACAATTTATTTGATAAATTTGTATTTTAATTATCAACTAATAGATATATATATTCTATTGATAATTTTCATATTATTATAATCAAATAGTTACTATTTTGGAGGAACAAATATAAGTAGTTGATTATCAACATGTAATAAAATATTAAAATTATTTTTGAAAAAATTGTCAGAATTTTGAATTTTTTATTGTTTAAAAGAAAGGATCATATTTATCAAAGTTTTTATGACACATTTTTTGAAAAAATATACTTTATTAAAAAATTCTATAAGCCATACTTATTTTATAATAACTAATAATAATTAATTTCTCATACATTTTGGATAAAATTTATGTATCTGGTCAATAGTATTTAGGTTGAATACTTTACACCTAAAACCCTAATTTATTCCATTATACAACTCATTTGGAACATTTAAGAAATGTTCTAAGTAAAACATGATTTATGGAATAATAATAAATACTAACCACTATAGTCAAAAAAATGTATACAATATATTACTCACTTATTTTTAATCATTTAACATCACGATTTTATAGAGGCTTTCTTGTGGAGAAAAAATTCGGAGTAACTCTGTTTTTTACAAAAAATGTTTCAAATTTCGAGTTCACAAAATCACCACCATGATCACTATGCATAATAACCAGATAAATGATTTTATAATTTTTAATAGAGGTATAAAATACATTAAAATTTTTATGATATTTGAATTTTCATATGAGAAAATATACCAATGTAAATATAGGGTAGTCACTAACTAATACCTAAATATAGTGTTCTACTCTAAAACATCTAGTTTTTTGTAGGACTAAATATATCCATTCTCACTAACTATAGATCTTTATTAGTTGGGACATCACTTTTGGGTTTAAAACAATAATTTTTTGTCCATATGAAATTGTAAATGATTATAGACTCATATAGAGTTAAACATATATTATATAAAATACCTAATCTATCCATTCGTATGAAGTTTATTTAATAATAAAATGTTACAATTTCTCAATCTATAATTGAATAACTGAGATTTTTCATCACTTTCACTTATAGAAAGAAAAAATCTAATGAAACAGTGTTTTTAAGTTGAATGTGTAAACATATACATGTATATGATAGATAATATGAAAATTATATTATGAAAATTTAATTGTAAATTTATCTTCCAAAAATATCAAAATATATCACTCATTACATAGTTGACTAATATAGATAATCTTTTTCTTAATTCAAAAAACATATTAAACATTTGAAATTAATGTTTTGTTCCACGAAAATAAACATCACTAATTTCGATGACTTCAACTGATCCATTGTATGAAAAAGTGACTAAACCTCATTTTAATTTATTTAAATGAAAAAATTATAATTATCTCTAGTCAAATGGTATGAACCACCACATTCCATTTTCCATTTTCGTCCTTTTCTAGTAGTCAAATTATTTTCTAGAAAATGATAAAAGTATTTTCTTAGCAGCCACACTTTATTGGGAATAATTATGTTATAGAAAAATACTTTTTGAACCCATATCTTCATAAAAAATTATATTGTACAACTTATTATTATTTTGAAATAATTTATATGTGAAAAAATATTAAACATTGTTTAAAAAATAGTACATACTCTGGTTTTGGGATAAAATAATTTTACAAAATATGTTTTTACCAAAAGAATAGCCAATTACATTATTATATTTAATGGGGTTTAATTTAACAATACATTTTATATAAATTAAATTTAATATAATCAAATTTAGATAAAATTTTCATTAAACTAGAAAATTCATATTAATCATTAAGAATCAAATACTAATTATTTAAATAATTATAATCATATTTCTATTAACCTTAATTATAATGAAAATATATAATAGGAGAATTATATTTTGAGTTTTATTGAATAAATGTTTTAGAATTTTATTAGTTAATTCCAAAATAATTTTATTATAATTAATAATTTTTTCTTCTATATGATAATTTGTACCCTAAAACTTGTTAATCTCATTATTAATTATAGGTAAAAATCCTAAAATTTAAGTGATATTAAGTATTGTTTCTTTATCTTCTAATGAATTTGATTTTTCAAAATCAGAAGGATTATATATTTCATCATAAAATGAATTTGAATAATCAAATTTGGATTTATAAGGGAATTTAGAATATATAATTCTTTTTAAGAGTTTTTGAAATTAAACTTTATTTGTAAAATTTTTCATTCCATAGAATATTTGAATAAAATCTATCTATTTTAAAACTATAATTACTACTTTAAAATGATTAACTATAAGTATATGTCTTACTTTCACTATCCTTCTTGGTGTTTAAATATTTATCCTTATTTTTTATTTTCTGTTAAAATAAAATGTTGATTTTTATTATTTTATCTTAAATTTTGTGAAATCTCATCAAATATAAAATGAATTATTATAGTCCCAACATAATACATCAGTTGATTCCTAATTGATATGTCTTTTAATCCCATATTTTTAATGTTTATTTCTTATGTTTTTATTATTGAAAATAATATTCACTCTTTTTATAATTTTTAAAAATACATTAACAATTTCATATGAACTAATTTGATCTACATTCTTTACTCTATTCTTTAACACAATAGATTTAAATGTGTTATTGATAGTATTAAAGAAACTAAAATTAAGGTTACCTACTGTGTAAAAAAATTATTTTCTATAATTATTTTTCTATTTTTAATCATCTCATCTAAGTCTACATAAATATTTCATAAATTTTAAAATTCAACTCTCCATAATTAACTTTTTAGAATGTTTTATATCATCAATTTTCATTTTTTAGGATATCAGTCTTCAGAAAAAATATAAGTAATCATTTCAATGATTGGATGTTAGATAGACCTTTAATTATACAAATGTTCTAGAAAATTTACAATGTTAATGAATTATAGATTAATATGATTGACATTTTTGGTAGATAGAAAATTAAAATCTCGATAATATTTTATTAACAGATCCCTTTGAGTTTCAAAAACATTTGGCATTCCAAAATGGGTAATTTCTAGATTGATATAAATTTGGTTAGTTATTTAAAATTATGATAAATGACTATAGATATTCCCACTCCTTGAAAATAATAATTTACTATGAACTTTATCTTTTACCTGATATTTGATATTTTCATCATGATAAAATTTGAAAATATTTTATCCCAAAACATTTTATTTTTTCATCAACATGATATTATTTTTCAATGTTGTATTAATAAATATTGAAATAATGTGATCATGAGAGTAATGTAAATAATCCCCTTATTTTTTTTAGATTTTAGTTTTTTAGTGTAAGAACAAGTATTCATGCCATCAAAAAATATATTTCCTCTACCAACATTATTAGTGTAGGAATCTAAGTAGAAGATTTGATATGCTAACTAAAATTAAGACGTAATTAAATAACTTAAAACATTGAATTTTGGTAGAAATAAGAAATAAATATATTGAAATAGTAAATCATAGAACCAAGGTAATGATATGACTTTAGTTCAAATTTTTTCTCTGAAGGTATTATGAATTAAAAAATACAATAAGAGTCACTTAATTTTAATTTAATTTTCAATTTTTTTCCTCCATAGGTTATCAGTTTCTCTCTCTTTTTTGGTTACCAATACAATAAAATATTATAGGAGAAATAGTGTAAGAAAAAATTTTATAAACTATATGAAAAATATTTATATCATCAAAAATAAATTAGTCATTATTTGAATAATTTCTCTTGAAATTGTTAATGAAGTGAAAATAAAAACCATAATATTATAAAAACCAATATAAGAGTTATCAATGTTTTAGTTAATAAGTAAGAAAAACTAAATTCCAAAAAATTATATCATGGAGGACTAAAGAGAACACAATGTATTGATTATAAAAAATACCCCATTAAAACGATATTATTAAAGGAAAACATAAAAAAAGTGTAACATAGATCCACTAATAGAATTTAAATTATCAAAAAAATTTAACCCTTTATATATTATCCTTGATTTTATACCTATTTGAAGGTATAGCTTCCAATATGTGAAAACTATTGACTTAAAAAATATATAATATCCAACTTCTATATAGAAAAAGTCCATGCAATCTATCTTAATATCCATAAAAAATATCAATCCATAGGACAAAAATTATTTTTTACTATAATTATCTGAAGCCCTTGATCATATATGATTTGTAAAAGATAATTTTAAACGAAAAATAAAAACATATTTTAAAAAAATATTTCTTGACATTTCTCTTATTAAGAGAAAACTCCAGAAGAAAAATCAACCCTCATTAGAATAACACTAAAAAAATAAGAAAATTCAAATCATTAAAACAACTATAAAATTTAAAAATAACATATTTTGGTTTTTTAACACTAAAAAATGAGGCACTACTTATATGGATTCTTGTGATAAACTCAAAAGGTTGGATTCCATAAATATTCATGTGAATTTTAAAAGAATCAGAAATAACATCCCAATATATAAATGAAATAGGATTATTTCTTCATCTATAGATGATATTAAAAAATATCATAATGGTGAAATTAAATATGATGGACTTAGTATGTCATGATTATTTGGTTTTCCAGATTTTTATAAACATTGTTATGTTTTCTCAAATTTAAATTATATAGTGACTAATATTTTTCATGAAAAATTATTACATATTTATAGATTTTAATCAATGAATTTAAAAAATATTTTCTAAAGGATGATAATGGTTTTGTTCTTTTTGAGAATAGATACATAATATTATAATTATATGAGAAATATTCAAAATCTACTACAAATTTGTTACCCCATAACTCTCTTTTAAAAAATGTGATATGTAAAACTATGATCATATAAAAATAATAATATAACAATAATTTTATGAACTCATGAACCATAATTTCATGCCAGTTAAGTGTGACACCATCTTATGTATTGAAAAAATTCTATATATCAATGTTAACTACCATGACCATAAAATATTTGTGGATCAGGAATCAAAAATGATTTCCCATATCATAAGAGACCAGACCACAGTACCTATTTACTATAGTTAATCAACGACATCTACTTGTTTTCCATAGTGGATCAAGCATATTAATTTTTTTCTATAATTATATCATATGATATAAAACATAACTCTATGAATTTGTTGGATATATAAGTCTGAGTCCACATATCATTTAAAAAAACCATACATATGTGTTCCATAATATTATAAACCATTAAACACATCATCATATCAGAACCCATAAAAAAACTGCTTCCATAAATATTACAAAAACATTTCATAGAAGAGTCCTCGAAAAAAATCATAAAAAAATCATAATAATAATTATAATCCATCTAGAGAAAAATTAAGATGGTATCACTGGATAATAAACTAATTAATTCATAATTAATATTAAAATATTATATCATAGAAAAATTTCCTTTAAATGGACACTAGAAAATTTGTTGATGTAAATACCCTTTTCATTTTGAAATCATATATCCAAAATATAAAAATATTAAAAATATTATTGAACATTTTTAACGGAAAAGAAACATTTAAAATTATATTTTAAGATTAAAATAATTGAATATTCAGGATAATTGGAATTTCATTCAAGATGAGTTCATTTAAACAAATATTATATTCACTTTTTTTTGTGAAAATTCAAAATTACCTCATTTGGAAAATTACAAAAAATAAAAATTTTATTTTTTTCTTAAAAGTATACCATGGGTAAATATAAAATTAAGTCATCATAGTATATTATGAAAACATTTTTTAAATTATTTTAGCAAATACCTTGACATGTAATAAAAATTATTTTTGATCAAAGAGAGAAATAGTATCTATTTTCATTAAAACAATAATTTTGGAATTCTGGGTTTTTAAATTAATTAAAATGTATGTATAACATGTAACACACAGATATACAGAAATAAATTAAAAATAATAAAAATTAAATGGATTCATTATACAAGGATCATATAGTTTCCTCAATGAAAATTCAGGCAAAACCAGCCCATAATAAAATGGAAATGAAACATAAATCCATTACCTCAAGTTCCATCTATCATAGTAAGTGTTCGAAAAAAATGTAAAATAAATATATATTTATTATAAATAGATTATACAACCATAAACACCACCAAACTACTATCTATGATTTAATTATGATATATTATTACTCATTTATTAGCAATTTGTTACTAAAATCACTATTCTAGGTGATAACTGAATATTTTTTCAACCATATTTTAGTTTTACTGTATGGATCCTTATAATTTGGTTATATTCACATCATATCAATAATTTTTTTCATTTTTTATAGTAATTATATATATATCCATAAAATTTAGAGATTGAAAAATGAATGACACCATTCATGGAGATAGTCGGTTGTAAGCACACATGAATGTCATTACCATTTTTTTAAAGGATAGAATGAAAGAAAGGAGAATTATAATTAACCTATAATACTCATAATTATATCTTATATATCATATATATTAATTTAATCTATACTTATTAGCATATATTTCAAAAAACCTTGAAAATTTGATCACATTGATATGTGAATGTGGTAGTCCACACATGCACAAAAGCGATGTTATTGTTTTCCAATCCATGAAATTATAAGGATGCATTTAAGATATTATAATAAAAGAAGAATAATTATTTGATAAATATAATATTTAAATATATTAAATGTATCATTATAACCATAGATGAATTATGGTGCTGAAAAACTAATTACACCACTACAAGAAGATGATAAGTCTTATATATGCACGAGTGATGTTTTCATTTTACATATGATGGAGAAGAAGATGAAAAAAGTTGTCCCATTATAAAAATAAATTTTTTTTATATATAAAATACTGGATTTATTATATTATAATGGATAAAAAATATTTATAGGAGGTATAATAAGAAATGAAATTGAAAACACTTTGTTAAGAGTTATACCACTTTAATGAGAAACCTCATTTTCCTTACACATTAATATTTTAAAGAATGATCTTTTAGACAGATTAGAAGATCTCTGACCTGAATAAGAAATATAGGATGATATTATATTATATGTCATTTGATACATAAAGTTAAAGTGGTGTAAATAGAAGACATTAGTAGTGTCATTTTATAAGGGAGGGAAATCACACGCTTAGAAATTAAAAAAAAGATTAAAATATAACTAAGTAATTCTCAAGAAAAAAGATTCCAAATGAAAAATAAATCAACTAAAAATTATATAAGGTCTATATATCGTCACCCAATAATGGTTAGTGTAATTTTGTGTCATTTTATACATTATCTTTTGGTATAACCCATTTCTTAAGAAGCCTTAATCATAATAATAGTAATTGATTTTTTAATATTAATGGGTTATAATTTTACTTATAAGATGAAAATATACTCATAAATGGATAATGTAGGGAATTTTATACCACATATTTTATAAATATAGTTATTTAAATATGTTTATTATTTTTATATAATTTGGTAGAGTATTATTTTGATAATAAACTATTACTGTTATTTTTGACTCCATTCATTTAATTTGACTTAAATACATCAAGAAAAAAATGAAATTAGAATAAAATAATTTAAAAAAACAAAATTATGTAATATTTATCTACAAAATTCCAGAAAAAATAATTCAATTATTTTACATTTAATATTTCTAAAATCATTTATAATAATATTAAATTAATTTAATAACTATTGTGTTTGTGTTTTTCATGAAGGTATGCTAATTATTCAATCAATAAAAACTAAAAATAATTTACTATGATAGAATATATTTATTAATATTTAAAAAAAAAATTTAAAAACCAACACAACTTTTTTGTCCATATAATATTTTCTTAGAGATATTAATTTCAAAAGGGTCACAATTTTATTTCATTCCATAAAATAATATGAAGGTCATATTCCAATAAATATGAAACATAGTGGTCATATATTATAGACATGAATGTATGTGGATAAAAACCATAAAAAAGATAAAGGAATGTTTTATTGGGATTTTAAGCACTTATCCTAGAATTTTAACCCTATTTAACACGTTTTACCCTTATTGAGGTGAATGTTTTTTTAATTAGGGTTACTGGTCATTTTTCATGAAAATATAAGTGAAATGTTAAACAAAATTTATCCTCCTAATTGAAAATATGGAATTAATTTTTTATTGAATTTTGCTAAGTATAATAAATTTGTATTATAATAATATCTAAAACAAAACAATCCACTTTTTTTAGATAAATACCAAGTTAAGCATAGAACTGGATGTATATTCTTTTATCATGCCTATGAAAATATTATATGAATGTTAATAATTTTATTGAATATATAATATATAAATTAAATTAATATCATTCAGTAATATAAATTAATTTATTATATTAAAATTATAACAAATTGTGCACAAAAAAAATAAGTTTTTAGGAAATCATTTTGTCACATTCAAATGATTTTATCTTCATTCAAATCATTTAAAATCTGATGAATTACTTTCATACAACATTAAAAAATAGATTTATCATAATTTATTATGTCAATTACATACCTTATAATCCAATTACTTGTTGTTAAATTTCATATGAAAATACATTTTAATTGTATATCACCATTCTCTTAAACCTAATATTCATGTAAACCATGTTATCGAAGAAATAAAATTTATTTATAGTGAAATATATAATAACATATCAATATGTAACATTATACCCCCTTAAAATTAATGTTACATTTTAAATAATTTCAATCTGATACAAAAAATTAATGATATCTCTGCTTCATCAAATCCTCAGGTTCCAAAGTAGCTTTCTCAAATTTATATGTATGATGAAAAACATTTTCCAGGTGAGTAGTATTGTTTCATTGTCCCTTATATAGAAACTATAAAGTTTCCCCTCATAATATATATCTTTATACATTAGTATGACCTCTGAGTACATTATATATGAACCATTAGTCACATAGTTACTCAAAAGAGATACATGGAACACATCATGAAATTGGGGGAGATTTGGTGGAACTAACAAATGATTTCTTCCATCCAAATAAGATTATTAATTTTAAAGGGTCTCATATATGTATGTATTTTCTTTCACTTATTTCTAAATATCATAAAAATTCTCCTATGACATATTAATAGGAATAATTTCTCACAAACATTGATTTCATGATCTCATTGATGATTATTAGCCTAACTTTTCTATCGTCTCTAAGGTTTTCATTTTTTCTACTATATGGCTTTGAATTTCTCTTCTATTTCCTAAAATAACTTAAATCTCAATATTTTTCTTTCACTATGTTTATCATAATACACTGGAGTTATGAATTTTATTCGATAGAGTTGTTCATAAGAATCCATATTAATGATTGAGTGAAATATATTATTGTTAGAAAACTGGACTAGAAGAATATGTTGATCCAAAAAACCACTAAAATCTTGAGAAGTGGATCTCAACATATTATATAGGTCTTGAATTGTTCTATTGAAATAACCATCAATATGAGAATGATATGTAATATAGAATCATAACTATATATCTAAATCCTACTGAAGAAATCTTGAGAACAATATGGTAAACCTTGAATCCCAATCAGATACAATAGAATTTTGGTAATTCATGAAATATCGCCACCTTATTAGTGTATAATCTTAAAATATGATCATGAGAGAAATGTTATATGATGGATATTATATGTTGTGAATTCATAAGGTGATTGAATATAACCCAAATACAATTGTGCCCAATATATGTTTTGGGGATTCTAATGATGGAATACATGGTAAATGTTTTATCATTTCCATTCAAGTATGTGTAATGGTTGTGACATATGACATTAAAGGAATTGAGAATTTTACACCAAAATATCATAATTTATGTTTTCACACTAAAAATATTATTTTAGACCTCTAAACATTATTTTACATCAAGGATGAATAGAAAATTATGAACACTGTTATTTAATCAAAATATCTTTCATGAAATATGGTATGGATGTGACACATACTCTGTTCCTTAGACTTATCATTCACTCAAAATTATGGCTGAACTAAAGAAAACTTATCAGTTTAATCTATATCTATATGTATTACTTATGTTCCTTTTTAATCTTCACATAATTAAATGGTTAATATTTTAGCTATAAAGGATTCGATCTATCATATTTTCTTAGGATTCATGTTCTATATTTTTTAAATCTCAAATTATTATATATCTTTCAATCCTCATCATGGAAAACGAATCATGGTCCTTCCTACATAAAGCATAATTCACCACATTAGCCTTCTCAGGGTGGTTATATATTGTGTAGTCATAATATTTAATCAATTCAAACCATATTATTCAGTTCATATTCATATATTTCCATGTCAATATATACTTAAAATTTTTATGATTTTAATATAGGTCAAAAAAATAATTTCTAATATTACACCTCCATATCATTAATGAAAAAAGTACCACAACTAGAACCAAATCATGAGTTGGCGGTAATTTTTCTCATGAACCTTCAATTATAATGAGGAATAATATTTTAATATAACATCTAAATAGGGATTTATCCTCATCCATTATTTGATTAATCATTATAGATAACAACACCTTCTCTATTATTTGGTAGTTTAAGTACTTGTGAGCTAAAAGACAATCTCATTAGCTCCATGAAATTATCCTCACATTATTTTACACATAAGGACATAACCTAATTCTAAGTTAATATGGTGTGTAAATTAGTTATTCATGAGAAATATCTCATAAACAGTTGGAAATTTCTATCCAACAAAAGAAAATGATTTATTTTTATTATCATGGTTGGTCTATGACATTTCATAATAAACCCTCTTTTTGAAGGATCTATTATTATACCATAACATGAGATTATATGACCCAAGAATGAACCTTTCTAAAGTGAAAATCCACAATTGTTAAATTTATAATACTCATTATCATTCCTTAGGGTCTTAAAATAAATTATAAATTGATATTTACACTTTTATTTTCACAATGAATATATATAAATATCATCTATAGTGACTAATAGAAATAGATCAAGGAAATAACTAAAAACTCTATTAATTAGATCCACGAATATTTAAGGGAAATTTTTAATTCCAAATGGAATCATTATAAATTCATAGTTCTAATACCTTTCACTAATTGGAGTCTTAGATATATCCTCTTTCTTAATTGTCAATTGATGATATCCAAAATTGGGGTCGAACATGGAAAATTTTTGAGGTTCTCATAATTGGTCAAACAAAGCATCGTTATAGTGTAATGTACCTAACTCATGTGAACTTGATCTAGTTTCAGAATTTATTACATTTTCATAAGATATATGGTCCCACATTCCAAGGACCGAATAGTTCAGTTATATGGGTAAATTATATATATACATGATTCCCATACTTGATTAAAAAAAATTATTATAATATTATTCTAGAATATCATTATTCTATCGTACATATCCTTTCAGATCCTTCTTAGTACACTTTTCGGGTTCCCAGGAAAGTAAAAAAATAAAGGGTGATATAAAATGATCAGTAAGGGTTAGGTACAATATAATCTATCATGAATCAATAAGAATAATCAACATTGAAATGTAAATAATTGAATACACATTTAATTTAAATATATTTTCTAGCATAAATCATATATAATTGTATAAAAATGAAAACACATTTCACTTAATATATAAAATTACTTTCATAAATATATAAAGAATTATCTCTATGGAAAGGTAAATAATTGAAAATATGTCCCATTTAATAAATAAACTGAGAATGAAATGCATATGAGATAATAAATTTTTAAAACTATCAAGTATAATAATAATTAAATTATCAATGAGGGAAATCCTTAATTATTAGACATCAATATCTCACAAATCATTATACCATAACTCATAAGACCTTTCCCAAGATAGTTTCAAATAGATGAGTGGGTATAAATCAAAAATACATTTATCCATGGAAAAACTGATTCATATTTCGAGAGTACTGATGCATCATAGGGATACATGTAACACTTCCCAACCAATATCTTAATTTCCAAATCATTCCTCATATATCAAATAATTAATTTAATCCCTAAACAATGTGACTTATAAAAAAGTATCCATATTGAGTAACGAATATGGATTTATCACTATTTCCTATATCAATCAAATAACATTAAATTTAACTATCCATATTTAGAAATGATATATGGTTTATGAAATATTTATGTCTATGATAAATAATAGGGACATTTTTGGGAAATTTAATTCCCAATGATAATATGAAATGAGACATTTCATTGAAATGTTAATGATTACAAAAAAATAAAAAAACATAATTTCAATACATTACAAGGTAAAATGGATCATAAAACATCCATACAAATGATATTGATTTTTTCAATACAATATATACTCAATGTATTATGATTATAATAAAGGGTAGATGTTGCTGATGAATAGAAATAACATAAAATTACATTAAAAATACTCTTGAGGAAAATAATCATTCTAATTTAAAATTTGTTTTAAAAAAAAATCTAAAAAAATACTTGTGAAATTAGTTTATTTGAAAATTATCCTTTATAAATATAATGGTATATTTAAAACAATGAGTTTTCTTGAATAGAAAAAATTCCTTACTAGTTGTACACACAAAAAATAATGATTGCTTTAACATTTTTAGTATAAGAAAAACATTCATTGTTCTGAAAAAGAAATGAAGATTTTATTAAAAATATTTTATAAAGAGTGAAACATGGTAAAAAATTTCATTAATAAACCACTATAAGAATGTTAAAATAAATTTTGAAAATATTTTTATAAAACAAATATTTTGATGAAAAATATTTTCATCTGAAGAGAGAAATGAAGCCAGAGTTTATTAAAAGAATTTTGGCAATCATTTTAAGTAACAAAGAGTACAAAAATTTTAATATGACATGAAAAAATCAGGAATAAACAGATTATAATATTAATTAAGGGTTTTATTATTTAATTATTAAACAATTTCCTTCAATTTAAATTCAAACATAAATAATACCGATTAAAATGAGTTTACGAAATAAACCCTTACAAAGAGAAAAAAATTGATGTAATAATTTACCAATGAATATATTATCTATATAAAATATATATATACGTAAAAAAACTTAAATACAATATAAGAGAGTCAAAAAGTACTATTAAACAAAATTTTACAATTTCAAAGGTAATGAAGAAGTAATATAACCCAATAAAAAGAAAGTGAGTTGGGATGTTTTTTACCATTTTAGAATATATATGTCAAAATCCATTGGTATGAAAGAAATAAATTGAAAATTATAATACCATGAATTATTATGGAATAAAGATATTACAAATTAAAGGGTTAGTAAATACACTATTTAATTGAAATTAGGTGTATAACATTACAATTTTCCTCAATGAAGAGAAATTTAGATGAAGTCCCTTACCTCACACATCCATTTCGTTAAAAGTTATTTAAAATCATATATAATGGTTATAATTAGGTTACTAATTTATACTAAACCAATATTCATTTTTATAAAATCATTAATTATCCTATTATAATATTTTACCACTAGTTTTAAATAATATTTCACTGTTTTCATTGTTTTAGGTTTTAACTGCCCTGTTTTCTCAATCATGTTTTGTAATGAAATTTATAGTTCTTGCATATATTATATAGTAAAATCAACTAAATGATGTTATCAATGTTAAAAAATTAAAAAATTTCACTATATAAATTTTTATAATCATTATTGAAATTTGAATATGGAGGACAGATCACATTGCTTTGTGGATACTATAGGCCATATATACACACGAGTGTTATTATTATTCCATTAAAGAGTGAAATGATAAGGAAGTGGGTGATATATTAATATCAAAGAATCAATATTATCTCATATATATAACATATATTCAGTAAAAATACCATTATTACATTCTATGTACAACTTATGTGAAAAATGAATCATATCGCTTCATGAGACGTAGTCCACTGTACAAACGAGTGAAATTATCATATTATAAATTGAATTCAATATATTAAGGTATATATGATATTTTAATAAAATTAAAAAATATCATAAATATCATATACTTTTTTTAAATAAATCATTATATCTTTCCATTAAAATTGGTGATGGAAACGAATTACACTAGTTTTTGAGGCGACTGTCCACTATATACACTATTGATGGTTTCATTTCCCATTTGATAGATGAGTAGATGGATATAAGTAATTTCTCTTATGTAATAAAATATCGTTATGTAGTATATAATTATGTTACTTTATAATAATGTTTTAATAATATTCATTATAGATGGAAGAAGAAACAAAATAAAAATGCTCGTTTATGAATATTACCTCTTCTTCAAGAAAATTTTTGGTTTTAACCAAAAGAATTATTGGTTGGTTTTATGATCAAATAAATGGATATACGATTTTATTAGTGGAGTAAGGATGTTATTGGGGAAGGTATTTTTTAAACTAATTTGATATATAATTGTGAAATGTGGAAGATAATGGGTGTACTTTTATAAGTGTGGGAGAGAACACCTAAAAGTTTCAGAAAAGAATAAATTAATTAAATATTTTCATCTATAAAAAGACTAAAAATGGGTCATTATAAATACTTAGTTGTCATAATATCTAGAAATTTATAGATAATGGGGTTTTGGATACGTTTTTTGGTAATTTTAACCCTTATCTGCTTAGTTTAACCACCGGTAAATCAATTTTTACAATAACATCAATAATTGATTATTGATTGATATTACTATTCAAAAAAGTAAATACATAATTTTACCATATTTTATAATATAAAATATTTTGATTTATAAATTTTAATCCATTTTTTAAAATTAAATTTAATGATGTGGACGAATCCAACATAAAATTATACCCATTGAAACAATGAAAAAGGGGGCTTTCAAAGAGACAAATCTCATAAATATAGATGGTTTTAATATCAAAAATTATTATGAAATTTAATAAAATGGCCAGAAATAGTTAAATTTTAATATTATTTAACTAATTTTACTTTAATACCAATTTTAAATGTTTCTTGTCCATGTGAATTATTCTGATAAAAAGGAGGTTTTTTATTTGAAAAATTGTATTTTCACTATTCAGAGGCCTTAACCACCACCATCAACTATATAGATTAGGCTTGTGGGTATCTCTACAAGTTACATATTATTGAAAATGATTTTTATTAATGAATTTTCTCCTACTCCCTCTTAGAATTAGGGGGGGGTCGATTTTGGCCTGCATCTGCTTTTATTGTTTGGATGACTTCTTTCACACAGTTCTCTTATCCTAATCTTGCACCTTCATTTTTGGATATTTTGAAAATAATGAAAGTCCCAAATCATTATGATGTCTTTCCTTAGATATATCCATCAACCTAAGATCTCACAAAATCCTTAGGTCATATTGATACAACTTGGTGGCTCGATTCAGATCTATTTAGTCTTATGCCGATAAATTCGATAAGTTTATCTTTAGATCATGTTGTTTGAAAGATTGAGTGATTATTGATCTTCTTGATAAATGAAATATCATGATACATTTCACATCATTGATAGAATTTATTCATCCATGGTATAGATATACACACATATACAATGGAATTAAATCCTATCTATTTTGGTGGTCCTATGACTTTCACATAAAGCGAGGTTCTTCTACCACTACTCTATGGGTGTGTTTCCATAATGTTTCATTTCCATTTAAAAATAACTCTATTATATTTATTTTTAGAAATATGGTTAGAAATTATTATAATTATATAATAAAATGAATGTGGGCTATCATCAAATTTCCCCTCATATATTTGTTTATGTATATGTCTCTGAACTGTAGGCGAAATGGGTTCAGATCACTGTGGGGGAAGATTTTTGATGAAAGTAGGCGATCATTTTTGAATCATGGATGGATTTATGTGTGTCTTATAATCATTTTGGACATCTAGATTCAAAATATCATTGATTAAATAAATAGAGACATGGGAAATAGGATCTTATGATTTAACAGTCAACTTAAATTTCCCCCACATAGATCCAAGTTATTAATAGTGATCTAGATATAGCCCACCATGTTCAGAAAGAGGCAACAAACTAGAATGAAAACCCAAAGACTATATAAAATTTCAACTTCATGAAGAATAATTTGGTCAACCCAAGTCAATACTATAGTATAAATTAGTGTTAGTGGGAATTAAGGGTGTAGGTGCTGTTGGATCCTTAGTATATAACCTCAATAATCGGAATCCTTCCACCTATATAGGAAATAATCATTTTAGAACAGAACATAATTTTGAACTATTGATCTTGGAGGATTGGGAAAGTGGATCAATGGAATGTAAGGCTTTGGATAGTTCAATTAGATGTTCTGATGGTAGGTTGAAAGTAGTGTATGAGTCCAGTCCTAGAGGAAACACGTCTGTTATAAATATTGGAACCACTTTGGATGCTTATGAGTTAGAGATATGGTACATGATCATATATTTCTTGAACATGATAAGACCTATAAAGAAGGGAAAGGTCCACCTTGGACAGAATATTGTGATGAGGTAACTAACTAATTTTCTAGAGAAAATACAAAGGAGGTTCATGGTAGAGGTATTCGCAACCCATGGAGTAAAAATGGATGTAAAGGAAATTGGGATTTGGGGAGTTGTATTATTGTCAAGGGAATGAAATTAAAAGGGACGAAGGAATACTTTGATATAATTAAACCTATAGAAACATGATATATCATGAAATCAATACATAAGGATATGAAATACGCAATAACTTCAATAAATTAGGAATCCAATGGTGGAGATAGTAAGGACATAGATAAGGTAAGTGGTGTAATTGAAAACCATAACCTCATGTATGGAGGGATTGTGGTGGTGGATTTTAGCAAAAGTGAGGCCTTTAATATTCTAGAAGTTACAATGATATTTATTTTATCTGATTAGAAATGGGAGGTTGGTATGGAGGTGATAAATATGGAGACTACATGGGAGATTATCATTCAGTCTTAGGATGAAATGTGGGATAAGGCCTTCCTGATTAAGGCCTCTATAAAGGATGTAGGCTGGATGATCCAAAGACTGATTTTAGTGGACCCCAAAAAATATTAGTGTGAGTGGATAAAAAAGTAGCATCTTATTTGAAAATATGATTCGTTGAAGGGAAGATAATTATTTTAGAGTTTATTTGGACGTATAAAAATATGGCCTATCAATTTGAAGACCTTATCAAGGATGACCCAAATATAATGGTAACAAGTTTTTATTGAAAATTATATAGGGAAAATGATACTAAGAGGCTCAAAATTGATTTTAATGGTTCAACGATCTCTTATGTTGTATGATGGTTTATTAATTGGCTTTTTGAGATTTCTCCCTTTTTCCTCAAAGGTGTTTGGAAAGAATAAAAAGGTAATTTTCATTTAGTACTTTAAATATTCATCAAAAAATGAAACATTTTAAAAAAAATCCCCAAAATTCACCATAAGATAATTTTAATATGATGATTAAAAAAGTGAAAATAATTTAATAAAATAAATATTATAAAATTGGTAGAAATTAATGTTAAATTATGTTTTGAATGTGTGCCTAAACCTTATTTTAGAAAAAAATATAGATTTTTTTTCAAAAAACTTTTTTTATTTTAAACAATTCATACTTTATTTATAATATATATATTACAATAATTTTAATAAATTATTTACTAATATTGATACATTAAAATTTAATGGGTAGGTTATAATCTTACACTATACTATTTCTCATTTAGATTTGGGGTTGTTGGTTTTTCCAACTATCATAGAGATTAAATTTAAAGAAATATATTTCATGGGTTATATAAGATTTTTGTTTCATGTAACATAAAATATATAATTAAATGTTATAGTTTTATAATTTTGGTGGTTTTATACTCTCACCACATTAAGAAAATTACGTCCTCACAATTTTCCCATGTACTTATAAATAATGGAATTTTTATATGAAAAAACTTAAAGAAATCACACACTCAAAAAGGGTTAATAATATATTTAAATGATACGAGATTAAGGGATGTAATAAAGGTCATATGGGATAACACATAAATTTATTTCTTTGTAGGATAAATTTGGTATAATTTTATGATATGTACATGGTATAAAATCATAATTAATTATAGTGAGTGATAGAGATCATTAATCTCAAAAACTGAATAATCATTAGAATGTTGAAGGCCAGAAAACCGTAAATTTATGATAATTTAAAGTGCCATTTGAATCCTTGATTATGAATATAAAGGGATTATTTTATTTTTTCAAGATACCTTTCCAAAAGATGGGTAATTTTTAGATGTCTATAAATATCAAGAAATAGATATACACGATACATTTCTATATCATAATAACTATTTAAACCTTTAGTTCTGATTTGATCAATTCCCATTAATTTCTTACTCCAAGGAATGAATATCCAAAAAATATATTTTTTTATTCCAAAACCATTGAAATGTAATTTTAATGGATCATAATATATATAAGACAGTTATAGGTCTATTTGTCTTTCTCCATCTAGTTTCTAAAACAAATATGGTTAACACAAGATTTATAACATAATATACTAACCTCTGAATATAAATAGTAACAACACTAGTTTAAAATTAATATTCTTCCATAAAATCTTCTAAGTAAGAAAAATTAAATATTAACCCAAACATGACATAGGCTAGTGGTAGGCGCAACACTATTGTCACCCTTTAGTTGCGGGTTTAGTTCCCATCGCCTTGTTGGATGTGATAAGTTATCACCCAATAATCATGATCTCCACAATCCAAAACTATATCAATATATTCCTATAATATACCCAAATTGAGATTACCCAAGATTTCTATGTCATCAAAGATAATATAGACCGTAATTGTTACCAATACATTTACTCTTCAGTCTTAAAAAATCTGAAGAAATTTTTTCATTAAATAACTCTTTCATATAATAAACCAATGTGTTGTATTCCCATAAATGTTTTCTAAAAGTATCTTTAATCAAGTAATATTTCCAACAATTCATTTTTCAAAAGGGGTATTTAAGTATTTAAACATATGATAAATATTTAACTAATAAAACCACGATGGTATCCATAACTCTTAAATTGATGATGAAAAATATGCTTATTAAATTTTACACAATCCCTAGATGAGTCAAAATTAATATAACCAAAATATAATTAGTAAAAAATCTTATACATTTCAATTCTTGAACCCCAATAAATAAATCGAACATCTATTTTATTTTATAATATTTCATTACATGGCCTAGGGTTTTTCCTCGTAAAGTGGAAATTAACTCAGATAATTTTTAAGATCCTCACATTTATGATAAGGAACTATAAATGGATCCTTCAGAAATCATTTGTTTTCTTTCATTATACTCGTCATTTTATTGGAAATTAAATAATTTATTCTCTTTTTTTCTACTCATAAAAAGTTTTCCCCTTCCTTTCAAAAATATCCTAGGTGTCTCTTTATGAATTTCTTATATGAAGGAAGTCAATCCTTTTCTCCATCAGGGTCCCCATCAATCGATCTCTTTGAGGACTCCATCATTATCTTATATTGTGAGTTTAGGATTTGTTTAAGGTATGTGTTTTTTATCATATTTTGGAATGAATTATTAGGAATAGTCATGATATATTTCACTCCTATCATCATACTATTTAGTTTCTCTTTTAAACCACATTATCCTTCATATTAAATGTTAACATGATTCCTTTAGGATCCATTCATTGAATAAAATAAAGAATCATAATGTAAGAAAAAATAATAATAGGGGGAAACCAAATAATAATTTATAGGACGTCTAAATCAAGACACCTTCTTTTCAATCTAGACATATTATGTTTATCCAAGGTTACTCATTACATTAGTCTATTCAAATCTTTCATAATAGGTTGTATTGAAAATGTGAATTATCCTAGGAATATATACTGGTATTGTCAAAATATGTGTACTAAAAGACCCATTGTCATGGACTGGGTGATGATTGGGTCAATCCCAATACACTATTTTCTCAATTATTACCCCTAAACTCATGTTTTCTAGAACCATGTCAACATGTAGTATCCAGATAAAAATTTATTTCTAATAAAAACAAAAAAATATATTCTCTATGAAAAATTTAGGCTTTTCATCTATGGTTTTCCTCATAGTCTATCATTAGGTATTGTTCCTTAATATATTTTTTCCTTAATATGGATCCCATGATTTCAACAAATCCTCCTCTAATACCTTCTGTAACAACTCTAAACCTAGTAACCTAGATCCAATGTCTTACTTTATTACATTGGAATATGATTCATAGAATTACATCCCGAATGACCAAATAACATAACATCCATGGGAAACTAGATATATACATGATTCCCATATTAAATTGGAAAAAAATTACATAATATTGTTTGAATAATATCATTATTACATCTAACAGATCCTTGAATATCATTCTTAGTACACTTCATGGGTTCTTTAAAAATGAAACAAAATTAGGATGAGATTAAATGATTAGTAAGGGATAATGTAATGGCCAGAACCAACTTGGTCAATTACTTTAAAAAATTTCTATTGTTTGGGGTAAACTGGGGACCACTAGTTACTCATTAAGGAGTCTTACAAAAACTTGGTTCCACCCAACAGTTCCACCAAAACAACGACACTGGTAAGAGTGGCACCATTATAGTGGCATTGTGATGGAGGTGCCGTGATGGTGGCCTAGTGATGGTGTAACAGTGATGGTGGAACCATAATGGTCACATTATCATAGTTGAACACTATAATGAGGGCACCTCTTATGGTTTTCCACTGAACCGGTGGCACTGTTACGTTGTCTGACCGAATGGTGTCCCATCCTTTTCTTTTCTTTTTCCAGTTTTTGAGTTTTTCTAGTTCCACTATGTAACATATTTTTTGACGTAAAAGTTATTTAATAACCCTTTTAAATCTCTTTAAAGATAGTAAAACATGATTTAAACCCCCAAGAGTTGGGTGAACCTTCAGTTGCCAAAAATGGGTGGCTTTTTCCTCATTGTCACACCTTTCTATGTGCCTTCCAGCTTCACCTCTGTTACCTGGTTTTATCTATTTAGAGGATAACTATTAACTCATAGTCATTTTCTACACCAAATCTCAAGATAATTATTAAATAAAAATTAATTCCATCATGTATAATCACACAATTGAGTGGTGGGACCATGATCTTCCGTTTAAGCGATTCGATATTTCTTATCCTGTAACTCTAGGATCTGGCCATTTATCACTTAGAGATTTCCTTCTTCTATGGTCCCTTATTTTCCTTGGTGCACTTGAAGTCCCCCTTTCAGAGATGAATCATGCTCCATGATGGAGCCCTTCCTGATTAGCCTTGGATAACTTGGAGTTCGTTTTTTGCAAGTCGTGCAACCCCAGTTCATGGCACAAGAAGAAATCTTCGATCATTGATCACACATACAAGGTTTTCCTTTGTCTATCCTTAATGTGTACCATGTACGGGGGGGGGGGGTATGATAATGTTTCATTGGGATGTGGATGAAACTAAACCATAATAAAGATAATAAATGGATTTTTAAATAATGTTGGGGTGTGTCTGATGATGATGATGTTATAATCTTTTATCTTTTTTTATATGTTATGAACTTTATGGGATAAATCCTACTGAAAATCATGGCCATTACTGGTCCTTTATTTCACACTAATGAACCTCTATTTTTATAGATAATCATGTGATTGAAAGGATGTAACATGGAAACTAGTTAATCATATAAACTTAGTTGATTTAATGGATGCCCAATGAATAATAATCTTTGAGTCATCACCTCGGTTAACCAAACAGAAACAGTGAGCTCGATAAATGGTGTAGAAAAATATGGTAACACCCTTGATTTCTTATTCTAATAAACACAGTTGTTTTTCTTGATACTTATAGGTTGACATGGGTGGGTATGGGATCCCTATTTTTCATTTTTTGGATTGTGGATTTGAGGTCATGTGGGGCCGTATGTTTGGGCTAGGTTTGGTTCTAGTACATCGAGGGATCTCATAGATCCATTTTGTTGGTGCAACTTTACAAGTGAACCGGGTGTGAATGCTTAAATTTATGTTTGGATGTTTTCTTCTTCTGTCCAGAGTAAGTTTGAATTGTGGATTTACCTATTAGTTTTTCAATAGTAGAGAATTATTTCTAACAAAATCACTTGATCAAGATAATAAGAATGGGTTCATTAAGGAAATGTTCTCCAGAAATGGGTGGTGCTCTTTTTGTGGTTGTTGTGCATTTTTTCATGTATGAATAATAATGTGAGTGTTTGTGTATGGGATGGTTTCATTACCATTATCTTGGGATGAGTGATTTTCTGCATATATTTATAAATTTAGTTATTGTATTTATTATTCTTACCCCACCCATGTTGAGAACATTGTGCCAAACACCACCATTTCACGGGAGAGGGTGTTTTTTCCAACATTCTAATGAGTGTCTGGTTATTATCTCATTTTTATCCCTCTACAAGGTATCCCAAGACTCTTCGAGAAGGTTGTGATAGCCTAAGGTCTATTATGTGCCAAGACACTTCGGGCAGGGTGTGTTGTGGTTGTTGGCATAGGTGTGTGAGGGTAGGATTGTTTCCCAAGTGTATTTGGGAAAAGGCCTTGGTGTCTTCAGGCACAACAATGGTTGTTCTAGCCCAGGAGTCTTCAAGAATTGTAGTGGTTGTTGTGGCCTAGGTGTTTGTGGGAGTGTATGTGTGTGGTTTTGGTGGCCTAGGTGTCTATAGGTGGGGATGTGTGTGGTTGTGGTGGCCTAAGTGTCGGCGAGCGAGATGTGTGGTCGTGATATTCTATAAGGTTGTTGTTTGGGTGGTAGTGGGACTGTAATGGATATTGGGGGGGGGGGGGGGGTTACATGTAGGGTGTCCTAAATAACCAGTGGGAAAGCGGTGCGGGGTCCCGAAACATCGATGCGATATTACTAATTCTTAACTGAATTGCGTTATTTTGGGAGTTTTCCCTAGTGAGGCTTGGTGGATAGTTTCCTTATTAGGTGCTTGGGTTATATATGTCTTCTAACAAGACATTAGAATGCCTCTACAGTTGTGCATGAGAGCTTTTGGTTTTCTCTTCTATATATACCAGTATACTCACCCTACGTATATAAAACAATATTCAGGATTCCATGAGGAATATTAAGACCATGCCAGACATTACTAGATCGGACACCGGGACATTTTTCATTGATGTTTTTCTTTATTTTGGTAAATTTCATCAGAGTTTTCATGTACTTTTTAGCACTTTATTTGGAACATGCATGTGGAAATTGTGGTTTGGCATTACTTTTACTTTTTGTATTTGGAGTTGTTTCAGATTTACCAACTTATATCACAATATTTTTCAATAAAAAGTGTAATTTTTTCCATATTACCTTTGATTCTATACCATCAGTTCTAGTCGCCACTCTGGGGTTTATTGAAGGCGGGACTCGAGAGTCCTTATCTCTCCCTCAACATGAACAAGGATGGGCCTGTCAGTTTTTTATTTCTTCCCTCATCACGGCGAAGGGGGATCATGATATAATGGTATCAGAGGTGATGGTTGAGAGATAGAATGGAGTTAGGAGTTAGAAACATTGAGGATTTCATTGGATAATAGGGAAACAATGTTAGGAGATATGGGTTCGTGAAATAGGTCATGGAAGACCAACTAGGACATGGGATTTTAGGGCCCCCTGTAACCGATGCAAGTAATCTGGACCTACAGAATGACCAAGTGTGGTTACAGTAATTACAGGGTAGAGATCATAAGAAGGGTCCAAGAATCATAATGACTTATGTTCTTGTGTGTTTTGGTTGTTTGGGTATTCTAAAATGAAAGAAAAAGTTTAATAAAAAATTAAAAGAGATCGTGTTAACTACTCAGGATTAAAAAGTTTCTTGTTTACCTTGCAGCTATGGAACCTGGACGATGACCACGTGTAGTGTGGGAGATTGAGGCCAAGGATACTGATTTGGATGATCAGCAAAGGGCTGATCGATAGGAAGAGGATGAACAGTGGAAGAAGAAACTTCATTCCTTTTAGAGGAAAACCCTTTGGAAGTATAAGGGAAGCTTTTCAGACATGGAGATGGAGGGCTTCTCAAGGAGCTGGTGATAACTTTTAACTTTATCCGGCCTCTGACAGTGTACTGGGTTGCTCTGGCTGTAAGCTAGATTTGGGGAGTAGCGTTTTAGTGGTGGACGCTCTATCTCGGGGAGAAGAGAGAGTTTGAGGTTCCATTGACTGACTTTGAGAGGGAGTTCTGGGCAGAATTCGTCTCTTCCACAATGAAGCCTGAGAAGAGGTAGGAGTTACTCTCCCTCCAACAAGGAAGTATGTCCATGAGGGAAGTTGGGATCATGTTGAAGGATCTAATACATTTTTCTCTGGAACTCTTTCCAGATGAGGACTATCAAGTGAAACATTTAGAGGAGGCACTCCGAGCTTATATTCATTATATTGTGACTCCATTCACACTACCAATGTTCTTGGAGGTTCAGAATAAGGATAAAGTGGTGGTGAGGATGCACAAACTGGTAGGTGTGTTGTGAGAGTGGAGCTGGTTAAGATCATTTAAGGGGAAGAACTTTAGTAACATGCCTCCAACCTCAGGGCCTTCTAGGTTTCGGTTGATGATGAGAAGGCCCAAATAGTTCCAGTTTCAATCTCCCAGGCCTCGCCATTTTTCTACGGACCTAGGGCATAGATTATTTATCTGTGGATGTTGTGGGAACCTTTGGAGTCAGTGCCCATATCAAGTGTACTAAAATGGATGTGAGCATGTTCCACACCCATCTTAGTATCACCAGTTTCCATCCAAGAATTTTCTGTAGCCATAGCGGGGAAAGTGTGCTCCCACTCAACTGATAATAGATATTTCAGGAGGAGGCTGGCCTAAGGGAACTCCTTAGGGACTTCTAATAGGGTGTGGTCGGGGAGGCGGCTGATAACCAAGGGTCAAAGAAGCATGGCATGGGAAGATGCACACCACTTAGGCAACAATTCCAATAGGGTTAGAGGTTATTCGAGGTGTGATCATCTTGTTTCGTACTCTTTCTTATGACTTGTTTGATTTGGGACCTTCTCACAACTTCGTTACACCCAGTCTAGCCCATGCTCTGGGTTTAGATATAGAGAGAATTCTTGTTCTCTTGGTATTGAGTACCCCAGTTGAAGGTCAAACTAACTTATCTTATGTTTTATGGGGATGTAGACTGATGTTGGGGACACATCAGTCCAGTGTGGACATTATTTTTCTATAGATACAACCATATGATGTCATTTTAGGCACTGATTGTATTTTATCTATGTACTCCATTATCATCAACTTTCGGAGAAGGGTAGTGTTTTCAAATATGGTCGTCCAAAGTGTAAATTTCATTTCCCAACGTGGTTACTAGGAAAGTAGCTGATGAGTAGAGCCCTTTCTTTCAAAGTTAGCAGAATTGTCAGGCTAGATGGTAGATATAGAGATGGTGGAAGTCCTAGAGAGTGTCATTGAGTTCTTGGACGTCTTCCCTAGTGATATGGTGACTCTACCCCCTCAACATAATGTTGACTTTAGGATAGATATCCAACTCAGTACCTGTCTGATTTTGATGGCTCCCTATCAGAGGAACCTTCTGAGTTTTGCGAGTTGGAAATCCAGGTTGATGACCAGATAAGGAATGGTTTTATCCCACCAAGTACGTCACCATGGGGAGATCTGTATAGTTTTCAAAGAAGGCATATGATGGTCTCAGTCTATGTATAGACTACCAAAGGTTGAAGGAGGTGACGATCAAGAACCGTTACCCCCTACTAAAGATCGACAACCTTTATAACTATTTAAAGGGAGAAGGTTGGTTCTCTAAAATCGACATGTGGTCGGGATATAACCTGTTGAGGGTAATGGGGGGTGATATCATGAAGACTAATTAATGGTGCATATATGAGCACTTTGAGTTTGTGGGTGTGTTATTCGGTGCCACGAATGAACTAGCCGTGTTCGTGGGGCTTAGGAACTCTATCATCTGGGAATATCTGGACTGGTTCGTAGTAATTTTTATCAATGACATATTGATATACTCAAGATTAGAGGAGAATCACGTCGAGCATCTATATATGGTTTTAGAAATTCTCTGACAACACCAACTCTATGGTAATTTTTCTAGGTGAATGTTTTGGACAAGAGAGATTCAGTTCATTGGACACGTGGTGTCCTCAGAGGGAATGGAACTGGACCTGTCGAATGCCGAAGAAGTATTTTCTTGGGTAGAACCCAAGAACGTGGCAGAGGTTTGTAAATTCATGGGTCTAGAAAGTTACTACAAAAGGATCACGCCCAATTTTTATCAAGTTGAAGCACCATTGAAATTCATGACCAAGAATGACTAGGTTTTCGTTTGGAGTGAGAATTTCCCTAAAGCCTTTAATTACATGAAGGGGAATCCAATCAGTGCCCCGGGGCCGAGGTTTCTAGAGGAAGGGGTGATATTTGATGTGTTATGTGATGCTTCAGGCCTAGGCTTGGAGTGTGTATTGATGCATTAGTAGGGTGTGATCTCTTATGGGTCTAGGCAGTAACATCCCCATGAACGTAACTATTCCACCCATGGCCTAAATCCTGTTATAGTAGTGTTCACGCTAAAGTTGAGGTAGCAATACCTCATTGGGGAATGCTTCGTGGTTTTCACGGATCACATGATCTTCAAGTATATCTTTTCCAATGTGACCGGAACATGTGGCAATTTAGGTGGATAAAGTTCCCTCAAGACTAAATCTTATAGATTTACTACACCACATGAAAGGGGAATGTGGTGGTTGATGCCTTGAGAAGGAAGTCACTGAAGGATGTGGTTTTTGAATTAGCAGATGCTGAGAAGGCAATGGAGGAGTTTTCTACCTTACACCTAGATATAGGAATATATTTTTGTAAAGGCTATCTACTCTAGATGACGGTTCATCATCCTTGGTAAAATAGGTGGAGGAGTCTCAGTGGCGGGACATAGAGGCTGAAGTGATGCGCAATTGTGTTAGGTAGGGAAATGGTCTAGAAGGGTGGTTAAAAGATGGTCAGAATCAGATGTTGTTTCATGGAAAGCCATTTTTTATAGTGGAAATGTGTGATAAAGTTCTTGGTGTGTTCTATTACTCACACCTGGTGGTACACCCAGAAGTTTTCAAGATGTTTCGGGGCATAAGGAGTTAGTTTTGGTATCCCGGGGTGAAGCGAGAAATGGAGATGTTTGTGTCAAAGTGCCTCATGTGTCAGTAGGTGAAGGATACAAACCACACCCAGGAGGTATGTGGTAGCCTTTAGATTTACCTGGGTGGAAGTGGGATGAAATCGTGATGGATTTCATCATGGTAAAACCTAGGGTTCAAGGAGGCCACAATGCTATCTTGGTAGTAGTAGACTGGCTGACGAAATAAGCTCACTTCCTGGCAGTCATGGAGTGGAGTGTGGTGGATGAATTAGAACATATTCATTTGGATGAGGTGGTGTGGTATTATGGAGTTCTGAGGTCCATTTTCTAAGACCGAGATACATGGTTTTCCTCACTAGTCTGGAATGGATTGAAACATGCTTTTAGATCAGGACTATGCCTCCACACTGCTTTCCACCCGAGACATATGGGCAGATAGAGAAGACTATCCAGACATTGGAAGATATTCTATGTGAATGTGTTTTGGACTTCAAGGGATCATGGTAATGACACCTTACTCTAGAAGAGTTTTCCTAAAACAATAAATAACACTCAACAATATGCATGGCTCCTTTAGAATCCTAGTAGGGAATATTGTGTCATTCACCTGTGTACTGGATAGATGTTGGGGAAGTAGATATTCTTGGCCTGGTGGTGGTGAAGAACAGGATGGAGAAGGTAGATATTATTCAAGAAGGGATAAAGGTGGCTCAAGAAAACCAGAAGTCGTATGCCAATCATAGAAGGAGACCCTTAGAGTTTGAGGTCGGGGACCACGCATTCTTAAGGGTCTCACCTCGGTGTGGGATACAAAGGTTTGGATGGGGGGTAAGATTTCTCAAATGTTTTTCGGACCCTTCGATGTGTTGCAACTTGTTGGAAATGTGGATTATCAACTGGTCCTACCACCACTGCTAAAGAGGGTCCACAACGTCTTCCATGTATCTCGGCTCAGTCAGTATTTACATGATGGCTCACACGTCCTCGGCTGGGGAGAGATGGATATTAATGACGATGCAATATTCATGGAGAGATAAGTCATTATCGAGGACTGTGAGGAGAAGGTGCTTCAGGGATGAACCAATCCATTGGTTTGTGTGTTATGGAGGTATGGTTTCTTTGAGGAGAGTACCTGGGAATGGGAGGCACAAATACATGCCCAGAACTCAAAGAAATTTTGAGTTTTGTTATATGTTGTTTCGTAAATTGACTATGATTTATTTCTTGACCTTGTTAACTATGAGATGGAATGTTTTTTTCTTTTTCTCTAAGTGTGTGTGTAAAGTCATCACCATGGGGATGGGGGGACCAAATCCCCAATTGAGATGCATTAAGGAGGATGTGATTAAACCCATGCGGCGAGTCAGTGCCACCCAAAGCGGATAATATCTTGACATGGGGGAAGGGACTCCCTAATCTATATTCCTTGACGATGTAACATTTAAATGTTTTTGTGGTTACTTTTGGGAAAAGATCAGTAGTGTATCTGTTATTTTTCAGGAGATAAACAAGGGATAAGAGTTCCTAGATATCAACATTTGTTCTGACATTCAAACAAATCTATAGTGATTTTTTTTCATTGAGAGGTATCTCTCGAGGCGGTTGTTCAGACCCCTCTATTTGCTTTGGGGTTAATCATGGATTCTCGAGGATGAGAATAGTTTTAGATGTATCGGATGTAATGGATTAGACCCTCCTAGTCGATTACTTTTCCAAATTTCTAGTGTTTGGGGTAACCTGGGGACTTCCAGTGACTCATTGAGGAGATTTCTAAAAACATGTTTCCACCAAAAAGTTCCACCAAAATGGGGGAACTAGTCATGGTGGCACTGCAATGGTCATAGTGTCTCGGTTCCTCACAAAAATGGTGGCACCATTACAGTGTCTCACCAAATAGTGTCCCACACATTTTCCCCATTTCATAGTTTTTCCATTTCTACTCTGTAACATATCTTTTAATGTAAAAGTGTTTTAATACCATTTTAAAGCTATTTAAAGTCAGTAAAATATTCTTTAAACCCTTAAGAGTTGGGATACCCTTCGGTTACCAAAAAAATGTGGATTTTTCTGTGGTGTCACCCCTTTCCCCATTCCTTCCAACGTCACCCATGTAATATGGTTTTCTTTGTTTATAGGATATATATTGACTCACAATTGTTATCTCCACCATCTCCGAGGATAATTATTAAATAAAAAACAATTCTATAGTGTGTAAACACACAAACATGTGGTGAAACTGCAGTCCTCCTTTCAAGTGGTTTGAGATTTTATATCATGTAAATCCAAGATCTGGACATTTATCAGATATGAGATTTCCTTCATCCAAGGTCCCTACATTTCCTTGGTGTGCTTGGAATCCCTCTTTCGGAGAAGAATCATGTGTCGTGATGGATCCCTTCCCACATAGCCTTATATTCGTCAGAGTTATTCTTCTACAACTCACGCAACCCCAGTTCTTGGCGAGAGAAGAAACCATTGATCATTGATCATCCATTTAGGGTTTTCCTTCATCTCTTTTTACTATGTATCATACGGGGTTGGTATGATAATGTTTCCTTGGGGAATGGATGAAACCAAACCTTAACGAAGATAATAAATGTATTTTAATGAACAAAGTGGTGTGTTTGATGATGGTGATGAAGTTCTCTTTTATCTTTATTTATATGTAGTGAATTGTATTGGATTATTCCCACTAAAAATTGTGGTTTTGTGGTCATTTATTACGCACTAATTCACCTAGGTTTTTATGGATAATATTGTGATTGTATGGTTGTAACATGGAAATAAGTTAATTATGTAAACTTGGTTGACTAAATGGATGCACAATAAATAAAAATATTTGTTTCATCACCCCAGTTAACCAAACATAAATAAGGAGAATGATAAATGGAATAGTTAAATATGGATACTCCCTTGCTCTATTATTCAAATAAACACAGTTGTTCTGCTTGATGCTTGTTGGGTGACATGGATGGGGATTGGATGCAAATTTTTCATATATTTTTTTGTGGATCTGAGGCCGTGTGGGGCTATATGTTGGGGCATGGTTTTGTTCTAGTAATTCAATGGATATCATGGATCCATTTTATTATTGTGACTTTAAACGAGAACCAGGTGTTAATGATTAATTTTTTTGGTTGATTACTTCTTCAGTCCAGAGTTTTTTTGACTTATGGATCGTCCTATTTGTTTCCTGGTAGTTGAGAGTTACTTCTAACAAAATCTCTTGAATAAGATAACAAGAATGGGTTCAATGGGGGAACTGTTCTCTAGAAATGGGTGGTGCTTTTTTATGACTGCTGTGCATTTGTGAATGTATGAATTACAAAGATATTGTTTGTGTATAGGATGGTTTCAGGACCTAGTTTTTGGGATGCGTTGTTTTTTACCTATATGTATAAATTTAGTTGTTGTGTTTCTTATTCTCACCCCACCCAAGTTGAGAACTTTGTGCCGAAAACCCCCATTTCATGGGGGGGGGGGATGTTTTCCCAACATTATTATGAGTGGAAGGTTATTATGTCCTTTCTGATCCCTCTCCCAGGTAGCCCAAGAATCTTCGAGCAGGGTGTGTTGTGGTGGTTGGCTCAGGTGTGTGTAGGTAGGACTGTTTTCCAAGTGTCTTCGGGATGAGGCTCAGGTGTCTTTGGGAACGACAGTGGTTGTTTTGGACCAGGTGTCTTCTAGCGTGGCAATGGTTGTTGTATCTTAGGTGTCTTCAGGTATGGATGTGTGTTTTTGTGGTGGCATAGGTGTCTGTGGGCGGGGATGTGTGTGGTTGTGGTGGCCCAGGTGTTTGTGGGTAGGATGCGTGGTTGTGATTTCCCATAAGGTTATTGTTGGGGCGTCACTGGGATTGCAGTGTAACTTATGAGGGAGGTTTGATGCACTGGATTTCATAAATAATTAGTGGTAAAGTGGTGTGAGGTACCCAAATATTTATGTGATATTAATATTACTTTACCTGACTTTCATTATTTTGGGAGTGTGCCTTGGAGAGGATGGTTGGATAGTTTCCTTGCTTAGTTCTTGGGTTATCTCTGTTTTCTGACATGAAATTAGAATGCCTCACAACTTATGCATGGGAGATTTAGGGTTTCTATACTGAGTATATTGGTATAATCACCCTACATATATAAAACTGCATTTAGGTTTCCAAAAGTACATTGCAGACCATGCCAGACTTTACTAGGTCGGATGTTAGGACAGTTGTCGTTGCAGTTTTTTATTCTTTGGTACCTTTCATAAGAGTTTTCTTGTACATTGATGCACTTTATTTTGATCATGCATGTGGAAAAGTGGTTTTACTTTACTTTTAAATTTTAAATTTTTTATTTTTTTGAGATAAACCATTTTATCTTCTGATATTTTTCTATAAAATGGGCAATATATTCCATATAACGTGTGATTCTATACCGATGGTTATAGTTTCCCCTCCAAGTACAAATAATTGTGGGACGTGGGGGGTCATTATCTCTCTTTCAACATGAAGAAGGAAGGGTCTGGCAGTTCTCTATCCCTTCCCTTATCGTGGTGATGGTGGGTCGTGATATTTAAGTACAATAGAAGCTATACTGAATAAAAAAACCTAATCAATATAGGATGGTAAATAACTGAGAAAACATTGAATTTTAATTATTTGCCTTGAATAATTAATATTTAAAGGTAAATAACTAAAAAAATTCTATTTAATCAATGAAATAAATATAATAAGTCAATGGGAATAATCCACATCACAAGGTAAATAACTGAAAAAATTCCATTTAATTAATAGACTAAGTGTGAAATTCATCCAGAGATAATATCATTGAAAAAATATCAATGAAAACAATAAATTAATTCTCAATAAGGTAAATAATTAAATATTTTTATTCATGACCATAGGAATCTTTATACGTCTACAATCCAGACTATTATTGAACCAGTTTAAAACTATTGGGTATATAAACACTAGAAACCATTTAACCAAGGCTATCCAACTGATTAACCTCATGAGATTACATATGAATTTAGAGGATATATATTATAGGTCACACATATATTTTTATGTCTAAATCATTGATAATATATAAAATAATCATATTAAGTCATGAACACTATGCCTTATCAAAAAATATCAATTGTGAATAAAGAATATAGACATATTACTTTTCTACAGTCAATAAAATAACATTAAATGTAAAAAACATTATGTATAAATTATATATAGCTTACGTAATATGTATATTCATGATGAATAATATTTATATTTAAGGGATATAATGTCCAATGATAACAAGAAAGTGGACATTTCAAGGGGAAGTTGTTGATTACAGAAAAAAAATCAAGAATGAGATTGGAAATACTTACACTAGTTAAAAAGATCATAAACGATAGATATAAATAATAATGATGGTATCAATAATACAGATCCCTAGTTTATTATAAGTAAAATAAATTGTTTATGTTATTAGTGAATATAAATACACTAAAAACTCATTATAAATATTATGGTGGAATATTATTTTTTCATAGTGAAAATATATTTTTTAAATAGTAGAAGATAAAATATTTTGAAAATAATTTTCTTTGAAAAATAACCTTTTTATCATATAAGGAATCTTTAAAATATTGAGTGTTCATGATGGGGGGAAATTCCAGGCATTCCGTATATATTAAAAAATATTCTTTCACATTTTTTTATGTTCCAAATGAGTATTGTTTGGAAAATGACCTGAATAATCCTTCCAATTTTTTTTATAAAAATTAAAACATGGGTAAAAGTTTCTATATGGAATCAATTTCGTGATTGTTTTAATCATTTTAGGAAATCACAATTATATTTAGATGGTGAAATAAACCATTACAAAGATTATACAATTTAACTAAGAATTAACCAATGAACCATTTATGTACATTAATTGTAAATCCAAATAAAAAAGTTCAAATCAAACATAATATAGTCAAAATTATTTACACACATAATCATATAATGTGAAATACAATGAAGAAATAATATAACCCAATGAAAATAAATTGAGTTATGAAATTATTTACAATATGGTTAAATTTTAGTCAAAATAGAATTGGATTAAATAATTCCACATGAAACTGAAAATACCATAAAATATTAATTAATAATGATATTATACCTCAAACAGAAAGTATATACACCATATAAATGAAATTAAGTTCATAACATTACAGTATGCCTCAATGAATATATATTTAGATGATGTACCTTTGTAAATGTTTTATTTTTGTTTAATGAACTTTAAACTGATGTATAAGGTTTTAAAGAATGTTATTAATTTATAAAATAACCATATAAATATTTATAAAATCATATAAGATACCCTTATAACATTTTACAACCCATTTTAGAAATATTTTATTGTTTTTATTGTTCTTTATGTTAATTACCATGTTTTCAGATGAATGTTTTGTCATGAAATTTAACATTCTTGAACATATTATATAGCTAAATAATATCCTAAATTATATTAATGTTAAACATATTTTTTTTCATTATATATATATTTTAATTATTATGGATATCTGAAGAAGAAAAATGGATCACATCATTTTTTGGAGACAGTATGCAGTATGTATGCATGAGTGATATTATCATTCCATTAACATGTGAAAGAAAATGGAATTTGGTGATAAATAAATATTAAACAATAAATATGATCTCATATATAGCACATATATTCATTAAATTTATCTTTATTACTTTCCATGTAAATTGTAATTGAAAAAGAATCACATCTTTCCATAGGGTGGTAGTCTACCATACACACGAATGATGTTATCATATTTTAAACATAATTGAAATTTGGAATGTATTTATGATAGTATAATTAACATAGTATAAAAATATCATAAAAATAAAATAAATGTATTAAATCCATCCCTATATCAAGCCGTTATATGTGGTTATAGAATATAAATTACATTGGTTCATGAGGCCATTTTCTGTTGTACACACAGATGATAGATTCATTTAAAATTTAATGGAATCAGAGATGGATACAAAAAATTCCATTAACATAAGAAAATATTAGGATATATAATATATAGAAGTTATTATATAATATTTTTTAATAATATTTTTAGGATGTGGAAGAAGAAACATAATGAAAATGCTCATGAAAAAACAGTACCTCTTCTTCAGATAAATTCTATTGGTTTTTACTAGAATCCATCTTAGGATGGATTTAGGATCAAATAAAAGGATCTATAACGTTTTTTCTGGAGTAATAAATTGAATTGGAAAGTTATTTATTAAACCAAATGGCTCTATAAGTGTGAAGATGGAAGGATAGGGGGTGTGTTTCAATAAGTGGGGAAGATGACACATATGGAATTTTCAAAAATATTCAATTAAAACAATATTATTATCCTTATAAAAGCCTATAAAATGGGTAATTACAAATTATTATTGGTTAAAAGGAATAAATATATCATTAAAATCAGTTTTGTATAAAATTGTAGGCCATTTTGACCATTATATTTTTTATTTAACCCCATATAAATTTGTTCTTACATTAACAATGACAGTTAATTTTTACTATTTTTACTATTTATAATGGTATAAAATTATGTACATATTATTATAAAATATAAATTATTATGATTACTAATATTGAATCTATTTTCAATATTCTATTTATTTAAGTGAAATAATCTATCTTAAAATTATAGCCACAAATGCGATGAAAACACATATTTTTTAAGAGAAACATCTCATAAGTATAGAACGTTTTAATATCAATATTCAAAATTAACTTGATTAAAATGACCTCAAAAAATAAATTTAAATATAATTGAACTAGTTTTACTTGAAACCAATTTTAAATGTAATTTAAGCATGATAATAATTAACAAATTACATTAATCAATAAAAATAGGTGTCTTTCAGTTTACATTAAAAATTGAAATATTTAATAAAAATCCCCAAATTTCACCATAATCTAATTCATATATGAATAATTCAAAAAAATTATTTCATATTATCATGTAATGTTTCTAATATTTTAGAAATTAATTTTAAATTATTTGTGCAAAGTAGTACTAAACCGTCCTTCTGAAAAAATATTGTTTTTAGATAATATTTCTTTTTCTATAAAAGTAATATTATTTTATTTCTAATAAATTGATAAAAAAAATTCATAATTTAGTGATTTTAATTCTTACCGTCCAATTTATCATCTTTTTTATAATGGTATTCTATATTATAGTCTATTTAGACATGGGGTTGCGTGTTCTACAAGTTATCAAAGAGATTAAATTTATAGAAATATATTTCATGGGTTGTTTGAGCTTGGTGCTTCTTGTATCATATGATATCAAATATGAAGTTAATTTTCAGAATTTTTTGGTTTCATATATAGTGTATGTGATACCTTTTCTGGATATTTATATTGTTAACATCCTAAAAATCAATAAAAATATGCATCGACACATCATTCTTGTTAACTAAATGAATATGTGATCCTCGTTGTGATACACTTGGGTGTATGTATCTATTATGAATATTATTTTATAGATTATTCTTCAATTAAAACAAATAAATGAGGGAAATTACATTGTTAGGCTTTGAAATATATATAGACCTAGGTTTGAGTTACATTGAATACTCAACTTCATGATTCAGAAGAAGACTAGGAGACTCATTTGGAATGAGAAACCAAATCCTATAAAATAGGTATATCATCAGATTTTTTGTTTCTACCAAACCACATGAGAATAATATCCTTCATAGATAATAATATATATCAATAAAATTGATGAAATAACCATTGGATGTTTACGTTCATTCGCACACTTTTAAATGGTCAATGGTTCATTAAGAATATGAAATATGACCTTCATTCCATAATAATTGATATGGGATCAATATAAAAAATATAATTCATGTTACGAATTACTTAAAATTAAACTGAATGTAGAATCAAATTTTTTTAGGAAGCACTTCCCCAGAAAATTCAATTAAAGAGGAAATATAGACATGATATGGTACCACTACACCATTAGGATTTTTAAATGCTAACTCGACAAGAAATTCATTGAGGATAAGAAAAAAAAATATCTGATAACATTAATTATATATGGTAATTCATATAAATAATCTCAAATTTTATACTTAATTATTTGGGTGTACCTCTCACCACCTCACTTCATAATTATATCATCAATTCCTTCCTATAACCAAAAACGTTATCCTGACTATCAAGTATCCTTAATTAAGTTGATTAATCCCGAAAAATCATTCATAAGATATCTAAATAATGAAAAGTTATCAATATATGGATCCATATGATTAACCTATATTATTTATCATCATTACCAAAAAAATTTAATTGTATCCTTTATTTAGACTTGTTACGCGGGCTGCCACTAAATTTTACAAATTTTAATATCTAAATACAGAATAAACCTATGCTAATAATATATATAACAGTGCCCCAGAGATTTAATATAAAAATAATAAATATTTATATATGAATATTATATATATTTAAGAAATAAACACTGACAAAAATATAGGGTTCATGTATTTGGATACTAGACACACAATCTTATTATTTATGAAGGATTTTGAACATATCCCAAAAAGATAATGCCACTCATTTCTCTTCAAAGAAAAACCATACTTAAACAATTCTTTATAATATGATGAAATAAATCATAAGAAATTTCACTATTGGAATCTTATTAAGAGTGACATTGAGATATATCAATTAATAATGATATGAAATCATAAGATAAAAATATTGTATTAAATTTTGAAGATAACATACAAAGTTCATACCCAATCTATCATGGATCATAAACATGATTCGTAGAAAAAAATTTACCATTTAAAAATATATGAATCATAAGAGTGATAAACAGTTATATTTTAATCATGAACTATATTTTCATGTCATAAAATTGTGGAACCATCATAAAAAAAACCATTATATATGTCAAGTTAATCTTCTTAAGACCATCATATCATAGTGGATCATGCATAAACACCCATTAACTATATCGTGACAGACCAAGAATCAAATTTGTGTCCCATATTTGATCAAGGATATCAAATTATTTCCCATTATGGCTCATGAACATCAATTTTTTTCCATAGTGGATCAAGAACATGTTTCAAGATTTAGGATATTATGATGTGAATAAATTCATCTTATCATAACCCATATAAAATAAACAACATTCATAAAATTCTCATCATCATAATCATAAAAAATATAGATAATTTTTATGGTATAATTTAATCATATCCATAGAAAATCATATTTAACATTAAAGGATAATATCAAAGGTAATAATTCCTTTAATATATCACTGTAATATTTATTTAGGAAAATACCATTTTCATTTTGAAATTACTTATTTAAAATATAAAAAACTAAAAAATGTTATAGAAAATAATTTAATTGAAAATACTCATAGAAAAATATAAATTAATCTTTAAATCATTGATCTATCATTTTTTAAGAAATTACATTCATACTGAGTTCATTAAAATAAAGGCTTTTCCCATTTTTAGTGAAATGTCAAAAGTAAATATTTTAGAAAATGACATGAATGATCCTTTGATTCATTTTTTAAAGATTAAAACCTGAAGAAAAAATAATTTATATACTCAAAGTATAATATTGAAACATTTTGAAATATTTTGGACAAAACATTGACATGAGTAAAACTTTATTTTTTAACGAAGATAAAAATACACTCTATTTTCATTAAAAACATTCATTTGTCCTTTTGAGTTCATAAATAGAGAAAAATAAAATGAAATCATGTAATATATAAAAAAAACCATAGAATTTGACAAATTAAATGGATTCATTAGGTAAGGATTATATAAATCTCCGAATGAAAATTTAAGCATAAACAATCTTAAATAAAATGTTATAGAAACAAAAATTGATTACCTAAGGTCTCAAATTATTTATTAATGTTAGAAACAACATTATAAATTAATAATTATTATAGATTTATTACATAACTATAATAATAAATATAATTCCATATATGATTTATTTTTGACAATTATCACTCATTTATTAATAATTTGTTATGAAAATCTGGACTCTATGTGATAACTACATTGTTCATCATGCATATTTCATTAAGAAAATCTCGGTCCTAATACATTTATCCTGATTTGATCATTTCCAATATTTTAATCATGATATTTAAAAAATATAAATAAATAAATAAATATATACATATTTAGAGTCATCCATAAAATGTAGAGATAGAAAAATGAATTTCACCATTCACAGAGTTGTTAGGACGTACGTACGCATGAACGTTGTTTCTATTTTTTGATGGATTTAATGAGATACAAGTAAATAATAATTCTACATTATAGAATATTTATTATATCATAAATATAAAATATATTCATTAAATACATCTTTTTTACCATACCAGTCAATATAAAAGAAAAAATGAATCATATCACTTCTTGGAGGTGGTAGTCCACCCGTATGCATCAGGGACTTCCAACATTTTGAAAGCTATGATATTATATTTCTAGAAGAATAATTATTTCATAAATATTATATATAAATATAAAATTCATGATTATAACCATCTATGAATAATGGTGATGTAAAATTAATTAAACCACTATGTGGATACAGTAAGTCATACATAACTATGAGTGGTGTTTTCATTTTCAATAGGATAGAAAAGATATGTAAAAAGGTTATCCAATAATAATAATAATTCGTCATTATTGATATACTTATGCTATTTTTGTATAATGGATACCATATATTTTTAGGAGGTATAATAATAAATGCAATTGGAAGCACTCAACTAAGAGTTATGCCTCTTCATTTATAAACAACTTATGGATTAAACATGAAGACATAAAGGGAGGGGGTTTTAGAAAGAACATAATATCTAGGATGTGGTTACAGAATCTTAGATGATATTATATCACCTATTTGGAAAGGTATATTGCTTAATGTAGTGTAAAAAATGAGAGATAAGGGGTGTTTTTATATAAGGGAGAGAAAGGAAATACTTGGAATTACAGAAAATATTAAAATAAAACTCTTTTATTTTCATGAAAGATGGTTCCAAAGGAAAAGATATTCGAATAAAATGCAAACACAAATTATTTTTCTTTTAACTGAATTAATAATGTGTTGGTGTTTCGTAAGAAATTTGGAAAATTATTAAATCTGTAAAAATTAAAAATATTATCTCTTGATAAATAAAATACTCCCCTCTTTCAAATAAAAATTTCCGACCAAAACTAGCCTCATTTAATCTTTATTTTTTTTATATATTTTAACATTAAAAGGGTGACATTTTGGTTTTATTATTTTTATAAATATATATGAACGTCATATTTATTGAAATATATCACTTAGTTTCTATATATTTTATATGTGGATTGAAATGGATGCAATCCATCAATCCAATAGGATATTGGGACGTGTCTGGGGTTTTTTAAATCCTTAACAAAATGTTTTGACCCTATTTTAAACATTTTAGCATTACTAAGGTATCAAAAGTTTACCATGTTTAAAGTTTATATTGTAAAAAAATAAAGGGGGCCAATTTAAAAAATTCAATTATCCTTAATCCAAATATAAAATCATTTTCTTAAGATAGAATTTATATAGGTTTTATAACATCATTTTAAAAGAAGTGTGGAAAACATTGTGAAAAACGTTTTATAGGAAAATTCAATTTAAAGAAAAAAATTGAATATATATTATTATATCATGTTGAGAAGAATATCAAAAGAATGATAAAGAATTTTAATGAAACTAAAATATATAAATTACATCAAAATAATTCCCCAAAATTGATTAATTTAATTTAACAATATAAAAACACATTGTGTTTAGAAAAATAATTTTTCCTGAATAAAATATCATTTCCTTTTAAGTTATTTTTTATTTTCATTTCAAATTAATTTATAACTGATGAATTCATTTTATAAAGTTGTAAACCATAATTTTTTCCTAAATATTTTTTAGTACTATTTAGACGTGCCAATATAATAGTTTATAGATAACTATCACATTAAATAATAATTTAGTAGTATTTTTCAGTTTGTTTAAACATGGTGTAGCATGTAAATAATTGTACAAAAGAAATAAAATATATTTATAGAAAACTATATATCAAAATGTTGAGGTGTTATAAAGGTTCATCATTTGCTATTCGAGTGAATATAAATTTTATAAATCTTAATGTTCCAATATTTTTAGTAACAAAAATTTATTTTTCATAAAGAAAACAACCAAAACAATGTTTTATGTTAAACCAGATTCATAATAAGTTTGTTATTTTATTAAAAAAAATAAATTGGGTAATTAGTTTAATCAGCATTCATATGTGTTTGTGTAGATATATATTCATAAATATAATCATATAATATAAATTTATCTACACACGTAGATAAATATATTTACCCACAGCTGCTCTAACACAGATTATGTAAATATTTGTTTGTATTACATGGAAAATTATATATATAAATAGCATATATATAATGTTAAAATTTATGTATAAATGATTAATATATTTTTATATATAATTATAAACTATAAATATTATATTAATATATATTTATTGTGTAAAATATGATGTGTGATATTTTTATATACATACACATATATATGATGTTAATATACATGAAAATGAATTATTTTAATATTTTACATGTATAACATATGTACTTTATATAGTATACTATATATGTATAATTTATAATATAAACTTTCGATATACTTTACGTAAATAATTTATATATTTACAATATAGACTTTGTATAATTAATTTGGTATAATTTATATATGTATATGTCATATTTTATATGTATATATATTTAAATATATTCATTATATAACTAATATATGTAAAAATGATATGTTACATGCATACATTATATGAGGTATTCGTATAAATCTATGTATGTATCTATTTTTGGGGAAATACAAATATTTTTGAATTAAATACAATAAATATGAACAAAAAAGGAATGGAGTATAATCAAATAATGAATGTGTATGAGGATGGGGTTAAATAGTTCATCAAAATTAGAACAATGTATGGGAAAAACATTTTCAAATTATTTATCCATGATTTAATTTTCATTATTCAAGGTGAATTTTTCTAGATGAGTTAGAAGAACACATAATCTATTACACAATTGATACAAGGTATAAATGTTATACTAAACATGTTTAAAAACTAAATCTTACTAATTTCTTGAATAAAAATATTGATTTCAAGCTGTGTTATATATTTAGAAGTGAATATGATGATTAGTATAATAGTGCAGAAATGAATGTAGCAGTTTTAGATAATAATTGAGATTACCCAAAATTATATGATTTGTTGGTTAACCTCTTATATATTCCAGAATATAATAGTTTTAGAAAATATAGAACAATATTAACAATTATAAATCATTAAAAAATAGATACATATGGAGTGATACCAACATTATAGAATTACATTACCACTCAATGGAAATGTTAATAAATTAAAATGAGGTTTCTAGGAAACATAAAAAACTAAAGGAAGGTTATATTCCATGGGTTTGACATTTAAAAAAATACATGTCTTTCTAAATAGATATATTTTATTCCAAAAGTACTATACCTCGCCTAAAAAGTCCCATAAATGATATTTTTATAGACTGAAAAAATTAATCAAGTCCTTTGATCATTTTATAGTAGTTTCCAAAAATTGACCGATTTAGATGATTATATGAAATTGTGAAGATTGAAAGTCAATTAACATGGTACAAAAAATAAAACAATTCCAGATAAGAAGCATTGATACTCAAAAAATGCTCCTCACTAGAATAAAATTAATCACGAGTACCCTAAATACGTAAATAATACAAAAAACATTGTCTTACATTATTTAAAATGACATGGTTCGTTTACTTGGGAAAATCCAAATTTATAATAGATGACCATTTATGTAAGAAATTTCTTACTTTCCACTATAGATAAGTATAATGAATATCTACATTATTTTATATCTACTTATTTCATGTCTAAAATAATAAGGTAATGATACTAATGTTTCTTTTGCACAATTGATCTAATATGTAAAATTTATATAGTATATTGGTTTTATTGTATAGATACATATAATAAAAAACAGATAATAGGGAAATATATGTTTTTCAGGATGATAAATTACTATATGAATTATTATAGTTTATTAGTGTCCAAAATTAATGGAATATTAGAGTTCATATATGTTAATATAGTATACAATCATTTAGGATGAAACAATATATAAATATTTTTTTATAGATCATAAAATTTTAACTAAAATAAATAAATAAATATAATGTAAAATAACACCCAATTGAAAAGTAAATAAAGGCACGTCACCTTCTCCCTTAATATGGTATGACCATTTTTAAATGGTAAAGTATATTATAAATATTTTTTGTAATCCTTTATTGAAAATACATATAAAAAATGATTAGAAAATGTGATTAGTTTTTGTTCTAGTTTATAAATTATAATCATTTGTGTCACAAAGATTTTTTTGTTAGCATACATATTGAAGAAAATATACGTGATAGTGTGATTGGAATGTTACTAAATATTACATCATGTCAAGGTATGTCTAATTGATACAAGGAAAAAATTACACAATAAAAATATGGAAGGCCTTCTTTATTTTTCCAGAAGCTCTAATTCTATCAGGGGAAATAAGCATAATAATTAGGAAATATTCCTAATTATATAATTTTTCTAGTTGAGTATCCATAAATATTAATAACATGTCATCAATGGATCACTTGAAGTAACCAGTATTAATATCCCCCAAAATTAATGTATTGATGCATGAATGAATACCTATAGATTTACATCTTTTCTATTAATAAATTATTAACACATAATAAAAAATTTTATATTCTCCTTCATGGACATATCTAAAAGAGTTATAAAGTCGATCATGTTTTGAAATTTTATAAAATAAATAATTATCATATTATGTGAATCATATATGTTTTTACCATGTTCATTATTTTATATAATAAGGAAATTGATGGTTGAATGGGTGAATGAAATTCAACTTGTGGATATAAATATATTATAAGTGGTTATATCAAAAAATCGTATATATATATATAATTATATAAATATATTTTCAGAAATTAAATTCACCAATAAGATCATTTTCGGTTTTAGTATATTATTGAATAAATTGTTGAGTTATATACTGAGAACTAATCCAATGTGGATAACATTGTGCTTCAAAAAACTATTGACAATCATAATGTCAAGGTTAAAAAAAGTGAAGCAGTTTTTTTATAATACCATAACATATTTGATGTAATATCACATATTTTCTTTTCATAATAGTATAAAGGTTTTACTATAAATTTGAACACATAAATTCAATCCTTGAAAAATTCAATCCAAAAGGGGTTTAAATACAGATATCAAATTAACACAATTGATAGATTATAGGGTTGTTTAGAGATCTCATTTCAAGAAGTTATATATAAATACTAAATCAATTTTTGAAATAGTATGGTGAATTGATAAGAGACTAAGTGTATATGTATTTTATTATATTCGATACATCATTAATTATTATACATTAAATATAAAGTGACATGATTATTGTATTATGAAGAGAAATAGATTAGTTACTATCTAGGAGGAAGTGATGTTTTTTCCAGTAGCAGGGATTGAAATAAAATTTATATGAAAATGCATCACGTTATATTCAATGAAAAGTGATGTGTTATTGATTATAAAATATTTAAGGTGTGTTATTTTCATTATATATATCATGATAATATTGGTATAGATATTGTTGGTTAATTCTGATTCAAAAAAGTGAATTTTAGTATTAAAATAAACAAAGACGATCCCTTCATAATGAAATCCCAAGAAGTCAAACTATTTTATGCACGAGATCCTAAAATAAATAATTGCCCTATAGTTATTTTATAGATTAAAATTAATCTAGAATAAAGTAAAAAATAATTAGAGGATTTTCCTTCCATTAGGCCATTATATTTATTTCATAGTGTTCCTATAGTTTATGGTGTAATTTTTGTCATACAAGATTACAAAGTGGGTATTTTTATAATTGATAGAGGTGTAATTTTTTTTCAAAAAATATGAAAAAATGTGATTATAAAAAATAAGTTTTATTTCTTATTTTTTTTGATATACAAAGTATTATTAATATAGGTTTTTTATATTTTAATTTATTTATTTGACATTTTGTGTCAAAAATGAATTCTACACCTATTAAAATTAGTTCCCTCTCAGGATTATGCTTTAAATTTTTTTCCATGGACAAAGGAAGATGATTGAAATTCATGTTTGGGTGGAATGCATGATGTCAATTTATTGAACAAAAAAGTCAATTTTCAGTAGTTAAATTGGATTTAATGCTTGAATGAATACACCATGTACTATAGATACCTTACACAATGTTGTCATTGTAATGAATGATAATATTTTGGAAGACATTGTGGTAATATTTTAATAAACATTTTATACATTCCCTAAAAATACATTAATTAAACGATGATGTATTTATATTTTTAATAAAATTTAAATTTATATTAGACTAATATAAGATAAAACACATATTTAGGGTTTCGTAAAAAGTGAAAGAGTTTTTAAGCTGAATCTCACAATAAACTATAATAAGAATACCAAGGAGAACACAAATGCTTACACACCAACTATATAAATGAGCAATATAATCTAATATACGGGAGATTACTTCGTTAAATCTTTTGATAATGATACATCAATAAATATATTTTTATTGATTGTTATTTATTTTTCATTATATATATAATTAATTTTTCTGCATAAATAATAATTAATAAAATAATAAAAAAATTCATAAAATAAATAGCGACCAAGACAATAACTATACCCCAAATCTATAGAGATGATAAGTTAGACAATACTTGGGAAAAAATTTATAAATAATTTAATTTTACCGTAACACATTTATATATAACAATGAATGGAATTATGTATTTTATTTATTTAAGATTTTATAAATAATAATATATATTTACAATAATCCATTGGAATATTCTTGAGAAGGTGACTAATATATTAAAAAATAAAATATTATATGAAACTCTAAATAAGTTATGGGAATCTTTGGTGAGTATTAAATAAAGAAAATTTATTATTCTTTAAAATATTAAAAAATAAAATCAATTGTTTATATTTGATTATATTTTTTCAATTTAGGCCCAATATAAGTAAACTAATAATAGTTAATATGAACTAATTAAAAATTCATTCAAGTGTTAATAATTGTATGGCCCTGAAAATGGTGTTCATTTTAAAGTCTCACCATGAGACTGATTATAGATATCATGAGAACATGTGTAGTTTGATGAAAAAAACTAAATATACGAATACTATAATTTCTAAATTTGATATAGAGGAAAATTTAAAAAAGTAAATATTATAAATTAACATTCCAATTGATCTTTAATAATGTTCTACACAAAAAATACCACATTGTATCGATAGAGAGACAAGTAGTTGAAACGGTAAAAAATTCCCTCAAATTCCCTCCATACCTATGCTAATCAATTTTTTTAAAATTGAATATAGAATTTGAGAAAATAATTATTCATAATTTTAAGTGTTTAAAATATTTCATTGATATATTGATATTGATTTATATTTATCATCACCCTATAAAATAATAAACTAAGAGTTACAATGTAAAATACTCATCATGACACCCTATATAATAAAAAATTACTAACATATCACTTGAGATTTATGATTTAGGTATCTCATGAGTTGAGTGTTGAGAATGATATTCCAATTGATGATATTGATATTAAAATAGAGAATAGTCTATTGGAACCCTGATAGAATGGCCAGCTAATCTAACAATGAAACATGATGATAAAAGGGTATTATATTTCAAATTTATATTTTATTCAATAAAAATATGTATTTTCTGAATATAGTTTAATTAATGTATATAATGAAAGAGATGATAAAATATGCAGTGATAGTTGGATATAATATATTAGTTGGATAAACCAAAAAGTCAAATCAATATATATTATCCCCACTCATAGATCTACCACTCCTTTTGAAATTCCATATTTTCAAAAATAATTTTTTTTTAAAAATGGTGATACTTGTAACATTATATTTTATACACATAAATATAGAATAATGAATCATAACATTATTGGTCTTGAGCTTTGAAATGAATTTTTTAAACATTAATGGTTAAAAGAGTTTGTTTTGAAGGGATATATGATGCACATTTTTGTAAACCTTATCTCTAATAATTGATGTATCGTTTTCATTAAAAGTTTAAATTAGTCATACTTTTTTCACACATTTCTATCATTATTAATTATAAAAACACATAATTATAATAATTTTTCCTTTTTCAATCACAATTTCACTCCTATATAATAAGAAATTATGTAGAAAAAAGAAATTATAGTAGAGAATACAATGTTTCTGATTAATTTGAAAAAAAATGATAAACTTCTTTTAATAAATACCATGTAAAAGTAAAACTATATACTATAAATAAATGTATTATAGATTAATTTTTTAACATTATTTTCCTTTTAATTTCTCTTGGGATCATATGATATTTATTCTGATTAAAAGATGTAGTTCAATTATATAATTTATGGATCTAATAATGGATATCTAATAAATCCACCGCAAATGATATTATTTTTTAATTATTTATTATTCAGCCATTGGGATTTCACATGAGTTGATAATAATATTGAGTGTGTCTCCAGAAGTCATCCTTCTAAAGAAAAAGTGTTGGAGACTTTCTCAATAGGGTTATCATCATATTTGTATGGATTACATTAAACATTTAAAATAAAAATAAAATAAAATATCCCATAAATATATAAATTAATTTACTAACCAAAACATCTGAAAAATGTGTATCACATTCTATTCAGACAAATAGAAGCCACATACAATGACACATCTATGAGTAATTTATCTCCACTATAACTCTAATTAGGTATCATGTAATTTACCTCCACTTAATATCCTCATATATCTAGATCTAAGGTAATTGAATACCACCATAACCTCTATCTAGGTAATCTATAATATTTTATACATTAATAAAGGATGATTATTTAAATATACTCAGTAATTTATTCTATTAGATGATAACATGTATGTGTAAAAAAATCATACTAATTAATCAGTTTATGAAAAAAATAAAAATATTAAACATTCATTCTCTTAAAATTATCCATCCATACCACTTCCATTATACACCCAATAAAAACACATTTTCTAATTAAACATACTTCCATGGAACCAACTCACATAGCTCCCCCAAATATATATTATCCACCAAGTCAAAAAAGACCCAGATTCACCATAACCCACCTTTATACCACATCCAATGATAAAGAAGGAATATATATATAGATAATTAAATGTAATGTCACATTGTATTTAAAAACATTCAAAAAATAACTATTATATCATTATATATTAGTCTATGTATAGAGACCTCACAATACTATATCAATGGGCCTGAAGCTATCCACTACATGGGATCCCTCATTTTATAGGGTGTTAAAATTTATGGAATACCCACAAACATAACCTATATTGTTTGGGAATAATTATAACCTCAAGGGAACTCACTGTATTATCAGTTATTAACCCTCAAGTATTCAAGTAATCATCTTTATCATCACTACCACTCATCACATATCCACTTTGTGTATCGAAAATCATCCAAACCATTACCAAAACAACAACCACCACCCTTATGTATAAAAAATGAGTTCAATACCTCATTATCAATTTTATCTCCAATTTAGGCCACCATTATCATAAATTCCCTCTATTTTATATAATTTTATACTTTATTGGGTTAAGTGAGAACTCGCACAAAAACGATAAAAGTATGATTACAACCTAATTTACTTAGGCAATGAGTCAGGAAATAATCTATTGGAACTACAAAAATTAAAAAAAACCATGAAAGAGAATTAAAATTGAGGAAATTGCATCACCATGATAAACCTCATCTATGTGACCTATGAACATAAAAAAACTAGAATCAAAACTAACCACATGGAAAAAATTCATGAACCGAATTCCTCATCAGCTGTACTTAATTCAAGAACATAGGTAATCCACCACATTTTGATCTAAACCCATTTAATCAATTACATAATCGATAAAACCCACCTCCATGTATTGTTATATATCATCCACAAAAGGGTTGGGAATTCTGTCACACAATATGTCCAAAGAGATAATTTGTCAAAGACACCTTGGATTAAAATGAAATATTTACACTACACATTTTCATGGAGAATCAAATAAAAAAATTAAAAAAAGAAAATATGTCTGAGTAATGCTACATGAGCACTTAGAGAGGGAAAATACTATAGTGGAAGAGATAATGTTGAATACACATATTAGATCAAAGAATAATAAAAACCAACAAAATATATAATTTAATAGTTTTAAAATGTAAGAAATCCTAAGAAAAATCATCTATAACATTACTCATGAAAAATTAGTCAAAGGATTCAAAACAACAATGAAATATATAACCAATACCTTGTGGTTATAGTGATGGGGATGAAGTATAATATACCAAACAACCAAATATATTGAATTATATAAATATCTGTTAGACCCACATGAGGGGTAATACCTTGAGAGTGTGTGTATGCAGTAGGGTAGATCAAGGTAAGATAATTGTAAAACATCACCCAGTCATTTTATTCAATCATCAAAAAAATAGTTCACTAGTAATATCATAATAACATATTAGGAAAAGAAATTCATGTAATATGCACAGATTATTTTTCTAATTCACCAATGCCAGGTTATATCCAATGATAATACACACTGAGATAGACTAATTTACCAAAAATCACTAGATCACAAATATATTTACAATTTTTGTGTAGATACACTATTTTCAAAGTTTACAACCAATTACAACAATGGACACACTACTCTCTCAACTAATGTGAATGAAAATGAACCCCAAATAATTTTAAGATGATTCAAATATGATTTGAAAAGGTTCATAGATACATGGGTGTGGAAATAATCTTTTTTTTATTGAATTATATGAATTCATCTTTACCATGCAATATTTTGTCTTCAAAAACTCATTTTAATATAAAAACTAATATGAACAAAATTAACCATGAAATTTCGTTACAATTTTTTTTTTTATAGTTTCCTCCCACTTTTCCTTCAATGTAGTCTCTTTATGGTATTATTTATATATAGTTTCATCATCGATGCCTTTAATAAAGTTTTTATATGGTTCCCAACTTTTCAAGTATGATCTTCTTAGTATATTATTTCCCCATATTTTTCATCAAAACCATAGTTAGATAAATGACATGATTTATACACTCTTATCTCTAACTAAAAGATTATTCCCCACATAGTTATGTTATTTGGGTTATATTTATAGAAAAATGATCCCATAAAACATTTTTCAATGAATCTTATTTTTTTCATAACACCACAATATTTTATATATCGCATTTTCTAAATGATCCAACTGTGTTCAATATATTTTTCTATATACAACAACACATTATAATTAAGCTGGGATATATTTGTATAAAAATATAAATATTAATTCTGATCAATAAAACCAAGTTATTTAATTATGAGGAATAAAAAAGGGAAATCACTTTATAAAATATATGAATTTAGAAAATAAAGGCTAAATTTTAATATAAATTAAAAATAATGTATTTTCCTAAAATAGATAATAATAATATTTTTATATAGAAAATATATTTCTAAAAATTTCAATTTTGTTGGATATTTTTAAAGAAGAATATGATTAATGTTGACAATTTGTTTTTTATATTGATAATTATTTAGAACCAAAATACATAGTCAATGATATGAAATAAGAATAATAACTATTACTTTTCTATAAAGAAATTTTCCAATAAAAATATTTGTTCATTTTATTTAATTATTTTATTATAAAATTAAATTATTAATTTTTATATTTTAAATTTAAAAAAGGTAATAGAATTTTTTGAATTTATAATAAAAATATTATCATAAGTTGATTTTTATATTTTTAGAATCTCACTTCTTTTTAAGTGCATAGTGAAAAATATTGATTTTTCAAAAAATTATCACTTTTATGGCATTATCATATTTAAAATATGAATTAAATATTTTTTAAACCATTATAAATTTAATATATTCACTTATAAGTAAAATAAAAAATTTATTATTACTATTTTTTATCCAACCTATACATATCATTTTGGAAACACATGTATTGTTTTATCTTAATAATATATTTTTTAAACTAATAAATAATTTTATTCATTTGTAGGAATTATATATATAATTATTTTAAATAATTTATATTAAAAGTATATATTATTTAGATTTCCCAATTAAATTTTATTTAAAAAATTTAGGAATACCAATATCAAATTTGATGACCATGATAATGGTAAAAATTATATTTTATGAGATTTTTTTAATATTATGAATTTTTTATCTAATCAAATAAACAAATATTTTTTTAATTATGAAAATAATTATATGTTTAAAAAATTTATATTTATATTAATGAACATTTTATTTGTAACCAATTCTAAATAAGATTAGGAACACATAATGTTCAAAACACAATATTAATATAAAAATATATTTTTCTATATATAAAATGGTTTAGTGTAAAATATAATTTTATCTTATTTAGATTTAGAATTAGATTATTTGAAATTCAAATTTGCATTTCTTAGCCATCAACCATATTCTTATGTGTGGGTTATCACTATGTTATCCATTTTATTGACTTGAGGAACAATATTTTTGTTCTGTTTATTGTTATTTCAATAAGAATTACTATCATCATATTGACTGTGTATTTTCTAACAATCCACCTTCTTTATCTATATTGGGTATGATTATGTAATAAATTTTATTAAAATTAGAAAATTATTAGTGTTTCATATTTTATTATTCCAGTACAGACTATTTTTGGAACAGTTGACTATCTATTATTTACTCATTATCTTATATGTTGAATGCATTAGAAATTAAAATGTGATAGGTTGGACATGATATTATAGATCCCTTTTCTTCATGTGATGGTATCATGATACAAAAATGTTTTGGTATTGGTGAATTAATTTCCAGTTCAAAAATACTTTATATATCCCATCTTGATGAAAACAATTACATCTTTACCATAAACTAATGAAAATAATGATGTCTCACTTGAGGCCATGACAGAAAGATCATGATGTCCTAATTATTACCTTCAATCACCATGAATTAACTTATTATTATCCATTATACATATTTATTTTAAATTATATGTGTTAATATATGATTCTATGAGTTTCACTTGATTCGGGCATAATTTTTATTACATAATATTCATATAATATTTATGTCATGATTTTCACAATTTTATTTTTCTCTTATAAATTGTTTAAAATCAACCTTTATTTTGTTTTCATTAAACTAGGTTATGAATTAATTAAATATAATTTATATGTATAACATGATATCTTATGTGGATAATTTATGGGAGATATTGAAAACTTTTTTTATTAGGTTGTTTTTTATTGTGAAAAAGTATCCTTTAGTTATGAAAGTCACAAGGTTTATAATTTTTATGTTTTATACCATTTACCAAATAATATAAATCTAAAATATCTTATGAATTTATATAATTTAATTTTTTTAGGAATATAATTGTGGTATATTCATGTTTTCGAATCTATAGTGGATATGTAAGATTGTTTGTAATGAATGCCTTTTAGGCATCTGATCTGGGAGGGTAGGTTTTGGGGTCGAATAGTTGGAGTAAGAGAAAGGTTTAGATAACATTAGACATTATAATGTTATTGGTTAATTATTAAATTGATATTAAGGTGTGAAATATTAATTTATATCATAATTTCAAAGTTATAAAAATCCATTTTGGTTAGTTGATGTAATAATGAATATTTTAGTGACTTAGATAAGAAAGATTTAATTAAAACACTACAGATATCTCATATAGGTAATTTTAATTATATGATAATATCTTAATGTATTGTTAAAATAAATATCATATGGGTCTCCAAGAAATTCAATCCCTGTTTGGATCCTATATATGGAAACATGCTCTTATGAAAATTTACCTAGAGGTAATGACCCAGAATATTGTGATTTAGTATTAACTCAATCATCACTTGGTGCATAAAAAAGAGGAATAACTACATGAATATTGTGAAGTTACCATGTGATATGTCTTGTTCAATAAAATTATATTTATATTATATTATAAATGATTTATGTATGATGAAAACAAATTAGGAACAAGAAATAATAAAAACTAACCATAGATAACCAAGGATTGAATAAAGATAATCATAGGTTAATTTGAACGTATCATATGTCAAAAAAATGAATCATTTGTGAAAAATTTTAAGATTAATATTCTCTTATTCGCATTTTTGGTATTATAATTAAAAATATTGGTCTATGTATTTTTTTGATATAGAATCATAAAGACTGTGACATGAAAAGAATTCATCAAGAAATCACTATGTCTTATAACTGAATAAGGGAGTATACTTAAATAGATATGAATATTAGTATATGACTATTGTGATGGAAAACCTATATTTTTGAGTCTTACATAATGTTAAGATAATGCTATTTTAATTGAAATTAAATCTTGAAAACATGATATATTTTCATTAGTAAGTGATATTCATCAATTATATCCAAGAATATTCCAAAAGTAATTATGACTATGTGAAATATATACAGATTATTATTTACAAGATTTTATTTTAAATATGTGGAAAAATTTATTAAATGGTATCAATAACCTTTAATGGTTATTTTATGGATATGTTATATTTATGGGATAAATATCCAAGAACACATGATTTAGATATGGATAACTCTTAGGTTTAAAATATTCATGATATTGAGGTAATAAAGGGTTTATTAATTGTTAGAAAAGTTGGTTATATGATATCAACAACCATGAATTTGACTGTTGAGTTAATGAAAAAGTGATCTATGATATCCTCATTGATGTATATATATATCTATGTTGGGATTATTATATTCATTGACTATTGTGTTAATTAATGAAGGTGGTGGAAAATATCATTTGACTGTTAAAGATAATGTCAGTTTCTGGAAGACTAAATTGATTCACGGTGGTTTATGGAGTTAGGGATTTAAGTCGTTTTAAAATAGACACATTTTAAAGAATGTATGAATAGGGTATATTTATACCAGATTATATGGTTTTATGATTGATTAATATTTTTTGCAGAAATATATTCAACTTTATTTTACATAATAAATAATGGTGGATGTGAAATTAGAATTTATAGCCCATAACCTCAATACATCAAAACAACCGTCACTTGCATTGATCAGTGTGTGGATAATTAAAAATTTCGAGACATAAATTATTTCGAGGGGGGGGGGGTAATGCAACACCTTTGTATTTTAATGTAAGAATTCCTTTATATGACTTCAATTTGTTGAAATATTTTACCACACATAACATCGAACAAAAAAGAATCCATGATATATTTATATAAAAATATAAGTGTTGTGTTTGTCTGTTAAAAGAAAGTAGTTGAATTTTTAGAAATAAATATGAGTAAAATATTAATGATATATATTTATAAATAATATATGTATAATTTTAATATGAAATTAATGAAATTTTTTAACCTAAAATGACTCATATGATCATTTATTATTTAGAAAAGTATTTTCAATAAATTTCCATATTTGGAATTATGCATTTTTATTTAAATAAACATATGATTAATGATGTTAAATTCTATTTTATATTAACAATTGGTAAACAAAAAATAATTTTGTGAATAATATAAAATTGTAATAATAATAGTTAATATTTAAGGATTTAATTTTATAATAAAAACAATTTTTAGGTGAATAGTGGAAAATACTGATTTTGCAAAATATATCAATTTTATGAAATTATTATAGTATATAAATTATGTAAATATTTTTCAAAAATCATTATTAAAAATATTTATATATATTAATAAAATAAACAATTTCAAATTAATATGTCATTTTTTTAAACCCATGCATATCATTATGGAAAAAAAAGTTATATTTTATTCTTATAACTATTTCAATTATAGGAATAATTAATTTTCAACCTTTATATAAATTAAATCTACAAAAATTTGTTTAATATTTTTGATCAACATGATCTAATTAAAGAATAATTTAAATTTAAATTTCTATTTTAATGTATGATTACTAAAATTAATGTTAATGACTTTTATAATGGTAAAATTATTATTAAAAAAGAATTGTTTCATTAATATTTTGTAAATTTTATGTAATTAACTAAATTATTTTATTTTAAATTATGAAAATAATTTTTTGGAACATGTATAAATATTTTATATCACTTTTAATTGTAAACCAATGCAAAATAATATTACTAACACATAATTGTTGAGTCAAAATATTTCTACAAAAATAGTTATATATATATATATATAATGAATCAATTTAAAATATTGTTTTTTCATATTTAGAAATTAAATTAAATATATTTTTGATTAAATTCATGTCTAGAACACCTAAAATTGGAATGTTGTGTTGTTTAATATTTTTAGTATAACAAAAACCACATTGATTAATACTAATAATCATGGTAATAAGAATAAGAGTAAAAAAATAAGAAAAAAATGACTTCCAACACATTTAATTTTTTGGAAAGATAATTGGTTGAGGATTTATAAACCTGATATCACAAAAAATATCATTATTTATAAATTATTTGATTACTTGATCCATTAATTTTTTATTGATATCACTGAAATGTTAATGGGCATTCCAAAAGGTTTCCTTTTTTTCTTCTCTTATAAATGAAGATATATCCTACCCTTTCTAGCACACCCATTCCATCAAATTTTTTCTTGAAATTTTACCTCTTATATCCTCATATAATATATTTTCATGTTAATAATCCTCCATTATCCATTATTTATCCGAAACACTTCTTATCCTTAAAGAATTTCAAGATAATTTTAAACTCCCAATGTGAGTATTTCTTAATCATTACACTTCATTCAAAATATTTTCTTTCCAAATCAAACATTACATGAGTAATAAAATTAAAATAGTATCATTAGTTTCATAAAGAGTTTTTATATTCATGGAACACCACATATTTATTCCATTCCACCCACTAATAGAAAAAAATAACATCATCCGAGTGTTGTGCGGACAACCACAACCACAATGTAGTGTTTTTCATATTTCATAATAATATTAAATATTTGTAAAACCAGTTAAAATATAATTCATAAAATAAAAAACATCAAAATTATATCATTATTTTAATATTATAATGATATTACATACTTCCATAACCATACTCATCAATCGAGATATAACATCATCATGTCTCGTTCTAGTTTGACAACCTACAAAAAAACATGCTATACCACTATAGCATGGATAATTCTGGGAAATAATATACTAATATTATTATTTTATAATAATGAAATAATTTTTTTGGAATAGTAATTTAGGTATTTAAATTGTTGTTTAATTATCATCTTTGTTCACCAAAATTATAGAAACAAGCTATCATCGATTCAATTTTCACGCAATCATAAGAAAATAGATATTAATAAATAAATATAATATATCAATAAATGGTATATATTAAATGAAATATATATGAATAAGGATCCTAATATGGTATCTAATAAAATTTATTAAATTATTTAGTAATTTATGTTCATGTGCAGAATGAATCCGGAACAATGTAAGATGTTCTTTGTCACAAAAACTCAATTATTTAAGACATGCTTCTACTATGAAATGTTTTTTCCATTTCATGGTTTAATTTATACCACATTAATAATTTATATCATTATTATCTAATTTTATTTGGTAATTAATGTTACAAATTGAAATTATATCCTTCAAGGGGTTTTGATTTTCATGTTTCAAAAGCTGTGAGTATTTTATTGGTCGCAATTCTGATTCTTTGAGACATGTTATATGTTATGAACCATGATTTCTTTTTATAGTGTTATATTCATATAATATCCAATAAATAATATATTAATTATTAAAATATAAATTTTGGTAAATAATAACCCAATAATTTCATTTTTATCAAATATTATTTGACAAAGTTGTTACCCTAATTATATGGTTTTTTGGTTACTCAATTTTCATTCATTGAATTAAAATGATTCATATTGATATTTTATTGGATTATTACACCTTAATATTTTATAATTTTTTTATTTTATATTACTATTTTAATGATTATGTTTTAATATAGAAGAATGTTTTACAACATTGTTTTTTATCAAAATTAATTTCAATGTATTAAAAAAGGTTCCTTTAATATCCAATTGAATTATCATTGGCTTTATATTTCTTATAGAGGAATTAATATAATTATCACGGATCCATTATTGGTTATTATTTTTAAAAGAAATTTTTTTCAAAATATTTTACTTTTACTTTTGAAAATTTATTTATACTATGGAATGTAAATTTTTATGTCATGACAATGATAAAATGTTTTCTAAATGATATTTTAAGTTTTCACCTCCATTTTCCTTTTTATATTAAAAATGATTTAGGCTCAAGAGATTTACCATTCATTATTTATCAAAGAAATATATATATATATATATATAGAATTAAGAGGATTTAATGCATGGTATTTATCAATTGGACAATTGATCCCTTCTTATATGATGTTGTTCAAGGAATTATTTTGCAAAGATGTTTTTGATCAATGTCCTCATCCTTTTGAGTTACCTCTAGTAAACTTTAGAATTTTTTTGAAACCAAAAACTTTATTTCCCTAGATAAATTATTTAATTTTACTTGTATTAGAAATATAATCCATGCCAACCTTTTAATTCCCTAACCATCCCCTATTAATAATAATAAATTTTCTTCAACTAGCTTAACCTTTTGAAAACACTTTTTATATAACTTTGATGGAGGGGTGTTCACCAATAATTTTATATCGATTAAATGTAGACATTATTTTCTTAACCATACAACATTACTCCATATGGATTAATGTTGTGGGATTATTACATATAAATCTATTCTATTTAATGATTTTGGAAATATTGAAAATTGATATAATTTTTATTCTAAAAAATGTTTATTGATTACTCAAATAAGTTGATGTTGTTTTTAATCCGCCCCCTTCTAGATTGGTTATGATAATGTTATCCCATTTATTAACACATGGAAAAGTATGGGAATTTCATATTTTATTATTCGAATATAGATCATTTTTGGAAAGTTTACTATGAATTGTTTAAACTAATACCTTATTCCACTTATTGGGTTATGATTATTTTATCACTAGTGTAGAACATTGATTTTCACATCAATTTTTTTCTTTTTAATGATGGTTCATATGTGATTTTATTGTAGGTGATGTTTTAAGTAATTTTTTAGTATATATTGAAAACCACCGACATTGTAGATGAATTATTTTATTATTTTTGTAATGTTGGTTATTGCATAATCGATGTGAAAAACCAAGATGATATGGGATTTTTGATGTTAGTTATTTGATAGCAGCCATGATTTTTTTAATAATTTCCTCATAAACCCTCTTATTCATAGTAGAAAATAAAAGTAAAAAATTAGAAACACTTTCAGAAACCATGTTGAAAACAAGTATATGTAGATGTAGAAAAATCATAAAAACACATTTACAATTAAAAATTTCATTATTACAATATATGGTACAAACTAAAATCTAAACACACATGTAAAATGATTTTTCAATTAAAATTTTATGTTCTTTAGCTCCTACTTATTATAAGGCTGAGGATTATCAAATGATATAAACTAAAATTAAATCATTTACCATGTATTATGAATGAAACAAAAAAAATATTAAGGAATAATTTATAAATAAATCTAACCTGGTGGAACTTCAAAACTCAGCCAGTTGAAATTATTTAATAAATTAATCATAAATCTTAATATACACATTCTTTTACAACTTCCTTTTTATTAAAATTCAGTTTAAATTTTTTATCAATTCAAAAAGACATTTTCATGTAACATATCAAACATTTACTTATTTTAAATGAGAAATGACTTTTTCTTTTATATATTTTTTCACCTGTCTCTTCTTTCTTTTTGGAATATCAATAAACATTTCATGCCCTATTTTAAAATAATATGAATGAAATAAATTTCAAATTCATCATATGGTAAAAAATTGTTAAAAATCAAAAACTTACATGTCCAATACATTCATAACATTTTGTCTCACATCACTATGGATAGATCAAAACTAGTAATGTGCTTACCCCTTGGTCAAAAAACACATAACTTGCAATGGCTTCTAATATAAAATAAATTTTAAAAATAGTGTTTATTATGTTAAATTATATATAACACATTTTGTGATATATGTTTCAATATATTGATGATAATGAACCATACATTAATGAATAATTTCATTCCTTTGAAATATTTCATCAATATAAACTATTTTTATGGACTAGTTGTCATCATCTTTATAGGTGAAATAAACTTTTGGTCTATAAATCCATATACATCTATCATGTCATAATAATTACACAATTTATTGAAATAAATAATAAAAAATTTAAAAAGCATAAATTTTCCTCAAATTATACGCATCAAAATATTTATTTTAGGATATAAAAGGAAAAAATCATCATGTTGATTCCCAAATGATCACTTGTTACAAGATCTATGATATAATTTTCAAAATGTTCCATAGTCAGTGGAATCCCATGAGAACTATCTTCAATTGAAATATCATAAACATAAAACAATTTATATGTTGAAAAAATAAAAAGACTACTAGATTGTTTTTCAAATGACATTGCAATTTGTACTTTTTTGTACATACAGTATTTTACTACCTTTAATGTATTCCTATAAAAGGATTGGTAAATTAGTAAAATTTAAAATGATAAAAAAAATTTATACCAAAATGAAATAAAAGATAAATTATACACATTTAGCTATGGAAATATGATGAAAAAGTCTAGATGGATAAACCAAAAACTTTCTAGAACACTTTCAAATTATACTCATATCATTTTTCGGTACTGGTACTCAAGATGATCTGTCTATAATATCTTATCCAATGACCCTATGATGATCTATCTATATATTTTAATGAATAATTATATATCTAGTATAAAATATCATCCCATATACAAAAAAATTATCATGCGGATCATCAACATATTACTCACAACAACTAGGAAACTATGGAGGAGGGGTTTTTAGAGTAATTTAAGAAAGAGGGGTTTTCATGTGGATTTGTAGGAGTGAAATATGTTGGAAGAGGTGGAGGATTGGGATATATAGTATGGAAATGAATTTAAATGTCTACAAATATCAAATGTAATGAAGTTGTGATCCTATCCTCCTTCTTCAAAAGAAAATCTTAATTTTAAGATTCCAAGGATGTTGTTTTTTATAAAAATCCTTCATTGAAGAAGCTATATAACTTGGAAACACTTCTTTCATTGATACACCATCCAGGTATCACTGTATAAGAACCGAGTGTTTGGGATTTTGAAATGTTATATATAAAATATAATTCCTACCCATAGATAAAAATACCCCTTATGTGATATACTTCTCAAGAAAATAATGTCTGGAATATTTGATAAAATCTACAATGAATCACAATATATAAATAATTGAATTAAAATAAATAAATAAACAAAGTAAACATCATAAAATCCTTTGATCTACAACCCTTAACTCTTCTACAATATATTTTTTTAATTTTTTTCATACAAGTCCCATTCCATTTTTCATGCCAATATGGGTGGTGGTGGAGGGGAAACCTTGTAGAGCCTAAAGACCCATCACTCATATTTTGAAAATTTTCAGCCATCATTTTTTCTTCCAATAACAAATACACTCCCTATGATAAATTATGAAGGTATATGTTTCTAGAGAGGATATTCTAATGTGGTCATATCAATTTCTATAAGTTAATTACAAATATATCATTATTAAATAATTAAGAAGATCATTAACATAAAAAATTTAAAAGGTTACATTGCAGTTACCAAAAACTGCTTCTTATATTTTACACAAATTTTTTCCTTATATCTTCATTTATAAAGGGTTATATATATCACATGGATGATGATATTTTCTATGAACAAAATTGAAATCTTATGTGAAGGTTAATTTAAAATACCTCTATCTCTAAGCAACCAATGATAAATATTTCTTCCTAACTCCTCTGATATCAGGCATATCATTTGTGATATTATAAGAATGGATAAAATATACATTACTACAATTGTTTCTATATAAACAATACAATCACAAACAATCATACCAAAAATGACTCCCACAAGTGATATAATGTCAAATTTTCAACACTTCTGAATCATCAATCAAAATTATCACTTTTCTTTTATCAAACACTGATATAAGAGTCTCGAATTATTTTGAATTTGGTCCTCTTTGAATATTATTTCACTCAATGTCTACCAGTATCCTATGGTCCTGGATATACGTAACTGATAATTTCGATAAACACATGCTACTACATTTACCAATACATGAACTCTTATTTGGCCACGTGAGAGTATATATCTCTTGTAAATAAGGATATGGCTCATCAACAAGAGAATATGTGTGTTCCTCCCCAGAGGTAAGTCTATGATCATCTCTAAAAGTATATAGTGGAGTATTTTATTAATCTATAATTATCCTAAAATTCAATGAGACACACAATTAATACAAAAATAAAAAATTTCAACCGAAACATACTGATATAAATAAAAAATAAAAAATTATTAAAAAAAGTTAAATAAACAAAAATTAGAAATTTATTTTTCATATTTTTATATCTTACTAAAATTAAAACATAATGAATGAGATATGAAATTAAATATAAATGAATGAATACAAATCCAAAAATTGAGTGTGGATTGAAAAAATATTGAAACCTATTAATCATTTTTTACACATGAAAATTATTTTTTGAAATACTTTTATACAATATTTTATTTTATTTTTAAATATTTTATTTAATATTTTTAAATAATAAATTAATAGATAAGTTATGTAAGGTTATACATGGTAAACTAGACAAAACTAAAAATATATAAACAAGCCATTTAACTTATTATTTATAATTTGAGTTTTAATAAATAAAATAATATTAAAATTTCTACTAATTTTGGACATTTAAAAAAGTAAATAAGAGATAAAAATATATTACTTGTAATATAATGAATATACTAAAGGATTGGTTTCCCAAAATCCATCATCAAGATCATTCAAAATGGGAAAACTATTTTTATGATGTGCCCATTAATTTTATCTCATAATCATTCCATGCCATTAGGTATTTCACATGAATTAATATCTTCTATAATTTTATCATCACTAAAATATTTTTTTCCCATATAAAACAATATAACAATGAATATATAATTGATTAAGAATATAAAAAATAGGTTTTCATGTGTTTCTATTATATAAGGATGAGTTGTGTATTCCAATCTATTCAAATTAACTATTGTGATTACAAATTCAGCATGTTTGAAACTATTGTTACCGATAAACCATTTGAAATTTAAAAGTTGAACCAGAAATATAATGTAATTTACAATTCATAATTCTTCAATAACTCCATAATATCCAATTGATGCAGAAATTTAGTTTTTTTCTTTTGGAACTTGAAATTATCATTTCTTCTCAGAACACCAAGACACTACTATTCTGAAATTCACTTTTTTTTCCTGATACTTCATTTGACATCTATAGTCATTAATTTCATACAATGAGTATGTTATCATATTTAAACTCAGACCACCCACTAATCATCTCAATGATTTTGATGCATCTGATCTACTAGGAGATATGTATTTAAACCATGGAAAATGGGTTTCTAATTGTTATTCAAAATCAACATATCTTTCTTCATTTGATAATAATCTTAAAATACATTAATGTGAAATGTTATATATGGATGACCATCATCTATGTTATTCATGATGTATAAATATACCTTATTTAGCTATTATGCTATCTATTATTTTACTTTCTTTACATGAATCTACTTTCCCCCATAATTAACACATTCATGGAAATATGTATTTAAACCAACGTGCTCCATTAAAATAATATACATTATAGAAAACTCTAAAATTCCATCAGAGAAATACTTCTCTACCATGGAGGCTTTAGGTCAGTAAAGATTCCTAACATACCCCTTTAATATATTCATATAACTTTGAATGGGATACATCCAACAAAGATATATAGGTCCTTAAATCATTATTTCTCACACCAAATGAACCATTAAATGCACCGTGATATTAAGAAAATAACAAGGAAAATAAATTTTTAATTTTCAAAAATGAAAACCTCTTTATTCAAAAAATTATTTAAAACATTAAGATTAATAACCTTATTACAAATATAATTGAAAAAATAACACACCTTCATGATAGTAATTCTCACATATATGGGAAATATTCCATGAATTTAACTGGTAGGAGATATCGTATCATGACATGAAATTCATGAGATTTCAAGTGAGACAACATCAAATCCATGAATTTAACAAATCGTTTTTGATTTGATGAATAACCCTGTTTCACATTAACATCTTGAATACACAGATAAAAATCTAATTTTCTCCCTGTTAGATAATGTATAACAAGTCAGGTTATGTAATGTATTCCTTCCATTAGGATTGGTAGATAACTCTAAATGTATTACCATTATGAGAATGTCAAATATTACATTGAATCTATCTTTATTCTTCCCTTTAATAACTAAAAATTTTCTAATGAAGATATCACATATATTATTCTACTTGTTCATGAAAACAATGTGACATTTGACCTCATGATATTTCAAATATAATAGCTTATAAAATATTGATTATTTCATCCAGATATTTTTTAGTGTTACCATATTTCTGTGTTATTTTTAATTTTAAATCAATTATTTTTACCCTCTCAATGTACTGATCAATGTATAAATGTTTTTGAGAAATATAAAATTATTATGAGCCATTTAATTCCTTTTCCAATTTTTTTTAATTGTGATACATAGATAAACACATTCTATGAACCATGTATAATTTTTTTATCTCCCATGATGTCGTTAATAATATAATGTATATTGTTCACAAATTAGAAAAGATTTATTCCCCTTAACCATATATCTAAAAAACTTTCCATACACTGGGAAGTCATTAATACTAATACTAACAATTTAATGTTGTTTAAAATATTTCCATTTATAATAATAATACACCATAATACCATCCTACCATAAGAGATTCTAATAATAAATTAATGGTGATAGGAAAACCTCCATATCATTTTTGCGATGTTTTAGCCTAGAGAGATTTACAATCATCATGACATTCTTTATATTCACAAAACAATAATGAGATAAGTTCTTAATTCCCAATAAAATATGACATGAACTACGTTTTATACTATGGATTCGACATGGACTCATTATATCCATGCAAAATCCAAGTATGGGAATTAGAACTTCAATTATGAATGTAGGAAACTATTTTTAAATTTTATTTTACTATACAATCAGTTGGATACCCTAATTTTTCATCACATATCCCCTTATCTTCATTCCAGATTAAACATTTCTCATTATCTAAATTTGAAAATTAATCTTTAAAATGTGGAATTATAGGAAGATGCCAAAATTCCATGAAAGGGGTTTCTAAATCTAGGAAGTAAGTATATTATTCTTCTTTCAACTTATATTGTGATGTCCCACATATAATACACCATAATAGAATATTTTGTTATTTTTTATATATCACATAGTCAATTGGGAATACATGTTTTTTTTACCCTAATCCAATTAGGAATTGTATTTTATTCCCATTATAATGTGAATATATAAGATCATTACCTTTAAGAAGAATATGTATTACCAATTCTGATAACCCTATAAAACATTTGACACTCAATCCAGGATTATTCTTTCAAGTTAATCAATATTAACATTATTGATGAATCATAAAATTCCATATAGATGATGAATTGTTGGTTATTTATCAATTTCCTCTATATCAATATCAAAAACCAATTTTATTAGGGTAATAATCTTGAAAATCTTTATGATCAAATCGATCAAAAATTACTACCTGTTTCACAATGAAAAATACATGGTCTGTAACATTGATAAGTACCATGAAATATTAAATGACGTTTGGTCTATCTACTTTTTAGTATATTTATATTTAAACATTTCAGAAATGGAAAGGAAAACATGTCATTGTTTGTAACATTTTTTTATCAACTTACAAAACATCATTAACACATTCCTAATAGTCATCTCTTATTTTTAGTGATGTAATCCAACATTGAATAATTATTATCTATTTAAAAAATATCTTCTAAATTGAATTTAATGGTGATAAAAGTGTGTAAGATGGAAAAATAGTGGATTAGTTAAATGATAAACAAGAAGACACACTTGTGGTAGAATTGATCAATAAAATGTTTCTTTGGATTTCATTAGTAGTGAATATAATGTTTAAAAACTTATTTACATTCGAGATGAAATTTAATTTAAATTGGAGTTATTATAAAATAATCTAACAGAAAAAGGTAAATTAATATCCAATATGTCCGAATTTGTAAGTAATAACATTTTGAAATATCTAAAAAAATATATCCATATTTGAAAAATTTAATTATTACTTATAGAGAATAATAAAAAATAAATTTATGTATTATTGGAAAATCAAAAAAAAAATTCATGGATGTAATTTAGAAAAGAATATTTAGTTGGACCATTCTCTTATTTTTCATTTTCTTTTAAAAGAAATTATATGAAACATGAAATTGAATAATATTGAAACAAATCCACTTAGATAGCTTTGATAATGGACACACTACCAAATGTTCTTTTCCATTAAATGATTTGATTTTCTATTTCCCTGTTAAGAATATTTACTTCATCAAGAGGTTCATATAAAGGTATATTATCCCTTGTGATTTATTTAAGTTTGTTATTATTTTTTATTTTGTGAATTCTCAATGATGTTATCATTTTTTATAATATTAAATTGAAATAGGTAATCAATGTTATTTAAATGTGGATATTGAATCAGAAAATATTTTATTTTATCAACCAACTATGTTCTACTTCATTGGCATAATTTTTGTGGTGGTAGTTAGATGGTGTCCTTGGTGATGTACCATTTTTTTGAAATAAATTATTTTTTACAACTTTAGAATATGAGGGTTGATTTTTCCCATAGTAAAAGTGAATTTATTGATGCACTTTAATTAAATTTTCAATATTACATAGACAATGGTGATGTCATTTTTTTGATGTCATATCCTATGTTAAACTTTAACCATTATAAATTATTCTTAAAAATATAATATACTTCACAAAATAATATAGATTAGAATAGAATGGTTTATACTTAATACTAAATCTAAACTATGATGTGAATCATAATTTGTTTCAATTCATAAAATGCATAGTAATTCAGGAAAAATTGTGTATGTGGTTTTAACAATACATTTATTCCACATAAGTATCTATAAATTTCATACACTCATGAAATATATAATTATGTTACACAATGTTAACTTTGAAAATAGACTTAGGGTATGATTTCAATCATCATTAATTTTCTATTTTATAATAATATGAAAAAGATATGTAAATGAACCAATTGAATGTTTATATTTTGTATTGATCAATAATGTCAACACTATATTAGTATTAAACCATAATATACAGATGGAATATTTAATATGTGATTTTTCAAGAAAATAATATGCTCACACCACAAGAAAAGTGTTGAAATGCATATACAATACTTACATGATTTTTTATAGTTAAATTTACGAAAATTGAAATGTATTTCAATATTACATTTTAAAATGAATCGATTTCTAATAAATTCAAAACATTAATATTAATTTATCCCTATACATGTCAGATTATTCATAAAATTTGAATGATTCAAAAAAATCATCCAACTATAAAAAATTTAGACATTCAATGTATAAATGTATGATTTTATGCATTATAATCATCTGCAAAAACACTTAATGAAAAAAAAACATTACTATAGAGTATAAAAAACAAAAAATTAATATATGATGAATAAACATATGATATAAAATAGAGAATTAAGATATAATTCATTACACATATCTCTATACATAAATCAAAAAATACCAAAGTTAAATGAATATGGTAATGTGTGATTTGAGAATGGAAGATTTATATTTTAATCTTAAATGAAGATGTTAAGAAAACCTAAGGGATATTGAAGCTGATAATGCAAGATATTATTTCATACAATAAAATATAAAGGGTTTGAGATATTTCTCAATTGAATGACCCAAAGAGAGGTTTGACATGTGAGGCTTACTTGAGTGGCAAGACGATCTAATTCACAAAAATGAGGTTATGAAAGAGAAGGATGTATTTAGTTGTATATTTAAGATTGGGGTGCACTAGATCAAAAAATAGAGGGTTAGGCATTCCTTGAGAGAGTGATTATTATTAATTATTGATACTGAACAACACCAAAATTATAAAACTGGATGATAAATAGAAATTTAAATGGTATATAATGGTGATTATATAATAACCAATGTTAAAAAAATATCTTTTGATGTTAGTTATATGATTAATGACATGAAAAAGTATTTTTCATAGATTTTTCAAGTTAGTTATGTAATAACCAACATGCTAAAGAGGTTATCCCAATTTATCACATCATTTCTATAATAAATAATGTGATAAAGTAAGATATCCAACATATTATCTATGTTATATAAAAACTAATGTAATAAATATGACATAACTAATACCTTTTATACCAATGAAACACTTTTTTGTCATAGGGAGAAATATTGATGTTCTGTATATTGTTATTCCAATATAGATGATTATCCAAAAGATTACTATGTATTTTTTCACCATCAAAATTATCTCTTCAAGTAGTTTATTATCCACTTATATAAGTTTCTGACATAAGGAAAATTATTTGTGGTCGGTGTTTTTTATTCCAATAAATATGATTATTGTGAAATTTTTTTATATTATCATATAATGAATCCATTAAACATAATCAATTAGTGGTTAGAGATATAAATTATATATCCCCCAGATGCATAAGAACGTCTCATGAGACAATCATGTGTTAGAATTTGGTGAATAACTACCCAAAAAAACCATGTTTTAGTCTTGATGAGAATAATGATGTATTGACAATTAACTTGATAGAAATAATGATATCTTAGACATGGGCATGATGGTAATATCATGATATCTGATGTTTTGAATTATATAAATAAAAATATAGTTACCGTTATGTACATGGTAAAATTCATAGATCTTTTATTTCAAATATAAAAATCCTTTTTACCACATTTCTCATTTTGGTTTTAAGTGGTGTAATTCTTGGGTTAAGTCCTTATATCGTAGAATATCTTACATAGGATAAAAAATGGAGTTTTGGAATTTCTCTTTCTAAAATCGGTAATATAATGACTTAATGAATGAATTTGTCTCCCTGGTCTATATCGTAATGCAAATAGACAATGGAAATGATTTTCTAATCTGTGTATAAGAATTGGGGTCAGATAAGGGTCATGTCAGCTATTTTATGGGAAACTATACCATGCACGTTTTGCTTGGCATGGTGATAGTAAAATAGAAAATGTATTAAAAATACACAGTATGCACAATTAGTTTTAAGGATATGTTCTTGGAAACAAGACCATAGACAAGCTATGGTGTAGAATGTGGAAATGGTTGAGGTTCTTCATAAATGATGAAATGCTTTTCTCCTTTATCGGATTTCCAGAAATGTGATGTGTTTGGTTATAAAACATTAATCCATCATTATGGGGCAATTTTTAATACTCTTTTGACATGTTTTACCATGATTAAACCTATAATGTATTCCCCTTTTATTGATTGAATATTTTGAAGGGAATTTCACAGTAGGCTTTTTGGTGATATGATCTTCTTCTGAGCTCAGAATTCTTACATGGTTGGTTTTATATTTCTATACATTTGACTTATCAAAGGCCTCCTTCCATCCTCAAATTCTTATGCTTGAGTTTTGAGGTGATTCAGTGGACAACACACTCTTCTTGGGAGGCTTTGATGTTCTTTTACGCTTATTAGTGAACTTGTTAAAGAATCCTTCCATGGAGAGTATCCTTATTATAACTTTGATGTTTGTTTTCAATTGGACTCAAATTATACCATTGATGGTGGTCATCATTAGATATATAACATCCGGATTTTGGTTCACTCAAATTTAATGATCTTGGCTAGACACATGTTTTTAAGTAGGCCACCCCATATACCGGGGGCTACCAATAAGTAGTGGGGGTCTATGATGCTATAGTAGGGAGACTATACCCTCATGATCAGAGTGACATGTAGTAGCGATGATAGATAAATCAGAGAAATAAATATAATAACACACTAGAATAAAAATAATTTAATAACAACATATGTAAATAATCTAGATAGATGTAGATAAGAAAACCAATATCCAGAATCAAATTCAAAATGATGATCACATTATTCTTTATGAAAATAGGGATATAAGGTGTAAAGTTTATAATTCATATAAAACATGTTATACAAAAAAGTAATTATATAAATAATGTTATATTAAATACAATTATGAGAATAAGCCTAGTCCTCTTGTCTTGTACTCTAGCCTAGTACCAAAAATCATGAATCCATTGATTGATGCTTTCCCGTAACCTTACAAGCATCCATGAACTCTTTATAGGTACCAATGGGAGGCCCAAAAAGCATTTGAGTAAAACAAAACAGTCCACCAAAAATGGTGTCTTGTATATTCTAGTCTCTGAATAGAAAATGAACATTGTGATTGAATAATTATCATGGTAGGTAAATTAGTAATCATTGGGTTTCCCATAGAATACACATTTAACTCTACCCACTTTGGCCTAAGTTGGAAATTTCTTAGAACAATTTATTATATTATAAATGATAATGAGTGTTATGTCCATTAATATTTCACAAACTATATGGAATTCCATATCCCTTTAGCTATACATAAATTATATGGAACATCATTTCCTTTAGTTATCCACAGTAACTAAGGAATATCATGTCTATTAATTGTAAATAAACATAAAGGAACATTAAGGCCTTAGGTCTGCAAGTAAATAATATGGAACATCATGTCCATTATTACCATTAAAAATAACTATCAATATGTAAATATATTAATTTAGGAAAGTTATGTCCATATTTAGAAATGAAAATAAGTATTTTGTGTCCAATATAGATGGAAATACAGATGTAATCACATCCAGGTAAAATTATATTCAATGATAAAGAGAACCAATCTTTCTATTTTTCAATTCATTTGATCATTTATTATATATATATAATATGTAATATGAAGGGTGATAAGGTATGTTATTTATGAAACTATATAATTCAATTATATCACTGTATAATATATCACTTGACAATGCATGTCACGACACACCACAATGAAATTTTTGTCACAAGGGAAACAAAAGTCAATAAGGAATTTAACTGAACTCACAAAAGGGGTTGTTCAAGTTGAGTTAATCAGCCTTAAATAGGTTATCAAGGTATTCTTATAAGTTTAGAACTATGTTTCAACAATTATTTTAGGGATTTTATCAATTTATGATCATATTTGAGAAGGTCTAGAATGTGTAATGTGAACAACATAATATTAACACCAAAAGTTATAGGGAAACATTGATCCCACAAACCATTTCGTGGTTGTTGAATATTCAATAGATATGAGATTCAGATTCGAGCTAGAATGAGAGAAATTATAGAAATGGGAATGTGCCATGAAAATAAGGCATATTATCTCAAATGGAAACAATGAAAAACATAGTGAGATAAACTAATTAAGGAAAGAAGAGTACTGAAACACTTACCATTGGTTATCTAATGCGATGGATGGAAAGTGATTCAATAAAAATTTGAATTAGGAGGATAAAAGCCCATATTTATGTCCAAAGGATATCTAAAGTATAATAGGAGGCTGTTGTGCATGTATAGGGGAAAAAGGGTTGAATAAGGTGAAATATAATGATTAAAAAATGATTTCTTCACCAATTTTTAATGGGTGAATGGTTGGGAAAAACGATTTTCCAAACTAATCCCCAACTATGCCAAAAAACTATTTAGGGTATCCATGTGCATCCCATGTGTCTCCCTCTACATTTAACTATAGTACCCCACATGGTCAAGTGAGTCACTTACATAGTTTAACAAATTGTTTTTCACCCTTATCGCACCTCACAATTTGAGGTTTATGGTTAGAAAAAATAGTTCATAAATCAAAAACCTCACTTGTTTTCTCCAAAATGAAAAGATATAATCTCAAAAAAGCCCTAGATTCTCCTACATAAGACATTGGATATTTACGTAAAATCTAAGGAGTTAAAAAGTGATTTTAATGTAAAGGTAAATGGTCCATACCTCTCTTAAAATTAGGGACGTTACAACCTCCCCTCTTTTAAACAACTCAGCCCTGAGTTTCCCATATATGGGTGGTTATATATCATATGAGAGTAGTTCCATCCAATGAAAACATGCACATACCTTTACCAACTAGGTCTCATCCTCTACATGTTCAGTCATACATAGCATCTGAACTAGTATAACCTTCCTTCATAGATCAATTACGATCCGATCAATGATATGTATTGGATTCTCCATCATAGAGGAATCAATATCCAACTCCACCTCACAAGGTTGGAGGATATGAGATGGGTCTAACTAGTATCGGTGATGCTGTGAAACCTAGAAGACATTGTGCATTGCCTAGTACCTCGGAGGTAAATATAACTTGTAAGATACCAGTCTGACTCTCCCCAATATTTCAAAGGGTCCCATGACCCCAGGTTCTAGCATCACCTGTTTTTGAATCAATTGATGGCCCAGTCTAGATGAGACATATAAGAAGACCCAGTCTCCCACCTCTAAATCCAATGGATTGCAGTGATGAATGAAATAAGACTTATTTTTTAATTGAGGAATTTCTGTATGCTTCCTAATAAGTTATACCTACAACGATGTCTCCTGAATGATATGCGGTCCTAATAGCACAACATATCCCTCCTCTAACCATTAGAGAAGGTGAATGGAAGAACCTAAAATAGAAGGTCTCATATGGTTCCATCTATATAGTTTATTGGAATATATTTTTATAAAATAACTTTGTTAGATGAATGTGTTTTTCCCTGGAACATCCAAAATCAAGGGAGGATTCTCAGAGCATGTTATCTTATACCTTTATCTCACACTCGAACTAATTGTTTGTCTGAGGATGATATGATGTACTCAGAAGAACATGCGAACCCAGTTCCTTCTATAACCCTTACCAAAACCATGATGTAAAATGAGTGTCCCTGTCCAAAATGGTTGTACGTGGAACCCTATGAAAGAATATTATATCCCAAACATATGGACTCCCTAGATCATCCACTAAAAAAGTTATCAGATATTTGAAAGAAGTGGGAGAACTTTTGAAATATATGAATGATCACCCATAATAATTCACTACCTTGAGGGGTTCCCTAAAATACCATCACATAATCCCAAGTGATGCCATCACATTTACACTATGGAATTGTTAATGGCTTTATAAGTCCCCATGGTCATTGATTTTTTACTCCACCTACTGATAGGTGGAAGTAATGAAACCAACTATCTCCCTTTTTATACATGTCCAACAATACTTATTTCATATATTACAATAAATATTGGTAATACCAGGATTTTCTTTTGAAACAGAATCATGATACTCTCTCATAAACTCTCCTTGTATGTCTGTAGGTTCTCATTCATGTCCATGATTGCATAATATCTCATCCCTTAAATAACCCAAATGGGTAGTGGGTCCCCATCCGAAACACTCTAAATTAGGGATTATCCATTAGGATCAGAGAACCATCTCATGTTCATTATATCTAAATATTAAGAGGTTACATATAATGGAGAAATTAAAATTTTCCCAAGACGGTGATGCACATCCATTTGCATATCAGAAAATATGACCATCGATTTGCATTCAATGCTAGCCTCATGAACTACTTGTGCATGTGTCTTTCTAATCAGAGGCTATTTCACTATGGTTCCTTTCCCAGATGTATATGAATGATCAAAGTCAAGAAACCATTGGTATTCATCCTATATCCACTCTCTTAGATTTATTTCATGCAAAGTGAATTTGTAATTTATGATTTTGTGATCCATACATACAAATAATTTATCTGAAAAATAAATTCCACTTATAGTTCCAAGAATAAACTACAGATGCTAGTATGTGACTGTACATTGGGATAATATTCTTATGATGTGGTACCCCTAGTTTGAGTTTTGTAGCATTTTTTATGCCTTTTGTGTGTTTAAAGTTCTGGGGATGAGTTGGGAAGAGGTTGAGAGAGTTTGGAATGGTTTTGAATAGGTTTGGAGGGTTTTCTTGGGGTGCACGGTTTGAGCACGGTTAGGGGAAACCATGTGGGCCCTCCAACAAACTGTGCAGGAGGAGACAATAGGCTTCAGATGACCTGTGCATGCCTTGTCAAACTGTGCGAGGCAACCATGTAGACCCCTCCTCTCGAGACATTGGTGTGCGCACGGTTAGAGCACGGTTTTCCAAACTGTGAGGGATAACCGTGCTACCACATAAAAATAGAGTTTTAAACCCAGGTCTACTTGGGAATGCCTCATTTCTCTCCAATCTTCAGCCCACCTAAGCCTCACTCGGGATTTTTTCCTCTCAAAGGTTGGGGGGCTCTCGCACACGTTTTGGAAGAAAATCGAAGGGGTTTTGTGGTGGTTTGAAGGCGGTTCATCTTGGGTAAGTATCCTCTCTTGGTTTTTTGTGGTTTCTTCTAGATCTACATCTCCCTATCTCTGAGTTTTCTAGATCAACACCCGTTGTGTATAGATCTTGGGTTTGGGTTTCCTTGGATGTTAATTTTTAAGGCTTGTGGATATTTGGGAAGGTGATCTAGAGAGGTTTTGGTGGTGTGTTCTCCAGATTTGAGGTGCGATTGATTGTTGGTTGATTTCTTCAGAACCCTAAAGGTTGGTGACTTCTCTCTCAACTCCACTAGGTTGAAATGTGAAGTTCATTTACAATTAAATTGGTTGTTTTAATTTAATTGTAATCATGTCTTTTGAATTTCATTGGAAAAGAAAGTGTGTGATGATTTGGGGGTTTTGGCATGAAATTGGGGTCATGATGAAATGATTTCAATTGGTTAATTTTAAATGGGTGATTTTAAAATGGTAATGGTGTTGAAATGAGCATAATTGGTTAATTTTAAATGGGTGATTTTAAAATGGTAATGATTGTGAGCATGATCATTGTTTTCAATAGACGGGTGACATTGAAGTGTGTATGGCATGGAAATGGTAATTGTTGGTATTAACATTAATACATGATTATGGATGAGGCTAATGTGGAAATGGGTGATATCATTGGGTGGATGATATTGGGGCATGGTGGAGTGGATGAGAAGTTCCACTACAAAAAGGGGATTGATATTGGATGAGAAGTTCCACCATCAATATCAAGTGGGTGGGAAGTTCCACCATCATTTTTTGTGTGCATGGGTTGGATGGGAAGTGCCACCATAGGTTGTTGTGTGCATGGGATGGATGGGAAGTGCCACCATGGATTGTTGTGTGAATGGGTTGGACAGGAAGTTCCACCATGGTTTGTTTTGTGCATGGGTTTGACGGGAACTGATACCATTGTTTGTTGTGTGCTTTGTTGGTGATGGTTGTATATGGGGTTTGTGAGTGAATTACAGAAATGGTAATCGAATTGTAGCATGGTGGAATTGGCTTCATTGTGTGGAAGGGTTGAATTGTCTTCCTTGTGTGGCACGTTTGGCTTGTGGAATGTTTGGATTATAAACAATTGGTTGCTTGTTTTTTTATATAAAATGCTTTATATAAATATGCTAACGGTTTTATCCTAGTGTCTTATGTAGGGAAGTAATTTGGGGAAATCCTACTGAGTATTAGTACTCACCCCCTACTTTGGCACTTTGGTGCTTTTGTAGATGTCATATTCCGAGACATAGGTAACGGTAAGGCATCTCATTGCTAGTGGTTCATGGTGATGCTTGGGAGAGGTGCTGGTTCTTGGAACAAGGAGCTTAGGGTGGAGCCATGGAGTGTGTCTTGGCTTATTTTGGGTCTTTTGTTTAGTCTTCTACATAGTACTCTGATATTTGTGGTGGTAGTATTGGTTGGTTGGTTGTATTGTAGAATAGCATAGTTCTCTTTTTGTAATGTATGAGTTGGTTGTTTTTTTTGACATGCATCATGTTGTTTGTTTATAGTGGATCATTTGGTTGATTGGTTTTGTCTCGAGGGAAAATTTTTCTGTAATCGTTTCTCGTAGCCCTCGACATTTATTTCCAGCCTTTGGCACCTTGGGAACGTCACTTAAGGCCAAGTAATCCTCACCGCCTCATCATGCCAATGAGGTAGGGGTGGGGTGTTACAAGTGGCATCATCTTGTTCGGTCATTTGGAGTTGATTCTTGGATTTTTAGTTGACATTTGTTGTGGTATATTCTTTGAGTCATGATGGTAGAAATGCGTAGGAATGTCAGAAAATGGAATGTATAGAATAAAAGGATGTAGATAACCCTTTAATTCTGAACATCAAGTTACTCGAGAGTAGGGTACATAAGTGTTTTGGAGACACTTATAGGAATTGGATATATTATTGTCGTGGGTGTAGCCAATGAGACGAACATGGAATTCATGGAAGAAATGAATTCCCTCTCGGATGCATATTTCATTGGGCATAATGATTTATGGGCTGAATTGAGAAATGGTTTTTCAAATGTGTGAACTTTTAATGTGACTAAATTTGGTATTTTTAAAATGGATTGATTTTCCAAAATGGTGAAACATGGAAAATGTGGAAATGTGGAAAGACTCATTGTGATATTGTTGTGTAATTCGGTTTGAAATGGGAATTCTTGATGTCTACGGAAGTGAGACTCAAAGTTGTTTGTATACTGTTTATAGAAATGGCATTGGGTAGGCGTCGTAGAGACCAATCGAAAGTGGTCAATGAGAATGTGCTTTCACTTGAGCCTCAGGTGAACTAGCAGTTAGTGAAAAGTATAGTGCAAGACTTCCAAGTTGTGGAAAGTGGAAATAAATATGATAAACCAAGGCATGTAGATCATGCAGTTCAGTGTCAAAAGAAAAATCCACCGATCTTCTGGGGTGATTTAGAGCCAGAGAAGGAAGAAGCGTGGTTGAATATAATGAACAAGATCTTCAAATTCACCGGTAGAGTTAAAAGTGAAGTTGGCCACATATAGTTTGGAAGATCTTTCCCATCAATGGTGGGAGTTGGTAGTCCATGCGGGAATGGACCAGGGTATGACGTGGGAAGCCTTTGAGGAATTGTTTAAAAAATAATTCTACCCACGTACGTTTAGAATTCAGAGCATAAATGATTTCTTTAGTCTGAAGTAAGAGCATATGTCTGTGAAGGAATTTGCAGCTATTTTTATGAGCTTAGTGTGGTTTGCACTTGAGGTAGCAGGTATCAACTCATTGAAGGCAAGGAACCTTGAAGCGGGGTTAAGGAAAGAGATCCGTTCAAAAATAGAAGTGATGTGTATTAGTGATTACACAGAGATTGTGAATCGAGCATTTGTGGCTGAGCAGGATTTGTTGGGAGCTCCGGGTGGAGGAAGCATGGTGGTACCCATGCGGAATAGTGGGAACTCTATCTCGGGATTCAAGAGGAGGAGGAACAATTATTCCCCGGGCGGGAGTATGGCGCATAATCCAGTAGAAGGATTGGTAAATCTTCCTATGAATCCCCAGAGCAAGCAGGGATGTTATAAGTGTGGCTCTACGACACACATCAAGCAGGACTGTATGACACAACCTCTAGCATATCACAATTGTAAGCATATGGGGAATATGAAGCCTTATTTCTGAAATGCTCTAAGGACGGATACACATTACACTCATCAAGGATTTCAGACATTGTATGCATCAACGCAACAAGGATAGCAGCATACCCCTCATTAGAAGAGAAAAGTCAGTTATGGTGATTCTTAGAACACCACAACTCCTTAGCAGGGCAATAAAGAGCAGAGTGTGGAAACCAAGGCGTTTTTCGGAGCCGAGAAGATTATGATGGATGATCAGTCGGGACCATCCACGGTGTGAGGTAGTATTCTTTTAAATTCTACCTTGATGAAAGTGATTTTTGATACGGGTGCCTCACACTCATTTATTGTTGCACGTGTGGTTGAGTTGTTGGGTTTAAAGGTAGAAATGATGCCTTTGGTTTTGAAACATCAAACTCCTATGGGTCAAAGAGGGTGTATATCCATCTTATGTAGAGCATGTTGTATCATTGTGGGTGAGGTAGATCTAATGATGAATTTCTCTGTGGTTGAGATGGATGGGTATGATGTAATCCAAGGAATGGATTGGCTAGTGGTGTTTAAGTCCCACATCGACTGTAATGCACAAAAAATGAATTTTACGACACACGATGGTGTTAGACATCTCTTTAAAGGATAGAGGCATAAAGGCAGGGTGCAATGGTTTTGTTGGCACCAGTAGTGGGCATGTTATTGTATCTGTTGGTGGTGTTGTCATTAGAATCAGTATAGGGTGTTGATCAGAGTGTTCTTCCAGTAGTGGTGGATCAGTTCCTGGAAGTTTTTCCTGAAGAATTTTCTGGGTTACCTCTCATAAGAGCAGTGGAGTTTATGATGGATCTCCTTCCAGGGACCAATCCTATCTCACTCTTATCTTACCAGATGGCACCTACAAAATTGCAAGAATTGAATTTCTAGTTGGAAGAGTTAAAAAACAAATGGTTTATCTGGCCTAGCACATTTCTATGGGCACCACCAGTGTTTTTTGTAAAATAGGAGGATGTAACTTTGAGGCTATGTGTTGATTATCATCGACTTAACCAAGTTACGATAAAGAACATATATTCACTTCCATGAATCAATGATTTGTTCGACCAGTTGAGGGGAGCCCAATCGTTCTCCAAGATCGACCTGAGGTCGGGATATCATTAATTGTGGGTCCGGAAGGATCATATTCCTAAAATAGCTATCATAAAATGATATGGCTATTATGAATATGTGATTATTCCCTTTGTTCTAAGTAATTAGCTAGTGGTGTTAATGGAATTGATGAATGGGATATTTTAGAGATATCTTTATTTATTTGAAGTGGTGTTTGTAGATGATATTCTGGTGTATTCAAAGATAAGGGTGGAGCATGAGAAGCACTTGGAAACCGTGCTGGGGACCTTGAGGGATCATCAGGTGTATGCTAAATTATCAAAGTGTGAATTTTGGATATAGAAAGTCCATTTTTTGGGCCATGTGATTTCTGAAAGGGGTATTTAAGTGGATCTAGAAAAGATAGAAGTTATTATCTCCTGGAAACCGCCAAGGAATGTGTTTGTGGTACGGAGTTTTCTTGGTCTAGCTGGGTATTATCAGCGTTTTGTTCGTGATTTTTCACGTTTGGCTTCACTGATGAATGATTTTATAAGAATGAATGTTCCATTCCAGTGGAATGAACAGTTTCAGCAGTGTTTCGTAGAGCTAAAGGGTCTCCTTACACCAAAACCAATCTTGGTTTTTCCGGAACCATGAAAAGGGTACGTGGTGTGTTGCGATGCATCGGGATCAGGGTTGGGGAGCGTTCTCATGCAAGGGAATCATGTGGTTGTGTATGGCTCACAGAAGTAGAGGGTGCAAGAGAAGAACTACCCAACTCATGCCATGGAATTGGCATTAGTGGTCCATGCTTTGAAAGTGTGGAGTCATTATCTCTTCGGTGAGAAATTCACAGTATATACGGATCATAAGAGCTTGAAGCACATTTTCTCACAAAGTGATTTGAACATGAGGGAAAGGAGATGGATGGAATATCTCCAGATGTTTTATTTTGACTTGATTTACAAACCAGGTAAGGGAAATTTGATGGTGGATGCATTAAGTAGAAAATCATATTCTCAGGTGGTGAAACATGCATTAGACTAGTGTCAGTTGAGGTCGGCATTAGTTGGAATGAGGTTAGAATGTGAGGAACATAGCGATAGAGGGGTCTTCTTCCCAGTTTTGTTGATTCATAACTTGGTTTCACTGGTTAAAGAGGCGCAGATATCTAATTCTAAGTGTGTGACCATGAGGTCGAAACTCAACGGTGGGGTGACCATGGAGGTTTGGAAACTGAATGGAGATTCTATTTTCTATTTTCATAATTAGATGGTTGTACCTGTTTCTTTTTAGGAGGTTCTTTTAGGGCGTATCACCATTCCAGGTGGGCTATTCATCTTGGAATTCAGAAAATGTATAAAGTGTTGAAAGCATAGTTCTGGTGGGATGGTATGAAAAGAAGTGTGACTGAGTTTGTTTCGACATGCTTGACATGCCCGCAGGTCAAGGCAGAGCATCAGAGTCCAGAGAGAATGTTACAGTCTTTACTAATCCATGTTTTGAATTGGGAGAAAACAATGATGGATTTTTTCATAGGTCTCCCAAGAATGGTAATAAAGCATGATTCCATTTGGGTGATAGTGGATCGGGCAATGAAGACCACCCTTTTCATCCCGATTTGTGAATCTCATACAGTGGAGGATCTGTCCAAAATCTATATCTAGGAGGTGGTAAAGAGGCATAGTGTTTCAGTTTCGATTGTCTCAGATAGAGATATGAGGTTTACATCTCTTTTTTGGAAATAATTATAGCAAGCCGTTGGGACACAATTGACTATGAGCACGATGTATCACCCTCAGATGGATGGTTAATCCGAGAGGACGATAAAAACTTTGGAGGATATGTTGCAGGCATGGGTCAGGGATTTTGGTGGCTCGTGGGAGGAGCACTTGTCGTTTTTTGAGTACTTGTATAATAATAGTTATCAGTTATCTATATATATGTCTCCATTTTAAGTGTTTTATGGGCAACCGTATCGTTCTCCACTATGCTAGGTGGAAACAGGTGAGTCCTTGATGGTTGGAATGAGCCTTGTCTAGGAGACTATGGAGAAGATCAAGTTAGTCAGGATGAGAATGGAGACATCTCAAAGTTTTCATAAATTGTATTCAGATCATCATCGATGGTTGTTGTCATTCGAGGTGATTGATCATGTTTTATTGGGGATCTTTCCCAGGTTGGAACATCGTCAGTTTGGGAAGCAGGGAAAGTTATCTCTGAGGTATATTAGACATTTTGAGATTCTTCAGCGGGTTGTTGAGGTGGCTTATTATTTGAATTTTCCACCTACCCTCAGTGTAGTACACAATGTATTTCCTGTGTCGTAGTTGAAAATGTATTAGCCAGATCCGGGCCATTTTATTTAATGGGATCATGTTGAGCTAGAGTCAGATGCTTCATTAGTGAACGTGCCAGTGCGGGTTGTGGATAGGCAAGAGAAATACATTCGGGGTAAAAACATCTGTCTGGTTAGGGTTTTGTGGCAGCAAGGCCTGATCCAAGAGGAGACTTAGGAGCGGGAGAAAGAGATTGTCGAGAAATGGCATGGGCACTTTTGGTAAAGGGTGGTTTTCTACTTTTTGACGATGGAAAGACCAATGGTGGGGAGAATTTAGTACCCTCGGTTTGAGGTTTGTATCATTTTTATGAATATTTATGTGCCTAATGTGCTGGGGATGAGTTAGAAAGAGGTTGGGAGAGTTTGGAATGGATTTGAATAGGTTTGGAGGTTTTTATTGGGGCGCACGGTTAGGGGAAACTGTGTGGGTCCTCCAAGAAATCGTGCCGGGGGAGACAGTAGGCTTCACACAGCCAGCGCACGGTTTATCAAACCGTGCGAGGCAACCATGTGGACCCCTCTTCTTGAGATAGTGGCGTGCTCATGGTTAGCGCACAGTTTTCCAAACCGTTCAGCCACTTAAAAATAGGGTTTTAAAACCCAGGTTCACTCGGGATTGCCTCAATTCTCTCCAAGATTCCTCCCACTCAAGCCTCACTCGAGATTGTCTCCTCTCAAAGGTTTGAGGAGCTCTCCCATGCATTTTGGAAGAAAATCGAAGGGGTTTCATGGTGGTCTGAAGGCGGTTCATCTCGAGTAAGTCTCCTCTCATGGTTCTTTGTGGTTTCTTCTAGATCTACATCTCCCTCTCTCTCGGTTTTTTGATGATATGGAAGAGGATCTAGAGGGGTTTCAATGGTGTGTTCGCCGGATTTGAGGTGCGATTTCTTGTGGGTCGATTTCGTCGGAACCCTAAAGTTAGGTGGCTTCACTCTCAACTCCACTAGGATGAAATTTGATGTTCATGTACAATTAAATTATTTGCTTTAATTTAATTGTAAGCATATCATGTGAATTTCGTTGGAAAAGAAAATGGGTGATGATTTGGTGGTTTGGCATGAAATTAGGGTTGTGATGAAATGGGTTTAGTTGGTTAATTTTAAATGGGTGATTTTAAAATGGTAATGGTGTTTAAATTGGCTCAATTGGTTAATTTTAAATGGGTGATTTTAAAATTGTAATGATTGTGATCATGAGTATTGTTTTCAATAGATGGGTGATATTGAAGTGTGTTTGGCATGGAAATGGTAATTGCTGGTATTAACATTAGTGCATGATTATGGTTGATGCTTGTGTGAAAATGGGTGAAATCATTGGGTGGATGATGTTGGGACGTGATGGAGTGGAAGAGAAGGGCCACTATAAAAAGGGGATGGATAGTGGATTAGAAGTGCAACCATCAATAACAAGTGGGCGAGAAGTGACACCATGGTTTGTTGTCTGCATGGGTTAAACGGGAAGTGCCATCATGGTTTGTGGTGTGCATGAGTTGGATGGGAAGTGCCACCATAGTTTTTTGTGTGAATGGGTTGGATGAAAAGTTCCACCTTGGCTTGTTGTGTTCTTTGTTGGTGATGGTTCTAGATGGGGCTTGTGAGTTAATTATGAAAATGGTAATAGACTTGTAGCATGGTTGAATTGGATTCCTTTCATGGAATGGTTGATTTGGATTCCTTATGTGGCATGTTTGGATTATGGAATATTTGGTTTATAAACAATTGGTAGCTTTGTTTTTATTTATATAAAATGTTTTTTATAAACGTGCTAATTGTTTTATCCTAGTGGCATGTGTAGGGAATTCATTTGAGGAAAGCCTACTGAGTATTAGTAATCACCCACTAGTTTGGAACTTCGGTGCATTTGTAGATGTCGTATTCCGAGACACATGTAAAGGTAAGGCATCTCATTACTAATGGTTCATGGTGATGCTTGGGAGAGGCACTGGTGCTTGGAACAAGGAGCTTGGGGTGGAGTCGTGGAGTGTGTCTTGGAGTATTTTGGGTCTTTTGTTTAGTTATCCGCTTAGTACTCTGATATTTGTGGTGGTTTTATTGGTTTGTGGGTTTTATTGTGGAATAATGTAGTTTCCTTTTTGTAATGTATGAGTTAGTTATTTTTATGACATGCATCATGTAGTTTTTTGATAGTGGATATTTTGGTTGGTTGGTTTTTTCTCGAGGGAAAATCTTTCCCCCAATCGTTTCTCATAGCCCTCAGCATTTATTGTTAGCCTTTAGCGCCATGGGAACGTCGCTTAAGGCCATGTCACCCTTTCTGCCTCTTCAAGCCAATGAGGTAAGGGAAGGGTGTTACATATGATGTATCAAATAGTGAGGCATATACACAAAAACTCAATAACCATACACAATAACTTCACCCAACCCAATTCCTAATGCATCACAACATACCATATACCTTAGACATGGATTAGTTAAAATCATTATCAGTTATGAGGTATGTATTCCGTGAAACAAATTAAAAATAGTTTCAAAAAATTAAAACCATATAAATTTCACACCATTCTTAGTCAAGCCTATAAATGGTTCTCAAGGAGTAAAAAATCATGAATAAAATGCTTGTACAATCCTTCTATCCCTAAATAACTCATTATATCAGTAATGATTTTTGGATTCCCCCATGAATCTATGAAACTCACATTATCTAGGTGAATAAATACTCCTACCATTATGATGATATGACATAGGATGTATTATATTTTTGATTTGAAACATGAATTTCATGATCTTTGAATACAACTTATGCTCTCAAAGTTTATTAAATATGATGTTAAGGGGTTTGGAATGAAAACATAATGTATGAAATAATACATGATATCTTCTACCAAAACCACATAGAATGAAACCTGGTATAGGAGGAAAAAACCATTCATCAATGCCATGAAAATTTCAAATGCATTTGTGAGACTGAAGGACATTATGATGTACTCATACAATTCATATCTACTAAGGAAATCTATACATGACATGAATGATGATATAACCCTTAACTTATGGTATCTTGACCTTAAATAAATATTTTAGAGAACCCTCGATCCATTGAACTAATCTAAAATTCCTTTAATACAATGAACTTGATTCTAATTCCTAACCATAATCTAATTCAACTAGAGTTAATCCATGAAAATCCATAGGGCCCCATTTAACTTTTGGGTGAAAAGTATGGGAATAGCCCAAGGTTATGTACTGGGACATATAAAAACCTTGGGTTATGAATCCTATAACCATCTCCAAGGCTCCTATAACTCAGTATTAGCTATCCTATAAGTAATAATTGATACTTGTTCTTCTCCAAACCTTATGTCAATAGTGAACTCTACCTCTCTCTTAAGATGTATTCTATAAAATACAATAGGGAAGAGATCCCTAAAATGATACTTTCTAGGACAGAAATCAATATGTCACATTCCTTGATCTTCCTAATAAATACTTTAAATATAGGTTATAACTCCACTCATCCGTTGATGGTCGAGTCTCGACCTGGATGGATATCCCATTCACCCTTGTGAATCTATTTACCACCATTGGGTGATATAAAGGACTGCTATCTATGACAACAATTAATATGGTAAAAATAAGACATCATCTATTCCACCCTATGAATTTCATAAAATCCCATCATATTGAGAAAAAATATTCTCCCTAAGAAATAATATATGCTTATTTCAATGATCATTCATTACATCTATAAACACTCTCCGATCTAATCCCTAACAGTATATAAAGAGCCATCACTCCAAAAAAATAATAAACCTTGAAGCCTATAGTTTTTATAATTTCTACAAATACGAAATAATGTGAATTTATTAAAGCAAATAATAAATAAAATAAAATAGATTCTACTAAAATAAATAATTGAACTGTAGAAGGCCCGACACTCTTAACATTAGGTGTCAGCTATACAACATATACCCAGCCTGATTTGTGGATCAGAGATATAACATGACTATATAGAGAAGTCCATCCTTGCTATGTCTTAATTTCATATGTCTAGTTCCTTGGGCCAGGACCACCTCCTGGTCCTAAATGTATTGTATCATGACATCTCCCTTCCTGAAATGGGGTTTCTAATCATAGTCATGAAAGAGGAGGTAGTGTAGGCCCTCATCCACATGGTTTAGATGAAATTTTCTTGAAAAACTAATGAATATACCCCATTTTATGATTGGTTTGGCACTCTATAGGGTCTATGTCACATGGAGGATTCAGGTGACTGGGCTTCTCACACTAATGGGACAGTACCTTACTACTAGTGCAGATACTCTAAGAACCACCATCCTAAAAAGAACCACCATTGAAACAATAACTATTTCTAATTAAATAACATTACAATCTAGGTGATGAACCACCCTAGACCACACCCTTATCCTCTCTCATATTATAGACTATGATGAAATCCTAATTCACTATCGCAGCTAGAATAGTCAACATGATGATGTTCACCAATGACTAGATGGAATACCTAAGTCCATCATCAAATTTACTAGTTCTAGATATATCGTCATCTAAAATAATTAGTGAGAATTACCGAATCGTTGTAAAATGAGCTGAATAGTTCATAACATACATAGTTCCCAACTATTGGTTCATAAAATCTCCAGCTTTTTCAGCTCCCAAAGACTCAAAATTTATGTAATCATTGAAGGCCATAAAGAAAACACTCCAGACCATTTTCTGATGTTGATCTTCATGGGTCAAAAAATTCCACCATCTCTTGGATGATCCCTTAAGAATATAAAATACAATAATGATTTTCCTTTCATGGGGAATATCTAGATTCTCAAATATATATAACATGTCTTATTTCCATGATCTAGTATACTATGGTCCACCATACCCCAATATAGAAGGTGAATAATTCGGTTTGAACTATAATTCCAACATTACCATAGTATGTATAGGTCACATGGTATCCTGCATTCACTATATCAGTCATAGGAAACCCTCTCAGAAACATAAATCCACACCAAGATCTGAAATAATAGGAGGTTCCTCTGGTGGAACTATAGGCGGTCATACTGGTGGTAATGATCCAAATACATCTAGTGCATGGTCATCTCCACCCTCTTTGCATAAAACATGAGTCCAACATGGTTATATATATCTAAAATTTCAAGAAGACACGTTAGAAATTTTTTTATAATAGATTAGATCATATATAAAAGGAATATGATACACACAACACCTTCCTATCCAAGATTAACTCCCAATGTTTTATTCTAAATCTAGGTCTAGTTGACAAAAAAATCCTAAATTACTACAAGGGATACTAAATAATTCACAATACTACAGTTGAGTCAATTTAATGTTCCCTATTTCACATTATGGTTCCAGTATATGGAGTTTCAATTTCAATATCTAGAGGAAAAACCATTATTTTCTAATTGGAATCCACATTCAATGGAAATAATTTCATTAAATAATTATTAATAAGAACACATAAACACACACACACACATATATATATATATCAAGGTTCCCTTATTTGAGATACTATTTCCAATTTGTAAAGTTATAAAATTATATGTTTCAATTAAAATTTAATTTAACTAAAACTAGAAGTATTGCATATAATATTATAATGAAAAAGTTATATAAAATTATTTAATTATATGGCGCACCATTACCAATTTATGTAAGTGCATGATTTGTTAATTATAATGGGAAATAATGAAATTTAAATGAACTAACATTTCAGCTTCTCTATCCTTAATAACATAGCTTAAATATGTGATAATTTGTATATTAGGGCCCCACCAATATTATATGCAAAAAAATATTTATGTTGAGGAATAAAAATTAATAAATAATTAGTTATACTCTCCCTAAATGAAACATTAGTCCAATTACAATATATAAATCAAGGCACTACATCATGCTATAACCAAATCACATAATAAAATTAATAGGCTACAACATGTGTCTAAAAAGTGAGTCCTCAACATCCAATAATGATGAATGATATAAATTCTTTCTTAACATACTTTTTCAAGAGTAAATATAGAATACATAACACAAACAATAATTAGGATAAACCATGTGCTTTACCAATTAGTGAAATCAAAACTACTCTAATGCGCTTAATCAAAAACAACATGTCCCATCCCAAGAATATTAACCTTTCTCAGTATGTTGTTCAACTAATTCCATTAACTAGATCATTACCAAGTTCCAACACATTCCTTGTCTCTTTTCAACCAACCCAAAAAAGAGAGGGTAAAGAAAAAAGAATGCCTCTCATACCACTTCATATCATCCTAGGTTGGATTCACTCTTAAATAACCAAATCGAGATAGTAACATGGACTCAATCATTCCTCCTCATATGAAAGAGGGTGAAAAAAACACTAATGTTATATGATGGCACAATGGGGATACTATAACCTTGTCATCAAAGTGACACCCAATAGTGATAAGAAAACAACAGATGGAAAATCATAGAGTAGTAGTGTAAGTAAATCCTCGAGATAAATGTATATGGACATATCAAAATATTATATCAAATAATAAATGATTATTTTTGTTACTATAAAAAATGAGTGATATAAGGGTTGTAAACACAGTGGAATATATGATATGATATATGAAAAAGGAAAATAATTCCACAATCCATCTCCACTACCATCATGGACATATGTTCGGTCCTATGCACCCATAATCAATCCTTGTATCAAAAATTAAGTATCCATAGATAGAAACTTCCTCTGGTCCCTTCTTTCTTCTATGAAGTATTTTCGGGTACCAATTGGTAGGCCAAACAAGGGGCGAGTAAAAATATGTAGGCCACCACCAATAGTGTCTAGTATTATCTAGTATGTGAATATAAATTGAGCAGTGTTAATATATAATAAGTAATGGTGAAAAATATGGTAACCATTTCAGTACATGTTTTCCATGGAACACCAATCTGATATTTCCTCCTTCGGCCTAAGGAAACAATGTATTTGAACATTATATTATATTACAAAAAATGGGGGTCAAGTCCATTAATTTAGCATGGACCATATGAAATTCGATTTCCTTTTAACCATTAATAAACCATATGGATAATCATGTAAGTTAGTTTTTCAAAGTATATATGGACTATCATTTCCATTAATTATAAATATACATAATAGAATTTCACACCTGTATGATTCCATGTAAAAAATATTGACTATCATACCTATTATTACAATTTAATATAAGGATCATAATGTTAATAAATTCCAAATGAACATTTCACAATTTCAGGTCAATTTTGAAAAATGACAATAAAGAATGTCACATCTAGAATAGATGGCTAGAATAAGGTAATGAAATCCATGTCAAATTTAATTGAAGGAAAAAAGAGAATCACACTTTCCGTTATTAAGTTCATTTCTCTATTTAATACATTTAACTGATAAGTAATTTAAATGGGGGAAATTTCTATAATCTCTACCAGTAAATCATTATATTATATCATTTTATAACATCTCACTAGCCAATTAAAAGATAATGACTCCTTAGTGTTATTTTGGTCAGAAGTGAAACACAATTCAATATGGAATTTAATCAAACTCACCAATGTGGTGGTCTGGTTTGATGAAATCAACCTCTAACAATTTACCGATGTCTTTCAACATTTCTGCAACAGTATTAAAAAATTAATTTTGGGATTTTATACAATTAATATAATCTATATGAAGGTCTAGTATCTCCATAATAGAAACATTTTATATGCACGAAAACATTTACCAAAAAGTATGAGACCACCATCCTTGTTTGGGTAGACGAATCATCATACAGTTTCAGCTTTAGATTAAGTCTAGATCAATAAAAATCAGATAAATATACAATTTACATAAAAATTATGCATATTATCTGTAAGGACCCGACCCTAGTTTTATATATTTAGTACCTCATTTCACTACATTGGAATGTGTACCAGAAAGTTATATCCTGAAGGACCACACATATTTGTATTTTTAAAAAACCACATCCATACATAGGTTCAACATTACCACTTGAAATGAAATATAACATTTAATTATTATTTGGAACATCCAAAACTCTATGTTTATCCCTACAAGTCATTAATAATAAACTTATTCATGACCTCAGATAATGAAACATTATAAATGGGTGATCTCAAATTCTCATTAAGGGTAATAAATATAGAGGAATATATCATAATCATAAACATTAGGCATGGTGAATAATAAAAAACACATGCCTTTGAAATTAATCTTTAACACATTATGGTAAGAATAAGAGTTGAATAGATTATGCCATTATAAAGAATAATAATTGGTGTTGTACTAGTATAATAGACACATGAAATGTTAATTACTAGTATCATAATATGGGAGTGGATAATATGGGACATCATAACTATACCATCAATTCCTCATGCCAATACTATAAATGTCCATTTTAAGGCCTCATTCCGAAACCATAGTTTGTCTTCTGAGACCTACCGATGCACTGAGGAGCTATAGTGGGTCCCACCTGTCAGTTACTAAGTCCAATTTATTTGTCGTATGAATGGGGATAAACATATAAAACAAATAAATTCATATTGAGACTAACTTAAGAAATGTAAATATGTTTTCTTGTACAATTAACATAAACACTTACCATTCGAAGTAAATTGGTGGATGGTATCAGCATAGAACATCCACTGTCAAACAAATTAGAAAACTGTAAACAAATATTTTAGATGATATCATATGCTATAAAACTCTATGAAATAAACGATTCATCAATGTATGTTGACATGAATAAAGGCACATTTAAATGATACCATTGAGAAAATCTTGAGAAAATAATCCTTACATATTCCAATGTGTCACATACCACCTCGAAACATTCAAATCACAATCCATTAGAATAAAATGAGAATATAGAGACTCCTAATACGATATACCATAGAGAAGTACATACATCACATGAAAGGTATTAGTGGTTAACATTCATATATCTTCTAAAATATAAAGTGTGGTGAGAAAAATCTATTTTAATTTGGAAAGAAGAGTTCTTTTGGAAAATCATTTGTATTATTCATAAATATAGTTTTAAACATATATATCCTAGAACATATAAGGGTAGTACATTGATATTATATTTGAGTTATAAATGATTTCAACTAATGTGAAAAAATGTTAAAAGTTATTTTAAAGAAGCATTAGAATTAAAACATTTTATTACGGTTTAAGGAATTCCTTAAAGAGATTTTAATGCGCAAAGGAATACTTGATTCCATAAAAACATAAATGAAAAAAATAGAAATTTAATGTTAAAATGTGTGATTATAGAATGAAATATATGGCTTAAAATATATTATATAGTGAACTCCAAAATAAGTATTAATTTGAAATGCTCCATGAATCAGGCATGCATTTTAGATGAATTTTTGAAAGATTATTTTAAAACATGTAACTCCTCATAAAATGAAGAGGGATTAATATTGGTAAAAATATAAAGAAAATTAAAACATAATTAATGAGGAGTGAATAAGAATAAATAATTATTTCATTGTGGTGAGTAGAGGATAAGAGAAACCCGAAGGAAAATAGAGGTTTGAGTAGAAAATACTTACAACTTTTAATCAATTGATTCGTATTCCACATAATTAATAATAATTAAATGAAAAATCGAATATCTTGAAAATGAAGAGATTAATGATATGAAATTTTAATGGATAGTATTCATACACCATACATATGTAATAGTAGTGAATACTAAATATCTAACAAAAATGGAAGTGAGATGAAAAAACCCTTACCTTATGTCCGAAGGTGTTCTCCACATGATCTTAATATCCGGAATAATCAAATTTAGGTCAATTAATTAATTATTTAAAATCATAATTTAAATATAATTGATTTATTATAACCTAATTAGGTTCATTAATGATCTTTCTATTGTTAAATAGATTCAATTTAATTGTTTAGGAGTGTTTTCATCATTGGTTTTCATGATTTTATTACATGTATTCATATATGGATAAACAAGTATAATGAGAATGGTTGTATAGAATATAAGTTTTGTGTTATTACATAAAAAATTAATATTAAACGTTTATAAAATTCATTTGGTTATTTGGAGTGTAGATAAATCATTATATAAAACATTAATGACAATTGTTTCGATTAATTGGCGATTTTTGATCCCAATGAACTCATTTTGATTTATAAAATAATATCATGTGTACAATGGGATTTTAGAACCCTAAATAATATATAATAAATATATTATAGTCTATTTAAACCATAAAAATGCTTTCATGACTAGAATCGAAGATGGTAAGATAAATTGAAATCCCATCGACCATTAATGTGATAAATTAACGTATCTCAGATCATGTTTTCATTTCCAGTCTAAAAGAAAGGGATCTGAGAGACGAAGAAAAAATATTCATTTATCATAAAAAAACTAGTACATGTAAGGTACTTGATTGATTAAAACATTTGAAGGGTGGGAGGTAAGTAATGAAAATGAAATGAAATGAACTTGAAATAAAATAAATGAAAAAAGTAATTTACCTCTTGATGTAATCTTCCTTGAGTGCCTATTTAAGGGAGAGGTGTTGGTATTTTTATGAGACGAAGGGCTACTGGACATGGGGGAGGATCTTGGGAGGAGATTTGATAATAATTTATACAAGGGAAAAGGATTTATAGGAGTGAAGAGAAGAGTGGATTGTGGGTGTGTTTTATAGTGGAGGAGATGATGGTTTTCTTAATATTTTAATCATTTTTTATTATTTTTATATAAGACAAGAAATAGTGACGATTCCATGAATAAAAATAGAAATAAGTGCATGTGAAATAGAACTAGGGGTTCTTATATCTATGATGATGCTTTAAATAGTGTATTCAACTAATAATATATACATACAGTAAATTACCATATCTCACTATTCATTAAAAATTCATGTTTTTTACAAAAAACCCAACAATAAACCCTAAATATTTTTTGACATGAAGAAATAAGAAATGGAACCGATTTTATTAAAATAATTATCTAAATAAGAGAACATAAAATTTGAAGTAAAATCATTATTTACATGAAAAATACAGATTTAAATTTAAATTTTATTTTATAATACTTTCAAAAATCGATTAAGGTCTCATTAAATGATCCTAAATGTATAAGACAACAAAAATTTTATTTATGAATAAATTTTATGAAACTAAATTTTCCTTTAAATCAATTTATTGATTTAAAATTATAATTAAATATTTATTACTCACAATAATACCAATACATAATTAATAATTTCTAAAATACTATATTTTATTTATATGTTGTCCAAATTTTATTTTTACCTTCATGGGTGGGGTAACTATTCATAAGGATCATATTATTATTCATAAGGGGTTTTTACTATTGACATTGGACATGATAATATTCAAAATAAAATGTATGTTAATTTTATGAGACTCTAAATATATTATTCAATGCAACCATGTATGTCAGTTTTTTGAAATTAATATCACATAGGTGGTAAAATTATGTTTACATGCTAGGATATAACAAAGTGGTGTTTTGTAGTGACTCAGTGTTTCATTCATTCAATATTATATAGATTTTCAAAATTTTTGGTTGATTCATTCTCCCCTCCTTTCAAAAGTTCCATCCTCAAAATATTAAATTGAACATGAAATGTTAATGGTTGATACTTCAAAGTTCACTTGTGGGAAACTCATATAAGAAATATGGTTAAAATATCATCTTAATAAGAGGAATGTGAAATGAATCAGTTACCACAAAACTACACATTCTAATTGTAAAACATGGTTATGGAAGAATAATCATTCCATCAAGTCTTGATGGAAAGTGATATAGAACATTCCCAGATGAAATATCATGACCACAAAACAACTAACTAAAATTATGAAAAGTTTTTTTATATCAATAACAATTATGATAATAGGACATATTTTTTGATTAAGACTCTGTACCTAGATTTGAGGAATTATTCTACTCTATAAGAGTATAAATATACACAGTTCTATTTCTTAAACACAATATGATCCTTTTTTGTCCATTGAACTATCTTTACATTATCTCATAGCATAAGTTGCATCATGTGGTAAAATTAATCTATAAATCCTCATTAAATGATCAAATTAAACCATTACATAAATGGATTAACTTCCCAAAAGATCATTATCCATTACTTTAAAATCATTCCCATACGAATCATTTCTAGATCCATATATAAAAGGTCCTTGGAAAACCTCATTTTGTTTATAATTACATGATACATCCTGCTTAATGCATCTACTACATTATTTTTCCTTAATAAAAATCACAAAGCCCTAAATTTTCACATTCCAAATATGTGAATATCCTCATTGTGAATCCTCTTAAAATATGGTAAAAAATAAAATTACCATAAAACCTTATTGGATACATGAATTCATCATAAAACATGCTATTCGATATATTCCTTATATAAAAAATTTTGTAGAATCCATCAATGATAGCATATACCACTTTTTTCGACAAGACAATAATCTGTTTTAATGTAGTCAGTAGTAATTGAAATTAATCATTTCAACACCATTATCTTAATCCTCAAGAATACATTTAAGTTTGTCTTTCCTTCAACAATATACATTACCATGATATTATATTTCTACATAGTCACTTATCCTTGATACAATTAATCATAAAACTTAAAATACTTAATGAAATTGTTCTGCAATACAACCCTCATAAATTTTTTAATTATTATAACTAGTACATTACTGATAAAATATTAAAATGACCTAATTTTTGATCAATAATATTAATCATTCCTCTTCATCTATGGCAGTATCATGACGTGATCATTATCTAGTAACATCATTTAGGGCATATTCCTTTGACACTTGGGACATTTATTTTCATAGTGTCCCATCTCATTACGGATGAAGCATTATACATCAGAAAACTTTTTCTTACCCTTAAAATCACTAAATTGGTGCCCTATTTACCCACACATATATCAAAATCCCATCCCCTTGGATTATTTACCAGAATTATTCCTCCTATAGTTATCACAATTGGGAAATCCATTCATTCCCTTATTCCCATTATGTATCTTTTTCTCTGCGATCATCTTCTTTTTTGAATCCCTTCAAAGCCCAATGACTCATAGAATCCTATACATAACTTTTAACACATGATTTAGTTTCCTCATATATTGAGGAAACTTGGGAGACTATCTTCTTTCAAAATGATGTCCTAAGACCATAAGAGATATAATCCCTCATAGTATTTTCATCACATACATTGGTGATGTTCCTATTCCTTCTTCTAGCTTCCATTTCTATATAACGACATACATGAGATGAGGTTATGAATCATATTGTATAGTCTTAACTTAGAAAAATAAATATCCTAAATTTAAATCCTATGAATAGTTAATATCATAATATTAAACATTTTTTCTTTTAGGAGAAATTTACATTTAAATACTACATAATGGATTGTTAAGAAAATGTGAATTATCCAAAGAATATCCCCCATGAGTGTTAAACTAGGTGCATAGTAAGGACTATTGTCATGTACCAGGATACCCCAGGTCATGACAAAAACTCCTTGTCAGAGTTGTTACTCCTTGGTATATATGTGCCAGAACCATGTCCACTTGTAGTGTCCATACATAGATTTATTTTCTAGAAAGATCCCCATAATCTATTCCTTAATAAAATTCAAAGATGTTCTTGTATGTTTATACTTAAACACTATATTCAAGTTTTGTTTCCTAATATACATTTTCCAATTCTAGTTTTTATGTTTTCTACTATAGTTCCTTTGATTGTAATTGTAAGAACCCATATCCAGTTGCCCAAAGCCTGTGCCTTGTTTCATTATTTTAGAATGATTACAAGAAATTATTATATTGAAGGAATGAGTAGATTATTAGTTTTGGAAAACTAGATACATACCAAAGTTCAACATTACACCTTGAAATTAAATACAACATACATTTTTTATTAGGAATATACACATCTCTAAGATTATCCCTACAGGTCATTCATAACAAACATCATGTCATGAAAAAATGAAACATAAGAAAGGGGTGAGCTCAGATGCTCAGTAAGGGTAAGAAATACAATGGAATATATCACAAACATAAACATTAGTCATGGTTAATAACTAAAAACACATTCCGTTAAATTCATACTTGAACACATTATAGTAGGAATAATAGATGAATAAATAATGTATTAATAAAGAATACTAATGGGTATTATACTAGTATAATAACCACACAATCCTTCAATTACTAGTTTTAATATGAGGGAATGAATAATTGAGCAAATCATAATAATACTATCAAGGCCTGATGGAAAGACCATAAATATCCATTTTTTGAATGCCTCATGCCAAGAACATTGTTTCTCTCATGAGATCTACTAATGCACTGAGGGGATATAGCAGACCCCACTTGAAACATACTAAGTCCAATAAATTACTATTATTAATGGGGATAAACATAAACAACTTATAAATTAATATTGAAACTAACAAACAAAATTTATATATGTTTCCCATCCCATTATACATAAACACTAACTATTTGATGAAAATTGGTGAATGATATCAAGATAGAACGTCCACAATCACACTAATATAAAACCCTTCAACAAAATATTGTAGATGATATCATATGATATAAACAAATATGAAATAAAAGATCTATCAAATGATGTTTACATAAATAATCATACTTTTAAATGAGACCATTGAAAAATCTTGAGGAAATAATCCTTAACATTCCAAAGTGTCCCATAACATCTTGAAAAACTAATATAATAATCCATTTGAATATCATGAGAATAAGTAAACTGTTTATAGGATATTCCATGGGGAAATAAATACACCCCATTTAGGGAATAAGTGTCAAACAAGGCATAAATTTTATTAATGATAATTTGAGGTGAGGAAAATCTATTTTAATTTCGAAAGAAGACATCTTTTGGAAAAAAATAATCATTTTTCATGAATATTGTTTAAAACATGTATATCCCAGGGAAGAAAAGGAAATGACATTTATATTAAATTTTAGGCATAAATTATGTCCCAAATAAGTGAAATAATGTAAAAAGTGTTTTTAAAGAAGCTTTAGAGTTAAAACATTTTAGTACAGTTTATTGAATTCATTAAAGATATTTTAAAGATAAATGACACGTTTTCTTACATAAAACTAGAAATGAACCAAAAATTTTTTTAATGTTAAATTTTTTGACTTTAGAAAGACTAATTTGAGTAAAAATAGATTATAGTGTGAACTTCAAAATAGGTAAGAATTCAATAAGTTCCTTGAATCGCGCATGCATTTTGGAAGGATTTTTGAATGATTTTTTAAAACATGTAACTCATTATAAAAATTAGAGGGATTATGATTAATAAACAAATATACAAAATTAAAAAATAATTTATGATGATTAAATAAGAATGAATAATATTTTAATTGAGTTGAGTAGAGAATAATATCAACCTGAATGAAAATGGAGGTTCGAGTAGAAAATTAATACATCTTTATAATCAATTGAATAATATGCCTAAAATTAATAATCACCAAATGATACATTTAATATGATTAATATAAAGATAAAAATGTTATGATACATCAATGGGAAGTATACATTCACCCCTAAAATGTAATAGTAGTGAATATGGAATATCACACAAAAATGGAATTGAGATGAAGAAACCCTTACCTTAAGTCTGAAGGTGTTCTCCCATCGATCATAATGTCATGAATAATCAAATTTAGGTTAATTTATTAATAATTAAAGAACCTAATATACACATAATAGATTTAATATAACCTTATTATGTTCATTCATGGCCTTTTGTGGGTTAATAGATTCAATTTCATTGTTTGGAAGCGTTTTTTTCCTCGGTTTTCACGACCAGTTTACTTATATTCATGTACATATAAACATGTTGAATGAGAATGGTTTTCTATAATAGTTTTTTTATTTTATTATTTAAAAAACATAATATTACATGTTTATAAAATTAATTTGGTTATTGGGAGTGAATATGAATCATTATATACAACATTAATGACAATAGTTTGGGTTAATTGGTAGTTTCTGATCACAATGAACTCATTTTGATTTATAAATTAAAATAACGTGTAAAAAAGGATTAAAGAATATTAAATTATATGTGAAACATATATTATTTTCTTGTTAAAACATAAAAATAGTTTGAGTTCCAGAATTGATGATGGTAATACAAATTGAACTGCTGTTGTCCCCGAATGTGGTAAATTAACACTTCTTAAATGGTGTTTTCAATTCTAGAGTAAAAGGCAGGGAAATTAGAGATGATGAAAATTGATTCAATTATCATAAAAAAATTACAATACATTTATGGTTCTTGATTCATCACAAAATTTCGATTAAAGGTGGTGAGAGAAGACAAATAAAAGAAAGGAACTTGAAATAAAATAAATAAAAAGTGGAATTTATCTCTAGAAGTAATATGTATTGAGAGCCTCTTTAGGTGATAGGTTTTGGAATTTTTATAAGGCCAATGGATGATGGAAGTGGGGGAGGATCTTGGGAAGATATTTAAATTGAAGTTAGACCAGGAAAAAGGCTTTAGAGGAGGTAAGAGAAGATCAATGTGTGGGTGGTTTTTATAGTGGAGGAGAAGAGGTTTTTCTGAATATTTTAATCATTAGTTTATTATTTTTTTATAATATAAGAAATGGTTATTATTACATTAAAAAATAGTAATAAGTGAATGTGAGCTCAAACTAAGGGTTCTTAAATCAGTAATGATGCTAAAACTAGTGTATTTAACTCATAATGTATACTTACGGTAAATTACCATATATCACTATTCATAATATAAATCATGTATTTTAGAAAAATATAAAAATATCCACCCTAACCATTTATTGATGTGTAGAATTCAAAAATTAATACCATTTTTTTAAAATATTTTTCGAAATAAGTGAAATTTTATTTTTAAATAAAATCATTATTTACATGAAAAATACTGATTTAAATATAAAACAAATTTTATAATACCTTCCAAAATTAAATAAGGTCTAACTAAATTATCCTATAATTATATGAAAATAAAATATTTATATAGGAATAAATTTAATGAATATGAAATTTTCTTTAAATTAATTTATTAATTTAATATTTAATTAAATTTTTATTACTCCCAAAAATACCAAAACATAATTACTAATTTCTAAAATACTCTATTTCATTTATAAGTTGTATAAATATTGATTATACCCTCATGGGTGTGGATACTATTCATTAAGGTAAAATTACTAGTCATAAGGTATGTAAATATTCATAAGGTTCATGTTATTGTTCACAAAAAATGTAAGTTGATTTTATCAAACTCTAAATATATTGTTGAATGCAACCACGTAGGTCAATTTTTTTGAAATTAAAATCATAGAGGTGGTAAAATCATGTTAACTAGATAGGTTATAACAATGGGGTGTTTTGTAGAGACTCATTGTTTCATGCATTCAATATTAAATTTATTTACGAAATCTTGTTGTGTTACATTCTCCCCTCCTTACAATAACTTTTTCCTCAAAATTTGAAATTGAACTTCTAGAATTAATTGTTGATACTTGAATATTCCCTTGTGGGAAACCCAGATCATTAAACATGGTTAAAATATCCTCTAAATGATATTGAAAGGTCAATACATTAGTTATTAAAAAACTAAACATTCTAATTGTACAACATGGTCATGGATTAATAATAAAACAATCATGTTACGATGTAAAGTGATAGATAACATACTCAAATGAAATAAAATTACAACAAATCCATAAACTATAGTTATAAATTATTCCATTAATATCATGCAAAAAATATGATAATTGGAAAAAATATTTAAAACTATTTTCCTATAGTTGAGGAATTATTCCACCAAATAAGAGTATAAATATTTTTTCAATAGAAAGAACACAATTTTATCCATTGTTTGTGGCTTGAAATATATATACATTATCTCTTGGCACATGTTGCGTCATGTGGTGAAATTAATCTCTAAATCCTCATAAAATGATTATCTTAAACCATTGCATAAATGGTTTAACTTGGTAAAATATCATGATCCAACACATTAGAATGATTCCTAGGCACATCCCTGCTAAATCCATCTACACAGGGTCCTTGGAAATACCCATTTTGTTTAGAAATACACAATCCATCCCACTCAATGAATTTCGTACCTTATTTTACTTTAATCAACACGTAGAAGCCCTAAATTTTCACATTCCCAACATGTGAATATCTTTATCACATATCTTATTAAAATATGGTAATAAATTAAATTATGATAATACCTTATTTGAAACATGAATTCAACCTTAGACATGTTATTAGATATATTTATTATATCCAAAAATATTGTAGACTCCATAAAAGATAGCATAGACCACTTTTCGACAAGATAATAATCGGTTTTGATGTAGTCCGTTCTAATAAAAATCAATCATTTCATTATCATTATCTTACTGATCAGGAATATATTTTGGGCTATATTTCCCTCAACCATATACATTCCCATGATTTTAACTTTCTATTGATTCACTTAATCTAGGTACGATTCATCATCAGACCTCCAATACTTAATGAAATAGTATTGAAGTTAAATTCCTACATATTCCATAATTCTTATAACCAGCACATTACTGATAAAATATTCAAATGAAATGATTCTTGATGAGGAATATTAATCCTTCCAATTGATTTTTTGTCTTATCATGACTTGATAATGATCCAGTAACATAATTTGGGGCATATTCCTTTGATGCATGGGACATTGATTGACATAGTTTCCCATCTCCTTGTAGTTGAATAATGGTACATCAGAATCTTTTTTATTACCCTTTTAATCACAAAATTTGTGTAATTTTTCTGAAAACTTATAACGAATTCACATTCCCATTAAATATTTTATAGGAAGATTCTTCCACAGTTATCACATGATAGAAAACCTTTCTTTACTTTCTTCAAATTATCCATATTTTCTTTTCATTCATACTCTTTTATTTATTACCATAAAATATATATGACTCATATAACTCTTTACATATCTATATAATATATGATACTATTTTATCATATGAAGAGGATAAATTAGAGATAATCTTCTTTTGAAATGATGGATTAAGACTATAAATGATATGATCATTATTAATATTTAAATCACATGTATTGGCGATGTTCTCATTCTTTCTGCTAGGCTCCACTTCTATATAACATCACCCATTAGATAATGTTATGAATGAAAATGTATAATCTCAACATAGAAAACTACTTAGCATAAATTTAAATCCTATGGATAGATAATCTCATAATCATAAAAATGTTTTATTTGAGAAATAATTTACATTTAAATCTTATATAATGGCTTGTAAATGAAATGTGAATTATCTTAAGTATATCCCCTGGGAGTGTCAAACCAGGTGTACAGTATGGTAAGTTTTCATGTACCAGGATAACTCAGGTCAAGATCGAAACTCCTAGTCGGAGTTGTTACTCCTAGATACATATGTTCTAGAACCACGCCTACTTATAGTATCCAAACAAGGATGTATTTTATTGAAATATCCACATAATATATTCCTTAACAAAATTTTAGGATGTTCTAGTATTTTTATCTACAAAGACAATCTTAGGATTTTGTTCCCTAATTTATGTTTTCTATATCTAGTTTCCATGTTTTCTAATAAATTTACTATGATTCCAACTATAAGGATATAACCCCAGTTGCTTGAAGCTGATTCCTTATTTAATTACATTGTAATTATTATAAGAAAGTCTTTTCCAGAAGGACATAAAATATTAGTATTTTTGGAAAAACAGATACATACATAGGTTCAAAATTACTACTTGAAATTAAATTCAACAATCATGTTTTATTAGGAACATCCAAAAATCTATGTTTCTCCATGCATGTCATTCATAATAAAATTCATCATGTCCTAAGAAAATGTATCATAATAAAGGTGTGATCATTGATTCTCAGTAAGGGTTAGAAATACAAAAGAGGATATCATAAACATAAACATTAGGCATGGTGAATAACTAAAAACACATGCCTTTTAAAAAACACAAACATGTTATGTTAGGAATAATAGATGAATAAATAATGTGATAATAAAGCATACACATCGGTATTATACAAGTATAATAACCACATGAAATTTCAATTACTAGTTTCATAATAAGGGAATGTAAAATGTGGGACATCATAACCAAACAGTGAAGCCTGTGCGCCAAGACCATAGTTTATCTCACGAGTCCTACAGATGCACCAAGGGGCTATAGTAGGCCCTAAACATCACTTACTAATTCCAATGAATTCCTTTTATGAATGGGGAAAATATTAAAAACATATATATTCATATTGAAACTAATATATGAAATGTAAATAAGTTTCCCTATAAATTAAAAACAAACACTGACAATTCGATGTTAACTGGTGAATAGTATCAAGATAGAACATCCACAATAAAACTATCTGAAAAAATTTAGCAAAATATTGTGTATGTATTATAATATATACAACTCTATGAAATAAAAGATTAATAAAATGATGTTGACATAAAAAGATACTTATAATTGAGACCAATGAAATATTCTTGAGGAAATAAACATTAAACATTCCAAAGTGTCCCATACCACCTTGAAACATTCATATCATAATCCATTAGAATATATATATAATAAATACACTCTTGATATTATATACTATGGGGCATTACATACACCACATTCAAGGAAGAAGGCATGAACAAGGAAAATATCTCATAAAAGTTAAAATAAGGTGAGAAAAATCTATTTTACTTTAGAAAGAAGAGTTTTTTTGGAAAATCATTTATATATCGCATAAATCTTATTTTAATAAAGTATATACCAAAAAAATAAAATTTATGGATAGTGATATTACCTTTGAGACATAAATGATGTCCCATTGAAGTGAAATCATGAAAAAAGTGTTTTTAAATAAGCTTTAGAATTAAATCAATTTATTGACGTTTAAGGAATTCATCAAACTGATTTTAAATCACAAAATAATGTATTCTTTTATAAAACCAGAAATGAATCAAAATATATTTTTCATGTTATAATTTTGGATTTTAGAAACATATATCTATCCTAAAATATATTATAGAGTTATATTAAAAATGAGTTAGATTTCGAGAAGTTCCTTTAATCAAGCATGCTTTTCAGATGAATTTTTGAAATATTCATTTAAAACATGTAACTCCCAATAAAATAATGAGGTCTTATTATTGGTAAACATCTACATAACATTCACACAGAATTTATTAGGTTTACATAATAACAAATAATAATTTCATTGAATTGAGTAGAGAATAAGAGAAACCTGAAATGAAAATGGTGGTTTGGGTAAAAAATACTTACAACATTGTAATCAATTGAATTGTATGTCCAAAAAATAATAAGCATCAAATGACATGTTGAATATCAAAAAAATAAAGATACTCATGATATGAAACATCAATGTTCAGTATATTTACACCATAAATAAGTAATATTAATGAATATAGAATATCTCACAAAAATGGAATTGAGATAAAGAAACCCTTACCTTGAGTTTGAAGGTCTTCTCCACTTGAAATTAATTACCTGAATAATCATGTTGATGTTCATTAATTAACAATTCCAGAAAATTATATAAATTTAATTGATTTATTATAACCTTAATAGGTTCATTCATGGCCTTTTGATGGATTAATAGATTTAATTTCAATGTTTGGGTGTGTTTTCTTCCTTGGTTTTCAAGATCTGTTCAATTATATTCATTTAAAGATAAACATGTAGAATGAGAATTGTTGTCCAGAATAGAAGTGATAAGTTATTAGTGAACAACCAAAATATTAAATGGTTATAAAATTCATTTGTTTACTAGGAGTGAAGATGAATCATTATATAAAACATTAATGATAATTAATTGGTTTAATTGGCAGTTTTTTATCACAACAAACCCATTTTGATTAATAAATTAGTATCGTACCTAAAAAAGGATTACAAAACCTTAAATATGTTATAATATATATATATATATATATAATTGTCTTTTTCAACCATAAAAATGTTTTCATGAGCTGAATTGAAGACATTAATATAAATTGAAAACCCATAGTCCTTGAATGTGATAAATTAACACTTCTCGGATGTTGTTTTCATTTCTAGTATAAACATAGGGAAAATGAGAGATGATAAAAAATTCTTACTTTATAATAATAACATTACAAAACATATATGATACTTGATTCAACAAAAACATTTTGATGAAAGGAGGTGAGTAAATAAAATAAAAAGAAAGGAACTTGAAATAAAAGAAATGAAAGGGGGAATTTACCACTTAAAGTAACCTTCCATGAGAGCTTCTTTAAGGGATATTTTTTGGTCATTTTATGAGAATAGGTGTTGATGGAGGCGTTGGAGGAGATTGGGAGGATATTTGAGCCTAATTTATGGAAGAAACAAGGCTTGAGAGGAGTGAAGGGAAGATGGGAGTGTGGGTTATTTTTATATTGGAGGGGAGGAGGGGTTTTCTTAATATTTTAATCATTAGTTTATTATTTTTCCATAAGATTATAAATAGTGATTATTACATGAAAAAATATTAATAAGTTCATTTGAGTTCGAACTATGGGTGCTTAAATCAGTGATAATTCTTGGAATAGTGTACTTAACTAATATATATATATATATGATAAATTAATGTATTTCATTATTTATTAAAAATTCATGTATTTTAAAAAAATACCAAAAAATCACCCTAACAAAATTTTGATGGGTAAAATTAAAAAATTGATCAATTTTATAAAAATAATTTTTTAAGAAAGAAAAAATTAATTTGAAAATAAAATCATTACTTACTAGAAAATTATAGATTAAAATTTAAAACTCATTTTATAATACATTCAAAAATTAACTAAGGTATTAATAAATTACCCTAAAATTATAGTTCAATAAAATATTTATTTGTGAATATAATTTATTAATATGAATTTTCTTTTAAATCTATTTATTTTTTTAAAATTGTAATTAAATATTTATTACTCACAAAATACCAACACTTAATTATTAATTTCTAAACTACTATATTTCAATTATAAGGTGTCTAAATTTTATTTATACTTTCATGGGTGTTGATACTATTCATAAGGGTCCTAAAAATATTCAAAAGTGTGTGTTACTATTCATAAGGTCCATTTTAGAATTCACCAAATATGTATTTTGATCTCATCAAACTCTAAATATCGTACTGAACGCAACTGTGTATGTCTTTTTTTTGAAATTCAAATCATAGAGGTTGTAAAATTTTATTTACTAGCTAGGTTATAAAAAATGGTGTTTTATAGAGATTCAATGTTTTACGCATTCAATTTTAATTTTTTTTGAAAAATCTTGGTGTGTTACATTATCTCACATGAAAAAATCTCATTTGGAGAGAGAAACTAATAATGGAAGGATGGGGTTTGATTTAACTACCACTAGATGTCTAATAAAATGTATGATGAGTTAATCAGACATCGTTTGAAGGAGGTAAAAATCATACCATAATGGGAAAATTAGATCTCAAGTGGAAGATGATACTTTTGTGCAAGGAGAGGAAAATAAAATAGTGGAATATGGTTAAATAATAGAAAGGAAAAACTATAATTTCACCTAATATTATAGGTGCCTAATTTTTCCTCATAGATGGAAAAATCATTTTCTATCTATGTGCAATAATTGTCTGGGGTATCACTATGTTGCACCAACTAGTCAGAAATTTTTACCAAACATGCACATCCCATGCGGTTCCCTCTACCTTTCCCTTCAGAACCACTATGAGATCATGTGACTCCTAGGAACGGTTTGAAAAATCATCTGTCACCCTTATTGGGCCGCATGATTTGGGGATAATAGTTACAACTTATAATATGCCTCATCTATTTCCTCAAAAACTCAGAGCTTCAAGATTTGAACAATTCATGGATGATCCTGATCCATTATATGGCCCATTATGTGATATTATAACAGTTAAATAAGAGATATATACTTAAAGGTAAAGGATCCATACCTATATAAATATCTAAGATGTTATAGGGTAACTATTGTAGTTTCTGTGGAGTTTTATTCCTTATTTCTTACTCTAGAAAACATTCTTTTAAGTAAAACTATTTTTGGAGTTCTTTGAGAGTGATCTTATTAATTTTTTTTGAAAGCGTGGTCTGAGAGATGAACCCCATAATGAACCTTTAATTTAAAATTGTCAGCCTTATGGTAGGAAGTTCACTACTATAAGGGGAATTATATGTGTAATTTTCAGGACAAGTTTATTTATGCATGATAAGAAATGCTTATTATGTGTTTTATATGGGTGTGTGATTGTCATTGAGGAATTTTTTTATCATGTGTTTTGTGTATAGCCTCTTAATAACTATTCATGATATGCCTCTTTGTCCTGGATACAATGAATATTTCTTATGTTATTACATAGATTGTGGGAAATTGCTTTATGTATTGGTATGATCAGGATTCACAATTTTAGCTAAATTGAACTTTAGAGGTGAAGCAGGATTTCTTAATTATGTATAAGAATGTCTCTATTTTGATGGTATATGGTAGATCATAAACATGTATGATGATTTTGGATTATAATATTAATCAAAACTGGGAATTCATTATCTTCAAGAAGAAGTCTTATAATTCCATGTGGTGGTGATCTATTTTCTAATTACATGAAACATGTCATGTGAGAGTTTCCATCATCAATGGATAACAAACACTATTAGTGTGGGATGTAGGGATTTCTTAAAAATAACCACCATTATGGTTGTATATGTTTTGATTTCATAAATGAAAAACATTAGTGTAAATATTTTAAATCTTTATTAGAATTGTGTTGAAGAAGGAAGTGTTATGGTTTATAGATGCCTTTCTACTGCACCATAACAATGCATTGCTATGGTTTTAAGTTAATTTGATAAATTATGTATGTAATTTCATATAATTCTATCTATTATGTGAAATAACATTAATGAATCCTTTGTTTATTCCTACTAGGTTCATTACTAACACCCTGCCCACACATCTTGGTGCACGTGCATATTTCATGCATAGGGATCCAGTGAAGTGAAAGGGAAAAATGATCAAGAGTAGGGGAGATGGAGTCTTAGATATAGAGGTGATACCAGAACACACTCCAAACTATATCTAGTTTATTTAAGCTTATTCTTCCATTATATAACTTTTTTTTAATTTTTATTCGTTGGAACCCATTTATTAATTTATTTAATATATTTCATATATTCCAATTGATATTATTTTCTAGAAAATTGTTAATGTGGAGTTTTCAAAAAATATTTTTAAAATTTGTGAATGGATTTGATAATGAGTGTATAGTCTCCCCACTCTGGGGTTTTTGACCATCATTACTAGTAAGAATCTTCTAGTATACAGGGAGGTGTAGATGGGGTCTTGTGGCTCTCCAGCTTAGACATGGTGGTTTAGGTTAAAGAGTTACAAAATTTATTCAATGACATTTTTATTCTTTTCTTATTGACCAACCTATGACATGGTAAATAGGATATACACTATGTGGGACTCTGGTAGGGTAGTTTCCACGTTCCTAGATAGATCATGTGTAATTAGGCTCTGAGTTAAATTGAAGGTATTTTTGTTAATGATTTTTGAGATTTCATGAATGTTCACGCATCATGAATAGGAACATAGTATAACATTATGTATTTATACATGTTTTATACCGATTATTAGTAATTTAATATCATTCTATTATTGAGTTATCCATTTGGGATATACTTGTATTTTCTAATAAGTTATATATATGTTTTACATGTTTTCATGATATACTTATTGTGGAATTATGTAGTTTTACTTGAGTACACTATTATGCTCAATATATATATATATATGCTATTGTGACTAAGATAATAGAATAATAACTTTGGTTAGAGATTGGGGTATATAACATGGGGTTATAGGTAGCCTCATAAGAGAACCCTTTGTGAAATCCCACATGAAATTTTAGTCTTTTTCATGATCTACTAACTTCAGATGTTTGAAATGATATTTGGGAATTTTAGAAATTCATCTTGAGAGATGTTTAATGGGATCTCCAGCTATGGAAGTCTATGATTCTACCAATAGTAATGAATCAACAATAACATAACTAGTGGTATAGAAGGATGTACCCCAACATGATATTATATTCGTGCGACGCATATTGGTTATAGATCTATATCAGACCATAAACATTAAGAATGTGATCATTCAAAGATAAAACAACCAGATGTCCATAACTAATCTTTATTTTTATTTCCTACTCTATAATCCTTCATATTTTTTGTTTACTTATGGCCCATATGATGAAAAATACTTTCCATTCATTAAAAAAAATCAAGAATTTAAAGAATCTTTTATATGGGAATGTTATTTTAGAGACCTTCCTATTCAAAGAACATTCTGTAAGATTATGGACTAAAAATAATCAAGATTGAAGACGAGAGGGTCCTCCATGGGAATCCTTCCCAGAGTTGTTTCGTAGGAAATTTTTTCTTAACTTGTTGAAGAAAGTCCATGTAAATTAATTATCGGGGATATAATATGGGTATATTATTTTAACTACACATTTTTCCATTTCATGGAGTTTTAATGTTATGCTCCAAAACTGGTCAGCAATGGCGTTCTGAGGGAATAGATGTTCAATATTGGCTATAAAATAGAGATCAAACATCATGTTTGGGTCTATAACTAGATTATATATATTATAGTCCATCCAAAGGCACTAACCATTGATAAGGGGCTAAATTATGAAAAGAAATCATGTTTACTTCCATTTTACAACAATCCAGTGACTAAGCTCACTCGAACTAATACAGAAGATTTTTATAGTGTAAGGGAGACTAGGAGAAGAAATTTAGTTATAATATAGGATAGATAAAGACCTCATATGTATCCTCCATGATAGATTATTCCTGAAAGTTATTTAATTCTATGAAAATGGTGCATTACAATAATATTTTCTCGTATTTGTCTATGGTGTACCACACATGTGGAAAATCTAGTCATATTCACTGTTTTTCCTCAAGATATTATTGGTGGATTGGTAGGAGGTATTGTCAATTTGGGAGTGAAGGGACTCAATAAAAGATGTAGAAATACCAAACAATGATAACTCAGGGGTAAGGTCATAGAGCTAAGATAAGATATGTTTATGTATTATTTTAGAGTCCAATATATAGTGGTGAGAAATTTTAGAGAAATTTTAGCCTATATGTTTACTTAGTGTTTCCATTTAGAATGTTAAAGGAATTATTATTTTCATGTATCTTAGGAAAAATATCTTCAACCCATATATTGACCCATTCATCATAGTATCCATTGATAAAATCCTTATCTATACACATGACCTGAAGAAACATGTGAGAAACAATGGAATTGTTCTATATGGACATTGAGAGAATCATATTTATGATATATGTTGAGTGTAAATTTTAGATTTAGGAGGTGGAATTCATTAGGAATGTGTTGTCTAAGATATGTGTATCTATGGAATCAAAGAAGATGAGGTAAGTGATTATTTAGAGTTGTCCCCATAATGTGTTCAAGATGAATATTTTTCAAGGTTTTGGTGAGACACTACTGACATTTTATCTAAGAATTATGATTTATAATAGAACCCATGAATGTGATACCAAAAAAGGGGGTACTATTCCAATATTTATATATATTAGAAGTGGTGTTTCCAATGTTGAATATGAGGTTGAATACAACTCCTATGTTAATTCTTTCTGAACTTGAGATTAATTAGGTGGTAAATTATGATCTATAAAAAGTTTGTTTTTGGAGTAGTTCCTATGAAGAGGGGGTGGGTAGTATCTTGTATATCACAATATCTATAACCCAATGAGTGGAACCATCCTACGCAAGGCATAAATCTAGAATCAGGTCTTCATGATTTAATGTTTCAGTGAAACTATCACTTCGGAAAGAGGTTTGTTGTTTTCACTAACCATTAGAGACTCTACAATATCAAAAAAATTATTACCATTGTTTTTTAGTAGATGTGATGGTTTGAGAATTTATAGATGTTCAAAATTAAGATGCATGATAAATAAGGTATGGGTAACTTCATTTTAGATTCACTTTTCGATTAGATGTAGGTAGTTTAGGTGTTTAGTGACTGAATATAAGATGATAAGTGGATCATGATGAACTTGTTTCTTAACTGATGTATATATCTTCTATGCACTCGAGATCAATTATTTTTTCTCCATTGGTGGTAAAATATTCATTTAGGGTCCACATAAAAGATGTATAAGAGACTGACATGGAGTTTGATGATACTTGAGAATAGATAGTTAGTGGTGACATGATTCCATGTTTATTGTTGTACAATTATTAAGTGATCATTGTTCATAGGAGATTGGTATTATATACTTCCGCATGGGAAGATCTGAGGACATAATTCTATACCTCTAAGTGGGTGTTGCATCATTGAGAAAAAAAGTAATACCATGATACGAGGTGGAAATTTTAATAGATGGGGATGACGAGGGACATTACATGTTTTTCTTCCTAATGCCTTAGATATTAGAAGATAATGGTTTGGAACCATCATCCTAGTGGTCTTACAAACCAATTATTATCACTCTGTGTAATTTGGAGAACACATAATGGAATTTTTTTGGACTACCTAGGACCATGAGGAGCCAGTATATTTTTTGTGTGATTGCTTACAAAATATCCAATGCTTCTCATTTCTGATCAATCTATGAGTCTCACCCAGTAGGTGAGCTCGAAAATATTTCTATCCATGGTATCATATTCTATCATGAATTTTTGCATATAAAATTATCTAGTAGTGACACATGTTTCAATTCATGGGTTTTATGGTATTTTAGATGGACTTAGGGACTCACCTATGATTTAGATATTTTATGATATACTATAATATTACATTCTACACATTATTGTATAATGGGATGATCACCTAAAATTGGAAGTGTTCTCATGAAAAAATAGTTATCTAGATTAAATTTAGATGGAAAATTATGGTGATATTTGTGTTAGACTTTTTATTCACCACATTTTCATCTAAAGGATAGTGAGGAAGACATTTTGTGCATAAAAAGGTACAACATAACACCATGGGAGTGTTGTTTAATTATAATAGGTTGATCATAGCATAGTGTATGAACTAATATTAATGGGAACCATATGGGGAGGCATTTAGAGTTCACTGTTAGAAATATGATTTTCAAAGGGTGACCCCTTAGTTTGGCCACTAGCATTTTTGGAAGAAATGGAAGTAAAATACATGTTATATTATATACATCAAGATCATTAAGAAGTTTGGGATAGTGGTTTTTCATATGAATATTATTTATCACTACCTATTTATGGTTGATGTGTTTCATGTTTCTTAGCTTCGTTGGTACATTCTTGATCTTATGAAAGTTATCAATTATGAGGATGGTCAAATAGATACTTATACGATATACATGGAGTGCCTGGTGAAAATTTTATACCAGAGAAATAACTTCCTCATAGGGAATATAATTCCACATTTTTGGATCATGGGATGGAATGGAGGGATCGAAGACATGTAATTTGAGAGGTAATGAAATGTTTAACCTATAAGAAATGATTTGTTCAAGGAGGACCCCTATATATGCTTCTATAAAATGAGATGTCCCTAAAGAAGTATCTTTTAAACATAGATGATCTTTTGTTTAAAATATGAAAAGATACATCTGTTCTTTTACCCATTGTTTTTTTGTGGATACATTCTTGGATAAATCAATGAAATTATATTCTAGATTATAAATGCTTAAAAACAATGTTGGGTTATTTTTTTCTATATATAATGGGAAAATAAACTACCTAGTTCAAGATGTGGGGGCCATGAGGGGTGTCTCATTGAAAAAAACAGATGTGTCATAGAAAATATATGGAAAAGACATTGTAGAAAGATAATTATCGTTTCATCCATGACATAAAAAATAAAAAAACACTCATATTTGAGGGTGTGTTTAGGGTAAAATGGACAATGGAATAAAAAAATTATAGGAAGAATATGCTTTTTGCATGTTCAAGGAAACCATGACAATGGACAGACCATGGTGTAAGACATGGAAATAATTGAGATTTTTTTTGTAATTGATCAAAATATCTCCTCCCACAAAAAATCTCAATCAATGATTTTCTTTTAGTCATAAAATTATATTTTATAATTATAGGGGTGTGTTTAATACATCTTTCAAATATTTTACCTTGACTTAAGCTCTTGATTCATCTCTTTTTTCCTCGATTGATAATTTCTAGGAGAATTTGACAGAAGGATATTTTGGTGCTAATATCTACTTCTAAGATCCGTTTTTTGCATTGTTAGTATTATTATTTACCTCCATTTGATCTATCTAAGTCCTCATTTAATCCTCCTTTGATGGTGCTTATATTTTAGGAATATTTGATTAACAACATTATTTTCTCAAGGAACATTTCAATTATTCAACATCCTAGTGGTGCACAACATCCTGAGTCCTTTATTTATGATTCTCTTATGTTATAAATTACAATTTTAATTTCAAATAGAATTTAGTTCTTCTGTTGGTGGTGGTTGTCATTTGGTATGTTTTTTCTACCCCTTTCCTTATTCTTATATGCATCATACTCTACAAATCACAAATATTTTTTGAAACATGTAATTTTAGTTCTTGGCATGTAATCCGGATCAGGTTGGTGTGAGAATGGGGTTTGAGAGATGATAAACATAATGAACCTTTATTTTTACATAAAAAACCAAGATGTAGGAAGATGAATAACATATAGGGCCTTATATATGTCGTTATTGTGACATGTTTTTCTATTCATGATAACATGTTCCTGTTAGGTGTTTTTATGTGTGTGTGTGTGAGTGGCCCGAAGACCATTTATTATTTATGATATTGTGTTTTTTGTGTATCCTTTTAAGAAATATTCTTAATATCAAATTTTGATCCTTATAATTATCTATATTTCTTATTGTATTTAAATTCCATGCATTTGGAATTAGAATGACCATGTTGTACAATTTCATCTAGATGGACCCTTGGATAGGAAGCATGATACTCTAATGATGTCTATAGTCCATGGATAATTTGATAGTATTGGTCATACAATATACATGTATGATGATAAAAGGGTAGAAAATGAATGATAATTGTGAATCATATAGCTTCATACTATAATATTAAAATACAATACATTAGTGATGTGTTATGAATTTATACTAAACATCTCATATGGGAATTTCTATCTTCATAGGATAATGACCACTATCAGGGTGGGGCATGAAATATTCATAAAAATTACCATGTTAGTAGTAGTTTATTTTTAGTTTCCCTCAACATATACCAAGGGATAATAGAATTTATATCCAAACCAAATTCATGTCTATGAAGGTATATAACAAAACTATTCTTTATTTCAAATTAATTCATGATTTATTACATAAAATTACACATCATAAAACCCACAAGATTGATAAGACTAGTGTATTTGGGAATTTGGTACCTTACAAAACTAATAAAAACAAGAAATACATCATCTTTTATAAAGACATCCTTTACATAGTCATATTTGGTCCTTTCAAACTTAAAAATACATTTGATAACTTGGGGACATACATAAGAAAGGGATGAGATATATTGCCCAGTAGAGTAATAAAAATGGAATAACATGACAAAAGTAATAAATTTCATACAATATGAAAACAAATGGGACATAAAATTGATGTGATTCAAAAAAAAATGAATATTGAGGCATGATATAGTATGATAACATAAATAGATCACAAGAAATATAAAAACCACTTAAAACACTAAATCGTAAACATATGTCAGGGAAAAATTCCAAGTAATCCTAATAGAAAATTTCCCATTAAGGATTCAAATTTACACCCTATCCCAAAATGATTCTCCGTGAGAATAAACATTATCCAATGCATTGGAGTGCTATATAATTCAGGGCGCAACTATCACATTCATTTCATTCTCTTACTTAAGTGTACAACATATATCATAATACAAGGGATTATTTATCATCACTTTTTATTCTATGATAATGAAGTGTTGAATAAATCAATTTAATTACCCAATCAGTATGTATAAGTGCATTATGGTGAACACCATTGATAGTAAATGGGTACATGTATCCACTATATAGTTGTTTGGCTCGGAAAATCACATATAATTTTGGCAACATAACGACATCCCATAAAGATTAAAAAATGGATTTATTAGAGTGAAAGTTGCATATTTTCATTCTTAATTTTTTTTAAGATTTAGGTATATGAAAAAAAGTATCCCAACAATAGGAATTTGAAATTTAAGGCATATGATAATGAAGGAACAAGAAAAAAGAGGAGAATGAGAGGATCCCTTACATAGAGAATGTGACTTTAAATAGTCCAGAGGAGCTTATTAAGAGCTTAGGGTCACCTGGGAAGGACTCTAAAGAGGGTAGGATAGAGTAAGTAAGTGTTCCTCAGATTTTTAGTGAAGATAGATGGGTGATTGGGTGGGTTAATAAAGTTAATACATGGGGAATACTTTATCAATTCTCAAACATAGGTTTTGGACTCTAAATAATAAAATAATCGAAACAATTATAATTACCATGGTATTTCTAATGGTTTATTTCAAATGAGAGTTTTATACGTTATTTTATAATGAAAAGGTCCTAACTTAATAAAATAATACACTTTCTTATGTGGAAGTGTGTCATGCTCTTAATGAAATGAATTTAAAATGTTAAAATATATTCATGTTTTTTGGGGATTCAATATGGATTTATAATTTTATTCAAATAAACATAAAATTACATAATTTTAAATAAAAATCATATATTTGGATATTTATACAATTTAAAGTATTTATTACAATAATTTTGGGTCATTATTATTTCATAATACACACCATATATTTATACCATATTTAATATTTACATGAAAATTTGACTTTCTCAAAAAATTATGAAACAATCAACATTGGGTAATTTTAACAACTTGATTAAAAAAATATTGATTGCAAATTTTTTTCTAAATATTTATATTTTCACATTTAAAATAAAAATATACATTTATTTATAAATGATTGGTTATTTTGACACTAACATTTTTTGAGCCTTATAAAAATTACATTTAGTTTCATAATATACTTGTAACATTTATATTTAATAAAATGATTTATTAAAAATATTTTATTAAAATTTTATTTATGTAAAAAATACCTTAATTTATAAAAATTAAAAATGTGATTGAAATTTAATACTAATTAAAAATATAGTATTTTTTTATTGTATAAAAAAAACAATTTATTAAGTAACAATAATAAGAAAATATGAACATTATTCTATTGAAAATAAAGTATACATAATCATGTAATTATGGTCTTCATTTATATCTTTGCAATACACAAGAAAATTCTCGAAGGGTAACATGTGGAATGGTGAAACATTCATGTGGTGGTTCAACATATATGGTTTTGGCCATGACCTTGACATCATTGAACATCCCCCATAAATAGTTTCAATAATTCATAAGTTTTTGGATATCAGGTTGGTCATTTTTAAGGATATATACTAATTATTATGTCTCCCTTAGAAGCTCTGATAAATGGGCTTCATAGTGTACAATCCCACTGGTTATGGACATCACATCCTTTGAAATTATTAATTATATTTGTTAAAACCATATATTAATATCAATCACTACTCAATAACTATATTATGCATAGTAATGATTCTTAACTATGTTTTAAATATGAAAGGATATAGTGAAATTGTATAAGTAAATTTGTTTTCTATAACCATAATTTATAATAAATTATTCAATTAAATCACATGTGGAATTTTATTTATAATAGTTTGAGTGATTAAAATATCCCCTAATGAAAATACACTATCAAAATATTACATTCCAAAACAAAAATAGATTAGGATAATTCTATTTCATCACATCCTATAGTTCCCACATTGCTTCTTCAAATAGTTGGTTTATCTACAACACTTCGACCAGGTGTAATTTCATATTTCATATAACATTGTCTCTATGATATAAGATCTTCAACAGCTAGTCCTAAAAGGACAGATCATTCTATAATGGTACAACCTATAGATTACATTCATGTGTGGGGTGTGGTATGTACTTCCTTATGAATGATACATGGAATACATCATGATCATGAGATAGGTTAGGTGGGTGTGTTAGTTGAAAATCCCCCACTCCGATGCGACCATGGATCTCAAAGGGTCCAATGTATTGTGAACTAAGCTTCCCCTTCACTCCAAATCACATGAAATTATTCCATCGAGATATTAGTTGGAATTCCATGTTTCCAATAACAAACCCTAGTCATCATCATTGTTTGTCAACATAGATCTTTTGAAAAATCTGATCTGCCATAATGTGATGCTAAATAGTCTTAAAAATTTCCATTATTTCCTCATCCATTTTATGGCATAGTAGTTTTAATTCCCAAAATTCATCCCAACATATAGGTGTTATGAGCCTCTTCCCGTAATAGGATTTGTAGTGAGTCACTTGGATTTTTGAGTGGAAACTATTATTATATGAGAACACAACCAGAGAAAGTTTTTGAGATCATCCTCCATTTAAATCAGTTAAGTTGGCTCTCAGCGTGTCAAAAAGTGTATATATAGTCCCCTCAGACTAGCTATTAGTTTGAGAGTGATAATCCCTAATAAATTTGAACTCTGTATTTATAGCATGTTGGGGATGCTTCTAGAACATGGAGGTAAATGTTGGGTATCAATTATATATAATTGAATGTGTCATTCCATGAATTCTCATAACTTCCCTATGTATATCCCCAAAACATGATCAAGTGATAAGTCCAGCCAAATTTCTATGATGTGTACAATCATTTTAAGATGATCCAATATAAAACGTATAGAATTATTTACTCTTAATTCCTTTTTAAGACCAATGGAGAAGTCCATGTTGATGTTATGCCATTTCCATGTAGGAAAGGGTAATTATTGCACCACCCCTTTTTTCTCTTCTCCCTTCACATGATAACATAATAGATATCATGATGTATATTCCACTATATATTTCTTAATATCATCCCACCAGTAATTCTGTAAGAGATATTGATTTATCTATCTTCTTCCAGGATGGATAGAGAAGTTATAACTATGTGTATCATCCAAAAATCTTTCTTTAACATGGCATTTATTAGTTCACATAGACATGAAAAAATTATGATCCTTTATTTGTTAACATTTAACTCATTAGATATACAATTTAATATAATTTAAACTTTATTATAGGTTTCTAGACTATCAAATGGAGCATACTTTATCTTATGCATAGGTGATGGTTGAGATATCATTTTTGAATAGATTGATTGTGTTTTTTTCCTTTATGATTCCCATGTGAATACCTTTCAAATATCTCTCTTAATTGTCATCAATGATAAAATTGTTTGATCCTTTTTACATAGAGTGTAAGCCACATTATTTGGTTTTCTAGGATGGTAATAAATTGACCAATCATATCCCTTGGTCAAATCTAACCATCTTCACTAGTACATATTAAGATCTTCTTATGAGAATAAATATATGAGAATTTTGTGATCAATATATATGTCAAACTTCTCCAAAAATAGATAGTCCTTCTATATTTACAAATATAATATCTCTACAGACAACCCTAGATCATGTTTTGGGTAGTTTTATTCATAAAATTTTAACTTACTAGAATCATAGGTTATAACATTGTCATTTTTCATTAACAAACAACCCAATCCCTTCATCAACGAATTGCCGAATACCAGAAAAAGATATCCACTTGTGGGTAGTGTGAGTACAAGTGTGGTGATGAGCTTCCTTTTCAAATCCAGGAATCCCTCTTCTCATTCCTTATTCCAGGGAAACATGATTCCCTACCATGATATATTGGTTATTGGGTTTATCAATCATAATTAACTCTTAAGAAACCGATGATAATACCCTGTTAATCCAAGGAAACTATAGTTAACTATTGAATATGTTGGAATGAACCATCCTTCAGTTCGTTATATTTTTAAAGAATCTATAAAATCCCATTTATTATGATGAGATTCCCCATGAAAGATAATTCCATCAACTAGAACTCATATTCTCCATACTTGTCACAAAGATAGTCCTTTAAAATGATCTATTGCACAACGCTCAGATTCTCCTCATGCTCCTACTAAATTTCGAGTATATTAACATATAAACTATAAATTATACCAAAAATTTGTCAATGTAATCCACAAAAAATATATTCCTCAAGTACATGAATATTGATAAAGCATTAGTGAGTTAGTGGGAAATTATAATAAAATCAATGTCCCCATACCTTACATGAAAATAAGACTTATGTATATCCTCATTATTCATCCTAACATGGTAATATCCAGACCACAGATTCACCTTATAGAATTATTATTCTCCACATAGACGATTGAGTAATTCATCAATCCCTCGAAGATAATTATTTTTTATTGTTATATTTGTGAGATAATTCCAATAAATGTAATTGTGAATTGACTAATCATTCATTTTGATTAAAAGGAAAGGTTAACCCCATGTTGAAGCCCTTGGGAATTTGAACCATTTATCCAGATTCTCCAATAGTTGTTTTTTCAGCTCCTCATGATCCTCAATATATATTTAATACAGATTCTTTGATAATGGTAACACTCTAGGTGTAATATCAATTGAAAATTTAACCCCTCAACTAGGAGGAAGACCGAAAAATTCATTAAGAAATACATCTTCATATTCCCAAAAAATTGGAATGTACTCAAGGTTGATACTTTCTTCAGAGACAATAATTTTTTCAAGATATACATTTTTATAGGGATATAATATCCAAGATTCAGATGTTAGTCCTAAACAATATTTATAATCATTCTTGAAAATTTACTAAATTGGAAGAAAATTTTCAATATAGAGAGTTATTTCATTATCAAGAATATTTATGTTGGCTCTATATAGGGAAATCCAATCCATATCATAATTTCATAAAATTCCACCAAAGGGAGTATCGAGAGGTTCACTAGGATGTCTAGTCACAAAATATTAATAGAGTAATAGCTATATACTGGGGATGAAATAATTTCCCCATTTTTCGTTTTCACCAGCATCTCTAATTCCATTCTTTGTTGTGGTGTTTGAATATTTATACAATTTGTTTTTTATTTGATGGAATGTGATGAAATAGAATCAAAAAGTACATTTTCTATACATGATTTAATAACTAAAATATCTTTTACCACTTTGTTTTTAGGATCCACCTCAATGTTTGTGATATAAAAAACTCAAAATTTCTGCCCCAGAGGTTGTTGGTTGATTCTAAGAACCATTTTCTTAGTGCGTTGGTTTGGCATGTTCATTATTTCTTTACAGTTGAAGCAATTAACATTGAAATAAGGGTTGAATATTTCATTAATATCCTTATAATATTAGTGGGTTTTCCCATTGACAACATATATATAGGTGTCCTTCGTTCTATCACCTAAATAATATCCTCATTTTCCTTGGGAAATTTCTGGGGTTCTTCTTTCCACAAATTTTGCAAGTGGGATGAAATTTCTCAGGACTGATAGATTTCTCAATCAGAACACCAGAATTAAAATACTTTTTCAACTTCTTATCCCTGTGATAACCATAATATTCACCAATCTCCATTTCTATCTTGAGGGAACATTATAAAATTTCTTCATTGATATCAATGTCTCATATCACTTGGGACATTCATTGAAAATGTTTTGGCCAATAAATAATTGTTCACCCCTATATTCAGGGTTATTGACAAATCCATAGGTGTATCATCAAAATCTTGTGAATTTTTATTAATATTACCCAATATATACATCATATTTTTGATTGAGATAAAGTAAACCCCTTTCAATTTTATATTGGATAGTGGGAGGTAAATATTTATTAAAATTCATTTTTTGGAATTCCTTACACCCCATCTCATTGATCTCGTTCCCATGCTTTTATTTCTTGATCAATTTACACCACCGATTTTCTTATCTCTCTATATGAAAAAACCCAGTAGAACCTTCTCTTACAAAGAACATCGAAGGATAGAGAAGAACTTATCAATAATATTAATCCAAAATTCTATGATTAAGGGATCAAGTAACCCATTAAATTTCGGGAGACTTTATTTCATAATGAAATGAATTACCATTTTTTATTTCTTATATGGATTTGAGGACTCAAAATAATCCATGATTATAATCAGAACCTGAGACAATTAAAAAATTATCATCACAAATTTCATGATTCCTACTCATATAGTGTTTGGAATTTTATTGGGCATAGTCATCACTTTTCCCATCACATTTATTGTTTACCTGATTACACTTATTTCTCACCATTATCTAGAATAAAGAGAAAATCTTAGATGATAATTTTTAAACTATTAAACACATAAATGGTAATTAAATTACATTAAAGTGATACCTCAAAAATTATATATATTTACTTAACTTACAAATTTCAAGACCTCAACATATATTGTCTTTAATCTATTTTATTATATAGAGTCATATGGATATTTTTTCTCTTAAAAGTGGTTTTAATGATATTATGAATTTTCAAAATTATATATCCCATTAGTGTCAACTAGGTGTGTAGAGAGGCCTATCATGGGGCACCATTTCTCGGTTGAGTCTATCTCAATGAAAAATTTGTGAGTTTTACCCCTATGTACATTTGGGCCAGATGCAAATCCACTTGTATTATATGGACATTGATATATATTCTTGATAAAACACTAAATCTATACTTACCGAAATTTATGGATGTTTTCTCATACTTAGTCTTTTCTATAAGGCATTCACTAGTGTTTTCTAATAATAATGAAAAAAATTATGTAACTTTTCCTTTGATACCAAATATAACATCCTTTCTCTTTATTTAACATTAAATCATGACTTATTATATAAAGGTATATATAATACAACCTATAATATTTATAAGTCTGGTGTAATTAGGAATTGGATACATGAAATTAAAACATAAAACATGAACTACATCATCTTTATTTAAAACTTCCCTAACATGGACATATTATTTCTTTATTATTAAAATTTCATGGGATAAACTAAGGATATAAATAAGAAAGGGATGTGGTATATAATAAATAGAATAAATATTAAATAACATAAATAAGTTAATAGATGTTAGAAAATATTCATATAAATAGGACCAAAAATTTGTTAGAATAAAAAATATGAACAATGAGGCATGATATAGCATGATAACACATAGGGAACATGAGAAATAGTGGAAAACATAAAATGATGCATCATAAACATAGTTCAAGGCTAAATGTTGAGACAAAATTATATAAAAAGACACATAGAAGAATCATTTTTACTTCTTATCACAATATGGAATCTCATGAGACTAAACATTACCCAATGCATTGGGGCACTATGTAATTCTCGAGGCACCTGTACCATTCATTTCATTCTGAATCTTAAATGTGCCACATAGATTATAAAACAAAAAATAATATATCATCAAATTTTATTCCATGACGATGGAGTGAATAATTAATACATGTAAGTCCCCAATAAATAAGTATAAAACCACGAAGGTGAATAGCCTTGATAGGAAATGTATATGAGTATTCAGTACACAATTTGTTTGTAAGGATAATCATTATAGAAATTTGATAGCATGATGACCTCACATAAAAATTAATAAAATGATTTGATGAGAGATAATATTTTCTCTAATAATTTTTATTGAAAATGGAAACTAATAGGGAAATGGATAAATGTATCCCAATAATATAAATTATAAATTAGGTAATAAGATAATGAAAAAACATGAATAAAGAGTTGAAGTAGAGGATCCCTTACAGTGAGAGTGTTACTTCATGTGCTTAGGAGGAGCTGATTGAGAGCTTACGAGAACCTTGGGAGGATTCTAGAGAGGGGAGGGATGAGTAAGGATGATTTATAATTATTTTTATTGTAGTTAAATGGGATCCTGGGTGAATTAATGTAAAAAATGAGTGGGTAATTATTTATCAGTCCTCAAATATAGGTTTTGGACTCTATATAATAAGATAACCAAAAGAAAAAAACATGCCACCAATTTTCACAATGTTTCAATAAAATGGGTGTAGTTTTAATTATTTTATAAGGAAAAAGAATAAAATTAATAAAATAATACCCTTTCTAATTTGAATGTGAGTGAAACTCTTAAAGAAATGATTTTAAAAACAAGAAATTTATTAATTATGTAGGAGGATTCATAAAGGCTTTATAAAATTAATCAAATAAACATTAAATTGCTTTATATAAAAATAAATACAATATTTTGTTGTGGATAACCTTTATAGTATTTATTACATCTCTTTTCGGTCCTCAGTATGTCATAATACAAACCATATGTTTATACCATATTTAATTTATAACAAAAAATTCAACTGTCTTAGAAAAGTATGAAAATTAACTATTGGAAAATATTTACATTATTATTCCAATAATAATATTCATTTTATCGAAATAATTTTATAAATATGTGTACCTTCACTTTAAAAATAAGAATTTATATTATTTTTGAAATGATGGGTTTTTTGAGAATAAAAACTTTCAAACCCTTATAAAAATTACATTTGACATCATATAAAATTATATAACCATTTATACATAATAATATTATTTTATTAGAATATTATTAATTCAAAAAATCCATAAATTCATCAAAAAATAATTTTATTAAAATTGAATAGTAATTAAAAATTAAATTTGTTTTCTTTGTATAAAAAATCAATCATTTATAATGTAATGATAAGATGAAATATAAAAAATTTTCGATTAAAAACACAATATACATATTAATATTAGTATGGTATAGATACATATCCCTCAAATACACTAGAAAACTCCCCATGGTTATGGTGTGTGATGTTGATACTTTCATGGCATGGTTTGGAAAACAGGGTTTGGACAGAGATATCAATGAGATTGAAATTCTCTCGTAAATGCTTTCGCTCATTCATAAGATATTGGATCTCAGCTTGGGAATGGTAAAGCCAAATATCTAGTTGATCTATATATCTTATAACCTCTAAAAAATGCGCTTCATTGTGTATGATCCTACTGGTTGATGTCGTCACTTCCATTGCTTCTGTCAAATGGATTTGTTAAAGCCCAATATTTATATTAATCATGTGATCACTTTTCAATGACTATATTATCAATAGTAATGATTCCATATAGTAATTTAAATCTAATAGGATATAATAAAACCAAATAGGTTCATGTGTTTTATATAACCATACTATATAATAATTCATTTAATTAAATCAATAGGGGAATTATATTTATAACTATTTTGGATGTTTCTAGGTAGTGTCGGGGCTCATGGTAGCTTTTTTAGTGAAAAATATCTTAATTATATGGTGGTTGTTTTTTATATGAAACATTACGTAGGGAATTTCATACACTATTATATTTTATGTTAACTTATGATAAGTTCCCATTAGAGGGGTCCTATTGGGTTTATTATTCAAACCCTTTATGGGAGACTCAATGCACACAAATATTTCCTAACCAATGATCCAATGAAAGGACATGGACCAATCATAATGAGTTAACAAGTTAGAGGCTTATATTTGCATCCAATGTCTTGATATAATATGGAATATTTCTACTGAATTTATTTTTCATCATTCTTTATATATTTTAGTTTGTTTTTTTTGTGTTTGGAGCTAGTTTATTCATTTATTGTATGACATGTTCCATTTTATATTATTTACTTCAATATGTTTTAGTAAGAGTTGTTATATATTTGGTATATCATTGTTCAATGGATATGATACCGATCGTATAGTCTCTTTACTAATGGTGTTCATACCCCCACTTCAATTTATCTACCAGTTTCATTTGGAGAGGCATGCATGAGGCTGTGTGGCTCTCCAATTCAGACATAATGGCTTCAGTCAGGGAACTAAACATATTAAAATTTATTTAAATTTTTATCCATGGATATAATATGATCTCAATGGTAGTTGATTATATAGTTTTTATGATTACTTAGACCTTCCATAATATTTATTTCATCTTAATGAAATGAATTTCTCATTTTAATGTTATCCCTCACTAAGAATTTGTGCTCTCCCATTCTTATATTTTCTATTTTTCCAGTTTATGAAGAAAATAGTTACAAATTTTAATTATTAATGAATATATTGTTTGGATAATATATGGGAGATATTGGAAACCTGTTTTGGATTTTGTAGTTGCTTATTATGGTAAAAAATTCATCTTTTCTTTTGAAAGACATGGTCTTTATTAGAAAATGCATTTTCCGAATTCTCAAAAGATCCAAAACATAATGTTCAGGGGAATGTATTTATTAAAATATTTTCTCTTGGTCTTATAATTATGAGATATTTATTTTTGGAATGTTATAGTTGGTATCAAATAATTTATGTAATGTATGCGTTTTAGGTACCAGAATTGGGAGTGCAAGAATGAGGTGTGACATTTTCGCATTTTATAAAACCACATTAGATAAAGAAAATAATATTTTAATCTATGATTTTAGTGGAACATAAGATTTTACTTTCACATTTTGTGAACACATCCAAATAATTTTAGAAAATTATTCTAACTCCATGAAATTATTTTATGAAAACCTTACATACTGCCTAATCCTCTCACCATATTTTTTAAAATGATCTCCTTTATGACATTAGTGTATGATTTATAATCAATAAAAATAAATTACATTTAATAACTATTTCAAAATATAACATTATATATTTTCCCTTTAAATTTCTTATATATAAATGATATGCATTATTGTATAATTAATATGATTTTTTCCATCACTAAATAATTTTTTTCAAAATATATTAATTTGAATCTAATATTTTTCTACGATAAATAAATAAACCCTAAAAATATACATAAACAATATCTTCATGATTAAATCAATATTTATCATTTAGGTAAAATTTTGAATAATAATAGTCAAAAAATAACCCAAAACTGTAAAAAAATCATAATATATTTGTACTAACAATTTTGCTTTTAGGGTTTGTAGATAAAAATATAAACACCACATGAAACTTAGTGAAAACATAAACCATAATTAACTCCCAAAAATATTAGATTCTAGCAAAAGATTCATATAAAACGTACTCTAATTGAACATGATTACTAATAATTATGATAAATAGAAAAGATAGATAATGTCATAAATAATTCATTTTATTCAACTTAATATATACTTGGTTCTTGAAATCCATTCTATATATATCTCTATTTCACCCCCTCATCTAATATCCCCATGATTCAATAGTGAACTATTCTATTTAGTTTTCTATTTATTAAATTCAATCTCTCCATTTTACTATAAGGGATTTGAAATCCCTTATCCTTTATCAAACAACCCAATGGTCATTTATTTGTGGGATTTAACACATGAGGGAATCCAAAACATTCCTTGGTGAGTTGGGGTACCATATCTATACAATTTTAGAATGGGTGGTCAATTGGAATTTGATATAGCGATAATGATTTTAAAACATCTAATTTGGTAATTAACTTATCAAGATATCCATGACATGATTTTGGATAGTTACATACTCTAATTTTACTAATCTATTCATATATTTCCATTTTTTGAAATGATATTTTATTCAATGTGATTCTTCCTTGAGTTACATATAGTAAATTCTCATTGAAATTTATGGATAAAAATTCTATAATAATTGTAATGGATATTTATCAATGTATTTTTCATAGATGTTGTAGATGTAGGTGTATATGGAGATCCAGGGAGGTCAAACAATGAAATTCGATGAATCAAAAAGAGGGATGTGAACACAAAATTAATTAGTCAATTTTCAAGATAATATTGGTGCATCATATTTGATAGAGGATAAAATTTATCAATCATAACCATTTGTGGGGTAAAATACATATAAGAAGAGTAGAATAATTGTGAATGTATTGGTTTCAGATAATCCATTTAATGGAATGGAAGAAATAGGATTGTGGATCGTTGATTGTGGATACAGTTCCTATATGAGAAATACATGGTTATATATCCATATCCACTCCACTAGAATTAGTACCCATCAAATTCATTCCTATAATAAAAAACAATTAATGGATACCTACACTTATCTTATGATCTCTAGTACCTCTTGGTTATGAAACACCCTTTTTATAATGCATCATATTTTGAAAATAACAACACCAAATGTTTTGTGTAGTTTTTATGTTTCTTTACAACAACACCATTAGTATTTCAGGTTCTTTTGATTATTTTAGTTTTCACAGATTCAAAAATTAATAGTTATCCCGTATGTATATACCTATTATTTTCCCCCTATCATGATATTTTTCATGAACCATCCCCACACCGTATTTACTCTTATCAGGGAATTTTTCTTTTTTTTTTGAATTCTATTAAATTTTATATTAGAACATTATGTATCACCTATATTTTCTATTTGTTCCTTAATATTGTTGTTCATAATTTCATAAAATGTTCTAATATTCCCTCAAAATTTTCAATTATTCATTATAGGAAAAATATTTCTCCTTCAATCACATAAATTAATTTGACTTGATATTTCACCATTCTTTTCAAAATATCAATGATTCTATAATTAAATTTGTTCTTGAGATTTTACTCAAATATCATCAATGGTATTTATAGTTTTTTTCATTTTTGATTCAAAATTTCATCATTAAAATCATTTCCCCCACTTATTTATATTTTATATAGAATTTTGAAAATCATATTATTTCATTTCATTTATTCATTTTAACCATAAAAAAGTGATCTCTTGATGTGGAAAAGCCATAGGACGGGATTTAGAGAGATGAGAGACCATCTCTCTCTAAAACCCTCAACAATTCATTGATTTTTGCTTTATCTTTGCATCATTCCCCTCAATGGAGAATTTCCTTATGCCTTGTCACTTTGATTCACATCATTTAATGAAGCCTCAAATTGTAAAATTTTTCCCATAGAAAATTCCTACAACAGCTTCAAAAAATGATGATGCCCCTAGAACAAACTCCTGTAACTGTGACCTCACCAGCAGATCTCAAGGGGGTTCATTCATGGATGTGATAAAAAGATCCGATCTAGCTAATCAGATCAATATGAATCCATCCCATGTCAAGAGTCTGGATGATGGAGGATTTTTGAAGGAGGCAGACCCGGATGCCCATCAACAAAGAGCGCAAATGTGAAAATACTTGGTAATGGGTCGCATAACCTATCACAAAGGTAACTATCCATAGCCCTTAACTGAACATCATTCATGAATTGCACACTACTGGAACACTAAAAACTGGAAGCTAATTCCCATAGGTAGAGGCTATTTCCACATACTGTTAAAATCTAAAGAGGTTCTTGAAAAAGTCTGGAAGACCGGTACTATTAACGTCATGTCGGGCTTATTGAAAATTTCAGAGTGGGAATCCACCTTTAATCTACACACACATAGAAACACATTGGAATTAGTATGGATTAAATTTCATCGTATCAACTGGTTCTTTTAGCACCCAATTTTTTTGAATGAATTTGTCTCCTATATAAAAACTTATCTAAAAATTGATCACAGTACTTTAAATGCATATTAGGGTCTCTTGGCTAGAATAATGGAAGAAATAAATCATGAATCAAAGTTACCCAACCCAATTAACTTCAACCCCAAGGATTAAAAAACTGAAATTAGAGTGGAATACGAATGGAAGCCCCCATTTTGAGATAATTGTAAAGTCATTGGTCACACTATATACAACTGTAGGGTGACTAGAAATCAAGTAAAACGGCCAATTGAAAATGATTGGAACGAAATAAGAAAAACTAAAAAATACAAGGCCCCCATGATAGACATGCCTGAACCACCAAAAAAGGAAGTTTGGGTTAAAAAAACAAACAATTTAGAGAAAAGAGGGGATAGCGCGGGTACTAACTGGGTAGATGATATTGAGGAAGAAAACAAATGGATTAATGAACAAATCCTCTTAACTAAAATTGAAAATCTGGTTTTAGATACTATTAAGCTATCCAATGAGCATGAAAAAGACTACATCAAAGGCACCCCCACCCATAACTATGGTTCCTGCCCTACAGAAAAGGCAATGGATAACATCTCATACAACCCCAAAAAGTAGTCTATGCCCATTGTAGAAACTCATGTGGACTTTAAAAAGTTCATGTATGCTATCTTACATAACAGTTCACCATCTCTTATAGTTACCAAAAATATGCAGGTTTTCAAAGCCCCCCCAAAACACAATCACTGGCAATTTGTCCAATGGAAGAATACCTTAGATCCTCCTATCTCAGGTATACCCTCTCTTCCAAATACTCCTACTGATGTTTTTTATATGAATTCTAAGAACCTTCTCTATGGTAATAATTACATTAATTTTTTGGTTAGCTCAAAGAGTTCCATGGACTCTTAAACTAATGCCCCTACTGATGAATCTATTCTATTGCACTTATGAAATATAAACGACACTGAATCAACCCCTACTGATATAAAAAACACCAAAAACAATGACCCGACTGTAAACCCAAATGAAAGCACTATCAAAAAAGGAAATGTTACCAAAGAAAATGATTTTACAACTCCCTCAACTCACACTATCTCTTTCAACAAGGCCGCTCAAACTGAGACACTATTGCTATTTAATTCTTCTACTGCTTTTACTAGATTTCCATTAGAATCAGTATCACATGATAGCCGAACTATTATTCTAGATCCAATAAACATGAAGGAACATAAAGACCCCCTGAAATAGGAATAATTACCAAATTTGATCAATTCGTTGTCCACATGGGATACAATGTTTCCAGGTAACTCCATCCCCCCTACTGTAATAAATGCAGAATGTGTCACTAGGCCTGATAATATGGTATCTGAGAGTCCCAATGACCTACCACTAGTTTCAAAGGATATTATAGATTTAGATATGACTACACACTTGAATAAATCCACAAATAACTCCCATATAGAACATGAAAATAGCACTCATACTGAATTGTTTATAAGATCTACTAGAAATAAAGGATCTGGAAAAAAGAAAAAGAGAGTTCTAAATCCAAACCCCGGTTTAAATAAAGATCATTTTCTAGAATTTTCAGGGTATCACCAACTATGACACCATCATTGTTCTGAAAAGAATGTTTAAAACACCACACCTTTCTTTTTTCTATCGTGGAACCAAAAATATCTTTCTCTTCTATGTATTATTACTTTTGTTAATGCAACAACATGTTTTCTTGTGATATCAGTAATAATCTAACTGATGATGCTCTCTGGATTTTTGCACATTAATCTTTATAGGATTTCACCATTTTTATTATCTCAGATCATATCATCACTTATTCCCTTTCTATTGATGGTACTCGCACTTTATTCTCCTTTCTTTATGATAAAAATAAATACCAAGAATGAAGAAGATCTTCAAATGACCTCTCTCAATTAGACTCCAACACCAATGCACTCTAGGTTCTTATAGTTTTAATTTTATTTTTAAATATATAGAAAAAATAGGCCCATCTGACACCTTTATCTCCAAAATAGAATTTAAAACCTCAATCGGGGACAACATTATTATTGAAATTATTCTAACTAGTGAAAAATACAGTTGGTATAGAAGACATTACAATAAAGTTGTTGCTTTCAAATTGTATAGAGCCTTTGCATATGTCACAACTTTAAATAAATGGGACACTATATCTATCACCACTCTACAATGAATGAATTTTTATCATCATCCCATACTGGTTAACACTTCAACCAAAGACATGAAACCTAGATTACCCTTTAGCTTTAATAATGTGTGGTTCTATGATGACTAGTGAAATCATGTCATCAAATATTTTGGGTCCTCCAGGTCTCATAGTAAGGATAAATTTACATGAAACTTCAAACTAAAACGCCTCAAACAAACTCTCAAATCATTGTGTATCTACAAATCCAAACAAGTTAACAATGAAATTACTCTACTTGAGAAAGAACTCGAGTATCTCCAAAACAAAAACAAAAACTCAGACCTCCACATTGATCCCACACAAGAAATAAATGTTTCAATCAATCTCAATGCCTTGATCACTTTTAAAGACAACATGAGAAAGAAAGCTTATAAGGTTAAATGGATAACTGATGGGGACATAAATACCAAATTCTATAATGCCCTCCAATGAACGAGGAAGGCTTGCAGACCTCTAACCTTTATAAAGGATGGGGATATGATTTTTAACAAGGATGAGGACATAACTCAACATATAGTCTCCTATTATGAATCCTTATTTAATGGCCCACATGACAACAAATACCTCCTTCCGGAGGTCATTCATTTAGTGATCACTAATTCTGACAATACATTCCTTCTAAAGATGCCGCTGGATCATAAAATTCAAGACACCATCTTCAGTATGAATCGAGATAGTTCCCTCAGTCCTGATGGCTTCAACAATGATTTTTTCCAACATTATTGGAATGTGGTAGAGTATGATGTTTGTAATTGTAACACCCCAAGATTTTATGAAAAATATTATTTTTAATTTCTTTGATGTATTGTGTTGTACGCTATACCAGGATTTGATTGGGCAATACGCAACACCGTATTAGCTTGTAGTATATGCAAACACTATTCTTGGCTTGTGTTGCACGCAAGAGAGACCTTCCTCAATAACATGTCTTGTACGCAATACTGAGTTTCACTAAACAATGATATATTGTTATAAAATTATTATGAACTAGCCGTTTTGAATTTTATTATCCATATTTTGAATTTTATAACAATATAATTCATTCTACACATATTTTAGAACATGGTATGGGAACAAAATAAATATTTCGGGTAAAATAATTATTTTTCATAAATGCAATTTTGTCACCTTTTGATGGAATAAAAAACTATAAATCTAGATTTTGACACATTTATAAGTTAAATTTGACAAAATAAACTTATTTATTTCAATAAGGATATAAAAATTAACTTTAGAATTTCTTTGAAATATTTTTCTTTTAACTTTCATATTTTAATGAATATTAAAAATAATCATTTTTCATTAACATAATTTATATGGATAAATTATAATATTGAATTGTTTTAAAGTATAAATAGAATATATTTTCACCATTTATTATTATTTATGTCAATATCATTAATTTTACATAGAAATCATAGGTAAAAACATTTCAATCTTTTCGAATGTTTTAACTTTTAGAACCCATATTCTCAATAGCGGGAATAATTTTAAATTAAATACTGAAAATTCTATTTTTTGAATTAGAAAAACAGATTCCATATTTGGAATCAATAGGTCTAAATTATATTAATAGGCTACTTTTTATTTTTAGACATTATGAATTGTAACTACGGTAAATTTTATTTATTATTGTTAAAGGTAACCCAGGTAATTAAGGGTAAAAATATTATTTTAAAATAACCCTAAGACTTGTATTAATATATTTGGATGATCATATTTCGTCCAAAAATATACCTGGGTCAAAATGATATATTTTTGAACCTACTTGGATGTGATTAAGACCTTTAATTTTTTTTATTTAAAGAAAGTGAAATATGTCTCACTCACACATTAATAATTAAAGTATTTTTAATACAAAATTATACAGAATATAAATTAGATTATAAATAATCATTTGAAATATAAAATGTTTTACGTCATCATGGTAATTTATTTGTGGTTTTTAGGAAATATATAATTACCTTTATAGCTAATACATTAATGATGCAGAAATTATTTATTTAGTGAGAAATCAATAATATTGTTTTTATTAAAATTATATTACCCATCAAAAGGGCCAGAAAGTTGAACAAACCTTATTGGTCGAGTATATCTATACCCTAATAATACAAGGAAATACTTGTGGGCCATTTTTAGCCTTAAAAAACAGATTATAACATTTATTTTATTTTATTTTAAATGATGTTAAAGTTGTCACCTTCATTTTTTTAATAAACATATCATTCTAGAAGTTTGGTGTTTTAGAAGATAAATTTGACTAAAATGATTATTATGAAAGATATTAGATTTATATTCATCATAGTATTTTATTATTAATTGTTATGAAACATATAATTATATTAAATAATTATACAAAAATGTTGCAGTAATTATTTTATTAAGAAAAATATCAAATAAATGGTTTTAAAAATATTAAAATAAATTTTATATGAACTAATTAATGTGGTCCACAAATTTTCTAGATGAATATGAAATTTTAGAAATCTATTAAATATTTTGGTTTGAATATATCATCGTTTTATATTTTATTAAAATTAAAATAAATAAATAGTGTCAAAATTGACCCTATTGATATTTTATAAAAATAAAATATTATTAAATTGTATAAAAATAAAAAAAATATATAAAAATTATAAATTGAAATATATATGGTCTAAAATATCATTAAATAACCAATTATGGAAAATTCATAACACATAAGTGAGTATTTATAATAGTTGAAAAGCTAGAATACTATTACCACAAATAAAATTAAATATATTAAATAAGGATAAATCAAATTGATAATGTTTAAAATAGTTTCCCAACATGTGTAAATTTTATTTTCCGATGCTATTACAACCCTATATCATCTCATCTTCGAAATGGAGTCATTTTGGGGGTTTTAGGTGGGGTTTGAGTTTATTAGAAATTAATATTTTGGAGATTTCAAAAAGTGCCCTCTCCTCTCTTATAAACGGGCACATCCTCCCTCTTCTCTTCATTCCATTACAAGCCTTAGAGCTCGTCCAAACCCTGAAAATTCCTCTTATAAACCATTGTAGTTATATTAATGATGATTTTGTCTTCTCAAAATACCAACTCTAGTACCCTAAGGGGATGATTAAAAGATGCATGTGGAGGAAAATGTTATCTCTTATACCGATTCTTTCAAGTTTATTTTTTCTTCTACTTCCTATTATTTAGTTTTATAATTATAAAGTAATAACATCAGTATCAATTATATATAGATATGTTATTATAAATATGAAACAACACTAATTCACCTTATATCCATCCTATGAAAAACAAAATCATCGTGCGTGTGTACGTACGGCTTACCGTCTGCACGACGTGGTGTAATATGTTTTTCCACCACCACCGTACATGGATGGGAAGAATAGTAAAAATAATAACTATATATGATTATTATAACATCACACTGATTCTTAGATATTATATCATCCACTACAATTCCATTCAATAATTATGGGAATGATATCAAAACTCGTGCGTACGTACGGATTACCGTTTCCACGATGCGATGAGATTCATTCTCAATTTAACCATTCCAGAATGATTATAAAGTATATATAATAAATAAACATGAAATATATGGCATAGTATTGATATTAGATTTATTTATATTTTATTTACTTACTTCCATTCAATTTAATAAGGAAACAAAAACAACGTTCATGAGTACGTACGACCTATCGTCTACATGAACGGTGTATTTCATTCCATTTATACATATTATATATATATATATATATTAAATTATGAATATATAATATATATAAATCATGGTTTAAATTCTAGATGTAATTAATCATGATCTAAGTAATCATATGAATAATTACAAGTCAAAACACGTACGATAAATGAAACAATTTTACCCAAAACGCTGTTTTAAAATGGAATTGACAAATGAACGAGTAATATAAAGTCGTAAGTGAATCATATATGACATAATAAATATTATTATGGTTATTTTAAAAGTTAATAATATGTTTAAACCCACTATACTGGATTTTCAGACACATATTTAAGAAACATGACATAAGGTAAGGGATAATTATTCCAATCTCGTTCTTATCGGTGACTGTTTAATCGTAAGTATTTACTGGGGCTATGTTTATCATCCATGTCCATGTTTTCTAAAATTGTTTTCAATTTTTTTTTCTATTCTTCCATGTATTTTTAATGTCACTTCTACTATTTTTTAACTTTTACCACCTAGTATGGAAGGAATCTTTCTTTTCTTTACCATATGAGGCACTTTTTGTCTTTTATGGCAAAAGTTCGAGAATAATGTTTTTTAACTCATACAACATGAATTTTTTAACGGTTTCATAATGCCTTATTTCTATGAAGCCACCTCTATAAGATTTCATGATTATTTTCAACAAAATCGTTTTCTTTTAAAATTTCATGGCATTTTGTGAAAAGAAAACGATTTTCAAGAAGAAAGGATATTTTCCTCAAGAATTCATTTCAAGTGTTTTATCAAAACTATTTTCCATATAAGAAGAAATTATTTAGTATGTTTATGTTTCAAGTATAATGTCTCTATTATTTACATGGTTTGATTTTTCTTATAAAGAAATGATATACATTTGTTTTATATAGATTATGTTAAGAAGGGAAGATGTTTAGGAAACCGATTTTATTCTTTGGGTTATCATGATGATTTATGATTGTTTTGTGGCTCACATAAGAATGATTTCAATATGAGATGGGTGGGACCTATATCTCCCTCCAATGCATTGGGTAAATATTTATATCTCATGGGATATATGTGGCTTGAACGGAAAATAAAATACGGTTCAGTAATACTGGGATAGAATGGAAAGTAAACCTGGTTCAGTAGTGGAATTTTTCCACTAGGATGGTCTTGGAAGAAATGCCTTAGCTACTGTTGATATCATAACATGTGCATAATTGTTTTCCACAATAACATTCTTTATTTCCATGCTAGTGTATCATGATTAATGTTACTTTGTGATCTATTCCTTACATACTACGAAGATTTATTTCACAACTCTTGATTTTGATGTTTAAACATTATGTTCATGTTTATAAGTTAATATGTATATGGTTTTTTTTATTTTTTCCATGCTTATCCTTACTGAGCATTTGAGATCACCTTTTATATGTTCTCCTATTCCCCGGACATAAAGAAATGTTTTAGGTAAGAAAAGAAGGGTAATATCTTTATGGGATGCGTTGATGATCTTTCACCATGATTTGAAGATTATGTTCAATGTTTCCAAAGACACTAAACAATTACGGTCCTTGGGTGTCTGTTTTAGTTATGTATTAAGTATTCCACAAAAATAATGTAATGTTCATGTTTGTCAAGCTAGGTTTCTACAGTAATATTTTTAAGACCTTTTTCACAAATGGGGTGCTTCCTCATGCTATCAATGCTCAATTTCTCACATTGATACCTAAAGTGGATAATGATTCTGAAATTCATGTTTTTAGACCCATTGCTCTTATCAACGATCTCTAAAAAATCATTACCAAAATAATTGCTAATAGGATATCAACTATTACAGACAAAATTGTTTCAGAGAACCAACATGGATTTATAAAAGGTAGATCCATTCAAGACAACATCGGTCTTGCCTATGAATGAATCAAAAACTTGAATAAAACAAATAGAGGTGGAAATAAAGTTCTTAAACAAGACATCATGAATGTTTTTGACACCATGGAAGAAAGTTTTTTCTTCAAATTCCTTCAAAGATTTGTTTTTAGTGCGCAATTCTTCACTGCGATCAAAACTCTCTTCAATTCAGCCACTATATCTATTTTGATCAATGGCTCTCCCAAAGGATACATTAAATGCACCAAAGGTGTCAGATAGGGAGACCCTATCTCTTACATTCTCTTCTCAATTGCGGAATACTACCTCCGTAGATTGATCAATCTTCTGGTGGATAAAAATAAATTGAAACATGTTCATGTCTCCAGAAATGTTAATGATCCTACACATCTCTTTTATACTGATGACATCATTCTTTTTTTCAAGAAGACAAAAGAAACATTCTTATACTAAAAAATACTCTCTCCCACAATGAGGAGGTTTCTGGTCAAACCATAAGTAGGAAAAAATCTTGTATTTCTTTGGGAAGAACATTCCCCCAATAGAAAATATAATATTATCAGTTATTTGGGTCTGATAGAAAGATCTCCCCCTTTCAATTACCTTGGTGTCACCTTTTTTTTGGGGGGTAGACCCAAAGCACTCCAATTTGTCACTATTTTTAATCTAGTTCTCAACCAGCTTTCCTCTTGGAAGGGTAAGTCCCTCTCTATGGCAGGTAGGACCTACCTTGTTAAATAGACTTTTGTCTCTATTATGGTATAATCTATGAGGGGTTCAAAATGTCCCATAGGTCTTATCAAAAAAAGAAATATAGATATTAAATTTTTCATCCAGACCAGTAGTACTTTTGTAAGGAAAATATTGACGGTCCCCTGGTCAACTTGCTGCAAGCCTATGGATAATGGCAGGATTGGTATAAAAAACTTAAAATACATTAATGAAGATCTTCAAGGTCAAATTAATTGGAATCATCTTCAAAATTCTTCTAAAGCCCTCATTTATCTCAGAAATAGATTTCTTGGTAATCTTAAGGTTGGAAAATTGAGCTAAATTATTTCTTCCATATAAAATTCCATCAAAAATTCATTTTCCAACATTATGAAGAACTCCATATGGATGGTCTCTAGATATTCTTCCATAAAATTATTTCTAGATAACTAGACTGGCACACATTTAATCACTACGATTTCACCTGATAAATTCTTGAAAACACCAACAGATCTATCAAAGATGTCTTAAACATTCAAAAAGATCAACTCCCATATACTATTTTGAATCTAATTTATGACTACCCGTTCACTTATAACAACAATGTTTTAATTTGGGAGCCGTCTCACAATGGAATGCTTACCTATAAAAATTACTACAGTCATATGTTCTGTAACAATGAAAATGTCTACAGCTGGATTAACCACCTCAACAAACATTGGATAAAGTCCACAAGATTTAGTCTCATCTGGAGTCTATCTCAAAAAAAATTCCCAATGACATCAGCCTTCAATATTTTTTAATTCAGATCTCCTCTAAATGTTAAATTTGTAAACAACATAGAGAAGATGCTAACCATTTCATCCATTCTTGTGCTACTACCTCTTCTCTTTGGAACTATATTTTTGGAATCTTTGATTACAGATGGTTGATTCTTCACTCTGCCAAAAATAAAATTATAAAATGTGCAGAGTTAGATGGATCTCATAAAATTAGAAACCTTTTCCTTATGGTAGTTTATGAACATCACCATGTGATCTGGTATGATCAGAATGCAATTAATCATAACAACTACTCACTCAATCTTAACACAGGTTGTACCCAGATCCTTATTGCCATACATGAAGCTGCTCTAATACAAAAATGTAATTTCTAAAATACCCTACATGACATTGGAATTTTGAAAGGTCTAAGGATAGAAGGAAACTTCTGTCAACCACACCGTACTCTAGAGGTTCTCTGGAGAACTTCTCTCCCTAGATGGATCAAAATCAACATAGATGGTGCCTCCAAGGGAAATCCAGGTCCTCCATGGTTTCTGTAAAATCGCAAGTAAATAAAGAAATAATACATTTTCATTTTAATTAGTATTTTCTAAATTAAATATTAATTTAACATTAAAGGGGTTGTTATGTTCGATGGCGTACCTGATACGCAACAACGAGTTTCTTTGAAATCTTATGTTGAACACTAACAATATAATAGTATTATTTTAAGTGGTAGTTAACGCATAGCCGTTGTATTGATGGGAATGAATATAACTAACTAAAATATGATTATACATGTTTTTTAAATGATTTTACATTTATGTAATAAAATTTAGAGGCATAAAATGTGAATGAATCTAATTTTAAGCATAAATTCTCTAATATTTGTTAGAATGTCATGTTACCGCCTTTTGATGAAGAACCCTATTTAAATATAGTTTTGGTCACTTTTATATGTTTTATTTGAGAAATTAAAATTCTTCTTTAGATTCGGGACATCAAAATTTACTTTGGGTAAATTTTTGGTATTTTCCTAATAAAATTCAATTTTTATGAATAGTTAAAAATAATATATTTTAATTCTAAAGTGCCTTTTAGTATCACTTATTTATATGGATAGATTATATTTTTAATTGGTTTTAAAGTGTAATTATATTATATTTTTACCAATTAATCCAATGTTGGTCATTGTAATTAATTTCACTTTGAAATTGGACACAAACAAGTGTCAATATTTTGATAATTATTGTTTCCTAAAAGTAGGCTAATTGTTTTGACAACGGGAATTAATTTTAATTTAAATAATGAAAATTCTATGCTTAGAATTTGGTAAAATATACATCATTTTTAAATTTAGAATATTTAAAATATCTTAGGCTTAATTTTTGGTATTTTTCTGAAAAATATCAATTTTTGATGAATAGTGAAACCACTTAATGGTAGTTGAAAAACATATTTTATCATTTAATTGAAATTTTACCACTTCTGTAAATTGAATTTCCAAAATCCATCATACATGGGTTTTCTTAGTAAGGAAAATGTGGATCAATAAGATCAAATTTTTTTTGGGTGAATAGTAACATTTGACTTTTATTTACTGCGGTTAAAGGTAAATAGAGAAATTCATGGTAAAAAGTATATTATAATAATAAAGTATTAACATAACACTAGTTCTAAACATATTGGATGAGTCATGGCTGAACATGGGCATCCTTGGGTCAATTTTGGTACCCCATTGAGACACTTAAAAGTGATAATGACACTTTATTTTAATTAACTTAAAGTAAAGGAAAAGATGACATAAACAAATATAGTTTAGTAAATTAACTTTTACATGGAGTTATATAAGTTATATTTTTGACTATAAATATTATTTTCAAAGATAACAGGTTTTCCTACATCATGTTAATTTTTTTTAATTTTTATAGATCATATATATTAAATTATTTATGACACAATAATGATGCATTATTTACCTCATTAATAAATGATTTAAATAAATAATGTTATAAATATTAAAATAACATCCAAAACCAGTCCAATTCTAATTGGATGAATTTCTTTAGACCATGAGTCATCTTATCTTTGTCTTTAATTATTTTTTTCCTTTTATAAACATAATATCATTATATAATAAAATAATATTTTAACACATTCGTAAAGAGCCCCTCTTCCCCTTATAAAAATCCTCCACTTTTAACTCATTTCTCTCACCTCTCAAGTCCCTTGGATCATCCAAACGCTACTCAAATAATCTTTAAATATCCCTCTCTTCCACCTAGAAGACTTACCTTAGGCCTAAGTCACTTCTAGAAGTCCTTTTGATTCAAACCAAAGGGAGTTACCCAAATTAAAGGTAACACTTTCTCCTAACTTCTTTTCATTTATTTTACATGTCCAAACCCTAAAATCTTTTTATTACATTACTATATAAAAAACCAGTATCCTCAATATACTAGGATGTTTTTATGAGAAGTATTTGAACTAAACTTACGCACACCTCTATCTAATGGATGAATAACATACTGTTTCGGTGGATGACAAACTAACACCCCACGAAACGAGGATTGTTCGATTATCTCCTTCTGCCTCCCATGGTGGCCATTAAGATGACACTATATTTATATATGATATATATTATTTTTATGTTGTATTTATTTTTGTGTGTCTTACATTTATATCCTACCTTTATGGTTTCCATTATGGGTAAACGTGATAATTTCATTTGAGGAATTGCAGACTACCACCCCCTCAATGTGATATGACTCGTTAATGACATATGTGGGATGTATAAAGGATGAATTTAATGATATTATATAAGATATTATACATGAATTATAATATACCAATGTATCATTATATTTTAATTCCATTAAAACATGAAATAGAAATGAAAGTTGTGTTCATGCGCATGTACGACTTACCATCTCCATGAACTGTGCATTTCATTTCTTATCTCCAACTGAAATTTACGATTATAAATAAATATATATAGCTGATATATATGATATATATGATACTCAAATAATGAATATCATTCTAGAGATAATGGACTATTGACCACATGGACAACTGGTAAATATAAGGTATTCATTTTTTACTCAAGTAACAAATATCGACCAAACAACTCCTATTAACTTAAATGATTTAATAATGTTTATAACATGGTAATAAGTGATATAAAATTAACAATAAACTTAAAAAATGTTCTTAGGAAAGTAGAAATTGACTTTAGTTTATTATTCAGGAGATTAAAGGACAAATGGGTCAATTCAGACAAGAGGTACGAGACTTCGTCTCAATCTCCATTCATTGAGGAATATTTTGTTTTAATACAAGACTTTCTTTTATAGGATATATTAAAACCGTTGAATTTTCATTTAATTCAAAGGGAATCTTTTTCTACGAATCATTTTAATAAACAACAAATAAGAATGATTCTTTTTAAGGTAAGCGGTGACAATGACCTTTCCTCCTCCGTGAGTATTATTTGATCTTTGGCTTCCTTAACAAGCCATAGTGTTTTTAAAGTAAAATAAATACAATATACCATTTTTACATATTTTGGAATTGAAAATGGGTTTAAGAAAGAATTTATTAGTTCTATATCTTGAAATGATATATTCTGATTGAAATGTATAAAATTTATCTTTCTATTATGCTTCTTTTATGTGTTATGGTTCTTGGGAATTGTTTACGTATATGGGTGGTTCTGTAATAAACCAAGTGAGGGTGATCCTGAGATAGCTCTCCAATATATTGGGTTAACGTGATGGGGGTAAATGTGAATGTTTCTCCAAAGAGATTTTGGTAATATAGAGTGGTGGCTATTCCAAATGTAACTCCCTACATAGTTGTGATAACAAAAATGTATGTATAAAATGGATGCCATAAGTTAACATTATGATTTATGTTTTCTTTGTGTGATTCATAAATTATATGATTTCCTAAGGAATGTTAATGATCTTATGTTATGTATGTATTTATAAACTAATGTCTTCTTTCATTGTTTTATAATCCTTACTGAGATTTTTATTCTCATCCCATGTTTTGAAATGTTTTTCACAGGACCTAAAGATGAATAGGGGCAAGGATGGAATCAAGGGAAAGTCATGATATCTAAAACATGGAACTGGACATGACACTTTTTTCAAGTGTTTTTATTTTATGAAAAAATGGAAACTGAGTAGAAGTGTCTACTTTGAAATTTTTGAGATGTAATGTTATAGTTATTTCCTAACTCTCTAAAACTCTAAACCTGAAATGATCCTCAATGTGAATTATTAATTTATTTCAAGATTATTTAATGTTTTATGGATGGGTCCATATAGTTGTTATAAGTGGTCAGCTTAGACAACTTTAGAAGTTAGACTATGGTTAAATTAATATCCATAAATTATTTTTAGTTTAAGCTAAAATAGAAACGATATAGCATTTACAAATTACCATGATGCTTCGCCAAAGATATTTCTTTGTTTATAATGGTCTTCCACAAAGGAAACAGGGAAGATATTTTGGGACAACATCAGGAGGAAGACAACCTTTGAAATCATCATCCTATAATGGTCGGAATTGGAACTGAACAGTTTGTTGTAGTGATGGAACAGTTGAATCATGCTATAAATGATGGTGGTATCCATGCAAGAGATCACCCAGATCAACCACAGAGGAACATGTTTGTATTGGATCATTTCATGAGCCAACATCCCCCATAATTTAGAGGATCATCTGACCCTGTGCTAATAGAAGGGTGGATTAAAGCCCTGGAGAAAACTTTTGATGTCATCGGGGGTTCAGAACATAAAAAGGCTAGTCATGATGTTTATCATTTTGAAGGTGAAGCTGATCAATGGTGGTTGATGGTAAAAATAACATGGATAGTGAGGTGATTGATTATCTTTATTAGGATGAATTAAAAGGTATGTTTCTTGAAAAATATTTTCCTAAGTTGGTTCATCTTATGATGGAAAAACAATTCTGTGAATTGAGGCAGGAGGATGACTCAGTGGCTGCTTAAGAAGTAAAATTCACTCAACTAGCAAGGTATGATCCAAATTTCATATGAGATCTTGATAGTAAAATCAATCATGTTTACTCAGGATTAAAGCCAAAATATCGAAGGGATTTAGCTTATTGTGAGTTCAAAATTTTTGAAAAAGTTTTTTGTTGTGAGGAGGAGGTGGAAATGGAGTTTGCTGATGATCAGGTGTTCTTTGACAAATAACAGAATAAAATGTAGAGGTGGAAGAAAAAAAGGAAAAACTTTTCAAAAAATGATTGATGGTAAGAAACATAAGTTTTTAGTTTGTGAAAATTGTCGTAAAAATCATGTTGGGTATTGACTTTTGAATTCTATTAAGTTCCACCTATGTGGTAAAATGGGACATAAGGCTCGTAATTACCCTGAAAACGATCAAGGTAATGGTAAGAAAAAAATATGATATATAGTTAGAAAAATGTTGTAAGTGAAATGAAATGGGTCATTATGAAAATGAGTGTCCAACGAAGAACTTATCTGAGGGAAAGAAGCCAGACTACAAGTAGAAAGTGGTGGTGAAATATTTTTCTTCTACTTCAGTAGATGTTGGGTCATCAAATGAAGTAGTATCAAGTACACAGTTTGTTTGTTTAGATTATGCCAATGTGTTCTTTGATTCAGGGTCTACACACTCATTCATTTCTGAGAAGTTTTCTATTAAATTGGGAATTCCATCTCAAGATATGAATATGGAACTTATGGTAAAAATAGCTGGAGGAAATGTTGAGACAAAAAGAAAACATAAGAACCTTCATGTCCTTGTGTACGGGAAGAATCTATATGTAAACATTATTGTTTTACCTCCAGTAGAGTTTGATGTTATATTGGGTATCGATTGGATTTCTATTTATCATGCTAAGATTGATGGAAGAGCTAAAGGGGTTTCTTTTCAGAAATTTTTTTAGTTTGTGTATAAGAATGAACCCTTTCGTTTGATAACATATCAGAAAGTTGAGAAACTTGTAAAAGATGGAAATGAATGTTACCTTGCACATATTTTTGAAAATAGTGGAACTGTTGAGATTAGTGATATGCCAGTGGTAAATGAGTACCTTGATATTTTTCCTGATGAGTTTCCTGGTATTAAACATGGTTGGAAAGTTTAAATTACTATTGACTTAGTTCTTGATGCTAAGACAATTTCAAAACCCCCTTATTGAGTGGCTCAAATTGATCTTTTAGAGTTAAAAAAGAAATTGCAGGATTAATTAGATAAAGATTTCATTTGACATAGCAAATCACCATGGGGTTATCCAATCTTATTTTTTAAAATGAAATATGGTTCAATGATACTTTTCATTTATTATACGGCATTGAATAACATCACTATTAAGAAAAAGTATCCTTTGATTCATATCAATGATTTTTTTGATGAGCTCTAGGGAGATCAATATTTTTTGAAGATTGACTTGTGGTCAGGGTACCATCAGTTGAAAGTAAAGGAACCAAATATTCCAAAGACCATGATTCATACTAGATATGGCCATTATTAATTTTTAGTTATGCATTTGGGGTTATCAAATGCACATGCTGAATTCATTGATCTTATGAATAGAATTTTATGTGAGTTCTTGGATAAGTTTGTTGTTGTGTTCATTGATGATATTTTGGGTTATTTTAAAAGTAAAGAGGAATAAGAATTTCATTTGAGGGTTGACTTAGAAACCTTAAAAGAAAAGAAACTATTTGGGAAATTTAGAAAATTTGAGTTTTGGTTACATGAAATTTCATTCATTGGTCATATTGTTTAAAAATATGGAATAACTATTGATCTAGTTAAAACAAATGTTATTAATGAATGGCCAAGACCCACAAATATAACCAATATCCGTAGTTTTCTTGGTATGGTAGGTTATTATTATAGGTTTTCTGAATATTTGTCATGTTTATCTGGACCATTAACTCTGTTAACTCGAAAAGGTGTTAAGTTCATTTGGATAAAAGAATTTGATGAATGTTTCAAGGAATTGAAAAAAAGATTGGTGAATGCACCAGTTTTGGCACTGCCTTCCAGAAATGGTGAATTGGTTATCTATAGCGATGCTTCGTTGAATGGACTTAGCTATGTCCTTATGCAGAATAATCAGGTAATTGCTTATGCTTCATGTCAGTTGAAACCTCATGAGTTAAATTACCCTACACATTATTTGGAATTAGTTGTTGTTGTTTTTTCATTGAAAATTTGGATGCATCATTTGTATGGATTAAAATTTAAAATATACACTGACCAAATAATTTTTATGTATATATTCACTCAGAAATAATTGAACATGAGATAGAGGAGATTTCTTGAATTAATCGATGATTATGATTGTACGATCCTTTACCATCTGGGAAAAGAAATTAAAGTGGATGATGCTTTGAGTTGGAAAATTAAAGCTATATTAACCATGTTATGTTTGGATTGAGATCCTTTGATTTTTTATTTGATGAACTTTGGAATAGAATTTGTTGGTATAGGAAATACTTTTTTTTGTTTCAGGTTTTAGTGAAATCATCTCCATCAAATTGAATTATGCAAGTATAGAAGGAATACAGTGAGTTACATAAAAAGGAAGAGTTGGTTCAGAAGGGTATGTTGCCTGATTTTAATGTTGACAATGATTGTGTTTTGTGGTTTGGGAAAAGATTATGTGTGCATTGTGATTCACATTTGAAGAATGAGTTTTCATGTGAAGCACATTGTTCCCCATTTCCAGTTCATCCTTGCAGTAATAATATGTACAAAGATCATCAGAAGTATTATTAGTGGGATGGAATGAAAAGAGATATTTCTGATTTTACTATGCAATGTTTGACTTTTTAGAAGGTTAATGCAGAGCATCATTTACCAAAAGGGATGGTTCAGACTTTACCAGTTCCAGAGTGGAAATGGTAAAATATATCCATGGACTTCGTTGTGAGATTACCAAAGACTTCAAGAGGTAATAATGAAATCTGGGTTATTGATGATCGATTAACTGAATCTGCTCATTTCCTTCCTATTTGAGATACATTGTCTCTAGATAAACTTTATCAGTTGTATGTTAAAGAGATATTCAGGTTTCATGGAGTTCCCCTATGCATTGTATCTGATTGTGATCCCAAGTTTACTTAAAAATTTTGGAAAGGCCTTCATAAATCATTGGGCACTGAATTAGATTTTAGTATAAATTTTCTTCCACAATCTGATGGGCACTCAGAATGAATAATTCAGACCTTGGAGGATATACTACATGATTATTTACTAGATTATTAGGGATGTTAGGACCAATATCTTTCATTGGCTGAATTCTCATATAATAACAGTGTACATTCTAGTATATAGATGGATCCATTTGAGGCATTATACGGAAAGCATTGTCGAACTCTAGAATTTTGGGATGAAGTAGGTGAAAGTAAGATAATTGGAACAGAATTGGTAGAAGATATGGAAGAAAAGGTTTAGTTTATTTAGAAGAACGTATGATCAACTTAGAGTAGGCAGAAAATTTATACGGATAACTGGCAGAAGGATCTCTCTTTTGAGGAAGGTGATCATTCCTTTCTCAATGTTTATCCCTAGAAATGTGTGATGCATTTGGGTAAGAAGGGAAAGTTGAGTCAGAGGTTAATTGGACCTTATGAAATCCTGGAGATAATTGGATCATCTTCCTACAAGGTTTCTTTACCTCCATGTTTATCCCAGGTACACAATTTTTTTTCTTGTTTCAATGTTGAAAAAGTATATGCCAGATCCATCTCATGTTTTGAGCCCAGAGGTATTTCAGTTGGAAGAGAATCTTCCTTATGAGGAACAAAAAATATATATTATTGACTGTAGAGAGCATGTGTTGCAGAATAAGGAAATTCACTAGGTAATGGTTTTGTGGAAATACTATATGATTGAAGAGGCAACGTGGGAATTTGAAAATTCTATGAGTGATAAATTCCCCCATATATTTGATAAGTGAATTGAAATTGTGAGGATGCAATTTCCAAAATGGGGGAAGGATATAACATCCCATGTAAATAAAGAAATAATACATTTTCATTTTAATTAATATTTTGTAAATTAAATATTAATTTTACTTTAAATGGGTTTCTATGTTCAACGACATACCTGATACGCAACAACGAGTTTTTTTGAATCATACATTCCACAATAATAATAGAATATTATTATTTTAAATGGTAGTTAACACATTGAAATTGTATTGGTGGGAATGAAAAGAACTAACTACAATATGATTATACATATTTTTTTAAATTTTTTACATTTATCCAATAAAAGGTATAGGCTTAAAATGTGAATGAATCTAATTTTAAGCATAAATACTCTAATATTTTTTAAAAGGATGATCCACCACCTTTTGATAGAGAATCCTAATTAAATATAGTTTTAGTCACATTTATATGATCTATTTGACAATATAAAATTCTTCTTTAGATTCGGGACCTCAAAATTTACTTTGGGTAAATTATTGGTATTTTTCTGATAAAATCTATTTTTAATGAATAGTGAAAATGCTGTATTTTAATTCAAAAGTTCCATCTAATATAATATATTTATATGGTTATATTATCTTCTTAATTTATTTTAAATTCTAATTAGATTTTATTTCTTACAATTTATCCAATTTTGTTCATTTGAATTAATTTCACTTTGAAATTGGACATAAACAAGTGTCAATCTACTGAAGGTTATTCTTTCATAAAATCACGCTATTTGTTTTGAAAATGAGAATTTACATTAAATTAAATAATTTAACTTCTATGTTTTGAATTTGGTAAAATAACATCATTTTTTAATTCGGAATATTAAATATAGCTTAGTCTGAATTTTTTGTATTTTTCTGAAAAACATCAATTTTTGTTGAATAGTGAAGCCACATAGTAGTAGTTAAAAAACGGAATTCTTCATTTAAATGATGTTTTACCACTTCTATGAATTGAATTTCAAAAATCCAACATACATGGTTGTTATTAGTAAGTAAAATGTGGTTCAATAAGATGAAAATAATTTTAGGTGAATAATAACTTTGACTTTTATTTACTGCGATTAAAGGTAAATAGGGTAAATCAAGGAAAAAAAATATTATAATAATATCAAATTACCTTAAACATTGACCTAAACTTATTGGATGAGTTATTTCCGACCATGGGCATTCTTGGGTCAAATTTGGGACCCCATGGAGCAACATAAGATTGATAATGACACATTATTTTAGTTATCTTACAGTAAAGGCAAAATGACATAAAAAATAGCTTTTAGTAAATTAATTTTTACATTGGGTTATATAAATTATCATTTCAACTATAAATATTATCTAGAAATAAAAAACTATTTCCTAAATCTTGATATTTTTTTATAATATTTAGACATCAAATAGATTATATTATTTATGACATAATAATGATGATGTATTTACCTCATTAATAAATTATTTAAATAAATAAGATTAAAAATACTAAAATAACATCACAAACCTATCCAATTCTTATTGTATGAATTTATTTCGACCATGAGTCATATTATATTTTACATTAATTTGTTTTGGACTTTTAGAACACAAATATCATTATATAATAAAATAATATTTTAACACATTCCTAAAGAGCCTCTCCCCCCCTTATAAAAATCCCATCACATCTAACTCATTCCTCACACCTATAAATCCCCTTGGCTCATCCATACCCTACCCAAATAATTATTCAAGATCCCTCCCTTCCACTTAGATTCTTCACATTAGGCAGAAGTCACTATAATAATTTTTTTTGGTTCAAACCAAAGGGGGTTACACAAATTAAAGGTAACAGTTTCCCATAACTTCTTTTATTATATTTTACATATCCAAACCCTATAATATTTGTATTAATTTTATTTTATTACAACACCAGTATCCTCAATATAATAGGATGTTGTTATGATAAGTAATCAAACTACACTTACACACTCCTCTATCAAATGGGTGAAGAAAATACTGTTTTTGGGGATGGAAAACTAATGTCTCACGAAATGATGTTTGTTCAATTATCTCCTACCACCTCTCACAGTGGCCATTAATATAGAAATATATTTTTATATGATATATACTATGTTTATGTTTTCTTTATTCTTCTCTGTTTTACATTTATATCCTTCACTTATGGTTTCCATTGTGGGTAAACACGATAATTTTTTTTGAGGAAGTGCAGACTACTGCCCCCTCAATTTGATATGACTCGTTAATTCCATATGTGGGTTGTATAAATGATGGAGTTAATGATATTATATATGATATTATACTTTAATTATAATATAACTATGTATAATTTTCTATTAAGTCCATTAAGATATAATATAGAAATGAAAGCAGCGTTAATGCGTTCATACAGTTTATTGTCTCTATGAATGGTTCATTTGATTCCTTATCTCCAAATTATATGTACTATTATATATGAATATATATATTGGATATATATAATATATATGATGTATAAATAATTAATTTCATTCTCGATATAATGGACCATTGACCACATGGACAACTTGTAAATATAAGGTGTTCATTTTGGACTCAAGTACCAAATACCGACAAAATGAGCATTTTTAACTTAAATGATTATTTAATGATTATAAAATTTTAATAAGTGATATTGAAGAAATAATAAACATGAAAAAAGTTTTTAAGAAGGTATAAATTTACTATAATTTATTATTCATGAGATTAAAGGACAAACAGGTCAATTAGGAAACGAGGTAAGCAACATCGTCTCAATATCCTTTCATTGAGGAAAATTTTGTTTTAATACATGACATTATTTTATTGGATGTATAAACATATTTTACTTTTGATTTCATTCAAAGGGAATCTTTTTCATTGAAGAGATTAACTAAATGACAGAAAATAATGTTTCTTTTTAACATAAGCGGTGACAACGACCTTTCCGCCACCGCGAGTATTATTTGATCTTTGGATTCATTATCCAGCCGTAGTGTTTTTAAAGGAAAATAAATACTATATACCGTTTTTAAATATTTTGGTATTGAAAATTGTTTTGAGAAAGAATTTATTATTTCAATATCTTGAAATGATATATTTTGATTGAAATGTGGAAAAGTTATCTTTCCATTGTGTATTTTTTATGTGTTATGGTTCTTTGTAATTAATTACGTATACGGGTGGTTACATGATAAAACTAGGGAGGGTGAGCTCGAGATAGCTCTCCAATGCATTGGGTAACATGATGAAGGTAAATGTGAATGTTTCTCCTAGTAGATTTAGGGAATATACTATGATGGATATTCCAAATGTAACTCCCTACATATCTGTGATAACAAAAATGTAAGTATGATATGGATGCCATAAGTTATATTTATGATTTATGCTTTCTATGTGTGATTCATAAATCATATGATTTAATGAGGTATATTAAAGAGACTATGTTATGTATGTATTGATGAACTAATGTTTTCCTTATTTGTTTAATAACCCTTACTGAACTTTTAATGCTTATCCCATGTTTTGAAATGTTTTTTACAGGACCTAAAAATGAATAGGGTCATGGAGAGGATCAAGGGAAAGTCATGCTATCTAAAACATGGAACTAGACATGACTCTTTTTTTCAAGAGTTCCTATTTTATGAAAAAATGGAAACTGAGTAGAAGTGTCTACTTTGAAAATTCCGATATGTAATGTAAAAGTTATGTACTAACTCTAAAAAAATCTAAACCTGAAACGATCCTTAATGCGAATTATTTATTTAATCCAAAGATTATGTAATTTTTTAAGGCTGGGTCCTTATAGTGTGGTGCTGTCTTCAGGAACCACCTCGGACATATTCTAGGCTGCTTCATGGGTCATTGTGGCAATTCCTCCTCACTTGACGCTAAGATGATGGGCTTGTTTCATGAGATTAAATTTTCCATGGTTTATGGTTGTAACAATCTTTTGATTGAAAGTGACTAGAGGGCCATCATTCAAGAAATTTGGAATGACATAACTCATTTATCTTGGTTGATTACTACCCGTTGGATGGAATGCAACTGATTTCTTTTTGACCAGAACTACATCATCAGTCTTGTTTACCAGGAAGTAAACATGGTTACTGATGGATTAGACAACTTGGGAGTTATTCAGGACATTACCTGGTGTGAATATCTCCCAGCTGATCTTATTACCTTCAATGAAAAATATTGTAATGTTATCTCATACTTTAGACTTTTGTAATCTTTCTTTTAGTAAAATTTGTTCTTTGTTCATTTTTGCTAAGGTATTACCTTTCAAAAAAAAATTCATCTCTTGATTTGAATCCTTCAAATACACTTTTATTTTTATCCCTCCCCCAACATTAATATCATCATCATCACTACCATCCACTATTTATAGATTTTATACAATTGTTATAGGAACATCTTCACCAAGATCATTAAAATATTTAATATCCTCTCCTTATGATTTTTCATATCAGTTATAATTTGGTAGAAGAATTTTATTCTTTTTTATGAAGTTATTTTTGGTACTCACATTCAATAAATATTATTTGATTATTTAAAAAGTGTTTTTTCATCACATATATTATTATCTCAGATCTCATTAGGACACGTAGCAGTGATGTACCCAACCTTTACATGATGAAAGTATGCATGTGAAAGTTTCCATTCGAACTACCCATTTGGACATCATAGATTCTAGGAATGGAATTACACAACCATAAAAACATAACTTTATTTAAACAAATATTCCGTATATTTTTTCTAAATTTCCTTGAATATCATTTATTTGTACTTACTTTTTTCCACTGCATCATTTAAACTATTTAGAATTTCATATGAAACTATAGTGATATAATGATTATATAATTTTATATTATTTTCATTTAGATCCATGGGAACTAAAACGTTTGGACTAGATCGAGGTTGAAATATTATTAGGAACCCCTTCACAATCTATAAATAATTAATGTTTTTTTAGTTTATCCATGCCTTCACAATATCTTTCATTGGATAAATTAATGCATCAACATAATCATTTAGGTGAATCCTTTAATCCTTTTACTTGTTCCATCGTCTATAGAATCTAGATTGACTTACCAGTAAAAAAATTCAATGATACTAAGAATATTTTCCCACATTCTCTATGGGGATTTAAAAAACATTACCTTAATGAATTTTACAATTATACAATATCCCCAAAATCAATTATTACATTAGATTTAAAATAGAACACTTGGTAAAAACCCTCTGATAAATATCAACTTTTCATGTTGGTTGAAATCCCATTAATAGATGTTATATCAACATAAATTCCTAAAAATCATATGTTTGGTTTTATTTAATTCATTAATATTGGAAATTTTTTTCTATAAATGGTCAAAATATCTTTATAATCCACTTAAACCATGACTTCAAATAGAAAATTATTCTATAGATTTTAACCTTCTATACCAATAACACTTATTTTTCACACACCTGATATAATTTTACATGAGGGTGTGGGAATGAATTAGAATACAATTTTTGTATATAAATCCCCTATTGACAGTTTTACATCTTAAAATAAAATACATTTCTCCCCTTAACATTAAAAATTTAAAATGAAAAAAGACTGTATAGGACACATAAATTTTCATCCATTTCACCCTAACATGGATTCTTTCTACGAGCTTACACATTTAATTGTGTCAATTTACCAAAATTAAAACAAGTGTGCTGATGTTTAACATTTATCACGGGAATCAGTATCCCATAGTTTACAACCAATTAAAAATTAGATAACCAAACTCTCAAAGGTGATGTACAGACACTTTTCCCCTTGAAGAATCATTTTATGATTAGAATCAATTCATAAATGGTTAACAGTAACATTGATTTGATATGGTGTTCATTTTCCTCTCTCAATTACCATTTAATCCTCTTAATATAAAATATATATCAATTCCATTGAACGAACATGTCATAATCTGACAACATATATGAACATATTCCATATATATTCCACTTAATTACCCATAAAAATTATCCTAAAAAATTACATTATTTAATTTATAAAAATAATCTATTATGAATTAATTTATTAAAGTAATAAATCATTATAATAATACAAAAAATGATGATTTCCAACCTCCTAATTTTTTTCCCAAAATACCATCCAAGGGTAAACACTATATCCAGAATCCAATGTTGAACTCAAAATTTCATTCAAATATCAGTAAAGCTACTATTGGAAACATGATTACTTAAAATCATCAAAATAAGAAATGTCCCATCATTAATCTTTTGGGAACTTTCATTACACACAAAAATTAAGGTTTGTTTTTCCAATAATTATTCAACCATAAAGAAGAGGGTAGAAAATAAAAAACTTACATAAATAAATAACAAATAAAACAATTATGATACAACACACACATCGTAGATCCCCTATCTGATGATCTTTCATCTACAACACACAACGAATTCCATGAATATTCAATGAATAAATTACTCATAACTAATATGCTTTTTTTAAATGATCATAAATTTAATGTAGAGACTTGAAATAGTTAAAATCCTCTATGATATCAACATCCCATAAATGAATCACATGAAAAAGATTATTATAATACTTCTAAATATAAGATTCATACAGAACATCATAACTAATTTAAAATTATAGGGGTACTTGTGATAGATAAAATACACCACAAATCTAATATAAATACTTTATAAGTTCCAATGAATCAAGGAAATAACTTTTATACCTTCAAAATTAATAATTTTCTATGCTAAAGAGTAACTCATCAGAAAAAATGATACAAAAATGAATTCTACAATTTTATCCTCCTCTAATATAGATATGATTTTTATCTACTTTGATTAGACCTTATATAATCTAGAATATCTTTCATACGCTCCATAATACCACGTATAAACTCTAACCCAAATAAAATTATCTAAAAAAATCAAACCAATATATATGGGAATGAACTTTTATCCCATATAATGACTCATTAGTTTTCACTTTAATTCAAGAATGGAAATTGTTATTATAATAACATTTCACCAATGATAAAATATCATTCCCTGATTCTTTAAAAATATTAGATATATTCCCTCAATACATCATCTAATTTCAATGTTTTCTTTTTTATTTATAAATATACTTATGGGTGGATTCTAATGATAAGGAACAGTTAGGTTTCAAATACATGATGCAATCCCTTTTTTCATTAATGGTTTAAAATAAGGGCCATGATAAGACACTATCATCCTCATAGCACCATGAACCAATAAAACATATAACAAATATATGTTTAAAAAACAATCTAGAAAGAATAATTCCTTAATTAGATAGATATTTTATGAATTCATCAACTGATGAATGATTAGTTAACTAAAATAAAACCCTTTAATGATATAAGGAAATCATTTTATAAAATTTAATGATATATCCACCAAATTACACTGATATTTTCCATGGATGTAACAAAACATTGAGAACCTACTGTTTTTATTTAATATATAATTACATAATAACCTTTTGTAGAAAATATAATATAACATTGTTCAACCCATGTCACTAAAACTAACACTTTACATTAAACTGTTATTTTTTTGGAAATATTTTTCATTGGAGATAAATTATAAAATTTTTGAAAAACCAATTCATATGTACTTTATAGTATGAATAAAATTTATATTGAAAAAACCCAAACGTTTATCATCCTTGATATAACAAATAAATGAATCACCAATAACATTTAAATCTGTCCTCACATCTACCATTTGGTATCGTAGTTGATATTCTATTATCTATCTCACCATCGATGGTGTCACCAAGATCTAATATAGAGATACCACATAAATTTCCTTATATCAATTGTGAATAGTCTCTTGAAACTCAATAACTTTTTAAAAAATGATTATCCTTTAGAAAATATCACCATAATTATTTCAAATTATAGTTTAGACACTAAATTACCTTTTCTAGGGGTATATAGAATTTTAAATTCATCATCTAGGAGAAATTTCAAACACCTTTATAATCATGAATTAAAATCTATCTAGAAGAATATATGTATAAATCTCATACAGTCTAAGTAAATCATAAATAAATATTTATGAAAAAAATTCCTTCAATTCCTCTGTGAAAACACAATATCCAAAAGGTACAAAAAATTGGTAATATAGATATGATCATAATAATGTTTTTATTTAGAACCATATAAAATGATTACTTTCAATTGTGTGAAGATACATCATAACCCAATTTGGGATGCATCATAATATACCTAACAGGGAATACGTTCTTTAGGTAATCAAATAACTAGAGAACATATAAATTTGACTAAAAATTCAAAAAAATAGTTCTCTATCAATGTAAAATAAATGATTTTGCCAATAAATACTGAATATAAATTCATATTACAAGAAAACCAAAGTAAAATCCATATATAACATCCAATTATCCATAAGAAACAATTCAATTTAAGGAAATTAATTTATTGATTATATAAAACAAATTATTTAAATTCCATTAGGTATAATATTAAATAATTTATTAAAATAAAAATAATATGATTGTACCTTAAATTTCTAAAATTGAAAACAATAAATAATTCCATAAAATAGATGTTTATAATCCCTAAATACTTTATATTCCCTCTTTTGAAAATAATAAAATGCCACATGTAAACATTGTTTATCTGGCTGTTTATATTTTATTTGTTTTTTGTTTGAAGAATAAAATTTAAAATACCTAATATTGAATTTTTAATGTTTAGATATCTGAGTTTTATTTAAAGATTATATTTATTAAATTCATGAGTAATATATATATGTTTGATTAACCTCATGGGATGTGGTAATGCTATGATGCCGTCACAGAAAGATAACGAAGCTACTTATGATGTATTTACAAATGATCCTGAATAATGAATATTACATTTTTAATGGTTTGTCTATAAATTGAGTCACAAAATTTATGATCTGAAGAAGGATACCGAATCCAATAATTCCAAATGTTTTTATCTTCATTAATTTTTTTACTACTTTTTATTGTTAGTACTTCAGACAAATGTAATTTTTCATTCTAAGGGTTTCTTCTATGAGTTTTCCTATGAGTATTTTTTGATGAATATATAATAATTTTCCCATATAATCAATTTTTTAATATCCTTTGACATAAAATGATTTCATGATGATGAAAGAGTTACTATCAGTCATCTAATCAAGGGATTATTGGGTTTGAAAATCGTTTGTTCGGGGTTTGGAATCTAAAACTAAATGATAGGTTCAAATCGGGGGATTTTAAGTGTGGAAGATTGAATACCCCTTCTAATGGTTTTTTATTTGAGGGATTACAATTTATTGGAAGGAAAAAGTTTAAAAACACATAAATTCAATTATACAATGAATCTAGTTGTAATAGTTTTAGGTTATTTCTTGACTGATAAATTCTACCTATAATCCTGTATTATTCAAAGACACAAAATCAACATTATGAGAATTTCTATGGTACTATAGAAGTGATGTATAAATATAGAAGTGTAGGTACAATAGAAGTTACTATAATATGGTACTATTACAGTGTTACTCTTCACCCTAATTGGGATTTTAAGAATTGTATATAGGACATCAAGATATTGGTCCCCTAGGACATCAATTGTATACCTTTTGGGATTGTGATAATGTAGTTTCTGACTAGTGTAGAGAAGAATAGTGAAGAGGTTTTATTTGGAGATGATGCTAGACATGGAGGTTCATTCATGGGGTATTTGTTCACACCTATTAATCAAATATTTTGAGGAGGTAGGGAAAATAAGACATAGATGTTATGTTGGGACAATGAGATGAAGTATACAATTATTGGAAGGTGAGATGGGTTGTTTTAGTTTTGGGTCTTAGGGAAGTAGGCTTTTCTAAACCTGATCATGGACATTGTGCGATCAGTCTTTTAAGATATGTAATATAATTAATTTAGTATATGTAATGGTTCTCCTTAAATCTAATTTAAAAAAAATTAAATTTTCAATAAATAAAATAAAAATATATGGTCTATAATACACCCTCAAGTTTAATAATCCATCATATGGAATAAAATTATATTTTTATAATATCATTTTATGGGTTCTAGGTTTGAAAACCAATAATTCATGAATTTTTTATTTTTTTCATGTTTACAACATTATTTACTGGATTATTTCCACTATGTATAAAATAATATTTGATGTTTGTAATGTTATGAAAGCATTATATCAGATATACAATTTTTTTTTGACAATTTCGCTGTTTTTATGATGATTAGAATTTTTTGTTTGTAATAATTTTATTTTAGGGGAGGAATAAGAATTTTTGTTCATGTTTTTAAACTATAATTCACCCCCACATTATGTTCGTTCAAAAAAATTATAGGATAACCATTGGTATTAGAGCGTATCTCTATGTTTCAGACTGATCCTAATCCCATCCTTTTTATTTTTGTTTCTATAATAGAATTTTCTTCTCAGTATTCATACACTAACATGTTGTGATTGAAATATTTTTTTATGGAAGGATTTCCATTTTTAATTAGTTTTAATGTTAATATTAATTGACCTCGTATTTTAAATTTTAATAATTAATAATAAAGAGATATCATATGGAGAGCCATTTTATTTATATGGGAGATGTAAATTTTCTTATGTTAAACAATAGATACAAAATTATAGAGAAATAAGTTATTAAAATTTATAGAGAATAAAAATTTGAATGTCAATTGAATTTCCATGTAAGGAATACTGATCCATGTTCAATACTTAAAAAAAATTAACGATTAATATTTTCAAATTACCAATAAAATATGGTAGAATTTATATGTTACTCACTTTAAAATAATTAATGTTCATGAGACTAATATATCCATGATTAGAGTTAATTATCAATAATTGGATTTCTTACATGGAGAGAGTGTTCCCCAAATAAATATCATATTGATTAGGATCATTTCTAGTGTAAATTATCTATTAAAAATGAATTTTGGACGATCCAATTTTGTTTAATGTTTCTGATATTAAACATAATAATTTTGAATCTAAGAGAAAAATAATTAAAGATATGATGCATCTCACTAGGATATGTCTAGATGATCTCATCAAATAATTAATGTAATATGAGAGTCTCGTTAATAGATATATTGATAAGGAAATTAAGAAGAATGATATTACTATGACATCAATCAAAGCATTAAATTTTCATGCGTATAATGATAACGTAAGTACATATATGGGGAACAACTATACGATGTTTTTTATTGTTACATTGATCAATTTTCTATATGGATAAATCCATAAATATGAAGTATTTAATTCTAGAAATATTACCGAAAGGAAAATATGAAATATATGAAAATAAATATTAATATGAACTGATTTGTTATTAATGTTGAAACACAAGTAATAAGATAATAGATTTACCTTAGTTAATAATAAGGGATATAAATAATTCAATAGAATATAATAATAAAATTTATATGAAAAGTTTTAAATTACAAAAAAAATTATTTATAGTTGGGTGAAAACTACTTCCGAAAGCTATTCGAAAGATGGTTTTGATTGTAAAATATTAATAGGATTTTTTTTCAAATATTACAATGATTTAAAAATAATTTAAGGGAATGATGAATTATGATGACAACCAAAATATAACCATTAATAAAAACTATCCTTATACATCCAAAATGAATGTGGTGATGTGGAAAGTGTTGTTGGAATAATAGAAAAAATCATAAATTTTTTTTGTACATAACTTGACTTGAAAAGGGAGAGTAAAGATTAAACAAATAATGTGGGAGGACTATAAATTCAGAATCTAAAATTATGTATCATCACATTGAACTGAAAGTTCAATTAAGATAATAGAATAAAATGATAAAAAAATAAAATTTTGTTTGATAATGTAAAGAATTAGATTTATAAACCTATTTTTGATTTAGGAAAATCCAATTAATTTTTTCAAAGATGAATAATAAATAAAATGTAAATGAATTATTGAATTGTCAAAAGATAATCCTAAATTTGATAAACAAAATAAGAGTAATTATATGAAAATAATAAAAATTACTATTTTTTATAAAGTCAATAATGAGATTTTTATGATGAAGTATGAATTCAATAGTTAACTAAGTCAGTGGATAACATAAATTCTGGGAATAATTACTTTCAAATGATATTTAGTTATCCTATACCAAAGATATATACTTTTTAATATTGGAGTATGTCCACTAGATTATTTAATTATCAATCATACAACTTTTTACCTACTCAGAAACCATTTTTTTAAATTATCCAAAGAGGATAAAATTAAAAGATAAATTTTTATTTACACACCATTCAATCACTCAGAAGAATAAATTATTTCATTTCAATAGATTTGGATTCTTATATGCACTAAAAATAATAAAAATTCTAGATTCAAGGTATTCTTTTTATGGAAACCTCTAGAATGAAGCATGAATATCTTCTAAAATACTAATTTCCATAGAGACTAAATCATTATATACACGTAGTTGAAAACATATGTATAGTACATGATGACTATATTTTTTATTGGAATCATAATTTACATCTTTTTTTTATTACTTCAGATTTTTTAAAATTTTCTTAATATATAGATTTAAGTCCATCTATTCGTGGGGAGATTTTTTTTCTAAATTTACATAAATTTTCAGATATTATCATTTATATTTTTGGATGTAAATATTTTGGAAAACATTTTATGTTACCATATTCTAATAATAAATATCATACTGGTATATATATAATAAATCTTCAGAAGAAATCATCTATTATTTTATAAATTAATGTATTTTTAGATGAATTGTTTTGTTTTCTAGGAATAGAACTTCATATCATATTATTTTTTATATTCATTTTTATAATTTATTATTTTAAATTTGATGAGATTGAGAAATATTGAAATTTAAAAAACATTTATTTTATGAATTTATTTAATAATATTTTTTTGGAAAAATAAATTTGGACAATTAAATCTATGAAATTTAATAGGATTTTATAATATTAATGTTACTTATATAAGGGTGTATACAGAGAGTTAAAATGATGTATTCATTACAGATCTTATACCAAATACTTTTTAAAATTTATTGATAACTACTCATTTTTTATTTAAGTTTTCACATAATTGAAATACATTTCAGGAATGGATATTTTCATTGACAGGCTGGTTGATATAGAACTAGTTTCAAATAATTTGTTTTTATTAGTGTATGAAATTAATTTTAATGTATGAGATGTAGTTGTTGTGTAAATGGTAGATTATGAGTTATTTTATCCCTTACTCAATCTTGAGTTCTATGAATAAAAAATGTTTAATGATTCTAATGATGAAAAAATGATTTCTTTTCCCACGTTTAAATTTTTTTATATTAACATTTTAAATATTAACATTTTCAGTGGAAATTCTATCAGATGGCGAGTCAATTTTTTTTGAATAATCTTCCAAAATTTGGTGGATCGTTTCTACAAAAAAAATTTGTGGGTTTTTTCTTCTAGTAGAGGAGAATACGTAATATATACTATATAATCCCTCCCACTCCACGTGTCTCTCCCTCCATCTTTCTCACCGAAAATTCAAAACGTTTCCATCTCTCATTCAAAAAAGGTACACATACCATTTGAATATTAATCTACCTCATCAATGGTAGGGCTTTGTGAAATCTTGCACACTAATCTATATTATATAATTTCCACTCCACTTAGAAAATTAATTCCTCATCTTTATCGTCTTACTTCTTCACTCCATATTCCTAATTGGATTCCTCCTTCACATGGCCATCCTCCTCTGCAGTGGCTTTCACCTTATCTCATCATCCTCTTCAGCCTCCGCCTCTGATGTTCGTCTACCTCAGTCTCAACATATGCCCCCACTTTAGTCTCCACATATTCCCCCACCCCTGCATCTCCTTTTATATCATCCATCAAACCACATCTAGGGGAAACAATGGAATCCCTAATTCTACCATAGATGGAGCTCCTCATAGAGTACACAGATCCCAATGCATCCCGTTCTTCACCTTTGTCGTAGAGGAATGTTTTTGTGGCTCCTTATGCTAAGAGGTTGGTAGAACTCACTAATTTCTCATTGATTTTTATTTATGTAAAGGTGGGTAGGGTTCATGAATGGTATTGACTCACATGTATCACGCACAAGTTTCTGCACTTTACTCTATGACCTCTCTATTTTCCTCAAATCACACTCCAATTTCCTCTTGTGGTTTTTTTATCGATGACTTTCACCACTCTGATTTAAAATGTTTTTTTTATCAAAGTAGGATTTCATACATCAACATATCTATCTTTATCACTACATCTAGGGTTCCTATTATTTCTGATATCCCCTTCTCAGTGTCCCTTGGAAGTGATTCCCTCTACGACTGATACAAGTGAGTCACTACCAACTCCACCACCTTATTCCTTAATGTGTTATTATTCAACTTACCAAAAGTTTTACATGAATATGATGATTCTAGGTTTATAAAATGACATTGTTTAAATTCCATAGAATGTTTTCCATGAATTAGTTGATTCCATATTCTAGGTACCAATACCCTTTATGTTATTAAAGTGGATCCAATATTTTAATTGTTTATGATCCTCAAATTAAATCATATGGTCTATCAAAAATATTTTACATTGGTTTACATTAAATATTTTTTTTCATTATACAATTTTCTTGATAAAATAGAGAGTTTTGTAATGTTACTTTGTTAGAGGTAAAAATTTATTCTTATTTCTCCCTCATAGTGGTGGGTTTATGTTTCCTCCATATAGAAGATATATCTCTATTATATAATTTCATCTTCTACAAAGAATACAACATCATGTTGACAAATTATATGATGTCAAATTTATATAATATTTAATCTGTAAGGTATGCATTTTCATTATTTATCTTAATAATATTCTGACATTATAAATTAATTTCATGATTGAAACTCATAATGTGGGTACTCATATTACAGTGCATTAATATGAATTTTTTTAGTTACTTCAGGGTAGGCATGGAATTGTTAGTCACGATACATGAAAATTGATATTCCTTTAATAGAAATAAAAAAAATTCTAATTTTATTCCATTGAAAACATTGATGATAGCCAAGAGAAAAACAAAAAATTAAATTAAATTAAACAAAATATCTTTGAAATTATTGGTAGAAACACTTCTCTCTAGTACGGTTTCTTGCATGTACATGAGAACCTCAGTTTCCTACTCCACTGTCTCAATCAACACTAGTGTATGCTTCTCCCATTCATATAAAAAATCATACTATTAATAATGGACCCATGAACCTCTCATTGAGAAACAATATCCTTCTCCATAACTTCCTCTAGGAGTGTTAACTTGTTGATAATTTTCTTCAGGGGTAGTAGTAGTGGTTGTTCATCACCACATTGCAATTAAACTGATTCTAGTTTAAATTTGAGTACTCACATGTCTCCGCACTGGCTATAATGTGTGGGTAATTTAAAAAGTTAACCTCCAACTACCTTCCAAACAGTAGGGTTCATTTCAAAAAGTGTAATTAAAATTCTTCTTAAAATCCATTACTAATAATTCCAATATATTTTTCACTCCAAATATCATTGATTTTGTTAAGATTTTATAGATGTATCATACATATGTTCTTGAATTTTATATCACTACTATGTATATAATTTCATTGTTATCCATATTAGGTTATTACTTGAATGATATATCAGAAATACAAATTGCATTATGTTCTTGAATTTCATATATATTTTTATTATAATTCACTCAATGTTTCACTCTTCAAAAATTTCAGTTTGAATTGCATGTAAATGATCCAGAGATGATGAAATAGTGTTCATTCATGTTATGGTATGTTCTCCTTATTCCATTTAAGAAATTTTAACAGATCTATATGAAAAATACTGAAATTTGGGAAGTTACATTAGTTTTATTTCATATATAATTCATCTCATGCATCTATTTGTTAATTTTTTTCATATACAGATTCATATTCCATTTCATAATTCATATGTATTCGTATTTGATTGCTAAAAAATCTTGGTTCATATATGTAAACAATATTAGTAATTTTCTATAGTAACTTCTTATAATATACAATTATGTAAATATTTAGGTTTCCATATTTTTTTGTATCTTATATATAGCAGGAATGAAATTTTAACAATAATAATTTTTTCTCCTAATAATAAATTTTTCTTATATAAACTAAAAACCAATATTTACATGAAAAAATTGTTCATGAAAAGGAAAATTCACATCTTTTGGAGTATAGAGAGTATACAGGTAATAATTCATATTATACATGTTATACAAACTAGAAATATTTATTTTTATTCCATGTCCTTATACTATTACGTGTTATAATACAAATGTGTTTTACATCTTATAGAAATTTTGAGCATGGTTTATTCTATACTAGTTGGTTTTTAAATCTCCAATCAAAATTTAGAAACCTTAAAAATCCATCAAGAAGGCCTCCCATCATCTATTGAAAGCTTGTCTCTCTCCCTCACCTTCCCAATCTACCTCCAATATCTCCACCTCAACTTTCCTCCCCCATTCCATCTCCATCTTACATCTATCACCTTCCTATCATATTAGTGTATTGTGGAAATATGTTTTTAATTATCTATTGATGTTCCATAAAAATATAGTCCTTTTTGAGTTATGATTATTTCAATTAATTTTGAAATTTATATATTTATTAAAGGGATCTTTCTATACATATCAAAATTATAATATTTGGTCATAATAATTGTTGGTTTTATATTGTGAATTTAATTTCTACAACATACATTATTATTGTTGAATGCTCCATTAGGATAATGATATAATGGATTCCATAGTATTCAGATCTCATTTACAAATGTTCATCTGATTCATTTAATGTGATGGTATGTCTCTACTCTAATGAACATTTTCTTTTTCACTATGTGGTACTTTTAATTTTTCTCTACATAGTGCACTATGTTTTTCACATCAAACTTGATTTATAATCCTCTAAATATATTTGATGCTTTTCTAAAATTCATAATGTGTAGTCTCACCGGAACTTTTCCACCATTATCATATAACCGACTCATATTTATTCAATGAAATATTTAGAGAAATATAAATTTTTTTGATGCATCGATTAATGAAGAGTTTCAAATTATATGGGATTGTCATTGATAATGAAATTACATTGTGAAAAAATCTTTAGTTTAGTGTATAAACAATATTTTACTAATTTGGGATTTATGAATATTTTTTTATTATATATGTCATTATTTCTCATAATCTGTGTAAAATAATCTATAATATATGTACTTAAATCTATTGATTAAAATCAACAATTCATAGAAAATTTCAATTGTAATTGTATAAAATATAAATAATAATACATATTAATGACATTTGGATTATGTATTATAGTTTATTTATAATTTTTAATCACAATAAATGAATTAATATATTTATAATCTATATTTGTTTTCATAACATGTGTTTGTTTCATTTTAATACTACTGAATTTTTGAATCCTAACATATATTTGATTTTATCATTTGTGTATTAATTAGAATAACAATCATTAATTAAATTAAAAGTTTTTATCTCCATTTTAAATTATATTTTTTTCTTCATGTCATATTTTATATTTTCATGGCTTTAATGAATAATGTATTTCAGATGTCAATATCCATTATAGCATTAAACATTACTTCTCAAGAAACTTTTTTGTAAAAAATATTTCTGCATTAACATTTTTTGTGGTTTTATATGGGATATTATTCAAAAGTTATATCTTGTTTTAATTGATATTAGTAAGACATGTTTGAAATAGTTCCCATTAATGAAGCTAGACTTTTTGTAAGGGGAGTGAAAAGAGTCTATCTCCAACTACAAGGAGAACTTTGGGGATTCCCCAGAGATAAGAAATGGGTAAGATGAATGATGCACCCCCATAGATAACGTTCTTTGATCCCACTACTCTAACATTTCAAGAGCTATATCCAAACATGTTGACCTCAATTGAAGTTGGTTATTGATGGAAACAAGGGTCACCTACTTTAGGTCGAGATTCTTGGATACTGTTAGATTGATCGTTGACATCAAGGTGGGACTTCCAACCAGGAAACTCAAACTACTTCATGGAAAATATCAAGCCAGAAATGCACTAGAATGACCACAAGGGTGTCAAATTATGTACAGAGTCTGATATCAATTGTTGAGTCGAACATCAATCACAAAAGAAGAATGTCACCAGATTCTATATATAATAACTAACGACCATATAAATTTTTTTTATTAGTGATGAAATAGCATATAATGCTTTTATTTATTATTCAATAGAACTGAAATTAACTATTTTTATTGGAGTTGTTATGGACCCCAATTCCAAGACTTCCTTCAATACTATTCGATTATTTATATTACATTTTCCATGAACTAAATTAGTAATTCTTCTCATATCTATGTTAGGGTGACTATGTCTTGAATAAGTGCAATATGACTTCTAAGCTTACTAATATCATTATCATTGTCTATAAGTTCAATGAGCATAAGTAGATATTATATTATCCATTAACTTCACTCAAGACTATGGTATTTTCCTACACATATTCATTAAATCAAACATTTTATTTCCATGTGAACAATTAATTTTTTTAATATTCATTGATAATAATCTTATATATTTTTCAGTTAGTTATTCTAAAAAGATTTATTCTCCTAATGGAGGGGTTAACTGAATTTTGGGAAAGGAACTATTTTAAATGTACATTTTGCAAATATATTGTATTAATGATGCACAGTTGGATACCCTAGGGATGATAAAACCATCATTTAATTTTTATTATAATAACCCATTATTATATGAATATCTCTAATATATATACGATATTTGGGATATGAATATTATATAAACTATGTAGATGCACACATTATATGTTGCATACGAATATTTCAAATCAATAAAATCCATTATCTATATCCATTATACTAAATCATGCCCCTACACTCACATAGGTCTCCACCTACTTCATTCTCATAATATGGCCATCTATTCTATTGGAATATTTTTTAAAAAACTATGGATGTATTATCATGTACTATTGGCATTGTATCACTTCTATTTCATTCAAATTACACCAATCTAATATCTTCTTCTTACAATGTGGATCAATTTTCCTCATTTCTCTTTAGTGTGAAAAAAGGTATGTATCCAATGAGTTTTTTTGTGATTAATGTTTTATAAAATTTCTTCTATATTAAAATTGGATGTTCTTTGGATTTTCAATGAATGTAAGGCTCAGTTAGTTCCCTTGGGTAGTGTGGGCGAACATGGTAGGGGTTCGATGGGCCATCTCCTACACAATACAAGAACATTGAAATGATGTTAGGTTCAATAAGCTGATCATGATGAGGTAGTGGTGGTCAAGAAGGTTTGGAGAGCAATGAAGGAGTTTCACACCACCTGGAATGGTAGTAGGGTGAGGGCCATACACTGGATGATGTTAAAGTTAATGAGTTCCTCCTCATAGCACCAAGCAAGTCCCACACATAATACTTCTTCTTGGTATTATTTATGAGGCTACTGGCCAGTGCATACATGGTGAGATAAATTATTTTATGGCAAGATTACAATTCTAGGGACCATAGTTGAGGGCACCATGTTGAAAAAGATACCACACTCACATTTTTTATGCAGACACAACCGCAAAAGTCAAGCACAAGAAGATAACGACATCCATATGATAAAATAGTCACACCCCTGAATCACCCACATGGTTACACCAGCCCTTGAATATTATGGTTAAATTTTATATTCATTAAATGAAGTTTCATATTTGAACAATTTGTATAGTCTCACTCTTTTATTATTAATTGAAAATTGTCATTTATATTCATTAATGCATTAACATTTATAATTTTTCCAATTTCAGTTCATTACACCTTTTTAGAGTACTTTGAAAATTTAGAATATTATATATATATATATATCATCACTTGCATAGTTACATTATATAGAAAATAAGTGAAAACATAAATATGGGAATATAAAATATTCCTATAGTATTTTTAATATATAAAAATAAGTACATATATAAACATATATATTTTCTATAAGAATATATTCCTATATGTCATAATTTATTTATGCATTTATGTATGAAGTTATATGTGTTTTTATATTTTATATGCACATATTCTCTATGTAGCTATATATTTTTAGTTATTTTTCAATATACATATTCATATTGGTGTTTATTTTTACAGTATGCATTACCAGTTTTCACTAATATATAAAATAAGTGTGACATGACTATAGTATGCATTCTTCTATACATTAATTTTCTACTATGAATTAAAATATATTGAATATAAGTAGCATTTATAATAGTTAATTTTGTATGTACTTATTTTCGTAGAATTAATAATTCAAAAAATCTAAAATACAGGTAATTGAATTATTAATTAAATGAATATTTTGTGGAAATTCAGGGGTTATACACTAGTTTTTATAATATGACATGAATGTTATTAGAAGTTTGAATAATATTTTCTCCCAAATATTTTTAATCCTAATGAAGGGAAAAAATATCCTAATGAAAACACAATACATTAATATTATGGATCTTATTATCAATATGATTAAGTTAAATCTCAATATGATTACCTAGACCCATTTTGACGGTATTCTCATGGGAATGGTGAAGCTAAATATACTTTTATTTTAATAAATGATGAATAAAATTTTAGTTAAGAAGTGTCAAGGCATGAGATTTGAGAATAAATCACATCCAATGATTATTAGGGAGAATTTGATTAATGATGAGCTTATTTCGTGGGTTAGGGTACTATAAAACATTCACAAACATTTTTTTTATGATTCATCAAGTTTTACTTTATTTGATGAAACAAATAAATCAAGGGAAATAATAAATCAATATACAAGTAGAAATATTCAAATTTTTCTTCTATTTCTATGTATTAATCAATTATTATATAGAATATTATAGTGTATAATATTCTTAAGAATATAACAAAATATAAAAGAAGGGAATAAATTTAGAAGTTGGAGGAATAATATAGTGAAGAAATGATATAAAGTGATGAAGATTATTAAAATAAGAAAGATGAAATAGTTTCATGGAAACATTATTGAGGTTAGGATAAGTTAGAAGCTATGGAATTTTTGTAAGGAACTCATATACATTTATCTGAAGAGAAGAAGAAGAAGAAAGACACATATAAGTTGAGAGCCTCTCATGTTATGAGGGCCATTTTATATTCTATTACTATTAGAGTTAAACATTTTTAAGGACCTCATATTTATGGGAATCAATTTTTCAATGGAAGAGGAAATATACTATTTAATGTTTTTTTGTGAAATCATCATCACTCCTCTATCCACATTAAGAAATTATTGATGTTTTTGAAAATAGAAATTAGGAAGTTGTTCTATAAATTATTATTCAAATAGATGATAATTTATTAAATGTTCCTCTTTTAAAAAACCTTCCATCAAGAAACATGATAAGATGTATGAGATGAAAGATGAATTAGAAGAAGTTAAATAAGTAGATTAAAATGAGATAGAGAAGGAATATAGAAGTAAACCTTCACTAATATAATCATTATATCATACTATTAAAGAATATACATTAACCTTATTTACTAAAATATGTTAATATATTGTTGATAATAAGTTTGAATTGAGTTATATCTCATCCAATATATCCAAAAGAAAAATAGAAAAGTAACTAAAATGTTATATTTGAAATGGAATTTAACTTGAAAAACATTATAAGGATGTAAAAGTGTTCATCATTTCTTATGAAGAGAATAAAAAATTGGATGCTCAAATGATAGATGTTAGAGTTAATGAATTAAAGTTTTACAATTATTTGGAATATTTTTCAAATACTAAATTAATTATGATTGGACAAAATTTTTATTTTTCGAGAAATGTACTTAAGGGGATATAAAGTGTATCTAATATTATTATGTATCATAAAGGAATATTGAATATGATGCAATTTTAGATAATTAACATAAAATTGTAATGAGGAAAAAAATTCAATTTTGCTATGGAAGATAATGTTTATTTGAGTTATGATAAATAGATATTTACTTTTCATAGTTAAAAGTTGATAAATATTTATTCAAATTTAATATCTCATTAAAAGGATACAAAATACAATGATAAACATAGTGTTAATATTTATTAGAACATTTATTTCTTGGGAAAAAAGTATAATGATATAGAAGAATATTTTAATTATTAGGGAAGGAGGATGATGAGAATTATAAATTAGTTAGAGTAAAAGCATCATGTGGTTCCCAGAATATCCATATACAGGACTGATGTCAAATATATAGTGGTAAAAAGGTGAAGTTATCCATGTTGAAAATAAATCTAGCTACACAAGATGAAATTCTAGATGAGTATGATATGAAATATTCTGTTCAATATGGGTATTTGGTCATGAAGCTCATCTTGATCAAGAATCTTAAAGATATGATTGGTAATGTTCTCCAAAAAGACTTGAAAATCTGTTTTTTGGTGATTATTCATATGGTGATGATTTTAAAACATAACTATGACTATATTTTATACCATATGATATTTTTAATTTTATTGCATTTATGTTACTAATTTTAGAATAAATGTATGATACTAAATTTTAATTTCATAGAAGAATACTTTACCTTTGAATAAATTTCTACATTTTCATTGAATTTAGGTTTATATTTCAATTCCATGGAAATTTAATTTTCCAATTTATGGAAAATTAAATTTTCATTTCATGTATATTTTTACAATGTATAAATATCTATAGGATTCACTATAAATGATATAAAAGTAAATTCAGGTCTATATGTTCTATTTCAATATCCCAAATCAAAATTCCATGGGATAAATGTTTTAAAAGTATATATACTTTTTACGGGGGAGTTTTTCATTTAAATTTAAATTAATTTATATTTATTTTTGGATTTTATTTTCAAAAATTCGAAAACTAGTTGTTTTACACCCATAGTCTCTATTTTATCTTTTCTATCTTTTTTAAAATTAAAAGGGGAGGAGAAGTTTCATAAAAATTAATTTCATCTTAAATATTTGTTTTTATCTGAAAATCGGGATAGATTTAAATCATTTAATAATCTATATAAATGGTGTGATATTTGGATATATTTAAAAATCAATCTCTTATATAAGGGGGGATGGATATGTGTAAAGACGATTTCGATTAGGATATTTTATTATTTTAAATAGGAGATGTTAGTTGTAATTTTTTTTGTTTGATTTGTATATCTCAAAATGGGGATATATTTTAGTCTATAAATCCTGTGTAATGTTTATTTTTAAAATAAAAATACATTTCATGTAAACATGATTTATCTGGATGTTTCGGTGTGTATAATGATATTTTAGTAATTTAACTGTAGAGGGAGAAAATTTGGTGATCATCATTTTTTGTTTAGATTATATTCACTAGATTAAAAATACCTGTAGAGGTGCTAGATTATCTTCATTAGATGTTATGATGATATACTATGTTTATTAGAGGATGGAAAAGGTTTTTCTGATGTAGTTATAGCTTATCTTGATGAATATTGAATTTTACAACGGATTTATTTTTTATAAATAGAATAATACCTACACATTTTAGAATGATAGGGAATTTAGATCATTCAGAAAGACTTTTATCATTTTATATTTTCTAGTTACATGTTACTATATGAGGTTATGATCTATGTAATTTCTTATGTCTTTTTTCGATGAGTTATATTTTGTGGTTTTAATTGAAATGATCATAGAAATTTAATTTGTAATCTATGTGTTTCTAATAAATCCTGATTAAGGGATTGCATTAGCATGAAATAGCTTCTACAGATCATATGATTGAGGTATTATAGGTTTGTAAGAAAAATTGTTGGAGGTTAGGATACTGATCCCTTGTGAATGGTTCACATTGATGGATTTTCAGTGTGTAAGACAAATAATCCCTTCTGAAAGGGTTGTAGTCACAAGATTCTAGAGGATATGAATAAAATCCATTGAACATATTTAATATAGAGACAAATTTTTTAATTTTTTAATTTTTATGGATAATAATCATTTTTATTTTATTGATATGGAAGACTTTCCTGGCCTGAAGGTTCTATATTACATAACCTTAAGGCCCAATCTCTGAAAATTCATGTACAAACCAAAAGTCCAAAGCCAAAAAACCCACACTAGCCTTGAAAATATAGTCTTCCTATATCCATATACACTATCTTAATTTCTAGATTTTTTCCCATGTCTTATCATCACTATTTACTTGAACAATGTATCTAGTTGTATCTTATCCACTCCATGAATGATTCTCTATGTAAAATTGATCACCAGAGACAACCTTTAGACCCACATTCTTTTCACTAGTTAGGAACACCACCCGAATGAAGTCTAGAGGCCCCCCAGTTATGGCCTAAAGTCCCTTTGGCACATAAAACATTGATGGCCTAAAGGCTATGCAAAAAAAATAAAAAATCCCATGGTGTTAATGAAAAATTCAGGTGAATAGTTTTTATTCTAAAACTACACACTTATAACCACTCTAGTACTATTATAGTAACTAATGAATAAACCCGTCTCCTTTTGAAAAAAATGTTCTTTTGATCAAGTATTATGTGGGTTTCCCCAGGAACAACACTATAAACATAGTTAATTTCATCTTTAGTTTTTGGGTTAATGTGTGGTTTTTTTAACTTCCATTAAGGGGTACTTAGTTTGTTAACAGGTACTCTGTGTTTTTTTATTTCTATTATTCCTAGCACAATATATAGTGGTTCGATCCTATTATTTATTTAATTTATTTGATTTTTATTCATTAAATTATTTTATATTTAAACTATATATATATGTTTCTTTACATTTTAATATTTTTTTCATAGAATTTGTTGTCTTTGATTATTTTACTCCTAAGGTAGATAGAAAATTATAGTTATGTCTGTAATATAAAATTCACCCCTTTTATAGTTTTCCCACTAAGCATATATAGTAAAATATTATCCTACCTAATAAATAATGATACCAACTAAGATAATCTTCATGATCTACCTATGTCTCAGAATAAGATAAGATTTAATCAATAAAGGCTACCAAAAAAACATAAAGAGTGGGGAAAATCATGTTATTTATTCACCCTATAAGAATAACAAAGTATTTCAATGTTGGTGGTTCTTTATTACAGTGGTAAATAATGTATATGATCACATGAAATAGGATGCAATAAATTTATAGTCTTAAGGGACTAGATATACTCAAATGTATTTCATTAAATTATGGTAATAGTTCAGTCATTATTATTTCCCATGTGTATCCTTAGATACACATTTTATTCTTTATATTTTCTAAGTGAATTATAGGAAAAACTAAATATTTTAATGTCCTGAATTTACTCGGGCCTTTACATTGTGAAAATCAAGTTGACGTAGAGTTTGTGGGGGTCACAGTGGCTTGCTCCCGGAGTTTTTCAAAAAAAAAACTCAGTTCCACCAAATGGTTTCACCGAAAAGATGGCACTAGTTATGGTGGCACTGTTACAGTTACACTAGTTATGTTTTCACTATCATGGTCACACCATTTATGGAGGCACCGTTACGGTGTCTCACCAAACAGTGTCACAACCCCTTAACCAGATTTTTGTTTTTCCCAGTTTTTCCAATGTTACATGTTTTTCTCCATTTAAATTTAATCATTCAACTCACAGTTTTCCTTTGGTCTATCTCTACCATTTCATAATGGAATTATTAACTATTAATTAATTACAATGTTTGAAACTTCCATGCTGCGTAATGAAACCATAATATGACATTCAAGTACATTGAAATGGTCTCTCGAATTTTAGGATCTGGCCTCTTCATATGTTGAGATCCTCTCTTTCTTTTACTTTTGGGTTTCTCTTGGTGTTCCGAGAAACATCCTCCTTAGATGAGTCGTGTTCTCATTATGGAGACCTTCCCACTCAGCCTTCATGGAGTTCTTCTGACAAGTCACACCATCTCTGGTTCTTGGATTTATACCTTCTGAATATCATTGTTGTTGGGGGTGTTTTATTGTGCACTGGTGGTGTTCTGTTTCGTCGTGATATTTTGATGTACATGTGTAACATGAAATATGATTAATCACATACAATCGATTAAATAAAGGGATTCCACAAGATCAAACTGGTTCTATGATCACCTTGGTAATATTAATGTGCAAATCAAAGGACCCAGGTTGGTTTAATTTTAATACACTTGGTTTTATGGTTGTGGTTTGGTGTTTTGTGTTCTGGTCAAAGTTCTATGGGCTTGAAAATGTGGAGTGGAGTAGGGGGGTTTTTGGAGTGTCAGTTCGAGAGATTGATTGACTGTGGAATGGATAAACTTGTAGGAGGTGGTATTTTCCTTTGTTTTATTGGTGTCTCAGTTTGAGATAGTGATTGATTGTGGAATGGATATAATTTTAGGCTGTAGATCTGTCGTTGTTGTGTTGTCACCATGGGGTGATATTGGGAGTTTGAATACAGTGTGGTTGTAAAATTTTTATGCAGTGGGATTACATCTAGTATTTTTTTGGGAAGCATGGCTATAGGGATGGGTTGTGAGATAAGGAATGATCAATATCACATTGAAAAATGATAGTTGTATGTAGATGAATGAGGAAGTGTAGTGGGACTCCATGTCTAGTTTTGTGTTGTGGGACAATAGTTTTCTTTTGTTGGTTTCTTTTTATGGATACAGTTTTTAGTTCCCCAATAGTTTTAGAATAATTTAAAGTGAATAACCTTAAATAAATAAATTGAATTTATAGAAATATGGGGTTTGGTATATGCATGGTTGTGGTTGTTTCATGGTTGTGCATATAGGGGTAGCAGAAAAAGCGGTGATGGTGTTTTCTTATTTTCCATTCATGTGAAACCTATAGGTTGGGGCTATGTGTTTGATTACCAATATATATTTTAGATCCTTGTGGTTTTGATATGCACCCAACCTCTGTAGAGGACCATGTGTCGAACTCCCCCATCCCATGGTGGATGGTATCTTTCTTAACATCATGGTGGGATGACAGATAGATGGTTACTAACTATCATCATCACACTCTCTTCTGGGATCTTGCATCTCGGGCATACCCTGGTCAGATGTAATGGCTAGAGGGTTACCAAATTACCTGATTATTTGGGGAAATGTTTTTTTTATGAGGGATTAGGTGTCTGTAGGCCAGTTATGTTTTCCCATGTATCCTTAAGATGAGTCCTAGGTGTCTTCAGGTGTGGTGTTTGGTTGTTGAGGCCCATGTGTCTTCGAGCATGGTGTGTGGTTGTTGTGGCCCAAGTGTCTATAAGCATGGATGTGTGCATTTGAAGCCTAGTTTTGGGGGAAGGTAGGTTACGGTAGTGGGAATGTGTGTGGGAAGAGTGGCATCATCAATATGCTAGATCATTAAGAATGAGCAGTTTACCAGTTGTAAAGTGCTGTAGGGTACCCAAATGTCAATGTTTTTATATTATTACTTTACATAATTTGAATTACTTCACTGAGGGTGCCTTGGTGAGGTTGGTCTAGTTAGTATACTTTGGTAGGTGTGTGAGGTTCTAAAGTTTCTTCATATGGGAATTAGTATGTTCCCTAACATGTGCACAAGAAGCTTTAGTTTCCCCAAAGAGTATACTTGTATGCTCTCCCTCTGTATATAAAATTGTTTTCAGGTCTTGAGGAGGAATTTTGGACCAATGCTTGACATTACTATCTCAGGCGGTAGGATATTTTCTGTTTCTTCTTAGTTTATTTTTTGTACATTATTTAATTGTCTTTTCAAACTTTTTATCAGCTTTACTTTTGAACATGCATGTGGGAATGGATTATGGGATTAACTTTTTACCTTTAGTCTCTGGTGTTGCTTGGATTTTCCATCATATTCACCAATATTGTTCTATAAAAGTGGTAATTCCTTCCAAATTATGTGAGATTATATACCCCTGGTTCTATTAACCACTTTAGGGCCTACTAAAGGCGGGACTCGGGGGCATTATCTCTCCATTATCTTGAGAAAGGAAGGGAAAGGAAAATTTTTGTCCCTTCCCTTTTCTTGGATAAGGCGGGTCATAACAGAATGGTATTAGAGGGGATGGGTGAGAGATTGGATGGAGTTTGGAGATATGAATAGTGAGGATTGCATGGGATGGTAGGGAAACAATGTTAGTAAATCTTGGTGCATGATATAGTCCAGGGAAGATAGGCATGGACATGATATTTTAGGGCCCCTGGTGATCCTATGCAAGGACATTGGACCTACGGAATGACTAGGTGAGGATACACTGATTGTCGGGTAGAGACCCTAGGAAAGGTACATGAATCATAATGACTCATATTCTAGTTTGTTTTTGGTGTTTGTGAAATTTAATTTTGCATAAAAAAAGGGAATCTCCACACTACACGTGCTTAAGAGTTTCTTGTTTTCATTATTAGCTATGGCACCCAAACATTGTCCATGAGTGTATGAGAAATCAAGGCTCAATATGATGATTTGGTTGATCTGTGGAGGGCCGATCGAGATTAGAATGATGACCAGGGGCAGAATACACTACATGATTTCTAGAAGCAGACTTTGGGAAAGTACAAGGGTAGTGCATCAAACACGGAGATGGATAGTTGGTTCGACGAGCTGGTGATCGCATTCAGCTTGATCTGGGCTCCGAAAGAGTCATGGGTTTTTCTAGTAGTGAGCCAGATGTGAGGATTGTCACATCAATGGTAGATGATTTACCTTGGGAAGAGGAAGGTGACTAATGACTCATGGGATAAATTTGAGAATGAGTTCTAGGAAGAATTTCTTTCATCCACGATGAAGGTCGAGAAGTGGGAGGAGCTTCTCTCCCTTTAGAAAGGGTGTATGTTAGCGTGGGAACTGGGGATAAAGTTAAAATATCTTATTCTGTTCTCCCCAAATCTCTTCTCGAATGAGGATTCCCAAGCCAGATTCTTAGAGGTGGCACTCTGACATTCTCTTCAGTATTCTATTACTCCCTTCACTATACCAATATATGTAAAGGTTCATAAGATGGTCGAATTAGTGGAGAGGATGCACATGCCGGGAGGTGTGCCATTAGAGGGGATCCATCCGAGTTTTTTAAAGGGAAAGGCTATTAGTAGCAAGTATCTTGCATTAGGGCCTTCTATGTTTCGACTAGTGAAGAGTAGACCTCAGTAGTTCTAGTTCCAATATCCCACCCTTTGCCCTTTCCCCATGGGCCTAGGACATAGGTTCTATGTATGTGGAATCCATAGGCATATCCAGAATCACTTCTCTGTCTAAGTGCAATATAGTGGGTGTGGGAAGGCTTATTGCCCACCCCAGTAGAAACAATATCCAACTATGCCTTTCACGCAGTAGGGGCAGTGAGCACGCACTCAATAGAGGGTAGATGGTTCCAATGGAGGATAAACTTACATATCTCCTCATGGAGCTCGACTAGGGTGTAGTCTATGAGGTGGTTGATAGCTGAGGGGTAGAGGGGTTGGGTGTGGGTAGTTTCATGCCACATAGTTAGCTCTTCAACCAGGGCCAGAAAATTTTCGTGGTAAGATGATCATGTTTAGTACCCTTTCATGTTCTTGTTTGATTCAAGAGCTTCTCACCCCTTTGTAACACCCATTCTAGCCCATTAAGTGGGTCTATATGCAGAGAGACTTTCCAGGACCCTAGTGTTGAGTATGCCAGTTGGAGGTCAGGCAAGCCTATTTGTTGTTTTTCATGGATGTAGACTGATGTTGAGGCCACAACAGCCCATTGGGGATCTTCTTCTACTAAACATGCATCCCTATGATGTCATCCAAGGAATAAAATAGATATTTTCCCTACACACTATTCTAATACTTCCAAAGAAGTTTTTTGTTCTCAGATATGGGCGTCTAGTGTGTAGCTTTCGTTGGGGAGACAAGATGCTAGGAGGGAATCAAATGTGTGGAGAACCATATATCTAGGTTAGGTGAGTTGTTACTGTAATTAGAAGAATCTGATATCATGGATGTTCCATGAATTGTTAGTTATTTGACATCTTCCCCCAAGAGTTTGTGAATCTACCCCCTCAATGTTATGTTGAATTTGGGATAGACATACAACACGAAGCCCATCCGATTTTGGGGGATACCTATAAGATGGGCCCTTCTATGTTGAAAGAGTTTAGGACTCAGGTTGATGGCTTGATGAAGAAGGGTATTATCTAAAAAAGTGTGTCGCTATGGGGTGCTCTGGTCTTCTTCATCAAAAAGGTAGATGGTCGTCACAGGCTGTTCATAGACTACCGGAGACTAAATTAGGTGATAGTCAAAAAACGTTACCCCTACTAAGGATCGACAAATTTTTTTACCTGTTAAAGGGGGTATTATGGTTCTATAAGATTAACCTATAGTCTTGATATCACTTGTTGGTGGTGGGGGGGTGACATGAAAAGGTCTTCTTTCAGGTGTAGGTATGGGAACTTCGAGTTTGTGATCTTGTTGTTCAGCAATACAAACACAGTAGCAGTGTTCATGGGACTCATGAATTTTTTTCCATGAGTACCTAAACCCATTCATGATAGTTTTCATCAATGAAATCCTAATATACTAAAGATCCGAAGAGGATCATGCCGATCATCTATGGATGGTTTTGGAGGTCCACAAACACCACCATATCTATGGGAAGTTGTCCATGTAAAAGTTTGGGACACGAGAGGTGCACTTCCTTGGAAATGTGGTATCCAAGTAGAGAATAAAAGTGGACCCATCAAAGGACTAAGTGGTTGTTTCCAAGGAATCACCTAATAACCTGGAAAAGGTTCATAGTTTTCTACATCTGACATGTTACTACTAGAGGTTTGTACCGAACTTCTCTCGAGTTTTGAATTCATTGACCACTTTGACTAGGAGAGACCAAGCCTTCATGTGGAGTGATAAGTTTCAAGAGGCTTTCAACTACATGAAGGTGAAGCTAGTTAGTGCCACATTTCGTAGGTTTCTAGAAGAATGGGTGATGTTTTAGGAGTTCCATGATTATTATGGTCTAGGATTTTGGTGTGTAGTGATGCAACAGTAGGTAGCGATCTCTTATGGGGTTAGGAAGTCACATCCTCATGAAAGTAACTACTCCACCCATGAACAAGAAATTGAAGTGGTCATGTTTGTGCTAAATGTGTGGCTGCATTTCATTATTTGGGAACACTTCATGGTTTTTATGGATCACAAGATCTTAAAGAATATCTTCCCCAGAGTTGGATAGAGTTTCATTAGGACTATGAATTAGGGATCTTGTACAACTCAGGAATGAGGAATGTGGTCTCTGATTCCTTGATCAGGAAGTCACAGAACGATGTAGTTTGGGATGCTGAAAATTCTTATAAGGAAATTGAGGAGTTGGACGGTTTACATCTAGGAATAAGAGTGGACGATGGTAGATGCTGTCTATTTCAGATGATAGTGAATTCATCGATGATATTGAAGGTGGGGGAGTCTTAGTGGGAAGACCTAGAGGTTGAAGTGGTGCATGATCTCATTATCTAGGGTGATGCTCCAAATAGATGGTCAGAGGATAGTCAAAATCAGATGATGTTCTATGGGTATCTATTTTTCCTGGTGGAGATGTGTGAGGGAGTTCTCAGTGAGATTTATAGTTCACACCTAGCAGTATGTCTAGGAGTATACAAGATTTACCGAGGCATGATTTTTATGTTTTGTGGCCTAGAGTAGAGTGGGCAGTGGCCGAGTTTGTTGCAAGGTTCCAAGTGTATTTTTAGGTGAAGGATGAGAACCATTTTCTTATAGGACTGCTAGATCATGTAGATGGAATCGAGTAGATGTGGGGTGACATCTCATTGGATTTCATCATAGGACTACCCATAACTGAGGGATGTGGTGATTCCATCTACGTAGTGGTGGATTGATTAAAAAAACCATCTCACTTTTTTAGTAGTTATGTAGTCAAGCGTAGTGGATGCCTTATCAAAGAGTTATGTGGGTGAAGTAGTGCGGCTTCATGGAGTTCCAAGATTTATAATTTTGGATTAGGATTCCCACTTTACATCATGTGTCTGTAAGGGTTTGAAGCATGATTTTGGAACCCAGCTACACCTCAACACTACTTTCCACCCTCAGTTGGATGGGAAGACATAGAAAACCATCCTAACATTGAAGGATATGCCGTGAACATGTGTTTTGGACATCAGAGGATCATGTATAAAACACTTTATCCTAGTAAAGTTTTCTTAAAATAATAGTTATCACTATAATGTTGGCATGGATCCATTCAAATCATTGTAAGGAAAATCATTTCATTCACCTGTGTGTTTTATGGAGGATAGGGAGCCATGTTTTCTTTTCCCATAGGTGGTGCAGAGCACGATAGAGAAGGTTCATCTTGTGCGTGAGAGGATGAAGGTGGTTTAGGACTAGAAATAGTCATATTTAGATCATAGGAGGAGACCTTTGATGTTTTTGGTTGGGGACCTTGTATTCTTAAATATATCCCCTTGGAATGGGAAGTGGAGGTGTTGTAGATGGATCAAGGTTTCTCTTAGGTTTGTTGGACCCTTAGATGTGTGGGGACGAGTTGGAAAGGTGACATATTATCTGGAACTTCCCCCGTGGTTGGGGTGGATCCATGATGTCTTCCAAATCTCTCACCTCTGTTGGTATCTACATGATGACTCCCATGTTTTTGACTAGGGAGATTTGGATGTCGAGGACTACATGACATTTCTGGTGTGATCAGTGAGGATCGAGGAACTTAAAGAGAAGGTGCTTCATGGATGGACCATTCATTTGGTTTGTGTGCTGTGGATGTATGGTGGCTTTGAGGGGAGTACTTGGGGTGATATGGATAGATGAATTCCTAGTACCAAGAACTTTTTTGAGTTTTGTTCTTATGTTTTGATTTTTCATCCAAGATTTTGATGAATTCAGGACCTTTTTTTCTATGATATGGGATATTTCACTTGTTATTTCAATGTGTGAGAAATATCCTGACATGTGGGAAGGTAGAACCTGGTCCCAAATCAAGGAACATTAGTACATATGTGATTAAACCCATGCGGTTGAGTAAGTCCCACCAAAAGAGGTTAGTATCTTTATAGGGAGGAAGAGATCCATATTCCAGGTGTCTGGATAGTGTGACATTTACTGATTATGTGATTTCATTGGGCAGTGGAGCCTCGATGTCTCCCCATTTTTTCAAAGATAGATTTCAAATAGGTGTTCCTGGAAGTTGTGGTTTCCCATCTAGTTTTCAACACTTGCTAGTTTATCCCTCTGAGGTATCAGAAGAGGAGGTTATTCAGAATCTCTCTCTTCTAGGATGGTTCTTTAATTAATGGGGATGAGAATAGTTTGAGAGGTATCTGATGTAATGACCTATATTTACCTGGCCCATTACTTTGGGAAAATATAGTGGTCGTAGTGTTCTTGGGGTCTATAGTAACTTTCTCCATGTGTTTTTCCAAAAAAAATCTGTTCCACCAAATAGTTTCATTGAAACGGTGCCATTGGTTACAGTGGAACTATTACAGTGGCACAACTTATAGTCCCACCATTACGGTGGCACCAGTTATGATCACACCATCATGGATGCACCATCATAGTTGCACAAACTATGGTGGATCCCGTTAAATGTCTCACCAAACAGAGTCACACCCACTCACCCAATTTTCTGAGTTTTCCAATTTTTTTCATTTTAACATGTTTTTCTCCAATTAAAGATATTCTATCAACTCATAACCATCTTATGATCTATATACACCATTTCTGAAGAGAATTATTAAATCTAAATTAATTCCAATGTGTGAAAGCACTAAGCCATGTGGTCAAACCATGATCTGACATTCAAGTACTTTGAATTTGCCTCCATAATTTTAGGATCTGGACTCTTCTTAAGATGAGATCCTCTCTTACTTATTCCTATTTTTATCTCTTGTATCCCTAGATACTTCCTCCTAAGACGAGTCATGCACCTATGTTGGAGCCCTTCCCGCTCAGCCTTCATGGAGTTTTTCCTACAAGTCGCGAAATCCCTAATTCTTGGTGCAAGAAGGAACTTCGATCGCTTGATCAATAGGTTGGGGATTTATTTTTCTTCTCATTAATTGTGCATCATTTTGGGTGGGTATATTATTGGTTTCATATAAGTAACGACTGAATCATTTTCTTGAAATGAGAATTAAACAAGAATTTAATATGATTAAAAGATAACACACGTAAATAAAATAATGGGTGGGATGTGGTTTGATGTTAGTCACCTGTTTTATTTAGTTATATTTGATTATGTTATAGATATTTTGGCTATATGAATTCTAAATATCTTGGTCGTTAGTTTTCATTGCTTATGCACTAGTGGTGTTCTGTTTTGTTGTATTGTTTTGATGTATAGATGTAACATGCAATCTGATTAATCATGTACACATGCTTAACTAAAGGAAATCCCTAGGATCAAACCAATTATGCGAACACCCTAGTTATATTAAAGTGTAAAATAAAGGACCCATGTCGGTTAAATTTTAATACAGTTGGTTTGATGGGTTGGGTTTTGTGTTGTGTGTTCTATTCTAGGTTCTATTGGAATGGTATGTGGAGTGGTACAGGGCAGGGTTGTGTTGGTATCTTAGTCCGAGAGATTTCTTGATTGTGAACTGGATAATGTTGTACGCGGTGGGACATTCATTTGTGGTGTTAGTGTTTTAGTTTGAGATACTGATTGATTATGTAATATAAGGACTTGTAGGAAGTAGAATTGTCTTTGTTGTGTTGTGATCGTTGGGTGAGGTTGGGCATTGGGACTGCGGTGTGGTTTTAATCTTTTTATGCAGTGCGACTGCATCTGGGATTCAGTTGGGTATTAGGGCTGAGTTTTGAGATAAGGAATGGGAAGTATCACTTTGAATATTGATAGTTGGATGTAGTTGAATGGGGATGTAAAGTATGACATGATGTCTAGTTTTGTGATGTCGGACTACCATTTGGATTTGTTCATTGCTTTATATTGTTATAGTATTTAGTTTCCCAATAGTGTTGGAATAATATAATGTGAATCCCCTTAATTAAATAAATGGAATTTCAACAATAGGGGGTTGGGTTAATGCATGGAAGTGGTTGTTGCATGGTTGTGGATATAGGGGTAATAGAAAAAGCAGTGTAGGTGTGGGCTTTTAGTCCATTTTTGTGAAACCCATAGGTTGGGGATGAGTGTTTGATTGCATATATATTTATATTTTAGTTACTTATGATTAAAATAGGCACTCCAACCTTGTTGAGAACCATGTGCCGAACAACCCAATCGCATAAGAGATGGTGTCTTTCCCAACATATCAGTGAGAGGATGGATGTCTGGTTACAAACTTTCTTCCTCCCACTATCTTTTGGGATCTTGAAGCTCGAGCATACTCGGTTAGGCTGTAATGGGTTGATTCTTAACATAGTCCTAGATTCTTTGGGAAATGGTTTGTTTGGGGCAAGGGGATCATGTATTTGTGATCCATGTATGTTTTCTCAAGTATTATTGGGATGAGGCCTAGGTGTCCTCGAAAGAAGTGTGTGGTTGTTGACACCCATGTGTCTTCAGGCGTGGTGTGTGGTTGTTGTGGACCTGGTGTTTGTGAGCTTGGTTTTTGTGGTTTGAGTCCTAGCTGTGTGTGTGCAGGAAGGGTGTGGTAGTGGGACTATGTGTAGGATGATTGGCCACGTCAAGACGTTAGATCATTAAGAATAAGTAGTTAACAAGTGGGAAAGTGGTGTAGGGTACCCAAATGTAGGTTTTATTATATTATTACTTAATGTGACTTGTGTTACTTCGGTGAGTGTGCCTTGGTTAGGCTGGGCTGGTTAGTAATCATTGGTTGGTGCTTCAGGTTCTGTTGTTTCCTCACATGGGCATTAGTATGTTCCCTCACTTGTGCATGATTAGATTTAGTTTCCCTAATATATATCCCTATATGATCACCCTATGTATATAAAACTATTTTTTGGTTTCCAGGAGGACATTGAGGACCATGCTATACTTTACTATCACAGGCTTTATGATAGTTTCTATTGATGATTAGTTTCATTTCTTTTGGTACATTATTTGAGAGTTTTGTCATACTTTGTATCAGCTTTACTTATGAACATGTTTGTATGAATGGTTTCATGGCCCTACTTTTGCTACTAGTCTTGGGTATTTCTCAGATTTACCATCATATCTAATGATCATGTTCTATAAAAATAGTAATGCCTTCCAAATTATGTGATATTCTATTCCCTTGGTTCTAGTCGCCACTCTGGGGCCTACTAAAGGGAGGAATTGGGGGTCATTATCTCTCCTTCATCATGAGGAAGGAAGGAAATGGAACTTTTCCATCCCCTCTATTATCTTTAAGAAGGCAGTTCGTGAAAACTATGGTCCTAAACACTCAGTAATAGAAAAATTATAGTTAAAACTGACATATGATATACAATAAATATATAATATATTAGTAATAAATCGTAAAATTATTCTAATTAACTATTTTCATGAAAAATACATATACATTGATGATATTAAAATAGATATAAATAATCACATGGATAATAATAAATGATCATATAGAGACGTAATAATAAGGCTAAACATTATATATTTACCATTGAGTCCTTGTGCCTTGGAATTATAAAAAAATGATAAGGGAAATTCCATTACACTATCATATTTTGTCTCACAAGACATATATATATATATTAATGGGATATATTATCTGATTCCCCACACATAACTTAATATGTCTAGTGCAAAAATCATATATAATAATGAATGAATAACATAACATGTATGGTTCTATAAGGAACAACTTATATAATCATAAATATGAAATAAATATTTGTTTAAATATACATAACTGATATATATATTATCAATGTTTCTATTATCACTGAAATATTATGGTTATGTAGTTGAAAATATATCTATTAAAATTAATACTAATATGATATTTGCAATGAAATGTAAATTAAACTTACTGAATAAATCATAGGCGTGTAATAAGATATTATACATTCAATATATAAGGATTTAAATTATACTTAATCGAATATTAAAACAACTTTTAATGGTATGAGACCAAATAAATGACATAAAACTCCCAAAAAATAAGAGTATCTGGCACATATGTGTGATACGAAATAGGGATATAAAATTTCCTTGTAGAAAAAACATCTAACTTGGCCTGATTTGATACGAAAGGATAAAATTTTAAAAAATAGGTCTTCCTCTACAAGGAACATTATAGGATATAAATTAGATATATCATTGTTATACTTCCATAGAAAATTACTATTATAAATAATATATATCTAACTATAAATATTTGTAATATGTTGGGATTTCATTAATGTATTTCATGGATATAGAACATTTTTTTCATTAAAATAACATTCGAATATGGAATAAAGAGAGGGAATGCAAATATATCATTAATATTATATTAATGGAATTATAATAATTAATTATAACAAATTTTTATATTGAAATGGAATGTAGTTGAAAAGTTATACAAATGGGAAATTATGGGAAGTGATTTAGAACCCATAGATTGTAAATTGAATTTAAAAAACATGATAATGGAATCCTTATAAGCACAATAGACTCTTTGGAGGACAGATGAGAGATTAATTGAGATATGAACCATACAAAGTTTTTCAAGGGTGAAGAAGAATTCCAGGATGGGTGATTATATATATCAAATGAGGTAGAATTTTTTATTAATTTTTGGATATTATCTTTAAAGATATAGGATTTGGAAAATAAAATACCATTTGATTAACCATAGATCTTCATAATTTTATTTTACATTATAACTTGTTTTTTGATGTTTATAAGTTAATGAACCAAACCACCATTAATTATATTATCTTATTAATTGAATATTTATTTTTTAAAAAATATTTTTTACTTTAAAACCATTAAATACATTTTTTATATTGGTGACTTTATTTTATGTTTTAAAAATTTATTTTAGTACTATAATGTAGCTTACATTAATTAATTTACATGTTTTCATAAATTAATTTATATTATTTACTATATAAATTTTGAATCAAAATTACTTCATTATATAAATTATTCATATAAATAACAAATTAATATTCACTAAATATTTTTAACTATCCTAGAAAATTATTTAATATTTTTCATTTGATAATTTTTATCTGATGTTGAATATTTGAAATATTTGTTTATAAAATAATTTTCTATATATTTGAAACATAATTATTAAATAATTAAACTTATAATATTTTAATATTTATCTTTTACTGTTAAAAATTTGAAATTCTAGTTTAACAAATATTTATTATTCTTGAATAGATACACATAATTACATTAAAATTTATTAACTGATACAAATTATTTGAATTATTTTCATTATTCCACTACTTTTTATTTTATTTTATTTGAAAATTGAATATATCATATAATGGTCTCATTATTGTTTTAATAATTATACTATTATTACAATAGTAACCTTACACATCCAAAGGACATATTTCCAATTTTTAATACAATAAAGCCATATCTTGTAAAATAATTCATATCATTCTCTTAGTTTCTAAATAATATATATTCGATTATTTATAGCTTTCTTCATAAAAGAAATGTTTTAATTATTATCATATTTTTCAATATATTATGTTCCTATAGAGTGAATGACTATTGTGTTTTCATATATTTTCATATGTTTTATTGCACTACAAGTATCCATTTTTGTAAATGTATGTTTCTAGTATGTACTATTCCATTATAAATCTTATTCAATATTTATAGATGGGAAATAAAATAAAAAGATAATTCTATTTCATATAGACCAAAATAAATATTCACACACATTCTGCTATGTCAAATATAAATATAATTTTTTTTAGTTTGGTGAGCCCAATGAATATTTCCATACACTAGAAGAAAAATATAATAATTTAAAGAAAAAAGATAAAAATTTAAATAAATATTATGATTATTTTTTTATTGAATAACATAACTCGTCTAAAAAGTAGAATTAATATATAATCCAACAAAAGCTAAATCTTCTTATGTAATGCATGATGCAAAAATTAATTTTTTTTGGAAATGGTTAATTATTATAAATTGGATGCATGTATATATACTAATAGTTATTATTTACCAAAAAATAACTGTTAATATCAATTTAAATGAAGGTAAACCTGGAATTGGAAGCTATGGTTGAAAAAATACAGTTTATATCAAATATTTTATGATGGGTTCAAAATGAAAGAGTATTTATACTATTACTTGTTTTCATTATTTGAATTCTTGACCTTTTGATAATGATTGGTGCTTTGTAATTCCTTAATTTTATGTCATAAAGTTTTACTAAATTTATAAATATTTATATTAAGTAATGGATATAATTGTTTCTAGAAATAAACAATTTTAGTTACTCAATTCACTTATTGTGGACACAACTATACCCAAAATTAATTGTTTTCCCAAATGAATACATTTTTACAATTTTATTACAAATGAGATAGAATATATGGAATGTTAAATTATTTATGGATGTTGTTTACATTTGAATGAAAACTTCTAATACTTCTATCTAGAATTAAATTGATTGAAGTTATGGAGGAAATTTTAAATATTTGATTATTGATGTAATATGTGATGGAGAAAATTTTATATATGGTAGCATCATTATTGTAAGTATTTCATTCATTTATTCTATAGTAATATTATCTTTTCATGTGCATTGACTATTTTATAAAATTATAGATACATTTATAACTCTTTTATATTAAACATTTATACATTATCTTTTATAGTTTTAAATATTTCATAAATGATATGTTTATATGGTATCTTCTTCTTATATTAAGAACATACATTCTCTTTATAGATATATTTATTAATATGTTCTAATGTTCATATTCATAACCTATTATTCTTTATAGTAATAATGATTTTACTATTTTATCAATTTGATTTACTAACATGTTATATCATTTCATTTTTTTCATTCATGTTCTATAATTTTAATTTATTAATATGATAATTATCTTTGACATTTAATCTTAATTTAAGTGGGAGATGACTATAACTTTATTTGTAGATTTAATACTCATGAGATGAATTCCTATACGTAATTGTTTCATTAAATTTTATTAGCATATTTCTTGGATCCTTGTTGTTAGAATGTTTTATACATTAAGAGTTCAATTTTTTTATATATTCACTATCCTAACATTACAATCCAACCAAAAGTATTTTTAGCGAAATATTATTTTTATTTTTAACACTTTTTTTAATATGTAAGTGTTTAATTATAATTTTAAGATATATAATGAACTTACTATAAAAATTGTTTACAGTTGGTAATTAATGCTTTATCTAGAAACTTGAAACATGTAAGTCATTCTTAAATTGGTATTATATCCATTTATGAATTTTGTATATAATATTTATTCTATATTAATAATTTTAGTATGGGTTATTCTATTAATTATTATTCATTAATGTATCCAGGGATTTTTTATTATTTCTTATTTATTAAAATGGTGAGAATACATTCAAATGAACCTAATGTGTTTATTTTATTCCATTTAGGGAGAAGTTTATTTATTATACTCTTCCTATGCGAGAAACTATTTACGGTGATTTTTTCATTACAACCATTTCATATACTGATTTATTGGTCTGTATAAAAAGAGTGTGGGTAATTTTTATGTGTTTATATTCTTATGTGATTCGGTTTTGTAATTATCATTAAGGGGTATAATTTTGTTGTATATCAAATCCATTAGTTTTTTTCTTTTTTATAAAAAAAGTTTCGTTAATCGTTATTTTATTTATTACTGACTATTATATCTGTGAGAAAATATTTATATATATTAACTACAGTTATTATTATTTTTCATTATTATTCCTTATTATATTACTATTAATCCATATTTTCTCAATTTTTTTATTTGATAAATTATTCTTAGTGTATTTTCTTTTAGATGAAGAAGATATATATTATGATGTATTAATGTATTGAATTTTGGAGCTCTAGTATCTTTAAGTTTCAACTGGAATGCATAAAATGTTACACATTTGAGGGGAATCCTAATACTAAATTATCTATAGGAAATATTAGAAATATAGCTATGTCCAAAATGTTTCATATCATTAGAATTAGATGAAATTATATTACTTATTATAACAATTAGAAAACAGGATAACAAAATTATGTTATTCATGATAATAAAGAATAAAAAATTATGCTATGTATCTATAACATTTAGTTACCTTATTTTAGGTAATTATAAAACATTGTTTTAATAATTCTTTGTTTGGGACCTAGTTCAGGGTTTTCAGGAAACTTTTTTATTTTTTTGATGTTGTTTGGGCTATGCATGGATGGCACATGGTTTTGGAAAACCATGTAGGTTGCCCCAAAAAACCATGTACCTTGTTATTTGTTTTTGGAGTGGGGCACATTGTTGGTTAATATCTTTCCACATACCCCTCAAATTGTGTGGATTGTGGTATTAGAGGATGCATGATTTTTATTGGGGTTTTTAACCATGTAGCCAAAACATACACCCATCTACATTGGCCCAGGGGGATCATATGGTTCGAGTATACTTTATCTTGTTATATGTCCAAACAATATTTTTCAATTTTGAATCCAACTCTACACACACAATTATGGACATTGTGTCCTCTAACCATACAACCTAACCTAAGAAAAATTGTGAGGGGTTTTTTAATACACTCAACATATTAATTAATGTGCTGAACTACTTGTTATAAATTTTAATTTCCACTAAATCAAACTAATCTAATTTTTTTTATAATTTTGAATTTATTGAGATGATCCTACTTCTTCTAAACATTCTTTCTTGGATAAATATACTATTATATTTGATTAAATCCTCTTTAATAAGTGAATAATCATTTACATGGAATTATAATTTCATCCCTTGTCACTTTATTTAAGAGTGATGGATCCTCATTTTTTATGGATCTTTATTTTAAATTGAAAAAATTTAAATTCTAGGATTCCATTCAGATATTCCGCCCCTCTAACTATTCAATTGGGGTTCCAATTTTCGTATATTTTTTGATCATCTTACTGATTGATAGTGGTTCCATAAGGATTTTCCCCCAAATTAAACCATGATTTATTACAATATTTGAATGTTATTTTATATTGATTTCCTAAAAATTTTTGTATTTTAATGTTTGATTTAAAAAATTTATGGATTTATGAAAGAAAACCATTTAAATGGTTTTGAAATTTTTTAGGAATGAAGTATTTAAATGAAAATAATTATTTGATAGTGATTATCCAAAAAATGTGGCATAAAATGATTATTGATTTTGATATTCTAAAACTTTTTAAAAACCCATGATTTCGTATTGAAATTGAAATGGTATGCTAGAAAATGAAATTGGAAATTTTATATATGAATGAATAATTGATATTGAGAATAATGATATTCATATCATTGATTTATTTGTTTATTGAAATCACATGTGATTCTATGTAGTTTATGGATCGTTAAGACACAAAAACTAGTACTCTGACTCCCTAGAGATGGATTCATGGTCAAAACTCCATTTAAAACAATTACCATGATTTTCATGAATGTTATGTTTATTTATTATACACAATGGTTTGATCCCCAGAGACATTATCACAAATTAATCCATGGTTGATTGATATAGTAGTGAAAGAATACAATATCTAGAAACTAACACAACTTATGGAATATGAACATGGTACATTGTTTTGATTTTATAATTTCATGCTAATTTTTATTGAAATAATTATATCATCCCCTATTATTTTATGAAACTATTAATTTACGTTTTTTATATAACTTGCATTGAATTTATTTGAATGATATTATTACTAAAAAATGAAAAGGATTTTTCATGACATTATTTTAATTAAATAAATAATAAGTTTCTTACTTATTATTGAAATTATTAATGAACATTTTTTAAACTAACACATGGATATTTTTTCTTACACCATAAATTTTTCATTGATAAATTTTTATTATGTTATAATAGGTTTATGGAAATAGAATGCATCACATGGTCGTGGAAAGTGTCCTTGAATAATATGAAATGGGTTGAAAGCAGTGATGGATGAAGCTATGATCCACCCATTGTATGGAGTTTATAGAACATGGCATGAGGTTTTTCGTATCATTGTCAGATGATGAAATTCTTGTGGATATTTATATACTTATTGAGTTACAATTTTTTCATTAATGAGTGTTTAGTATACTAATAATTCCTTAATTTTTCATACAATTTTCAACTATGTATGTTTGTTATTATGGAGAAATATTCCCCTCATACCCACTTTTGATGAACACGGTCTAGTCTTTAGGCCTTTGGTATCAAGAGAAACAAATTATATTTTTATAGATATTTTTAGTACAATTGTAATAGTTATTTTAGGTAGGGTTGTGTCAATATGGTTACAAGAGCCATATGTTATAAATCTCTCCATATGTAGTCTTGGATGTCATGGTAGATAAGTGGTAGGATTATTGATACATATGGGATAGTTTGTGAGTGGTTTCTTGATCATATGTAATCTTAGCGAGTTTTGATTCACCATGGGTGATTGAGAAAATAAATCTTTGGGAATAAATTGATATTATAATACTTTTTCACGAATCATGGATATCGGTGTTTTAAGATCCAAAAAAATAGAATTATGCCTAATGGAATTGATATCCCTATATACCTTGATTGATTTGATGATCTGTGTATATTTTATGATGTTTTCATGTTTCATATTTATGATTTGTAGAACCATGTCCCAAATAGGACATTTGAGTAAATCTTAGAAGAGTGCCGCAGATGAACCATCGAATGATAATCGCCATGTTTATGAGAATCATATTGATATAGTAGTATATGAGTTCCAATATATTTGACATCTATCTAAAACCATTCCAATTGAGGATAAATTTATTGAAACTATATGGGATGAAATTAGATATGATGAACAATTGTTTCTTTAATAGAGACCACCACTTATAGATGGATCAAATAATTCACATGAGTTATATGATCTAATTAAATAGTAAATCTACTATTTGAGTTCTTGGAAATGAAAAACTCAATAAAGTTGAAATTTTATATGTCCATACATGAATAGACTAGAGGTTAGTGGTAGGATTTAATTATTACATTAAAGAAACATAAATTATTTGAGCAGAAATACATCAATTATTTTTTCACAGAGGAGTTCTATACAGAATCAATGATTTTGGAAAATATATGGAATTTATCATCTTCCAATATAGTGATACAACTTTGAAACATTATGTAGACCAATATGATGAACTTAATAAAATTTATCAAGTGTAACAGATAAATTAGAGGCTTAATGTATAAATATTTTAGATGGGTTATCAATTTGATATATGATATCAAGTTTTCATGTTGAATCTCACATTTATGTTGATGTGTTGGAGAGGGAATTGATGGATGAGATTAAACAAGCTTGTAAGTTAGTGTTGGTGGGAGTTTCTATTACTCAAAAATTTAGTTTTTTCTATTTTAATTAATGTAAATAATATATGTGATAAGTTTCATTGCATATCTCGAAAATTGGAATCACCCAGATATTATGCAGGGTTTGGAAGTGGTCGTTGATATATATCTGATGTGGAGTTTTTATGAATTTGAAGAAATATTACAAAGCATCGCCATTTTTTTGATCATAAGATCACTCAATCCACACATACAAGTTATATCTGGCCTTTTCAACCCATCATAGTGGAACAGTTTCATCATCATCAAATGGAAATACATTTTAGTCAGATTATTTAAGAACTAATGGGTTATCGCTGCATGCATCTATAATGATGTTTCATAACATAATGGATGACTCTCTAATGGAAGTTTATTTGGTTATAGTGACTATTAGAGGTACGACCACTATTGATTAATCTTTATTGGCTTCTTTATTTCATACTACTACATCTTATTCTTTCCCATTGACTCACATGGTGAACATGAAAAAACATTCTATGGATCTTGTGTGTTATGTGATAGATATTATTACACCCATGGGAATAAAGAGAGGGTGTGGTATCTGATTCCATTTTTGTTCCATATTAATATCCAAGTCCAGGAACACTATATATTTTATGGTTCCCAACATGAATCCTTTTTATTTCATTCTCAATATGGGTTATAAATTTTTCAATAAATTCAAATCGACTTTTATATTTGATTAGTCTCTATTAATTCCTCAGATGATTTATTCTGTGTTTTACAAGGGGAATGTGATATGAGGTTTAGTAGATCTAGATCACCTATTCTGGGGTTGGGAAGGTTGATATCTGTGATTTCTTTTTACCATGGGAGATAATAATTATGTAGTCATATTTCTTTAATAGTTTCAAAGAATAAAAAAAAATTAGTCCAAATTTTTTTCTTTCCACGTGTACAGGAGGAAGTGTTTTTTATTTACATGTTACTATGTAAATAGATTATATCTATTCCCTTATATCTTTTTTAACCATTTGAATCAATGGAGTTAAATATTCAGTTGGAATATTTGTTGGAAATAGCCTTTGTTCTCCTAAGCGGGTTGCCTTGGGTGACGCCAATACTTTTTTGGAAGAAATATAATCAAACCATATCCTTTTAATTGATTAAGAAAAATTTAATATATTAATATTAATAAAAATGTGTCTATCACCCAAGATTGAAAATTTGTTTCTTCTGTTAAAGGTGGAGAAGTAGTTCCTCATGATTGAACTTTGTTCTAGTTTTCACAAGTTTAGAATCAAAGCATCTGACATCTAAAAGAAAACCTTCTAGATATAAATTTCTATTAAGAGTCCCTTCTTATGAATATTTGTCTAAAAATTATCTTGTGTTTTTATAGAACTGGTGAACATGATATTCCATGAGTATCTAGATTCATTTAAGTTCTTATTTGTGGATGACTCTTTGTTTACTATAAAATTATGGAATATCATGTTTTTTATCTATGTAAATTTTTGGATATTTTAAGAGATCAAAATATTTATTTAAATATATTAAAATGAATTTTATTAAATGGGGATGTGATTTTATTGGGACATATGATCTCAAAAAAGTGGTATTTTGACTTATCTAGAGAAGGTGAATCATGTTATGACATGGGAACAAGCACACAATTTTTCTGAGATTCAGAGCCTCGAGGGATTAGTGGGGTAATACCACTAGTTTATTAATTATTTCTCAATGTTTTATTCATCAATTACAACACTCACTCTGAAAAGATTAATAATCATATGGGATTTTAAATTTCATGTTTTTTGATGAGATGGACGACCAATTTAATTCATCCTCTATATTGAAACTTTCTAAGGACAGGCATGGCTGTGTGGTATTTTTTTACAAATTAGGTGTAGGATTGGGTTGTTTCATCATGTAAGGTGATTACATGGTGGCCTGTGGTTCTTAACCTCTTAGGCCACATTAGAAGAAATATCATTGTTTTGATATCAATTTGGCCACTATGATGCATCCTCCTAATAGATATCATCAAAAAAAATTTTAAGAAATTTCTACCATTTATTCCGATCATGATACAATGAGTTATATATTCTTATAGATATATTTGAATCTTCATTTTTGGTTATGGATGGAAGTCATTAAATATTTTAATTTCAATATTTTCAACAACATTTTTAAGGTGTAAGTCCTCACAAATGATTTGATAGATAAACTTGGGCCATATGTTGTAAACCAAATATCATAGGAGTGAAATTTGAGGGATACATTTTCTCATAAGAATTTTGGAGTTTTAGAGGATGGGACTGAGTATGTTTTGAAAATTGGTATGGTGAGGTACTCTCTTATTGAGATGATTATTTACGATAAGATGCTCTATGATGAGTTCTGTTGAATTGGAGACTCTCAATATAGTAGAGAGACTATATGTGAATATTCTTTTTCTACTGAGGTTATCAAATACTTCTAGAACTGGTACATTATACCACTATCCATGAAAAACTATATGATGATTTTTTCTATATTTTATATTAAGTAGTGCACCTTGAACCATAATAATGTAATATGAAGAGAGAAAATTATTTTATTTCTAGTTATGACATGAGATATGACAAATTTTCTATCTTGTTATCATACCTATCATCAGATTAAGGTAGTTCTCAAAACACCATTGGTATTTCTTCATCCCCTTCCTATGATAACTTGGAAGAGTAAAAAAATCACTGAATTTAATTGTGGGTATTCCACAAACACTTCAAGGGAAGAATGTGGTATTTGTAGTGATTGATATGCTATCGAAATAAACTCTCATTATCCCCTTTCAGGATAAAACCAATGTTGAGTACACATAAATTCTATTTGTGCAAGTGATCATAAAATTGCGTAGAGTTCCATCTAAAATAGTTTCTAATAGGGATCCATAATCCAATTATCATTTTTGGAGAGACCACAAAGAGGTGACGAGATCCTGGGTAAGATTGGGCCTGGAATATCATCCATATATGGGTGGAAATAAAAAATGATCTATATATATCTTCAATGATATGATTTATACCTATAATTTTTACTTTGGTGAATCTTGAGATATCCACTTTAGAATTGTTTATTTTTCTTATAATAAAATTTATAGGTGATATATAAGGATATAACCATTTACGGCCTTGTATGGATAACTATGTGAATCATTGTTTTATTAATGGTTGATTAGTGAATATCTCATGGCTGTGACTAGTTTGTTCCAAGAGATGATAAAAATGATACATATGATTATTTGAATATTAATGACGAATCAAATCTAGTTTAAATACTATGTAAATCACCATCAATGTCCTTTGGTGTTTTCTGTTAGTGTGTGGGTTTTTTAAGAGGGTCACATCGTTTTGGTCATCAACAGTTGGGAAATCAAGGAAACATAGGCACATGCTATTTGAGACCATTTTAGGCTACTGATATTATTTTAAATGTGTCTTACCCATTTTATTTTAAATCATATTTCATTTCCATTCATAATATGTTTCATTTATTATAGCATAAAAATAAACACTCTAGTGAATCTATTTTTTTTAGCTAGGAAACTTGACATGGAACATGATTTGTTCTAGAATGAGTTTTGAGTTTCTATTATTGACATAATGATAATGGAAATTTTTTTGTAATTATTAACCTATAATTCAAGTGCTGTGGTAGAGTTGTTCTAATTAAAATGGGATTTGGGGGTGTGAGGCAGTGATGGGAGAATAATGGCCTCATCTATTTTATATGGAGTCTTCTGGACATTCTTTCTGTAGTATGAAAGTGATTATGTTTTAAATATTGTAACATATCATTACGACATTTTAGGTAGATATATTCCCTTTCATTGACCATTGCTTTTTGGGACATGGTTTGGGTTGGTTTGGTGAATTTAAAAAAAAATATTGTCTTTATGGATATTCATGGTTAATATATGAATATGGAAAACCATATGGGTTTTACATGAAACAATTTGACATTTATTTTGTTTTGGAGTGGGGAACATAGTATGTTCAAACCTTCTTGCGACCCCCTCAAACTATATAGCTTGGAACAATGGGGGATTCATAAATTCCACATAGTTTGCTAATTGTGTGCTCAAACTATGCACCCCTATCTAGTTGCCTAGGCTATGATAATGGTTGTTCAATGGTTTTCCAAACCTTTCTACCAAACAATGTAGCCCTCTAAAAACCTCTGTAATGTCTCCCAATTATACCCAATGGTAAATATTATAGTGTACCCTAACCTATAAAACCATGTGATTTGATTTTTAATACTCGTAAAATAATAATTATAGTCTCAACACTCCAACAATAAAATTTCAAAATTCTTATTAATAATACCTTGTATAATGATTTGGATTTTAAAAGATATATAGAGAGTAATTTGGATCCTTAAACCTTTTTTTAGTTTTAATTCATAAAGGATGTAATTTAATCTTCTCTGATAAGTGAAATATCATTGTTTTTAAATTATATTTTTTCCTTATCCCCTTTATTTATTACAATATATCATGATGTTGTTGATAGATCCTGATATTTCATTGATGAATTTTTATTTAAGGGAATCCTCTATGACCTTCTACACCATCTACTTTTTATTGGAAGTTCCCATTTCATGTGACTACTTGATCATGTGGATCAATGTATGTAGAACCACATGGAATATTTCAACACTTAAAACCATTATTTTTTACATTATTTGAAATATATTTTCAGTTTATTTACTAGAAATGAGTTTATGTAATGTTTTATTTCAAAATTAAATTAATTATTTAAAGGCAACCCTTTTTCAAAGACTTTTAAGGTATGTGGTTCTTTTGTAAGAAGGGATTTCATAAAAAAAATTAATGGCAATTATTTTGAAAAATAGAATTAAATTAATGATGATTTTGAAATGTATGAACTTTATTTAATCCTTTAATTTTGTTTTTAATTTGAGATGATATTTTAGAACTTGAAATTAGGAATTTAATCAATGAATGGTGTACTTATTTGAATGGAATTATTTTTCCCCATGATCGAATGATTGAAAGAACACGTGATCATGAGTAGTGAATTGGTTATTTGGAAAATAATGCTTGGAATACGGCTCCATAGAAATAGAATGATGATGAAAAATATAGCTAAATGAAATTTAGCCATTATTTTTTTAATGGGATTTTGATTGACTCTCCCAATTTCTTTGTCCTGAGGGACATGTTCTTAAATTATGCCATGATTGATTGACTATGTATTGTGTGGATGATAAAGTCCCAAACTAACCAAAACTAAGGTATATAATCATAGTGGATTGTATTGATTAGATTATTTCATCCATGAATTTATTGAAGAAATTATATCATTCCCTTATTTTATTAATATGTCCTTTTATGTATATTTTTGATATAATTTCAATTAACATGATTTGAATTACTAGATTACTATAAATGTGAAAATGATTTTACATTACATTTTATTATTTAAATTGATCATAAATTGTTTATTTTTTATAATATTACATATGGAACATATAGTGAAATACAATATGGATATTTTCATCACATACTAAATTTTCTTATAGAAATTTGATAATTACATTATTTTTTGTCAAAGAAAACTGAAGATTCCCATTAGAGGTAGAATGTGTAATTTTCTAGTAGGACATAGGCGATGAATGTGACTACTGAAGCTATGATCCACCAATTTTATGTAGTTTTTGGACATTACATGATGGTTTTGGTGTCATTGTTCGATGTTTTTATGTATTGGGATCATTATATTTCATCATGATAATTACCTTGATTATTGTGAAGTGTTAGGCATACTAAATGCCCCTCAGTTTATCATCTAATAAGGAAATATGATTTTTTGTTCTTATAGTGAAATCATTGCCTCATATAACTTATATATGTTCGTGTGTTATTCTCATACCTGGTGGAATTGAGATTGAATTACGTGACATTTTACAAACAATTTGGGTACTATTGTGCTAGAGTATTTGGTTTGACTTGTGACAGTTTCATATTTCAGTTGGAGAAATATATTACTCCTTGATATTTTATTTAATGAAATTATATTTTACATACTTGAGAAATATCTTTAATATTAGAAGCTAAAAAATAATCAATTTATAATATAAAACAACTCATGGAGACTGAAAAATTATATTATGAATTAGAATAGAATTATATTATATATTAATAGATATTTAGATATTTGATAGTGTGGAACCTACTAGAAGAATATTACACTACAATGATGAACTAGAGATTTGATAAGTTTTGAAAATATGAAATATTATTTATGATTATTATTATAGGGTAAATTATATTTCAGATTTAAATGCATGAATTTTTTGAAAGAAGATATATTATAAGATTTCAAGAAGAATAAATATTTAAATACCGTTTTTCTTTGAAAAAATTTGGACAACTAAAAATCATTTATTCGAAGTATTATTCTAGGATGATTTTGGAATACCTGAATATTATGGGGAGAGTTATATAGAAATTAATTAACTTATTTATGATTTATTATTAAAGAATGATAAGATATTTATCCAAAATAAATATTGCATTAGCTACAAAAATAATTCAATGATAGATTTATGGAACATATTGGATGGCTATTTTTTTGTATTACTAATGAAGTAGAAAGTATTTAATGAATATATAGTTTATTTTCATTATATATTTATTCTGGTAGAATCAAGATATGTAAATAAAAATTATTGAAATTGACACTAAAAAAAGAAAATTTAAATGTTTGTATATTAAATTTTTATTTTTCTACATTTATCTTTCAACTAGAAGAGAAGAAAAAGATTGATAAAAAAGAATAAAGAATAAGAAGAAAGACTAAGATACATTGAAGTACATCTTACTTTGGTTTCAGAATTCTTTGAAGGACGATTAAATGGATTACCTATTAAGATCGACTTTACCTTAATGATTAATTTTCTGTATGATAATTTATTAATGGTTAGTTTCTCCAGTTTCATCTTTTTTACTTGAACTATTTTCATTTCCACTTATCATCTATTTCTTCTAACTATCAACTAATAGTACTCATATATGAGAGAGTTTTTATCGTTATGTACTTAGATATGGAGTATGTTTCATGTAATTTTGATTATTTGTGTGGTCCCTTGTAAAAGGATAAAAATGATAATAAAATACTTTTATTAATTGATAAATGCTAGAAATAAGTTGATTGATCCCTACGAAAATGTTTCTGATTAAAATTGGATAGTACACATTAGGTTTTGGTGGATTTTACTAGGGTATGATATATTTTTAATGACATGAGAGTTTGACATACCTTTTCCTCTAGATAAATTAAATATGCTTACTGGATTTCTCCACATGCAATATATAACAATGAAGTAATTGATGTATATATATATATTATAACTATTTAATATACCCACTAAAACTTTCTGTTGAATTTTTATGAATGAGTAGGAGTGATTGAATTATGAAATATATTAATATATTTATGTAAATATATGTGATATTTTATAAAAATTTCATAATTCATTATTGTGTTTCAGAATTTATATTTTTTGAAATATAATTTTTTTGAATAAAAAGAAATATATTATTGTTAAATGACATAATGTATATTCATTAATACTAGATTTATTAGTTTTTTATATAAATAATTAATATGAAAAAATATTATACATAAAATTATATTTTCTTATAAATAAATTTTCAATCTAGGATTTATAATTTTATTTAAAATATAAATTTTATAATTTTATAATATTAAATTGAAAAAATAAGTATAATTTTGGAAGTTGCAATGAAAATGTTATCTTAAGATATTTTTATCTTCTACAATTTTTGATTTTACGGTGAATGCTTCAATATACTATTTTTAAAAATACCTTCCTTTTATAGATTTATTAGTTCACAAAAAGGATTTGGAAATTTATGAAAAAAATATTTGTAAAACTATTTATTTTATAAATAAATTTATGATTTAAAAATATTTTATTAGGTTTAAGAACAAATAAAAATCATTCTAGAACATGGGTAATATTTTTAAAAAAAAAATTGTTTCTAATACATTATACATTTCATACGATAAAAATAATTTCTATCACTTATATTTGGAATAAAAGTATTTAGATTTATAATTTGGGAAAATTATACACAATTTACATACTAATGAATATTTAATCATTGGTGATAAATGATAAGTTACCTTCAGTAAAAACTAGTTACCCTAGTAAAATCTAAAATGGTAAAATTGAAATATCTAGTTCTATCAGGTTGATTTTTTTATAGAAAATTTATTATTGTGGGTGGTGATTCCCTAGAATAATGCTATCAATCCTCCAATAAATTAGTTATTAACTTTTATCCAATTTACTTGAGAGTGACTAAACATTATAATTTTTTTTTGGGTATTTACAAAAATGTCATATGAATAACTTTTAAATGGGTCAATCTCTCTTAAATTTACTCCACACAAAAATAAAATTATTTAATACCAAAATCTACATCAACCCCTAAATAATATATATTGTAACATTCAAGAGGTAATTTCTTTTCAAATGTCCATCCCTCAATGGTATAACCCCATTTACAGTGGAGATAATCTAAGATGTGAGGTAGAAATGTCTAATAACTATGTGATTATTTATATTATATTGTGTAAATGCATTCTTAATAAAATTAAATTAATCTTTTTGAAATGATTATATCAGTATATTTAGTATAAAATTTCTTTTTTATATTTATTTGACAAGCATTAACCACATAACAATTTACTGCTCATAAAAACAAAGTGATCATTCATGAATTATGGGTACTAGTGCCTCTACAATGCAACATATTTTTTCCCTTCACCAAATTACAAGGATGTAGATTGTAGGTAATTTAATATATAAGTATTGTATTTTTATAAAATTTATTTTTTAAATTATAATCCATATTACTCATTTTCCCATTATATGAATAATTAAATAGTGATCTATGTATATGTCTTGATTATCGTCTCGATGGAATGCCATATTTTTCATTTTTCTTTTCATAACCACCTTGTATATATGGTAATGTGAATTAGTTTAAGGGATACATATTATTTGTGTGAAATTATTTTTTCAATTTAATAAAAAATATTACTAATTATTACAAATACAAGTAGAAAAAAACTTTGGTAAATTCAACATTCCAAGAGAGGACCCATAGAGAAAAAATTGTTTCCTCTTACAACCAAATAACTTATTATAGAAAATATGATTATTCTAATTATTTCCAATTATAATATAACACACTAATAAACACTAAATATGTTAATTATGACCTTACTATAGTGATATTATGACTAATCAATTTATAATCCTCTATTAATTATAAAATTTTATTTTTAGGGTTATATTAAATACCAACATAAAAATGACTCAATTTAAAATCATGTATTACAATAATAATTTTGTTTATGGTAATATTTTATATAAATAAGTAAATAATTATTTTATTTTAATTCAAATATGGGAATAATATTGTTTCATTCCTTAGTTAAGATAACAATTTTGATTTACTAAAAATAACATAAACATAAACATCGTCAATTTCATTATTAATGATCATAACAAAATCACATATGAAATTAAATTATAAAATTATAAATAATTATAAAAAATAATTACAGTTCCTTGAATGATATGGAAATTATTAACATTGAAATAATATTTAAGAACATTACAGTTATTTCTATAATGGAACAAAACAATCTAGATTACTCACACCCAATATAGAAAATAAATAAAAAATAAAAAATATAAATTTAGTACATAATTTTCAATGAATTTTATAAATGGTAATATATATAAAAAAGTTTTTTAAATTAGTGATTAAAATAGTTTCATTTTTTAAAAATTTAATTATAGGCAATTTATATTGTGAGGGAATTAAGATAAGGGTTTCATGTCTCAAATTTTGACTCCTTGACACATCATTATTATTATACACCATGTTTTCTTTATATTGTTTTTTATAGATAACCAGTAATATTTTTTATAAATCATTATCAAATTGTTTATTATATTTTAGGAATCATTTGAAATTAAATCCTTTGAGGGGTTTTCATCCAAAAAATCCTAATGTCATAAGGGTTTTATCGACTATATTTAATATAAATTGGGACATATTATTTATAAAATATATATAAATATCATCTTTAATTGATCATTTAATTTTCCAATATTATATGATATTTTGTTTCTTTATCTGGTGAAATTATTTCTCATCTTCAAAAATCTTTTCATTCATAATATTTTTTCTAAAGTAAAAGTATAAACATGGTTGAAATAAATAAAATTATTACAAATGAACTTTTTTTGTCCATGTCAATATTTGAATCCCACTATCGTTCTACTCTATTTTTAGAAAATATATTTTTTTTTCTATGATTCTCATAATTTTCATTAACATTTTTTATAATGTAAACTAATATTCACTTTTTATGATATGGGTTACCAAAAAATTGTATTTCAAATTACTTAGAAGTGTTTTATATCCATTCAAAATAAAATGTTTTATCTTCCACCCCATAATTATTATAATATTTTTTATGTATTTTCAAGGATCTATTACTGAAATTAATTTTTCAAATTTTAATGTTAATAATGTTTAAAATTCATCCATTTTGAATATACCTTTTTAATGTGACCCAAAGCATTGTATTTTTAGGATAATGTTAAATAAATTTTCTAAAATATGTTATTAAATTTTTTAACATGTAATGAAATCCTTCCAACATCCTTGTAATCTCATTAAAAAATTTTCTCAACATTATTTATAATATAATTTATTTTTCTTCTTGTTAAAAAAATTATTTCAAACTACATTTGAAAGATCAAGAATAATTCATATTAAAAAATTGTTTTTTCTAAATTGTATATAATTTATTTAATATAATTCATTATCATAAAATAAAAATGTTTTTAGATGAAAGATATTATTTAAATTATACTGTCCACCTTCTTTCTTTAGATTTATTATGAATTTTAATTTCAATCATGGATATGACCATTCATTGGTATATTATCTCCCAGTAATTGAAGTATTGTAAACGTAATTTTTCTTCAAATTCCTTACCTATATGAATGCCCAATTTTTTATTCCATATATGAAAGTGTGTTTTCCTATATTCTATATGTAAATTGATTGGGTAAATTATTGTATCAATAGTAAACCCTTTTACAAAATGGGAAAATAAAAAATTCTTTATTATACTGATTCAATTATATTAAATTAAAATTTTATATGATTTCATTAGATACCCCATTACTGTCCACTAGTTTACCATTTTTCAATTATTCAGGGAATTATGAAATTTTTACTCATGAAAATAATTTTTTCAAATGATATTTTCCCATTATTTTCTTTAATTATTTATAATGTGTTGAATAAATCCAATTTTCATTACACATGTTCTTTATTCTATAAAAATATATTGATTTTAATTTGAAACATTTATGAAATGAACATTATTTCCATGGGGTCATCATTACATTTTAAATAAATGAGTTTAAAGTGACACCCATAAGTATAAAATAATTATGGGGGGAGTGTTATATCAACATCAAATTTATTGGTTAATTGATTATATCTCATGAGATATTTGTCTGTGAGTACATTTTAGTTTCTCATAATTGTGTTCAATATTTATGGAAAATGAATGAAATGACACCTATAATATTTTTAATGATATTTTTTTATATATTATCTACAATTTTATACTTTTTCTCATGATTATTTCATGGTATAAAGGCTTTTGTTTCCCCACTATTTAGAGTCATGTCACATGTTATGAAAAAACGTTTTATATGGTTTATTAACTATTATTTTTTGTGTATATGAAATATATATATATATAATTATTTATATATTCATACCATATTCTAAAATATTATATTTTTTTGTTAATGCCTAAATTTACCCTTACTGGGCATCTAATGTAACCATTCTCTTATATTCCCTTTTCCACAAGTTATGAAAGAAGAAATTTTTTGAAATGTATCGAAAATTACCTAATATGGAGATTTTTTTCCGGATTATCAAGACTCATTATTGATTAATTAGTTTTGTATACAATGTAAAAATTTTATATTGATACACATAACGTGGGTTTTGGTAGTTGGTTTTTTTAATTCTCTAAAAAAATAATCCCAAATGGTCTTGATAATTCATTGTAAATATATTTTTTCATTTATGTGGATGAGACAAACTAATTCATGGGATATTATAATTATATCCCTTTACCACTATAAAAAGAACACATGCGTTTATCTTTTTTAAATTATATTTACAATTCCTTAATCAAATTAAAAACTAGGACCAAATACATTATATGGGAATGTTAAAATAAGTGATGTTTTTTCGAGGTATTAGTAAACCCACATCCTGACTCAATTTATTTCACATATTTTCAAAAAAAATCCAAAGTTTTATTATATACCCTCATAAAATAATTTCAACAATCCAATTTTCATCATAAATTATTCCATTAAAAATTTGGAATTGTATATCATTTATTCCACATAATACCATGGGGATTCCATTAAATTAGGATTTTACAATATATAATGACCTGTTAAATTTTCCAATCCCATAATACTTTCTCTTAAGTTTCATCAGTATAAATAATCACATAATAATTGAACAATTCATAATTGATGTCTATTTAATAAATAGAGAGTTCATATTTTTGGAATGGCATGTACTTCCTCAATATAGTGACATAGAATACGTCATATACATTAGAGATATTGGGTTCCATATCCAAACAATTAGAAATTATATAAATTCTATCAAAAAATTATAAATCCCCAATATACCTTGAATATTACTTCTATTTTCCTTACTAAAATATATAATTCCCTTATAGGATGATAAAATTATGATTTCATGATCCCTTATACAAAAATACATGTCAGTTATTCTAATTTTAGTTTTTATTTTATTATATACTTTAATCTATATTTCTATGCTTTTGGATATCTTGTAAATTCCATGTTTTCTCCTCATCAATTTCTGGACCAACTATCCTCCGTTTATAGACAGAAACCTAATGGAATAGAGTCTAAAATCATTTCTCATATAATTATTTGTATAATTGTATTTCAATATTATGGTGTAAACAAATATTTTATGTAAAATTCACTTTTTTTAGATACTAGTACAATGATCCTTGAATGTAACATGAGGATAACCGCATCATGTACACCAATTTTTAGATTATCATTTCCAACTATTCATCAATTTGAGGATGATACTAAAATATATCGTGGTGTTCAAAGAATTATGCCTACATCTCTAAAATTTTAATGTAAACGGAGGGCCAAGATTAGATAAAATTTCGAAAAACTCACCCTGAAGCCTCATTACATTATTAATATAATATTTTGAATGTATATTAATGGGTATAACATCTATTTAATAGGAAAATAATAAAAATTAATGAAGTGATCCATAATAACCCATAAGATATCATTCAAATTCTTGTCTTTTAGAGTCCAACAACAAATCCTATTATGATATTTTTCCCATTTCCAAATTGGAATATGGAGAAGTTTTCATGAATAAATTTTAAATTTTGTACTTATGATTTATTTATTTGCTCACAAATAATCATGAATATCAAGAGATCTATAATTTCATTTTTTCCACCAAATTATTTATCCAAATCCCTTAACATCATGGGTCAATGAAGGTGTAATGTTATGTTTTAGTTACACGTTTTATCAATTTTTTTCTTCTTCATTTTACTTTTTAATGGAATACAAAATCCATTAATTAAATTAAAAAATTTATCTTCATGGATGAAATCAATATTTTTACCTTTTTCAATAGTTTTTTTTTATTTTTTATCACATTTTCTATTATTATGAGTTCATAATATTCTCTAGTAAAGATATTTGGGAATTAGTAAAGGGATAATGTTTCCATATAACTAATAATTTTGATGTCCAAATATAATGAATAAATTAATTATAGCTCATTTTCTAAACTTATCATGGATATAAATCCACGATATTTCCTATATAATGTATCATTCAACTTGTTCTCATTCCCTTGGTGGTTTTGTATCATAGAGTTATAGTCATTGAGTAAATAAATCCATCAGATTTGTAAATTGTTGAGCTCTATCTATGTGAATATATACATCAATCTCGTATGATCCACATATATTTGTACATATTTTAACATTAAAATAGTATCACCATATATTTAAGGAAAGTATTAGTTCAACCCAATATGGATCATGTATTGGATATTTTTTTCATGAGTCTCTCCATTGATTTATTAATAAAAAACCATTGCACTATTATTTAAGGACCCCAACTCCAGTATCCTTGAAACAATATCTAAATTATTACATTGTCACTAGATACAAGTGACCACATACCAAATGACTGAAGAGTTTATTATTTATAAAAAATTAGAGAAACACATGATAGCCAATTTATGAAAGGAAATTAAAAATATAACACAATGTCTACAACTATTCAACATCCAAGAAATTCATTTAATGAAATCATTTTATTATCATATAGAAGGGATAGAAAATAAGGTGAGATGAGATACACATCAACACATACATATAGTAAAAGATACCATGAATATATAATAAAGAATAATTATGAAAAAGTATGTTGATGAAAACATATTCTGTTTTATAAATTAATTTACTATCATAATTGTGTAATACATAAATAATAAGGAATGCTAAACAAATGAAAACATATAACATTTAATCAAAAAAAGTTAAGAAAATACTCACAAAGAGAATAGAAATGAAAAAAATCACAAGGATAAAAATAATGAGTGAATTATCCATGAAGGAAATTCATAAATATTAGATTTTGGGATCATAAGAATCATGATACATCAACATCCAATACCATTCAAAAGACAGATTAAAAATACCACTAAAAACATATCTTATTTGGCCAATTCATTTTCCCATGAGACTTGTCGAGCATTAAAAGGATATCTATATATGTTCCCCACCCATAAAAAAATTCCCAAATCATTCACTATATGTCAAATAATCTATTTAATTAATTATCCATGTTTCTTATTATCATATATCTATATTGTGTTAAGAATGTTGATTTATCAATATTTCCATATTTAATCAAATAACATTCAAAGTAAATACAATATGTGAAAACGGAATACAAGTTTAGAAAAAATCATATAAATGACGCAAATAATATAAATATTTGAGTGAAATTTAATTTCTAATGGGAAATTCTCATAATAAACTGATTGATTCAAGAGAAATTCAAAAATCAGAAAAGAAATTTAGAATATACTATAATTTTTCCACATTTTGGTAACATTAAAATTCATATAGAATAAATTACAACAAAAACAATAATAATCATAAATAAATAGTTATTCATGATAATTTCATCCAAAGGGGTTTACATAAACCCCGTAATAGTAAATAGGTTTATATTAATTGTCACGACCCGTCCCCTGGGGCCCGTGCTGTAACTACCCTAAGTCTGCCTTCCTTAGGCCAGGGGCTGGCGACTGGAACCAAATGTGTAATTCCCTAGAACTGGGAAGGAATTGCCTTTATAACCTATAAACACACAACGAAGAACATAGAAAGATAGAAACTCAAGTCAACTAAATAGTAAATAGAGTGTGTAAATTAAGAAAAATGGGCCATAATACAATTCCAAATAGAAATTACAAGGAAAACTGGAAAGTACAAGATGAATGATGGGTGAAAAGCAGCTCTTGAATTGTCTACCTAGATTCCTACCTGAAGGGTAGGTACAAATCGCCTCCTCAGCACTCCACGTCCACTCATCTCCTCTGCGCACCAATATGTCTTATGGTCCACCTTCGAGCACCATCCAGTCCCAGTACCCTTGTCCTCAGTCTGTGTTGTCCGTCATCCACATCCAACACAAAATGTTTTGGGCATATCCCATACAGGGGTGAGTATAATGATACTCAGTAGGGACCCCGATATCTTCAAAGTCTCACAAAATCCACCAAGGATAATCCACAAGGGATGAAATCCACATATAACCCTACTTAGTTATATGCCCATACATATACTGAAGTTTTCAAGTAATCCATATCAATCATGAGAAAAACACAGAGGTTCTTACTCAACTCACAGCAGGTATAACATAGGTACGATAATAGAGATGATTAGTTTCATCTACTGAATCATCTACTCCATAAGAGTCTCTTCTGCTGAACTGCATAGAATCGCTAGGAGGTGACCCACACAGGATCGCTAGGAGTTGACCCAGAAAGGATTGTTTGGAGCTGACCCAAAATTGATCGCTAGGATCTGACCCACAGAGGATCGCTAGGAGCTGACCCATAGAGGATCACTAGTAGCAGACCCACACATGATCTCTATGACTAAACCAAATAGGATCGCTGAGATATAACCCACACAGGATCTCTAGGATCTGACCCATATATGATCTCTAGGAGTCGACTCACACAGGATCACTAGGATCACTTTTCTCATTATAGCAAGCTACTGGGTTTCTACACTAGGCTAGCTTGTCTACAAGAGAGTCCACTCCCCAATCCACTGGTCGATTCTCCAACTTCCACGATGTCCCATGAAGATGTATCTCAAAGGATCACCATGTCATAGGGGTCTCAATGCAACAGACGATGCAATAATCAGATGCCCGATCTGTGAGGTATTAGCCTTTTAGCCCCGAGGGCCCGGTTGGATTTTTGCTCTATCCAACCCGACCATTCCCCATCTTTATCCAAAATTTTAGTGGCATATACCAAAGGTACCATCTCTCTCCATGGTTTCCAACACCGCTGACAGTTCCTCAAATGGATGTATGGTGCCACAGATATGGCCAAAAGAGTTTAAATGGGTTATAGTGGGTCTGTGTCTGATCTGACTTGGCTGGTCTGACCCGGCCTGGGTTGAACCGGTTTGGGTCGACCCGGCCCAGCCGGTTTTGGGAGGCCCAGCCCACTGGATGAACTGGAAGGCCACAAGGGGTAATAGAGGACCGCGAGGGGGTGGGGGGTGCTGCTGCGAGGGTGGCTAGGTCGTGAAGGGTTTCGTGATGGAAGATCATCCTAGGGGTTCCGCAAGGGAGGCTCGACCGAGGGGTGTCATGAGGGCGGCTCGGCCCGGTGGTGCTGTGTGGGCATCTCAGCCGAGGGGTGGCTTAGCGAGACCGCAGGTGGTGCGTTGGGGCCGTGGACTATGGCAGTGGCTCATGTGGCGAGGCCACGGGTGGTGACTCGGCTGCAGACAGTGGAGGAAGCTTGGTTGGTGTCTTGGCCATGGATAGCAGAGGCTGCTCGGGTAGCGAGGCCTCAGGCGGCGGCTCCGCTGCGGACACCGGTGGCAGCTCGTGCAGCAGCTCAGCTATGGATGGCGGGGCGCCGTGCCTTCACTAGTGGGCGGTTTAGCCAACCTCTCTCTCCATTCGTCGTCATGGTGTAATCCACTTTATTCCATCACGAAGAACACAATAAATAAAAATAACTGAGGGGTCGAGCCGTGTTTGTTTGGCCCGCACCCTCCACGTTAGAGCGGTATCAAGCGGCTCAACAAAAACAAGAGTCAAGAACGAAAAAATCTTCAATTTAATAAAAATCATGGATCAAATCATTTTGGTTGATCCATGTTTGCCATGCTTACCAAGAATGGGGAAAATAAATGAGAGAAATTCAAGAATTTAATAATAATCCCCTACCATGGATTGTTCATTGACATTGGTGTGAAAACAAAGTACGAACATAGATTCATTGTCGATGAAGACGTCCCACATTAGAGGAAGCCTAAGATATTGGAATTCATCATGCCCACCACACGCGTCTGATCCTGGGCTCATTCATTGGTTCCTCGTAGTCGAAGGGGTTCTTCATCGGCAAGAGATTTTTTAGTTAGAGGATGGGATTCTCCACGATTCTCCAAAGAGTTCTCTCCTTCTCCTTTTTCTCACCAATACAAATAGGTGCCAACATAATTTAAATTAAGAAGAAATTATGTTGGAACACACACACACACACACATGTTGTAAAAATTAATGTATGTCCTTGGCACAATTAATGTGGAGGAAGCTCAAGAGGCTCCACCACATTAAATTGGGAGTTGAGGGGTTTGTCCCTCATTAAGAGGGGAATTCAAGAGGATTATTCCTCGGGTGGTCTCCACCAGCATAACCTCTCATGGGTGGTTAGGGTCGGGTGGTCCCTCACCACCATAACCTCTCATAGGAGGTTAATTTAGGTGGTCCCCACCAATGAAACTTCCACATGGGAGTTTCAAAACAAAATAAAATCAAATGTTACACATTTTATTTTATTTTATTTTATTCATGAAAAAACCCAAAAAATAACTTTCACCCTTGACCTACTACCATCAAGGTGAAAGTATATTTAATCGAATACTGGCGCTGAGAGTTCAAAGGTGTCCTCATATTTCAATTCCAAGCACTGGTTCAAAATTTAGAAAAACTATCTCACTCATTTACTGAACGTACCTAAAAAATGTTCATAAATTCATTCCAGTCACTTCGGGCCTCAAACTCACGCGCCATCAATTTTCATAGACTCGTAAAATTCACATTTAATTAAAAAAATTATAAGGATATTCTAGGTCTTTACATTCTCCCCCACCTTAGGTCTTTACGTCCCTGTAAGCCACATTTCAATCTAAGGGAACAAGTGGGGGTACTGAACACATATTTAAGCCTCCCACTCCCATGTGCTATCTTGGAGGTTCTCGTGCCGCCAGTGAATGCGTACTAGATGTATCGACTATCCATGATGGACCCACTCCTGTCGATCCTCAATCTTAACTAGAACCTCCATAAATTTCTTCCCATCATCGACGTCCAGCTCACCATGGTCGACGATGTGCGATGGGTCATGCACGTATCTCCACAGCTGGGATACATGGAAGGCGTCATGCACCCGGTTCAACTGAGGTGGAAGAGCTAAGTGGTAAGCCACATCGAAAACTCTACTAAGGACCTGAAAAGGTCTAATAAACTTCAGAGATAACTTTCCACCTCATCGAAATCTCCACAAACCTCATCGAGGTGATATCTGTAGAAAGGCATGGTCTCCAACCTCAAACTCCAAAGGCCTCTATCTCCTGTCGGTATAAAACTTCTGCCAGCTCTGTGTAGTCTTCATCTGCTCCTAGATGATCTACACTTTCTCTGTGGTAGCATGTACCATCTCTAGTCCCACTAGTGATGACTCCCCTAGGTTAGTCCAACACAAGGGTGGTCTGCAAGGTCGCCCATAGAACGCCTCGATAGGAGCCATCCCAACGGCAGAGTGACAACTGCTGTTATACGAAAACTCCACCAAAGTAAAGTGATCCAACCAAATTTGACTGAAGTCGAGGACACAAGCATGCGACATGTCCTCGAGGGTCTAAATGGTCCAATAATTCTGACCATCCATCTGAGGATGGACGGCGGTGCTCAAAAGAAGTTGCATCCCAAAAGCCTCTTGCAACCCCTTCCATTGTCGAGAAGTAAAATTCTTATCACGATCGGAAACAATCGTTGAGTGTAATCCATGTATCTACACAATCTCATGCTCATAGAGGCATCCCAAGCTCTCTACTGAACCCTACTCTCTGATCAGTAGGAATTGGGCCGACTTGGTGAGTCGTTCGACGATCACCCAGATAGAATAATGACCTCTAGATGTTCATGGAAGTCCTTTCACGAAGTCCATGGATATCCCATCCCACTTCTACTCTGGGACCTCCAAAGGATGAACCAAGCCTGCTAGTACCTGATGCTCTGCCATCACTTACTAACAAGTGAGGCACTGAGAGAAAAAATTTGCAACTACTTTCTTCATTCCCGGCCACCAGTGATGTCATCGGAGATCATGGTACATATTCACCACTCCCGAATTTACCGCTAGAGGGGATGTGTGGAAATCCCGCAACACTTCCACCTGAAGTGACACGGGTACCATAGAACATCCTTTGAAGAGGATGACATGCTCCCCACCTGCAGAAAATCCATCAGGTGCCTATCATATGGATATCGGAGCACGTCATGCCTCGCAGTCAGCGTCCTCATGCTACGCCTCCCTCAGTCGCTGAATAAGTGGGGGAGTGACTGTAAGAGACTGAAGGAAAACTTCTCCATCTCTATCCACAAAGTATATCTCAAAATAAACCAACTACTCTTTTGACTCACCTAGAAGTTGAATACTAGACCTCATGTTGAGTGCATCCACAACAATGTTCCCCTTAATAGCAATATAGACTATCTTGAAGTCATTTTCCTGATAGAACTCAAGCCAACATCGCTGTATTAGGTCCAGGTGCTTTTGAGAGAAGATATACCAGAGACTCTTTTGATTAGAGTACACTGTAAAATGTCCACCCATCAAATAGTGTCATCACATCTTCGAGGCGAAGACCACTGCTGCTAACTCCAGGTCATGGGTAGCGAAGTTCTTTTCATGTTGTCTCAGCTGTCGAGAACCATATGTGATCACTTCTCGCTTCTACATTATGAGAAATTTGAGTTTAGTCCCTGATGTGTCGTAGTAGACTACATACCCTATGCCCTTCTCTCGAAGCCTCAAGATGGGGTCACTAGTCAGCCTCTACCTCAGCTCCTGAAAACTCCGCTGGAATTTCTCTGACCAAATGAAGTGTTGACCCTTCTTCTTCAATGATGATAGTAGTGTTGCAACTCTGGAGATGTTTGGAAAAAACCTCTGGTAGTATCCTGCCAAACATGGGAAACTTCTTACCTTTGTTACACTCCTGGGTGGCTCCCAATAAATTACTTCCTTAATCTTCACTGGATCCACTGAAACTCCAGCCTCCGGGATGACATGTCCCAGAATGTTAATCTCTCATATCCAGAACTAGAACTTCGAGAGCTTACAATAAATATGGTGCTCTCGGAGTGTGTCCAATACTACCTATAAATGATCGGCATGCTTCTCCTCCGTAGCCGAATAGATCATAATTTCTTCTATAAAGACTACTACAAATAAATATATATGGATCAAATATCCTATTCACGAGTCCCATAAACATTGCTGGAGTGTTGGTTACACCAAATGGCATAACCAAGAACACATAATGGCCGTACCGACATCTGAAGGCCGTCTTCTACACATCCTCATCTCATACTTTGAGTTAGTGATAGCCTGATCTGAGGTTTATCTTCGAGAACCACCGTGCTCAATTCAGCTGATCAAAGAGATCGTCAATCCACAGAAGTGGGTACTTGTTCTTCACTATCACATGGTTCATGCGCTAATAGTCAACAAAAAGCCTCAAGCTCCCTTCCTCCTTCGTGGAAAATAGAATTGGGGCTTCCCAAGGTGATACACTGGGCTGGATGAACACCTTCCACTATAGGTCCTCCAAATGTACCCACAGCTCACGAAGCTCCGCATGAGACATCTGATACGCTAGTGTAGATATTGGTATCATCCCAGGGTATAAGTCAATGTAAAAGGACATCTCTCTACAAATAGGTAGACTTAGGACATCATTATGGAAGACATCCATGTATTGGTCCACCACTACAGGATAATTCAGACTCTCCACATCAACCACACATAGGGTAAGGCTATACAACCGATGAGTGATCTACTACAACTTTCTCCCGGAAAGTTCATCATACGCTGCCAGTGAAGGTAAACCTCATCCCATCCATGGAGAAGGACCATACTTTGTGCCTAAAATAGTCTATCTGATCATGGGCTGTAGATAACCAGTACATACCAAAGATGACGTCGTAATGCCTCGATGCAGCTACAAGTACATCCTAGTCGAAGCTCTCTCCTCCTAGAGTAAGATCACACTACCTGTACGAGTGCGTAATCATTGAATCTGCTCCCATAGAAGTCTCTAACCAAAAGGATCGATCCAAAAGATTCTTCAGAATCTACATGCTTCGAAATGAGGGTTGTTGAAATAAAAAAATGACCAGAACCTGTGTCTATAAGAACTATAGCTAAGTTGGAGTAGACACAGATCATACCTCAAATCATCTATGGAGCACCATGATCGTAATCCTCAGCTACCTCGAGCTGATCTCTCCACTATCCACCTACTCCTTGCGGTCAGGGTGGACCTCCTGATGGTGGTGGTGGTAAAATCTCAAATCATAGTGCACCACCAACTACACGACTATGTCCTTTGCCATGTATACCTACACCCTGAAAACCTCCTCGGTTGAACCTCTGTCTCTTCATGGGAGGTCCTTCGACCATCTGCTAATCATCTGTATGGCGGGTCAGACAGTCACGAGCCATTTGGCCGTGCCCACCTCATGTGTAACATTGCCTGATCTTGGTATGACTGGTTCGGCCTCGGGTACCAAGCACAACCGATCGCGAGTCATGCGGTCTTCCACATGTATGTCTGGTCCTCTTGGAACTCTACGACATCTGTCTACTGCCCGCTACAGAACACTCTGCTACATGACGGATGGTGGTGAATCTCGCTGCAAGTGACTTATCAGCAAGGAAACTCTCCACTAAGAGGGCTGTCTTTAACACCCCCGCCTGTGTTGGGATGCTGAGTGATATCATCAAATCCCTAATCTCCCACATGAGTCCCTGCTCGAAGGTTAGAGCCTGGAAGAAAGGGTCCCTCACCATTTTAGTGGAGTAGCGTGAGAGGTTAGTGAACCTTGCTGAGTACAGAGCTATAATCATGCTCTCCTACTGTAGATGAATAACCTACTGTATGTGCATTGCATGAAGAGTATCTGGGAAAAAATCTGCCTCAAATAGGCTCTCAAAGTATTCCCAAAGTAGCATCACCTCTTCGTGAACCAGGAGCATCAAGCTCCACCATCTACCCCATACTGCTTGTAGAAGGATGGTGACAAGGATCATCATGAGATCATCAAGGGTCCCTACCAGTTGGAAGACTCTCACTACATCCTCCAACAAATCCTCAGTTGCCTGTGGGTCCATCTCTCCCCTAAACCATGGTGGCCTCTGGCAGTGGAACATGGGAAATGTGCTCAAGAGGCTTGCACTTTCTTCTGTTGGGCCTGGTGGAATCGGTGTCCCAACGAGGAATGTTATCACTTGGGCCTCTGTTGGTTCCTCTACTGGAAAAGGGCCTTGCACCGAGGCCTTGTCGCTCGGTGGGATATCAGTGCATACAACTATCAGAACCCTAGCTAGTTGTCTGCGTGGAGGCATCTTGAAAAGAAATAGGTGCGCCACGGTTAATAAATTATAAATGGTGACATAACTCAAAATATCACAAATAAAACTCTTCAAAACACACACGCAGTCAATGTTTTTGTGTACTGAGTCAGAAATAATAATTCAGTCTCTTGGTGTATGGATACGTCGACCAACACACAAACACTAGATTCCCTAAACTGATAACCAAACTCACTATACAGAACACTATTTCCGTTAAAAGAAAGATCAGAGTCCTATGTTATGTGATAGAACTGACTCCTTTGATACAAATTTGTCCAAACCCATCCCTCGGGGCCTGTGCGGTGACTACCCCAAGCCCGATTTCCTCTGGAGAGGGGCTGGTGACTAGCACCAAAGGTGTAATTCCCTATAACTAGGAACACATTTCCTTTATAACCCGTAAAAACACAACCAAGACCACAATAAGATATGAACTCAAGTAAACGTAATAGTAAACAGAGTGAGTATAATAAGAAAAAGGGGCCATAATATATGACCAAATAAAAAGTAGAAGGAAAACTGGAAAGTACAAGTCAAATGATAGGCGAAAAGCAACTCCTGGATCTTCCAACTCGATTACTAAATGAAGGGTAGGTACAGATCATCTCCTCAGAAATCCACATCCACCCATATCCTCTATGTACTGACATTCTCTATGGTCCACCTCAGAGCACCGTCTAGTCATGGTACCCTCGTCCTCGGTCTGCGTTGTCCGTCTAATGCATCCCACACAACAAGGTGTGGGCATAGACCGTGCAGGGGTGAGTATAACGATACTCAGTAGGGACCCCGAGACCCTCAAGGTCACACAAAATCCCCCAAGGATAAACCAAAAGGTATGAAGTCAAGAGATAACACTACATAGGTATATTCCCATACATATACCTATGTTTTCAATTAATCCATCTTAATCATGAGGAAAACACAGAGGTAATGACTCACCTCACACCAGGTATAACATAGGAACAGTAATAGAGATGATTTGTTATATCTACTCAATCATCTACTCTATTAAGTGACTTTTCTGCTGACCTGCAGAGAATCGATAGGATCTAACCCACAGAGGATCGCAAGGAGCTAACCCACACAGGATCAGTATAAGATGACCCACACAAGATCTCTAGGAGGTGACCCACATAGGATCACTAAGAGATTACCCACATAGGATAAAATGGAGTTGAACCACACTGGATCGCTAGGAGATAACCCAAAAAGGATCTCTAGGATCTGACCAACATAGAATCTCTAAGATCTGACCCGCACATGATCACTAGGAGTACTCTTCTCGTCACAACCACCTACTAGGTTTCCGCACTAGGTTTTCTTGTCTCCAGGAGAGTCTTATCCCAAATAAAATGACCAATTATCCAACTTCCATTATTTCTAAGAACAATTATCTCAATTGTTCACCACGTCATAGGGATCTGAATGCAACAGACGGTGCGTCAATCAGACACCCGTTCTGTGAGTTATTTTCCATTTAGTCCCAAGGGCTCGATTGGATTCATGCTCGATCCAACCCGACCATTAAAAAAAATTATCCAAAACATTAGTGGTATATACAAAAGGTACCATCTCACTCTAGGGTTTCCAGCGCCATTGAAGGTTTCTCAAACGGATGTCCGGTACCAATGTTATGCCCAAAAGAGCGTAAATGGGTCGTTGTGGGTGTGAGTCTAGTCCGGCCAGGTCGGACCGACCCGGCCCAACCCATTCTAGGCTGACCTGGTCTGAGTCAACCTGGACTGACACACTAGGTCTGGCCTACTCCACTTGGCATCCTGGCCTGTTGGCTTCGGCCCGGCCCACTGGGTCCGGCCCGCAGGAGGGTCTGACAGGCTGTGAGGGCCCGTAGAGGGCCGTTAGTGGTGCCGCGAGGGCAGCTGGATTGTGGGGCAGCTCAGTTGTGGAGGGTGCCGCGAGGGTGGATCAGACCAGGGGTGCCGTGAGGATGGCTTGACAGAGGGGTACCATGAGGGTGGCTCTGCCCGGGGGTGCCATGTGTTCGGATCAGCTGAGGGGTGGCTAGGTGAGATCGTAGGCGGCACGGTGGGGCCAAAGACGGTGGATGTTCCTTAGAGGGAGAGGCCGCAAGAACCGGCTCGACTGCAGATGATTGCGGCGTCTCGGGTAGGGGCTTGATAGTAGACGGTGATGGCAGCCTGGGCGGTGAGGTAACGGGCGGCGGCAATGCCGCTGGCGGCGACAGTTGTTTAGGAAGCGGCCTACCCATGGATAGAGAAAACGGCTCAGCCGATGAGGGCATGGGTGGTGGCTTGGCTACAGACTGGGGCAACTCGGTGGGTGGCTCGTCTGCTGACGGCGGCGGCTCGGGTGGCAGCTTGGGCTGTGGCTTGGCCGTGGATGGCGGGGCACCGTGCCTTCACCGGCGGCCGGTTTATCTGGACTATCTCTTCATTCATCATCTCGGTGTAAGAAACATTGTTCCATCATGAAGAACACAATAAGGAAGACCGGCGGAGGGGTCGGTCCATGGTTGTTTGGCCCACACCCTGTGCGTTTCAGCAGTAGCAAGCGACTCATCAAAAATATGTGTCATGAACGACAAAATCTTCAATTTAACATGAATCATGGATCAACTCATTTTGGTTGATCCATGTCCTCCATTCATACCAAGATAGAAGAAAATAAACAAGAGAAATCCAGGAATTTAATAATAACCTCCTACCTTGGATTGTTTGTTAACGTTTGTGTGAGAAGGATGTACAAACATAGATTCATCATAGATGAAGATGTCCCACATTGGAGAAAGTCGATGATATTGGTGTTCGTCACGCCCGCCACATATCTTTGATCCCTAGCTCGTTCATTGGTTATTTGTAGTCGAAGGCGTTCTTCGTCAGTGAGAGAATTATTCATTAGAGTATGGGATTCTCCACGACTATCCAAAGAGTTATCTCCTCCTCCTTCCCCCCCCCCCAACAGAAAGAGGTGACGATATAATTTAACATAAGAAGAAATTATGTTGGCACACAAACATATATTGGAAAAATTAATGTATGGAGTTGGCACAATTAATGTGGAGGAAGCTCAAGAGGCTCCTCCACATTAAAGAGGGAGTTGAGAGGTTTCTCCGACATTATGAAGGGAGTTCAATAGGTTTAAGCCTCGGGTGGTCCCCGCCACCATAACCACTTAAGGGAGGTTAATTCAGGTGGTCCCCACATGTGAAACATCAACTTGGGAGTTTAAAAAAAATGTTACACACATTATTTTATATTATTCATTTCACGAAAAACCCAAAAAATAACATTCAACCCAACCAACTTCCATCGAGGTGAAAGTCTCCTTAAAGGAATACAGGCACTACGAGTTCAACAGTGTCCTTAGATCTCAATTCCGAGCATCGGTTCAAATGTTAGAAAAAACCACTCGCATGTTTACTGAACGTACCCTAAATAAAGTTCAGAAATTCATTCCGGGCACTCCAGGCCTCGAAATCATGCACCGTCAATTTTTGCAGACTTGTAAAATTCCCATTTAATAATGAAAATTTTTTCATGGAAATTCTGGGTCTTTACATTAAAAAATATGTCTCAATGAAATGGAAATTAAGTGAAATCCATTACAACAAGATTCTATTTGGTTGAACATGATTCTACCTCATGTATAATGATTTTATGGATCTTGATAATTTAGTAACGAACCATATTCTTTTTTAGTATATGATATTTAATAATCTGATGACATATTACCACCCATTTATTAATAATATTTCATTATTTTCAATTTATCTTGTGTTAATTTCTTTATATAATCATGAATATTTTGTTTCGAATGTTCTAGTACATATAAATATGATATTGATAAATTATATCCATAATTATATTAAGATTATAAATATAACAATTAGTCCTTATATTCACTTTTAGAATAATTCTTTATGTTTGGACCTCAAAAATGAATCACAATGCTTTGTGGAGACAATTGTCCATATGTACACACGAGTAAAAATATCATTCCCTTAGTGGGGGAAAAGGTAATGAAAAGAGTAATATTGAAATTTAAATAATATAAATCATGTAAAATATATCAGATATGTTTATTATATTTATCCTTTTTTACTTTCCATTGAAGTCATTTGTGGAAAAATTAATCACATCGCTTTGCAAGGCAGTAGTGTGCCGTACTCATGAGAGACATTATCGTGTTTTAAATAGAATATAAAATAACATGGCATATGAGATATTATAATTTAGGTAGTAAAATTATATAAATAATATTATATATATATTCATTAAATACAACATAATATCCATTGGTGGGTGGTGTTAATGGAAAATTAGTTACATCAGTTCATGAGGCAATAGTTCACCGTACACATGAATGATGATTTTGTTTCCATTGGATTGTTTTGGATAATGATAACTATTATAACATAAACATAATAATAGATTATTATACATTAATAAACTATTTTTTGTTATATATTAATCTTTGGGACATAATTTATGGTAGAAAAAGAATAAATAAAATGAAGGATCTCTGTTAAAAAAATTACCTTCTCTTAGAGAGACCCAATTTGGATCTCTTCTTAAGGACACCAGGGTTGGTATTTTGGGGTTAACAGAACCAATATTATGTGACTAATGATATTATTGAGATATTTTGGTAGGGTTTGGTCGATCCAATTCTCTTTATAGGAGTGAATAAGTGAGGGGAGTGAATGCCCTTTTATAATATTATAAAAGTGGATTTTTTTAAATACACAAAACTAATCAACAATGGGAAACAAATTCACAAAATGTGACACAAAAATTGATTCATAATATATTTTATGGATGATATGGTTGATGTAAACTTAAAAATATATTAACACATACTTTTGACTTGTTATTCCTCATCCTTTAAGTTTGCTTATTTTTACCATCAAATTTCTCACTATGGTAATTTGTATATTTTAATTTACCATGGATATTTTATATTTATGACTAAAAATAAAAGTATTAATATTATATTATTAGTCCAAATTATTATAGATATTAAATTCAATTTATCAATATGATCTATATGCATGGAAAATTAATTTGAGGAGAAACACATATAATGGAAAAAACCTTATTTTATCTGTTACCTTAATAATTAAATGCTAATAAATTTCCTAATTATTATGGAAAAACATATGTCGAACATATTACATAATATTAGTTATGATTATTCTAACCATTGAATCCATACACTTTAATCTAACTCATATAATTACCCAAATATTATTTAAAATATTCCAATAATAAATGTCAAGAAAATATTTTTCATGAAATTAATTTTTCGTGTATATGATGATATTATATAAAATATTTAGACAATAATAATAATTATATTTATTTAAATTGATATATTTAGATAATTAATAGAAATATTTAATAGAAATATTTCATCATTAATGTAGTGACCCAAAGCTTGACGTTCATGCACATTACATTACTTTTGCAGAATACTTAATACATAACAAAAACAAACACTCAAGGACTGTAATAGTTTAGTGTCTTTGGAAACATGGAATATAAACTCTTAATCATGTTGAAAGATCTTCAACATCTCCCATAACGATATTCCCCTTTTTGTTTCCTTACCTAAAACGTTTCTTTTAATCCTGGGGGAAAAGAAAACATAAAAAGGGTGAGCTCAAATGCTCAGTAAGGGTAAACATGGAGAAAATAAAACAAACCATATACATTTGAACTTAAAAACATGAACATAATGTTTAAACATCAAGATCGTGAACAATGAAATAAAAAATGGCAGTATGTAAGGAATAGATCATAATAGAACCTCAATCATGGTAAAATAGCATTGGAGTAAAACTTGTAATTGTGGAAAAACATTAAGCACATGATATGATTTCCATATTAGCCAAGACATTGCTGTCAAGACCATCTTAGTGGACAAAGTCCCTTACTGAACCCGGTTTACTTGTCGTTCTAGCCCTGTATTACTGAACCAGATTTACTTGTCATTCAATCCATGTCTATCTATTGAGATATAAATCTTTAACCAATGCATTTGAGGGAGATATAGGTCCCACCCATCTCATATTTAAATCATTCTTAAATGTGACACAAAATAAACATACATCATTCATAATAACCCAACAAATAAAATGGGTTTCATAAACATCATCACATCATTACATAATACATATAAAATAAATGGATATCATTTCATAATAAGACAAATAAAACCATGTAAATAATAGAGACATTATACTTGAAACATACACATATGAAATAATGTCATCTTAGATGGAAAATGGTTTTCATAAAACACTTGAAAAGAATTCTTGAGGAAAATATCCTTTCTTATTCAAAATCATTTTATTTTCAAAAAATGCCATGTAATTTTAAAAGAAATGGATTTTATTGAAAATAATAATGAAATCTTTTAGAGTATGCTTCAAGAAGAAAAGGTGTTATAAAACCATAAAAATCTGTTTATGCCGTATAAGTTAAAAAAACAATCTCCTCGTACTTTTGTTGGAAAAGTCAAAAGCACCACTTATGGTAAAAAAAAGAAAGATTCCATCCATAACACAAATTAAAAGTAAAAGAAGGGTAAAAATGAAATTAAACATACATGGAAGAATATTAAATACTTTATTAAAAACATTTTATGGACATTGATGAAAAATAGAACCCCAGTAAATACTTACGTATAAGTAATCTCGGATAAAAATGAGATTGAAAAATTATCCCTTACGTTAGGTCCGATATGATTCGTACGTATAAAAACCTCAGGTATAATGATTTAAATAATGTCATTTTTTTATTACAGAATCATATTTATTGTTATTATATCATATATGGTTCAATTATGACTTTATATTACCCGTTCTTTTGTAAATTCCATGTTAAAGCTGGGTTTTGGGTAAAATCATTTTATTTATCGTACAAGTTTGGACTTGTTGTTCTTGATATTATTATTACATATATCATGATTTACTTACCTCCAGAATGTAAATCATTATTTATATATCATATATATTCAGTATATATATATATATAATAGATAGATAAATGAAATGAAACCCACCGTTCATGGAGACGGTAGGCCGTACGTACGCATTAATGCTGTTTTCCTTTCCTTATTGACTTGAATGGAAGTAAGTAGATGACATATATATATATACATAAATCCAGTAGATTTATCATGTCATATATTTTATTATTATTCATTATATATACTTAATAATCATTATTGAGTTGTTAACATGGAGAATGAATCTCATCGCATCGTGGAGACGGTAATCCGTACGTACGCATGAGTGATGATATCGTTTCCATAATTATTGAATTGAATTGGAGTGGATGATATAATATCTTAGAATCCGTATGATGTTATAATAATCATATATAGTCATTATTTACACCATTATACCCATCCAAGTAATGTGGTGGTAGAACAACTGATTACACCATGGCGTGGAGACGGTATTCCGTACGTACGCATGCGCTGTGATATCATTTTCCGTAGGATGGAAAGAAGTTGAAATGGGGTTGCTTCATATTTATAATAACATATAATTATATGAGTTATACTTATGTTATTAATTCATAATGAAACAACTAAAGAAGATGATGTAGAAGAAGAAATAAACATGAATGAATCAGTAAAAGAGATTATCTCTTCTTTGACGCACCTCCTTTAAGATTCCTCTTAAGTGACTAGAGTTGGTCTTTTGAGAATCTAAGAACCTCAATAATGGTGATAGGAAAGTGGAGAAGAGAAATTGGTAGGGGTTGGCCTAGATTCAAGGCTCAAAACGGTGTGAAGAGAAGAGGGAAGGGGTCCCCTTTTTATAAGGGAGGAGAGGGGCACCTTTGGAAACATAAGAAATAATAATTTATAATAAATTGAAACCCCACTTAAAGTCCTCAAAAAATGAATTATATTCAAATATTATATTATATAGGGTTGTAATCTCACCAAAAAAATTTATACATGTTGAGAATTTATTTTAAACATTATCAACTTGATTTATCCTTATTTAATCTATTTAACTTTATTTTTGGTTATAAGATTCTAAATTTTAAATTGTTATAAATAATTACTTATGTGTTGTGAATTTTTTATAATTGGATAATTTATGACATTTTATACCATATAAATTTTAATTTAAAATTGTTAAATATTTTTTTGATTTTTAAACAATATTATTTTATTTTATTTTTATAAAAAAACAATTGTGTCAATTTTGACACTATTCATATACATGAAATTAAATAAAATCCTCACTAAAGATATGTTATAAATAAAATATTTGATAGATTCATAAAATGTCATATGTATCTAGAAAATTCGTGTAGAACATTAAATATTTCATATAATATTTATTTTAATATTCCTAAAACCAGTTATTTGATTTTTCAATCAATAAAATAATTTGAACATCACTATTGTGTCACCATTAGTGATAATTATTTAATCCTTAAAAATTATAAATAAATTCACATGATTTGGAGAATTTTATAATCTTTCTGGAGACTATTCAGGTTCGAAATTCCATGAAGTTTATCACTATATTAAAATTATTATACTTATAAGATTTAAGAGAGTGACATGTTTTCACTTTCTTTGGTTTTATTAATAATTATATTATTTCATGGTCAAAAGACCATGAAATGAATCTAGTCCGACCCTTAGGAGATATGGGTCGACATTAATTCATCCAATAGGATTTTGGAAAGTGTTAATTAAATTTTATAATCTGATTTTTACCCTTAATTACCAGATTTACCTTTAACTGTAGTAAATAAAAATTACCGTAGTTACTATTCATAATATAAAAAATGTAACCTATTAACATAATTTGGACCCACTAAATTCAAATATGGAATCCATTTTTCTAAATTCAAAACACAGAAGTTGTATTAATTAATTTAAAATTAATCCTGTTGTTAAGAAAACGAGTTTTAATAGTTAAAACATTGCCAAAGATTGAAATGTTTTTACATATGAAATCAATGTAAAATTAATGGTAATGACATAAATTATATTAATTGGTAAAAATATTTTCACTTTATACTTTACAACCATTCAATATTATAATTTAACCATATAAATTATTACGATGAAAAAAGTTGTTTTTAATTAAAATATAGCATGTTTTTACTGTTCACTAAAATATTAAAGTTATCAGAAAAATATCAAAACATTATACAATTTAAATTTTTATATCTTGATTCGAAAGAATATATTTATTTTTTAAAATTTAACTTATAAACTTTTCAAAAATTATATTTAAAATGGGTGTGCCCTCAAAAGGCGGCAAAACTACATTTTTTGAAAAATACTTATTTTACATGAAAAATTTATTTATTTTATCACACCATGTTCTAGAAAATGTGTAAGATTAATAATAATGTAATAAAATTCAAAATTTAGTTAATAATAATCATAACATCTAGTCCATAATATTATTATAACTATAAATCGTTGTATAGTGAAACCCGGTATTGCGTACAACACACGCTATCGAGAAAGGTCACGATTGCGTGTAATGCAAGCCAAGTCAGGGTTGCATGTAGTACAAGACACCATTGTTTTTGTGTATAACAAAATCCAACCATATTTCATTTAAACATTGAATATATATATATATATATATACACTCAAAGTTGTGAACTTGAAATTCTGTGTAACACGATCCAAGAATAGTGTTGTGTATACTGCAAGCTAATACAGTGTTGTGTATAGGGAAAGATAATCTTGGTGTAGCATATGAAAGGAATTAAAAACAATATATCTCCTAAAATCTTGAGGTGTTACATTCTACCCGCCTTAAAATGAATTTCACCCTCGAAATTCGTTGGTGTTATAAATCATTTACCACTTGTAAGTTTCCTTCATAGAAACCCACATCATAAAAAAGAATACCAAAACATAATTTTAAACACAAAAGTAAGAGACATAACAGTTACCCAAATTAACTAATCCCTGGGTTTTCACATAGGAGAACATCGGTGAAAATATGGGTATAGAAGAGAAATCTAACCATCATGTTCTGATGGAGAGTGGTAGAGATCATGGCTATGAAAAATCCAACAATCATAAAGCCATAAATTTGTGATTATCTAAGGTAACATTTGATTCATCATATATGAGAGAACTAGGACACCATTTTTGGTTTTCAAGATCATTTCCCTAATGTTGAATAATAATTGAATTAAAAAAATACTTACTTAATTTTGGTACAATCTCACTGTTGTTCGTGCCTTGAACAATTTCAAATTCATCTCTTAAAAAAATGAAGTTGAATTTGTCATTCGTGATGTGTTAGCAGGTCATGCGATAGAATGATAGGTCATTCCATCTATTCTCAACAAAAATCTTAGAACATGTTAATATAATTCCACCTATAGTGTGATAATAAATTAATCTTAAAACAAAAAATAACTTATATTATCAATAAATGGATAACATTAAAATCCCTCCAAAAATCATTTATAGGAGGTGAACTAAATCCACTTAACATTTGTCTCCGCTATCTCATAAGGTAGTTATTGATTGTCATGTTCCTTAATCATGTATTCTCTTGAACCATGAATTACTATAGAACCTTAGTAAAAACATGAATGCTGTCAAAAGTTAACTCTTTCCACATACCAAAATCCCAAAATTTCTATATACTCAAACCATGATATCACTTTGTCCTTATATTAGTCATGAGCTCATGATTACAATCATACATATTATTTTATCATTATCCCTTCATTATGTTCATATCATCTATTTTTCAAAAATATTTCAATCTCTTTTCATGGTTACCGGTACCATAAAATTATTAAAAACCAAAATGATCCAATACATAGATATTCCAATATTCAATGATAGTATAAATGAGATTCCACAACATTATCTCAGAATCCTGTTACATAAATACTTATTCATTCCACGTCATCGTTGTCATACTCAACATCAAAAATTGTTTTTGAATGTGACTTCCCTTTATCCTTTTCCTTAAGAGGTTGCCCAAGTCAATCATCATTAAACCTTGGATTGGGGCATTGATTAGCATAATTACCCATTTCCTTGCACTTGATGCATTGATGTGTTGGTGGAGCGTTCTTAGTAGTCTTCTCTCTATTCATCTCATTACAAACCTTTATCCCATTACTCCGGAACTCAGCTTCTCGGTGATATTCTTTTCCACACTTGAAACATTTTTTAGTACCTTTTAGAAAATCTCAACCATGCTTCTTTCCACACTTTGAGCATAATGAAACATTCACATTATATTCACCATTGTTCTGAGATTTTTCTTTGAACTCCATCTTTCGTTTCTTGTCAAAACCATGAGATGGATATGTAACACCAACTTCCAGTTCTACCCTAATAGCACAACACCCAATTTCTTCATAGCTACTGAAGTCTCTTATAGATAATGCCCTTCAAATACTGGGTTTTAAGCCACTAAATAATCGATCAACTTTACTTTCAGGTTGAATGATAAATCTAGATTCATACCTTGGAAGCCTTGTAAAATTTTCCACTTATATACCAAAAGATTCATCATTCATTTGCTTTAGATAATGGAACTCCTTTTACATCTTTGTTCAAAGAATATGAGGGAAGTACTTATTGAAAAACAAGTTCTTGAACTCGTCCCATTCCTTGGATGCAATTTCATCATGGGGCCTTGTATTCTTAATTAGAGTCCACCACTGGTCTGCTTCACCTTCTAAACGGTAAATGGCTAAAATGAATTTTTCATGTTTTGAACAGCGATGTATGGAAAATATATTTTCATTGGTACTGATCCATTGTTCAGAAAAAAGTGGATCTGAAGACCCATTGATAGAAGGTGGACGTTGCCTCATGAAGGACTCAATAGAATATTGTTCCCTTCTCTGCTCATTTGGAAGTCTAGAATGATTCCTAGCTTGCGTAAGTATAACAATAAGATTTTGCACTCCATCTACCAGAACATTGGTTTGTTCAGGAGGACAATCATTGCATCGTCCATTACATTAATCAACACGGTTTCTTCGGGTTCCATCCATCATCTAAAACCCAAAAAGAATAGTGTAAGAGGAAAAAATCATGCTAGGAAAACAACACGATAAAGGGGGATTAATTTCAATATCAAACAACCTAGGTTTAATTATATGATTGTTACTATAATCGTAGGACTATAGCCTATACTTATGCTTAACCTTATAGACATCCCAAGACATACCTTAGAAATATCTCTAGGGATCTCACTAAAGTTCTTGCATCCTAGTTTTCAAAGGTTAACAAAACCTTTCCTCTGATACCAACTGTAGTGACACAATTCTTGAAGTACATGGACATTACATTACTTTTGCAGAATACATAATACATAGAAAAACCAACACTCAAGGACTATAATAGTTTAGTGTCCTTGGAAACTTGGAATATAATCTCTTAATCATGTTGAAATATCTTCAACATCTCCCATAACGATCTTCCCCTTTTTGTTTGTTTACCTAAAACCATTCTTTTAATCCTGGGGGAAAAGAAAACATAAAAATGGTGAGCTCAAATTCTCAATAAGGGTATGCATGGAGAAATTAAAACAATCCATATACATTTGAACATAAAAACCTGAACATAATGTTTAAACATCAAGATCTTGAGCAATGACATAAAACACGGATGTACGTAAGGCATAGATCATAATGGAACATCAGTCATGATAAAATAGCATGGTAATAGAACATTTAATTGTGAAAAAAAAATTAACCACATGATATTATTTCCATAGTAGCCAAGTCATTGCTACCAAGACCATCTTAGTGGACAATGTCCCTTACTGAACCGGGTTTACTTGCCATTCCAGCCCTGTATTACTAAACCAGATTTACATTTCGTTCCATCCATGTCTATCTCATGAGATATAAATATTTAACCAATGAATTTTAGGGAGATATAGGTCCCAACCATCTCATATTAAAATCATTCTTACGTGTGCCACAAAATAAACATACATCATTCATAATAACCCAACAAATAAAATGGGTTTCATAAACATCATCACATCTTAACAAAATCCATATTAAAGAAATGGATATAATTTCATCATAAGAAAAATCAAACCATGTAAATAATATAGACATTATACTTGAAACATACACATATGAAATATTTTCATCTTATATGGAAAATAGTTTTGATAAAACACTTGAAATGAATTCTTGAGGAAAATATCCTTTCTTATTCAAAATCATTTTCTTTTCACAAAATGCCATGAAATTTTAAATGAAATGGATTTTATTGAAAGTAATCATGAATGATTTTAGAGTATTATTCATGAATAAAAGGCGTTATAAAACCATAAAAATATGTTTATGCAGTGTAAGTTAAAAAAACATTCTACTCGTACTTTTGTCAGAAAAGTCAAAAGCACCAAGTATGGTAAACAAAAGAATGATTCCATCCATAACCTAAATTAAAAGTAAAAGAAGGGTAAAAATGACTTTAAAAATACATAGAAGAATATTATACAGTTTATGAAAAACTTTTTATGGACATTTTTGAAAAATAGAACCCCAGTAAATACTTATGTATAAGTAATCTCGGATAAAAATGACATTGAAAAATTATCCCTTTCCTTAGGTCCGATATGATTCGTACAAATCTGAAAATCCTGTATAATGATTAAAATAATTTCATCAAATGATTATAGAATCATATTCATTGTTATTATATCATATATGGTTCACTTATGACTTTATATTACCTATTCTTTTTTAAATTCCATGTTAAAGCAGGGTTTTGGTTAAAATCATTTTATTTATCGTACATGTTTGGACTTGTTGTTTTTGATATTATTATTACTTATATCATGATTTACTTACATCTAGAATGTAAATCATGATTTATATATCATATATATTCAGTATATCTATATAATATATAGATAAATGAAATGTAAAACATTGTTCATGGAGACGGTAGGTCGTACGTACGCATGAATGATGTTTTCCTTTCCTTATTGACTTCAATGGAAGTAAGTAAATGACACACACACATATATATATCTACATAAATCCATTATCTTTATCATGTCATATATTTCATTATTATTCATTATATATAATTAATAATCATTTTTGAGTGGTTAACATGGAGAATGAATCTCATCACGTCGTGGAGACGGTAATCCGTACGTACGCACGAGCGATGATATCGTTTCCATAATTATTGAATTGAGTTGGAGTGGATGATATAATATCTTATAATTATTTGGATGTTATAATAATAATATATAATTATTATTTACCCCATTATACCCATCCAAGTAAGTTGGTGGTGGAAAAACTGATTAAACGATGGCGTGGAGACGATATTCTGTACGTACGCACGTGCGGTGATTTCATTTATGTATGATGGATAGAATGTGAAATGGGGCTGTTTCATATTTATAATAACATATCAGAATATTATTGATACTTATGTAATTAATTAATAATGAAACAACTAAAGAAGAGGAAGTAGAAGAGGAAATAAACTTGAAAGAATCGGTAGAAGAGATTACCTCTTCTTTGACGCACCTCCTTTAATCTTCCTCTTAATGGACTAGAGTTGGCCTTTAGAGAAGACCAGAACCTCAAGAATATTTATAGGAAAGTGTAGAAGAGAAATGGGCATGGTTTGGCCGAGCATCAAGGCTCAAAAGGGTGTGAATAGAAGAGGGAAGGGGTACCCTTTTTATAAGAGAGGAGAGGGGCACCTTTGGAAACATAAGAAATATTAATTTATAATAAATTAAAACCCTACATAAAAACCTCAAAAAATGACTCATATTAGAATATTAGATGAGATAGGTTTGTAATATCATCTAAAAATAATATTAATACATGTTGATAATTTATTTTAAACATTATCAACTTGATTTATCCTTATTTAATCTATTTAACATTATTTGTGGAAATAAGATTATAAATTTTAAATTCTTATAAATAATTACTACGTGTTTTTAATTTTCCATAATTGGATAATTTATGACATTTTAGACCATATAAATTTAAATTTAAATTTTTTAAATATTTTTGTGATTTGTAAACAATTGTATATTATGTTATTTTTATAAAATAACAATTGTGTCAATTTGGACACTATTCATTTACATGAATTTAAATAAAATCCACACAGAATATATGTTAGAAATAACATATTTAATAGCTACATAACATGTCATATTTATCTATAAATTCGTTCAGAGCATTAAATATTTCATATAATATTTATTTTCATATTTTTAAAACCATTTATTTGATGTTTCAACCAATTATATAATTTCAACATCACTATTGTGTCACCTTTAATGATACATATTTAATCCAAAAAAATTCAAAATAAATTTTAATGATGTAGATTATTTTATTAGATTTCATGATACTATTCATTTTTTAAATTTCATGAAGTTTATAATTATATTAAAATTATTATACTTATAAGATTTAAGAGAGTGACATGTTGTCACTTTCTTTGGTTTTAATAATAATTATATTATTTCATGTTCAAAAGTCCATGAAATGAATCTAGTCCGACCCTTAGGTTATATGGGTAGACATGTATTCATAAAATATAATTTTGGCATGTTTTAGGGTAATTTTATAATTTTATTATTACCCTTAATTATCAGATTTACCTTTAACTGTTGTAAATAAAAATTACTATAGTTACTATTCATAATATAAAAAAAAGTAACCTATTAACATAATTTGGACCCACTGAATACAAATATGGAATCCATTTTTCAAAATTCAAAACACAGAATTTTCAGTAATTAATTTAAAATTAATCCCGTTGTTAAGAAAACGAGTTTTAAAAGTTAAATCATTGCCACAGATTGAAATGTTTTTACCTACGAATTCAATGTAAAATTAATGCTAATGAAATAAATTATATTAAATGGTAAAAATATTTTCTATTTATAATTTAGAACTATTAAATATTATAATTTAACTATATAATTTATTACGATGAAAAAAGTTGTTTTTAATTAAAATATAGCGTGTTTTTATTATTCTTTAAAATATGAATGTTATCAGAAAAATAACAAAACTTTATCCATTGTAAATTTTTATATCCTGATTTAAAATTAGAAGTTTATTTTGTAAAATTTAACTTATAAAATTTTAAAAAATTAAATTTAAAATGGGTGCGCTATCAAAAGGTGGAAAACTTCATTTTTTGAAAAATACTTATTTTACCCGAAAGATATATTTTGATCTCATACCATGTTCTAGAAAATGTGTAAGATGAATAATAATGTTATAAAATTAAAAATATAGTTAATAATATTCATAACTTTTAGTCCATAATAATATTATAACTATATATCATTTTTTAGAGAAACCCAGTATTGCGTACAACACACGCTATCGAGGAAGGTCACGATTGCGTCTAATGCAAGCCAAGTCTGGGTTGAATGTAGTGAAAGACACCTCTGTTGTTGCATATAACAAAATCCAACCATATTTCATTTATACATTGAATATATATATATATATATATACTCAATGTTGTGAACTTGAAATTGTGTGTAACACGATCCAAGAATAGTGTTGCGTATACTACAAGTTAATACGGTGTTGCATATAACGCACGATAATCGTGGTGTAGAGTATGAAAGAAATTAAAAAGAATATATCTCATAAATTATAAGGGTGTTAAAATTAAATATTATTTTAATTAATAAAAATGGATAGACATTATGCCTTTCAATACAAAATGATTTTCTCAGAAAATAAACCGTTTTTGGAGAAATATTTCTTTTTACCATCAAATGTTATTATCATTATTTCTATTAAATTTATTTTTATCAACATTTTACTAAAAAATATTTTAATAAATTATTATAAAATAATGTATTAAGTGTTAGAAACTATTTTTTCAATCATTCATAAAAGATTATTTATGAGGGGAAAATTTAAAATTATCAATACGGGGTTATTTTTAGCAAGTACATTCAAAACTAATATTCATCGTAAATGAATAATATTTTTGGGATAATAAATATATAAATATTAAAATTTATTTAGAATTATTAATGTGGAATGTCCACTTAATAAAATTAATTATTGAGGATGTGTGTATTGTTAAATATAAGAGGATTTGATATTATTTAGAAATGAATATATTTTTAGGTATTGAGGGTCAAATTATTTATTTTTGAAGTGATTGAATCCTAGAAATTTAATTTATATTACCTTATAAAAAATTAGGTTGGTTTTTCTATATAACATCCTCCGGTTTCCACATCCATTCATCCCTTTTATGATTTTTCTAAAGTACCTTTACCAGTCGAGTAATTTCAATCCTCAATACTTATGCGGTAGTATCAAGAATTTAGATGGGATCATAAAATAAAGATATATTAAGTTACAATTATATCTCTTAATATGTGAGCACATGAAATTGGTCTGTAATATACCTCATTAACAATTATATGTTGATCACATGTTTTACTTTAGAGATTCTTTTTGGAATTTCCAAAAAGATAAGCCGCATGTACAATTATTTCTAGAATTTCAAAGGGTTTGATGTAATGAACAATCAGTTTTCCATTATTTTAAAACCTTATAAAACCCTTATGTGGAGATTATTTGAAGGAAATAACACATCTCACTTGAAATTCCATATTCATCTTATGATTTTCAACATAAATCTTTTTCTTAATTTTACTTACATTAATATGATCCTAGATAGTCTTTAATATTATTTTTGTTTCACCAAAATGTTTTTGTACTATATGTTTCCGTTCACCAAATTTATCTTAAAAAGACATGGCATGAAATCAATTTTAGAATAATGCTTTATATGACCCTGTTTCAACAAATGAACAAAAATTTTAGTTATAATAAAACTCGAAAAATGTAAACAATAATCTCACACACCTTGAAATATATGTTATCATTAACATAACATGTCTTGAATTGTTTGAATAGTCATTTATAATTAATAATCTATTCATGGAAGGTAGGAATTTCTCAAATTAATATCAGTATCAAGAACCTTCTGAAGTATTTTCCAAAATATTGATGTAAATCATGGATCAGGATAAAAAACAAATGAAAGAGGTGAGAAATGATTTTTTAAAACTTCACTAATAGGGATCCTTGTGCGTTGATCAAGAGGTGAATACTCTCTTATGGGGAGAAAATGTTCAGATTTTTCTAGGTGATACATAATAACCCATATTGAATTATTTTCTAGGAGTCTTTAGTAGTCTTATGACAATGTCTATAGTAATTTCATCCCATTTACTCATAATAATTGGAAGAGGATTCATGACTCCAAAAGTATGATGTCTCTTAATCTTGATTTGTCGAAAACCCATGTATCTTGATGCATAGTATGAAATTTCCTATATCATGGTATCCTATAAAAATTTTCACTTAGATACCTACACTTATTGGATATACCAGGCTTTATAGAAGAATTTGAGTTATAAGAATCATTAAGTAATTATTATTTTAGATAATGTATATATGGAACACACAATCCCTTACCAAAGATCAAAAGACCATATTCGCAAAGAATGTTTTATTATTCCCCATCATTCCATGCTTTAATTTTATTAAAAATTTCTTATCATTAGATTAATACCTTTTAATCTTTCTTCATAACTATGTTTTCATATTCATTTCTTAAAAGAGAAATGTCAGTCCTTCCTTAATAATTTCCTTTTACATATTTACTATAACTATGAACGTAGGATCCCTCTCAATATTCATGTGGTTCAGAACTCCATGATGTTTCTTTTTTCATGAGTATTCTACATTAAATAACATCTTTACTTAATAGTTTATTGATCAATTATGATATAGGGGTAGATTGGTCCCTGAAATTTCCCCATGTGAAAATCATTTTATAAAAATATTTGGTTTAAGAACTTATAGTATTTGTATATCTGTCATATTTCACTATTGGGACACTATATCCACATCATCAAAGAAATTTTTATTGTTTCCAACCCAAGAAAATGGGTTCAATAGTTCTATTCACGAGTCTTCAACTACATTGATACATATGCAATCAATTTATCATTTATCATAAAGAAACAAAATGGTCCCTTCTTTGATTCATTAATCTTTTTCACAAACCCATCATTTCTTGATAGTAGAGTCAAAATTGGAGCCTTGACTATAATCCTCATCAATTATTGAATAAAATATTTATATTAACTTTTCCCTATGATATTAAACACTATTTAGTAAACTTGGTTAATGGGATATCTTATGAAGAAAATTTCTCAATGAATTAATGAAATTATCCTGCATAACCAATTGAACTATGTACCTTAATTATGTTCATTGTTTTGGGCCATTTCTTAACTTACGTTTTCTTTTCTGGATCAACTAAGATTCCATCCATTGATATAATACATAAAGGAAAAACACATATTGAATTTAGAAATGACACTTACAGAATTTCCCATATAAATATATTCATATATGAATATTAAGATTGATCCAGATGTTATTCCCATTGAAATAATATATTTTATAACACAAAAAAGTATCATCAATTAATTCAAAAAACAATTATAATGATCTTCCTAAAATACACTATTTAGACGGTCTATAAAACACTAGGCTAATTATTCAAAAAATGGAAGCACCATAATCTCGTAATATCCATACCTCATTTGGAATGTTGTCTTTAGACGTCATTCTTCATTACTCTCAATAGATGATACCCAATATAATGGTCAATCTATAAAAAATATTAAACTCAATGAATTTGATCAAATTAGTCATAAATGAGTGGAAAATGATTTTTTTCCTTTATCTAAATAAACTTTATTTATCTGTAACCAATGTAATATCTCATGGATACATATTTCATCTAAACAAACTGAATTGGGGCTCCCAATGGGGAAATAGTAGGTCAAATTAATACTTTGTCACAAAACTCGTCTATTTGTTTGTTAATCTTAATAAATTTTATATTATACATCCAATAATGAGTCTTTTATAATAAAATTAATTTGGGTATTAAAGCAATGAAATAATCAACATCCTTCTACAGGGGATTATAGGGTAGTTAATTAAGAAATACATCAATGTATTTATATACATTAGGTACGTCTGAAATTATTATATTACCATTTCCATTCCTAGATATTGAATTCTATTCTTCACTAAGAATCAAATTCAGAATTTAAATTGGAGGTGGATCTATAAATGTTGCATATAATGATGTATCTACACTAATGATATGAAATTCTATATCTTCATCACAAATCACAATACCATCCTTCATGCTTTAAAATGTTTCATCATTTTTTGAATGATAGTCAATAGCATGGATTTTGACAAAGTCCAACAAGGTATTATAATAATTTCATCAACTAAAGAAATTTATTTTTCATAATGGGGACTTCTTGAAAAATCATTTTAGATGTGAGACTACCACAATGAGTTTTGTCTAAAAAATACACACTTAATGTTCTAGAGAAAATTTTAATTTTCATGAAAACATGGACAACATAAAAATGCGTGAGGTTCTAGAATCAAATAAACTATTAAAATATTTTTAATAAAGGATTTAACTACACACCACTACCTCTTTGGGAAAATCAAAATTATATGTGTTGATTGAATAAGCTTGGTCTTCTAACCATATCTTATTTTAGGAAAGTTCCCTTGACGATTGTGACATTGGATAGAATAATTCCCCAATAATTTTCATTTAAAGAACAAGATAATAGTGTTCTATATCATCCATTTTCATTATTTATCTTGAGGAACCATATCATAATACTTTATAAAAAATAAAAATCTCTTAAATCATTTCCTATGAAAATTATTTCCACTGATGTCACAAGATATGAATATATTTATTATCGTTGTTTTTGTTGACGAATTGAATTTTTCATAGATCTCATTCAACCAATTATTTTTATTTTTTATTTCACTTGAGAATTTAGTTTACAAATAATTCATTGTGTAACATCCCTATTTTTTATGGACCATTTTTCTAATAAATTAAAATTTTCATTTATATCTTGTAATGCACTAATTCAAACATTCTGTTAACACTAAACCGATTTGGTGTACGATACACGCAACCCTGAGTATAGTTTCTTTTTAGTGTATTAAAGAACTATGTATGGATTATGTTTTATGAAATACATAAGGAAGCTTGTACTACATGAAACACTGACATGGCTTGTGTCACACATAAGAGTGACCTTCCTCAATAGCTTATGTTGTATACAATACCGAGTTTCACTAAAAAATGATATATTATTAAAATATTATAATTTAATGGGATATAAACTAGCTGTTATGATTATTATTAACCGAATTTTTAATATTTTATAACATTAACGTTAATATTTTTTATTTTATTGAACATGATATAATAATAAATTCAATTATTCTGATAAAATATCTATTTTAAAAAAATGCAGTTTTGCCACGATTTGATGGTGCAAAATTTTAAATATAGTTTTTAACACTCTTATATATTATATTTAAAATAAGAAAAGTCTTCTTCTAAAGTGGGACATCAAAATAATACTTGGATAGATTTTTTTTGTTTTTTTATGAAATTCAAATCTACATGAATAGTGAAAAATAATAAATTTTAATTCAAAACATCATTTTAGTATAATTTATTTATATAGATAGATTATATTTTAATTTGTTTTTAAGTGTGACTGGATTATGTGTTTATAATTTAATCCTATTATTGTCATCATATTTAATTTCACATTTAAATATAACTTAAATACATGACAATCTTTTGATATGTTTATATTTCTTAAAAACCAACTTTTTGGTTTTTAACAACAGAAAATAGTTTTAAATTAATTTCTACCAATTATGTGTTTTGAATTATCAAAAATGAATTCTATATTTATAATTATTGGATCAAAATTATGTTAATATGATATTTTTAATTTCCTGTATATTATGAATAGTAACTACATTAATATTTATTTACTATAGTTAAAGCTAAATCAGGTAAATTAGGGTGACTAAACGTATGATAATGATAATAAAATTATCCTAACTCCTGAAAAAATTTATTAGATGAATTAATGTCAAACTATTTAATATCTATGTTATAATTGATTCATTAAGTGTAGTTTTATCCATGAAAGTGATGTAATTATAATTAAAAAAGGTGACAACATGTAACTCTCATGTATCTTATAAGTATAATAATTTTGATATAGTGATAAACATAATAAAACATTGAACATAAATAGTCACAAAAATTATAATGAAATTATATACATCATTTGAATTTTTTTTATAATTTTTAAATAAAAAATAATTACCATTAAGGATGATACGATAGTGATGTAGAAATTAATTTATTGAAATAAATATAAAAAATGGTTTTAAAATATTAAAGTAAATATCATACGAACTAATTAATGTGTTGCATGAATATTTTATGTGACTATGACATATTAGAAGTATATTTAATATTTTGGTTCGAATTTATCTTATGTGTGGATTTTATTTAGAGTCAAATAAATGAATAATGTCAAAATTGACACTATTGATATTTTATTAAAATACATACTATTAAATTATTTAAAAATCATGAAAATATTTTAAAATAACAATGTGAATATTATGTGGTCTAAATGTCATAACTTATCCAACTAAGGTAAATTTTCAACACATAAGTAAATATTTATAACCATTTAATATTTATAATATTATTAACATAAAATAAAATAAAATAGATTAAATAAGGATAAATCAAATTGATAAGTTTTAAAATAAAACAAAAACATGTATCAATTTTATTTATAAGATTATTTTGACCCATGAACATATTATATTTGAAATAAATGAGTTTTTGAGCATTATGAAGTGAAATATAATTTATAACAAATTAATATTTCAAGGCTTTCCAAAGGATCCCCCCTCCCTTATAAAAGGGAAGTTCTCCTTGTCTTTTCATCACACCTCCAAATCCCTTTGGATCATCCAATCCCTAAAAAAATCACCCCCCAAAATCTATCTCCTACTCTTAGGGGATAAACATTTGGCAGAAATCCATATTAAGGAATTCTTTTGAGCATACAAAAAGGGGACACCTGAAAAAGAGGTAATTGTTTTATTATTTCTTGCAAAATTATTTTCTTCTTATACTTACTATTATTATATTTTTTCATAATAAAGTAATAAATATAGTATATTATATATTATTATAAATTATTATAAAATGGTACAATTTTATACCTACTTTTATCAATCCTACGAATAATAATATCTCAATGTGTTCGTCCATACAACCTACCATCTCCACGTTGTTGTGTAACTGTTATTCAATAATAATTAAATTGGATGAGTATATTAATGAGTATAATGGATGTAAATAGAGAATATAATATAATAATTCTTCTGTACAAATCATATACCATCTAGTTCTATAATATTTAACCCTCAAGGGAATGATATCATCGCTCATGCATACGTATGACTTTCTGTCCCCACGATGTGATGAGATTCATTCTCCACATTAACCATTCAATAATGATTATAAAGTATATATAAAAATTAAGCATAAAATATATGAAAAATAATTCTATTATATTTACCTGTGTATATATATATCATTTAAAAGCTTCTATTCAAATCAATAAGGAAATGGAAACAATGTTCATCTGTGTGTACGACCTATTGTCTCAATGAACAATGTATCCCATTTCATTTATCTATCTGTTATATATAAATATATATTGTTATGTAGAATATATATGATATATAAATCCTGTTTTGCATTCTAGAAGTATGTAAATCATTATCTATGTAATAATATTATGATTAAAAATTTAAATCATGCTTGATAAATAAAACTATTATTAACCAAAACGTTGCTTTATCATGGAATTGATAAATAAACGGGTAATATAAAATTGTAAGTGAATCAGAAATGATATCATAAATATTATTATGGTTATATTAAAAGTTAATAAAATGTTTAAACCCACTATACATGATTTTGGATACTCAATGAGGAAATGAGACCTAAGGTAAGGGATAATTTTTCAATTTCATTTTTATCTGAGATTGTCTATACAAAAAAATTCATTAGGGGTATATTTATCATCCATGTACATTATTTCGAAAATTGTTTTCAAATTTTTTTAATATTATTCAATGCATTTTTAATTTTAATTTTTCCAAATTTTTTACATTTACTACATTTTTTGGAAGGAATCGTTTCTTTCATTTAACTTACGAGTTGCTTTTTGACTTCTCCGAAAAATGGATTGAAGAATATTTTTTAACATATATGGAATGTACTAATTTTTAAATATTATTAATTCATTATTTCCATGAACCATCCTATAAACGATTTCAAATTTATTTTAAAAAAATCCATTCTTTTAAAATTACATGGCATTATGAGAAAAGAAATTGTTTTTGAAGATAAATGGATATTTTACTCATGAATTATGTTCGCGTGTTTTATCAAGATTATTTTCTATACTTGATGACATAGGGTAATATATATATACCTATTATTAATATTATTTTAATGTGTTAATTAGGGAATTATTATTATGAAATCCATTTATTTTATATGGATTATGTTATGATGGAATGATGTTTAAGAAACCCATGTTATTTCATGGGTTATTCTATTATCAATGATTACTTTTTAGTGGAACATATAATAATGAATTTATTATGATATGGGTGGGACCTATATCTCACATTAATGAATTGCGTAATGATTTATATCTCATGATATAGTCTTGACTGGAATGATAACTAAATGTTGTTCACTAATCAAAGGATGGAAGAATAATTAAACTTGGTTCCGTAATGGACATTATCCACTATGGCGGTCTTGGACAAAATTCCTTGGATACTATAGAAATCATATTATGTGCTTATATTTTGCCATAATTCCATGTTTTATACTAATTATATCATTGTTTATGTTCCATTATGATCTATACCTTACGTACCACCCTGATTTATTTGATGACTCGAGATTTTGAAATTTAAACATTATGTTCATGTTTTTATACTAATTTATTTAGGGTTTGTTCTCTATGTGTACCCTTAATTAGTAAGTGAGCAGACAATTTTCTAGGTTTTCTTTTCCCCTGTATAAAAGAAAGGTTTTAGGTAGGAAAACTAAATGGGAAAATTTTCATGGGAGATGTTGAAGATATTTCACTAAGTTTTATGATTATGTTTCATTTTTCAAAGACACTAAACTAATACGGTGTTTGGGAGTCTTTTTTGTGTCAAGTATTAATTATTCCTAAAAATAAATGTAATTTCTTTGTACTTCAGGATTGGTTCTTTTCAGTTTGTATCAAATCAATGTTTTTGTTAACCTTCGGAAACCAGGAGAAAAAAAAATTAGGGATATCCCTAAGGATAGTTTTATAGTATGACTAGGGATGACCCTAATGATATTTATAACTATAGATTATTGTCCTAGAATTAGGGTAAAGAATATTTATATACTAGTAATAAATCTAATATGTTAGAGATTTAATGTACTCCCCATTGATTTTGTTGTTTTCCTAGTATAATTTTATACACCTCACACTATTCTTTTTGGGTTTTAGAAAATGGTTAGAACCCAAAGGAACCATGTTAATGATCAATGCACTATGAAATATAATTATTTTACTCATTATCAACCAAATGTTATGGGAGATAGAATGAAAAATCTTATTGATATACTTATATAAGTATTGAATCATTTTTGACTTCCAAATAAGCTGATAAGAGAACAACATTCTATTGAGTACTTCATGAGGAAATTTCCACCTTCTTTCAGTGGGTATTCTGATCCACTTGTTGTGGAACAATGGATTAGTACCATTGAATATGAATTTTCTATCCATCTTTTCAGAACATGAAAAAAATCATTTTTTCTATTTATCATTTAGATGGTGAAGCAGACCAAGTCTTCGATGTGAATTATCTGTAAGAGAACGTAATGTTGATCGATTCATCAGTGGCTTAAAACCGAGTCTTCGATGTGAATTATCTATAAGAGAATTTATTAGCTATAATGAAATTGGGAATTGTGATATCAAGGTAGAAATAGAATTTGGTTTTACATATGGACCTCATTGTTTTGAAAAGAAATGAAATTGGAGTTCAATGGGAAATCTCAACAAAATGGTTAAAAGATGATGAATGTTTCCTTATTATCAATGTGTGGAAAGAAGCTTGTTGGAGATTGACTTAAAGAGACTATAATATGTTTTATGTGTGGAAAATAAGGTCATCGAACAGTTGAGTGCTCATGTAATAGGGAAAAGGTTAATAATTAATGGAATAGAGAAAATCCTACATAGAATGCACCCCCAACACGTGAATGCTACAATTTCAAGGAAATGGGGCATTATACTTACCAATGAACAAATACAAGGGTTAATGATGATGATTGACATCAAAAAACATTTAAGGCCAAAGATAAAGGAAAATCACTTGCGATCACTATTGCTGATATTGAGTATGACAATGTGGTGGGGAATTATTATGTGTTTCTATAACTAGATTCCAAAATAGTTTTGTTGGATCTATTTAATAGTGTCAAGGAGTATTGGAATATAAATGTATTGGACCATTGTGGTTTTACATAATTATTTGGTACCTATAACCATGAAAAGTGATTAATATATTTTTGGAAGGCACATTATAAGTATATAATGAATTGATAAGGTGATAATGAGATGTTTGATAATATTAATCACATAATGATTGATATAAATACAATGTTATATCATGGTTTGAGCATGGAAGTGGTTAATTTTGAAAGAACTCATATTTTTACTAAGGTTCTATGGTAATTCATATTATTATAATGTTTTAAGAGAATACATGATTATAGTATTCACATTCTTGGAATGTGACAACCAAAAACTACATTATGAGATATGGGATATAAATAATTAGTCTATTTAGTTTACCTCGTTCTAATGTTTTATATTTTCATTTTTTGGAAGGATTATAATGTTATCCCTTTATGAATAACATATGTTATTTTCTGATTGAAGTTTGTTAGATTAATGTATTATCTCACTATAGGTGGAATTATGGATTTATGACTACTAGTGCTATCAATTTGTTGAAATATATTGAATGACCTATCATTCTGTCGCATGTTTTGATAATATTTCAAGAATGATAAATTCAACATAATTTCATTAAATAAGAGATGATGTGTAAATTGTTCATGGAACGACCAACAGTGAGATTTTAATGCAATAAAGTAAGTATTTCATCTCATGTTATTCAAATTTAGGGAAAGGATCTTGAAAACTGAAAAATGTTATCTCTGTACATTCTTATCCGATGAATTATATGTTCTCATACATCATCTCTGATTTTTGGATTTATGGTTGTTTAATATCATCAACCTTGTTCTCTTTCACTACCCATCATAACATGATGGTTATAATTCTCTTCCATATCTATGTTTTCACTTCCCACCTATGTTATCCTATGTGGAAACCCAATTATGAGTTATGTGGGGTATCCTTCAGGTTTTACATTCCATTTTAAAATGATGTTTTACTATTCCTTTTTTACAATGTTGGTTTCCATGAATGAAAAATTCATGTAGTAAAGCATTTATAACCTCAAATAATTTCAAGGGAGAAATTCATTTTAACAAGTATATAATGTAACACATAGTGTTTTTATAAACAATTTTTTTCGAATGAATTAATATTTTCATTTATATCTTACAATGCATTAACCTGAATATTCCTTTCACACTAAACTGTCTTGTGTATGTTACACACAACACCAAGTTGGCATACAATACATGAAACATTGAGTATAGATTTTGTCCAATGTATAAAAGAACTATGTTTGGAATATGTTATACACAAAACCAAAGGAATCTTTCACTACAAGAAACACTGACACGTCTTATGTTACATTCAACAAAAACCTTCTTCGATAGCGTGATTTTTAGGCATTACCAGGTTTCACTAAACGATAATATATTACTAAAATATGATTATTTAATGGGAAATAAACAAGACGTTATGAATAGTATTAACCGAAATTTTAATTTTATATAAAATTATCATTCATCTTATGAATTTTGTAGAACATTATATATGAAGGAGTTCAATATTTCGGATAAAAGATGTATTTTTCAAAAAATAGTGTTTTCCCCTTTTAATGGTGCACTAATTTTATATCTATTTGTAGCACTTTTATATATTATATCTGAAAAAATTAATTTCTTATTTGGAAGTGGGACATCAAAATTTATCTTAGATAAAATTTTGGTATTTTTTGATAAATTAATATTTTGACGAATAGTAAAAAATATTGCATTTTAATTCAAAACTAACTTTTCGTCTAATTTATTGTTATAGTTAGATTATCTTTTTAATTGATGTTAAAGTATAATTAGTTTATTTTTTGGTAATTTCATTCAATTTTGTTCAATGGATGTAATTTCTCATAAACATTGACACAAAAATATGATAAGATTTTAGGAAGTTTTTATTTCGTAAAAACCCGGTTTTTAGTTATTGACAACAAGAATTTATTTTAAATTAATTTATTCTAATTATGTTTTTTTAAATAATAAAAATGGATTCGAGAATTTGAACAAGTGGGTCAAAATTATTTCAATAGGTTACTTTTATTTTTTCATTATTATTAATTGTATGTACGATAATTTTTATTTACCACATTTAAAGGTAATTAGGTAAAATAAAAGAACTAAAAATATGATAAAGATAATGAAATTACCCTAAAACCTATAAAAATACTATTAGATTAATTAAATTAAACCAATTTCAACAATGGGAAAGAATTTATTAATTTAATGTAACTTATTCAATGAATGGTATGTAATTATAAATATAAAAAAAGAAGGTTACAACATGCCATTGCCATATATCTTATACTTATAATAATTTTAATATAGTGATAAATAGAGTAAAACATCAAAAATAAATTTTTTCTAGAAATCTATTGAAAATATTTACATCATGTTAAATTATTTATAATTTTTAGAGATTAAATATTTACCCTAAATGAAGACACAACAGTGATGTAGAAATTATTTTAATGATAGAAATATCAAATAAATAGTTTTACAAATATTAAAATAAGAATCTTATGAAATAATAAATGTGATAAACGAATATTATAGATTCCTATGACATGTTATGAGAATATTAAATATTTTGGTTAGAATTTATATTGTTTCTGGATTTTATTTAACATTAATTAAATTAATAGTGTCAAAATTGACACTATTGATATTTTATAAAAATAACATAATATTAAATTACGGAAAAATAAAAAAAATATTTAAAAATTAAAAATGAAAAATAATATGGACTCATATTTGAGAATGTATCCAATTATAGAAAAATGGAAACAAATAAGTAATTATTTATAACTATTTAATATTTTGAATATTATCTCCACAAATAAAATTAAATAGTTTAAATAAGGATTAATAAAAATGAAAAGGTTTAAAATAAAACCAGACATGTCTCAATTTTATTAGTTGAGATTATTTCGAGCCATAATCATCTTATATTATAAATAAATTAGTTTGGGTGCATTATTAACTGAATATAAATTTAAAATAAGTTTCTATTTTAGAACATTCCAATGGTGCCCCTCCCCTCTCTTATTAGAGGTCACCTCTCTTTATCTTTAAATCACAACTTCAAATCCCATTATCTTAGATAAAACATCTAAATTCACCACCCAAAATATACCCCTTACTCAGAAAGGCAAAAAAATGGGTAGAAATCCATCTTATGGAGTTCTTTTGTGCATACAAAAAAATACCCGAAAAGTGGTAATTGTTTTATTACCTCTTCCAAAATTCATTTCTTCTTCTACTTCTTATCCCTGTGATTTTTCCATAATTAAGTATTAAATAAAGTATCTTCTATATGATGATATGTTTTTATAATAATAGTACAACCTTGTACCTCATTTTATGCATCCAACGAATAAAAATATCATCATGCGTGCGTACGTACGAAATACTATCTCTACGTTGTGGTTTAATTTTTGTTCAACAATAATTTATTTGGATGGGTATATTGATGACTATATTGGATTAAAATAATGAATATAACATGATAAATATTATGTAAAATTCATATACCATATAATTCCATGATATTTAACCATCAAGGGAATGATATCGTCACTCATGTGTACGTACGGATTATCGTCTCCACGACGCGATGAGATTCATTCTATACATTAACAATTCAATAATGATTCTAAAGTGTATATGATAAATAAGCATGAAATATATGAAATAATAATTCTCCTTGTATATATATATATATATATTTCATTTACTTTCTTCCATTCAATTCAATAAATAAATGGAAACAATGTTAATGTGTACATACGACCTAGCATCTCTACGAATGGTGTATTATATTTCATTTATCTATCTATTATATATATTTATATTCGGAAATTATATGATATATAAATCATTTCTACATTATTTATGTAATTAAATCATGATCTATAAAACAAAATCCAGAATAATAATTCAATACACGTTTGATAAAAAAATGATTATTACCCAAAGTATTGGTTTAACATGGAATTGATAAATAAATAGGTAATAGAAAATCATAAGTGAATCAAATATGATTTCATATATATTATTATGGTTCTTTTACAAGTTAATAAAATTTTTAAACCCATTTTACAATTTTTTTGGACACGTATGGATGAAATCGGACCCAAGGTAAGGGATAATTTTGCAATCCCATTTTTATTTGAGAATGTTTACAAGTCAATATTTACTTGAGGTATATTTATTAACCTTGTAACTATTTTTTAAAATAAAATTCAATTTTTACTATTCTTTTATTTATGTTTAATTTTATTTTACCCATTTTGACGTTTATTATATGTTTTGGATCTAATATTTCATTCGGTTACCATATGAGTTACTCTTTGACATATCCTATAAAAGTATGAAGAGAATGATTTTTTAACATACACAGCATGATAGGATTTTAACATCTTCTTAATGCCTTATTTCTATAAAGCTTCCACTACAAAATAAAAAATTTATTTTCAACAAATTTATTTTCTTTTAAAATTTAATTCCATTCGGATAAAAGAAAATGTTTTTGAAAAAAAAGGATATTTTCCTCCAGAATTAAGTTCAAGGATTTTATCAAATTATTTTCCATTTAAGATGACATTGTGTTATGTTTCAATCCCTATTATTACTATTATTTGATTGTGTTAATTATGTAATTAATTTTATGAAAAGCATTTATTTTATTTGGATTTTGTTATGATGGAATGATGTTTAAGAAACCATTTTTAATTTAAGGGTTATTCCATGATGAATGATGAATGTTTTTTGGAACATTTAAGAATGATTTAATTATGAGATTGGTGGGACTTATATCTCCCTCTAATGAATTGGATAAATTTATATATCACATGATATAGTCATGACTAGAATTAAAATTAAATCTTGTTTATTAATGCATGGCTAGAACAACAAGTAAACCCGGTTCAATAATCGAGTTTGTCCATTGTGATGGTCTAGACAACAATACCTTGGTAGTTATGGAATCAAAATTATGTGATTATTTGTCTACCACAATTCCATGTTTTATTCAAATACTATCATGGTTAACGTTACATTATGATCTATACCTTACGTACTAAAATTATTTATTTCATGAGTATTGAGTTTCATATTTAAAATTTATGTTCAGGTTTTTACATTCTTATGTTTATTATTTTTTCTATATGTTTACCCTTAATGTGCATTTGAGATCACCCTTTTTTATGTTTTATTTTCCCCATGATATAAACAAAAATTTTAGGTAAGAAAAATAAAATGGAATATTTTTATGGGAGATTTTGAAGATATTTAACCATGTTAGAAGATTATGATCCATGTTTCCAAAGACACTAAACAAATACAGTCTTTGGCCATATTTTTGTATCATGTATTAAGTATTCTGTAAAAGAAAATTAATGTGTATGTATGTTAATATTTGTTTGTTTCACCTTCTACCTTTTATGGGAACTTAAAAATATTTCATTATTGCGACCATCTATTTTTATACAGGGACAATACATCTCTTTTTTAGAATACATAAAACATTACACGAATAGATGCCCAAATACTGTATTAGTTTAGTGTCTTTAAAAACAAGGAAACATAAACACCAGTACATTAGTGAGATACATTATCTATGACTAGGTTTTTCATGACTATATTCCTTCCTAGACACATGAAATATATTACATATCATTATAAAATGAGGAAGGAAACATGAAAAAAGTTGTGATTATAGGCTCAGTAAGGGTTAACAAGGGAGATATGTGAGCAAAATATTGAATATAACAGTATGAGAACATGATAATATAAATAGAAGATCACACCCTATATATAAAATATTATGTATATTAATCAATGAATAAATATATGCAGTTAAAAGGACATGAATCAAAAGGAAATGATGAACCTAATCTATGAAAGCATAATATAGTAATAACACATAGAATTGTGGAAAACACATAAAATTATAATATGATTTCTATAGTATAAAATTAAAAATTTCCGAGACCATATTTGTAGTTTTTTTACTCCCTATTCCATTTTGGTAGTCATGGTTCACTCCCATGGCCATCTAAGTACCTTTAGTTCACTCCTCGTACTATCTTGGTAGTTATAGTTCACTCCCCTAGCCATCTTAGTAGTTAGGGTTCACAACCAAGACCATATTATTCTATCTCATGAGATATAAATAATTACCCAATTCATTTTAGGGATATGTATGTCCCACAAATCTCATAATATAATCATACATTCATATTCCATAATATCATAATCATTAATATCATAACCCATGAAATTTATTGGGAATCATAATCATTTAATCATATCCTAACCTGTGGAAAATCTGATAGGTTTCTTAATCATTTAATAAAATCATAACCAATAAAATTAATAGATATTCAAAAGAATATAACCCATAAACAATGAAATGAATTCATTAATATATTAATCATGAAGGAGAAACATGTTCCATGAACATCATTCCATGAAAACAAAATTCATTTAAGGGAACAATGTGAATTAAACCGCTGAATCATTTCCCCATATACTCATGAGTAACACCAATAGATGTTATCCTAGATGGAACATACTTTTGAATGATCCTTTAGAAATATATATTGAGGAAAATAATATTTCTTTATTGAATGTTTCATTTTCAAAAATAAAACCTATAAAATTTGTTTTATAGAAATAAACATAAAAAACTATAATGAATGATTGAAAAAATATATTAATACCATTTTAGATTAAAATTAATTTTTAAATTAAAAATAAATCATTAAAATGTTTTAAAAACCATTTCTTTGAAAATAGTTTGGAAACATATATATGAAGCATTCAATTTGTTTTAAAACCTTTTGTTTTAAAATACATTGAAAATATATAAAGAATGCGTAAAAATGTTTTCAAAATCATTTATTTTAAAATAAACTAAATACCAATAAATAGAGGTTGAAAATTTTTATTGAAATAAATTAATTTGAAAACTTATAAGAAAATCATGAAATTTTTTTGAAAACCATTTTTCTTGAAAACTTATAAAATATCTTGAATTTTTTTTGTAAATTTTTTATCCAAAATATTCATTGAAATAATTAATTTACAAAATATTAAGAAAAAATAACTTTTAATAAAACATTTCAATTTTGTAAAGGAAGCTTCAAGGGAATTTCGGCCATAAAGGTGGGTAAATATGTACTAACTGAAAATTCCTTTTGTACTATAAAATGTTTATAAAGGTTCCTTAATTGGAAATGACAAGAAAATGTAATATTAAAAACATTTTTCAAAAAATAAAAAAATGGGTAAAAATTAATTTTAAATTTCATATGATAATAATAATATAATTTTGGAAACCATATAGAAGATATGGTTTTAAAAGAACACTGATTTCTAACCTAAAAGGGGTTATGTTCTGGCTTTCAAAAAAACACTTTTTTTACAATATTATATACCCATGAGTGAAAATCTATTACCAATACATGAAGATATATTGAATAACTAAAGGAGAATAAAATTAATTAGATTAATTAAGATATGGATGATATTATTTCATCAATGGAATTATAAACAAAACCAATCGCAAAAAAGCAAAGAGATTTCCTGGATAAACTACTACCTGTAGGATCGAAATATGATGCAGATGCTCAATATACAAGAGGGGGGGGGGGGTGAATCGTATACTTTAAAAACTCATTTGGAAACATTAAAGTTGATATAAAACTTGTATTTTGACCTTATGAAAAACTGTGTTTAACAAAGTTAATCAATGTATATTCACAAGACCTCTTATTTCTACAAACTTGCTAGGTTCCAGATATATGGTTCCAGAAATGAAACTTAATAAAAGTTTACAATGAAAAATTTTATACCTTAAAGTGTAGAGAATCCTTTTAATTAGAGTATACAAGTACAAGAAATTATAAGATAGTTATACATTCCTTATTAATCAAAATGCAGTGGAAAATAAACAAGAAATAGTACAATTAACATGTTTGAAATCATTTAACTCAATGATCAGGGTATCCAAAAAACATGGAAAAAGTCCCCTTGATTTATACTTTTAAGAAAATATGTCTTATCCACATCAGGGTAAGCCCTCAATAATAATATCACAGTCTGGCTTGCTATCCCCACAAGCCCTTGAACATCAATGTAGTCAGATCCTATGTCATCCTTATCAAGGAAGTCCTCGAACATTATGGATGTCAGAACCTCTATCTTCCTATCCCCATATGTCATTGATTGTACACAACAACTATCATAGTCGCATGAATCAAGCTGAACAAGATGTTCAATATACACAAGGGATCAGTGTCTCTTTCACTAGAAATAACTTCAGTAGCATGTAATCTCTAGAGTGATCAACAACTATCAGTTGTTATGAGCTCGTTCAAATGAGATCTTATTTATAGGCCTTTCTCTAATGGTCAACTCCCTCCTCCAACAATCATATTTTTCAGTGAATCTCAGAGGGAACTGTACATGTGTTACTTAAACAACAGTTAATTAGAAATAGAATGTATGACATCATATCATTACTATAACAAGTGGGAGGAAAATAAGGTTGCTTAACCTAATCTATTTTCCAGAGTCTAGGGGTAAAATAGTTCGGAGTCAAAACAAATAAACACTTGGAGAATATAAATCATAAATATCCAGATTCTATTTTTATGGAATTTGGAACCTGAATTCTATAGATTTTGGAGTCTTAATTCCAATGGGTTTAGAATCTGAAATCTAAGGAATTCAGAGTCTAAAATCTTAGGAATTCAGTGTCTGATTTTTGGGGAATTAGAAGTTAGAATTCTGAGGAATTTGTCGTCCGAATTCTATGTAATTCGGAGTCGGAATTCTAAGAAATTCAGATTTGGAGTTCTAAGGAATTCCGAATCCGAATTTCAAAGAATTTAGAATATGAATTTCCAATAATTCAGAACCTGAATTTCAGATAATTTGGAACCTACATATGGGACCTGAAATGGGAATCTGGAAATAGAATACTCTATATCTATGGATTTAGGATTCTAAGGTTTTAGATTTGAAACTGAATTCCAGACATTCGAAATTAAATGAGTTAGGTTTAGAGGAACAATAACATGAACAATAAAAACCAAGGTAAGAAGAAAAATTACTTAGAAAAGGAAAATTTCCTATTTAAGATAAATCTTCATGGAAATAAAATTTTCCATGAGATAGAGTGTTTGTGATTTTCAAAACATAAAGGAATGAAAATGTCCTAAAGAACACTTATTGACACAAAAATCTCCCCCATTTGGGAAAGCACAAACATCCTCACTAAAAATAATATAAGGAAATAGAATTTTATAGACTTGTAAAATACAAATCTCCCTTATAAAAATGAATCATAGTGAATATTACTAAATCCCCCTTAGGATTTGGAACCACTAAGGATTGTATTCTTGATTTTATAAATGAGATTTTACAATATCTTGCAAACAAAAATCTTCATTAATAAGGAATTTTCCATAGATGAACTCCCCATTACGTTGGGGAATATCTTCATTACATATTATTCTTTTTATCATTCATTTCTCCGCCTTTGTTATTTTAAAAAAGGGATAAAGAGAATGGAAAAATTGGTACCTGAAACAATATTATAAAACAAACAAATATATGGAGAACAATGAAAATTTCATTAAGTTCGACAGTATTGGTACAATGAAAAAAATAATGCAAAAGATCAGAATGGAATAAAATTATCATTCTTTATCCTTCAGCATCAGTTTCATTACAATGGTTTTTAGCTTCATGAGCTCCTTGTGATCCTATTCTGCACACTTATGAAACAGATCATGATATTTACTTTTCTTTACTAATGATATATTTTTTTCTTGTTGGGCCTTAAGACATTTTTCTTGAGCTTTCAATTGTTCATCTTGCACAACAAGATTCCCTTAAAATTCGATTATGAGATCCCCTTCCCTCTTCCAATACATGGCCATAGAATATATTATTCCATTCAGATCCTTATCTTCTTTCTTCTGAGTTGCATGTTTAAAGGATATATTTTCCTCAAAAAAATTAGTATATTCCTTGATCTTCGCATCTTTGGTGTCAAATTCATCCTCGACATTATCATGAAATTATTTAATGATTATCATTTATTCTATTATCTTCCTTGACCAGCTTTTAATATTCATACAAGATCATTTATGAGCCTCATAACCAATGTGAAAAGATTTGAATTCTTCTTCCAGATCGACACATTTATCCATAACCATGGCTGAATGTGATTTTTGATTTATCATTTTCTAAAGCATTTGGAATCATAAGTTTATAAATGGGAATAAGATAATAGTACCAACCATCATTTTCAATGATTTAACAACAAAATCTAGTTCAAGGGAAGAAGATTCGGAATCAGATAGTTTGGTTGGTGATGATTCTTTTTCCAACTCAATAGAATTTCTCTTCGATTAACATCCAACAACATTATTTTTCACCATAGGTTTTTTAAGTGTATGGACTAGAATTGGCTTTCCCATATCAACTATATTAATGATATGTTCTTCTTTAGGAGATTCATACTCACCGTTAGATAACTGAACAATTTTATCTTCCTCAACATTATCTTTCTCAGCATTTTCCACATTATCTTCCAGATGAACGAAGTAATTATTACTACTTTCATCATTTGTTGGATTATTCACATCTTCCTAACCCTTCTCCTCATTCCCTGGTGTAGCAAGTTTTGAGGATTCGGCTTGGGATGTCTGGATCTATAATTTTACAAAGGAAATTTCCTTCTAATGGCAATCTTTAACTTGATTTATGATATCATCAGTTTCTTTCCATTCTTATTCTTCCTCTTATTCTTCTTCCATTTCCTCTTCCTCTTCCTGAACAATTTCTTCTTCTTATTCAAGATCCCGAATCACCAACTTTTATTCTAGAGTCTCAGGATGTGATTCCATCAAAAATGATTTTGGCACTGTGATTTGTTTAAATGCTTTCTAAGAATCCTTGTGAAGTTATTGAACAATTTCGGATTCAAAAAACTTCTTATTTTTATTATAAAATTCATTAATAGAAATTGTCTTTACTGCTTTAGCCTCGGCAAGGTGCAAGCCAAACATAGGCTTCTCTTCAATCCTGTTTTTCATTTCTTTTCTCCATTTACCCACTAATTCACCAGGATATGCTTTTTGATTCTTTTTCTTCGCTGGTGTTGACTAAATTTCCTTAGCCACAATAATTTTTTCTTTCTTTTTTGGCTCCTTTGACTTTCTCTTCCTTCCACCCTTTTTGGAAGACTCAACCATTTTTTATTTCTTTGAAATAGCATGTATTTATGCTTCCAAAAAATCATAAAATTCATTTGAATCACTAAAAAAACCAACTTTTATTCTCCTTAGAGTGTCATCACTCAAAAACATCACAATGAAATTCCGGGGCATAGAACTGCAAAAAAATTTAATGGACTGAAGGTAAAAAAAACTATAATCATTGAAAGAACAGCTGGATACATGATAATATGAGACATCAGATTTCTATTCTTGATATTATCAATCATAACCAAGATGTACTTGACTAGGTTAATCTTCGTGAGGTTCACCATGAAGTCAAGAATATAGATATCACTTTTCTTTAGCATATCATTTTCCCCTTTTCTCGGAATTACAAAACTATGGACCCATAACTCAAGAATCCAATGGTTTTGTGGAGAGATGAATAATTTTTAGAGTTATCACCTCTTTCAAACCAATAATAGAAAGAGCCTTCTCATTATCAAAAGATCCTAAAGCATCCGATTATTTTTTAGAACAAAATTTTGCTTCTCCTTCATAAGGAATTCCGATTGAACAAGATACCTTGCTGTAACAAAGAGATTATGTCTTCCCATATCTCTCGAAAAGAAAATTTATCTATCCATTATTCTTTAATAAAGTTAACTATTTCATAGAAATCTACCATCAAATCCAGATACACCAAATTATATGCCTTAGGATTTGAAATACAAAGTCTCTCCTAGACATTCAACATAATATTATTAGAAATTATAGAATCAAATTTGTCGATGAATTTCGAATCAACTATCCTTTCTCCATATATCTTCCATTCATATATTTCCTTAATATTTGACATATCTTTCTAAGGATATGCTTTAGAAGACATTTATAACTAAAGTAACTTAGGATATTTGGAACAACCTTAAGTATAGAGATAGAGCTTTAGCACATGAAAGCATGAAAAACCGATGTAGGACAACCATCAGGGGTCATTATTTAGGCAATTAAGATGACAGTCCACCTTCCATGGATAATCCAACGGTTGAAAAAAATATGATCAAATTTGGCGGTTGAGATGATAGCTGATGAAAGAATTTTTAGGGGTTCCGATCATTTTAGTTTTTAAATATAAACATTTTGATTTAAGGAAAATTGAATCCGAAAAAAATTAACAACAAAATGAAAATACCAGTAAGTAAAAAGATGATTACGAAAACATAGGAAAGGAAACATAACTTTCATATTAGCTAGGGAAAATTATTCGTAATGAGGAAAATTTTTCTTAGAGAACATTATATTCCATTAAATGGATATGAATAATTCTAATTATGAAAAAATTTAGATTACTAAAATTATAGGTTAAGAAAAATTTAGACTATGAAAAATTTATATTACGAAAAATTTTGATGACAAAAAATTTAGACTACCAAGAAAATGTAATCCCCCTATGACAAAGAGTTTCTTATTATTAGGAGATATGTTTTAAAAAATGTTTATATAGAATGTTACCTTACGATTATAATTTCTAGCTTCTGTTTAATGTATTCAAATCAATTGGAGGGTAAATATTTTTGGAAAATATCAGTAAGTAGAACGTGCGTTCCAATAAATTGAAGAATGATATCTCCTTTTGTCTTGATAATATTTTCAAATAAGTTTTTGTTACCAGTCATATGTTGAGAACATCCACTGTCCAGGTACCATGTATTGTTGTTGGTACTATCTTTCCTTTCATAAAAAAGTGTTAGACTTTCTGAATCCAAAATTTCTTGGATGTAGAAACATCAAAAGATTTTTTTTGGAATCCAAATATTCTTATAAAAATAATCTTTATGAAAACCTAAAGAATGTGTTTTTTTAAGGAACAATTTTTTTCCCAATTCCCACCACACTGACACTCAGTGCAGAATGAAGCACTTTGAGGAACAAAGTAATTATAACTACAAACTAGTTTTGAATGAGTACAACCAAATCTAGAATTATTCTTTAGAGGTCAAATTTGGGAATACATATTATGAAAGTTATCCTTACCTAAGGTAATGATTAAAAAATACATCCTCAAGGAAAATAATTCTAACTTCAGTCTAATAACTATGTTTTTATCCTCAAAAACATTATTTTTTTCACTAGAGTTGGTCTCTGAAATATGTTTCTTAGAAATTACTTTTTCAGGTTCCTTTGAAATATTATACTTCTCAAAACAAACTTCTCCAATGGGGGTTTGAAATACATTAAAAACAATAATTTTATTTATCATGATCTTTAAAAAGATATGATACTTCTTTAGTAAGAATAGAAATTATAGAATTTTCCTTATCAAGTTTTTTCTTGATGTTCAAATTTCAATTCTCAAAAGCTTATCAATCTTGGAAACTTATTAATATTTAGGTAAAGTATTATATTCATCAGAAAAAGATTATTCATCCAATGATTCATAATATTTATTATTATAATTTAAAGATACATTGGTTATAGATTCGGCATTGTTTACATGAGAAATTAGACAATGATTTTCAATGGTTAACTTGGAAATTAAACTGCGATTCTTCTAACTAGAAGATTCATACTATGAGGATTCCTCAGAAGAGTCACCACCACTAGCACTCTAGTTGTCGATAGCTTTCAAAACATTCCGAGCATTAGTTTTTTAATAATTATTTGTATTTATCCCAAATTTATTTTCATTTATATCCTTTTTATTATGCACAGGACAATCTGGCATTTTATGACCAACTCTTTTTCATTCATAAAAAGTGACTTTAGAGTCATTCTTGTATTTTATTTCCATCTTCTTATATCTATACTAGAAAACATTCTTCTAAACAATATTGTTCATCCATCGAGCAAGATTAGCTAGTTCATTCTCATAATGTTCACTTTCAGTTGATTCAGATAAAACATTGACTTTTTTAGACTTGGATATTGTAGCCCTTTCAGGAGCCTTTGCTTTAGTAGTAGTAAAGGCTACACTTCCATTACCAATTTTTTCAAATTAGTATCTCTTTTCATTCATTTCTCATGTTGAAGAAGAGTTCCAAAAAGCACATCAAGTGTAATCTGAAATACTTTCCAATTCACATCAATAGTTGTTCTCTTAGATTACCACTCATTTGGAATGATATCTATAATAGTGTCCACAATTGCCTCATTATCTAATGCTTTCTCAACCATATATTGTAAACTGTTAATAGCAGTCATAAAATTTTGATGTACCTTACACACTGGTTCTCAATAATGAAATAGAAAACCATGATATTCTGCTCTAAGCATAGCTCTTCTAGTTTTTATAACCTTGGAAGTATCAAAATGAGAATGCTCTAATTTCATCCAAATACAATTTGTAGCTTCACAAGAATAAATCTGTCTACATATATTTTTGGTCATAGTACACAAAAAATTATTGCGTAACTTGTAGTTTAGTTTATATTCTTACTTTTCTTGATTAGTAGAAGTTCTGACTTCCTTATCAAGAATCTTTTAATCTCCAGTAAGAATAATAAAGTTTTCCAATCCAGTATTAATAAAAAAGTCTTCATTAGATCTCTCCAATATTCATAATCATTCCCATCAAATATAGGTAGTCTAGTAGGATTAATATTTTCAATCGAACCAATATTCATTCCATCCATCTAAAATAAAATCTCTTTCCATAGAAACATGTTAATAGAAAAAGTTTATAAACAAGGATAAAAATCCTAAGCAAGGAAAATATATGATGAACATTGATAACTTGAGAAATAAATAATTTATGTGAATATAAGTATTTTAGATACCTTATATAATTCCAATTTTAGCATCAAAATATGATTTAGATGCTCAATATAGAAGATGAGGGTGAACTTTATCATTCAATAATTTCCTTGGAACCTTTAATGATTATATAAAACATTCATTTTTCACCTAAAGAAAAATTATTTTTTATAATGTTAAAAAAGGTAAATTCAAAAGACCTCTTAGTTTTAAAAACTTGCTAGGTTCCGGATATATGGTTCCCAAAATGAGACGTATGAAAAGTTTACAAGGAAAAAAGGTTCTTCCTTAAAGTATATATAATCTTATTAATCAGATTATACATGTTCAAGAAAGTATAAGATAGTTATAATTTCCTTATTAATCCAAATACAGTGGAAAATAATCTTGAAACAATGCAAGTAACAAGTATGAAATCTGTTAACCTAAGGAGTAGGGTATCCAACAACCATAGATAAAGTTACCTTGATTTATAATTTCAAGAAACATTGTCTTACCCATACAAGGATAAGCCCTCGATAAGAAAATTCGAGTCTGTCTTGCTATCCCTACAAGTTGTCAAACAGCAAGGTAGTCGATGCCTCTTTCTTCCTTATTGAGGAAGTCCTCAATCATTAAGGTAGTTAGAACCTCTATCTTCATATCCTCATAAGTCCTTGATTGTACATAGAATCAAATGGTGTTTCAAGAAGCAAGATGAACAATATGTTTAGTATGCAAAAGGAATTATATTCTCTCTCTAGAAATTACTTTAGCATCATGTAATATTCATATTGATCAACAACTATCATTTATTATGAGCTCGTTCAAATGGGCTTCTATTGACTTGCATTTCTCCAATGTTTTTCTCCCTCCTCCAATGGTCATATATTTCCTTGAGTCTATGAGGGACTTGTACACATGTCTCATAAAAAACGGTTAATTAGAAACAGAATGTATGACATCATTTCATTACTATAACAAGAGTATAGAAATTAAGGTGGCCTAACCAAATCTATTATTTAGAATCTAGGGAAAAATAGTTCATAATCAAAACAAATAAACACTTGGAGAATATAAATCATAAATATCTGGATTCTTCTTTTCAAGGAATTCAGAACCAGAATTATATAGATTTCAGAGTCTGATTTCCAATGTGTTCAGAATCAGGATTCTAAAGAATTTAGAGTCTGAATTCTGAGGAATTAGGTGTCTCAATTCATTGCAATTCACAGTTTTAGGTTTGATGAATTCATAGTCAACATTCTAAGGAATTCATACATTTAATTCTAAGGAATTAGGAGTCTGAATTCTATGAAATTTGGAATCCGAATTCTGAGGAATCCAGAATCTGAATTTCCAAGAATTCAGAATCTGAATTTCATTTAATTCGTAACATGAATTTCAGAGAATTAATATCCTAAATTCGGAACAATAAATCAGTATCTAGAAATAGAATACTCTATTTATATGGATTTAGGATTCTGAGGTTTAAGATATGAATCCGAATTTTACCCTTTAGAAATAAAATGAGTTAGATTTAGAGAAACTAAACCTGAACAATGAAAACAAAGGTATGGAGAAAATATCCTTGGGAAAAGAAAGTTTCTTTATTATGATAAATATTTGGGGAAATAAAATTTTCCTTGGGATAGAGTGTTTGTGATTTTCAAAACATAATATAATGGAAAATTCATAAAGAATCCTCATTTACATAGCACTACCACTTTGTAACTTTGAACCTTTATCGTAATGTAATAAAATGAAATTACATGTAGCTTAAAATATCCAAAAAATATTATAATCAAGACTTAAAATTTTAATGTTAGTATGTACTACTCATGGGGAAATATGAGTGTGTATCATTTCATATGTCTTAATAAAGGAAAATTGATATAGAATTACTTTACCAATTTGGTAACATTTGAAACATAATCCCTATAAAAGAAATATAATAAAATGGATGTGTAAATAATAATTTTTTTATAAGTATCATAAAATTCATCCAAGGGTAGTATACACACCTCACAAAAATATTGGCTAGTCAATAAAGAATTTATCTCATATAAATAAAAATTGAGATAAAATTCACTCATCTTCTATATTGACTAATTTCGAACTCATAAAAGATTCGAGTATAATAAATGAAATTTTATTATAAATATTTTATATATGAATATTCTTATATCTAATAGAATATATGGTTTACTTTTTACCTTATATTACCCACTTGTTAATAATTCTATGTTATGGTTCCACATCAGGTAACATACTCTTTGTTCTTCACGTGTATCTTTATCGGTTATATCATTTATACTTATATGTATATCAGGATTTATTGATTATAAACCATAAAATAAATATCATGTATATTAATTATGTTTTTATTATAATAATATATGGGATATTTAGCTATGAAATGGAAGACACTGTTCTTGGGGATGTTAGGTTATACGTACGCATGAACAAAGTTTCCTTTTTATTGCAGTATTGTAAGAAATAGATTAAATAGAATATAAGTATCTATATATGAATATATATAATAATAAAATTGAAACAATTATATAATATGTAGCAGGTAAGTTCACCAAACACTTCCATAACAAAATTCATGTAGTGTGTGCATGAATAACATTGATTTGAGGGGTAGTATTCTACACTTTCTAAAATGAAATTATCATATTTACATCAAATGGAAAGTAAAAATATATGTGTTTTCGAAGTATTAAATAAGAATAAAGGAACAATAAATAAAGTATAAAACATATATAAATATATTTTCCATCATAACATCCACTATTAGAGGTGGTAATGGAAAAAATATTAATCATCGTTTCATGAGGCAGTAGTTCGCTATACATGAAAACATGAAGTATGTTACCTAATAGATGTAAGTGTGAGTAAGTGTAGCATGAAACCATATCATAAAAACTCTAATTATATAGTGGATATTGTTTTTTATTTATATTCATTTAATAAGGATAGTTTAGGGGTGGAGAAAAAAAATAAATGAAAGAGCATGGGGGAGGATGTTACCTTTTATTCGAGTGACTCATTTCGGTTCTAACCAAAAGGATTTCATGCATTAAATTATGCCAAAAATGGTCTATATAAGGAATAATTGAGTTATATTTATGTGACATTTGGTCAGGTATTGGTTGAGAAAAAATGGCTTGATTGGTGTGAATAATTGGGATGAGAGGAGGTTGATTTATAGTGGAGGCTGAGCGACACTCTTGTAAATTTTTGGAAAATAAATTCCACAAATATATTTCTCATAGAAATTGTGTATAATAATGGTACAATGTTAATAAATTGTAGTATAGGGTATATATATGTCTAGAAAATGGCACTTGAATATGTTTCTATGACATTTATGCCCTTAATATTAATGTTTTGTCACATATTGAGCTTAATTTCACCATAATTGTTGTAATTAATTTTAACTACATTCACTAATATTAATTTTCAAAAAAGAATTTTAACATATTAGAAATTATAAAATTTTCATGATTCCAATTTTCCAATATTCCAATCACAGAAGTTGATGAAATTTATTAAAACGTAATCTTGCAGACCGGACAACACTATGAGGGTTTAATGTATAAACTTCAAAAAACATTTCTATGATTTTTAGTCAAAATAATATTTAAATTGATTCCAATAATAAATGGGATTAATTGATAAAAATATGATCTAATTAAACTTTTAAAAATAAAATGTAACAATACATATAATCAAATTTGATGAAAAAAGAGTATTAAAATATAATTTAGTATTTTTAAACTATTCATTATATATAAAACCTTACATAAAAATATAAAAAATGTAAACTGACCAAAATTTTATATTTCAATTTTAAAAATGATGTTTATTTGGAAATATTTAATCTATTAAAGCTCCATAAATTGAATTCAAAATGGGGTTTTCATTAAAATGTGGTAAAACTACCTGTATAAAAATATAGGGTTTTAAGACTAGAATTAGGGTAGTTCTTATTTTATGTCAATAAATTATAGTAGATAAATTAAAAAATATTGTATTGAATATATTAAATATTTATTTCATTAATAACACTACTTAATTTTAATTAATTTAACTTATTTATACAAAAAACCTTTGGAAGTATAGAAATAAAAATATATCCTTTATATTCAATTGGTTCTAATATTTTGATATCTAATTAATTGGTAACAATTGAATTATTATTATATATGTGTAAACCATATATATTAATATGTTATATAATACTATACATAACCACTAATTGAACAGCTAGTTTATATCTTAATATATTAAATAAAAAATATTATTGTTTGGTAAAACTAGGGTTTTTGTGTTATGAAAGCCATTAAGGAAAGTCATTGTACTGTATAATGAAAGTTATTCTTCATGTTCCATGTCGGTAGATATAAAATTTATATTTTTTTAGACCATGATAAACATGATTTTTCATATTACTCAGAGAAAGTATAGTGTTGTAATATAATCACTTTTTAGTGTTGTGTTAAATGAAAAATATCGAAAAGATTATATAAATTTGAAAAAAATTTAAACAATTCAAGGGGTGTATCATTCATCATATGATGAAGATTAATAAGATACTAGTTATTGTAGATACTTTTATTAATACCATCACATAAATGGTGACACTTACATTCCATGTTGTATACATAATCTGTAACATAGCCGGATAGCCCTGAAAATGTAGCCTCATACAAAATAAAAAATTATTATTCATTTTAGTTTAAACTAAAGAAATTTATCTTCATTCTAGTTCTTTTTTAATAATGCTAATATTTTTAAAATAATCAATATTTAGAAGCTTTCTATTTTATATGTTATATAACTTCTTCTTCTCTAGTATTTTGAATGAATGAACACCATTGTTCAGCATCGCCCTTGAGCCAATCTGCTATAATTTTAAATTTTTCACTTCATTACATCGTAATTGTAGAAATATCTTCACAATGGACTTAATCCACTGATATGTTTCCACTAGATTAGTAGTACCACTAAATGATGAGGGATTCTTCTGAATAAAGTGATCCAACATTGGGGAATCACAAAATAGAACAAAAACGTTGCTCCATTCAATAAATGCTATTTTTTAAAACATAATTAAGCATCCCTAATATATCCACAATAATATTAGTACAAATACATACTATATTGGATTCATCTATAAAGAAATATTAACATTTTCTATTAGTATTGATAAACTTTTTCATTCCTATAAACATTAAAAAAAATGAAATATACTAGATTACATCATTATATTATGAATTTTAATCCTAAATGTATAATTATGAATATGGTGTAACACTTAATGTTATTTTAATATTTATTCATTTTTAATATAAAAATAAAAAATCCTGGTTTCATTTGGATTATATTTATTTTTCAATAATTTAAAATGGTTTATAAATAAAATGTAAATTATCTTAAGCATATTCTTTAGGAGTGTCGAACTGTCAACATAGTGAGGACCACTGTTGAGAACTATGTGATGATTTTTTCAAACCTATTGAATCTTTTTCTACATTATGACCATATGGTACAACTATTCAATTACCATATCAACATTCAGTATCCCAAAATGGTTGTGCCACTATAAAAAACCACACACTCCATTCCATATGAAATTTTTTGTATTTTCTTATATACATATCCTCAAAGTATCGAATTGGGTTATATAACCTAATCAATGTTTTACTTAATCACATTTCTATTGTTTATATGAAACTCTATCTAATAAAAATTTAAATGAAATATTCTATAGTAACATGAAGCTAGATTCTACATTATTACATTAGAACTATATACAAGTGAGTGCATCATAAATGGAAGAATAGTTTACTATTATTATAGAATAAGAAGCATATATGATACCCACTATATATAGGGGTAAAAATAGAAAATATGACATTTGAAATTGTTATGAAATAATGAAACACATTAAATGAAATCAAATTTAAATCCCAGGAAAAGAAAAAAAATAATTTTGGGCAAAAAATACTTATTAAGGGATACATATAATGAAACATTTATTTAATCAATAAGGTATAATCAATATGCAATGGTAAATAACTAAAAAAACTTTCCATTAAATAAAAAACTATACCTTCATAATTGGATAAGGTATAATCTATATAGTAAGGTAAATAACATAAATCATATTCCATTTAACCAACAAACTATGAATTAAATTCACGGAGGGATAATATCAATGAGAAAATTTCTTGGAAAATAATAATTATTAAATTTTGGATTTAGTAAATTTTTAATTATTGGACTTCATGATCAGTAATCATCGTACCACTACTGTCATATCCATTTAGAATTCAATTTATAACATTTGGAATAACCCATTTAATTTGTATAACTGATTTGTCTCATGAGGCCTTCATATGAACCGAAGGGATATTTATAACTAATAACCAACCATAACTACACATAAAAATCCTTTCTAATATATATAATAATACATTTAATTCATTAATCAATGTTCTTTATCATCAAATATTATAATTGATTAATGAATATATATTTATGAATATTTCCTAATTAATTAAAATAATATTAAAAGTAAACAAAATATGTTTAAATGTTATATGGTTTTTGAAATAGTCATATCCATGATGAAATTAATATGGATATCTAAGATAAATGTATTTAAAAATTTAAAATGATCATAAAAATGTTATTATTTAAAGAAAATGTTAATAATTACTAAAGTTAGTAAGAGTGTACAATATTTTTTAACTCTTTGGTGACTTTTAAATTTTAATCAATGTAAGAATTAACAAACATAAGAAAATTAATAATAAATAAAAAATATATATTCATTTTAAATTCATAAAAAGGGAAGTTTTTACAACAATTAAAATTGAATATGTTCTTATTAACAAATATGTCTCAATGAAACTAAAATTGTGGTCAAATCCCTAACCTCAGCCTCCCATTGGTTTAATGTGTTTTAAACACAAGTATTATGGATTTAAGAATGTTATTAATTTAAAATATAAAAATATTAAAATTTATAATAAGATATATGATATTATTATTACATTTCACCACCTGTTTATTAATCAATTTTCTTTGTTTTCATTGTTTAGGGTGTTAATTTCCTAGTTTTCTCATGTGTGTATTATTATGCAAGTATTGGTTCATGTATAGAAGATATATATAACATATGTTGAACTATATTAATTTTACTAATATCATATTTACTCATTACAATCATATTTTATATCATTATTGATTGTCGGACTTGGAAAATGAAACACATCATTTCCTTAAAACAGTATGTCATATGTATGCACGAGCGATGATATCATTATTTGAATGGGTGAAAGGGTATGTTGGTAGGAGATATATAAATTTTATAGATTCAATATAATATCATATATATATCACGTATATTTATTAAATTTATCCTTCCTTGTATTCCATGAAAATATTTATCCAAAAATAAATTATATCACTTCGCGAGGTAGTAGTCCGCCATACACATAAGAAATATTATAAAATTTTAAACAGAATGGAATGTAAGAAGGAATATGTGATATTTTAATTAAATAAGTACAATTATATAATCAATACTATATATATATATTCTTATATATATACTAAATCTTGCACTATACCCAAACCAAGGGAGTTTAAGATGGAAAATAAGTTATATTTTTTCGTGAAGCTGTAGTCTATATTAAAAAAGATCAATTGTTTCATTTCCCATTTGATTGTAGTGGAGAGGGATAAATATTTTGACATACACATATTAAAATATAATGATATGGATCCAACATGTTACATTTTATTGTATGTTTTAATTCACAATCGAAGGTTAAAAATAAGAATAAAATAGAATGGGATTCTTTAAGATGGTTAACTTTTCTTAGTGAAACGTCTTGAGGGTCTCTTCTTAATGACACTAGGGTCGGTTTTATGGGAATACCAGTACATATAGAATTCATATAAATATGTTGGGGATGTATTTTTATAGGTTATATCCCTAATAAGGCCTATATTTTTGTGAATATGTGAGGAGAGTGAGTTATTTTTTATAATTGGGGAAGAACGACATTTTGTATGTAACCAAAACTTTTCAATTATTGAAATTAACTCCCACCACGAGTACATTAAAATTTTTAAATAATGGACTGTAGAAATTATATGTACATATAATACTTCCACAACAAAAAACATGTTTTTAACAATTTATTCCTTATACGTTATGTTTACATAATTTGTCCATTTTATATTTTCACGACAATAAATTGACTCTTTGTAAATTACTATATAATTAATCATTTGATAATAAAATTAAAATAATCCATATTAGGTAATTTTACCCAATTATTAGAAATATTCAATCAAATTTACCAATTAAAAATACTATATGTTTGGAATAATAATTTCAACACAAGCATATATAACGTACAAAACCCGATTTTAACCTCAACTGACGTATTTTTTAATGTATTTTGAAATTAATAAGGCCAAAAATTATGTTGGTCTAATTAACTAATATTAATATTTATGATTCAATATATTAAGTCAATTTTACAAAATTCAATTCACATGACTATAAAATCTTAAATAAAAATAAACATGCAATTCATTTCAAAGAATAGATTTTCAAGTAACTCATTTCTCTATCATAAGATGATATTTTATTATCGACCTCATTAGTAATCAAAAATAGATTTATTTAAATTAATATATATTTATATATAATCAATAAATTTAATATAAATCATTAATTTTTAAATATTAAATAAATTAACTTAAATAAATAAACATTATGAATTTTAAAATAAAAGTAGTTTCATGGGAAACAAATAGTTATCTATAAAATATTTTTTACCACTCAAATATTATTAACATTATTTATTTTATATTAGTAGTTAATAAAATTTTAGTTAGATATGTTATGATAAATATTATAAATAAACGTTGAATAGTTAAATACCATATTTTTAATCCTTAATAAAGGCATTTTTATAATGGAATATTTAAAAAATTAATTTTAGGATTATTTCAACCAATTATGTTCAAAATAGATATTTATTATAGAAAATAATTTTTTTTCTACCATTAAATATGTAAATTTTAATTATATTATAAATTATTAAAAATAAAATGTCCACTTAATATAATCGAGGCCCGAGGATGCATGAATAATATGCTATCAAATTGGTTGAATTTATTTAAATAGAATTATATTGTGAGGTATTATGCTGTAAAATTTTTTTCATAAGGAAAAAATACCTATTATTTATCATAGGCATAAATTAATATAAAAAATCCTTCTTTCCTAATAAGTAATGTTAATATATTTACTTTGATTAATCCCTTCTTCATTTGACTAAAATTTAACTAGTTTCCTTTATCCATGTGAATTTGAACCATTACACATCAACATGGTAAACATGATAGCTACTATGGTAAAATTTTTGATACATATTTGATAGAATATATGTAATAAAAAAGAATATATATTTTGGTTATATTCATTTTTATTACATTAGCTGAAAACCACCATTTTTTGAACGATTAAAAAATATGTTATTCTTAAAGATTAAATAAACAAGAAAAGAAACAAGTTAAAACCATAATTCTAACAAATTTAATTTCCTATATAGATTCACTTCTCAATGGACTCCTAGAACGACTTTTCAGATTCCGTATGCTCACATGAGCCATGCTTGGCATGATAAACAATGGGTGACTCGGTAATTGTATGAGTGACACAAGATTCAGCATCAAATGTGTCACTACAAAGGTCTATCTCATTTGTATTTGAGGGAGTATTTCTAATCTTTTGAATGAACCCATGATCAAAGAATTGGGTGAAACTGTGTATCCTTTGTTTTTAGGAATCTTTCCACAACTAGTTCTTTTATTTAAGATCCATGTGAAGGTCTGAACCACACATATGGATATTGGATATTATATATTGGTTTTATAGCCAGGATAATGATTTCAGACTTGAGAATCACTGTATATCAGGTGATGACATGAATCATACAATTTAATTTCTTGTTTCAAGGACATGTGATTCCCATCATTATGAGGGAATATTACTGTTGTGCTAAAGACTTGAGATCTTTGCATCACTACATATCCTGTGAAGGAAGGAATAAATCTACATGTGGTTCTTGAATGGGATAAACTCAACATAGGTCTAACCCATAAATATATGGGGGCATTTTTACCATTGAATACTGTATCTAGACCCTTGATTAGAGATATTGGTGTCACTTCATATCATGTGATCTTATAAATCAATCCACACAAAGTTATAGGAAACATTATGCTTTAATTTTTTATATTGAGGACATCATCCTTGAATTTTAATGAAATCTAGTAAGCACGAGGGTATCCCAACATGAAAAATAAGTATTTTACATTTTTGTGAATATTGATTCCTTTTCTATGTAGGTAATCCTCTTCCAGAATTTTTTTGGCTCACATGAGGCACGATCATCCTGTGAAACAATGAATCACAGACGTTTCTTTCGTGTAATTTCACCTACTAGAGAATGGACCTGTGAATTTTATATCATGCATATGGTGGGGCAAGATATATTATATAGGAATCCCTATGTGTCTCAATAGTCTAAGAATCATTTTATATGTATTTCTAGAAACCCGTGATGTTTAATGTCATATGGTGAGGACTTCAGTCGTCCAGTTAAACAGCATGTGGTAAGTATTACATCGCAGAAATTTGAATAATAATAATTCATTGTTTTTAGATTAAGTAATATAAATATGAATTAAATGATAAGATTAAATATGATTAAATTAAATTATAACACATTGAAATGATATTACTTAGTTATCATAGAATAATAATCTACAAAAAATAAGTAAATAAATAATTATGACAAAAATATTAAAAATGAGTTTTTAAATAAGGCTTTGTTCTTTTCATTTAATTAATTAATTTTATATAAATGTTACTAAAATATAAAATTTGTATTTTAATATATATTTTTAACACTAACTTCTACATGAGTAAATGAGAATTTTTGTAAAACAGAATTTCTATAGATTAATACCAACGTTTAATTGACATTAAAATGCTTAAAAATAATTATATTTATTTAATGGATATGTTAACGTAGACAATTATAAACTATATTTGGTTAAATAGGAAATGATTTAATATATATATAATACATTTTATCAATTAATGAATATATATTTTTTTTAAAAAATTTTAAATTTAATGGTATAAATAAAATAGTTATGATCATATTTCATAACATTAAATACAATATTTCTATAAATAAAATTTTAATAATATTAAATTCAATATAGTTTAACTATTATATATTTATATAATTTTAGTAAACAATTAATAATATTATTAATAATAATTAGACAAAAAACAAATTATGATAATAATATTATTTTTATTTTCATGTTAATATATAAAAAATCATTAATTTAATTTATTATATTTTTAAACATATAATAAGATATTAATATATATTTATAAGTTATATTTTAATTTATTAAAAAATGATAAATATATATAAGATGATATAATTTATGATATAAAAGAAAAACATATAGTGAAATTAAATAAAAAAATAAATAAAATAAGAAATAGAAGATGAAATGAGAAATTGGGATTGAGGTATTCCTGTGATTGGAGGCCAATTTTGGGAGCGAACAACATAGAGATCGTTGAGTAGAAGGTTTCGAGTTTGGATTCGGAGGAGAAATGTCGGGTCAAGCTAGAAGATTCGATCCTTGCACATTTGGGAAAAAGGGATATCGTAGTTGGTGAGCATGGATACGAGTTCGACCAATGCGAGGATGAAGATGAGGGTTCAAATCAGTAAAATCAAGCATGCTAGAAATGCTTTCTAGTCTTAAGGCCATCACGCAGTAGATTTCAACTGTGTGGTTGACATTTCTGGAAATATATGTTTTGTTTTGAAGATCTCTCAGGCATCATCTGAATCTACAAGTAGGTTTACATGATTCAAAAATGTCTCCATCGAATTGAATGCTTGTATTTCGTTTTAATTCAGCTAGCCCTAATCATCACTTTCCTTCATCCATAATAATGATGTATTTTATTGTCTCGATGTCTGAATCCTATCCTATTTTAGTGTATAGACTGTGTTTTTGTCCTCTTCTCTGGTTTTCTTTCTTTGTGGAATGACGTTTGATTTCCTTCTCAATTTTTCATGTGGTCCATATCTATTGGTTTTATGTATCTTCATAGAAAAAATTGAATAGATTAAAATCATTATCTTCAATATGAACGTCTAGATATATATGTATCCAATTCCTTATTGTATTGTGACTCTTTCATCATCTTTAAACGCAATGAGACAATATAACTTGGATATATATATATATATTATCATCTATATATTTTATGCATCCTATTTAATTAATGTTTCCTTGAACACATATTTATTCCTTCATTTATTGTTTCATGTTTAATAATTGATATTGTTCAATTATTTCCATCCCAAATCTATTGATATCTTGTTTGGTGTCTTCGTATCATCTTAGCTTACATGACATGATAGACATAGAATTAATTTTTTTTAAAACAAGATATAAAATATTCACGTGTTATGTTGAACTGGGTCTATAAATAGAGCAGGGGGAGGGGGAAGGTAGTCCAGTAGAGAGTCAGAGTGCCATTTTTCTATGAGTATTGTTTTATTTTTTCAGCAACAATGAGAGGGAGAGTAATTACATTCCGAAGAGTATACAAATGTAGAAGGAGACTCAGAAAAAACATATAAGGGATAAATATTTATTTTAATTCTTTTGATAATTTTGATATCATATTTCCATAACATATAGTTTAAATTTATTTTCAAACATTATTCTCTCTTAATGTTTAATTGTATGAGATGTTTTTGTACAAATAAAATTCTATTTTTAATAATTTTAATCTTTGGATGCTAAGGGTTTATTATTGTTAATAAAATAATCAATATTTTACAAAGACATACATATATATGGGTAAATAAATGTATTTACATATATGAATTTTTATTTTTCAATATATATAATGCAAGAGATTTATTATAATTTATTATATGTTTTTGTTCGTTAATGTCTATAAATAATTATTATCAATAATTTTATTTGATTTATTTTAGTTTATAAATTTCAATATCATGATATTAGTTTTAGGGTTTAGCGAAAGATAATTTTTTGATTATATATATATATTTGATTTCAGTGAATATTTTAATTTTACATTGGAAAGGGGAAATATTTTGGTGTTTGTACTCTTGAAAACATGTTTTGAAAATTATATATCATTAAAATGAATATATTTATCTTTGATTAATTATTTAATTGAGATTATGTTATTTTAAGTGATTATGTTTTCATTATGAAAATACTTATATATTTTTTTGTAATAATAACAAAATCATATAGATATATGTATATTATGAAGTTTTCAAGTATTTTTTTATTAATGGATTAAATATAGATTTTATTTAAGTTGATTTAATATTATCTAAATAAATTTTTCTGTATTAGAAATATAAAATTCCATGTGTAATTTCTAACAATAATAGTTTCTTTTGAAACTAAAGACATCACATTGTTCGTGGGAAAATAATGTATACACTCATAAAAGACAATTACATTGTTATATTTGACTATAACCTACAATATGTGACACATCATTCTTGTATCAAAGTTTTTCATTAAGAAATGTATGTTTTAAGAATAATTGTTTTGTTTTCTTGTTAGTGGAAAATGAGAATTGAACCAGTTTTTATGTTGTAAATATAATTTGATGAGAGATTTGATAATTTCAAATCATGAAAATGTATTTTTAAGAATGTATATATATATATATGGGTACATGTAGTTATATATATAAATATATCTATGTGTGTGAGTTAAAAATAATTTCATGCCAACAAAGTATAACTCCAATAGAAATTTATGTTTATATATAAGGAAGATTAAAATGTTTTATAAAAACCCACACATGAACTTGGTAAATAAGAAAGGGAATTGGGGGGGTGAACTCACCCCTCAAGTTGGTAGGCCCATTATATCCTTCAATGATCCTAATAGTCTCAGTGTGTTTTTCTAAAGCTTCCATATCGTTTTTAAAAATACCACTTGAGTATATTTAAGAAACTTTTCAGTGTAAGTATTTTCAAAATGTTGAACTATTATATATATATAAATAATTTCAATGATTTTATCAAATGGTATTTCTAAATTAATATTGATGGTATTATCATAATAATTTGTAAAACATTTCTCAATGGTTATTTTCAATTGAAGTTTCATTAATAAGCATTTCAATGATTTTGATGCACCTTACTTGGAAATTGAAAGCCCCCCTTTGATTTAAAATAATTTTTCATAGGTATCTTGGAAGTTCAAATTCAGATATTGTCACTTTTGGTGTTAGCGCACACCAAAGCGTATTAGGAAATTGTTAAATTTTTAATCAACCCTTTTAAATTTATGTTTTTTCCAATCCTCTATAACCTAGACCGGTAAATGGTTATCGTTTGTGTAATATGTTGTTTAATTATTCAGTTTATTTTTTATAAAAAAATACACATCATTTTCAAGAAATGTGTGTGGATGAGCTAGATCAAGGTGTTATAATTGGTATCCGATGAAGGGTATAGAAAAACTAAAAATTTAGAAGATGTGTTTTATGGTAAATAAGTCTACATGTTAGAATTTTCATTAATAAATTAATTCCCCTTATAAATTAAATAATTTTGATGTTGAAAATTAAGAATTTTCTTATGTTTGAAGCCTGAATACGGAGGGCACAATTCTTTTAAGGCTGGATAATGTAACATCCCAGAAATTTGAATAATAATACATTCTTTGTTTTATAGATTCAAATAATTAAATTTGGATTAAATGTTATGATTAAATTTTTTAAATTAAATTATAATTCATAGAAGTTATATTACTTTAGTTATAAATGAATAATAATTTAGAGAAAACAACGAAATAATTAATTAAGGAAAAAATACTGAAAACAAAATTTTAAATAATATTTTGATTTTTTTCATTATATCGATTAATTTTAGATTATTATTATTAAAATAAAAGAAGTACATTTTTATTTATAGTTTTAAAACTATTTTCTACATAAATAAATCAGTATTCTTGTAAAATAGAATTTATACCAATTATTAACAAATATTAATTGACATTAAAACCCTTAAAAAATAATTATATTTAATAAATTTATATGTTAACTAAAAGGATTATTAATTAAAAATTTTTAAATAATAAATGATTTAATAAATATGGAATACATTTTTTCTATTAAGGGATATAAATATATTTTAAAAAAATTATAATTTAATAGTATAAATTGAATATGAATGATCATATTACATAACATTAAATATAATATTCAGGTAAATAAAACTTTTCTAATATAAAATGATATATTGTTTAACTAATATGAATTTATAAAATTTTATTAAATAAGTAATTAAAATATTATTAATAATAAGGCCAAAAAATAATAATATTGTCATTTTGATTTTTAAGTTAATATTAAACAAATTAGTAATTTAATTTATGACATTTTATCATTGAGAATACAATATTTATATATATGTATGAGGTGTATTTTAATTTTTTTTGAAATTATATATATATAAGATGATATAATTTATGATATAAAAGAAAAACAAACAGTTAAATGAAATATAAAAAAAATAAAAACAAAACCGATATGAAATAAAAGATGAAATGAGAAATCAGGTTTAGGGGTTTCCTATGATTAGAGGCTAAGGATAAGAGAGAACATCATAGATATTGTCGAGCATATGGTTTTGAGTTTTCCTTCGAGAGAGAAACGTAGGCTCGAGAAGGAGGATTTAATCCTTGCGTGCTCAGAAGAGAGATATTGAAGTCGGTGAGGGAAGATATGAGTTCGATCGATGCGAGGAGGGAGTGGAGGGTTCAAATATTTCTGATCAAGAAAATAGGTTATGGATTCAAGTTAGAATTCCAATGCGCATTAGATCTAATTCATGTGGTTGAGATTTGGGGAACGATCTTTCAATTTTGAAGATCCGCCAGGTATCATCCAGATCTACAAGTAGGTTTACTTGATTCAAAAATGTCTGCATGAAATTGAATTCTTATTTTTTGGTTTTCATCGGCTAGCACTAATCATATCTATCCTTTATTCGTATTAGTGATGTATTTTATTGTCTTAGGGTTCGAATCCTATCCAATTTCAGTGTATATATTGTGTTTTTCGTCCTCTTCTTCAATTTTCTTTCCCACTATAATTACATTTTATTTCATCTTAAATTTTTCTTATGGTTCATATCTATTTTATTTCTATATCATCATGGTCCGAATCGAATAGAATCAAATAATTATCTTCAATATATACATCAAGATATATATGTAGCCGATTCCTTACTGGATTGCGATAATTTCTTTATCTTTAAATTCATAATGATAGTATAATGTTGATAAATAAATATATATTGGATATCATCTACATATTTTATGGATCATATTTTTTGAAAGTATCATTGAACACTGATTTGTTTCCTTCATATATTGTTGTCAAGATTAAAAATTGATATTGTTCAGTTATTTCCATCCCAAATCAATTTATATCTCATTTTTGTCTTCTTATAATCTCATCTTGTATGATAAGATAGTCTGGGAATCAAAATATAATTGCAACTAGATATAATCTTTTGATTATTTTTAAATATTATTTAAGTAATAGATAGTTCAAATTTATTTTCAAACACTTCATTTCTTTAAAATTAATTATATGAGATTTTTTTGAATAAAAGAAATTCTATTTTTATTAATTTTAATCTTCTCATGCTTAGGAATTATTATTGTTAATAAAAAATCAATGTTTTACAAATATGTATATATATGTGTGTTTAAATATAGGAATTTAGATATATGACTTTATATTTTTAAATATTTATAGGAAAGAGAGTAATTAGAATTTATTATGGGTTCGGGTTCCGTAAATTCATTAAGGAATTATTATCAATAATATTATTTTATTTATTTTTGTTTATTTATTTCAAAATCATGATTTATGTTTTAATGTTTAGTTTAAGATAATTTTTTCATTATATATATATATATATAATTTTAGTGCATATTTCGATTTTACATTGGAATGGGTAATTATTTCGGTGTTTTTATTCTTGAAAACATGTTTTAAAAATTATGTTTCATTCAAATGAGGATAATTATCTTTGTTAAATTATTTAATTAAAATTATGTTATTGTAAGTGATTAAGATTTCATTATGAAAAGACTTATATTTTTTTGTGATAATAACAACATCTTGTAGATATATGTATATAATGAAGTTATTTTCACAAATTTTTTACTAAGGGATTAAATATTGGTTTTATTTATGTTGATTTCATATTATCAAATTCAATTTGTATGTATTTGAAATATAAAAGTAAATGTGTAATTTCTAATAATAATAGTGAGTTTTAAAACTAATGAAATTACTTTGTGTGTGATAAAATCATTTATACACTCATAAATGTCAATTATATTATAAGATATGACCATTACCAATAATAAATGACACATCAATCATATATTTGTGTTTTTCATTAATAAAATTATGTTTTATGAATAATGTTTTCTTTGTATTCTTGTTAATGGAAAATGACAATGAAAACTATTTTCATTAGTCAAAGATAAGTCGATGAGAGATTTGATTACTTCAAATCTTAAAAATGTAGTACTGATAATTTATATATATATGGGTATATATAGTTATATATAGATATGTGGGTGTGTGTGTGTCTGATTAAATTTTTTTCTTGTCTTTAATATAGAGCTCTAATATAAATTTATGTATATATATTTAAACCAGCTTAAATTAATTTTTAAAAACTAGCACATAAACACTATAAGTATAATTTGGAATTGGGGAGTTAACCCACTCTTCAACTGGGTAGGCCCACGATAGCCTTCAAAGTTCCATGTAGTCTCAGTGTTTTGTTTTCAAAATCATGCATATTGTTTTCAAAAATACCACTATACTATTTATAATCAATTATTGAGTATAAGTACTTTAAAAATGTTGAAGTATTTTTGGTACACAAATAATTACATCGATTTTATCAAATGGTATTTCCAAATAAATTTTGATGGCATTTTTATAATAATTTGAAAACATTTTCTCAAAGGTTATTTTCAAAGTATGTTTCAGTAAAAATTATTTCAAATATTTTAAAGTGACTTACTGAGAAATTGAATTCTCATGCTTTGTTTTAAAATAACTTTTCATAGGTATCTTAAAGTTCAAATTCATATGTCATTGATTTTGGTGTTAAAACGCCCAAAAGTGTAGTAGAAAATTATTTTATTTTTTTCAACTCTGAAAAATTTACGGTTTTGTCTAAAAATTCAAAACCTTGATTAGTAAAAGGACCTCATTTGTGTAATTTGTTGTGTAATTATTCAGTTTCTTTTTTTAATAAAAATTGCACAACATTTTCAAGCACTGAGTCCAGAAGAGTTAGCATGAGGCATTATATTTGGTATAAGAGGAACGGTCTAGACATCTTTGAATATTAGATGTTTTCTTATAATGAATATATGTCTACATGTTATAATTTTCATTAGGAAATTATTTCCCCATAGAAATTCATTAATTCTGAAGTTGAAAATTGATAAATTTCTTAAGACTGACAGATTAATTGTGAGGAAACAATTATTTTAAGGGGGGGATATAACACCATAGAAATGTGAATAATAAAATGTTCATTGGTTTGTAGATTAAATTAAATAAGTTTGAATTAAATTTTAAGATTAAATATGATTAAAATAAATTATAATACATAGATATGATATTATTTTATTTATAAATGAATAATAATTTACAAAAAATAAGTAAATAAATAATTAAGATAAAAATTTTAAAAATGAAATTTTAAATAAGATTTTTGTTTCTTCATTTTATCAATTAATTTTATATAATGGTTAATAAAATATAAAATTGTATTTTTATTTATATTTATAACACTGACTTCTACTTGAATAAATGTGTATTTTTATAAAACATAATATATATAGATTAATACCATGATTAATTGACATTAAAATACTTACAAATAATTATATTGATTTAATTAATATGTTAAATAAGAATATTTTAAATTAAATTGGTTTGAATAATAAATGATTTATTATATATATAATATATTTTATTTATTAATGTATTTATATGTTTTCTAAAAAAAATTAAAATTATTGCTATAAATTAAATATGATTGATCATATTTCATAACATTAAATATAATATTTCTATAAATAAAATCTTTATAGTTGTAAATGAAATATAATTTATTGAAAATAAATTTATAAAATTAAATTAAACAAGTAATAATATTATTATTAATAATAAGACAGAAATCAAATTATAGTAATATTGTTATTTCAATTTTCTAGTTCATATTAAACAAATCATTAATTCTATTTTCAACATTTTTAAATATATAATATTATATTAATATATATGTATGGTGGTTATTTTAATTTTCAAAAACTGATACATTTATATAAGATGATATAATTTATGATATAAAAGAAAAACAAACGGTGAAATGAAATACAAAAAAATGAAAAACAAAAGATTAGAAATATAAGATGAAAATGGAAATCAGATTTGAGGGTTTCTTTTTATTAGAGGTTATAGTGAAGAGATAATAGCATAGAGATTATCATGAATAAGGTTACGAGTTTGGATTTGGGGAAGAAACACAGGCTTGAGCAGGAATATTCACACTTAGCGAGCTTGGGAAAAAAGGATAACATAGTTGGAAAGAATGGATAAAAGTTTGACCAATACAAGGATGAAGTTGAGGGTTCAAATCATTCAGATCGAGCACAAAGGAAATAGTTTCGAGTCTGAAGTCCATCACGCATCATATATGATATGTGTGGTTGAGATTTCTGGAAACAGACATTCAGGTTTGATGATTCATCTAGCATCATCTAGATCTTCAAGTAGGTTTACATGATTCATAATTTTATTTCATATAATTGAATGGTTAGTTTTTGATTTTTTTGGCTGGCCCTAATCTTCGCTATCCTTAATCCATAGTATTCGTGTATTTTATTGTCTCTTTCTCTTAGTCTTATCCAATTTCAGTGTACATATTGTGTTATTTTTCCGCTTATTTGATTTTCTTTCTCCGTGGAATGCAGTTTGATATCATCTTCAAATTTTCTTATGGTCCATTGGTTTAATGTATCTTCATGGACCAAATAAAACCGAATCGAATCATGAACTTCAATACGAACAACAATATATATCTATAGTTGATTCCTTAATGTATTGAGACTATTACATTATCTTTAAATGCATAGATACTATTCAAATTGGAAAAATAAATATATATTTGACATCATCTATATCTTTTGGGGATCTTCATTAATTCATGCATCTTTTAACACTAATAATTTTTCATCCCTTGTTGTTTTCAATATTATCCATTGATATTTTCCAATTATATCTATCCCAAATTAATTGATATATTGTTTTGTGTCCTCTTATCATCTCATATTGCATGACATGATGGTCTGATAATTAAAATTTATTTGAGACTATATATACACCATTCAATTATTATGTTGAACTGATTCTTTAAATAGAGCGGGGAGGGGGTTGTCATGGAGGGGGTTAGAGTGCCATTTTTATCTGAGTGTTGTTCTCTTCATTTTATGCTTCTATGAGAGAGATATTAATTAGAGTCATAAGAGTATATTAAAGTATAAAGAGACTCTACAAACCCATGTATGTGAGAAATATTTATTTTTAACATTTTTATTATTTTAAAATACTATATATGTAAGAAATTGTTTAAATTTATTTTCAAACATTTCTCTTCTTTAATGTCTAATTGAATGATATTTTTTTGTATAAAGTGAATTCTATTTTGAATAATTTTAATCTTCTTATGGTAATGGTTTACTATTAATAATCAAATAGACAATGTTTTACAAAGATGTACATATAAATGTGTATGTATATGTATTTAAATATATCAGTATTTATTTTTCAATATTTATAAGGTAAGAGAGTAATTAGTAATTATTATGTTTTTTGGATCATTAAATTCTATAAGGAATTATAATCAATAATTATATATGATTTATTTTAGTTTATTTATTTCAAAACCATGAGTTTATTTTTATAGATTAGAGTAAGAGAATATTATTTAGTAATTTTTTTTATTTTAGATATATGTTTTGATTTTAGATTTGAAAGTGAAATTACTTTGGTGTTTGTTTTCTGAAAAATATGTTTTGAAAATTATATTTCTTTCAAAAGAAAATAATTTTCATTGATTAATTATTTAATCAATATTATGTTATTTCAGGTGATTATGTTTTCATTATTCAAATACTTATATTGTTTTATAATAATAACAACATGTTGATATATGTATATTATGATGTTATTTTGAAGTATTTTTTTATTAAGTGATTAGAGATTGGTTTTATTTAATTTGATTTCATATTGTCAAAATAAATTTGTCTGTATTTGAAATATAAAAGTCCACATGTAATTTCAAACAATAATAGTTAGTTTTGAAACTAAATACATCACTTTGCATGTGGGAAAATCATTTATATAGTAATGAAAACCAATTAAATTATAATTTATGACCATTACTAATAATATGTTACACATCATGCATATATTAGTGTTTTTCATTAATAAATGTATATTTTATGAATAAATGTTTTTTCTCGATTATGGAAAATTAAAATGGAAACTATTTTCATCATGAAAAGATATGTCAATGAGGGATATGACTATTTCCAAAAATTCAAATGTATTATTGAGAATATATATATATATATATATATGGGTATATATAGTTACATATATGTGTGTCTCTGTGTGTTAAAAATGGTTTCATGTCTTTAAAGTAGAACTCTAGTGGAAAGTTATGTATATATATAAATTATCTTAAAATGTTTTATGAAAACAAGAACATGAACTATGTAAATACTATAGGGAATTATGGAGTGAACACATCCCTTAAGTGGGTAGGTCCAAGATTGGATTCAATGTTCCAAGTTGTCTCAGTGTTTTGTTTTCAAATGATTGCGTATTGTTTTCAGAAATACCTCCAGAATATTTTCACGAAATATTTTAGCATAAGTATTTTCAAAACGTTGAAGTATTTTCGATAAGTAAATAATTTAAATGATTTTTTCAAATGGTATTTCCAACTAAATTTTGATGATATTATCAAAATAATATGAAAACCATTTCTCAGTGTTTATTTTCAGAGGATTTTTTAGTATAACGTATTTAAAGGATTTTAAAACACTTTACTTGGTAATTGAATTTCTACCCTTTGGTTTAAAATTATTTTTTACAGGTATCTTAGATGTTCAAATTTAGATGTCTTCTCTTTTGGTGTTAGTGTATGAAAAAACATAGTAGGAAATTATTTTATTTTTTTCTACTCTATTAAATGTTAGTTTTTTTCTTATCCTCTCAAACTAAGACAGGTAAAAGGTCCTAGTTTATGTAATATTTTGTGCAATTATTGAGTTATTTTTTTTAAATTACACATCACATTGAAGCACTGAGTCCGAAATAGAATGCTTGGGGAGTAATAGTAAAAATATTGGCAATTCAATGTGAAAGAGGAGTATTGTGTTTGGGACAAAGAATGGGGGTTTGGGTGTCACTATGTATCTCGTGATGGTAGAAATCAAGGCATACAATGTCCTTGGGAAGCATACAGTTTAGTGTCATGTGGAAGGGATGCTAGCTGCAGAGTTGGTCCTGTAGTAAGGACATGGGTCACCTGATTAGGATGAAAAAGAATGTTGTGGTTGGTCTTATTAATCAATATTTCGGCATCAATATATATCCTATGATGGAAGAAATCAAACCACAAATAGTTCTTAGAAGAGGAGATATCATGTGTGGATCTTACAGTAACATAGGGACAATGAAATTCCCTTTTTTATCACATCAAACTAACCAATCTGTGGTGAATCTTTATTGAGGAAATTATTCTTATGAATTTTAACATCAGGTGATGATAAATTTTTTTTGATGTTTTAACATCATGTGGTTATGTGGAGAGAGTGTGCAGCTTAATTTCTTGCTTCTTGGACTAGTTTTGTATAGTTTAATGTCATGTGGTTAGGCGATGACCCATTGTGTAGTTTTATGTAGTGATTACAGGAGAAATTATTATTGATTGAAACTATGAAATGTAATTATTATGAAACCTTAGATTGGTTAGGGGTGTGACACACTCATTTTTATTTGTGTCTATTGAGTAATAACCATTATGTTAATCCTTATTTATGATATAAGTTCCTTCCCATTTGGGTTCCAGCATCAGGGTTTTCATTCCTATTATCATTGTGGTTTTGAGATCCAATACCAATTATCATTAGAGGAAAAAACATAGGAATTTTTTTTGAATTATTGTGGGATCTGATTCTGATTGATTTCAGGGATGTAAAATGTAAAAAACCATTCTTATCGAGGAACTCTAACTCTTCCAATCACTTTTGTCATTACTAATCATCTGAGCGTTGTCTAAAAAAGGATATTTGGGGTTATGGAAGATGGAATTATATGGGAAACAGTGCCTCAGTCCTATACACCAATGGATATAGAAATTTTTTGGTTTATTTTTTCTGACATTGCACTATGCCCAAAAGCATGGAGGAGCATGTCTGGAACCGACTTATTGTATTTATTTAGTATCTCTTAGGGTATATTTGAAATAGTCTTATTAATGGCCTCTATCTATTAATTTTTTTGTATGAATGTGGGATGAGTTATTGGAATAGATGTTGTACACTTGGTAAATATTCTTCAACATTATAGAAAAAATTGGTGTCTTTGTCCATTAATATCATGGGGATAATTGGATACCTAGTGGTGATATGGGAATTTACGAGTTTAACATTGTTATTCACCCTTAACTCATTCAGTTGTATTTCCTAAAACCATTTGAAAACAAATACAATATTATTAAGGATGTATATAAACAAATTAGTTATGGCTGGGGGATGTGGTCCCACAACATCTATTCCCCACATATCAAATAACCAGTAATATTTTGATTTATATAGAAATTTTTAGGGTTTATGGGTTATATTTTCATGAACATGGAATCCATGAAATATCCTAGTTAATTTTCAAAGTCATACATAATGGGTTTCTGGTAAAAACCCTACCTCGTAATTTTATGAGAGAGATTTGTTCCAACCTAATTAGTATTGTAGAAGCCTGCATGGAATTATTCCATGACATGGATAATCACCCTATCTACTATGAATAAAAGGATGATTATTTCAAATCCACATTTTTATAGTGAATTCTTCTAATTCAAACCATCCCACAAAGTGATTTCTACATCCCGATGAAAAATCTATTTTTTGGATAATCTTTCTAGGATGACCCAAATTTGGAGGAAAAAAATTATGAGCTCCATCCATCTAGATATGGATACTATATTTTTATTCTCTGGGGATGTGTTGACCGGATTTATTTATTCCATATTATATAATTTTATCAATTATTCCATTCTTCAATGTGTGATAGGAATGATTGAACCTCCATAATTAGGGAAATCAATGATTGTAGCTACATTGGCCAATGCATCAGCTTGAGTATTCCATGATTGGGAGAAATGATGTAGTGTGTGATCCAAAGAAAATTCCACCATTAGTCTTCTAATATATCCAATGAGAGGGTCCAATTATTCCGTTATTATGTAAGATTCACCATGAATCTACTTTATCACTGGCTCCAAATCCCCATTGATGTTTAGGAGGGCTATTTTTAGCTGTATGGATAATTCTAAACCTATGATAAGGGATTGATATTCAAACTAATAATTTTTTAGACTTCATATAGTGAGAAAGCGTAGGAAAAAAATGTCATCATTAGAGCCAAATGAAATCCCTATACCAACCCAACTTTTCATTTTATTTTCCTTTATATTTCTAATAGCACTTAAAGGGGAATCATATAAATACATTTCTCATGTTCGGAGAGTGACATGGCCATAGAATAAATCATTTTTTGAATGTTTAGTTTCTAGTAGAGTGATGTCTATGGAGGGATGTGCCATAAGGAAATAAGCTAGTTGATACCCAGTAAATGAATTCTATGACATAAAAGGAATGTCAATTTGAAGCAGAATGCTCCCCTATTATGCTAAACACCATATCAACATGTGGAATTCAAGTATGTACCTCAGATGGAAATAGCCTAGTGGAATTTTTAGTTCTTTATCTAAATCCCCAGCTTCTAAACTATCAATATGAGTATGAGGAAGTTATTATCAATGGCAGAATAACATGTCCCAATACCGAGTATCATTTTGATGGGGTATTAGAGACATTTCTCAGTTCCCACATTGGTTTTATATTTATTTTGGTTCAATGTTTGTGTTCGATGTTTTACACATATAAGATGGGTGGCTTGCATTCCACCAGTGGAATTAGGACTAGTGTCTATAGTAGGTATGACACGAGAATCATGTATTCTTGTTGGATTCCATAATCCCATTTATATTTGATTACCATATTAATTATCATGGATAATGGGAGTGTTTTTCATACTAATATTTCTATAAAATTTAAAATTTAATCTAATTTACCCTAGATCCCCCCAGTTCTTTTAGATTTTTGTGGTTGAAATTGATAAAATAACGGTATTATTTTTTGCTCGACCTCAATGTTACGGTGGAAAACCAACAAGTTATGTAACTTACCTAATGTTACCATTAAGGCTCATTTCATCATATTAACTATGAGACTATATTTCTATATCATTTTAATAAATTTTTGATGTTCCATAAAGTTATCATGTTGTTGTTGTGATTTTACCAAAGGTTCATCAATATAACATTTTACTATTCTTAAATATATGGGATTAATGATATGATGAAAAATGCGATGATACCTAGAATCAACATTCTTTAATCCCAAAGGAATCACATGATAGAAAAATATCTCATGATATTCTTTGATATCACTCACTTCCTTATCTTCAGGCGACATCATTATCTGATTGTAACCAGAATACCCGTCCACGATGGAGAGATCCTAGCTGTACGAAGATTCATCAATACATAGTTATGTGGTCATAAATTTAAAATCATCATTCACTCAATGATTATCATGTTCTTTAAAATCGATGAATACCCTAATACACCCATTCTTTTTCTTAACGTGGATGATGTTGGTGATCAATCATGGGTATTTCCCATCTCAATTTTTTTTGGCATCGATCAATTTGTAAAATTCTACCTCTATTTTGGTTGCATGAGAGGGGTGCATTATCCAATCTACCTACTTGAATCCTCGATGGTCATCAGAAAATAATAGAAGGTGCATATCCACATTAGTATTTGGTCTAGGAATTTATGTATATTTATATGAAAACTCATAATTGTGTTTCTTTAGAATTTTTTACATATATTTATCCTAGGGAGGGAAGGAGATAATAATTACTCTATGAATAGGGACTTATTATGTTTTTTGATTTACCTTCATGGGCTCATCAATGGTGTGGATATTCCTTCCAAAAAATTTGGAGGGAATTCTTATAGTCATATTACTCTTATTCCACCTTTGACCCTTTAGATGAACTTTTTGAAGAATTATTCAAATGGGTGAATAATTTTCACTATTAAGGTGGGGGAGTCTGTAATAAAATCAATTATAATCCCTTTCTATCTGAGTTGTTTCATAGGGATTCTAGTGTTTTTTTATTTTACACTCTAGATTGGGAGTGAATTTACTTGGAAATCTAGGATATGTTCTATTTCCTAAACAAGATTTATGGGGAGAAAATAGTCACTGTCATGCATACTCCAGGGTTTTTTTAGTGGTAGTCCCCAGAACATTGGGAGATGAAATAGGTATATCATCATCAATTACTATCCATTTTACTTATCATTTTTAGAAACCTTCCTCAACATATGTGGCTTTACTATTATGGAAGAGGGCATTTTCACCATGTTTTAGGATGACCATTCCATCATTGGGGTGTTTTAAACACTGATGGAATGTTGAATGTACTACCATGTGGCTATGGAGGCAAGCCCCTGTGAGTAAATCATTGCATGCCGTGTCTTTCTGGATAACTATATACTCAACATCATATGTGAGATCCCCAAATTAATATTTTTTTATTAATATTTCCCAGATGAATTTTCACATTTTTATCATACCCTTAAATGGTCATCTTGGTGGTACATAAATCTCGTTCAATAAATCTAAAACATTGAAGTGTCTAAATTGGGATGATGTTGAACATGGAACCATTTTAATTTAAAAACCTATGGATGTCTACATTATTGAGTCTACAGGAAACATATATGGTCATGATGTGTCCCTGGATGACCTCTTACTAATCATAGTATATGAATGAGATGTCAATATGGAATTACACTTGCATGGTATCCAAACAAGAGATCTTAGATGTAGTTAATTCTATCTCAAACTCTCTTAGGATTTATAGGGCTTTACCAAGTTCATCATTGATCTCTATTGAGGTAGATAGTGCATATATGATCGATAACTTGGTTGGTACAACTTACAACTTTTTTAGACTGTTGTACTTTTGTGCTAGAGGTAGAAACTTTTTAAGGCAAGGCTACCATATATTATGCGGCTTAAGAGAAGCAGCATTTCTTGTAGATGGTCATGGTTCTTGTGCATTGGTGAAGCTAGAATATACGCCCACTAAAAAATGTCACTCAATATTTCCCCGTTATATTGGATTATCAGATAATTACACTACATATAGGATGTCAAATAGGATGAATAGGCATGGACTACTACTAGATGGTTTTGGCACACCTTTGTTTTTCTTTTGGGATTTATGGATTATAATTCCATGGGGATTATGTATGAACTCAGATCTTTGTTTCAGGTACGTCTTTTCTTTTCTAGAGTTTTTACGAAAAATGAAGTTTCAGGAAATTTTTGAAGTACACTCCATGTACTTTCTGAGTACACGCTGTGTACTCTTTTCTCGCCTGAAGCCGTGTGCTGGCCATGTCCGGGCCACACACACGGTGTGTAGGGGTGATGTGGAGGCCGATTTTAGCAGAGTACGGAAAAACCTACTACACACCGTGTACTTTAAAAATACATGTCGTATACTTTTCTTTTTTTCACTAAACGGACTGGGGACACGCCTCATCACGTTTTTCATATTCTTCTACGTTTGGTTCGTCTGAGAGCGATCTGTATGGCCGAATCTTCCCCAATTTCCCGCCTCTCTGGCCATTCTCCGATTCGAGCACGGTCGATTGCATGGGATGCACAACAGTGAGTTCTACCTTCTTCTTGAGCCTTGTTTTCCAATTCATCCTCTTCCTCAAGTTATCTAAGGTTGAAATTTTTGTGCATTTTCTTAGATCTATGAAATTCTAGGGAGAATTAGCCATCATGGTCTAATTATATCGATCTCCTAGGATCGGGGTATGTGGTTTGTGCCTTACTGTTCAAAGTATTTGAGTTTTATGTGAAAATTCCACCAATACCCATGAACGGGGTATTGCATGTTTACCTTTTTTTCCCTTATTTTTTTCCTTCCATGCTTGTATGATTGTGTAGAGGTAAATTAATAATGTTATAGGATACTTTTTTGTTCTTGGATGTACTTTCCTTGATTCGTTCTATTTACGACCTTTTGGTCTTGTTTTCCTTTGTCTGTTACACCGGTTTCATACCATGCGGTTATAGGTTGAAGTGAATCTCATGACCTACGTATTTCCTTGTAGACTGTTTAGCTATGTAGCTCTATAGGTGTACAGCTCTATAGGTGTATGTTGGCCTTGTAGCGTTATTATGCACAGACTGGCACAGGGCTGAGCGAACCTGGTGCTACAGACTATAAGGGATAGAACGATTGAGATTTCTAGAGGGTCTTAGATGTTACAGACTACAGAGGGGATGGACCGAGTGAGCTCCCAAAGAGTCTTGGATTTTATAGACTATAGGAGGGTAGAACGAGTGCGCTCCCCCAGAGAGTCTTACCTTTTTTTTAATCTCTTTAAGAATCTTCTTAGGCTAGAGGGGGAATTGACAGAGTGAGCTTCCTCCGAGAGTCTGTTGTATAATAGAGGCTATAGGTAAAATTGGCCAAGATAACTTCCTTAGAGAGTCTCTAGACATTGGGGCTAATAGGATTAGACCGCGTGATCTTCCTCAAGAGAGTCCCAGACTACCCTAAACTATAAGGGGAATTGGCCGAGTGAGCTTCCCTAGAGAGTCTCATAAATGTGTATGACCAAACCAGAGAGGTTAGGCTGAGTGCACTGCCCATAGGGTTGTGGTACTTCTTGGTTAGGACTAGATGGGATGGCTTCGAGTACTTCCCATAGGGTTCTTGGTTGATAGCTTTTTGTTTCACTGATGTTGTTTGTTGTGGTTTGATTGTTGTTGTATCATCCTGCCTTGCTGCTTACAGTTACTGCCTATTGCTTTCTGTTGCTGTTTACTGCTTATTGTACTTTTACCTGCCATGTACTCACTAACTGTTAGGCATGGATCTTTGGGTGAATTTATTCTGGGATTTTATCTCACACCCTGTTTGGGCCATGCTTTTGGGCCCAAGCAGACTTTGTTGATGTAGGTATAGATAAGGGTGAGTTCCCTTTGACTTCTGGAACATGATTGCTTGGAGTAGGGGAGCATGGGACCAAGCTTTGGCTTGTGATGCTGAGGAGCTATTTACTTTTCTTTTTGTACTTGTTTTGGTATTGTAGTGCTTTCCAGCATTGTGACTTGTTTGGATACTTTCCTAGTCATGTATCATGCATCATTTCATATATATACATTTGTGCTCCAGTTTGTTGATTTAGTATTCCACTGTTTATATTGTCGGTTATTACTACTTCCGCTATTGTATGTTTATTCTTCTTCCACTGTGTACTCTTCCAATGAGGGCATAGTTTTGCCACTATCACACTCAAGGCCCTTGCTGCTAGTCGGCAGCCTCTGGCGTATGGGGAAATGTGCTTGAGGCCTTGTGACCAACCAGGTACGGGGGGCCTCTGGGTGGCTTCCGGAACCGGGACGTTACAAAGTTGTATCAGAGGCATTCTTTTCTCTTACATTACTATTTTGAGTCTTTAGCCAGGGATATGACAGATTCGGTAATTGGTAAAAAACTTCACCCGGGAGTAGCTAACCTGTGTATAGGGAAAATCCATACTACCTCGTTTATTGCAGTTTTCTGGTTCTAAAATTTTATGGTTGGTACGATTTCACCTAGAGTGATTCACATGTTTTGTACTATTATTAATTGGATAGTACAGTTCTATTTCTGTCAGAACCCGATGAGATGAGGGTATTCCATCTCATTCATCATATAGGCACTTTTAAAAATCACATGCCATGCATTCTTTCCATGCCATTTAAGGTGCATTAGCGATTGCATGCTATTGTGATAGGCGTTGTGTAGATTATGCATGCTATTGTGATAAACACTTGATAGAATCTCTGCTACTTGTTAGAGAACTATTTTGTTGTACTTTGATTAAATGAATTCCAAATTTTGATTCATGAGGTGTTATGGTCCCTCTTGAATCGGAAATTGGTGGATCATGATTTTGTTTTCTCTTGCACATGACTGTAGGGGATACCAAGATTTGCTTTTCAGGGAGTATGGGCCCTCACATATTAGAATTTGGCACCTATTTGCCCTGTATTACATGTTTCTGGGGTTCTATGCAGTTTCTGAGCTACTACCAAGAAAAACCCAGAATACACGGCAGGTACCTTTTGGTTACATGCCGTGTAGTTTTTAGGCCGTGTCTCTGAATGTTTGTGCTGGAACACGGTGTTGTGAAAATAACGTCAAGAGCACACCGTGTACGGTATGTACACATCGTGTAGTGTAGAGACTTGTACCTGGTCGTGTCACTAACAACACGGGTCCGGGAAGCTCGAGTAGAACATGCCATGTTGTAAAGCAACATGCCGCGTAGTTTATTGCAGGTACCCGACCGTGTCACGAACAACACAGGTCGGTGTGACCTTCTCTTAGACACGCCTTCTTGCTTTCGGAACACGCAGTGTAGTCTGCCCAGGTACCCGGCCGTGTTATGAACAACACAGGACGGTGTCACCTTTGCCTATACACGTCGTGTTGTTTTAGAACACGTTGTGTAAGGTCCATCCGTGTAGACGACTGTGGGACCAACAACACGGGCCACCGAGTTAGTGTCTAGTACATGCCGTGTCCCGAGGGAACACACCATGTAGTCTGAGGTTTGTTTGAATAGTGTGAGTTAGCCATGTAAAGAGACTCGGGTAGGGGAATAGTCTTCATGTACACTCCTTCATGTACATGTCGTGTGTTGAGTCAACACGTTGTGTAGTTTGAGGTGTTACACGACCTGTAGGGAAGGGGTACACGCCCATGTCAGTGGCTTAAGAGGACAAGCCATGTTGATTTTATACACGTCGTGTAGTTGTGTTTTGTAAACTCGTGTGTTTTTCATCCCATGTTCCTATTTTGTACTCTTGTGTTATCTGTCCTTGTTTTCTGATCTAAGGTATAATTTTGATCTTTCAGAGCTATGCCTCTGAGACGTCCTCCAGCTGTACATTTGTCTACAGGAAGTGATCAGACGCCAGATATGGCTGATCAGGGACTTCCTGCCAATCCTCCAGCTGAGCCAGCCATGGAACCGGCTGTTATACCCGTTGCAGGAACCAATGCATAGTTTAGGGTGCACTTTCTAAGGATGATGCAGACCTTCCAGGGAGCACCGCCTCCTGCCCCATCGATGGCTGAGTTGACGTGGGTTTTCCAGCAGCAGCAGCCTCCTACTTTTTCAGAGGATGGAGGACCTCAGGCTACCTAGTCGGGGATAGAGGCCACACTGACCACATTTGAGCACCTAGAGATCCCTCTAGAGAAAAGGGTAAAGTTGGCTACTTATATGCTCTAGGACACCGCCAAGAAGTGGTGGGAGGTGATCTCACGATCAGGGCATCAGCGAGAAATGTATTGGGATGAGTTTCGATGCACCTTATATAAATAATTCTATACGGAGACCTTGAGGGCCAATCGAACCCTGGATTTTATGAGTCTGTAGCAGGGTACTCTCTCTATTATGGAGTACTTATCTCGTGTCACTGATCTGCAGCGTTTCACACCGATCCCAGCAGGTGATGAGTTGTTCATTTCTAGGATTTTAGTGGATGGTCTCAGGAAGGAGATCTGTTCCCAGGTGAATATCTTCAAGATGTATATGATATCCTCCATCGTCAACTAGGCACTGATCAATCAGCACAATCTGAGGGATTGTAGAGCAGTGATCCAGGGCGGTTCGATATCCAGAGGTGGTGTTCCTCCTACAGACTGTAGGAAACCTCATAGAGAGTCTTCTTGAGGAGATTGAGGTTCACAGGATGCGTCTTCTGGAAACCAGGTTGTATGATACCAGTGTGGTAGGAGTGGGCATACTAGGCCTTAGTGCCAAAGGGATCCGATGGAGTGCCGGTCTTGTGGAAATATGGGCCATATTCAGCGTTTCTGTCATATCTTCTCACCTGCAGCTGGTGATAGGGGTTCTTCTATGACCTCGCGTTATGGAGATGCTTCATTGGTTTCCCACCAGTCAGGGAACTGGAGTTCTTCCGGCCGTTCAGGCCGAGGTGGAGGTCGCGGCCGTGGTGGTCAGTTACCAGGTCATCAGCGACAGCAGAGTGGATCAGCTCCGAGCGGTCAGCTAGGGAAGTAGGGCCGCGGCGCAGGCCAGTCTTTTGCCATGGAGCAGACCTATCAGGAGAAGGATCCCGGCCCGTCTAAAGTTCGAGGTATGATCTTAGTAGCATCATTTTTATCTTCATTTCTTTTCGATACTGGTTCCTCCCATAGTTTTATCTATGTTGCATCTATGGATAGCCTTGGGCTCTGTATCTTTTCATCTACCAACTTGTTGACTCTTGACACACCGTTGGGAATGAGGATATCTAGCATACGCCAGTGTAGAGAGTTCCCTCTTGAGGTTGCGGGGCGTCATTTCTTATGGGACCTCTATGTCCTAGAGATGACGGGCTATGACGTCATTCTCGGTATGGACTGGTTGGTTCCGTTTGATAAAGTCTTCTACTGCTACCACCTCAGGGTGAGGTTTATATCACCAGAGGGTGGATCATTCCTTCATAGAGGCGAGTGGGATGTCCAGGCAGGTAGAGCTAGACCAGAGCATCATGGGATAAGGGAAGTTACAACCCAGATTTCCAGTCTTTATCTGGATGACCAGGGGACTACACAGTTAGACATTCCTCATGTGGTGGATCATTTTAGGGATGTCTTTCCAGAAGACTTTTCATGTTTACCTCCGGAGCATGAGGTAAAATTCTTGATTGAGCTCGTGCCTTAAGCAGCACTGGTGTCCATTCCTTCCTATAGGATGGATACACCTGAGTTGTAGGAGCTCAAGAAGTAGTTTGAGGAGTTTCAGGCAAAGGGTTTCATCAGACCTAGTACTTATCCATGGGGATCGCCTATCCTATTTGTGAAGAAGACAGATGGTACCCTTCGGCTTTGTGTGGATTATCGGAATCTGAACCAGTTGACAGTCAAGAACTGATATCCCTTGCCGAGGATCGATAACCTCTTTGATCAGCTTCGAGGAGCCCAGGTGTTCTCGAAGATCGACTTGAGGTCCGGTTATCATCAGTTACGTGTTAGACCATCAGATATACCTTTGATAGCTTTCATGAGTAGGTATGGTCTTTTTGAGTATATAGTCATGCTGTTAGGTCTTACGAACGTGCCTGCATTCTTCATGGCACTGATGAACCGAGTGTTCCATCTGTACTTGGACTCTTTTGTCGTGGTCATTGTGGACGATATCTTGGTGTACTCTCAGAATTGACATGACCATGCCACACATGTTGAGATCATTCTGAGTACACTGTGAGAGCATCAACTTTATGTGAAACTCTCGAAGTGCCACTTTTGGATGGATCAAATTCACTTCTTGGGTCATGTTATCTCGGAGACAGGAGTGTCAGTGGACCCAGAGAAAGTGTGGGTTGTAGTATCCTGGGAGCAGCCGAAGAATGTATTTGAGGTACAGAGTTTCCTAGGGCTGACTGGATACTACAGACACTTCATTCAGGACTTCTCGTGCCTAGCAGCACCATTGACAGGTCTGACCAAGAAGGGGGTGATGTTTTTATGGTCAGATTCTTGTGAGTCAGCCTTCTAGGAGCTGAAAGGGAGGTTGACTTCAGCACCAATACTAGTCTTACCAGAGCCGGGCAAGGGCTACACTGTTTACTGTGATGCTTCAGGTGTCGGGCTGCGAGCTGTGCTCATATAGGGAGATAGAGACGCTGTGTATGAGTCTCGGAAGTTGAGGCCACATGAGAGGAACTACCCTATGCACGATCTGGAGTTGGAAGATTTTTTTCATGCCTTGCGTTGTTGGAGATACAATCTTCTGGGAGAGCACTTTCTGGTTTTTACTGACCCCAAGAGTCTCAAGTATATCTTCACTCAGCATGATCTGAATCTGAGATAGTGCAGGCGAGTCGAGTATCTTCGGTCCTTTGACTTCGAGCTCGCCTATACACCGAGAAAGGGCAACACATTGGCTGATGGATTGAGCGGGAGAACTCAGATTCAGGTTGTTCAGGAGTCCAGTAGTGAGGGGCATCTTATGGCTCTGTTCTCTAAGATACATCTGGAGGTGCATGATAGACAAGGACATACATTAATTTCTTCTGTAGCTGTTACCTCCACACTTCTTGATCGGGTACGAATGAGGCAGCTACCAGATTTCGAGGCCTTAGTCCTATGGGATAGTGTGTCAGGATGGGACCCTCTTCCTGGGTGGACAATAGGTGAGGATGACATCTTGTGTTTCCAGGGACGCCTATGGGTGCCATAAGACATACGCGAGGAGCTGATGCGGGATTTTCATTCCTCAGTGTGGGCAGTTCATCCTGGCGTCACCAAGATGTATCAGGATCTTCATCGCAAGTACTGGTGGCCAGTTATGAAGAGATATGTTGCTGGTTTTGTCATGAGATTTTCTATTTGTCACTAGGTAAAGGAAGAGCATCACCGACCAGCAGGGATTTTGCAGTAGTTACCCATTCCAGAGTGGAAGATGAACGATGTCATGATGGACTTCATGACCAGGTTACCGATGTCACCTCAAGGAAGTGATGCTATTTGGGTAGTTGTCGAAAAGCTTACGAAGGTTGCACACTTCTTGCCGATCAAGGAGACCCATAGTGTTGATGATCTGGGACGACATTACATCAGGGAGATCATTCGTCTGCATGTAGTTCCACAGTCTATTGTTTCAGACAGGGACACGCGCTTTATTTCTCGGTTCTTGAAGGGACTTCAGAAGGCCTTGGGTACCCAGGTGCTTTTGAGTACATCATACCATCCCCAGACTGATGGCCAGTCCGAGCACCCGATCAAGGTGATTGAGGATATGATTTCAGCTTGCATTATAGACTTGAGCGGTTCTTGGGAGAAGCATATACCTCTTGTGGATTTCACTTACAACAATAGTTTTCAAGCAACCAACCAGATGGCCCCATATGAGGCTCTATACGGTAGGCCATGCCGATCACCCTTATGCTTACTAGAGGCAGGAGAGGTAGTTTCGCTAGGACCCCGTCTTGTTTAGGAGACCTCAGAGCAGATAGAGTTGATTTGGAATAGAATGGATACAGTACTATCTTGATAGAAGTCTTATGATGGTCAGCGAAGACGACCTCTGGAGTTCGAGTTCAGAGATCAGGTTTTCCTATGTGTCGCACCAAGGATGGGACATAAGAAGATTCAGAGACATGTTAATCATTCACCATGGTACGCCGGTCCATTTGAGGTATTTGAGAGAGCTGGGCTGGTTGCCTATCAGTTCCAACTACCTCAGAGGTACCAGGCTATGCACGACGTCTTCTATGTCTCTGAGCTCCGACGTTACCTTTCAGACCCATCTCATGTCTTTCAGCCCGAGGAGGTTGATCTCGAAGCGGATGCGTCATTTAAATATCATCCTATCTGGATTGTAAATCATAGTACAAAGGTTCTCTGAGTCCGGTTTGTTCCTCTGGTACGAGTGCTATGGCAGCACGGGTGAGTACATGATGAGACTTAGGAGAGGGAGGCCACTATTCGATCGCAGTGGTCAGAACTGTTCGAGGATCCTTCTTGTTAGGACCAATATGGGCCTATATACCCTGAGTGGGGGGGGGGGGTGAATCAGGGTATGGATATTCTTTTTCAATGTCCTTTCTTCCCCACTAGATCTTGACCTCTTTATTACAAGGGTCACTTTGTTTTCTCTTGTGTGTAAACTATGATCACTTCTTTACCTCTTTATCTAATGATGATGCTTTGAATGTAATGCAGGGAAGAAAACAGATAGACATAGATATTTTTACTTGTTTCACCCTCACTGGGATATGTCCAAGGAGCATACACCGACAAGTTGCCAGTCATACCAAATTCCGCTATTATTCACTAGATGTGGATACAAAGTTTGGGCTAGATCACTTCTATGCCCATGCTCACTGCCTTTACAATGTTTAGGGTCAGCTCACTTCTTTCCCAAGAGTCACTCCCTGTTTCTCTCTCTCTGCCTCACTACCGGTGGAGAGGATCACCATCTTCCTCTTCCTAAGCTCACTGCTCTTGGAAGGAATCCACTCACAGTTTATAGACCTTTAGGTCTCTTTATTTTCATTAATGAATGCATCTTATACTGTATGTAGATGCTCTGTTGAAGTTCAACTTTCATACGTAGATGAATCTTTCTTTGAAGCGAAGGTATCGGGCAAACTTCCAGCTTCCATGTAGTCCGAAAATCACTGCTAGAACAATACCTTACTTGGCACGCAAGTCAAACTCGGCGCGCAAGTATCGGCGTGCAAGTCACAACGGGCGTGAAAGTCCTCCTCAGACACTTGTGCGACTCAAGCTTCCTCATCTCCAAACTTGTGTGACTCTCTTACTTTTACACCCAAACCAATATTGGCATGCAACTGCCAACCGGCGCGCAACTTCTAACACTGTCACACAACTTCAACTACCGGCGCGCAAATTCACCTGCGCGACCCACACTCACCACTTGCGTGACCACCACACCTGCGCGGCGGGAGCTCCGATTTCTCAAAGTGTTGATCTCCGGTAAGAATGAGGAGGAGTGGTCCAGTATTTATAGGCAATCAGACCACCCTGCGTGATGGCGCGCAAGTCACCTGCACGACCCAGTTTTAGGGCGCATGTCCCCTGTCATTTAGACACTTGCACGACAAACTCCCAAACTTGCGCGAACCTTTTTCTATAGCCATATTTTGATCTTCTAATCTTGGAAAACATATGGCACGCAAGTTTCCAATACTCCATGTCCTCGGCGTGCAAGTCCTTGTGCCAAAAACACTTTTCTTCATTTGCAGATTTTCAGGCCCTAAAATTTGGAAAACACTGGAAAATGGCGCCACCATGTATCTGTTCTTTTGTACCGCCTCCAGATCATCCATTCCTTTTATCGACGTTCTTGAATCAAACATGGATCGTTGACCTCGGATCTTGAACTCAGCATTGCATCTTGAAATCCTCTTTGTCAACAAATTTGTATGTCATTGTTTTGCTTTGTCAACAATCACTAATCAGATGTCCACTTTGTCAACAAACACAATCACCTCAAAAATGCTTCAATGATACCATGAGGGATTATTTCCCAACAATATCCCCCTTTGGGTTTGTTGACAACACTTCCAAAACAAAGATACGTTGTTGATTCTTTAGCCTCTATTCGCCTCATTACGATTCTGATAGCGATCAAGGAATTACTCCACATATACACTAAGCCCACATGAGCAATGCTCGGTGTGAGAAACAAGTGTAAATGAGAAGTTCATCAATGAATCAAATTATCTCTAACATCCACTATTGACACCAAACTGATATGAATTTTCACTAAACTGATACCAATTGTTGGTGGGCTTGTTGGAAGACCAATGTTTGGTTTGGAAATAATCTTATCACTTTCCAACACCACTCTTCTGCTTTTATCACGATCCTCAGCTGTCGTGATATCTATTATTTGATCGATCACTTCTAGCATCATCATATTTAATACTCTCCCCATTTCTCATTTCTCCCCCTATCTGGCAGCTCCACTGGTCAGCTTCTCCCCGTATCTATCATGATTTCTCATATAGCCACACTGTCTCCCCCTTGAACAATCACTATTTTCTCCCCCTTTGTCAACGAACCCAAAGGTCACTCTTTTGTAGGCTGTAACATAGTAGAGATCACATATCAGCACATTAAGGAAACACATCATACCTCGGGGAGAGGGGGGGGGGGTTTCACATCTACACTATTTCAAGTGTAGGAAATCGACTGAACTCCCAGAGCCAGCTGATGCCTCTCAAAATCTTCCTTGGGTAAGGCCTTTGTCAGAATGTCTGCAACCTGTAGCTCTGTAGGCACATACTCCAACTTCACGATTCCCTGCTCAACCTTCTCCTTGATGAAATGATACTTGATCTCAATGTGCTTTGTCCTTGAATGATGGACCAGATTTTTGCTAAGATTTATAGCACTTGGGTTGTCACACTGGATTCTGATCGAAGACTTCACTTCAACTCCCATATCTTCAAGCTGTTGTTTCATCCACAATAACCGTGTGCATTCTTGAGTGTCCGCAATATACTGTACGTCTACGGTGCTTAATGAAATGCAATCCTGCTTCCTTCTTAACCAAGAAATACATAGTCCGCCAAGATAAAATGCACCTCCAGATATTGATTTCCTATCATCTACTGAACCGGCCCAGTCTGCATCAGTATATCCCAATAATTCTTTCTGAGACTTGTCGTTATATGTCAGCCCGAAGTCCACTGTGCCCTTGATATACCGAAGTATTCTTTTCACTGCGAGCATGTGACTTTCCTTGGGATTACATTGATATCTCGCTGCTTGGCATGTGGCGAAAATAATATCAGGCCTTGTCGTGGTCAAGTACAACAGACTTCCGATAATTTGCCTATATTCTGTGATATTAACTGCCTTGCCATCCTCATCTTTTGATAGTCTCATACGGGTAGCCACTGGAGTCTTCATCTCCTTGGAATTATCCATTCCAAACATTCTTAGAACCTAGTTGGCATATTTGGATTGAGAAATAAAAATTCCATTACTTCCTTGTGTCACCTGTAAAACCAAGGAAAAATGTTAGCGCTCCAATCATTGACATTTCAAACTCATTTTTCATGAATTCGGAGAACCGTCTGCATTGATCTTCATCTGATCCGCCGAATATTATGTCGTCAACATAAACCATCACCATCTTCCGTTGATTACTTTCATTACTAAAATAGAGATTATAATCAACTCCTCCACTTTGAAAACCAAGCTTCTTCAAATACCGATCTAGACTTGAGTACCATGCTTGTGGTTCTTGTTTCAGCACATACAATGCCTTCATTAGCCTGCAAACTTTGTTCTCATCCTCATGAATGAGAAAACCATCTGGCTGCTCAATGTACATCTCTTCTTCTAGAATCCCATTCAAGAACGTGGATTTGACATCCATCTGGAACACTTTAAACATTCTTTGCACTACTATGGCCAAGAATAATCTGATTTTATCCAGCCTTACAACTGGTGCAAATGTCTCGTCAACTTCTATTCCTTCGATCTGGGAGTACCCCTTGCACACTAGTCGTGCTTTGTTTCGAATCACAGTTCCATCTTCATTCATCTTGTTGCGATGGACCCATTTAGTCCCAATGACATTCTTGTCTGCTGGTCTCGAAACAATCTCCCACGTCTAGTTCTTCTCAATCTGATCAAGCTCTTCATTCATAGCTTGAACCCAGTTTTCATCTTCAGTTGAATCGGAAAAACATTTCGGCTCCACCTGAGATAAGAACGATGTCTGCTGTAATGACTTCATTCTTCGAGTCTGAACTGGTGTTGTCTGATCACCAATGATATTATGCCTATCAATTTCAGCTCGACTCTTTGGTTTCCTTGGAGATATAGACTTGACACATTCTTGTTCATCGTCAGTATCTTCTTCTAAATCAGCACAAGCCACTTCTTCTTCCCTTGTGTTGCTTTCTTCCTCAACACATTCGTCAGAAAATTGTTCACTGACTCATTCTTCAGTGGCTTCATTTCCTTCAGCTACATTTCTCTGTGCCATTGTTCAATGACGTCATTTCTTTGAACATCTTATGTCATATTTTTCTTGACACACCTTTTACTTTCTCTCGCAACTTCTTGGTATCCTGAAAGTAGTCAGCTGATACCACATTGTTAGAACAAAATAGATAATCATGAAAACCTGTGTGTTGCTACTTTTCCACGAATCATTCTTCATGAGCATAGACATTCATCCTTCATATCATATTGAGATCATGCATCTGATTAGGATATAGAATGCTCCCCCTGTGTTACACAACTCTTCCATCTGTTAGGCCCAACTGTATAGACCCATAACCATTCTTTTCCTCATGCATCATTTATTCTCATGTTCCAATCAGAATTGAGCCGTTAAAAAAATCTCTAAGCCTACTGAGTTGGCACTCGTTGTAGGAAATAAGAGACAATGTCAATAACACAATCACTTCCTATTATGCTATGTTCCTCCCTTTCATCATCAACTTTGATACCTGATTTGTGTCAATCGAAACACTAAAGCATATCACATCTCCACTTTTCAACTTTATATGCCTCTTCCCCATGGATCGTATCTCCCGAAAACCTGAAACACATGAATCATCAGTTAATAGAATTTATATACATAGGGAGAGGGGCTTCTTCTGGACTACTCAAGATGAGGATTGTGGTTGATCCTGATGGGTCCACCCTTTGATTCTTTCATGAAGAGCATCACACTCTTTCCTTTCTTATTCTAGCTGACTAGCCAACTTTAACTGCTCTGGCCATAAGACTAAGCATCCATTACCCACATGCTGAGCCTTTTTCTGATATGTAAATTATGCAGGCTTGGCCTTTCTCACCATTTGGGGTTTAAACACACTAGTACACATTTCCTTCTTTGATGTTCCACCAAAATTCCATTTTCCTTGATTATTTCTCTAAGTAGGAATATTTTTTCTTTCCATATTCCCTTTCTTCTTCCACCATTGCAAGGATCTTGCACCTTCCTCCACTTTTCTCTGTGAAACACGACATGTGAATTTTTCAATATGTTCTTTTTTCGTCTTTATTTTATCAGATGTCTGAGTAATAACACTCTTTTTCATGAGTGGTGAGTCCTCTCTTGAACGTTCATTCTTCTTTATCACTGCTAAAGTAGATCTCCCCTTAATCTTCCAGTTTTGTTCAGATTCTCTCCTTGAGAGTTGTTGTGAGTATGACCGAGGCGGTGACTGATACACCTTTCATTCAACTTCATGTGATTCCCCTGAGGATCTAAGCCGATTCTTCTCCTAACAACGTTTTCTCCCAGTGTAGAATTTCTCATTATGCATCACTGGAGTCAGGAATCTCCTTTCGAGTTCCTTTTCCTTTCTTGTGTTCTTCTTGCGGCAATTTTCTTTCCAAATTCCAATAATCTGAACATATAAAACATTTTCCATCAAAGGATTATCTCATTTCATCATCTGTCTTCCGAAATGTTGATGCAGCTTGAGTTCTTCTTCTCACATTGATCTCCTGAACTTCCTGACACATATTCATGGTGTGTCCCATTCATCCACAGTAATAGCATCTAATGAATGCATTCCTCTGAGAGACTCTTCCCTCTAATTTCACATGATGCTTCATCTTATTCTTAGATTCAACAAAGTTTCTATTTTCACAGCCTGATATGTATTCATGAGCCTCTAAATAGAAGCTTGATATGTGGCCGTGAATCCCACAGAAATAGCACATGTCGTCACTTATTTTTGTAACTGGCCTCTTAGGCCTATCTCTAGCACCTATAGGTTTTTCTCCACTCCTACAACTGTTCACAGCTCTCTTCTTGTCATGCATGGAAGGTGATTCATGAAATCCAATACCATCATTTCCGAAACTTGCTGGTCTTTGAGCTAAGAAAATATTCTGTTTTTTCTCTTCAAAAATAACATATTTTTTCTTTATTTTATTATCACATGTCGAAGGATGAAAAAATAGTAATTTCAAGGCATCCTTCATTTTAGGCTTTCCTCTAGCATTGGATTTCTCTATTTCCTTCTTCACTGATTCTAGCTCTTCATTCAACTTCTGAATCATTATGTCACTTGATTCATGTTGAGCATCAAGTTCTCTCTTAAGAGACTTTCCTATACTCATCTCAACTTCCAATTCTCATGTAAGATTATCCACCATCTCACTCTGATCCTTTACTTTCAATTTTTCTTGAGCAACAGAATCAAAACAATGTGCATTTTCTTGTTGTAGTCTTTGATTCTTCTGAACTAGCTCAGATAGCTGTGTAGCAAGATCAACATTTCTGGCTTTTAGATTCTGAACTTCATCTGACTTTTGACTCTCTTCATAATCACCACCATTTTTTTTCCTTTTATTTTATCCACCTTTTGAAGTTCTTCACCTTGAGAATCATTCTTTTCCTTTAGCTCAGTAGCTACATCAATAAGTCTTTGATTCAAACTTCTTATCTTGTTGATCTCAGTTTCCAGTGCATGGATTCGAATGTATTTAGACTTAATTTAATCGGTGTTTCCAATGTCACCTGGAATATCAGGATCTTCGATGCACTTGACTTGATCTTTCACTTTTCTATTCAAGCCATCGATCTCCCTTTTCTGTTCCTTAATCTTAAGTTTATACTCACCAACTGATTCTAAGTTCTCTGGTGCTGATAACATGAGTTTCTCAATTTTATCCATCAACTCAGACTTCTCTTCTTCCTGCTGCTGCATATATAGTTTGGCATCATGAACAACTTTGTTAGCTTTCTTTGTTTTGGCTCTCCAAACATCTATCGCTTCAAGAGCTGCCTCTAACTCAGCTTTCATGTCTATTCTTCCTTCAATTATTTTTTCTTCATCATCACTTGTTTCAATGTCACTTTGAAGTTTATGTACTTCACTCATTCCTGCATCATGCTTGAGTAAATCAATCTTTTCCCTATCAGATTTATCCAGACCATCCTTCAATAAGCTGTTTGATTCTTTTAGTTGAATCACACTTTTTCCAAAAACACTTCCACACTGAGGGAAATTACCAGACTTCTGATTCTTCTTTGATGCTTTTCCTTTTCCCATGGCAGATTGAGATAAGAGAAAACTGTATCTTCAACCACACAGATCGACTACACCAAGTCGAGGCAAACAAATCAAATAAAATAAACCAGCGCTCTCATACCAATTTTTAGGACCAATATGGGCCTATATACAATGAGAGGGGTGGTGAATCAGGGTATGGATATTGTTTTTCAAAGTCCTTTCTGCCCCACTGGATCTTTACCTCTTTATTACAAGGGTCACTTTGTTTTCTCTTGTGTGTAAACTATGATCACTTCATTACCTCTTTATCTAATGATGATGCTTTGAATGCAATTCAGGGAAGAAAACAGATAGACACATATATTTTTACTTGGTTCACCCTCACTGGGCTATGTCCAAGGAGCATATGCCGACAAGTTGCCCATCGTAGCAAATTCCACTATTCTTCACTAGATGTGGATACAATGTTTGGGAAAGATCACTTCTATGCCCAGGCTCACTGCCTTTACAATGTTTAGGGTCAGCTCACTGCTTTCCCAAGGGTCACTCCCTGTTTCTCTCTCTCTGGCTCACTGTCGGTGGAGAGGATCACCTTCTTCCTCTTCCTATGCTCAAAGCTCTTGGAAGTAATCCACTCACAGTTTATAGACCTATAGGTCTCTTCATTTGCATGAATGAATGCATCGTATCCTATATGTAGATGCTCTATTTAAGTTCAACTTTCATCCGTAGATGAATCTATCTTTTCACCGAAGGTATCGGGCAATCTTCCAGCTTCCATGCAGTCCGAAAATCACTGCTAGAACAAAACCTTACTTGGCGTGCAAGTCAAACTCGGCGCGCAAGTATCGGCACGCATGTCACAACGGGCGTGCAAGTCCTCCTATGACACTTCCTCGACTCAAGCTTCCTCAACTCCAAACTTGCGTGACTCTCTTCCTTTTACGCCCAACCCAATATTGGCAGGAAACTTCCAACCGACGCGCAACTTCTAACACTGGTGCACAACTTTAACTACTGGCGCACAAATTCATCTGCGCGACCCACACTCACCACTTGCACGACCACCACACCTGCGTGACGGGAGCTCTAATTTCTCAAAGTGTTGAACTCCAGTAAGAATGAGGAGGGGTGGTCCAGTATTTATAGGCAATCTGACCACCCTACGCGATGGCGTGCAAGTCACTTGTGCGACCCAGTTTCGGCGCGCAAGTCCCCTATCATTTAGGCACTTGTGCGACCAACTCCCAAACTTTCACAAACCTTTTTTCATAGCCATATTTTGATCTTATGATCTTGAAAAACATATGGCGCGCAAGTTTCCTATACTCCAAGTCCTCGGCGCGCAAGTCCTTTTGCCAAAAACACTTTTCTTCATTTGCTGATTTTCAGGCCCTAGAATTTGGCAAACATTGGAAAACGGTGCCACCTTGTATCTGTTCTTTTGCGCCTCCAGATCATCCATTCCTTTTATCGACGTTCTTGAATCAATCATGGATCTTTGAACTCAGCTCTTGAACTCGACATTCCACCATGAAATCCTCTTTGTCAACAAATTTGTATGTCATTGTTTTTCTTTATCAACAATCACTACTCAGATGTCCACTTTGTCAACAAACACAATCACCTAAAAAATGCTTCAATGATACCTTGAGGGATTTTTGCCCAAAACTTCTTCTATGCCCATATTGGGAAATTTGGGGATGAATTTTATTAAGGGGGGATGTTTGTAAGAACCCAGATCTTTGTTTCAGGTACGTCTTTTCTTTTTTGGAGTTTTTGAGAAAAATAAAGTTTCTAGAAATTTTTGAAGTACATGTCGTGTACTTTCTGAGTACATGCCGTGTACTCTTTTCCTGCCTGTAGCCGTGTGCATGCCGTGTCCGGGCCACACACACGGTGTGTATGGGTGACGTGGAGGCCGATTTGGGGGAGTACGGAAAATCCTACTACATGCCGTGTTCTTTTAAAATACACGCCGTGTACTTTTTTTCACTAAACGGACCGGGGTCATGCCTCATCACATTTTTCATCTTCTTCTAGGTCTAGTTCGTCCGAGAGTGACCCATATGACCAAATCTTCCTCGATTTCCTGCCTCTCCATCCATTCTCTGATTCGAGCACGGTCGATTGCGTTGGAAGCGTAGCTATGAGTTCTCCCTTATGTTTGAGCCTTTTTTTCCAATTCATCCTCTTCTCAAGTTATCTAAGGTTTAACATTTTGTGAATTTTATCATATCTACGACGTTCTAGGGAGAATTTTCTATTATGGTCTGAATATATCATTCTCCTAGGATCGAGGTATGTGGTTTGTGCCTTACCGTTCAATGTCATTGAGTTTTATGTGCAAATTCCACCAATACCCATGAATGGGGAATTGCGTGTTTACCTTTTTTCCCTTTTTGTTTTCCTGCCTTTATTTTATTCTTGAGTAGAGGTAAATTAATCATGTTAGAGGATAACTTGTTGTGCTTGGATGTAATTGCATTTCTTCATTCTGTTTATGACCTTTGGGTCTTGTTTTCTTTTGGCTGTTACACCTGTTTCAGGCCTTGTGGTTATAGGTTGAAGTGAAACTCTTGACCCTCTTGTTGCCTTGTAGACTTTTTAGCTAAGTATCTCTATAGGTGTACTTTGGTTAGAAAAGTAGCTCTATAGGTGTACTTTGGCCTTATAGCATCATTATACACTAACTGGCACATGGATGAGGGAACCTGGTGCTACAGATTATAAGGGATAGACTGAGTGAGCTTTCTAGAGGGTCTTAGATGTTATAGACTACAGAGGGGATGGACCGAGTGAGTGCCCAAAGATTCTTGGATTTTATAGAATACAAGAGGGTAAACCGAGTGTAATTACTCAGAGAGTCTTATATTGTTTAAATATCTTTAAGAACCTTCCTAGGCTAGAGGGGAATTGACCGAGTGAGCTTCCTCATAGAGACTGTGGTATACCTAAGGCTATAGGAGGAATTGACTGAGATAGCTTCCTCAGAGAGTCTCTAGAACTTGGGGCTATGTGGGTTAGACCGCGTGATCTTCCTCAAGAGAGTCCCTTACTACCATAGACTATAAGGGTAATTGACCGAGTGAGCTTCCCCAGAGACTCTCATAAATGCGTATGACCAAACCAGAGGGGTTACGCTGAGTGCACCGCCCAGAGGGTTGTGGTACTTCTTGGTTAGGACCAGAGGGGATGGGTACGAGTACTTCCCATAGGGTTACTGTTTGATATCTTTATGCTTCACTGCTATTGTTGGTTGTGGTTTGATTGCTGTTGTATCATCCTACCTTACTGCTTACTGTTACTGCCTATTGATTGTTTCTGTTGTTTACTGCTTATTGTATTATTACCTGCCATGTACTCACTGAATGTTAGGCACAAATCATCAGGAGAATGCCGACTGGGATTTTATCTCACACCTTTTTTGGGCCATGCTTTTGGGACCACGTAGATTATGTTGCTGTAGGTATAGACAAGGGGAAGCGCCCTTCGACTTCTGGAACTTTTTTGCTTAGAGGAGGGGATCATGGGACCAAGCTTTGGCTTGCGATGCTGAGGAGCTATTTACTTTTCTTTTTGTACTTGTTTTGGTACTGTAGTGTTTTCCAGCATTTTGACTTGTTTGGATGCTTTTCTAGTCATGTATCATGCATCATTTCATATATATACATTTGTTCTACAGTTTGTTGATTTAGTCATCCGCTGTTTATATTGTTGGTTATTACTGCTTTCACTATTGCTTGTTTATTATTCATCCATTGTGTACTCTGCCAATGAGGGCATAGTTTCCCCACTGTCACACCCAAGGCCCTCGCTGCTAGTCGGTAGCCTCTGGATTTTTGGGAAATGCGCTTGAGGCCATGTGACCAACCGGGTACGGGGTGCCTCTAGGTGGCATTCGGAACTGGGACATTACAGATTAGATTCACATATTTTCATTATGGGTAATTGACCAAAATAATTTCCCCAATCATGTACGGGATGTCTCCATTATCCTCAGATCCTTTGAACATGACCTCAAGTTCTATATTTAGGTGCAATAAATTCATACTTGATTGAATATTCATATTTGGAGAAGGTGTTTGATAAGTTTATCATGTTAATATATCCATATATGTGTAGGATCGATATGATGAAGGTAGATGCTCAAAATAAAAGATGTGGGTGAATTGTATGCTTTAAAAAAATTGGAACTTTTAATGATGGTAATGTTTAACAAAGTTAAACAAGGTAAATTCACATGACCACTTAGTTCTACAAATATGCTTGATTCCATAAATGTGGTTCCAGAAATGAAACATAAGAAAAGTTTACAAAGATAAGATTATACCTTAATGTGTAAAGAATCTACAAATCAGAGTACAAGTATAAAACATATAAGATAGTTATTCATTCTTCAACAATCAAAATGCAGCGAAATACATGAAACAATACAAGTAAAAAGTAGTAAATCTTTTTACACAATGAGTAGGTTATCCAACAACTTTGAATAAAGGTCCCTTGATTTATACTTTCAAGAAAGTTTGTCTTCCCCACACAAAGGTATTCCCTCTATACAAATATCGAAGTTTGTCTTTATATCCCCGAAAGCTCTTAAACTTCAAGGTAGTGGGAATCTCTGTCTTCATATCCCTGGAAGCCCCTGAATGTACTCAACATAATTTGGAGTAGCACGAAGCAATTCTGAACAAGATGTTTAGTACACACATAGTAATAAAGTATCTCTTTCTAGAAATTACATCAGCAACATGTAATCTCTAGATTGATCAATGACTTTTAGCTCATTCTAATATATCTTCAATAGTCGACTCCCTCCATCAATGGTTCCTTGAATTTCCAAGGGACCTATACAAGTGTCACTCAAACAACGGTTGGTTAAAAACAGAATTGACAACATCATTTTATAACTCAAACAAGAGTAATAAAAATAAGGTTGCTTAACCAAATTCATTTTTTGTAGTCTAAGGGAAAAAAGGTTTGGAGTCTAATCAGAAAACCATTCAGTGTCTATAATACATCAATATTAAGATTCCATCTTCAAAAAAATTTATAACCTGAATTCTATTGAATTTTAGAGTATGAATTTCATGGAAATTAAGAGTCTGAACTCAGAATGTTCGGAGTCCGAATTCAACGAATTCAGAGTCAGAACTAAAAAAGTTCACAGTCAGTATTCAGATAATTTGGAGAATGAACATAGAACGTTTGGAGTCTGAATTCAAAGAATATGGTACCAGAATTCGGATCTTGAAATTATAATGCTCTATATCTAAGTATTTATATGATTCTTCGGTTTTAGATATGATACCGAATTGTATACTTAGAAATAAAAATAGCTAGGTTTAGAGAAATTATTATATGATCAATGAAAACATGGTATGGAAAATATTACTTGGGGAAGGAAAATATTCTCTACCATGATAAAAATTATGGAAAAATGAAATTTTCCTTATGATACAATGTTTGCGATTTTTAAAACATAAAGGAATGAAAAAATCATAAGGAAACCTTATTGACTCAACAATCTCCCCCTTTTTGGAAAGTACAAACACCCTTACGAAAAAGAATATAAGGACTTATAATTTTTTTGGACATTAATATAAATTTACCTCCCTTTACTTATGGATAAAATTGAATACGACTAACTCCCCCTTAGTCTATGGAAACCCTAAGGATCATATTCTAAATTACATGAATGAGATTTCCCATTTTCATGCATACGAAAATCTTCATGATGAAAACTCCTTCATACTAAGGGAAATTTATACTTTACTAAATATTATTTTTTGACATTCTTTTCTCCCCCATTATGATTTTCAAAAGGAAATACAGGGAATGGAAAAGGAAATATGTTACCTGAAATATAAGTACTAGACAATGAAATTTATAAAGAGCAACCAAAACTTTTATTATGACTGAAATAATTTATTCAAGGAATAAATAAAACAAAATATTAGAATTGAACAATATTATCCTCACTTGTCCTTCATCATCAACTTCTTTACTATGGTTTTGAGCTTATTGAGTTCCTTGTGATCCTCCTCTGCACATTTGAGAAGCTGATCCTGGTCTTCTGTTTTATTCTATAAGGCATTGAAATTTTCTTCCTGAGCCTTAAGAGATTTTGCCTAACCCTTTAGAACATCTTCTGTATTACCTACATTATCTTCTATCTCAATCTTGAGACCCCTTTTTCTCTTCCAACTCTGAGAAAATGAATATAATTTCCCAAATAAGATCTTTCACTTCTTACTTCGGAGTATTTATTTCAAGATATAGCATTTCATTGAATGACTTAGTGAGATCTTTGAACTTACTATCTACAGTTTCAAATGCATCCATGACATTATCTAGAAACTCATCAAGAATTATCATTTCTTCTAATGTTTTCATTGACCTACTAGTCATCTTCTTGAAATATCATTTATGGGCTTCTTAGTTTATGAAATTTTTTTTGAAGTCAGCCTCATGTTTGATGCACTTATCCATCACCATGTATAATGAATCCAATTTTTTATTTAATGAATTCAGAAGCATTTGGCATCTTGAGTATTTATTCGAAAATAGAGGGATAGTTCCAACATGACTTTTTCAAATACTGGACTACAAAATCATGTCCAAGAGTGGACAATTCCGACTTAGAGATTATTCTTGGTGAGTATTCTTTTTCTATATCAGAAACTTTCCTCTTTAATAAAGTAACAAATTATTTATTCATTACTAAAAATTTTCTTGGGGTATCAACTACCACCTGTTTTCCCTTATCAGCTTCCGAAATGACTTCCTCCTGATTGGGTGATTTGTGTTCACTATTAGATAATTGCACAATTTTTTCATCATCTACCTCTTCCTTCTGAGCTCATGCCTCAGCCTCCTATGGATGAATGAAATCATGGTGGGAGCTACATTATTCAGACACTTTTTTAACATCTTCATAACTCTTCTCATATTTCCCTGGGGTAGAAAGTTTTTAAGACTCGACTTCAGAGGTTTGAAATGATAATTTTTCATAAGGTCTTTCCTTCACATGAAAATCCTGAACATACTATATCAAATATTTTGTACCACCACTCCCTTCTTTTTTTTCTTCACATACTTCCTTTTGTTGAACATTTTTCTGGAGTCACAAATTTCATTTATGTAGTCTCTGTAAAATGTTCTATCAGAAAGGATTTTGGTACCGAAATTTGTTTAGAGACTTTTTCAGCAGCCTTAAGAAGTGATTGTACAATCTCGGCCTTAGACATAATTTTCTTCTTCTTCTTCTTCTTCTATTTCTCTTGCTTCTCAAGCTCTTCAGCTTCCTTTTCCTTCAAATAATTTTCCATAGCAGGGTCTAAGCCAAACATAGGCTCCCTTATTTTTTATTTTTCTTGTCTTCTCTCCACTTTTAAACTACCTCATCAGGATAAGCTTCTTGTTTATTTGGCTTCAGGAGTGCTGACAGAATTTCCTTTGTCGTTGGGGGTTTTTCCTTCTCTTATACTCCTTTCTCCTTCCAATTCCTTACACCTTTTATAGTAGTTTCATCCACCTCTTGTTTCTTTGAAAGAGTTTCAACTTCCTTTTTGGAAAAATCATAGATCACTTCGGATTCTTTGGAAAACCCCATTTTCAACCATCTCAACGTATCATCACTCAACAACATGACGTTTAAATTCCAAGACATAGAAATGCAATGAATTTTGATGTATTCTAAACATCAAACAACCATCTTTGACAGAATGGATGGATACATAATAATTTGAGATTTCAAATTCTAATTCTTAATATTCTCAATCGTAATCTTAATGTACGTAACCAAATTTATTTTCCTTAGATTCACCAAGAAATCCAAAATATAGATGTCACTCTTCTTCAGATTTTCTGTATCACCTTTTCTCAGAATAATGATTCCTTGAACACACAGTTCAAGAATCCAAAAGATTGTAGATAAGTGAAGAATCTTTGGAGTCTTTACTTCTAAACGACCAAGGATATCCATGAACTTTACCTTATCAAAACCTCCTTGAACATCAGGTAGATTGTGAGTATAGAACTCAACTTCCCCTTCATAAGGAATACCAACCATGCTTGAAACCTTGGTGAATGAAAGTGAGTTAGTCCTTCCATAACACTAAAAAGAAAACTTACTCCTGCCTTCTTCCTTAAATAAAGTTACTAACTCCTATAACTCTACAAAAAACTCTAGATATACCAAATCCTAAGCTTTTGGTTTTTAAATAGATACACTTTCCAAACCTTTGAGTTTTATATTCTTGGAAACAATAGAGTCATATTTGGCATAAAACATTAGATCAACTAATCTTTCTCTATATATATGCCACTCAGATATTGGCCTGATAGTAGACATTTAATTATTGAAAGAGACTTCGGCATACATTTAGATGTAAGGAAAATTTGAGAAGTTGGGAATAGGCTTTTGTAGGAAGGGTAGAGCTTCAGCATGCAAGAGCTTTGAGATCGATGTGCGAAAACCATCGGGTGTCCTTCAAATAGGAAATCAAAGTGACGGTTCAGCTTCCCTGATTAATCCAATGACTGAAATAATCTTGAAAAGACTTGACAATTTAGATAATGCATACAAAAGGAAATTTCATAGATTCCGATCATTTGAGGTTTTTAGAAAAAAAATTCAGATTTATGGAAAAGTGAATCTGAAAAATTTAAAACCAAAAGAAAATAACAACAAGTAAAATATTATTACGAAAATTCCAAAAAGAAAACATAATTTTCAGATTGTTAGGAAGATTCTTTGTAATGAGGAAAATTCTTCTTGAGGAACTTTAGATTCTAAAAATTTTAAAAACAAAAAACTCCATTATGAATAATTTTAGTACGAAAATCTTTATTACGTAAATTTTATGTACAAAAATCATCATTATGGTAATTTTAAGTAGGAATGTCTTCAGTTATAAACTTTTAAGTATGAAAATATTCATTTTGAGAATTTTAAGTATGAAATAATTTTAAGACTATGAAAAATTATTATAATCTAACAAACAAATGTACCCCCTATGAAAAAATGTTCCTTACTGTAAGGAGATTGGTTTCAACAGGAAGTTTACATGAAATATTACTTTATAATTATCATTCCTAACTTCTGTTTAATGTATTTAAATCTATCGGATGGTCCAGATTATGTAAAAATGTTGACAAGTTGATCTTGTGTTCCGAAAAATTGAAGAAAGAAATATCCTTTTGTCTGAGATCCCTAAGAAATAGATGCCTAATATCAATGTGTTTTTCTTGAGAGTGATGTGTAAGGTTTTTACTTAAAGCAATGGCACTACTGTCATCACAGAAAACTTGTGTTTTGGTAAAACTCATACCATAGTTTTTGAGTGTGTGATGCATCAACAAGACTTGAGCACAACAACTTCTAGCTGCAACATATCCAACTTCAGTAGTGGAAAGTGTTACCGAGTGTTTCTTTTTTTAATGAACAAAAAACTAACGAATCTCCTATCAAATGACAAGTTACAGATGTAATTTTCTTATCCATTATACATCCATAAAAGTCAGTATCCGAAAAGCATTTTTAAAAAAATCATTTCTAGATGTATAAAAGAGTCCAAGATCCATGGTTCCCTTTAAGTAGAGAAAAATCCATTTCACTGCCTTTAAATGAGATTCCTTAGTATTGGATTGATATCTTGCACAGAAGAATACTAAAAACATTATGCATGGATGATTAGCTATCATGTAAAGTAGACTTCATATCAACCCTCTAAATGATGTTTAATCTACTAGTTTCCCAACTTCATCTAGATCAAGTAAATTTGAGGTACCAATGGGAGTACGTATAATCTTAGTATTGTTATATCCATACATTTTAAGAAGATATTTAATATAACTATGTTTGGATATATATTCCTTCTAGTTTTTTAGAAATTTGAAAACATAGGGAAAATGTTAACTCACCCATCTTACTCATTTGAAACTCAGATTTCATTATATCCGCAAAGAAATCTGTTAAAGACTGGTGAGTTGAACCAAATATGATGTCATCAACATAAATTTGAACAATAAAAACATTTTTCTTAACATTATTTATAAAAAGGGTTGGATCGGGATTTCCCTCAACAAAAATATTTTGAATCCAAAATCATGTATGTCGATAATAACAAGCTCGAGGGGATTGCTTAAGTCCATACAAATCATTAGTGTGTTTGTAAACATGTTTAGGATGTTTTGTATCTTCAAAACTGGGAGGTTGTTTGACAAAAACTTCTTCTTGAACAACACCATTAATGAAAGCACATTTAACATCCATTTGGAAAAGTTTGAAATTGAAGAAAGCTGGAATGGCAAGATGAATACGAATAGATTCATGTATAGCTACTAGAGCATAGGTTTTTCAGAGTCTATTCCTTTTTTTTGATTATATCTTTTAGCAACCAATCTATCTTTATTTCTTAAAATTATTCCATTTTTGACACATTTATTTCTGAAGACCCATTTTACTCCAATAATAGAAGTTTCCTTAAGTCTTTCAACCATGGTCCAGACATCATTCTTTTAGAACTCATTTATCTCATCATGAATATCATTTATCCAATCATTATCACCTAAAGTTTAATTAGTGTTTTTATTCTAATTGGGAATGTAATTCTAGACGTTCTACTTCATTTCTTAAGGAACTTCTAGTCCATAGAAGTTGATTTACATTACTAATGAATCAATAACTGGGAAAATTCTTAAGAAACTACTAATTTGGGTTTGGTAAAACCAGTTCAACAACATAGCGTCAGAAATATTCTAGCATAAATGCTTCTGAAATACCTTCTTGAAAATTTTCCTTACCAGAGGTATCTTCTAACAAGGTTTGATAATAATTTTTTGAAAACACATATGATGATGTAGGCTGAGGTTGTTTAAAAACAAAAGGATAAGTTTCATAAAATTTGACATGTACTATCTTCAATAGTATAGGTGATTTTTTGAAAACTCTATAAGCCCTAGACGTTGTAAAGTAGCCTAAGATAATTCCTTCATCAGATTTTGGTGTGATTTTGTTTAGATTATTTTTAGTATTCAGAATGAATACCTTAAAACCAAAAACCTTGAAGTAGGATAGATTTGGTTTTCTACCGTTCCATAACTCATAATGAGTTTTATTAAGAAAAGGTCTAATCAAAACATGATTTATAGTATAACAAGTATTACATACAACTATAGCCTAAAAAATTTTGGCTACCGAATATTCACTCAACATGGTTCGTGTAATATCTTGAAGAATTCTATTTCTTCATTCAATAACACTATTTTTTTGAGGTGTTCTAGGTGCTGAGAAGTGATGAGTAATTCCTTTTCTACTACAAAAGGTTTCAAAATCCTAATTTTCAAATTCACCTCGATGATCACTATGAATAGTTATCCAAGGAAGGTTTTTCTAATTTTTATCTTGGGCTCTAAACATGTTGAAATAAGAGAAAGCTTCAAATTTCTTTGCTAGAAAATAGACCCACGTAAATCTAGTGTAATCTTAAACTAAAAAAATTCATAATATTGGCTTCCAATACTTCTAGTTTGTGTTGGAAAAAATATATCTATATGAACTAACTATAATTCATCAGTAGTTGAGACATCACTACCTAATTTAAAACATGATTTATGTTTCTTTCCATATTGACATGGATCACAAAATTTTTAAGAATCAAATCTAAGCTCTGGTAGATCCTTAACTAGTCTTTTCTTAGTGAGATTTCATAGGTTTCTAAGGTTACAACATCCTAACCTTCTTTTCCAGAACCAAGAATGATCTATCATTTCACTAAGGCAAAGTAGATCTTGGCTTCTAAGGTCTTCTATGTTTAGTATGTAATCATTCTCATTTCTATGGGTAGAAAGAATAAACTCTTCTTTGGAATTGTGTACTATGAAATTTTCATTCCTAAAATTCACAATGAAACCGTTATCACATAATTGACTTATGCGAAGGAGGTTGTGCTTAAGACCCTTAACAAATAAAAAATTTGAAATCAATGTTTTTCCAAGAAGAAAAATATTACATATACCAATAGTTTCTCCCTTAGCATTAACTTTGAAAGTTAATTTTCCTCTTTTCTTATTGATAATAATTTCAAATAAGTTTTTGTTAGCAGTAATATGCCTGGAACATCCACTATCCATGTACCATGTATTGATGTTGGTACTATCATTATTTTACTAAAAATAAGACTGTTAAACTTTTAGAACCCAAACATTCTTGGATCCAGAAACATTATAAAGAAATATTTTATGAATCCACATTTTCTTTGAAAAATATGCTTTTTGAAAACCTAATGAATGAGTTTTGTTTAAGGAATTATTTTCCCAATGTCCACCACACTGACACTTAGTGCAGAAATGAGCAAATTGAGGAATAAAATATTTATTACTAAAAATTGGTTTTGAACATTTATAACCAAAAACAAAATTATTTCATAGAAGTCTAATTTGGAAATAAATCTTATCAAAATTTTCCTTACCTAAGGTAAAGTTTGAAAAACACTTCCACAAGGAAAATATTTCTAACATCAGTTTAATAACTAAGTTCTTATCCTCAAAAACATTAGTTTTAACACTATAGTTAGGATTAAAAACATTTTTCATAGAAATTAATTTTTCTAGATCCGTTGAAAGTTTATCCTTATCAGAATTACCTTCTTCTAGGGTTTTTCAAATACTTTCAAAATCAAGGATTTTCTAATGATGATCTATTAAACGAACTTATATTTCCTTAGTAAGAATAGAAATTATAGAATTTTCCATATCATGTTTTTTCTTGACTTTAGAATCTTCATTCTCAAAGACCTTAGAAAACCTAGAAACATATTCATAAGTAGGTAAAGTATTATTTTCATCAGAAGAAGATTATTCATCCAATTATTCATATTATTTACTATCACTATAATTAGAATTTAAGGATTCATTGGTCATGGATTTATCATTGTGTACCTTATCCATTAAACACCGATTTTCAATACGTAACTTGGAATGTAAACCAAGATCATTCTATCCAGAAGATTCATAATATATGGATTCATCAGGAGAGTCTCCAGCACTGGCACTCCAGGTGTTATTATCTTTCAAAACATTCTTATCTTTAGCATTGTAGTACTTCTTTCTATTTCATTCTGAATGCTTTCCCCTTCTATCTTTTCTTTTATATATAAGACAATTTGGCCTTATATGTCTAGCTCTTTTCCTTTCATAACATGTGACATTAGAGTCATTATTTTCCTTTATTTGTTTCTTCGTATATCTATAATGATAGTCTTTCTTCCCCACTATCATGTTCATCCTTCAAGAATGTTTATCTATTTTAGTCTCAAAATTTTCACTTTCACTTGATTTAGGTAAAATAGTAACCTACATAGACTTATATCTTGTAACTCTCTCAGGAGTCTTGGCCTTTATATTATTTGATGTATTTGTAAAAGCAACAATTCCATTTCCATTCATTTTCTTAACATTTTTATCATCTCTCTTCATTCTAATTTTTGCTTGAAGAAGTGTTCCAAAAATCTCATAAAGAGTAATCTGTGAGAATTTCCTATTCTCATCAATAGCTGTTCTCTTGGATTCATAGTCATTAGGCATGATGTATATAATCATTTCTACACGTGCCTTATCATCCAAACATTTTTCACCCATGGATTGTAAGCTATTGACAATAGTCATAAATCTCTATTGTACCTTACATATAGGTTCTCCATAAGGAAAGAAAAAACCAAGGTACTCAGCTCTAAGTATAGCTCTTATAGTATCAATATCATTATATGTTCTAAAATGAGTCACTTCAAGCTTCTTCCAAATATAATTTTCAGCTTCACAAGAAGAAATCTAGATATATATATTATTTGTCATGGAACACAACAAAGTATTGCGTAGCTTGTAGTTTAGTTGATATTCTGACTTCTCTTGACTAGTAAAAGTTCTGACTTCCTTTTCAAGAATCTTTTAATCTCTAGTAAGTATAACAAATTTTTCCACTCTAGTGTTAATAATAAAAGTCTTTATATGATCTCTCTAATATTCATAATCACTCCAATAAAAAATAGGTGGTCTTGTTAGATTAAGATTTTCAATTGAACCGAAATTCATTCCTGCCATCTCAAAGAAAATATCTTTCCACATAAACTTGTTAGTAACAAAAGTTTGTAAACAAGGATAAACATATCTTATGAAAGGAAAATATATAACCATGAAAAACATGAGCAAGAAAACTTATATGTGAATAAAAGTATTTCAAAGACCCACTCTGATACCAACTGTAGGATCAAAATGATGAATGTAGATGATCAATATACAAGAGGGGGGTGAATTTTATACTTTAAGAAATTCCTTTACAACATTTAAAGATTGTAATTTTTAACAAAGTTAAACATGGTAAATTCACAAGACCTCTTATTTCTAAAAACATGCCTGATTTTGAAAAGGTGGTTTTGGAAATGAAAATAATGAAAAGTTTAAAAAGATAAGATACTACCTTAAAGTGTATAGAATCTTACTAATCAGAGTACAAGTATAAGAAAGTATGAGATAGTTATAATTTCCTTAACAAATCAAAATGTTGTGGAAAACATGAAACAATACATGTAATAAGTTGTAAATCTTTTAACCCAAAGAGTAGGGTTACCAAAAACCGTGGATAAAGGTCCCTTGATTTATACTTTCAAGGAAGTCTATCTTACCCGCACCTAGGTATGTTGTCGATATGAATATCATAGTCTATCTATCTATCCCTGCAAGACCTCGAACGTCAAGGTAGTCGGCACCTCTGTCTTCCTATACCTGGAATCCCTCTAATGTACTCAATAACATTTGGAGTCTCAGGAAGCATTTCTGAACAAGATGTTTAGAATGTACAAAGAAAAAAATTCTCTCTCTCTAGAAATTACTTCAACATCATGTATTCTATAGATTGATAAACATCTTTTAGCTCATTCAAATGAGCACCTATTAATAGGAACATCTTCAACTATTGGATCCCTCCTTCAACGGTCATATTCTTCCAAGAATTTCGGAGGGACCTATACATGTGTCACTGAAACAATGGTTGGTTAAAAACAGAATGCATGACATCGTTTTATAACCCAATCATGAGTAAGTAAAATATGGTTTCAAAAAAAATTAATTTTTCATACTCTAAGGGATAAACATTCAGATTCTAATAAAAAAACATTCGGTGTCTACAATACATGAATATTCAGATTCTGTCATCAAAAGAATTCGGAACCTGAATTCTATAGAATTCTAGAGTCTGAATTTCAATGAACTTTAGTGTTTGGATTCATGAGAATTCATAGGTTGAATTCAAAGAATTCTGAGTCTGAACTCAAAATTTTCAGAGTCTAAATTCAGAGAATTCAGAGTCTGAACTAAAAAAGATCAAAGTATAAATTCAAAGATTTTGGATTCTGAAATCAGAATGTTCAGAGTCTAAATTTAGAGAATTCAGATCCTAGAATCGTATCCTAAAAGCATAATGCTCTATATTTAAGTATTTTTAAGATTCCAAGGTATTAGATATGAAACCAAATTTTATACATAAAAATAAAATGAGGTAGGTTTAGAGAAATTATGATATGAATAATGAAAACATGGTAAGGATAAATTTCTTTGGGGAAGGAAAATTTTCCTTATAAAGGTGAAACTCATGGAAAATGAAATTTTTCTTAAGATAGAGTGTTTGTGATTTTCAAAACATAAAGGAATGGAAAATTCATAAGAAAAACTTATTGAATAAATAATACACCATAATAGAATTTTTTGTTATTTTATATATATCACATAGTCAATTGGGAATACATGTTTTTTTGTACCCTAATCCAATTAGGAATTGTATTTTATTCCCATTATAATGTGAATATATATGATCAGTACCTTTAAGAAGAATTTGTATTACCAATTCTGATGACCCTATAAAACATTTGGCACTCAATCCAGGATTATTCTTTCATGTTAATCAATATTAACATTATTGATGAATCATAAAATTCCATATAGATGATGAATTGTTGGTTATTTATCAATTTCCTCTATATCAATATCAAAAACCAATTTTAATAGGGTAATAATATTGCAAATATTTATGATCAAATCGATCAAAAATTACTACCTGTTTCACAATGAAAAATACATGGTCTGTAATATGGATAAGTACCATGAAATATTAAATGACGTTTGGTCTATCTACTTTTTAGTATATTTATATTTAAACATTTCAGAAATGGAAAGGAAAACATGTCATTGTCTGTAACATTTTTTATCAACTTACAAAACATCATTAACACCTTCCTAAAAGTCATCTCTTATTTTTAGTGATGTAATCCAACATTGAATAATTATTATCCATTAAAAAAATATCTTCTAAATTGAATTTAGTGGTGATAAATGTGTGTAAGATGGAAAAATAGTGGATTAGTTAAATGATAAACAAGAAGACACTCTTGTGGTAGAATTGATCAATAAAATGTTTCTTTGGATTTCATTAGTAGTGAATATAATGTTTAAAAACTTATTTACATTAGAGATGAAATTTAATTTAAATTGGAGTTATTAAAAATTAATCAAACAGAAAAAAGTAAATTAATATCAAATATGTCCTAATTTTTATGTAATAACATTTTGAAATATCTAAAAAATATATATCCATATTTGAAAATTTTAATTATTACTTATAGAGAATAATTAAAAATAAATTTATGTATTATTGGAAAATCATAAAAAAAAATCATGTAATTTAGAAAAGAATATTTAGTTGGACCATTCTCTTATTTTTCATTTTATTTTGAAAGAAATTATATGAAACATGAAATTGAATAATATTGACACAAATCCACTTAGATAGCTTTGAAAATGGACACACTACCAAATGTTCTTTTCCATTAAATGATTTGATTTTCTATTTCCCTGTTAAAAATATTTACTTCATCAAGAGGTTCATATAAAGGTATATTATCCCTTGTGATTTATTTAAGTTTGTTAATATTTTTTATTTTGTGAATTCTCAATGATGTTATAATTTTTTATAATATTAAATTGAAATAGGTAATCAATGTTATTTAAATGGGGATATTGAATCAGAAAATATTTTATTTTATCAACCAACTATGTTCTACTTCTTTGGCATAATTTTTGTGGTGGTAGATAGTTGGTGTCCTTGGTGATATACCATTTTTTTGAAATCAATTATTTTTTACAACATTAGAATACGAGGGTTGATTTTTCCCATAGTAAAAGTGAATTTATTGATGCACTTTAATTAAATTTTCAATATTACATAGACTATGGTGAAGTCATTTTTCTTGATATCATATCCTATGATAATCTTTAACCATTATAAATTATTCTTAAAAATATAATATACTTCACAAAATCATATAGATTAGAATAGAATGGTTTATAATTAAAACGAAATCTAAACTATGATGTGAATCATAATTTGTTTCAATTCATAAAATGCATAGTAATTCAGAAAAAATTGTGTATGTGGTTTTAACAATCCATTTATTCCACATAAGTATCTATAAATTTCATACACTCATGAAATATATAATTATGTTACACAATGTTAACTTTGAAAATAGAATTAGGGTATGCTTTCAGTCATCATTAATTTTCCATTATATAATAATATGAAAAAGATATGTAAATGAACCAATTGAATGTTTATATTGTGTATTGATCAATAATGTCAACACTATATTAGTATTAAACCATAATATACAGATGGAATATTTAATATGTGATTTTTCAAGAAAATAATATTCTCACACAACAAGAAAAGTGTTGAAATGCATATACACTACTTACATGATTTTTTATAGTTAAATTTATGAAAATTGAAATGTATTTCAATATTACATTTTAAAATGAATCGATTTTTAATAAATTCAAAACATTAATATTAATTTATCCCTATACATGTTATATTATTCATAAAAATTGAATGATACAAAAACATCATCCAACTAAGAAAAATTTAGACATTCAATGTAGATATGTATGATTTTATGCATTATAATCATCTGCAAAAACACTTAATCAAAAAACATATTACTATAGAGTATAAAAAACAAAAAATTAATATATGATGACTAAACGTATGATATAAAATAGAGAATTAAGATATAATTAATTACACATATCTGTATACATAAATCAAAAAATACCAAATATAAATGAATATGGTAATGTGTGATTTGAGAAGGGAAGATTTATATTTTAATCTTAAATGACGATGTTAAGAAAACCTAAGGGATATTGAAGTTGATAATGCAAGATTTTATTTCATAGAATAAAATATAGAGGGTTTGAGATATTTCTCAATTTAATGACCCAAAGAGAGGTTTGACATGTGAGGCTTACTTGAGTGGCAAGATGATCTAATTCACAATAACGAGGTTATGAAAGCGAATGATGTATTTAGTTGTATATTGAAGATTGGGGTGCACTAGATCAAAAAATAGAGGGTTAGGCATTCCTTGAGAGAGTGATTATTATTAATTATTGATATTGAACAACACCAAAATTATAAAACTGGATGATAAATAGAAATTTAAATGGTATATAATGGTGATTATATAGTAACCAATGTTAAAAAAATATCTTTTGATGTCAGTTATATGATTAATGACATGAAAAAAGTATTTTTCATAGATTTTTCAAGTTAGTTATGTAATAACCAACATGCTAAATAGGTTAGCCCAATTTATCACATCATTTCTATAATAACTAATGTGATAAAGTAAGATATCCAACATATTACCTATGTTATATAAAAACTAATGTAATAAATATGACATAACTAATACCTTTTATACAAATGTAACCTTTTTTTGTCATGGGGAGAAATATTGATGTTCTATATGTTGTTATTCCAATATAGATGATTATCCAAAAGAATACTATGTATTTTTTCACCATCATACTTATCTCTTCAAGTAGATTATTATCCACTTATATATGTTTCTGACATAAGGAAAATTATTTGTGGTCGGTGTTTTTTATTCCAATAAATATGATTATTGTGAAATTTTTTTATATTATCATATAATTAATCCATTAAACATAATCAATTAGTTGTTAGAGATATAAATTATATATCCCCCAGATGCATAAGAATGTCTCATGAGACAATCACGTGTTAGAATTTGGTGAATAACTACCCAAAAAAAACCATGTTTTAGTCTTGATGAGAATAATGATGTATTGACAATTAACTTGATAGAAATAATGATATCTTAGACATGGACATGATGGTAATATCATGATATCTGATGTTTTGAATTATATCAATAAAAATATAGTTACCGTTATGTACATGGTAAAATTCATAGATCTTTTATTTCAAATATAAAAAGACTTTTTACCATATTTCTCATTTTGGTTTTATGTGGTGTGATTCTTGGGTTAAGTCCTTATATCGTAGAATATCTTACATAGGATAAAAAATGGAGTTTTGGAATTTCTCTTTCTAAAATAGGTAATATAATTACTTAATGAATGAATTTGTCTCCCTGGTCTGTATCGTAATGCAAATAGACAATGGAAATGATTTTCTAATCTGTGGATAAGAATTGGGGTCAGATAAGGGTCCTATCAGCTATTGTATGGGAAACCATACCATGCCCATTTTTCTTGGCATGGTGATAGTAAAATAGAAAATGTATTAAAAATACACAGTATGTACAATTAGTTTTAAGGATATGTTCTTGGAAACAAGGCCATAGACAAGCTATGGTGTAGAATGTGAAAATGGTTGAGGTTCTTCATAACTGATGAAATGCTTTTCTCCTTTATCGGATTTCCATAAATGTGATGTGTTTGGTTATAAAACATTGATCCATCATTATGGGGGAATTTTTAATACTCTTTTGACGTGTTTTACCATGATTAAACCTATAAAGTATTCCCCTTTTATTGATTGAATATTTTGAAGGGAATTTCATAGTAGGCTTTTTGGTGATATGATCTTCTTCTGAGCTCATAATTATTACATGGTTGGTTTTATATTTCTATACATTTGACTTATCAAAGGCCTCCTTCCATCCTTAAATACTTATGCTTGTGTTTTGAGGTGATTCCATAGACAACACAATCTTCTTGGGAAGCATTGATGTTCTTTTACGCTTATTGGTGAACTTGTTAAAGAATCCTTCCATGGAGAGTATCCTTATTATAGCTTTGATTTTTGTTTTCAATTGGACTCAAATTATACCATTGATGGTGGTTATCATTAGATATATAACATCCAGATTTTGGTTCACTCAAATTTAATGATCTTGGCTAGACACATGTTTTAATGTAGGCCACCCCATATACCGGAGGCTGCCAATAAGTAGTGGGGGTCTATGATGCTATAGTAGGGAGACTATACCCTCATGATCAGAGTGACATGTAGTAGTGATGATAGATAAATCAGAGAAATAAATATAATAACACACTAGAATAAAAAAAATTTAATAACAACATATGTAAATAATCTAGATAGATGTAGACAAGAAAACCAATATCCAGAATCAAATTCAAAATGATGATCACATTATTCTTTATGAAAATAGGGATATAAGGTGTAAAGTTTATAATTCATATAAAACATGTTATACAAAAAATTAATTATATAAATAATGTTATATTAAATACAATTATGAGAATAAGCCCAGTCCTCTTGTCTTGTACTCTAGCTTAGTACCAAAAATCATGAACACATTGATTGATGTTTTCCCGTAACCTAACATGCATCCATGAACTCTTTATAGGTACCAATGGGAGGCCCAAAAAGCATTTGAGTAAAACAAAACAGTCCACCAAAAATGGTGTCTTGTAAATTCTAGTCTCTGAATAGAAAATGAACATTGTGATTGAATAATGATCATGGTAGGTAAATTAGTAATCATTGGGTTTTCCATAGAATACACATTTAACTATTCCCACTTTGGCCTAAGTTGGAAATTTCTTAGAAAAGTTTATTATATTATAAATGATAATGAGTGTTATGTCCATTAATTTTTCACAAACTATATGGAATTCCATGTCCCTTTAGCTATACATAAACTATATGGAACATCATTTCTTTAGTTAGGCACAGTATCTATGGAATATCATGTCTATTAATTGTAAATAAACATAAAGGAACATTATGGCCTTAGGTCTGCAAGTAAATAATATGGAACATCATGTCCATTATTCCCATTAAAAATAAGTATCAATATGTAAATATATTAATTTCGGAAATTTATGTCCATATTTATAAATGAAAATAAGTATTTTTTGTCCAATATAGATGGAAATACAGATGTAATCACATCCAGGTAAAATTATATTCAAAGATAAAGAGAATCAATCATTCTATTTTTCAATTCATTTGATCATTTAATCTATATATATAATATGTAATATGAAGGGTGATAAGGTATGTTATCTATGAAACTATATAATTCAATTATATCATTGTATAATATATCACTTGACAATGCATGTCACGACACACCATAATGAAATTTTGCTCACAAGGGAAACAAAGGTCAATACGAAATTTAATTGAACTCACAAAAGGGTTTGTTCAAGTTGAGTTAATCAGCCTTAAATAGGTTATCAAGGTATTCTTATAAGTTTAGAACTATTTTTCAACAATTATTTTAGGGATTTTATCAATTTATGATCATATTTGAGAAGGTCTGGCATGGGTAATGTGAACAACATAATATGAACACCAAAAGTTATAGGGAAACATTGAGCCCAAAAACCATTTCGTGGTTGTTGAATATTCAATAGATATGAAATTCATATTCGAGCTAGAATGAGAGAAATTATAGAAATTGGAATGTTCCATGAAAATAAGGCATATTATCTCAAATGGAAACAATGAAAAACATGGTGAGATAAACTAATTAAGGAAAGAAGAGTATTGAAACACTTACCATTGGTTATCTAATGTGATGGATGGAAAGTGATACAATAAAAATTTGAATTAGTAGGATAAAATCCCATATTTATGTCCAAAGGATATCTCAAGTATAATTGGAGGCTGTTGTGCATGTATAGGGGAAAAAGGGTTGAATAAGGTGAAATATAATGATTGGAAAATGATTTCTTCACCAATTTTTAATGGGTGAATGGTTGGGAAAAAAGATTTTCCAAACTGATCCCCAACTATGCCAAAAAACTATTTAGGGTATCCATGTGTGTCCCATGTGTCTCCCTCTAAATTTTACTATAGTACCCCACATGGTCAAGTGAGTCACTTACATAGTTTAAAAAATTGTTTTTCACCCTTATCGCACTTCACAATTTGAGGTTTATGGTTAGAAAAAATAGTTCATAAATCAAAAACCTCACTTGTTTTCTCCAAAATTAAAACATCTAATCTCGAAAAAGCCCTAGATTCTCCTACATATGACATTGGATATTTAAGTAAAATTTAAGGAGTTAAAAAGTGATTTTAATGTAAAGGTAAATGCTCTATACCTCTCTTAAAATTAGGGATGTTACAACCTCCCCTCTTTTAAACAACTCATCCCCGAGTTTCCCATATATGGGTTGTTAAATATCATATGAGAGTAGTTCCATCCAATGACAAGATGCATATACCTTTACCAACTAGGTCTCATCCTCTACATGTTCATTCATACATATCATCTGAACTAGTATAACTTTCCTTCATAGATCCATTACGATCCGATCAATGATACGTATTGGATTCTCCACCATAGAGGAATCAATATCCAACTCCACCTCACAAGGTTGAAGGATATGATATGGGTCTAATTAGTATCGGTGATGCTGTGAAACCTAGAAGACATTGTGCATTTCCTAGTACCTCGGAAGTAAATATAACTTGTAAGCTACCAGTCTGACTCTCCCCAATATTTCAAAGGGTCCCATGACCCCAGGTTCTAGCATCCCCTGTTTTTGAATCACTTAATGCCCCAATTTAGATGAGACATATAAGAAGACCCAGTCTCCCACCTCTAAATCCAATGGATTGCGGTGAAGAATGAAATAAGACTTATTTTTTGATTGAGGCATTTCTGTATGCTTCCTAATAAGTTATACCTACAACGATGTCTCCTGAATGATATGCGGTCCTAATAGCACAACATCTCCCTCCTCTAACCATTAGAGGGGGTGAATGGAAGAACCTAAAATATAAGGTCTCATATGGTTCCATCTATATAGTTTATTGGAATATATTTTTATAAAATAACTTTGTTAGATGAATGTGTTTTTCCCTAGAACATCCAAAATCAAGGGAGCATTCTCAGAGCATGTTATCTTATACCTTTATCTCACACTCGAACTAATTGTTTGTCTGAGGATGATATGATGTACTCAGAAGAACATGTGAACCCAGTTCCTTCTATAACCCTTACCAAAACCATGATGTAAAATGAGTGTCCCTGTCCAATATGGTTGTACGTGAAACCCTTTGAACGAATATTATATCCCTAACATATGGCCTCCCTAGATCATCCACTAAAAAAGTTATCAGATATTTGAAAGAAGTGAGAGAACATTTGAAATATATGAATGATCACCCATAATACTTCACTACCTTGAGGGGTTCCCTAAAATACCATCACATAATCCCAAGTGATGCCATCAAATTTACACCATGAAATTGTTAATGGCTTTATAAGTCCCCATGGTCATTGATTTTTTTACTCCACCCACTGATAGGTGGAAGTAATGAAACCAACTATCTCCCTTTTTATACATGTCCAACAATACTTATTTCATATTTTACAATAAATATTGGTAATACCAGGATTTTATTTTGAAACAGAATCATCAGACTCTCTCATAAACTCCCCTTGTACATCTGTAGGTTCCCATTCATGTCCATGATTGCATAAGATCTCATCCCTTAAATAACCCAAATGGGTAGTGGGTCCCCATCCGAAACACTCTAAATTAGTGATTATCCATTAGGATCAGAGAACCATCTCATGTTCATTATATCTAATTGTTAAGAGGTTACATATAATGGAGAAATTAAAATTTTCCCAAGATGGTGATGCACATCCATTTGCATATCAGAAAATATGACCATCGATTTGCATTCAATGCTAACCTCATGAACTACTTGTGCATGTGTCTTTCTAATCAGAGCATATTTCACTATGGTTCCTTCCCCAATTGTATATGAATGATCAATGTCAAGAAACCATTGGTATTCATCCTATATCCACTCTCTTAGATTTATTTCATGCAAAGTGAATTTGTATTTTATGATTTTGTGATCCATACATACAAATAAATTATCTTCAAAATAAATTCCACTTATAGTTCCAAGAATAAACTAAAGATGCTAGTATGTGACTGTACATTGGGATAATATTCTTATGATGTGGTACCCCTAGTTTGAGTTTTGTAGCATTTGTTTATTCCTTTTTGTGTGTTTAAAGTGCTGGGGATGAGTTGGGAAGAGGTTGGGAGAGTTCGGAATGGTTTTGAATAGGTTTGGAGGGTTTTCTTGGGGTGCACGGTTTGAGAACGGTTAGGGGAAACCATGTGGGCCCTCCAACAAACCGTGCAGGAGGAGACAGTAGGCTTCACATGACCTGTTCATGCCTTGTCAAACTCTACGAGGCAACCATGTAGACCCCTCCTCTCGAGACATTGGTGTGTTCACAGTTAGAGCACGGTTTTCCAAACCATGAGGGCTAACCGTGCGACCACTTAAAAATAGAGTTTTAAACCCAGGTTTACATGGGAATGCCTCATTTATCTCCAAGCTTCATCCTACCTGAGCCTCACTCAGGATTTTTTCCTCTCAAAGGTTGGGGGGCTCTCACACACATTTTGGAAGAAATCGAAGGGGTTTCGTGGTGGTTTGGAGGTGGTTCATCTTGGGTAAGTATCCTCTCTTGGTTCTTTTTGGTTTCTTCTAGATCTACATCTCCCTATATCTGAGTTTTCTAGATCAACACCCGTTGTGTGTAGATCTTGGGTTTGGGTTGCCTTGGATGTTAATTTTTAAGGCTTGTGGATGTTAGGGAAGGTAATCTAGAGAGGTTTTGGTGGTGCGTTCTCCAGATTTGAGGTGCGATTGATTGTTGGTTGATTTCGTCAGAACCCTAAAGGTTGGTGAATTCTCTCTCAACACCACCAGGTTGAAATGTGAAGTTCATTTACAATTAAATTGGTTGTTTTAATTTAATTGTAATCATGTCTTTTGAATTTCATTGTAAAAGAAAGTGGGTGATGATTTGGGGGTTTTGGCATGAAATTGGGGTCGTGATGAAATTATTTCAATTGGTTAATTTTAAATGGGTGATTTTAAAATGGTAATGGTGTTGAAATGAGCATAATTGGTTAATTTTAAATGGGTGATTTTAAAATGGTAATGATTTTGAGCATGAGCATTGTTTTCAATAGACGGGTGACATTGAAGTGTGTATGGCATGGAAATGGTAATTGTTGGTATTAACATTAATACATGATTATGGATGAGGCTAATGTAAAGATGGGTGATATTATTGGGTGGATGATGTTGGGGCATGGTGGAGTGGATGAGAAGTTCCACTACAAAAATGGGATTGATATTGGACGAGAAGTTCCACCATCAATATCAAGTGGGTGGGAAGTTCCACCATCGTTTTTTGTGTGCATGGGTTGGACGGGAAGTGCCACCATGGGTTGTTGTGTGCATGGGATGGACGGGAAGTGCCACCATGGTTTGTTGTGTGAATGGGTTGGATAGGAAGTTCCACCATGGTTTGTTTTGTGCATGGGTTTGACAGGAACTGATACCATTGTTTGTTGTGTGCTTTGTTGGTGATGGTTGTAGATGGGGCTTGTGAGTGAATTACAAAAATGGTAATGGAATTGTAGCATGGTGGAATTGGATTCATTGTGTGGTAGGGTTGAATTGTCTTCCTTGTGTGGCATGTTTGGCTTGTGGAATGTTTGGATTATAAACAATTGGTTGCCTGTTTTTTTATATAAAATGTTTTATATAAATATGCTAACGGTTTTATCCTAGTGTCTTGTGTAGGGAAGTAATTTGGGGAAAGCCTACTGAGTATTAGTACTCACCCCCTACTTTGGCACTTTGGTGCTTTTGCAAATTTCCTATTCCGAGATATAGGTAACGGTAAGGCATCTCATTGCTAGTGGTTCATGGTGATGCTTGGGAGAGGCGCTGGTTCTTGGAACAAGGAGCTTGGGGTGGAGTCGTGGAGTGTGTCTTGGCTTATTTTGGGTCTTTTGTTTAGTCTTCTGCATAGTACTTGGATATTTGTGGTGTTAGTATTGGTTGGTTGGTTGTATTGTAGAATAGCATAGTTCTCTTTTGGTAATGTATGAGTTGGTTGTTTTTTTGACATGCATCATGTTGTTTGTTGATAGTGGATCATTTGGTTGTTTGGTTTTTTCTCAAGGGAAAATTTTTCCGCAATGGTTTCTCGTAGCCCTCGACATTTATTTCCAGCCTTTGGCACCTTGGGAACGTCACTTAAGGCCAAGTAATCCTCACCGCCTCATCATGACAATGAGGTAGGGGTGGGGTGTTACAAGTGGCATTATCTTGTTCAGTCCTTTGGAGTTGATTCTTGGATTTTTAGTTGACATTCGTTGTGGTATATTCTTTGAGTCAGGATGGTAACAATGCGTAGGAATGTCAAAAAATGGAATGTATAGAATAAAAGGATGTAGATAACCCTTTAATTTTGAAATGACTTCCCTCTCGGATGCATATTTCATTGGTAGAAATGACTTCCCTCTCGGATGCATATTTCATTGGGCATAATGATTTATGGCCTGAATTGAGAAATGGTTTTTCAAATGTGTGAACTTTTAATGTGACTAAATTTGGTATTTTTAAAATGGATTGATTTTCCAAAATGGTGAAACATGGAAAATGTTGAAAGGTCGAAAGACTCATTGTGATAGTGTTGTGTAATTCGGTTTGAAATGGGAATTCTTGATGTCTATGGAAGTGAGACTCAAGGTTGTTTGTATTCTGTTTATAGAAATGGAATTGGGTAGGCGTCGTAGAGACCAATCGAAAGTGGTCAATGAGAATGTGCTTTCACCTGAGCCTTAGGTGAACTAGCAGTTAGTGAAAAGTATCGTGCAAGACTTACAAGCTGTGGAAAGTGTAAATAAAGCTGATAAACCAAGGCATGTGGATCATGCAGTTCAGTGTCAAAAAAAAATCCACCCATCTTCTGGGGTGATTTAGAGCCAGAGAAGGAAGAAGCGTGGTTGAATATAATGAACAAGATCTTAAAATTCACCGGTAGAGTTAAAAGTGATGTTGGCCACATATAGTTTGGAATATCATTCCCTTCAGTGGTGGGAGTTGGTAGTCCAAGCGGGAATGGACCAGGGTATGACGTGGAAAGCCTTTGAGGAATTGTTTAAAAAATAATTCTACCCACATACGTTTAGAATTCAGAGCATAAATGATTTCTTTAGTCTGAAGTAAGAGCATATGTCAATGAAGGAATTTGCGACTATTTTTATGAGCTTACTGTGGTTTGAACTTGAGGTAGTGGGTATCAACTCATTGAAGGCAAAGAACCTTGAAGTGGGGTTAAGGAAAGAGATCCGTTCAAAAATATCAGTGATGTGTATCAGTGATTACATAGAGATTGTGAATCGAGCATTTGTGGCTGAGCGAGATTTGTTGGGAGCTCCGGGTGGAGGAAGCATGGTGGTACCCATGGGGAATAGTGGGAACTCTATCTCTGGATTCAAGAGGAGGAGGAAAACTTATTCCTCAGGCGGGAGTATGGTGCATAATCCAATAGAAGGATTGGTAAATCTTCCTATGAATCCCCAGAGCAAACATGGATGTTTTCAGTGTGGCTCTATGACACACATCAAGTAGGACTGTATGACAAAACCTCTAGCATATCACAATTGTAAGCAGATGGGGAATATGCAGCCTTATTTCTGAAATTCTCTAAGGTCAGATACACATTACACTCATCAAGGATTTCATACATTGAATGCATCGATGCAACAAGGATAGCAGCATACCCCTCATTAGAAGAGAATAGTCAGTTATGGTGATTCTCAGAACACCACAACTCCTTAGTGGGGAAATAAAGAGCAGAGTGTGGAAACCAAGGCATTGTTCAGAGCCGAGCAGATTATGATGGATGATCAGTCGGGATCATCCACAGTGTGAGGTAGTATTCTTTTAAATTCTACATTGATGAAAGTTATTTTTGATACGGGTTCCTCACACTCCTTTATTGCTGCACGTGTGGTTGAGTTGTTGGGTTTAAAGTTAGAAATGATGCCTTTGGTTTTGAAACATCAAACTCCTCTGGGTCGAAGAGGGTGTCTATCCTTCTTATGTAGAGCATGTTGTATCATTGTGGGCGAGGTAGAGCTAATGTTGAATTTCTCTGTGGTTTAGACGGATGGGTATGATGTAATCCAAGGAATGGATTGGCTAGTGGTGTTTAAGTCCCACATCGACTGTAATGCACAAAAAATGGCTTTTACGACACACGATGGTGTTAGGATTCTCTTTAGAGGATAGAGGCATAAAGGCAGGGTGCAATGGGTTTGTTGGCACCAGTAGTGGGCATGTTATTGTATCTGTTGGTGGTGTTGTCATTAGAATCGGTATAGGGTGTTGATCAGAGTATTCTTCTAGTAGTGGTGGATCAGTTCATGGATGTTTTTTCGGAAGAATTTTCTGGGTTACCTCTCATAAGAGAAGTGGAGTTTATGATGGATCTCCTTCCGGGGACCAATCCTATCTCACTCTTATCTTACCAGATGGCACCTACAGAATTGAAAGAATTGAATGTCTAGTTAGAAGAGTTAGAAAACAAAGGGTTTATCTGGACTAGCACATTTCTATGGGCAACACCATTGTTTTTTGTAAAATAGGAGGATGGAACTTTAAGGCAATGTGTTTATTATCGTCAACTTAACCAAGTTACGGTAAAGAAAATATATTCACTTCCATGAATCAATGATTTGTTCGACCAGTTGAGGGGAGCCCAATCGTTCTCCAAGATCAACCTGAGGTCGGGATATCATCAATTGTGGGTCCGTAAGGATCATATTCCTAAAATAGCTATCAGAAAATGATATGGGTATTATGAATATGTGATTATTCCCTTTGTTCTAACTAATTATCTAGCGGTGTTAATGGAATTGATGAATGGGATATTTTAGAGATATCATTATTTATTTGTAGTGGTGTTTGAAGATGATATTCTGGTGTATTCAAAGATAAGGGTGGAGCATGAGAAGCACTTGGAAACCGTGCTGGGGACCTTGAGGGATCATCAGTTGTATGCTAAATTATCAAAGTGTGAATTTTGGATATAGAAAGTCCATTTTTTGGGCCATGTGATTTCTGAAAGGGGTATTTCAGTGGATCTAGAAAAGATAGAAGTTATTATCTCCTGGAAACCGCCAAGGAATGTGTTTGTGGTACGGAGTTGACTTGGCCTAGCTGGGTATTATCAGTGTTTTGTTCGTGATTTTTCATGTTTGGCTTCACCGATGAATGATTTTACAAGAATGAATGTTCCATTCCAGTGGAATGAACAGTTTCAGCAGTGTTTCGTAGAGCTAAAGGGTCGCCTTACACCAACACCAACCTTGGTTTTGCCGGAACCATGAAAAGGGTACGTGGTGTGTTGCGATGCATCAGGATCAGGGTTGGGGAGTGTTCTCATGCAAGGGAATCATGTGGTTGTGTATGGCTCACAGAAGTAGAGGGTGCAAGAGAAGAACTACCCAACTCATGCCATGGAATTGGCAATAGTGGTCCATGCTTTGAAAGTGTGGAGTCATTATCTCTTCGGTGAGAAATTCACAGTATATACGGATCATAAGAGCTTGAAGCACATTTTCTCACAAAGGGATTTGAACATGAGGGAAAGGAGATGGATGGAATATCTCCAATTGTTTTATTTTGACTTGATTTACAAACCAGTTAAGGGAAATTTGATGGTGGATGCATTAATTAGAAAATCATATGATCAGGTGGTGAAACATGCATTAGACTAGTGTCAGTTGAGGTCGGCATTAGCTGACATGTGGTTAGAATGTGAGGAACATGGCGATAGAGGGGTCTTCTTCCCAGTTTTGTTGATTCATAAATTGGTTTCACTGGTTAAAGAGGTGCAGATATCTAATTCTAAGTGTGTGACCATGAGGTCGAAACTCAATGGTGGGGTGACCATTGAGGTTTGGAAACTGAATGGAGATTCTATTTTGTGTTTTCGTAATCATATGGTTGTGCCAGTTTCTTTTCAGGAGTTTCGTTTAGGGTGTATCACCATTCCATGTGGGCTATTCATCTTGGAATTCAGAAAATGTATAAAGTGTTGAAAGCATAGTTCTGGTGGGATGGTATGAAAAGAAGTGTGACTGAGTTTGTTTCGACATGCTTGACTTTCCCGCAGGTCAAGGTAGAGCATCAGAGTCCAGAGAGAATGTTACAGTCTTTACTAATCCATGTTTTTAATTGGGAGAAAACAATGATGGATTTTTTCATAGGTCTCCCAAGATTGGTAAGAAAGCATGATTCCATTTGTGTGATAGTGGATCGGGTAATGAAGACGACCCTTTTCATCCCGATTTGTGAATCTCATACGGTGGAGGATCTGTCCAAAATCTATATCTAGGAGGTGGTAAAGAGGCATAGTGTTTCAGTTTCGATTGTCTCAGATAGAGATCTGAGGTTTACATCTCTTTTTTGGAAATAATTACAGCAAGCCATTGGGACACAATTGACTATGAGCACAGTGTATCACCCTCAGATGGATGGTTAATCCAAGAGGATGATAAAAACTTTGGAGGATATGTTGCGGGCATGGGTCAGGGATTTTGGTGGCTCGTGGGAGGAGCACTTGTCGTTTTTTGAGTACTTGTATAATAATTGTTATCAGGTATCTATATATATGTCTCCATTTGAAGTGTTTTATGGGCAGTCGTATCGTTCTCCACTATTCTAGGTGGAAACAGGTGAGTCCTCGATAGTTGGAATGAGCCTTGTCTAGGAGACTATGGAGAAGATCATGTTAGTCAGGATGAGAATGGAGACTGCTCAAAGTTGTCATGAATTTTATTCAGATCATCATCGATGGTTTTTTTCGTTCGAGGTGATTGATTATGTTTTATTGGGGATCTCTCCCAGGTTGGAACATCGTCAGTTTGGGAAGCAGGGAAAGTTATCTCTGAGGTATATTAGACCTTTTCAGATTCTTCAGCGGGTTGTTGAGGTGTCTTATCATTTGAATTTTCCACCTACCTTCAGTGTAGTACACAATGTATTTCGTGTGTCGTAGTTGAAAAAGTATCATCCAGATCTGAGCCATGTTATTTGATGGGATCATGTTGAGCTAGAGTCGGATGCTACATTGGTGAACATGCCAGTGCGGGTTGTGGATAGGCAAGAGAAATACATTCGGGGTAAAAACATCTGTCTGGTTAGGGTTTTGTGGCAGCAAGGCCTGATCCAAGAGGAGACTTAGGAGTGGGAGAAAGATATTGTCGAGAAATGGCATGGGCACTTTCGGTAAAGGGTGGTTTTCTACTTTTTGAGGATGGAAAGACCAATGGTGGGAGAATTTAGTACCCTTGGTTTGAGGTTTGTAGCATTTTTATGAATATTTATGTGTCTAATGTGCTGGGGATGAGTTAAAAGAGGTTGGGAGAGTTTGGAATGGATTTGAATATGTTTGGAGGTTTTTCATGGGGCGCACGGTTTGAGCATGGTTAGGGGAAACTGTGTGGGTCCTCCAAGAAATCGTGCAGGGGGAGATAGTAGGCTTCACACAGCCAGCCCACGGTTTATCAAACCGTGCGAGGCAACCATGTGGACCCCTCCTCTCGAGACAGTGGCATGCTCGTGGTTAGCGCACGGTTTTCCAAACTGTGCAGCCACTTAAAAATAGGGTTTTAAAACCCATGTTCACTCGGGATTGCCTCATTTCTCTCCAAGATTCGTCCCACTCAAGCCTCACTCAAGATTGTCTCCTCTCAAAGGTTGGAGGAGCTCTCCCATGCATTTTGGAAGAAAATCGAAGGGGATTCATGGTGGTTTGAAGGCGGTTCATCTCGAGTAAGTCTCCTCTCATGGTTCTTTGTGGTTTCTTCTAGATCTACATCCCCCTCTCTCTCGGTTTTTGGATGTTAGGGAAGGGGATCTAGAGGGGTTTCAATGGTGTGTTCGCCGGATTTGAGGTGCGATTTCTTGTGGGTCGATTTCATCAGAACCCTAAAGGTAGGTGTCTTCACTCTCAACTCCACTAGGATGAAATTTGATGTTCATGTACAATTAAATTGTTTGCTTTAATTTAATTGTAAGCATATCATGTGAATTTCGTTGGAAAAGAAAATGGGTGAATATTTGGTGGTTTTGGCATGAAATTAGGGTTTTGATGAAATGGGTTCAGTTGGTTAATTTTAAATGGGTGATTTTGAAATGGTAATGGTGTTTAAATTGGCTCAATTGGTTAATTTTAAATGGGTGATTTTAAAATGGTAATGATTGTGATCATGAGTATTGTTTTCAATAGATGGGTGATATTGAAGTGTGTTTGGCATAGAAATGGTAATTGCTGGTATTAACATTAGTGCATGATTATGGTTGAGGCTTGTGTGGAAATGGGTGAAATCATTGGGTGGATGATGTTGGGACGTGGTGGAGTGTAAGAGAAGGGCCACTATAAAAAGGGGATGGATAGTGGATTAGAATTGCAACCATCAATAACACGTGGGCGAGAAGTGACACCATGGTTTGTTGTGTGCATGGGTTAAACGGGAAGTTCCACCATGGTTTGTGGTGTGCATGAGTTGGACGGGAAGTGCCACCATTGTTTTTTGTGTGCATGGGTTGGACGAAAAGTTCCACCTTGGTTTGTTGTGTTCTTTGTTGGTGATGGTTCTAGATGGGACTTGTGAGTTAATTTTAAAAATGGTAATCGACTTATAGCATGGTTGAATTGGATTCCATTCATGTAATGGTTGATTTGGATTCCTTATGTGGCATGTTTGGCTTATGGAATATTTGGTTTATAAACAATTGGTACCTTTTTTTATTTATATAAAATGTTTTTTATAAATGTGCTAATTGTTTTATCCTAGTGGCATGTGTAGGGAATTCATTTGCGGAAAGCCTACTGAGTATTAGTAATCACCCACTGGTTTGGAACATCGGTGCTTTTGTAGATGTCGTATTCCGAGACACATGTAAAGTTAAGGCATCTCATTACTAATGGTTCATGGTGATGCTTGGGAGAGGCACTGGTGCTTGGAACAAGGAGCTTGGGGTGGAGTCGTGGAGTGTGTCTTGGAGTATTTTTGGTCTTTTGTTTAGTTATCCACATAGTAATCTGATATTTGTGGTGGTTTTATTGGTTTGTGGGTTTTATTGTGGAATAGTGTAGTTTCCTTTTTGTAATGTATGAGTTAGTTATTTTGATGACATGCATCATGTAGTTTTTTGATAGTGGATATTATGGTTGGTTGGTTTTTTCTCGAGGGAAAATCTTTCCCCCAATCGTTTCTCATAGCCCTCAGCATTTATTGTTAGCCTTTTGCACCATGGGAACGTCGCTTAAGGACATGTAAACCTTTCTGCCTCCTCAAGCCAATGAGGTAAGGTAAGGGTGTTACATATGATGTATCAAATAGTGAGGCATATACACAAAAACTCAATAACCATACACAATAACTTCACCCAACCCAATTCCTAATGCATCACAATATACCATATACCTCAGACATGGATTAGTTAAAATCATTATCAGTTATGAGGTAAGTATTCTGTTAAACAAATTAAAAATAGTTTCAAAAAATTAAAACCATCTAAATTTCACACCATTCTTAGTCAAGCCTATAAATGGTTCTCAAGGAGTAAAAAATACTGAATAAAATGCTTGTACAATCCATCTATCACTAAATAACTCATTATATCAGAAATGATTTTTGGATTCCCCCATGAATCCATGAAACTCACATTATCTAGGTCAATAAATACTCCTACCATTATGATGATATGACATAGGATGTATTATATTTTTGATTTGAATCATGAATTTCATGATCTTTGAATACAACCTATGCTCTCAAAGTTTATTAAATATGATGTTAAGGGGTTTGGAATTAAAACTTAATGTATGAAATAATACATGATATCTTCTACCAAAACCACATAGAATAAAACCTGGTATAGGAGGAAAACACCATTCATCAATGCCATGAAAATTGCAAATGCATTTGTGAGACTGAAGGACATTATGATGTACTCATACAATTCATATCTACTAAGGAAATCTATACATGACATGAATGATGATATAACCCTTAACTTATGGTATCTTGACCTTAAATAAATATTTTAGAGAACCCTAGATCCATTGAACTAATCTAAAATACCTTTAATACAATGAAATTGATTCTAATTCCTAACCATAAGCTAATTCAACTAGAGTTAATCCATGAAAATCCAGAGGGCCCCATTTACCTTTTGAGAGAGAAGTATGGGAATAACCCAAGGTTATGTACTGGGACATATAAAAACCTAGGGTTATGAATCCTATAACCATCTCCAAGGCTCCTATAACTCAGTATTAGCTATCATATAAGTAATAATTGATACTTGTTCTTCTCCACACCTTATTTCAATAGTGAACTCTACCTCTCTCTTAGGATGTATTCTATAAAATACAACAGGGAAGAGATCCCTAAAATGATACTTTCTAGGACAGAAATCAATATGTCACATTCCTTGATCTTCCTAATAAATACTTGAAATCTAGGTTATAACTCCACTCATCCGTTGATGGTCGAGTCTCGACCTGTCTGGATATCCCATTCACCCTTGTGAATCTATTTACCACCATTGGGTGATATAAAGGACTGCTTTCTATGGCAACAGTTAATATGGTAAAAATAAGACATCATCTATTCCACCCTATGAATTACATAAAATCCCATCATATTGAGAAAAAATATTCTCCCTAAGAAATAATATATGCCTATTTCAATGATCATTCATTACATCTATAAACACTCTCCGATCTAATCCCTAACAGTATATAAAGAGCCATCACTCCAAAAAAAATAAACCATGAAGCCTATAGTTTTTTTAATTTCTACAAATACGAAATAATGTGAATTTATTAATGCAAATAATAAATAAAATAAAATAGATTCTACTAAAATCAATCATTGAACTGTAGAAGGCCCGACAATCTTAACATTAGGTGTCAGCTATACAACATATACCCAGCCTGATTAGTGGATCATAGATACAACTTGACTATATAGAGAAGTCCATCCTTGCTATGTCTTAATTTCATATGTCTAGTTCCTTGGGCCAGGACCACCTCCTGGTCCTAAATGTATTGTATCATGACATCTCCCTTCCTGAAATGGGGTTTCTAATCATACTCATGAAAGAGGAGGTAGTGTAGGCCCTCATCCACATGGTTTAGATGATATTTTCTTGAAAAACTAATGAATATACCCCATTTTATGATTGGTTTGGCACTCTATAGGGTCTATGTCACATGGAGGATTCAGGTGACCGGGCTTCTCACACTAATGGGACAGTACCTTACTACTAGTGCAGATACTCTTAGAACCACCATCCTAAAAAGAACCACCATTGAAAAAATAACTATTTCTAATTAAATAACATTACAATCTAGGTGATGAACCACCCTAGACCACACCCTTATTCTCTCTCATATTATAGACTATGATGAAATCCTAATTCACTATCCCAGCTAGAATAGTCAACATGATGATGTTCACCAATGACTAGATGGAATACCTAAGTCCATCATCAAATTTACTAGTTCTAGATATATCGTCATCTAAAATAATTAGTGAGAATTACTGAATCGTTGTAAAATGAGATGAATAGTTCATAACATACATAGTTCCCAACTATTGGTTCATAAAATCTCCAGCTTGTTCAGCTCCCAAAGACTCAAAATTTATGTAATCATTGAAGGCCATCAAGAAAACACACTAGACAGTTTTCTGATGCTGATCATCATGGGTCAGAAAATTCCACCATCTCTTGGATGATCCCTTAAGAATATAAAATACAATAATGATTTTCCTTTCATGGGGAATATCTAGATTCTCAAATATATATAACATGTCTTCTTTCCATGATCTAGTATACTATGGCCCACCATACCCCAATATAGAAGGTGAATAATTCGGTTTGAACTATAATTCCAACATTACCATAGTATGTATAGGTCACATTGTATCCTGCATTCACTATATCACTCATAGGAATCCCTCTCAGAAACAAAAATCCACACCAATATCTGAAATAATAGGAGGTTCCTCAGGTGGAACTATAGGCGGTCATATTGGTGGTAATGATCCAACTACATCTAGTGCATGGTCATCTCCAACCTCTTTGCATAAAACATGAGGCCAACATGGTTATATATATAAGGCCCCATCCTTAAACCTTACTTTATCTTGAGTTATTACAAGATTACACATTGAGGATCTTTTCGGGTTTAGAGTTTTAGAGAATTAGATCATAAAACATGCATTACATTCCACATATAAACAAAGTGGTTACATAAAGATAGTATTCATCATTTCCATCAATGGAAACATATTTAAAATAAACATGGATACTTTCTTGACACTTCCTTGACACTATCATCATATCATGTACCTTTCCCTTGACCTGTGAAAAACATTTCAAAAAAACTTGGGATGAGCATAAAAAGCTCAGTAAGGGATATAGAAATATGGAAAGGAAACATGGGTACATATATACATAAGGATGAGCTCATACTTTACCCATAAAACATAAGAACTTTAACATACCTCATCAAATCATGAATAAATCATAGAAATCATAAGACATAAAGGTAACTTGAGGCATTCATAACATTCTTACGTAGGGAGTAACCCTCTTGGTTACATTTGAAATACCCATCACAGTATATTCCCTAAATATTTTCAGAGAAACCTTAACGTTTCACTCCTTCGCGTTACCCAATGCATTGGAGAGCTATATCGGGCTCACCCGCCCTTAGTTTATCACGGAACCACCCGTCTTCATAATAATGCCCAAGAACCTCAACATAATCATATCACATAAAACATGCATAAAGGAAACATAACATTTAAACCTTTCAATCACAAGATATCAATACAAAACATTGCTATAAAAACATTATGAAAACCATTTTCAATACCAAAATAAAAGAAAAGTAAAACATGGTTTTTATTTTTCTTTAAAAAAAGGTATGGCTTGTAGAGGAAGCCGAAACTCAAATAACGGTCATGGCGGCAGAGAAGTCATTGTCGCCGCATACGTACGACAAAAACATTCCCTTTTGTCGTTTAGTAAAACGCTTCGTATAAAAAATATTCCTTTTGGATAAACATAAAAGTCAATGGGGTTTATACACCGTATAAAAGAAGGTTGTGTATAAAACAAAATATGCCTCAATGAAAGGAGATTGAGACGAAGTCCCATACCTCGTATCCGACATGACCCGACCGTTCTTTAATCTCCTGAATAATAAAATTGAGTTAATCTCTACTTGCTTATGAACTTTTTTCAAGTTCATTATTCATTTTATACCATGTTATGAACATCATGTAATCATTTAAGTAAATAATGTTCATTTTGTCGGTATTTGGTTCTTAAGTCAAAAATAGACTTCTTACACTTACATGTTGTTAATTTGGTCAAAGGTTCTTTATAACCAGAATGATATTAATGATTTGGATAACATATATAACATATATATTCAGCATATACATGTATTTATAATATTACATCACATTTAGAGGTAAGAAAATGAAATGCACCATTCATGTAGACGGTAAGTCGTACGTACGCATGAACGCTACTTCCATTTCTATTTCGTATTTTCTGGAATGGAATCATAATGATATAAGAGTATATTATAATTCTAGTATAATAACATATATAATATCATTAACTTTATCCTTTACACATCCCACATATGGTATTAACTAATCAAATCACTTTCAGGGGGCGGTAGTCCGCACTTCCTAAAATGAAGATATCGTGTTTACCCATAATGGAAAAAATAAAGGTATGCCATAAATGAAAAATACATAAGCTTAAGGAAAGAATAAAAATATTATATATCATATATAAAAATAGTGACATCATAATGGCCACCATTGAAGGTGTTAAATGAGTATTGAACAATCATCGTTTCGGGAGGCAGAATTTCGCCATCCACGGAAACCGTATGTTCTTTAACCATTTGATGTAGTTGTGTGAGAGTGTAGCTCGAATAAATCTTATAACAACATCCTAGTATATTTAAGATACTGGTTTTGTTACAAAATAAGTAGATAAAAAGAGTTTAGGGGGGTTGGAGAAGCAAAATAAAACAAATGAACATGAGAGAATGAATTACCTTTAAAAGTGTAACTCCTTTTGATTTGAGCCTAAAGGCTTCCTTTGAAAGGATTATGCCCAAAGGGAATCCTCTAGGATGAGTAGAGGGATGTGGAGAGAGTAAATGGTCTGGGGATGGCCGATCCAAAGGCTTTGGGAGTGTGGGTAATGAGGTAGAGGTGGGGGCCTTTTATAAGAGGAGAGGAGGGGCACTCTTGGAAAGTAAAGATAAGTTACTTTATTTTAAAAAGAGTTTCGGATTAAAAAGGTCCCACATTGATATAATTCAAGGATAAGGTGATAAGGTTTCGAAATCCACTCATCCAATTGTTTTTGGCCATGTGTAGGTTTTAGATTTTACATTAACTTTCCATTTTATTTAAATCGTTAAATAAGGAGGTCATCACTGCATCATCATGATGTCATAAATAATTTAATTTATTTAAGGTCTAAAAATTATAAAAGATATACTATGATGTAGAAATTTTTTTAGATTTCCAATGACTATTTATAATAAAAAATCTGATCTTTATAACCCCATGTAATAATTGTTTTCGTAAAACATATTATGTTTGTGTCATTTTTACTTTTACATTAAATAAAAAGTTATTTATGTCATTTCCCAACCAATGTGGCTCCATGGGGTCCCCAAGTTGACTAATGGCTTGTCTTGGTCGGCCATGACACAACCAATGATGGTAGGACATGTGTCAAGCTCATCTCATTTTATTAAAGCATTATTTTTTCCTTAAACTACACTAATTACCACTAATCGCGATTAAAAACATAATAAGTTACTATTCACCAAAAAATTATTTTAATCTCATTGAACCACATTTTACTTTTTAATGACAACCATGTATGTCATATTTTTGAAATTCAAAACACAATGATAGAAAAATTTCATTTAAACAGAAAAATCAGTTTTTATAAGTACCACTTAGTGGTTTCACTATTCATCAAAAATTGAAGTTTTTCAGAAAATTATCAAAAATTCACCCTAAGCTATATTTGATATTCCGAATTCAAAAATGAAGTCTGTTTTACAAAATTCCAAACATATAAGTCACATTAATTAATTTAATAATTAATTCCCGATGTCATGACAAATAGCGTGTTTTTATGAAACAATAAGTATCAAAAGATTGACACCAGTTTAAGTCCAATTTCAAAGTGAAATTGATTCCAATGACCACCATTGGATTAAATGGTAAAAATATATTCTAATTTCACTTCAAAATCAATTCAAAAGATAATAAAATCATATAAATAAATTAGATTAAAAAGCAGTTTTGATGTAAAATGCAGTATTTTTCACTATTTATAAAAAAATGAACATTGTCAGAAAAATACCAAAAATTTACACAAAGTAAATTTTGATGTCCCAATCATAAATAATAAGTTTATTTTGACAAACATAGCTTTTAAAATTGTCAAAATATAGATTTAAAAATGGTTTGCTATCAAAAGGCAGTAAAACAATCTTATAAAAATATTAGTGTATTCCATGCTTAAGATTGGATTTATTTTCATTTTAAGCTTCTAAAACACTATCTAATTCATTAATAGACATAGATAAAAATATCTATTATTCATTAATTACTTGGGATGTTACAATATATATCTAAAATTTCAAGAGGACACCTTAGAAATTTTTTTATAATAGATTAGATCATATATAAAAGGAATATGATACACACAACACCTTCCTATCCAAGATTAACTCCCAATGTTTAATTCTAAATCTAGGTCTAGTTGACAAAAAAATCCTAAATTACTACAAGAGATACTAAATAATTCACAATACTATAGTTGAGTCAATTTTATGTTCCCTATTTCACATTATGGTTCCAGTATATGGAGTTTCAATTTCAATCTATAGAGGAAAAAACCATTATTTTCTAATTGGAATCCACATTCAATGGAAATAATTTCATTAAATAATTATTAATAAGAACACATAAACACACACACACACACACACACATATATATATATATATCATGGTTCCCTTATTTGAGATACTATTTCCAATTTGTAAAGTTATAAAATTATATGTTTCAATTAAAATTTAATTTAACTAAAACTAGAAGTATTGCATATAATATTATAATGAAAAATTTATATAAAATTATTTAATTATATGACGCACCATTAACAATTTATGTAAGTGCATGATTTGTTAATTATAATGGAAAATAATGAAATTTAAATGAACTAACATTCCAGCTTCTCTAACCTTAGTAACATAGCTTAAATATGTGATAATTTGTATATTAGGGCCCCACCAATATTATATGCCAAAAAATATTTATGTTGAGGAATAAAAATTAATAAATAATTAGTTATCCTCTCCCTAAATGAAACATTAGTCCAATTACAATATATAAATCAAGGCACTACATCATGCTATAACCAAATCACATAATAAAATTAATAGGCTACAACATGTGTCTGACAAGTGAGTCCTCAACATCCAATAATGATGAATGATATAAATTCTTTCTTAACATACTTTTTCAAGAGTAAAAATAGAATACTTAACACAAACAATAATTAGGAGAAACCATGTGCTTTACGAATTAGTGAAATCAAAACTACTCTAATGTGCTTAATCAAAAACAACATGTCCAATCCCAAGAATATTTACCTTTCTCAGTATGTTGTTCAACTACTTCCAATAACTAGATCATTACCAAGTTCCAACACATTCCCTATCTCTTTTCAACCAACCCAAAACAGAGAGGGTAAAGAAAAAAGAAAGCCTCTCATACCACTTCATATCATCCTAGGTTGGATTCACTCTTAAATAACCAAATCGAGCTAGTAACATGGCCTCAATCATTCCTCCTCATATGAAAGAGGGTGAAAAAACACTAATGTTATACGATGGCACAATGGGGATACTATAACCTTGTCATCAAAGTGACACACAATAGTGATAAGAAAACAACAGATGAAAAATCATAGAGTAGTAGTGTAAGTAAATCCTCGAGATAAATGTATATGGACATATCAAAATATTTTTTCAAATAATAAATGATTATTTTTGTTACTATAAAAAATGAGTGAAATAAGGGTTGTAAACACAGTTGAATTTATGATATGATATATGAAAAAGGAAAAGAATACCACAATCCATCTCCACTACCATCATGGAAATATCTCCGGTCCTATGCACCCATAATCAATCCTTGTATCAAAAATTAAGTATCCATGGATAGAAACTTCCTCTGGTCCCTTCTTTCTTCTATGAAGTATTTTCGGGTACCAATTGGTAGGCCAAACAAGGGGTGAGTAAAAATATGTAGGCCACCACCAATAGTGTCTAGTAATATCTAGTATGTGAATATAAATTGAGTAGTGTTCATATATAATAAGTAATAGTGAAAAATATGGTAACTATTTCAGTACATGTTTTCCATGGAACACCAATCTGATATTTCCTCCTTTGGCCTAAGCAAACAATGTATTGGAACATTATATTATATTACAAAAAATGGGGGTCAAGTCCATTATTTTAGCATGGACCATATGAAATTCGATTTCCTTTTAACCATTAATAAACCATATGGATCATCATGTAAGTTAGTTTTTCAAAGTATATATGGAATATCATTTCCATTAATTATAAATATACATAATAGAATGTCACACCTGTATGATTCCATGTAAAAAATATTGACTGTCATACCTATTATTACAATTTAATATAAGGATCATAATGTCAATAAATTCCAAATGAACAGTTCACAATTTCAGGTCAATTTTGAAAATTGACAATAAAGAATGTCACATCTAGAATAGATGCCTAGAATAAGGTAATCAAATCCATGTCAAATTTAATTTAAGGAAAAAGAGAATCGCACTTTCCGTTATTAAGTTCATTTCTCTATTTAATACTTTTAACTGATAAGTAATTTAAATGGGGACAATATCTATAATCTATACCAGTAAATCATTATATTATATCATTTTATAACATCTCACTAGCCAATTAAAAGATAATAACTCCTTAGTGTTATTTTGGTCAGAAGTGAAACACAATTCAATATGGCATTTAATCAAACTCACCAATGTGGTGGTCTGGTTTGAGGAAATCAACCTCTAACCATTTACCGATGTCTTTCAACATTTCTGCAACAGTATTAAAAAATTAATTTTGGGATTTTATACAATTAATATAATCTATATGATGGTCTAGTATCTCCATAATAGAAACATTTTATATGCACCAAAACATTTACCAAAAAGTATGAGACCACCAACCTTGTTTGGGTAGATGAATCATCATACAGTTTTAGCTTTATATTAAGTCTAGATCAATAAAAATCAGATAAATATACAATTTACATAAAAATTATGCATATTAACTGTAAGGACCCGACCCTAGTTTTATATATTTAGTTCCTCATTTCACTACATTGGAATGTGTACCAGAAAGTTATATCCTGAAGGACCACATATATTTGTATTTTCAAAAAGCCACATCCATTAATAGGTTCAACATTACCAATTGAAATGAAATATAACATTTAATTATTATTTGGAAAATCTAAAACTCTATGTTTATCCATACAAGTCATTAATAATAAACTTATTCATGACCTCAGATAATGAAACATTATAAATGGGTGATCTCAAATGCTCATTAAGGGTAATAAATATAGAGGAATATATCATAATCATAAACATTAGGCATGGTGAATAATAAAAAACACATGCCATTGAAATTAATCTTGAACACATTATGGTAAGAATAAGAGTTGAATATATTATGCCATTATAAATAATAATAATTGGTGTTGTAATAGTAGAATAGACACATGAAATGTTAATTACTAGTATCATAATATGGGAATGGATAATATGGGACATCATAACTATACCGTCAATTCCTCATGCCAATACTAGAAATGTCCATTTTAAGGCCTCATGCCAAATCCATAGTTTGTCTTCAGTGACCTACCGATGCACTGAGGAGCTATAGTGGGTCCCACCTGACAATTACTAAGTCCAATGTATTTGTCGTATGAACTGGGATAAACATATAAAACAAATACATTCATATTGAGACTAACATAAGAAATGTAAATATGTTTTCTCGTACAATTAACATAAACACTTACCATTAGAAGTAAATTGGTGAATGGTATCAACATAGAACATCCACTGTCAAACAAATTAGAAAACCGTAAACAAATATTTTAGATGACATCATATGCTATAAAACTCTATGAAATAAACGATTCATCAATGTATGTTGACATGAATAAAGACACATTTAAATGATACCATTGAGAAAATCTTGAGAAAATAATCCTTACATATTCCAAAGTGTCACATACCACCTTGAAACATTCAAATCACAATCCATTAGAATATCATGAGAATATAGATACTCCTAATACGATATACCATAGTGAATTACATACATCACATGCAAGGTATTATTGGTGAACATTCATATATCTTCTAAAATATAAAGTGAGGTGAGAAAAATCTATTTTAATTTGGAAAGAAGAGTTCTTTTGGAAAATCATTTGTATTATTCATAAATATAGTTTTAAACGTATATATTCTATAACATAAAAGGGAAGTACATTGATATTATATTTGAGTTATAAATGATTTCAACTAATGTGAAAAAATGTTAAAAGCTATTTTAAAGAAGCATTATAATTAAAACATTTTATTACGGTTTAAGGAATTCCTTAAAGAGATTTTAATGCGCAACGGAATACTTGATTCCATAAAAACATAAATGAACCAAAATAGAAATTTAATGTTAAAAAGTGTGATTATAGAAAGACATATATGGCTTAAAATATATTATATAGTGAACTTCAAAATAAGTATTAATTTGAAAAGCTCCATGAATCAGGCATGCATTTCAGATGAATTTTTGAAAGATTATTTTAAAACATGTAACTCCCCATAAAATGAAGAGGGATTAATATTGGTAAAAATATAAAGAAAATTAAAACATAATTTATGAGGAGTGAATAAGAATAAATAATTATTTCATTGTGGTGAGTAGAGGATAAGAGAAACCCGAAGGAAAATAGAGGTTTGAGTAGAAAATACTTACAACTTTTAATCAATTGATTCGTATTCCACAAAATTAATAATCATTAAATGAAAAATCAAATATCTTGAAAATGAAGAGATTAATGATATGAAATTTTAATGGATAGTATGCATACACCATACATAAGTAATAGTAGTGAATACTGAATATCTAACAAAAATAGAACTGAGATGAAGAAACCCTTACGTTATGTCTGAAGGTGTTCTCCACATGATCTTAATATCCAGAATAATCAAATTTAGGTCAATTAATTAATTATTTAAAATCCTAATTTAAATATAATTGATTTATTATAACCTAATTAGGTTCATTCATGATATTTATATTGTTAAATAGATTCAATTTAATTGTTTGGGAGTGTTTTCATCATTGGATTTCATGATTTCATTACTTGTATTCATATATGGATAAACAAGTAGAATGAGAATGGTTGTATAGAATATAAGTTTTGTGTTATTAAATAAAAAATAAATATTAAATTTTTATAAAATTCATTTGGGTATTTGGAGTGTAGATGAATCATTATATAAAACATTAATGACAATTGTTTCGATTAATCGGCGATTTATGGTCCCAATGAACTCATTTTGATTTATAAAATAATATCATGTGTAAAAAGGGATTTTAGAACCTTAAATAATATATAATAAATATATTATAGTCTATTTAAACCATAAAAATGCTTTCATTACTAGAATCAAAGATGGTAAGATAAATTGAAATCCCATCGACCATTAATGTGATAAATTTACATATCTCAGATCTTGTTTTCATTTCCATTCTAAAAGAAAGGGATCTGAGAGAACAAGAAAAAATATTCATTTATCATAAAAAAATTGGTACATGTAAGATACTTGATTGATTAAAACATTTGGAGGGTGGGAGGTAAGTAATTAAAATGAAATTAAATGAACTTGAAATAAAATAAATGAAAAAAGTAATTTACCACTTGATGTAATCTTCCTTGAGTGCCTATTTAAGGGAGAGGTGTTGGTATCTTGGGATGAGATTTGAATATAATTTATACAAGGGAAAAGGATTCATAGGACTGAAGAGAAGAGTGGATTGTGGGTGTGTTTTATAGTGGAGGAGATGATAGTTTTCTTAATATTTTAATCATTTTTTATTATTTTTATATAAGATAAGAAATAGTGATGATTCCATGACTAAAAATAGAAATAAGTGCACGTGAAATCGAACTAGGGGTTCTTATATCTATGATGATGCTTTAAATAGTGTATTCAACTAATAATATATACATACAGTAAATTACCATATCTCACAATTCATTAAAAATTCATGTATTTTACAAAAAACCCAACAAAAAACCCTAAATATTTTTTGACATGAAGAATTCAGAAATGGAACCGATTTTATTAAAATAATTTTCTAAATAAGAGAACATAAAATTTGAAGTAAAATCATTATTTACATGAAAAATACATATTTAAATTTAAAATTGATTTTATAATACTTTCAAAAATTTACTAAGGTCTCAATAAATGATCCTTAAAGTATAAGACAACAAAAATTTTATTTATGAATAAATTTTATGAAACTGAATTTTCTTTTAAATCAATTTATTGATTTAAAATTATAATTAAATATTTATTACTCACAATAATACCAATACATAATTAATAATTTCTAAAATACTATATTTTATTTATATTTTGTCCAAATTTTATGTTTACCTTCATGGGTGGGGTAATTATTCATAAGGGTCATATTATTATTCATAAGGGTTTGTTACTATTGATATTGGACATGATACTATTCAAAATAAAATGTATGTTAATTTTATGAGACTCTAAATATATTATTGAATGCAACCATGTATGTCAGTTTTTTGAAATTAATATCTCATAGGTGGTAAAATTATGTTTACATGCTAGGATATTACAAAGTGGTGTTTTGTAGTGACTCAGTGTTTCATTCATTCAATATTATATAGATTTTCAAAATTTTGGTTGATTCATTCTCCCCTCCTTTCAAAAGTTCCATCCTCAAAATATTAAATTGAACATGAAATGTAAATGGTTGATACTTTAAAGTTCACTTTTGGAAAACCCATATAAGAAATATGGTTAAAATATCATCTTAATAAGAGGAATGTGAAATGAATCAGTTACCACAAAACTACACATTCTAATTGTAAAACATGGTTATGGAAGAATAATCATTCCATCAAGTCTTGATGGAAAGTGATATAGAACATTCCCAGATGAAATATCATGACCACAAAACAACTATCTAAAATTATGAAAAGTTTTTTTATATCAATAAAAATTATGATAATAGGACATATTTATTGTTTAAGACTCTTTACCTAGGATTGAGGAATTATTCTACTCTATAAGAGTATAAATATACACAGTTCTATTTCTTAAACACAATCTGATCCTTTTTTGTGCATTGAACTATCTTTACATTATCCCATAGCATAAGTTGCATCATGTGGTAAAATTAATCTATAAATCCTCATTAAATGATCAAATTAAACAATTACATAAATAGATTAACTTCCCAAAAGATCATTATCCATTACTTTAAAATCATTCCCATATGAATCATTTCTAGATCCATGTATATAAGGTCCTTGGAAAACCTCATTTTGTTTATAATTACATGATACATCCTGCTTAATGCATCTACTACATTATTTTTCCTTAATAAACATCACAAAGCCCTAAATTTTCACATTCCAAATATGTGAATATCCTCATTGTGAATCCTCTTAAAATATGGTAAAAAATAAAATTACCATAAAACCTTATTGGATACATGAATTCATCATAAAACATGCTATTAGATATATTCTTTATATAAAAATTGTTGTAGAATCCATCAATGATAGCATATACCACCTTTTTTGACAAGACAATAATCCGTTTTAATGTAGTCAGTAGTAATTGAAATTAATCATTTCAACAACATTATCTTAATCCTCAAGAATAAATTTAGGTTTGTCTTTCCTTCAACTATATACATTACCATGATATTATATTTCTACATAGTCACTTATCCTTGATACAATTAATCATACAACATAAAATACTTAATGAAATTGTACTGCAATACAACCCTCATAAATTTTATAATTATTATAACTAGTACATTACTAATAAAATATTAAAATGACATTATTTTTTATCAAGAATATTAATCATTCCTCTTTATCTATGGCAGTATCATGACGTGATCATTATCTAGTAACATCATTTAGAGTATATTCCTTTGACACTTCGGACATTTATTTTCATAGTGTCCCATCTCATTGCGGATGAAGCAGTATACATCAGAAAACTTTTTCTTACCATTAAAATCACTAAATTGGTGCCCTATTTACCCACACATATATCAAAATCCCATCCCCTTGGATTATTTACCAGGATTATTCCTCCCATAGTTATCACATTTGGGAAATCCATTCATTCCCTTATTCCCATTATGTATCTTTTTCTCTGCGATCATCTTCTTTTTTGAATCCCTTCAAAGCCCAATGACTCATAGAATCCTATACATAACTTTTAACACATGATTTTATTTCCTCATATATTTAGAACACTTGGGAGACTATATTCTTTCAAAATGATGTCCTAAGACCATAAGAGATATAATCCCTCATAGTATTTTCATCACATACATTGGTGATGTTCTCATTCCTTCTACCAGGTTCCATTTCTATATAACGACATACATGAGATGAGGTTATGAATCATATTGTATAGTATTAACTTAGAAAAATACATATCCTAAATTTAAATCCTATGAATAGTTAATATCATAATATTAAACATTTTTTCTTTTAGGAGAAATTTAAATTTTAATACTGCATAGTGGATTGTTAAGAAAATGTGAATTATCCAAAGAATATCCCCCATGAGTGTTAAACCAGGTGCATAGTAAGGACTATTTTCATATACCAGGATACCCCAGGTCATGCCAAAAACTCTTTGTCAGAGTTGTTACTCCTTGGTATATATGTGCCAGAACCTTGTCCACTTGTAGTGTCCATACATAGATTTATTTTCTAGAAAGATCCCCATAATCTATTCCTTAATAAAATTCAAAGATGTTCTTGTATATTTATACTTAAACACTATCTTTAGGTTTTGTTTCCTAATATACATTTTCCAATTCTAGTTTTTATGTTTTCTACTATAGTTCCTTTGATTGCAACTGTAAGAACCCATCTGCAGTTGCCCAAAGCCTGTTCCTTGTATCATTATTTTAGAATGATTACAAGAAATTATTATATTGAAGGAATGAGTAGATTATTAGTTTTGGAAAACTAGATACATACCAAAGTTCACTATTACACCTTGAAATTAAATACAACATACATTTTTATTAGGAATATCTACATCTCTAAGATTATCCCTACAGGTCATTCATAACAAACATCATGTCATGAAAAAATGAAACATAAGAAAGGGGTGAGCTCAGATGCTCAGTAAGGGTAAGAAATAGAATAGAAGATATCACAAACATAAACATTAGGCATGGTTAATAACTAAAAACACATTCCGTTAAATTCATACTTGAACACATTATAGTAGGAATGATAGATGAATAAATAATGTATTAATAAGGAATACTAATGGGCATTATACTAGTATAATAACCACACAATCCTTCAATTACTAGTTTTATAATGAGGGAATGAATAATTGAGAAAATCATAACCATACTATCAAGGTATGATGGAAAGACCATAAATATCCATTTTTTGAATGCCTCATGCCAAGAACATTGTTTGTCTCATGAGATCTACTAATGCACTGAGGGGCTATAGCGGACCCCACTTGAAACATACTAAGTCCAATAAATTAATATTATTAATGGGGATAAACATAAACAACTTATAAATTAATATTGAAACTAACATACAAAATATATATATGTTTCCCATCCATTATACATAAACACTAAATATTTGATGTAAATTGGTGAATGATATGAAGATAGAACGTCCAAAATCACACTAATATAAAACCTTTCAACAAAATATTGTAGATGATATCATATGATATAAACAAATATGAAATAAAAGATCTATAAAATGATTTTTACATAAATAATCATACTTTTAAATGAGACCATTGAAAAATCTTGAGGAAATAATCCTTAAACATTCCAAAGTGTCCCATAACATCTTGAAAAACTAATATAATAATCCATTTGAATTTCATGAGAATAAGTAAACTGTTTATAGGATATTCCATGGGGAAATAAATACACCCCATTTAGGGAATAAGTGGTGAAAAAGGCATATATTTTATTAATGATAATGTGAGGTGAGGAAAATCTATTTTAATTTTGAAAGAAGACATCTTTGGGAAAAAAATAATCATTTGTCATGAATATTGTTTAAAACATGTATATCCCCGGGAAGAAAAGGAAATGAAATTTATATTAAATTTTAGGCATAAATTATGTCCCAGATAAGTGAAATAATGTAAAAAGTTTTTTTAAAGAAGCTTTAGAGTTAAAACATTTTAGTATGGTTTATTGAATTCATTAAAGATATTTTAAAGATAAATGACATGTTTTCTTACAAAAAACTAGAAATGAACCAAAATTTATTTTTAATGATAAAATTTTTGACTTTAGAAAGACTAATTTGACTAAAAATAGATTATAGTGTGAACTTCAAAATAGGTAAGAATTCAATAAGTTCCTTGAATCGCGCATGCATTTCGGAAGGATTTTTGAATGATTTTTTAAAACATGTAACTCATTATAAAAATTAGAGGGATTATGATTAATAAAAAATATATAAAACATTAAAAAATAATTTATTATGATTAAATAAAAATGAATAATATTTTAATTGAGTTGAGTAGAGAATAATATCAACCTGAATGAAAATGGAGGTTTGAGTAGAAAATTAATACATCTTTATAATCAATTGAATAATATGCATAAAATTAATAATCACCAAATGATACATTTAATATGATTAATATAAAGATAAAAATGTTATGATACATCAATGGGAAGTATACATTCACCCCTAAAATGTAATAGTAGTGAATATGGAATATCACACAAAAATGGAATTGAGATGAAGAAACCCTTACCTTAAGTCTGAAGGTGTTCTCCCATTGATCATAATGACATGAATAGTCAAATTTAGGTTAATTTTTTTTAATTAAAGAACCTAATATACACATAATATATTTAATATAACCTTATTAAGTTCATTCATGGCCTTTTGTGGGTTAATAGATTCAATTTCATTGTTTGGAAGCGTTTTTTCCTCGGTTTTCACGACCAGTTTACTTATATTCATGTACATATAAACATGTTGAATGAGAATGGTTTTCTATAATAGTTGTTTTATTTTATTATTTAAAAAACATAATATTACAAGTTTATAAAATTAATTTGGTTATTGGGAGTGAATATGAATCATTATATACAACATTAATGACAATAGTTTGGGTTAATTGGTGGTTTCTGATCACAATGAACTCATTTTGATTTATAAATTATTATAATGTGTAGAAAAGGATTAAAGAATATTAACTTATATGTGAAAAATATATTATTTTCTTGTTAAAACATAAAACTATTTTGAGGTCCAGAATTGATGATTGTAATACAAATTGAACTACTGTTGTCCCCGAATGTGATAAATTAACACTTCTCAAATGGTGTTTTCAATTCTAGAGTAAAAGGAAGGGAAATGAGAGATGATGAAAATTGATTCCATTATCATAAACAACTTAAAATACATTTATGGTTCTTGATTCATCACAAAATTTTGATTAAAGGTGGTGAGAGAAGACAAATGAAAGAAAGGAACTTGAAATAAAAGAAATAAAAAGTGGAATTTATCTCTAGAAGTAATACGTATTGAGAGCCACTTTAGGGGATAGGTTTTGGAATTTTTCTAAGGCCAATGGATGATGGAAGTGGGGGAGCATCTTGGGAAGATATTTAAATTGAGGATAGACCAGGAAAAAGGATTTAGAGGAGGTAAGAGAAGAGCAATGTGTGGGTTGTTTTTATAGTGGAGGAGAGGAGGTTTTTTTGAATATTTTAATCATTAGTTTATTATTTTTTCATAATATAAGAAATGGTTATTATTACATTAACAAAATAGTAATAAGTGAATGTGAGTTCAAACTAAGGGTTATTACATCAGTAATGATGCTAAAACTAGTGTATTTAACTCATAATGTATACATACGGTAAATTACCATATATCACTATTCATAATATAAATCATGTATTTTAGAAAAATATAAAAATTTCCACCATAACCATTTATTGATGTGTAGAATTCAAAAATTAATTCCATTTTATTAAAATATTTTTTGAAATAAGTGAACTTTCATTTTTAAATAAAATCGTTATTTACATGAAAAATACAGATTTAAATTTAAAACTAATTTTATAATACCTTCCAAAATTAAATAAGGTCTAACTAAATTATCCTATAATTATATGAAAATAAAATATTTATACAGTAATAAATTTAATGAATATGAATTTTTCTTTAAATTAATTTATTAATTTAATATTTAATTAAATTTTTATTACTCCCAAAAATACCAAAACATAATTACTAATTTCTAAAATAGTCTATTTCATTTATAAGTTGTCTAAATATTGATTATACCCTCATGGGTGTGGATACTATTCATTAGGGTAAAATTACTAGTCATAAGGGTATGTTAATATTCATAAGGTTCATGTTATTGTTCACAAAAAATGTAAGTTGATTTTATCAAACTCTAAATATATTGTTGAATGTAACCACGTAGGTCATTTTTTTTGAAATTAAAATCACAGAGGTGGTAAAATCATGTTAACTGGATAGGTTATAACAGTGGGGTGTTTTGTAGAGACTCCTTGTTTCATGAATTCAATATTAAATTTATTTGTGAAATCTTGTTGTGTTACATTCTCTCATCCTTAAAATAACTTTTTCCTCAAAATTTGAAATTGAACTTCTAGAATTAATGGTTGATACTTGAATATTCCCTTGTGGGAAACCCAGATCATTAAATATGTTTAAAATATCCTCTAAATGATATAGAAAGGTAAATACATTAGTTATTAAAAAACAAAACATTCTAATTATACAACATGGTCATGGATGAATAATAAAACCATCATGTTACGATGGAAAGTGATAGAGAACATGCTCAAATGAAATAAAATTACAACAAATCCATAAACTATAGTTATAAATTATTCCATTAATATCTTGCAAAAAATATGATAATTGTAAAAAATATTTAAACCTATTTTCCTATAGCTGAGGAATTATTCCACCAAATAAGAGTATAAATATTTGTTTCAATAGAAAAAACAAAATCTTATCCATTGTTTGTGGCTTGAAATATATATACATTATCTCTTGGCTCATGTTGCGTCATGTGGTGACATTAATCTCTAAATCCTCATAAAATGATTATCTTAAACCATTTCATAAATGGTTTAACTTGGTAAAATATCATGATCCAACACATTAGAATGATTCCTAGGCACATCCTTGCTAAATCCATGTACACAGGGTCCTTGGAAATACCCATTTTGTTTAGAACTACACAATCCATCCCACTCAATGATTCTCCAACCTTATTTTACTTTAATCAACACGTAGAAGCCCTAAATTTTCACATTCCCAGCATGTGAATATATTTTTCACGTATCTTATTAAAATATGGTAATAAATTAAATTACGATAATACCTTATTTGAAACATGAATTCAACCTTACACATGTTATTAGATATATTTATTATATCCAAAAATATTGTAGACTCCATAAAAGATAGCATAGAACACTTTTCGACAAGATAATAATTGGTTTTGATGTAGTCCGTTCTAATCAAAATCAATCATTTCATTATCATTATCTTACTGATCAGGAATATATTTTGGGCTGTATTTCCCTCAACCATATACTTTCCCATGATTTTAACTTTCTATTGATTCACTTATTCTAGGTACGATTCATCATCAGACCTCCAATACATAATGAAATAGTATTGAAGTTAAATTCCCACATATTCCATAATTCTTATAACCAGTACATTATTGATAAAATATTGAAATGAAATGATTCTTGATGAGGAATATTAATGATTACAATTGATTTGTTGTCTTATCATGACTTTATAATGATACAGTAACATAATTTGGGGCATATTCCTTTGATGCATGGGACATTGATTGGAATAGTTTCCTATCTCCTTGTAGTTGAATAATTGTACATCCGAATCCTTTTTCTTACCCTTGTAATCACAAAATTGGTGTAATTTTTCTGAAAACTTATAACGAATTCACATTCCCATTAAATATTTTATAGTAAGATTCTTCCACAATTATCACATGATAGAAAACCCTTCATCACCTTCTTCAAATTATCCACATTTTCTTTTCATTCATACTCTTTTATTTATTACCATAAAATATATATGACTCATAAAACTCTTTACATATCTATATAATATATGATACTATTTTATCATATGTAGAGGATAAATTAGAGATAATCTCCTTTTCAAATGATGGCTTAAGACTATAAATGATATGATCATTATTAATATTTAAATCACATGTATTGGTGATGTTTTCATTCTTTCTACTAGGCTCCACTTCTATATAAATTCACCCATTAGATGATGTTATGAATGAAAATGTATAATCTCACCATAGAAAACTACTTAGTATAAATTGAAATCCTATGGATAGATAATCTCATAATCATAAAAATGTTTTATTTGAGAAATAATTTACATTTAAATCTTATATAATGGCTTGCAAATGAAATGTGAATTATCTTAAGTATATCCCCTAGGAGTGTCAAACCAGGTGTAAAGTATGGTAAGTTTTCATGTACCAGGATAACTTAGGTCAAGATCAAAACTCCTAGTCGGAGTTGTTACTCCTAGATACATATGTTCTAGAACCACGCCCACTTATAGTATCCAAAAAAGGATGTATTTTATATAAATATCCACATAATATATTCCTTACCAAAATTTTAGGATGTTCTAGTATGTTTATCCACAAAGACTATCTTAGGATTTTGTTCCCTAATTTTTGTTTCCTATATCTAGTTTCCATGTTATCTAGTAAATTTACTATGATTCCAACTATAAGGATATAACCACAGTTGCTTGAAGCTGATTCCTTATTTAATTACATTGGAATTATTATAAGAAAGTCTTTTCCAGAAGGACATAAAAGATTAGTATTTTTGGAAAAACAGATACATACATAGGTTCAACATTAGTACTTGAAATTAAATTCAACAATCATGTTTTATTAGGAACATCCAAAAATCTATGTTTCTCCATGCATGTCATTCATAATAAAATTCCTCATGTCCTAAGAAAATGTATCATAAGAAAGGTGTGATCATTGATTCTCAGTAAGGGTAATAAATACAAAAGAGGATATCATAAACATAAACATTAGGCATGGTGAATAACTAAAAACACATGCCTTTTAAAAACCACGAACATGTTATGGTAGGAATAATAGATGAATAAATAATGTGATAATAAAGCATAATGATCGTTATTACACAAGTATAATAACCACATGAAATTTCAATTACTAGTTTCATAATAAGGGATTGCAAAATGCGGGACACCATAACCAAACAGTCAAGCCTGTGTGCCAAGACCATAGTTTATCTCACGAGTCCTACAGATGCACCAAGGGGCTATAGTAGGCCCTAACCAACACTTACTAATTCCAATGAATTCCTTTTATGAATGGGGAAAATATTAAAAACATATATATTCATATTGAAACTAATATATGAAATGTAAATAAGTTTCCCTATAAATTAAAAACAAACAATGACAATTTGATGTTAACTGGTGAATAGTATCAAGATAGAACATCAACAATAAAACTATCTGAAAACATTTAGCAAAATATTGTGTATGTATTATAATATATACAACTCTATGAAATAAATGATTAATCAAATGATGTTGACATAAAAAAGTATACTTATAATTGAGACCAATGAAATATTCTTGAGGAAATAAACATTAAACATTCCAAAGTGTCCCATACCACCTTGAAACATTCATATCATAATCCATTAGAATATATATATAATAAATACACTCTTGATATTATATACTATGGGGCATTACATACACCACATTCAAGGAAGAAGGCATTGACAAGGAAAATATCTCATAAAAGTTAAAATAAGGTGAGAAAAATCTGTTTTACTTTAGAAAGAAGATTTTTTTTGGAAAGTCATTTATATATCACATAAATCTTATTTTAATCAAGTATATACCAAAAAAATAAAATTTAAGGATAGTTATATTACCTTTGAGACATAAATGATTTCCCATTGAAGTGAAATCATGAAAAAATTGTTTTTAAATAAGCTTTAGAATTAAATCATTTTATTGACGTTTAAGGAATTCATCAAAGTGATTTTAAATCACAAAATAATGTATTCTTTTATAAATCCATAAATGAATCTAAATATATTTTTCATGTTATAATTTTTTATTTTATAAACATATATCTACCCTAAAATATATTATAGAGTTATATTAAAAATGAGTTAGATTTCGAGAAGTTCCTTTAATCAAGCATGCTTTTCAGAAGAATTTTTGAAATATTCATTTAAAACATGTAACTCCCAATAAAATAATGAGGTATTATTATTGGTAAACATATATATAACATTCCCACAGATTTTATTATGTGTACGTAAGAACAAATAATAATTTCATTGAATTGAGTAGAGAATAAGAGAAACCTGATATGAAAATGGTGGTTTGGGTAAAAAATACTTACAACATTGTAATCAATTGAATTGTATGTCCAAAAAATAATAGGCATCAAATGACATGTTGAATATCAAAAAAATAAAGATACTCATGATATGAAACATCAATGTTCAGTATATTTACACCATAAATAAGTAATATTAATGAATACAGAATATCTCACAAAAATGGAATTGAGATAAAGAAAACCTTACCTTGAGTTTGAAGGCCTTCTCCAATTGAAATTAATTACCTGAATAATCATGTTTATGTTCATTAATTAACAATTCGAGAAAATTATATAAATTTTATTGATTTATTATAACCTTAATAGGTTCATTCATGGCCTTTTGATGGATTAAGAGATTCAATTTCAAGGTTTGGGTGTGTTTTCTTCCTTGGTTTTCAAGATCTGTTTAATTATATTCATGTAAAGATAAACATGTATAATGAGAATTGTTTTCCAGAATAGAAGTGATAAGTTATTAGTGAACAACCAAAATATTAAATGGTTATAAAATTCATTTGTTTATTGGGAGTGAAGATGAATCATTATATAAAACATTAATAATAATTAATTGGTTTAATTGGCAGTTTTTTATCACAACAAACCCATTTTGATTAATAAATTAATATCGTACCTAAAAAAGGATTACAAAACCATAAATATGTTATAATATATATATATATATAATTGTCATTTTCATCCATAAAAATGTTTTCATGAGCAGAATTGAAGACATTAATATAAATTGAAAACCCATAGTCCATTAATGTGATAAATTAACACTTCTCGGATGTTGTTTTCATTTCTAGTATATACATAGGGAAAATGAGAGATGATAAAAAATTCTTACTTTATAATAACAACATTACAAAACATATATGATACTTGATTCAACAAAAACATTTTGATGAAAGGAGGTGAGTAAATAAAATAAAAATAAAGGAACTTGAAATAAAAGAAATGAAAAGGGGAATTTACCACTTGAAGTAACCTTCCATGAGAGCCTCTTTAAGGGATATTTTTTGGTCATTTTATGAGAATAGGGGTTGATGGAGGCGTGGGAGGAGATTGGGAGGATATTTGAGCCTAATTTATGGAAGAAACAAGGCTTGAGAGGAGTGAAGGGAAGATGGGAGTGTGGGTTATTTTTATATTGGAGGGGAGGAGGGGTTTTCTTAATATTTTAATCATTAGTTTATTATTTTTCCATAAGATTATAAATAGTGATTATTACATGAAAAAATATAAATAAGTTCATTTGAGTTTGAACTATGGGTGCTTAAATCAGTGATAATTCTTGGAATAGTGTACTTAACTAATATATATATATATATATATATTATAAATTGCTGTATTTCATTATTTATTAAAAATTCATGTATTTTAAAAAAATACCAAAAAATCACCGTAACAAAATTTTGATGGGTAAAATTAAAAAATTGATCAATTTTATAAAAATAATTTTCTAAGAAAGAAAAAATTAATTTGAAAATAAAATCATTACTTACTAGAAAATTATAGATTAAAATTTAAAACTCATTTTATAATACATTCAAAAATTAACTAAGGTATTAATAAATTACCCTAAAATTATACTTCAATAAAATATTTATTTGTGAATATATTTTATTAATATGAATTTTCTTTTAAATCTATTTATTTTTTTTAAAATTGTAATTAAATATTTATTACTCACAAAATACCAACACTTAATTATTAATTTCTAAAATACTATATTTCAATTATATGGTGTCTAAATTTTATTTATACTTTCATGGGTGTTGATACTATTCATAAGGGTCCTAAAAATATTCAAAAGGGTGTGTAACTATTCATAAGGTCCATTTTAGTATTCACCAAATATGTATGTTGATCTCATCAGACTCTAAATATCTTACTAAACGCAACTGTGTATGTCTGTTTTTTGAAATTCAAATCATTGAGGTTGTCAAATTTTATTTACCAGCTAGGTTATAAAAAATGGTTTTTTATAGAGATTCAATGTTTTACGCATTCAATATTAAATTTATTTGAAAAATCTTGGTGTGTTACATTATCTCACATGAAAAAATCTCATTTGGATAGAGAAACTAATAATGGAAGGATGGTGTTTGATTTAACTACCACTAGATGTCTAATAAAATGTATGATGAGTTAATCAAACATCGTATGAAGGAGGTAAAAATCCTACCATAATGGGAAAATTAGATCACAAGTGGAGGATGATACTTTTGTGCAAGGAGAGGAAAATAAAATAGTGGAATATGGTTAAATAATAGAAAGGAAAAACTTTAATTTAACCTAATATTATAGGTGCTTGATTTTTCCTCATTGATGGAAAAATCATTTTCTATCTATGTGCAATAATTGTCTGGGGTATCAATATGTTGCACTAACTAGTCAGAAATTTTTACCAAACATGCACATCCCATGCGGTTCCCTCTACATTTCCCTTTAGAACCACTATGTGATCATGTGACTCTTAGGAACGATTTGAAAAATCATCTGTCGCCCTTATTGGGCCGCGTGATTTGGGGATAATAGTTACAACTTATAATATGCCTCATCTATTTCCTCAAAAACTCAGAGCTTCAAAATTTGAACAATTCATGGATGATCCTGATCCATTAGATGGCCCATTATGTGATATTATAACAGTTAAATAAGAGATATATACTTAAAGGTAAAGGATCCATACCTATATAAATATCTAAGATGTTATAGGGTAACTATTGTAGTTTCTGTGGATTTTTATTCCTTATTTCTTACTGTAGAAAACATTCTTTTAAGTAAAACTATTTTTGGAGTTCTTAGAGAGTGATATTATTAATTTTTTTTGAAAGCATGGTCTGAGAGATGAACCCCATAATGAACCTTTAATTTGAAATTGTCAGTCTTATGGTAGGAAGTTCACTACTATAAAGGGAATTATATGTGTCATTTTCAGGACAAGTTTATTTATGCATGATAACCCATACTTATTATGTGTTTGATATGGGTGTGTGATCGTCATTGAGGAATTTTTTTATCATGTGATTTTTTTATAGCCTCTTAATAACTATTCATGATATGCCTCTTCGTCCTGGTTACGATGAATATTTCTTATGTTATTACATAGATTGTAGGACATTGCTTTATGTATTGGTATGATCAGGATTCACAATTTTAGCTAAATTGAACTTTAGAGGTGAAGCATGATTTCTTAATTATGTATAATAATGTATCTATTTTGATGGTATATGGTAGATCATAAACATGTATGATGATTTTGGATTATAATATTAATCAAAACTGGGAATTCATTATCTTCAAGAAGAAGTCTTATAATTCCATGTAGTGGTGATCTATTTTCTAATTACATGAAACATGTCATGTGAGAGTTTCCATTATCAATGGATAACAAACACTATTAGGGTGGGATGTAGGGAGTTCTTAAAAACAACCACCATTATGGTGGTATATGTTTTGATTTCATAAATGAAAAACATTAGTGTAAATATTTTAAATCTTTATTAGAATTGTGTTGAAGACGGAAGTGTTATGGTTTATAGAGGCCTTTCTACTGCACCATAACAATGCATTGCTATGGTTTTAGGTTTATTTGATAAATTATGTATGTAATTTCATATAATTCTATCGATTATGTGAAATAACATTAATGAATCCTTGGTTTATTCCTACTGGGTTTATTACTAACACCTTGCCCACACAACTTGGTGCACGTGCATATTTCATGCATAGGGATTCAGTGAAGTGAAAGGGAAAATTGATCAAGAGTAGGGGAGATGGAGTCTTAGATATAGAGGTGATACCAGAACACACTCCAAACTATATCTAGTTTATTTAAGCTTATTCTTCCATTATATAACTTTTTTTAATTTTTATTCGTTGGAACCCATTTATTAATTTATTTAATATATTTCATATATTCCAATTGATATTATTTTCTAGAAAATTGTTAATGTAGAGTTTTCAAAAAATATTTTTAAAATTTGTGAATGGATTTGATAATGAGTGTATAGTCTCCCCACTCTGGGGTTTTTGACCATAATTACTAGTAAGAAACTTCTTGTATACGGGGAGGTGTAGATGGGGTCTTGTGGCTCTCTAGCTCAGACATGGTGGTTTAGGTTAAAGAGTTACAAAATTTATTCAATGACATTTTTATTCTTTTCTTATTGACCAACCTAGGACATGGTAAATAGGATATACACTATGTGGGACTCTGGTAGGGTAGTTTCCACGTTCCTAGATAGATCATGTATAATTAGGCTCTGAGTTAAATTGAGGGGATTTTTGGTAATGATTTTTGAGATTTCATGAATGTTCACGCATCATGAATAGGCACATAGTATAACATTATGTATTTATACATGTTGTATACCGATTATTATTAATTTAATATCATTCTATGATTGAGTTATCCATTTGGGATATACTTGTATTTTCTAATAAGTTATATATATGTTTTACATGTTTTCAGGATATACTTATTTTGGAATTATGTAGTTTTACATGAGTACACTATTATGATCAATATATATATATATATGTTATTGTGACAAAGATAATGGAATAATAACTTTGGTTAGAGATTGGGGTATATAACATGGGGTTATAGGTAGCCTCATAAGAGAACCCTTTGTGCAATCCCACAAGAAATTTTATTCTTTATCATGATCTACTAACTTCAGATGTTTGAAATGATATTTGGGAATTTTAGAAATTCATCTTGAGAGATGTTTAATGGGATCTCCAGCTATGGAAGTCTAGGATTCTACCAATAGTAATGAATCAACAATAACATAACTAGTGGTATAGAAGGATAAACCTCAACATGATCTTATATTCGTGCGATGCATATTGGTTATAGATCTATATCAGACCATAAACATTAAGAATGTGGTCATTCAAAGATAAAACAACCAGATGTCCATAACTAATCTTTATTTTTATTTCCTACTCTATAATCCTTCATATTTTTTGTTTACTTATGGCCCATATGATGAAAAATACTTTCCAGTCATTAAAAAATCAAGAATTTAAAGAATATTTTGTATGGGAATGTTATTTTAGAGACCTTCATATTCAATGAACATTCTATAAGATTATGGACTAAAAATAATCAAGATTGAAGACGAGAGGCTCCTCCATGAGAATCCTTCCAAGAGTTGTTTCGTAGGAAATTTTTTCTTAACTTGTTGAAGAAAGTCCATGTAAATTAATTAGCGGGGATATAATATGGGTCTATTATTTTTTCCACACATTTTTCCATTTCATGGAGTTTTAATGTTATGCTCCAAAATTGGTCAGGAATGACGTTCTGAGGGAATAGATGTTCAAGATTGGCTATAAAATAGAGATCAAACATCATGTTTGGGTCTATAACTAGATTATATATATTATAGTCCATCCAAAGGCACTAACCATTGATAAGGGGCTATATTATGAAAAGAAATCAAGTTTACTTCCATTTTACAACAATCCAGTGACTAAGCTCACTTGAACTAATACAGAAGATTTTTGTAGTGTAAGGGAGACTAGGAGAGGCAATTTAGTGATAATATAGGATAGATAAAGAACTAATATGTATCCTCCATGATAGATGATTCCTAAAAGTTATTTAATTCTATGAAAATGGTGCATTAAAATAATATTTTCTCGTATTTGTCTATGGTGTACCACACATGTGGAAAATCTAGTCATCTTCACTATTTTTCCTCAAGTTATTATTGGCGGATTGGTAGGAGGTATTGTCAATTTGAGAGTGAAGGGACTCAATAAAAGATGTAGAAATACCAAACAATGATAACTCAGGGGGTAATGTCATAGAGCTAAGATAAGATATGTTTATTTATTATTTTAGAGTCCAATATATAGTGGTGAGAAGAATTCTATTGTTTATGGTATGGTCATAAACACTTATATTTTATCTACCACTTTTTTTGTGGGTGATTCATATTCATTTATATCTTTATTTTTTTTCATGAGTTGACCTACCAGTCATGTATTCTTTTGATTTACATCTCTTGATACACCCTTAGGACTGAATGTAGACCTTCTGTAGTGATTCTATGTGTTTCCAATATTCTTTTTTTATTTTGGAAATATGTGGAACTTCATTATTCTATATATGATAAAATTCAATGGGATTATTGGAACTCATTATGTTAACAACATCAAATCTAACATTGATTGTTATCATAGATTTGGATCATTTATATAACCATTGGAAGAGAAAAAAATAATGGCCATAGAGTGGGAATTTGGAGCGTGTTGAGTTATTTTAGCCTCAAGTCTTCTTGGGATGATAATAAAATTTATTATTGGCTTCTTTATTTCAATAATATCGGTGATAACCCCTTGATATTTCATCTATTTGTAAATTTATATTAGGAAATATTTTCAAATGACTTTACAAGAGTTCCCCTTGATAATGGTGTTTAATTTTAGAAAAAATACTTTTACGTTTCAAACCCCATTATGATACCTCCTAATTATATTTAACCTATCGAGTTTAATGATTTAATGGTACAACATGAAGACTTGGCATTAAATCGTTTCATCCAAAAAAGTAATTTATCAGGGGTGATCCAATCATATTCTCCTAATAGGTGGATAGTTATCTTTGATTCTAAATTTATTACTTGAATATTAATTAATTTATGATTAAGAATAGATATCCTTTGACTAGGATGGATTATATATTCCAATAGTTTTGGAGAGTATGATGTAACTGTAAGATTTATCTCTGATCGATCTACCACTAATTGCATGCCAGAGAGAAGGAAATCTCATGGATAGTATTTTAGAGAAATTTTACCCTATATGTGTACATAGTGTTTCCATTTAGAATGTTAAAGGAATTATTATTTTCATGTATCCTAGGAAAAATATCTTCAACCCATATATTGACCCATTCATCATAGTATCCATTGATAAAATCCTTATCTATACACATGACCTGAAGAAACATGTGAGAAACAATGGAATTTTTCTATATGGACATTAATAGAATCATATTTATGATATATGTTGAGTGTAAATTTTAGATTTAGGAGGTGGAATTCATTAGGAATGTGTTGTCTAAGATATGTGTATCTATGGAATCAAAGAAGATGAGGTATGTGATTATTTAGAGTTGTCCCCATAATGTGTTCAAGATGAATATTTTTCTAGGTTTTGGTGAGACACTACTGACATTTTATCTAAGAATTATGATTTATAATAGAACCCATGAATGTGATACCAAAAAATGGGGTACTATTCTAATATTTATATATATTAGAAGTGGTGTTTCCAATGTTGAATATGAGGTTGAATACAACTTCTATGTTAATTCTTTCTGAACTTGAGATCAATTAGGTGGTAAATTATTATCTATAAAAAGTTTGTTTTTGGAGTAGTTCCTATGAAGAGAGGGTGGGTAGTATCTTGTATATCACAGTAGCTATAACCCAATGAGTTGAACCATCCTACGCAAGACATAAATCTACAATCAGGTCTTCCTGATTTAATGTTTCAATGAAACTATCACATCAGCGAGAGGTTTGTTGTTTTCACTAACCATTAGAGACTCTACAATATCAAAAAAAATTATTACCATTGTTTTTTAGTAGATGTGATGGTTTTAGTATTTATAGATGTTCAAAATTAAGATTCATGATAAATAAGGTATGGGTAACTTCATTTTAGATTCTCTTTTTGATTAGATATAGGTAGTTTAGGTGTTTAGTGACTGAATACAAGATGATAAGTGGATCATGATGAGCTTGTTTCTTAACTGATGTATGTATCTTCTATGCACTCGAGATTAATTATTTTTTCTCCATTGGTGGTAAAATATTCATTTGGGGTCCACATAAAAGATGTATAAGAGACTGACATGGAGTTTGATGATATTTGAGAATAGATAGTTGGCGGTGACATGATTCCATGTTTATTATTGTAAAATTATTAAGTGATCGTTGTTCATAGGAGATTGGTATTATATACTTCCACATGGGAAGATCTGAGGACATACTTCTATACCTCTAAGTGGGTGTTGCAGCATTGAGAAAAAAATTAATACCATGATACAGGGCGGAAATTTTAATAGATGGTGATGAAGAGGGACATTACATGTTTTTCCTCCTAATGCCTTAGATATTAGAAGATAATGGTTTGGAAGCATCATCCTAGTGGTCTTACAAACCAATTATTATCACCCTGTGTAATTTGGAGAACACATAATGGAATTTTTTTTTGGACTAACTAGGACCATGAGGAGCCAGTATATTGTTTGTGTGATTGCTTACAAAATATCCAATGCTTCTCATTTCTGATCAATCTATGAGTCTCACCCAGTAGGTGATCTCGAAAATATTTCTATCCATGATATCATATGCTATCATGAATTTTTGCATAGAAAATTATCTATTAGTGACACATGTTTTAATTCATAGGTTTTATGGTCTTTTAGATGGACTTAGGGACTCACCTATGATTTAGATATTTTATGATATACTATAATATTACATTCTACACATTATTGTATAATGGGATGATCACCTAAAATTGTAAGGGTTCTCATGAAAAAATAGTTATCTAGATTAAATTTAGATGGAAAATTGTGGTGATATTTGTGTTATACTTTTTATTCACCACATTATCATCTAAAGGATAGAGAGGAAGACATTTTGTGCATAAAAAGGTACAACATAACACCATGGGAGTGTCGTTTAATTATAATAGGTTGATCATAGCATAGTGTATGAACTAATATTAATGGGAACCATATGGGGAGGCATTTAGAGTTCACTGTTATAAATATGATTTTCAAAGGGTGACCCCTTAGTTTGTCCACTAGCATTTGTGGTAGAAATGGAAGTAAAATACATGTTATATTAGATACATCAAGATCATTAAGAAGTTTTGGATAGTGGTTTTTCATATGAATATTATTTATCACTACCTAGTTATAGTTGACGTGTTTCATGTTTCTTAGCTTCATTGGTACACTCTTGATCTTATGAAAGTTATCAATTATGAGGATGGTCAGATAGATACATATACGATATACATGGAGTGCCTGGTGAAAATTTTATACCAGAGAAATAACTTCCTCATAGGGAATATAATTCCACATTTTTGGATCATGTGATGGAATGGAGGGATCAAAGACATGTAATTTGAGAGGTAATGAAATGTTTAACCTATAAGAAATGAGTTGTTCAAGGAGGACCACTATATATGCTTCTATAGAATGAGATGTCCCTAAAGAAGTATCTTTTAAACATAGATGATCTTTTGTTTAAAATATGAAAAGATACATCTGTTCTTTTACCCATTGTTTTTTTGTGGATACATTCTTGGACAAATCAATGAAATTATATTCTAGATTATAGATGATTAAAAACAATGATGGGTTATTTTTTTCTATATATAATGGGAAAATAAACTACCTAGTGCAAGATGTGGGGGCCATGAGGGGTGTCTCGTTGAAAAAAACAGATGTGTCATAGAAAATATATGGAAAAGACATTGTAGAAAGATAATTATCGTTTCATCCATGACACAAAAAATAAACAAACACTCATATTTGAGGGTGTGTTTAGGGTAAAATGGACAATGGAATAAAAAAATTATAGGAAGAATATGCTTTTGGCATGTTCAAGGAAACAATGACAATGGACAGACCATGGTGTAATACAGGGCAATAATTGAGATTTTTTTGTAATTGATCAAAATCACTCCTCCCACAAAAAATCTCAATCAATGTTTTTCTTTTAGTTATAAAAATATATTTTATAATTATAGGGGTGTGTTTAATACATCTTTCACATATTTTACCTTGACTTAAGCTCTTGATTCATCTCTTTTTTCCTCGATTGATAATTTCTAGAAGAATTTGACAGAAGGTTATTTTGGGGCTAATATCTACTTCTAAGATCCGTTTTTTGCATTGTTAGTATTATTATTTACCTCCATTTGATCTATCTATGTCCTCATTTAATCCTCCTTTTATGGTGCTTATATTTTAGGAATATTTGATTAAAAACATTATTTTCTCAAGGAACATTTCAATTATTCAACATCCTAGTGGTGCACAACATCCTGAGTCCTTTATTTATGATTCTCTTATGTTATAAATTACAATTTTAATTTCAAATAGAATTTAGTTCGTCTATTGGTGGTGGTTGTCATTTGGTATGTTTTTTCTACCCCTTTGCTTATTCTTATATGCATCATACTCTACAAATCACAAATATTTTTAGAAACATGTAATATTAGTTCTTGGCATGTAATCCGGATCAGGTTGGTGTGAGAATGGGGTTTGAGAGATGATAACCTTAATGAACCTTTATTTTGACATAAAAAACAAAGAGCTAGGAAGATGAATAAAATATAGGGCCTTATATATGTTGTTATTGTGACATTTTTTTTCTAGTCATGATAACATGTTCCTGTTAGGTGTTTTTATGTGTGTGTGTGTGAGTGGCCCGAAGACCATTTATTATTTATGATATTGTGTTTTTTTGTGTATCCTTTTAAGAACTATTCTTAACATCAAATTTTGATCCTTATAATTATCTATATTTCTTGTGGTATTTAAATTCCATGCATTTGGAATTAGAATGACCATGTTGTACAATTTCATCTATATGGACCCTGGGATAGGAAGCATGATACCCTAATGATGTCTATAGTCCATGGATAATTTGATAGTATTGGTCATACAATATACATGTATGATGATAAAAGGGTAGAAAATGAATGATAATTGTGAATCATATAGCTTCATACTATAATATTAAAATACAATACATTAGTGATGTGTTATTAATTTATACTAAACATCTCATGTGGGAATTTCTATCTTCATAGGATAATGACCACTATCAGGGTGGGGCATGAAATATTCATAAAAATTACAAAGTTAGTAGTAGTTTATTTTTAGTTTCCCTCAATATATACAATGGGATAATAGAATTTATATCTAAACAAAATTCATGCCTATGAAGGTATATAACAAAACTATTATTTATTTCAAATTAATTCATGATTTATTACATAAAATTACACATCATAAAACCCACAAGATTGATAATACTAGTGTATTTGGGAATTTGGTACCTTACAAAACTAAAAAAACAAGAAATACATCATCTTTCTTAAAGAAATCCTTTACATAGTCATATTTTGTCCTTTCAAACATAAAAAAACATTTGATAACTTGTGGACATACATAAGAAAGGGATGAGATATATTGCCCAGTAGAGTAATAAAAATGGAATAACATGACAAAAGTAATAAATTTCATACAATATGAAAACAAATGGGACATAAAATTGGTGTGATTCAAAAAAAATGAATATTGAGGCATGATATAGTATGATAACATAAATAGATGAAAAGAAATATAAAAACCACTTAAAACACTAAATCGTAAACATATGTCATGGAAAACATCCAAGTAATCCTAATAGAAAATTTCCCATTAAGGATTCAAATTTACTCCCTATCCCAAAATGATTCCCCATGAGAATAAACATTATCCAATGCATTGGAGTGCTATATAATTCAGGGAGCAACTATCACATTCATTTCATTCTCTTACTTAAGTGTACAACATATATCATAATACAAGGGATTATTTATCATCACTTTTTATTCTATGATAATGTAGTGTGGAATACATCAATTTAATTACCCAATCAGTATGTATAAGTGCATTATGGTGAACACCATTGATAGTAAATGGGTACATGTATCCACTATATAATTGTTTGGCTCGGAAAATCACATAGAATTTTGGCAACATAACGACATCCCATAAAGATAAAAAAATTGGATTGATTAGAGTGAAAGTGGCATATTTTCGTTCTTAATTTTTTTGAAGATTTAGGTATATGAAAAAACGTATCCCAATAATATGAATTTGAAATTTAAGGCAAATGATAATGAAGAAACTAGAAAAAAGAGGAGAATGAGACGATCCCTTACATCAATAATGTGACTTTAAATAGTCCAGAGGATCTTATTGAGAGCTTAGGGTCACCTGGGAAGGACTCTAAAGAGGGTAGGATAGAGTAAGTAAGTGTTGCTCAGATTTTTAGTGAAGATAGATGGGTGATTGGGTGGGTTAATAATGTTAATGCATAGGGAATACTTTATCAATTCTCAAACATAGGTTTTGGACTCTAAATAATAAAATAATCGAAACAATTATAATTACCAATGTATTTCTAATGGTTTCTTTCAAATGAGAGTTTTATACATTATTTTATAATGAAAAGGTTCTAACTTAATAAAATAATACACTTTCTTATGTGGAAGTGTGTCATTCTCTTAATGAAATGAATTTAAAATGTTATAATATATTCATGGTTTTTGGGGATTCAATATGGATTTATAATTTTATTCAAATAAACAAAAAATTACATTATTTTAAATAAAAATTATATATTTGGATATTTATACAATTTAAAGTATTTATTACATTACTTTTGGGTCATTATTATTTCATAATACACACCATATATTTATTCCATATTTAATATTTACATGAAAATTTGACTTTCTCAAAAAATTATGAAACAATCAACATTGGGTAATTTTAACAATTTGATGAAAAAAAATATTGATTTCAAATTTTTTTCTAAATATTTATATTTTCAAATTTAAAATAAAAATATACATTTATTTATAAATAATTGGTTATTTTGACACTAACATTTTTTGAGCCTTATAGAAATTACATTTAGTTTCATAATATACTTGTAACATTTATATTTAATAAAATGATTTATTAAAAATATTTTATTAAAATTTTATTTATGTAAAAAATACATTAATTTATAAAAATTAAAAATGTGCTTGAAATTTAATACTAATTAAAAATATAGTATTTTGATTATTGTATAAAAACAAAATAATTTATTAAGTAACAATTATAAGAAAATATGAACATTATTCTATTGAAAATAATGAATACATAATCATGTAATTATGGTCTTCATATATATCTTTGTAATACACAAGAAAATTCTCGAAGGGTAACATGTGGAATGGTGAAACTTTCATGTGGTGGTTCAACATATATAGTTTTGGCCATGACCTTGACATCATTGAACATCCCCCATAAATAGTTTCAATAATTCATAAGTTTTTGGATATCAGGTTGGTCATTTTTAAGGACACATACTAATTATTATTTCTCCCTTAGAAGCTCTGATAAATGGGCTTCATAGTGTACAATCCCACTTGTTATAGACATCACATCCTTTGAAATTATTAATTATATTTGTTAAAACCATATATTAATATCAATCACTACTCAATAACTATATTATGCACAATAATGATTCTTAACAATGTTTTAAATATGAAAGGATATAGTGAAATTGTATATGTACATTTGTTTTCTATAACCATAATATATAATAAGTTATTCAATTAAATCACATCTGGAATTTTATTTATAATAGTTTGAGTGATTAAAATATCCCCTAATTAAAATACACCATCAAAATATTACATTCCCAAAAAAAATAGATTAGGATTATTCTATTTCATCACATCCTATAGTTCCCACATTACTTGTTCAAATAGATGGTTTCTCTACAACACTTCAACCAGGTGTAATTTCATATTTCATATAACATTGTCTCTATGATATAAGATCTTCAACAGCTAGTCCTAAAAGGACATATCATTCTATAACGGTACAACCTATAGATTACATACATCTGTAGGGTCTGGTATGTACTTCCTTATGAAGGATACATGGAATACATCATGATAATGAGATAGGTTAGGTGGGTGAGTTAGTTGAAAAGCCACCACTCCGATGCGACCAGGGATCTCAAAGGGTCCAATGTATTGTGAGCTAAGCTTCCCCTCCACTCCAAATCACATGAAATTATTCCATCAAGATATTAGTTGGAATTCCACGTTTCCAATATCAAACCCTAGTTATCATCATTGTTTGTCAACATAGATCTTTTGAAAAATCTGATTTGCCATAATGTGATGCTAAATAGTCTTATAAATTTCCATTATTTCCTCATCCATTTTAGGGCATAGTAGTTTTAATTCCCCAAATTCATCCCAACATATAGGTGTTATGAGCCTCTTCCCATAAAGGGATTTGTAGTGAGTCACTTGGATTTGTGAGTGGAAACTATTATTATATGAGAACACAACCAGAGGAAGTTTTTGAGATCATCCTCCATTTAAATCAGTTAAGTTGGCTCTCAGCGTGTCAAAAAGTGTATATATAGTCCCCTCAGACTAGCTATTAGTTTGAGAGTGATAATACCTAATAACTTTCAACTCTGTATTTATAGAATGTTGGGGATGCTTCTAGTACATGGAGGTAAATGTTGGGTATCAATTATATATAATTGAATGTTCCATTCCATGCATCCTCATAACTTCCCTATGTATATCCCCAAAACATGATCAAGTGATTTGTCCAGCCAAAATTCTATGATGTGTACAATCATTGTAAGATGATCCAATATAACACGTATAGCATTATTTACTCTTAATTCCTTTTTAAGACCAATGGAGAAGTCCATGTTGATGTTATTCCATTTCCATGTAGGCAAGGGTAATTATTGCACCACCCCCTTTTTAACCTTCTCCCTTCACATGATAACATAATAGATATCTTGATGAATATTCCACTATAACTTTCTTAATATCATCCCACCAGTAATTCTGTAAGAGATATCAATTTATCTAACTTCTTCCAGGATGGATAGAGAAGTTATAACTATGTGTATCATCCAAAAATATTTCTTTAACATAGCATTTATTTATTCACATAGACATGAAAAAATTATGATCCTTTATTTGTTAACATTTAACTAATTAGATATACAATTTAATATAATTTAAACTTTATTATAGGTTTCTAGACTATCAAATGGAGCATACATTATCTTATGCATAGGTGATGGTTGAGATATCATTTTTGAATAGATTTATGGTGTTTTTCCCTTTATTATTCCCATGTGAATACCTTTCAGATATCTCTCTTAATTGTCATCAATGATAAAATTGTTTGATCCTTTTTACATAGAGTGTATGCCACATTATTTGGTTTTCTAGGATGGTAATAAATTGACCAATCATATCCCTTGGTCAACTCTAACAATCTTCACTAGTACATATTAAGATCTTTTTATGAGAATAAATATATGAGGATTTTGTGATCAATATATATGTCAAACTTCTCCAAAAATGGATAGTCCTTCTATATTTACAAATATAATATCACTACAGACAACCCTAGATCATGTTTTGGGTAGTTATATTCTTAAAATTTTAACTTCCTAGAATCATAGGTTATAACATTTTCATTTCTCATTAACAAACAACCCAATCCCTTCATCAACGAATTGTCGAATACCAGAAAAAGATATCCACTTGTGGGTAGTGTGAGTACAGGTGTGGTGATGAGCTTCCATTTCAAATCCAGTAATCCCTCTTCACATTCCTTATTCCAAGGAAACATTATTCCCTACCATGATAGATTGGCTATTGGGTTTATCAATCATAATTAACTCTTAAGAAATCGATGATAATACCCTGTTAATCCAAGGAAACAATAGTTAACTATTGAATGTGTTGGAATGAACCATCCTTCAGTTCGTTATATTTTTAAAGCATCTATAAAATCCCATTTCTTATGATGAGATTCCCCATGAAAGATAATTCCATAACCTAGAACTCATATTCTCCATAATTGTCACAAAGATAGTCCTTTAAAATTATCTATTGCACAACTCTCAGATTCTCCTCATGCTCCTACTAAATTTTGAGTATATTAACATATAAACTATAAATAATACCACAAATTTGTCAAATTAATCCACAAAAAATATATTCCTCAAGTACATGAATATTGATAATGCATTAGTGAGTTAGAGGGAAATTATAATAAAATCAATGTCCCTATACCTTGCATGAAAATAAGACTTATGTATATCCTCATTATTCATCCTAACATGGTAATATCCTGACCACAGATTCACCTTATAGAATTATTGTTCTCCACATAGACGATTGAGAAATTCATCAATTCGTTGAAGATAATTTTTTTATTGTTATATTTGTGATATCATTCCAATCAATGTAATTGTGCATTGACTAATCATTCATCTTGATTAAAAGGAAAGGTTATACCCATGTTGAAGCCCTTGGGAATTTGAACCATTTATCCAGATTCTCCAGTAGTTGTTTTTTCCGCTCCTCATTATCCTCAATATATATTTAATACAGATTCTTTGATAATGGTAACACTCTAGGTGTAATATCAATTGACAATTTAACCCCTCAACTAGGAGGAAGACCAAAAAATTCATTAGGAAATACATCATCATATTCCCTAAAAATTGGAATGTACTCAAGGTTGATACTTTCTTTAGAGACAATAATTTTTTCAAGATATACATTCTTATAGTGATATAATATCCATGATTCAGATGTTAGTCCTAAAGAATATTTATAATCATTCTTGAACATGTACTAAATTGGAAGAAAATTTTCAATATAGAGAGTTATTTCATTATCAAGAATATTTATGTTGGCTCTATATAGGGAAATCCAATCCATATCATAATTTCATAAAATTCCACCAAAGGGAGTATCGAGAGTTTCACTAGGATGTATAGTCACAAAATATTAATAGAGTAATAGCTATATACTGGGGATGAAATAATTTCCCCATTTTTCATTTTCACCAGCATCTCTAATTCTATTCTTTGTTGTGGTGTTTGAATATTTATAAAATTTGTTTTTTATTTGATGGAATGTGATGAAATAGAATCAAAAAGTACATTTTCTATACATGATTTAATAACTAAAATATCTTTTACCACTTTTTTTAGGATCCACCTCAATGTTTGTGATATAAAAAACTCACAATTTCTGCCGCAGAGGTTTTTGGTTGTTTCTAAGAACCATTTTCTTAGTGCGTTGGTTTGGCATGTTCATTATTTCTTTACAGTTGAAGCAATTAACATTGAAATAAGGGTTGAATATTGCATTAATATCCTCATAATATTAGTGGGTTTTCCCATTTAAAACATATATATAGGTGTCCTTCGTTCTATCACCTAAATAATAACCTCATTTTCCTTGGGAAATTTATAGGGTTCTTCTTTCCGCAAATTTTGCAAGTGGGATGAAATTTCTCAGGACTGCTAGATTTCTCAATCAGAACACCAGAATTAAAATCCTTTTTCTACTTCTTATCCCTGTGATAACCATAATATTCACCAATCTCCATTTCTATCTTGAGGGACCATTAGAAAATTTCTTCATTGATATCAATGTCTCATATCACTTGGGATTTTCATTGACAATGTTTTGGCCAATAAATAATTGTTCACCCATATATTCAGGGTTATTGACAAATCCCTAGGTGTGTCATCCAAATCTTGTGAATTTTTATTAATATTACCCAATATATACATCATATTTTTGATTGAGATAAAGTAAACCCCTTTCAATTTTATATTGGAGAGTGGGAGGGAAATATTTATTAAAATTCATTTTTTGGAATTCCTTACACCCCATATCATTGATCTCTTTCCCATGCTTTTATTTCTTGATCAATTTACACCACCTATTTTATTATCCCTCTATATGAAAAAACCCAGTAGAACCTTCTCTTACAAAGAACATCTAAGGATAGAGAAGAACTTATCAATAGCGTTAATCCAAAATTCTATGATTAAGGGATCAAGTAACCCATTAAATGTCAGGTGACATTGTTTCATAATGAAATGAATTACCATTTCTTATTTCTTATATGGATTTGAGGACTCAAAATAATCCATGATTATAATCAGAACCTGAGACAATTAAAAAATTATCATCACACATTTCATTATTTGTACTCATATAGGGTTTGGAATTTTATTGGGCGTAGTCATCACTTTTCCCATCACATTGATTGTTTACCTGATTACACTTATTTCTCACCATTATCTAGAATAAAGAGAAAATATTAGATGATAATTTTTAAACTATTAAATGCATAAATGGTAATTAAATTACATTAAAGTGATACCTCATAAATTATATATATTTACTTAACTTACAAATTTCAAGACCTCAACATATGTTGTCCTTAATCTATTTTATTATATAGAGTCGTATGGATATTTTTTCTCTTAAAAGTAGTTTTAATGATATTATGAGTTTTTAAAATTATATATCCCATTTGTGGCAACTAGGTGTGTAAAGAGGCCTATCATGGGGCACCATTTCTCGGTTGAGTCTATCTCAATGCAAAATTTGTGAGTTTTACCCCTATGTACATTTGGGCCAGATCCAAATCCACTTGTATTATATGGACACTGATATATATGCTTGATAAAACACTAAATCTATACTTACCAAAATTTATGGATGTTTTCTCGTACTTAGTCTTTTCTATAAGGCACTCACTAGTGTTTTCTAATGATAATGAAAAAAATTATTTAGATTTTCCTTTGATACCAAATATAACATCCTTTCTATTTATTTAACATTAAATCATGATTTATTATATAAATGTATATATAATACAACCTATAAGATTTATATGTCTGGTGTAATTAGGAATTGGTTACATGAAATTACAACATAAAATAGGAACTACATCATCTTTATTGAAAACATCCCTAACATGGACATATTATTTCTTTATTATTAAAATTGCATGGGATAAACTAAGGATATAAATAAGAAAGGGATGTGGTATATAATAAATAGAATAAATATTAAATAAAATAAATAAGTTAATAGATGTTAGAAAATATTCATATAAATAGGACCAAAAATTTGTTAGAATAATAAATATGAACGATGAGGCATGATATAGCATGATAACACATAGGGAACATGAGAAATAGTGGAAAACATAAAATGATGCATCATAAACATAGTTCAAGGCTAAATGTTGAGATAGAATTATGTAAAAATACACATAGAAGAATCATTTTTACTTCTTATCACAATATGGAATGTCATGAGACTAAACATTACCCAATGCATTGGGGCACTATGTAATTCTGGGGGCACCTGTACCATTCATTTCATTGTCAATCTTAAATGTGCCACATAGATTATAAAACAAAAAATAATATATCATCAAATTTTATTCCATGACCATGGAGTGAATAATTAATACATGTAAGTCCCCGATAAATAAGTATAAAACCTCGATGGTGAATAGACTTGATAGGAAATGTATATGAGTATTCAGTACACAATTTTTTTGTAAGGATAATCATTATAGAAATTTGATAGCATAATGACGTCACATAAAAATTAATAAAATGATTTGATGAGAGATAACATTTTCTCTAATAATATTTATTGAAAATGGAAACTAATAGGGAAATGGATAAATGTATCCCAAAAATATAAATTATAAATTAGGTAATAAGATAATGAATAAACATGAATAAAGAGTTGAAGTAGAGGATACCTAATAGTGAGAGTGTTACTTCATGTTCTTAGGAGGAGCTGATTGAGAGCTTACGGGAACCTTGGGAGGATTCTAGAGAGGGGAGGGATGAGTAAGGATGATTTATAATTATTTTTATTGTAGTTAAATGGGATCCTGGGTGAATCAAAGTAAAAAATGAGTGGGTAATTATTTATCAGTCCTCAAATATAGGTTTTGGACCCTATATAATAAGATAACCAAAATAAAAAACATGCCACCGATTTTCACAAGGATTCAATAAAATGGGTATAGTTTTAATTATTTTATAAGGAAAATGAATAAAATGAATAAAATAATACCCTTTCTAATTTTAATGTGAGTGAAAATCTTAAAGAAATGATTTTAAAAACAAGAAATTTATTAATTATGTAGGAGGATTCATAAAGGCTTTATAAAATTAATCAAATAAACATAAAATTGCTTTATTTAAAAATAAAAACAATATTTTGTTGTGGATAACCTTTATTTTATTTATTACATCTTTTTCGGGTCCTCAGTATGTCATAATACGAACCATATGTTTATACCATATTTAGTTTATAACAAAAAATTCAACTGTCTTAGAAAAGTATGAAAAAATAACTATTGGAAAATATTTACATTATTATTCCAATAATAATATTCATTTTATCAAAATAATTTTATAAATATGTGTACCTTCACTTTAAAAATAGGAATTTATATTATTTTTGAAATGATGGGTTTTTTTGAGAATAAAAACTTTCGAACCCTTATAAAAATTACATTTGACATCATATAAAATTATATAACCATTTATACATAATAATATTATTTTATTAGAATATTATTAATTCAAAAAATCCATAAATTCATCAAAAAATAATTTCATTGAAATTGAATAGTAATTAAAAATTAAATTTTTTTTTTGTATAAAAAATCAATCATTTATAATGTAATGATAAGACGAAATATAAAAAAATTTCGATTAAAAACACAATATACATATACATATTAGTATGTTATAGATACATATCCCTCAAATACACTAGAAAACTCCCCATAGTTATGGTGTGTGATTTTGAGACGTTCATGTCATGGTTTGGAAAACAGGGTTTGGACAGAGATATCAATGAGATTGAAATTCTCTCGTAAATGATTTCGCTCATTCTTAAGATATTGGATCTCAGCTTGGGAATGGTAAAGCCAAATATCTAGTTGATCTATATATCTTATAACCTCTAAAAAATGTGATTCATTGTGTATAATCCTACTGGTTGATGTCGTCACTTCCATTGTTTCTGTGAAATGGATTTGTTAAAGCCCTATATTTATATTAATCATGTGATCACTTTTCAATGACTATATTATCAATAGTAATGATTCCATATAGTAATTTAAATCTAATAGGATATAATAAAACCAAATAGGTTCATGTGTTTTATATAACCATACTATATAATAATTCATTTAATTAAATCAATGGGGGAATTATATTTATAACTATTTTGGATGTTTCTCGGTAGTGTCGGGGCTCATGGTAGCTTTTTTAGTGAAAAATATCTTAATTATATGGTGGTTGTTTTTTATATGAAACATTACGTAGGGAATTTCATACACTATTCTATTTTATGTTAAATTATGATAAGTTCCCATTATAGGGGTCCTATTGGGTTTATTATTCAAACCCTTTATGGGAGACTCAGTGCACATAAATATTTCCTAACCAAGGATCCAATGAAAGGACATGGACCAATCATAAAGAGTTAACAATTTAGAGGCTTATATTTGCATCCAATGTCTTGATATAACATTGAATATTTCTACTGATTTTATTTTTCATCATTCTTTATATATTTTAGTTTGTTTTTTTGTGTGTTTGGAGCTAGTTTATTCATTTATTGTATGACATGTTCCGTTTTATATTATTTACTTCAATATGTTTTAGTAAGAGTTGTTATATATTCGTTATATCATTGTTCAATGGATATGATACCGAGCGTATAGTCTCCTTACTAATGGTGTTCATACCCCCACTTCAATTTATCAACCAGTTTCGTTTGGAGAGGCATCCATGAGGCTGTGTAGCTCTCCAATTCAGACACAATGGCTTCAGTCAGGGAACTAAACATAGGATAACTTTATTTAATTTTTTATCCATGGATATAATATGATCTCATTGGTAGTTGATTATATAGTTTTTATGATTACTTAGACCTTCCATAATATTTATTTCATGTTAATGAAATGAATTTATCATTTTAATGTTATCCCTCACTAAGAATTTGTGCTCTCCCATTCTTATATTTTCTATTTTTCCAGTTTATGAAGTATGTAGTTACACATTTTAATTATTAATGAATATATTGTTTGGATAATATATGAGAGATAATGGAAACCTATTTTGGATTTTTTAGTTTCTTATTATGGTAAAAAATTCATCTTTTCTTTTGAAAGACATGGTCTTTATTAGAAAATCCATTTTCCGAATTCTCAAAAGATCCAAAACATAATGTTCAGGGGAATGTATTTATAAAAATATTTTCTCTTGGTCTTATAATTATGAGATATTTATTTTTGGAAAGTTATAGTTGGTATCAAATAATTTATGTAATGTATGCGTTTTAGGTACCAGAACTGGGAGTGCAAGAATGAGGTGTGACATTTTCGCATTTTATAAAACCACATTAGATAAAAAATAATATTTTAATCTCTGATTTTAGTGGAACATAAGCTTTTACTTTAACATTTTGTGAACATATCCATATAATTTTCCAAAATTATTCTAACTCCATGAAATTATTTTATGAAAACCATACATACTGCCTAATCCTCTCACCATCTTTTTTAAAATTATATCCTTTACGACATTAGTGTATGATTTATAATCAATAAAAATAAATTACATTTAATAACTATTTCAAAATATAACATTATATATTTTCTCTTAAATTTTCTATATATAAATGATATGCATTATTGTATAATTAATATGATTTTTTCCATCACTAAATATATTTTTTCAAAATATATTAATTTGAATCTAATATTTTTCTACGATAAATAAATAAACCCAAAAAATATAAATAAACAATATCTTCATGATTAAATCAATATTTATCATTTAGGTAAAATGTTGAACAATAATAGTCAAAAAATAACCCAAAACTGTAAAAAAATCATAATATATTTGTACTAACAATTTAGCCCATGGTGTTTGTAGATAACAATATAAACACCACATGAAACTTATTGAAAACATAAACCATAATTAACTCCCAAAAATATTAGATTCTAGCAAAAGATTCATATAAAACGTACTCTAATTGAACATGATTACTAATAATTATGATAAATAGCAAAGACAGATAATGTCATAAATAATTCATTTTATTCAACTTAATATATACTTGGTTCTTGAAATCCATTCTATATATATCTCTGTTTCACCCCCTCATCTAATATCCCCATGATTCAACAGTGAACTATTCTATTTAGTTTTCTATTTGTCAAATTCAATCTCTCCATTTTACTATAAGGGATTTGAAATCCCTTATCCTTTATCAAACAACCCAGTGGTCATTTATTTGTGGGATTCAAAACATGAGGGAATCCAAAACATTCCTTGGTGAGTTGGGGTACCATATCTATACAATTTTATAATGGGTGGTCAATTGGAATTCGATATAGCAATAATGATTTTAAAACATCTAATTTGGTAATTAACTTATCAAGATATCCATGACAGGATTTTGGGTAGGTACATACTCTAATTTTACTAATCTATTCATATATTTCCATTTTTTGAAATGATATTTTATTCAATGTGATTCTTCCTTGAGTTACATATAGTAATTTTTCATTGAAATTTATGGATAAAAATTCTATAATAATTGTAATGGATATTTATCAATGTATTTTTCATAGATGTTGTAGATGTAGGTGTATATGGAGATCCAGGGAGGTCAAACAATGAAATTCGATGAATCAAAAAGAGGGATGTGAACACAAAATTAATTAGTCAATTTTCAAGATGATATTGGTACATCATATTTGATAGAGGATAAAATTTATCAATCATAACCATTTGTGGGGTAAAAGACATATAAGAAGAGTAGAATAATTGTGAATGTATTGGTTTCATATAATCCATTTAATGGAATGGAAGAAATAGGATTGTGGATCGTTGATTGTGGATACAGTTCCTATATGAGAAATACATGGTTATATATCCATGTCCACTACACTAGAATTAGTACCCATCAAATTCATTCCTATAATGTAAAACAATTAATGGATACCTACAATTATCTTATGATCTCTAGTACCTCTTGGTTATAAAACACCCTTTTTAGAATGCATCGTATTTTGAAAATAACAACACCTAATGTTTTGTGTAGTTTTTTGTTTCTTTACAACATCACCATTAGTATTTCAGGGTTCTTTTGATTATTTTAGTGTTCACAGATACAAAAATTAATAGTTATCCCATATGTATATACCTATTATTTTCCCCCTATCATGATATTTTTCATGAACCATCCCCACACCGTATTTACTCTTATCAGTGAATTTGTCTTTTTTTTTGAATTCTATTAAATTTTATATTAGAACATTATGTATCACCTATATTTTCTATTTGTTCCTTAATATTTTAGATCATAATGTCATAAAATGTTCTAAGATTCCCTCAAAATATTCAATTATTCATTATAGGCAAAAAATTTCTCCTTCAATCACATAAATTAATTTGACTCGATAGTTCACCATTCTTTTCAAAATATCGACGATTCTATAATTAAATTTGTTCTTGAGTTTGTACTCAAATATCATCAATGGTATTTATAGTTTTTTAATTTTTGATTCAAAATTTCATCATTAAAATCATTTCCCCCACTTATCTATATTTTATATAAAATTTTGAAAATCATATTATTTAATTTCATTTATTCATTTTAACCATAAAAAATTGATCTCTTGATGTGGAAAAGCCATAGTACGGGATTTAGAGAGATGGGAGACCATCTCTCTCTAAAACCCTCGACAATTCATTGATTTTTGCTTGATCTCTGCATCATTCCCCTCAATGGAGAATTTCCTTATGCCTTGTCACTTTGATTTACATCATTTCATGAAGCCTCAGATTGTACAATTTTTCCCATTGAAAATTCTTACAACAGCTTCACAAAATGATGATGCCCCTAGAACAAACTCCTGTAACTGTGACCTCACCAGAAGATCTCAAGGGGGTTCATTCATGGATGTGATAAAAAGATCTGATCTAGCTAATCAGATCAATATGAATCCATCACATGTCAAGAGTCTGGATGATGGAGGATTTTTGGTGGAGGCGGACCCGGATTCCCATCAACAAAGAGCACAAATGTGAAAATACTTGGTAATGGGTCGCATAACCTATCACAAAGGTAACTATCCGTAGCCCTTAACTGAACATCATTCATGAATTGCAGACTACTGGAACACTAAAAACTGGAAGCTAATTCCCATAGGTAGAGGCTATTTCCACATACTGTTAAAATCAAAAGAGGATCTTGAAAAAGTCTGGAAGACCGGTACTATTAACGTCAGGTTGGGCATATTGAAAATTTCAGAGTGGGAATCCACCTTTAATCTACACACACATAGAAACACATTGGAATAAGTATGGATTAAATTTCATCGTATCAACTAGTTCTTTTAACACCCAAATTTTTTGAATGAATTTGTCTCCTATATAAGAACTTCTCTAAAAATTGATCACAGGACTTTAAATGCATATTTGGGTCTCTTGGCTAGAATAATGGTAGAAATAAATCATGACTCAAAGTTACCCAACCCAATTAATTTCAACCCCAAGGATTACAAAACTGAAATTAGAGTGGAATACGAATGAAAGCCCCCATTTTGAGATCATTGTAAAGTCATTGGTCACAATATATACAAGTATAGGGTGACTAGAAATCAAGTAAAACAGCCAATTGAAAATGATTGGAACGAAATAAGAAAAACTAAAAAAGACAAGGCCCCCCATGATAGACATGCCTGAACCACCAAAAAAAGAAGTTTGGGTAAAAAACAAACAATATAGAGAAAAGAGGGGATAGCGCGGGTACTAACTGGGTAGATGATATTGAGGAAGAAAACAAATGGATTGATGAACAAATCCTCTTAACTAAAATTGAAAATCTGGTTTTAGATACTATTAAGCTATCCAATGAGCATGAAAAAGACTACATCAAAGGCACCCCCACCCATAACTATGGTTCCTGCCCTAAAGAAAAGGCAATGGATAACATCTCAAACAACCCCAAAAAGTAGTCTCTGCCCATTGTAGAAACTCATGTGGACTTCAAAAAGTTCATGTATTCTATCTTACATAACAGTTCATCATCTCTTATAGTTACCAAAAATATGCAGGTTTACAAAGCCCCCCCCCAAAACACAATCACTGCCAATTTGTCCAATAGAAGAATACCTTTGATCCTCCTGTCTCAGGTATACCCTCTCTTCCAAATACTCCTACTGATGTTTTTTCTATGAATTCTATGAACCTCCTCTATGGTAATAATTACATTAATTTTTTGCTTAGCTCAAAGAGTTCCATGGACTCTTAAACTAATGCTCCTACTGATGAATCTATTCTATTGCACTTATGAAATATAAACGGCACTGAATCAACCCCTACTGATATAAAAAACACCGAAAACAATGACCCGACTGTAAACCCAAATGAAAGCACTATCAAAAAAGGAAATGTTACCAAAGAAAATGATTTTACAACTCCCTCAACTCACACTATCTCTCTCAACAAGGCTGCTCAACCTGAGACACTATTGCTATGTAATGCTTCTACTGCTTTTACTAGATTTCCTTTAGAATCAGTATCACATGATAGCTGAACTATTATTCTAGATCCATTAAACATGAAGGAACATAAAGACCCCTTGAAATAGGAATAATTACCTAATTCGATCAATTCGTTTTCCGCAGGGGATACAAAGTTTTCAGGTAACTCCATCCCCCCTACTGTAATAAATGCAGAATGTGTCACTAGGCCTGATAATATGGTATCTAAAAGTCCCAATGACCTGCCACTAGTTTCAAAGGATATTATAGATTTAGATATGACTACACACTTGAATAAATCCACAAATAACTCCCATATAGAACAAGAAAATAGCACTCATACTGAATTATTTATAAGATCTACTAGAAATAAAGGATCTAGAAAAAAGAAAAAGAGAGTTCTAAATCCAAAACCCGGTTTAAATGAAGATCCTTTTCTAGAATTGTCAGGGTATCACCAACTATGACACCGTCATTGTTCTGAAAAGAATGGTTAAAATACCACACCTTTCTTTTTTCTATCATGGAACCAAAAATATCTTTCTCTTTTATGTATTCTTACTTTTTTTAATGCAACAACATGTTTTCTTGTGATATCAGTAATAATCTTACTGATGATGCTCTCTGGATTTTTGCACATTCATCTTTACATGATTTCACCATTTTTATTATCTCAGATCATATCCTCACTTATTTCCATTCTATTGAAGGTACTCGCACTTTATTCTCCTTTCATTATGATAAAAATAAATACCAAGAAAGAAGAAGTTCTTCGAATGACCTCTCTCAATTAGACTCCAACACCAATGCACTCTAGGTTCTTATAGTTTTAATGTTATTTTAAAATATAGTGAAAAAATAGGCCCATCTGACACCATTATCTCCAAGATAGAATTTAAAACCTCAATCAGGGACAACAATATTATTGAAATTATTCTAACTAGTGAAAAATACAGTTGGTATAGAAGACATTACAATAAAGTTGTTGCTTTCAAATTGGATAGAGCCTTTTGCGGATGTCACAACTTTAAATAAATGGGACACTATATCTAGCACCACTCTACAATGAATGAATTTTTATCATCATCCCACACTGGTTAACACTTCAACCAAAGACATGAAACCTAGATTACCCTTTAGCTTTAATAATGTGTGGTTCTATGATGACTAGTGAAATCATGTCATCAAATATTTTGGGTCCTCCAGGTCTCATAGTAAGGATAACTTTACATGAAACTTCAAACTAAAACGCCTCAAACAAACTCTCAAATCATTGTGTATCTACAAATCTAAACAAGTTAACAATGAAATTACTCTACTTGAGAAAGAACTCGAGTATCTCCAAAACAAAAACAAAAACTCAGACCTCCACATTGATCCCACACAAGAAATAAATGTTTCAATCAATCTCAATGCCTTGATCACTTTTAAAGACAACATGAGAAAGAAAGCTTATAAGGTTAAACAGATAACTGATGGGGACATAAATACCAAATTCTATAATGCCCTCCAAAGAACGAGGAAGGCTTGCAGACCTCTAACCTTTATAAAGGATGGGGATATGATTTTTTAACAAGGATGAGGACATAACTCAACATATAGTCTCCTATTATGAATCCTTATTTAATGTCCCAGATGACAACAAATACCTCCTTCCGGAGGTCATTCATTTAGTGATCACTGATTCTGACAATACATTCCCTCTAAACACGCCGCTGGATCATAAAATTCAAGACAATGTCTTCAGTATGAATCGAGATAGTTCCCTCAGTCCTGATGGCTTCAACTATGATTTTTTCCAACATTATTGGGATGTGGTAGAGTATGATGTTTTTAATTGTAACACCCCAAGATTTTATGAAAAATATTGTTTTTAATTTCTTTGATTTATTGTGTTGTACGCTATACCAAGATTATATTGAGCAATACGCAACACCGTATTAGCTTGTAGTATATGCAAACACTATTCTTGGCTTGTGTTGCATGAAAGAGAGACCTTCCTCAATAACATGTCTTGTACGCAATACTGAGTTTCACTAACCAATGATATATTATTATAAAATTATTATGAACTAGCCGTTTTGAATATTATTATCCATATTTTGAATTTTATAACAATATAATTCATTCTATACATATTTTATAACATGGTATGGGAACAAAATAAATATTTCGTGTAAAATAATTATTTTTCTTAAATTCAATTTTGATGCCTTTTGATGGAATACCCACTATAAATATAGATTTTGACACATTTATAAGTTAAATTTGACAAAATGAACTTATTTATTTCAATAAGGATATAAAAATTAACTTTGGATTTTTTTAAATATTTTTCTTTTTAACTTTCATATTTTGATGAATATTAAAAATACTCATTTTTCATTAACATAATTTATATGGTTAAATTATAATATTGAATTGTTTTAAAGTATAAATAGAATATATTTTCACCATTTAATATTATTTATGTCAACATCATTAATTTTACATAGAATTCATAGGTAAAAACATTTCAATCTTTTCGAATGTTTTATCTTTTAGAACCCATTTTCTCAATAGCAGGAATAATTTTAAATTAAATACTGAAAATTCTGTGTTTTGAATTGGAAAAACAGATTCCATATTTGGAATCAATTGGTCAAAATTATATTAATAGTCTACTTTTTATTTTTAGACATTATGAATTGTAAATACGGTAAATTTTATTTATTATAGTTAAAGGTAACCCAGGTAATTAAGGGTAAAAATATTATTTTAAAATAACCCTAACACTTGTATTAATATATTTGGATGATCATATTTCGTCCAAAAATATACTTGGGTCAAAATGATATATTTTGAACCCACATGGATGTGATTAAGACCTTTAATTCTTTTTATTTAAAGAAAGTGAAATATGTCCCACTCACACATTAATAATTAAAGTATTTTTAATACAAAATTATAAAGAATATAAATTCGATTATAAATAATCATTTGAAATATAAAATGTTTTAATTCATCATGGTAATTTATTTGTGGTTTTTTGGAAATATATAATTACCTTAATAGCTAATACATTAATGATGCAGAAATTATTTATTCAGTGAGAAATCAATAATATTGTTTTTATTAAAATTATATTACCCATCAAAAGGACCAGAAACTTGAACAAACCTTATTGGTTGAGTATATCTATACCCTAATAACCCAAGGGAATACTTGTGGGCCATTTTGAGCCTTAAAAACAGATTATAACATTTATATTATTTTATTTTAAATGATGTTAAAGTTATCACCTTCATTTTTTAATAAACATATCATTCTAGAAGTTTGGTGTTTTAGAAGATAAATTTCACTAAAATGATTATTATGAAATATATTAGATTTATATTCATCATATTATTTTATTATTAATTTTTATGAAACATATAAGTATATTAAATAATTATACAAAAATGTTGCAGTAATTATTTTAGTAAGAAAAATATCAAATAAATGGTTTTATAAATATTAAAATAAATTTTATATGAACTAATTAATGTGGTCCACAAATTTTCTAGATGAATATAAAATTTTAGAAATCTATTAAATAATTTGGTTTGAATATATCATCGTTTTAGATTTTATTTAAATTAAAATAAATAAATAGTGTCAAAATTGACCCTATTGATATTTTATAAAAATAACATATTATTAAATTGTTTAAAAATCAAATAAATATATAAAAATTATAAATTGACATATATACGGTCTACAATATCATAAAATAACCAATTATGGAAAATTCATAACACATAAGTAAGTATTTATAATAGTTGAAAAGCTAGAATATTATTACCACAAATAAAATTAAATAGATTAAATAAGGATAAATCAAATTGATAATGTTTAAAATAATTTCCCAACATGTGTAAATTTTATTTTACGATGCTATTACAACACTATATCATCTCATATTTGAATTGGAGTCATTTTTGGGGTTTTTAGGTGGGGTTTGAGTTTATTATAAATTAATATTTTAGAGGTTTCCAAAAGTGCCCTCGCCTCTCTTATAAACGGGCACATCCTCCCTCTTCTCTTCATTCCATTTCAAGCCTTAGAGCTCGTCCAAACCCTAAAAATTCCTCTTACAAACCATTGTATTTATATTAAAGAGGATTTGGTCTTCTCAAAATACCAACTCTAGTACCCTAAGGGGATGATTAAAAGATGCATGTGGAGGAAAATGTAATCTCTTATAACGATTCTTTCAAGTTTATTTTTTCTTCTACTTCCTCTTATTTAGTTTTCTAATTATAAAGTAATAACATCAGTATCAATTATATATAGATATGTTATTATAAATATGAAACAACACTAATTCACCTTATATCCATCCTATGAAAAACGAAATCATCTTGCGTGTGTACGTACGGCTTACCGTCTGCACGACGTGGTGTAATATGTTTTTCCACCACCACCGTACTTGGATTGGAAGAATAGTGGAAATAGTAACTATATATGATTATTATAACATCACACTGATTCTTAGATATTATATCATCCACTACAATTCCATTCAATAATTATGGGAATGATATCATAACTCGTGCGTACGTACGGATTACCGTTTCCACAATGCGATGAGATTCATTCTCAATTTAACCATTCCAGAATGATTATAAAGTATATATAATAAATAAAAATGAAATATATGACATAATATTGATAGTAGATTTATTTATATTTTATTTACTTTCTTCCATTCAATTTAATAAGGAAACGAAAACAACGTTCATGAGAACGTACGACCTATCGTCTACATGAACGGTGTATTTCATTCCATTTATACATATATATATATATATATATATATATTAAATTATGAATATATATTATATATAAATCATGGTTTAAATTCTTAATGTAATTAATCATGATCTAAGTAATCATATGAATAATTACAAGTCAAAACACGTACGATAAATGAAACGATTTTACCCAAAACTCTGTTTTAAAATGGAATTGACAAATGAACGAGTAATATAAAGTCGCAAGTGAATCATATATGACATAATAAATATTATTATTGTTATTTTAAAAGTTAATAATATGTTTAAACCCACTATATTGGATTTTCAGACACATATTTATGAAACATGACATAATGTAAGGGATAATTTTTCCAATCGCGTTCTTATCGGTGACTGTTTAATCGCAAGTATTTACTGGGGCTATGTTTATCTTCCATATCCATGTTTTCTAAAATTGTTTTCATAAAATTTTCTCTATTATTCCATGTATGTTTAATTTCATTTCTACTCTTTTTTAACTTTTACCACCTGGTATGGAAGGAATCTTTCTTTTCTTTACCATATGAGGTACTTTTTGACTTTTATGGAAAAAGTTCGAGAATAATGTTTTTTAACTCATACAACATGAATTTTTTTACGATTTCATAATGCCTTATTTCTATGAAGCCACCTCTACAAGATTTCATGATTATTTTAAACAAAATCGTTTTATTTTATAATTGCATGGAATTTTGTGAAAAGAAAACGATTTTCAAGAAGAAAGGATATTTTCCTCAAGAATTCTTTTCAAGTGTCTTATAAAAACTATTTTCCATATAAGATGAAATTATTTAGTATGTTTATGTTTCAAGTATAATGTCTCTATTATTTACATGGTTTGATTTTTCTTACAAATAAATGATATACAATTGTTTTATATGGATTATGTTAAGAAGGGAAGATGTTTAGGAAACCGATTTTATTCTTTGGGTTATCATGATGATTTATGACTGTTTTGTGTCTCACGTAAGAATGATTTCAATATGAGATGGGTGGGACCTATATCTCCCTCCAATTAATTGGGTAAATATTTATATCTCATGGGATAGATGTGGCTTGAATGGAAAATAAAATCCGGTTCAGTAATACTGGGATAGAATGGAAAGTAAACCTGGTTCAGTAGTGGAATTTGTCCACTAGGATGGTCTTGGCAGCAATGCCTTAGCTACTATGGATATCATAACATGTGCATAATTGTTTTCCAGAATAACATGCTTTATTTTCATGCTATTGTATCATGATTAATGTTACTTTGTGATCTATTCCTTACGTACTATGAAGATTTATTTCACCACTCTTGATTTTGATGTTTAAACATTATGTTCATGTTTTTAAGTTAATATGTATATGGTTTGTTTTATTTTTTCCATGCTTACCCTTACAGAGAATTTGAGCTCACCCTTTATATGTTCTCTTATTCCCCGGACATAATGAAATGTTTTAGGTAAGAAAAAAGGGTAATATTTTTATGGGATGCGTTGATGATCTTTCACCATGATTAGAAGATTATGTTCAATGTTTCCAAAGACAATAAACAATTACGGTCCTTGGGTGTCTATTTTATTTATGTATTAAGTATTCCACAAAAATAATGCAATGTTCATGTACATCAGGCTAGGTCTCTACAGTAATATTTTTAAGACCTTTTTCACAAATGGGGTGCTTCCTCATGCTATCAATGCTCAATTTCTCACATTGATACCTAAAGTGGATAATGATTCTGAAATTGATGTTTTTAGACCCATTGCTCTTATCAACGATCTCTAAAAAATCATTACCAAAATAATTGCTAATAGGCTATCAACTATTATAGACAAAATTGTTTCAAGGAACCAATTTGGATTTATAAAAGGTAGATCCATTCAAGACTGCATCGGTCTTTCCTCTGAATGAATCAACAACTTGAATAAAACAAATAGAGGTGGAAATAAAGTTGTTAAACAAGACATCATGAATGTTATTGACACCATGGAAGGAAGTTTTTTCTTCAAATTCCTTCAAAGATTTGTTTTTAGTGCGAAATTCATAACTGCAATCAAAACCCTCTTCAATTCAGCCACTATCTCTATTTTGACCAATGGCTCTCCCAAAGGATACATTAAATGCACCAAAGGTGTCAGATAGGGAGACCCTATCTCTTCCATTCTCTTCTCAATTGCAGGATACTACCTCAGTAGATTGATCAATCTTCTGGTGGATAAAAATAAATTGAAACATGTTCATGTCTCCAGAAATGTTAATTCTCCTACACATCTCTTTTATGTTGATGACATCATTCTTTTTTTCAAGAAGACAAAAGAAACATTCTTATCCTAAAAACTACTCTCTCCCACAATGAGGAGGTTTCTGGTCAAACCATATGTAGGAAAACATCTTGTATTTCATTGGTAAGAACATTCCCCCAATAGAAAATATAATATTATCAGTGATTTGGGTCTGATAGAAAGATCTCCCACGTTCACTTACCTTGGTGTCCCCTTTTTTTGGGGGGTAGACCCAAAGCATTCCAATTTGTCACTATTTTTAATCTAGTTCTCAACCAGCTTTCCTCTTGGAAGGGTAAGTCCCTCTCTATGGCAGGTAGGACCTGCCTTGTTAAATAGACTATTGTCTCTATTATGGTATAATCTATGAGGGTTTCAAAATGTCCCATAGGTTTTATCAAAAAAATAAATATAGATATTAAATTTTTCATCCAGACCAGTAGTACTTTTGTAAGGAAAATAGTGACGGTCCCCTGGTCAACTTTCTGCAAGCCTATGGAGAATGGAAGGATTGGTATAAAAAACATAAAATACATTAATGAAGATCTTCAAGGTCAACTTACTTGGAATAATCTTCACAATTCTTCTAAAGCCCTCATTTTTCTCAGAAATAGATTTCTTGGTAATCTTAAGGTTGGAAAATTGAGCTAAATTATTTCTTCCATATAAAATTCCATCAAAAATTCATTTTCCAACATTATGAATAACTCCATATGGATGGTCTCTAGATAGTCTTCCATAAAATTCTTGCTAGATAACTAGACTGGCACGCCTTTAATCTATATGATTTCACCTGATAAATTATTGAAAACACCAATAGATCTATCAAAGATGTCTTAAACATTCAAAAAGATCAACTCCCATATTCTATTTTGAATCTAATTGATGACTACCATTTCACTTATAACAAAAATGTTTTAATTTGGGAGCCATCTCACAATGTAATGCTTACCTATAAAAATTACTACAGTCATATGTTCTGTAACAATGAAAATGTCTACAGCTGGATAAACCACTTCAACAAAAATTGGATAAAGCCCACAAGATTTAGTCTCATCTGGAGTCTATCTCAAAAAAAAATTCCCAATGACATCAGCCTTCAATATTTTGTAATTCAGATCTCCATTAATTGTTAAATTTGTAAACAACATAGAGAAGACGCTAACCATTTCTTCCATTCTTATGCTACTACCTCTTCTCTTTGGAACTATATTGTTGGAATCTTTGATTGCAGATGATTGATTCTTCACTCTGCCAAAAATAAAGTTATAAAATGTGCAGAGTTAGATGGATCTCATAAAATTAGAAACCTTTTCCTTATGGTAGTTTCTGAACATCACCATGTGATCTGGTATGATCAAAATGCAATTAATCATAACAACTACTCACTCAATCTTAACACAGGTTGTACCCAGATCCTTATTGCCATACATGAAGCTGATCTAATACAAAAATGTCATTTCTAAAATACCCTACATGACATTGGAAATTTGAAAGGTCAAAGGATAGATGGAAACTTCTGTCAACCACACCGCACTCTAGAGGCGCTCTGGAGAACTTCTCTCCCTAGATGGATCAAAATCAACATAGATGGTTCCTCCAATGAAAATCCAGGTCCTCCAGGGTGTCTGTAAAATTGCAAGTAAATAAGGAAATAATAAATTTTCATTTTAATTATTGTTTTCTAAATTAAATATTAATTTAACATTAAAGGGGTTGTTATGTTTGATGGCGTACCTGATACGCAACAATGAGTTTCTTTGAAATCTTATGTTGAACACTAACAATATAATATTATTATTTTAAGTGGTAGTTAACGCCTAGCCATTGTATTGGTGGGAATGAATAGAACTAAGTAAAATATGAATATACATGTTTTTTAAATGATTTTACATTTATCTAATAAAATTTAGTGGCATAAAATGTTAATGAATCTAATTTTAAGCATAAATTCTCTAATATTTGTTAGAATGTCAAGTTACCACCTTTTGATGAAGAACCCTATTTTAATATAGTTTTGGTCACTTTTATATGTTTTATTTGAGAGAATAAAATTCTTCTTTAGATTAGGGACATCAAAATTTACTTTGGGTAAATTTTTGGTATTTTCCTAATAAAATTCAATTTTTAATAATAGTTAAAAATAATATATTTTAATTCTAAATTGCCTTTTAGTATAATTTATTTATATGGATAGATTATATTTTTAATTGGTTTTAAAGTGTAATTATATTATATTTTTACCAATTAATCCAATGTTGGTCATTGTAATTAATTTCACTTTGAAATTGGATATAAATAAGTGTCAATATTTTGATAGTTATTGTTTCTTAAAAATAGGCTAATTGTTTTGACAACGGGAAATAATTTTAATTTAAATAATGAAATTTCTATGCTTCGAATTTGGTATAATATACATCATTTTTAAATTTAGAATATTTAAAATATCTTAGGCTTAATATTTGGTATTTTTCTGAAAAACTTCGATTTTTGATGAATAGTGAAACCACTTAGTGGTAGTTGAAAAACTTATTTTTTCATTTAATTGAAAATTTACCACTTATGTAAATTGAATTTCCAAAATCCATCATACATGGTTTTTCTTAGTAAGGAAAATGTGGATCAATAAGATCAAATTTTTTTTGGTGAATAGTAAAATTTGACTTTTATTTACCGCGGTTAAAGGTAAATACAGAAATTCATGGTAAAAAGAATATTATAATAATACATTATTAACTTAACACCAGTTCTAAACATATTGGATGAGTCATGGCTGACCATGGGAATCCTTGGGTCAATTTTGGTACCCCATTGAGACACTTAAGAGTGATAATGACTCTTTATTTTAATTAACTTAAAGTAAAGGAAAAATGACAAAAACAAATATAGTTTAGTAAATTAACTTTTACATGGAGTTATATAAGTTATATTTTTGACTATAATTTTTTTTTTCAAAGATAACAAGTTTTCCTACATCATGTTAATTTTTTTTTAATTTTTATAGATCATATATATTAAATTATTTATGATACAATAATGATGCAGTATTTACCTCATTAATAAATGATTTAAATAAATAATGTTATAAATATTAAAATAACATCCAAAACCAGTCCAATTCTAATTGGATGAATTTATTTCGACCATGAGTCAACTTATCTTTGACTTTAATTAGTTTTGTCCTTTTAGAAACATAATATCATTATGTAATAAAATAATATTCTAACACTTTCGTAAAGTGCCCCTCTTCCCCTTATAAAAATCCTCCACTTTTAACTCATTTCTCTCACCTCTCAAGTCCCTTGGATCATCCAAACCCTACTAAAATAATCTCTAAATATCCCTCTCTTCCCCCTAGAAGCCTTACCATAGGCCTAAGTCACTTCCAGAAGTCCTTTTGGTTCAAACCAAAGTGAGTTACCCAAATTAAAGGTAACACTTTCTCCTAACTTCTTTTCATTTATTTTACATGTCCAACCCCTAAAATCTTTTTATTACATTAATATATAAAAAACCAGTATCCTCAATATACTAGGATGTATTTATGAGAAGTATTTGATCTAAACATACACACACCTCTATCTAATGGGTGAATAACATACTGTTTCGGTGGATGACAAACTAACACCTCACAAAACGAGGATTGTTCGATTATCTCCTTATGCCTCCCATGGTGGCCAATAAGATGACACTATATTTATATATGATTTATATTATTTTTATGTTGTATTTATTTTTGTGTGTCTTACATTTCTATCCTACCTTTATGGTTTCCTTTATGGGTAAACGTGATAATTTCATTTGAGGAATTTCAGACTACCACCCCCTCAATGTGATATGACTCGTTAATGACATAAGTGGGATGTATAAAGGATGGATTTAATGATATTATATAAGATATTATACTGGAATTATAATATACCAATGTATCATTATCTTTTAATTCCATTAAAGCATGAAATAGAAATGAAAGTAGTGTTCATGCGCATGTACGACTTACCATTTCCATGAACGGTGCATTTCATTTCTTATCTCCAACTGAAATTTACTATTATAAATAAATATATATACTTGATATATATGATATATATGATACTCAAATAATTAATATCATTCTAGAGAAAATGGACTATTGACCACATGGACAACTTGTAAATATAATGTATTCATTTTTTACTCAAGTTACAAATATCGACCAAACAACTCCTATTAACTTAAATGATTGAATAATATTTATAACATGGTAATAAGTGATATAAAATTAATAATAAACTTAAAAAAGGTTCTTAGGAAAGTAGAAATTGACTTTAGTTTATTATTCAGGAGATTAAAGGACAACTGGGTCAATTCGGACAAGAGGTACGAGACTTCGTCTGAATCTCCTTTCATTGAGGAATATTTTGTTTTAATACAAGACTATATTTTATATGATATATTAACACCTTTGAATTTTCATTTAATTCAAAAGAAATCTTTTCTACGAAGCATTTTACTAAACAACAAAAAAGAATGATTCTTTTTAAGGTAAGCGGTGACAATGACCTTTCCGCCTCCGTGAGTATTATTTGATCTTTGGCTTCCATGACAAGCCATAGTGTTTTTAAAGGAAAATAAATACAATATACCCTTTTTGCATATTTTGGCATTGAAAATGGGTTTAAGAAAGAATTTATTAGTTCTATATCTTGAAATTATATATTCTGATTGAAATGTGGAAAATTTATCTTTCTATTATGCTTCTTTTATGTGTTATGGTTCTTGGGAATTGGTTACGTATATGGGTGGCTCTGTAATAAACCAAGTGAGGGTGATCCTGAGATATCTCTCCAATATATTGGGTTAACATGATGGGGGTAAATGTGAATGTTTCTCCAAAGAGAATTTGGTAATATAGAGTGATGGCTATTCCAAATGTTACTCCCTACGTAGTTGTGATAACAACAATGTATGTATAATATGGATGCCACAAGTTAACATTATGATTTATGTTTTCTTTGTGTGATTCATCAATTATATGATTTCCTGAGGAATGTTAAAGATCTTATGTTATGTATGTATTTATGAACTAATGTTTTATTTCATTGTTTTATAATCCTTAATGAGATTTTTATTCTCATCCCATGTTTTGAAATGTTTTTCACAGGACCTAAAGATGAATAGGGGAAAGGATGGAATCAAGGGAAAGTCATGATATCTAAAACATGGAACTGGACATGACACTTTTTTCAAGAGTTTTTATTTTATGAAAAAATGGAAACTGAGTAGAAGTGTCTACTTTGAAATTTTTGAGATGTAATTTTATAGTTATTGCCTAACTCTCTAAAACTCTAAACCTGAAATGATCCTCAATGTGAATTATTCATTTATTTCAAGATTATTTAATGTTTTATGGATGGGACCATATAGTTGTTATAAGAGGTCAACTTAGACAACTTTAGATGTTAGACTATGGTTAAATTAATATCCATAAATTATTTTTAGTTTAAGTTAAAATAGAAATGATATAGCATTTACAAATTACCATGTTGCTTCGCCAAAGATATTTCTTTTTTTAGAATGGTCTTCCACAAAGGAAATAGGGAAGATATTTTGGGACAACATCAGGAGGAAGACAACCTTCAAAATCATCATCCTGTAATGGTCAGAATTGGAACTGAACAGTTTGTTGTAGTGATGGAACCATTGAATCAGGCTATAAATGATGGTGGTATCCATGCAAGAGATCACACAGATCAACCATAGAGGAACATGTTTGTAGTGGATCATTTCATGATCCAACATCCCCCATAATTTAGAGGATCATCTGACCCTGTGCTAGTAGAAGGGTGGATTAAAGACCTGGAGAAAATTTTTGATGTCATCGGGGGTTCATAACATCAAAAGGATAGTCATGATGTTTATCATTTTGAAGGTGAAGCTGATCAATGGTGGTTGATGGTGAAAATAGCAGGGATAGTGAGGTGATTGATGATCTTTATTGGGATGAATTAAATCGTATGTTTCTTGAGAAATATTTTCCTAAGTTGGTTCATCTTATGATGAAAAAACAATTCTGGGAATTGAGGCAGGAGGATGACTCAGTGGCTACTTATGAAGTAAAATTCACTCAACTAGAAAGGTATGATCCAAATTTCATATAAGATCTTGATAGTAAAATCAATCATGTTTACTCAGGATTAAAGCCAAAATATCGAAGGGATTTAGCTTCTTGTGAGTTCAATATTTTTGAAAAAGATTTTTGTTGTGAGGAGGAGGTGGAAATGGAGTTTGCTGATGATCAGGTGTTCTATGACAAACAACAGAATAAAATGTAGAGGTGGAAGCCAAAAGGGAAAATCATTTCAAAAAATGACTGATGGTAAGAAACCTAAGTTTTTAGTTTGTGAAAATTGTGGTAAAAGTCATGCTGGGTATTGACTTTTGAATTCTATTAGGTGCCAGCGATGTGGTAAAATGGGACATAAGGCTCGTAATTACACGGAAAACTATCAAGGTAATGTTTAGAAAAAATATGATATATAGTTAGAAAAATGTTGTAAGTGAAATTAAATGGGACATTATGAAAATGAGTGTCCAACGAAGAACATATCTGAGGGAAAAAAGCAAGACTACAAGTAGAAAGTGGTGGTGAAATATTTTTCTTCTACTTCAGTAGATGTTGGGTCATCAAATGAAGTAGTATCAAGTACACTGTTTGTTTGTTTAGATTATTCGAATGTGTTCATTGATTCAGGGTCTACACACTCATTCATTTCTGAGAAGTTTTCTAGTAAATTGGGAATTCCATCTCAAGATATGAATATGGAACTTATGGTAAATATTGCTGGAGGATATGTTGAGACAAAAATAAAACATAAGAACCTTCATGTCCTTGTGTACGGGAAGAATCTATATGCAAACATTATTGTTTTGCCTCCAGTAGAGTTTGATGTTATGTTGGGTATGGATTGGATTTCTATTTATCATGCTAAGATTGATGGAAGAGCTAAAGGGGTTTCTTTTCAGAAATTTTTTTATTTTGTGTATAAGAATGAACCCTTTTGTTTGATAACATATCAGAAAGTTGAGAAACTTGTAAAAGATGGAAATGAATTTTACCTTGCACATATTTCTGAAAATAGTGGAACTGTTGAGATTAGTGATATACCAGTGGTAAATGAGTCCCTTGATATTTTTTCTTTATGAGTTTCCTGGTATTAAACATGGTTGGAAAGTTTAATTTACTATTGACTTAGTTCTTGATGCTATGCCAATTTCAAAACCCCCTTATTGAATGGCTCAAATTGATATTTTAGAGTTAAAAAAGAAATTGCAGGATTAATTAGATAGAGATTTCATTTGAAACAGCAAATCACCATGGGGTTATACAATCTTATTTTTTAAAATGAAATATGGTTCAATGAGACATTTCATTTATTATATGGCATTGAATAACATCACTATTAAGAACAAGTATCCTTTGATTCATATCAATGATTTGTTTGATGAGCTCTAGGGAGCTCAATATTTTTCGAAGATTGACTTGTGGTCAGGGTACCATCAGTTGAAAGTAAAGGAACCAAATATTCCAAAGACCATGATTCATACGAGATATGGCCATTATTAATTTTTAGTTATGCATTTGGGGTTAACCAATGCACCTGCTGAATTCATTGAACTTATGAATAGAATTTTATGTGAGTTCTTGGATAAGTTTGTGGTTGTGTTCATTGATGATATTTTGGGTTATTTTAAAAGTAAAGAGGAATAAGAATTTCATTTGAGGGTTGACTTAGAAACCTTAAAAGAAAAGAAACTATTTGGGAAATTTAGAAAATTTGAGTTTTGGTTACATTAAATTTCATTCCTTGGTCATATTGTTTCAAAATATGGAATAACTATTGATCTAGTTAAAATAGATGTTATTAATGAATGGCCAAGACCCACAAATATAACCAAGATCCATAGTTTTCTTGGTATGGAAGGTTATTATTGGAGGTTTTCTGAATATTTTTCATGTTTATCTGGCCCATTAACTATGTTAACTTGAAATGGTGTTAAGTTCATTTGGATAAAAGAATTTGATGATGGTTTCAAGGAATTGAAAAAAAGATTGGTGAATGCACCAGTTTTGGCACTGCCTTCCAGAAATGGTGAATTGGTTATCTATAGTGATGCTTCGTTGAAAAGACTTATCTATGTCCTTATGCAGAATAATCAGGTAATTGCTTATGCTTCATGTCAGTTGAAACCTCATGAGTTAAATTACCCTACACATTATTTTGGAATTAGTTGTTGTTGTTTTTTCTTTGAAAATTTGGATGCATCATTTGTTTAGAGTAAAATTTAAAATATACACTGACCAAAAAATTTAATGTATATATTCACTCAGAAATAATTGAACATGAGATAGAGGAGATGGATTGAATTAAATGATGATTATGATTGTAGGATCCTTTACCATCTGGGAAAACAAATTAAAGTGGATGATGCTTTGAGTTGGAAAATTAATGCTATATTAACCATATTATGTTTGGATTGAAATCCTTTGATTTTTTATTTGATGAACTTTGGAATAGAAGTTGTTAGTATAGGAAATACTTTTTTTGTTTCAGGTGTTAGTGAAATCATCTCCATCAAACTGAATTAAGCAAGCATAGAAGGAATACTGTGAGTTACATAAAAAGGAAGAGTTGGTTCAGAAGGGTATGTTGCCTGATTTTAATGTTGACAATGATTGTGTTTTGTGGTTTGGGAAAAGATTATGCGTGCATTGTGATTCACATTTGAAGAATGAGTTTTCATGTGAAGCACACTGTTCCCCATTTCCAGTTCATCCTTACAGTAATTATATGTACAAAGATCATTAGAAGTATTATTAGTGGGATGGAATGAAAAGAGATATTGCTGATTTTACTGTGCAATGTTTGACTTGTTAGCAGGTTAATACAGAGCATAATTTACCAAAAGGGATGGTTCAGACTTTACCAGTTCCAGAGTGGAAATGGTAAAATATATCCATGGACTTCGTTGTGAGATTACCATAGACTTCAAGAGGTAATAATGCAATCTGGGTTATTGATGATCGATTAACTGAATCTGCTCATTTCCTTCCTATTTGAGATACATTGTCTCTAGATCAACATTATCAGTTGTATGTTAAAGTGATATTCAGGTTTCATGGAGTTCCCCTATGCATTGTATCTGATTGTGATCCCATGTTTACTTAAAATTTTTGGAAAGGCCTTCATAAATCATTGGGCATTGAATTAATTTTAGTATAAATTTTCTTCCACAATCTGATGGGCACTCAGAATGAACAATTCAGACCTTGGAGGATATACTACATGATTCTTTACTAGATTATTATGGATGTTAAGACCAATATCTTTCATTGGCTGAATTCTCATATAATAACAGTGTACATTCTAGTATACAGATGGCTCCATTTGAGCCATTATATGGAAAGTGTTGTCGAACTCTAGAATTTTGGGATGAAGTAGGTGAAAGGAAGATAATGGGAATAGAATTGGTAGAAGATATGGAAGAAAAGGTTTAGTTTATTTAGAAGAACATATGATCAACTTGGAGTAGGCAGAAAATTTATACGGATAACCGGAGGAATGATCTCTCTTTTGAGGAAGGTGATCATTCCTTTCTCAAAGTTTATCCCTAGAAAAGTGTGATGTATTTGGGTAAGAAGGGAAAGTTGAGTTAGAGGTTCATTGGACCTTATGAAATCTTGGAGATAATTGGATAAGCTTCCTACAAGGTTTCTTTACTTCCATGTTTGTCCCAGGTACACAATTTTTTTCTTGTTTCAATGTTGAAAAAGTATGTGCCAGATCCATCTCATGTTTTGAGCCCAGAGGTATTTCAGTTGGAAGAGAATATCTCTTATGAGGAACAACAAATATAGATTATTGACTGTAGAGAGAATGTGTTTCAGAATAAGTAAATTCACCAGGTAATGGTTTTGTGGAAATACTATATGATTGAAGAGGCAACGCGAGAATCTGAAAATGCTATGAGGTATAAATTCCCCCATATATTTGATAAGTGAATTGAAATTGTGAGGATGCAATTTCCAAAACGGGGGAAGGATATAACATCCCATCTAAATAAAGAAATAATACATTTTCATTTTAATTAATATTTTGTAAATTAAATATTAACTTTACTTTAAATGGGTTTCTATGTTCAACGACATACCCGATACGCAACAACGAGTTTCTTTTGAATCATACATTCCACAATAATAATAGAATATTATTATTTTAAATGGTAGTTAACACATTTAAATTGTATTGGTGGGATTGAAAAGAACTAACTACAATATGATTATACAAATTTTTTAATTTTTTTTACATTTATCCAATAAAAGGTATAGGTTTAAAATGCGAATGAATCTAATTTTAAGCATAAATACTCTTATATTTTTTAAAAGGATGATCCACCACCTTTTAATAATCAATCCTAATTAAATATAGTTTTAGTCACTTTTATATGACCTATTTGACAATATAAAATTTTTCTTTAGATACGGGACATCAAAATTTACTTTGCGTAAATTATTGGTATTTTTCTGATAAAATTTATTTTTAATGAATAGTGAAAATGCTGTATTTTAATTCAAAAGTTCCATCTAAAATAATATATTTATATGGTTATATTATCATCTTAATTTATTTTAAATTGTAATTAGATTATATTTCTTACAATTTATCTAATTTTGTTCATTTGAATGAATTTCACTTTGAAATTGGACATAAACAAGTGTCAATCTACTGAAGGTTATTCTTTCCTAAAATCACGCTATTTGTTTTGAAAATGAGAATTTACATTAAATTAAATAATTTAACTTCTATGTTTTGAATTTGGTAAAATAACATCAGTTTTTAATTCGGAATATGAAATATATCTTAGTCTGAATTTTAGGTATTTTTCTGAAAAACATCAATTTTTGTTGAATAGTGAAGCCACATAGTAGTACTTAAAAAACTGAATTCTTCATTTAAATGATGTTTTACCACTTCTGTGAATTGAATTTCAAAAATCAAACATACATGGTTATTATTAGTAAGTAAAATGTGATTCAATAAGATGAATATAATTTTAGGTGAATAGTAACTTTGACTTTTATTTACTGTGATTAAAGGTAAATAGGTTAAATCAAGGTAAAAAAAATATTATAATAATATCAAATTACCTTAAACATTGACCTAAACATATTGGATGAGTTATGTCCGACCATGGGCATTCTTTGGTCAAATTTGGGACCCCATGGAGCAACATAAGATTGATAATGACACATTATTTTAGTTATCTTACAGTAAATGCAAAATGACATAAAAATAGCTTTTAGTAAATTAATTTTTACATTGGGTTATATAAATTATCATTTCAACTATAAATATTATCTAGAAATCAATAAATATTTCCAAAATCTTGATATTTTTTTATAATATTTAGACATCAAATAGATTATATATTTTATGACATAATAATGATGATGTATTTACCTCATTAATAAATTATTTAAATAAATAAGATTAAAAATACTAAAATAACATCACAAACCTATCCAATTCTTATTGTATGAATTTATTTCTACCATGAGTCATCATATATTCTACATTAATTTGTTTTGGACTTTTAGAACACAAATATCATTATATAATAAAATAATATTTTAACACATTCCTAAAGAGCCCCTCCCCCCCCTATAAAAATCCCATCACTTCTAACTCATTCCTCACACCAATAAAGCCCCTTGGCTCATCCACACCCTACCCAAATAATCATTCAAGATCCCTCTCTTCCACGTAGATTACTCACATTAGGCAGAAGTCACTATAATAATTCCTTTTGGTTCAAACCAAATGGGGTTACACAAATTAAAGGTAACAGTTTCCCATAACTTCTTTTATTATATTTTACATATCCAAACCCTATAATATTTGTATTAATTTTATTTTATTACAACACCAGTATCCTCAATATACTAGGATGTTGTTATGATAAGTAATCAAACTACACTTACACACTCCTCTATCAAATGGGTGAAGAAAATACTGTTTTTGTGGATGGAAAACTAATGTCTCACGAAATGATGTTTGTTCAATTATCTCCTACCACCTCTCACGGTGGCCATTAATATGGAAATATATTTTTATATGATATATAATATGTTTATTTTTTCTTTATTCTTCTCTGTTTTACATTTATATCCTTCACTTATGGTTTCCATTGTGGGTAAACACGATAATTTTTTTTGAGGAAGTGCAGACTACTGCCCCCTCAATTTGATACGACTCGTTAATTCCATATGTGGGTTGTATAAATGATGGATTTAATGATATTATATATGATATAATACTTTAATTATAATATAACTATGTATAATTTTCTATTAAGTCCATTAAAATATGAAATAGAAATGAAAGCAGCGTTAATGTGTTCATACAGTTTATTGTCTCCAAGAATGGTGCATTTGATTCCTTATCTCCAAATTATATGTACAATTATGTATGAATATATATACTGGATATATATAATATATATGATGTATAAATAACTAATTTCATTCTCGATATAATGGACTATTGACCACATGGACAACTTGTAAATATAAGGTGTTCATTTTGGACTCAAGTACCAAATATCGACAAAACAACCATTTTTAACTTAAATGATTATATAATGATTATAAAATTTAAATAAGTGATATTGAAGCAATAATAAACATGAAAAATGTTTTTAAGAAGGTATAAATTTACGATAATTTATTATTCATGAGATTAAAGGACAAACAGGTCAATTAGGACACGAGGTAAGCGACATCGTCTCAATATCCTTTCATTGAGGAAAATATTGTTTTAATACATGAAATTATTTTATTGGATGTATAAACATATTTTACTTTTGATTTCATTCAAATGTAATCTTTTTCTTTGAGGAGATTAACTAAATGACAGAAAATAATGTTTCTTTTTAACATAAGCGGTGACAACGACCTTTCCGCCACCGCGAGTATTATTTGATCTTTGGCTTCTTTATCCAGCCATAGTGTTTTTAAAGGAAAATAAATACTATATACCCTTTTTACATATTTTGGTGTTGAAAATTGTTTTGAGAAAGAATTTATTATTTCAATATCTTGAAATGATATATTTTGATTGAAATGTGGAAAAGTTATCCTTCTATTGTGCATTTTTTATGTGTTATGGTTCTTGGTAATTATTTACGTATACGGGTGGTTACATGATAAAACTGGGAAGGGCGAGCTCGAGATAGCTCTCCAATGAATTGGGTAACATGATGAAGGTAAATGTGAATGTTTCTCCTAGGAGATTTAGGGAATATACTATGATGGATATTCCAAATGTAACTCCCTACATATCTGTGATAACAAAAATGTAAGTATGATATGGATGCCATAAGTTATATTTATGATTTATGTTTTCTATGTGTGATTCATAAATCATATGATTTAATGAGGTATATTAAAGAGACTATGTTATGTATGTATTGATGAACTAATGTTTTCCTTCTTTGTTTAATAACCCTTACTGAACGTTTAATGCTTATCCCATGTTTTGAAATGTTTCTTACAGGACCTAAAAATGAATAGGGTCATGGAGAGGATCAAGGGAAAGTCATGCTATCTAAAACATGGAACTAGACATGACTCTTTTTTCAAGAGTTCTTATTTTATGAAAAAATGGAAACTTAGTAGAAGTGACTACTTTGAAAATTCCGAGATGTAATGTAAAAGTTATGTCCTAACTCTAAAAAAATATAAACCTGAAAAGATCCTTAATGTGAATTATTCATTTAATCCAAATATTATTTAATTTTTTAAGGCTGGGTCCATATAGTGTGGTGTTGTCTTCCGGAACCACCTCGGCCATATTCTAGGCTACTTCATGGGTTATTGTGGCAATTCCTCCTCACTTGACGCTGAGATGATTGGCTTGTTTCATGAGATTAAATTTTCCATGATTTATGGTTGTAACAAACTTTTGATTGAAAGTGACTAGAGGGCCATCATTCAAGAAATTTGGAATGGCAGAACTCATTTATCTTGGTTGATTACTACCCGTTGGATGGAATGCAACTGATTACTTTTTGACCAGAACTACATCATCAGTCTTGTTTACCAGGAAGTAAACATGGTTACTGATGGATTAGTCAACTTGGGAGTTATTGAGGACATTACCTGGTGTGAATATCTCCAAGCTGATCTTATTACCTTCAATGAAAAATATTGTAATATTATCTCATACTTTAGAATTTTGTAATCTTTCTTTTAATAAAATTTGTTCTTTGGTCATTTTGGCTAAGGTATTACCTTTCAAAAAAAATCGATTTGTTGATGTGAATCCTTCAAATACACTTTTATTTTTATCCCTCCCCCAACATTAATATCATCATCACTACCATCCACTATTTATAGACTTTATACAATTTTTAGAGGAACATCTTCACTAATATCATTGAAATATTTAATATCCTCTACTTATGATTTTTCACATCAGTTATCATTTGCTAGAAGAATTTTATTCTTTTTTATGAAGTCATTTTTGGTACTCACATTCGATAAATATTATTTGATTATTTAAAAAGTGTTTTTTCATCACATAAATTATTATCTCAGATCTCATTAGGACACGTAGTAGTGATGTACCCAACCTTTACATAATGAAAGTATGCAAGTGAAAGTTTCCATTCGAACTACCCATTTTGACATCATAGATTCTAGGAATGGAATTACACTACCATAACAACATAATTTTATTTAAACAAATATTCCTTATATTTATTCTAAATTTCATTGAATATCATTTATTTGTACTTACTTTTTTCCACTGCATCATTTAAACTATTTACAATTTCATATGAAACTATAGTGATATAATTATTATATAATTTTATATTATTTGCATTTAGATCCATGGGAACTAAAATGTTTGGACTAGATCAAGGTTGAAATATTATTAGGAACCCCTTCAAAATCTATAAATAATTAATGCTTTTTTTAGTTTATCCATGCCTTCAAAATATCATTCATGGGATAAATTAATGCATCAACGTAATCATTTAGGTGAATCCTTTAATCCTTTTACATGTTCCATCGTCTATAAAATCTAGATTGACTTACCAGTAAAAAAATTCAATGATACTAAGAATATTTTCCCGCATTCTCTATGGGGATTTAAAAAACATTACCTTAATGAATATTACAATTAAAAAATATCCCCAAAATCAATTATTACATTAGATTTAAAATAGGACACTTGGTAAAAACCCTCTAATAAATATCAACTTCTCATGTTGGTTGAAATCCCATTAATAGATGTTATATCAACATAAATTCCTAAAAATCATATGTTTGGTTTTATTTAATTCATTAATATTGGAAATTTGTTTCTATAAATGATCAAAATATCTTTATAATTCACTTAAACCATGACTTCAAATAGAAAATTATTCTATAGATTTTAACCTTCTATACTAATAACACATATTTTTCCCACACCTGATATAATTTTACATGAGGGTGTTGGAATGAATTAGAATAAAATTTTTGTTTATAAATCCCCTATTGACACTTTTCCATCCTAAAATAAAATACATTTCTCCCTTTAACATTAAAAATTTAAAATGAAAAAAGACTGTATAGGACACATAAATTTTCTTCCATTTCACCCAAACATGGATTCTTTCTACAAGCATACACATTTAATTGTGTCAATTTACCAAAATTAAAACAAGTGTGCTGATGTTTAACATTTATCATGGGAATCAATATCCCATAGTTTACAACCAATTACAAATTAGAAAACCCAACTCTCAAAGTTGATGTATAGCCACTTTTCCCCTTGTAGAATCATTTTATAATTGGAATCATTTCATAAATGGTTAACAGTAACATTGATTTGATATGGTGTTCATTTTCCTCTCTCAATTACCATTTAATCATCTTAATAAAAAATATATATCAATTCCATTGATCGAACATTTCATAATCTGACAACATATATGAACATATTCCATATATATTCCACTTAATTTACCATAAAAATTATCCTACAAAATTACATTATTTAATTTATAAAAATAATCTATTATGAATTAATTTATTAAAGTAATAAATCATTATAATAATTCAAAAAATGTTGATTTCCAACCTCCTAATTTTTTTCCCAAAATACCATCCAAGGGTAAACACTATATCCAGAATCCAATGTTGAACTCAAAATTTCATTCAAATATCAGTAAAACTACTATTGGAAACTTGATTACTTAAAATCATCAAAATATAAAATGTCCCATCATTAAACTTTTGGGCCCTTTCATTACACACAAAAATTAAGGTTTGTTTTTCCAATAATTATTCAACCATAAAAAAGAGGGTATATAATAAAAAAAATACATAAATAAATAACAAATAAAACAATTATGATACAACACACACACCATAGATCCCTTATCTGATGATCTTTCATCTACAAAACACAATGAATTCCATGAATATTCAAAAAATAAATTACTCATAACTAATATACTTTTTCTAAATGATCTTAAATTTAATGTAGATACTTGAAATAGTTAAAATCCTCTATGATATCAACATCCCATAAATGAATCACATGAAAAAGATTATTATAATACTTCTAAATATAAGATTCATACAGAACATCATAATTAATTTAAAATTATAGGGGTACTTGTGATAGATAAAATACACCACAAATTTAATATAAATATTTTATAAGTCCTAATGAATCAAGGAAACAACTTTCATACCTTCAAAATTAATCATTTTCTATGCTAAAGAGTAACTCATCAGAAAAATTGATACAAAAATGAATTCTTCAATATTATCCTCCTCTAATATAGATATGATTTTTATCTACTTTGATTAGAACTTATATAATCTAGAATATCTTTCATACGCTCCATAATACCATGTATAAACTCTAACCCAAATAAAATTATCTCAAAAAATCAAACCAATATATATGGGAATGAACTTTTATCTCATATAATGACTCATTAGTTTTCACTTTAATTCAAGAATGGAAATTGTTATTATAATAACATTTCACCAATGATAAAATATCATTCCCTGATACTTTAAAAATATTAAATATATTCCCTCAATACATCATCTAATTTCAATGTTTTCTTTTTTGTTTATAAATATACATATGGGTGGATTCTAATGATAAGGAACAGTTAGGTATCAAATACATTATGTAATCCCTTTTTTCATTAATGGTTTAAAATAAGGGCCATGTTAAGACACTATCATCCTCAGAGCACCGTGAACCAATAAAACATTTAACAAATATATGTTTACAAAACAATCTAGAAAGAATAATTCCTTAATTAGATAGATATTTTATGAATTCATCAACTTATGCATGATTAGTTAACTAGAATAAAACCCTTTAATGACATAAGGAAATCATTTTATAAAATTTAATGATATATCCAACAAATTACACTTATATTTTCCATGGATGTAACAAAACATTGAGAACCTATTGTTTTTATTTAACATATATGTGCATAATAACCTTTTGTAGAAAATAAAATATAACATTGTTCAACCCATGTCACTAAAACTAACACTTTATATTATAATGTTATTTTTTTGGAAATATTTTTCATTGGAGATAAATTATAAAATCTTTAAAAAACTAATTCATATGTACTTTATAGGATGAATAAAATTTATATTGAAAAAACCCAAACGTTTATCATCCTTGATATAACAAATAAATGCATCACCAATAACATTTAAATCTATCCTCACATCTACCATTTGGTATCGTAGTTGATATTCTATTATCTATCTCACCAACGATGGTGTCACCAAGATCTAATATAGAGATCCCACATAAATTTCCTTATATCAATTGTGAATAGTCTCTTGAAACTCAATAACTTTTTAAAAAATGATTATCCTTTAGAAAATATCACCATAATTATTTCAAATTATAGTTTAGACACTAAATTACCTTTTCTAGGGGTATATAGAATTTTAAATTCATCTTCTTGGAGAAATTTCACACACCTTTATAATCATGAATTAAAATCTATCTAAAAGAATATATTTATAAATCTCATACATTCTATGTAAATAATAAATAAATATTTATGAAAACAATTCCTTCAATTCCTTTGTGAAAACACAATATCCAAAAGGTACAAAAAATTGGTAATATAGTTATGATCATAATAATGTTTTTATTTAGAACCATATGGAATGATTACTTTCAATTGTGTAAAGATACATCATAAACCAATTTGGGATGCATCATAATATACCTAACAGGGAATACATTCTTTAGGTAATCAAATAACTAGAGAACATATAAATTTGTCTAAAAATTCAATAAAATAGTTCTCTATCAATGTAAAATAAATTCTTTTTCCAATAAATACTGCATATAAAGTCATATTACAAGAAAACCAAAGTAAAATCCATACATAACATCCAATTATCCATAAGAAACAATTCAATTTAAGGAAATTAATTTATTGATTATATAAAACAAATTATTTAAAATCCATTAGTTATAATATTAAATAATTTATTAAAATAAAAAATATGATTGTACCTCAAATTTCTAAAATTGAAAACAATACATAATTCCATAAAATAGATGTTTATAATCCCTAAATACTTTATATTCCCTCTTTTGAAAATAATAAAATGCCACATGTAAACATTTTTTATCTGGCTGTTTATATTTTATTTGTTTTTTGTTTGAGGAATAAAATTTAAATATCCTAATATTTAATTGTTAATGTTTAGATTTCGGTGTTTTATTTAAAGATTATATTTATCAAATTCATGAGTAGTATATATATGTTTGATTAACCTCATGGGATGTTGTAATGCTATGATGCCGTCACAGAAAGATAACGAAGCTACTTATGATGTATTTACAAATGATCCTGAATAATGAATATTACATTTTTAATGGTTTTTCTATAAATTGAGTCACAAAATTTATGATCTGAAGAAGGATACCGAATTCCAATAATTCCAAATGTTTTTATCTTCATTAATTTTTTTACTACTTCTTATTGTTAGTACTTCAGAAAATGTAATTGTTCATTCTAAGGGTTTCTTCTATGAGTTTTCCTATGAGTATTTTTTGATGAATATATAATAATTTTCCCTTATAATCATTTTTTAATATCCTTTGACATAAACTGATTTCATGATGACGAAAGAGTTACTATCAGTCATCTAATCATAGGATTATTGGGTTTGAAAATCATTTGTTCAGGGTTTGGAATCTAAAACTAAATGATAGGTTCAAATCGAGGGATTTTAAGTGTGGAAGATTGAATACCCCTTCTAATGGTTTTTTATTTGAGGGATTAAAATTTATTGGAAGGAAAAAGTTTCAAAACACATAAATTCAATTATACAATGAATCTAGTTGTAATAGTTTTAGTTGATTTCTTGACTGATAAATTCTACCTATAATCCTGTATTATTCCAAGACAAAAAATCAACATTATGAGAATTTATATGGTACTATAGAAGTGATGTACAAATATAGATGTGTAGGTAAAATAGAAGTTACTATAATATGGTACTATTACAGTGTTACTCTTCACCCTAATTGGGATTTGAAGCATTGTATATAGGATATCAAGATATTGGTCCCCTAGGACATCAATTGAGTACCTTTTGGGATTGTGATAATGTAGTTTCTGACTAGTGTAGAGAAGAATAGTGAAGAGGTTTTATTTGGAGATGATGCTGGACATGGAGGTTCATTCATGGGGTATTTTTTCACACCTATTAATCAAATCTTTTGAGGACATAGGGAAAATAAGACATAGATGTTATGTTGGGACAATGAGATGAAGTATACAATTATTGGAAGGTGAGATGGGTTGTTTTAGTTTTGGGTCTTAGGGAATTTGGCTTTTTCCAAACCTGATCATGGACATTGTGCGATCAGTCTTTTAGGATATGTAATATAATTAATTTATTATATGTAATGGTTCTCCTTAAACATAATTTAAAAAAAATTAAATTTTCAATAAATAAAATAAAAAAATATGGTCTATAATACACCGTCAAGTTTAATAATCCATCATATGGAATAAAATTATATTTTTATAATATCATTTTATGGGTTCTAGGTTTGAAAACCAATAATTCATGAATTTTTTATTTTTTTATGTTTACAACATTATTTAGTGGATTATTTCCACTATGTATAAAATAATATCTGATGTTTGTAATGTTATGAAAGCATTATATCATATATACAATTTTTTTGACAATGTCTCTGTTTTTATGATGATTTGAATTTTTTGTTTGTAATAATTTTATTCGAGGGGTGGAATAAGAATTGTTGTTCATGTTATTAAACTATAATTCACCCCCACATTATGTTTGTTCAAAAAAATTCTAGGATAACCATTGGTATTAGAGCGTACCTCTATGTTTCAGACTGATCCTAATCCCATCCTTTTTATTTTGGTTTCTATAATAGAATTTTCTTCTCAGTATTCATACACTAACATGTTGTGATTAAATATTTTTTTATGGAAGGATTTCTGTTTTTAATTAGTTTTAATTTTAATATCAATTGACCTCATATTTTAAATTTTAATAATTAATAATGAAGAGATATCATATGGAGAGCCATTTTATTTATATGGGAGATGTAAATTTTCTTATGTTAAACAATAGATACAAAATTATATAGAAATAAGTTATTAAAATTTATAGAGAATAAAAATTTTAATGTCAATTGAATTTCCATGTAAGGAATACTGATCCATGTTCAATACTTCAAAAAAATTAACGATTAATATTGTCAAATTACCAATACAATATGGTAGAATTTTGTATGTTACTCACTTTAAAATAATTAATGTTCATGAGACTAATATATCCATGATTAGAGTTAATTATCAATAATTGGATTTCTTACATGGAGAGAGTGTTCCCCAAATTCATATCTTATTGATTAGGATCATTTCTAGTGTAAAATATATATTAAAAATGATTTTTGGACGATCAAATTTTGTTTAATGTTTCTGATATTAAACATAATAATTTGGAATCTAATAGAAAAATAATTAATGATATGATGCATCTCACTAGGATATTTCTAGATGATCTCATCAAACAATTAATGTAATATGAGTGTCTCGTTAATAGATATATTGATAAGGAAATTAAGAAGAATGATATTACTACGACATCAACCAAAGCATTAAATTTTCATGCGTATAACGATAACGTAAGTACATATATGGGGAAAAACTATACGATGTTTATTTATTGTTACATTGATCAATTTTCTATATGGTTAAATCCATAAATATGAAGTATTTAATTCTAGAAATATTACCGAAAAGAAAATATGAAATATATGAAAATAAATATTAATATGAACTGATTTGTTATTAATGTTGAAACACAAGTAATAAGATAATAGATTTACCTTAGTTAATAATAAGGGATATAAATAATTCAATAGAATATAATAATAAAATTTATATGAAAAGTTTTAAATTGCCAAAAAAATTAGTTATAGTTGGGTGAAAACTACTTCCGAAAGTTATTCGAAAGATGGTTTTGATAGTAAAATATTAATAGTATTATTTTCAAATATTACAATGATTTAAAAATAATTTATGGGAATGATGAATTCTGATGACAACCAAAATATAACCATTAATAAAAACTATCCTTATACATCCAAAATGAATGTGATGATGTGGAAAGTGTTGTTGGAATAATAGAAAAAACTCATAAATTTTTTTTGTACATAACTTGACTTGAAAAGGGAGATGAAAGAATAAACATATAATGTGTGAGGACTATAAATTCATAATCTAAAATTATGAATTATCACATAAAACTGAAAGTTTAATTATGATAATAGAATAAAATGATAAAAAAATAAAATTTTGTTTGATAATGTAATGAATTAGATTTATAAACCTATTTTTGATTTAGACAAATCCAATTAATTTTTTCAAAGATGAACACTAAATAAAATGTAAATGAATTATTGAATTGTCAAAAGATAATCCTAAATTTGATGACCAATATAAGAGTAATTATATGAAAATAATAAAAATTTCTATTTTTTATAAAGTCAATAATGGGATTTTTATGATGAAGTATGAATTCAATAGTTTAACAATGTCAGTGGATAACATAAATTCTAGGAATAATTACTTTCAAATGATATTTAGTTATCCTATACCAAAGATATATACTTTTTAATATTGGAATAAGTCCACTGGATTATTTAATTTCATTCATACAACTTTTTACCTACTCAGAAACCATTTTTTTAAATTTTCCAAAGAGGATAAAATTAAAAGATAAATTTTTATTTACACAACATTCAATCACTCAGAAGAATAAATTATTTCATTTCAATATAATTGGATTCTTATATGCACTAAAAATAATAAAAATTCTAGATTCAAGTTATTCTTCTTATGGAAACCTCTAGAACGAAGCATGAATATCTTCTAAAATAATAATTTCCATAGAGACTAAATCATTATATACACGTAGTTGAATACATATGTATAGTACATGATGACTATAATTTTTTTTGAAATCATAATTTACAACTTTTTTTTATTACCTCATATTTTTTAAAATTCTCTTAATATATAGATTTAAGTCCTTCTATTCATGGGGAGATTTTGTTTTTAAATTTACATAAATTTTCAGATATTAACATTTATATTTTTAGATGTAAATATTTTGGAAAATATTTTATGTTACCATATTCTAATAATAAATATCATGCTGGTATATATATAATAAATCTTCAGAATAAATCATCTATTATTTTATAAATTAATGTATTTTTAGATGAATTGTTTTGTTTTCTAGGAATGGAACTTCATATCATATTATTTTTTATATTCATTTTTATAATTTATTATTTTAAATTTAATGAGATTGAGAAATATTGAAATTTAAAAAACATTTATTTTATGAATTTATTTAATAATATTTTCTTGGAAAAATAAATTTGGACAATTAAATCTATGAAATTTAATAGGATATTATAATATTAATGTTACTTATATAAGGGTGTATACAGAGAGTTAAAAGGATGTATTCATTACAGATCGTATACCAAATACTTTTTAAAATTTCTTGATAACTACTCATTTTCTATTTAAGTTTTCACATAATTTAAATACATATCAAGAAGGGATATTTTCGTTGACAGGCTGGTAGATATAGAACTAGTTTCAAATAATTTTTTTTATTGGTGTTTGAAATTAATTTTAATGTATGAGATGTAGTTGTTGTGTAAATGGTAGATTATGAGTTATTTTATCCCTTACTCAATCTCGAGTTATATGAATAAAAAATGTTTAATGATCCTAATGATGAAAAAATGGTTTCTTTTCCCACATTGAAAATTTTTTATATTAACATTGTAAATATTAACATTTTAGGTGTAAATTCTATCAGATGGCGAGTCAATTTTTTGAATAATCTTCCAAAATTTGGTGGATCGTTTCTACAAAAAAAAATTGTGGGTTTTTTCTTCTAGTAAAGGAGAATACATAATCTATACTATATAATCCCCCCCCCACTCCACGTGTCTCTCCCTCCATCATTCTCACCCAAAATTCAAAAAGTTTCCATCTCTCATTCAAAAAAGGTACACATACCATTTGAATATTAATCTACCTCATCAATGGTAGGGCTTTGTGAAATCTCGCACACTAATCTATATTATATAATTTCCACTCCACTTCGACAATTAATTCCTCATCTTCATAGTCTTACTTATTCACTCCATCTTCCTAATTGGATTCCTCCTTCACATGGCCATCCTCCTCTACAATGGCTTTAACCTTATCTCCTCATCCTCTTCAGCCTCCGCGTCTGATGTTCGTTTACCTCAGTCTCAATATATGCCCCCAATTTAGTCTCCACATCTTCCCCCACCCATGCATCTCCTTTTATATCATCCATCAAACCACATCTAGGGGAAAAAATTTAATCCCTAATTCTACCATAGATGGAGCTCCTCATAGAGTACACAGATCCCAATGCGGCCCGTTCTTCACCTCTGTCGTAGAGGAATGTTTTTGTGGCTTCTTATGCTAAGAGGTTGGTAGAACTCACTAATTTATCAATGATTTTTATTTATGTAAATGTGGATAGGGTTAATGATTGGTATTGACTCACATGTATCATGCACAAGTTTCTGCACTTTACTCTATGACCTCTCCATTTTCCTCAAATCACACTCCAATTTCTTCTTGTGGTTTTTTTATCGATGACTTTCATCACTCTGATTTACAATGTTTTTTTTTATCAATGTAGGATTTCATACATCAACATATCTATCTTTATCACTACACCTATGGTTCCTATTATTTCTGATATCCCCTTCTCAGTGTCCCTTAGAAGTGATTCCCTCTACGACTGATATAAGGGAGTCACTACCAACTCCACCACCTTATTTCTTAATGTGTTCTTATTCAACTTGCCAAAAGTTTTACATGAATATGATGATTCTAGGTTTATATAATGACATTGTTTAAATTCCATAGAATGTTTTCCATGAATTGGTTGATTCCATATTCTAGGTACCAATACCCTTTATGTTATTAAAGTGGATCCATTATTTTAATTGTTTATGATCCTCATATTAAATCATATAGTCTATCAAAAATATTGTACATTGGTTTACATTAAATATTTTTTTTTCATTTTACAATTATCTTGATAAAATAGAGGGTTTTGTAATGTTACTTTGTTAGAGGTAAAAATTTATTCTTATTTATCCCTCATTGTGGTGGGTTTATGTTTCCTCCATATAGAAGATATATCTCTATTATAGAATTTCATCTTCTATAAAGAATACAACATCATGTTGACAAATTATATGATATCAAATTTATATAATATTTAATCTGTAAGGTATGCATTTTAATTATTTATCTTAATGATATTCTAACATTATAAATTAATTTCATAATTGAAACTCATAATGTGGGTACTCATATTACAGTGCATTAATATGAGTTTTTTAGTTACTTCAGGGTAGGCATGGAATTGTTAGTCACGATACATGAAAATTGATATTCCTTTAATAGAAATAATAAAAAAAATTCTAATTTTATTCCATTGAAAACATTGATGATATCCAAGAGAAAAACACACAATTAAATTAAATTAAACAAAATATCTTTGAAATTATAGGTAGAAACACTTCTCTCTAGTACGGTTTCATGCATATACATGAGAACCTCAGTTTCCTGCTCCACTGTCTCAATCAACACTAGTGTCTGCTTCTCCCATTAACATAAAAAATCATACTATTAATAATGGACCCATGAACCTCTCGTTGAGCAACAATATCCTTCTCTATAACTTCCTCTAGGAGTGTTAACTTGTGGATAATTTTCATCAAGGGTAGTAGTGGTGGTTGTTCATCACCACATTGCAATTAAACTGATTCTAGTTTAAATTTGAGTACTCACATGTCTCTGCACTGGCTATAATGTGTGGGTAATTTAAAAAGTTAACCTCCAACTACCTTCCAAACAGTAGGGTTCATTTCAAAAAGTGTAATTAAAACTCTTCTTAAAATCCATTACTAATCATTCCAATATATTTTTCACTATAAATATCATTGATTTTGTTAAGATTTTATGGATGTATCATACATATGTTCTTGAATTTTATATCACTACTATGTATATAACATCATTGTTATCCATATTAGGTTATTCCTTGAATGATATATCACAAATATACATAGCAGTATGTTCTTGAATTTTGTATATATTTTTATTATAATTCACTCAATGTTTCACTCTTCACAAATTTCAGTTTGAATCGCATGTCACTGATTCAGATATGATGATATAGTGTTCATTCATGTTATGGTATGTTCTCATTATTCCATTTAAGAAATTTTAACAGATCTATATGAAAAATACTGAAATTTGGGAAGTTACATTAGTTTTATTTCTTATATAATTCATCTCATGAATCTATTTGTTAATTTGTTTCATATACAGATTCATATTCCATTTCATCATTCATATCTATTCGTATTTGATTGCTAAAAAATCTTGGTTCATATATGTAAATAATATTAGTAATTTTCTATAGTAACTTCTTATAATATACAATTATGTAAATATTTAGGTTTCCATATTTTTTTGTAACTTATATATATCAGCAATGAAATTGTAACAACAATAATTTTTTCTCCTAATAATAAATTTTTCTTATATAAACTAAAAACCAATATTTACATGAAAAAATTGTTCATGAAAAGGAAAATTCACATCTTTTGGAGTATAGAGAGTATACAGGTAATAATTCATATTATACGTGTTATACAAACTATAAATATTTATTTTTATTCCATTTCCTTATACTATTGCGTGTTATAATACAAATGTGTTTTACATCTTATAGAAATTTTGAGCTTGGTTTATTCTATACTTTTTGGTTTTTACATCTCCAATCAAAATTTAGAAACCTTAAAAATCCATCAAGAAGGCCTCCCATCATCTATTGAAAGCTTGTCTCTCTCCCTCACCTTCCCAATCTACCTCCAATATCTCCACCTCAACTTTCCTCCCCCCATTCCATCTCCATCTTCCATCTATCACCTTCCTATCATATTAGTGTATTGTGGAAATATGTTTTTAATTATCTATTGATGTTCCATAAAAATATAGTCCTTTCTGAGTTATGATTATTTCAATTTATTTTAAAATTTATATATTTATTAAAGGGATATTTCTATACATATCATAATTATAATATTTTCTCATAATAATTGTTGGTTTTACATTGTGAATTTAATTTCTACAACATACATTATTATTGTTGAATGTTCCATTAGGATAATGATATAATGGATTCTATAGTATTCAGATCTCATTTACAAATGCTCATCTGATTCATTTAATGTGATGGTATGTCTCTACTCTAATGAACATTTTGTTTTTCACTGTGTGGTACTTTTAATTTTTCTCCATATAGTGCACTATGTTTATCACATTAAACTTCATTTAGAATCCTCTAAATATATTTTATGATTTTCTATAATTCATAATGTGTAGTCTCACCGGAACTCTTCCACGATTATCATATAACCGACTCATATTTATTCAATGAAATATTTAGAGAAATATAAATTTATTTTTGATGCATCGATTAATGAAGAGATTCAAATTATATGGGATTGTCATTGATAATGACATTACATTGTGAAAAAAACATTGGTTTAGTGTATAAACAATATTTTACCAATTTGGGATTTATGAATATTTTTTATAATATATGTCATTATTTCTCATAATCTATGTAAAATAATCTACAATATATGTACTTAAATCTATTGATTAAAATCAACAATTCATAGAAAATTTCAATTGTAATTGTATAAAATATAAACAATAATACATATTAATGAAATTTGGATTATGTATTATAGTTTATTTATAATTTTTAATCACAATAAATTAATAAATATATTTATAATCGATTTTTTTTTCATAACATGTGTTTGTTTCATTTTAATACTACTGAATTTTTGAATCCTGGCATATATTTGATTTTATCATTTGTGTATCAATTAGAATAACAATTATTAATTAAATTAAAAGTTTTTATCTCCATTTTAAATTATATTTTATTATTCATGTCATATTTTATATTTTCATGGCTTTAATGATTAATGTATTTCAGATGTCAATATCCATTATAGCATTAAACATTACTTCTCATGAAACTTTTTTGTAAAAAATATTTCTGCATTAACATTTTTTGTGGTTTTATATGGGATATTATTCACAAGTTATATCTTGTTTTAATTGATATTAGTAAGACATGTTTGAAATAGTTCCCATTAATGAAGCTAGATTTTTTGTAAGGGGAGTGCAAAGAGTCTATCTCCAACTACAAGGAGCACTTTGGGGATTCCCCAGAGATAGGAAATGGGTAAGATGAATGATGCACCCCCATAGATAACTTTCATTGATCCCACTACTCTAACATTTCAAGAGCTATATCCAAACATGTTGACCTCAATTGAAGATGGTTATTGATGGAAACAAGGTTCACCTACTTTAGGTCGAGATTCTTGGATACTGTTAGATTGATCGTTGACATCAAGGTGGGATTTCCAACCAGGAAACTCAAACCACTTCATGGAAAATATCAAGCCAGAAATGCACTAGAATGACCACCAGGGTGTCAGATTATCTACAGAGTCTGATATCAATTGTTGAGTCGAACATAAATCATAGAAGAAGTATGTCACCAGATTCTATATATAATATCTAACGACCATCTAAATTGTTTTTTAATTAGTGATGAAATAGCATATAATGCTTTTATTTATTATTCAATAGAACTGAAATTAACTATTTTTATTGGAGTTGTTATAGACCCCAATTCCAAGACTTCCTTCAATACTATTCGATTATTTGTATTACATTTTCCATGAAATAAATTAGTAATTCTTCTCATATCTATGTCAGGGTGACTATGTCCTGAATAAGGGCACTATGACTTCTAAGCTTACTAATATCATTATAATTGTCTATAAGTTCAATGAGTATAAGTAGTTATTATATTATCCATTAACTTTACTCAAGAGTATGGTATTTTCCTACACATATTCATCAAATCAAACATTTTATTTCCATGTGAACAATTAATTTTTTTAATATTCATTGATAATAATCTTATATATTTTTCAGTTAGTTATTCCAAAAAGATTTATTCTCCTAATGGAGGGGTTAACTGATTTTTGGGAAATCAACTATTTTAAATGTACATTTTGCAAATATATTGTATTAATGATGCACATTTGGATACCATAGGGATGATAAAACCATCATTTCATTTTTATTATAATAACCCATTATTATATGAATATCTCTAATATATATACTATATTTGGGATATGAATATTATTTAAACTATGCAGATGCACACATTATATGTTGCATACGAATATTTCAAATCAATAAAATCCATTATCTATATACATTATACTAAATCATGCCCCTTCACTCACATAGGTCTCCACCTCCTTCATTCTCATAATATGGACATCTATTCTATTGGAATATTTTTAACAAAACTATGGATGTATTATCATGTACTATTTGCATTGTATCACATCTATTTCATTCAAATTACACCAATCTAATATCTTCTTCTTACAATGTGGATCAATTTTCTTCATTTCTCTTTAGTGTGAATAAAGGTATGTATCCAATGAGTTTTTTTGTGATTAATGTTTTATAAAATTTCTTATATATTAAAATTGGATGTTATTTGGATTTTCAATAAATGTAAGGCTTAGTTAGTTCCCTTGGGTAGTGTGGGTGAACATGGTAGGGGTTCGATGGGCCATCTCCTACAGAGCACAAGAACATTGAAATGATGTTAGGTTCAATAAGATGATCATGATGAGGTAGTGGTGGTTTAAGAAGGTTTGGAGAGCCATGAAGGAGTTTCACACCACCTGGAATGGTAGCAGGGTGAGGGCCATACACTGGATGATGTTAAAGTTAATGAGTTCCTCCTCATAGCACCAAGAAAGTCCCACACCTAATACTTCTTGTTGGTATTATTTATGAGGCTACTAGCCAGTGCATACATGGTGAGATAAATTATTTTGCGGTAATATTATAATGCTAGGGACCATAGTTGATGGCACCATGTTGAAAAAGATACCACACTCACATTTTTTATGCAGACACAACTGCAAAAATCAAGCATAAGAAGATAACGACATCCATATGCTAAAATAGTCACACCCCTGAATCACCCACTGTGTTACACCAGCCCTTGAATATTATGGTTAATTTTTATATTAATTAAATGAACTTTCATATTTGAACAATTCTTATAGTCTCACTCTTGGTTTATTAATTGAAAATTGTCATTTATATTCATTAATACATTAACATTTATAATTTTTCCAGTTTCAGTTCATTAAACCTTTTCAGAGTACTTTGAAAATTTAAAATATTTTATATCTATATATATCATCATTTACATAGTTACATTATATAGAAAATAAGTGAAAACATAAATATGTGAATATAAAATATTCCTATAGTATTTTTAATATATAAAAATAAGTACATATATAAACATATATATTTTCTATAAGAATATATTCCTATATGTCATAATTTATTTACGCATTTATGTATGAAGTTATATGTGTTTTTATATTTTATATGCACATATTCTCTATGTAGCTCTATATTTTTAGTTATTTTTCAATATACATATTAATATTTGTGTTTATTTTTACAGTATGCATTACCAGTTTGCACTAATATATAAAATAAGTGTGACATGACTATAGTATGCATTCTTCTATACATTAATTTTCTAATATGAATTAAAATATATTGAATATAAGTATCATTTATAATAGTTAATTTTGTATGTACTTATTTTCGTAGAATTAATAATTCAAAAAATCTAAATTGCAGGTAATTGAATTATTAATTAAATGAATATTTTGTGGAAATGTCGGGGTTATACACTAGTTTTTATAATATGACATGAATTTTATTAGAAGTCTGAATCATATTTTCTCCCAAATATTTTTAATCCTAATGAAGGGAAAAAAGATCCTAATGAAAACACAATACATTAATATTATGGATCTTATTATCAATATGATTAAGTTAAATCTCAATATGATTACCTAGACCCATTTTGACGGTATTCTCATGGGAATGGTGAAGCTAAATATACTTTTATTTTAATAAATGATGAATGAAATTTTAGTTAAGAAGTGTCAAGGCATGAGATTTAATGATGATTAGGGAGAATTTGATTAATGATGAGCATATTTCGTGGGTTAGGGTACTATAAAACATTCACAAACATTTTTTTATGATTCATCAAGTTTTACTTTATTTGATGAAAAAAATAATTCAAGGGAAAAAATAAATCAATATACAAGTAGAAATATTCAAAATTTTCTTCTATTTCTATGTATTAATCAATTATTATATAGAATATTATAGAGTATAATATTATGAAGAATATAAGAAAATATAAAAAAGGGAATAAATTTAGAAGTTGGAGGAATAATATAGTGAAGCAATGATATAAAGTGATGAAGATTCTAAAAATAAGAAAGATGAAATAGTTTCATGGAAACATTATTGAGGTTAGGATAAGTTAGAAGCTATGGAATTTTTGTAAGGAACTCATATGTATTTATCTGAAGAGAAGAAGAAGAAGAATGACACATATAAGTTGAGAGCCTCTCATGTTATGAGGGCCATTTTATATTCTATTACTATTAGGGGTAAACATTTTTAGGGCCCTCATATTTATAGGAATCAATTTTTCAATGGAAGAGGAAATATAATATTTAATGTTTATTTGTGAAATCATCATCACTCCTCTATCCACATTAAGCAATTATTGATGTTTTTGAAAATAGAAATGAGGAAGTTGTTATATAAATTAATATTCAAATAAATGATAATTTATTAAATGTTCCTCTTTTAAAAAACCTTCCATCAAGAAACATGATAAGATGTATGAGATGAAAGATGAATTAGAAGAAGTTAAATAAGTAGATTAAAATGAGAAAGAGAAGGAATATAGAAGTAAACCTTCACTAATATAATCATTATATCGTACTATTAAAGCATATACATTAACCTTATTTACTAAAATATGTTAATATATTGTTGATAATAAGTTTGAATTGAGTTATATCTCATCCAATTCATCCAAAAGAAAAATAGAAAAGTAACTAAATTGTTATATTTGAAATGGAATTTAACATGAAAAAACATTATAAGGATGTAAAATTTTTCATCATTTCTTATGAAGAGAATAAACAATTGGATGCTCAACCGATAGATGTTAGAGGTAATGACTAAAAGTTTTACAATTATTTGGAATATTTTTCAAATACTAAATTAATTATGATTGGACAAAATTTTTATTTTTCAAGAAATGTACTTAAGGGGATATAAAGTGTATCTAATATTATTATGTATCATAAAGGAATATTGAATATGATGAAATTTTAGATAATTAACATACAAATTGTAATGAGTAAAAAAATTCAATTTTGTTATAGAAGATAATCTTTATTTGAGTTATGATAAATAGAAATTTACTTTTCATAGTTAAAAGTTGATAATTTTTTTTTCAAATTTAATATCTCATTAAAATGATACAAAATACAATGATTAACATAGTGTTAATATTTATTAGAACATTTATTTCTTGGGAAAAAAGTATAATTATATGGAGGAATATTTTAATTATTTAGGGAAGGAGACTGATGAGAATTATAAATTAGTCAGAGTAAAAGCATCATGTGGTTCCCAGAATATCCATATACAGGACTGATGTCAAATATATAGTGGTAAAAAGGTGAAGTTATCCCTGTTGAAAATAAATCTAGCTACACAAGATGAAATTATTGATGAGTATGATATGAAATATTCTGTTCAATATGGGTATTTGGTCATGAACCTCATCTTGATCAAGAATCTTAAAGATATGATTGGTAATGTTCTCCAAAAAGACTTGAAAATCAGTTTTTTTTGGTGATTATTCATACGGTGATGTTTTTAAAACATAACTATGACTATATTTTATACCATATGATATTTTTAATTTTATTTCATTTATGTTACTAATTTTAGAATAAATGTATGATACTAAATTTTAATTTCATAGAAGAATACTTTACCTTTGAATAAATTTCTACATTTTCATTGAATTCAGGTTTATATTTCAATTCCATGGAAATTTAATTTTCCAATTTATGCAAAATTAAATTTTTATTTCATGTATATTTTTACAATGTATAAATATCTATAGGATTAACTATAAATTATATAAAAGGAAATTCAGGTCTATATGTTCTATTTCAATATCCCAAATCAAAATTCCATGGGATAAATGTTTTAAAAGTATATATACTTTTTACGGGGGAGTTTTTTATTTAAATTTAAATTAATTTATATTTATTTGTGGATTTTATTTTAAAAAATTCGAAAACTAGTAGTTTTACACCCATAGTCTCTATTTTATCTTTTCGTTCTTTTTTAAAATTAAAAGGGAAGGAGAAGTTTCGTAAAAATTAATTTCATCTTAAATAATTTTTTTTATCTAAAAATCGGGATAGATTTAAATCATTTAATAATCTATATAAATGGTGTGATATTTGGATATATTTAAAAATCAATCTCTTATATAATGGGGGATGGATATGTGTAAAGATGATTTCGATTAGGATATTTTATTATTTTATATAGGAGATGTTAGTTGTAATTTTTTTTGTTTGATTTGTATATCTCAAAATGGGGAAATATTTTAGTCTATAAATCCCGTGTAAGGTTTATTTTTAAAATAAAAATACATTTCATGTAAACATGATTTATCTGGATGTTTTCGGTGTGTATAATGATATTTTAGTAATTTAACTGTAGAGGGAGTAAATTTGGTGATCGTCGTTTTTTGTTTAGATAATATTCACTAGATTAAAAATACCTGTAGAGGTGCTAGATTAACTTCATTAGATGTTATGATGATATACTATGTTTATTAGAGGATGGAAAAGGTTTTTCTGATTTAGTAATATCTTATCTTGAAGAATATTGAATTTTACAACTGATTTTTTTTATAAATAGAATAATACCTACACATTTTAGAATGATAGTGAATTTAGATCATTCATGAAGTCTTTTATCATTTTATATTTTCTAGTTACATGTTACTATATGAGGTTACGATCTATGTAATTTCATATGTCTTTTTTTCGATGAGTTATATTTTGTGGTTTTAATTGAAATTATCATAGAAATTTAATTTGTAATCTATGTGTTTCTAATAAATCCTGATTAAGGGATTGCATTAGCATGAAATAGCTTCTACAGATCATATGATTGAGGTATTATAGGTTTGTAAGAAAAATTGTTGGAGGTTAGGATACTGATCCCTTGTGAATGGTTCACATTGATGGATTTTCAGTGTGTAAGACAAATAATCCCTTATGAAAGGGTTGTAGTCACATGATTCTAGAGGATATGAAGAAAATCCATTGAACATATTTAATATAGAGACAAATTTTTAATTTTTTAATTTTTATGGATAATAATCATTTTTATTTTATTGATATGGAAGCCTTTCCTGGCCTGAAGGTTCTATATTACATAACCTTAAGGCCCAATCTCTGTAAGTTCATGTACAAACCAAAAGTCCAAAGCTAAAAAACCTACACTAGCCATGAAAATATAGTCCTCCTATATCCATATACACTATCTTAATTTCTAGATTGTTTCCCATGTCTTATCATCACTATTTACTTGAACAATGTATCTAGTGGTATCCTATCCTCTCCATGAATGACTCTCCATGTAAAATTGATCACCAGAGACAACCTTTAGACCCACATTCTTTTCACTAGTTAAAAACACCACCAGAATGAAGCCTATAGGCTCCCCAATTATGGCCTGAAGTCCCTTTGGCCCATAAAACGTTGATGTCCTAAAGGCTATGCCAACAAAATACAAAATCCCATGGTGTTAATGAAAAATTCAGGTGAATAGTTTTTATTCTAAAACTCCACTACCATAACCACTCTAGTACTATTATAGTAACTAAAGAATAAACTCATCTCCTTTTTAAAAATGGTTCTTTTGATCAAGTATTATGTGGGTTTACCCAAGAACAACACTATAAACATCATTAATTTCATGTTTACCTTGAATATTGATTAAATACATCATTAGTTTTTGGGTTAATGTGTGGTTTTTTTAACTTCCATTAAGGGGTACTTTGTTTGTTAATAGGTACTCTGTGTTTTTTTTTTCTATTATGCCTAGCACAATATAGAGTTGTTTGATCCTATTATTTATTTAATTTATTTGATTTTTATTCATTAAATTATCCTATATTTAAACTATTTATATATGTTTCTTTACATTTTAATATTTTTTTTCATAGAATTTGTTGTCATTGATTATTTTACTCCTAAGGTAGATAGAAAATTATAGTTATGTCTGTAATATAAAATTCACCCCTTTTATAGTTTTCCCACTAAGAATATAGAGGATAATATTATCCTACCTAATAAATAATGATACCAACTAAGATAATCTTCATGATCTACCTATGTCTCAGAATAAGATAAGATTTAATCAATAAAGGCTACCACAAAAACATAAAGAGTGGGGAAAATCATGTTATTTATTCACCCCATAAGAATAACATAGTATTTCAATGGTGGTGGTTCTTTATTAGTGTGGTAAATAATGTATATGATCACATTAAATAGGATGCAATAAATTTATAGTCTTAAGGGACTAGATATGCTCATATTTATTTCATTAAATTATGGTAATAATTCAGTCATTATTATTTCCCATGTGTATCCTTAGATACACATTTTATTCTTTATAGTTTCTAATAGAATTATAGGAAAAACTAAATATTTTAATGTCCTGAATTTACTCGGGCCTTTACATTGTGAAAATCAAGTTGTCGTAGAGTTTGTGGGGGTCACAGTGGATTGCTCCTAGAGTTTTTCAAAAAAAAACTCAGTTCCACCAAATGGTTTCACCGAAAATATGGCGCTAGTTATGGTGGAACTGTTACAGTTACACCAGTTATGTTTTCACTATCATGGTCACACCATTTATGGAGGCACCATTACGGTGTCTCACCAAACAGTGTCACAACCCCTCAACCAGTTTTTTGTTTTTCCCAGTTTTTCCAATGTTACATGTTTTTCTCCTTTTAAAGTTAATCTATCAACTCACAGTTGGACTTTAGTCTATCTCTACCATTTCATAATGGAATTATTAAATATCAATTAATTACAATGTTTGAAACTTCCACACCACGTAGTGAAACCATAATCTGACATTCAAGTACATTGAAATGGTCTCTCAAATTTTAGGATCTGGCCTCTTCCTAAGTTTATATCCTCTCTTTCTTCTACTTTTGGGTTTCTCTTGGTGTTCCTAGAAACATCCTCCTTAGATGAGTCGTGTTCCAATGATTGAGACCTTCCCACCCAGCCTTCATGGAGTTCTTCCGAAAAGTCACACCATCTCTGGTTCTTGGATTTATGCCTTCTGAATATCACTGTTATTGGGGGTATTTTATTGTGCACTGGTGGTGTTCTATTTCGTCATGATGTTTTTATGTACATGTGTAACATGAAATATGATTAATCACATACAATCAATTAAATAAAAGGATTCCACAGGATCAAATTGGTTCTATGATCACCCTGGAAATATTTATGTGCAAATCAAAGGACCCAGGTTGGTTAAATTTTAATACATATGGTTTGATGGTTTTGGTTTGGTGTTTTGTGTTCTGGTCAAAGTTCTATGGGCTTGAAAATGTGGTGTGGAGTAGGGGGGGGGGGGGTTGTTGGAGTGTTAGTTTGAGAGATTGATTGACTATGGAATGGATAAACATGTATGAGGTGGTATTTTCCATTGTTGTGTTGGTGTCTCAGTTTGAGATACTGATTGATTGTGGAATGGATATAATTTTAGGTTGTAGAACTGTCGTTGTTATGTTGTCACCATGGGGTGATATTGGGAGTTTGAATACAGTGTGGTTGTAAAATTTTTATGCAGTGGGATTACATATAGTATTTTTTTTGGGAATCAGGGCTATAGGGATGGGTTGTGAGATAAGGAATGATCAATATCACATTGAAAAATCATAGTTGTATGTAGATGAATGAGGAAGTTTAGTGGGACTCCATGTCTAGTTTTTTGTTGTGGGACAATAGTTTTATTTTGTTGGTTTCTTGTTATGGATATAGTTTTTAGTTCCCCGATAGTTTTAGAATAATTTAAAGTGAATAACCTTAAATAAATAAATTTAATTTGAAGAAATATGGGGTTGGGTATATGCATGGTTGTGGTTGTTTCATGGTTGTGCATATAGGGGTAGCAGTAAAAGCAGTGATTGTGTTTTCTTATTTTCCATTCATGTGAAACCTGTAGGTTGGGGCTATGTGTTTGATTACCAATATATATTGTAGATCCTTCAGATTTCGATATGCACCCAACCCCTATAGAGGACCATGTGTCAAACTCCCCCATCCCATGGTGGATGATATCTTTCTTAACATCCTGGTGGGAGGATAGATAGATGGTTACTAACTATCATCATCACACTCTCTTCAGGGATCTTGCATCTCGGGCATACCCTGGTCAGATGTAATGGCTAGAGGGTTACCAAATTACCTGATTATTTGGGGAAATGTTTTTTTTGATGAGGGGATCAGGTGTCTGTATGCTAGTTATGTTTTCCCATGTATCTTTAAGATGAGTCCTAGGTGTCTTCAGGTGTGGTGTTTGGTTGTTGAGGCCCATGTGTCTTCGAGCATGGTGTGTGGTTGTTGTGGCCCAAGTGTCTATAAGCGTGGATTTGTGCATTTGAAGCCTAGTTGTGGGGGCAGGAAGGTTACGGTAGTGGGAATGTTTGTGGGAAGAGTGGCATCATCAATATGCTAGATCATTAAGAATGAGCAGTTTACCAGTGGTAAAGTGGTGTAGGGTACCCAAATGTCAATGTTTTTATATTATTACTTTACATAATTTGAATTACTTCACTGAGGGTGCCTTGGTGAGGTTGGTCTAGTTAGTATACATTGGTAGGTGTGTGAGGTTCTAAAGTTTCTTCATATGGGCATTAGTATGTTCCCTAACATGTGCACAAGAAGCTTTATTTTCCCCAAATAGTATACTTGTATTCTCTCCCTCTGTATATACAATTGTTTTCGGGTCTTGAGGAGAAATTTTGGACCAATGCTTGACATTACTATCTCAGGCGGTAGGATATTTTCTGTTTCTTCTTAGTTTATTTTTTGTACATTATTTAATTTCCTTTCCAAACTTTTTATCAGCTTTACTTTTTAACATGAATGTGGGAATGGATTATGGGATTAACTTTTACCTTTAGTCTCTGGTGTTGCTTGTATTTTCCATCATATTCACCAATATTGTTCTATAAAAGTGGTAATTCCTTCCAAATTATGTGAGATTATATACCCCTGGTTCTATTCACCACTTTAGGGCCTACTAAAGGCGGGACTCGGGGGCCATTATCTCTCCATTATCTTGAGAAAGAAACGGAAAGGAAAATTTTTGTCCCTTCCCTTTTCTTGGATAAGGAAGTTCATAACAGAATGGTATTTGAGGGGATGGTTGAGAGATTGGACGGAGTTTGGAGATATGAATAGTGAGGATTGCATGGGATGGTAGGGAAACAATGTTAGTAAATCTTGGTGCATGATATAGTCCAGGGAAGATAGGCATGGACATGATATTTTAGGGCCCCCGGTGATCCTATGCAAGGACTTTGGACCTACGGAATGACTAGGGGAGGATACACTGATTGTCGGGTAGAGACCCTAGTAAATGTACATGAATCCTAATGACTCATATTCTAGTTTGTTTTTGGTGTTTGGGAAATTTAATTTTGCATAAAAAAGGGAATCTTTACACTACAAGTTCATAAGAGTTTCTTGTTTTCATTATTAGCTATGGCACCCAGACATTGTCCATGAGTGTATGAGAAATGAAAGCTCAATATGATGATTTGGTTGATCTGCGGAGGGCCGATCGAGAATAGGATGATGACCAGGGGCAGAATACACTACATGATTTCTAGAAGCAGACTCTGGGAATGTACAAGGGAAGTGCATCAAACACAGAGATGGGTAGTTGGTTCGACGAGCTGGTGATCGCATTCAGCTTGATCTGGGCTTAGAAAGAGTTCTGGGTTCCTCTAGTAGTGAGCCAGATGCGAGGATTGGCACATCAATGGTGGATTATTTACCTTGGGGAGATGAAGGTGACTAATGCCTCATGGGATAAATTTGAGAAGGAGTTCTAGGAAGAATTCCTTTCATCCACGATGAAGGTCGAGAAGTGGGAGGAGCTTCTCTCCCTTCAGAAAGGGTGTACGTTAGCGTGGGAACTGGGGATAAAGTTAAAATATCTTATTCTCTTCTCCCCAAATCTCTTCTCGAATGAGGATTCCCAATCCAGATTCTTAGAGGTGGCACTCTGACATTCTCTTCAGTATTCTATTACTCCCTTCACTATACCAATATATGTAAAGGTTCATAAGACGGTCGAATTAGTGGATGGGATGCACATGCCAGGATGTGTGCCATGAGAGGGGATTCATCCGAGTTTTTCAAAGGGAAAGGCTATTAGTAGAAAGTCTCTTGCATTAGGGCCTTATATGTTTCGACTAGTGAGGAGTAGACCTCAGTAGTTCTAGTTCCAATATCCCACCCTTTTCCCTTTCCCCATGGGCCTAGTACAGAGGTTCTTTGTATGTGGCAGCCATGGGCATATCCAGAATCACATCTCTGTCTAAGTGCAATATAGTGGGTGTGGGAAGGTTTATTTCCCACCCCAGTAGAAACAATTTCCAACTATGCCTTTCATGCAGTAGGGGCAGTGAGCACCCACTCAAATGAGGGTAAATGGTTCCAATGGAGGATAACCTTACATATCTCCTCATGGAGCTCGACTAGGGTGTAGTCTAGGAGGTGGTCGATAGCTGAGGGGTAGAGGGGTTGGGTGTGGGTAGTTTCATGCCACAGAGTTAGCTGTTCAACGAGGGCCAGAATTTTTCATGGTAAGATGATCATGTTTAGTACCATTTCATGTTCTTGTTTGATTCAACAGCTTCTCACCCCTTTGTGACACCCATTCTAGCCCATTATGTGGGTCTATATGTAGAGAGACTTTCCAGGACCCTAGTGTTGAGTATGCCAGTTTGAAGTCAGGCAAGCCTATTCGTTGTTTTTCGTGGATGTAGACTGATGTTGTGGCCACAACAGCCCATTGGGGATCTTCTTCTACTAAAAATGAATCCCTATGATGTCATCCAAGGAATCAAATAGTTCTCTCCCTACACACTATATTCGAATACTTCCAAAGAATTTTTTTGTTCTCAGATATGGGCGTCCAGTGTGTAGCTTTCGTTGGGGAGACAAGATGCTAGGAAGGAATCAAATGTGTGGAGAACCTTATATCTAGGTTAGGTGAGTTGTTACTGTAATTAGTAGAATCTGATATCATGTATGTTCCATGAATCGTTAGTTATTTGATGTCTTCCCCCAAGAGTTTGTGAATCTACCCCCTCAATGTTATGTTGAATTTGGGATAGACATACAACACGAAGCCCATCCGATTTTGGGGGATACCTATAAGATGGGACCTTCTAAGTTGAAAGAGTTTAGGACTCAGGTTGATGGCTTGATAAAGAAGGGTATTATCTGAAAAAGTGTGTCGCTATGGGGTGCTCTGGTCTTCTTCATCAAAAATGTAGATGGTCGTCACAGGCTGTTCATAGACTGTCGGAGACTAAATTAGGTGATAGTCAAAAAATGTTACCCCTACTAAGGATCGACAAATTTTTTTACCTGTTAAAGGGGGTATGATGGTTCTATAAGATTAACCTATAGTCTTGATATCACTTGTGGTGGTGGGGGTGACATGGAAAGGTCTTCTTTCAGGTGTAGGTATGGGAACTTCGAGTTTGTGATCTTGTTGTTCAGCAATACAAACACAGTAGCAGTGTTCATGGGACTCATGAAATTTGTTTTCCATGAGTACCTAAACCCATTCATGATAGTTTTCATCAATGACATCCTAATATACTGAAGATCATAAGAGGATCACGCCGATCATCTATGGATGGTTTTGGAGGTCCTCAAACACCACCATATCTATGGGAAGTTTTCCATGTAATAGTTTGGGACACGAGAGGTGCACTTCCTTGGAAATGTGGTATCCTAGTAGAGAATAGAAGTGGACCCATCAAAGGACTAAGTGGTTGTTTCCTAGGAATCACCTAATAACCTAGAAAAGGTTCATAGTTTTCAAGGTCTGACATGTTACTACTAGAGGTTTGTACCCATCTTCTCTCGAGTTTTGAATTCATTGGCCACTTTGTCTAGGAGAGACCAAGCCTTTGTGTGGAGTGATAAGTTTCAAGAGGCTTTCAGCTACATGAAGGTGAAGATAGTTAGTGCCACATTTCGTAGGTTTCTAGAAGAATGGGTGATGTTTGAGGAGTTCCATGATTATTATGGTCTAGGATTTTTGTGTGTAGTGATGCAACAGTAGGTAGCGATCTCTTATGGGTCTAGGAAGTCACATCCTCATGAAAGTAACTACTCCACCCATGAACAAGAACTTGAAGTGGTCATGTTTGTGCTGAATGTGTGGCTGCATTTCTTTATTTGGGAACACTTCATGGTGTTTATGGATCACAAGATCTTAAAGTATATCTTCCCCAGATTTGGATAGAGTTTCATTAGGACTATGAATTAGAGATCTTGTACAACTTAGGAATGAGGAATGTGGTGGCTGATTCCTTGATCAAGAAGTCACAAAACGATGTAGTTTGGGAGGCTTCAAATTCTTATAAGGAAATTGAGGAGTTGGACAGTTTACATCTAGGAATAAGAGTGGATGATGGTAGACGTTGTCTATTTCAGATGATAGTGAATTCATCGATGATATTGAAGGTGGGGGAGTCTTAGTGGGAAGACCTAGAGGTTGAAGTGGTGCATGATCTCATTAGCTAGGGTGATGCTCCAAATTTATGGTCAGAGGATAGTCAAAATCAGATGATGTTCTATGGGTATATATTTTTCATGGTGGAGATGTGTGAGGGAGTTCTCGGTGAGATTTATAGTTCACACCTAGCAGTAAGTCTTGGAGTCTACAAGATTTACCGAGGCATGATTTGTATGTTTTGTGGCCTAGAGAAGAGTGGGCAGTGGCTGAGTTTGTTGCAAGGTTCCTAGTGTGTTTTTAGGTGAAGGATGAGAAACATTTTATTATAGGACTGGTAGATCATGTAGATGGTACCGAATAGATGTGGGGTGACATCTCATTAGATTTCATCATAGGACTACCCATAACCGAGGGATGTGGTGATTCCATCTACGTAGTGGTGGATCGATTAAAAAAACCAACTCACTTTTTTAGTAGTTAAGGAGTCAAGCGTAGTGGATGCCTTATCAAATAGTTATATGGGTGAAGTAGTGTGGCTTCATGGAGTTCCAAGATCAATAATTTTGGATCAGGATTCCCACATTAAATCTTGTGTCTGTAAGGGTTTGAAGCATGATTTTGGAACCCAGCTACACCTCAACACTACTTTCCACCCTCAGTTGGATGGGAAGACATAGAAAACCATCCTAACATTGAAGGATATGCCGTGAATATTTGTTTTGGACTTCAGAGGATCATGTATAAAACACTTTACCCTATTAAAGTTTTCTTAAAATAATATTTATCACTATAATGTTGGCATGGATCCATTCAAAGCATTGTAAGGAAAATCATTTCATTCACCTGTGTGTTTTATGGAGGATAAGGAGCCATGTTTTCTTGGCCCATAGGTGGTGCAGAGCACGATAGAGAAGGTTCATCTTGTGCGTGAGAGGATGAAGGTGGCTTAGGAATGGAAATAGTCATATTTAGATCATAGGAGGAGACCTTTGATGTTTTTGGTTGGAGACCTTGTATTCTTAAATTAATCCCCTTAGAATGGGAAGTGGAGGTGTTGTAGATGGATCAAGATTTCTCTTAGGATTGTTGGACCCTTAGATGTGTGGGGACGAGTTGGAAAGGTGACCTATTAGCTGGAACTTCCCCCGTGGTTGGGGTGGATCCATGATGTCTTCTAAATCACTCAGCTCTGTTGGTATCTACATGCTGACTCCCATGTTTTTGACTAGGGAGAGTTGGATGTCGAGGACTACATGACATTTCTGGTGTGATCAGTGAGGATCGAGGAACGTAAAGAGAAGGTGCTTCGTGGATGGACCATTCATTTGGTTTGTCTGTTGTGGATGTTTGGTGGCTTTGAGGGGAGTACTTGGGTTGAGATGGATAGATGAATTCCTAGTACCAAGAACTTTTTTTAGTTTTGTTCTTATGTTTTGATTTTTCATCCATGATTTTGATGAATTCAGGACCTTGTTTTCTATGATATGGGATATTTCACTTGTTATTTGAATGTGTGAGAAATATCCTGACATGTGGGAAGGTAGAACCTGGTCCCAAATCAAGGAACATTAATACAGATGTGATTAAACCCATGCGGTTGAGTAAGTCCCACCAAAAGAGGTTAGTATCTTTATAGGGAGGAAGAGATCCCTATTCCAGGTGTCTGGATAGTGTGACATTTACTGATTATGTGATTTCATTGGGCAGTGGAGCCTCGATGTCTCCCCATTTTTTCAGAGATAGATGTCAAATAGGTGTTCCTAGAAGTTTTGGTTTCCCATCTAGTTTTCAACACTTGCTAGTTTATCCCTGTGAGGTATCAGAAGAGGAGGTTATTCAGAATCTCTCTCTTCTTGGATGGTTTTTTAATTCATGGGGATGAGAATAGTTTGAGAGGTATCTGATGTAATGACCTAGATTTACCTAGGCCTTTACTTTGGGAAAATATAGTGGTCGTAGTGTTCTTGGGGTTCATAGTAACTTTCTCCAAGTGTTTTTTCAAAAAAAATATGTTCCACCAAATAGTTTCATTGAAACGGTCCCATTGGTTACAGTGGAACTATTACAGTGGCACAACTTATAGTCCCACCATTACGGTGGCACCATTTATGATCACGCCATCATGGATGCACCATCATTGTTGCACCATTTATGGTGGATCCTGTTCATTGTCTCACCAAAAAGAGTCACACCCACTCACCCAATTTTCTGAGTTTTCCAATTTTTTTCATTTTAACATGTTTTTCTCCAATTAAAGTTATTCTATCAACTCATAACCATCTTATGATCTATATCCACCATTTTTGAAGAGAATTATTAAATCTAAATTAATTCCAATGTGTGAAAGCACTAAGCCATGTGGTCAAACCATGATCTGACATTCAAGTACTTTGAAATTGCCTCCATAATTTTAGGATCCGGACTCTTCTTAAGATGAAATCCTCTCTTCCTTATTCCTATTTTTATCTCTTGTATCCCTAGATACTTCCTCCTAAGACTAGTCATGCACCTATATTGGAGCCCTTCCCGCTCAGCCTTCATGGAGTTCCTCCAACAAGTCACAAAATCCCTAATTCTTGGTGCAAGACGGAACTTCGATCACTTGATCAATAGGTTGGGGATTTATTTTTCTTCTCATTAATTGAGCATCATTTTTGGTGGGTATATTATTGGTTTCATATAAGTAACGACTGAATAATTTTCTTGAAATGAGAATTAAACAAGAATTTAATATGATTAAAAGATAACACACGTAAATAAAATAATGGGTGGGATGTGGTTTGATGTTAGTCACCTGTTTAATGTAGTTATATTTGATTATGTTATGGATATTTTGGCTATATGAATTCTAAAAATCATGGTCGTTAGTTTTCATTGCTTATGCACTAGTGGTGTTTTGTTTCGTTGTTTTGTTTTGATGTATAGATGTAACATGCAATCTGATTAATCATGTACACATGCTTAACTAAAGGAAATCCCTAGGATCAAACCAAAAATGTGAACACCCTAGTTATATTAACGTCTAAAATAAAGGACCCATGTTGGTTAAATTTAAATACACTTGGTTTGATGGGTTGGTGTTTTTGTTGTGTGTTCTAGTCTAGGTTCTATTGGAATGGTATGTGGAGTGGTACAGGGAAGGGGTGTGTTGGTGACTTAGTCTGAGAGATTTCTTGATTGTGAAATGGATAATGTTGTAAGCGGTGGGACATTAATTTGTGGTGTTAGTGTTTTAGTTTGAGATACTGATTGATTATGTAATATATGGACTTGTAGGAAGTAGAACTATCTTTGTTGTGTTGTGATCGTTGGGTGAGGTTGGGCAGTGGGACTGCGGTGTGGTTTTAATCTTTTTATTCAGTGCGACTGCATCTGGGATTCAGTTGGGTATTGGGGCTGAGTTTTGACAGAAGGAATGGGAAGTATCACTTTGAATAATTATAGTTGGAAGTAGTTGAATGGGGATGCAAAGTAGGACATGATGTCTAGTTTTGTGATGCCGGACTACCGTTTGGTTTTGTTCATTTCTTTATATTGTTACAGTATTTAGTTTCCCAATAGTGTTGGAATAATATAATGTGAATCCACTTAATTAAATAAATGGAATTTCAACAATAGGGGGATGGGTTAATGCATGGAAGTGGTTGTTGCATGGATGTGGATATAGGGGTAATAGAAAAAGCAGTGTAGGTGAGGGCTTGTAGTCCATTTGTGTGAAACCCATAGGTTGGGGATGAGTGTTTGATTGCATATATATTTATATTTTAGTTACTTATGATTAAAATAGGCACTCCAACCTTGTTGAGAACCATGTGCCAAAGAACCCAATCTCATAGGAGAGGGTGTCTTTCCCAAAATATCAGTGAGAGGATGGATGTCTGGTTACAAACTTTCTTCCTCCCATTATATTTTGGGATCTTGAAGCTCGGTCATACTCGGTTAGGCTGTAATGGGTTGATACTTAACATAGTCCTAGATTCTTTGGGAAATGGTTTGTTTGGGGCAATGGGATCATGTGTTTGCGATCCATGTATGTTTTCCCAAGTATCATTGGGATGAGGCCTAGGTGTCCTTGAAAGCAGTGTGTGGTTGTTGACACCCATGTGTCTTCAGGCGTGGTGTGTGGTTGTTGTGGACCTGGTGTTTGTGAGCTTTGTTTTTGTGGTTTGAGGCCTAGCTGTGTGCGTGCGAAAAGGGTGTGGCAGTGGGACTATGTGTGGGATGATTGGCCACGTCACGAAGTTAGATCATTATGAATAAGTAGTTAACAAGTGGGAATGTGGTGCAGGGTACCCAAATGTAGGTTTTATTATATTATTACTTAATGTGACTTGTGTTACTTCGGTGAGTGTGCCTTGGTTAGGTTAGGCTGGTTAGTAATCATTGGTTGGTGCTTCAGGTTCTGTTGTTTCCTCACATGGGCATTAGTATGTTCCCTCACTTGTGCATGAGTAGATTTAGTTTCCCTAATATGTATCCCTATATGATCACCCTATGTATATAAAACTATTTTTTGGTTTCCAGGAGGACATTGAGGACCATGCTATACATTACTATCACAGGCGTTGTGATAGTTTCTATTGATGATTAGTTTCATTTCTTTTTGTACATTATTTGGGTGTTTTGTCATACTTTGTATCAGCTTTACTTATGAACATGTTTGTATGAATGGTTTCATGGCCCTACTTTTACTACTAGTCTTGGGTATTTCTCCGATTTACCATCATATCTAATGATCATGTTCTATAAAAATAGTAATGCCTTCTAAATTATGTGAGATTCAATTCCCTTGGTTCTAGTCGCCACTCTGGGGCCTACTAAAGGGAGGAATTGGGGGTCATTATCTCTCCTTCATCATCAGGAAGGAAGGACATGGAACTTTTCCATCCCCTCTGTTATCTTTAAGAAGGCAGTTCGTGAAAACTATGGGCCTAAACACTCAGTAATAGAAACTTTATAGTTAAAACTGACATATGATATACAATAAATATATAATATATTAGGAATAAATAGTAAAATGATTATAAATAACTATTTTCATGAAAAATACATATACATTGATGATATTAAAATAGATATAAATAATCATATGGATAATAATAAATGATCATATAGAGATGTAATAATAAGGCTAAACATTATATATTTACCATTGAGTCCTTATGGCTTGGAATTATAAAAAAATGATAAGGGAAATTCCATTACACTATCATATTTTGTCTCACAAGACATATGGATATATTAATGGGATATATTATCTGATTCCCCACACATCACTTAATATTTCTAGTGCAAAAATCATATATAATAATGAATAAATAACATAACATGTATGGTTCTCTAAGGAACAACTTATATAATCATAAATATGAAATAAATAATTGTTTAAATATACATAACTGATATATATATTATCAATGTTTCTATTATCCCTGAAATATTATGGTTATCTAGTTGAAAATATATCCATTAAAATTAATACTAATATGATATTTTCAATGAAATGTAAATTAAACTTACTGAATAAATCATAGGCATGTAATAAGATATGATACATTCAATATATAAGGATTTAAATTCTACTTAATCGAATAGTAAAACAACTTTTAATGGTATGAGACCAAATAAATGACATAAAACTCCCAAAAAATAAGAGTATCTGGCACATATGTGTGATACTAAATAGGGATATAAAATTTCCTTGTGGAAAAAACATCTAACTTGGCCTGATTTGATACTAAAGGATAAAATTTTAAAAAATAGGTCTTCCTCTACATGGTACATGATAGGATATAAATTAGATATATCATTGTTATACTTCCATTGAAAATTACTATTATAAATAATATATATCTAACTATAAATATTTGTATATGTTGGGATTTCATTAATGTATTTCATGGATATAGAACATTTTTTTCATTAAAATAACATATGAATATGGAATAAAGAGAGGGAATGAAAATATATCATTAATATTATATTAATGGAATTATAATAATGAATTATAACAAATTTTTATATTGAAATGGAATGTAGTTGAAAAGGTATACAAATGGGAAATTATGGGAAGTGATTTAGAACCCATAGTTTGTAAATTGAATTAAAAAAACATGATAATGGAATCCTTATAAGCATAATAGACTCTTAGAAGGATAAATGAGAGATTAATTGAGATATGAACCATACCAAGTTGTTCAAGGGTGAATAAGAATTCCAGGATGGGTGATTATATATATCAAATGAGGTAGAATTGTTTATTAATTTTTGGATATTATCTTTAAAGATATAGGATTCGGAAAATAAAATACCATTTGATTAACCATAGATCTTCATAATTTTATTTTACATTATAACTTGGTTTTTGATGTTTATAAGTTAATAAGACAAACTACATTTAATTATATTATCTTATTAATTGAATATTTATTTTTTTAAAAATATTTTTTCTTCAAAACCATCAAATACATTTTTTTATATTGGTGACTTCATTTTATGTTTTGAAAATTTATTTTTGTACTATAATGTAGCTTACATTAATTAATTTACATGTTTTTATAAATTAATTTATATTATTTACTATATAAATTTTGAATCAAAATTACTTCATTATATAAATTATTCATAGAAATAACAAATTAATATTCACTAAATATTTTTAACTATCCTAGAAAATTATTTAATATTTTTCATTTGATAATTATTATCTGATGTTCAATATTTGAAATATTTGTTTATAAAATTATTTTCTATATATTTGAAACATAATTATTAAATAATTAAACTTATAATATTTTAATATTTATCTTTTACTGTTAAAAATTTGAAATTATAGTTTAATAAATATTTATTATTATTGAATAGATACACATAATTACATTAAAATTTATTAACTGATACAAATTATTTGAATTATTTTAATTATTCCACTATTTTTTATTTTATTTTATTTGAAAATTGAATATATCATATAATGGTCTCATTATTGTTTTAATAATTATACTATTATTACAATAGTAACCTTACACATCCAATGGACATATTTCCCATTTTTAATATAATAAAGTCATATCTTGTAAAATAATTCATATCATTCTCTTAGTTTCTAAATAATATATATTCGATTATTTAGAGTTTTCTTCATATAAGAAATGTTTTAATTATTATCATATTTTTCAATATATTATGATCCTATAGAGTGAATGACTATTGTGTTTTCATATATTTTCATATGTTTTATTGCACTACTAGTATCCATTTTTGTAAATGTATGTTTCTAGTATGTACTATTCCATTATAAATCTTATTCAGTCTTTATAGATGGGAAATAAAATAAAAATATAATTCTATTTCATATAGACCAAAATAAATACACACACACATTCTGCTATGTCAAATATAAATCTAAATTTTTTTATTTTGGTGAGCCCAATGAATATTTCCATACACTAGAAGAAAAATATAATAATTTAAAGAAAAAAGATAAAAATTTAAATAAATAGTATGATTATTTTTTTATTGAATAACTTATCTCTTCAAAAAAGTAGAATTAATATATAATCCAACAAAAGCTAAATCTTCTTATGTAATGCATGATGCAAAAATTAATTTTTTTTGGAAATGGTTAATTATTATAAATTGGATGCATGTATATATACTAATAGTTATTATTTACCAAAAAATTACTGTTAATATCAATTTAAATGAAGGTAAACCTGGAATTGGAAGCTATGGTTGAAAAAAATACAGTTTATATCAAATATTTTATGATGGGTTCAAAATGAAAGAGTATTTCTACTATTAATTGTTTTCATTATTTGAATTCTTGACCTTTTGATAATGATTGGTGCTTTATAATTCCTTAATTTTATGTTATAAAGTTTTAATAAATTTATAAATATTTATATTAAGTAATGGTTATAATTGTTTCTAGAAATAAACACTTTTACTTACTCAATTCACTTATTGTGGACACAACTATACCCAAAATTAATTGTTTTCCCAAATGAGTACATTTTTACAATTTTATTACAAATGAGATAGAATATATGGAATGTTAAATTATTTATGGATGTTGTTTACATTTGAATGAAAACTTCTAATACTTCTATCTAGAATTAAATTGATTGAAGTCATGGAGGAAATTTTAAATATTTGATTATTGATGTAATATGTGATGGAGATAATTTCATATATGGTAGCATCCTTATTGTAAGTATTTCATTCATTTATTCTATAGTTATATTATCTTTTCAAGTGCATTGACTATTTTATAAAATTATAGATACATTTATAACTCTTTAATATTAAACATTTATACATTATCTTTTATAGTCATAAATATTTCATACATGATATGTTTATATGGTATCTTATTCTTATATGAAAAACATACATTCTCTTTATAGATATATTTATTAATATGTTTGAGTGTTCAAATTCATAACCTATTATTCTTTATAGAAATAATGATTTTACTATTTTATCAATTTGATTTAATAACATGTTATATCATTTCATTTTTTTTTCTTTCATGTGCTATAATTTTAATTTATTAATATGATAATTATATTTGACATTTAATCTTAATTTAAGTTGGAGATGACTATAACTTTATTTGTAGATTTAATACTCATGAGATAAATTCCTATACATAATTGTTTCATTAAATTTTATTAGCATATTTCTTGGATCCTTGTAGTTAGAATGTTTTATACATTAAGAGTTCAAATTTTTTATATTTTCACTATCCTAACATTATAATCCAACCAAAATTTTTTTAGCGAAATATTATTTTTTTAACAGTTTTTTTAATATGTAAGTGTTTAATTATAATTTTAAGATATATAATGAACATACTATAAAAATTGTTTACAGTTGGTAATTAATGCTTTATCTAGTAACTTGAAACATGTAAGTCATTCTTAAATTGGTATTATATCCATTTATGAATTTTTTATATAATATATATTCTATATTAATAATTTTAGTATGGGTTATTCTTTTAATTATTATTCATTAATGCATCCGGGGATTTTTTATTATTTCTTATTTATTAAAATGGTGAGAATACATTCAAATGAACCTAATGATTTTATTTTATTCCATTTAGGGATAAGTCTATTTATTATACTCTTCCTATGCGAGAAACTTTTTACGGTGATTTTTTCATTACAACCATTTCATATACTGCTTTATTGGTCTTTATAAAAAGAGTGTGGGTAATTTTTATGTGTTTATATTATTATGTGATTCGGTTTTGTAATTATCATTAAGGGGTATAATTTTTTTGTATATCAAATCCATTAGTTTTTTTTCTTTTTTATAAAAAAAGTTTCGTTAATCGTTATTTTATTTATTATTGAATATTATATCTGTGAGAAAATATTTATATATATTAACTACAGTTATTATTATTTTTCATTATTATTCCTTATTATATTACTATTAATCCATATTTTCTCAATTTTTTTAATTGATAAATTATTCTTAGTGTATTTTATTTTAGATGAAGATGATATATAGTATGATGTATTAATGTATTGAATTTTGGAAGCTCTAGTATCATTATGTTACAACTGGAATGTATAAAATGTCACACATTTGAGGGGAATCTTAATACTACATTATCTATAGGAAATATTAGAAATATACCTATGTCCAAAATGTTTCATATCATTAGAATTAGATGAAATTATATTACTTATTATAACAATTAGAAAATAGGATAACAAAATTATGTTATTCATGATAACAAAGAATAAAAAATTATGCTATGTATCTATAACATTCAGTTACCTGATTTTAGGTAATTATAACACATTGTTTTAATAATTCTTTGTTTGGGACCTAGTTCAGGGTTTTCAGGAAACTTTTTTATTTTTTTATGTTCTTTGGGCTATGCATGGATGGCACATGATTTTGGAAAACCATGTAGGTTGCCCCAAAAAACCATGTACCTTGTTATTTGTTTTTGGAGTGGGGTGCATTGTTGGTTAATATCTTTCCACATACCCCTCAAATTGTGTGGATTGTGGTATTAGAGGATGCATGATTTTATTGGGTTTTTTAACCATGTAGCCAAAACATACACCCATATACATTGGCATAGGGGGATCATATGGTTGGAGTATACTTTATCATGTTATATGTCCAAACAATATTTTTCTATTTTGAATCCAACTAAACAAACAAAATTATGGACATTGTATCCTCTAACCATACATCCTAACCTAAGAAAAATTGTGAGGTGTTTTTTAATACAATCAACATATTAATTAATATGCTGAATTACTTTTTATAAATTATAATTTCCTCTAAATCAAACTAATCTTATTTTTTTATAATTTGGAATTTATTGAGATGATCCTGGTTCTTCTAAACATTCTTTCTTGTATAAATATACTAGTATATTTGATTAAATCCTCTTTAATAAGTGAATAATCATTTACATGGAATTATACTTTCATCTCTTGTCCCTTTATTTAAGAGTGATGGATCCTCATTTTTTATGGATCATTATATTACATTGAAAAAATTTAAATTCTAGGATTCCATTCAGATATTCTGCCCCTTTAACTATTCAATTGGGGTTCCAATTTTTGTATATTTTTTGATCATCTTACTGATTGATAGTGGTTCCATAAGGATTTTTCCCACAAATGGAACCATGATTTATTACAATATTTGAATGTTATTTTATATTGATTTCCTAAAATTTTTTGTATTTTAATGTTTGATTTAAAAAATTTATGGATTTATGAACGAAAAACATTCAAATAGTTTTGAAATTTTTTGGAAAGAAGTATTGAAATGAAAATAATTATTTGATAGTGATTATCCAAAAAATGTGGCATAAAATGATTGTTGATTTTGATATTCTAAAACTTTTTAAAAACCCATGATTTGGTATTGAAATTGAAATGGTATGCTAGAAAATGAAATTGGAAATTTTATATATGAATGAATAATTGATATTGAGAATAATGATATTCATATCATTGATTTATTTATTTATTGAAATCACATGTGATTCTATGTTGTTTATGGATCGTTAAGACACAGAAACTAGTACTCTGACTCCCTAGAGATGGATTCATGGTCACAACTCCATTTAAAACAATTAGCATGATTTTCATGAATGTTATGTTTATTTATTATACACAATGGTTAGATCCACAGAGACATTATCACAAATTAATCCATGGTTGATTGATATAGTAGTGAAAGAATACAATATCTAGAAACTAACAAAACTTATGGAATATGAACATGGTACATTTTTTTTGATTTTAGAATTTCATGCTAATTTTTATTGAAATAATTATATCATCCCCTACTATTTTATGAAACTATTAATTTACATTTTTTATATAACTTGCATTGAATTTATTTGAATGATATTATTACTAAAAAATGAAAAGGATTTTTCATGACATTATTTTAATTAAATAAATAATAAGTTTCTTACTTATTATTGAAATTATTAATGAACATTTTTTGAAATAACACATGGATATTTTTTCTTACACTATAAATTTTTCATTGATAAATTTTTATTATGTTATAATAGGTTTATGGAAATAGAATGCATCACATGGTCGTGGAAAGAGTCCTTGAATAATATGAAATGGGTTGAAAGTGGTGACAGATGAAGCTATGATCCACCCATTGTATAGAGTTTATATCACATGGCACGAGGTTTTTCATATTATTATTAAATGATGAAATTCTTGTGGATATTTATATACTTATTGAGTTACAATTTTTTCATTTATGAGTGTTTAGTATACTAATAATTCCTTAATTTTTCATACACTTCTCAAATGTGTATGTTTTTTCTTGTGGAGAAATATTCACCTCATACCCACTTTTGATGAACATGATCTAGTCTTTAGGCCTTTGGTATCAAGAGAAACAAATTTTATTTTTATAGATATTTTTAGTACAATTGTAATAGTTATTTTTGTTAGGGTTGTGTCAATATGGTTACAAGAGCCATAGGTTGTAAATCTCTCTATATGTAGTCTTGGATGTCCTGGTAGATAAGTGGTAGGATTATTGATACATATGGGATAGTTTGTGAGTGGTTTATTGATCATATGTAATCTTAGTGAGTTTTGATTCACCATGGGTGATTGAGAAAATAATTCTTTGGGAATAAATTGATATGATTATACTTTTTCATGAATCATGGATATTAGTGTTTTCAGATCCATAAAAATAGAATTATGCCTAATGGAATTGATATCCCTATATACCTTGATTGATTTGATGATCTGTGTATATTTTATGATGTTTTCATGTTTCATATTTATTATTTGTAGAACCATGTCCCAAATAGGACATTTGAGTAAATCTTAGAAGAGTGCCACAGATGAACCATCGAATGATAATCTCCATGTTTATGAGAATCATATTGAGATAGTAGTATATGAGTTCCAATATATTTGACATGTATCTAAAACCATTCCAATTGAGGATAAATTTATTGAAACTATATGGGATGAAATTAGATATCATGAACAATTGTTTCTTTAATAGAGACCACCACTTATAGATGGATCAAATAATTCTCATGAGTTATATGATCTAATTAAACAGTAAATCTACTATTTGAGTTCTTGGAACTGAAAAACTCAATAAAGTTGAAATTTTATATGTTCATACATGAATAGACTAGAGGTTAGTGGTAGGATTTAATTATTACATTAAAGAAACATAAATTATTTGAACAGAAATACATCAATTATTTTTTCACAGAGGAGTTCTATACAGAATCAATGATTTTGGAAATTATATGGAATTTATCATCTTCCAATATAGTGATACAACGTTGAAACATTATGTAGACCAATATGACGATCTTAATAAAATTTATCAAGGGTAATAGATAAATGAGAGGCTGAATGTAAAAATATTTTAGATGGGTTATCAATTTGATATATGATATCAAGTTTTCATGTTGAATCTCACCTTTTATGTTGATGTGTTGGAGAGGGAATTGATGGATGAGATTAAACAAGCTTGTAAGTTAGTGTTGGTGGGAGTTTCTGTTACTAAAAAATTTAGTTTTTCCTATTTTAATTAATGTAAATAATATATGTGATAAGTTTCATTTCATATCACGAAAATTGGAATCACCCAGATATTATGCGGGGTTTGGAAGTGGTCGTTGATATATATCTCATGTGGATTTTTTATGAATTTGAAGAAATATTACAAAGAATCGCCATTTTTTTTATCATAAGATCACTCAATCCACACATATAAGTTATATCTGGCCTTTTCAACCCATCATAGTGGAACAGTTTCATCATCATCAAATGGAAATACATTTTAGTCAGATTATTTAAGAACAAATGGGTTATCGCTGCATGCATCTGTAATGATGTTTCATAACATAATGGATGACTCTCTAATGGAAGTTTATTTGGTTATAGTGACTATTAGTGGTACGACCACTATTGATTAGTCTTTATTGGAATCTTTATTTCATACTACTGCATCTTATTCTTTCCTATTGACTCACATGGAGAACATGAAAAAACATTCTATGGATCTTGTGTGTTATGTGATAGATATTATTACAACCATGGGAATAAAGAGAGGGTGTGGTATCTGATTCCATTTTTGTTCCATATTAATATCCAAGTCCATGAACACTATATATTTTATGGTTTCCAACATGAATCCTTTTGATTTCATTCTCAAGATGGGTTATAAATTTTTCAATAAATTCAAATCGACTTTTATATTTGATTAGTCTCTATTAATTCCTTAGATGATTTATTCTGTGTTTCACAAGGGGAATGTGAAATGAGGTTTATTAGATCTAGATCAACTATTCTGGGGTTGGGAAGGTTGATATCTGTGATTTCTTTTTACCATGAGAAATAATAATTATGTAGTCATATTTCTTTAATAGTTTCAAAGAATAAAAAAAATTAGTCCAAATTTTCTGCTTTCCATGGGTACATGAGGAAGTGTTTTCTATTTACATGTCACTATGTAACTAGATTATCTATATTCCCTTATATCTTTTTTAACCATTTGAATCAATGGAGTTAAATATTCAGTTGGAATATTTGTTGGAAATAGCCTTTGTTCTCCTAAGTGTGTTGCCTTGGGTGACGCCAATACTTTTTTGGAAGAAATATAATCAAACCATCTCCTTTTAATTGATTAAGAAAAAATTAATATATTAATATTAATAAAAATGTGTCTATCACCCAAGATTGAAAATTTCTTTCTTCTGTTAAAGGTGGAGAAGCAATTCCTCATGATTGAACTTTGTTCTAGTTTTCACAAGTTTAGAATCAAAGCATCTGACATCTAAAAGACAACCTTCTAGATAGAAATTTCTATTAAGAGTCCCTTCTTATGAATATTTGTCTAAAAATTATCTTGTGTTTTTATAGAACTGGTGAACATGATATTCCATGAGTATCTAGATTCATATAAGGTCTTATTTGTGGATAACTCTTTGTTTACTATAAAATTATGGAATATCATGTTTTTTATCTATGTAAAGTTATGGATATTTTAAGAGAACAAAATATTTATTAAAATATATTAAAATGAATTTTATTAATTGGGGAAGTGATTTTATTGGGACATATGATCTCAAAAAGTGGTATTTTGACTTATCTAGAGAAGGTGAATAATGTTATGACATGGGAACAAGCACACAATTTTTCTGAGATTCAGTGCTTCAAGGGGATAGTGGGGTAATACCACTAGTTCATTAATTATTTATCAATGTTTTATTCATCAATTACAACACTCACTCTGAAAGGTTTAATAATCATATGGGATTTTAAATTTCATGTTTTTTGATGAGATGGAGGGCCAATTTAATTCATCCTCTATATTGAAACTTTCTAAGGACAAGCAAGGCTGTGTGGTATTTTGTTACAAATTAGGTGTATGATTTTGTTGTTTCATCATGTAAGGTGATTACATGGTGGCCTGTGGATCTTAACCTCTTAGGCCACATTAGAAGAAATATCCTTGTTTTGATATCAATTTGGCCACTATGATGAATCCTCCTAATAGATATCATCAATACATTTTTTAAGAAATGTCTACCATTTATTCCGATCATGATACAATGAGTTATATATTCTTATAGATATATTTGAATCTTCATTTTTGGTGATGGATGGAAGTCATAAAATATTTTAATTTCAATATTTTCAACAATATTTTTAAGGTGGAAGTCCTCACAAATGATTTTATAGAGAAACTTGGGCCATATGTTGCAAACCAAATATCATAGGAGTGAAATTTGAGGGATACATTTTCTCATAAGAATTTTGGAGTTTGGGAGGACGGGACTGAGTATGTTTTGAGAATTGGTATGTTGAGGTACTCTCTTATTGAGATGATTATTTACGATAAGATGCTCTATGATGAGTTCTTGTGAATTGGAGACTCTCAATATAGTGGGGAGACTATATGTGAATATTCTTTATCTACTGAGGTTATCAAATACTTGTAGAACTGGTACATTATAAGACTATCCATGAAAAACTATATGATGATTTTTTCTATATTTTCTATTAAGTAGTGCACATTGAACCATAATAATGTAATATGAAGAGAGAAATTTTTTTTCTAGTTATGACATGAGATATCACAAATTTTCTATCTAGTTATCATACCTATCATCAGATTGAGGTAGTTCTCAAAACACCATTGGTATTTCTTCATCCCCTTCCTATGATAACTTGGAAGAGTAAAAAATTCATTGAATTTCATTGTGGGTATTCCACAAACACTGCAAGGGAAGAATGTAGTATTTGTAGTGATTGATATGCTATCGAAATAAACTCTCATTATCCCCTTTCAGGATAAAACCAATGTTGAGTACACATAAATTCTATTTGTGAAAGTGATCATAAAATTGCATAGAGTTCCATCTAAAATAGTTTCTAATAGGGATCCATAATCCAATTATCTTTTTTAGAGATACCACAAAGAGGTGACGAGATCCTGGGTAAGATTGGGCCTGGAATATCATCCATATTTGGGTGGAAATAAAAAATGATCTATATATATCTTCAATGATATGATTTATACCTATAATTTTTACTTTGGTGAATCTTGATATATCCACTTTAGAATTGATTATTTTTCTTATAATAAAATTTATAAGTGATACATAAGGATATAACCATTTACGGCCTTGTATGGATAACTATGTGAATCATTGTTTTATTAATGGTTGATTAGTGAATATCTTATGGTTGTGACTAGTTTGTTCCAAGAGATGATAAAAATGATACATATGATTATTTGAATATTAATGAAGAATCAAATCTAGTTGAAATACTATGTAAATCACTATCAATGTCCTTTGGTGTTTTCTGTTTGTGCGTGGGTTTTTTTAAGAGGGTCACATCGTTTTGGTCATCAACATTTGGGAAAACATAGAAACATAGGCCCAAGCTATTTGAGACCACTTTAGGCTACTGATATTATTTGAAATGTGTCTTACCCATTTTATTTTAAATCATATTTTATTTCCATTCATAATATGTTTCATTTATTATAGCATAAAAATAAACACTCTAGTCAATCTATTGTTTTTAGCTAGGAACCTTGACGTGGAACATGATTTGTTCTAGAATGAGTTTTGAGATTCTATTATTGACATAATGATAATGGATTTTTTTGTAATTATTAACCTATAATTCAAGTGTTGTGGTAGAGTTGTTCTAATTAAAATGGGATTTGGGGGTGTGAGGCACTGATGGGAGAATAATGGCCTCATCTGTTTTATATGGAGTCTTCTGGACATTCTTTCTGTTGTAAGAAAGTGATTATGTTTTAAATATTGTAACATATCATTACCACATTTTAGGTAGATATATTCCCTTTCATTGACCATTTTTTTGGGACATGGTTTGGGTTGGTTTGGTGAATTTCAAAAAAAAAATATTGTCTTTATGGATATTCATGGTTAATATATGAATATGGAAAACCACATGGGTTTTACATGAAACAATTTGACATTTATTTTGTTTTGGAGTAGGGAAAATAGTATGATCAAACCTTCTTGCCACCCCCTCAAACTATATAGCTTGGAATAATGGGGGATTCATAAATTCCACATAGTTTACTAATTGTGTGCTCAAACTATGCACCCCTATCTAGTGGCCTAGGCTATGATAGTGGTTGTTCAATGGTTTTCCAAACCTTTCTACCAAACAATGCAGCCCTCTAAAAACCTCTGTAATGTCTCCTAATTATACCCAATGGTAAATATTATAGTGTACCCTAACCTATAAAACCATGTGATTTGATTTTTAATACTCGTAAAATAATAATTATAGTCTCAACACTCCAACAATAAAATTTCAAAATTCTTATTAATAATACCTTTTATAATGATTTGGATTTTAAAAGCTATATAGAGAGTAATTTGGATCCTTAAACCTTTTTTAGTTTTAATTCATAAAGGATGTAATTTAATCTTCTCTGATAAGTGAAATATCATTGTTTTTAAATTATATTTTTTCCTTATCCCCTTTATTGATTACAATATATCATGACGTTGTTGATAGATCCTGATATTTCCTTGATGAAATTTTATTTAAGGGAATCCTCTATGACCTTCTACAACATCTAAATTTTATTGGAAGTTCCCATTTCATGTGACTACTTGATCATGTGGATCAATGTATGTAGAACCACATGGATTATTTCAACACTTAAAACCATTATTTTTTACATTATTTGAAATATATTTTCAGTTTATTTACAAAAAATGAGTTTATATAATGTTTTATTTCAAAATTAAATTAATTATTTAAAGGCAACCCTTTTTCAAAGACTTTTAAGGTATGGGGTTCTTTTGTTAGAAGGGATTTCCGAAAAAAATTAATGGAGATTCTTTTGAAAAATAGAATTAAAATAATGATGATTTTGAAATGTATGAACTTTATTTAATCCTATAGTTTTGTTTTTAATTTGAGATGATATTTTAGAACTTGAAATTAGAAATTTAACCAATGAATGGTGAACTTATTTGAATGGAATTATTTTTCCCCATGATCGAATAATTGAAAGAACACGCGATCATGAGTAGTGAATGGGTTATTTGGAAAATAATGCTAGGAATACAGCTCCATAGAAATAGAATGATGATAAAAACTATAGATAAATGAAAATTAGACATTATTTTTCTTAATGGGATTTTGATTGACTCTCCCAGATTTCTTTTCCCAGAGGGACATGTTCCTAAATTATGCCATGATTGATTGACTATGTATTGTGTGGATGATAGAGTCCCAAAATAACCAAAACTAAGGTATATAATCATAGTGGATTGTATTGATTAGATTATTTCATCCATGAATTTATTGATGAAATTATATCATTCCCTTATTTTATTAATATGTCCTTTTATGTATATTTTTGATATAATTTCAATTAACATGATTTGAAATACTAGATTAATATAAATGTGAAAATGATTTTACATTACATTTTATTATTTAAATTGATCATAAATTGTTTATTTTTTATAATATTATATATGGAACATATAGTGAAATACAATATGGATATTTTCATCACATACTAAATTTTCTTATAGAAATTTGATAATTACATTATTTGTTGTCAATGAAAACTGAATATTCCCATTAGAGGTAGAATGCGTAATTTTCTAGTAGGACCTAGGCGATGAATGTGACTACTGAAGCTATGATCCACCAATTTTATGTAGTTTTTGGACATTACATGATGGTTTTGGTGTCATTGTCCGGTGTTTTTATGTATTGGGATCATTATATTTCATCTTGAGAATTACCTTGATTATTGTGAAGTGTTAGTCATACTAAATGCCCCTCGGTTTATCATCTAATAAGGAAATGTGATTTTTTGTTCTTATAGTGAAATCATTGCCTCATATACCTTATATATGTTCGTGTGTTATTCTCATACCTAGTGGAATTGAGAATGAATTACGTGACATTTTACAAACAATTTGGGTACTATTGTGCTAGAGTATTTGGTTTGACTTGTGACAGTTTCATATTTGAGTTGGAGAAATATATTACTCCTTGAGATTTTATTTAATGAAATTATATTTTACATACTTGAAAAATATCTGAAATGTTAGAAGCTAAAAAATCATCAATTTATAATATAAAACAACTCATGGAGACTGAAAATTTATTTTATGAATTAGAATAGAATTATATTATATATTAATAGATATTTAGATATTTGATAGTGTGGAACCTACTAGAAGAATACTACACTACAATGATGAACATGAGTTTTGATAAGTTTTGAAAATATGAAATATTATTTATGATTATTATTATAGGGTAAATTATATTTCAGATTTAAATGCATGAATTTTTTGAAAGAAGATATATTATAATATTTCAAGAAGATTAAATATTTAAATACTGTTTTTCTTTGAAAAAATTTGGACAACTGAAAATAATTTATTCGAAGTATTATTCTAGGATGATTTTGGAATACATGAGGATTATGGGGAGAGTTATATAGAAATTAATTAACTTATTTAGGATTTATTATTAAATAATGATAAGATATTTATCCAAAATAAATATTGCATTAGCTACAAAAACAATTCAATGATAGATTTATGGAACATATTGGATGGCTATTTTTTTGAATTACTAATGAAGTAGAAAGTATTTAATGAATATATTGTTTATTTTCATTATATATTTATTCTGGTAGAATAAAGAAATGTAAATAAAAATGATTTAAATTGACACTAAAAAAAGAAAATTTAAATGTTTGTATATTAAATTATTATTTTTCTACACTTATCTTTCAACTAGAAGAGAAGAAAAAGATTGATAAAAAAGAATAAAGGATAAGAAGAAAGACTAAGATACATTGAAGTACATCTAACTTTGGTTTCAGAATTCATTGAAGGATGATTAAATGGATTACCTATTAAGATCGACTTTACCTTAATGATTAATTTTCTGTATGATAATTTATTAATGGTTAGTTTCTCAAGTTACATCTTTTTTTACATGAAATATTTTCATTTCCACTTATCATATATTTCTTTCTAACTATCAACTAATAGTACTCATCTATGATAGAGGTTTTATCATTATGTACTTTTATATGGAATATGTTTCATGTAATTTTGATTATTTTTGTGGTCCCTTGTAAAAGGATAAAAAATTATAATAAAATACTTTTATTAATTGATAAATTCTAGAAATAAGATGAGTGATCCCTAGGAAAATGTTTCTGATTAAAATTGGTTAGTACACATTAGGTTTTGGTGGATTTTACTAGGGTATGATATATTTTTAATGATATGAGAGTTTGAGACACCTTTTCCTCTAGATAAATTAAATATGCTTACTGGATTTCTCCACATGCAATATATAACAAAGAAGTAATTGATATATATATATATATATATATATATTATAACTATTTAATATACCCACTAAAACTAGCTGTTGAATTTTTATGAATGAGTAGGAGTGATTGAATTATGAAATATATTAATATATTTATATAAATATATGTGTTATTTTATAAAAATTTCATAATTCATTATTGTGTTTCAGAATTTATATTTTTTGAAATATAATTTTTTTGAATTAAAAGAAATATATTATTGTTAAATTACATAATGTATATTCATTAATACTATATTTATTAGTTTTTTATATAAATAATTAATATGAAAAAATATTATACATAAAATTATATTATCTTATAAAAAAATTTCAATCTATGATTTATAATTTTATTTAAAATATAAATTTTATAATTTTATAATATTAAATTGAAAAAATAAGTATAATTTTGGTAGTTGCAATGAAAATATTATCTTAAGATATTTTTATCTTCTACAATTTTTGATTTTATGGGCAATGCTTCAATATACTATTTTTAAAAAATACCTTTCCTTTTATAGATTTATTAGTTCACAAAAAGGATTTGGAAATTTATGAAAAAAATATTTGTAAAATTATTTATTTTATAAATAAATTTATGTTTTAAAAATATTTTATTAGGTTTAAGAACAAATAAAAATCATTCTAGAACATGGGTAATATTTTTCAAAAAAAAATTGTTTCTAATACATTATACATTTCATATGTTAATAATAATTTCTATCACTTATAATTGCAATAAAAGTATTTAGATTTATTATTTGGGAAAATTATACTCAATTTACATACTAATTACTATTTAATCATTGGTGATAAATGATAAGTTACCTTCAGTAAAAACTAGTTACCCTAGTAAAATCTAAAATGGTAAAATTGAAATATCTAGTTCTATTCGGTTGATTTTTTTATAGAAAATTTATTATTGTGGGTGGTGATTCCCTAGAATAATGCTATCTATCCTCCAATAAATTAGTTATTAAATTTTATCCAATTTACTTCAGAGTGACTAAACATTATAAATTTCTTTTGGGTATTTACAAAAATTTCATATGAATAACTTCTAAATGGGTCAATCTCTCTTAAATTTACTCCACACAAAAATAAAATTATTTAATACCAAAATCTACATCAACCCCTAAATAATATATATTGTAACATTCAAGAGGTTATTTCTTTTCAAATGTCCATCCCTCAATGGTATAACCACATTTACAGTGGAGATAATCTAAGATGTGAGGTAGAAATGTCTAATAACTATGTTATTATTTATATTATATTGTGTAAATGATTTCTTAATAAAATTAAATTAATCTTTTTGAAATTATTACATCAGTATATTTAGTATAAAATTTATTTGTTATATTTATTTGACAAGCATTAACCACATAACAATTTACTGCTCAGAAAAAAAAGTGATCATTCATGCATTATGGGTACTAGTGCCTCTACAATGCAACATATTTTTTCCCTTCACCAAATTACAAGGATGTAGATTATAGGTAATTTAATATATAAGTATTGTATTTTTATAAAATTTATTTTTTAAATTATAATCCATATTACTCATTTTCCCATTATATGAATAATTAAATAGTGATCTATGTATATGTCTTGATTATCATCTCGATGGAATGCCATATTTTCCTTTTTTCTTTTCATAACCACCTTGTATAGATGGTAATGTTAATTAGTTTAAGGGATATATATTATATTTATGAAATTATTTTTTCAATTTAATAAAAAATATTTCTAATTATTACAAATACAAGTAGAAAAAAACTTTGGTAAATTCAATGTTCCAAGAGAGGACCCAAAGAGAAAAAACGGTTTCCTCTTACAACCAAATAACTTATTATCGAAAATATGATTATTCTAATTATTTCTAATTATAATATAACACACTAATAAACATGAAATATGTTAATTATGACCCTATTATAGTGATATTATGACTAATTAATTTATAATTCTCCATTAATTATATAATTTTATTGTTAGGGTTAGATTAAATACCAACATAAAAATGACACAATTTAAAATCATGGATTACTATAATAATTTTGCTTATGGTAATATTTTATATAAATAAGTAAATAATTATTTTATTTTAATTCAAATATGAGAATAATATTGTTTCATTCGTTAGTTAAGATAACAATTTTGATTTACTAAAAATAACATAAACATAAACATCGTCAATTTCATCATTAAGGATCATAACAAAATCACATATAGAATTAAATTATAAATTTATAAATAATTATAAAAAATAATTACAGTTCCTTGAATGATATGGAAATTATTAACATTGAAATAATATTGAATAACATTACAGTTATTTCTATAATGGAACAAAACAATCTAGATTACTCACACCCAATACAGAAAATAAATAAAAAATAAAAAATATAAATTTAGTACATAATTTTAAATGAATTTTATAAATGGTAATATATATAAAAAAGTTTTTTAAATTAGTGATTAAAATAGTTTCATTTTTTAAAAATTTAATTATACGTAATTTATATTGTGAGGGAATTAAGATAAGGGTTTCATGTCTCAAATTTTGACTCCTTGACACATCGTTATTATTATACACCTATTTTTCTTTATATTGTTTTTTATAGATAACCAGTAATATGTTTTATAATCATTATCAAATTTTTTTATTATATTTTATGAATCATATGAAATTAAATCCTTTGAGGGGTTTTCATTCAAAAAATCCTAATGTCATAAGTGTTTTATCGACTGAATTTAATATAAATTGTGACATATTATTTATAATATATGTATAAATATCATCTTTAATTGATCATTTCATTTTCCAATATTGTATGATATTTTCTTTCTTTATCTGGTGAAATTATTTCTCATCTTCAAAAATCTATTCATTCATAATATTTTTTCTAAAATAAAAGTATAAACATGGTTGAAATAAATAAAATTATTACAAATGAACTTTTTTATCCATGTCAATATTTGAATCCCACTATCGTTCTCCTCTATTTTTGGAAAATATAATTTTTTTTCAGTGATTCTCATAATTCTCATTAACATTTTTTATTATGTAAACTAATATTCACATTTTATGATATGGGTTTCCAAAAAATTTTATTTCAAATCATTTAGAAGTGTTTTATATCCATTCAAAATAAAATGTTTTATCTTTCACCCCATAATTATTATAATATTTTTTATGTATTTTTGAGGATCTATTATTGAAATTAATTTTTCAAATTTTAATGTTATCAATGTTTAAAATTAATCCATTTTGAATATACCTTTTTAATGTGACCCAGAGCTTTGTATTTTTTGGATAATGTTAAATAAATTTTCTAAAATATGTTATTAAATTTTGTAACATGTAATGAAATCCTTCCAACATCCTTGTAATCTCATTAAAAAAATTTCTCAACATTATTTATAATATAATTTATTTTTATTCTTGTTAAAAAAATTTATTTCAAACTACATTTGAAAGATCAATAATAATTCATATTCAAAAATTGTTTTTTATAAATTGTATATAATTTTTTAAATATAATTCATTATCATAAAATAAAAATGTTTTTAGATGAAAGATATTATTTAAATTATTCTGTCTACCTTCTTTCTTTAGATTGATTATGAATTTTTATTTCAATCATGGATATGACCATTCATTGGTATATTATCTCCCAGTAATTGAAGTATTGTAAACATAATTTTTCTTCAAATTCCAAACCTATATGAATGCCCAATTTTTTATTCCATATATGAAAGTGTGTTTTCCTATATTCTATATGTAAATTGATTGGGTAAATTATGGTATCAATAGTAAACCCTTTTACAAAATGGGAATATAAAAAATTCTTTATTATACTGATTAAATTAAATTAAATTAAAATTTTATATGATTTCATTAGATACCCCATTACTTTCCACTGGTTTATCATATTTCAATTATTTATGGAATTATGAAATTTTTACTCATGAAAATAATTTTTTCAAATGATATTTTTCCATTATTTTCTTTAATTATTTATAATGGGTTGAATAAATCCAATTTTCATTACACATGTTTTTTATTCTATAAAAAATAGATTGATTTTAATTTGAAACATTTATGAAATGAACATTATTTCCATGGGGTCATCATTACATATTAAATAAATGAGTTTAAAGTGACATCGATAAGTATAAAATAATAATGGGGGGAGTGTTATATCAACATCAAATTTATTTGTTAATTGATTATATCTCATGAGATATTTGTTTGTGAGTACATTTTAGTTTCTCATAATTTTGTTCAATATTTAAGGAAAATGAATGAAATGACACCTATAATATTTTTTAATGATATTTTTTTATAAATTATCTACAATTTTATACTTTTTCTCGTGATTATTTCATGGTATAAAGGCTTTTGTTTCCCCATTATTTAGAGTCATGTCATATGTTATGAAAAACGATTTATATGGTTTATTAACTATTATTTTTTGTGTATATGATATATATATATATATAATTATTTATATATTCATACCATATTCTCAAATATGATATTTTATTGTTAATGCCTAAATTTACCATTATTGGGCATCTAATGTAACCATTCTCTTATATTCCCTTTTCCAGAAGTTATGAAATAAGAAATTTTTTGAAATGTATCAAAATTTACATAATATGGAGATTTTTTTCCAGATTATCAAGACTCATTATTGATTAATTAGTTTTTTATACAATGTAAAAATTTTATATTGATACACATAATGTGGGTTTTGGTAGTTGGTTTTTTTAAATTGCTAAAAAAATAATCCCAAATGGTCTTGATAATTCATTATAAATATTTTTTTTTCATTTATGTGGATGAGACATACTAATTCATGGGATATTATAATTATATCCCTTTACCACTATAAAAATAACACATGCCTTTATCTTTGTTAAATTATATTTATAATTCCTTAATCAAATTAAAAATTAGGACCAAATACATTATATGGGAATGTTAAAATAAGTGAATTTTTTTTGAGGTATTAGTAAACCCACATCCTGACTCAATTTATTTCACATATTTTCAAAAAAATCCATAGTTTTATTTTATACCCTCATAAAATAATTTCAACAATCCAATTTTCATCATAAATTATTCAATTAAAAATTTGGAATTGTTTATCATTTATTCCACATAATACCATGGGGATTCCATTAAATTAGGAGTTTACAATATATAATGACCTGTTAAATTCTCCAATCCCATAATACTTTCTCTTAAGTTTCATCAGTATAAATAATATAATAAATATTGAACAATTCATAATTGATGTCTATTTATTAAATGGAGAGTTCGTATTTTTGGAATGGCATGTACTTCCTCAATATAGTGACATAGAATACGTCATATACATTAGAGATGTTGGGTTCCATATCCAAACAATTAGAAATTATATAAATTCTATCGAAAAATTATAAATCCCCAATATACCTTGAATATTACTTCTATTTTCCTTACTAAAATATATAATTCCCTTATAGGATGATAAAATTATGATTTTATGATCCCTAATACCAAAATACATGTCAGTTATTCTATTTTTAGTTTTTATTTTATTATATACTTTATTCTGTATTTCTATGCTTCTGGATATGTTGTAAATTCCATGTTTTCTCCTCATCAATTTATGGACCAACTATCCTCCGTTAATATATAGAAACCTAATGGAATAGAGTCTAAAATCATTTCTCATATAATTATTTGTATAATTGTATTTCAATATTAAGGTGTAAACAAATATTTTATGTCAAATTCTATTTTGTTAGATACTAGTACAATGATCCTTGAATGTAACATGAGGATAACCGCATCATGTACACCAATTTTTAGATTATCATTTCCAACTATTCATCAATTTGAGGATGATACTAAAATATATCGTGGTGTTCAAAGAATTATGCCTACATCTCTAAAATTGTAATGTAAACGGAGGTCCAAGATTAGATAAAATTTCGAAAAACTCACCCTGAAGCCTCATTACATTATTAATATAATATTTTGAATGTATATCAATGGGTATAACATCTATTTTTTAGGAAAATAAGAAAAATTAATGAAGTGATCCATAATAACCCATAAGATATCATTCAAATTCTTGTCTTTTAGAGTCCAACAACAAATCCTATTATGATATTTTCCCATTTCCAAATTGGAGTATGGAGAAGTTTTCATGAATAAATTTTAAATTGTGTACTTATGATTTATTAATTGGCTCACAAATAATCATGAATATCAAGAGATCTATAATTTCATTTTTTTCCACCAAATTTTTTATCCAAATCCCTTAACATCATGGGTCGATGAAGGTGTAATGTTATGTTTTAGTTACATGTTTTATCAATTTTTTTCTTCTTCATTTTACTTTTTAATGGAATACAAAATCCATTAATTAAATTAAAAAATTTATCTTCATGGATGAAATCAATATTTTTTACCTTTTTAAATAGTTTTTTTATTTTTTATCACTTTTTCTATTATTATGAGTTCACAATATTCTCTAGTAAAGATATTTGGGAATTAGTAAAGGGATAATGATTCCATATAGCTAATAATTTTTATGTCCAAATATAATGAATAAATTAATTATAGCTCATTTTCTAAACTTATCATGGATATAATTCCACGATATTTCCTATATATTGTATCATTCAACTTGTTCTCATTCCCTTGGTGGTTTTGTATCATAGAGTTATAGTCATTGAGTAAATAAATCCATCCGATTTGTAAATGGTTGAGCTCTATCTATGTGAATATATACATCAATCTCGTATGATCCACATATATTTGTACATATTTCAACATTAAAATAGTATCACCATATATTTAAAGAATGTATTAGTTCAACCCAATATGGATCATGTATTGGATATTTTTTTCATTAGTCTCTCCATTGATTTATTAATAAAAAACCATTGTAATATTATATAAGGACTCCAACTATAGTATCCTTGAAATAGTGTCTACATTATTACATTGTCACTAGATACAAGTGACCACATACCAAATGACTAAAGTGTTTATTATTTATAAAAAATTAGATAAACACATGATAGCCAATTTATGAAAGTAAATTAAAAATATAACACAATGTCTACAACTATTCAACATCCAAGAAATTCATTTAATGAAATCATTTTATTATCATATAGAAAGGAAAGAAAATAAGGTGAGATGAGATACACATCAACACATTAATATATTAAAAGATACCATGAATATATAATAAAGAATAATAATGAAAACGTATGTTGGTAAAAACATATTCTGTTTTATAAATTAAATTACTATCATAATTTTGTAATACATAAATAATAAGGAATGATAAACAAATGATACCATATAAAATTTAATCAAAAAAAGATAAGAAAATACTCACAAAGAGAATAGAAATGAAAAAAATCACAAGGATAAAAATAATAAGTGAATTATCCATAAAGGAAATTCATAAATATTAGATTTTGGGATCATAAGAATCATGATACATCAACATCCAATACCATTCAAAAGACAGATTAAAAATACCACTAAAAACTTATCTTATTTGGCCAATTGATTTTCCCATGAGACTTGTCAAGCATTAAAAGGATATCTATATATGTTCCCCACCCATAAAAAAATTCTCAAATCATTCACTATATATCAAGTAATCTATTTAATTAATTATCCATGTTTTTTATCATCATATATCTATATTGTGTTAAGAATGTTTATTTATCAATATTTCCATATTTAATCAAATAACATTCAAAGTAAATAAAATATGTGAAAACGGAATAAAAGTTTAGAAAAAATCATATAAATGACACAAATAATATAAATATTTGAGTGAAATTTAATTTCTAATGGAAAATTCTCATAATAAAGTGATTGATTCAAGAGAAATTCAAAAATCAGAAAAGAAATTTAGAATATACAATAATTTTTCCACATTTTGGTAACATTAAAATTCATATAAAATAAATTACAACAAAAACATTAATAATCATAAATAAATAGTTATTCATGATAATTTCATCCAAAAGGGTTTATATAAACCCCATAATAGTAAATAGGTTTATATTAATTGTCACGACCCGTCCCCTGGGGCCCGTGTTGTAACTACCCTAAGCCTGCCTTCCTTAGGCCAGGGGCTGGCGACTGGAACCAAATGTGTAATTCCCTAGAACTGGGAAAGAATTTCCTTTATAACCTATAAACTCACAACCAAGAACATAGAAAGATAGAAACTCAAGTCATCTAAAAAGTAAATAGAGTGTGTAAATTAACAAAAATGGGCCATAATACAATTCCAAATAGAAAGTACAAGGAAAACTGGAAAGTACAAGATGAATGATAGGTGAAAAGCATCTCTTGAATCGTCTACCTAGATTCCTACCTGAAGGGTAGGAACAGATCGCCTCCTCAGCACTCCACATCCACTCATCTCCTCTGCTCACCAATACGTCTTATGGTCCACCTTCGAGCACCATCCAGTCCCAGTACCCTTGTCCTCAGTCTGTGTTGTCCGTCATCCACATCCAACACAAAATGTTTTGGGCATATCCCATACAGGGGTGAGTATAATGATACTCAATAGAGACCCAGAGATCTTCAAATTCTCACAAAATCCACCAAGGATAAACCAGAAGGGATGAAATCCACAGATAACCCTACTTAGTTATATTCCCATACATATACTGAAGTTTTCAAGTAATCCATATCAATCATGAGAAAAACACAAAAGTGCTGACTCAGATCACGGCAGGTATAACATAGGTACAATAGTAGAGATGATTAGTTTCATCTACTGAATCATCTACTCCATAAGAGGCTCTTCTGCTGAACTACATAGAATCACTAGGAGGTGACCTACACAGGATCACTAGGAGTTGACCCACAAAGGATTGTTTGGAGCTGACCCACAATTGATCGCTAGGATCTGACCCACAGAGGATCGCTAGGAGTAGACCCATAGAGGATCACTAGTAGCAGACCCACACATGATCTCTATGACTAACCCAAATAGGATCGCTGAGATCTAACCCACACAGGATCGCTAGGAGCTGACCCATATAGGATCTCTAGGAGTCGACTCACACAGGATCGCTAGGAGCTGACCCATATAGGATCTCTAGGAGTCGACTCACACAGGATCACTAGGATCATTTTTTTCATTATAGCAAGCTACTGGGTTTCTGCACTAGGATAGCTTGTCTATAGAAGAGTCCACTCCCCAATCCACTGGTCGATTCTCCAACTTCTACGATGTCCCATGAAGATGTATCTCAAAGGATCACCATGTCATAGGGGTCTCAATGCAACAGACGATGTGAAAATCAGATGCCCGATCTGTGAGGTATTAGCCTTTTAGCCCCAAGGGCCTGGTTGGATTTTTTCTCTATCCAACCCGGCCATTCCCCATCTTTATCCAAAATATTAGTGGCATATACCAAAGGGACCATATCTCTCCATGGTTTCCAGCACCGCTGACAGTTCATAAAATGGACGTATGGTGCCACATATATGGAAAAAAGAGTTTAAATGGGTTATAGTGGGTCTGTGTCTGATCTGACTTGGCTGGACTGACCCGGCCTGGGCTGAACGGGTTTTGGTCGACCCGACCCAGCCCGTGTTGGGAGGCCCAGCCCACTGGATGAACTGTCAGGCCACGAGGGGTAATAGAGGACCGCGGGGGGGGGGGGGGGGCTGCGAGGGCGGCTAGGCCGTGAAGGGTTTCATGATGTAAGATCATCGTAGGGGTTCCGCAAGGGAGGCTCTTCTGAGAGGTGTCATGAGGGTGGCTCGGCCCGGTGGTGTTGTGTGGGCATCTCAGCCAAGGGGTGGCTCAGCGAGACCACAGGTGGTGCGTTGGGGCCGCGGACTATGGCAGTGGCTCATGTGGCGAGGCCACAGGTGGTGACTCGGCTGCAGACAGTGGAGGTAGCTCGGATGGTGTCTTGGCCATGGACAACAGAGGCTGCTCGGGTAGCGAGGCCTCAGGCGGCGGCTCCGCTGTGGACACCGGTGGCAGCTCGGGCAGCAGCTCAGCTATGGATGGCGGGGCGTCGTGCCTTCTCCAGTGGGCGGTTTATCCAACCTCTCTCTCCATTCGTCGTCATGGTGTAAGCCACTTTATTCCATCACGAAGAACACAATAAAGAAAAATAACTGAGGGGTCAAGCCATGTTTTTTTGGCCCGCACCCTCCGTGTTAGAGCGGTATCAAGCGGCTCTACAAAAACAAGTGTCAAGAACGACAAAATCTTCAATTTAATACAAATCATGGATCAACTCGTTTTGGTTGATCCATGTTTGCCATGCTTACCAATAATGGGGAAAATAAATGAGAGAAATTCATGAATTTAATAATAATCTCTTACCATGGATTGTTCATTGACTTTGGTGTGAGAACAAAGTACGAATATAGATTCATTGTCGATGAAGAGGTCCCACATTAGAGGAAACCGAAGATAATGGAATTCATCGTGCCAGCCACACGCGTCTGATCCTGGGCTCATTCATTGGTTCCTCGTAGTCGAAGGGGTTCTTCATCGGCAAGAGATTTTTTAGTTAGAGGATGGGATTCTCCACGATTCTCTAAAGAGTTCTCTCCTTCTCATTTTTCTCACCAATACAAATAGGTTCCAACATAATTTAAATTAAGAAGAAATTATGTTGGAACACACACACACACACATTATGTAAAAATTAATGTATGTCGTTGGCACAATTAATGTGGAGGAAGCTCAAGAGGCTCCACCACATTAAATATGTAGTTGAGGGGTTTCTCCATCATTAAGAGGGGATTTCAAGAGGCTTAAGCCTCGGGTGGTCCCCACCACCATAACCTCTCATGGGTGGTTAGAGTCGGGTGGTCCCTCACCACCATAACCTCTCATAGGAGGTTAATTCAGGTGGTCCCCACCTATGAAACTTCCACATGGGATTTTCAAAACAAAATAAAATCAAATGTTACACATTTTATTTTATTTTATTTTTTTCATGAAAAAACCCAAAAAATAACTTTCGCCCTCGACCAACTACCATCGAGGTGAAAGTATCTTTAATCGAATACTAGCACTGAGAGTTCAAAGGTGTCCTCATATTTCAATTCCAAGCACTGGTTTAAAATTTAGAAAAACTAGCTCGCTCATTTACTGAACGTACCTAAAAAATGTTCAGAAATTCATTCCAGTCAGTTCGGGCCTTGGACTCAGGCGCCATCAATTTTCATAGACTCGTAAAATTCACACTTAATTACAAAAAATTTAAGGATATTTTGGGTCTTTACATTCTCCCAAACTTAGGTCTTTATGTCCCTGTAAGCCACATTTAAATCTAAGGGAACAAGGGGGGTACTGAACACATATTTAAGCCTCCCACTCCCATGTGCTATCTTTGAGGTTCTCGTGCTGCCAGTGAATGCATACTAGAGGTATCGACTGTCCATGATGGACCCGCTCCTGTCGATCCTCAATCTTAACTAGAACCTCAGAAAATTTCTTCCCATCATCGACATCCAGCTCACCATGGTCGACGATTTGTGAAGGGTCGTGCATGTATCTCCACAGCCGGGATACAGGGAAGGCGTCATGCACCCGGTTCAACTGAGGTGGAAGAGCTAAGTGGTATTCCACCTCAAAAACTCTATTGAGGACCTGAAAAGGTCTAATAAACTTCAAAGATAACTTTCCACCTCATCCAAATCTCCACAAACCTCATCGAGGTGAGATCTGTAGAAAGGCATGGTCGCCAACCTCGAACTCCATAGGCCTCTATCTCCTGTCGGTATAAAACTTATGCCAGCTCTGTGTAGTCTTCATCTGCTCTTAGATGATCTGCACTTTCTCTGTGGTAGCATGTACCGTCTCTGGTCCCACTAGTGCTAACTCCCCTAGGTTAGTCCAACACAATGGTGGTCTGCAAGGTCGCCCGTAGAACGCCTCGATAGGAGCCATCCCAACAGAAGAGTGACAACTGTTGTTGTACGAAAACTCCACCAAAGTAAAGAGATCCAACCATATTTGACTGAAGTCGAGGACACAATCATGCGACATGTCCTCGAGGGTCTGAATGGTCCAATAATTCTGACCATCCGTCTGAGGATGGACGGAGGTGCTCAAAAGAAGTTGCATCCCAAAAGACTCTTGAAACCCCTTCCATTGTCGAGAAGTAAAATTCTTATCACGATCGGAAACAATCGTTGAGGGTAATCCATGTATCTACACAATCTCATGCTCATAGAGGCATCCCAAGCTCTCTACTGAACCCTACTCTCTGATCAGTTAGAATTGGGCCGACTTGGTGAGTCGGTCGACGATCACCCAGATAGAATAATGACCTCTAGATGTTCATGGAAGTCCTATCACGAAGTCCATGGATATCCCATCCCACTAACACTCTAGGACCTCCAAAGGATGAACCAAGACTGCTAGTACCTGATGCTTTGCCTTCACTTGCTAACAAGTGAGGCACTGAGAGAAAAAATTTGTAACTGCTTTCTTCATTCCCGGCCACTAGTGCTATCATCGGAGATCATGGTACATATTCACCACTCCCGGATTTACCGCTAGAGGGGATGTGTGGAACTCCCTCAACACATCCTCTTGAAGTGACACAGGTACCATAGAATGTACTTTGAAGAGGATGACATGCTCCCCACCTGCAGAAAATCCATCAGGTGCCTGTCATATGGATATCTGAGCACATCATGCCTCGCAGTCAGCGTCCTCATGCTACACCTCCCTCAGTCGCTGAATAAGTGGGGGAGTGACTGTAGGAGACTGAAGGAAAACTACTCCATCTCTATCCACAAAGGATATCTCAAAAGAAACTAACTACTCTTTTGACTCGCCTAGAAGCTGTTTACTAGACCTCATGTTGAGTGCATCCGTAACAACGTTCCCCTTAATAGGAATATAGACTATCTTGAAGTCATTTTCCTAATAGAACTCAAGCCAACATCATTGTATTAGGTCCAGGTGATTTTGAGAGAAGATATACCAGAGACTCTTTTGATTAGAGTACACTGTAAAATGTCCACCCATCAGATAGTGTCACCACATCTTTGAGGCAAAGACAACTGCTGCTAACTCCAGGTCATGGGTAGCGAAGTTCTTTTCATGCTGTCTCAGCTGTCGAGAACCATATGTGATCACTGCTCGCTCCTACATTAGGAGACATTTGAGTTTAGTCCCTGATGTGTCGTAGTAGACTACATACCCTATGCCCTCCTCTCGAAGCTTCAAGATGGGGTCACTAGTCAGCCTCTACCTCAGCTCCTGAAAACTCCGCTGGAATTTCTCTGACCAAATGAAGTGTTGACCCTTCTACGTCAATGCTGATATTAGTGTTGCAACTCTGGAGAAGTCTGGAACAAACCTCTGGTAGTATCCAGCCAAACCCGGGAAACTTCATACCTTCGTCACACTCTTGGGTGGCTCCCAAGAAAATACTTCCTTAATCTTCACTGGATCCACTGAAACTCCAGCCTCCGAGATGACATGTCCCAGAATGTTAATCTCTCATATCCAGAACTGGAACATTGAGAGCTTACAATAAATATGGTGCTCTCGGAGTGTGTCCAATACTACCTATAAATGATCGACATGCTTCTCTTCAGTAGCCAAATAGATCATAATATCGTCTATAAAGACTACTACAAAGAAATCAATGTATGGATCAAATATCATATTCTATGAGTCCCATAAACATTGCTGGAGTGTTGGTTACACCGAATGGCATAACCAAGAAAACATAATGGTCTTACCGACATCTGAAGGTCGTCTTCTACACATCCTCATCTCATACTTTGAGTTAGTGATAGCCTGATCTGAGGTTTATCTTCGAGAACCACCGTGCTCACTTTAGCTGATCAAAGAGATCGTCAATCCACAGAAGTGGGTACCTGTTCTTCACTATCACATGGTTCATGCGCTAATAGTCAACAAAAAGCCTCAAGATCCCTTCCTCCTTCATTGCAAATAGAATTGGGGCTGCCCAAGGTGATACACTAGGCTGGATGAACACCTTCCCCTATGGTTCCTCCAACTGTACCCACAGCTCACGAAGCTCCGTGGGAGACATCTGATACGCTAGTGTAGATATCGGTATCGTCCTAGGGTATAAGTCAATGTAAAAGGTCATCTCTCTAAAAATAGGTATACTTAGGACATCATTATAGAAGACATCCATGTATTGGTCCACCACTACTGGATAATTCAGACTCTTCACATCAACCACACATAGGGTAAGGCTATACAACCGATGAGTGATCTACTACAACTTCCTCTAGGAAATTCCATCATACGCTTCCAGTGAAGGTAAACCTCGTCCCATCCATGTAGAAAGACCATACTTTGTGCCTAAAATAGTCTATCTGAGCATGGACTGTAGATAACCAGTACATACCAAAGATGACATCGTAATGCCTCGATTCTGCTACAAGGATATCCCAGCCGAAGTTCTCTCCTCCTAGAGTAAGATCACACTGCCTGTACGAGTGCGTAATCATTGAATCTGCTCCCATATAAGTCTCTAACCAGAAGGAACGATCCAAAAGATTCATCAGCATCTACATGCTTCGAAACGAGGGTTGTTGAAATAAAAAACAACTAGAACTTGTGTCTATAAGAACTATAGCTAAGTTGGAGTAGACACAGATCATACCGCAAATCATCTATGGAGCACCATGATCGTAATCCTAAGCTACCTCGAGCTGAGCTCTCCACTATCCACCTACTCCCTGCGGTCGGGGTGGACCTCCTTATGGTGGTGGTGGTAAAATCTCAAATCATAGTGCACCACCAACTACACGACTATGTCCTTTGCCATGTCTACCTACACCCTACAAACCTCATCGGTTGAACCTCTTCCTCTACTTGGGCGGTCCTTCGACCATCTGCTGATCATCCGTAAGGCGGGTCAGACAGTCACAAGCCCTTGGACCATGCCCACCTCATGTGTAACATTTCCCAATCTTGGTATGACTGGCTCTGCCTCAGATACCCCTCACAACCGATCACTAGTCATGCGGTCTTCCACATGTATGTCTGGTCCTCTTGGACCTCTACGACATCTGTCTGCTGCCAGCTACAGAAGACTCCTCTACGTGACGGCTGTGGTGAATCTCGCTGCAAGTGACTTATTAGCAAGGAAACTCTCCACTAAGAGGGCTCTCTTTAACACCCCCGCCTGTGTTGGGATGTTGAGTGATATCATCAAATCCCTAATCTCCCACATGAGTCCCTGCTTGAAGGTTCGATCCTGGAAGAAAGGGTCCCTCACCATTTTAGTGGAGTAGCATGATAGGTCAGTGAACCTTGCTGAGTACAGAGCTATAGTCATGCTATCCTACTGTAGATGAATAACCTACTGTATGTGCATTGCATGAAGAGTCTATGGGACAAAATCTGCCTCAAATATGATCTCAAAGTATTCCCAGAGAAGCGTCACCTCGTCGTGAACCAGGAGCATCAAGCTCCACCATCTACCCCATACTGCTTGTAGAAGGATGGTGACAAGGTTCATCATGAGATCAGCAAGTGTCCCTACCAGTTGGAAGACTCTCACTACAGCCTCCAACCAATCCTCAGTTGCCAGTGGGTCCATCTCTCCCCTAAACCATGGTGGCCTCTAGCGCTGGAACTCGGGAAATGTCCTCAAGAGGCATGCACTTTCTTCTTGTTGGGTCTGGTGGAATCAGTGGCCCAACGAGGAATGTTATCACTAGGGCCTCTGTTGGTGCCTCTACTAGAAAAGGCCCTTGAACCGAGGCCTTGTCTCTCGGTGTGCTATCAGTGCATACAACTATCAGAACCCTAGCTAGTTGTCTGCGTGGAGGAATCTTGAAAAGAAATAGGTGCGCCACGGTTAATAAGTTATAAATGGTGAGATAACTCAAAATATCAAAAATAAAACTCTTCAAAACACACACGCAATCAATGTTTTTGTGTACTGAGTTAGAAATCATAATTTAGTCTCTTGGTGTATGGATTCGTCGACCAACACACAAACACTAGATTCCCTAAACTGATAACCAAACCTACTATACATAACACTATTTTTGTTAAAAGAAAGATCAAAGTCATATGTTATGGGATAGAACTGACTCCTTTGATGCAAATTTGTCCAAACCCATCCCTCGGGGCCTGTGCGGTGACTACCCCAAGCCCGATTTCCTCTGGAGAGGGGCTGGTGACTAGCACCAAAGGTGTAATTCCCTATAACTAGGAAGGCATTCCCTTTATAACCTGTAAACACACAACCAAGACCACAATAAGATATGAAATCAAGTAAACTTAATAGTAAACAGAGTGAGTACAATACGAAAAAGGGGCCATAATACAAGACCAACTAGAAAGTAGAAGGAAAACTGGAAAGTACAAGTCAAATGATAGGCGAAAAGAAACTCCTGAATCTTCCAACTCAATTAATAATTTAAGGGTAGGTACAGATCGTCTCCTCAGCAATCCACAACCACCCATCTCCTTTGTGTACCGACATTCTGTATGGTCCACCTCCGAGCACTGTCTAGTCATGGTAGCCTCATCCTCAGTCAGCGTTGTCCGTCTAATGCATCCCACACAACAAGGTGTGGGCATATCCCGTGCAGGGGTGAGTATAATGATACTCAGTGGGGACCTCGAGACCCTCAAGGTCACACAAAATCCCCCAAGGATAAACCAAAAGGTATTAAGTCAAGAGATAACACTACATAGGTATATTCCCATACATATACCTATGTTTTCAATTAATCCATCTTAATCATGAGGAAAACACAGAGGTAATGACTCACCTCACACCAAGTATAACATAGGAACAATAATAGAGATGATTTGTTATATCTACTGAATCATCTACTCTATTATGTGTCTTTTCTGCTGACCTGCAGAGAATCGATAGGATCTAACCCACAGGGGATCGCAAGGAGCTAACCCACACAAGATCGGTAGGAGCTGACCCACACAAGATCACTAGGAGGTGACCCACATAGGATCACTAATAGATGACCCACGTAGGATAACATGGAGTTGAACCACACTAGATCGCTAGGAGCTAACCCACAAAGGATCTCTAGGATCTGACCAACATAGAATCTCTAAGAACTGACCCGCACATGATTGCTAGGAGTACTCTTCTCGTCACAACCACCTACTAGGTTTTCGCACTAGGATTTCTTGTCTCAAGGAGAGTCTTATCCCAAAGACAATGATCAATTCTCAAACTGCCATTATTTCTAAGAAAAATTATCTCAATTGTTCACCACGTCATAGGGATCTGAATGCAACAGACGGTGCGTCAATCAGACACCCATTCTATGAGTTATTTTCTATTTAGTCCCAAGGGCTCGATTGGATTCATGCTCGATCCAACCCGACCATTCCACAAAATTATCCAAAACATCAGTGGTATATACAAAAGGTACCATCTCACTCTAGGGTTTCCATCACCACTGACGGTTCCTCAAACAGATGTCTGGTGCCAATGTTATGCCCAAAAGAGCGTAAATGGGTCGTTGTGGGTGCGAGTCTAGTCCGGCCAAGTCGGACCGACCTGGCCCAACCCATTCTAGGCCGACCTGGTCTAAGCCAACCTGGACTGACACACTAGGTCTGGCCTACTCCGCTTGGCAGCCTGGCCCGTTGGGTTCGGCCCGACCCGGTGGGTCCGGCCCGGCCCGCAGGACGGTCTGACAGGCTGTGAGGGCCCGTAGAGGGCCGTGAGTGGTGCCGCGAGGGCGACTCGACTGTGGGGCGGCTCAGTCGTGGAGGGTGCCGCGAGGGTGGATCAGACTAGGGGTGCCGTGAGGATGGCTTGACCGAGGGGTACCATGAGGGTGGCTCTGCCCGGGGGTGCCGTGTGTGCGGCTCAGCTGAGGGGTGGCTAGGTGAGATCGTAGGTGGCACGGTGGGGCCACAGACGGCGGAGGTTACTTAGAGGGAGAGGCCGCAGGAACTGGCTCGACTGTGGATGATGGCGGCGTCTCGGGTAGGGGCTTGACAGTAGACGGCGACGGCAGCCTGGGCGGTGAGGCCGCGGGCGGCGGCAATGCCGCTGGCGGCGACAGTTGTTCAGGAAGCGGCCTACCCATGGATAGAGACAACGGCTCAGCCGATGATGGAATGGGTGGTGGCTCGGCTACAGACTGGGGCAACTCGGTGGGTGGCTCGTCTGCTGACGGCGGCGGCTCGGGTGGCGGCTTGGGCTGTGGCTTGGCCGTGGATGGTGGGGCACCGTGCCTTCACCGGCGGCCGGTTTATCTGGACTATCTATTCATTCATCATTGCGGTGTAAGAAACATTGTTCCATCATGAATAACACAATAAGGAAGACCGGCGGAGGGGTCGGTCCATGGTTGTTTGGCCCACACCCTGTGTGTTTGAGCAGTAGCAAGCGACTCAACAAAAATATGTGTCATGAACGACAAAATCTTCAATTTAATATGAATCATGGATCAACTCATTTTGGTTGATCCATGTCCTCCATTCATACCAAGATCGAAGAAAATAAACAAGAGAAATCCAGGAATTTAATAATAACCTCTTACCTTGGATTGTTCGTTAACGTTTGTGCGAGAAGGATGTACAAACATAGATTCGTCATAGATGAAGAAGTGCCACATTGGAGAAAGTCGAAGATATTGGCGTTCGTCACGCCCGCCACATATCTTTGATCCCTAGCTCGTTCATTGGTTATTCGTAGTCGAAGGCGTTCTTCGTCAGTGAGAGCATTTTTCATTAGAGGATGGGATTCTCCATGATTATCCAAAGAGTTATCTCCTTCTCCTCCCCCCCCCAAACAGAAAGAGGTTCCAATATAATTTAACATAAGAAGAAATTATGTTGGCACACAAACATATATTGGAAAAATTAATGTATGGAGTTGGCACAATTAATGTGGAAGAAGCTCAAGAGGCTCCTCCACATTAAAGAGGGAGTTGAGAGGTTTCTCCGACATTAAGAAGGGAGTTCAATAGGTTTAAGCCACGGGTGGTCCCTGCCACCATAACCTCTCAAGGGAGGTTAATTCAGGTGGTCCCCACATGTGAAACATCCACTTGGGAGTCTAAAAAAATAAAAAAATTGTTACACACATTATTTGATATTATTCATTTCACGAAAAACCCAAAAAATAACTTTCACCCTCGACCAACTTCCGTCGAGGTGAAATTCTCCTTAAAGGAATACAGGCACTGCGAGTTCAACAGTGTCCTTAGATTTCAATTCCAAGCATCAGTTCAAATGTCAGAAAAAACTGCTCGCATGATTACTGAACGTACCCTAAAAAAAGTTCAGAAATTTATTCCGGGCACTCCGGGCCTCGAAATCATGCACCGTCAATTTTTGCAGACTTGAAAAATTCCCATTTAATAATGAAAATTTTTTCATGGAAATTCTGGGTCTTTACATTAAAAAATATGTCTCAATGAAATGGAAATTAAGTGAAATCCATTACAACAAGATTCTATTTGGTTGAACATGATTCTACCTCATGTATAATGGTTTTATGGATCTTGATAATTTAGTAACGAACCATATTTTTTTTAGTATATGATATTTAATAATCTGATGACATATTACCACCCATTTATTAATAATATTTCATTATTTTCAATTTATCTTGTGTTAATTTCTTTATATAATCATGAATATTTTGTTTTGAATGTTCTAGTACATATAAATATGATATTGATAAATTATATCCATAATTATATTAAGATTATAAATATAACAATTAGTCATTATATTCACTTTTAGAATAATTCTTTATTTTTGGACCTCAAAAATGAATCACAATGCTTTGTGGAGACAATTGGCCATATGTACACACGAGTAAAAATATCATTCCCTTAGTGGGGGAAAAGGTAAGGAAAGGAGTAATATTAAAATTAAAATAATATACATCATGTAAAATATATCAGATATGTTTATTATATTTATCCTTTATTACTTTCCATTGAAGTCATTTGTGGAAAAATTAATCACATCGCTTTACGAGGCAGTAGTGTGTCGTACTCACGAGAGACATTATCATGTTTTAAATAGAATATAAAATAACATGGAATATGAGATATTATAATTTAGGTAGTAAAATTATATAAATAATATTATATATATATATTCATTAAATACAACATAATATCCATTGGTGAGTGGTGTTTATGGAAAATTAGTTACATGAGTTCATGAGGCAATAGTTCACCGTACACATGAATGATGATTTTGTTTCCATTGGATTGTTTTGGATAATGATAACTATTATTACATAAACATAATAATATATTATTATACATTAATAAACTATTTTTTGTTATATATTAATCTTTGGGACATAATTGATTGTAGAAAAAGAATAAATAAATGGAAAGATCTCTATTAAAAAATTACCTTCTCTTAGAGAGACCCAATTTTGATCTCTTCTTAAGGACACCAGGGTTGGTATTTTGGGGTTAAAAGAACCAATATTATGTGACTAATGATTTTATTGAGATATTTTGGTAGGTTTTGGTATATCCAATTCTCCTTATAGGAGTGAATAAGTGAGGGGAGTGAATGCCCTTTTATAATATTAAAAAAGTGGATTTTTTTAAATACACAAAACTAATCAACAATGGGAAACAAATTCACAAAATGTGACACCAAAATTGATTCATAATTTATTTTATGGATGATATGGTTTATCTAAACTTAAAAAAATATTAACACATACTTTTGACTCATTATTCCTCATCCTTTATGTTTGCTTATTTTTACCAGCAAATTTCTCACTATGGTAATTTTTATATTTTAATTTACCATGGATATTTTATATTTAAGACTAAAAATAAAAGTATTAATATTAGATTATTAGTCCCAATTATTATAGATATTAAAATCAATTTATCAATACGATCTATATGCGTGGAAAATTAATTTGAGGAGAAGCACATATAATGGAAAAAACCTTATTTTATCTGTTACCTTAATAATTAAATGTTAATGACTTTCCTAATTATTATGGAAAAACATATGTTGAACATATTACATAATATTAATTATGATTATTCTAACCATTGAATCCATACACTTCAATATAACTCATATAATTACCCAAATATTATTTAAAATATTCCAAAAATAAATGTCAAGAAAATATTTTTCAAGAAATTTATTTTTCGTGTATATATTGATATTATATAAAATATTTAGACAATAATAGTCATTATATTGATTTAAATTGATATATTTAGATAAATAATATAAATATTTAATATAAATATCTCATCATCAATGTAGTGACCCAAAGCTTGACCTTCATGCACATTACATTACTTTTCCGGAATACTTAATACATAAAAAAAAAACAAACACTCAAGGACCATAATGGTCTAGTGTCTTTGGAAACATGGAATATAAACTCTTAATCATGTTGAAAGATCTTTAACATCTCCCATAACGATCTTCACCTTTTTGTTTCCTTACCTAAAACGTTTCTTTTAATCCTGGGGGAAAAGAAAACATAAAAAGGGTGAGCTCAAATGCTCAATAAGGGTAAGCATGGAGAAAATAAAACATACCATATACATTTGAACATAAAAACATGAACATAATGTTTAAACATCAAGATCTTGAGAAATGAAATAAAACATGGCAGTATATAAGGAATAGATCATAATGGAACCTCAATCATGATAAAATAGCAAGGGAGTAAAACTTTTAATTGTGGAAAACCATTAAGCACATGATATGATTTCCATATTAGCCAAGACATTGCTGTCAAGACCATCTTAGTGGACAAAGTCCCTTACTGAACCAGGTTTACTTGTCGATCTAGCCCTGTATTACTGAACCAGATTTACTTGTCATTCAATACATGTCTATCTAATGAGATATAAATATTTACCCAATGCATTGGAGGGAGATATAGGTCCCACCCATCTCATATTGAAATCATTATTACATGTGACACAAAATAAACATACATCATTCATAATAACCCAACAAATAAAATGGGTTTCATAAACATCATCACATCATTACATAATACATATAAAAGAAATGGATATCATTTCATAATAATAAAAATCAAACCATGTAAATAATAGAGACATTATACTTGAAACATACACATATGAAATAATGTCATCTTAGATGGAAAATGGTTTTGATAAAACACTTGAAAAGAATTCTTGAGGAAAATATCCTTTATTATTCAAAATCATTTTATTTTCAAAAAATGCCATGCAATTTTAAAAGAAATGGATTTTATTGAAAATAATCATTAAATATTTTAGATTATGCTTCATGAAGAAAAGTCGTTATAAAACCATAAAAATCTGTTTATGCCATATATGTTAAAAAAACAATCTCCTCGTACTTTTGTTGGAAAATTCAAAAGCACCACTTATGGTAAAAAAAAGAGAGATTCCATCCATAACACAAAGTAAAAGTAAAAGAATGGTAAAAAAGACATTAAACATACATGGAAGAATATTAAACACTTTATGAAAAACATTTAATAGACATGGATGAAAAATAGAACCCCTGTAAATACTTACGTATAAGCAATCTCGGATAAAAATGAGATTGAAAAATTATCCCTTACCTTAGGTCCGATATGATTCGTACGTATACAAACCTCATGTATAATGATTTAAATAATGTCATTTTCTTATTACAGAATCATATTCATTGTTATTATATCATATATGGTTCGAGTATGACTTTATATTACCCGTTCTTTTGTAAATTCCATGTTAAAGCAGGGTTTTGGGTAAAATCATTTTATTTATCATACATGTTTGGACTTGTTGTTCTTGATATTATTATTACATATATCATGATTTAATTACCTCCATAATGTAAATCATGATTTATATATCATATATATTCAGTATATATATATATATATATATATAAAATAGATAGATAAATGAAATGAAACCCACCGTTCATGGAGACGGTAGGCCGTACGTACGCATTAACACAATTTTCCTTTCCTTATTGACTTGAATGGAAGTAAGTAGATGACATATATATATATATACATCAATCCAGTAGCTTTATCATGTCATATATTTTATTATTATTCATTATATATACTTAATAATCATTCTTGAGCTGTTAACATGGAGAATGAATCTCATCGCGTCGTGGAGACGGTAATCCGTACTTACGCACGAGCGATGATATCGTTTCCATAATTAATGAATTGAATTGGAGTGGATGATATAATATCTTAGAATCCATATGATGTTATAATAATCATATATAGTCATTATTTACACCATTATACCCATCTAAGTAAGGTGGTGGTGGAAAAACTGATTACACCATGGCGTGGAGACGGTATTCTGTACGTACGCATGCGCTGTGATTTCATTTTCCGTAGGATGGAAAGAAGTTGAAATGGGGTTGTTTTATTTTTATAATAATATATAATTATATGAGTTATACTTATGTTATTAATTCATAATGAAACAACTAAAGTAGAGGATGTAGAAGAAGAAATAAACATGAATGAATCAGTAAAAGAGATTATTTATTCTTTGACGCACCTCCTTTATGATTCCTCTTAAGTGACTAGAGTTGGACATTTGAGAATCCAAGAACCTCAATAATGGTGATAGGAAAGTGGATAAGAGAAATTGGTAGGGGTTGGCCTAGATTCAAGGCTCAAAAGGGTGTGAAGAGAAGAGGGAAGGGGTACCCTTTTTATAAGGGAGGAGAGGGGCACCTTTGGAAACATAAGAAATAATAATTTATAATAAATTGAAACCCCACTTAAAGTCCTCAAAAAATGACTTATATTCGAATATTATATTATATAGGGTTGTAATCTCACCCAAAAAAATTATACATGTTGAGAATTTATTTTAAACAATATCAACATGATTTATCCTTATTTAATCTATTTAACTTTATTTGTGGTTATAAGATTCTAAATTTTAAATTGTTATAAATAATTACTTATGTGTTGTGAATTTTCCATAATTGGATAATTTATGACATTGTATACCATATAAATTTTAATTTAAAATTGTTAAATATTTTTGTGATTTTTAAACACTATTATTTTATTTTATTTTTATAAAAAAACAATTGTGTCAATTTTTACACTATTCATTTACCTGAATTTAAATAAAATCCACACTAAAGATATGTTATAAATAAAATATTTTATAGATTCAGAACATGTCATATGTATCTATAAAATTCTTGTAGAACATTAAATATTTCATATAATATTTATTTTAATATTTCTAAAACCATTAATTTCATTTTTCAATCAATAAAATAATTTGAACATCACTATTTTGTCACCATTAATGATAATTATTTAATCCTTAAAAATTATAAATAAATCCACATGATTTGGAGAATTTTATAATCTTTCTGGAGACTATTCAGGTTGGAAATTCCATGAAGTTTATCACTATATTAAAATTATTATACTTATAAGATTTAAGAGAGTGATATGTTTTCACTTTCTTTGGTTTTATTAATAATTATATTATTTCATAGTCAAAAGACCAAGAAATGAATCTATACCGACCCTTAGGAGATATGGGTCAACTTTAATTCATCCAACATGATTTTGGAAAGTGTTATGTAAATTTTATAATCTGATTTTTACCCTTAATTACCAGATTTACCTTTAACTGTAGTAAATAAAAATTACCGTAGTTACTATTCATAATATAAAAAATTTAACCTATTAACATAATTTGGACCCACTGAATTCAAATATGGAATCCATTTTTCAAAATTCAAAACACAGAAGTTGTATTAATTAATTTAAAATTAATCCTGTTGTTAAGAAAACGGGTTTTAAAAGTTAAAACATTGCCAAAGATTGAAATGTTTTTACATATGAATTCAATGTAAAATTAATGGTAATTACATAAATTATATTTATTGGTAAAAATATTTTCACTTTATACTTTACAACCATTCAATATTATAATTTAACCATATAAATTATTACGATGAAAAAAGTTGTTTTTAATTAAAATATAGCGTGTTTTTACTATTCATTAAAATATGAAAGTTATCAGAAAAATATCAAAACATTATCCAATTTAAATTTTTATATCTTGATTCGAAAGAAGATGTTTATTTTTTAAAATTTAACTTATAAACTTTTCAAAAATTATATTTAAAATGGGTGTGCCATCAAAAGGCGGCAAAACTGCATTTTTTGAAAAATACTTATTTTACACGAAAAAAATATTTATTTTTTCTCATACCATATTCTAGAAAATGTGTAAGATTAATAATAATGTTATAAAATTCAATATTTAGTTAATAATAATCATAACAGCTAGTCCATAATAATATTATAACTATAAATCGTTGTTTAGTGAAACCCGGTATTGCGTACAACACACGCTATCGAGGAAGGTCGTGATTGCGTGTAATGCAAGACAAGTCAAGGTTGCATGTAGTACAAGACACCTTTGTTTTTGTGTATAACAAAATCCAACCATATTTCATTTATACATTGAATATATATATATATATATATACACTCAAAGTTGTGAACTTGAAATTGTGTGTAACACGATCCAAGAATAGTGTTGCGTATACTGCAAGCTAATACAATGTTGTGTATAGCGCAAGATAATCTTGGTGTAGCATATGAAAGGAATTAAAAAGAATATATCTCCTAAAATCTTGAGGTGTTACATTCTACCCGCCTTAAAATGAATTTCGCCCTCGAAATTCGTTGGTCTTATAAATCATTTACCACTTGTAAGTTTCCTTCATAAAAACCCACATCATAAAAAAGAATAACAAAACTTAATTTTAAACACAAAATTAAGAGACATAACAGTTACCCAGATTAACTAATCCCTGGGTTTCCACATAAGAGAACATCGGTGAAAATATGGGTATAGAAGAGAAATCTAACCATCAAGTTCTGATGGAGAGTGGTAGAGATCATGGCTATGAAAAATCCAATAATCATGAAGCCATAAATTTGTGATTATATAAGGTAACATCTGATTCATCATATATGAGAGCACTAGGACACCATTTTTGGTTTTCAAGATCATTTCCCTAATGTTGAATAATAATTGAATTAAAAGAAATACTTACTTAATTTTGGTAGAATCTCACTGTTGTTCGTGCCATGAACAATTTCAACATCATCTCTTAAAAAATGAAGTTGAATTTGTCATTCGTGATGTGTTAGCAGGTCATGCGATAGAATTATAGGTCATTCCATCTATTCTCAACAAAAAGGTTAGAACATGTTAATATAAGTCCAACTATAGTGTGATAATAAATTAATCTTAAAACAAAAAATAACTTATATTATCCATAAATGGATAACATTATAATCCTTCCAAAAAAAATTTATAGGAGGTGAACTAAATCCACTTAACATTTGTCTCCGCTATCTCATAAAGTAGTTATTGATTGTCATGTTCCTTAATCATGTATTCTCTTGAACGATGAATTACTATTGAACCTTAGTAAAAACATGAATGCGGTCAAAAGTTAACTCTTTCCACATACCAAAATCCCAAAATTTCTATATACTCAAACCATGATATCACTTTGTCCTTATATTAGTTATGAGCTCATGATTACAATCAAACATATTATTTTCTCCTTATCCCTTAATTATGTGCATATCATCTATTTTTCAAAAATATCTCAATCTCTTTTCATGGTTACCGATACCATAAAATTATTAAAAACCAAAATGATCCAATACATAGATATTCCAATATTCAATGATACTATAAATGAGATTCCACAACATTATCTCAGAATCCTGTTACATAAAAACTTATTCATTCCACATCATCGTTGTTATACTCAACATCACAAATTGTTATTGCATGTGACTTCCCTTTATCCTTTGCCTTAAGAGGTTGCTCAAGTCGATCATCATTAACCCTTGGATTGGGGCATTGATGAGCATAATTCCCCATTTCCTTGCACTTGATGCATTGAAGTGTTTGTGGAGCGTTCTAAGTAGTCTTCTCTATATTCATGTCATTACAAACCATTTTCCCATTACTTCGGAACTCAGCTGCTCGGTGATATTCTTTTCCACACTTGAAACATTTTTTAGTACCTTTTAGAAAATCTCCACCATGCTTCTTTCCACACTTTGAGCATAATGAAACATTCACATTATTTTCACCATTGTTCTGAGATTTTTCTTTAAACTCCATCTTTCTTTTCTTGTCAAAACCATGAGATGGATATGTAACACCAACTTCCAGTTCTACCTTAATAGCACAACACCCAATTTCTTCATAGCTACTGAAGTCTCTTATAGATAATTCCCTTCAAATACCGGGTTTTAAGCCACTAAATAATCAATCAACTTTACTTTCAGGTTGAATGATAAATCTAGATTCATACCTTGGAAGCCTTGTAAAATTTTCCTCCTATATACCAAAAGATTCATCATTCATTTGCTTAAGATAAAGGATCTCCTTTTACATCTTTGTTCCAAGAATATAAGGAAAGTACTTATTGAAAAACAAGTTCTTGAACTCGTCCCATTCCTTGGATGCAATTTCATCTTGGGGCCTTGTATTCTTAATTAGAGTCCACCACTGGTCTGCTTCACCTTCTAAATGGTAAACGGCTAAAATGAATTTTTCATGTTCTGAACAGCGATGTATGGAAAATATCTTTTCATTGGTACTGATCCATTGTTCAGCAACAAGTGGATCTGAAGACCCATTGATAGAAGGTGGACGTTGCCTCATGAAGGACTCAATAGAATATTGTTCCCTTATCTGCTCATTTGGAAGTCTAGAATGATTCATAGCTTGAGTAAGTATAGCAATAAGTATTTTCACTCCATATACGAGAACATTGGTTTGTTCAGGAGGAAAATCATTGCATCATCCATTACATTAATCAACACGGTTCCTTCGGGTTCCAGCCATCATCTAAAACCCAAAAAGAGTAGTGTAAGAGGAAAAAATCATGCTAGGAAAACAACACAATAAAGGGGGATTAATTTCAATATCAAACAACCTAGGATTAATTATATGATCATTACTATAATCCTAGGACTATAACCTATAATTATGCTTAACCTTATGGAAATCCCAAGACATACCTTAGAAATATCTCTAGGGATCTCACTAAAGTTCTTGCATCCTAGTTTTCAAAGGTTAACTAAACCTTTCATCTGATACCAACTGTAGTGACCCAATTATTGAAGTACATGGACATTACAATACTTTTGCGGAATACATAATACATAAAAAACCAACACTCAAGGACTACAATAGTTTAGTGTCTTTGGAAACTTTGAATATAATCTCTTAATCATGTTGAAAGATCGTCATCATCTCCCATAACGATCTTCCCCTTTTTGTTTGTTTACCTAAAACCTTTCTTTTAATCCTGGGGGAAAAGAAAACATAAAAATGGTGTGCTCAAATTCTCAATAAGGGTAAGCATGGAGAAAATAAAACAATCCATATACATTTGAACTTAAAAACATGAAAATAATGTTTAAACATCATGATCTTGAGCAATGACATAAAACATGGAAGTACGTAAGGCATATATCATAATGGAACATCAGTTATGATAAAATAGCATGGTAATAGAACATTTAATTGTGGAAAAAAATTAACCACATGATATTATTTCCATAGTATCCAAGGAATTGCTACCAAGACCATCTTAGTGGACAATGTCCCTTATTGAATCGGGTTTACTTGCCATTCCAACCCTGTATTACTGAACCAGATTTACATGCAGTTCCATCCATGTCTATCTCATGAGATATAAATATTTAACCAATGAATTGTAGGGAGATATAGGTCCCACCCATCTCATATTAAAATCATTCATACGTGTGCCACAAAATAAACATACATCATTCATAATAACCCAACAAATAAAATGGGTTTCATAAACATCATCACATCATAACAAAATCCATATTAAAGAAATGGATTTAATTTCACCATAATAAAAATAAAACCATGTAAATAATAGAGACATTATACTTGAAACATACACATATGAAATATTTTCATCTTATATAGAAAATGGTTTTGATAAAACACTTGAAATGAATTCTTGAGGAAAATATCCTTTCTTATTCAAAATCATTTTCTTTTCACAAAATGCCATGAAATTTTAAATGAAATGGATTTTATTGAAAGTAATCATGAATGATTTTAGATTATTATTCATGAATAAAAGGCATTATAAAACCACAAAAATATGTTTATGGAGTGTAAGTTAAAAAAACATTCTCCTCGTACTTTTTTCAGAAAAGTCAAAAGCACCAAGTATGGTAAACAAAAGAATGATTCCATCCATAACCTAAAGTAAAAGTAAAAGAAGGGTAAAAATGACTTTAAAATACATGGATGAATATTAAACACTATATGAAAAACTTTTTATGGACATTGATGAAAAATAGAACCCCAGTAAATTCTTACGTATAAGCAATCTCGGATAAAAATGAGATTGAAAAATTATCCCTTACCTTAGGTCCGATATGATTTGTACGTATCCGAACATCCTGTATAATGATTAAAATAATTTCATCAAATTATTATAGAATCATATTCATTGTTATTATATCATATATTGTTCACTTATGACTTTATATTACCCGTTATTTTTTAAATTCAATGTTAAAGCAGGGTTTTGGTTAAAATCATTTTATTTATCGTACATGTTTGGACTTGTTGTTCTTGATATTATTATTACTTATATATTTATTTACTTACATCTAGAATGTAAATCATGATTTATATATCATATATATTCAGTATATGTATATAATAGATAGATAAATGAAATGTAACACACCGTTCATGGAGACGGTAGGTCGTACGTACGCATGAATGGTGTTTTCCTTTCCTTATTGACTTGAATGGAAGTAAGTAAATGACACACACACATATATATATAAATAAATACATTATCTTTATAATGTCATATATTTAATTATTATTCATTATATATAATTAATAGTCATTTTTGAGTGGTTAACATGGAGAATGAATCTCACCACATCGTGGAGACGGTAATTCGTACGTACGCACGGGCGATGATATCGTTCCCATAATTATTGAATTGAATTGGAGTGGATGATATAATATCTTATAATAATTTTGATGTTATAATAATAATATATAAGTATTATTTACCCCATTATACCCAACCAAGTAAGTTGGTGGTGGAAATACTGATTAAACCATGGCGTGGAGACGATATTCTGTACGTACGCACGTGCGGTGATTTCATTTATGTATGATGGATAGAATGTGAAATGGGGATGTTTCATATTTATAATAACATATCAGAATATTAGTGATACTTATGTTATTAATTCATAATGAAACAACTAAATAAGAGGAAGTATAAGAGGAAAGAAACTTGAAAGAATCAGTAGAAGAGATTACCTCTTCTTTGACGCACCTCCTTTAATCTTCTTCTTAAGGGACTAGAGTTGGCCTTTAGAGAAGACCAGAAACTCAAGAATATTTATAGGAAAGTGTAGAAGAGAAATGGGCATGGTTTGGCCGAGCTTCAAGGCTCAAAAGGGTGTGAAGAGAAGAGGGAAGGGGTACCCTTTTTATAAGAGATGAGAGGGGCACCTTTGGAAACATAAGAAATATTAATTTATAATAAATTTAAACCCTGCATAAAAACCTCAAAAAATGACTCATATTAGAATATTAGATTATATAGGTTTGTAATCTCATCAAAAAATAAAATTAATACATGTTGATAATTTATTTTAAACATTATCAACTTGATTTATCCTTATTTAATATATTTAACTTTATTTGTGGAAATAAGATTATAAATTTTAAATTATTATAAATAATTACTATGTGTTTTTAATTTTCCATAATTGGATAATTTATGACATTTTAGACCATATAAATTTAAATTTAAATTTTTTAAATTTTTTTGTGATTTGTAAACAATTTTATATTATGTTATTTTTATAAAATAACAATTGTGTCAATTTAGACACTATTCATTTACATGAATTTAAATAAAATCCACATAGAATATATGTTAGAAATAACATATTTAATAGCTACATAACATGTCATATTTATATATAAATTCGTTTAGAACATTAAATATTTCATATAATATTTATTTTCATTTTTTAAAACCATTTATTTGATGTTTCAATCAATTATATAATTTCAACATCACTATTCTGTCACCTTTAATGATAATTATTTAATCCATAAAAATTCTAAATAAATTTTAATGATGTAGATTATTTTATTAGATTTCAGGATACTATTCATTTTTTAAATTTCCCGAAGTTTATAATTATATTAAAATTATTATACTTATAAGATTTAAGAGAGTGACATGTTGTCACTTTCTATGGTTTTAATAATAATTATATTATTTCATGTTCAAAAGTCCATGAAATTAATATAGTATGACCCTTAGGTTATATGGGTGGACATTTATTCATACAATATGATTTTGGAATGTTTTAGTGTAATTTTATAATCTTATTATTACCCTTAATTATCAGATTTTCCTTTAACTGTTGTAAATAAAAATTATTGTAGTTACTATTCATAATATCAAAAAAAGTAACCTATTAATAGAATTTGGACCCACTGAATTCAAATATGGAATCCATTTTTCAAAATTCAAAACACAGAATTTGAAATAATCAATTTAAAATTAATCCCATTGTTAAGAAAACAAGTTTTAAAAGTTAAATCATTGCCAAAGATTGAAATGTTTTTGCCTATAAATTCAATGTAAAATTAATGATAATGAAATAAATTATATTAAATGGTAAAAATATTTTCTTTTTATAATTTAAAACCATTAAATATTATAATTTAACTATATAAATTTTTACGATGAAAAATTTTGTTTTTAATTAAAATATAGCATGTTTTTACTATTCTTTAAAATATGAAAGTTATCAGAAAAATAACAAAACATTATGCATTGTAAATTTTTATATAATTATTTAAAATTAGAAGTTTATTTTGTAAAATTTAACTTATAAAATTTTCAAAAATTAAATTTAAATTGGGTGCGCCATCAAAAGGGGGAAAACTGCATTTTCTGAAAAATACTTATTTTACCCGAAAAATATATTTTGATCTCATACCATGTTCTAGAAAATGTGTAAGATGAATAATAATGTTATAAAATTAAATATATAGTTAATAATATTCAGAACTTTTAGTCCATAATAATATTATAATTATATATCATTTTTTAGAGAAACCCGGTATTGCGTACAACACACGCTATCAAGGAAGGTCACGATTGCGTCTAATGCAAGCCAAGTCTGGGTTGAATGTAGTGAAAGACACATTTGTTTAATGTAGTTAAAGACACCTTTCAATACAAAATGAGTTTCCCAGAAAATAAACAGTATTTGGAGAAATATTTCTATTTACCATCAAATGCTATTATCATTATTTCTATTAAATTAATTTTTATCAACATTTTACTAAAAAATATTTTAATAAATTATTATAAAATAATTTATTAAGAGTTAGAAACTATTTTTCAATCATCCATAAAAGATTATTTATGAGGGGAAAATTAAAAATTATCAATACGCGGTTATTTTTAGCAAGTACATTCAAAACTAATATTCATCATAAATGAAAAATATTTTTGGGATAATAAATATATAAATATTAACATTATTTTAGAATTATTAATGTGGAATGTCCACATAATAAAATTAATTATTGAGGATGTGTGTATTGTTAAATATAAGTGGATTTGATATTATTTAGAAAAGAATATATTTTTAGGTATTGAGGGTCAAATTATTTAATTTTGATGTGATTGAATCCTAGAAATTTAATTTATATTACCTTATAAACAATTAGGTTGGTTTTTCTATATAACATCCTCCGGTTTCCACATCCATTCATCCCTTTTATGATTTTTCTAAAGTACCTTTACTAGTCGAGTCATTTCAATCCTCAATACTTATGCAGTAGTATCAAGAATTCAGATGGGATCATAAAATAAAGATATATTAGATTCCAATTATATCTCTTCATATGTGAGCACATGAAATTGGTCTGTAATATACCTCATTAACAATTATATGCTGATCAAATGTTTTACTTTAGAGATGATTTTTGGAATTTCCAAAAAAGATAAGCCGCATGTCCAATTATTTCTAGAATTTAAAAGGGTTCGATGTACTGAACAATCAGTTTTCCATTATTTTAAAACCTTATAAAACCCTTATGTGGATATTATTTGAAGGAAATAAGACATCTCACTTGAAATTCCATATTCATCTTATGATTTTCAACATAAATCTTTTTCTTAATTTTACTTACATTAATATCATCCTAGATAGTCTATAATATTATTTTTGTTTCACCATAATGTGTTTGTACTACATGTTTCCGTTCACCAAATTTATCTTAAAAAGACATGGCATGAAATCTATTTCAGAATAATACTTTATATGACCCTGTTTCAACAAATGAACAAAAATTATAGTTATAATAAAACTCGAAAAATGTAAACAATAATCTCACACACCTTGAAATATATGTTATCATTAACATAACATGTCTTGAAATGTTTGAATAGTCATTTATAATTAATAATCTATTCATGGAAGGTAGGAATTTCTCAAATGAATATCAGTATCAAGAACCTTCTGAAGTATTTTCCAAAATATTGATGTAAATCATAGATCAGGATAAAAAACAAATGAAAGAGGTGAGAAATGATTTTTTAAAACTTCACTAATATGGATCCTTGTGCGTTGATCAAGAGGTAAATATTCTCTTATGGGGAGAAAATATTCAGATTTTTCTAGGTGTTACATAATAACCCATATTGAATTATTTTTTAGGAGTCTTTAGTAGTCTTATAACAATGTCTATAGTAATTTCATCCCATTTACTCATAATAATAGGAAGAGGATTCATGAATCCAAAAGTATGATGTCTATTAATCTTGATTTGTTGAAAAATCATGTATCTTGATGCATAGTATGAAATTTCCTATATCATGGTATCCTATAAAAAATTTTCACTTAGATACCTACACTTATTGGATATACCAGGCTTTATAGAGGAGTTTGAGTTATAAGAATCATTAAGTAATTATTATTTTAGATAATGTATATATGGAACACAAAATCCCTTACCAAAGTTCAAAAGACCATATTCGCAAAGAATGTTTTATTATTCCCCATCATTCCAAGCTTTAATTTTCTTAAAAATTTCTTATCATTAGATTAATACCTTTTAATCATTCTTCATAACTATGTTTTTATATTCATTTCTTAAAAGAGAAATGCCAGTCCTTCCTTAATAATTTCCTTTTACAAATTTACTATAACTATGAACGTAGGATCCCTCTCAATATTCATTTGGTTCAGAACTCCATGATGTTTCTTTTTTCATGAGTATTCTACATTAAATAACATCTTTACTTAACAGTGTATTGATCAATTATGATATAGGGGTAGATTGATCCATGAAATTTCCCCATGTGAGAGTCGTTTTATAAAAATATTTGGTTTAAGAACTTATAGTATTTGTATATCTGTCATATTTAACCATTGGGACAATATATCCACATCATCAATGAAATTTTTATTGTTTCCAACCCAAGAAAATGGGTTCAATAGTTCTATTCACGAGTCTTCAACTACATTGATACATATGCAATAAATTTATCATTTATCATAAAGAAACAAAATGGTCCCCTCTTTGATTCATTACTCTTTTTCACAAACCCATCATTTCCTGATAGCAGAGTCAAAATTGGAGCCTTGACTATAATCCTCATCAATTATTGAATAAAATATTTATATTAACTTTTCCCTATGATATTAAACACTATTTTTTAAACTTGGTTAATGGGATATCATATGAAGAAAATTTCTCAATGAATTAATGAAATTATCCTACATAACCAATTGAACTATGTACCTCAATTATGTTCATTGTTTTGGGCCATTTCTTGACTTACGTTATCTTTTCTGGATCAAATAAGATTCCATACTTTGAGATAATACATAAAGGAAAAACACATATTGAATTTAGAAATGACACTTACAGAATTTCCCATATAAATATCTTCATCTATGAATATTAAGATTGATCCAGAAGTTATTCCCATAGAAATAATAGATTTTATAACACGAAAAAGTATCATCAATTAATTCAAAAAACAATTATAAAGATATTCCTAAAATACTCTATTTAGATGGTCTATAAAACACTAGGCTAATTATTCAAAAAATTGAAGCACAATAATCTCGTAATATCCATGCCTCATTTGGAATGTTGTCTTTAGACGTCATTCTTCATTACTCTCAATAGATGATACCCAATATAATGGTCAACCTATAAAAAATTTTAAACATAATGAATTTGATCAAATTAGTCATAAATGTGTGGAAAATGATTTTTTTCCTTTATCTACATAACATTTATTTAACTATAACCAATGTAATATCTCATGGATATATACTTCATCTAAACAAACTGAATTGGGGATCCCAATGGGGAAATAGTAGGTCAAATTAATACTTTGTCACAAAACTCGTCTATTTGTTTGTTAATCTTAATAAATTTTATATTATACATCCAATAATGAGTCTTTTATAATAAAATTAATTTGTGTATTAAAGCAATGAAATAATCCACATCCTCTTACAGGGGATGATAGGGTAATTAATTAAGAAATACATCAATGTATTTATATGCATTAGGTAAGTCTGAAATTATTATATTACCATTTCCATTCCTAGATTTTGAATTCTATTCTTCACCAAGAATCAAATTCATAATTTCAATTGGTGGTGGATCTATAAATGTTGCATATAATGATGTATCTACTCTAATGATATGAAAATCTATATCTTCATCACAAATCACAATACCATCCTCCATGCTTTAAAATGTTTCATCATTTTTTGAATGATAGTAAATAGCATGGATTTTGACAAAGTCCACCAAAGGTATTATAATAATTTCATCAACTAATGAAATTTATTTTTCATAATGGCGACTTCTTGAAAAATCATTTTAGATGTGAGACTACCACAATGAGTTTTGTCTAAAAATTCCACACTTAATGTGCTAGAGAAAATTTTAATTTTCATGAAAACATGGACAATATAAAAGTGTGTGAGGTTTAAGAATCAAATAAACTATTAAAATATTTTTAATAAAGGATTTAACTACCCACCACTACCTCTTTGGGAAAATCAAAATTATATGTGTTCATTGAATACGCTTGGTCTTCTAACCATATCCTATTTTAGGAAAGTTCCTTTGACGATTGTGACATTGGATAGAAAAATTCCCCATTAATTTTCATTTGAAGAACAAGATAATAGTGTTCTATATCATCCATTTTCATTATTTATCTTGAGGAACCTTATCATAATACTTTATAAAAAATAAAAATCTCTTAAATCATTTCCTATGATAATTATTTCCACTGATGTCACAAGATATAAATATATTTATTTTCGTTGTTTTTGTTTACCAATTGAATTTTTCATGGATCTCATTCAACCAATTTTTATTATTTTTTATTTCACTTGAGAATTTAGTTTGCAAATAATTCATTATGTAACATCCCTATTTTTTATGGACCATTTTTCTAATAAATTAAATTTTTCATTTATATCTTGTAATGCACTAATTCAAACATTCTGTTAACACTAAACCGAGTTGGTGTACGATACACGCAACACTGAGTATAGTTTCATTTCAGTGTATTAAAGAACTATGTATGGATTATGTTATATGAAATACATAAGGAAGCTTGTACTACATGAAACACTGACATGGCTTGTGTCACACATAAGAGTGACCTTCCTCAATAGCTTATGTTGTATACAATACCGAGTTTCACTAAACAATGATATATTATTAAAATATTATAATTTAATGGGATATAAACTAGCTGTTATGATTATTAATAACCGAATTTTTAATATTTTATAACATTAACGTTAATATTTTTTATTTTCTAGAACATGATATAACAAAAAATTCAATTATTCTGATAAAATATCTATTTTAAAAAAATGCAGTTTTTCCACGATTAGATGGCGCACAATTTTAAATCTAGTTTTTAACACTCTTATATATTATATTTAAAATAATAAAAGTCTTCTTCTGAAGTGGGACATCAAAATAATACTTGGTTATAATTTTTTTTTGTTTTTTTATGAAATTCAAATCTGTATGAATAGTGAAAAATAATAAATTTTAATTCAAAACATCATTTTAGTATAATTTATTTATATAGATAGATTATATTTTAATTTGTTTTTAAGTGTGACTGGATTATGTGTTTATAATTTAATCCTATTATTGTCATCATATTTAATTTCACATTTAAATTTAACCTAAATGCATGATAATCTTTTGATATGTTTGTATTTCTTAAAAACCAACTTTTTGGTTTTTGACAACAGAAAATAGTTTTAAATTAATTTCTACCAATTATGTGTTTTGAATTATCAAAAATTAATTCCATATTTAGAATTAGTGGATCAAAATTATGTCAATATAATATTTTTAATTTCTTGTATTTTATGAATAGTAACTACATTAATATTTATTTACTATAGTTAAAGCTAATTCCGGTAAATTAGGGTGACTAAACATATGATAATGATAATAAAATTATCCTAACTCCTGAAAAAATTTATTGGATGAATTAAAGTCAACCTATTTAATATCTATGTTATAATTGATTCATTTAGTGTAGTTTTATCCCTTAAAGTGATGTAATTATAATTAAAAAAGGTGACAACATGTAACTCTCATGTAGCTTATAAGTATAATAATTTTGATATAGTGATAAACATAATAAAAAATTGAACATAAATAGTCACAAAAATTATAATGAAATTATATACATCATTTGAATTTTTTTATAATTTTTAAATAAAAAATAATTACCATTAAGGACGATACGATAGTGATGTAGAAATTAATTTATTGACATAAATATAAAAAATGGTTTTAAAATATTAAAGTAAATATCATACAAACTAATTAATGTGTTGCATGAATATTTTATGTGACTATGACATATTAGAAGTATATTTAATATTTTGGTTCGAATTTATCTTATGTGTGGATTTTATTTAAAGTCAAATAAATGAATAATGTCAAAATTGACACTATGGATATTTTATTAAAATACATACTATTAAATTATTTAAAAATCATGAAAATATTTTAAAATAACAATGTGAATATTATGTGGTCTAAATTTCAAAACTTATCCAAATAAGTTAAATTTTCAACACATAAGTAAATATTTATAACCATTTAATATTTATAATATTATTAACATAAAATAAAATAAAATAGATTAAATAAGGATAAATCAAATTGATAAGTTTTAAAATAAAACGAAAACATGTATCAATTTTATTTATAAGATTATTTTGACCCATGAACATATTATATTTGAAATAAATGAGTTTTTGATCATTATGAAGGGAAAAATAATTTATAACAAATTAATATTTCAAGGCTTTCCAAAGGATCCCCCCCTCCCTTATAAAAGGGATGTTCTCCTTGTCTTTTCATCACACCTCCAAATCCCATTGTATCATCCAAGCCCTAACCAAATCACCCCCCAAAATCTATCTCCTACTCTTAGAGGATAAACATTTGGCAGAAATCCATATTAAGGAATTCTTTTGAGCATAAAAAAAGGGGACACCTGAAAAAGAGGTAATTGTTTTATCAATTCTTGCAAAATTATTTTCTTCTTATACTTACTATTAATATGTTTTTTAATAATAAAGTAATAAATATAGTATATTTTATATGATTATACATTATTATAAAATGGTACAATTTTATACCTACTTTTATCAATCCTACGAATAATAATATCCCAATGCGTTCGTCCGTATAACCTACCATCTCCACGTTTTTGTGTAACTGTTATTCAATAATACTTAAATTGGATGAGTATATTAATGAGTATAATGTATGTAAATAATGAATATAATATAATAATTCTTCTATACAAATCATATACCATCTAGTTCTATAATATTTAACCCTCAAGGGAATGATATCATCGCTCATGCATACGTACGACTTTCTGTCCCCACGATGTGATGAGATTCATTCCCCACATTAACCATTCAATAATGATTATAAAGTATATATAAAAATTAAGCATAAAATATATGAAAAATAATTCTATTATATTTATGTGTGTATATATATATCATTAAAAAGCTTCTATTCAATTCAATAAGGAAATGGAAACAATGTTCATCTGTGTGTACGACATATTGTCTCTATGAACAATGTATCCCATTTAATTTATCTATCTGTTATATATAAATATATATTGTTATGCAGAATATATATGATATATAAATCTTGTTTTACATTCTAGAAGTATTTAAATCATTATCTATGTAATAATATTAAGATTAATAAGTTAAAACATGCTTGATAAATAAAACTATTATTAACCAAAACGTTGCTTTATCATGGAATTGATAAATAAACGAGTAATATAAAATTGTAAGTGAATCAGAAATGATATCATAAATATTATTATGGTTATATTAAAAGTTAATAAAATGTTTAAACCCACTATACATGATTTTGGACACCCATGGAAGAAATCAGACCTAAGGTAAGGGATAATTTTTCAATCTCATTTCTATCTGAGATTGTCTATACAAAAAAATTCATTAGGGGTATATTTATCATCCATGTCCATTATTTCGAATTTTTTTTTTCAAAACTTGTTTAATATTATTCAATGCATTTTTAATTTTAATTTTTCCAATTTTTTACATTTACTACATTTTTTGTAAGGAATCGTTTCTTTCATTTAACTTACAAGTTACTTTTTGACTTCTTCAAAAAATGGACTTGAAGAATGTTTTTAACATATATGGAATGTACTAATTTTTAAATCTTATTAATTCATTATTTCCATGAACCATCCTATACACGATTTCAAATTTATTTTAAAAAAAATCTGTTCTTTTAAAATTACATGGCATTCTGAGAAAAGAAATTGTTTTTGAAGATGAATGGATATTTTCCTCATGAATTATGTTCACGTGTTTTATCAATATTATTTTCTATACTTGATGAAATAGGGTAATATATATATACCTATTATTAATATTATTTTATTGTGTTAATTAGGGAATTATTATTATGAAATCCATTTATTTTATATGGATTATGTTATGATGGAATGATGTTTAAGAAACCCATGCTATTTCATGGGTTATTCTATGATCAATGATTAATTTTTAGTGGAACATATAAGACTGAATTTATTATGATATGGGTGGGACCTATATCTCACATTAATGAATTTCGTAAAGATTTATATCTCATGATATAGTCTTGGCTGGAATGATAACTAAATCTTGTTCAGTAATCAAAGGATGGAAGAATAATTAAACTTGGTTCCGTAATGGACATTATCCACTATGGCGGTCTTGGAAAAAAATTCCTTGGCTACTATAGAAATCATATTATATGCTTATATTTTTTCATAATTCCATGTTTTATGCTAATTATATCATTGTTTATGTTCCATTATGATCTATACCTTACGTACCACCCTGATTTATTTTATGACTCAGGATTTTGAAATTTAAACATTATGTTCATGTTATTATATTAATTTATTTAGGGTTTGTTCTCTATGTGTACCCTTAATTAGTAAGTGAGCAGAAAATCTTCTTGGTTTTCTTTTCCCCTGTATAAAAGAAAGGTTTTAGGTAGGAAAACTAAATGGGAAAAATTTCATGGGAGATGTTGAAGATATTTCACTACGTTTTTTGATTATGTTCCATTTTTCAAAGACACTAAACTAATACGGTGCTTGGGGGTCTTTTTTGTGTCACGTATTAATTATTCCTAAAAATAAATGTAATTTCTTTGTACTTCAGGATTGGTTCTTTTCAGTTGGTATCAAATCAATGTTTTTGTTAACCTTCGGAAACCTGGATAAAAAAACATTAGGGATATACCTAAGGATATTTTTATGGTACGACTAGGGATGACCCTAATGGTATTTATAACTATAGATTATAGTCATATAATTAGGGTAAAGATTATTTATATACTAGTAATAAACCTAATATGTTAGAGATTTAATGTACTCCCCATTGATTTTGTTGTTTTCCTAGTATAATTTTATACACCTCACACTATTATTTTTGGGTTTTAGAAAATGGTTAGAACCCAAAGGAACCATGTTAATGATCAATGCACTATGAAATGTTATTATTTTACTCATTATCAACCAAATGTTATGGGAGATAGAATGAAAAATCTTATTGATATACTTATATAAGTATTGAATCATTTTTGACTTCCAAATAAGCTGATAAGAGAACAACATTCTGTTGAGTACTTCATGAGGAAATTTCCACCTTCTTTCAGTGGGTATTCTGATCCACTTGTTGTGGAACAATGGATTAGTACCATTGAATATGAATTTTCTATCCATCTTTTCAGAACATGAAAAAAATCATTTTTTCTATTTATCATTTAGATGGTGAAGCAGACCAATGATGGACTATAAACAAGAATATAAGGCACCACAATTAAATTGAATCCATGGAATGTTATGAGTTCAAGAAAGTATTTTAAAATAAGTAAATTCCTTGTATTCTTCAAAAAAATATGGAAAATGAATTCCCAAATCTTATGAAAAATTATGGTGAAAAAGTTGGTACATACGAGACAAATTTTATGTGACATGCATGGTATGTTTTTGGCGTTATCATTCCACTCAAATGTAATGTTGATCGATTCTTCAGTGGCTTAAAACCGAGTCTTCGATGTGAATTATCTGTAAGAGAATTTATTAGCTATAATGAAATTGGGAATTGTGATATCAAGGTAGAAAAAGAATTTGGTTTTACATATGGACCTCATTGTTTTGAAAATAAATGAAATATGGAGTTCAATGAGAAATCTAAACAAAATGGTGAAAAGATGATGAATGTTTCCTTATTATCAATGTGTGGAAAGAACCCTGTTGGAGATTGACTTAAAGGGACTATAAAATGTTTTATGTGTGGTAAATAAGGTCATCGAACAGTTGAGTGCTCATGTAATAGGGAAATGTTTAATAATGAATGGAATAGAGAAAATCCTACATAGAATGCACCCCAAACACTTGAATGCTACAAGTGCAAGTAAATGGGGAATTATGCTTACCAATGACCAAATAAAAGGGTTAATGATGATGATTGACATAAAAAAACTTTTAAGGCCGAAGATAAAGGAAAATCACTTGCGATCACTATTGCTGATATTGAGTATGACAATGTGGTGGGGGAATGATTATGTGTTTCTATAACTAGATTCCAAAATAGTGTTGTTGGATCTATTTAATAGTGTCAAGGAATATTGGAATATAAATGTATTGGACCATTGTGGTTTTACATAATTATTTGGTACCTATAACCATGAAAAGTGATTAATATATTTTTGGAAGGCACATTATAAGCATATAATGAATTGATAAGGTGATAATGAGATGTTTGGAAATATTAATCACATAATGATTGATATAAGTAAAATGTTATATCATGGTTTGAGCATGGAAGTGGTTAATTTTGAAAGAACTCATTTTTTTACTAAGGTTCTATGGTAATTCATATTATTATAATGTTTTAAGAGAATACACGATTATAGTATTCACATTCTTGGAATGTGACAACCAAAAACTACATTATGAGATATGGGATATAAATAATTAGTCTATTTAGTTTACCTCTTTCTAATGTTTTATATTTTCATTTTTTGGAAGGATTATAATGTTATCCCATTATGAATAACATATGTTATTTTCTGTTTGAAGTTTGTTAGATTAATGTATTATCTCACTATAGGTGGAATTATGGATTTATTACTACTAGTGCTATCAATTTGTTGAAATATATTGAATGACCTATCATTCTGTCGCATGTTTTGATAATATTTCAGGAATGATAAATTCAACTTAATTTCATTAAATAAGAGATGCTGTGTAAATTGTTCACGGAACGACCAATAGTGAGATTGTAATGCAATCAAGTAAGTATTTCATCTCATGTTCTTCAAATTTAGGGAAAGGATCTTGAAAACTGAAAAATGTTATCTCTGTACATTCTTATCCGATGAATTATATGTTCTCATACATCATCTCTAATTTTTGGATTTATGGTTGTTTAATATCATCAACCTTGTTCGCTTTCACTATCCATCATAACATGATGGTTATAATTCTCTTCCATATCTATGTTTTCACTTCCCACCTATGTTATCCTATGTGGAAACCCAATAATGATTTATGTGGGGTATCCTTCATGTTTTACATTACATTTTAAAATGATGTTTTACTATTCCTTTTTTACAATGTTTGTTTCCATGAATGAAACATTCATGTAGTAAACCATTTATAACCTCAAATAATTTCAAGGGAGAAATTCATTTTAACAAGTATATAATGTAACACATAGTGTTTTTATAAACAATTTTTTTTCGAATGAATTAATATTTTCATTTATATCTTACAATGCATTAACCTGAATATTCCTTTCACACTAAACTGTGCTGTGTATGTTACACACAACACCAAGTTGGCATACGATACATGAAACATTGAGTATAGATTTTGTCCAATGTATAAAATAACTATGTTAGGATTATGTTATACAAAAAACCAAAGGAATCTTTCACTACAAGAAACACTGACATGTCTTATGTTACATTAAACAGCAACCTTCTTCGGTAGTGTGATTTATAGGCATTACCGAGTTTCACTAAACGATAATATATTACCAAAATATGATTATTTAATGGGAAATAAACAAGACGTTATGAATAGTATTAACCGAAATTTTATTTTTATATAAAATTATCATTAATCTTATGTATTTCGTAGAACATTATATATGAAGGAGTTCAATATTTCGGATAAAAGATGTATTTTTCAAAAAATAGTGTTTTTCCCCTTTTAATGGTGCACTAATTTTATATCTATTTATAGCACTTTTATATATTCTATTTGAAAAAAATAATTTCTTATTTGGAAGTGGGATATCAAAATTTATCTTGGATAAAATTTTGGTATTTTTTGATAAATTAATATTTTGACGAATAGTAAAAAATATTGCATTTTAATTCAAAACTAACTTTCGTCTAATTTATTTTTATAGTTAGATTATCTTTTTAATTGATGATAAAGTATAATTAGTTTATATTTTGGCAATTTCATTCAATTTTTTTCAATGGATGTAATTTCTCATAAACATTGACATTAAAAAATGATAAGATTTGAGGAAGTTTTTATTTCCTAAAAACGCAGTTTTTAGTTATTGACAACAATAATTTATTTTAAATTAATTTCTGCAAATTATGTGTTTTTAAATATTAAAAATGGATTCTAGAATTTGAACAAGTGGGTCCAAATTATTTCAATAGGTTACTTTTATTTTTTCATTATTATGAATTGTATGTACTATAATTTTTATTTACCACATTTAAAGGTAATTAGGTAAAATAAAGGAACTAACAATATTATAAAGATAATGAAATTACCCTAAAACCTATAAAAATACTATTGGATTAATTAAATTAAACCAATTTCAACAATGGGAAAGAATTTATTAATTTAATGTAACTTGTTCAATGAATGTTATGTAATTATAAATATAACAAAAGAAGGTTACAACATGTCATTGTCATATATCTTATACTGATAATAATTTTAATATAGTGATAAATAGAATAAAACTTGGAAAAATAAATTTTTTCCAGAAATCTAATAAAAATATTTACATCATGTTAAATTATTTATAATTTTTAGAGATTAAATATTTACCCCAAATGAAGACACAAAAGTGATGTAGAAATTAATTTATTGATAGAAATATCAAATAAATAGTTTTACAAATATTAAAATAAGTATCTTATGAAATAATAAATGTGAAAAACGAATATTATAGATTCTTATGACATTTTATGAGAATATTAAATATTTTGGTTAGAATTTATATTGTGTCTGGATTTTATTTAACATCAATTAAATTAATATTGTCAAAATTGACACTATTGATATTTTATAAAAATAACTTAATATTTAATTATTTAAAAATAAAAAATATATTTAAAAATTAAATATGAAAAATAATATGGACTCATATGTGAGAATGTATCCAATTATAGAAAATTGGAAACACAGAAATAATTCTTTATAACTATTTAATATTTTGAATATTATCTCCACAAATAATATTAAATAGTTTAAATAAGGATAAATAAAAATGAAAAGGTTTAAAATAAAACCAGACATGTCTCAATTTTATTAGTTGAGATTATTTCGAGCCATAATCATCTTATATTATAAATAAATTAGTTTGGGTGCATTATTAACTGATAATAAATTTAAAATAAGTTTCTATTTTAGAAAATTCCAATGGTGCCCCTCCCCTCTCTTATGAAAGGTCACCTCTGTTTATCTTTAAATCACAACTTCAAATCCCATTATCTTCGAAAAAACTTCCAAATTCACCACCCAAAATATACCCCTTACTCAGAAAGGCAAAAAAGGGTAGAAATCCATGTTGTGGAGTTCTTTAGTGCATACAAAAAAATACCCGAAAAGTAGTAATTGTTTTATTACCTCATCCAAAATTCATTTCTTCTTCTACTTCCTATCCCTATGACTTTTCCATAATTAAGTAATAAATAAAGTATCTTTTATATGATGATATGTTTTTATAATAATAGGAAAACCTTGAACCTCCTTTTATGCATCCAACGAATAAAAATATCATCATGCGTGCGTACGTACGAAATACTGTCTCTACGTTGTAGTTTAATTTTTGTTCAACAATAATTTATTTGGATGGGTATATTGATGAATATATTGGATTAAAATAATGAATATAACATGATAAATATTATGTAAAATTCATATACCATATAATTACATGATATTTAACCATCAAGGGAATGATATCGTCACTCATGTGTACGTACGGATTATTGTATCCACGACATGATGAGATTCATTCTATACATTAACAATCCAATAATGATTCTAAAGTGTATATGATAAATAAGAATGAAATATAAGAAATAATAATTCTCCTTGTATATGTATATATATATTTCATTTACTTTCGTACATTCAATTCAATAAATAAATGGAAACAATGTTAATGTGTACATACGACCTACCGTCTCTACGAATGGTGTATTATATTTCATTTATCTATCTATTATATATATTTATATTCGGAAAGTATATGATATATAAATCATTTCTACATTATTTATGTAATTAAATCATGATCTATAAAACAAAATCCAGAATAATAATTCAATACACGTTTGATAAAAAAAATGATTATTACCCAAAATATTGGTTTAACATGGAATTGATAAATAAATAGGTAATAGAAAATCATAAGTGAATCAAATATGATTTCATATATATTATTATGGTTCTTTTACAAGTTAATAAAATGTTTAAACCCATTTTACCATTTTTCTGGACACGTATGGATGATATCGGACCCAAGGTAAGGGATAATTTTGCAATCCCATTTTTATTTGAGACTGTTTAGACGTCAATATTTACTAGAGGTATATTTATTAACCTTGTAACTATTTTTTTTAAAAAAAATCAATTTTTTTATATTATTTTATTTATGTTTAATGTTATTTTACCCATTTTGACATTTATTATATGTTTTGGATCAAATATTTCATTCGTTTACCATATGAGTTACTCTTTGACATATCCTATAAAAGTATGAGGAGAATTATTTTTTAACATACACGACATGATCGGATTTTAACATCTTCTTAATGCCTTATTTCTATAAAGCTTCCACTACAAAATAAAAAATTTATTTTCAACATATATGTTTTCTTTTAAAATTTAATGGCATTCGGAGAAAAGAAAATGTTTTTGAAAAAGAAAGGATATTTTCCTCCAGAATTAAGTTCAAGGATTTTATCAAATTTTTTTCCATCTAAGATGACATTGGGTTATGTTTCAATCCCTATTATTACTATTATTTGATTATGTTAATGATGTAATTAATTTTATGAAAACCATTTATTTTATTTGGATTGTGTTATGATGGAATGATGTTTAAGAAACCATTTTTAATTTAAGGGTTATTCCATGATGAATGATGAATGTTTTTTGGAACATGTAAGAATGATTTAATTATGAGATTGGTGGGACTTATATCTCCCTTCAATGAATTGGATAAATTTATATATCACATGATATAGTCATGACTAGAATTAAAATTAAATCTTGCTTATTAATGCATGGCTAGAACAACAAGTAAACCCGGTTCAATAATTGAGTTTGTCCATTGTGATGGTCTAGACAACAATACCTTGGTAGTTATGGAATCAAAATTATGTGTTTATTTTTCTACCACAATTCCATGTTTTATTCAAATTCTATCATGGTTAATGTTACATTATGATCTATACCTTACATACTACAATTATTTATTTCATGAGTAATGAGTTTCATATTTAAAATTTATGTTCAGGTTTTTACATTCTTATGTTTATTATTTGTTCTATATGTTTACCCTTATTGTGCATTTGAGATCACCCTTTTTTATGTTTTATTTTCCCCATGATATAATGAAATATTTTAGGTAAGAAAAATAAAGGGGAATATTTTTATGGGAGATTTTGAAGATATTTTACCAAGTTATAAGATTATGTTCCATGTTTCCAAAGACACTAAACAAATATAGTCCTTGGCCATATTATTGTATCATGTATTAAGTATTCTGTAAAAGAAATTTAATGTGTATGTATGTTAATATTTGTTTGTTTCACCTTATACCTTTTATGGGAACTTAAAACTATTTCATTATTGTGACCATCTCTTTTTATATAGGGACAATATATCTCTTTTTTAGAATACTTAAAACATTACACGAACAAATGCCTAAATAATTAATTAGTTTAGTGTCTTTAAAAACAAGGAAACATAAACACCAGTACATTAGTGAGATACATTATCTATGACTAGGTTTTTTATGACTATATTCCTTATTAGACACATGAAATATATTACGTATTATTATAAAATGAGGAAGGAAACATGAAAACAGTTGTGATTATATGCTCAGAAAGGGTAAACAAGGGAGATATGTGGGAAAAATATTGAATATAATGGTATGAGAACATGATAATATAAATAGAAGATCACACCCTATATATAAAATATTATGTAAATTAATCAATGAATAAATATATACAGTTAAAAGGAAATTAATTAAAAGGAAATGATGAACGTAATCTATGAAAGCATAACATAGTAATAACACATAGAATTGTGGAAAACACATAAAATTATAATATGATTTATATAGTAGAAAATTAATAATTTCCGAGACCATATTTGTAGTTTATTTACTCCCTATACCATTTTGGTAGTCATGGTTCACTCCCATGGCCATCTAAGTACCTTTAGTTCACTCCTCGTACCATCTTGGTAGTTACAGTTCACTCCCCTAGCCATCTTTGTAGTCAGGGTTCACTGCCAAGACCATATTATTCTATCTCATGAGATATAAATAATTACCCAATTCATATTAAGGATACGTATGTCCCACCATTCTCATAATATAATCATACATACATATTCCATAATATCATAATCATTAATATCATAACCCATGAAATTTATTGGGAATCATAATCATTTAATCATATCCTAACCTGTGGATAATGTGATAGGTTTCTTAATCATTTAATAAAATCATAACCAATAAAATTAATAGATACTCAAAAGAATATAACCCATAAAAAATGAAATGAATTCATTAATATATTACTCGTGAAGGAGAAACATGTTCAGTGAACATCATTCTATGAAAACAAAATTCATTTAAGGGAATAATGTGAATTAAACCACTGAATCATTTCCCCATATACTCATGAGTAACACCAATAGATGTTATCCTAGATGGAACATACTTTTGAATTATCCTTTAGAAATATATATTGAGGAAAATTATATTTCTTCATTGAATGTTTCATTTTCAAAAATAAAACCTATAAAAATTTTTTATAGAAATAAACATAAAAACTATAATGAATGATTGAAAAAATATATTAAGACCATTTTAGATTAAAATTAATTTGTAAATTAAAAATAAATCATTAAAATGTTTTAAAAACCATTTCTTTGAAAATAGTTTGGAATCATATATATGAAGCATGCAATTTGTTTTAAAACCTTTTTTTTAAAATACATTGAAAATATATAAAGAATGTGTAAAAATGTTTTAAAATCATTTATTTTAAAATAAACTAAATACCAATAAATAGAGGTTAAAAATATTTATTGAAATAATATAATTTGAAAACTTATAAGAAAATCATGAATTTTTTTTGAAATCCATTTTTCATGAAAACTTATAAAATAGATTGAATTTTTTTTGAAAAACTTTTATCCTAAATATTCATTGAAATAATGAATTTAGAAAATATTAAGAAAAAATAACTTTTAAAGAAACGTTTCAATTTTGTAAAGGAAGCTTCAAGGGAATTTCGGCCATAACGGTGGGTAAATATGTACTAACTGAAAATTTTTTTTGTACTATAAAATGTTTAGAAAGGTTTATTAATGGGAAATGAAAAGAAAATTTAATATTAAAAGCCTTTTTCAAAAATTAAAAAAAATGGGTCAAAATTCATTTTAAATTTCATAGGATAATAATAATATAATTTTGGAAACCATATAGAAGATATGGTTTTAAAAGAACACTAATTTCCCACATAAAAGTGGTTATGTTATGGCTTTCAAAAAAACACTTTTCTAACAATATTATATACCCATGAGTGAAAATCTATTACCAATACATGAAGATATATTGAATAACTAAAAGAGAATAAAATTAATTAGATTAATTAAGATATGGATGATATTATTTCATCAATGGAATTATAAACAAAACCAATCGCAAAAAAGAAAAGAGATTGCCCGGATAAACTACTACCTGTAGGATCAAAATATGATGCAGATGCTCTATATACAAGAGGGGGGTGAATCATATCCTTTAAAAACTCGTTTGGAAATATTAAAGTTGATATAAAACTTGCATTTTGACCTTATGAAAAACTATGTTTAACAAAGTTAATCAATGTAAATTCAGAAGAACTCTTATTTCTACAAACTTGCTAGGTTCCGGATATATGGTTCCAGAAATTAAACTTAATAAAAGTTTACAATGAAAAATTTTATACCTTAAAGTGTAGAGAATCCTTTTAATTAGAGTATACAAGTACAAGAAAGTATAAGATAGTTATACATTCTTTATTAATCAAAATGCAGTGGAAAATAAACAAGAAATAATACAATTAACATGTTTGAAATCATTTAACTCAATGATTAGGGTATCCAAAAAACATGGAAAAAGTCCCCTTGATTTATACTTTTAAGAAAATATGTCTTATCCACATCAGGGTAATCCCTCAATAAAAATATTGCAGTCTGGCTTGCTATCCCCACAATCCCTTGAACATCAATGTAGTCAGAACCTATGTCATCCTTATCAAGGAAGTCCTCGAACATTATGGTTGTCAGAACTTCTATCTTCCTATCCCCAGATGTCATCAATTGTACACAACAAAAATCATAGTCACATGAATCAAGATGAACAAGATGTTCAATATACATAAAGGATCAGTGTCTCTTTCACTAGAAATAACTTAAGTAGCATGTAATCTTTAGAGTGATCAACAACTATCAGTTGTTATGAGACCGTTCAAATGAGCTCTTATTTATAGGCCTTTCTCTAATGGTCAACTCCCTGCTCCAACAATTATATTTTTCGGTGAATCTCGGAGGGAACTGTACATGTGTCAGTTAAACAATAGTTAATTAGAAACAGAATGTATGACATCATATCATTACTATAACAAGTGGGAGGAAAATAAGGTTGCTTAACCTAATCTATTTTTCAGAGTCTAGGGGTATAATAGTTCGGAGTCGAAAGAAATAAACACTTGGAGAATATAAATCATAAATATCCATATTCTAATTTTTATGGAATTTGGAACCTGAATTCTATAGATTTTGGAGTCTTAATTCCAATGGGTTCAGAATCTGAAATCTAAGGAATTCAGAGCCTAAAATCATAGGAATTCAGTGTCTGATTTTTGGGGAATTAGAAGTTATAATTCTGAGGAATTTGTAGTACGAATTCTATGTAATTTGGAGTCGAAATTCTAAGAAATTCGGAGTTGGAGTTCTAAGGAATTCCGAATCCGAATTTCAAAGAATTCAGAATCTGAATTTCTAATAATTCAGAACCTGAATTTCAGATAATTTGGAAACTGAATATGGGACCTGAAATGGGAATCTGGAAATAGAATACTCTATATCTATGGATTTAGGATTCTAAGGTTTTAGATTTGAAACTGAATTCCACACATTCTAAATTAAATGAGTTAGTTTTAGAGAAACAATAACATGAACAATAAAAACCAAGGTAAGTAGAAAAATTCTTTAGAGATGGAAAATTTCTTATTTAAGATAAATATTCATGGATATAAAATTCTCCATGAGATAGAGTGTTTGTGATTTTCAAAACATAAAGAATGAAAATGTCCTAAGGAACACTTATTGACACAAAAATCTCCCCCATTTGGGAAAGCACAAACATCCTCACTAAAAATAATATAAGAAAATAGAATTTTATAGACTTGTAAAATAAAAATCTCCCTTATAAAAATGAATCAGAGTGAATATGACTAAATCCCCCTTAGGCTTTGGATCCACTAAGGATTGTATTCTTGATTTTCTAAATGAGATTTTACATTATCTTGCAAACAAAAATCTTCATTAATAATTCATTTTCCATAGATGAACTCCCCATTACGTTGGGGAATATCTTCATTACATATTATTCTTTTTATCATTCATTTATCCGCCTTTGTTATTTTCAAAAAGGGATAAAGAGAATGGAAAAAATGGTACCTGAAACAATATTATTAAACAAACAAATATATGGAGAACAATGAAAATTTCATTAAGTTCGACAGTATTGTTACAATGAAAAAAATAATGCAAAAGATCAGAATCGAATTAAATTATCATTATTTATCCTTCAACATCAGTTTCATTATAATGGTTTTTAGCTTCATGAGCTCCTTGTGATCCTATTCTGCACACTTATGAAACAGATCATGATATTTACTTTTCTTTACTAATGATATATTTTTTTCTTGATGAGCCTTAAGACATTTTTCTTGAGCTTTCAATTGTTCATCTTGCATAACAAGATTCCCTTAAAATTCGATTATGAGATCCATTTCCCTCTTCCAATTCATGGCCATAGAATATATCATTTCATTCAGATCCTTATCTTCTTTCTTATGAGTTGCATGTTTGAAGGATATATTTTCCGCGAAACAATTAGTATATTCCTTGATCTTCACATCTTTGGTGTCAAATTCATCCTCGACATTATCATGAAATTCTTCTATGATTATCATTTATTATATTATCTTCCTTGACCAGCTTTTAATATTCATACAAGATCATTTATGAGCCTCATAACCAATGTGAAAAGATTTGAATTCTTCTTCCAGATCGACACATTTATCCATAACCATAGACACTGAATCTGTTTTTTGATTTATCATTTTATAAAGCATTTGGACTCTTATGTTTATACATGGGAATAAGTTAATAGTACCAACCATCATTTTCAATGATTGAACAACAAAATCTAGTCCAAGGGAAGACGATTCAGAATCAGAGAGTTTGGTTGGTGATGATTCTTTTTCTAACTCAATAGAATTTCTCTTCGATGAACATCCAACAACATTATTTTTCACCATATGTTTTTTAAGTGTATGGACTAGAATTGGATTTCCCATATCAACTATATTAATGATATGTTCATCTTTAGGAGATTCATAATCACCGTCAGATAACTGAACAATTTTATCTTCCTCAACATTATCTTTCTCTGCATTTGCCACATTATCTTCCAGATGAACAAAGTAATTATTACTACTTTCATCATCTGTTGAATTATTCAAATCTTCCTAACCCTTCTCCTCATTCCATGGTGTAGCATGTTTTGAGGATTCGGCTTGGGATGTCTAGATCTATAATTTTACAAAGGAAATTTCCTTCTAATGGAAATCTTTAACTTGATTTATGATATCATCAGTTTCTTTCTATTATTATTCTTCCTCTTATTCTTCTTCTATTTCCTCTTCCTCTTCCTGAACAATTTCTTCTTCTTATTCAAGATCTAGAATCACCATCTTTTATTCCAGAGTCTCAGTATGTGATTCTATCAAAAACGATTTTGGAACTGTGATTTGGTTAAATGCTTTTTAAGAATCCTTGTGAAGTTATTGAACAATTTCTGATTCAAAAAACTTCTTCTTTTTATTATAAAATTCATTAATAGCCATTGTCTTTAATGCTTTAGCCTCGGCAAGGTGCAAGCCAAACATAGGCTTCTCTTCAATCCTGTTTTTCATTTCTTTTCTCCATTTACCCACTAATTCACTAGGATATGCTTTTTGATTCTTTGGATTCGGTGGTGTTGACTAAATTTCCTTTTCCACAATAATTTTTCCTTTCTTTTTTGGCTCCTTTGACTTTCACTTCCTTCCACCCTTTTTGGAAGACTCAGCCACTTTTTATTTCATTGAAATAGCTTGTATTTATGCTTCCAAAAAATCATAAAATTCTTTTGAATCACTAGAAAAAACCAACTTTTATTATCTTTAGAGTGTCATCACTCAACAACATTACATTGAAATTCTGAGGCATAGAACTGCAAAAAACATTAATGGACTGAAGAAAAAAAACGATAATCATTGAGAGAACAGATGGATACATGATAATATGAGACATCAGATTTCTATTCTTGATATTATCAATCATAACCAAGATGTACATGACTAGGTTAATCATCCTGAGGTTCACAATGAAGTCAAGAATATAGATATCACTTTTCTTTAGCGTATCATTATCCCCTTTTCTCGGAATTACAAAACTATGGACCCATAACTCAAGAATCCAATGGTTTTGTGGAGAGATGAATAATTTTTAGAGTTATAACTTCTTTCAAACCAATAATAGAAAGAGCCTTCTCATTATCAAAAGATCCTAAAGCATCCGATTATTTTTTTAGAATAAAATTCCGCTTCTCCTTCATAAGGAATTCCGATTGAACAAGATACCTTGCTGTAAGAAAGAAATTATGTCTTCCCATATCTCTCAAAAAGAAAATTTATCTATCCATTATTCTTTAAAAAAGTTAAATATTTCATAGAAATCTACCATCAACTCCAAATACACCAAATGCTCTGCCTCAGGATTTGAAATACAAAGTCTCTCCTAGACATTCAACATAATATTATTAGAAATTATAGAATCAAATTTGTCGATGAATTTCGAATCAACAATCCATTCTCCATATATCTTCCATTCATATATTTCTTTAATATTTGATATATCTTTCTAAGGATAAGCTTTAGAATAAATTTATAACTAAAGTAACTTAGGAGATTTGGAACAACCTTAAGTATAGAGATAGATCTTTAGCACATGAAAGCATGAAAAACCGATGTAGGACCACCATCAGGGGTCATTATTTAGGAAATTAAGACGACAGTCCACCTTCAATGGATAATCCAACAGTTGAAAAAAATATGATCAAATTTGGCGGTTGAGATGACAGCTGATGAAAGAATATTTAGGGGTTCCGATCATATTAGTTTTTTAATATAAACATTTTTATTTAAGGAAAAGTGAATCCGAAAAAAATTAACAACAAAATGAAAATACCAGTAAGTAAAAAGATGATTACGAAAAGTTAGGAATGGAAACATAACTTTTATATTAGCTAGGGAAAATTATTCGTAATGAGGAAAATTTTTCTTAGAGAACATTAGATTCCATTAAATTGATATGAATAATTCTAATTATGAAAAAATTTAGATTACTAAAATTTTAGGTTAAGAAAAATTTATACTATGAAAATTTTATATTACGAAAAATTTAGATTAAAAAAAATTATATTACGAAAAATTTTGATGACAAAAAATTTAGACTACCATGAAAATGTAATCCCCCTATGACAAAGAGTTTCTTATTATTAGGAGATATGTTTTAAAAAATGTTTATATAGAATGTTACCTTACGATTATCATTCCTAACTTCTGTTTAATGTATTCAAATCAATTGGAGGGTAAACATTTTAGGAAAATTTCAGTAAGTAGGTCGTGCGTTCCAATAAATTGAAGAATGATATCTCCTTTTGTCTTGAAAATATTTTCAAAGAAGCTTTTGTTACGAGTCATATGTTGAGAACATCCACTATCCAGGTACAATGTATTTTTGTTGGTACTATCTTTCCTTTCATAAAAATTGTTAGACTTTCTGAATCCAAAATTTCATGGATGTAGAAACTTCAAAAGAATTTTTTTGGAATCCAAATATTCTTATAAAAATAATCTTTATGAAAACCTAAATAATGTGTTTTTTTAATGAAATTTTTTTTCCCAATTCCCACCACACTGACACTCAGTGCAGAATGAAGCACTTTGAGGATCAAAGTAATTATAACTAAAAACTAGTTTTGAATGAGTACAACCAAATATAGAATTATTCTTTAGAGGTCAAATTTGGGAATACATATTCTGAAAGTTATCCTTACCTAAGTTAATGTTTGAAAAATACATCCTCAAGGAAAATAATTTTGACTTCAGTCTAATAACTATGTTTTTATCCTCAAAAACATTATTTTTTTCACTAGAGTTGGTCTCTAAAATCTGTTTCTTAGAAATTACTTTTTTAGGTTCCATAGAAATATTATACTTCTCAAAACTAACTTCTTCAATGGGGGTTTAAAATACATTAAAAACAATAATTTTATTTATCAAGATCATTAAAAAGATATGATACTTCTTTAGTAAGAATAGAAATTATAGAATTTTCCTTATCAATTTTTTTCTTGATGTTCAAATTTCAATTCTCAAAATCTTATCAATCCTAGAAACTTATTAATATTTAGGTAAAGTATTATCTTCATCAGAAAAAGATTATTCATCCAATGATTCATAATATTTATTATTAGAATTTAAAGATACATTGGTTATAGATTCGGCATTGTGTACCTGAGACATTAGACAATGATTTTCAATGGGTAACTTGGAAATTAATCCTCGATTCTTCTAACTAGAAGATTCATACTCTAAGGATTCCTCAGAAGAGTCACCACCACTGGCACTCTAGCTGTCGTTTGCTTTCAAAACATTCCGAGCATTAGTTTTTTAATAAAAATTTGTATTTATCCAAAATTTATTTTCCTTTATATCCTTTTTATTATGCATAGGACAATCTGGCATTTTATGACCAACTCTTTTTCATTCATAAAAAGTAACTTTAGATTCTTTCTTGTATTTTATTTCTATCTTTTTATATCTATACTAAAAGACTTTCTTCTAAATAATATTGTTCATCCATCGAGCAAGATTAGCTAGTTCATTCTTAGAATGTTCACTTTCAGTTGATTCAGATAAAACATTTACTTTTTTAGACTTAGATATTGTAGCCCTTTCATGAGCCTTTTCATTAGTAGTAGTAAAGGCTACACTTCCATTGCCATTTTTTCCAAATCAGTATCTCTTTTCATTCTTTTCTCATGTTGAAGAAGAGTTCCAAAAAGCACAGCAAGTGTAATCTGAGATACTTTCTAATTCACATCAATAGCTGTTCTCTTAGATTACCACTCATTTGGAATGATATCTATAATAGTGTCCACAATTTCCTCATTATCTAAAGCTTTCTCAACCATATAATGTAAACTATTAACAGTAGTCATAAACTTTTGATGTACCTTACACACTGGTTCTCAATAATGAAATCGAAAACCATGATATTCTGCTCTAAGCATAGCCCTTCTAGTTTCTATAACCTTGGAAGTACCAAAATGGGCATGCTCTAATTTCATCCAAATACAATTTGTTGCTTCACAATAAGAAATCTGTCTACATATATTTTTGGTCATAGTACACAAAAAAGTTTTGCGTACCTTGTAGTTTAGTTTATATTCTGACATTTCTTGATTAGTAGATGTTCTGACTTCCTTATCAAGAATATTTTAATCTCCAATAAGAATAATAAAGTTTTCCAATCCAGTATTAATAAAAAAGTATTCATTAGCTCTCTCTAATATTCATAATCATTCCCATCAAATATAGGTAGTCTAGTAGGATTAATATTGTCAATCGAACCAATATTCATTCCATCCATCTAAACTAAAATCTCTTTCCATAGAAACATGTTAATAGAAAATGTTTGTAAACAAGGATAAAAATACTAAGGAAGGAAAATATATGAAGAACATTGATAACTTGAGAAAGAAATAATTTATGTGAATATAAGTATTTTAGATACCTTATATAATACCAATTTTAGCATAAAAATATGATGTAGATGCTCAATATAGAAGATGGGGGTGAGCTTTATCATTCAATAATTTCCTTGGAACCTTTAATGTTTATATAAAACATTCATTTTTCACCTAAAGAAAAATTATTTTTAATAATGTTAAACAAGGTAAATTCACAAGACCTCTTAGTTTTAAAAACTTGCTAGGTTCTGGATATATGGTTCCCAAAATGAGACGTATGAAAAGTTTACAAGGAAAAAAAGGTTCTTCCTTAAAGTATATATAATCTTATTAATCAGATTATACATGTTCAAGAAAGTATAAGATAGTTATAATTTCCTTATTAATCCAAATACAGTGGAAAATAAACTTGAAACAATACAAGTAACAAGAATGAAATCTGTTAACCTAAGGAGTAGGGTATCCAACAACCTTAGATAAAGTTACCGTGATTTATACTTTCAAGAAACATTGTCTTACCCATACAAGGGTAAGCCCTTGATAAGAAAATTCGAGTCTGTCTTGCTATCCCTACAAGCTGTCAAACAGCAAGGTAGTCGATGCCTCTTTCTTCCTTATTTAGGAAGTCCTCAAACATTAAGGTAGTTAGAACCTCTATCTTCATATCCTCATAAGTACTTGATTGTACATAGAATCAAATGGTGTTTCAAGAATAATGATGAACAATATGTTCAGTATGCAAAAGGAATTAGATTCTCTCTCTAGAAATTACTTTAGCATCATGTAATCTCCAGATTGATCAACAACTATCATTTATTATGAGATCGTTCAAATGATCTCCTATTGATTTCCATTTCTCCAATGTTTGGCTCCCTCCTCCAATGGTTATATATTTCCTTTAGTCTATGAGGGACTTTTACACATGTCTCATAAAAACGGTTAATTAGAAACAGAATGTATGACATCATTTCATTACTCTAATAAGAGTATAGAAATTAAGGTGGCTTACCCAAATCTACTATTTAGAATCTAGGGAAAAATAGTTCATAATCAAAAAAAATAAACACTTGAAGAATATAAATCATAAATATCTGGATTCTTCTTTTCAAGGAATTCAGAACTAGAATTATATAGATTTCGGAGTTTGATTTCCAATGTGTTTAGAATCAGGATTCGAAAGAATTTAGAGTCCGAATTCTAAGGAATTAGGTGTCTCAATTCATTGCAATTCACAATTTGAGTTTTGAGGAATTCATAGTCAAAATTCTAAGGAATTCATATTTTTAATTCTAAGGAATTAGGAGTCTGAATTCTATGAACTTCAGAATCCGAATTCTGAGGAATCCGGAATCTGAATTTCCATGAATTCAGAATCTGAATTTCATTGAATTCGTAACATGAATTTCAGAAAATTAATATCCTAAATTCGGAACATGAAATCAGTATCTGGAAATAGAATACTCTATTTATATGGATTTAGGATTCTGAGGTTTAAGATATGAATCCGAATTTTACACTTTAGTAATAAAATGAGCTAGATTTAGAGAAACTATAACATGAACAATGAAAACAAAGGTATGGAGAAAATATCCTTGGGAAAAGAAAGATTCTTTATTAAGATAAATCTTTGGGGAAATAAAATTTTCATTGGGATAGAGTGTTTGTGATTTTCAAAACATAATGTAATGGAAAATTCACAAAGAATCCTTATTTACTTAGCACTACCACTTTGTAACTTTGAACCTTTATCGTAATGTAATAAAATGAAATTACATTTAGCTTAAAATATCCAAAATAATATTATATTCAAGACATAAAATTTTAATGTTAGTATGTACTACTCATGGGGAAATATGAGTGTGTATCATTGCATATGTCTTAAAAAAGGAAAATTGATATAGAATTACTTTACCAATTTGGTAACATTTGAAACATAATCCCTATGAAAGAAATATAATAAAATGGATGTGTAAATAATAATTTTTTTATAAGTATCATAAACTCCATCCAAGGGTAGTATACACACCTCACAAAATTAATGGCTACTCAATAAAGAATTTATCTCATATAAATAAAAAATGAGATAAAATTCCCCCATCTTCTATCTTGACTAATTTCGAACTCATAAAAGATTCGAGTATAATAAATGAAATTTTATTATAAATATTTTATATATGAATATTATTATATCTAATAGAATATATGGTTTACTTTTTACCTTATATTACCCACTTGTTAATAATTCTATGTTATGGTTCCACCTCAGGTAACATACTCGTTGTTCCTCACGTGTATCTTTATCGGTTATATCATTGATACTTATATGTATATCAGGATTTATTGATTATAAAACCTAAAATAAATATCAGGTATATTCATTATGTTTCTATTATAATAATATATAGGATATTTAGCTATGAAATGGAAGACACTATTGTTGGGGATGTTCGTTCGTACGTACGCATGAACAAAGTTTTCTTTTTTATTGCAGTATTGTTAGAAAGAGATTAAATAGAAAATAAGTATCTATATATGTGTATATATATAATAATAAAATTGAAAAAAGTATATAATATGTTGCATGTAAGTTCCCCAAACACTTCTTTAACAAAATTCATGTAGTGTGTGCATGAATAACATTGATTTGAGGGGTAGTAGTCCACACTTTCTAAAATGAAATTATCATATTTACATAAAATGGAAAGTAAAAATATATGTGTTTTCAAAATATTAAATAAGAATAAAGGAACAATAAATAAAGTATATAACTTATATAAATATATTTTCCATCATAACATCCACTATTAGAGGCGGTAATGGAAAAATTATTAATCATCATTTCATGAGGCAGTAGTTCGCTATACATGAAAACATGAAGTATGTTACCCAATAGATGTAAGTGTGAGTAAGTGTAGCATGAAACCATATCATAAAATCTCTAATTATATAGTGGATATTGTTTTTGATTTATATTCATTTAATAAGGATAGTTTAGGGGTGGAGAAAAAAAATAAATGAAAGAGCATGGGGGGGATGTTACATCTTATTCGAGTGACTCATTTTGGTTCTAACCAAAAGGATTTCATGCATTAAATTATGCAAAAAATGGAGGATTTAAGGAATAATTGAGGTATATTTATGTGAAATATGGTCAGGTATTGGTTGAAAAAAAATGGCTTGATAGGTGTGAAGAATTGGGATGAGAGGAGGTTGTTTTATAGTGGAGGCTGAGTGACACTCTTGTAAATTTTTGGAAAAGAAATTCCACAGATATAATTCTCATAGAAATTGTGTATAATAATGGTCAAATGTTAATAAATTGTAGTATAGGGTATATATATGTCTAGAAAATGGCACTTGAATAAGTTTCTATGACATTTATGCCCATAATATTAATGCTTTGTCACATATTGAGCTTAATTTTACCATAATTGTTGTAATTAATTTAAACTACATTCACTAATATTAATTTTCAAAAAAGAATTTTAACATATTATAAATTATAAAATTTTTCATGATTCCAATTTTCCAATATTCCCATCACAGAAGTCGATGAAATTTATTAAAACGTAATCCTGCAGACCGGACGACACTATGAGGGTTTAATGTATAAACTTCAAAAACGTTTCTATGATATTTAGTGAAAATAAAATTTAAATTTATTCCAATAAAAAATGGGATTAATTGATAAAAATATGATCTAATTAAACTTTTAAAAAATAAACTGTAATAATACTTATAATCAAATTTGATGAAAAAAGAGTATTAAAATATAATTGAGTATTTTTAAACTATTCATTATATATAAAACCTTACATAAAAATATAAAAAATGTAAACTAACCAAAATTTTATATTTCAATTTAAAAAATGATGTTTATTTGGAAATATTTATTCTATTAAATCTCCATAAATTGAATTTAAAATGGGGTTTCCATTAAAATGTGGTAAAACTACCTGTATAAAAATTTAGGTTTTTAAGACTAGAATTAGGGTAGTTCTTATCTTATGTCAATAAAATATAGTAGATAAATTACAAAAATATTTTATTGAATATATTAAATATATATTTCTTTAATAACACTACTTAATTTTAATTAATATAATTTATTTATATAAAAAACCTTTGGAAGTATAGAAATAAAAATATATCCTTTATATTCAATTAGTTCTAATATTTTGATTTCTAATTAATTGGTAACAATTGAATTATTAATATATATGTGTAAACCATATATTTTAATATGTTATATAATACTATACCTAACCACAAATTTTACAGCTAGTTTATATCTTAATATATTAAATAAAAAATATTATTGTTTGGTAAAACTGGGGTTTTTGTGTTATGAAAGCCATCAAGGAAAGTCATTGTAATGTATAATGAAAGTTATCCTTGATGTTCCATGTAGGTAGATATAAAATTTATATTTTTTTTAGACCATGATTAACATGATTTTTCATATTACTCAGGGAAAGTATAGTGTTGTAATATAGTCACTTTTTAGTGTTGTGTTAAATGAAAAATATCCAAAAGATTATATAAATTTAAAAAAAAATAAACAATTCAAGGGGTGTATCATTCATCATATGATGAAGATTAATAAGATACTAGTTATTGGTAGATACTTTTATTAATACCATCACATAAATGGTGAAACTTGCATTCCATGTTGTATACATAATCTGTAACATAGCCGGATAGCCCTGAAAATGTAGCCTCATACAAAATAAAAAATTATTATTCATATTAGTTTAAACTAAAGAAATTTATCTTCATTCTAGTTCTTTTTTAATGATGGAAATATTTTTAAAATAATCAATATTTAGAAGCTTTCTATTTTATATGTTATATAACTTCTTATTCTCTAGTATTTTGAATGAATGAACTCCATTGTTCAGCATCGCCCTTGAGCCAATCTACTATAATTTTAAATTTTTCACTTCATTACATCATAATTGTAGAAATATCTTCACAATGGACTTAATCCGCTATTATGTTTCCACTAGATTAGTAGTACCACTAAATGATGAGGGATTCTTCTGAATAAAGTGATCCAACATTGGGGAATCACAAAATAGAACAAAATGCTGCTCCATTCAATAAACGCTATTTTTTAAAATATAATTAAGCTTCCCTAATATATCCACAATAATATTAGTACAATTAAATACTATATTGGATTCATCTACAAAGAAATATTAACATTTTATATTAGTATTGATAAACTTTTTCATTCCTATAAACATTTAAAAAATGAAATATACTAGATTACCTCATTAAATTATGAATTTTAATCCAAAATGTATAATTATGAATATGGTGTAACACTTAATGTTATTTTACTATTTATTCATTTTTAATATAAAAATAAAAAATCATGGTTTCAATTGGATTATATTTATTTTTAAATAATTTAAAATGGTTTATAAATAAAATATAAATTATCTTAAGCATATTATTGAGGAGTGTCGAACTGTCAACATAGTGAGGACCACTATTGAGAACTGTGTGATGATTTTTTCAAACCTATTGAATCGTTTTATGCATTATGACCATATGGTACAACTATTCATTTACCACATCAACATTCAGTATCTCAAAATGGTTGTGCCACTATAATTAATCACACACTCCATTCCTTATGAATTTTTTTTGATTTTCTTATATACATATCCTCAAAGTATCGAATTGGGTTATATAACCTAATAAATGTTTTAATTAATCACATTTCTATTGTTTCTATGAAACTCTCTCTAATAAAAATTTAAATGAAATATTCTATAGTAACATGAAGCTAGTTTCTACATTATTACATTAGAACTATATACAAGTGAGTACATCATAAATGGAAGAGTAGTTTACTATTATTATATAATAAGAAGCATATATGATACCCACTCTATATAGGGGTAAAAATAGAAAATATGACATTTGAAATTGTTCTGAAATAATGAAACACATTAAATGAAATCAAATTTAAATCCACGGAAAAGGAAAAAAATAATTTTGAGCTAAAAATAATTATTAAGGGATACATAAAATGAAACATTTATTTAATCAATAAGGTATAATCAATATGCAATGGTAAATAACTAAAAAACTTTCCATTAAATAAAAAACTATACCTTCATAATTGGATAAGGTATAATCTATATAGTAAGGTAAATAACATAAATCATATTCCATTTAACCAACAAACTATGAATTAAATTCACAGAGGGATAATATCAATGAGAAAATTTCTTGAAAAATAATAATAATTAAATTTTTGATTAAGTCAATTTTTAATTATTGGACTTCATGATCAGTAATCATGGTACCACTACTTTCATATCCATTTAGAATTCAAATTATAACATTTGTAATAACCCATTCAATTTGTATAACTGATTTGTCTCATGAGGCCTTCATATGAACCGAAGGGATATTTATAACTAATCACCAACCATATCTACACATAAAAATCCTTTCTCATATATCTAATAATACATTTAATTCATTAATCAATGTTCTTTATCATCAGATATTATAATTGAGTAATGAATATATATTTATGAATATTTCCCAATTAATTAAAATAATATTAAAAGTAAACAAAATATGTTTAAATGTTATATGGTTTTTAAAATAGACATATTCATGATGAAAATAATATGGATATCTAAGATAAATGTATTTAAAAATTTAAAATTATCATAAAAATGTTATTATTTAAAGAAAATGTTAATAATTACTAAAGTTAGTAAGAGTGTACAATATTTTTTAACTCTTTGGTGACTTTTAAATTTTAATCAATGTAAGAATTAACAAACATAAGAAAATTAATATTAAATAAAAAATATTTATTCATTTTAAATTCATAGAAAGGGATGTTTTTACAACAATTAAAATTGAATATGTTCTTATTAACAAATATGTCTCAATGAAACTAAAATTGTGGTCAAATCCCTAACCTCACCCTCCCATTGGTTTAATGTGTTTTAAACTCAAGTATTATGGATTTAAGAATGTTATTAATTTAAAATATAAAATATTAAAATTTATAGTAAGATATATGATATTATTATTACATTTAACCACCTTTTTATTAATCAATTTTCTTTGTTTTCATTGTTTAGGGTGTTAATTTCCTAGTTTTCTCATGTGTGTATTATTATTAAAGTATTGGTTCATGTATAGAAGATATATATAACATATATTGAACTATATTAATTTTATTAATATCATATTTACTCATTACAATCATATTTTATATCATTATTGATTGTTGGACATGGAAAATGAAACACATCATTTCCTTAAAACAGTATGTCATATGTAAGCACGAGCGATGATATCATTATTTTAATGGGTGAAAGGGTAAGTTGGTAGGTGATATATAAATTTTATAGATTCAATATAATATCATATATATATCACATATATTTATTAAATTTATCATTCCTTGTATTCCATGAAAATATTTATCCAAAAATGAATTATATCACTTCACGAGGTAGTAGTCCGCCATACACATAAGAAATATTATAATATTTTAAACAGAATGGAATGTAAGAAGGAATATGTGATTTTTTAATTAAATAAGTATAATTATATAATCAATACTATATATATATTCTTATATATATACTAAATCTATCACTATTCCCAAACCATGGGAGTTTAAGATGGAAAATAAGATATATTTGTTCGTGAAGCTGTAGTCTGTATTAAAAAAGATCAATTATTTCATTTCCCATTTGATGTTAGTGGAGAGGGATAAATATTTTGACATACACATATTAAAATATAATGATATGGATCCAAAATGTTACATTTTATTGTATGTTTTAATTCACAATTGAAGGTTAAAAATATGAATAAAATAGAATGGGATTCTTTAAGATGGTTAACTTTTCTTAGTGAAACGTCTTGAGGGTCTCTTCTTAATGACACTAGGGTCAGTTTTATGGGAATACCAGTACATATAAAATTCATATAAATATGTTAGGGATGTAATTTTATATGTTATATCCCTAATAAGGCCTATATTTTTGTGAATATGAGAGGAGAGTGAGTTATTTTTTATAATTGGGGAAGAACAACATTTTGTATGTAACCAAAACTTTTCAATTATTGAAATTAACTCCCACCAAGAGTACATTAAAATTTTTAAATAATGGAGTGTAGAAATTATATGTACATACAATACTTCCACCACAAAAAACATGTTTTTAACAATTTGTTCCTTATCTGTTATGTTTACATAATTTGACCATTTTATATTTTCACGACAATAAATTGACTCTTTGTAAATTACTATATAATTAATCATTTGATAATAAAATTAAAATAATCCATATTAGGTAATTTTACCCACTTATTATAAATATTCAATCAAATTTACCAATTAAAAATACTATATGTTTGGAATAATAATTTCAACACAAGCATATATAACGCACAAAACCCGATTTTAACCTCAACTGACGTATTTTTTAATGTATTTTGAAATTACTAAGGATAAAAATTATGTTGGTCTAATTAAATAATATTAATAATTATGATTCAATATATTAAATCAATTTTACAAAATTCAATTCACATGACTATAAAATCATAAATAAAAATAAACATGTAATTCATTTCAATGAATAGATTTTCAAGTAACTCATTTCTCTATCATAAGATGATATTTTATTATCGACCTCATTAGTAATCAAAAATAGATTGATTTAAATTAATATATATTTATATATAATCAATAAATTTAATATAAATCATTAATTTTTAAATATTATATAAAATAACTTAAATAAATAGTCATTATGAATTTTAAAATAAAAGTAGTTTCATAGGAAACAAATAGTTATCTATAAAATATTTTTTACCACTCAAATATTATTAACATTATTTATTTTATATGAGTAGTTAATAAAATTTTAGTTAGATATGTTATGATAAATATTATAAATAAACGTTGAATAGTTATATTCTATATTTTTAATCCTTAATAAAGGCATTTTCATAAGGGACAATTTAAAAAATTATTTTTAGGATTATTTCAACCAATTATGTTCAAAATAGATATTTATTATAGAAAATAAATTTTTTTCTACCATTAAATATGTAAATTTTAATTATACTATAAATTCTTAAAAATAAAATGTCCACTTAATATAATCGAGGCCCGAGGATGCATGAATAATATGCTCTCAAATTGGTTGAATTTATTTAAATAGAATTATATTGTGAGGTATTAGGGTGTTAAAATTTTTTCGTAAGGAAAAAATACCTATTATTTATCATAGGCATAAATAAATATAAAAAATCATTCTTTCCTAATAAGTAATGTTAATATATATACTTTGATTAATCCCTTCTTCATTGGACTAAAATTTATCTAGTTTCCTTTATCCATGTGAATTTTAACCATTACACATCAACATGGTAAACATGATAGCTACTATGGTAAAATTTTTGATACATATTTGATAGAATATAGGTAATAAAAAAGAATATATATTTTGGTTATATTCATTTTTTATTACATTATCTGAAAACCACCATTTTTTGAACGATTAAAAAATATGTTATTCTTAATGACAAAATAAACAAGAAAAGAAACAAGTTAAAACCATAATTCTAACAAATTCAATTTCCTATATAGATTCACTTCTCAATGGACTCCTAGAATGGCTTTTCAGATTCCGTATGCTCACATGAGCCATGCTTGGCATGATAAACAATGGGTGACTCGGTAATTGTATGAGTGACAAAAGATTCAACATCAAACGTGTCACTAGAAAGGTCTTTCTCATTTGTATTTGAGGGAGTATTTCTAATCTTTTGAATGAACCCATGATCATAGAATTGGGTGAAACTGTGTATCCTTTGTTTTCAGGAATCTTGCCACAACTAGTTCTTTTATTAAAGATCCATGTGAAGGTCTGAACCACACATATGGATATTGGAAATTATATATTGGTTTTATAGCCAGGATAATGATTTGAGACATGAGAATCACTGTATATCAGGTGATGACATGAATCATACATGTTAATTTCTTGTGTCAAGGACATGTGATCCCCATCATTATGAGGGAATATTACTGTTGTGCCAAAGACTTGAGATCTTTGCGTCACTACATATCCTGTGAAGGAAGGAATGAATCTACATGTGGTTCTTGAATGGGATACACTCAACATAAGTCTAACCCATAAATATATGAGGGCATTATTACTAATGAATACTGTAGCTAGACCCTGGATTAGAGATCTTGGTGTCACTTCATATCATGTGATATTATAAATCAATCCACACAAAGTTATAGGAAACATTATGCTTTAATTTTTTATATTGAGGACATCATCCTTGAATTTTAATGAAATCTAGTAAGCATGAGGGTATCCCAACATGAAAAATAAGTAATTTACATTTTTGTGAAGATTGATTCCTTTTCTATATAGGTAATCCACTTCCAGAATTTTTTGGCTCACATGAGGCATGATCATCCTGTGAAACAATGAATCACAAACGTTTCTTTCGTGTAATTTCACATACTAGATAATGGACCTGTGAATTTTATATCATGCATATGGTGGGACAAGATATATTATATAGGAATCCTTATGTGTCTCAATAGTCTAAGAATCATGTCATATGTATTTCTAGAAACCCGTTATGTTTAATGTCATGTGGTGAGGACTTTAGTCGTCCAGTTAAACAGCATGTGGTAAGTATTACATCCCAGAAATTTGAATAATAATAATTCATTGTTTTTTGATTAAGTAATATAAATATGAATTAAATGATAAGATTAAATATGATTAAATTAAATTATAACACATAGAAATGATATTACTTTAGTTATCATAGAATAATAATCTACAAAAAATAAGTAAATTAATAATTATGAAAAAAACATTAAAAATGAATTTTTAAATAAGGCTTTGTTATTTTCATTTAATTAATTAATTTTATATAAATGTTATTAAAATATAAAATTTTATTTTAATATATAGTTTTAACACTAAATTCTATATGAGTAAATGAGAATTTTTGTAAAACAGAATTTCTACCGATTAATACCAACGTTTAATTGACATTAAAATGCTAAAAAATAATTATATTTAATTAATGGATATGTTAAAATAGACAATTATAAACTATATTTGGTTAAATAGAAAATGATTTAATATATATATAATACATTTTATCAATTAATGTATATATATATTTTTTAAAAAAATTAAAATTTAATGGTATAAATAAAATAGTAATGATCATATTTCATAACATTAAATATAATATTTTTATAAATAAAATTTTAATAATATTAAATTCAATATAGTTTAACTATTATATATTTATATAATTTTAGTAAACAATTAATAATTTTATTAATAATAATTAGACAAAAAACAAATTATGATAATAATATTATTTTTATTTTCATGTTAATATATAAAAAATCATTAATTTAATTTATTATATTTTTAAACATATAATATGATATTAATATATATTTATAAGGTGTATTTTAATATATTAAAAAATGATAAATATATATAAGATGATATAATTTATGATATAAAAGAAAAACAAATAGTGAAATTAAATAAAAAAATAAAAAAATAAGAAATAGAAGATGAAATGAGAAATTGGGATTGAGGTATTCCTGTGATTGGAGGCCAATTTTGGGAGAGAACAACCTAGAGATCGTTGAGTAAAAGGTTTCGAGTTTGGATTCGGAGGAGAAATGTCGGGTCAAGCTAGAAGATTCGATCCTTGCACGTTTGGGAAAAAGGGATATCGTAGTTGGTGAGAATGGATATGAGTTCGACCAATGTGAGGATGAAGATGAGGGTTAAAATCAGTAAAATCAAGCACACTAGAATTGCTTTCTAGTCTTAAGGCCATCACGCAGTATATTTCAATTGTGTGGTTGACATTTCTGGAAATATATGTTTAGTTTTGAAGATCTCTCAGGCATCATCAGAATCTACAAGTAGGTTTACATGATTCAAAAATGTCTACATCGAATTGAATGCTTGTATTTCGTTTTAATTCAACTAGCCCTAATCATCACATTCCTTCATCCATAATAATGATGTATTTTATTGTCTCGATGTCTGAATCCTATCCTATTTTAGTGTATAGACTGTGTTTTTTGTCCTCTTCTCTGGTTTTCTTTCTTTGTGGAATGACGTTTGATTTCCTTCTCAATTTTTCATGTGGTCCATATCTATTGGTTTTTTGTATCTTCATAGAAAGAATTGAATAGATTAAAATCATTATCTTCAATATGAATGTCTAGATATATCTGTATCCAATTCCTTGTTGTATTGTGACTATTTCATCATCTTTAAACGCAATGAGACAATATAACTTGGATATATATATATATATATATTATAATCAATATATTTTATGCATCCTATTTAATTAAAGTTTCCTTGAACACATATTTATTCCTTCATTTATTGTTTCAAGTTTAATAATTGATATTGTTCAATTATTTCCATCCCAAATCAATTGATATCTTGTTTGGTGTCTTCGTATCATCTCAGCTTACATGACAGGATAGACATAGAATTAATTTTTTTTTGAAACAAGATATAAAATATTCACATGTTATGTCGAACTGGGTCTATAAATAGAGTAGGGGGAGGGGGAATGTAGTCCAGTAGAGAGTCAGATTGCCATTTTTCTATGAGTATTATTTTATTTTTTGTGCAACTATGAGAGGGAGAGCAATTACATTCCCAAGAGTATACCAATGTAGAAGGAGACTCAGAAAAAACATATAAGGGATAAATATTTATTTTAATTCTTTTGATAATTTTGATATCTTATTTCCATAACATATAGTTTAAATTTATATTCAAACATTATTCTCTCTTAATGTTTAATTTTATGAGATGTTTTTTGTACAAATAAAATTCTATTTTTAATAATTTTAATCTTTGGATGCTAAGGGTTTATTATTGTTAATAAAATAATCAATATTTTACAAAGACATACATATATATGGGTAAATAAATGTATTTACATATATGAATATTTATTTTTCAATATATATAAGGTAAGAGAGTAATTATAATTTATTATACGTTTTTGTTCGTTAATGTCTATAAATAATTATTATCAATAATTTTATTTGATTTATTTTAGTTTATTAATTTCAATATCATGATATTAGTTTTAGGGTTTAGCGAAAGCTAATTTTTTGATTATATATATTTTTGATTTCAGTGAATATTTTAATTTTACATTAGAAAGGGGAAATATTTTGGTGTTTGTACTCTTGAAAACATGTTTTGATAATTATATATCATTAAAATGCATATATTTATCTTTGAATAATTATTTAATTGAGAATATTTTATTTTAAGTGATTATGTTTTCATTATGAAAATAATTATATATTTTTTTGTAATAATAACAAAATCATACAGATATATGTATATTATGAAGTTTTCAAGTATTTTTTATTAATGTATTAAATATAGATTTTATTTAAGTTGATTTAATATTATCTAAATAAATTTTTCTGTATTAGAAATATAAAATTCCATGTGTAATTTCTAACAATAATAGTTTGTTTTGAAACTAAATACATCACATTGTCCGTGGGAAAATAATGTATACACTCATAAAAGACAATTACATTGTTATATTTGACTATAACCTATAATATGTGACACATCATTCTTGTATCAAAGTTTTTCATTAAGAAATTTATATTTTAAGAATAATTGTTTTGTATTCTTGTTAGTGGAAAATGAGAATTGAACCAGTTTTTATGTTGTAAATATAATTTGATGAGAGATTTGATAATTTCAAATCATGAAAATGTATTTTTAAGAATGTATATATATATATAAGGGTACATGTAGTTATATATATAAAAATATCTATGTGTGTGTGTTAAAAATAATTTCATGCCAACAAAGTATAACTCCAATAGAAATTTATGTTTATATATAAGGAAGATTAAAATGTTTTATAAAAACCAACAGTTGAACTTGGTAAATAAGATAGGGAATTGGGGGGTGAACTCGCCCCTCAAGTTGGTAGGCCCATTATATCCTTCAAAGATCCAAATAGTCTCAGTCGGTTTTTCTAAAGCTTCCATATCGTTTTCAAAAATACCACTGGAGTATATTTAAGAAACTTTTCAGTGTAAGTATTTTCAAAATGTTGAACTATTTTATATATATAAATAATTTCAATGATATTATCAAATGGTATTTCTAAATTAATATTGATGGTATTATCATAATAATTTGTAAAACATTTCTCAATGGTTATTTTCAATTGAAGTTTCATTAAAAAGTATTTCACTGATTTTGATGCACCTTACTTGGAAATTGAAAGCCCCCCCTTTGATTTAAAATAATTTTTCATAGGTATCTTGGAAGTTCAAATTCAGATATTGTCACTTTTGGTGTTAGTGCACACCAAAGTGTAGTAGGAAATTGTTAAATTTTTATTCAACCCTTTTAAATTTATGTTTTGTCCAATCCTCTATAACCTAGACCAGTAAACGGTCATCGTTTGTGTAATATGTTGTTTAATTATTCAGTTTATTTTTTATAAAAAAATACAAAACATTTTCAAGCAATGTGTGTGGAAGAGCTAGATCGAGGTGTTATAATTGGTATCCGAGGAAGTGTATACAAAAATTTAAAAATTAAAAGATGTGTTTTACGGTAAATAAGTCTACATGTTATAATTTTCATTAATAAATTAATTCCCCTTATAAATTAAATAATATTGATGTTGGAAATTAAGAATTTTCTTATGTTTGAAGCCCGAATACTTAGGGCACAATTCTTTTAAGGGTGGATAATGTAACATCCCAGAAATTTGAATAATAATACATTCTTTGTTTTATAGATTAAAATAATTAAATTTGGATTAAATGTTATGATTAATTTTTTTAAATTAAATTATAATTCATATAAGTTATATTACTTTAGTTATAAAAGAACAATAATTTAGAGAAAACAACGAAATAATTAATCAAGGAAAAATACTGAAAATGAAATTTTAAATAATATTTTGATTTTTTCATTATATCGATTATTTTTAGATTAATATTATTAAAATACAAGAAGTGCATTTTTATTTATAGTTTTAAAACTATTTTCTACATAAATAAATCAGTATTCTTGTAAAATAGAATTTATACCAATTATTAACAAATATTAATTGACATTAAAACCCTTAAAAAATAATTATATTGAATAAATTTATATGTTAACTAAAAGGATTATTAATTAAATTTTATTAAATAATAAATGATTTAATAAATATAGAATACATTTTTTCTATTAAGGGATATAAATATATTTTAAAAAAATTATAATTTAATAGTATAAATGAAATATGAATGATCATATTACATAACATTAAATATAATATTCAGGTAAATAAAACTTTTCTAATATAAAATGATATATTGTTTAACTAATAAGAATTTATAAAATTTTATTAAATAAGTAATAAAAATTTATTAATAATAACGCAAAAAAAATAATAATATTGTCATTTTTATTTTTATGTTAATATTTAACAAATTAGTAATTTAATTTATGAAATTTTTTCATTGAGAATACAATATTTATATATATGAATGATGTGTATTTTACATTTTTGTGAAATTATATATATATAAGATGATATAATTTATGATATAAAAGAAAAACAAACAGTTAAATGAAATATAAAAAAAATAAAAACAAAACCGATATGAAATAAAAGATGAAATGAGAAATCAGGTTTAGGGGTTTCCTATGATTAGAGGCTAAGGATAAGAGAGAACATCATAGATATTGTCGAGCATATGGTTTTGAGTTTTCCTTCAGGAGAGAAACGTAGGCTCGAGAAGGAAGATTCAATCTTTGCGTGCTCTGGAGAGGGATATTGTAGTCGGTGAGAGAAGATATAAGTTTGATCGATGCGAGGACGGAGCAGAGGGTTTAAATATTTCTGATCAAGAAAATAGGTTATGGATTCATGTTATAATTTCATTGCGCATTAGATCAAATTCATGTGGTTGAGATTTGGGGAACTATCTTTCAGTTTTGAAGATCCGCCAGGTATCATCCAGATCTACAAGTAGGTTTACTTGATTCAAAAATGTCTGCATGAAATTGAATTCTTATTTTTTGGTTTTCATTGGCTAGCACTAATCATCTCTATCCTTTATTCGTATTAGTGATGTATTTTATTGTCTTAGGGTTCGAATTATATCCAATTTCAGTGTATATATTGTCTTGTTTGTCCTCTTCTTCAATTTTCTTTCCCACTATAATTACATTTGATTTCATCTTAAATTTTTCTTATGGTTCATATCTATTTTATTTCTATATCATCATGGTCCGAATCGAATAGAATCAAATAATTATCTTCAATATATACATCAAGATATATATGTAGCCAATTCCTTACTAGATTGCGATAGTTTCTTTATCTTTAAATGCATAACGATTGTATAATGTGGATAAATAAATATATATTGGATATCATCTACATATTTTATGGATCATATTTTTTGAAAGTATCATTGAACACTGATTTATTTCCATCATATATTGTTTTCAAGATTAAAAATTGATATTGTTCAGTTATTTCCATCCCAAATCAATTTATATCTCATTTTTTTCTTCTTATAATCTCATCTTGTATGATAAGATAGTCTGGGAATCATAATATAATTGCAACTAGATATAATCTTTTGATTATTTTTAAATATTATTTAAGTAATAGATAGTTCAAATTTATTTTCAAACACTTCCTTTCTTTAAAATTATTTATATGAGATTTTTTTGAATAAAAGAAATTCTATTTTTAATAATTTTAATCTTCTCATGCTTAGGAATTATTATTGTTAATAAAAAATCAATGTTTTACAAATGGGTACAGTGGAAAACGAAGAGGAGGGTCCCCGAAGAGGGACAAAGGATTCAGTGGAAAACGGCCGGTCAAAGAGAAGTTGTCTGAGGAAATGTTGCGGATGAAAAATATGTACCTTGAGATGATGCGCAAATACGAATCTTCTGAATCGGAGTTAGCTGATTCTGGTGATGAGTTATCTGATGATGGGGAGAAGGATGCATATGGTTTTGATGTTATGTAGCGTTTTATTTTCATCTGACTTTACTTGCACTTTTCTTTTAATAAATTTGCGGGACCAGGCTTATGCCTGGTTCAGACTTTCCTGGTATTATCAATAATCTTATTTTATTTATTTTTGTTTATTTATTTCATAATCATGATTTATGTTTTAATGTTTAGTTTAAGATAATTTTTTCATTATATATATATATTTAATTTTAGTGCATATTTTGATTTTACATTCGAATGGGAAATTATTTCGGTGTTTTTATTCTTGAAAACATGTTTTAAAAATTATATTTCATTCAAATGAAGATAATTATCTTTGTTAAATTATTTTATTAAGATTATGTTATTGTAAGTGATTATGATTTCATTATGAAAAGACTTATATTTTTTTGTGATAATAACAACATCATATAGATATATGTATATAATGAAGTTATTTTCACGAATTTTTTTACTAAGGGATTAAAGATTGGTTTTATTTATGTTGATTTCATATTATCAAAATCAATTTGTATGTATTTTAAATATATAAGTAAATGTGTAATTTCTAATAATAATAGTGAGTTTTAAAACTAATGAAATTACTTTGTGTGTGATAAAATCATTTATACACTCATGAATGTCAATTATATTATAAGATATGACCATTACCAATAATAAATGACACATTAATCATATATTTTTGTTTTTCATTAATAAATTTACGTTTTATGAATAATGTATTCTTTGTATTCTTGTTAATGTAAAATGACAATGAAAACTATTTTCATCAGGCAAAGATAAGTCGATGAGAGATTTGATTACTTCGAATCTTAATAATGTAGAATTGATAATTTATATATATATATGGGTATATATAGTTATATATAGATATGTGGGTGTGTGTGTGTGTGATTAAATTTTTTTGATGTCTTTAATATAGAGCTCTAATATAAATTTATGTATATATATTTAAAACAGCTTAAATTATTTTTTAAAAACTAGCACATAAACACTATAAGTATAATTTGGAATTGGGGAGTTAACCCATTCCTCAAGAGGGTAGGCCCACGATAGCCTTCAAAGTTCCATGTAGTCTCAGTGTTTTGTTTTCAAAATCTTGCATATTGTTTTCAAAAATACCACTAGACTATTTAAAATCAATCATTGATTATAAGTACTTTAAAAATGTTGAAGTATTTTTGGTACACAAATAATTACATCGATTTTATCAAATGGTATTTCCAAATAAATTTTGATGGCATTTTTATAATTATTTGAAAACATTTTCTCAAAGGTTATTTTCAAAGTATGTTTCAGTAAAAATTATTTCAAATATTTTAAAGTGCCTTACTGAGAAATTGAATGCTCACGCTTTGTTTTAAAATAATTTTTCATAGGTATCTTAAAGTTCAAATTCATATGTCATTGATTTTGGTGTTAAAATGCGCAAAAGTGTAGTAGAAAATTATTTTATTTTTTTCAACTCAGAAAAATTTACAGTTTTGTTTAATAATTCAAAACCTTGATTAGTAAAAGGACCTCATTTATGTAATTTGTTGTGTAATTATTCAGTTTCTTTTTTTAAAAAAAATTGCACAACATTTTCAAGCACTGAGTCTAGAAGAGTTGGCATGAGGCATTATATTTGGTATAAGTGGAACGGTCTAGACAACTTTGAATATTAGATGTTGTATTATAATGAATATATGTCTACATGTTATAATTTTCATTAGGTAATTATGTCCCCATAGAAATTCATTAATTCTGAAGTTGAAAATTGATAAATTTCTTAAGTCTGGCAGATGAATTGTGAGGAAACAATTCTTTTAAGTGGAGATATAACACCATAGAAATGTGAACAATAATATGTTCATTGGTTTGTAGATTAAGTTAAATAAGTTTGAATTAAATTTTAAGATTAAATATGATTAAAATAAATTATAATACATAGATATGATATTAATTTATTTATAAAAGAATAATAATTTACAAAAAAATAAGTAAATAAATAATTAAGATAAAAATTTTAAAAATGAATTTTTAAATAAGATTTTTCTTTTTTCATTTTATCAATTAATTTTATATAATGGTTAATAAAATATAACATTGTATTTTTATTTATATTTCTAACACTGGCTTCTACTTGAATAAATTTGTATTATTATAAAACAAAATATATATAGATTAATACCAAGATTAATTGACATTAAAATACTTACAAATAATTATATTGATTTAATTAATATGTTAAATAAGAATATTATAAATTAAATTGGTTTGAATAATAAATGATTTATTATATATATTTTATATTTTATTTATTAATTTGTTTATATGTTTTCTAATAAAATTTAAAATTATTGCTATAAATTAAATATGATTGATCATATTTCATAAAAGTAAATATAATATTTCTATAAATAAAATCTTTATAGTTGTAAATGAAATATAATTTATTGAAAATAAATTTATAAAATTAAATTAAACAAGTAATAATATTATTATTAATAATAAGACAGAAATCAAATTATAGTAATATTGTTATTTTAATTTTCTAGTTCGTATTGAACAAATCATTAATTCTATTTTCAACATTTTTAAATATATAATATTATATTAATATATATGTATGGTGGTTATTTTAATTTTCAAAAAACTGATAAATTTATATAAGATGATATAATTTATGATATAAAAGAAAAACAAACGGTGAAATGAAATACAAAAAAATGAAAAACAAAAGATTAGAAATATAAGATGAAAATGGAAATCGGATTTGAGGGTTTCTTTTTATTAGAGGTTATAGTGAAGAGAGAATAGCATAGAGATTGTCATGAATAAGGTTCGAGTTTGGATTTGGGGAAGAAACACAGGCTTGAGTAGGAAGATTCGCACTTGGCGAGCTTGGAAAAAAAGGATAACATAGTTGGAAAGAATGGATAAAAGTTTGACCAATTCAAGGATGATGTTGAGGGTTCAAATCATTCAGATCGAGCACAAAGGAAATAGTTTTGAGTCTGAAGTCCATCATGCATCATATCTGATATGTGTGGTTGAGATATCTGGAAACATACATTCGGGTTTGATGATTCATCTGGCATCATCTAGATCTTCAAGTAGGTTTACATGATTCATAATTTTTTTTGCATATAATTGAATGGTTAGTTTTTGATTTTCTTTGGCTAGCCCTAATCTTCGCTATCCTTAATCCATAGTATTCGTGTATTTTATTGTCTCATTGTCTTAATCTTATCCAATTTCAGTGTACATATTGTGTTATTTTTCCGCTTATTTGATTTTCGTTCTCTGTGGAATGCAGTTTGATATCATCTTCAATTTTTCTTATGGTCCATTGGTTTAATGTATCTTCATGGACCGAATAAAACCGAATCGAATCATGAACTTCAATAAGAACACCAATATATATTTGTAGCTGATTCCTTACTGTATTGAGACTATTACTTTATCTTTAAATGCATAGATACAATTCAAATTGGAAAAATAAATATATATTTGACACCATCTATATCTTTTGTGGATCTTTATTAATTCATGCATCTTTTAACACTAATAATTTTTCATCATTTGTTGTTTTCAATATTATCCATTGATATTTTCCAATTATATCAATCCCAAATTAATTGATATATTGTTTTGTGTCCTCTTATCATCTCATATTGCATGACATGATGGTCTGATAATTAATATTTATTTGAGACTAGATATAAATCATTCAATTATTATGTCGAACTGATTCTTTAAATAGAGCGGGGAGGGGGTTTTCATGGAGGGGGTTAGAGTGCCATTTTTATCTGAGTGTTGTTCTCTTCATTTTATTCTTTTATGAGAGAGATAGTAATTAGATTCCTAAGAGTATATTAAAGTATAAAGTGACTCTAGAAACCCATGTATGTGAGAAATATTTATTTTTAACATTTTTATTATTTTAAAATACTATATATGTAAGAAATTGTTTAAATTTATTTTCAAACATTTCTCTTATTTAATGTCTAATTGAATGATATTTTTTTGTATAAAGTGAGTTCTATTTTTAATAATTTTAATCTTCTGATGGTAATGGTTTACTATTAATAATCAAATAGACAATGTTTTACAAAGATGTACATATAAATGTGTATGTATATGTATTTAAATATATCGGTATTTATTTTTCAATATTTATAAGGTAAGAGAGTAATTCGTAATTATTATGTTTTTTGGATCATTAAATTCTGTAAAGAATTATAATCAATAATTATATATGATTTATTTTAGTTTATTTATTTCAAAACCATGAGTTTATTATTATAGATTAGAGTAAGAGAATATTATTTATTAATTTTTTTATTTTAGTATATATTTTGATTTTAGATTTGAAAGTGAAATTACTTTGGTGTTTGTTTTCTGAAAAATATGTTTTGAAAATTATATTTCTATCAAATGAAAATAATTTTCATTGATTAATTATTTAATCAAGATTATGTTATTTCAGGTGATTATGTTTTCATTATTCAAATTCTTATATTGTTTTATAATAATAACAACATGTTGATATATGTATATTATGATGTTATTTTGAAGTATTTTTTTATTAATTGATTAGAGATTGGTTTTATTTAATTTTATTTCATATTGTCAAAATAAATTTGTCTGTATTTGAAATATAAAAGTCCACATGTAATTTCGAACAATAATAGTTAGTTTTGATACTAAATACATCACTTTGCATGTGGGAAAATCATTTATACAGTAATGAAAACCAATTAAATTATAATATATGACCATTACTAATAATATGTTACACATCATGCATATATTAGTGTTTTTCATTAATAAATGTATGTTTTATAAATAAATGTTTTTTCTCGATTATGGAAAATGAAAATGGAAACTATTTTCATCATGAAATGATATGTCAATGAGATATTTGACTATTTCCAAACATTCAAATGTATTATTGAGAATGTATATATATATATATATATGGGTATATGTAGTTTCATATATGTGTGTCTGTGTGTGTTAAAAATGTTTTCATGTATTTAAAGTAGAACTCTAGTGGAAAGTTATGTATATATATATTCGATCTTAAATTGTTTTATGAAAACAAGAACATGAACTATGTAAATACTATAGGGAATTATTGAGTGAACCCATCCCTCAAGTGGGTAGGTCCAAGATTGGCTTCCATGTTCCATGTTGTATCAGTGTTTTGTTTTCAAAATATTGCGTATTGTTTTCAGAAATACCTCCAGAATATTTTAACGAAATATTTTAGCATAATTATTTTCAAAACGTTGAAGTATTTTCGATAAGTAAATAATTTAAATGATTTTTTCAAATGGTATTTCCTAATAAATTTTGATGATATTATCAAAATAATATTAAAACCATTTCTCAGTGTTTATTTTCAGAGGATTTTTTAGTAAAACTTATTTAAATGATTTTAAAACACTTTACTTGGTAATTGAATTCCCACCCTTTGGTTTAAAATTATTTTTTACATGTATCTTAGATGTTCAAATTTAGATGTCTTCGCTTTTTGTGTTAGTGTATGAAAAAACTTAGTAGGAAATTATTTTATTTTTTTCTACTCTATTAAATGTTAGTTTTTTTCTAATCCTCTTGAACTAAGACATGTAAAAGGTCCTAGTTTATGTAATATTTTGTGCAATTATTGAGTTACTTTTTAAAAAAAATTACACATCACCTTGAAGCACTGAGTCCGAAATAGAATTCTTGGGGAGTAATAGTAAAAATATTGGTAATTCAATGTGAAAGAAGAGTATTGTGTTTGGGACAAAGAATGGGGGTCTGGGTGTCACTATGTATCTCATGATGGCCGAAATCATGGCATACAAAGTCCTTGGGAAGCATGCAGTTTAGTGTCATGTGGAAGGGATGCTAGCTACAGAGTTGGTCCTGTAGTAAGGACATGGGTCACCTGATTAGGATGAAAAAGAATGTTGTGGTTGGTACTATTAATCAAGTTTTCGGCATCAATATATATCCTATGATGGAAGGAATCAAACCACAAATATTTCTTAGAAGAGGAGATATCCTGTGTGGATCTTACAGTAACATAGGGACCAGGAAATTCCGTTTTGTATCACATCGAACTAACCAATGTGTGGTGAATCTTTATTGAGGAAATTATTCTTATGAATTTTAACATTAGGTGATCATAAAAAATTTTGATGTTTTAACATCATGTGGTTAAGTGGAGAGAGTGTGCAGCTTAATGTCTTGCTTCTTGGACTAGTTTTGTATAGTTTAATGTCATGTAGTTAGGTGATGGCCCATTGTGTAGTTTTATGTTGTGATTATAGGAGAAATTATTATTGATTGAAACTATGAAATGTAATTATAATGAAACCTTAGATTGGTTAGGGGTGTGACACACTCATTTTTAACTGTGTCCATTGAGTAATAACCATTATGTTAATCCTTATTTATGATATAAGTTCTTTAACATTTGGGTTCCAGCATCAGGGTTTTCATTCCTATTATCATTGTGGTTTTGAGAGCCAATACCAATTATCATTAGAGGAAAAAACATAGGAAAACATTTTCTGGAATTATTGTCGGATCTGATTCTGATTGATTTCATGGTTGTAAAATGTAAAAAACCCAGTCTTATCGAGGAACTATAACTCATCCAATCACTTTTGTCATTACTAATCATCTGAGTGTTGTCTAAAAAAGGATATTTGGGGTTAAGGAAGATGGAATTATATGGGAAACAGTGCCTCAGTCCCATGCACCAATGGATATAGAAATTTTTTTGTTTATTTTGTCTGACATTGCACTGTGCCCAAAAGCATGGAGGAGCATGTATGGAACCGACTTATTGTATTTATTTAGTATCTCTTAGGGTATATTTGAAATAGTCTTATTAATGGCCTCTATATATTATTTTTTTTGTATGAATGTGGGATGAGTTATTGGAATAGATGTTGTACACCTGGTAAATATTCTTCAACATTATAGAAAAAATTGGTGTCTTTGTCCATTAATATCATGGGGATAATTGGATACCTAGTGGTGATATGGGAATTTACGAATTTAACATTGTTCTTCACCCTTAACTCATTCAGTTGTATTTCCTCAAACCATTTGAAAACAAATACAATATTATTAAGGATGTACATAAACTAATTAGTTATGGCTGGGGGAAGTGGTCCCACAACATCTATTCCCCACATATCAAATAACCAGTAATATTTTGATTTATATAGAAATTTTTAGGGTTTATGGGTTATATTTTCATGAACATGGAATCCATGAAATAGCCTAGTTAATTTTCAAAGTCATATATAATGGGTTTCTAGTAAAAACCCAACCTCGTAATTTTATGAGAGAGATTTTTTCCAACCTAATTAGTATTGTAGGAGCCTGCATGGACTTATTCCATGACATGGATAATCACCCAATCTACTATGAATCAAAGGATGATTATTTCAAATCCACATTTTTATAGTGAATTCTTCTAATTCAAACCATCCCACAAAGTGATTTCTACATCCCGATGAAAAACCTATTTTTTGGATAATCTTTCTAGGATGACCCCAATTTGGAGGAAAAACATTATGGGCTCCATCCATCTAGATATGGATAATATATTTTTATTCTCTAGGGATGTGTTGACCGGATTTATTTATTCCATATTATATAATTTTATCAATTATTCCATTCTTCAATGTGTGATAGGAATGATTTAACCCCCATAATTAGGGAAATCAATGATTGTAGCTGCATTGGCCAATGCATCAGCTTGAGTATTCCATGATTGGGAGAAATGATATAGTGTGTGATCCAAAGAAAGTTACACCATTAGTCTTATAATATATCCAATGAGAGGGTCCAATTATTCCGTTATTATGTAAGATTCACCATGAATCTGCTTTATCACTGGCTCCAAATCCCCATTGATGTTCAGGAGGGCTATTTTTAGCTGTATGGATAATTCTAAACCTATGATAAGGGATTGATATTCAAGATAATAATTTTTTAGACTTCATATAGTGAGAAAGCGTAGGAAAAAAATGACATCATTAGAGCCAAATGAAATCCCTATACCAACCCATCTTTTCATTTTATTTTCCTTTATATTTCTAATATCACTTAAAGGGGAATCATATAAATACATTTCTCATGTTCGGAGAGTGACATGGCCATAGAATAAATCATTTTTTGAATGTTTAGTTTCTAGTAGAGTGATGTCTATAGAGGGATGTGCCATAAGGAAATAAGCTAGTTGCTACCCAGTAAATGAATTCTATGACATAAAAGGAATGTCAATTTGAAGCAGAATGCTCCCCTATTATGCTAAACACCATATCAACATGTGGAATTCCACTACGTACCTCACATGGAAATATCCTAGTGGAATTTTTAGTTCTTTATCTAAATCCCCAACTTCTAAACTATCAATATGAGAATGAGGAAGTTATTCTCAATGGCGGAATATCATGTCCCAATACCGAGTATCATTTTGATGGGGTATTAGAGACATTTCTCAGTTCCCACATTGGTTTTATATTTATTTTGGTTCAATGTTTGTGTTCGATGTTTTACACATATAAGATGGGTGGCTTGCATTCCACCAGTGGAATTAGGACTAGTTTCTATAGCAGGTATGACACGAGAATCATGTATTCTTGTTGGATTCCATAATCCCATTTATATTCGTTTACCATATTAATTATCATGGATAATGGGAGTGTTTTTCTTACTAATATTTCTATAAAATTTAAAATTTAAGCTATTTTATCTTAGATCCCCCCAGTTCTTTTAGATTTTTGTGGTTGAAATTGAAAAAATAACGGTATTATTTTTTGTTCGACCTCAATGTTACAGTGGAAAACCAACAAGTTATGTAACTTACCTAATGTTACCATTAAGGCTCATTTCATCATATTAACTATGAGACTATATTTCTATATCATTTTAATAAATTTTTGATGTTCCATAAAGTTATCATGTTTTTGTTGTGATTTTACGAAAGGTTCATCAACATAACTTTTTATTATTCTTAAAAATATAGGATTAATGATATGATGAACAATGAAATGATACCTAGAATCAACATTTTTAATCCCAAAGGAATCACATGATAGAAAAATATCTCATGAGATACTTTGATATCACTCACTTCCTTATCTTCAGGCGACATCATTATCTGATTGTAACCAGAATACCCATCCATGATGGAGAGATCCTAGCTATATAAAGATTCATCAATAAATAGTTATGTGGTCATAAATTTAAAATCATCATTCACTCAATGATTATCATGTTCTTTAAAATCGATGAATACCCTAATACACCCATTCATTTTCTAAACTTGGATGATGTTGGTGATCAATCATGGGTATTTCACATCTCAGTTTTTTGGCATTGATCAATTTGTAAAATTCTACCTCTATTTTGGTTGCATGAGAGGGGTGCATTATCCAATCTACCTACTTGAATCCTCGATGGTCATTAGGAAAGAATAGAAGGTGCATATCCACATTAGGATTTGGTCTAGGAATTTATGTATATTTATAAGAAAAATCATAATTGTGTTTCTTTATAATTTTTTACATATATTTATCCTAGGGAGGGAAGGAGATAATAATTACTCTATGAATAGGGACTTATTATGTTTTTTGATTTACCTTCATGGGCTCATCAATGGTGTGGAGATTCCTTCCAAAAAATTCAAAGGGAATTCTTATAGTCATATTACTCTTATTCCACCTTTGACCCTTTAGATGAAATTTTTGAAGAATTATTCAAATGGGTGAATAATTTTCACTATTGAGGTGGGGGAGTCTGTAATAAAATCAATTATAATCCCTTTATATCTGAGTTGTTTCATAGGGATTCTGGTGTTTTATTTATTTTACACTATAGCTTGGGAATGAAGTTACGTGGAAATTTGGGATATGTTCTATTTCCTAAACAAGATTTATGGGGAGAAAATAGTCACTGTCATGCATACTCCAGGGTTTTTTAGTGGTAGTCCCCAGAACATTGGGAGATGAAATAGGTATATCATCATCAATTACTATCCATTTTACTTATCATTTTTAGAAACCTTCCTCAACATATGTGGATTTACTATTATCGAAGAGGGCATTGTCACCATGTTTTATGATGACCATTCCATCATTGGTGTGTTTTAAACACTGATGGAATGTTGAATGTACTACCATGTGGCTATGGAGGCAAGCCCCTATGAGTAAATCATTGCATGCCATGTCTTTCTGGATAACTATATACTCAACATCATATCTGAGATCCGCAAATTAATATTTTTTATTAATATTTCCCAGATGAATTTTCACATTTTTATCATACCCTTAAATGGTCATCTTAGTGGTACATAAATCCCTTTCAATATATCTAAAAGATTGAAGTGTCTAAATTGGGATGATGTTGAACATGGAACCATTTTAATTTAAGAACCTTTGGATGTCTACATTATTGAGTCTACAGGAAACATATATGGTCATGATGTGTCCCTGGATGACCTATTACTAATAATAGTATATGAATGAGATGTCAATATGGAATTACACTTGCATGGTATCCAAACAAGAGATCTTAGATGTAGTTAATTCTATCTCAAACTCTCTTAGGATCTATAGGGATTTACCAAGTTCATCATTGATCTCTATTGAGGTAGATAGTGCATATATGATTGATAACTTGGTTGGTACAACTTACAACTATTTTAGACTGTTGTACTTTTGTGCTAGAGGTGGAAACTTTTTAAGGAAAGGCTACCATATATTATGAGGCTTAAGAGAAGAAGCATTTCTTGTAGATGGTCGTGGTTCTTGTGCATTGGTCAAGCTAGAATATATGACCACTAAAAAATGTCACTCAATATTTCCCCTTTTATATTGGATTATCAGATAATTACACTACATATAGGATGTCAAATAGGATGAATAGGCATGGACTACTTCTAGATGGTTTTGGCACACCTTTGTTTTTCTTTTGGGATTTATGGATCACAATTCCATGGGGATTATGTATGAACTCAGATCTTTGTTTCAGGTATGCCTTTTGTTTTCTAGAGTTTTTGAGAAAAATAATGTTTCTGGAAATTTTTGAAGTACATGCCATGTACTTTCTGAGTACACGCTGTGTACTCTTTTCATGCCTGAAGTCGTGTGCTGGCCATGTCCAGGCCACACACATGGTTTGTAGGGGTGACGTGGAGGCCGATTTTGGCATAGTATGGAAAAACCTACTACACACCGTGTACTTTAAAAATACTTGTCGTATACTTTTCTTTTTTTCACTAAACAGACTGGGGGCATGCCTCATCACGTTTTTCATCTTCTTCTACGCCTGGTTCATTCGAGAGCGATCTGTACAGCCAAATCTCCCCCAAGTTCCCACCTCTCTGGCCATTCTCCGATTCGAGCACGGTCGATTGTATTGGATGCAGAACTGTGAGTTCTCCCTTCTTCTTGAGCCTTGTTTTCCAATTCTTCCTCATCATCAAGTTATCTAAGGTTGAAATTTTTGTGCGTTTTCATAGATCTATGAAATTCTAGGGAGAATTAGCCATCATAGTCCAATTATATCGATCTCCTAGGATCGAGGTAGGTGGTTTGTGCCTTACCGTTCAATGTATTTGAGTTTTATGTGAAAATTCCACCAATACCCATGAACGGGGTATTGCATGTTTACCTTTTTTTCCCTTGTTGTTTTCCTTCAATTCTTGTATGATTGTGTAGAGGTAAATTAATAATGTTATAGGATACTTTTTTTATTGGATGTACTTTCCTTGCTTCGTTCTATTTATGACCTTTTGGTCTTGTTTTCCTTTGTCTATTAAACTGGTTTCATGCCATGCAGTTATAGGTTGAAGTGAATCTCATGACCTACATATTGCCTTGTAGACTGTTTAGCTAAGTAGCTCTATAGGTGTAAATTGGTTATCCAAGTAGCTCTCTAGGTGTATGTTGGCCTTGTAGCATTATTATGCATAGACTGGCACAGGGCTGAGCGAACCTGGTGCTACAGACTATAAGGGATAGACTGATTGAGATTTCTAGATGGTCTTAGATGTTACAGACTACAAAGGGGATGGACCGAGTGAGCTCCCAAAGAGTCTTGGATTTTATAGACTATAGGAGGGTAGACCGATTGTGCTCCCTCCGAGAGTATTACCTTGTTTTAATCTCTTTAAGAATCTTCCTAGGCTAGAGGGGGAATTGACCGAGTGAGCTTCCTCTGAGAGTCTGTTGTATACCAGAGGATATAGGTGAAATTGGCCAAGATAGCTTCCTTAGAGAGTCTCTAGACCATGGGGCTAAGAGGATTAGACCGCATGATCTTCCTCAAGAGAGTCCCTGACTACCCTAGACTATAAGGGGAACTGGCCGAGTGAGCTTCCCTAGAGAGTCTCACAAAAGTGTATGACCAAACCAGAGAGGTTAGGCTGAGTGCACTGCGCATAGGGTTGTGGTACTTCTTGGTTAGGACCAGAGGGGATGGCTTCGAGTACTTCCCAGAGGGTTCCTGGTTGATAGCTTTTTGTTACACTGCTGCTGTTGGTTGTGGTTTGATTGTTGTTGTATCATCCTGCCTTGCTGCTTACTGTTACTGTCTATTGCTTTCTGTTACTGTTTACTGCTTATTGTACTTTTACCTACCATGTACTCACTAACTGTTAGGCACAGATATTTGGGTGAATTTCTTCTGGTATTTTATCTCACACCCTGTTTGGGACATGCTTTTGGGCCCAAGAAGACTTTGTTGCTGTAGGTATAGATAAGGGTGAGTTTCCATTGACTTCTGGAACATGATTGCTTGGAGCAGGGGAGCATGGGACCAAGCTTTGGCTTGTGATGCTGAGGAGCTATTTACTTTTCTTTTTGTACTTGTTTAGGTAATATAGTTTTTTCCAGCATTGTGACATGTTTGGATACTTTCCTAGTCATGTACCATGCATCATTTCATATATATACATTTGTGCTCTAGTTTGTTGATTTAGTATTCCACTGTTTATATTGTTGGTTATTACTACTTCCTCTATTGTATGTTTATTCTTCTTCCGTTGTGTACTCTTCCAATGAGGGCATAGTTTTTCCACTGTCACACCCAAGGCCCTCGCTGCTAGTCGGCAGCCTCTGTCGTATGGGGAAATGTGCTTGAGGCCTTGTGACCAACCAGGTATGGGGGGCCTCTGGGTGGCTTCCGAAACCGAGATGTTACAAAGTTGTATCAGAGGCATTCTTTTCTCTTGCTTTACTATTTGGAGTCTTTATCCAGGGATATGACAGATTCGGTAATTGGTAAAAAACTTCACCCGGGAGTAGCTAACCTGTGTACAGGGAAAATCCATACTACCTTGTTTATTGCAGTTTTCTGGTTCTAAAATTTTATGGTTGATACGATTTCACCTAGAGTGATTTACATGATTTGTAATATTATTGATTGGATAGTACAGTCCTATTTCTGTCAGAACCCGGTGAGATGAGGGTATTCCATCTCATTCATCATATAGGCACTTGTAGAAATCACATGTCATGCATTCTTTCCATGCCATTTAAGGTGCATTAGCTATTGCATGCTATTGTGATAGGCATTGTGTAGATTATGCAAGCTATTGTGATAAACACTTGATAGAATCTCTGCAACTTGTTAAAGAACTATTGTGTTGTACATTGATTAAATGAATGCCAAATTTTGATTCATGAGGTGTTATGGTCCCTCTTGAATCGGAAATTGGTGGATCATGATTTTGTTTTCTCTTGCACATGACTGTAGGGGATGCCAATATTTGATTTGCATGGAGTATGGGCCCTCACATATCAGAATTTGTCACCTATTTTCCCTATATTACATGTTTCTGGGGTTCTATGCAGTTTCTGAGCTACTACCAAGAAAATCCCAGAATACACGGCAGGTACATTATGGTTACATACCGTGTAGTTTTTAGGCCGTGTCTCTGACTATTTGTGCTAGAACATGGTGTTGTGAAAATAACATCAAGAGAACACCGTTTATGGTATGTACACACCGTGTAGTGTAGAGCCATGTACCTGGCCATGTCAAAAACAACACGGGTCCGAGAAGCTCGAGTAGAAAATGCCATGTTGTAAAGCAACATGCCGTGTAGTTTGGTCCAGGTACCCGACCGTGTCACGAACAACACGGGTCTGCGTGACCTTCTCTTAGACACGTCATCCTGCTTTCGGAACACGCAGTGTTGTCTGCCCAGGTACCCGGCCGTGTTATGAACAACACCGGACGGTGTCACCTTCGCCTAAACACGTCGTGTTGTTTTAGAACACGTTGTGTAAGGTCCATCCGTGTAGATGACCGTGGGACCAACAACACGGGACACCGAGTTAGTGTCTAGTACACGCCGTGTCCTGAGGGAACACACTGTGTTGTCTGAGGTTAGTTTGAATAGTGTGAGTTAGCCATGTAAAGAGACTCGGGCAGGGGAATAGTCTTCATGTACACGCCTTCATGTACATGTCGTGTGTTGAGTCAACACGCTGTGTAGTTTGAGGTGTTACACAACCTATAGGGAAGGGGTACACGCCCATGTCAGTGGCTTAAGAGGACAATCCATGTTGATTTTATACACGTCGTGTAGTCATGTTTTGTAAACTTGTGTGTTTTTCATCCCATGTTCCTATTTTGTAATCTTGTGTTATCTGTCCTTGTTTTCTGATCTAAGGTATAATTTTGATCTTTCAGAGCTATGCCTCTGAGACGTCCTCCAGTTGTACGTTTGTCTTCAGGAAGTGATCAGACGCCAGATATGGCTGATCAGGGACTTCCTGCCAATCCTCCAGCCGAGCCAGCCATGGCACCGGCTGTCATACCCATTGCAGGAACCAAGGCAAGTTTAGGGAGGACTTTATAAGGATGATGCAGACCTTCCAGGGAGCACCGCCTCCTGCCCCATCGATGGCTGAGTTGACGTGGGTTTTCCAGCAGCAGCAGCCTCCTACTTTTTCAGAGGATGGAGGACCTCAGGCTGCATAGTCGGGGATAGAGGCCACACCGACCATAATTGAGCACCTAGAGATCCCTCTAGAGAAAAGGGTAAAGTTGGCTACTTATATGCTCTAGGACACCGCAAAGAAGTGGTGGGAGGTGATATCATGGTCAGGGCATCAGCGACAAATGTATTGGGATGAGTTTCGATGCACCTTCTATAAATACATCAATCTGGAGACCCTGAGGGCCGATCGAACCCTGGAGTTTATGAGTCTGCAGCAGGGTACTCTCTCTATTATGGAGTACTCATCTCGTTTCACTGAGCTGCAGCATTTCACACCGATCCCAGTAGGTGATGAGTTGTTCATTTCTAGGATTTTAGAGGATGGTCTCAGGCAGGAGATCTACTCCGAGGTGAATATATTCCAGATGTATATGATATCCTCCATCATCAACCAGGCGTTGATCAATCAGCCCAATCTGGGGGATTCTAGAGCAGTGATCCAGGGCGGTTCGATATCCATAGGTGGTGTTCCTCCTACAGTCAGTAGGAAGCCTCTTAGAGAGTCTTCTCGAGGAGATTGAGGTTCACGGGATGCGTCTTCTGGAAACCAGGTTGTATGATACCAGTGCGTTAGGAGTGGGCATACTTGGCCTCAGTGCCAGAGGGATCCGATGGAGTGCCAGTCTTGTGGAAATATGGGCCATCTTCAGTGTTTCTGTCATATCTTCTCACCTGCAGCTGGTGATAGGGGTTCTTCTATGACCTCGCGTTATGGAGATGCTTCATTGGTTTCCCACCAGTCAGGGAACTGGAGTTCTTTCGGCCGTTCAAGCTGAGGTGGTGGTCGCGGCCGTGGTGGTCAGTCACCCGGTCATCAGCGACAGCAGAGTGGATCACCTCCGAGCGGTCAACTAGGGGCGTAGGGCTGCGGCGCAGGCCAGTCTTTCGTCGTGGAGCAGACCTATCATGAGCAGGATCCCGACCCGTCAACAGTTCGAGGTATGATCTTAGTAGCATCAGTTTTATCTTCATTTCTTTTCGATACTGGTGCCTCCAATAGTTTTATCTCTGTTGTGGCTGTGGAGAGCCTTGGGCTCATTATCTTTTCATCTACCAACTTGTTGACTCTTGACACACCGTTGGGAATGAGGATATCTAGCGTACGTCAGTGAAGAGAGTTCCCTCTTGATGTTGTGGGGCGTCATTTCTTATGGGACCTCTATGTCCTAGAGATGACGGGCTATGATTTCATTCTCGGTATGGACTGGTTGGTTCTGTTCCAGGAAGTCTTCTACTTCTACCACCTCTGGGTGAGTTTTATATCACCAGAGGGTGGATCATTCCTTCATAGAGGCGAGTGGGATGTCCAGGCAGGTAGAGCTAGACCAGAGCATCATGGGACAGGGGAAGTTACAACCCAGATTTCCAGTATTTATCTGGATGACCAGGGGACTTCACAATTAGACTTTCCTCATGTGGTGGATCATTTCAGGGATGTCTTTCCAGAAGACTTTTCATGTTTACCTCCGGAGCGTGATGTGAACCTCTCGATTGAGCTCGTGCCCGGAGCAGCACTGGTGTCCATTCCTTCCTATAGGATGGATACACATGAGTTGTAGGAGCTCAAGAAGCAGTTGGAGGAGTTTCAAGCAAAGGGTTTCATCAGACCTAGTACTTATCCATGTGGTTCGCCTGTCCTATTTGTGAAGAAGGCAGATGGTACCCTTCGGATTTGTGTGGATTATCGGAAGCTGAACCAGTTGATGGTCAAGAACCGATATCCCTTGCTGAGGATCGATAACCTCTTTGATCAGCTTCGAGGAGCCCGGGTGTTCTTGAAGATCGACTTGAGGTCTGGTTATCATCAGTTACGTGTTATACCATCATATATACCTTTGACAGCTTTCAGGAGAAGGTATGGTCTTTTTGAGTATATAGTCATGTTGTTAGGTCTTTCGAACGTGCCTGCATTCTTCATGGCACTGATGAACCGAGTGTTCCATCTTTACTTGGACTCTTTTGTCGTGGTCTTCGTGGACGATATCTTGGTGTACTCTCAAATTTGACATGACCATGCCACACATGTTGAGATCATTCTGAGTACACTGAGAGAGAATCATCTTTATGTGAAACTCTCGAAGTGCCACTTTTGGATGGATCAAATTCACTTCCTGGGTCATGTTATCTTGGAGACAGGAGTGTCAGTGGACCCAGAGAAAGTGTGGGCTGTAGTATCCTGGGAGCAGCTGAAGAACGTCTTTGAGGTACAGAGTTTCCTAGGGTAGGCTGGATACTACAGACACTTCATTCAGGACTTCTCGTGCCTAGCAGCACCATTGACAGGTCTGACCAAGAAGGGGGTGATGTTTTTATGGTCATATTCTTGTGAGTCAGCCTTCTAGGAGCTGAAAGGGACGTTGACTTCAGCACCAATACTAGTCTTACCAGAGCCGGGAAAGGGCTACACTTTTTACAGTGATGCTTCAGGTGTCGGGCTGTGAGCTGTGCTCATACAGGGAGATAGAGTCGTTATGTACGAGTCTTGGAAGTTGAGGCCACATGAGAGGAACTGCCCTATGCATGATCTAGAGTTGGCAGATTTTTTTCATGCCTTGTGTTTTTGGAGATACAATCTTATGGGAGAGCACTTTCTGGTTTTTACTGACCCCAAGAGTCTCAAGTATATCTTCACTCAACGTGATATGAATCTGAGACAGTGTAGGCGGGTCGAGTATCTTCAGTCCTTTGACTTTGAGCTCGCCTATACACTGAGAATGGGCAACGCAGTGGCTGATGGATTGAGCGGGAGAACTTAGATTCAGGTTGTTCAGGAGTCCAGTAGTGAGTGGCAGCTTATGGCTCTGTTCTCTGAGATACATCTGGAGGTGCAATATAGACAAGGACATACATTCATTTCTTCTGTAGCTATTACCTCTACACTTCTTGATCGGGTACAAATGAGGCGGCTATCAGATTTGGAGGCCTTAGTCTTATGGGATAGTGTGTCAGGAGGGGACCCTCTTCCTGGGTGGACAATAGGTGAAGATGAGATCTTGCGTTTCCAGGGACGCCTATGGGTGCCATAAGACATACGCGAGGAGATGATGCGGGATTTTCATTCCTCAGTTTGGGCAGTTCATCTTGGCATCACCAAGATGTATCAGGATCTTCATCGCAAGTACTGGTGGCCAGTTATGAAGAGATATGTTGATGGTTTTGTCATGATATTTTCTATTTGTCACCAGGTAAAGGAAGAGCATCACCGACCAGCAGGGATTTTGCAGTAGTTACAAATTCCAGAGTGGAAGTGGAATGATGTCATGATGGACTTCATGACCAGGTTACCGATGTCACCTCAAGGAAGTGATGCTATTTGGGAAGTCGTCGAAAAGCTTACGAAGGTTGCACACTTCTTTCCGATCCAGGAGACCCTTAGTGTTGATGATCTGGGACGACATTACATCAGGGAGATCCTTCGTCTGCATGTAGTTCCACAGTCTATTGTTTCAGATAGGGACGTGCGCTTTATTTCTCGGTTCTGGAAGGGACTTCAGAAGGACTTCGGTACCCAGGTGCTTTTGAGTACAGCATACCATCCCCAGACTGATGGCCAGTCTGAGCACCCGATCCAGGTGATTGAGGATATGCATCGATCTTGCATTATAGACTTCAGCGGTTCTTGGGAGAAGGATATACCTCTTGTGGATTTCACTTACAACAATAGTTTTCAGGCGACCAGCCAGATGGCCCCATATGAGGCTCTATACGGTAGGCCATGCCGATCACCCTTATGCTTGCTGGAGGCAGGAGAGGTAGTTTTTCTAGGACCTCGTCTTGTTCAGGAGACCTCAGAGCAGATAGAGTTGATTTGGAATAGAATGGCTACAGTACTGTCTTGATAGAAGTCTTATGATGGTCAGCGAAGACGACCTCTGGAGTTCGAGTTCGGAGATTAGGTTTTCTAGCGTGTTGCATCAAGGATGGGACATAAGAGGATTCAGAGACATGTTAAGCATTCACCATGGTACGTCGGTCTGTTTGAGGTATTGGAGAGAGTTGGGCTGGTTGCCTATCAGTTCCAACTACGTCAGAGGTACCAGGCTATGCACGACGTCTTCCACGTCTCTCAGCTTCGACGTTACTTTTCAGACCCATCTCATGTTTTTCAGCCCGAGGAGGTTGATCTCGAAACGGATGCATCATTTAAATAGAATCCTATCTGGATTGTCAATCATAGTACAAAGGTTCTATGAGTCCGTTCTGTTCCTCTGGTACGAGTGCTATGGTAGCACGGGTGAGTACATGATGAGACTTGGGAGAGGGAGGCCACTGTTCGATCGCAGTGGTCGGAACTGTTCGAGGATCCTTCTTGTTTGGACCAATATGGGCCTATATACCCTGAGAGGGGGGGGGGTGAATCAGGGTATGGATATTCTTTTTCAAAGTCCTTTCGTCCCCACTGGATCTTGACCTCTTTATTACAAGGGTCACTTTGTTTGCTCTTGTGTGTAAACTATGATCACTTCATTACCTCTTTATCTAATGATGATGCTTTGAATGCAATGCAAGGAAGAAAACAGATAGACACAGATATTTTTACTTGGTTCACCCTCACTGGGCTACGTCCAAGGAGCATACATCGACAAGTTTCTGGTCGTACCAAATTCCACTATTATTCACTAGATGTGTATACAAAGTTTGGGCTAGATCACTTCTATGCCCAGGCTCACTGCCTTTACAATGTTTAGGGTCAGCTCGCTTCTTTACCAAGAGTCACTCCCTGTTTCTCTCTTTCTGTATCACTGCCGGTGGAGAGGATCACCTTCTTCCTCTTCCTAAGCTCACTGCTCTTGGAAGGAATCCACTCACAGTTTATAGACCTGTAGGTCTCTTCATTTGCACGAATGAATACATCTTCTACTGTATGTAGATGCTCTGTTGAAGTTCAACTTTCATCCGTAGATGAATCTCTCTTTGCACCGAAGGTATCGAAAAAACTTCCAGCTTCCACGCAGTCCGAAAATCACTGCTGGAACAAAACCATACTTGGCATGCAAGTCAAACTCGGCGCACAAGTATCGGCGCGCAAGTCACAACGGGCATGCAAGTCCTCCTCAGACACTTGCGTGACTCAAGCTTCCTCATCTCCAAACTTGCACGACTCTCTTCCTTTTACACCCAAACCAATATTGGCACGCATATGCCAACCGGCGCGCAACTTCTAACACCGGCACACAACTTCAACTACTGGCGCGCAAATTCACCTACGTGACCCACACTCACCACTTGCGCGACCACCACACCTGCGCGACGGGAGCTCTGATTTCTCAAAGTGTTGAACTCCGGTAAGAATGAGGATGGGTGGTCCAGTATTTATAGGTAATCTGACCACCCTGCGTGATGGCGCGCAAGTCACCTGCGTGACCCAGTTTCGGCGTGCAAGTCCCCTGTCATTTAGACACTTGCGCGACCAACTCCCAAACTTGCGCGAACCTTTTTCCATAGCCATATTTTGATCTTCTAGTCTTGAAAAACATATGGCGCACAAGTTTCCTATACTCCAAGTCCTCGGCGCGCAAGTCCTTTTGCCAAAAAAACTTTTCATCATTTGCTGATTTTCAGGCCCTAAAATTTGGAAAACACTGGAAAACGGCGCCACCATGTATCTGTTCTTTTTTACCGCCTCCAGATCATCCATTCCTTTTATCGATGTTCTTGAATCAAACATGGATCGTTGACCTCATCTCTTGAACTCGATATTCCATCATGAAATCCTCTTTGTCAACAAATTTGTATGTCATTGTTTTTCTTTTTCAACAATCACTACTCAGATGTCCACTTTGTCAACAAACACAATCACTTCAAAAATTCTTCAATGATACCATGAGGGATTTTTTCCCAACAATCTCCCCCTTTGGTTTTGTTGAAAACTCTTCCAAAACAAATATACGTCATTGATTCTTCAGCCTCCATTTGCCTCATTGCGATTCAGATAGCGATCAAGGATTTACTCAACACATACTCTAAGCCCACATGAGCAATGCTCGGTGTGAGAAACAAGAGTAAATGAAAAGTTCATCAATGAATCACTTTATCTCTGACATCCACTGTTGACACCAAACTGATACGAATTTGTACTAAACTGATACCAATTGTTGGTGGGCTTATTGGAAGACCAATGTTTGGTTTGGAAATAATCTTATCACTTTCCAAAACCACTCTTCTGCTTTTATCACGATCCTCAGCTGTCGCGGTATCTATTATTTGATCGATCACTTATAGCATCATCATATTTAATACTCTCCCCCTTTCTCATTTCTCCCCCTATCTGGCTGCTCCACTGGTCAGCTTCTCCCCGTATCTGTCATGATTTCTCATATAGCCACACTGTCCCCCCCTTGAACAATCACTATTTTCTCCCCCTTTGTCAATAAACCCAAAGGTCAATATTTTGTAGGCTGTAACATAGTAGAGAACACATATCAGCACATTAAGGAAAACACATCATACCTCGGGGAGAGGGGGGGTTCACATCTACACTATTCCAAGTGCAGGAAATCGACTGAACTCCCAGAGCCAGCTGATGCCTCTCAAAAGCTTCCTTGGGTAAGGCCTTTGTCAGAATGTCTACAACCTGTAGCCTTGTAGGCACATAATCCAACTTCATGATTCCCTGCTCAACCTTCTCCTTGATGAAATGATACTTGATCTCAATGTGCTTTGTCCTTGAATTATGGACCGGATTTTTTCTAAGATTTATAAAACTTGAGTTGTCACACTGGATTCCGATCGAAGACTTCACTTCAACTCCCATATCTTCAAGCTGCTGCTTCATCCACAATAATCGTGTGCTTGCTTGAGTGGCCGCAATATACTCAGCTTCTGCGGTACTTAATGAAATGCAATCCTATTTCCTGCTTAACCAAGCAATACATAGTCCGCCAAGATAAAATGCACCTCCAGATGTTGATTTCCTCTCATCTGCTGAACAGGCCCAGTCTGCATCAGTATATCCCAATAATTCTATCTGAGACTTGTCATTATATGTCATCCCGAAGTCCATTATGCCCTTGATATACTGAAGTATTCTTTTCACTGTGAGCAAGTGACTTTCCATGGGGTTACTTTGATATCTCGCTGCTTGGCATGTGGCGAAAACAATATCAGGCCTTGTCGTGGTCATGTAAAACAAACATCTGATAATTTGCCTATATTCTGTGATATTAACTGCCTTGCCATCCTCATCTTTTGATAGTCTCATCCGGGTAGCAACCGGAGTCTTCATCTCCTTGGAATTATCCATTCCAAACCTTCTTAGAACCTCCTTGGCATATTTGGATTGAGAAATAAAAATGTCATTACTTCCTTGTGTCACCTGTAAACCAAGGAAAAATGTTAGCTCTCCAATCATTGACATTTCAAACTCATTTTTCATGAATTCAGGGAACTGTCTACATTGAGGTTCTTCTGATCCGCCGAATATTATGTCGTCAACATAAACCATCACCATCATCTGTTGATTTCATTAATTACTAAAATAGAGATTGTAATCAACTTCTCCACGCTGAAAACCAAACTTCTTCAAATACCGATCAAGACTTGAGTACCATGCTCGTGGTGCTTGTTTCAGCCCATACAATTCCTTCATCAGCCTGCAAACTTTGTTCTCATCCTCATGAATGAGAAAACCATCTGGCTACTCAATGTACACCTCTTCTTCCAGAATCCCATTCAAGAACGCGGATTTGACATCTATCTGGAACACTTTAAACTTTCTTTGCACTGCTATGGCCAAGAATAATCTGATTGTCTCCAGCCTTGCAACTGGTGCAAATCTCTCATCAACTTCTATTCCTTTGATCTGGGAGTACACCTTGTACACTATTTGTGCTTTGTTTCGAATCACAGTTCCATCTTCATTCATCTTGTTGCGATGGACCGATTTAGTCCCAATGACATTCTTGTCTGCTGGTCTCGAAACAATCTCCCACGTCTGGTTCTTCTCAATCTGATCAAGCTCTTCATTCATAGCTTGAACCCAGTTTTCATATTCAGTTGCATCGGAAAAACATTTCGGCTCCACCTGAGATAAAAATGATGTCTGCTGTAATGACTTCATTCTTCGAGTCTGAACTGGTGTTGTCTGATCACCAATGATATTCTGCCTATCAATTTCAGCTTGACACTTTGGCTTCCTTGCAGATATAGACTTGACACATTCTTGTTCATCATCAGTATCTTCTTCTAAATCAGCATAAGCCACTTCTGCTTCCCTTGTGTTGCTTTCTACCTCAACACATTCGTCAGAAAATTGTTCACTGACTCATTCTTTATTGGCTTCATTTCCTTCAGCTAATTTTCTCTATGCCATTGTTCAATGACGTCATTTCTTTGAACATCTTATGATATATTTTTGTTGACACACCTTTTATTTTCTCTCGCAGCTTCTTGGTATCCTGAAAGTAGTCAGCTGATGCCACATTGTTAGAACAAAATAGATAATCATGAAAACCTGTGTGTTGCTACTTTTCCACGAATCATTCTTCATGATCATAGACATTCATCCTTCATATCATATTGAGATCATGCATCTGATTAGGATAGAGAATGCTCCCCCTGTGTTATGCAAATCTTCCATCTGTTAGGCCCAACTGTATAGACCCATAACCATTCTTTTCCTCATGCATCATTTATTCTCATGTTCCAATCAGAATTGAGCCGTTAAAAAAATCTCTAAGCCTACTGAGTTGGCACTCGTTTTAGGAAACAAGATACAATGTCAATAACACAATCACTTCCTATTGTTCTATGTTGCTCCCTTTCATCATCATCTTCGATACCTGATTTGAGTCAATCAAAACACTGAAGCATATCACATCTCCACATTGCATGTTTATATGCCTCTTCCCCATGGATCGTATCTCCCTAAAACCTGAAACACATGAATCATCAGTTAATAGCATTTATATTCATAGGGAGAGGGGCTTCTTCTGGACTACTCAAGATGAGGATTGTGGTTGATCCTAATGGGTCAACCCTTTGATTCTTTCATGAAGAGCATCACACTCATTCCTTGCTTCTTCTAGATGACTATCCAACTTTAACTGCTCTGGCCATATGACTAAGCATTCATTACCCACATGCTGAGCCTTTTCTGATATGTAAATTCTGCAGGCTTGGCCTTTCTCACCATTCGGGGTTTAAACCCACTAGTACACATTTCGTTCTTTGAGGTTCCACCAAAATTCCATTTTTCTTGATTATTTCTCTGAGTAGGAATCTCTTTTCTTTCCATCTTCCCATGCTTCTTCCACCATTTCAAGGATCTTGCACTTTCCTCCACTTTTCTCTGTGAAACACGACATGTGAATTTTTCAGTACGTTATTTTTTCATCTTTCTTTTAACATATGTCTGAGTAATCACACTCTTTTTCATTAGTGGTGAGTCCTCTCTTGAACGTTCATTCTTCTTTATCACTGCTGAAGTAGATCTCCCCTTAATCTTCTAGTTTTGTTCAGATTCTCTCCTTGAGGGTTGTTGTGACTATGACCGAGGCGGTGACTGATACACCTTTCGTTCAACTCCATGTGATTCCCATGAGGATCTAAGCTGATTCTTCTCCTGACCATGTTGTCTCCCAGTGTAGAATTTCTCATTATGCATCACTGGAGTCAAGAATATCCTTTCGAGTTCATTTTCCTTTCCTGTGTTCTTCTTGCTGCAATTTCTTGCCAAATTACCATAATCTGAACATATAAAACTTTTTCCATCAAAGGCATATCTCATTTCATCATCTCTCATCCGAGATGTTGATGCAGCTTGAGTTCTTCTTGTGACATTGATCTCCTGAGATTCCTGACACATATTCATGGTGTGTCCCATTCTTCCACAGTAATAGCATCTAATGAATACTTTCCTCTGAGAGACTATTCTCTCTAATTTCACATGATGCTTCATCTTATTCTTAGATTCAACAAAGTTTCTATTTTCACAGCCTGATATGTATTCATGAGCCTCTAAACAGAAGCTTGATGTGTGGCCGTGAATCCCACAGAAATAGCACATGTCGTCACTTATTTTTGTAACTGACCTCTTAGGCCTATCTCCATCACCTATAGGTTTTTCTCCACTCCTACAACTGTTCGCGGCTCTCTTCTTGTCATGCATGGAAAGTGATTCATCAAATCCAATACCAGCTTTTCTGAAACTTTCTGGTCTTTGAGCAAAGAAAATATTCTATTATTTCTCTTCAAAAATAGCATATTTGTTCTTCATTTTATTATCACATGTCGAAGGATGATCAAATAGTAAGTTCAATGCATCCTTCATTTTAGGCTTTCCTCTAGCATTGGATTTCTCTATTTCCTTATTCACTAATTCTATCTCTTCTTTCAACTTCTGAATCATTAAGTCACTTGATTCAAGTTGAGCATCAAGTTCTCTCTTAAGAGACTTTCCTCTACTCATCTCAACTTCCAATTCTCATGTAAGCTTATCCACCATGTCACTCTGCTCCTTTACTTTCAATTTTTCATGAGCAACAGAATCAAAACAATGTGCATTGTCTTGTTGTAGTCTTTGATTCTTCTGAACTAGCTCAGATAGCTGTGTAGCAAGATCAACATTTCTGGCTTTCAGATTCTGAACTTCATCTGACTTTTGACTCTCTTCATAATCACCATCCTTTTGTTTTCCTTTTATTTTAGCCACCTTTTTAAGTTCTTCACCTTGAGAATAATTCTTTTCCTTTAGCTCAGTAGCTACATCAATAAGTCTTTGATTCAAACTTCTTATCTTGTTAATCTCAGTTTCCAGTGCTTGGATTCGAATGTCTTTAGACTTAATTAAATCGGTGTTTCCAACGTCACCTGGAATATCAGGTTCTTCGATGCACTTGACTTGATCTTTCACTTTTCTATTCAAGCCATCGATCTCCCTTTTCTGTTCCTCAATCTTAAGCTTACACTCACCTACTGATTCTGAGTTCTCTGATGCTGATAACATGAGTTTCTCAATTTTATCCATCAACTCAGACTTCTCTTCTTCCTGCTACTGCATATATAGATTGGCATCATGAACAACTTTGTTATATTTCTTGGTTTTGGCTCTCCAAATATCTATCTCTTCAAGAGCTGCCACTAACTCAGCTTGCATGTCTATTCTTCCTTCAATTATTTCTTCTTCATCATCACTTGTTTCAATGTCACTTTGAAGTTTATGTATTTCACTCATTCCTGCATCATGCTTGAGTGAATCAATCTTTTCCCTATCAGATTTATCCAGACCATCCTTCAATAAGCTGTTTGATTCTTTTAGTTGAATCACACTTTTTCCAAAAACACTTCCACACTGAGGGAAATTACCAGACTTCTGATTCTTCTTTGATGCTTTTCCTTTTCCCATGACAGATTGAGATAAGAGAAAACTGCATCTTCAACCACACAGATCGACTACACCAAGTCGAGGAAAACAAATCTAATAAAAGAATCCAGCGCTCTGATACCAATTTTTAGGACCAATATGGGCCTATATACCTTGAGAGGGGGGTGAATCAGGGTATGGATATTCTTTTTCAAATTCCTTTCTGCCCCACTGGATCTTGACCTCTTTATTACAAGGGTCACTTTGTTTTCTCTTGTGTGTAAACTATGATCACTTCTTTACCACTTTATCTAATGATGATGCTTTGAATGCAATGCCGGGAAGCAAACAGATAGACACAAATATTTTTTCTTGGTTCACCCTCACTGGGATATGTCAAAGGAGCATATGCCGACAAGTTGCCCATCGTACCAAATTCCACTATTCTTCACTAGATGTGGATACAAGTTTGGGATAGATCACTTCTATGCCCAGGCTCACTTCCTTTACAATGTTTAAGGTCAACTCACTGCTTTCCCAAGGGTCACTCCCTGTTTCTCTCTCTCTGGCTCACTACCGGTGAAGAGGATCACCTTATTCCTCTTCTTATGCTCAATTATATTGGATGGAATCCACTCATAGTTTATATACATGTATGTATCTTCATTTGCATGAATGAATGCATCATCTCCTATATGTAGATGCTCTGTTTAAGTTCAACTTTCATCCGTAGATGAATCTCTCTTTGCACCGAAGGTATCGGGAAATCTTCCAGCTTCCACGCAGTCCGAAAATAATTGCTGGAACAAAACCTTACTTGGCGCGCAAGTCAAACTCGGCGCGCAAGTATCGGCGCGCATGTCACAACGGGCGCACAAGTTCTCTTTAGAAACATGCGCGACTCAAGCTTCCTCAACTCCAAACATGCGCAACTCTCTTACTTTTATTCCCAATCCAATATTGGTGGGAAACTGCCAACCGGCGCGCAACTTCTAACACTGGCGCACAACTTTATCTAATGGTGCACAAATTCACATGCGCGACCCACACTCACCACTTGCACGACCACCACACCTGCGCGACGGGAGATCTAATTTCTCAAAGTGTTGAACTCCGGTAAGAATGGGGAGGGTTGGTCCAGTATTAATAGGCAATCTGACCACCCTGCGCGATGGCGCGCAAGTCACCTGCGCGACCCAGTTTTGGCGCGCAAGTCCCCTGTCATTTAGACACTTGTGCGACCAACTCCCAAACTTGCGCAAACCTTTTTTCATAGCCATATTTTGATCTTCTAATCTTGAATAACATATGGAGCGCAAGTTTCCTATACTCCAAGTCCTCAGCGCGCAAATCCTTTTTCCAAAAACACTTTTCTTCATTTGCCGATTTTCAGGCCCTAAAATTTGGAAAACACTGGAAAACGATGCCACCTTGTATCTATTCATTTGTGCCTCCAGATCATCCATTCCTTTTATCGACGTTCTTGAATCAAACATGGATCATTGAACTCAGCTCTTGAACTCGACATTCCACCATGAAATCCTCTTTGTCAACAAATTTGTATGTCATTGTTTTTCTTTGTCAACAATCACTACTCAGATGTCCACTTTGTCAACAAACACAATCACCTCAAAAATTCTTCAATGATACCTTGAGGGATTTTTGCCCAACACTTCTTCTACGCCCATCTTGGGAAATTTGGGGATGAATTTCTTTAAGGGGGGAAGTTTTTAATAACCCAGATCTTCATTTCAAGTACGTCTTTTCTTTTTTGATGTTTTTGAGAAAAATAAAGTTTCTGGAAATTTTTGAAGTACATGCCATGTACTTTCTGAGTAAACGTTGTGTACTCTTTTCCTTCCTGAAGCCGTGTGCATGCCGTGTCCGGGCCACACACACAGTGTGTATGGGTGACGTGGAGGCCGATTTTGGTGGAGTACGGAAAAACCTACTACATGCTGTGTACTTTTAAAATACACGCCGTGTACTTTTTTTCACTAAACGGACCGGGGTCGTGCCTCATCACATTTTTCATCTTCTTCTAGGTCTGGTTTGTCCGAGAGTGACCCATATGAACAAATCATCCTCGAGTTCCTGCCTCTCCGTCCGTTCTCCGATTCGAGCATGGTCGATTGCGTTGGAAGCGTAGCTATGAGATCTCCCTTCTGTTTGAGCCTTTTTTTTCAATTCGTCCTCTTCTCAAGTTATCTATGGTTTAACGTTTTGTGCATTTTATCATATCTGCGACGTTATAGGGAGAATTTTCTATTGTGGTCTGAATATATCGATCTCCTAGGATCGAGGTATGTGGTTTGTGCCTTACCATTCAATTTCATTGAGTTTTATGTGCAAATTCCACCAATACCCATGAACGGGGAATTGCGTGTTTACCTTTTTTCCCTTGTTGTTTTCCTGCCTTTATTGTATTCTTGAGTAGAGGTAAATTAATCATGTTAGAGGATACCTTGTTGTTCTTGGATGTAATTGCATTTCTTCATTCTGTTTATGACCTTTGGGTATTGTTTTCCTTTGGATGTTACACCTGTTTCAGGCCTTGCGGTTATAGGTTGAAGTGAAACTCAGGACCCTATTATTGCCTTGTAGACTTTTTAGCTAAGTATCTTTATAGGTGTACTTTGGTTAGAAAAGTAGCTATATAGGTTTAATTTGGCATTATAGCATCATTATGCACTAACTGGTACATGGATGAGGGAACCTGGTGCTACAGATTATAAGGGATAGACTGAGTGAGCTTCCCAGAGGGTCTTAGATGTTACAAACTATAGAGGGGATGGACCGAGTGAGTTCCCAAAGAGTCTTGGATTTTATAGAATACGAGAGGGTAAACCGAGTGTTCTTACTTAGAGAGTATTACATTGTTTAAATCTCTTTAATATCCTTCCTAGGCTAGTGGGTAATTGACCGAGTGAGCTTCCTCATAGAGACTGTGGTATACCTGAGGCTACAGGAGGAATTGACTGAGATAGCTTCCTCAGAGAGTCTCTAGAACTTGGGGCTATGTGGGTTAGACCGCCTGATCTTCCTCAAGAGAGTCCCTGACTACCATAGTCTATAAGGGTAATTGACCGAGTGAGCTTCCCCGGAGAGTCTCATAAATGCATATGACCAAACCAGAGGGGTTACGCTGAGTGCACCGCCCAGAGGGTTGTGGTACTTCTTGGTTAGGACCAGAGGGGATGGGTACAAGTACTTCACATAGGGTTCCTGTTTGATATCTTTATGCTTCACTGCTATTGTTGGTTGTGGTTTGATTGCTGTTGTATCATCCTGCCTTACTGCTTACTGTTACTGCATATTGCCTACTGTTGTTGTTTACTGCTTATTGTATTTTTACCTTCCATGTACTCACTGACTGTTAGGCACAAATCTTCAGGTGAATGCCTACTAGGATTTTATCTCACACCTTGTTTGGGCCATTATTTTGGGCCCAAGTAGATTATGTTGTTGTAGGTATAGACAAGGGCAAGCGCCCTTCAACTTCTGGAACTTGTCTTCTTAGAGGATGGGATCATGGGACCAAGCTTTGGCTTGCGATGCTGAGGAGATATTTACTTTTCTTTTTGTACTTGTTTTGGTACTGTAGTGATTTCCAGCATATTGACTTGTTTGGATGCTTTTCTAGTCATGTATCATGCATCATTTCATATATATACATTTTTTCTACAGTTTGTTGATTTAGTCATCCGTTGTTTATATTGTTGGTTATTACTGCTTCCACTATTGCTTGTTTATTATTCTTCCGTTGTGTACTCTGCCAATGAGGGAATAGTTTCCCCACTATCACACCCAAGGCCCTCGCTGCTAGTCGGTAGCCTTTGTCTTTTGGGGAAATGCGCTTGAGGCCATGTGACCAACTGGGTACGGGGTGCCTCTAGGTGGCATTCGGAACTGGGACGTTACATATTAGATTCACATATTTTCATTATGGGGAATTGACCAATATAATTTCCCCAATCATGTATGGGATGTCTCCATCATCCTCATATCCTTTGAACATGACCTCAAGTTCTCTATTTAGGTGCAATAAATTCAAACTTGATTGAATATTCATCTTTGGAGAAGGTGTTTGATAAGTTTATCTTGTTAATATATCCATATATGTGTATGATCTATATGATGAAGGTAGATTCTCAAAATAAAAGATGTGGGTGAATTGTATGCTTTAAAAAAATTGGAACTTTTAATGATGGTAATGTTTAACAAAGTTAAACAAGGTAAATTCACACGACCTCTTAGTTCTACCAACATGCTTGATTCCATAAATGTGGTTCTGGAAATGAAAAATAAGAAACGTTTACAAAGAGAAGATTATACCTTAAAGTGTAAATAATCTACAAATCAGAGTACACGTATAAAACATATAAGATAGTTATTCATTCCTCAACAATCAAAATGCAACGAAATACATGAAACAATACAAGTAAAAAGTAGTAAATCTTTTAAACCAATGAGTAGGTTATCCAACAACCATGAATAAAGGTCCCTTGATTTATACTTTCAAGAATGTCTTTTTTTCCCCACATCAAGGTATTCCCTCGATAAAAATATTGAAGTTTGTCTTTATATCCCCGAAAGGTCTTGAAATTCAAGGTAGTGGGCATCTCGGTCTTCATATCCCTGGAAGCCCCTGAATGTACTCAGCAGCATTTGGAGTAGCACGAAGCAATTCTGAACAAGATGTTTAGTACACACATAGTAATAAAGTATCTCTTTCTAGAAATATCATCAGCAGCATGTAATCTCTAGATTGATCAATTACTTTTAGCTCATTCTAATATAGCTTCAATAGCCGGCTCCCTCCATCAATGGTCAGACTTTTCCTTGAATTTCCAAGGGCCCTATACAAGTGTCACTCAAACAACGGTTGGTTAAAAACAGAATTTACAACATCATTTTATAACTCAAACAAGAGTATTAAAAATAAGGTTGCTTAACCAAATTAATTTTTTGGAGTCTAAGGGAAAAAAGGTTTGGAGTCTAATCAGAAAACCATTCGGTGTCTATAATACATCAATATTAAGATTCCATCTTCAAAAAAATTTAGAACCTGAATTCTATTGAATTTTAGAGTATGAATTTCATGGAAATTAAGAGTCTGAACTCAGAATGATCGGAGTCCAAATTCAATGAATTCAGAGTCAGAACTAAAAAATTCACAGTCATTATTCAGATAATTTAGAGAATGAACATAGAATGTTTGGAGTCTGAATTCGAAGAATATGGTACCAGAATTCGGATCTTGAAATTAGAACGCTCTATATCTATGTATTTATAAGATTCTGAGGTTTTAGATATGATACCGAATTATATACTTAGAAATAAAAAGAGCTAGGTTTAGAGAAATTATTATATGAACAATGAAAACATGGTATGGAAAATATTACTTGGGGAAGGAAAATATTCTCTACCATGATAAAAATTATGGAAAAATGAAATTTTCCTTATGATATAGTGTTTGTGATTTTCAAAACATAAAGGAATGAATAAATCATAAGGAAACCTTATTGACTCAACAATCTCCCCCTTTTTGGAAAGAACAAACACCCTTATGAAAAATAATATAAGGACTTATAATTTTTATGGAATTGAATATAAATTTATCTCCCTTTACTTATGGATAAAATTGAATACGACTAACTCCCACTTAGGCTATGGAAACCCTAAGGATCATATTCTGAATTTCATGAATGAGATTTACCATTTTCATGCATACGAAAATTATCATGATGAAAACTCCTTCATACTAAGGGAATTTTATAATTTACTAAATATTATTTTTTGACATTATTTTCTCTCCCACTGTGATTTTCAAAAAGAAATACAGGGAATGGAAAACGTAATATGGTACCTGAAATATAAGTACTAGACAATGAAATTTATAAAGAGCAACCCAAACTTTTATTATGACTGGAATAATTTATTCAAGGAATAAATAAAACAAAATTTTCGAATTGAACTATATTATCCTCACTTTTCCTTCAAAATCAACTTCTTTACTATTGTTTTGAACTTATTGAGTTCCTTGTGATCCTCCTCTGCACATTTGAGAAGCCGATCCTGGTATTCTGTTTTATTCTATAAGGCATTGATATTTTCTTCCGGAGCCTTAAGAGATTCTTCTTAAAACATTAGAACATCTTCTGGATTACCTACATTATCATCTATCTCAATATTGATACCCCTTTTTCTCTTCCTACTCTGAGAAAATGAATATAATTTCCCAATAAGATCTTTCACTTCTTACTTTGGAGTATTTATTTCAAGAGATAGCATTTCATCGAATGACTTGGTGAGATCTTTGAACTTACTATCTTCAGTTTCAAATGCATCCATGACATTATCTAGAAACTCATCAAGAATTATAATTTCTTCTAATGTTTTCTTTGACCTACTAGTCATCTTCTTGCAATATCATTTATGGGCTTCTTAGTTTATGATATTTTTTTTGATGTCAGCCTCAAGTTTGATGCACCTATCCATCACCATGTATAATGAATCCAATTTTTTATTTAATGAATTCTAAAGCATTCGGCATCTTGAGTCTTTATTCGAAAATAGAGGGATAGTTCCAACATGATTTTTCAAATACTGGACTACAAAATCATTTCCAAGAGTGGACATTTCCGAATTAGAGATTTTTCTTGGTGAGTATTCTTTTTCTATATCAGTAACTTTCCTCTTTAATAAAGTAACTAATTATTTCTTCATTACTAAAAATTTTCTAGGGGAATAAACTACCACCTGTTTTCCTTTATCAGCTTCCGAAATGACTTCCTCCTGATTGGGTGATTTGTGTTCACTATCAGATAGTTGCACAATTTTTTCGTCATCTACCTCTTCCTTCCGAGCTCATGCCTCAGCCTCCTCTGGATGAATGAAATCATGGTGGGAGCTACATTCTTCAGACACTTTTTTCACTTCTTCATAACTCTTCTCATATTTCCCTGGGGTAGAAAGTTTTTACGACTCGACTTCAGAGGTTCGGACTGATAATTTTTCATAAGGTCTTTCCTTCACATGAAAATCCTGAACATACTATATCAAATATTTTGTACCACCACTCCATTCTTTTTCTTCCTCACATACTTCCTTTTGTTGAACATTTTTATGGAGTCACAAATTTAATTTATGGAGTCTCTATTAAATGTTCTATCAGAAAGGATTTTGGTACCGAAATTTGTTTAGAGACTTTTTCAGCAGCCTTAAGAAGTGATTGTACAATCTCGGCCTTAGACATAATTTTCTTCTTCTTCTTCTTATTCTTCTTCTATTTCTCTTACTTCTCAAGCTCTTAAGCTTCCTTTTCCTTCAAATACTTTTCCATAGCAGGGTCTAAGCCAAACATAGGCTCCCTTGTTTTTTATTTTTCTTGTCTTCTCTCTACTTTTAAACTATCTCATCAGGATAAGCTTTTTTGTTTCATTGGCTTCAAGAGTGCTGACTGAATTTCCATTATCGTTGGGGTTTTTTCCTTCTCTTATAGTTCTTTCTCCTTCCAATTCCTTACACCTTTTATAGTAGTTTCAGCCACCTCTTGTTTCTTTGAAAGAGTTTCAACTTCCTTTTCAGAAAAATCATAGATCACTTCGGATTCTTTGGAAACTCCCATTTTCAACCATCTCAACGTATCATCACTCAACAACATGACTTTTCAATTCTTTGACATAGAACTTCAATGAATTTTGAAGTATTCTAAACATCAAACATCCATCTTTGACAGAATGGATGGATACATAATAATTTGAGATTTCAAATTCCAATTCTTAATATTCTCAATTGTAATCTTAATGTACCTAACCAAATTTATCTTTCTTAGATTCACCAAGAAATCCAAAATATAGATGTCACTCTTCTTCAGAGTTTCTGTATCACCTTTTCTCAGAATAATGATTCCTTGAACACACAGTTCAAGAATCCAAAATATTGTAGATAGGTGAAGAATCTTCGGAGTCTTTACTTCTAAAAGGCCAAGGATATCCATGCACTATACCTTATCAAAACCTCCTTGAACATCAGGTAGATTTTGAGTATAGAACTCATCTTCCCCTTCATAAGGAATACCAACCATGCTTGAAACCTTGGTGAAAGAAAGTGATTTTGCCTTTCCATAACTCTAAAAAGAAAACTTACTCCTGCCTTCTTCCTTAAAGAAAGTTACTAACTCCTATAACTCTACAAAAAACTCTAGATATACCAAATCCTAATCTTTTGGTTTTTAAATAGATACACTTTCCCAACCATTGAGTTTTATATTCTTGGAAACAATAGAGTCATATTTGGCATAAAACATTGGACCAACAAATCATTCTCTATATATATGCCACTCAGATATTGGCCTGATAGTAGACATTTCATTATTGGAAGAGACTTCGGCATACATTCAGATGTAAGGAAAATTTGAGAAGTTGGGAATAGGCTTTTATAGGAAGGGTAGAGCTTCAGCATGAAAGAGCCTTGGGATCGATGTGCGAAAACCATCGGGTGTCCTTAAAATAGGAAATCAAAGTGATGGTTCAGCTTCCCTGATTAATCCAACGACTGAAAGAATCTTGAAAAGACTTGACAATTGAGATAATTTATACAAAAGGAAATTTCATAGATTCCGATCATTTGAGGTTTTTAGATAAAAAATTCAGATTTATGGAAAAGTGAATCCAAAAAATTTAAAACCAAAAGAAACTACCAAAAAGTGAATGATTATTACGAAAATTCCAAAAAGAAAACATAATTTTCAGATTGTTAGGAAGATTCTTTGTAATGTGGAAAATTCTTCTTGAAGAACATTAGATTCTAAAAATTTTAAAAACAAAATAATCCATTATGAATAATTTTAGTACGAAAATCTTTATTATGTAAATTTTATGTACAAAAATCATCATTATGGTAATTTTAAGTAGGAAAGTCTTCAGTTATAAACTTTTAAGTATGAAAATATTCATTTTGAGAATTTTGAGTATGAAATAATTTTTAGACTATGAAAAATTATTATAATCTAACAAACAAATGTACCCCCTATGAAAACAAGTTCCTTACTGTAAGGAGTTTGGTTTCAACAGGAAGTTTACTTGAAATATTACCTTATAATTATTATTCCTAACTTCTGTTTAATGTATTTAAATCTATCGGATGGTCCATATTATGTAAAAATGTTGACAAGTTGATCTTGTGTTCCGAAAAATTGATGAAATAAATATCCTTTTGTGTGTGATCCCTAAGAAATAGATGCCTAATATCAATGTGTTTTTCTTGAGAGTGATGCGTAAGGTTTTTACTTAAAGCAATGGCACTACTGTTATCACAGAAAACATGTGTTTTGGACTAACTCATACCATAGTTTTTGAGTGTGTGATGCATCAACAATACTTGAGCACAACAACTTCTAGTTGCAACATATCCAACTTCAGTAGTGGAAAGTGCTACTGAGTGTTTCTTTTTTTAATGACCAAAAAACTAACGAATCTCCTATCAAATGACAAGTTCCAGATGTAATTTTCCTATCCATTATACATCAATAAAAGTCAGTATCTGAAAAACTTTTTAAAAAAAAATCATTTCTAGATGTATAAAAGAGTCCAAGATCCATGGTTCCCTTTAAGTAGAGAAAAATCCATTTCACTGCCTTTAAATGAGATTATTTAGTATTGGATTGATATCTTGCACAGAAGAATACTAAAAACATTATGTCTGGATGATTAGCTATCATGTAAATTAGACTTCATATCAAACCTCTAAATGATGTTTGATCTACTAGTTTCCCAGCTTCATCTAGATCAAGTAAATTTGAGGTACCAATGGGAGTACTTATAATCTTAGTATTGATATATCCATACATTTTAAGAAGATATTTAATATAACTATGTTTGGATATATATATTCCTTCTGGTTTTTTAGAAATTTGAAAACCTAGGAAAAATGTTAACTCACCCATCATACTCATTTGAAACTCAGATTTCATTATATCTGCAATGAAATCAGTTAAAGACTGGTGATTTGAACCAAATATAATGTCATCAACATAAATTTGAACAATAAAAACATTTTTCTTAACATTATTTTTAAAAAGGGTTGGATAGGGATTTCCCTCAACAAAATTATTTTGAATCCAAAATCATGTATGTCGATAATAACAAGCTCGAGGGGCTTGCTTAAGTCCATACAAAGCATTAGTGAGTTTGTAAACATGTTCAGGATGTTTTGTATCTTCAAAACTGGGAGGTTGTTTGAAAAAAACTTCCACATGAACAACACCATTAATGAAAGCACATTTATCATCCATTTGGAAAAGTTTGAAATTGAAGAAAGCTAGAATGGCAATATTAATACGAATAGATTCATGTCTAGCTACTAGAGAATAGGTTTTTCATAGTTTATTCCTTCTTTTTGATTATATCTTTTAGCAACCAATCTATCTTTATTTCTTAAAATGATTCCATTTTTGACACATTTATTTCTGAAGACCCATTTTACTCCAATAATAGAAGTTTCCTGAAGTCTTTCAACCATGGTCCATACTTCATTCTTTTCGAACTCATTTAGCTCATCATGAATAGCATTTATCCAATCATTATCACCTAAAGTTTCATTAGTGTTTTTATTCTAATTGGGAATGTAATTCTAGATGTTCTACTTCATTTCTTAAGGAATTTATAGTCCTTACAAGTTGATTTACATTACTAATGATTCAATAACTGGGAAAAATCTTAAGAAACTACTAATTTGGGTTTGGTAAAACCAGTTCAACAACGTAGTGTCGGAAGTATTCTGGCATAAATGCTTCTGAAATACCTTCTTGAAAATGTTCCTTACCAGAGGTATCTTATAACAAGGTTTGATAATAAGTTTTTGAAAACACATATGATGATATAGGCTGAGGTTGTTTAAAAACAAAAGGATCAGTTTCATCAAATTTGACATGTACTATTTCTTCAATAGTATAGGTGATTTTTTGAAAACTCTATAAGCCTTAGAAGTTGTAAAGTAGCCTAAGATAATTCCTTCATCAGATTTTGGTGTGATTTTGTTTAGATTATCTTTATTATTCAGAATGAATACCTTAAAACCAGAAACCTTGAAGTAGGATAGATTTGGTTTTCTACCATTCCATAACTCATAATGAGTTTTATTAAGAAAAGGTCTAATCAAAACATGATTTATAGTATAACAAGTATTACATAAAGATATAGCATAAAAAAATTTGGCAACTGAATATTAACTCGACTTGGTTCTTGTAATCTCTTAAAGAATTATATTTCTTCATTCAATAACACCATTTTTTTGAGGTGTTGTAGGTGCTGAGAAGTGATGAGTAATTCCTTTTCTACTACAAAAGGTTTCAAAATCTGAATTTTGAAATTCACCTCGATGATCACTGTGAATAGTTTTCAACGGAAGGTTTTTCTAATTTTTATCTTGGGCTCTAACCATTTTGAAATAAGAGAAAGCTTCAAATTTCATTGCTAGAAAATAGACCCACGTAAATCTAGTGTAATCTTAAACTAAAAAAATTCATAATATTGGCTTCCAATACTTCTAGTTTGTGTTGGAACAAAAATATCTATATGAACTAACTATAATTCATCAGTAGTTGGGATATCACTAACTAATTTAAAACATGATTTATGTTTCATTCCATATTGACAAGGATCAAAAACTTTTTAGGAATCAAATCTAAGCTCCGGTAGATCCTTAACTAGTCTTTTCTTAGTGAGTTATCATAGGTTTCTAAGGTTACAGCATCCTAACCTTCTTTGCCAGAACAAATAATTATCTATCATTTCACTATGGCAAGGTAGATCTTGGCTTCTAAGGTCTTCTATGTTTAGTATGTAATCATTTTCATTCCTATGGGTAGAATGAATAAACTCTTGTTTGGAATTGTGTACTAAGAAATTGTCATTCCTAAAATTCACAATGAAACCGTTATCACATAATTGACTTATGCAAAGGAGGTTGTGCTTAATACCCTTAACAAATAAAAAATTTGAAATCGATGTTTTTCCAAGAAGAAAAATATTACCTATACCAATAATTTCTCCCTTAGCATTAACTTTGAAAGTTAATTTTCCTCTTTTCTTATTGATAATCATTTCAAATAAGTTTTTGTTAGCAGTAATATGCCTGGAACATCCACTATCCATGTACCATGTATTGATGTTGGTACTATCATTATTTTCCTAAAAATAAGACTGTTAAACTTTTAGAACCCAAACATTCTTGGATCCAGAAACATTATAAAGAAATATTTTATGAATCCACATTTTCATTGAAAATATGCTTTATGAAAACCTAATGAATGAGTTTTGTTTAAGGAATTTTTTTCCCAATGTCCACCACACTAACACTTAGTGTCGAAATGAGCACATTGAGGAACAAAATAATTGTTACTAAAAATTTGTTTTGAACATTTATAACCAAAAAAAATTATTTCGTAGAAGTCGAATTTGGAAATAAATCTTATCAAAATTTTCCTTACCTAAGGTAAAGTTTGAAAAACACTTCCACAAGGAAAATATTTCTAACATCAGTTTAATAACTAAGTTCTTATCCTGAAAAATAAATTTTTAACACTATAGTTAGGATTAAAAAAATTTCATAGAAATTAATTTTTCTAGATCCGTTGAAAGTTTATCCTTATCAGAATTACCTTCTTCTAGGGTTTTTCAAATACTTTCAAAATCAAGGATTTTCTTATGATGATCTATTAAATGATCTTATATTTCCTTAGTAAGAATATAAATTATATAATTTTCCATATCATGTTTTTTATTGACTTTAGAATCTTTATTCTCAAAGACCTTATAAAACCTAGAAACTTATTCATAAGTATGTAAAGTATTATTTTCTTCAGAAGAAGATTATTCATCCAATGATTCATAGTATTTACTATCACTATAATTATAATTTAAGGATTCATTGGTCATGGATTTATCATTGTGTACCTTATCCATTAAACACTGATTTTCAATATGTAACTTGGAATGTAAACCAAGATCATTCTATCCAGAAGATTCATAATATATGGATTCATCAGGAGAGTATCTAGTACTGGCCCTCCAGGTGTTATTATCTTTCAAAACATTCTTAGCTTTAGCATTGCAGTACTTCTTTCTATTTCTTTCTGATTGCTTTCCCCTTCTATCTTTTGTATTATATATAGGACAATTTGGCCTTATATGTCCAGCTATTTTCCATTCATAACATGTAACATTAGAGTCATTATTTTCTTTTATTTCTATCTTCTTATATCTATAATGATAGTCTTTCTTCCCCACTATCATGTTCATCCTTCAAGAGAGTTTATCTATTTTAGTCTCAAAATGTCCACTTTCACTTGATTTAGGTAAAATAGTAACCTACTTAGACTTAGATCTTGTAACTCTCTCAGGAGTCTTGGCCTTTATATTATTTGATGTATTTGTAAAAGAAACAATTCTATTTCCATTCATTTTCTTAACATTTTTAGCATCTCTCTTCATTCTAATTTTAGGTTGAAGAAGTGTTCCAAAAATCTCATAAAGAGTAATCTGTGAGAATTTCCTATTCTCATCAATAGCTGTTCTCTTGGATTCTCAGTCATTAGGCATGATGTCTATAATCATTTCTACACGTGCCTTATCATCCAAAACATTTTCACCCATGGATTGTAAGCTATTGACTATAGTCATAAATCTCTATTGTACCTTACATACAGGTTCTCTATAAGGAAAGAAAAAACCAAGGTACTAAGCTCTAAGTATAGCTCTTCTAGTATCAATAACATTATGTGTTCTAAAATGAGTCAGTTAAAGCTTCTTCCAAATACAATTTTCAGCTTCACAAGAAGAAATCTAGCTATATATATTATTGGTCATGGAACACAACAAAGTATTGTGTACCTTGTAGTTTAGTTGATATTCTGACTTCTCTTGACTAGTAAAAGTTCTGACTTCCTTATCAAGAATCTTGTAATCTCTAGTAAGTATATCAAAGTTTTCCACTCTAGTTTTAATAATAAAAGTCTTTATATGATATCTCTAATATTCATAATCACTCCCATGAAAAATAGGTGGTCTTGTTAGATTAAGATTTTCAATTGAACAGAAATTCATTCCTGCCATCTCAAAGAAAATATCTTTCCACATAAACTTGTTAGTAACAAAAGTTTGTAAACAAGGATACACATATCTTAAGCAAGGAAAATATAGAACCATGAAAAACTTGAGCAAGAAAACTTATATGTGAATAAAAGTATTTCAGAGACCCACTCTGATACCAATTATAGGATCAAAATGATGAATGTAGATGCTCAATATACAACAGGGGGTGAATTGTATACTTTAATAAATTCATTTAAAACTTTTAAAGATTGTAATTTTTAACAATGTTAAACATGGTAAATTCACAAGACCCCTTATTTCTAAAAACATTCCTGATTTTGAAAAGGTGGTTCTGGAAATGAAAATAAAGAAAAGTTTAAAAAGATAAGATACTACCTTAAAGTGTATAGAATCTTACTAATCAGAGTACAAGTATAAGAAAGTATGAGATAGTAATAATTTCATTAACAAATCAAAATGTTGTGGAAAACATGAAAAAATACATGTAACAAGTAGTAAATCTTTTAAACCAAAGAGTAGGGTTTCCAAAAACCGTGGACAAAGGTCCCTTGATTTATACTTTCAAGAAAGTCTATCTTACCCGCACCTGGGTATGTTGTCGATATGAATATCACAGTCTATCTATCTATCCCTGCATGCCCTCGAACGTCAAGGTAGTCGGCACCTCTGTCTTCATATACCTGGAATCCCTCTAATGTACTCAACAACATTCAGAGTCTTAGGAAGCATTTATGAACAAGATGTTCAGAATGTACAAAGAAACAATTTCTCGCTCTCTAGAAATTACTTCAACATCATGTATTCAATAGATTTATATACGTATTTTAGCTCATTCAAATGAGCACCTATTAATAGGAACATCTTCAACTATTGGATCCCTCCTTCAACGGTCATATTCTTCCTAGAATTTCAGAGGGACCTATACATGTGTCACTCAAACAATGGTTGGTTAAAAACAGAATGCATGACATCGTTTTATAACCCAATCATGAGTAAGTAAAATATGGTTTCATAAAAAAAACTAATTTTTCATACTCTAAGGGATAAACATTCAGATTCGAATAAAAAAACCATTCGGTGTATAAAATACATGAATATTCAGATTCTTTCTTCAAAAGAATTCGGAACCTGAATTCTATAGAACTCTAGAGTCTGAATTTCAATGAACTTTAGTGTTTGGATTCATGAGAATTCATAGGATGAATTCAAAGAATTCAGAGTTTGAACTCAAAATGTTCAGAGTCTGAATTTAGAGAATTCAGAGTCTGAACTAAAAAAGATCAGAGTATAAATTCAAATATTTCGGAGTCTGAAATCAGAACGTTCAGAGTCTAAATTTATAGAATTCAAATCCTGGAATCGTATCCTAAAAACGTAATTCTCTATATTTGAGTATTTTTAAGATTCCAAGGTATTAGATATGAAACCAAATTTTATACATAAAAATAAAATGAGTTAGGTTTAGAGAAATTATGATATGAATAATGAAAACATGGTAAGGATAAATTTCTTTGGGGAAGGAAAATTTTCCTTATAAAGCTCAAACTCATGGAAAATGAAATTTTTCTTAAGATAGAGTGTTTGTGATTTTCAAAACAAAAAGGAATGGAAAATTCATAAGAAAACCTTATTGAATGAATAATATGAGATCATCATATGATGGGTTTTCAATTTTGGGGGATAGATCCCATTCTTTAGACATTTTTTGGAAGAGAAATACAATGGTTTAAGATTTTGTTGGATCAAAATGATACACTTACTCTTTTATTCATTCATGCGTTCGATGTCCATGTTCTCCTTTGAGAGGAACATTTGATATATCATATATAGGTAACATAAAAATTATGGGTCTATGAAGCTATTCTCTTAGGTGGCATGAGCTATTCCATCTTTCATTCAATTTATATAGCTGTTGATCTTCTTCCCTCACTGGACTGGATTTTTTTTTTAAAATCACCGTCATCTTTTTACTTGGAAACGGTTATGTTAGTCAAATACATTGGGGATCTATCCAACATCTCATCTATAGAATCATCCATACTTAGAAGGACATATTTTATGTGGAAACAATCCTAGATGTGGTGAACTAGCCTTCTATATAAATTCATATAATCATGATGAATAGTGAGATTGACCTCATTGGCATTCATGAGTTTTGGAAGCTTAAGAAGGATTTTTTACATATATATAACAAAATAATTGAGAAATTTATCATTTCAGAAAGAGTATACTTTTTTCATATATTTTTCAAATCTCAGGAAAGACTGATTTCCTTTTTATTAAGGATGAGGGAGATTTGGTTGCTGTTGCTGCTACATAGGAGGAGTAGGGTGGTTCTAAATGTCCCTAAGTCCATGAATGAAAATTAATTATGGTTTGAGGGTAAAATTTTTAGTTTCTTAATTATTAAGCATTCCCCCCTATGTTCTGTGTGCAAGTCAATACATGTCTCATCTACATTGAATGGAATCATCCTAGTATTGTGCCAATTCTCCAATCTCAATGAATTTTCTAGATACTTCATTATAATAAATGGTTTATATAACTTATCCGATAGGTTTCCATCATAGATCTCTGTCCAATTTTTCCTAGAGAGGTGTATTCTTAGTTTATTGGTTAAACCATAATCTATGGATATAAAGTGGGACATCCTGTTATTTTTGTTTTTCTTATTGTATGAGAAGTAAAAAAAATTAATCTACCACCACATGGAGTTTATCTAGTAATGGACTTAATGATGAAGCTCTACCCATCCTAAAATAAATCAGTGTACAATGATGGTGTACCAAATGATGGTTTAGACTTACCCATTTTAGAGAAAAACGCCTCATCTTTGTTGCATCCTATTGATATCAAGGTCCTATTATTATACCATATTTGGACCTGATTTGGGTGAGATACTGTTCTGGGTCTCTAATTATATCAAAGGTGGAGAAGGTAGGATTCCGAAATTAGATTAGGGAAATGTTTCATACAACCAATCATGATATGGAATCTTCTCAGTCTGTATAGGTTTGTTTTTCCCTTCCACAGATTCTATTCGATTATCCATGGACTTGATAAAGTTGAGAAGTTCTATGGGTATCATAGTATAAGATTCCTCCAATCTATTGGGATTTAGAGGGTCCTTATTAGGAGGAAAAATTTCATCTCCAACCGAATATCGAATCTTTTGAGGAAGGAATGATTAACCTGAAGGGGGATAAGTCTTCACCATAATTAAGGAAAGTCATGATCATCTTCAACTTTCTCATTTATCTATATTGAATACTCTGATCTGTTGCTGGTATGACACTTTGATTCCTCTCCTATAGGTTGATCAACTCATGTAGGAAGAATATTATTTTCTTCATGATGATGATACCCAATGGGAATGTTTCCATAGTGTATCTCATCATTTATTTGTGGGAGATATTTAATATCATTATAAAATTGTTCCTTTCATTCCTCCATGGAGGAAAATTTAACTCTTTCTATAAATGATTGGGATGTAGAAACTCCTTTCCCATTATATTTGGAAGTATTTCACTGTAGTGGTGGAAACATGATATTCAGAGTTTCCAGATTCTTGAGCGTTCTTATATTCAAGGTGCATCCAGCCTCAATGGGAACATACTGATTCACATATTAGGGTACGTATTCCACAATGTGTCCCTCTACATCTATGTATAGATCCATATTATCTATTGTGTTAATGATAATGAAATTAACAATAGTGTGTTATGAAATGGTATATATTCCATTACATTTAATGGAATATAATTACTCTTCAATATATACATTAGTTTTTTCATCTATCCCTTTTCCATGTTTAACCCTTTTATATTGTGGCCCATGTGGTGTTTGTTTTACTTCATTATACAATCCTACCACCTTGCTTTGTGAGTAGTAACCTTGATGGATTTAGCTGCTATGACTTCCAAACATGCTCTAAATAGAAGAGGGTTGTTCTATAGTAGGGGGAACAGATGGGATTATGACCAGAGATATTTACCTCCCAACATAGAGAATGATGATCCCCACTATTGTTATGATGATGATGAAAAATTGGCCTACCTTGTAGGATGGGGGATAATTAGCTCTATAATAAGAATTGATTGATCATACTTTTAAGGGTCTGATGATTCCAATTAGGGATTTGATGACTCATGGGATGAACCTTGTGATACAAATTCCCCCATCCAACTGGGATGCGGTTGATCTGGAACCGCTTATTGATTTCCCTTGGACCCCATTGGTGATTATTAATCTGGAGATAGTAATTGAGATATAAAATCACCATCCAAGTGGGTTGAAGTTTTTATAGATACATCTAATATGTCTTGAATCCTAAAGGGAATTGATGATTTTTGGGGTGGAGGTGGTGCATGATATTCTCTCGGCTCAGTTGGTTGGGTTCCCTCAGGGCTAGCTACTACTGTGATTCGTATGATGTTGTAATGTTGTGATCATGTAGGAGATGAGTTCAATGACATCCCATTAAAGTAGTTATTTTGTTTAGGATGTTTTCGAGTTGGTGAAAACTCTTTCCTCTATTACAAAAATGAATTCATGTTGTTTTGATGGGTTGAGTTCAATGATCTGTGGAATTTTTTCTCACCCAATTTGTTGTGTCGTTTCAACATTTAAGTCCAATAATTTTTTTGTAGTGCCCAACTAGATCACATGATTCATTGTCCCATTATTTCTATAGAGCCTATGAAATTAAATGATGTTTTACTATATGGGATTATTTGATCTAGGGAAAAATTGGTGTTCAATTCTCCATAATTTTTCCATCCATTGATACATATGTATGGAGATGATATAGAAATTATTTGGAAGAGAAATTTTGTTATGTGAATAAAAAAATGCATAGGATGCTTTTATGATCCTCCATTCATGGTTTTTAGGAATGGAAAAAGGATTTTATATGAAGCTGATAATAGAGTGTATTGATGACCTGAAAGTGATAAATGTATCGTGGATAAGGGAGATGTCCGTACATCAATTTATAATGAGTTTCCTATATATTTTGGTGTGGATAAGGCATGAAATCCTTTTCAATATCATCATGGATCTCATAGTTAGAAGTGACAAGGATATAGAACATGGTGGGGATCTTGTTTCTTGCTAACTCTTTCCATTTGTCAATGTTGGCCACTTCTTAATTAGAATCACATGCATCCATATGGTTAATCAACATAAGAATCTTCTCTATGATTCCTGCTATATTGGGTGGAGTGTTAGAAGAAGTTTAGAGGAAACTATATACAATTGAACTTGATGTTTCATGAAACTCTCTATATTAAGGAGTTTGTGTTTTGATCACCTCTTTATAGAGAGGTGTATGGGAAAACGGATGATTTCCATATCCATCAGATATATCACCATGAAGAGGTTTACCACAACAATATTTTGGTGTAGTTTCCCCATGATATTTCTCCACACCACCATGAAGAGTAAAATTATGCCCATTAAAACCTCAATATTTGGTTTAAGATTCGCATGACCCTTGGGATGTAGAGAATGTGTCTCGAATAACTTTAATGACACTGAAATTTAGAAGATTAGGGATATGATCATCTTTCTGTGTTGTGGATGTGATTTTATGGCATGTATTTTGAAATTATATAGTGATAAGATCCCACAATATGATGATTGATTAAGTTATTTGATAACTATCTGGTGATATTGTAATATGATCCCTCTAATAAAAAGCTATTGAAATATTGAGATGATCTTCTATATTATTGGTTGGAATTTGATCCTATATCGAGGAATATTTTTCTCGCATTTGGGAAGCCCTGGTTGGAGCATGAATAAAACACCACTTTGAATATGTCTTCCCCATCAAAATATGCTAACAGACCCCTAGAACTATAGAAGGAATATGAACATCTTCCTTTATATCCTTGTAAGAATGTTGTTTCAGTCATTCATTAGTGCAATTAGAGATATGATCCCGACTTCTATGATCTGTAGGAATATGCGATGTTGATTCACTAATAGAAATATAAGCCATCCCTGAGGCATGTGAAACTATCACTTGGTCATCCTCAGCTAGAAATGGGATATGATCAAGATCATTAGCCTTTTAACTATTCCTCAATTCCTCTTTGACGAGAATATGAGCCTGTCTTGAGGCATGTGACAGTATCACTTGGGGACCCCTAACCAAAACTGGGAAATGAGATTGATCATGGGCCTTTAAAATATGAAACTAGACTTCTTTAAAAGTAATGATACCCTATCACAGGGCTTGTTCTACTATCATATAGTGAGCCACAATTAGAATTGGAATAGTAGCCTAGTATGGGGCCTCATCCTTTGTTGATATATACCAATAATCCTCCTAGATGTGAGAAATATTGTGCTCATTCTTCGAAGCGATCTCTATTCCATACATATTAGTGTTTTTTGATACCCTGTTTATAGGGATCAAAATATATTCATGTCCTAATATTTTTTCCAATGATTGAATATATTGGTAGTGTTCATCAAATTTTTTTAATATATAATGATCCATTCAAAAAGTGGGCATGGGAATGTATTCTTACAAATTTTCTCTATCGACTTTATACTAGTAGATATTTCAATTGATTTGGGGATATAATCCCGCATAATTCCTCATCCAAACAAAATATATGTATAGTCATCAAAGATAAGGGTAGGGATATGTATATCACCCATTCTTGTTGTCGGAATATGACTACTTACTTTTTTAGAGTGAGTATGGATATGAGCCTAATCAATGGTTTCCACCAAAATATGATGGTCGACATTATCACTTAGGATTGGGGATATGATACCAATCTGGAAAATCTAGAAACTTCAGCACCTGATGTATCATATTTGTTTCACATGAAAGGGTATTGGAGGTAGTAGTGTGCCAGGTGGTTCCTTCAGCAGGATACTGAAGGTTACTAGTGGGATGGTTCTTGCGACGTTAACTGAAAATATTCCACAACAGTATAACTTGAACCAGAAAGGAGATGTAGTTTTCCCCTTGGTCTGCCATCACTAGATACTAAACATGGTGGTCATGACACTTCAGTGATAATCTACCAATGTGGTTTGTGGTGGTGATAGTTACCACTGTATTTAATGCCATATTATTTTAATAAAGTGAACACATATATTTCAATACATGATGAACCTTTTGGGTTGAAAAAATGGTCATGATCATACCATGTTGATTTTATTGTAGAATAATTTCGATTTTCACACTTCACTAAAGATATCGTGTAGATGAGGTCATTCAAAGGAACGTATGGTTTTCAGTCCTAGAAGATTTTCTTGAATGAACATAAGATGAAGAAAAACTAGATTAGGGTGTTGTTTGTGAGGGATGTATCTACAGTAAAAAATAACACAAAAAACAAGGTCTCCAATCAGTGTATCATTATAGGCATGATATGCACTCAATTATATTTTCATGTGTAACACAATTTTCCTTTTATGCATGACCTGGCCATTCATCTTGCATGGAATAGTAAAAATGAGGGTAGACTTATTTTATGTGAGCCTTAGATATAGAGGATCATTTGTAATATTCATTTCATATTTTCCATTTTTGTTAGGGATATGAAAACAACATGGAAATAAATAATGTAAATTGTGCATTATTTTATTTGAGAGATTCATTCCAGGTTTACCAAATGTTTTTGATCTGGAAAGGATACATTGTACTAGTCATCCACATTACAGGGAATAAATGTTCTAACCAGAAATAGAAATTATATACTTTTTATCATGTGATAATGACACCATAGTTATATGACATCACATTTAGTTCACCATTTTCTATTTTTGGGGGAAAATATATAACACACATAAATAATAGAATTGCATGATTGTTTGATTATAGGTGTTTTGAGGTAAATATAATAATTCCCATCAGGTTCATTATTTTTGTCTATTCTCATGAAATACTCACACCAATTATCACATTCATACCTAGTAACATACATGTTTTCCAATGTTAGGTGACCCATTTGGGTGTTTATACCTAATGGAACTTGGTAACTCACATTGGTTAATAGGATGCGAGGTCATGCTCATCCCACCCATTTTGAGTGACTTATTTCCAACTATGTCATTCTCTTATTGATTTAATATATGTTTGATAATCTCATTTTAATATCGATAAATGAGATGTAACTCTAATAAAATTTTTATATGTTAACACATTTTATATAAAAATGGGTATCTTATTAGGTGATCGTTATATATGAATTTGGGGGTCTTTATCCACTTCCCATCATCAAAATGAATATTGGTTTCTGAATCCTTATCCCTATAAACCTTAGGATTTATTTCCATATAAGGAGATGATATATACGTCAAGGATTGAATTGATCTTTATGTGGAATCCTACATATCCAATTTTATAATAGGAATCAAAACCAAATATTTTCTTCAACTCGTTCAGTTTAAGGTCATATTGAAATGATATTTATGGGGGAACTTATAAAATGGGTATTTGATCTCGATACATAGGAAGACATCCTATGTATCCTGTTTATGGAAATAATTAGATTCATCATAGTTTGTTTGGATTCCTAGTCCATTGATGGATGAGATGGAGTGATCAACCCCTGAGAATGATTGGGTATTGAAGGTTGAAATGTTTGGGACATGGGGGTCATACCCAGAAGCTGTTTCCATTTTGAGATTGGTCCTTAAGAAGGCATTATCTGTAACATAATTATTGAAAGAATTATATTTCTCATAGTTTTATTGCCCCAAATTACTAAAGGGTTATGGTGGATGATCATTCATGAAGGAATTATTTTTTTCCATGAGTTTTTATGAATTCTAGGGGCTTATACTAGGTTATTATCCCTTACCTAGTAGAGATTCATAAAGAGAATGATATGAACTATGAAACTCCCTATACTGACACGAGCCTGGCCCAATGTGAGAAAGAATGGAGAACCATTAATTAGTCTCATTTAATATTTTTTTTGTAGAAATTATGAAATGACATAGTAATGTGGATGCTAATTTGGTTCTCGGGCCTTAAGAAGGAATCCTATGTATCAAAGTTATTGCATAAATTAGATTTATTATTTTTTAGTTGGTCGAGGAATACACACTAAGGTTTCCCTTATATATGGATACAGTAAACAAGGTTATCATTTTCATAGAATACTTATTGACCTCGACTAGTTTTTTAGTGTCCTTATAGATTGTGTTCTTGAAATGTCAAAGGATGTATGGAAATGCCTTGTTATATTGTAGACAGGTCCAAAGACTATCACCCAATCTAGTTGTATTTTATAGGGGATGTTTCATAATATGGATGGAATGAATAAATGGTATCACTAGATCAAGGATGAATTACCCAATGGAAATTCTACGACCTATAAAGATTTTCTTATAGTATATTACACAATCTAAGTTGACTTTTATGGATGACTTCACCTGATCTCAGGTGAATTGTTTGGATGAAATCACATGATCTATGCATACATGTTTTGGGGGTGTCGTATGACTTGAATGAATTTTTTGGAGGAAGTAAAAAATAGAACATGACATACCATGATATAATCGCAAGACATAGTTTTCTTTAAATTTGATCCTACATATAAATTGGTTGATGTGTCTAGAGGAAATCTCAAGGTTTGGATGAAAAGTCCTGAGGGTTTCACGAAACTAGGGTGGCATGCATGGGGGATCCATGTGACTTTATCTAAAATGTACAGGGGACCTCAACTGATCCAAGAAATATACCAAAAGAGCATCACACGATCTTGAAGACATGTTTTGGTGTTGTTGTGACACCTAGGTAGTTCACCTGAAGAAAATGAGGATCAATGTAAATGTTATTGGAATAACCCTCCCATCATTTTTGGCCTTTTTTCTAAACTTTTATTGCATATTTATTTTATATTTGTTCAAACATATATTGTTTACGAATCATAGGATTCAGAAGATATACGGGATTCCATTTTCAACACTTTTCAGAAGTAGTACACATGATCTTTGAGTGATCATGCAATGCGCCTATGTAATCTTCATTACCATATTAAATTTTTAAAGAAATATTACCTAACATAAAACTAATCTGATAAAAATATTATCCCCTCCAAAAATCAAATATGATTCCCGGTTGTGCCGGTGAAAGGATCTAAAAACCCATTATTTATACTTGGATGGTGATTTATATTCCGGACCCCCAATTATATTCATTATGTGGGAACATATTTTTTAAATGTAATATAGAGTTGGTGGATGAATTTTATGTTACACATTTCATTAGATCCTATGATAAGTTATTCTGGGGGAATCACATGATTTTTAGTGATCGTGATTCTATCCCTACAATACCTTATGTATTGTATTTTTTTCCAATTAATGGGGTTTTTCCTAATCATTTGATAATTCTAATGGGATTTAATTATTCTAGTATAAAACGTATTGGTAGCTTCACAAGGTTATTATTCCTGTTTAAAGTCATTCAAATGATTTGGGGAGACATGTATATTATTTCCCGCAAGGCAAAAGTGTCATTCTAGGGGGACATCACAAGATCAGGTCTTTATTTCAAAGTTCGTTTGTGATGTCATGTTTTCTTTTCAAGGGGGGGGGGATTCACATGATTAATGGTGATAAACATATCTTCCCCTCACATGAAGAACCATTCATTTCACTGATTATGTAAATGTTTAAATTAAAATGGATATGGATTTCATTATGTTTTTTTCGAATAAAATCTCTCCCACTATTGGTGATGCATCACATGACCAACATAGGGTCATATTGTGTGTCACATACATCAGCATGGACAATTATTCTATTTTCCACTAGAGTAGAATTGGTAGTGCAAGACCATTTGGACATGTCAAAACACTATGTGTGACGATGGAGACATGTCAGTGATCCCTTGTGAGGCAAGTTAGAGATGTCTTTAGGGCTTTGAAATAGTCTTGAGAACCACATGGGTACATAACATAAAGGTTTAATACCACAAGAGGCTCCCGTTTGTGGGATAGATTCCTCATTATTTTATTTGTATTTTTGAATGGTTGTCTGGAGTTCATCACTTTAAAAATCATGAGACTTAGGGGATATCATCTGCCAATTACTACATGATTAGCGATTGTCTTGGATACCTTCTCGAAAGAAGAAGGACCCACCAAATGGGCAATGTGAGTTCTGAAGAAGTTTATTCAATATGACTGGCCATTTTCATGACATTCTAAATGATGTATGATCACATGTCTTCTAGAGGTTCATGCGATCCATGTGACCTTGGACACATTATTATTAATTTTCTTTTTAGGTGGAAATAATATTCACATTTAAGAATTTAGACCCTTTTGGATTTTCTGATTCTCATCTATAGGGAATCGACAAATATCAACAATGTTCTCTCGTAGTCCTTGTGTAACACCCCGAGATTTTATGAGAAACATTCCTTTTAATTTCATTGATATCTTCTGTTTTATGCTACACCATGATTAGATTGCACTATATGTAATACCGTATTGGATTGTAGTGTACACAAACAATATACGTGGCTTTCTTTACACCCATGAGTGCCCTTCCTCGATAGCTTGTGTGGTACGCAATACTGAGTTTCACTAAAAATAGATATATTATAATATTATTATGAAGTAGCCTTTATGAATATAATTAACCAAATTTTTAAATTTTATAAAATTATAATTCATCTTAAATAATGTCTAGAACACGATATGAGAACAAAATTAATTTTTCAAATACAAGAAGTATTTCTAAAAAATTGTAGTTTTGTCGTCTTTTGATGGACCACCCATTTTAAATCTAATTTTTGACATGTTTATAAGTTCAATTTGACAAATTAAACTTCTTACTTGGAATCATGATAAAAAAATTTACTTTGGATAAATTTTTTATATTTTTTTGATATGTTTCTTATTTGGATGAATAGTAAAAATACCATAAATTTTAATTGAAAACAACTATTTTCATCAAAATATCTAATATTGTTAAAATATATTATTTAAAGGATTTAAATTATAAATACAATATAATTTTACCACTTAATATAATGTATGTCATTATAATTAATTTTACATTGAATTCATAGGTAAAATCATTTCAATCATTTGCAATGTTTTGTCTTTTAAAACCCATTTTCTCAAAGGGGGGATTAATTTTAAATTAAACACTGTAACTTCTATATTTTGAATTTGGAAAAATGGATTCCATATTTGGAATCATTACGTAACAATTATGTTAATAGACTACTTTTTATTTCAAGGCATTATGAATAGTAACAATGGTAATTTTTATTTACTATAGTTAAAGGTTAATACGGTAATTAAGGGTAAAAAGAATATTATAAAATTACCCTAAAAACTTCCAAAATTCTATTGGATGAATAAATGTAGACCCATATCACCTAAGGGTTTGAATAGATTTATTTCATGGACTTTTGACCATGAAAATGATGTAAGTATTATTAGAACCAAAGAAAGTGACAACATGTCACTCTCATATATCATATAAGCGTAATTATTTAGATACAGTGATAAACATCATAAAACGTTCAAAAATAAATAGTCACCATAATGATAATAAAATTATATACATCATTTAAATTTATTTTCATTTTTAAGGATTAAATAATTATCATTAATGGTGACACAATAGTGATGCATAAATGTTTTATTTAGTTGAAAATCAATAATAATGTATTTATTAAACTAATAGTGACCATAAAAGGCACAAAAACCTGACCAAAACCTATTGGTAATGTACATGTAAACTATAAGCATCCAATGGCCGCATATTGGACCATTTGGGTCCTTATAAAAGTGATTATGACACTTATATTAAATTATTTTAAATGATGTCAAAGTTGTCACCCTCATTATTTAATAAATATAACAATTTAAATGTTGTGATTTTAAAATTATAAATTAATGTAAATGTATTATTATGAATGGTATTATATTGATATTCAACATAGGATTTTAGATTTAATTTCTATGCAATAATAAGTATATTAAATAATTAAAAAAAATGATGTAGAAATTATTTTATTAAGAGAAATTTAAAATAAATGGTTTTAAAAATATTAAAATAAATATCATATGAACTAATTAATGTTATCAACGAATTTTATAGATGAATATGACATATTAGTAATCTATTAAATATTTTGGTATGAATATATCTTTTGTGTGTATTTTATTTAAATTCATAAAAATAAATAGTACCAAAATTGACACTATTGATATTTTATAAAAAGAACACATTATTAATTTTTTTTAAAAATCACAAAAATATTTAAAAATTATAAATTGAACTTTATATGGTCTAAAATGTCATTAAATATCCAATTATGGAAAATTCACAACACATAAGTAAGTATTTATAACGACTTGATATTTAGAATATTATTACCACAAATAAAATTAAATAGATTAAATAATGATAAACCAAATTGATAATTTTTTTAAATAAATACCCAACATGTATAGATTTTATTATATGATGATATTACAACACTATAACATCTCATATTCGAATTTTAATCATTTTTGTGGTTTTTATTAGGGGTTTTAGTTTATTGTAAATTAATATTTTTGAGGTTTTCAAAAGTACCCCTATTTTCTCTTATAAAAAGGCACCTACTCCCACTCCTCTTCACAACATGTTTAGCATTAATTCTCTGCCAAATCCTGTCCATTTATCATCTAAACATCCCTAGAAACATACTCTAGGTCCTGGTATTTTTCAAAGACCATCATTATGGCCTTAGGAGGAGGTTTAGAAGAGGCGCGTCAAAGAAGAGATAATATCCTTTACCGATTCATTCAATTTTGTTTTTTCTTCTACTTACTATTATTCATATGTTTAATTATAAAGTAATAACATTAGAATCACTAATATAATAATATGTTATTATAAATATAAAATAAAACCATTTCACCTTCTATCCATCATACGGAAAACAAAATCACCGTGTGTGCGTACATACAGAATATCGTCTCCATGTCGTAGTGTAATTTGTCTTCCACCAACACCTTATTTGGATGGGTATAATGGTTTAAATAATAACTATATATTATTATTATAAAATCATGATAATTATGAGAAATTATATCTTTTACTTCAATTCTATTCAATAATTATGAGAATGATAACATTGCTCGTGCTATGTACAGATTACCGTCTCCACGACGCGATATGATTAATTCTAAATGTTAACCATTCAAGAATGATTATAAAGTATAAATAATAAATAATCAAGAAATAAATGACATAATAATTATACTGTTTTTATGTAAAAATATTTTTCATTTACTTAATTCCATGCAATTCAATAAGGAAATAAAAATATTGTTCATGCGTACGTACGACCTACCGTCTCCATGAACGATGTATTTCATTCCATTTATCAATCTATCATATATTTTTATATGATGAATTTATATTCTAATTAAATCATGTTTAAAATTATAGAATTAGGTAAATCAGGATATAAGTAATAATATCAAGAACAACAAGTCCAAACATGTACGATAAATGCAACGATTTTACCCAAAACGCTGCTTTAACATTGAATTGACAAAAGAATGGGTAATATAATGTCATATGTGAATCATATATGATATCAGAAATATTATTATGGTTTTGTTACAAGTTAATTATATTTTTAAACCCAATTTATAGGAGTTTTGGACACGTATGGAAGTAATTAGACCTAAGGTAAGGTATAATTATTCCAATCTCATTCTTATCCGGGATTGATTATTCGTTAGTATTTACTCGGGTTATATTTATCATCCATGTACATGTATTATAAAAAAAATAATTAAAGTGTTTACTATTATTCCATGTAATTATAAAGTCATTTTTACCCTTTTTTGAGTTTTACCACATTGTGTGGATGAAATCTTTCTGTTGTTTACCATACATGGTACTTTTTGACATTTCCTGAAAAAGTATGAGGAGAATTTTTTTTATCTTATGTGGCATGAACAGATTTATTAATGTTTCATAACACCTTATTTCCATGAAGCATATTCTACTAGATGTCGTTATTATTTGAAACAAAATTATTGTCTTTTAAAATTACATGGTATTTTGAGAAAAAAAATGTCTTTGAATAAGAAAGGATATTTTCCTCAAGAATTCATTTCAAGTATTTATTCAAAACTATTTTCCATCTAAGATTACATTCATTCATATTGTTATGTTTCAAGTATAATGTTACTATTCTTTACATGGTTTTTTTTGTGTTTATGATTAAATGATATCCATTGTTTTATATGGATTATGTAATGATGGGATGGTGTTTATGAAACCCATTTTATTCCTCGGGTTATGATGAATGATTTATGATTGTTTTGGGGCACGTGTAATGTAACGTCCCGGTTCTGGAAGTCACCTAGAGGTGCCCCGTACCTGGTTGGTAACATGGCCTCAAGAGAATTTCCCCAAACACTAGAGGCTGATAACTAGCTGCGAGGGCCATGGGTGTGACAGTGGTAAAACTATGCCCTCATTTCCAGAGTACACAGAGGAAGAAGAATAAACATGCAATAGCGGAAGCAGTAATAACCGACAATATAAACAACGGAAGACTAAATCAACAAATTGGAGCACAAATTTATATTTATGAAATGATGCATGATACATGACTATGAAAGTAGAAAAAAATTCACAATCCTAGAAAACAGTACCGTACCAAAACAAGTACAAAAAGAAAAATAAATAGCTCCTCAGCATTGCAAGCCAAAGCATGGTCCCATGATCCCCTGCTCCAAGTAATCATGTTCCAGAAGTCGAAGGGTGCTTGCCCTTGTCTATACCTGCAGCAACATAGTCTTCGTGGGCCCAAAAGCATGGCCCATACAGGATGTGAGATAAAATCCCAGTAGGCATTCACCTGAAGATCTGTGCATAACATTCAGTGAGTACATGGCAGGTAAAAGTACAATAAGCAGTAAACAACAACAACAAGCAATTGGCATTAACAGTAAGCAGTAAGGCAGGATGATACAACAACAATCAAACCACAACCAACAATATCGGTGAAGCACAAATCTATGAAACAAGAACCCTATGGGAAGTACTCGCAGCCATCCCCTCTGGTCCTAACCAAGAAGTACCACAACCCTCTAGGCAGTGCACTCAGCCTTACCCCTCTGGTTTTGTCATACGAATTTATGAGACTCTCTAGGGAAGCTCACTCGGTCAATTACCCTTATAGTCTAGGGTAGTCAGGGAATCTCTTAAGGAAGATCACGTGGTCTAACCCTCTTAGCCCCAAGGTCTAGAGACTCTTTGAGGAAGCTATCTCGGTTAATTCATCCGATAGCCTCAGGTACACCATAGACTCTCTGAGGAATCTCACTCGATCCATTCCCCCTCTAGCCTGCGAAGGTTGTTAAAGAGATTCAACCAAGGTATGACTCTATATGGAAGAGCACTCGATCTACCCTCCTATAGTATATAAAATCCAAGACACTCTGGGATCTCACTCGGTTCATCCCCTCTGTAGTCTGTAACATCTAAGACCCTCTGGGAAGCTCACTCAGTCTATCCCTTAGAGTCTGTACCACCAGGTTCCCTCAGCCTCGTGCCAGTCAGTGCAAAATAATTCTATAAGGAAAAAAGTACACCTACAGAGCTACTTGGATAACCAAAGTACACCTATAAGGATACTTATCTAAACAGTCTAAAATGCAACAACAGGTCAGGAGTTTCACTTCAACCTATAACCGCAAGGCATGAAACAAGTGTAGCAGCCAAAAGCAAACAAGACCCAAAGGTCATAAATAGAACGAAGAAAGGAAATTTCATCCAAGAACAACAATAAATCTTATAACATGATTAATTTACCTCTACACAATCATACATGAAAGGTAGGAAAACAAAAAAGGAAAAAAGGTAAATACACAATACCCCATTCATGTGTATTGGTGGAATTTGCACATAAAACTCAACAAATTTGAACAGTAAGACCCAAAACACCTACCTCGATCCTAGGAGATCGACATACTTGGAACACGATGGATAATTATCCCCAGAACATCATAGATCTGAGAAAATGCACAAAACATTCAACCTTAGATAACATTAGGAAGAGGAAGAATTGGAAAACAAGGCTCAAGAAGAAGGGAGAACTCACCGCTGCGCTTCCAATGCAATTGATCGTGCTCAAATCAGAGAATGGATGGAGAGGTGGGAACTCGGGGAATATTCAGCTGTACAGGTCAATCTTGGATGAACCAGACCTAGAACAAGATGAAAAATGTGATGAGGCGCGACCCCGGTCTGTTTAGAGAAAGAAAAAGAAAAGTACAAGGCGTGTATTTTTCAAGTACACGATGTGTACTAGGTTTTACTGTACTCCAACAAAATCGGCCTCCACGTCACCCCTACACACCGTGTGTGTGGCCCGGACATGGAAGCACATAGATTCAGGTAGGAAAAGATTACACGGCATGTACTTAAAAAGTACACGGCGTGTACTTCAAAAATTTCAGAAACTTCATTTTTCTCAAAAACTCCAAAAAAGAAAAGCCGTACCTGAAACGAAGATCTGGGTTCTTACAAACTTCCCCCTTAAAGAAATTCATCCCTAAATTTCCCTAGATGGGTGTAGAAGAAGGATCCTCAAACAGTTCTGGCCACTGCGATCGAACCTCGGCCTACCACTCCGAAGTCGCGTCATGTACTCGCCCATGCTGCCATAGCACTCATACCAGAGGAACAGACCAGCCTCGGAGAACCTTTCTACTACGATAAAAAATCTGGATAGGATTCTATTCAAACAACACATCCACTTCAAGCTCAACCTCCTCAGGCTGAAAGATATGAGACGGGTTTGAAAAGTAACGTCAGAGCTGAGAGACGTGGAAGATGTCGTGCATAGCCCGGTACCTCTGAGGTAGTTGTAACCGATAGGCAATCAGCCCAACTCTCTCCAATAACTCAAACGGACCGACATACCGTGGTGAAAGCTTACCCTATCTCTGAATCCTCTTGTGTCCCAACCTCGGTGAGACACGTAGGAAAACCTGATCTTTGACCTCAAATGCCATAGGTCGTCTTCGCTGATCAGCATAAGACTTCTGTCGAGACTGTAATGTAGCCATTATTTTCCGAATCCACTCTATCTGCTCTGAGGACTCCTGAACAAGACGAGGTCCTAGAAAAGCTACCTCTCCTACCTCCAGCCAGCATAAGGGTTATCAGCAGGGCCTACCGTACAGAGCCTCATATGGTGCCATCTGGATGGTCGCCTGAAAACGATTGTTGTAAGCGAACTCAACAAAAGGTATATGCTTCTCCCAAGAACCGCCGAAGTCTAGAATGACAGCTCAGTGCATATTTCCAATGACCTAGATCGTGCGCTCAGACTGGCCATCAGTCTGGGAATGGTATGATGTACTCAAAAGAACCTGTGTACCCAAGGCCTTTTGATGTCCCTGCCAGAACTGAGAAGTAATGTGCACATCCCTGTTTGAAAAAATAGAGTGTGGAACTCCATGTAGATGAACGATCTCCCTGATGTAATGTCGTCCAAGAACATCGACACTGAATTTCTACTTGATCGAAAAGAAGTGTGCAACCATCGTAAGCCTGTCAATGACTACCCAAATAGCATCAATTCCTCAAGGTGACCTTGGTAACCCGGCAAAAAAATCCATCGCGACATCATTCCACTTCCAATCTGGAATGGGTAACTGCTGCAAAAGCCCTACTGGTCGCTGATGCTCTACCTTTACCTGGTGACAATTAAAACATCTCCTTACAAAACCAGCAACATATCTCTTTATACCTGGACACCAGTAATGGCGATGAAGATCCAGATACATCTTGGTAATTCTAGGTTGAACTTCCCAAACCTAGGAATGAAAATCCCGAAATAGCTCCTCACGTATGTCTTCTACCCATACACGTCCCTGGAAATGAAAGATCTCATCCTCACCTATTGTCTACGCAGGAAGAGGGTCCCCTCCTGACACACTCTCTCGTAAGACTAAGGCCTCTGAATCTGAGAGCTTCCGCAATCGTACCCGATCAAGAAGTGTGGAGGTAACAGCTAAAGATGAAAGGAAAGTGTGTCCCTGCCTATCGTGTACCTCCAGATTCTTCTCAGAGAACAGAGCCATAAGATGCCACTCACTACTGGCCTCTTGAACTGCCTGAATCTACGTTCTCCTGCTCAAAGCATCAGCCACTGCGTTGCCCTTTCCCAGCGTATAGGCGAGATCGATGTCAAAGGACTGAAGATACTCATCCCACCTACACTGTCTCAAATTCAGATCACGCTGAGTGAAGATATAAATCAGACTCTTATGGTTAGTGAAATCCATAAAGTGCTCTTCCAGAAAATAGTATCTCCAACAGCGCAAGGCATGAACATAACATCCAACTCGAGATCATGTGTAGGGTAGTTCCTCTCATGGGGCCTCATCTCCCGAGACCCATACGCAATGACTCCATCTCCCTGCATGAGCACAAATCTCAGCCCAACATCTGAAGCATCAAAGTAAACAGTGTAGCCCTTTACCTTCTCTGGTAAGACTAGTATCAGTGCTGATGTCAACCTCCCTTTCAGCTCATGAAAGGATGAATCACAAGAATCTGACCATAAAAACATCACCCCCTTCTTGGTCAGACCTATCAACGATGCTTCTAGGCGTGAGAAGTGCTGAATGAAGTGTCTGTAGTATCCATCCAGCCCTAGGAAACTCCGTACCTCAAAGACGTTCTTTAGCTGCTCCTAGGAAACTGCAGCTCTTAATTTCTCTTGGTCCACTGACACTCCTCTCCCCGAGATAACATGACCCAGGATGTGAATTTGATCCATCCAAAAGTGGAACTTCGAGAGTTTAGCATAAAGTTGATGCTCTCTCAGTGTACTGAGAACGATCTCAAGATGTGTGGCATGGTCATGTCGAGTGTGAGGGTACACCAAGATATCATCCATTAAGACCATGAAAAAAGAGTCCAAGTACGGATGGAACACTTGGTTCATTAGTGCCATGATGACTGCAAGCACGTTTGTAAGACAGAACTGCATGACTGTTTACTCGAAAAGACTATACCTGCTCCTGAAAGCTGTCAGAGGTATATCTGATTGTCTAATGCATAACTGATGATAACCGTACCTCATGTCGATCTTAGAGAATACCCGGGATCATCGAAGCTGATCAAAGAGGTCATCGATCCTCGACAAGGGATATCAGTTATTGACCGTCAACTGGTTCAGCTTCCGATAATCTACACAAAGTCGAAGTGTACCATCTGCCTTCTTCGCAAACAAGATAGACGAACCCCATGGAGCATTACTGGGTCGGATGAAACCCTTTGCCTGCAACTCCTCCAACTGCTTCTTGAGCCCCTTCAACTCAAGTGTAGCAATCCTATAGGGAGGAATGGACAATGGTGCCGCTCCTAGAACGATCTCAATCGAGAAGTTCACCTCACACTCCGGAGGTAAACCTGAAAAGTCTTCTGGAAATACATCCCTGAAATGATCCACCACTAGAGGAAAGAATAACTGTGTAGTCCCCCGGTCATCTAGATAAAGACTAGCAATCTGGGCTGTAACTTTTCCTAGCCCATGATGCTCTAGTCTAGCTGTTCCCACTTGGACATCCCACTCGCCTATATGAAGGAAAGATCCTCCCTCAGGTGATATAAATATCACCCAGCGCCGATAGCAGTCGACGACTACCTAGAAGGGAACCAACCAGTCCATACCGGGAATGACGTCATATCACGTCATCTCTAGGACATAGAGGTCCCATAAAAATGACACCCCGCAACCTTGAGAGGGCACTCTCTGCACTAATGTATTCTAAATTTTTTTGTTCCCAACGGTGTGTCAAGAGTCAAGAATTCGGCAGATGAAAAGATACAGAGCCCATGGCTCTCCATAGCCGCAATAGAGATAAATCTATGGAAAGCACAATTTTTTAAAATAGTTGAAGATCAAACAAAGGATACTATGTTTGTACCTTGATCTGTAGAAGGGCATGGATCCTACTCCTAATAGGTCTGTTCCACGGCGAAAGACAGACTTGCACCACGGCCCTGCACCCCTGGCTGACCGCTCTGAGCTGATCCACTCTACTGTCAGTGATGACCTGGTGACTGACCACCACAACCGAGACCTCCACCTCAGCCTGAAAGGCCAGAAAAACTCCAGTTCCCTGACTGGTGAGAAACTGGCGAAGCATCTCCAGAATGCGGGGTCATAGAGGAACCCCTACCACCAGCTGAAGGTGAGAAGATATGATAGAAACGCTGAAGATGGACCATCTTTCCGCAAGACGTGCACTCCATCAGATCCCTCTGGCACTGAGGCCTATAATGCCCACTCCTACCGCACTGGTAGCATGCAACCTGGCTACCATAAGACGCATCCCGCAAACCTCGATATCCTTGAGAAGACTCTCTATGACGCTTCCTACTATCTGTAGGAGGAACACCATCTCTGGACATTGAACCGCCCTGGATCACTGATCCAGAATCCCTTAGATTGCAATCAGTGATCAATGCCTGGTTGAAGATGGAGGATATCGAAGTCAACTAGAAGATATTCAACTGGGAATGAATCTCCTGCATGAGACTGTCCTCAAACATCCTAACAAGGAACAACTCATCACCTGCTGGGATCGGTGTGAAACGCTGCAACTTAATGAAATGAGATGAGTACTCCATAACAGAGAGATTAACATGCTGCAGACTCATAAACTCCCCATCTCGATCGGCCCTTAGGATCTCAGGATAGAAGTAGTCATAGAAGGTGTGTCGAAACTCATCCCAAGACATGTCATGATGAAACCCTGACTGTGATATCACCTCCCACCACCTCTTAGCGGTGTCCCGAAGCATATAAGTAGCCATATTTACACTTTTCTCCATAGGGATCTTTAGGTGCTCGAAGATGGTCAGTGTGGCCTCTATCCATGACTCTACAGCCTGAGGTCCTCCATACCCTGAAAAAGTAGGAGGATGCTACTGCTGGAAAACCCGCGTCAACTCAGCCATCAAAGGGGTAGGTGGCGGCACTCCCTAGACGGTCTGCCTCATCCTCAGGAAGTCCTCCCTGAACTGCGCCTCAGCACCTGCAACGGGTATGACAACCGGTGCCAAGGCTGGCTCGACTAGAGAATCGACAGGAAGTCCCTGATCATCCATATCTAGCATCTAATCAATGCATGACGACAGATGTACAACCGGAGGACGTCTGGGAGGCATAGCTCTGAACGATCAAAAGTATACCTTAGATCAGAAAACAAGGATAGATAACACAAGAGTACAAAACAATAATAGGGGAATAAAAACACACAAGTTTACAAAACACGACTACACGGCGTGTATAAAAACTACACGGTGTGTCCTCTTAAGCCACTGACATGGGCATGTACCCCTGCCCTACATGTCATTTAACACCTCAAACTACACGATGTTTTGAACCAACACATGAAATGCACCTGAAGACTATTCCCTTGCTCGTGTCCCTTTACACGGCTAACTCACACAGTTCAAACTAACCTTAGACTACGCGGCGTGCTCCCTAGGGACACGGTGTATACTAGACACTGACTCGGCAGCCCGTGTTGTTGGTCACATGACCGTCTATATGGATGGCCCGTACACGGCGTGTTCTGAACAAAAACGATGTGTATACGTGAAGGTGACATCGTACCGTGTTGTTCATGACACGGCCGTGTACCTGGGTAGACTACACGGCATGTTCCGAAAGAAACACGACATGTCTAAGAGAATGTCACGCCAACCTGTGTTGTTCATGACACGGCCGGGTACCTGGACAATACTACACGGCGTGATCCTTTACAACACAGCATATTCTACTCGAGCTTCCCCGACCCGTGTTGTTAGTGACATGGCCGGGTACAAGGCTCTACACTACACGGCATGTACATACCGTACATGGCATGCTCGTGGCGTTATTTTCACAACACCATGTTCCTGCACACACATTCAGTAACACGGCCTAAAAACTACACAGTGTGTAACCAAAAGGTAAACGCCGTGTATACTGGGTTTTTCTAGGCAATAGCTCAGAAACTGCACAGAAACCTAGAAACACGGAAAACAGGGCAAAGAGGTGCCAAATTCCGATCCGTGAGGGCCCATACTCCCCACGAATCAAAGATTGGCATCCCCTAAAGTCATGTACAAGAGATTACCGGATCATGATCCACCAATTTCCGATTCAAGAGGGCCCACAACACCTCAAGAATCAACATTTGGCATTCATTTAAACAAAGTACGACACAACATTTCTTTAAGAAGCAGCATAGATTCTATCAAGCGTCTATCACAATAGCATGCATAATCTACACAACACCTATCACAACCGCTTGAAATCTCTAATGCACCCTAAATAACATGGCAAGAATGCATGGCATGTGATTTCTACAAGTTCTTATATGATACATGAGATGACATACCCTCGCCACATAGAGTTGCGACAGAAATAGAATCGTACTATAAAAACAATAATAGTACAAAACATGTGAATCACTCTAGGTGAAATCATATCTACTGTAAAATCTCAGAACCAGAAAACTACAATAAAAAAGGTAGTATGGATTTTACTTGTACACGAGTTAGCTACTCCCGGGCGAAGCTTATTACCAAGTACTGAATCCTTCCTATCATTGGATAAAGTCTCCAAATAATAAAGCAATATAAAAGAATGCCTATGACACCACATTCTATCATCCCGGTTCTGGAAGCCACACAGAGGTGCCCCGTACCCGGTTGGTCACATGGCCTCAAGCGCATTTGCCCAATCGCCAGTGGATGCTGCATAGAAGTGAGGGCCTTGGGTGTGACAATGGGGAATCTATGTCTTCATTGGCAGAGTACACAGCAAAAGAAGAATAAACATGCATTAGCGGAAGCGATAATAAACAACTATATAAACAGCGGATGACTAAATCATCAAAATGGAGCACAAATGTATACATATGAAATGATGCATGATACATGACTTGGATAGCAGTGAAACAAGTCACAATGCTAGAAAACACTACATTACCAAAACAAGTACAAAAATGAAAAGTAAACAGCTCATCAGCATCACAAACCAAAGCTTGTTCCCATGCTCCCCTGCTCCAAGCAATCAAGTTCCAGAAGTCGAAGGGCTCTTACCCTTGTCTATACCTGCAGCAACATAGTCTGCTTGGGCCCAAAAGCATGGCCCATATAGGGTGTGAGATTAAATCCCAGTAGGCATTCACCTGAAGATATGTGCCTAACAGTCAGTGAGTACAAGGCAGGTAAAAGTACAATAAGCAGTAAAGAACAACAACAAGCAATAGGCATTAATAGTAAGCAGAAAGGCAGGATGATAAAACAGCAATCAAACCACAACCAACAACAGCAGTGAAGAACAAAGCTATCAAACAAGAACCCTATGGGAATTACTTGCAGCCATCCCCTTTGGTCCTAACCAAGATGTACCACAACCCTTTGGGCAGTGCACTCAGCCTAACCCCTCTGGTTTGGTCATACTCATTTATGAGACTCTCTGGGGAAGATCACTCGGTCAATTCCCCTTATAGTATAGGGTAGTTAGGGACTCTCTTGAGGATGATCATGTGGTCTAACCCTCTTAGCCCCATGGTCTAGGGACTCTCTGAGGAAGCTATCTCGGTAAATTCCTCCTATAGCCTCAGGTATACCACAGACTATCTGAGGAAGCTCACTCGGTCAATTCTCCCTCTAGCATGGGAAGATTCTTAAAGAGATTCAAACAAGGTAAGACTCTCTGAGAAAGCACACTCAGTCTACCCTCTTGTAATATATAAAATCCAAGACTCTCTGGGAGCTCACTCGGATCATCCCCTCTGTAGTCTGTAACATCTAAGACCCTCTGGGAAGCTCACTCAGTCTGTCCTGTATAGACTGTAGCACTAGGTTCCCTCACCCTTATGCAAGTCAGTGCATAATAATTCTATAAGGACAATGTACAACTATAGCACTACTTGGATAACCAAAGAACTCCTAAAGAGATACATAGCTAAATAGTCTAACAGGAAACAAGCAGGTCATGAGTTTCACTTCAACCTATAACTGCAAGGCATGAAACATGTGTAACCGCCAATGGTAAACAAGACCCAAAGGTCGTAAACAGAACGAAGAAAGGCAAGTACATCTAAGAACAACAAGGTATCCTCTAACATGATTAATTTACCTCTACACAAGAATACAAGAAAGGCAGGAAAACAACAAGGGAAAAAAGGTAAACACGCAATACCCCGTTCATGGGTATTGGTGGAATTTTCATATAAAACTGAAATACTTTGAACGGTAAGGCCGAAACCACCGAACGCAATCCTCGGAGATAGATATACATGGACCACGATGAATAATTGTCCCTATAATGTCATATATCTAAGAAATCACACAAAACATGCAACCTTAGATAACATGAGGAAGAGGAAGAATTGTAAAACAAGGCTCAAGCAGAAGGGAGAACTCACTATTACTCTTCCAATGAAATCGACCGTGCTCAAATCAGAGAACGAATGGAGAGGTGAGAACTCGGGGAAGATTCGGCCGTATGGGTCGCTCTCAGATGAACCAGACCTAGAAGAAGATGAAAAACGTGATGAGGCACGACCTCGATCCGTTTAGTGAAAAAAAGTACATGATGTGTATTTTTTAAGTACACAGCGTGTAGTAGGTTTTTCCGTACTCCGCCAAAATCGGCCTCTACGTCACCCCTACACACTGTGTGTGTGGCCTAGACATGGTCATCACATAGATTCGGGTAGGAAATAAATACACGGCATGTAATTAGAAAGTACACAGTGTGTACTTCAAAAATTTCCAGAAACTTCATTTTTCGCAAAAACTCCAGAAAAGAAAAGACGTACCTGAAACGAATATCCGAGTTCTTACACTTAATAATGATTTCAGTATGAGATGGGTGGGACCTATATCTACTTCCAATGCATTGGGAAAAGATTCATATCTCATGAGATAAACATGAATGGATGACTTGTAAATCTGGTTCACTAATACAGGGCTGGAACGACAACTAAACCCAGTTCAGTAATGGAATTTTTCTGCTATGAGGGTCTTGGAAGAAATTCCTTATCAATATTGGAAATCATATCATGTGATTAATGGTTTTCCACAATTACATGTTTTATTCCCCTGATGTTTTATCATTATTAGTCTTCCTTTTTGATCAATGCCTTATATACTGCCATGATTTATGTAATTACTCATGTCTTATGTTCATGTTTTTAAGTTCATATATTTATGGATTGTTTTATGTTCTCCATTTTCACCCTTACTAAGCATTTGAGCTCACCCTTTATATGTTTTCTTTTCCCTGTGATTTTAAGAAATGATTTAGGTAAGAAAACAAAAGGGGAAGATCATTATGGGAGATGTTGAAGATCTCTCACCATGATTAAGAAGATTATGTTCCGAGTTTCCAAAGACACCAAATTAATACAGCCTTTGGGCATCAGTTTTTTTCATGTTTTAAGTAGTCTGCAAAAGTAATTTAATTTCTATATATGTCAAGCTTGGGTCTCTATAGTTGGTATCAGTGAAAAGGTTTACTCAACCTTTGGAAATTAGGATGTGAAAAATTTAGTGATATCCCTTGAGATATTTCTAATGTATTTCTAGGAATGTCCCTAAGGATAAGTAAAAGTATAGGTTATAGTCCCATAATTATGGTCAAGATATTATAATTAAACCTAAGATGTTTGATATTGAAGGTAATTCCCCTTTATTGTTTTGTCTTCCTAGCATTATTTTTTCCTATCACACCATTCTTTTTGGGGTTTAGAAAATGGCTGGAAACAGGAAGATTCGTGTTAATGGAGAATATAATGGACAATGGAATGATATTCTTCATGAAAAACCAAATGAAATGGGATTTGGAAGGTGAAACATCATTATTATGCCTAATCAGCAATCTCATAACATGATCAATAATCTAAACTATGATATGCTTCCTGACTCATCAAATAAGAGAAAGATGGATTTTCATGATGATCATAGAGGAATGAGAGTTCAATCTCCCTCATTTAAATCATGTGGGAAGAGGCATCAGGGAGATTGTTTCAAAGGAACTGGAAGATGCATTGGGCGTGGAAAAGAAGGACACAAATCTTTTAATTTCAAAGGAAAAGGATCAGTTAACACAATGGACATGGATAAGGGTATTGCTAAGACATCAACAATGGTAAAATGTTTTAAATGTGGGATGTACGGGCATTATGAAAACCAATGCCCTAAGGGAAATATCATAATGAGAATCGGTATGGTCATATGGGTAGTATTTATATTGATGATGATGAAGAGACTACACATGATATATGAGATGAAAGAAGTGTTGATGAATAAAATGATGAAGCTCAGTCAATGGTTTAAGAATGTAGAAGAATGATTGCATGTTTATCAAGAATAAAGTATGCTATAAGGATTATTACACTATTTTGTTTCTTGAGTATTTGAAATTATATGTTGAATGGTACCTGAAATGCTGAAAATTGATTGAAATATTTTTGGAAAGCAGATGATATGCACATTATCAAGGGATAAGAAGAAAATAATATGTTTGATAGTATTATTGATCTCATAGATTATAAGGACAAAGTGACATCGTGGTTTGAGTATAAAGAAATTTTGGGATTTTAGTATGTGCAAATGGTTAAATTTTTAATGCATTCATATTTTCACTATGGTTATATGGTAATTCATGTTTCAAGAGAATACATGATTAAGGCATTCACATGTTTTGAATGTGACCAACAATATATATCTTATGATATACGGAGGATAAATTATTGTATTCACATGCTTGGTAGATGACCTCTCTACTAATATTTTTCATTATACTATGTGATTGGACAAAAGTATTTTCAATAATCCTAAAGGATGGAATGGATTATGTTAGACATTAGATAGCACTGTTTAATGCTAGAACGTTTTAATACTATTTCTAGAATGTTATAATAGTATTGTTTAAGAAAAAGGACAACCCGTAGGACGAGTGATAATCCATCGCGTCGGACAGGGCTGTGTGAATCGAACCCACAACCGAAGTGTGACATGCCTTTATCGCCTACCACTGGCCTACAAGAAGACCCTAGTTTGTAGAAATTATTTTTATTTTATTAATTGGTGTGATATAAGAAGTATAAGAACATTTTCTGGAACCCTATATGATTAAGCTGACCATATATGAACTTATGTATATTTATTAACATTTTCTAACCTTTTGTTTAAAATAGATGGAATGACCCATCATTCTATCACATGATATTCTAACACTTCAAGAATGATAAATTCAACTTCATTTCTTTATGATATGAAGTTGTAATTGTTCATGGAACGACCAACGGTGAGATTATTCCAAAATCAAGTAAGTATTTCTTCTAATTCAAAAATTTCAAATTTATGGAAAGGATATTGAAAAATAAAAATTTTGTCTTAGTTTTCTCATATCTGATGAATCAGATGGTACCTTAGATCATTACAATTTTATGGCTTTGTGATTCTTGGCTTTTTCGAATCCATGTTTTCTACCACTCTCTATCAGAACACGATGGTTAGATTTCTCCTCCATATCTATATTTTCACCTATATTTTCTTATGTGGAACCCCAGTGATGAGTTAATTTGGGTAACCATTACGTTTCTTACTTTAGTTTTTAATATTAAATTTTAATATTTCTTTCTTACGATGTGTGTCTCTATGAAAAAAACTTTTAAGTAGTAAATTATTTTTTACCTTGAATAATTTCATGGGCGAAATTAATTTTTAAGGGGGGTATAATGTAACACCCCGATATTTTTTGAGAAATATTCTTTTTAGTTTCATTGATATCTAGTGTTATACGCCACACCATGATTAGATTGCGCTTTACGAAACACCATATTATCTTGTAGTATAAGTAAACAATATACTTGTCTTGTGTTACATGCTAGAGCGACCTTCCTCGATAGCTTGGGTTGTACGCAATACCGAGTTTCACTAAATAATGATATATTATAATATTATTATGATCTAGAATTTATGAATAGAATTAACCAAATTTTTTAATTTAAAAAAATTATAATTCATATTAAAAATTGTCTAGAACATGGTATGAGAACAAAATTAATAATTTATATACAAAAAGAATTTTTCAAAAAATACAGTTTAGTCGCCTTTTAATAGCACGCCCATTTTAAATCTAATTTTTGACATATTTATAAGTTCAATTTGAAAAATTAAACTTCTTCCTTGGAATCAGGATATAAAAAATTACTTTGGATAAATTTTTGATATTTTTCTGATAAGTTTCTTATTTTGATGAATAGAAAAAATACGCTACATTTAAATTGAAAACAACTTTTTGCATTAAAATAATTTATATGGTTAAAATATATTATTGAAAGGTTTTAAACTATTAATATAATATATTTTTACTATTTAATTTAATTTATATCATTAGTATTAATTTTACATTGAATTCATAGTTAAAAACATTTCAATCTTTTGCAATGTTTTAACTTTTAAAACTCGTTTTCTCTATTGCAGGATTAATATTAAATAAAACACTGAATCTTATGTGTTTTGAATTTGGAAAAATAGATTCCATATTTGGAATTAGTAGGTCCAAACTGTGTTAATAGAATACTTTTTATTTTAAGGCATTATGAATAGTAGATACGGTAATTTTTATTTACTATAGTTAAATGTAAATCGGGTAATTAAGGGTAAAAATAAGATTATAAAATTACACTAACACCTGCCAAAATTCTATTGGATGAGTACAAGCCGACCCATATCACCTAAGGGTCGGAATAAATTCATTCCATGGACTTTTGACCACGAAAATGATTTAATTATTAATAAAATCAAAGAAAGTGAAAACATGTCACAGTCTTATATCTTATAAGTGTAATAATTTTAATTTAGTGATAAACATCATAAAACATCAAACATAAATATTCCCCATAAATCTAATAAAATTATCTACATCATGTGAATTTATTTATAAATTTTAAGGATTAAGTAATTATCATTAGTGGTGAAACAATAGGGATGCAAAAATTGTATATTTAGTGAAAAATCCATAATACAATTTTTATTAAAATAATAATGACCATAAAAGGGACAAAAACCTAAACAAAACATATTTTTCTTGTACATGTAAACAATAATCATCCAATGGTCGAATATTTGACCAATTTCAGCCTTATAAAAGAGATTATGACACTTATATTATTTTATTTTAAATGATGTCAAATTTTTTCACCATCATAATTTAATAAATATAAAAATTTAAATGTTGTGATTTTAAGATGATAAATTCATGTAAAAGTATTATTATGAATGTTATTATATTTATCTTCATAATAGGATTTTATTTTTAATTTTTATGAAAAAATAATTATATTAAATAATGATACAAAAATGATGTATAATTATATTATTCAGAGAAATATGAAATAAATAGTTTTAAAAATATTAAAATTAAAATTACATATACTAATTAATGTTCTCCATGAATTTAAGAGAGGCATTTGACATATTAGTAATATATTAAATATTTTTGTTTGAATAAATTTTATTTGAGGATTTTATTGAAATTCAAAAAAATGAATACTATCAAAATAGACACTATTGATATTTTGTGAAAAGAAAATTTAATTAAATTGTTTAAAAATACCAAACATATTTAAAAATTATAAATTGAATTTTATATGGTTTAAATTTTATAAAATATACAATTATGTAAAATTCACAACACATAAGTAAGTATTTATAACGATTTAAAATTTTGAATATTTTTAGAACAAATAAAATTAAATAAATTAAATAAGGATAAACCAAAATGATAAAGTTTAAAATAAATTCCCAACATGTATAACGTATATTGGATGATTATACTACAACCCTATATCATCTAATATTCGAATATGTGTCATTTTGGAGGTTTTTAGGTGAGGTTTGAGTTTATTGTATATTAATATTTTTGAGGTTTCCAAAAGTTTCCCTCTCCTCTCTTATAAAAGGGCACCTCCTCCCTCTACACTTCACAATATTTTTGGCCATAAATCTCTGCCAAACCCCATAAATTTCCCTTTTACACTTCCCTAGAAACATACTAGAGGTCCTGGTTATCTTCAAAGTCAATCATTAGTGCCCTGAGAGGAGGTTTAGAAGAGGCCCATCAAAGAAGAGGTAATATCCTTTACCGATTCCTTCAAATTTATTTTTTCCTCTACTTAATCTTCTTTATTTTTTTAAAAATAAAGTAATAAAATCAGTATAACTAATATACTTATATGTTATTATAAATATTAAACAACCCCATTTCTCCTTCTATATATCCTATGGAAAACAAAATCACCGTGCTCGCATACGTATGAAATTCCATCTCCACGTTGTGGTGTAATCATTTTTCCACCACCACATTACATGTATGGGTATAATGGTGTAAATAATAACTATATATGATTTTTATAACATCATACTTATTCTGAGATATTATATCATCGACTCAAATTCCATTCAATAATTATGAGAATGATATCATCGCTCGTGCGTACGTACAGATTACCGTCTCCACAACGTGATGAGATTCATTCTCCATGTTAACCATTCAAGAAGGATTATAAAGTATATATGACAAATAATAATGAAATATATAACATAATAATGATACTGGATTTATGTACATATATGTTTTAATTAATCAATTCCATTCAATTCTTTAAGGAAATGAAAACAGCGTTCATGCATGCATACGGTCTACCGTCTCCATGAACGGTGTATTTCATTCCATTTATTGATCTATCATAAATATTTATAAGATGAAAATATATTATATATAAATCATATTTTAAATTATTTAATTAGGTAAGTCAGGATATACGTAAAAATGTCATGAACAACAAGTTCAAACACGTACGATAAATGAAACGATTTTACCCAAAATACTGCTTTAACATTGAATTGACAAAAGATCGGGTAATATAAAGTCATATGTGAATCATATATGATATCATAAATATTATTATGGTTATGTTTCATGTTAATAATATGTTTAAACCCACTATATAGGAGTATCAATCACATATAAATGAAATTAGTCATATGGTAATGGATAATTATTTCAATCCCGTTCTTATCCGAGATTGATTATTAGTAAGTATTTACTGGGGTTATATTTACCATCCATGTCCAAGATTTTTAAAAAAGTTTCCATAAAGTGTTTACTATTCGTCCATGTATGTTTAAAGACATTTTTACCCTTTTTTGACATTTAGCACATTTTGTGGAAGGAATCATTCTTTTGTTCACCATACATGGTACTTTTTGACTTTTTTGGAGAAATTATCAGGAGAATATTTTTTTAACTTATCTGGCATGAATTGATTTTTTAAGATTTCATAAAAATTTATTTCCACAAACCATATTATACAAGATTTCATTATTATTTTCAACAAAATTCTTTTCCTTTAAAATTGCATGACATTTTGAGGATAGAAAATGTTTTTGAAGAAGAAAGGATATTTTCCTCAAGAATTAATTTCAAGTGTTTATTCAAAACTATTTTCCATATAAGATTGAATTCTTTCATATGGTCATGTTTTAAGTATAATCTATCTATTTTTTACATGGTTTTATTTTATTTAAGATGAAATGATATAGATTTTTTTATATGGATTATGTTATGATGTCATGATGTTTATGAAACCCATTTTATTCATTGGGTTATGATGAATGATTTATGAATGTTTTGTGGTAAACGTAAGAATTATTTCAATATGATATGGGTGGGAACTATAACTCCCTCAAATTCATTGGGTAAATATTTATATCTCATGAGATAAACATTACTTGAACGACATGTAAATCCGGTTCAGTAATACAGTGCCGGAACAACAAGTAAACCTGGTTCAGTAATGGTCTTTGTCCACCATGATAGTCTTGGAAGAAATTCCTTGGATACAAGGGAAATAATATCATGTGCTTAATGGTTTTCCACAATTACATGTTTTATTCCCATGCTAATTTATCATGATTAATGTTCCTTTGTGATCAATGCCTTATGTACTGCCATGATTTATATCATTACTAAGGTTTTATGTTCTTGTTTTTACATTAAAATGTTTACGGATTGTTTTATGTTCTCAATGTTTACCCTTACTGAGCATTTGTGCTCAACCGTTATATGTTTTCATATCCCCAAGATTTAAAGAAATGATTTATGTAAGAAAAGAAAAGGAGAATATCTTTATGGGAGATGTTGAAGACCTTTAATCATGATTAAAAGAATATGTTCTGAGTTCCCAAAGACACTAAACTAATACGGCCTTTGGGCGTATGTTTTTGTCATGTTTAAATATTCCACAAAAGTAATGTAATGTCTATGTACGTCAAGCTTGAGTCTCTGCACCATGAATATCCTCCATAATAATGTTCACCAGTTCCAACATTTCTTTAACGATCCTATTTTGTTGTATTGAAAATTCCTCATTATTGTTCCATAATACCAAAACAAAAATATATGAACCTTTTAATAAACTTCATGAATACTGATAAGTTTCTTCCACATGGAATTTTAGGTTTTAAATTATATCAATTTCTTGTAAATAACATTGTATAATTCTTCTCTGAGTACATTTAATTCTTTTTCATTTCCATGAATCTCCCATAAAATATTTATATGAAAATTATCAACTATCTATGATGGATGATTTTCTAGGTGTGAAAACAATGTAAACATTTATTCCCATAGATTTATGATATTGTTTCATATTATTCTTCATTAGATGTAATTTTTTTCAATCAAATACTGGAATTCCCTTATGGTTAATTACAACATACACCAATTCATAGAGACAATTCTTGACTGATAACTTTTAGATTAAATACCACATTTGTTCCATATAAAGTAGAATACACTGAGGGGATATGATATTAAATCAAAATATATCTATTTATAATGAAAACACTTTATATAACTTATTGAATAATTATAAGGATCATTTCCTCTCTTATACAAGTGATATGAAGTGATAAAGTAGAAAAAGATATTAATGAAAGTAATTTACTTAATTATACAAAACCAAGATAATAATATGAGAATGAAATAGTGATGGTTTGATGCATGTGGTGAAATAATATCACTACATATATTATATTAATGTGTGGTCAAACTAAATATTTATATTAACAAACATTAATAATTAGAAATCTCATAACTCTAAATTACTTCTAAAGAATGGTTCTATTACAAGAGCAGTTTCTCAATATTCATGAACCTGAATAATATTATACTAGAATGGGTTTATAAATTTGAACTTATTTTACCAATATGATGAAATACATGATTACCAATAAATAATAAATTTTGGAACACACTATATTCTTTACTAATCATCCAACAAAACCTTATAAATCCTCTTATTTGGATTTAAATTTTCAGTTACAGTCTAAAAATATAATCTACCTATATTATAAACTAGATTTTCTATATGTATTTTTATCCTTCTTATAGACTATCTAATATAATGTTATCTCTTGTTTCTCCAATGTATAATATAGATTTTATTCCTTTACTAAAATATGAATTTGTATAAATTTGTCAAGATTTTTTTCTATAGTTGGTGCTATTTATGGGTGTCATAGTAACCTAAAATAAATATATTAAAAACTTAATATTTATTAAATCAGGCACACAAATATTACAAGGAAAATTGTTTTCCAATTTTTTAGGACCTCATATGGAAATATGAGAGCATATTTTTTTCGAATGCAGATTTTATGTTATGTGTAATTTATGGTAGGTTGGAATTAATATATCTCTAGAACACGACCATTAATGGATGCAGTTATTCATTAAATAATTCATCTTAATTAACTAATTGTATAGGACAAAATGATCCTCCCCTCCTATTTTTTTTAATATTATTGGAAGGAAGGGAGAGGGATCTTCTCACACATGATGGATGAAATAAAGAGGAAGAGAGAATTATGTGCATCCAGGTATCATCATTGATGGAAATCAAAACCGTCTCAAAGAGAGGTAAATCTTGACTATGGTTTTGGAAAAAAACAATTACATTTCACAATGAGGTAGTTTTATTTTTGAATTTTTAATCCAAAACTCTCTAAATGAGTTAATTATGATTTTTTAATTCCATTTACGACTACTGTATACTTATTGGGGATGATCTATACTTAATCTATGTAAAAGGGTGTCATTGAAGGTTCACATAGATTTTCCATTTTGGAATCTGAATCACACAACATGTAGTTTAGGAGAAATTCTTGTGTGTTTTTCCCCTTTGGGGAATAATGAATTTTGGGGACTATAAACCATGAATTCAGATAACACATCTTATAGTGGGGTTTAACTATATATCAAAGAACAAGGGTTGAAACCCCACATAAAGGGTACATGATAAGTTACTATTACACGGCCAGAGATAGGGAATACACAAAGATGATTTTTTACTTGAAGAACAATAGTATATATAGACATGGACATGTAAATTGTCATTAGTAAACTTCCATAATCACGCGACATATGGTGAAAGTTCGTTCTAGGAATCTAAAAAATGAAACGTACTCATTGTTCACATCATTTATTGAAACTTGGTTAACCATGACATGTGTAGGAGGAGACATTTTGAAGTAACTTGGTGATGTCATTCATAGTGTTCTCAATGTATACAATGTATAATTTTTTATTGGACTTCTCCCTTGTGTATATCCCAATTTGGGACTCAGATTATTGCATGTGAGTAGCCCACCCTAATTGGTTTTACAGATAGAAAAGATAATGAAATTTTTTTGGAATATGAGATATGATGTGGGGTTATGTAAACATGATGTTTATTTTAGAAATTCTAATATGGGGAAAGATATTATATGTGATTATTAGAGTGTTAACTAGCATTCCAATCCCCTACTGACCAAGGCATGGTTACAAAATGCTCATTATAGGTAGGGTTGAAAACCCTCTTCACTAGATAGGGTGTGGCTCATTTATCTATGGAGGGGAACCCCTATATTTATGCTCCGGTTGGGATAAGGCCCTTTATTAATGATTTCACCCCTCTAACTATGAAACTCAATGGAATCATGTGGGTCCTCCCCATGGATTCTTGTGTGGTTACTTGTGATGGATGTATAAGTGCTCTTTCCCCCTCGACAGTAACATACATCAGTGGGGATCAGTACCTCAACTATATTCGTTACAAGGTAATATAGAATATTTGGGCATTAATGATGATACCCTTGGTGCTGATGGCTGACTCATTATTCTTAACTTGTAACTCGTGATGGAGACCCCCCTTATGTATTTCTTGGGGTTAAAATGAGTCTATCTATTTTGTTTATCTTTAGAATATTTATTTTGGGGTTGGGATGGATATTTTAATTTTTCATTCCCCCTTTTTTATATTTTTGAGTCCCACTCTATTTGTAGTTACTCTCCCTTACATGGGATTTCAATTCATGTGTTGTGTCTTATGCACACAACATGCAGTTGGGAGGTGATATTAGTGGATCTAGTTTTGATGGACGTTGGTGGATCCTGGAACTGACCATGTATGGGGTTATCCTTGGGGATTATGAGTCATTCCCTCATTAAAACAAACCTACACAAGTTTTTGTTAAATTGTTATGTCATTTAAGGTTAGTCATAAATATTTCTCATTTGTACATTCATTTTGTTCCCCTATACAATAATTTTTTCCTAGATTTTTTTTAATACATGGTTTACACTCTACTAGTTTAGTTTTTGTAGATATATATTCTATTTCATATATGTAGTTGTGTATGTTTTTATAAGTACTTTTGATAAGGCATCCAATTTAATTATTATTCATACTTGTAACAAGTATAATTCCCTTATCCTATTGGAAGTACGATTGATGTTTATCACATGGCATACCATATGATTCGAAGGCCCTAGCTGATCAAGTAATAAAAGAGTATAAATAGAACTTTCTTTTCTGGTTTATTGTTTAGATTTGACATATTCATGAGGATTGGTTTAGGAATATTTGGAAATGTTGTCAATGTTTATTTAGTTTTTTACATAGTATAGGGGACCCTTTGTATATGCAGTGTTTGAAAAATCTATACTACATGAATTTGAATGAATTTTTATTGACATAAAATATCAATAAATTGGTTATATGTATGTTATGGTACATTCATCATAAAGGATTTGTCATTTTGACACGAATTTCCTACTTATATCTGCTACCCATATATGATCATCTAACATCGGTACATCTTGATAACTTTCGGGATTCCATTATAATGATAGCCAGGTGGGATTCCAAAAATGGATTCTAGATACTATCCATTGAGTGATGATTCCTTAGTATAGGGACCCAATATAGAGGTGCTTCCACAAGGATGTTATAGAGTGGTTCCACCACCTATTGGGATGTGTGTGGATACACCATTAAAATGTTTGTGTGGTTGATTGAATGATATTTACTCTAATTAAATGCCTAAGAGAGCCAGATAATAAAACATCTAGGATTAGAATGTTCTATAAATTCCAAAGACAAATACCACTAATGTTCCATGGAGATCCACTACCTGAATAATTTGAGGATTAAAATGAGTTGTGGTATGATTTTTCATTATTTTTCGGACCTCGTTTGATCAGATAGATTCACTTGTGTCCAACCTTCTTCATAGAGAAGTAGGGAACAAGTTGAGTATGACTAAACATGTCATTGATGAGGTAATGATTTAAAATTTAGACTTCTAAAATCATTTAATAGCTTATAATAACGATTTGAGACTGTGTTTAGGGATGATTTAATAGATTCTTGAGCTGCAGTTGGGAGATATGTCAGTTTTTGAGTATTCAGCGATGTTCACCAACCTCATGTGCTTTTTCATTGATATAAAATAGGGTGGATTCATTCGGGTGTAGATGTTTGATCAGGTCCTTCATAGATACGTACATTATTACATGGTATAATTATTCCTTACCCATTATTTTTTAGTCTTATATACATTTTTGGTTATAAAATGATTCACATAAAATGGATTTTGGGGAGCTAGAGATGGTAGTGGACCTTGTGAGGATGAGTCGTTAGTAGTAGCTCGTAGGTGTTAGTCTCCAAGGTATCAATATAGGGGACTACCTCATTCTTGGGATTAGTCATGTGGATCTATAGTGTAGGGTTTTCATATTGGATCCAACTAACCAAGAGAGTGTAAATTCTAGGCTTTTGAAAAGAGAGTTCCATGAGATAATTATTTTTTAACCCAATGGGATGATAAGGGTAGTCAGGTAGTGGATGAACCACCATGGTACATGTATCATAACGATTATGGATCACTTAAGTGTGTTTAGTGTTTCACTAGTGATGTGATGCTGGTTGAGGGGCAGCTAGAGATCCCAAGAGTGATGATGTCGGTGGGGTTTGGCAGTTGAAATACTCCCACCACACCAACCTAGTAGCCCATACATGGAACATAGGGCTAGCATTCATTTACACGGGTTATTAACAGACATGTAGGGATATTACCAAGATTCTCATGAGATGATTCCAGGCACAATTTTTATTAAAACATGAGATTTTTTGAATTATTGTTTTTAAATTATTTTAATAATTTTGATATTTTCCATTTCACACAACAGTACATATTGTTTTATATATTAATGCACTATGTTTGAAATGTGTTATATGCAAAAATAAGTTAATCATGCACTAAAAACAACACATATATCATCTTAAGTTATAAAAAACAATATATTTGTCTTGTATTACACAAAATACAGTTTCCCTTTAATAGCTTCTGTTACACATAGGGGTGAGTTTTTACCAAACTAAAATTAACTGTTAATATGATTATTAAAATATTATTACAGCTACCACATGTTGGTTTAATTTTTTGTTTAGAATAATTTAATCTAAATTGGTAAAATGTGAGTTATATAAGTATATAAAATAAATCATGTTGTTATTAATTACTATAAATGAATTTAACAACTTTTAAAATAAAGAAATTATATTCATAAAAAAAATTTATTTTCGATTTTCAAAAATAAATTATTTAAATAAATTTAAAAAAAATTTATATTACTATTTTAAAACACAATTAAAAATTATGTATTGATTAATTTTTTTGATACTCATCCAATATATTTTATAGGTTTATGATAAGATTAAATCCAATTTTACAAATAAAAATATGTACTTTTCTAAAAAGAAATTTTACTACCTTTTAATGTGGATCTAATTTGAAATCTAATTTTCTGGATTTTATTATTATTATTTGACAAAGGAAACATCATTTAAGAAAGTGGAACATATGAAATATATTTGGATGAATTTTGGAAAATTTTCTGTGAAGATTCACTTTTCGATAAAAAGTGAATAATACAGAATTTTAATTTAGAAGTTCTTTTAAATATAATTTATTTCTAAGGTTAAATTGTGTGTATAATTTTCAATTAAATTATATCTATTATATATAAATTAATCCAATTAAGGTAATTGAAAAAAATTACTTTGAAATTACATATAAAACCCTGTAAATAATTTTATTATTTATATTTTAAAATCTAGAATTATTGTCCTTTCTACCAGATTAAATTTAAATTAATCTCTTCAAATTATGTTATTGGAATTTTGGAAAATGGATTTATTATAAATAATATGAATAATATCTATATTCAGTTAAGTTAAAATTATATTTTTACAAGAAATATTAGTGATAGTAATTAAAATTAATTATAATGTTTAAGAGGGAAATTAGTTTAACAAAGGACTAAACTATACACATAAGGGGAAAATGATCGTGATAATTATAAAAATACCATTATATAAATATATTTCAACCCTATCTTCTATTGTATAGAATTTGGTTCATTATTGGATTCAATTTACATAAGAAAACTTGGGATGAATTCAATTTTAAAAAATATCCAAGAATGCCACTTTTCCTCTAATATAAAAGCACACTAAAGCCTACAACTTATTAACACCAATAAATATTTTTTCTCACCCAAAAACATCTAAAAAAATATCCCAAAATACATATTTCATTATATTAGGATCACTTCTATAATAAATCTATACTAGGAAGCCAAAATGTGTAAACTAATATGAGAAACTCGAAGAAGAGGTAACATCAATTTTCAAGATTCATTGATTTATATTCATTCAACACCCCCAAAAATCTTCTTATTATATTATTATATAGTTAACAAGGTATCATAAATATACTGATATATTATTATTATAAGGGTTATACCAACACTTACACACACTTCAATCTAATTGGTAACAAACTTACCATTCTAGTGTACAACAAAATACCAGCTCACAAAATGATATTGTTCAGTTTTACATTACCACCTCTCATGGTTGGAAGTTATGATCAAAACTATATTTTTTTGATATATACTATAATTATGATTTATTTATTCTTTTCAAATTATTATATAAAACTTACCTTCATGATTTCCATTTTTTGTAAATATGATAACTTCGTTTGTGGAAGTGTGGATTACCGCCTCTTTAAAGTGATTTGATTCATTTATACTCTACATTTCATCTATTAAGGATGGGTTTAGTGAATGTATATAATATATACCAATTAATTATTATTCTATAATTTCATTATATATATAATTCATTTAATTTTTTCATTCAATATGATAATAAAATGGAAATAATGTTCATTCGTACATACGACCTACCGTCTCCATGAACAGTGTATTGTAATTCATCTTTATATATTTTATAAATAATTATAAATACATATATAATGAATATTTATTATATTTATATCATTCTTTAAATTTTTTAAATTAGTAAACCATGATATAAATAAGATGATAATGAATAATAATTAAAAATATGTACGAATAGAAAAATATACATTACCCAAAACATAACATTAACATGGAATTATTAACAAATGGGTAATATAACATAATAAAAAATAATATAATGTATGTGACTTAAAAATATAGTTCTATAGAAGATTTATAATAATCATATATTTATTATACCATATAATTTAGTGCCTACAAAGAAATTCGAGGGATAAGGTAAAGGAATTTCATCTTACATTTTATTTTCGTGAGATATATGCCTTATTTTACATCCCTTTATTTTTTGTGGCATAAATAATTACCATGTTTGTATTATATGACTCATATAAATATTTTTTTTATTTAAACATCCATTTTATGATCTTTTCTTTATGTGGATTATGTTTCAAAAGTTACCAAATCAGTAATGTAATTTTTTCTCAATTTTCCTTCTTTGAGACACATTCCATGTTATGAACCCTTTTTTAAATATGTGTTGTATATACTGACTTTGACATGTTATATCATGAATTAAATTACTTTCATGATAGTTTATGATTCATGTAATGTTATTGTTTCTATTTTATAATGATTAAGAGTAACTAAATTGGTAAATATCGGTAGGTATAATCTCATTGATTATCATTATTTGTTTATGATTATATTTACATTGGTTATATATTATGATAAATCTCTCATGGACTCTCATGAATTTTATTAAATTATATATATTAATGTTATACAGAATTAATAGTGCAATTTTTTACACTATTCATTGTGTAATATAATTAAAAAACATTTTTATGAAAATCCATCTATATTTCTCATTTCGGTTTGAAATATATGTTCTTTCAAAACCTCATTTAATAATGTTTAAGAAAATATGAAAATGTTATCCTATAATTTTTATAGGAAATTTTTACTGATGAATTAAATCCTTAATAAATCTATTTATATGGAATATTCTTTTTATTTTTCGATTAAGGAAATTTTCTAAACATTTATAGTGAATGATGATTGTTCGGTATGTACTAACCTACCCACCATTAGGACTATCATTTCTATTATTATTATTTTGGATATTTAGATGTTAATTTTTTCAAAATAAATTGTTCTCAATAATATTCATGAAATTTGTTGATTTTTAGATTCTTTTCATATAAAAGGTTTTTTCCAAACGTTGTTTTATGTTTGAAAAGTGATTTAAATGATCATAAAAAATTAAATTATATATTTCAATATTATGTACTAAAAATGTATTTCAAGGATATCAAATATTATTTTATATGTTTTCAAATTATTCTCAAAGAAAAAGGATTCTAAAATGTTTTTATGCTTATTTATAAGATTTCGAGGCTATTTTATATCGAAAATGGTTTGTAAATTGTTTTATCCTTTAAAATTTATTTTTTTCAAAGAATAAATTATATTTTCCTGAAACATTGTTTCAAATAATTGTAATAATTACTTTATATTTTTTCAATGTTTCTTCATGGAAAATTATTTTAAAAATGTAATATGTTTTAAAATGTTATTTTCAATGAGAATTTGTGTTCTATGTGCTCATTAAAAATCCTTCTCCATCTAAGATGAAATAATTTGTTATAGTTTATACTTTATAAGGCTTATTATCCAAGGAAAATATTCCTATTATTTCTCTGAATTGTCTAAGTTTTCATGGAATAATGTTTATAAAATCCATTCCATGTTGTCAAGTTATTCCGTGATTAATTCTTATGAAACCTGCTTCCTTTCACAGGTTAATATAAGAGGAAATTATTATGAAACCTCTATATCTTCTATAAGATATGATATGAATAAATTATTATGATACCCATTCCATGTCATGGGTTATGATATAATGTTTATAAAACTCTTCTCTTTTTACGGGTCATGATATGATGCATGTTTTATTATCGTGTGGAACATGTATGTATGATTGTATTATACAACCTGTGGGTGCTATATCTCCCTCCAAAGAATTGGGTAAATATTTATATCTCATGAGATAATGATGGAAATAAAGTTTATAAGAATGATCCAATATGTAAGATAGGGAATCAAAATCCCTTATAGGAATATGGGGAAACACATTCCACTATGGATGGTGTGGAAATATGTTCCACTATGGAAAGATGGGGAAACCGAATTCACTATGGGAATATGGGGAAACCTGATCATTTATAAGGAAATTTCTATGACTGGGGATGTTGGGGTGTCCTTCCGAGTAGGTGTGTCCCCCATGAAGGGCCCTGTATGTTTTTGGAAATATTCCTTATCATATACAGAATAATATTACTTGTTTATGTTCCTTCCACAATTCAATGTATTATTCCTTTTCCATGAGTTCAAGTCTTATTCCATTGATTATGTAATTATTCATGTCTTATTTTCTACAAATCATTAGATATCATTCATGTTAATGATCTATAATATGCGGGGTATGGTCTTAAAATTTCATGATCCCACCAGATGATTTATGTATATTGAATAACATGTGTTAACCATTTTTTGTTATTATAAATAAATAAAGAAGGAATGACTTATCACTCTACCTTTGGATATTTTCGTACATTATGAATGAATAATTCACCGTCATTTCTAGCAGTAATCAAGGGAGTGAAAGTTTATTATGGCACAAAAGGGAATGGTTTCCCTAAAATCGTGTAATTATATAAGTTCATTTAAATTCGTCATCTTTAAGAGAATTAATATTGAAACCACAAATGTTATCGTAGTACCTTTGTTTCTAATGAATCAAATGGCCACTTAGATCAGTGATGATTTATGTATTTGGGACTGTTAACATTATCCAAACCATCTTAACTATCACACTTCATCAGAATATGATAATATAAATTCTCTTCCCTTTCTATGTTTTCACAACCCACCTATGTTCTCCAATGTGAAATCTTAGCTGTGTCTATCCTTGTGATACTATTATGTTTCTAACTTTCCATTTTTAATAGAAGTTTTAGTATTCATTTTTCTGATATGGTTTTCTATAAATTGAAGATTAAAGTAGTAAATCTTTAGTGAAACACAATAATTTCACAGCATAACTTCATTTTAAGGAAGGTATAATTTAACACCTAGAGATTTAGTGAAATATTATTTTTTAAATAATTTATATTTTTGATATTTTTATTTTTATGAATCCTTAAATGTAGGATTTTTATATTAATAAACTATGTTTAGATTGTGTAATCACTACAACAAGTTAATCAGGCACTTCACAAAATATTTAGATTATCTTAAGGAACATACAACACTATGTTATTATTGGATTACAATGAATAATAATTCCTGTTAATAGGTTTCATTACATATAAGGCCATGTTTTTACTGAAATACAATATATTATTAATATAATAATTAAAATAATATAATAGTTAACCCATATCTTCTAGATTGGAAGTTATAGATATGATAAAATAAATTATTACAATTTTATTTACACATGGTTATGAAATTAATCCTCTGGTTCTAAATTACTAAAACAAAATGTAATAACAATTTGAAAATAATGAAATAAATTTTCTAGGAGAACTATTTTTTTTACAAACATAATTTTATCTCAATAAATTAAAAACACCAATCTTGATTAATGGTTTTAATCAAATTTATATATTATATATTCAAGAAAAATCTTTGACACTCATCCAGTATATTTTATAGGTATAAGATAGGAATAAATATAATTTTAGGAATAAATAGATGTATTCTTCTAAAAAGTGATTTTCCCTCATTTTAATAGATATTTCATTTTAAATATTATTTTTTACACTTGTATAATTTTTATTTATCAAAATAAACATAATTTTTTAAATAATAACATACAAATTAGATTACATTGAATTTTTTGTATTTTCTGTGATGTTAAATTTTTTATGAATAGTTAGTTATTCGGAATTTTAATTAAAAAATATCTTTTATATAATTTATTTAAAATGATAAATTATATTTTTGAATGGTTTTCAAGATCAATAAGAGAAATTATACATCAATTAATATTTTTTTGGTTATTGGAATCATTTTCAATTTGAAATTGGGTATAAAAACAAAAAAAATCTTTTGAATATTTTTACTTTAAAAACCTGCTTTGTCGTCCTATATGTGAGATTGAATTTGAATAAAATTCACCCTACTATGTGATTTTAATTTTTGAAATTATAATAAATATTTTTAATCCACATAATATATAATTTAAAATATGGTAAACTATGTTTTCTACAAAAAAAATAAATGAAATTAATTAAAATTAATTACGATGACTAAGAGGGAAATTAGCATAAAAGGGACTAAAAATTACATTTAAGAGCAAGAATGATATAGGAACATGATATAAATACATTGGATAGCCATATTTCTACCCTATATTTTCTTTGATCTATTTTTTTTCATTTTTTGGAGTTAATTTTCTTGTGAAAAACATAGGTGGAATTCCCTTTCCCATAAATTACTAGAATGCCACTCCTCCTCCAATATAAAAAGGACCTCACCCCTCCAACTTATTAGCACATCTCACGCCCTTTTACATCCAAAAATCTTCTCAAATAAGATCCCAACATCCTTCTATTAGTCATAGAATCCTACTTTTGGGATGAACTCTAACCAAGGAATCCTTTTTGTGAAAACCATGAGAAGTTTCTCAAAGAAGAGGTAACATCCTTCCTCATGCTCCATTGTTTTACATTAATTCTCCACCCCCTCAAATATTCTTATATTATTATTATATAATAATATAATTATTATAAATATAATGAAAATTTTTATATTATACGTTTTATTATTACACTTAAACACACTTCTATCTGAAGGGTAATAACTTTTTTGTTCTTCTGTACGGCGAACTACCGCCTGACGAAATGATGTTGTTAATTTATATATTACCACCTAATATGGTTTACAATTAATATGGAAAATATATTTTTATATGATATTTCTGATATTTCTGATTTATTTATTCTTATGAAATTTTTATATAACACATACCTTCATGCTTTCTATTTTGTGTAAATATGATATCTTCATTTGTGGAAGTGTGGACTACTACCTCATCAAAGCGATAAAATTCTTTCACACTCCACATAAAATGTATTAATGATTAGTTGAGTAAAATTATATTATATATATATATATATTAAATATTAATTCTAATATAATTATAATATATATATATATCAATCACATTATTTATTTGAATATGACATTAAAATAAAAACTACATTCATGCGTACATACGACATTCCGACTCCATTGATGATGTATTCCGTTTCATCTTTATTTTTTATAGATTATTTTAAATAAATATATAAGGAATATATATTATATTTATATCATGTCTTACATGATTTATATAAATCAATCATGATCAATGTAAGATGATCAAGAATAATAAGTCAAATCATGTATGATAAATAAATAAGATATTACCTGAAACATAATATTAACATTGAGTTGTTATTAAATGGGTAATATAAAGTCATAAAATATAATATATGTTATAAAATATAATAATATGTATATATGTTATATTTAAAATAACAATATATTTATTTTATAAGATTTGAGAATGTGAACAAATTAATTGAAGGCTTATAGTAAGGGAATTTTATCTCACTATTTATTTCTGTGAGATACATGCCTCATTAACCACTCATTTTTTTTGTGTGGTGTGTAGAATTACCATGGATTTATTATATGATTATTATAATTAAATTTAAGTATATTTTCATATACTTTTAATGAAATGTATTTCATAGGGTTTATTTTCCAAATATTACCACATACTTAATGTAATTTTGTCTCAATTTTCCTTCCTTGAGACACATTCCAGGTTATGAAACTATATTTAAATATGTGGTTTATCTAACAAATTTAACATGTTATTTCAATTAACTACATATTTACACAATATTTTATTCTTAATGTAATTTTTGAATATACATTTTATTATGATTAAATATTACCTAAGTGGTAACTGTTTATAGCTACAGTATCATTATTTTTCAAGATTTTTTATGATTATGCTTTAATTGATGAAATATTGTGATTCATCCCCCATAAAATCTCTTAAATTTTCTTACCCACTATTTTTAATGTTATATCCATGTAATGGTACTATTTGACTCTTTTTTTGCACTTATGATAATTTATAAAATATTTTTACAAAAATCATATTTTATTTCCCCTTTGGTCAAAAAATTGTATTCTTTCAGATCCTTTTATTCTAAAAAATATTTCAAAAAACGATTTAATATTATCGTATTATGCTTAAAGTAAATTTTTACCCAAAAATTATATTTTGAAAAAATGTTTTAAAGATTAATATTCTTGTCATTTTTCTAATCAAGGCTATATTCTAAAATTCAATAGTGTAAATGAAAAGTTCAGTAGGTATTTTCTTAATCCACCGTCATGATCACCATTTACATGATGATTCCTTTTTATTTTTACCATGTTATTTTTTAATTAAATTTATTCTACTAATATTTTTTAAATTTTATGATTTTTAAATATATTTAAATGATATTTTTTCAAAAATTATTTGATTTGTAAAAAATATTTTAAATGATTTTCAATCATTCAATTATATGTTTTTAAATGTTTTTTCCAAATAAAATAATATCAATTATTTCAATGTTATTTTCATATGTTTTTATTGAATTTTATATGAAAGATTTTTTCAAAATGTGTTCATGCTTTTTTATAATTTTTTAGTTTATTTTCAAGAAAAATGGTCTTCAAAATTTCGTGTGCTTTAAATATACTTTTTTAAAAGAATATATGATATTTTACCCAATAAATGTATTAAATGACTTTTTATGATTCCTTTATATGTTTTCAATGTTTCTTCATCAAACAATTATTTTGAAAAAGTTATATATTTTAAAAATTTATTTTTAAATAATATTTATGTTCCATGGGAACGTTGAAAATCATTCTCTATATACAATGAAATACATGGTTAGAGTTAATTATTATCTAGGGAGATGATCCATGAATACCATTCTTATTATTTCTCTAAATGGTCTATGTTTTTATTTATTGATGTTTTTTAAACCAATTTCTCTTCAACGGGTTATTCTATGGTAAATACATATGAAAACTGCATCCATTTATAGGTTATTCTAGGATGAAATGATTAAGAAACCTATATTTTTTAAATATTTATATGATATTCTTAAATGCTTATGATACCCATTTGATTTCATGGGTTATTATTTGATGTTTATAAGACCCAACTATTTTTATTTGTCACAACATGATGCATTTTTTATTATTTGATGGAACATGATTGTATAATTTTCTTATGTAACATGTTGGACCTATATAACCCTCCAATTCATTCTGTAAAGATTTATATATCATTAGATAATTATAGGAATCAATTTGAATGGATTGATCGATTATCGATGATTGCAAATCCTTATATACTATGGAAAGATCGGGTATCCCTATCAACTCTGAAATATGGGGAAACCCAATCCATTATGGGAAGATGGGGAAACCAAATCCACAATGGGAAGATGGTGAAACTCGTTACCTTATAAATAAAAGACTGTGATTCGGAATGGTGGTGTGTCTCAACTATTAGATGTAGTCCTCATTAAGTGACTTGAAATGTTTTAGTAAACCAACCTTGACTTTTGGGGAATAATGTTACAAGTTTATGTGTCTTCCACAATTCAATATCTTATTAATGAGTTATGATTTCATGGATTATTCTCTTGATTCCGTAATGATTAATTTCTTATGAACTACACATGGTTAATCCACGATTCATGTTAATGATATTGAATATAAAGGTTATGATGTTAAAATTTCATGATCATGTTTTCAAACTATTATTCTCATTTTTAAGATTATATATGTATCTTATATACGCTAACTAAGCATATAAGATCACCCCTTTTTTGGTTCCATTACACATGTTATCAAGATATGTATTCTGTATGATGTTTATAAGAAGGATTACAATGATGAAGAACCAAGTGGGAGATATTTCATCTCACATTTATACCTATTTTTTATGATTCCATGTTTCTAGAGGCACTAAAATAATACAATCTTTGGGTGTCTGTTTGTGAAATGTACTAAGTATTTAGAAAAAATGATATAGTGTATATTTTTGTCAATATTATGTTGTCATATTTTTTAATCATTTCATAGTAGTTTTAAAAAATGTATATAGTCATTATGTTATATCCACATCCCTTATGTCACATGTAAATATTCCATTCGAGATATTTTCCCTATAACAATGGTTAGAATTTACCATTTGGGGTGATTACTCAAAACCAAACATTTAATGGTAGTATGAGATGGCACTAAGTAGAGAAATATTCTCATGGGAACTACTTCTCATTTTGAAGAAACCTTATAAATTCATCATGTGATTAGATTGGTTCTACATGGTATGTACCTAGATAAAATATCATCACAGGAGAGTTAAATTCCTCTTTACCAATGGGATGTGATTATCCTTCGTGGTTGAGAGAGATTTTGGGGTTGAGTGAGCATGGATTTCAAGATAAAATATACAATTGATCAAACAATAGTTGGAAGGATTATCTTTTGGTATAGTGGGATCTATTAAAATATGGTCTTCATTAGTAGTGTTGGATAAGATGTATGTATTTTATAAAGAAGTTCCTAGACTACCATATTGGAGGGAGATAAAATTATACATCAACATACACCATGAGACAAAATTGATATGAGTGATGTCATATCGGATGGATCCTATATAGATCTATGAGATCATGGTGTTGTTGGAATATCATTCATTGAATGTTTTTATCGCACCTATTGTCTCCGCTTGTTATGCTCTAGTTTTTGTGTGGAAAAAAGTAGGATTGCTTTTGAGGCACTATGTTGACTATCATCTCCAAAAATAGTTAAAGATAAAAAAATTCCAATTTTAATTGGTTAATAACCCCCTCAACAAGTTGTGATGTTCTAGTTTATTCTTAAATAACAACCTCATGTATTTATACTATCATGGGTTTTAAAGGATGATATCATGAGGAAAAATATTAATTGTCACTACAGACACTATGAGTTCCTATTGATACCATTTTGTGTAACTAATCCCCGACGATATGTAAAGGGATCTCATAAACTAGATATTTCATCCATATATGGACCAATATATGGTTTTCTTCATCAATAAAATACTTATCTACTCTGAGCCTAAGAGGGTTCTTGTAGTGCATTTGAGGTTGGTCTTAGTCCTTTTTCAGGAGCAGAAATATTATGGTACACTGTCATTATTTCAGTTTTTGATCCCTGAGGTTCACTTTTTGGGTCATGTCATCTTTTAGCATTTATTAACTATAGAAAACATGAAGATCAACATAGTATATTCTTGGGAACCACAAAATATTATGATTGAGGTGTATACTTTTGTAGGTATAGTGTTATAATATAGATGGTTTATAGAATAAATTTATAGGATTGAAACCCATTTTAAGACCTTTACATGGAATGTGGAGATATACGTATGGAATTAATTTTTCCAAAGAGCCTTGTATGAGTTTAGGTTGATGTTGACTTGAACTCTTATGTTGAGACTACAAAAGGAGGGAATTGATTTTGTAGTTTTTTTAAAACACATGGGGTGTGGATAGATATTTTAATGATGTAGGGGGAGAAAGTGTTTTCTTATGGTTTGTTGAATCTGATTCTCCCTAAGAATAAGTATGAAAATAATGACATTGATTTAGTAATGGAAGTCATCACTCTAAAAGTGTTTTGGAACTATCTTATGGGAATTCAATTATTTTTTACTAAGGCGATTAGAGTCTCAAATATTTCCAAACATAGATATATTTAAACATGTTATAATGTTGTTTGATGTAGTTCATGAAAGGCTATGATCCCAAGATAGTAAATAATTCTATGAATTAATCCAATTGGTGGATTCCCCTACTATGAATTATCATTCCCTATTGGTGTATGAGGCATTAGAATAGATGAATTAATTACATCTAACCATGTGGGAAAAGGGAGTGTAGTTTTTTCTTAGGTTGATGGTGGTGAAACCTCTACTTCATCAACATGTGAGAGATGCTCATATGTGTGTGATCAACTGTGATATTCCACATCACATGATATCCGTAAGAGATATACGAGAGGTTTTTTTGAAGGAGGGGAGAATGTCAACATTTTCTTTGGTTGCATGGTGGTTTAGTAACATTGTGTGGGGAGGTGATGATTGATTTTAATGAATCACAATTTTATAAACATGTTGGTATGGAAAAAATATACATTGATTGTCTATAGAAGATTTTTTTGGTTTGAATTAGATAAATAATTTCAAATATTGTTTCACTATGTCTCACAAGTCAGTAGGTAAAGGTTAAACATTAGGTTATAGTAGGGTTAAAAGACCCACATAGGATACCACAATGAATGTGGGATGGTATATATATGGATTCCCAAAAAATGATTTTCTGTATTGAGATAGGTCATTATTATATCTGGATTACTGTTTATTAACTCACTATGTCAACACACTTTATTTACTTTTGGAAGTATAGCTTGGTTTGGAGTTTGTGGATTCTATACGTGCGGGAGGTCATTTGGATTCATGGGTTACCCATTATTATCCTCCCCTACCATGATACATGGGATACATCATGATTTTGGAGGGGATTTCATGTGTATTTTCAGAACTGGATATCAATGAACACAACACTTCGCCCCCAGAAGTTTGAGTAGAGGGAATGAAAATATCAGGTATTAGTGGGTATGTTGAGAGCCTTTGTGTTGGTCTTTAGCTGGAGCGTGGAGCATCACATTACATTGAAAAATTATATTCATAATAATCTATATAACTCCACGGTAGGGATAAAAAAAGTTTAGGACCTATATGAGAGAATCTACAAGTTACCCCTGCATTGTACTGAGATTATTAATACATCTAATGTTAGCCTAGAGATGGTATAAGAAATGACCAAGAATGTTTAGGTGATCCGTGAGAATATGATGACAGCTGAGGGCCAATAGAAATATTAAACACATCAATGTTATTGAATTTTTTTTATCATAATGTATAAAACAATATCTCAAGAGTCTACCCCTGAATATGATTTCAGATATTTAGTAAGGGGTGTAAGACACCCCAAGTTCAATCAGACCATTCCAGATCATAAAGATGTTTGTTATTAATAATTACTGATTGTACTTATCCACAGAGTTGGATTGAGTGCATGAAGTCTTCTATGTGTCGTATCCAAGGAGATACATACATAAATCACCACATGTTTTTGATGGGTCTGAGATGGTCATTGAGGATAGAGAAGCCATTATGGACTATGTAGTGGCAATCAAGGACATACAAGAGAGGAACATGTGCGAATGTACTATCTCTTTTGATTGAGTTATTGTTCTGAACCAGAGAATATAGGAGTGATATTTATAGAACGATATCCCAATATGGTCTTAGTACCCTCAACATATTTTGTATCTTTGGCTTTTTGGGCTGAAATACTTAATGGAGGGATGAATTTAATGAATTTTCTTTCAATAGTTTAGTTCATGATATATAAATAAATTTCTATATGTTATTTTATTTAGTGCTAGTTATGTGTTTAGGTGTACAATAGCCCTAGAATAATATATATATATAGTTGATATATTTTAATTTATGTTCAAACAGAATATCAGGATAATTTTTTTACACTATTTACAATCTCATATCGGGAATTTAAGAAAATGTTTGTTTCAGGTATGAATGGTTTACCCAAGGTGAGACATACATGTGGTCTACATTTGGTTTTTGATTTATGGAGAACATTTTTGGATTTGACAGTTCATTAGATATTTTAATTTATTTATATTCTTAAAAGGGATATAATACCTCTTATATCCCATTTTGATTCCTATGACCGATATGAAGGGATAGGGTTTCTCCCATGCATAATGGATGAGCTTAGTATAAAGATGGAAGTAAGTGCTTCTATTTTTTTTAATTGATGGTGACTAATACTGGATCAAGGTGTAGTAGCTAATGGAATGTCTTTGGACATGATTATTTAGAGTCTATCTACATGGTATGAGGTATTTTTATTTTTATATCCTGATCCCAATAATTTTGTTGATTTATATTTTTAAATCCATATTTAGGCTACAATGGACCCCCAATTTTCTATCAATACTTAATGATTAAAGGGGGGGGGGGTTAGAAGGTTCATAGTTATATTAATTATATAAATCCTGATCACATTCCATGTATTTCAGGAATACATGCCATGTAATTTTCTCTTAGGGGAAGAAAGAGTTTGTGTGACTACATTACATGTACATGGAGTACATGCTAAATAGTGGGACATGGTCGTATTGAAAAAACATGGAAAGAAACCCACTGAAAAGGGAAATGACCTTATATTAGTTCAAATATATAACCTAAGATCACATAAGTATGACCACTTACTCATGCATAGTAAGGTCACCCAAACACTAATAGGTATATTAGTCTAAGCAGAAGTATATTGGAATATGATAGAAAACACAAACTTCTCACATGATTCCAAGAAACACTATGTATTCATTTTATAAGACATGTACAATAAAATGGATATCAATGTTAAGTTCATTCATGGACATTATAAAGTGTTAGGGTTAGGTTACATGTTGTTTACTAAAAGTACATGGCGTTTTCATTCTAATGAGACTTCCACCATGGGTCTTTATTAATTTGGGACATAAATTTGGCCCTGTGAGTATCATATACTGATTATTTGTACATATAGAATGTGATGGTGGACTTAATTTTAGCATTATACATATAAAATTAGAAGATATAATAGAGTAGATTCATTCAAAAAAATTTATCTGGTGATAACAATATCGTGTGATCATCAGAGTGTTATAGAGGTTGAAAACACCATATTCCACATTGAGTGCGGGTCATGATACTCTTTACAGGTAGTGTTGGAAAACCCCTTAATAAATATGGAAAATTTCATTTAAAAACGGATTGGAAACCCCCCTCTTTAATCTCTGGTTGGGAGTGGTTATGCATTAGAGATTTCACCCCCTCAACAATGGAGAACAATGGTGAGGCGTGGGTCCTCCACATTGGTTTTTGAGTGTTTACAAAATATTAATGGATATGAGATTCGCCCCCCCTTTATAGGAATATATTTCAGAGGTGATGTACCTATACACTATTAATTATGTGAATACATGGGATTTTTAAGAATCAGTGACATGACCCTTGGACCTTCTGGATAACTTGTCCTTCATAACTAGGACGTGAAGTTGGAGATATCATATATCTATCCCTTCTTATTCTTATGATAATAGTTATTGGGTTTCTATTTCCCATTTATATTTTGGGGTTAAACTAACATCTTCTATTTATATTTCTACAAATTTTTTTATATTGGAACATAATTTATGGTAGGGAGTATATTTTCCACTTTATAATTTTTTATTGATCTTTTATACAACGATTCTTTCCCAGATGTTATTAAATTCATGGTTTACACTGTTGATTTTTACTATTATTTTTCCTCTACACTATTTTAGGGATCTAGATGTATGAATTCATACATTTACTTTTTCTATGACCTCCCATTTTAGGGTTATGCATACTCAACACTAGTCACTAACCCCTCGCCTACTATGGGTAGTCATGGGTGTCTCACTTGGCCTACTGGTGGCAAAAATAGCCCATATTGGTCAGGTCATGACACCTAGTCTGTCAATAAAGCATTAACACCCCGCTTACATAATTTTCCTTATTTATTTATTGAATATTTAGGTGAGATATACAATTATTATTTTAAATGGAATCTAAATGTTTTTCCATGTGATTTCCACCAATACGTATTTACAAATATATTAGAATTAATTAAATCTTATGCCTTCGTTCAAACCATATATTTGAATTTAAAACTAAATTGATTTCTACTAATATCATGATGAAACATCACTCATCACTATGTGATGCTCAATAAAATACCCAATCATTAGAAATAAAAAAAATATCAAATTCAAATCTATTGAATATCATGAAATAATCATCTTTTTATATATTAAAAATTCCCCCCATTGATGCTTGACTAAAATGATAATCACATTTTCGAATAAAAATTAAAATCCAAATATCATTTAATAAAAAAATAGGTAACCTTATGATTTTCTAAATTTATCTAAAGAAAATAATATTATTAATCATATGAAGGTTTTAAAGAAAAATATATAAAAATATACAAAAAAATACCCATGAAAATCTCCCAATTCTAAATCCTTATGTATCACTAAAAAAATTGACACTTGAACTCCAAAATGATATGCATTATTGTGGTGACTCATTCCATTTCCCCATTTTTTCTTTCTAGTAAATGATATTTATCATATAAAAAATTACATTGTTAGTAAGGGTCATGTTAAATGTAGTGGTGTACCTAATATAGAAATATTATCATTTTAATGTGTGAATACATATCCCACAAGAAAGCTACTATGTACCTAAAATTTGTTATGGACTCAGGCATTTGGGAGTTGCATATGAGGTATTTTGATGATGAGATCAGGTTTTGTTTTGGTATTTAGGTCATAGTTGTTACATATATTTTCAGTAATACATATATAGGAATGAAATAATAATGTAAATAAGTAACCATGAGGATAATAATAAATTTTTACATAGTGATGGTGTGCTTAATACTAAACATCATTTACATATAATTGGGGCTTTATAAAACGAAATAAAAAAATAAAGTGTAAGGAAAATCCCAACACAAAATGTAACGCCCCAACCCCAGTTACCTAGAGTCGGTGCATTATTACATAACAATGGCATGATCACAAGAATGATCAAATCTCGAAAGACCGATTGGTTTAGTATCATTGGAAACACTAGATATATTCATAAAGTTTTACATTACATAATAAAGTGGAAAACTACTACAACAACATATTTTCTCCATATTCCACACTCATATCCCCATATAATATCCCTGCAGGTCATTAATATATTACTTCTTCACTTCCTGGGAAAAATAAAACTTAGAAAAGGGGTGAGCTCAAATGCCCAGTAAGGATAACAATATAGCAGAAACTTTCAAAAATAAGAATAAACATTTAAGGAAATGTATAACTAAAACTTAAGCCTTTTAATATTAAACTTCAACATAGTATGGAAAATATAAAATGAAATAATTCCATTTACTTATTCACATGGATATTCTACTAATCGAATAATCACATGCAATATCAATAACCCCTTTCATAATGATGAAATGCATAATGCCAGACTATCATAACCACATAGCAAAGGCCTCGTGACAAGAATACAAATAAGATTTTGCCAAGGCCTTGTGCCATGACACTAGTTTGTCTCATGATACCTACCAATGCATCGAGGAGTTATAGCGGGATCCACCCGTCACATATTAAGTCCAATGCATTCCTATATGAAATGATTTAAACATAACATAATCATTCGTATTAAAACTAGCATACGAAATGTCAATACATTCACAGTAAACTATGAATGGTATAAAAATAGCACATCCACAGTCAAAAATATCACAAAACCTTCAATAAAATATAGAATTTTTGTATCATGATAAATCAACTTCAAATAAGCATAAAATTCATCAAAGGATGTTGACATAGATGAAATCAAAACTCTTTTTAGGGAAATAGCTCTTTCTATTTTAAAATCATTTAACAGTCTTATATTTATGAAATAAAACATTTTATTTGAAAATATTCTTATAATCTTGTAAGGGAAGCATCAATGATTTTATAACGGCGGAAAATAACCACACCCGCCGTATAAGTTCAAAAAAAACATTCTTACCTTAATTCTGTCGAAAAGGTTAAAAAGAACCTTGTTTGGAAAATGACGGAAAGATTCCTTTATAAAACTCTTATAAAAATTCAAACAAGGGTATAAATGACCTTAACCAATATTCTTTTAAATAGTAAAAATGTTTTGAAATACATTTTTAAGAAACATGGATGTGGATGATAAAGAGATCACATTCGATTATTACGTATAAACAACCTCGGATAATGAAGAGATTGTGAAATAACCCTTACCTTGTACTTTTCCTTGGTTGGGGTAGGTTAACCTTCTGTATAATGGTGAAATAATTGTTATTAAATTATACAAGAATCATATACATTAATATGATATCATATATGATCTTTTAACATTGATTTGTTAATAATATCATAGTATTATCGTTGTTTCGGGTGTTAACTTACTCATTATCTTTTATATATTTTGTTACATAATCCATGTTTGTAATGGATAGGTTTTATCTTATTCATATACAGAATGATATCAATTCTTTAAACATTATTTTTAAATCATCAAATGATAATTATACTTGAATGGATACGATGGAGAATGAATATCATCACGTTCGTGGAGACGGTAGTCCGTACGTACGCACGAGCGACAATATCATTCTTTTCATATTAAAATAATACATAAATTGATGTTATATCATATATACAGAATGATTAACATGTTACATTTATTATTTACATGAGTTACACATCATTATTATACCCATCCAAATAATAATATATTGAATAGCAATTACACCACGACGTGGAGACTGTAAGCCGTACATACGCACGTACGGTGACATGTTATTTAAAGGGTGGATAGAATACTGAATATGGTTGTACAATATTTATAATAAAATCACAGTATATATATGATACTGGAGTTATTATTTTAGAATGGTAATACCAAAGGAAGAGGAAGTGGAAGAAGAAAGGAACTTGGAAAAGGGTGGTGAAATCATTACCTCTTCTTCGGGTTCTTCCTTTTGATTTGATCAAAAGTGCTCCATAGGTTGGCTTTCTGATCAAACTAAGGCCTTTAGGATGTAGTGAGGGAAGTTGGGAGAGTATTTGGGCAGAGTTTATCCGAACCAAAAGGCTTTGAAGGTGTGAACAAATGAGAAGGAGGAGTGCCCTTTTATAAGAGGTGTGAGGGGCACCTTTGGAAAAGTTAAAAATATTATTTCATAATAAATTCATATTCGGTTTATAATGGCTCCAAATTGGATTACATAAATGTTAAGATGGGTATGGGACTAAAAACACTCAACCAATATAATTTAGACAGGTTTGGGTACTTATATTAACCTTAACTTTACGTATTAACTCAAAGTTAATTAGTTTCACTTTTACAACGTCTCTTTGTATTTTTATATTATATGGTTAATAAACTTACTATATACATTCAATCGACCAAATAGTGGTCCATTAATGATACACCTATCATTATATAAGTTTTTTTACCGACACTTAGATTTTTAGGAATTTAGTATCAATTAATAATATAATATTTGTTTTAAAAACTCTTTTATGTCAATTTTGACACTATTCAATAGTTGATTTTTGTGAAACTCATAACTGAATGATTACTTCGAAAAAATTTAATTAAATCATTACTAAAATGTCATATTAACTTAGAAAATTAGTGTTATTCATAAATAGTCTCAAATTATATTTATTTGTGTATTTATAATATCAATTATTTTAATTTTTCACTATTACGGTAATTACTGCATCATCATTGTGTCATAAATAAATTAAATTATTTAATGTCTAAAAATTATAAATAAAATATAATTATGTAGGAAAGCGTTTTATCTTTCTAATGAATATTTACAATCGAATTTATCTTATGTATAACCCTATATTAAAAATGTTTTAGTAAATAAACTTTGATTTTAATTCTTTGAACTCATCTTTGAATTAAATAATAATAAATGTCCTAATCTAATCCAAGTGGACCTAAATGATAATATTTTATTCCTAAGGTTGTTTTTGGTCAATATAAACTTGTCCAATAGAATTAGTACATGTGTTAGGGTAATATTAATAACATTTTTACCCTTAATTACCCTATTTACTTTTAACCGTGGTAAATAAATGTAAAAAGTTACTATTCACCAAAAATTATTTTCATCTCATTGAACCAAATTTTACTTCTTGATATTAACCATGTCTCTCGGATTTTCGAAATTCCATTCACAAAAGCGGTAAAATTAAGTTTTATGAAAAAATTCAGTTTTCTTAACTACCACTTAGTAGTTTCACTATTCATCAAAAATTGAAGTTTTTCAGAACAATGCCAAAATTTCACCCTAAGTTATAATTGATATTCCGAATTCAAAAATGATGTCTATTTTACAAAATTCAAAACATATAAGTTGCATTAATTAATTTTATAATTAATTCCCGCTGTTACAACAAATAGCGTGTTTTTAAGAAACAATATATATCAAAAGATTCACAATTGTTTAGGTCAAATTTCAATGTGAAATTAATTATAATGAACACCATTGGAGAAAATGGTAAAAATATATTATAATTATTCTATAAAACCACTAAATAATATAACTTATCACTATATATTATTTTGATTAAAAAAGTTGTTTTTAAGTATTTTTCACTATTCATAAAAATTGGACGTTCTCAGAAAAATTCATCTTAGGATAATTTCGATATTCTGAATCCAAAAATGAAGTTCATTTTGAAATATAATATATATATAATTTCAAAACGTAGGTATTAATATTCATAACGGCTAGTTTGATTGGTTGTGGTGTGTTAGAACTCGATGTTGCGTACAACACACGCTATCGTATTATTCAAAGAGAAGCGTACCATAGAAGCTTGGGGTGTTACATTCTCCCCTCCTTCAAATAATATCGTCCTAGAAATTTCCAGAATATTACCGCATGAAAAGACTTGGGTGGTTCTTAATCATAAGTTCTGCGGGTTCCCACGTTGCCTCTTCCATCTTATGATTTTTCCACAAATCTTTTACCAGACGTGTCGTCCGGTTTCTCAGTACTTGTTCTCTTGTATCAAGAATCCTGACGGGCTCTTCGCAATAAGACAGATTGGGTTCCAGTTCTAATTCCCCATAAGTGATTACATGCGTTGGGTCAGGAATGTATTTCTTCAATAGAGATACGTGGAACACATCGTGAACTTTGGAGAGACTTGGCGGCATTGCCAATCGGTAAGCTACAGCCCCAATTCGTTCAAGAAGTTCGAAAGGTCCGATGTACCTGGGACTCAATTTACCTTTCTTACCAAAACGTATGAATCTATTCCATAGAGATACCTTCAGGAAAACATGATCACCACCTTGAAATTCCAAATCCTTCCTTCGATTATCGGCATAGCTCTTATGCCTACTTTGAGATGCTTTGATGTGATTTTGGATTACCTTCACCTTTTCCATCGTTTACTCCACCAGTTCTGGGCCTACAAGTTTTCTTTCACCAACATCATCTCAACAGGTTGGTGTATGACATCTCTTTCCGTATAACACTTCATATGGTGCCATCTGAATACTCGAATGGAAGCTATTGTTATATAAAAATTCTACTAGAGTTAGATATTGATCCCACATACCCTGAAAGTCAAGTGAGCAAGATCTCAACATGTCTTCTAAGGTTTGAATAGTCCGTTATGATTGTCCGTCTGTCTGCGGGTGGTAAGCAGTGCTCAAATGTTGTTCAGTATCCAGGGATTTCTGAAGACTTTTCCAGAATCATGAAGTAAAACGGGGATCATGATCAGAAACATTCGATAGGGGTACTCCATAAAGTCTCACAACTTCATTAATATATAGTCTTTCTAGATGTTCCAGGGGTAGATCTTTTCTTATTGAAATCAAATGTACTGACTTGGTAAGACGATCAACAATAAACCATATTTCATCATTCCTTCTAGGAGTCTTTGGTAGACCCATGACAAAATCCATCGTAATATTGTCCCATTTCCACTCCGGTATGGGAAGAGGTTGCATAACTCTTCCAGGCTGTTGCCTTCCAGCTTTCATTTGTTGACATACCATACATCTTGACACAAAATCAGCAATATCCCTCTTCATGTTGTCCCACCAAAAATGTTCATTCAAATCTATATACATTTTGGTGCTCCCAGGATGTATAGAGAAATTGGAACTATGAGCATCATCCAACAATTCCCTTTTTAGATCAGGTATATCGGGAAAACAAAGTCTCTTCCCAAATTTCAAAATTCCATCCTCATACACAAAGTCTCTAAATCTCCCATCATTCACAACTTTAATCTTCTTTTGAAATTCTTCATCATCGGTCTGAGAACTCTTAATAATTTCTAGTAAATATGGTTTGGCAACCATTTGAAAGAGAATTGATGTTTCGCCTTCCCTGGTTATTCCCATGTCCATCTTCATTAGATCCATGAAAATTGGATCCTTTTCAATTCTCATATTGTTCAAAACTCCATGGTCTTTTCTGCTCAAAGCATCTACCACCCTGTTTGCTTTCCCTGGGTGGTAGTGTATTGCACAATCATAATACTTGAGTAATTCAAGCCATCTCCTTTTTCTCATGTTGAGTTCTTTTTGTGAGAAAATATACTTCAAACTCTTGTGATCAGTATAAATCTCACATTTTTCACCATAGAGGTAGTGCCTCCATATCTTCAAAGCAAAGATCATATCTACTAACTCGAGATCATGAGTAGGATAGTTTTGTTCATGAATTTTCAACTATCGTGATGCATAGGCAATAACCCTCTCATTCTGCATAAGGACACAACCAAGTACTTTCTTCGATGCATCACTATAAATAACAAACCCATCATTCCCCGATGGTAGAGTCAATATAGGAGCATTGACTAATCTTCTCTTTAGTTCTTCGAAACATTTTTCAAACTCTTTTGTCCAAACAAATTTAACCCCTTTACGTGTGAGCTTCGTTAATGGGTTAGCCAATCGGGCAAAATTCTGAACGAATCGTCGATAATAACCTGCCAAACCAATAAAACTGCGTACCTCTGTTATACTCGTAGGTGCTGGCCATTCTTGGATTGCCTTAATCTTAGAAGGATCAATAGAGATTCCATCTTTAGAGACAATATGGCCAAGAAAAGAAATCTCTTGAAGCCAGAATTCACACTTTCTAAACTTCCCATATCATTCATGTCTTCTCAGAGTCTTCAAGATAAGGCGCAAGTGATTTTCACGATCATCGTAGATTTTTGAGTATACCAAGATATCATCAATAAATACCACCAAAAATTCATCGAGATACTCCTTGAAAACTCTATTCATAAGATCCATGAACACAAACGGTGCATTAGTCAATCCAAAATGCATTATAGTAAACTCGTAATGCCCGTACCTTGTTCGAAATGCTGTCTTCGGAATGTCTTCCTTCTTCACACACAACTGATGGTATCCAGATCGAAGGACAATCTTTGAAAAGTATCGAGATCCATGCAGTTGGTCAAATAAATCATCAATTAGAGGCAGGGGATACTTGTTCTTTATTGTTATAGCATTGATCTCCCTGTAGTCGATACATAACCTCATAGATCCATCTTTCTTTTTAACAAAAATAACAGGAGCTCCCCATGGAGAAACACTAGGGTGAATAAATCCATTATTACTCATTTCCTCTAGTTGTTTCTTTAGGACAACTAATTCTACAGTGGCCATTCTATAAGGGGTATTCGATATAGGCCTTGATCCAGAAATTAAATCAATGGAAAACTCAACTTCTCATTCTGGAGGATGTCCAGGTAAATCTTCCGGAAATACATCTACAAATTCTTTCACACTAGGTACATCCTATATTTGAACATTCCTTTCCTCACCCACAGTTATTTCATTCTCTTCCTCCCCAATAATTGAATTTAGTTGACCTACTGGGGGTGGATCTAGATAAGAATTAGGTGGTGATGATTCTGCTCTAAAGATAAGGTGTTCCTTATCATCATCATCAAAAATCATAACCTCTTTCTTCTTACAATAAATCTTCACATCATAGTTCGAAAGCCAGTCCATACCGAGGATTATATCGAACTCAATCATAGGTATGACGATGAGATCAGCAGATAAAGAACATTTATGTGCTCTAATGGGGACTGATTCACAAAACTTTTTTGCAATGATACTTCCCTTGGGAGTTTTAACTGACAACTCCCTTGTTAAATAAAATTGGAAATATCTAATTTTCTTAGCAAACTGGGAAGATATGAATCAATGCGATGATCCAGAATCAAATAATGCATTTTCTAAACTTGAGGAAACCATTAAATTACCTTCCACCATGTCTTTTGTAGCTTCTCCCTCAGCAGTAGTGATAGAATAAGCTTGGCCTTGATCTCTTGGCCTCTTCTGAGGTAAGTTCTCCTGACTCTTAGGACATTCATTTGCATAATGTACCATCTCCCTACAATTGTAGCACTGAACATTGGTAGCTTCATTCTTCCCCTTACAATCACGAGCTTGGTGGCCTTTTTCACCACACTTGTAACAGACTCCAATTCCCTTCAAGAATGTACCAGTGTGTTTCTTCCCACATTTACCATAGGATGGATATTAAACCTTTCCCTTCATCCCCTTATTTCCATTCCCAGATTGATCAGCAGGTCTCTTCGTATCTTGCTTTGTTTTAAATTCATAAGACATAGAGAATTCCTTTTCGGTCTTGATATCACATGAGACAATGTCTTCGTACGATGAAAAGGATTGTGAGACTAATGCTCGACGGAGAAATGGTTTTAACCCATCAAAGAAACGATCAATCTTACTTCTTGGGTTACGTATATAATCTGCAGCATACCTTGCTATCCTTGTAATGTTAGCCTCATACTTTGCGACATTCTCATCCTCCTTCTATCTCAGACTCAGAAATTGCTTTTCCATATCTTCTCGATGGTCGCGAGGAAAGTATTTTTATAAAAACAGAACTTTAAACTCCCTCCATTCCATATTTGATACTTAATCATCTTCTTTCATGTTTTGAATCAATGACCACCATTGATCAGCATCTCCAGTGAGTCGGTAAACTGCCATGATAACTTTTTCCCTTTAACTACTCCCCCAAGCCTGAAATATTTTCTCTAGGGAATTTATCCATTGCTCAGCTACTAAGGGATTTGTACTCCCATTGAACGTTGGTGGTTGTTTCCTCATGAATCGATCTAACCTTGATCCTCCATGCTATGGATCAGGGTGCTCCATACGGGTAAGGTTATTATTCATAACCTGAGTATGTTGTCCCAGTATGGTGATTAGATGATCGGCACCAGTTGCATCACCAGCACCACTATAATTATCTTGAGCAGGAGGGAAATCCCTATATGGAGTGCGTGCATTGATACGGCTTCCATTTATTCCACTAGGCACCATTTCTAAACAATGGCATAAACTAGATTAGTTTATGAATCAAAATACATAATCCCATACTTATAAAACACTTAACATAAATTGAACTATTTATGGATATAATACATTATCATAAAAATGTATTCTATGAGAAGTATATACTCATAAACCCTTCATAATTATTTTTAAAGAAAATGAGAGTTATCCTAAGCATATCCCCCGGAAGTTTCATAACCAAGAGTGCAGCAAGGCCCGTTGTCGTGCACCAGTTCCCGTTCGAGTCTAGCTCAAAGCGGTGTTTTCGAGTTTTACCCCTAGGTACATCTGTGTCAGAGCCACCTCTACCTGCTCGTATCTAGATAGGGATTTATTTCTCGTAAAACTCACAAAATCTCAACAATACAAAAATTATAGGAAGTTCTTCTATACTAATCCTCATAATTCATCTTAAATCTATGTGCTCTAATCAGAGTTTATCTAAATCTAACTTTCAAGGTTTGTACTAAACTTCCTCTAATACCAACTGTAACACCCTGACCCCAGTTACCTAGAGTCGGTGCATTATTACATAACATTGTCATGATCACAAGAAAGATCAAATCTCGAAAGACCGATTGGTTGAGTAGCCTTGGAAACACTAGATATATTCATAATGTTTTACATTACATCATAAAGTGGAAAACTACTACAAAAACATATTTTCTCCATATTCCACACTCATATCCCCATATAATATCCCTGCAGGTCATTCATAATTTACTTCTTCACTTCCTGGGAAAAATAAAACATAGAAAAGGGGTGAGCTCAAATGCCGAGTAAGGATAACAATATAGCGGAAACTTTCAAATATAAGCATAAACATTTAAGGCATTGTATAACTAAAACAAAAGCCTTTTAAACTTAAACTTAAACATAGTATGAAAAAAGTAAAATGAAATAATTCCATTTACTTATTCACATGGATATTCTACTAATCGAATAATCACATGCAATATCAATAACCACTTTCATAATAATGGAATGAATAATGCCAGACTATCATAACCAAATAGCCAAGGCCTCATGCCAAGACTACAAATAAGATTTTGCCAAGGCCTTTTTCCAACACACTAGTTTGTCTCATGAGACCTACCGATGCATCGAGGAGCTATAGTGGGCTGCACCCGTCACATATTAAGTCCAATGCATTCCCATATGAAAAGGTTTAAACATAACATAAACATTCGTATTAAAACTAGCATACGAAATGTCAATACTTTCACCATAAGCTATGAATGGTATAAAAATATCACATCCACAATAAAAAATATCACAAAACCTTCAATACAATATATAAGTATTGTATCATGATAAATCAACTTCAAATAAGTGTAAAATTCATCAAAGGATATTGACATAGATGAAATCAAAACTATTTTTAGAGACATATCTCTTTCTATTTTGAAATCATTTAAGAGTCTTATATTTATGAAATAAAACATTTTATTTGAAAATATTATTATAATATTGGAAGGGAATCTTTGATTATTTTATAATGGCGGAAAATAACCGCACCTGTCGTATAAGTTAAAAAAAACATTCTTACCTTAATTCTGTCAAAAAGGTAAAAAAGCACCTTGTTTGGAAAATGACGGAAATATTCCTTTATAAAACTCCTATAAAACGTCAAAAAAGGGTATAAATGTCCTTAAAACATATTCTTTTAAATAGTAAAAATGTTTTGAAATACATTTTTATGAAACATGGATGTGGATGATAAAGAGATCCTAGTAGATTATTACGTATAAACAACCTCAGATAATGAAGAGATTGTGAAATAAACCTTACCTTGTACTTTTCCTTGGTAGTGGTAGTTTAACCTTCTGTATAATGGTGAAATAATTGTTATTAAATTATACAAGAATCATATACATTAACATGATATCATATATTATCTTTTAACTTTGATTTGTTAATAATATCTTAGTATTATCGTTGTTTCGGGTGTTAACTTACTCGTTTTCTTTTATATGTTTTGTTACATAAGACATGTTTGTAATGGATAGGTTGTATCTTATTCATATACAGAATGATACCATGTCCTTAAAATTTATTTTTAAATCATCAAATGATAATTATACGTGAATGGATACGATGGAGAATGAATCTCATCACGTTCGTGGAGATGGTAGTCCGTACATACGCACGAGCGACAATATCATTCTTTTGATATTAAAATAATATATAAATGGATGGTATATCATAAATACATAATCATTAGCATGTTACATTTATTATTTACGTGAGTTACACATCATTATTATACCCATACAAATAATAATATATTGAATAACAATTACACCACGACGTGGAGACGGTAAGCCGTACGTACGCACGTATGGTGACATGTTATTCAAAAGGTGGATAGAATAATGAATATGGTTGTACAATATTTATAATAACATCATAGTATATATATGATACTGGAGTTATTATTTTATAATGGTAATACCAAAGGAAGAGGAAGTGGAAGAAGAAAGGAACTTGGAAAAGGGTGGTGAAATCATTACCTCTTCTTCAGGTTCTTCCTTTTGATTTGATCAAAAGGGCTCCTTAGGTTGGATTTCTGTTCAAACTAAGGCCTCTAAATTGTAGTGAGGGAAGTTGGGAGAGTATTTGGGCAGATTTTGGCCGAACCAAAAGGCTATGAAGGTCTAAATAAATGAGAAGTTGGAGTGCCCTTTTATAAAAGGGTGAGGGGCACCTTTGGATAAGATAGAAATATTAGTTTATAATAAATTCATATTAGGTTTCTAATGGCTCCAAAGTGGATTATTTAAATGTTAAGGTGGGGATGGGTATAAAACCACTCAACCAATAGAATTTAGACAGGTTTGGGTACTTAAATTAACCTTATCTTTAAGTATTAACTCAATGTTAATTAGTTTCACTTTTACAATGTCTCTTTGTATTTTTATATTATATGGTTAATAAACTTACTATATACATTCAAGTGACCCTGAAGTGGTCCATTAATGATACACCTATCATTATATAAGTTTCTTGTCCGAACCTTAGATTTTTTAGGAATTTAATATCAATTAATAATTTAATATTTGTTTTAAAAAACCTTTTATGTCAATTTTGACACTATTCAATAGTTGATTTTTGTGAAACTCATAATAGAATGACTACTTTTAAAACATTTAACTAATTAATTCCTAACATGTAATATTAACTTATAAAATTAGTTTATTTCATAAAAAGTTTCAAATTATATTTATTTGTGTATTTATAATATTAATTATTTTAATTTTTCACTATTATGGTAATCACTGCATCATCATTGTGTCACAAATAAATTAAATTATTTAATGTCGAAAAATTATAAATAAAATATCATTATGTAGGAAATCTTTTTAAATTTCTAATGAATAATTACAATAGAATTTTTCTTATGTATAACCATATATTAAAAATGTTTTAGTAAATAAACTTTGATTTTAATTATTTTAACTCTTCTTTGAATTAAATAATAATAAATGTCCTAATCTAATCCAAGTGGACCAAAATGATAATATTTTATTCCTAAGGTTGTTTTTGGTCGAGATACATTTTTCTAATAGAATTAGGACATGTTTTAGGGTAATATTAATATCATTTTTACCCTTAATTACCCTATTTACTTTTAACTGTGGTAAATAAAAGTAAAAAGTTACTATTCACCAAAAATTATTTTCATCTCATTGAACCACATTTTAATTCTTGATATTAACCGTGCCTCTCAGATTTTATAAATTCCGTTCACATAATCAGTAAAATTCAGTTTTATGAAAAAATTCAGTTTTTTTAACTACCACTTAGAAGTTTCACTATTCATCAAAAATTGAAGTTTTCCAGAACAATGCCAAAAATTCACCCTAAGCTATAATTGATATTCCGAATTCAAAAATGACGTCTATCTTACAAAATTTCAAACATATATGTTGCATTAATTAATTTTATAACTAATTTCCGTTGTTACAACAAATAGCGTGTTTTTAAGAAACAATATATATCAAAATATTGACAATTGTTTAGGTTCAATTTCAAATTGAAATCAATTATAATGAACACCGTTGGATAAAATGGTAAACATATATTCTAATTATACTATAAAACCACTAAATAATATAATTTATCACCATAAAATATTTTGATTAAAAAAGTTTTTTTAAGTAATTTTCATTATTCATAAAAATTGGATGTTCTCTAAAAAATTCATCTTAGGATAATTTTGATATTCTGAATCCAAAAATGAAGTTCATTTTAAAATATAATATATATATATAATTTCAAAAAGTAGGTATTACTATTCATAACGGCTAGTTTGATTGGTTGTGGTGTGTTAGAACTCGATGTTGCATACAACACACGTTGTCACATTATTCAAAGAGAAGCGTACCATAGAAGCTTTGGGTGTTACACAAATTGTAGTTTATCCTATGATTCCTACATATATATCGGCATAATATATGATTCTAATCCATACAATGAAATAAGATTTCTAATCAATCCATCATATGAAAGAATGGACAAATAATTAAATAAATAATATTCCCTAAAGAAAATATTACCAAAATATGGAAATGTAATTGATAATTATCAACATTGAAATATAATATATGAGAAGGGTAATGTTTTCCTAGTAAAATGAATAATATTTATATTGATATCAACATAATTTCATAATATTTTAAATTTATTGTATATTTAAAATTTAATGGAATGTACCCTTATCAAAGGACATATAAAGGGATTTATTTAATATAGTACTTCCATAATATAAGGATATCAATCACTATTAATCAATGAATATAATAGTTTTCAATAGAAGAATATGAAATAAATGATATAAAAATTACATTCCAACATTATAATTATGCGGTTTATATATTTCATATGCCTTAGGGAAGAAAAAATTCCATGAAAAAAATTACAATTCAACATTATTCAATACTTAAGGTTCACTGGATATAAAATATAGTTTGTTCTAATAGGGACCTGATGGAGGCCAAACCAAATATATCACCATCACAATTCATTATAAAAAGGTCACCACTTATAAATATAGTTCCACAATACAAAAAATATGTAACATGCATAGTGATTTAGATAATTAACATTATGTCTATAAGAATATTTTGGTTGTATAAATAATTATGATAATAGAATAATATAAGGGAATAGTAATTAACAATTCATATAAAAACTAAGTCATTTATAAAAATAAAGCATAAAAACCATTGAATGTAAATACACAGTTATTGAAAATGATTATAAATGATAAAGTAATAGAGGGGATTATGGATCACTGTGTTGATATATATCTTACTAAAACATGATAACAAACTTCTTTGATCCTTGAAGGATTACTATGGGGACACCATAATGAAAAATTGAAAGAATATTTATTCCCAAATACATTAGACAATATAAAAATTAGAAGTTTTCTAACTGTTTATTGAAAATTATAGATAATTATTTACAATTTTTGAAACATAGTCTATTGAAATATAGGTTTTTTCAATAAGAAATACCATTACATTAGCTATCTTTACCCATCCCCTGGGGTCCATGTCGTGACTACCCAAGCCCAACTTCCATAGGCCAGGGGCTGGCGACTAACACCGAAAAACTTAATCCTTAAAACCAGGAAGGCATAGCCTTTATAACCTGTAAACACACAAGACCAAACACACATCAAGATATGAACACAAGTAAACTATATAGTAAAAATAGCATGTACAGTAAGAAAAAGGGGCCAGAATACATTCCCAACTGGAAAGTAGAAGAAAATTGAAAAGTACAAGTAAAAAATGTGAACAGCTCCTTTAAACACCCTTCAAGGATCCTAAGTGAAGGGTAGGCACAACTCTCGAACGGTCGCCTCTGTGGTATGACTCACCTAATGTCCACCTCCAAAATACCTCTAATCCTGGTACTCTCATCCTCAGTCAGTGTTTTTCGTCGTCTTCACCAAAAACAACAAGGTGCATGCATAGCCCGTGCATGGGTGAGTATAACGATACATAATAGGGATCTTGAGACCCTCAATGGTCTTGGAAAATCCATGAAGGGTAAACCAAAAATCCTGGAAACAATAGTCCACATCACATGGGTATATGCCAATACATGTGCCTAAGTGATCATGTATGCCCATCTCATTTTTTGACGAAACAAAAGGCCCAAATGTTAGCCAAAGTACAATTGTTACAGGAAGGAATTAATACCATGAAGGTAACACCTCAAGGGTAGGTACCACAAAGGTAACACCACACCAAAGAATACCACGAAGGTATCACCACAATGTTAAGTACCACAAAGGTATTCCACACAGAAGAATATCACTAAGGTTTCAACACAATGGTTTCAGCACGAATGTATGTACCATAATGGTACGACACACATAAGAATACCACAAAGGTAAAGACTCCTCTCACACCATGTTTAAATTAGGTAGAATAGAAAAGATGATTAGATGTAACTACTGAATCATCATACTCAATTAAGAGGCAGACCCACATAGGATCCTAAATAATCTAACCAACGTAGGATCCTAGTACAATAGACCCACGTAGGATACTAGGATAGCATACCTACACACGGTCCTAGAGTAGTCCATGTGGATTCCAAGAGCGGATCCAAGTGGAACTCTCAAACACAGACCCACGCAGGATCCCAAAGCACATACCCACATAGGATCCCTTTCTCATGTTATAACCAGCTACAATGTACCCACACTAAGCACACATGATTATTGGGGGGTCCGCTCCTTAAGCCAAAGGTAGATACTCTAACTGCCACGAAGTCAAACTAAGATGTATCCCAGAGGATCTCCACATAATAGGGGTCACAACATAACACACAGTGTGTCTGTCGGACACCCGATCTGTAAGTTATATGCATTTTAGTCCCGAGGGCCTGGTTGGATTTGTGTTTGATCCAACCCAGCAAAACACCATATTTATCCAAAACACTATTGGTTTATACCAAATGGAAAATCTCTATCCAAGGATTCTAGTGTTGCAGACAGTTCATCAAATGGACGCCCTTATCTTAAGATATTGCCAAAAGTGTGGAAAGGGGTTGAAACTGGTCCGACTCCGGTCCGACCAGGTGGGACCAACCCAGCCCGACCTGACCCGGGCCAACCACACCTAGTTTGGGTTGCCCGGCTTGACCCGGGTCGAACCTTAGGTCTGCCCTGACCCTCTGGGGCTGGCCCGCATTGGCAGCCAGCTGTGGGCGCCCAGCGGTGGTGGCCCGCACTCGCTGGCCCGCTCAGCTCCCCAGCTAGCCGGATGGCCAGACTCCTATGCGCGGTGTGGTCATGTGTTGTGCCATCACTGGAGGCCGGTAGAGAGCAGACCCCACTTCCTTCACTGCTTCTTCCTTGTGCCACAGCTCCCACATGCCCGGCAGCGCGGATGCGCACCGCCGCCTCCGCTTCGTGCGGCCGGTCGTGCTCTGACCGCGGCCTCTGCTCCTCCATATCCGACAAGCCACGACCCTTCTCTAGCAGTGTGGTCACGCAACTGTAGTCATCTCAGTCGGCCGGAGTGCCGAACACTGTTCCTGATCCCCACTGGTGTCAGTCACCCGCATGGTTGCCGAAAATGTTTTTCGGGTCAACGGTCGCACCCCAGTGGCAGGTTATTCATTCCATAGACATCTGCACTCATCTCGGGATGTCACCATTTATTTAGAACCACAAAAATCCACAAAGGATGTGGAGAGGTTGGGCTATTTTTGTTTAGCCCAAACCCTCTGCATTAGAATGGCATCAGGCGGCTTATTTGTTCTTGAATCATGAAGAACGTTAGGGGCGAGTAAGGTGTATTAAAAACAACAATAAACCCTACCTTGATTTCTCATTGGAAGATGTCGTGAGGAAGAAGACAAAGTCATTGGGGATGGTGACGTCAGCACTCATCACTTCCGCTAGATGCATCCAATCTTGGATAAAGCGTCGTCCTTGTTCTTTGATTCCAGAGTATGTTCTTCATTGGAGGGGGTGTTAATCATTGGGAGGAAAGGTTTCTCCAAAGTTCTCTAAGGCTATCTCTCAATTCTCCTTTCCAACCCAATCCTCTCAATGGTAAAGAGGAGCCAATGTAAATTAAAATAGGTAAATCAATTTAATTCTACATTTTCATAATTAAAGATGACACATCTAATAAATTTTAGTCGGCACAATTATTTAAATATAGAGTTGAATGGTTTCCCCCATTAAGAGGGGTTTGGGCAGTCCCCACCGCCAAGATTTAAAATGGGGGTTTTCTAACCTCAGTGGTCCCCACATCCATTACTCTAAAAGAGAGGTTTCAAAAAATAAAATAAAGATTGATCTTTATTTTATTTTTTATTTACACAAAAAAAACACGAAAACTAACTTTCACCCTTGTCCTACTGCAGTCGAGGTGACAGTTTTTAAGAGAATATCGGCACTACGAGTTCAACAGTGCCCTCAGATTTCAATTCTGAACACCAGTTCAAAAGATACAAAAATCCTCTCGCACGTTTACTTAACATACATAAAAACATGTTTACAAATTCATTTTGGGCACACTAGGCCTCAGAATCAGGTGCCATTAATTTTCACGAACTCGTAAAATTTCCATATCATTAAAAAAAATAGTTGGAAATTTCTAGGTCTTTAATTTAACTATGGGTTTACATCATTGTAGTTAAAATTCATTATATTTTATTTTAAAATAAAATATTAATTAATTAAACAATATTTAGTTATCTTATTTTTCAATTTAATTGTAATTTTCCCATGAAGGAATTATTTTAAACAAAGAATACATTTTAGAAACTAGAAAATTGAAAATAGTTGTTGAAAATGAGTTTCAATATATAAAAACACATAATTTTATTGAATAGATTAAATTTATATCATCGATTAATTTATATTAATTATTAAATAATCTCTAAAAAATAATTCATAATAGATATCTTATATGAATAAAATATTTTACTATTAACTTTTAAATTAAATAGGCATTGAAAATTTTCAACAAAACAGAATTTTCAAATTATGACGTGATGATTCTATGTTTGAAATTTTTATTAGAAAATATTTTTTCTAATATTTCAAACATAAGTATTAAATAAAAAATTTATCATATATAAAATTCATTCACTAAATTCCAAAAACCTAAAACTCTATTTTTATAGACATTTATTCTTCCTATATATATATAACTATATACTAATGAATTTATTAAAAAATTAGTTATATTTATTTATTATTATATTACTATTTCATTTTTTAGGAACTTTTATACAATAGAATATTTTCCCATTAATATGGAAATAGTTATTTTGTGATTCAAATGGTGATGATGCTTATCGAAAGGCCATATTACCCATTATAAATCCACAACATCTGAAAATTTAAAATCATTTATTTCATTCTATCATTTTCTATATCATATATTTTGGATTGTTTATGGTTTTTATTATAATAATAACATGTATACTATTTACTTTTATTATTTTAATAATATTATCAGATGATGTGTACGCTTATGATATTTCCAAATATTATTATATGATTTATATATGTAGATGTATCCATTCTAATGAATGAAACACCCAAGTGTACATTATACTATTACGATGATACAAAAGGAATTATATTAGGTTATTATTATTGTAATTATATGTTTATTTATTATATTAGATCCCCAAGTTTAACTATCGTTCCCATGAAATAACTTTATCACCAAAATTTTGTTTATTAATAAATCCATAATAAAAAATGGGTGGTTCTTTATCATTTATCAATCTGGATCTCACATTGTTTCCTTCAATTTGGGATTCCTCAAAATATATTCAACATCCTTGTTTTCCAATTCCAATACACTTCCTATCTTGTATCAATTAATTTGGTTATCACATCAATAGGATACGTTATACTCTAACCCAGTTTCTAACGTGGTGAGTTTGTACATTGGCCCTCAAAAGAACTTCTTAAATAGCGAGACAAAGAATATGTTGTATAAATTGTGGAGGATGGGTGAAATTGCTATATAGTAATCAAAAAATCATATAATCTCTAAAATATCATAAGGAACAATATTCATTCAATAGAGACCCATTTCATAACAACCATATAAGTCATTTCAAGAGTGATACCTTCAATAAGACATGATCATATACTTGAAACTGGAACTCCTTCCTTTGATTATTTTTATTTCTTCCCTTTCGTATATAATCATCTGATTTTAGATTAATAGTAATTTCTATATTTTATCCTCAATACGTTTGTACCAACTAGCTTCCTTCATTGATTTCAACCCAATATTTTGGTGTATTATATTTTCCCATATAAAGACTCATGTTATTCAATCTGTATCTATAATAAAATCTATTTCTATGTTTTAAGTACACCATAGCTATATTCAAGTCAGAAGTACATTGTATGTAGAGTGATCATGACCCTATAATGTCCTATAATGTTTGAATAACCATTCATGAAAATCCATCACTTTTGAGTATGAGAGTAACTGATGAAATGAAATTTACAAATTAAAATCCGCTTAAAAATCATATCATTATGTAAAGTGAGGGTTTTGATTAGGAATAATTAATTTTGGTAAACCAGGAATCCTAAATGATTCATTATATGAAGTAATGTATGTTTCTCATGTGGTATGTGCTCACTTCTTCCTTGGAAAAGTATCTAAAAAATTGATCCACAATACCCCTTATTAAAATATTACTCATCTATGTATTAATGATTCTAGAAGAAAAGTGTATTTTTATATTATCTATGATCACATTATACATCATAAATCATTTTTAAAAATATATAGGTATTAAACCTACTAGAAGGTCTCATTGATAGTATAACAATGCCTCCTTTTTTTGTTACAGTGTTTTGAATACTACATTCAAAACGAGATAAAATATTGACATGTCAAATAATCCTCATTGATGTTATACAAATCATGGAATTATGGCTGCCTATATTCTTTTCTGATGATCACTATAACCATATGAAATCATAGGGGGATCAAATCCCAGAATAAATGTAAAACATTATCTAATTAATTTCCCTATAATCTCTCATTTTGGTTCTCGATCACAAATATTAATTGAAATATATTCCTGAGGATGATTTCATGATATACGATTTTGATTTCATATGTGGAGTTCCTAACAATCATCACATATGGATTTTATAGAATAACTAATATAATGTTGACTTAATTGAGTCCTTATATCATCACCTCACCATCAACATTTCCAGTTATTCTTATTGATGTTTATCACTATCATTTATTCTAAAATAGATTAGTGTTAATGAGATACACTCTAAAACAAGCAATATTTCGTTGATATTAATGTTTAAAAGCTGTTTATCATAAGAAACTCCAACACTATTATTGATTATTCTAAGAAGTTAGAAGGTGTAATATAAATGAGAAAAGTTATTGATGACATTAAATCTTTATTATCCCATAATAGTATCAGGGACCACAATTACTCATGTGAATATTTCAATCAAAGGAACGAAAAATAAGGTCCCTTATCATATATTAAAACAATTAGACATTTGATTGTAATATAGTATATAGATTTTATCCTACCCTCACACCACAATTACGAGGATAAAAATAAATCTTTTTGATAATTATCTTAGGCTATTTTTTCATTAAAAATTTAATATTATCATTATGTGTTTCTATTTCTCCATGAATTGGATGTGTGAGAGTGATTTCATATAGTTGGTATCTTAAGATCCTCAAACATATCTACATACATGTGTCTATTTTTAGGGATAAAAAACATAGGATTAAGTAGGACCTCTGTGAATGGAATAACAATCTAAATTAAATTCACACCACTTTAGAGAATAAAAAATATAAATAAATATATAAGATTCTTAATCTCCAAGAATTATTGCATGGTGATGTTTTTGGTTATTTATAACCATTAAGGATTATTGTTGAGGAAATTTAGATGTTTAATAAATGTTTTAGGAAATATTTTGGTGATCTATTGAAGAGGGAGGAAGATAAAAATACTTTATTCATTCACTCATATATAAATAGAATGGATTTTCCAGAAGAATAAGACCACTTGGTTTGGATGGTGTAATAGAAGTGTTGTCTACTATGTACACTAGGTTTTAGTTTATCATTTTCATTCCCCTATATATGGTATATGGTGTTGTATAGGACATCTATATTTAATGGGAGAATCTATTGAGCCCATTATCAATACCATACCTAGATATATGAATGAGATTAATATTTATATAATGAGAAGCATTCCAGTTGAGGTTGAAATCATGTAGGATTTCAATAGACTGAACATATATGATTATCTTAGTCTTGAAGGATTCCCAAGAATAATTTATATTATGTATTCGGAGATTATATATAAATAAAGAATTGATGTAGTATAATTTTCCATCAAGGTAGTTAAATTTCCTAGATTAACATCTGAATACACAATTTTTTTCATAACTATGGTAAACCAACTCATATCTTTTGACAAATATATCCTCAGTAGTGTTATCTATTTCTCTAATAAAATTTTAGTAACTATCAATGATAACAATATTACAATGTTCTACCCCATCATGATATAAAATTAGTAATGTTGTTTTATAAGGTAAATAATTATTACAGGGGGATTGATATATAATAGAAGATAAAAATGAATCTCATGAAAAAAATATCTAGAATCAACATTATAGTGAATATTGATATGGATATGGAATATGAAAATATAAAATAGAATTTGACACATAGGGTCATGAAATATTTTGGATGCTTGAGTTATAATGTTACCTTATTTTTTATATTTATTAGAATCCTTGAAAATCTATCTTAAATTGATTTGAGAATGTTTGGTCTCTTCAAACCAATGTATGGGATTGGTCAATGTGATCCTCCTTCCCCCAAAAATATTATTATTGAACATGAATTTATTACAAAAAATATCAATGATAATTTAATAAATGTGGATATCTAACTTTTTGTTGATAAATTTAACTTCTCTAGTGTCCCCTATATACACATAGAGCACAAATTAAATCCTTTGTCAATAAAAAATGAAATTCCATTAATAGTTTAATTACATTTTTGAAAATAATTGAAATTGGATTAGGAATTATATAAATATTAATATGTTTATTGTGTATATTGTTAACAAATTAGCAAGGGGATGTGAGAAATAGATTGAAAATTGGTTTTTGATTTCAACATTAACATTGCCTTTGAAATAATAGTTGAAAATTTCATCTATTAGGGTTCATATTAATTATTTTTAAAAATAATTTCATAAAGATACTAAAAATATCTCATATTTCAAAATCTTGTTCACATGAATCGGTGGAAGGACCAATTTAAATAATATTGTTCTTTCTTATATTATAGTAAATTTTTTACTATTATCATTTACCTAAATAATTTAATTCAGAATCCAAAAGTAGTGAAAAATTAGTTTCATTGGGACTCACTCAAATAAAGAAAATTCCACTAGACTAGATGGTATTTTCATTAATAACCCCTCAATGGAAAAAAAATTTAACCGTTGAATTATCATGAAGTTGATACACTTCATAAAGGATAATCATACATGGGATGAATTTGTGGGATATTCAATTTGGTAAATTTATATAAATGAAAAATAAACCAAAATCTAGAATATATTTTACCCCATACATTGACCAAAACATGACGTCTCTGATGACGTCTCAAAACATAAATGCACACTCTCATGGATCCATCCTGAAAGATATTGGGATTCGGTATTGTTATTTTCATGAAGGATAAATAGTGAGGAGAACCATTTATTTTTCAAAATCATTTGGCATTTGATATATTTTTTTGTTACTAATCATCAAAGGTTATAAAATTTCATTCTAGATAATAATATGAAATTTAATTTTTTCCCAAAATCCTACAATTAGTGAAGCAAGACCACTATATTTTCAGTCTTGTGAGATCATTTTAAATTAGTGTCTATAGGTTAATCAAGGTCTCTCTTGTGGTACAAAGTAAATAATGAACGGTTAAAATGGATATGTGGTAAATATTTTACTGCCAAATAAATTTCTTTATATGGAAAATTCAGACCTATGATATCTTAAATGAATAAGAAAATCAATGAAAATATATTAATCTTGATTCAAAATGTTTTTATGTTAGCTATATAATATCAAATAAAAAATCAACATGTTTGTTTTAAAGGGGGTGAGGAAATTTTTTTCGGAACCATTTTATGGATATCATGGGAAGTATTAATCAATTAGGTAACACGAATTATTTTCCATATATATGGTTTCATAATTATAGTGATACTGATAAAAAGAACCAAGATCATTGTATGCATATTACAACTACTTTCTAGATAATTTGGGAGGTTTGGAAAATGGATATGAAGATTCATTAGTAGGGAAGTTACCCCATGTAAAAAGATAAGATGATTTCCCTTGTTACAGGCCTTGGAATGATGATAGAAATATAATGATTTCTATATATCCTTTAAAATTATTCTTCTATAAGGAAATATCGGAATATATTTTATAGGTAATAATACTCTAGGAAAATGTATAAGTTATTGTCCACCTAGAGTAGGACTCAAACTCATTATAAATAGAGCATGAAAAATTATATTACCGTGAATGAATAAATCAAATGTGATAGTTAGGGTTCATTGGATCTCGCTTTTAGTGAATATTATAGACTGTGGATCGATCTTATAATGGAGTCCTGAGACATTCATAACTAAGTCATATTTTCCAGAATTAATAAATTTCTATTGTTTTATCTAGAAAATAACTCAACCTTGGTAGCCAACTTCTCTTTATCCCTCCTTCCAAATCATTGGAAAACTGAATGTTACATCAGATCATGAAGGGGGGATCCTAAGGAGGATGTTGATATTTTAAATATGTGGTGTAATGGGAAAATTGTGGATGATATTTATGATTATAAGTCACCTTGTATCGTGCACTAAATATATTCTATTACACTAGATCACATCCCATGGAATATATGATAATTATTTTTTGGGATTTACTTAAGAGCCATAATTTTATACCCCAGTTGTTTTTTATTTGGTTATTTATCTATAATTATAATTAAAATTGACAACTATGATTGAGTATATAGAGAGATATCATGAATGTATATAACATTTTCCTACTTTACCTTACTTATTATCACACAAAGAATTATAAAAAATTAATTGTTATATTCTATTTCTTATTATTCCATAATAAGTGTTCACCCATATCCCTATAAACTGTGACTATAAATGGGTTTATAGAAAAATTAAATCGATGAGTCTTATTTATAAATTAATTCTTCATATAAGGTTTATATATTTCACAAATTATATTTCTAAAATTTTAAATTCATTATTCATAGATAAATTCTATTAATTTACCATTATATGTTTATTTAATTGACTTTTATAAACCATTTTAATCTTATTTATTCATATTTATCTTCCATAGTAAATACGATTTTGAAATTAATTGTATATGACTTCATGTGTCCCCTTGATAATTTCTTGGTCCAAATTTACAAAATCCATAAATATTGGATCCTTGTAATTTCTTATCATAGATAAGATTCCTTGATCCATCCAACATAATTCATTTGCCACCATTTTAACTTCCCAAATGTGTAGTTTATCATGAAACTGTTGCCTTTATGTATTCCCACCCATCTCCCTTGTATCATGTTTATCACTTTTATGTGAATTTATACATTAGTCTCTTATGATCCATATATATGTCACATCCTTCAACAAAATTATAGTTTCTCCATATCTTTATGATAATTATTACTACAACCAACTCTATATAATGTGTTGAATAATTTTATTCATGATTAATTAATTTTATTTGATAAATACAATAAATCATATAATTTTTTTTATGGATTCACCATAATCTTTTCTCTAATACATCACCATATATCTATAGAATCGAAGGTAAATAAAGAATATATCATTTTCATATTTATTAAAATTTGGAAATTAATAATTAATTTTACTTTAAAGGGGATTCTCTGTTCGATGGAAAACCCAATATACAACAACAGGTTTCATTGAAATCTTACATTTCACACAACATTGGGTCATACTGAAAAATAATAATATAATATTATTATTTTAAATGTTAGTTAAATCCTAGTCCTTGTATTGGTGGGAATGAACAGAACTTACTAAAATATATTATACATGTTTGTTAAATGTTTTTAAATTTATCCAATAAGATTTAGAAGCATAAAATGTGAATAATTCTAATTTTAAACCTAATTTACTTTAAATGGATGATTTACCCTCTTTTGATGGAAACCCCTCTTTAAATAAAAAAATGGTCACTTTTATATGTTGTATTTGACAAAATAAAAAATTTTCTTTTTATTCTGGACATCAAAATTTACTTTGGGTAATTTTTTGGCATTTTTCTGATAAAGTTCATTTTTTAATGAATAGTGAAAATACTATATTTAAATTCTAAAATGGAATTTGATTTAATTTATTTATATGGTAATATTATTTTTATAATTGTTTTCAAATTCTAATTAGAATATATTTTAACCATTTTTTCAATGTTTTTCATTGGAATTAATTTCACTTTGAAATTGTACATAAACAAGTGTCAATATTTTGATAGTTATTGTTTCTTAAAAACACACTATTTGTTTTGACAAAGAAAATTGATTTAAAATTAATTAATGAAACTTATAAGTTTTGAATTTGGTAACATATACATTATTTTTGAATTCTGAAGATCAAATATAGTTTAGGATGAATTTTTTGAATTTTTCTAAAAAACATCAGTTTTGAGAAATAGTAAAACCAATTTGTAGTAGTTAAAAACTAAATTTTTCATTTATATGAATATTTAGGGATTATATGAATTGATTTTCAAAAATCCTACAAACTTGGTTGTTATTATTAAATTAATTTTTTTTCAAAAACATGAAAATAAATTTTTGTGAATAGTAACTTTTGACTTTTATTTACTATTGTTAAAGGTAAATATGGTAATTGAAGGTAAAAAGAAAATTACAATAATAAAAAATTATCTTAACACTTGTCCTAACCTTATTGGACGAGTCATGGCCAAACATAGGCATCCTTGGGGTGATTTTGGGACAACATAGGGCCACATGGAAGTGATAATGACACTTTAGAATAATTAATTTAAAGTAACGACAAAAATGTCATAAACAAATATCTTTTAGTAAATTAAATTTTACATAGGGATACATAAAATATATTTTAGACTATAAATATTTATTGGAACAGAAAATTTTTTCCTAAGTCATCGTTGTTTTATAATTTTTATACATCCAAAAAATTAAATTATTTATGACATAATAATGATTCAGTGTTTACCTCATTAATAAATCATTTAAATAAATAAGATTATAAGTATTAAAATAACATCCAAAAACCATCTTATTTCTATTTTATGAATTTATTTTGACCATGAGTCATCTTATATTCAACCTTAATGAGTTTTGGACCTTCAGAAACTGACAATAATTATATAATAAAATCATATTTTCACACATTCCTAACCCCCTATAAAAATCCCTCACCGCCAACCCATTCGTCACACCTCTCAAGCCCCATTTCTCATCCAAAACCAGACCAAATAAGCTCTAACGACCCCGTTCGTCCACCTAGAATACTTACTTTAGGCCGAAGGCACTTCAATAAGTCCTTCTGGTTCAAACCAATGAGAGTTACCTTAATTAAAGGTAACGGTTTCTCTTAAATTCTGTTGTTTTATTTTGTTTTATTTTACTTCTAAAACCCCCTAAACACTTTTTAATATTTTATTTTATAAAAAAACCAGTATCCTAAATATACTAGGTTGTATTTATGAGAATTATTCGGACTAAACTTACACTCATATCTTTCTAATGTGTAAAGAACATACTATTTCTGTGGATGACAAACTACTACCTCACGAAATGATGATTGTCAAATATCTCTAATAGTCTCTCATGGTGGCCATTATGATAGAACTGTATTTATATATGATATATATTATATTTATATTGATTCAATGCTTCCGTATTTTTCATTTATTTAATACCTTTATTGTTTCCATAGTGGGTAAATTCGATAATCTCATTTGAGGAAGTGCGGACTACCGCCCCATCAAAGGGATATGACTCGTTCATGCCTTATGTGGAAAGTATAAAGAGAATATTTAATGAAATTATAAATGATAATATAACATAATTATAATATACTTATGTATCATTAGTTTTCTACTACAATACAATACAAATTAGAATTGGAAGTAGCGTTCATGGGTAAATTAGGCTTACCATATCCATAAAAGGTGCATTTCATTTCTTATCTCCAAATGTAATTTACTATTATAAATACTTATATATTCTAGATATATAAGATATATATGATATCTAAATTTTGAATATCATTCTGGATATAATGAACTTTTGATGACATGAAAAACTTTTAATTATAAGAAGTCCATTTTTGGCTCAAATACTAAATATCGACAAACCGACCATTATTAACTTAAATGATTACATAATGTTTATAACAAGGTAATAAATGATATAAAAGGAATAATAAACATGAAAAAAGGTTCTTAAGAATGTATAAATTAACATTAGTTTTTTATCCAGGATGAACAAGGAACAAACAAGTCAAGTCGGGCACAAGATAAGGGGTTTCTTATCTCACTTTTAATTCTGTGAGATTTCCATTATTCACCACTTATTTATTTCTTGTGGTGTATCATTTACTCAAATTTGATATATATTATCATGATTCCTTTTATATTAATTGTATTACGTGATTCATTTTTTAGTTATTATCTTTTGTTCATATTACTCGATTGATTACAATGTGGTAAGGGGTTTCTTATCTAACTTTTAATTCCATGGGATTTCAATTGTTTACCACATATTTATTGAACGTGGTGTAATGTGTACTAAAATTTGATGTATTTAATCATGATTATTATTATATTCATGAAATTTTGTGACTCATTTGGAGGTTATTAACTTTTGGTCATACGACTCAATTGATTACAACGTGGTAAAGAGTTTTCATCTCACTTTTTATTCTTGTGAGATTCATGCTATATTTTTCACTATTTCCTTTGTGTGGTGTATATACTACACATGATATGTACTATTTAAGTAATATACTTTAATTTATGGGTATTTACATCTTCATTGAATTATTCTTCTTTCATGGGGTGTATATTTCGTAAGTTACCAAATCTATAAGGGAATTTCGATTTTCATTTTCCATCATTTGGCTTTACTAAGACTTCATTGATTATTTTACTCCATGATTATGTGTGGAATCACTATTTATCATTTGTGTAGTAATTTTCACTACCCTTTATGTGGATATTCTTTTTATACAAATAAACACTCCATTTATAAATTCTCAAGTCATCGATATGAACGTGATAAAATTAATTTTGAATCAATCTCCATTCATTGAGTTAAACATCCAATTAATTGGTGTTATTCTTAATAAATATGTGTGAATGTACTCCGATTGATTTTCACTTAATATCCAATCATATTGAGTGTATTTATATTTTTCCCAGATAATTATGTCATGATTAACCTGAGGATACAATCTTGATATGTGATTTATCTCATTTTACATTCCATTGAGAATTCATTTTTGTTATGAACCAATTCACTCTTATGGGGTGTATATAATGTCCTTTGGATTATTGTATCATGAATCCATTTATTCTAATTATATTAAAATTAATTGATTAAATGTTAATCCTCAATTGTTTTTATTCAAGCATCTCTTTTTTTTTGTTAAAAATGATTTAACAAAAATATCATTTTAAATGTTTAAATGAGTAATTATTATAAATATTTATCATTAATGTCAATGTTTTCAAAATAGTTTTTAGGATTTATTTATATTGACATTAATGTTTTCAAATTATAATTCATTTAAAAGGTTCAAAGTTTTATGGGAAACTTTGATTCACAAATATCTATATTAAATGTTATAAAAGGTTTTAAAAATGGTATGATAAATTATTGTTTATTTCAATATGTTGATTTGATATATTGTGGTTTGAATGTGGAAATGTTATGTTTCCTTTATTCTTGTGTTATGTGTTATGAATATGTTATGGTTTTTGGGCATTTTTTATGTATAAGGGTAGTTCTGTGATAAATATAACGCGGGTCAGCCCGAGATAGCTCTCCAATTCATTAGGTAACGTGATGGAGGTAAATGTTAATGTTTCTCCTAAGAGATTTATGGAATATATTATGATTTGTTTTAAAAATGTGATTGTCTAAGTAGCTATGATAGCTACCATGTATGTATGTTATTAATTCCATAATTTACCTTTATGATTTATGATTTCTATGTGTTATTTATAAATCTTATGATTTTTTAAGGTATGTTATGATTGAAATGTATTAGTTTCATTAATTTGTATTTATTGATGGGATAATGTTTTAATTCTCTATTTTATAACCCTTACTTAGATTTTTATACTCATCCCGTGTTTTTTAAATGTTTTCCACAGGACTTAAAGATGAATGGGGTCAAGGATGGGATCAAGGAAAATTCATGTTGTCTAAAACTAGAACTAGATATGTTTCTTTTGAAGAGATTTTATTTTATGAAAAATGGATAATGAGTAGTAGTGTCTACATGTAATATTCAAGTTGTTATGTAATAGTTATGGCCCAATTCTCTAAAACTCTAAACCTGAAAATGTCTTCAATGTGAATTCTTGACATAATTTAAGATTATGTAATGTTTAAGGCTGAGTCCTTATTATTAGTATCTGAGGTCGGTTTAGACAACTTTAGGGATTATGAGTTTTAGTTAGACACATGGTTAATCCCTATGTCAATTATTTAAGTTAAATCCCTATTGTATATATTTTTCAGATCAAGCAAAGTCATATAAAAATGGAAGGAGGAGGACCACAAATGGAATTCTTATCTGTTCCTAATGACTTGCTTGAAATAATTATTGGAATGTAATGTTCAAATGATTTTGAATATTTTTCTAAAATAGAACTAACTTGAAACCAGTAGTTTGAGATATCAAAACACCTCTAATATACCTCATTATCATCATGGATCATGGGTTGTATTTAAGCCAATCATATTTTTCAAAATATTCTTTTATTTTCAAGAATGGTAAATATTATCAAGGGATTTTTAAATATTTTACCTTATTACAATATTTTGAAGCATGTTTTAATTTTGAAAAGGTGCTGAAAATGAGACCCTTATACAACCTATTTATATTTTCTATTAAAATGTAGTCTCTAAGCACATACCTATTGTATTTTAAAGGGACAAGTAATTGAAATTTTCAACTCATATTCGTTCTGAATATGTATAGAAATCATGTTTTATTTGATGTTTTGAAATTATATGTCATAAATGATTATTTTCCAAAACTGTTTTTCTATGAACACCCATATTACCCAAGTTGTACAAGGTGGATTTGGATGATGGAAGAAAATGATTTTTAAGGTTCTCTAAAACATTTTTGCAATGCATGGACCCTCTACTTAAATTAACATGATGACGATGAATCCAAGTGGACACCATCATCAAGGTATGATGTTCTTTAATTTGGGGATCGTTTTGTTTTATCATATGGTGGTGAAATAAAAAAAATGACCATATATATAAGACATCAAGAATTAAGATGATGAGAACATAATGAATTGCGATGAAATTGAAATGTATAAGAAAACCATTGAGGTGAAAACATGTGAGGGTTATTTTTGAGTTTTATAAAAAGGACAATAGACAGACCATTTTACAACCCGTCGCGTTGGGCAAAGCTGTGAAGAACGAACCCACAACCAATTTTCAATTGGGATTTATCGCCTACCACTAGACTACGTGAAGTCCCTGGTTAGTATGACTAATTATTTTTAGTTAAATTATTTTATTGATAAAAAATAAGTCGATTTGGGATCTTTTGTTTTATCAAATGGATATCCATATTATAGAAATGATTTCGTGATTAAGTGATAAAGGTTATTTTGGAAAATGTTCTCTCTTTTGGGGAATAGTTTATACCTAAGAAAAATAGAATACTATAGGATCTAATTTGTGGAGTAACAATTGAAATATTATTTTTTAGTAAAATATGTTTTATTTGGGAAATATGGATATTTGGGTTATTTATGGAAATGATTAAACTATCATAGAGAATATGTGATTAAGTTAATTACACTTCAGTATGGGACTTTAATAGTAGTCAATGTCATTTGGAGATAAATGTTCATATTTACTATGGAAGACAATGGGATTAAATTCTTCTGGGATTTTAGTTTCAATCATAGTTTTGGTTACTTTAATGAATTCTAAGGACATGTGTGTATTGAATGGTCTAGGATGAACATTGGGTTTTGTTTGACAAATTTTAGATATTAAGAGTAATTTTTCTCTTTGTAAGAGATTATCATTTTTTGGATTATCTGATCTTATACTAGCCAATTTTGGTTTTGGTTGACGTCTAAAGATAGGGGAAAAGTATTTTTCATCTTTTGTAGATTATGTGACAAAATATATGGTTATTCTAACACATTAGGTGTGACCATGTCATCTTTAATACTTACCATTTGGAGAAAAGATGAGTCTGTGGTAGAATTTTATTAAAGGATGACACTGCACATGACTTGTAAATATATTTCCTTATGGTATTAGTCTAGTTATTAATAATATTTATCAACTCTATGAAAAGAATCTTGAAGAAAAAAATTATAAACTCTATTTTATCATCATACATTTACCCAACCACAAATTTATGGTATTGTGGTGCTTAACATTTTGTGATAAAGTTCTCTATCACTCTCTATTATTCTATGAGAGTTAGTTTCTCTTCCATATCCATGTTTTCATGGAATACTAGTATCTGTTGTATTGGTTATCCTTTGTAATTCTCTTCCATTATTTTAATGCGATAGTATTAATGAATTTTTTCTAATGTGGGACTTTCAATGAAGTTTCTAAGCCCAACATTATTTAAAATTACGAGGACATAGTTCCCAAAAAGGGGGAAGGATGTAACATCCCAGGTAAATAATGAATATGTCATTTTCAAATTTCTTAATATTTGTAAATTAATTATTAATTTTACTTTAAATGGTGTGCTATGTTCGATGTCATACACGATACCCAACAACAGGTTTCTTTGATATCATATGTTGTACACTACGTTGGGCATACTGAAAAATAATAATATAATATAATAATTTTAAATGGTAGTTAATGCCTAGCACTTATATTGTTGGGAATGGAAATAAATAAATACAATTTGATTATAGTTGTTTGTTAAATGTTTTTACAGTTTCCAATAAATATTAGAGGCTTAAAATGTAAATAAATCTAATCTTAAGTCTAATATAATTTAAAATGTTGATTTACCGGCTTTTGATGGTGAACCCTATTTAAATAAAGTTTTGGTCACTTTTATATGTTCTATTTGAAAAAATAAATTTCTTATTTAGATTCGGGGCATCAAAATTTACTTTGGGTAAATTTTTGGTATTTTTCAGATAAAATTTATTTCTTAATTAATAGTGAAAAATTCTGTAATTTAATTCAAAAATGCCTTTTAATATATTTTATTTATATGGTTATATATTCTTTATAATTTGTTTTAAAGTGTTATTAGATTATATTTTTACCATTTTATTTATTTTTGGGCATTTAAATTAATTTCACATTGAAATTTACATAAATAAGTGTCAATCTTTTGATAGTTATTGTTTCTTAAAAACACGATATTTATTTTGACTACGGGAATTAATTATAAATTAATCAATGCAACATATATGTTTTTAATTTCTTAAAATAGGAATTATTTTTGAATATAGAATATCAAATATATCTTAGGATGAATTTTTGATATTTTTTTGAAAAACATCAATTTTTGATAAATAGTGAAATGACTTAGTGGAAGTTAAATAACCGACTTTTCATTTAAATGAAATTTTATGGATTCATTGAATTTAATTTCAAAAATCTGAAATACATGGATCTTATAAACATGTAAAATGTGGTTCAATAAGATGAAAATAATTTTTCATGAATAATATCTTTTGACTTTTATTTACCGCGGTTAAAGGTAAATAGGGTAATTAAAGGTAAAAAGAATATTATAATAATACATTTTACTTTAACACTTGTCCTAACCATATTGGATAAGTTATGGACGACCATGGTCATCCTTGGGTCGATTTTGGGACCACATAGAGCCACTTGGTAGTGATAATGACACTTTAGATTAATTAATTTAACGTAAACACAAAAATTACATAAACAAATATTTTTAGTACATTAATTTTTAAATACGGTTAAATAAGTTATATTTTTTACTATAAATATTTACTTTCAATATAAAAAGAGTTGAAACGTCATGTTATTCTATTATAATTGTTAGAAATCAAATAAATTAAATTATTTATGACACAATAATGATGTAGTGTTTACCGCATTAATAAATCATTTAAATAAATAAGATTATAAATATCAAAATAACATCCAAAACCTATACAATTCTTATTGGATGAATTAATTTAGACCATGAGGCATAATATATTCTCACTTAATTAGTTTTGGAACTTTATAAAATGAAAATAATTATATAATAAAATAATAGTTTCACTCTTTTCTAAAGAACCCCTCCTCACCCTTATACGAAGCCCTCACATCTATCACATTCCTCACACCTATAATGCCCTTTTTCTCGTCCATAAACTACCAAAATAAGCTCTCAATATCCATATCTTCAACCTAGAAGATATACCTTAGGAATAAGGCACATCCAAATTTCATTTTGGTTCCATCCAAATGGTGTTACCCAAATTAAAGGAATGTTTTCTCATAAATGCTGTTGTTTTATTTTGTTTTATTTTACATCTCCAAACCCATAAGTATTTTTATTCCTTTGTTTTATAAAATAAAATGTATCCTAAATATACTAGTTTGTTGTTATTATAATTATTCGAACTACACTCACACACACCACTGTCTAATGGGTAAAGAACATACAGTTTTTGTGGAAGACGAACTACTGCAGCATGGAACAATGATTGTTCAAATATCTCCAACTACCTCTCATGGTGGCCGTTATGATGGAACTATATTTATATATGATATATATTATATTTATATTGTTTCTATTATTCTGTATTTTTCATTTTTAGAATAAATTTATGGTTTCGATAGTGGGTAAATATGATAATCTTATTTGAAGAAGTGCGGACTACCGCCCCTCAATGTGATATGACTCGTTCATGCTTTATGTGGAACATATAAAGTGTAGAGTTAATGAAATTATATATTATATTATACTGGACTTATAATATAATTATGTATCAGTACATTTCCATTCAATTACAACATTAAATAGAAATGGAAGTAGCATTCATGCGTACGTACAACTTACCATCTCCATGAACAGTGCATTTCATTTCTTATCTCTAAATGTTATGTACTATTATAAAAACATGAATATAATGGATATATATTTTATATATGATATTCAAATTATGAATATCATTATGGATACAATGAAATTTTGACCACATGAAAAACTTGTAATTATAAGAAGTCCATTTTTGACTCAAATACAAAATATCGACAAAACAATCATCATTAACTTAAATGATTATATAATGTTTATAACATGGAAATAAATGATATAAAAGGAAAAATAAACTTGAAAAATGGTTCATAATAAAGTATAAATTAACTTTACTTTATTATTCTGGAAGAACAAGGAACAAACAGGTCCAGTCAGACACAAAGTAAGGGGTTTCTTAACTCACTTTTAATTCCATGAGATTTCCATTTTTCGCCACAAATTTATTGCATGTGGTGTATTGTGAACTCCAATATGATATATATTATCATTATTATTTTTATATTCATGTTATTCTGTGAGTAATTTTGTGGTTATTAACTTTTGGTCATACGACTCGATTGATTACAGTGTGGTAAATGGTTTCTTATCTCGCTTTTAATTTCGTGAGATTTCCATTTTTCGCCACTTATTTATTGCATGTGGTGTATTGTGTGCTCCAAATTGATATATATTATCGTGATTATTTTTATATTCATGTAATTATGTGATTAATTTGGTGGTTATTATCTTTTGGTCATACGAATCGATTGGTTACAACGTGATAAGGGGTTTTCATCACAATTTTTAATCTTGGGAGATTCATGCTATATTTTTTACTGTTTCCTTAGTGCGGTGTATGTAATGCCCATGACTTGTACACATTATGTAACATACTTAAATTAATGGTTATTTACATCTTCATTGAATTATCCTTCTTTCATGGGGTGTAGGTTTCATAAGTTACCAAATCTAAAAGGGAATTTCAAATTTCAATTTCTACTCATTAGGCTTTACACATACATCATTGATTATTTTACTCCATGATTATGTGTGGAATCACTATTTATTATTTGTGTAGTAATTTCCACTCCCCTTTCTATGGATATAATTTCAATACAAATAATCAATCCATTGATAAATTCTCAGGTCATTGATTTGAACTTTATAAGAGTAATTATAACTCCATCTACATTCATTGAGTTAATCAACCAATTCATTGGTGTTGTTTTTACAAGAATATGTGTGAATATCATATGATTGATTAACAGTTAATATCAAATCATATTGATTGTATTTATATTTTTCACACATAATTATGTCATTGATTAACCAAAGGATACAATCTTTATAAGGGATTTAGTCTCAATTTACATTCCATTGAGACTTCATTGTTGTTATGCACCAATTCAATCTTATGTGGTGTATATATTGCCTTTTGTCATATTATATCATGAATCCATTTATTCTAATGATATTATAAATTTCTGATTAAATGTTATTACTCAATTTTTTTTATTCAAGCATCTCTCATTTTGTTAAAAACTCTATCAAAAATATCATTTTAATTGTTTAAAATATTTATTATTATAAATATTTCTCATTAATGTCCATGTTTTCAAAATATTTTTTAGGGTTTATTTATATGGACAATAATGTTTTCAAATGAAAATTCATTTAAATGCTTAAAAGTTGTATGGGACACTTTGATTCAAAAATATCTTTTTAAAATGTTTTAAATGGTTTTGAAAATGGATTGATAAAGTATTGTTTATTTCAATATCATGATTTGATATATTGTGATTATAAAGTGGAATTATTATCTTTCCTTTATGCTTGTGTTATGTTTTATGACTATGTTATGGTTATTGGAAATTGTTTACATATATATGTGGTTCCATGTTAAACCTAGGGCGGGTGAGCTGGAGATAGCTCTCCAATGCATTGGGTAATGCGACAGAGGTTAATGTTAATGTTTCTCCTAAGAGATTTAGGGAATATACTGTGATTTTTATTCCAAATGTGACTCCCTATATAGTTGTGATAGCTATAATGTAATTATGTTTTGAATTCCATAAGTTACCTTTATTATTTATGATTTCTGTGTGTGATTCATAAATCTTATGATTTCTTATGGTATATTATGATTGAAAAGTAATGGTTTCATTTATTTTTATTTATTTATGGGATAATGTTTTCATTCCTTATTTTATAACCCTTATTGAGATTTTCACACTCATCCCAAGTTTTTCAAATGTTTTCCACTGGACTTGAAGATGAATAGGGTCAAGGATGGGATCAAGGAAAAGTCATGTTGTTTAAAACAATAAAATAAACATGTTTCTTTTTAAGAGTTTTTATTTTATGAAAAATGTATTCTGAGTAGTGGTGTCTACATGTAATATTCTAGTTGATATGTAATAGTTGTAGCCTAATTCTCTAAAACTCTAGACAAAAAAATATCCTCTATGGGAATTCTTGATATAATTCTTTATTATGTAATATTTATTTCCAGGTCCTTATAATATCATAATTACTTCATTTCCTAATCTAATAATGTACAATTTTATTTAAATCATTGATAGTAAATTGATAACCCAAGGAATATACATGTTTAAATTGAGTTAATTGGTATTTTTATTTTAAGAACAACTTAGTATTTAATGCATATAAAAATATTCCATCCTTAAAAAAATATGGATATGAATATAAACATGTCGATGCAAAAATTCAAACATACTGAATTTCCCATGTAACTTCTTATCTATAAGGGTCTCTATAAATAACTCATAAATTTTTCTAATAAACATAATTTTTCCCAGATTTATCCAATATGTAATAAGTAAACACAAAAAAAATTAAATATAATATCCAAATAATTGATTCATTAGATTTATAAATATTGAAATTGTGTTAGTTATTCCAAAAGTAATTATTTTGAACACATATTTGAAACACCTAAAAACTATATCTTTCCTATATCATCATTTTAGACTATTAATTGCAGATACCCATAGTGAATATTATTCATATATAAGTACTAATCCCTTTATATTGATAAAATAATCCATCAAGGCATGGTAAATGGTTCTTTTTCATAATTATTATAATATTGACATAAATGAACAACCACATAGACCCATGAATCTTCACTACAAATAGAACTAGTTCTCCCCATAGTGATACAGTAGGGTATATGAATCCCTTATAATAAAAAGTTTGCAATATTTTCATTAATTCCACCAAATATATTCTATAAGTTAGATTAGATAAGGGATTTTTATTAGGAATGAGGACAGTAGAGAATCAATTTTCATGATTAGGTTAATATCCTTCTAATTAATTTTGCAATGCATCAATGTATTCCATTAAGATCAATTCCTATATTATTTTTATTTTATCCTTCTCATTCATTGATTTTTATGATCTTTTACTTAGCCATGAATTTCATTAATATGGTACACTGGATATGGTTATAGGCATTACTTAGGAATTGAAATGACATGTTGATAATTGTGTAATTCTACACCTTACTCGTGGATTATAATATCCATTTCTAAATATTAATTTATTATATTTTACATTGAGATGTAATCCAACCCATGAATTATTTTGAAATAAATAATTTATATCCAAATTGGGTTCTCTATTAGATGACCACTATAAATATTAATTAAAATAATCACATATACCTATATAGAAAGAATATTTCTACTGGGCTTTTTGACTAATATTAAATTTCTACCAATATCGTGGGATAATAAAACGTTTTTATTAAAATATTGAATTATAAAAAAGAGAATAGATCTACAATCAAATAATATATTAGTTTACATTAATTTTTTGTTTAATGTACATACTATAAAATCATTTGAGGCTTAAAATTTAGTAATATAAATTACATAATCCTAACCCTGCATCCATGTAATCATTAAACATGGATTCCCAAGACTGATGGTGAATTACATGGTATAATTCTTGATCCCATTGTAATTGAGGAATTAGAAATTAGTTTATTCTTTCTTACCTTAAAAACAAGGATATTGATTCTCTTTATCTCCATATATATATATATATCGAAATCTTCTCAACAAATACACATGGAATTTCCACCAAAAAATATTAGAAGAAAAAATATTTACCACCCCCATTTTATCTATTTTTTTCTAATTGTATTTTCACATGTAATTAAACCATACCCATTTACAATAATTTTTTAAAATATTAAACACGTAAAAATACTTTTCAGTCATGATGAAACTTGTCACTATATTACCATAGGCTAAATAATTTAATAGTTTAATTCCGTTCAATGTATTAGATTTAACCTATAAAATAAGTGGACTCTGTTTATTTTAGGATTTTGTAAATAATAAAAATAATGCATCAGAAAAATATTATTTAAAACCCCATATTAAAATAGAGTTTCCATTTTTTTTAAAAAATAATTATTATTCCATTTTAACTCTTTTCAATCAAGGAATGTAATTTAATGAAATATTTCCTTAAGCGCATTCGATTCCATGCTATCTCTATCTTATTCATTTTTATAGACTTAAATCAGTGATCATTATTGATATATATACAACTATACAAAATATAATATATTTAAAAACATCTCCCTTTTACTATTTCTCAATATGATGAATATCTTTTCTAGAGACGTGATCAACTTCTCTATTACTAATGGATTTTCAGTTCCATTGATTGATTGTGGAAACTCCTATAACGATGAATACATATCATAAACTAAATCTTAGTTTCTCAATATTCATTACAAAACATAACTATTCATGTCATAATCATATAATTATATTCCCTTTGGAAACATGTATAAATAGATAACTGGTCCATAGTTAAACCATTTCCTCTCCAACTATATTCTTAACAACTTGGACCCTTATTAGAAATTATATTCAAAATTAATTTCCTAATAACTCTAGGAAATGAATCCTATTAAAGGATGAGAAAAATTCCTTAGTAAGTGTAAAAAAGAGAGATAACAACATAACATTGGGGTAAGGGAAAAAAATATGATAATGTTTTTTGAAAACCATACCCTAAATATTATTGATCATAAACACAGGTCAGAAAATAATTCCTTTCATTTTACAAGACAGAAATCATAATGGTGTTAGATAACATGATCCATTAAAACATAACATTGACATAAGATGTTGATTTTTAACATACACATTTGCATAGAAAAACATTCCAAGAGTAGAGAAGACACATATCCATGACATTGATTGTGGATTGGGTTTATTACCAAACCATTTTATTCATCTAGGATCACTCAATATAAAATCATAGTGTATTGGGTTCACTCCCCTAAACCATTATTGTAGAAATGGTTTACTCTCATGGCTATCATAGTAGAAAAAAGTGTCTTACTGAACTGGGTTTATTCCCAATTCCAAAACAGTTTATCATATGATATCTCTAACCTTACCCAATTAATTAGGGTTGAAATTGGTCCCATCCTCTACATAATGAATATAATGTATACATGTTCCAAAATGTCAAAAAACATCATCATATCAGAAACCATGAAAAAATTGGAAACATAACACATTTATAATTTTAGAATGCATGAAATGAAATGGGATTCATAACATATTTATCATATCAGAACCCATGAAATGAAATGATATTCATAACAACTTTATCATATCTAAAATCATTAATAGAAAAATGTTAAATAAAATTGTAATTATTTCATAACCCATAGAAAATAAATGGGATTCATAAAAATATTTTCATAAAAAACACATGCCATGTATAGAATGAATAAACATGGTATAACAGTATAATATATAATGTAAACCTTAAATAACATCCAAGGATGTCATCTTAGATGAAAATTGATTTTTAATGATAAACTGGAAGATTTATTATGGAATGCAACATTTTCACTTTTAAAATAAAATTTATAAAACTAGTATCTCACAAAAAAATTGTGAAAATAATATTATTTTAATATATTCCTCAAAACATATAAAGGAATATTTAAAACATTTAATTTCTATAAAAACGGGAAATTTCAATCATGTCATACATGTTAAAATAAAGACCCCTAAAACATTTTTAGTAATATTGAAACAACACTTTTCTAATAAATAGATAAATACTCATTTTAATTGTATTAAATGATTAAAAGGGTAAATAACATCATGAAAAATCATTGAGAAACATTAATCCTAAGTTGATAACATTTTTTTGAAAACATGGATATAGATGAAAAATGGTTATCCCTTGAATAGAGAAATAATACAAACATTATATAAAAAAAATATTCTCGAATCATGTGTAAACCAAGAGAGGAAAATGAAGGGAGAAGTGAATTCCCTATAAATAAATGGAGGAGAAAATTATGTTATTGGGAAATGGATCATATTATATAATCATTGAAATCATAATTATAAATAATCCAGATAAATATGTGTTTTTAAAATCATACCCTTACCACGTTTGTATCTTTTGAATCTTTTGAATCATAATCCCCATGATAGAGAAAACACTAGAAAGAAATTTATATCACATAATTTTCAAATGAATTATCATAAAATTCATTCATGGAAAGTATATTCACCACACAAAATAAATATACGATGAATATGGCATATGTTTCCCAGAATGAAATAAGATATTAGAAATCCCTTATCTTATATACGGACTTACATCATACATATTTAAATATCATATATAAGAAATATAGGATAGTTATAAGTATATTATGGAACTACACCTATATGTATGATAACAAGTATGATTTACTATTAACTTTTTATTACTTTTTTACCAAGAATTATTTTTTAAAATCATTTTTTGCGTAAAAAGGCTTAATTTTTTATTTATGTTTTGGTTTTGTATTTTTAGACCTTTTAATTTTATCATGGATACAAAATATTTATAATAATAACCATGAAATAAATATCATTATATTTAGATTAATCCAAAACAGTTTGAGATTGGAAATGAATTACACTGTTCATAGAAACGGTAGGCTAAACGTACAAATTAAAACAATTTCCAATTTATAAAAGAATGAAAGAAGAGAAAAATAAATAATATAACTCATTAAAATATTCCTTATGATTTTTTGTATATAAAAAATATTCAAAAAATTCATCCTTATTTCCTTCCCTATAAAACATATGTGAAAAAAATCACATCTTCTTGAGGTAGTAGTACTTTGTATGGATGATCGACACTATCATATTCCCAAAGACTAGAAAGTAAGAAGGTATATAAGATATTATAATTATCTATTAAATTTAATATAATAAATATTCAATATAAATATTAAATTCATTACTATATCACTCCATGAGAGGTAGTGACATAAAATGAATTACAACAGTTCATGAGGTGGTAGTTCACTGTAAACATGATAAAAAATTTTGTTTCCCATTTTATGGAAGAGAATATGGTCACAGGTTACACCAAAATCAGAATAATATATTAGTGTATTAAATATAGTTGTTTTATTATATTGGAAATATTTGGGAACAAATTTAGCTGATAAGTGAAGAAGTATAAAGAAAGAGCATATTGGAGAAAATTACATTTTCTTAGAACAACCTCACATGGATATCACATTAAGGACACATTGTTTTGTAAAATTGAAATAACGTAATATATATAATGTTTCTAAAAATCTTTTGAAGATATTTTGGATGGGGTATATTCTGAAAATGGGTTTTGGAGGTGTGATGAAGTGAGGAGAGTAATGTAGATATATAATTGAGGTTGAGAGACATTTTTGTAACCACACAAAACTATTCAATAATGGAATGTCATTCTCACCTAAAGTGTCTCAAAAAATGTTAAATGATGTTTTTAAGGGATTATATGGTCGATCCACATGTCTATCAGGAAAATAACACAAGTTTTAATCATGTTATTTCTTAGACTTATTGTTTACATAATTTTACCATTTTTTACACCATGGTAACTTGTATGTTTTTAATTTCCATGGATATTTATTATTAAATACTAAAATTTAAATGATAAATTCAAGATATTTTGGATCCTGTTATCATTAAAATTAAATAAAATTTATTAAATATAAATGAAATTTATGTGGAATAATAATTCTAACACAAGTGTATGAAACATGGAATACTATATTTTAACATTAATCATAATAAATAATTTTTTTTGTATTTATTATTATTTTTTACTATAAATTATTTTGAAAATATTATATAATATAAAATATTATTATTGAAAATGTGTAATCAGTTTAGATAAATTCAAATCACAGAATTATTATAATTTAGTTTAAGATTAATCCCACAGGTGAGATGAAAATCAGTTTTTCAAAAAAGAATCTTTTCAAAAGAATATAAGTTTTTAATATTAAAATAAAATATTAAATTGACTAAAATTACCAAAATTGAACTAATAATTATATTAATAAATTAATATTACTTTTAATAAATCATATAATAAAAATGATCTTGTAAATTATATAATCAAAAAGTATTTTTTAATTAAAATAACATTTTGTTTAAAATTATTAAAGAAATATATCTCTTTAGAGAACACTCTAAAAAAACCCACTATAATTTGAAAATGGTGACCCAAAAAAGGAACTTAATTCTAAAAAATTACTTTGATAAAATTTTTAAAAAATAGTTTTAATATTTTTTTAAAATATGAATATTCTTTTAGAAAATCGTATTTTCAAAACATATAAGAAGTTTAGTAAATAAATTAAGTAATTTTTTAACAAATATTCAATTTATATGAACCCATTATAAACAATTTTGGAATATTAATTATTAAAATTCATAATACAATGTTTAAAAATGATGTTTTAATGGTTTGGTTTAAAAAATAATATTAATACTGTATCATAGTATTTCAAACCACAATGTTGCGTATAACACAAGCTATCGAAGAAATTCAATTATTAGTAACAAATATTTAATAATAACTTATGTTATTTAATTATACCCCCAATAAATGTGTTTCTCCATAAAAAATCATCACTCTAATACAAAAAAATCAGGATACTTTTTCTTTATCATATCTTTAGGTTCCCATGTTTCTTTTTTAAGCTTGTGTTTTCACCATAATACTTTATCTATGTCAGTTTTCATGTTTCATAGATCATTATCACCAAAATATAAAATCTCTACCTTTTATTCTTCTATATAAGGATCATGTAATAATTATTAAACCTCTATGATCCTTAAATGTGAAGGATCAAGTATGCACATCCTTAAGAGAGATGCATGGAACACATCGTGGACATGAGAGAGGTTCAGTGGAATCCCTAATCCATAGTAAGGAATCTTATTATGATCAAGAATTTAAAATGTGATGATTTACCAATGACATAGTTTTACATTATTTTCATATATCAATACCTTCTTCCACAAAAAAATTATTAAAAACACATTGTGAGAAACTTTAACTTCTAGATCATGATGGTAGTTGTTAACGTAAATTTTCTGATGACTTTATGATACCCATATGTGATGCTGAATGGATCATAACTTCTCTTCCATTTCATTACCTAGACCATCCCACACAAAATTTCATTATTTTACATCATCCCAATATTTTTGACTTCCACACATATTTATATATAGGGAATCATAAGGTTCCATTTGAATGATAGAGTAACAGCTATCATTTTTTTGAAAACTCAACTAAAGGAAGGTGTCGATCCAAAACACCATTGAAATACATAGAAAAATATAATAGCATATCCCCTAGGGTTGTAAGGATTCTATTAGAGTGACCATAGTATTGAGGATTTTACAAAATGTTGAAACTAAACTCTATATCAGGATAATGTTGAAAGCTTCACATGAACATTGAGGTAATCCTCATATCCCAATAAAATAAAACTAAATATAGCAATCCATGCATCCCTACAAAATCTATAACTTATATTTCTGATATATGATTCAAAAATATATCATCACTAATAGTTATAATGTCTTCTGAATTTGTATGGTCAAAAACTAAAACCCATATAACATTTTTATTTTTTGATGTTTTGGGGAGTCCAATGAAAAAAATACATGTTGGTGTTTTCTCTTTTCCATTATAGCAGGAATAATGGTGATAAATTCCACTAAGATTTTTTCCCTAAGACATATTTTTTTGATATACTAAGCATCTATAAAAAAAGATATAATATTTAACTTCACTCCATCGAACCATAAATATTCTTTTATATCATTGTACATATTTTTTCTTTGAAGATTAATATAGAATGAAGAAAAAAGATCCTACTATAACTACTCATTATTCAAATCTAGTATATATAGAACACATTCATAGTTCATAAACCATAACGTTACATCATGATCAAGGATAAAATCAGGAATATTTCTATAATTCCGTTGTAGCTCAATATCGACTTTATGCACATATTTATGCTTAACATGGATAGATAGTTAAATAATTATTATATAAGGATAGTATTTTTCCACTTCTTTCACGATTTACAAAATCTATCCTTTGAAAATCTTATAATATTGTATTTTCTATAATCAATACCATAGATAATATTTTATGATCTTTAAACTCAAAGCATCAACCACCTTTGTCTCTTTCATGGCGTGGTAATTTATTGATAAGTATTAATAATTAATCAGCTCTAAATACCATTTCACATACATGTTAAACTCATTTTATATAAACATATAATTTAATCTTTTATGATCAGTATATATATCACACTTTATCCAAAATTATAATTACTCTATATTGTAATTCTAGATTTATGTAGCAAACTCTAAATTGTGAGTTTGGTAATTTTTCATATAAACATTAAATTTTATTGCGGTATATATTATAACCGCGACATACTACATGAGAATGTATACCAATTTTTTTGATGCATCACTATAGATTTAAATTCCTTCTCCCATACAGGGTAATGTAATAACAATTATAATGAATAACCTTCACATTAGTTTGTTAAAAATTTCCCCCATACTTCTATCCAATGTATCATAGATCCCTTTCATGTTGACATTGTGATTGTATTATATTTTACTGATAAATTCTCAAAAAACTATCAATAAAACACTACAAATACCAGAAAACTATAGTTCATAGAAACAATGGTTGGTCTTGGCCAATGTTGAATAACCTCTTTCTTTGATAGATCCATTGATATACCCTCTCCTGAGATTATATGACAATGAAATTAAACATTTTTTCTCAAAATTTAAATCTTTGTAAAATCATCATAAAATCTATCCCCCTTAGTGCCTTTAACCCAATTCTCAAATGATCATCATGCCCTTACATTATCTATAAATAAATGAGAATATTTCCAATAATTACTACCAAAAAATGATCAATGTAATCACTAACGAATCTATTTATTATGTATATAAAAATAATGAAGGTATTATTAATATTTACTATAATCAATATATATTTATAGTGTCCACACATTGAATTGAAGAATTTATTAGGAATATTATCCTTATTGACCATCAATTGATGATATCTAGAATGATGGTCTATCCTGTAAATCTATTGATCTCCTCGTAGTTGAAAAAATAGTTCATCAATATATGGTAAAGGATAATTGATCATGATTTATATCATATTCATCTATAAATAATAAATAGAGAGTGATATCGATCCATATTTAATTTTTTTTAAAAAAAATAGGTGTATCCCAAGGTGATGTAGATGGAAAAATAAATCATGTGTCAATGTTTTCATAGATTTTCGTATTTAATTCATCCATATAAATTAGCTCCATTATATATAGAGTCTTTTTAATTGATTTATCACAAGTTATGTGTACTATTGTGAAATCAAATTCATTTTTCAGTGAATGACTAGGAACGTCTTCTTGAAATTCATAAAAAACACCCAGAAAATTAGGACATTATTGATGTTGAGTTTCTTCCAAACAATATGAGATAAACAACCTTTTTGAATGGGTATCTGGACCCATATAATGGATTTGATTTCCATTGAATACTAATATTTATCATCACGTTGAAAGACGAATAGTTGATGGTTTCAAATATCAAATTTGAATTCCCTTCCATGGAAATTGATGTTGTATTTATAGAGAGAACACAAATCCATTCATAAGAAAATATAAAATTTAACTAGAGTGAGAATAATATGATTTTCAAGAAGCATATTCCCAAAAACATAATTAGGACAGGAAACATAGACCTGAGATGTATTCAACGTACCCTTAATCGTTTTAACAACTAACTAAAAATTTAATCATTGGGGACATGAGTTAACATACCTAGATATTTTTTCATGATGTAGTGGTATCCATATGAGTATGCTCAAATAGGATAATTCGATAGTTGAGAGAGCTTGTTACCACCTAAAAATAATTATTTTATCATTAATTCATCAGGAAAATCAAATTTTTATAATCAATCATCACTCATATTTGATTAATGTGATCAATTATGAAAAATCATTCATTAGATGTCTTAATCAAGGTAGTTTTTTTTCAATATATTACCACACAAGTTTATCTGAGGTTATTCATAATCATTATTCAAATCCTTCATGATGTTTCATAAAGAGTTTGTTAATTTTTAAATCATATCCCCTAAGAGTGTCAATGTAGGTGTGAAAAAAGGTATGTTTTCAGGAATAGGGTGGTGATCAGGTCAATCCCAATGCATCCATTTTGGAGTTATTACACCATGGTAAAACTATTCAAAAGTGCCCTCTATTTGTTTTATCTAGACCAATATATAATTTCATAGATACCACTTTCCCCATCATTCACCAAAATTCTAAGTAATTTCCTATACATATAATTATTCTTACGGTTATTATTACAGTGTTCTCGTCATATTTGCCAATTTTTTAACTAAATATTTCTCAAATAGATACTATAATGACTCGAACATATCATAGGAATATATTACATCTTAATAAATAGATATTCATTACCTAACAAAATGGATCATGAAAAAATAGTATAGGTATAGTTTCTATGGAATACTGGATATAGAAAAAAACTAGTTTATAGGTGAATTAGATCTTCTTCCACAATGTTCTGTTTTACTATAACTCTTATTATGAATACCATGTAAAATATATATAAAAAATAATAAAATGAATCATAATAAAGGGTGACAACATATTTACAGTAAGGCTAATCATTGTAGATATTAGCATAAAATGATAATAAGGATATGAGAACAGGAGAATAACATTTGAAAACCACACCGTACATTTTATTGATCATAAATTTGAATTTGGGGCATATATAATTTTAATTTATAAGACATGAATCATAAAGGAGTCAAAAAACATTTCCCATCTGAACACAAAATTTTCATAAGGCATTTATTTTTTGAATACACATAATAATTTAAAATCATTTCTTACGTATTCATGACTCTATTCCAAGACTATCATGGTTGATTATGTTAACTCCAAAAACAATTATAGTCATCAGGGATCAGTCCCTAGACTATCATTGTGGTTTTAGTTCAATCCCAAAACCATCATATTAGTCATGTTTCACTCCCATGAATATCATAGTGGACAAAGTGAATTATGCAATTGGAATCACTCCGAGTTCCGATATTTCTCATATCCAGAGAACACAAACATTACACAATTAGTTGGAGGGATATATTTTTCCAATAGTTCACATAATGAATATAATAGTGAAAATTTCTACTATATTAAAATACATTAATCATATCATATCCCCAGAAAATAAATGGGATTAATAACCCATTTATTATATTAATCCCCATGAATTGATTGGGATTCAATTAATATTATTCGAATCATAACCCATGAAATGAAATGGGGTTTATAAAACAATTTTTATATCATAACACATAAAAATAAATGGGGTTAATAAAATTTTCATCATAACATAACCCATAGAAAATAAATGGGCTCCATAAATATATTTTCATCATAAACTTAAAATATCTAGAGAGATAATAAATATAGTTTCATTTGATCATACCCCTAGTAAAGGTTATGTAACATCAAAGGATGTAATCATAGCTATAAAATTAATTTGTATGATCACATGGACGATTTACTCTATAAAATAAAATTTCAATTGGAAAATCACAGTTTTTAAACTAATAGGTCATAAAGAGTGTGAAAAAAATTTTATTTGAAAATAATATTTGATAATTATGATAAATGATTACAAAAAATGAATGTTTATTGTGGAACAAAACTACATTCATGTTGTCCATGTTAAAAAATTATTTCATTAATATTTTATATAAAAGACAAACGATCATTGTTTGGGAAATGACTAACTGATAACTTTTAAATACATCAATTAATAATTCATACAATGTTAAAAATAATTTTAAACATTTATATAGTAATGTTAAAAAATCATATAAAATGTTTTTTGAAAACATGGATATGGGAGAAAATGGGTTTTCAACCGAATAGAGAAATAAAATAAAATTTCATTAAAAATATTTCTTTTGAATGTTAATAAATGATGAGAGGATAATGAATAGAAAACACATATTCTAAATATATAATTAAAGGAGAATAAAATTCAGGATGTTATTGGGAAATAGATCATAATATTGTATCAGTAAAATAATATTAATATAAAATCCTGATAAACAATGAGATTATAATATCAAACCCTTACCACATTAGAAAATTTTGATTCGTAATCCCCATGGAATAGAGAACCATATATGGATATGTATATAAAATTTTTTGTTATAAGATTTATAAAATATATTCATGTAAATTATATACACTACTCAAAAGAAAAAAGTTTTGAATTTGGAATATTTCTCTAAGAAATAAAAGAGAGACTAGAAATCCCATACCTTATGTATTGACATCCATTATATAGATTCAAATATAGTGTGTAATAAATATAATTTTATTATAAATATATTAATAAACAATAATCTTATGAATAATATAATATAGTAATTACTTATGACTTTTTATTACACCTTTAATGAGAATTCATTGTAAAAATTATGATTTGGGTAATAACTACTTCATTTTTCATGTATTTTTTTGTATGATATTTTTAGAACTCTTACCTTGATCATGGTTATATAATATCCATAATTTTAACCAAGATGTAAATATAATATATATTAAATATATATTTATATTTAGTATTCAAATAATCATTGAGATATAAAATGAATTACAATATTCATAGGGATGGCAGGTCTTAAGTAAACATGAACAAAGTTTCCAATTTATTGATAGATGAAACATAATAAAGGATAATAATATATTACCACTCTAGAGTCATTCTAAATTCTAATGGTTGGGGTCGAAGCCTAATTTTTATTAAAAAAGCAACTAAAAGACCTCTTTTAAGTGGGTAGAGGGAGACCCATTACATAGCCTGAAGGCCCAGTGGGCTGGTAGCCCATTACATAGCCCATATGCCCATATTTTTAGCCTAATTCCCATTCTGTGAATAGTAACCTGGCTGCACAGTACCCACAAAGTACCACCTCCACTACAGTACCCGCCAATCAACAGTACCGCCATTGCTACAGTATCGCTACAGTATTGAAACAGTACCTATGCCCAATGGGTTTTGAACCCCCATTTTTCAGGTAGTATTACGGGGTGCTTACCACTAAGACAAACCCCAACTACCACTCCAGAGTCATTCTAATTTTATATATTTGACATATATTCATTAAATTTAGCATTAATACCTTTCATGTAATATGTATGTCAAAAAATAACATAACTTCGTGAGATGGTGGTTAGCCATACACACAAGTGACATTACCATATTCTCACAAAATGGAAACTAAGAATGTACATGTGATATTATAACTCAATTAGTATTTTAATATCATAAATATAATATAAAAATGAATCAAACATGAATATAGTAGTCTAAATATGATATATACATTATTACATTGAAATAGCATATTAGGAATCTTATTTTAAAGAACTGAATACTTTTATAGTTTCTTTAAAATAGATACATACATGAAATTCACATTAAATTTTAAAATATAAAATAGAATAACTATTTTCATTGATAATTAAATTATTACACTTAGTGTATCCCTTCATAACAAATATAAAAAACTTCATGGTATCTTGGGGAAAAATTAACATAATAAAGCAGCAAGCTCAGATTCTTAATAAGGGTAATAATATAATAGAAGCTGTAAATAAATTTTTCATAATCAATATAGGAATCCATTTAACAAAAACAATGAAATTTAATCAATTACATCATTTTAATATAAATTAATAAATTATGAAGAAATATTTTCATAAAAATAATCATATCAGCTTAAAATCTAAGCATGTATATTCTAACTAATCGAATATTCACATGAAATATCAATTAATACACTCATAATAATGGAATTAATATTGATAACCATAAAAAACATACCATAGAGTTACTCCTCAAAGAAAAATACAATTTTTAGGCCATGTTCCAAGAATTATATATAAATATTTTAGGCCTCATCCAAATCCATTTCTAATGTGTCTAAAAGGAACTACGGAAGAATCGATGGAATATAAAGGGTTTTAGTCGACACTTAATTTTTCAAATACATTACTCATATGAATGGGGTGAATCATAATTAACATAAACATTCATATTAAAACTAGAATAAAATATTTAAATACTTTCACAAATCAAAAAACATAATCATAAACTATTCATAGTATTATGAATGATATTAATAAAACAATTTCCCAGTTGAGTGTATATAAAATAAGTGGCATTTGTCCTTAACCTATAGAAATACTATAAAGATACCATTAAATAACTCTTGGTGAAAATATCTATTTAATTTTGAAAATAATATTTTAAAGCTAAAATTTGACAATTGTATTGAAAAATATTTTCCTTGAAATTTACCTTTTAAACATATAAAGAATGATTTTAAACATGGAGTGGTCATGAAAGAAGAAAATTTTATTTATGTGGAGTATGCTAAAATAAATATTCCTTTAATGTTTTCGATAAAATAAAAATAATAATTGTTTTCTAAAAAACATGAAGATGACATTAATTTTTTTAAAAAAGTCAAAAATGGAAATAAAATTATTTAAAAAAAAAATTGAAAAAGGCATATAAATATTTTTTAAATTATTTTTAGAAAACATGGTTTTGGAAGACATATTACTTCTTACATAATAGTGAAATGAAGTAAGATTTTATTAAATAAATTTTTCATTAATTTTAAATTCCAAATAATTTGAAAATTGTACTCTTACATTAAAATGTTCATAAATAACTGAAGAATAATAAAATTAAATGTTGTATTATATAATGATAAAAATTCCCATATATGTAAATTCAAGTATAAAAGGTCTTTATTAAAAAGATATTTTCAAATAAACCTTTGCAATGATCATAATGTTTATGTGGGAATTAATAAATGAATTTATTAGGTGAATAAAATCTTAATCCAGATGAATAAAGTGAAAATAAATATGAAGATATTAATAATTTATTATATACATAATCTTATAATATCAAATACAATGAATAAGTAATATAAATGAATGAATAGAAATTTAGTAAAATTTTTATTACTACTTGGTCACATTTAAGACAAATATACTTGGATAAAATAATTCAAATCAAAACTCATATATCATAAATTAAATATTAATAATGCTATTAAAAATAATAGGTGTAGCATACATAGAATATGAAAGTGCATAAAATTACAATATTCCACTTTAAAGGGAAATAGTGATAGAGTATCTTACCTAACACTTCTATTTGGTTAAAAGTGATTTATTAGCCTATTTAGTTGTTTTAAAACTTTTATTAACATATAAAAGAAACATATTAATTTTTATAATATCATATATGATTTTTTATAACACTTTATCAACTATTCATTAATAATATTTCTATATTTTTATCATTTCAAGTGTTAATTATTTTATTTTCTCATTCGTGCTATTTTATGATAGTTATGGTACATTTTCATATTCTGTAGTTACATCATCTCCTAAAGAATTAAAATTAAATAATTATTATATTTATTCAAAAATTACACCTTTTGTCTCATAATGGAATATAGTTTTACAAAATATGGTTTGTTACAATCATGAAGATGGTAGTTTGTACATACGAATGGATAACGTTTCCAATTTTCAAGGATCATTATAGAAATGGGGAAAGTAATTTTTAAAAATATAAAAAGATTATTCTATTCAAACTACCATAATAATTATTTAAATACAGTGTTATATATAGTCCATGTGGTGTGGTTATAAAAAGAGAGGCACGTCGCTTTGTGAAGGTGATGGGTCACACACACAAGAACAATGTTATCATCATTCAGTGAGTGAAAACATAATAAACAAAATGATATATTAAATTTTTAGAATGATTTATATTCTATAAATATAATATATATGTGAAATATATCACATATAATAATATTTTTTATCCTTATTAACTTCCATAAAATGTGTTTGTGATTGATTAATCACATCGCTTCGCCAGACAGTAGTTTGCCGCACACACGGGTGAAGTTGTCTTATCTCATACAGAATGGAAATTAAAAATATATATAAAATATACATAATCCAAAGTAATAACTATTTCATAATTATTATTATATATAATATATATTCATAATAATACCAAACCAATAGAGGTGGTAATGGAAAAATAAATTACATCAGTTCGTGAGGTCGTAGTCTACATTACACATGAATAATGATTTCACAACCTATTTGATGAAAGTGGAGATTACTATAGGTTATGAACTTGAAATTAAAAAATCACAGTATATTTAATAAACTAATTTTATTATGTCATCACAATTTAATATTAATTTAAATATATGGAGTAAGAAATAAAATTAAAACATTTTTCAGAGAATGTCATCTTTTCTTCAGGTATCCTGTGTCGGTTTTAACCAAAATCCTTTAAAAATGATTTATGAACAAAATGTTTCATCTTGGATTATAAGATGAAATTTGGGAAATTAATTTTGATTGCAATGGAATATACAATAGTGTTTCATTTTGTAATGATTATAGGACAGAGAGTGGCATTTTATAATTGAGGTTAGTGGCAGACTTATATTGTTTAAAGATAAAAAGTAGTAACCACATTCTTTGCATGAAAAAATGGTCCAAATTGATTATTAAATAGAATTATATATTTTAATTTTAATATATATCTGTAATGTAGATTTATTACTGTTTTTATGTAATTTTAACCATTATATGTTTAGTTTAACCTCAACTAAATCAATTTTTATCATAATAGTGGAAATTAATTTTTAATGATTTCACTATAAATTTTGTTCAAAAATAATAATAAAATTACATGGTAATATAAATTATTATTAATCATACTATTTTATCGATTTTTAAAATTTCCATTCAAATTGGTGGAATAATTTAATTTAAAATTAATCTCATCGGTGCATTGAGAATGTGGGCTTTCAAGGGAAAATGTTTTGAATTGTGTAAAGATTTTATATAAAAAATTAATATGATAATGATCCCAATGACCAAAATTGATATAATTGAAGTTTAATTTTAATAATTTTACTTTTAATCAAATTATATATATATATATATAATTTATATATAATTTAAAAGAAAAGAATGTTTATAATTAAAATTTTTAATTTCATGGTGTTCATCAAAAAATGAAACATTCCAGTTTAATCCATAAAATTGACACTAAGATAATTTCTATATTGTAATTTAAAAAATAATTTTAATTTATTCAAATAAATTTTCTAATTTATTCGTTTTTTCATCTTTTATACATAATGTTGGGAAAAAATCCATCAAGGTATCATTGAAGCATTTTTTAGGAGATTGTGTTTGTTGACAAAGTGGACATATGTGCTTTGATTGTTGACAAAGCAAACCATGACAAACAAATTGGTTGAAAAATAGGATTTCATGGTGGAATGTTGATTTCAAGGGTTGTGGTTAACGATCTATGTTTGATTCAAGAACATCGACAAAGGAGTGGATCATCTGAAGGTGGTACAAAAAGTACAGATAAAAGGTGGCGACATTTTGCAGTGTTTGCCTAATTTTTGGGCCTGAAAATCAAAAAATGGAGAAAAGTGGTTTTGGAAAAGGGACATGCACACCGTTGTCTTGAACGAGAGGAAACTTGCATGCCATATGTTTTTCAATATTATAACATCAAAATATGGAAAAGGTAAAAGGGGCACTCATGTTTTAGGGTTGGTCGCACAAGTGACTTGTGCGACAGAGACATGCGCACCGAAACTTGTGCACCGAGATGATACTTTCATGCCATCACACAGGGTGTCCAAATCCCTATAAATAGAGGTCTACACCTCCTCATTCTGTGTGATTTCAACACATAGGAAAAAATAGATCTGTCGTTGCACTATTGTGATGGTCGCGCAAGTGGTGGTGTGGTCGCGCAAGTAGAAGTTGTGCGCCCGTTGATTGACACATGACCAGAGTGGTTTGGGATATAAAGTAAGGGTGTCACCCATGTTTTGAGTTGATTAAGGGGGTGTTGTGCAAGTGGTTTGGGGGAACTTGCATGACATGTTTTGAAGAAGTGCGATAGTTTGTTGTTGCGCACCAATATTGGATTTGGTGTAAATGAGTGTGAGTCATGCAAGTTTGGTGTTTCAAAATCATATGTTGCACAAGTGGTTGAGGCGGACTTGTGCACCAGTTGTAACTTGCATGTCAAGACTTACGCGCGAGCTTGGAGAAGGGCACCAGGTATGGTTGAAGTACACTAGTGATTCAGGGCAGTGTGAAAGCTGGAAGATTTCCTGATACCTTCAGTGCAAAGTGAGATTCATCTATGGGTGAATGTGGGAATTCAACAGAGCTTCTACATACAACAGAGGATGCATTCATTAGTGTTAATGAAGAGACATATATGTCTATAAACTGTGAGTGGATCCTTTCCAGAGCAGTAAGCAAAGGAAGAGGAAGACGGTAATCTTCTCCGCCAGTAGTGTGCCAGAGAGAGAGACATGGAGTGGCCCTTGGGAAAGCAGTGAGCTAGCCCTAAAAATTAAAAAGGAAGTGAGCCTAAGAATAGAAGTGATCTATCCTGAACATTGTAAATAGCAGTGAATTATTAGTAGATTTGGTACATTGGCACATCCTTGGTGTATACTCCTTGGATGTCGCCCAGTGAGGGTGAACCAAGTAAAAATCGCGGTGTCATGTGCATGATTTAGTTTCTGTTTATACTTTTCTATAGGAAAGGGACATAAAGAGTCTTTCTTAACAACGAGACAAGATCAATAGGGGCAATTGTTTTAATCTGTCAGACCCTGATTCACCCCCCCCCTCAGGGTATCTAACCTTGTGGACCAAACATGTGGTACCTGAGGGAATGATTAATATATATAATTCTATCTCAAACGGAGGTCACTAATCATAAATGGATTCTGATCTTCGATGGGAAAAATTTTCAGATATAGAAAAATCGGATGCAACACTACTTTCGATCTTTGGGAATGGATGTTTTCACATCAGTAATGCATGGTATAATAACTGACATCAACAGTAGGGCTTTATCAAATGCCGATCAAATAGAATTGGATTCTGAACCCAAAGGAATAAATGGTTTATGGGGAGCCTTTCCAATTCTATCTATACTAATGAAATCTCATGTAAAACATGACATTCCATATGGTAAAAGATATTGAATATATATTAAGAAGATACAATGTTCAGAGAGGCAAAGCTACAAGTTCTATGGATTAAGTATGAAGATCTGAAAATGAACCCAAATGAGTCTGTTGATGCATTCTTTGATATTGTAAATATTGTTTTGGAAGATATGCAAGGTCTTGGAGAAGTCAATGAAGACATGAAAATCGTAACGCACATATTGAGGAAACTTCCACCTCAGTTCAGTATGAAGGTTTTAGTACTGGAAGATAAAGATCCAAAGGAGATAACATTGGACAATTTTCATAGTACCATTGTTTCATATGAAATGAAAAACGATGATAATTAGGATGTGGAAAAGGGTAAATCTAAAGAAGTGGAATTCAAGGCCATGAAGAATATCACCATTGAAGATTCTCTGGAAGACGAATAGATAAGTGAGGTGATGTCATTCCTCTCCTCAAATATCTAGAGAGAAAAAGGAATGTTTAAAGGGAAACTTCCACTGGCCATTTTTCGATGTGGAAAGGTTGGTCATCTTGAAGCAAGGTTTCCCAAAAAGTTTCAAGAAGATGATGTTTTTGATGAAGTCAAAATTCCCAAGAATTAATCATCAGCCTATGGGAAATGCCCAAAATAGTTCAAGAGAAATTTCATTAAGAGGAAAAATATTTTTTTAATAGAATGATAAATTTTGGATGAGTCTAAAGCTGAGGAGGTTGAGGAGATAGAGAACTGAAAACATAGATAAGAAAATGCTATGGTGGCAGTTGTTGGCAGTTCTCAAGAGAATACCGAAACTGAAGGTGATGATGATGAAGAAGAATTTGATGGAATAATAGATATGAAAGTTGATTTAGAGGCTGCACTTGAGGGGATAGATTTTTAGAGATCCAAAACAAAGAACGATAACAAAGTTGTTCATGATGCCAAACTCTATATGCAGTAGTAGGAAGTTGAAAATTCTGAGTTGATGGATGAAATTGAGAAACTCAAGTCATCAACACTAGAGACCTCGGAATCAGTCAGTGAGTATAAAATCAATATTGATGAACAAAAAAGGAAGATCGATGGATTGAAAAACACAAGGAAAGATCACGTTAAGCATATTGAAGTGCTTGAAGAGGAAGTTGTTGGTCTCCAGAGAAAAGTTAGAGACCATGAAAAACCATTGATTCCCAACATATTCTTTGGAAAGAAGGTCATTTTGAAGACTGAAAAGATGAAATAGGTGACTAGTAGTTTAGCATGAAAGAAGCAACAATTGAGATCATACATTAAAGATGATTCAGGGCTTGATCAGATACAGAAATCTGTGAAAATTGAAGTCAAACTGCAAGCACCCATCTTGAGGTTGAAGGTTGATTTGGGAACAAAGCAGAATCAGAATAATCAGAGATCCCAAGGGGAAACTCGTAGTGCGGAAGTAACATGAAGGAATTCACCTTATATCAGGTGTTATTTTTGTGTAAATATGGGACATTCAGAGTATGTGTGTTCCATATCCAAGAGATATTGAAGGGAATAAGAACAAATATGGCAGCCAAACAGAAAAAGGTTCTCGAAATCATATTTCGAAGGACACTATTTTTGGTGCGGAGGATTTGGGCACATGGCTAGGTACTGCACTTCGACCATGCAGAGGAATCTGCCAATGCAGAATCAGAATGTTCTGAAGGAGCATATCAATAAACCAACAGGCGAGTTAAAAATTCAGAATATATTTGAGGATTTGTAAGATTAAGCTGGTCCATCATACTCTGAGAAAGAATAGAAGTTTCAATCCATGTCGAGTATGAAGGTAGAAATATGGACCAAGAAGAAGAAGAATAAAAAGTTTGTGGTGGAAGAAATTTCCCTTAAGGCATTAGATCGCTCTGGTGCGTGGATTGTTGATAGTGGTTGCACATCTCACATGAGAGGTAATAAGTATCCTTTTACATGCCTAAAATATGACAAAGAAAGTGTGGTCATATTTGGAAACGATGAATGACTGCAGATTGTTGTCTTAGGAAAGGCCATGTATCGGTGCAAAGAGATGAGACATGTGGATGTCTTAGTAGTATATGGCCTCAGTCACAATCTGCTCAGCATCAGTCAACTATGTGAATGAGGACATTATATATGGCTTACTAAGAAGGTGTCTGTTGTCAGAGGAAGTTATGGACCATGGTTTTATAGGGAAAAAGAACAAAGGGAAATCTCTACCTTGTAAGTGGAGAAGATGATATGTAATTTTTTATCCAGAGATGTTGAAAACAAATTGTGGCATAAACTACTTGGCCATCTACATCAACCATCTCTAGAAGATCTGGTAAAGTGTGAAGCAGCAAGAGACCTCCCTAAGATATCATGTGATCGTACACATACGTGTGATGACTATCAACAAGTTAAGATCATCAGAAAGACGTAAAGAGAAAAGGAAAAGAAGTCAACAAGAGTGCTTGAATTGATTCATGCTGATGTTTGTGGACCTATTTCACCAAGAGACATAGACGAGAAGAGTTATTACGTTATTTTGATTGATGACTATAGAAAAATGGCAAGGTTATTTGTTATTGGCCGTAAGTCAGATGTGTTAAGCTTCCTAAAACAGTACCGAAGTGAATCTGAAAGGATGCTTGGTCAGAAAATTCTGAAGTTTCGTAGATAAAATGGTACGGAATTCACAAACAGTCAGGTGGAAGAGTATCTCGAGAAATATATGATATGGCATCATGTTTCTTCCATATGAACTACCCAACAGAATGGAGTGGTTGATAGGAGAAATCAGATCATCAACAACATTGCCAGAATAACCTACCAGAGAATTTTTGGAAGGAAGCCGTATTGCCATTAGTCTACATTTTTAATAGGGATCTGTTGTGTCCAAAGAAAGGAAAGTCTCCGTATGAAATGTTTTACGAAATGAATCCAAAAGTGAAATACAGTCAAATATTTGGAATTAATTTCTTCATTCTCGGCAAATAAAATCATAGAAAGTATGAATCTCATGGAGATGATGGAATATTTATGGGCTACTCAGGAAAAAGAAAACAAAAAAATGATTTAACAAGAGGTTGGGAAAATTAGTTGAGAGAAATGACGTCACTATTGTAGAAAATGAAGAGAATATTCAACAACACAATGAACAGTTTCATGATGAAGGCGATGAAGAGGATAGTAACACAGGAGGAGAAAAAGTGGTAGATGCTGACTCAAAAGAAGACACTTATGATGAACAAGAAAGTTTCAAGTCTGTGTCTGTATGGAATCCAAAGAGTCGAGCTAAAATTGATAGGCAGAATATCATTGGTGATCAGACAGCTCTAGTTTAGACAAGAATAATGAAGTCACTACAGCAGGAAACATTCCTATCACCGGTAGAACTGAAATTCTTTTCTGATGTATTTGGAGATGAAAACTGGGTTCAGGCTATGATTGAAAAGCTTGATCAGATTTAGAAGAACCATACGTGGAAGATTGTTTCGAGACCAGCATATAAGAATGTCATAGGGACTAAATGGGTCTTTCACAACAAGATGAATGAAGATGGTGCAGTGGTTCAAAAAAAGCATGAATAGTGTGAAAAGGGTACTCCCAGATAGAGGGAATAGATGTTGATGAGACATTTGCACCGGTTTCAAGGCAGAAGACAATCAGATTATTTCTAGCCATTTTAGTTCAACGGAAGTTCAAAGTGTTTCAGATGGATGTCAAATATGCATTCTTGAATGGAGTTCTGAAAGAGGAGGTGTTTATTGAGCATCCAAATGGTTTTCTCATTCATGAGGATGATAACAATGTTTTTAGACTAAAGAAGGCGTAGTATGGGTTGAAACAAGCACCAAGAGCATAGTACTCAAGGCTTGATCAGTACATGAAGAAGCTTGGTTTCTAGTGTGGGAGAGTTGATTACAATATATATTTCATCAATGATATTAATCAATGTATTATGGTGTTGTTTTATGTCGATGAAATAATATTTGGCAGATCAGATAAAGCACAGTGCAGACAGTTTTACAATTTCATGAAAAATGAATATGAAATGCCAATGATTGGAGAGCTAACGTTATTCCTTGGTTTACAGGTGACACAAGGAAGGAATGGAACATTCATTTCTCAACATAAATATTCCAAGGAGTGTTTGAAAAGATTTTTAATGGAAATTTCCATGGAGATGAAGACTGCAGTTGCTACCCGGACGAAACTGTCCAAAGATGAGGATGACAAGGCAGTTAATATCACCGAATACAAGCTAATTATTGGAAGTTTGTTGTACTTGACCGCAATAAGGCCTGATATTGTTTTCACCACATACCAAGCAGTGATAAATCATATTAGTCCCAAGAAATGACACATGCTTTCAGTAAAAAGAATAATTTGGTATATGAAGGGCATGGTGTATTTCGGCTTGAGATATAATCAAAAATCTCAGATAGAGTTATTGGGATATACTGATACAGACTGCGCCCGTTCAGCGGATAATATAAAATCAACATCAGGTGGTGCATTCTATCATGATGGATTGTGTATTTCTTGCCTATTCTAGAAGCAATATTTCATTTGATTGAGCACCACAATTATTGTGGATGAAGCAGTATCATGATGATATGGGGGTTGAAGTGAAGTCTCCGATCGGAATCCAGTGAGACAAATCAAGTGATATAAATCATAGAAAAAATTTCTTCCATCATTCAAGGACAAAGCACATTGAGATAATGTATCATTTCATCAAAGAGAAGTTTTAGCAGAGAATCATGATGTTGGAGTATGTGCCTATATAGCTACAGGTTGCAGACATTCGGACAAAGGCCTTAACCAAGGAAGCTTTTCAGAGACATCGACTAGCTATGGGAGTTCAGTCGACTACCCTCACTTGAATGACTGTGGATGTGGAATCCCCCCATCCCGGAGGTATGATATGATTTTCCCTGGTGTTCTGATATGATTTCTCTACTCTGTTACAGATTGCAAAGGAGTGACATTTGGGTTCGTTGATAAAGGGGGAGAAAATAGTGATTGTTCAAGGGGGAGACAATGAGGAAATTTGATAAATCATACTGGATATGGGGAGAAGCTGACAGGTGGAGTAACGAGATAGGGGGAGAGCAATGAGACTTGGGATAATATTAAATATGACGATCCTAGAAGTGATCAATCCAAGAATAGATGTCACGAAAGCTAAGAATCATGATAAAATTAGAAGAGTGGTGTTGGAATTTGGTACAAATATTTCCAAAATTGGTATCAGTTTGGTGTCAACAGTGGGTGTTAGATTTTAAGTGATTCATTGATTATCTTTTCATTTACTATGGTTTCTCACACCGAGCATTGCTCATGTGGTCTTAGAGTATGTGTGGAGTAAATAATTTATTACTATCTGAATCGTAATAGGAGAATGGTGGCTGAATAATTAACGATTTATCATTCTAAGGAAGAGTTGTCAATAAACTTGAATGGGGTGACTGTTGGGAAAAAAATATCTCAACGTATCATTGAAACATTTTTGAGGTGATTGTGTTTTTTGACAAAGTGTACATCTGTGTTTTGATTGATGGAAAAGCAAACCATGACATAAAAATTTGTTCACAAAGAATATTTCATGGTGTCTGTCGAGTTCAAGGACTGTGGTTAACGATCAATGTTTGATTCAAGAATTTCTACAATGGAATGGATGATATGGAGGTGGTACAAAAAGAGAAGATACAAGGTGATGACGTTTTCCCATGATTTCCTAATTTTTGAGCCTGAAAATCAACAAATGGGAAAAAGTGGTTTTGGAAAAGGGACTTGCGCGCCGTTGTCTTGAAGGAGAGGAAACATTCACGCCATACGATTTTCAAGATCAGAACATCAAAATATGGCATAGGGAAAAGGGGTGCTCAAGTTTTAGGGTTGGTCGCGCAAGTGACTTGCACGGCAGAGACTTGTATATAGAAACTTGCATGCTAAGAGGAGACTTGCGTGCCATCGCACAGGGTGTCCAAATTCTTATAAATAGAGGTCACCACCTCCACATTCTGTGTGAGTTAAACAATTATATAAAATTAGATCTCTCGTTGTGTAGGTTTGATGGTCACGCATGTGGGGGTGTGGTTGCGCAAGTAGAAGTTGTGTGATAGTTGATTGATGCACGACCAGAGTGGTTTGGGTGAGAAATGATGGGTGTTGCTGATGTATTGAGTTGATGAAGGGGGTTTCGCGCTAGTGGTTTAGTGACAATTGCACGCCATATTTTGAAGAAGCGCGATAGTTGGTGGTTTCACGCTAATATTGGATTGGGCGTAAAAGGATGTGAGTCGTGCAACTTTGGAGTTGCAGAAACTTGTGGCGCGCAAGTGGTTGAGGTGGACTTGCGCGCCAGTTGTAACTTGCACGGCGAGACTTGCACGCTGGCATGGAGAAGGGTGCCAGGTTTTGTTACGGCAGAGATTCAGTGTTGTGTGAAAGTTGGAAGATAAACTGATACCTTCGGTGAAAAGTGATATTCATCTACGAGTGAAAGTTAGATTTCAACAGAGCATCTATATACAATAGAGGATGCATTCATTAGTAATTAAGAAGGGACCTACAGGTCTATAAACTGTGAGTGATCCTTTCCAGAGCAGTTAGCAATAGAAGTGGAAGAAGGTGATCCTCTCCACCGGCAGTGAGCCAGAGAGAGAGAGAGACAGGGATTGACTCTTGGGAAAGTAGGGAGCTGACCCTAAACATTGTAAAGGTAGTGATCCTAGGAATAGAAGTGATATATCTAGAACTTTGAAAACATCAGTGCGCTTTTAGTAGATTTGGTACATCGGCACATCGCTGGTGTATAATCCTTGGACATAGCCCAGTGAGGGTGAATCAAGTAAAAACCGTTGTGTCCTGTGCATGATTTAGTTTCTGTTTATACTTTTCTACAGGAAAGAGAGAGAAGAGAGTCTTCCATAACAGTGAGACAAGATCAAAAGGGTCGGTTGTTTTAATATGTCATACCCTGATTCACCCCCCTCTCATGGAATCTAACCTAGTGGACCAAACACATAAGCATTACTGAGTATTTGAGCTCAGCCTTATTTTCTTTCCTTTACATAGGAATCGAGGATGTTTACTATGACTATTTTGCATATATTTGTATAGATAGAAAAATGTTATTTTGAAATAAATGATAAAATTTATATACTCATTTATATTAAAGAACATATTTACTTAAATAGTTTACCTAGAATACTAAAGGGATAAGTACTTTGGGGTCTTAATCTTTTATCTATGCCCATGTAATGATAGTAGAAATTTGTTCTGCATTTGTAGGATTTGGGTCACTATAGTTGGAATCAGGTCAAGTTTAGTTGATCCTTTTTTAAACAGATTTTCGAGATCATATATTATAGAACATAACCCTATCATAAAATTTGAGGATAATTATAGGGGAAAATTATGATGTCTTGTTAAGGTAGATATTATTTGGGTCTTCAGTACAATACATCCATATTTTGATAAAAAAAGTTTACATTGTTCTGGAATATATGTACATAGAGGTGACAAATCTAAAAGTGGTGTGTTATGATTCAATTTAGAATAACTTGGTACATGAAAATGGTCCTTTCTACACAATGGGTTTGACACTCTAAGGGGATGTGCTTATGAAAATTCATATTTTCCTTTGAGACCATTTTAATGGATTTTAATATATAATGACAATGAACAGACTATGTTAAAACCTAGAACAGGTAAGGAACTGTGTGTAAATAAAATAGATGAATTATTTTTCTATTGATAATCTACAATTAAGTAGTAGAACAATTTTTCTAATTTTATTTTGGTTACAATAATCATGTAACATCTAAGTACTGTATTAAATTTTTGAATAACATTTGTATTTGTAAACTTAAATTTTTTAATAGAATCACCCATTATGAGTTTGAGATTGAATATATAAATAATTACTTAAAATACTATTTTAGTATTATGTAATGAGTGTCTACTAAGATAAATACAATTTTAGAAATTTTTATTAATGAAAAATGTATTAGATGGAAAAATATTGGGCGAATAATGCCTTTAAATTTTAGGGACATATTATTAGATGTATTGATAACATGTACGGTTAATATTGTAATTAATGACCTTTTTAATAGTAAAATAATATTATTATACATTTAAGAAAGGGGTTGTTTTGAAAATTTTAGAAAAAAATGATATTTAATAAAAAAATTATATTTCAAGGATATCTATCATATTTTTGTGAATATTATAGGAATACAGATTATAAAAAGGGAAATTAGTAAGATAAATAAAAACCCATCATATAGGTACACCTTGTATGACTTGAACACAAAACTAAATTATGATAAGGTTTTAACACCAACCACATATCTACATAATGTCCTAGTTATTAATTTATTATTAATAGAATAAAATTGATGAATAAATATTAATGATTTATCAATTGTGTCACTTCCAAGGTTAATAGATTAATGTATTGAAAATATTGGTACTTGAAAATGGTTATAGAAATTTTAAAAGAATGATTTGGTAGATATAATTATCTGGTAAAAGTTAATATTAGTTATTTAGATATAAAACCATTATTTTGTTATATTTATTTATTGGAGTAAGAATGTAATTGGAAACTGACCATAGCACAACCAAATGATGAAATTATTCTTATGAAATAAAAATATATCATGTTAGAATATTTACTTGTATTCATATATATTAAATGAATTCATAGATTTCATAAGAAGGATCTTGAAATAATTTTTTTTCCAATTACCATTATTATTTATGATATTAATGACCTCACTCACTCCTTATAATTATTTATGTTTTTCCTCCATGTCCATATCATCACATTCAATCGATATTCTCATACTCAGAATCCTAGTTATCTATTATTCTATAGAGACATTGTATTTACCATTATATACTATAAATATGATATTTTATTTTCCCTTCTATGATGTTGGTTCTTTAACAATGTAATATTGAAATATCAATCCCTAGATTACCTTGATAGTGCTTAAATTGTGATGAGATAATTTATTTAAGGTGGGGGGAATGTAACTCCACAAAATTATAAAATAATAACATTTTATTTAATAAAATTTATAACCAAAAACTAAAAGATTAAATGAAAATATGTCATGTAAATAATTTCAAAGTATTTAATATTTTAAATAAATTTAGTCAATGGTATATATTTAGTTATGTGTAATAGTTAGTTTTCTTTCATTATATGCAACAATGAATTTCTTCAAAAGATGGCGTTTTACACAAGATTGAGTTTTAAAATTAATATTAATATTATTATTTAAATTGAAAATTACCAACTAGCCATTAAATTGTTTGTTGTAAATAGTATTAAATAACTTATAAAATAGGTGGCTTAATTCATTGGTAACAAATTTATTTTAAATGAATTTAAATACAAATTCAATATAAATGAAATATTTTTATATGAAAATATGTTTATGTTCTAAAGGTGGACTATCGTAATAAATTTAATTAATTAATATCATTGGATGATTTTAATGAAATTTAAATAATCAATAAAAAATTCAGCATTCATTCAATATATTTGTTAGGAACAAGATAATAAGAAATGAAATTTCATATATAAAAAACTATATATTTCAAATAGATATTTTCGACCTTTTAAGGAAAAAAGTTTTCAAAAATGAATTTTTTACAAAAATAAATTTTATTTGAGAAAATAACATTTATTTTTGAATAAATAATTTTAAAATTTTATTTATGGGTGATTTTCATTGTATTTTGATGAGAAGTTTTGTTTTTTGATAAATAATAGAAAATATAGAATATTCATTGAAAACTGACTTTTCATCTAAATATTTCATAATGATAAATTGTATTTTTACTTGTTTTTAATGATATAATAAATATATTATACATATATTAATAAAAGTTTTGCCATTTTTATACTTGTTACATTGAATGTATATATAAAAACATTATAAACATTCTAATATTTCCACATTAAAATCATGTTTTCTTGTTCTATCTATGTGATTATTTTTAAATTAAAGTTTTACACTTAGGTGAATTGAATTTGGAAAATTTGATTCCATATTTGGAATAATAATAGCTAATAATGTATAATAACTATAACATAATATTTGACAAAAATGATTACTTAATGTAGTTAAAATTTTTACAGTTTTTAAGGTAAAAAAGATTACTTAATGGTTTAATGTGTAGTATATTGTGTAAAAATGAAACTAAATATTAAAATACTGATTGGATGTCAAAATTAATACCATTAAATTTCTAGGGTATATTTTTTTATTATATATAATCGTCATGTTTTGTAAAAACGTGGGTGCACCAAAATTTTGTTTTAAAAAATGCCAAATATGCCCTCTCCATCACTTTTAAAGGCCACCCTCCCTCCCATGTCCACACATCTCAAACCACATTATATTATAATTTCAAAAATTAATTCACATCCCATTTAAATTCCCCAAATAATATAATATTTATATCCTATGTAAACTTAACTTAGAAAGGAATTAGGGAAAATACAAGGAGGATACTTGAAGAGGAGGTAATGATATTGTGAAATAGGGTTTATTTTATTTCCTTCTATAATTCCATAAATAATTATTATATATATCTTATAAAATAACCTCAATATCAATGATAACAATATGTTGTCATTTTAATGGTAAAACCTAAAAAATCACACACTTCCTTCAAATGGGTTATAAATTAATTATTCAAGTGTACAATGGAATTCCCATCACAAACCATCATCATACATTTTTTCATAAACATCATTCATGGTTGAGAATATTGATGAAAATAATTTTTATATCTGATATATATTATTTTTAGGATTTATTTATGCTTATTTAATTATTCTACAACACATAAACCCATGTTTTCCATTTTTTGGGAATACTATGTTGTCGTTCATGAAACCTACTTCCCCACAAGCCAATGTGAAACATTAAAAAATTACATTGAATATATTAAGGATCATTTAAATGAGAATATGTGATATATATATATATATTAATATTGTTAATTTAATGATAATATATATATTGAATTTAATTTTTATTCTTATAATATTATAAGAAAATGGAAACAAAGTTCTTGAAGACGTATGACCTACCATCTCTATGATTTGTGAATTTCATTTTCTCTCACCAAATTTTATGGATTAATATAAATTAATATATAATGAACATATATGACATTTAAATGATGGTTTAAATTTTTTACACTATGAAATAATGATCAGAGTAAGATGAAAAACTAAAAAACAAGTCGAAACTTAGTCGAAAAACAAGGAAATTAGCACCTGAAATAATGAAAATAATGAAATATTATTAACTAATGTTTAATAATATATTATAAAAGTATCCAATACGATATAATAAATATTAAAATGGTTTAAAAATATTTTTATATCATCTTTAAATAAATCTTATAGGATGTTAAGTAATGTTCAACCAAAAGGAAGCATTAGTTAAGGGATTTCGTCTCAATTTAAATTCAATGAGGAATATTGTAATTTTATGCTCCTAATTAATTTAATATAGAGAATATCCTTCTACAAGACATGTTATATCATTATTTATTAATTATTAATGGTATTTAATTTTATATTGTATGTAATTTAACTATAATAATTTGAATAAAAAATTACCATGTTGTAAACAATTTCTTAAGTCAATTCCTTTTAACTGGTTTGAATTTTTTCCTTATTGTCATTAATATTATATGATAATTTGTATACTAAATTCATTATATATATATTTTTAAATAAAAATTGAATTACTTGGATATATATTTCATACAAATAATGGATTCACTTGTTAATTATCACTTCATCATTATGAACATTTTAATGGTTTAATTTATAATCTCAATCAAATAGAGATTGTATATTATTGAATTTACATTAAATGAAATTAGATGATAATAACATAAAAAAAAAAATATTTTTCTTATATGGTTATTAATTAGGCTTTTCATGTTATAGTAATATCTTCGACTCATTGGTAATTAAAAGTTTTTATAAAATTTCGTAATTAAATATGACATAATTTCTCACTTTGGTCGAAAATATAATTTCTCAAAAAACCATGTTTTATAAAAATATTTTCTAAATGGTATCTTTATATATTTAAAAATTATATTTTAGAAGTCATTTTTACCCATTTTATTAATTTTAATTTGTAAAATTAATCTTCTTTCCAATTTCTGAATAAGGAACATTTTTGTCATTTTTAAAATGAAAAAGGAATATTTCATTTTATATTGTATGAAATTACAAGTCATCATTTATTTGAAGTATCCTTTGAAATTTTACAATATTATTTTTTATTTTTTATTTAAATGATATTTTTACTAAAAATGATTTTAAAATTATTTATAAATGAAACAAATTGATTCTTAATTAATATCTTTAAATATCTTCTTCGTTTCATCAATGAAAAAAACACTTATTATTAATCCAATGGGTATAATCTGTATTGAAACCATCCTTATTATTCCTCTATATATCTTATGTATATTTGGATAAATGGTAGTATTGAAATCCACTTCCATGAATAAATTTATAGTCATTAACTCCCCCGAAGTTATTCAATTTCCAATGACCATTGAACATTATATTTACCCTAAATATCCATTTTAGTTTTCTTGGATATGATTATTTCAAAAACTGTATATTACTTTTTACATACAGTGTTTACTTTAAAAGTTATTTTATTAAAAAGGGAAATATTGATAAGCCTATATCCTTTAATCAATACAAATATTTGATAAGCCTCATTGATCATAAATTAAACCAATTATTTGATATATGAGCAATTTTAGGGAGATGCAAGACATGGGTTGGAGACTAGATAATGAAATCCCCCTGAAGTATTGCTAGTATCATGAGAATAATTAGTTATAAAACCTTTCTCATGGTTTTTCACCAAATTTTTTTTATATTATATTATGAATGTACTTTATTGTAATGGTTCTATGCACGTTGGAGACATGGCATTCAATAATTAGTCACTTCCTACATTCAGATTCAGATGTTATTATCATTGATATTTTCTCTATGGAAAAGTCCATGGAAGCATTTTATTGTCATTTAATTGATTAAATGTCCTTTTTTCTATTATTTACCAAAAAATATTGATTCATCCATTCCATTTAATGATATTTATGTTATTTAAATGGAAATTATTTGTGAGTTATTTACAATTTCATATTGTTTACACACATACTTCTCACCTTATTGATTACATGTTATATGTGTTCAATTATTTACCTTTTTATATTACAAAATTCCTCCCCTCCTCATTATCTTGGGTCGAGGTGAAATTGATACCTAGTCTTAGGAGACATCCATTAGATAACAAAGGCTAGAAATAAATTCAAATGGCTTCATTAATGTTTGGGATGATTTTAATTTTGAAAATAAAACAATCATAACCAAAACAACATAATCCAAAACTACTATATGGATCTTAATAATATCTTAGTATAAATCAATGTATGATAAACAAAATTATTTTGCATCAATGTACCAAGTGAAAACCAAGAACTATATTACAATACTAAACATATGGAAAATCCAAAAAAAATCAAAGACTACATGGACAAAAAAAAATAACTCTGAATAACCACTTCGCTCCATCTAAATAATATGTGTCAATGTATCATGAATCATCCTTAATAAATAAATTGGATAACATTCCTTTTTATATGTATCAATACACAATATATACAAATTCATCAATGATCCCTATAAGGGGGTGAGTAATGAAACATAGTCAGTTTTATCCAAATAAAATCACTAGTCATGCTCAAAGGATAAAACATTTTATGAAATTTTTATAAAACAAATAAAAAAATCAATACATGTTAGTAATGTATATCATATCCAATAAATTTCAATCCATTTTTTTCATGATTGAAAAAACATATCTTTAAAACCATCTCTCATATCTTGATTGGGAATAATCAATTCCATTATGCATGGCCACACAACCAACCATTCATACAAACATGGTCCTCCCTATAATCATGATTTGTTAGTCATTACTTCTCCAAGACATACCATGGTGAACCATTTTTATATTGGAATGTTCAAACCCATATCCATTCCACCTTTTATGGGGTAAAATTTATAACCTTATCGATCCTAAATACACATGAAAACAAACTAACCATTATGAAAAAAACCATTTAAAAATAAAAAGTTTAAATCTATTTCAATAAGACATTTCTTTTTTAGAAACAATAACCATCAAACCATTCCCATTAAAGGGAAAAAATCCCCTTTTTAACATCATTATTTTTAAATCCATAAAAAAATAATTATGCACAATTTTTTTACAAAATCAAAAAATCATACCTAAATAGTGTTTTTACAATGCTTTGAAAATCGATTTCATAGTTAAATTCTATAAATTAAATCCATTTGAAACTAAGACATAATATTATAATAAGACGAGTCAAGAGTGAACCCACCTATGTCAAAAACACTGGTGAAAAATGAAAACTAAATAAACTCATCAACAAAACCAGAATGAATCTCAATAAACCCACATTAGATCTTATTCCCTAAGATAAAACAATTATATCTCATCATGAGAGGGATCAATATCATATATAATTCCACAACAGACTGGATATATAAATCCAATTGAGGGAAAATAAAGATATCTATAGAAAAAAATCATGAATAAAGGCTAACAACATAATTTATCCTTCAACACACCATGATTTGACAAAATATTTATCCTGGGTGAAAGGGAAGAGTATCCACAAACATTGGGAGGAGAGAAAAAATGCGATAGTGTTGGATTAAGAGAAAATGGGTGGATTAGGAAAAATTTGAGGTGATATATACTTTTTTAGTTTCTAATTTGTTTCCATGCACGGTTAGGGTTCCCAATTAGGAAATATGTGAACAAACCATGTGTCATAACTACCTCCAAAAACCATTCAGATGGTTGGATCACATGTCAAGAAATACCATGTGCCATTTTTATTTTCCATTTGTTACAATTATCACGGATACCCCTCTATCCCTGCATAGTTTGGAAAAGCCATGTGCCTCACATTGGAACTATAGGTAGCATTTTTCCCACATTTCATGGTTTCCTAAAAGAGTTTCACTATTTCTACAAACTGTGGTGAAATTGTTCTCTACAAGAAAATCCCCCAAAAACACTTCAAAATTACTCTAAACCCTACCAAACATCACCCAAACAATTTAAATAGTTAAAATACAAAAATAAAAGGCCACATTCTTGAAACCAGTGGTGGTAAATTCTCCCCATTATTGGCTATTCCATCCCTATAAAGTGGAAAAACACCATTTGCGTGAAAGATCCCCAAGCAATGGTTGGATAGCTACTTCCCTCATTTACACATCTACTCCTGAATCTAACTATGTTCTATAAACACCCTCTCCAGATATACAAATTTCCCATTAAAGACATTATATTGTATAACCATAATCATTACATGTTTATGAACCAATGATGAATTCATATCTAGGTCTACAAAATTCCCTCGAATTACATGGGCTTGATTAGTCAGATAGTTTTTCAGTTGTGAAATGTGAAACACAATATGCACCACACTGAACTGTGATGAAAAAAACCGATATTTCACCTTTATAAACCATTAAATTATCTCAATGGAGGATATGTATTGAAAAAAATAACATTCTATTCTTTCCCTAAACTATGATTCCCAAGCCTTATATAGATTCTCAAGAACACATTATCACTCACCCTGAATAAAAGATGACATCGACGATGATCCACATATAATTTCTGCCAGATCGGAGCTAGATCCATTTTATTCCAAACAAAATGTATATTATTCCATGATTCTTGTACAAGGCTTGGATAAACTAGTGTATCTCCCCTATTTCCACACAAAAATGTCGAAAATGAATAGAGCACCCATAAAATGATTCCAAAATATCAATATTTATTGAGGCCTGATAACTATTATTTTAATAGAACTCCACTAATAGTATGTACTCTTACCATGATTTAACAAAATATATTACACAATACCAAAGCCAGTATTCCAACAATTGTACATCTATTCAGATTATCCATCAATCTAATGATAATATTCCATAATCATGGTGAACTGATCCCCATGGTCTTGCTATAAGAATTTCAAAAAATGAGATGCAGACCTCATATCTCCTTTTGACAATATTGAATATTTTATGCTATGCCCCTTTACCACTTCTCAAATATAGATTTAGACATGTATTCCAATATATGTGATTATCAAAACAAGATTAAATGGGATGAATTTTTGAGCTGATACACTATAATCCATATAAAATATTATTATTGATACCGTCTTGGTAGAACTATTTGAAAATAAATTCCTGTCTTCTCCCATTTTCAAATATTAATAGGTAAAGAGTACAACATACCAACTAGATGCAGCATCTCTGCCTCAACATTATGAAAAATGAGTAATATCTAAATAAATTCATCCACATTTTATTTTATATCGACCAATAAAAAATATGATGTCTATTCCTTATATATTCTATATTATTGGATGAATAACCTATCTTGAATGGTGATAATAAAGAATAGGTTATTCCTAACAAGCCATGGGTACAACAAGACACTTTCAAAACAACAAAACTAAACTCCCATTAATCTTCTGTCATTTAATGGAATCCCCATAATTATGTATTGAACATATTTAGAAACATTCTAAATCAGAGTCTTGTGAATCTTTAACATCCACAATCTAATCAGGTAAAAAATAAAATGGGATGAAAACTACTGAAATGCTTTGGTCTTCATATTTTAAGTGCATATCGCTATCCCTGATGTCAACTAAAACTATTATTAAGCCTCGTTCATTAATTAACCATATGAATGTATTCATAATAAATCTTCCATTTAATTTCCTTAATATGATTTATATATCTGGTAAAATTAATAGATTTGCAGATACTCCACCAATTTTTGTTTTAATATATTAAAATACATTTATGATAAAATATGATTCAAAATCTTTTGATCCATAAAAATGTAAATTTCTCACTAATGGGGTCATGACTCCATGTCCTTGAAGCATTGGCTGGGGTAGTTAACTCCAAATCAAGTGTTGAGTAGTTACTACTATGAAACTCAATTGTCGTGTGTGATAAGAAACAACATGATCTCCCTATATAAGATAACATCAAAACCTAGATCATGAAGCATCATCATAAACTATGTACCATTAACCTGATTCTAGAAATATCATGATCAATGCTGATGTATGGAAAAACTTAATCTATTTTAAAGGATTCTAGAATTCATCATTCCATTGGAATGTAAAATTTTCCCTATTAAATATGTCATCGGGAAGTTATTCACGAGAAATAATGATAAAAATGACTATAACAACCTACTTGACCAATGAAACCATGTGTGTTTGTTGAATTATTTAGAGGTTACCAATAGATAACAAAGTCTATATTTTTTTGATCCATAGAAACACCTCTTTTAGATATTACCTGGCCAAGGAAACATACCTATATATAAAAAACACTTTGATAATTTTTTATGTATACGATAATCCCACACAATTCCCAACATTACCACCAAGTGTTCCTCATGCTCAGTCCATGTCCTTGAATACACCATTATATCATCTTAAAATACCACTATATAAGGATCCATATCTCTATGTAATATCCAATTCAATAATTCCATAAATTATATTAGTTCATTCATAATAATGAAAGATAGAACCACATACATGTAATGGACATATATGATACTAGAACCTATCTTCAGAATATCCTATTTAAGAACTCCCAATTAGAAATATCCACATTGAAATTCATTTAAGATAACCACTAGGTTCCTCACAATTGATCGGACAGATCATCATTATGTATAACTGAATACCAATTATTTATAAAATCTGGGTTAAGATTAATTTAATCCACCCATAGCTAAAGAGTTACATCAACCCATTTTACAATCAAGATCGTTGCTTCCCCAAGTGACATGTTGGGCCAAAGTAACCCTTTTTTTGTTAAAAAATTATTCAAAATTTTCCCATGAAATGCATTTGTCAAATTTATCAAGAAAAAAAATCCAACCATTGGTGTGAAAGATTATATAATAAATATATTACCATCTTCTGTTTCAAATATATTGGTGTGACTATGAATACAAATATTCAATATCCTATTCAACCATGTTTCTTTTTTCTTTGATTCTTAACCACCCCGAAGGATTGTCCGATTATTCTTCTAGAGTTGAATAGTTTGATCCACTTGCCTTGGTTTGTCACAAAACGAATCTAGACACCATCCAAATAGGTCCCATAACTGGTCCATGATAAGGCCCAAAGGGTGTTCCCTATTCCCATGTTCTATCACAAGTTTGCTGGTATCTTATTTTTTGGTTTGGGAATGCTTTACCTGAATATGGATACAAAAAGGATAAAAAATAATTGAAATACCGGTTCTAAAAAACTCATACAAAAAAATATTTAGAAAAAATACCGAACTGAATACATATGATTGTACATACAAAAGTTGGTAGAAAAAAAATAAAAAAGTAGAAAAATAGCCCGAAGGACTCATCATGACAAGGGTTCATCACCCACAAGCCGCCTCCACAACTGTGCACCATGGATGGGAAATAACACCTCGAACCACCATCACCCAAAGGCTTTCCATTAATAGTGTCAAACATGAGAATGTATTCTTAATCCCAAGGGGTTTAATTAGACTATGAGCCTAAGACCAATGTGATACCACCAAGATATACCATAGGGTAAACAATAAAAGGTAAAATGCATGCCATTTTTGATAAATAAGAAGTCGTGGAAATAATTTCTAAAGAATGAAACTTTTAAATGAAAACAATTTTCAAAGGAAACATTACATTAATGAAAACATTTAAATAAATCATAGGAGATACGCCACTTTTAAGAAAAAACCACCATATTCTAATCATAAATACCCAAGATTTATTGAGCACCAATCTTGGGCACACCCTTATCCACTAGGTAGTCTTAGTCCCCATGTACCTCGTACCACGGTGTATTGTAACCAAGGAAACAGTTGTTATATTGCATGAGAAACTAGTAGGGAACATATAATCATCTTAGTGGTCCCCAATCATCATCAATATAGTTTTTTAGTGTTGTCATTATCCATTTTACTTAGTGAAATAGGGACAAAACCCATCTGGATCACTAGTGTACTAGTACATATGTGCCCTTCTAGGTACCTGAGATTCCCCCGTTGTGCTCAAACAATTATCTCATGATACCAAAAGCCATTATCACATAAACACACCAGTTCACATCATAATAAAATCAAACTAGTAGCTACAAATGTTTTCACCACTTACTCCACTCAATAAAACCTTTATAATTTTAAAAAAACAACATCACCAAATTTAAAAAATATTTACACACAAAATTGCTTTAAATTTCATAATTTCAACACCAAGGGCACACCAATATTAACCTAAGAAGAATTTTCACCACCCAAATCATTTCCGTAAACCCATTACATGATTTATAAAAAACCTAGTTTCTCATAACATATTATTGACATGTAGAACACCCAATTTAACACCAAAATATTACCTAAAATAATTTTCTGAATAAACGCCACCAAAACAAGATTTAACAGCACGAATAATAGATGAAAAGTGTTCTAAAAAATAAATGTAGCAATAATAACTCATCTAGAATTGATTACTGAAGGAATCACCTACCACAATAATGAATCCCCTTGAATTTTGGTGCGAATATCCTACCACACCACCGCCGCACCATTAGGGACCTAGATCAAGCCTAAAACCAAAATAATAGACCATGAAACTCAAAAAATAACCCTAGGTCTGAATACCAAAATGGTGTAAATTATGAACATCAAGAATAAATGGATGAAACCCCATGAAAATTGAATGAAATCCTAAGAAAATTGAATGAAGAAGGAAGGAGACCCACTTACTTGAGAGATCTTGAAGAAATATCACAAAATACATTAATACCTAAATTTCCAAACATCAAAAAATGAAAGTGAGGTTTGAATAAGTCTAAGAAGGTCACGTGAGAACTGAAATGGGAGAAAAGAGTAATAATTGAAGGTCTTAGGAAAGAATGAAGTTAACTCTTCAAATCTGAATTATTTTAAAAACCCTAATAAGTTCTTCCCTATTTTGTGATGCATACGAGCTCCAAAGAGGGGCGGGGGGAAAGAATGGGAGAATTCATGGGTTTGTTGGGCTCGGGAGGGACCTTAAATCACTAGAAAATCATTACAATTTAAAAATATTTTAAATAAATAATTTGTTTAAACTGGCAATGAGATTCTTGCTAGCCCGATTATTTAATTAAAAACCCAAATCCATCATTATTATGGATTATTAAAGGGTCCAAATTGAAATTGTGGTGTTAACAGGTTAGGGATTCCATTTTGAAAGTGGAATGGGTGAAAATGTCGAAACACTAAAGAGTTATAAAATAATTTTTTTTAAATCTGGGAATGGGATCACAGTTTAGAACAAATCATGAAATTTCTCCATTTCCACAATAAATTCAAGGGAAACCCCCACAAAATAGAAAGAGTTGAAATTAAAGGAAATATTCTATTAAAATAAGTAATGGATGTGATAATTCTCTCCACCATGAAAGACATTCTTCCCCATAATGTCAACCTGAAGCCGGATCTAAAAAAAATAATGTGTACTCCTTCTCTACACACAACATCCACTCCCAAGTCTCATGTGTATCATTCTCATGCTGCAAAAGAACTCAGACCAATGGAATATTCTTTCCCTAATGTACCATTTCTTGGAAGTCCACTAGTCACACCGGCCACTCAAGGAAAGATAAATCATGCTCTATATCCATATCCTCCCAATTTAGTACATTGGATGGATTCAGGTTGTATTTAATCAATTGGGAGGCATGAAAGAAATAATGGATGGATGTCAAGTAATAAGGTAAATCCAACCTATATGCCAATGTTCCAATACACTCATTGATTTCAAAAGGTGTGACATACCATGGTGTCATCTTCCTATGCTTTCCCAATCAACAATGGCCTAGATTAGGGACCACATCCAAGAATACCATGTCTCCCCAAGAAAATTCTAGTTCTCGAAGCCTCTTGTCAACATATGATTTATGGTGACTCTAAGCTATCAATAATCATTTCATGATCAACTTGACCTTCTCAGAAGTCTCATGCACTAGACTCAGCCCCAGTAGTAAGGTCTCACATACCTCATCCAAACACAGGGGGGGCGACAAGGCCAACCATAGAGCACCTCAAAAGGAGCCATTCAAATCGATGATTCGTTACTTTTATAATAAGAAAACTCATCCAATCATTAATGACTATCCCATGAACCTCCAAAGTCCTGAACACATGCATGAATCATGTCCTCTAAAATCTGATTTTCCCACTCTTTTTAACCATATGCTTATGGTTGGTATGTCATGCTTATCTTAATATGAGACCCCAAGGTCTTTTGAAGCCCTTCCTAAAACTGAGAAGTGAAACAGGTGGGGGGATCTATCTGAGAAAATAGCTAATGGCATGCCATGGAGTCTCACCACATCCTAAAGATACAAACGGTTCATCTCATCAACCTTAAATGTATCTCTGATCGGAATTAAGTGGTATGATATGGTCAGATGATCAATAACCACCCAAATGGCATTCTTATACTAAGGTGTATGAGGCAAGCCAACAATTAAGTCTATGGACACCTCTTCCCACTTCCAGGTAGGAATGGGTAATGGTTGGAGCAAACTGTTGGTCCTTTGATTCTCTTCCTTCACCTATCGGCATGTATAACATCTCAACAAGATGTCTGTGATGTATTATCGCATAACTGGCCACCATAAAATTTCACTTCACATCATAATATGTCTTGGTGGAACCCTTATGGACAAACCACTAAGACTGGTGGCTATCCTCTTTCACCTCATTCCGCAGAGCTAACGACACTACTGAATGGCCCTTGAAGCAAAAGATGCCCTCTGGAGACGATGACCAATCAAAGGAAGTCTCCCCACCACGATGAAACTACATCGACCACTAAAAATGCTCATCACTCGGCTATTGACACTGAATCATCTCCAAATGAAAAGGACTCTACTTAACACTCTCCATGAACACAACCCCATTTTCTTCATTGTTCTCCACATGCATCTAAGGAAAGAGCCTCATCAAATCCCACCCATCACTAGACATCCTCAAATCCTACACTAGAACACTACTCCTCAAGTAATCAGCCACCATGTTACCTTTTCCTGGGGTATAGACAATGACAATGTCAAAAACCTATAAGTACTTGATCTAGCTATGCTATCTCAAGTTGAGGTCTTTCAGTGAGAAGATAAATTCCAAAATCTTGTGATTAGAGTAGACAAAAAACTTCTCCCCAAATAGGTTGTGACACCACATCTTCAAATCATGTGTTATAGCTGCTAAATCAATTTCATGGGTTAGGTAATTCTTTTTGTGTGGTCGGAGTTGGCGGGAGCCATATTCCACCACATGATCATCCTGCATAAGCACACACCCAAGACCCATACCTGAAGAATTACAATATACCACACCCCATCACGGCCTCAGGTAAAATAAGTATGGGTTATGGTAGTCAACCACTGCTTTAAGTCCATGAATTATTCCTTACATTCTGGTCCCCATACAATCTTCACACCATTATGGGTGAGTGTAGTCATCAGTGAAGAAGCCTGAGATAAGTTACAAACAAACCACCTGTAATAACCATCCAAACCAAGGAAACTCTTGATTTCAAATATATTCTTTGGTTGCTCCCTTGGCATGACCACATTGATCTTCTTGGGGTCCACTAAAACCCCTACTCCAAGGACACGTGACCTAGAAATTTCAACTCCTAGATACATAATGTGCATTGAGACAACTTTGCAAAATGGTGATGCTCTTGAAAAGTGTACAAAATGTTCCTAAAGTGATGTTCGTGTTCCTCCTAAGAGACATAGTATACTAGAAAGTCATCCATGAACACCACAATGAAGGAATAAAGATACTGGTCGAACACCCGGTTCATGAGTCCCATAATGTCCACTAGATCATTGGTCAATCCGAAGGGCATGACAAAATACTCAATGTGGTTGTACCATCTTTGGATGGCTGTCTTTGGGATATCTTACTTTTTCACCCTATGTTGATGATATCCCAAAAGAATGTTGATTCTAAAAAACCAATTTCCTCCCTTCTTCTAATCAATAAAGTCATATATTCAGGGAAAAATATATTTGTTCTTGATTGTAACCTTATTCAGATTCTAGTAGTCAATCCACAACCAGAGGGATCCATCAGTTTTTTTTTCGCAAAAAACACAAGAGCGGTCCATGGAGAGACGCCTGGGTGAATGAATCCTTTGGATTATATGTCGTCTAGCAATATATTTATTTCCCCTATCATGGTGGGGGCCATACGATATGAGGGAATATATATAAGCCATGTTCCCAGTGCCATATCAATCGAGAACTCTACAACTCACTCATGGGGAAAACATGAAAAATCATCTAGAAATACATCCAGAAACATATCAACTACATGGGGTAGTCCACCATTAAGAGCAAGACCGTCATCCTCTATCACGAGTGATAATAAATAAAAACACATATCTCCCAACTCTTGGATTGGAGGTCCTACATGACTTTTTTGAGGATCCCATTCCCCATGAAAAACCATATGACTCTTATCAGGTGCTGGGAAACTGACCAGCCGCCTATAGAAATCGATATGTGCCAAGAAGTGTACTAGAAAATCCATGCCATGTATTATGTCAAACATATCTATATCTATGTCCAAGAGGTCCCAATCTATCTCAACCCCTAACATGGAACTCACACACGATGAGCACCTGAGACCATACTCTGTCCTCTTTCCCAGTAGCGTCTCCAACTCCATCACAAAATACAACAACTCGATTGGAAAATTCAGTGTGCTCACGCTGCCATGGAATGTAGGAGGCTTATTTTTCAAGAAATACTAGTCCTTGCCCTTCCTAGGACCAGTCTTATCTTCCCTAACATGAGTTTAAATAGGATCCAGTCCATTTCCTAGTTCTTAGACACCCCGAACCACAACCTCTACTAGCATCTGACCATGTAGTGAGGGAGAACACTAATTGAATTACTCTAGTGGGTGCATGGGAGCTTTCTGGGGTGGAATTTTGTGAAAAAAAGGCAACATTCACAAGAGAAAAAAAATCTGTAAAAATTTTCTGAAACATTCCATCAATATTATGAAGTATAATGTAGCCAAAAACATTACAACAATAAAATAAACCACTAATTCACTCTCCTCTGATGTCCATGGAATTCTGGAGCCTACCTGTGTCACCTGGAAGTGATGTAAAACAAACAATTCCATTGTCCCATGGTGACCCAAGGTCATCCAAGAGTGGTGTGGGCCAGGCACCTTACTCATGACCAAAAATCTGAGCCTTAGTAGTCCCAACTTTTCTCTAGCCCGAATCATCCTAATGTTAAAATATAATCCAAACCCATTAACATTCTCTGATACCATTTGGTCATAAACTGAATATAGACTCCATTAAAACCGGTGAAATCCTGGCCCATGACAAGGACCAAAGGGAGTCCCCTATCCCTATGTCCTGGAACACATTTCCAGGAATCATATAATTTGGATTGGGAATGACTTACCTCAATATGGATACATAAAACTTCAGGAAAAATTGATAAACCAAATATAAAAAATTAATAGAAAATAAGATTTAGAAAAAATCCAGAACTGAATACATATGTTTAAAAATACCAAAGTCATATAAAAATAAAAACATCTGAAAAACATCCCTGAGGACTCCACACAACATGGGGTCATCACCCACATTCCACCTCCACAACTCTACACCATGGATGTGATCTAACACCCCGAACCCCCATCACCCAATTCCTTTCCTTTACCTGTGTCAAATATGAACATGTCTACTTACACCCAATGGGTGTATGTAGGGTGTGATCCTATCACCAATAGGATACCACAAGAGATTCTATATGGTAAAAAAACAAGATAAAAAGAATGCCATTTTTTGATAAACAAGAAGTGGTGGAGATAATTTCTAAAGAATGAAACTTTTAAATGCAAACAATTTTCAAAGGAAACATTCCATTAATTAGAAAATTTCAATAAAACATTTAAGATATTGTATTTTTAAGAAAAAAACACTATATTCCAAATATAAATATAGAAGTGTCAGTGAGCACCAATCTTGGGGCACTAGGTACTCTTAGGCCCCATGTACCTCTGACCTCTGTGTAAAGTAAATAGAGAAAAATCTATTCTCATGCATGGGACACTAGTAGGGAACATTCCCATAACCTAGTGGTCCCCAATAAACTTTAATATAGTTTTTTAGTGTAGTTGTTATCAATTATTCTCAGTGAAACGAGGAAAATACCCGTCTAGATCATTTGCATACTAGTACAAATCCTTCCTCCTAGGTACTCGTGATTCCCCCTTTGTGCTCAAACTATTATATCATGACACAAAAAGCCATTATCACATAAAAACATCATTTCTGGTCATAGTAAACTCAAAAAATATCTACACATGTTTTTCACCACTTACACCACTCAGTAAGACCATTAGAATTTCTACAAAATAACTTCACAAAATTTTACTATGCTTTACACTCAAAATCCCTTCAAAAATTACAATTTGGACACCATGGGAACACCCATATTCACAAGAAAAGTATTTTCAGCACCCAAGACATATCTATAAACCCATTACTTGATTTATAAAACCACTCCATTTTTCATATCATAAGATTGACATGTAAAGTACACAATTTAACATAAAATTGGTATGTAAAATCATTCGCTCAAAAATGCCCCCAAAACTAGATTTCACAGAAATTAAAATATATGATAATTATTTTAAAAATAGAAATGTTGAAATACTAAATATTCTATCATTTATTACATACCATAAAAATTAAAACCCCAGAATCATGGAGCAAAAATCTTACTACACCACAGTCGCACAACTAGGGACCCATATCAATCCTGAAACCAAAATAGTAGACCAAGAAACTAAAAATAAAATCATAGCTTTGAATCCGTAAATTCTGTAAAATAGTAACATCAAGAATAAATTGATGAAACCCTATGAAAATTGAATAAAACCCTAATAAAATTGAAAGAAGAATGAAAGAGACACACTTACTGGAGGAATATTAAAGAAATAACCCCAAATACAATTGTATCTGAATTTAGAAACTACTAAAAATGCATGTGATGTTTAAATAAATATGATAAGGTAATTTTAGAACTTAAATGGGGGAAAAAGAGTATGAATTGAAGGAGTTGTGGAGGAATGAAGTTACCTCTTCAAATATGGATGATGTGAGAAACCGTAAATTGTTTTACCATATTTCGTGATGTATACGAGCTCCAAAGAGATGGGAAATAGAATGCGGGAATTCCTGGGTTCAGTGAGCTCAGTTGAGACTTGTAATATCGATAAAATCATAGCAATTGAATTAAATATTTAATAAAAATTATTTTTAAATACTGTAAATGTGATTCTGGCTCGCTCAATTCCTTAATTAAAAACCCAAATCCCCCATTATTATGAATTCCTAAAGGGTACAAATTGAAATGGTGGTGTCAATTAGTTCGGGAGGACATTTTGGAAATGGAATGGGTGAAAAATGTTAAAAATTAAAGAGTAATAAAAAAATTGGGTTTTAAATTAGGAAATGGGCTCCTAGTTTGTCCCAAATCATAAAAACTCAAAATTTCCACCAAAATTGTATGGCAAACCTCCACAAAAAAATTGATATTAAATGAAATTTACATTTAAAATAAGTCATGGATGTGACAATTATATCCACCATTAATGACTTTTCTCCCCCAAATGTCATCCTCAAGCTCGATCGAAAAACCAAAATGGGTACTCCTTCTGAACCCACAACATCCGCTCCCAAGACTCATTTGTATCATTCCCATGCTTCCAAAGAACCTGGACCAGTGGAGTAGAATTTCCCAGAAGTACTTTTTAATAGATGTCCACTATTTTCACTGGACACTCAAAAATAGATAAATTAGGTTTTATATCAAACTCCTCCCAAATCAATACAAGGGATGGATCTGAGTTGTATGTCTTCAATTGGGAGACATGGAAGACATCATGGATGGATATCAACTGATAAGGTAAATACAACCTATATTCCACCTCTCCAATACGCTCGGTGATCACAAAAGGTCTTACATACCTTAGTGTCAGATTACCTTACTTTCCCAATCGTTAATGGCCCAAACGAGGGGCTACATTAACAAATACCTTATCACCAACAAAAACTATTGGTCTCGACACCTATGGTTAGAATATGATATATGACGACTCTGAGTTACCAATAAACATTTCATGATCAAATTTACCTTCTCAGAAGTCTCTTCCACTAGACTCAGTCCCAACAGTGAGGTCTCACCAACCTCTACCAAAAACAGGGGGTTTGAAAAGGCCGACCATTTAACACCGTAAACGGAGCCATTATAATCGAAGATTGATAACTGTTATTATACAAAAAATCAACCAATACCAAATGGATATCCTAGGATACTTCAAAGTCTACAACAAATGCATGATGAATGTCCTCAAAAATATGATTATCTCACTCTATCTGACCATCCATTTGAGGATGGTATGCTGTCCTCATATTAATATGACACCCCAAGGCCTTATAAAGGCCTTCATAAAACCAATATGTGAAACTAGGGTCTCTATCTGAGACAAATTCTGATGGAATGCTATGGAGTCTCACCACCTCCTGAATATATAAACTGCCCAAATCATCCACATTAGATGTTTCTCTGATCGAAATGAAGTGGGATGATATGGTCAGACAACTAATCACCACCCAAATTGAATTATTACACTGGGGTGTACGAGGAATGCAAAACAAGGAAGTTTATGGAATCCTCGTCTCACTTTTAGGTTGGAATGGGTAATGGTTGCAACAAAACAAGGGCCTTTGAAGCTCTACTTTCACTTACTGGCATGTGTAGCATCTCGAAAAGAAGTCCTCGATGTATCATCACATACCATTCCACCAAAAAATGACTCCTCACATCATAATACGTCTTGGTGGCACCCTTATGGAAAAACCACTGAGACTGGTGTCTATCCTCCATCACCACCTTCCATATAGATAACGACACTACTAAACGGCCCTTGAAGCACAATATTCTCCCAGGACATGATGACCAATCAAAGGACATCTCTGCACTAGGAAGAAACTACCTTGACTACTAAAAAAGCTCAACAGTAGTCTATTCCCACTGAATAAACTCAAAAAGATAAGTATTCAACTAAACTCTCGCCAAAAAATGCACCCCCATTTTTCTCCTTTGTATCCACATGCATCTGAGCAAAGAGAACCCATGAAAGTCCACACATCACAGAACTGCCTCAATATCTGCACTGGAACTCTTATTCTCAAGGCATAAGCCACCATGTTACCTTTTCCTGGGGTATAGACAATGACAAATTTAAATCCCTACATGTACTCAATCCAGGGATAGTGGCTCAAGTTGAGGTCCTTTTGTGAGGAGATATAGGCTATGATTTTGTGACCAGAGTAGACCAAAAAATTCCCCCCAAAGAGGTAGTGACACCAACTCTTCAAAGAAGTCAACACAACTACTAACTCCAAGTCATGGGTTGGGTTATTATTTTCATGCAGTTGGAGTTGGCGGGAGCCATATGCCACCATGTGATCTTCTAGCATAAGCACACACACAAGACCCATACCTAATGTATTTCAATAGACCACATACCACATACCCACCTTAGGTAAAATCAGCAAATGGGTGCTATTAAACCAACACTTCAGCTCCTTGAATGATTCCTGACATTCTAGGCCCCTTAGAAACTTCACTCATTTATTCATGAGTGAGGTCATCAGTTAATCATGCCCTGAGAAGTCATGAAAAAACCGCCTGTTATAACTTGCCTGGCCAAGAAACTCCTGATCCCAAACACATTCTTCGGTTTCTCCCATGACATGAATTCATTGATCTTCTCAGTGTCCACAAAAAATCTTTATATGAGATCACATGCCCTAGAAAGTTCCCCTCCGCCATCCATAATGTGCATCTAGACAACATTTCATAAAGGCAATTCTCTTGCAATGTGCCCAGAACGTTCTACATGTTATGTTCGTATTCTTCCTCAAAGCCATAGTATACTAGAAAGTCATACATGAACACCACAACTAAGGAATCGAGATATAAGTGGAACATTTGGTTTATAAGTTCCATAATAACCAATGGAGCGTTGGTCAATCCTAAGGGCATGACCAAATACTCAAAGTGGTTGTACCTACTTCAGAAAGCTGTCATTGGGATATTTTCCTCTTTCACCCTGAGTTGATGATATCCCAACTACAAGTCAATTTTATAAAACCACCATTAACCCTTCCACTGATCAAACAAGTCATCTATTTGGGGCATTAGATATTTTTTCTTGATTTTTACCTTTTTCAGATTCTGGTAGTCAATGCACAACCAGAGGGATCTATGAGTCTTTTTCGCAAACAACACAAGAGAAGCCCAAGGAGAGATTCTTGGGCAAATGAATCCTTCAGATCTTAAATCATATAGTTCTATAATTACTTACCTCACCTATATGGGGGCTATTCGATATGAGGGAAGAGATATTAGTTTTGTTCCCAGTGCATGATCAGTTGAGAACTCCAAATAACACTTTGGGGAAAACATGAAAAATCATCTGAAAATACCTTTGAAAACAGTTCAACTACATGAGGTAGTCCTCCATCAGGAGCCTGACCATCATCTTATATCATGAGCAACAATAACTAAAAATCAACATCCCGCAACTCTCAGAATGGAGGAACTAGAAGACTTGGGGGAGGATCCCATTCCCCATTAGAAACCTAACAACACCCACAAGGTGTCGTGTAACAGACAAGCCGCAAATAGAAATCAATGTGTTCCTGGATGTGTAATAACAAATCCAATCCATGTATTATGTCAAATAGATTCATATAATTGACCAAGAGGTCCCACACCATCTCAAGAACTGAAATGGAAAGCACACAAGGCAGACACCTGATACCCTACTCCTTCCACTTTCCCAGTGGCGTTTCCAACCCCATCGCAAAATAAAACAACTCGATTGGAAAATTCAGTGTTTTCACACTAGCTCGGAATGTTAGAGGATTATTTTTTAATAAATCCTAGTCCTTTTCCTTCATTGGACCAGTCCTATCATTCCTAACATGAGTAGGAATCGAATACAGTTTATGTCATTGTGCTTAGATTGCCCGAACCACATCCTCTACTGGCCTCTGATGAAGAAATGAGGGGGAACCCTCTATGGCTTCCTCCCATGGGTGCATCTGATCTTTTTATGGAGGGATATTGCGACCAAAAGGACAAAAATAAAAATAGAAAAAATTAGTACAAATTAGTACAAATGTTCTGAAAAAATACATCAATATCATCATATATAATGAATCCAAAAACATTACAACAATAAAACAAACCACTACTTCACCACCACCGGATGTCTAATTGTAGTCTGTAGCCTACACCTCTCACTGGATGTGAAGTCAAAAAAACAATTCCATTTTACAATGTTGACTCAAGTTCTACAAAGAGAGGTGCTATCCAGGAACCTTTCTCATGACCAGAACATTAATCCCCCATAGTCATAGCTCCTATCTAGCACAACTCAACATCAAATAATAATATAACCCAAAAACATTAACTTCATCTGATACCATTTTGTTACGAACCGAATCTGTTCACCATCAAAACTGGTTCCAAACCTGGTCTGTGACAAGTATGAAAGGACATTCCCTATCCCTAAAGGCTGTAACAAGTTCCTGAGTATCATATATTTTGGTTTGGGAATGATTTTCCAGAATATGAATCTATAAAACATCAAAAAAATTAATAAAATGAATCTGAAAAATTTATAACAATAAAGATTTAGTCAAGATAAAAAACATAATATAAATTTTTAACCATAAAAAATAAGCCTAAAGACAAATAAAAATAGCAGTGAAACAACCCCATGGACTCCACACTACTAGGGGTCATCACACAAAAGCCGCTCCATAACTCCGCCACATGAATGAGAACTAACACCCCAAACTACCCTCACCCAATGCCTTTACTCTACCTGTGTCAAACATGTTGATGTATACTTACACCCAGGGGTGTAATTAAGGTGTTATATTAATCACAATATGATATCACTAAGGGATTCCATAGGGTAAACAATACATGAAATAAATAATTACATTTTTGATAAATAATAAGCGGTGGCAATAATTTCTAAAGAATGAATCCTTTAAATGCAAAAAGTTTTTAAAAGAAAACATTCCCATAATGAGAGTATTTCAATAAAAAATTTAAGATGCTTTATTTTCAAGAAAAATCCACCATATTCCAAAGATAAATACACAAGATTTAATGGGCGCCTATCTTGGGAACACTCATAGGCACTAGGTATTCTTGGGCCCCATGTACCTCGTACCTCGGTGTAATGTAACCATAAAAAATTATTTATCATGAATTAGCCACTAGTAGGGAACATACCCATAACCTGTTGGTCCTCAATAATCATCAATATAGTTTTTTTGTGTTGTCTTTATCCATTTTTCATAGTGAAATAGGGACAAAACCCATCTGAATCACTAGAATACTAATACATATCAATCCTCCTAGGTACTTGGGATTCTCCCTTTGTGTTTAAACTATTATCTCATGATAAAAAATTCATTATAACATAAAAAATCAGTTATTATTATAATTAACTCAAAATAATAGATACAAATGTTTTCCACCACTTAGAGCACTCAATAAATCCTTTAGAATTTTATGAAAACAACTTCAAAAAAATTTATAATGCTTTATAAAAAAATTCCCATAGAAAATCACACATAGAACACCATAGGTACACCCATATTCACTAGAAAATAATTTTCAGCCCCAAAAAATTTCTATAAACCCATTACATAATTTATAAAACAACCCCATTTTCATAACATAATATTGACATGTAAAACACCCAATTTAACACGAAATTGTTACCTAAAATCATTTTCTCAACAAACACCAACAAACCCAGATTTAACAGCCAGGATAATAGATGATAAGTTTGATAAAAATATAAATTTAGTAATATTAACTCACCTTTTATTATTAACCATGGAATCAACTACCATAATAAGGAAAATCCTTGAATCGTGGTGTGAAAATCCTTTTACACCACCGCTGCACCACTAGGTACATAAATCAAACCTAAAACCAGAATAATAGACCAAGAAAATAATAATAAAACCCTAGGTATGAATCCCTAAATTCATTACATTATGATCATCAAGAATAAATGGAAGAAACCCTATGTAAACCGAATGAAACTCTAAAAAAATTGAATGATAAAGGAAGGAAACCCACTTAATTGGGGTATTTTGAAGAAATCACCCCAAATACAATACTAGAAGAATTTTTAAATAGCAAAAAATTTATGTGAGGTTCGAATAAGAATGAAATAGTCATGTGAGAACTGAAATGTGGGGAAATAGTAATAATTGAAGGCGTTATGAAATAATTAAGTTACTTATTCAAATATAGACTATTTGTGAAACTCTATGATGTTTTTCTCTATTTTTCGATGCATATGAGCTCCAAGGTTGGAGGGGGAAAATGGGGGCACACCTGGGTTCAGTGGGCATGGGTGAGACTTGGAATCCCCAAAAAATAAAATCAACTAAATAATATATTAAATAAACTATTTTTTAATTTGGAAATGGGATTCTGGAGGAACGAATACCTTAATTAAAAACCAAGATACACCGTTATTATGGATTCCTAAAGGGTGAAAATAAAAATGGTGCTGTTAATAGGCTAGGGAGGAAATTTTGGAAGTCGAAGGGGTGAATTTTTTGAAAAATTAAAGATTTATAAATGAAACAAAATTGGTTTTTAAATATTGATATGGGCTCACAGTTTGGCCCAAATCATGAAAACTCACCATTTCCACCAAAAATTCATTTGAAAGCCTCCACAATAAATAAATAAGGGAAATTCAACAAAATTTACCTTTAAAAAAATTTATGGATGTGACATGTTTTATCCCATCAGTTCCCTCTAAGTAAGGTTTGAAAATCATAGAAAATAATCTAAAATAGTTGTAGGTCCACATGTGGCTCAGGTGAAATCACTTTATTTGAATCCCCTTATATGTGTTTCGATAACACACAATGAGTTCCATTTTATATAACCAAAAAAATACCATAAGTCTCACATTCTATAATCTAAATGTTTAAAAATTCCAATTTTACCATATCAAAACTATCACAGAAAGGCTTTCCAAAAATTCCACACCAACTATTGGGAACCCAATTTTGAAAACTGCATCATTAATTTTAAAATCAATCAATTTTAAAAATACATATATAATGACATATCAAATTTTAATATATTTTCCTATAAATATAAAAAATAATCATTTTTTGTATAAAATGATAAATTATGATATAATATGAAATTTTCAATCCTAGTAGTATGTCAATTCTATGAATTCATGTCATTATTTTTTCATTAGACAAACCCAAGATAAATAGTTAAAACTCATATAAGTGACTATAAAAAATTATGTAACCACTCCCTAGTTACATTATGTTAAACAAAACATGGTTAGATACTCCTTTTTTATGTTATACATTTCATGTTCTGATAGTCTGAAACAGTTCTACCATCACATGTCGAGGACTAATCAAGAATTATTTTCCAACTCCAAAATTGAAAAAACAATACTAGTTGTCCCAAAATGTATGAAAACCTGACCAAGGAAAATACCATATTTATTACCCCACTCACCTAATTTTCATGAGACAAGGATGAATTTCTACTAGGTATGAGGAAACATCCACAAGAAGCCAATGGATGGTAATTCCAAGGGATTCATAATAGTTGGGGGGACACATTTACCTTTGAAAATATAATAACCACAACCAAATAAACCATAAACCAATTCTACTATATGATTCATGATAAAAAAATAGTATAAATCAATGTGTGACACACTAATCAAAACTACATTAGATTACCGAGAAGAAACCAAGACCAATATCACAATACAAATTAGAAGACAAAACCCACAAAGATCAATGAATCCAAAGACATCAACATAGAAACTCATAATAATCTCCATATCCAACTCAACAATCAATGTAAAAGTATCAAGAATAGTAAATAAAGAAATGTGAAACATTATCTTTACCTGTTTCCTTATACACAATATCTATAAAATCACTAACATTCCCATAATGGGGGTGAATAATGAAAATCATTAGGTTTTCCCAAAATGACTTCCCTACTCACACTAATAGGAAAAAACATTGTTGATAATTAATATAAAATAATTTTAATCATTTTTACTATTATATAAAATCCATGTAGATGCAAAAAAATAGTTTTCCATGAATGAAACCAAACAACTCCTTAAAAAGTTTTGTCAAATCTTGGTTTGGCATAATATATTCCACATTAAATGTCTAAAAACCAAACATGTATTAAACCATGGACCTCCCTATACTCATGATAAGTGAGTAATCCTTTCATTATGAAAACTCTTTATGAACCATTTTAATTTGGTAATATTCATAGCCTTGTCCATCAAAATTTTATGGGACAGAATTCATACCATTATCCACCCTAATTGCACATGAACACACCCCAACCATTATTCCAAAAACTGATTACAAAAAAATCAATCCATTTCAAAGAAACATTCCTTTTATTGAAAAACTCTTAATAAGACGATTTATATGAATAAAAATCCACATTTTAAAATCATCTTTTCTAAATCAATAAATAATGTACTTTCTACGATAATAAGTTTTCTAAAAACCCCAAACCATCACTAAAGAGGGGTTTTAACTTGTTTTGAAGATAATTTTCACTTATAATTTCAAGCTATTCAATAATATTGATTCTAATACTTCATATTATAATAATAGTAGTAAATATTGAAACAACCTATAATGGAAACTATTGAAAAACTAATAACAACACAAATTTCTCAACCAAACCAGACAGAATCTCAAAAAACCCTCCATAGACCTTGTTCACTAACAATAAAACAACTATATCTCATCATTATTGGCATTAAAAGTGTATATATATATATCAACAATGTACTATATATATGAATCCAAGAGAGGGAATATGAATATATCAATGTAATGAAACCATGAATGGAGACCTACCTTGAATTCTAATCTTCAATGCACCAATATTTTCCAATGGATCACTACTAGGTCAATGGATAGAGCCTCTAAATCCTTAGGTAAGATATAAAACTAATTTTGGATTGAATTAATAAAACAATTAGAGGTTTATGAGAAATTTAAAGTGATATCCACTTTTTTGTTCGAATTTTAAACTCATGATGTTTAGGACTCCTGGTTAGGAAATGAATAAGCCTACCACATCCTGAGAACACACTTAATATGGCTAGATAATATAGTTATAAAAACCATACACCAATAATATTTTTATATTTCTTCCATATTACATGGTTACTCTTTGGTGGCCACATAGTTTGGATAAACTGTGTGCCTAACGAGTACCCCCCCTCTCTCCACATTGCACTTTTCTATGATAGAGTTGAACGATTTTTACAAACCATTATCAGTTTGTTATTTTATATTAAATACCCCACGAAAAATTGAAATTTCTAACAAACCATCTTAAATATCACCCAATCAATTTTCATACATAAAACACTTAAATAAAGGGTAACTTTCTTGAAATCGAGGGTGTTGCACTTTTTTATTATTCTCATTATTCATTATTGCTTCTTCTATACATAACCCTTACTGATCATATTAGATAACAATGTTTTTTTCTTTTTTCATAGAAATCCATGAACTGTAATACCACTGTTATTCATAGATTTATCATGACAGAATAATTATATTTAAAAAAATTATATTATAATTTTTTTATTCCATTATATTTTACTACTCATGTATTATTCTAGTTTTCCATAACTACTAACATATTTTTTTTGGGAACTAAATCTTGTTTCTATGCCATTGTAATGATATTAGACCCTAGTTGTGGGATTATGGGATATGGATTTCCATATTTAACATGAAATTAATTAATCGACGGTATTTTTAAAAAATATGTTTGATGAATTAGAGAGAGAGGAATCTAAATGTGTTTGGCATACCAAAATTATCTATTTTTGATATAAGTCATGAATTTCTTGTTTCATTGGAATTTATTAATGAAACAATTTTGTCAATGTTACAGATCCTTAACGGACAAACTCATATTCATCCATTTTATGGTTTTTAGTAGAATCATTATGAGCAAATATCTTTATCTTTCTAGATTTGACAACATCAATATTATCATTAAATTCCAATTATGTTATCATAAAAAAATTTGTCGAATAATGAGAAAAAACTTGGTTTTATAGAAATGATATTCATATTGAGTTCCTCCTCTTAAGATAGGATATTATTTTGTTCTAATTCAAGAAAATTAATTTTTCATTAGACTATTATTTTTTATTTTTTCCATATAGATTTGACAAGATCATTTCCTCTCTTGAACTAATTATTTATATGGTATATATATTTACAAAATAATATTATAAATTAATATGTATTTATTTTTTATAATATCTCATCAATTATCACCACACCTTCTATGGCCACTTATTTTCCATTAGCCACATCAATTTATCTAATTCCTCAACATGTTTAGAAAATTTTAATTTATTTTTCCAAATAAAAAAATTATCTTTATTAACATTCATAGTATTCTAAAAAACATCACATATCTTAATTTTTTTTATTTTGAAACCTATTACCTTTCATTTTATAAATATTATCTCCTTCAAAACTTGACATATATACCTCAACATTATGATCATCCAAACCACATTTAAAAAAACTTTTTTCGAGAATATGAAATTTATTTTGGATATATATGTATGATGAAGATCTAGACACTGGTTTTACCATTTTTGATTTTGTCTTCTTTGGCAAACTTAATCTCCCTCTTGGTTCTTGCATCATTTTAGGTAAAGATATATTTAACCAGAACGAATTGGAATTGTTTCTATACTTACTACCACACCATAAAGACCTATGAAACATAAATTTTATATGTGGATTCCATTTCTATCTATATTAAAATCAATGTTTTCATTATTTAGTACATTACATCTATTTCTTAATGTGAAATTATTTTCTTAGTGTCACCCATTCATCTGATGGTGAAGAGTGTATCTCAACAAAAATCTTTGTATAAACATGAATAATTTTTTTTGATACCAACCACATTTGTTTTAATTGATTCTTAATTTTAATTAAAAATATAATACTATACATGATAGTTGTAATATTTAATCTCAAAGGTTTTATAATATTATCCATTAAAATCCAATGGTTTATTGACTTTTCATGTTCAATTTTTCAACTCATGTGGATATTTGACACATATGGACTTGGTTTCAAAGAGATATTTTTTTTTCATCATCCTTATCATTAATATAACACATTATATCTCTAATATCAATATAAGCCAATTTATGCCACTTTATTTCATAAATATATGATATTTCATTCGGTCTCATTTCTTCCTTCTTAGTAGAGAATTTTTTATTTTCATTCTCATAAATCTTATTTTTTATTCATGATTGATTGTATCTATCCAATTTAAAATTTTTATTTATCAATAATAAACCCATCATGATCTATCATTTATTATCCATCATCGGTGCAACATGATGAATCACATCAATTCATTATATGAGAAAACAATCGAAATACCTTATTTAATAACAAAATAATGATGAATCTTTGTTTTTATTTCTCATTAATTTCATAACATTATTACTAAAATGATTATTCTTATTATTGTCCAATTTTTGTTTATAAATTTTCTTATTAAAACATATTTGATTCTGATTCTATGACCTTCTTCATGGGATTATTTTAAAAAAAATTAAATTGGTAACAATAATTGTAAAAATTCTATTAATTCATAATATTTTTCATCCACTATCAAATTAGGAATCATTATGATAAATGAAAAATATTTGAATGATAGTATTCACCATCCATATCCCTATTTTAATAAAATGATTCAATAATATATTTTATTTTATCTTTCCCTTTTATTTTTTTCCTCAAATTATATTAAAATATTTAATTACTTCTTAAGAGTAGGAATTTTACTCATCTCAATACCAATGTAAATTACGTGTAATTAAACAAGAGGGAAATCCTATGTTTTTTTCCAAGGATTAAATTCATGAGTCAAAATGGTTTGGGAAATTCCACAACAACTTTTAAACAATGCTGGATTCTCCATGCCTATATTCCAAAACTCTGATATTCTATATAATCCTCTTGACCGTTTTAATGTAGTAATATATAGTGATATAATAATCCATATCGATGTATAAAATTTTGATCCTATATAATTATAGGCTAGATTATATGAGTTTTACATTAACTTTTTAAATGAGTTCAGAATTTTCCATAGATTTCATTGTGAATTTGGAGACCCATGACCTTTTTTATACCTTTACTAAGAGAGACACATCGATAGAATGTTGAAAATTTCCATACAATGCCAGATTCACCTTGTCTATTTGAATATTGTACACTATATAAGAACTTTGATAACACCCAAATATAGTAGAACCATTTACTTCTAGGATAAGTATAGAAGGCTGGGAAGCATCATATTCCATCAACTATGATAATTATTTCCATCACATAAAAGAACACCACATATATTGACAATGTAATGATTGAAAATATTTGAAAATTATCCCTTGTATGTAAGAATCTATTTAATGATGAAATAATCCATTTTCACATTTATTAATATGAATAATTTGGTGATATTAATTGTCATATGTTATGTAATTATAACATATAAAATGAAATAATTTTTACTAAAAAAATTTCCAATAAATTTTTTATTAAAATGAGTAATTTCTGAATTTTGGAAATTTAATAATTAAAAATATTTTTGTTTTTTGAAATAATAATATAAAAATTAACTTAGCATGAATAATTTTGATTTTTAGAAAATATTTATGTTTCGATAAATGGTGAAAATGAGCATTTTGTTTAAATTTCATATTTTTAAATAAATTAAGTAATTTAAAAACCCAATTATGTTTCAATATAATTATAAAAAAATAATTGTTATTTAGATTTATTTAATCTAATTAAATAATTTTTAATCAACTTTACATTGAATTTCAATATAATTGTATTTTTGGCTTTAAAACCAGGTTTTAAACTCTTTTCTAGTGCATAATATTTCTCCATTTTAACTAATTAAGAGAATCCTAAATGAGGAAGTTATAAAATTAAAATTAAATATTATAAATAAATTAATTTTATTTAGGATTCATATTAATATTATTACTCACATATTTAAAACAAAACTCTCTTTTTCTTGAAAAATACACTTCTGTAAATATCTTTTTTTATACCATCTATTGGAATTATATTAAATTAAAATATTAACTCTCTAGAAATAAATTTTGAAAAATGGATTCTATATTTGGAATAATAATAATTGATGGGAAAAATCTATCAAGGTATCATTAAAGAATTTTTTGAGGTGATTGTGTTTGTTGACAAAGTGGGCCTCTATGTTGTATTTTTTGACAAAGAAAACCATGTCATATAAATTTGTTGACAAAGGGGATTTCATTGAGGCATTTCATGTTCAAGGGATGTTGTTAACGATCCATTTTTGAATCAAGAACGTCGACAAAGGAATGATCGATCTGGAGGTGGTTCAAAAAGAGTCGATACAAGGTCACACCATTTTGCAGTGTTTAACAAATTTTTGGGCCTGCAAATCGACAAATAGAGAAAAGTTTTTTGGAAAAGGGACATGCGCACCGGTGTCTTGGAGGATTGTAAAATTTCACTCCATATGTTTTTCAAGATCATAACAACAAAATCTGAAAAAGGGAAAAGGGGCACCCAAGTTTAATGTTTGGTCACAAAAATGACTTGCACAATCTAGACTAGGGTGGCGAGACTTGCACGCCGAGGGGAGACTTGCGTGCCATTGCACTGGGTATCCATATGACTATAAATAGAGTTTGAACCCTTCTCATTCTGGGTGAGTTCAAAACTTAGAGAAAATCAGAGCTCCGGTCATGCAGGTGTGGTGGTCGCACAAGTGGTGGTGTGGTAGCGCATGTAGAAGTTGTGTGCCAGTTGTTTATTACGCATACAGAGTGGTTTGGGTGAGAAAGGAATGGAGTCGCCCAAGTTTTTAGTTGATCAAGGGGGTGTCGGGTAAGTGGTTAGGTGACACTTGCACGCCAGGTTTTGAAGAAGCGTGATAGTTCATGGTTGGGTGAAAATAATTTGTTGGGAATAGAAGGGTGTGAGTCACAGACGTTTGGAGTTGCAGAAGATAGTGTCACGCATGTTGTTGAGGTGATCTTGAACACTAGTTTTAACATGCACGCCGAGACTTGTGCACCGACTTAGAGAAGGGCGATAGGTATGGTTGAAGCATGGTAGTGATTTAGGGATGTGTTAAAGCTGGAAGATAGTCTGATACCTTCGGTGGAAAATGAGACTCATCGATGGGTGAATGTTGGAAATCAATAGAGCATCTACATAGAACATAGGATGCATTCATTAGTGATAATTAAGAGACATACAGGTTCATAAAATTTGAGTGGATCCTTTACAGAGTAGTGAGTAAATTAAGAGGAAGAAGGTAATCCTCTCCATCGGAAGTGAGGTAGAGAGAGAAAAACAGGGAGTGACCCTTTGGAAAGCAGTGAGCTGACCCTAAGCATTGTAATATCAGTGCACCTGGGAATAGAAGTGATCTATCTGGAACATTGTAAACAGCACTACACATTTAGTGGATTTGGTAGATCAGCACATAGTTGGTGTATACTCCTTCGATATAGCCCAGTGAGGGTGAGCCAAGTAAAAATCGTTATGTCCTATGAATGCTTTAGTTTCTGTTTATAATTTTCTATAGGAAAGAGAGAGAAGAGAGTCTTGCTTAACAGTGAGACAAGATCAATAGGGGAAGTTGTTTTAATATTTCATACCCAGATTCACCCCCTCTAAGGGTATCTAACCTAGTGAACCTTACAATAATTTATATAATTTAATATGTAAAACAAATTATTTTTCAATAATGAATATAGAAAACTATACCCATAAATTATCAAGGTTAAGGTGAAAACGAGTTTACCGGGGGTCGAATGAAAATAATAAGTGTTAAAATGAACAAAATCAGTTTTTAAAATTTATTTTATATCTATATTTCAACATAATAACATCTAATTATTGATTATTTTATTTTTTGGATTCATATTTATGTGAATTATGTGGCTACACCATTTTATTTTCAAAATGTAGATGTGGACCAATAACCTTACTAAAAAATGTCCACCCATATTCTCTAATATTTATATGTTTGAAGTGATCTGTCTTATATTATACCTCCCTAATTACCTAGGTAACATCTCTACCCACAACAAATATTCCTTTGTTTTATTAAAAATGAATCATATTAAGGTGTTTTGTTCTTTTCTAAAGGGGTTTTCTGAAGAAGGTGTAACATGTTTTACGGTGCATTTTTATTTTATTTCTTCATCCACATAGTTTAAATAATAACTAATTATTATTTGATAATAATAAAATTATATAAAATATAATTATTTGTTATTTTGTTAATTTAATAACATAAATCATTCTCTTCTTATGTAAAATGGTATACAAAATAATAATTCATGTGTAAGATGGACTACCACTCTACGAACCGATGTATTTTGTTTTTAATCATCTCTTCTCACAGCTTGTTAAAATGAAGGATTTCATGAATATATATATATATATTATATTTTCCCTATATATTTACTTATTTATTTATGAAATGACATATACCTTGTTACTATACATTTTATAAAGGATATGATAACATTGCTCGTGTGTCTGACAGACTAACACTTCACTTAGTGATGTGATTCATTTTTCACTGATGATTTACATGGAATGAAATATGTATAAATTTAGTGAATATATGTGACGTAATTGAAATATCTATGATTTTCATTACATTTTTATATTTATTAAAACATATCATATCATTTTATTCATACATTGAAAAATTACAACTATACTAGTGTGTACATGTGGACTACCGCCTCCATAATGTGATGTGACGTTTTTTTCATCACAAAATAAAATCAATGATATATATATTTATATAAATAATATTTTATTATTTTTTAATCATTTTTAATGATATAATAACACATTCCATTTTAAATAATGATCATTGATATTTGGAAACTTTACCCATCTGTACATAGAACCTACAGTCTCCATGATTGTAACATAGTTCATGTTTCAAATTCATAACTTATGATTGGTTTAAAAAATATTATTATTTTATTATTATAATAATTATTTCCCGTTATTTATTTTGGATATTTTTAAATAACAACATCTTTGGCCATAGTCAACCAACTGATGTAATTTTTGTATATATAATCAAAATTTCATAAAAATATACAACATTAGCATAATTGAATAAGTAACTATATATAACAAGTAAAAAAGTGAGATAAAAGGAATAAAAAACATGGAAAAGGTTCTTTATAACATTAATAATTAAAATATGTCTATTATTTATAAATATAAATAAAAAACAAGATGAATCATAGTTGAGGTAAAGGAAATACTCTCATTTTATATTCATTTAGTAATTTTTTGATGTTTTGAACATTTTTCTATGATTAGGTGTATATATAGTCCATTTAATATGTTATATATTTAATTTCTCTATTATATTGTTATTTAATATTTTGAATAATTTTATTCAATAATGTGTCTTATGATTCAAAATTTTCCAAAGCGGTAAGGGGATCTTATTTAGAAAATCATCTTTTAATATTTTCCTCAAACTACAATTATCTTCCATTTCTATCTCTTTAAAATTATTTTATCGGTCCAATTATATAGAATCAATAATTTCATGAAGTGTTGTTTTTTCATTCTTTTATGGTATTTTAAAAATTGAATATTTTTATGAAATGTTTGAAACTATATACAAATTAAAAAAGGATTGTTTTATTTTCACATGTATGACAACATGAGATTTTCCTTCCATAGTAGCCATTATTTAATGTTTGGATTCCATTTCTAATTTTATTGTTGTTGTTCATGAAAAAAAAAATTACATTTTAATTTGTATTTTGGTATTCAAAATGTGTTCTAAATGAAAAGTTTATCGTTCTATTGAAAATTTGTTTTGAAAGTAAATTTATATTTATATATCCAAAAGTGTTTTTCATATGGTATTAAAAGGGTTTTAAGTAGGTTTATGATGGAAATGAATGATTTCATGATTTATTATTATGTTATTATTTTTAATCATTAGTGATGAGGTTGGTTGGTTCTGTTATAAACTAAGGATGGGAGGTCCTGTTATAAGGCATTGTGGGTGGGTTGTATTATTAATCAAGGATGGGTGGATCCTTCATAAAAAATATATGGGTAGTTTTGTGAATAAAAAAAATTGTTACGTCCATGATAAACTTGGTATGGTTTGTTCCATGATAAAACAAGTATGCGTGGGTCGATGGTATCCCTCAAATTCATTGGGTAATTTGGAGGGTGAAGTTGATCATATCTATTTTTTCTTGTATGAGTGATATGAATGATGACTTGGAAAGTTACATGGATGATTTAGATGTTCTTAATGTTGTTTTAAAAGGATTAATTTGATAATATTTTTTGAAACATCTTGTAAAGAAAATTTTATTTTATTTTTAACAAATAACATTGAGATAAATAAAAGAATTTCATGGGTTTTCATGTTATTTACTTGGAAAATGAAATTATTATTATTAATGTCCATTATATTTATTGTTATTATCAAAACATGGTATAAAATGTTTTTCATAGGGTTTAATGATACATATTTTAAAAATAATAGGTTAGGATGAATGTGTAGGGTAAAGTAATAGGTTAGGAATAAAGTCATTATTACTTTTCATGATAAGAAATCATATTTATTTTAATGGTTTTTTTATTTTCGAAAAAATGGAAAATGATTTGAAGTGTCCACTTGGTATTATATTTTTCTGTTTATATTTAATTACCTTATTATTTAAACTAAAAACCTAAAAATATCATAAATTTGATGTAAAGGGAATTCTTAAATAAAACATAAGAATATTTTATGTTAAATGAAAGGTCTTTATATTGTGTTTCATTGGGAGGATGCATTGATACCACTTGAAGTTCCCCAAGATGGATGAAAAATTGATATGGTTTGTGGGGTATTAATGGTTTGTTTTGAAAAATTATCATTCATTGCAATTCAAAATCTTAAACTCTTTGAAAATAAATATCCACTTAAAATTATCTGTAAATATCACCACATGTACATTGGTAAAAAATATAGATATAAGTAAATTATATTTAAATTTATTGACATAAAATTATATTTATTATTATGTTTCTCAGACCCCCCAATACAAATTATTCACTATGAATCACATCATTAAAAATACATATAATCTCACTATGATCAACACATTGTACCATTATATTCCTCAACATCCATATTACAACTAAAATATTTATCACTTATTAAACGAGAATCCTATAAAAAAAATCATATTCAAATTCTAGGAAGCTTCTACACCTTGTGGGAATAAAAACCTTCTATATGATTATATAGTTTTACAGATCTGGAAATTTACATCCTTAAGAGATTCATCCCTACTGGTCTTGAGACTCTTTTCCAAATCATTAACAATTTGGAATTTCTTTAGATTCTTTATCCTTAATAATAAAATTTATTGTTTCATAGAATTATTTGAAACATAACCTCTTGAAATAATCACTTATTTTATTTTTCACCAATGCTAATTCCTGCACAAAAAATATCATTTATATATATTCACATAGATCAACATAGTAATATCAATCATGATACTTGGAAACACCTCAATCATTGAAAGAAGATATTTTTTCACATCTTAATATGGTAATTTAATCCAAAAATATATCCTTCTTATTTTCAGAAAAAATTTCATGATAAATGTCCTAGAATAATTCCATATAAAAACACCTATTTAAATAACTAAATATATTAAGTCTTATTATCCTTCATTATGACTCTAACATTTATAATATTCCACAATTAATTTTTTTATCCACATTTTAATTTGTATTATTTAAATATTAATAACCCATAATAATTACTAATAAATTCCATGCTAAAAAGTCTCCAAATCCATCATTAATACCTTATATTAAATAACTCATGAATTAAGTTATTCAATTTTCATCCTCACATGGTTGATTAATAACTATGTCCACATTATTTTTTCAGCACTTTTAATCAATAATGAATCAAATATATACCATAAATTCACCATCAAGCGTATTCTTCTTCCATCCTTATGAAATTCAAGAATTATAAGATCCCACATTCTTCACATTTAGTATGCATGCCTGCCACATGCACGCATTACTGACAATGAAGGTCCTAGGAAACATATTTTATTCAATTAATATTATACTACTACATTAATTATTATACTACATACAATTACTAATAGAATACCTAATTGGTTATGTATTCCTTTTCACATATAATGAACACCTACATCAAAAATTTATTATATGTATTAAACTCATCTTATTCAATGAGAATATAACTAATACTAATAGAAACATAAAATTAATGTCATGTATTCCCATAATAACTTTATCGTCATATATGAAAGAAAATCTATTTACATCCCTTTCTAAAATAATCTCACTCATTCCCACTCCAATTCTATAATGGATACAATCTCCTGGATTACAAATAACTCCATCTCGATGTATGATATATTAACAAATTAGAGAAAAAGATCATTATTCTTATGGGGTCACTATTTCATTCATGTGGTAGGTTTGGATAAATAAAATGTTTATCCAAAAACTAATTTTTTTTGTCGTTCAATGTACCATAGTTTCAGTCATTTAATTATGTTGTCACTTCATTCATTGTCATGCAGACACTTTGATGAAACATAAAGTTGAAATAGTATAAGGTGCACTAACGTTGTAGAAACTATATAGTTTATCTTGAAAAAAATTTCTATTTAAGGATGGGAATGTAGTCATATTATTATTACTCAAGTGTCTAATACAATTGAGCACGTTCAATCAAAAGACTCATTGAGGATGATCTATATCTAAATAGTGTGGTTGATTAGTAGTCGGTTTGTAATAAATCATTATGGGAATAGTTGATCATAGTTAGACCTAGTATATAGATGTGTTTATATTCATAAAAATCATTTGGAAGAAGCATATGATACTCTAAATTATTGATCAATGGAGGTGTTTCAATAATATGACTTTAATTCAATTTGGGTTTTAAAAATTCATCAATTGTGTGAGGAGTTCCATTGAACCACATCAAAATTTAAAATACATTCCCATTACTTAATAACAAATTTTGTACTTTAAATATCCTAAACATTACATGGGGTCAACACTCAAATACACATCACACACTCCCATCAAAGATGATTCATCCAAATTGAGTAGTATATATGGGAACTCACCTATGAACCTTATGAATATATCAAGTTTCCAACATTTTCTCTCTATGGGATCTATTAATGCCATCATAGCCAATTTTCTCCAAGGATGGCCAGTTCAATCTTCCACTTAGGTAGTAAACTATATGTCCCACATGTGTGGTGTATGTGGGCTATTTGTTGAATATGACTTGACAATTTTTTGTTAATATCAACAAGAAATAGTTTGAAAAAATAGCATCCCTTCTTAAAATACACAACTGAATCACAAAATAGATCTTAAAGTATTATTCATAATTAAATATCTATATTTTATAAATATAATTCATATTAAATATACTCATAAATTAATAAACTATATAATGGTAATATTAGAAAAAATTAACCCAATTATAATATGGAATCTTTATTTTAATTTCTTTACATGTTCTAATCATTAAGAAGACTCTAAAAATTATCAAAATATTTCTTATCCATTATGACCTGTTTATAAATCCTCAAATAAAAAAATATAATATCTGAAGAATATTATTTTTTCCATCAAATAAACCAAAAACACCCCCAAACACTGTCACCAAATCTCAAAAATACAAAATACATATACACTCATAGAAAAATAATAATATAATTGTGATTAGAAAATTTAATAAAATTATAACATGTAAACTAATCATGAAATTTTTAAATTTCATAATATGACTCAAGAACACAATAATAGATTCAATAATAATAGAAATGGTATGTATCTTAAATGTTTTTAACTTTTAAACACACATTATAATAAATAAATCATTATTATGTTTACTCTATTTACAAAAAATTTTAGGAGAATAAAATATATTTAGATAATATTTCAAAAAACATTTTTGACTAAGATACTTATTTTGTTCCATGTTATCAAGATCCTATCATAATAAAGATTAAATAAGAAAAATATATTGTTAAAGTCCATGTTGAAGAACATATTTGATCTCTCATGAACTTTGAGATTACAATAATGTTACAATCTAAATATGATGTCAAGGAAGCCTTGAAAAAAAAATATGTCCATTACAGAAATATAAAATAATTATTCTAATTGTGATTAAATATTGGGAACATTTCTAATAATATGAAATATCTAGTGATAAATAAGATAATTTTTCATCTTACCAAAAAAATGAACATGATGTAGTGGCGGTAACATGCTATAAATGAAAAATGAGTTTTAACATCATATTATTATACCTCATAGAAAAAATAATGAAGAAATAAAAAAAAATGAAATAAGGACATCAATGTATCAACATGGATTACAACCAACTATTCTATTTCTTCAACTGACAAATGTACTGGCATACCTACATGAATCATGGTGAATATTTAGGTGAGTGATGATGTAAAATCACCAACTAAATATTTTTTTTATGACATTTAAATTTTGAGGCTGTAAAATAATATTGATATATACTTGAGGATATATATTTTTAATGTAAAATAAAAATTTATTTAATATAAAAATAATTATAATCTTGTATTGAAAAAAATGGATTAACATTCTAAAGGAAATGATTTATTATCAATAAAACTAAAATAGAAACTGAGTATGCTATAATCTGAAATTAATGATCATAATAATTCTCATTAAATCATAATCCAAGGAGAAAGAAATGTACAAAATATTTAGGTTTTAAAATAAATATAATATATGATTTTTATTGGTTTTATAAAATTTCACAATCACCCCTAATAACATGACTTTTATAAGAGGACACTATAAAAATAAACATTTTAATATTTTCATAAAATTTGAAATCATATTTATGAGTGTAATTGTAAAAATGATCTTTATAGTAAACCCAAATGAGTTCCTCTCCATTATAATATATATTCTAAGATATCACATTCAAAACTCACATGGGTTAAAATTATCTACTACAAAAAATGTGTAGACAAAAAATTTGGGAACCAAAGTGTTTATTTTATTGATTTTTTTATGGGGAAAGTTTTTAATAATCTCATAGAGCCTCATGGTATATGGAGAGATAGTTCTCAAGAGGTATGTGTTGTGATGAATCTATGTTTAACCATCTTAAAAATCATAATAGAATACATAACACACCGGGCACATAACCAATGAAATTTCTCTAAATCCTTATTCTATAATTTTTTTATTTGATAAAAAAAATGACACCTAAATTTAATAATCAATAATTAACATAAAAAAATTTAATATTTTGTCACTTATATACCCATGAATATTTTTGGGATTAGAGTTATAGAGAATTAGGGAAAATCCATTTTTTTAAAATGTTATATATATTTAATTGAGCATTTTATACTGTACCCATCATTTATTATTAAATAATACATCCTAATTATCTCCCATAAAATTTATATGCATAAAACCCTTCTCCCAAACACATAAATAACATCCTTATATATAATGCAATGAATTGGAAACATAGTTAATGTTTTCTCAAAAGATTGGTAACCGTAAAAAAATATAATAATAATTTAATATCCTCAATGGGATAAGATGACAATAATGGTAGGAGAATTTTTCAATAGTGAATGGTAACATAATAAAAGGACTCATACACATGAAAACTTATATCATAAAACAGTATTCTTAGAAAAATGATTTAATATATAATATTATATAATTTATTCAATAATCATGATATATATATAAACAATCGTTCCTAATGGAACCATTAAATCACAGTGAGATCACTGAAAAATCACGTTGGAATGATGTGGTATTATCATAACATCACTCTTAAAATAATCCTTTAGAATAACCAAACAAGTTAATTAAAATATTATAGGAGTAACCTATTACTAAAAAATCCCATCACTTTACCTAATACATTGGAGAGATATATCTGGCTCACCATTCATTCATATCAATAGTGGGATCACCCAACATTATAAGCTATATCGGGAACACCCATCATCAAAAACAATTTCCATGAACCATACCATGAATAATGTACATATAGATTTTATTTGACATAAAAATCTTTGAAAAGACAATCATTACCATTACAACATGATTAACCCATGGAATCAAAATATCTTCGAAAATTATTTCTATATAATATAATTAACTTTTTAGAATATAACATGTTCCATAAATCATAATCATAATCCATATAGATAAGATAATTGGTTGGTTTCGTTATTAGACATTCATATTGATGTATTGAATCATTTTAAAAATTATTTAAATCGATAAAAAATATATTTATAAATCAATTAAAACTAATATTTTGTGGTAAAAATTAAATATAATATCTATTTGGTATCATTTAAAATCAATAAATTCAATTAAAAATTAATAATCTATTTTCATAGGAAAAAAATAAACTAAGAAAATGGAGTTTTATAATGATTAAAATATATTGTTTTAGGAAAAACTTGATCAAGTAACAAATTAAAAGAAAAAATGTACTTCCTACTTTTGTAAAGTGAGTGAAATGTTACTCATAAAAAATCCTTAAGAAATAACATTTAGAACAATTTATATGATGTTAAAGTGTTGTAGAAAATTACTTCATGAAATCATTTATGTTTATGAAATAACATTCATGGAAGAAGGTAATGAACATAGGGAATAATGAGTTTGGGTAAAAGACATTACAACTTTTGATGAACAATATATATTATCCCATTTCATGGTCTTTATAATTTAAAACTCTTTAATGATGAAAATCATTTTTGGATTTTAAATTACTTTTCATTTTTCATCAAATGTATCTATAATGAAATTTATTTGGAGTATATTCACCACAAAAAATATAAGAGGTGAATATATAACATATATTAATGAGTTAAAGGTTTAAAATAGAAAATCTTAAAAAAATTTGAATCTTCCAAACCAAAATCCGATGAATGATAGAACATGAATTGGATCTAAAAAGTACAAAAATAATGAAATAATATCACAGTAAAAATTTATGTGGTATAAGTACACTATATAAAATAAATCATGGTTCCTGACAAGAATCATGCCTCCAAAAATGGAAATTGAGAAAATGATAACCAAATACACCTTTTTGACATTTAAATCAGCACCTGACGAAAGGAATAACATCACATGAAATATTAAATATCATGACAAAAATATTTATTCTTGATATAATATTTCATGAGGTAACATATACCCCAAAAAAATTAAATAGGCTCATAATTATAACCTTGTATCAAAAAAGATAGTTTTAGATGAGATAACCATTGTAATGATTAAATGACGTAATGTGTGAATTAATAAATAATGTGCTTGTGTTAAAAAATTAAAATCTAAAAAGAACAAGTGGAAAAAAAACCTTAAACAAAATTATTTCATTACACATATAATTATGGTATAATATTGTCCTGAAATATGTTATATAACCCCATGAATGGAAATCGAGTTAAGAAACTCATTACCATGAGCCCTGACCTGTAACCTAGTAGGTTAATATTCCTAATAAATAAATTTAAATTAATTAGTTAATTTTTATTATTATTCGTGAAGTTTATTTTATTTTCTTTAATTGTTTTATTTCATTCATTACCATGAAATATTTTATTACTAAATTAGAAAACCCCATGTTAAATTTAATGAGGATGTACAATTATTTAGCCCAAAATGAATTTACTAGGTAACATAAGGTCAAATTTTCAAAGTTAAATAATATTAGGAATAATAAAAATGAAATTATTTTTATATTTATCCATTATATACTATATTTTGACCATCTATGAATTAATTTAACAAAAAAAATTAAATACATCATTCATGTAGATGGTAATTCATATGTACACAAGGATGCTTCTTCCATTTTATTTAGGTAAAATTAAAACAATGTTAAGTAATATTTTTTCATTATGGAATCATATATTTGTTATACATATGATATTAATTCATTATTCCAATCCTCATGACCCTCATTTTGAGGCGGTATTTCAAAACAAAATTAATTTCTATCTGGAGATGATATTCCCTATGTAGGCTTGCAGGATTTCAATTTTTTCCAATGAACAGAAGGATAATAATTTAATTGAAATATTATATTTGTAAAATCATAATTATTTCATGTATATTATAAGTATAAATTAAATATAACATTATAAATATCTTTGAAATATGGTGATTGAAAATGAAACACAACACTTCTAGAGGGGATAGTCCACAAGCATCTAAAAGATATGTATTTATATCTCATAGGATGGAGACGAATATGTAAAATATTTCAACCATCAATATAATAACATTTAATTATATTTATTATAAATATGTTTTTATATCATCATGGAGATAGAATATTTTAATTAGGTTGAAGAATAAAAGAAATGAAATCATATTGTTATGAATTATACCTCTTCATTGGAAAACATCTCATGGATTGAAACTTCATTCTTACAAGTTTAGCTTTTGTTGATTAATGAGTCTATAGTTCATGTTTATGATGGTTATGAATATATTTTAAATCTTTTTTTTATTTAAATAGTTTTAATGGTCATGGAAAGAGAAGAGAGGAAGTCCCATTTTACAAGTGAGTGGAGTAGAACAATTCAAAATATTAAGAACATTAAAATATAATAAATATCATAATTAGGGAATGTGAAATAAAATAACCACAATTTATATGACATTAAATGACATGTTCTAAATAACATTAAACAATAAAATTTTTACATGTTTCTCTGGCATTTTAAAACATACATTTTCATTTTACTACATCATTACCCTTATTTACAATAACTATTGTAACCCATTTTACACTATTTAAGGATTATAAATTTAATCCTATGGTGTAAAGTGTCCAAAAGAAGGTATGTGGATGATAATTTTGAACATTTTCCATCCGATATGTCCTTATTAATTTTTTTATATTTTAAAATATTTTAATAAAATACATTTCTTTATAAAATACAATCAAGGTTATTTTCGTGACTATTCATTTTCATTGACTTGAAAGGAATCATGATAGAAATACATTTTAAATAGTAACATAATTAATACTAATAAAATAAATTATAATAGAAAAATCCACGTAAAATATATTGTTTTCAATTATTTTAATTCATTTACCTTGTTTTTCCCACATCTTAAATGTATTGTATATGTTTTGCGTAAGAGTTCTAGGACATTATATCATCATTAATAATTAAAAATAAATTGATGACATAAAATAATAATTCCTATTCAAAATAATAATTTATAACAAAAAATAATGTATTTTTATCCCAATGGAAAAATATTAGTGTTTTTTAAAGATAGATAATGAAATTTTTATTTAATATATAGTTAAAATAATATAGAGGTAAAATCATAGAAAAATAGAACCAAGATTCTATATTTTAGTTAAAGGATGATGATATAACATATATATTCATCAAGTATGGTAATGTCAGATGATAGTGTTATTTCAAGGACTTCTCAAATGTGTGTAACCATATTTAACCAATGTTACCTGAACTAATGAGACAAATTGTAATGAATCATCCCACAATGCCCATGAAATGACTCCCAAAATCCCTACTCATGAAAGCTAGAGGTTGGTGACTATAACCAAAGGTGTCAACCTACTTGTGGGAGGAATTTTCCTAAGTACCTGTACTAATGCACACACAACCACATCCCAATGAAACTAGAAATGTGAACATGCATGTTACTAAAAAACCACTGAGTGTAAAGATACAATTGAAAGTAAATGGCCCATAATTCAAACCCATAAAATGATAACTAAAACATGATTAAGCACAATATCGATGGAAATCTGTCCGCTTAAAATCCCACGTAATGGAAAAGTACAAAGTAGCTCTTGGAAGCTGTACAATCTCAACATGCCTACCAGATATCACTGCGAACCACCTGGTCCTAGGCCACCAAGTCCTCCCCCAAGTCTTCGGTTGTCTACACCATACAAAACAGGTGTGGGTGATTCCCATGTAGGGGTGAGTAAGAAAATACTCAGTAGAGACCCCAAAAAAATTATGGAAAGACCACAATGCAATCCATAAGAAAACCACGAAGTATGATCATGAAGAATATTCACAAATAAAGTAAGAACATAAAAGGTATAATATTGAGCAGCAATGTTTGACCATCAGTCAAATCACTGAACACCTTGGGCTACTTGAGAACTCCTTCTCTATGAGTATAGTGGGCTTCCTAGGTCACATAGAGCCGCTTACAACTAACATTGGGCTATTCTAGTACTCACCCCTCATTTGAACCATGGGTATGCAGGGTCACAGAGTGTTGCTCTCCGCGGTAGGCCTACCAGGTCACACATAGATGCTTCCCACATTGGCTATACCGAGGTACTCTTTTTCGTCATGTACGATGGGTCTACATTGTCACATAGAGACGCTCCCCACTGTGGTCCTACAGGGTCACATAGAGCCTCTTCTCATTATTCCATCGTTGCTGATCTTCAAAGGGTCGCATGACAGTAGTTGTCATTTCTCATCCAACTGCAGGGTTTATACACGTTGTGCGCTTGATTCTGGGAGAACCCCTCCTCCATCCATTCATCATATTCAAACATCCATTAAAAACACCGTAGAGTATGCTAAAATTTCCACCTCGTTGGGAGGGATCTAATAATGAAAAAAGATCATCAATAAGATGCCCATTCTGTATGTTTTTTGTTTTCTAGTAAATAGGAGTCAGTTGCATCTTGGCCCAGTCCAACCCGGTCGAGCCAACACGACCAACCTGGCTTGCAGACTACACATGCCCTGGTTTTGTTCTACAAACCTAACGGGGAATGGTATGGGTTTGTGTCAGCCCAGTCTAGACTAGCCAGTGGGCTATCCATATTGGGCCTCGATGGACCCATCCCGGTTTGGCTACAGTCTAGCCCACCTAGGAATCCTGTGACACCAGTCCAATTTGTCCCTACCCAATGGGGTGGGTCCAGCCTGCTGGGCACTGGTTTGTCCAGCAGGATACGGGTTAGCACACTAGGGTGGCTCTGGCCCATGTGTTGTAGGTCTGAACCACTGGGGGAATACATGCTTTCTTCATCCCTGATGTTTAGTGGGTCGCGTGCATTATCACACAGTCAGTGAAACCCAGCCAACAATGTTCCGCACACAGCCAGGGGACCGATTGGCATAAGATCATGTGGGCCACAGCTACGGGGTTGCTTGACCAACGCGACCAAGGGGTCGCGTCCCTCCATCAACTGACGAATCAAGCCGGTTTCGGCTTCTGCCTCTGGCACACAATCATGGTGCACTACTACCCTCCTTCTGTTTCATAGGCTCCAAAAAAATATTTCATAGAGAACTAGGTCCATAATAGTGGTTCATTCCTCACGTGTCTTGTGCCTCAAGACTTCGGGGGATGCCCTCATCCTTGTGATTCCCTTTAATCCTCCTTTACTCTATTTCAATGATATGTTCATGAAGAACACAGAAAATGCACAAGGTGGAGGGGTGCGTGCCATTGTTTATGTCAGCCCACAACCTCCAGGTTAAACATTTAGAAAAATAGGATATAGAATTGATGTTCTATCACTATTTGATCAATCCCGATACTCAAATCCCCATAAAAAGGAATCCTCCCTCAATAACTAGTAATATGTGGATCAAACTATTTGTGGGTTGATCCGAGTTAATAATTTTATAATGAATAATGGGGAAACATTAAAAAAAAGAAATCCTTCCTTATTAATATTGATCGTTGGTGAAGAATGGTGTTGCTGTGTTCGTCATTCTGTGATCCTCTATTTATGGTCGTTGGTTGATCATTATTACTGAAGATCCATTCAAAGGTGTGTGTGTGTGGGGGGGGGGGGGTTGTAATTATTCATTGTCTCCCACCATATCATTAATGGAGAACCAAGATTATTCCAACAATCATGTGTTGTCTACATGGCCATTAAAGGAAGAAACATGAATCCGTGTTTTGGTTTTGTTCTTGTTACAAAATTGTATCGTTGTTTCATTTAATGAAATATCGTATTGAGTTTATCTTCTTTAAAATAATATTGATCTTAAATGATTTGAAAATTTATAAAAATAAAATAAAATATGATTATTTTATTTTTAACTATTTCTTTAAAAATAAAAAAAAAATATCTTTTTCCCTCGACCCGCGCCGACCTGAGTTAGGTCAATTCTTGAAGAAACCAATTTTTCTGAGTTCAATGTGGCCCTCATATTTTTTGATCTGAGCACTAGTTTAATAGTTACAAAAACCCCAATTAAATATTTATTTAAATGATCTAAAACAAAGTCCAACAATTATATTCCAAGCTCACTGGGCCTGGTAATCAAGTGTCGTCCGAGTGTTAGGTCTATATATAATTCCATATAATTTTAATAAATTTACATGGAATTTATGCGACATTAAATTACTTCCCCCTTTTTGGGATTCACATACTCATAATCCAAATCAAGGAAAATACAAATGGGGGTACTAAGTATGAATCTAAGCCTCCCACTCTCATGTTCTCTCCAACAGATTTTTGGGTTTCCATCAAACATAGACCAGAGTAATCAACCATCCATGAAGGACCATCTCCTCTCAATCCTCTATCTCCAATTGGAATTCCACAAATGATTCACTATCATCAATTTAAAACTCTCCCTAGTCTATGAACTACGTTGGATCATGAACATACCTTCTCAGATGCAACATGAGGAAAACAACGTGCACCCAGTTTATCTATGGGGGGAGGGTTAGGTGGTATGCCACCTTGAAAACTATTCTAATAATCTAGAAATTACTGATTAATAACATCTATACCTTTCCACCCCATCCAAATCTCTGTAGTCCATGTCAACATGGGACCTAAAGGAACATGTAGTCTCCCTCTTTGAACACCAAGGTCCTCTATCTCTGGTCCTCATAAGATTTATGTCTCCTCTATATAGTCCTCATCTGCTCATGGATGATCTGAACCTTCTCAGTGGTGTCCCATACAAATTCTAGACCCATTAGTGTTGAATCCCCTAGGTTTGTCCAACATATAGGTGACCTGCATGGCTACCTGTACAAGGCCTCAAATGTTTCCATGTGAATAGTGAATTGATAGATGGTGTTGTATGAAAACACCACTAGTGGAAGATTTTCCTACAAACTACAACCAAAATCAAGGATGAAATCATGAAGGATGTCCTCCAGGGTCTGTATGGTCTGCTTTGTCTACAATCTGTGTGTGGGAGATAAGATGTGCTCAAGTACAGCTGAGTCATGAATGCCTCCTGAAATCCCTTCTACAACCAGGAGATAAAGAATGTATCATGTTTGGGAATGATCATCAATGGCACCTCATGAATCCAAACAATATCCTAGATGTAGAGGCATCTCAATCCCTCTTCTGATCCCTACTCGCAGTTGGGTAGGAATTGTGCAGACTTGGTGAGAGTCGGTCAACGATCACCCATATAGAATCATGTCCCCTGGATGAGTCTGTTAAACTTATAATGTATTTCATCAGGATAATATCCCATTTCCACTCTGGTACATCATGTGGTTGGGCCAAGCTTGCTGTAACCTAATTCCCAACCTTCCCTAGCTAAAAATTGAGGCATCATTAAATGAACTCTGTAACCTCTTTTTTCATCTGTGGCCACTAATACTAATGTTAGTGGTCCATGTTTATCTTCGCCACACCAGGACGTACTACCAAAGGGGATGTATGGAAATAACTCAACACCTGCTACTCCCACATAAATGGTACCACTGTGCGCCCTTTGAAATGGATGATGTGCTCTCCACCTATCGAAAATCAATCAGGTGCATGTTCTAAGTATAAATGAGATGTTTGAGTCTCACAATCAATGTCTATAAGTTGTACCTTGTTGAGTCATTGTTAGAGTGGAGGAGTGAAAATCATCTGCTGAAGTTAAGATGCTCTAACATCATCCATGAAATATATCTTCATTACGGCTTGCGGTTCTATCATCTCACTCAGCAGCTATAAACCAGACCTCCTGTTGAGCTCATCTTCCAACAAGATCCCCTTCCCAAAAATATAAACTATCTCAAAGTCATAGTCATGTAGGAACTCTATAAATCGCCAATATCTTATGTTCAGGTACTTCTATGAGAATATATACCTGAGACTCATGTGGTTGGTTTTGATGGTAATCCATCCACCCATAAAGCAGTACTGCCACTTCTTCCAAGAAAATACGACTTCTGCTAACTCTTGTTCATAGGTCCCATAGTTCTTTTCATGCTGCCTCAAATGCCTTGAGCCGTAGGCAATCACTGCTCACTCCTGCATTAGGAAAAAATCTTGTCTGGCCCCTGATACATTGCAGGAAACAACATACTCACCGCCCTCCACTAGTAATCTCAAGATGGGGGCACTCATCAGTCACCACCTCAGCTCATAGAAACTATTCTAGAACTTCTCCATCCACATGATGGGTTACCCCTTCCATGTTAATGTTTATAAATGTTATTCTACATTAGATATTTTAGGAAAGAAGATATGGTAGTATCCATCCAACCCCAAGAAACTCTTCACATCATTCACACTCTTGGGTGGCTCCCAATCCATCAATGCCTCTACCTTTTCCAAATCCACTATAACTCCATCATATGAGATGAAGTGATCTAGAACATGGACCTCTTAAATCCATAACTAGAACTTTAAGAGATTACTGTAAAGCTTGTTCTCATAGAGTGTATCCAGAACCATCTGTATTTAAGTAGCGTGCTCCTCCTCCGATGCCGAGTACAGAAAGATTTCATCAATGAAGACCACCATGGAATGATTGAGGATAGGCTGGAAGATCCTATTCACAAGTCCCATGAATACGGATGGGGAATTTTTTTGCTAAAAGGTATCAAAAAAGTTTTATAGTGTCCATAACAGCATCTAGAGGTTTTCTTAGGTACGTCAGCATCCCATACCCGAAGGTGATGATATCCTGACCTGAGGTCAATCTTCGAGAACCACCTCTCACTCTTCCACTAGTTAACGAGGTCATCAATCCTTAATAGTGGATACTTGTTCATCACGATCACCTGTTTCAGGAACCAAACATCCCCGCATATAACCATGCTCCAATATTCCTTATTGGATAGCAACACTCGGGCTACCCATGGTGAAACGATGGTCCGCATTAAGCACTTATACCACAAGTATTCCTTACGTACCATCAATTTACAAAGCTCTAGGGGAGCCATCCAATATTCTAGTGTGTATATCAATTTTTTCCCATGATAAAAATAAATGATGAAGTCTAACTCTCTGTGAGGAGGTATTCCTATAACATCCTCATGGAATACTTCCACGTTCTCATCCACCACTACAAGATATCATGGGCTTCTCTCATCCACTGCCCCAAGGGTGAGGCTAGCCAGTTGATGAGTGATCAGGTGTACCTTTGTTCTAGAAAGTCCATCATATGTGGAAAACATATGCTTCTTTTTGTTGAAGGAAAATATTTTCCCATCATCGCCAACACAGAGTACATTGCCCCAAAAATAGTGGTTCTGAGCATGGACTATAAATATGAAATCCATACCCAAAATGGCGTCATAAAACCTTGAATACATTACTAGGAGATCATATCCAAATCTCTCTCCTCACAAATTAAGCTCACACTATCATCACAGGTGTGTAATCCTTGAATGCCCTCCCAAAGGAGTCTCTAATCATAAGGATTGAGCGAATGGATCCACTGGAATCACTGGGCTATGAATGAGGTCTGTAGAAATTAAAGTGTGACGAGTGATTATGTCTATAATAACTATAGGTAAGGTGGATAAGACCCAAACTATACTTATAATAATCTCTAGAGCATCATGGTCATAGTCCCCCATTTCCTAAAGCTAGACTCTCCACTATCTGTCGGCTCCCTAAGCCCGTGGTGGACCATAGGTGGGTGGTGGTTATAGGACCTAGAACCGTTTCCCACTACCTTCTTCTTGGATTGCTCCACTACCACATTTTTCACACTGTGGACCTCCTAGCTCGATCCTCTGCCTATTCATTTGTGGTCCCTCAACAATCTACTGATTGTCTGTGCGATGGGACATGCAGTCACATTCCATGTGTCCCTACTCACCGCACTAGTAGTACACCCTATTACTCTAATAACCCTTGCTTCCGCAGTAGACTCTCACCACCTATCTTGTGTCATAAGGTTTCCTTACATACGATATGACCAACTTGGGTACTCATGAATGATGTCTTCTACTCACCGCTAAAGATAATACCGCCTGGTGTCTACTTGGGGCTTCATCAGTCAACACCTTATCTACAAGGAAGATCTCAACAAGTAGGGCTCACTCTAGCACTCTAACCTGAGTGGGGATGCTGATGAAAATCATTGATTTCCGGATCTCATGTCAGAGCCCCTACACAATGTCATGGGCCCTAAAGAAAGGGTCTCACACCTTGTCCGTGGTATAGTGGGAGAGGCATGTGAACCTCAAGGAGTACTCATCCACTGACATTATTCCCTACTGTAGGTGAATAAACTCATGTATGCTCACTAAACACAAGGTCACGCGGAATAATTTTGTCTAGAAATTCTTCTTGATGTTATCCCAAGAGAGGTTTCTCTCATCATTAGTTTGAATCATCAAAATAGACCATCTATCTACCGATCCTTGATGAAGGCTCACGTCTATAGTCACCATATAGTTGAGTGGCATCCTCACTGAGGGGAACACTCTTGTCACCGCCTCTAGCCAGTCCTCATTTGTATAAGGATTTATCTCTCCTTTGAACCTGGGAGGTACCTCTCCCTAGAACTTGTGCAAGGTGTTGAGCCTGTACGCAATCTCCACTCGTAATGCTTGTAGTAACGACTGATCAATGAGTGGTGGTAATGCGGGTTCACCACCTGGTGGGGCCTTCTCTAGCACTATTCTGTAAACCAATGCCTCATCAATAGGAGGGCTTTCCTCATGATTTGGTTCTAGATTCATGGATGGTCATCCATGTGGAGGCATCCTAAAATGGATCACTATTGACCATAGTCAATAGATTATACCTGGAAAGTTGACTTTTATTCCAAAAAACATAAGGAGACAGAATATTCTTATAAAATACATGCAGTTAGTGTTTTTATGAATAGAGTAGAAAATATGAATTCAAGGTCATGGTTTGTGTCTAATTCAGTTTCCGCACCATCACTAGTCTTTTTGAATTTGAAAGTTGTACATTATTTATTTAACATTGTTTCTAGAAATCAAAATAATAATCTTTAGGACTTTTATGTAGAACCGATCATCCAATGATACAATGTTCTCACAAACCGTCCTCCGAGGCCCATTTTGTGACTCCCATAATACCACCGCATAAATGACAGGGGACAGAAACTAGCGCTGAAGTCATCAACCTACAAATGGGAGGCATTTTCTTGAGTACCTATACACACGCACACACAACCTCGTCCTAAGGAAACTGGAAAAGAAAACATGCATGCCACTACAAACCCATAGAGAATAATTGTAAAACTGAATGTAAATGAACTGTAATAAAAACCCAAAAAAAGACTACTCCAACAGGAGTATGTACCATTTTGGTTGTAATCCATCCATTGAAAACCCTACATGATGGGAAAGTTTAGAGTAGCCACCAGAAGCCATAGATGCATTTTCTTCTTGCTTGATCTCACTACGCACCACCTATTCCTGGGCCACCAAGTCCTCTACCAAGTGTTCAGTCCTCTTCACCAGACACTACACATGTAAGCGAAGCCCCTGTAGGGGAAGGTAACAAAATACTCAGTAGGGACCCAAACCAACATGGAAAGACCACAAAGAAATCCATGAGAAAACCACCAAGCATGTTTATGAAGAATGATTAAGACACAAAACATCTCACACTAGATATAATATACAGTGGAGAGTTTGGCCATCAGTCAAATCATCGAACACCTTGGGCCACTGGAGAACTCCTCCTCGATTAGTATAGTTGGCCTTCCACGACATACAATTCCTCTTGACTCTAACCATGGGATGTAGTGGTACTCATACCAAATGAGTACCATGGGTATGCTGGGTCACACAAATTTTATCACAACTGTGGTCCTGATGAGAACCACAGAGCCACTTCCAACTATGGTCATACTAATTAACTCATCCCTATCGAGTATCGTGGGTCTTCCGGGTCACACAGAGCCTTTCCCCACAGTGGTCCAACCAGGTCACAAAGATCCACTTCCTCATAGGACATCATAAAAGATCCACACAAGGTCTTTTGTTAGCAGTCTTGAGGTCTCATCCAACCATAGTGTTTCAGAATGTAGTGCGGTTTATTATGAGAGAAAACTTCCTAATGAAAATTACCTTATTTAAACATTAATGAAAGTATCATTAGATTACACCAAAATATCTACCTCTTCATGAGGGCTCCAATGCTACAAAATGGATCATTAATCAGACGTTTGGTTTGTACATTATTTGTGTTTAGTAAATATTGTTTGGTTACATCTATGCCATGTCCGACCTGGTCAGTCCGACATGACCAACCCAACATGGGGACACCACATAACCATGTTTAGTTCAACTAACCTTACCGACCTGGTTTGGGTCTAGCTAAGCCTAATCCGGCATGGCTATTATGCTAAACCCACTGGGCCTCCCTAGACCCATCCGAGATTGGCCAGGGGTTTAGCCCACTGGGTCCCTGGTGACCCATTCTCATCCTGCCCGGCCAGATAGGGAGGGTCTGGCCCACTGGGCTTGGGTTTGGACCGCTGGTCATGGGACCGACCTACTGGGTGGGGCGCCAACCCACTGGTTGGGGGTTCGGCCCACTAGGCTGGGGTCTGACCCACTAGGCGAAAGATTGGTTCGCTGGACGCGGGTGGTGCCTTGCCCAGTCCACCTCTCAGGGGTTAGGTTTCATCTTCTCAACTGTGTAGCGCAACAGGGGTGATGTCACGCGGCTGGTCAAACCCAGCTGCCCAGGTTCCGTACGCAGTTAGGGGACCACATTCCACACAAAGTCACAGTCTGTGGCTTTGGGAAGTGTCCCTCTACCAACTAATAACCCATGCCACTTCACAGTGGCATGAGTCGGCCACAACTCATACCTCTGTAGTGCCATCATGGCACACAACCCCCCCACATGTGGCCACCTCCATAGAACACCGTGTCCACTCCAGTTTTCTGTTCTTCGTGTCGCTCACACATATGACCTCAAAGGGTTTCCATCTTCCTGGTGATGGCCTCGAATTCTCCTTTTCACCATTTCGATGATGTGACCACAAAGAATGCACAAAATGCACCACGAAGAGGTGTTCAATCCTTTTATTTGTCGGTCTGCACCCTCTGCATTAGAGGTTTAGAATTGTGGGATATATAATTGATGTTCTATCACAATTTAATAAATATCGATACATGAATCCCAAAAAAGGTACGCTCCAGCAAGAATATGAAATCTACGGATAATCCTATTAAGGGGATGATCCACGGTCATCATTTTTGAACCAATAATGGGGAAACATGAAAAAAAACAAACCCCGACCTGATCCGGATTGTTGTTGTCGATGAACAGTGTCATTGCATTCTATATTGTGTGATCCTCTGTTTACGGCTATTGGTTGATCATCATTAGTGGATATTGGATCTAATGGGTGTTGGAATTTGTTAGTCACCCACTATAGCTTCAGAGTATAACAAGGATTATCCCAACAATCTTTCATTGCCTTCATGGCCATTAAGGGAAGAAACAAGAATCAATGTTTCAGTTATGATTCTATTACGAAGTTGTTACACTATTTCATTTAATGAAACAAAGTATTTAGTTTCACTTCTATGGGAAACTGTTGTGATGAAACAATTTGAAAATTCAGATTAATAAAATAAAACAAGTTCATTTTATTTTTAAAATTTTCATTGAAAAGTCCGAAAAATAACATTTTCCATCGACCCGCACCAGTCGAGGTTAGATCCATTCTAGGTGAAAGTCGATGTTCTGAGTTCAACAGTGGCCTCATATTTTTGATATGAGAAACTATTTAAAAGTTATAAAAACATGTTCTCATGATTATTTATATGAACTAAATGAAAGTTAAAAAATTATATTCTGGGCTCACCGGGCCTCAGAATCAAGGGTTGTCATAGTTTCTATTCTTAAAAATATTATATATATTGTTTTTAGAAAATATACACAGCATTTCCGGGTCATTACACAAATTTCTACAATGACTACTATTCATAATAAAAAAATTAAAAGTGACCTAGTTATCAAATTAATCCTCCTTATTCCATATATGGCATCATATTTTTAGTAAGGAATTTATATAAATGGTAAAAATTAATTATAATATAAATGTAAAAAATGTAATGAAGAATAGTTATTTTTTAAAATATCCATATTTAGGCATAAAAGTAATTATACATTAAAATAAATTTTATAGATTATTCCCTAATTTTAATTAGTTAAATGCTAAAAAAGTAGTATTTTGGAAATTTAGATCAATCCAAAACAAAATATATCCTTTGAACCATACCATTAAATGTGATTATCTGAAATATTTTTTAATTTTAATAAAATATAAATTATGTTCATAATAATTAAACATGACTTTCCAAATTGAAAAAAATATTAAAATAATTATATGAATCTATAAATAAATTTTTATACAAGATAATGTTACAATATTTTTAAATTAAATATATAATAAATTTTTTTCTTAAACGTTACGGTATGTGTAAAAATGATATTTGAAACATTAATCGAATAATCAACCATTTTAGAAACATTCTATAAATTCACTATTAACTAATTCTGGATTTATTATTCTAATATTGAACATTATTTTTTTAAAAGATATCTTCTACAATAGTTACACAATATTCATAATATATATTAAAAAATGATCAAATAACATTGATTTCGATAAATAATTTTTCAATAATATAATAACTTTACTAAAAGAATGTTTTTCATTTCCCATGAATAAATTAATTATTTTTTATTAAAGAAATCCTTTTATCATATATTTTTTAATTTAGTCCCAACTATTCTTACCAGCTAATAAAATAACAATGTTATACTAGTATCTTTTCTAAATTAAATATAAACATTATATCATATTTTTCATTAAGATTGATGTTGTGTTTTAAGAATGATTCCAAATATTGCATTATTTTAAACAAAAACCTCATAGTTTTACATTTTATCCTAAAAATAAATTTATTCCTCACAATATTATCTAACACATAGTAATTATGTGTTTAATATTTGGAAAATTTCATTGTGCAGAACCCATATTGTGAAAAAGAAACAAAATGTAAATTTTAAATGTGGGCATGATAAACATCTTGGTCATATAGAATAATACCTAATAAAGTTACCAAATAAGGATACAATTAGTATAATGTGAAAATATGGACATTGAGTATGAATACATTATCCAATGAATAATGGAGACTAATATATAATAAGATCATGAGATAGTTGTTGAACACATAACCCCCAATAACTGGGGGATGAAACCCATCAAATAATTAGAAATGATTGCATAAAAGAAAAGGAATTCAAATAAAATATGATTGAATCTAATTCTTTATGTTATGATAATAATAGTTGATATTGAAACAAGCTACATTGGAAACTATGAAAAATCGAAGAATGTCATAAATTTATCAACCAAACCTGGCTCAATCTCAAAAAACCCTACCATAGATATTGTTCTATAATAAAAAAACATCCATATCTCATCATTATTAGCATAAAATATCATAAAAATATCAATAATGGACTATATCTATAAATCCAGAAGAGGTAAAATGAATAGATATATGTAATGAAACCATGAATGGAGACTTTCCAAGTAATCCAACCTTCATCGAACCTATATTTTCCAATGGATTACTCTGAGGTCAAGGGGGAGAGTATCCACAATTTTAGGGAGGATAGAAAACAAATTTAGGATTGAATTAATTGAAAATGAGATGTTTAAGAGAAATTCCAACTTATATCCACTTTTTTGGATCTAATTTTTAACTCTTCATGATTATGGCTCATGGTTAGGCAAAGAATGAGCCCGCCACATCCTAAAAACTCAATTAATATGGATAGAATATATTTTTATAAAAACTATTAACCAATAATATATTTTAATTTTTTCCACATTTCATGGTTACTCATGGGAGGCCACATAGTTTGGATAAATTGTATGGCAACCAAGTACCATATCTCTCTCTATCTCATTGTAATATTTCTTGAAGGAGTTGAATGATTTCTACTTACCATTCTAAGTCATTGAAACTCTATAAAATTACCCAAGAACATTTGAATAGTCCAATAAAATCTATTAAATATCATCTAAACAAATTTCATACAAAAAATGAATAAATCAAGGGTTATTTACTTGAAATAAAGGGTGCTGCACATATTGATTATTCTCATTATCCATTTTTTCTTCTTTTAAACATAATCCTTACTGTTCATTTAAGTTGACAATTTGTTTTATTTTACAAGGAATCCATTTAATTTATTTCCACTTTTATTCATAGATTTATCTATAAAGATTAATGTTATTTTTAAAAAAATTAATTTATAATTTTTGTATCTCATTATTGTACAGAACTAATGTATAATTATAGACTACCAAAACTAATAGAATAATTTTTTTAGGAGCTAGATATTGTATATATGCCTTTTTAATGATTGTATGCACATGTTTTGGGTTCATGGGATATGGATTTCTATATTTTCCTTCACATTCATTAATCCAAAATCTATTAAAAAATATGTTTGATGTATTAGAGAGAGAGGAATCCAAGTGTGGTTGGAAAACCAGAATACACTATTTCTGAAATAATTCATTACTTTATTTTATTCCTTGGAATTTATTAATGAAAAAAAAATCAATGTTAATAATCCTTAAAGATAAAACTCATATTCAACCATTTTATGGTCTTAGTAGACTCGTTCTAGGGAAATATCATCATGTTTCAAGATATGATAGCATCAAGATTATCCTTAAATTCCAATCATGTTATCTTAAAAAACATAAAATAATATGGAATTATGAGGAGAACTAGTTTTTATAGAAATAATATTAATGTTGAGATCTTCCTCTACATCTAAGAAATTAATTTTTCCAAATCATGGACATAACTTTTTCATAAGACTCTTTTTTTTTCTTTATAGATGTGGTAACATCATTTCCCCTATTGAAAATATTATTTATATGGTATATATTTTTACACAATAACATTCTAAATTAATATGTATCTTTTTTTTTGATAACTTATCCTTAATTATCACCTCACCATCTGACGACCGTTGTTTGACTTAAGCCACATATATTTTTCTACTTCCTCAAAATGTTTGGAAAATATTTATTTATTTGTCCAAATAACCTAATAATAATTTTTTACATTCATAGTATTTTCAAAATCATTACATATCTTAAATTTCTGTCTTTTTAAACCTATTACCTTTCACTTCATAACTATGATATCTTCCCAAACATGACATATATACCTCAGCATTGTGACCATCCAAAATACATTTAAAAAAACATATTCGAGAATATGAAATTTATTTTGTGGACATAGCTATGATGATGATCTAGAAACTGGTTTTATAAATTGGGATTATTTTCTTCATATTCACACGAAAACTTCATCTTGGTTCTTGAATCATTTTAGGTAAAGGTAAATTAAACAATAATGAATTGGAATTATTTATATAGATACCACCACACTAGAAATACTTTTGAAAATGCAATTTTATATGTTGATCAAAATTTTATTAATATTCAAATCAATGTATTTATGATATAATACTTTAATTATATTACCTAATGTGAAATGTTTTTCTATATATAACCAATTATATTGATGGAGAAGAGGGTATCTAAAAAAGTCTTGGAATAACCTTGTATAAGTTTGTTTTGATACCAAGGAAATTTGTTTTAATATATCAATAATTATAATTAAAAATATATTCTTTTACATGATAGTTGAAGAAAATAATATCACAAGTTTCAGAACATTTTCTAATGTCATAAACTGATTTATTGAATTAATATGTATCATTTTACAAATCATGTTGATCTATGACACATATAGACTGGGTTTCAAAGGGATCTTATATTTTATTTCACCTATCTTATCATTGATATCACTCATAATATATTCAATATCAATATACGTCAACTTATGCTACTTGATTTCATCAATTTAGAATATTTACTTTGTTTTTTGTTCTTCCTTCATAGTAGCCAATATTTTATTATCATTCTCATGAATCTTATTTTTTATTCCCTATTTATTGAATCTTTCCTATGTAAAAGTTTTATTTATCAATAATCTAACCCTCACTATCTATTATTTATTATCCGTCGTTTCTGATACATAATGAATCAGATCAACTCATTATTTGAGAAAATATTCCAAATCCCTTATTTGAATGAAAAAATTATAATGCATCATTATTTTTATTTCTCATTAAATTTAATATCTTACCACTACAGATATTAATATTATTATTATCCCATTTATGTTAATGAAGTCTCTAATTACAATATTCTAATTTTTATTCTATGACCTTCTTCCATGAATAATTTTATATAAAAATAAATAGGTAACTATAATTGTAAAAATATAGTAGTATCTTAATATTTCACATCCACTTTAACATTTTGAAACATGGGGATAAAATAAAAATATTTGAATGAAATTATTCACGATCCATATAACTATTTGAAGAAAAAAATTCAATAATATCTTCTTTCTTACATTTCCCTTTTATTATATCTTAAAATTATATTCATGGATTTCTTTCATCTTATGGGTTGGAATTTTACTCATCTCAAAATCATTGGGAATTATCTGTAGTTCCCCAAGAGTAAAATCATGTCTTTATTACATGGTTGAAATATTTGATTCAATATGGTTTGGAAAATTCCTCAACAACATTTAATAAATGATGGAATCTTGGATCTTTTAATAAAAAACCTTTGATTTTCCATACAATATCATTGACTGTTTTAATGTATTCATAGATAGTAATATATTATTCCACAGCTATGTCAAAAATTTGGATCCTACATACTTATAAGATAGATTATATGAGTTTCAAATTAACTTATGAAATTAGTTCAAAATATTTACTATATTTCCTTGCCAATTTGGAGACCCATGCCCCTTTTTATACCTTTTCTAGGAGAGACACATGGATAAAATGTTGAAAATTTCCATCAAATACCATATTAATATTTTCTATTTGACTAAAATATACTCCATAAGAAATGGGTTCACTCCCAAATTTAGTGTATATTTTCACTTCTATAACAATTATAGGAGGTTGGGTAGCACCATATTCCACCAATTATGATAAATCATCCCATTAGATATGTGAACACCTCATATAATGACTAAGTGATGATTGTACATATCTGAAAATTCTCCATTGAATGTAAAAAATTAGGTAATGAAAGAATAATCCGTATTAATGTTTATTATTATGAATTATTTTTGTTATATTAATTGTCAAATATTATGTTATTTTAACATATAATAAAAAATAGTTTTAGCTATATGATTTTTCCTATAATGTTTTAATTTAAATAAATAATTTATAAATTTCTGAATTTTAATTATAAAAGGTAAATCTTATTTTTAAAATCAATATATAAAAATTAACTTGCTGTGAAATGTTTTGATATTTAGAAAATATTTATGTTTTGATAAATAGTGAAAAACTCATATTCTTAAAAAAATCATTTTTCAATAAATTATGTAATTTAAAATTACAATTCTGTTTTTAATATAATTAAAAATATCAAAATTATTATTAAGTTCTATTTATTCCAATTAAATAATGTTTGATCCATTATATATTTAATTTCAATATAAATGTATTTTTGGGTTTAAAAACTAATTTTTAATCAATTTTAAAAAGAATAGTGTTTCTCCATGTTAATTAATTAAGATAATCCCAATGATGAAATTATAATATTAAATGTTAATATTATATATAAATAAATATTTTTAATTATTAATATAATTTTCATTAGTCATACAGTTAATACAAAAACATCATTTTCTTGAAAAATACATTTTCGGAAAAATCTCTTTTTTGTCGCATCTATAAGATTAATTTTAAATTAAATGATTCATATTCTATTAATTTAATTTGGTAAAATAGATTCTAAAATTGTAATAAAAATAAGTTATATTATTTAATATGTTAAACATATTATTTTAAAATAATTAATAAAGAAACCTATAAACAGAAATTTTATGGTAAATGTGAAAACGTGTTTACCGGGGGTCGAACTAAAATGATAAGGGTTAAAAGAACTAAAAAATTGTTTTAAATATATTTTATATCTCTATTTAGACATAATAATATATAAGTCCTGATAATGGTATATTTTTATCCCTTTTATGTGACATATGTGGGTACAAAATTCTATTTTTAAAATATAGATATGTGCCAGTCAACTTAATAAGAAATGTATACCAATCTCCTCTCATATTTATAGGTATAAAGCCATTTGTCATGGATAATACCTCCCTAATTATATTTGTATCTTCCCTCAACAAAACTGATATCTCTTAGTTTTATTAGAAGGGATTCCTATTTAGGTGTTTTGTTCTTACCAAAGGAGGTTGTCTGAATAAGATGTATCTTGTTTTACCAAGCATTTTTATTTTATTTCATCATCCACATAGTTTAAATAATAACCACATATTATGTTAAAATAATAAAATTATGTAAATATAATTATATGTTATTATGTTAATTTAATAACATAATATTTTCACTTATTCCATAAAATGGGATAAAAAATAATCATTTATGTGTACAATGAACTACCACCCTGCGAACCGATGTATTTTTTTTCTATCATCTCTTCCCCCAACTTGTTATACTGAAGGATTTCAAGAATATATATATATATATATGTCTATGATATTTTTACAATACTATTTTATATTCGGTAAATATATGACATATACCTTCTTACTTTACATTTTATGGGGAATACAATAATATTTCTTGTGTGTCCGGTGGACTATGACTTCATGAAGTGATGTGATTCGTTTTTCAATAATGATTTACATTAAACAAAATAAGGATAAATTTAGTGAATAAATGTGATTTAAATGAAATATTTATGATATTTATGACATATTTATCTTTATTAAAACATATCATATCATTTTATTCATATATTGAAAAATTAAAACACTAATGATGTGTACATGGGGACTACCGCCTCCACAATGCGATGTGACGGTTTTTTCATCTCTAAATAAAATCAATTATATAAATATCTCTGTGTGTATATTTAGTGAATTAAAATTTATTTATGATATTTTTATCAGTTTTAATTATATAATAACACATTCTATTTTCTATAATGATCATTGATATATGGGAACTTTACACATTCATACATAAAAACTAATGTCTCCAATATCACGAGATAGTTCAAGTTTCAAAAAAATAAGTCATGATTTTTTTAAAAAATTATAATTACTATATAAATATAATAATTATTTTTTTATAATTATTTTGGAGATTTTTAAAAAACAACACCGTTATCCAAAGTCGACCTGTCGATGTCATTTTTGGACATATAACTGAAATGTCATAAAAATAGACAATATAAGAATAATTTAATATGTAATTGTATATAACATGTTAAAAAGTGGGATAAAATTTATAACAAACATGGAAAGGGTTATGAATAAAATTAATAATTAAAATATGACTATTATTTTGAAAGATAAACAAGTAACATGATGAATCATACTTGATGAAAGAGAATTGGTCTCATTTTATTTTCCTTTAGAATTTTCTTTGATGTTTTGCACATATTTTTTGTAATGAGGTGTAATAAAGACCATTTTACATGTTATATGATTTATTCCTCTAATATCATGATATTTAATATTTTGATTAAAGTTATTATTTCATGTTTCTTATGATTCAAAATTTTTCAAAACGATACGGGACTTTTATTAAGAAAATCATATTTTAATTTTTTCTTTCAAACTATCATTATCTTCAATGTCCATGTTTTTAAATTGTTTTTATGAGTTCAATTATATAGAAATTATAATTGATTAATTTTTTTTTCATTTATTCAATGTATTTTAAAACGGTATTATTTTTATGAAATGCTTGACATCATTTAAAAATGAAAAAAATAATGTTTTATTTTAATTTGTATGAAAATAAGAAATTTTCATTCCATAGTAACAATTAATTAATTTTTGGCTTCCCTTACAAAATTTCATTTTTTTGTCCTTGAAAAACAATTTTTACATTTTTAAGAGTTTTTTGTTATTGAAATTGTCTTTTAAAAGAAAATTTTATTTTTCTATTAAAAATTTGTTTTGAAAATAAAATGGTATTTATATATCAAAAATAATTTTTAAATGGTATTAAAAGTGTTTTTAAATGGTTTTATGTTGAAAATGAATGATTTCAGGATTTAATTTTATGTTATAGTTCTTTATCATTGGTTATGAGGATTGATGGTTCTGTTATAAACCACGGATGGGTGGTTCTATTATAAGAAATGGTTGGTTCGTCATATTATTAAACAAGGATGGTTGGTTCCTTGATAAAATATAGATAGGTGGTTTTGTGAATAAAAAAGATGGGTAGTTGCATGATAAACCAAGTATGTGATCTTCCCTGATAAACTAAGGATGTGTGGGTGGATGATATCCCACCAATTCATTAGGTAATTCAGAGTGTGAAGTTGAGAATATCTATTTTTTCACTTGTAAGAGTGATAGGAATAATGACATACCAGGTTACATGTATGCATTAGATGTTCTTAATGTGGGTTTAAAATGATTAATTTGATAATTTTATTTGAAACATCATGTGAAAAAAGTTTAATTTCATTTTTATCAAATAACGTTTAGATAAAGGAAATAATTTCATAGGTTTTCATGTTTTTACTGGAGAAATGAACTTATTATATATTATGTCCATTACATTTATTGTTATAATAAAAAACAATTTTTAAATGATTTTCATAGAGTTTACTGATACGTAAGGTAAAAAATAGGTTTGGATGGATGTTTATTGGAAATGAATAGGGTAGATTTATGGTATTGATTATTTTTCATGAAACTAAATCATATTTTAATTTAATAGTTTTATATTTTTGGAAACATGGTATCAAATTTGGAGTCTATACATTGGATTATGTGTTTTTTATTTATATATTATGACCTAATTATTTAATCTCTAAACCTAAAATTATCATAAAGTTGAAGGAATGTTAATTATTAACTAAAACTCAAGAATTCATTATGTTCCATACTGGGTTATTTTATGGAATATTCATAGGGAAGCGGCTTTGATATATCTTGAAGTTCCCCATGATGGATGAATGATTGATATTATTGGTGGGGAATTAATGGTTTGATTTAAATATCATCTTCCATTAAAATTCAGTAGCTTAATCTTCTTGAAAACAAATATCTAGTTAAAATTATTTCTCAATATCACCAAATGTACATTTGTAACCAAATATAGAAATAAGTATTATGTATTTTCAATTTTTGACCTAAAACCTACTCATTATTGTGTTGTTTAGACCCACTGTAAAAATTATTCATCATAAATCAATTCATTTCAAATATATTTAATCTCACTCAGATCAACATAAAGTATCATTGTGTTCTTACACATCAATATTACCACTAAATGGTATATCACGTATTCAATGAATATCCTATACAAAAATATCTTATTCTAATACCTAGATTCTTCTTCACCATGTGAGAATAAAATCCATCCCCATGATTAGATAGATTAATAGATCTGCACTTGTAAATACTTAATAGATTCATCCCAATTGGTCTTGATAATCTCTTACAAATAATAATCAATTTGGAATCTCTTTATATTTTTTATCCTTAATAACAATTTTTTATATTCATAAAATTCACTAAAAAATAATCTCATGAAATCAACACTTCTTTTATTTATCACATATTCTAATTCATATGCATAAAATATAATTTATATATATTTTTATATTTACCATATTAATTTCTTCTATAATACATGGAAACACCTCCATCATTGAAATAAGATATTTGTACACTTTTTAATTTTGTAATTTAATCTAAAAATATATCCTTCTTGATTTCTGAAATAATCTCATGATAAATGTCCTAGAATAATTCCATATAAAAATACTCATTAAAATAACTAAAAATATCAAGTATTAGTCTCCTTCTTTATACATATAACCTTTATAATATACAAAGATTAATTATTTTCTCCATATTATCATGGGAATTATTTCAATATTAATAACACATATTAAATCCTCAGAAATTCCATGAAAACAAATCTCCAAATCCATAATCGATTCGTAATATTAAATATCCCAATAATTCATAAATTCTCTTCTCATCCTCACATGGTTAATTAATAAATGTGTCTAGATTATTTCTTTAACTAGATTACTCAATAATGAATCTAAAATATACCATGAAGTCACCATCATGCATTGTAACACCCCAAGGTTTCATAGTGTGTTATTTCTTCAAAATTATTCAATAACTTCCACTACACGCAACACCGAGTTCAATCGCAGGATGACTTACCAAACAAGCCGTTCAAAAGTGGTTATGAATAGTATTAACTAAATTTTAAACTTTATATAATCCTTATAATTTTAGAATCCATATTATGAGTTTCTTAGACATAATGTAAGAACAAATTCATTTTCAGTATTTCACTTTTATCAACTTTTAATAGTGAACCCTTTTTAAATACAGTATATTGAACTTTTTGAATAAATGGGGACATCAAAAATTTAAAATTAAACATCCCATGCTTCCACGGTACGCTTTCCTTTGAATAATACAACAGCGTGTGTTGTACGCAACTTCAAGTTTTAACACACACCACAACCGATCAAATTAGCCATTATGAATAGTAATACCTACTTTTTGAAATTTTATCTCTCAAAATGGACTTCATTTTTGGGTTCGGAGTATCGAATTTAGCCTAAGGTTAAATTTTGGTACTTTTCGGATAACATTAATATTTTGATGAATAGTGAAAATTACTAAATTTTAATTAAAAACAACTTTTTTAATCAAAATAATCAATAGTGATAAATTATGAATTTGAGTGGTATTAAAGTATATTTAGAATATATTTTTACTATTTAATACAATGTTGGTCATTGGACATAATTTCACAATTAAACCGAACATAAACAAGTATCAATCTTTTGATAGTTATTATATCTTAAAAACACGCTTTTTGTTTTAACAGCGGGAATTAATTTTAAATTAATTTCTGCCACTTCTGTGTTTTGAATTTGGAAAAATGGATTCCATATTTGGAATCAGGTTTTTCATATTGTTTGAATATGTAACTTTTATTTTTAGACATTTTGAATAATTACTGCAGTAAATATTTTATTTACCATGGTTAAGGGTAAATCCGGTAAACACTGGTGAAAAAATAATATTCTAATAATACTAAATTACCCTAAAACGTTTCCTAACCTTATTGGTGGATACCTGTCCGACCATGGGCGTCTTTGAGTCGATTTTGGGACCCCATGGAGGCACTTGTAGGTGGTAGAGACACTTTATTTTAATTAAGTAAAAATAAGTACAAAAATGACATAAGCATATATCTTTTAGAAAATCAATTTTTTACATTGGGTTATATATGTTGGATGTTCGACTATAAATATTTATTAGAAAGATAAAATGATTTCCTACATAATTATATTTTATTTATAATTTTTAGAAATTAAATAATTTAATTTATTTATTTGACACAATGATTATGCAGTAATTACATAATTAATTAAAAATTAGAATAATTGATATTATAAATACCCAAATAAATATAATTTGAGACTTTTTATGAATTACACTAATTTTCTAGGTTAATATGACATGTTAGGATTGCTTTAATTAACTTTTCTCTAAGTAATCATTCTGTTATGCTTTTTTACCAAAATCAATTATTGAATAGTGTCAAAATGGACATAAAAGAGTTTTAAAAACGAATATTATATTATTAATTGATATTAAATTCCTAAAAATATAAGGTTCGGCCACGATACTTATATCATTATAGGTGTATCATTAATGGACCACTTGGAGGTCGCTTGGATGGATTTATTAAGTTTATTAACCATATAATATAAAAATACAAAGAGACGTTGTAAAAATGAAACTAATTAACTAAGAGTTAATACTTAAAGATAAGGTTAATATAATGACCCAAACCTGTCTAAATTATATTGGTTGAGTGGTTTTCGACCCATTACCACCTTAGACTTTAAATAATAAACTTTGGAGCCATTATAAACCGAATATGAATTTATTATAAATTAATATTTCTAGCTTTTCCAAAGGTGCCCCTCACCCCTCTTATAAAAGGGAACTCCCCCTTCTCATTACATCACACCTTCAAAGACTTTTGGATCGGAAAAACCCTGACCAAATACTCTCTCAACTTCCCTCAATACATCCTAGAGGCATTATTTTGATCAGAAATCCATTCTATGGAACCCTTTTGATCAAATCAAAAGGAAGAACCCGAAGAAGAGGTAATGATTTCACCAACCTTTTTCCAGTTCCTTTATTCTTCCACTTCCTCTTCTTTTGTTGTTACCATTCTAAAATAATAACCCCATTATAATATATATATTGTGATGTTATTATAAATATTTTACAACCATATTCACTATTCTATCCATCATTTGAATAACATGTCACCATACGTGCGTACGTACGGATTACCGTCTCTACGTCGTGGTGTAATTGTTATCCAATAAATTATTTATGGATGGGTATTATAATGATGTGTAACTCATGTAAATAATAAATATAACATGATAATTATTCATTATATATGATATACCATCCCATTATATATTATTTTAATATCAAAAGAATGGTATTATCGCTCGTGCGTACGTACGGACTATCATCTCCACGAAAGCGATGAGATTCATTCTCCATCGTATCCATTCAAGTATAATTCTCATTCGATGATTAATTATAGTATCTAAGGACTTGATATAATTCTGTATATGATTAATATACAACCTATCCATTAAAAACATGGCTTACGTGAAAAAATATATAAAATAAAACCAGTAAGTTAACACCCGAGACAACGATAATACTAAGATATTATTAACAAATCAATGTTAAAAGATCATATATGATATCATATTAATGTATATGATTCTTGTATAATTTAATAACAATTATTTCACCATTATACATGAGTTTAACCTACCCACAACCAAGGAAAAGTACAAAATAAGGGTTTATTTCACAATATTTTCATTATATGAGGTTGTTTATACGTAATTATCTACTGGGATCTCTTTATCATCCACATCCATGCTCCTTAAAAATATATTTAAAAACATTTTTACTATTTACTCGGAAATGGGTTAAAGTCATTTATACCCTTATGTGTTTTTAAAAGGAATCTTTCCGTCGTTTTCCAAAAAAGGCACTTTTAACCTTTTCGACAAATTTAAGGTAAAAATAATTTTTTTAACTGATACGGTTGGTGCGGCTATTTACCACCGATATAAAATCGTCAAAGATTCCCATACAAGCTTATAAGAATATTTTCAAAGTAAAGGTTTTATTTTATAATTATTTGACATTTAAATGATTTCAAAATTAATATTTTATGGATTTGTGAAAGGTACTCTTTATCAAGATCATAATTTTAAATGTTTTTAAGATTTATCGTTCTAAATATTTTTATCTAATTTCCATGTTTTCAAAATGATTTTAAAGAATTATTAATATGGACATGAATGTTCTGAAATGATATTTCTTTTCAAAAGTTTCAAAGTGGTATGGGACACTTTGATTCAAAAATCTCTTTTAAATTACTTCCTTTATAAATTTGTGACTTTTCAATGATTTCGAGAAAATAGATATTTCTCTCAAGTAGTTTTGATTTCATCAATGTCAATATCATCTGATGGATTTTAATCTTATTTGAAGTTGATTTATTATGATACAAAACTTTTGTATTGTATTAAAGGTTTTGTGATATTTTATATTGTGGACGTGTTATTTTTATACCATTCATGGTTAATGGAGAAATTATTGACATTTCGTATGCTAGTTTTAATACGAATGTTTATGTTATTTTTAAACCTTTTCATATGGGAATGCATTGAACTTAGTAAGTGACGGGTGGATCCCACTATAGCTCCTCGATGCATCGGTAGGTCTCATGAGACAAACTAGTGTCTTGGCATAAGGCCTTGACAAAATCTTATTTTTAGTCTTGGCACGAGGCCTTGGCTATGTGGTTATGATAGTCTGGCATTATGCATTCCATCATTATGAAAGTGGTTATTGATATTGCATGTGATTATTCGATTAGTAGAATATCCATGTGAATAAGTAAATGGCATTATTTCATTTTATTTTTTCCATAATATGTTGAAGTTGATGTTTAAAAAGGATTTTGTTTTAGTTATACACTGCCTTAAATGTTTATTCTTATTTATGAATGTTTCCACTATATTGTTATCCTTACAGAGCATTTGAGCTCACCCCTTTTCTATGTTTTATTTTTCCCAGGATATGAAGAAGTAAATTATGAATGACCTACACGGATAGTATGAGGGGATAAGAGTGTGGTCTTTGGAGACTATATTGTTGTAGTTTTAATTTTTATGATGTAAAACTTTATGAATATATCTATTGTTTCCAAGCCTACTAAACCAATCAGTCTTTCGAGATTTGGTCTTTCTTGTGATCATGACAATGTTATGTAATAATGCACCGACTCTGGGTAACTGGGGTCAGGGCACTACAGTTGGTATCAGAGGAAGTTTAGTACATACCTTGGAAACTAGATTTAGATAAACTCTGATTAGAGCACATAGATTTAAGATGGAATTTGAGGATTAGTATAAAAGAACTTCCTAGAATTTTGGAATTGTAGAGATTTTGTGAGTTTTATGAACAATACACCCCTGTCTGGATATGAGCAGGTAGAGGCGGATCTGGCATAGATGTACCTATGTGTTAAACCCGAAATCCCCGCGTTGAGCTAGACTCGAACGGGAACTGGTGCACGACAAGGGGCTTTGCTGCACTCTTGGTAACGGCACTCCTGGGGGATATGCTTAGGATAATTCTCATTTTCTTTACAAACCATTGTGATGGGTTTATGAGTATATAATTCCTTAAAGGAGACATTTTTATGATTATGGATTATATCCATAAACTATTTAATTTATGTTATGTGTTTTAAAAGTTTGGGATTAGGTATTGTTATTCATAAACTAATCTAGTGTATTCCATTGTTTATAAATGAAGCCCAGTAGAAGTAATGAGAACTCCAGCAATGCACATGATACAAAAAGAAAGAAGGATCATATATTTCATGGTCTTAAGCCAAAATTTATAAGAGAAATAGTCTCTCATGTATTATCATCATATGAAGAAATAATATCATGTTTTGATAAGATAAGTAAAGAGTTTACTGAGTTCTATGGCTTTGAAGGGAAGCAAGAGAAGAAAAGGATGGAAGAGAGAAAGATGGATAAATGGAAGAGGGAAAAAAAGATTGTTCCCATACGTGATAACTGTGGAAAGAAACTCCATGGAACTTTCCTGAAAAGAATGGGAGTTTGTTATAAGTGTGGAGGGAAAGGGCACAAAGTACGTGACTACAAGGGTAAGAAAATGGTTTCAAATATACAATGCTTCATCTGGAAGGAGTTTGGACACTACAAAAACCTATGTCTCAGTCATCAGACTAAGCCGCAAATGATGCTATTAGATAATAATCAAGTTATGATACTACCACAGATGCAGAGGAATGATTAGAGTTCTTATGTTGATTATGCCATTTGAGTGTTGTATCAACAATGTACTTGTTATAATAATTATGGAGTATATAAGGAATGTACTGCAGTACTATTTCATTATGGACTTGAGATTGTGTGGAACAATGAAAAGTGACTCAATAGTAGGTTAAATTTTTGGATAATATATGGTTGATAGAATGACAAACCATAATATGGTTCTAATAACGAGGTAGGGATTTTGGAATAATACATTATTGTTTTGGATAAATTATATGGGATATTCTTGACTACCTTGAAACTGATTAGTGATTTGTAAATTCCATCATTGTTTGGGTTTACAACTTTTTTGGATTGAAGGAGTATATCTATTATTCTATAAGGAATAAGGGATCATGAATGTAATCAATAAGGTTTTATGATAATTCATGATTTAATAGTGTTTTAAAAGAATACATGATGAAGGTGTTCACATGTTATTAAGTGAAAAAAAGGATCTTCATTGTGTTTACCTTCCTTGTAAATTTTGGACTGAAGTATTTTGGATAGTTCTAGTTTGGATTATTTTGGATTTCCATAAAAGGACAACAGGGAGGTCGTGCGGAAACCCGTCGGGTCCGGCAAGGCCGCAAGACTTGAACCCACAACCGAAGGAAGACAAGGGTGTATCACCTACCACTGACCCACGTGATGTCCGAGATTAAATAATGTAGTTTTTTAAGATTTGGTAGATGAATTATAAATTCGTTTTTTTTAACCCTATACGAATAGGATAAATAGAATATATTTTTTATGTTCTATTATCTTTTAGAGTGAAAGATGAGTTTGTGGTAGAAATTAGTTAAAGGATAGAACTCTACTTGTCATGAATATATTTTTCTTCTTCTCTTATTCTATGAAGAAATTAATTCTTATACTTTATTTACGGAATCCTAAAACCAAAAATGTGTTATCCTAATACCCTATGTTTTGTTGAACCGATGGTATTTCAAATCATCATAGATTGATGAATTTAAGGACCTCAATTGTACACTTTTTTTTGATTGATTACCTCAATCAGTACCTATAAATATTTACGTTTTCCTCCAATTATATGTCTCTAATTTCCACCAATGTTCTCCTAATTGAGATCATAATTTGGTGGTGACCCTTTCATTTCTCTTTTCCTCATATTAAGACTAAATTTTAGTAACCTAATTTCCGATTTGGGTTTTCCAACATATATATTTTCTATTTTCAATGTTTTATTTTCGAAGAACAATTTCAAATTGTGAGGACGCAATTTATTGAAGGAGGGGAGAATGTAACACCCCCTGATTTCATAGTGTGTTATTTCATCAAAATAATTTAATAACTTTCACTACACACAACACCGAGTTCAATCACACCATGTCTTACCAAACAAGTCGTTCAAAAGAGGTTATGAGTAGTATTAACTAAAATTTAAACTTTATATAATCCTTATAATTTTAGAATCCATATTATAAGTTTCTTAGACATAATGTAAGAACAAATTCATTTTCAGTATTGCACTTTAATCAACTTTTAATAGGGAACCCTTTTTAAATACAATATTTTAAACTTTTTGACTAAATGGGGACATCAAAAATTTAAAATGAAACATCCCAAGCTTCCATAGTACGCTTTCCTTTGAATAATACAGTAGCGTGTGTTGTACGTAACTTCGAGTTTTAACACACACCACAACCAATCAAACTAGCCGTTATGAATAGTAATACCTACTTTTTGAAATTTTATCTCTCAAAATGGACTTCATTTTTGGGTTCGGAGTATCGCATTTCGCCTAAGGTGAAATTTTGGTACTTTTCGGATAACATTAATATTTTGATGAATAGTGAAAATTACGAAATTTTAATTAAAAACAACTCTTTTAATCAAAATAATTAATAGTGATAAAATATGAATTTGAGTGGTTTTAAAGTATATTTAGAATTTATTTTTACTATTTAATACAATTTTGGTCATTGGACATAATTTCACAATTAAACCGAACATAAACAAGTATCAATATTTTGATATTTATTATATCTTAAAAACACTCTTTTTGTTTTAACAACGGGAATTAATTTAAATTATTTTCTGCCACTTCTGTGTTTTGAATTTGGAAAAATGGATTCCATATTTTGAATCAGGATGTTCATATTGTGTGATTAGGTAACTTTTCTTTTTAGACATTTTGAATAATTACTGCAGTAAATATTTTATTTATCATGGTTAAGGGTAAATCCTGTAAATAAGGGATAAAAAACAATATTATAATAATAATAAATTACCAGAAAACGTGTCCTAACCCTATTGGTGGATACATGTACGACCACGGGCATCATTGGGTCATCTTTGGGGCCCATGGAGCCACTTGTAGGTGATAGGGACAGTTTATTTTAATTAAGTTAAAATAAGTACAAAAATGACATAAGTATATATCTTTTAGAAAAACAATTTTTACATAGGGTTATATATGTTTTATGTTCGACTATAAATATTCATTAGAAAGATAAAAAGATTTCATACATGATTATATTTTATTTATAAATTTTAGAAATTAAATAATTTAATTTATTTATGACACTATGATGATGTAGTAATTAGCTAATTAATGAAAAATTAGAATAATTGATATTAAAAATACCCAAATAAATATAATTTGAGACTTTTTATGAATTAAACTAATTTTATAGGTTAATATGACATGTTATGATTTCTTTAATTTTTTTTTTCTAAGTAATAATTTTGTTATGATTTTTACCAAAATCAATTATTGAAAAGTGTCAAAATTGACATAAAAGAGTTTTTAAAACAAATATTATATTATTAATTGATATTAAATTCCTAAAAATATATGGTTCGTCCAGGAGACATATATCATGATAGGTGTATCATTAATGGACCACTTGGAGGTCTCTTGGATGTATATAGTATGTTTATTAACCATATAATATAAAACTACAAAGAGACATTGTAAAAGTGAAACTAATTAACTAAGAGTTAATACTTAAAGATAATTTTAATATAATGACCCAAACCTGTATAAATTCTATTGGTTGAGTGGTTTTAGACTCATCCCCACCTTAACCTCTAAATAATCAACTTTGGATCCATTAGAAACCGAATATGAATTTATTATAAATTAATATTTCTAGCTTTTGCAAAGGTACCCCTCACCCCTCTTATAAAAGGGCACTCCCCCTTCTCATTACTTCACACCTTTAAAGCCTTTTGGATCGGCCAAACCATGCCCAAATACTCTCTAAACTTCCCTCACTACATCCTAGAGGACTTATTTTGATCAGAATGCCAACTTAAAGAGCCATTTTGATCAAATCAAAAGGAAGAACCCGAAGAAGAGCTAATGATTTCACCACCCTTTTTCAAGTTCCTTTCTTCTTACACTTCCTCTTCCTTTGTTGTTACCACTATAAAATAATAACTCCAGTATCATATATATACTGTGATGTTATTATAAATATGTTACAACCATATTCGCTATTCAATCCATCCTTTCAATAACATGTCACCATACGTGTGTACGTACGACTTACCTTCTGCACGTCGTGGTGTAATTGTTATTCAATATATTATTATTTGGATGGGTATAATAATGATGTGTAACTCATGTAAATAATAAATATAACATGATAATGATTATGTATATGTGATATACCATCCAATTATATATTATTTTAATATCAAAAGAATGATATTATCGCTCGTGCGTACGTACGGACTACCGTCTCCACGAACGCGATGGGATTCATTCTCCATCGTATCCATTCAAGTATAATTCTAATTTGATGATTAATAATAGTATATAAGGACTTGATATCATTCTGGATATGATTAATATACATCCTATTCATTACAAACATGGATTACGTGACAAAACATATAAAAGAAAACGAGTATGTTAACACCCGAAACAACGATAATACTAAGATATTATTAACAAATCAATGTTAAAGGATCATATATGATATAATATTAATGTATATGATTCTTGTATAATTTAATAACAATTATTTCAACATTATACAGGAGGTTAACCAACCCCCAACCAAGGAAAAGTACAAGGTAAGGGTTTATTTCACAATCTCTTCATTATCCGAGGTTGTTTATACATAATTATCTACTGGGATCTCTTTATCATCCACATCCATACTCGTTAAAAATATATTTAAAAACATTTTTACTATTTACTTTTAAATGGGTTAAAGTCATTTATACCCTTATGTGTTTTGAAAGGAATCATTCCGTCGTTTTCCAAACAAGGCACTCTTAACCATTTCGACAAATTTAAGGTAAGAATGTTTTTTTAACTTATACGGTGGGTGCAGCTATTTACCACTGTTATAAAATCATCAAAGATTCCCTTACAAGATTATAAGAATATTTTCAAATTAAATGTTTTATTTTATAATTATTTTACTTTTAAATGATTTCAAAATGAATATTTTAATAATTTGTGAAAGGTACTCTTTATCAAGATCATAATTTTAAATGTTTTAAAGATTTATCATTCTAAATATTTTTAATTAATGTCCATGTTTTCGAAATGATTTTAAGGATTAATTTATATGGACATGAATGTTTTTAAATGATATTTCTTTTCAAAAGTTTCAAAGTGGTATGGGACACTTTGATTCGAAAATCTCTTTTAAATTACTTCCTTTATAAATGTGTGACTTTTCAATGATTTCGAGAAAAGAGATTTTTTTCTCAAATAGTTTTGATTTCATCTATGTCAACATCTTTTGATGGATTTTAAGCTTATATGAAGTTGATTTATTATTTTAAAAAACTTTTGTATTGTATTGAAGGTTTTGTGATATGTTTTATTGTGGATGTGTTATTTTTATACCATTCATTGTTTATGGAGAAAGTTTTGACATTTCGTATGTTAGTTTTAATACGAATGTTTATGTTATGTTTAAACATTTTCATATGGGAATGCATTGGACTTAGTAAGTGACGGGTGGAGCCCGCTATAGCTCCTCGATGCATCAGCAGGTCTCATGAGACAAACTAGTGTCTTGGAACAAGGCCTTGACAAAATCTTATTTGTAGTCTTGGTACGAGGCCTTGGCTATGTGGTTATGATCGTTTGGAATTATGCATTCCATCATTATGAAAGTGGTTATTGATATTGCATGTGATTATTCGATTAGTATAATATCCATGTGAATAAGTAAATGGCATTATTTCATTTTATTTTTTCCATACTATGTTGAAGTTCAAGTTTAAAAGGCTTTTGTTTTAGTTATACACTGCCTTAAATGTTTATTCTCATTTATGAAAGTTTCCACTATATTATTATCCTTACTGGGCATTTGAGCTCACCCCTTTTATATGTTTTATTTTTCCCAGGATATGAAGAAGTAAATTATGAATGACCTGCAGCGATAGTATGAGGCGATAAGAGTGTGGTCTATGGAGACTATATTGTTGTAGTTTTCATTTTTATGATGTAAAAAATTATGAATATATCTAGTGTTTCCAAGGCAACTAAACCAATCGGTCTTTCAAGATTTTATCTTTCTTGTGATCATTCCAATGTTATGAAATAATGCACCGACTCTGGGTAACTGGGGTCGGGGCGCTACATGAATATTCTTCCGTCATCATTAAAAATATTCATGAATTAAAAGATTATTCTTTCTTCACATTTAATACACATACCTGCAACATGCATGAATTATAGAAAATGAATGTCTTGTGAAAATTATTTGATTTAATTACTATTATATTACTACATGAAATATCAATCTAAATACCATTACTAATAAAATACCTAAATGTTCATGTATTCCCTTTCTCGTCCTTTGAACTGTTGCATCCCAAATTTATTACATGTATTAAAATAATTTTATTCAAAGAGAACATAACTAATCTTAGTGAAAAAATAGAATTATGTCCATGTATTACCATACTCACATTATCCTCATATATGAAAGAAAATTTTTATACATCCCTTGTTAAAATAAATTCACTCATCCCCACTCTAATTCCCTAATGGAAGCATTCTTCTTGATTACAAACAACTTCAGCTCGATGAATGATATATTATGAAATTGGTGAAAAAGATCATGTTTATTTTGAGGTCACTATTTGAATTATGTGGTGGGTTTTGCTAAAGTCAATGTTGATCCAAATACTTAATTTTTTGTCTCTCAACTGACCATAGCTTCAGTCATAAAATTTTTGGTCACTTCATTGATGGTCATGGAGTCGCCCTTATGAAACATACAGTTGAAACAATATTAGGTGTATTAACAATGTATAAATTATATAATTTATCTTGAATTTATTTACAATTAAGAAATTGGAATGTATTCACATTCACATAAATAAAGTTTCCAATAAAATTAATCATGGTTGATCAAAATACTCCTTAACGTTGATCCATATCCAGATAGTGTGGTTGATCGGTAATTGGTTTTGCAATCAATCATTATGGTAATTATCGATCATAGATAGGAGTATTATATCCATGTTTTTTATATTTTTGGATATTATGAGGAAGAAGAATATGATATTATAATTTATTAATTAGTGGTGATGTTTCAATCAGAGGAATATTATTCAATTTTGGTTTTCAAAATTGTTCAATATTATATAGAATTCTCTTCACACACATCAAAATTTAAAATATATTCACATTACATAATAACACACATTGTTCTCTCAATCTCTTAAGCCTCTCCTAGGATCAAAACTTGAATACACATCACAGACTCCCATCATGGATTATGCATCCCAATTATGTAGTATATATGGGGACTCACCTGTGACTCCTTTAAATATACAATGCTTCCCACATTTTCTCTCTATGGGATCTACACATTCCCTTATAGCCACTTTTTACCATAGATGGTTGGATTGATCTACCTCCCTGGTAGTAAACTATATGTCGCACATATTCGGTTGATTTTGGTCATTAGTTGTATATTAATGGACACTTTTTTGATAATATCAAGAAAAAATAGTTTAAAAATTAAAATCCCTTCATAAAATACACAATTGAAAAAAAAAATAGATTTTAAAGTATTCTTAATGATGAAATATCTATATTCTCTCCATATAATTCATAATAAATCTACTCATAAAATAATAAAATATTTCATGAAAAGAATCTAAATATTTTTTCACCCAATTATATGTTGGATTATTTATTTTCAATTAATCAAATGTTATAAACATTGTGAACATTCCAAATATAATACAAACATTTCTTATACATTATGATCTGTTTATAAATCTTCTAATCGAAAAATAAAATATCTCATGAATATCATTTTTTCCATTATATGAATCCATAAAAAACCCCATACATAATCATCTCCTATCAAAATTACAAAAACCATATAGACTCATTGAAAACAATTGATATAATTGTTATTAAAAAATTTAATATGATTATAACCTATAAAACTAATAATGAAAATTTTAAATTTCATAACATAACTCACGAACACACAAATAGATTCAATAATAATAGACATGGTATGTATCTTATAGGTTTTAAACATTTTAACACCCATTATAATAAATAAATTATTATTATGTTTTCTGTATTTAAAAAAACAATATAAGAAAATAGTTTATGGATGATACTTTCACATAAATTCTTCTAAACAAGATTCTTGTGGGTCTTCCATCTTCTCAGTAACCCACGTAAATAATGACTTGATAAAAAAAGACATTATTAAATTGACTATTAAAGATCTTCTTAGACCTCTCATGAAAATTTATATTACCATAATTTTACAATCTAGAAAGGAAGTATGGAAGTTATGAAAAATAAAACTATTTACATTAATGAAATGGATAATAATTCTTCCAACTGTGATTAAAATATTGGGAACCATTCCAATAAAATGAAAAATTTAGTGAGAAAGATGAAAATTTTTCATCATACCAAATATAAAAAATGAACATGATGCAGTTGAGGAACATTCATCAAATGAAAAAGAATTGTAACATAACTTATTACACATCGTAGAAAATATAAAGAAGAATGCAATTAATAATGAAATAAGGACACAATATCTGAACAGGGTTTACGATCTACTATTTCATTTCTTCAACTAACTCAATTGCTGGTCTAGCTACATGAATCATGGCTAATATAAATGTGATTGATGATGTAAAATAAACCACTACATCTTGTTTTTTGAGATATTTAAATTACGATGTTGTTAAATATTATAGATATCAACATGAGGATATATTTTTTTGATGTAAAATAATATTTAATTAATATAAAAATATGTATAATATTTTATTTTTATAAAGGTATTAACTATCTAATAAAAATTATGAATTATCATTAAAACTAACATAGAAAAAAATATTCTATAATCCAAAATTTATGATCAGGATCCTTCTCATTCAATCATAACCCAATGTGAATGAAATTAAAAAAATATATATTTTCATTATAAAATAAATATAAGATATAATTTGTATTGGTTTTTTCATATCTCACAACCTCCTCTAAAAAGAATAATTTTGTAAGATGAAACTATAAAAATAAATTTTTAATAAATTTCATAAAATTAGAAATATTATCTATGTGTGTAATCTTGAAAATAATCTTTATTGTAGAGCCAAAGGATTTTCTCACCATTATAACATATTTTTTAAAATACCATGTTCAAAACTATTATCGTTTAAAATAATCTTCTTCAAAACACTTGCAGACAAATTTTTTAGGATCCAAAGTGTTTAGTTTGTTTACTATTTTATAGGGAAATTTTCTAAAAAAATACCATGGAGCCACATGTTATATGGAGAGAGAGTTATCAAGACATATGTGTGATGATGACTGTGAGTTTAACCATCTTAAAAATCATGATAGAATCTATAAGACCTCGGGCTCATACCTTATGAATTTTTTCAAACAACATATTCTATAATTTCTTTATTTGATGAAAAAATTAAACCTAATTTTAATAGTCAATAATTACAATCAAAAAATTAAATATTGAGTCACTTATATACTTGTGAATCTTTTTATGATTACAGTTTTAGAGAATTAGGGAAAACACCTTTTTTGAAATGGTATATGTATTCGGTTGAGCATTTTATACAATACCCATCATTTATTATTCAATAATACATGTTAAATATCTCCCATAAATTTATATATACATGAAACCCATCTCGAAAACATTAGCATATCATCCTTGTTAATAACCCAATTAAATGGAAACATAATTATTGTGCACTCCAAAAAATTGTAAGTGTAAAAAAATACATTAATAATATCATATCCATAGTGTGATAAGATGAAAATAATAGAACCAGAATTTACCAATAGTGAATGCCAATAGAATAATTGGAATCATAGATATGAAAACCTAGATCATAAAATATGATTCATAGAATAACGATTTAGCATATAACATTACACATTTTAGTCAATAATCATGATCCATATATAAATAATTCTTATCCATAGAACCATTAAAACACATTGTGAGCATTGAATAATCAAGTTGGAATGTTGAGGTATTTTCTTAAATCACTCATAAAATAATCCTTTGGAAGAACCGAACCATTTAGTTAAAATACCATAGGAGTAACCTATTATTAGAAAACCCCATCACATTACCCAGTGCAATGAAAAGCTATATCAAGCTCACCATTCATTAATATAAATATTGGGATCACCTACCATCATAAGCTATACTGGGAACAACCATCATCAACAACAATTTCCATGAACAATACCACGAATAATGAACATATAGTTATCATTATATGTCAAAATCAATTAAAATACAATCATTACCATAACAACTTGATCAACCCTTGGAATGAAATCATTTTTCATAATGATTTCATCATAACTTAATTAACTACTTAGAAACTGACCGGTGTCATAAATCATAATCATAATCCGTATAGAGAAGATAAGTGCTATGTAACACCCGAGACTTTTATGTTATATAAATCATCAAAGGAATCTTTTTCTACACCCAACACTTGTTGGTCTTGCTTTACACGAAATCACGACCTTCCTTGATAGCTTGCGTCGTACGTGATACCGAGTTTCACTAAACAATGATATGCTAATAAAATATTATTAAAACTAGCCGTTATGAAGAGTAATAACCACTTTTTTAAATTTTATAAATTTTATTTTCCAAAATGGACTTCATTTTTGGATTCTGAATATCGAAATTATCCTAGGGTAAAATTTTGGTATTTTTCTGAAAACTTTCAATTTTTGATGAATAGTGAAACCACTAAGTGGTAGTTAAAAAACTGAATTTTTCATAAAACATAATTTTACAGCTTCTGTGAGTGGAATTTCAAAAATCAAAGAGACACGGTTGATTTCAGTAAGAAAAATGTGGTTCAATAAGATGAAAATAATTTTGGTGAATAGTAACTTTTTACTTTTATTTACCACGGTTAAAAGTAAATAGGGTAATTAAGGGTAAAAATGATATTATTATTACCCTAACAGATGTCCTAATTCTATTGGATAATTGTAATTCGACCAAAAACAATCTTAGGAATAAAATATGACCATTTAGGCCCACTTCGATTAGATTAGGACATTTAATATTAATTTATTTAGAGAAGGGTTAAAATAGTTAAAATCAAAGTTTAATAAGTAAATAATTTTTAAAATAAGTTTATATATAATATAAATTCGACTATTAATATTCCTTAGAAAGTTAAAAAAATTTCCTACATAATGGTATTTTATTTGTAATTTTTAGACATTAAATAATTTAATTTATTTATGACACAAAGATGATGGAGTAATTATCTTATTAATGAAATATTGACATAATTGATGTTATAAATACCCAAATAAATGTAATTTGACACTATTTATGAATTCCACTAATTTTATAGATTAATATGTCATGTTATTATTTATTTAATTAACTTTTTTCGAACTAATCATTCCATTATTATTTTCACAAAAATCAATTACTAAATAGCGTCAAAATTGAAATAAAATAGTTTTTAAAACAAATATTATATTATTAATTGTTATTTTATTCCTAAAAATCTACGGTTCGGCCAACTGACAAAGATAAGGTTATATATATTAATAATAAACAACTTGGGGTTAGTTTGGCAGCTTATAGTATTTTTATTTAACTTATAGTATAAGAACACAAGAAGACACGGTAAAATTAAAATTATTTAACTTAATGTTGAATCTAAATGATAAGGTTAAAATAGGAACCTAAACTTGTCTAAATTCTATTGGATGAGAGGATTTCGACCCATCCCCACCCTAGATTCTAAATAAATCAATTTGGAACTATTTAAATCCTAACATGACTTTATAATAAAATAATATTTTTAGTTTTTCCAAAGGAGCCCCTCTACTCCCTTATAAAAGGGCACCTCCTCCCTCTCTTCCTCACACCACTATGAGCCTTCAAGCTCGGACAACGCCTACCAATTTCTCCACTCCACTTCTCTAGAGACATCCTAAAGGTCCTGGGATTCTTCAAATACCAATTTTAGTGCCCTAAAAGGAGGTCTCAACGAAGCACTTCAAAGAAGAGGTAATGTCCGTTACCTATTCTTTCATCTTTATTTCTTCTTCCACTTCTTCTTCTTTAGTTGTTTCATTATAAAGTAATAACATCAATATCACTCATATAATGATATGTTATTATAATTATGAAACAACCCTATTTCACCATCTATCCATCCTATGGAAAATGAAATCACCGTGTGTGCGTACGTACGGAATACCGTCTCCACGCCATGGTGTAATCTATTTTACACCACCACCATACTTGGATGGGTATAATTTTGAAAATAATGACTATATATGACTATTGTAAAGTTATATTGATTTTGAAATAGAATACATACACTCCAATACAATTAAACGATCATGAGAATGATATTATCACTCGTGCGTACGTACGGAATACCGTCTCCACGACGCGATGAGATTCATTCTCCACGTTAACCATTCATGAATGATTATAAAGTATATATAATAAGTAATCATGAAATATATGACATTATAATACTACTGTATTTATGTATATATATATTTATGTCATCTACTTAATTCCACTCAATTCAATAAGGAAACGAAAACAGCGTTCATGCGTACGTACGGCCTACCGTCTCCATGAACGGTGTATTTCATTTCATTTACTGATCTATTATATATATGTATATTCTGATTATATATTATATATAAATAATTATTCTATAATTAAGTAATCATGATCTAATTAGTCATATGAATAATTACAAGTCAAAACACGGACGACAAATGAAACGATTTTACCCAAAACACTCTTTAACATGGAATTTACAAAAAAAAACGGGTAAAATAAAGTCATAAGTGAACCATATATGATATCATAACAATGAGTATGATTCTGGAATAAGTTAATAACATTATTTAAGTCATTATACAGGAGGTTTGAACACGTACATAGCATATCAGACCTAAGGTAAGGGAAAATATCACAATCTCATTTTTATCTGAGGTTGTTTATACTTTGAAATTTACTAGGGTGTGTATTTTATCATCCAAATCCATGTTTCCTAAATATGTAATATTATTTCCATCCACCTACAATTTTTTAAATCCAATTTTACCCTTTAGTGAGTTTTTAGTAAAAGATATGAAAGGAATCTTTTGTCATTTTTCGTACAAGGTACTTTTTGACTTTTCCGACAAAAGTACGAGAAGAATGTTTTTTTAACTTATACAAGATGAATGGATTTTTAAAACAATATTTCAAAGAATCTTCCTTTACAATTTTTCATGTTTATTTTTAATCAAATTCTTTTAGTTTAGAATTGTATGACATATTATGAAAGGAAAAGTGTTTTTGAATTAGAAAGGATATTTTCTTCAAGAATGGAGTTCAAGTATTTTATCAAAATTATTTTCCATCTAAGATAATAAAGGGTTATGTTTTTATCCCTATTATTAAATTTATTTGATTATGTTGTGATGGAATTATTTTTATGAATTCGTTTATATTATATGAATTGTTTTATGATGTCACGATGTTTAAGATTCCCATTTTTATTACATGAGTTATGCTATGATGTATGGTTTATATTTTTGTGGCACACATAAGAATGGTATCATTATGAGATGGGTGGGACCTATATCTCCTTCCAATGCATTGGGTAAAGATTTTATATCTCATGAGATAGACATGGTTGGAAATGCAGGTTAAACCGGTTCAGTGAAACAGGACTGAAACGAGGAGTGAACTCGGTTCAGAAATGGACTTTGTCCATTATGATAGTCTTGGAAATGAGTCTTGACTAACAAGAAATGATTCTCAATGATTATGTGTGTATGCCACAAAGTTTCATGTTTTGCGTTATGATTATTGGGATTACATTTCACTACTATGATTTATCCCATGTTATGAAATTATGATCTCTTTTGCAGGTTAAGATTTCCAAAAGTTATGTGCTTATGTATATGATGTGATTGATATTTATTTTGTTTAACCATACTGAGCATTTGAGCTCACCCTTTTGTATGTTTTATTTCCCTAGGTCAGGAAGAAGGTTATTAAGTAGAATATGCCAAAAAGGGACTCTAGATATGATGAAATAAATGGGAGGCAAAGTAGATGTTTTATGAACCATTTGTTTATGCTTTCCAGTTTCTAAAGACACTATACCTATACGGTCCTTTCATGGTTTTGTTATATGTTGTAATAAGTGTGCTTCAATTTTGAAGTAATAACAATGTATGTAATGTATGGGTCGTTATAGTTGCTATTAGATGAAAGGTATAGTCAACCTTTGGAAACTAGGATGTGAAAGCCTTAGTAAGAACCCTAAGGATAATTCTAAGCATATAACACAATCTTAGTGTTTTAGAAATGACCATGAATAACCTAGGATAAGACCTGAAATGTGTAATTTTATTCTTGATTATGTGTTTTTCCTATTATAATTAGTGTTTCTCACATTATTCTTCTTGGTTTTAGTCAACGGTTGGAACCCGAAGAAACCGTGTTAATGCAGAATGCGACGGGCAATGCAATTATTGTCCTCCGGAGCAACCAAACGTTATGGGAGCTGGAATGAAAAATATTGTATCCATGCTCACACAACATTCTGAAGCTATAAATCATGTAGGACATTCAAATGAGAAAAGGAAGGAGAAACATTCTGTTGAATCCTTCATGAGGCAGTGTCCACCTTCTTTCAGCGGGTCTACTGATCCATTAGTTACTGAACAATGGATTAGTACTACTAAAAAGTTATTTTCAGTTCGTCAATGTTCTGAACATGATAAAGTCATCCTAGCTATGTATCGTTTGGAAGGAGATGCTGATAAATGGTGTAATATTATTAAGAATACGAGGCAAAGGGTTGAAATTGAGTCCATGGAATGGGACGAGTTCAAGAACTTATTTTTCAATAAGTACTTCCCTTGTATTCTCCGAACAAAGATGGAGAAAGAGTTTCTTTAACTGTAGCAAAAGGATGATGAATCTGTTGGTACTTATGAAGCAAATTTTACAAGACTTTCAAGGTATGCTTCTGGTATTATTATCCAACCTGAGAGTAAGATCGATCGATTATTTAGTGGCTTAAAACCAAGTCTTCAAAGGGAGTTAGCCATAAGGGACTTCAATAGCTACGTGGAAATCGTTTGATGTGCTCTCAAAGTCGAGGTGGAGATTGGAGTAACCCATCGGTCATATGGGTTTGATAAGAAGAGGAAAATGGAATTCAAAGGAAAATCTAAACAGCACACTGAAAAGAAGATGAGCTTTCCCTTATGCTCAAAGTGTGGAAAGAAACATGGAGGGAATCGTCTTAAAGGGACAAGTAAATGTTTCAAATATGGACAGGAAGTTCATCTGGCATTTGAATGCCATAATGATGGGAAGAGGATGTCTAAGGATGAAAACAAATTAAGGGATACACTGAATGACTCTACTACACTTCAGTGTTTCAAGTGAAAGGAGATGGGGAATTATGCCAATCAATGACCAAATCCAATGGTTGATGATGATGGTTGAAATCAACAAACTCTTAAGGCTAAAGACAAAGGAAAGTCACATGCAATTTCTATCAGCGATGTGGAGTACGATAACGATGTGGTGAAAGGTACACTTACCATCCACTACCTTACAGTGTAAATTTATTCCATTTTATGGGTATTGATTCCACTAAATGAAGGTTATTTATCTCAAATGGTGGGTGAGAAACTCATGATTAAAAATATTCCCATTGTACGAGAGTTTGATGATATCTTTCCGGAGGAATTACCGGGTCTTCCACCGAATCGTGAAGTTGAGTTTTCAATAGAACTCGTACCGGATGCTTTACCTATTTCAAAGACACCTTATAGAATGGCCCCAATTGAGTTGCAAGAATTGACGAAGCAACTCCATGAGAATCTTGATAAGGGGTTCATACGCCCTAGTGCGTCACCTTGGGGAGCACCTGTTCTGTTTGTTATGAAGAAAGATGGATCAATGAGACTCTGCATTGATTATCGAGAACATAACAAGATCACTATCAAGAACAAATATCCTCTCCCGCGCATTGATGACCTATTTGACCAACTACGCGGAGCTCAATAGTTTTCCAAGATTGATCTTCATTCAGGGTATCATCAATTAAGGGTCAAAAGGGAGGATATACCAAAGACGACTTTCCGTACAAGGTATGGACACTATGAATTTATAGTGATTCCATTTGGTCTTACTAATGCCCCTGCTATCTTCATGGATCTAATGAATAGAGTATTTGGAGACTATCTTGAAACGTTTGTGGTAGTCTTTATAGACGATATTCTTGTCTATTCAAACAGCAAGGAAGAACATGAAGATCACTTGAGAATTATATTGAAGACCCTATGGAAGGAGAAGCTTTATGCCAAATTTACCAAGTGTGAATTTTGGCTTCAAAATGTTTCATTTTTGGGTCACATAATCTCAAAAGAGGGGATATCTGTGGATCCAGCAAAAACAGAGGTTATCGAAAGATGGTCGAGACCAACAACAGTAACTGAGATCTGATGTTTTCTTGGTTTGGCTGGATATTATCGACGTTTTGTGAAAGATTTTTCCTGATTATCTAATCCACTCACCAAGTTGACTCAGAAAGGAGTTATGTTTTTTTGGACGGAGGAATGTGAAGAGAATTTCAAGGAGTTGAAAAGAAGGTTATCCAGTGCACATGTGCTCACACTGCCTTGTAGTGGAGAAAGGTTTGTGATATTCAGTGATGCATCCAAGAAGGGATTGGGGTGTGTTCTTATGAAAAATGATATAGTGATAGCTTATGCCTCACCACAGTTGAAAATACATGAGCAAAATTACCCAACTCATGATTTTGAGTTAGCTGCGGTAATCTTTGAATTAAAGATTTGGAGGCATTCCTTTATGGTGAAAGGTGTGATATTTATACTGATCATAAAAGTTTAAAGTAAATTTTCACCCAAAAGGAGCTAAATATGCGCCAAAGAAGATGGTTGGAGCTGATTAAGGATTACGACTGCTCAATTCATTACCACCCTGGGAAAGCAAACAAGGTGGCAGATGCATTAAGTCGACAAGACCATGCTAGTTTATCCATGATGAGGATGACAAAAGATCCAATATTTATGGATTTACAAAGGTTGGATCTTGGAATTATAATGAAAAGGGAAAAACCATATCTTTTTCAAATGAATGTTCAACCATCTATAAATGTGAAGATTAAAGAGGCACAGAAAGAAGATGTGGAGTTACAAAAGAAGGTGAGAAATGTTCCTGAATTCAACATTGATTATGATGGGATAATAAAGTTCAGGAATCGAGTTTGTGTTCCTCCCATCCCTGAATTAAAGAAGGAGCTGCTGGATGAGGCTCATAGTTCTTCATTCTCTATTCATCCTGGAAGCACGAAGATGTATAGGGACCTGAAAGAGTACTTCTGGTGGGATGGCATGAAAAGAGATGTTGCGGAATATGTCTCTCGATTCTTGGTTTGTCAACAAGTTAAAGCTGAGAGACAGAAGTCTAAGGGGATGTTACAACCATTACCCATATCCGAATGGAAATGGGAAAACATCACTATGGACTTTGTCACCGGACTTCCTAAAACATCCAAAGGCAATAATGCTATCTGGGTCATAGTTGATCGTCTTACAAAGTCTTCACACTTCATCGCTATTAGAGAGGATATCTCTCTGGATCAGCTTGCCATGATATATGTAAAGGAAGTGGTAAGATTTCATGGAGTACCGCATTCTATTATATCTGATCGGGATCCGAGGTTTACCTCAATGTTCTGGCGAAGTCTTTAGCATACTATGGATACAGAGTTAAGTTTCAGCACTGCTTATCATCCTCAGATAGACGGTCAGTCTGAGAGAACAATTCAAACTCTAGAAGATATGTTGAGAGCTTGCTCTATGGATTTTAAAGGTGGTTGGGATCAACACCTACCTTTGATGGAATTTTCTTATAATAATATCTTTCACTCCAGTATTCAGATGGCTCCTTAGGAATCCCTCTATGGAAAGAAATGCAGGACTCCAACTTGCTGGGATAAAGTTGGGGAAAGAAACCTATTAGGACCCGATCACGTTGATGAAATGGTAGAAAAGGTCTGATCTATTCAAAAACACATAAGAGCAGCTCAGAGTCGACATAAAAGTTATGCCGACAACCGAAGAAAAGACCTAGAGTTTGAAGTGGGTGATAAAGTGTTCTTACAAATATCTCCCTGGAAGAGGGTCATGAGATTTGGAAAGAAGGGGAAGTTGAGCCCTAGATATATCTGTCCTTTCGAAATACTGGATCGTGTTGGGAATGTAGCTTACCGATTGGCGCTTGCACCGAATCTCTCTCAAGTTCACGATGTATTCCATGTATCTCTCCTGAGAAAGTACATACCTGATCCTTCACATGTACTCAGCTCAGAAGTTGTACCGCTGGAGCAGGATCTTTCTTATGAAGTACAGCTGATAGAGATTCTGGATCGTAGCGAAAAAGTCCTACGAAACAAGACTACTCGATTGGTGAAAGTTTTATGGAGGATCCACCAATTAGAAGAAGCTACATGGGAGCTTGAGGATATGATGAGGGAGAGGTATCCTCATCTATTTGTTACAAAGTGACGAATTTCTAGGGCGAAATTGATTTTAAGGGGGGTAGAATTTAACACCCGATACTTTTATGTTATATAAATCATCAAAGGAATCTTTTTCTACACATAACTCTTTCTTGGCTTGCTTTTCACGAAATCGAGACCTTCCTCGATAGCTTGTGTCCTACGCAATACCGAGTTTCACTAAACAATGATATGCTAATAAAATATTATTAAAACTAGCCGTTATGAATAGTAATGACCACTTTTAGAAATTTTATAAATTTTATTTTTCAAAATGGACTTCATTTATGGATTCGGAATATCGAAATTATCCTCGGGTGAAATTTTGGTATTTTTCTGAAAACTTTCAGTTTTTTATGAATATTTAAACTACTAAGTGGTAGTTAAAAAACTGAATTTTTCATAAAACTTAATTTTATCGCTTATGTGAGTGAAATTTCAAAAATCCGAGAGACACGGTTGATGTCAGTAAGTAAAATGTGGTTCAATGAGATGAAAATAATTTTTGGGGAATAGTAACTTTTTACTTTTATTTAACACGGTTAAAAGTAAATAGGGTAATTAAAGGTAAAAATTATATTTTTATTACCCTAACACATGTCCTAATTCTATTGGATAAGTGTAATTCTACCAAAAACAAACTTAGGAATAAAATATGACCATTTAGGCCCACATGGATTAGATTAGGACATTTATTATTAATTTATTTAAAGAAGGGTTAAAATAGTTAAAATCAAAGTTTAATAAGTAAATAATTTTTAATATAAGGTTATATATAAGATAAATTCGACTATAAATATTCATTAGAAAGATAAAAAATATTTCCTACATAATGGTATTTTATTTTTAATTTTTAGACATTAAATAATTTAATTTATATGTGACACAATGATGATGCATTAATTATCTTATTAATGAAATATTGACCTAATTGATGTTATAAATACCCAAATAAATGTAATTTGAGACTTTTTAGGAATTGCACTAATTTTATAGGTTAATATGAAATGTTATTATTGATTTAATTTGCTTTTTTCGAACTAATCATTCTGTCATGATTTTCACAAAAATCAATTACGAAATAGTGTCAAAATTGACATAAAATAGTTTTTAAAACGAATATTATATTATTAATTGTTATTTTATTCCTAAAATTCTAAGGTTCGGCCAGATGACTTAGATAAGGTTATATATATTAATAATAAACAACTTGGGGTTCTTTTGGCTGCTTATAGTATGTTTATTAACCTTATAGTATAAGAACACAAGAAGACACGGTAAAAGTAAAATTATATAACTTAATGTTAAATCTAAATAATAAGGTTAAAATAGGACACTAAACTTGTCTAAATTCTATTTAATGAGAGTATTTCGACCCATCCCCACCTTAGCTTGGAAATAAATAAATTAGGAGCTATTTAAAACCGAATTTGACTTTATAATAAAATAATATTTTTAGTTTTTCCAAAGGAGCCCCTCTCCTCCCTTATAAAAGGGAACCTCATCCCTCTCTTCCTCACACAACTTTTAGCCTTCAAGCTCGGCCAACCCCTACCACTTTCTCCTCTCCACTTCCCTAGAGCCATCCTAGAGGTCCTGGTATTCTTCAAGGACAAATTTTAGTGCCCTAGAAGGACGTCTCAAGGAAGCACTTCAAAGAAGAGGTAATGTCCGTTACCGATTCTTTCATCTTTATTTCTTCTTCCACTTCTTCTTCTTTAGTTGTTTCATTATGAAGTAATAACATCAGTATCACTAATATACTGATATGTTATTATAATTATGAAACAAACCTATTTCACCATCTATCCATCCTACGGAAAATGAAATCACCGCGCGTGCGTACGTACGGAATACCGTCTCCACGCCGTGGTGCAATCTATTTTCCACCACCACCTTAGTTGGATGGGTATAATGGTGTAAATAATGACAATATATGACTAATGTAAATTGATATTGATTCTGAAATATTATACATACACTCCAATACAATTCAACGATCATGAGAACGATATCATCTCTCGTGCGTACGTACGGAATACCATCTCCACGACGCGATTAGATTCATTCTCCACGTTAACCATTCATGAATGATTATAAAGTATATATAACAAGTTATCATGAAATATATGACATAATAATACTACTGGATTTATGTATATATATATTTATGTCATCTACTTAATTCCACTCAATTCAATAAGGAAACGAAAACAACGTTCATGCGTACGTACAGCCTACCGTCTCCATGAACGGTGTATTTCTTTCCATTTACTGATCTATTATATATATGTATATTATGATTATATATTATATATATATCATGTTTTATATTATGTAATTTAGTAATCATGATCTAAGTAATCATATAAATAATTACAAGTCAAAACACGGACAACAAATGAAACATTTTTACCCAAAACACTCTTTAACATGGAATTTACAAAAAAACGGGTAATATAAAGTCATAAGTGAACCATATATGATATCATAACAATGAGTATGATTCTGGAATAAGTCAATAACATTATTTAAATCATTATACAGGAGTTTCGGACACATACAAAGCATATCAGACCTAAGGTAAGAGAAAATATCACAATCTCATTTTTATCCAAGATTGTTTATACTTTGAAATTTACTGGGGTGTAATTTATTATCCACATCCATGTTTCCTCAATATGTAATATTATTCCCATCCACCTACAACTGTTTTAATCCAATTTTAATCTTCAGTGAGTTTTTAGTAAAAGATTTGAAAGGAATATTTTGTCGTTTTTCGTACGAGTAACTTTTTGACTTTTCTGAGAAAAGTCCGAGAAGAATGTTTTTTAACTTATACGGCATTAATGGATTTTTAAAACAATATTTCAAATAATCTTCCCTTACAAGTTTTCAAGTTTATTTTTAATCAACTTCTTTTAGTTTATAATTGTATGACATATTAAGAAAGGAAAAGTGTTTTGGAAATAGAAAGGATATTTTCCTCAAGAATGGAGTTCAAGTGTTTTATCAAAATTATTTTCCATATAAGATAATAATGGGTTCTGTTTTTATCCCTATTATTAAATTGATTTGATTATTTTGTGATGGAATTATTTTTATGAATTCCTTTATATTATATGAATTGTTTAATGATGTCACGATGTTTAAGATTCCCATTTTTATTACATGGGTTATGCTATGATGTATGGTTTATGATTTTGTGGCACACATAAGAATGGTATCATTATGTGATGGGTGGGACCTATATCTCCCTCCAATGAATTGGGTAATGTTTTTATATCTCATGAGTTAGACATGACTGGAACTGCTGGTTAAACCGGTTCAGTGAAACAGGACTGAAACGAGGAGTGAACTCGGTTCATAAATGGACTTTGTCCACTAAGATAGTCTTGGAAATGAGTCTTGACTAACAAGAAATGATTCTCAATGATTATGTGTGTATGCCACAAAGTTTCATGTTTTAAGTTATGATTATTGGGATTACATTTCACTACAATGATTTATCCCATGTAATGAAATTATGATCTCTTTTGCAGGTTAAGATTTCCAAAAGTTATGTTCTTATATATATGATGTGATTGATATTTCTTTTGTTTACCCTTACTGAGCATTTGAGCTCACCCTTTTGTATGTTTTATTTCCACAGGTCAGGAAGAAGGTTATTAAGTAGAATATTCCAGAAAGAGACTCTATATATGATGAAATAAATTGGAGGCAAAGTAGATGTTTTATGAACCAGTTGTTTATACTTTCCAGTTTCTAATGACACTATACCTATACTGTCCTTTCATGGTTTTGTTATATGTTGTAATAAGTATGCTTTAATTTTGAAGTAATAACAATGTATGTAAAGTATGAGTCATTATATGTTGGGTATCATTATTTCACAATTTTATTGATGTATTAAAATATTTAAAAAAAATTGAATCAATAAAAAAAATTATAAATCTCTTAAAAATATTATTTTGTGGTAAAAAAGAAATATAATTTCTTTTTGGAGTCCATTTAAAAAATAAAATGAAAAATTGATAATGGATTTTCATTGAAAAAAATAAGAAAATGAGTTTTATAATGAATAAAAGATATAGTTTTTGGAAAAAAATTATCATGTAACAAATTATTAGGAAAAATATAATTCATACTTTTGTAAGACGAGTGGAATGTGACTCATGAAAAAATTGTTAAGGAATTACATTTATAACCTTTTATATGATGGTAAAATATTGTAGAAAATTTCATTAAGAAATGATTTGTGCTTATGAAATAACATTCATGGAACAAGATAAAGAACATAGGGAAGAATGAATTTGGGTAAAATACATTAAATATTCTGATGAAATATATATATAATCCCTTTTCGTGGCAATTAAAATTTAAAACACAATAATGATTAAAACCATTGATGAATTTTAAATGATTTCTTTTTGATTAAATGTATCATAAATTAAATTCATTGGTAGTATAAACACCACAAACAAAAATATATGCGGAGAATATATAATGTATATTATTGAGTGGAAAATTTAGAATAGAAATTCCATACGAATTTATTATATTCAGAAAAAAAATCCATTGAAAGATAAAACTGAATTGGCTCTAAAAATTACACAAAAAATTAAATAATATCATAATAAACATTCATTTGGTATTAAGTATGCTATATAAAATAAATCGTGGTGCATAACATGAATCACGTCTCATGAAATTGAAATTGAGAGAGTGGAAAATCAATAGACTTTTATGACATTGAAATAAGTACAATAATAGAGGGATAACTTCAAATGAAATATTAAATATCATGAAAAAATATTTATCCTTGATATAATATTTTATGAGGAAGAATATACACCATAAATAAGGAAATAATTTCATGATAATAACTATGTATCAAAAAAGATATATTTATATAAGAAACCCATTACAATGTTTATGAGACATAGAGTAATAATTAATCCAAAATCTGATTATGTTGAAATATTAATACCCACATAAAACAAGTGAAATAAAACCGATTTTTTTTTTCATTACTCAAATAATGAGGGATTAATATATTCAATAAATATGTGATATAACCCCATGATGGGAAATTGAGTAAAGAAACTCCTAAACTCGAGCCTTGACCTGTCACATAGTTGATTTATATTCCCAGAAAATAAAATCATATTAATTGTATAATATTTAATATTATTTTTAATGTTTACTTTATATTAATTAATAATTTTATTTCATTCATTACCATGACTTATTGGATTACTTAATCAAAATTTTATATATTAAATTTAATTAGGAAGTTTAGTTCTTAAGCCATAAGTGTATTTCCTTGGTTGAATGTGGTCAAATATGATATAGTTACACAATATTCAGAAAAATAAACAAGATTTTATTTTTTTATTTATCCATTATATACCATATTTGAACTATCCATGAATGTATGTAACTAAAAAATTAATGACAGTTCTTGTAGATGGTAGTTTATATGCACACATGAATGGTTCTTCCATTTTATTTCGGTAAAATAGAAACAAAGATAAGTACCATTTTATCATTATGGAATCATATATTTTTTATAAGTATTATATTATTTCATTATTTCTATCCTTATGATCCTCCATGGGATGTGGTATTTCAAAAAAAAAGAAATCACTATGTGGAGATGTTATTCCATATATAAGCATGATGGATGTCATCTTTTTCTAATGAACAGATGATTAATAATATAGATGAAATGATATATTTTTAAAATCATAATTATTTCATGAATATGATATGTATACATTAAATAGAACATTACAAATACCTATGAAGTATAGTGATTGAAAATAAAAGACAACTCTTTTGGAGGTGATAGTCCCCACAGACACAAAAGTTATGTGTTGATTTATTATAAGATGGAGAAGGATATGGAAAAGGGTTACACCATTAACATTATTATATTAAATTATATTGATGATATATATGATTTTATAGCATCATGGTGTGAAAATATTTTATGTAGGTTGGTGAATAAATTAAATGAATGAACTCTATTAAGAATTATACCTCATTTTTTGAAATCCTCTCATGGATTACAACTTCATCCTACCATGTTCATATTTTGATGAGGAAAGAGTATCTAGGTAATGTTTAAGAAGGTTGGGAATATATTTTTAAATTTTATGTTTTATATAAAATGGTGTAATGTTACTGGAAAGAGAGGAGATGACATCCCCTCTTATAAGAGTGTGGATTAAAACAACTGAAAATATTAAGAACACTAATGTTTGTAACGCTTTCCCCAGGGCGCGCACGTCCGTCTTGATTGTGGGTGAGGGGCATAGTTTTTGTTTCCCCGCATTCCCGATTCCCAAAGCCAGGCGGGATCCGCTCCTTATTCAGGGATGACTTCTCCTTGATCGAAATGGGATGATTGGATGTCGGTTCTTCCTTCCATGGATTCCTCCTTGGAACTCGTCACCTAGTCCGGGTCTCCCTCACAGACTTAAGACATTGTTCATGAAACTCTTCCTAGTGCCATATCTTCATGAACAGTAGTTAATTACACTAATTCTGTTAAGGCATTCCAAGGTGTCTGGTCAGGGCAGAAACTTTCAGTTAGTGGGGTAGTCTTGTTGGGAATCACTGGTGTGTCTGGATGCTAGGGGATTGGTGTTTCTATCTTCTGTCCCTTATTATAGGGCTACTTGAGGGCGTGGAATCCCAAGGCATCCCACATCGAACGTGGGTAGTCGTATTCCATGTGAATGTATCTGAGTATGCCGCAAGTTTAATGTCCAGAAGAGACAGATCAAGCTAATCACAATAATGACTAGAGTGGATCTAATGGAGGAACCCCATGGAGGGAACACCAATATTGGGGCCACCACATGGGTGGCTTCCCAAATGAAATTAGTGGTAATGGGGAATGGGGTGGCATTACCCCACCGGGATGTGGTGGCCCGGGTAAGAATAAAGATGGATGATGGATGGTTCTATGAATTGGATGGTAAATGGGTTGGGACTGTCATGAGGATGATGATGGTTTTAGGCTAGAGCCTCGAAGAGACTTCCTACATAACCCCGTAGAAGGGAATCAATGTCAACATAGTACATATGATGACAGCTTACTGCCGATTGGGGTTTTTAATGGCTTACTGCTGGATTAGATCGCAACGGATTTCCATTGGATAAGGTGTCAATGACTTATCGGTGGATGGGGTTTCAATGGCTTACCGCTGGATGAGATCGAAACGGCTTACCATTTGATAAGGTGTCAATGGCTTACCGCTATGTGGTGTTGTCCATGGGTTACCACTGATGAGGCCGCAACATCTTACCACTGTATACGGTCACAATGGCTTATCGTTGATTAAGGTCACAATGGCTTACCACTAGATGGAATGAAAATGGATTACTGCTGAAAGAGGTCCACAGTTTAATGTCATTCTAGATGGGGGTGAACTGACATGAAGGGGGTCAGAACTGATGGGTGTTGGGGTTGAACCTCGTGGAGGCTTTATACATACCTCGCCTTGGAAAGGATCAATGACTTCGTAGTTCCAGTGTTTGGGAACCGACGTAAAGGTGGACCTGGGGTCCAATGTGTAGTGGGATTGGTGCACCAATGTGAAGATGGTCAGGACCAATGAATGGTGGTGGGATTGAACCTCGTGGAGGCTTCCTACTTACCCTACCTTGGAAAATATCCAATTACTCGTATTTCATGATATGGGGGCATTTGGGGCTTATGCTCTGAGGTGGACCAATGTGTTGGTGAAGTGACGTGGAAGAGTGTCGGGACGACCGGGTGGTGGGCTTGAACCTCGTGGAGGCTTCCTAAGTACCCTACCTAGACAAGGATCAATGTCCACATAGTTCAGGTGGAAAAGGGTGCTATTGAACTGACGCGAAGGGGTGTCGGGACAACTGGGTGTTGGGCTTTATCCTCGGGGAGGCATCATACATACCTTACCTTAGAAAGGATCAAAGACCTCATAGTTTACGAAGGCAGCATTTGGGACTTACGCTCTGAGGCGGCCCAGGGTGTCGGTGAAACGACGTTGATAAGGACCTGGGGTCCAATAGTTGGTGCTGGGATTGAACATCGTGGAGGATTCTTATGTACCCTGACTTTGCAAGGATCAAAGTCCTCATATTTCTGAGGTGTCATTTGGGGCATACGATTTGAGGTGGGCCAGGGTGTCGGTGAACCAACATGGAGAACGACTTGGGATCTAATAGATGGTGGTGGGCTTCAACCTCGTGGAGGCTTCCTACGTACCCTGCCTTAGCAGGGTTCAAAGTCCTCGTAGTTCAGAGGTGTCATTTGGGGCTTACGCTTTGAGGCATCCAAGGGTGTCGGTAAACCGACGTAGAGAACGACTTGGCGTCCAATAGATGGTGGTGGGCTTGAATCTCATTTAGGCTTCCTACGCACCCTACCATGGAAAAGATCAAATTCCTCATAGTTCGGAGGTGTCATTTGGGGAATACGCTCTAAGGTAGCCCGAGGTAGATGTCATGGTCGGTTCCCACTCTAAACCCACGTGAGTCATGCTCGGTGTGAGACACAAGTGATAGCAGAGACCCGACGATCATGTGGTGAAAGGTGCTTCCATGGGAAGTGAAGTGGGGATTATACGTGGTTAGTGGACCAAAGAGGAAACATGGGATTATGCATGGTTATCAGCCTAAGAAGTCGTAAATTACTCCAGGATGGAGGCCCGACAGTGAAAACGTGTAGAGGGAGAGGGACTTGTGACCAAAGAAAGGAGATGCACCATTCCCTACCATGCCCTTTGATGGCCCTGGGGACTGACGATGAAAGGAGGATCAGGGATGCTGCCTCTTATAGGAAAGCTAGGGGCTTACACTGAGATGTTCCCCCTTCTCCCGCGGAAAAATGCCACTCCCCTATGGAGGATATCATCCCCTGTGGAGACCAGTAGGCATGGAGAATTTCCATGGTGTGGGTACCCCACTTGCGAGGCACGGCGTGAGATCACAGTATAACATCATGTGCTAAGGACAAGGGTGCTTGGCAGTTTAACATCTTCCATCTCTGGCGAGGAGGTTTTTCTCCACACCCCTAGGAATTACATAACTAGTACACTCTACTCATTGGTGAAGATGGGGGATAGACAAAGCCATTGTGAGAGGGTGTCATGGAACGAACCATCTAGGGGCCCACGTTAGTGTGGCTATGCAATGAAACAATATCCATTAGCATGCCTATGTGAAAAATAATGAGGTGAAGTAACTCAATGGGTGGTATCATCCAAGGGACTATGAAATCACATCATGAAAACATAGAGGGCTGCACAAGAAAAGCAATTGAAAATCATAGGGGTTCATAAGAAGGGGCCTTGTGAAGCTATGTTGCTCAGCATGGTGGAGGGCACATGAGAATGGGTGTGCTTCCCGAAGTGCGGTGACTCATCCTAATCATAGGGAAGAGGTGCGTATGTGAGGTGCTTCACGAAGTGGAAAGGCCTTCACAGAGCACTGACTCATGGTGCAAAGGTACCTCACAATGCAAGGTGTCGTGAAGCAATGTGCTTCATGATGTATAGTGACCGAGCCTTAGTATGTGGATCATGTATACATGATGGGTGTTTCGGGAAGCATAAACTCTCTGCGGAGACTCGGGTCCCTTTGGGGATCCCCTTCCTTCGCGAAGGGCCTTAGGATTCGCGAAAGGCATCCCTCTCGGAAGTGGGGATCAAAATGAGGCAAAGGGGAGGAACCTAGCGGAGCATAAGTACCTATCACAACTCATGGTTCGCAGAGCATAAGGGTGCTTTGCAATTCCGGAGCTGGTTAGTCAAAAGGTCAGATTGTATGTCCTTTGTGCTCAGGGGAAGCCCAGTATTTATAGCTAAGATGAACCGCAAAGCGGAGATTTTGTGGCGCGAAGAGGGAATTGGTTGCTTTGGGGCGGGCTCGCGAACACCAAGTGTGTTCGCGGAGCATCCCGCCTCCTTACATCGCGCTGGGCTCGCAAACATCAAATTCGTTCATGGATCATCACCCTCTTTGCATCAGGACATGCTCGCGAACATCAAATGTGTTTGCAGAGTGTCCCGCCTCTTTGCATCGCGGTGGCCGCAGTGCTGAGGGGACTCCGCGAAAGAGCTTTGCGAGGCAGTCAACGTTGGCTTCATTTTTTCTTCTTCTCTATCCCGAATTTTGGTGCCAAAAATGATCCCCCTCAGACTTTGATTTGTAGAGAGATTAATGGTCGAAGTCTGATGGTAATCGCCAAAATACCCAGCTGTTCGCGATGCTGGCTCTTGAAGAGGGCTCGCGAGGCAGATAGGTGATGCACGGGCCGAGCGATCCCCAAAGTTTGGTGTGAATTGGACGTGCCACGAAGCTCTGAAGGTTGTCTCCTATAAATAGGGGAGTTTCCCTCTCTTTTTTCCTTTACCTTCTTCATGAATTTGTCCCTTTTCACTCTTGATTCACAAATCTCCCTATACTCCAAGAGAGTTCTCTGTGAATCAAGTATTTGTAGTGCACAACGAGTCCTCGAATCCACATTTGTGCTCCGTGATCTAGTGCTTGAATGCCTAGGTAGGGCACTACGAACTATCTTCGCGAACAGTTTTCACGAACGCGCTCTGCAAACGAGCTTCACAAACCAACCCAATAAACATCCATGTTCTAGAACTGAATGCTCCACCAAGAAGATGCCCAGGGGGTCCTTGATGATGTCACCGGGAGGAATGAGATGGCTAATAGTCTGAGACTATGAGACTTAGTCTGTAGCCACTTATACCATATTTCATTAGTGGAGCTATTATCAGAGATCCAGATGAAGTAACCTTTGTATAGGAGGTTTCCCTTGTATGGCTTCGGGCTGAGGGATGACGTCTTTGTCCTTTAAGGAAGTAGGGAATATCCAACAAAAAATCATGGGGCTGGACCCTAGGGGAAAGGCCTGGGCGCCTTTATATATCCCATGAGGATGGGAATCAAGCCGTATGTAGTTCTGGATGCATAGTTTAATGTCATGTGGGATGATTAATAGCCTGGATGCATCGATGCACATCCTACAAAAACTTCTTATACTACGTGAGTCATGCTCGATGTGGGAATCAAGAAGTAGTGGTCGGAATTTCCCAGCACAGGAACTAACATGTTAGCGAGAAGGTACACTCGGGGAATGTCGACCCAATGATGTAAAATCATCCATGTATCACACCTAGATGTGCGATGAAGTAAAGCCAAGTATGTCAGAATTCCACTTGAATGTGAGGAAGTGAAAATGTGTGAATAATAATGCACGAAGTCTGGATCACAATGATGGTTACGTGACGATGGAGGGATAACTATTGACCATGATCGAAACATAGCATCCATATCACGTTAGCCTGGAATGGGGACAGACAAATGAGGGTCGATTGCTGACCATGTTCGAAACACGATACATGTCGCAAATGACATCCGAGATCGTTATGGATGTTGGTCCGAAATGGTAGGTGAGGAGAGGCGGCATAAGAACAGACTATGAAGGGGTCCCTTCAGATGTGGAAGTGGATGAGGATCAAAATAGAGAGCTCACAAAGCTTGGGCATGTAACGAGGGGAATGTCCCCATGGAAATTCCACACTTCGGGCTCCATGTAAAAACGCATTAGAATATGGCAACGAGACATATTAGATAGACAGAGTCAAGTCCCATCCCATAGGGAGATCTTAGTTTAGGGTCGTAGATTTCAGTCCATTGATGGATGGAAATGTGGGAGACACATGGTGGGGTAATTATAAACTCTGACATGAATGGGAACATAGGGATTCGACCACCATGTGTTCCCTAGAATTATTTTAGGTCAAGAGACCGAAAATGAGAGTTATGTTAGGCATGAGGCAAGGTGCACGGACATTCTTACGTAACCCATGAGGATGGGGATCAAGCTGCACGTAGTTCTATGAGGTGGAAGGGTAAGTTACTAGTGATAGGGATCAAAGGGGAGTGAGGGTGTGGTGATTACACCAAAATAAGTGGTATTTGATGTATCGTGTTTCTACTTTAAGGAGAGTGGTTGTAATTTTTGTTTGTGAAGTGAAAAGTCTAGGATAGCAAGTCCTGGAATCGCCACAAGAATCAAGTCGTATGCCGGCGTTGACAAATGTTATGGCTTGTGACCGATACGAAACATGGTGTCCCATAGAGTGAGGACATCACGATGTAGTTCCTTTTTTTGTCATGTGGCCAAGACGATAATGTCACAGTATAGTTTTATGTGATGGGACCAGGCGTACATTTTAACGTCGTGCAACATAGACGTAGTATAGATGATGTTATGTGGGGAATGTGTATGGTGCAATAAAACATACCCGACATGAATGAGGACGTAATCCCATACCACACCGTATGCCATTCCGAGATAGGATCCTCAGGCCAAGGGGCCTAAATAGACGAAAGAGGTTAAGAGGTAGGAGAAACTAGCTCCCAATTGAGCTGGACCCAAAAATTAGACGTATGGGTGGTCCTACATATCCCGTTAGGATGGGAATCAAGCGGCATGTATTTCAAAATGAGATCATAGTTTATGGTCTTAGATCTTAGACCATGGATGGGCATGACTATCCCATGTAATGGCGGACCTTAACCAAATACCTAATCTTGCATGAGTTGAACTCGGTGTAGGAAACAAGGGAAGATAAGGTATTTTGAATATGTTAGATATAAGAAAAGGGGGAAATCGGTCGAGTCCTGATGGATTTCCTCGTCATGGATTTATTCCACCTAATGTGCGGATGCACACTGAGGAATAGTACCAAGATTTTCAATGTTCTACTCAGACATGGTGTGGTGGAGAAGGATTTAAATCTTGTAACCGACATTTTGGGCTTAATGGGGTTGGCGTGACGATGGAGGATGACTCTTGATCATGTTTGAAACACAGAATCCATATCATGTTAGCCTGTAATGGAGACAAACAAATGAGCATCGAATGCTGAACATATTCGCAATACGGGACTTGTATCGATTTTTTGTCTAAAAACCTCAAGGACGTTGGACCATGATGGTAGGAGAGCCCTTAGGCCTAGCATCCATGCCATTCGGGGGTCCCTTTGGGTGTGAATGGTGATAGAAGCCCTAATGAGGGAGAGCATGAATCCTGAAAAATGGGTGGAAGCAAGTCCGAGTAGATTCTGACATTCTTAACATTAAACTAGAGTACCCTTAGGCACATTGGTGAATCATCAAAGTGGACTGAGGGGCTCATCTTGGGAGCGGAATATTTGAAAATATAAGGATAGCACAAGAGGATAGAAAACTCTCAGGGGGAAAGAGATAAATGGCGTGGTTTTACAAACCTGATGTAAATGAGGATATAATCTTGTACCTCACCATATATCCCTTTCATGGAATAATGCAGGTAGAGGGGCCAATATGGGGCTAGACCCGAAGTTGAGATGCTCGGGAAATCCTACGTATCCCATGAGGATGGGAATCAAGCAATACATAGTTCTAGAATCACACATAGGGGTTGGATACCCTAATGAGGGGGTGTACGACATGGAGAGTAACCTGAAGTGAATGGGGACCTCGTTCCATACCACATCATACAACCCTAAATAGGAACTTGGTCTGGGGGCCCGAAAAGGCCAAGTGGCCTGAGGCTGGGCCTCTATCGGAAAGGCCCGATCAGTTTGTAGTTTAACGTCTTACAGTGAGAACAAAAGGGGGAGTATGATATCCCACACAAGGGAGTTTTATGGAACGGTGAATAAACCAACTTGAATGAGGACATAATCCCATAATACAACGTATATCCCTAAATAGTAACTTGGGTCTGGGTACTGAAAAGGCCAAGGGGCCTATGGATGGGCCTCGGTCAGGATGGCTCGACCAGTTTACAGTTTAACCTCTTGCAGTGAGGATGAAGATGGGAGTATTATTTCCCACACAATGGACTTGTCTGGCATGGCGAATAACCCGACATGAATAAGGACATAATCCCATTCCACACTGTACACTCCAGGTAAGAACATGTTCCGGGGCTCGGAAAGGCCAATGGGAATGAGGCTGGGCCTCGGTCAGGATGGGCTGACCAGTTTGCAGTTTAACATCATGCAGTGTGGACGAAGGGAGGATAAGGTATCTCATCTAGGGACGTGTAAGTCATGGTGAGTAACCCGACTTGAATGAGGACATAACCTCATACCACACAGTACAATCCCATAATAGATAACCTCGGTCGGGGACCTGAAAACGCCAAGGGCCATAAGGTTGGGCCACTGATGGGAAGGCCATACGTCCTCTTATATGGTTACCACCTCATCACATCTCCTAATCCCATGTGTGTAGTGCTCGGTGTGTGGAAACAAGGAGTCAGTCTCATCTCCCCCATCACATAGGGAAAAATAGCTGGCATCTCACGAAGGGAGTTCAACATTTGGAGATACAAAGAGACAGAATGAACCACTACAATCAATGTTTGGGACATCATGGGGTGGTTCCAACATCGCAGGACAGCTGTTGACCATGTTCGGAACAATACATCCCTATAGTGACCTGAAATGGGAGCAAAAAATGAGTATCTACCACTGACCATATTTGAAATGTGGGACTTGTATCGGCTTATTTCACAACTTCCACGAGGGCGTTGGACCGAAGTGGTAAGAGAGCCCTTCGTCCTATCATCCATGCCATTCGAGAGCCCTTCTTGACAAGAAGAATGATGGAGTCCCAATCAAAGGAGTGGGTGAATCATAGACGTACCCATCTATGGAAGAGGCGAGCATATCCATGGAGTGGGACGTATGGCTGGATCGATATTAGCTGGATGTGAATTGGGGAAAAATCATGCACCCCACCATATGTCTTGACCCGAGGGGAAGACTCCGGCTTTTGGGCTAGGCCAATAGAAGAAATGTCCATGCACTCTTATATATCCCATAAGGATGGGAATTAAGTCATACATATTTATTGAAGGAAAAGCAGTTTAACATCATGTGGGACGGTGCACATATTAACGTCGTGTAGGACCGGACAGTATAAGGTCATGCGGGACCAGCGTGTAGTTTAGGGTCATGCAGGACCACCCAGTTTAAGGTCATGCTGGTCTAGTAATGGCTCTAGATATGTATTCCTTTAGGAACATTGCATTGGTGGGAGGAGTTATACACTCACCATCCATGGTCACTAGGGATTATGCACTATTTGGGTTAACCATGTGGCCTATGTATGGTCCTTCCCATTAGGGCTCCAACGTGGGTGGTTTTTTACCGGGGATCACTGGCTCTTAGAGGGCCAATACCAAGTCACCTTGCAGAAAAGAGCGGAGGCAAACCTTTTTGATGAAGGCTCTAGCTATCTTATTTTGATGCTTTTACAAATTGTGTAGGCACATATCCTATTCTCATCATGTGCTTCCAATTCAGCCAGATGAATTTCAGGTACATTATCTAGAGCCTGCTAGTCATATACTACTATGCATAATGAGGCTAGTTGGATCTCGATGGGCAGGAAGACATCAGCTCCGTACACCAGGTATTATGGGGTCACCTAGATGGAATTACGAGTCGTCGTCTGATAGGCCCAAAGGGTGTTAGGGAGCATATCTGGCCAACTCTTCATGTTCTGACCAACCATTTTTTGTAAAATGTTAGAGGGTTTTTAGTTGAATTCCTCGATCTTCCCATTTTCATGCGCGTGATAGAGGGATTTATGGTTTGAACGGATGTTGTACTTGGCGTACAATTTCATCAACTCGGCTGCCTGGATGTTGGTGTCGTTATCAGTGAGGACGGCGTGAGGGACCCCAAGTCGGTAGATGATGTTGGAGATCATGAAGTCAATGATAGAAGGCGCCTTGACCTCCTTGAGCAGAACTAATTCCATAAACATGGAAAAGACATATGTGGTGGTCAGGATGAACCTGCACTGGCGAGCCGGAGGGTATGGTTCGATGACATCGAGTCCCCACACCACAAATGGACATGAGTACTTGTTGGAGTAGAAAGGTTCCGGTGGATTATGCATGAAGTTATCACGGATTTGGAACACGTTACATATCATGGAGAACTCGATACAATCATGGATAATGGAGGGCCAGAATTACCCCAGTCTTCGTATCTGATGGGACTGCTTCAGCCTAGCTTTGGGGGAACCACAATACCGGTAAAAACCTCCTGCATGACCTGATAAATCTCGAATCCTTGGATGCAATGGAGGATAACACAATCAAACCCATGCTTATTTAAGATCTAGTCAAGACCAGGACCACTCAGGAGGGTAAACTGCAGTGTGGGGCATTAGATTCTCTCACTCTTATCTCGATAAGCTGGGAGGAAAAAAATTTGGAGATACTCGACAAAAGGGTCTCTCCAATCGGGGGTCACTTTAACCACTGCATCTGAAGAACATGAGGGTCCTAATGTAGAGGCTCTGGCGGTAAGATGGCTCACTCGCAGGCCATCGTCGTCAACTAGGGTGACAGGTGAAATGACTCTTTGATGAGCCATGTGTATAATCAGATCATTCTTCTCGGGTTCTGCAAGTGATGCCGCCAAGCCATCATGGGAATCAGCTCGACCGTTCTGAGATCTAGGGACATGAGTAATTTCTGGCCGAGATGGAAACCGGGCCATTAGGTGGAGGGTGCACTCCAACAATGGTACAAGCTCTGGATTTATGATGACAAAGCCACCATTTACATGCTTGATGAGTAGTTTAAAATCCCCTTTAACATGCATATGGGGTACACGAATTTCAAGGGCTAGCTTGTGGCCTGTGATAAGATCCTGATACTATGCATTGTTTTTCTTCAAGCCTTATGACAACAGCAAGGAATATGGTAGAATATCCTGCCCCGGGGTAATTAAGATGATACCTAGACCCACTATTTTGATCCTAGGATCATTAATCCTCATGTCGGTGGGGCTTCAGGAGGCACCGTCAAAGTGAATCTGCCAACACGGGAAGGCATGATCTACCTAGAGGATTTCCTCATCGATAAAATCCAAGTCTAGGGACTGGGCTATAGGGGTGGGATGGGTAGCATGGAAGTCTACCAATGCATGTCCCTTGATATCCTTCTAAGGGAAAAACCTGATGTCAACCTGCTAGAGGATTAGTGTGCACCGTTCTAGTCGGCCGATCATCATGGGGCAGTTCAGAATGTACTTTAGTGGGTCTACCCAAGACACCAGTTGTACCTCATGGTGCTTCAAGTAGTGGCGCAAATTATGCACAAAAAATTTGATCACAAGGTAGCTCTTTTTGATTGGGGAGTATCTGGTCTCCATATATAGGAGTATATGTCTTAGGCAGTATGGATTTTTTCTATCCCCTCATTGTTCTTCTGGTTCAGAAGGGTGCCAAGAGATCATTCCGGGGCAGTCACCTATATGATTACTAGGATACTGGGGACGGGTGGCATCAAGACCTGAGGCTGGAGCAGATACTGGTTGATTTCCTTAAACATGGTCTTGCACCCTTCATACCTATCATAGGCGGATCCTTTCTTTATTAGCCGAGAAAAGGGCTTACACATGCCGCACAGATTCAAAATGAATCGGCATTTGTAGGCTATGTGGCCTTGGAAACTGCGACGCTCCCGAATATTTCTCAGAGGAGGCATCTGACCGATTTCCTTAATCTTCTTTGGGCCAATCTCGATGCACCAGTACCAAAAAACAAAGCCATGAAACTTCACAGAGGTGACCCTGAACGCACATTTCAGAAGGTTCATCATCAGGTGGTGGGAATGGAGGAAACCGAACACTTTTTCAACGTCCTTCTAATGGTACTGGAACTGGCGAGATTTTACCACAAAATCATCCAAAGATCATTTAACCAATGTCCAATGGATTGGCTTGAATGTGTGGTGCATGGCCTGTTGATAGGTGCCACCTGCATTATTTAGGCCGAAGGGCATAACTTGGTAAGAAAACATACCTTGTGGAACCCTGAAAACTATGGAATCTTCATCCTCGGGGGCCATCCGAATCTGGTTATATCCGGAGTAACCATCCATGAAGGATAGGTATTGGAACCCGACCGTAGCATTGATCAACAATTCTATCACTGTAAGGGTAAAATCATCCTTCGGATAGAGACATTTGAGATCTCGAAAGTCGATGTAGACTCTAATCTGTCTATTCATCTTCTTGACTGGTACAATGTTGGATATCCACATGGGGTATTGGACCTCCTTGATGATGTTGGCTCTGATGAGCTTGTCAACCTCAGCCTTGACCATGGCACCATGAGAAGGGTGCATCTTCCTGGTAGGCTTCTTGAACCCGTGATGATTTGTTGTGAGATCGAGGCGATGGAAGGCTACCTAAGGATTTAATCCTGGCATCTCGTCGTAACTCTAGGAAAACACGTCGCGGTGCTACTTAAAGAAGTCCACGTACCGCTGCAGCTCTTCGAGGGGCATGGTGGCACTGATAATTGTGGTTCTCGGATCTGGCTTGATACCAAGGTTCACCTGTACTAATTCATCGACCATGGTGGAAACGCCTTCTTCAAAGGCGGGGGAGCATCCTCCAGTCCACTTCCTTACTTGCAGAGGAGGGATTCCAAATGGGTGAAGAATCCTATGGGTTATAAGAACCTGACATTAGGATGGTACCAGCCTAGATAGTAGTGGACATAATATCATGAGACTCACGCACCGCTGAGACCATTGTGATGAAGGCAGTCGATCCAATCCCTTCTGGTCTTTGGCCTAAGGGGAAAACATTAATGATATCAAAGAATAGTGGCGTGTTGGCTTGATCTAGTTAATCCCATCCCGATGAAACAGACACATATGATGTACATCCATTTACATGGGGCAGACATCCCGATATCATACAGGGGTAGGAGGCTCTGGGATAACCTGAGCTTGGTTTTTGTAGGAGTATAAGGTGATTTTACACCATTCATTGGACTAGGGAATATGCATTCCTCTTCTACCAGAGACAACAAAAAATTGACCCATACTGAGGATCGTAGCATCCAATCGATGGATAGGGAAGACGTATGCATCATCTAGACCTTCCCATGGGTTAGTTTTGATAGTGGAAGGCTCAACCTCACTTTCCAGGATCTGCTTATCCTTGCACTTGTAATAGTCAGTGTCCAGATAATAGGCTTCACAAGAGGCAAAAGGAGATACATCTCCTTGGAGTACGCCTACTTGACCATTTAGGGAGTACTTGAGGAACTGATGATACGATGAGGGAACCACCACTTTCAGATGGAGCCATGGTCTTCCCATCAATGCGTTGTACGCAGTGTCCTGGGGACAACCATAAACTCAGTACTGGAAACTAGGCCACCAAACTGTGTCTTCAAATGGATATTTCTGACTGGGGTCTTCTCTATCCTGTCATATCCTTAGATCCTAAAATCAGAGGGATTATAGTTATACTTAGATAACCCCAGCTTCTGTAGTGTTCATGTCAAGATAAGGTTGATCCCAGAGCCAGTGTTAACAAGATAGCGGCGAACCTCCACGCCATTAAATTGGCCGGTGATGTATAGCGGGTAGATATTCCCCTGTTTGGGAGAGACTTCATCTTATCATGAGAATAAAAATATGGCCTAGAATTCGACAATCTCAACTGTTTAAGCATGGAAGGCTTCTGCATCTTCTACCTTCGTCTCAAACTAGAGGGGGATTCTTAAAGCCTTAGTGAGGGCCTCACACATATCCGACGAAAAGAGGAGGGATTCAAGGATGGAAACACTCACTGGGATGCCAGAGAGGTGCTTTATGACATCATACTTCCACTACAAGTGATAAATTGTTTCTACAGGAGGCCACTCTGTGATTGGAGGCCTGGTTGGCCCTGCCAGTTGGACCGGTGGCTGGCTGGTGCTGGGCATACCCCACTTCTCACTAGCCGAAGCCTGAGGTGTAGCTTCCAGATGAGGACAAGATGACAGATATTGGCCTGCAGCCAGGCAAGGCTGGCTACGGCCTAGAAGAGGTTGCTCTGCCTGATCCAATTGCACAAATGGTGGTGGAGTTGGTCATGAAAACACTAAAGGAAGAGGCTGCACGTGCTGAGCTCTGCGCTAGGCCTGCTGTCTAGTTGCAGTGGCATGCATGGCTTGAAGGGATGTGTCAACTGATGTGCCTCGACGACCCATATGGTTGTGGCTCCACATACGTTTTCATCAGTTGGGGAGATTGGGGAGGTTCGCCTGGCAGTCCCCATCATCGGGAGTTATATAGCGATTTACGAACTCCATGGTATTAACCGAAGAGTACCCTTGACTTTCAGTTGAAGAGTCATCCACTACTGGGAAGATTCTGGGAGGGATCTCCATATCAGGGAGCATGAAGTCACTGAGAGTGTGGGATGACGATGGCATTGGCAAGGCGCATTCCTTTTTCTTACGCCACCGATGCTTGCTCTTCTGGGAAGAGGCCGGCTTAGATGATGATGCAGAAGAGGTGGCCACAGCTTCTAATTGCTCCAGCTAATTTAGGAATTCCTGAATGATTCCATGGGCACGAGAAACCATCTCGCAAGACATCCAACCATCGTACTTCTTGGACCCATGGTTAGACACCTGCTGCCACTCACCTTCACTATCGCTACCACTGTCTAGCCTTACAAAGACACATGACACTCGTGTCAGGACTAGACCCAGCCTGACTCTATTGTTATCGACCTGGTCTTGAAGCCAGTCTTTAAACACATAGCACTTCTTGAGGTTGTGCCCCAGAATCCGATGATAGGGAAAGTAGTTGGGGAAATCTGTGAGATTCGTCTCTTCCGGGCATCTGCACTCATGCAAGCGTTAAACCCCCTGCTATAGGGCGCTACAGAAGTAACCTGGGGCCTGATTCTCGCTGAACGAGTATGTATTGTTTCTTCTTTTTGGAATGGGGACCCTTAGATCCTGGCCCTGAAGAGGAGAGGGGCCTGTCGATGAGGTAGGCCATGACTGTCCCGCCTAGGCGGTGGCAGCACATTAAATTGAGGCGCTTGCTGATTCTGAGGACGCTGTTGAGCTAGAGGCTACGCCTAAGGAGGAGGGCCTCTTCCAGGTTATAGGGCTGGTGCCATTGGTAGTAACTCCAGCTATCTGGGGGATTCTATTTGGGCCACCGCGGCGGACTCGGCTCTGGTAGCCCTCCTTGGTGGAATTACATGGGGCAACGAATATGCCTGTCTGGCCTGTTGCAGGGATTCCTCACGGCGCTGGGACTTATCGAAGAAGTCTAGGAATCTTCTAGGGTAGTTCTATGTGATCAGAGAAGGAACCAGTTCCATCTTGATGTTCCCTATGCACATCATCAGTAGTTTCTTCTAAGTTAGTGGCATGTCAAGGGAGTATGTATGCCCCTTCCACCAGGTGATAATGTCTGAGACTCGCTAATCAGGCCATTTCATGAACTTGAAGAGGTTTTCAATGCTCTTTTTCTAGTTGGTAGATATGAACTGGTAGAGAAACTGCATGAGAAGGTCCTTCGAGCTGGTCACGGATTAGACAGGGAGCTGGTTGTACTGGACGAATGCCAGCCCCTCTACGGTCTGAACTAAATAGCAATGATTGGTATCCTCCAGCTAAGCTGTAGTTCCTAACATGGGCCCAAACCTTGAGTTGACGTGTTCCCGGTTCTGTGGCAGGTCCCCCATCCCATTAAATGGGGGGGGAGGGTGGGGTTCTCAAAACCCTGAGGTGCCGGTATATTATCCACCCATGCATGATATGGCTTTCCATCAAGTGGGATTGCCACCTGTCATGTTTCCAAATCCTCAAGGAGGTATATGATCACTGCCATATGATCATCTGGGTGGGGGTCCATGTCTTGATGGGGATCCAAAACCCCGAGCACATTTCCTGGTTCTTCAACACCGTAGACAGACTCAGCAACTCGTGGAATGACTTGCGGGGTGGCTGGGGGGAACCCAGTCATGATTCCTTGGACTATTGAACCGTCTGGGAGGGTTTGTAGAGACATACCACACCCACATACCATGACCTTCAGCTTTATCCTGGTCCGCAGGAGTGGTATGATCAGGGTTTCCTGGGGGCCGCTCTCCAAGGGGTAGTTGTTCGTGCCCCTGCTGCCCCATCCTAGGATCACTGTAAACGGGTAATCGCTCTGCAGTGAGTTCATCCAAGAGTTCGTTGACCATACTCTTCTACTCCACAAGTTCCTAGCAAAACTTGGCCTTCTCAAGGTCCTCCTCAGTCTTCTGCACTAAGGCGGATGGGTCGGAGTGCTTGATAGCTCCGACGTGGTCTTTTCCATTCCTAGAATTTTTTCCAGGTACCAATGCATCAATAGGCGCATGGAGACCTATGAGGATCCTCTATTGATATGTAACCCTTCCCGAAGGGTTCAATAGTGGTGGCACACCCTCAGGGGGCCAGTCTCTACCAAGATTATCCAACTCGTTCTCCTCATCCTCTATGTCAGCCATGTTGACCGTGTCCCTTCTTGGGGGCATGTCCTTAATACCGCATAGCGAGTGGGGCTGCAGCTAGATAGGACTGAAGAGGACAGTATCATACTTCCCCCAGCCATAGAAATGCACATGGGGGTGGCCGCCCTGATAATTTTTCGCAGTTCCTTGATTCTCTGAATTCATTTCTACTGGAGAGCCTCATGGTGACCTGGTGACACGGGGCGTTGGGCCATAGGGAGTGCGGCCATATCGACTAGATGGAACTACTCCATGATGTATTCGAAATGTGTTTGTATCCATGGATAAACCATGCGCTGATGATTAAGACAAAAATGTTTCTCCCAGAGGGTGTAGCAGAAACACTAAACTTCCTCCAGTGTGAGGGATTCGGGTATGCAGAAATTCTGCGCTACCACGGGCCATAACTTCTCAGGTAAGTGGTCCGCTGCAAGGATTCTCCAAAAGCTCATTGGCTCAAAATTAGGGTATGTACCTTTATTTCTCCACTCAAAAACTGGGGGAGGATGAGGAACTGGATGTGGTACTGAGATAGACCGCTGGTATGACAGGTCAGTCGGTGGAGAATACGATGAACGGGTAGACTGGACGCCAATTCTCGGGCTATCCTGCGAAGAGTGTAGCGACATGGCTACTATGTCTTGAGAAGAGGGGATAACGACTGCCGTTCCTATCTCAGGGTCCTGGGATGCTAGTGATCATCCACAATGTTGCTCTCCTTCCATTGATCCCCATAATATCCCTCCGCGATCTCTTGTACAGGAAGAAATCACTTTCGACGATTGTGGAGGTGATTTCACGACTATAACCTTTGGGGTCGCCAGATTTTCATCCTCCTGGATATACCTGTGGAGGGAGGTGGGAATCCTATGTACCTCACAATCCGGGAGAATAAGGCTGATGTGCCTCGTCCCTGCTCCATCCCTTTACTCGGATGACTGAGGGGAGGGTTCCCGAGCAGAGTCGTACTCCGCTTCAGAATCTAAGAAAATGATCAGTTTGATCTCCATCTGAGCCTTTCCAGGATTGTTCTTCTAGTGGTGATGACCTGAATTCTTTCCCTAGGGTGTCTCCTTGGGACATCGCTGATTTCTAACATGTGCTCCTTCCGCCGCACTGGTGCTAGTCCAGAGAGGGGTTCCACCCGAGAAAGCCGGGGTTCGAGGAGCACCAAGACAAATGTTGAAGGGAACATCAGGAGGACCTCTGTGGATAGAACAAGAGTGGGAAAACCCTCCGCTGGGACTGGAAGTATCATGTGGAGGACCTCTATGCTTGGTGTGGGTAGAGTGAGGCTACCCTTCACCCCTCTGGTTTCTGGGGCAAGGAGGACCTTCACCAACGGTGGAGATGACGTAGGGAGGATCCCCACATTAGAGAGAGAATTAATGTGCAATGTCCATGAACCAGTGGTCAAGAGCAAGAGGAGAGACTCCATATCCAGTTTAACAGGCATGTGAGAGGCTTTTGGGCCGAGAATCACTGTCGTGGGGTAGACCCTCATTCATATTGGTGGTAGCACGGGGCATACCTTCATACTGAGCCTCAAAGTAGGGAAGGCCCACACTCTTTGTGGTAGTGGTATGAGGTGAAACTACGTATGGGGTGGAATTTTTGTGGGTTGGTTCGAAGTGACCACTACTCTTGCCTGCGACTAGGAGAGTCGACCCAGCCTACCCATGGGGTGGTTTGGGCCTCGATCCTGGTTGGGCATATAAGCTCCCCTGCTTATTGTATGGAGGGACCTGTTGATATGCGTCGGCAGTGTCCAGATCCACAGTAGTCATCAACGTTGATGCCCCTTGGTGGGCATCCTCCTCAACTCTTACCCGACACTGGCATCGGGTTGGACGAGCCGGGGTCAATGTCACATGAATGTAACTTACATTCTCCTCCTCTAGAAATACCGGGTGGTGGTGGTGGCACGGCTGGGTGGGAGCCCTATCTGGGAGCCCCTAGATTGGGACTCTGACCAGGGTGGGCCGGATGTTGCAAAACACATCAGCATAAGGCAGGGAGTCATCGAAGTACTCTGGGGACTGGCTCCCGAAGCAGTTATATCTCGGTGTGGAGAGCAATGGATACTTGTGCGGCCCTCGGGGTGGCATTGGCAACGAGGAGCAGACAACTATTGGTCCAAGCGGGCCATATCCCGGGTAGTGATGATACCCTCTTCCTCGTAACGATGCACGAGGTCGTTAATTACCCTTTGTAGGATATCGTTTGACGGATAGATTGGGCGTGGTCACCCCACAGTCGTAGACGTAGAGGCCGTCATGGAAGTGGTGAAGCCATGTAGAGCGGTTGTGTTGGCATTTCCCCTGCCCCTTTGTAGACGGGTAGAAAATGATCTTGTTCCTGAGGCAGCAACCTGATTCCTGGGAAGCAGGGAGATGAACTCGTGAGTGCTAAAAGAAAAAGGAATCGACGACCAATGCCCCATATCCATCCCATCTTCCATGATCAGTAAGAGGGATCCACACTGACAATGTCATAGAACAGGATGTCCAACATTCTACTGCCCCATCTTCCGTTGAGTTTCACGCCAGACCTACTATTTTCAAAGCGGGAACCAGCACCGAATATCTAGATCCGACGACATGTCAATGCATTGATGCCCCAAGCACTAAAAATATCCATATTTGAGGAGAATAATTTCACATTGGGTTCACCATTTCTATTTCTGATGCTTTTGTCGGGGCGTGCACATCTGTCGCATTTGGGGACAAGGGGGCGAGGTTATTGTTTCCCCACATTCCCACTTTCCAAAGGTGGGCGGCATCCGCTCCTTTTTCAGGGATGTCTTCTCCTTGATTGGAACGGGATGATGTGATGTCGGTTCTTCCTTCCTTGTATTCCTCCTTAGAACTCTTCACGTAGTCCGGGTCTCCCTCATAGACTTAAGGCATTGTTCGGGAATCTCTTCCTGGTTCCATATCTTCATGTTCACCAGTTAATTACACTACTTCTTTCATGACATTTCAAGGGGTCCAGTCATGGCAGGAACCTTCGGTTAAAGGAGTAGTCATGTTAGGAATCACTGGCATGTCTGGATGCTTGGGGATTGGCATCTTTGTCTACTGTCCCTTATTGTAGGGCTACTCAAGGCCACGGAAGCCCGATGAATCCCACATCAAATGCGGGGAATCATATTACATGGGCATGTATATGAGGTTTTCCTCATCTTCCCTTGTTTAACACAGGGTATGTCGCATGTTTAACATCCAGTGGAGACAGATCGGGCTAATCCGAACACTAACTAGAGTGAATCATATGGAGGATCCCCCAGGAGGGAACACTGATATTGGGTCAAACATTTGGGTGGCATCCCGAATGATATTAGTGGGAACGAGGAATGTGGTGGTATGATCCCCCTGGGATGTGGCGGCCCAGGTAAGAATTAGGATGGATGATGGAAGGTTCTATGAATTGGATGGTGAGTGGGATGTTACTTTCATGAGGATGAAAATGGTTATGGGCTTGAGCCTTGAAGAGACTTCCTACATATCCCTGTGGAATGGAATCAATGTCCACGTAGTTCATATGATTACGGATTACCATCGATTGTGGTTTTCAATGGATTACCACTGGATGAGATCACAACGGCTTACTGTTGGATAAGGTTTCAATGGATTACCGCTAGATGGGGTTTCAATGGCTTACCCCTGGATGAGATCGCAATGGCATCCCATTGGATAAGGTGTCAAAGGCTTACCTCTGGATGGGGTTGTCAGCGGCATACCACTGATGAGGTCGCAATGGATTACCACTTCATAGGGTCTCAACGGCTTACCGCTGATTAAAGTTACAACGTATTACTTCTGGATGGAATGAAAATGGCTTACTACTGAGAGAAGTCCACATTTTAATGTCGTGCGGGATGGGGGGGAACCGACGTGACGGGGGTCGGAATAGCTGGGTGTTGGGCTTGAACCTCATGGAGGCTTCCTATGTTACTCTCCTTGGAATGGATCAAAGAATTTTTAGTTTAGGTGGTTGGGAAATGACGTGAAGGTGGACCTAGGGTCCACTGGGTGGTGGTCTTGGTGCACCGACGTGAAGTTGGTCGGGACTAATGGATGGAGGTGGGGTTGAACCTCATGGAGGCTTCCTACGTAACCTGACTTGGGAAGGATCAAATTATTCATAGTTCATGAATGGGGGTATTTGGGGATTACACTCTGAGGTGGACCAATGTGTTGGTGAACCGACATGGAAGAGTGTCGGGATGACCAGGTGGTGGGATTGAACTTCGTGGAGGCTTCCTGCATACCCTGCCTCTGCACGGATCAGTGTCCACATAGTTCAGGTGGAAATGGGGGCTACTAAAGTAACACTAAGGGGTTTCAGGACAACTGGGTGTTGGGATTGAACCTCGGGGAGGCATCATACATACCTTACCTTAGAAAGGATCAAATACCTCGTAGTTCAGGAAGGCGTCATTTGGGGCTTATGCTCTAAGGTGGACCAGGGTGTCGGTGAACCGATGTGGAGAAGGACCTGGGGTCCATTAGATGGTGGTGGGCTTGAACCTCATGGAGGAATCCTACCTACCCTGCCTTGGAAAGTATCAAAGTCCTCATATTTCGGTGGTATCATTTAGGGATTACACTCTGAGACATCCCAGGGTGTCGGTGAACTGACGTGGAGGAGGACAAGGGGTCCAATAGATGGTGGTGGGATGGAACCTCGTGGAGGCTTCCTACATACCCTTCTTTGGCAAGGAACAATGTCCTCAATGTTCAGTGGTTTCATTTGGGTATTACGCTCTGAGGCGGCACATGGTAGATGTCATGGTAGGTGCTCATTTATGCCCATGTGAGTCATGCTCATTGTGATAAATTAGAGATAGAAAAGACCAGGAGATCACGTCGCGAAAGGTGAGTCTGTGGGAAGTGATGTGGGGCTTATATGTGGTTAGCGGCCCAAAGAGGAAACATGGGATTATTTGTGGTTAGCAGCCTACAATGCCGAGACTAACTCCAGGATGGAGGCCCGATGGTGACAAAGCACATCGTGAGAGGGATTTGGGACAGAAGAAAGGAGAAGCATTGTTCCCTACCACACCCTTCTCAGGCCCTGGGGACCGAAGATAAAAGGAGGAGCATGGATGATACCTCTTATAGGAAAGCTAGAGGATTACACCGAGATGGTCTCCCTTCCCCCGCAGGCAAACGCCACTACCATATAAAAGATATAATCCCCTGTGACGACCAGTGGGAATGGATAATGTCAATGGTGGGGGTACCCCATGTACAAGGCATGGGAAGAAGTCACAGTTTAACATCATTTTTTGAGGACGGGGGTCCATGGCAGTTTAACGTCCTGCATCTCTGACAAGGTGGGTTTGCTTCGCATCACTATGACATACATAACCGGTACCCTCTACTACTTGGTGCAGAGAGGGGATATGTAAAGACATTGTGAGGGGGTGTCATGGAGCGAACCATCGAGGGGCCCATGTTAGTGTGGCTATGTGAAGAAGCAATATCAATTAGCGTGCCTATACAAAAAATCATGAGCAGAATCAACGCAACGAGATGTATCATCCAAGGGAACTTCAAATCACATCATTCAAACCTAGAGGGCTGCATGAGAAATGAAATTGCAAAGCAGATGGGTTCATAGGCTGGGGCCTTGTGAATCTCTGTTTCTCCACGTGGCGGAGGGAACATGCGAAGGGGTGTGCTTCGTGAAGTGGGGTGCCTCATCCTAATCATATGGAAGAGGTGCATATGAGAGGTGCTTCGTGAAGTGGAAAGGCATTCGCGGAGCACTGACTTGCAAAGTAAAGGTGCCTCACGAAGCAATGTGTCTTAATGAAATGTGCTTCACAAAGTACAGTGAACCTACCTTATCATGTGGATCATGTGTACATGAAGGCTGTTTCACAAGTCATAAACCCTCCACGATGACCCAGGACCCCTGGGGGATCCCCTTCTACCATGAAAACCCCTTAGGATTTGCGAAAGGCATGCCTCTCAGAAGAGGGGATCTAAACGAGACAAAGGGGAGGCACTTCACAGAGCAGAAGTACGTCACACAGCTCATGGTTCGCAGAGTAGAAGGGTGCGTCGCGATTCAGGATCTGGGAAGTCAAAAGGTTAGATTGTTCATCCATTGGGATTAGTGGGATCCCTGTATTTATAGGCAAGAGGCAACGCGAAGAAGTGCTTACGCGGCGTGAAGAGGGACATGGTTACTTCGGGGCGGCCTTGCGAACTTCAAGTGTGTTTGTAGAGCATCCCACCTCTATAATTTGCGGTGGTCTCGTGAACGTCAAATGTGTTTTGGAGCGTCCTGCCTCTTCGCTTCACGTCGGCGGCGATGCTGTGGGGACTATGCGAAAGTGCTTCGTGAGGTAGTCAATAGTGGTTTTGTTTTGTGTTTTTCTCTGTCTCGAATTTTGGCACCAACAATTAAAATATAAAAAATATAATAATTAGGACATGTAAAATAAAATATCCATAATTTATATGACATTAAATTATATGTTTCAAATACCGTTAGCCAATAAAATTTGTACATGTTTATATGGCATTTTAAATACATTAATTTCATTTAACTACCTCATTAACCATATTAAAAATAATGGATTTAACACAATTTTTACTCTTTATGTATTATGAATTTAATCCTATTGTGTAAAGTATTAAAAAAATGAAAAAAGGATGATATTTTTGAACAATTTCCATCCCGCATGTCCTTATTAATTTCTTCTATTTTAATATATTTTAATATAAAATTGTTTATCATAAAATATAATTGGGGTAATTTTTTTAAAATTCATTTACGTTGACTTCAAAGGAATCCTGATAAAAATATATTTTGAATATTAACATATTTAATGATAATAAAAATAAATCAAAAATTTATTATAATAGAACAATCCACTTAAAAAATATTGTTTTTTATTTTTTAAAAATCATTTACCATTTTTTTCCACTTCCTGCACAAAAATTGTATCTGTGTTGCACAATCATTCAACAAAATTCTATATTAATTTAAATTAAAAATAAATTAACAACATAAAATAATAATTCATATAAAAAATATTAATTTATTAGAAAACATAATGTCTTTTTATCTGAATGAAAAATTGTTACTGTTATTAAAACAATGAAAGTGTCATTTTGTATTTAATATTTACTTCAAATAGTACAGAGATAAAAATTATAGAAAAATGGAACCATGATTCCATATTTTAGAAAAATGGATGATGATATACTATATACATTCATCACGCATGGTAATGTCCTGTGTTAGAGATATTTCAAGGACTTTTCAAATGGATGTAAGCATATTTAACCAATTTTACACATACCAATGACTTAAATGTTCATGAACCGTGTTGTGAATCCCCCATGACCACCTCCTGAAGGCCATGTGTTGGAATCTATCATCGAATGTGCCATCCCTCAACTGAGAGGAATTTTCCTGAGTTCTTCTCCATATGCACACAAAACCACATCCCTTGGAAAATTGGAAAAGAGAACACGCGTGACACTAAACAATCACTGAGTGTAAATGTACAATGGAAATTAAATGGGCCATAATAAAAACCCAATAATATAAAATTAACAAAAGTGTAAGTACATGATCATGGGAAATATATCCGATTAAAACACTACATAATGGGAAAGTACAATGTAGGTGTTGGAAGATGTTAAAGCACGTCCTACCTGTGTGATCCCACTAGGCACCAGCTGGTCCTAGGCCACCCACTGTTCCGCCAATTTGTTGGTCGTCTTCACCAGACACAACACGTGTGGGGATGCCTGCGTAGGGTGAGTAACAAAATACTCATTAGGGATCCCAAAACAACAAGGAAATCCCAAAAATTAATCCACAAGAAAACCAAAAATCATGATAATGAAGAAGGATAATGAAGCAAGACATCTCGGAAAAGGTATAATGCAGAGTATGAATGTAAGACGATCTGTCATATCATCGAACACCTTGTCCTACTAGATAAATCCTCCAATATGTGTTCATTGAGGAGTCCGATTCACACAGATTGAAATCCCACTAACCATGGGATGTTGTGGTAATCATCCCTGATGAGTATTTCTTGTATGTTGGGTCACACAGAGCCATTCCCCATTGTGAACCTATCGGGTCACATAGTGTCGCTTCCCACAATATCCATACTGAGTTACTCCTCCCTGTAATGTACCATGGATCTGTCGAGTATCATGAAGCCTCTTCCCACTGGACCATCATAGCTGAACTAGATAGGGTCGCTCGTCACCAGTATTTAGGTCTCAGCTAACTGCATGGTATCTGCACGTTGTGCGCTTGATTCCAGGAGAATAGATAATATATCCCTTCATCATATATTAACTTCCATTAACTCCCCCTTATAGTTTTATAAATGATTCATATCATATTATGGGCTCCAATGCTACAAATAACTCATCAATTGGATCCCCTATTTGTATGTTATTTTCATATTAGTAAACAGGTTCAGGTTGCATCTTGGCCTGGTTTGACCTGGTCATACCAACCTGAAAAACCCTACTCGGGTAATCCACACACCCTAAATTAGTTATACTAACTCGTCCCAACCTGGTTTGGTTCTGGGTAAGTCCGGTTTGGCCTATTCATTGGGCCAGGCTTATTGCGCCTCACTGGACAAGCCCGATTCAGCTAGCGGTCCAGCCCACATGGTCGCCTTGTGACCCAAATTCATTCGTCCTGGCCTGATGGGCATGGGTTTGACGTATAGGACGGGTGTTCTTCCCATTGGGTGAAGGTTCTATTGGCTCGGGGTGGGTCCAAACAACTGGGGGTAGTCATTCTTTCTTCAGTCCGAATGCATAGTATGTTTGGGGCACTGTCAAGTGGCTAGTCAAACCTGGCCATCTGGGTTCTGCATGCAGTTAGGGGACCATGTGCCATGAAAAACCACAACCCGTGGTTGCGGGAAATTTTGCCAATGCATCTGAGGGGCAACGTCCCTTCACCAGTCGTCGTCACGAGCCGACCACCGCTGTTGCCTCTGGCGCACTGTTGTGGCGTACTGCCACCCGGTCATTGGCACTGGTGCACCAGCTTGTTATTTTGCAGACCATCGGGTCCCCTACTGTGGTCTGTTCTTCAGGCCTCAGGAACCCACGACCTCTGGGGGATACCATATTCTTTGTGATGGTCTTGAATCCTCATTGCCCCCATTTATATGATGCTGACACGAAGAACACACAAATCACACTAGGTGGAGGGGCTTGGGACTTTGTTTGTATCGGCTAGTTCCCTACACGTGATAGGTTTAGGAACATGTGATATAGTATTGTAGTTATATCACAATTTAATCAATCGCAATAAATGAATCCCATGAAAAAGGAACCCTACCATAGGAATGCGTGATAAAAAAATCACCCTATTTTTTGGTTGACCCGCATTCGAACATTTATAACGAAGAAAGGGGAATCATTAAACCAAATAAACCACTACCTAATTCAAATCATTGGTTGGAAGGGAAAAATATCGCTATATTCTTAAATCAATGATACCATATTTACGGGTGCTGGTTGATCATCGTTAGTGATGATCCATTCAAATGGGGGGGTGTTGGTATTCATCTTCATCACCCACCATAGCTTTAGAGCAGAACTAGGATTATGCCATCAATCCTTTATTATCTACTTAGACATTAATGTAGAAAAACATGATTAGTGTTTTGTTCATATTTCTATTACGAAGTTGTATCATGGTTTCCATTAATGAAACATAATTTTAAGTTTTGTTTGGCTAAAAAACTGTTGAGATTCAACGATTTTGATAATTCTGAAAATAAAATAAAGTAACATTATATTATATTTAACTTCTTCTTTAAAAAGTCCAAAAAATAAATATTTCCCTCGACCCACAATGACTTCGGTTATGACCATTCTAGGAAAAACTCTACATTCTGAGTTCAATGGTGCCCCCATATTTTTGATCCATGCACTGGTTTAAAAGTTAGAAAAACCCACTCACATGTTTATTAAAATAAACTAAAACAAAGTTCAAAAATTCTATTCCGAGCTCACTGGGCCTCATAATCTAGTACGGTCAGAATTTTGGGTCTCGAAATAATTCCATATAATTTGAAAAAAAATAAATGGAATTTTTGAGACATTACATTACAACCCCCTTTTGGGATACACAATCTCGTAACCTAAAACAGGCTAAATAAATGGGGGGTACTAAGCCCGAATCTGAGCGTCCCACTACCAGGTGCTATCTTGAGGATTCTTGTGATTACATCAAATGTGCACCTGAGGAATCAACTATCCCTATAGGACCATCTCATGTCGATCCTCTATCCACACAGGGAACTCCACAATCATCTCCCCATTGTCAATTTCTAGTTCTCCCTAGTCGATGATGTGAGATGCATAATGCGTGTACCTCATTAGCTGCGACACATGGAAAATATCTTGCACATAGTTCATTTTTAGGGGGTGATCTAGGAAGTATGTCACCTCACCAACTCTAATAAAAATATGGAAAGGTATGATGAAACTCAGAGATATCATTCCACATTGAACTAATATCAATATTACTTATTGTCGTGATACCCGAAAGAAGACATGGTCTCTGTCCTTGAACTACAATGGCCTCCTTTTCGTGTCCTCATAAGATTATTATCTTTTCTATGTAGTCCTCATCCTGTCTTGTATGATTTTATCCTTCTAAGTTGTATCCTATTCCATCTCTGGACCCATGAGTGCAGACTACCATGGGTCCCTCGACCATAGAGGTGACCTGCATGGCCTCCCATACAAGGCCTCGAATGGATTCATGCCAATGGTGGTGTTATATTTGTTTTTGAATGAAAAATACACTAGTGGAAGGTGGCCCTACAAACAATGACAAAAATCAAGAATGTATGCTCGAAGCTTGTCCTCCATGGTAGGTATGGTCCACTCTGTCTGACTATCAGTCTATGGTTGATAGGCTGTGCTCAAGAGAAGCTGCGTCCCGAACACCTCCTAGAATATATCCCATAATTAAAATGTAATGTGTGAATAACAGTCTGTAATGATCATCGAAGTCACCATGTGAAGCCCCTATATCATCTAGATGTTGAGGCGACCCAAGAACCCTACTGATCCCTTCTCCCATATGGGTAATAAATGATCCAACATGGTGACTCAGTCAACGATCACCCAGATAGAATCGTGGCCTCTGAATGTGTGTGGTAACCATATTACGATGTACATAGAAATACCATCCGATTTTAACTCTGGTATATCATGTGGCTTGGCCAAGCCTATTGGAACCTCATACTCAGCCTTCATATGCGGACAAGTGAGGAATCATAAAACAATCTCTGCCACCGCTTTCTTCATCCCTAGCCACCAGTACTGACGTCGAAGGTCCTGGTACAACTTTACCACACCATGATGTACCACCATAAGGAATGTATGGAACACCCTCAACACCTCATCCCGCCACTTAAATGGTACCACTGTTCACCCTTTAAAGGGAATGACATGCTCTTCACCTATCAAAATTTATCAGGTGCATGTCCTAAGGATAAATGAGCATGTCGGGCCTCGTAGACAACATCCACAAGTTGTGCATCACTAACACATTGTATGAGTGGAGGATTGACAGATATCATCTAAAGGTAATATTCTCTATAATCATCCATGATGGATATCTACAACATGACTAGCTTCTCTGTAGCCTCACTCAGTAGTTGTAAACCAGACCTCCTGTAGAGGGTGTATTCCACAATGTTCCCCAACCCAAGAGTATAGACTATCTCAATGTCATAGTACTAGAGTAACTCCAGCTATTTCCATCGTCTCATGTCCAGTTCCTTCTATGAGAAGATATAGATAACACTCTTCTGGTCAGAGTAGAAGTTAAATTATTCACCCATCAAGTAGTGTTACATTTTTAAATGAAAGACCTCTACTGTAAACTCCAAGTCATGGGTCGCGTAGTTCTATTCATGCTGCCTCAACATCCATGAGTTGTTGGTGTTCACTACTCTCTCCTACACTAGGACACAACCTAGTCTGGTCCCTGATGCATCAAATAAAACTACATACCCAATAAGTTCTTTTGGTAGTCTCATGATGGGGGCACTCGTCAATATCTACCTCACCTCCTTAAAACTATTATGGAACTTTTCTGCAACATGATAGTTTTTACCTTTTGTTTCAATGTTGATAAAGGTGATACTACTATGTAAAAGGTGTGAACAAACCTCTGGTAGTATCCAGCTGACCCCAAGAAACTATGCACCTCAGTCACACTCTTGGGTGGTTCCCAAGCCAGCACTACCTCTATATTTTTTGAATCCACTATAACTCCATCCTTTAAGATGACATGTCCTAGAAAGAGGACCTATCAAATCCATAATTGGGTCTTCATGATCTCACTATAATTTTTTTCCTCTTAGAGTGGATCTAGGAATATCCGTAGGTGTGTGGCGTGCTCCTCCATAAACGCCGATTACACAAAGATTTAATCAATGAAGACGACCACAAAAAAATCGAGGTATGTTATGAAGATACAATTCATGTGTCCCGTGAACACTGTTGGGGAATTTTTCATGAAAAAAGGTATCACCAAAAATTCATTGTGGGCATACCAACATCTAATGGTTGTCATTGCTTCATCCTCATCCAGTACCTGAAGCTGATGATAGCCTGTCCTGAGGACTATCTTCGAGAACCATCTCGCACCCTTCAACTATTTGAACAGGTCATCAAACCTAGAATGTGGATTCTTATTCTTCACAGTCACCTGTTTCAGGCACTGGACATCCATGCATATCCTCAATCCCCCATCTGCCTTATTTGAAAACAACAATAGGGATTCCCAGGGTGAAACACTAGGCTACATGTATCCGTTTTCCTATAAGTCCTCCAACTATACCTCAATTCACGATGCTCCGTGTGAGATATCCAATACTATGGTGAGGATAACAGTGTCATCTCGGGGTACATATCGATGAAGAAGTCTGCCTATATGGGAGGAGGTATTCCCAAAACACCTTCAGGGAAAACATCCTCATACTTGTCTAACACTACATGAAATTTTGGAATTCTCCCTTAAAATGTACCAATGTTTAGGCTAGTAAAATGGTAATTGATAAGCTATACCCACCTTCTAGAAAGTCCATCATGTGCTAGAAAATTCCCCTACTCACCGGTGAAGTAAAATCTGGTCCCATATTCAAGGAAACACTTTACATTTCAACTAATATAGGTGATCTGATAATGGATAGTTGATAACCAATCCATACCCAAGATGACATCATAAATCCTTGATTCCACTACTAGGATATACCACCCAAAGATATCACCTCATAGAGTAATATCACTCTTCCAAAACTAGTTTGTAATTATCAAATCCCCTCACGAAGGAGTCTCCAATCGAAAGGATCGGTCAAACATCTCTACCAGAATCTATGATCCTTGAACGAGGTCCATGGTAATGAAATAGTAATAAGAACATGTGTCTTATGAAATATAGATAATGTGGATATGATAAACATCATACCTATAATCATCTTCAGAGCACTGTGGTCATAGGAATCCCTTGACTAAATATGGACTCACCCCTATCCACCGACTCACTAAACCAGTGGTGGTCCACCTGGGGGTGGTGGTGGTAATAGCATGAACCATCTCCCACCACCTACTGCTCAGATTGTTCCCCTACCAAATTCTCCACCAAGTAGACCTCCTTGCTCGATCCTCTGCCTCTGACATGGTAGTCCATCGACCATCTGCCGATCGTCTATGTGGTGGTTTGGGTAGTCATGATCCATGTGTCCCTGTCTGCTACACTAATAGCTCACCATGTTCCTCTACTAACCATCATTTCCCCATTGGCCTCACACCACCGATCTTGTGCCCTGAGGTTTCCCTCGGGAAGATCTGGCCCACTTGGGTCCCCGCGTATGTTGTCTTCTTCACACCACTGAATACACTACTGCCTGGTGTCCACTTGTGTCTCTATTCGTCAGTGCATTCTCATCTAGGATTCTCTCCAAATGAAGGGATCACTCTAGAAATCCATCCCAAGTGGGGATGCTGAGGGAAATCATCTACGCCCTAATATCATGTCAGAGTCTTTCTCAATGTTTTTGGCCCTAAAGAAAGGGTCCCAAACCATGTTTGTGGAGTATAGGGAGAGCTCTATGAACCTCATAGAGTACCAATCCATTTATATGATGCCCTGCTATAGGTGAAACAACTCCTGTATGTGTATTGAGTGCAAGGTCATGGGGAAGAAATCCTCGTAGAAAAGCCACTCGATGCCAGCCCAATATCAGGCCACCTCATCATGACTCTGAATCCTAAAACTACACAATCTCCCAACTGAGCCTTTGAGAAGGCTCACGTATAAGAACACCATCTGGTCAATAGTTGTCCTCAATAATAGGAAGACTCAAATCACCAACTCCAACCAATTGTTAGTGTCATGAGGTTCTGTCTATCACCTGAACCTGGGAGGTATCTTTATATAAAACTCTGGAAAGGAGATGAGCCTGCATGAATCCTTTACTGGTAACACTGAAAGTAAAGAACAATCAACGAAATGTTGTAACACTGGTTCCCCACCCGATAGGGCCATCCCTAGTACATGTTCATGAATCGGCAACACCTCAATAGGTGGGATATCCTCACGACCACATTTTGAAATACATGATGGTCAACCATGTGGTGGCATAATGAAATGGTTCAAGATGGACCACCATAAATAGATTATTCCTGGTGAGCTAACTATTATACAAGAAGATCATAGGGAAACACATAATTTTTATACGATGCTTGCAACTAGAGTTTTTATGTATAGAGTCGAAAAGAAGATTTCAAGGTCCAGATGTATGAATACATCGGCCTCTACACAATCACAAGAGTCCCTAAATTTGAAAATTGAACTCGAAACCTTTAACAATGTTGACTAATATCAAAACAATAGACTCTCGGTCTTTGTTGTAGAACCAACCTAACTGTGATATATCTTTTTCATAATCTCTCCCTCGGAGCCCATGCTGTGACTCCCCAAAGCTTGTATCCCAAAGGCCAGGGGTTCACGACTAGCACCAAAGGTGTCAACCTACCAGTGGGAGTCATTTTCATGAGTAAATGTACATGCCCACACATAACCACGTCCCATGGAAACTACAAAGAAGAACATTCATGCCACTATAAACCCACAGAGTGTAAAGGTACAATAGAAAGTAAATCAGCTAGAATACAATCACAACAAAATATAACTACAATAAGAGTATGTACAAGATCAATGGAAAGCCTTTTGCTGAAAACCCCACCTGATTGAAAAGTATAGAGTAGCTATTAGAAGCCATAAAAGCAACTCATGCCTGCCGAATATCACTGGGCACCACCTGGTCTTGGTCCACCAAGTCCTCCGCCAACTCATCGCTCATTTTCACCAGACACAACAAGTGCGAGCGAAGCTCGTGCAGGGGTGGGGAACAAAATTCATAGTAGGGACCCCATACCAACTAGGAATTCCAACAAATAAATACACAAGAAACTATAATGTATGATCACAAAGCAAGTATCTCACCCTAGGTATAATCTAGAGTAGAAAAGTAAGACCATCAGTCATATCATCGAACACCATGGGCTACTAGAGAACTCCTCATATATGAGTACATTGGGCCTACTCAGTAACCCAGATTTGTGTCCCACTAACCTAGGGCCATTGTGGTACTCATACCTGATTAGTACGATGGCTATGCAGGGGTCACATAGAGCCAGTCACCACTGTGGGCTTATCGGGTCACACAGAACCACATCGCACCTTGGACATACTGATATTCTCCTCCCCGTTGAGTATCATTGGTCTACAGGGTCACACAGATCCTCTTCCCACCGTGTTCCTACCCGGTCACAAAAAGACACTTCCCACTGGGCCATTTTAACTGATCCCCATTGGGTTGCTTGTTAGTAGTTTTCTGGTCTCATCCAACCATAGGGTTTTTGTACATAGTGAACTTGATTCGGAGGGAACCGATCCTCAAGAAAATTTCCATATTTAAGCTTCCATTAAATCTTCCATAGTGGGATCCAAAATATCTACCTCTTATAGAGGGATCCAACTCTAAAAACGGATGATCAATCAGACTTATGGTTAGTATGTTATTGGAATTTTATTAAATAGGGGCTGGTTGCATCTATGCCCAGTCCGGCCCGACCAACCTGGCCTGGGGACTCCACATGCCACAGTTTAGGTCAACTTACCTGATCTGACCCAGTTCGAGTCTGGGTTGTCCAGGTCCGGCCCGGCATGTGGGCCAGTCCCATTGGGCATTACTGGACCTGGCTCGGTTCGTCCAAGTGTCTGGTCTGCTAGGTCACCGAGTGAGCCAGTCTCATTTGACCAGACACTAATGTGTAGGTCTGGACCCCTAGGCATGGGTCCGGCCTACTGAGCATAGGTATCGTCTTTTCCGGTCTTCCTTCAGTGGACCCACCATCTTCAACCCAGATGTGTAGCGCATCCTAGGTGTTTTCATGTGGCCGGTGAAACCTAGCCTTCTGGGTTCAGCATGCCGTCAGGGGACCCCATGCCAGGTGAAGGTGTGGCCGGATCCGGCCGTGGCTACAGCCCCTGGCACGCCATCTGGACGCAGCATCATCCACCCACGACCATCACGGTGTACCACTGGGTCTCCTCTAATGGTCCTTTCATGGCGACACATTCACCTACATCATCTAGAGGATGCCATCTTCGCTACGATGGCCTCAAATTCTCTTTTCCAATATTTTGAATAAGAAGCCATGAAGAATGAACAAAATATAAAAGGAGGAGGGGCTTAGGCCTTTGTTCTTGTCAGCTAGTGCCTTCAATGTTAGATATTTAGAAACATGGGTTATAGAATTAATGTTTTATCATAAATCAATCAATCCTGATACCCAAATCCCAAGAAAAAGGCACTCTCCTGCCAAAATGAGCCATCCATGGATCAATATGTTCATTGGTTGATCCGAATTCATTGTTTTAGAATTTTTAACGGGGAAACATAAAATAAAACAAACCCATACCTAACTTTTATAATTCATTAATGATGAACGACATCGTTTCTTTCTTCATTCTGCAATCCTCCATTTACGGCTATTGGTTGACCGTCATTAGTGACAATCCATTCGAAGGAGTGGGGGGGGGGTTGGCATTCGTCGTCGAAACCTCCTGTTTCCTCAGAGAAAAACCAAGATTGTCCAAACAATACTGCTTTGTCTTCCTGGCCATTAAAGGATGAAACACAAATCAATATTTCAGTTAACTTTCTATTACGAATTCATTATGTTGTTTCATTTAATGAAACAACGTATTCAATTTCTCTTTGTTGAAAAACCATTGAGATTCCACGATTTGAAAATACAGATAAATAAAACGAATCAGTTTTATTTTATTTTTATCATTTTCATTAAAAAGTCTGAAAAACACATTTCCCATTAACCCGCATTGATCAAGGTTTGGTACATTCTATAAAAAACCTAGCATTCTATATTCAATAGCACCCTCATATTTTTGATATAAGAACCAGTTTAAAAGTAAGAAAATCCTACTCTCATGTTTATATGGATGAACAAAAAAAATTAAATAAATTCTATTCTAGGATCATCGGTCCTCAGAATTAAGTTCTATTAGAGTGTCTAGTCTCAAAATAATTCTATATAATTTTATAAACATACATGGAATTTCGAGGACATTACAAAAATTCCTACAATGATTACTATTCAAAATGAAAATATTAAATATGACCCAGTTACCAAATTTGAGCATCCTTATTCCAAATATAGAATCATCTTTTGATTAATGATTTTATTTAAATGGTAGAAATTAATTTTAATATAATTGAGAAAAAAATAATGAAAATATTTATTTTAGAAAAATGAATGACTTAAGCATAAACATAATTATACAACAAAATAAAGACTGTAGATTCTCAAAAAATTAGATACATAATAAAAAATGGTTTTTGGAATTCTAGATCAATCCAAAACCAAATATTTCATTTCAACCATATCATTGATGGTGAAGATCTGAAATTAGTTTTTAACATCAATAAAATATAAAATATATTCTTAAAATCAATCATCAATTACTAGATTAAAAAAATTATTAAAATATTTATTTGAATCAATAAATACATTTTTATTCCAGATAATGTTATAATATTTTTAATGTAAATATAACTTAATAATTTTTCCAAAACGTTACAGTATAGGTAAAAATGGTATTTTAAACATTCACAGAAAAATTAACCATTTTAGAAATATTCTATAAATTCCCCATTATCTAATTATGGATTTATTATTTTAAAATTGAAGTTATCTTTTTAAAATTTTCTTCTAAAATAGTTTCAAAATATATATTATAACTATGAATAAAATGAAATATATAAAATTTATTTTAATAATTAAATTTTTATTAATAAAATTACTTAACTAATAGGAGGGTTGTCATTTAGCAGGTATAAAATAATTCATTTTTATTATGGAAATAATTTTTACATGTAGTTTTTAAATTAGTTCCCACTATTCTTACTATCTAATACAATAACTAAGTTATAATAGTAAATTTTAGATATACAATCTTAACATTATTTCATATTTTCCATTATGATTTTTGTTTTTTTTAAGAAAAATTATAAATAGAGTGTTATTTTAATCAAAATACTCATAGTTATACCATTTCACCCAAAAATATTTTTGATTCCTCACAATTTTATCTCAAACTATGTAATTATGGGTTTAATATATCCATAATATCAATGTGATGAACCGAAATTGTCAAAAAGAAACCAAAGTGTAAATATTAAAAGGGGGAAAGGGAAATATCTATGTCACATAGAATAATACAAAATAAATTACCCAAATAAGGATAGAATTATTGGGATATTAAAATATGGGAAGTGGGGATAAAGAAATTATTTAATGAATAATGGAGACTAATATAGAACATGATCATGAGATATTTTTTGACTACATCACCCTCAATAACTGTGGGTTGAAAGCAGCATCAAATCATTAGAAATGATTGCATGAAGGAATAAAATTTCATTTAAAAAAATATTATCATATATACATCGAGATTAATTGAATTTAAAGATATAGAACATGAGAAAATATATTTAGTTGATTTTTACAAATCTTTAAAGGAAATTGAATCCTTTTATGTGTGCTCCAATCGGTATCCACCTTTACTGAATAATCAATACCCATGATGAATCATTTTAATTCATAAATCATTAAAATTAACTTCTAATTGATTATGAGATCCCTAAAAGGATTAAAATATATTCCTCATATATGTACTAAAACAATAAATGGTTTGGAAAAGGAAAAATAATACATGAAATGAATAAACCATTACATTAATAAATAATAAATTTATAAAAAACAATAATAATAATAATACCAAAATTCCAACATATATAATTTCTTAAATTACTAACCTTATATCCTAATTAACCAAAATAATATAGATATGGAGAAGATATTATATTTAATTTTGATATTATATTATATCCCCAAAAATATAACAAAAATCATCTAAAATTACTTTATTACTAAGTAACTTATTAATCAAAAGGGTAAAACATAAAATAAATCTTAAAGGGTACGTATTCCATTAAAATTATGAATATCCTTAAAATTTTAAACCATGACGGTATCCATAACTCTTTATTTATCTGCCTTTGGAAACATTTTCATCTTCAAATTCATCTAAACACTTTCTCTGATTATAATGATAATTACCAATACCCATAACATAGATCCAGATCTAAAATCACATTCATTTTAAATATTATTTTATAAATACACATGAAACCCAATTTTAACCATCCAAAATTATAACCCCTAAAGGAAATATTTTTTTAACATAAATATAAAATAATATTTCTATGTTTAGATCATTTGTGAATTAGAAAAAATGAAACATTTCCTTAATAAAGTGATTTACTATATAACTTGATTATAATATATTAAAATAGGACTTTAATATATCCCAAAAAATCTATAAAGGTTAAAACTTTATATACATAAAACAGTTATTTTTTTAAAAGTTTGGGGAATTCCAACTTTTTATAAACCAAGAAACTATCATTATTCTGGGAATATGGATACCATAACATGACCTATAGGATCAATGGGTATGAAAATAAATGAAAATAAGACAGGATGGTCCAAACCCATAGGTGCACCATGTGCACAACATGGAATGAATAACCTTATTTACAAACTCATTTTTATTAACCCCATTATCGGGTTTTCCACCACATCACCACATATCTACTTCTCCACATTAAAAAGAATTATCCTCCACTAGAAACTCCAATATCATCCACTATCACCAGTGAAAAACATAACAGTCTAGTCCACCCACATTTCTTGCTCCTATTTTCAGAGATATCAAGTGAGGTCTTCATGATTTCACCCATCATCACCAATCACCATCGGCCTCCAGTGTTGTTCACCACCAATTATACCACTTCTATAATCACATTTATTATTCAACGAATTCCCCCCCTACAAATTGGGGATATGGAATTGATCAACCCTCTCACCCACAATGAAATGTATTCCAAAGTCATAAATAGTTCACTAGTTGATTTGCGCCTCTTTATCACATTCAACACTTAACATCATTATTCATATCATGTAGAAATGGGCACATAACATGGTTCAAATAAAATTATCAAAAAGAGTAAAAAGGACATTAATATTTGAATATCATTAGTGAGAGTAATTTTGGAATAAGGTTATGGGAATATAATAATAGTGAATGGGAACATCATTAGAGGATTCATACCCATGAAAACCAAGAACTCAAAACATGATTCATGGACTGAATCATTACCATAATACAACAAACAATTTATTTAATAACCATATTAAAACAATATTAAATAAAGGAACCATTGATACTCATAATAGCCATTATGATTACATGTTTGTTTATTCATACATTAAATTCAAATCACTCTTAGAATATTTCTTAAAAAAACATAACCATTTAACAAATATCTCTTAAGATTAACCTATGATTGGTACACTTTATCACTTTGCTCAATTCCTTATAGAGATATACAATGCCCACTAATAATTAGGAATAATATCAGGATCACCCATCATTATGAGATATATTTGGCTCACTCATCTTTATAAATAATTTCCAGGAAACATATAATTATTATGATACAAATATTCTTTATTTATTTATTGAAATCAAAGAAACAACCACCATTCGTGTCCCAAATTTACTAACCCTTGGAAAAAGAGGTTTCTACATGATTCCATCATTACATAATTGACTAGTAGGAATGTAATGGGATTTATAAATCAGAATCATATACTATAAACAGAAAACAAATTAATGGTATAATTAGAACCCATCCTTAATAAATTAGTGCAATCATTTAATATTTTTTAAATAGTTGAAAATAAATTTTAGAATTTCTTTTTGAAATATACTTTTAAAGATAAGAATAAATACTATTTCTTTTTTGTACCCACTAAAAAATATAAATTCACTTTGAAATGGATAAATTTAATTATTAGAAAAATAATTTAAACATTAAAATAGATTTATGTAATTAATAAGGGGAATAGTTTCTAAAAAACTATATCATGCAAACAATTCAATGGATACAATTTATTTCATATTTTTGTAACGAGCATCAAAATTGAACAATGAATAAATCATTATTAAATTCATTTTAAAAAATTTCAAATTGAGGTAAAATATCATAGAAATTTAATTTAGTAAAACATTTATATTTTTGAAGGAATAAACTTTTAATGAGATAAATTAATGGTGTATAAATTTTTTGGGTGTAAGACTTAAATTTTTTTGAAAAAATAATTATAAATAAAACCCATTTTCATGGAAAGTAAAATAAAAAAAATTTTGGAGAATAAATAATTTTTTTAAACACCTTTAATTTTAATTAAATTAATCATTAACAAAAGTTAGTCATATTATATACACCATGTAATAGAATGTAAATAGTGAATATTGAATATATCTCACGTGGTGGAGAAACATAGAGTTGAATACCCTTATGAAATTAGAAACTTCCGAATAAAATGGAATTGAAATATAGAACCTAATATAACTATTTATATTCTTCTAAATAAATTAAATAATATACCAATTAATTTTTATGGGAATTATATAAACTATATAAAACACTCATGGTTGTTGATATGAATGGCGCTTCAAGTAATTAAAATCGAGACAAAGAAAACCATAAACACATTTACAAAATTTGAATAAACACCTAATAATATAATGAACATAAAAAGAAAAATAAATTATCATTATAAAAGATTTATTCATGATATAATATATCATTAGTCATCATATACACCACATAAAATATGTAGCTTTATAAAATAAAACATGTCTCAATTAATAGAGCATGAGAAAAGAATCCCATTATAAAGATTATAACATTTAATTTTAGAATAAATCAATGAAGTTATTATATGAAGAAATATAAATTCTCATTAATTGTTTGGAATGATAAATTAATATAATGAAAGTTATTAAATAGATAATCCTTGAAAAACATAGTCAATAAAGAAGTGATATAACTTAATGGATTAAAATTGATCTTAGAAATCCTGCACCTCATGTCCCGACCTGTCATTTACATTTATTATCTCCTATATAATAAAGATATATTAATTAATTACTTTTAGAGAACCATGATTAGGTTTATTTCCTCATTATTAACTTTTCATTTCATTAACTTATCTAATATATTTAATTATTTACCTAGTTAAGCCTAACAAATTTTTTGAGGTAATTTGGTTCTTTAGGCCAAAATGACATAAATAGGATAACAATGGTCAAAGATGTAATATTTATATAATACACAGAATAATAATAAATAAATATTTTTATATTTTATTCTATAGGTATTATTTTATAACCATTAATGAAATGTTGTAACTGAAAAATGAAATACAACATTTTTGGAGATGGTAGTCCATATTTAATCCTAAACACCACTATCATTTTTTAATAGTGAAAATAAAATAAATGTAAGTAATATTTTATGTTTATAGAAACTCACACAGACAAATATATATATATATATATATATCATATTAAATCATTAATTCCATCATTATTACCTTCAATGTGTTGCGGTATTAAAAATTGAAATATATCACTACTTGGAGATGATATTTTATATGTACGTGTAAGAGAGTTTTCTATTTAACAATTTATTGAATGTTGTTAATATAGGTGATATGTTTGCATTCTAGAATAAAAATTATGTCATTAAAATATAATTTAATTTTTAAATAAATTATTACAACCATTCTTCAATCATAGTAATGGAAAATGAAATACATCGCTTCTGTAGGTGGTAGTCCACACATTTGCACAAGTGATGTTTCCATTTCCCATAATATGGAGATGTTGATGGATAAAGGATCTACCATTAACATATTAAAATTTATGTATATTAAATATAAATAAGTTATTATATAATCATTATTAGGGAATATTTTATGTGGGTAGAATAAGAAATAATATGAAAGAACTTTGTTAAGGGATAACCCTATTATTTGGGAAACCCCATTTTAATTACACATTATGACTTCATAATTAGTGTTTTTTGAAGAAAGGAGACTCTCAATAATTGGATGGATAGTGGTTAAGAGATTATAAATATCATGATCTCTATAAATGGATCAAATGGTTTCAGAATGTGAGGATATGAGGTGCCTTATTTTTATTGGGGAGGATTGAAATTTTTTATATATTAAGAACATTAGAATATAATTAATATCATAATCATGTTATGTGAAACCAAATGTCTATATTTTATATTTTTTTTAAATGATTAGGTTTATATAAATTTAAAATATAAAAATTAAAAAAAATTATGTGTAATTTTAATCCACATATGTTTGTTTAATCCCCTTATGTACCCTTTTTAACCTTGGCTGTGATAACTCAATTTTTTAATCTTTTAGGAATATAAATATACTTCCTTTTATTAATGTGTATGGAAGATGGTTCATGTATGAAATCGTTTCTCATTTCTCTTAATAACATTCCAATTTCAATTATTAATTTATTTTTAAAATATTTTTTAAAAAAATTCTTATAAAATATGATTATTAACATTATTTGTATTAAACATTTAACAATACTTTAATGAAACCAAGATATGAATTTCATTATAATTTAAACCCATGTACCATTAATAAGTCCCTTTAATTAACTATTCATGTCATTGAATATAAAAATTAATCCCAACCACACTACTTTTAATGGTTTTTAACTAATTTACCTTCAATTTTCTACTACTTTGACACACACTGTAACACTATTTCATAAGAATTCAGTGTATTCATATAATAAAAAAAATAAAAATATATTAATACATTTAAATAATTTTTTTATATTAAATTACAATTTATGTTTGATAATTCATTCATTTTACAACTATTTTCAAATAATAGAGTTATTAAAAAAATATAGTGAAATATTGTACTTAATCCTTACTTAAAATATTAAAATGGTCAAAATCGATGAAAAATAAAAAAATATTTCCATAATTTTAAAAAATATGATATAATGGATGAGAAAACCTCATCATATTGGATAAAGGAATGAGTTAAAGTGATTCTAGTCATTTTACCTTATTTTTTACCACATTTAATCCATTTAAAATTTAGGAATTGAAAAATATATTTGTATTGTTCTATTCATAATAAATTTAAATAAAAGGGATTACATTTTAAAACTTTAAAACTCTTATTCCAAAATATGGAATCCAATTTCATATATTTAATTTATAAAATAGATAGAAACTAGAATTTGTATAATTAAAAAAAACACCATGGGAGACATGTTTTTTAGAAAAATACTTAATTTAAGCGTAAAATTAATTTTCACTAAAACCATGTATAATGTTTTTTACCAAATTTTGTGTTTATTAAAAAATAAGAAAGGATGTTTTTTAGCGTTTTATAGAAAAAAACATATAGAACCTTTTAACGATACCACTAAATGTAAATATATAAAAAAATAATATTAAATTTCAATAACATGTAACTTATGTTCATAAAAATTAAGAATGGGTTTAAAAATACTAAATAATTTTCTTCAATGAGTTATTATTATCCTGAAATCATATTTGGTAGTGAAATATGATTTATAAATTTTAATGTAAATCTAAAATACTATTTTTTTTAAATGATAATGTATACGTAAAAAACAGTTTTTAATCATTCACCAAAAAATTAACCATTTTTGAAAAATTCCTAAAATATATAGTAATCTGACTTGTACATGGTAATTTTATAAAATATTTAAATTTTATATAATTAAACATCTAAATTATAACTAATTATTTTTAATATTCATGGAAAAAATTCAATGAAAATACTTTTTTGGTATAATATAACAGTACTAAAAATTAGGTGCTTATTTCCTAAGAATGAATTATGAAGTTTTTATTAGAGAATAAAATTAAGGATATATTTCATAACCATGCTTTTAATTTTCAAACAAATCAATAATATGACTTGATTATAATATTTATATATATATATTATAAATTTTATTATCATAAAAAAATTCTTATTATGGACACTATATTGTATTATGATAGGTATCAGACATAGTATTCTTTGAAACTAAATTATTTTTGTCTTATAATACATATAACATTTGGTGATAACAAAATGGTAAAGATAGTCTGTATATGTATTATTAGATTTCCTAATTCATTATTTATAAAGTTGTTTTATTTATATATGGTTTGAAAATAAGTTTTTCGATATGTAACAAAAAATGCAACAATTTTTATAAATTATTATATTTGTTTTTTTTAAAAAAATCATTTTAAAAGAATATTTTATTTTCAAAATATAGTTTTTAAAATTAATATGTTATTATTTGAAAATTCCTTCCAAGATGAAATGTTAAATGATTAATTGAAAATTATTATGATTCATTACTATGTAATTAATGTATTAGTCATTTTAGTAGAGAAAAATTTAAAAGTCAACGAAAACTAGATAGTATATGATTTACTAAAATATATATTTTTTAAATTACAATGTGTGTGAGCCTGTTTAACTTGGTAAAAAATAGAAATATTCATTTAAATATAAATAGTAAGTGTCAACCCATAGGGCCTTATATATTGTACAAATTGATATTATTTAACCAAACCAAGTTTGATGAACAGAAGGTAATTATTATGATATTATAATTAGTTATGATGATTTAATAACATAAAGTGTTTATTAATATGAAAATAAATGAGAGGTGGTAATTTAACTATTAAATATACTGAGAAGGTCAAAATTGAAAATGATATAAAATCATATTTATTCATAATTATAATATGGGTGTTTGTAAACTGATATTTATTTTGTAATTTAAAATTCACAATGTTATAATCAATGAAATATTTAGTCCTTGGAATTCTAATTCAAATATTTTTGTTGAAAAATGAAATTAAATTCAAGATATTTCATTAACTCTCTTTAAGGAATAAAAATTCCCTATATTTTGTTTGTCATGATGTGGTGGATACTTCTTTATATTCTATGAATCATGTTCTCATAAGACCCTTCTTAAAAATTCCCCCAACTATATTAAGAAACAAAAGATTCTTAATTTAGGACATTTTAACGTGTCTGGGTGTTAGATTTTTATTATTACCACCATTTAAAAGTTATGAAAATTAAAATACAAATAAAATGAAAGTATTTTTATGAAGTACTATAAATTAATTAATTATTAGACAATAATTATCAAAATAATCCAGACAAAAAATGTGTATATTCAAATAATGTATTATGTGAGTTTGAATAAATCACATCCCCTATTTGATGATGTTTAGGATAAAAAATAATATTTTAACATAATCATTACACCTCCTGTTATATAATTTTTTTATCAATAAAACCCATAATTTATCAATTTACCAACTTTTTTATTGCTGTTTAATGACCATCAGTAATAAAATTTTATTAGTGATTTTCAAGCCCATACCCATAATAGGATGTTTATTTAAATAAATCTAATTATCATTATTCTATTTCAAACATAGACCCCCTAAATATTGATAATTACAGTAATAATGAAAATTGGGTACATGAAATATAATATGAATTGAAAAAATTCACAATGAATAATGTTTGTAATCTTTTGTAAATACATGACAATCAACTCGTTATTTGTTCTGAATAGGTTTTAATAAATAAATATAATGAGAACATTACAATCACTTATAAAAAAATATTCAATTTTATTATATGGGTATAACATTTAATAATACATTGATTATAGTTATATCATTTCACCACTAGCAAGACTATAATCCATTTTAGGATTATTGTCATTCACCGTCCACTAGAATATTATGATTTTTTTGTGGCTGTTAAATGTGATTTTTTTGAATGATTATATTTCAAAAAATTGTTTTTAAATAACATTATGGTTTTTCTGATTTGAAATATTGAAATCATGTTTTTAGGTTGCACTTTAATTTTTATTGTGTTAAATAATCCATCGGGCTTGGTATAAAAATGAACCTAAATTTACTTTACAATTTTTTTTAAAAAAAATAAATAATTATATATTATTATTTTTGAAATTTATATTAAATGACTTCTTATTATTTCAAATTTATATTGGTGGTGTTATTTTTTGTTCAATAAAGAATTAATTACTAATGATATGTTTTATTTATTGAGAAATGAATTTGAATTGAGATTTTTGGGAGAGAAGAAAAAATTCCATGTTTTTAAATTTTTTTAAAATTTAGATGTTATTTTTCTAAAGCAAGGAAAATAATAATATTACAGTTTAATGTGTTTTTCATGGTTAAAGGAAATATGTAATCCTATTCTTACTACTTATAATAAAATGTTGGATGGTGATGGTAAACTGATTGATAATAAGAATTATAGTGGTATGATTGTGGTCATTATTTATATTATAATGATCTAACAATAAATCATATTTGGTGATTGAATATGTTCCCAATTTTATGATTATATTAAAGGAAAACATTTGAAATCCGTTAAAATAATATTGATATATTTGAATGTATATAAAAATAATATTTTATTCTATTTAAAATTAATTTATATTGAACCTTCCTGTTTTCAAAATATGGATTTGGGTTGATCGAAATTAGATAGGGAAATTTTTGGATGGAATTGTCATCTATTTGAAAAATATCTTGTCTCTTAGAGCAGTATGATGATTTTACACTTTATAAAAACTAAGTGAAACATATATCTATGTTGAGTGATTATCTATAATTATATTTATTAAATTGACACTCTTATTTTATGTTCTTGTATTTGACCATGTTCCTGTAATTTACGATAAAAAAGTTCCATTATAATATCCATAAAACCTATTCTAGATATCACATTGACCATAAACACTGATTTTTTAGAGGAAACATCAAAAATGGTTTATATATTATTATAAATTATTATCATATATATTCAATTAGTATATAGTTTCACAAAACATATAACATTATAATTTCTTTATTTAATTAAGGGTTGTTTGGAATTTCTCACTTTTAATTTATTTCTTTATCAAATTTAATAAGATAATTTTAACTTTGATATTCCATATAATTTTATGCTAATTTAAAAGAATATCCATTAAAGGGAGAACCATTTACATTTTTTTAAATTTATTTCATGTTATTGTGATTTGTTTGCTAATGACAAAGGTGGAAAAATCCATCAATCAATATTAATCATTTATAAATGTAATATTATATAATAAATGTATTAATATTCATTAATATATTAAAAATGGGGGGGATACTTCAAATTAAATAATATTAGATAAAATATAACTCTCTTAGTGAATATATCAATGTATGGATAATAAAAGTGGATATGGTATATATGTCACCAGATGCAATTTTATTGAAAATTTATGGATGGGTTTTGACCCAATATTCACTCGAGTAATGCTTAGTTGGAAATTAACTCATGCCTAGTTTTACACTCCTTGGAGGAAAACATTGGTAAATTCATTCTGACTTTATAATCCATTATGAAGTATTTAAAGAAATGTACGAAAAGTGGGCTTTGCGGAAAACTTCTTCAATATCTCATTTTTAATTCCACTATCAAATATTAAAATTATTTTCAAAATTTCTATTGAAAAATGTATTATCAGAAAAATTCATATTACATTATACATTTTGATTTTTATATCATTTTTTTATTATTATAAGTATGAGATTTTTATACCACTCATTATGTTTTAATGATAAAAAACACAATTTATGATTAATAACATTTCATTTATGTGCATTTCAGAGTTTTTTTATAGATTTTAACATTTTTTGTTGACCAGACTATTGAAGGAATAAAATATTGAATTGATGGGTTTTTTGGAGGCTATTAAATAGGTAATTCTTCAACTAGCTAAAAGGACATTATCGACCCACTAGTGGAGAAATAATGAACCGTTTTTTTACTAATATCCTAGGCTAACTGGTTAGTCCTCACTGGATATCTTCATTGTATGGGGGAATCACATACATCTTACTTGACCTGGGGGATATTAGATGGAAATATAATGTAATTTTTATGTTTATGAATATCCCTATTTAAATCATTAACAGTTTTAGTGAGCCAAGTGAAAAATAAATTTTAAATGGACCCACCACTTTGAAAAATAATTTAATTATCATTTAGAATTAGGACATCCCTAGAATAGAGAAGATACTTATTTTTGATATATATAACACCAATAAAGAATTTAAATTTATTTAAATCAAATGGAATGATGTAAACATCAAACAAAATCCAAATCAATGCCTCTTGTGCCTTCTATTTGGATTACTCTTGTGTTTCTTTGTTTTAATCACCATCTCTCTCATCTCTTCTTCTCTATCTCTCTCTTTATTATTCTTGAAATATTTTTATGATATTATTGATGGATCTATAAAAGGATTTCCTATAAGAAAACCTCATTCAGATTATTATTCTTATATTAGATTCTCATTAACACCACTGTGAGGAAATCTAGTTTCTTAAAAAAACAATATAAAATGAAATTGTCTCTTGTATGTATATTTATTTCTTACTACATCCAAATATATGAAAAATGTTTATTCTTTCGTTGTTACCTTGGATATTTATAAATCCAAGGGAAATTATTCACTATTATAATAGAAACCACTATATTAATGTTCTTAAATTTACAACCATCCCATGAAAAGGAGTAGAAAATACATATGGACTCATCTTCAGTTTTAGCCAACATGCTTCACATAATTATATAGAATATTATTTTTTATTTTATGCTATTTTACTCTAATAATTATTTTATATATTTGGATTAATTTTTTAATTTTAACATATCACTTAATTGCATAATATTTTATAACTATTTAGTTATTTATTTTACTAAAATGAAATTCACCACCCCTCGTAACATCCTGCTCAGACAAACACAAAAGAATAAAGATGACATGTGTATATGTTTTAATTTCAGCTTAATTAGAGTGAAAACCAAAAAACGTAACATTAAAATGAAGTTTTACAATTATATATGATTAACGAAGATCTTAAGAGACATGTTCTATAAGAATAATGAAAGAGTCATTGAAATATGTACTATAAGACATGTATGAGTGATTATAAATCATAAAATAAGAGGGAATCAAAATTCACGTTACATTCATCACCTAGAACATACAATTCAGGAAAATATAGATTTGACCTAATTTTTTTTATGATTTGTATAGAATCCCTTATGGATGGATGAAGAATGTAAGTCAGGTAATAAGTCAGGTTAACACCGAAAATTGAATAAATGGAATCTATAATGAGTAAGGAATGATGATACTGTTTTGATGATTGTGACCTTTTTTCATGTGTACAAAAATAGAATTAATAAATAGCAATAATAATGATATCGATCACCAATTAATATTATAATATCAATATTGAATGAAAATATTTTTGATACGAATGAAGGAGATTGAACACTCATTACTGAAGTCAAAATTAAATCATTGAATGATAGAAATATTAAAAGAGATCATCCCTGACTGGTGGAATAAATATAAAAAAAGTTATTCATTTGGATGGTTCTATGTTTCCGAATTATTTTAATGAAAATTAAGGTGTGATTTGGTTTTTTGACACCACTACTATTCATCATTGTTACATTAAAATTAAATTCTTGAATAAATACAATTGATGAGTTTCGATTAGTTATTAAAAACAAGGTTGATATAGTGATCATTTATGAAGTGAAAAACTTTATATGAACTAGGTATGAAAAAAATGATATGATGAGAATGAAAATTGGGGTAATCAGGGAGAATAGAAAAGAACCAGTTGATGCCTACATAATAATAAAGACTTGAACTACATAAAACAAATTTATTTTATAAATATTCACCATTGAATCCTCTCGATCATGGATAAAGATTAAAATTGAATGGTGTTGTTAAAAATGACGGAGAAGTCTCTCTGTGTATACCTAATTGATGAAATTGGGGCCTCCACTTTTGAAATTAGTGGATAAATGCAACACGTGTCTTAGTGGTAGGGTTTTTTGAGGGGATATTCTACATATATATAAATAGTGATAAAAGAAAAAACTATATTATCCAATTTAGATCTTACAAAACTATTACTGTTGATAACAAATGAGTGAATACTTGATGAAAAATTTTACAATATTATTATTTATGTAAAAACTAATTATTTTTATTAATATGATAGAAACAGGGGATTTAAAAGCTAATGGGTAAGAATGATAAAGATATTCAAGGTGATAAAATATAAATGATAGATGTGGAAATTTGAATTTGATCTTGATATAGAATATCATAATCTTTTCAATTATCTTAATTTTTTATATATCTATTATTTATGCTCTTGTGATATTCCTGTAGAAAAAAAATAAGTTTTCATTATATTTTTTGGGATTCGATTGTTTTAGTTGTTTATTTAATAATATTAGATTAATTATTTCATGAATTCTAGATTTTATTCCTCCTGGACTTATCAAATAAAATTAATTTCATGTTTTTTTGAAGTATCCCTAAATTTAAATAAAAATTTCATACAATTTGAAACTATTTAACGCACATAAAACATCAATAGGTTAAGTAAGTGAAATAGTCTGCATGAAGAAATCATGGTAAAACAATAATGTAACTCATGAATGAAAATAATAATTATTTCATCGATGTTTTACTAAACCATTCATGATATATATGATATTATTGATGTATTATTTTTAATCCTAAATGTAAATTACATAATTTTTTGTTATTATTTTTTAGTTTCTATTTGAATAAATTATCTTAAAATCATATATTTCACAATCTACATCATTTGATACCTCTAATAATAATATTTGAGAATATATCCATCTTTATATACCATTTATTGACACTTTTAATAAACACATATAATAATAATTACTTTCACTCACATTCATCCTCAATCCCCATAATTCATTAATTCATTTTTAATTTCATTCCATATATTAATGTTTATTAGTATCATATGGATATTACCCACATTTCCTTGGGTTCGATCCTTTATAACCAGACAAGTATAAGATATTTAATTAAAATTATAATGGAATGTATGGCCTCTATACCTATAAAAATTTAACACTGTTTTATTGGATGACTAAAATTGAGTTTCTTGATGTACTTTAATAAACTGAATAAATAAAAAATAAATTTGTTGGGCTGTAATTTCTGAAAAACTACATAATTTTTTTTCATTATTTTAGTTTATATTTAAATAAAAATAATAATTGAATGTATAATTTTGAATATAAAATTTCCACATAATATTTTGCCTTAGATAAATATAAATGAAAACCATTACAAGAAGAAATCACAACAATTTTAGGCAATTGATCACCACAATTGTCAAGGATAATGTGGTATGATTTAGATATGACTGGGATTGATTTTGTCATTTTATTTCAAAATTTTACATTCATATAATTTCACTGAGAGTTCCATTATGCTGTTTTTCTGATGCATTAAATGATTTTTTCAAATAAATTTTATAAAAAGTATGAAATGGATTTCTAGTGTATAATCGTGATGAAATTTTATAGAAAATTATTGTTTAATTAGTAAGAGATGATAGAAAAAATACCAATTTTAGAATAATAAATAGTCAACATCTGTGTCTTTAAAAAAATAATATATTTGAAATAGTGAATATAAAATGGAAAATATTTTCTTATTATCTGGGAGATAAAATTCATGGAAATAAATAATGGACCTTTTAAATTATGTTATTATGTGAAAAAATTATCGATTACCTATGGTGTTTTTGGATTCTAATGAAAAGAATTATTTAATAAAGTAAAATAAAAATACCATATTTATATAATATTTAAATTTTTCTAAAAGTTGAATATTAAAGGGTTTATATATATTTCAATATTATGTAAAACACATATATACCATATAATCGATAAAAAGATATGTGTATTAATAATTTTGAAAAGGTTTTTTAATTTTTGTAGAAGTTAACCTATTTAATCGCCACCCAATAATAAAATTCCTAGTAGATGTTAAAATAAAATCTAGATTTTAATTTTTTTGGTAAGTCAATGAAATTTGTAAATACCATATAATGTTTAAAAATAGTGGTAAAATCCCATTTCAACTAATTTGGTAAAATATATTTCTCCAAAAATTGATTTTCATGTATTGAGTGTTTTCATATCTATTTCCTTTGGATATATAGTGTTTTTAATTTTGTAATGTTAGATAGTTCCAACATAACCTTGGATGTATTATTTACAGCACTTATAATAAAAATTAATTTTAATTGATTAAAATTTATCATGAAATTTAATGTGGATAATGCGTTTATTTTCCTTCAAATAAAGGATAAAAAAATAGTTTTCTTTATAATTTGGGTTTTATGAGTTATTATATTACATATGGGGAACTTTTTACTCTCCCTATAAGTTTTAGAGTTTATATTACTCAGTTTTTTCTAAAAAAATCATTGGTTGTCAACTTGTTATGTCTTCTAGATACGAAACAACCACATTAAATTGAATACTGATTGAATCTTCATAGAATACAGTAGTGTACAATAAGGGTATAATTGTTTGTGAGGAAACACATAATTTAATAATAATTTATAATGTTTTTTAAATAAATAAAACTCTCTCAATAATTCATGGATAAATTTTCCTCTAATCAAACCTTTTCTATTATCTGAAATTCTAAAAAATAGTCGACTACAACAATTAATATGTCATCACGGTCTTATAGATTCAAGGTCACATCCTCTCATTACCAACAAACTCTATTTTTTATAGATTAATCTAATAATTTGATCTATTATTCATCTATAGGTTGTATGATTGAATCAATTTTTGGTGCCTGAAGTTATTATTATTATGTGAAAAATTCCTCAATGCTATAATGTAATAACAACATCCATGGGATTGTTTTTCACATATTTTTATTGATATATTTTCAATAAAATTACTTCTATTTCTAATGAATAGATGATTAAAATAATTTCAATGTAACTGTAATTTCATAGGTAATTAATTGGATAAAATTATACAGACTATTATTTCTATTTATATATTATTATGTTGAAAGTGGTGTTTTTTCATGTAAATCTATATTACTCATAGATAATATTAATGAACTATAAACATTAGGGTTTAATTTTTTCAATATACTATTTATGTCATACATTTTATAAGAATTATGTAGATAGAAATATATTTTCATAGTATGAATGTTTCCGATTGTTTTTTATGAAAAAAAAATATTATTATTTCATTATAGTGTCCTTTTAAATATGATTTTGAGCTATTTATTAAAAATTACATTTTGATATGAAATTTATTATATGTTTTTCTATCCATATAATTGAAGGTATGGAACAATACATTTTTAATGTGTGTGGGGGTGTTTATTTTTATGTGATAAACTTAATTTCATAAAGTAGACTAAAAAAATCCACAAAACCTTTTCATAATGTCTATTTTAATTGATCAAATTTCATTTTAAATGGTTTCAAATATTTCTTGTAATTGAATAATGATTTTCCAGCATAAATGATTCATCTTGTTTGTTGAACCATGGATTGAATCAGCTAATATATTTTCAAAGATCTATTCTAGAAATATATTTTTTTGGAGTTTTTAAATTATGATTTATAATTTAAAGTTAATTTCAGGTTCTTTAAAGAAATTTAAATTAATAAAACATTCAATAAACTAAATAGGAAATGAGATTCTAAGCTTAGTTGAGCCTTTTATTTGTATAATAAAACACTGGTTTATTTTATGTATTATGTCTTGTAATTGTTAAAATCACTCAAAAATCAGTTGTATTTAATTATGACCTTTGTTAAATTATGTGTTTAGGTTCACCATGGAGATAATGGGAAATTTTAATGAATAATTGAATGTAAATATTTTTTTTGATTTTAAATTAATTAAAAATATATTAATTGAAATAACTTTATAATGTTGGGAACACAATTTTGGAGTAGCCCTTTCTTTTTGAAAGATATATCATTAATTTTTATTTTGTAAATTCGACAACAGAAAATACATTTGAAAAAAAACATTTTTTTATTTCAATTATTTTATTCTCGAGATCTATGGTCTTCTACTAAATTTGATGAATTGATTACATTATGATAATAAATTCCTCATGAATGAAAGAGTTTGATGTTGATTCATTTGAAATAATTTTTCAAAATTGTAACGCCCTGACCCCAGAAGCCCAGAGTTGGTGCATTATTTAATAAATTTCCTTGATTATAAGGAATCAAGTCCCAAAATACTAATTCAGTTTAGCATCCTTGGAAAACATATTACATACATTAATGTTACATTAAAGATTAGAAAATAAAACACAACATAAATGATCCTTTGATAAACCCATTAATCCCTTGGATTAACCCTACTTATCAATCGTAATACACTTCTTAGAATCATGGGAATATAAAACATAAGAAAGAGTTGAGATCAGATGATCAGTAAAGATAACAATATAGTAGAAACTTTTATAAATAAGCATAAACATTTATGGAAATGTATAAGACTAAAAAGCAAGCCTTTTAAAATTAAGCATCATCTTAACATGGCAATGTAAAATTAAAAAATCCATTTAATTTTTAACATGGATATTGTTCTAGTCGAATAGTCAAATTTAATATCGATATCCAATTTCATAATGATGAAATGCATAATTCCATACTTCATAACCACAGATTCAAGGACTCATTCCAAGACTACAAAAAATATTTTTTCAAGGCCTTGTTCCAAGACAACAGTTTGTCTCATGAGATCTACAGATGCATCGAAGATCTATAGCGGGCTCCACCCATCACTTACTATGTCCAATGCATTCCTAATATGAAACAGTTTAAACATAACATAAACATTTGTATTAAATTTATCATACGAAATGTCAATAATTTATACATAAACCATAAATGGAATAAAAATAACACATCCACGGTCAATCATATAAAAACCGTTCAATACAATATGGAAGACTTGTATCATAATAAATCAAAATCAAACAAATTTTAAATATATCAAAGGATGTTGACATAGATGAAAATGATTTGTAAAACTCTTTAAGAGAAATATCATTTTTTCATGAAAACATTATAAAGTCATACATTTTAGAAATGAAGAAATATAAAGTCATTTTTGAATCAAAGTGTCTTATACCACTTTGAATATTCTTAAAGGAATTAATATTTTAAAAACATTCATGTCCATATGAATCAATCCTTAAAAACTAATTTGAAAACATAGAAATTAATGAAAATTATTTAGAAGAATAAATATTTGACCCATTTAAAATGATGATCTAGTTAGAGATTCCCTTACATAAAACCTTAAAATATTCCATTTGAAAATATTTTTATGAAACATAGATCTAGATGATAATGATTTCCCAGTATATACTCACGTAAAATCAACCTCAGATAATAATGAGATTGTGAAAATAACAATTACCTTGTGATTTTCCTTAGTCGAAGGTACATTAAACAATTGTAAAATAAGTAAATCATTGTTATTAAATTATACTATAATCATATACATAAATATGATATCATATATGATCTTCAAATATTACTTTGTTAATAATATTTTAGTAGTATCATCATTTTGGGTATTAACTGATCAGTTTTCTTTTATATTCTTAGTTATGTATGCCATGTTTTTTAAGGATAAAATGTATTTTAATTATATATAGAATTATATTAAGTTATTAAACATTATTTTTACTCATAAAATGAAAATTATTATTGAATTATTATGGTGGGGAATAAATCTCATCGCATTTGTGGAGACTGTAATCTGTACGTATGCACGAGCTACAATATCATTATATAGATGGTGAAATGAATTATAATCGGATGTTATATAAAATATACTTAATAATTATCATGTTATATTTGAATTTACATCAATTATACTCATTATTATACCCATCCAAATAATGATGTATTTGAATAACAAACTACACCACGACGTGGAGACGATTAGTCGTACGTATGCACCTTTGATAGATTTGTCATTTAGAGGATGGATATAAGATAGAATATGGTTGTAACATATTTATAATAACATTATAGTGTGTATAAGGTTTCAGAGTTAATTTTTTTTATAGAAACAACAACGAAATAAGAAGTGGAAGAAGAAAAAAACATGAATGAGGGTAGTAAAATTATTACCTTTTCTTCGGGTGTTTCCTTTTGAGTTGATCAAAATGGATCCTTTGGTTGGGATTGTGAACAAATTAATGACTCTATGGTGATGTGAGGGAAATTAGGAAGGTATTTGGGAAGGGTTTGGCTAGGACAAATGAATTTGGAGGTGTGAAATTAAAAAAAGGGCATGTATCCTTTTATAAGAGGGTGAGGGTCATTTTAGGAAAAGCTTGAAATATTATTTTATAATAAAATCATTATCAGTTTATAATGGATCCAAAATGATTTATTTCGAGGATATGGTGGGTATGGGTTGAAAATATTTCAACCAATAAGTTTTAAATAGGTCTTGGTCACCATATTAATCTTATTCTTTGAATTTAACTATGAGTTAAATAGTTTGACATTTACCATGTCTCTATGTATTTTTATATTATGTGGTTAATAAACATACAATAACAAGCCAATAGAACCCAAAGTGGTTCATTATTAATATATTTAACCTTATATATGTCCTTTTGTATATCATTAAATTTTTAGAAATATTATATCAATTAATAATATAGTAATTTGTTAAAAAGTAAATTATGTCAATTTTGACAGTATTTAGTATTTGGTTATTGTGAAAATCATAACCACATGATTACTTTGAAAAAAAATTCCACCAACCCTAAAATGTCATATTAACTTCTAATATTAATGGAAATTATCCAATGTCTCAAATTAAATTTATTTTTATATTTATAATATCAATTATTTTAATATTTCATTAATAAGTTAATTTCCGCATCATCGTTGTGTCATAAATAAATTATATAATTTAATGTTTAATTTTTTTAAATAAACAACAATTATATAGGATCTATATTTATATTTCTAATGAATATTTGTAGTCAAATTTATATTTTGTATAACCCTATATTAAAAATAGTTTAGTTATTAAATGTTGAATTTAACTTTTTTTAACTATTCTTTAAATAAAATAATAATAAATGTCCTAATCTAATACATGTGGACCAAAGGGGATAATATTTTATTCCTACGGTTGTTTTTGGTAGAATTACATTTATCTAATAGAATTAGGACACGTGTTAGGGTAATTATGATATCATTTTTACGCTTATTTACCCTATTTACTTTTAACCTTGGTAAATAAAAGTAATGAGATATTATTCACCAAAAATTATTTTCATCTTATTGAACCAAATTTTACATACTGGTATCGATAGTGTCTCTCAGATTTTTTTAGTTCAACTCAATGAAGCGGCAAAATTATGTTTTATGCAAATTTGCAAATGCTTCTATGTGGAGAGTAAAAAAACGTTAAAAAGTTCAATAATATTTTTTACACCTAATTTTATTATAAAATGACTCTGATTAATTACATTGAACTTATATAGGTATTATATATATATTTTGACTTAATATAAATTTAAATAAAATAAATAATTATTTAAATAAAATGTTGGTTTTAAATAATATCTTAGTATTTATCCCTATTTATCAAAAATTGAAAGCTTTCAAAAAAATACCAAAAATTTACCCTATGATATTTTTTATATTCTGAATTCAAAAATTAAGTCTATTTTATAAAATTCAAAACATATAAGTTTCATTTATTAATTTAAATTAACTTATCGTTGTCAAAACCAAAAAGCGGATTTTTAAAAAAATTAATAACTATCAAAAGATTGGCATGTGTTTATGTCCAATTTAAATGTGAAATTACATATAATGACCTAAATTGTATTAAATGAAAAAAAATATAATCTAATTACACTTCAAAACCATTCAAATTCATAATTTAACACGTTAAATTATTTGGATTCAAAATGATGTTTTCAATTAAAACATGGTATTTTTCACTATTTAACAAAATAAGAATGTTATTAGAAAAGTACCAAAAAACTTTCAAATGAAATTTTTTGTCCCTATTATAAATAAGAAGTTTATTTTTTCAAATTTAATATAATATTTTCATATATTCAATTAACAAAATTCACAATTAGTAGTCTATAAAATTGCATTTTTGAATAATAGTTCCTTTATCTGAAAAAATGAATTTGTTCATATATAATGTCTAAAAACATCATATGGGTGTTAAAATTATATAGAGTATATAAGATTATAAATGCAGTTAACAATATTCATTACCACTTTTTGAACAGCTAGATTGGTATGTTCTGGTGTGCTTGAACTCAGGGTTGCGAGAAGCGCAAGCTATTGAATTATATTAATGTGATAACGTTCTATGAAATCATGGGATGTTACATTCTCCCCTACTTTAATAAATATCATTCTCACAATCTGAAAATTTTCTTTGAAAATAAATGGTTAAAAATAAAAAAAACCTTCGTGGGAAGCCCACATCGGAAATTGGGTTTAAAAATATTAGTCATAACAAGAGCTAAAGGGAATGAAAAGGTCACCAAAAAATTATGATCCTAATTAGGGGAACAATTGTGGAAATTAATGACACATATATAGTGGGAAAATGTAAATATTTTTAGGGAGTTATTGAGGTCATCAATCAGAAACAAGTGTCAAATTGAGGGCCTCAAATCTATCAAACTAAGATGACGTAAAACATCATCGGTTCAACAAAACATATTATATTAGGGTAACACATTTTTTGTTTTAATATCCCTTCCCTGAATTTAAGAAATAATTTATTCATAGAATAATAGGATATATATATATATATAGTTGACAAGTAGAGTTTCATACTTCAAATAATTCCTACCACAAACTTATCATTCGCTCCAAAAGATAATAGAATTCAAAAGAATTCTATTTATCCTAATCGTATAGGGTTAAAAAATTGTATTTATAATTTACTTGTCAGACCATTTAAAAAAATACATTATACAAAACAGGACATCACGTAGGCCAGTGATATGTGATTCACCCTTGTCACACTTCGGTTTTGGGTTCATGTCCTGTAGCCTTGCCGTACGCGACGAGTTGTCACCCGACCTCAGGGTTGTCCTTTTTATGACAATCCAAAAATAATCTCAAGAAATTCTTTAACCATAAAAATAGAATCCAATGTAATACATTATAAATTATATCCATTATACATATCAAAAATACTTCTGTCCTAACTCACTATCTAAAATTTATTAGGAATGTAAACACAATAAATATCATTTTCTCCACGTAATAACATATGAATACCTCGTCATTTATTATTTTAAAACAATGTAACACCCGGAAATACTATAAAACCTTATTGAATGCATTCATTCTCCCTTATTCCTTATAAAATACTTGATATACTCTATTTATCCAAAAATGTTGTAAACTCCTATAATGATGGAATATACCAATCATTATTTAGTTTCAAGGTAGTCAAAAATATCCAATACAATTTTTCCAAATCAATCATTTATTCTTAAAAAAACACTACCTCAGTATCAGAAAAATTTTATGGTTTATTATTCTCTCAACTGTATATTTTCTAAAATAGTTAACCTGATATTGAGTAACTTTTCATGGTTCCACACAATCTCAAGTCCTTAATGTAATTGTACTTCAGTACAATCCTTATATACTATATAATTCTTATAACATGTACATCATTAATAGAATAATAAATTTCCACAATAATTTTATAAAAAAATAGAACTATAATAATTACCCTTCATCTTTAGTTGTATCATAACATTATTATTATCCAATAGAAACATTTGTGGTATACTATGATGATTTTGATATTGATTCACGTAGTATCCCAATTCCTTGTAGATGAAGCATTGTACATTTGGAACATTTTTCATACCCTTATAATCATGTACTTGGTGTCCTTTTTCTCCACACTTATAACAAACTCCCATTCCATTCAAGAATTTAACAAGGTGATTCTTTCCACAGTTATCACATATGGGAAAATCATTCTTCCCCCTCTTCTATTTATACATCTTTCTATCTTCCATCCATTTCTTCTCTTGCTTCCCTTTGAAGCCATATTACTCAAGAAATTATTTACATATCTTATTAAAAAAGGATAATATTTCATCATAGGATGAGAATACATGGGAGACTATTTTCCTTTTAAATTTTTTCTTAATACCAAGAAAGTTATGAAACATAATAATCATTCAATCATACGTATTGCTGAAATTCTCATTCTTCTACCAGTTGCGATTTCTAAACAATGGAATATACTCGGTTACTTTCTTAATCGCAATGCATAATTCCAAACAAGTAAAATAAATTACAAAAATTGAAATAATTATACCTGTAATCTATAATCATAAAAAAATTTCATTGAGGAAATATTTACTCATAAATCCTTCATGATGGATTATAACGAAAATGTGAATTATGTTAAGAATATCCCCCGGGAGTGTCGTAATTAAGAGTGAAGCTAGGCCTGTTTTCATGCACCAGGATACCCTAGGTCATGCCCTAAAATCCTTGTCAGAGTTTTTACTCTTAGGTACATTTGTGCATAGACGCCTCTACCTGCTCGTATCCCGAAAGGGATGTATTTCTTGGAAAATACAAAAAATATCTAAATTACCAAAATTCTAGGATGTTATTCTATACTAATTTTCAAAGTCTCTCTTAGGGTAATGTTCTAGATACAGAGTTTATCTAAATCAATTTACAAGTTTGTTTCTAATCATCCTCTGATACCATTTATAACTCCCTGACCCCAGAACCCCAGAGTTGGTGCATTATTTAATACATTGGCATGATTACAAGGAATCAATTCCCGAAAGACTGATTATGTTTAGAAGCCTTGGAAAATAGATTACATACATGAAAGTTACATTACATAGTAGAAAATAAAACATAAGATAAATTATAATTTGAGAACAACACTAATATTCAATCTTAACCCTGCTTATCAATTGTAATACACTTCTTGGAATCCTGGGAAAATAAAAAATAAGAAAGGGGTGTGATCAGATACTTAGTAAAGATAACAATGTAGTGTAAACATTCATAAATAAAAATAAACATTTAAGGATATATGTAAGACAAAAATACAAGGTTTTTAAACTTAAACTTCACCATAATATGGATAAGATAAATCAAGTAATTCCATTTAATTATTCACATGGATATTCTACTAGTCGAATAATTACAGGTAATATCAATATCCAATTTTATAATGATGGAATGCATATTGCCAGACTTCATAGCCACATAGTCAAAGACTCTTTCCAAGACTACAAGTATGATTTTTTCATAGCCTTGTGCTAAGACACTAGTTTTCCTCATTAGACCCACTAATGCATCAAGGAGATATAGTGGGCTCCACCCGTCACTTACTAAGTCCAACACATTCCTCATATGAAAAGGTTAAAACAAAACATAAACATTCGTATTAAAACTAGCATACAGAATTCCAATACATTATCCATAACCACTAATGGTATAACAATAACACATCCACAATCAAACATATCACAAAACCTTCAATACCTTGTGGAATATTTGTATACTAATAAATCAACTTCAAATAAGTTTAAAATCCCCCAAAGGATGTTTACCTAGATGAAAATGATTTGTAAAACTTTTTGAGAGAAATATCACTTTTTCATGAAAACATTTAAAAGTCACACAATTTAGAAAGGAGGAAATTTTAAAAACATTTTGGAATCAAAGTTTCTCATGCCACATTGATACTTGTGAAAGGAATTAACATTCAAAAAACATTCATGTCCATATAAATAAATCCTTAAAAACCATTTTGAAAACATGGAAATTAATGTGAATGATTTAGAAGAATAAATATTTAAACCATTTAAAATGATGATCTAGTTAAAGAGTCCATTCCATAAAAAAATAAAATTTTTCTATTTAATTTTTTTTATGAAATACAGATTTGGATAATAAAGAGGTCTCGGTAGATACTCATGTAAAAACAAGCTCGGATAATAATGAGATTGGGAAATTATCCCTTACCATTAACTTTTCCTTGGTCGAGGGTAAGTTATCATCCATTATAATAGTTAAATGATTCTTATTAAATTATTAAAGTATCATATACATAAATATGATATCATAAATGATTTTCTAATATTTCATTGTTAGTAATATTTTAGTAGTATCATCGTTTCGGGTGTTAACTGACATATTTTCGATTATATGATTGGTTACGTAAGCCATGTTTTTTATGGATAGTTTGTGTTTGATTCATATCCAGAATTATATTATGTTCTTAAACATTTTTTTGAATCATAAAATTAAAATTATTCTTGAATTATTATGATGGGGAATTAATCTCATCGTGTTCATGGAGACGGTAATCCGTTTGTACGCACGAGCGACAATATCATTATATAGATGGTGAAATCATATGTAATCGGAGATTATATCATATATAAAGAATCATTAACATGTCATATTTATTATTTACATCAATTATACTAATTGTTATACCCATCCAAATAATTAAGTGTCTGAATAACAAACTACACCACGACGTGGAGACAGTAAGCTATACATACGAACAAATGGTAACTTTTTCATTTATATGATGGATAGAATAATGAATATTTTTGTACCATATGTATAATAACATAATAGTATGTATAAGGTACTATAGTTATTATTTTGGTTTGTAAACAACAATGAATGAGGAAGTGGAAGAAGAAAACAACTTGAAATTGGGTGGGGAAATTATTATCTCTTATTAGGGTGTTTTCTTTTGGGTTGATAAAAATGGCTCCATAGGTTGGATTTTTGATCAATGTAAGGACACTAGGATGATGTTAGGGAAGATGTTAAGGTATTTGTTAAGGGGTTTTCAGAGAAAAATATCTTTGGAGGTGTGAAATAAAGATAAGGGGAAGTATCCTTGTATAAGATATGTGAGGATCATTTTAGGAAAAGCCTGAAATATTTTTTTATAATAAAATCAATTTCGGTTTCTAATGGCACCAAAAATATTTATTTCGAAGATAAGTTGGGGATGAGTCTAAAAACACTTCACCAATAGGTTTTATATAGGTGTAAGACAACATATTAGCCTTATATTTTAGATTTTACTCTTAGTTAAATAGTTTGACATTTACCGTGTCTCTTTGTATTTTTATATTATATGGTAAAAATATATACAATAAAAAGCCAATATAACCAAAATTAGTTAATTATTAATATATATAACCTTATATATGTCTTTTGGCCTAAAAATATTTTTTAGGATTAATATATCAATTAATAATATAGTATTTGTTTTAAAAAATCAATTATATCACTTTTGACACTATTTAGTATTTGGTTTTTGTGAAAACCATAAAAGAATTTTTTCTTCTAAAAAAGTTATTTAATCAACCATAACATGTCATATTAAACTATAAAATTAGTTTAATTCTTCAAAAGTCTCAAATTACATTTATTTAGATATTTATAATATCACTTATTTTATCATTTCACTAATAAGGTAATTTCTGCATCATCATTATGTCATAAATAACTTAAATTATATAATGTATAAATATTATAAATGAACTACCATTATATTGGATATATTTTTATCTTTATAATTAATTTTTATAGTCGAATTTATCTTATGTATAACACTATATTAGAAATAATTTAGTTATTATACTTTGAATTTATCATTTTTAACTCGTTTTAAATAAAATAAAAATAAATGTCTTAATCTAATCCAAGTGGACCAAAGGGGATCATATTTTATTCATAAGGTTGTTTTTGGTCAAATTAAATTTATCCAATATAAATAGAGAATGTGTTAGGGTAATTATGATATCATTTTTACCCTTAATGACCCTATTTACTTTTAACCGTGTTAAATATAATTTAAAAGTTACTATCCATCAAAAAAATTATTTTTATCTTATTGAATAAAACTTTACTTACTGATGTCAACCGTGTCTCTCGGATTTTTGAAATTCAACTCTCAAAAGCAATAAAATTATGTTTTATGCAAATTTGAAAATGCATCTAGATAGTGGGTAAAAAATGTTAAAAAGTTCAATAATATTTTATACATCTAATTTTATTATAAAATAACATGAATTATCTAAATTTAACATATATAGGTATTATATATCTATTTTTATTTAAAATAAATTTAAATATAATAAATAATTATTTAAATAAAAATTATTTTTTAAATAATAATGTATTATTTTCACTATTCATAAAAATTTGAAATTTTTCAGAAAAACCGAATTATTTACCCTAAGATAATTTCGATATTCCAAATTAAAAAATGAAGTCTATTTTACCAAATTTCAAGCATATAATTTTTCATTCTTATTTAATATTAATTCTTATTATCAAAACCAAAAACTAGGTTTCTTAAAAAAGTAAAAACTTTTAAAAAATTGACATGTGTTTATGTCAAATTTAAATGTGAAATTACTTATAATGGCCTAAATTGTATTAACTGATTAAAATATAATCTAATTACACTTAAATCACATTCAAATTCATAATTTAACAATTTATGTCATTTTGGAAAAAAATTATTTTCAATTAAAACATAGTATTTTTAACTATTCATAATATTATGAATTGTATTAACAATGTACCAAAAATTTATCCAAACTAAATTTTTATGTCTCTATTCTAAATAAAAATTTTATTCTATCAAATTTAATATAAATATTTCATATATTTCATTTAAAAATATTCCCCATTAGTAGTTGATAAAATTGCATTTTGTAAAAATACTTCCTTTATTTGAAAATTTGAATTTATTCTTATATTATGTATAAGAAACACATAATATGGGTTTTAAAATTATATAGAGAATATAAGATTAAAAATTAGGTTTATACAATTCAGAACCACTTTATGAAAGACATGTTTGGTAAGTTGTGGTGTTTTCGAACTCGGTGTTGCGTGTAGCACAAGCTATTGAATTACTATAATGAGATAACGTTATATGAAATATTGGGGTGTTATGTAAATCCATTATATCAAATAATTTTTTTTTATAATTCATTATTAATTAGAAATATATTCAATATTTATAATTTGGTCTCAAATTTTAAATCCTTGAATATTTTCAGGAAAATAAATATTTTTTTGTTCATAATTGATATGATATTTTCTAATGTAGTTTTCATATATTTTTAGAGATATATATTTGTTTTTTATGTCATTAATTAGTGGAAAAATATATTTTTATGTGATTTTTAAAGTGTTACTGTATTGGAAATAATTATTTTTGTAATATATGGTTTATGTTGATTATAATTTATTATCATATATTATGTTTCATAATTATTTTTATGTGGGATTTGTAGAGTAATTTTTTTTAAAGTTTTACTATTAAAAATTGAAATTATTTTTTTACAATTATTAAAATCATTTTTGTAGATGTTGAAATATATGAGTCTTAATTCTATTTTATAGGATAAAAAAATTGATATTTCCATGTGTGATATATCATGGTGTAAGAATCATAAGAAAACCAAATCAGCGTAAATAGAAGAATTTATGTGATGTAAGAGTGAATAAAAATGCAAGGGTATATTTCTATAAAAATCTCATATGAGTAATTGAAAATATTGACATCATAGAAAATATGAAAAAGTATGAGTGAAAAAAATTAATGTGTGAATAAGAAGAATTCATGTATGATTCAGTAATTTAAATTCACAACTGATGAAAAAAATTCTCAAATGAACTCCATCAAGCAGAGGAGGGAAGGATCACTTATGGTCAGAAGAATAATAGATGTTGAGGCCAATCATTGATGGAGATGGAACTTTTAAGGTTAGTGTGCCAATAATGCGGAAGGGCCAATATTACAATTTAGGATGAACACGACTGAATTTTTTACTTGTAAAAAATTAAGATGGAGATTAAAAGATGAATCAATGATTGAACTTTAATTAAATGAAAAAGTTCAAACCATGATGATCTGTATTTGATATGAATAAAAAATATTCTTCAATATTAGGTGAATTTAAATAGAAGATAATGATTTATTACAAGATTTAAGGAGTTTGACTGGTCCTGAATGAGTGGATTTCAAGGCCATTATTTACTACATTTGTTCCATATTGAATAATTGATATGAGGAAATAGAGGGATCCTCTAGATGAAAAATTCCACAAGTTAGACACTGCTGTTTCATAAATATAATTTTCTAGATATAACGGAACATTTTTTTGTATGGTTAGAGAAAATCACGTTTCTGATAAGATACATGGTTGAAGAGGATGTGTTTCTATGGATATTGGATGAAGGTTATCTAGGACTAAAATTTTCGAAATAATGTGTATTGGGGATAATGTAAAAAATATCTTGTCAAGGGTAAATAAATTATACTAACTTGAGATCTATTAATAACAATTGTTTTATCAAACATCTCAATTTATTATAATTTAGAATGGATGTAGATTTTGAGTTATATAATTATAACTGCCAATAATGTAGTTTTCAACACATATCTATCCATGTAATCAAATGGGGGTTTTTTTATTTTGTGGAGCAGTTAGGCACATATGAAAGTGATAAAATTTATTAAAGAAAACTTTTATTGCTATAATAGTATTCATATAGGGATATTATATATTATCCAATTAACCAATGAAAAAATAGATGCAGTGGAATTTAAATTGATAGAAACATCATTAAATAAGGGGATAATATAATTGTTTATGAAAAAATTAATTCACTAGATAGACTATAGAGTAACACAAATTTTATATTTTTATAATGAAGAATCAATTTGATATTAAATGGGAGAGACAAATGAATATTTATTGGGTTGTGAGAATGAATTCTCAACATAGAATAACTTTTTATTTTACCACATCATTAAGTTTCTTTTTCTTTAGCATGTGTTCTTGTATGATCTTCCAATTGACAAAAACACGATCTTTACATAAATTATTTTAGGGGATTTTTTTGTATTTAGTTCATTATTTTTTATTTATATTTTTCTTTAATACTGTAATTGAATATTTTTTCCATATAAAATTGATTTTTCTTAAATTTTCTTTGAATCATTGATTGATGAAAGTAAATGTCAGCACTTTTTGAAATAATTTAACCCACTATAATGTATTTATAGTTTGATAAGGGTTAATATAATAGAATTTACATTTATAGTAAAATTATGGTTAAAATCATGATTATCCCTAATCACATTATTTTATAACTGTTACACTTTACCCCTCTCGATAATGACTATACATAGTGTAGTAGAAGGAGTTATAATCATCGATAGTGATTATAATATTTTCAGTGATTGTGTTTGATATTTAGGTGAGTCATTTATCTTTAGCATCAAAATTTATGTAATCTTATTCATTCAAAATTATGAAAATATTACATTGGAATGTATTATACAGCAAAACCATTCAATAACACTTTTAATACACACATGAATACTTTTACCATTATTTATAAAATCTACATTATTTATCAATTGATTTAATTTTAATGTCATATTAGTTTGGTTTCAAATAAGACCTTGTGTCACTCGATTTTTTTCTGTCGGGTTCAAAGAATCATTCATATTGTAGCATCCGAAATTTAGTTGTTATTTTGAATGTAAGGACAACCTCTATTCCTCTCAGTTATGTATTCTAGAACCACCTTATGTCAATGGTACCAGTGGATATCTCTCAATCTATTGCTATGATATCTTCTATATTGATATATTATGAAAGTAAAATTCTTTTATATCAAAAAATATAATTTTTTCAAGCCATCTATGACTTCTATAAAATGACATTCATGAATCTTGTAAATGTATAATTCCACTTTATGAAAAACAACCAACACCTATATCATCACCGACTAGATATGTATTACCTAGACCAAATAAATGATATTTTACCTGAATATGACCCCAATGGAATATTAGAAACAATGGTTACATCAATTGTTGATATATTTATCCTCTATATTGACTCCTAGTAATAAGATGTCAAGAAAACACCAAGAAAGAACCTTTAATGGTTATGATATTTTCCTAAATATCATTATTCTATAATATATTCATGAATTAACAAAATTAAAATATTATAATTTACCTATAGACATAAATTATAAAATATATCAAATAATAAGGTTCCCTAAACATCTTATAAATCATAAAATTTAGTGAATAATGTATCTAGTGTATAATAAGCTGGAAAATATTCTAGAAATAATAACATCTCAGTTATATCACTAATAACTCCTACAAAAAATCAATCATATGAGTCTATCATAATATATTTTTTATAAAAAACATCTAAAACGTTTTATATCTAAAATTATACTTCTTAGGATTTACCATCCATAATAGCCAACATGTAAGATCAAAACCTCATAAGAACCCTACCTATAAACTATCATTAGTATCATATCACTTTTTGAATAATCTAAATAGTTGTAACTAACTTTTTATCCAATGAGAAATATCATGACTAACTATAATACCATCATACACTAGAATATTAATCTTCTAAAACTGACCCAATGATATTTTATAATATTGAATTGGTTTTAGGGGTTCTCATTGATGTATATCCGCTAGAATTTGTGTGAGATATTCATGGTAGAAATTATGATTGTATCATAAAACACATATAAATAATTAATAATAAACTAACTTCAACCGATGGATAGATGTGTGCAATGTCCAAAAATACCACCCTATCACTCAACCCAACATTGTTCATCACCCAAAGCACTGAAAACACATTCATCATGACCAACAACTAGATTATGCATCAATGAAAACTTGTTAAGATACACTAGAGTTTTCATATTATCTTATATGAATTTATCTATAAGGTTTAATATCCTATCATAGATAAAAACACACTTATGTGTTATACTATGATGTTTGAAATATATTATATGTTAGTTTAAAGTAGAAATATTACAATCAAACCACTAAAATCCCCACAAGTTACTAATTCAAAAAATATCAATAAAATACTCACTCTTCTTAAATTATATAAAAACTAGTACCCATTAGATTTCGAAATGTGTCAAGAATGACATTTATTGTGAAAAATAAATGCAACATTCAATAAAACATGGTTTGAAGACTATCAGTAATGTTTTATAATTACATATATATAGAAGAAATTACCCTGTCTAAAGGATAACTATACACCAAAAATAATAATACAAGGTCATGAATGTTTCTCATGAGATAAATCCTCCCTTACATCTTGAAAATGAACATTCATTTAATGGTAATACTTGATAACCTATATCACGTAATCAGTCACTGATATCCTAGAGAGTCAAATAATAAATAACATTGGAATAATGTCCCAGTACAACATTATTATACGGATAGGTTTCTTGAAAACCATGTGAAGTTTTTTCACCATTTAAATTTTGGGATACCAAGAATCTTGATGCATTGTTACTGATATCCCAATTCCTGATGTTCTACTATAAGATTAATTGAAAATACCAATACATTTTAATGTTACAAGTTTGTATACAGAAACTTGATATATACAAATTATATAGTTTTTATTCCTCAACATAGGTTCTAATGGCACACATAATCTCCTTTTAAAAATCAACCATCCATAATTATATTCAATTTCTTTCAATTTCCCATATTCAATAGATTTAATTATCTGTTATTGAAATAGTCATATTTCTAATAACTTTTTTTATTTTATATTTCATATGGGGTTTTAATTCATTAGAAAATGGATAATATTCCCCTTCTAAAATAATTTGGTTTCTAAAATTTCCATATTCTTTACTATTAGAATATTTTCCATCATTATCCTGGATATGAATCCATTATCACCCTAATGAAATAATACACCGCATTTTTCCTCATAGGGTAGTTTATATTAGGAATTCATTATCCTAGTGTATTTCTAGCTGTCTCATTTGTCTTATATTGATCATTTTTCTTTGTGATCATATAACAAACACTATTGTAATATACATATATGTCACATGATTCACTATAAATATGGAATATATGTATATATATGTACAATATTACTTCCACTAACTCTATATCATTTATTTTACAATTATTTCAATCATTATTTAAATACAATGAATTATAAGTATTAAAAATATAACTTTACAAAGAGTTTTACACTATTCTTTATTTCATGAAAATATATATATGAAAAATATTTCCTTCCCTATCATTCAATATTATACAATTTAATTTATTAATATATTATTTATATATTGAAAATATTATTTTCTTTTTTTTGGAATTTATAGGGGACTGTGATGTGACCCCGAGAAGGTGAGGATGAATCCACATTCTACAACTTTTAATTATTAAGTTAAACAAAAACATTTTCTGCATCTATGTTTTTGGAAAACTTTAATTTATTAATATGTATGAATTTTTAATAAGAACCTTGAAAATTTTAACCATATATAATATAGATAATGTAATGTAAAAACCCTAGAAGACTATTATAATGTTCTTAATCAATTTGAGAACATCCTCTTTTTTTTCTACTAAAATATTTAGCTATATATTTTCAAATAATACTAATATTATCATTTAAAAGATGTGTGGGAGGATATTATCCATAACCAAAATTAAATAAAAAAATAAAATCGCATTGATGTTTCCAATACTAGCTCCCACCAAATGCAATGTAAACACCACCAAAACATTCATAGACAATCACATAGGAAATATATTTCCCTCCTCAACTATCGCACATTGAAATTATGTTTCATATGGTAAAATTAATTATATGTCACTAATTTCATTAATAAATTCTATTACAAAATTATTATATTGGTTTTCTATGATGTTTTTCTTTCCCATATTTTTTTATCTGAATTTGATGACAATACTTTTCTTCATCAGGATTAAATGATCTAGTCATTCCAAATATTTGACCAAAATAAAATTTCTATTAATGTAGGTAAAAAGTCCCTCTACTTACCTCTATTGAATATCTCAGCTTCTCCAATATATGATTATCAATCTCAATACACACATCTATGACTGGAATTTCCCTTTTGGATATAAAAAATTTCCTTTTTTAAATATTTTTAGTTTTCTGAATTTTGAGATTTTTCAAGTTTCAAATTTCTATTTATACTCCTAAAAAACCACATATATTCTCATTGAAAAAATTAATTTTTGAATACATATATAAATTTCATATTCTCAAAATTCACAAGGATTCATAATATATTAATATAAATGACAAGATATACTTCATGACCAGTGAACCTTGGATTCCTAGCATGACATCATCACAACATGAATTTTATTAGGCTTTAAACACATTGATTGACAGTCAATTTTTTTATCATAAATGTGAATTCTATAAATAATATCACGAGTTCTATTAATTATTTTAAATCTTAATACCCTTGAAACATTTAATCCGATGAATATAAAAATTCTACATGAAATCCCTCTTAAACGTGATGTTCGTTATACACACCTGATTAACTAAATTTTCCACTACGTATTAATAAAAACCTATTTTTTTATAACTATTGAACAAAATTATGTTAATGAAATATCATATCAATTTTTATTATTTCATTTAACATATTATTATTTAATGAACTGTCACTTCTGACACACAACTAAAGAGTCCATTTCAGTTTTCTTTTTCTCATACTTCTACAATTTTTCATATAGAGTCTCTGTCAAAATAGAACCTCAAAAATTATCACACTGTTTGTACTAGTGTTATCATTTCTTATATATCATGATTTATAATTTTATAGAAACATATTTCCATAAAAATACTTTAGAAACATTATACTTCCCGAGCTATGTAATCTTACATACCACAGTACCACTTCAAGAAATTCCTTACTCCTCGACTATAATAGATATACTTAAGTTCCTCTAACATATAGGTTTAAACCTAATTGAAACTTCATTATAAAATAATCTACCTCTAATTTTACATTATTTTTTAGTACCATGGTGCAACATTAATATCCTTAATGGAATTCTTATTCACATATACCAGTTTGCATTGTACCGATAATGAAATGTCACATAACTCGTAATCGGCAAAAAATATTATTTATCATCAACCAGACATGATAATAATTACATAAGTCTATTTTTTACTTATCTTAATTGGAAATTTTTTTGTAGTTTTATTACATAATAAAAACTACTGTTCATATTAACCGTACTTTAATAACATTATCCTTTTAAACCTGATATAGGAAAAAATGATAATTCTTATAAAAATCACTAATTCCTTGATCTTACACAACCAAACAGTCAAAATATAGTAATTATTTTCATCCCATGATCCATTGTAACTTCTATTACCTTAAAGAATAACATATTATGTTGTGTATGATAAATTATCATCTATTTTTGTCACATTAATTACTATAATTTCCTAATTTTGTGTGTGTTCTTAATGAACTAATGTAGTGAATTAAATAAATTATAATAGCTACGAAAATTAAAGAAGTATTGACAATATTATAGGCAACACATGTGTTTTTCATTATATGAAAACAATTTAATATTTAATATATTATAAATTCACTTTACTATTCTCTAGTGTGTCAATGATCATATTAATTTTCCTTTATAATTCATTATAATTCTTCTAATGTCATGAACATACCTTATACATTACTTTTATAACACTAGACATTGTAGACAGTGAAAAAATGTTTGATCAAATACAATAACATTCAAGGTTTCTAATATATAAACAACATTTTATATTACTGTATTATATCATCATCAAGAATCACTTTTACCACTTCAAATAATTTATTTAATCATTTTGTGTTTTTATTTCTCATTATGTATAAATGTTTTTTATAAAATTTACTCTTCACCCTACTTCCTTGATTTTCTTCATGATGATACAGACTACTCTAAGTTGAAAAACCAGTATTCATTTGTATAAAAAATTTCATCACTATCCATTACATTAGGATTGTGGTATATTATTTACTAAAAAAAGAATTATGTCATACTGATCATGGAGGTAAAATATTGTGATACTAACACCAAGATGATGGAGATATCTACATGGAAACTTCTAAAAACACTTTTGGAGTATGATAATACCATTAAATACATTAATCACATTATATGATATTTCTATGAGTGTATGTTCATAGTACCACCCAATTATTCTTTTCATAGTTATATAAATGAATATGTTCATTCTTGTTGATAAACATGTGGTAGTATTTGTTCTGAAATTACACCAATATATGAAGTATTTTCAATAAATATCAGTTTAGTAAAATGTTTATTTTTATATTCTATATCAACAGTTTTATGTTTAATTCCTTAGACCTGATAAAATTACGTTTTTAGATTTAATTCATTTCTACTGGTTATATGAGTCTTCCATATTCTCATGTACAATTTTGATATTACATTAATATCAGATTATAGAAGTAGAATATTTTTTTATTATTGTCCTGCTTCTTATAGTTTCACTGACCATGTAAATTATCTTTTGAATGATTTTCATTTAACATATAGTAAACGTTGATTTGGAAAACCGAAAGGGATTTTTAGCTTTAAATTATATAAAATTCTTGTCAACATACATTTTAATTAAACATATGTATCTTCAACATAATATTGTCTAAATATTTTTGAAAACAAATTAAAATTGGTATTAAAAAATAAGAGACAGGATCAACACTATTAGATGGTCTCATCAACATATACCATGTTAATTATTGTCACACCATGACCTTAGAATTTTAATTATTTTAATTAATTAATTTATTTCTATCCTCCTTTGGATTTTGGGTTGGTATGGGTTGAATTTTCTTTCAAGAAAAAAGTGGTCATGCACATGGGTTTCACATATTTAAGAGTAACAGTGCAACAATCGTATGTGAGGGTTTTTCATCATGATAATGTCATTTTGAAATGTTAGAGCCCAATTTCCCAAACTGTGGGTGATCCCCCATATCAAAAAATTGATATTTAAATCAATTAATAGGTTAAAATACAATTAGTTAAATAATAATTAACAAGGGAAATAATAATCAATGAGTGGTTTTAATAAACAACAATAATAATAATGTAATTGTAATTATTATGTTTATTTTTAATTTATATATTTTTCTATTTTTTTTTGAATCCCTAAAGGTGGATTTTTCACATTACATCCCCTTACACCATGAGACTCGGTTCTCCCACCTTTCATCACCCCTCTCACATAGCACCTCACCCCTATTTCCTCCACGCTTGTGAATGACCTCCACCAGTCATGGGCCTCCGGCATGCCACCTCTTCTCCGCCGACCACCTATTTTTCTAGAGTCCCCCTCTCCCTCTCCCATCATTTACAACACCCCCCAGCTAATGCCCCTCCCTTTTATGTGACCCCCACCAGATGAGGCCCTCCAGAGAGCCACCTCCCCATACCCAGCAACCATTTCATCCATTAATTTGGTGTGTAGTCTCCTTTGGTGAGTCTCTTATCCCTTACCCTTCACCTATTACTTAGATTAATTATATTTAATGGGGTCCAAACATTTTTTACAAGCCCTAAATTGATATTTTAGTGGTTCTATTTGTTCAATATTTATTATTATAGTGAATTAGTTCCTTTCGAGGTCGGTTATATCCACCTACATCAATGGAAGTGGATTTTCCATGGTTTTCAGGTAAGGTTTTTTCAATTTCATCAATGAGGGTAAATTATAAATAAGGGTTTTTATTGTTTTATAGTTTTTGGTAATTTTGATAGAGTTTGTTGAGTCTTGTTGATGTAGTTTTGAGTTGTGGGTGTCAAGAACACATTCATGTTCAAACATAGGGTAATCCATATATAAATATAAATGCACTCTTTCTACATATTCCCTAATGGTTTAAAGAATATGTGAAATTTAGCTTGAGGGTTATATATATATATATATATTCATGCTCTTGTTAGTGTGAAGTGTTTATTTGGGTGATCTCCATCAATGAGTAGCATGTCCTAGGTCGGTCCCTTATTCCTAAAATTTAAATTTCAATCCCATGATTGCTTTCTTGTTTTAAATACAGGATTTATATTTATGCAATATTCCCATGCTATGATATATGGTTGCAGTTTCTATAAATGAGTATGCATTTATATTAGAAAATGAAATTAATTTCTTATTCCCATTTGGTCTTAAGTGAGTTTTCTTGAAAAGTTATTTCTCATGTGGTTTTGAATTGGTAATTAAAATTTCGAAAGGACATTTTCCTTTTATCCCATTTACATATATATGTATAATTTCATGTATTGGTTCGTCAAAAAGATCCAATTTGATTTAAATAAAATGGGTCCTGGTGTGAACTTGAGATTAAATGGTTTTCTAGCCTTCTTGGAAGAATTGATTTGTTATAGGCATGGGTTAATGATTGTTTTTTAAAATACATTGCATTGGGTGTTTAATTGAGTTTTAAATGAATTTGAAACATAAAATGTGTTGGGTGATTACATGTTCTGAAATGAAAATTATTACTTGTTGATAATTAATCTCTTTTTTCATGTTAACAATAATTTTTGTAAAAGGAAAACCCCTCTTGAGGCACGAACCCTATTTTAATAAATTATGTGGTGGAATGTATGAATTGTGATACATGCCTATTAAAAATCCATATACATTCTCTGTAATGGAAAAAAGGGTGATCTACTCAATGTGGGAGAGTAGTAGTGAGAGGGTTTGTGTGGTTATGAATAATGATAATGATGTTTTTATGTATGTTAATTTGATGCAAACTAACTACCACTTGAAATAGAGAATATGGGATTCCTAGGGTATCTAGGTGGGAGAACTAGCACTAATATGATAGATGATTTAGAATTGGTTCATTCTGAATTCATCTACTATGATAAAGGATTTAAACCTAACTAAACATGGATTATGAACAGATACCACTAGCGTTACAGGGATACCCCTTCTGGTGTGTCATGCATGAGAAAACAGTTGGTCAAGGATCTTATACCACATTTCACTAAGGTACTATTTTATAGGGTCGCATTTGTGATATTTACCTAAAGGGATTGAACATCATGCTCTCTTATGACATGGTGTCTATGAAATGAGTTCCATTTTAGTTTATTCAAGCTTGTTTCCACCTTCTTTATAAACAGATATTTTCTATTTTAAACTGTTATCATTTTATCTCAAAATTACTATTAATTCTTGTAAACTATTTTGGATGTGTGATAAAATGGGAAAGGGTTTTCTTGGAAATAGATTTCAAAAATTCAAAATAATGGGGAATATTATTCTTATGTGGTTGTATTTTTAAACTATCATGATTTGGGATTCTTTTAATATGTAAGGGAAAAGGGAACTGTTATTATTTGGTATTCCAATAGATCATCTCATTACTCCTTCCAACATTATTTTTCATTTTTAGGTGATCCTAGTTTTGGATCGCTCTTGGAGTGAGTGTGGTTTCTCTTCCTTGGTGACCCACAAGGTCAATTTGAGGTATGTTTAGCAATAGATTTTATTCAATTTTTTGGTTTCTACTACTAGAGTTTATTTATTTATAATATTTAATTTTTTTTCTTGAAAATTTTAATCTGTCTTCTGTTTATGTATCAAATCATTCTGAACTGGTTTATTTTGATGCTTGACACTAATTATCAGCCCATGGGGACAGGTAATGCCCTTTTGGCCTTGTCACAGATCAACTTGGGTGACCATTTTAGGGTTGACCTGGGATGGTTCATTATAATTTTACCCCTTCATTTATCGATATGATTATTATGTAATGTAATAAGAAAATTTTTTGATAAGTCACTATTAGAAACATGAAAATACAAGGTAACTATGTATTTTAGTAACATTCAATAGATTTTTGAAATATTCATTCAACTAGAGTCATTAAATGGTAAACAGTTATCCCATACTTAGAGAAAATATTTCTAAAAAATTAAACAAGTCGAAGAAATAATTTACACTCATTGAAATTCTAATACAACAACATTTTTAAATGGGTCTCAAAAATAATTTATAAGTGTTTCTCATAAACATCCTTATACATAGAGTATATCTAGATATAATTACTTTATAAAATTATTAATATTACACTTAAATACACTATTACGTAAATCCATTAACACTAAGGGTGAATTAGTCAATCTAAAAGGAATTACTATGATTTCATAATTCCTATACATCAATGAAAAATTATTATTTTTATATCAATATTCTGAACTATTTATTAATTAAAAATGAATATAAATATTATCAATGTACTAATCTCATTGAAATGGAAAAATGAAGTCATTATTTGAAGGTAAATGATACTCTTTTTAAATATCAAAGACCTTGACTTCTTTATAATCGATACGAAACCTCATAAGGCCCATATTCATTCTACATAGATAGGATGATTAACCTCTAAGAATTAGAAGTAGGATATCTTATATAGTATTAATAAAAATATAGTATTTCCATATTCAATTGAACTGATTCCCCAAAAATAATTATTTAGGGATTATAGGATATGGATTTTACATCTTTGATGATGTCAATAGAGAATCTAATGTCATGACAGAGTTTGTATAATTGAAACTACTAAAAAAATAATCAATGTAATCATTCAAAATAAATAAATATTATATTCTTAATATATACATATCAATAAAAATTGAATATGATCCACTTAATATCCATGAATTTCAGTAACATAATACCTTATAGGTGGTTTTATTCATGACTGAAATAATAAATCATCACTTTTAATAAAGTAGTTATTTCGTACCATTGTCACATATTAAAACATATTTCTCTTAGAATTAAATTTTTTAATTATTCATCAAGAGTCAATCCTTCAAAAAAATAAAATATATCATATTAAACCATTTTTAGGACATTTCTTTTTGAAATTATTCAACCTCTAGGTATAATAATTAAAATAACCATGTAAACATTCATTGAGATATGATTTACCAAATATTGTTTAACTAAAAATTCAACATCTAAATATCGATTGTTTATTATAAGTGATATAAATGAAATTGTGTATCCCAAATAAATTAACTTATTTGATAATGTTTAGTTTATGATCAAATTAATTTAGGCCTGAAATTATACCATAATAATTATGTAAGAATGACATTGGTCCCTCAGCCTCCTCTAATTTATATTTCTTTGATGATTGGGTAATTTATTATTATATATTCATATTTTATAAAAAATAATGAAATTAATGTTATTGGATACTATATTTTCTAGGTTAAATCCTTATTTATGAGGATATTTTATTTTTTTGTCAACATATTTTTTTACATATGATGATTATTGAGATGAAATTTATTTGAATGACGATTGTTGAAGGGGAAAGGTAATATCAGTAATTTATTTCATAAGATATAAAAGTGGAATACTAAAAATTTCAACAATTATTGTTGTTGAAGGAATTAACAGAAGATTAGAAGCTAAAGAAGTATTTGAATAGAATTGATCATGAACACTATTGTATTAGATATTCTACATCTTTTTTATGACACATTATGTTTATTTTAATTGTTTAATATTGTTCTATGTTCTTTTGAGATTAACTTGATCATTGTTTGAATTTATTAATTTTTGATGAATTGGATAATGTCAAAAACCATACTAGACCTTGTAATGTTCAGTTGAAACATTGAATGATTAATCCTTTTACTTCGTATGGTAGTATCATTGTATATGATTTAGAATGTGATAAATTAAAGAAATTTGTAAGGATCATATCAAAAGGATTAAACAGACTCTCTATGGTTTACCAAGATAAAAGAAATTAGTAGGAAAACATTGTATGGATCATTATGGGTCTTGGAAAGGTAAATCATGTTACTGATTATGATGCAATTGAAAATCATTTTCATTTAATTCATTTTGGAAACATTATAATTTTGTTCAACAGAATTTATAAGTGTACCTCAAATGTGTATAGGGTTATTTTTTCATCAAAATATAGTTTTCCATTTTTTTACTGGTTTCCTTAATAGTTTGTATGTTTCATTGAATATAATAATTTTAATTCATGAGGAAAGGGAATCTAAAAAGGTTAGTAATCATTGTGAAATTTTTTAATTGATTTATTTGGATTCTTCAACGAGTTTTGAGGGAATAAATTATGAAATTAAATGATATGTTTTGTATAGAATCTGACACAAGATTTATTCAAATGAAAATTTATTCAATGTCTGTTATAAGATACAACCATCACAGTGTGGATATTCTTATTACTAAGTATGTATGAAATTTTTTTCAATAGTTTAATATTTGTTGAGATGAATGGATAATTATTCAAAAATAATTGTTATTGATTTATTATTAAAATTCATTTATGTATTTCTTGATAATGGATCCAGATAATGGAATAAGATAATTGAGATATTTCCATCATCTATAGATGAAGAACATTGAAGATTTAACTGGAAGAACTATAGTGGATAAATTGAAGATAATTAATCAAAGTAAAGATTGATGATCGTTGAGAAAATTTTCATACAAATCAAATAAAAATTTGAGCGGATAAAAGAGCACATTATTAAACATATTCGTGTTGTAGTGACATGTTTTAGTAGCCCAAGAATATTGATGAAGAAGTTATGCATTTACTCGTGTCATGGTATGAATTTTCTAGATCTATGTATCTGAATCATATAGGCAAATATGATAATTAGGAATTTTGGAAATAATCATTTATCAGGAGTGAGATATATAGTTGATGGATACATAAGAAAAGTAAATCATGTATAAGATTGTGATATATATGCTTTTAATGCAACTAGTTGGGACATAACTAGACTTCATAAACATTATTAAGAAATAACTGAAATGATCCATATATTCAATTGGGAAATTGTAAATTTTTATAAAAACAATTAGTTCATTATTAATTTTAAATAATATAATATTTTTAAGAATTTATATTTTAGTATTTATAAAGATAAATGATATTTATATATCACATGATGTTGGATTTAATCCTAAATCATTAAGGGGTTTAAATTAAGATTAGAATTGGAATATAAATGACATAAAATTAGGGATAAAAATAAAATAATTAGTCAATTTCGAATGAACCGATCCTACAAACAAAGGTGATTTGGATTATGTAATTCGAATATGGAAACATTAACTATGATATTATGAGAATAATTTGAATGATTATTTTTTATAATATATATATATGGTTCCACTATTGATTAATTTGATGGAAATTGAAAAATCTTTTGCTCATCACATGATAATCTGTGGGATAGACATATCATGTATCAGGGATATGAAGAATGGTGGGTGAATCTAGGAGTCTTCAATGGATATATACCTAATTATTCTAAGAATATAATACAACACCAAAACCCACCAAATATGGTGGGAGTTTCATGACTCGAAGACATTATTAAGAACATTCTAATAATCATAAAAGGGAACATGTATAGAACATCTGATCCACCTACCCATTGTGGAACATACTATTTTTTGTTGGTTTCTAATAATCTAAGGTTAATAAAAAGTTATTTTTAATTATATGACCATTTAATAATATAATTATATCTTGTAGTGGGTGTATGATTATTATAAACACAACGGAACTCTATGTTGATTAGACCATGAGTTTGATTGTTTATAATTAATTTCTTGATAATAAATAATCTATGTTGGTGGAAACTAACCCATACAACAAGGAGTAGTTCATAGAACAATATAAATACTATGTGTTGCTCTATCATATATTTCTACCACATATAATGTGAAATTAAAATAAAATATTTTGTAAATCAAGGACCTTAACACGTTTGATAGGTTAAAGTAGAATATATAAATTTAAAAAAATATACCACTCTTTTACCGCAACCATTTTTATTACATCATTGGGGGAACATTAGATATAATTGTCATGGTCATTTATAGTGATATAATATGATTAATGAATAATATATGACAAGAGAAATTTAATTAGGTAATGTTTCATGCTTCCATACACATGTCAAGGAATATTAAATGCGGTAATGATTAATATAGTGTTTTGAAAATGAGAAGATAATTATAATTATATTTATCATATAGAATTAATTTTAGATTTATTAGAAGTATTAAATGAATTAAAAATATTCCATAATGAACTATCATATATTATAAATTTTAATTTAAATGTAAGACTAAAAAATCAAGAGAGTGTTGATTTTTTGGAAATAAATTATAATATTGATGTAGCGAATATACTAGAAGAATTATAATGAATGAAAGGTGTTGATAGAAATGTGAGAAAATATTGTGGACTGGAAAAATCATAAGTATAATACTATACGATGAAGAATAAAAAGATAAATATTTCTCCAATTCCCATAATAGTTCATGTATACATTAGAAATCATTCTATAGGAAAAAGTTATTATTTTTCTATGGGAATATTGTGACTGGTAGAACCCATACATTACAATAGGTGAAATTCAATACCATTACCTATTGTTATTTATATAAAACAAGAGAAAATCTATGAGTATATGAGATAAATAGAAAAACACCGAAGGTATATAGTCCTCTATATAGTAGGACAAATTCATTTTTAGATTTTCTATTTTTATTCATTTTCATCGTAATTGAGATAATTTGAGAGAACATTGTTCAATAAGAATAAAAGAATAAGATTTTTATAAAAAAACATTTAGCACTACCTCAATACCATCTCAGTTTCACCTCCCATTATGTTATACTGAGAAATGGTATTATATAAGATCACCACTTTGTTTTTTTGTTATGGATAATAATAAATCAGTAAATAATTAGTTCCATAATTTTTTTTAATAAGGAACCATATTTATAAAGAGATAAGGGGTATCTACCCTCTATATCTTGGTATTAATGTACTTTATTATATCTAATATGTAATCAATGTACTCGATGAAACCTTAATAGGGTATGCCATTAATAAGAGAAATATTGATTGTGATTGAAGTGAAAGAAATTAAGTATTTACAACTTCATCAAAACTAGATATGAAAAAATTTATGGTAAATATAATATAAAGTTCCATTTTTATGAATCATAATAACACCAATGAAGGGAAAAATGATGAATGAATTCCAATTATTGATAAATATATAAAATATTGAATAAATGATAATTTAATAAGTGAAAATAGTTGATTAAATAGTTAATAGGGATAATCAAGAAATTATAAAAATTAAAAAGTTTAGAGAAACTATATAATATTTTACTTTAGTGAAGAATATTATGAGAATTTTACTAGACATGATTTATTATATTTTCTATCCTTATGGATTTATATATCATGATGATTATAAAATTGATGAAATCAATAATACTCTCATAAATTATTTGATGATAAGAGGATAGGAACTCCAAATAAAGAGAAATAAATAAATATATAAATTAAATTAAATGTATAAAATGGTATAAAATGAAATATATTGGATATTTTATTGAGTTAGAAGATGTAATCAAATTATATGTAGAGAGTTTACAACGTTTTTCATTGAACATCACATAAGGAAGTAGTAAGCATAATGAAATGTTTCTATTGTAGTTAAATAACGATAGTAAATATCGCAACAAATTATTCAATGGTACATTGAAAATTATTTCCAATGATATAAATAAGAAATAACCAATGTGTTTACAAATAAAATTATTTCATTGAATATCAATTAGCTAAATAGAACAAATAAAATGTCCCATAATATCAATATAATGAAATCTATGTGTGTATAATATTTTTAATCTAGAAGTAAATAAAGTATTAATGTTTAATACATGAAGAAAAAATATTATCAAAGAGTTATCATAACACAAGAAAATGATAAAGATAAATAATTATATAATGAATCAAAAATCAATAGTGTGCATAGTACAAAAAATGAGAAAAAAAATAATAAAATATGAGAATGAAAATAATTTTTTTGACTAAAATGTGTTAGAAGAGAGAAGATATTTTATAGAGAAATATATTTGTAGAAAAAAATAAACTATATATTGTGAAAGACAATATTATCTATGAAATTTAAAAATTGAAACACTATATTGATGTGAATGGAAAAATCCTTACTGATATGAATTCTATTAGAATCCACGAGAATATGATATTTTTTTAAACTCAAGAAGAATAAAATTAAATTTTAGTATGAAAAATTTGAAAAATTATTATTGGGATATAAATATTGAACTAAGGGGCATGTGTTACAAACAACAAGTCCCATGAACTATTTTTGTTTGAAAAACTCTATATGTTGATGAAAATAATGATTAAATTCAACCTTAGAAGAATTTCAACACTACAAAAGAATCCAATGGAATAAAAAATTATAATTTCACAAAAAAAAAATATGATTATAAGTAAACATATTCATTGAAGTTGAAGGTTAATGACTTAAGAAAATACAATTTTTATCTCTCAACAATCTAAGAGGCAGTTTCACATAACAATTTGGCAAGTCCAATAGAACCAGGAACTCAAAAAATGTTGGAGGTAAAAAATATCTTCCATAATATTTCATTAAAAGAACATGATTATAAAGAAATTTAATGTTTTCTGTTATGTTTTTCCATATGGTCGATGATTTCTAGTAAACCATTCATGTTAATATAGAATAAAATAACGAGAATCCAACATGAGTAATGGTTTGAAGATTATCCAAAGTACAAAAAATCCCAAGAAGAATATTTTTTTTAAGGAATAAATATGAGAAGCTAATACAATATAATGGAATATGTGATTTATAAAAGTACCCTTAAAATTAATTTCTCTCATTCAAACAATTTAAAAATGATATTTTTCTAAATATTGTTAATATACAATAAAGAAATATGTAATTGAGACAATAAAACATTGTTTGGGTTCAATATAATAATTGTACTATTCATAACCCAAGGATCATGCATAAAGGATATTATGACTACATTATGGGTTACCTGGGAAATATTAATAAATTTTAAAATTTCTACTAATGATTTTCCACCTTTAGCAATGATATATTCATAAAGAACAATGGACATTGAACAAGAAATATATAAAAGAGTCGTATTATTCTTGGTATTGTCTTATTTTATAATGGGATAAAATATTATATTTTTAGTGTATCATAGATTTCGAATTATATAAATAATAATTGACTTTAGTAAAAATGGTTTCATTTTTATGATATTGAAATATGTGGATGTTGAACCAATTGGGATAAGAACCCTAGGTAAAATATTTCATATTTGAGATACCAAAAAATATTATTACATGAGTATATAGGAATAAAATAATATATGGAATAGAAGTATTAACCAACTTGTATTAAATTAAATGAAGGAACTGATAATATAAGATGCTTTGAGGATGTTCCTTATTTTTATGTAAGACACTGCTAAATTTTTTAGGACTTCAAGAAGTGGAAAAAATGATAAATAATGTTATAAAGGTTATTATATTATGAATGTAGGACATATAAAGGTGATATATTCTAATATTTGTTGGAAAATTATATAAAGGTAGACTGGTGGAGAATGATACATCATCAATTTCATATATTACATAAAAAAATATCAAGCAACATGTTCAGGTCTTGAAAATATCAATCAATTGGAAAATTCAATAGTTTTAGAAAAACATATAAGAAACAATCCTCGTCCTTTATATGCTTAAGGTGTCATAAGGGTTTCAATTATGCCAATATATATATATATATGAATATATTGTTTATTATGTAATTATTAATGATTTCTATAACAACAACATATTGTAAAAATTATTTTCAATGAAATTATATTTCTTTTATAATATGTGTTAGAAGCAACACTGATTTTAATGAAACTAAGTTAAAATATTAAAATATAATAATTTAATGAGGCACCTATTACCAAGACATTTTATTGGAGGTTATGAATATTAAAAACTATATTATGATAAAATACATCATTTATATAAGTGCTCAATAAATACATGTTTTATCAATTGGTTAGAAATGAAAATATAAAACCATTTGAATATAAAAATTGTTTTCTCTAATTTTTTTATGAAATTTGTATTTATCATAACAAATAAAATAAATCCGGTTTTGTTAATATTTTATTTAATTTATATATCTTATATTAAATAAATTATTTATCATTCATCTAATATTTATTCTTACCATGTCATATGAATAAATCCAGTTTGATTCATATATTATGTTTCATCTAAAAAAGGGATTCATCATGTTTGTAAACATATTTTGAAAATAATTTTTTAATAAATTAGAATATTTATTGGAAAACATGATAGTTATTTTTAGATAAACCTGTCATAATTATCATATAGTAAATTTTTATATAATTTTGAACTTATATATTCTCTAAGGAATGATGGATATTATTAAAATTCTAATTTTATTGAAAGAATTTAAAATTTTATATTTAGTTTTATAATGATATTAAATGTTAAAATAGTAAAATTTATTTATTTTAAAAACAATTTCAGCCATTGTAATCAATTTGATGTTTGATTTTTTATATAAAAACTTTTTATATTTAGAAAACATTTTGTTTGTAAAATATCATTTTCATCATGATTGCAGATTAATTTTAAATTAAATTCAACCACTTATATTATTTGAAATTGATTAAATGTGGTCAATATTTTTAATAATAATTATTAGTATTGGGTTATAGGGTTAATATACTTGTTTGTAACAATGAATTGTATAAATAGATAAAATATGTTACCTTGATTAAGCATAAACAGTTTTACCTTTGGAAAGACGTAAAAGTTAATGATTAAAAATACTTAGAAAAAAGTCAAATTCCTATTTTCTTCCCATATTTAGATCCTAAATCAACATAGTATTGGTAATTATAAATATTGGATATACATTACTAAGAATTTGACTTGATTATATTATAAAACATTGTCAAATTAGATGTTTTCCACTCACCTCAATTATAAAACGGCACCCACAGTCCTCAACTCTACAAACGTAATGATCATTTTGGTTTAGGAATAAAAATCCCGAATAACTAACTTAAAAACATAATAATGATTTAGAGTACATTTTCAGATCAATATATTCTCATAATATGGATTTTGGTATTAACCTAAAGAGGTTGTTTGAAGAAGAGGTTTAGTTCATAACCACACACTGTCGATTTTATTTATTCTTAATCCTCTTAAATATATTACCCAAATATAATGAAAACCCAAAAGTAGCATAAAATTATATAATTATATGTTAATATGAGAATGTAATGACTTGTACATAAATCCACTTCCATCAAATGGGAAATGAGGGTTTTGATTGTGTTTACAACAAACTATCACCTCACAAAGGGATGCATTTCATTTTATGTAACCACCTCTCAAGGATATATATAATGATGTATTTAACACATACACACACATGCACACACATAATATATTTAGGACAAAATAAATCCTTAATTCTGATATATCTTCTAACTTCTTAACTTCCAATCAATTAGAAAATATTATTGTCACTCTTGCATACATGTCTACTACCACCATCACCAAGCAATGTGATTCATTTTTATTTATAATTTACATGGACAGTAATAAGGTTTTATTAAATAAATATATATTATATATATGATATAATAATTAACATTTTAATGGTTTATTATAATCTTCCAATCTTTCATTACTTCCATCAACAAGTGATAAAAACCTTGGTACGTATTACTTACATTTTAAATGAATGATGTAATTATTTTTTATGTGTCTATACTTTATGGATGAATATAAAAATATATATAATTAATATATATTTTATTTATATGATCATTAATATTATATATATTATGGATCCTGGACCAATGTAAATGGATAAAAACATTTGAAGCAACCCATATATAAAAAATTAAGCACATATAATTTGAAACATTGACTTCAATATAGAAATATTTTAAATGGGTGATAAAAACATACATGTAAATAATTTATAGTATGATATATAATATTTATGGTTGTATAATTGATTTTTAATAAATCTATAGGTATTATTTATGAGGTTCAAATGTGTGGGAATAAGGTCATGACTTGAGGTAATGTATTTTAATCTCATTTTAATATCCTTGAGATACATTCCATATTCACAATTTGAATCAATTATATAATGTATATAATTACTATTAATTTATTTAATGATGTTTATAATGAAAATTTGGTTATGGATGTAGTTATATTATTTTATCTATTTGATGATGTTTTTATTTGAATGTTACTAATGTAATAAGTGTTTTATGTTACAATTTTATTTTTTATCCGGATTGCTTTTATTTGGTTTCTGATGATTAAATCTCCTTATATAACTATCAATAATCAGATGATTTTTATTTTACACATTTTAATTCTAAATAATACAATTATATATCTCATTTTACTCATTTTATAATCTCAATATATGAAAAGACTATTTTTAGGAAAACATACATTATTTCTGCCTTTAGTCAAAACAAATTTTTTTAAATACCCATGTTTTCTAAAAGTGATTTCAAAAATGTTTTCTATATTATTTTATAATTGATTAAAGTTTTTTTTATGAATTAATTAATTTTGAGAAAATTATATAAAAGGTATATTCTTGTTATTTTCAAATTGAGGTACTTTTTGAATTTTAAAATTACTGTCAATGGATTGTTTTATTTTCTACTTTTACAATATGAATGGAATTTTCCACTATTATGAAAACTATATTATTTGATTGTTTATTTAAAATTATATTAAGGTTATTTTCATATAAAAATTTCCCTTTATATTTAATAAATACTATGATTTAATATATGTGATTTCAGTGTAAAAAAGTTATTTTTCTAATAAAGTATTCCAGTTAATATTTTAAATAAATTATCTTCTATGATAAGATCTTTTGATGTTAATTATGTATTACTATGGTTATGATATAGATATATAATCCATATAAATTCATTGGATGTCTAGTCATTATGATATTTCTAAGAAACCCATATATTTTTCATGGGTTTTCTATAATGAATCGACCAATTTTTTTGGACACTTTTTTCTTTGCATGGGTTATAATGTGATGATATGATTAATATTTTATGATCTTGGCTTATTAATATATATGGGTTTCAGTAAGTTTTTGTGGAAAGTGAATTATATTTCATTACAACACATTAGGTAATGTATTATATTTCACAAGATATTTATAGATAACATTTCAATATAAAGGATGATCTATAGGAAACAAGTCGATATACATAATCCTATATTATAACAAATTTGATGTTATTAATCTTTTATGGGAAAATGATGATGTGATAGACCAAAAATGGGATATATGTTGTGATTATTTATTTCTTATGACATCAGAAATTGGCAGGGATTCCCATTCCATAATTATTTGATGGTATGTGTAGAAAAACTTGACATATGAAATGGTTTCCAAACATATGATGGTGACAAAATTCTATGAGATGAACTTATTGTTCATGATTTAATTATGATGATTTATAAATCTAATGATTCACGCATTTTGAAATAATAATTCTTTATTTCATATGTCATTTCGATGATCATTGAAATAATGTGTATGAGATTTTTATGTAATTGTAATGATATCATTCAATTATAATCATATTATGATTTCATATGATCATCGATTAATGTATCGCATGTATACATTTACTGATCATCTGAGCTCACCCTTTTTTATGTTTATTTTCCCCAGGTTATAAAAAAAGGGTTTATATTGTTTTTTTAATATGATTACTAAATGGAGTGAATTTTTTTGGATATAATATAGATCATTCAAAAAATAAAAATATTTATCATATAGTCTAGAAATAAAGTAATAATTTACTATACTCGAGCATGTATTTCTGATATTTATTGAATAGTAATGTAAATTATTTAATACCTAGGTATAAAAATTTGGGGTCGTTATAGTTGGAATCAGAGAAATGGAATGAATCATATCCTTAGTAACTCTCTTACTTTGATTTTAGGTGATGCATGATTCACTACCCAAGGGATTCATGAGGAATGTGATACCACTATAGATGGTTGTAAGAGTCCCTCCTAGGATGTGTATCATCCCCTTGATCATTGTGTTATGTAGATATTATATCTGACTGGTAACATTTATAGACCATTAGAGTTGGTTTTTGAGTAAGGTTTTGTAATTCATTTTAGATTAAGATTATAAAAACTCTATGAAAGCCATAGAATATGTCCTTATATACGATAACATCATAATGTTTTTCAAATGATCAATGGTGTCCTATGTTAAACATAAAGTGTCACAGTTAGAAAATATTGTTACAGTATTTATAAATAAATTTTTTTTATGATTATGTGGTTTCCATCCATTATTATGGTATTATACACTTTGATTTATCGTTTTACTCAATTGTTAGAACAAGAAGGCATCATTCTAACAAAAGATGTGATGGAAAATATAATAAATTTACACTTGATAAACCAATGTTATGGGAGCAGGAATGAATAATTTTGAATATATTCTCACACATCATTATCAACTCATTGATCATACTGAGATTCCAAATGATGAAATAATGGAACAAAATACTATTAATGATTTAATGAGGAAAATGATTCCTTAATCATGTCGGTATTCTGATGTAGTAGTGGATAAGTTATAGAATTTTACCACTCATTGTAACTCAACGACCCTAGTTACCCAGTGTTATTGCATTATTACATAACATTGTCATGATAAAAAAATATCAATTCTCAAAAGACTGATAAGTTTAGTAGCCTACTAATTACTAGATACATTCATAGGGATTACATTACATCATAAAATGAAAAACTACAACAACATGGTTTCCATAGACCACACTTATATTTTCTAAGACTATCCCAACAGGTCAGTCATAAAATAGATCTTTACATCTTGGGAAAAATAAAACATATAAAGGGCTGATCTCAGATGCTCAGTAAGGATAAAAATATAGCAGATGTTTTCATAAATAAGCATAAATACTTAAGTCAATGTATACAACTAAAACAAACGTCTTTTCAACATAAACCTAATCATAATATGGAAAATATAAATCAAAATAATGCAATTTACTTAATAAAATGGATACTCTACTAGTCACATAATCACATGCAATATCTATATCCACTTTCACAATGATGGAATGCAGAATGCTATAATTTCATAACCACAGAGTCAAGGTCTTATCCCAAGACTATAAATAAGATTTTGTCAAGGCCTTGTGCCAGGAAAGTAGTTTGTCTCATGAGACCTACTGATGCATCGAGGAGCTATATTGGGCTCCACCCATTATATAATAAGTCCAATGCATTCCTTAATTGAAATGTTTAAACATAACATAAACAATCATATTAAAACGTGAATATAAAATGCCAATACTTTATCCATAAACCATTAATGGTATAAAAATATCACATCCACAGTCAAACATATCAAAAAACCTTCGATACAATATGAAAGTTTTGTATCATAATAAATCAACTTCAAATAAGCTTAAAATCCATCAAAAAATGTTGACATAGATGAAATCAAAACATTTTTTTTGAGAAATAACTCTTTCAATTTTGAAATCATTTAAGAAAACAATTATTTTGAAAATATTTTTATAAGCTTGTAAGTTATTCTTCGACGATGTTATAACGGAGGAAAATAGCCGCACCTGGCGTATATGTTTAAAAAGACATTGTTACCTTAATTTTTTCAAATAGGTTATAAAGTACGTTATTTGGAAAATGATGGAAAGATTCTTTTGAAAGACATATAAGGTCACACAATGGTATATATGACTTTAACCCAATTTCTAGTATATAGTAAATATGTTTTGACATATATTTTAAAAAACATGGACGTGGATGATAATGAGGTCCCAGTAGATAATTACACATAAACAACCTCAGATAATTAAGTGTTTGTAGAATTAACCCTTACCTTGTACTTGTACTTGGTCTAGGTAGGTTAACATCATGTATAATGGTGAAATAATTTTGATTAAATTATACAAGAATCATATACATTAAGATGATATAATATATGATCTTTTAACATTTCATAGTTAAAAATATCATAGAATTATCGTTGTTTCAGGTGTTAACAGATTCATTTTCCTTTATATTATTTGTTATGTGATTCATATTTTTTATGGATGGGATGTATATTATTAACATCCAAAATGATATCAAGTTGTTAAACATTATTTGTAATCATCTAATTAAAATTTTTCATGAATGGATACGAAGGGGAATAAATCTCAACGCGTTTGTGGAGACGGTAATCCGTATGTATGCACGAGCAACAATATCAAAATTTTGATATTAAAATATTATATAATTGGATGGTATATCATATATAAAGTATCATTATAATGTTATATTTATTAACTAAATCAATTAAACATCATTATTATACCCATCCAAATAATAATGTATTGAATAACAATTACACCACGACGTGGAGACGGTAAGTCATACTTAAGCATGTATGGTGACATGTCTTTCAAACGATGGACAGAATAATGAATTTTGTTGTACCATATTTATAATAACATCACAATATATAGAATATACTGGATTTATTATTTTATAGTGGAAAGAACAATGAAAAAGGAATTTGAAAAAGAAAGGAACATGAAAGAGGTGAAAAAATATTTACCTCTTCTTCGAGGTATTCTTTTTGATTTGATCAAAAGGGATTATTAGGATGGAATTATGACTAAAAGAAGGATTATAAGATTAATCGATGATAGTTTAAGGGTATTTGGGAAGAGTTAAGTCGATCCAAATGTCTTTGAAGGTGTGAATTAGAGAGAAGGTGGAGTTCCCTTTATTAAGAGGGGTGAGGGGCACCTTAAGAAAAGCTTGAAATATTATTTTATAATAAAATCATATTCTATGTATAATGGCTCGAAAATGGTTTATTTAAAGTCTACGGTGGTTAGGGGTAGAAAACCACTCAACCAATAGGTTTTAAGCAGGTTTGGGTCACTATATTAACTTTATCCTTTAGATTTAACTCTTAGTTAAATAGTTTGAAGTTACCATGTCTCTTTGTATTTTAATATTATATTGTTAATAAACATACATTATAATTCCAAGATAACCCCAAGTGGTTCATTAATGATACACCTATAAATATATAAGTCTTTTTTCCAATCCTTAAATTTCTATGAATATAATATCAAATAATAATATAATATTTTTTTAAAACTATTTTATGTCAATTTTGACACTATTTGGTATTTTGTTTTTGCTAAATTCATAACAGCATTATTAATACCAAAAAACACATCTTACCAACCCGAATATGTTATATTATCATAGAAAATTAGTTTAATTCATAAAAAAGTCTCAAATTACATTTATTTAGATATTTATAATATCAATTATTTTAATTATTCATTAATTTGGAAATTAATGCTTCATCATTGTGTCATAAATAAATTAAATTATTTAATTTCTAAAAAATATAAATAAAATACCATTATGTAGGAAATATTTTTATATTTTTAATGAATATTTATAGTGGTATTTATCTTATGTATAACCTTATATTAAAAATTATTTAGTTATTAAAAATTGATTTTAAGTCTTTTAACTCTTCGTTGAATTAAATAATAATAAATGTCTTAATCTTATCCAAGGGGACCAAAGAGGTTCATATTTTATTCCTAAGGTTGTTTTTGGTCTAATAATACTTATCCAGTAGAATTAGGATATGTTTTAGGTTAATAATAATATCATTTGTACCCTTAAATACCCTATTTACTTTTAACCATGTTAAATAATAGTTAAATGTTACTAGTCACAAAAAATTATTTTCATCATATTGAACAACATTTTTCTTACTGATATCATCCATGCCTCTCATATTTTTAAAATTCCACTCAAAGAAGTGATAAAATTAAGTTTTATGTGAATTTTCAAATTCCCCTAGGTGTTGTGTAAAAGATGGTGAAGAGTTCAATAAATTGTTTATATAAATAAAAATTTGGTTTTAAACAAATACTTAGTGTTTTCACTATTCATCAAAAATTGTTTGGTTTTAGAAAAATACAAAAATAATCTCCCTAAGATAATATCAATATTACGAATCCAAAAATGAAGTCCATTTTGAAATATAGAATTTCTTAAATTTCAATAAGTGGGTATTATTATTCATAACGGCTAGTTTGATTTATTGTGGTCTGTTAGAACACGAAGTTGTGTGCACCACACGCTATTATATAATTCAAAGAGAAGCGTACTGTGGAAGCCTAGGGTGTTATATTCTCCCATCATTGAAATAATTTCATCCTAGAAATTTCTAGAATAATACTGTATAAAAAGGCTCTGGTGGTTCTTCATCATAAGTTCCTCGCGTTCCCACGTTGCATATTCTATCTTATGGTTTCTCCATAGTACTTTTACCAGAAAAGACATCCGGTTTCTCAGCACTTGTTCTCTTATATCAATAACCTTGACAGGATCTTCACCATAAGATAGATTGGGTTCTAGTTCTAATTCCTCACAGGTGAGTACACGCATTGTGTCAAGCATGTATTTTCTCATCAATGATAAGTGGAACACATCATGATCTTTGGGGAGACTTGGCGGCATTTCTAAACAGTAAGCTATAGCCCCAATTTGTTCTAGAATTTTGAAAGTTCCATTATACATGTGATTCAATTTACCCTTCTTACCAAAACGTATAACACCCTTCCATGGATATACCATCAAGAAAACATGATCTCCTACCCAAAATTCCAAATCCGTCCTTCGGTTATCTGCATAGATCTTCTACCTACTTTGAGCTTCTTTGATGTGGTTTTGGATTACTCTCTAATTATCCATCGTTTCCTCCATTAGTTCTAGGCCTATGAGTTTTCTTTCACCAAAATCATCCCAACAGGTTGGTGTGCAACAACACTTGTCGTATAACACTTTAGATGGTGCCATCTGGATAATTCAGTGGAAGCTATTGTTAAAGTAAAATTCTACCAGTGATAAATATTGATCCCACATACCGTGAAATTCAAGTGAGCATGATCTAAACATTTCTTCTAAGGTTTGAATGGTCTATTATTATTGTCCATCAGTTTGGGGGTGGTAGGTAGTGCTCAAACAATGTTTAGTATCCCGGGCTTTTTGAAGACTTTTCCAGAATCATGATGTAAAACATGGATCATGATCAGAAACAATCGACATTGGAAATCCATGATGTCTTACAACTTTATTAATATATAGTCTAGCTAAACATTCACGTGGTTAACATTCCCTTATAGCAAGAAAATGTGGTGACTTGGTAAAACTATCAACAATGACCCATATTGAATCGTTCTTTCTAGGAGTCTTTGGTAGTCCCTGGACAAAGTCCATTGTAATGTTATCCCATTTCCACTCTAGTATGGGAAGAGGTTCAATGACTAATCTATGGTGTTTCCTTCTAGCATACCTTGTTGAAATACCATACATCATGAAACAAAATGAGCAATCTCCCTCTTCTTGTTGTACAACCAAAAATTTTCCTTCAAATCTACATACATATTAGTGCTACTAGGGTGTGTAGAGAAATTGGAACTTTGATAATCATACATCAAATTCCCTTTATATATTAGGTATATCGGGAACACAATGTCTCTTCCCAAATTTCAAAATTCCATCTTCATACACAATTTCACTCAATATTTCTTCATTCACAGCTTTATCCTTCTTTTGAAACTCCTCATCACTGGTCTAAAACCTCTTTATCCATTTTAGTAAAGATAGTTTGGAAACCATTTGAAAAAGAATTGATGTTTCACCTTCCACGGTTATTCCATTATCCATCTTTACTAGATCCATATATATAGGATCCTTTTCACATCTCATCTAGTTCAAAAATCCATGATCCGTTCTACTCAAAGAAGCTGCCACCGTATTTTCCTTCCTCGGGTGGTAGTGTATAGTGTAATCATAATCCGTGAGTTGTTCAAGCCATCTCTTTTGCCATATGTTGAGTTCTTTTTGTGAGAAAATATACTTCAAGTTCTTGTGATTGGTATATATCTCACACTTTTCACCATAGATAGAGTGTCTTCAAATCTTCAAAGCAATGATTATAGATTTTAACTCAAGATAATGAGTAGGATAGTATTTATCATGAATTTTTAGATGTCGTGAGGTATAGGCAATAACTCAACCATTTTGGATATGTTCACAACCAAGTCCTTTCTTTGAAGAATCACTATAAATAAAAAATCCATCATTCCCCGATGGTAGAGTCAATATAGGAGCATTGAATATTTTTCTCTTCAGTTCATAAAAACATTATTCACACTCTTTTGTCAAAACAAATATAACACCTTTTAATGTGAGATTTGTTAATGGGTTATCCAAGTGGGCAAAATTTTGGATGAAATGTCGATAATAACCAGCTAAACCAAAAAAACTGTGTACCTTAGTTATAAGCATCGGTGCTGGATATTTTTGGATTTCCTTGGTCTTTGAAGGATCAATATAGAATCCATACATAGAGACAATATGGACAAGAAAAGATATCTCATAAACCTAGAATTCACACTTTCTAAACATCAAATATACTTAATGTCTTCTAAGAGTCTCCAGGATAATGCACAAGTGATTTTCATGATCTTCATAGATTTTAGAGTATACCAAGATATCATCAATAAATACCACTATAAAGTCATAAATATATTCCTTGAAAACTCCGTTCAATAGATCCATTAAAAAAGAGGGTGCATTATTCAATCCAAAAGGCATTACTTTAAACTCGTAATTCCCGTACGTGGTTCAAAATGCTATTTTCGGAATTTTTTCCTTATTTACACACAAATAATGTTATCCAGATCAGAGTTAAGTCTATGAAAGGTATTGAGCTTCAAAAATTTGGTAAAATAAATCATCAATGCATGGTAGTGGATACTTGTTCTTTATTGTTATAGCATTTATCTCCCTGTAGTCAATGCACAACCTCATAGATCCATCTTTTTTTATAACAAAAAGAATAGGGGCTCCCTGTAGAGAAAAACAAGGGAGAATAAATCCATTATAACTCAATTCCTCTAGTTCTTTCTTTAGTTCCACTAATTCCACAATGTATATTCTATAAGGGGTGTTTGATATTGGTCTTGATCCAGGAATTAAATCAATGGAATACTCAATTTCTCATTCTAGAGGATTTATAGGTAAATCCCTTTGAAATACATCAAAATATTCTTTCACAATAGGTACATCCTCTATTTGACCTCACCCACAGTTATTTCTTTCTCTTCCTCCTCAATAATTGAATTTAGTTGAGCTACCAGGGGTGGATCTAGATAATAATTAGGTGGTGACATTTCTTCACTAATGCTAAGGTGTTCTGTATCATCATCATCAAAAATAGTAACCTCCTTCTTCATAAAATAAATTTTTGTATCATGGTTTTAAAGCCAATCCATACCTAGAATTATATCAAATTAATTCATGGGTATGACAGTGAGATCAGCATAAAAAGAATATTTATATTCTATAATATGGACTGATTCACAAAACTTTGTTGTGATGATACTTCCCTTGGGAGTTTTGACTAACAACTCCCTTTTTAAATAAAATTAGAAATATCTAATTTTCTTAGAAAATTGGGAAGTTATGGAACAAAGCAATGGTCCAGAATCAAATAAATAATTTTCTAAACTTGAGGAAATCATTAAATTACCTGCCAACACATCTTTCAGAGCTTCAACCATATTAGTAGTGATAGTATAAGCCTGGAATTTATCCCTTGGAATTTTCTAAGGTAAGTTCCCCTGACTCTTTGGAAATTCATTCACATAATTCCCCATTTCTCTACAATTGTATCATTCAACATCGACAACCTCTTTATTCCCCTTGCAATCACAATATTGGTTGCCTTTTTCACCACCCTTGTAACAAACTCCCATTGCCTTCACGAAAGTACCAGGGTATTTATTCCCACATTTACTACAGGATGGATATTAAACTTTTTCCTTCTTCCCCTTATTTCAATTTCCTTAGTGTTGAGTTGATCTCTTATTCTCTTTTTTTTCTTTAATTCCATAAGACTTATAGATTTCTTTTTCTGTCTTGATAGCACATGAAACAATATCTTCGTACGACGAGAAAGGTTGTGAGACTAAAGCTCAACGGAGAAATGGTTTTAACCCATAAAAGAAAAGTTAAATCTTACTTATTGGGTTACTTATATATTCTGCTTCATGCCTCTCTAACATTGTAAATTTATCTTCATAATTTGTTGCATTTTCATCCTATTTTTCCCTCGGACATAGAAATTTCCTTTCCATATCTGCCCGATGGTCACGAGGAAATTATTTTTCTTAGAAAACCTCTCTAAACTCCCTTAATTAAATATTTGATACTTAATCATCTTCATTTTTGTTTTGAATTAATGACCACCAATGATCAGCATCTCAAGTGAGGCGGTAAACTTCCAAAAAAACTTTTTCCCTTTAGCTACTCCCCAATGTGTGGAATTTTTTTTCTAAGTAATATATTCATTGCTCAACTACTAATGGATTTTTAATACTATTTAATGTTGGTGGTTGTTTCCTCATGAAGTGGTATAACAATGATCCTCCATGTTGTGGATCAGGGTGCTCCATACGAGTAAGGTTATTATTCATAACCTATGTGAGTTATCCCAACATAGTGACAAGATGATCAGCACCAATTGTATCACCAACTCCACTATAATAATCTTGAGCAGTAGGGAAACCCCTACATGGAGTGAATTCATTGATATGGTTTCCATTCCTTCCACTAGGTGCAATTTCTAAAAAATGGCATAAACTAGATTATTTTATAAATCGAAATACATAATTCCAAACTTGTAAATCACTAAACATAAATTGAATAATTTATGGATATAATCTATATTCATAAAAAAATGTTTTCTTTGAGAGACTATATACTCATAAACCCTTAATAATGGTTTTCAATGAAAATGAGAATTATCCAATGAATATCCCCCGATAGTGTTGTAACCAAGAGTGCAGCAATGACTGTTGTCGTGCACCAGTTCTCGTTCAAGTCTAGCTCAAAGCGGTAGTTTTGAGTTTTAGATCTAGGTACATTTGTGCATGATCCGCCTCTACCTGCTTGTATCAAGACAATAATTAATTTCTTGGAAATCTCACAAAATATCTATAATACCAATATTCTAGAAATTTATTCTATACTAATCCTCAGAGTCTATCTTAGGGTAATATGCTCTAATCAGAGATTATCTGAATCTAGATTCCAATATTGGTACTAAACATCCTCTAATACCAACTATAACGCACCAACCCCAGTTACCCAGAGTCGGTGCATTATTTCATAATATTGACCTGATAAAAAAATATCAAGTCTCGAAAGAATGAGTAGTTTAGTAGCCTTGGAAGTATTATATACATTCATAAGGTTTACATAACATCATAAAATGAGAAACTACAACAACATTGTTTCCATAGACCACACTCATATCCCCTCATACTAACCCTACTGGTCAGTCATAAAACACCTCTTCACATCTTGGGAAAAATAAAACATAGAAAGGGGTGAGCTCAGATGCTCAGTAAGGATAACAATATAGCAGATAATTTCATAAATAAGATTAAAATATTAAGGCAATGTATAAAACTAATACAAAATCATTTTAAACATAAAATACATCTTTATATGGAAAATATAAATCAAAATAATTCTATTTACTTACTCACATGGATATTATACTTTTCAAATAATAACATGCAATATCAATAACCACTTTCATAATGATGAAATGAATAATGCCATACATTAATAACCACATAGTCAAGGACCTGTTCCAAGACAACAAATAATATTTTGTCAAGGCCTTATTCGAAGACACTAGTTTGTCTCATGAGACATACTGATGCATCAAGGAGCTGTAGCAGGCTCCACCCATCACATACTAAGTCCAATGCATTCCTCATATAAAGAGGTTTAAACAAAACATAATCATTCATTCTAAAAATGGAATAAGAAATATCAATAATTTATCCATAAACCATGAATGGTATAATAATAGCACATCCATTGTCAAACATATAACGAACCCTACAATACAATATGTATGTTTTGTATAATAATAAATCAACTTCAAATAAGCTTAAAATCCATCAAATGATGTTCACATAGATGAAATGAAAACCTTTTTTGAGAAATATCTCTTTATATTTTAAAATCATTGAAGAAAAAAATTATTTTGAAAATATTTGTATAAGATAGTAAGGGATGATACTACAATATTATAATGGCATAAAATAGCCGCACCCACCGTATACGTTAAAAATTACATTCTTACCTTAATTTTGTTGAAAAGGTTATAAAGTACCTTCTTTGGAAAATGATGAAAAGATTCCTTTAAAAAAATATAAGGTCAGAAAAGGATATAAATGACTTTAAACCATTGTCTATTAAATTGTGAAAATGTTTTGAAATACATTTTAAGAAACATGGATGTGGATGATAAGGAGGTCCTAGTAGATGATTACGTATAAAAAACATCAGATAATAAAGAGATTGTAGAATTAACCCTTACCTTGTACTTTTCCTTGTTCGAGGGTAGGTTAACATCCTATATAATAGTGAAATAATTTTTATTAAATTATACAAGAATCGTATACATTAATATGATATCATATAGGATCATTTAGCATTAGTTTGTTAATAATATCTTAGTAATTTCATTGTTTCGAGTGTTAACAGATTCATTTTCCATTATATACTTTGTTATGTGAGTAATATTTTTTATGGATGGGATGTATCTAACTCATATCCATAATGATATCAAGTCTGTAAACATTATTTTTAATCATCTACTAAAAATTATTCTTGAATTGATACGATGACGAAAGAATCTCATCGCATTCATGGAGACGATAATCCATACGTACGCACGAGTGACTATATCATTATTTTGATATTAAAATAATATATAATTGGATGGTATATCATATATACAGAATCATTATCATGTTATATTTATTATTTACATCAATTACACATCATTATTATACCCATCCAAATAATAATGTTTCAAATAAAAATTACACCACAACATGGAGATGATAAGTTGTACGTACGGACGTATGGTGAAATGTCATTCAAAATGATGCATAGAATAATGAATTTTCTTGTACCATATTTATAATAACATCACAGTATACAAAATATAATAGGGTTACTATTTTATAATGGAAACAACAATGAAAAAGGAAGTGGAAGAAGAAAGGAAGTTGAAAGAGGTGACAAAATATTTACCTCTTATTCAGGTTCTTCCTTTTGATTTGATGAAAAGGGCTCCTTATGTTGGATTTATGACTAAAAGAAGGCCTCTAGGATGAATGGATGGCATTTTAGAGGGTATTCGGGTAGATTATGTCTGAACCAAATGGTTTTGAAGGTGTGAATTAGAGATAAGGGGGAGTGCCCTTTTACAAGAGGGGTGAGCGGCACCTTAGGAAAAGCTAGAAATATTATTTATAATAAAATCCTTTTAGATTTATAATGACTCTAAAATGGATTATTTAAATGATAAGGTGGGGATGGGCCGAGAAAAACTCAACCAATAGGTTTTAGATAGGTTTGGGTCATTATATTAACTTTATCTTTTAGATTTAACTCCAAGTTAAATAGTTGGACATTTACCAGGTATAATTGTATTTTTATATTATATCGATAATAAACTTACTATATAATTTCAAGAGTACCCAAAGTGGTGTATTAATGATAAAAATTTCATTATATAAGTCTTTTGGCAGAACCTTAGATTTTTAGGAATAGAATATCAATTAATAATATAATATTTGTTTTAAAAACTCTTTTATGTCAATTTTGACAGTAATTGGTATTTTGTGTTTTATAATTTTATAACAGTATTATTAATTCGAAAAAAATTAATCTAACCAACCGTAATATGTAATATTATCCTAGAAAATAATTGTAATTCATAAAAAGTCTCAAATTACATTTATTTGGATATTTATAATATCAATTATTTTAATATTTCATTGATCAGGTATTAACAGTATCACCATTGTGTCCTAAATAAATTACATTATTTAATGTCTAAAAAATATAAATCAAATACCATTATATAGGAAATCTGTTTATATTTCTAATGAATATGTATAGTCGAACCTATCTTATGTATAACCCTATATTAAAAATGTTTTAGTTATTAATCTTTGATTTTTACTCTTTTAACTCTTCTTTGAATTTAATAATAATAAATGTCCTAATCTAAATTATGTGAACCAAAGAGGATCATATGTTATTCCTAAGGTGGTTTTTGTTCGAATAATAATTTTCTATTAGAATTGTTACATGTGTTAGGGTAATAATAATATCATTTTACCCTTAAAAACCCTATTTAATTTTAATCGTTGTAAATAAAAGTTAAAAGTTACTATTCACGAAAAATTATTTTCTTCTTATTGAACAAAATTTTTCATAATGATATCAACAGTTTCTCTCATGTTTTTTAAATTCTATTCACAGAAGAGGTAAAATTTTGTTTATGGGAATTTTCAAATTTTCCTAGGAGGTGGGTAAAAGACGGTGAAAAGTTCAATAAAATTTTTATATATCTAAAATTATTATAAACTGAATCTATTGAATTACAGGGAACTTATATATGTATTTTGTATCTATTTTTTTACCAAGAATAAATATAAATAAAATACATAATTATTTAAATAAAAATTTGGTTTTAAACAATAACTGAGTTGTTTTCACTATTCATCAAAAATTGAAAGTTTTCAGAAAAATTAAAAAATTCACCCTAAGATAATTTCGATATTCCGAATCCAAAAAATGATGTCCATTTTAAAAGATAATATTTATAAAATTTCAAAAAGTGGGTATTACTATTCATAAAGGTTAGTTTGATTGGTTGTGGTGTGTTAGATCTCGATGCTGCGTACAACACACGCTACTGTATTGTTCAAAGAGAAGCGTATCATGGAATCACGGGGTGTTACACTGATAATATTTTTTATACCATAGTGGTTGAAAGATGAATATGATTCTTTGTGTACTGATCATTTGGAATGTGATATTTATAAAATATGAAACCTCATTAAGAAGATGAAAAAAGTTGATATAATTGACTCCATATTTAGGGAAGAGAATAAGATGATATTTTTTAGTAAGTTCATCCCTAATATTCTAAATTCAATGAAGCAGACATAATTCCATATTCATAATAATAAGGGGGTGAATCTATTAGAACTTTTGAGGAAATTTTTACAAGAGATTATAGATATACTTCTGGTTTAATCCTTTTTTTTAAATAGTTAATCAGTTATTTGGTGGCTTAAATACATGGCCCTTAAAGGTTTTAGTTATAGGAGACCTTAGTATGGTTGAATAAATTAATTGATTTTCACTCAAATTAGTATTGTAAATTTGATATTACCACAATTTTTATGTTACTTATTTGAGTATTATGTTTGAGTCTTACGAAAAGTAAAATAACTCACATGGTGGAAAGAAATTATGTCAATCTAGATGCCATAAATATGGGAAGAAAAATTAAAGGGAATTTCAAAAATGGAACCATGAGGTGCTTTAACTATGGATATCTATTCTTCCAATGCTATAAATGGGAAATGTTTATGAATTATATTCTTAATGAAATAGAGGTGATAAGATTCCCACAAATGCTGAACCCTCTATCTAATTATTCAAATACAAGGAGTATATAAATTACATCAGTTACAAAAAAATATAATGGTTCAAAATGATTATCCTCATCCACAGCCTCTTATGATCATTGAGAGTGAAAAATTTCTTGTGATCAAGATTTCAGAAGTGGGTTATGAGAATGAATTATCATAGAACATATAATAGATAATTTATTATTTTACATGGACTTTATACATAAATTAATATATATTTAAATTGTTATGGGTATTCAATTACCCTCTCAATGATAAGATGTTGAGTTAGTGGTGAAAACACCTAGTGGTATGACAATCACATATTATATCCATATTTCTTCTTTTATTGGTGTTTGTTAGTTTGTTCTTCAGGAAAATATTATTATTCCCCCTTAACATAAATTTGATTTCATTTTGGAAGGGTTTTGATTCAATTATATGGATTTCATGTCAACTGGAGAGGATGGTAACTCCCAATTTGAATTCAAAATGAAATTATGAACATTTATTGGTTTGGAGGTAAATAAAATATTCCAATGGAAATTACATCTATCTTATGGGTCTTAATTTCTATCCATAATGTCTATTTATCTCAAATGGATGGGGAATCTCATAGTTGAATATATGACAAGATTTTGATAGTTTTTATATATTTCAAGATTAATTTATTGTAATTCATCATAATCATGATATATATATTTCAATAGAACTCATATAGGGTTCATCACCTATTTAAAAACACATTATAGTTTTTTCCTAATTTAGTTTTAGTAATTAGAGAAGAAACTCAAATATAGTTTAATATGGGATTTATTTGAAAAATCATGTAACAACGGGGTGAACATGTTGTTTTGGTTATGTATATAGATGTATCAATGACATTCTATATTAATTATGTAGATCATCATAATATTACTCTCATAAACAACTATAATATAACCTATATCAATTATTTTTTAACAAGTTAAAAAAATCTCAATGATTTTTCATGATCAGTCTTCACTCATGATACTATTAGATGAGTGTGAAAAGTGAATACTTATCCATGAATTTTTTCCATCAGAGGTATTGAATATTAGACTATAGACTTATTCCATTATGATTTGGTAATTCCGCTATTATCTTCGTTGATTTAATGAATAATGTCTTTAGAGATTTCTTGGATTAGATTGTAATAATTTTTATTGTTGATATTATTATATATTTATTGAGTATATAAGGGACTAAAGATCACATTAAAATTTTAGTAGTGACCTTAATAATTGGTCAGCTTTATTAAACTTTTACGTAGTGTGATTCTTATCTTTAGAAAGTCCAATTTTGAGGTCATATAATCTCATTTGAGGTTATTTCATCACATCCTTCAATGATAAAATTTATTGAGAAATGTAAAATACCAACCATGGATATTGAGATCTGTAGTTTTTATGTGTTGGATAGGTTTCATCAATTGATTGTGAAGAATTTATGATGGTTATTGACCCCACCCACCATGTTAACTCATAAGGGATCAAAGTGCCTTTGGAAATCTGAATAAGAGTAAAATTTAAAGAAAGTAAAGAGAGATTAGTCAGTAAACCTATCCTTATGTTAACTTACAATAGATAATGGTATTTCTTTTATATTGATTCATAAAAATGGAAATAATATGACCTATAATAATGAATGATATTGTTATAGCTTATTCTGGATTGAAACTAAACGTTCATGAGAAAAATTACATGACACATGATATGGAGTTAACTATTGTAATATTTTCATTAAAGATATTAATGAGTTATTTTTATAGAAAAATATCTGATATATATACAAATAATGAAAGATTAATGTAAATATATTATCTCCAAAAGATCTAAAAATTTGTGATAGAATATGGTTAGAGATAATTAAATACTATGATTTCTCAATACATTTCCTTCCAATGGACGTGATTATAGAGGATGATACATTATGTTGAATGGGATATGCTAACATAATGTTGATTATGATTACAAAAGATCCAATATTTTGTATTATACAAGGGCTGGAAATGAAAATATTAAAGGAATGGGATAAATCAACTTATACACAAACAATTTTCAATCATTTGTCGACTTATTTTTTAAACATTAAAAAATGGAAATTGAGATCTCCAAAAATTTTGAGAAATGTACCTTAGTTCAAACATTATTTGAATAGAATGATAAGGTTTAGGATATAAATTTTTCTCTTATCAAACAATATTTGAGGAAAAAATTGTTGGATGATTCTCATAGTTTATCACTCTATAAATATTAATAATTTTATAAAGATGTACAAAATAAATAAAAAAATATTTCTAGTGGGACAACATGAAAATTGAAATTATGGAATATGAATCATGATAATTGGTATTTTATTATGTTAATATATAAGGACATGTGGCCAAAGAGGATTTTACAAAAATTACCAATACCCAAACATAAATGGGAAACCATGAGCATGAATGTTCTTGTCAGAATCCAAAAAACATATAAAATACATAAAACTTTTTTAGTTGTAGTTCATCACATTATGAAGTAATAAAACGTCATTACTATCAGAGATGTTTTTTCTCGTAATAAAATTTCAAGAATATACATTATATATGTGGTAAGGTGTAATGGAGAACCACATTATGTTACATTTGATTGGGATCCAAGGTTTTGGTCAAAGTTCTAGGGAAGTCTTCAGTAGGATTGGATACAAAGTAATGTTTCTACCCTACATATCATCCTAAGAAATATTTCTTATCTAAGGGAACCAAAAAAACCTATAGGATATGTTTCGATCATGTTCTATATAATTAAAAGGTGGATATGATAAACATTGTCCTCTTATAGAGTAATCCTATGATAATAGATTTTACTTGAGAATTCAGATGGTTCCTTCTGATTCCCACAATAAAAATAAGTATAGACAACCAATTGTCTAGAATTAATACTGAGGGAGAAATCTACTGAAACTTATGATAGATAAAGAAAGGAAATATAATGTTAAATCCATTCTAGAACACATTATTTCTGCACAATTTTGATAGAGAAGTTATTATGACACCCTCCCTTAGATATGTAGGTTGTACATAGTGTAAATGTATTTATATGAATTTATCAACAATGATAGTTGTGAGATTTGGAGAGAAAATAAATCAAACCCATCGGTATATTATCTCCTTTATGATTTATGATTTGGTAGGGTAGGTATCTTATCACCTGGAACATGGCCCGAATAACTCTCACGTTCACGATATATTCCATGATTCTCTCCAAAATAAATACTTAAATGATCATTTAAATTTTGTAAAATTAAAGGTAATAACACACGAGAAAGATCATTATTGTGAATAAATGCCACTAAAAATATGGTATTATAGATAAAATGAGGTATTACACAATTCCACTCAATTGGTAAGTGCTCTATGTTAAAACAACTAATTTATGGAAGCTATAAAAGAAAATTAGGATATGATGCGAGAAATATACCCATAGTTTTTTATAATAGAATAATGGATTTTTTAGGTTGAAATTATATTTATAAGGGGTAGAATGTAAGACGTCGATATTTTATGAAATGTTAGTTTCAAAATAAATTTTAATTTTTATAATTGCCTGAGTTATATGAAAAATTGTGTTTAAATGGATGCTGACACGCTATAAAAATATTATAATTTAATTTTTTATTTATCTCCTAAAATTTTATTAGTGTATAAGAATATGATTTTTTAATTTATGGAAAAAAATTTATTTACATTAGTATATAATAAATTTATTTTTATCAATGGATTAGAAATGGAAAAAATTCTACTAATTTAAAAGAAATTATTTACTATAAAGGTTATTTTTCAATACGGTGCATTTTTTTTCATAAAATATTTAATTAGTCACTATTGGTGAATTATTTTTATGAAATGTATATTTTATATATTAAATAATTTTTTCATTCTCATAATATATTTTCTAGTCATTCGATAAGATTTTATCTAGTTTTATATATATAGTGTATTTTTTTAAAAAGGTGTTATTGTCCTATTTTTTGCACTCATATTAAACTAGTATTTCCTATTATAGAATATTTATTTCAAAAAATTAACATTTGTTTTGAATTTATCATGTCAACAATATCATATCCTAAATTTGTTAAAATTTTATTAATTAATTAATTTTTCTACGAATAGTGAAAAATAATGATTTTTACCAATAATTTTTTTTAAAAGGATTTTCATAGTTACATATTGTTTTAAAATTGTTCTAAATGTAAAAATAGTTAAATTATATTATTAATGTACCAATTTAAGTCATTGAAATAAATTTTTTGTTTTGATTTGATATAAAACATTTTATACATAATAAAAGAATATCATTAAAAAATAATGTTTTATTACAATTAAGAGTTTATTATTAAACTAAATTCCCAAAATTATAGGAATTTAATTTGATAAATATTATCCATATTCAAAATCAGAATAATTAATATTGTTTAAAATGTTAAAATGAATATGTTCTCATAATTATTATTCAAAATATAAAAAAAAGTGTTACACTTGTTAAGTTTAAAACATGTTTAACATGAGTTAATTTAAAAAATTTAATACCCCAAGCTTCCATGTTACGCTTCTCTTTGAATAATACTGTAGCGTGTGTTGTACACAACATTGAATTCTAACACACCACAACCAATCAAACTAGCTGTTTCGAATAGTAATGCCCACTTTTTAAAATTTTATAAATTTTATCTTTCAAAATGGACTTCATTTTTGGATTTGGAATATCGAAATTATCTTAGGGTGAATTTTTGGTAATTTTCTAAAAACATTCAATTTTTGATGATTAGTGAAAAACACATGGTAATAGTTTAAAACCGAATTTCTATTTAAATAATTAATTTTTTTATTTAAATTTATTTTATGTAAAAATAGATAAATAATACTTTTATATGTTCTATGTAATTCATTAGAGTTAGATTTTATTAATTTTAGATATATAAAAATTTTATTGAAATTTTTACCGTCTTCTACCCATCTCCTAGGAGCATTTGAAAATTTACATAAAACATAATTTTACCGCTTCTGTGAGTTGAATTTAAAAAATCAGAGATACATGGTTGATATCAGTAAGTTAAATGTGGTTCAGTAAGTTGAAACTAATTTTTTTTTAAATAGTGTCTTTTTACTTTTTATTACCACTGTTAAAATAAAATAGGATAATTATGAGTAAAAATCTTATTATTATTAACCTAACAGATGTCCTAATTCTATTGGGTAAATGTAATTCGAACAAAAACAACCTTAAGAATAAAATATGATCCTTTAGGTCGACATGGATTAGATTAGGACATTTATTATTATTTAATTCAAAGATGATTTAAAAGTGTTAAACTCAAAGTTTAATAACTAAACCATTTTTCATATAGGGTTAAAAATAAGATAAGTTTGACTATATATATTCATTATAAATACAAAAATATTTCCTAAATAATGGTATTTTATTTTTATTTTCTAGATATTAAATAATTAAATTTATTTATGACATAATGATGATTCAATAATTACCTAATTAATGACATATTAATATAATTGATATTATAACTATCCAAATAAATTATATTTTAGACTTTTATGAATTAAAATAATTTTATATGTCACTATGACATGTTAGGGTTGGTTAGATGAATTTTCTTCAAAGTAATAATGCTTTTATGAATTTAAAAAAAACGAACAATATAGTGTCAAAATTGACATAAAATAGTTTTCAAAAAAATATTATATATTTAATTGATATTATAGTCCTAAAAAACTTTGTTTCATCCAAAAAACATATATAATTATATGTGTGTCATTAATTAACCACTTGGGTTTCTCTTGGAAATTTATTGTAAGTTTATTAACCATATAATATAAAAATACACAGAGACATGGTAAATGTCAAATTATTTAACATAGAGGTAAATCTAAAATATAAAGTTAATATATTTACCCAAAACTGCCTAAAACATATTGGTTGATTAGTTTTCGACCAATATTAAACTTATATTTTAAATAATTTATTTTTAAGCCATTAGAAACCGAAAATGATTTTATTATAAAATAATATTTCTACCTTTTCTTAATGTGCCTCTCACCCTCTAATAAAAGTTCACTCCCCATTCTCTCTAATTCACACCATCAAAGCCTTTTGGATCGGCCAAACCCTGCCCAAATACCCTCTCAAATGTCCTACCATAATCCTATAGGCCTTCTTTTAGTTAGAAATCCAATCTAAGGAGCCCTTTTCATCAAATAAAATGGAATAACTCAAAGACAAGGTAAATATTTCAACACCTCTTTCAAGTTCATTTCTTCTACCACTTCCTCATTCTTTGTTGTTTCCATTATAAAATAATAACTCTAGTATCATTGGTAAACTGTGATGTTATTATAAATATGGTAGAACTGTATTCATTATTCTATCCATCCATTGATTTACATGCCACCATACGTGCGTACGTACGACTTATCGTCTCCACGTCGTGGTGTAAATGGTATTCAATACATTATTATTTGGATAGGTATAATAATGATTTAAATTTATGTAAATAATACATATAAAATGATAATTATTCTGTATTTATGATATACCATCCAATTATATATTATTTTAATATCAAAAGAATGATATTGTCGCTCGTGCGTTTGTACGGATTATAGTCTCCATGAACGCGATGAGATTCATTCCCCATCGTATCCATTCAAGAATAATTTTCATTAGATGATCAAAAATAATGTTTAAATACTTAATATCATTTTGAATATGAATAAGATACATTTTATATATAACAAACATTACTTACTTAAAAAAGAATATAAAGAAAAAACAAATCAGTTAACACCTCAAACGACAATAATACTAAGATATTATTAACAAAGAAATGTTAAAAGATCATATATGATATCATATTAATGTATATGATTCTTGTATAATTTAAAAACAAATATTTAACCATTATACATGATGTTAACCTACCCTAGAACAAGGAAAAGTACAAGCTAAGGGTTAATTTCACAGTCTTATTATTATCTATGGTATTTTGTACGTAAGCATCTACTATGACATATTTATCATCCACATCCATGATTCATAAAAATGTATTCCAAATTTTATTAACTATTTACTAGACTATGGGTTCAAGTAATTTATACACTTGTTTGACTTTTTATAAAATGGTTTGACTGTGGATATATTATTTTTATACTATTCATGGTTTTTGGATAAATTATTGACATTTAGTATGAAAGTTTTAATACGAATGTTTATGATATATTTAAACGTTTTCATATGAGGAATTCATTGGACATAGTAAGTGACAGGTGGAGCCCAGTATAGATCATCAGTGCATCGGTAGGTCTCATGAGACAAACTAGTGTCTTGGCATAATTCCTTGACAAAATCATATTTTTAGTCTTGGCACAAGGCCTTGACTATGTTGTTATGAAAGTTTGGAATTATGCATTTCATCATTATGAAAGTGGCTATTGATATTTCATGTGAATATTTAACTAGTAGAATATCCATGTGAGTAAGTAAATGGAATTATTTTCATTTATATTTTCCGTATTATGATGACGTTTATGTTTAAAAGGATTTTGTATTAGTTTTATACATCGCCTTAATGGTTTATGTGTATTTATGAAAGTTTCTGCTATATTTTTATCCTTATTGAGAATTTGAGCTCACCCCTTTCAACTATTTATTTTTCCTAGGATGTGGAGAAGAATATTGTGATTGAACTGTAGTGATAGTCTATGGGATCTCAATTTTGTCTATGTAAACAATGTTTTGGTTGTTTTTTATTTTATGATGTAATGTAAACATTATGAATGAATCTAATACTTCTAAGGATACTAAAATAATTTGTCTTTTGAGACTTTATCTTTTGTGATCAAGCCAATGTTATGTAATAATGCATTGACTCTAGGTAACTTGGGTCAGAGGGTTAAAGTTGGTATCATAGGGAGTTTAGTACAATCCTTGGAATCTAGATTTAGATAAACTATGATTACAACACACATCCCTAACATAGAATTTGAGTATTAGTATAGATGAACTTCCTAGAATTTTGGTACGGTAGACATTTTGTGAGTTTTCCAATCAATACATCCCTGTCTAGATATGAGCAGGTAGAGGCAGCTCTAGCATAGATGTACATAGGGGTAAAACCGGAAAACACTGCTTTGAGCAAGACTCGAAAGAGAACTGGTGCCCGACAACGGGTCTTGCTGCACTCTTGGTTACAACACTCTTGGAAGATATGATTAGGATAATTCTCACAAACCATTATGAAGGGTTTATGATAATATACTTCCAATATTAAATCATTTTTATGATTATAGATTATATCCATAAACTGTTCAATTTATGTTATGTTTTTTACAAGTTTGTATTTATGTATTATGATTCATAAACTAATCTAGTGTATTCCATTGTTTTGAAATGGTTTCTAGTGGATGGAATAGAAACTATATCAATGAATTCACTCCATGTTGGGATTTCCTTATTCATTAAGATAATTATAGTGGAGCTGGTGATACAACTGGTGTTGATTGCCTTATCACTATACTGGGGAAACTCACTAAGGTTATGAAAAATAACCTTACCCGTATAGAGCACCCTGATCTACAGCGTAGAGGATCAATGATAGATCTCTTCATGATGAATCTTCCACCAATATTCAATGGGGGTACAAATCCAATAGTAGCTGGTCAATGGATAAATTCCTTAGAAAAAATATTCCATGCCTTCGGGAGTAGCGAAAGGGAAAACGTTTTCATGGTAGTTTACCACCCCACTAGAGATGCTGATCAATGGTGGTCATTGATTCAATACACAATATAAGACGATGAAGTATCATATATTTAATAGAGGGAGTTTAAGGAATTTTTCTTTGAAATATACTTTCCTCATGACAATCGAACATATGTGGAAAGGCAATTTCTGAGTCTGAGGCAAAAGGAGGATGAGAATGTCACAAAGTATGTAGCTAATATTATAAGGATAGCGAGGCATGCTGCAGATTATATATAACCCAATATGTAAGATTGATCATTTCTTTTATGGCTTAAAAACATTTCTCCATCGAGCATTAGTCTCAAAATCATTCTCGTCGTACGATGATATTGTCTTATGTGCTATCAAGATAGAAAACGAATTCACTATTTCTAAAGACTTTAAAGAAAAGTAAGGGAAGAAGAGAACTGCTGAACACTCTAGAAATAAAAATAAGGGGATGAATGGAAATTTTGAATAACCATCTTTAAGTAAATGTGGGAAGAAACGCCCTGGTACTATCCTTAAGGGAAGGGTAGTCTGTTACTATTTTGGTGAAAAAATCCACCATGCTTGTGAATGAAAGGGGAAGAAAGAGGTTGTCGATGTTTAATGATACAATTGTAGAGAAAGGGGATATTATGCAAATGAATTTCACAAGCATCATGGGAAATTATCTCAAAAAAGTCCATGGGATCAAGGCCAATATTATTCTATCACTACTGCTGAGGTTGAAGCTCTGAAAGACATATTGACAGGTAATTTAATGGTTTCCTAAAGTTGATCCAATGCTTTATTTGATTCTGGATCATCACATTGTTTCATATCTTTAGAGTTGGATATGAAAATTAGATATTTCCAATTTGATTTTACAAGGGAGTTTTCAGAAAAAACTCTTAAGGGGAGTATCATTGCAATAAAGTTTTGTGAATCAGTTCCCATTAAGGCATATAAACATTTTTTATCTGCTGATCTCATTGGTATACCCATGTTTTAATTTGATATAATCCTCGGTATATATTGGCTATCATGCTATTATGAGAAAATTTAATCTAAGAAGAAGGAGGTTACAATTTTTAGGATGATAAAGAGTACCTTATCTTTAGAGAAGAAACGTCACCACCTAATTATTATCTAGATCCACCCCCAATAGCTCAACTAAATTCAATTAATGGTGAGGAAGAGAATGAAATAACTATAGGTGAGGAATGAAATGTTCAAATAGAGGATATACCTATTATGAAAGAATATATAGATGTTTTTCCAGTAGAATTACATGGACATCCTCCAGAATGAGAAATTGAGTTTTCCTTTGATTTAATTTTTAGATCAAGGCCCCTATCGAAGACCCCTTATAGAATGGCCACTGTAGAATTAGAGGAACAAAAGAAAAAACTAGATAAATTGAGTAATAAGGAATTTATTCCCCCTATTGTTTCTTCATGGGGAGCCACTTTCCTTTTTTTGAGAACAAATATGGCTATATGAGGTTGTGCATTGACTATATTTAGATCAATGCTATGAAAATAAAGAATAAGTATCCCCTACCTCACATTGATGATTTATTTGACCAAATCAATGGAGATAAATACTTTTAAAATATTTAAATTCGATCAGGATATCATCAGTTGTGGGTGAAGAAGGAAGGAATTCTGAAAACAACATTTCGAACTAGGTAGGGGCATTACGAGTTTACAGTAATTCATTTTGGATTGACTAATCCACCCTCTGTCTTCATGGATATAATGAATAGATTTTTCAAGGAATACCTTGATGACTTTGTAGTGGTTTTTATTGATGATATCTGGGTATACACCAAAATATATGAAGGTCATGAAAATCAATTGCGCATTATCCTGAAGACTTTTAGAAGACACGAATTATATGGGAAGTTTAGCAAGTTTGAATTCTGGCTTCAGGAGATTTCTTTTCTTGGCCATATTGTCTCTAAGGATGGAATCTCTGTTGATCTTTATAATACCATGGCAATCCAAGAATGGATAGCATGGATGAGTATAATTGAGGCACGTAATTTTATTGGTTTAGCAGGTTATTATCAACGTTTCATCCAGAATTTTGCCAGGTCAGCTAAACCCTTAACAAAGATCCCATGAAAATGGGTTAAATATGTTTGTAAAAAAGATTGTGAAGAATGTTTTGAATAATTGAAGAGAATATTATTCAATGATCCTATCATGACTCTACCATTGGGTAATCATGGGTTTGTTATTTATAGTGATGCTTCAATGAAAGGACATGGATGTGTCCTTATACAGAATGATAGGGTTATTTCCTATACATCACGACAGCTAAAAATAATGATCAAAACTATCCTACTAATTATCTTGAGTTAGCAGCTGTAATACTTGCTTTGATAATTTGGATATAGTATCTATTTGGTGAAAAATGTGAGATATATTTAGATCACAAGAGTTTGAAGTATATTTTATCACAGAAAGAACACAACTTGAGGAAAAGGAGTTGGCTTGATCTACCTAAGGATTATGATTTCACTATACACTATCCCCCGGGGAATGCAAATAAGGAGGCAGATGCTTTGAGTAGAAAAGATTATGGATTTTAAAACAAGATGAGAGTTGAAAAAGATTCTATATACATGGATCTAGTAAAGGTGGATTTGGGAATCACCATGGAAGGTGAAACATCAATACTCTTTCAAATGGTTTCCAAACCATCATTACTAGAAAGGATAAAGTGTTCTCAGACTGGTGATTAAGAGTTTCAAAAAAAAAGATTAAAGGTGTGAATGATAGGATATTGAGTGACTTTGTGTTTGAAGATGTATTTTTTAAATTTGGGAAGATACATTTTGTTCCTAATATACCTGATCTAAAAAGATAATTTTTGGATGATACTCATAGTTCAAATTTATCTATACACCATGGGAGAACCAAAATTTATAGATATTTGAAGAAACATTTTCATTCGGATAACACAAAAAGGGAGACTGCTGATTTTATGTCAAGATGTATTGTTTGTCAACAAGTGAACGTTGTAAGGAAATAGCCTGGAGGAGTGATGAAACCTTTTCCAATACCTAAGTGAAAAATGTGATAATATTATGATGGACTTTGTCATGGGACTACGAAAGACTTTGAGAAGGAATGATGGAATATGGGTCATTGTTGATTGTCTTACCAAGTCATCACATTTTATTGCTATAAGGTAAGATTTACCACTAGAATGTTTAGAAATAATATATATTAATAATGTTGAAAGACTTCATTCAGCAGCAGTATCTATTGTTTCTGATTTTGATCCTCGTTTTACATCATGATTTTTGAAAATCCATCATAATGCCCTGGATACTGAACTTTGTTTGAGAACATTCTACCACTCCCAAACTGATGGACAATCAGAACAGACTATTCAAATCTTAGATGACATGTTGAGATCATGTTCACTTGACATTCAAAGAATGTAGGATCAATATTTACCTCGGGTATAATTTTCCTATAACAATAGCCTCTATTCAAGTATTCAGATGGCACTGTATAAAGCATTATATAGAAAGAGATGTCTCACACTAACCTATTGGGAGGTTGTTAGAGAAATAAAACTCATAGGCCCAGAACTTGTGGAGGAAATGATGGAAAAAGTAAAGGTAATCAAAACACACATCAAAGCAGCTCAATGTAGCCAGAAGAGCTATGTCGATAACTAAATGAAAGATTTTTAATTTTAGGTAGAAGATCATGTTTTATTGAAGGTATCACCATGGAAGGGTGTTATACATTTTGGTAAGAAAGGAAAATTTAGTCATAGGTACATCAGACCTTTTGAAATTATAGAACTAATTGGGGATATAGATTACCATTGGGAAATGCCGCCATGCCTTTCCAATGTTCATGATGTATTCCACATATCACTATTGAGAAAATACAATCCTTACCCAACATATGTTCTCACCTATGTGGAATTAGAACTGGAATCTGATCTGTCTTATTGCAAAGAGCATGGCATGGTTCTTGAAACAATAGAACAAGTGTTGACAAACTAGACGGCTCGTCTGGTAAAAGTTATATGAAGAAACCATAAGATGGAAGAGGCAACGTGGGATCCCGAGGAACATATGATGAAGAAACACCCAAGTATTTTTATGTAGTAATACTATAGAAATTTCCAGGATGAAATTATTTAAAGGAGGAGAGAATGTAACACCCCAAGTTTCAACCGCACACTTCTCCTTGAATAATACTATAGCATGTGTTGTACGCTTCTTCGAGTTCTAACAGAGCACTACTAATCAAACTAGCCGTTATGAATAGTAATTAACACTTTTTAAAATTTAATAAATTATATATTTCAAAATTTACTTCATTTTTTGGATTCGAAATATTGAAATTAGCTTAGGGTGAATTTCTGGTATTTTCTAAAAACAACCTTTTTTTGTAATAGTGAAAAACACTGAGTTATAGTTTAAAACCAAATTTTTATTTAAATAATAATATTTTTTATTTAAATTTATTTTAGGTAAAAATAGATGCATAATACGTTTATAAGTTTAATATAATTCAATGGAGCCAGTTTATAATAACATTTGATATATAAAATTTTATTGAACATTTCACTGCCTTTTTACCACCTACTAAGAGATTTGAAAATTCACATAAAACATAATTTTACCACTTATTTGAGTGAAATTTCAAATATCCGAGTGACATAGTTGATATCAGTAAGAAAAATGGGGTTCAATAAGATGAAAATAATTTTTGGTGAATAGTATTTTTTTACTTTTATTTACCATAGTTAAAAGTAAATGGGGTAATTAAGGGTAAAAATGATATTATTATTACCCTAACACATGTCCTAATTCTATTGGATAAGTTTAATTCGTCCAAAAGAAACCTTAGGAATAAAATATGATCATTTAGGTCTTCTTGGATTAGATTAGGACATTTATTATTATTTTATTCAAAGAAGAGTTTAAAGTGTTAAATTCAATTACTGATAACTAAACCATTTTTAATACATGGTTAAGCATAAAATAAGTTTGAATATAAATATTCATTATAAATATAAATAAATTTACTACATAATGGTATTTTATTTATAATTTTTAAAGTTTATACATTTAAATTTATTTATGACACAATGATGATGCATTAATTACCTAATAAATGAAATATTAAAGAATTGATATTATAAATATCCAAATAAATGAAATTTGGGTCTTTTTATGAATTAAAGTAAATTTTTAGGTTAATATTACATGTTAGGGTTGGTTATATGAATTTTCATCAAAGTAATAATCTTGTTATGAATTTAGAAAAAAAATACCAAGTAGTGTCAAAATTGTAATAAAAGAGTTTTTAAAATAAATATTACCTTATTAATTGATATTATATCCCTAAAGAACTATTGTTCAGCCAAAATAATTATATAATGATAGGTTTAACATTAATGAACCACTTGGGGTTTTTTAGGAAGTTTATAGTATGTTTATTTATAATATAATATTAAAATACAAAGAGACATGGTAAATGTCAAACTATTTAACTAAGAGTTAAATCCAAAATATAAAGTTAATATATTGACCCAAACCTGTCTAAAACCTATTGGTTGGGTGGATTCGGACCCATCCACACCATATCATTTAAAGAATTCATTTTTTATCCATTATAAATAGTAAATTATTTTATTATAAAATAATATTTCAAGTTGTTCCTAAGGTGCCCCTCACCCCTCTTATAAAAGGGAACTCCGCCTTCTCTCTAATTCACACTGTCAAAGCAATTTTGCTCTATAAAAACCTCTAAAAATACTATCTAAACTATACTACCTTCATCCAAGAGGCCTTCCTTTAGTCAGAAAGTCATCCTAAGGATCCATTTTGATCAAATTAAAAGGAAGAACCCGAAGAAGAGGTAATTATTTCATCACATCTTTCAAGTTTCAGTCTTCTTCCACTTCTTATTTGTTTGTTGTTTCCATTATAAAATAATAACTACATTATATTATATATACTTTGATGTAATTATAAATATTATAGAACCATATTCATTATTCTATCCATCCATTGAATGACATTTCCCCATACGTGCATACGTACGACTTATGGTCTCCACGTCGTGGTGTAATTGTTATTCAATACATTATTATTTTGATGGATATAATAATGATGTGTAATTGATGTGAATAATAAATATAATATGATAATTATTCTGTATATATGATATAATACACAATTATATATTATTTTAATATCAAAATAATGATATCATCACTCGTGCCTACGTACGGATTGTCGTCTCCAGGAACGCGGTGAGATTCATTCCCCATCATATCCATTCAAGAATAATTTTCATTATATGATTAAAAATAATGTTTAAACACTAAATATCATTCTTAATTTGAATATGATATATCCTATAGATAGAAAGCATTACTTATGTAACTAAGCATATAAAGGAAAACGAATCAGTTAACTCCCGAAATGACGATAATACCAAGATATTATTAACAAAGCAATGTTAAAAGATAATATATGATATCATATTAATGTATATTATTATTGAATAATTTACTAACAATTATTTCACCATTATATAGGGGGTTAACCTACCCTCAACCAAGGAAAATAACAAGGTAAAGCTTAATTTCAAAATCACTTTATTATCCGAGGTTGTTTTTAGTAAGTATCTGATGGGTCCTCTTTATCATCCTCATCCATGTTTCTTAAAAATGTATTCCAAAACATTTTTACTATTTACTAGACTATGGGTTGAATTCATATATAACCTTGTTTGAATTTTTATAAAATGTTTTGAAAGGAATATTTCCTTCATTTTCCGAACAATGTAACTTATGAACTTTTCGTCAAAATTATAGTTAGAATGTTTTTTAACTTATACAGCAGGTGCAGTTATATTCCACCATTATAAAAATGTTGAAGAATCCCTTACAAGATTATATGAATATTTTCAAAATAAATGTTTTCTTTTATAATTATATTATTTTTATATGATTTCAAAATAGTAAGAGATATTTATATAAAAAAGTTTTTCATTTCATATATATCAACATATTTTGATTGATATTAAGCTTATATGAAGTTGATATATTATGATACAACACTTCCATGTTGTATTGTAGGCTTTGTGATATTTTCGACTAAGGATGTGTTATTTTTATACCATTCATGATTTGTGGGAAAAGTATTGACATTTCGTAACCTATTTTAATATGAATGTTTATGTTATGTTTAATCCTTTTCATATGGGAAATTCATTAGACTTATTAAGTGACGGGTAGAGACCACTATATCTCCTCAATGCATCGGTAGGTCTCATGAGACTAACTAGTGTCTTGGAATAAGGCCTTGACAAAATTTTATTTGTAGTTTTTGAGTATGGGGTTATGAAAGTCTGGAATTATGCATTCCATCATTATGAAAGAGGCTATTGATATTGCATGTGAATATTAGACAACTAGAATATCCATTGAGTAAGTAAATTGAATTATTTTGATATATATTTTCCATATTAAGAGGAAGTTTATTTTGAAATGGCTTTTTTAGTTCTATACATTGCCTTAAATGTTTATGGTTATTTATGAAAGTTTTTTCTATATTGTTATCTTTACTGAGCATCTGAGCTCACCCCTTTCTATGTTTTATTTTTCCCAGGATGCGAAGAATTATATTATGACTGAACTTTAGGGATAGTATATGGGATCTTAGTTTTTTCAATGGAAACAATGTTGTTGTCGTTTTCCATTTTATGATGTAATGTAAAACTTATGAATGTATCTAGTACTTCCAAGGCTACTAAAGTAACCGGTCATTTGAGACATGATCTTTTGTGATCATGCCAATTTTATGTAATAATTCACCGACTCTAGGTAACTAGGGTCAAGGCATTATAGAAATATATGTATTAGAATGAATTAAAAACATTATAAATTTTAATTATTCCATTTTAATAAATTATATATTATATGGGTTTGTTATCAACCATTTGGAATCCATTTTTGTACAAAAATATATTTAAATTATTATAAAAAATTAATCAATTACATGTGTGCCACTATAAGTGAACCTCTCTATTCTTCTATAGGCACTTAGAGAATATTTTTAATTTGAAATGAAATGAAAATTAAACTCATTAAATCAATCCTAATGACCTAGAATACAATTACTTATTACAAAACCATCCCATGAAGGAAATACATATAAACCTAATATGTTTGTATGAAGAAGTTGTATATCTTTAACCCTTGTGTTTTCATTTTATTTCTTCTTGAAACACCTTATAATATTATTTAACTATGATTATATAAAAATATAATAATTCTAAATTAACTGATATGTCCTTATGATAGTGTTATAACCTATATCTATTTCATCCCTAGAATTTATCACACAATTTTACATGTTTTTTAACACACTCTTTATTAATTAAAACACAGCAATAATGAGGCACAATTTCATTAGAAGGATTGTTTCATAATACATAATAGAAACACTAAAAAAACTAATTATTTCATTCACCGTAATGAAATTCTATGTCATTTTATGCTCTTAAATTTTCTAGGCCAAACCTCTGGAATAAATAGAATAAATGGATTAGGAAAAATCCCTATAAGGGAATAAATATGATAATGAAACATAACATGTGAGTCTATGGTAAAACATGATATCATAATAGAGAATTATAATTAGAAATAAAAATGAAAAATAATATAAATATCACTGTATCATTATATCAAGGTATCAAACGATTAGGTAATCATACTATATATGTTTCAAAAACATATAACATGACCAAAACATGTGTCAAGGATAACTACCTAGACAATATCACATGGTGGATAATTACCCATAATAGATTTTGATTGATAACTAGTACAATTCCTAGAACATGATGAGAAAGAATCCTTATGAAATAAATTAGATCTATATTAAGGTGAACAGATCATAAATGATTCATTAATATATCTTCCACCAAAAAAACTAATAATGATCTATACATGTTTGAATTACCCCTAAAATGAAACGGGTTCAATAATGTTGTCTCATATCATAACTAAAGGAAATTTCATAATGAACTAATTTGATAGATTATCCTAACAAATGTATTATCCTAGTAAACTAATTTGAGATTTACATAGGTGTATATGTAAGCGACATATATATATATAGAATTTAAAATAAATTTCTGACATCAATGGTTTTCATTATTACAGAAAATCTCTTTAAAATATCACATGGAATATTTCCTGAGGAAAATAAACTATTCATTATAAAATTAAATATTTTAAATATAAGTATTAAAAAAATATTATATACCTTATTTTACTATAAAATATCAAAGGAAAATTGTCAATGATTTCTCCAAGAACTAAGTGGACATGATTGCAGGTAATTTCATACATGTCTTAGAAGTTAAAAACATTGTTCAACAATATTGTAAATAGATAGAAAATTTATATAATATTCCTTTTTAATTTTTTTAAAATAGTAAAAAGAGGAAGAAAATATATAATAATTCATTTATAAAATTATAAAAATATTATTGAATTTTTTTAAGAAAATCTATTTGTGGATGAAGAAACATTTTTGACAGAATTGAGGAATAAATACTGATTTTATTAAAAAAATTATGAATATCTATAATTATAAATTAGCTAAAATTTGGTCTACTACATGAAAATATAATTATTATCATGAGGATAATAATATTTATTTTCATTAAGAAATATGTATCAAACAATTCCTCAAAGAGGGACATATTAATAATAAATCTTAAATAATAATAAACCATTAACAATTTAGTATCTTTTCATCATAGCCCCCATGAAATAAGTAACATCAGATGAAAAATTTAATACCATTAATTAAAATATAATCACAATAAAAATTTAATGGGGTAGTATATAAACCACAAAAATGAAATAAGTGGTTAATATATAATATGTATCAAAATAGTGATAGTGAGACAATAAAATCATTATAAGTTTATATCATTGAAGTGAAAATTAATCAAAAATTTTATTGTCTTTGTAAAATGAAATTAAATATAAAAAAATTGTTCAAATAATATAAATAATAAATGGTTATTACACAAAACAAAATATCTTATTAAAGGAAATGAAGAAGTTACTTTGTCCCAAGAAAAGAAAATATTTTCTAAAATTACCCACCAGTGGGAATTTTTAAATTCAAATCGCATTCAATGAAATAAATTAATTTCTATCATAAAATAACATAAATTTTGAGGTATTCATGATATTTAATGTAAAATTTAAATTTTATACACCATAAAAAAATAAATTCATTCATAATATTAAATTATTCGTAAATATAATGATATTGAGATAAAAGACATTAACATGAGTCAATACATGATGCATGTTTATTTTAAATCATGTATAATAAACCAATAAAAAAAATTTAAGAACATTTTCCATTTTTAATAAATTTTATTTATACCTTTTATTTAATTTATTTTAATTCCATATTTAATTACATATTTTGTTATTTCCATTATAGGTTTTTTCAGGACCCTTGGTTCATAATTTCAAAATTACATCGGTGTGTTGACCGTGTTCGAAGGTGTCATTATTATATAATCTCCATAATAATATAATGATATAATTAGTATATTTATATGTAAATTAATTATTTAAAACCATCTATTAAATATGGAAATGAAAAATGAAATAAATTCTGATCATGGAGATGGTAGGAGGTACGTACACATGCGTAGTGTTTCAATTTTTTAACGATCATGATTGAAGAAGGTAAATTTTATTTTAGGATTATATAATGATAATTATATAAAAAATTTCTTATTATTTCGTTAACTATTCTTACATATACTGTCACGACCTATCCCTCAGGGCCTGTGCTGTGACTACCCCAAGCCCGCCTTCCATAGGCTAGGGGCTCACAACTAGCACCGAAAGGCGTATTCCCTAAAACCGGGAAGGCATTACATTTATTTATTGTAGACACACAGAACCAAGCACACAATGAGATAGAAACACATGTAAACTACATATTAAAAAGAGTGTGAACAAAAAGAAAAATGGGCCATAATATAAGCCCTACTAGAAAGTATAAGAAAACTGAAAAGTACCAGTAAACTGAAAGAGCTCCTATGGACTCCCACAAAGGATATGAGTACCTCATCAGGACCACATAGTATCCTAGTAATACAGACCCCAAAAGGATCCTAGAGTAGTCCCACATGTATTCCTTAAGCAGATCCATGTCGGACCTCAATCACAGACCCCCAAAGGATCCCAAAGCAAAGACCCACATATGATGCCTTTGTCATGTTACAGCCAGCTACAAGGTTCTCGCACTAAGCTCGCTTGATTCTAGGGGGGGTCCACTACACAATCCACAGGTCGATAATAAATCTTCCATGAAGTCCCACAAAGAAGTATCGTAATGTTCTGTCATGAAAAATAGGTTTAAATGCAATTGATGGTGTGTCAATTGGACGCCAGATCAGCAAGTTATAGGCCTTTTAGTCCCGAGGGCCTAGATGGATTCGTGTTCGATCCAACCCATCCATACCATAAATTAATCCAAATCTCATGTGGGGTATACCAAAAGAACCATCTCTATCCAGGGCTTCTAATGTTGTAGACTGTTCATCAAACTGAAGCCCGAAGCTCAATCCAAAAGAGTCAAAATGGTTCGATATTGGTCTGGGTCCGGTCGGACCAACCCGACCAGGCCTGGGTTGACCTGAACCGGTTTAGTTTGACCTGGACGGCTGGGTCCAGACCTACCCACCGACGTGGCCCACTGGGCTCATAGTGCAGCAGCCTGTGGGGCGGGGCGGCCCGTGATGCGGTAGCCCACCGCATCTGGCTAGATGGTTGGACTCTCCTCTACGAGGCGCAGTCTCGTGCCGCTCCATTTCCGGCTGCCAGCATCGAGACATTCGTGCCTCGACTTGCCGTCACGGAACAAGGTTGAGGGTCTTCTCCACCGGGCGGCGAAGATGCACGCTGCCGCTCCTTTGTGCGGCTGGCCGGAGTGTCGGCCTCCGCCCTAGCTCCACCGAGGAAGACGGGCCATGACCCTTCTCCGGCGGTGTGGTCGTGTTGCTGCCTTCGTGGCGGACGATCGTGGTGCCAACCACCATTTTTGAGCCCCACTAGTGTCAGTCTCTGTTGTCCTCCATCACGAAGAACACATTAAGAACCATAATGATTTACAGAGAGGTTGGTCCATGTTCGTTTTGCCCACACCCTCCACGTTAGGGTGCTGGAAACTGGCTCATTAATTCTTGAATCATGATGAAAATCAATAATGGGTAAGGGGGTATTCAAAAAAACAAACCCTACAAGATATCCCGCAACATCCTCCCACCAAGTTGAAAGAATCACGGTTCAACCCGTTAGTCGGTTGAACATTGTTATTCTTATAAATTCTACAATGGGGAAGAGGATATCAAAAAACCCAAAAGAAATAACCCCCAACCTCAAGCTCATTGGAGAGCATCTACATTTGAGGAATTGTAGATGTTTTTCGTCCCCCACAAATAGCCTCAAATGACATCACTCATTCGTCGATCTCCAATTTGGGTATTTGGTGTCCCTCGTCACCTCCCGCTTGTATCGGCTCCACCCTCCAGGTGTTTGGCATCACTGTAATTTTTCAGCACTTCGTTACATGGCGAAGCAGTGCAAACACCTCTCCTCAAGCTCCATATAAATAGGAGAGGGGAAAGGTGTGAAACATTAGGGGGATTAATGGAGGCCCATTAATTAGGAACCTTCTAAATTCCACAATGGTGTGGTTACATAGAATTGAATTTTCAATCCATTTATTGGCTTGAAACGTCATTGGTCCCACCTTACGGCTCGTCCATTGGAGGAGTAGAATAAAAATAAAATAATAATTTTTTTAATTATTCAATTAAATGATCCAAAAACTAATTTTTTTCTCCGGACCTACTACAGTTGAGGTGACAGTCCCTTTATGTGGATATTGGCACTATGAGCTCAATGGTGTCCTCATATTTCAATTCCGAGAACCTGTTCAAAAGTTACAAAACACTACTTGTGCATTTACTGAGCGTACCGGAATAAAAGATAAATAAAATTAATAACAGTCACCCTTGATGCACACAAGTTAATGTAAGGGTCTGAATAAGTGAAACAAGCCCCCAAAAACCCAACTGTACTCTCGGATTTCCAATCTGAGTTACCATTTTAAGGTTACGGATTTTACAAATGAATAATTGTTATTTAATTATTTTATTTACTGCAAAAAACTAAATTTCAATGGTGGACCACACCGACCAATGTTATTATTTTCCTAATGATAGAATACCCTCATGAGTTCAGCGGTGGTCTTGGATTTTCAATCTGAGTAACCATTTGTGAGTTTTAAGAATTTAAAAAATAAAATAATTTATTAAATTATTATTTTCACGATTATGCCATTTTTTGGTTTTCTCACAGGAGGCTTGCGCCGACTAAAATTAAGTCACATCTATGATAAACCCGCCACCCTAAACACAATAATGCCCTTAGATTTTTGATTCATGTTACTATTTAAGAGTTATTCCACATTTTTTGGAAAACAACTTATGTGTGCTAATTAGAACTTTACCAAACGACGATAGATCATTTCGGGCACTCCGAGCCTCGGAATTGTGTGCCGTCAGATTTCACGGTGTTGAAATAATTCAATATTAAAAAATTATATGGAATTCCCAAGACATTAAATTATCCCCACCTTAGTTATTTACATCCTCAAAAGCCACAACAAAGGGAAAACAACCAAAAGAGGGTACTGAGCATGAATCTGAGCCTCCCGCTCCCATGTGCTCTCTTGTAGATCTCATGCTGCCAGGGTACGCACACCAAAGGAATCGAATGCCCATGAAGGACCCACTCCTGTCGAACCTCAATCTCTACTGGAACATTTGAAAATGTCTCCCCATCATCGATGTCTGGCTCGCTGTGGTTGATGATGTTGGATGGGTCATGCACGTATCATTTGAGCTGGGATACGTGGAAATTTTGTTGCACTCGGTGCAACTAAGGTGGAAGAGATAAGAGGTAATCCACCTCGCATACTCTTCTTCGGACCATAATGGGTTCGAAGAACCTCAGATATAACTTGTTGCCCCGACCAAATCTCTATAAACCTCATCAGGTGGAGACCTGTAAGAATACGTGGCACCTCTCCTGGAACTCAAAGGGTTTCTGTATCTTGTCGGTATAAGACTTATTCCAACTCTACGTAGTCTTCATTTTCTGATAAGTGAGACATTGTGATAAAAAATATTCCACTACTTCCTTCATCTCTAGCCACCAGTACTGACACCGGCATTCCTGGTATATTTTCACCACACCAGGATGTACCACCAGAGGGGATGTGTAGTAATCCCTCCACATTTCCTCCCGAAGAACCACTGGTACTGTGGAATGTCCTCTCAAGATGAGGATGTTGTCCCCACCTATAGAAAATCCATCACGTGCCTTCCCTGAGGATATCTGAGCATTTTGAGCCTCACAATCAATGCCCCCAAGTTGTGCCACCCTAACTCACTGAAGGAGTGTGGGAGTGACTATCATAGACTGATGATAAGATTCTTTGTCACCTCACTCAGCATCTGCAGGCCAGACCTCCTACTGAGTGTATCTACTACCACTTTCCCCTTCCGAGAAGTATATATTTTCTTAATGTCATAGTCCTGAAGGAACTCTAGACACACCATTGGGAACAGATAACTCAAAACTCTTACTTCCGGGAGTGTAAGGATGGACGACTCAAGAGTGATCAGCTGCAACCTCCTATGCATGAGTTTATCCTGTGCTGCCTGGGTTTCGTTTTTTGTCGGCTACAGAAAACTTCATTCCAATGTTTTAGATAAACTACAACCTTTGTGACTAAAAAATTCAATCTGATTATGAATTATGGATGTCCAATCCATACCCAAACTAACTTCGTAAGGCCTCAACAACACCACCCAGAGTTTCGAACCGACACTCTCATCTCAAGGGTCAGATCACACCATCGTTGTATGTGTGATTATTGAGTCTCCTCCCAAAGGTATCATCCGACCCGAGGGTCAAGTCAAGGGCTTAATCGGAAACTCTAAGTCTTGTATACAATTCATGGAAAGAAGGTATAATTTGTACCTATTTCTATTTATACAACATCGAGTAGTAGAAATAGACCGTACCTAGAATCAATACTAGATCCCTTGGGTCACACACCATGACAGCATTCAGCTACTCACATCCCCTGTCCTCCAGCTCCCTAAGCCTATGGGGGTCCAAAAAGGGGGGGTTGTAACATGTCGAAAAGTACACCACCTCATGATGCTCTCCTAGCTCAGCTTCCACGTCTACTGCCCTGTAGATTCATCTGTCCCTAACAATTCTTTTTCCCGAAACATTTTTCAATCCCATGTATCTATGAATGTATTAGGTTTCTTGTTTTCCCACTACTAACAGTCACTAGCTGTATCCGCTCAGCCAATGAACATTCAACCAAAAAGGTAATCTCTAGCACCCCAACATAAGTAGGAATGAATAAAGAAATAGTGATGGATTCGCCATCCATAATCACACTGCGCTCAAAATTCCGAGCCTCGAAGCACAGATCGTATCTTATTCATATAGTACCAGGAATGATTGGTATGCCCCCTGGAATACTCAACTACCGACATGTCGTCTTGCCAAAGCTATAGAAACTCTAGAGAACTCTTTTCCACCTCCCCAAGCCATTCCTCAGCCGCATGTGAGATGGGATCGCCTCAGAACCTGAGGGGTATTTGATGATGAATCACGTGCAAGGCACTAAACCTATATGTTTCCTCTACTGGTACCAACGGACAATGATATAGCCTACACACTACCCGAAGGTACTATCTCAGGTAATGGTCCACGTACAGAAGCCTAATCAATATGTGGGCCATCCTCATGGTCACTCACCGAAAAGGACTAATAGATAAGATCACCATATACTCTACTTGTATTACAACTAGGCAGAAAACTATAGCAACCACCTCCATCTATCCCTCAACTGTGTGGGAATTTGTCTCACCTCGAAACCTCGGATGCCTCTCCGATAGGAACTCATGTAACTCGTTCAGTCATCGTGCACCGTCCACCATTGCGGTTGGTGGTAAATTCTGCCCAACGGGTGGTGGTTCTACTGGTACACCACACAAAGAAGCCAACATAGTAAGAGGGTCCTACACCAGAGCCTCTTCGCTCAGTGGTCGTCATTGTGTTCTCTCTTGGGAATCCTTGCTGGCTATCTACGCAGCGACATCCTGATGAAGAGAAGGTGTGCCACAGTCATTATGTTATACCTAGTGAGCTAACTCAATGAAATCAAAAATAAAAATTTAAAAAAACACACACAATCAGTGTTTTCGCGTGCCAAGTCAAATATCTGAATCCGGGTCCTGGTGTATTGATACGTAGGCCACCACACCGATAGTGGATTCCCCAAACATAAAAACACACTCAAAACACTTAAGACTATTTCCACACAGAAAAGATCAGTGTCCTAATTTTATGGTAGAACCAACTCCTCTGATAACAATTTGTCATGACCTGTCACCCGGGGCCTGTGCCATGACTCCCCCAAGCCCGCCTTCAATAGGCTAGGGGCTGGCGACTAGCACCGAAAAGAGAATTCCGTAAAATCAGGAAGGAATTGCCTTTAATTCCTATAAACACACTCAACCAAGCACACAATAGGATAAGAAAACATGTAAACCGTATAGTAAAAAAGAAAGTGTACAAAAAGATAATAGGGCCAGAATACAAGCCCAACTGGAAAGTACAAGAAAACTGATAAGTACACGTAAACTGAAACAGCACCTGGGAACTCCCTCCCAAGATTCTAGTACATCGTCAGACCCACAAAAGATCCTAGTACAAAAGACCAAAGAAATATCCTAGAGTAGTCCCACATTGATTCCTAGAGCGGATCCATGAGGGACCCTCAATCACAGTCCCAAGAAGGTTCCCAAAGCACAGACCCACCTAGTATCTCGTTCTCATGTTACAGCTAGTTACACAGTTCATGCACTAATCTCTCTTAATTCAGGGATGGTCCGCTACTCAAGCCATAGGTTGATAATCCAACTACCATGAAGTCTCATGATAAAGAATCCCAAAGGTTTGCAAAAAAGGGTCTAAATGCAATTGACGGTGTATCAATCTGACGTCTGGACTAGAAGTTATTGGCATTTAGTCCCAGGGGTCCGGTTGGATTCGTTTTCAATCTATCCCTATCGTACACCATCATTATCGAAATCTCAAGTGGGGTATACCAAAAGAACCATATCGATACAAAGCATCTGGAAACATAGACAGTTTGTCGGACAGACGCTCGAAGTTCACTATATGGCCAAAAGAGCGAAAATGGGCCAATGATGGTCTGAGTCTGGTTCGAACCGGTCGGACCTACCCGACTCGGCCCGTTGTGCGGTGGCTCGCTGTGGTTAGCAGAATGCCCAGCCATTCCTCTAAGAGGTGTAGTCGTGTTCCAAGTCTTCTTCAGCAGCTAACGTCGAGTTGATCGCGCCTCGCCTCACCGCCATGGCACAACGCCACGACTCTTCTCCACCAGGTGGCATAGACGCGCGTTGTTGCCCCTTCGCGCTACCGGCTGGAGTTTCGGCCACCACCCCAGTTCCACCGTGGCCGATGGGCCACAACCCTTCTCTAGTGGTGAAGTCACAGAACTGCTTTTATTGTGGTCGACCGTGGTTTCGGCCGCCGTTTCTGAGGCCCACTGGTGTCGGTCACCATTCTCCTCCATCGCGAAGAACACACCAAGAACCACAATGATTTGTGAAGAGTTCAGGTCATGTTCATTTGGTCTGTACCCTATGCGTTAGGGAGGTAGGAAGTGGCTCAATAATTCATGAATCACAAAGAACATCATGAATAGGTTAGGGGGTATTCAAAACAACAAACCCTACAAGATACCCCACAACATCCTCCTGAAAAGACAAAAGAATCTAACGTCAACCCGTTAGTCCGTTAACCCATATTCTTTGTAAAAATTCAATAACAGGGAATCAGAATTCAAAAACTCCCAATTGAAATAACCCCCAACCTCAATTTTGTTGAAGATAATCCATGTTTTAGGATGTGTCGATGTTCATCATCCACCAAACCTAGCCTCCAAATATGTCACTCATTCGTCAATCTCCGGTTCAAGGTTTCATTGTCACTCATCACCTCCCACTTGTACTTTCTCCATCTTCCATGTGTTTGGCATCACTGCACTTTGTCAGCACTTCGTTACATGGAAAACCAGTACTGACACCTCTCGCCAAGATCCATGTAAATAAGAGTGTGGATGAGTGTTCAACATTCATGGGAATAATGGATACCCATTAATTAGGAATCTTCCTAATTCCCAAATGGTGCAATTACATCGAATTGAAAGGTGAAGACATTTATTGTCTTGAAACGTCACCGGTCCCACCTTACTTCTTGTTCATTGTAGGAATAGAATAAAAATAAAATAATAATGTTATTTTAGTAATTCTATTAAATGTTCCAAAAACTATCTTTTTATATGGACCTCCTGCTCTTGAAATGAAGGTCTCCTTAAGAGAATATCGTCGCTGCGAGTTCAACGGTGTCCTCAGATTTCAATTACAAGTATCGGTTCAAAAGTTACAAAGCACCGCTTGCATGTTAATTGAACGACCCCAAAAACAGTTTGGATAATTAATAACAGTCACCGTTGACTAGCGCCAGTCGAGTTTAGGCACTTACTAAATGAAAAATTCTTCAATGTACTCAACGATACACTCATATTTTTAATCTGAGTTACCGTTAATATGTTATGGATTTTACAATAAAATAATTGTCACTTGATTATTTTATTTACGGCTAAAACGTAACATTTACTGGTGGCACGTCCCGACCAATGTTAGTATCTCTCTAATGTGAGTATACCCTCACAAGTTTAGTGGTGGTCTCAGATTTTCAATTTGACTTACTGTTTGTGAGTTATAAACATTTTAGAAATAAAATAATTTATGAAATTATTTTATTCACGATTATGCCATTTTTGGGTTTTCTTACAGGAGGCTCACACCGACTATGATTAAGTCATGCCGAGGGTAAACCGCCATCCTGAACGCAACGGTGCCCTTATATTTCTAATCAGAGTTACCATTTAATAATTACTCTACTTTTTCAAGAAAAATACTTACGTGAACTAATTAAAACATAAACAAACTTCGACGGATCATTCCGGGCACTCCGGGCCCTGAAATCCCGTGCCGTTATATTTCACGGTCTTGAAATAATTCCATATAAAAAACTTTGTACAAAATTTTTGTGACATTACATATACATTAAATTTTATGTGGTAATAAAAAAAAATTATTACATCACTTAGAGAGGTGGTAGTACTCTGTAAAAATGAATCATGTTATCATTTTTCGATGGATTGTAAGGGAAGAAGTAATTTGATATTAATTTTTTTTAAAATATTAATATTACTTGATTATTATATATAAGCATGAAATCACCAATTATGAACAGTCATGTGATGAAATTAAGGAAAATGAATTAAAACAGTTCACGTGGAGGTAGTCTTCCATACACATGAGTACTGGTTTTGTTTCCCATTTGATGGAAGGGGAGGGGAATTAAGGTTATGAAAGTAGCATAATAAAAGAGATTTATATGGGATAATTTTTTTTATATAATAACAATTTAATTATATTTTAAAGAGATGGAAGGAAAAATAAAACAAATATCCTACGTTAAAAATTAAACATACTCTTCGCACAACCTCTTTATGATTATTCCTAAATCCCCTCTATGTTGGATTTGTGATAAAAAATTTTGTCTCGAAGAAATGTAGAGGAAATTATAGATGGTATTTTGGAAGGTATTGAAAATAAGTATTTTTATGTGTAAAGAGGATATGAGTGTGGGTTTACATTTATAAATATAGTAGTGGACTTAATTAGATTATACAAATATAAAAATTTATACCCTCTTTTTACACATTACAAAAGGCTGTAGAACATATTATTAACTTACCTTATAATATGTAAGGTCTAAATATTTATGTAAAATAGGATTTAGATTTGTTATTAGGTCATATTAACCATTATCTCTTTATTATAACCCTTAATAATCCCATTTATACAATGGCCATAATGAATAAATATTACAAATGATATTATCCCTTATGACCTAAAATTATGTTGTATTTACTATATAATATTAATTATTATGTTATAAAATATGAAATCCAATTTTTTATATTGAATAAAAAGATGCGTCATAATTTAATTTTAAAATAATCTCAGTTGAATGTTTAAAAAATAGGTTTTCCTAATTAAATGTTTTCAAAAGAATAAAATATTTTTAATATATATTTTTCAGTAAAATTGATTCTAGTGAATGAAATTTGATGAATAATAATATAATTTAATGAATTTTACTTTTAAGCAATTTTGAAAAAAATAACTTTCTAACTGTTTAAAATTAATATGACAATTTAATCCAAAACCAACATTTTCAACTGTTCAAGAAAACAATTAAAATTTATAATAAAGTTAAAAAAATATTCAAAAGGTATTATTGTTAATCCATTCAAAAAAATTCATTATTTTAAATCCATTTGTTAAATCTGTAAAAATTTGTGTTTATTATTTTGTCATAGAAAGAAATAAAAATAAGTTTTTTGAGAAAATATATTTTAAAACACTATAAAGACATTACTAAGAATTAAGTACTTATTTATAAACATACCTTAATTATCCTTCATATATTATTTTCAAAATTGGATATTTCTAGTCATAAAACCATATTTAATTGCAAGGAGATAAATGTGAAATTTAAATAATAATATATTAATAGAATATCATTGTTCATTTAAACTCAATGTTGAGTCTTTTATATACTATCAAGAAAAGTGATAATTAAAAATATTTGGGTGTTATATTCTACCAACATTAAAAAATTACATCCTCTTAATTTGAAAAAAATAGTAATCATGGGATTTTAATTCAAAATTTTTGTTTTAGAATACCCACATGGTAATAAATATTAATAATAAATCATCTTATTAGGAGGGAAAGGTATGTGTGGAGGACATCTAAAATAAAAAATTAATAGGTTTATAGGTAATATAATATTGGTGGAAATTTAAGATATAGACATGAGAGAAATGTATAAATTATTATAAAGTGTGATATAGATTATTCATCAGAATGAATTAATGATCATGATAAAGTCAACAATTTCAAAAGCATGAATCTATTATTAGTTAAATGACCGTTGATTATTGTATATGAATATAACAGTTTAACTTATTTTGTTTATAGATATTTTTCATTATTTTAAGGAATATATTAATTTTAAGAGAGAGAACAACATAAAATATACTTACTCAGTATTTTTTTATTTCATAAACCTAATTTCATCATTAATTTTTCTATGATCAGTTCACACATAACCACATACTCTATGGAATGAATATACAATATGAATTTTTTATGAATGAAACACTAGTATTAAATTTTAATAGACTGTAAGATCCATAAAATAGTAATAACATATTATCAATATAATTTTTAAAACCAACATTATTATGAACGATTATGAAAAGATCCAAAATGAATATAAATATATTAATCTTCAAATTTCAACAATAAAACCAAAGTTTTAACATAGGTCAATCGTGAAAGAATAACCCTATATCAAAAATAACTTCAATAGCCTCAATATAAAATTATATTTAAACCTAAATTTTTTTACCATACCCTTCTAATTTTATCAGTAAAAATATAATATCATTTTCTCAAATAATCCTTTTGAAAAACCAATTTGTTATGTGTATCTAAATATAATGTAACATCTCCCAAAATATCAATATTGACATAAAAGTTCTAAAAATTAAATAATATTTGATATTATAATGTTTTCCCTAAAATAATCATAATATTTATCCAAAAAATGATTCTTTGAAAATATATTACACTAACCAATATGCCATATGGGCTGTTAGTTGGGTTTTCACCCTTGTCACCCATTTGTTGTGGGTTGAATCCATATGGCCCTTCCAGATGGGACAAGTTGTCACCTGACTTGTGGATTTCCATTTTTATAAAACTATGAAAAAAAAAGTTATATCATATTTATTTCTCCTTGATCCTATATCATTATTATGAATATTATAGACATATTAAAAAATAACATTATTCATAAACTAACTTCTTAACCACTATGGTTATCTATCCAACTCATTATTTCCCCAAAAAAAAAATTTTATAAAAATATAATTACCTCATCATCAAGTACATATCAATCATTATATTTTCCTAAATAATTTTTTACTCTATAAAATATGTCATTAACATTAAATTAATTTTATCATTTAGTAGTTTCCTTAAAAATATTATTAAACAATCATAAATAAAAACTACTACATAATTATCCTTAGATGTTTCAGGATTTTTATAACTAGAATAACATAAAAAAATACTTGAACAATATTACTCCCAAATTCAAAAACATAAATACATCAATCATTCCAATTCAATGAAATATATATCTTATAACCTTATAAATTAATCCAAGTATTAGTGTGTTTACCTGAAAAAAATGAACAAGTTATCAACATCTATGACATTAAAATATTATTGGTGACCTTATTTTCATACATCATTCTAAAAAAACTATTAATTTTGATCCAGAAATTAACCACTTTGTGCCTTCTTCTCTTAAAAGTAAATAATATTCCAATTCTTCTATGTATTTTTTCATGGATCCTATTTACAAATTTTTAAAACTAGTAATATTAAATCTTCTTTTTCTAGTCATCTTTAATACATTAACTTCCCTGATACACAATCCTTCTCTTTGATGAGGTTTTTTAAATGAAAATATATTCCTATTTTTAATCATAATATAAGGTATATAATTTGAAAATATGACATGATACCTAAATGTAATTTCAATTAGCTTATTCATTGTCACAGCTGGAATGTTCTTTGAGGTATGTTATTAATTTTAATTTTTATCATATAAGTTTAATTGTTTTCATATAATTGTTTTGTCATAATTTCGGCTGAGAATGACATTAATGAGCCCTTTTTCACTGATAAATGAAGTCGATCAGACACATGTTGTTCACTTTTGCACCAGTAAATGACCCTTGGAATGATAATGCCTAACACGTTGGCAAGGCACGGGCGAAGCCGTGCACCCTGCCCAGTGCACATGCAGAAATTTTTATAATTGATGTTTTAGGCATGTAATTATTTTTTTAAAATCAATAGTATTTTTATTATAGTTAACCTCATTATTAATATAAATTGTAAATGTTATTTATCATTTTATTTCAAATTAATCTAGTTTTTTTGTTTCTTTTCTAGCATTATTTCTTTAATTTTATTTTTATTTCTATTCCTTTATTTATTTGTTCATCTCCATTTTTTTCTTTTATTCAACTCTCTCACTATCCCTCCCCCACAGGTACTGTTCACTCAATACTTCCTCCTCTCAATCCCTACACCGCCATTACTTCTCCTCCCCATTATGTGATGCCGCCCCCCTTCTCGACCCAGCCATGCCGGGCCGCACTAACCTCTCCTCCCGTTCTACCTCTCGGTGACCCCCGCCTCACAACACAGCCTTGCGCCGATTCCTTGCCACACAGCTTCTTATCGGACCAGCTCCTGCACCATCCTTGGTCGGATCCCGCACTAGTGATGTAGCGCCTCCCCTGTCTAGTAGACTATCGACCACATCTCCCTCTACCATCCCGCATTCCCAGCCGATGTCACACACCATTCATCCTCTTCCGGAAAGCTGCACACCTCTCCTTCTATTTTGGACAGTCGTGCACCCCCATCCTCCTGCCTCGCATCGAGCGTCCCCCACCCTTCAAGATGAAATTCCGGCATGGCGTAGCTTTGCGATGGATCCTTCTATTTTGAACCATTTCCAATCTTTTTTCCCTATTTTTGGTGATGTTCTTTTATTTTTGAGAATGTTTTTTGTTCCGAGTGGTCCTTTCTTGATGTGATTTGTTTATTACCTTGTTTTAGGGTTTCTTGTGGTCTACTTGAGCCGTGATGTGCGAGCAGCAACCATTGCACATCGACTTGTGAATTCTACTACATGTTGGTAGGTAGCTCAGCTCACAACTATTATCTGGTGATCATTTGATTGTTTTTTAATTAATTCAGCACCTTTCTAATTAGTTTCCATGCAGAAAAATTATTTTTTAGGACGTTTTAAATGTGCATTTAATTTTTTGGAAGTAAATTTAAGTAATTTTAGTCCGTTTTGATTGTAAAAACCCACTTTAGATAGTTTATTATTGTTTTTTAAACTGTGCAGTGTTTGTGTTAGGAAGTGTGGATGACGCGGTATATATTTTGGCGTGTGTCATAATATGTTTTATTTTGGAAAGGGGTTTCGAATGAATTTTTTTTCCATTTAAATGTTTTGCGACATGTTTGAAAACTATTTAATAAATTTTCCAAGGGGTTTTCATAATTATTAATGTGTTTTTTTAAATAATGCATCGAGTTTTATTTAATGTGTACGTAGTGCAGATTATTTTTTAAAAATATTTTTGTGAGCATATGGCTTTAAAAGTGTATTTCGGTGTGAAAATGATGTGTTTTTGTGGGGAGACACCCTGTTTGGATCTTATGAAATATTGTGACATGTGATGTGAACTTGGGTAATAAATGAGCACAAAGGGGGAAGCCTGGGGTATTAGGTGGGGGGACCAGGACAAGTGAGCTAGTGTTCCAAAGATGGCTTGGCTCGATTTCACTGGTAGGATTGATGATTGCAACGTTAACTAAACATATGATTTCTGAGGGTCATGGCCTTCTAAGCCACGTTTTTGAGGGTTGTGGTTTTTTAAGCCATGTTTTCTAAGGTCCATGGTTTCCTAAGCAATGTTTTCTATGGGTCATGGTTTTCTAAGCCACGTTTCACAGAGACACGACGTTCTAGGGTCCCACCTGTTTCTAGTACCCATAGGGTGTCTCCCATCCATTGGGGCTACCGTTTACTTGGTGCACACTAATGACACATGATATGTCACTTGAGTTACTTCCTAAACATGTGTTTTCTTAAACTATTGTTCTTTGATGTCATTTCATGAAAATTTTTTCATTAACGTTGTTAAGAATTTCTTACATTCTTTTATTTATTATTTCAAATGTAATTGTATTTTAATATTTGTGTACGGAATCGTTTCTTAATGACATCCTGATGGGCGATTTCTCACACCCTACCTACACCCTTGGGTGTAAGTATATTTGTTTAGGTCTGATACATGTAATGATGCATCATTTGGGAGCGGTGGTTCCAGTTCTTAGCAGACCTCTTGACATGGCATTGTGGTGGTAGCGTGTGGTTTGTGTCCTCTCAATAGGTGATAGATTTTGGGTTTGTTTTTGGTCACCATACATTGAGTGTTGTTTGGGTTTTGGGTTGGCATGTGACTCAAAAATATGGTTTTGGTTAAAGGTTCTTTTGGTTGTGACTTTTTCCTTTGGTTTGGTCTATTTTGTTGGTCTGTTTATATTTGTTGACTCGGGTAAGTTGTTCCAAAGATTTATTTTAATACCCGAGAACTTGTGCCAGCCCGTGGGGATTAGGAACGCCCTTTGGGCCTTGCCACGGGCTTGGTCGGGTGTCGGTTCAGATGGAGACCCGACATGGTTCGTGAAAAAATGGTATCAGAGGAGGTTTTGTTGTCTAAGTTATTTTATTTGGGATGAGACTGGTTAGACATGAGTTAGGATTTTCATGTCTCAAAATTATGGTTGCGAGTAGGGTTCCTAGCCCACAAACCTCGTGATAGACTCTGAGTCGCCATGGGATGTCGAGATGTTTCTTTGAATTTTCTTCCAGGTGGGACGTGTAGGTTGTAGACTATGTGCAGACATTGTTCTAGAAAGAAGATTTTTTTGACACAATGTTACATTTTCATATTTGTTTTACTAGGGATTACTTATCTTCCTAAGAATTTTATTTCTCTATGGATAATATGTATTTATGGTGTTCTTTTATAAATATTGCTCTTTGCAGCAAGATGCCTCCCAGAAGAGCTTATACGCAGCCACTGGAGGAATACAGAGACTGATCTCGTATGCCGCTTTATCAGAGATTGGTAGAAGCCATGGTCTGAGATTTTCAGGCTTTAGGACAGGGGGTGGCACCTTCCCCCACCCCTATTCTAGCTATAAGAGATGAGTTTGGCTCCAAGAGGGATAAATCTCATGAATTTCTAAAGAATCAACATCCTTCACTCTGAGGGAGTTCAGAACCTCAAGAGGTAGAGGAATGACTTAAAAATATAGAGAGTATGTTAAAGTTCATTGTTACGCCAGAGGAAGTCAAGGTAATGTGTGCCTCATTCCAGCCAGAGGGTTCCAGTCTCATGTGGTGGGATTCAGTGATTCAGGCTGAGAAACATGATCAGATGAGTATGAAGTATTTCAATGCTACCATCAATGAGTAGTACTGTCCCGAGTTCCTGTCTTACGCCAGATCCCAGGAGTTCATGGATCTCTCACAAGGGGATCAGACAGTGATGGACTATGCCAACCGCTTTACTGAGCTACTGCGGTACACACCTGAGATTGTTTCAAGTGAATATTTTAAAGCTTAGATGTTCGAGAAAGGGCTTCGACCATAAATCCACCCTCAGGTTTTCTTACTCAAGCTGGGAACTTATGCCGAAGTGGTCGATCATGATTGAATTATCGTGATTGACCAGAGACGAAAGTTGGGGTTTTCTGGGTCAGTGTTAGGGTTTGGTAGTGGTAGTTCATCCGAGAAGAAGAGGAAGCGTGATGATCAATGGTAGAAGAGTGGTGGAATCTCAGGTCATCCACCCAGGTAGAATTTATCTAGGTCATCTGGTGTAGGGTATGCGGTGTGCCATCAGTGTGGATGGTTAGGGCCCATTCATACTACATGTCCATACCCTATCAGACCTTTCCTGTGTTGTGGAGTTGTGGGACATCTACAATGCTTCAGCCGGACTGCACATGCTTACCAGAGTGAGACTGGATCTATGGGTTCTAGAGGGGTATCAGTTCAGTTATAGCCAACCAGGATGACGACATCTTGGTTTGGTAGCCGGGGTGGTAAGACCAGATCATCTTTGGGGAAGATCCATATTAGGTCAGAGCCTCAGGCGAGAGTTTTTTCGTAGGAAGGGACCATAAATTGGCATGTTGTGGATTACAACCCAGCGAGATTTGACGCATGACCTTCAACTATTCGAGGTACCATTCTGATTGCAACTTCTATAACTGCAGTTTTATTTGTTACTGGTACTGCAGTTTCATGTATATATTCTTGTCTTGTGAACTTGTTGAGCCTTACAACTAAGCTTTTATCGGTTTCAATGGAGTTAGTAACATCGTTGGGGGAAAAGATGGAGCAAGGTCTTAGGTTCCCATCATGCACACTCTATGTGTTAGGAGTTGAGATAGAGTCGGATTTCATGGTCCTTGATATGGACCTATTTGATGTGATCCTTGTAATGGACTGTCTAGTGCGCTTCCAAGTGCATATTGATTTCTATTGGCGCCGAGCTAGATTTATAGAACTAGATGGGAGTCGGTTATTTCATAGAGAATGGGATACTTAGTCGGGTCTTGCAGGACCTCAACTCCATGAGTTGGGGAATCTTGCTTATCAATTGTCGTCACTCGCACTAGAGGATAATGTTGGTGTCTCTCGGGGGGGGGGGGGTTACCTCGTGTAGTGGATGAGTTCCCATAGGTATTCCAAGATGATTTTTCAGGCATACCCGAGAGCAGGACGTGGAGTTCTCGATTGAGTTGGCACTGGGAACACAGCCTATATCTCTTCCCTCATATCACATGCCCCCACCAAATTGAGGAAATTAAAGATAGAACCATATGATTTGGAATCCAAATTATTCATTCGCCTGAGCATCTTTCCATGAGCCACCCCAGTTTTATTCGCGAAGAAGGTAGATGTAATCCTCTGGTTGTGCATTTATTATTGAAAATTAAATACGGTAGACATCATGAATAAATACCATTTTCCATGGATTGATGATTTGTTCGAACAACTGAATAAGGAAAAGTGGTTCTCCAAAATTGTCTTGACTTTGGGATACCACCAGCTTAGGGTGAGAGAAGAAGACATTCCAAAGACAGCTTTCCGAAGTAGGTATGGTCACTTTGGGTATCAAGTCATGCCTTTTGGATTGACGATTTCCCCATCAGTTTTCATGGAACTCATGAATAAGGTGTTGAAACAATATCTCGACTCATTTGTTGTTGTATTTGTGGACGATATCCTGGTTTATTATGGATCTGAGGAGGAACATGAGAATCACATGCACATGGTTTTGGGAACAATGTAGGACCACCTCCTGTATGCCAAACTCTCAAAGTGCACTTTCTGGATTACGGAAGTGAAGTTTATGGGGCATGTCATCTCAGAAAAATGGGATTTTGTGGATCCTGAGAAGATCACTATAGTAATGTCGTGGGAACAACTGAGTAATGTGTTTGAGATCAGGCGTTTTCTTAGCCAAGCTGGTTATTACAGGCATTTTGGTAGTGATTTCTTACAGCTTGCCTCCTCCATGACCGCACTCACCCAGAAAGGGGTGAAGTTGGAATAGAGCTCTCAGCGCCAGGACTCTTTTGAGGATTTGAAGCAGCGTTTGACCATCGCATCTATTTTGATCTTAACAGAGTCTAATAAGGAATATGTGATTAATTGTGATGCTTCAAGTATGTGCCATGGGTGTGTGCTCATGCTGGATAATCATGTGGTGGCCTATAGTTCTCGCCAGCTCTGGCTACATGGGAAGAATTATCTGACTCATGACTTAGAGTTGGAAGTTGTGATGCATGCCTTAAAGACGTGGCCTCACAACCTCTTTGGGGAGACATTTTTGGTCTATTATGACCATAAGAGCCTAGCCTACATTTTCTCTCAGAAGGATCTCAATCTTAGGCAGCACAGCTGTATCGAGTATCTGTAGGGATTTGACATTGACATTGTCTATACCCCGTGGAAGGGTAATGTAGTGGCTGATGCTTTCTGTAGGAAGGTACCAGTGCGGGCGTGAGGAAGTCCAGTGATGAGTGCACTTTGATGGGGCTCTTCGCCCTAATGCACATGGAGAGTTAGAGGCACAACAGAGGTACATTCTCGGCTAGCATTCAATTAAAACCCACTCTTCTGGAGTTGATTCAGCGAGAGAATCCCATTGATGACCTATGTCGACGATCTATGCAGTTTTTTAATAGTGGGGAGACTCCTTCGGATTGGTCTATGTCTCCTGAGATGATCTTGTGCTTCAAAGTCCGTGTAGTGGTGCTGCTATCTCTGCGGAAGGTGGTGATGCAGGATAGCCACTAGTCTTAGTGGGTCGTCCATCCTGGTACTACCATGATGTATTATGATATTTTTTGCCTGTTCTAGTGGCCAGGTATGAGGCGGGATATAGCCGAATTTTTATTGAGATGCTACACATGTCAGTAGGTGAAAGTAAAGCATCAAAGACCATCAGGCCTACTTCAGCCTTTACCCTTTCATACCTAGAAGTGGGACAAGGTCACCATGGACTTCATTAATATCATACCTCGTACACCTCGAGGGCGGAATGCTACATAGGTAGTGATTGACCGTTTGACCTAGTTAGCTCACTTTATCCTGATCACAGATACAACAAAGGTGGATGAGTTGGGACATTTGTATGTTTAGGAGGTGGTCAGACATCGTGGTGTGCCATCAGCGGTTTTTTCTAACAGGGAACCCCGCTTCAACTATCGATTTGGGGGGGGGCTCCAGAAGGCTTTGGGGTCACAGATTAAATTGAGCACAATATACCATCCTCAAACAAATGGCCAGATAGAGTGGGTGAATCATATTCTTTAGGACATGCTTCGCACATGTGTGTTTGATTTTGGATGTTCATGGGATAGCCATTTTGGATTAGTTGATATTTCTTATAATAATAGTTACCAATCCTCTATTAGGATGGCCCCATTTGAGGCTCTCTATGGTTGGAATTTTCATTCTCCTTTGTGTTGGGATGAGGTAGGCTAGACATCACTCTTGGGACCAAGCCACGTTCAGGAGACGTATGAGAAGCTCAAGTTGATTAGACAATAGTTGTTGACAGGTCAGAGTCGCCACAAATCTTATGCATACCAGAGGCATTAGGATATTGATTTTTCAGTGGGGGACATAGTGTTCTTGAAGGTGTCCCCTCTTTTGGGTCACCGCTTCTTTGGGTAGCTTGGGAAGCTGACACCGAGGTCTGTTGGGCCTTTCCAGATTACTATGAGGATTGGCAAGGTGGAATACATGTTAGATTTTCATTATCAATTGATGTTTATTCGTGACTTTTTCCATGCCTCCCATCTGAAGAATTATAATCCCGATCCGTCACATGTGTTGAATTGGAAGGAGTTGGAGAATTATCCCGATTTATCAGTGTTTGAGAGACCAGTGCAGATAGTGGATTCTTTAGAGAAGGTGCTTCTTAGAAGGTATATTCCATTGTTTTGTATTCTTTGGTAGTATGGGAATGATGAGAATGAGACTTGAGAGGAGAAGTCTTAGGTTGAGCAAGAGTACCCATTTCTATTCTTTGATCAGGCTTCGAGTTGACTTTCCGAGGGGGGGGGACGTTTTCATGGTCGGGAGAATTTTCACACCTGGAATTTGCTTTGAGGTACCTTTTTAATTTTATTTTTTATCATATAAGTTTAAATGCCTTCTTATAAATGTTTTTTCAGAATTCTGGCTAAGAATGACATTAATGTGCACTTTTGCGCTAATAAATGAATTCAAGACAACACTTGTCGTGCACTTTTGTTTCGGTAAATGATCCTTGGAAATAAAACCCCCGACACACTGGCAGGGAACAGGCGAAGCAGTGCGCCTTGCCCAGCGTGCAGACATAACTTTTTATAATTGATGTTTTAATCATGTAATTCTTTTTTTAACATCAATAGTATTTTTATTATCGTTAATCACATTATTAATATAAATTGTAAATTTTAATTTGAATTATTTTTGTTTTTTTTCTTTTCCACCATTATTTCTTGATTTTTATTTTTATTTCTATTCCTTTTTTTATCCGTTCCCCATTATTTTTTTCTATTATTTCTCTCCCCCACTATCCCTCCCCCACAGGTACTGTTAACTTAATTAATCCCCCTATCAAGCCTACGCCGCTGTTACTTATCCTCCCCTTGTTGTGATGTCTCCCTCCTGCTCGACCCGGCCATGCCGCGACGCACTAACCTCGCCTCCCGTTCTACCTCCCGCTGACCCTAGCCTCGCTACATAGCCTTGCGGCGAAACCCTGCCACATAGCGTCTTGTTGGACCAACACCCGCACTATCCTTGGCTGGATCCTGCATCGGCAACGTCATGTATCCCCTATCTAGAAGACTGTGGACCACACCTCCCTCCACCCTCTTGCTTTCCCAGCAAATGTTGTGCACCTTTCCTCCTCTTTTGGATATGCGCACACCTCTCCTCATATTTCTGACAACCGCACACCACCATGTCCTCCGACCTCGCACCGAGCCATGCCCCCTCCCTTCTGGATGAACATCCCTCACGACGTAGCTCTACTATTACTACGTCTCATCTGATGAATTTTCTCCACTTTTTTATCTTTTTCTAGTGAACTTCATCTATTTTGGAGAATGTTTGGTGTTCCGAGTGGTCTATTCTTGACATGATTAGTATATTACCTTATTTTAGGGTTTCTTGTTGTCTACTTGAGGCATGATGGGCGGGCATCGACATTTTCACATTGAGTTGTAAAATCTGATACACGTTGGTTGGTGATTCCACACACAACTATTATCTGGTAATCATTTTCATGTTTTTTTAATTAACTCAGGAACTTTCTAATTAGTTTCCATGGTAAAAAAGTAGTTTTTATAACCTTTTAAATGTGCATTTAATTTTTTGGATGTACATTTACGTAATGTTAGTCCATTTTTGTTGTGAAACCCCACTTTGGATTGTTTATTATTGTTTTGTAAACTGTGCATTGTGTGAGTTAGGAAGTGAGGGTGATGCCATCTATATTTTGGCATGTGTCATAATATGTTTTATTTTGGAAATGGGCTCTGAAAGAATTTTTTGTTCTATTTAAAAGTATTGTGACATGTTTGAAAATAGTTTGACAAATTCTCCTAGGGGTTTTTTTAATTATCAATTTCTTTTTGTTAAACTATGCATCTAGATTAATTTAATGTGTAAGCATTGCAGATTATGTTTTAAAAATATTTTGGTGTGCGTGTGGATTTAAAAGTGTATTGTGGTGTGCAAATGGTGTGTTTTTGTGTGCAGACACCCTGTTTGGAACATATGTAATAATGTGACGTGTGGTGTGAACTTGGGTTTTAAATGGGCACAAAGTGGGAAGCCTGGGGTATTAGGTGGGGGAACCAGGACTAGTGAACTAGTGTTCTGGAGATGGCTTGGCCCGATTTCACTAGTAGTATTGAGGATTGCCGCACTAACTAAACATATGTTTTTTGAGGGTCGTGGCCTTCTAAGCCATGTTTTCTAAGGGTTCTGGTATTCTAAGACACATTTTCTGAGGGTTGTGGTCTTCTAGGACATGTTTTATGAGGTTCATGGCCTTCGAAGCCATGTTTCGTTGAGACACGACTTTCTAGGGTCCCACCTGTTTCGAATACCCATAGGGCATCTTCCATCCTTTGGTGCTACTGGTTACTTGGTGCACACAAATGATACATGATATGTCACTTGAGTTACTACCCAAACATGTGTTTTCTTTAAACTTCTTTTCTTTAAAGTCATTTCATGAAAACCATTTTCACTATCATTGTTAAGCATTTCTTACTTTCTCTTATTTATCACTGCGAATGTAATTGCCTTTTAATATTTTTGTGTGGTATCTTTTCTAGGTGAAATATAGCTAGTTCACTGCTCACACCCTACTTACATCCTTGGGTGTATGTAGATTTGTTTAGGTCTAATACAGGTTGGGGTCCAACATTTGGGAGTAGTGGTTCAGGTCATTAGCATACATCTTGAAGTGGCATTGTGGTGGTAGCTTGAGGGTAGTGTCCTCTCGATGGGCGATAGCTTTTGGGTTGGGTTTTGGTCGCCATACTTTGAGTGTTGTATGGATTTTGGTTTTGCTTGTGACTCAGAAATCTGGTTTTGGATAAAGGTTTGTTTGGGTGTGAATTTTACCTTTGGTTTGGTTTATTTTGTTGGTTGCTTTAAATTTTTTTACTCGGGTAAATCATTCCAATGGTTTATTTTAATACTCGGGTACTTGTGCCAGCCCATGGGGATCAAGAATGCCCATCGGGCCTTGAAACGGGACTGGATGGGCATCGGTTCAGATGGCGACCCGACTTGGTTCGTGGAATTCATACTGTTATGTATATCAATACATTTCCCATCACATTTATTTCTCTTGTTTTATTTCTATTTATGAATAGAAACTAAAATATGGAACCTCACTTGCCTGGTCCTCCACTCCCGACCTCCTATTTGGTTTGAGAGTCTTCCAGTGATGATTCTTCTTACCTCCTCTTTCCGCCTCTTCATCCGTTCTCTTCTTTGTTTTTCCCAACAGTGGGTCTTTAGGTGTCTTCCATCATTTGGCTCAGTCATGAATAGACAATCTCCTTTTTTCTAGACATCATTCTAAATCCCCTCCCTTCTCTGTGAACTTCTCTTCGCTTATTCTCCTTGAAGTTGTGGTTTGTCTACTTTGATGATGGTGCTTGACCTTTTCCAGGGATTCCACTCCTCACACTGACTTCGAGGTCCTCTGCTCCTCTTCATATCAGTTTGATAGAGTTAGATTCTTGAGGTTTTGGACTTCATAGCTCAGTGATAATGGATCATCAAGGTGTCGTTATCTCTTTTTTCTAGGGTTCCAACCCTCAGTCTCCCTTACTCATCCAGGTTTTGGTGTTCACATGTCAGTTTTGTTTCATTGAAGGGTTTGGTGTTTTATGGTTTTGAGGTTTATACTCACTTTCCATTGCTTTGTTATCATTGGTGTTTTGGGTGTCAGCTATTTTAGAGGTAAATAATGGTAAAATTTTTGTCTTTGGAAAGGGATCCTCGAGCAGCTTGGTTGTTTCCCAGGGAACATTTTCTCCCTTTGTAAGAGATAGTCGATTCATGGTGGTGTTGGAGGGTTTTGGAGGGTTTTTTTGGCATTGCTGGCATTTTTTGTTTTGGTGATAAAGCAAATAGAACAAAACGGTGTGCTAACAATGGATTTCTTGGAAGGTTAGGAGGATTGTTTGTGCCAATGTATCCGTTTCTTGAATCTGATTATAGTGATTAGATATTGAGTCTTATCGGTGATGATGTTCACTCTGATGAGTCTCTACGACAACGTCTGTTGGAATGATTTTTTGGCATGATGGTTGACTGGTGGACTGAATGGATGTGAGACATATTGGGGGAATATGATAGGTATGGAATATGGATAAGTAATGGTGATGATATTGAATGGTTTTTAAATATTAAATTGGATTTTGAATCTTTTCATTTCTGGAATGTTGTTCTTATAGTGGTTTGTGGTGGTTCGGTTTCTACATACCCTCAAATAGGCTCCTATAAAATAATTTTTTTTCCTGAGTGACTTGTAACTAAATGAAATTAAATAATTATGATAAAAAATTATATATAAAATATAATTTTATAGACCTAGAAGGAATTAATTTTTAGTATATCTATAATTATGATACTCTTGGATTCATATTAGTTTATCTATAAAAATGTGTCCTATGAGGTTATTTAACCAAAATTTCTTTTCAATTCTTTCATAATGGTTCATAAATTGTTTATTAATTTCTAAATAAAATACTCTGGGGCTTTCATACTAGGGTTGTATGAAGTCCTATTGTCATGCTCCAAATGATTATTGATTCGAGCACAATGCACCATTTTTGGAGTTATTACCACTTATGTCACCAATTCTAGAGACACATACACAATTAGTGTCCTAAAATGGATGCAATTTAGTTGAAAATAGTCGCACCATCAAAAATATTCCAGGATATTTTCCTATGCTTAGAATTATACATATGGTTCTTCCAAAATATATCACATCCTAGCTTGTAAAAGATAACTAAAACCTTAATTTGGTACCTAATATAGTTACCCAATCCATTATCACATATTATTATATTATTTTAAACATAATAAACCATTAATTAAAGCTTAATGATTTTGAGGCCTAATGTCTTTTGTATAATAGGTTAATACTACATCAAACTGAGACAAAAAATAAAACATTCTTATTTTAATCTCTATAATGTACTCCTAAATTGTTTTGAGATCCTATATTTTCATGGAATAATGTAAAGACCCAAAAATATTATATATATATATATATATATATATATTATATTTTTAAATCTGAATTCATTAAATAATATAATTATTCATGCTAGAATTGTTTTGTTCGAGTGATTTTGGAAACATGGGCACAATAATAACTGGTGCTTGAGAGAGATACATCTTCTCCCACTAATCTATTCCAAACTGTCACCATTATTAAACATATCTTATATACTATCATTCTCCATAACATAAGGAAATGATAAAAAATAATGTGTGAGCTCAGATTCCTAGTAACAGAAAATAAGTTAGATATTAACATAAATTGATCATAAAGGTGTGAGAATAATATAATAACATTTGAAACCCATACACTACATATCATAGAGCATAAGACAGAGTCATTAAATAAATATTGTAATTTCATAAGATTTGAATGATAATGGAATCCAAGAACATGATCCACGAAATCATGAAATTGGAATAATTCAAATATTTTTGGAATACACATAAGAATAAAATAATATTTTCATAGTTGTAAAGGATTACTACTAATGCAACCATTATAGATTGGATTCACTCCCCAAACAATAATAATATTAAAGGATAACTCCCATGACTATAATAGTGTACAATCTCCCTTTCCATACGATCTTATCATTTAATATGTGGTTAAAATACTCAAAATATCAATTTAAAAATATATTATTTATCATTGTGGGTGTGAATTTGATTTTTATAGAGATTTTAATATATTCTGAGTCTCATTCGAGGCTTAGAGGTATGGTTTTTTATGAAATAAGATAGGTAAATGGTTTGTTTAAACTGTTCACTTGATTATGTAGTGTTCGGTAAACCCATATATGTTTTTACAGATGGTCGGAAGATGGGAACATAGGGTATGAATGATTTTCGAACACTATCCATATATCCCAAAACCTTACTACAACTTCAAAAAAGGTTTCAAATGTTTTTCGGACACTCTTACCTAATTGTATAGCCAAACCATTCAACCTTTCTAAATTTGTGATATTCCTATTCTCATCTACATTATATTATGTCTCTTCCACCTTTTTTCCCTTTCACATGTAGCACCTCCCCAGTTGATTGTGCTCTCATTCCTATATACATCTGGGATTTTATCCTCTACCATTATCTAGAATCAGTGTCTCCCAACATTGGGTTCATTGGATGGATAAAAATAATATGTTCATTCCTATTTCATCAATAATTTATACAGCCACATGGAATATGAAATCTATGAAATCTAATATTCCCAATTTTAGGGTAATTTAATATTTAATTTATTTCACTCATTCATTTAAGGCCCTAACCATAAACATTAAATAAACTTGAGTAATGTGAAGAATTCACATTGATGTCCTTTTATGTTTATAGTATTACATAATTAATCCATAACTATTACATAATAAAACCAGACATTACATGTGGAATTTAACACTCGGTATCCACTTTTTCCACCAAAGGAAACCCTTTAAACACATTATGATTTATTTTTTGTGAAAAAAATATTATTGACTTCTTCCTTTCTCAAACAAATCCTTACAACCTATAAAAACATTTCAAAATACAAGGGATGAAAATAAAAATTTTAGTATGGATTATAAAATAAGGAATAAAATATTTTGTCTATGAATATTTAAAAAAGATGAAATCATTTTAACAAAATCACACTTTTCAACCATAAATAACAAACTATTTGGCTTGCATCATGTAATAATAAATTTTCTAAAAGACATCATGGGTACCATAAAACATAAAGATAAATTGTTCCATCCATATACTACAGACATTGTAGATTTCACAACTACATAGGGAGTAACCATCATGGTAATATTTTGAATAACTATCACAATATATTCCCTAAATCTCTTTAGAGAAACATTAATGTTTACCAATGTCACATTTTACAATGAGAGATATCAAGGGCTCACCCTCCCTCATTTTATCATAGAACATCCCATATACACAAATAATTACCATTAACCATAACATAATCGTAAAACATAAAAAAACCATGATGGAAAAATAGCATTTCCACATTTCAATCACAAGATATCATTTTTAGATATTTATATAATAAATTTATTTTAAACATTAAAAAATAAGTGTTTTGAATAAATGTGTCCCTTAACAATTTGGAACCTTTTAAAAGATTTTACACTTTAAAACACTAACGTGCAAATAAATAAGTCTGTAATAATCATTTTGAAAACATGAACATGAAATAGAAGGATTTATAAGATTAAATCATTAATACATGTAAAACGATGTTTTAGATAGATAGTAGATTAACATTTTGAACATTTAAATTATACATCACATGAAAGTAGAAAATTTTAAAAATATATTAAATATAACAAGTATAGATATAATATGGATATGTAGTGTAAAAGGGGTTATATATACAATTTATAATGAAATAATGGTCCATATCAGTATGAAATGTCTCAATGATAAGAGATTGAGACGAATTTCCTCATAAAGATTGTATCCATTGATTAAGGATAAATGAATGAAATAATTATGTGTGGAAAATATAACTACACAAAATATAAATGGATATTAACTGAAAAACATATTATAGTTCATTCACACATATTCATTGAAAACAAAACCAATGACATGGATATTTAACTCAATATTTGAGATTGTGTAAAGATTTACCTTACAAATATAATTTTAAAAATAAAATATATATATTATGTTTATTCAATATAAATACAAATAAATGAAGTATAAATACAATATAGGATATCAAAATTCATTTCTCACATAATCATATAATGACATTATCAAGGAGTAGAAGATTAACCCATCCAATGGCCCGAATGTCTTCATTTTTTATTGATTTTGATAATCCACCTTTCAAGGGGTGAGGTGGAACCCTTACAAGGATAGTAGGTAGTTAATATTACATGTACCATAGGCCTTAGAAGAATTAATTTCCCATAGGAATCAAACATTACATACACCCTAGACTAACTACTTGGAACTCCTCCTCCCCAACTTCTTCATCGTGAAATCAGCACTCCACCTTTGCATGGATATTCGGCTAGGCTATCTAGTGAACACATTAGCTTACCCTGATGGTAGGTGACATACACTCTTGTTCTTGTAATCTATGTAGCTTCATATATGGTTAATGCTCCTTTATCATCCTCTTATAGAGCTTGTTCCTTGTAGTTTTTCTGGTTTTCATATGCACTTAAGGTGGCCCGAAGGCCTTGTGGTGGCATGAAGGCCTTACTAGCCCAAGGGCTTGGGTGGACCGAAGGCCTTAAAGGACTATGGGAACGAATCAGTGGCATGAAGGCCCAAACCTGGGAAAATTCCTGGCTGCTACACTGCCAAATAGTGCCAGCTATAGCTCCCGCTACAGTACCTACTACAGTACTGTACAGTTCCAACTACAGTACCTACTATAGTACTAGTACAGTACCTGCTACAACCCTACTACAGTACCCCTATAAATTATGCCTCCACCTGGTTTTGATCTTAGGTCACCTGGATGCACTTAAGAGTCCTCAACAACCAGGCTGAGGCTCATGTGCTAGTGGAAAAGACAAACAAAAATAATGGAAATTGGGTTATGAAGTTCTCTTACCTTGAGTCTAACTTCTCTGGTTCATTCATTAATTTCAATAATAATTAACTAAGGATAATTTATAATTACTTAAGAAAATTTTTAATTCTTATTATTCATTTTATATCACATATTACCATGTTATAACAATAGTTAATTATCTGAGTTCGTATCAGATGATTTGTCAATGTTTGATAATTGAGTAAAAAATGATCTTGTTTTGATAAAAAATTATCCTTGTGTCATAATTACATAATCTAAAAAATAATATTCATGATATAAATATAATATATATCTAGTATATAATTAATTACAATTTTCCATAATATTTGGAGATAAGAAATGAAATATATTGTTCAAGGTGACAGTTGGTTGTATGTACGCCTGAATGCTACATTCATTTCATTTTCAAATTTTTAAAATGAAAAATTAATGATACATATTCATATTATAAAATCATAATAATATATATTTAACATATGTTACATTATTTAATTAACACCATCATTTACTCGGGTTGGGAATGGCATGAATGAGTCATATCACATAGAGGGGGTGGTAGTCCATTCTTCTTCAATTGAAATAATCATATTTAAACATTATGTACAGTATAACAATATGATCTAATAAAAACTACAGAATAATAGAGATAATATAAAATTAATATATATTATATATAAATATAATTCCATTATAATTTCATCCATTATAGGTGACCAGACAAAATTGACCAATCATCATTTTGTGAAGTAGTATTCTATCGTACCCGAAACATTATGTTCCATATCCATTAAGTTAATGTGTGAGTAAGTTTAGGTCAGAAAAGTATCATAAAAACATTATTGTACATTTTTAAAACACTTTTTATAAAATTATGGAATAAAATTAGGTTTATATGGTTGAAAAGGAAAATAAATGAAAGGATGTTGAGAGGAGGTATTAACTCTAAATCGGGAAACTCCTTTTGATTTGATTTAAAAGGATTTATTGACTGCCCTTTTGAACAAGTTAAGGATTTAGGGGGAAAGGAGGGACTTTTAGATATTATTTGATCAGAATTTGTATTATACACGGGGCTTGAGATGTGTGGGTAAGTGGGTAGATTTGGTGTCCTTTTAAAAGATGGAGGAGGGGGACTTTAAGAATGTCTTGAAATATTATTTCATTAAAAATTAATTTTCTAATTTTTATATCTCAGTGATGATATGTTTTCTGGATAAGATAATTATGTTTCTATATACTATCAAACAATATGTTTTTTACATGTTTAGATAAAAAAATAACAATTACCTTTTGGATTTAACCCATAGTTATACAAATTAACTCCTACCATGTCTTCTTTTTTTTTAATCTATATGGTTAATATAGTTACTATAAAATGCCCAGAGAACCTCAAGTAGATAATTAATTAACTTGTTTACATTATCTATGACATTTTTCAAAATCATTTATTTTTATAAGTATTATATTTTTAAATAAAATAGAATTTTTTATAAATTCATTTATATCAATTTTGACACAACTTAGTAATTGATTTCTGTTAAAGACATAACAACATGATTTATTTGAAAAAACAATACTAAATCAAATATACTATGTCATAATAATATTAAAATTCATGTATGGCCTAAAAATGTTAAAAATACATTTATTTTAATATTTATATTGTCATTTATTAATTAAATCTTTCATTAATAATGTAATCATTCCATTATCATTCTGTTATAAATAAATTCTTTTATATAATCATTAAATAATATAAAAACAATACGATGATGTAGGAAATAATTTTTCCTATATAATTAATATTTATTTGTCAAAGATAGCAGTTAAATAACCCCATATTAAATTTGTTTTTTAAAATGATACATGTTTATGTTATATTTCTCTTTACTTTAAATTATTTTTTATAACATGTCATTATCACACCCAATCGGCTCCCAAATTCCATAAAGTCATATAAGGAATGTTTTCTTCTCTCATGACTCATAAAATAAAATTATAACACATTTTTGGGTTGTTTTATATTATTATAATATTATTTTTACCCTTATTTACCCAATTTACCATTTAACCATGGTAAATAAAAATATTTTTTAATGATACTTGTCATAATGTAAAAAAATAAAAGGTACCTATTTGAAGAATATGGACATCAAAATTCCAAATATAGAATCAATTTTTCATAATTCAAAACAAAAAAGTTGAATTAATTAATTTAAAATTAAATCTCGTTATCAAAATGAGAAAGGGGTTTATAAAAAATTTGAAACCATCAAAAGATTGACACTTGTTTATATCAAATTTCAATTTAAAATTACATAAAATGACAATAATTTGATTAGATGATAAAAAATTTATCAAATTAATCAATGAAACCCATTAATTTTTTTCTGTCTAGATAAATAAATCATACAAAAAAGTAATTTTGTATTAAAATGCAGTATTTTTCACTATTCATTAAAAATGAATTTTATCATGAAATTTCCAAATATTAAACATAAGTAAATTTAGATTTCCCTATTCCCAATAATAAGATTATTTTTTCAAATAGAAGATATAAAAATGTGAAAATATATTTAAAATAATACCTCCATCAAAATGGGGGAAACTAACTTTTAAAAATATTTGATTATTTTATCCATAACAATGGATTTATTATCATCTTAAGCCTCTAAAATTAATTAGATAATTATAAAAACATTTAACAAAATTTTTAAATCATAATATATTTAGTTCTCTTTATTCCTTTAGATAAAATTAATAATAGTTAACAACTATATAAAATAATAATTTTATTATTTTTCGATATTACTCTGTGTTGTGTGCAATGTATGATTTTTGGGAAACCCATTGTTGCGTGTCGAGTATGCTATAGGAGATTGTATCCCCATTAAGGTAAAAACACTATAAAATTCATAAATATTAATTGATTAGAAAAATAATTATTCTATAATTAACTAGGATGTTAAATCTTTCTCACCTTTTGGAAATTGCATCACCACAATTTTAAATATTGAGCTCGGTGACAGAGGTTTAACTTTTAAAAATTACTATATTTTAATCCCACATCTGAAAAGAGTCCATAAAACTTCCACTTTAAAAAAAATTGTGAGAAGTACATTGTTCTCCCATGATAACACATATTAGGATTCCATGTAGCAAAATATATATATGAATGATAAACTAGCCATCATATTTTGATAGAGAGTAAAAGATAACATGCTTAGGGGAATGATAACAATTAGAAAAAAAAACATGTGATGGGATAAACAGTCAACAATTTCACAGTAGGAAATGTAAAGAAGAGAAATATATTTTTTACTATCCTTTTAATATATTTGAATAATTAATTTAATTCCAAGACTATGGAAATATAGAATCATAATTTCATGAAAAATATGTATTCATATTTTAGTTAGTATCCACCATAAAATCATACCTTCCTCTAATAGAAGAGTATTTAAGATGATTTTTTCATGCATGAAGCACAATAATCATCATCTATATAATAACACAATCCAAAAAATGTTATCTATATTTTTATCTTATCTTTAAACATTAACCAAAACCAAAATTGATAGTACAAGGTAAGATAATTCCCCAAAATGAATCAACAGTTATATGATAAAAACTATATTAATCACTAAAATTCAACATTGATATCCATGTTTATCATAGAACATTCAATGAATAGATATCCCTAAAATTCTTTCAAATAACAAAAACAATTTTTGTGACCCAAATTTTAGAGAGATTTGATCACATAGTATTCCAAGATAAATTTAAACATTTACCCTTAAATAACATAAATACTATTAAAGGATTGTTCCAATAAGTAATTTCTGAAATGTAATATTCTTTATGAAAGGTTATTTATTTCCACAAATAACCTAAATAATTATAAGTCCACAAATTAAATAATAGATTTTTCTAAAATAAATTTCTACCATTACTCCTCAAATAAAAAAAATGACAATATTCTATTTACCGTAATGATATAAAGTTTCCAAAATACTAAACGTCTTCCAAAATAATATTAATCACATAATCCTAAAATAATTCTCCGATCCCAAGAATATGATTTTGACAAAAAATATATTCTGAAAATCAAATTATTTATATTCCAAAAACCCATTTAATCTAAATTAAAAAGTATTACTAACTAGTGACATCATGTAGGATTTCAGTGGGCGATGCACCCTTTTCGCCCATTAGTTATGGGTTTGATTCTTGTGGCCTTACCAGACGCGATGGGGTTTTATCCATCCTATGGGTTTTCCTTTTTCTAAAACTATATAATTTTTATAACATTCAAAAAAATGATATAAATCAAAAAAAAAACAATAACATATTTAAAACTCAATTTTATCTCATTCCTTTCATTTTTCATCCCAAATTGTAATAACTCATAATTTCCAAAAATTCAAGGATCATATAAACCCTAAAGTTTCTTTATAATTATATACACCAAATAAAATATGATTATAACTTAATTAACATTTTTACATAACAATCATATGTGTTACACATATTATATATCTTATAATGTAATCCCAGTATTGATACATTTATGCATATCATCATCCATAGATCCCACATTAATCATCAATTTCTATATTTCATACATCTTACTCATTGAAAATTACTCATGATCCTTTTACCATGTTTTTAAATATTATTCTTCAATATTTCTATTTCATGAAAAAATCATACATACTGTACTAAGACTCAATAATGTCTAAACATGAGCTAAGAAATAATCCAAAACATTCATAGGTCATCTTCATTTTCCTCATCTTTTATTGGAATGGAATTAGGTTTTGGTAAACATATATTCATATTTACCTAAAAATGAAATTCTATAACCTTATTCGTAGGAAATTTATTTTCATAATGACCATGCGGACCACATTTAAAACATTCAATAAATAAATCGAGAACACATCTTTCTGTTTTCCGGGGTCTTCTGAACTCTTCCTTTTTCCATTGTAGTTTATTTCTTTATAACCTTCATTGTCACATCTATATAATCTTCCAATGCCATTAAAACATTTTCCTAGGTGTTTCTTTCCACATCCTAGACACATAGATTTTTGAATATACTTACCATTATGTTTATCAACTAAAATTTTACAGTGATTCATTTCTCACATATATGATGCCTTAGAAAAATCATCATGGTTCAAGTGGTAAATCATGACTCTAAGTATTTTGATTAGAATAACACCATGAGTTCTCATTGTAGCTCCCATGTCATTATTTCTCTTATTCGAAAAACCACAAAATTTTATTTCATATAAATTTTTATTTTGGTGCCTACTAGTTCCAACCATCTACTATAACCCAAAAGGGATAGTGAGAGTATATCAATAAAATAATCATATACTATCATATGAGGAGTAGAAACACTAAGATATATTAATTAAGGTTATCTGAAAATCATTCAACGTATCTAAAATAAAAAAGTATTTTTAAAAATTTCTAACCATTGTGGTTATATATAACATGTAAATTATTCTTAAATAACACCCTAACCTCTAAAGTTATCTAAACCGTCCCCTAATACCTACTATAAGGCCATAGTCTTAACCATTATATAATCCTGAGATAAAGAAGTAATTCAAATTTATGATCTTTTTACCTTCAGAGTTTTATAGAATTAGTCTATTAATATTACATAATAAATAAAAACATTACTTTTGGACAATTACATTCATTATCCACTTTTCAACCAACGGAAACCCTTTAAACAATACATGATTTATTTTTTAGGATAAATAACTTTATGACTCTTCCTTTCAATTACATATCCTTATACCATGAGGAAAAAATTTCAAAAACAAGGGATGTGTATCAAAATATTAGTAAGTATTATAAAATAAGGAATGAAACCATTAGTCTATAAATATTTAAGACCAAAGTAAAAAAATTTCACAAAATCGTACAATTCACCCATAAAATAGAAACTAATTTTCATACATCATGTAATCATAAAATTTCTAAAAAACATCATAGAAATAATAAAACATAATGGTAAATTGTATCATCAATATCATACTTACATTTTAGTGTTCAAAACAACATACAGAGTAACTGTAATGGTTATGTTTGGAATACCCATCACAATATATTCCCTAAATCTATTGGGAGAAACATTAACGTTTAACTCTGTCATGTTACCCAATGAATTGGGGAGCTATCATGAGATTACCCTCCCTCGTTTTATCATGAAAACACCCATATAGATAAATAATTAGTAATAAAACTAACCTTATAATCACATAGAAAACAATTATAATGGAAAAAAATTTCATATCTACATTGAAATCACAATATATCATTTCAAGATATTTATATAATCAATTCATTTAAACATTTAAAAAAAATATTTACTAATAAAATTTTCTTATACCGCTTTGAAGCTTTTTAAAGGAATTTAAACATTCAAATAATTGTTTATATATAAATATTACCTCAAAAATCATTTATATAACCTGTACATGAAATAGAATGATTTAGAATATTAAATCTTTAAAACATTTAAAACGATATTTTAGATAAATAGTAGTCTAAAATTTTGAACATTTAAATTATACACCACATGAAAGTAGAACATTTTATATTACATTTAATACAATGATTATAGATATAATATGGATAATTAATGTAAAAGGGGTTGTATATACACTTTTTAAAGAATTACAAAGGAATATCATAACGAAATGACTCAATGAAAGGAGATTGAGACGAAGTCCTTTACAAAGATCAAATCCATATATTATTGATAAATGAATGGCATAATTTTTTTAGTGAAAAATATAAATTCATCAAATATAATAGGACATTAAGTGTAAAATAATAAAAGTTTATTCACACATATTCTTGGAAAACAAAACCATTGACATGGATATTTAACTAAATAAAAGGAGATTGAGTTTAGATTTCACTTACAATGATTATTTAGTTAATAAAATAGATTGATTAATTTTAATCACTATAAATAAAAATAAATACCATATAAGTACAAGATTGGATATCAAAACTCATTTCTCAAATAATAATAGAACAAAATAATCACGAAGTAGAATATTAACCCAAAGAATGGAAATTGGGTTTAGAAGTTCCCTTTTCTTGAGTTCGACTTATATTTTTCATTCTCCAATTTCCTAAATAATTAAGTTAGGATAAATAATAATTTCTTCAGAGATTTTCTGAATTTTATTATTAATTTTATATCACTTAATAATATTTTATAACAATTAGTTATTTATTTCACTTCATATGGGACATTTTGTCGATGTTCGATACTTGAGTCAAAAAATGAACTTATTTTGATGCAAATTGTGCACGTTTTCATAAGTCTATAATCTCCAAAATTGTAATCATGATTTAAATATCATATAAATATAGTATATATGTATTTATAATAGTTTATAATATTTGGAGATATGAAATGAAGTGTACTATTCATGGAGATGGTAGGTCGTACATACGTGTGATCACCACATTCATTTATTTTTAATAATAAAGGAATTAAAAATAAATGATAAATATGTTTATTATAATTTTTGTATAAAAATTATTTTTTATATTTTACATAGGATCATTAACACCAACCTCTATACATTAAATGAATGACATTAACGAGTAATGTCACATTAAGGTGGTGGTAGTCCAAACTTCCTCAAATGAAATCATCGTATTTACACATTATGTAAAGAATAAAGATATGTTATAATAAAAACAAAAAAAAGAATAGATAAAATATTAATATATTATATATTATATATATATAATGTTCCATTATAATTTCCACTTTGAGAGGTGGTTGGATAAAATTGATCAATCATTGTTTCGTGAGGTAGTAGGCCACCGTACATAGAATCAACATATTCTATATTCCTTAGATGTGGGTTTGTGTGTATGTTTAGGTCAATCTATTAGCATAGGAAAATCCTAGTATATTAATCAGACTTTTCATTTATTATATAATGTAATAAAACATACTTTGGATGTTGGAGAAGGAAAATAATTTAATGAAGCTTGAGAAGAGACGTTACCTCTAAATCGGGTAACTCCTTTTGATTTAAGTGAAAATGATTTATTAAAATGACTAATGTCCAAGGTAAGGATTATAGGAGGAATGGAGAGTTTTTAATAGATTATTGGAGAAAAAATTTGGATGATTCTTGGGCATTGATAGGTGTGAGAATGTATGCAGAGGTGCTGGCCTTTTATAAGTAGGAGGAGAGGCACTTTGGGAATGTCTTGAAATATTATCATATTATAACGTTATTTTATAATTGTAATATCTAAAAGTTATATATATTGGGTATAATATGAGGATGTTTTGAAAAAATCTGAACCAATATGATTTGGACTTGTTTAGGTCACAATTGTTACCTTATCTTTTAGCATTAACCCTTAGATAAATAAATTAACTCTTACCATATATTATTTTTATATACTATATGGTTAATATAGTTTCAATAAAATATATAGAGAACCTAAAATGGATCATTAATGAAATTTGAAGCATTATATAATTTTTTATTCTGAATTTTATATTCTTATGACTATTATATCAGTTAGTAAAATAGTTTTTTTTTAAACACTTTTATGTCAGTTTTGTCGCTCTTCAGAAGTTTATTTTTATTAAAGTCATAAAAACATGATTTATTAGAAAAAAATAAATTAAATAAAATAAAAAAGGTCATAATCATGAAAATAATTTCTTTTATGGAATCAATATTTCAAAATTATGTTTATTTTTATATTTAAAATATCATTTATTGGTATCATTAATTAATAATTTAATCATTGCATCCTCATTGTGTCGTAAATAAATTTATTTCTTTAATGTATAAAAATTATAAAGAAATAAAATGATATAGAAATTATATTTATGTTTTAATAAATATTTTTAGTTAAAGATATCAGTTATATAGCCCCGTATTAATTTTAATTATTATGAAGATATTGGTTTATGTTATTTTATTAAAGTTTGGGGCCGATGCCTCATTTTTATTATTAAATCAAAGCAACGACCTCTTTTTAACTGGGTAGAGGGAAACCCATAACATAGCCTGAAGGCCTAGTGAGTTTGTAGCCCATTACATAGCCCGTAGGCCCAAATTCTAAGGCCAATTCACATTCTATGAATATTAACCTGCTGCTACAGTACTGCACAGTATCACCGCCATTACAGTGAGATATTGGTTTATGTTATATTTACCTTTACATTAAATTAATTATTATAACATTTCATTATCACCCCAATTGGATGCAAAATTCAAAAATTTCGACATAACTATTCACCCATGAATCATTCAATACAATTATGACACCATTTAGGGTAGTTTTCTATTATTATTTTATTATTTTTCCCTTATTTAACTTATTTAACCTTTATAGTGGTAAATAAAAATAATTACAGAAGTTACTATTCATAATGTCGAAAAACTAGAGATACCTTTTTAAACAATTTGGAACATTTTAATCCAAATATCGAAACCCATTTTTCCAAATTCCAAATACATATGTTTCATTAATAAATTTAAAAGTAAATCCCATTGTCAAAATGTTAATGCGGGTTTTTAAAAAGTAAAAACTATAAAAAGATTGACATGTGGTTATATATGTAATTTTGATGTGAAATTATTTCCAATGAACATAATTTGATTAAATGATAAAAAAATAACCAAATTACACTTTATAACCAATTAAAATGATTATATAACTATATTAATAAATTATATGAATATATAGTTTTGAATTAAAATGCGGTATTTTTCACAATTCATTAAAAACTAATTTCATCATGAAAATAACAAAACATTAGACAATGTAAATTTTGAGGTCCCGATTCCAAATTAGAAGTTATTTTATCTAATAAAATATATAAACGGTCAAAAAATATATTTAACAAGGATTCACCATCAAAAGGGGGTAGAACTATATTTTAAAAATATTAGATTATGATATGCTTAAAAATGGTTTTTTTCTCATTTTAAGCCTCTGAAATTTATTATTTAAATGTAAAAACATTTAACAAATAATTGTAATCATAATATGATTAATTATGTTCATTCCCACCAATATAATGACTAGGTTTGAACTACTAATTAAAATAATAATTGTATTATTACTCTGTATAACTCATTGTTGTGTATAACCTATGATTTTGGAGAAATCAGTTGTTTTTTTTCTGATTCTGCTATCAGAGATAGCGTCCCCATTAATATAAAACCATTAACTAATTAATAAATATATATATATATTTGGAAACTTATTATTCTATAATTATCTGGGATGTTACAATTCTAATATGAGTTTTTGGGTGATAAATGACGAGGATATTAATACTCATCTATGTTAGGTGGTTTATTTCCTTTTCCCTAAAATCTTAATGCTCATATTTTGTGTCATTGTTCCATGTTTTGTACATTACATATGAAATATTCTAAATTATGAATTAATTAAATAAATTGATATATCCTTTCTTTTAGAAGGTATAGAATCCGAAATCTTATCATCTATGTATGTGTACCCCAATTCATGGAACCCATTAGGGGGAGTTACCTTAAATTATCTATGAGCCGTAGGCATTAAAATTAAGTTTGATCCTCCGATTATGTTTCATTATATTGTACTATGAAATAAAATTAATATGAATTAAACCATAAGAAAATGGAAGGATATATATATAGTTTCTATTTCATTTCCAGTTTATAGACTGAGTTATCCTTGTTAATTTAATTGGACAAATTGTCTTCATTAAGGTGTTTAATGATATGGGTTAAACCATAGTCTTAAACATCTGGCATGTTATACTGAGGCAAATACGGGGGTTCTTATATAAAAGTACATTGATGGGATATCATGAATAATAATTAAAATATTCATTAAATAAATGTAACATACAAAAATTGGTATACATATTCTTTTATAAAATACATTGGACATGATCAGTAGGTGGATTCCCATATGTTACCCCCTAAGTGATACCTGGATCCCTAGTAGATAACCATGGAAAAGCTCATAAGAAAATGAAACTATACCATTCATTAATTAATACCTATTTCCACACGTGATGTTCCATAGATGGAATCAGAGGGTTATGAATGTGTATCATTCAATGAGAGATACATGGGATTTTTATATAAAAAACCATATATAGACTACTATTATGGTGTTGTTTAATAGTATACTTGGAGGGATTCATTGGATACTTTTTATGTTACTCCTTGGAATTGCATAAAATGTAATTGAATTAAAAATACACGGATTCATCTACAAATTAAAAGAACATAAATAGATTTGATATATGTTTTATATAAATATCATCATAGTTATACTTTCTTTATAAGAACATATTACTTGATAAATATGTAACCAATTTTGATTTTTGATGGATGCCTTGAGTATGCATCTCGGGTCCTTGTTAATATTATATATATATATATATAACTTTTTATAATATACATAATGAATATTTTCATACATATTTTATAACACCAATATATATATATATATATGTATAGGTAGTCACCATTTATAGGAAATATTAGCTTTGGCTAATGTAGTAAGTATTTTTCGGGTCTCCTGTGAGGAAACCAGATCATTGTGATATTTTTATTTACTATAATAAATTCTATATTACTTTCACAGTATCCATTTTTTATAAACAATCTAGGTAGTTATATAAACCATAGTTATTGGCCTATTGAATATATCTTATACCCTTTTTTGGTAGATGATTGGCACCTGACGTGATTTTATTGATATAGGTAGGGATAAAGAGAAGTGACAATCTTGGGATGCCTGATTTTATAAGCAAGGATATTGTATGGAAGTAGAGTACCAAGATTATGATCATAATTATATTGGTGATATATTTTGGTAATTTAAAATTTCTTATATCAGGTTGTATTTTATTATTTCCCAGTTTTTATATATATATATTTCAATTTTTTTCATCATACATACATGATATAATTTTATATAGTTCTGATACATGGTTCTACTTTAAAATTTTATCTTAATGGATTACTATAATGTATTTTATTTAATATATTATTTACACTCATTTCTGTTATTTTATACCACTGTGATAAACTATGACAATGATGGAATATTCCCCCAACTAAAGCATCATAGACTCTCAGTGGCAGTCGAAAACATCTAGAATAGGAGGGGGTGGGCTTTGAGACATATGTCCAATCTTGTTTTGTTACATATGAGTGAACTAGGATTAGGATACTAAAAAGTTGTATAAGGAATCTTTTTCATATGTACTAAAGATTGGGATATTATATAAAAGAATATGAATGATTCAAAAAAATTTAATGAGGCTATTCTAGAGGGATGAAATCCCACATATAGGGATGAGCCAAATTACATTGTATGATAATTTTTTTTTCTTGTTATAGTAGTATTGATTTAACCATTGGGTGGCCCAGATTATTTATGGTGCTATTATTTTTATTATTATGATGAATTTTTTTGGCATGTAATTGAAATGAAATATCATTCTTTTATTTATAGTAGGAACATAAGGATTCATATTTCATGTATTTACAATGGAATATCTTTATTACTATATGTTTTTCCTGTTATATATTAATGGTTTTTCGATTTCTAAATAAGTAAATGTGAAAATGTTTCCTGTAGTGATATAATAATTATATTAATTAAAAATTCTTCAGGAGGATAATTTTTTTATCCCATTTATCATGATGGATTAAACTTAATTATCAAATAGTTCCATGTTTTAGGGATATGCCACTAGTCGCAAGAGCTAAAATGTTAGTTTATTTTGATAACAAGAATTCCAATTTTACGCCATGAATATTACACTTCTATAAATTGTGTATGATAATTCATCTAATAAAATAATTTTTTATGGATTGTTATATATTGATAACAGTTTAATATTCATGTCACATTTACATAATGTGTCAATAGGAACATATAATGTTGATGCCTTTATAAATTTGGAATGGTGACTCATCTAAATAGACCATGATGTACAAATACTTATAAATGTTTATGAATATATGTAAAATTATATTATAATGTGAAATTAATATTAAAAATTGGGGATTCCAATTATAATGTATAGAGTGATTCCTATATATCTTGTAATTGGTACTCTATAAATAGAGAAGTCTGAATGTGATGTGGGACCTTGACCCAAACCTGACTATTTTAGTTGGTACTAGGGAGTATCTTTTATGATCATTTATGATTATATATATAACCTATACATGGGTTTATGAGTAGGTGTATTGTGTTTAATATTATATATTAAGGCTTTGCACCTGGGATTTTAGTGTATCTTGAGATCTTTTCTATTATCTATTTCAATTCTGAGGTTCGTATTTGGAAATGTTCTGATATAGAACCCTGGATTCCCCTGCCAGTACACTAGGATTGTGGCGATGAACATGGCTTTGAGGTGCTCCACCATATGCCACCAGAATTAGCTAATGTAGTCCCTAAAATGCCACCTACTAATATTACTTATCTAGGAGACGATGTTCAATTCCGAGAAGTGATTATTCAGATATTACAGTCTATATTGGGATCCACATGACTTACCATTGCAACCAGAGTGTTGACATGAGAGTTCCTACCCATGTAACCTCTTACCATTTCTCAGTAATGTGGTCCTTAGGAAAATGACTCAAGTATAATGTCAATGTTATGAATCATTGAGACATTATAGATGCCTCCATAGATGAAGATAAATCTCAAAACATATCTACTTTTAGAATATTCAATGTGTTAGTGGGATGTTATTACCCAGGCTAAACATAATCATGGTGTGGTGCGAGAATACTTTCTGAAAGTCTTATATAACTACTTCATCCATAAAATAACAAAAGTGGATAGAGATAGAGTGTATATACTCCTAAAGAAACTTTATATGACTATAATGAAGTATTCATCTTTATTAACTGATCTTTAGATCATTGCACTAACACTTTTGGGTGATTAGTTGATAACAACACAGAGTTTTGCAGATGTGATGTTACATACCATCCAATCATAGGTAACATGACCATGTATAAGACAATTATAGGGATTTGGAAGTTGATGAATGTGATTAGTGGGTAGATCTGTTATTCTATAATTATTAACAAGCTATAGAAGGGAAACATAGGGAAAATATGTTTTTAATAGGGGAGTTTTTAAGATATCAGATATTTTTATGAGGTATGGATCCCTAAAATTTCTATTTGAATTTATTTAATCCTTGCAAATTTTCCTAACATTTTATGGGTTATTTCATGTCCTTATGAGGATCTTTATCCTCCCATAGCTCTATGTTTTGGGGGGAAATAGACAACGTACATGGTTTGATTTAATGGTGCCCCAAGGACACATTGTTTGACTACTCTATGTGGTGTGTTGTAGAGGGTCTTCATAGCTGAACACAAGATCCAAAAATATTTTCCTAAACCATGTTCCTAGGTCACAAGTATATTTCTAGTTAAACAAAATGGACAAATGGTTTGTTAACAATGTTTTCAAACCCTACAACCTTACCATATTCCAATAAAAAATTAGTGAAATACCCATTTTCAACATCCTTATTTTATGTTTCATGATCCTATTTTTAATCCATTTCAAATTAATATACATAAAATATTCATGGCCTCCCTTTCTTGTATCAATGTTGAGATTTGAGCTTCCACATTCATTTGATATTAGAATCGCTCATGTTCATATGTGTTGGGTTTTCATTAGTAATCTTATAATTCAATTTTATTCCTTTTATCATTTATCATGACACAAAAAATTCTAAATATATATAATATATTATTCCCTATTTAAAAGATATGTGAATATTTATTTTCATTCTCCCATCTATGCCTACTTTAAAATCAAGTAATAGACGAGTAGTGTATTACACATTTGTAGAATATGGTGGAGTGATTTTCTCTAATGTCCCTATTTTTATATTATTATCCAACACAATAGACTCAAAAACATCAATGAAATGAATCCAAAATTTATAATTAATTAAATAAATTAATATATCCTTGATTATGGTTGTCTTAAAAATGAAGATCATATCACTGTAAGACGTCTACCATGATGTATGCCACATCATAGGGTCTTTTACATTTAAAATACTATTGGATTTATGCCTCCAAATTATATAGAGCCATAAATTAAGGTTCATTGAGTTTTCCTTCGTAAATTGAATGTAATATTGACTTTACAAAATTAAAATAGAGTACCATGTATATAAGTTCATGATTCTATTATTTATATCCTGAGATTTCCTTATGATTTGAATGACCCAAATAGACTTAAATGAACTGTTTTAGGGTATGCATTATAAAATAGTCATGACCATCTCATAAGTCATTCAATGAGAGATATGAGGGTTATTATTTTTAATTACTTGGTTGAGAGAATTTAAAATAATTATTAGAATATTTTTATATGAATTATAATATAATTGGAGTTGTATACAAGTTTTTAATGAATAACTTGGATGTTCTCATAAGGGGTATTCCATTATATTTACCCATGAGCGATACTTAATTTTCTAGTGGATTAAATTGGATGGGATTAGAAGAAAATTATACTATACCATGGAATTAGTGATTTTTGGTTCCATATTTGTTATACCAAGGATGCAATCATATGTTTATGATGGAATATCATGTCATGAGTTTTAACAATGTTCCTTATATGAAGCACCTTAGATAGGCTCCTACAATGATGTGTTTTACATGTTACCTAGAGAGATACGTAGGTTCCTTTTTATGGAATAACATAGATGGGATAATGATGTGAATCATTTAGAAATAAATTGACACATCTACCAAGTCAATGAACAAAATGGATTCTGTCTATGTTTACAAATATGTAATCTTAGTTATATAATATTAATAAGAACATATTCCACAAGAGTTGTGCATCCTATTATAATTATGTATTGATGTCTTTGTTATACACCTCAGGTCATAGAAAAAGCTATGTGTATATATATATGTTCATTAGTATATTTTGTATTTACCTACATACGTATTCACACACACACAAAAATATATATATATATAATGTGAAATTAGTTGTGAAAAATTCTAGCTTAGTTTGAAGAAGGAAGTATTGGACGAGTATCACATAAGGATCCCATTCTGATGTGATTTATTTTATTTATTACTATACATAGACTATTACCTTCACTCTGTTCATTTTATATATAAAAAATTCAAAATAACCAAAATTAATGTAAATATAAATAACATATTTTTTAGAAATATATAGTACATTACACACATACATTCCCTAAGACTATATTGGTATTGTGTATTTAGTATCATGGAAAAAGGAATTGTAGTTCATTATTGAGTCGCATTATCTCCAACAAGGTTCACTAAGACTATCACACCTCTTAGAAACATCATACATAAAATGTTTCTTCATATAATATGAATAGAAAATTAAACAGGGGTGATCTGAGATTCATAGTAAGGGTAAACATAGAAGATATGTAACAATAAACATGAGCATAAGGGTTCAAAAATGTGATCACAAAATTAGAATATCATTACCTTCATATCAAAGATCATAAACATGAGTCATGGAATAAAGATTTTTAGTACATAGAGAAATAATAATAATGGAATAAAGATCATAATCCATGAAAGCATAACGTAGGAGTATGAAGTGGAATTATTGAAGATACCTACACGTGTAACATAATTTTCCATAAGTCAGGATGAATTTCTATAATTTAAAGGGAAATAAATAGGGTCTACACATAATGGTTAGGACACACTACAATCACATGTTTTATTCCATTCCTATTAAGGTATTGAGTTTCCCCATCATCCTATAGTGGATTGTGTTTCCCTATCTTCATAGAGTGGAATAGGTAACCCCATCACCCATCGAGGATTAATCCCTTCGACTACAATATCATAATTATCTCACGAGATATAAATATTTAACTAATTCATTGGAGGGAGATATAAGTCACACCAATATAATAATTAAATCAAATATATGTTTTTTGGAAGATCATAAAAAATCATAACAAAACCCATGAAATTTAATAGTTATCATAAAAATGTAATCACATCAAAATATATAGAAAATATATTTGTTTCATAATAATTTAATAAAAGGAAATTCATTTTAAAATTAGCAATATTAATAGACATATAACATGTGAATATGAATTAGGTTTCATAAACATGTTACCTGCTAAAGAGTAATGGGTTTCATAAACACCATCCCATCAAAACAGAAACCATTTATGGAATGAATATAAATGGAACCATTGGATAATATCCCCAAAAATTCATTATTAACACAAACTAACAAAATATTTTTGGGAAACTAATTTTAAAATATATTTTAAAAAGTTTTGTAGAATAAAATATCCATAATTTTGAATAATATTATATATAACATAAAACCATATAGAAACGTTTTCGTTGTACAAAAATTAAAACTTTTAATGGAATCTAGAAAATGTTTTCAAAACCTTTTTATTTAAAAGACTTTGGAAACATTTAAATAATGATTTATAATGTTTTGAAAATAATTTCAATGAAAACATATTAAATACATTTAAATAAATATTAAAATAATATTTAAAATAAATAATTTTAAAACACTTTGAAAAAATAAAAATAACTCTTCAAAATGGTTCGAAAATCATTTATTTTAATGAACATCAAAAACATATAAAGAAATATTGAAAATGTAGTGAAAAACATTTCATTGAATAAACTCTGAAAAAATTTAAAGGATTCATCGAAAACAATAGAAAAATTCAATTACATTTCCTTAAAAATTGATTGTGAAATATTATCTTAAAATTTTTATTTTTTTGAAAATATGATTTTTTTAAAATTATTGGCATGTGTCTCAATGATGGAAAATTGAGACAAGACTAAATTATGGATTTTGAAACTTTTGAACCCAAAATCTCATGAAATAGGAAAAATAAAATGGATATATAAATACCCATATATTTGAGGATAATAATTATATAATATACTCATGGTAAGTATATAAACCACACCAAATAAATCTGTAGGGAATAAGGCATAAATATCAAAGAAATAAATGTGAGACTAGAATCACTATTCATGATTTCTTGACTCTCCCCGTACTCATAAAAAATCATGTATAATTAATATATTTTTATTATAAATATTTTAAATAACCATATTCTTATATTTGATACCATATAAGAATTTACATCATTAGCTTATTAACAGTTCGATGTTGAACTTTCATTTTTGGTAATATCTATTTTATACTTCACAGGTGTCTTAATTTGTTTTATATATGGTTCACGTACTTATATCCTGAATAAAATAATACAAAAAATGATATAAATATCATTTATATCTAGTATATATGTGTTTATAATAATCTATTAATGTTAGAAATGTAAAATAGAATACATTATTCATGGAGATGGTGGGACATACGTATGAATTGACATTGTTTTCGTTTAAGTATCATATTGAGCTAATGTAATTAAATGAAATATATGTATATATTTATAAATAATATATCATGTTGAATTTTTTTTTCATAAAAATATTATAATTTTTCTAAATCAACCCTTAATACATTCTATGATGAGTGTGAACGAATCAAATCACATTGAGCAGGTGTTATTCCATACTTCCTCAAACAAAATTATCATTTTTTCACAATATGGAAAACAAAAAGTTATTTATTATCTAATAATTCCATGTTAATAATAAATAAAAAATATCATATCTATCATATAAAAATAGAGTTTCTATCATAATTCCATACCATGAGAAGTGTTAATGGAAAAAAGAATAACATCATTTCATGAGGCGGTAGTTCATTGAATAGAAGAACATTATGTTCATTATCTATTTGATAGATGTGTGTGAAAGTGATGGTTTGATACATAGAAAAAAATTGTGGGTATATATTTTATACTAGTGGTATTATATGAAAATTAAATAAGAATAATCAAAACATTGGTTAAATATATAATTCAAATGTGATCACGGAAGAAGGTAACATCTTTTTCGGGTAACTCCTTTTATTTTTCCCAAAATAGATTTCATTGAAGAATTAAAACCCAAATTGAATTTTCTAGGATGATGGAAGGGTTTTTGGGAGATAATTTGAGTATATAGCTTTTAAAAAATTTGTATATGAGGTTTGATTACATGGAAGAGGTGATTTCTCTTTTAATGTAGAGGAGGAGTGGAATTTATATAAAGCTTGGAAAATTTAATTCGATAAACTTTTTCCCATGAAAAGTTTCTCCAATAATAAAAAATATAACCATGTTAATATAGGGTTGAAACGGGTCAATAAAATGGATTTTGGACAAGAGTCTAGGCAATATTTGGACTTATTTTAAATGTTTAGTCACTTGTTAAACTAATTTTTATCTTAATGATTGTAATTAATCATAATGATATTCAATGACTTGTTTTATCAAAATCATGTTGAACTTATTAGAAATTATAAAATATGATTTTCTAAAAAATGGAAATAATTTTTTCAAATCAAAATCTTATAGGTCACATAAAAAAATTTATATTTAATTACACATATGACATGACACAACATGTTTTTAAAGTAAAAATGTTCTAAATATTGGTTTTTTCTAATATCAAATTTCAAAGTGAAATTGATTCCAAAGACCTAAATTGGATTAATTTATATATATTTGACCAAATTTAACTTTTAAACCAGTTAGAAATATAATTTCTCTTTATAAATAAATTAGATGAAAGTGTAGTTTTTAATTAGCATTTTATATTTTTCATTATTCATAAAAACCGAAAATTCAGTGAAAAACAAAAAATATCGACCTAATCAAATTTTATATTCCTCTTTCAAAGATGATTTATATTTTTTCAAATAAACTTTATAAACGTGTCCAAAAAAACTAAAATGTGGTCCCCATTAAAATGTGGTAAAATTACCTTTTAGTAAAATATTTCTTTTTATTCATCAAATTGGAATTGTTATAATATTATAAAAGTAATATAATTTTGATGAGTATCAAAAATAATATTCCAGTATATAATATGATTTTTTTTGAAAACCATAATCAAATGTTTTTGTTATAAATTATTGAGATAAAATAAAAGTGAAAATTAATTTTCATAAAGAAATATTTTTTATATTTTCAAATAGTTTATACATTTAGTTATACTAATTAATATCCAAAGCAATAATTTTAAATACACATGTAAATAATATTTTCAAAATATAGTTAATCTTATTCATAACATCCATTAAAATGGAAAGTTGGTAGCTATACTAATATTATAACAAATTTTTTAATAATTACATTTATTCTAGTATAAATTGACCATGCATGTAATATAAGCCATCAAAGGGTCTCAGTATTGTCTATAATATTATCCAAATATAGTGTTGCATGTACCAATATATAATCAAAGTGTTTCTTGTATTACAGTATAGACTTGTTGTTGTGTGTAATAGAAAAAAAAATTATTTATTTCTTATAACAACAACTATATTCGGTTTTCTGTGAAATAAAAATATCAAAATATTAATTAAATTTGAATAAAAATGATTCACCAAATCTCTGGTTGACACATTATACCCCTCATTGAATGAATACCACCATTGAAATTCATTTACGATATTAAATATTTAATACGTTAAAGACTCTTTCATAGAAACCCACATAGTAAAAAATGAATAATAAAACATAATTTAATAAATGAGTGTTGGAAACATGATGGTTACAAAATGTAACTCATTACTAAGTTTCCACAAGGGATAACATTGGTGGAAAGTGAAAATATGGACTAGGAGGAAAATTTTAATATTTTATAGAGATAGATTAAGTTCATAAATCATAAATAAATAAATGATCAATTTAAAATTTAGGATCTCAATATCGTAAATCTTTGGTGATTTAAAAAGACACCGATTCAATAAAAATTTATGTATTAAAATCATATTTTATTTCTAGATTGTTTTTATAATATTGATTAATTTTCATGAAATTAAATACGTGCATGAATTTCTAGAAAACCTCTCCCTTTGATGTTCTTTCATCAATTTCCACATCACCTATATTTGAAAAAATGAAGTTAGTTTTACATTCGTTAGGCACAAACCAATCATGGGATTCATTATAAGCTAGCAAATTTATCAACAATTATGATTAACACAAATTTTTTATAACAAGTTATCCAACATGCATTAATCCTCATGTTTTTAGATAATACTTCAATCTCACAAACTCCATCTGAAGCTCAAATTAAACATTCCATTAATGGTTAACCATAGAACCCTTATAGAATATTTAAATCCATAAAATTTCAAATATGGACAGGGAATCAACAAATCATTTATCCCATATATATCAAAAATTAGCTCCAATTTTTCACACTCTGTACATGGAAATATTTTCATTCATGTATTATATTGAAATATCGAAATAACCCAATTTACAATAAATAAATATTTAAAAATGACTTTTTCCGAAATTCAGTTCTTGTTGGACATATTTCATGAATCCAAAATAATTTTTTAAACATCATATATGATAGCATAAACCTATTTTCCATAAGCCTTTAATTATTTAAAAGTTAATTAGTATTGTCCACATTACTTATACATAAATAACATGTATTTATCCAAAGAACATTATCATGAAAAAATGAACATAATAGGGGTTATCTATCCCTTAATCAAATATTTTCATGGACATCATTGTTCCATTAAATCATATTTCTATTCCATTAGATCCATTAGACGTTTTATTCTAATTTCATATTAGAAAACGTCAACTAAAAACTGTTATATATTTTACCTTACATATAACATAGTTCCTCAATAAAAAATACATAAAAACCTTGATTATTAAATGTAATCATTAATCCATAATAATTCTACCTAAAACTATCACTTAATATGTCATTCCATTTACATTTCATCTTTAGTATCATCATCACCATCAATATATCATTTATCCATACCACCTTTCTAATTGTCTTCAGAATATTTTCACCTAGGTAATTAATTTTTATAATCACAATTCTCTACTCACATAAATAATTTTAGAATCAATGATTTCTTAGGGAATCCAATATTCCAATCCATTTCCTTAACATAACCCTTCTTTTTTCTATTGAAGGTACATTATTTGGGTACTTCTTTTCCATAATCCAAAAATCTTCTTGTTCATTTAAGACAGTTCCATAGGTGATTATTTCCACATTAATGAAACAAAGGAAGATTAATATTCATTCCATTATGGTATCTACTACCCTGAACTATCACTAGACTCATTCCTTCTCTTCCTTTCTAATTCTAAGAGTTAGATAAAGTACATTTTGTCAATCATGTTATAAGACTGCTAATTAGGCATGATCAAAACATCATTCACTTTAATGATCATCACATTTAAATTCTCAACAATATATTTTTCATCATTTTCCATGTAAATCTAGTTCATTTTGGTCCCCTCCATTGAAAAAAACAAGAAATCATTGTGCTAGCAAGACATATCATCTAAAAATACCACATAATCAAGAGAAAAAAATACTTATCAGATGACTAAATTAGGGAAAAACTACATTAATCTATCACAAAGAACGTTTATCCAAGGTTATTTATATCCATATTCAACATATATATTTCATTATGGTTCATTCAATGTCTATGAATTCAATAAGCATATCCATCGGGAGTTTCAAATGAAGTGTGTAGAAAGTCCTATATCATGTACTAGGCTATGCTCGGGTCAGGATCGAAAAAACATTTCAATGTTGTTAACCCTATCTATATTTGTGATAGATCCCCATCCACGTTACATATGTAGACATTTGGTAATATAATAAAACAAATTTATTTATCATCTAAAAATTCTATGACATTTTTTAAATACATTTACTCATACTTAACTATATCCTTATATACATTTATAAACAAACCATTTGAAATATTCCTTGTGATTTTAGTAATATTTTGTCATTGTAAATTCCAAATATTGATCGAACCTTCACTCTGATAAAAACTATAATTACCAAAGTTAAATGTACATAGGCATGAAATCATTTTTTCAGAATACTTAATACATTACACAAATAGATGACCAAATACCACATATGTTGAGTTCCTTTAGAATCAAGGAAATTTATATAATGGTACATGAGTGAGGTATGTTATATCCGACTAGGTTCCCCAAGACTAGAACCCATCTTAGATACTTCAAACCTGAATTGCATCTTCCCAATATAGGGAAGTAAAAATAACAATTTGTTTTCTCAGATTCTAAGTAGGGGTAAAAAAGAGAGATATATAATTATAGAAATGATCATAATATTTTGAGAACATGATTGTAACTTTATAATATCATTCCATGTATATAAAAGATCATAACCAGGAACGATTTCATAATTATTATAAGTTTATAAGTCATCAATAATAAGTGATTAAAAAGCATAATATAGTAAAGAATAACATATGAGTAATACATTGTAATGTGGCATACACAGAAATATGTAACATCATTCCCTATTATTCAACACACAATGATATAAATTATCAGGGAAATTCGTGGGGACTACTTCTACTGGGTAGGTAACTTGAATATTCCTAGTTGTAGTACTTTCTATATAGGATATCTTGCTTCCCCATTTTTCCACAGTGGATCAGGTTTCCCCATCATCCCATAGTGGATCAGACTCCCCTATATTCACATAGTGGGTCAGGTTACCCAATTAGCAAGAGTGGCTTAAGACAATATACATGAATCCCATCATCATAGAAGGGGATTTAAATATTTACCTAACAAATCAAAGGTAGATATTGTCCCCAATAATTACATTATGAATATATACATATATTTTAAACAAGATCATAAACAATAGAATCATAATCTAGGAAATGCAATGGTCATCATAAACTTGTAATCATATCAAAAAATATGGAAAAAGTGACATGTTTCATAATAATTTCATCAAATCATAACTGGTGGAAATATATAGGTTTCGTAGACATAAAACTCGTAAAAATAAATGGGTTTCATAAACATTTGACACATGTTATAGAAACATGTTTTATAAACACCATGCCATCAAAATATAAACCATCCAGATAAAAAAATTTAAGGGAATCATTGGATCATTTCCCCAAAAAGGAATGAGTATCATTAAAGGATGCCATCATAGATGGAAAATAATTTTAAATTATAATTTTAAAACATTTCATGATTACATTATCCTTTATTTTTTATATTTTCATAAATAAAACATTTTGAAAACAATTTTATTTGAATGTAAACTTGACAAAAATATAGAACACATAGATAAAATTTAAAAACCATTTCTATTAATATAATTTGAAAACATATAAATAATTATTGAAAACCTTTTTCAAATCATATCATTGAAAACATATTTAAATATTATAAATAATTCTTGAAATCATTTAGAAAAATATTTCATAGAAAAATTTTTAAAACTAATAATGAAATATCAAAATCTATTTGAAAATAATTTCATTTAAAACACATTAAAACATATGAGAATTTTTTGATTTTTTTTTGATAATTATTTCAATTGAAATACTTTGAAATTTTAAAAATGATTGTTCAAAAACCATAAATAATTTATAATTATATTTCCATTTAAATATGCTTAAAATATCATTTAAAAAAACATATTTGAAGACATGGATTCTTTTGAAATTCATGGAATGTTCTTCGATAAATGAAAATTGAGATGAAAATAATTTAATGAATTGGTTACTGTTGAAAAATAAACCCCATGAAATAGGGATCTAAAATTGGATATGTAAATACCCCTAGATTTAAGCATAATAATCATAGATTACATTCATTGTTAGTATATACATAACATGAAAGAAACGAGTGGTGAATAATACATAAATATCATTGATAAATAATAGAGAATGTAAATCAACATATCATATGTATTGACGCTCATCAGAATCATACAAACCGTATATATTGTAATTTTTTGGGCTTTTTATTCATGACCAGAGCCATTTCAAATTTAAAAAAAAAATTCAATTAATGGTTATACCATTATCTATTACAATGATAAGAAGTCAATTCTAAGAGTTGAATCTTCTTTATGCTATGGTGTTGGGTTACTCTAAGTGAATCGAGATTTCGTGGAGTGTTTGTATGGATTTTGGGTTTTCAATGGCCAAGTAGAATATTTTTAAATTATAGGTCAGGGCACATGGTTTAGGGTAAACTATGCATCCCCTTGTAATAAATTTTTGCAACCCGGTTTGGTACTAGCGCATGTTATTTATAAACTGTGCAAGGGAGGGGAAATAGCATTTATGGGATTATACATTTTTTATAGGATTCAACATGGTTTGACCATTGTTAGAGAAAACCATGAAGAATGTTGCATGAGTGTTTCCACTTAGGCAGTACCTCAACACTGTAGCGTGTACAGTTTCCACAAGGTTTAGAAAACTTGAATGGTACACTGTGCATTCTTAACATTGTTTTTTATGTTTTCCTTTATTTTTCTCTTTTTTTCCATTATCTATCCTTCTTTATCCAAGGTTAAGTGCATATTAGGAGGAATTATCCTCCTCCTCTCCAATTGATTTTGATCATTCTCATCCGTAAGTTGTCTGATTTCATATCAGTTAGGTGCGTTTGTGATGTATAAGTAAGTATAACCTCACCCAATCCTCTTATTTTTTTATCTTTCACCCCATTACCCACTCTTTTAATCTGATCTAATTTCATGGCTATCAATGGAAACTCAAATCTATGTCAGTCCTCTTCAAATTAGATCATCGTACCTGATGTGTCTACATTAATCGGCTTAAGATAGGTGGTCCATATCTTGATTAGTTTTTTTGCATTAATTTTGGGAGCACATAATATTTTTTTCCTTGGGAAATATTTTGAGCCACCTCTTAATTTAGATTAAATTAAATATATGTCTATATGGGATTCCTCTAATCGTGCATTCACCTTTTCTATGGGAGCGAGGATGGGTTAGAGGCCATCGACCACTTTTGGTGGTAGGATGAGATTTGTTTTGGCCTAAATTGATTTTTTTTAGTTTAAACTATTTTTTTAATTTAATATAAGGGAAATATATGTGTTTAAAATATTGGTACTGAGAAATTCAATTTATTTGAACTGTTTTGTTTAACTAAGATGTTCAATTCAATCATTTTAAGTTGAATTGTCTAATTAATTTTGTTTATTTTATATTTGAGATTCCATTAATACATGGATTGTGATGAGATCCAAAGGGTCATGATGGGAATGGCCTAGGATTACATTGAAATTGTACGACCATTGGGATTGAGAATATGAGATCATATAGTTGTCCTTTTACCAATTTCACTTGAGTTGTATTGACCATATGATTGGCCATCATGGACGTCAGTTTGAGGCGGTGAAGAAATCAGGTTGGTCATGGATAATGTTTTTCAGATACCAAGTCCATCAGATTTGATGCGACATAGTCACAATTACATGAGGTTCTAGTTGATGTGTCTTAGGAACTAGATTGGTGATTTTCTCACACTCGTGATGGAAAAAGATCCAAATCTTGTCATGTGCACAAAGGTTGCCTACATTCATGTGGTGGGTTTGAAAATTCATGTGTATATAGGCCTTGGAAAATTCATATTAGGTGTTTATGGATTGGAATTATTATCATTTAAATCCATTTGGTTGGTTAGTATCCTTAAAATGTCATCATTAAGGTTGATATCTAGGGTCTAAGGCCTACTGTTCTTGAGGCCGTTGGCCTAGAATTATATTTTAAGATTTAAATATTCATTCTTCTTGATTTTGTGCTTTATGCCAACGGTGGATATTATTTTTGGGAATGGATCAATGTGACTTGGGTATTAAAATTGTTTGTGATGGGTTCATTGAGAAGGGGTCCAAGGTACCAATTAATAATGGTTTGTGTGTGAATTTTAGACATCGGTACTTTCTGGGACACAAGGTGTCATGAGGCATGAGGTAGTGTATTAATTTTTCTGGTAGAACCCAAGGGTTCACATGAGCTGTATGAAATTATAGGTACCTTTGGTCATTGGAAAACGACCTTATTCTATATAGATATACTGACAAAGGATGATGACTGTTATGGTTTCCTAGTATTTTTTGAGAACTAGGTAAGAATTTCTTGTTTATTAGATGATACTTCTTTACTTTCCCTTACTTTTCACTCCTTAATCAATTATTCTTGGTAGGCCCACTAGGTGGTACCAAATAGAGAGTAGTTAACACACCCTTCATGGGAAATTTGGGAGACTTATAGAATTTAGAGGTTTGTGTTCATGTAAGGGATTAGATTCAGGAGCTGGTTCATAGTGCTCTTTATCATGGGATTATGGAAATGACCATGATGTCTTTCCTGTATTGGAGCTTCTTCTGAGTTTATTTTCATTATCTACATGATAAATTTGTATGACTAGTCATGGTTAGCCATTGGTGACCCTCAATTTTATATTGATATATATGTCTAGTTATAATATGAATGTTTTTCCTGGTTGCTTTAGTAGTAGCTACATGTTGTTTGGTGGGAATGTTATCCTATTTATTTATCTTCCACTATAGCTTTTTTATTTATTTCTTCTACTCTTCCTTATTATTGAATGTGCTTCTTCTATTCGAAGGTATCGTTTCATAATGATAAAAAAAATTACATTTTATTCTATATATTAATTTTTAGAATAGTATTTTATCATCCCAAGATGGTATGGACACCCCACTATACCATTTTACACCCTCATTTCTAGTAGGATTCCTTTGGTATCCAGGGAGGTGCACCTAAGGCCGATGGAACCAAGACCAATAGAGCTATTTATGTTGCTACTCTAGTTAAGGATTAAACAATAATGATAAATATAAGTTTATTATATATAATTTAAAAACAATATTCTAATATCTAATATCATATATGGATTTATATCACCCTCTTATTAACACATCCATGTTAAGGTTACGTTTCGAGTAATATACACTTTCCTCATCATATATGTCTATATTTGTTATATATTTGGTCCTCAAAATTATATCAGGATTTAAAAAAAGTAAACCACCATATAAATATCATGTTTATTAAATATTTATTTATTTATAATCTTCTATGAAGGATATAAATTGGAAATGGAATGCACCCTTCATGGAGATGGCAGTTCGTACGTACTCGTGAACTATGTTTCCATTTAATTGTCATAATGAAAAAAACAAAACAAAATGATATATATATATATAATTTTTATAGTATGATTATTCTATCATATATATCATATAAATTTATTGGACCCATCATTAATACATTCTATGTAAGTTTTTAATGAATTACATCACCTTGGGGGGCTGAAGTCCACAATTTTCCAAACAAAATTATCATTTGGACACAATATGGGAAGAATGATGGTATGTGTTCTATAATTATAAAAAAACAATAAATACATCCTAAATATCATATATATAATTTCAAAAAATTATTCCATCAGAATTCCTAACCATTAGAGTTAGTAAAAGAAAAATGAACAATATAATTTTGTGAGATAGCAGATCTTCATACATAAGAACGATAATTTTGTTACCCATTAGATTGAAGTGTGTAGAAGTTCTTGCAGAAAACATTGAATAAATAAATATCACAATATTTTGGAATCATTATTTATTATATGATCATGGAATAAGTTGAATGTAATGAGTGGAAAATTAAATCTAACTACTATGATCATTGAATAAGGTTACCTCTTTTTCAAGTAACTACGTTTGGTTTTCACCCATGCCCTTTATTTAATCCATTTATGTCCAAATTTATGACTATAAGATGAGGGTAGGGATGTTTTGAACTTATTTTAGAAGGGTTTTTCTGATTTAAATAACTTTATAACTATGAATTAGTTTGAGGGGTGAGTGCCTTCTAATAGTGGAGGCGTGGAATTTTAGGAAATTTTGGAAATGTGAATTCCACCAATGATATTTTTATTACATGTGGATATAATAATTAAAAAATCTATTCAAGGGATAATAGTGTCTAAATATGTCCATCCAATGGATTTTGGACATGATTCTAGGTCATTTTGGCTGTTAAGAGTAAGGTTTAGTCCATTTTTAAGATAATGATTCTCTTCATCGCTGTAATTAATTTAATCATTTTCACTAAACATTTCTGTCAAAAAATAATTTATACATATTAGAAATTATAAATTATTCTAATCTAGAAAAGGGAATCAATTTACCATAATTATATTCACTAAATAGGAATGAATTAATTTTGAGTTTAATCTCTTAGACGGGACGATATAATGTTTTTTAATGTAAAAATGTTTAGAAGAATGACATGTTGTCATAAAAAATCTCAAGGTGAAATTGATTAAAATGACCTAAATTGTGTTAATTTATATCTAAATTGACTATATGAACTTTTAACATAATAAAAAATATATATTAACATTGTAAATAAATTATATTAAAAAGAATATTAGAACTAAAATTCTATACTATTCATTAATCAAAAAAAAGTAAAAGTTCAAAAAGAAATAAAAAAACCATAAACTAATTTTTATATTCCTATTTCAAAAATGAACTTTTTTTTAAAAAATAAAAATTATAAAAATTTTTAAAATTAATTTTAAAATGGGTTCACCATAAAAAACGGTAAAATTACATATTAAAAAAATATATCTTTTATTCATAAAATTGAATTTCTATTATCTTATACATATAAAATATATTAGATGAGTACCAAAAATATTTAGTGAATATTTAATATATAATTTTTTTGAGAATATTAATATAAAATTTCTTATTTAAATTATTGAGATAATATACATATAAAAATAATTTTCATATGAATTTTTTTTATTTTTAGTTTGTTCTTACATTCACTTCTACTAATTGATTACAAAATAATTAATTTGACATATTATGTGTATATAAGAATTTCACAATTTAGATAATATTATTCATAACATATATTCCAATGGATAGAAGGTATAAATAACAAAATTTTAATAATATTAATAAAAGTAACATGTAGTATGGTAAAACACAACCTTCAATGTGACAAAAGTAATCTAATGGGCTCGACGTTTTGTGCAATATAAGAAATATATACTGTTTCACATACAAGAATCTAATATAAAAGATGCGTGTAGCTCAATCTGGACATGCTGTTATGTATAATTAAATCTAGACTTTTTTCTGTAATGTAAATATTAAATATATACATTATTACAGGAAATAAAAATTAAAAAAGATTAGGTTATTCAAAAAATCATACTTCAGAATATCTAGAAGTGGAACATGTTGAATAGTTGTAGACACTATGGGTAGTAGCCTACTGAGTATATCCCACACCCACTTTGGGCAACTGATTAGCACCTAAATAGATCTCTTAGATGTTGGATGTAAAAAATAGATGAATTTATCTTTGGATGCTTGATTTTATGTTCTAGGATGGTGTATGGGAGCAGAGGGCAGATCTTATTCTCATGATTATATTGGTGATAGATTTTTGAAATTTGTAAATTTTTTATATAATTTTTTTATGAATTTTTATTTTCAACCTTGAATTACGTTTTTAGAGTACATAAATGACATCATTGAATTTGGAACTGATTCAATATTATTTATTTTTATAAAATAAAGCTTGATTATTGCACTATAGTTAATTAATTTTACTTTTCAAAATATTTACTAATATTGTATATTACAGTGATACACTATTATCTTGAAGGTAATGTCTCCCCAAAAATCCATCATAGACCACTGTTTCTAGTTGGATACCCCTAGAATGTGGTCAGGTGCGTATGAGGCCCTATGACTAATTGAGTTCCTTTACATATGATCAAACCAGGTCAATGATGTTAAACTTATAGAATTGAGTTCACACACTATTCTAGTTTTATTTATCTCATTAGATCTAAATCCTTACCCAATGCATTGGATAATGATATTGATCACACTCATCCATGATTATAATGTATAAACTATCATATAATGAAAACCATATATAAATGTTTCATAAGACACTAAAAAATTAATCATATTAGAACCTAGGAAAATAAATGGGAATCATATAAATTTTATCACAGCTTAACATATGTTAGAGAAACTTGTTTCTGAAAAATTTCATTATTACATTATATCATAACCCATGAAAATGGTATGTGTTTCATAAAAGTTTTATAATCATAAAGATACAAAAAAAAAATACAGAGACAAAATAATGATGGTTTCATTGGATCCTTTCCCTAGTTATGGTCATGTAAAAACAATTTATTTTACCTTATATAGAAAATAATTTTAAAAGATCACATTTAACATTTCATGAGGAAAATCACCTTTCAACATTGAAAATCACCTTTTAAAATCAATAAGTTCATGAAAAATTGTAAAAATAAATTTCATTAGACAATCCCTTCAAACTAATGAAAGGAGTATTAAATTTATTGATTTTTTATTATGGTGAAAAATATTTTTTATGTTGAATAGGTTAAAATAATGATTCCTGTAACTTTGTTATCAAAAAGTAAAAAATGCATCATTCATAAAATGACAATAATTTTTCATTAAAAATATGTTTTAAAAAATACAAAATTGTTAAAAAGTAATTTAAAAAATATATACATAATACTCAAAATAATCATTATAACATTTTTATTAAACATGAACATGGACGAAAAAGGATTTTCATCTGAAGAGAGAAATAATATCAATTTCCAATAAAAAATTATTTTAGAATCATGAGTATATAAATAATGGAAAATTAAAAGAACATTTAAATTTTCAAGAAATAACCATATTATATGAAAATTCAATAGTTTCATGAGAAACTATTCATCATATTTCATTATCAGAAAGATAATGTTAATAATTTTCATAAACGATGATATTTTGACATTTGACATTTAAAACATCTGTATCTTTTGAATCATTAATCCAATGAAGTAATAAAAATTATACGGATACGGGAATAACATAACTAGAATTATAATGATCATAAAATATATTCATTGATGTATATACACCACACAAATGGAACATGTGGTGAATATGACATGTGTCCCACATAAATAAGTATGAGACAAAAATCCCTTCAATTAGGCATTGACTTCATTTGTAGACATTCAAACCTCATTTATAATAAATATTTTTTTATTTATATATTAAATAATAATAATAATGTTTATCATACCATATATTATTAATATATAATCTTTTATTAGCCATTTATTTATAATTCCATTTTGAAATCACATTTTGGTATTAACTACCTTATTTTTATTGTATGCTTTGATTTTGTACTTTCTAAAATTTACTTTGATCGTGGATGAATCATTTATATAATTTAAAAATTGATATAAATATAATATATATTCATTAAATAAATATTTAGAGTAATTTAAAATATATATAGATAGAAAATGTATTACATCGCTTATAGATATTTTTGGTTATATATAGGAAAGAACATTGTTTCTATTGTCTTCATGGAAAGAACAGATGGAAGGTAAAAATACTTTTACCTATATTGAGTTATATTTATATCATATATATTGAAAATATTATTTAAATTAATATTTATTATATTCTATGTAAATTTTAATTTCTTTAAAAGATCACATCACTTCATGAGATGGTAATCAGTTGCACGCACAAGTAGTAGTATCTTATTCCCACAAAATGGAATGTAAGAAGGTAAATATAGCTTTATAATTTTATAAGTATAATTATTTTTTTGATTATAAAATATATAAATTAAATCCATTATTATATTCACCCATGAGAGGTGGTGATCGAAAATAAATTACATCGGTTCATAATGTGGTAGTTTTTCTAACACATGATCGATTATTTCATTTTTCATTTGGTGGATGAAAATGTAGTTGTAGGATATTCTAGTTTCATAATAAAATATTAATATATTTTATATAATTATGTAATTATATCAGTATATTTGATGTCTAATTTAATGATTTATAGTTATTAAAAAAGAAAAACACTCAGTTAAGAACATTACATATTCTTCAAACTACCACTTTAGGGTTGCACAAAAAGAATTAATAGTATTGTTTAGTAATAAAAATATTGATTTATGATGTGTTTTGGTTGGTGAGAAATATATTTTTGTAGGCATTGGATGAACCAATTGGTTATGGAAATGATAAATGATGAGATATTAAGTAGGATTTTATATGTGGAGGAGAGGACACACATGGAGTTTTCTAAAAAAATGCTCTGACAACATTTTAAACAAGATAAAAGGAATAAAAAGGATAATTATTTATGTTAATAGGATTCCTGGTCTAAATATTTCAATAAAATAAGAATTGTACATGGTTTTATGACATTCTAATCCATAACAATTTATATTAACCCCCTGAAAACTAGTTCTATCCTTATCCCCAAGATTTTTTTTATATATTTACTATTCATGTTGAAAAAATTTGATATTATAATAAAATATAAATTATTATTATTCAAAATACGGAATATATTTTTTAAAATTCTAATCTCAAACTTGGGAAATTATAATTTATAATTATACTTATAGACTAGATAAAAATGTGGTTTTCCAAAGTGTATCATATCATATGTATAGAATATTGTAATATTGAAAGTTAATATAAATTTTATTCCAATAACCTATATTGGATTAATAATAACACAATTGAAATAACTCTAGGGATTGAATTGTTCTACTAGACTAACCATATGTCTCGTGATGATACATTGTGTTGAAAAATAACTCTATATCCATGGCCTACTGATGTCTTCGTCATAACATCATGGTAATCTTTGAAACTCAATTAGATACAATTGAATGTTGTAATTCTTACAACCATACAAAATAATATATATTTTGGAAATATTATCAAGATATAAATATTCAATGATATATATGATATTTTCTAACATTATAAGTTGATCAACTAAAATTCATATAGATTTATGACCTTTAGATATTTTTTGGAGACCAACTAATAAATTAATGGTCTTGCTTTCCATTTTTTATTTTGTATTCGTAATTATTGTGACATGTAGTTATAATTATTTATCTTATCATTAACGTGGTTATATAAAAATCACCTGGATAGAAAATCTAAAATATCTCTTTTCAATACATCCCACTAGATAAACTATTTTAGATCTCTATACATTGTTATAATTATTTTATAAATATACAATAAATAATGTTGAGCATCATTTAAAATATCCCTCTATAAATATTCTGTGGAAAAAACATATACATTGTTCATAATCCATATCACTGCATCATGGTCAAATTTAAACTTAATAACATTTATATAATTCTTTTGAATCACCATATCATCCTTCAATGCCAATTTTATCCTAAAATATATATATGGTTGAACACTTATTTGAGAAAAAAAATGTTTTTCGCCTTCCTTCAAGACTCTGTAACCTTCACTACAAGAATAATTAACTATACAATGGTTTGAAACCGTTGGTATAGGCCTCCGAACCGTTGGTATATCCTATACCAACGGTTTGGAGAACTGTTGGATCGTAAGTCATGGGGATATGTATATACCACCGGTTTTGAAAAAACCATTGGTATAGACCTATACCCACGGTTTTCAAAACCCTTGGTATAAGTAATATAAAAAATCTATACCAACAGTTCCATAAAACCGTTGGTATATGTATTTCCAAAAAGAAGCATTCTATTGGTTTTGATCCTAGTACCTATGATTTATGATTTAACGACCTAACCACTAATGTAAAGTTACTTTTGTGAAAATAATTATATATATATATATATATATTATCAAAAAAAATTAAATTTTGATTTATTTAATGTTATCTGTAAGATGATTCAAATAAAAATACATGTAACTCTACCAATGGTTCTCAAAACCGTTGGTATAGACTTATACAAACGGTTTTGAGAACCGCTGGTATGGATTCTTTGATTTTGGGACCTATACCAACCATTTTGGAAAAACCGTTGGTATATGGGTGACCAATATTGACGGTTTGGCCAAAACCGTTGTCATAGGTCTATATATGTGACCCTATACCAACGGTTTGGCCATAACCATTGGTATATGTCCCAATTAGTGACCTATAATAATGATTTTGGCCAATCCGTTGGTATAGATCTTATTTCATGTAGTGTTATCATTTCAAAATCTATAAATATTTGATCTTATGTGATATTAATCATAGATATGAATGCTTGATCATATCTAATCACATCATTTCCACCAGATTTTAATATCCTTTGGTGGTAATTTACTTATCATTCATAATCTTTAATAATTTTTATACATCTTTTTTAGTGCATTTTTAACTCATTTTATGAAAAAATATAGCATAATTTTTTTGAGAATTTTATAAATATCAAACATTTAACTATAATGATTACACCTAAAAATATTTAATGAATAAATCACCATAGTCAAATCCAAATCATGAGTTATGAAATTTTTCATATGAACAAAAATATTTCATGTAGAATAATCTACAACCACGTGATTCTGCAATCTAACACATCTGAGTCCCTTCTTGTATGGATTAATATAAATTAAAAAACCTAATCAACTAAAGGAAAATTTAATAATTTGTGTAATAATTTTTTTATTGAGTTCCATGAATTTTCCATCACATTCATCTACCTAGAGGAACATTTCTGGCATTCTTGTTAACATGTTTATTATATTATATATTTATGAAACATTCTACTTAAACCATCAATAATAATAAACCAATACTAGAAAAATCAAATCTCAATAACCATGGTAGGTCTACTCTAAGGTTTTATAGCCTCCATTTGTGATGGATCCACCAATATACCGTCACTTGAAATTAATTTAACTGAAAAAGAAATCTATTGTAGAGAAAGTCACACATTGTATTTTTTTTCCTATTGTTTATCAATCCACAAGGACATTAGAACAATCCCAAAGGGATCTTCATGATCTTCCTTTATATTTGAATATATAAGAATGTCATTTATAAATACTGTCAAATTATGATTGAGGTAATTTTCAAATAACATATTAATTAAATCCATGAAGATAGTTTCGAGTTCCTTTGTTCATCTTACATTCAAATTACATAATTTTTTTCAATGTTTATTTCACTACATAAAAACTCACTTGAAAAAAGTAATATTTATGTTCCTTTGGTAATATGGGAACATAACCGTTGTTCCATAAGTGAGATACATCCTCTCACACTGTGTTCTTCATATCTAAAACCACTATTAGAAAAATAATACAGATTATATATTATCAAATCCATTGGATGGGAATCCTAATAAAGGGTGAGCTCATATATTCAGTAATAGAAAAATAGTAGATAAGTAAGAATGACATGAATATAATTGTATAGAAACAAGAGAATAGTATTTTAAATGGAGAAACTATATATCAATGATCCTAATCAAGAGTCATGGATTAACAATTAGAACTACATTATACATGATTCATAATAGAATCAACGAGCATAATTCATGATAGAATAAGATTTGTACAAGACATTGTCTTTTGGCACACATATAAGTAATGAATGTATTAATTTAAGGATACCCACCAATATATTCATAACATCATAAGATTATGATAACCGACAATGTACCTTCATTTAACATGGGATAAAAACCCATAAACCTACATTATGATTGGGTTGACCACCCGTATTCCCTCCATTTCTGGATTGGGATGAAAACTAATGTACCCACATTTTTGGGATTGGATTGATCGTGCATGTACCCTCATTTTTTTCATATTGAGATAACCACCCAATTACACTAATTTTTAGGATTAGGATGACCACATACATACCCTAATCTTTTATCTTAAGATAAAAACCCGTGTACCCTCATATTTGGGTTTGTGTTAAACACCCATGTACATTTTTCTCTATCCATGGGCTTGATAACCATGTAAATTCCTATTTTGGATTCATCTAAAGACCCATGTACCCACATATTTTGGAAGATGCTAAACACCAATTCAACTCATCTTTGTGATTGGCCTAAACAATCATTTACCATCAGAGAACATATATAATATATAATCAAACAATGCATTTAAGTGATATGTGGTTTAATACATCATGGGTGATATAAAAATTTCATCCGGAACTATCTGGAATTATCCATCATATATGTAATGTCCAAAAACCAAAAATTGACTAAAATAAGAACAACATCTACATTATCATAAATTTAAAAATATCCACTATACAATTATAACATTATAAACCAATATAAATGAAATGGTTTTTGTGTAAATAATTATAACCATTATTGAAATACTCAAAATAAATGGGTTCAATGAAATTTCATTACAAACACGATTAGCCTTTGGAAAATAAATAACTTTCCATAATTAACATTCCTTTAAATCATAAAAAATATAGATAATAAATATTAATGCTTACCTTAGATCATATTCCTAGAAAAACAAAAAATTTATTAATGGATATCATCAGAGATGAAGAAGGATTTTGAAATATAAATTGGGATATTTATAATGTTAAAATAAACTTTTTTTGGAAAAAACATTCATATAACATTTTTAAAATCCAGTTATTTGAATAAAAAATTGTGAACATAACAATAAATATTTTCAGACTCAATTAAAACATTTCTTGATAAAAATATAATTTTATCTTCAATAAAAATATTCTAAAACATAAAAAAAATTTAAAACACATTTATCTGAAAATAAACATTGAAACTTATAAATGAATTTTTCAAAATCATTTAAAAGGCACAAAAATTATTCAAAGTATATTTACATGAATTTTATCCTAAAACATAACATACATACTATTTTAAAAACTTTGTAGAAATCATGGGTTTGGAAGAAAACATATTTCTAGCTGAAGGGAGATATAAAGTCGTATTTTCTTAGGGACAATTTCTTAGTTATCATAATTACCAATGAGTAGAAAGAAATTCCATTACCCGAGGATAACATTAATAAAAATCGTAGATTATAATCCATGAAAACCCTTAATAGGTAGATAATGAAATTTCAATATATTAGACATGATCAAAAAAATTCTTGATAAATGATGAGATTATAAAATAAAAACTCTAACTACTTTAGTAACATTGAATCATAAGCCACAAAAAAAATTAAAAATAAAATATTATGATGATGAATAAATTCATGATATTACCTATAAAAGGGGATGTACATTCATACCACGAAGTAAATATAGGTTTATAACAAAACATATATCTCAATGAATGAAAATTGAGAAAAAAAAGTCATGTATCTATTATATAACATTTGAACCATAAATCCCATGAAAGAGAGCTCAAAAAATGGATATTTAATTTTAAAAAATGTTATCTGCAATCATAATAGTATACATTCATGGATTGTAAATTTCCTACATAAAATAAATTTGTGGTGAATAGGACATGTGTCTCATAGAAGTAATAAAGTGAGAGAATGTTATGTTAGATTATGTCTTTACTTCTGTTATACTCGTTCAACTATTCAATATAATTAATATATTTTTATTATAAATTTATAAGAGAATAATATACATATATTTCATACCACATGTTGTTTTATTATGATATTTTAATCTGAATCATTCTCCAGAGTGATCCTCCTCATGTGTTGATGTGTGCTGAATATTTGTTATTATTACCCCAGATTCATTCTTTCCAAAGTCAAGTGGATTTTATCACTTTAATTAGATATGTATGCTATTTGATCAAAATGGGATGATGAGATATTGGTTCCTCCACAGATGTATTTGTCCTTAGAACATTTTATCTAGTTTGAGTTTACCACATAGAGTCACACAATGTTTATGGAATTCAGTGCTGATAACATATCTTTGTGGACACCTGTTTATTATTATACGTCTATATCGGTATTTCAGTGTGTCTTGATGGGGATAAAAAATTCAGTCCAGAGATTAATCACAATGGTCATCACTGTCTTGTCTGGATACTAGGATCCTTGGTCACCTGTATACATCCTTAAAGAATGGAATCTCATGGAGGCTTCTTGGCCATCTAACCCAAGTCAACCTATGTAGATCAGGAGGTTTATAACACCAATGGATTATCCATTAAAATGATTTCACATTAGGCATTACATATTAATAATGAGGTTTCTGACACCATAGGCCCATATCATCCATGTATTTTAACTAAGGCATCCCATATTTAGCATGAGTTAGCAATGTGAGAAAATTCACAAGATTAACATCACATTGAGATGAAAGAAAGTTCATAAGAATACCCCATTATGGCGGATCAAGAATATTCATCCCTAGGAGATGACATAATATTTTTGGCTAGAATACCCTTTTATATGGATCTATGGTTTAATTTCATATTTATAATTTTGATTAGGATTCCCCAAAGAGGCGGATAAGGGTGGTAAATCCCTATGAAGGAGCACAAGAAAGGTTTACCGATGGGTGGATGAGAATGACTTGTGGAGGCCAATTAGGGAGGTGTGTCCAATAAAGGGAAAATGTAACAACATTAAGGTTGATTGAAACATCCTCTTAGGTAGATCATGGAGGTTTACCCCTAAGAGCGGGGAACTTGGTTTCAAGATTATTCAATATTGAACCATAAAGATGGGTCGTACATGCCCTAATTAGATGATTGGGAGACAAACCCACGTTTTTTGATGTAGTAGTTTAAGGTCATGTTATAGTACAATTCCCTATTGTTTAACATCAGGAGTTATGGGAGGTCATGTCACAAATAGTACAATGACGAGGGATGGTGTGTGGATCACACATGGAATCTTTGCATTTAAATACGATTTATCATGGATAGATTAGTGTGGGGATTAATCATTGAGATTTTCAGGGAATTCATGGAGTAGGGACATTGTTAATGAGTCTTATGCATGATAGTGGACCATAGGGAACCAAAGGATATATATTCTCGGGGTAGGTCCATGATCTTCATGGGTACGTAGTATGGAGAATATGAATACGGATATGAACAACGATTTTGGACCTCAGGGTCGTCACCTACATATACCCATTGGATTGGAATAAAATCCCACATAGTTTGGAAGGGAAGAGTCATAAATCTAAGTTGGAGGCCCATCAAAGTGGATCATGTGATGAGGTATTACATATAGGGATAACCCATGCGATGATTATTGTTGGGGGTTACATATGGGAGCAGCCCATTCAAGGTGGAGACTCAAGATTACTCCATGAGGGATTCCCATTATGAAGTTTTGGGGATTTAATGATCTCCAGTAACCTCTAATACCACATAAGTCATGATCAGTGTGAGAAACAAGAGTTACCAATAGGATTGAATCCCATGTTGCGAAAGTTATGCTAATGAGAGATGGTGTGGGGATTACACATGGAGTCTGTCCAATGAAGATATCATTCCATGTGGGGAGGATCTAATTCCATGTGAGGATGTGACCATTACCTATTAGGATAGACAATGTAAAGACCATCCCATTCCACTCATAAATGGATAATCCAATTTTTTTTCATAGGGTAAGGCCATGGATAAATTTAATGTGTCAAGTAAATTGGTACTAGGATGTCTTATATCATACAACATGAATGTGGGGAACTAACCCTCTACCCAATAGAATTATATAATCACAACTAATTCACCTTTGGGTAGGGAATAACTCTAGAAAGGATTGGTTTTAATGATTTTTTGGTGTATTCGATCACGATGTACATGTTAACATGCCTATGTTAAGAAGAAAATGGAATTGGAGTACCTATACAAATAAGAAAAACCAACGTGGGTGCTTGGGGCCACACATGAAGTATATTGGGGTGAAAGATTGGGTGGAATAAGTCATATATCGAATCAAGGTGTAGATTTGGCTAATATTAGATGGCTTTGGGGGCATATAGCACTCAACCTTCATATAGTGGTATTAGAAAAATGAAAGAAACATAGAGAGGCATAGGAGAGGGGCCTCACGATGCATAGAGCCACGCATATAGGTGCATCATTAAGGCTAGGTGCTACATGGATAATTGGGGATTCACGATTAAGTATTCATCATGAAATAGGGTGACCCTACCACCATATTATTTCCTCACAGAAGGGAGTAGTGATTCGTGAAGGATTAAGGATTCGTAAAGCCTCAAGAGTCCCTTATGTCCTTATTTATCCTTGGATGGAATAGAAAATTATGAAAGGAATCTTTTCCATGGGGATATGAATTTAAAAACACAAAAAATGGGTTTAGATAAGCAAACTACATTGGATGAACCATTTTTGTTCATGTTCAAGATGCCAATATAAATCATGAATTAGGCGAAATTTGAAACCTAAATGTTTGGGGTAACTATTCTAAATGATCAATATGAAGGGGGTATTTATAGTCCAAGTGTATCTCAAACCACAAAATTAGTTCAAAATAATAATGTAGGATTAATGAATGGGTGTATCTTCATTGGGATCGTGAATCCCACGGTCAATCCTTTGTGTGGTTGTGAAGCTATTTCAGACTCATAGAGGACACAGTCCATTATTTTTGTATTCATGAAGGGGGATACTCATACTCACAAAGAACACCATAGAGACATTTCATTTTCATAAAGGGGATTATCAACTAGGAGTTCCATGTGTGTCATGAAGAGGGAAGGATTCATGATGAAAACCCATAAAAGGGTTCTTAGGGACACTTTGGTTCAGATTTTATCCAAACCAACTACATCAACCATGTCTGATCCCATTCCACATATATCAGCAGAAACAGATACCCTACGTCATAAAGAGAGATGATAGGGAAAAGAGGAAGGTATGATTCTGAGGGATAATCATAAAAAATTAGCAATCCATTAAATTACATTAATAAAATTTATGATGATCCCTCATGATTCAATTTCATGATTTTCATGGTTGTTAAGGCCATAGCATAGCCCGGGTAGGCTGTATGCCTATAAATAGTTCCAAGGGTCCTGAGAAGGAACAAAACCATCATGTGAATAAAATTACTTACTATCTTTTCATGAATCTCTACTACCCAATGAAAATGCACTTAGAATGTTATGTTAATAAACCTTCCTTGTTTATCATTTCTCTAAGACTACTTCTGATAATATCAGACACCCAAAACCAAACCTTATCCAATTATGTAGTATGACCCATAGCACCGTGAACCATGCTATGTGAAAATTCCCTGAATACATTCATGAAACATACTCTATGAACACGTATGGATAGAATCCATTTATCGCATAGGTATTCGATCCAGGATTCACTGATGGTTCTTCTAGGAGGGAAGATATAGAATACTATATTATGATCATGGAGTGTGTTCTATGTACCTCAGGACTTGATTCATTTCACATAATTCTTTATGAGGCTCAAAGTTTATATCCTTTCTGAAATTGTATTTCTCTATACAACATTTCTTTGAGATACTATGTCTTTATTCCAGTGGTGTTTAGGGATGAGCCAGCCTGCTAGTTTAGTGGAATACTATATATGTATTTGTAAAATAGGGTTGTTTAATGGCATACATGTAAGGATCATGCACCCATCATAGTTTAAATTCTCTACAACTAATTTAAAAAATTTTATTGTGATAACTTTTAGGATGAGTAATCCTAACCATAGTATCGAAATATTATCAATGCTACTGGGTGGATACACAAAAGGAATGGAATGGTGAATGTGATCTATTCCAAGGTGGAAACATCATAGATAAATGAAAATAAAATTAATAGGTTTGTGTTTCATGCTGATGATTTTATATATTTCAGAAGTTGTTAGGACATTAAAAACCATAATGGGCTTCATAGTTCCATGTTTTTTTCCATTAGATACCATTATAGTGCTATTGAAAATATTTCCACTAGAGGCCAAAAAATTCCATCTACATCATGGGGAGGTAAAAACAAACCTTTGGGACCTTTGAAATCCTCTGAGATCCTGATCCTTGGGTGATATAGGACGGATTTGTTCCCATGGAGAATGTCTGGGAGGATCAAGAGAAGTTTCTAGCCTCAGAAAAGGCACCAAAGGATCTTGTGAAAGGAACAATTGATGAAAAAATGGGGACAATGGATATTCCCATCAAGAAAGTATTTAGATTCTTCTTCTATGATGCAATATAGAGGCTCAATGATTGGGAGGAGACCACTATAAAGTTTTCTAGGAGGTCACACTCATGACCTAGTGGATACCATCAGGGAAATGTGGAATTCTACGTGATGAATATTTAGGTGAAAAAATGGAAATTGGGAGGATATTGTGTCATTGATGATACTCAACACATATTTAGAATGGTGGTATTCATACATCAATTTTTTTTGTATTCTTCTAGTGAGGGACACAATCATGGTGGTGGGGAAAAGAACATTGGTCCTAGAAGTGATGTTATCAATGGCGCAATGCATTAACCTTGGTATCCCAGTGACCGTAATGATATAATAAGTACTTAATCACATTAGTGAAGGTATGGCGTAAGTACATGTGTGTGAGAATTTTAATGTTCGACATATCAGGGTGTTCATACACATGGGGGTTATGATTACCCAAAATCCATTTCCCCTGCATTAACTAACATCTGGCTGATGATTCTGAACAATTTTGGATGTAAAACATTCATGTTGGGGAAAGTGGAAGTGTGGAATAATGTTGGGTTGGTAGAGAAATTATTCTTTCTCCCATTCTCCCTACTGTTGGGGGTGGTGAATGATGATGGAACTGATACCGAGGGAAAAAAATTATTCATCTTGGTCATTCAAGCTAGGGTACTAGTAGAAATAGTTGACATAGAGCCAATTTGAATGTTGTACGATGAACCCTAATTTCCATGGTAATTCATGTGCCTATAAAGGCTAAACTTGAAGGTATAGTCTGAAGTGTTTAATCAGTTCTATCCTTCAGTAATGAGGCAAAATTGGTTTATGTTTATGTGTAAAAATGAAAATATGGAGAACAATTTGATACCACCCACTACACCATATAAGATCACTCATGATTTTTAACAAAGCGGGGAAAATTCCCAGACGTGGGTTATGCTGAGGCAGTAGGTCATTCAAGCTAATGAAGGGGTTGACCTTACATGGTAGGGAATGTGAATAATAGTGTATAGAGAGCATTGATTGTATAGTTTTCATGACAATATTAGTAGGTTCATTAGTTAATGGTCTTGAACATGTAAGAGTTGTAGGGGAATGAATAGAATAAACCCCCATGCTCTCTAAGAAATAGATAGTACAAAGTAATAGGGCCCTCTGAGGCTACTCTGAGGATTCATGATCATGGGATAGGTAAATGAGTTCATCTCCCGAATGATCACAATGATGCCATGTATCCAAGCACTTTGGAGGAATGATGTGTTCATAAGAGGATCACTACTCCTAGGGGTGGAAATATATGATAACTGATGGGATATTCCTCACTGGGATATGCCATACACTTGTTTGTTTGTACCCAGACTATGATGAATGGATGTGGTACATGGTAAGGATAAATAATATAAAATAATCCAATGGTAATACGTGTCCATTAATAGATCGTGTGAGGATATTGTTTAGTATGTCATCCTTCAACAAACCTCACAAGTTATGTGACTATAGTTGAAGGTGAAGAATCATAAGATTCTTTTGGAAGTGAGGCCTATTGAAATATAACATCGATGGGAATCTTTCATCCGACTAGGTAAACCTCCAATTATTTTTGTGGTCATGAAAACATTAAATCCCTAGGCTCAAAACATCTTCTACTTTCCTTTTGTAGGAATCCATGAGCATTAAAGAATGTAAACTCTATGACAGCCCTCAAGCAGAGGGATGGGGAAATTCAACTAGTGACGGGGATACTATAAGGTCCCTGCCTAACATCATGGATCAGTGATACTTATTTGAAACTCCTACAAAGAAGTGGACACATAGGTTGTGGTGATGATGGTAGAACATACCCTATTTAAGGAGACTACTACGGAGTCTATCGTTGTCAGGACAACCGTAGAATCACTGGTACAGATGAACAATGTTTGTGCACAATTAATATAGGGGGTTGAGGCAAGGCTGACAACAAGGCTTGTTGAGGGATCCATGGTGGTTGATCTTGGAAAATGTGTTCCACTAGAAGCATACACTAAAGCAAACGATACTATGGAAGGGGTTGATATAGGATTGACAATAGTGATGGCTAGAAGAGTTGCAGAGGTGGAACCTGTTGTAGTAGCATTATTGTGAATGGTATCTGAAGATGAAAATGTGAAGGGAGGATACATTAAGAGAGTCAGTGGATATAGATACTGAGGGGGATGCATTGGGGTTTCCATCCACATTTTCCACCAATGGTTGTTAAGGGAGTTGAAGATGAGTACATTCCACTAAAAAAAGTTGATTAGGGAGAAGGGATGTCAGAATCCACCTCATTGATGACTAAAGGTGTAGTAGAAGCTTATATCATGGGTTGATAGTCTAGTGGGGAGCTATTACATGGTATGGTCATCCACCAACTCACATATTAATATATGAAAATAGAGGACCCAGTAGAAAACATAGTGGTGAGATTTAATTCTAATGAAATAGTTCCACCTGAATATTTAGAGGACTATGGTAAATAAGTCACTTTAGATAACATGGATGTCTTCTATAGGGAATATATAAATGTGATGACTTACCAAACCCGAATCAGTATAACTAAGGTAGCATAATTTGAAGGGCCATATAACTTTTTTAGTTAGCCTTGGTACTGGTGAGGTGGATTCCAACACTTTTTATGTGCTAGACTATCACATCCATGATGAGTGGGCATGTTTTGAAGAGAAGAAGATTGAACTAGACTGGATGAAACATAATGCTGGGGGATACCAAGTGATTCTGAAATCCTAGGAAGAGATATCCTATATTAAGGGGATAAAATTAGAGACTACGATGAATGCTTATACTCATGATGATATCACTATATGTCTGAGTGCTCAACTAGAAGTGTCTAAGGAAAAGGAAGACGAGATCAAGAAGACAGAGAAAAAGTTCTATGGGGAGAAGGAATGTTAGTGTATCAGGTATGATTATGTTTTATCTAAGGCATTTGAGGATAAAGGTTAGATTAATATGCTATAATTGGACTTCATGATCAATGAGAGGAATATTGCAGAGGGTGAGTACTCTATCGATACGGAGGATCTGTATAGGACAATATTGCATAGAGAGGGAATCTGATATGCGGATGAACCTCTGAAACTATATTTATTCATTCTAATGATCAATTAAAATTTCTTTTCCCTATTCTATTAATTCAATAATATTTTTATGACAATAGATCAACCAATATCTAAAATCTAATGGGTCATTCACGGTGTTTGAAACAATGAACAACAATGTCACTTCTTTTTATATGAAACTACTTGATAGAAAAACATCACTTCAAGTCTACTTTTTCTGACTGTCCATTGAGAGTTTCTAGGCTGAGAGGGGTTGGGGATATATAAAGGGGCTCTCTGAATAGTCAAAATTATTTTACAACTTGTTCGAGTTCATGATTGGGATAACTCCAAGAGTGTTTAATTTAACCTTAATGGAGTGGAATGTGAACTAGGAATCAAATTTACCACAATAAAAAACACAAGAGGATTCAAGGTGAAAATGGAAAATTATGAATTTGTTCTAAACATATAATCTATACCATTACCATGGAATGGGAACAAACAAATGATGGTAAACCATTGACCATGTTTCAAACATGGAACATGTGTCAGGATGCCTTATGAAATCTTACAGGGAAAGGGGAAATGATGGAAGGTGATCCAAAATCGAATGATACAAAACTATTAGGGTATCCCTTCAGACATGGTAGATGATGAAGCCAAATAGGGGGAACATGAAGCTTGTGAATAATGTGATGGAACTTTTTAATGGATTCCAACACCCATATAATTAGGCCACTTTATCATAGAGAACATTTGTGTCACTATATTTTTATGAACAAAATTCAAATATGACATCTAGGCAGGGTCATCTTAAATTCTGATTGATAGGAGGAGAGGGTCTCTCGGCTGAGGAATAAGATTTCTTTATATTTTTACATCATATGATGAAGATAATAGGAATTTTTTTATAACCTTATAGTGAGGATGATGTGTGTTACTATTTAACATCATTATTATTAGGATATTTCTCACAATTTAATTTCATGTAATCATGATTGTCTACACAACGTAAATTCATGTGGTTTAAACAATGCGTATAATATCCCAAACAGAAATGTGTAGTGTGATGGAGTGGAAACCCCAATATGAATGAAGTTCATGGAGACCCAAACACTAAACAAAATATCCCTATGAATAAAAACTCTATTCATTATAATGTTATGATGTTTGGACATGCACCCCTACTTAATGGTCTAGAGTTGGACCATGGGTTCCATTGTTCTACTCAACCTATTTGGTAATAACCCCTCTAGATTTCTTAAACCCACCCAAATCCTGGTCTGTATGGGTTACCAGGAATGGTAAGGGGAGCTTCTTGACATGTGGAAGCACACATTAGGGGTGAAACCAAGGGTATTGGAATTCCACTATGATAAAATTATATAAGATGGAGGGAAGAAGAGATTTCCCATATCTATATTAATGGTGCCTCATGGGTATGGATTGACTATTGTGCACATTAGAAACACCAGAAACTCAATAAAAAAAAGTTAGGAATGGGGATACCACCCAAATGATCGATAGTTAGAAATATTTGAAACACATGATCCATCATTTTTTCAGGAGAGCCATCAGGGTGTTGGCCTGATATGAGAGGTTTTAATTGTAGAAATACGGTCTCCATTATGCGATCATTATAGATTTAAAATAAGATGGATGTAAAAAAAATTAAGCCACGATTTATGGAATCAGACAAATCATAATGTGGGACTCAAACATAGGCATTGAAAATAATTTAATGTCATATTGCATGGAACATATAGAGTTTTCCCAAAAAATTGAATTGTTAATGTGTAAGAGTGATGTACATGATGTGTATGAGACTATGTAAAAAAATTCCACACCAATAATTCCTGAGATGACCCAACTATAGTTTCAGGACATGATTATTGGACCATGAAAAATATATTAAATTAGTTTATTTAGGACTAACAGGTGAAATGATCACTTAAAATAAATATATATGTAACACAAGAGGCAAAAAAAGACATAAATGGATCTAAAGCGGATCATGTACCACATACACACCTTAAAGTGAATTTAATATTGTTTATGATCATAATGAACATACCTTGGTGGGGAAAAAGGGGCCAAATCATTGATGGAGTTGTAGTTAGGTGTAAAGAAGTTTTTTTCTATGTTTCTATGTATCCCATAAGGATATGAATGAAGACACATGTAGTTCTGGAAGATGATGTAGTAAGAACAACAATAGTATGGATGATTCTCATTCATGATGTTACTATGGAATCTCATGGTTGTCACGAGGAACACCTTGTTCGAAAAAGAGACTGTCATTTTTTAGCCATCCCATTTTCATCATGGGATGAATCTTAATTTTAAAAGGGGTAAAAATCACCTCTTTTTATGTTGTTAGAGAAATTCCTATTTTATATGTGGTAGGATTGTAGTTTATTGTCATGCATTGAGGATATAGTCTCTTAGTTTATGTTTGTAGTGTTTGGAGCATATGATGACTATTAGATTAAGGTCCTGTAGTTTGGACAAAAAAATGAATGTTCATCATGTGGATAAATTTTATGCGGTGAAATAAATATCCCAACATGAATAATGAACTAGGAGGCCTAACACTAGAATACATATTCTGAAGAGGAAATGTATATAGTTTAGAGTCATATTTGTTGGACCATAGGCACTATATATATGGTTAGAAAGATTATAACATAAAAGAAAATTTGTAAATCAAGGATTTTTCATATGGTGTGAGAGATAAAAAACGATGTGAAAGAGAATATAAGGCTCTACACCACAAGGGGCAGTCCTAACACCAGTTTCTCAAAGTTTAAATTTGTATGGTCTATATTTATTAGGGAGATCAGTTTAATGGAATGACATATGGACTGGGAAAAGTCAATTAGTTGGGAATCTATTTGGCATGGGATTGGTATAACCTAATGTTAGTGGATCCATATAGGCTCATCTATAACATAAAAACATTGAAATAGACATTGTGTAGTTTAAAGTCATAATTCCTGGACTGTAAGTGAGTCTGAGGGACCAAAGGTTGACATGTTTGTCGCTGACCTTGAAGAAAAAATTTCTGATAATTTCTATATATACTATACAGATGTGAATAATTTAGCACGTAGTTATGAAATCACTTCAGTGTGAGAGACCAACACTAGGTGGTTAAATCCTCTATGATGAGGACACTAATGCATCAAATGAATTTCACGAGTCATCCCGATGCTATTCAGTTTTAGACCGTGGTTTAATTTTGTGCGTTAAATATGAAATCTCATAGTTTATTATCAAAGAGTTTAGACCATAATAGGGAATACCTCTAATGTGTATGTGTAATATAGTGCTAATACAAAATATTAACGAATGAGGGTCATGAAGGCCCCCCACCACACTACATATCCTAGAAAAACCCTGTATATATTTTAAAGATGTGATTATTGGAATTGGTGTAAATAGTTTATAGTTTTGTTTCCTAGAAAATCGTCCATTACTTGATGGTCATAACATTTCAACCATGGGATGACAACCCCAAATGAGATATTCATAACATTGTGGAATAAAAAATCAAATGGGAATGAGGAACTTTAAGGCCCTACATACCACATATTCCTTACGAAGGAGTCATGCATATAGTTTTATGTTGTGATTATTGGACATGGTATCGCAGTTCAAGTTCATTTATTTTAGAACACATGGTTCCTAGCATACGATCATAGAGTTCAGACCATTGAGTTATTATTTTATGTTCAAAGAGTTCATATCATTGACTACTCTAATGAATATATTTAGTGTGATTTGGTGACAAGCCCATTATGAATGGGGACCTATTAGGACAATGTTCACCCTAAATATTTGTGAGGATACTTCAAATATTGAATTTATGGGAATCTATATTGAACTAATATAAGATATACCCAATGTGAATGAGGGTCAGTAGTCAAAACATTTTATAAATGGGGCCTGATGGTGAAGGGCGATTGATGAATTTGTGGCTAAAAAAATATATAATAAGTCTATATGTCACTATGTATCCCCCAAGTGAATGAATCATATTATTCATTGTTCAATATAGACATATCATTTCACAGGTATAACCCATAAACAAGGAGTTGAATTTGTTCTTGGGAGGTGGATGGACTACAATTTAAAATACAGGTGTCTCTATGTATCCTATAATGATAGGAATCAATTCATATGCACTTCTTGAATATGGTAGAGTAGATGACTAATGTCTAGGGAAATTTCCTATATGGAGGGAAAATAGTGTTGTTGTTAAGTTTACCATCATGAATCTAGGACACTAATTATAATGTATTTTAATTTCATGTTACTTGGACATTGGTTGTTATGTAGTTTAATATCATGAATCTAGGATATTGGTGCTATGAATTTTATTGTCCTATTATAAGGAAGATATACCACACATTTTCATTCACGATGATGGAAGCATAGTTTGAATTCATGTTACATGGGAGATGGTATATTCTCATTAAAATTTCTTCTTGAGAAACGTGGCATTGGTGGGACGAGTGATTATCTCTCTATTTTATGTGATCAAAGAATAGGTGCCATTTGGATTGACCTTCTTAATGATGTAAGCTCCTTCCCACTTGGGTGACAACATTTATGGATTCCTTCTAGGTCTATTGGTGTTTTGAGAGCATTTAACATCTAAACCCAGAGAAAGGAGTGGATTTGAACCTTATTCATATCTATTTTCGTTTTTTTGGTGCCTATATGGATAGTGTCGGGCTTGGTACAAGTTATCTTAGAGGGGAACCATGTTATCTAGATTGATCCATTCAATTTTTTGTTACATTCATAGTTCATAGAAATTTTTCCCATGTAATGGAAACTAAAATTCAATTGGATGGACTGCCTAAGTTCCATAGACCAGGGAATATGAAGTCACCTGGGTGGAATTTAGATTTGACTTCTGATAAGACCATAGGGAATTGAGGAAAATTTTCATCCTACTCATATTGTTCAGGTGAACCATAGCCTCTAAATTTTTAGATAGTGTTTTTTGTTATATCTTGATCATTCCATTTTCATATACATTATCATGATAAGTACAATTGTGTCAGATGATGTACTCAATTTAAAGATGTTTTAGCTCAGTAACGTAGAAGTTGGTGTCATTTTCATTTTGATTGGTGTGAGGGACTATATGTTTTTTATGGTATTATATATCACAAACATTAACATTGATAAGACATTGACTTTTATAAGAGGAATTTTATTATTCTAAATGGAAAATAAATTCGTCTTCGTTAGAAGGAACCTTCCTTGGCAAGCTATTGCTAGAGGGATGGGTCCCATGAAATAAAGTCCCCATAATTCAATGGGAATAGAGTACACTGAAGTGTGGAGGGGATCTGATGGTCGATGTATAAAATTGGCATGTATCTGAAATTAATGACACCCCTTTGAAAACATGATATAGTCCTGGACCATGGTGTGATAGAAGTAGCACATCCTTGGAATCTAGTGGAAGTTCTTCAAACATACTTGATGAGTACCAGAGAAAACGAAATTAAATTAATTAATGACCCTAGGAATATAATATCTTGGGATGAAATGGATATGGATTCCACAAAATCAACAACCTTAGTGAGTCCTCTCATTGTTAGGCCCACTCTGGTGTGTGAACTGTGATGTGCACTGAAGTATTTTCTCATGTTCGGATGAATCTGATGGGAGAGAGTCATGTTGTAGATACTTGGTGATGGATGCTTCCAATTGGAGGTTTCTTATACTTTTGGGAAATCTAGAGGCTCAAATGTAGAAGCACAGATAGTCAGTTTGTTTTCTTAATGGATATCATCATCGTCAGATATTATGGGAGCGATGACCATCTGATTCACCACTTGAATAAACAATTTATCATGGCTAGACACAACAAGAGACATGGGTTGACTATGAAAGGAATCATCTAAACTGTTCTCCAATAACTATACATGTGTTACCTCTAGATGAAATGGGAAATGGGTCGTCAACTAGAGAGTTCTCTCTATATAGGGTATGAGTTCTTCTTTTTAAATTGTGTATTCACCACTAATTTGATTGATGACTAAGTCAGTGTCCCCCATCACATTCAAGTGGGGAACATCAATCTCAAGTGCCAAATTGGGACTCGTAAAAAGTTGTAGATATCAACCTCATTGTCACTACAACCTTCTGATAGAAGGAATGAGTATGGATAAAAACCCAATGAAGTAATGATGATGAAAATCCCTAATACTACATCTTTGAGCTTGGGATCATTGATCATTATAATGGTTGGGCCCCAGAAGGCACCACCAAATTTTTTATTCATGCAAAAAAATCATAGTCCACTAATGGATAGAATAATTTAGGTTGTCTATATCTAGAGGAAGCTCTTTAATAGTCAGATGATAGCCCCAAAATTGTTATAATAACTGACCCGTGGAAAAATTCTTTTGAACAAACTAGACGTCAAACTGCCAAAGGATCACAACACATAATGGAAGACATACTTCCAATATGGGATGATTTAGGAAATAATTTAGCGATTCTATACATGACACCATCTATATATCAAGATATTTCATATAATTCTACATCTTAAAAATTATGTAAACAAGTGTGAGGAAGAACTTATTGATAAGGGAATTTATGAGGGAAATTTCAAAGATCACATGACAATCATAGCATAAACATTTATATTTACCCTCCATATTCCTCTGTGTGATAGGGGAGATAAGGGATCATAATAGGGTGGTTGTATAAAGGACTTGAAAATTTCATGAAATATGTGTCATTATAACTATAGGATATTGCAGAAACTACTTGATTTCCTCTAATGTGGTATGGAACTCTTAATCCCTCTAGTAGTATGTAACTTTACTCAGGAATATTGAATGGGGATTACACATTCCGGCTAGATTCATGTGGAATCATAGTTTTTTGGCTATGTTTCCTTAATGGTCTCAGAGCTCCCAATGGTTATTTAGAGGTTTTATCTGGATGAAAACCTTGATATTCACTAGTTCGATCTCAATGACTTTGTATATGGAGTTAAATATGATTAACATACCATAGGTACACCAGAAGGAACACATCAAGGGGTTCATCTTTAACTATCGATCCTGGAGTAATTTGAACACTTTCTCAGGATTTAGGAGATGATTTTTATGGTTTTGGTATTATACCACCAATTTATCCACAAAGTATTCCAATATCATCTCAATGTTTACCATAAATAATGAGACCAAGGGGAACTAATATATCGATACCCCATTCATTAAAATAAAATCCATTACCAGATAGAATATGGTATCTTATGTCACATTGAATGTTTTATATGGTAAATATTTATGTGTCATCAATATCAAATTCTATTAAGTGTATCCAACTATGAATGAGAGAGACTAGAACCTAGATGTGGTATTGATCAATCACTCTGTCACTAGAAGGGGAAAATGATGCTTTGAAAAATGATGGTTGAGATCTTGGAAGTCAATACAGAATATGAATTATCTACCCTCTTTTCATAGGAATGATATTGGCTAAACACATGGGGTAATAAAACTCATTGACAATGTTTTATTTGATAATCTTATCAATATTGGATATGACCATGGTACCTTGAAATGGGATCATTTTTATGGAATATTGCTTGAACCTGTGATGACTCACAAGGAATCCAGGACAGTGGATGGAGAACTGAGGGACTAGTCCTTCCATATTGACATTACTTCTGGAAAATAAATCACAACACTTCCATTATAAAAATATATATTGTTGTTGTTCCACCTGATAAATTAAAGCACTAATCAACTTTGTACATACATATACCTTTGTACCATGGTTCATCTAAATCAGCTCATCGATAGTGGTGGAGACACCCTCTTCAAATGTGGTAGAAGTTTATACCAAATCCAATTAAGTTTCGAAGTTAATGGAATTAGTGGGAAGATAAAGATCACATGGGCCGACTTATTCTAAGGGAACTTAGGTTCCTACATGGGTGGATGTGGAATCCCCACAAGGGGAAACTTTATCTACCAAATTAATAAAGATAGAGTCTATAATGGATAATCTATTATACCTTCAATTGAGATTCCCATAGTTTATTTCTATGAAATAGTGGTGGATCTGTTTCTGGAGATTCAACGTGGATTGGTGAAATGGGAGTGTATGACGTACATTGATAGATATGGGGTGGAAAACTCTATACCTCACTAGGTTAGGATATTCTAATATCACCCATTCCTAGAATGGGTATGAATAAGAGGTAATAGTCCACAATTCCTTGTAATTTAGGACATGGAATCCCTACCTATCGAATTAAACAATGAAAATACCCAATTCTCATGTCATGGAATCAAACTAATAAAGCAAGATGATGATTGTGCCATCCCAGACTATCCATGGATTGGATGCGGTGGTGGTGTTCTCAAACTCTTTGGTCTACACATTCTATTTTTTTCTGTTGTTTTATATATAATAAAAATAATGGGATACATTGGTGTTAAATGGGTATACATCCCCGGGGAGTATCCCTACTCAACCATTGATGGAGTACATGGGGCATTGATGATACAAGAAGGGGAAAGCTATATACAGATTAAGCTAGGGTGTTCCCATTAACACGTTTTAGGTCATATCTTATTAGAAAACCATGAAATGAATGTTTTCTACAAAGACACTAAAATGAGTCACCTAACGGATTCTATCACATAGAATTTCTCTGGTCTTATCATAACCCTAAATGCTCAGGTTATAGGGAGTGATGTATGCATGAGTCTGTCCTAAATTAAATATTGTCCCAATTGGGATGGGATTGATCCCAAAATTTGCTTCCAATAGTAGTGAAATTCCATTCCATTGAACTGTCATGTGATGTAAAACATGGAAATCTTCCCATGTATGAGAGAAAACTCACCTTCTCTTGAGAACAAGATGAAGTCTTGGAATTAATCTTGCTCATTCTCTTCATCATTAAAGTAATCAGTGGATTCAACATATGAAAAATACCAGAGGGGATCATAGATGCTTCAAGAAAGGTTTTCATGCATCTTTTATAATTTATGGGGGTCATCTGCGTTCTATATCCATTTAGGTTTTCCAAAAATTTGGTTTCGCCCATTGTACTACCATTCTAAACTCATGTTTCTTCCCATTTGGGGTCTCTATTTGTCTAATGTAATGGAAGGAACTACTGGATGAACCACATGATTTTAGATCCAACTAGAAATGTACTTATTCTCAAAAAATTACATTCCATAACAACAACTGGTTGACTATCGGCTAGTTGATCCCTGATAGGATGTTGGATAACATTATGTAGATGTGGTAGCTCTTCTATGTTTGTATGCATTGACATCTTTGTCACATTGATATGGTGAAGTGGTATGGGAGTATTCTTCCTAATAACTTCTATAAAACACCTACTATTTTTTCATTCTAACATTCTTAGATTAGCATGAAGCTTCACCCTGAGAATTTTGGTGGTTTTCTTATCCTCATCTTCTTCATTGACGATGTCGACCATAGACATTCAAGAGATCTGTGGGTTATTCCTCACCATCGAGTACCATTAATTGATCCACCAACTAAGTTTTATTCATAAAGGCATACTCATGCTCACAATCAAATGAATATTCTAATGTTTGATGAACTCCAGGTGTATCTCCTAAAAATGGAGGCATAAATCAGCAAGATTAAAAGATGGATTCCGCATTTGTGGGAGGCCTTAATTTTCTATGATCCATCAAATCCTACTATTTTGATACATTGAAATAAGTGACATGGAAATAGAAGTGGTAGTTTTAGAAGTCCAGGCATCTTCAAGTAATTTTTTGGCCTATTCAGGCTAAGATGATTCCATGGGAATGAAAAAATACTCTTCAATCCAACTAGTTATGCTACTTCTAAGTACATCAATTGGAAACCTACATCCATTAACCATAACCCTCATTGTCACATTGGACCGTGGTGGAGATGTTTGACTCTCATTCCATGAAATTTCCCAACATGACCAACCCATTATCCACATGGTCCTAAAGCCAATACTTGTACACATATAATTTTAATTAAATTAAGGGTTTTATTTTGTAAAATCTAAACATAATTTTTAATGTAACACAATCTAACCATGGTATTTTATTTAACAAAATAAAAAATATGTATTTAATATACCTTAATCGTAACATATTTATGAGTGTTGTTGAAGTTAAAATTGGTGTTTTATATAAATAATGCGTATCTATGTATAGAGTGCTATGACTGTGATCAATTAATAATAATTTATTAAAAAAATTATTCTTAATAAATGCGGGTAAAACCTTCAACATATTAATATTTATTTATCCCTCAAAATTCATCATGTTCATCAATGTTTAAATTCATAAAATTTAAATTCATTGAATCCCACATTGTAAATATGAATATTAAAAAATTTATTAAGAATTAAAATATAGAAAGATAATGTTTACCTAAAGTAACTCAAAACTAGGTTTCCATATTGGAGATCATGGGTGAGGTTTGAATTTTTAGACATGGATGAAAAGTATAAATTATTTTTGAGAGTGATTGAGATCACTGATCATAAGAAAGTGGATGATATAGAGGATGATAGTTATTGTAGAACCATAGATAAAAGAGCATAAAAATGACATTGATATTATAAAAATGATGATAATAGGAAAATATTTTATTTTAAAACCCATTTCCTACAGTCGAAGAAATATCAAAATATCATACACATACTTGATTTTCCATCCATTTCATATACCCAATCTCACATGTTGGTAGTGACTTGATCAATATTTACTTCATCTTTCTAATAAATGATGTTTGATTATTTATCCCTTGAGCCCTAATAGATTATACGATCAATAGATAGAGTGATAATTAATTATATCAATCCTCAGTTATAATAAACACATGGATATAATAGGTTACCCAATATTCATAAATGTTCATATGGTGATGTGATACATTAATATCCAAAACCACATTTAGTTTTAAACATAAACCATTTCATAAATACTTAAATTTATTAGAATTTATAAATAAAAAAATAAAAAATAATAGAAATAATGTCATTAAATTTCTCAAAATTAATTTAGCATTGATCCCCGTATAATATAATGTCACTCTATGATATCACAAATAAAAAATGTGAATACCTTCATTTTATATTATTTTATAACAAGGTAATAACATTAAGTGACATACAAAATTATTTTAATTGTACATGATTCACCATTTTCTATATAAAACATATATTATTAGATAAATTCAGTAAATCCACTAATGATATTTACTTTATCCATGAAAGCGTAATCCACTATGTAAAAAATAATAAATATATTCTCAGGTAATCATTACTCTCAAACATTAATAAATCAAATTTATTATATCATTATACTAATAGTATTATTTCAACATACAAAAAATATTAGTGGTTATACTACCTTCTTAAAAATATCAATTTTATTGCCTATCAGTACACGGTAACTAAATCTTTAAAATCTAGAATACCAAACATCTATAATAAATCCTTATATATTTCATTATTCTTGAATTTTAATAGATAATCACTTAAATTATTCCTCCAAATCATTAAAACATTTACTATGATTAGTAATGTTAATCCAGAATTCCTCTTTCCATTCATATTTCAGTTTTTGTCTCTTCATTATCAGCAATATAGTAATTACTCCATCAACCTAGCTATTTTTCACCAAAATATTTTTCATTAGAATATTTATTTTCATAATTCCCATACATTCCACACATAAAAAATTCAATAATTGACAATAATATAGGGATTACAATATTCTCATACACTTTATTAACTAAAGAGTTTGTTTTTTTCAAGGAAATGACATACTAAGTGGTCACCAAACATAAGATATATTCAAATTCCATTGAGAATTTCCCTTCAGTTCTTGTTACCAAATTCATGAGATATATGAAACCAAATAATCATTCCTTAATGTTATCCACCCTTTTATATTTCATCTAACTATATCATTTTCATCTATTATGAGTACGAGAGTGGGATATGATAGAAATTTTTAATAATGTTTTTTGAAAAATGATTAGGAATAATTACTACATCATTTAATCTACTGATCAACACTTTTGAATGATCATCAGTAAATTTTCCATCAAAATATATGTTAACCATGTTACTCTTAGTTTCCACCATTAACTAATGAAAGAATCAATTGTGTGAGAAACACTAATTGCAGAGGAAAACCACATAATCATGAATAATCACTTATAGGATGTCGAAATAATGAAAAATTCTTTTATATCTTCAACACATTTGTATTAACATAGGACACTAATAATCATTTTTAATTTAAAAAACATGGAGGTTCATAAAGGGGTTATGAGTTACAAAAGAATATACCTAGGTTGTGTCAAACCATGGGTACAAAAAGGTCTGTTATCATGCAACAATTATTTATCATGTCTCTCCCAAAACAGTTTTTTAGGGTTGTCACCCCTTGGTATTTCTATTCTAGATCCACACCCACTTATTGTATACAAGAATTTGCGTATTTATAGAAACAGCCACGTCTATCATTTAACTAAATTCTAGGTCAATTTTCTATAAATTGAATCATACTTAGACAAAGCCTTTGAAATATATATATAAAAATCCCCGAAATATCTCTAGTGATCACATTATGGATTTCCAATCATAGTTTCTAAAAGTTAACAAAAAATTTTATTTGATACAAAAAATAAAAAAGAAGGCACTTAATACACAGACATTACATCATTTTTTGGAATATTTATCTCAATATATAAATACACAACTGACAACCATAATAAGTTACTACCTTTACAATTTTGGAAACATTGTAATGTCCCAATTCGAGGTGCCACCCAGATGTTCCCCACACCCAGTTGGTCATAGAGACCCAAGCACGTTTTCCTGAATTCCAAAGGTGGAAAACTAATATCTAGGGCCTTGGGTGTGACAGTGGGGACATTATACCCTCATTGGAATAGTAAGATAGTTGAAATAAATAGATAACATTAGTGGAAGTAGTGATAATATCATGAAATAGTAAACAATGGAGGACTGCAAGTAGATAAACAGATAGAGGACATATATAAATGTTGCATGTCACAAATGTCTTGGAAAACAACCCAACATGTAATAATCTTGGAATATGGTAAAAAACCAAAGTAAAAAAGGAAAACAAGTAATTACTCCTGTAGAATCACAATCCTCAGCTAGTTCTCATGCTCTCCAGCTCCATAGCAATCAAGTACTTGAAGTAGAAGAGTGATTTCCCTTATCTATACCTGAAACAATATAATATGATTGGGCCCAAAAGAATGACCCAAAAAGGGTGTGAGATGAATCCTAGTAGTAAACCAACCAATGATCTATTTCTAACTTTTAGTGAATATATATGTAAGTAAATATGAAAAATGAAGTAATAAACAATGAAGTACTCAAATGTAAACAATCCTACATTTATAACTACATCCATTTACAAGTATTAAATAAAAAAATAATTAAATACAATCAACCCTCTGGGAAAGATCACAAATCCTAAACCCTTGGGTTCAATATATATATATAAGATATAATAACTGTCTAGGTAAGATCACATTGTCTAACCCCTTTGGTAACATTCAAACAATGACTCTCTGAGGAAGCACTCATCATCAATTCATCCTATAGTTATTTAATGATAAACTAAAGACTCTATGAGGAAGAAATCAACGTCAATTCCACCTATGGTCTTTTAATGATAACTATATAAACTTTGAGAGATCCCTCAATGTCAATCAACATATGGTCTTGTAGTGTGAAAAGTATAACAAACACTCTCAAAAAGCCCTCAGTTTCTATTTCCCATGTTGTCTAACTACACCAGGTTCCAACAACCCAGTGTTTGTAAATCGCGCTCAATCTACATCCAAAACGAAAAGTAAATCCCAATATAATACTTGGATAAACAACTACAAATCATGGAACAAGTGAGTTAAATTATATCAATCCATCCAAACAACACTAGGCATTGAAAAAAAAGCATCATAATAAGAAAAACTAGGCCCAATGGCCAATATCAGTTCAAACATGGGGAACCACATCATTAGAAAGGTAAATAAACCATATTCTCAAACAGGAAGAGTAACTCAAGCAATAAAATAATAAAAGTCACTAAAGGGTTAAATTCCCTTATAATGAAATACCCTAAACTAGGTTATTGAAATCTTTTTGCAAATACAACTCAAATAAAAACAATGGATTGGAAAAAACCACCTACCTCGACGTTGTATGATCGATATAGTTGAATCTCGGCATTTTATTTGACCTAGAATGCCATTGATCTATTAGAACATTAAAAACGCTCAACCATAGATATATCTAGAAATATGAGAAATCACAAGAATATGATCTAGAAAAAGGAATAACTCACCATAGATATTCCAATGCAATCGAGAACGGATGATTCAGAGAACAGATGGTTGATCAAGGGGTCTAGGAAGAATCAGTGACATCTGTCACTCCCTGACGAGACGAGCCGAGAGGAATATGTTTATATTGATTAGACACGACTATTTTATATTTAATCAATTTCAAAAAATCTACATTGTGTCCTTTAAAAGTACATAGCGTGTAAATGGTTTTATTAACCCCCACTTTAGGTGGCCTCTAGGTCACCCCACAAGGCCACGTACTTGGCCGTTACTCAACAAGTACACGGCTACCTGCCATAACAAGGTACATGGAGTGTATTATTAATTACACAATGTGAACTCCTTAAATTACCAGAAACTCCAATTTTTCTCAAACGCACCAGAAAATCACGATACATACCTGAAATTAAGATATGGGTTCTTACAAACATAAACTCAATTCCTTATGGGAGTTATGTCATCTCCCACTATGTTTATCATAACTGGGACCCTTCTTAGAAATAACATACATAATACATATAATAAAAACCTAGGGAAATTAATCATATAAAAGGCTGAGATCATATTCTCAATAAGGTAAGACAATGAAGATATGGAAACATAACATGAACATAAGTTTATGTGAACTTGTGCATAAAATTTGAGAACCATACTATACATAACAATAATAATTATTATGAGTATTATAATATTTATTTAATTTTTATATTACATGATTCATAAGAGTATCAAACAACATATGCCATTATATATTAATATTGGCATGATACATGAAGGATTGGTTGTGTGGTTTCTGGTTATCCTAAACCATCTTTGAAAATAAAAAATAATAATTTCCAACATGATACATAAACTTTTGGTATACATTTAAGAAATGAAAGCCTTATTTTAGGGTTACCCATCAAGGAATTCATAATATGGTAGACTTGAGAAAACCACCTATGTACCTATTTAGGGATTCTACTGATTACCCATGTACCTACTATGGGTTTGGGAAGACAACATTTGTACCCCCATTATTGGGATTGTTCTGACTACCTCTATACCCTCTTTTGGGGATTGGGCTGAAAACTCATTGAACCTTCATTATAGTATTTATCCGACCTCATGTGTACCAAACATATAAAGAGTTAGTTGACCACACATGTCCCACCTTCTATGTGGTTAGGTGAAACACCAATGTACCCTCCTCTTTAGGATTGTTCTAAAAACCCTTGTTCCCTTATCATTGGGATCCTAAAAAACACTTCTGTACTCTCATCTTTGGGAATGGTCTAAACATATGTGTACCCAAATCATTGGGAGTGGGATAAACACATATGTACCCTAATATATGGGAATGGGATAAAAAATATTTAACCTATGATCAAATATATAACTTATCATTACCCAATTCATTGAACCTATATTTGGAAACACCAATCATTTAAGCTATTATAGGCTCACCCGGTGCTATTTGGGATGCCCCATCATGTAAGTAATTTTGAAGAACCACAAAATAAACAAAGTTCGATGATATTTAATTAAATCAAAAAACTCTTTTAAACATCTATTATTATATTTATAACTTAATTAACCCCTGTAAATGGATTTGGTTTGGCAAAAAAATCTATTTTTAACAAATCTGACCAATGGAAAAGAATTGTGTTCTATAATAATATTTTTGAAACGAGATTTGTCCATTTAAAAGAGACAATATTATTTTCAAATAATGGAAAATAAAATGAAAAACATTCAGGGAATTAATATTATTCGTATCCTGGGATCATATTCTCCCAAAAAATAAAATCTATATTAAATTATTACATCAAAAAATGAGACAGATTTGAAATATCACTTGAAACAATTCATAAGGAAAATAACCAACATTTAAAAAATCATTCTTAAAGCATGTTCAATATCATTTAATTTGAAAATTAAAAATTTAAATTATAGATAAATAATTTATAATTAACTATAATTATTTATTGATGTAAATATAAATTCTACTTTTACTAATAATTTTTGTAATGTAAAAATATTTTAGTACCTTTTTTCATTGAAAATAACCATTAACACTTAAAACAATTATTTCAAAATAATTTAAAAGTCATAAATAATTTAATAAAAAAATTTACATGAATTTTATATCATAATACCATTTAACAAAAATTGAAAACATTTTTATAAAACATTATTTTTTTAGAAAATAGATTTCTGACCGAATAGAGAAATAATTTCTCCTATTCATAAAAACATTTTATTAATTATATTCTGTACCAATGAGTGAATATATGGTTCCATTAATTGAATATATCATTAATAAAAAAATTATAAAAAAATCCAAGAGATTAATTGAGAATTATATCATGATGTTTAAATATTATAAACTTGATTAAAAATAATCCTGAAAACTGTGAGATTTTAACATAAATCTACTACTACATTGGTAACCATGAATCCTAAGCCTCATGAATGAATTACATAAAATAATAAATAAAATATCTTCATGATGAATACATTGATTCTATTACCTTTAAAATTATTTTAATATACACATCATTGAAAAATATTGGTGTATCAAAAATTTACATATCAGAGTGGAAAATGTGAGATAAAAACTATTACCGATTTGGTATCATTTAAGCAGAAAACCCTATGAAAAGGATATCCTAAATACATATTTACATAAAATTAATGTTACATTGAAAAATAATTAAATAAATTCATAGTAATTATAGAAACCGCATAAAACAAATAGGTAGTTAACATGACATGTGCCTCATAGAAGTAATGAGTGAGACGCAAATCCTTTACCTTAAGTCTTGACTACCATTGTACTCATTCAAAACTAATTTATAACAAATATAATGTTTTTATAACAACATTAAACAATAATTTCCATATAAATAAACCCATATATGGTTTTATTATGAACTTTTATTAACCGTTTACCAACACTTTCATGTTAAAGTCGTGTTTCGTGTAATGAGAGTGTTGTTTACAATATTTTTTTTGATTATATATTTTTTTATCCTCATACATTGATAATGATTTAGTCATTTTAACAATTTAATAAATTATATAAAATAATATATATTTATTATATATGTATTTATATTAATATATAATATATCTAAATAGTCAAAATATTACACCTTTCGTGGAGATGGTATGTCATACATTTTCTAGAATGATGTCCAATAAAAGGAAAGAAAATGTAATATATATATATATATTTTATTTATAAATTATTTTTAAATATATTAAATATTAATTTTCACAAAATATTGAATACACTAAATTTTATTAGTGAACTGATCACATCACTTCATGAGGGGGTCATCACCCGTACACATGAATGAAATATGTTTGAATGGAAGGAGTCTATTGTACACACGAAAAATGATTTTTTCTCCTATTTGATCAATGTGAGTGATATTTTATGTCATAAATGTAACCAAAAAAATCATAGTGTATTCAAGATAATTATGTTATTTTTTAATATTTATCTTAAATATATTTATGTTGTTTGAGGAATAAATAAAATAAAAATGTTTGTTAATGAATGTTACATCTTCTTTGTGTTTCTCCTTATGGTTTGGGCCAAAGATCCTCCTTGTATTGGTTTCATCCAAAAATAAGTAATATAGGTTGAGAATAGTAATTGGATATGTTATTTTTTCAGGTAATGTCCCAAAAAAATTACTTTTAAAGGTGACTAGATAGGTGGGAGTGGAGGCCTTTTAATGTGGTAGAGAGTACACACTAGGTATTTCTAAAAATTGTTTGTTGTACCATATTTTAATCTAAAAAAGTATTAAATAATGAAATAATTTAAATCCATTAAGTATAAAGGTATAAATATGTTCCTTCAATGGGTTTTGGACTAGTTTATTGTTCTTTTTCCACATTATGTATAATGATTAGTCCCTAGGTAAACTTGTATTTCTCTTAATCGATGTGATTAATTTATAATAATTCCAATAACAATTTCAGTCAAAAAGTAATTTCGAATTAATTATGAATTATTTTTTATTCATATATAAAATAATTAAACCATTTTTTCATATTCAATTCACAGAAGTGGTAGATGATAATTTAAAAATAACCTCACTGACATGACGAGAAATCTAGTTTTAATGTAAAAATGTTCGAATGTTTAAAATGTGTTTATAAAATTTCCATAAGAAATTGATTCCAACAAACTTCATTGTATTAATAGATTTATAATTGAACTAAATTTACATTAAACACTATTTAAAATATAAATTAACTACATATATTTTGAACAAAAATGTTGTTTCCAATTAAATTTCATTATTATTTCACAATTCATAAAAAGAAATGAATCTTTTCTTAAAAAATAAAACAAATCCCCCTAATGTTTTTTAAATTTCTATTTAAAATATTATATTTAATTTTAAAAATATAATATTTAATATATTAATGAGATTTTTTATAATAAAGTCCCCATTAGAAAAATAATTCATTTTGTAAACATTATTACATTCAATTGGGCCTTTATTATAAAAAAACATTTAATGGGACTTTTTTGATAAAATCAATAAAATGGATTTCATTATTTTAAGGACTTGTTTGATAAAATAAAAAAAATGGATTACATTATTTCGAAATAATTATTACATTCAATTATAATTAATTATTTTAAAAATAATTCATTTTGTAAACATTATTAAACAATGTTTTCATAATTTAGTTAATAATTTATATTCCCACCATTCTAATAACATAATAATAACTATAATAATATTCTAATAATATGTCACATTTGGTTTAAACCCAATGTTGACTCTAATGAAAGAAATTCTCAGTGTTTCATGTAACATAATCAAATGTAGGAATTGTTTTTCACAAAATAAAACATGGCGATGAATGTAGAATATATAAAACTCATTTTTTTGTAACTCACGATTAACATGGTGTTTTATATAAATAATTCTTGACTTTGTGTAACATGTAACAAAATCCATCAATGAATTTTAATTTATGTGAACAAAACCAATTATTAAAAACTATATGCATTATAATATTATTGGAATTTGTATAATAAAATGAAATCACATAATAGTTATAGTATCCGTACCTTTTATGAAATTTATTCTTTGGTATATCCTTCTTCTTGACCCTAAATTGATGACATCATGAATAATGGTTAATCATGTAAAAGTGTTGAGCTCCATGAATTTTATCAAACAAGTCCTTGATATGGTATTGACGTTGGTTTTTCTTGATTGTGATCATGTTCATCACATTATAATCAACAAAGAGTTACATCGATCCAGAAATATTTTTATCAAAAAGAACATTTTCCACCAAATGTGACACACATGTCTAAATTAATCCATTCTCAAGATTCACTAGGAGTCACTTATTCAATTCCTATAACTCAATCAGGAAATTAATAAGGAGTCCTTTAAATAGATGTACCACCTCATATGAGTTCTTTGGAAAATTTAAAGTCACATATCAGTGGAAGATAAGAAAAATATTCTTGATGTAAATCAAAAAAACATCCACACAACTAGTGTGTAATTGATTTTGAGCGTCTACCCAACCAAATGATATAAATGCCATTTTAAATAGGAATATAGACCCACACAATGGATATTATCTCAAAGAGATGTTTGTATCTATCACCTCATTGATATATTATTATAGGTTGTTTGGGAATATCAAATGTGGAACCCATTAATTATAAATTGTTATAGTATTTATGAAGAAAAATACATTCCATGATTAGGATAACATAAAGCTCAAAAAGTGAGAGAATAATGATGTTATTTAGGATGAACTTTCATAAAAACTTCACCTAGAGAAGAATCATAGAATTGAGATTTCAAAATAGTAACATTAGGTGTTTTCATTACTAATTAAACATCTAGTAGTTGGGGAGAAATGTTATACCCTTGGAAAATGATTTAGTTATAAAATATTGGCTTGATCAAGAGTCAAATAATTCACCACTAGTTCTATAGTGGATGGTATGTGTACATTTTACCACTTCATTATCTCATCCTTCATCGGTAATAGAGATCACATGATGTTTCCCTTGGCCTCTTAGATGAAGAGGATTCATATGTTGATTATCCTCATTAATTGTCACATTTGGAACTTGATAGAAAAATTCATAAAATCTATTCACTTGAAACAATATAGTGTGTGTGGTTATTTTTATGGAACATTATATATATTCAAATTATTATACCACTTCATCCCCTCAAAATAGGAAATGATTACTTGATAACCTTCTATCCCACGAAGAATAAATTTACCAATCCCCTTAATCATTATTTCCATAAAAAGTTTGAGCATGATGGACTGATAATATAAATTTATCCATAGGTTTTCAATTTTCCTATGAATTATATCTTTATATTCTTTTTAAATACATTTCATTAATGTGTTACTATAATATCCATTAATACCTTCATAGAAAAAATGAATGTTTTTTCATATCAAATATAATATGTAATGGAATATTCTTTTTGGATACTTGTTGTTATTCCACTAGTGATATAACGACCCTCACATTTCATAAATTTTCATTAAATCAATATTTTTGAATACATAATTCATTAAACAAATGGAATCCCTATAACCATATTAGTTTAATTCATTTTGAATCATGGAAACATAAATATTGGTCAATAACAGGGATACATTCTCCCCCACAAGGTTCTCCATAATATTAATCCTAATAAACACATAATACGTAAAACATATCTTTATAAACTAAGTAAAGGAACCACAAAAAAAGGTAATATCCGATTATTAGTATTGGAAAACAATGTAGATATATATGAATATTCATGATAAAAAGGGTATGAAAACATTATCATAACAATGGAGGATCATGCTATACAAATAAAATATCATAATAAGGAGTCATTGAATAAATATTTGAATTTGATAAGACATTTATTATATAGTAATCATGAGAATAATCCATTAATTAATTACATAGTAACATGATATTAAAATTTGGAAGACAATTAAACATATAAAAATGACTTCTATCATTGTCAAGGAATATTTCTGAAACCATCTTTGTGGAATTGGTTCACTCCCCAAGCCATATTAGTAGCCCAGGTTCACTCTGAAGTCCATTTTAGAATAAATTTTCCATTACTAAATCAGGTTCAATCCCATATCCATCTATGTTTATCTAAAGAGATAAAAATCTTTACCCAATGTATTGGAGGGAAATATAAGTCCCACTTGTTTCATAATGAAATCGTACATATGTGGTCCAAAAGATTATAAACATTCTCATATCATAACATGTGAAATGAAATGGGTAACATAAACATGTAATCATTTAATAACACATGAATAAAGGATATGTTTTATAATAATTTTTTTAAACAATAACCCATGAAGTGAATAGCGTTTTAGATTCATATTAACTGTTTACGAGATACAGGTGTTACAGACATCATGCAATTAAAAAAATATAAATTCAAAGAAAGAACATGAATGGTACCCTTGAATAATATCCCCATAAATAAAATAGTAACACCATAATAATTTATCAAATATAGAAAATAATTTTAAAACAACTATTATAATATTTCATATAGAAAATATGATTTTTTTTCTTTGGGAAACACCTTTTAAATCATGTAGTGTATTTTTAAAAAACTTATTTTAAAATATAATTGAATGATTATAAAGTATGATTTAAAAATAATTGATACACATTTTAATTTAAAATAAGATTAAATAGTCAATAAAATAAATTAAAACATTTTTATAAAACATTGTTTTGGAAGAAAATAATTTTTGACCAAAGAGAGAAATGATGTTGTATTAAAAAAATATTCCTAATTATCTTAAGTACAAATGATTTAAAAAAGGTACTATAACTTGAATATATCTTTCATAACAATTCTAGAAGAAAATTTATGAATTTTCATGAGATATAGATTATAATATTTCATCAATGTAAGCATAATCATAAATAATCTTACTAAATGATGAGATTATATTGAAAAACCATTAAAAATTTGGAAACACTAATTAATGATCTCCATGAAAGATTAGAATTACATGATGATTATAATATAAATAAAATAATAAGATTCTTGATATAAAAATGTTAAACGGTTGTAGATACAACTCATAAATGTATATAGGTTCCTAATATTACATGTGTCTAAAATAAGAAAAATTGACACAAAATTAAATTTCTCATTTGGTAATATTTGAAAAGTTAGCCCCATTAAATAGGGTTAATAAAATAGATATTTAAATAACCATAGTTGAATTGATATGATTAATACAATAAATTAATAGGAACCGTATACACCATACAAAATAAATAAGTAGTGAATATTGTATAAGACTTGTAGAAGTAAAAGTGAGACTAGAAATCATCTTACCTAAAGTCTTGAACCACATCATACTCATTAGAAAATCATGCATAATAAACATTAAATTCTTATAAATATAAAATAATACCATATTTAAATATATATTATTATATATGATTTTATTATGATTTAATTTTAATAAGTTATTATCATTTCCATGTTAATGTTATGTTTAGAGTAATGGATTTATTGATTTCCATATATGTTTTGACTTCTAATTCATGGTCCACTTAAATAGATCATGATTTAGTCATCTCCAGAATGATAATAATTATATTAATGTCATAAATATTAAGTATATATGTATCTATAGTAGTCTATAAAAGAGAGAAATAGGAAATTAAAAACACTATTCATAAAGCTAGTAGGTTGTATAAATGCATGAACACTATTACAATTTCCTTGTTGTGTTATTAGAAAGAAAACTAAATGATATATATATATATATTATCAAAACATAAAATTATAAATTGTAATATATCACATATTTCAATTAAAACCATTTTTAGTAAAATTCATGTAATTATTGAATGAATCGCACTGCTTAGAGGAGGCTATAGTCCTCACATCCAGAAACGATGATATATTATTTCCATAAAATGTAAAGTATAATGGTATATATTATATAATAATCCCATAAGTATAAATAGATCATTAATATTATATATATAATTTAAAAATACAATTTCAATCATTATTTGAAACATTTATAGTTTGTAATGGAAGAACGAACAACATTAGTTTGTGGGTAAATAGTCCACTGTACACACAAATGATTATTGAATATACAGTTTGATTGATTTCTATTAAGGTTTATGCAATTAATTTTTCAAAAAAACATCATATTATATTTAGGATAATTATTATTTAATATAATTTAGATATAATAATAATTTTTATTGGTGGAGATAGGAAAAAATGATGGAAATGAACTTTACATTTTTTTATTATAAATGATTATGGTTTTCACCAAAGGGATTCCTTGGTATCTTTTATTAAAATGGGAGGATTATAGGTTGAGACTATATATCATTGATGATTATATTTGTATGGTTTGTATGGGATAAGGGGTTTGATATGTGGAAATAATTGAGGGGGTGAGTTCATTTTTATAATGGTGGAGGTTCTGGAATTCTGTGAAATAGAAAACAGTAATCACTATTAACAGGTATCCCTTAAATAATGTGTTTCTAACATGATATATTTTTTGATCTGAGAGGTGAAATGGTTAATAGAGTTCCATAAACTGTATTTTTTATATTTTTCTTGTTCATTTGTCCCCTTAATATTAAATTTTATCCACTATGTAAATTTAGTTTTACCTTATTCATCGCAAATAATTTCAATTTCATTAACTGATTTTTTAGATAAAAACTCTGATTAAATTACTAGAAATTAAAAATTATTATGATTGAAAATATGGCATAACATATTTATTAATTATAATCACATATTATTGATGAATTAATTTTCTATTAATCATACTTATGAGATGAGACGAAAATTTTTTAATGAAAAAAATTGAAAAAAAATGAAATGTTGGTAAATACAATTTTAATGTGAAATTTTATACAATTTCCCAAAGAAGAATAAATTATATTTATTTAATATAATTATACAATAAAATAAAATTAAAATATAATTTATATATATAAATAAATTAATGAAAAAAATTTTGTATTAAAATTATGTTTTTTCACTATTCAACAAAAAATGAATTATTTCAGAAAAAATACACTAAATTAACCCTTATGTAATTTTGAAAATATGAATTAAAAACGTAGAATTTTATTTTAACATATTAAGTTTCAAAATTTATGAAAAATTAATTTTATTAATGCCTACATAAGGATATAAAAGGAAGATATTTTGAAAAAATGTAGAATTTTCAAATATATAAAGACTGTAAAAAATTATATGTTTTATTAGTAACATGATTAATTTATGTTAGAAATTTATTAATAATATTTAAATTTTATTATTTCAATTCATTTTATTAGGTTTAATGATTATGTAATTAATTTCTTATATAAATAATTATAACAATTAATTATTGTTTCATTAAAACTATGATTTCCATGTGATTAAAGAAATTTCAGTGCTACATTTAACAGAATATTGAAATAGTTATGTTTATAAGGATAGATTGAATTGGTTTATCATGAAAACATATACATCAAATAAATTTGATTTACTCAAAAAAAGATCCATAAAAATTCAATATGTTTTATTTTTCACCCTAGAAAATTAATTTTTCTTTAGAAATTCATCACTCAAATACAAATAAATGAGGATAATTATTCATCATAAAATCATGAAGTTACAACATAACATCATCTAACCGGGTTTTTCTGAAAAAAAATATTGACCAATTTAGTGGTATTTTTTATATAACATTCTATATATGATCGATAAATTATATCGATTGTTCACCATAAAAAATAATAATATATTTATATGAGATCTGAGTTTATTAAAAATGAAGGGTTTATTATGTACTTACTAATGATAGATACATGCAAAACATCATGGGCATGAGATAGGTTTTTTGTATCTTCTTTTCAATAAGCCACCATCCTAGTACGATCAAGAATCTGAAAGGGACATATATAATTTGGGGTTAGATTCCCATTATTCTTGAATCACATAACATTATTTTAGGGAGTGATTCATAGAAACACTTTATTTACCTTCTTCAAATTATATAACATGGATATGATTATCTATATAAATATTCTTCAAACTCGATGATTCCCTGTTATGGTACTAATTGTCCTTAACATTCTCTTCATTCTCTTTAGCGATATCAGTTCCCAATATATTTCGTTCTCCAACATCATTTCATCAAGATGGAGATCTAAATTTCATTTCATAGAGGGATTCATATGTTTCTATATGAATTATTGAGTGAAAGATATTTATTTAATAAACCCAACTATAAGAATGTTATGATCCCAACCACATTTTAAATCCATGAAATATGATCTAGACATATCCTCTAGGGTTTTAATTGTTATTTTAGACTATCTATCCATATGAGGATGATATGTAGTGATGATAATAAATTTTATATATTTTTTTAGATTAATAATTCACCAAAAAGATTACTTAAACCATTGATAATGATCCGAAATAATTTAATGTAGCAATCAATGAAACCTTACAAATTCATTAATTTATTTCCTAGATGTCTGGTATAAAGAGTAGTATTCCCTAATAGTAATGAAGTGAATTGAAATTTTATTTATATCGACTACCACCCATAAATAATTATACCCTTTAGTGGTTTTGCAGTGTCTAATGATAAAATCCATTTTGATGTTGTCCCCTTTTCATTCTTGTATATGTAATAGACGCAAAATCTCCTTAGACATTTTTCTTTCAACCATAAGTTGATCTTATATTGAGAACCAAAATATAAACCCTATGATATCTCTATTCATTCCATTCAGATATAATTATAATTTTAAATTGATTACAACTTCATTCATTCTAGATAAATAGAAAATTAAGAACTATGAGATTCCTCAAATAACTCCTTCTTTACATTTGGTATGGATGGAATTCATTTGATGTATTTAAATATTTTTATTAAATCAGGATCAATTTTATTATTAGGAATATTTATAACCTTTTATTTCATCTAAAAATATTTCTTATATGCCTCTTTAATCTTCACATGGATAGATAGCTGGAAATTCAATTGAGAAAGATTATATTTTTTCACTTTCTTCAATATTTCGAGATACATCCTATGTAAATCCTATAAAATTAGATATTTTTGGATCATAATTAGGGATAAGATAACACTATCCATTTGGACATAAATAATTAGACACAATTTTTTCATTCATGGTGTGGTTATGTATTGAGTAGTCACGATCCTCCATAATCTCTAACCATATGCTCTGGTGCATGTTCAACAGCTTATGTATTAATATATATTTTAAACTCTTATGAGCGTTCTATATAAAACACTTTTATTTGTAGAGATAATTCCCCCATATCATTAATAAAAAAATTACACTAGATAAATCTATGTCATGTGTGGGTTAATATTGTTTACGAATCTTCAACTGGAATGAGTCATAATCATTAACCTTGTTATTATTCATAATAACACATCCAAATATCTTCATGGATGAATCAATATATATTACAATGCCTTATCCACTATGATGTAATGTATGTATTTCATAACTGACTGACCTTATTTTCATTTCCATTAAATTTTCCTCACATTCATCTATGTAGATGAACAAGGAACCCTTTGGATTTAACTTGTTTAGAGGAATATATAGTCGTGAGAAATTATCCAAAACTATCAAAAATATTTAGGTAATCATTGAAAACTGTGAATCGCTATAACTATTGATACTCTAGGAAAAATTCAACAGATTGTATCATTGATGGATCTACTTATACACCCACTATCTAGATTACAAAACTCAATAATGAAAAAATTTATATCCAAAATTCACACTTTGAAAATTTTTCATACATTTTCTCTATCCATGGGCTATTGAGTATAATTATCAAGCTTTATTCATGATCTTCCATTCACATTCAGTAGATTATATTGTCATCTATAATGAATACATCAATATAATCAATGTAATCTCTATAGACTATATTCATCAAATACATGAAGATTTTAGGGGAATTGGAAAGAAAAAAATGAATCACTAAATATTCATAGTTTCTATACATTGTAAAGAATGTCAAATTTGGTATATCATCCATATTGATCATCAATTTTTATTATCTTAAAAAAAGATAAATCTAGTAAAAGTATTGATCTCAAACCACTTGACCAAAAAATCCATCAATATGGGGAAGAGGAAATTTTTTGATGACTGTGATATTGTTAAACACCTAATAACCAAAGAACGGTCTCATTTATCAATCCATATTTTTAAAAAAAATAGGTGCACTATTTGGTGACACACATAACCAAATGAATCCATTATAATGGTTTTCTTGTAGTTTCTTCTTCAATTCCAAAAACTAAATTGCATCCATTTTATAAGGATTCTTTGAATTTGGTGGTAGAACTATGTATGATATCTATTGTGAATATGACTTTTCATTTTGGGTGAATTATACGAAAATTTTCTAAGAAGTAAATCCATGAATTCTTGAACAATAGGTATATTAATGATGTAATATTATACCAAAAACATTTTAGAGAAATATTCCATAGGAATGGGAATTATTTCCGATAAATTGGATGTGATCACTATAACAAGTGGCAACATATCATCAAAATGATAGAAAATCAATGAATTGTTTGAAATTTCCAATATAAATCCCCTACTAAAAAACAGATATATAATTTATGCAAATAATTCCAATTATTTCATAGTATGTCATATAGTTCAACCAAAGTAAAAGACACATGATTTTAAGGAATAAAATTCCCAAAAAATCATCCTGAGAGGAATCAAACACTTCATATGTGACCATCATACCATTTAAGGGTTTAAATATAAATTCCACCACTATTAATTTAATTGGAATCATAATACCCTATTTAAATTCATTAGATATTCAAGAGTAGAAAGATATAGAATAAAATAATTCATATGATGTTTTAGAGAGTATTTTATGTGTACCATTAACAATTTCGTTATCAAAACCCTCATCAATAATAATGTTCACATGATATTTCCCCTTGTCCCTCAGATAATGTGGTTGCTGACATCAATCGTCATAATTAACCCCAATTTTGGATTTGTTTAGTATAATGACCATTCCCCATTCCATTGCATCACAAAAGTGATAGAAGATAATTCTATGTATATTTATCTACATTTTCATCATTTTCTATCTTCATTCCATCATATCAGCAATCGATTTCACACTAAACTTCCCTTCCACACATAAAACATTTATACTCCATTATAAAGTTTCCACCAAACCTCTTTCCCACACATATAAAATAATGTAAACTCATATTATTTTCTCAGTATTCTATATATTTACTTTGAAATCCCTTATACTTTTCTTGAAAAAAACATGAGATTTATATGTTACTCCATCCATTATTACAACATTGATTTAATAACTCAAAATACCTTCATAGTTATTGATGTCGTCAATGGATAACACCCTTTTGAGACATGGATTTAATCCACTGATGAATTGGTCAACCTTACCCTTTGGTTGGATAATAATAATCGAATTTCTCATCACAAATATTGTAAAACTAATCTCATTGTTATCAACATATTCATCAACACTTGTCTTTACCATGAGATACACATTCTTCATTTTTGGATGTATAATACTAATATATAACTTTTTGAAGAATAAAATAATGAACTCAACCCAATAACTAGGGTCAATTTCATCTTAATGCCTCAGATTATTGATTAGATCCCACCAGTGGTCCACTTATCTATACAAATGATAACCATACAGAGTGAATTTTCATGATAATACCATTAGATATTGGATAATATATTTTTTTTTGTATTGATCCACTTTTCAACAACCATGGGTAAAAATACCTAAAGAAATATGGTGTACATTGAATCATGAATGACTCACCATAATGCTTTTTCCTTATTTTTTTATTTGTATATCCACCATGAATTAGAGCTTAAGAATTTCGGGTAGGAATAACAATGATATTTTCCATTCCATCTTCCAAAGAATTCAATTTATTAGGAGGAAATTTTTTGCACTATCCATTGAAATCTACATTAACAAGGTTTCTTCTGGATCCATCTGATGACTAAAACCAAAATACCTAGATAAAGAAACAATTACCATTGTGTGAAAACACATAATCATGAAACAAAACTTATAGGATGTCAAAATAATGGAACATTATTTAATCTACAATAGTATATGATTATTTTATTTAATTCCACAATTATGTTTCAGTAATAATTTGTGAATTTCCCAATTATATCCCACAGGAGTGTCAAACTACGTGACTATCATGTCTCACTATTATACATGAGTTCCAAATCAATTCTAGCTCAATATAATATTTTCTAGGTTGTTACAGCCATGTACATCCATTCCAGAGGCACATCCGTTTATATTATATTGAGAAGAAATTATTTCTTGAAAACCACCAACTTTATCCATTAAAAATTTAAATGAAATATTTATATTAATTGACTCATCTGTGGAGTTATCCGTAAAGAAATTTCCTTAGAGAATCTAAATATTGTTTTCTCATACTAGTTTCCAAATGATAAAAGAGTTTTTTTTTCTATAATACCAAATCAAGATACAATCTGTTATCATACACATAAATTATCTTATTTTTTAGAATACATAATACATTACACAATTAGATTCGTAATGACCTTATTAGTTTGGTACCTTTGGGAACATATAAACAAAAAAAATTTATATAATTGATATATATTATCTCTTAGTAGCTTCTCCATGAATGAAAACCATCCTAGACACATCATATATAATACTTATCAATATAATATGAGGAAAGGAAACATATGATAGGGTGAGATCAGATTCCCATTGAGTTTAAACAAGAGAGATATGTAAGTATAATCATGAGTATAATGGTATGAGAAAATGATCATTACATTTGAAGATCATACCCTACATATAAAAGATCATAATTGAGAATCATAGAATAAGGATTGGATCATAAGATAATAATATTAATTTAATCAAGAGTATAATACACGAATGAACAACATAAGAATAAGATATAGAATTATAGAAGATACATAAATAAATAAACTGATTCCATGGACTTCAAGGATTATTTCCAAGGCAATCACAGTGGAATGAGATCACTCCCCTAATCATGCTACTAGTCATGGTTAAATCACTATACCATATTAGTGTACATAGTCCTTTTCTAAACCAAGTTTACTCCCCATTTAATTAATGTTTATCTTAGGAAATACAAATATTTAGCCAATTCATTAGTGGGAGATATAGGACCCATCCATCTAATAATATAATCATACATATGTGTTCGAAAAGATCATAAACATTCATCTTATAATAATACTTCAAATTAAATGGGTATAAAAAACCTACAATAATATCATAACTATGGGAGAATAGGACAGTTTCATAATCATATCATCAATGTCTAACCAGTGAAAGGAAGAAAATTTTAAATTCATATAACCAGTGGAAGATAAATGGACATCATAGATACAATTCCATCAAAACATAAACAATTAAGGGAAACAATATGATTGAAACCCTAGGATAATATCCCCAAAAATGAACGAGTTACGCTGAATGATGTCATTATAGATAGAAAATAATGTTTATATATATTTTAAATATATTTCTTGCAAAAAATATCCATTCTTCATTGAAAAATTAGTTTTGACACTAAAAATATTTTCCTTGAAAAAATAATTCAAATCATATAAATTAATAATTAAAAATATTTTCTATCCTATTTCATTTAAAATAGGAATAAAATATAATTTAAAAACCATCAAAAATAGTTTTATAAAACATTGTTTTGGATGAAAATAGATTTTCGACCGAAATGAAAAATCCAGTCATAATTTTTTGAAAATATTTTTGAAAATATGTTATGAACCAAATATTTTAAAAAATATTCCATTACATTACTATACCATGAATAAAGAGATGATATAAAATGTAATTTATGTTATTGAGAAACAGAGCATTATATTTCATCAATTGAAGTATAATAATAAATAATCCTGTTAAATAATGAGATTGTAGAAATGAAATCTTACAACATTGAAGAGATTGAATCATAATCACCATGAGAGAATAACATTAAATGAATATTATAATAGTATTAAAATATTTCTATTAATTATATTACATTTCCATGGTTAGTATATAATCTTCATAAAAGAATGTAGGTTCATGTTGTTACATCGGTATTAAAGAAAGAAATTTAGAAAAAATTACCTTAACAATTTAGAAAATTTTGAACTGTAATCACCATGGAATATAGATCATAAAATCATTATGAAAATACCCATAATATAAAATATAATAGTATTAGAATAAATTCACTGGAAATATATACACCACATACGATAAATGAGTGTTGAATATGGAATAGGCCACGTAGAAAAAAATGTGAAACTAGAAATACCCTTATGTTAAGTCTTAAATGTCATCAAACTCATTCAAACCTGATGTAAAATAAGTATATGTTTGTTATAAATCTAAATTATAACCATATTTATATATGTATACCATATATTATTTACTTATGACATTATATTACACATCTATAAATAAATCGATGTTTAAATTATTTTTCATGTAATAATCCTTTTGTTTTTCATACATGATTTGACTTGTAATTTATTACCCTCTTACATAGATCTTGATTCCATAAGATCCAAAATAATAAACATGATATAAATATAGTTTATAGACTATACATAATAATTTATAGTAGTTTAAAAATACATGAACAATAAATGAAATACACTGTTCATTGTGATGGTAGGTTGTACGTACACTTGAACGCTATTTATATTCTTTTATTAGGTTGAATAAATGAAATGTAAATGATATATATATATATATATATATATATATGATAATTCAAATGGAATCATTGTTTCATATATATAATATATTAATATTAAAACCATCTATAATACAATGCATTTAATGCCTGAATGAGTCATGCATCTTTAAGGAGGTGGTAGTCCACACGTCTATAAATGGTGTTATTGTATTCCCATAAAATTTAATATATGATGTCATGTAGTAAATAATAATTAAATGAGGATTAATGTAAGATCCTGATTTTTGGAAAGGTAATTTTTTCATTATGTTTTGGATGAATCCCTTGTTTCGGGATTCAAGGGATGTCTTTTGAAGGTGTGGGAGGCCTTGGTGGTGTTCCTGGGGCTCGGGGCACGAAAGAAAAGAAATCTGGGCAAGAGAAGCCGGGGTGCATGGCCTACGCGTGGCCAGGGATAACTGTTTGGCCTGGCCAGGAATAACCGTGTGACCCCTCCTCCTCTATATAGTAGCATGTGCACGGTTTGTCAAACCGTGCGGCCAAACTGTGAGGCCTCTTAATATTGGGAAAAATTACAAAATTCCGTCTCGAGGTTTTGAAGAGCCCATTGGGGATTTCCTCTCCATTCCCCATTATTCACCCTAGGGACGAACCAAATTTCTCAAGAGCTCCAAGAGGTCGATCTCCCTCATTTCAAAGGCGTTTTTAGTGCCGATCGATGTGGATTGATGCTCTGGGTAAGGCTAATCCCACCCTTACTTCTCTTTTTGGTTTAGGATTTTCATATTCTCTCCCTCTTGTTCAGAAGCTCTAAAACCCTATCTTTTGGGTGAGTTATAGGTTTAAGCTCCAAAGGTTGGTCAGATCGAGGTCTAAGGCCTCGATTGCGAGTGCATTCAACCGCGGTTTTGATGTAGGTGGTCTACAAGTGATTTCCCAAATTTATTTGGTGATTTGTGCATGTTTAGTTTTGTTCATGTTTCCACTTGTTATGTTTTGAATAACCTTTGGATTTTCGGTAATAATGGAGTTTAAAATGGCGAATGGGAACCCTCATGATTCCCATGGGATGTGTTGATATTTTTTTGACCTAATTAGGCCCATCCATGGGATGTGCCAGCTTTTCCCGGGTTTAGGGATTGTTATGAAATGAGTTAACTTGTTTTAGTAAATTGTAGAACCCTCGATAAACATATTGGCAGGATTGGTTGAACATGAAATAGATGTTAGGTGATGCACCTAGACTTATCAGTAACCAAATGGTTATTTGGAATGGGATGAACGGTTGATTCATGGAATGTTGAACGAGTTAAATGGGTCAATGTGTAAACTGATTAAAGACCATAATGGATAGGTTATAGGTCTAGTTCTAAATGTTTAGTGAGCAAGGAATAACACATGGGAATTGGGTGAGTGGTTAAATGACTTGAAATGGTAATGTGTTAATGGGTTAAGGCATTATGTGAATTCACGTGTGGTTTGTTGTGAATGGTTTGTCCAAGGGGAAATGGTATAGATTTTTGATGGTTACTTATATATAAGCATGTGCACATGGATTTGTAGAGTGGGGTATGACATGAGGATCTACGCCCACGAGTTGAGCTATGACTGAGGTTCTAAACAGCACCCTAAATGCAAAGGTTAGGAAAGGGGACAAGGGGTATATTATCCTAACAGTTGCATCCACCTAGACTATGGATTTGAGGTGAGTTTATGGTTGATAATAGGGGTTAGTACTTGTGAGATAGGATAACGATGAGCTTACCCTCTTCCATTTTATTTTTGGCCTTAGACCCATGTAACATAATGTGTGTGATTAACCCATGGAAATGTGATGAAATGGTAAGTGATGATAATTGGTAATAAATAAATGGAAATGGAATTGCAATGGATTCGGCTCTAAACATGTTAATGACACCTTAATTTTTACTTGGAAATATTCATTCATATTACTTTTCATGCACTACCTGTTTACACGGGATATTTTGTAGACACCGTTGGTGGTGGCCTACTGAGTTGTACTCACTCCCTGCTTGGGTCACCATTGGGTACCCGAGCAGACAGCCTGTTTGCAGGTTAAGAGATGGGAACAGGTCCTTTCTAGATAGTTGATTGGACATGGTTAGCACTTGGTGGAGGATCCATAATTGGAGTCGGGGCCATTTTGGGGATTTTAGCCGTTTACTTTATTTTGGGGTTCGTTCACTCTTGCACTTGTAGTATGACATGGCATATTTATTGTTGGAAATGATTGTTGTACATGTTCCTTGAATATTGGTTATTGTTTCCTCTATTTGGTTTATTTCTGTTTTTCCTTACTCTGATAAAAAGGGGGTATAATATCTCCACATGACTCCATAGACCCTCACTGCTAGTCGGCAGCCTTTGGCGTACAGGGAGGAGCACTTAAGGTCAAGTAAACACCTGGCTCAGAGCAGCGGTTTTGTGGCTTTCGGGGTGGGGATGTTACAAAGTGGTATTATAGGAGATCTTTATTCTCCTTCTATGATGTCTTGTTATTTGGAATTGGTAGCCAAGGGTTAAGACATGTCAAGCCTTGTTAATGAGCTCATTCTTGGGTGTAGCTAAACTAGGTATGGGGGAAGCCCAAGTCACCCTGGGTGGGAAATGTTGTTCTTGGTTTTGTGTTGTTACAGTTGATGATATTTCACCATTGGGTGATACACATGTGGTTTGATGTGGCTATTTTATGATATTTGGCTCGTGGCCTTAATGACATGAGGATTTGAATTCATGCATTATTGTAGGCCCCTAGGGAGATAGGCGACATGCAACGTGTTAGGCACACACACGGGATGGGTGTGTGAGGCATGAAAGTAGGGTGTATCTTTCCTTTCATGAAACAAAGAAATAACGAGAAGAATAAAATGAAAGCAAGTATGAAAATGATCTTTAATGTAATACAAGGGTTTGAAATGAAGTGGAAAAAGTTTTTGTAAAATGTTTTGTGATTTTGGTGGCAGTGCATGGTTGTTTACCCCATGTGGACCATGACTTGTGGTAGGGATGGTCAGGGTCATAAATTTGAGGTTCTAATGTTGTTGAATTAGCATATTTAAATGGGTTGTTGCGGCTAGTAATGGGATTTTTGATATAGTTGTGAATGTTTTATGGGATATGAGATAAATCTCGTGCTTGACAATGTAGAGAGATGCCACCACGACATCAGTTACCAGTTGGGAAATGACATGATGTTGCTGATAACACTCCTCCAGTAGGGGAGCATGAAAATTTGGTGACCCATGAGGGTTGAGAAGACCAGTTGTAGGGGAACTTGGATCGCCTTATGCAAATGATGGATCAGGACCTAGGGCGAGTTGCACCGAGTTTGTTTGAGCTGACCAGGGAGTTCCAGCTGCAGCACCCTCTGACCATCACCAGAGATGGTGGTCCAGAAGCAGCAGAGTTCTGGTTAGAGTATGTCCAGATGATACTGGACTATCTTGAGACCCCTATTGAAAAGAGATTGAATTTGGATGCTTATATGTTTCAAGGCCAGGCTAGTCGTTGGTGGGACATTCATGCTCAAATTTAGCAGGCTGAGGAATGTCGTGGAAGGTTTTTCAGGAAAATTTTCTGGAGAATTTCTATCAATAGACTTTCAGGCTCGAGCAGGTACAGAGTTTTGGAGCCTGACCCGGGGATCTCTATCGGTGATGGACTATACTAGTCGCTTTACTGATTTGATATGCTTTGTCCCAGTGTTAGTAGGGGATGAGGAAGCAGTAGCAAAGAGTTTCCAGGATAGGTTGAGACATGAGATCAGGTCTCAAGTAAATATATTCTCCTTGAAGAGGTTTGCTGATGTGATGGATCAAGAACTTATCTCTGAAGGGAACATGAAGGGAGCTTCGGGTGGTGGGATTTTTGTGCCAGCTGGGCAGCCAAGTGGTGCATCTTCCAAAGGTCGTAAGCATCATTTGGAAGGTTTCCAACAAGGTGGCCAGAAGAGAGGGTAGTCCTCTCAGAGTGGGAACCAGGTGTTCTGTTATCAGTGCGGTAGGCCAGGGCATATGTGTGGTCAGTGTCCTCAACCTCTAGTTGAGTTTTGTTCATGTGAAAGGATGGGAAATGTGCCGAGGTTCTGTAGGAAACCTCAGCAGGTGGGCGAGTATGATGGCGGAAGGCAGGTACCAGATAAGGGAAGGGGATTTGTTTCCCCGTATCAGGCAGGCAGTTGTAGCTCCACAGGCCGTACTGGCAGGGGTAGAGGACATGGAACTATAGGGAAATATCTCTCATGCCAGCAGGGCAGTGCGACACCGGGTGTTCAGGCTGGAGCATAAGGTAGAGGGGCAAGTCAGCTTCATCCAGTTCAGTTTTCACCTGGTGGTGTTGAAGCCGGACCGTCGACTGTTCGAGGTATGATCTTTGTAGCTTCTACTTTTTCTAGTGCCTTGTTTGACGTAGTTTCCACACACTATTTTATCTCTGCACAACTTGTGGTAGTGCTTGGTTTACCTGTGTAGGGGGTGTGTAGAGTTATGTCGATTGACACTTCATTGGGGTTGCAGGTTGAAGATATCAATAAGTTCAAGGGATGTGCCTTAGAAGTTGGTGGGTATCGTTTTCTGTGGGATTTTTTCATTCTCGAGATGTCAGGGTTTGACCTAATATTGGTAATGGATTCTTTGGTGTTTTATCAGGCCCACATAGACTGTTATCATCACAGAGTATCGTTCAGGTCACTTGAGGGTGACACTTATGTCCACTAAGGTGAATGGGATATTCGAGTAGGTCTTGTAGGACCGATTGGTCACCGGTTGGGAGGAGTCACGACTCAAGTTGCATGTATCATTCTTGATGATGATGATAGAGGGGAACAATCAACTTTTACTATTGTGGTGGATCAGTTTCATGATGTGTTTCCTGAGGACTTCTCGGGGTTACCACATGAGAGGGATATTGAGTTCACAATCGAGTTTCTGCCAGGTGTGGAGCAAGTTTCTATTCAGCCTTACCGAATGGCTCTTGCAGAACTCCTGGAACTAAAGGTTCAGATTGAGGAGTTGGAGTGTAAGGGGTTTATCCATCCTCGTATGTCTCCTTGGGGATCTCCCGTGTTTTTTTCAATGAAGGCCAATGGGTCGTTGAGGCTATGTGTTGACTGTCAAAAGTTGAATCAGATGACGGTGAAAAATCGGTACCCACATCCTAGTATCGATTACCAATTTGATCAGTTGAGGGGTTCATTAGTGTTTTATATGATTTATCTGAGGTCAGGGTATTTTTTGATGAGGGTGAGGTCTTCTGACATAAGTTGACAGCCTTCCAGAGTCGTTACAGGTTGTTTGAGTATATGGTAATGCCTTTTGGCTTGACCAATGCCCTGGTGGTGTTTATGGAATTGATTAACAGAATCTTTCATCTCTATTTAGATCAGTTTGTGTTTGTATTTGTTGATGATATCTTAGTGTACTCGAAAACTCACGACGATCATGCCCCACATCTTGACATCGTCTTGGGTACGCTAAGAGAGCATCGACTATACGCCAAGCTATAAAAGTGCCAATTCTAGATTGGTGAGGTGAATTTTATGGGTCACATCATCTTGGAGGCAGGTGTATCAGTGGATCCAGGGAATGTGCAGGCAGTTGTATCTTGTGAGCAGCCCAAGAGTGTCTCTTATGTTCGGGGCTTTATGCGTTTGGTTATGTATTACTGATGGTTCATTCAGTATTTCTCTCACTTGGAATCACCACAATCGTGCTTGACCATGAAAGGAATCTGGCTTGAGTGTTTTGAGGCCTATGAGAACGCCTTACAAGAGTTGAAGAAGCGGTCGACGATAACACCTATCTTGATCTTACCTGAGCTGGGTAAGAAGTACATCGTGTTTTGTTATGCGTCCAAAATCTGACTTGGGGCTGTGTTGATGCAAGATGAGCAGTTTGTGGTTTATGGGTCAAGGAAGTTGAGACCCCATGAGTGGAACCATCCCACTCATGGCTTTGAGTAGGCTGTAGTGGTGTATGCCTTGAAGTGCTGGAGGCACTATCTATTGGGAGAATGGTTTACTGTGTTTACTGACCATAAGAGTTTAAAGTACATCTTCACATTACGGGATCTGAATCTTTGGCATCGAAGATGAGTGTAATATCTCCAGTCTTTTGACTTTGAGTTGGTGTACATGCCAGGAAAGCGAAACGATATTGCTGATGCTCTGACCAGGATGTCTCAGAATCAGGTGGCTCAGGAGTCCAGCACCGAGTGGAAGGTGATGGCCTTGTTTGTAGTGATGCACCTGAAGGTGCAGGAGGAGAGTGGTGAGGTCACTCCTGCTTCCTTATCTATGGATTCAATGCTTTTGAGTCAAGTTAAGGAAGTTCATCTTGATGATCCTGAGTGTTTGATCTGGAAGGAAAATCATAAAGGTGGGGAGCTGCCTTCTGGCAGGGCCGTTGGCGTGGACGGTGTTGTTCATGTTCATGATCGTGTGGTTGTTCCAAAGTGCGTGCGGGAAGAGTTGACATGTGAGTTCAATGCATTAAAATGGTCAGTGCTTCCTAGTTTGAGATAGATGTACCATGATCTTTGAAAGAAGTTTTGGTGGCCTAGAATGAAGAAAGAAGTTGTGGTCTTTGTGGAACGGTTCCTTACCTGTCAGTAGGTGAAGGCCGATCATCAACACCCAGGTGTTTTGTTGCAACCATCCCCAATTACGGAATGGAAGTGGGATGATGTAATGATGGATTTTGTCGTGTGTCTTCGGAGGATTCCATGGAACAATGATTCATTCTGGGTGGTTGTGGATTGGTTAACGAAAGTGGATCATTTCTTAACGATTCAAGAGACCTTTACAATTTACCAGTTGGGTGATTTGTATGTTCAAGAAATAGTGTGGTTGCATGGGTTGCCACAGACCATAGTTTCGGACCGAGATCCACGATTCACATCGCATTTCCAGAAAGGGTTGCAGAAGGCGCTTGGTACGCCGAGCTTTTTGAGTACGGATTTCCACCCACAGATGGATGAGCAGTCGGAGCGTACAATCCAAGTTTTGAAGGACATGTTATTATCTTGTGTCATGGACCTTGGTGGGTCTTGGGAGAGGCACCTATTACTAGTTTAGTATTCCTACAACAACATTTTTCAGGATAAGATTTAGATGGAACCGTTTGAGGCGCTATATGGGTGGCCATGTAGATCTCTGTTGTGCTGGCTAGAGGCCGGTGAATCTGAGTTGTTGGGGCCATGTCTCGTGGAGGAGACTTCATAGATAGTTAAGTTGATCAGGAAGCCGATGGGTACGGCTCAGGGTAGGCAGAAGTCATATGCACATCGGAGGCATATACCCCTTGAGTTTGGGGTGGGTGATAAAGTGTTCCTTCGGGTGTCTCCAAGGTTGGGTCACCGTTGGATTCAGAAGTAGGGTAAGTTGGTTCCCAGGTACATCGGAGCTTTTGAGATTGTGGAGAGGATCAGACCAGTGTCTTATCGATTGTCTCTTCCACAGTGGTATGGGGGGATGCATGATGTGTTTAATGTGTCACAACTTCGACAGTATCACCTGGACCCACCTCATGTGGTTGATGTTGAGGATGTGGAGATTTAGGCTGATGCATCCTTTGAGGAGCATCCGGTTCATGGGGTGGATCGTAGTGAAAATGTATTGTGAGGAAATGTTTTTCCATTAGAGCGAGTACTATGGAAGCATGGGAATGCTTAGGAAGAAACATGGGGGAGGGAATTAGATATGTGGGCTTAGTGGCCCAAACTATTCTATTCGGTTGGTCAATGAGGCTTGGAAACTCGGCTCGAGGATGAGCCGTTATAAGGTGGGGAGGTTGTAAGATCCCTGTTTTTGTAAAGGTACATTTTTCCTTATGTTTATGTTGAATCCATTATTTTGGGCTTCAAGAGGTGTCTTTTGAAGGTGTGAGAGGCCTTGGGGGTGTTCTGGGGGCTCAGGGCACGAAATAATGGAAATCTGGGCAAGAGAAGCCAGGGTACATGTGTAACACCCCGACCCCAGTTACACAAAGTCGGTACCTTATTGCATAACAATGGCATGATCACAAAAGATCAAGTCTCGAAAGACCAATACTTTTAGTAGCCTTGGAAACACTAGATACATTCATAATTCTTACATTACATCATAAAGTAAAACAAAACAACAACAACATCATCTCTTCATATCCCCTCATACTATCCATTTAGGTAATTCATAATATACCTCTTTACATCCTGGAAAAATTAAAACATTGGAAGGGGTGATCTCAGACGCTCAGTAAGGATAAAAATATAGTGGAAGCTTTCATAAATAAACATTAACATGTAAGGAAAAAAATAACTAAAAAAAGCCTTTTAAACTTGAACTTCAGCATAATATGGAAAAAATAAAATGAAATAATTCCATTTACATATTCACAATGATATTCGACTAGTCGAATAATCACATGCAATATCAATAACCACTTTTATAATGATGGAATGCATAATGCCAGACTATCATTACCACATAGGTAAGGCCTCGTGCCAAGACTACAAATAAGATTTTGTCAAGGCCTCGTGCCATGACACTAGTTTGTCTCATGATACATACCGTTGCATCGAGGAGCTATAGCGGGCTCCACCCGTCACTTATTAATTCCAATGAATTCCTCATATGAATAGGTTTAAACATATCATAAACCATAACTTAATCATATCACATAAAACATGCATAAAGGAAACATAATCATTTCCACATTTCAATCACAAGGTATCAATAGAACACATTGATATAATAAAAACACTTTCAAAACCATTTTCAATACCAAAATAAAATAAAATTAAAACTTTGTATTTATTTTTCATTTAAAAATAGTTATGGCTTGTAGAGGAAGCCGAGACTCAAATAATGGTCACGGCAGCGGAGAATTCGTTGTCTCCACATATGTGCGACAAAAACATTCCCTTTTTTCATTTAGTAAAATGATTCATATAAAAAATATTCCTTTTGAATAAAATAAAAAGGCAAATGGGTTTATACATTGTCCAAAAGAAAGTTGTGTATAACACAAAATATGACTCAATGAAAGGAGATTGAGATGAAGTCCCTTATAAAGATCATTTTTTTAAATAAAATAAATCTATTATGTGTATTAACTATAATTACACATAAATAAAGAACAAATACAAGATAGGACATAATAATATCATGACATAAAATGAAAGTAAGAGATTAACCCAATGAATAGAAATTGGGTTAAGAGTTCCCTTACCTCGTGTCTGACTTGACTCGATCGTTTTTTAATCTCCTGAATAATAGTCTAGATTTAATCTCTACATTCTTAGTAACATTTTTCAAGTTCATTATCACTTTTATATCACTTATTGCCATGTTACAAAAATTTTGTAGTCATTTAAGTTAACAACGGTCGTTTTGTCGATCTTTGGTACTTGAGTCAACAATAAACTTCATATAATTACAAGTTGTTTATGTGGTAGAATATCCATTATCTCCAAAATTATATTTATGCTGTATATATCATATATATATTATATATCCAGTAGATACATGAATTTATAATATTACATAACATTTATAGGTATGAAATGAAATGCACCGTTCATGGAGATGGTAAGCCGTACGTACACATGAATGCTACTTTTATTTCTAAATCGTATTTAATGGAATTTAATCATAATGATATAAAGGTATATTATAATTCTAGTATAATATCATATATAATATCATTTACTCCATCCTTTATACATCCCACATATGGCATTAACGATTCAAATAACTTTGAGGGGGCGGTAGTCTGCACTTCCGGAAATGAAATAATCACATTTACCCATAATGGAAATCATAAAGGTATGACATAAATAAGAAATAAAGTTTCATAAGGATAACATAAACATAATATATATCATATATAAATATAGTGACATATTAATGGCTACCATGAGAGGTGTTAAAAGAAGATTGAACAATCATCATTTCGTGAGGCATAAATTCGCCAACCACATAAATAGTATGTTCTTTAACCATTAGATGAAGGTGTGTGTAAGTGTAAATCAAATACTTCTCATAAAAAATCCTAGTGTATCGACGTTACTTGGGTTGTTACAAAATAAAGGGAAAAAATGGTTTAAGGGGTTGAAGAAGAAAAATAAAACAAAATAACATAAGAGAAGACATTACCTTAAAATCAGGTAACTCTTTTTGATTTGAGACAAAGGTTTCCTTGGGAAGAATTCTGCCCCGTGTGAGGCTTCTAGGAGTAATAAAGAGAAGTTGAGAGAGTATTTGGGTAGAGTATGGCTGAGAAAAATGGCTTGAAGGTGTGAATAAGGTGGTATAGGTGGGGGCCTTTTATAAGAGGAGAGGAGGGGCACTATTTGAAAGTCATGAAATGTTACATTATTATGAAGTGATTTTCGGATTTAAAAGGTCCCAAAATTATATATTTCTAGGATTAGGTGATAAGTTTTGAAATATACTCATACAATAGGTTTTTGAAAACAGTAATTCATAGATTTTACACTATCTTTTCATTTTATTTAAAAAGTTCATTAATGACTTAATCACTACATCATCATGGTGTGATAAATAAAATTATTTATATAAATTCAAAAAAAAAATTAAAAAAATTACCAGGATGTAGGAAATATTTTTAGCTTTCAAATGAATATTTATATTCGAAAAGTTAACTTATATAACCCCATGTAATAATTGTTTTAGTAAAACAACACATGTTGGTGACAAATTTATTTTTACTTTAAATAAAAAGTTATTAATGTCATTTTCTTACCCAAGTGGCTCCATGGGGTCCCCTAGTTGACCGATGAATTGTCTTCGTTGGCCATGACTCATCCAATAAAGTTATTACAAGTGTCATGATATTTTCATATTTTTATAATATCATTTTTACCTTAAATTTCACTAATTACCTTTAATCGCGATTAATAAAACGTAAAAGTTACTATTCACCAAAAATTATTTTAGTATCATTAACCACATTTTTCTTCCTATTGAAAACCATGTATTTCGGATTTTGTAAATTCAATACACAGAAGTTGTAATGTTTCATTTACATGAAAAATTAGTTTTTAAACTACCACTTAGTGGTTTCACTATTCATTAAAAATTGATGTTTTTCAGAAAAATAAAAAAATTCACTCTAAGCTATATTTGATATTCCAAATTCAAAAATGATGTCAATATTACAAAATTCAAAACATATATGTTGAATTAATTAATCAAATAATTAATTCCCACTGTCACTATAAATAGCGTGTTTTTAAGAAACAATATCAATCAAAAGATTGACAATTGTTTATCTCAAATTTCAAAGTGAAATTAATTCTACTAACCAACATTGGATAAAATGGTAATAATATATTCTAATTATACTTTATAACCACTCAATTTTATAATTTATCACTAAAAATTATTTATATTAAAAAAGTTGTCTTTAAGTATTTTTCACTATTCATTAAAAATTTGAAGTTCTCAGAAAAATACAAAAAATTCAACCTATGCTAATTTCGATATTCAGAATCCAAAAATGATGTCCATTTTGAAATATAAAATTTATATAATTTCAAAAAGCGGGTATTACTATTCATAACTTCTACTTTTATTGGTCACGGTGTGTTTGAACTCGAGGTTGCGTACAACACACGCTGCTCTATTATTCATAGAGGAGCTTACCATGAAAGCTTGGGGTGTTACATTCTTCCCTCCTTCAATAAATTGCGTCCTCACATTTTAAAATTTATCTTTGTAAATAAAAGGTTTAAAATAGAAAATACCTTTGTGGAAAACCCACATCGGAAATAATGTTAATAAAAATATAACATTAAAAGAAAGAAAGAGAAGTAAAAAAGGTCACCCGAGATATCCCATACTAGGATTATATGAAAATATGGGTATGGAGGAAAAACAAACCATCAAGGTCTAATGGAGAGTTGTATAAAATAGTATTAGGAGAAATCTAGCTACATGAAAATCACAAACATGTGATTGGTTAAACAGTCATTGATTCCCCAACAGGAAAAGTTAACTGACTAAATTTTTGTTTTAAGTTACCTTTCATAATGTTGAGGAATTTATTTAGGATATTTACTAAGAATGTAAGGAAATATACTGACTTGTAATGTAGACTTTCATTCTTTAATAAATTTTTACCACAAACCCATCTTTCACTCCAAAATGTAATAGAAGTCAAAATATTCTATTTATCATAATTGTATAAGGTTCCAAATATTAACACATAAAATTTAGATTAGGAAAACATTTTTTGTAATAACCAAGGACATCTTATAGGCTAGTGGTAGGTAATAAAGGCATGTCACACTATGGTTGTGGGTTCGATTCCTACAGCTTTGGCTGACGCAACGGGTTATCTCCTAACATGCAGGTTGTCCTTTTCCTAAAACTATAGTATTATAATATTCCAAAAATAATCTTCATAAATGTCTTAACCTTAACCAATACTATCCAAAGTTAATCTTAATCTATTCCAACCATTATAGTAATCCAAAATACCTCCATCCAGACTTTCTCTAAAAGGTCAGTAAATTCCAAAATCAATATTATCATCAGATTCCTCAAACAAAATAAAGATTCTCTTATTGTCACATATAAAAATATGATTACCTTCATCATATTAAAACCATAATGAAAAAAACAAGTACTTTAGTACAATTTTTATATATATCACATTATTCTTATAACCAGAATATAATCCTTGAGTCCAAAAGCACCAATACATTAATTATTCCTCTTCAACTATAGTAACAGCATAAGATTTTCCTTGATCCCTTGGCCTTTTCTGAGGTAAGTTTCCCTGACTATTAGGATATTCATTTTCATAATGCCCCATTTCACTACAACTGTAGCATTCAACATTGATATCCTCTTTCTTTCCCTTGCAATCACGAGCCTAGTGACCTTTTTCTCCACATTTAAAACAAACTCCCATTCCTTTTAGGCAAGTACCAGGGTGATTCTTCCCACAATTATCGCATAATGGAAAATACTTCTTTCCAATTTTCCCTTTATCTGTCTTTTATTCCACCATTCTCTTCTTCTCTTGCTTTACTTTGTTGTCATAAGACTTAAGGAATTCCTTTTCTATCTTGAGAGCACACGAGACTATATATTCATATGTGGAGAATGATTGTGATACTAAATCTCTACGGAGAAATGGTTTTAACCCATCATAGAAACGATAAATCTTACTTCGTGGGTTACGTATTTAATCTGCAGCATATCTTGCTAACCTTGTAAAGTTAGCCTCATACATTGCGACATTCTCATCCTCTTTCTGCCTTAGACTCAGAAATTTACTTTCCATATCTGCTCGATGGTCATGTGGAATGTATTTTTCTATGAAAAGCTCTTTTAAATATCTCCATTCCATACTTGATACTTCTTCATCTTCCATTGTTTTTTGAATCAGCGACCACCCTTGATCAGCATCTCCAGTGAGGCGGTAAACTCCCATGACAACCTTCTCCCTTTCGCTACTCCCCAAGGCGTGGAATATTTTTTCTATGGAGTTTATCCATTGCTCAGCTACTAATGGATTTGTACCCCCATTAAATATTGGTGGTTGTTGCCTCATGAAGCAGTGTAACATTGATCCTCCACTTTGCGGATCAGGGTGCTCCTTACGAGTAAGGTTATTATTCATAACCTGAGTGAGTTGTCCCAATATGGTGATAAGTTGATCAGCACCAGTTGTATCACCAGCTCCATTATAATTCTATAGAGCAGGAGGGCAATCCCTACATAGAGTGCATGCATTGATACAATTTCTATTCCTCCCACTAGGCACCATTTCAAAACAATGGCATAAACTAGATTAGTTTATGAATCAAAATACATAATTAAAAACTTTCAAAACAATTAACATAAATTGAACTATTTATAGATATAATCCATAATCATAAAAATGTATTCTCTGAGTAACTATATAATAATAACCCTTCATAGTGGTTTCTAAAGAAAATGAGAATTATCCTAAGCATATCCCTAGGGAGTGTCGTAACCAAGAGTGCAGCAAGGCCCGTTGTCATGCACCAGTTCCCGTTCGAGTCTAGCTCAAAGCGGTGTTTTCTAGATTTACCCCTAGGTACATCGGTTCCATAGCCACCTCTACTTTCTCGTATCCATACAGGGATTTATTTCTCAGAAAACTCACAAAATCTCTATAATACCAAAATTCTAGGATGTTCTTCTATACTAATCCTCAAATTTTATCTTTGGTCTATGTGCTCTAATCAGAGTTTATCTATATATAGCTTCCAAGGTTAGTACTAAACTGCCTCTGATAACAACTGTAACGTCCCGACCCCAGTTACCCAGAGTCGGTGCATTATTGTGTAACAATGGCATTATCGTAGAAGATCATGTCTCGAAAGACCGATTAGTTTAGTAGCCTTGGAAACACTAGATACATTCATAAGTCATACATTACATCATAAAGTAAATCAAGACTACAACAACATCTTGTCTTCATATCCCCTCATACTATCCCTACAGGTCATTCATAATATACTTCTTCACATGCTGGAAATATTAAAACATTGGAAGGCGTGAGCTCAGATGCTTAGTAAGGATAACAATATAGCGGAAGCTTTCATAAATAAACATTACCATTTAAGGCAATGTATAACTAAAACAAAAGCCTTTTAAACTTGAACTTCAGCATAATATGGAAAAAATAAAATGAAATAATTCCATTTACTTATTCACATGGATATTCTACTAGTCAAATAATTACATGCAATATCAATAACCACTTTCATAAGGATGGAATGCATAATGCCAAACTATCATAACCACATACCCAAGGCCTCGTGCCAAGACTACGAATAAGATTTTATCAAGGCCTCGTGCCAAGACACTAGTTTGTCTCATGATTCCTACCGATGCACCGAGGAGATATTGCAGGCTCCACCCCTAACTTATTAAGTCAAATGCATTCCTCATATGGACAGGTTTAAACATATCATAAACCATAACATAATCGTATCACATAATACATGCATTTAGAAAACATAATCATTTCCACATTTGAATCACAAGATTTCAATAAAACACATTGATATAATAAAAACACATTCAAAACCATTTTCAATACCAAAATAAATGAAAATTAAAACTTTTTATTTATTTTTCATTTAAAAAAAATTATGGGTTGTAGAGGAATCCGAAACTCAAACAATGGTCATGGTAGCGGAGAAGTTATTGTCATCACATACGTACGACAAAAACATTCCCTTTTGTACTTTAGTAAAATTCTTCATATAAAAAAATATTCCTTTTGAATAAAATTAAAAGCCAAATGAGTTTGTACACCGTATAAATGAAAGTTGTGTATAACACAAAATATGCCTCAATGAAAGGCGATTGAGACGAAGTCCCTTAAAAAGATCATTTTTTTAAAATAAATTAAATATATTATGTGTATTTACTATAATTATACATAAGTAAAGTAATAAATACAAGATCGGACATAATAATATCATGACATAATTTGAAAGTAGGAGATTAACCCAAAGAATAGAGATTGGGTTACGAAGCTCCCTTACCTTGTGTCCGACTTGACTCGATCGTTCTTTCATCTCCTGAATAATAAAATATAGTTAATCTCTACCTTATTAGGAACCTTTTTCAAGTTCATAATACCTTTTATATCACTTATTACCATGTTATGAAAATTATGTAGTCATTTAAGTTAATAACAGTCATTTTGTCGATCTTTGGTACTTGAGTCAACAATAAACTTCTTATAATTACAAGTTGGTTATGAGGAATAATATCCATTATCTCCAGAATTATATTCATGATGTAGATATCATATATATATATATAATATATCCTGTAGATACATGCATTTATAATATTACATAACATTTATAGGTAAGAAATGAAATGCACCGTTCATGGAGACGGTAAGCCGTACGTATGCATGAACACTAATTTCAAATCTATTTCGTATTTAATGGAATTAAATCGTAATGATATAAAGGTATATTATAATTACAGTATAATATAATATATAATATCATTTAATACATCTTTTATACATCCCACATACAGAATTAACGATTCAAATCACTTTGAGGGGGTGGTAGTCCGCACTTCCTAAAATGAAATTATCACGTTTACCCATAATGGAAATCATAAAGGCATGCCATAAATGAGAAATATAGAAGAATAAGGAAAACATAAACATAATATATATCGTATATAAATATAGTGACATCTTAATGGCCACCATGAAAGGTGTTAAAAGATGATTGAACAATCATTGTTTTCTGAGGCAGAAATTCGCCAACCACAGAAACAATATGTTCTTTACCCATTAGACGAAGGTGTGGGTAAGTGAAAATCAAATACATCTAATAAATACATACTAGTATATTGAAGATACTGTTTTTGTTACAATATAAAGGAATAAAAAGTGTTTAAGGGGTTAGAGAAGAAAAATAATAGAAAATAACATAAGAGAAGACATTACCTTAATATCGGGTAACTCTTTTTTCTTTGAGCCAAAGGTTTTGTTGGGAAGAATTATGCCCAAAATGATGCTACTAGGAGTAATATAGGGAAGTTGAGAGAGTATTTTTGAAGATTTTGGACGAGAAAAATGTCTTGACGGTGTGAATAAGGTGGTATAGGTGGGCGCCTTTTATAATAGGAGAGGAGGGGCACTCTTGGAATGTCATGAAATATTAGATTATTATGAAGTGATTTTTGGATTTAGAAGGTACCAAAATTATATATTTAGAGTATAAGGTGATAAGGGTTATAAATATACTCATCCAATAGGTTTTTGACAAGTGTAAGTCTTAGATTATACATTATCTTTTCATTTTATTTTAAAATTTCATTAATGAGCTAATCGTTGCATCATCATGGTGTGATAAATAAATTTATTAATTTAATTTAAAAAAAATAAAGAAAAATTACCATGATGTAGGAAATATTTTTAGATTTCCAATGAATATTTATAGTCGAAATGTTAACTTATATAACCACATGTAGTAATTGTTTTAGTAAAACAACACATGTTTAGGACAAATTTATTTTTTACTTTAACTAAAATGTTATTAATGTCATTTTCATACCCAAGTGGCTCCATGGGGTCCCCAAGTTGACCCATGGATTGTCTTGGTCGGCCATGACTCATCCAATAAGGTTAGTATAAGTGTCAAGATATTTTCATATTTTTATAATATCATTTTTACCTTAAACTTCACTAATTACCTTTAATTGCGATTAATAAAACTTAAAAGTTACTATTCACCAAAAATTATTTTAGCCTCATTGAACCAAATCTTTCTTCCTCATGACAACCATGTATGTCGGATTTTGGAAATTCAATACACAGATGTGGAAATTTTTTCATTTACATGAAAATTTCGTTTTTAAACCACCACTTAGTGGTTTCACTATTCATTAAAAATTGAAGTATTTCAGAAAAATACCAAAAATTCACTCTAAGATATATTTGATATTCAAAATTCAAAAATGATGTCTATTTTAAAAAATTAAAAACATATAAGTTGAATTATTTAATTAAATAATTAATTCCTACTGTCACAACAAATAGCGTGTTTTTAAGAAACAATAACCATGAAAAGATTGACAATTGTTTATGTCAAATTTCAAAGTGAAATTAATTCTAATGACCACCATTGGATAAAATGGTAAAAATATATTCTACATATACTTTAGAACCACTCAATGGAATAATTTATCACTATAAATTATTTTTATTAAAAAAAGTTGTATTTAAGTATTTTTCACTATTCATCAAAAATTGGAAGTTCTGGGAAAAATAAAAAAAAATCAACATAGGCTAATTTCGATATTCCTAATCCAAATATGAAGTCCATTTTGAAATATAAAATCTATATAATATCAAAAAGTGGGTATAAGTATTCATAACTACAACTTTTATTGGTCATGGTGTGTTAGAACTCGAGTTTGCGTACAACACACGTTGCTTTATTATTCAAAGTGGAGCGGACCATGGAAGCTTGGGGTGTTATAGCACGACAAGCACATGGCCAGGGAAAACTGTGCGGCCTGCCCAGGCAAAACCGTACAACCCCTCCTCCACCGGATAGTAGCATGCGCACGGTTTTCGCACAGTTTTTCAAACTATGCGGCTAAACTATGTGGCCTCTTAAAGTTGGGAAACATTATAAAATTGCCACTCTTGTATTTTAAGAGCCCACTCGGTATTTCCTCTCTATTCCTCATTCATCACCCTGGGGATGAACCAAATCGGCCAAGAGCTCCATGTGGTCGATCTCCCTCATTTCTAAGGCGTTCTTGGTGCCGTTGGATGCGGATCGATGCTCTGGGTACGGCTAATCCCATCATTGCTTTTCTTTTTGGTTTAGGGTTTTCATGTTCTCTCCCTCTTATTCTGAAGCTCTAAAAACCTATACATTGGGTGAGTTTTAGGTTGAAGCTCCAAAGTTCGGTCGGATTGAGGTCTAATGACTCGATTGAGAGTGCGTTCAACCGTGGGTTCAAGGTAGGTGGTATACAAGTTATATCCCAAAGTTATTTGGGGATTTGTGAATGTTTAGGTTTTTTCTTGATTCCACTTGGTTATGTTTTGAATAACCTTGTAATATTGGGTAATAATGGTGTTTAAAATGTCGAATGGGAACCCTCACGATCCTCATGTGATGTGTTGGGGTTGTCTTGACCTAATTAGGTTCATCCATGTGATGTGATGACTTTTCCAGAGTTTAGGGATTGTTATTAAACAAGTGACCGTGTTGTATTAAATTTTAGAGCCCTTGATAAACATGTTGGCATGATTGGTTGAACTTGGTATAGATGTTAGGTGATGCACCTAGACATAGAAATAACCCTAGGGTTCTTTGGAATGGTATGAATGGTTGATTCATGGAATAATGAATTGGTTAAATGGGATAATGTGTAAACTGATTAAAGACCATAATGGATAGGTTATGGGTATAGTGCTAAATTCTTAGTGAGTTAGGAATAACACATGGGAATTGGGTGAATGGTTAAATAATGTGAAATGGTAATGTGTTAATGGGTTATGGAATTATGTGAATTCCCATGTGGTTTGTTGTGAACAGTTTGTCCAAGGGGAAATGGTTTGGATGGTTGATGGTTAATTATATATCAACATGTGCACATGGCTTTATAGAGTGGGGTATGACATGAGGATCTATGCCCAGGAGTTGAGCTAAGACTGTGGTTCTAAAGTCCACCCTAAATGCATGGGCTGGGAAAGGGGACTGAGGGTCTATTCTCTTAACGATTGCATCCACCCAGACTGAGGCTTCGAGGTGATATTATGGTTTCTATGAGGGGTTAGTCATAGTGAGATAAGATAATGATGTGTTTACCCTCTATCATTTTTTTTGTTGGCCATAGACCCTTGTAACATAATGTGTGTGATTAACCCATGGAAATTTGAAGAAATGGTAAGTGATGATAATTGGTAATAAATGAATAGTCATAGAATGGAAATGTATTTGGATCTAAACTTGTTAATGGAACCTTAATTAATTTCATGGAAATTATAATTCATATTCTTTTGTATGCACTACCTGTTTACACTGGATATTTTGTAGACATAGTTGGTGGTGGCCTACTGAGTTGAACTCACACCCTACATGGGCCGCCATTGGGTACCCGAGAAGACTTCATGTTTCAGGTCAAGATAAGGGAAAATGTCCTTTCTAGATAGTTGAGTGGACATGGGTAGCACTTGGTGGAGGCTCCAGAAATGGAGTCGGGACCATTTTGGGGATTTTGGCCATTTCCTTTATTTTGGGTTTTGTTCACTCTTTCACTTGTAGTATGACATGGCATATTTATTATTGGAAATGATTGTAATACATATTCCTGGTTTATTGGTTATTATTTTTGCTATTTGGTTTATTTATATTATGCCTCACTGAAATAAATTGTGGGTATAGTCTCACAACTTGACTCCATAGACCCCTGCTGCTAGTCGGCGGCCTTTGGCATACGGGGAGGTGCACTTAAGGCCATGTAACCACTCGGCTCGGGGCACATGTTTAGTGGCTTTTGGGTTGTGGAATTTTTGATAAATAAATATTATATTTAATATATATAACATAAAAATATAATTTTCATCACTATACCCAACCATGGGAGGTGGAAATTCAAGAATGAATGACATTGGTTCATAAGGGATTAGTCCGTTATACAGAGGAATTATGATTGTGTATCTGATTAAATGGAATTATGGGAAGGTGTAGTTAATAAAATTAATTTAAAAATGAATTATAATATTTAGGATAATTATTTTATTATATAAAATTTATTTAATAATAATTTTATTAGTTAGATAAGAAATAACTACTCATTGATGAATGTTACCTCTTGTTTGGGTAACTACTATTGATTTTCACCAAAGGGATTACATGGTTGGGTTTCTACTAAAATAGATTCTTCTTGGGGTATAATATGGATATGGTGAACTTATTTGGATAGTTTTTGTATGATAAAAATTTCTTTTGAGTAGTTAATTAATTAGTGGTGGGGGGAGCACCCCTTTATAGTGGAGGAGGAGTGGCATGCTTGTAAATCCTAAATGGAATAAATTATTGAGATTTCTCCCTTACATCATGTGATTCCTATAATGGAATATTTATTATCAATGATTGGAAATGGTCTAAAATATTCCACCCATTGTAGTTTTGAAAATGCTTCTAGTTCATTTAGAACCTTAATACTACAAATTAATAACTATGTGTATTGGTTTTTACATTATTCACAGTAATTAATTTTCATTTACATCAAAATTATTTTTTACAAAAAAGAATATTACCTAAATTGTTAATATAAATTATTATGATCACAAATACAGAATACATTTTTTGGAATTCAATTCAATGAGGTGGAAAAAATTATTTTAAATTTAATCTCACCAATGGGCTGATATGATGTGTTTTTAAAGTGAAAAAGATTATATGATTGAATAGATTTTATATCCAATTTCATTTGTGAAATTATTTCTAATAAACTAAATATTTATAAATTTGGAAATATATATCCAATTACAATTTAAAAAATTAAAATACAACTCAAATATAAAAATTAATTAAACAGAAGGAATTTTTTAATTAAAATTTAGTATTTTTCACTACTCATCAAAAACAGAAATATTTTAGAAAAAATAATAAAAATTAACTCTATTCAAATATTTACATTATAAATACAGAAAACAAAATTCCATTAATGTAATTATATTTCAAAATGTGTGATTTTTTTTATTACATATACCAAATGGAAATAAAAAGCAATTAATTTAAAAAAATATGATTTTTAGTCCTATAATGGATTAACCAAAACATTTATTATTTATAATCAATATGTTTCATCTGAGTAAAACCATTATATTGAAAATTTAAAAATTATTTATTATGATTAATGTTAATATTTTTAACTCCTATGTTATACATATATTTTTAAAATAATTTTATTAATAAAATGTTTTTTCACTAAAAATCAATGGAGCTTGTAACATATTCTATGGTGATGTGGTATATATTGCATGATAAAATGGTAAAACACAAATAAGGTTAAAATGATGTACTGTGAAATGAAAAACATAAAATAATATATTTATTAGGTAAAAATGTTCATAAAATCTCGAGTCGTTATAAAAGAATCGACCAGACTTACTTTTTGGACGAATGATAATATAATAAACATTAATCACTGGTCTTGAAAAATTCACCTCATAGGTACAACCATATTCATCATCATACTAATTTGACTCATGAAATTCATTCTCTAACTTCATTTAAAGAATATGACGAATGCACATATTGAAAAATATTTTTATAAACTTATCCCATTCCATGGATTCAATTTTATCTTATTTATCCATATTATTGCTAAGAGTCGACCATTTATTTGATTTTCCATCCAAATGATTAAAATACAAAATCCATTTTTCATGTTTCAAACACTAGTGTATGGAAACTAACATATAAATGGTAGTAATAAATTTCTCAACAACTATTTTATCTATTGAAAAAATAATAGAAGGTGGAATTTTCCTCATGAATGACTCAGCAGAACATTATTATATCCCTTTCATGTTTGGATGTTTAATATGATTCATATCATGAGAATTTATTATGAGCATAGAAATGGTATTTTTCATTCCATCTCCCATATAATTTTGTTTCATAGGAGGACAATAATTTTATTTTACATCACATTCAGTATTAACTTCATAACTTTGGGTTCATGCTATTGACTAAATCCAATAAGAATAGTGTAAGAATAACTAATCAAAGTGAGAACCAAATAATCCTGAAAAATAAATTATAGGATATATAATTTGTGACACCTTGTTTTCAATCTAAAACACTATAGGATTTAACTATGTCATTAATTGTCATTATTCAAATACTTCATGTTGGTTGATAAATTTTTTGGGAATTTACAAAACCTATCCAATGAGAGTTCCAAACTATTTGGGTAGCATGGAATGTAATCATACACGTAATGATGACCGAGCACAACTTAGTGAACCATTTTTGGAGTTATTACAACATGGTACAACTGTTCAAGATCCACATAGACATTCAATATGAAGATAGGGATAAAATATAACAAAAAAAACTATCTTTATCCTTCAGATAATTTTTATGTTATTTTCCTATAATTATAATTACCATACGGTTCTCACTATGGTTTTATTATCATTCATTCTAATATTTTCACTAATCCTCTATTTGAGTCTAGTTTAAAATAACCATACTACACATAAATATTTATATATAAATATGTAACATATTATTAGATGAATATTTATTAAATAAGAAGATGATCCAGCACATAATCTATTCGTATAGTGCCCTTGAAAACATCGATACATGAAAAACTGTTCCATAAGTGAGCTAAACCATCACCCAAAAAGTAATCATTAACTAGAACACCTATTTGTCCTATCATTGTCAATAAATTTCTTTATAACCTAAGAAGGGAAACATAATAAAAGGCGTTCTAAGATGATAAATAAGGTAAAACAATGGTTATTTCAAAATAACATGATACTAAGTGTATTAGAAAAAGATAATAACATTATTAAACCATACCATGCATACCATAGATCATAAATATAAAAAATGGAATAAATATTGATTTTTTTTAAGACATTAATATTAATTTAATCAATGTAAATGAGCCAAGAGATCCTAATATTCATATACAATATATATTTGAGGAATTCATATAAACGTAGATAATCATTTCCTTAGTAGTCAAGGCCAACTACTAAGGATATTATTTTCGAATGGGTATACTGCTTAAAAAAATATAGCAGTCAAGGATCACTCCAAAGACAATAATTATTGATAAAGTCCCTTACTGAACTGAAATCACTACACATTACTATATTATTTATGTCATGTGATATTAGTATTAACCGAATTCATTATAATGATATCTAGTTCTCAACCATACATTGATATAATGTCACCATAATGATATAATTAAAAACATGCAACAATGTTCCATATAATAAATAATAATTCTTCTTTTCTGAACCCATTAAAAGAAATTATTTTTTTAAAAGATCATCATAGCATAACAGAAAAAAAAAATACATGGTTTTCAAAAACATGTCATCACATCATAATCCATAAGAAGTGGAATGTGTTTTATAAACATATTTTCACTATAAAAATATAAATAAACCATACATGGAACTAATAATGGGGTTATCTTTGGATCATGTCCCTATTTATTCTTAGATTATATTAAATAATTCCATATTAGAGAGAAAATGAATTTAAAATATCACTGTGAGCATTTTTTGTGGTATCTTGACTTTACAAATTAAAAATAACATTTTAAAAATTGATTTTCACATAAATTTATGGAAATCCATATCATTAAAAATTTCTTTAGAAACATATAAAGGAATATTTAAAGTTTTTATTGGTCATGAATTTTCAAAATATTGTTCATGTCTTATATGACAAAATGCATATTCCTTTCAGATTTTTGGTAAACAGATCCAAATACTGCATTTGGAAACTAAAAAAGAATATTACATGGAATCAAATTTATAAAAAAATAAAAATTGGGTAAAAATTAATATTAAAAGTATTTTTAGAATAGTAAAATTTTTATTGAAACATTTTTATAAAATCTGTCTATAGAAGAAAAAGGATTTTCAATCGAAGAGATTTATAAAGTCAATTTTCTTTAAAAACATTATTTTTGGAATATTGAGTAAATAATAAAGGAAACTATAATGAACACATATATTTTAATGATAAAAAAATAGGAGACTGAAATTCAAGAGTTTCATGATATACATTTTATATCATTTCATAATTGGAAACATAACTAGAGATTTTCTCGACAAATAATGAGATTGTAATATAAAACCTTCAACGCTTTTGTATGTTTTGATTCATAAGAACTATAAGATAAAGAAAATAATATTCATATTTATATTGATTAATAATCATTATCAGTATCATAAAATAAATTCATTAATATTATATAATCAACACAAAATAAACATGTGGTGAATATGGATTGTGTCCTACAAAAATACAAGTGATATACAAATTCATTACCTTAAGTCACAACTTCTTTCATAAAAATTTTAAACTCAAAATTATAAATATTTATTTATTATAAATATATTATTGAACCATATGCATATGTATAATTATATATATTAGTTACCTATAACTATTTCATACCAATTTATTAACATTTCATGGTTAAAATCATATTTTGGGTAGTAGAGGCTTTGTTTTCATGTTTGTAATGATTTTTTATTTTTTAACATTATAAATTGATAATGATTACATAATATCAATATTTTTATAAATTAAATAAATATAATATATATTTATTACGTTTTTATTTAGATTAATCCATAAAAGATCGAGATAAAAAATGCATTACGTCTTTCATGGAGACAGTATGCCATTTTTCAGCATGAATGCTATTTACATTTTCAGGATGGAAGAGAAATAAGAAAGATACGATATAATTAAAATTTATAGATTATTTATTATGTCATATAAATCACACATATTCATTAAATGTGAAATTATTATCATCCATGTAATGGGCATGTGAAACACAAAACACATCGCTTCACAAGGGAGTGGTCCACAATACACATGAACAACGATACTGTGTTCTCACAGAATGGAATGTAATAAGATAATTATTATATTATACATAAAAGTATAATTATTACATTATTATCATATATATAATTTATATCCATCAATATATCCACCCATGAAATAATGTGAGAAAAAAATTACATTGATTCAAGAGTTAGTAGTCTACTGTACACCTGATTAAAAGTTTTATTTCATATTAGATTAAAGAGGAGAGATGTAGGTTATAAAATTAACATAATAAGTTATAATTATATGGGATATAATAATTTTATTTTTTCATCAACATTGAAGATGATTTTAATTATTTGGACTAGCAAATAAAATTAAAACTCTTGATTATTAATTTTACATCTTCATTGAAAAACCTCATTAGGTTAACATCAGATTTCTTTCTAGGTGGGTTTAAAAATAATCATTATGACTATGAGATGTTATTATTGGATGATATATGATCTTTAAGAAGGTATTAACTTAAATAATTGGTTTTTGATGTATAATGTTGTGATGAGAGATCATAGCTTTTTATAATTAGTTGAGGGGATATACATTGAATTATAGAAAAGAAAAGCACCATACCCATATTTGAAACATGAAACAAGGATTAAAAATGGTGAATTGTTTATCTATATATGTTTTAGGTATAAATATTTTTATCCAATAGAAATTGAAAATTTTATAAGCATTATTAACCTAATAATTTTCATTTTACCCTAGTTAAACAAGTTTTTCCCTTGTCATCATTAATTTATTTTTAATTCTTTTTCGACTAATTTTGACAAAAATTTATGTTCAACCTATTATATTATAATATTTATTCCCATTAAGAATAATTAATTCATAAAAATATTTATGTTTATATAATTGGAAAAATTCCTTTAATACATAACCTGTAAACATGATAAAAAAGATATTTTTTAGAGGGAGAAGTTGAGAAAATATAATATATTTTACATACAAAATTGAATATGAATATCATTAAAATGACCTAAATTTTCTAAATATTCTATAATTGAAATATATTTTAATTTAATTTTTTTAATCTAGATGGAACATTGTATATGAATAAAATGGTTGTGTTCAATAAAAATTAAGATTTTCACTATTTACCAAGGAATTAATATTTTCATAAATTTCTAAAAAATTCATCGTAAAATAATTTTTACTTTTTGACTAAAAATGTAGTAATTTTTGTAAATATATTTTCTGAATGTGTGAAAAAATAATTCTATAATTTTTTCACATAACGAAATATTTGTTTTGAAAACAGTATTTTGAAAAAATATATAAACTTAACTAAAAATTTAGAAATTTTTTCAATATTATTACTATATATAAATAAATTATAATTAATTTTTTTTTAAAAAATTATCCCTATTTATACATCCATTTATATTGTCTAGGTTATGATGTCCATGTTTAAATAAGAATATTATTTTTATATCATTGTTCATTAATGATCAGTGTTATGTGAAATTGAAGTTATATAATATATTAATTATATAAAATAATAATAATAATATTTCATGGGTGTTAAAAATATACATGTTCTTAAATAGAAAAAATGGTTAAAAACAATTTAAGGGAATAAAATGGTAAGGAAACATAACATGTGAGTCAAAGGTATAACATGATATCATATAAGGGATAACAAATGAGTAATAAAATTTAAGGATAGCATAATAAACATAGTATAATAATATAATATAATCATAATATCATTTTGTGATATGAAATTTGGATATAAAATATAACAAAACATAAACATGAGTCAAGGCAAAATTCCTTAATAATATCATATGGTAGATAAAGTCCCATATTGGATTAAGTTTACTCTCTAATCCAATATATGCTTCATCATGAGACTAAATATTAATACAATACATTGGATCACTATTTAGGTGAACCATAATAAAACTTTAATGATTTTGTGTTCAAAAAATGTAATTCAATCACAAGGTATAAATATAGGAATTATCCATGAAGGATGTATGTTTCATAATCTAGTATAATATCATAACCAATGGGAACATCATAGTAATGGAATTTTAGTGATGAAAATAAATAATTTTTTATATCCTAATGTAAGGGGATATTGAGAAAGGTATATATGTATGAGATATATATACTAATTTTAAATAAATCTATGTCCTTTATCATTATTGTGGTTGTTGAAAATGCTTTAAACACATAAGATGATATATTTTAGGAGAAAAATAATAGTTTCAATTTAAATTTATTTATTTATAATGTATAAACGTAAAAAACTATATAAATCCTTTTAAATGGAAATGTACCTAGAAATTTATAAATGAATCTGTAAATCATTGAGCAGAAATGATGGTAGTAAATTTATTACATGCCCTATAATTGAAAAAACATCTGTTTCACACAATTGTAAAAATGATAAAAATTTCTTCACCCAAAAAATGACATGACTATTACATTAAAACAATTTTGTTAAAGTACAAAAACCATTTGAATTTTTTTAACCAATAATTTTGAAAATGTTAAAAAAATCTTGTTTTTTTAAATAAGTAATATTGATGAAAACACATTATTGATCGAAAAGATAAATAAATTCATATATTTTGAAAAACCATGTCATGAATTTTAGGTACAATAGATTAAAAAATGGTTCTATTACATGAGAATTTTGTGGATAAGTAGAGGATATTTAAATTTATTGTGTTTATAATAAAACTATCATTCAATTCCTCCAAGAATTCCTCATACAAAATCAATTCCAAATAAGGATAAATCCATAAAATTTTTTCATTTTTGAATAATAGACCCCATGAAATTAGTAAAATAAAATGTAACATTTAATGACATGAATATAATTATATTCATGATAAAATATTCAAAGGGGAATTATATACACTGAAAAAAATAAATTAGTGGTTAATATGGAATAACTCTTAAGTAATGAAATGTTAGACGATAAATCCCTTCTAAACGTCATATTATTGAAGTGATAATTAATCAATGATGTTATTTTGTTCCTCATATTCAATTAATTAATAAAAAAATTTCTATAAATCATCAAATAAATAATGTTCATTTCACCCATTATATTATCATATCATATTTAATGAACAAATAATTTAACCCAATGAAATAAACTGAGTTATAAAATTCTTTGATACTCAGTAAATTTCATGAAAAAAATCCCAAGATGAAATAATTAAAATTTTATGATAAAATGCCATGATTTATTAAGGATTAATTATATTACATTTATGGGGGGAATTTTATAGACCATTTAAAATAAATTGGTCTAATAAATTAAAATATCCCTCAAATAAAGGAAATTGAGATGGAATCCACTCTATTGAGTCCATACATGTCATGCATATCCTTTATCTCTGCATAAAAACATGTATCAATTATGGTTTACAAAATAAAATTTTCAATGAATCATATATTATACATAACCCATTTAATCAATTTATTTTATTTCCATACATAATTACTTCTTCATTTATGTCTTCTTTAGGTGTTTCAGGGACAATTAATTCATAATTTAAAAAATTGATTAGTGTGTTGGCTATTTTAATATGGGTAATTTTTAAATAATCTAAATTATAATCATGTTTTGATTATTAAGTTTATAAATAAGAAATTCTTTAAACCATCCATGAAATCTAGTCATGAAAAATGAATAATGTTACAACCGAGAAGAAGGTAGGTAATGCGTACACATGAGTAAAGTTTCCATTTTTCAATGATCATAAAAGAAATATGTTATGTGTTATTTTATATTTTAAAAATAATTTTAATATAAAATATACAATTATATATATATTTAAATACACTTAGCTATATCATCAATGGGATGTAGAAATGATGAAATGCATTTTTCGCCTTGTGAGGTGATAATATTCCATACCAATGAACGATGTCATCATTTTTCTAGGGATTATAATGGAAGAAGGTATATGATATATTTATTTTAAATATTGATTAAAATTTTATTAATATATTTTATAAATATTAAATCCATTATTTTTAACTTACATGTGTGGCGATGATGGAAAACAAATTATATCAGATCACATGGTGGAAGTTCTCCAAACCCATAAGTGAAGGTTTTGTTTGCTATTTGATGTAATATGAAATGGATTTTGGTTATTAAATTAAAATATTAAAATAATAATATATTTTATATAATTTTTATAATATATCATCTTGAATTATTTTGATTTGAAGGATGTGAAAGAATAATAAAAATCATTCTTAGAAAAGAATATACATCTTCTTGTGACCACCTCTTCATGATTATCCTTAATGGCACATGAGATTCGATTTTTGATTCAAATAGGACTCTAGGAAATGTGCAGGCATGTAAAGAAGAAATTTGGTAAGGTATTGGATAAAACACTATGTTTTTTATTTATAAATAGGTTAGGATAGGGAGTTCCCTTTTATAAGTGGTGGGACACTCTTGAGTGTTTAGGAAAAAACATTATACTCATGGTTTAAATATTCAAAAAGGATCCTAAATGTTTTATTATCAAACACCATATGATTTAAGGATGAAATATGACAATAAAATATGATTTTAAAAAAAGTATATTTTATTTTAACTTTTTCTGGTTTAGATTAATCTATTGTAAACATGTTTTAAGATTAACCATGGTAATTAATTTTAACCATTTTATCAATTATTGATGAAAAAAACGTAATTTAACCACATTATGTAATATTAATTATAGTAATTATAATTTTAAATCCATTTTTATGAATTTAATTCTTAAATTTTTTTTATAATTTTTTTTATATTAAACCCAGAGATTCCGAAGAAAAATTGTTTCTCAGTAAAAATCCTAACAATGAAAAAATTTTATATCATAATTCAATATGAAATGAAATCCAATGAAAAAAATAGTATTAATAAAATTATATTATAGAAAATATTATTTTTAATCCAAATTAATACCAAATATAACATTTCATATTAAATAAAGGAAATTTAATAAAAATTGTTTTTTATATTCACTATAAAATTATTCACTATTGAATGATATGAAAAAAGTAACCGAATATATTTTTACATATTTATTAAATAGATGTTTCCCTTATTTCAAATAAATTTTAAAAATGGGGAAATATTTAATTTTATTATTTGTTCACAAATATTTTTACAAAATAATTTTATGAGAAAAATGTATTTTCAAAGCATATAAGGACACTACGATGAATTACATATTGATGTGTGAAGAATCATCCTATATACCCTGGTACGTAGAAAACTATGAAAAACCTAACATGGCATAATCAGATGTTCGGATCCCCAATTTTTGGATACTAGCATTATGATTCATTTAAATTTAAATTTGGAATATATTTTCCACAAACAAGTGGATAAAATATATAAATATTTTTATGGATGAAGAAAAATAAAAAAGGAAATAGAACCTGAAGTGAAACAAGTATATCAAAATGAAAAAGTATATCATAATGTAATCAAAATGAGACAATATGAACAATAATTTTCCAACAGAACTATCAATCTAAGTCCAAATAATCAACAATAAACAACAAATCTAATTTGTTGTTTACCCATGGTCAATAAAATGAGAGGAAATATAAAAACCCCCAAAGGCCATCTAGGTACTCACCAATTAGTTAAATTGATTATAAAAAAGTCAGTTTCTCATTTCAAAAGATGGAAACATTTCAATCAATGTATTAAGTAAACATTTTATATGGATAAGATTATATAAATCACCGGTCCTATGTAAATTAGTTTCACAAAAAATAGAATATTTATCAAAGTTACCACAGCTAGTAACATGTTCATATGAAATATGATATGATAGTTTCTAGTTATCGTATCCTCACACACTCATTTTCATGATCACAACATTGTGTACAAACATCTCTCATGGTCATGCTTGATAGGACCCATAAACATCCCAATTGGGATATGATCTATCATGCAATTATTACCATTGATTTTTTACATAACAATATATATATATTGGGAATTACTATGTTATAATGGCTATACAAAAACCCAATAACTACCCAAGATTTCATGTCCTCAATCAATCTATAATTGGAATATTATTTCATCCTAGTTTACAATACTATTTCCCCATTTCAAATTCCCATATAGAAATTTATATTTTAAAAAAATAAGGTATGTTTAAATAAATTAATGTATTTCTAATAATGAATACATACATAGGTTCTTATCAAATAAATTTAATGTGTTTTATTCAAAAATTAAATTCATAAATAAATTTCCCAATTTCATCAATTTCAAATCGCACACCAATATTTAATTCCATTGGAATTGCGAGATTTTCACTAAAATTCAATCCAATCCAATTTTATATTCCAATCCACAAGATTTGGGATTTTATAATTATATTGAAAACAATTTATATCAATAAAGAAAATAAAGTGTTTAAATCAATTGAATATATTGACAAAACCACCTACATTTATCATAGAGGTTACGTAACACAATACCCGCAATATGATTTTCAAAAAAAGAACATATACATCAGATATAAAGGAATCAAAGCTAAATTAATGATCCAAAACAATAAATTTTAGATAAATTAAATGAATGATTATTTATCACACCAATGTGAGGAATGAAATACATGGCATGAGAGAATCAATATCAGATGATCTCTAACCATATATGGATCAAATAAGGTTAAACATTATTTGATCCATCACGAAAGGGTATTGGAAGATCCAAAATGGGTTCATTAGATCCCAAAATTCCTACGATATTGTAATACCCTATGACAGGGTTGAGAAAGTGGGTATATAAACACAGAGAAAATTCTTAAATTAACTTTCATAAATAAAAAGTATCGTATACACTCTTTGGTAGGTTAGGTCATAGTGTTTGTAAAATTGTGATCCCTAACAATGAACCCATATTATGGGGTTTATGATATATATTAGGTTGGAAAACATTATGTAAAACTACTCATTAAATACATAGAAACACACAATATGGTTTTTACAATTTACTCTTTATGGGAAATGGTTTAGGAAAATTTTGTACCAACCATGCACAACCCAGGTGCCGTCCAAAAACTTCATTATTTAATTCGAAGAAAACATAAAAAATATCCAACCCAATCATGAACATAAATAGAGTATCAATGTGACTAAATATAGTAACATTATGTTAAAACCTCCACACCATAGAAACATTCAATCCTTAAAAATCATGTCAAAAAGCTTCCAAATCAAAAAAGATGAGTCAAGTGATCTCTAAATAGGGCCTCCCTTTCCCTACATATCATGAGTATAATAATCATACTACCATATAACTTATAACAGATATATCTTTATCCCTTGAAGAACCTTGGTTTAATAATCAAATATCTAGATTAATTTATCATTCATAGATAAACCTGTCTCATAATCAATATGACACTAGCATAGAAAATGTGGTGAATCTGAAATATACTTTAAAAAGTACGATGCATGGAACACATCATTTATTGACGTCAATAATGATGGATATTATAAATGGTAATCTTTTATCCACATCCACTCAAAATCCTTAAATGATCCTACAAAATTATTTTCATGATTACCTTTCCTTCCAAGATGTTGATGAACACAATGAGGTGAAACATTCACGAACAACTTTCCACAAACTGAAAACTACAATAGTTTATGATGATGATCATAAAAAAATTCATACTAGATTTGTGACATCAACATTCTATCGTGAATCAACTAAATATTTATTATCATATATTGGACCATTCACAGTCCCACATGAATGATTTCCTATTATTACCAGATTTTTGACATCAACATTCTATAGTCAAAAATGGTCACCCCAAGATCCACTAAATTTCGAACAAATAATTAATGAATATTCTCAAGAATATGTATATATAACTTTATTTGGACATCTGTCTACGGACAATATCCTATACTCAAATGAACCAGTGTTCCAATTTCGTCATGTTGGACTTTCCAAAAGATATAAATAAAATAGGGATATATATTAGAGACTATAATATATATATATACGTTAAAATGAGAAATATTGTTCACATAGAGATTTTCCAACTCCCTAAAAGTAGTTATATCATAAAGGAGTATAAATTTCTATGATTAGGTATGCCTATTGTTCAAAACCCACATCACATTATTCTTTACATGGATACTTGGTAATACAAACTAAAATTACATATAAAACATATCCCACATACATGATGGAACTGTAAGTGGACAATGAAAGCCCGTAGGTCTCTTCTCTGTGACCATGAACTATTGGAAATTATAAAACTGTTAATCAAAATCAATAATGTATTGTCTCATTCTTGACCACCAGAATCATCACACCATGTTACATAAAATCATTAAATTTAATGAGTACCCATACCACTAGGAAATCCTTGATCACATATTTTCTCAATGATAATGACACTACAAAAGGATTCTTAAAAACATTGAATAAACTCTATAGATAATGGAATCCGAAAAACACTATCCCCACCGTTAAGAATGATTCTAAAACTTTGAATTAATCTTCAAGATTTTGTTATTAAATAATTATCTCTAAAGGAGTGTAGTTCAGCTAAACATTGTCTCTTTTAACCCCATCCCCTTTTTCTCATACTCTTATATGAAATAGTACAAAATGACACATCAATATCAACTCTTTTGATGATCCTTTCACATCCTTGGTTAGAAGTTTCATTCTCAAAGAATATATGATGAGATTACCTTTATCTAGGGCATATGTGATGAAATATCAAGAGACATTAGGTATTAAACCCAATGACCAAGGCTTATATTCAATGAAATTTAATAGAAGAAATAAATCTTTATATTATGGTCAGAACAATTGTAAATAATTCACTATAAATTTAACTCCACAAAATTTACGTTCATGAATCACAATTTCATGTTTAAGGTCATGGGTTGGTAATTCATATTGATTTTCCTATGATTCTGAGATTATAAACAAATAAATTGATCAACCTTCATTAGAATGCATCCCAATATCAAAGAGTATTTTTCCAAAAAAGACTGTATATCCTTGCATAGCATTTATAAGAGTGAAAATCATCATATAAGTAAAAATACATTTGAACTCAATAAAAGAAATCTGCACTTTTATCATCACATGAAAACTTTTATAAATTATGATTTAGTTAAGTATAAAGGGAATACAAAATTGAGAAATACTTTAAGAAACAATTAAAATATCTAGTTAACCCTAGAAAACACTGAATATTGAGAATGTTACATAGTTTCTCCCAAGTCCTAATTGATTTATACTGCCCATTATCAATTAAAATACTATGCTCTCGGACCAATTTTCCCAATAAAATAACTTCTCGCATCAAGGAATCACATTTTGAATGCTTGGATTAAATTTAGTGACTTATCATAAATTATATAACTTCTCCAAAATAATTTATATGATCCACCTTGGATATAGAGTAATCCAAGATGTCATCCACAAATAGAACCACAAACATATCATGATGCTCATGGAAGAACTTTTTTATTAACTCTATAAAGAAAACATATTAAATTTTTAGAAAAAATGATATGAAAAGGTATTCATAATGGCCATAACATCTACCAAATATTTTTTTTAATGTTTGATCATTTTATTCTCAAATGGTGATAACCAGATCGAAGATCAATCCTGAAAATCCACTTCACCCCTTTCACATGGTAAAAATTATTGTCAATATTTTTAAATAGACAATTAGTAATTACCTTAAATCTATTTTGTTTTTGGTAATCAACAAAATGTGAAGTGACCCATCATATTTTTTAGAAAAGAGTACTGGGACCTCCCAAGGTGACACACAGGGGTGTATGAATCCTTATTCAAAAGATCATCTCAAAAAAACATAACAATATAAATTTTAGTGAGTTCAATATATTAGGAAGTTAAAAAATATGCTTGTGTTCTATACACTAATTCAATTTAAAATTATACCTATATTACAAGTGTAAAACCAATGAATTTAGAAGGAAAAATATTGGGAAACTCATTAATAACATGGGGGGGATCACCACTAAAATATTTCCACTACATATAAAATTAGAAAACTAATATTACATTCCCTAACATGGGATAATAATGTTTAGCTCAACATGACCTTGGTTCATATTCTCCCTGAAGGATACCTCACACCCCTTCACGAGTAGTAAAGATACCCCGTCAAAGATAGAAATCACATCAGGAATTATTTGAACAAGTCAATATATCTAAAAATTTACATCAATATGATTAATATAAAAAATATGAAAATAAAAAGTAAGATAAATCACTGATAAAGAGAAGACACAAGTAAGTCAAGTAGAACCATACCCATTCTTATTTTCTAAGGATGTAGTAATATACAACAAATAAGATAAAATATTTTTAATAATATTTAACATATTCCCAATAAAATTAAAAATGAATGAATGAAATGCAATGGTATCAAATGAATTTGTCAATAAAGATGAATATGTAGTGATGGTAGCCCTCATAGTTGTTGGACCCATGTCTACATCCTCTAGAGAATCATCGATTGCATAACGAAGCTTCATTCCAGGTGAATATGGATGAAATAACATAGTTAATGAATTATATGATTGAACCATATTATTTTTAATAAATGATGATCCAATGAAACTATGTGGAGATGAATAGACATCCCCAAAATTTATCATGTGATCTGAGCATCTACCTAAACTATATATTTTGGGTGCCTTAGTGAAAACATGATTTATGTTCCAAGGAATAATATACTGGTAGAAAATAGAAGGTCTTATTCTGGGCATTGAAGGAGGTATAAAATAACCCATTGGTAAATAAAACATGTGACACTTATCTGAATCAATATTATATTTATAGGCAAAAACACAACAACTACTAACAGATATGGGATCTCTTGCCAACATGGCATAAAGGGAATTCTCAATCACCATGGGTCTATGACTCACACCTGGAATCATAAAAATTGGACTTTTGAATAGATTTTCCACAAGAAAAATGAATGATATAGTCACATATCAGTATTATCTTTGAAAAGGTCTAAATGAGATAATACCAAAAGTCGAAACGTATATCAGAACACAATCATTACATCATCGATAACTCAATATAAGATAATATAAACAACCCATTACCAAATAGACACAACAATCAATGTCCAAAGGATCAATAACAACCACCAACTCTATATGGTGAATTCCTATTGCTCTAAAATTAAAAGATAAAGTCTTCAAACAAAACAAATTAAATGGTAGGGTATGAGATAAAATTCCAGTACGATATCACAAGGTGTTCCAAAATAAGATTCCATATAAAATAAAATAATTTCATGGTTTTGGTTTTGAAGAAAAGAAAAAAACAATCACCATTGAATATTAAAACAAATAAATGATTTTCTTTTGAAATGATGGAAACATTTCACAAAATTTATTATGAAACAAATTAATATATATATGGTTATATAATTCAATGGGATTGAATAAAGTTGTTTTAAATTATATGGAATATATATCAATGTAATAAAAAAAACATTCATGGCCATCTTTCCTATGTTATAATAGTCTCTAGTAATGGGATCCTCACACACTCATATATTTGATTTTTGAAATGTGCACACACATCCCTCATGATCTGGCTGAATAGGACCCATCAAAATCCTAGTAGATACGAGATCTACTAAACATGGTTTATGTTCGATTTTTAACCCTTCAGTCCATTATTATGGAATCCCCATCATAGATTATTTTTTCCAATGAACCCAAAAAACATCCCAAGAATTCATGTTCTCATCCAATCAATCAAGAACCAGATAATTATTCCAAAATAACCTAAAATTCAGTCACCCCATTAAAAATTTCCTTATTCCAATATAAATTAAGAAATTAAAATGTATGTTTTTTATCTATTTATTTTATTCCGGATAAAAAAAATCATTGGTTCTTATCAATATATTTAATACATTATATCAAAATCAATTTCATAATTCCATACATTTCAAATCACTTCCTAAATTCTATCTTTATTAGAATTGAGGGGAGTTCCCTAAAAATCATGCCATAAAATTTTAAATTCCAATCCAAATAAAAATGGGTTTTCATAATCTACTTGAAATAATATTAAATCAATAATGAAAATAAAGTGTTTATGTCAATGAAAAATATTAATGGAATCACCTACCATTACCAGAGAGATCACGTAACACAACACCAATAACATGGTTTTCTAATGAAGAATGTCCACTGTGGATATTAAGGAATAAAAACATGATTTAGAATCCAAAAAATAGAAATTTAATATATCAAACACATTATAATTGGCCCCACCCAAAGGAGGTATTAATGGGATAGTGGAAGATAAATAATGGGAGAATGTATCTTATCGGAGTGGGATCGAATGAAGATCTCCAAGACTCGATCCACCAAAGAAGGTGTTTAGAAGATCCAAAAGGGTTTATTGAGAGTATATATGTCCTATAATTTCATAATAGCTTGCGTTCGGGTAAATTGGAAGGTTATACAGGGTTTCAATAAATTTGTTAATTAATTTTCGAAAATAAAAATTCCCACACACATAGTATGATAGGCATGGCCACACGATTGGTCAAACTGTGTTCCCTAAAGAGGAAATCCTATAATGGGGCCCATGGTTTCTTCTAGGTGGGAGAACCATTTTTCGTTCCTTTAAAAAACCCTCCAATTTTTATCTTGTCATGGATTACACTTGGTGGGAGAAAAGTTTAGGAAAACTTTGAACCAATCATATACATCCCCAAAGCCCGAAAAAAAAATATCAACATTTCAACCTTGGATCCTCCAAACGAGAGCCAACAAAATCATTGTAAAAAAGAGAATTGAGGTATAACTGGAAATATAAAACATATTTTAGATTATTTAGAAATATATTTTCTATATTTGTCATAAGAAGTGTTAAAAATATTATTATTCATATTCATATCAGTAATTCTATATCCATGGATGTAAGAAACACATTTAAATATAACAATTATAAAAGTATATCCTTATTAATTAAATTATTATTGTGGAATTTTTAATACAATATCAATCATAGTTTTATTTTAAAATATAGTGTAATTCAAATAATCATTTCTCATTCCATCAAATGTGAAACAAAACTGCCAGTCATGCGTCAGATGAACAATCACCAAACAAACTTAAGAAATTCATTTACACCACCACCTATCATGGATAGATATAATGATTTACGTAAAACATATATATATATATATATATATATATGTTATTTATAAATAATTATAATTATATAATTATGATATCACATATCAAATATACCTTATTACCATCCAATCCATTTGAAAATGATTATGTTTCTTGAGTGTACATGTAGATTACCACCTCCACGAGGTGATGTGATTTGTTTTTTTATTTCAACATTAAACAGATATTAATATATATAAATTTAATGAATATATATTTTATCTATTTATTAATAATTTGTTTGGATATTTAATTAACATACATCATACCGTAATGCCATCCATTTAAAAGTAAAAATATCATTAATACATATGTATGTATTAACTTATCAATGAACTATTTAATTCATTTTTCTATATCTATATCTTAGAGATTAATATATATATATATATATATATATAATGGATATATATAAAAAACCTGACCAAAACTACTAAAAACCCATAATGAAAAACATAGTTATCACTTAAAATAGAGATTCCAATAATCATTTATTAACAATCGAGTGATAAATGGTGATAATTAAATCATATAACGTATGATATAATTATTGATGTTTTTTAATACATTCATAATATTCCTATATTTATTATACATGAGGTTCATATCAGTATTATGAAATTTGACTCTTGAGGTAATAGATTTTTCCCGCACATTTTCTTTTTTGAGGTACATGTCATATACAAAACTATTTTACATTAAATGAAATATATAATTTCAGAGATTATTTATTAAAATTATCCTAATGAAAATTATGTGGATATAAATATCCATATTTGGGTATTATTTATTAAGGCTTATATTTTATTGTAACCAATGTGGGAGGAGTATAATGTTATAATCTCATTATTTAATATGATTGATTGTAATTATGTTCTTAATGATGAAATTTTATTATATGACACTAAAAAATAACAAGAGTTTTATAATCCTCTACATATTTTTTAATATTATATGTTTTCATTTCATATTTTAAATTTAATGTAATTAATAAATCAGAATTAAATTTTTCAGGAAAATAAACTTTATTTTTCTCTTTGGTTGAAAATTAATTTGCTTCCATATATATGATTTCTAAAAAAATCAATAATTTTTGAGATATTATACTATTCTTGTTTAAATTTATATTTACCCATGAATGATGTTTTAAAAATGGTTTAAAAGTAATCTTCGTTTTATTTTCAAATAGAGGTATTTGTTGAGAATTTATAAATCTCTGAAATAAATGATTTAATTTAACATAAATGTAATGAATGGAATTTCCTTTGTTCATTACCATTAAATGGTTTAAAAATATCATTTATAATTTTTCAATTTTAATTTCAATGAAATTATTTTCCTCAATGGTGGGGAATTTTTTAGAATTTAACTAAGTGATTTTAATGTAAAACAATGTATTTCCTTATAAAATATTCTAAAGAATATTTGAAATAATTTTTCAATTATGATAAAATATTTTAATGTTAATTTTGTTTTACAATTAATGTGACACAATTATACCAATAATATTCTTTATTTGGATTGTTTATGATGATGATGTGTCTATAAAATCCAATTGTTTTTCATGGATTATGATTTTAATAATTTATTATATGTTTATGAAAACTATTTTCATTGAAATTTTTTTGAAGAATTATTATGATAAATGTTTCATTATCTTTGGAACTCATATATATGATATTATTTATGTTATCAGAAAATTAAAAATTAGAAATCCCTCCAATGCATTTGGTAAAGTGTTATACCTCTAGAGATAATTACCGGAAACATGTCGATGTTCCTGATGCACTATGGGAACAATTCAATGTAATAGGTCCACTATGGGAATAAAGTATAAATTATTGATTTAAACTGTTATTAAATATGTGAATCCTAATTTTTTATGATGTGGTAATTTGTTAGGGAATCTAGATCCAGAATGAATTAGTGGTCTTATATGTTAACATTAACATTTGAAATTATTTAAATTTGTACGATGTGGCCATAATATTATATCCTAGTATTATCATTCATGATTGATTTATGATTATTATCACTCTCATGAATCATGAATTCTGATATGATAATTCTTTTTTCCTTCACTGATGTTTATTATCATTGATAAATTTTATTGAAACTTTTGTATTTTTTTCAGGATATCATAATCTTATTCTTATCTTATGTTTTAATACGATAAACGATTGAAATCTACCATGTTTACCCATGTTGAATATATGATCTCACCCATTATTATATTTTGTTTCCCCAGGTTATGAACATGGTAATATACAGGTTTTGACTATAAAAACTCCTAAATTGAGAGATATTCATGGAGAAATAAGAACATTTTTTATTGAGTGCCCAAGGGAATTAATATTTTATGTTCCTTAGGTGTGTATTTCTGTAATATATTTCATATTAGTATAAAAATAATGTCTATTTTTTATTGAAAATTATGTATTCTATGTTTAGTGATATATATATATATAAACCAATAAATGGGGTCGATGATATGGAAAAAATTAGACTAGTAGATTTAGCTAGAATTTTGCTTTCAAAGAATATCGCATCATGATATTAGTAGATACATATAATAAATACTAATGGAATTATTCATATTATATTTCTCTCGATTCCAATCTCATATCAAACTCCCTATGAATTTTTTATCATGGATAATCCCATTGATAAACACATTAGGGTGTGGACAATTTTCTGAATGGATAGAATATTGTTCATTCCTTGGATACACACTAAATGGATGTGATTATAGATGTAATAAGAAAACATCAAGAAAGTATTTTTATTTATGATGATGTAAAATTATTTGAAAACAAAAAAGTGACAAAACAGATACTATAATATAAATTGATAATTATAAAATTATCTATTATGTAGATATTTTAGAATTTATTTTCTAAATAAAATATTCATTTTCAATATATTTCTTAACAAACAATCCCTAGTATATATGAACCAATATAGTGTAAAATATAATATGATTTCCCTTAAACTAGAAGGTATTAATATTAACAACTATATAATGAAAAATATTCATTATTTCATTAAATAAATCAAACATATTTGTTAATTCATAAAAAAAAATTAAACATTTTTAAGTAAAATGGTTTTATTATTCAAAAATGTGTTTTCTTTTGAAATGATTTTAATTGTATTATACATGAATAGATATTATAGAATATTTTCATAATTTTAAGAAATTTAATTTTAATAAATTTTTATAATTTTTGTAAATAATCATGTTAATATTATTTTACTCTAAATACGTTTTCTCTTTCTAAAATGACTTATTTTTCAGTGAATCGTGTAAATTCAATTATTTTATACAAACCATAATTTTTATTCAATTAAACCAATATTTATGTTTTAAATTTTATTATAATTTAATATAATACTCATTTAATTATAAATTTTATAATTAACTACATATATATCATTAGTATCATTGATTTGAAGATAAATTTTTCCCCATAAAAAACATTATATCTAAGAACATTTTTTGTGCAATATTTTTGTATCTTTATAAATTAATATAATATATATTGATTATTATTTTGGATGGAATTTATATATTATTTATTAATTAATATAATTTTCTGTCATTTCATGGTTTTTAAAAGTAATTTAATGTACGTAAATTATGTTTTTCTAGAATGATTAATTTTTGTAACACAGGTTATCATTATAGATTGCACACTTATTTAAAATTATATTCTTCCAGTTACTGAAATAAAATTAAACTAAGTAAATTAATAAGTTGGAATCATAATATTTTAAACAATCCAATAGTAGAAATAATAAAAATAAATAATTTTGTTACCACAGTAAACGTTAATATAAGAAAATCAGAGGTTAATCTAACAGATAATGGTAGTATTTCCACCCATACCTATCTAAGTATTATTGTATAAGGACATTTAGTCAATATTTTATCATCACACTGGTTACTTTTTCATTTTGAGTCACATTTAGATGAATTTGGAAATATATATTTGATATCATTTATGAAATACCTTATGTATGCATACCCCTCACTAATAAAAGGGTCTCTATCATCCTCCCTTATTAAAAACATTTTATCTTTTTTTTCTGGACATATTCATAATGAAAATACATCCTTGAAACCATAATTTAAAAATATAGATTATATTAATCTCATAATAAATATCCTTTAAGAGGTAAGGTTTATATCAAAGGGGGTCTCTGAAAGAATACGTATAAATATTTTCCATGCCATATAAATTTTATTTCATCGTCTACCATCTATAAATTGGATATATATATATATAATGATTAATATTGTTTCATAATTATATTGAGATGTTAATACGATTATATATTAACCATTATACACTTTTTCTCCATCCAATCAGAAATGATAGTGTTTCTCGTTCATATACTTGGATTACAATATCAACATTGTGATACGATTCATTTCAATCAGCATCTTTCATTGGTGTTTATAATGAAAGATTTGATGTTTATATATGTTGATAATAATATAATTATTCTAGTTTATTTATAATTTGTCATCTACATTCCTTTCTTATAACCCATTTGTAAAAGATAATTTCCTTCATGTGTATTTGTGGACATCCATCTCTACAAATTGTTATGATTTTTTTCTCATTTACACCCTAAATGTAAGGTGAACATAATATATTTTATAAAAATTTATGATAATAATTAAATAATAATTTTAAATACCCAAATCCTAGTATTTAGAGTTTGTGGTTACATTATTATAATTGGGCCAGTTACAAGAGATCAAATCCCAGTGGACCAAATAGTTTCATAATCTCAGTAAACCACATATATACATGATTTCAATATTATATTTTTATAAAGAAATTACATCATATTTTATTTCAAGAATAATAAAATTCTCTCTATAATGTTCTATGAAGACCTGAAAATTCCATTTATTTTTTGTAAAATTATTTGTCATTATTTCGAGTCTGTGAAAATTGAGGGCACATAATTTCATGGCCCTGTGTTCTTGGAATGAATTTCTGAACTTTTTTTTCAGGTACGTTCAGTAAACACATGGATGGAGTTTAAATAATTTGAAATGGCTCTCAAATTAAAAATCTGAGGGCACTGCTCAGTCCATGGTGTCAGCATTTGATTAAGGGAAGCTTCAATTCAACTGTTGTTGGTCTAGATAAAAAGATAAATTTTGGGCTTTTTAACGAAAATAAAATAACATGTAATTGTTTTTTATTTCTTTTTCTTTTTCCGACCACCTGTGGAGTGGCGGTGGTAGGGGCCACAGAGGAGTTCAGACATTTATTTATGGGGCGTTAATTGCATGGTTACACTTTGGTTGTGTAACCAACCCTCACATAATTAATTTGGCACACAAATTAAGTTAATTAATGAGGAACATTAAATATGTCTATTAATGAGGCACTTTAATTTCATAAATTAATTATGCACATTAAAAATGTCAATTAATGGACCTCATTAATTCCTAAAGGTGTTTCTCGGCTTTCCCACTCTTTTTTATATGGAAGTTATGATTAGTTTTTGGAACAACTTCATCAAGTGAGGAACCCCTGATGAAGTGATGCCACACCTTTCATTGACGGAGAATAGATGATTGACGATGCCTGTTGTATGATAGATTCGTTATTCTATGGATGATGAATGCCAATTCACGTGATCTTTCTTATTCATCTGCAATACCCTCGAATGTGGAAGAACCACAATTAGTGACATCCCAATCGAAACACGAGGTAGGGGTTATCTTTTAATTCAAGAATATCCCTCAATTATATTAATTGTTCTTGTATTTGTGGTTGGTTTTGGTAAGGGTTATGAATGGGGTTTAATATTATTAAAATGCGATGAAAATTTACCTCCCCCTTGTTATAACAAAAATGTGGAGGTTGTGGGACAAAAAAACAAGGCTCAGACGCTCTGCTGCATGTTATCTATTGTTGTATTCTTCTAGGATGGTTTTACCAATTTGACAGAAATGAGAGATAAAGGGTCACCTAGTGACGACAACAGTCTGGGAGTCCTGCAGGAGTAGATAAAATGGAAACAGAGCTCTGAATCACCACCATATCCACCCAAAAGCTCCACCAACACGACAACAGTGACGATGGTAGTGATAGATGTCAATGATCACCGACTACGAAGGATTGTGGTGCCACTCGATGTCATAGTGGTCGGGCAGGCATATGACAATGACCGGCCGTAGAGGTGGAGGTGGCACACCGTCGGGTGCCGCATTGAAGAAGCCGCGTCTCGAAGCTGTTGTGAAGGCAGGAAAACTATATCCCTCAAGACCCATGGATCACATTGTAGAGCCATGTGGAGCCACTGATTAATGGGGCCAAACGGATCCTACAAGATTTTTGGCAGGCAGACCATGCACCCCACGCGGGGCGCGACAACAGGCGTGGGCTGGGCCACGACCAAGCATACCATGCCCACCGTGGCATAGCGTTTCCTAGGAAGGCCTGGTAGGACTGGACCAGGGCCCCTCTCGGGCCCATAAATGTTTGAAGTTTCATAACTTGCGATCCATAAGTCTCTTTGATGAACCATCTACGGTGCTGGGATCCTTGGAGAGAGACGGTACTTCTTATATACTCCACATGGGTTTTAGAGAAACATTGTGTACAACTGATTTAGATGGAATCCGGATCCAATATGGCCCTCAACACTAAAATGCAAATAAAATACAGACCAGGCATCTGGTTGACACAACATCTGTTGTATTGTAACCTGGAAGACATGATAGATCATCAGGTTACTTCTTTGTGGGTCTTCGTGCCGATTGAAATATGACTGATGGAATGAGGATCAGAGTCTTATGGGGATCAGGCGTGCCTTGTGTGGGAATCCAGTTTCCGGTTGTGACATGAAGAAGAAGAGAGACCAATACAGGTCATCATTAGAAACTCTAGAGTGGGATGATATTGATGTAAAACTATTCATACCTACCTACGTACTAGAGACCAATAAGTTCAGCACTAGTGACCAAAACTGATCTGCACCTACGACCAATAAGTGTCAAAATCTAGCGACCAATACAGTTCAGCATCTGGCGCCCAATATGAGTCATCATCGGGCGACCAATACAGGTTAGCACTAGCGACCAATACGGGTCAGCAACTAGTGACCAATACTAGTCAGTATACAGTGAACTATACATGTCACCAATAGAGTCATTATATATAGGATGATTTGGATTTATGACCACTCATCCCTATCCCAGTAACATTAAAGTTATACTATTATAAATAGGGGTCACTTTTTCATTGTGGTTCATGATTTAGACCATTATTATGATATAACCTTTATGGTATTCCATGTGATGTTCTCCTTTTGGGATTACTGAGAGACCTTTGGGGGTCTCGGGGTGCCTAAAGGGTATTGTCATATTCACCCCCTGCACGATCTCCACTCGCACGTGTGGATCTGGTGCAGACTAATGATACATCGTGGTAAACATTGGAGGTTCGAGACGTGGTGGATCTTGGTTTGACAGGAGCAGTCGAGATTCTCTTCTTCGACTTCAGACATACAACTACTACCCTCTAGGTAGAATACCAGGGAAAAATCAATAGATTTTAATTTATTTTCATTTTATGGGGCTTGTATTCTGGCCCACTATTTTCAGTTTACAGTTGTACTAGTCATTTTACATTTCTCTCATGGTTATACAATACTTTTTTTGATTGTTTACATTAATTTCACTTTTTTAGTGTGTACAGATCATTATGGAAATTCCTTCCCTATTTGGGAAATTTCTTCCGGTGTTAGTCACAAACCCTAGGCATATGGAAGGTGGGATTGGGGTAGTCACACCTAGGACCAATGGGAAGGGTCATGATAAAGTGGTATTAGAGGGTGGTGGGTTATACCAGAAGATCTTAGAGTCTAATTTTAATGAGGAAATGTTGTAAAGTGTATGATGTTCGGTTTTCAGTATGGGGAGTCTAGTCTCATGCAGTGGGTTACTAATCCATACACTAGGACCATAAATTCTATTTTTTGACTCAGTATGTGAAAACCCTGGTATCTAGTGTTTTGAAAAGTTTTTTTAATCTATATTATTTCATCTCACCCGGTAAAACTTATTGATTGTGTCACATCTATTTAGTACAGGATGCCTCAATGAAGATATCTAACCATGATTCTAGTTAGATATCTTGACAGTGTCCCATCGAGGTACTATGCATCAGTTCAGGGACTAATCACAGTGATGGATTATTTGGGTGGTGTACCAAAAGCACCACCACCCATTGAGAAGAAGATGATACCAGTTGATCATGCATGCGAGTTGAAATTTTATAATGACTTCCAGAGACAGATACCTCTGAGGTTTTGAGGAGAGAAAGACCACCAGGATGTAGAGGACTGGTTTGAGGCAGTTTTGTGGGTCTTTTTCTTAGTAGGGACAACCACCGAGCAGATGGAGATCTTGAATACTAGGCTTCATCAGGGCGCAAAAAGACGATATTGGAGCTCGATGCTCTAGGTCCATGAGGAGACGACCCTCACCTATCCATACATTGAGATCCTTTTCAATGTGGAGTTCATGCCAGTGATACTTTGTATTGTGTGTATTCAAGAGCTACTGCATCTGTAGTAGGGAAGCTAGACTTTTGCTCGGTACTCAACAGGAATTACTGAAATCTCCTGATACTCCACTAACATGGTACATGACCCTTATATCAGGGACCATACATTTGATTAGGGGATTCGATGAGATATTAAAGCTGTGACAGTTTTTATCAGCATCTGAGCACATGTTGGGGTGCTAGAGAATGCTTTGCTGATGGAGACGTTACTTTCCAACCAGGCACCGACAGTGGGAGCCCCTACCGGGTGGAAAGTAGTAGATTCAACTATAGCTGGACGTAGACAAACAGATTAAAAGACCAAATGGGCTAAACATTTTGGAGGGTGACGTAGTGATGCAGAGTTAGAGGTACAAGGCTCGATAGGCTGAGAGAGCAACCGACTAAGAATGATATTTTTTTTCCTATAAGGTACATGGTCACGAAGCTCATGACTGTCTGACTCCCCATGCAGATGATCAAAGGATGGTGGAGGGGCCACCTATGCAGTAGTAGCGGTAGGAGAATGATGTCAGCCAGGCAGCGGATGAGACAGCAGAGCCGGACGTGCAGCGGGAGGTGGTCGGGGTCCCCAGGAACTACCACCACCACCCCAGGTGGGCCACCACGAGCTCATGGAGCAGGTGGACGGGGAAATTCTTAGCTACAGGCAGTAGAGGATCACGATCCTGAATTCCATGAGATGATATAAGGTATGATATATATCTTCCCTACATTACCAGCAGTGCTTATCGACCCAGGTGCTAGCCATTCTTTCCTTGCTGCGGAGTTATTTCGGGACTCTGAGATTCTTACTTAGTTTTTAGATCAACCTTTGCATTTGGATAGTCATACAGGAGGAGATTTAGTGGTCACACACTTTTTCCAAAATTTTTATCTTACTCTAAGAGGAGAGAGCTTCTTATGGGATCTTCTAGTAGAGGATTTGAACCCCTAGACATCATTATTGTCATGGACTAGCAATCTATAGTTCACGCAGGGATTTACTTCTTGAGCCATAAAGTGCAATGTATGCGAAGATATGGATGCCAATTTTCCATTGTTGTTGATAAGGAAGATAGAGTAGCATGAGATGGAATTATGCTCATGAGGGTGCATTCAATTCCATATGAGCTATCTTTAATGACCTTCCACATGGTGGATGAGGCGAGTCCATAGTTACTACTGTTGGTTGATGAGTATGAGGACGTCTTTCAAGAAGATGTCCCAGGACTACCTCCTCACAAAGAGGTAGACTTCCGCATTGACTTGTACCCAGGAAATACATTGATATATACACCAGCATATCGGATAGACCCTGTAGACCATCAGGAGATGAGGGTACAGTTGGAGGACTTACAAAGGAAATGATTTGTAATGCCGATTGTTCCTCTATGGGCATCCCCAGTGTTATTTTCCAAGGAAAAATATGGAATTTTGATGCTATGAATGGACTTCCGGAACCTGAACTATGTGACCATGTTAAACAAGTATCCACTCCCGAAAATTGAAGATCTGTTTGATTAATTTAAATGAGTGAAGTGGTTATCAAAGATAGACCTCAGATCAAGATGTCACTAGTTTCATGTGTGGGATGAGGACATACCAAAGATGACTTTTAGATTTCTGTATGGACATTATGAATACGTAGTGATGCTATTCGGAGTGAATAATTCCTCTATATTTTTCATAGGTCTCATGAACAGGATCTTCCAGTCCTGCATAGATCAGTTTGTAGTGTTCTTCCTTGAAGACTTCATGGTGTACTCAGCATCCGACGAAGATCACGATGTACACTTAAGGATAGTAATGGATGCACTTAGGGAGCACCAGTTATATGGTATGATATGGACATGTGAGTTATGGATATTGATGGTCAACATCATGGAAAACATCATCTTCGAGGTCAGTTTTATAGTGGATCTATTGATGATCGATGAAGTACATTCTTGGGAGCCACCCAGGTGTATTACTGAGGTGTAGAGCTTCCTTGGATTAGCAGGCAACAATCAGATGTGGTATTAGATTTCTATAGAGTATCATCACCAATGACTACCTTGATGAAGAATTGGAACCCCTTCCTATGGTTAGAGACATGTCATTAGAGCTTCTGACAGGTGATACAGAGCATGAACAAAACTCCCATCCTGTGGTTTCCAGAGGAGGGCACTCTCTACGTGGTTTACTGTGATGCATCATGGACCAGAATCATTTGTGTCCTGATGTAGGGTGATGTCGTTATTGTTTATGGCTCACAATAGGTAAGGCCTTATGAGCATAATTATGCAACTCACATCTTGGAGTAGAAAGTAGTAGTCTTCATGATGAAGATGTGGCAACACTTCATGATGGGAGAGTGGCTAGTTATTTATTCAGACAATTAGAGTCTCATATATATATTCTCACAAGAATATGTGAATTTATGATAATGACATTGGATAGAGTTCCTCTCGGTCAATGAAATTGAGATAGCCAATACTACTGGAAAGGGGAACATAGTGGAAGATGCACTTAGCTGGAGATCAAGTTTGCTACTACTGAATGAGGCTTTAGAGCTGTTAGCATCCCTTCAAATATCCTACGTGGATAGAGATGGGACTATCTACCTTCATTTAATGGTTGTTTTCCTTCAACTCCATCAGTGATTAAGGGTGGTGAAACTAGGAGATAGATGTTTCAAGACTACATGAACTTAAATATCCCCCGGCCATGCACCTGACAGATATTCTGAAGGTGGGGAGTGTAACACCGAGCCCCTACCTCATTGTCTTAAGGAGGCGGTGAGGGTTACTTGGCCTTAAGAAATGTTCGCAAGGTGAAAAAGGTTGGCAATAAATGTTGAGGGCTTTGAGAACAAATTGGGGAATGATTATCCCTTAAGACAAAACCAACTAAACCATCCACTATCAATCACTATATGATGCAAGTGAACCAAAAAATTCAAGAATGTATTTCCAAAGGACAACCAATTTGTTCCAAAATACAACCCAAATCCAATACAACCAATACCATATCAGAGTAATGTGTGAAGACTCAATAGAAGACCCAAAATAAGCCAAGGCACACTCCATGGCTGCACACCAAGCTCCATTCTCCATGCTCCACCTAGACATCACGATGCACCACTAAAGGAGGGTGATGCGTTATCTTTTCCCAAGTAATGATACACAAAATATGAAAAGACTCCAATGTGCCAATGTAGGGGGTGAGTACAACTACTCATAGGATTTCCCAAAATTACATCCCTACACATTCCACAAGGATAGAACCGTTAGCACATTTATATAAAATAGTTTATATAAAATAATCTCAAGTGAAACAATTACCATAAGCCAAACACTCCCATACCAAGCCATCTCACCCAAACCAAGTATCCAAGGGAAATCCAAAAAAACATGCCACAAACCTTTTCAACATTTACACATTAGCACCACAATTTTTAACTAACAAAGAAATGCAAAACAAACACCCAAAATAGTGGAGCTTCCATCCAACCCGTTCCCCCATTCACAACTAGCGGTACTTCCCGACAACTTATCCGTTGATGGTGGCTCTTCCATCCACTATCAATCCCCTTTTTATAGTGGTACTTCTTGCCCACTTCCACAAAACATTCCAATCAATACATAACCACACACATAACCGACAAAGGGCACAACAACATGCAATAAACCACTTCCATTACATGTCAACCACTTCAATAAATCACCCATTTATTGAAACCACCATTAAATAATTTTCCATGAAATTACATATTTCCAAAAAACAAAAACATTATTGAAAACCATTTTAATCAACCATTTTCACAAATCATTCATCGCAACCCATTTTAAAATCATTATTTTAAAATCCACAACATCAAACACTTCACCAAAAATCCCATTTTACCCACAAATCCCAAAAACATCACCAAAGGTATTTCTAACCAAATTATCACAAAAAAAAAACAATATATTTTAAACATAAAAAATTAATTCTAACCATGAACCACTAGTTCTAACCAATTGGGTTCGAGAGAGAATCCAAATACCTTTAGGGTTCTTGAGAAATTGACCCACAAGAAATCACACCACAAATCTAGCGAACACACCCCTGAAACTTCTCTAGATCTCCTTACCTAACATTAAAAAGCCTTAAAATTTACATCCAAGGAAACCACAACCCTATATTTACACTCAACAGGGGTATGTATATAAAACCTTGAGAGAGGGAGATGTAGATCTAGAGGAAAACACAAGGAACCAAAGAGGAGAGACTTAACCCAGGGAAACCACCCAGAAACCTCTTTAAAATGCTTCCAAAACGAGTGGGAGAGCACAATCAACCCCTGAGAGCCCAAAATCCTGAGTGAGGATTGAGTGGGAGAGTGTTTGGAGAGGAATGAGGCCAGATCCCGTGAAACTGAGTTTTAAAACCCTATTTTTCTGTGGTTGCACGGTTACCCCACAAGGTTTGGAAAACCGTGCTTTAACCATGTGCATGTAACTGCCTCGAGATCAAGGGTCTGCATGGTTGCCTCACATGGTTTTTCAAACCGTGCATAGGCCGTGCGAAGCCTATTGTCTCCCCCTACACGGTTTCTTAGAGACTCCACATGGTTTCTCCTAATCGTGCTCAAATCGCGAACCCTACGAAAAGCCTCAATACTTATCTGAAACCATTCCAAACCCTCCCAACCTCTACCCAACTCATTCCATGCACTTTAAACACATAAAAAGCATAAAAAAGGCTACATACCTCAAACCTGGGGTACTACATTCTTTTCACTATTCCACATTCTTTCATCGGAAAGTACTGAACCCTCCCTTTGCTGAAAGAGCTTGGGCCACTGCTCAACCATTTGTTTCTACTGATCCCAAGTCTCTTCTTAAAGATGACCATGCTACCAAAAAACATGAACTAATCCAATTCTTTTACCGTGCAAGACTTTCTCTTTCTTATCCACAACCCTCACAGGAAAGTGCACCAATGAAGCATCCAGCTCTAGCTCTACATGATCCCATCGAATCACATGGTCATGATCTGGCTGATACATTATCAACTGCGACACATGAAACACATTGTGAACTATGCTGATACTCATTGAAAAAGCCAAACGATAAACCACCACACCATCCCGCTCAATAAACTCAAATGGTCCAATATACCATTGAGACAACTATCCCTGATTCCGAAATTGATGATGTCCCAACCTAGGAGATATCCTCAAGAAAATATGATCACCCCCTCAAACGAAAACTACTTTTGATGATGGTCCACATACGACTTCGGGCGACTCTGAGTCATCTCCATTCTCTTCTTGATTAGCTTGATCTTCTCTATAGTAACCCGGACAAGGCTCGGTCCAAACATCGAGGACTCAACGATTTCCACACAACATAGTGGAGAACGACATGGAAACCCATACAATGCTTCAAATGGAGCCATATGTATAGATTCCTGATAAATCTTATTGTCAGAAAAATGAACCAATTACAAGTGATCCTCCAATGAGCCACCAAAATCCATGACACAAGCCTGAAAGATATCTTCCAAAGTTTGTATCGTCCTCTCTAATTGACCATCCGCCTGAGGGTGATACGCCGTGATCATAGTCAACTGTGTCCCAAGGGCTTGCTGCAAGAATTTCTGGAAACGTGATGTAAACCTCACATCTATATCGGATACAATTGAAACTAGACCACCGTACCTCTATACCACCTCCTGGATATAGATTTTGGACAGATTCTCCACTGTATGAGATTCATGAATCAGCATGAAATGGGTAATCTTTAGTAGCTGATCCACTATCACCCAAATGGCATCGTGCTTTCTGACCATTCTCATGAGACCTGTGACAAAATCCATCGGTTTTTGCTCCCACATCCAAAAAGGTATTGGTAAAGACTTCAACATTCCATCTGGACTCTGATGCTCTTCCTTGACCTACTGGCATGTCAATCATATCGAAAAAAACTCAGCCTCACCTCTTTTCATACCACCCACATGAACTATGCTTTCAACACTTTATACATTTTTGGAATTCCAGGATGAAAAACACACCTAGAATGATGATAATCCCTGAGAAGATCCTCCTAACATGCAACTAGTACAACCATATGATTCCAAAAACACAGAACTAAATCTCAATTTAGTTTCCAACCCTCAATGGTCTCCCCACCATTGAGTCTCGAATTCATGGTCAAATTCTCAAAATCAGGTATATGTGCCTCTTTAACTAGGCCAACCATGTCAGGAATCAATAATACCAGAAGTATGATCGCTCTATTTTCCTGGTCCTCACATTCTAACTGCATGTCAGCTATAACCGACATCAACTTCCACTGGTCTGATTCCTATTTCACCACCTGAGAAAATGATTTTATACTTAATGCGCATGCCAAAACATTTCCCTTACCCGGTGTGTACATCAAGTAAAAATAAAAAATCTTGAGATATTCCATCCATTCACTTTACCTCTAGTTAAAATCTCTTTGTGTCAAAATGTGCTCTAATCTCTAATGATCTGTATATACCATGAATTTTTCACTGAAGTGATAATGACTCCAAACATTCAAAGCATTGACCCCTGCTACCAATTCCAAATCCTGAGTTGGGTAGTTCTTCTCATGCACCCTCAAATTTCACGATCCATATGCAACCACATGATTCCCTTTCATGAGAATGCACCCCAACCCTGATCTCGATGCATCACAATACACTACGTACCCATTTCCTGGTTCTAAAAAAACCATGATTGGTGCTGATGTAAGGCAACCCTTTAGCTCTTCAAAACACTATTGACACTATTCATTCCACAAGATTGGAATATTCTATCTTGTCAAAGCTATCATCGATGAAGCCAAATGTGAAAAATCAGGATCAAAACGCCTATATTAATAAGCTAGAGCGAGGAAACTCCTTACCTCGAACAAATTATTTGGCGGTTTCCAAGAGATAAAAACCACTATCTTTTCTGGATCAACTGAAACACATCTTTTAGAAATCACGAGTCCATGAAAACAGACGTCCTATACCCAAAAGTCACACTTTGACAATTTGTCATACAACTGGTGATCCCTCAAGATCTCTAACACTGTCGCCAAGTGTTGTTCATGCTCCAACCATGTCTTTGAATAAACCAGAATATCATCTACAAACACAACCACAAATTAATCCATATATCTCTGAAATATCTGATACATCAATGTCATGAATACTACTAGTGCATTCATTAGACCAAAGGGCAGAACCACATATTCATAATGACCATATCTACTTCTAAAAGTTGTTTTAGGAATACTGTCCTTCCTCACTAACAATTGATGATATCCTGACTACAGGTAGATCTTGGAGAACCACCAGGCTCTCCCCAACTGGTCGATCAAATCATCGATTCGTGGAAGTGGATATCTGTTCTTTATTGTATCATGGCTAAGTTGAAGATAATCAACACATAGACTCAAAGTTCCAACTTCCTTTTTTAAAAACAACACTAGCGCTACCCACAGAGATGTACTAAGTCTGATAAACCCTTTGTTTTTTAAGTCTTCCAACATGAATTTCAACTCCTTCAATTTTGTAGTTGTCATCTGGTAAGACAGAAGTGAGATAGGATTGTCCCCCAGAATGAGATCAATCATAAACTACACTTCTCTTATGGGAGGTAACCGAGAGAATTATTTAGGGAAAACATCCATAAAATCATCCACCACTAGTAGAAGAACACTTTGTTCAACACCCTCTATTGATTCCAATGACAAGAACACCAACTGATATGTTAACGTGCCCATTACTGGTGACAACAAACTCGTCGCACCCTGCCTTTCATGCCTCTCTCCTCTAAAGAGATTTCTATCACCATCGTGTGTTGTAAAATCCAATGTCCATGCATTACAGTCGATGTTGGACTTAAACAGCGCCATCCAATCCATTCCCAGGATTACATCATACCAATCCATCTCAATAACTGAGAAATTCCACATTAGCCCAACCTTGACCACAACGATACAACATGCTCTACAAAAGAAACCTGGACACTCTCTTTGACCCAGAGGAGTTTGATGTTTCAAAACCAAAGGCATCATTTCTACCCTTTAGCCTAGCAACTCAACCACACGTGCAACAAAAAAAATTACAAGGCACTCGTATCCAAAAGCACTTGCATCAATGTTGAATTTAAAAGAATATTACCTCGCACCATGGATTGTCCCGACTAATCATCCACGAAAACCTACTCAACTCCAAACAAGGCCTTTATTTCCACACTCTACTCTTTATTTATTTGTTGGGGAATTTGGGTATTCCCAGAATCACCATGACCCACTTTACTCTGCTAACGAGGGGTGTGCTGCTGTCCCCGTCTTGTTGAAGCATACGACGTTTGCGATCCGAGGGGAGTGTCACGTGCACCCGAACTTAAAGAATTTCGACAATAACACTATAGATACCCCATATGCTTACAATTATGACATGATCGAGGTTTTGACATACAATCCCACTTGATATGGCTTATAGAACAACACTGAAAACATCCCGACCTGGTCTGGGGCTTCAGAGGAAGATTGACTGATCCTGCCATTGGATTATGTGTCATGCCCCCGCCCTAGGAATATGTGTCCCTCCTTCACTTGAGCCCAGCGTTAGACTTCCCACAATTCCCCATGGGTACCACCATGCTTCCTTCGCCCGAAGCTCCTATCAAATCTCACTCATCCACCGAGGCTATATTCACCATCATCGTATAATAATCTATACATAGCACTGCTACATTTGAACGGATTTCTTGCCTTAACCCCGCTTCAAATATCCTTGCCTTCAATGATATGCTACCTGCCACCTCAGATGAAAACCACACTATGTTCAATAAACATAGTTGCATAATACATCACAGACATATGATCTTGTGTCAGACTGAAGAAATCAGTCGTGTGCTAAATTGGAAACCTATGTGGGTAGAATTTTTTATTAAATAATTCATCAAAGCCACCCCACGTCATACCCTATTACGTTCCAGCTTTAACTACCAACTCCCACCACTGTAGGGCATGATCATCCAACATAAACGTGGCCAACTTCACTTTCAACTCTACCGGTGATCCCAAGAACTCAAAGATCTTGTTCATTCTATTCAACCATGCCTCTACCCTCTTTGGATCTGAATCACCCCTAATGATGGGTGGTTTCTGCTTTTGAAACTGAACCACATGGTCCACATGCCTTGGTTGATCCACTTTATTTCCACCTTCCACAGCTTGGAATGATTGCACTATACTTTTCACTAACTGGTGGTTCACCGAAGTCTCATGTGCAACCATGTTCTCCTCAGCCACTTTCGGTTGGTCTCTACGATGCCTAACCAGTGGCATTACTATAAAAATAAAATATAAAACCATGAGTCACACTTCTGTTGACATCAATAATTTCCATTTCACGTTGTGTTACACAACACTATCACAATGAGGCTTTCCACCTTTCCTCATTTTACATGCTTCACCATTTCTGAAAATCAAACCATTTTCAAAATTCCACCAGTTTCCATGTTTCAAATCCTTCCATTTTGAAACCAAATTCAGATTACTCGAAATCCACACATTCATATCATGCCATAAATCATAAAAACCCAATGAAATATTCATACTAGAGGGAAATAATTTATACCATACTTGCCATGCTCATCTCATTGGATACACCCATGACAATGAAATATCTAATGCCTATAAGTGTCTCCAACCACTTAGGTACCCAACTCCCTGGTAACATGATGTTCAGTATAAAAGGGTTAGCAACATCATTTTATTCTATACATTCCATGTTCTGACATTCCTATGCCTTGAAACCATCTCAATACAATGAATATACCACAACAAATGTCAACACCAAAACAAACGATCAACACCAATGATCGAACAACTACTCTCACTTGAAAGGTAAGGACTGAACAAACTGATACAACGTGTAACACCCCGACCCTACCTCATTGGCTTGAGGAGGAGGTGAGGGTTACATCGCCTTAAGCGACATTCCCAAGCCACCAAAGGCTTCCCATAAAGAATGAGGGCTTCAAGAACAAATTGGGGAATGATTTTCCTTTAAGACAAAACCAACAAAACCATCCACTATCAATCACTATATGATGAATGTCAACCAAAACATTCAAGCATGTATTCCCAATGGGAAACCATGTTGTTCCACAATACAATCCAAAACCAATAAAACCAATACCATATCAGAGTACTATGCAGAAGACTCCAAAAATACCCAAAATAAGCCGAGCCACACTCTATGACTCCTTACCAAGCTCCATGCTCCAAGATCCACCTAGACATCCTGATGCACCACTAAAAGATGGTGATGCCTTACCTTTTCCCACATCACGATACACAACATCTGTAAAGACACCAACATGCCAAAGCAGGGGGTGAGTATAACTACACAGTAGGATTTCCTCAAATGACTTCCCTACACATTCCACTAGGATAAAACCATTAGCATATTTATATAAAACATTTTATATAAAATAATCAAAAGTGCAACCATTACCATAAGACAAACACACCCTTAACAAGCCATATCACCCAAACCAATTATCCAAGGGAAATCCAAACAAACATTACACAAGACATTTCATCATTTAAACATTTGTGCCACAATTTCCATCTTACATTGAAATGCACAACAGACAACCAAAATGGTGGATCCTCCATCCAACCCGTTCACCGATTTACAACTAGTGGTACGTCCTGACCACTTATCCTTTGATGGTGGCCCTTCCATCCACTATCCATCCCCCTTTTTAGTGGTACATCCCGCCCACTTCCACACAACATTCCTATCAAGCCATAACCAAGAACATAGCCCACCAAGGCCACAACAACATGCAATCAACCACTTCCATTACATTTCAACCACTTCAATAAATCACCCATTTACTGAAACAAACCTTAAATCCATTTCCATGAAATTACACATTTCAATTAAACAAAATATTTATTAAAAGCCATTTTCATCATCCATTTTCTCAAATCATTCATAGCAAGACATTTTAAAATCATTATTTTAAAATCCACAACAAGAAACACTTCACCACAAAAGCCCTTTTCCCAACAAATCCCCAAAACATAACCAAAGGGATTTCCAATCAAATTAGAACATAAAAACACAATTAATTTTAAACACAAAAAATTATGTGTAACAAAGAACCACTATTTCTAACCAAGTAGAGTCAAGAGAGAAGCCACCTACGTTTAGGGTTCCAGAGAAATCGACCCACAAGCAATCACACCTTAAATCCGGCGAACGCACCCCCAAACCCTCTCTAGATCTCCTTCCCTAAAATTAAAAAGCCTTAAAAGTAACATCCAACACATCCAAAACCCTAGATCTACACACAACTGGCGTTGATCAAGAAAACCGAGAGAGAGGAAGATGTAGATCTAGAGAAAAACACATGGAACCCAAGAGAAGAGACTTACCTGGGAGAAACCACCTTCAAACAACCAAGAAACCTCTTCAAAATGCTTTTAAAATGAGTGGGAGAGCACCCTCAACCCATGAGAACCTAAAATCCTAGGTGAGGCTCGAGTGGGAGTGGGTTTGGAGTGGAATGAGGCAAGCCTGAGTGAACTCGGGTTTTAAAAACCTGTGTTTTAATGGCCGCACAGTTAGCCCGCACAGTTTGGAAAACCGTGTTCTAACTGTGTGCATGCTACTGCATCAAGAGAAAAGGTCTGCATGATTACCACTCAAGATTTTTTAAACCGTGCTCAGGCCGTGCGAATCCAACTGTCTCCCCCTGCATGGTTTCTTGCACAACCTGCACGGTTTCCCCAAACTGTGCTCAAACCGTGCTCCCTAAGAAAAGACTCCTAACATATCCGAAAACATTCCAAACTCTCCCAACCTCTACCAAACTCATCACATGCACATTAAACAAATAAAAACATTAAAAAAGGATACACACCTCAATATGGTGGTACTATTGGCAGCACACTATCATTTTCAAGGGACATACAGTTGTGCCAGTGGAACTACGAGTGTAGGTGCTGAGGGTGTTATATAAACCCCCCATGGAAGTATATCCAAGTGTGGTGAAGATGTACCAGATCCTATTTTGTAATTACTGGTGGCCAAGGATGAAGAATTATGTGAAAGAGTATGTTTCTAGATGCTTCACATTCCATCAAGTGAAGGTCGAGCTCCCGGTACGAGCAGGCTTGACCCAACCCCTCGAGATAGAATAGTGAAAGTGGGAAGGGGAATCGATGGACTTCAGGAAGGGGTTACGAAGTACGTACAGAGGGTAAAAAACCATCTGGGTGATCATTGAATGAATCCCCAAGTTGGCCCAGTTCCTTTCTATTCGATTGAAGGGTTTGGTAGAGATCTTGGGACATCTCTACCTTTAGGAGATTATACGACTTCACGGGGTGCCTTCAATGATAGTCTCAGAATGTGATACATGATTCACATCCCGGTTATGGAATGGATTTCAGGAGGCTTTTAGGAATCATCTTCACTTGAGCACAAATTTTCAACCACAAATAGATTGGGAGATTTAGCAGACCATCCAGACCATGGAGGGCATGATTCATTCATGTGTCCAAGATTTTAGTCATATTTTGGAGGACCACTTACCCTTGGTGGAGTTATCATACAACAATAGCTATCACTCCACCATTGGTATGGCCACTTTTGAGGCATTGTATAGATGAATGTGCAGATTTCCTTAGTGCTGGATAGATCTAGGAGAGCCAGCAATCGTGGGACCATAGATGGTACATGCTACCATTGAGGAGACGCATGTCATCCAAGAGTGGATGAAGACTGAAAAAATCTGAAAAAAGTCCTATGATGATAGGCGACAGAGACCACTGAAGTTCTAGGAGAGGGGAAACATATTCTTCTGAGTTTCCCCTTGAAAAGGACTACATAGATTTGATTGAGGCAGAAAACTCTCACCATGGTTTATCGGATAGTTCCTGATAGTTCTGAAGATTGGAAAGGTGGTGTACCTCATAGTACTGCCACCATAGTTGAGGAGGCTTCACGAAGTCGTCCACGTATCCCAGCCGAGGAGATACGTGGGGGACCCATTTCATGTCATCGACCATGGTGAGCATGAGATTGAAGACGATGGACCTATTGTGGAGTACTCGCTGAAGATAGAGGATCGCCATGAGTGGATCCTTCATGGGTGGTCGATATCTCTGGTGTACGTTTTATGGATGTACAACAATATATAAGGGAGAACATGGGAGCGATATGATCATATGCATGCCCAGTTCCCCAGTTTTTTTGTGTAGCCTTTTTTTGATTTCGGGAAAAAATCCCTATGGTGGGGAGAATGTAAAGACCCAAACATTCTATGTTAGTTTTTTAAATTATTTTGGATTATTACGAGTCTAAGAAAATAGACTACATGTAATTTCGATGCCCAGTGTGCCCAACATGAATTTATGAACTTTTTTTGGGGTATGTTTAGTAAAGGCATTGGTGTAATTTTATATCTTTAGAACCAATGCTCAGATAAAAAATCTGAGGGAACCATTGAATCCACAGCATCGACATTCACTTAATGGAAGTTTCACTTCAACTATAATTGGTCTGGAGAAAAGGATATATTTTTGACTTTTTAAAGAAAAGTAAAATAACATGTAATTGATATTTTATATCTTTTTTTTTTCTACCAACTGTTGAGCAGTAGTGGTGAGGACCACAGAGGTGGTAAGACCATTAATTTTTTTGTGTTAATTTCCCAGTTACACTTTGGTTTCATAACCACCCCTCACATAATAAACTTGGCACTTTAATTACATCAATTATTGAGACACTTTAATTACATCAATTAATAAGGAACATAAATTATGTCAATTAATGAGGCACATTAATTACTTCAATTAATGGACACCATTAATTCCTCAAGGCATTGTTCTACTTTCCTAATATTTTTTATGAATAGCTTGGGTTTTTTTTGGAACAGCTTCATCAGGAAAGGTACCCCTGATGAAGTAACCTCACGCTTCCACTGACGGAGAACAGAGGATTAATGAAACCCATTGTTGGATTGATCCGATGGTCGACGGAAAATGAATACCAATTCATGTGAACCTTTTCCTTCTTTGAAAATACCCTTGAACATGGAAGCACCACTATCTACGATGTCCCCAACGAATCACAAGGTAGGGGTTGTCTTTTAATTCAATAATTTCCCTCAATTGTATTTGTAGTTTTTTTATTTGTGGGAGGTTGTTGCAGGGGTTTTGAATGTGTTAAAAAATTATTAAAATGTGATGAAAAATCTCCTACAACTTGTTATGTCGCAAATGCGGAGGAATCAGGTGAAATGAATAATCTCCGGACCCTCCACCACTTTTTTTCTTTTGTTATGTTCTTTGGGGATGGTTTTTCAAATTCGAATGATACACAGGAAAGAGGGTCATGCTATGATGGTGATAGTCTAGGAGGCCTATAGGTGTAGAAGGAAATGGAATAAAAGCATAGGACCATCACTTGAGCCCCGTGAATGCTCCACCAGGGCAGACCGGCCGCATAGGAGTGCGACACTGGGGTGGTCGGACAGGTGGCCGACAACGAATGGTCGGGAAGCCCTAGGCAAATCACCATCGCATGCTGCATTGAAGAAGATGAGGTGAATGTAGGGAGACCGACGCCCAACATGGAGGCACCACCTGGTGGATGTGATTGAAGAGACCGAATGGATCATTCAAGTTATTTCACTAGCTGACCACACACCCCAAGCAGAACGCACCAGGAATTCGGGGCCGGTTCGCGGCCCAGTGGGCCAGGCCCACCACACCCCATCATAGCCTAGGCAGGCCAAGCTATTCCATGGCTCAATGGGCCAAGCCTTCCGCATCCCAGCACGACTGGGCCATCTTAGTCTGGTTCGTGTAAGACCCGAGCCCTTATCGACATAGAAATACATATATGGCCATATCATGCGAACCAGACATTTGTATGAAAAACTGTCTACGACATTGGGATACATTGAGCAAGAAGGTTATTTTTACACACACAACTTTGGTTTTGGAGAATATTGGATTATGGATGGTTTAGATCAACTATGAATCAAATCGGTCCATCAGTAGTAAAATGACAATAACATACAGAACATGCATCTGGTTTACATGGAATCTATTGCGTTAGACCCTCAAGAGGGGTTGGATCATCAGGTTACATATTAGTGTGACTTTGTTCTAGCAGATATTAAACTGATGACTTGAGAAGAAGAGTCTTCAAAGATCATTCTTGCATCGTGCCGGAATCCAATGGTTGGTTGTGACATGAAGAAGAAGAGCCACCAATACAAGCCAGCATCGGAAACTCCAGAGTGAGATGATCTAGCTGTAAGACTAATCATCCCTACCTCTGTACCAGTGACCAAAACGGTTTAGCACCAGTGACCAATACAGGTCAGTATCGAGCGACCAATATGGGTTATCATCTAGATATCAATACGAGTCAGCACCAGCGTCCAATGAGGTTCAACACCCAGCGACCAATATGGGTCAACATATTGTGACATATACGGGTCAACAGTGGAGTTACTACATATAGGATGACATAGCTTTATGAACAGTAATACCCATCCCAATAACCTTGATGTTATTCTATTAGAGTGAGATGTCTTTTTTTGCTTTGTGATTCATGTTTTGGATCATGATTTTGATATCACCTTTGTGAAATTTCATGAGATGTTTTTCTTTTGTGGATTAATGAGAGAGCGTCAGGGGTCTCAGGGTCCCTTTTAGGTACTTTTATACTCACTCCTACTTGGGATCCACCCGAATGTGTGTGTTGGGTGTAGACTACAGACACTCCGAGGTAGTATTTGGAGGTTCGGGACATTGTGGAGCTTGGTGCGACATGTGCAATCAATATCCTCTTCTTCGACATCAGACCTAGAGCAACTACCCTACAACTAGATCTCGAGAGATGATGCGAAAACTTTTTACATTATTTTTAGTTTTTAAGGATTATATTCTAGCACGCTGTATTTAGTTTACAGTTGTACTTGTGGTTGTAATTTACTACCATGGTTATACCATTATTTTATTGATTGTTTACTTCAGATTCCCTTTTGGAGTGTGTACAACTCTCTAAGGCAATCCCATCCCTATTTAGGCAATGGATTTAGGTGGTAGTCACCAAACCATGGCCTATAGAAGGCCGGTTTGGAGTTGTCACCTTTAGTCCCCATGAGATGGGGCATGACATGTTCATTAATGTCATTAATTTTATACACCATTGATTTATTGAAAATGAAACAAAATAATGGTGAACTCAAATGATCAGTAAAGGTTACAGGCAATGAATGCTATCATTAGTAAATAAAGAATGATTATTAAATAATAATTAATATGGAAAGGTAAATATCTAAATATTCATTTCACTACAGAAATAAATTTTCTATCAAGATTATATAATGAATAATGAATATGGTATGGAAAACTACTGAACACAAATTCCATTTAAACATAAACATGTGTACAAAATGCATCCCTAAATTATATCCTGGAAATAATCTCATGGATAGTAATAAATTAAATTGTAAGGAAGTATGTTATTAATTATTGGAAGTATTGACCTTAGGAATCACGATACCTATACCCTAAATACTTGTGCATACATAATATATCTAATGGGTAGGTATACAATAGAAGCCCATTAAACTAAGGCTCGGACACTGATTCATAGAAATAGACTATACATGCATCTAGTGGATATCTCTTCCAAGAAAAAACCTATAAATTCTTATAAAATGAATTCTTTATATATAAAATAATAGATATAATTATTTACCAATATTTTAAGTCACGGAATATTTATACTAGGTAAATAACATAGATTTAGAAATATTTTCCCAATTAAAAAAATCCTACAAAGTAAAACCAAATTTGGAAATGAATATGGTTTAGGAAATAATAATTTCCAAGATAAAATCAATATAGATAAAAAACAATTTAATAATTTGATTGATAAATTATAATATTCATTGAATGAGGGAAAAATCATTCCGAAAATAATGTTAGATTCTATGATAGATTCTTACCTCTTTAATAAATTAAAAATTATAATCACTTAAAATAATAAACAAGAATTAAAACATTAACCATCACGAATAAATTTTTAAAAATGTCAAATATATCAATTTGGATGTATATACATGACATAAATGTGAATATTTTTTGATTAAGAACTATGTCTCAATGAAATGATAACTGAGCCAGAATCACATGCTCTGATAATACCGTTGAAAAGATAATTTGTTAATGAATCAATTATGTACATAAAATTTAATTTTTTATAAAAAGGTATAAGTATATAATAATTTAAAAAAAATCACTACACACATAATATAATGATATCAATGTAAATGAAGTTGTAAAATAGAGTAATGTAAAGATATTTAATTTTGAAATTATTTACCAATAGGTAAATTTCAAGACATATTAACATGAAGGAAATAGATGAAATTAAAATTTAAAATAAACTTAATTATAAATAAGTAATGATATTACACATAAAAGGGTTAGTATATTAAACATAATAAAGAAATTAATTTTATAACATTACAATATAATTCAATGAATGGAATTTGAGAAAACAACCCATACTATGTGCTTCATTTTGGATTAATGAACTTTTATTTCATGTATAATGGTGTGAAACATATTATTAAAATATAATGGAATAATATAAATATTTATAATTTGATATATTAATGTTATATAACACCTGTTCAACCATTCAATAATTTAAACTATTTTTTACAAGGTTGTTAACTACCTCATTTTTTCATGAATATTTTAACATGAATGTTCTGATTCATGAGAATATTATACAGTTCCATCACCTACAAAATGATTTTAATTTTATAAATATTATTTATTCCCCTAATATACATTTTTAGATTCATTATAAAAATATTAACAGTTATAATGGATCACACTGCATCATAGAGATAACTGGTTGTAAGTATACATAAGTGTGGTTATAATTTACATAATACGTGAAAGGGTAAGGAACGAGGTGATATATTAATTTTAAATAATCAATATCATGTCACATATAAAAAATATATTAATTAAATTTATTCTTGATACATTATAATGAACAAATGAAAAACAAATCCCATTGTTTCCTGAGATAGTAGTTCGTCGTACACCTGTGTGACACTAGCATATAACAAACAGAATTGAAATTAAGAATATATATATAATATTAAATTTAATGATGTAAAATTATATCATAAATATTATATATTCATTAAATCCATTATTATATCCAACTATTATAGGTTTTGAGGGAAAATTAGTTGCATATTTTTTTGACATAGTAGTCTATTGTACACATGATCAATGATTTCATTTCCCATTAGATATAAATGAAGATATATATAGTTCATACCATTAACCTAATAAGATATATTTATATTATAGATTCTGGAATTATTATATTATAATTATTAATACATATATAATTCTTAAATAATATGAGAGAAAATGAGAGAGCTTTATTTATACGATTAACTTCTCTTAGAGAAACCAGTTTGGGATATTCCCTCAAGGACACTTGTGTTAGCATTTTTGGAAGACCAAGAGATCTAGAATGTTTCTATGGGTGTTAGTGAGATTATTTTTGGGTGTATGGGGATCCAAATATCATGGGAGATGTGAATAAGTGTGTGCATGTAGCTACCTTTTATAATTAAGGAGCATAATTTTTTAAATACACAAAACACCACTATAATGGGAAGTCAACCTCACCCCAAGTCCCCAAAAAAATTGATAAAAATGTAATTTGAGGGAAGGTGTTGTCCAACAAAAAACTCCCCCATGAACAAAAAAATCATATGTTAAACATATAATTCATTAACATCAATGTTTCCTTTATTTATTTCTATTTTTTCACAATAGTAATTTCAAATTTTCCCTAACATATTACTATTTTCACAATAGTAACTAATCTTTTTTACCTATGAAATTTACAATTTTCAGAATTAAAAAACAAATCTAATTATATACATTGTAAAAAATGGTTATAAATATGAAAATAAACTTACAAAATAAAAGACATAGTTCTGTTGAATGTTATTTTTAATAGAACCATGTGTATCATGAAAAATTCTGTTTTTTATATACCATGGTAATACGGTTTTTTACTATTTAGGGGAAAATATGAATATTATAAAAGGAAAATTGATCCACCAATGTAATATTCTTGATATGATTCTACATATAGTAAAAATATTTTTGAGGATATGATTCTTGGCATTTTGAATAATCTAAAAAAATATTATTTATAATAAAAAATATTAAGGATAATTTTGATCGAACTCATTTAATTTTACATTAAAAACATAAAAAAACATGGAATTGAAATAAATAATTTTAAAACCATTATATAATGTTATATATATCTACTTAATTAATGTAATACAATATTTAATTCATTAAATATTAAATTTAATACATTTAGTATATTTTATTTTTTTTCGATTATATAAATAATCAATGGGTTTGCGTTGATTCAGAATTTATTGTAATTATATCAATAATAAAATTTTAAATTAAATAAAAAAAATGAAATTAATCTCTTTATAATAAAAATAATAATAAATATTTTTTCACATATTTATTTTTTTCCTAATACGAACAAATAATTGATAACAAAAAATCATGAGGGTAAAATTTTTAATTTTTCATTACATAAATATTAATATAGGTTAGATTAATATAAACCTATCAAATAAATAAATAAAAATTAAATCATAATGTAATATAAGTATAAATATAGACATTAAATATTATTTAGATAATTTATATGTCATTTTAACCCTTTTCATCTTAGTATAACCCAATGACGTACAAATTTTAACTGTAATTATGGTAATTAATTATTAGTGTTTTAACTATCTAATAAGATAATAAGTAATTGGACCTTATTATATAATTTTAATTATTATAAATAAAAATATTTAGTACAATTTTCATAATTATATTCATATATGTTGAAATTTTTAATTGAAATTTAGACTAAGAGTGTTGATGAAAAATTGGTTTTCCAATAAGAAATTTATAATAATCTTAGAAAAATTTAATATAAAAATTCAACATGAATATAATTCCAATGAATTTAATTTTATTAATTATGATGTAATTTAAATAATTTTTCTTTTAAATAAATTTTAATTCTTAATGGGAAATTTTAATTATTAAAAGAAATTGTATTTTATTATAAATAACATCCTTTTTAACTATTTATTATTAAATTATACTTTTAAATTTTTTTTAAAAAATAATTCAAATATAAATAAGCATTTATTATTTCAAATATGAATTTAATTTTTTTAAAATAATTCTATAATTTTTGATAATTAATTTTAATGCACGTGCGTAATGTGAGATAAAACATTCTTTTATAAAAGTATTGTTCTATAAATATCACTTCTATTTATTTCAAATGATTCTAATTTTATATATAATTAATATATCACTATTTAACCTATTATATCCATGCATAAAAAATAATTTCGATAAATTAGTTATTTTTTTTAATACCCTCCAATTTAACCACTGGATTATTATGGTTACAAAATATATTACTATTTTACTTGTATAATATGGTCTGTTTAAACTCAATGTTTAATGTCACATATACTATCAAACAAAATGTTATTCTTTTAATATCCCATAATGTGAGATTCAATGTAATGACCATGTCATAAATATTACATATTCTACTATTTGTGAACTATAATTAACATTTGTTTGTAGTTTCACTATATATTTTTCAAGAATTATAAAATACACCTATATAGTAATCCCATAAAGTAAAAGTTTACACATAAACTCAATATCATTTTTTCCCAAAAAAGAAAATCCCTTTAAAATGAAACAAGATTCATTATTAGAAAACATCTTCAATAACATCATCATGATATATTATTTATTCTTAAAAATCATTAAAATATTTGATAAACCTTATATAACAATGGTTGGGACCAAAAGATCAATAATAGATATAATAGAAAGGAATCATTCAGTTCAATGTGAAGAAATAAAGTTTTTTTCTTTAAACAAACATTTTTTACTTTGGTATATGATTTATTTTCTACTTCAAAATGAACATTCTCTTACCGTTTCAATGTAAAAGATATACCGGGACAACAATTTATAAATCATATTTTGTTCATGTAGGTACCTTCAGACATCATTATAAAAAACCCATTCAAAACCCTTATATAGGGAATAACCTTATAGTCGAATTTTATCTACGTAGTACCCAATGAATTTGAGAACTATTATAGGACATACACATCATATGATCTATCGCAGGCTCACTTATTTTTCATGAGCTATAATGGAGATCAATCCTTCATATATGATATATCAAGATAAACTAGAATCTATACTAGGGTAAAACCATTTATTCATAATTTCAAATGACCAAATCACGAATGAAACGAATGAGATGTCTTTTAATACCTTGTAAAAAAAACATTTAAATATAAAAATATCCCTTCCTAGTAAAAATACCTAGCAGAAAATTAACATGTGAACATAATAATGAAAATATTTTCTTTGAAATGAGATAAGAAAATTTATAATGAAAATTTTAATGTAAAAAAGAATTTTGAAAGAGAGAAATTTAATTCATGTTATTAATTTAAAAATAATCTTTTAAAATTTTTATAATGAGATTAAACAAGATATTTTAAAAAATGATTTTATAAGACATCCATTTACATTAATCATTACAATGATTGCATTTTGAAAAAATTACAGAGAAACTGGAAAGCATGATTTTTAAAACATTCATGTCCATATAAATAAATTCAAATAATATTTTTTAAAAATGGATTCATATATTTTCTTCTTGGGGGTAAAATTACTTTTGAACAAAAAATCAACACACACATAACATGAAAATATAGGGCATAGGCCCCAAAGGGGACAACCAACCCATGAAGCCTTATTTATTTCATACACAAACTATAGGTTTAGTGTGCCTGAAGGCTATCACATAGCCCAAAATCCTAATTCATAATCATCCCAACATAATCCGCCCTCTGTCAATAGGTTGGTATCTGGTCAACGTAATTTCATGCCGGTATAAAGCTCATGCCACCACCTGCGTGTGTCATCATCTGGGTCACCACCTACACATTACTGCAACATTGTCTTCACCCAAAAGGGATTCAACGCAAGATATACTATATTCTAGTAGAGATTTTTAACCTCTCAAGTATATGATCATTTTCTAAATAATATAACAACGTAGATAAATATTTATTAAATAAATCTATAAAACATTTAAAATGACGTTTTAATTTTGGAGTCCCTTACCTTGAGTCTGAATCATCAATTACAATCATTATATTCCTAAGTAATAATTATAGGTAAATAATTTACATTCATGATAGTATTTTTTAATATTATTATTATTTCAATATCACATTTTACCCTGATATACAAATTACATAACTATTTATGTTCATATCAAGTGTTTTTGTGATATTTAGTACTTGAGTACAAAAGGATTTTGATTGAATGTTTATTATCAATTTTTTAGTAGTACATATTCTACAGAATAATACTAATGAAATAATTACCATTATTATAAATCAATTATACCTTTAAATCCATCTGTTTGGAATGGGTATGAAAAATGAACTACTTTACAATCATGGATCGAGTATGCCAACAAACGCATGAGTAACATTTTCATTTTTAAATGATTTTTATGGAAAGAATATGATAATTATTTTATATTTTCATATTAATAATTATATTATAATAATTATATTAATCATATAAATATAACTTTATATATCATCATGAGATGTGGCGGTGAAAAATGAATCACATCACATTGTAGTTGGGATAGTTCACACATATGCATAAAGGACATTATCGTGCTTCTATGCATGGAATGATATGAAACATATTTATATATTATCATTTAATAATAAAAAATTTAACATGGATATTAGATATAAACATTAATTCCATCATTATACCCTATCATGAGGGATGGTGATCGAAAATGAATTTCATCGGTTCATGATGAGGCAGTCCAGAATACAAAAGAATGATAACTTTTTTCTCATTTGATGGATGTGGAAATGAATTTATGTTACCCTAATGACATAATAAAATATAATTATGTGAATTATACTAGATTAAATGTTTCATCCTTGGTGAAGAACATTTTATGGGCGAGGAAGAAGAAAAAAATAGAAACACTTAATAAAAAACTATACCTCTTCTCTGGATGATATCTATTGGTTAACACATTAACACATATATGGAGTATGTTGTGAACAAAATAATTCCTCGAAAATTTCTAAGCAGGAATAGTTTTTGGAATATCTTTAATGATCCAATTTTTTTTAATAGTGATAAAATGATATGAAATGATATCATTTCATTGGAGAGGGGAGGGGCACTCTTGAAATGCCAATAAATATTTAGATAATATAAATTAATTTTCTATTACAGATAAATCCAATTGGAGTTATTTATAACAATGTGTTAGGATGAGTATAGTTCTTTTCATATAACATTTTATGGACTTGTTTTGGTCACATTATTACCATTTTCATTTTTAACCATTTTTAACCCTTTAAACTCATACTGTGGCAACATGGATTTCTACAACATAAGGGTTAATATAGAAGCATAAAATTGATAATGACACATAAATTAATCATTTATAACATTTACAACAGTTCACCAATAATAGTTGATTTTTATTATATTTTTATGATTTTTATATAATTTAATAAATTATTATTTATTTTAAAATATCATTAATGTAAATTTTGATAGTATTTGTTACATTAGTTTTATAAAAAATATCACAATAACAAAATATACTAGAAAAGAATAAATACACCCCCATTATGTCAAGGGAAAATTAAAAACTCTTTTATGAAATTAAATAACTCTTATTATATTTATTATATTATTTTTTAATATCATAAATTTGATAATTACATTGACTAAAAAATTTATTCATCATCGTTGTATAATTATTTGAATAACTATTCATTAAATAATAAAAAAATAACTATATATGGTGAATATAGATATTTTACCTTAGAAATAATATTTATAATAGAATATACGCTCTATTTAAACCAATGTTAAAAATATTTTACTTTTTAAGAATAACAGTTTCAAAGTTTGACTTCTCATTGAATAAAATTTTATAAATGTTATATTCTAGTAAAAATAGCCATAATTGGTCTAATAAAAAAGAAATTATTTCTCATAGAAGAAAAAATCATATAGAATAAAATATTTCCAATTTTTGTGGTCATTTTTAAATGTTCATAATATTATTTTTACCCTTAATTACCTGATTTCCCATAACCAGTGTAATAAAATTACTAGATTTACTATTCATATTGTCCTAAAATAGAAGAGGATATTTGCTAATACTATTCATTAAAAAAAATGTGGAATCCATTTTTTAATATTTATAATAAATAAGTGGCTAATATTAATTTAAAATTATTTCTATAGATGGGGTGATAAAGCGTGTTTTTATTGTGAACATGTTCAAAAGATCAAAAAGTTTTTATATAAAATTTTAACGTGAGAAAGAATAAAATAATATAAACTGGATTAGTTGACTTCTAATTGGTATAATTTTTATTTAAAACCAATTTAACATTTTTTTTATCATTATTTATGTTTATATAAAGATGTTTTTTTCAATTAAAACACATTATTATTTTTACTATTCATCAAAAAGTGAGACTTATAAAAAATTCCAGAAATCCATAAAATGTAAATTTTGAAACACTAATTCTAAAAATGATGTTTATGATTGAAATAAATTCTATTAAAGTGTAAAATTTTGGTTTTCAATCATGTAACTATCACAAAGAAACAAAAAAACTTTAGGAAAATAATGCTTTTTATATATAATGATGTTTTTATATCATTTCTAGAAAACAAATTGGATAAATGTTAAACATTTTATTTAAAATGTTATATATTTTATTACAGCAGTCATAAAATGTTTATTTATTTATTTAAATATATAATCAAATATTGTGCGCACTTAAATAGTTTGTAAAAAATATATTTCCTTTTATTTTCAATACAGTTTTATTTCCATTTATAATAATTTGTTCACTAACGAATTACCCATATATACATGTGTATAAAATATTTCCATCATTTAGTTAATCCATTTCATACCCTAAATTATAATAGTTATGTTTTAATGGTAACATTTATATTCTAATATTTCTTCATTCATTTATGTTTGATGTGGCATATTGTTTACACTATCAAATATAGTGTTTCCTTTAACAAAACATGCAATGTTACATCCACCCATTAATAGGTTATTTCCTCTCAATTTTAACTCAATATTAGTATCCATGTTTTTAATTTTCAGGTTACCTTTGTTGAAATCCAACAACGTGAAAATTATTAATAAAATATTCACTTTAAAATAATTTATGGGATGCATGAAGATTATCTGAGATAACACACACTTAGTTTCCATGTAAGAAAACATGGTTATTGAAGATAAAACTAAATATCAAGGTATTATAGTGAGAGATATTTAACATCTTCATGAGAATGTGAATAATCAAAAAGACATAAATTTTTTATTGGTTAAAATGTCATTGATTTATCAGTATGAAATGTAAACGGGTAATATTTTTTGTCAAGATTATGTTCAAACAGTTTCAAAATTATTTCACTACCTCAAATAAAAACATAATGCAATTTACATACATAAAAAGTATAACATCATCATTTAATAAATTTCCTTCAAAATTTAAACATTTTTTTGAAACTATGAGTATTTAAGAGGATATTTGTGTAACTAATGACATATTATCAACATATAGGGACTCACATAATTAAATATAAATAACTGCCAATTTCTCCATTAATGAACAACAGAAAAATTGTTACGATAATAAAATATGATTACCCAAAAATAATAAATGTATATATTTTGAAAATATACATTATTCTCCACAATTGAACTATAATACCAAAATTTCATCATATATCTTTAAAAAAATAACTATCCTTAAAATTCATAAAAAATATTCTCGCATAATATATAAACCCAAAAATTACACTTTTTTTATCACAAAGACTTCCTAGATTTGATAATATCACCAAATAAAATCAATGAATTTTTATTTCGCACTACACAATGTATTTTATAAATCACATAATCTCTATGATATGATAATATTTTTTATAAACAAACTAAATCAATATAAAGACCAAATACAATCATATTTTCCTCCAAAAGAAAATTCCACATTTATCTCTAATAATATATTATTTACATTAATGGTTATATTTTCCATTAAAAATATTTTCCCAAAATCAATATAATAATTATCAATTAGATAGTTTAACTAAAAAAATTTAATGCTCACCAGGGTTTCATGTAGTCTAGTGGTAGGAGGTTCCCGTGTGTCAGCCTTTTTTGTGTTTTAAATACTTAGGGACTTACTAGAGCCAACATAATATTACAAATCCAACATGTTTTCCTTTTAAGAATCCATATTAATATAACCCTTAAATATTTATTCACTTTTCAAAAATCCTAAAAAATAATTGTAATATGTTTAAAATTAAAATATTATCTCATACCGTTCAATTCCATAACAAAATATAATAACCCATAATTACAAAAAAATGAATTCCTCAAAAAATGTCATTAGTCACCTTAACATATTATAACATAAATCCTCCAAACAAACTATAATTTACTAATCTTTTGATAAACCATAAAATAAAAATCAATACTAGTATCAATAACATTGAAAATACATCATAATCTCCACGGTTTATTATACTATCCTTTTACCACAAATGTATGGACTGAGCCTTAAACATGGAAAATTCTAGTGTTCTTGAACCAGTATTCAGATTCAAGGATCATTTTAGATTACACTTTTAGATAATTAGGTCACAGAAATATGTATTAAACCCATAAATTACAACTGGACACTTATACTAAGTACCATTTTTCACATAATGAATCTCTTATAAAATTAAACAGGATTTCTTATCAAGAAACCTCTTTAATATTTTAAACATGATATATTATTTGTTTTTACCAAACATTAAGATCTATGACATACATTTTAATACACAGTATGAGAACAAATTCATTACTATGGTTTAAAAATTAAGTAAACAACTAGTCCCATAAAAACACATTAAAATATTCATTAAAAATACATTTTCATCCTGAAAAATATATAACATTTTCTTTAAAAAGATCAGTATATTACAGATTTAAATTAAAATTATTCCATGAAAACAATTTTCAAAAATTAAAATTCATATAGGTACCTTAGGACATCATCATTACGAAACCCTTATAATATCCTTACAAATGGAATAACCATGTGGTCAACTTATATTAATTGAGTACCCAACACATTGAAGATAAATAATGTGTGTCTCCCATCATATAAGATATATAATCCTCTACACTTTCTGTGAACAATAATGAGGCTCATCTATTAATATAGGCTATATCGGGTTCACCCATGCCTTATAATGGGGCTCAACCCATCATATATAATGTCTATGGACCAAATCATGAATAAAAATTTTGAAAACTATTTCAACACCACGTGTAAAACACATCCATGTATCAAAATACCATTTTCAAATGAAAATCAATTTTAAATTCTAAAAATTGTGCCTATAATAATGATACCATTTTTTTTGAAACTATGTATGAAAATTTATAACATATATATTAAAGAAATAATGTTTCATGAATCACAGAAATTATATTTTTATATATATATTAAAAAATTTCTATAAAATTTTGTAAAAAGAAAGTGGATTTTATAAAATTTAATTTTCTAAATAAATTCCTTCACCAAAAACCATAATAAGATATATTTATCAGTAAAATTATAAGAAAATAGAAAATATTATTTTTTAAAAAATTAATGTTCATATAGATAAAATTAATATAATATAATATTAAAATCATGGACATTATATCCAATTATTTAAAAATAGATCTTTAAAACATTTAAAACACTGTCTTTTATTTAAGGAGTCTGTTACCTTGAGTCTGACTCATCAGGTACAATACTTATATGCCATAATTATAAAACTAGGTTAATTATTTACAATATTTATAACCTCTTTCAAGTGTATTATTAATTTTATATCACTTATTATCATGTTATAAAAATTAATTAATAAATTTTGTTCACATCAGTCATTTTTACTATCGTTGATACTTAAGTCCAAAATGACTTTAATTTGTTTCCTATAGTAAAATTGGTATTTATTAAATCATTTAAAGATAAATATTAATGAAATAATAATAATTTTTTTAAATCAATTAAACCTTTAAATATATCAATTAAATTTGGGTATGTAAAATGAACTATGTTACAATCGTGGAGGTGGTAGGCTTTACATATGCTTGAGTAACATTTTCATTTTCCAATGATCATTTTTGAAAGAAGGTATGTCTACTTTTCAATTTAAATTATTATATTAATATAATTACTATATTACTAATCAAACTAATTTTAGTTATATATATCATTCATGTGATCTCATGAATAAAAATGAAACGCATCGCTCTGTGGAGGTGATAGTTCACACATATGCCTGAATGATGATATAATTTTTCATTGCATGGAATGGTTATAAAATATGATATATGATATATTAATAAATATAGTAATTTCATGAATATTATATAAAATTAGTAATCACATCATTATAAGAATTATATATATATGGAGATGGAAAATGAATATCATTGGTTTGGGAGGCTGTAGTCCACTGTACACCTGAAAGATAATTTTTATTCCCATTTTATGGAAGATGGGATGACTTTAGGTTATGATACATTCATAATAAAATAAAATAATATGGATAATACTACATAGTTTATTTCATAATTATTTAATAATATTTCATGGATGTGAATGATGAACCACAACAGAAACACTTTATTAAAAAGGATATATCTTCTTCAAATGATCTTAATTGATTAACATAGTAACACCTATAAGAAGAGTATTTTGACTAATATAATGTCTATATAATGTTTCTAGAGATTATAGTATGTTATATGTTTATAAAATGGTTTAAACAAATGGGTTTTTATGTGTAAAGAAATGATAAGAATATGTGTCTTTTTATAGAAGAGTGGTGCGGTATATTTGGAATTTCTCAAATAGTTATATTAATATTAATTAACTTTTAATTAAAAATTGACAAAATTGATATATTTAAAATATAGTATGATTATCGTTCTAAATTATCTCATATAATAATATTTGGAAATTTTTATGTAACATTTCATCCCATAAAATCTAGTTTTAACCCTTATTTAACCCTTTCAACTCTTACCGTGAGAACATAGATTTTTACTCGATAAGGGTTAGTATAGTAACTATAAAATATGAAATATCACATAAATATATTATTTATGAAATTTTAATCTTGATCCATATCAATTGGGATACTTTGAAATTTTTATGAATTTTATATAATATAATTAATTTTTTTATTTTAAAATATAATTATTGTCAATTATGACACTATACATTAAATGAGTTTTTCAAAATATCATAAAAACAGTAAATATTCCAAAAATCACTTTTAATGCATCCCTAATATATTAAGGTAGTATATAAAATTTATTTGTGACATTAATTATATCATGTTATATTCATTTTTATATTTTTAATATAATTTATTTTATATTTATATTAATTAAATTATTACTCGATCATTATTGTATAAATATCTAATATAAATATATCTTTACTAAAAATTTAACATAAATTTATATGATAAATATAAATATTTTATTTTTCAAAAAAACCATTTAATGTGAAAAATTTCTCACAGGTGACCCCATAATAATAATTATTTAACCTGTTAAAAAAAATTATAGAATTTCTGACTTTTCACTCAATGAAATTTTATAAAAGTTATATTATCATAAAAATAGAAATAAGTAGTCACATAACCAATCCTAAAATTCTTATTGATAAAAAATAATAAGCCAACAAAATTGAATCTTGTTTTAGTGTCATTTGTTAAATTTTTTAATAATATTTTTACACTTAATTACATGATTTACCCCTAGCCATGGTAACAAAATTACTAACCATACTATTCCTATAGTAAATAAATAAAATTTGACTATTTATTAAAATATAAATTTTGATTAAAAATATTGAATAAATTTTTTATAATTTTCATCTCAAAAGTGGATAAATTTTATTTAAAATTAAACCAATACAAGGGGTGATAAAGCAGGGTTTAAAGTGAAAATGTTCAAATGTTTACTCTATTTTTATATCAAAATTAAATATTAAATAGATTGAAATGAAAGAAACAAAATTAATATAAGTTTAGTGTTTATATTTTTTCTTCGAAACAAATTCTTTTTATAATTTACCATTATAAATTATTTAGATGAAATTTCTGTTTTCAATTTTAATATAATATTTTTCAATATTTATTAACAAATTAAACATGTCAAAAAGCAATCAAGAATTCAACCAATGTAAATTTTAAATCTTATATTTTAAACATTAAGTATATTTTTTCAAATAAAACATATGAAATTATAAAAATTTACGTTTAAAACAAATGAGTCATCAAAAAGTCATAGAACTTCCTTAAGAATAATATTTCATTTTATCTGTAATGGTAGATTTATATTTATATCATGGATAGAAAACATATAAGATGAATGTATATATTTTATTTAATATATAATATATTTCCTTAATATAATCCAAAAAATATTATTTATTAATTTTTTCATATAGAACTCAATATGAATATTAAAATAGTATTTCAGAAATAGAATTCGTTTTATTTTCCAAAATATTTCATATTGATTTATAAATAATTTCTCACCAAATGATGAATTATATATACACGTTTAATCCATATTTTCATAATTTATTTAATACAACCCATAACCTCAAATACAATGGAAATTTTATATTGATATCATTTATTATAATAATATTTAGTTGTTCATTTAGGCTTGATGTGACATATCATGTTCCCTATTGAACATAGTGTTTACTATTTAAAACTATGGAATATAGATTATACGACCCATAAATAAACAAAACACAAAAAATATTATTTTGCCCGTCATAGTTATGATCTATTTTGAAAACCCACTCCATAAAAAGGGTTAATAAAACGTCTTCTTTATAAGAGGGAATGTAATGTATAAAGAACATCTAGAATGATATATACCATAGATTCAATGTAGGAAAACATTGTCTTGATGTGAAAATATAGCCATGTAATAAAAGTGTAAATAATTATTTATTTTGATAGATATCATTTATCAAAGGAAATTAAATCATCATTAGAAATTCTACAACCTCCAAATCATAAATATTTTTTGATATAAAAATAATTGATTCATTATATATGAAGGTAATTTGATTTATTTTTTCTTTCAAGAAAATTTTGATATTTTTATGGATTATTTTAGTATAATGAATGATTACACATGGAAAATATACTGACATTAGACATAAAATTTCATCATTTAATCAATTTCCACTAAAATGTCATCTTTTTCTCTAAATAATGTGTATTCAAGATGAATTTTCATGCATGAAGTATAGAAATAAAATTCTAATGAATAATAAAAGTCACCAAAATCAGATAATCATATCTCTATTGAAATAAATTATCATATTTACCTAACGGTTATCGATACCTTGAACTATACATCCACAAAATGTAATGTCATTATTTCTTGAATAAATTTTTAGTAAAACTCATACTAATCCCAAGGGTTCACTTCCAATTTATAACTCTAAAAATACTCTTTATAATCCTTGACATCTCTCATTTGTATCCTAAAAAATAATATCTGTGATTTTAAAACTATGATTTCTGTTAGATATACCACCACAATAATGTTTAGACTTAACCTATATCACTGTTGTATATCACAAGTTTCCATAGGTTCTGCTAATTAATTTACCATAATGATTTATAGAAAAATGTGAATTAACCCAAAAATATCACATACTATAGTAAAACTATTTCTGTAGTAAAGATACACTCTCCATAAACCAGAATGACATATGAAATATACCTGACCAATTGTTTTTTTTTATTATAACCAGATGTGTATATCCTATAACCATAAACACTTATAATGTCCATATTGGGATGCATTAATAGGAATACCACACAATCTATCACTTACCTAAATATTAACATGATATCCTATATATAGACTTATATTCAAAGTAATTCATAGAGTTATGTTAGTTAATATATTTATTCCTAACTCTTATTCCTATGGTATATACTAAACATTTTTTATACCAACTATAATAACCCAAAACCATGAATCCCAAGGTTGGTGGATATAGTAATACATTAGTGTTAGAGACAAGAGATCATATCAAAATGGCCCAAATTACTGAGTAGTTTTTTTCAACTAGAAAAATAAATGATTTCCATATTATATTTGTATTCGAAAATTTCATAATAATTTTATTATCAAAAATATAATTAATCGATAAATAATATCCAAGAAAATCATTCACAGTTCACTTTCAGGATGCTTAGTAATGTAATAAAATTAAGGGTGATCTCGTGTTTTTACCAAGGGATACGTAAAGTGGAAGATATTATGAATTAATAAATAATAATCAATAAGAAATAATAAATACTAAAATCTAAAAATATAAAAACACATTCAATTTAATCAAATAAAATTTTCATATGATTAGATAAGGAATAACCAATTTAAGAAGCTGAATATCTGAAAAAATTCCATTTTATTAAATAAGATTGGGAAAAATGTATATATCAATAATTTAAATGAAATAATATAATCGATAATAACAATTCAATTCTTATCAAATGAAATTTTTAATTATATCATTTCATGATATTTGGAATTATGATACCCTTAAACCACAAACCCATTCAAATAAGGCTACCCAACTAATTTGTTTCATGAGAATATTGTTGAATCAAGCTGAAATTTATATCTATGATCCACCTATAACATCATGTGAAACAAAATTTCCATATATCAAATAAAAATCTCATTCATTAACATCATGACCATTTATTAAATATCAATATTGAGTAATGAATACAGTTTTATCTTTATTTTCCCAGTTAATGAAATAAATATCAATGTAAACACTATATGTAAAAATGGAAAATGGTTTTTGAAATTATAACATCATTGATAAAAATAATATGGATAGAAAAGTTATTTCAAAATATTAAGGATAAATGATATGCATCTTTTAATGAGAGTAAAAAAAATTTCCATATAATTTGAGAATATAAAATTTATTCTATAACTTTGAAAACATTTAAATTCTAATCCCCTAAATAATAATAGATAATTTTAAAATTATAAACCATGAATAAGTATGTATTCATGTTAAATATATCAGAGGTGATGTATATACACAACATAAAAGTGAATATGTGCGTACTAATAAATATATATCAATGAAATGGAAATTGTGATGAAATGCATTAGAATGATCGTACCACTAAATAGAGTATTTTTAATTGAATATATTATGTGAATCAATTATAAATGAATATAAAACGTGTGTAAAGAAAAATAATATTATCAAATTTAAATATACACAAAATCTGTTAATATCAATGAAAATAAATTTGAAATGTAACCCATTGAACATAAATCATTATATATCATTATTTACTACCTGGTAATATTCATTTAAAACCCCCTTGGTTGAAAAAATTAATATTTAATAATAATATACCATGATTTATTAACAATTCCTTATATTATATTAAATAGGGGCAATATATACTACCTATAAGAAAATTATATGCAAAACATTACAATATGACTCATTGAATAAAAATTAAGACAAAATCATTACCTCATTATTAATTTGAGATTAACAGGATTTAACCTCATTTATAGTGTTGTGAAATTTATTATTAACTTATAATTTAAATATATTAATTTTTATAATATCATATATGATCCTTTTATAATGTAACATAACAAATATCTAAAATGATGAATTTTTTTTTGACAACATGTATGCCAAACCACACTAAAAATAAAAGGGAATATAACACCCTAAGACTTTACAATATATTAATTTTTTAATTATATTTAATACATTCAATATATTGTTTTATTCAAAATGTTATTTTTATCTCTCTTACATGAAAGACTCAAATGATCTTATGTTAAACACAAACATTGAGTTCGAATGAAATGTGAAAATATTGTTATTTAATATAATGGTTATAACCCATCCATTAAATTTTAATATAGCAATAGTATTAAATAAATAATGAAATATATATTTTTCACTAATTTTTAGTAATATATTTATTCTTAATAACATGATTATCATTTAAATAGAAGAAAAATGTTTTCTAGAAAACACTACATTTCTAAAAGACATATTTTTTGGGATTTATTGAAATTATTTAAGAATACAATTATATTTTTTGAAAAGTTATATGAAAATATATATTTTTTAAATTATAATATAAATATTATCTTAGGATTATTTTTTAGATTTGCTGAGAAGTTTTATTTTTTGATGTATATAATAATAATACTTATTTTTACTTGAAAACAACTTTTTTGATGAAAATATTTATAAAGATAGAATATATTACAAGTTTTTAAAGAAAATGTATTTCAATTTATGTTATTTTAATCATTTTCATATTTAATCTTTATATAAAAATATTTTAAATTTGTTAACATTTTCACTTTTAAACCCCACTTTCTCATCACATTTGGGGGATTAATTTAAAAATTAAAATTTTCATTTTTTAATATTGAGTTTGGAAAAATGGAGTCAATATTTAGAATAAGAATAATTTAAAATGTATAATAATTTTAATTTATTTTTTACCACAATGAATAGTGAATGTTCTACAATTTAATTACAATGATTACGGTAAAAATCTATTTAATATGAGTTAAACTAAAAATATATGGGAAAAATAACATTAAAAATTGTCTAAAAACTATTTAATGGAAATATCTCAACTATTTTACCACTAATCATCATGTGTGATCCAATTTTTTTCAATTGTTTCTTAATAATATCTTGGTGGCACTCAATTCTTTTAAAAAATATATAGTCTATCTTATCCCCCACCTATAAAAGGCCACTCCCGCTTCTCTCCTGGCCACTCATTAAAAAACATTTTACTATCCAATAAATACCCATATAATTTCCATAATTACCTCCCCTTATATTAAAATCATTAATTTTTTTATGGAATCCTACCATTTAAGTATTTAGTTAAAATCTAATATGGACACTCGATGATAAGGTAATGTTTTTCATTAAGCGTCTTTATTTTACTTATTTCTCCCTATCCCTTATTTTTAAACACTTGAAAATAATAATAAAAATAATATCTCACAAATACATGGATGTTTTTATAATAATTTTAATACCTAAAACCATATCCACTTTGATGAAATGTGTTATTAAATCAATGTTCGTATATATGATATACTACCACCTTGGGAAATGATATCGTTTGTTTTTCCATCTCCACCTCTCAAGGAAAGGAATGGTGATAGATATAAGGTAAATATATGATATTTATAAAAACATTCTACCTATAGATTCAAAATATAAAATATATATTTACCTATTATTAAATAGGATATGTTATGATGTATCTCATGCGTATGGTAGACTACCGCCTCCTGAAGCTATGTGATATATCATTCCGAAATGCTTGACATGAATGGAGATAAAGAAAAATTTAATGATTATATGTGATATATATGAAATAATTATGATATTATTGAAATATATATCATTCTATAAAGATAATATATATCATTTTATTTCTTTCTTTTCCACTCTTGAAAATATGATAACCACATTTGTGCGTTTGTGGATGAAAAACATTATAATGTGATGTGTCCCACTTTTAATCAACGAACCAAATAGATGAAAAATATAATTATATAAGATTTCATATATGATATTATGATCATTTTGAGAGATTATTTAATACTTACCTTATTTCCATAATTATTATTTTAAAATTTAAAAGTTACTCATGCATACATACAGCCTATCGTTTCCATGATCGAAACATACATTATTTTTCAGAAACTTGTTTCATAGTTAGATATAAAATTATAACAGATGCAAAAATATTATACTTATTTTAGGACTATTATTTTAAATATGATATAACTATTTAATATATATATATATATATGAACTGAATCAGTCAGTATGAATCACAGATTAGAAAACACGACAATTAACTGTTGAAATAATGAAAATAATGAATGATTATCCCTCAAAAAGTTATAAGATGTCAGAGAGGGATCATATATTAAATTATAATTTATATATGTTTATTATTTCATTGAATAAACTATTATACTCTATCATAGAAGGGTTTAAATACTTTTCAATCAAAAGAAAGATTGAGGTATAAATTTCAGAACTCATTTTCTATTCATTTGGTTAACAGTTCCATTCAATGATTATTTCTTTCTAATATTATGTGTATAATGAATTTGGATTTCCAAATGATTAATTTACTCTCTGTCTATGTTTATTTATATTTTAATCACATAATTTATTCATTGGTTAATCCTCACATCAATTTTATGATCACTATAAAATTCAATTTCACAATATCATTTTAATTGATATTTTTCACTCTTAAATTTGAATGGAAAAAATTATTTTTGAATTTACTAAAAAACATTTAATTTTCTTCTCAAATTATTATTAATTATATTTTCAATTAATTGAACCATTGTTCAAATTTATTTAATTAATTTCTTTATGATTTTTTAAGTAAATATGACTTTATTTCTCTCCTCAACTAGAAAACTAATTTCTTGAAAAGTATTATTTTTTTAAAAGAAATCAACATTTAAAAGTCATTAACCCAAGTAATTATATCCAATTTTTTACAATTTAAACTTTTTGTATTGAATCTTATTTTATTTTTGCAAAAATTCTTATCTGATTTTTACTAAAATTGTGAATGTAATATTTTAATTATTGTTTTGTACGAGGAACATTTCTAACCATTTTAAATTAAAGAGGGAATATAATTTTATACTATTATAACATGTAAAGAATTACCTTCCTTTATTCGATTAATGCTTTCAATTAAATACTGTGTGGTGTTTTTTTAAAATAAATTGTATTTAAAAGTTACTTTCATTGAAAATGATTTTCAAAATGTTTTTCAACATGATTTGGATATTTTAATAATGAATTTTGACATTATATTTTTGGTATTCCTATTTATAAATGACATAAATACATAATTTTTACTCTAATTTTTATATTTTGATACAATATTAATTCATCATTTGAATTGTTCACGGTAATGTTGAAAAAGGATATTATTAACCTTCACATCCATGTTTAAATTTTTAGTTATTGACTTTCCCTAGAATTATTCACTTACATGTGATCATTAAACATTAAATTTCCCTTAAATTTCCTTATTATTTATCATTTATATTATTATTTCTTAAACCATATACTATTTAAATATAGGTTGTTTTATATTTAACATTATTTGGTTGAATGTGGAGATTTTGATACATATGTATTATTTAATCCATACTGATATTTTATAATAAGTAACATAGTCCATTAACTAAATATATTACTTGATTTATGACCAATAATTTTGAACTATAGTGATGGTTAGTCTCAGTATAATATTGATCCTTGATGCTTTGGAAGCTGTCATGAGATAAATCATGGTAGGAAAATAATATATAGTTTTCTACATATATATTAAAATTTCATATAAAATTTATTGATAGTAGAGGTATCATCATAACAAAGATCGTGGAATCCAAAAATTATGCATTTATTGTATTTTTTAGTTATCCATACCAAAGATATTTTAACAGTAATTTATGAATTTCATTTTCTGATTAATGATTAAATGGAATTTGTTTTCAGTTATTTAACATGTCATACTGATTATTCTTTACAATGATACTTAAATAGAATTTTTTCTATGTTATTTTCCTTTCCCTATTAATTATACCTTATCCAATTATTTTTATTTAATGTATTCTTTGTTATTTACCTTTTAATATTGATTATTCTTATTATTTATTGAAATATTCTATTATACATACTCTTTATGGAGTATTTTAGATGAACCATATTTTTTTATTTACTAATAATTAATGAAGTGTAATATTATTTATTTTTTAGGATATAATAAATTGAATACTATTATTCTGGAAAATAATATGTTTTTTTGTATTGAAATGTAATGCAAGACTCAAATATGTATACATTTTACTAATACTACAGAATAATTTGGTCCTTCAGGTTATCATTCTGTGTATCATATGTGAATATTGTAAATCAAGAACTAGCTCCATTATTATAGAGTATGGGTTTCTACATAAGGTATCAGATAATGTTTATTAGAAAAATTTGGAACAAGGCTAAGGAAAAAATAGACATCATAACCCTATGATAGACATTGAGGATAAGTATAGTTGAAAAACTAAAATCTTTGGTAAGGTAGATATTGTGTCATTTCTCTTATCTTTACGTCCCTATGTGAATACTAAAAGTGACAGGATTTTGTAATAGTGGTAACTATAGGTAATAAATACAAAAATGTTGCATTGGGACATACTTGATCTTTATCATGTGTCTAAAAATGGGACTTACTACACACCAGGTTTGAAATTCACAGGAGGTATTCTTGTGATAAATAATAATTTTTTTACAAACCATTTGGATGTATTTTAAAACATATTTAAAACGAATGACCTAGGTTAAGGTAAAGGTGAATTATACTGAAAAATTATGACTCAATGGAATGATAATATGTTTTAGGTGTCAAAAATAAAATCATGTAGAAATTAATTGTTGAAGAAATTTTAAGATTATGATGGGCAGAAAAACAAATCTCTCATGAGGGATCTATTTATTACTTTATTTATAAAATGTGGATAAATTGGGCATTATCATAGGTATTTACATCTTCTAATGGTCATCAACTATACAAAGGATGAACATATGTGGAAAAACATGTCTTAAGTATTTTTTTGTTGGGATTCAAAAATTAAATTATTGAAATAGTTTCACCAATGGTAAATTTCTTATAATAATTATGGAACATCTATGGATTGTGTAAAATTATAAAAGAAAATGTGTATACATTAACATAAAAGATATGGATACCATCAGGTTTTTATGAGTATAGGATTGATCATAATTTCAATGTACTGATCCACCTTTTTTGGTTTTATGTGATGGCGGTATACTATGATTAAGGGAATTTTGGGTGAAATTTATTGTCATAGAACCCACTGATTTACTATAAGATTTTGTGAAAGTTTATTTTAGGAATAATGAATTAGAAATTATCGAAATAATTTTAATGGTGTTGATATACTTTTTGTTAATATTATCGTTAATGACCCTGTAATAATATTTAAATAATATTATTATACATGTTGTAAAAAAATATGTTGTATTAAAAACCTTAGAAAAAATATTATTAAATGATAATTTTTTTCAAGAATGTCCATTATTTTTTTTAATATTAATATAATTATATTAATATATGTTATAAAAAGAGAAACATGAATGTTGGGAGGCATATAGTCACATTTGGCAAGACTAGAGGGCATGAATCTTTAAAAAAATGATAACATAGTTCTAACAATTTCCAATAGGAAACACAATTTCATGGTTAATATTTCATTGTTTTAGTCAAATATTTGAAAAATAAATATAAATTATATAATATAAGTGTCACTTTATAGTTTACAGATTAATTTATTATATTGTATAACTCATGCTAACCATATTTTTTGGAGGATAGTTGGAGATAGAGAAGAATACTTTTCAAATGTTTACAAGTCATATTACCCATTAAAATTGAATATTAGTTCTTTAGTTAAAAAAAATCCTTTTTCGATATTCATTTCATAGTGTAAGATATGACCTAGAAATTTATTGAAGTATAAGGAAATGAATAAATTTTATTTATGAAATTAAAAATTATCAAATACATATAATTATTTATAATCATATAAAATTAAATAATTATTCTCCATTAAGAAAAATGACCTTGACATGAAAATGTTATCCTATTACGTTCATAATTGATGATTCATATAAAACTTTAAATCATCAAGAATTTTTGTTTTTTGAGTCCATTGATCATTCACCATAATGTGACCAATTTCCATTATAACAATCTATAAATATCTCAACATCTCATCCATTTTCACCTCATCACTAGTAACCAATGTTCTTTAATGTAGAATCCTTGTTATGTGTTATTAAACATAACATACGTACATACATTTATCCTTTATTAAATTTATATTTTATTAAGTCTTTTTACTATTATAATTTTTTAAAAATTTAATTTTCAAATATACAACCATATATTACTGAGATGAAGTTTAAATTTGAAGGACAAAATATATTTATGGTTTGGAGAATATAACACCATAAAATTCAAAAATAATGATATTGAATTTGATAGCATGTTTGAAAGCGAAACCAAGTGTAAAAGGGAATATAACACCCAGATATGTCAGGATATATTTATTTTAAAAAAAATTAAATCACATGAAAAGATTTTATAATATCAAATGGTGAGTTTATATTTCTATAAATTCATCACTTAGTTTATCTTATGCTATACACAAACATCGTGTTTAAAAAAATGTGAAACATTATAATTTAATTTAATAATTATAACATCAATGTTAAATTTAATGGTATGGATACAATCAAATAAATTATTTAAATATATAGTTCACATTAATTTATTATTTATCCTTGTATTTTTAGTAAATTGAATTACATCTGAATGATTATTTTAAAAAAAATGAATTTTTATAAAAGGCGGCTTTATAGCGAATTTCACACATAATTTAAAAATTAATTTAAAAATTTTTAGAAACCTTATATGAACAAATATTTTTCATTTTTAGAATTTGAAAATGGAAATTATCTTATAGTGAATTATATATATTTTTCTAAGAGGTTTAATATTTTAATGAATTATTAAAATAGTAATGTATGATTCCAAACATAGTTTTAATTGAAATTATTAATAATATAAATCAATATATTGAATTTTTTTAATGTAACATTATTTCAATTTAAAATAAATTAATCACATTTGTTTCATTGGAATCATTTTCTTTTTCAATTTAGTTATTAAAATAATGTAAAACATAGAACATTTTCACTTTAAAACCCTGCTTTTTCATCACATTTATGGAATTATTTTTAAATTAATTGAATCCACTTATATTTATTTAATTAAGAAAAACTGATTAAATAATTTTAATAATAATAATTTATAAATTATAAAATTTTCAAATTAATTTGTATCAAAATTAATGGTGGTTGTAGTAATAATTAATTATCGCATTTAAGGTAAAAATAGGGTTTTCAGGGGATAAATTAAAAAGATAAGGGCAATATATTCCTATTCGCAAGTATAAAATATATTTTAATGAAATATATCCATCATTAATCTTCAATGGTTACATAATTATCAATTATTTACCCATGTAACAAATGGAATATGTTGGACCACTAAATTATTTTTAAAAATACCAAGTTTGTCCTCTCCCCCACTTATAAAAGGTTACCCATCTCTTCTTTACATTACAACATAAAAACACTTTGGATGGATGAAAACTGACTAAATAAAATTCCACAACACATCCCCTCATTATATATGAATTATATATGGATGAAAAAAAAATTTGAATTCTTTAGTGAAAACCTAACAGGATACCAGAAGAATAAGTAATATTCTTCAATGAGTGTCTTTATTTTACTTCTTTATCCATGTACATAAAATTTTTGGAAACTATATTGACATCATAATATATCTCTTTTAAATATACTAGTAATTTTTTATAATAATTTAATGACCTAAAACTATATACACTTCCATCAGAGGTGTAACAAAATCATCATTAGCGTGTATGATTGACTACGGAATCACATCACGACCCGACATCATTCATTTATCTATTTCCACCTATCATGTTTGGGTGTGATAGAGGTTATAAACTTTATATATCATATTTATAACATATTTATATCCATTTATTTCTTGTATCATTTATATATTTTTACCTTACATTCCATATGAGATACGATAACAACAATCATGTGTAGGGAGAAATACGGCCGGTTGAAGCAATATGATTTGTCTTTCACTAAGGATTTACATGGATGGTGAAAAAGATAAATTTAATGATTATATATGGTATAAATTAAATATTAATTATATTTATAACATAATAATCAATAATATAGATGTAATATATAATATTCTTTATTTCATTTTCAGTAATGTAAAAATGATAACATAATTCATGTAATTGTGGACTACAGCCATCAAAAAGAGATAAAACTCTTTTCATCATCATACCACATGAATTAAATATATATAATTTTACTATATATTATATATGATATTATTATCATTATGGTTATATTTTTTATTATTTACCTTTTTTATATAATTGTCACTATAAAATGTAATAATTACCAATGCGCACATATAACCTAGCTTATCAATGTTTATAATGTAAATACATTTTATTAAATATCTTAAATGATGGGTTTTAAAAGTAAAATAACATAAAAATATTATAATTCTGCCACTCATATTATTATAGTGATGATATAACATTATATAAACATATTATGATGAAACACATATGAGAAAAGTACACAATTAACACCAGAAATAATGAAAATAATGAAATATTATTAGTTAAAAAGTGATAATATGTTATCAAATTATTATATATTATATTAAAAATGTTTTTAATATTCAATATAAAATTAATAAAATGTTTAAAACCACTAAACATGTTGCTTTATAATTTTCAATCAAAGGGAATCCTTAGATAATTGATTTTTTAACTCAATTTTGGTTCATTTGATGAATATTATATATAAGGACCCGGCCTTAAAACAAAACATTATCTTGAATTAAATGTATAAATAACATTGAGGATATTTTTAGGTTTATAGTTTTAGATAATTATGACATAACCATTACATTTCAAAAGATTACAATTTAGAAACTTATATAAAGTTTTCATTTTTTTCATAAAATAAAAACTCTTTAAAAAAACATGTCTAGTTCCATGTTTTAGATATCTTGTCTTTCCTTGATCCCATCCTTATCCCTATTCATCTATATGTCCTATCGAAAACATTTCAAAAACTTGGGATGTGCATAAAAATCTCAGTAAGAGATACACAATGAAGGAAAGCTGCTAGTTTTTCAAAACAATAAGTAAATCATGAATGCATTATCATAAGTAATACTTTTCACCATTTTGAAGTGGTAAATAATCATCAATGAATAAAATATATTTAATTACCCTTTATTAACCAAAAATATTTCCATAAAACATATATATAGAACACATAAAAAATAAAGGTAACATGGGACACAAATATACTTAAATGGAATAACCATATGGTCGACTTCCACACATGTAACTAAATGGAATAGCCATACGGCCGACTTCCATACCAAATGCCTATGAGGTTATAATGTGATCACCCATCCTGGTTTATCACAACACCACTCGTCATATGGTTTATCATGTAACCACCCGTCAAATATCCAAGTACCAATATAAAATCATAACTCATACAAAAAACATAAGGGAAAGAAAAAATTTCCACATTTCAATCACAATATATCACTTAAATATGTTGACTTAACAAATCCATTATCAATACCACTTTTAATACCAAAATACATAATAGAGTATATGGTATTTATTTTCCTTTTAAAAACATTATGGATTGTTAAGGAAGCCAAAGATCAAGTAATACTTGCAACGGAGGAAAGGTCATTCTCACCGCGTACATTAATAGAATCATTCCTTTTTGTTATTTAGTAAAACGATTTGTAACACCCCATGCTTTTACAGTACGCTTTTCTTTGAATAATGCAATACCGTGTGTTGTACGCAACATCGAGTTCTAACACACCACAACCAATCAAACTAGCCATTATGAATAATAATACCCACTTTTTGACATTTATAAATTATATTTTTTTCAAAATGGACTTCATTTTTGGATTCAGAATATCGAAATTATCCTTGGTTGAAATTTTGGTATTTTTCTGAAAAACTTCATTTTTTGATGAATAGTGAAACCACTCTGTTGTAGTTAAAAAAACTAATTTTTTCATAAAACTTAATTTTACCTCTTCTGTGAGTGAAATCTCGAAAATATGAGAGACATGGTTAATATCAAGGAGTAAAATGTGGTTCGATGAGATGAAAATATTTTTTAGTGAATAGTAACTTTTTACTTTTATTTACCACGGTTAAAAGTAAATAGGATAATTAAGTGTAAAAATGATATTAATATTACCCTACAACATGTACTAATTCTATTGGACAAGTTTATCTCAACCAAAAACAACCTTAGGAATAAAATATTATCATTTAGGTCCACTTGGATTAGTTTAGGACATTTATTATTATTTAATTCAAAGAAGTGTTAAAAGAGTTAAAATCAATGTTTTTTAACTAAAACTTTTTTAATATAGAGTTATACATAAGATAAATTCGATTATAAATATTCATTAGAAATATAAAAATATTTCCTACATAATTATATTTTATTTATATTTTTTAGACGTTAAATAATTTAATTTATTTATTACACAATGATGATGTAGTAATTACCATAATAGTGAAAAATTAAAATAATGGATTTTATAAATACCCAAATAAATATAATTTGAGACATTTTATGAATTAAACTAATTTTATAGGTTAATATGACATATTAGGATTTATTTAATTAACTTTGGTCGAAGTAATAATTCTGTTATGATTTTCACAAAAACCAATTTTCCAAATAGAGTCAAAATTGACATAAAATTGTTTTTAAACCAAATATTATATTATTAATTGATATTAAATTCCTAAAAATATAAGGTTCGTCCAGGAGACTTATATCATGATAGGTGTATCATTAATGGACCACTTGGGGGTCTCTTGGATGTATATATTAGTTTATTAAGTATATAATATAAAAATACAAAGTGAAATGGTAAGTGTCAAACTAGTTAACTAAGAGTTAAAACTAAATGATAAGGTCAATATAATTACCCAACCCAGTCTAAATTATATTGGTTGAGTAATTTTCTGATCCATCCCCACCTTAATCTTTAAGTAATCCACTACTGAGCCATTAGAATGCGAATATGAATTTATTATAAAATAATATTTCTAGCTTTTCCAAAGGTTCCCCTCACCTCTCTTATAAATAGGAACTCCCCCTTCTCATTAATTCACACCTTCAAAGCCTTTTTGTTCGGAAAACCCCTTCCCAAATACTCTCTCAACTACCCTCACTTCTTTCTAGATGCCTTCCTTTAGTCATAAAGCCAACCTAAGGAGCCCTTTTGATCAAGTCAAAAAGAAGAACCCGTAGAAGAGGTAATGTTTTCACTACCCTCTTTGAAGTTCCTTTTTTCTTCAACTTCTTCATTCTTTCCCATTCTAAAATAACATATCCAGTATATTATGTATACTGTGATGTTATTATAAATATGGTACAACCATATTCAGTTTTCTATCCATCCTTTGAATAACATGTCACCATACGTTTGTACGTACGGCTTATCGTCTCCACGTCGTGGTGTAATTGTTATTCAATAAATTATTATTTGGATGGATATAATAATGATTTTTAATTCATGTAAATAATTAATATAACATGATAATGATTCTTTATATAAGATATACCATCCAATTATATATTATTTTAATATCAAAAGAATGATATTGTCGCTCATGCGTACGTACGGACTACAGTCTCCACGAACGCGATGTGATTCATTCGCCATTATATCCATTCAAGTATAATTATCATTTGATGATTTAAAAATAATGTTTAAGGACTTGATATTATTTTGGATATAATAAGATACAACCTATCCATGACAAACATGGCATACGTAACAAAACATATAAAAGAAAATGAGTAAGTTAACACCCGAAACGACGATAATACTAAGATATTATTAACAAAGCAATGTTAAAAGATCATATATGATAACATATTAATGTATATGATTCTTGTATAATTTAATAACAATTATTTCACCATTGTAAAGGAGGTTAACCTACCCTCATCCAAGGAAAAGTACAAGGTAAGGGTTTATTTTGCAATCTCTTCACTATCTGAGATTGTTTATACGTAATAATATACTGGGACTTCTTTATCATCCACATCCATGATTCTTAAAAATGTATTTCAAAACATTTTTACTATTTACTAGAATATGGGTTAAAGTCATTTATACCCTTGTTGACTTTTATATGTGGTTTATAAAGGAATCTTTCTGTCTATTTCCAAACAAGGTCCTTTTTAACCTTTTCGACAGAATTAAGGTAAGAATGTTTTTTTAACTTATACGGCAGGTGCGGCTATTTTACAAAATTATAAAATCATCAAAGCTTCACTTACAAGATTATAAGAATATTTTCAAAGAAAATTTTTTATTTTATAAATATATGACTCTTAAATTATTTCAAAATAAAAAGAGATATTTCTCTAAAAAGAGTTTTGATTTCATCTATGTCAACATCCTTTGATGGATTTTACGCTTATTTGAAGTTGATTTATTATGATACAAAACTTCTATATTTTATTAAATGTTTTGTGATATGTTTGATTGTGGATGTGTTATTTTTATACCATTCATGGTTTATGGATGAAGTATTTACATTTCGTATGCTATTTTTAATACGAATGTTTATGTTATCTTTAAACCTTTTCATATGGGAATTCATTGGACTTAATATGGGACGGATGGAGCCCGATATAGCTCCTCGATGCATCTATAGGTCTAATGAGACAAAATAGTGTCTTGGCACAATGCCTTGGAAAAATCTTATTTGTAGTCTTGGCATGAGGCCTTGTCTATGTGGTTATGATAGTCTGGCATTATGCATTCCACCATTATGAATGTGGTTATTGATATTGTATGTGATTATTCGATTAGTAGAATATCCATGTGAATAAGTAAATGGAATTATTTCATTTTATTTTTTCCATACTATGTTGAAGATCATGTTAAAAAGGCTTTTGTTTTAGTTATACAATGCCTTAAATGTATATTCTTATTTATGTATGTTTTTGCTATATTTTTATCCTTACTGGGCATTTGAGCTCTCCCCTTTTCTATGTTTTATTTTTCCCAGGATGTGAAGAAGTAAATTTTGAATGACATGCAGGGATATTGTGAGGGTATAAGAGTGTGGACTATGGAGACTATGTTGTTGTAGTTTTCATTTTTATGATGTAATGTAAAACATTATGAATATATCTAGTGTTTTCAAGGCCACTAGACTAATCGGTCTTTCGAGATTTGATCTTTCTTGTGATCATGCCAGTGTTATTTAATAATGCACCAACTCTTGGTAACTGGGGTCGGGGCGTTGTAGTTGGTATCAGAGGAAGTTTAGTACAGACCTTGGAAGCTAGATTTAGATAAAATCTGATTAGAGAACATAGATTTAAGATGGACTTTGAGGATTAACACAAAATAACTTCCTAGAATTTTGGTATTGTATAGATTTTTTGAGTTTTAAGAGAAATACATCCATGTCTAGTTACGAGCAGGTAGAGGCAGCGCTGGCACATATGTACCTAGGGGAAAAACCCGAAAACACCTCTTTGAGCTAGACTCGAACGGGAACTGGTGAATGACAACTGGCCTTGTTGCACTCTTGGTTACGACACTCTGGGTGGATATTCTTAGGATAACACTCATTTTCTTTACAAATCCTTTTGAAGGGGTTTTGAGTATATACATCCTCAAAGTAAACATTTTTATGAATATGGATTATATCCATAAATAGTTCAATTTATGTTAAGTGTTTTATAATTATGAAATTATTTATTTTGATTAATAAACTGATCTAGTTTATGCCATTGTTTAGAAATGGCACCTAGTGGATGAAATGGAAACTGTATCAATGCACACACTCCATATAGGGATTTCCCTCCTTGTCAAGATAATTATAGTGGAGCTGGTGATGGAACTGGTGCTGATCAACTAGTCACTATACTGGGACAACTCACTCAGGTTATCAATAATAAACTTACCCATATGGAGCACCCTGATCCACAACGTGGAGGATCAATGTTAGATCTCTTCATGAGTCAGCAACCACCAACATTCAATGGTAGTACAAATCCATTAGTAGCTGATCAATGGATAAGTTCCCTAGATAAATTATATCAGGCTTTGGGAAGTAGTGAAAGTTAAAAAGTTATAATGGAAGTTTACCGCCTCACTGAAGATGCTGATCAATGGTGGTCATTAATTAAAAACCTGAAGGAAGATAATGAAGTATCAAATATTGAATGAAGGGAGTTTAAAGATCTATTTTTAGAAAAATACTTTCCTCTTGACCATCGAACAGATGTGGAAAGGCAATTTCTGAGTCTGAGACCAAAGGAGGATGAGAATGTCATAAAGTATGAGGCTACCTTTACAAGGAAATCAATGTATGCTGGAGATTATATACATAACCCAAGATGTAAGATTGATCATTTATTTGATGGGTTAAAACCATTTCTCCATCGATCATTAGTCTCACAATCCTTCTCGTCGTATGAAGACATTGTCTCATGTGCTATCAAGACAGAAAAATAATTCTCTAAGTCTTATGACTTTAATGCAAAGAAAGAGAAGAAGTGATCTGCTGATCAATCTGGGAATGGAAATAAGGGGATGAAAGGTAAGGTTGAATATCCATCCTTTGGTAAATGTTGGAAGAAACACCCCGGTACTTGCTTGAAGGGAATGGGTGTTTGTTATAAGTGTTGTGAAAAAGGCCACCAAGCTCGTGATTGCAAAGGGATGAAGGAAGCTACTAATGTTCAGTGCTACAATTTCAGGGAGATGGGACATTATGAAAATGAATGTCCTAAGAGTTATGAGAATTTACCTCAGAAAAAGCCAAGGGATCAAGGCCAAGCATATACTATCACTACTGCTGAGGTAGAAGCTCCGAAAGACATAGTAGAAGGTAATTTAATGGTTTCTTCAAGTTTAGAAAATGAATTATTTGATTCTGGATCATCACACTGTTTCATATCTTCCCAATTTTTTATGAAAATTTGATATTTCCAATTTGATTTAACAAGGGAGTTGTCAGTTAAAACTCTTAAGAGAAGTATCATTGCAAAAAAGTTCTGTGAATCATTCCCCATTAGAGCACATAAATGTTCTTTATCTGCTGATCTCATCATCATACCTATGATTGAGTTTGATATAATCCTTAGTATAGAATGTATTTCAGACCATGATGCGAATATTTATTGTAAGATGAAGGAGGTTACAATTTTTGATGATGATGATAAGAAACACCTTATCTTTAGAGCAAAATCGTCACCACCTAATTCTTATCTAGATCCACCCCCAGTTGCTCAACTAAATTCAATTATTGGGGAGGAAGAGAATGAAATGACTTTGGGTGAGGAAAGGAATGTTCAAATAGAGGATGTACTTGTTAGGAAAGAATATGTAGTTGTGTTTCTCAAAGATTTACCTAGACATCCTCCAGAACGAGAAGTTGATTTTTACATAGATTTAATTCTTGGATCAAGGCCTATATCGAAGACCCCTTATATAATAGCCACTATAGAAATAGTTAAACTAAAGAAACAACTAGAGGAATTGATTAATAAGGGATTTATTCTCCCAAGTGTTTCTCCATGGGGATCCCCTGTTCTTTTTGTTAAAAAGAAAGATTGATCAATGAGGTTATGTATCAACTACAGGGAGATCAATGCTATAACAATAAAGAACAAGTATCCCCTACCTCGCATTGATGATTTATTTGACCAACTACATGGAGCTAAATAATTTTCATAGATTTACCTTCGATATGGATACCATAAGTTGTGTGTGAATAAGGAACACATTCCGAAGACAGCATTTCGAACTAGGTACGGGCATTACGAGTTTACAGTAATGCCTTTTGGATTGATTAATGCACCCTCTATATTCATGGAACTAATGAATAGAGATTTCAAGGAATATCTAGATGAATTTGTGCTGGTATTTATTTATGATATCTTGGTATACTCAAAATGCTACGAAGATCATGAAAATCACTTGCGCATTATCCGGAAGACTCTGAGAAGACATTAATTATATGGGAAGTTTAGAAAATGTGAATTCTGGCTTCAGGAGATTTCTTTTCTTGGACATATTGTCTCTTAAGATGGAATCTCTGTTGATCCTTCTAAGACCAAGGCAATCTATGAATGGCCAGAACCTACGAGTATAACTGAGGTATGTTGTTTTGTTGGTTTGGCAGGTTATTATCGATGTTTCATCCAGAATTTTTCCCGATAGGCTAACCCATTAACGAAGCTCACACGTAAATGGGTTAAATTTTTTTGGACAAAAGAGTATAAAGAATGTTTCGAAGAACTGAAGAGAAGATTATTAAATGCTCCTATATTGACTCTACCATCAAGGAATGATTGGTTTGTTATTTATAGTGATGCATCGAAGAAAGGACTTGGTTGTGTCCTTATGCAGAATGATAGGGTTATTGCCTATGCATCACGACAGTTGACAATTCATGAAGAAAACTATCCTACTCATGATCTCGAGTTAGAAGTTGTGATCTTTTCTTTGAATATATGGAGGCACTACCTCTATGGTGAAAAATGTGAGATTTATACTCATCAGAAGAGTTTGAAGTATATTTTCTCACAAAAAGAACTCAACCTGAGGCAAAGGATATGGCTTGAATTACTCAAGTATTATGATTGTACGATACACTACCACTCGGGGAAAGAAAACAAGGTGGCAGATGCTGTGAGAATAAAATATCATGGAATTTTGAACAATATGAGAATTGAAAGGGATCCAATTTTCATGGATCTAGTGAAGATGGACATGGGAATAACCAGGGAAGGTGAAACATTAATGATTTTTGAAATGGTTGCCAAACCATATTTACTAGAAAGGATTAAGAGTTCTTAGACTGATGATGAATAATTTCAAAATAAGATTAAAGCATTGAATGATGGGAGATTGAGAGACTTTGTGTATGAAGATGGAATTTTGAAATTTGGGAAGATAATTTGTGTTCCTGATATACCTGATCTAAAAAGGGAATTACTGGACGATGCTCATAGTTCCAATTTTTCTATACACCTTTGGAGCACCAAAATGTATAGAGATTAGAAAGAACATTTTTGGTGGGACAACATTAAGAGGGTGATTGATGATTTTGTGTCAAGTTGTATGGTTTGTTAACAAGTGAAAGATGGAAGGCAACATCCAAGAGGATTCATGCTACCTCTTCCCATACCAGAGTGGAAATGGGATAATATCACGAAGGACATTGTCATGGGACTACCAAAGACTCCTAGAAGGAGCGATGCAATATGGGTCATTGTTGATCGGCTTACCAAGTCAACACATTTTCATGCTATAAGGAAAGATTTAATACTTGAACGACTAGAAAGACTATATATTAATGATGTTTTGAGACTTCGTGGAGTACCCCTATCGATTGTTTCTCATAGTGATCCCCATTTTACTTCATGATTATGGAAAAGTCTTCAGAAAGCCTTGGATACTGAACTTTATTTGAGCCCTGCCTACCACCCTCAAACAGATGGACAATCAGAACGAACTCTTCAAACCTTAAAAGACATGTTGAGATCTTTCTCACATGACATTCAGGGTATGTGGGATCAATATTTACCTATGGTAGAATTTTCCTTTAACAATAGATTCCATTCGAGTATTCAGATGGCACCATATGAAGCTTTATATAGAAAGAGATGTCGCACACCAACCTGTTGGGATGATGTTGGTGAAAGAAAACTTGTAGGCCCAGAACATTTGGAGGAAACGATGGAAAAGGTGAAGGTAATCCAAAGACATATTAAAGTAGCTCAAAGTAGGAAGAAGAGCTATGCCGATAATCGATGGAAGGATTTGGAATTTCAAGTCGGTGATCATGTTTTCCTGAAGGTATCTCTATGGAAGGGAGGCATACGTTTTGGTAAAAAATGTAAATTGGGTCCCAGTTACATCGGACCTTTGGAAATTCTCGAACGAATCGGGGCTTTAGCTTACCGTTTGGTAATGCTAACAAATCTCTCCAAAGTTCACAATGTGTTCCACGTATCACTATTAAGGAAATACATTCCTGACCCAACACATGTACTCACCTATGAGGAATTAGAATTGAAACCCGATCTGTCTTATTGTGAAGAGCCCGTCAAGATTCTTGATATGAGAGAACAAGTACTGAGAAACCGGACGACTCGTCTGGTAAAAGTCTTGTGGAGAAACCATAAGATGGAAGAGCCAATGTGGGAACCTGAGAAACATATGATGAAAAAACACCCAATATTTTTCATGGGGTAGTATTATAGAAATATCGAGGATGAAATTATTTGAAGGAGGGGATAATGTAACACCCCAAGCTTCTACGATACGTTTCTCTTTGAATAATGCAATAGCATGTGTTGTACACAACATCTTGTTCTAACACACCACAACCAATCAAAGTAGCCGTTATGAATAGTAATACCCAATTTTTGAAATTTATAAATTTTATTTTTTTCAAAATGGACTTCATTTTTGGATTCGGAATATCGAAATTATCATAAGGTGAATTTTTGGTATTTTTCTGAAAAAAATCATTTTTTGATGAACGGTGAAACCACTAAGTGGTAGTTAAAAAAACTGAATTTTTCATAAAACTTAATTTTACCAATTTTGTGAGTGGAATTTCTAAAATCTGAGAGGCATGGTTAATATCAAAGAGTAAAATTTGGTTCAATGAGATGAAAATAATTTTTGATGAATAGTAAATTTTTACTTTTATTTACCACAATTAAAAGTAAATAGATTAATTAAGGGTAAAAATGATATTAATATTACCCTAAAACATGTCCTAATTCTACTGGAAAAGTGTAACTCGACCAAAAACAAACTTAGGAATAAAATATTATCATTTAGGTCTACTTTGATTAGATTAGGACATTTATTATTATTTATTCAAAGAAGATTTAAAAGAGTTAAAATAAAAGTTTCTTTACTAAAACATTTTTAATATAGGGTTATGCATAATATAAATTAGATTATAAATATTCATCAGAAATATACAATTATTTTCTACATAATGATATTTTATTTATAATTTTTAGACATTAAATAATTTAATTTATTTATGAAACAATGATGATGCAGTAATTACCATAATGGTGAAAAATTAAACTAATTGATATTATAAATACCAAAATAAATATAATTTGAGACTTTTTATGAATTACAATAATTTTATTGGTTAATATGACATATTTGGATTGATTCAACGAACTTTCTTCTAAGTAATAATTCTGTTATGATTTTCACAAAAATCAATTTTCCAAATAGTGTCAAAATTGACATAAAAGAGTTTTTTTAAAAAATATTATATTATTAATTGATATTAAATACCTAAAAATCTAAGGATCAGCCAAGATACTTATATCATGATAGGTGTATCATTTATGGACCACTTGGGGGTCCCTTGAATGTATATATTATGTTTATTAACTATATAATATAAAAATACAAAGTGACATGGTAAGTGTCAAACAAATTAACTAAGAGTTAAAACTAAAAGATAAGGTTAATATAATGTCCAAAACCAGTATAAATTCTATTGGTTGAGTGGTTTTCGACCCATCCCCACCTTAACCTTTAAATAATTCACTTTTGAGCCATTAGAATCCGAATTTGAATTTATTATAAAATAATATTTCTAGCTTTTCCAAAGGTGCCCCTCACCCCTCTTATAAAAGGGCACTCCCCCTTATCATTAATTCACACCTTCAAAGCCTTTTGGTTCGGCCAAACCCTGACCAAATACTCTCTCAACTTCCCTCAATTCATCCTAGAGGCCTTCCTTTAGTCATAAATCCATCCTAAGGATCCCTTTTGATCAAATCAAAAGGAAGAACGCGAAGAAGAGGTAATGTTTTCACCACCCTCTTTCAGGTTCCTTTCTTCTTCAACTTCTTCATTCTTTACCATTATAAAATAATAACTCCAGTATCTTATATATAATGGGATGTTATTATAAATATGGTACAACAATATTCAGTATTCTATCCATCCGTTGAATAACATGTCACCATACATGCGTACGTACGGCTTACCGTCTCCACATCATGGTGTAATTGTTATTCAATAAATTATTATTTGGATGGGTATAATAATGATTTGGAATTGATGAAAATAATAAATATAACATGATAATTATTCTTTATATATGATATACCATCAAATTATATATAAGTATAATATTAAAAGAATGATATTGTCGTTCGTGCGTACATATAGACTACCATCTCCACAACGCGATGAGATTCATTCACCATCGTATCCATTCAAGTATAATTATCATTTGATGATTTAAAAATAATTTTTAAGGACTTGATATCATTATGGATATGAATAATATACAACCTATCCATGAAAAAAATGGCTTACGTTACAAAACATATAAAAGGAAATGAGTAAGTTAACACCCGAAACGACGATAATACTAATATATTATTAACAAAGCAATGTTAAAAGATCAAATATGATAACATATTAATGTATATGATTCATGTATAATTTAATAACAACTATTTTACAATTATAAAAGAGGTTAACCTACCCTCAACCGAGAAAATGTACAAGGTATGGGTTTATTTCGCAATCTCATCATTATTCGAGGTTGTTTATACGTAATAATCTACTGGGACATCTTTATCATCCTCATCCATGTTTCATAAAAATGTTTTTCAAAACTTTTTTTCTATTTAGTAGAATATGGGTTAAATTCATTTATACCCTTTTTGACTTTTATAAGTTGTTTATAAAGTAATGTTTCCATCATTTTCCAAACAAGGTCCTTTTTAACCTTTTTGACAGAAATAATGTAAGAATAGTTTTTTAACTTATACGGCGGGTGCAGCTATTTTCTGCTGTTATAAAATCGTCGAAGCATCCCTTTAAACCTTATAAAAATATTTTCAAAGAAAATGTTTTATTTTATAAATATATGACTCTTAAATTATTTCAAAATAAAATTAGATATTTCTCTAAAAAGAGTTTTGATTTCATCTATGTTAACATCCTTAGAAATATTTTACGATTATTTGAAGTTGATTTATTATGATACAGAACATCTATATTGTATTGAAGGTTTTATGATATGTTTTACTGTGGATGTGTTACTTTTATACCATTCGTGTTTTATGGATGAAGTATTTACATTTCGTATGCTAGTTTTAATATGAATGTTTATGTTATGTTTAAACCTTTTCATATTGGAATGCATTGGACCTAATATGTGACGGGTGGAGCCCGCTACAGCTCTTCGATGGATCGGTAGGTCTCATGAGACAAACTAGTGTCTTGGAACACGGACTTGGAAAAATATTATTTGTAGTCTTGCCACGAGGCCTTGGCTTTGTGGTTATGATAGTATGGAATTATGCATTAAATCATTATGGAAGTGGGTATTGATATTGCATTTGATTATTCGATTAGTATAATATCCATGTGAATAAGTAAATTTGCATTATTTAATTTTATTTTTTCCATACTGTGTTGAATTTCATGTTTCAAAGGCTTTTGTTTTAGTTATACTTTTCCTTAAATGTTTATTCGTATTTATGAATGTTTCCGCTATATTGTTATCCTTACTGGGCATTTGAGCTCACACCTTTTCTATGTTTTATTTTTCCCAGGATGTGAAGAAGTAAATTATGAATGTCCTGTAGGGATAGTATGAGGGGATAAGAGTGTGGACTATGGAGGCTATGTTGTTGTATATTTCATTTTTATGATGTAATGTGAAACTTTATGAATATATCTAGTGTTTCCAAGGATACTAAAATAATCGGTCTTTCAAGATTTGATATTTCTTGTGATCATGCCAATGTTATGTAATAATGCACAGACTCTGGGTAACTGGGGTCGGGGAATTACACGATTTGTAGAAAAAAATCCCATTGAATGAAATTGAAAGTCAAATGTGTTTATACAGAGTATAAAATAATGTCATGTATTAAAACAAAATATGCCTAAATTAAGGAGATTAAGACGAAGTCCCTTACAAAGACGATATCTTTAGATTAAGGATAAATAAATGGAAATACCATGCGTGAAAAATATAAATACACCCAATATATGTGGATATTATGTGTAAAAAAATCATTGTTCATTCACACATATTCATAGCATGGCATAATCAAGATGTAGAGATTTAACCCAGAGAATAGAAATTGGGTTATGATGTTCCCTTACAAATATTCGATAGCTTAACGGCGTCAATTTATAATTCCGAAAAAGAGTTGATGAGTGAGAAAATAGTATCTCATCAAATGGACATAAGATTTAGATCAATAAGGATATATAAGAACATATCCCAGCATAATAATATGTAAACTAATAGACAAAACAAAAATAAGTCTTTTAAAATTAAGAGGGTGAAAGGTTCCCTTACCGATTTGGTAACTTACGAAACATACATCATATGAAAGAAGGACCATAAAGTGTTGATGTAAATACCCATAAACGAAATTTTATTAAACAAATATTATAATCCTAGGCGTTACATACACCACTCAAAGGTAATAGTGACAAATATAGCATGAATCGCACAGGAATAAAAATTGAGATCAAAACCCCTTACCTCTACGTAATAAATCAAGTTGTATGACCAAAAGATAATAAGCACCAAATGAATCAAAGAATACCATGAATATAAATAGAATCATTATAATATATATCATATGTAAGTACAAAATACACCACATAAAATAATTAAGTGGCGAACAATGTAAATCTCATGGAATTAAAAGTGAGATAAGAAATCCCTTACCACGTGTCCGACTTGACTCGCTCGTATGTTCCTTGTTCTTCCTGAATGATAAACATAAATTAATTTATTTTTTTATAATAGTATTTTTCAAGTTTATTATTCCTTTTATATCACTTATTACCTTTCTATGACAATTATTTAATAATTTGAGTTCATAATGGACATTTAGTCGATGTTCGGAACTTGAGTAAAAAATGAACTTGTTATAATTATAAATTGTCCATTTGGTCAAGAGTACATTATTTCTAGAATGATTCTCATTATTTAGATTTCATATATATCATATATATCCCGTATATATATGTATTTATTATAGTACATAAGATTATGATATAAGAAATGAAATGCATTGTTCATGGAGACGGTAAGCCGTATGTACGCATGAACGCTACTTTCATTTCTATTTCATATTTTAATGAAATAAAAACATAGTGATTAATTGGTATATTATAATTTAATTATAATATTTATTTCATATATATTACATATGTTTATAAATGATATCCTTTATATCTTCCATGTATGTAATGAAGGAGTCGTATCACTTTGAGGGGGCGGTAGTCTGCACTTCCTAAAATGAAATTATTTCGTTTGCCTATTATGGAAATCATAAAGGTACGAAAGAAATTAAAAATACTGAAGAAAAAGAAAAATGTAACCATTATATATATCATATATAAATATAGTGACATCTTAATTTCCACCATGAGAGGTAGTAGGAGATAATTGATCAATCATCGTTATGTGAGGCAGTAGTTCGTCATCCACAGAAACATTATGTTCATCACCCATTAGATGGAGGTTTGTGTAAGTGTATCTTGAATAAGTCTCATAAAAACATCGTAGTATATTTAAGATACCGTTTATATTACAAAATAATGGAATTAAAAATGTTTAGGGGGATGGAGATGCAAAATAAAACAAAAGAACATAAGAGAAGACATTACCATTAAATTGGGTAACTCCCTTTGGTTTGAACCAAAAGGGTTTCTTGAAGTGCTTTATGGCTAAGGAAAGGCTTCTAGAAATAATAGAGGAATATTGGGAGCTTATTTTAGTAGAGTTTGGACGATCCAAAGGGCTTGAGTAGTGTGATAAAGTGGTAGAAAGTGGAGACTTTTTATAAGGGAGAAGAGGGGCTCTTTTGGAAAGCTTGAAAATATTATTTTATTATATAATGGTTTTCAGTTTCTAAAGGTCAAAAAATCATTAAAGTTGAATATAAGGTGTATCATGTTTGAAATAAAATCATCCAATACGAATTGGATAACTTTTGGATGTTATATTAAACATTATCTTCTTATTTATTCAAATCATTCATTAATGACATAAACACGACATCATCATTGTGTCATAAATAATTTTATTTATATGATGTATAAAATTTATAAAACATTTTACATGATGTAGGAAATATTTTTATCTTTATATTGAATTATTATAGTCAAAATGATAATTTTTATAACCCCATGTAGAAATTGATTTAGTAAAACAATACATGTTTGTGACATTTTTGTATTTACTTTAAATAAAAAGTTATTAATGTCATTATCATACCCAAGTGGCTTCATAGGGCTCCAAAAATATCCCATGAATTGTATTGGTCGGAAATGACTTATCCAAAAAATTTGAGGTCATGTTTCAATGTATTTTTATATTTTTATAATATTATTTTTACTTTAAATTATTATAATTACCTTTAATCGCGGTTAATAAAACTCAAAAGTAACTTTTCACCAAATATTAACTTCATCCCATTGAACCACATTTTACTATATAATTACAACAATTTATATCATATTTTTGAAAATTCAATTCACATAAGTGGTAAAATTTCATTTAAACATAACCAATAAGTTTTTAACTACTACTTAGTGGTTTCACTATTCATCAAAAATTGATTTTTTTCCGAAAAACACCACAAATTCACCCTAAGATACATTTGATATTCCAATTTCAAAAATTATGTCTATTTTCCAAATTCAAAACATATAAGTTTCATTAATTAATTTTATAATTAATTCTCGCTTTGAAAACAAATAACTTGTTTTTAAGAAACAATATCTATCAAAAGATTGACACTTGTTTATGTCCAATTTCAAAGTGAAATTCATTACAATGACCACCATTGAACTAAATGGTAAAAATATATATTAATTAAACCTTAAAAAAATTAAAATGATTATCTATCCATATAATTAAATTATATTAAAAGGTTGTTTTGAACTAAAATACAACATTCTTCAATATTTATTAAACAATGAACTTTATCGGAAAAATACCAAAAATTTACACAATGTATACTTTGATGTCTAGATTATAAATAATGCTTTTATTTTTTTTAACCTATAAAAGTGAAAAAAAGTATATTTAAAAAAGGTTCGCCATCATAAGGTGGTTAATCGACCTTTTAATGAATATTAGAATATTTATGCTTAAAATTTGATTCATTTGCAATATAAGCCTCCAACATTTATTGGATAAATATAAAATCATTTAAAAAACATGTATAATCATATTTTAGTTAGTTCTATTCATTCCAGACATTAAAACCTCTAGGTGTTAACTACCATTTAATATAATATTATTATATTATTAGTGTGCAACGTATGATTTCAAAGAAACTCTTTTTTTACGTCTCGGGTACGATATCGTACATAGCAACCAAATTAAATAAAAATTAATATTTAATTAAAAAATATTAAAAAATATTAAAATGCAATATTTTTTATTTTCTTGGGTGTTACATCATTCTTCCCTTTTGTGGATTGTACCCTCACAATTTTAAAATTGGGCTCAGAAACATCATTGAAAGCCCCAAATTGGGAAAGGAGTCAATAAAACTACCTCTTTAAAAGAAAGAAAGACAAGTAAAATGGTCAACTTGGATAACACATACTAGGATCCCATGAAAACATGGGTATGGAGGACAAAATAATGGTCAAGTTCTGATGTAGAGTGATAGAATACATGATTAGGAGAAACTTAACAACAAGAAAACCACAAAATTGTGATGAGTTAAATGGGAATTGATTCCCCATTTGGAAAAGTTAACAGACAATGTTTTTGTTTTAAGTTACTTTTAATTGAGGAATTTATTTATGGGATTAACTAAAACAAAAGTAAACATACTTAGGTGTCATGTAGACTTTCATCTCTTACTATATTTCTAACACAAACATATATTTTCTCCAAAAGATGTGTATTGAGGATGACTTATTCACATTAAGATCACTAGAATAATCTTATTGAGAATCACCTAATCCAAAAAAGATGAACTATATATTTCCCATGCCTTTAGACCTTAACCAAAATCCAAATGGTTAGTACAAGATCAGAAAATCCCCAAAAAGGATAGTCTTTTACAAAAAGAAAAACTTTTCATAATCTCCAAAATTATTCCAACAAAAACCAAGGTTCTTCAAAGACCATTAAATAAATATTTGTACATAAAATTCATCAAATTAATCCAAACTGTGATTTAAACCCAAATCTACGACGAATTTAACCACATAGTCTTCAATGACAAGTCTTAACATTTATCTCCAATTAACATCAGTTACACTTAAAGTCTCATATTGAAAAGTAATTAACCCAATCACATATCCTCCCTGATAGGTCAATCATTTCCATAGATAACCCAAAATCATATTATTCTTAATTCATAAAATCATCTAACAAAAAAGAATTAGTTAAAAAAACCAGGGACTTCACGTAGTCCAGTGGTAGGCAATAAATACCAGTCGCACTGTGGTTGTGGGTTCGATTCCCGTAGCTTCATCCGATGTGACGGTTTGTGACACGGTTTGCGTGTTTTCCCTTTTCAAAAACTACATATTTTTATAGAATTCATAAAAAGAGATAAATTCATAAAAAATAACTATAACATATTTTAACCAAAATGGTTATATAATAACATTCATTTTGCATCCCAAAATTTTTTAACCAGTAATTACCTCAAATTCAAGGATCATATAAACCAAAATGGTTATTTATAACTATATCCACAAAATAAAAGATAATTATTCCTTGAATAAAATTTACATATATCGAACATCAGGGTTACAGATACTATAAAAAGTCTTCTAATGTAATCCCATCATCAGAAGAGCCTTAATACTTTAAAACATTTCAGCATCCTAAAATCTTTTATAACTCTTGAATCCCTTATCTGTTTTCTTCTTACTCATTAAACATTCTTCATGATCCATTAACCATTCCTTTCCAACTTATTCTAGAATACTTCTTTCCTACAAACAAATCATGAATCATATCCTATGATTTCTATAATAGGAAAACATATGTTAAGAAATAATCCATACCATTCATTGGTCATTTTCCATTCCTTCATCCTTAATCGGAATGGAATTAAGTATTAGAAAAAATATTTGTATGATCTTGGGGATCTCATTGTCGAAACTTCTTCTTAGGACATGTGTTTGCATAATGACCATGCACACCACGTTTAAAACATTCAATTGATCCCTCAGAAAAGACTTCATTCCCTTTCCTAGAGTCATCTAGATGCTTCCTTTTTACATTGAAGGTTCTTACTTTATGACCTTAATTTCCACATCTATAGCATCTTTATGTTTCTTTGAAACATTTTACTAGGTGTTTATTTCAACATCTTTGACACATAGGTTTTTGAACATACTTACATTTATGATTATTACCTGAACTTCTGTAAGAATTTTTTCTCGCATATATGATGCCATATAAAAATATCTATGGTTCAGGTGGTCAATCATGACTCTAGATAGTTGGTTGGGAATAACCACAAGGGTTCTCATTGTAGCTCCCATATCATTCAGTTTCTCATTTGGAAAACCGACATAGTTTTCTTCAGATCCACTGTTACTTTGGTGCCTACTAGATCCGACGATTTACTAAAACCAAAATGGTCAGTGTGAGTATATCAGTAAAATAATCATATAATACTAAGATATAATTATCCATGTTAACATAAACTCATTCACATTATAAAAATAACTATGAATCTTTCTAAAATCCTAACCTTTGTGGTAATGTCACTTGTGCTTAAAGAATACCCTAATCTCTAAAGTTCTCTAAATAGACCTCTGATACTCACTATAAGGACCCAGCCATAAAACATTACATAATATTGAATTAAATGTATAATTCACATTAAGTATCTTTTCAGGTTTGTAGTTTTAGAGAATTAGGATATAACTATTACATCTCAAAAGATTACAAAGTCGACACTTCTACTCAGTTTCCATTTTTTTCATAAAATAAAAACTCTTAAAAAGAATCATGTATAGATCTATGTATTAGATAGCATGTAGTTCCTTGATCCCATCCTTTACCCTATTCATCTTTAAGTCCTATGGAAAACTTTTCAAAAACTAGTGATGAACATAAAAAGCTCAGAAAGAGATAAACAAAGAAGGAAAACAATTAGTTTTTCAAAACAATAAGTAAATCTTGAATACTTTATCATAAGTAATAAATTTCACATTTATGAAGTAGTAAATAATCTCCACCAAATAAAATATCATTACATACACTTTCATAAACAAAAATATTACCATAAAACCTATATAAAGAATACATAACATATAAAGGTAAATTAGGACACAATCATACGTAAATGGAATAACCATACGGTCGACTTCCACACTTGTCACTAAATGGAATATCCATATGAAAGACATCCATACCCAATGCATTGGAGGTTATAATGTAACCACCCATCCTGTTTTATCATGGCACCTCCTGTCATATGGTTTATCACATAACCACCCATATAATGTCCAAGTACCATTATAAAATCATAACTCATTCAACAAATATAATGGAAAGAAAACATTTCCACATTTCAATCACAATATATCACTTAAATATATTGACATAACAAATCCATTATCAATACCACATTCAATACCAAAATACATAATAGTGTATATGGTATTTATTTTCCTTTTAAAAAAATTACGGCTTGTTAAGGAAGCCAAAGATCAAGTAATACTTGCGGCGGCGAAAAGGTCGTTGTCACCGTGTACGTTAATAGAAACATTCATTTTTTTTGTTTAGTAAAAATATTCGTAGAAAAAGATTCTCTTTGAATGAAATGAAAAGTAAATCATGTTTATTCAGTGTATGAAATAAAGTCTTGTATTAAAACAAAATATTCCTCAATGAAAGAGATTGAGACGAAGTCCTTTACAAAGATAGTATCCTTAGATTAATGATAAATCAATGGCATAATCATGTGTGAAAAATATAAATAGACCCAATATAAGTGGATATTAATTGTAAGAAAATCATAGGTCATTCAAAAATATTCATAGCATGACATAATCAAGAAGTATAGGATTAACCCAAAGAACTGAAATTTGGTTAAAATGTTCCCTTACAAAAATTCCACCGCCTAATGGAGTCACTTTAAACTTCTCAAAAAGAGTTGATGAGCGATAAAATGGTATCTCATCACTTGGACATAAAATTTACATCAATAATGACATATAAGAAAATATCCCTTCATAATAAGATGTAAACTAAAAGAGAGAACAAAAAGAAGTCATTTAAAAAGAATAGGGTGAAAGGTTCCCTTACCGATTTGGTAATTTACGAAACATACCTCATACGAAAGAAGAAAATTAAAGTGTTGATGTAAATACCAATAAATGAAATTATATTCCACAATGTGTAGAATCATGGTCAGTACATACCCCACTCAAAAGAGATAGTGAAAAATATAGCATGAATCTCACAGGAAAAAAATTGAGATAAAAACCCCTTATCACATAGTAATAAATCGAGTTGTATGAACAAAAGATAATAATAACCAAATGTATCAATGAATAACATGAATATAAATAGAATCATGGTAATATATATCATATGGAAGTAAACAATACACCACATGAAATAAATAAGTGGCGAACAATGGAAATCTGACGGAATTAAAAGTGAGATAAGAAATCCCTTACCACGTGTCCAACTTGACTCGCTCATATGATCCTTGTTCTTCCTAAATGATCATTTTAAATTAATTTCTATTTTATTAATAATAATTTTCAAGTGTATTATTGCTTTTATATCACTTATTACCTTTCTGTGACAATTATTTAATTATTTGAGATCATAATGGACATTTTGTCGATGTTCGGAACTTGAGTAAAAAATGAAGTTGTTATAATTATAAATTGTCCATGTGGTCAAGATTCCATTATATAAAAAATGATATTCATCATTTAGATTTCATATATATCATATATATCCATTTTTATATATGTATTTTTAATTTTACATAACATTTTCAGATAAGAAATAAAATGCATCTTTCATGGAGACGGTAAGTCGTACGTATGCATGAACGCTACTTTCATTTCTATTTCATATTTTAATGAAATGAAAACATAGTGATTCATAGGTATATTATAATGTCAGTATAATATTTATTTAATATACGTTACATAAGTTTAAAAATTATATCCTTTAGATGTTTCACGTATGGAATGAATGAGACATATCAGTTTGAGGGGGTGGTAGTCCGCACTTCCTAAAATAAAATTATCGTGTTTACCTATTATGGAAACCATAAAGGTATGACATTAATGAAAAATACATAAGCATAAGAAAAACATAAACATAATATATATCATATATAAATACAGCTAATTCTTATTGGCTAACATGATAGGCGGTAGAAGATAACTAAACAATCATCGTTATGTGAGGCAGTATATCGTCGTCCACAAAAACTTTATGTTTTTCACCCATTAGATAGAGTTGTGTGTAAGTGTAGCTCGAATAATTACCATAAAAAAATCCTAGTATATTTAAGATACTAGTTTTGTTACAAAATAATGGAATAAAAAGATTTTAGGGGGTTGGAGAAGCAAAATAAAACAAAAGAACATAATAGAAGACATTACCTTTAAATCGGGTAACTCTCCTTGGTTTGAGCCATAAGGGTTTCTTGATGTGATTTTTGCCAAAGGTAAGGCTTTTAGTATGAAAATAGGTATCTTGGGAGATTATTCAAGTATATTTTGGATGAGAAAAAAGGATTGATGTGTGTGATAAAGGGGTAGGAAGTTGGTCTTTTTATAAGGGAAAGGAGTGGCTCTTTTGAAAAGCATGAAAATATTATTTTATTATATAATGCTTTTTTGTTTCTAAAGGTCCAAAAATAATAAAAGTAAAATAAAAGGTGTCCCACATTTAAAATAAAATTATCCAATATTAATTGGAAAACTTTTGGATATTATTTTAAACATTATCTTTTTATTTATTTAAATCATTCATTAATGACGTAAACACTAAATCATCATTGTGTCATAAATAATTTTATTTATTTGATGTATAAAAATTTAAAAAGAAATTACCATGATGTAGGAAATAGTTTATATTTCAAATGAATAATTATCATCAAAATGATTATTTTTGTAACAACATGTATAAATTTTTTTATCAAAACAATACATATATGTAACATTTTTATTTTCACTTTAAATAAAAAGTTATTAAAGTCATTATCATACCCATGTGGCTCCATGGGACCCCCAAATTGACCCATGGATTGTCTTGGACGGACATGAATCATACATTAATGTTAATACATGTTTCAATGTATTTTTATACTTTTATAATATTATTTTTACATTAAATTACGATAATTACCATTAATCGTGGTTAATAAAACTCAGAAGTTACTATTCACAAAAAAATAACTTTCATCCCATTGGACCACAATTTACTTACTAATCACAACCATGTATGTTGTGTCTTTGAAATTCAATACATAGAAGTGGAAAAATTTCATTTAAACAAAAAAATCAGTTTTTAACTTCTTCTTAGTGGTTTCACTGTTCAAAAAAAATTGATGTTTTTCAGAAAAATACAAAAAAATCACCATAAGCTATATTTTATATTCCAATTTCAAAAATTATGTCCATTTTATCAAATACAAAAAATATAATTTTAATTATTTACTTTTATAATTAATTCCTGCTGTCAAAACAAATAACATGTTTTTAAGAATCAATATCTATCAAAACATTGACACTTTTTATGTCCAATTTCAATGTGAAATTAATTACAATGACCACCATTGGATTAAATGGTAAAAATTTATTTTAATTAAACTTTAAAACCAATTAAAAAGATAATATTACCATATAAATAAATTAGATTAAAAGGCAGATTTGAACTAAAATACAACATTTTTCACTATTCATTAAAAATGAACTTTATTGGAAAAATACCAAAAATTTATAGAAAGTAAATTTTTATGTCTTGATTATAAAAAAGGATTTGATTTTTTATAACATATAAAAGTGAATATAGTTATATTTAAAAAGGGTTCACCATCAAATGTCGGTTAATCGACCTTTTAAAGAATATTAGAATATTTATGCTTAAAATTGGATTAATTCGCATTTTAATCCTCTAACATATATTGGATAAATGTAAAAACATTTAGCAAACATGTATAATCATATTTTGGTTAGTTCAATTCATTATTGCCATTACAATGACTGTGTGTTAACTAACTTTTAATATAATAGTTTATATTATTAGTGTACAACGTAAGATTTTAAAGAAACTCGTTTGTTGCATATCGTGTACACTGTCGAACATATCGACAACATTAAAGTTCTAATTAATATTTAATTCAAAAATATTAATAAATATGAAAATGTCATATTCTTTATTTTCTTGGGATGTTACATTATACATAATTGAATATTACATTATATAATAATATTTATAATGAATTTGTACATTGGTATTTTTTATTTCCTATTGTTCAATATGGATTTAAAACTGAAACTCATAATTCACTCATTCTATAATCCGCACTTCAACATTATGATAATTTAAAATGTTTATTTCACAATCTAATTGAACAGATATTGTTTCACTTGAGTTTCAATGGATGAAATTTATTTGACCATTTCCTAATAATCAAAACTAATTTTATTCCCACCTTGTTATTTTTGAAATTTTAAATTAATGGTATAATTTTTTACTGATTGGTACTTAAACAAATTAATAAAATTTATTTAATAATATATAACTACATTTCTCTCTTCTATCAAAAAAAATTTTTCTTCCAAATCAAAGTTTTCTAAAATAAATCAAACATTTTTTACCCATTCAATTTTTTTATATCAATGTAATTTTTTCCAATTTTTAATCTTTACAAAAAAAATCATATGAATGTTATATGGCTTTAAAAACAATTCTCGTTTAAATATAATAGAAAATGATAATGGAATCATCATTTCATTTTGTAAACTGTTCAGTTTATTGACAATTTTACAATGAAAAAGCAATCTTCCATTTAAATTATAAGGCATGAATAGTATTACATACTAGTATTCCATTTAAAATTCTTTTTCAATTTTATGAGGATCATTTTAAATAAAATTTTTTAAAATTTATTTTCAACAAAATTTATTTTGAAAATTTTTTTCAAAATGAAAACATTATTTCCAAAAATAATGATTTTAATGTTATTATTATGATATTTTAATTGTAAAATTATAAAAAAAATTATTCTTACTCTAATGTAAATATATCTATTCTATACGTATTCTTTATTTTAATGGTGTATGTTTAATTTTAACAATTATTATATTAAAATTCACGTACATGGTTCATTTTGTAGTCATTAAAATCTCTCTAAGATATTTGAAATCCATTTGATAATTAAACATTAAATTTCCCCACAATATACATATTCTCTACCAATTATATTCTTATTGATTAAACCTTATCTCATTTCTACATATGATATTTTCAAATGAAATGTAATTTGATTACTATGAAAAAATTAATAAATATTTATGCTTTAGTCATTATAAATATTTGATTATAATGAACACGATTTGTTAAATAAATATTTTCCGATATATAGTTAATGATTTGGACCAACAATGATCGGTGGGGACTATTTTAATATTATCCCTCGATGAATCAGTAGATCCCATGAGAAAAATGATGTCAAGTAAAAATTAAAGAGGGTTTTACATATTAATTAAAATATATTGTGAATTATTTAACAGTAGAAGTTTCATGACACATGAGATGATGGTGTCTAATAATTATGAACTTCCAGAATTAACAATTCATTTTTTATTATCACTGATCTTATTACAATTAAATTCTCTCTAGAGGTATTTAATTCAAAGTTGATTTATTAATTTTCATTAGTTACATACCTTTTCATATTTATTATTCCTTCTTTATGTACTTATATTTTATATTCTGGTCAGTTACATTCCATTCCGTATTTATTATACATTATCATATTATTTAAATGGGATGTGTTATCATTTATGAACCTTATATTTCGACTATGCTTATTGATTCATGATAAATTTTGATGTACTTAACCCTCAGAGATCATTTTTCACTGTTATTTTCCCCTTCCATCAGAATCCATGAAGTTTACTATGATTGATATAGAATGATATTCTAGGTCGAATAATGATATTCTCCAAAAAAATATATTATGATTTGTGTATTCAAATATATTGTAAGAATGAATTTTATATCTAATTAATCAAGATTACTAAATTATTTTTTCCTTCGAGATGTGATACCATGTATCATATGAAAGTTAAAAAAATAAGGAACTATTGTCAGTCATCTAAAGTTTAGGTCTCTACATATAATATTTTATCTCTCATTCATTAATAAGTTTCACTATTACTATTGTTTTGGGTGTTAACTGTGTTGTTTTCTTAGGCTTATTTTAACATAAAAGTTCTTTTAACATTGAATAATGTGTAGTTCCATCATCTCTAGTGTGATATTACTATTATAAATACCATTTTTTCATTAGTTTATTTTTTTCGAATTATTATTGAATTGTTATCACAAATAATAGATCACATGACTTTGTGGAGATAGAAGGTCGTACAAATTCACAAGTGATGTTATAATTTCATTAATGGGTAAAAGGATGAAGACGTTGGTGATGTATTAATTTTATTGAACAAATATAATATCATATATACCACATATAATCATTAAATTTATACCTATTAGCATTTATGTAAATAATGAGTGAAAACAAATCACATCACGTCATGGGGCGGTAGTCTTCCATACAAAATGTTGACATTATATTATTTAAATTGAATGGAAAGTAATAATGTATATGAGATAGTAAAAATAAATAATTATAATTATACCATAAATATTATATATATATATATTCATTAAATCCATCCTTATATAAAACTGATAGATATAATGAGGAAGTGGAATCATATAGTTTTACGAGGTAGTAGTCCACTGTATACAGGATCAATGATATCATTTCTCATTTCATATAAGAAGAGATAGGTATACATTATTCCATTAAAATAATTAAATATCAGTATATGGGACATAATGGTGTCATTATATTAAATTTTTTTACAGAAAAATGGATTATTATAAAAGAACAGAAAAAATGCTAGAGCTTCGTTAAGATGATTACCATCTCTTAGAGAAACCTACATTGGATATACCATTTATTACAATTGGGTTTGTATTTATTGAATAAATGTAGCAATAAAATGTGTCTAAGGGTTTTTGGGAGATATTTTATCAGTTATTGGACAACAAAAAATGCTTGAGATATGTGGATAAATGATGGTACAAAGTACCATATTATAATTTATCAGCAGTGCCATTTTTGTAAATACTCAAAACTATTTGATAATGGGAAGTCACACTCAACCATGTTCCACCAAAATTAATAATTCATGGATTGGTTGGGTGATATGGTCCATAAATGCCTCAACCAAATAAAAAACACATTTTTTAAACATGTTGTTCTTTAACTTCATCATTTCCTGACATTTATTATTTTAATTGTTGCTATGGTAACTAGTATTTTTAACCTGTGAATTTGTCATTTTAAGAAAACGGAAATAATAATAATTATGTTATTTGTACCCAGTGGTTATAAATATGGAATCAAATTTCTTAAATGAAAATTATATATAAGTGAAAAAATATTTTTAAGACGAGTGCATGTACAGGAAAATTTTTTTATTACCCTTTATCGTGGTAGTAATGATTTTTTCTAATAAGGGGTCAATGTAATTATTATAAAAGGAACATTGGTAGATTAATTTTACCAGGATTTTATTTTTACAAATATACCAATATCAGTGTAGAATATAGGATTATTTGTACTTTTAAATTATTTTAAAACATTGTATTTATTATAATATATGATAAATTCCAATTTTGACGTTATTAGATTAATTTCAGAATATAAATAACTGAAAAATATGGAATTAGAATATATTATTTTTAATTCTATATATAAATTCTATATTTAACTAATAACTTCATGTAATGCAAAAATTTATTAAATCTAGATTACTTTTAATTTTTTTGGTATCATTTAAATTTTTTATTATCTAAATAATTATTATGTTAGTGTATCTTATGCATATAAAGAAATTATATAATTAATAAAAATTAAAAACAAAAAATCAAAATTATTTAATTTTTTTTATTTTCAAAATTAGTATCAATATTTCATGAAATATTTTTTACTACCTATATGAACACATTATTGAAATTTAATATATATAGGGTCACATTTTACCTTTTTTCAATAAATAGACTATTATATTAGTAAATTTCATAGAAATGTGATCCAGAAGACCATAAAATTGGGATGAAGGTAATAAAGGATGAAATATGTCCAAAAAATGTTGATTAAGACCAAGAAAAAAATGAAACATATTATATAATATTAATTATTCATATATAAAAAAGAGAATCTATTTTTCCAAATTCCATTCTTATAGGTTGGAAATTTTATTTCGAAATTAAATCACAATGTTTGACAAAAAAAATAGTTTTTGAAATTGACAATTCTCATAAATATAGAACTTTTTAATTTAAAAATTAAATATTAGGTTGATTAAAGTTAAATAAAATTTAATTATTCTAATATAATTTAATTAATTTTACCTTTTACTAAATTATAAATAAAAATTGTTCCTTAAAATGATTTAAATTGAAATAAAACTTTCATTGAAAATCATGTATTTTTTACTATTCCACATAAGTTAATCGTTTAGGAAAATTGTATAAAATATAATCTAATATAAACTTTTAATAGTAAAATAATATAAAAATGGAATTGTTTAATTTTTTTAAATTGGTAAAAATTAATTTTATTGTATCTATGCAAAGTGGGACGAAAGCACCTTTTAGAATAATATTTTTAAAAAGACATATCTATTTATTTTAAAAAATTATAATTTTATTTATAAATAATAAATAAGCATAAAATTATTTTAGAAAATAATACAAAATATAATTTTCATAATTTAGTTAGCCTTATTAATTCCCTACAATAAAATGGTCAAGTTTTAATAATATGTTATTAATATTATAGTGCAGTTCTTTTAAACTCGATGTTACGTGTTTTATTTTCTATGAACGAGAATAATATTAATTTACAATATTAGGATAACAAAATAATTATTCTATAAATGAAAATTATCCTTATTCTTCTTTTCATTAACTTTTTATAAATGTGGAAACATCACCCGACTATATGCGTGAATTATAATCTCCACGAAGTGATATAATTTAATTTCCCTGACTAGATAATATGAAACATTATATATATGTATAAAATTATTATAAATGATATTTATATCATCAGTAACATTATATAAATGGAAAAACAATTATTTATGATTAAGTACCATAACTACTAAACTAATACATACATGAATAATGACGCAATTAACACTTGAAATGAAATATTTAATATAGAATTCCAAATAAAATGGTGTTGAAATGATAAAATTAGATCTTATATTATATTGTATCTATTAATATTATTTATTTATTTAATTACATTAAATGTAAATTTAGTATACTATCGTTTAGAGAAATTATAAATTATACCTAATATAAGGTATGGTTTTCTTCTCAATTTATATTCATTGATTCATGTTTTAATGTTATGAACCAGTTTATTATTTTTATTGTATATGATCTTCCAAAAATATTATTTTGGAATAAATAATTATTTGATTCTGGTATTATACATAACATATCATTTTCATCTTTCCAATGACTTTCTGTTCAAAAATTACAAAATATATTAGTGTTCGTCATCTCAATTTTATTTTACTAAGGCATGTTTTATGTTATATAACTACTTTTTGATATATGAGGTATATCTATAACACAATTGATAATAATTTTTATAGAAATCTTTATATTATTGTTATTTAATGTTTCATTTGATGTTATTTCTATCAAGTGGTTATGCTACAATTGTAACCACAATGGTAAGCGTTTTATGTTATATCTCATTTTACCAATATTTACTATGCTTAAATCTTATGATGGTGAAATTATTTGGTCTATCAATAAAATATAAATTATATTTCATTCTCCCTTTTATATTGTTTTATATTTCTTTAATTTAATTCAGTGTCTACTCTATGTACTATGGATACCAAAATAGTTTTTTAATGGAAAATCAACCATATATTTCTTTCAGTTTGGAATGATTTCTTCCATATATAGATTCTCATTAAAAAATTTCAGGAATTTTTTTAGTATTCTATAATAAATATTTAATAAAATTTCTTAAAATATATGAATTTCATTAATATTATTACAATGGAAACTTATGATCACATTAAAATGGTGTTAATTTTGAATTATGACATAAAATATGAAATTATTTTTTGTTTCAGTATATAAATTATGAATATATTTACCCACCATATTGAATAATATTTTTGTAATGAAACTAAATAATATTAAATTATGAATATCTTTATTGAATGAAACAAAGGGTATTTTTAAATGTTAAGAAGCCTATAATGATGAAATAGTGACATAACCTATGGAATAGTAGTATGACCCTTATTAATAGTAATATGTCCAAATGAATTATATCCTCACCTCTGGATGTATAAGTAAATATTGTGTATCATAAAAATAATATATGATATACCAATATCTTGGAATAGATAAATACATGTTTAAAAAATGATAATCTTCGTGTTGGTATTTTCATAACAAATAAATATTTTATTACAATTTTATAATGAGTATAGTAATATATAACTAAATCATATTCATAAAACAGATTAATTTATTTATATATTTATGTCATATTATTGTATGAAATCTTTATGAGGCCTTAGTTGATTTTTAAAAATTTAATTATTAAGTAGTAATATTAAAATAAGTATTTTTATAATAAATGATGATTTTAATTAAAAATAAAATTTCTCATATATAGAAAATTATTTTTATATAAAATGTAAATTTAATGAATTATATACACCGAAAATTTTTTATGGTGAATTTTTGGGATTTTTCTAAAATACTTGAATTTTTGATGAATAGTAGAATACATTAAATTTTGGTATAAATAAATAATAAGTTAAATATACTAGTCAAAGAGTCATAGATGATTTAATCACCATAATTTCAAACATAAAGTCAGTATTTTAATGTATTTGATCATAATTCTTAGACTATTCATTCTATTGAGCTGAAATAATAAACAGATGAATAAAATATTCAATAAAACACCAATCCCCTCAACTATAAATACCCTCCCTTTTCTTCATGCCTTCCATGCATTGAGTCTTGTAAAATTTATAAAAATTACTATTCCTAAGACCATAATCCATGTACAAGAACCTTTTAACAACACAAAATTCTAAAACCAAACCCCCTAATAAGGTTCTCAAAGAAGCGAATTTGAGAGGTAAGTATCCTCTTTCATGTATTTTTTTCATTTAAAATTCTCTGATTTATGATCATTACATCACCTCCCATATCAAAAAAGATATGAAAACTATATTTTAATTTATATAATATAATTATATGGTTTTAATGTAATTTACATCATCAAAATTCTTTCCCAATCTCTTTTATTCTACAAATGAAAACATCACCTGTGATGTGTCAACTTACCGACATCAGGGCCGATGCATTCTAATTTTCGATTAAATCCTTTAAGGATGGTAATAAAACCATTTATATGGTTAAAAATTTATAATATATGTATTATATAATATTTATTATTTAGAAATGATTATATATTCATGAGGTATGTTTGTAATACAAAACTAGTATGTGATGATCGAAAAACCGCAAAAATAATCAAATGATTATCACAAATGCCTTTTCTAATGATTCATACTCATAAAAAATAAAAAATGAATTATATAAACATTTAATATTATTTATTTTAATTAATAACATATGACTTCAATTCTGGATATCTATTCCCATTTGACATGAACTTCCAATATCATATACAGTAAACTGATCTTAAAAGCCTAGGAAATGAATGCTCATGAATGATAAAATTGTATATTATAACCTATCAAAAAGTACATAAATTATATTATTAAAACTATACCATATAAAATAAATGTATAAAAAATAATTTATTAAATTATTAAGGAATATAATTTCATTATCTATGACTTTATGGTCAATTACAGAACACTTTTGGACATAAGGTAAGAGTTTCACCCCAAACAACAATTTTCCATTCAGGTTACAATTTCACTATCATTACACAAATATAATTATTAATTATTTTGATATATTTCTTATAATATTTTTGTAATAATCCCAAAATCATATATATTTATCAATTCCTCTATTATTTAAGGGTTAATTCAGGTTTTACATGGTTTACTTCGGAATTCTTTTAGATAGGGAAGCTGGATGAAAGGTAACTTCATGATTTCATAACCATATTTAAGTACTATCCATAATATGTTATATAATACATATTATGTTTTCAAAAGACTTTAATTTATCTTGAAAAATTATTTTTTTGTCATTAATAGTTTATTATAAACAAATAAAAAAAATTCATAAAGAAATCTTCATTGCAATATAAAAGAAGAATTTATTATCGAGAGTTAATTGGTGATTTTGTTAGAGTAGTTTCATCTAATTCAAAAAATATTTTGAATAATATGATTTATTGAGTTTTATCACTTATCATTATCATCTACCATGATTTATTAAATTGTGTATGATTATTTTGGTTGTGGATATACTATCTTGATACTATTCACCATACTATATAGAATAGTTAGGGACTATGTATATAGATTTGGGAAAGTTATTTACATTCATATGTATATATTGTTTAAGTTATTCCCAATTAATAAGTGGAATGAATTGGACTTATTATTTTACACGTGGGACCCATTATAGATCCTCAATTCATTTTTATTTCTCCTGATACAAAATAGAAATGGACAGTGTCTGAGGCCTTAACCATTAATTTTCTGGTTTCTTGTCCGATTCTTAGAATTGTATGTTAATGATGTCTTCAATATGAATTACATAATTATGATGATTATTTGATTTTATTATATAATTATTTTACAATTAGGAAATCTATCTTCAATATTCATTCTCATGTTACTATTTTGATGGAATTATTTATTTAACCTTAATTCATTCCATATTATACTAACATTTATGTTCTAATTTCCTTTTTTATTACTCATTAACTATGCCTGAATGTCTACATTTGAAATCAATATATTAGTAACCCATAATAATTATATGAGATAACCATTTTCATATGTTTTATTTTTCCCTAGGATGAAAAAATTTATATTATGAAGGACTTGTTGGGATAATCTATGAGTATATGGGTGTTTCAAATAGAGTTGATATGTTGTTTTTTATTTTATGATATAAGTTAAATCTTATGTCTGTACATTGTTTTCCAAATAAAATAAGCTATTTAGTACATTAGGGTGTTACTACATTGTTATTTATAAGAATTTATTAAAGTAAGGCACTGGTTCTGGGCAACTAGTTTGAGGGTCATTACCATTTTAGCGAGACGATGTATTGTTGAAATTCTAGAAACCATAGTTAGAATACATAGAATAGGGAATATAAACCTAATTAGGAATTTGAGGATAAGTATATAAGGACATATAATAATTTTTGAAATGTAGAGATTATGTGGTTCTTCCAAGAATGACATCCTAGACATGATATGACATGTGGACATGGTTATGACACAAACGTACCTAGGGGTAACAACTCTAAAAAGGTGTCCCTGGACTGAATCCAGGAAACCCAGTACAACAAAATTATCTTTACTGCGCACCTAGTTTTAAACACATAGTTGACATTCATATGATAATTATAATTTTATATAGCAACCATTAATAATTTTATAAAGTAAATATTTACGCAAAGAAACAATGTTTATGATTATGTGATAATCTATGAATAATATTTCAGTTTATGTTATGTGTTTTTCTACTTCAGGAATATTAATTATGGTTCATAACCTAATTTATTGTATGATATTTTTTAGAAATGGATCTTATTTGAATGAATTGAAACTGTATCAATACATGTATACCATGTTAGAACATCCTCATTTGAAAAATAAAGATTTTTGTATTGAAGAAACTAATGCTGTTGAGAGACATTTAACTATACTGGGACAAATGAATAAGGATATGAACAAAAACCTCACCCATATGATAATCCTGATCCCCAATGTGGAAAATAAATGTCCAACCACATTATGTGACCACAAACTCTATCATTCAGTGGGACTACAAACCTATTTGTAGTTTTTTAGTAAAAAAGTTCCTAAGAAAAGATATTTCGCTCTTTGGGAAGTAATGAAAGCTATACAGTTATCATGGAAGTTTATCAACTCTCAAGATATGTTGATTAACGTTGGTCATTTATTCAAAATATAATTGAGGAGGAAGAAATTTCAAATATGGTATGGAAATATTCTATAGAAATTTTCCCAAAAAAATATTTCACTTATGAATAGTGAGAATATATAGATAGATAATTCGTGAGTCTAAAACAGAAATAGCCTAAAAACATTTCAGTGTTGGAAAAAAATATTACAAGGATTTTAAGGCATTTTTTGTACTACATACAAAATCCAACGAGAATTATTGATGGATTATTTTATGGATTAAAACCATTCCATAGAAGAAAAATTGTCTCCCAAAATTTAATATCATGCGAAGATATAGTCTCTTAAGCTATCATGATAGAGAAATAATTATCAATGTCATGTTAATTTAATTGAAAAAATTAGAAAAATATGGTGGAAGATGAAATAATGGATAAATGGAATAATAAAAAAGTTATTTTCAAGATGAAATACTTTTGGAAAAAAATATCTTGGTGCCTCCATAATAGAAAATTGTGTCTATTACAATTTTGGATAAAAATACCACCAAACCTGTGAAAGCATGGGAATTAAATAAGCTAATAATGTTCAATTATAAAATTATAGAGAGATGGTACACTATGAAAATTATTTGTTAAAGCATCAAGGCAACATCCCTAAGTAAATGACATGTGATCAAGGCCAAGATTATGTGATCACAACTATGGAGGTTAATTTTCTTAATGAAATGATGGATGTTACTTTAATCATTTCATCAAAAATTTCCTATTCTTTTTTTGATTTTATATCATCAAATTCTTTTATATATTCTTAGTTTCTTGAGAATGTTAGACATTTCCCTTTTGATTTAATAAATGAGTTGTTAGGTTAATCTTGTATGATAAGTTTACTTGTAACAATGTTCTTTCTGTCAATCCCCTTTATGACACATAAACGTGATTTGGTTTCAAACCATATGATAATTACTATTGTTTATTTTGATATAATCTATTGTATAGAATTAATTTCAAAATATTATCTTAATATTTATTATAAGCATAATGATGTTACAATTAGTGAGGAAGATGTAGAGTCCCTTAAATTTTGAGAAAAAAACATCATCACATAGTTCTCATATAGATCTACCTTCAGTGGATCTTATAAATGAAATTATTAGGGAGGAATAGAAAAAATAATCTATGGATCTTCAAATTGAATATTTACCTATTGTGGATGAAATCATTGATGTATTTCTAGATGATATTTTGGACATCCTCTATAGTGGGATGTTTTTTTCTTGGTAGATTTAATTCCACATGTAAGACCAATATTAATGACTCCTTATAGAATGACCACTATAGAATTTGATTAGATGAAGAAGAAATAATAGGAATTGATTGATTAGGGAATTATTCTCCCAATTTTTTCTCAATGGGGATCCCCTGTTCTCTTTATCAGTAATGATGATTGATCAAAAAGAATGTGAATTGACTATAGGGAAATTAATACTATTACAATAAACAAAGTGTATCCTCTTCGTTTCCATTATAATTTAATTTATCGACATCACAATGCCCAATATATTTTATAGATTGACCTTTGATAAAAATATCATAAATTTTATATGAAGAAGGAAAAAATACCAATGATATAATTCCAGACCATATATGAAGATTGTATGTTTATAGTAATTCCATTTTGACTGACTAATGCACCCTCTATTTTTATTGATATAATGAAAAGAGTGTTTGAGGAATAATTTGAAATTTTTTTGAGGTATTTTTTGATGATATCTTGATGTATTTCAAAATATATTATGATCATGATAAAAAAGTATGGGTTGTTCTATATACTCTTTAAAGAAAATAGTTATATTGGAATCTTATAAAGTGGGAATTATTGCATCAAAAAATATTCTTTTATTTGATATATTGTCTCTAAGGATGGAATTGAAGTTGATCCTATGACTAAAAAAGTGTCCAAGAATATCATACAGTAATATACATAACCAAGGTATGTAGTATCATTGGTTTAGGATGTTACTATTAGCATTTTGTTCATATTTTTTCCCTGATTAGCTAATATGATAACCAATTTTACTCATAATGGGGTTATGTTTTGTTGAAAAAATAATGCGAATAATTTTATGAATAATTAAATAGGAGATTAGTAAATTCAATGATCTCGACCCTAAGCTTGGGAAATGGGGGATTATTTATTTATATTGATGCATCAATGAATGGACTTGGAATGGTCCTTATATAGAATTATACTATTATTAACTATGCATTAAGGTAGTTAAAAATCATAGAAACAAATATGAAACACATGATATTGAGTTAGAATTTGTAATATTTTCTCTAAAAATATAGAGACAATATCTCTATGATATATGATGTGAGATATATACAGATAATAAGAGTCTGAAATATATCTTCTCACATAAAGAAATAAACATTTAGAAAATGTGATGGATCAAGATACTCGAGGATTATGATTTTTCACTACACTACAACCTAGGGATGGTGAATAAGGTAAATGATGCATTGAGAAAGAAGGATCAAGGGGTTTTGAGCTAAATGAGGATTAATAAGGATCCTATGTATATGGATCTAGAAAAGATGGATATAGGAATTATAAAGGATGGATATAAAATTGAAGTCATTTTGGGATTATTCTCACTTGAATTTTATATTATGTGGGATCTATATGTAGATTTAGTAGATTTTTCCTACAATAACAGGTTCAATTAATGTATGTGAATGTTTCCATATGAAATAGTGAATTGAATGAGATTTCAAACACTAACTTATTGGGATGATGTTTCTGAAAGGATGATTGTAGGCTTAGATCTTGTTCAGTGAAAATAGAAAAGGAAATGAATAATAAATCCCATATCGAAGTAGCTAAAATTAACGAAAAGTTATATTCCAATATTGAATGGAAGGATTCATAGTTATTTAATGGATATTATGTTTTCCTAAACTTATCTCCATGGGAGGGTTCTGTATGATTTGGGAAGACTGGAAAACTGAGACACGTGTACCTTGGTTGTTTTGAAATCCTAGATTCAATTGAACATGGGGATTATCATTTGTAAATTCCACCTAGAATATTAAAATTCAATGATTTGTTGCACATAAATTTATTATGGATGTACATTTTAGACTGAACTCATGTGCACAATTCTATCGAAATTTCATTGGAATAGAATTTATCATACTATAAAGTGCTTATCCATATTATGGACACTAAGCGTGTTGGATTTAAGTAAGTAAATTACATGGATGGTAAATTTACTATATAAAAAAAAATTGGTTTCCAAGGAACCAGAGGAATTTATAATGACTAACTACCTATATATTTTTACGACGGGAAACATTTGAAATTTTTGAGATTATATTTTTGTATGAGGGGCGAATATAATAACCTATAATACTATTAATGAAATTTCATATCTTGTAATTATTTAATATATTAAAAATCACATTATAACACTTAAAAAAACAATAAAATCATATTAAATGAATAATGAATGAAGTATAAGGTACATAGAAAAGGTAAGGAACCAATACCGATGAAAAATTAACATGTCCTTAGGAATGGTTATGTGACCCATATGAATAGTTAGATAGCCAAATGAATATTGAACTCCCCTATGAAAGTATAGATAATATTTTTGAAGCTTATAAATAAAAATATCTTATAAATATATATATATATTGGAATTAATAAATAAATAATTTATAAATAATAAATTATGTGTTGGTGTTTTCATAGGTAATAGATATTTAATTGAAAATTTTTAAATTATATAACTATTTAAACAAAAAATTATTTTCATAAAATATATTAATATTTTTTATTTTTTTTCTTTTTATTATAGGACAACATATTGAGACCTTACTTAATATTTGATTGTTTCATTAAATCTATTGTAATATTAAAAATGGTAATTGTGAATAAATGATGGTTTAAATTTAACATATAATATTTGATGTTTAGAATATTTTCTTCATAGATTTATGTCCATTTTTGAATTATAAAAATTTAAAAATTGTTAGGTATAATTTTTATGTTTTTATGAAATAATTGAATTTTTGGTAAATAGTAAAATATGATAAATAATTGTATAAATACATTATAGGTCAAATAAACTATTATTTGAGTCCTCAAAAAAAATAAGAAACATAATCTTGAACATAGCTTCATTATTGTATAATACATTGTGAAAATTATCAAACTATTTACAGTGTTGATAAAAATAATAGACAACTGAGTAACATATTCAAAAAAACACCCATGTCATCCACTATAAATACCATCTCTTAGCCTCACACCATACAAGATTTGAGGCATGTAAAATTTAAGGCCAATAATAATTCTAATCCCATACCAATGTATAAGATCATTTCATCTAAAGAAGTAACAAAAAATATCCCCTTGAGATGGATCTCTTGGAGGAGAATTCTAGAGGTAAAAATCCTCTTTCTTTTTTTATTTTTAATTTATTTTATTTTATTATAATTCCCTCACCTATCCTATAAAAATTTACATGATAAATTCATTATCATTTATATAATATAATTATATCATTTTAATATTTATAAATCACTAAACTATTTTCTATCTCTGTCTCTCTGTCTATTATATTCAATAGATGAAAACAACGATCGTGATGTTGTAATTCACCAATATCATGGATGATTCGTTTTTATTTTCCCTAAACTCCATCAGGACTAGTAATAATACCATTTTATGTTTAATAATAATAAAAATATATGTATTAAATCATATTAAATTTTTTAGAACCATTACATATACCTGATGTTAATTAATAAAAAAAACTTGTTTGTAGTGATCTAAAAATAACTAAAATACTCTAAAAGATTATCACTAACGTACTATATAGTGACCCATCCTCAACCCAAAGAACCAAATTAAAAAGATTAATATTTATTATTTTTTTATGTTCACTAATAAAATATAAATTAATTGTTGTTCTCTCTACCCATTTTCCATGAACATCCATTTTCATATATAAATAAACTGATTATGGATACGAAGGAAACGAATGATCTCGAATGGTAAAATTATATCTTATAACCAATTGAAAAGAACGTAAATGATAATTATAAAGAAAAAATATATAAAATAAATCTATATATTTTTATGAATTAAATTATTATTTAATGTAATTTCACTATCCATGACATTAATGTCTTGTGACGAACACTTTCAGATATAAGGTAAGTGTTCCTTCCAAAACAACAATTTTCCTTTAGGGTTATGATTTTTCTCTGATTACCCCACTACAATTCATCACTTTTTTTATATACATATTATAAATTATTAATTTTAATCCCACACCCATATATAATGATCATCTCATATTTCTTTTAATGTGAAATACATTCTTTACAATGTTTCCTTCTCAATTCCTTCAAATAAGAAAACCCGATTAAAGGGAACTTCCAAATTTGGTACCCATATTCAAGGACCATCCATAATATAATTCAAGACACTCTTATTTTTTATTAAATTACTAATTTTTTCAGGATAAAATATATTTTTTCATTTCATATTTTATAAAATAAATTATGAGAAATTAAAATGATTTATCTAAAATAACTCTTCTAGGAAAATTACAATGAGAATTTCTCTTAAGAATGCCTAGATGGTTTTATGAAGTTATTTTCATCTATTTCAACACCAATATTGAATATTATAATATATTGAGTTTTATATGCTATGATTATCATATATCGTATTTTATTAAATGGTATATGATCAGTTTTTCTATGGATGCACTATCTTGATACCATTCACCATACAAATTAGAATTATTAGTGATTTTTTTTACTAACCGGGGAAAGTTATTTACATTTAATATGTATATTGTAATGAAACAGAACTCCATCTATGAAATTTACACTCTTAGGTTTATTTCATATAGTATAGATCATATAAAATATCTTAAATAACACAATAAAAAAATTATAAATAAATAATGAATGAAATAAGAGGTATTTGAAGAAGTTAAGGAACCTATATTGATAAAATAATAACATGAAAAAATAGATAATAATGTGACCATTATTAATAATAAATATGACTGATGTTTAGTAAAATATTTCTTAAAAGTGAAAATAAAATTTTGGCACCTTATAAATTAATATATCATGTAAATATAGCATTGCATAAGAAAATGAATATTTTTAAAAAAAATTGAATTGATTATTGGTATTTCTATAAGTCATAACTATTTAATTACAATATTATAGTTAATAAAAAAATTTAAAATAATATTTATTCATATAAAATGTATTAATAAATTAATAGATTTGTTTCTTATGGTTTTAGAAAAATTTTATGTGACCTTAGTTAATGTTTGAAAGTGTTATAAAATAAATCATAGATTTAAAATTTCTATTTTTATAATAAATAAATTTTTTAATTAAAAATTAATCTTCTAATTTTAAGGAAATTATTATCCTTAAAAATATTTCATATCAAATTTGTACTCATTTAAAAAATGGATTGGGTTAATTTTTGGTATCCTTTTAAAATACATGAAAATTTTGTGAATAACAAAATACGATAATCTATGATAAATGTAAAAATCACATATTACTGTATATATTAAAAAGAGTCAGAAAAATTTCTTGTATTGAGAAAATTAATAAAATCATGAGAAATTGCCCATTTCCAACACGATAAAGACTAACCCTCACCACCACTTTTCATCACAAATTCCTGATTTGACCCTGGTAAACATTATGCCTCATACACTTACCAAGTATCTCCCCCACTTCATGTATCTATTAGTCTCATCAAACTCCCAAATCTAATCACCTTAAGAAGGTTCTCATGGTGGAGAATTCCTGATGTAAAATCCTCTTCCTTTTCTGTTTATTTTCATGTCATGTTGTTTTATTTTAAAATCTTCATCACCACCTATTTCAAAATTAGAATGATAACTCTATTATAATATATATACTAGAATTATATCTGGATAATGGGATATTCTTACTAAAACTCCTTTCCCTATCTCTTCTATTTTAAAAACTAAATCATCGTTCAAGAGGAGTCGATTTACAAACATCAGGGATGATGGATTATCTTTCTCAAATTTATCATTCATGTCTGGAAATGAAAACGTTTTTTTATTAAATTAGAATATAATATAATTATTAAAACCATTATTATGTTCTGGATGTAACATATTTTCATAAAACTAAATGATAAAAATTATGAGTTTTTATGATTAATAGACATCGTAATAATGTAAATCATTATCACTAAATGACTTATCTAATGATTCATTCTCATACCATATAAAAAAATTACATATATATAATTTTAAACATATTGATATTCATTAATATGATATAAATTCATTTATTTATAATTATACCCATTAAACATAATATTCCATTCTCATATACAAGTATACCGATCGAAAAAACCAAGGAAATGAATGCTTCCAATGAACAAAATTATAACTTTTTACTCATAAAAAGGACTGAAATGATCATAATAAGATTATAATAAATAATATAAATGTTTATAATATTATAAATTAATTAAATAATGGATTTTATTTATTTTCTTGGTTGTTAAGGTCAAGTGAAGAAAATAATCGGACACAAGGTAAGGGTTTGTATATAAAACTTCATTTTTCCTTCAGATTATTTGTTTCACTATCTTTAAACCAATGTAATGCTAATTTATTTTTTTGTAAATCAACTATATTCTATGTATATTTTCCAAAAATGTTATAAATGTTTTATTTTGTTTTTAATTTATGGTTATTACATGTCATACATTGTTCCCATTATAATTCTTCGTGATTTGCATGCCTAATTACAGGGAACATATTAATTCGTCAACCATTTTCATGTACCATAAATAATAATTTTTAACAAAGAAATATTTATTCAAATTCACTAATTATATCAAAAAACACTTCATTTTTTAATTTTTTTATAAATACAATTATGACAAAGAAGAATGATTTTTCCAAGAGAACTCTTCTTGAAAAAATTGACGGTGTATTTCTCTCAAGAATTCCTCATTGATTTTATTGGAGTATATTAATCTATTTTATTCCTTAGTTTAATTTTATGATTGATTGAGTTTTATATTACATTATTTTCATCTACAATATTTTATTAAATATTTTATGACTAGTTTGACTTTGAATATGCTATCTTGATACCATTAACCATTCTACTCAGATTAGTTAGTAAATATAATTACATATTATGGAATGTTATTTATATTTTATAAATTCAGGTTGATAATGTTTATCCCCATTCATATGATTAATTCATTGGACATATAAACTGATTGTTGGGGCTCTTTATATACCCTCTAGGCATCTGTTTGTCTCACGAATCAAAAGAGAATTGGGTTTTGGTAGAGGTCGTTTGGTAGTATGATCAGATTCATCCAAAGAGGCCTTGTTGTTATGTTTTAGATTTCTATAATTATTAATTTACTCATTATGATGTTAATAATTCCAAAAAAATTTGATATTTTACTAGTAAAATATCAATGACTAAAGTACGTTCACTTATGATCACTTATATGGCTTTATTTACTCAGATTGCATTCCTTCCTTATTATTCCCTTGTTTATTTGTAAAGTCATGTGTTTTTAGTTATTCAACATGAATAATGTTTATGTTTATCATAACATAATTTGTATTAAATACAATAAATGTGAATCTATTCTTAGCCCTTTCTTATGTCTTATTTTTCCCCATGATACACAGATGAATATTATAAATGACTTATAGGGATACTATATGAGTTATTGATGAATCTAATTGTATTTATATATTTTACTTTCATTCAAGGTGAAATGTAAATATTATATTTTTATATCTTTTTCTAAAAAAATAAACTAATTTTTCCTTTGGGATGTGAATTCATTATAATCACACTGATGTAAAAATATAGGTCACTTGATCCAATCTATTGAATTATTGGTCATTACAGTTGGTATCAGTGAATAGTTTAGTAAAAACATTTAAACTATATTTAGAAAACATATATTAAGTCGTATATCCCAATGATAGACATTGATGATACTCATAGTAGAATATTATAATGTTTTGGTAATGTAGATATTATGCGATTCTTCATAAAAATAGACCCCTCTCTAGATACTACAAGTGGGATTAGTTCTAGAATAGACATACCTAGGGGTAACAACTATAATTATGCATCCTAGGTCTGACTCAGGGTATCTTTGTAACACAAAGTTATCCTCATTGCACAATAGGATTGAAAATCCTGATGGATATTCTTCAGATTACTCACATCTTATTTACTACCCATTATTATGGATTTAAAAGTAAATATTTCCCTAAGGAAACAATGTTTATGATTATGAGATTATCTATGAATAAAACATAAATTTATGTTATTTATTTTGATAGTTTGAGATTATAAATTAAAATTCATAACCTAATATAGTGTATTCCATCTTTTTGAAATGGAGTATATTTGAAGGATTCGAAATTGTATCAACAAACATTTCCCAAGTTGGTGTTTCCCTCATAAGGAAGAAAATGATCTCGGTATTGGAGCTGTGACTCATGATATGAAATATATATCAATACTAGGAGAGATGAATCTAGTAATTAATAATTACATTACATTTGTGGAGTATCCTAATATACAATGTGGAGGATAAAATTTTTACCTATTTATTAGACATCAACTTGCATCATTCAATAAGACTACATCCCCATTTCTAGTGGAGTAGTGGATAAGATCCTCAGAGTTGATATTTTATGCATTGGGAGTTAATAAAAATGGCAAGTTTGTCCTGGTATTTTAGTATATATAAGGAGATGTGTATTAATGGCGTTAAATAATTAAAAACAAAAAGGAAGAGTAAAAAATTAAAAATAAGGAACAGAGGTCATCTATATAATTTTGATTGGAAAAATAACTTCCTTGCAAACTAGGATAGGATATAGAAATAAATTTTTGAATCATAGAAAATTATAGTATTATAATATTCCCATTTATGAATCCAACATTACAAAACTAGAATGGTATTCCATGGACCATATCCGTAATTCTGATAGCAGTATTGATCGATTATTTTATGGTTTAAAACTAGTCTTCTAAAGGGAAAAAGTTTCTGAAACCCTCTCCTCAAATGAAGATATACTATCATCTGATATGAAGACATAGAAATAATTCTCTATTTCATATGATATTATGTGAATAAAATAGAAGAGTATGTTTTATGTATAACGAATGTATAAAGAGAATAAAAAAAATTGGAGTTTTCCAACGTCTGATACTTTTGGAAGGAAATAGCCTAGAGCCTACATAAAAGAATAAAAATATTTTTACTTGTGTGGAGAATAATGTCAACAAGAACATGACTGTAATGGAATGATATATGATACCAATGTTTAATTCTACAATTGTAGGGAGATGGAACACTGTGAAAATGATTGTCTGTAGCTTTAAGGAATCTTTCCTCAGAAAAGGCCATGAGAGAATAGACAAGCTTATGAAGTTCCTAATGATGTTTCTAATGGTATATTAATAATATCCCCAAATTAATCTTATTCATTATTTTATTCTAGGTCATCAAATTATTTTATATATTCTCATTTTAAATTAAACATTAGATATTTGAAATTCTTTTTCTGAACATATATTTCAGTGAAATCCCCAGAGGAAAGTCTCATTGCAATGGATATATGTTATGAAGATCCCATTATGTCATATAAATGAAATTTTTTATGATTTTATCATCATACATATGGTTTACTTTGAAATTATACTTGGTATAGATATGATTTCAAAATATGATGCACAATATCTATAGGTGAGGAACGAAATATTCAAATTTTGGATGTATCTATTGATTGAGAATATGATGTTTTATTTCTAGAGGATTTACCAATTCATAATTAGGAGTGGAAAATTTAGTTTTCTATTGATTTAATTTAAGGTGAAAGGCCTTTATAAAACACTCTATATAGAATGGCCATAGTGGAATATATAGAACTGAAGAAACAAAAGGAAGAACTGAGTGATAAGGATTTATCACCCCATGTGTTTCCCCATGGGGATCGCCTAATCTATATTATAAAGAAGAAAATTGGATCCATGAGGTTGTTCATTGACTATAGAGAAATCATTTCTAGTATAATAATGTATATGTATCCCTTACCTTGTATTGATGATTAATTCAACCAACTTCATGGAGCTCAATATTTTTTTAAAGACATTACTTTGTTCTAAAAATCATTAGTTGCATGTGATGATAGAAAATATTCCAATTGAAATATTTTGAACTAGGTATGGAAATTACTATTTTAAATTAATTCCGATTGGACTGACTAATGCACCCTCTTTTTTCTTGGTTACAATGAATAATTTTGTCATGGTATATCGTGATGAAATTATTGCATTACATATTAATGATATCTCAATATAATAGAAAATATATGAAGACCATGAGAATAACTTGTGTATTTTTCTAATGGATCTTAGAAGAAATTAATTATATTGGATGTTTAGAATCTGCGAATTTTAGATTTAACCAGTTTCATTTCTTGGCCATATTATGTCCAAGGTTGGAATCTCTGTTGATCGTTTAAATAAAATAGTTATTCAATAATGGCATAAACATAAAAACATAATCAAGATGCATATATTTATTGGATTTAATGGTTATTATCAGAGTTCCATTGGGAACTTTTCCGGATTAGTTAACTAGTTTAATAAACATACTTGTAATAGTGTTAAGTTTGTATGGAAAAAATAATGTCAATACATTTTTGATGAATTGATTGTGTTATTAGTGAAATATCCAATCATGACTCTATCATCTATAAATGGTGAATTTTTCATATATAATTATGTCTCAAAGTGAGGACTTGAGTGTGTCATTTTGCAGAATGATATAGTTATTGCATGAATCAAAGTAATTAAAAATTCACAAAAAACTATCCAACTCGAAATCTTGAGTTATGGGCTGTAATCTTCTCTCATAAAATATACAGACACTATCTCTATTGCAAATGGTGTGATATATATAATGATCACAATATTTTAAAATTTATATTATCACAAAAAAACACAACATGAGGTAAAGGTGATGGCTCGAGTTTCTCAAAGACTATGATTGTTCAACACTATACTATAATGGGTAGGTGAATATAACATCCCAAGGAAATAAAGATCATGGAATTTTTCATATTTATTAATATTTGTGAATTAAATATTAATTATTTTTAAAAGGGGATGCTATGTTTGATGGCGTACCCAATATGAAACAATGGGTTTCTTTGAAATCTTACGTTGCACACTAATAATATAATATTATTATTTTAAATGGTAGTAAACGCATAGCTGTTGTATTGGAATAAATTAATGGAACTAACAAAAATATGATTATACATGTTGGTTGAATATTTTTACATTTATCCAATAAAATTTGAGGCTTAATATAAGTAAATAATTCGATTTTGAGCATAAACACTCAAATATTCACTAAAAGGTCGATTTACCACGTTTTAATGGAGAATAATATTTAAGAATAGTTTTATCACTTTTATATGTTCTATTTTAAAAATGAAATTCTTCTTAAGAATTGGGACACCAAAATTAAATTTGGAAGAAATTTGGGTATTTTTCGGATAATGTTCCTTTTTTAATGAATAGTGAAAAATAAAGTATTTTAATTCAAAAGTGCCATTTAATATAATATAGTTATAGGGTTAGATTATCATTTTAATTGGTTATAAAGTGTTATTTGAATATATATTTACCATTTAATCCAATTTTGGACATTGAAATTAATTTCACTTTAAATTCAAGATAAAAATTGTCATTCTTTTGAATGTTTTTATTTCTTAATAACACGAATTTTATTTGGACAAATTGAATTAATTTTAATTTAATTTCTTCCACTTCTGTGTTTTGAATTTAGATAAAATGATTCCATATTAGGAATCATTAGGTCCAAATTCTGTAAACAGGTAACTTTTATTTGTAGACATTTTAAATATTTACGTCTGTAAATATTTTATTAACCATGATTAAAGAGTAAATATAAAAATAAGGGTAAAATATAATATTATAATAATATTAAATTTCTCTAACATGTGTATTAATGATATTGGCCAATACATATCCTACCATGGGAATACTTGGGTCGATTTTGGGACCCCATGGAGCACCATGGGAGTAATAATGACACTTTATATTAATTAATTTAAAGTAAAGACAAAAATAACATAAACAAATATCATTTAGTAAATCAATTTTTACATGGGATTATAAAATTTATCTTTTAGTATATAAATATAATTTTGAAATATAAAAATATTTCCTACATTATTGTATTTTTTTATTTATATATAACAAATAAATTTAATTATTTTTTACCCAATAATGATGAAATATTTACCTCATTAATAAAAGAGCTAAATAATCAAGATTATAAATAATAAAAAAAATATCCAAAACCTGTCCAATTCCAATTGGATGATTTTATTCTGACAATGAGTCATCTTAAATTTGACTCTAATTATTGTTTTACCTTTTGAAACTGAAGATAATTTTATAATAAAAAAATTATTTCAATCTTTCCTAAAGAGACCCTATCTCCCTTATAAAAATCATCCCTTCCTACCCATTTCTTCAGACTTCCCTAGCCATTGTCTCATAAAAACTCTACTCTAATAAGCTCTCAATATCCCTATTTTTATCCTAGAAGCTATACCTTAGGAAGAATGTGTAACGCCCCGACCCAAGTTTCCCAGAGTCGGTGCATTATTACGTAACATTGGCATGATCAGAAAATATCAAGTCTCGAAATACCGATTAGTTTAGTAGCCTTGGAAACACTAGATACATTCATAAGTGTTACATTACATCATAAAGTGAAAAACTACAATAATATAGTGTCCATAGTCCACACCCATATCTCCTTCAGACTATCCCTGCAGGTCAGTCATAAAATATTTCTTCACATCTTGGGAAAATATAACACTGAAAGGGGTGAGCTCAGATGCTCAAGAAGGATAACAATATATCGAAATCTTTCATAAATAAAGAAAAAAATTTAAGGAAATGTACAACTGAAACAAAAGCCTTTTAAACTTGAACATCATCATAATATGGAAAAATATAATGAAATAATTCCATTTACATATTTACATGGATATTATACTAGTCAAATAATCACATGAAATATCAATATCCACTTTCATAATGATGGAATGCATAATGCCAAACTATCATAACCACGTAGCCAACGCCTCGTGCCAAGACTACAAATAAGATTTTGTCAAGGCCTCGTTCCAAGACCGTAGTTTGTCTCATTAGATCTACCGATGCATAGAGGAGCTATAGAGGGCTCCTCCTGTCACTTATTAAATCCAATGCATTCCTCAAATGAACAGGTTTAAACATATCTAAACCATAACATAATCGTATCACATAAAACATGCATATGGGAAACATAAAATTTCCACATTTCAATCAAAAGATATCAATACAACTCATTGATATAATAAAAATAATTATAAAACCATTTTCAATACCGAAATAAAAGAAAACTTAAACTTGGTATTTATTTTTCATTTAAAAAATGTTATGGCTAGTAGAGGAAGCTGGAACTCAAATAATATTCACGATGATGGAGAAGTCATTTTCACCACATACGTAAGACAAAACATTACTTTTTTCATTTAGTTAAAATGCTTCATATAAAAAAATTCCTTTTCTATAAAAGTAAAAGTCAAAGGGGTTTATACACCGTATAAATGAAAGTTGTGTATAAAACAAAATATGCCTCGATGAAAGGAGATTGAGACAAAGCCCTTTACATCTTGTCCGACTTGACTCGATCATTCTTTAACCTCTTGAATAATAAACTAGAGTTAATTTCTACATGATTAAGAACCTTTTTTAAGTTCATTATTCCTTTTATATCACTTATTACCATGTTATGAACATTATGTAATTAGTTAAGTAAATAACGGTCGTTTTGTCAATCTTTGGTACTTGAGTCAAAAATATACTCCTTATAATTAGAAGTTTTTCATGTGAAAAAATATCCATTATATCTATAATTATATTCATGATGTATATATCATATATATCATATATATATATTATATACATTCATTTATAATATTAAATAACATTTAGAGAGAAGAAATGAAATGCACCGTTCATGGAGACGGTAAGCCGTACGTAAACATGAACGCTACTTTCATTTCTATTTTGTATTTAATGGAATGAAATAATAATAATATAATGGTATATTATAATTCCAGTATAATATCATATATAATATCATTTACTCCATCTTTTATATGTCCCACATTTGGCATTAATGATTCAAATCACTTTTAGGGGGCGGTAGTCTGCACTTCCTAAAATGAAATAATCACGTTTTCCCATAATGGAAATCATAAATGTATGCCATAAGTGAAAAATATAGAAGCATAAGGAAAACATAAACATAATATATATCATATATAAATATAGTTACATCTTAATGGCTATAACATCCCGGACCCGGGTGCCACACAACGGGTGCCCCGAGCCCGGTTCGCCATGTGTCCTCAAGCACATTTCCCCAAACGCCAAAGGCTCCCGACTAGCAGCGAGGGCCCAGGTCTGATAGTGGGGAAACTATTCCCTCATTTTTCAAAGTGTAGCACAGCGGAATACAGAATAAACATACAATGACATCAGAAGTAGTAAACATACACAACTGAAATAAACTACCGTAGTGGATATAACCAACAGTATAGAAGTGATGATGCTACATGTTTCAAGTTCTATGAAAATAGCCAGAACATGTTATACATCAATACAGTACAACAAAACGAGCAAAAAAGATGGCAGTGGCATCGTGAGCCTAGGATTGGTCCCATTCCCTCATACTCCTCAGCAACAGTCAAGTACCTGTATAGGGACTCCTGCCCCTATCTACACCTGCAACAACGTAATTTGTTTAGGTTGAAAAGTGTGACCCAAACAGGGTGTGAGAATTATATCTCAGTAGGCACCCAGCAAAGTCCCATGCCCAACTGCGTGTAAGCATGCAACAATAGTGTGCAATAGCAAAATGAAATAATGTAAGAAGTACTCAAAATTTACAACTATCGAATATATTTCCATTTTTAATATACATTTAATCCATTTAATACAAGAAATCACCACAGTGCATTTCTACATAAATAGTCCACATCCTCAGACAAGAAAACCTTACCCTCAGGTAAGCAGAACCCAACCTACAATTAATTTCCCTCATGCATAAAATAATTTTCTCTCAGGCGTAGGTAGTGTTGCCCTCAGGCACAGAAGTCAAGCACTCAGGCAGAAAGGTTTCCCTCAGGCGAAATACTATAGCCCTCGGGCTAAATAGTGCAGTGCCCACATGCTAATCACAGTAATTCCCTCAGGCTAAACAGGTAACTGAGACATGACCAACATATTAAAATGAAGTAACAAGCAATTCCTCTCAAGTCAATTCTACAATTACTACATTAAAGGCATACCATTGGGTTTCCTGGCCAAACGACTAAACATTGGAACACACTCTCGGGGGGTTCCGGATCCAAGAAATGATCCCAACCAGCATTTTATTATCACAATTTAATCACCTATTCAATTCTAGGCATTGAATATAGCAACATCCTCAGCCACACGACACCCGATCATGTGTTCGTGGCACAAAAATGCATAAAAACGCACGACTGTTGGAAAATAAACACAAAGCCACCTACCTTATTCGCCAACGAACGTTATACCCGAATGCCGACTCCAGAAATTCCCAAGAACGGCATAGATATGATGAAGAACAAAACCTGTTCAAAAGTAAATAACTTCCCCTCAGGAAAAAATTTGTAAGAATGGTACCAGGAGAGGAGAGGGCTTACCCATGTGGTTCCAACGAGATCGTCCGAAGCCGAATCTGATTCCAGAAGAACACCCAGCAGATCCACAAAGGTTCGGCCATCCTACTTGGCTCCAAAATGGCTCAAATGCCTCCTCTGCCAAATGAGGAGGCTACTTCCTATTTTAATCCAAAAAAGAAAAGTACACAGCATGTACTTATGAGTACATGACGTGTACTCCTTTCATTTAACTTTTTATTTGGCAGCACCGCCACACTGTTCATCCGTCAACCAGAGTACACAACATGTACTCTTGAGTACATAACTTGTACTGTCGCCAAGCTGGCGCCGACTCCTCCGCATTACTGTTGCAGCCTGGCAACTGATTACCCGGCGTGTAAGGTACCACTACACGATGTGTAGTTCCAAAATTTAGGATTTTTCCCCATTTCCGATATTTTCTCAAAAAACACTTAAGGAAAAGGGAAAAGAAGAAGCCCTTACATCAAAAATAAGAACTGGGTTCTTACGAACTTCCCCCCTTATAGCAATTCATCCTCGAATTTCCCTTCCAAGGGTGGTGATGATAAATCTCAGAACAACTCTAGCCACTGAGCACGTACGTTGGCCTCCCACTCCTAGGTCTTGTCCTGCACTCAGCCATGCTGCCATATCACCCGTACGAGAGGAACTGACCAGACTCAGAGAACCTTCATGCTCCTGTCAACGATACAGATTAGATGCTCCTCAAAGGACACATCCTGCTTTAGCTCAACCTCCTCTGGCTGAAAGGTGTGAGACGGGCCTGAATGGTAGCAACACAACTGACACACGTGGAAGACGTCGTTCATGGCTCGGTACCACATCGGTAACTACAAGAAATAGGCAACCAGCCCGACTCTCTCCAGAATCTCAAATGGTCCCACATACCTCAGTAAAAGATTACCATGTCTCCTGATCTTCTTGTGTCCAAACCTCGGCGAAATATGCAAGAAAACCCGATCCCCAACCACGAACTCCAAAGGTCGTCTGCGGTGATCAACATAAGTCTTCTGATGTGACTGCGCGGTATCCATCCACTTCCGAATCAACAGGACATGCTCAAATGTCTCATGTACGAGATGTGGCCCCAGTAAAGCTGTCTCACCTGCCTCTAACCAGCACAAAGGTGATCGGCACGGCCTACCATATAAAGCCTCATATGGTGCCATCTCAATAGTCACCTGAAAACTATGGTTATAGGCAGACTCGACTAAGGGTATATGCTTCTCCCAAGAGCCCCCAAAGTCTAGGACGCATGCGCACAACATTTCTTCTAGAACCCGTATCGTCTGCTCTGACAGGCCATATGTCTAAGGGTGGTATGCTGTGCTCAGAAGCACCTGTGTACCTAGCGCCCTCTGAAAACATTGCCAAAAATGAGATTAAAAGTGGGAGTCCCTATAAGAAATGATAGAACGAGGGACCCATGAAGACGTATGATCTCTCGGATACACAGCCTTCTAAGCTTGTCAACACCAATGGTCTCCTTGATTGGCAAGATGTGTGCTACCTTCGTGAGTCTATCCACAACAACCCACACTGTGTCATTACCTCAAGGTGACCACAGAAACCCAGTCACGAAATACATTGCGACATCATTCCATTTCCACTCTGGAATGGGTAACTACTGTAATAGCCTAGCTGGCCTCTGGTGCTCTACCTTCTCCTGATAACAGGTGGAACACCTCGTAACAAAACCAACTATCTATCTTATCATACCCGGCCACCAGTACTGACGTCTCAAGTCTCGGTACGTCTTGGTAACCCCAGGATGAACTTCCGAAGCTGAAGCATGAAACTCTCGCATCAGCTCCTCATGTATATCCCATGGACCCCACACTCGTCCATGGAAATGAAAAACATCATCATCGCCTATCATCCAACTAGGAGGAGGGTCCACACTTTCCACCGACTCCCGTAGAACTAGGCATTCCGAATCAGATAGCTGCTTCATCCTCACTCTATCCAGGAGGGTAGAAGTCACATCTAATGAGGAATGATATGTTTACCCCTGACTGTCTTGCCCCTCCAGATGCATCTTAGAGAACAATGCCATGAGCTCCCACTCACCCCTGGCCTCCTACACTGCCTGTATCTGAGTCTTCCTACTCAGTGCATCAGCTACTACATTACCTTTACCAGGTGTGTAGGCATGCTAAAAATATAAGTACTATAGGTACTCGAACCACCTTCACTGCCTCATATTCAGGTCATGCTGAGTAAAGATATACCTGAGTCTTTTTTTGTCAGTGAAAAAAACAAAATTCTATCCTAACAGATAGTGTCTCCAACAGCGCAACACATGAACTACTGCAGCCAACTCGTGATCATGCGTCGGGTAATTCCTTTCATGTGGCCATACATAACGAGACCCGTATGCAATGACTCGATCTCCCTACATAAACACTACTCCCAGCCCAATCCCAGTTGAATCACAGTAAACTGTATAGCTCTTCCCCTGCTCTGGGAGTATCAGGATCAGTGCTAATGTCAACCTTCCCTTGAGGTCCTGAAAAGCTGTCTCACAAGCTTCTGACAAAATGAACTTCACACCCTTCTTAGTCAGACCTTTCAATGGTGATGACAAGCGGGAGAAGTCATGTATGAATCGTCCGTAGTAACCATCCAGCCTTAAGAAACTCCATATCTCAAACACATTCTTAGGCTGCTCCCAGGAAACTACTGCTCTCACCTTCTCTAGGTCTACAGAAACTCCTGCCTCTGAGATCATATGACCCAAGAAGTGAATCTGGTCAAACCAAAAGTTGCACTTCGAGAGATTAGCATATAGCTGATGCTCTCTCAGTGTACTCAATATGATTTCAAGATGGGTGGCATGGTCGTGTCGAGTGCGAGAGTACACCAAGATTTCATACAAAAATACTACCAAAAATGAATCAAGATACAGATGGAACACACGATTCATCAGAGCCATGAAAACCGCTGGTGCGTTCGTGATTCCGAATGGCATAAACAAGTACTCATATAGACTATATCTACTCCAAAAAGCTATAAGCGGTATATCCGTTGGTCTCGCATGCAGCTGACGATATCCGGATCTCATGTCAATCTTCGAGAACATCCATGCTCCACAAAGCTGATCAAACATATCATCAATCCTTGGCAAGGGATATCGCTTCTTAACCTTCAACTGGTTCAGCTTCCAATAATCTACACAAAGTCTAAGGGTACCATCCACCTTCTTCGCAAAAAGGACCGGAGAACCCCAAGGTGAAGTACTGGGTCAGATAAAGCCCTTTGCCTGCAACTCCTCTAACTACCTCTTGAGCTCCTTCAGCTCAGGCGTGGCCATCCTATAAGGAGTATTGGACACCAGTGCTGCTCCTGGCACAATCTCGATAGAGAAATCCACCTCATGCACTGGAGGTAGACCTGAAAAGTCATCCGGGAAGACATCCAAGAAATGATCGACAACTTGATGGAAATCCATCTGACAAGTCCCCTGATCATCCAGATATAAGATCGCAATCTAGGATGTGACTCCACCCCGTCCATGATGCGCTGGTCCAGCTCAACTCGCATGAACGTCCCATTTTCCATTGTATAGAAACTCTCTTCCCTCTGGTGACTTGAAACACACCCTGCGACAGTAGCAGTATATGAAGGCTCGGAAGGGAACCAATCAGTCCATCCCAAGAATGACATCATAGCTCGTCATCTCCAAGACATAGAGGTCCCAAAGGAAGTGCACCCACCAACCTCAAGGGGGCACTCCTTGCACAGATTCACACCAGTCGTTCTAGTCTCCAACAGAGTGTCTAGCTTCATTATATCAGAAGAAGAAGAAACATCGAGCCCATTGATCCCCACAACGAGTAAAAATATGAAAATATGCATAGGACCCGTATCAAAAAGTATTGAAGACGAGACAAAAGCTACTAATAGTACCTCTAACTATCGATGGTCCGGGATCCTGCTCCTTCTGGGTTTGGGGAACTGCATAAGCCTACCCAGTGTTGCCGCCCTGCGACACAACCTCACTACCCTGAGCTGTCCTGCCCTGCTGCCTCAGAGATCCTGGTGTCTGGCTCCCACATCCCCAACAACCATCACGGCCAGCACACCCTGACGTATTCCAGTTTGCTGACTGGTAAGAAGCCACTGGTCCTACTCCCGAACGCTGAGTCTGCACAGAACCCCTCTAACTAGAAAATGGTGGAAACTCCCTAGAAAAGCGTTGCAGATGACCCATCTCGCTACAAGCTCGGCCCTCCACTCGGTCTCGTGGACACTGCGATCTCTTGTGCCCCTCTCTGCCACACTGGTAGCACATGACCGGACCACCTAAAGAAGATTCCTGGCATGTACAACCTCCCTGAGAGAAGTCCATCTGTCTCTTCCTATTGCCCGCAGAAATAGTACTAGTAACTGGTGTTGGACGGCCCTGGCCCACACCACTAGATTCCCGCAGGTTCCTCTCTGTAATCAGCGCCTCGTTCGGAATCGTTTGTACACTAGGTAACCTGAAAACATTCACCAGTGCTCAGATTTCATACCGAAGACCAACCTCAAAACGTCTGGCTCTCAACATCTCATCACCCACCAGCACGAGTGTAAATCGCTGATGCTCGGTGAAGCGAGCTGAATAGTTCATCACCGACATAGCGCCCTACTGCAGATTCATGAACACTCGAGCTCTATCTGCCCCCAGCGTCTCTAGAAAAACGAATTCATAGAAGACTGCCTAAAAATCCTCCCACTCCATGTCTCTTTGATGATCTGACTAGGTGGGAACATTCCACCACCTCTTGGCGGAATCACACAGCATGTAAGTCACGAGCCTGACCCTCCACCCTGGATGCGTCTCAAGATGATCGAAAATAGTCTACATAGATCCTAGCCAAGAATCCACAGCCTATGGTCCACCATCCATTGAAAACGTAGGCGGATGCTGCTGCTGAAAGATACGTGTCAGCTCGGCCATAAATGTGGCAGACTATGGTGCTCCCTGAAAGGTCTGCATAAATCGCAAAAGGCCTTCACAGAACTGCGCCTCCGTGCCTATGTCCGGTATAGCAGCTGGTGCCGCATCTGGCTCTGCTGGATGATCAACTGGTAGCCCATGGCCCACCATCTCCGGAGTATAATCGCCACCGCTCTCCTGGCGAACAACTCGCAGTCATCTAGGTAGCATGACACTACAATGTCAAAAGCACGCTTTAGATTCAAGATTATTAAGGTTCAAAGTGAAGGAACCGAAAAGGAACAAGATGAAGAAGGCATTTCAAAATTTTCAAAACAAGACTACACAGCTTGTACAATGACTACGTGGCGTGTACTTGACTTCCATTCCCCTACCCGGGTCCTTCTACACGGCTATTCCACACAACTTCCGTTGAACAAAACTACACGGTGTGTATAATATCTACACAACATGTATGGTGTTATTTTCCAACTGCCCGTGTCGTCTTTGACACGGCCGGCTACTCGGCTTGACACTACACGGCGTCTTACACCCGCACACAGCGTGTACATCACCCTGTTTCCCAGACACACGGCTAACTCAACATGGTTTTTCCTCATACAAGCCTACACGGCGTGTCCCACAAGTACACGACGTCTTCAGGGAGAGGTGACATCAGCCCGTGTTGTTAGTTAAACATCTGAGTCCACAGGGCATACTACACGACGTGTTCATCATTGAAACGGCATGGTCTGTACAGGAGTTCACCGACCCATGTTGTTAGATACACGGTCGAACTCCTGGTCACACTACACGACCTCTACAAAAGCTACATGGCATGTTTTACCCCAGCCTTTCCCTACCATGTGTCTCCGCCCACATGGTTTGTGATACGAGAAGAGACTACCCGGCGTGTACTTAGGGTACACGGCGTGTACTCAAAAAGTTTATTTTTCTTCCCGAACAGAAGAACATACACGGCGTGTATAAAAATACTACACGGCATGTATACTAGGTTTCCGGACAGTATGCCTCAGAAACTCTTCCGGATCCCAGAAAATCCGGAAAAACAACACCTAAGTGTAAAATTCCGACCGTGGGGGCCCATACTCCCCACGAATCAATGTTTGACATCTTATATGTGTTATAACCAATAAACAGTCAATGATCTACCAAATTTCAGTCAATGGCGGCCCATACTCCCCAAAAACCAAAGTTTGGAATCCATCCTATAAACAAGACCAAACAAAAAAAATACCATATCACAAGGTAGGTATTTTATCAAGAAGCTATCAAAACAACATGATTTAGTAGAACAATAAATATCATAACAACATGCAAATTATAATGCACCTACATGGCATGGAAACTATGCATGGCATGTGATACCTAGCATGTGCCTATATGATTCATGAGACGACATACCCTAATCTCATAGGGATTCAAATAAAGAGAACCCACAGATAAATTATAACCACCACAATCTCAAAGTGCGTCGCCCAATGGTGAAAACATATCAACCGTAAAATTGCAAAATCAAAAGAATGAAAAATACGAGGCAGACTAGCTTTTCCCTATACACGGGTTAGCTACGCCGGGGCATAGCTTATTACCAACTACCATCTCGTCCTATCCCTGACTCCGACTCCAAATAGTAAGTCAAATAAAAGAAACCCCTGTAATACCACTTTGTAACATCCCAGACCCGGGTTCCACGCAACGGGTGCCCCGAGCCCGGTTCACCACGTGACCTCAAGCGCATTTCCCCCAATGCCAGAGGCTGCCGACTAGCAGCGAGGGCCCAGGTCTGATAGTGTGGAAACTATGCCCTCATTTGTCAAAGTGTAGCGCCACGGAATATAGAATAAAAATACAACAACAGCGGAAGCAGTAAACCTACACAACTGAAATAAACTACAGTAGTGGATATAACCAACAGTATTGAAGTGATGATGCTACATGTTTCAAGTTCCAAGAAAACAGCCATAACATGTTATACATCAAAACAGTACAATAAAACAAGAAAAATAGCTGGCAGCAGTATCGCGAGCTTAGGCTCAGTCCCATTCCCTCCCACTCCTCAGCAACAGTCAAGTACCTGTATAGGGACTCTTTCCCCTATCTACACCAGCAACAACCTAATCTGTTTGTGCCGAAAAGTGTGACCCAAACAGGGTGTGAGAAATAAATCTCAGTAGGCACCCACCAAAGTCTCGTGCCTAATTGCGTGTAAGCATACAACAATAGTGTGCATTTGTAAAATGAAATAATGTAAGCAGTGTTCAAAAGTTACAACTATCAATTATATTTCAATTTTTAATATTCATTTAATCCATTTAATAAAAGAAATCACCACAGTGCATTTCTACGTAAACAGTCCACGTCCTCAGACAAGAAAACCTTACCCTCAGGTAAGCAGAACCCAACCCGCAGGTAATTGCCATCAGGCGTAATAGAATTTTTCCCTCAGGCATCGGTAGTGTCTCCCTCAGGCACAGAAGTAAAGCCCTCATGCACGAAAGGTTTACCTCAGGCGAAATACTATATTCCTCGGGCTAAACAGTGCAGTTCCCACAGGCTAATCACAACAACGCCCTCAGGCTAAACAGGAAACCGGGTCATTCCCAACATATAAAAATTACGAAACAAGCAATTCCTCTCAAGGAAATTCTACAATTACTACATTAATGGAATACCCTCAGGTTTCCTGGCCAAACGACTAAACAGTGGAACACACCCCTTCTGTGGTTCCGGATCCAAGTAACGATCCCAACCAGCATTTTATTATCACAATTTAATCATCTATGCAATTATAGGCATTAAATATAGAAACGGCCTCATCCACATGACACCCCATCATTGGTTCGTGGCACCAAAATGCACAAAAACGCATGACAGTTGGATAATAAAAACAAAGCCACCTAGCTTATTCGCCAATGAACGTTATACCCGAACGCCGACTCCAGAAACACCCCAGAAAGGCGTAGATCTGACAAAGAAAAAAACCCATTCAAACATAAATAATATCCCCTCAGGAAATAATTGGTAAGAACGGTACCAGGAGAGGAGAGGGCTTACCCATGCGGTTCCAACGAGATCATCCGAAGCCGAATCGAATTCCAGACGAACACCCGGCAGATCTTCAATGGGTCATCCATCCTCCATGGCTCCAAAATGGCTCAAACGCCTCCTCTTCCAAATGAGAAGGCTACTGCCTGTTTTAAGCCGAAAAAAAATTGCATGGCGCATACTTCTCAGTACAAGGCATGTACTCCTTTCATTTAACTGTTCATTTGGTGGCACCGCCACACTGTTCATCCGTCGACCAGAGTACACAGTATGTACTCCTGAGTACACGGCGTGTACTGTCGTCCAGCTGGCGCCGAATCCACCGCCTTACTGTTGAATCCTGCCAACTGACTACAAGGTGTGTAAGGTACCACTACACGGCATGTAGTTGGTTCCTAAACCCCTCGTCGCCAGCATGACTATACGCCCCGTTACCCATCCCACACGGCCAAGAGTACACTACGTGTTGAAAAGTACAGGGAGTGTACTTCAAAAATTTATGATTTTCCCCATTTTCCATATTTTCTCAAAACACATAAGGAAAATGAAAACGAAGAAACCCTTACCTCAAAAATAAGAACCGGGTTCTTACAATGGACACCATGAAAGGTGTTAAAAGAATATTGAACATTCATCATTTCGTGAGGCAGTAATTCGCCACCCACAGAAACAGTATACTCATTTACCATTAGATGAAGGTGTGTGTAAGTGTAAACCAAATCCTTTTCATAACAACATACTAGTATATTGAAGATACTGTAATTGTTACAAAATAAAGGAATAAAAAGAGTTGAAGGGGTTGGAGAAGCAAAATAAAACAAAAGAACACAAGTGAAGACATTACCTTTAAAATCAGGTAACTCATTTTGATTTGAGCCAAAGGATTCCTTAGGAAGACATCTGCCCAATGTGAGGCTTCTAAAAGTAAGAGATGGAAGTTGCGAGAATATTTGGGCCGAGTTTGGCCAAGCCAAATGCATTTGATGGGGTGAATAAGGTGGTAGAGGTGGGGGCCTTTTATAAGAGGAGAGGAGGTGCACTGTTGGAATGTCTTGAAATGCTACATTATTATATAATGAGTTTCAGATTTTAAAGGTCCCAAAATTATATATTTAAAAGATAAGGTGATAAGGGTTCGAAATATACTCATCCAATAGGTTTTTGACATGTTTAAGTCTTAGATATTACATTATCTTTTCATTTTATTTAAATCGTTAATTAATGAGGTAATCGTTGCATCATCATGGTGACATAAAACATTTAATTTATTTAATGTATAAAAATTATCAAAAATATATCATGATGTAGGAAATATTTTTATATTTACAAATAATATTTATAGTCGAAATGTTAACTTATATAACCCCATTTAACAATTGTTTTAGTAAAACAACACATGTTTGTGACAATTTTATTTTTACTTTAAATAAAAAGTTATTAATGTAAATTTCTTACCCAAGTGGCTCCATGGGGACCCCAAGTTGACCCATGGATTTTCATGGTCGGCCATGACTCATCCAATAATATTAGGAAAAGTGTCAAGATATTTTCATATTTTTATAATATCATTTTTACCTTAAATTTCACTAATTACCTTTAACTGTGATTAATAAAACATAAAAGTTACTATTCACAAAAAATTATTTTCATCTCATTGAACCAAATTTTGCTTCATAATGACAACCATGTATGTTGGATTTTTGAAATTCAATACATAGAAGTGGTAATGTTTCATTTACATGAAAAATTAGTTTTTAAACTATAACTTAGTGGTTTCACTATTCATCAAAAAATGAAGTTTTTCAGAAAAATACAAAAAATTCACCCTAAGCTATAATTGATATTCTGAATTCAAAAATGATGTCTATTTTACAAAATTTCAAACATATAACTTGTATTAATTAATTTTATAATTAATTCCCATTGTCAAAACAAATAGCGTGTTTTTAAGAAATAATATCAATCAAAATATTGACAATTGTTTATGTCATGTTTCAAAGTGAAATTAATTATAATGACCACCATTGGATAGAATGGAAAAATTATATTATATTTATACTTTAAAACCACTCAATAGTATAATTTATCACTATAAATTGTTTATATTAAAAAAGATGTTTTTAAGTATTTTTCACTATTCATCGAAAATTGGATGTTCTCAGAAAATACCAAAAATGCAACATATGTTAATTTCAATATTCCGATTCCAAAAAATCAAGTCCATTTTGAACTATAAAATTTATATAATTTCAATAAGTGGGTATTACTATTCATAATGGCTACTTTGATTGGTCGTGGTGTGTTAGAACTCGAGGTTGCGTACAACACACGCTGTTGTACTATTCAAAGAGAAGAATACCATGGATGCATTTGGTGTTACATTCTCCCCTCATTCAATAAATTATGTCCTCGCATTTTGAAAATGATCTTCAAAAATAAAAGGTTGAAAATAGAAAATACTTTTGTGTAAAACTCACATTGGAAATAAGGTTAATAAAATTTAACCTTAATAAGTCAGAAAGGGAAATGAAAAAGTCACCCCCAAATTATGATCTAAATTAGAAGAACATTGGTGGAAATTAGAGACATATAGTTGGAGGAAAAACTAAATATTTGTAGGGAGTGATTGAGGTCATCAGTCACAAACAAGTGTAAAATTGAGTGCCTCATAGCCTTAAATCTATGGTGATTTTAAATATCATCAGTTCAACAAAACATAAGGTATTAGGATACCACATTTTTTTAATAACCCTTTCCTATGGTTTAAGAATTAATTAATTCATAGAATAAGAGAGAGGTATATATATATATACATGAAAAGTATAGTTTCAACCTGCAACTAATTTCTACCAAAAACTCATCTTTCCCTCAAAAAGATAATAGAACTCAAAAATACTATATTTATCCTAATCGTACAAGGTTCCAAATATTAACACATACCATTTAGATTAGGAAAACAATTTTTTAATAACCAAGGACTTCTTGTAGGCTAGTGGTAGGTAATAAAGTCCTGGTGCACTATGGTACTGGGTTTGATTCCTGTAGCTTTTTCCGATGCGATGGGTTATCCCCCAACCTGCAGGTTGTCCTTTTCTTAAAACATTAGTATTATAATATTCCAAAAATAATCTTCAGAAATGTTTTAACCTTAAAAAATACAATCCAAAGTTCAACTTAATTCATTCTAACCATTATAGTTATCCAAAATACCTCTATCCTGACTTTTTATAAAATGTCTCTAAATTCCATAATACATTGTAACATAAGATTCCTCAAACAAAGAAAAGCTTCTCTTATTGTCACATATGAAAAATATGATTACCTTAATCATATTAAAACCTTAATGAAAAAATGTATGGCAGTACAATCCTTATATATGTCACATTTTTCTTATAACCATAATATAGTTCTTGAGTCCAAAAACATAAATAAAATAATTATTCAACTCCATCTGTAGTAACAGCATAAGCTTGGCCTTGATCCCTTGGCCTTTTCTGAGGCAAGTTTCCCTGATGCTTAGGACATTTATTTTCATAATGTTTCATCTCTCTACAATTATAGCATTCCACGTGGATAGCCTCTTTCATTACCTTGCAATCACGAGCTTGGTGACCTTTTCCCCACATTTATAATAAAATCTCATTCCTTTTAGGAAAGTACTGGGGTGATTCTTCCCACAATTATCACATAATGGAAAATCTTTCTTTCCAGGTTTCGCTTTATTTTTCTCTTATTCCACCGTTCTCTTATTCTCTTGATTTAAATTATCGTAATAAGATTTAGAGGATTCCTTTTCTGTCTTGATAGCACATGAGACAATATATTCATACGTTGAGAAAGATTGTGATACTAAAGATCGACGGAGAAATGGTTTTAACCCATCAACTAAATGATCAATCTTACTTCTTGGGTTACATATATAATCTGCAGTATACCTTTCTATCCATGTAAAATTGGCCTCATACTTTATGACATTCTCATCCTCCTTTTGTATCAGACTCAAAAATTACATTTCTATATCAGCTTGATAGTCATGAGGAAAGTACATTTCTAAGAAAATATCTTTGAAATATCGCCATTCCATACTTGATACTTCTTCATCTTCCTTTTTATTTTGTATCAATGACCACCATTGATCAGTATCTCTAGTGAGGCGGTAAACTGCAATGATAACCTTTTGCCTTTCAATACTCCCCAAGGTATGGAATATTTTCTCTATGAAATTTATCCATTGCTCAACTACTAAGGGATTTTTACTTCCATTGAATTTTGATGGATGTTACCTCATGAAGAGATCTAATATTGATTTTCCACGATGCGGATCAGGGTGATCCATACGAGTAAGATTATTATTCATAACCTGAGTGAGTTTTCCTAGTATGGTGATAAGCTGATCAGCACCAGTTGTATCACCAGCTCTATTATAATTATCTTGAGCCCGAGGGAAATCCCTACATGGAGTGCATGCATTGATAGGGTTTCCATTCCTTCCAATAGGCGCCATTTCTAAGCAATTTCATAAACTAGATTAGTTTTTGAATCAAAATACATAATTACATACTTGTAAAACCCTTAACATAAATTGAACTATTTAATGATATAATCCATAATCATAAAAATGTTTTCTTTAAAGAATTATATACTCATAAACCCTTCATAATGGTTTTTAAAGAAAATGATAATTATCCTAAGCATATCCCCCATGAGTTTCCTAACCAAGAGTGCAGCAAGGTCTATTGTTGTGCACCAGTTCCCATTCGAGTCTAGCTCAAAGCGGTGTTTTTGGGTTTTATACTTAGGTACATCTGTGCCAGAGCGGGCTCTACCTGCTCTTATCCAGAGAGGGATGTATTGCTCGGAAAACTCACAAAATTCCCTATAATACAAAAATTCTAGGATGTTATTCTAACTAATCCTCAAAGTCTATTTTAGTGCTATGTGCACTAATTATAGTTTATATAAATATAGATTCCAATCTTAGTACTAAACTGCCTATGATACTAATGGTAACGCCCCCACCCCAGTTACCCAGAGTCGGTGCATTATTATGTAACATTGACATGATCACAAAATATCAAGTCTCGAAAGACCGATCAGATTAGTAGCTTTGGAAACACTAGATACATTCATAAATGTTACATTACATCCTATAGTTAAAATCTAATATAATATAGTCTCCATAGTACACACCCATATCCCCTTCAGACTATCCCTGTAAGTCAGCCATAAAATATTTCTTTACATCCTGGGAAAATAAAACATTAAAAGGGGTGAGCTCAACTGCTCAGTAAGGATAACAATATATCGGAAACATTCATAAATAAACATAAACATTTATAGAAATGTATAACTGAGACAAAAGCCTTTTAAACTTGAACTTTAACATAATATGGCAAAATAAAATGAAATAATGCCATTTACATATTCACATGGATATTCTACTAGTCGAATAATTACATACAATATCAATAACCACTTTCATAATGATGGAATGCATAATGCCAGACTATCAAAACCACGTAGCCAAATGCCTCATGCCAAGACTACAAATAAGATTTTGTGAAGGCCTCGTGTCAAGAAACTAGTTTTTCTCATGAGAGCTACCGATGCATCGAGGAGTTATAGCGGGCTCCACCCGTCACTTATTATGTCCAATTCATTCCTCATATGAACAAGTTTAAACATATTATAAACCATAACATAATCGTATCACATAAAACATTCATAAAGGAAAAATAACATTTCCACATTTCAATCACAAGATATCAATACAACAAATTGATAAAATAAAAACATTTTCAAAAACATTTTCAATACTGAAATACAAGAAAATTAAAACATGTTATTTATTTTTCATTTTAAAAAAGTTATGGCTAGTAGAGGAAGCTGAAACTCAAATAATGTTCAAAGTGACGGAGAAGTCGTTGTCACCGCATACGTAAGACAAAACATTCATTTTTCCATTTAGTAAAAACACTTCATATAAAAATATTCCTTTTGAATAAAAGTAAAATTCCAAGGGGTTTATACACTATATAAAAGAAAATTGTGTATAAAATAAAATGTGCATAAATGAAAGGAGATTGAGACAATGTCCCTTACCTCGTGTCCGACTTGACTCGACCGTTCTTTAACATCCTGGATAATAAACTAGAGTTAATTTATACTTGATTAAGAACCTTTTTCAAGTTCATTATTCCTTTTATATCACCTATTACCATGTTATTAACATTATTTAATTATTTAAGTTTATAATAGTCGTTTTGTCAATCTTTGCTACTTGAGTCAAAAATAAACTTCTTATAATTACAAGTTGTTCATGTGAAAAAATATACATTATAGACAGATTTATATTCATGATGTATATATCATATATATCATATATATCCTTTATATACATTAATTTATAATATTACATAACATTTAGAGGTAAGAAATGAAATGCACCGTTCATGGAGACGGTAAGCCGTACGAACGCATGAACGCTACATTCATTTCTATTTTGTATTTAATGGAATGAAATAATAATGATATAAAGGTATATTATAATTACAGTATAATATAATATATAATATAATTTACTCCTTCCTTTATATGTCCCACATATGGCATTAACGATTCAAATCACTTTGAGGGGGCGGTAGTCCGCACTTCCAAAAATAAAATTATCACGTTTACCCATAATGGAAGTCATAAAGGTATGCCATGAGTGAAAAATACAGAATCATAAGAAAATAATAAAGATAATATATATCACATATAAATATAGTGACATATTAATGCCCACCATGAAAGGTTTTAAAAGAATAATGAACAATCATCATTTCGTGAGGCAGTAATTCACCACCCACAGAAACAGTATGTTATTTATCCATTAGAAGAAGGTGTGTGTAAGTGTAAATCAAATCCATTTTATAAAAACATCCTATTATATTGAAGATACTGATTTTGTTACAAATGAAATTAATATATATAGTTTAAGGGGTTGGAGAAGCAAAACAAAACAAAAGATCACAAGTGAAGACATTACCTTTAAAATCGGGTAACTCTTTTTGATTTGAGCCAAATGACTCCTTGGGAAAACATCTTCCCAAAGTGAGGCTTCTAGGAGTAAGAGAGGGACTTTTAGAGAGTATTTGGAAAGAGTTTTTCTGATCCAAATGTCTTTTATGGTGTTAATAAGGTGGTAGAGGTGGGGGCCTTTTATAAGAGGAGAGGAGGGGCACTCTTGGAATGTCAGAAAATGTTACATCATTATATAATGATATTCGGATATTAAAGGTCCCAAAATTATATATTTTGAGGATAAGGTGATAAGGGTAAGAAATATACTCATTTAATATGTTTTTGACCAGTGTAATTTATAAAGTTTACATTAACTTTTCATTTTATTTAAATCGTTAATTAATGAGGTAATTGCTGCATCATCATGGTGTCCTAAAAAATATAATTTATTTAATGTCTAAAAATTATAAAAAAAATAAAATTATGTTGGAAATCATTTTACCGTTAAAATGAATATTTTATTCGAAATATTAACTTATATAACACAATGTAATAATTGTTTTAGTAAAACAACACATGTTTGTGACAATTTTATTCTTACTTTAAATAAAATGTTATTAATGTCATTTTCTTACCCAAGTGGATACATGGGGTCCCCATGTTGACCCATGGATTTTATTGGTCATCCATCAATAATCCAATAATATTAGAAAAAGTTTCAAGATATTTTCATATTTTTATAATATCATTTTTACCTTAAATTTTTCTAATTACCTTTAATCACGATTAATAAAACATAAAAGTTAATATTCACCAAAAATCATTTTCATCTCATTGAACCACATTTTTCTTCTTAACGACAACCATGTATTTCAGATTTTTGAAATTCAATACACATATGTGGTAATGTTTCTTTTACACGAAAAATTAGTTTTTAAACTATAACTTAGTGGTCTCACTATTCATCAAAAATTGATTTTTTTCAGAAAAATACCAAAAATTCACCCTAAGATATAATTGATATTCTGAATTCAAAAATGATGTCTATTTTACAAAATTCCAAACATATAAGTTTCATTAATTAATTTTATAATTAATTTCCATTGTCAAAACAAATAGCATGTTTTTATGAAAGAATATCAATCAAAAGATTGACAATTGTTTATGTCTAATTTCAAAGTGAAATAAATTCTAATGACCACCATTGGATAAAATGGAAATTTTTTATTCTAATTATTCATTAAAACCACTCTATAGTATAATTTTTCAATATAAATAGTTTAGTTTAAAAAAGATGTTTTTAAGTATTTTTCAGTATTCATAGAAAATTGGATGTTGACAGAAAAATACAAAAAATTAAACATAGGCTAATTTCGATATTCCAAATCCAAAAATGAAGTCCATTTTGAAATAAAAAATTTATATAATTTCAAAAAGTGGGTATTACTATTCATAACTGCTACTTTGATTGGTTGTGGTGTGTTAGAACTCGAGGTTTCATATAACACACGCTGCCCTATTATTCAAAGAGAAGTGTATCAGGGAAGCTTGGGGTGTTACTGAAAGCACTTCATGTAACCCTTTTGGTTCAAACCAAAGAGAGTTACTCGATTTAAAGATAACATCTTCTCTTAAGTTCTTTTGTTTTATTTTAAATCTCCAACCCCCTAAACTCATTTAATTCCTTTGTTTTATGACAACACCAGTATCCTCGGTATACATGGATGTTATTTTGAGATGTATTTGAACTAAAATTCTACAATCCTCTATCTAATGGGTGAATAACATACTGTTTCTGTGAATGGAAAACAAATGCCACACGAAGGGATGATTGTTCAATTATCTCCTAAAACCTCTTATAGGGGCCATTAATACGACATTGTATTTATATATGATATATATTATTTTTATTTTTTATATATTATTCAGTATTTTTTTACAAACATACCTTTATGCCTTCCACTATGCGTAAACATGATAATTTCATTTGAGGAAGTGCGGACTACCGCCCCCTCGAGGTGATATGATTCGTTCATGACATACACAGAACGTATAAAGATGGAGTTAATGAAATTATATAAAATATATATCATTTGATATTACACAAGAATTATAATCATACTATGTACAATTATGTTTTCATTCCATTAATTTATAAATAGAAATTAATGTAGCGTTCATGCGTACGTACGACTTACCGTCTCCATGAATGGTACATTTCATTTCTTATCTCTAAAATGGTATGTAATATTATAAATATATATATATATATATGTATATATATATATATATATAAAGGATATATATGATATATATGATATCTAAATCATTAATATCATTCTGGAGATAATGGGGTTTTGGGCGCTTGGACAAATTGTAATTATAACAAGTTCATTTTTAACTCAAATTCTGAACATCGAAAAATGTCCTATATGAACTCAAATAATTAACAAACAGTTATTGCAAGGTAATTATTGATATAAAAGTAATAATAAAAATTAAAAATATTATTAGGCAAGTATAAATTAACATAATTTTATTATTCCGAAAGAACAAGGAACATACAAGTCAAGTTGGACACGAGGTAAGTGATTTCTTATCTCAGTTTTAATTTCGTGATATTTAAATTTTTCACCACTTATTTATTGCATTTGGGGAATTTTGTACTGAAAGTTGATATATATTATTATGATTATATTTATATTCATTGTATTATGTGATTAATTTGGTATTTATTAACTTTTTCTTATACGACTAGATAGATTACAACGTGGTAAGGGTTTTTCAACTCACTTTTTATTCCCGTGAGATTCATGCTATATTAGCTACTATTTCCTTTCGTGTGGTGGATTTAATACCATGATTGTATTCCTTCTGTAATGTACATTAATTTATCGGTATTTACGTATTCATTGGGTGATCATTCTTTCATGGGAATATGTTTTGTAAGATACCAAATCGATAATGGAAGTTTTCATCCTCCTCATTTTAAAATACTTCTTTTTATGTCTTTTAATATTAATTTTATTATGTTAGTATATGTTATTATATATCCTTATTGATGTGAATTTTATATCTATGTGATACGATTTAATTTTTCTCTCATTAAATTATTTTTTGAATTTTAAAGGGACGTCGTTAGGCTGTCGAATTTCTGTAAGAATACTTCTTAACGAAATTTCAATTTTTTGGGTTAAACATCAACTTCTTGAATATGTCTTGCTATGAATTTGTGTGAATAACCTCTGATTGTTTTAAAAATAATATCCAATTTTATTAGGTGTATATATATTTTTCACACATAATTACTTAATTGGTTTATCCTTAATCTAAGGATACCTTCTTTATAAGGTATTTCGTCTCAATTTTCATTTCCATTGAGACTTTATTGTTGATATGCACAAATCCACTCTTATATGATATATATATAATGTCCTTGTGAATATTATATAATGAATAACTTTATTATCATGATATTATAAAGATATTATTAAATGTTATTCCTCAATTATTTGTATTATATGATCTCTCATTTTGTTAAAAACTCTTTAACTAAAATATTGTCTTAAATGATTTAATGGTTTATTATTATAAATCTTTCACATTAATGTCCATGTATAAAATATGATTTTAAGGATTTATTCATATGGACACGAATGTTTTGAAATTGAAATTTATTTCAAAATAATCAAATTTGTGTTGGACACTTTGATTCAAAAATCACATTATTTAATATTTTAATAGGATTTGAAAATGGTTTGATAAAATATTTGATTCTATAAATATTTTGACATGATATATTGTGATTGTAATGTGGAAATGTTATCCTTTAATTATATTTGTTTTATGGGTTATTAATATGTTATGGATACTGGGAATTTTTTATGTATACAGGTGGTTCAGTGATAAACCAAGGGCGGGTGACCCGAGATAGCTCTCCAATGCATTGGGTAACTTGAAAGAGGTAAACATGAATATTTCTCCTAAGAAATTTAGGTAATATAATGTAATGGGTATTCCAAATTTTTCCCTCTATGTAACTATGATATCTAAAATGTAATTATGATATGGATTCCAAAAGTTACTTTTATGATTTATTTTTCCTATGTATTATTCATAAATCTTATGATTTCATGATGTATGTTATTATTGAAAAGTATGGCATCATTGTTTTGTATTTATGGATGGGCTAAGGTATTCATTCTTTATTTTATATCCCTTATTACTCATTTAATGCTCATATGAAGTTTTTGAAATGTTTTCCTGAGGACATAAAGATGAATAAGGGTCAAGGATGGGATAAAAGAAAAATTCATACTGTCTAAAACATGGAACTAGACATGACTCTTTTGTCTAGAGTTTTTATTTTATGGAAAAATGGACACTGAGTAGAATTGCCTATATGTAATATTCATTTTGTTATGTAAATTTTATGACCAAATTCTCTAAAACTATATACTTGAAAAGACCCTAAATGTGAATTATCTATTTAATTCAAGATTATGTATTTTATAAGGATGTGTCCTTATAGTTGGTATCAGAGGTTGGTTTAGATAACATTATAGGTTAGGGTATTATTTAAGAATAATTGACATAACCATAATGTTTATCATATTATAAAGATTCATGGTTATTTTATATAAATCGAATGGGATTAAGATAATAAGAAATAAGTATATCATAGTGTTTACCCTCCTTATAAGATAATGTATGAATATTTTACTGATAAACTCACACTGGACTTTTTTGTTTAGGTAAATGTTTATATCTGGAAAGAAAAAACTGAAAAATATATGTGAAAGAAAAAGTAGTAGTTTTCTTAATGAGATAATGATTGAAATGGGATCTGCCTTGAAAATTGTTGTGGTTAAAATATGTTATGGTTATTTTTTAGGAATTTTTCTCATTTTGTGGAATTTTTTAAAATAATATGGTTTAAGAGAAAGTGCAGCATGCAGGAAGGGTGACAACCCGTCGCGTCTGTCAAGGCTATGAGAATCAAACCCACAACTGTAGGGAGACAGGGTCATATCACTTACCACTGGCCTATGTGAAGTCCCTATTTAGTATGACTTATTATTTATGTTAAATGATTCTATGGATCAAGAATAATTTGATCTTCTGTTTTTTCAAATGAATATCCTTATTATAGAAATGATTTGGTAATTAAGTGATAACAGTAGTTTTGGAAGACATTATCTCTTTTGGGGAACAATATATACCTACAGAAAAATGAAATACTATGAGATTTAAATTGTGAGTAATGGTTGAAATATTATTTTTGGAAAAATTTATGTTTTATTTTGGAAATATTGATATTTGGGTTATTTATGGAAATGGCTAACCTATCATAGATAATATGTGTTTAGGTTAATTACACTTCAATATGAGACTTCATGAGCATTCGATGATATTTGGAGATAAATGTTATGATTTACTGTGGAAGACTTAGGGATTAAATCATTTTTGATTTTAGGGTTTCAATCCAAGTTTGGATTATATTGATGAATTTTGAAGACAATTATGTATTTAATGGTCTTTCATGAACTTAGGGTACTTTTTGTTGAATTTTAGAGATTAAGAGTAGTATTTTTTTATAAAGGATTATACTTTTTGGGTATTGTAAGACCTCACAATAACTATTTTTCTTTTGATTTATTTCTAATGACATTGGAAATATACAGTTATTCATTTTTGGATAAACTGAAACACTAGAATTTGATTCTAGTGCTTTTAATTTTACCAACTCGACTTGAATACTCATCGTATGGAGAAAAGACGATTTTGTGGTAGAATTTAGTAATATATGAAAGTCTATATGACAAGTAAGTATGTTTCTGTATGTTTTTATTTAATCTCATAAATAAATTACTGAATGATATGTAACATAAATCAAAACATTTTCTCTTAAATTTTTCTATTGGGGAATCAAGGACTGTTTAACCCATCACAAGTTTCTGATTTTTTTGGTGGTTATCTTTCTGCTAATAATGTTTTCAATCACTCTCCATCAGAACATGATGGTTTTTTTTCTCCTCCATATCCACGTTTTCATGGAATCCTAGTATCTATTATCTCAGGTCACCTTTTTTACTTTTCCTCCTTTATTTTAACGTGATAGTGTATTTGACTCTTTTTTGATTTGGGAATTTCAATTATGTTTCTAAGCTCAACATTAAAATTACGAGGACACAATTTCCAAAAGGGGGGATGGATGTAACAACTCAGGTAAATAAAGAACATGAAAATTTTCATATTTATTATTATTTGTGAATTAAATATTAATTATACTTAATTGGGGATGCTATTTTCAATAGCGTACCCTATATGAAACAATGGGTTCCTTTGGAATCTTACATTGCACACAAATAATATAATATTACTATTTTAAATTGTAGTTAACACCTAACCATTTTATTGGAGTAAATGAATAGAACAAACTAAAATACTATTATACATGTTTGTTTAATATTTTTACATTTATGTAAAAAAATTTAGAGGCTTAAAATATGTAATGAATTCAATTTTAAGCATAAATACTATAATATTCACTAAAAGTACGATTTACCGCCTTTTAATGGAGAACCCTCTTTAAATATATTTTTATCACTTTTATATAATATATTTGACAAAATAAAATTATTATTATAAATTGGGACTCCAAAAATTACTTTGGATAAAATTTTGGTATTTTTATGATAATGTTCATTTTTAATGAAAAGTGAAAAATACTGTATTTTAATTCAAAAGTGCATTTTAATCTAATTTATTTACATAGATAGATTATCTTTTGAATTGGTTATAAAGTGTAATTAGAATATTTTTTTACCATTTAATCCAATTTTGGACATTTTAATGAATTTCACTTTGAAATTGCACATAAACAAGTGCCAATCTTTTAATAGTTATTATTTATTAAAAACGCACTTTTTGTTTTGACACCGTGAATTATTTTTAAAATAATTTCTTAAACTTATGTGATTTGAATTTGGAAAAATATATTCCATATTTTTAATCAGTAGGACCCAATTTTTTAAATAGGTATCTTTTATTTTTAGACATTTTAAATATTTATTTCAGTAAATATTTTATTAACCATGATTAAGGGGTAAATATAATAAATAATGGTAAAATATAATATTATAATAAAATTGAATTACCCTAACAAGTCTAATAATCACATTTGATTATACATATCCGACCATGGGCATCCTTGGGTCGATTTGGGGACCGCATGGAGTCACACGAGAGTAATAAGGACACATTTTATTAATTAATTTAATGTAAAGGCAAAAATGACATAAACAAATATCTTTCAGTAAATAAATTTTTACATGGGGTTATCAAAGTTATATTTTAGACTATATATATTCATTCGAAATATTAAAAAATTTCCTACATCATGGTAATTTTATTATTATTTATAGACAAAAAATAAATTTAATTATTTAGGACTCAATAATGATGCAATATTTACATCATTAATAAATGATTTAAATAATTATCATTATAAATATTAAAAAAATATCCAAAACCTATCCAATTATTATTGGATGATTATATTTCAACCATGAGTAATCTTAACTTTGACTCTAATGATTAGTTGACCATTTGAAACCGAAGATGAGTTTATAATAAAATAATTGTTTCAAACATTCCTAAAGAGCCCCATCTCTCCCTTATAAAAAGACCTCCCTTCCTACCCATTTATCAAACTTCTCAATCCTTTTTCTCATAAAAAATATACTCCAATAAGCTCCAAATATCACTCTCTTAATCCTAAAAGCATTACCTTATGCATAAATAACTTCAACAAACCTTTTTGGTTCAAACCAACGGGAGTTTCCTGGTTTAAAGATAATGTCTTTTCTTAAGTTATTCGATTTTATTTAACTTCTCCAACCCCATAAACTCTATTTATTCCATTATTTTATGAAAAAAACAATATCCTCAATATACTAGGATGTTGTTTTTAGTAGTATTCAAAATAAACTTACACACATGTCAATCTAATGGGTGAAGAACAAACTGTTTCTGTGAATTGCAAACTAACGCCTATCGAAAGCAATGATTGTTCAATTATCTCCTACCACCATTTATGGTGGCCATTAAAATGACATTGTATTTACATATGATAAATATTATGTTTTTGTATTCTATAATCTTCTGTAATTTTATTACAAACATACCCTTATTCCTTCCAATAAGTGTAAACACAATAATTTTATTTGAGTAAGTGCGGACTACTGCCCCCGCAAGGTGATATGATTCGTTCATGACATACACTGAACAAATAAAGATGGATTTAATGAAACTATGTATAATATGTATCATATGATATTATATTGTAATTAAAACATACCTATGTTTCATTATGTTCTCATTAAATTAAATATTCAATAGAAATGAATGTAGCGTTCATGTGTACGTACGGCTTACCGTCTCCATAAACGGTACATTTCATTTCTCATCTCTAAAATGTTATGTACTATTATAAATATATATATACATATGCACTGGATTTATATAATATATATGATATCTAAATCATTAATATCGTTCTGTAGATAATAGATCATTAACCACATGGTCAAATTGTAATTATAACAAGTTCATTTTTAACTCAAATTCTGAACATCGACAAAATGTCTGATATGAACTTCAAAAATTTAATAACTGTTCTTTCAAGGTAATAAGTGATATATAAGTAATAATAAAAATTAAAAAGGTTATTATGTAAATATAAATAAACATATGTTTTTTATTTAGGAAGAATAAGGAACTTACGAGTCAAGTTGGACACATGGTAAGTGATTTCTTATCTCACATTTATTTTCATGAGTTTTCCATTGTTCACCACATATTTATTGCCTGTGGTGTATTTTGTACTTCCATTTGCTATATATTATCTTGATTTTATTTATAATCATGGGATTATGTGATTGATTTGGTGGTTATTAACTTTTTCTCATATGACACGATTGATTACAACGTGGAAAGGGTTTTTCATCTCACTTTTTATTCCCGTGGTATTCATGCTATATTAGCCACTATTTCATTTTGCGTGGTGGATGTACTACCCATGATTGTTTTCTTTGTGTAATAAACATTAATTTATCTTTATTTAGATATTCATTGTGTGATATATCTTTCATGGGGTGTATGTTTCGTATATTACCAAATCGGTAAAGCAACCTTTCACCCTCATCAATTCAAAAGACATCTTTTTATATCTTTTAATTTACATATTATTATGTTGGGATATGTTATCCTATATCCTTATTGATGTAAATTCCATGTCCAAGTGATGAGATTTAATTTTCTCTCTCATCAAATTATTTTCCAAATTTTAAACTGATGTCGTTAGGCTGTTAATTTTTTTTAAGAAAACATCATAACCCAATTTCAATTTTTGGTTTAAACGTCTAATTATTAATTATGTTGAGCTATGAATATGTGTGAATAACCTGTGATTGTTTTATACTTAATATCCACTTATATTGGTTTTATATATGATTTTCAAACATAAATATGTAATTTATTTATCCTTAATCTATGGATACCTTCTTTATAAGGGATTTCGTCTAAATTTAAATTTCCATTGAGACTTTACTATTGATATGAACCACTTCACTCTTATATGATATATATACTATCCTTTGGCATATTATATCATGAATAAATTTATTCTCATAATATTATAAAGTTCTTATTAAATGTTATTCCATAATTATTTGTATTCTAGGATCTCTCATTTGGTTAAAAACTCTTTAACTAAAATATCGTTCTAAATGTTTTAATGGTTTATTATTCTAAATCATTCACATTAATTTCATTGTATTAAAAAATGATTTTAAGGATTTATTCATATGGAAATTAATGTTTTGAAATTTAAATTTCATTCAAAAGATTCAAAGTTATATGGGACACTTTAATTCAAATATCTCTGTTTTTAAAATTTTAAATGGTTTTGAAATTGGTTTGATAAAAGCTTTATTCTATCAATATTTTGAAATGATATATTGTGATTGAAATTTGGAAATTTTATCCTTCTTTTATGTTTGTTTTATGGGTTATTAATATTTTATGGCTATTGGAAACTGTTTACGTATATGAGTAGTTCCATATAAACCTTGGGTGGGTGAGCCAAAGAAAGCTCTCCAATGCATTGGGTAACGTGACATAGGTAAATGTGAATAATTATCCTTCAAGATTTAAGGAATATATTGTGATGGGTATTCCAAATTTGACTTCCTGTGTAGCTATAATAGCTACAATGTTATTATGATATGGATACACCATGTTACCTTTATGATGTATGTTTTCTATGTGTTATTCACAAATCGTATGATTTCATGGGGTATGTTATGATTGAAAATTATGGTTTCATTCTTTTGTATTTATTGATGGTAGAATGTTTTCATTCATTATTTTATATCCATTATTGAGCTTTTTATGATCATCCTATGTTTTTGAAATGTTTTCTATATGACTTAAAGATTAGTAAGGGTCATGTATGTGATAAAGGAAAAGTCATGCTCTCTATAACAAGGAAGTATACATGACTCTCTTTTTTAAGAGTTTTTATTTTAGGGAAAAATGGATACTGAGTATAATTGTCTACATGTAATATTCATGTTGTTATGTAATTGTTATGACCTAATTCTCTAAAACTCTAAAATAGAAAATATCTGTAATGTGAATTATCAATTTAATTCATGATTATGTAATGTATACAGATGGTTAGTTAAAGTGAATTAGGTATAATATGCATTGATTAAGATGGATCATGGAGTTTGGAACAAAATTTGGATTTAAAAGGACTTTGTGTAAATGGATCTAGATAAGATGGATATGGGAATTATCAAGGAAGGTGAAATATCATTACATTATCAAATTATTTCCCAACAATCATTATTACAATGAATCAAAAGATGTAATTGTGCTGACGAGAATCAAAAAAAAAATTAAATCTATGAATAGTGGGATGTTTCTAGACATTGTGTTTGAAGATGGAATTCTGAATTTGGGGGGAGGTTATGTGATCTCTCTATACTCGATCTAAAAAGAGTGTTATTGTAAAATTCATAAATATAAAATTTCTATATAAACACTTGTAGAACTATGATATATAGTTATATGAAGAAATATTTCTGGAGGGATGAAATGAAGAGGTAAATTGCAGATTATGTATCAATATGTTTAGTCAGTCCACAAGTGACGGCTGAAAGACAATATCCTAGAGGTGTCCTGCAACCCCTAGTTATTCTTACATGGGAATGTGATGAAATAACTTTCGATTTTGTAACTGGATATGAAAAATATCAATTAAATAATGACATAATATGGGTGATTGCTGACCAACTTACCAAATATTTACATTTTCTCACTATAAGGATGGATTTTCAACCATATCTCTTTTCATAAATATATATTAAATATGATTTAATACTTCATGGAGCACCTAAATCTAATGATTATTATCATGATCCATTATTTTCATCTAAATTATAGAAAACTATCCAGAAAGCATTGCAAATTGAGCTTCATTTGAGTACTTCTTATCACCATCATACTAAAGGGCAGTCTTAAAGGACTATTCAAAATTAGAAGACATGGTGATATCATGATCCTTCTACCATCCTTGTATAGGGATCAATATTTTAATTTTTTAGATTTTAACTACAATAATTGTTTCCATTAAGGTATTCAAATAGAAGTATATAAAGAATTGTATGGAAAGTGATATTTTAAACCAACACGGTGTGATTAATTTTATGAAAGGAAGCCTATAATACTAGATCCTTTGGATTAAATAGTAGAGAAAATAAATACAACTCAAAATCATATCAAAGTATCTCAATGTATGAAAAATATCTATGTAATTAGTCAAAGGAGTAATTTGTAAATTCATGTGGGAGATCACATTTTGATTAATCTACCTCCATGGAAAGGTGTTATATGATTTTGGTGGAATGGGAAACTGAGCCACATGTAATTTGGTCCTTTTGAAATTATAGAGAGAGAAAGAGTTGGGGATTATCATTTTTCAATGTCTCCTAGCCTTTACAAAGTTCACAGTGTGTTCCACATCTCCATGTTGAGGATGTACATTCGAGACAAATCACATATTCTCACTTATAAAGAATTAGAATATAAACCTAATTTAGCTTTCTCTGATGGACTGTGGAGTTTTTTGACACTAAAGAACATTTGTAGATGATTATGATGAATTGGCTGGTAAATGTACATTGTAAAAATCATAAAATTGATGATGAAACATGGGAGACTTAGGATCATATGATGATGAACTATCCAAATATTTTTTATGGTGAAAATATAGAATTTTGGAGGATGAATTTTTTTAGGAGGGGGGAATGTAATGACCCAGAACTCTATAAATGAAATTTCCCTTCTTATTTTTCATTTATATAGTATATATCATATTAAATTACTTAGATAACACAATTAAAACATCATAAATGAAGACTGAATGAAATAATATGTATTCTAATATATTAAGTAGCCAATATATATAAAACAATAACTCGACCTTAGTAATTTTAATATGAACCTTATGAATATTTAATCAGATTAATGAATAGTAAAACTACCTAAGAATGTATAAAATTAATTTAGGCACCTTATATGTTAATGTATCATGTAAATATATCATAGTACATATAAATGAATATTTTAAAAATTGTTAAATTATGTGATCATATTTTTGTATGTCCTAAGAATTTAACTATAATTTTATAATTAATAATTTTGTTTACTAGAATATTTATTCACATAAAATGTATTCATAAATTAAAATATTGTTTCCTTTTGATTTTATGATAATTTTAAGAGATCTTTTTAATTTTTTTTAAAATTTTATAAAATTAGTTATTGATTTAGAATTTGTATTTTTCGAGTAACTGAAGGTTTTACTTAAAAAACTTTCTCATATTTAGATAGATATTTCAATAAAAGGGTGTTTATTTTTTAATTATAAACATTTAAAAATGGTTCAGGTGAATTTTTTGGATTTTTCTAAAATTCATGATTTTTTTGTAAATGGTAGAATATGATAATCAATGATAAATGATAAATATATGATTTATTCATTCATTGGTGATGTTTGGATGCGTTTTGTACCCGTGGATTAATCCAATAAGCACCTATTACTATTTATTGTCACAATAATAAAAAATAATTCTTCTCTTAAGAAAAATAACCAAAGAATTATTGAAATAATAAGAAATCACCCCTCTCCTCGACTATAAATACCACCCCACACCACAACTTCTCTTAAAAAATTCCATTCTCTCAGCCCTATAAAGATTTTATAAAATATACTTTCCAAGACTCACCCCCATGTCTAGTTGATCTTGGTCTCTTAAAATGTCAGAACCACCCCCTTAAAGAGGTTCTCATGGAGGAGTATTCAAGAGGTACAATCCTCTTCCTTTTCCTTTTAGTTTCTTTTTATGAACATTTATTTTATTATTCTCTAATCACCTCTTCTGTCCAATTGAGAATGATAAATCTAGTATTATATATATTATATGATAATATAATTTTATGGGAATATCGTTACTCAAACCCCAATCTCTCTCTCTTATTTTAAAAATGAAATCATCATCTGAGAGATGCCGATTAACAACCATCGTAGAAGGTATATTTCCATTATTCAATTTCTCATTCAAGGATGGGAATTAAACCATTATTAAGGTTAATATAGACAATAATATTTTAATTAAAACCTTTCTTATGGATTTTATTTTACATATTTACATAATAATAATTGATAAAATAAAATGAGTTGGATATGATCAATAACCACCTTAATAATGAAAATTATTATCACTAAATGTTTTATTTAATGATTCATCCACATACAATATAACTAAATGATATATATTACCTTTTACAATTATATATGTTCATTAATGTCATATAAATTCAATTCTGGGTAATTATATCCATTCCACCTAAACTTCTGTACTCATAAAAAGGTATTCTAGTTATCAAACCCAAGGAGACAAATGCTCCCGATCAATAACATTGTATCTTATAACTCACAAAAACATCCATAAATGAAAAAAAAGATATATAATAAATAAAATTCATTTATATAAATTTAAAAATTAATTAATTAATTGATTTATTTTGTTTATCCTAGATGATAATGTCAAGCGCATGACACATTCATATATAAGGTAATGGTTTCTTCCCATACTTTATTTTTTCATCGTGTTATTATTTCACTACCTTTACCCTAAAGCAATTAATATTTTTTAAAATAATATATATTATATGTATATGTTACAAACTCATATATCTAGATCATTTAGTATTTCCTTTATGGAAATTATATGTTTTACATGGTTTACTTCTTAATTCATCACGCTACGTAATCCGGATTAAAGGGAACGTCTCGATTTATTACCCATTTTCATGTACCATCATTAATAAATTTTAATACACAAATATTTTTATTAAATTTTTTTTTTAATATATATATATATATTCATTTTTGGGTTTATATAAACAATTATGTCCAATACAAATGATTTTTCAAAATGAGCACTTCCTTAGAAAGTAAAAGGTGTATTTATCTGATGAATTCCACGATGAGTTTATTACAGTATTTTAATATATTTAAACACCTATATCGAATTATATGATTTATTGTGATTTATATATTATTATTTTCATACACCAAATGTTATTAAATTTTTTATGATATATTTGAATATTGATGTACAATCTTGATACCATTCACCATGATACTTAGATCGGTTAGTGTTTATAATTTCAGATTGTTGATTGTTATTTGAATTTCATATGTTCATCTTTTTAATTTTTAGCCCCATTAATATGAGTAATTTTTAAGACTTATAACATTATGGGTGGGTCTGCTTATAGACCCTTGATGCATCATTTGGTCCTTTGAGACAAACAAAATTTGGTTTTGGCCGAGCCATAACCTAGTATTTTCAGACATCCTGATCGAGGCCTTGATAAAATGTTTTATATGTACAACATTATTAATTAAGTCATTATGATATTAATGACTTAAAAAAAGTTATATGTTACAATGTAAATTTCCATGAAAAAGTTTCATTCTTTTATGATCAATTATATGGGTTTATTTTCTCAGATTTAATTCCCACAATATTATGCACAAGTTTCTTATTAAGGAATGTGTTTTTAGTTATTCAACATTATATTGTTTGTGTTTATAATACCATCCGCTTTATTACTCACCATTAGTGAGAATATGAGATCACACCTTTCTTATTATTTCCCCATCATATGAAGATGAATATTATTAATGACTTACATGGATAATCTATATGTTATGGATGTTTCTAATATAATTTCTATCTTGTATTTCCATTCTTGTTATAATGAATTTTTTTTTTTGTATCTGGTTTTCCAAGAATACTAAAATATTTGGTTCACTAGGATACAAATTCCTTATAATCGTACCAATTTAATATTATAAGGCACTAGTTGCGGGCTACTAGGATTAGGGTATTTACATAAATGGAATTTATGTTTAACCACATTCATATAAAGAATGAATTAGACTTTGAAATTGATGTGTGCATCCCTTTATAGCCCCACGATGCATCAGTACGAATAGTGAGTCAAAAAAGAAATTGATTTTATCTAATTCCTTAAACATTTATTTCTAGGTGCCTTGGACGAGTCCTTGACATTACATTTATCATGAATGAAATATGAATTCCATTATTAAGATCAGTATTTTGTTGTCTTTGTGAATTTTCAACTAGTAGAATATCGATGGTTATGGTTCTTTCTCATGTGATTATTTTTATGGAATTAATTATTCTACAACTATTTTTACCACATTATACTCGATTTTATGTTCTATTTACATGTAGTATTAGTTATTCTCCATTACTTATTGTTTATATTGTCTTCCACTATATTACATGCCTTTACTGATCTTCTGAACTAACCCATTTGTTTTGTTTTATTTTTCCTCAAGATGAAAATATATATATAAGGGATGACTTCTACGTATAATCATGGAGTTTATGGGAGTTTTAAATGCAGTTGATATTATGTTTATTACCTTCATATTTTAATGTAAAACATTTATTTTATCTGGTTATCCAATAGTACTAAACTATTTGGTCCTTTAGGATGAGACTTCGTTGTTTATTATAAAAATTTAATAAATTAAGGTAGAAGATCTGGGTAACTGGGGTTGGGATCCTTAAAATTTTTATTATATTTTGAATTAAAATTTTCTTTTCTATTTTAAATGAAAATGTTTTGTTTATTATTTTGGAAATTTTTATATTCTAATTATGTTATTTCTAATAAAAATGATATTTTCAATAAGAATTTTTATTCAGATATAGTAATTTAATTTTGTTCAATAAAAACACCCTTTAATGAATCTTACGATTTATTGGGGATATGATCCAATTCTGCATCTTTTTCCTTTGTCTTTATAGTTTAGGACTACGATGAGGAAATGATTATGAACCCTATATACTTTCTATGGGATAGAATATTATGATATGATGAATTTCTTATAATCATATGGCACATAAATTTTATGGTTTTAAGTATGTAATGGGTGGGCATAGGATTTTATATCACTACCCATTATTGGATGATGATAGATTTTTCATCAGTTAAAAAGAATTTTATTGGTTAGGGAATCAAATTCATTAAATTAAATCATACAAAAATGTAGTATTATGAGTATACTTGGACTATGGAATGATGGAAAATGGATTGAAACCAATCCAATATGATAGTATTGAAAATAATAATTTACAAATGAAAATAATTTATATTATTATGTGTATTCCAAGAACTTATGGATTAACATTATAATATGTTCTCATTGATCATGGTTGATTATGGATGATTCCATGCCCTTACTTCTTATGTATTTTTATTGACAAAACAATATGTAATAATACATTTTTATGATATTTGAGTTGGTCTGTATGAATTTTTAATGTCAATATCATGATCCCATTTCCTTATTCATATGTTTTACCCATTTATGATCACTAATTTATTTCTCTTATGATTAAAATTATAGTAAAACCGATATCTTCTATTCAAAGGTTTTCCTTTCAGCAGGTGACTACAAATGGTTTTAAGTATGTTATGTCTAAGAACGTTAATATATGGCAAGAAAAAAATGAGAATGAATATAGATATTTTATGGACCCACTGTTTTTGTATCCATGTTTCCATAGATGAAAATACTCTATAGTTTAAGAATTGATTTTATTAATATATATAATAAGTTTTAGTATTTATGTAAGAAATTTATTGGTTTATATAGTTGGTATTAGATAAAGGTTTAGTTGCATTTGGAAATTTTGCAGGGGAAAATTAAGTGAAAATAATTACGGAAAAAAATTGTATAGGAGAACATCCTATGTTATAGGGGTGAAATGAGAGTGGGCTTCCGAAGATAATAGATCAATTTCTGGACACTAAATGTATATTTTTTTATATATATGAATCAAAATGTAAAATCCCAAGATTCAGTTGGTCGAGTATATCATAGAAATCATTTTGGTGAATGGGGAACTTGTATTTAAGAAACTGAGTCACAGTATCCTCTAAAATGATAGCTTGGAGTGAATTGGAAATGATTCAAAGGGCTCTCCATATCCCCACATGCTGTCCACTATGACCTGCGAACAAGAATCAATAAGAGGGAATGATTCCCACAACCTGAAACAATATTCATGGAATATATATATATATATATATATATAACCAAAAAATAGAAATTCCCTTAAACAATTAATGAAAATAAAATGATCCAAGAAAAAGTAAAAAACTAGAAACACATTCTCTCAGGAAATATTATGAAATGAAATAAAAAATACACCACTTTTTTTAAATCCTCACCTGAACCATTGGGTTCGAGTTGGATGGCCACATGACCTAACACATGCCTCCCCATATGCAAGAGGATACCAATTATTAGTGAGGGTATAAATATAAATATGTGGAGATGATACACTTAGTTTCATGTCATAGTATCTTTAATAAACAATAACTATCATAATGAATCATCCAAGTGAACAAGAAAAAACATAATAAATGATATACATGTAAAGTATACGAATTCATCACACTTAATTAGAAACCCTTTATAGTGTAAATAAAGATGAAATAAAAAATGATAAAATCATGGTTCATCTCATTCTTATCCTTGATCACCACTAGATCTACACTCTATATATTTGTACTCCTCAGTTCTAAAGTCCTCTATAGGGACCTTTCCATTCACCGGATTCCTCATGAAATCTTAAAGCATGCTAAAATTACTATGTAGGATGTGAGTATAAGACTCCATAGAACACTAGCAATGTTTACTTAACATTATGTGATTAATTATGAATGTTTATTCCATAATAATATTTAATGGGAAACAACCATAAACATAAAATCCAAAACTGAGAGGTCATGCGCTAACCAAGAAACTAAAAACCCCCTGGAATACCATCATTAGCACTATACCAAGAAATATTTGTACAGTAATGAAAATGTCTAATCTTAAGAGCTATCCTCATGCTACTTGATAGTCGTACATGCCCTATTACTCCAGGTTAGGCCATACTAGGCCATTATTCCACAATAATATCTCCAGGTTAGATCACAAAGACCTTCATGAACAACTATTTAGACACAGGTTTGATCACTCTTGATCATCATTCCCAACAGTCATCACATATAGGTCCAATCACTCATAATAATCATTCCCCCATTTCAATCCACATAAAGAAATCATGCCCTACCATCCATGTTGGTATCATTGTCACATCATATGCAACATCTAAACACACTCCTCCTCTAGTGATACCAGGCCAAGATGCGTCTACAAGTGTCATATGCACCTATATTTAGAAACAAAAAAAATCTACAAGAACTATCTCAAGGAAATATTGAAATCATATCATGACCATATTTCAAGGAATATATATCTAGGCACACATCTCTAGATAAAATAGAATATTCACAACTACAAAATTTGAATTGAAAATCGAGTTGGAATCTAGATATCCCCAAACATCTCATAAAGAGAGGTCATATGGTGTCACATGATACACACACACACACAATAAATGAAAATTATTTCGTTGATAAAGAATATACCATTATTATAATAATACAATGAAAACTTGTATAAAAATAGCCCATGAAGGTACACAAATTTCTAGCTCAACATTGTCGATGTCAACCATGGGTTTGTCGAATGTTTCTTCACCTAAACTGTGCCCTAACAAAAACCATAAATATTATCTCACATCAATGATTCGGATGACAAAAATCAGATATTTTATTGTGAAATGAAATCAAATACCACTTGTGATGATTGTTTCTCTCTTCTAGATAATTTCCAAATTATCGTTTAAAAATATTACATGTGATATTATTTTACCACTCTTGTATAATTTATAAATTATCATTTTAAGAAAACACATGAACTCTTAAAATTATCATTTAAATACTTATCCTTTAATGATCTCACAATTATCATTTGATAATTTACATAATTATCCAGTAATTATGATTTTATGATTTTAATAATTATCCATTTATAACCTCACAATTATTTATTGGAAATTTATATAATTATATTTTATTATTATCTCAATTATCATTTTATAATTTAAAAAATTATCATTTTATAATTTTTGAAAAATTATCAGTATAAAAATGAAAAACAAATATTGAACTAACCATACTACCATAAAAAAATTGGATTTAATTTCTTCTTATTGAGGCTATAACATCCCCAAACTATGTGACACTAACAAGTTCCTTAACCTGAGCCACTAGATGACATCAAGCGTGCCTCCCCATATTCTAGAGGTTTACGAATAGGTGTGTGGGTCTAATAAGTCATGTGGGGAGACTCTACCCTCTTTTCCAGAGTAAGAAACCTCAGATAAAAAATTTAATATCAGAAAAATATTCAATAACCAATGAACATTAATAATTAAGAATCTCCCAAAACAAGGAACAAACTAAAAACCATACAATAAATATTCCATGTCATGCCAACAGTTCCAATTGTTTAGGAAAACCCATAATAAGTACCGAGAATTGGATTTACAAAACGGCGTTGGCTCCACATTGAAGACCCCATCCTTACACATCCCCATCATAACTCAACATCCCACTGTAGGGCACATTCTCTTGTACGAACCAACATGTTTAAAATCTACATGGGTACCTAGCATGACTCATGAGGGGTGTGTGTACAACTCAAATGGTGACCACCAATAATCTCAACAAAATATCCAATATTCACAAATAATGCATGAAAATAAAAACAAATGGAAATTAAACAAATAATATATTTTGTTCCGTTAGTTTAAAATATATACATTAACCAGTATTTATTATAGAACAATTTCTATAATTTTATTTATTTTTATTTCTTAATTCCCAGTTCACATATGTACCATTCGTTACTCATTTACATCATTCACACAAGGGTTTAAGGAATGTTTCACTGTCAATATGGTAATAAGTCAATTCCCTTTCTCACAAGGGATAAGCACATCACAACAAACACATTATCCTCACCTAGAATCCCCATTACTAGAAGAATGAAACTATTAGTGTAATATAGCCCTATCTCCGTCCCTAGAACAAGAATTTTGGGGTGGAGTTTATATCCACATTCTAACTTGACCTATGGGCATAGAACCCCAGTCAATACCAACAACTACCATGCCATGTGAACATGAATATATATATATATATATATATATATCCATTCACCACACATATCACATCACCAACCATGCACAAAATTACTCATAACAAACTCAATTAATAACAATCTACATGGAAATTAATATTACGCCTTAACAAATTAACACACTTACCATTTATTTGGAATATCCCATTTAACCACTTTAACATTCTCATGCCCTAACAAATTAAATATATTCATCAATTTCTATACATTAACCAATATTCATCAATTACCACACATTACCCATTTATAAAATTCAACAATTAACAAGCATTTACCCACCTATTACTTTCAAGTACAATTCATAAGTCACATAGCACAATCACTCTATTACATTCAACCCTTTAGGTATATCCCATAATTCCCATGTTTTACCCCATTCAACATATTCATCAATTGCATTATTTTAAAAAAATTACATACACATCAATTCTAAATAAAATTATAATTTAACATGTTCATCCTTTCATATTCACTAATTATTTAGACATATCAACATAATTCATAATCCACTAGACAAAATTCTAATTATCCCAATTGTCAAATTTTTTTCTTCTACCAAACAACCACTTTATTAATTAAATACCCAAAAGAAACCCATTTTTCTTCCATATCAAACTCAATCAACAATATAAAAAATTTCATCATGGTCTCTACATTATCTAATGTGATCTCAACTCTTAACCAGAACAATTTCAATGTTCGAGAATGTTGTGGGAAAAATGGGTGGCCCTAAATCAGTCAAAAAACTTCAATGCATCCCACAAGGATCATGAGGGGTACAACTAGTCATTTAGATGATCATTTTTTAAATTTCCTCAATGAATGAAAAATAAAAATAAGATATATCCAATAACGTTACCAAGCATTCACTAATCAACATAACGACTATGATATATAACTTAAAGACCACCTAACATGAAGTTATTGGTGAACATAGTCCGACTTATAGACTTATATTTGGATTACAACACCCATTGATTCCCACCCTAGGATCAACAAGAAAATAGTGCGTAAGGAATTATGAAGAAGATGGGAGGAACTACAAACCCATTTCTGATAAAAGGATGTAAGAAAAGCATTAGAATTACCCATAGCTACAATCTGTAACCAATGATGCTCTAAATGTCAAATAATTAAAGGAGAAAAACATTTGGGAAGCTTGAGACGATTATTTTCATTTTGAGGGTTTATATGGGAATAAATTACTGAGAAATCGGCTGGGGATCTCAAAACAATGAGAATGAAAACATGCTATTTTCAAACATTTAATTGGGCACATGGTTTAACCAAGTGATTTTCCAAACCATGAAAAAAATCTATAGAAGACATAGTCTAAGTTATTATAGCATGCACAATTACCATGTAAACCCCACCAGGTATGAAAAATGTGTTCTAATAATTCATAATTACACATTTCAATGTTGAATGGATTTTTTGGGTAGGACGCATGATTTAATTAACCTTGCATCCACCATGTGTATTGCACAAATTTTCAAGATTTTCCTTCCCTTTATGCAATGAACCCCTGAAAACCAATGATTCCCTTAATACACCAGTTAAAAATTTAATTTACAAATTATAAGGGATTTAATCCAAAATATAATCTAGGACATACATAAATGAAAACCAAGTTTTCACAACCTCTGCACATTATAATGGGTCTCTCTTGAGCCTCCCTTCCCAGCATCACTGAGCGTTCATTCTATTACAATTAAGCCACTAATCACACACATTCAACTCCCATTCCATATGATTCTTACTAAATATTACCACACTTCCATTAACACCTCATAAAGCTAAAACATTATTAAAAAAACAACTCATTGTGATCTACAAGATGACACATATCCTCCCTAATGACACATAATCCCCAAACCCCACATTCACTACTATAAATACATAGGAAAGCAATGATAACACTTCCAAAAAATGTAGAACAAGTAAACATAACACACAAAATATACCACCCTAGAAGAGGGGTTCATCACCCCATTAGTCTGATTCTGTTCAAAAATCATTACCCAAATCACATGGAACCTTTTTTTATCATTTTTAAAAACCCTAATAGTGAAACAAAATATGGAATCACTTGAAGGAAACAAATGATACATCCAAAAAAATAGTCTTATATCAATCCAAAACATTGGGATCTTTGATACCACTCTCTAATTGAATGCTCAAAACACAACTGACATACTCAAAGAACTCTACCATTCATACTTAAGACAATACTCACTATCATGACTAACTCCCTTGAATGGTTATCACTCAAGTCTAACCAACCTGAAACAATGATCTCCACATAAACCAACCACTTTCCCAATATTATTCTCTCTACCAAATACTTTAACTCACCCAAACTATCTTCCAATAATTGGAACCTTGACCATATTAATGAGGACCACTATAACTATAACTCAGCTTTAGAACATATACAATGCATTCCAAGCTCCCCATGCCTGATCATTCATAAGGAATTCACTGTGTATTGTTATTTATCCTCATCGATGAAACCTCTCAGGAAGACATTCTTCCACCATAAATATGTGGAATAATAACAAATTATCCCCACTGATGTTCTTCTTCATTCCATAAAGTGATTTACAATATAAACATAACACCTAAAGTGCGTCACACCTAACTATATCTATTTATTTTAACATATCGAGTCAGACCACCAATGATTGGATTATCCTAGAGCATCAATCTTAAACAATTGTAATAATTCCCACTTCATTAACCTTCCAAAGTAACATTATGTGTTGAGGTATATCACATTATTTCAATAATCTTATTGAAGTTTTCTTCTACCATCTGATGGAACCCAATGATCATGGATTCCCCTACCCTCCAAACAATAACTGGGTTTCACCACAAGCACCAACATTCCCTAAAAACACATCCACTGTGCATACATATACTAATAATGATTTGGATCTCACGAAATAACTATTTTTGAAATTGGAACAAACATCACACTCTAAAACATTTATCAAATATGGTTTACAACTCACCATTATTAACCATTTTTCTTTTCCTAGTCGAGTTGTCCACGACCGACTAATCATCGAATTGAAAAACATCACTATTGGAATTTCATTACCTCACATGAAAAATATTCCTTCACACCTTAATTCACTATATGATCACTGAACCACAAATACCCAAATCCATGGTCAATATTTATTGAGGTTTTAACACTTAACTGCCATTATCACACCATCAATTCTATCACATACATTTCAGATTATTATTATAACTTTCCAAGCATAAATCCATATCATTGATTGACCAACCGGAGCATATAAGTCACATATGGCCACCTTTTGAGATTCAAAATGTTCACATAATTGGGTTTAGATTGGCTTCTTGATGCATCCAACCCTACTCAACACTCTACTCCATGAATTCAGGACAGAGATGTCATGTACCAACTAAGGATTGTCATTACCATTGATTTCCTCAATGAGTATCAAAACGCCTCAGTTCCTGTATGGATTACTAGATGGACAACAAAACATAGACATGGTCATCCATTATTTTCCAGGATCATAGAACAAACATCACCTGATACATGTTCCATGCTTCTGAGGATGACAAATATGGTGTCCATTAACACCTGGTCCATCCTAAGGACCTCAATTACAAACTATTGGAGGTGTTCATCTTACTAGGTAGATATATATATACTAATCCCTGAGCGCAAACTCCAAGAAGGAGGAAATCCATCCCAAACAATTTTAGGTCACTTTGCATAAGGGATGATCTTTATCTGCATACCTGGGATGATGTCAAGATTATGAGATTTATTTTTAGTAGATAAAAGTATGATACGAATTTATAATATAAAACTAACACACCTTTTCTAAAATAGATTTTACCACTAAAAATGGGATACCTTGAAATAAAAAGGGTTTTCAGGATTCTCTACCCACACACATATGATAAGCAATTTTCCACCACCACTAAGTTGTGGTTGCCAACAAGTACTCATCACTGCTCCATGAAAATCATCCAAATAGTTGTGGTATAACATTTAAATAGTTACTACATCCACCACACCAATTGATTAATCTAGAATGACCATAGCATTTTAAAAATGAAACAAAATGGACCACTACAACTACCATAACCTATGGCCTCTCACATAGACATGCTTCCTTCCTCAGTTTCACAGAGGATGACATGAACTTATCTTATGTCAGATATTCTCTAATCCTGAATGGACTCAATACTTACCTACATGTGAGAACATGTAGCCCTTATTAGTTCCCTAAATTCCTCATAGGTTCCCGAGAAAACATGCATTAATGGTCATTACATCACAAGAGACAACATCAATATAGCCTAGCTCAATGATCAGTTATTCATCTTACCTTGCCTCCTTGAATTTCAGCCCCATCAGACTCAAGAAATCATAATCTTTTAACCCACCAACAATACAATCATTAAAAACATTCCCAACCCCATGACCAATGTCACCTTAGGTTTCACCTTCATACGATGAATCTAACCATGAATCAGTAACCAATGTCTCATATAACTAAAATAAACGTCGATACTTCTATTAATTGTCATCCCAAAAGGAAGGTTAGACATCCAAATCATACAATCCTTTTAAACCAACCATACATCGGCCAGAAGCACTCTAGATCCCTTCTTAATGATCCAGGGCACAACCTTACTATTTTTTTTTTAAATTTATGTTACTCATTATTCATAGATTCCACATATGAAGAATCTCTCATGCTACATATTTCAAGCCACAGACCACACTTGGAAGACCTCCCACAAGGTCACCCTTGAGGATTCTGAGACTAATAACTCATTTTCACACCTCGAGTTGCATCCGAAAAAACAACTAACCTTCCCACATCAACATATAGTCTCATCTACACTTTTCCAAATCCAAAACATATATATGAGAATCATGAACAAAAGATAATTGATAAAACATCCAACCATCCCCACAGGTCACTCTCAAGGTACGAACGATTCATACATCTTAACTAGGGTACGTGTAAATATCACAATCACCTCTCTGTAGTCCACATACATAAACATACTCCCAAACATAACTCAGAACCATGATAAAAACACAAAAATCTAGGGTATAGAACACAAATCACAAGTTTTGAACTCACATGTGTCACCACACCCATAAAATAAACACCAATCAATAATGAATCCATAGATAAAGGAAATAATTATTAGGTCCAACATACAGCCCCCACACATAAAACCTACAAGGGTTACTAGATCAAACATAATTGACAACATATCAAAACATAAAGGTCAAATAACAATAAAAAAATATAAAATGAAACACCCATTTATCCACACATAATGACTTATTGAGGTCTTCCACTGTATAATCATGATCTCTAAATGGGTAAATCTCACATCGTAATACACCCATACAATGTTGCAGATAAAAAATGCCAATAGTACCCAATACTATTATTCACCAGAAGTTCCATCATTACATGTTTTTTATAAATAACATCAACATTCAGAAAAACCAAGGTTTACACATTGGAACATTATATTTCTTCGACATTATAATATTCCCTAATTGCATGAAATTATATTTCAATTCCTTTTAATCAAAAAGAATCTCTATGAGAGTCTAATAAATTTAGAACAGTACAAAAAATAATCTACCTACCAAAAACAACCCACTCCACATACATTATCCCAATGGACATGGTCGCGTCCCAAATACAACCCTCAACTATATGTACCATGGGTAATATTCAACATAACGTTATACATCTAATGTACATACATGTATTTCAATAGACACATGAATTTAAAAAACATTTCCTCTTTCACAACGCAACTTTTCCTCTTTGGAAGCCAATCGTAGTTTGGATCTTATTTCATCCTATATTTTATCTCATTTACAACCTTTATTAAGAATAATTATTTAACGATTTTAACATCACGATGTTAATCCTTCTATATTAGTCACCATTATATCATTACGATTTATCACAACAAAAATTTATAACTCTTTTGTAGTTTTTCATTAACCGTAGTTTTCTTTAAAACATGCGTTCACATTAATTTCATTCACCATTCTTATCCTCTTCATTAAAAAGAATTTAATTCAAATATTAAATAATGTAAAATGAATCATATCCTTTCATGAGCCACACATCCATCTGCGGTGTGTCTACCATCACGCATGCCACATATAGTCATAGGTTCAAATAATGATTCATGAATACAAAACCTCAGGTCATTCCACCCAAGAGAACATTTTTATAAAACAATCACATGACACAATGAGTGAATCACCTAGTGGTGAAATATCTTTCAACTATAACAACACATATCACAAACAAAATCTCCCACCATGTGTAATTATGTTTTCTCTCATACACAGGTTAGCTACTCCCAAGTATGAGCCCATTACCAATGCTCAATACCTTTTAAACTCTAGTATGATATCATAAATAATAAATCCATCAAAAAAACATGCTCTTATGCACCATTATAATGTACCCAATTTGTGAGCCATTAACTAGTGCCCCGATCCAAGTAACCACATGACCTCAAGCATATCCCCATGTATGGAAAAGGATTATGATTAGCAACGAGGGTCTAATAAGTCAGGTGGGGAGACTATACCCTATTTAGCTAAGTAATCCATAACATAAAACAAATAATATAACGTAAAAATATGAAGTAACAAATGAACATGAATAATTAAGCATCTCTAAAAAACATGGCACAAAGCAGAAGTCATATAATAAATATGCGATGTAATTCTAACAGTTCCAATATTTTAGAAAACCCAAAAATAAAGTCCAAAATCTATATCCAAAAATTGTTCATTGTTCAATTTAAGGACCCCATCTATGCACATCCCAAGACAGAATAAACACCATAGAATAGGGCATATTCTATTGTCCAAAATTGCATGTATGAAATCTTATCGGGTACCCAATGACGTCAATGCAGGTTCCGAGTAAAACTAAGTAGGACACCATAAAAAATTCCTTAAAAATATGCAATATAAATATATAGTGCGTTTAAATACAAAAAAAATTATAAATTAACAAAAAACTCATGTTCCATTAGATAACAATATTTACTTTTATCAATTTTAACAAAAATATAGTTTTCATCATTTTAATAATCTTCATTATCAATATATGTTCCATGGTTTAGGAATTTTAATCATTTCCAAAATATTTTATGTCATTCAACACTATGAATAAGGGAATAATCCATCTCACTATCTTACTAAGTATAATCCCATAAAAAACACATTATCCTTACCTTAGATCCAGAGTCTATGTTGAATGAAACCAATAGGTAATATCGATCCATCTCCTTACATATCACGTTCATTGTGGGTGTATTTTAAAGCCTATGTATAACTCTATCCATGTGCATAGAGCCTCAGTCAATACCCCACAGAAACATTCCATGTTTCCATTATATATATATATATATATATATTCACTACACATACCACATAAATGAACATGCTCAACATTACTCATAACAAACAGAATTATGTCATACATCATAACCCTTTTGAAATAATTTCAACGAGTCCAATTAACCCATTTTCAATAATTGTCAAATATCCCCTAATGACACTAAAAACCCTATTAAAAATTGTCATTATTCAATTTACAACTTCACCAACCATAGTAATATATTTTCATGGTCTTTAAATTATCTCAGGTCAACTGTACACCTAACCATAAAATTTTCATTGTTTGATAATGTCGAAGAACCCATGGGGGGACCTAAATTGGTCAGAACAACATAAAAACATCCCATTTGGATCATGGGGGGTTACATTAATTACATAGATTCTTATTTTACCATATTTAACTTTAGTCACCAAAAGAACAATAAGAGATAACCAATAATGTAAACAAACATGCATGAATCAACAAAACGACTATGGGATATAACTTGTAAACCACCAACCATGAATTAGATGAGTAAAACACTCATAATAATAGCCTCTGAATTGGATTAAAACGAACTTTGAATACCAAACCAAGGATCCACTATTAAAATAGAGTTTTAGGGCTTAGAACATGTTTGGAGGAACTAAAACCCCTAATATGAATAGTGGAATCATGTGGTGCATTAGACATACCAAGAGATTAAATACACTACCAAAGACACTACAAAAATAAAAAAATGAATTGAGAACCACCATTGGGATGCTTGGAATGATTAGATTAATTCCTGGGGGTTTGAGGGGGAGAAATGTTGTTGAAATATGATTGGGATCTAAATATCAAGAGATGGAAGACCCGTAAGTTTTCTTACTTTTAATGGGGCACATGGTTTACCCATATGATTTTATAAACCTTGTAAAAACTATGCACAAGAAACTATCTATGGTATTTTAGGTCACATGGTTACCTAGGAATCCCTAGGTAGTTTGAAAACCCATGTTCCAATCATGCATAATTCCACCATCCATGGTTCACTGGTTTGGATGGGTAGGCTGCCTAGTTTACTTGACCATTTTCCAACTATTCGTCTATTACAGATTGGCTTGGGATCCCTTATTTTTGTTCATGATCCATCATAACACCCCATCAACTCCTCATACAATTTGATATCATATAATTAATGAATTCTATGTGATTTCAAATAAAATTTAATGTGTGTCTTATCTCAATGGATATTGGTTTCATATATAGACGAACCCCACAACACATGTTGACACATCAATACGATCAATATAACATATGATATTTAAGATAAAAGTTTTAAAAAATTAAATTAAAAAATTTTATAGAGAGATTAGATGTGTGAAATTAATGGGTGGAGTGGAGAGATCCTCACATGCCTCCGTATGTGCCTCCCCTTTTATATAAACTTTTTTATTAATTTATTAATTGTGTATTTATGTCTTCATACATTATAGTCATGCACATTAAAAGTCTCAATAAAGACAAATTACAGAACCCCCAAATCCCCATCATGAATTTTAATTTATTAATTACCTATTCTAAATATATTAATTCCATAAAATTAATATATATTAAATGTTAATCATATGATTATACCATATATATATCCGCATATATATATATAAACTCATATATATATTTATCACTAATATATATAAACTTTATATGTCCACATCTATATGTACACCCTCATATAGATATATATATCCCATATATATATAATTTAATATTTCACAAAAAACATTATTTTCTTCAAATTTAATAACTACATTAATAAAAATTATTATTATTATTAAATTTATCTCATAGTTTTATTCCATAGAAACATAAATAATGAAAATTTAAAACTCCCATTTAGTCATTGATTCAATGTAAATATAATGATAGAGTGTCTAAATTCATCCATTAATGTCATGGATATTGTAAATAGGTCAAGCCCGTTTAATTTTGATGATTGAAATTAATGCATCATCATCAATGATGGTCTCCATTTTGAAAAAACGAACAATATGAATTAATTTTATTATAAAAGGGTTTTAATTATTTAAAAATGATATAATAATTTTATTTATATTAACATGATATAATCATGTGCATTTTTGTCAACTATCCGACATGCACACAAGTTATGCCCAGTCTTCAGGTAAACCTCCCATCTGAGAACTAACAAACATCTCAAATATCTAATAAACCAACCCATTTGGGGGATAATTAATTATTTATTATATAAAAATAGAATATTAATAAAATTAAAAATTATAATGGTATTACCGCATGTGTTGTTGTCCAATAGATGACATGCACAAATATTATACTCAATCTATGATAAATCCCACATCTCAAACCTAATAGTTATCACATATTTCTAACAAACCATTTGAGAGATATTAAATTATTCATGGGAAAATATTATAATAAAAATAATAAATGACTTATTATCACCCATTATCTGACCTCACATTTGACACTCCAAAATGATAAACACAACCTATGATAAACATGATGTACTAGGCTTAATGGTGGTCTTAGATTTCATAGATGATAACTTTTTTAGAGATATTGAATTATATTTTATAAATATATTACATGTAAAATAATATATTTAATATTTTTATTTCCTCTTTTTTGATAAACTATGGGACTCATAAACTTGCACTAACGTACTTCCTAACTCAAGAGGTATTTTATTGAACATTAAAAGATTCTAACTAGACATTTACCGTTATTCGAAGCCTTTAAATTATTTATTAAATGATATTTATAAAGAGTTTATAAATTTCACATAAAAATACACATAAATTATTTACAAAGATTATTTAATTTTCTTCAAAAAAAATTAAGGATGGTAGAATTATCCCCCACTATTATCTTATTATCCCCAAGAAGTATCTCTAGTGGTCTTTTTAAAAAAAACCATAATCAACTGATATTGAAAATTAGACTTATTCTCTGCCACCATTGAGGAGGCATGTCTAGATATAGATAAATTTTAAAACATAGGAAGACCTAATCTCGTATATTAGATCACATAAAGTTACTCTTAACCAGCCTATGGGAAAACAAATGGTTCTCCTAAGAGTCCACCCATTAAATAATGTATTCCACTCATATATCTAATCCTTTTTATATCCCTTAATTTTATTCATAGTTATCATATATATCTATATACATATTCCACAAAATGGCATGATTAGTACAACATGTTAATCCTTTTTAGGTACCTTCCTTGTTAGAACTATATAGTTAGGTATGCTTGGATATAAGTAGGGGCTAGAATTTTTGACCTCTTATGAAATTTACCAAGGTTCATGATAGTGAGGATAAATCAAAAAGAAAATAGCAATTTTTTCCTTTGGGTAAAATCATTAGATTGATGTCCCTTTATTTAATGTGGCTGGTCCCTCGGTAGGGGACCATTTGTTAGTGGGGTAACTAGGTGTACCTATTGAGCCACGACTAAATGACTATGTTATAGAGGGATGTCTTTAATGTTAGTAGGGATGAGTTTTATAGGCACCATGTGTGATATGAGGGTAACACCCAACTTTCCCACCACGTGCTACCCATTCCAAACTAATAGAAATTCCACAATCTCACTATTATTCTTTTCTCATCCCTATATGATAAAAAAATACCAGGTCTACACATGACCAAAAAAATTCTCAGGATGTGTGATAATAGACATAGAGGGATTCGAGCCATCTGTTCCATACCATTAATTTTAATAAGAAACCCAATGTTCACATATAAAAATAAATTAAGTCATGATATGAGGTTGACCAGTTTTATAACAAAATCATGTTAAATAGTATCCATTTTCTGTAGTTATATAACAAAACCTAGAAAAATGGGTTCAAATAATAATGTCTTCGAGTATTTATTAATTATTGTATCATTTTTATAATATCCAAAATAATAAAAAGTCAATTCATATTAGTGAAAATAGAAGGATAACTTATGTTTATACTAGATAGTTCACTTGTATATCAATATTGAGTAGTACGAAATAAAATTCCATAGAACTCAGTCATCATGGTCAATGTAACCAAATAACACCGCCAATAGTAAACACTAATACCATTTAAACAATTCCTAGAACCAAATTCATATTGATCCTGAAACGATACAACACCCTATAATTTGAACCCACTATAATACCAAAGGATGAGCCCTAATATTCCACAATCAACATAAGTAACCATGGATTCCATGTGCATCAAATTTAAATCCAATTACCTATGGATTAAAAAATTTAAAATACATCATACAAATAATTATTTAGAAAACATTTTTTTGAAACCAAATATCATAATCTATTTCACAATGCATAAAAAATTCATTTCCTATTCCTAAAATAGGGAGAAAAAACACCATTTCTCAAAATCCAATTTACAAAAAATAATAATTCAATCATGAAAATAACATTAAAAAATAATTTAATTAATAAAATATTGTTCACCCATCATTGTAAAGATACAGTATCACCTACCTATTTCTCTGGTCAAACACAATCCATTATAAGATTCACATACTAATATAGGAATGAGAACACAAGGGAAAAGAAAATAAAACAACTTCTGAGAACTATAAGTAATGATAAATCCTTAAAAATATATAAAAATACATACCACATAATCAACAACCAATACATTAACAAACCCCTCAATTACCTCACCATAAAACATCCCCAGATAAGTAGCACAAATAATATATAAATAATTAATTATGGATACAAACACACAATAACCAAGGATTGATCAACTAAAGATGGCATTGTTATTCAATGATAAGGGGGTGAAATTACACATAAAAATGAACATTGGTAACCAATTTACCAAGATAAATTTTATAAAAAAATTTTGGTATAATGAGCTTTTCATTTTTATACCCAACCAAGAAAAACAGTTGTAACATCCAGGGATGTTATGAAATTTAATTATTCAAATTAATTAAACTCTATAATAGATTATGTTACATGAAATAAATAGTTTTAATATCATTACACACCACACCCTATTTATACTAAATTAAATTAAACAAATATTTGTTTTGGATAACTTATGTTATGTGGAAGACTATGTTTTACCAAATAACAACATATTGTTGATAATATTATTAAATGTGAATGTTCTCACCAAGACATTAGAAAGATGGTAATGAGTTATATTAACTGAATTATGAATATATAGTCTAAATATGTATATAAAATGAATTAATTGATTACCAATTAATTATATTATAAAATAATATCTAATTGAATATAAAATATTTGTTTTTTTATGAAAAACTATTATAATTCCCCACAATTGTGTTTTATCATAATAAATTTAATTAAAGACTATTAGTGAGAGATCATAATTAAATTGATATATTACATATTTAATAAAAAATTTATATTCATCCTATATGTTTAATGGGATTCTGAAAACTTATAAACTCATTTTTAATAGGAAAACAATTTATTTTTTCAAAGGTAGTTTTACTGCCATTTAATGATGTATTTGTTTTTAAACTAATGATTGAAACATAAATAAAATTTATTTTAAAAAATAAACATCATTTTATTAAATCATAAAAGAATATTTATATTGGGATGAGTTTATGTATTTTTCTATTATGTTTCATATTTTGATGAGTAGTGAATTATAATGAATTTTAATTAAAAACTACATTTTCATCTAAATTATTTGTACAATTAAAATATTTTTTTTAATGGTATAGTTAGTTAAATAATACATCAATAAATCTAATTTAGGGTACTACAATAAATTTCACATTGAAATTAGATATATAAACAATCAAAACACTATAACATATTCTATTTATAAAAATCATCATCTTGTCCCTACTATGAGATTAACTATAATTTAAATTCTTCAACATCTATGATTTATATTTGGAAAAATTAATTCAATATCTAGTGTCATCATAATTTTTATTATATAGTAAAATAAGTATAGTTTTAAACCCAAACAATTAGTGAACATGATTAAAATTAATAATAGTGATTAAGGTTAAAATGTGTTAACATAATGGTTATACATTAAACATTAGTGAACCAATGATCTAAAAATTTGTCCAAATACCATTTTTTGTAAATTATTATACCATAAAACCTCTATAATAACAATATTATCCTTTTTAGAGACACATTATGAAATGGATACTTCCCCATACTGTTTATCCTTTTATATTTACAAGAATGACACTATTCCGCTATTACAAAATAGAATTCACTCTCCCCCATTATTCACAGGTCTCATGCATATAAGATCATCCAAAATCATCAAAATTAAAATTACATAATCCCTCCTCTAAACTTATATGTCTCGATTTCGGAAAAAAACAAAATGAATGAAGTCATTTAGTGAAAACAAAAAAGGAGTTACCCGGATAAGAGATAATGTTCTTCAATGTGAACTTTTATATATTTATTTCTCAACCACATTATTTATTTTTATAAAATAACTATAAAATAAAATTCTTATAATATATATATATATATTATGTTAATGGTATGAATACATATTCTATAATGGCCCGTCCTTGGTGCCACACACTGGTGCCCCGAACCGGTCGGTCACATGACCTCAAGCACACCTCCCCATATGCCTGAGGCTGCCGACTAGCAATGAGGTTCTGATAAGTTCAAAATGGAAGTAATATAGCCTATTTATTTAATTTAACACATCAAAAGAAATAGTAAAAGATATTTTATGCATATATAACCATAATCATTACTAATGTTTCATGAAAATCAATGCAAGAAAATACAATATACAACTAAAGTAGAAAACATGCCATTCAAATGTACGTGTCAGGTGTCTAAAATGAAAACTGATAATTTAGACCCAAAAAACTCTAAGGCAGTTCTCGAACCATATGTATTTCCCTCAACCAAGGGCCATACCAAGTCATCCATTTAACACATAGCCTCTTCCCTTAACCTTTCCAACCATAATAATGTCTATTCAGGTACTGATCCTTTACTCTGAGTCATATGTGAGTAGAAATCAGTAAGCCTACACCAATTGTGTCTATAAAAAATTTAGTCAATGAAATTATATGATGTTTTGTAATAACATTTTCAGAAGGTTTAAATAAACATTTATCATATTATCAAACAATTATTTAGTTAACCACATATACCACTCAGGTTCCCATATGCACTCATACTACAATACCTACTTCGTCTCAAGATAGATCATGATGTATGTATGAGGGATATCGTGTCACATAATTCCATTGTTACCATTATTTATTTTCAAACTGTATAGTGACCATGTTATCATTCCATAATACATAATTATTTCTCACATTTCCATTCATATGTCACACATTAGAATGACCACGTTCACATTCGTTAATTCATACATGAAATAACATGTTATCATTTATAAAAAACATTAGAATGACCATGATCCCATTATTTAATTCATAATTGAATTTCTATGTTACCATTCATAATAATATAATTAACCTAGAAATTAATTATCAATATAAATTTCATTTGTAATTCAACAATGAGTTGAACACAATAATCCCACTAGATAATTCCAAAATTAACTAATCATATTAATAATATTAATTAAATCGATAATTAATTAATCACATATATTTCATTAATAATTCACCGATTAGATTATCACATAATTACTCTTAATTAAATAACCAATTAATTAAGACATAGACTAATTAATTAAATTAATAACTAATTAATCAATATTCACCACTCTGAATTCAATAATTAATTTTTAGAATTTATTTAAACATTCAAAATATCTATTTTCATTATTAATCCAATAATTAATTACATAAATATATTATATAAATATCATATAATTAATACAACAATTAATTATCTAAATTCATGACATCAAAATCTCATACTTAATAACTCAATTAATTATCTCAAATCATCAAATTCAATATCTCATAATTAATTCAACAATTAATTATATAAATCAAAGTCCCTAAATATCATAATTAATCCGCAAATTAATTATCCAGTTTTGCATCCTCTAAATCTCATAATTAATTCAAAAATTAATTATCAATTATAACAATACATAAATTAATAAATTAGAAAAATTATTAATCCAAATTTAGAAATTCTAATTTCTAAATAATGCTATAAATTATAATTATTTCATACACATCACCCAAGAAAAACTATGGGAATTGAATATTATACCACCTACATCAAATTTTTCATGAAAAATCTCCTAGGATATATCCATAATAATTGACAGCACAACGTCGTAGATCATGATATGAATAATAAGACCTAAAATAATGATTAAATAAATCAAGACCTTGTAAACATAGATATAGGTATAGAATCATAAATTAATATCTCACTATTGAGATTTAGATCTAAGGGAAACTGAGGAATACATTGTTAAAATAAATACGAAGGAATGGGAGAAGAACAAAAAAAGTATTAAGATATGATTCAAATAACGAGATAAGATAAGACCTCTATTCTGGGATTCGAATCATAATGAAAAGTGGTTAGGAGGGAGATTAATTAATTAATAGAACTGTAAAAATGATAATGTCTTATTATAGATGAATTGTGTTGGAAATAAGTTACTTTCAGGGGAACAGTGTATTTAAAAAATTAAAAACTGGGTGAATCTCTTCTACCTAGGATAGCAAGATTTATAGGGCTTGTGGACATAATTAGGAAAAATTGTTCCCCAACCACACACAAACATATAAATTCCATTTTTCTGAAAACTTCCACAAAAAAACACCCAATTTCATAACCTAAAAAATTTACTCAAATAAGGCCACAAGAGTATTTTTATTGAATCCATGGTCAAATCCATAAATGTTTGAGATCTTATAATATCCCCACATTATAATAGGTCATCCTTAATCAATACACCCAAGAATACATATGATTTGAAGCCAAATATATTTTTCCACTAAGCCTATATAATTTCTCCCCATTACATGTCTCATCATGTACTCTCACATGTTTCCACAATGCACGAACTATCAGTATAATATTTCAATGCAAAAAATTATCACTTTATAAAAAAACAAGTATTGGATTCTCTTAAATGATAAATATATATAGAGTTCATAATCATCCACATTCATCACATTAGATGGTTTAGGGTGATACTATCAAAGTTGTGATACATTGAAAACATATAAAATAACAATACATTTTTCATGAAGGGGAATTCCATATATAGATAGCACGATTCTCTCACCAACCTCAAAGAATTCGATGAATCATGGTGCCAACCTTACCTAACTCTGTATCCAATGATGACCCAGTCTAGGTGAAACCTGAAGGAATAAAATATCACCCTCTATAAACTCTTGGGGTACTATATTTCTATAATCAAATGACTTCTATCTATATTGATCCATAACCATGCGTTTCTAAATTTGGTAATCCTACTCCGTATCATAAACTACACTCGGTCTAAACAACTCTGACTCACAAGACAACATCTGAAAAAATGTTATATGCCTATCCTACAAAAATAAGCTTATATGGTTTCATTTTTTTATTTTACTGATAACTATTGGTATTGGAAACCTCTACTAAATTTAGGTACTTCTCCCAAATCCAAGGAATGTCAACAACACACACCATAAAAATATCCCTAACAACCAGTATAGTACATTCTAATGACCCATATGTCTGACAGTGGAAGGACATACTCAATATTACCAATTTACCAAGAACCAAATACAAGAATGGATAGAATCATGAAGTGAATATTTAGTCACAATCCAATAATATAGTATGTGTCTCCCCATTTAGACATAATTTCTCATGAACATACAAAAAACCTAGTTGTTCCATAGTGGAAGTCTCCCTTATCGGCATGTAAGTCACTATTTATTTCGTTTGATCCAAAAAAACCAAAAGAGCATCATTCTTCCATGTAATCTTCTGAAGGACTATAAGAAAATCCATTTCACATTGTCCCACATCCATTTGAAAATGGGGAAAGACTGTCATAATCATGTTGTTCATTGAAATTCTATTGTCAAATATTAATAGGTATTACATAATGCAGAAAACATTTCTATCTTATTTATCATTCTCAGACACAAAAAATTTAATCTTAGGCCATCGTAACTTTTGGATACACGTAGTTTTATCAACCATATTGAGGCTGGAAATTATCGCCTCTACTCATCCCATATTGTCATAGGCACAATATCCTGATTAGTGACAAGGATGATCTCATCCTCATATATGCTTCAATATGAAAGTTTCTCCTCACTTCCATGTAATTTCTTCAATGTAAAACATTACGGATCCCCATACTCACTATCTCTATTATGGATCAATAGTGTATAATCCACTAAAACTAATACATGTGTTTTATGATCATTACTCTCCTAAAACAAGACATGCATCTCAACTAGTATGATCATCATCATCAAATGTTCATAGGATTGCTGAACTATATGGGTATAACTTTTACTATTGAAAGCATCAAGAGTGTTATTTTAAATCCCAGGAATATATACATTCATAAAACTAAATGTCCACATATAGTCAACTCATATCCATTATCATAGAATAAAATCATGTTGTGAGCATATTTAAATTAATCTCTTGTGATCGATAAAGACCATAAACATTTTTACCAATTGATAATACAACCAACACTTCATATAATAAATGAAATATGGTAGTTCAATATTTTTTGTATGATTCTTGTATTCATGAGGCTGACGTTATTAAGAAATATAATCTAATAATCAATCTCCCTACACAACCATAGCTCTGATTCTTAGCCCAAAAGCGTCATAATACACCATTTACTCGTCACTTGGATTGGGTAGGATCGTGATCATTGTCAAAGTAAAATTCTTATTTAATTCCTAGATTTAATTCTTTCATTATTATGGAAAATAAAACATTATTCCTTTATTGGTTAGTCCTAAAAGTGGAAATACCTTATTGAACGATTACTAGATGAATCTCCAATAATATCTAGATAACCCGAGAAATCTAAGGATGTCAGATACATTCTTGTACATATCCCAAGAAACCACTTCATTCACTTTTTTCAAATCCACCAACCCACCTTACCCTAATATTATGTCTTCCAATAAGTATATCTAATTAATCCAAATATGAATTATATATAACTTGGTTAATGGTCGATACTCTCTTAGTGTACTCAAGACGAGGTATAGGTGTTGGGCTTGATCATCCTAAGACATGGATTGCACCAATATTTCAACCACAAATACTAGAATTAATTTTTACAGAGAGGGGTGGAAGACTATACTCATCAAGTCTATAAATATTTTTGGTGTTTCATCAACCGAAACTGTATTACAACGAACTAAAAGTGGCTATATTGTTCTAAAATCATCCATCAGTATATCCGAAGTATGAAATCTCATATTTTGATACCCAATCTCAATTCGATCTTCTAGAATGCATACGATTCTCTCAACCTATTACATAGATCATTAGTTCATAAAATAGGATTCATGTTCATCACTATCATTTAACTCAACTTCTAATAGTCAACACACATAAATAGTTCCCCATCATCAATCTTAGAAAAAAATACTAGAGAACCCCAAGGATATGTACTCTGATGGATAAATTCCTTATCCTCAAATTCCTCTAGCTAATTCTAGTGTTCATAAAGCTCTATTAATTACATTCAGTATTATGGAATTGAAACCAACTAATCCCTCAATATGATCTCAATAGTGAATTCAAAATCTCACTCAGGTAGAATCCTCAAAAAGGCTTTAGAAAAAACATTCTAAAAATATTCCACCAATGGTGGAATCATATTATTCGTTAAACCTCCATCATATGGAAAAATGCATGTACCCGTGGCAATGTCCACTCCCAGTTGCTAATTAATTGGACATGCGTGACCTTCCTAGATATCCCACTCCCTATTGTGAATGTACTAGTCACCCATAAAAGGGCTAAAAATTAAACTCCTTTAGTAACAATTATTGTGGGATCAATATGAGATTAGATAGTCCATACATATAAATAGGTGGAAAACTGACATGTTAAGGAAATATATATCCCACATAAAATGATACTCCCCAACATTGAAAGGACATCCCTTGCACAAATAGACGACAATAGACTATACATCCAATGATATACCTATCGTAAATGCTCCGATCAAAAACTCCACCTATAGGCTCAAACCATTAACGTGTTTTGTAGATAAAAATGAATGAGAGGTTCTTGTATCATATTTGGAAATAGATAACCAATAAAATACAATAATAATACCTATCACTATCACAGTTTCATCCTCACTATCTATAAGTGTACGATAGATTTCATGTATTTTTAATACCCTCCTACCCATGATTATTTCTTTCACCCATGAGTTGCACCACATTGCTCATAAGGGAAATCCTATAAAAACACACTGTGTCAACAACCTCTACGACACTGGCCTATAAAAATCTGGATCGCAGGATGGTATGGTGAAAAATATCCCATTCTTACAACCTGGTTCTATCTAGCTCCCCCACCACTAACCATCTGTCATTGTTTTCAAATGAACATCAGTATATTTCCTATACTGCTACAGGATCATCAAATTAATTCTGGTCAGGGATAATGCTGATTATGGTATCTTGGACTACCACGTTAATATAAGATGTCCCCAGTATGGTCTTGTGCAATTGATCCATCTATCAGTGTAACCCGCGTACCAATGCCCAAGCTAAAGTTCACATAATGACAATTCATACTCATGAAATTCACACATCACGATCATCCTGTAGAATATACTTTTCCAGCACTGGATGACTCCTTAGGTTCATCTCAACTCTGGGTGCTTGATCAAACACATCATCAAACTTCTTTAACCGAAATAGTTTATCTTGGGACATCGTACCGCATATAAGCCCTTCAAGAAAGTGACTATCCATTGAAATCTCATCTCCTTCCAAATAGGGAGCAATGTACTAAGGGTCTATAATACATCTTTCATAATCCATCAAGAACATGCTCCCCTAATTCAACCACATGAACTCCACTTCCCTTTATTACCTCATAGTCTTTCGTTAGAAGGTCTCAAAGAATCACTCTAATATCTCCTTCCATAACATACCATTAGTCAATCCAATACTAACGTGAATTTACCACAACTTCTTCACTAATACTCATAACATGTAAGATGCCATTTGAACCCTATTTTTAGTAGGAGCCTCCATTTGGTAAATTACCATCATTGTTGACTCAACCTATAACTCAGATCTATCAGGTCCACCCTCTCTAGTGAAAGTTAGAAGGTTCTTTTACTAAAAATTCATTTTCAGGTACAACATAATATTCACAAACCTCCATTTGTCTATTTTAGTTAATTATATAAGGTTAATGATGTTCAAAAATAACTTCTCCCTTACATATTCAACTAGAACTATGGGTGCCCCACATTCCTCTATTGGTTTACTATCTCTAGCCATATTATTATGATGTCCTCTAAACAAGAATTATTATGGAGGCATAAATTTATAATTCCAAACACACATATAATGAATCATAATACATCTTTATCTCATTTGTGTAAGAGGAATAATAATTAAATATCACCAGAGGACTTTTACCCAAATCTCTCTATTCCGCCAAAACCATGGTGCTATCACTACCCTTAAACGTTAAACTCTTTTGTCTAGGTTATCATGGTAAAACACATTATCAATTTTCATGTCTATCATTTAGAAACATAATTATAACACAAATTCAGAATTTTTACAACTTCCAATTTCATCTAGGCAACATTTTTTTATTTCAATTTCACAAGAAAAGAAAAAATTTCATTATAATCAAAAACAAAAAACTATATTCCCCAAGCATGCTTAAAATGTTGCATGTCAAAAAATAATCATGATTTCCTAGAATTATGAAAGAAGATGCATCTCTAACGCATTTTTGGGCCATGATTCAATTCTAAAAACATTTAAAAAAAACTTTTCATGTTTCAAAATTAGTACATCCCCCATGGTGAAATAATATTCCACCACATCAAAAAAAAAGAATTAACAACAATCCCATAATGGGAAGTTGGGTTCTCTCTCATAAATGGGTTTGTAACTCCCATCTATAAACTCATTTCCAAGCCCGAAATATTCTTAATCTCAAATATACCTTTCCAAAAATAGTAAAAAAATTGAAAAATGATATAAAATTGATGAGATAAATAAATCGGCCTCTAATAATACTTTTTAATGTCCGGGACCATGTGCCACAAACTAGTACCCCAAGAAAAGATTTCACATGACCTCAAGCATGCCTCCATTGCAGCGTGTGTCAGATAAGTTGATCATGGGGATACTATACAAACTTTTATTGGATTAATAAACTATAAGAAATAATAAATAATATAAAAACCATATATAACCATAAATAATAAAAATATCAAATCATAATCAATTTAAAAAAATACAACATGAAACTAAATATGAAAACATGCCAAGTTAAGGTACGTCACATGTGTCTAAAATTAAAACAAAAAATAATGGGACTATGAACCTATATGTGGCTCTAAAACAAAATCCAGTTCCCTCATCCAATCTCTATCCCAACTGAACCATCTAATATAGTGTCATTTTTATTAAACTATCATGAAATAATTCTCTCAATTTGTGTAACAATTATGCAGTCTTTGTAGGGTGTGAGTACTGCTTAGCAGGACACCACAGATGATGTCTAAAATAAATCTAGTCAATAATTGTGTATTCTATTTTATAACGAAGTCTTTATAATTCATAAATATATTGTTTTCACATTATCAAACTAATCATTATATTACCACATAAACTCACTAGGTTCGCATAAACAACCATTCCAAAATACATTCTCCAGCTAATGCCAGATCATGAAATATGTCTTAGTTATATCGAGTCTCAAAATACTATTATAACCATTAATCTTTTCACATAATAGAACTATAATGGCTCCATTCTCTAATTCATACATGATTTCCCAAGTTATAACTCATATATTACACATTTGAATGATCATGATTCCATTGTTTAATTCATGGTTGAATGACCGTGTTACCATTCATAAACACACATTAGAATTACCATGTTCCAATTATACAATTCATAATTAAATTAGTAATTAATTGTCTAAATAAATTTCATTACTAATTCTGTAATTATTTAAACAAGAAAATTTCAATTATTAAATTCAAAAAATCACAAAACTTTTTAATGACATTAATTAATTCGAAATTTTTTTAGGAAAAAATATTTTAATTACTATTTCAGAAATAATATTATCACATAATTATACATAAATAATTAAAAAATTAATTATTTCATAAATTCATTATGTAATTTAACAACTCATTAATTAATATTCACAACTCAAAATTCATTAATTAATTTTCAGAATAAATTTCATTGTTTTTAATCTACATTGATAATAATAAATCCATAATTAATTACATTAATCAAGGAAATTAATATCACATAATTAATTCCAATATTAATTATCTAAATTCAGGATATCAAAAAAATTCATTTATTCCAAAGTTAATTATCTGAATTCAACAAATTCAATATCTCATTATTAATTCACCAATTAATAATATAAATAATAATACATAAATATCATAACTAATCCCAAAATAAATTATCTAATTTGATATCCCTTAAATATAATTAATAATTACCAAATTAGGTATCTATTTTAAAAATACTTCAATTAATCAATTGAAAACATTAATTAACCCAATATAGGAATTCAAGTTCATAAAAAATACAAACAATTGTACAATTTACATACATGTATCAAAATAATTACAATATGAATTGAATATTATATCACCTACCTCAAATATTTGATGAACAATCACCCAAAAAATGACATCAAAATATGAATAGCATAATGACATAAATCTAGATAAAAAAAACAAAAAAAATGAATAATTAAATCAAAATCATTTAAATATAGATCTATATCATGAATCATAGATATGGTTCTCAAAAAAATATTTACCTCTATCCCAAAATTGGATTAATTCTACGAAATAATGTTGGATTGAAAATAAAATAATTGGAAATTTACTAGGATAGGATTCACTTATCGATTGAGGAGAAAACCTTCTATTCAGGCATTGAATTGTGAAGAACTGAGCTCATAATCGATTAGAATTCATTCGAAGAGCTCAAAAATTTTGAAATACCTTCTTGGATCGAATGAGGTTGAAAATAGGTGAGTTTGAAGAGGGTGCGGGATTAAAAAATTTAAATATGAATGACTATTAAAATTTTGCATTGTTTGCTGGGTAGGGGTGCACAGTTTTCCCTAATCGAGCTTCTAAATAGTAATCCTATTATTTTATGGGTGGAATATTAATAATAATAGGGAAAAAAAATTTCCAAATCATTTATTAATCATGAAAAGACATTTTTTTATTTCACTTAGTTACCTAGTTATGGGAGCACAGTTTGGGAAAATTGGTCCCCAACCATGCACAACCCTATAATAACCATTTTATTCAAAATTTCCCCCCCAAACATATTGAAAGTCATAAACCAAAAATATACAGAAAATAAGGATAAATTATTATTTTAAATCAAACCAATGTAAATTCCAGAAATAATTGGGATCATACAACTTCAGAGACAACCATCAAATGATATACAAAGTCATCGTTCTTATGTACAACATACCACTGCATCAAGAACCCATGATGATTGTTCTTCTATTTACATCAATAATGGTTTGGAATAATTAATGAAATTTTATTTTTATATTCTATATATGATATTTATGAATTTTTTATTCTTCTATAATAATATATAACAGATACCTTCATTCTTTCCATTTTATAGGAATAAGATAACAACATTTACTGATGTGTGGACTACATGCCTCCTCAAAGCATTATTATTCATTCATACTTCAGATGATATGTTTTAAGGATGTTTTTAATAAATATATGTTATATTAAAGTCATATATATGATACTCATAATAAAATTATCTTTCTGAAAATACATTATATCACATTCTTTCATATCTTTTCACACACAAAAAATGTGATAACATTATTTGTTAATGTATAAACTACGACCTCTAGATATGTTTCTTCTTTTTTCACCAAAAAATCAAAATAATTTTATATATTATTGTCTATAATTAATTTTTATAATTATTTATATAATTTTTATTCTACTATTATTATTTTTTACTTACAATATTTCTATAATGATCACTATAAAATGTAAACATTACACATGTGTGCATACGATGAAATGTCTTCATGATTGTAATGTTAATTCATTAAACATAATCTTATTATATGATTGGTTTTAAAATAAAAATTCATGTATAATTTTTTTGATTATTTAAGGATTATTATTTGGGATATTTTCATATAATGGACTCATTGAATATTGTCACCTATCGAAGTCTATTTTAACACAAAAGCTAAATATTGTCAAAACCTCCAAAATAAAACAACATCATAAGTAAATATATATAAATTCTATTTAAATGAAATAAAATAAATAATAAAAATGTAAATTGTTATCAATAATTTATATAAGTAAAAAAAGTTTATTTTTCCAAAATACTAAGTACAATAGTGATGAATCAGACACTAGATTTGGTGATTTTTAGCCTCAATATTATTTCGGTGAGAGTTATGCCTTATTCACACAATGTTTCTTTTTCATGGTGTATATACATACCTATGACATGTTATATCATTTATTTACTATATTTACTGATATTAAATTTTTTAATTGATATTATTATTGATGAGGATCATAATTCAAATGATACTCAAGTAGTAAGTGTTTTTCTCAAATCTTATTTTTTCCAATGAAAAATATTCATTATTTACTGGTTATTTTTTATGTATGGTGTATATAATACACATGAATTTTTTTTGTTATTATCAAAAAATTATGTGGTTTTAGATATCTATTTATGTATCTATATTTGATGTGGTGTATGGTTTTAATGCTACCAAAACAGTATGATATATTTGCCTCATTTTTCCTTCTTTTAGACATAAATTATGTTATGAACCTGTATTATTTGAGAAGGAATATCTAAAACCCTTTTGAAATATAAGATAATGTTTTTAAACATAATTATATTTTATTCTTAATTTTTTGTTATACCTTCATCCGGCTTATGATTAAAATGTTTCATAATTTAATGGGGAACTATGTAATATCTAATGAAGTTATCCTCAATAATGTATTTATGATATTTTAATGGTGTTCCATTCATCAATATTGATGTTTTTTACCAATCATATACTGATGATATTTTTTTTATACCATATTCTTTATTTTTTAAATGGATTATAATTTTTCTAATCGATTTTTATGGAACTTGTTCCATTTATATGGGTTAATTATATTTCAAAGAGACTATTATAAAACAAGTTCATTTTCCATGGTTTAAGAATACGTAAAATAGATTTTTATGAAAAGTTTTTCTATTCAATGATTTAATAATGATTAAAATATATTTTTATGGAAACCATTTCTTCCCAACAGGTTAATCTTGATTCAATGTGATTGATATGAAACCCATTTCTTTTCAATGGGTTAATCATGTTTCTAATAGACTGTTATTGAAATAATTTCATTACATGAGTTAATCATGTCACACTGATCTTGTTATGGAACCAATTTAATTTCCATGGTTTCATGTTTCAAATATGTTGCTATTAAACCCATTTCTTTTCCATGGATTAATCACATTTTTTAGAGATTCTAATGGAACCCATTTCTTTTCTATGGGTTAATAATTTTTAAAAGAGATTGTTATTGAATCCATTTTTTTCACAGGTTAATCATGTTTCAATGATATTTTAATTGAAACCATTTATTTTCCATGGGGTAATCATGTTTAAATCTGATTGTTATGGAATTTTTTCCGTTTCCATGGGGTAACCATGTGTCATTGATATTATTGTGAAAACCATATAGTTTCTTTGAGTTAATCATTTTTTTAAATAATCAAATTTACTTCATTAAGTAATAGTTATATTGTGTCTCTATTTTCATCATTCATTTTTTCCTTTTTGATATTATTAATGATGGGTGTGCCCAGATAGCACTGGGTGAGTCTATTTTAGCTTATATGACGGGTGCACTTAGATAGAACTGTAATGTACTGGGTAATGAAAAATTTGACAAGAAGAATATATTATATATTAAACGTATGGTTATTCTAAGGCTTAAATATTCTGAAAGAATTATTTAAGGGTTCTGTATGGGTTTAATGATATGATGTACCTAGGTATAAATGAGTTTCAATTGATTAATATGGAAATCACATGGTTTAGGATTACTGATTCATAAGAAAATTTCATCATTAAATATTTATGAAATGTTTTCATGTTTGATGATTCAAGTATTGAAGGGTATGAGTTCTTCTATTATTCCCTCAGGAACAATTATTATTTTATCAATAACTTATGAACTATTATGATCATTGATGACATTTAATTATTATTAATTATGTTTACACATATTGGGAATTTCATATCAGCCTTCCTAAATTTTATTTTTCCAAAGATTTAAATTATGATGTTTAATGATTTTTTCCTTGAAGGGATTTCATAGAGATGCTGACTATAAATTAATGTGAAAAAATATTGTTTATGTGGGAGAAATTATCATTTAATAGAAATTCATTTGTTTATATATGATATTGTTTTAATTATCAAAATACTTGAACATAAAATCTCCAAATGGTAAAATATGATCTGGATATACCCATTGATATTGTAATGTTATGATGAACAAATTGGTTCACAAATAACAACATCAAATCTAGAAATATAAATTTTTTAATTTCAGCACATGATTTACGAGTGTGGGTCCTTGTCTGTTATTGTCAGTTCCAATGGTTAGTTTAGATAACATTATAGATTAGTATGTTTTCATGGAATTATATTAATTGTTATGGAAACCAAAATTATTCTTTAATCTTAAGGATGAACTAAATTTAAATTCATTAGACACCTCATTTATTTCTTCAAGCTACGAGATCCTGAAGATAGTATTGATATTTTTGGAGAAGCTTTTTTTGGGATCAGGTAATTTTAACCCCTTTGACAAATATGTTTTTTTAGAATGAATAATATTTCAGTATTAAATATAAAATTATGGGCACAACCCATATGGTTAGTGAAATCCTAGTGCATCTGGTGAGATTGTGGGGCATGAACTCATGACTAAAAGATGATAAGGGTTTCAGTAATACCGTTGGCCTATGTGATGTCATGGTTAGTACATCATTCATAAATTTTATGATTAAGGTTGATTGTAGAAACTATGGAATTTATTTTAGGAGTAATGATTTATTTATCTTGTAAGAATGTATGGTCAAATCCTTCTAATATTTTGGTTTGAAACCCAGTTAAGAATTTTTGACAAATTTTAAGTATAATTTTTTTCAGAATGGTTTGGATTCAAATTTAGGTATTAGTTTTGATGGATAAAGAATCTTATTAATGATAACTCACTTTTTTTGTTTTATTACATTGTTATTACCATTTTGTGGTTGGTTAATGTCTTAATATAGGTGGAATAGTTTTACTTGTCCTTTTTAGAGACCCAAATAATGACATACATGGACATTACATTACTTTCTCGGAATACATAATACATAACCAAAACCAAAACCAAATGACTGTAATAGTTTAGTGTCTTTGGAAACTCAGAACGTAATCTTATAATCGTGGTGAAATGAAAACATATAAAGGGTGAGCTCAAATTATCAGTAAGGGTAAGCATGGAGAAAATAAAACAAACTATATACATTTGAACTTCAAAACATGAACATAATGTTTAAACATCGAAATCTTGAGTTGTGAAATAAATCATAGTAGTACGTAAGGTATAGATCATAAAGGAACATCAATCATGATAAAATAACATGGGTATAAAAAATGTAATTGTGTCAACCATTAAGCACATGTTATGATTTACATAGTAGCCAAGGCATTGCTGCCAAGACCATCATAGTGGACAAAGTCCCTTTCAGAATCGAGTTCACTCCTCGTTTAAGTCTTGTATCACTGAACTAGATTAACTTACCATTCCATCCATGTATATCTCATTAGATATAAATCTTTACCCAATGCATTGTAGGGAGATATAGGTCCCACCCATCTCATAATGAAATCATTCTTACTTCTGCCAATAAATAAACTTAAAACATTCATCATAACCCAAAGAATAAAATGGGTTTCAAAAACATCATCCCATAATCACATAATACATATAAAACAAATGGATATTTCATCATAAGAAAAGTAAAACCATGTAAATCATAGAGACATTATACTTGAAACATAAACATATGAAATAATGTTATCTTAGATGGAAAATGGTTTTGATGAAACCCATGAAATGAATTCTTGGGGAAAATATTCTTTCTTATTCAATATCATTTTCATTTCACAAAATGCCATGAAATTTTAAAATAAATGTATTTTTTTGAAAATATTAATAAAATCATGTAGAGTAATCTTCATGAAAATGAGGCTTTATAAAACCGTAAAAATCTGTTCACGTCGTATAAGTTAAAAAACATTCTTCTCGTACTTTTGCCGGAAAAGTCAAAAAGTACCTCGTATGGTAAACATAGAATGATTCCTTACATACCATGTAGTAAAAGTAAAAAATCGGTAAAAAGGGATTTAAACATACATGAAACCATTTTTAGAAAATAGGGACATGGATGATAAATAAGACCCCCAGTAAATACATACGAATAAACAATCTCGGATAAAAACAAGATTGGAAAAGTTATCCCTTACCTTAGATCTGATATGCTTCGTACGTATCCGAACATCCTGTATAATTATATAAATAATGTCATTGGCTTATTATAGAATCATATTCATGGTTATGATATCATATATGGTTCACTTATGACTTTATATTACCCGTTCTATTGTAAATTCTATTTTAAAGCAACGTTTTGGGTAAAATTGTTTCATTTATCATTCGTGTTTTAACTATTAATTATTCATATGATTACATAGATCATGATTAATTACATCCAAAATGTAAAACATTATTTATATATAATATATATTCAGAATATACATATATATAATAGATTGATAAATGGAAATATATACACCGTTCATGGAGATGGTAGGCCGTACGTACGCATGAACACTGTTTTCGTTTCCTTATTGAATCGAATGGAATTATGTAGATGACATACATATATATATAAATTTATCCAGTATCATTATTATGTCATATATTTCATTATTACATATTATATATACTTTATAATCATTCTTGAATTGATAACATCGAAAATGAATCTCATCGCGTCGTGGAGATGGTAATCCGTACATATGCACGAGCGATGATATCATTCCCATGATAGTGGAATTGTATTTAAGTGTATGTATACTATTTCAGAATCAATATCACTTTACAATAATTACATATTGTTATTAGTTACACCATTATACCCATCCAAGTATGGTGGTGGTGGATAACAGATTACACCACGGCGTGGAGACGGTATTCCGTACGTACGCACGTGCGATGATTTTGTTTTCTGTAGGATGGATAGAAGGTGGAATAGGGGTTTTTCATATTTATAATAAAATTTCAGTATATGATTGATACTGATTTTATTACTTCATAATGAAACAACTAAATAATAATAAGTAGAAGATGAAATAAATTTGAAAGAATTGTTAACTGATATTACCTCTTCTTCGACACGCCTCTTTGAAACCTCTTCATGGGGCACTAAAATTGGTCATTCAAGAAAAAAAGGACCTCTAGAATATTACTAGGGAAGTGGAGAAGATAATTTTTCTGGGTTTTTCTGAGCATGAAGTCTCAAAGTGGTGTGAGGAGATGAGGGAGGATGTGCCCTTTTATAAGGGAGGAGAGGTGCGCCTTAAGAAAAACATAAAATATTATTTTATAATAAAGTTATATTTGGTTTTTAATATCTCCAAATTGATTTATTTTCAATATAATGTGGGTTTGGGACTAAATCATCTAAACCAATAGATTTTATACAGCTTTGGGTCATTATATTAACCTTATCTTTCAGTTTTAACTCTTAGTTAATTATATTGACATTTACTATGTCACTTTGTTTTTTCATATTATATAGTTAATAAACATACCATATACATCCAAGAGACCCCCCAAGTGGTCCATTAATTATACACCTATCATTATATAAGTATCTTGGATGAACCTTAGATTTTTAGAAATATAATAACAATTAATAATATAATATTTGTTTTAAAAACAATTTTAGGTCAATTTTGACACTATTTGGTAATTGATTTTTGTGAAAAATCCTAACAGCATGATTAGTTATAAAAAAGTTTATTAACTCAATAAAAACACGTAATATTAACCTATAAAATTATTTTAATTCTAAAAAGTCTTAAATTACATTTTTTGGGTATTTATAATATCAGTTATGTTAATATTTTATTAATACGATAATTACTGCATCATCATTGTGTCATAAATAAATTAAATTATTTAATGTCTAAAAATTATAAAGAAAATTCCATTATGTAGTAAATATTTTTATATTTCTAATGAATTTTTATAGTCTAATTTATCTTATGTATAACCCTATATTAAAAATGATATAGTTATTATTCTTTTATTTTAACAATTTTAACCCTTCTTTAAATACATTAATAATTAGTGTCCTAATCTAATCTATATGGACCTAAATGGTCGTATTTTATTCCCAAGGTTGTTTTTTGTCGAATTAAACTTATCTAATAGAATTAGGACATGTTTTAGGGTAATAATATTACCATTTTAACCCTTAATTACCTTATTTACTTTTAGCCATCGTAAATAAATGTAAAAAGTTATTATTCACCAAAAATTATTTTCATATCATTTAACATAATTTTAGTCCTTGATATTAACCATGTCTCTCATATTTTTGAAATTCTACTCACAAAAGTGGTAAAATTATGTTTTACGTATGTTTGCAAATATTTCCTAGGAGGTAGGTATGAGACGATGAAAAGTTCAATAAATTTTTTATATATAGAAAACTATTATAAAATGAATCCAATGAATTCAATTGAACATATATAAGTATTATCTATCAATTTTGACCTAAAATAAATTTAAATAAAATAAATAATTATTTAAATAAAAAGTTGGTTTTTAAATAGTAACCCAGGGTTTTCACTTATTATCAAAAATTTAAGGTTTTCAGAAAATACCAAAAATTCACCCTATGCATATTTCGATATTATGAATCAAAAAATGAAGTCCATTTTGAAAGATAAAATTTATAAAATTTCAAAAGTGGGTATTACTATTCATAACGGCTAGTTCATAATAATATTATAATAATATCTCATTTAGTGGAACCCGGTATTGCGTACTACACACACTATCGAGGAAGGTCATGATTGTGTGTAATGTAATCCAAGTCAGGGTTGCGTGTAGTGCAAGACTCCTTTGTTGTTGCGTATAATAGAATCCAACAATATTTCATTTAAAAATTTTATATATATATATATATATATACACTCAATGTTGCATAGAATAACTACTATCAAACAAACTTGAAATTGTTTGTAACACGATCCAAGAATAGTTTTGCGTATACTGCAAGCTAATACGGTGTTGCATATTGCGCATTATAATCTTGGTGTAACATACAACAAAAGACATCAAAGAAATTAAAAAGAATATTTCTCATAAAATCTCAGGTTTTTACATTCTACCCCCCATAAAATGAATTTTTCCATCGAAATTCGTCGGGGTTATAATGGTATTCTACTTGAACGTTTCTTTAATTGAAACCCACATCGAAAAAAGGAATAACAAAACATAGCATTAAAAACTAAAGTATGAAATTTAACGGTTACCCAAATTAATTAATTAATGGGTTTCCACATAGGATAACAAAGGTGAAAATATGGATATGGAAGAGAAATCTAACCATCATGTTCTGATGGAGAGCGGTAGAGGACATGGCTATGAAAAATCCAATAATCACAAACCCATAAATTTGTGATGATATAAGGTACCAACTAATTCATCATATATGAGGACACTTAGGTCAACATTTTTTGGTTTTCAAGATCATTTCCCTAATGTTGAAGAATTTTTGAATAAAAAGAATTACTAACAAGATTTTGGTACAATATCACCACTGCTCGTGCCTCAAACAATTTCCACTTCATCTCTTAAAGAAATGAAGTTGAATTTGTCTTCTGTGAAGTTTTAGCAGATTATACAATAGAATGATAGGTCATTCCATCTATTTCTATCGAAAAAATTATAGCATATCTTATTAAATATAAGAAGTCCATCTATGCTGAGATTATTCATATATGGTTGCTAAAATGGACCTATACTTCAGCTATCATAGTGCTTAATAAAATAAAGCTAGTATCTACTAACCAGGGACTTCCTGTAGGATAGTGGTAGGCGATAAAGGCATGCCACACTTTGGTTGTGGGTTCGATTCCCGCATCCTTGTCCGAAGTGACGGGTTGTCGCCCATCCTACAAGTTGCCTTTTTTCTAAGACAACATTATTATAACATTTTATTAATAATATATAAAAAGATAATCCTTAACCAATACTAACTTATGTCCAACATAATCCATTCCAATCTTTAGGATTATCCAAAATACTTTTATCGAATATTATAGTTTAAACAAAACGATTACTAGAAATTTCATCTACTGAGCATTTGAATACCATCATTTATCCCCCATATAAGATATATCATGTTGGTCACATTCCAAACATTTGAATGCCTTAATCATTTATTCTCTTGAAAAATGAATACTCAATGAATCTTAGTGATAACATGAATGCTGTCAAAAGATAAATATTTTCACATAACAAAATCTAAAAATTGTATATACTCAAACCATGATATAACTTTTTTCCTTATATCAGTCATGAGCTCATTAATACTGTCGAACATTTCATTTTATCCTTATCGCTTCATTATGTGCATATCCTCTTCTTTCAAAAAATATCTCAATCACTTTCCATGGTTACAGGTACCATAAAATTATTGAAAACCACAATAGACAAATACATAAATATTCTAATATTCCACGATAACATATAAAACATTATTTTGGAATCCCATTACATAAACACTTAATCATTCCTCTACACCATTGTCATATTCAACATCGCAAATAATGATTGCATGTGACTTCCCTTTGCCCTTTTCCTTATGTGGTTTCTCATGTCGATCATCATTAACCCTTGGATTAGGTCATTGATTAGCATAATTCCCTATTTCATTGCACTTGAAACATTGAAGTATTGGTGGTGCGTTCTCTACAGTCATTTCATTATTCACAACATTAGCAACCCTTTTTCCATTACTTCAACACTCAACTTCTCGATGGCCTTATTTTCCACACATAAAAGATTTTCTAGTCCCTATGCTTCTTTCCACACTTTTATCATAAAGAAACAATCATCTTCTTTTCACCATTGTAATGATATTTCTCCTTGAACTCCATCTTTATTTTCTTGTCCAAACAATGATATGGATATGTAGCACCAACTTCCATTTATACCTTGATAGCACAATGCACAATTTCCTCATAGCTATTGAAGTCTCTTATAGTTAATGCCCTTCGAAGACTTGGTTTTAAGCCACTGAAGAATCGACCAACTTTACTTTCAAGTTGGATGATAAAGCCAGATGCATACATTGCATGCCCTTTAAAATTCTCATAGGTATATACCAACAGATTCATCATTCTTTTTCTTAAGATCATGGAAATCTTTTTCCATATTTTCTCAATGAATACGAGGGAAGTACTTATTGAAAAATAAGTTCTTGATCTTCTCCTATTCCATTGATTCAATTTCATCTTGGGGCCTTGTATTCTTAATTTGAGTCCACATTGATCTACTTCACCTTCTAAATAGTAAATATCCAGAATGACTTTTTCATGTTCCGAACATCGAAGTATGGAAAATATATTTTCAATGGTACTTATCCATTGTTCAGGAACAAGTGGATCAGAAGACCCAATGAAAGAAGGTGGACGTTGTCTCATGAAAGACTCAGTTGAATATTGTTCCCTTCTCTGCTCAATTGGAAGTCCAGAATGATTCATAGCTTGCGTAAGTATAACAGTAATATTTTTCACTCCATCTCCCATAACATTGGTTTGTTCAGGAGGAAAATCATTGAATTGTCCATTACATTGATCAACACGGTTCCTTCGGGTTCCATCCATCGTCTACAACCCAAAAAAGAATAGTTTGAGAGGCAAAAATCATGATAGGGAAAACAACATAATAAAGTGGGAGTACCTTTGATATCTAACATCTTAGGTTTAATTCTAATATCGTTTCCGTAATTCTAGGACTATAACCTATACGTATACATAACCTTAGGGACATCCCTAGACATACCTTAGAAATATCTCTAGGGATCTCACTAAAGTTTTTGGATACTAGTTTCCAAAGGTTAACTAAACCTTTCCTCTAATACCAACTGTAGAGACCCAAAGCATGACGTACATGGAAATTACATTTAATTTGCGGAATACTTAATACATAATAAAAACAAACACCAAAGGACTGAAATAGTTTAGTGTCTTTGGAAACTCGGAATGTAATCTTCTAATCATGGTGAAAGATCATCATAATCTCCCATAAAGATCATCCCCTTTTATTCTTACCAAAAAACATTCTTTATATCGTGGGGAAAAGAAAACATATAAAGGGTGAGCTCAAATGATCAGTAAGGGTAAGCAAGGAGAAAATAAAACAAACTATATACATTTGAACATCAAAACATGAACATCAAGTCTAAACATCAAAATCATGAGTTGTGAAATAAATCTTGGTAGTACATAAATCATAGATCATAAAGGAACATCAATCATGATAAAATAACATGAGAATAAAACATGTAATTGTGGGAACCATTAAGAACATGTTATGATTTCCATAGTAGCCAAGGCATTGCTGTCGAGACTATCTTAGTTGACAAAGTCTCTTTCTGAATCAAGTTCACTCCTCGTTTGAGTCTTGTAACACTGAACCAGATTAACTTACCATTCTATACATGTCTATCTCATGATACATAAATCTTTAACCAATTAATTGTAGGGATATATAGGTCTCACCCATCTCATAATGAAATCATTATTACTTGTGCCAATAAATAAACATAAAACATTCATCATAACCCAAAGAATAAAATGGGTTTCATAAACATGATCTCATAATCACATAATCCATATAAAACAAATGGATATTTCATCATAAGAAAAGTGAAACCATGTAAATCATAGAGACATTATACTTGAAACATACACATATGAAATAATTTCATCTTAGATGGAAAATTGTTTTGATAAAAGAGTTGAAATGAATTCTTGAAGAAAATATCCTTTCTTATTCAAAATCATTTTATTTTCACAAAATGCCATGCAATTTTAAGAGAAAACTATTTTTTTTGAAAATAGTCATAAAATTGTTTATAGTAAGCTTCATTAAAATGAGGCGTTATAAAACCGTAAAAATAGTTTTACACTGTATAAGTTAAAAAAAACATTCTTCTCATACTTTTTCTGAAAAAGTCAAAAAGTACCTCGTATGGTAAAAAAATATATTCCTTACATACCATGTAGTAAAAGTCAAAATTGGGTAAAAAAGGACTTTAAACATTCATGAAACCATTTTTAGAAAATAGGTACATTGATGATAAATATAACCCCCAGTAAATACTTACGAATAAATAATCTCAGATAAAAATGAGATTTGAAAAGTTATCCCTTACCATAGGTCTGATATGCTTCGTACGTATCCGAACCACATGTATAATTATTTAATTAATTTAATTTACTTATTACAGAATCATATTCATTGTTATGATATCATATATGGTTCACTTATGAATTTATATTACCGGTTCTTTTGTAAATTCAATGTTAAAGCAGCATTTTGGGTAAAATCGTTTCATTTATAGTTCGTGTTTTAACTTGTAATTATTCATATGATAACTTAGATCATGATTACTTACATCCGGAATGTAAAACATTATTTATATATTATATATATTCAGAATATACATATATATATTCGATTGATAAATTGAATGAAATACACCGTTCATGGAGACGGTAGGTCTTATGTACGCATGAACGTTGTTTTAGTTTCCTTATTGAATTGAATGGAATTAATAGATGACATACATGTATATATACATAAATCCAGTAGCATTATTATTCCATATATTTCATTATTACTTATTATATATACTTTATAATCATTCTTGAATTGTTAACATGGAAAAAGTATCTCATCGCGTCGTGGAGACGGTAATCCATATGTACGCACGAGCGATGATATCGTTCCCATGATAGTGAAATTGTATTTAAGTGTATGTATACTATTTCAGAATCAATATAAATTTAAAAAAATTACATATATTTATTTTTTACACCAGTATACCCATCCATGTAAGGTGGTGGTGGAAAACAGATTACACCACGGCGTGGAGACGGTATTCTGTACGTACGCACGCGCAGTGATTTCGTTTTCCATAGGATGGATAGAAGGTGGAATAGGTTTGTTTCATATTTATAATTATATATAAGTATATGATTGATACTGATGTTATTACTTCATAATGAAACAACTAAATAAGAGGAAGTAGAAGAATAAATAAATTTGAATGAATTGGTAACAGATATTACCTCTTTTTCGACACGCCTCTTTGTAACCTCCACTTAGGGCACTAAAATTGGTCATTGAAGAAAACCAGGACATGTAGAATATTACCAGGGAAGTGGAGAAGAGAAATTGGCAGGGGTTGGACGTGATTGAAGGCTCAATGTGGTGTGAGGAGAAGATGGAGGAGGTGCCCTCTTATAAGGGAGGAGAGGGGCACCTTAGGAAATACATAAAATATTATTTTATAATAAAGTAATATTAGGTTTTTAATAGCTCAAAATTTATTTATTTCGAATATAAAGTGGGTATGGGTATAATTCCTCTCAACCAATAGATTTTAGATAGGTTTGGGTCATTATATTAACCTTATATTTTAGTTTTAACTCTTAGTTAATTAGATTGACATTTACCATGTCACTTTGTATTTTTATATTATATTGTTAATAAACATATCGTATACATCCAAGAGACCCCAAGTGGTCCATTAATGATAATACTATAATGATATAGGTATTATGTAAGATCCTTAAATTTTATGAAATATAATTACAATTAATAATATAATATTTTTTTTAAACTATTTTCTGTCAATTTTGACCCTATTTGGTAATTGATTTTTGTGAAAATCATAACAAAATGATTAGTTCGAAAAATGATAATTAAATAAATTCTAACATGTCATATTAACTTAGAAAACTAGTGGAATTCATAAAAGGTCTAAAATTACATTTAATTCTGTATTTATAACATATATTATGTTAAAATTTCATTAATAAGATAATTACTGCATCATCATTATGTCATAAATAATTTACATTATTAAATGTAATAAAATTATAAATAAAATTCAGTTATGTAGGAAATCTTTTTATATTTCTAATTAATATTTATATTTTAATTTATCTTATGCATAACCCTATATTAAAAATGTGTTAGTAAATAAACTTTGATTTTAACTCTTTTAACTCTTCTTTGAATTAAATAATAATAAATGTCCTAATCTAATCAAAGTAGACCTAAATGATAATATTTTATTCCTAAGGTTGTTTTTGGTCGATATACACTTGTCCAATAGAATTAGGACATGTGTTAGGGTAATATTAATATCATTTTTACCCTTAATTTCCCTATTTACTTTTAACCGTGGTAAATAAAAGTAAAAAGTTATTATTCCCCAAAAATTGTTTTCATCTCATTGAACCACATTTTAGTCCTTGATATTAACCATGTCTCTCAGATTTTCTAAATTCCACTCACAGAAGAGGTAAAATTATGGTGTACGTAAGTTTTCAAAAAGCTCATAAGAGGTAGGTAAAAGACGGTGAAAAGTTTAATATAATTTTTATATATCGAAAATTATTGTAAAATGACTCCAATCAATTAAATTGAAATTATATAGGTATTATGTATCAATTTTTTCATCAAATAAATTTAAATAAAATAATTATTTATTTAAATAAAAAATATGTTTTCAAATAGTAACCAATTGTTTTCACTATTCATCAAAAATTGGAAGTTTTTAGAAAAATATCAAAAATTCACCCTAGGCTAATTTCGATATTATGAATCCAAAAATGAAGTCCATTTTGAACGATAAAATTTTTAAAATTTCAAAAAGTGGGTATTACTATTCGTAACAGCTAGTTCATAATAATATTATAATAATACCTCGTTTAGTGAAACTCGGTATTGCGCACTACACATGCTATCGAGGAAGGTCACGATTGCGTTACTGTAAGCCAAGTCGGGGTTGTGTGAAGTGCAGGACTCCATTTTTGTTTTGTATAATAGAATCTAACCATATTTAATTTATACATTGAATATATATATATATATATATATATATACACACTCAATTTTGCGTATACTGCAAGCTAATACGGTGTTACGTATAGCGCAAGATGATCTTGGTGTAGTGTACAAAAAAATACATCAAATAAATTAAAAAGAATAATTATCACAAAATCTCGGGTTGCTACACCTTTTATGGTTATGTTATATTTAAAATATCATTTTACTACTTCCGTAATTTAAAATTCAGCTTCAAAAAACATCGTTTGGAAAAAAATAATGGTATATTGGATAAAATTAATTGAAGGATGATTTTATACTCATCACTTTATTATATTTCCTTTAGTGTCTCATGGTCTAGATTGTATGAGAATTCATTAACTATAAGAAAATGATCTTAAAACAAATGTATTATCCTAGTTCCTTCTATTATGATGAAACAATGGAATTTTAATTCATCAAATAATTATATTTTTTAGGCCCGTACCTTCCCATTGATAAATAAGTTGTTTGTGATCAATGAACTGAATCACTCTCTGTTATTATTTATGATTTTCCATCAATACCACTTATGTTCACCATATATGGAATCCCAGTTAAGTGTATATTCATTTTTCCTTTATGTTTCCCAATTTATTTTCTATGGATTGTTATTGTATTTATTTTTTATTTTATGGATTTGAAAATTGATTTCAAAAAATGTTTATCATTTAAATGCCAAGATGAATTTTGATAGTGAAATTCATTTTAAGTGGATAGAAAGTAACATCCTATGATCATACAAAATATCATCATTCAAATTATTATAAATTTTTTAATAAATCATGTTAAATGAAATATAAAATTTATCTTTTTGTTACATGTATCAATATTTTTATCTTGAATTACACACAACATCAAGTTTCATCAATAACTTGCATTATATGGATGATATGTTTTACCAAACAACAATATACTGTTAATATGATTATTTAATGTGATATTCATCACCTAGCCATAAGAATATAAGGAATTAATTTGATTAACTAAACTATGAAGTTATAGTGTAAAAATGTATATAAAATGAATTAATTGGTTTTTAATTTATTGAAAATGAAAACAAAAACCAATTGAATATAAAGGATATTATTTTTTATGGAAAACAATTATTAGTTCCCCCAATGGTGTTTTATCTTAATAAATTAAATTAAACACAATTATTCAGATATATTAATCAAATTTATATATTATATATTGAATCAAGTGTTTTGAATTTCATCCAATAAGTTTTATGGGCTTAATATACGACCAACTACATTTTTTGAAGAAAAATATATATTTCTGTAAAAGGAAGATTTTTATTAATTTTTTTAAGAAATATTTTAAAAATAAATTTTTATATTTTAATAAATTTTATTTGAAATATGAATCTACAATTTTTTAAATAGAATATCATATTTTACTTTAGGTAATTGTTTGGTATTTTTCTGAGACGTTGCATATATTTACGAATAGTGAATAAAGCAGATATTTAATTGAAATAAATATTTTATCTGACTCATTTTTATAGTGACATTTATTTTAAATATTATTTACATTAAATTTAGATCAATTACAAATAAATAAATAAAAATAATTATTATACATACTTTTCAAATTTCTTAATTTTATCTCTTTAAAAAACCAGATATCTCATCACGTCCACAAGATTAATTTTACATTTCATTTTTGCACTAATGTGATTAGAATTTGATAAAATGTATTCCAATATTTGGAATCCAAAGAATTAATAATATCTAGGAAATTTAATATTTCTTTCTACCAAAATACTAACAAATGGAATTAAAATATATTAGACTAATTAAGGAAAAAACACATTACTTAATGATTAAACATTAAACATATAGGTACAAATAAACTATAACCTTGTCCAAAAATAATTTTATTTCCATAATTAGACTATATTCTCACTTTTATATATTTTAGATCATTATTGGATAAAAATTATTTAATTTATTCCTTCAAATAGTATTCACCTTTTCATATTTAGAAGAATATAACTCTTCCTCTATTATAAATGGGAACTCACTCTCGACCATTAATCGAATATCTCAAGACTTTGGTCTCATATATACCTGACCATAAAAAACTAAAAAACTATTCTGATACTAAAAAACTCACATTAGGATGAAACCAAACCATTTATTTATTTAGGTGTAAATCAAAAGGAGATATCAGAAGAAGAAGTAACTTTTTGAACAACACTTCTATTTTATTTCATTCTAAACCATTAATTTAATTTTATATGATGATTATATAATAAAATCATGTTAATAAATTTATTTATTTTTGTTATGTTATGGTTATAACCCCCAATATCACACAATTCCATTAAATGGGGTATATAATCATCATTCGTGTGTATGGTGGACACCTACCTTGTGAACTGATAATGTTCGTTTTTCCAGGACAACCTCTAATGGATGGAAAAAATGAGGTAAATTTTATTTATATGATATATATTATGTTAATGTTATATTTCTATTTCAATAATTTTTATATAACACATATCTGAATTCTTGCAGTTTTTGAGAATACGATAACGTTGATTGTGGACTTGTAGACAACCTTTCTCATCGTCTTTTTTGATTCATTTATGATTTACATGGAGTGTATTGAAGATGGTTTTAAAAAAAATATGTTATATTAGTGAAATATATATGATATTAATGAAATATTTATATTTTGGAAAATATAATATATCACTTTTTTTCGTACCATATCCTATACTAAAAAAATGATAACTTCATTTTTGGATGTCTGGTCTACCACCTCCTAAAAGCACTGTGGTTATCAATTTTTTACTACTAAATAACAAGAATGATATATATATATATATGTATAAATGTTAAAATATAATTTTATTTATGATTTAAAGTTCATTATGAAATGATAAATTCTATATAATTTATATCCATAATGATAAATGATATATTGGAACGTTACTCATGCGTACGTATGACCTACCATCTTGATTATTTTGACATAGGTTCATTATTCATAATAATTTTCCATGAATGGTATTGAAATAATAGTTTATGTATATATTATTTTTAATGATTATTATTTTTTATATTTTCAGATAATGTCCTCTTTGACCCTAGTCGGCCTACCAAAATTCAATTTTGATATCCAAGAGAAATATGGTCAACTTATCTAACATAAAACCTATTGATTATGTACTTATATATATCAGGTTCCAAGGTGAAATTTAATTAATATTAATCTAGTAAAATTTTATCCATAATGTAAATAATTATCATAAGATAATTACTCGAGAAGATAAATATAATGTGTAATGAATCAGACTGAATGTAAGGTGATTTCTAGTCTCACTTTTATTTCTGAAAGACATATGCATTATTCACCAATAATTTATTTTGATTTCTGTATATAATTAACCATGAAATTTTATATCCTGAATTTAAATTATATATTTACATAAATTTTTTATATATTTTTATCCGTTAATGGGAATAATGATTCAAAATTTACCCATGTTGTAATGGGACTTCCATCTCACATTTATTTCAATGAGACTCATTCACCACTTATTTATTTTGTGTTGTATATACTTACCCTGAATTTATTTTCTGTTTAATATCATAATGTGTATGGGGTTTTCTTCCATTTTTTTATCTATCGTTCATGGGTTCTATAGTTCACAATATACAAAAATGGTAAGTTATTTTTCAATCAATTTTACATTTTTGAGACATATGTTATATTAATAAACTCTATTTTTCTACAGGGACTTTATAAAAGAAATTTTACATATACTACCATGAATTTATTTATCCTCAAGATATTTTGAGTTTCATTTTATAGTATTCAATGTTGGGGAGCTTTATTCAAATGTTTCAATGTGGTATGTGACACTTTATAGTGTTTAATGATATTGAAATCAAGAATTTTTTAATGATCTTTTAATGGTATGTATATTCATAAACATTGAAAAGAATTTTATTAACTTATTCCACACTAGTGATATTATTTATTGATTCCATTTACATTCTATTCATGATTTATTAATTTTTTCTAATATATTGGTATGGAACTTGGTCCTTTTCCATCAGTTAACCATGATTCAAAGATATTTTTAGTGAACCCATTCAATTTCCACATGTTGTCCTTGTTTAAAAGAGATTGTTATAGAAGCCATTTCCTTTCAATGGATTAATAATGTTCTAATGTGATTTTTAGGAACCCATTTCTTTTTAGTGGGTCAATAATGTCTCAAAGAGATTTGGTATGAAACCCATTTTTTACAAGGGTTAATCACGTTTCAATGATATTTATATGGAATGATTTTGTATTACATTGGTGAATCAGGTTTCTATGAGGATTTTAATGAACAAATTTATTTTCCTTGGGTTAATCATATTTCATGGAGATTATCATTGAAACATTTCTTTTCAAAGGGTCAATCATGGTCCAAATAGATTTTTATGGGACTCATTTTTTAGTGGGTTAATCTTGTTTCCAAGAGATTATTATTGAACCAATTTATTTTCTATGGTTTAATCACGTTTCAATGAGATTTGTTATCTAACCCATATATTTTTCAAGGGTTTATCAAGTTGTAAAAAGGTTATTATTAAACCCATTTAATTTTCATCAGAAAATTTTGTTGCCAAGAGATTTATATTGAACCCATTTATTTTATATGGGTTAATAATAATTCAATGAGATTATTATAGAAGCAATTATTTTTCCATGTGATTACAATGTATTAAAGGGATTATTATGAAAACTATTTATTTTTTACAGTTGTTTCGGTGCGGATGTGCGTCGGGTTACGCTGTTCCGCCAGGACGCGTTCGCGCGTGCACCTGTCAACCCGAGGGGATGGGCGCGCGGCTTGTGGTCCCGCAGTCCCGCTTTCCAAGGGCGGGCGGCATCCGTCCCTTATTCAGGGGCGTCTGCTCCTTGATCGAAACCGGGATGATGGGATGTCGGCTCCTCCTTCCTTGGACGTCTCCTCGGAACTCGTCGCCTAATCCGGGTCTCCCTCATAGACTTAAGAATGTTCGTGAATCTCGTTCCCGGCGCCATATCTTCATGGACACCGGTTAATTACGCTGCTTCCGCCCGGACGTTCCAAGGAGTCTGGGCGGGGCAGCAACCTGCGGTGAGAAGGCCGGGTGGCTCTGGGTGCTGGGGGCGTGTCGTAACACTGCGGCTCTGCACGTCTGTCTTCCGTCCCTAATAGGGCTTCTCGAAGGCATGATGGCCTGAGGCATCCCGTACTAGGTGCGGGGAACTGTGTCACCTGAGGTTTTCCTCAGCTTCCCGTGTTTAACACGGGGTATGCCGCGAGTTTAACGTCCAGCGGGGACGGCATCGGACCGATCAACACGAAAAGTGGATCAGATGACAGAACCCCTTGCGGGGAACCTCCGATGCTGGGGCCAGCACATGGGCGGCTTCCCAAGTAACGTGTAGTGGAGTGAAGTGGCATGACCCCACCGGGATGTGGCGGCCCGGGTAAGGATCAGGATGGATGATGGAGTGAAGAGCTTGGACCCCAGAGGGGCTTCCTACGTACCGCGCGTTAGCACGGATCAAAGTCAACGTAGTTCGGGTATACAGTTTAACGTCATGCTGGACGTCGGCAAGCCGGCTCACGAAGAGGTCTAGGCCGCCGGGCGGAGGATTGAACCGAACCACCTCGCACAGAGGGGGATGGAACGGCCGGGTGGATCACAGTTTCACGTCATGCTGGACGATAAAAGGGGAAATGGAAAAGGGGGGCTGTGGGGAGGCACCGTGGAGATACACACGGGCAGTCTCCCACAGGGGCGGATTCATAGGTGAATCGACGCAAGCGTGAACCCTGGAGGGGTCCACTGATGGAAGAACCGACGTAAATACGACCGGGACGACCAGGTGGTGGGCTTGAACCTCGGGGAGGCTTCCTACGTACCCTGTATAGAAGACAGGGATCAAAGTCCACGTAGTTCATTCTGTCAGGACTTACGCACTTGAGGCAGCCCGGTTGCGGCAAAACTCAGTTGGAAGGGACTTGGACCGAAAGCAGAAGACACCTCGATCCCAGTCATACCCTCTACTGGCTTCGGCCGTGGGGAGGCGCAATGGAGATACACATGTGCAGCCTCCCACGAGAAACTAGGGGTTTGTAATACCCTGCCCCCGTAGGGAAAAGCCACTCCCATTAAATCGTCCCAAAAGGGGGACAATCCCGACATCCCTGCAGAGACGAGCGGGTGGGGGCCACATCCAAACCGGGGGGACCCTGCGTGCAGAGCACGGGATCAGGTTGCGGACGGTTTAGCGTCTTGCCAGACGAAGTACAGTTTAACGTCATGTGTTGAGGACGAAGCGGACGGTTTAACGTCTTGCCGGACGAAGTACAGTTTAACGTCATGTGTTGAGGACGAAACACTTGGCAGTTTAACGTCTTGCAGCGCGGACGATGGGGGCTAGGCAGTTTAACGTCGTGCAGCTTGGACGGATGTGCAGTTTAACGTCATGCTGGACGAATATGCAGTTTAACGTCATGCTGGACGTATGCGCAGTTTAACGTCATGCGGGACGAATGCTGAACAGTTTAACGTCTTGTAGCTCGGACGTATGCAGTTTAACGTCATGCAGGGCATAGGTTGCCGGACGATTGTGCAGTTTAACGTCATGCTGGGCATAGGTTGCCGGACGAATGTGCAGTTTAACGTCATGCTGGGCATAGGTTGCCGGACGAATGTGCAGTTTAACGTCATGCTGGGCATAGGTTGCCGGACGAATGTGCAGTTTAACGTCATGCTGGGCATAGGTTGCCGGACGAATGTGCAGTTTAACGTCATGCTGGGCATAGGTTGCCGGACGAATGTGCAGTTTAACGTCATGCTGGGCATAGGTTGCCGGACGAATGTGCAGTTTAACGTCATGCTGGGCATAGGTTGCCGGACGAATGTGCAGTTTAACGTCATGCTGGGCATAGGTTGCCGGACGAATGTGCAGTTTAACGTCATGATGGGCATAGGTTGCCGGACGAATGTGCAGTTTAACGTCATACTGGGCATAGGTTGCCAGACGAATGGGTGCATGTCACTTCGCACGAACCTGGAGGGCCGCACGGGAAGACAACGCACGGTGCGGGCACCCGGGATGAGAATCATCGGGTGCCACACAGGCAGGTGCCCTCAGGGGGTCGAGGGGACGACCCTGGCAGATTGCGCGCAAAAAGGAAGCTTTGCGCGCAATACTGCGGGCCGGCGCGCAATCGGGGCGGCTGGCGCGCAATTGGGCCAGCGCCTTGCGCGCGGATGCTTGAGATTGCGCACACCGGGCTTCGGATAGCGCGCGGGGGCAACGGCTCATTCTTTAACGAATTGCCACTTGAAAGAAGGGGGGGTGCGCGCAATCGGGCCGGATTGCGCGCACCCCGGGGGAAATTGCGCGCAAGCGGGTTCTTTTGCGCGCAAAGGCCTTAGGGTGAGTTTTTATTCAAATGAAAGGAGCCAGCGGGGATTGCGCGCGAAGGCGGACCCCGAGGCTTTCTTGCGCGAAAGAAAAGAGGTTACCTGAAGTTCGTCATTGCACGCGGAAGGGGTTGAATTGCGCGCACGAGAGACGTTTCGACTTCCAGCAACCTTTGAAACGTTGGGGGTCGCCTTATATTTATAGGCAACCCCGGGCGCGGAATCCAGGGTGCGAGCGCGAAATTCTCCTCGCGGGCGCGGAATCGGGCGCGGCGCGCAAGGGAGTCGTGCGGACCCGCGGCGCGCAAAATTGCGCGCCGGACTGGCGCATTGCGCGCATCCCGGGGGGTTTGCGCGCGGAACATCACCTTTGCGCGCGGGCCTCTGAAATTCCGCGCAAGGCCTCCGGGCCCTCCGAAACGTTCTTCCGACTCCAAATATCACTTCGCTTTCCGCATCCGGAGCTTCGTTTGGGAACAACGGACTTTTCCGGCGTCTACAAAAGCCCCCCCCTCGGAATATGATCGGCGAGAGGTCGCAACGATCGGGTTCCGAGGGAGACGCCGGAATGCCGAAGTCCTGGGCGACGCGGGACTGTGGCGCGCAAAAATGGGTGTCGGGCGCGAAAGCGGCCTATGCGGTCGCGCAAAGCCTTTTCCGCGCAGCGCGGACCACGGCCTCGCCTATAAATAGGGGCACTGGGTTTCTGGAGAAAAGAGGGAGGTCATTCCTAGGAAAGGAGACCTCAGACCTAACCAATGCATCATCCCCCAACTTGTTCCAACACACGAGCGGGACAACGCTAGGGGCGTTGAGATTTTATCCGAACATAGGGAAATGAGAAAGGGTGAATCGCGTGTCCCGAATCCAGACATCCACAACGGTCGGCCTTCCAGGAAATGCCCAAGACGGTAGGCGGACAGTGGATCGACCATAACAACTGCAATAGACGGACCGAAAAAGGCCATCATTCATATTGCAGGAGGCGGACCACATGTCATCATGAATACCGCTTTGGGGTTCCTTCAGACACAAGGGTGGAAAATCCAGATCAACAGGGCATGCGAAGCGTGGGGCGAAGTGACGATTTGTTCGGATAGAATCCAACGCTCTCAAAATTGCGCCACCACGGGGAAAGCGTATTAGGCGGATGCACTAATCTGGTCGTGAATCACCCCAGTTCTCAGACAGAACCTCTTTGACGAGGAAACTGTCGCTTCCCATCATTGCGATGGGGCATCCCGAGCTGGGTCGGGGAGAATATCACAACTGCACCACTCTACCCGAAGTCAGGCCAGACGGCCGGCGGCGAGGAGGGGCGGGACTTAGCGACCCCTGAGGCTGGGCCCGAGTTGGAATGCCCGGGCGTTCCTACGTACTCCATCAGGCTGGAGATCAAGCAACACGTAGTTCTGAGAGTGCAGTTTAACGTCATGCAGGACGTAGGACCCCATTTGGGGTAGATCTTAGTTTAGGGTCTTAGAGCTCGGACCATAAGGGCTGGATCTTAGTTTAAGGTCTTAGAGCTCGGACCATAAAGGTGGAGGATCTTAGTTTAAGGTCTTAGAGCTCGGACCATAGGGCTAGAGGATCTTAGTTTAAGGTCTTAGAGCTCGGACCATAAGGGCTAGATCTTAGTTTAAGGTCTTAGAGCTCGGACCATAAGGAGAGATCTTAGTTTAAGGTCTTAGAGCTCGGACCATAAGGAGAGATCTTAGTTTAAGGTCTTAGAGCTCGGACCAGAAGGGGGGATCTTAGTTTAAGGTCTTAGAGCTCAGACCATAAGGAGAGATCTTAGTTTAAGGTCTTAGAGCTCGGACCATAAGGGGAGATCTTAGTTTAAGGTCTTAGAGCTCGGACCATAAGGGGAGATCTTAGTTTAAGGTCTTAGAGCTCAGACCAGAAGGACTCAAAGCACGCCACATCGTGGTCATATCCCCTGGATATGCGAAGATGCACTGAGGGATAGTGTCAAGAGTGTCGAGGTTTCGCCTGGTTAGAATGGGAGGTGGAAAATGTGAATCATGCGGCCATTCACTCAAGGACTGGGGGCACCGGCGTAACGATATGGGAGTACTGCCGACCGTGGCGGAAAAGCAGCATCAATATCGCACTAACCGTTGGTGGAATGAGGCAGCAAACGAGCATCGACCGCTCAATCGCAGGATTCATATCGATTTGCTGCCCGAGGCCATTGGGGGTACCGGCCCGAGCCGGTGGGAGAGCACTGAGGCATTGTGTCCGAACCGTTCACGGGGGCTCCACCCAGGGCGTAGACGATGGGTCCGAATGAAAGGGAGCACGAAGCCTGAAAAGTGGAGGAAACCTGACCAAGCGGATCCTGACCCTCCTGGCAATAAACCAGAGTACTCTTGACACCGGTGGACCACGGCAAGGGGTTGGGGAACACGCCTTGAGGGTGACCTGAAGGCGGCGGATTCCCCAGAGAAGGGGGAATCTCTAAGAGGTGGGGGGCTGGACCCGAAGTTTCAAACATCCGGGCGTTCCTACGTATCCCATAAGGATGGGAATCAAGCCGCACGTAGTTCTTGAAGCGCGGCGCAACACAATCGGGCACCAGCGCGGGGAAGAGTGCGGGTCTGACCCTCGCACACAAAAGGAGCGGCATTTGATATTTCTTGTTTGTCCTTAAAGATGAATGGTTTTTCTTTGTGCGGCGACATGCCTGTGATTGAGAAATCTCTGGCGTCGCCGCAATAATCAAGCCACGGAAGGCATTGATGAATGGCGTGGTTATTAACCAGCGCCCTACAAGAGTGTCCCCTGAGGGGAACATCACGATGCAGTGCCGTTTTCTCGTCGGGCGGCCAAGACGATCACAGTTTACGGTCGTGTGGTAGGACCAGACAACACAGTTTAAGGTCGTGTGGTTCGGACCATGGAGGAATCCGCTTATTGCGGTACGACGGACACGGCGGAGGTGGGAACATACCCAGCCCTGCGGTCACGCACGATTCCAGGAGAAGAGTCTTGGGATAGGGGTCTGCATATGTCCATCACCCGAGGGGCAGAGATTCTAGCCTCCAGATATACTGGGCCCAGAACGCAATTGTTCGGGCGACTCCCTCCTCCTTATGGGGACGAGGGTCCAGCTACGCATGGCCCTTAGGGAGGATATCTGCATATATCCTTGGTGCTCAGATCATGGGAGCCTCGAACGACATCATTACCCTGGTTGGTCTGCCTAACGCGTAGAGGCGTACCGGAGGTCAGTATGAAGAGAGTGTCAAGATCCCACTACAACGCACAAAGGCGGAGTGTGATGAGGACTGCGCAACCAATGTTCAGAGCCTGAGAGAGCTGACATGGCGATCAAGGACGTTGCTGACGCATTCGCAACACAACATCCGATCGCGTCAGCCTAAGACGGGGCAAGCAAACGAGCATCAACCGCTCAATCGCAGGATTCATATCGATTTGCGGCCCAAGACCCGCCGGTAAATCGACCCGGAGCGGTGGGAGAGCACTGAGGCATCGTACCCAAACCGCTAACGAGGATCCCTTTGAGTGAAGGCTCGAACAAGAGGAAGCGCGGGGCCTGACAAGCAACACAGGACTTGTCGGGATTGAATCTGACACTACGAGTCATAGACCGAAGCACCCAAAACATGTTAACAGATCTCCGGAAAGGGTCGGAGGACTCACCCTGAGAGCAACCGAAGGGGGGCAGATCCCCGTGATCAACCAAGAGACGGGGCTGGACCCGAGACACAAGCGTCCAGGCGGTCCTACGTATCCCATAAGGATGGGAATCAAGCCATACGTAGTTCTGGAAAGGCAGTTTAACGTCATGCAGGACGATGAGGGGTGTGAGGTAGTCCCACACACGGGGGAGGCGTACGGCGCGGCCAGTAGACCGACGTGAATGAGGACATAATCCCCCGCTCACGCGATACGCCTCACACAAAAAAGGAGGGGAACTGGGGCCAGAGGCCCAACGCGGGATAGAGATTCCCAGGAAACGGGGCTGGGCCTGAAGCATGAATGTCCAGGCGGTCCTACGTATCCCATAAGGATGGGAATCAAGCCATACGTAGTTCTTGAAGTGCAGTTTAACGTCATGCAGGACGATGAGGAAAAAAGAAGGGGGGAGCAGAAGGCATCCCCAAACGTGGGGGGGCGTACAGCGTGACGAGCAAACCGACGTGAATGAGGGCATAGCCCCGCACTCACACCATACGCCGCACACCCGGGGCAACTGGGCCAAGGGCCCGAGATGGGATGGAAATTCCCGAAGGATGGGGCTGGGCCTGAAACATGAATGTTCAGGCGGTCCTACGTATCCCATAAGGATGGGAATCAAGCCGCACGTAGTTCTTGAGGGGCAGTTTTACGTCATGCAGGACGAATGCTGAACAGTTTAACGTCTTGTAGCTCGGACGTAGTGTAGTTTAGCGTCATGCAGGACGAAGCACTTGGCAGTTTAACGTCTTGCAGCGCGGACGAATGCTGAACAGTTTAACGTCTTGTAGCCTGGACGAATGCAGTTTAACGTCGTGCAGGACGTGGTGCAGTTTAACGTCATGCAGGACGAAGTGCAGTTTAGCGTCATGCGGGACGTGGTGCAGTTTAACGTCATGCAGGACGAAGTGCAGTTTAGCGTCATGCGGGACGAAGTGCAGTTTAGCGTCATGCAGGACGAAGTGCAGTTTAGCATCATGCAGGACGAAGTGCAGTTTAGCGTCATGCAGGACGAAGTGCAGTTTAGCGTCATGCAGGACGAAGTGCAGTTTAGCGTCATGCAGGACGAAGTGCAGTTTAGCGTCATGCAGGACGAAGTGCAGTTTAGCGTCATGCAGGACGATTGAACACTCAGGCAAAGTATTGCTTGAGGAACCTAGCGTTGGTGGGAGGAGTGACACGCTCACCATCCATAGTCGCTAGGGAGTACGCGCCATTGGGATAGACCTTGTGGACAACAAACGGTCCCTCCCACTTGGGCTCCAACTTGGGTGGCTTCCTGCCGGGGATCATCGGCGCTCTTAGGGCTAGCACTAGATCACCCTGCAGGAAGGAGCGGAGGCGAACCTTCTTATTGAAAGCTCGAGCCATCCTGCTTTGATGCCTCTCCAAGTTATGCAAAGCGTGAAGTCTATTCTCATCCAGTGCTTCCAACTCGACTAGACGGGCTTCAGCAACTCTGTCCGGCGCTTGCTGGTCGTAGACCGCAGTGCGCAAGGACGGTAACTGGATCTCGATGGGCAGGACGGCCTCAGCTCCATACACCAGGGAATAAGGGGTCATCTGGGTGGAATTGCGAGTCGTCGTCCGATAAGCCCAGAGGGCGTTGGGGAGCTTGTCCGGCCAACTCTTCTTGTTCTGACCAACCATCTTTTGCAGAATGTTAGAGAGGGTTTTGTTAAACGCCTCGATCTGTCCATTCGCCTGCGCATGATAGCGAGATGTATGGTTCGAGCGGATGTTATACTTGGCGTACAACTTCTTCAACTCGGCTGCTCGGAAATTGGTTCCGTTATCCGTGAGGATAGCGTGAGGCACTCCAAATCGATAGATGATGTTGGAGGTCACGAAGTCAGCGATCGAACAGGATTTGACCTCTCTGAGCGGAATCGCTTCTGCCCATTTGGAGAAGAAGTCCGTGGCGGTCAGAATGAACCGGCACTGGCGAGCTGTCGCCGGCGGGTAAGGTCCCACGACGTCCATCCCCCAGACTGCAAAGGGCCAGGAATACCTGGTGGTATGGAGAGGCTCCGGCGGCCGATGCACAAAGTTCGCATGAACCTGGCACGCATGGCACCTCCTGGCGTACTCGATGCAGTCATGGATCATAGAGGGCCAGAAGTATCCCAACCTCCGAATCTGGTGGGACAGCTTCGGCCCAGTCTGGTGGGCGCCACATGAACCAGCATGAACCTCTTGCATGACTCGTGGGATCTCGACTCCCTGAAGGCAACGGAGGAGAACACCATCAAACCCGCGCTTGTAGAGGATCTGCTCCAGACCGGGACTGCTCTGGAGGACAAACTGCGATGCGCGGCGTCGAACTCGCTCGCGCTCGGCCCGATCTGACGGAAGAATGCCATGTTGGAGGTACTCAACCAAAGGCGCCCTCCAATCAGGGGCTGACTCGACTGCTATATCTGGGGTACTCGGGGCTCCGGGCATAGGGGAAACCGTGGTGAGGTTACTTACCAACGGGCCGCGATCTTCTTCCGGGATAACGGGAGCGATGAGCCTGCGGCGCGTCACGCGGACGATCAGGTTGTCCTGTTCAGGTTCCGCAAGTGACGCAGCCAGGCTGGCCAAAGCATCTGCTCGACCGTTCTGCGACCGGGGAACATGGACAATTTCCGGCCGAGAAGGGAACCGGGCCATCAGAAGAAGGGTGCACTCCAACAATGGCACAAGTTCCGGCTTCCTGACAACGTAGTCGCCATTGATCTGCTTAACGACCAGCTCGGAGTCCCCTTTCACGCACAGACGGGGCACGTCGATCTCGAGAGCCAACTCGAGGCCGGTGATGAGGGCATGGTATTCCGCCTCATTGTTGGTACAGCCCTCTGACAACAGGAAAGAGTATGGCAGCACGGCTCGCTCCGGGGTAATGAAGACGATGCCCAAGCCCACTCTATTGAGCTTAGGATTATCGAGTCTTCTACCGGTGGGGCTCCGGGAGGCACCGTCAAAGTGCATCTGCCAGCATGGATCGGCTCGATCAACCGAGAGAATGGTCTCATCAGGAAAGCCTAGATCCAGCGGCTGATCCGCGGAGGTCGGGTGAGCGGCCAGGAAGTCTGCCAACGCTTGCCCTTTGATGGCCTTCTGAGTCACATACCTGATGTCGAACTGCTGGAGAATCATAGCCCACCGCGCTAGACGGCCAGTCAACATAGGTCGGCTCAGGATATATTTCAACGGGTCTACCCGAGAAACCAACTGTACCTCATGGTGCTGCAAGTAGTGCCGTAATTTCTGTACGGCAAATACGAGCGCCAGGCAGCTCTTCTCGATGGGGGAATACCTAATCTCCGCATCGAGGAGCATGCGACTGAGGTAATAGAGGCTATTCTATGTTCCCTCGTTGTTCTTCTGGGCGAGAAGGGCACCCAGGGACCGTTCCAGGGCGGTCACATAAAGGACCAGCGGCTTTCCGGATACGGGCGGCATCAGGACCGGAGGTTGAAGTAGGTACTGCTTGATTTCCTCGAAAGCGGTCTGACACTCTTTATCCCATACATAGGTGGCACCTTTCTTCATAAGCCGAGAAAAGGGCTTACACTTGCCGGCCAGATTCGCGAAGAATCGGCGTATGTAGGCTAAGTGGCCTTGGAACCCTTGCAGTTCCCGGACGGTACCCGGGGGAGGCATCTGGCTAATCGCCCTGATTTTCTTTGGGTCGATCTCAATACCCCGGTATCTTACCACAAATCCAAGGAACTTTCCGGAGGTGACCCCAAAGGCACACTTCAACGGGTTCATCTTCAGGCAGCGAGACCGGAGGAAGCTGAACACTTTCTCAAGATCTTTGAGATGGTCCTGATGCTGGCGCGATTTGACAACCAAGTCGTCGACGTAGCATTCCACCAGTGTGCCGAGGATTGGCTTGAATATGCGGTGCATCGCCCGTTGATAGGTGGCACCTGCATTCTTCAGGCCGAAGGGCATGACCCGGTAGCAAAAGGTACCTTGGGGGGCCCTGAAGGCAGTGAACTCCTCATCCTCAGGGGCCATCCGAATTTGGTTGTATCCGGAGTATCCATCCATGAAGGAGAGGGCTTGGAACCCTGCCGTGGCATCAATCAACAGCTCTGTCACTGGAAGGGGAAAATCATCTTTCGGACAGTGGCGGTTGAGATCGCGGAAGTCGATGCAGACTCTAATCTGCCCGTTCTTCTTCCTGACCGGCACAATGTTGGCCAGCCATTTGGGGTACTGGACTTCCCTCACGAAGTTGGCTTTGATAAGCTTGTCAACTTCGGCCTCGACCATGGCACCGTGGGACGGGTGCATCTTCCTGGGAGGCTGCTTAAACCCGCGATGGTTCGCCGGGAGGCCAAGGCGGTGGACGGCTACCTGAGGATCTAGCCCCGGCATCTCGTCATATCCCCAAGCGAACACATCACGGTGCTGCCTGAGAAAGTCCACGTACTGCTGCCGCTCCTCAGAGGGCATGGCGGCACTAACCAATGTGGGTCTTGGATCGGCCTCGGTTCCAAGGTTCACCTGTATTAACTCATCGACCGTGGCGGGGACGCCCTCCTCAAAGGCTGGGGGTGCATCTTCCACGTCCTCTCCACTTGGGGAGGGATCATCCACGGGAGAGACTGTGTTGGAAACTGCATTGGGGCCACCAGATCTTGCTGGGCCGCTGGTGCTGGCACGGGCGGTCGCGGTCATCTCATCAGGAGACTCACAAGCCGTCGAAACCATGGCTACGTCCAACCGTTGAATCGGGAGGACGTAGGCGTCATCCAAGCTGGCCCATGGATCGCTTGCAACAGCGACAGGCTCAACCTCACCTGCCAGGATCTGCTTGTCCTTGCTCTTGTAATAGTCCGCGTCCAGATAACGGGCTTCACATGAGGCAAAAGGAGAGGCATCTCCTTGAAGCACGCCCACTCGACCATTAAGGGAGTATTTGAGGCATTGGTGGTATGATGAGGGGACCGCCGCATGAAGGTGGAGCCATGGCCTGCCCATCAATGCATTATACGCAGTGTCCTGAGAGACTACCATGAATTCGGTGTTGGCAACCAAGTCACCGAACTGGGTCTTCAAACGTATCTTGCCGACCGGGGTTTGCTCGGTGCGGTCGTACCCCTGGATCCTGAGGTCGGAGGGAATCAAGTCATCCTCAGACAACCCCAATCTCCGGAGCGTCCGAGTTGGAATCAGGTTAATCCCGGACCCCGTGTCGACAAGACAACGCCAGACTTCAAGGCCATTGAACTGGCCAGTGACATACAGCGGACGAATGTGTCCCTGTATAGGAGGGTCTTCATCCTTACCAGAGAACGAGATAACTGCCTGACATTCGGCGTCCTCGATCGTTTCGGCGTGAAAGGCCTCTGCAGCCGCAACCTCTGTCTCAAACTGGAGGGGGCTCTTCAGGGCTTCAGCGAGTGCCTCGCGCATCTCAGATGACATGCGCAGAGCCTCAAGGATGGAGAGCCTTGCTGGGATGTCGGCCAAGTGCTTCAGGACATCATACTTTTTGGCCAAGCGCGAGCTCCTGGTTGCAGGAGGTTGCTCTGCGGTTGGTGGCATGACGGGCCTTACCGGTTGGATCGGCGGCCGACTGGTACTTGGCGCATCTCGCTGTTCACTGGTCGCAGTCCGGGAAATGGTCACCGTACTGGAGTCAGGAGGCCGGGATGGACTTGTGGCAGGGCGGAGCTGGTCGCGACGCGGCTGAGGCGGTTCTGCCTGGTCCCACACCACAAACAGTGGCGGAGGCGAATCCGTCATCCCCGGATGGGGAGCCTGCGCACGTTGAGCTCGATCTTGAGCCTGCCGCCTAGTCTCAGTGGCGTGCACGGCCTGGCCGGAGGTACCGACGGCTGTGCCCCGGCGACTCCTGCTGCTGCGGTTCTTCCGACGGTGGCGACGACCGGGGACACTAGGGAGGTCCACCTGGTGTTCTTCAACGTCGGGAACCAAAAAGGGATTTACTAGCTCGACGGTGTTAACCGAAGCGTACCCAATACCGTCATCGGACGAATCATCCATCACCGGGCGGACCCGAGGGGGGATCCCCATCTCCGGGGGCATGAAATCGCCGAGAGTGCGGGATAGTGGCGGAACTGGCGGGGCGCGCTCTTCCTTCTTGCGCCGCCGCCGTTTGCTCTTCTTGGAAGAGGCAGGCTGGGACGACGACGCCGAAGCAGCACCCGCAGATTCTGGGGGCTCAGGCTGATTCAAGCGCGCACGGATGATTCCATGGGCGCGAATGATCGTCTTGCGGGCCATCCAGTTATTATACTTCTGGGACCCGCGGTCGGAGACCAGCTGCCATTCGTCCTCGTTGCCACTATCGTCATCTGATCCCACGAATACGCCCGCCACTTGTGCTGGAGCTGGGCCCAACCTGATTACATTGTTGTTAATCTGGTCTTGGAGCCAGTCCTTGAACACATAGCACCGCTGGATGGTGTGCCCCAGGGCCCGATGGTAGGGGCAGTAGCGGGGGTTATCTGTGAGATGTGCCTCCTCTGGCTTCCAACACTCAGGCAGTCGCACAATCCTCTGCTCCAGGGCGCTCCGGAAATAACCGGGGACCTGATCCTCATGGAATGAGTACGTCAGGTGTCGCGGGCCCCTGGGAGCGCGGTCTTGACGAGGGTCCGGAGGGGCCTGCCGAGGAGGTGGACCCTGATTATCTCGCCTGGGTTGTGGCGGTACATTACGCGGAGGGGCCGGCCGGTTCTGAGGCTGCCGTTGCTGGGCCGGGAACTGAGCCCGTGGAGGCGGATTCCTGTGAGGCTGTGGAGCTGGCCTCACCGGCAGCAGCTCCAACGGCCTGGGAGCCTCTATCTGGGCCACAGCAGCGGGCTCAGCCCTGCTGACTCTCCTTGCAGGAATCATAGGAGGCAGCGGGTGTGCCTGGCTGGCCTGTTGCAGGGCTTCCTCAAGACGTTGAGCTTTGTCTGAGAAGTCCCTGAACCCTCCGGGGTAATTCTGAGTAATCAGGGAAGGGACCAGCTCGGTCTTGACGTTCCCGACGCACATTGTCAGCAACTGCTCTTGAGTCAATGGCATGTCATGGGAATACGTGAGACCCTTCCATCGGGCGACGAAGTCCGCGACTCGCTCATCAGGCCTCTGCTTGCACTTGAAGAGGTCTGCGATACTCGTCTTCCGGGTCGTGGAACTGAACTGGTAGAGGAACTGTCTACGGAGGTCCTCCCAGCTGGTTACCGACCCGACGGGGAGCTGGCTGTACCAGACAAATGCTGGCCCTTCCAGTGTCTGAACAAAGCAGCGAAGCTTAGCGGCCTCCTGCTGCGCCGGAGTCCCCAACATAGGCCCGCACCTCGAGTTGAAGTGGGCTAAATGCTGTGGCGGATCTCCAGTCCCGTTGAAGGGGGCGAAAGTGGGATTCCCGAATCCCGGAGGCGCCGACATGTCATCCACCCATGCTGGGTAGGGCTTGCCGTCCGGTGGGATCGCCACCTGCCGAGTCTCCAAGGCTTCCAAGCGGGCAATGAGTGCCGCCATCGGATCGTCCGGACATGGGTTCCAGTCCTGGCGAGGATCTCTAACCACGAGCGCATTGCATGGCCCTTCAATCGGGTCGTCGACCGGGTCGTCGAACTCGGCAGCTCGTGGGATGGCGGGCGGAGCGGCCCTTGGGGCAGCGGGAGGAATCCGAGCGGGATCTCTCAGGTAGTCACGCCGCTCGGGAGGGTGTGGCGAAACATACCGCGCCCTCTTGCCGTAGGCAATGGCCTCTCTCCTGTCGGCGAACACGGCGTAATCACGGTTGCCCGGGAGAGTCTCGTCGAGGTGTGGTTGTTCCGGTCCCTGTTGTCCTGGCCTGGGATCACCGTAGTCAGGCCGCTGCTCCGCAGCGCGCTCGGCGAGGAGCTGGTCAACCAGCCTCTTCTGTTCGGCGAGCTGCTGACGTAGCATAGCCTTCTCGGGATCCTCCTCTGCCCTCTTCATGGAGGCAGATGGGTCGGCGGGCTTTACAGCCTCGCTGTGCTCTTTTCCTTTGCTGACGTTTCGGCTCAACGTCAGTGCTTCAGTGGGTGCGGGGAGCCCCAGGAGGTTCCTCTGATGACGAGTAACTCTCACCGATGGATCTGACGACGGCTTGTCTTCGGGGGGGAAGCCCCCGTCGAGAAGTTCCAAGTCGTTCCCCTCTCCCGACAGGTCAGCCATATTGACTGTTCCTGCCCCTGGGGATATACCCTCAGGGCCACCCAGCGAATCGGGCTGTCGGCGGATCACACTGAAGCGTAGGGCAGCGTACTGCCCCCATCCACGGATATACACGTGGGGAGTGGCTTCCTCGATAACTTTGCGGAGTGCTTGAAAACACTCAACGCATCGTTGTTGGAGGGCCTCGTGGTGCCCAAATGACCCGGGGTGCCGAACCGCGGGGAGCATGGCCAGGTCAATTTGACGGCACTGCTCACCAATATCCTCCAGGTGCGCTTGACTCCCGGGGTATGGCATTTGTAGGCAGTGAAGACGGGAGTGAGTCTCCCGGAGAGTTCGGCGGAAGCATTCGAACTCATCCGGGGTGAGCGATTCGGGTGCATCAAAGCCCGGTCCTGCGACTGGCCAAAACTTCTCAGGGAAGTGGCCCTCTGCAAGGACGGTCCAGAAGCTCCACGATTCAAACTCGGGACCCAGATCTCCTCGGTCCTCTTCAATGGCTGGGAATGGACGGGGAACCGGTAGTGGTGCCGAGGCGGGCCGCCGGGCTGACGGGCTAGCCGGCGGTGAATACGGCGAGCAGGCCGATTGGCCTCCATATCCCGGGCCTCCCCCTGAGGGTGGCGGTGCCCCAGCTACCACATCACGATAGGACGGGCCGGCGAGCGAACATCCTGCCGTAGCATCGGTGCTCGCCGAGGGTGCACTAGATCGAGGTTCGACCGCCGGTCCCCAGATAAAGTCTCCGGCTTCTCTGATCGGGGCGGAAGGCACTTCCGGAGGGGCCGGTACCAACCGCAAGCTTGATCCTTGGGGGTCTACCAGGCCCTCGTTACTCCGGATATACCTTCGGAGAGAAGCGGGGATCACATCGATCTCGCTCTCGGGGAGCACGAGGCTGACGTGCCGCATTCCTACCCCTGCCCTTGACTGGCGGGATTGGGGAGAGGGCTCTGTCGCCGAATCGTACTCCGCCTCTGAGTCAGAGAAGCAAACCGGTCGGATCTCTGTCCGGAATTCCGTAACATTCTTCCCTCGGCGTCGACGCCTTGCCTTCCTGCCCCTGGGCAGTTCCCCGGGGCAGGGCTGATCTCTGTCTTGGCGTCCTCCGGCCGCAATGGTGCTGGGGCCAAGAGGACTGGGAACCAAGGTGCGAGGGGCACCGGGACAGATATCAAAGGGGACGCGGGGAGAGATGATTCCGGGCAGGCCTCCGGGCCGGGATTGGGAGGTGGGATGACCCATGCCTCCAGGATCGGCCACGCAGAGTAGACCCTGCCGGTGAATAGTGCTTCCGCGAGGTGGTCCGCGGTGGCTACTGCCAGTGCCAGCAACCGGGAGAGTCGACCCAACCTGCCTTTGGGGCGGTCGGGGCCTCGATCCAGGTCGGGCATAGGAGTTCCCCTGCTCAGGATGCGCAGAGGCCTGGCGACTGGAGCCAGCAGTGGCTTGGGCCAATGCGGCCGCTGTTGCTAGAGCCCCAAGGTGGGCATCCTCTTCCGCTCGTGCCCGACGTTGGCGTCGAGACAGACGAGTCGGGATGAGCGGCGCGGGCAGGTGGAGAGCCCGCTCTTCGACTGGAGAGGCCTGGCGGCGGTGTCGCCGTGGCCTGGCGGGAGTCCTTACCGTAGATCCCTGGAGCGAATCCCGGATAGGGTGATCCCGGGCCTCTTCCACCTCATCCGCGTAGGGAAGGGAACTGTCAGAGCGCTCCGGGGATAAGCTCCCGAAGCGGTTGGACGTTGAGGTAGGCAGCGGTGCCTCCCTGCGCGGCCCTCGGGGGCGGCGGTGGTGGCGAGGTGCAGCCTCCTCAAGGTCTAGGCGAGCCATTTCCCTAGTGGGGATGACTCCCTCTTCCTCGTATCTCCGCACCAGGGTGTTGATCACCCTTCTCTGGATGACCTCCGAGGGGGAGAGAGGGCGTGGTCGTCCCGCAATTGCGGCTGCTGGGACGGCTGCGGAACGGGCGGGACCGCGCGGAGTAGCCGCGTCGGTGTTTCCCCTGTCCCTGCGCCAGTGGGCGGGTGGCGATCGGGCACTGGATCGGGCGACCTGATTTCTGAAAGCAGGGAGAATGACCCATTAATACTGACAGGAAAAAGGAATCGACAACCAACCATTAGCGCCACGACGCCTTCCGTGGGGGGAACCCAGGCCCTCGACGTTGCGAGACGGAGTGCCCGATTTCACTTCCCCAGCCCCTGGCGGGTAAGACTGAATGCTTGGCCGGGCAACACGCCGGTCCTCCAACACCTCTGAAAGCTATCGGTCTTCATGTCGAGGAGAAGAGATTCACGTCGGGTTCACCATTTTTCTGTTTCGGTGCGGATGTGCGTCGGGTTACGCTGTTCCGCCAGGACGCGTTCGCGCGTGCACCTGTCAACCTGAGGGGATGGGCGCGCGGCTTGTGGTCCCGTAGTCCCGCTTTCCAAGGGCGGGCGGCATCCGTCCCTTATTCAGGGGCGTCTGCTCCTTGATCGAAACCAGGATGATGGGATGTCGGCTCCTCCTTCCTTGGACGTCTCCTCGGAACTCGTCGCCTAATCCGGGTCTCCCTCATAGACTTAAGAATGTTCGTGAATCTCGTTCCCGGCGCCATATCTTCATGGACACCGGTTAATTACGCTGCTTCCGCCCGGACGTTCCAAGGAGTCTGGGCGGGGCAGCAACCTGCGGTGAGAAGGCCGGGTGGCTCTGGGTGCTGGGGGCATGTCGTAACACTGCGGCTCTGCACGTCTGTCTTCCGTCCCTAATAGGGCTTCTCGAAGGCATGATGGCCTGAGGCATCCCGTACTAGGTGCGGGGAACTGTGTCACCTGAGGTTTTCCTCAGCTTTCCGTGTTTAACATGGGGTATGCCGCGAGTTTAACGTCCAGCGGGGATGGCATCGGACCGATCAACACGAAAAGTGGATCAGATGACAGAACCCCTTGCGGGGAACCTCCGATGCTGGGGCCAGCACATGGGCGGCTTCCCAAGTAACGTGGAGTGGAGTGAAGTGGCATGACCCCACCGGGATGTGGCGGCCCGGGTAAGGATCAGGATGGATGATGGAGTGAAGAGCTTGGACCCCAGAGGGGCTTCCTACGTACCGCGCGTTAGCACGGATCAAAGTCAACGTAGTTCGGGTATACAGTTTAACGTCATGCTGGACGTCGGCAAGCCGACTCACGAAGAGGTCTAGGCCGCCGGGCGGAGGATTGAACTGAACCACCTCGCACAGAGGGGGATGGAACGGCCGGGTGGATCACAGTTTCACGTCATGCTGGACGATAAAAGGGGAAATGGAAAAGGGGGGCTGTGGGGAGGCACCGTGGAGATACACACGGGCAGTCTCCCACAGGGGCGGATTCATAGGTGAATCGACGCAAGCGTGAACCCTGGAGGGGTCCACTGATGGACGAACCGACGTAAATACGACCGGGACGACCAGGTGGTGGGCTTGAACCTCGGGGAGGCTTCCTACGTACCCTGTATAGAAGACAGGGATCAAAGTCCACGTAGTTCATTCTGTCAGGACTTACGCACTTGAGGCAGCCCGGTTGCGGCAAAACTCAGTTGGAAGGGACTTGGACCGAAAGCAGAAGACACCTCGATCCCAGTCATACCCTCTACTGGCTTCGGCCGTGGGGAGGCGCAATGGAGATACACATGTGCAGCCTCCCACGAGAAACTAGGGGTTTGTAATACCCTGCCCCCGTAGGGAAAAGCCACTCCCATTAAATCGTCCCAAAAGGGGGACAATCCCGACATCCCTGCAGAGACGAGCGGGTGGGGGCCACATCCAAACCGGGGGGACACTGCGTGCGGAGCACGGGATCAGGTTGCGGACGGTTTAGCGTCTTGCCAGACGAAGTACAGTTTAACGTCATGTGTTGAGGACGAAGCGGACGGTTTAACATCTTGCCGGACGAAGTACAGTTTAACGTCATGTGTTGAGGACGAAACACTTGGCAGTTTAACATCTTGCAGCGCGGACGATGGGGGCTAGGCAGTTTAACGTCGTGCAGCTTGGACGGATGTGCAGTTTAACGTCATGCTGGACGAATATGCAGTTTAACGTCATGCTGGACGTATGCGCAGTTTAACGTCATGCGGGACGAATGCTGAACAGTTTAACGTCTTGTAGCTCGGACGTATGCAGTTTAACGTCATGCAGGGCATAGGTTGCCGGACGATTGTGCAGTTTAACGTCATGCTGGGCATAGGTTGCCGGACGAATGTGCAGTTTAACGTCATGCTGGGCATAGGTTGCCGGACGAATGTGCAGTTTAACGTCATGCTGGGCATAGGTTGCCGGACGAATGTGCAGTTTAACGTCATGCTGGGCATAGGTTTCCGGACGAATGTGCAGTTTAACGTCATGCTGGGCATAGGTTGCCGGACGAATGTGCAGTTTAACGTCATGCTGGGCATAGGTTGCCGGACGAATGTGCAGTTTAACGTCATGCTGGGCATAGGTTGCCGGACGAATGTGCAGTTTAACGTCATGCTGGGCATAGGTTGCCGGACGAATGTGCAGTTTAACGTCATGCTGGGCATAGGTTGCCGGACGAATGTGCAGTTTAACGTCATGCTGGGCATTGGTTGCCGGACGAATGGGTGCATGTCACTTCGCACGAACCTGGAGGGCCGCACGGGAAGACAACGCACGGTGCGGGCACCCGGGATGAGAATCATCGGGTGCCACACAGGCAGGTGCCCTCAGGGGGTCGAGGGGACGACCCTGGCAGATTGCGCGCAAAAAGGAAGCTTTGCGCGCAATACTGCGGGCCGACGCGCAATCGGGGCGGCTGGCGCGCAATTGGGCCAGCGCCTTGCGCGCGGATGCTTGAGATTGCGCACACCGGGCTTCGGATAGCGCGCGGGGGCAATGGCTCATTCTTTAACGAATTGCCTCTTGAAAGAAGGGGGGGTGCGCGCAATCGGGCCGGATTGCGCGCACCCCGGGGGCAATTGCGCGCAAGCGGGTTCTTTTGCGCGCAAAGGCCTTAGGGTGAGTTTTTATTCAAATGAAAGGAGCCAGCGGGGATTGCGCGCGAAGGCGGACCCCGAGGCTTTCTTGCGCGAAAGAAAGGAGGTTACCTGAAGTTCGTCATTGCGCGCGGAAGGGGTTGAATTGCGCGCACGAGAGACGTTTCGACTTCCAGCAACCTTTGAAACGTTGGGGGTCGCCTTATATTTATAGGCAACCCCGGGCGCGGAATCCAGGGTGCGAGCGCGAAATTCTCCTCGCGGGCGCGGAATCGGGCGCGGCGCGCAAGGGAGTCGCGCGGACCCGCGGCGCGCAAAATTGCGCGCCGGACCGGCGCATTGCGCGCATCCCGGGGGGTTTGCGCGCGGAACATCACCTTTGCGCGCGGGCCTCTGAAATTCCGCGCAAGGCCTCCGGGCCCTCCGAAACGTTCTTCCGACTCCAAATATCACTTCGCTTTCCGCATCCGGAGCTTCGTTTGGGAACAACGGACTTTTCCAACGTCTACAACAGTATAACCTTGTTCTGAAAATTGTAACTATTATTTCATTTATTTATGATGAAATGAGTTCTCTATGATTATTATTCATGTTGTGGTTCATGGTCATTATAAATGATGCTTCCACCTAGATAGAGACTATTAACCCAATTATAACATATAAGATGGTTGCACATTGATAGCGTTGTAATGAATTGGGTAATGATAATATTCCCTAGAGAACTATATTGTAATTCATTTGAATTTTTATTAAAATTTTAATTTGTTCTTCAAGGGTTTAATAAGATGATGTTACAGGATACCAATATGTTTTATTTATTTACATTGTTATATTTAGATGTTTTATTTGGAAAATATTGATATCACATGGATCATGATTATTGATTCTTATGACTATTTCCTTGTTTAATATTTGTTCGGTATTTACATCTTTGATTATCATGTCTTGATGGGTATAAGTTATTTTATGTTTCTCTCCTTCTCATTGATTATTTCATAATACCCTTATTCACTCTTATTATCATTGAGGACATTGATTTGTTAATTCTTTTTTTTACCATTACTAAAAAATATATCTTAACCTTATTATGATTCATTTTCCAAAGGTTTTAAATATTTTATTAAATCTGTAATGAATAAAATGTATTTAATATGGATGGGGATGATGTATTGATATGAAAATGAGAAAGTATGTTAAGTTCCAAAAATGATCATTTAAAGTCATGTGAATTTTTTATATAGGACCTTTTACTAACTCTCAAAAACACTAAACATGAATGGTCATTGAGGGTGTATGTGATCCCATTTTTTCCCTTTGATTTAGTATGGATATTTTGAATCAATTGGGTCAAAATTATCATCATAAAATACAAAAATGTGTTGTTATGGATTTTCATATAGGATTCGAGAGTGTGGGTACTATGATGTTATAATAACAACACATCACAACCCACATCTCCACACTATAGAATGTATGAAAAACAAGGACCTCGATGATTGGGGAGAGACCACACCACAATTGGGATTGTTAAAGATAAATCTATGAAACATAGTGAGATCCATGATTTAGATCCAAGAAAACAATTGAAAGGACCATTGCGTATCTAACATAACTATGTTATAGGACTTTGGAAGCTATTACATAACCTAACTCCACATCACAGATTAGCTGATATTGAATAATCCCATAATTCTTTCCCTAAGTGTACATTCTGAGACATGGTAACCACACCACACCCTATAGCACCTTAAATTATAAAAAGATAGAATCCTAAAAAACCATGCACCACAATGGACCAATCATACCACAAAATCTTCAACTACACAATATCTATAAACTACACTATGCCACTAACATCAAAAAAGAAAAAAACATGACAAACATAAAACTTTTATCTCTACACTACAACTATACTCCCTTGCAAAACAAAATTTTCACCATAAGTATCCATTTATTATATCCACTTTGAATTTTTAGCATCCCACTTATATTCTAAATACTCTCCCACATGGTGAAGTTCCTAAAAAAACACCAATACTACCACAAAACAACACATTATCTAATGTGACAAAATGTAATCAATTTTAATTAAATGGATTTTTCCAATATCTTGGAGTGAAAAATTCTCTCCAACTTTGTATTTCTCATATCAAGTGTAGAGACCCCAAACATGACGTACATGGACATTAAATTACTTTTGAGGAATACTTAATATATATCCAAAACCAACACTCAAGGACCGTAATAGTTTAATGTATTTGGAAACTCAGAATATAATCATCTAATCATGGTGAAAGATCTTCAACATCTCCCATAAAGATCTTCCCGTTTTGTTATCTTACCTAAAACAATTCTTTATTTATTGGGGAAAAGAAGACATATAAAGGGTGATCTCAAAATTCTCAGTAAGGGTAATCATGTATAAAATAAAACAAACCATATACATTTGAACTTAAAAACATGAACATAATGTTTAAACATCAAACTCTTGAGCAATGACATAAAACAAGGTAGTACGTAAGGAATAGATCATAATGGAACATAAATCATCATAAAATAACATGGGGATAAATCATGTACTTATGGAAAACTATTAAGAACATAATATAATTCCCCTAGTAGGCATGGAATTTCTTGCCAAGACCATCTTAGAGGCAATGTCCCTTTTTAAATCGAGTTCACTCCTCGATCCAGTCCTGTAACACTGAACCAGATTAACATATCGTTCCATCCATGTCTATCTCATAAGGTATAAATCTTTACCCAATGCATTGGAGGGAGATATAGGTCCCAACCATCTCATAATGATATCATTATTACTTTTTCCACAACAAAAACATATATCATTCATCATAACCCAAAGAATAAAATGGGTTTCATAAACATCATCCCCTCATAACGCAATCCATATAAAACAAATTTATATCATTTCATCATAATAAAAGTGAAACCATGTAAATCGTAATGACTTTATACATGAAACATAATCATACTAAATAATTTCATCTTAGTTGGAAAATATTTTTTACAAAACACTTGAAATGAATTATTGAGGAAAATATCATTTCTTCTTCAAAATCATTTTCTTTTCTCAACATGATATGCAATTTAAAAAGAAAATAATTTTTTTTGAAAATGATCATGAAATCATGGATAGTAAGCTTCATGGAAATAATGTGTTATAAAAATGTAAAATCATTTTCACGTCGTATAAGTTAAAAAAATATTATCCTCATACTTTTTATGAAAAATTTAAAAAGTACCTCGTAGGGTAAACAAAAGAAATATTTCTTACATACCATGGGGTAAAAGTCATAATGGGTAAAAAGGACTTGAAAAATACATGAAATTTTTTTTAGAAAACATGGACATGGATGATAAATATTAACCCAGTAAATAATTACAAATAAACAAGCTCCGATAAAAATGAGACTGGAAATGTAATCCCTTACCTCTTGTCCAATTTCATCCATATGTGTCCGAGATTCTTCTTCCTCGACGCACCTCTGTTAAAATTATTCTTAGGTCACTAGAGTTAGTATTTTGAAAAGACCAGAACCTCTATGATATAACTAGAGAGGTTGAGAAGAGGAATTGGCAGGGGTTGGCCGAGCTTCAAGGCTCAAAAGGGTGTGAAGGGAAGATGGAAGGGGTTCCATTTTATAAGGGAGGAGAGGGGAAACTTTGGTGACAAAAGAAATATTAATTTATAATACATTCAAAGACACTTAAAAACCACCAAAAATGACTCAAATATTATGATTATATGTGATAGGGTTATTATCTCATCAACCAATAAAATTTAGACATGTTGGGAATTTATTTTATACATCATCAACTTGATTTATCCTTATTTAATTTATTTAATTTTATTAGTTGTAATAAGATTATAATTTTTAAATTGTTTTAAATAATTACTTATGTGTTGTGAATTGTCCATAATTGGATAATTTATGACATTTTAGACCATAAAAATTTCAGTTCATAATTTTTAAATCATTTTGTGATTTTTAAATAATTTTATAATATGTTATTTTTATAAAATAACAATAGTGACAATTTTGACATTATATTAATTTATTTTAATTTAAATAAAATCCACACAGAGGATATTTCCTATCCAAAATATTTAATAGATTCTTATAAAGTCAGATTTGTCTATAAAATTTTTTGAGCACATTAAATAGTTCATATAATATTTATTTTAGTATTTTTGAAACCATTTATTTGGTATATCTCTTAATAAAATAATTAGTACAACATTTTTGTATAATTATTTAATATATGTATTTGTTGTATAAAAATATAAAATAAAATCCAATGATGAATATAAATCTCATATATTTTATAATAATACATTTACTCAAATTTATCATCTTAAATTATAACATGTAAATAGTTATATTTATTAAAATATGAAGGTGACAACATTGGAATCATTTAAAATAAAATAATATTAGTGTCATAATCATCTTTATAAGGATCCAAATGGTCACCAATAAGGCCACTGGATGCTTAGGATTTATATATACACTACCAGTATGTCTTGGTTATGTTTTTTGTCATTTTGATGTGTATTATTATTTCTATAGAAACTATATTATTGATTTTTCACTAAAAAATTAATTTCTGCATCATTAATGTTTAAGCTATTAAGGTAAATACATATTTTTTAAAAATTACTAAAAATTACCATGATAAAGAAAATAATTTTATCTTTCAAATGAGAATTTATAACCGAATTTATATTATGTATAACCTTATATTATAAATAGTTTAATTATTATTGTTTGAGTGAGTCATATTTCACTTTATTTTAAATAAAATAAATTAAAAGCCTTAATCACATCCAAGTGGCTTCCAATGGATTCCATTTTGACAAAAATATTCCATAGGACGAAATAAAATAATTAAATTATATCAAGAAAAGTGTTAGGGTAATTTTATAATATTATATTTACCCTTAATTACACGATTTACCTATAACTATGGTAAATAAAATTTACAGTAGTTACTATTCATAGTGCCCAAAAATGAAAAGTAGCCTATTAACATAATTTGGACATACTGATTCCAAATATGGAATACTTTTTTCTTAATTAAAATCAAAAAATTTGCAGATATTTATTTAAAATTAATCACATTGTTAAGAAAATGAGTTTTAAAAGTTAAAACATTGCAAAAGATTGAAATGATTTTTCCAATGAATTCAATGTTAAATCAATGCTAATGACATACGTAATATTAAATTGTAAAAATATATTCTATTTATACTTTAAAACTATTCAATATTATAATTCAACAATATAAATTATCTCGATGAAAAAAGTTATTTTTAATTAAAATTTAGCGTACTTTTACTATTCATCAATATAAGAAACTTATCAAAAATAAATAATAAATTTATCCAAAGTAAATTTTTATATCCTAGTTCAAAAGAAAAATTTCATTTTATCAAATTTAACTTATAAAAATTTAAAAAACAAAGTTTAATGTCGGTGCGCCATCAAAAGGTTGCAAAACTTCATTTTTTAAAAAATACTTATTTTTCCCAAAAAAATTAGTTTATTATCATACCTTATTCTAGAAAATGTTTAAGATTAATAATAATGGTATAAAATAAAAAAATGTAGTTAATACTATTCATAAATACTAGTTTATAATAATATTATAACCATATTTCGTTGTTTATTGAACCCCGGTATTGCGTAAAACACACGCTATCGAGGAAGGTTGTGATTGTGTGTAATGCAAGCCAAGTCAGGGTTGCATGTAGTGAAAGACTTCTTTGTTATTGCGTATAACAAAATCCAACTGTATTTCATTTATACATTATATATATATACACACTCAATGTTGCGTAGAATTTATACTATTAAACAAACATGAAATTGTGTGTAACACGATCCAAGATTAGTGTTGCATATACTGCAAGATAATACGGTGTTGCGTATAGTGCCAGATAATCTGGGTGTAGCGTACAACAAAAGATATTAAATAAAAAATAATATGTCTTATAAAATCTTGGGGTATTACACTCTACCCCCCTTAAAATGTATTTCGCCCTCAAAATTCACCGGGGTTAAAAATGGATTATTACATTAGAGTTTCTTTCATAGAACCCACATCATAAAAAGTAATTCCAAAAATTATCTTAAAAAACTAAAGTTGAAACGTAATGGTTATCCAAAATAACTAATCACTTGGTTTCCACAAAGGAGATCATAGGTGAAAATATGGATATGAAAGAGAAATCTAACCATCAAGTTCTAATGGAGAGTGGTAGAGAACATGGCTGTGAAAAATACAACAATCACAAAGCCATAAATTTTTGACAATCTAAGGTACCATCTGATTCACCATATATGAGGATAGTAGGAAATCATTTTTGGTTTTCTAGATCATTTCCCTAATGTTGAAGAATTTGAATTAGAAGAAATACTTACTTTATTTCAGTACAATCTCACCGTTGTTCGTGCCTTGAACACTTTCCACATCATCTCTTAAATAAATGAAGTTGAATTTTTCATTCCTGAAGTGTTAGCAGATCATGTGATAGAATGATGGGTCATTGCACCCGTCTCAAACAAAATGGTAGAAAAAGTTATCAAATATACATAAGTCCATCTATGGTGAGGTTAATCATATATGATTCAAAAAATGGGCTTATACATCATCTATCATACCACTTAATAAAATAAAAATTGTTTCTACAAACTACAGACATCCTGTAGTCCAGTGGAAGGTGATAAAGGGCTGTCGCACATCAGTTGTGTGTTTGATTCCCACAGCCTTGTCCGACGCGACAGGTTGTTGCCCATCCTGCAGGTTGTCCTTAACTACACTTTTATAACATTCTAGAAATAATATTGAAAAATGTTCTATCCTAAAACAATGCTATCTTATGTCCAACATAATCCATTTAAAATATTTAGGCTTATCCAAAATACATCTATCCAAGCTCATAGTATAAAGAAAACCATTACTATAAATTTCACCAACCAAGCATTTGAATACCATCATTTATCTCTTATATATCATAAGATATATCTTTTTGGACACATTTAAAATTTATGAATTTTAAGAACCCGATTTTTGCTGAGAATGACTTCAGATTATTCTTGATGATATTCCAGAGCAGCGCCTTCAGACGGCGTGCGATTCCGAGCCCTGGAGTGGCTGGAATTAAATTTTCAGTGCGTTCACACTAGAAATAATAAATAAAAGGGATAACTCCTAAACGGTTATCTAGATCAGAGATCTGAGTGTACGTATGGGTCTGGAAGGGGGTGTTTACCCTAGTAACGACATAAAACATGTCAGCGCCGGATGTTTGGACCCCTCGCCCGCTTCTGGAACGTTAAACAGATTAATTAATTAATTAATTAATTCGTTTAATGTTGAAACTCATGTATCTCTTAAACGGTGGCTCGGATTTAAAAACTAAGGGCACCGTTGAGTTCGGAGCGTGTCGTTTACCCTAGGAGGGGTATAAGTTTCGTGGGCGCGGGCCGTCTGTGAAAAATGGCCCTAGGGGCGTTTTCGTAATTTGTCGGCTTCAAGCGCTAAGTTTGATAACTCTTGAACGGGGTCTCAGACTAAAATTCTTACACCACCTTTGTGCTTGGGAGGTGGTGTTTACCCTAGGGGAGGTTTAATTTTGACCTCGCCAAAGGATTCGGATGCGGGGAACATTATGGGTTTAATTAATTAAAATTCTTTCTAATTTATTTAAACCCTCATCCCCTTCCCCTCTCCCTTGTACACTCCCTGGCGCAGGCAGCCCCTCAAGGCATCCCCTCCTATCCCTCTCCTCCTCTAGCTCCGGCAAGGCGGCGGATAGTGGCGAAGCTCCGGGCAACACCCACGAGGTAGGGTCTTGTTGCGTTTTTCTTTCCCGCACCTATATTTGAGCCCAAATATTTGTATCTAAACTCTGTCAAATTATCGGGAAGAGCCCATGGATGCGTAGTATAGTTTTGTTTCTTCCCATCGCATCTTTCGGATTCGGTTTTGGAGTTCGAAGGTACACGCAATCATTCACTGAAGATTGCGGGTTTGCGGAGGAGATCTGGGGTGTTCCGACGGGTAGGCGCGACGACCGGCCATGCCAGGAGGCGGCGCGGTGAGTCGGGCGGCTTGAGGTGGCTGGGCATGCGAGGGCGACTACGCGGCGGACTGCGGATGGTGGAGGCGGTGGCTCCTGGCACAGGCGGCGGTCGGCTTAGCGGCTGGGTCGCGGGGAGCGCGGGCGGAGGCCGGCGGAGGCGGTTAGGCGACCTGGGGTCGGCGGGTTCGTCGGCGAGTGCGAGGGGCGCGAGGACCCGGGGTCTTCATGACCCTGGTCGGTGGACAGGACCCGTGCCATGCAGGTCTATGCAGAGACCGGACCGGCAGAGCCGGCCCGGGCAGTTTAGGGAGGTCCGCGCGGTGAAACGCGGACCGCCGGTCCAGAGTACGAGTGGGCCGGCCGAACCGGCCTCGCCCGCCCGTTTCGGTCCCTAAATACTAAAATACTCCTAAAACTCAAACCGTACGTCTGTCTGGAGTGCCGTCTGTGGCGGTGGAACCGTATCGTCGAGGCAGACATTTTGAAATGGTTTCAGGGATTTTTAGTTCTCGAAACGAGGGGTCGCGGCGGGCGACATGTCCTTAAGTGGATGAGCGTTTCTCCCGAGATTCTTGTTTTGGACGGCACGGAGGCCTCCAATGTCCGTTTTGAGTGCCATAAGTGGCGTTAGGACCCTGGCATCGAGGCGGAACTTTCCAGGGTGGTTTCAGGTGTTGAGGCCAATGTTGAGGCGTGGGCCCCACGACCCGTCTTTTGAGCTGCGTGCAGCTTTTAGCGACTTTTTCCTCGGACGTCCGTGCGGGGCGTGCGAGAAGTCGATGTTGGGTGTTTTTTCGAGGGCATTGTGTTGGCGCAGTCTGCCCGCTGTAATTCTGCATGATGGTGCGGGCCCCGCGAGGGCCGTTTCGGGAGTTGACGGTGATTTCCATCTTTATCATCGGGTGTCCGTTTTGGACAAGTGAATAGTCTATTTCGTGTACTTTTTCGAGAGGATCACAACGGTGTGATTCGTTCGTTGAGTTTCGGGACCAGGATGAGGGTCCCACGTGGCACCGCTCGTGTGCGGTGCACCGGGTTGCATCTTTTTCTCCGGATATCCGTTGCACTCAAGTGAGTAGTGCTTTTGACGTGTTTTCCCGAGGGGATCGCAATGGTGCGACGCGCCCGACTGTTTTCAGGGCCGAGGCTCGGGATCATGGGACGCCGCTCGGGCGTGAGGTGGTGTTGGTGACTTTTCCGTCGGATATCCGTTAGAGGCGAGTAATTAGTTGATCTCGCGTGTTTTTTCGCGATGATTACAACGGTGCAATCTGTTTGGTTGTGCGGAGCCTCTTTCGTGATCTTATTGAATGTAGAGCATGAGAGGTGCTCTGGTGGTGGTTCGTCCTACCATGTTTGTAGCAGACCATAGGCGTGTGATCGCGCACTCTTGGGAGAGTGATACAAATTGTTCACAAGTTGTGTTTGGTCATGCCTGGGCCTTTGAGGTAGAGTTTTTTTGTCACGCCTTCGAATTGACGTTGGGTGACGTGTGCACGATATCCTTTGGGATAAAACGTGGTATACTATGGGAGTATACGGGAGCGCTTGGAGGTACGTTTGGTTTGTACCTGATACTATTTGTGTGCTTGGTTGGGGTTTGACTTGGGGCCACACGTCGTGTGGGCCCCAAGTGCGTGTTGTGTTCTGCTTCGTGTACTTGGACCTCTCGCGGTGTAGAGGGTCCCTCTGTGTGTTTTTTGACTATCAAGGTGGAGTTTTTCACCTGGCTCTGTGCTCGTTGGTTGACCAGCAGGGTTTAGTGGTCTCCCCCTTGTTTCGTTCTCGATGGATTGGCCGGTAGCTGTGCTAGTGACACCCAGTGCTGGAGCAGACGCTGCACCTCTTTTGGGTGAGTTGTTCTGGAGTTGGGAGGTTGCGCGATACCCAATCCATGTTCGGTTGGCCAGTGTTGTTCCCTCCAGGGGATATGGCTAGAGCAGTTCTGAGTTCTACCCTCCAGTGGGGCTGGGCAGTGGGTTACTCATCGACTTCTTTGGGTTTACGCTCCAGTGGGGCTAGGCAGTGTGTTGCTCACTAAATTTTAGGGTTTACCCTCTAGTAGAGACTGGGCAGTGGGTCACCCGACTCTTTTAGGGTCTACCCTCCAGCAGAGACTGGGCAGTGGGTCACCCAACACTTTTAGAGTCTACCCTCCAGCAGAGACTTAGTAGTGGGTCACCCGACACTCTTAGGGTCTACCCTCCAGCAGAGACTGGGTAGTGGGTCACCCGACGACCTCTTAGGGTCTACCCTCCAGCAGGGCTTTGCAGTGGGTCGCCCGTCGTCTAGTTTCAGGTCTACCCTCCGGCAAGGCTGGGAAGTGGGTCTCCTGTCGACTTATTCCAGGTCTACCCTCCAGTGAGGCTGGGCAGTGGGTCGCCTGATAATGTGTTATAGTGTACCCTCCAGCAGGGCTGGGCAGTGGGTCGCCTGATGACGACTTATGGTTTACCCTCCAGTAGGGCTGGGCAGTGGGTCACCCAGTATCTTATTATGGTCTACCCTCCAGCGGGGCTGGGCAGTGGGTCGCTGGATGATGTGTTATGGTTTACCCTCCAGCAATACTAGGAAGTGGGTCACTCGATATCTGGTTATGAATTACCCTCCAGCAGGGCTGGGCAGTGGGACACCTGTTGGCATTCCAGGCTCTGTCCTTTCTACTAGGCAAGCCTGTGGCTTTCCTCTGTGACTACCAGAGCGGGACCCCTAGCTACGGGGCAGTGTTGTGACGACCTTGACTTTGAGGATACCTCTTGACTGCGGGGAAGTGATGAGGTGTTGTTTGGTTTAACCCGGAGCTCTCAAGTACGAGGGGCACTTTCCCCCACCGAGACGCATCCTTGTGACGTGACCTAAAACCATGCGGGCGAGTCAGTGCCGCCCAAAGCGGATAGTGTCCAGGTGAGGTGGTTTGAGCCACTTGACTTGTAGTTTGGGGCAGACGTACGGGATGCTGGGCATCGATGGAGTTTACTCCTGTGACTGTTGGCTACTCATTTTCTTGGGCTGAGCTACGGGACGGAGATCCCATTACGAGCTTGTTCGGGCTTCTTGTAGAGCATATATATATATATATATGTATATACCTTGTTTGAGTACCCACTTCTTGGGCTTGGTTTCTCTCCCTCTAGGAGAGGTGAAGACGCGCGTGGTATGACACGTGCTTTCCATGTCTAGCTTCTCGTGGTTGGATGAGTGTACTCTCCTGCTATAGGTAGCGAAGACTCGACAGGAAGTTCATCTTCTCACCGTATACAACCCCTTGTTCCTGGACGAGTCTACTTCCTTTCTCTTGTTGGGTTGAGCTGGACTCTTTACTGCACCCTCAGTTGGACTCCTTTACTTTCCCCTTTCGCTCTACTGCTCACCCTTCGGTACCTTCTTTGTTACTCCCTCAAGCCTTCAGGGTATCCTACTGAGTATTTTTATACTCACCCCTTCTTGGGCTTTTCCCGCACTTGGTGTGCCCTTACAGACGACATAGAGGTTGGTCGTGACTTTAGTGGAGTGTAGGAGTTCGGGAGCTTGGACCGCATGCGATGGTCGTGGCCGGGTTCCAGACGGGAGACCCGTCAGCTGTTTCTTTTTGTTTACCTATTGCCGAGTTGTGGCACTTTTTGTTTAGGAGTGTGTTTTTTCCCTTTTATTTTCGGTTTGTACGTTGTACTGTTTAAAGGTCGATGCACACTTGTGGTACATATATAGCAGTTTTTCTTTTTACTCTACTTGTTCTTTCATTTAATCTGCACTTTTTCATTGAGTGTGATGCGTGTGTGTGTACAGGTACTTAGGAAAAGGCCTCCCCAAGTTGTTGTGCCTTCGGCGCTAGTCGCCATCTCCTGGCCTATAGAGGCAGGCTTGGGGTAGTTGCGGCTCGAGCCCGGGTAGGGTTGGTTCTTGACATGAATACCTTAATCATGCATTCTCTTCAAAAAATGAATACCCACTGAACATTAGTGAAAACATGAATTCTATCAGAAGATAACTCTTTCCACATACAAAAATCCCATAATTTCTATATACTCAGACCATGATATAAATTTTTCCTTATATCAGTCATGAGCTCATTAATAGTATCAAACATTTCATTATCTCTTTATCCCTTCATTATGTGCATATAATCTTATTTCCAAAAAATATCTGAATAACCTTTCATGGTTACTAGTACCATTCAACATATACTTTCAAATACATTAGGAAAAAAAATAGTGTAACAATCCTTAGATGTTTCTTTATTCCATAGTACCAAGAAATAACCTATACAACATAACTCTTCATAAACCTAATATCATTCCACTACCTTCTTAAGACATTGACCAAGCTTCCTCATTTTATTCCTCAACACTTCTTTCATCTCATATATCATTTGTAGTCTCTTCATAATGATCAACATAAATACTACCCATACGACAATGCTGATTCTCTTCATGAGACTTTCCCTTTGGGAATTGGTTTTCATAATGCCCATACATTCCATATTTAAAACATTTAACCATTGTTGATGTATTAGCAATACCATTATCCATGTCCAAGGAGTTAACTGACCCTTTTCCGATTCATTTACTGGATTTGTGTCCTTTTTTCCACACCAAAAGAATCATTCAGTTCCTTTGAAACATTCTCCTTGATGCCTCTTCTCACATTATTTAAATGATTGAAATTGAACATTCTTTCCTTTATGATCATTATGAAACTCCAACATTCTCTTATTAGCTGAGCCAGGAAACTTACCAATGTTGAGATTATTGATCATATTATGAGATTTCTGATTAGGAATAATAATGATTTTTAGACATCCAAATCCCATTTCATTTGGTCTCTCATGAAGAATATCATTCCTTTGTCCATCATATTATTCATTAACATGAATCCTCATGTTTCCTGCCCTTTCTAAAAACCCAAAAAAAATAGTATGAGAGGAAAAACAACATAATCAAGTGGGGTAATTTCAATATATAACATCTTAGGTTTAATTCTAGGATCGTTACCGTAATTCTATGACTATGAACTATACTTTTACATAACCTTAGGGAAATCCCTAGACATAACTTAGAAATATCTATAGAGATCTCACTAATGTTTTTTCATCCTAGTTTCTAATGTTTGACTAAACCATTCCTCTGATACCAACTATAGAGACCCCAAACATGATGTGCATGGTCATTAAATTACTTTTTAGGAATAAATAATACATAGAAAAAACCAACACTCAAGGACTGTAATAGTTTAGAGTCTTTGAAAACTCAGAACATAATCTTCTAATCTTGGTGAAAGATCTTCAACATCCCTCATAAGGATCTTCCCCTTTTGTTTTCTTACCTAAAACTTTTCATTATATCCTGGGGAAAAGAAAACATATAAAGGGTGACCTCAAATGCTTAACAAGGGTAAGAAAGGTGATAATAGAACAAACCATATAAATTTGAACTTAAAAACATGAACACAATGTTTAAACATCAAAATCATGAGCAATGACATAAAACATGGCAGTACGTAAGGCATAGATCATAATGGTACATCAATCATCATAAAATACAATGGGAATAAATCATGTAATTGTGGTAAACCATTATGTACATGATATGATTTCCATTGTATCCAAGGCATTGCTACCAAGACCAACTTAGTGGACAATGTCCCTTTCTGAATCGAGTCCACTCCTCGTTCCAGTCCTGTAACACTGAACCAGATTAACTTACCGTTCTAGCCATGTCTATCTCATGAGATATAAATCATTACCCAACACATTGGAGGGAGATATAGGTCTCACCCATCTCATAATGAAATCATTCTTACTTGTGCCACGACATAAACATAAATCATTCATCATATCCCAAAGAATAAAATGGTTTTCATAAACATCATCCCATCATAACGTAATCCATATAAAACAAATGGATATCATTTCATCATAATAAAAGTGAAACCATGTAAATCACAAGGAAATTATCCATGAAACATAATCATACTAAATAATTTCATCTTAAATGGAAAATAGTTTTGACAAAACACTTGAAATGAATTCTTGAGGAAAATATCCTTTCTTATTCAAAATCATTTTATTTTCTCAACACGCCATGCAATTTTAAAAGAAAATATTTTTTTTTTAAAATGATCATGAAATCTTGGATAGTAAGATTCATGGAAATAATGCATTATAAATTTTCTAAAACTTGTTCATGCCGTATAAGTTAAAAATACATTCTCCTCGTAATTTTTCCAGAAAAATCATAAAGTTCATCATTTGGTAAACAAAAGAAATATTCCTTCTATACCATGGGGTAAAAGTAAAAATGGGTAAAAAGGACATTAAAAATAAATGAAAACCTTTTTATAAAACATGGACATGGATGATAAAAATAACCCTAGTAAATACTTACGAATAAACAATCTCCGATAAAAATGATATTGGAAATGTTATCCCTTACCTTTAGTCCAATTTCTTCCGTATGTGTCTAGGACTCCTCTTCCCCGACGCACCTCCTTTAAACATCTTCTTAGAGAACTAGAGTTGTTCTTTTGAGAAGACCATAACCTCTATGATATAACTAGAGAGGGTGAGAAGAGGAATTTTCAGGGTTTGGCTGAGCTTCAAGCCTCAAAAGGGTGTGAAGAGAAGAGAGAAGGGGAGCCCTTTTTATAAGGGAGGAGAGGGCCACCTTTGGTAGCATAAGAAATATTAATTTATATCAAATTAAAAATCACCTATAAACCACCAAAAATGACTCAAACCTGAATATTAGATGAGATATGGTTGTAATCTCATCAACCAATAAAATTTAGTCATTTTGGGAATTTATTTTAAACATTATCAACATGATTTATCCTTATTTAATCTATTTATTTTTATTTGTGGTAAAAAGAATCTAAATTTTAAATTTATTAAAATAATTACTTATGTGTTGTAAATTGTACATAATTAGATAATTTATGACATTTTCGACAACATAAATTTCATTTTGTAATTTTAAAATCTTTTTGTGATTTTTAAACAATTTTATAATATATTATTTTTATAAAATAACAATAGTGTAAATTTTGACATTATTGATTTATTTTAATTTAAATAAAATCCACACAGTGGATATATTCTAAAAAAATATTTAATAGATTCCTAACATTTCATATATATCTAGAAAATTCGTGGAGCACATTAAATAGTTCATATAATATTTATTTTATTATTTTTAAAACCGTTTATTTATTATATCTCTTAATAAAATAATTATAACAACATTTTGGAATAATTTTTATTATAATTATTTGTTTCATGAAAAATAAAACTAAAATCATATGATGAATATAAATCTCATATATTTTATAATAATACTTTTACTCGAATTTATCTTCTTAAAATCACAACATGTAAATAGTTTTATTTTTTAATTTATGAAGGTGACACCTTTGGAATCATTTAAAATAAAATAATATAAGTTTCATAATCTTCTTTATAAGGATAAAAATGGACACAAATTCTTCCATTGGATTCTTAGGGTTTATATATACACTACCAATAAGTCTTGGTCAGGTTTTTGGGCCTTTTGATGTGTATTAGTATTTTAATAAAAACTATATTATTTATTTTTCACTAAATAAATAATTTCTGCATCATTAATGTATAAGATAATAATGTAAATAAATAAATCATAAAAATTAAAAATAAATTACCCTGAAAAATAAAAATATTTTATCTTTAAAATGAGTATCTATAACGGAATTTATATTCTGTATACCCTTATATTAAAATTTGTTTAATTATTAAAGTTTGAGTTAGGCATATCTCACTTTCTTTTAAATAAAATAAATTAAAGGTCATAATCACATCCATGTGGGTTATAATGGATTCAAATTAGACCAAAATATGAAATAGGACTAAATATAATCATAAAATTATTTTAAGATAGGTTTTATGGTAATTTGATTATATTATATTTACCCTCAATTAACTGATTTACCTTTATCTTTGGTAAATAAAATTTATCGAAGTCACTATTCATAGTGCCCAAAAATAAAAAGTACCCCATTAACATAATTTGGAAATAATGATTCCAAATATGGAATCCATCTTTCCTAATTCAAATCATAGAAGTTGTAGAAATTAATTTTAAATTAATCCCGTTGTTAAGAAAACGAGTTTTAAAAGTTAAAACATTGCAAAAGGATGAAATGATTTTACCTATGAAACCAATGTAAAGTCAATGATAATGACATACGTTATTTTAAATGGTAAAAATATATTTTATTTATACTTTAGAACCATTCAATATTATAATTGAACCATATAAATTATCTCAATGAAAAAAGTTGTTTTTAATTAAAATGTAGCATATTTTACTATTCATCAAAATAAGAATCTTATCAGAAAAATATTGAAAATATATCCGATGTAATTTTTTATATCATGAATCAAAAGAAGAATTTTATTTTGTCAAATTTTACATATAAACATGTCAAAAACTAAATTTAATTTCAGTGCGCCATCAAAAGGCAACAAAACTGCATTTTTTGAAAAATAATTATTTTACCCAAAAAATTTATTTTGTTCTCATACAATGTTCTAGAAAATATTTAAGATGAATAATAATGTTATAAAATTTAATATTTAGTTAATACTATTCATAATGGCTATTTTATATTAATATTATAACCATATATCATTCTTTAGTGAACCCGAGAATTGCGTACAACACACACTATCAAGGAATGTCGTGATTGCGTGTAATGCAAGCCAAGTCAGGGTTGCGTGTAGTGCAAGACTTATTTATTGTTGCGTATAACAAAATAGAACCATATTTAATTTATACATTATATATATTTATACACAGACAATGTTTCATAGAATAATAACTATTAAACCAACTTGAAATTCTGGGTAACACGATCCAAGATTAGTGCTGCGTGTACTGCAAGCTAATACGGTGATGCGTATAGCGAAAGATAATATTGGTGTAGCGTACAACAAAATATATATAATTAAAAAGAATATATCTTATTAAATCTCAGTGCATTACATTGAAGAAGTCATGCATAAGAAGGATTTTATATAATATTGGGTGGTGAATACTATCTTAATGAAAAATTTCCCTCCATTGTCTCTTTTGAATCAGATCTATCTCGCGATAACACTTAAATGAATATAATATTATACCCATGAAATAATTTCACCGAATAATCAATTATATCCACTTGATTTTCCACTATCGTAATATATACATCTAATTGAAGCTATTACAAACATAAAAAATGAGCTGGATTTGGATGGAATCTGATGAGATGAGATATTTGCAAAAACGCATCTATACCAATCAACAGATTTGGTAAAGGATACTCATTGGAAACTTGAAGTAGATACTTAGTGACCCAGAATAGTCTAACCTATCTAATAACATATTACCCTATTTTTTATTTCTATATTTAGCTAACAATGTTTAAATTTTCAATAAAAACGAGGTCAACAATGTAAAACAATAATGAAATACTTTATCGATATGTATATTATTTATGTGGACGTTGAGATGTGACTACATGTCGACATAAATATTTAATCTTCACTGTGATATCTTAAACGTGACTCAATCCCATTATAGAGGTCTCTCACACCTCTTCAAAATAATGAGGTGATAGGAATTGGGGACTATACAAAGCCTCAATGGGGTACATTTTTATTAATGAATAATAAATATTATTATAAGAAAACTCAAAATGTCCCAAATGGATATCCCATAATCCAAAAAATTCCTAGATAATACCATGGAGTATATCCTCTAACATCTAAATATAAATATCTATTAAATCAATAGTCTTTAGATAAAAAATTCTACCCATTCTGAACTAATTCCTCATTAACTTTAGTAGACTTCTAGAATCGAAAGTAAACCTAGGATCCCTACCAGATAAAATGTATTTGTAACCCCATGGAACCTCACAAACATTTGCATATATAAATTTCAGGCATCATTAACCATTGTGTTCTATGTAATAATAATAAAATGATAATATTTTATCAACTAATAAATCACTACACAGATAAAATTCTTTTCATGGGGAGTCTGTGTTAATCCCTGATTGAAGTCAATGGAAAACATATCCCATTTCAAAGAAATCTCTAGAAATGGATAGGAAAGAGAAGAAATATATAATTGTTATTCCATTATTGAATAATATATATATAAATGTGGAACCTATTTAGAAATTCCACGCTTCATACTAAACTAGAAGGCAATCCACCCCATGTAATGGTACATCTTTTTTGTTTCATGGGTCAATGAATCAAAATGTTCTATTATAATCATAAAACACTAAATACCACACCGATGATAGAATGAAAAAGTACTCCTTAAATTAGATATTACCATTAGATTGGAGAGACCATCCATTCACACAATAAATGTTTTCCCTAATTCAAATTAACATTTCATATTGATATTGACCTTATAGAATATATTAAAGAAGAGATGAGGATAATTGAACTGTAATCAATACTATACCTAAATCATCATCTTACACATCCAGATGCAACTGACTGAAGAGACCCTTGAGAAAAAATCATCCTCTAATTCAAATCAAACATGTGGTTAAAATTTCTAAATAAGAAAATTTGTGATGAAATCCCCTTCCCCTGAGGTGTAAAAGATTTTGATGTCAAAATTTTGAAGGTATTCCACCCACAACCTATTTCTAAAATGATAATCTATCCAAGGAGTGATATAACTCAAACTATTATGGTCAAAAAAGGCCATGAACCTATAACCAAATATATTTTATCATCAGGATATATGTACAATTTTAACTACAACAAACTCTTGATCATGGGTGGGGTAAATTTTATCTTGTTAATGAATATAAAAAGATCCATAGTCCACAACCTGATTATAATTTATATTAAAAAAATGTATAATAACACTAGAAGTATCAAAATATACTATATACACATTAAGGGGAACATGTACGATTAAAAAATAAGATAATAACATAAGCTAATTCAAGCTATCAAAGGAATTCTAATATTTATCACACCATATGAACATCACCCCTATCATGGTAGAGGCATTCAAATGTGATAATGAATTAATTTAACCCTTATTTAATATCCGATAATATCTAGATAGTTCTAGTAAACTCTATATATTGAAGACATTCCAATTTTCTTACAATAACATGACAAACAATACCTTATCAAGGTCATATATTTTTTCATGTATTGAAATCATGTTACATAATAACATCAAATAAAGAATTAATAAATTGTATTTTATTATATTTCTATATAGGCCGAGACCCCTTAGATGGTTCAATATTGTATTCAAATGGATCTCATTATCACACATAGATATCTAATGTACTGGGATATCATTCAAAAACACTATGATAAGGATATCAAGATATTGATATAAAAACATGCCCATTATGTCCATAAAAACGGTTTGATGTTTAGTGTGACCAATAGAAATTAATAGATATTTACAATTTCCAAACATACTTCTAATAGTGGTCTTTAGAATATCAGAATCCTGAATCATGAGGTGACGATATCCCACTGAAATTCTATTTTTGAAAATACCTTCTCTCTCATTAAATGATCAAAAATTTCATCCATATAGTAAAAGAATGATTATTTTTAATAGTCATTTTATTCATCTGTTTATAGTCTATGTACAAAAAAGTGAACTATAAGACTTCTTTGAAATATTCATAGGGCATACCATAATAAAACACTTGGGTGGTAAAAAAAGTTCCATATGAACATCCATCTAGTTCTTGAAATTTTTACCATTGTAGGTGCTATAAAATAGGATGGGATAGAAATATTCTGCATACACTACATCATAAAAATCAATAAATCTACCATTATCTCTAGAGGAAAACTGGTATATCATTTTAGAAAAAAAAACGGTATGTGAGGAACGACCAAAAAAAGAATAATAGGAAATAAATATGATTACACTCAACCATAATGGATTACAACATGTTCATGATCTCTAGTTGGGGATGTCCTACATCAATAAACCTCAGAACCTAAGTTCCCTAACACAATCAAGATGTCCCATCAGAATCGAGGAATGTGATAGGTGGATAATAATAATAATTATTAGGATGACGAGAAACTATCAAATCTATACATAAGATTATTTTTAATATATAAATTCCAGGAATATTGAAATCTAAGACCATATAAATGTTAACTATTATTATAGAAAAATGTTTAAACCAACACCAATGTTCATTCATATTTTAAAGTGGGTATTTTAGCTACATGAAAAATTAAATTATAACCTTATGATTTTTTAGCACATAAAACATTTGGTGGATATAAATAAGTGAGATGAACATGCATCAAATAGAGAAGTTCATAAATAATATTAAATAAAAATGTCACCTATCACTTCGATCAGTCCCACTTCAATAATAAACTAGAATATTATCCAATGTGTGAAAGGGCATCACTCCTGAGGCATGTGGTTGGATCCTTGTATACACTACAACATATGAATGAGTTTTAGTGTACTTTGGAAATGATGATCTGAGATTATATTGGAGAATCGAAATATAATAGAGGAAACGAAATTTATGGCCTATGTTTCAAAAATAATTTCATATCCATAGATGTGTGGGAGAAGTATATCGGTTAATCCCTAAATTTTGAAACTAATAAAAATTGATAGGTACTCTATCGGATGTTGATGGTGGTGTAAAGGAGGATCTATATCGAGAACCACCTTCACCACCCTTGTGACAATCATGATACTTTCTCTTCCTTCATTGTGTGCTACTAAAACTAAGAATCGGTGGAATACAAAGGGAAGAGTATTCAATAATTCATAAAATAATGATTTATTTAATAATATACCTACCAACTATCTCTAAAAAGTTAGAAATATTTACCGCATACAAATATGATTGAATTTTTTTGCTGCAAAACCTATAGGATCTTATGAGCATTAAGCTAATTAATCACTACTTCCCTATAGTAAAATGAACTATATCAAACAAGAAGTTAGTATACTCCGACACCTAGCACAAACATGTTTTCAAAATCACAACTCTATATAATTTTCTATCATTAGATTCTCTAGTCCAATCTTATTAAAGAACAGAGTATTGAAACCCTTCTAATCAAATCCCACATGAAATCTCCCTTTGGACATGCAATCCTTCCACATATTGTAATGACCAACAAATTAGAACATCCCACACTTAACATTGATATCCTATAGTTTCTCTAGGGTTTTAAATACCCAATAGATCATTAATGTTGAACCCTCCGGAGATTTTTGTTGAAAAAATATTTTGATAATCCCAATTATGCTCAACTATAGTTTGATAATACCTATATTGATTAATGATTAATTACTTATTTCAGTATTTCTGTACACCATGAACATATTCATATGTTATAATATTTACATTATCTTCAGATAATTGGGTTACTAGATGGATATATACTCTAACATAACCCATTCTGCCAATAGAATGCTTAAACAAACAAGTGGTCACCGTTACAGAACAAAGCTACGAATTTGTGAAGTCCACTGTTAGGTATAAGGTCACCGATACATCATGTCCACCGGTATAAAAAGTCTACCGATACGTGAAGGTCACCGATATAGACAAGTCACCATTATTCAAGCCTACTGTTACAGACAAGTCACCATTATCCAAGCCTACCGTTACAGAAAAGTTACCGAAGGAAGTCAACCGATACACCAAGGAAGCTACCTGTACATGAAGGCTACCATTACACGAAAGGTCACCAGTACATTAGGTCTACCGCTACCGGTCAAGTCTACCGACAGCCATGAAGTATACCAAAAGAAAGGCTACCGTTACACAAGAGGTTACCGATATAAGAGGATTCTGATACAAAGACCTACCATGACACAAGGATACAGATATCCAAAGCTACCCTTCCACAGAATCCGATGCTGCGTTAATTTCATTATCATTGTTTAATCTAACCAACGGTCATATTAGGTATATTTTAATGCTCTTACATTTATTTAATGAATGTTGTTGGATGTCAGGGAATCGTACCTCGTACCTGCAAAAAGAAATCATTTCTTTTGCCGGATCTTGTGCCATAAAAATAAGAAGTCCTTGTTGCTGCAAGTGACAAGCAAAATAAAGAAGTGGTCTACAAGTGACATACACAAGAAGATATCATACAGATATACATGCATGACCAAGAAGACACATAATCTCATACACAGTCACGCTTACTCAAGAAGAGCTCTGTACATTCACGAGGATTTTGAAGAACTTCATTGACTAAATTTTCACTGTCTCTGAACCTGGATGTCAAGCAGACTCCACTCTGTTTTCCAGAAAAAAACCAGAAGAGGAATTATAACCATTTATAATCATTCTGAAGGAGTCCAGAGCTACAATGCAATCACTAGAACCATTCTAAACTCTGTATCTTGCATAGCGATTTATTATTTACATTACGAGCAGTGTGTGTCATCAGTTTTAATTTACACATACACAGTCTCTTGAACCTTAACTGGAGGATCTGTAAATCCTCATTAAAATTACTAACATCTTCTATTTCCCACTATGGATAGTGGTAGAGGTCGTGTGTGACCTGGACAGTTGTCTTTGCTGTTGTTTTTGTTTCCCACATAGAACTGTGGTAGAGGTCTTTGACTTGGACAGTTGTAAACTGTTGTGAACCCCGATCCAGGGTGTGGATCAAATTTTTATAAATTGTTGAGAGGACTAAGCCTCAACTTGAGACTGAACCTCTTGGTTATATCTGTTGTGCTTCATTTAGTTTTATCTAAAACCTTTTTATTCCGCTGCTAAGTGATTTAAAAATTAAACTGTTTTTCAAAGATACTCTGATAATTGAATTACCAAGTGTTTGCATTATTTGTAAATCATTAGGTTAGCTTCAAAAGCTAATCTGATCTTCTGATTGGATTAACTGGGAATTAATAAATCCCTTGAGAGCCTAAATGAATGTTTTCTTTAGTTCAAATTCACTAAAATTCAATTAGTATGATAAATTGGGGGATTTTAGAAAAGGATTTTAAACAGAAATTTTAATTGGAACTCAATTCACCCCCCACCCCCCTCATGAGTGTCCACTCTAACCAACAATTTACAACCAATCCAAAAAATCTTATGTATCACTCACACCCATAAATTAAGAGGGATTAACATGTATGAAGTATCATTCTAATTACCTACCTCATATTGATTTTGGGTTTTTATCAACATGTTGGTTTTTAACATTTGGTAATTTATGATCCAGAAAACCAACATCCCACATGATCACATCTAATAAATTATAGTTCAGTGTAAGAATCATTTGAAGAGAACCTCTTACTGAACCATCCTATAGATCCTAGGGTAGAAGTCTCATATTCAATCTCCTAAAAACTATAAATAGAAGAACAAAATCAGATAATCGTTTAATATATACTTATGATTAAATAACTCAATATGAAACTATAATCAAGATAGAAACCCAACACATGAAACACACATGCTAACATCTCATTAAATCATGTGGCTCATGATTACACGAGCTATCTGTTTACATAACAAAACATGTCTATCAAGTCATCAAAATACTATCTCTTGTCTTCCAGAAAACCTATAACAAGCAAACATGATGAAATCCTCCCTTTAATACATATTTTTAATGTACTAAGATTGTATTTCCATTTTAAACTGGTTTATGTATCGATTATCTACCGACTCTAGGGTCGTCTACAAACCCAATAGGTGGAGAACTAGCACATGGTCATTAAAAAATAGCTATAGGGAATGATTTCATGAATCGTGAAACAAGATACATTATATATAGACACACAAACACACACACACAAAGGAACACTTATAGATAGATAAAAAAATAAATATTCCATAAATCATTAAATGAAAACAAAAATGATACAACCAAAACTATTTAGATCAAATCATAAAGGAAATTTAATAAAAATGGTCCTCAAAAAAAATAAAATGATACTCCATGTTATAAGTTGTCATGGCCCAGCAATCATTACTCTAGATACACATACGTAGCTGATAGAGAGCTCACTACCTCACTACAGTTCCATTCCCTTCCTAGAATCCAAGGATAATGCAAGGTCTTCTGACCCATAAGGGAGTGTTAAGGCAGTGAGATAATAGTATCAATAGGATCCCTACTAGGTTTTCAATAGCATGTATTTATATAAAGACTCCCACTATTGTCATATTGAAATAAAACAAGGCTTGATATTAGTTAAAAAAATTATAATAAAATCAGGTTTAATAGTTCACTTTTTAAAGTGATCCACAGTAATTCCAAGTGAAATAGATTCATAGAATAATATCCACACAAATTTATCTATTAATGTAAAATTTCATATCAAATTCAAAAAGTTACAAATCCAATGAATATTGTTATTGGAATTCAAGTATAACATATTGTTTATCGAGATGGGTCACTAATACATAAATCACAACTAGTAACCAATACATGACCCAGGAACCCATCAACCCTAGTCTACGTAAAATAGCAACACCACATAATGTGAACCCTCCAACCATGAAAACATTTCTCAGATACAAATGCAACACATTTTAGGATTGGATGAAAACTATAGAATGTTGATGATCCAAAATAAACCACCATCCACCTATGTTCCCAATTCTATAGAGTGAAAGTTATTTCAAATAAGTTCAACAGAGAATCATATTTGAGAAAAAAATTTAAAAACCTATTTATTCATTAAAAAATATCTTCGATACCCCATTTAAAAATCAATTTAACATTGCATTGAAAAATAAATATATTTTATAAAAAAGTGGGGAAAATTATCTATTTACAATAACCCATTTACAAAGACATGTTAGAAATTTAATAAAAATAACTTAAAATTACCTTAAATAAATGAAAACCATTCATTTTTCAACAAACATTTAACATAGATGGATCAAAAAACCGAAAAATTAGGTCACACAAAAGCTAAAATAGGATCCACACCCATTCATAGGAAAGGGGACAGAAGGAAAACGAAGGGATGTCCAACAAAAAGCACCAGCAACAATGAATTCTACTTTATAGACCAAGGAAATAAAAACCCACATTATTCCCTCACCAAATAATCTGAATAAATAAGTTAATGTACAATAGTCTGCCATGGATGAGGAAAAATAAGAAAGCATAGAGTTGGGAAGAGGGAAACAAAACAAAATAAACAAAGGATATATCCACCAATTATTTGGATGAAAGAAAATAAAATGGGGATTATATTTCCTAAAGGGATGTGTTGAGTCAATAATGTTTCCTTATTAATTTTCCATTCCTATATGTTTTGAAAATCATAAACCCTCTATCTTAAAAAAAATTATTTCCCTAATGTTCTTCCCTAATAACGAAAATTTTCCTTCCCCAAAGAATTTTATCCTTCCCTATTTTTCATTTTTCATATTTTAGCCTCTCTAAATATAAAACTTTATATTCGTAAGTGTAAAATTAAATTTGACATCTAATACCTCATAATTCTATAATTACATAGATATTGAGTATTCTGTTTTCAGGATATGAATTCAGTTTCAGAATTCTATAAAATTCAGACTATGAATTCTATAAAATTTAGACTCTAAATTATCTGAAATTTAGACTCTGAATCCTCCTAAATTCAGAGTCTGAATTATCTGAAATTCAGACTCTGTGTTCTCAGAAATTTAGGTTCCTAATTATTTAGAATTCATACTAAGATTTCATTTGAATTACAACTCCGAATTTCTAATAATTCAGACTCTTAATTACTTATAATTCAAACTCTGAAATCCTTTGAATTCAGACTCTATGTTCCCTAGAATTCATACTCCGAATTACTTTTAATTTAGGTTCCGAATTCATTGAAAAACATAATCCAAATATCCATGTAATATAGACTCTGAATGTTTTCCACTTAGACTCTGAGCTTTTTTTCCTTAGACTCCAAAAAATATATTTGAAAGAGAAACCATATTTTTACCCACATTATAGTTAATATGTGAAGTCGTGCATTATGTTTCTAACCAACCATTGTTTGAGTGAAACATATACAGGTCCATCCAAAATTCAATGAAAAATATGACCATTGGAGGAGGGTGGAGACCATTAGAAAATGTGCATATAAATAGGATCTAATTTGAATTTGTTGTACATTGTTCTAAAACACTTGAAATTTCATGCTGGGGAAGTTCTTTCTAGAGAGAGGGACTATCATGCTTTGTGCGAACTGAACATCTGGTTCATATTTCTTCATGCGACTCTAATTTTTGTTGTTTAAAATCGAGGGCTTATAGTGAAAGGAAGACATAGGTGATAACTACATTAAAGTTCAATGTCTTCCTTGATAAGAAGACAGAGGTTCTGGTTACATTAATGTTCGGGGACTTCCATGATAAGGGAGACAGAGGTGTCAACTACCGTGTTGTTCGAGGGCTAGTAGGGATAGCAAGAAAGACTCTGATATTATTATCAAGGGCATACCCTAGTGTGGGTAAATCATACATTCTTGAAAATATAAATCAAGGGAACTTTATCCATGGTTGTTGGATAACCTATTTTTTGGGTTAAAAATTTTCTTACTTGTTACATCTATTGTTTCATGGTTGTTTTCTGCTGCATTTTGATTATTTAGTAAATTATAACTATCTTATACTTTCTCATACATGTATACTCTGATTAGTAATATTCAATACACTTTAAGGTATAATCTTTTTCCTTGTAAACTTTTCTTATGTTTCATTTCAAGAACCATATTTTCGGAATCTAGAAAGTTTGTAGAACTAAGAGGTATTGTGAACTTACCAAACATTAATAATAATAGAAGTTTTTAACCAACTGTTAAGGTTCCAAATGAATTTTTAAAGTAGACAATTCACCCCCACTTGTATATTGAGCATCTACATTATTATTCCGTCCGATAATTCGTATTAGAGGAGGTCTCTGAAATAATTTTATTCACATATAAGTTTTCTTTCTCAGTTTTCATTATTCTATATTTTTTACTTTCTTAGGATTTTTACCCTTGTTTAAAATATTTTATTACTAAAAAGATTTTAGGGAAAGATATTTTCTTTGAGATGGCAGGAATGAATGTTGGTTTGATTAAAAATCATAATCCTACTATACAACCTATATTTGATGGAAATGATTTTGAATATTGGAGAGATCGTATGATGACTTTTGTTATTCATACTGGTGTAGACAACATTTTAATTCTTACTGGAGATTACAAGATTTCTGATCAGGAATTCAGAACTTTTAGTAATCCTGAAAAGTCTGAATATCAACATTACTATATGGTATGCAATACTTTGTTATATTCCATGAACAAGATATAAATAGCCATATTTCTTCATGTGAAGATGAAAATTGTATTTGGAAGAATCTTGAAGTAACTCACTTTACAACATCCAATGTTATCGAAACAAGAAGAACTATGCTTAGATCTGAGTATCATAGTTTCTACTTTCCTTATGGAGAACCAGTGTGCAAGGTAAAAAAGAGGTTTATGACTGTTTATAACAGTTTTCAATCCATGGGTGAGAATTTTTTAGATGATTTAGCTCTTGTAGAAAAAGTCATAGATAACAACTATAGATGAAAATAGGAATGTTACCTAGATTTATCTTCATGAGATTTTGGGAACTCTTTGTAAACATGAGACAAGAATGTAGAGATATTCTGATATGATTATGAAAAATAATGAATGTGGCAGTGTTTTATTTACTATAACATCAAATCATATTAATTACAGGACTTCTGAGAGAGTTACATGATCAAAATCTACGAGGACTATTATTCAATCTGAATCTAGTGGAAGTGAAACTTCATAAAATGAGTTATCAAATTTTTTCGGAAGGATGAACATGATTTTTGGATAGAAGAACTTTCAATCTAGATACAAGAAGAAGAATGAAAGGGCAAGAAACACACAGAAGTTACTTGCTATGATTGAAAAATAAACTGGAATATAAGGCTAGATTGTCCTATGATTAAGATAAAATATTGAAAGGAAAAGCATTATGAGAGGAATATAAAGAAGTACTACATGGCTTAATCTAATAATATTTTGAATGCCAATGACACCTGGAGTGATAATGGTGGTTACTCTTCTAAAGAATCCTCATAGTATGAATCATTTGTTCAGATGATTCTTTGTCTATTTTCCAAGCTACATATTTGAAATCATTGTCTAATGGCTAAGGTACACAATAATGAATCCATAACCAATGTATCCTTGAATTATTATTATAGTGATAGTAAATATTATAAACCCTTGGATGAGGAATATTTTTCTGAGGGAGATAATACTTTACCTTCTTATGAAGAAGTCACTATGTTTTGTAAGCTCCTTGAAAATAAAAATTTTAAAGTCAAGAAAAAACATGATATGGAAATCTCTAGAATTATTCTTCTTACTAAGGAAATATCGGATCATTCTAAAGATCTTGATATGAAAACCCTTGATTTTGAATGTATTTCAAAAAATCTCGAGGAAGTTAATTCTTATAAGGATTATAATTTTAAGGATCTATAAAAATTAATTTCTATAAAAAATGTTTTAGTTAATAACTCATGTTCTAAAACTAATGTTATTTCAGATAAAAACATTTTTATTAAACATAAGATAGAAATATTTTCCTTGAGGTAGTGTTTCTAAATATTTACCTTTTGTAAAGAAAATTTTGATAAGATGTATTCCCAAATTCAACCTCTATGAAATATTTATGGTTTTGGTTATACTAGTTCAAAACCGATTTTTAGTTACAATTATTTTGTACATCAAAGTGCTCCATTCTGCAAAATGTTTCATTGTGGTGGGTATTGGGAAAAAATTGTTCCTTAAAAAAAACTCACTCTTTTGGTTTCCATAAAGCCCTTTTTTATGAAAATGTGGATTTCTAAACTTTTGCTTCATGAGGTTTCCGGATCCACAAGAATTGGTTTTTGAGGCACTAACACTTTTGTTTTCAAGAATTTAAAGATAACACCAACAGTAATACATGGTAAATGAATAGTGGATGTTCCTGGAATATGACTAGTAATGAAAACTTCTTTGAAAATAATATCAAGATGAAAAGAGGATAATTGTCTTTTAAATATAATGCTCAGGGAGAAATTATTATTATATGTAACATTGTTCATCTTGGATAAAAATTGATTTCAAATGTTTCATTTTTTAATGGACTCCAGCACAACCTCATTAGAATAAATCAATTATGTGGTGAAGGTTACCTTGTGAATTTTAGTAAGGAAATGTTTTTAGTACACAATTCCATTGAAGAGTTTATTCATTATTCCCATAGGAAAGATAATGTTTACACACTAAACCTAAGAAACCATAGGATCCATGATCTACCTTGTCTTTGTGCGATGGAATATAATTCATGGATATGGAATATATGGTTAGGATAATGTAACCATAGTATCCTATGCACACTCTTTAAAGAAAGAATAGTTAATGATCTACCCGAGCTTAGATTTGATTCTTAAAATATTTGTAATCTTCATCAATATGGAAAGGAAAATATATCATGTTTTAAATCAGTTTGTGATGTTTCAACCAATAATGCACTATAGTTGCTTCATATGAATCTTTTTGGTCCAACATAAACTAGAAGCATTGGAGACAAATATTATGTATTTTTCTTAGTTGATGATTATACTAGATTTACATTGGTATGTTTTCTAGAAAAGAAATCTGAATCTCTTTCTTATTTCCAAATTTTTATAGGCCATGATAAAAATGAGAAAAAACTTCCATTGATAACGATTCATAGTGATAATGGAGGAGAATTTCAAAAATCTGATTTTGAAACATTCTGTAGTAAAAAAAAGGCATTAATCATAACTTCTCAGCAATGATAAATCCTCAACAAAATGGTTTTGTCAAAAGAAGAAATAGAATTATTCAAGTGATAACTAGAACCATGTTGACTGAATATTTGATAGCCAATCATTTTTGGGCTGAATCTGTAAGTACTAATTTTTATATTATAAATTGAGTTTTGATTACACCTTTTCATAAGAAAACTACTTATGAGTTATGGAATGTTAGAAAACATAGACATTATTCTTCAAATTTGGTTATGGAATTTTCATAGGAAACTCCACAACCTCTAATGCTTAAATTGTTTTCAATAAAAATACTTATATTATTGAAGAAATAGTACATGTTAAATTTGATGAAACTAATTCTTTTGTTTTTACACAACCTCAACCTACATCTTTGGATGTGTTTTCAAAAAATGATTATCAATCCTTGATATAAGATCCTTATGATAAGGAAAATGGCCATGAAAATGTTTCTGTAGTATTTACCCAAAAATATTTCCTACCATTTGTTGATGAACAGGCTTTAGAAAACCCAAATCAGTTGTTTCTTAAGAATCATCCATAGTGATGGTATAATTGGGGATGTAAATAAACCCTTAAGGACTAGAAGTTCATTAATATATTAAATCGAACATCTAGATTTCTATTCCCAAATAAAACAAAAAATAACTAGTGAAGCATTAGGTGATGACAATTAGATAAATGCTATGCAAGATAAGCTAAATGAATTCGAAATGAATAATGTCTGGATCATGGTTGAAAGTCCTAAGGAAAATTCTATTATTAGAGTAAAATGGGTCTTTATAAATAAGCCTGATGAAAATGGAATCACAGTAAGAAATAAAAGCATGATTGGTTGCTAAAGACTATAAATAACAAGAAGAAATAGACTACTAAGAAACATATTCTCCAGTAGCTTGACTTGAATATATTCATATTCTATATTCATTTGCAGCATTTGTCAATTTCAAACATTTTCAAATGGATGTTAAATGTTCTTTCTTTAATGGTTATGTTCAAGAGGATGTTTTGGTTTTTACAACCACCTGGTTTTGAAGATTCAATACATCTTGAAAATGTTTTCAAACCTACTAAATATGTGTATATACTTAAACAAGTTCCTAGAGCCTGGTATGACAGACTAAGAAGATTTTTACCTCAAAACAATTATGTTAAATTAAATGATGATACAAATATTTTTATAAATAAAGATAATAAAAATGTTTTCATTGATCATATTTATGTTGATGACATTATATTTAGTTCAACATAGTTATCTTTAACGAATTCCTTTGTGGATCTAACGAAATCTGAGTTTGAAATGAGAAGGATGGGTGAGTTATCATTTTTCCTAGGTTTACAAATTTCTTAGAAACTATAAGGAACTTATATATATGAACATAAGTATATTAAATATCATCATAAAAGTATGGAAATGACAACACTAAGAGTATATGTACTCCCATTGGTACCTCAAATTAACATGATCATAATGAATCTGGGAAACCATTAGATAGAACATATTTTAGAGGTATGATAGGAAGACTACGTTACATGATAACTAGTCATATAGACTAAATTTTTTCGGTATGCATATGTGAAAAATATCAATACAATATTATGGAATATCATTTAAACAAAGTGAAAACGATTATTCACTACTTAATGGGAACCTGGGATCTTAGACTCTTTTATACTTCTGGAAATTATTTTGATTTAAATTTTTTTTAGATGCTAAATTTGGTAGATATAGAATGGATAGGAAAATTGCATCATGAACTTGTCATTTTTGAGAGATTCATTAGTTTATTGGTCATGAAAAAATAAACCCTCAGTAGAACTTTCCACTACTGATGCAGAATATATATCAGCTGAAAGTGGTTGTACTCAAGTATTGTGGATGCAACACACACTCACAGACTATGGTATGAGTTCTACCACAACACAAATTTACTATGATAATACTAGTTCCATTTCCTTAAGAAAAGATAATTCCTATAACTCTCATTAAACACATAGATATTACGCATCACATTTTTAGGTATCACACACAAAAAAGCGATATCATTCTTCAATTTATCGGAACACAAGATCAACTTGCTGAAATTTTCATAAAATATTTACACACTGGTAGATTTGAATACAGAAAACAGAAGTTTTCAAGGATAATCATAAAGTAATATACAATATTAACTTATTCTTGAAACATATATCCTTATAGTAAGAAATGATTTTTAATAGGGGGGGTATATTTCCTTATCAGTCATTTTTTTAAAATAAAATTTCATAGTAAATTTTTTTTGTAATGAATATCTTTGAAGTCAATTTTTTTTTGTGGTCGAAAATTTCGAAATCAAATGTTTCTTAGAATAATTTTTTTTTCATAATCCAACTTTCTAAATCTATTTTTATTCAAAAAGAATTTTTCCTCAGAATGAATAATCTTTTTAGAAATCTAAAAGGTATGTTTCCTATCCTAAATTTACATAATCTTCTTTTACTTGTTGATATTATCTACTTATTTTAAAATTTTCATATTCACCTTTCCTTAAATACAAATATTGTTCTTAAAAACCTCAAAATATTATAATCTATCAAAATCCTTCTTCGGCTATCATCTAAACATCAAATATTCTCAAGAATTTTTCAACTGTTGGATCAATCAGGGAAGCTAAAACATTGCTTCAATTGCCTATATAAATGAACCCCCAATAGTCATCCAAAATTGAACCCTCAGCTCATGCGCGCAAAATCACTTCACATCCTACTTAAGAAAATTCCAAATTTATTAGGTCTTTCTTAGTACTAAATGTCTAAACAAGTCTCTCCTCAGAATGAAATTTCAATCGTAAAGGAAATCTCTAAATGGGGGAATTATCATAAAAGGATGGAAGATCTAGACTTATTTGGTAAGTATGATTCAATCATCTCAAATAACGTCATGTTAAATGTCTTTGAGAGTGTAGTTGTATCAAAACCCAATTGAAAGGATCCGGTGATTCCAGAGTTCCCAGTGCAGTTTTATGAATATGTATCTTTTTTAATCTATGAGGCATAAAAAAATTTCTTTCAAATGATATGGTAAGAAATATTATTTCTCTTTTACAATGGTAGCCAGTTTTATGGGAATACCTTACAAAGGAGAAGCTAAATTTTGTTCACATAAGTTACATGATGATATATGATGTTTTAAAAAGGAAAAGGCCATAGAGTGCCTTGGTTTGGTTGGAGGTAAGACTTATATGATTCTTTATCTTTCTACACATTTGTGGATTCTATAACTTTGGGTTAAAGGCTTTATCATTATGAATATAAGAGATAAAAATACAATGAAGAAAATTGATATGTATGTTTTGGATTTCATAGTGAAAATCCAGAAGCTGAATCTGGTTAAGTATATTTTGGTAATGATTTAAAATATCAATAATGGGAATCTGATATCCTAGATTATCATGTATCCGATAATCCTATCAATGATAATTGTTTCTTGTTTTGAATCCATGAAAATTTCTTACAAATCAAAGTCAAGAAATTTCAGGGTAATGTTGCTAAGTGATGACAAACTCTAGAGAATGAAAAATTGATTTTCTGGTGAATTTGCAGAGTTTTATGATTTATCAAATAAAGAAGATGAAGATTTATAAAATTAAAAGATTTTATCTAAAACCTTTAAGAAAGGTTGAAGGATGAGCAATGTGAAGTAAATTCAAGGGATAAAAAAATTTTATGTGGCCAAGGATATTTAGTATGCACTTCAAAAAATACAGAAGCAAAAACCCTATCTTGATGAAGTAGTGGCTAAGTGGAGAGAAGAGAAGAAAAACTAAAAAGAAGGGGATCCTATGTTTGGTTTGGATCCTACTATGGCAAAAGCCCCGAAGATGTAAGCTATTGAAGATCTTGAGAATGAAGATAAAAGAAGAAGCAGGACAATTAATTTTCTGAAGTAGAAATAATTCATTCTCTTATTAATGATGCTGATAAAGCCTCCGAGAATATTCTAGTACAAGAATTGTTTTTCAAATAATTACTTTTAGCTAATCCGAGAAACAAGTTGGTGATTCCAGAACAACATCAAGAAGAAGAATAAGAAGAAGAATTACAAATAGAAATGGAAGAGTATGTTGAGGAATGAGTAGAACAAGAAGTGGACTATGAAAAAGAATAAGGAAGTGGTGACACTGATGACATGATACAACAAGTTGAATATTATCATGAGAAGTGAAGTCCTTATGAGAAGTTTACCATCCAAACTTATAAAGATAAATCTTCCAATCTTGCTACACATAGAAAGGATGACATGGATTAGAAAAAATCAATAAGAAATTTGAGGAATAAAGTAGTAATCATGATAATATTCATAAAGGAGAACCTCGGGTGGAAGATGAGAAGGAAAATTCTGTTGAAGATAAAATGGTTGAGCAATCAGACAATGAGCATGAATGACTAAAAAATGATCATACATTTCAAAAAAAAGATAAGGGTAAGAAGGTGATGGCTAATATTCCTACCATATCATTGGTTAGTAACAAAGATGCTGGTGCTTTATCAAAGTGGAAAGCCAATGTGCTTGAGAAGAATCATCATCATCAAAGCATTATAATTCAGAATCATCTTCTCTTATCCATGCCTTTGTTGTTCGGTCATTGAAGAAGATGGTTGGTAATATTTTGTTTTTTCCAACCATAGATTCAAGGTGTAAAATGCTTCAACATTCCTTAAATCAAAAAACATATTCAGTATCGATGGTGATGGATAAGTGTGTCAATATTGTGGTTGATTTCAATACTTTTTTCATTAATTATGAAGCCCATAAATGATCTTGCAAGAAGATGATTAGTTGTTCAAGGAAAAATATTGAAGATATGATAATTCTCGATGATTTTTAAGATAATGTCATGGATTATTTTGAAACTGAGTATGCTAAGATCAAATATCTCACTAAGTCTTTTGACGAAAATCTATTTCATGAAAAAACTACTAAGAAGAATTATGTGAATGATCTGAATGGGAATTGTATTTAGTTTCTCATATTTGGAAGATGGAAAGAGATAATAGAATCGAGCTTGTGGAAAACCATTCTAAACAAGAAGAATCCTTGAAGACTCAGACTGATATGCTTAATGCTCTGGAATAAAAAATTTGGTCGTTAGAAAAGAAAACTAAAGATCAAGATTAACTACTCAAGTGCATAGAATTTCATCCCAAAGAACTCAATAAGAATAAGACAGTACTGAATAAGCTGATGTTGAATGAAAAGGAAGGATAATTTTATTCCAAATATGATATTTTATTGTATCTCCCTGTTGAACAATTTCATTCAATCTTAATGAAATTCTTGTTGCACTTCATATTTCTGGTTGTTTTGTAATATTATTTCAGGTAACTTATTTTATTTTCTATTCCCTTTATTCATTTTTGATAATCACAAGGTGGGAGAAAGGAATGTCAAATAAATACTATGTAAAGAAAAAATTTCCCTAAGTTAGGGTGAGTTTTTATCATGATGATTTTCATATGTAAAAAAATGTAAAATCTCATTTAGGAAATCAAGAATATGATCCTTAGGTATTTCAAAGACAAAGGGAGAGTTAGTCATATTCATTATGAGGTATTTGTAAATTGAGATATGTTTTTTTTCAAGATCATAAAAATTTTGAAGTTCATATATTAATTTTAGTAAGGATGTTTGTGCTTTCCCAGAAGGGGGTGATTGTGGAGTCAATAAGGTTTATTTATGAAATTTCCATTCCTCTATATTTTGGAAGTAACAAACACTCTATCATAAGGAAAATTTTACTTACCAAATGTTTTTCCATAATATGTAAAATTTTCCTTCCCCATGTATTTTTATCCTAACCTATTTTTCATTGTTAATATTTTGGTCTCTCTAAATCTAACTCTTTTTATTAGTAAGAATAAAATTCATGTTCACATCTAAAACTTCAAAATTCTATAAATACTTAGATATAGAGTATTGTGTATTCAGAATCTGAATTTAGATTCCAAATTCTATAAAATTCAGACTTTGAATTCACAAAAATTCAGACTCCAAATTCTATGAAATTCAGACTTTGACTTCTCTGAAATTTAGACTCCGAATTCATTGAAACTCAGACACTGAATTCACTGAAATTCTGGTTCTGATTTCCATATTATTCAAGTTCCCAATTCTTTATAATTCAGGATCCTAATTCCTTAGAATTTAGACTCTTTATTCCTTATAATTCAGACTCCGAATTCCTTGAAATTCAGACATCGAATTCCGTAGAATCCGGACATTGAATTCCTTATAATTCAGACTCTGAATTCCTTATAATTTAGACTCCGAATTCCATAGTATTTAGGTTCCAAATTTCATATAATTCAGTTTCCTAATTCCTTGAAAAAAAGAATCCAGATATCCATGTAATATAGACTATGAATGTTTTCCACTTAGACTTTGAATTTTTTTCCATTTGCTCTATCAAAAAATATATTTGATAGAGCAACTATATTTTTACCCTTGTTATAGTTTTAAAACTATGTCATGGATTCTATATCTAAACAACCATTGTATGAGTGACACATCTATAGGTCCCTCCAAAATTGAAGGAAAAATATGACCATTGGCTGATGGAGCTGACCGTTGGAAATGTGACTTTAAATAGGAGCTCATTTGAACGATCTCATCACTGTTCTACAACTCTAGAGATTTCAAGCCGCTGAAGTGATTTATAGAGAGAGTGACTGTCATTCTTTGTGCGTATTGAACATTATGTTCGAATTACTTCATGCGACTATGATTGTTGTTGTGTACAATCGAGGGTATCCAGGGAATATAAGACAGTGGTGCCGACTACCATAAAGTTCAAGGACTTCCATGATAGTAATACAGAAGTGTCGACTACCTTAAAGTTTGAGGACTTCCTTAATAAGGACATCAGAGGATCTGACTACCTTGATGTTCGAGGGCATGCATGGATAACAATACAAACATTGATATTCTTATCGGGGGCTTACCCTGGTGTGGGTAAGACATAATTTCATGAATGTATAAATCATGGGACCTTAATTTGAGGTTTTTGGATACCATACTCTTTGGGTTAAAAGATTACATAATTGTTACATGTATTGTTACAAGTTTTTCATCCACTGGATTTTGATTATTAATGAATTTATTACTATATTATACTTTCTTATACATGTATACTCTGACTAATAAGATACTATATGTTCTATGGTAGAATCTTCTTCCTTGTAAACTTCTCTTATTTTTCATTTCCGGAACCATATCTCTAGAATATATCATGTTTTTAGAACTAATAAGTCTTATGAATTTACCTTGTTTAACATTATTAAATAATAGAATGTTTTAACCAACTTTAAATGTTCCCAAAGAATATTTAAATTATAAAATTCACCTCCCCTATTGTATATTGAGAATCAACATCATTATTTAGATCCTATAGGATTTAATTTTGTTACCCAATAATTAATATCAAATCAAGATGTATGTTATAATTCTATGGTATTTTGGTTTTTATACTCAACATAAATAAACAACACTATGAAAGAACCAAAACATCCATGTCTCAGAAAAATTGAAAATATGAGTACTATATTGTAATGGGAGAGACCATGCCAAGTGAGGACAGTCAAAACAACATTTGGGAGCACAATGAGATGACCAAAAAAATATGAATTCCAGGTAAGGGACCCTGACAATGGGAAGAACCCCATGTCATAGGACCTATGAGGCTACAATGAAGCCCATATCAACATTACAGCTCTACAAAATCAACCAAACCAAGAAAGATTCCCATAGGGATCTATATCGTAGCTAGGGTATCCATACCAAAAATATGACCAAAATAGTAGAATGAAAAAAACCAAAAACCCACATAACCCTCTTCCATAGGGTCCCCACCATTCCGCAAAATCCTAACATAAACCTTAACACATAGCTCAACGACATTGCTACCCAAAAAACAAATAATATCCCCAAACCTGGCACATAAACCTTCACGTCAAAACTCTCATCCAATCTAGATCAACTATAATAACACTAGTCATTCCCATATATCATTACATTACCTTAATAATAAGTTAACATCAAAATACAAACTAAGGATCATAATTTCTAGTGTCTTTGAATACAAGGTACCTAAAAATAAAATCATGGGAATAAAAAAATTTCTTAATTAATCATCCATTATGATATCCTAACATCCTTTGATTCCTAACATCATTATAGGATAACCTGGGGATATCGTAATCAAAGGGTTGAGCTAGTAATAATAGTAAGGGAATAAACATTAAAATAAAGCTTAGCACAAGGTTTAAACGTCGTAATATAATAATATTAAAAGCTCTGGAACATAAATTGACATATGGAACCATAACATGGGATTATATATTAATTAATTAATTGTAATTTTGTATCAACATTAATCAAGGAATTAGTATAAGTCAAAGATAATTGAAAATAGATGATACCATGTGAGGTATTGTTGTATATAGAGGAGCATGAGTTAAGGGTAACTACACAGACTATAGCACATAACATCTCATGAGACAAAACATTACCCATTTAATTGGAGTGAAGTCTAGGTGAACCATTCATAAAATGTGAATTGATATGTTTTACTCCTAAATAATCATACATAATCAATCAAACATAGACATAAAGGTTACCCATGGAAAGGATTGGGTATCATAATTATGTCAAAAGGATTATCAAACGGTAATATCCTAGTGATGTCCATGAAAGGATGGATTTAAATAATAGATGAACATTCATAAGGGAATATAACTACATAACATGTTATGAAATGCCAAATTGAAGTGAAAAAAGTGTTTAAGAAATTATTGAAGTATATCATTTTAGAATTGTTTAAGGGAAAACATTCAAGATTCATTAAAATGTTAGAGAGTTAAATGATTTTATAAAAATACAATTTAACAAGGGTATATTTCATGATAAAATAAGTGATTTTGAAAATATAAAGGAGTATTAAAATAGATATAGTGAACACTTGAAAATGGATTTGAAATTGTATGGTTCCTTTAAATGGGGTTGATTATCATGGAATAATTCATCATGGATAAATTTAAAAATAAGTGAATACACTAAAATAAGGATTAATGGATCATAATAAATGAGTTTTGAACAAATAACCATCATTTAGATAATGTAAATAAGAATTAAATTTAATTTAATTTGCATTAAAATAGACAATGAGTAACCCTAAGGAAGATTTGAGGTTCGAGATGAATCCCTTACATTATGTCCGAAACAATTCCGCACTAGATCTTAATGACATGAATAATAAAATAATATTAATTAATGAATAATTAAAAAACCAGTTATAAATTTAATATTTTATTGGTATATTTCTATTTAGTTCATTTATGTCACTTTTTGTGGGTTATGAAAATATATTTCATCACTTGGAAATGTGATTTTCTATGGATTTCATTATCAGTTTACTAGTATATCTGTACGGAATGACATGTAGAATGGGGTTATTTGTAAATGAATGAACATATATGTTATTAATTAGCTTATATAATATTAATATATCTTTTTTTCTAGAATTTATATTGATTCATTAGATTAATCTTCAATGATATCCATTTAGATTAATTTGTTTTTTTTATCCCAACAAACGCATTTTTTAAAAAAATTGTATCATGATTAAAAAAAGAATCTATATAATAAAATAAGATATAATACATATATTATAATATATTTAAACAATAAAAATGGTTTCATGACCCTCCATAGAGTCGAAATTGAATTATCGAATCATGTAGTCCATGAAGGTGGTAAATCGGCAACTCAATGATGATGTTTTCATTCATAGAATAAAAGGAAATTGAGAAGATAATTTATGAATATTATTTCCAAAAAACAGTATAAATTTCTCATATATGTAAGATATTGGAGTTTTCATTCCATTTATATGAGGTGAGGTGAGGAGGGAAAACAAAATAAAATAAATTGAAATGAAATTGAATGAAAATAGAAGAGGTTTTACCTCTTCATTCCATCTTCTTGAGAACCTCGTCAGGCAATATATTTTCATCTTTTGTTAGTATAAAAATCTACAGAAAATGTAGGATTGGTTTGGGAACATTATATGGAAGAATTTAGAATAAGATCAAAGATTTATATGAGTGAGAAAAATAGATGGCGAGGGATGATATTTATTGTTGAGGAGAGGGGTGTTTTCTCATTATTTTACTCAAGATTTTAATATTTTTCTCAAGATAATAAGTAGTGAAGATTCATGATATGAAAAGAGTAATTAGATCATGTGAGATTAAACCAATTTTGGTTACATCATCCATGAATAATTAATAGTGTATTTAACTTATAATGTACATAAACTGTAAAATATCATATTTTAGTATTCACCTAAAATTCAGGTATTTTTGAAAAATACCTTAAGTTTGCCATAAATTTTCTTGATGTTAGAGTTGATAACAAATCCATTTTATGGAAATAATTTTTTAAATTTGAGTAATTAATTTTTAATGGAAATCATAATTTACTTGACAAATAATCAATTTAAAATTATACCGCATTTTATATCATATTAAAAAAATAACTACCACCTAACAATATTATCTTATAATGATAAAAAATAAAAATATTTATTTATGAATAAATGTTATTAAAATAAATTTAAATTAAATTATTATATTATTCCTAAAATTATTATTAAATATTTTTGACTTACAAAAATAACAACAATTTATTTATAATTTAAAAAATATTTATTTACTTATAATATGATATAATTATATCTTATTGTCCCTTATAAAATGAATAAATTTTATTCTACTTTTAATGGGGACGTTACTAATCAATTGGATAGAGTACTATTCATTAGTGTAATATTAATATTCCAATGTTCAAGAAATAATTCATTAGTATAGGTTCCTTATCATCTAGATATGACTTTTTTTATTCATTCCTCATTTATAGATATTGCATTGTGTTCTCTTATGTTTTTATATTATATAACATAGTTATTAGAAGTAAACATATATAAATAAATCTTTTGGTCATTACATTATTCCCCCTTCTAAAATTTCTCCCTAGAAATTTTATTTTACATTATTTGATGAAAACATGTTCATGTAATTCTATTTCATTTATGGATCAGGTTCCCATGTCACCTCTTTGTACTTTTGGTTCCACCAAAGTACTATAATAAGGTGAATAATCCTATTGCGTAGAAACGTTTCTCAAGGATCCATGATCTTTACGGGTTGATCCTTGTAAGAAAGACCATTCTGTAACTATTCCACCAATATTGTTAGTACATGTGATGTATCAAGTACGTACTTCTTTAAGAGGGACACATGGAATATATAATGTACTTGAGACTTGTTTGATGGATGTTCTAGTCGATATTCCACATCATTTACCCGATCAAGGATCTTTAAGGGGTTGTTGTACCTAGTAATTTGTATACATTTCTCCTCAAATATCATGCTCCTCTTCCATAGATATATATAGAGGAATACTATTTCTCTGACCTTAAAATCATGGTCCCTCTTGATGATTTTCTTCCTAACTCTGTTGTCAACTTTGGGGTCCCTTGATGGGTTGCAGGATGGTTTTCAACTTCCCCGCCATTTCATTGATCATTTAATTTCCTATAATCTTATGTTCAACAAATTCATTCTAGCATGATGGTGTTCTATAAATTTTCCCATAAAAGGCTTCATATGGAGCCATTCAGATTCTCCACTGGAATGTATTGCAGTAAGAGTATATGGCTAGTGGTAGATTTCGGTCCCTTCCTCTATTGATGTATATAAAAAATTCTCTCATACTGTCTTCTTGGGTTTGAATATTATACTTATATTGGCCAATAGTTTAAGGAAGATAGGCTGTACTAAAGTTCAGCTCAGTGTTTAGATAATGTTAGATACTTTTCCAGAACATGTAGGTTTATCTATGATCTCGATTAAGTACAATATATAGTAGTACTCCATGCATCATTACCACTTATTTGAAGAATACACATGGAATTTCATCCCATGATAAGTCATATTGAATTGTTATAAACTGATTTATCCTTTTTTGATGATCCCTAATAACCCATGTAGCAGTTTTTCCTCTAGATGACTTTGGAAATCCAGTTACAAATTGCATGGTGATGTTTTCCCATTTCAATATTTGTATGGGTAATAGTTGAATTATACTTTTACACTTTTTCCTTTCAACCTTCACTTTCTGACATAGCAGCCACTTCGTTTTATTTTCAGTGATATATTTTTTCATAATGTCCCACCAATAGTTTTCTCGATGATCTCGATTCATAGTTTTTATCCATTAGTGTAATGAGATATTTGGGAAATATAATTCATTCAGAAGCTCTTTCTTTATAATTGTATTGTATGGTACACATATTCCTGACCCAAATAATATAATTCCAACCTCACTGATCTCTAATAGGGATGATTTCTCATTTTTTGATTTCTTTCTCTATTTTCTAAAATTTATAATCATTTTATGGAGTACCCTTTATTTTCTCTACAAGGGACAATTGAGAAATCATTAGAGAAAATATTGATGATGTTACCCCATTAATGATTCCTACATCTATCCATTAAAAATATATGATGATCAGATCCTTCCCAATTATCATCATTAATAATTATATAGGATCCTTTCAACTTAGAGAATCCCCCATATTATTTGCCTTACCAGGATGGTAGTGGATTAAGTAGTCATAATCCTTAATGAGCTCTATTTAGCTTTTTTGGCGCATATTAAGATCCTTATATTCAATATATATTTGAGACTCTTATGATTAATATATTTCTCATACTTCTCCTCATAGAGATAACACTACCAGATTCTCAATGCAATGATCATAGCTCCCAACTTCAGATCGTGCGTGGGATATTCTTCTCATGGATTTTCAACTATGTTGAGGCATTGTAAATTGCATTAAAAATTTTCATCACTACACAACCTAAGAATTTTATGGAAGCATTGATCTTCACCGGAAATAGTTCTGTACGTTTTTGGAAGTGTGAGAACTGGACTGTTGAGAAACCTCTTTTTGATATCCTTAGTGACGTCATAAAATTATTTAGTCCACATAAACATCACTCCCTTCCAGGTTAAATTTGTTATTAGGTTTCAAAATAGTAAAAATTTCTTCCGAAATTAATTTCAATACCGGTCTAGACCAATAATTATATAGATATCCATTACAGATTTTGGCCTGGGACAGTCTTTGATTGACATTTTTATATAAGTGTCTACAAATATTATATTTCTTATAACAATCAAGATTAATGATACTTCCTTTATCAAGAAATCACATTGATTTTACTTCACATATAATTTCTACATTCAAATATTATTTAATTTTTTTTTTCAAATGATCCTCAAGTTCATCCTTTCACTGGGAGTATATTAGAATACCATTGATAAAAAGTACAACAAATTTTCAAAGGTAATATCTAAATACTATATTCATTAATTCGATGAATTTTTTTGGGGAATTAGTGATTATGATTGGTACCACTATGAACTTATAGTGTCCACACTTTGTTTGGAAGGCAGTCTTTGGAATATCTTTCGTCCTCATATTTAATTGGCGATATCCTGATGGAAGGTCCACCTTAGAGAAATAACTAGCCCCATGTAGCTAATTGAACAAGTCATCAATCTGTGGATGGGGATAATTTTTATTTATTTGGTTTATTGAGATCCCAATAATCGATGAAGAGTTGAATTGATCCATCATTATTATTGATGGTGACGAAAGGCACACCCTATAGTAAAGCACACAAGCATATAAAACCATTAAACAAAATCCCTTTTTATTGAATATTATGTTCTTGTAGATCAACAATGGATATTTTATAAGGTGTTTTTGGTATAGGTAGAGATCCCCGAATAAAAAAAATTGTGATTTCAACCTCCCGATCAGGGGGGGGGGGGCAGACCAAAAAATTCTTCAGGGAATACATTATAGTAATCCCTCATGATGGGCATGTATTCAAGCATGATCTTCTACTTATTTCAATAATATAACCAAGATAAGATTGCTTGTAATGCATTAATATCCACACACGAGATTCTGATTCTGAAAAAGATTCATCATTATCCTTACCCTTGAAAATAATTGGAGTATGGTTCCTAATGTGAAGAGTGATATCCCATTCGAAAAAGTGGATGTTGTCTTTGTATAAAGATATCCACTCCATTCCAAAAAAATAGTATCAAACTCCATTAAAGAAAGAATTACAATATTTTCTAGGAGGTCTAGTCAAGAAACATTAACCAGGGAGGGGGAGTTATGTAACTTGGTTTCTATACATTCTCCATTAGTTTGTCTCACTGATTATTGAACCTCCAAAGTTTGAGTTTGTCTTTGAATAGTTCCACAAAACATGCATGATATGAGATAAAGTGTAGAACCAGAATCAAATTATACATTCACATTAAATTAATGAATGACAAGTATATCTAACAAAACATTGTTGTGTGGATCCACTTCCACAGTTGTGATAACAAAAACCCATCATTGATTTTATAGAGTTTGTTTATTGCCTATGAAAACCCATGGACTAGGGAATTGATTTTCAAAATACCCATGTTTCTTACAATTGAAACACAACACTACTGGTTGAGTGCAGATATTATCCTTCCATTATTATTCAACATTATTGAGATTCTTCTTATTAATTTTTTAGTAATTATCATGGTTCCCTTTTTATCCACATTTAAAACATTCCACTTTTCACATTAGATAGTTTCCATGATTATTTTTTCCACAATTTTGACATATGGTATTTTCTATATTCTTTACATCATGGTAATTATTTTATAAGCCACCAATATTTGACTCCATATTACCTTTTTTTCACTAGCCCCACAAGACCATTGTAAGTCTCCGACCACCATTTCAGTAATGATGGATAAATATAAAATCACTTCATAACTATAAGAGTATCAAATTGAAAATGCTTTTCATAGACTCAGGTTTAGTCAGCTAAAGAGTTGATCCACCATTATTTCAATGTTCATGATGATGTCAGAGGAAAATCTTGAATGAGATATAATGTTTTCTTAATATTCCATGATAGAACCACCTTCTTTATGCACAAGTATGATGAAATATCATTCTATTTTGAGACGGGGGGATTAGGGAAAATATTTATTGAAAAACATTTTCATCAATTCCTCTCAATCCATAGAATCAATTTCCCCCTTGGAGTTCATAATTATTTTTCATTTTCCACTACTGATCAACATCTCCATAAAAACAATAAACCTCCATCACAAATTTCTTTTATTTTCAGAATTACATGAAATAGAATTTCTTTTCAATGGAGTTAATACAATATTCTAAGAGGAGGGGATCAGAATATCCCCAAATAATAGGAGGCCTTTCCCACACGGTGTATTAGACAACAATATGGAATCTTTTAGGAGAAGAATGGAGTTCCACATGATTAAAGTTATTATTCCTAAAATGAGCCGGTTGGGAATGTACATTCACAAATTTTTCAGCACTTATTATCAAGAAATTTATAATTTCATTAAGTTATTCATCACATTTCCTATCGTAGTGACTTTTGGAACATTATTTTCTTTTTCCCACTATTAACTACGAAAATAAGATTAGGGATCTTGAATTCATATATAATAAGCATAAAGAGGAAACTTTAAAAATATAAGGATAAAATCTTAATGGAAAAGTATGTCACCGACTTTGATTTTATATGTTTTAATCTTCATTATATATGATCTGTTTTTTAAAATATATTCTTATTGGATCTTTTTTCCCTTAATAATGGTTCGTAATGAGATAATGAATATACCAAAGCATATCGTATGAGATTTTCAATCTAGGTGTGTATTAAGGACCATTGTTGTGTACCATGTTACCTAGAGTATGGCCTAGAACACATTGTCAGGGTTGTTACACTTATAACCATGTATTCTAGAACCACATAAAAAACTAGTATCAAGAAAAGAATGTATTTTCGTGATAAACCAATTACTCTATATTAACTAAAATTTAGGGATGTTTTCTTAGTCATAGTAGCATGCCACATGTTTTCACTAAAGTGATATATTACTAGTCTAGAAAAATATGTAAAAATTTAAATTAATACCAAATATTGAGACAATATTCTTTCCCACATATCATTACAAGATTTTAAGTATAATTTATCTTCAAATTAAAAAACCAATGATTATAAAGTATAATGTCTTAGAGGATAGGTAGATAAAACTAAAAACATGGGACTAAATGAATAATTTATTTATTTAACGTCAATTATTAGATCCTAAATTCATTTGATCCATTAAATTTATATAGATATCATGGGGATAACATAAAAAATGGGACTAGTTAAAAATCCCATTAAATGAATAAAAATTTAAATAAATCAATGAACATGGGTTAGAATCCATAACATCATGTTATAAAATGAAGTGGAACATGATTAATCACTAGGAATCCCAACATGGGATCATATAATCATGAATTCATAGTTATGTAGAAGAAAAATAAAACATGTATTTAGCCTATGTGAAGTATTTTTTCACATATAGGAGCACTATTCGAGGCTCATGGAACATAGAAGAGAAAAACTTTGGGCTATCTAAAATGACCCTAGCACATAATGTCTCATTATTGAAATAATTAAACACTTAATTTGAGTTATATCTTGGGACACCCGTCATTACATTTTCATTAATTTGTTTTCAACATAAAGAATTGTAGAGACCTGAAGCCTGACATACATGGACATTACATTACTTTTGCGGAATACTTAGTACATAACAAAAAAATACACACACAAGGATCGTAATAGTTTAGTGTCTTTGGAAACTCAGAACGTAATCTTCTAATCGTGGTGAAAGATCTCCAATATCTCCCATAAAGATCTTCCATTTTTTACCTAAAACCTTTCATTATATCCTGGGGAAAAGAAAACATAAAAGGGTGAGCTCAAATGCTCAGTAAGGGTAAACAAAAGAAATATAAATCTCATCGTATACACAAGCACATAACTTTTGGAAATCTTAACCTGTAAAAGAGATCATAATTTCATAACATGGGATAAATCATGGCAGTGAAATGTAATCACAATAATCATAACTTAAAACATGAAACTTTGTGGAATACACACATAATCATAGAGAATCTTTTCTTGTTAGTCAAGACTCATTGCCAAGACTATCTTAGTGGACAAAGTCCCTTTCTGAACCGAGTCACCCTCGTTCTAGTCTTGTTTCACTGAACCGGTATAACCTACCGTTCCATCCATGTCTATCTCATGAGATATAAAATCTTTACCCAATTCATTGGAGGGAGATATAGGTCCCACCCATCTCATAATGATACCATTCTTATGTGTGCCACAAAATCATAAATCATACATCATTTCATAACCCATGTAATAAAAATGGGAATCTTAAACATCATGACATCATAAAACAATTCATATACGATAAAGGAATTCATAAAAATAATTCCATCAAAACATAATCAAAACAATGTAACAATAGGGATAAAAACAGAACCCTATATTATCTTAGATGCAAAATAATTTCCATAAAACACTTGAACTCCATTCTTGAGGAAAATATCCTTTCTTCTTCAAAAACCTTTTTTCCTTTCTTAATATGTCATACATCTTTAAAATAAAATAAGTTGATTAAAAATAAACTTGAAAACATCTAAAGAAAGCTTTTTTGGAAATAATTTTTTTTTTAAAATCCATTCATGCCGTATAAGTTAAAAAAACATTCTTCTCGTACTTTTGTCGGAAAAGTCAAAAAGTACCTCATATGAAAAATGACAAAAGATTCCTTTCATATCTTTTACTAAAAACTCGCCAAAGGGTAAAATAGGCTTTAAACAATTGTAGGTGGATGGAAATAATATTAAATATTGAGGAACATGGATGTGGATGATAAAATACACCCCAGTAAATACCAAAGTATAAACAATCTCGGATAAAAATTGAGATTGCGAGATTTTCCCTTACCTTTTGTCCGACTTGCTTTGTAAGTGTCTGAACCTCCTGTATAATGATTTAAATCATGTTATTGACTTATTCCAGAATCATATTCATTGTTATTATATCATATATGGTCCACTTATGACTTTATATTACCCGTTCTTTTGTAAATTCATGTTAAAGTAGAGTTTTGGGTAAAATTGTCTCATTTGTCGTTCGTGTTTTTAACTTGTAATTATTAATATGATTACTTGGATCATGATTACTTATATCCAGAATGTAAAACATGATTTATATATAATATATATTCATGATATAGGTATATATATATAATATATCGAAAAATGGAATGAAATACACCGTTCATGGAGACGGTAGTCCGTACGTACGCATGAATGCTGTTTTCGTTTCCTTATTGAAGTGAATGGAATTAAGTAGATGACATACATATAAATTTAAATAAATCCAGTATCATAATTATGTCATATATTTCATTAGTACTTATTATATATACTTTATAATCATTCATGAATGGTTAATCATTGAGAATGAATATCATCGCGTCGTGGAGGCGGTAGTCCGTACGTACGCACGAGCGATGATATTGTTCCCATGGTCGTGGAATTGTGTTGAAGTGTATGTAGACTATTTCAGTATAAATATCACTTTATAATAATCATATATAGTTACTCATTACACCATTATACCCATCCTATTAAGGTGGTGGTGGAAAATAGATTACACCACGGCGTGGAGACGGTATTCCGTACGTACGCACGCGCGGAGATTTCATTTTTCCGTAGGATGGATAGAAGGTGAATTAGGGTTGTTTCATATTTATAATAAAATATCATCATGTAATTAATACTGATGTTATTACTTTATCATGAAAAAACTAAAGAAGAAGAAGTTGAAGAAGAAAGAAATTGAAAAGATCGGTAATGGATATTACCTCTTCTTTGAAACGCCTCTTTGAATCCTCCACTTAGGGAACTAAGATTGGTCTTTGAAGAAGACCAGGACCTCTAGGATTATTCTAGTGAAGTTGAGAAGGGATTTTGGCAGGGGTTGTCCGAGCTTGAGTGCTCAAATTGGTGTGAGGAGAAGGGGGAGGAGGTGCCCTTTTATAAGGGAGGAGAGGGGCACCTTAGGAATATCTCAAAATATTATTTTATATTAATGTAAAAATCGGTTTATAATGGTTCCAAAGGGTCTTATTTCGAATCTAATGTAGGGATGGGTAGAAATACTATCAACCAATAGGATTTAGACAAGTTTAGGTTCTTATTTTAACCTTATCAATTAGATTTAACTATAAGTTAAATAATTTAACTTTTACCGTGTCTTTTTGTTTTCTTACACTATATGGTTAATACACTTACTATAACATGCCAAACGAACCCCAAATTGTTTATTATTAATATATATATCCTTATCTAAGTCATTTGGCCGAACCTTAGATTTTTAGGAATAAAATAACAATTAATAATATAATATTTGATTTAAAAACTATTTTGTGTCAATTTTGACACTATTTGATATATGATTTTTTTGAAAGTCATAAAAGAATTATATATTCGAACCAAGTTGATTAAATAAACAATAATATTTCATAGTAACCTATAAAATTATTGGAATTCATAAAAAGTCTCAAATTACATTTATTTTGGTGTTTATAACATCAATTATGTCAATATTTCATTAATAAGATAATTACTGCATCATCATTGTGTCATAAATAAATTAAATTATTTAATTTCTAAAAATTACAAATAAAATATCATTATGTAGGAAATAATTTTAGCTTTATAATGAATATTTATAGTCGAATTTATCTTATGTATATCCCCATATTAAAAATGTTTTAGTAAATAAACATTGATTTTAACTCTTTTAACCCTTCATTAAATAAATTAATAATAAATGTCCTAATCTAATCCAAGTGGGCCTAAATGGTTATATTTTATTCCTAAGTTTGTTTTTGGTCGAATTACACTTATCCAACAGAATTAGGACATGTGTTAGGGTAATAATAATATCATCTTTACCCTTAATTACCCTATTTACTTTTAACCGTTGTAAAAAAAGTAAAAAGTTACTATTCACCAAAAATTATTTTCATCTCATTGAACCACATTTTAGTCCTTGATATTAACCGTGTCTCTCAGATTTTCGAAATTTCACTCACAGAAGCGGTAAAATTAAGTTTTATGAACAATTCAGTTTTTTTAACTAACACTTAGTGGTTTCACTATTCATCGAAAATTGAAAGTTTTCAGAAAAATACCAAAAATTAGGCCTAAGCTATATTTGATATTATGAACTCAAAAATGATGTCTATTTTACCAAATTCAAAACATATCAGTTGCATTAACTAATTTAAAAATTAATTCTCGTTGTCGAAACAAATAGCGTGTTTTTAAGAGATAATAACTATCAAAAGATTGACACTAGTTTATAACTGGTTTAAATGTGAAATTACATCCAATGACCAACATTGTATTAAATTGTAAAAATATTTTCTAAATATACTTTAAAACCACTCAAATTAATAATTTATCACTATTAATTATTTCGATTGAAAAAGTTGTCTTTAATTAAAATTTAGTAATTTTCACTATTCATCAAAATATGAAAGTTATCCGAAAATCGCCAAAATTTCACCCTAAGCTAATTTCGATATTACAGAATCCAAAATTGAATTCCATTTTGAAAAATAAAATTTTCAAAATTTTAAAAAGTGGGTATTACTATTCATAACGGCTTGTTTTGATAATATTTTAATAGCATATCGTTGTTTCGCGAAACTTGGTGTTGCATACAACACACGCTATCGTGGAAGGTCGCGATTGCGTGCAATTCAAGCCAGGTCAGAGATGTGTGTTGTGAAAGCTCCTTTTGGTGTAGCGTGTAACACAAGACATTAATGAAATTAAAAAGAATATTTTTCATAAAATCTCGGGGTGTTACATTCTACCCCCCTTAAAATGAATTTCGCCCTCGAAATTCGTCGGGGTTATAAATGGTTTACTACTCGAAAGTTTCTTTAATAGAAACCCACATCGTAAAAAGGAATACCAAAACCAATCTTTAAAAACAAAAGTATGAAACGTAACGGTTACCCAAATAAACTAATCACTGGGTTTCCACATAGGTGAAAATATGGATATAGAAGAGAAATCTAACCATCATGTTCTGATGGAGAGTGGTAGAGAACATGGCTATGGAAAAGCCAACAATCACAAATCCATAAATTTGTGACGATCTAAGGTACCATCTGATTAATCAGATATAAGAGCACTAGGACAACATTTTTGGTTTTCAAGATCGTTTCCCTAAAGTTGAAGAATTTGAATTAGAATAAATACTTTCTTTATTTTGGTACAATCTCACTGTTGATCATGCCTTGAACAATTTCCACTTCATCTCTTAAATAAATGAAGTTTAATTTGTTATTCGTGAAGTGTTAGCAGATCATGTGATAGAATGACAGGTCATTCCATCTGTCTTAAACAAAAGGTTAGAAAAATTTATTAAATATACATAAGTCATTCTATAGTGAGATTAATCATATATGGTTCCTAAAATGGACTTATACTTCATATATCATACTGCTTAATATAATAAAACTAGTTTCTACTAAACAGGGACTTCCTGTAGGCCAGTGGTAGGCGATAAAGGCCAGTCGCACTTCGGTTGTGGGTTCGATTTCCACAGCCTTATCCGACACGATGTGCTGTCGCCCGTCCTGCAGGTTGTCCTTTTTCTAAAACTACATTACTATAACATCACATAAATAATATCAAAAAAAAAGTTCTATCCTTAAAAAATAATAACTTATGTCCAACATAATCCATTCCAACATTTATGCTTATCCATAATACTGCAGTCCAATCTCATAACATAGTGAAAAAGATTACCAGAGATTTAACACCATCGTCGATCCCCATATATCATAAGATATGTTTTGTTGGTCACATTCCAAACATTCAAAGTCCTTAATCGTGTATTCTCTTGAATACCTTAGTGAAAACATGAATGCAGTTAAAAGTTAACACTTTCCACATACCAAAATCCTCAAAATTCTATATACTCAAACCATGATATCACTTAGTCCTTATATCAATCATGAGCTCATGAATACTGTTAAACATTTCGTTTTCTCGTCTTCCCTTAATTATGCGCATATCATCTTATTTCCAAAAATATCTCAATCACTTTTAATACCACATTAGACCAACACATATATATTCCAATACTTTATGATACAACATTATTTTGGAATCCCATTACATAAATACTTAATCATTCCACCACATCGTTGTCATATTCAACATCGCCAATAGTGATCACATGTGACTTCCCTTTGTCTTTTTCCTTAAGTGGTTTCTCATGTTGATCATCTCTAACCCTTGGATTAGGTCATTTATTAGCATAATTACCCATTTCCTTGCACATGAAGCATTGAAGTGTTGGTGGTGTCTTCTCTGCAGTTTTTGCTTTATTCATATCATTAGAAACCCTTTTTCCATTACTTCGACACTCAGCTGCTCGATGACCTTCTTTTCCACACTTAAAACATTTTCTAGTCCCTTTAAGACAATCTCCACCATGCTTCTTTCCACACTTTGTGCATAAGGAAACATTCTTCTTCTTTTCACCATTAGTTTGAGATTTCTACTTGAACTCCATCTTTCGTTTCTTGTCAAAACTATGAGATGGATAAGTAACACCAACTTCCATTTATACTTTGATAGCACAACGCACAATTTCGTCATAGCTACTGAAGTATCTTATAGCTAATGCCCTTCGAAGACTTGGTTTTAAGCCACTGAAAAATCGATCAACTTTACTTTCAGGTTGGATGATAATGCCAGATGCATACCTTGCAAGTCTTGTAAAATTCGCTTCGTGTATACCAACAGATTCATCATCCTTCTACTTCAGCACAAGAAACTCTTTTTCCATCTTTGTTCGAAGAATACGAGGGAAGTACTTACTGAAAAACAAGTTCTTGAACTCGTCCCATTCCATGGACTCAATTTCATCTCTTGGCCTCGTATTCTTGATAAGATTCCACCATTGATCAGCTTCACCTTCCAAACGATATACTGCTAAGATGACATTATCATGTTCAGAACATTGAAGAACTAAAAATATCTTTTCAGTGGTACTGATCCATTGTTCAGCAACAAGTGGATCGGAAGTCCCACTGAAAGAAGGTGGACGTTGCCTCATGAAGGACTCAATAGAATATTGTTCCCTTCTCTGCTCATTTGGAAGTCCAGAATGATTCATAGCTTGTGTAAGTATAGCAATAAGATTTTTCACTCCATCTCCCATAACATTTGTTTGTTCAGGAGGGCAATCATTGCATTGTCCATTGCATTGGTCAACACGGTTCCTTCGGGTTCCATCCATCGTCTAAAACCCAAAAAGAATAGTGTGAGAGGCAAAAATCATGCTAGGGAAAACAACATAGTAAAGGGGGAGTACCCTTAATATCTAATATCTTAGGTTAAATTATAATATTGTTACCGTAGTTCAAGGACCATATCCTATACGTATACTTATCCTTAGGGACATCCGTAGACATACCTTAGAAATATCTCTAGGGATTTCACTAATGTTTTCGCATCCTAGTTTCCAAAGGTTGACTAAACCTTTCCTCTGATACAAACTGTAGAGACCCGAAGCCTGACGTACATGGACATTACATTACTTTTGCGGAATACTTAGTACATAACAAAAAATACACACACAAGGATCGTAATAGTTTAGTGTCTTTGGAAACTCGGAACATAATCTTCTAATCGTGGTGAAAGATCTCCAATATCTCCCATAAAGATCTTCCCTTTTTTTACCTAAAAACTTTCTTTATATCCTGGGGAAAAGAAAACATAAAAGGGTGAGCTCAAATGCTCAGTAAGGGTAAACAAAAGAAATATAAATCTCATCGTATACACAAGCACATAACTTTTGGAAATCTTAACCTGAAAAAGAGATCATAATTTCATAACATGGGATAAATCATGGCAGTGAAATGTAATCACAATAATCATAACATAAAACATGAAACTTTGTGGCATACACACATAATCATAGAGAATATTTTCTTGTTAGTCAAGACTCATTTCCAAGACTATCTTAGTGGACAAAGTCCCTTTCTGAACCGAGTCACCCTCGTTCCAGTCCTGTTTCACTAAACCGGTATAACCTACCGTTCCAGCCATGTCTATCTCATGAGATATAAAATCTTTACCCAATGCATTGGAGGGAGATATAGGTCCCACCCATCTCATAATGATACCATTCTTATGTGTGCCACAAAATCATAAATCATACATCATTTCATAACCCATGTAATAAAAATGGGAATCTTAAACATCATGACATCAAAAAACAATTCATATACGATAAAGGAATTCATAAAAATAATTCCATCAAAACATAATCAAAACAATGTAACAATAGGGATAAAAACAGAACCCTATATTATCTTAGATGGAAAATAATTTCCATAAAACACTTGAACTCCATTCTTGAGGAAAATATCCTTTCTTCTTCAAAACCCTTTTTTTCCTTTCTTAATATGTCATACATCTTTAAACTAAAAGAAGTTGATTAAAAATAAACTTGAAAACATGTAAAGAAATCTTTTTTGGAAATATTTTTTTTTTAAAATCCATTCATTCCGTATAAGTTAAAAAACATTCTTCTCGTACTTTTGTCAGAAAAGTCAAAAAGTACCTCGTATGAAAAATGACAAAAGATTCCTTTCATATCTTTTACTAAAAACTCGCCAAAGGGTAAAATAGGCTTTAAAAAATTTTAGGTGGATGGAAATAATATTACATATTGAGGAACATGGATTTGGATGATAAAATACACCCCAGTAAATACCAAAGTATAAACAATCTCGGATAAAAATTGAGATTGTGAGATTTTCCCTTACCTTATGTCCGACTTGCTTTGTAAGTGTCCGAACCTCCTGTATAATGATTTAAATCATGTTATTTACTTATTCCAGAATCATATTCATTGTTATTATATCATATATGGTCCACTTATGACTTTATATTACCCGTTCTTCTGTAAATTCATGTTAAAGTAGAGTTTTGGGTAAAATTGTCTCATTTGTCGTTCGTGTTTTTAACTTGTAATTATTAATATGATTACTTGGATCATGATTACTTATATCCAGAATGTAAAACATGATTTATATATAATATATATTCATAATATATATATATATATAATATATCGATAAATGGAATGAAATACACAGTTCATGGAGACGGTAGTCCGTACGTATGCATGAACGTTGTTTTCGTTTCCTTATTGAAGTGAATGGAATTAAGTAGATGACATACATATAAATTTACATAAATCCAGTATCATAATTATGTCATATATTTCATTAGTACTTATTATATATACTTTATAATCATTCATGAATGGTTAATCATTGAGAATGAATCTCATCGCGTCGTGGAGACAGTAGTCCGTACGTACGCACGAGCGATGACATCGTTCCCATGGTCGTGGAATTGTGTTGAAGTGTATGTAGACTATTTCAGTATCAATATCAATTTATAATAATCATATATAGTTACTCATTACACCATTATACCCATCCTATTAAGGTGGTGGTGGAAAATAGATTACACCACGGCGTGGAGACGGTATTCCGTACGTACGCACGCGCGGTGATTTCATTTTTCCGTAGGATGGATAGAAGGTGAATTAGGGTTGTTTCATATTTATAATAACATATCAGTATGTAAGTAATACTTATGTTATTACTTTATCATGAAACAACTAAAGAAGAAGAAGTTGAAGAAAAAAGAAAGTGAAAAGATCGGTAATGGATATTACCTCTTCTTTGAAACGCCTCTTTGAATCCTCCACTTAGGGAACTAAGATTGGTCTTTAAAGAAGACCAGGACATCTAGGATTATTCTAGGGAAGTTGATAAGGGATTTTGGCAGGTTTTTTCCGAGCTTGAGTGCTCAAATTGGTGTGAGGAGGAGGGGGAGGAGGTGCCCTTTTATAAGGGAGGAGAGGGGAACCTTAGGAATATCTCAAAATATTATTTTATATTAAAGTCAAAATCGGTTTATAATGGTTCCAAAGGGTCTTATTTCGAATCTAATGTGGGGATGGGTAGAAAGCCTATCAACCAATAGGATTTAGACAAGTTTAGGTTATTATTTTAACCTTATCAATTAGATTTAACTCTATGTTAAATAATTTAACTTTTACCGTGTCTTTTTGTTTTCTTACACTATATGGTTAATAAACTTACTATAAAATGCCAAAAGAACCCCAAATTGTTTATTATTAATATATATATCCTTATCTAAGTCATTTGGCCGAACCTTAGATTTTTAGGAATAAAATAACAATTAATAATATAATACTTGATTTAAAAACTATTTTGTGTCAATTTTGACACTATTTGATATATGATTTTTGTGAAAGTCATAACAGAATTATATGTTCGAACCAAGTTGATTAAATCAACAATAATATATCATAGTAACCTAGAAAATTAGTGGAATTCATAAAAAGTCTCAAATTACATTTATTTTGGTGTTTATAACTCAATTATGTCAATATTTCATTAATAAGATAATTACTGTATCATCATTGTGTCATAAATAAATTAAATTATTTAATGTATAAAAATTACAAATAAAATATAATTATGTAGGAAATCTTTTTATCTTTCTAATGAATATTTATATTTGAATTTATCTTATGTATAACCCCATATTAAAAAATGTTTTATTAAATAAACTTTGATTTTAACTCTTTTAACCCTTCTTTAAATAAATTAATAATAAATGTCCTAATCTAATCCATGTGGGCCTAAATGGTCATATTTTATTCCTAAGTTTGTTTTTGGTCGAATTACACTTATCCAATAGAATTAGGACATGTGTTAGGGTAATAATAATATCATATTTACCCTTAATTACACTATTTACTTTTAACCGTGGTAAAAAAAAGTAAAAAGTTACTATTCACCAAAAATTATTTTCATCTCATTGAACAACATTTTAGTCCTTGATATTAACCGTGTCTCTCGGATTTTCGAAATTTCACTCACAGAAGCGGTAAAATTATGTTTTATGAACAATTCAGTTTTTTTAACCAACACTTAGTGGTTTCACTATTCATCGAAAATTGAAAGTTTTCAGAAAAATACCAAAAATTAGGCCTAAGCTATATTTGATATTATGAACTCAAAAATGATGTCTATTTTACCAAATTCAAAACATATCATTTGCATTAACTAATTTAAAAATTAATTCTCATTGTCAAAACAAATAGCGTGTTTTTAAGAGATAATAACTATCAAAAGATTGACACTAGTTTATAACTGGTTTAAATGTGAAATTACATCCAATGACCAACATTGTATTAAATTGTAAAAATATTTTCTAAATATACTTTAAAACCACTCAAATTAATAATTTATCACTATTAATTATTTCGATTGAAAAAGTTGTTTTTAATTAAAATTTAGTAATTTTCACTATTCATCAAAATATGAAAGTTATCCGAAAATCGCCAAAATTTCACCCTAAGCTAATTTCGATATTACGAATCCAAAAATGAATTCCATTTTGAAAAATAAAATTTACAAAATTTCAAAAAGTGGGTATTACTATTCATAACTGCTAGTTTTGATAATATTTTAATAGCATATCGTTGTTTAGCGAAACTTGGTGTTGCGTACAACACACGCTATCGTGGAAGGTCGCGATTGTGTGTAATTCAAGCCAGGTCAGAGATGTGTGTTGTGAAAGATCCTTTTGGTGTAGCGTATAACACAAGACATTAATGAAATTAAAAAGAATATTTTTCATAAAATCTCGGGGTGTTACAAGAATCATACATAATAAATAAAACATTGTCATAAGATATGCCTATGGAATTTATTAGTAATCATAATTATGTAAAAAGGAATGTCAAAAGAGAATATCATAATGATTTCCATGGAAGGATGGATTTAAATAATACATCATCAATCATAAGGTAAAATAAGAATATACCATGTTATGTGTTGTCAAAATAAATTGAAAATAGTGTTTAAAAATATCTAGAAATAATAATTTTATTACGATTTAATAGAAAACATTCAAGATTATTTAAAATGGAAAATACATAACTGTTTGTATAAAACAAAATTTGAGCAAAGTTAGTTTTCCATGATGAACTAAGTGATTTTGAAAACATAATGGTTTCTTAAAATAGATTTTGTGTCACACATGATAATGGATGATAATTTTAGAGTTTACAATAAATTATGATGGATTATCTAGAAGAATTGAGTAGAGAACCTTTTAAAAACATGTGTATCCCCAAAAATAAGGATGAGTGGATCTTGATACATGAGTCTGGAACATATTTACATAATTTAGAATATCTACATAAAAATTAAAGAAACATTAATTTGGTTATTAGGAGATAAGTAGAAACCCGAATGAATAATGGAGGTTAAGGTAGAATCTCTTTCCTTATGTCTGAAACGATTATTCACCAAATTATATTTTTTTTGAATAATAAAATAATATTTATTAATTAATAATTACAAAACCCATTATTCATGTATTTTAATTTTTATAACTTTTTAAATTTCATTTATGATTATTTTTGATGGTTATGAAATTCGTTTTCATCTCTCAGAAACGTGAGATTCCTTAGTTTTCATGATCGGTTTACCTATATATGTGTATTGAAAATCACGAAAATTGAGGATATTTGTCTAAAAAAGAAAATATATGTTATTAATTAATTTTTTTATTATTAAAAAATCTTTTTTTAGAAGTTATGATTATTCATTAGAAAAATCATTAAGTATAATTGATTAGACTAATTTATTATTTTTTATCACAACGAACTTATTATGTATTATAAATTTTTTCTATTGTAAAAAATAATTCAATAACCATAAATATGATATAATACATATATTTAAATCTACTTCAAAAATAAAAATGTTTTCATGACTATCCATGAATATGGAATTCAAATATGAAATCACTTTTTCCACAAAGGTGGTAAATCATCACCTCATAGATGATGTTTTCATTCATAATATAAAATTGATAGGAGAAGAGAATGGATAAATAATTTTTCCATAAACATGCTAAAATTATATTTTATGTAATATAATATAGTATTTATTGACTTTTTCATTAGGGGAGGTGAGGTTTTAAAATAAAAAAACGAACATCAAATGAAATTGAATGAAAATGGATGTGGGTTTTACATATTGATTCTTTATTTTTAAGAACCTCCTTAAGGGATAGATTTTGGTATTTCATTCAGAAAAAATGGTCCTCAACATGGGGGATAGTTTTGGGAATAGTATTGGGAAAATTTTAGACAACTAACAAGGCTTGCATAGTGTAAGGATAAGAGGTGCTAAGGGATGGTATTTATAATGGAGGAGAGAGGTGTTTTCTAATTATTTTACTTGATATTTTATTATTTTTCTCAATTCAAGAAATATTGTGGATTATTGGGAATCAATTTGTTTATTAGAACCTTTTATTTCAAACTAATTGTGCTTACATCAGACATGACTCAATTAATAGTGTATTTAACTTATAATGAATATATACTGTAAATTAATGTATTTTATTATTCACCATAAATTCAAGTATTTTAAAAAACACAAAAAATTTACAATTACTATTTATTAATATTTATAATTGATAAATGAGCTATATTTTATGAAAATAATATTAAAATTTTGAGGAATTAATTTTTATTTAAAATCGTAATTCACAAAAAAATAGATTTTAAAATTATAACTGATTTTATATCACATTGAAAAATTACCTAAAGACTGTTAAAATTATTTGATAATCATAAGTCATAAAAATATTAATTTAAAAATACATTTTCACAAATTAAATTTTCCTTTTAAATTTTTAATGGACCCATAAAATTGTAATTAATTTTTTTTAATTACAATAATTCCAACAGTTAATTAATAATTTATAAAATATTTAATTAACTATTAATATGATATAATTATTTCACATCATCACTTATATGATAGATAAATATTATTCATACATTCATTTATTATGTTTCATTTTAAATAAATGGTTTACTATTCATATGGGTCATATTACTATTCCAAAGGTCATACTACTATTTATCAATATAGGTTTCTTAACTACTAGAAATTATTCTTATTTGTTTTTTCAACATTTATAAATATTTCATTGAGTAATATTAAGTGTTTATATAATATTAAATAATTATAATAAGGTAATTTATATAGATAAAACATTGGCCCATTACAGCACCATTTCCACCCTGATGCTATATGATGGAACCTTCCCATCCATGCTTCATTAGACCTCCTTATTACATAGATATTGTCTTCTGGGTCAAATTAACTTAGAAAACATCTATATTTAATCTAAAACTCCCAAATTATTTTGTATGAAAATGTAATCAATTTTTTGTAAAGGTGGTAATTCTTATAATCTGGATGTTATAAAGACTTTATTGCACACCATTATTGATAGTCCTATGGGATATTCATATAATAATATAGATTTCTTCTCGAACCATTATGATGGATGTGTACTGTCAATGACCATTAATGTCCATTGATAAAAATAATGTTTCATAGGTTGGAAATATGGTTTCAACATTTATAAATCCTATAAATGATATTATATGATTAGATGATTATCAATAACTATCTATTGAACCATGAATTGCGTTTTGGTTAATGGATGGAATATGAGGAATCGTGTTAATGTGGAATATGAATGACATTAAAATAGAAGAGATCATAAAAAAATAGATGAGATGTGATATTTAATTTGAAATATAGTTATTATTCCAAATGTGATATCTTATTATATGATTAATAACATAAACATAGTTAAGATTATAAATTAAGAAAATATTGTAATAATTATTTTTTAAGTTGACCAAAGAGGTATAATTATTTGGCATTATATATATTGAGAATGTAGGAAGAAGCACCCATGAAAATGATCAAATAAAGGGTAAGATTATTTGACTCTAAAAATAAGTACATAGAGAATGTATTTCCAATGAGAAAATGAAATTTCTGGGTAACACAATAAATAAGAATACTGTTTCCAATTATGTTTCATCCATGATTAAATATTTTAAAATTTTATTGTATAAGTATTATAAATTTTTTTTGGGGAGGTGATGATTGAAATGTGGATCATCAAGTCATGCAAAGTATGGGATAAACTATTTATCATGAAGTGACTATGAATGACATATGATAGAAAGGAAGTATTAATGTTTAATTTGACTAAATGTGGTTTATAGTTTATGGTATAATGGTATTCATTAAAGTATCTATATATTAAGATTCAAGAACTATGTTTTCTTTGTTTTTAATCAATGATATTCTAGTTATAAGATTTATGACACATATATGGATTTCTCCACTATAGTTTTTCATTATGTATTTTCCAACATTTGTGGAATTGTGCTGATAACCTAAAAATGTGCTCTAATTATAAAGTGATATTTTGGGAAAACAAAATATTAAGGTATATATAACACTTAAAATGTTAATAATGATGAGATAATAATGTTAAGTTGGGATAATGCTATGATTAATATTAGTAATGTAAATTGGAATGTGTTAGTGACCTTATAATTAAATAACTATTACAAGACAATGTGAATGAAGTTATCATAAAAAAATTTTAAATAATTTTTCCATTTATGAAATATATTTGGTAATATATAATTTAATATGAGGAATAATGATATAGTTAATATTTTGTAATCATATATGTTTTCTTGGAGATTTTTGGGTGATTTAGTGTATTAATATGTTAATGGAGAATATATGATGAATGTATTCACATTTTTAGTATTTGACATGAACTAAAACTATATATTATTTGGATATTAATATAATATTGATTTTATAACTACTATGTATGCTATCTTTTTTTTTGTTTTAAAATGGGGAATAATTATTTAGGAGGTGTATTAAGGCTCAAATTTCATGGAATGGTTTATATTTAACTTTGGGTTCTACTATTGTGGTTTTAGAGATTAATATATTTTTTCATTATATGATGATTTATTCATATTGGATAACATACTATAACCATTTGTCATAAATATTTAAAAACGGGGAATGAATAATAATTTTTATAGCACTTGGGATCGATTAAATTGATAATTTAACACTCTTGTAATAAAGATTTATATTGTTTGAATATGGTTAAAATTAGTTGGAAGCGAATTAAAACACCTATCTAGAGTTTGAAATTGTATTTTTGGGTTTTTAAAAACCATGTATGAATATTTCACAATATTGTATGATAAAATAATTCCTAAAATCTATGAAAGCATATGTAGAATATGAAAATGTTTCCATTTTAAAATTATTTCTAGGGGAGGCGTTGAACATTTTAACACCTCACAAATTTAGATTTTTTTTCGACTTTTTCATTTTCAAAACCATGTAATCCACCACTCTATATTTTTATTTTTAAATTAACATTATCCTTCTTTTCTATGACACTATAAGACTTTAAAATATTTTTATTTTAGTATAAAATAATTTATTTTTCTATATTACTTTGTACACAAAACCAAAAATATCTTTGGATACACACAACATTGATATTAACTAGTAGTAAATGAAATAATTTTCAGATTGTGTTATACAAAATACAGAGTTTATTCAATAGCTTGCATTACACATAAGATAATGTTTTACCAAACTGAAATATAATATTAATATTATAACATAATATTATAATGATCAACTAGACATTGAAATTAAATTTATTAAAGGACAAAAAATATCTTTATAATTTTTTTTATATATGTTTATATAATTTTTTGGATTTATATTAATTATTAATGATATAATAACTAATTGAATATAAAGTTACTGTCTATTTTTATAAAAACTTATATTATATAAAAAATGTGTTTTATCAAAACAAATTAAATTAGTTTTTACTACTGAATGATACTAATGATATATATATATATATATTAAATACTCTGGAAAATATATTTTTAATCAATTCAATATATTTGATATGAATTAGATGAGAAAATATCAAATTTTATGTATAAAAACTAATTTCTTTCTAAACTAAATTTTTTCCCCTTTAATGGTGCACCTACTTTAAATAAATTTTTTGACACTTATATAAATTATATTTTAAAAAATAAAAAATTATTTTGAAATCATGATAACAATATATACTTTGGGTGATTATTTTAAATTTTCTTGATAACTTTATTATTTTGAAAAATTCAGAAAAATAATGAATTAAAATTAAAAAAGGATTTTTATTAGATAATTTGTAGGGATAAATTATATTTCGTATTTTGTTTTATATACTATTTAGATAAATTTTGTATCATTTAAACTAATTTAGGTTATTTTATTCATTTTCAAATTTATTTTATATATAAAAACACAGTTAATTCCAGTCATTTTCACTTTAAAAACATAATTTCGAATCATGTTTATATAAAAAATTTAATTTAACTTCTCTCAGGTATATGATTTTAATTTGAAGAAATGGATTCCAAATTTTGAATCTATTTAATTTATAAATTATAATAATTCAAACTTGTTTTTCCCTAATTAGTTAGTTAATTTGTAAAAAATAATTAAATTGGTTATGGATAAAACAAGTTTAATTAATGGAAAAACATTGAATATAAGGTGTCCAAGTGACCCTGCACATTACAAAACCCAATTATCTCGACATATTTTGACCTTAATCCCCAATGAAACAAGTTTCAGGTGTTATAGATCCATATTTGTTCGTAAAAATGTGGTTATCACCCAAATGTTTTCAAGAATACCCAATGTGTCGTCTCTGCCACTTATATAAAGGAAATCACACACCTCTTCACTTCTTCACACCTATAAATCCATTTTTGGTTTTCCAAACCCTTTAAAAATAATATCCCAAAACTTTCCCCTCATCATAGAAGCATAAATTTATCTCTAAATCCATCCAAGAAATTCATTTGGTATAAACAAAAATGGGTTATCCAAAAAAAATTCAATATTTCTCAACAAGCACATTTGTTTTATTTTCTTCTCCTACCATTCAATAATTATTATATTGATATTATATAACAACTTCATTATCCAAAATATATTGAACCTTTTTATCTTTTTTTGACATATACCTATACAAAATTCCATCCAATGGGATACATAATAATTGTTTGCGTGTTAGAAAGACTTCTTCCTCTCAAACAGTGTGGTTCATTCGTCACATAAAACCATTAAAGGTTGAAAATAATTATTGATTTATAGTTTATATTTTTTCTAAATTATATTTATAACTAATTTATTCTTATATAATTATTTTATAACACATAACGTCATGATTTATATTTCTCGGGACTATGATAACATTGTTTGTGGATGTGTGGTTTACTGCCTCCTCAAAGTGATGTGATTCATTCATGATTGAGACATAATATATCAAGGATGAAATTAATAAAATATTTATAAAAATATAAAATAAAAAATGATAATGTAATTATAATATAAATTAATATCATTTACATTTAATTCATTTAATATTGTACAAAAATGGAAACATTGTTCATACATGCTTACAGCCCACAATCTCCCGGAACGGTGTATTACATTTCCTAACACTAAAAATTATCGATAAAAATAAATACCTATATAATGATTTTATATTTCATAAAAATCATTATGATATTAAAGGAATAATTTCCATCCTACTAATATATTCTATCTTTTTCTTTATTACCCTTTAACACACTGAAAAATTGATAGCGTTTATTGTGTACGTGTGGACTACCCCCTCTTTGAATCAATATGATTCCTCTTTCCTAAAAATAATTCCATATAAAATAATATATTTATTCAAGACATAAAATACATTATTGAAATATAATTATTACTTACCTTGTTTCAATAATTATCATTGAAAAATGGAATCATTACTAATGTGTTTGTATGCCTACCGTCTCCATGATCATAATGATAGTACATTTTTTATAAACAATAATCCGATATTCGATTTAAATGATTAATTTAACTATATATATGATTGTTGTTTCATTATTATTACTTTGGGTGTGTATAAATAATTTCTAATTCGACCAAAGTGTATACACCTAATTCATTTTTGACACATAAACCTAATGAACACAAAACATCATACATAAACATAGTTTTCAAAATAAATTTATATAAATTTTTTATATGAGAAATAAATGTAATCATAAAATTGAAAAACGTTATAAAACAAGTAAATAATTAAAATACATCTATTATTATATAATATTGAGACAAAAAAGATATGTTAGACCCAAGGTATGGGAATTTATCTTAATTTACATTCAATTGAGGTATGTTTGTTATTATACACAAATACACATTGATTTGGAGTATGTTTTCCCAATATTTCTATTAATAAAATTATTCTCCAATAATTCATTGTATATTATGTTTCAATTTGAATTATCCAATCCAAGGTGTGTTTATATAATAATTTTAATGTGATAATGTTATTGTGAAATCGTTTGCAGTTGTTTACATTCTCATTAAACAATCACTTTTAATCATAAATGTTAATTAATTAATAATTTTCTCTTGAATACACATATTTATGTGTAATGGATAATACTTTTTTTCTAAAACATATTCCTGTTTTACATTCGATGGTTACTTTATAGGATATTTTATTAACTATGGAAATATTTATAAATCCATTTCTTCTAATTATTATTGATATTTGATGATAAGGCACATTATATATTAAGTGAATCAATTATTAGATATATATAGAATGGTATTGAATTGTATGAATTAGGTTTGAGACTAGTTAATACAATACGTATGAGGTGGGGAATGGTTAATTCAAGCAATATTGTTTGGGGACCGGTTAATGCAAACCCTATAATACATTGGTAGTCTCAGGTGGCAAATTCATTTGGTGGAATAACATTCACATCTATGAAAACAGAAGTTTTAATATTTTTAGAGGATATATCTTGAACAAAATAGATTATTTTCTACCCAATGGATGAACATATCTTGAGGAAAGTTCATAACAGTAACTAGATTTTGGGTAGATCATTTAAAACCATGAAATCACTAAAGAGACACTTTTTATAGTGTGTAGGACACATAAAACAAGCATTGAAAGGAATATAACGTCACAATAATTTATGGAATAGTTAACATTTGTGATAAATTAAAAATATTTCATATCATTAAATTTAAACTATAAAATGTATACATTGATTACATGAAACAATGATATTACTCGATAGATTTTCTTACACATCTGATTAAGTTTTAATGAGTAATAATAATCTTATTTATTATAATATGATATAAAATAACCGTTAAATTATCGGTTATGAACTGTATTGACTAACATAGGAAATTATATTGTTAAAAAAAATTAAAACATATTCATTTGTAATAATTTTATTATAAATGGAATATATGAACCAATTTAATATTAAAGATAATTTATTATTCTTATAGAGGTGTTTTATCCTTGAAAATTGAATTAATTATTTTTATTTAATGGTAATAACTAAATAAATATATTGTATAGAATGAAATTATTTATATTTATCGAATAGTCTTGAGAAGCTAAAGGTAATAATAAATCATGTATTATGCTTATAAATGGAATTTTTCTAAAAATAAATTTTACCTCATTTTAATTGAGAACCATTTTAAAATTAGAGTTTTGTAATTTTATAAATTATTTATGTCTAAATAATCTTTATTATGGAAATATGAACAAAGAAATTATTTATTGGGGAATTTTTTGAAATTTTATATGAATATTTGTTTTCTTGATGAATTGTGAAAATATTGAATATTAATTCAAACATTATTTTGGCTACATTATTTATAATGATAAACTATATTTTTAATAGGTTTTAAATTTTATATCTATTAATCTTATGTATGTAATCAGAATCAATTTCACTATGAAATTCGATATAAAAATGTCTCATACTTTTGAACTCATTACTTTCAATACCTGCATTGTCGTCCCTTACCTAGGATTAAATTGAAATTATTTTCTTCCAATGTTTTGATTAAAAATTGGGAAAATGTTTTAAATATTTTTAATTATAATAATTTAAAATTTATAATATGTTAAACAAAATTTTTGAACAAAATTAATAGTGAAAGTGGTTAAAACTATTAGTAGTGATTAAGAGAAAAAATAGGCTAACAAATGACTAAACCATAAACATTAGACACAAAATTACCTAAAAGATTGTAAGAAATTAATATTATGGAACTAAATTTATATGATAAAATATTTTTTAACTTTTATTATTACTTCAGAATCTAAAAATGGGAATAATCTTGGTTTAATATCATTTTCAAAAATTTACAATAATTTCACTCCTCCAGTATAAAAGACACTCACCCCACCAAATTATTAACACCTATAATGCAATTTGGTAGACCAAAACTATGATAAATTTTTATCCAAACATCCATCCACTATTTATATAATCCACACCTTGTCATGGCGGAATTCTCGCGAAGAATTGGTTTAAACCAAAAGGTGTTTCCAGAGTAAGAGGTATCGTTCTTCACTTATTACTTTTGTTTCATTTACTCCATATCAGCTTAAATTCATTTTATATAATTATTATATTATGTCTTATTTATATTACATATATTAATTTTACATTATGATAAGGGTTAAAATTAAACACACCAAAAATTATATAAAATGGGAAAACTCAATTAAGGGTTCTCTGTACGACAAACAACCGGCGCATGAAATGATGTCGTTAATTTTTTCATTACAACTTTTCATGGATTGGAATAATTATGGAAATAATACATATAAATTTTATATGTTATATTTACGTTTTCTCAATACTTAATTAACTTTTATACAACAAGTACCTTAAATATTTCCATTTTTTGTAAATACGATAACTTCAGTTGTTTTTGTGTGGACTATTGCCTCTTTAATGCAATGTGATTCAGTAATGCTATTCTAGGAGTGTATTAATGATGGTTTTAATAATCATGTTTAAAAAAAATGATATAAATATAATAGTTTAATTATAATATACATAAACATAAATCACATAATTTTTAATTACTAAAAATTAATTGAAGTAGTGTACATGCGTTTGTACGACCAACGATCTACATGAACATTAAATTTCATTTCCTATCTCCAAATACTATAAATTATTATATATATATATATATGTTTAAATAATATATATGACAAATAAATCATGTTTTAAATTATTTTTATGATTAAATGATGATATAAGTAATACTAAATACATGTAACAAGTAAAGAAATATTATTTAAACTAGACTGCTAAGAGACAAAGTAGTGAAGATAATGATTGATTATTATCAAAATGGTAATAAGATATTATAAGAATTTACTTCAAAATATTATAATTATTATTTTGGATATTTTAGAAGTTATAGAAATTTTAAATCAATTATATAAGAGTTTAAAGGATTATCACCTAAAAAATAAATATTTTTTTCCGTGAGGCAAACATCATTTTCACCAAATATTTTTTTTGTCATTTATGTTACACAAATCATTTATTTTATATAATTAATAAATTTAACTTCATGATATCCAGATTTTTTTGATTTTATTTCTTTTAGTGGGATTACAATTCAATTGTTACAAATTAGTAAAGGACTTTGTCTCAATTTCCATTCTTTGAGGCACACATCATTGTCCTGCACAAAACTTATTTTATATGGTGTACATACATCCAAATTGACATATAATTTTATTATTCATGATGAATTTAGTTTCAATTTTAATTATTCCAATAACAAGGATTTGATGTAAGTTTTACATAGTTGAAATGAATTTTAAAACTTAATATCATTGTTTGTGTTATAGTACATCCTCATATTCATTACTATTCTATGATTACGTATATCATAAAATTTTTATAGGTATTTTTTATTTAAAACTGTATAATGTAGATTAATATTTGACAAAAATGTTTATTTAATATCACATAAATGATATAGTCTTTTTATGGGGTTATTTCAGAACTGTAACACCCCAAGAATTTGTAATATTTTACTTTAATAAAAAATGTAGTTTTGTTCCTAGTTTTTATTTATATGAAAAAAAATGTTACGAATATATTAAAAACATAAATTTTTTATTTTTATACATATAACACAGAGGATAGCTTATGTTACACACAAGACTGACTCTCCCCATCGGCTTGCGTAACACCTAAGATCTATTTATACTGAACAATAATATATTATTAAAAATACTATTATTTTATATAATAAGATCTAACATGGATGTTAAACTGGAATACATCATTAACTAAATTACCAAAATATATGCTTTAATAAAATAAAATAAGAAATAATTTCTTTATAGTTAATTTTAAATGAAAATATAAACCAATTATATATAAAGTAATCATTATTATTTTTATTTCCACAAATCTTTTTATCCCAACGAAGTAAATTAATTAAAATTAGTAAGGGATATTAATGTAATATATATATATATATTATATTCAATAAAAAAATATTTTTTATTCATTAAATATTTCTTACATGCATAATATAATAACAAACCCAATATTAATCATAAAAATATAAATTTTTATATATACAATTTTACCAAATTCTAATGGCACACTAATTTTTTATTCAAATTTTTAAAATTTTAGTTATTTAATATGAAAATATTAACCAATTTTTTTTGAATATAAATATGAAAATTATAAATGGTTATTTTTTGGTATTTTTTTACATTATTAATTTTTTTTAGGAATTGTGAAAAATCGAGAATATAAAATAATTTTTATGAATAATTTTTATTATGGTTAAATTACCATTTAAATTTGTTTTAAGTCACATAATTTCAATAATTCAACAATTAATACATTTTATGTCATTTAAATCAATTTCATTTGGATAATGGTATATAATACCATAAAAAACCATTGAAACTATTTTTCTTTAAAACCCACATTGTCGTCATGTTTGTGCGATTAATTTCAAATAAATATCTTCCACTTATGTTATTCCAATTTGAAAAAATTTATTCCATATTTTTAATCATTTTAATTTATAATTTCTAATATGTTCAACATATTTTTTGAAAAAAAATGTGAATTTAATTAAAAGTAGTTATAGTTATTAAGAAAACAAATTAACATACAAATAGACTAAACTATAATGTTATGGCCAAAAATGATGTAAAAATGTTCCCAAAATATGTTTCATGGAAATATTTCAAAACTATACTAACATTTATATATTTTGGTTCAGTTTTGGAGCCACATGTCTTATAAAAAACAATGGTGGAATTCCCTTTTAAAAAATTTACTATAATTCCACTTCTCCTCCACTATAAAAAGCCATTCAACCCTCCTACTTACTCACACATCTAAATCCACATTTTCTCAACCAAGATCTACCAAAATATTCTTTAAAATTACTTATATAATCATATAATCCTCCATTAAAAATAAATAAAATCATGGGATCCAATTGATGTAGACAAAATAATTTAACTGAAAAAGTGGCAACAACCTTCCTCAAGCTATTTTTCATTATTTTAATTCTCCAACCCCCAAAAATTTCTTATTCAATTATTATATAATTAAAACATTATAATAATTAAACTTATATGATTTTAAATTATGTGATATACCAAAACATACACATACATATAAATAATGGGTAACAAACATATCATTTATTTCTGCAACGAACTACATCCAAACAACATGAAGTTGTTTGATTTTCCTTTACAAACTATCTTGGTAAGGAATTATGATAGAAACTATTTATTTATATTATACAAATGATGTTAATATTACCTTTTCAATTTTTATATTTTAAATAATACGCATGCCCATATTCTCGTCTTTTTTTGTAAGTACGATACCATAATATGTGGAAGTGTGGACTACCACCCCTTCAAAGTGATATGATTTGTTTTAAAATTTCATGGACCATTTAATATATATTTTTATTAATCATACAAAAAATATTGGAAATATTTAAAATAATATAATTACATCATATATATATATATATTAATATCAATTCCTTTTTCTAATATAATAAAGAAATGAATGTGGCGTTCGTGCATATGTACGTCCAACCGTATCCGTTAATGGTGCATTGCATTTATAATCTCAAAATAAAAGGAATTATTATAAATAAATATATATAAAACATATACTATAATTACATAATATTATAAATTTTTTAGATTAGGAAATCATGATCTATGTAATAAGAACAAAAAGAAAACAGAAAAACATACTCAATCAACTAGAAAATTAACACCTGAAATATGGGAAAAATGAATGTGGTCTATAAAATGGGTAGTAAGATATTATAATAATATAATATATGATTTAAAAAATTATCATGGATCTGTTAAAATTTAGTAACATTTTTTAACCAATTATATAATATCTAAAAGGACATTCACACAAAAAGAAAATACAAGCTAAGAAACATTCATATCACTATTTAAAATCTGTGAGAAAAATGTCATATTCACCACTTAAATATTTTTTGTGGTGTATCTACAAACCATTTTTATATATTATATCATGAATTGTGTTATATTCATGGAATTCATAATTTCGATTTGAATTATTTTTTCAAAGTGGATATCTGTTAAAAGTTACCAATTGGGAAATAATTTCATAATCCAACATCATATCAGTGGGATACATTAACTATAATTATCCATTATTTTATAAAATTATGTGTATAATAAATATTTACCATATAATACATTATTTCTTCTTTGTTATTTCTAATTATAATTGACACACACAATCTATTTATTTTTCAATTCTCACATTAATGTTATGTACATTTCAATGGTTTTCTTCACAATATCATTTTGATCAGTATTGTTTATACATAATTTTAAATCCAAGGAAATTATTGGAATTTTTTTTAGTAAAAACATAAATTTTTTATCATATGGTCATTCCTGACATTTTTCATATAATAGTTCCATTTTCTACTATTTGGAAAAAAATATTTTTATGAAATCCCAATGACATTTAACTCATAATTCGAATAACCTGTTTTCATAAAAAAAACCCTATTTTCTATTAATATTTTCAAAAATGATTTAACCTTCCAATAATGATCTATAAAACACATATTTACCTGTATTCCATTCAAAAACGTTTTTAAATAAATAATTTTTTCTCTTTAAAAACAAATAAATTATCAAACCTTTTACCCCGTAGAAGGAATGTTCTTTTTTCCATATACTAGATAAATAGATTTAACTACCATAATTTTCTCAAATATCCATTTTAATGTTTAAAAGTATAACATCCCATTAAAACTCCAACATGTACACCTTAAAATTTTTAATAGTATTCCTTTTCTTTGAGTGTATAAGGGTAGTGTTTAAATTTAGAGGATACCAATAATGGTGAAGTCAGAGGTTTGTAGGTTTTCAGCCTAAAAAAAACTTTTCAGCAAATTGCTAGAAAATTTCAGACCATGTAACAGTACTAAAGATTGTTTAATGGTCATTCATGAGTGTCATTAACTTTTTCAACCTTTGATGGGTACACATCAAGAGTTTTTAGTACACATCATGAGGAATTATGATCTGTTTTTAAACACACAGCATCAGGCATTAATGATAAATGAGTTGCATTTGACATTTAAAAAATAACATAATTTCACAATGTGTATTGGATTTACACATTGTCTAATACCCTGAATTTTTTAAAATTGGTAGTGCAGCTTGTTAATTCCTATTGAATTCCCTCTAGTTCTTCTCCCTCGACTTAAGGCTCTGTCCAGGTGACCTTGTATCCTTCCAACCATCATGGATCCATTTTATTGGGGTTTGGTCATCATTTCACATTTAGTGTGATTCCCGGGTATGTGTTATTAATCAATCATCATGTTTCTCTCTTTCTCCTCTATTAGGTATTTAATGGATCATCTTGGAAATGATTGGACTATAACCTATTGTTTTGGATATTTCTTCTTGGTTGAATTTTGAGGTCTTCTATAGCTTTTTCCTCATTAATGGATGTCAATGATTTTTTAGCTTTTTAAGAAGATGTTTATGGTTCCATACTGAATTTCCAAATAGATTATTTTTACACTGCTTAGTCTATATCAAATTATTATTTTAATTCATATTCGTTACCTTATTTCAATTGATTTGATAAAACCCAATTCTAGTGATTTTGGGAGATTAGAAATTCTTGTGGCATGAGATTTGGAAAGCCAAAAATTCAATTTTATTTAGGTTTTTTTTATGGTGAATGGATTATTTAAATTGATGGATTTAAATTTTGGATTTTGATAAAAATGATTTCAATTAAATTGTTGATATTAATTGTTAAAATTATTTTTCAATTGATTGAATTTGTTTTGAATGGATTTCAAAATTGTGAAAATTGAATAAAAATATTTTGATAGAAACTGAGTGGTTTTATCTTTTAAAAGGGGCATGATTCTTTATTAAAACACCATTTTTTGTTTTTAAATGGAAATTTGGAATTTAATCTTGGGTAATGAGACTTATTTTTAATGCAGTCCTAAAACAAAAATCACATCATGTAAGAGAACATAATATCCTTAGGTAGTAAGTGAGTTATTTGGATACACTCTACCATATTTCAACATTGTAAAACCTACATGCAGCATATAACATCCCCATGGGTTGGTGATGAGCATTCTTTGTCCCATTTTATAGGGATGTGTCTATACACTTTTGTTTTGAGTTCACATAACGATTTCAAAGTCCTAGAGCCCAAGATACTATAGTACCTATTTAGAAGATTACCATGTTGCTCCCATGTGATTTATATTTGAAATATAAATGTATTCCAACATGGTAAAATTTATTTTCAAGCATGTGGAATTTACCTATATTTTATAATGTATCTATTTTATATGATCCATTTTTTTATAAATATTACATTATCTATAATGCATTTTCTTAAAGTATTTTTCCATCAATTGAACTATACATCATGATTTTTAAAATATAAATTGATAAAACAGACATGTTTATATTAAGTTGAATGAATTTTCTTTATATAATATCTATTTAGAATCCATCAATGAATATTTGGTGGCATCATATTTGGATTAGGCTATCATCCTACTTTTTTCCTTCTAATTCCTATAGCCTTTCTTCTTCTAAGTTTAAGCAACGGGAAAAGATCACTTAGAGAAGGATCTTGCTTTTTAGATTTTGTCTTGGTGATTTATGTTCATAGGGATCTATGTGATATTTTTTCCATTCACTAAAAGGGTTTTAGTATTTTTGGGTTTTAATCATCGTTGTATTGTGTTAATTTACTCCTATTGGGGTTTTCTTTTGATATTTATATTATCTGGTTTCTTTTTTCCTTCATATTCTTGTAGAAGAAATGATTCCCTATTGTATGTTTTATGATTCTAGGTGTTATTCATAATCCCATGGGGATTTGGGAAAGACTTCAGGTTATGTAAATCCTTGCTGTATTATTGGGTTATAAGGGTATCCATGTTGGTTCATGACAACGTGGTTTTAGGCGAGGCTGTTGAGATTTTGTCTTGAAGTCAGCATGCATTTCTGAAAACTATTTCTGGCTTAGGAGGTAATTGTGATTGGGTTCCTAGATAGCTCCCACTGTAGAGAACATCATCTTTCCAAGGGTGGTTATGTAAGGATTCCATATATATTATCTCTAGTCCTTTCCTTTTATAATTTATATAGGGTGGAATCCAAATCTTGTCATTCCATCTATAGGAAATAATTTTTCCTCATTGGTATGTTTGACTGTTAATGTAATGTCTTTCATTTCTCTGCTGTTGTTATGTGGATTCATGCGTTCAAGAGGAGATGAGAATCAGATATAGGAAGAAGTTACTGTTGATCCTTAGTAAGAAGATTTTATTGTGGATCAGAATCATTTTGAGGTTATTGTGTGCATTGTACTAGATCTATGTCAAGCACCACCTATATTTTTTTGTGCAGGATTCAGTTATGGATCCTCATAAGGATAATCATCATAATCATTCTCAGAATGTACTTCACCAGAAGCCACCAATTTTCAATGGATTGACTGATCCTCAACATGATGAGGAATTGTTTAGAAAGATAAAACATATGTTTGAGTTCTTTATAACACTAGATATGATGAAATAAATGTGTACCACCTTCCTCATAGACGGACCACACATCAGATAACAGTACACTATGGTGATGGAAGGGAATGATGTGGGTTTAGAGTGAAAGGACTTAAGGTTCCATTTCAGTGACTTATTATATCCAATTTTAATGGTTTTTTCAATATAAATAGTGTTTTTAAAGATTACGAAAGCCCATAGAACCATCAATGTGTATTAAAATATCATTTTTGAGTTCATGTAGTTTTCTTCTGAGATGGTATCTAATAAGAAGTTTAAATCTTGACGGTTCAAGTGGTTACATCCACAAGATATCTATTCTTAGGTTTTCATACATGATTTTCCCACTTATGCTGATGTTTTAGATAGGGTGAGTATGGTTGATATAGACATTACTCGGAGGACAAGATTATTAGAAGTTTATTTTTCTCCCAATGGAAGCATTAGTTGAATCCAAGGAAAATGGAAGCCTGATGATTCTCATGGTAGTCTCTGATGGAAGAGTCCTTATAGACTTCTTACAATGCTTGGAAGAAGTTCTTTTAATTTTTATCAGTGTGGAAAATCGGGATATTTTAAGAGAGTTTTCACTGAGTCACCCTAGAATTGTAGCTCATATAGATGCTCAGTGAACTTACAAATATTCTACCATCACTTGTCTACAGCGCTTAGTGGAATGAGATCCTTAGGTCTGCATAAGGCAATGGGAAAAATAGATGCATCACATGAAAATGTGCTCCAACCATATGAATCCTTAATAAATAAATTTCTTGTTGTCGAAGAGTCTCCTGAGGAAGAAAACACTTGTCCAACAACTGTGAGTGGTACTAGTACTATAACATCATCATTAGTGAATGATATATTTGATATTGGTGCATCTAATTAATTCATTTCAACTTCTATTGTTAATCTGATTAATTGTTCTATTAAGAATCTACCATGTGAAATGGGTAATACTATATCACATAGTATGAAGAGAGAGAAGGTTCTTCGTATTACCTCTTGTTCGTTCTCCCATTTAAATGTGGATTTGGTTTGTAGTTTTCTTGATCTCGACATGATTTCAATTAACATATTTTTGTTATGGATTTTATTATTTACAATAGAGATTATATTGATTTTTATTTTTGATATGTCTAACATACAACATCTGGTTGGGTATCTCTTGTATTTCAAGAATATTGGAACACAAATTCGAGTATATCTCGAACTTCTAATCCAGAGTTGTGGAAATCAATATGAGATATTTCTTTTCATGTGGATAATTATTCATTGAGAAATTATATTCATATAGTCGTATTAGATTTTACCAACATGTTTCCTTAATATTTCTCTTGTATTCCACCACTATGAGAAGTTGAGTTTCCCATTGACATAATTTCTGGTACTCAAATGGTATAAATTACATTCTACCACATGGAACCAATGGAACTGAAAGAGATGATATCCCTATTCGATGATCTCTTCAAGATAGGATTTATATGCCTATGTGTGTCACCTTGGTTAGCACCAGTTCCATTTTCCAAGGAATATAGATTTATCTTGGCCTATTTGAAAATTATCAAAATCTCAATCATATTATGGTAAAGAAAAGGTATTCATTTCCATGGATTGATGATATGTTTGATTAGTTTAAAGGTGATAAGCGGTTTTCAAAGATCGGATTTCGGTCTGGTTACCATTGGTTTTTATTAAAAGAATATATCATTTTGAAAACTGCATTTCAAGGTAGGTTTAGACAAAATGAGTACCTTGTTATGTCATATGGTCTATCAAATTCTCATGTAGTTTTCACGGATTTGATTAACATGATATTCCCTGAATATATGAATATTTTTGTGGTAGTCTTTGTCGATGAAATCCTTACTTACTCTAAATTTTAACAGGAACATGTGCATCATTTGGGAAAGGTTTTGAGTTTTCTGAGATGTCACAGACTCTATGCCATTCTTTTCAAATGTGATTTATGGATTCATGAAGTAAAATTCATGGGTATGGTGGTGTATGAACAAGATATAATAGTCGATCCATAAATGGTAAAGGTTAATATGACTTCTGATCAACCATATAATGTCTTTGATATTTGGATCTTCATGGGATTAATCGGATATTACCGTAGGCTTTTTATTGACTTCTCAATGTTGGCTTCTTCGATAACTGGTCTAACTCGGAGGGGTTAATTTTTAATTGGAATGAAAAGTATTTGAATTATTTTGTTGAGCTGAAATGTCTGTTAACTACTATATCGGTGTTGACTCTTCCAAATGATGAGTAGGTTTATGTTTTCCTTCATAATGTATCTGGATTAGTCTCGAGCTTCATTCGTATAGATGGTGACCATGTAGTCACTTATGAATCTCAATAGCATAGGCCACATGATATGAATTATCCTACCCATAATCAAGAACATGTAAACGTGATACCTGAGCTTAAGAGTTAGTAGAACTAAATTTACGGTGACAGGATTACCATGTTTTCAGACCACAAAAACTTGATTTATATCTTCTCTGAAATATATTTGAATCGTTACATAATACATTGTGTAGTGTACTTGTACTCCTTCTAATAAATCATCACATATACCCCTGGGAACCAAAATGTACTTTCTAATGATTTGAGAAGGAAACATACCACCAAGGTTTTGAAATAATCAATATAATATTTTACACTGATTGATCCCTTTGTACAATTGAATATTAGAGTTCAGGGAAAAACGAATTGATGTTTCTTTGGCCATCATTTAGTTGATATCCTCTATTATTGAGATGCTTCATCATGATCATGAGCATGATGTTGAGTTCTATATCATTAGAGACTCTCTTTGTGGTAGTGAGACAATTTCCCAGTGGTCTATCTCCAAAAAACTTTTTAAGGCTATATGAATAGATTTTTTGTACGCTTTATGACAAGAAGTCTATGATGGGGTATTATCATTAATCCCCAGGGGATGTTCCCCCAGGAACATAATATATGTTATATGAAATAAGGCGGTGATTCTAGTGGCTTGATATGAGATTAGAAATTTTTGATTTGTTCTCTTATTAATTTATGTTTTAATAGGTTATGGTTTGAAACTAAAAACCCTTTGGTTTTCTTCAATGGAATTCATCACCTTCTTGGAAGTGGGATGAGATATCTATGAATTTTTTTGGTCAGGAATCAACATTCCTCGTGAAATAATAAAGTAGTATGTTTTTTCATCAATGAACTAAAAATTTCACCTCACTTTACACCCATATTTATACCCATTTTTTATACAACCAATGTTTAGGAGTTGGGAAATATCTATGTGAATGAGATTGTTTTTTTACATGGATTTATGTCTATTAGATTCTCTGATTAGTATCATATGTTATCTTCTAAGTTTTTGATAGGGCTTTAGATGGAACTATAATATCTGATTCATTTGAGAAAGGTCTATCATATACTGTCAGATGGTCAAATAGAAAGAGAAATACAAATTATTGATGATATACATCATGCTTGTGTTCTCAACATCGATGGGAATTGGGGTGATCACATGGTACTGGTTGGGTTCTCATATAAAAACTCTTACCAGTACATGATTAGGGTGACACATTTTTGGGCCTTGTATGTCTAGCCTTGTTATTATCTATTGTGTTAGTTGGAGGTTCGTGAAAGATCATTTATTGGACCAAGCATTATGGATGAAAAAATAGTTAATAATCAACTAATTCATAGAACAAAACTGACAAAACATAGAAGATATATGACTTTTGATGGTCTATAGGATAGAACTATGGATTTTTTTAGTTTGTGATTTGGTTTTATTGAACGTTTCATCTAGGTTGGGTCATCGATGGCTTGGAATGCATGGGATAGATCCTCTTCATTTTGTGGGGCCTTTTGTGGTTGCTGATCTTTTTGAGAATTTTTTTACTATTTATCACTTCCACCACATATAACATAGATACATAACATATTTCATGCTTCACGTCTAATATGTTATCTATCTAATCAATCAACTGTTTTGAGATGGATTAATATTGATATTCAAGCTGATTTAACTTTGACAGAGAAACCAATCCAGATAGTGGATTATGAGTCCAAGGTATTTCATTGGTGGATAATACCTTTGATTTTTGTGCATTGGAAGAATGGTTCTGACAATCCCAAGATGAGGTAATGTGAGGCACTGATGAGATGGTAATAGCCTCATCTCAATCGCATGAATGATTTTTCATTTGGTTTCTTGGGATAGAATGTTTTTATGGTGGGGAGGTTGTAACATCCCCATTAATAGGTACACCTTAAAACATTCCACAGTTTCACATTTCATTGAGTGGAGAAGGGTAGAGGTTCAAATTTGAAGATACGTATAATGGTGAATTCTGCGGTTTTTTTCCATCCTAAATAATGATTTTTGGAAGAATTAGAGAGCATTAAATGACATGTAACAGTACTACACACCGTTTAATGATCATACATGCATGTCATGAACTGATTCACAATATACTGGGTACACATCGTGAGATTTCATTTTTTTGTGATGAATTAGTGCTAAATTTTTAAAAATGTAGCATTGCATTTTAAAGAAAAACAGTTTGGGTTTCCATGGTTACAAAACATAAGCATTTCACAATGTGTATTGGTGTTACACAATGTGTAATACCCCAATGGGATTTTTAAAATAGGAAACATATCTAGTTAAAATGATTTTTATCTATATTTTTTTCTCCCTTTACCTAAGGATCTACCTGGAAGATATTAAATCCTTCCAACCTTACCAAATCCATTACATTGGCGTTCGGTCATTGTTTCGTTTTTTGTATTATTCTCCATTAAGTATTCTATCTCATTATTCAAAATCATCTCTTTTTAATCTCCTGGGCTTTTAGTGGATCAATATAGAATTGATGGATCTATGCTCTATGGTGTTAGATATTTCTTTTAGGTTACATTTTTAGGTCTTATAAACATTCTTTCTCATTAACGGGTGACATTTCATGTATTGAGTTTTGGGAAGAGGTTGTTGGTTCTTTCTCAAATATCCAAATTTAATATTCCTAAACTTCATGGGATATTAATGTTTTTAATTTAAATTCAATTTCCTATCATTCTATAAATTTATTTCATAAAACCAAATTCTAGTTGATTGGGAGATTTTATTTATATTTACAAGATATTTAGAAAACTGAAAATTCTATTGAATTAGGGTGTGTTTTATGGAGACTAAATAATTTAAATAGTTAAATTTTAATTGTGTATTTTTATGGATTTGATTTCAATTAAATTGTGGAATTAAATTGTGGATATTATTTATAGAAATTAATTCTGAAATGATTTAATTGGTTTTTACTGTATTTCAAAAATGTTAAAATGGTTTATATTTTCTTGATAGAAAATCATTGGTATTATCTTATATAAGAGGCATGTTTTTTATTAAAATATCATTTTTCATTTTAAATGGAAAATTGGAATGTAATCTAGGAAAATTTTCTTAATTGTATTTTAATCACTCATAAAATAAATTTATAGTCATGTAAGACCACATGAAAGACATAGGTAGTTGGTGAAATATTTAGGTTGACATTAAGACATTTCAAGGTTTTAAAACATACATGAATCATGTCACATCCTTGATTGGTTAGTTATGAATATCCTTTGTCAATTTTCATAAGGACTTTTGTATACTCATTTTTATGAGCTCACATAGAGAGTATGAAGTCCTGTTGAATGATATAATATCATATCTATTTGGATGATGACCATTTTCGTCACTGGTGATTAATATTTGAGATATAAATGTATGCCAATGTTGTAAAACAACATTAAATTCCTAATGAATTTATATAAAATTTTAATGTAATGTTTTTCATTTATCCATTGTTTTAGAAAAATTCCATCATTGGTAAATCCCTTTCATAATGTATTTTTCCATCAAATAATATTTATATCCTGATATGTTTTTTTATATTATTTAAATTTTGAATCAAATTTTTATTAAATTGCTATAATTATTTGTGGATAATATATAATTGGAATATGTTATGGAATCTATAGTGGTATCATACTGGGCTTAGGTACACACCCTTAGTTTTCATCTGGGTGTTTGTATACTTTCTTCATTCCAGGTCAAGTAGAGGGAAATGATCAATTGGAGGTGGATCCATCTATTTTTCTTCGAATAATGTGGGTTGTATCCTTATGTACAGTAGGGATGTGTGCTCCATTTAGTTCTTGGGAAGTAGTACTTTCAAATTTTTATGCCTCATTGTATTCTGGTGTATTAATCATAGTGGATAATTCTTTTTATATGCATATTGTCTTATTTCTTTTTCTATTGTATTCTTGTGGATAAAAATCATTCCCAATTGTATGTTGTATAATTCATGGTGCTAGTCTCCAATCCATGGGGAACAAGAATGATATTTGGGCTATGTTATTGTCAGCTAGGTTATCGGGTTACGAGGGTACCCAGGCTGGTTCATGACAAAAATGTAAATTTTTAATGAAATTCTTTTCAAATGTTACTTTAAATGATTTATTTTTCAAAATCATTTCAAAATAAATAGTATATGTTCTAAAATAAATTTTTTTAAGGATATATTTACAGTATTACCATTCCTCAATGAAAAACCCAATTGTGTTTACACCACATGGGATATGTTGTATTGATATCATCCATATTATTACTTTGGATGGTTTGTTATTTCATTGAAAAAATTTAGTATTGGCATTCACTAGCTTGATATATTTTAGTCCCCAGGAAATATTTAATTTTCATTGATCATTGAACACCAAATATCCCCTAAATATCCATATCATTTAATATGGATATAATTATTGACTAGATCTTATATCATTTTAACATTTAATGTTTAAAATTAAATGTATTTGATTGACTATGTAAATATTGATAAATACATATCCATTACTCAATATTGATATTTGATAAGGAAAATTGTTTATTTAAATAATACAGATACACAATAATTTTTTGGGACTGCTAAATGGATTCCCGAGGTGTTGGGGACTAATTAAAGTGAGGCCTACATGCTCGGGGGCATTTATTGTAAGTCCCCTAGTTCATAGATAATATAACGAGAAACTTTTAGCTGAAAAAAACATTTAAATTTGTTTCTATGAAGAATAGATGAGTTTCTTCCCATAGATTTATGATTTCTTGAGAATATATCATTGCAAGAAATCTATCATGTTCTGTGGAAATATGATGTCAAATAATATAACATTTCATTCTTTTTTAGGTTGTTATTATTATCCATATGATTATTGAATTAACATTATTTATGCATGAACTATATTTGTTAGTTTATTGACTACATTTCATTTGTGTTTAGTTATTTAGATTTTGATAGAGCATATGTATTTCTATGATAGTTTATTTATTAAAACTCCATGTGTTTTGGTTTCATAACATGCATATTGATTACTCATTATCTAGGTATTTGAATTGAATGTTTTATCATTTATTTACATTTCCATATTGACTATTCTTACTGATTCATTATTTCTACCACAATGTTAAACCCATTTAAAAAAGTTGAAGTCACCGTAATTTTGTTTCCTTTCATTAGGAATCTATAAACTATTACAATAATGATATTAAATTATACACTGTATGGAATAAAGATTCTCCCCTTATAAAGAAATAAATATGTTGTAATTAGTGTATTTATTTGAAATAAAAGACCTATGTATGTATCTTGTATAAAAATACTAATAAAATCCATAATCATTAGGGATTTTATTCCTTGAAATAATACCAATATATTGATAGTAGAAACATCATCCATGATTATACAAGTTTGGTTGCAATATTTTGTATCATAAAATTTTTATCCGCAAACTTGAAATCTAAATTTAGAAAAAAGATATTAGGGAAAATAACCCTATGATTTAATTTGAGGAAAATTAAATAAGAACATCCTATAATTCTGTTTTGTTATAGAATATGTGAATATCTATAGTAATTTATCATTATCTATATTCTACAAGTGTATAAGATTCTTGAACAAATGTAACAAGTGGTAACAATTATGAAATGGTGTGTCGGTATAGACTTAGTGTAAAATGGTACACAAAAAGGATCCTTACTGCACACTTGTTTTAACACTCCTGGGGGATATTCATAGGATATAGCACATTTTCTTTGCAAGACCATATGAGGGATTTAAAAGTAAAAATTCCCCGAATTAACCCATTTTTATTTTTTAGATATATCTATGGATTAAATCCTCATTCTATGTTAAGTGTTTTGATGTATTTTGAAATTTAAAAACTATATAAATTTATAAACTAATAAATTATGTGGAATTATTTAGAAATTGATTTGGGAAGGATGAATCATATCCTTAATAATAGAAAATGTATATATTTCCTTGTTGAGGAATCTATTACATATTCTATTAGAATGATGAAAATTATGGCTATATTAGGGCAGAAAAATCAGGTTATAAAAAAATAAATTTCTTGAATGAAGTAACTTATTCCAAAATTAGAAATTCATATGATTTATGACTTTATGAAATAATGGATTACATAATGTAGTCTGATTATAGTTCAACTGGTAGATTATCAACATATTTTATCATTAGAGAAGAAATTTATGGAATTAGGTGTGGTGAAAAGGAAATGGTTACACATGTATCATTGGTGATATAGATTAACGCTGGTCTATGATCTAAAACACTAAAGAGGTTGAAAAAGTAGAACTTGTGTAATTGATAGCCTTTAAGGATAAATTATTCAATAAATAATTCCTTCATGATCAATAATGTTTGGTAATGATAATGTTCATTGGTTTAATGTTAATTAATAATAATGTGTCAGGATATATTAAACTACCTTTATAATGATAGTATGACTTGCTACGGATTTCACATGAAACATGGAGTGAAAAACTGATGATTTATTTTATGGGCTGAATCCAAGTCCCCAAAGGTAATTGTTGTCTCATACATTTTCTACAAATGATGAAATATTTTTACTTTTTGTATATACAGGGATATAATTATCTAATTCTTATGTATTAAATGGGAATAAATTTTTGAATATAAAGGAAGGGAAAAGGATGAATAATGGGGAAAGGTAATGAATGATTTTACCACATGTGATTTGTGTAGAAAGAATCACCCAGGTAAATTCATGAAATGGCTGGATGTTTCTTATAAGTGTGGAAAAAAGAGTTATTTGGAGGGTTAATGAAAAGTATATAAGGAAAATGTTTTTATTCACTATTAATAAAGTAATGATATGGGGGAAATATGCAAATTAATTTCCTATGAATCAAGAAAATATAAATTAGAAAAATATATGGGATCATGGTCAAGAATATGTTATCAACACAACTGGAGTGTAATAATAAGGGTACTTTTTTATATGGATAAAATAAAAAAAAATTTAAAGTATTTTATTTATTATGTTCAAGTCATATGTTTTAAGAAAAATATAAGGATTCTAATATAATATTTTTTAGGATTTTAGATCATATATTTATTTGTATAAAGAAATTTTATTCAGTACAAATTTATTTTTTTATTAAATGATGTGGTCGAGTGAAAGATAACGATTAATATGATCCTTTTGTTAACACAAGGATGTTGGATTAATAAATTATTGTTTCAGATAAAATAAATCAAATAAGCATTGACTTACATGGATCTAAGTAATGGTTAATTGAAAAAGTGGTTTATTATATCATTGATGGAGTTTAAATCATTTTTTAATTTAATGAATATATCCAATGATATTTATTCGATTTATGGAATTAGATCTCTTAATGTTTTAAATGAGGTTTTTTTAGTAATTCATGTTGTTAATATTTTCACATGATTGTTATGTGATGTTTAAAAGACAATTCATTATATTATATAATTTTGGTTTTGAAATTCAGTTACCATCCTTATAATGTGTTAGATCATTATTCTTTGGAAAACTAGACCATTTATGTAATGGATTAATATTATCTTTGAATGAGGTTTTTGATATTAATGCATTAATTCACCATATGATGCATCATGTACTATGAAAAGAATTTGTAATAGTTCAAGGCACGTCCAATGAAATATGTTTTGAAAATGAAATATAAATAAATAGGTACTTATATTCTGATAGAGTGAAGCAATTCCTCAACTATAGAAAAAACATTCTTGAAACTAAATTTTGTCCTATTATTATAATTTTAAATGATATAAATGAACTTTTCATAATAGTGGTTAACTATTTGTGGTTATAATGTTTTAGATAAACATTATATCTAAGACTCTCCATCAGTATTTATTTTTTATATTTTTATTTCATATATATGATTCTATTACTAGAAAATGTTCTCATACAAGGGAATGTAGTTATATGGCCATTATACATCCCATTATATATTATTAATAATTATTTTTTAACTCTATTGATGATGTGGGTTTTTTAACAATATTTTATTTTAAAATATCAACCCCTTGATTGTGGACATCAGTTTTTAATTACAAGGATATAATTTATTTATGGCGGAGAGGATGTAACACCCCATGAATTTAAAGTATTGTCCTTTTAGAAAAACATTATTTTATTTTCAGATTTGTTTATATGAAACACTAAATTATGGTTATGTTACATGTAACATAAATATTAGCTTTTTTAAATGTATCATTGTGGTTTTCTTGTGTAATAAAAATGCCTGACTTCCCTCAATGGCTTGCATAACATGAAAGAACACGTTTTATTGAATAATAATATGTTATTAAATTATTTATTATTTAATATAATATGATATTTTCCATTGGTTAAATTAGATCTTATATAATTTTTTGAACAATTAATGAAAATATATAGTTTAAAAAAATATTAGATAAATTAATATGTTTCTAATTTATTAGAAATTGAACTACAATACAATTTAATAATAAGATTTTTTTATTTTTATAAACATAATGTTGTTTTTATAATAAAAAATTAAACCAACTATAACTAGTGAGTGATATTAATGTTATATATATATATTACATTAAATAAAATATTTTTGATATTAGTACAATATATTTTTTACGAATAAGATAAAAACCCCATTATTATACATAAAATCTTTTTTTTATAAAGGAAATGTTAATTTATTTTAATCGAGCATCTATTATGAATTTTAATTCTGAAAAAATAATAAATTTAATATCCATAAAATAAAATAATTTTTGAAATAAAAAATAATTTTATAATGATTTTTAATATTTTTCTAAATTAATTTAATTTTTGATGAATAGTGAAAATACTGAATTTAAATACACAATTTCATTTTAATTTAATTTATTTATAAGGAAAAAATTGTATTTTAAATTGGGATTAGAGTCACATTATATCAGTTTTTAATAATTAATCCAATTTAGGACACTGAAATCAATTTCACATTGAAATTGGATATAAAAATATAGTAATCTATTGAACATTTTCTATTTTAAAAACCTCCATTGTCATCCCATATAAGAGATTAATTTTAAATTAATTTCATCCCCTTATATAATTTTAATTTGGTAAAATATATTCCTTCTTTTTAATAGGTATAGTTTTATAATGTATATTATGGTCAACTTAGCTTTTTACAAAATAATATTATAAATAGTAATTCAAATAAATTATAAATCTTACTAAAAAAATTAACATTAGAAAAAACCTAAACCATAAAAATAATGAAAAAAACTATAAACCGGTTTATAATCCATATTATCAAAATATTTTGACCATACCCTCTTTTTTATCAACTTGTTTCATTTTTGTATAAAAACTTATTATGAAAAACATGGGTGGAATTATATTCTTATAAACATACAAAAATATCACTCTCGATCACAATAAAAATCAACTCACCCGTACCACTTCCTCACACATCTCAAGCCATATTGGCTCACCCATGATCAAATAATATAGATCATGAAAATCCATCAACTCATCATGCAATACTCCACTAGAAGGAAAACTGTCCAAGGAATCCCTTTGGTGAAAACCAATATGTATTTCCCGAATAAGATTTAACATCCTTCCTGAATCTAATTTTCTTTATTGTAAATCTATATCTGTAAATATATATTATTAAAATATTATATAACAACACCAATATTCTAAATACACTAATATGTTTTTATTCCATCTATTATGCATACACATACACACAATTCCATCTAATGTATTACAGACTTAACGTTTATGTGTACGGAAGACTACCACCTCACCAAAGGGTATCATTCGTTTTTCCTTTTCCACCCCTCATGAATGAAAAATATGAATAAGAAACTGTATATAAAAGAGATATATACGATATTAAAAATGTATTTATTCTTCTCTAATTTTTATATAACACATGCCATTATGATATTAATTAGTTTTTTAAATTCTACAACAACATTTGATAATGTTTGGACTACCGCCCCCTCGATGAGATACGCTTCATTCACATTATACAAAAAATGAATAAAAGATGATTTTATTGAAAATGTGGGGAATAAATGACAAAAATATAATAATTTCATTATAATGTAAATATATATAATTTACTTTTAATAATTTTAATACGGGAAAAACATTAATGTATTATTCATACGTATGTACGACCGACCATCTCCATGAATGATGTATTTTATTTCTTCTATACTGGAATGATGGATTGTTATAAATAAAAAAATAAATAATTTATATAATAATTAAATCTTTTTTTACATTCTAGAGATGATGAAATCATGATATATATAACAATAACAATAAGTAACAAGTCACAATATACACAAAGAACTAGAAAATTAACACATAAAATTGTTAAAATAATGAATATTCACAAACAAACGGGTGGTATGATATTATAATATGATCATATATGATATAATAAATAATAATACGGTTCATTAATAAGTTGGTATCATGTTTTTAACCATTTTATAGGATATTAAATGACGTTCATTAGGAAAGGAAACCCAAGGTATGTTATATTCATCCAACTATTTACATATGTGAGATAAATGTCATATTCACCTTCTACATATTATTTGTGGTGTATATACATCACATTTTGTAATATTATATAATTAGTTTTTTCTCCCCATGTTATATTTTATTTATTCTCTATTTATTTCTTCTAATGAGATTTTAGTTAAAATCTTCCAAGTGGTAAAGAATTTTGTAAATAAATTTCTTTTTTTGGTAATATTATTTCCTTGTTAATGTTAACGTTATAACACTATTGGTGTAATAAACATTTAATATATATTATTAAATTTAAATTTTTTTATTATTGTTAAAATTTTGCACATATAATCTATTTATTTAATGATCCTCACATCATTGTTATGGTATTTTCAAGGGTTTATATCACAATCTCATTTTGGTCAAGATTATTTATAACTGAATTTCCATTAGAGGAAATTATTGGATCTTTGTTCAGTAAAACCACTATTTTTCTTCTCCTATGGTTATTAATGACCATTTTCTATTAATATTACAATTTTCCCACACATGGATACTTAAAATGTTTTAGAATATATCTTTTAGAATATCAGATTCCATTTATTTCTATTGTTGGAGAACCTGGCATTTTTTAAAAACCCTATTTTGTAAAAAGGTTTTGAAATATCATTTCAAATTCAAGAAATTATTTGTTAAATATCTATTTAATTCTTTTTCTTTAATAATCATTTTCAATTGAATGTTCTTGTCACTCTCCAAGAATAAGAATTCTTTATCCTTTTACCGTGAAAACAGAATTATTTTACCTTGTACGACATGTATGGATTTACCATTCATCATTTATTTAGTGCTTCCAATGCATGTTTAAATTGATACTATTTAAATAAAATGTTTTCAAAAGTGATTTTCAAAAAAAGTTTTAATTGTTTTTCAAAATAAAGAGGAAATTTTCTCAAGAAATGATTTAAAATGATATTTTTATACTATTCAATTTCATCAATGAAAAAAACCATTATTTTTACACCACGTGGGATATGTTGTATTGACACCATATTTATTATTAATTTATATAGTTCATGATTACTTTTAAATTGAATAGTATTCATATTCACTAAGTTAATTCATTTTGGTCCCCTTGAAATATTCAATTTTATATGATCATTATCATTGAATTTCACCTAATTTTCCATATAATTTATCATGGATATTTTTATTTCCTAATCCATATTTCATTTGTATAAGAGGTTTTTAAATTGGTAGTTATATACTTAAATGGATAAATATTTATAAATCCATATCCTTTACTCAATATAGAATTTTTATATGGAACATCTTTTTATTAAAATTCATCAGACATGAACTACACGAGTTGGGGATATGTTAATATAAGGACTATGGTTTAAAGTCCATTTATTGCAATCCCTATAGGTTGGGGACCACATAATGTAAGCCACATGATGAATATTTATTCTCATAAGATAAAATTAGTAGGTTAAAAACGCTTTTAATTTGTTTCCATGTAGAATGGACGTGTTTCTACCCATACATTTAAACTACATTGAGAATAAATCTTGACGATAAAGGTATCATGTTCCTTAGTAACATGACATATAATAATTAATAATTTATTATAATTTGATTTAGTTATTATTATATATGATATTATAACATTGGAATTTTATGTTGATTCACTTTAATTCATATTTTTAATTACATAGCATGTGTGTTCTGTTATTTACCATAACATGTGGTTCACAGACCTTCTTATATGTTTTTCGTAAAATAAAATCTATTTCAATTTCTTACTTTTCCACATTGATCAAGACTTATCGAGTGAATTGAATGGCATGTGTAATTTTTTTTTACTTTTCTATATTTACTATTCTCAATGATTCATTATTTCCAATGCTATAATAATCCTTTATTTTTCATTTGAGAGGACCATTATTTTTTTACATTCTGTAGGAAAACAATTTTATACATAGAATCATATTAAATTATATGCTAATTAGAATAATGTTATTATCCTAGAATGGAAAAATTTAGGTTCTAATTTGGGTATTTATTTTTAATAAAATACTCTTGTATGTATATGTTTTCCTATGAATATTAATCTCTTTGTTCCTCCGATATTTGATTCATTATAATCATGCTAATATAATGGAATTAAGCACTTGATCAAAGCTTACAAGGGATGGATTGATATACCAATCTCATTATGATAATAATTGTTTACACTTGAATTTTAATTAGAGAAACTTATGGGTAATTTTTTTAATAAATAATTTCATTTTTTCTCCTTATGTTATTTTTGACCATTTTAATGTAATATTAACACTTTTCAACTATTTGGTAAATAAAATTATTTATAAAATGTTTTTATGAAAACCCAATATCATTTTTGTCTTTATTCAATAAACCTTTTTTCTTCTAAATACCATATCTTCTAAAATGTTTTTGAAATTTTTTTTAACCATTCAAAATTGTTTTATTAAAGAAATGTTTACCATATTTTATTTTACAAATTTTTTCAGTGGATTCATCTTTGATATTTTTGAGAATGTCAATTTTCTAACCTTTTTACCCTATTAAAAGAATGTTTTTTACCTTTTGTAAAATATATGGATTTTCCTTCCATTATTTCCTAGAAGTTCAAATTTAATTTTTAAAAGGATATTTAAAAAAAATTATTTTGAAAAGTGATTTTTGATAAAAAAAAGTATTTTTGAGATGTTTTTCAAAATAAAAATCAATATTTTCTATACAAATGTTTTTCAGAGAAATTTTTATAATATATCCATTCCTCAATTACAACAACCCTTTATTTTTGCTCCACTTGGAATTCAGTATATTAATACAATCTTTAGTCTTACATTAGATGGTTTATAGTTTCATTTACCATGGCTAGTATAGAAATTCATATCATTGATTTCATTTTTAGTCCCTTGGAAATATTCAATTTCCTATTATCATTGAACATTAACCATCACCTATATTTCCATATAGATTATTATAAGGACCTGACCTAAAAAAAAGTACCTAATCTTTAATTAAATGAATAATTCACAGGGAGGATCTTTTTATGTTTATAGTTTTAGATAATTAGGACTTAACTATTACATATCAAAAGATTAAAAAGTAGACACTTCTACTCAGTTTCCATTTTTTTCAAAAAATAAAAACTCTTAAAAAGAAACATGTCTAGTTCCATGTTTTAGATAACATGTATTTCCGTGATCCCATCCATGGCCCTATTTATCTTTAAGTCCCATGGAAAACATTTCAAAAACATGGGATGAGAATAAAAACTTCAAAAGAGATACACAAAGAATGTAAACTTTTAGTTTTTCAAAAAAATAAGTAAATCATGAATACTTTATCATAAGTAATAATTTTCACCTTTATAAAGTAGTAAATACTCTTAACAGAATAAATGATCGTTACATACAATTTCATAACCAAAAGGATTACCATGAAACCTATATAAAGAACACATAACATATAAAGGTAACTTAGGACCTAAAAATACATAAATGAAATTACCATATAGTTGAGTTCCACACATATCACTAAATGAAATAGCCATATGGCTGACTTCCATACCCAATCCATTGTTGGTTATAATGTAACCACCTATCTTGGTTTATCACAGCGCCACCCATCATATGGTTTATCACATAACCACCGGTCAAATGTCAATGTACCACTATAAAATCAAAACACATACGAAAAATATAAAGGAAAGAAAACATTTCATATTTCAATCACAATATATCAGTTAAATATATTGACATAACAAATCCATTATCAAAACCACTTTCAATAAGAAAATACATAATAGAGTATATGGTATCTATTTCCCTTTTAAAAACATTACGACATGTTAAGGAATCCAAAGATTAAGTCATACTCGCGGGGGTGAAAATGTCATTGTCACCGCATATGTTAATAGAATCATTCTTCTTTGTCATTTAATAAAACACATCATAGAAATATATTCCCTTTGAATGAAATGAAAAGTAAAAGGTGTTTATACAGTATATAAAATAAAGTCTTATATTAAAACAAAATATACCTCAATGAAAGAGATTGATATGAAGTCCCTTACGAAGATGATATCCTTAGATTAGGGTAAATCAATGGAAAAATCTTGTGCGGAAAATATAAATAGACACAATATAAGGGGATATTAAGTGTAAAACAATCCTAGGTCATTAAAACATATTTATATCATGAAATAATCAAGAAGTAGAGTTTTAACCCAAAGAATTGAAATTGGGTTAAGATGTTAGCTTACAAGAATTGGACAGCCTAATGGCGTCACATTAAAATTCAGAAAATGAGTTGATGTGCGAAAAAATGGTATCCCATCACATGGACATAATATTTACATCAATAAGGATATAGAAGAATATATCCCGGAATAATAATATATAAACTAAAATACATAACAAAAATAAGTCTTTTAAAAAAAGGGTGAAAGGTTCCCTTACCGATTTGGTAACATACGCAAGAAACATAATATGAAAGAAGGACGATAAAGTGTAGATGTAAATACCCATAAATTAATGGAATTAACACAAAGTGTATACTCATGGGAAATATATACACTACTCAAATGAGATAATGAAAAATATAGCATGAATCTCACGGGAATAAAAACTGAGATAAAAACCCCTTACCACATTGTAATAAATCGAGTCGTATGAACAAAAGATAATAAGCACCAAATGAATCACAGAATACCATGAATATAAATAGAATCATGATAATATATTTCAAATGGTAGTACACAATACATCACAAGAAATAAATAAGTGGCGATCGAAGTAAATCTCATGTAATTAAATGTGAGATAAGAAATCCCTAACCACGTGTCCGACTTGACTCGCTCGTATGTTCCTTTTTCTTCCTTTAAATCTGGTAACTCCCCTTAGTTTGAACCAAAATTGTTTCTTGAAGTGACTTATGCCTAAGTTATGGCTTATAGGATGAAGAGGGCGATCTTGGGAGTTTATTTTGGTTGAGGTGGGATTATCCAAAGGGCTTGAGATGTGTGATAAAGGGGTAGTAAGTGTTGTCATTTTATAAGGGAGAGGAGGGGATCTTTTAGAAAGATTCAAAATATTATTTTATTAAATAATGCTTATTGGTTTTTAAATGTCCACAAATAATTAAATTATAATATAAGGTGTCTCATGTTTGAAATAAAATCAACAAATATGAATTGGACAAGTGATGGATATTATTTTAAACTTTATCTTCTTATTTATTTAAATCATTCATTAATGACTTAAACACTGCATCACCGTTGTTTCATATATAATTTTATTTATTTGATATCTAAAAATTATAAAAAAATTAACATGATTTATGAAGTAATTTTATATTTGTAATGAATATTTATAATGAAAATATATGATATATAACCCCATGTAAAAATTGTTTTAGTAAAACAATACATGTTTGGGACATTTTTATTTTTACTTTAAATAAAATTTTATTAATGTCATTATCATACCCAAGTGGCTCCATGGGGCCCCCAAATTGAACCTTGGATTGTCTTGGTCGGCCATGACTCATCCAATAAGGTTAGAACATTTGTCAAGGTATTTTTATATTTTTAGAATATTTTATTAACATTAAATTACCCTAATTACCTTTAATCGCGGTTAATAAAACTCTATGGTTACTTAAAAATTTATTTTCATCACATTGAACCACATTTTATTTCATAATGACAACCATTTATGTCGGATTTTTGAAATTCAAATCACTGAAGCGGTAAGATTTCATTTAAACGAAAAAATCAGTTTTTTACTTCTACTTAGTGGTTCTACAATTCATCAAAAATTGATGCTTTTTAGAAAAACACCAAACATACTCCCTGAGATATATTTTATATTCCAAATTAAAAAATGATTTGCATTTTACAAAATTAAAACATAGAAGTTTCATTAATTAATTTTATAATTGATTCCCATTATCAAAATAAATAGCGTGTTTTTAAGAAACAATATCTATCAAAAGATTGACACTTGTATATGTCCAATTTCAAATTAAAATTAATTCCAATGATGACCATTGGATTAAATGGTAAATATATATTATAAATATACTTTAAAAAAAATTAAAAATATAATCTAACCATATAAATAAATTATATTAGAATGTGGTTTTGACCTAAAATACAACTTTTTTCACTCTTCATTAAAAAAATGAACTTTATCAGAAAAAATATCAAAACATTACAATAAATAAATTTTTATGTCTTGATTTTAATGAAGGAATTTATATTTTATAACATATAAAAGTGAAAAAAGTAGATTTAAAAAGGGTTCACCATCAAAAGGCAATTAATCGACCTTTTAATGAAAATTAGAATATTTATGCTTTAAATTGGATTCATTCACATTTTAAGCATCTAAAATTTATTTGATAAATTTAAAAACATTTAAAAAACATGTATAATCATTTTTTTGTTAGTTCTAGTCATTCCCTCCATTACAATGGCTAGGTGTTAACTACCATTTAAAATAATATTATTATATTATTAGTGTGCAACGTAAGATTTCAAATAAACTCATTTGATGCGTATCGGGTATGTTATCGAACATAGAAACCCCTTTAATGTAAAATATATATTTAATTCACAAATATTATTAAATATGATAATTTCATATTCTTTATTTACATGGTATGTTACATTTATCATGGAAATTTTTATTTCATCAACTGTATATCAACTACTCATGTAGTGTTTAAGTTGATAGTTATTTGATTATATGGAGAAATATGGATAAATACATATATTTAATTCAATAAAGATATTTTATAAGTCCTATTTTTTTAATTAAATCATTTATTTTATATGTTTAATGTATTGGATAGGTTGTAATCTGTGTGGCCTAAACATTATATAGCTCCTCGATGCATCTATAGGTCATAAAGAGGCAAATTTTAAATGGAAATAAACAATTTTCTACTATTAGTTTTAAATTGTATTGTAAAATGTCTTAATGTCATAGGTTTTCACATTCCTCACACAAGATTTAAAATAATTAAGCATTATAGTAATTTTTATTTATTTATTATTATCTATGATATTTTTTCATTCATATATATATGTACTAATTTCATTATCATTAAAATGATTATATGACATATTTCAGATATTTTTCTTACCATAATGATTGTGAATTATATATATTTTTAATTGGAATGTATTCTCTGTTACTTACCTTTCTATTTTTTTTACCTTTTTTCATAGTTTAGTTAATACATGGAATGTTTCTTCAGTTATTACCTTTCCATATTAACTATTATCACTGAATAATTATTTATTCCTCTATGTTTTACCCTTTCTGTGCATCTAAGATCACCCATATTTTTCTTTCCCTAGGATTCCATGAAGTGTTATTAGAAATATTTCCAAGTATATCTATTTCTGAAACATTCGCGGGGGTGCATGCGTCCATCACATTCGGGGGACGTCGGCGTTGTTCTGTTGCCCCACATTCTCGGTTTCCAAAGGCGGGCGACATTCAATCCTTATTCAGGGATGTCTGCTCCTTGATCGAAACGGTATAATGGGATGTTGGTTCTTCCATTCATGGATTCCTCCTCGGAACTTGTCACCTAGTTTGGGTCTCCCTTATAGTGCAAGATGTAGTTTTTGAAACTCTTCCCAGTGAAATTTTCCATGGACTCCGTTTAATGACACTGCTTCTGTCAGGACATTCCGAGGGGTCTGGTCTGGGAAACAACCTTCAGTTGGGGGAGTAGTCACGTTGAGGAATCACTGGTGTGTCTGGACACTGGGGAATTGGCGGGTCTGTCTGTTGTCCCTTATTATAGGGCTTCTCGAGGGCGCAGAACCATGAAGCATCCCGTATCTAGCACGGGGAATCATATTCCATAGGCATGTATATGAGATTTTCCTCAGCTTCCCATTTTTAACACAGGGTATGACACAAGATTAAAATCCATCTGATATGTATCTGGACGATCAAAACACTAGCTAGAATGGATAAGATTGAAGAACCACCTCGAGGGAACAACGATATTGGGTGCAGCACATGGGCAGCTTCCTGAATTCTTTGGATGGGAATTATTTGATATGATCTCATCGGGATGTAGCGGCCCGGGTAAAAATTATGATGGACGATGGTTTTGGATGGAGTAGAGGAGGAATGATATGGGACCATCATGAAGATGATGGTTTTGATGTTCTTGAGACTCGAAGAGACCTCCTACGTATCCCTGTGGAAGGGATTCAAGTCTGTATAGTTCGGTTGGAGAGAACTGATGTGTAGGGGGGTCGGAGCGACCAACGAGTGGTGGGCTTGAACCTCAGGGAGGATTCCTACGTACCATTACATGACATGGATCAAAGTCCACGTAGATCAGAATAGATGTGTGCGGCTTACACTCTAGGCTGCCCAAGGTAGTGAGTGAACCAACGTGAATGAGGTCAAAACGACCCGGTGGTGGGCTTGAACCTCAGGGGGGCTTCCTATGTACCATGCCTTCACATGGATCAAATACCATGTAGTTCAGAATGGATTCCAGTGAAGCAATGTGATGAAGGACCTTGGTCCAATGGGTGTTGGGCTTGAACCTAAAGGAGGATTCCTATGTACCATTCCTTAGCACGGATCAAAGTCCACGTAGTTCGGGATAGGGGCCTGGAACATCGACACAGAGGTGGTTGGGACCAATGGTTAGTGGGCTTGAACCTCACGGAGGCTTCTTACATATCATTCCTTGACATGGATCAAAGACCACATAGTTCAGATGGGTGTGTGTCAGAGAACAGACGTGAATATGGACCTTGGTCCCAGTGTGTGGTGGGATTGATCCACATGGAGGCTTCCTATGCACCATTCCATAACATGGATTAGTGTCTGCATAGTTAGGGTTGTAAAGGGGCTGTTGATCCGACGTGAAGGAGTTTCGGAACAACTGGATGGTGGGATGACAACGTCTTACTGCTGGAATGGGATACAGTTTAACATCATGCGGGACATTGGCATTTCAGTGAACTGACATGAATAAGGACCTTGGTCTTGGTGGATGGTGGGATTGAACCTCATGGAGGCTTCCTACATACCATGCCTTGACATAGATCAAAGTACCAGTAGTTTTGGTGGGTCACAATGAGTTACCGCTGGATCGAAATGTAGTTAATGTCATGTAGGATGGGTGCATTTAGGGCTCATGCTCTGAGGTGGCCCACGGTGTGTCATGTTCGGTGCTCACTCTAAGCTCAAGGGAGTCATGATCAATTTGAGAAACAATAGCTTGCAGGGACTTGATGATCACGTCGCGAAGGGTTCATTCGTGGGAAGCGAAGAGGGGATTATGCGTTGGGCAACCAATGGTGTTGGGACATACTCCAAGATGGAGTCACGAGGGTGACAAAGCATAGTAGGAGAGGGACATGGGATCAAATAATGGAGGCGAACCATTCTCTATCACATCCTTTGCATGCCTTGGAAATGAGAATGTGAGGAGGGGAAAGGGTAGTGCCTCCTAAAAAAAGCTAGGGGCTTATACCAAGGTGGCTGCCCTTCCCCTGCAGAAAAACACCACTCTCAGAAAGAGGATATCATCACCTGTGGAGACCAAGGGCACGGAGAATGTACAAGGTGGGGGAAACCTTTGTGAGAGGCACGTGGTGGTGTCACAGTTTAACATCATTTGTTAAGGATGAGGGTGCTTGGCAGTTGGATGTCCCGCAGCTCAGACGGGGTCTGTTTACTCCGCACCCCAAGGAAAAACATAACCGGTACCCTCTACTCCATATTAGAGTGATAGTACCCGAAATGTCGTTATGATGAGGGGGTTGCAGAGCAAACCATCGAGGGGTCCACGTTAGCGTGGCTATGAGAAGAAGCAATATCCATTAGCATGCATGTGTGAAGACGCATTAGGTGTAGTAACGCAATGGGTGGTATCGTTTAGGGGACTCTGAAGTCACATGGTGGCCACTAGGAGGGTCGCACGAGGGAAGTAATTGACAATCATTGGGGTCCATGGGGAGGGGCCTTATGGATCTCAGTTAATCTGTGTGGTGGAGGGAACTGAAGAAGGGGTGTGCTTCATGAAGTGGGGTTCCTTAGCCTTAGAATTGGGTGGAGGTGCAAGTGGTAGGTTCTTCATGAAGTGGAAAGGTATTCGCAGAGCACTGCCTTGCGGAGCATAGGTGCCTCAGGAAGCGAAATGTCATGAAGCAATGTTCTTCACAAAGTATAGTGACCCTGCCTTGGCATGTGGATCATGTGTACCTATGGGTGTTTTGTGAAGCATAAATGATCTGCGATATCCTGAGTCCCCTTGGGGATCCTCTTCCGTTGTGAAAGCCCCTATACTTCATAAAAGGCTTCCCTCCCGGAATAGGGGATCAAATAGAGACAATGGAGAGGCACCATGAGAAGCAAAAACACCTCGCGTAGCTCATGATTCGTAGAGTAAAGGGAGCTTCCCGTTTTGGGGGATGAGAAGCCAAAAGGTCATATTGTCCATCTAGAGGTCTTAGGGGTAGCTAGGTATTTATTGGAAATAGGCACTAGGAAGAAAATCTTATGCGATGCGAAGAGGGCTTTAGTTTCTTCGCGGTGGGTCGCGAACGTCTGCGGGGTTCGCAGAGGGTACCACTTCCTATGCTTTGCGGCTGGCATGCGATCTTCAGGGGCATTCATGGAGGGTACCACCTCCTTTGCTTCATGGCAGGCTCGCAAACATCAGGGGAATTCACAGAGGGTCCCGCCTCCTTTGGTTCGTAGTGGCCGTGTTGCTTGGGGGGACTGCAAAAAGTGGCTTCGCGAGGCCGGTCGTGGGGCCTATTTCTCTTCTTTCATTTCTTCCAACATTTTGGTGCCAACAAATGTCACCCCTAAAACATAGAGCCTCATAGAAATCAAGGATCGAAGTCTGAGGATCAATCGCCAAAATCTGCGACCACTCATAGAGATGGATCGTGAAGAGGGCTCGTGAGGAGGATAGGTGACGCACATGACGATCGCGCCATGAATCTCAGCACAATCCGGACACTCCATGAAGCGCTGAAGGTTGTGGCCTATAAATAGGTTAGGATGACCTCTCTCTTTTCCTTTTCCTTCTTTGTGAAATTTTCTTTTTGTGCACTCGATTCGAGAAGCTCTGCGTACTCTGTGCCTGCTCTCCATGAATCGGTCTTTGCAGCAAACCGCGAGTCTCTAACTCCGCAACAGCGCCACATGAATGTACGCTTGCAAGTCGAGGCTAGGCTCCATGATTCAACTTCACGAATGAGCTCTGTGAATAGGCTTCATGACCAATGTTGAAAATAATTCCAATCCTTTGAAACCAAATGGACCATCATGAAGCTTCCCGGTGGGTGCTTGCAGATGCCGCATAGAGGGATGAGATGGAAAATTGTCTTGGCCTAAGAGAGTTGGTTTGTTGCCACTCGGACCATAATTCATTAACGAAGATGCTATCAGAGAGCCAAAAGAACTATATGTTGTGCATGAGGCTTCCCTTTTATGGCTTCGAGATAAGGGATGATTTCCTCATTCCTGATGCGTGTAGGGACAAACATGCATACTAGTTCAGGAGCACGTCGTGCCAGTGCCAATGGTTCAGGGAGACTAATGGTCATGCGCGGGAGGACTTCACACATGTCACCTCCGACAGACTATACAATCATCTGAACAATGTTGATGGAAATCCATTGCAGCCAGAGACATCCCCTCCCATGTAATGAACAACCCTAAAGGCATCCTTGAGGGGTTCGAATAAGGGGTGGTCTGATGAGTGGGACCTACGCTAGGGCGGCGACACCACAGACGATTGGGCATGGGACTAATGGGTAGGTGCCTCAAGCGAGGAGTTTGGAGTCGATCTGAGGAGAGTGGGTTAGTAGGAGGTATCCTAGGCCTCCAAAATCCACATATATCAACCAAAACAGTTGCTGCAAGAGCTGTTGAGTAGATGTTTGTCGAGGACCAACACGTTTCACCTGCTCCATGGGGAGGTTGGCTTCACTCTGTGGGATGTAGATAAAATTTCGTGGGTCCCAATCATGGGGGATATGTATGATGAGTTCTTCCCTTTCATGAGCACGTGGTAGGATCTGGTGTAGATGCTGCGGCTATCGGTAGCACCGATGGTACTGGTCCCCACAGAAGACAAAGAAGCGGTGTGGGATGTCCACTTCATGAAGTGGTTGAAGCAGTTGCTGAACTTCCTAGAGGATCGAGTGTTTCCCGCAAGGCCTCGAACTTGCTCGAAGGGGGCTCATTGGGGCAAGGAGAATTTTTATTTTCGGCTTTTGGAGGACATCCAATAGAAGATGTGGTGTTTCACTTTCAACCCCGAACAGCAGTTGATAGTCAGACTGGCGACGTTTATCACGTCCCTTATTTGTGGTTGGATCCTACCAGTTAGGGATACCAACATGGGGGTGCGGCCTAGCTCATTAATCATGGCATACATGCTGGCCACAGGAGGGCAGGACAATCTTGGGATTTCGATGCTTGATAGATTGTACAATATGTTAAGACATGTTAGTGAGGGCAAGAGGCCGCAAAGGTTATGCAGGCATTGCAATCTTCTGTATGGGTGGATCACAACGTACATCAGAGGGGGTTTACGAATATGTGAACCCCATCTCACCTCCGGGGTATAACTTCCGCCCATCCATTATGAATGATTTCGGGAGCCTTCCATCCAACTTATATGTACCATTGGTACTATATCAGGTGTGGAAGGTTGAGGAGTTTAACTTTAACCTCTTCCCATTGCCGATGGGGGTACCCACCAACGATGGTCGGGGGACCGAAGAGCACTGGGCCTATCTTATGACCTTTTGAGGTGGAGTCTTGGTGGAAAGGGTGGACCGTGAGCCTCTCTGCGAGCCGTACACCCACACTAGTTTGCTAGTAAATTCAGGTTCCTACAGTGGCTGACCCCACAGGTCTACTGGGAGGTGCACCATGAGGAGAACCAATGTGTAATGAGGAAATTGTGGCTCATGTTCGCATAGGATGATGTGAAAATGTGAAATGCATTGCCTCTGCCTACTTCCACCTTCGAACTAGTGAAAGAGTATAACATAAACTGGGAGGCAACTTATCTGGGAGAAATGCTGAACCAGCCAACTGTTCGAGCTGGTGATGGTGGGCCTTCCCTATCTCGAGGCCGGGGCCAGAAGGCGGAAAGGGCCCCATGCGGTGGTGGGGCAGTTGTGGCGGTGAGACCTGCACTAGTTGAGGGTGAGGCAGCAGCGGCGAATCCAACAGCAGCAGTGGACCCAGTGGTCCCAGTAGAGAAGACCCATCTGAAGGGGCGTCCACTGACTGGATTCTGCAGGATATCCACTCAGGGCCTAGGGAAATAGACGCGCCATATCGACATGCCATATGGTGATATTTTCCCAGAGGCCTGAGACATATGGGAGGTCAACTAGAAATTCCTCAGCCCGCCTAAGATATTACAACACCTGGACCATATAGGGATTGATTTACCAGGTATAGGCCATGTCTGGGCCGGTTTCGCGGTGTCTCTGGTGGAGGTGAAGAAATATCTGGATGAGCTGGAGTCCTTTTTACATTCCAGGGGTGCCCCATGTCCAATGATAGACCGGGTAAGGGTACTACTAGATTAGACGGTTCCCCCATAGATGTCAGCTGCTGAGCTGAGAGAGAACTTCCCTCTACTTGAAGAATCAGAAGAATCCTATTGGGAGGACAAGGCCAGTGGAGGAAGCCCGTTGGAGGAAGGAAAAGTTGGCGATCAAGACTTGGTCTCGAAGATTTCACAGAGGCTCTTGAGGTAAAATCCTAAGTCTCTTTCCTTGGGGTCTATTATCATGTCATTATGGATTTCTTACAAACATATAAACCGCACAGGAGGACCATGTCCACAGACCTCGCTCTCACCCCTCAGTGGGTGATGATGCTGGACCCTCAGAACCTTCACATGTGGCCTTATCTAGTTCTATGTCTGGAGAGTCTAGGACACCTGAGGTGGCCCCTCCAGAATCTCCGGACCTTCCAACAATATACAGAGGGCCACGCTTTGGGGTCCCATCAAAATCAAATCAGGAGTGGCGCCAAGAGTTCTATATCTTCATTTCCTCTCTACTAAATTTGTCTCTTACACTCGTTGATCGTTCCAACTAACATGCATGCCCTTCTCTGTTACATACTATTCTTATACTGGTATGGGCCGCTGCGGCAAGGTTTGTTGGGATTTCTGGCAGCGCCCCTCCTAGAGGTATGCCAGTAAATGTGGAGATATTTACCTAGCCCACCCGAGCTGCAGTGCTCCCTATAATTGGCGGGACCAGGAAATGGGTCGTGCCTGAGGTCATTGAGGTGGGGCCCGATGATGAGGATCGACCGGTCAACCCAACTCCTGCCATGCCTAATCTGATTCCAGATGTCGCACCTGATCCAATTCCAGACACGGATCCCATTGAAGATTTCCTGAGGGTGTATAAGGTATACGAGCCTGACAACTGCCCGGACTAGGATGAGATGGCCTCCTACGAAGAGGACAACGATATAGTCTACCACCGATCATGGAAGCTGAATGTGTGATTTATCGAAAAGACCCCCTAGACATAATGGTTGGATGGGATAGACAGACTTCACTCACGATTGCACAAACTATGTACTAGGGGAGTGGATTCCCGGTTCCCTCATCTGCTCATCCGAGATCTCACGGAAGAGAAGATCAGGGAGTATGATTGCGGCCTCAACGTGGGCTGGCAGCGGAGGAAGGCAATGAACATCAAGAAGCTCTGAGAGGAAGAACATGAAGTCCAACTAGTATAGATCTAGGCGGATGATCACTCAGCCACTCTTAATGAACAATCAGAGATGATTTAGCGATTAAAGGCCCAGCTCGAAGAGGAAGAAGTGTGTATGAGGCTAGCTTCTGAAGAAATTGTCGTCATTCTGGCGGATGTAGAGAGGGCCAAAACTGAGGCTGATGAAATATGCCCCATTGCTACTGAGGAAGTGCGGGATTTGAGACGGCGGCATTAACTCCTGTATGCCACAAGTCCAAAGGTGGTGGAGCTGCAACTCTCTTTTGACAGGGTCAACCCATCCATGGGAGGAATAAACCCCTGAGTTGAAAGGATCAAAAACTCTCAAATATACTTTCATGTTTTTATTTATTGGATTCCATCGCATGCATGAGTCTCGTTATCGAGGTTGGCTTCATACGCGTCTGTTATATTCATGAAATGTCCCGTGGTCAGTCCCTAATCTCATGTGGGTCAAGCCCAATGTGAGAAATAGGGGTGATCACCATGCTATTCCATCAAAACATAATTTATTGACCATGCTTCGGGTATCTGGGGTTTAAGTAACAAATATGGATCTTCTGGGAAGACATGGGAGTGTCCCGATCGGAGGATTAGGACCACAGAACAATCGACGAGCCATTCTTCCATTGTGTTCTGGTGCACGAGCGGGGTAACTCCAGGGGAATTGGGATTGGTTCAAACATAGGGAAGTGGGAGGTGTGAATCATGATACCCAAAAATCGGAATGCTATGGGGGTGGCATGACTATGAAGGATAACTGTCGACCATGTTCGAAACACAGTATCCTAATTGTGTTAGCCTGAAATGGGGATAACAAATGAGGGCTGACCGTTGACCATGTTCGATGCATGGGGACGAACACAAAATGCTACCCATTAGTCTCCCAGAATGTTGTCCCATGATAATAGGCGGGCCATAGGCCCATAAACCATACTATTAGGGGGTTCCTCTAGAAGTTAAAGTGGATGAGGGTCCTAATAAGGGAGAATGAAAAGAATTGAATGTGGAGTGAGGGTTTGTTCGAACAGAATCCAACACTCTTGAGGTTATGCCATCGTGGTTAAAGCACACTAGATTCCTCATCGGTATGATCATGGATCATTGTTTATTTCAAATGGAGCCTCTCTGGTGAGGGAGTCATCACTTTCCAATGTTATCCTTGGGCATACTGAACTTGTTCGGGGAAGAGTTACAGTTGTACGGTTCCCTACGAGGGGTCCAGTCAGGGGACCGGAAAGGGGAAAGAACAGTATTTATGATTCCTAGTGGCTGAACACTAGGAAAAATACCTGGGTGTCCCTACGTATTCCATGAGTATGGTAATCAAGACACACGTAGTTCCGGATGCACAGTTTAACATCATGCGGGACGATGATAATCCTGGTTGCACCGGTACTAATCATACCAAAACTATTAAGCCCATGCGAGTCATGCTCGATGTGGGAAACAAGAATTAATGGGGGAATTTCCTGAAACATAAATAAATATGCTAGGGCGAAGGGGATCTTGGTATATACCGACCCTAATGATGCAAACCCGTCTGTGTAGCGCACCGAGACGCATGAAGAGATAAAGCTGAGTAGGTTGGAATTCCACTTGACCATGAGGAAGTGGAAATGTGTGAATCAAGACACTTGAAATTTTGATCACAATGATGTCAGTGTGATGATGGAGGATATCTATTGACCGTGGCGGAAACGCAACATCCATATCGCATTAGCCAGGAATGGGGATAGACAAATGAGGGTCGACCGTTGACCATGCTGGAAACACAGGACCAGTCAAAAATGTCATCCGAGATCCATAGGTATGTTGGCCCGAAATGATAGGAGATCCCTTAGGCCCATCATCCTTGGAGTTCCCTTATGCCTAGAATCCATGTCATCTGAGAGTCCTTTTGAATGTTGAAGAAGATGATGATCCAAATAGCGAGCCCACGAATCTTGGAAATGGAACGAGAGGATCATCTCCATGAAAATTCCACACCTCGGGGACTTTTTCAAAACACATCTTAATACGTCATCGAGATGTATTAGATATAGGGATTTGAGTCATTACCCATAGAGAGATCTTAGTTTAGGGTCGTATAATTCAGACCATGGATGGGAGGAAAGGAGGGAGACTCATTATGAGCAATTACAACAACTCAGTGTGAATGGGAAGTGAGGGTACTGACCACCACATGTTCTTCTGGAGAGGTTTTAGGTCAAGGGACCAAAACGAGAGTTGATCTGGGCCTAAAGAAATGTGAAAAGGCCTTCCTACATATTCCATGGGGATGGGGATCAAGCTGCACATAGTTCTTGAAAAGGAGGCATAGTGAGGTACCAGTGACTGGGATAAATGGGGTGGGTGTTTAAGGTGAGTGGTTTTTTTGTGAAGCCATAGGCCTAGAGTAGCAGGCCCTGGCGTCACCACAAGAATGAAGCCATAGTAGGCATTGAAAAATTGCATGGTGTATGACCAATACCGAATGTGACGTCCTCTACGATGTGGTCATCACAATGTAGTTCCATTTTTCATCGTGCAGCCAGGATGATAATGTTGCAGTTTAGGGTAATGTGATGGGACCAGGAATGCATTTTAACATCATGCAGCACAGAAGTATCAGTGATGATGCTAGGTGGGGAATGTGTTTGGTTCCATGAAACATAACTGTCACGGATGGGGACATCATCCCACATCACACCGTACACAATTCTATGAGGGGAACCTCGGGCCAAGGGGCCCAGATTGAGGTGAAAGTGAAAGGGGCTAGAGAAACTAGCTCCCAGCTGAGCTGGACCTGAAAACGAGACTCCTGAGTGGTCCTTCGAATCCCATAAGGATTGGAATCAAGCCATACATTGTTCTAGAGGTGCCTTTTAACATCTTCAGAGATAGAAAATAGGAGGGGTAATTCTTAGAACGGGGCGCAAATGGTGTGGCTATTTCAAACCCGACCTGAATGAGGACATAATCCCACACCTGCCACGGGGTCCCATAGTCAGGGTCCCGAAGGCGAGAGAGAAAAGTCGAATTATCGGGCCTCAAGCTAGACCCATAGACAAGGGGTCTGGGCGTTCCTATGTATCCCATGAGGACAGGAATCAAGCTGTACATAGTTCTAGGGAGATCATAGTTTACTCTCTTAGAGCTCAGACTGAGGAGGGATGGATGCTTTCCATGTAAGCTTAGACCTCGACCCGATCCCTAAGCCGACGTGAGTCAAACTCAGTGTGGGAACTAAGTGAAGAAGATCATTATTGAAATACCTAGAACTCCCAACAATGGGAAATTGGTACGGAGCCCCGAATGATGTCCCTATCATGGATTTGGTCCTCCTAACGTGCGAATGTGCACTGAGGAATAGTACCAAAAGTTTCGAAGATCTACATAGACATGAGAAAGTCGGGAAGGATGTGCATCATGCAACCAACATTTTGGGATTAATGGGTTTGGTGTGGTGGTGGAGGATAACTATTAACCGTGGCGTAAACACAATATCTATATCGTGTTATCACGAAGTGGGAAGAACAAATGAGCTTTGACCGCTGACCATGTTCGCAACTCAGGATTTGTATCAATCTGTTGTCTGAAACCCTCAGGGGCGTTGGCCCGTAAATGTAGTAGAGCCCTTAGACGTGGTATCCAAGCCGTTTTTGGGGGTCCCTCTGGGTGTGAAAGGTGATGAAAGCCATGATGAAGGGAGACACAATTCTAGAAAAACGGGTGTAATCATGTACTAACAGAGTCCGAAATTCTAGGTACTAAAAATGAGTACCCTTGGGCACATTGGTGAACTGCTGAACATGGTCGATTGGGATACTCTAGAGATAGATGTACATGGCATGGTCATTACAAGCCCGACACGAACAATGACATAATACCATATCATGCTATATATTCCCCTCTCTGGGGAAGGTTAGGCTAAAGGTCCAAGGGGAAATGGATGTTTCTGAGAGTTGGGGCTGGTGCCGAAGCATAGACATTCAGGTGGTCCTACGTATCCCATAAGGATGGGAATCAAGCCTCACATAGTTCTCAAGATGCAGTTTAACGTCATGCAGGACGGGGAGGGGAGTAGGATACCCCCAAACAAGGGAGGTGTATGGTACAGTGAATAAAGAGACATGAATGAGGATGTAATCCTGAACCAAACCATATAATCCCATAATAGTGGACCTAGGTTGGGGGCCCGAAAAGGCCAAGGAGCCTGATAGTTTGTTCTTGGTCAGGGAGGCCTGACCCGCTTTCAGTTTAACGTCTTTCAAAAAGGATTAGGGTCGGGGGCCTGAAACGGCAAAGGGGCGTGAGGCTGGGCCTCAGTCAGGGAGGCCTGGCTGGCTTTTTTCTTAACGTCTTGTAGTAAGGATGAGGGTCAGGGAAGGTCTCATCCGGGGATATGTACAGCACGACGAGTAACCCGACATGAATGAGTACATAATCCCATATCATACTGTACAATCCTAACAGAGAGAACTTGGGCCGGGTGGAAGGTCATACGCCCTCTTGTATAGTTATTGCCTAATCAGAGCTCCTATGCCCAGGTTAGCGGTGCTAGTTGTGGGAATCAAATAGCCGGTCATGGCTATCTCCATCCAACGGGTCCTAATAGCTGGAATCGCCCGAGGGGAGTTTGTCACTTAGATACGAAGGGGTACAACTAACCACTAAGCTCGATGTTTGGGACATCTTGGGGTGGTCCTAATGATCTTGGACAACTGTTGACCATGTTTGAAACACAGTGTCCCTATAGTAACCTGATTGGAGCAACAAACGATCATCGACCGCTGACCACATTCAGAATACGGGACATGTATCGGCTTGTTGCTCGACATCCTCGAGGGCGTTGTCCTGAAGTGGTAAGAGGGACCTTAGGCCTAGCATCCAAACCATTTAGGGGGCCTTCTGGATGGGGAAGTTGATGGAATCCCAGTCAAGGAGTGGGTGAAGCATAGTTTTACCCATCTATGAAAGAGGAGAACGTTGACAGGGAGGGGGACGTACATCTGGATTGAGGATTACTCGACATGAATTGGGGAAAATTTATTCACCCTACCATATGTCTTGACCTGAGGGAAGGTTTCGGGATTTTGGGCTGGGCCAACAGACAAAATGTTTGGGCGTTCCTACATATCCCATGAGGATGGGAATGAAGCCATACATAGTTCTTAAAGGCCATGCAGTTTAACGTGGTTCTGTGAAGATGTAGGAGGATAGAATAATGGGAGTGGTTACGTGGTGCAACCATTATAATACTCGTATGAGTGGGGATAAGGAAGCCTACTCCACATAATGCAAGGACCCTCCAAGGAAGCTATACCCAGGGGTGATAGTCAAAGAGAAGATTTTTGGGCTAGGCTAAAAAAGAAGCGTTTGTGCATTCCTACATATCCAATAAAGATGGGAATAAATCCATACATAGTTCTAAAAATGCAATTTATTGTCATGGAGGACGATTCATAGTTTAATGTCATGCAGGACTTGACAAGTTGAAGTCATGCCGGACCATCGTGCAATTTAGGGTCCTGTGGGACCATCAAGTTTAATGTCATGTAGGACCATCGTGAAGTTTAGTGTCATGCAGGACCATCCAGTTTAACATCATGTAGGACCATATTGTTTAAGGATGTGCAAGACCGTAATGTTTTAGGTCATGCAGGACCGTACAATTTAAGGTCGTTCGAGACCGTACAATTTAAGGTTGTGCGGGACCGAGGGATCAGGAAAAGTATTTCTTGAGGAACATGGCATTGGTGGGAGGAGTTATGCACTCACAATACATGGTCACCAAAGAGTATACTCTATTGGGGAAAACATTATGAATGATGTAAGGTCCTTCCCATTTGGGCTCCAATATGGGTGGTTTCCTGCCAGGGATCATTGGCGCTCGGAGGGCCAATACCAGGCCGCATTGCAGGAAAGATCACAGGCGAACCTTCTTGTTGAAGGCTATAGCTATCTTATTCTGATGCTTTTCCAGATTGTGCAGGGTACGGAGCCTACTCTCGTCAAGTGCTTCCAATTCAGCATGACGGATTTCGACCAACTTTTCTGGATCCTGCTGTTCCTAGACTGCAGTGCGTAATGATAGCAGCTGGATCTCGATGTGTAGGACGACCTCATCCCCATACACCAGGGAATATGGAGTCACTTGGGTGGAATTGCAAGTCATCATCTGATAAGCCCAGAGGGAATTGGGGAGCTTTAATGGCCAAATCTTCTTGTTTTGACCACCCATTTTCTGCAAAATTTTATAGAGGGTTTTGTTGAATGCCTCGATCTGTCCATTTTCCTGCATGTGTTAGCAAGAGGAATGGTTCAAACAGATATTGTACATGGGATACAATTTCTTCAGCTCAGCTGCTCGGAATTTGGTGTCATTATCAGTGAGGAAAATGTGAGGGACTCTAAATTTGTAGATGATGTTGGAGCTCACAAAATCAACAATGGATTGATCCTTGAATTCCTAGAGTGGGATTTCCTCTGCCCATTTGGAGAAGAAAATGTATCCGTCATGATGAACCTTCACTGGAAAGATGTCACCGGTGGGTATGGTCCCACAACATCATGCCCCCACACTGTGAAGGGCCAAGAGTAAATGGTGAAGTGGAGAGGTTCTGGCATCTGATGCAGGAAATTAGCATGAACATGGCATGTGTGACATCTATGGGCGAACTCGATACAATCGTGGATCATAGAGAGCCAAAAATACCCCAGTCTCCGGATCTGATGGGATAGCTTTGACCATGCCTGGTGGGCGCCGCAGGAGTCGGGATGAACCTCTTGCATAACCTAAGAAATCTAGACTCCTTGTATTCAATGGAGGAAAACAACATCGAAACCACGCTTATAGAGGATATTCTAAAGACTAGGACCACTCTGGAGGGTAATATTATGTTCACATCGTCTGATTCGATCGCGCATGGTCTGATCATCCGGGAGGAAACCATTTTGGAGATACTCGACAAAAGGGGCTCTCCAGTTGGGAGTCATCTAAACCACTGCATCTGAAGAACTGGGGGACCCTAATATGGAGGATCTGACAGTATGATGGATTACCCACAGGCCGTCGTCATCCAATGGGGTGACGGGGGAAATGACTCTCTAGTGTGCCACATGTATAATCAGATCATCATGCTCGGGTTCTGCAAGTGACTTAGCTATGCCAGTAAAAGTGTCCACTCAACCATTCCGTGACCGTGGGAAATGGATAACCTCTGGTCATGAAGAGAACTAGGACATTAGATGGAGGGTGCACTCGAAAAATGGAACAAGCTCTGGCTTCCTGAAAACATTGTGTTAGGTCCACAAGGCTGAATACCCTGAGAGGGGGGGTGAATCCGGGTATGACTAATTAAAAATTCACGCCCGTTCTGATCTTGTTTGGCTGTTAAGAAAAACACTCTTCTCTCTCTTTCCTATTGCACAAAGTAAACAGAAAGTAAAGCATGCACAGGACACATCAATTTTACTTGGTTCACCGCAAAGGGCTACGTCCAAGGAGCATACGCCGACATGTTGCCGGTCGTACCAATTCCACTAAACTTCACTACCTGTGGATTACAATGTTCGGGCTAGATCACTTCTATGCCCAGGCTCACTGCATTTACAATGTTTAGGGTCAGCTCACTGCTTTCCCAAGGGTCACTCCCTGTTTCTCTCTCTCTGGATCACTGCCAGTGGAGAGGATCACCTTCTTCATCTTCCTAAGCTCACTTCTCTTGGAAGGAATCCACTCAAAGTTTATAGACCTGTAGGACTCTTCATTTGTATGAATGAATGCATATTCATCTATGTGTAGATGCTCTGTTGAAGTACAAATTTCACCCGTAGATGACTATCTCTTTGTACCGAAGGTATCGGGCAACGTACCAGCTTCCACGTAGTCCGAGAAGCACCGCTGGAACAAAACCTTACTTGGCGCGCAAGTATCGGCGTGCAAGTCACTACGGGCGCGCAAGTCCTCCTCAGACACTTGAGCGATTCAAGCTTCCTCAACTCCAAACTTGCGCGACTCTCTTCCTTTTACGCCCAAACCAATATTGGCGCGCAACTGCCAACCGGCGCGCAACTTCTAACACCGGCGCACAACTTCAACCACTGGCGCGCAACTTCACCTGTGCGACCACACACACCAACTGCGCGACCACCACACCTATGCGACGGGAGCTCTGATTTCTCAATGACTTGAACTCCGTTAAGAATGAAGAGTGGTGGTCCAGTATTTATAGGCAATCTGACCACCCTGTGCGACGGCGCACAAGTCACCTGCGCGACCCAGTTTCGGCGCGCAAGTTCCCTGTCATTTTAGACACTTGCGCGACCAACTCCCAAACTTGCGCGATCCTTTTCCTTAGCCATATTTTGATCTTCTGAACTTGAAAAACATATGGCGCACAAGTTCCCTATACTCCAAGTCCACGGCGCGCAAGTCCCTTTTCCAAAAACACTTTTATTCATTTGCCGATTTTCAGGCCCTAAAATTTGGCAAACACTGGAAAACGGCGCCACCTTGTATTTGTTCTTTTGTACCGCCTCCAGATCATCCATTCCTTATATCGATGTTCTTGAATCAAACTTGGATCGTTGACCTTAGCTCTTGAACTTGACATTCCACCATGAAATCCTCTTTGTCAACAAATTTGTATGTCATTGTTTTACTTTGTCAACAATCACTACTCAGATTTCCAGTTTGTCAATAAACACAATCACCTAAAAAATGCTTCAATGATACCTTGAGGGATTTTTTCCCAACAATCTCCCCCTTTGGGTTTGTTGAGAACTCTTCTAAAACAAATATACGTCGTTGATTCTTCAGCCTCCATTCTCCTCATTGCGATTCTGATAGTGATCAAGGATTTACTCAACACATACTCTAAGCCCACATGAGCAATGCTCGGCATGAGAAACAAGAGTAAATGAAATGTTAATCAATGAATCACTTTATCTTTGACATCCACTATTGACACCAAACTGATACCAATTTGTACTAAACTGATACCAATTGTTGATGGATTTGTTGGAAGACCAATGTTTGGTTTGGAAATAGTCTTACCACTTTCCAACACCACTCTTCTACTTGAATCACGATCCTCAGCTGTCGTGATATCTATTCTTTGATCGATCACTTCTGGCATCGTCAGCTTTTAAAAACTCTCCCCCTTTCTCATTTCTCCCTCTATCTGGCTGCTCCACCGGTCAGCTTCTCCCCGTATCATTCATGATTTTTCAATTCTCTGCACTGTCTCCCCCTTGAACAAACACTATTTTCTACCCCTTTAACAAACACTTTTCTCCCCCTTTGTCAACGAACCCAAAGGTCATTCCTTTGCAGTCTGTAACAGAGTAGAGAACACATTAGCAGAGTAGGGAAAACACATCTTACCTCGGGGAGAGGGGGGGGCACATCCACACTACATTAAGTGCGGGGAATCGACTGAACTCCCAGATCCAGTCAATTCCTTTCAAATGCTTCCTTGGGTAAGGCCTTTGTCAGAATGTCTGCAACATGTAGCTCTGTAGGCACATACTCCAACTTCACGATTCCCTGCTCAACCTTCTCCTTGATAAAATGATACTTAATCTCAATGTTCTTTGTCCTTGAATGATGGACGAGATTTTTTCTAAGATTTATAGCACTTGATTTGTCGCCCTCGATTCCGATCAGAGACTTCACTTCAACTCCCATATCTTCAAGCTGCTGGTTCATCCATAATAATTGGGTGCATGCTTGAGTGGCCGAAATATAATCAGCTTCTGCAGTGCTCAATGAGATGCAATCTTGCTTATTGCTAAGCTAAGAAATACACAATCCACCAAGATAGAATGCACCACCAGATGTTGATTTTCTATCATCTACTGAACCGGCCCAATCTGCATCAGTGTACCCCAATAACTCTGTCTGAGTTTTGTCATTGTATGTCAAGCCTAAGTCCACCGTGCCCTTGATATACCGAAGTATTCTTTTCACTGTGAGCATGTGACTTTCCTTGGGATTACTCTGATATCTCGCTGCTTGGCATGTGGCAAAAACAATATCTGGACTTGTTGCGGTTAAGTACAACAGAATTCCAATGATTTGCCTGTATTTTGTGATATTAACTGCCTTGCCATCCTCATCTTTTGATAATTTCATCTGGGTAGCCACCGGAGTCTTCATCTCCTTGTAATTTTCCATTCCAAACCTTCTCAGGACCTCCTTGGCATATTTAGATTGAGAAATGAATGTTCCATTCCTTCCTTGTGTTACCTGTAGACCAAGGAAAGACGTTATCTCTCCAATCATTGACATTTCAAACTCATTTTTCATGAATTCGGAAAACTATCTGCACTGAGCTTCATCTGATCCGCCAAATATTATGTCATCGACATAAACCAACACCATCATCCTTTGATTACTGTCATGACTGAAATAGAGATTGTATTCAACTACTCCACGCTAAAAACCAAGCTTCTTCTAGTACTGATCAAGCCTTGAGTACCATGCCCTTGGTGATTGTTTCTGCCCATACAATGCCTTTTTTAGCCTGCAAACTTTGTTCTCATCCTCATGAATGAGAAAACCATCTGGCTGCTCAATATACACCTCCTCTTCCAGAACACCATTCAAGAATGCAGATTTGACATCCATCTGGAACACTTTGAACTTCCTTTGCACTGCGATGGATAGGAATATTCTTATTTTCTCCAGCCTTGCAACCGGTGCAAATGTCTCATCAACATCAATTCCCTCGATCCGGGAGTACCCCTTGCACACTAGACGTTCTTTGTTCCGAATCATTGTGCCATCTTCATTCATATTATTGCGATAGACCCATTTGGTCCCAATGACATTCTTGTATGCTGGCCTGGAAACAATCTCTCATGTCTGGTTCTTCTCAATTTGATCAAGCTCTTCATTCATATCCTGAACCCAGTTTTCATCTTCAGCTGCATCGGAAAAAAATTTCGGCTCCACCTGCTATAAAAATGAAGTTTTCTGTAATGATTTCATTCTTCGAGTCTGAACTGGAGCTGTCTGATAACCAATGATATTTTGCCTATCAATTTCAGCTCGACTCTTTTGCTTCCTTGAAGATACAGACTTGACACTCTCTTTTTCATCATTAGTATCTTCTTCTGAGTCAGCCTCTGCAACTTCTACTCCCCCTGTGTTGCTTACCTCATCATCACTTTCATTCAGAAACTATTCACTGGGTCGTTGAGCAGTCTGTTCATTTTCGACTATAGTGACATCATTGCTCTCAACAATTTTTCCCAGCCTCTTGTTGAACCATTTATATTCTTTGCTTTTCCCTGAATAGCCAAGGAATATCCTTTCATCTCCTCGTGCCTCAAACTTCCTATGATGTTCTTTGTTGAGAATGATACACTTACTTCCAAAGATTCGAAAGTATTTCAACGTTGCCTTCTTTCCGTACCACAGTTCATACGGAGTCTTCCCTTGCTTCGGACATAACAGGGACCTGTTTGAAACATAGACCGATGTCAAAACTGCTTCTTTCCAAAATTTCTCTGGTAGGTCCTTATCAATAAGCATTGTTCTGGCCATGTTGTTGATGATCCGATTTCTCCTTTCAACCACTCCATTCTGTTGGGGAGTTCTTACTGATGAAACTTGATGCCTTATCCCATGTTTTTTCGAGATAGTTTTCAACCTGACTATTTGTAAATTCTGTACCATTATCAATACGAAACTTCAGAATATTCTTCCCAAGCATCTTTTCTGATTCCCTCATGTACTGCTTTATGCAACTGAACACCTCTGTCTTATGGGTAATGATGAATAACCAGGCCATTCTGCTGTAGTCATCAATGAGAAGAACATAGTACCTTTTCCTATCTATAGCTCGTGGTGAGATAGGTCCACATACATCAGCATGCACCAATTCGAGTACTCCAGTTTCTTTTTGTTCCTTTGGCATGTATGTCTTCCTGATGATCTTCCCTTGTTGACAAGCATCACACGTATGAATGCGATCACGTGATAGTTTGGGAAGGTGTCTAGCAGCATCACACTTTACCAGATCTTCCATAGATGGTTGACATAGATGACCAAGTCGTTTATGCCACAACTGATTTTCTTCTTCTCTGGATAAAAGGCCTGAATCTTCTTCCCCACCTACCAGGTAAAGATTCCCCTTTGTTCGTTTTCCCTGTAGAATGAATATTCCATCTTTTACTTTAACAAAACCCATCTTCTTGGTAAATAGGATAGAGTGCCCAAAGTCGCATAGTTGACTGACGCTAAGCAAATTATGACTGAGACCCTCTACCACCAAGACATCAGCATGTCTCATTTCTTTTCCCCCAAACTTGGATTTTCCTGAGCCAACAATCTTCAGGCCTTCATCATTTCCAAATTTGACAACTCCTTCTTTGTCATATTTTATTCCTATAACTAGATCCTTATTGCATGTCATATGGGATGTGCAACCACTATCAAGGATCCACACTCCAGAACGATCTGATGCTTTAAAGGCAATTTCAGCAACTACGGCCTTCTCAATTTTCTTCTTCCTGGTCCATACTTTTTCTTTCATACTCGTCATTGATTGAGGCTTCTGTTCTATCTCAGAGTATGATGGACCAGCTTCATCTTGCAAAACTGCAAATCTATTCTGAACTTTTAACTCACTTGTCGGTTCACTGATCTGCTGCTTATGAACATTTTGATTCTGCTTTGGCACATTTTTCTGAATGGTCGGGGTGCAGTACCTAGACATGTATCCAAATCCTCCGCACCAAAAATAGTGTCCTTCAAAATATGTTCTGGAAAAAATTTCTCTGTTTGGATTCCATCATTGTTCTTGTTCCTTTCAATATCTTTTGGCTATGGAACACACATACTGTGAATGTCCCATCTTTCCACAACAATAACACCTGATATATGGTATATTCCTTCGTGTTACTTCAGAACTACGAGTTTCCCCTTGGGATCTCCGAGTATTCTCATTATTCTTTGTGCTAAAATCCACTTTCAATCTCGGGACAGGTGCTTGCGGTCTAACTTCAACTGCCACAGATTTTTGTTTCCGATTAAGCCATTACTCAGCCTTAAATTCTGAGTTCAATTGCTGCTTCTTTCCTGCTGAACTACTAGGCTCTTCTTTCTTCTTTTCAGTCTTCGTAATGACCTGATTTCCCAAGAATGTGTTGGGATTCAAAGGTTTTTCCTGGTCTTTAACTTTTCTCCGCAGACCGACAACTTCCTCTTCAAGCTCTTCAATACGCTTGACGTGATATTTCACTTTTCGACTCAAGAAATCTATCTCCCTTTTCTTCTCTTCAATCTTGAGATTATGCTCATCAACCTTTTCTGTGCGCTCTGGCCTGGAAGACTTAAGATTTTCAATTTCATTCTCAAGCTCAGACTTCTCTTCTTCTTATTGTTGCATGTAGAGTTTGGCATCATGTACTATCTTGTTGGATTTCTTTGTTTTTCTCGCCAAACATCTATCTCTTCAAGAGCTGCTTCTAATTCAGCTTCCATGTAAACTCTCCCTTCAATTTCTTCTTCTTCTTCATCAGTTTCGGTTTTTTTCTTTTCTAGAGCACTACTGGCACAACCACCATCGCATTTTGTCCACGATCTTTGCAGTTTTCTATCTCTTCAACTTCTTCACCCTCAGATTCAGGTGAATTGTCTATTTCTTGTGAAAGTATATTCTTCTTCTTAAAGAAATTTCCCTTGAACTGCTTCTTCCCTTTCACATAGGCTGATGATTTTTTCATGGGAATCTCAACTCCATCTTCATCGCTTTCTTCTTGAAACTTTTTGGGGCATCTTGCAGCAAGATGACCAACCTTTCCGCATCGGAAGCATGCTAGTGGAAGTTTCCCGTTAAACTTTCCTTTTCCTCTTTATAGATTTGAAAAAAGGAACGACATCACCTCATCTGACTCTTCTTCCTCCTGAGAATCTTCAATAGTGAGCCTCTTCATGGCCTTAAATGCCACCTCTTTGGATTTCCCCTTTTCCACAGCATCGTTGTCATCATTTCTCATTTCATATGCAACAATAGTGCTGTGTAGGTTATCCAATGTCAGCTCTTTCGGATATTTATCTTCCAAAACAGAAACTTTCGGATTGAACCGGGGTGGAAGCTTTCTCAAGATGCGCTTTACAATTTTAATGTCTTCGATAAGCTCACCAAGACCCCGCATGTCTTCTACCACAGCATTTACCCTGTCAAAGAATGCATCAACAGACTCATTCGGGTTCATTCTCAGATCTTCATACTTGTTCCACAACACATGCAGCTTTGCCTCTCTGACTTTTGTATCCCCTTCATAAATATTCAAGATCTTTTCCCACATGGCATGTGACGTTTTGCAGGAAATCACCTTTGTATATATGGGATTGGAAACGGATCCCCCTAAGGCATTGATTGCTTTGGAATCAGCATCCAACTCTTTATGCTCCGCTTCTGATAATGCAACGCTAGTAATATCAGCTGTGATACCATGCATAGCTGCTGAAAATACATCCATTCCCAGCGATCATAAATAGTATTGCATTCGATTCTTCCATATCTGAAAATTACATCCGTCGAAGATCAGAATCCCTCTATGATTAGTGACCTCCATTTGAGAAAAAACAATTGTCAACCTTCCCTCTGATACCAATTGTTAGGTCCACAAGGCTGAATACCCTGAGAGGGGGGGTGAATCAGGGTATGACTAATTAAAAATTAACGCCCGTTCTGATCTTGTTTGGCTGTTAAGAAAAACACTCTTCTCTCTCTTTCCTGTTGCATAAAGTAAACAGAAAGTAAAGCATACACAGGACACAACAATTTTACATGGTTCACCGCAAAGGGCTACGTCCAAGGAGCATACGCCGACAAGTTTCCGGTCATACCAATTCCACTAAACTTCACTAGCTGTGGATTACAATGTTCGGGCTAGATCACTTCTATGCCCAGGCTCACTGCCTTTACAATGTTTAGGGTCAGATCACTGCTTTCCCAAGGGTCACTCCCCGTTTCTCTCTCTCTAGCTCACTGCCGGTGGAGAGGATCACCTTTTTCCTCTTCCTAAGCTCACTGCTCTTGGAAGGAATCCACTCACAGTTTATAGACCTGTAGGTCTCTTCATTTGCATGAATGAATGCATCTTCCTCTATGTGTAGATGCTCTGTTGAAGTAAAACATTCACCCATAGATGACTATCTCTTTGAACCGAAGGTATCGGGAAATGTACCAGCTTCCACGCAGTCCGAGAAGCACCGCTGGAACAAAAACATACTTGGCGCGCAAGTCAATCTCGGCGCGCAAGTATCGGCGCGCAAGTCACAACGGGCGCGCAAGTCATCCTCAGACACTTGTGCGATTCAAGATTCCTCAACTCCAAACTTCTGAGACTCTCTTCCTTTTACTCCCAAACCAATCTTGGCGCGCAACTGCCAACCAGCGCGCAACTTCTAACACCGGCGCACAACTTCAACCACTGGCGCGCAAATTCACCTGCGCGACCACACACACCACTTGCGCGACCACCACACCTGCGCGACGGGAGCTCTGATTTCTCAAAGACTTGAACTCCGTTAAGAATGAGGAGGGTTGGTCCAGTATTTATAGGCAATATGACCACCCTGCGCGACGGCGCGCAAGTCACCTGCGCGACCCAGTTTCGGCGCGCAAGTTCCCGGTCATTTTAGACACTTGCGCGACCAACTCCCAAACTTGCGCGATCCTTTTCCTTAGACAGATTTTGATCTTCTGAACTTGAAAAACATATGGCGCACAAGTTCCCTATACTCCATGTCCACGGCACGCAAGTCCCTTTGCCAAAAACACTTTTCTTCATTTGCCGATTTTCAGGCCCTAAAATTTGGGAAACACTGGAAAATGGCGCCACCTTGTATCTGTTCTTTTGTACCGCCTCCAGATCATACATTACTTTTATCGATGTTCTTGAATCAAACATTGATCGTTGACCCCAGCTCTCGAACTCGACATTCCACCATGAAATCCTCTTTGTCAACAAATTTGTATGTCATTGTTTTACATTGTCAACAATCACTACTCAGATTTCCACTTTGTCAACAAACACAATCACCTAAAAAATGCTTCAATTATATCTTGAGGGATTTTTGACCAACACATTGTCTCCATTAACCTGCTTGATGACTAGTAAGAAATCACCTTTTACATGAAAATGTGGCACATCGATCTCAAGGACAAGATCGAGGCCAGTGATGAGAGCCTCATACTCTTTCTCGTTATTGGAACAACCTTCTAACAGCAGGAATGTGTACGACAGAACGGCTTCCACTGGGGTGATGAAGATGATTCCCAGAACCACTTTGTTGATCCTAGGATCTTTAAACCTCCTACCGGTGGGGCTCTAGGAGGCAACGTCGAAGTGAATTTTCTAACATGAGATGACTTGATCAACTGATATGATTGCCTTATTAGGAAAATATAGGTCCAGGGATTGATCTGTAGAGGTTGGATGGGTTGTAAGGATATCTTCCAATTCCTACCCCTTGATAGACATCCGAGGCATGAACCTGATGTAAAACTGAAGGGGAATTTCCGCCCATCGTGCTAGTCGGCTATTCAACATGGGGTGGTTCAAGATGTACTTCAGTGGTTCTACCAGAGAGACCAATTGTACCTCATGGTGCTGGCGTTAATGTCACAATTTTTGTACAGCAAACATGAGTGCAAGGCATCTCTTTTCGATGGGGGAGTATCTGCACTATATATCGAGGAGATTGCGACTGAGGTAGTATAGGTTGTTCTCCCTCCCTTCATTGTTCGTTTGGGTGACCAGGGTGCCAAGGGACCATTCCATGGCGGTCACATAAAGGACCAGCTCCTTTCCTATGATGGGTGGATTCAAGACTGGAGGGTGAAGTAGATACCACTAGACTTCCTCGAACATGGTCTGACACACTTCATCCCATTCATAGGCAGAGCCTTTTTTAATGATCTAGGAAAAGGGCTTCACTTTCCATCCAGATTCTCAATGAATTGTCTTATGTAGACTATGTGGCATTAGAGACATCGAATCTCCCGAATACTGCTCAGGGGAGGCATCTGGGAAATGGACTTGATCTTATCTAGGTCGATCTCGATGCCTCAGTACCTGAAACAAATGCCAAAAAACTTCCTGAAGGTGACCCCAAAGGCACACTTTGATGGGTTCATCTTCATGAGGCAGGAATGGAGGAAGCCAAACACTTTCTCAAGGTTATTGATATGGTCCTGGTGCTGGGGATATTTGACCACCAGATCGTCCAAATAGAACTCCACCGATGTTCCCAGGATCAGCTTTAATATATGCGATGCACGACCCACTGATAGGTGGCACCTACATTTTTCAGGTCGAAGGGATAACCTAGTAATAGAAAGTACCATTGGGGGGCCCTAAAAGCAGTGGAATCCTCGCCCTCAAGGGCCATCTGGATCTGATTATATCTATAATAACCATCCATGAAGGATAGGGCTTGGAACTCGTCCATAGCAGCGATCAACAATTCTGTCACTGGAACGGGAAAATCATCCTTCAGATAGTGGCGATTTAAATCACGGAAGTCGATACTAAATCTGATCTACCAGTTTTTCTTCCTTAATGGCACAATTTTGGCTAGCCACTTGGGTACTAGACTTCCTTAATGATGATATCTATGATGATCTTGTCAACTTCGTCCTCAATGACGACACTATGGGAACGATGCATCTTTATGGGAGCCTACTTGAACCAGCGACAGTTTGTCGGAAGACCAAGGCGGTGGACAGCTACCTGAGGGTCTAGTTCTGGCATCTTTTCATAACTCCAGACCAACACATCAATATGATGTTTAAGGAAGTTCACGTACTACTGCTACTCCTCGAGGGACATGGAAGCACTGATCAATGTGGGTCTCGGATCTGCCTCGCTACCAAGGTTCACCTGTACATGTTCATCGACCATGGTAGAGACACCTTCTTCAAATTCAGAGGGAGAATCCTCTAGATAATCTTCTCCACATGTGGAGGGATATTCTGTTGGGGGAGTCACATCCGAGACACAAATCACTGATGTGATGATGGTGCCATCATGAGCAGAAATTGTCATCACATCCAGATACTTATGCGCCACGGAGACCATAGCGATGAAGGCAGTTGATCCAATCTCCTCTAGCCGTCATCCTAAGGGAACACACATGATGATATCAAAGCATTAGTGGTGCATCAACCTGATACGGTTAATTCCAGCCTAGTGGAATAGACATGTATGATGTACCACAGTTCCCATGAGTTGGACGTCCTGATACCGTACGGGGGTAGGAGGTTTCAGGATCACCTGAGCCTAGTTTGTGTAGGGGTACTAGGTGATTTTCTGCTATCTCTTGGACCTAGGAATATGTATTCCTCCTGTATTAGAAACAACAAAACACATCCCCATGTCGGGGGTCATTGCCTCCAACCGATGGATCAGGAAGATGTAGACATCTTCCAGACCTGCCCAGAGATCACTTGTGACCAGGGCGGGTTCAACCTCACTTTCCAGAATCTACTTATCCTTTCTCTTGTAATAGTCTGCGTCCAGATTTCGGGCTTCAAAAGAGGCAATAGGAGACGCATCTCCTTGGAGCATGCCGACTCGACCATTGCAGGATTATTTGAGGAATTTGTGATATGATGAAGGGAATGCTACATGAAGGTGGATCCATGGCCTGCCCATCAATGTGTTGTACGTGGTGTCCTGGGAGACATCCATGAATTCGGTACTGGCAACTAGGCCACCAAACTGGGTCTTCAAATGGTTCTTGCCATCCGGGGTCTACTCGGTCCTATTGTATCCCTGGATTCTTAGGTCGAAGGGAGTTAAATCATCCTTAGACAACCCTATATTTCGCAGTGTCTGAGTCATGATTATGTTAATCCCAGAGCTCTTGTAAACAAGACAGTGGCAGACTTCCATGCCATTGAACTGGCCGGTGATGTATATTGGATGATTGAGCCCCTTTATGGGAGGTTTTTCATCTTCACCAGAGAATGATATAACTTCCTGGTATTCGGTGTTCTCAATTTCCTCAGCGTGGAAGGCTTCTGCAGCTGCTACCTCCTTCTCAAACGGTATGGGGGTCCTTAGGGCCTCGGCAAGCACCTCACACATGTTTGATGAAAGGCGAAGATCCTCATGGATAGAAAGCCTCATTGGGTTCCCGGAAAGGTGGTGAGGACATCATACTTCTATGCCAAGCATGAGTGTCTTCTTACAGGAGGCTGCTCTGCGATTGGAGGCACGATGGGCCCTGCCGGTTGACTAGTGCTTGGTATGCCTCGTTGCTCACTAGTCGAGGAATGAAGAGTAACTACCAGATGAGGGACGAAAAACTGATACTGACCTATGGTAGGTCAAGATTGACTACGGTACAGACCAGGTATCTATGCCTGATTCTGTAGCACAAACGGCGATGGAGGTAGATCTGAGGACAGCAAATGAGGAGGTTTTGCGTGCTGAGCTATGCGTTGGGCCTACAATCTGGACATAGTGGCATGCACAGCCTGGCCAAATGCACTAGCTGACGGGCCATGGTGACCCATATAGTCGCGGTTCTGCCCATGTAGGCGTCTGCTATGGACGTTGGCGAGGTTCGCCTGGCATTCCCCCACGTCGAGAGTCTAATAGGGATTTACCACCTACACGGTATTAAACGAAGTGGACCATTGACTGTCTCTTGAAGGATCATGCACCAATGAGTGTATTCTTGGAGAGATCCCCATGTTAGGGGGAATCAAGTCACCAAGAGTGCGGGATGACAACAACATTGGTGGAGCGCCTTGCTTCTTCTTTCACCGCAAATGCTTGCGATTCTGGGAAGAGGCTGGCAGAGATGATGATGAATATGAACTTGTCGCAGATTATGAAGGATTCGAATGATTCATCCATGACCTAATAATACCACGGGAATAGGCGACAGTTTTACAAGACTTCCAGTTATCGTACATCTGGGATCCACAGTTGGGAACCCGCTGCCACTCACCTTTGTCGTCGCAACTACTTCTTGACCTGACAAAGACACCCTCCACTTGTGTTGGGGTCGTGCCCAGCCAGACTATGTTGTTATCGACCTTTTCTTGGATCCAGTCTTTAAACACATAGCACTGTTTGAGGGTGTGCCCCAGAATATAATGATAGGGGTAGTAGTTGGGGGCGATCAGTGAGATTCACCTCTGTCGGCCTTCTGCGCTCATGTAAGCTCACAATCCTCTGCTCAGGTGCACTACAGATGTAACTGTGGATCTAATCCTTACTGAACGAGTAAGTATGGTGTATTTTTTCCAAATAGGTGGCTCTGGGAGCCTGTCCCTAAAGAGGGGCCGAAGGAGCCGACCGAGGAGGAAGAGCATGATTATCTTGCCTAAGCGGCACTGGTGCGTTGCACGGTGGAACCTGCCGATTCTGAGGCAGTCACTGCTAGGAAGGAGGATGCACCTGCGGTGGCAGACCACTGGGAGAGGTTATGGAGCCGGTGCTACCGGCAGCAATTCTAACTGTATGGGGGCTTCTATTTGGGCCACGGAAGCAGGCTCGGCTCTGGCAGCCCTCCTTTTTGGGATCAAAGGGGGTAGCAGACGCGCCTGACTAGCCTGTTGCGGAGCTCCCTGGAGGTGTTGGGCCTTATTTGAAAAGTCTGGGAACCCTCCGGGGTAGTTCTGAGTGATAAGTGAAGAAACCAACTCAGTTTTGACATTCCCTACACACATTGTCAGTAATTGCTCCTGAGTCAGTGGCATGTATAGGGAGTATGTGAGCCCCTTCCACCAGGCGATGAAGTCTGCGACTTGCTCATCGGGCCATTGCTTGCACCTGAAGTGGTCTATGATTCTGGTCTTTCGCGTGGTGGAGTTGAACTGGTATAGGAATTTCCAGTAAAGATCCTCCCAGTCGGTCACCAATACAATGGGGAACTAACAGTACCAGACAAATGCTGTTCCATCCAATGTTTGGACAAAACATCAGATCATGGAGGCTTCTTGTTGTGCTAGAGTCTCCAAAATGGGGCCACGCCTGGAGGAAATGTGGGCCAAGTGTTGTGGCGGGTCCCCTATCCCGTTAAAGGGAGAGAAAGTGGGATTTTCAAAACCCAGGGTGCATGCATATCATCCACCCACGCTGGATATGGCTTGCCATCTGGTGGGACTTCCACATTCCACTACTACAAATACAGCTTTTTTCAGTGCTAAAAACGGCCTTTAACAGCACTAAAAAGCGATGTTAATGCCGGCGAAGATGGGGGGTCCCCTTTATCAGTGCTCCAAAAAGTGCTGATAAAGACCCCTTTTATCAGTGCTAGAAAAGGTGCTGATAAAATGGGTCATTTATCAGTGCTAAAACGAAGCACTGATAATAGGGTCTTTTATCAGCGTTTTTTTAGCACTGGTAAAACTAAAAAAAATTAAAAAAATTACAAAAATACTGCCAATCTTGGGGGGGGGGTATTTTTACAGTGCTTGAGCCCACCTTTATCAGCGCTTTCCTGCACCTCTAGAGCCCGCATGAACCACCTACACCCTTTATTAGCGCTAGCCCCTGTAAATCACCTTTGCGCATGCGCCCCTACCTCCACTCGAATTTAATGTCGAGACCTCCCCCCTGCGCACCTAAAGCTTTGGCCACTCCCCTATATTGATTTGTTCTCTTATTTATGATATATCTATTTATTTATATAAATAATTATATTTATTTTTGTAGTAATATATATTTATATTAATATATATAGTTATATTAATATATATATATAGTTATATTAATATATATATATAACGTTATATTAATATATATATATAGTTATATTAATATATATATTTGTAGATATATTAATATTTATAAATTTATAGTTATATTAATATATATATATATATATTATATTAATATATTGTTATATTTATATTCATATATTATTATTTTAAATAAAAGGGATATTAGTTATGATTTAGATAAATCTAATAGATTTTATATGTAAATAGTATTAATTATTTATTTAAAAAATTAAATTTTAAGGTGTAAATATATAAAAACTATGTACATATAGTTATATATTTGATTATAAATAGTAGTGAATTATAAAAAATGATAAAATTTCAAAGAAATAATATCAATAGGAATATAATACCTTTGAATAAATTCAGTCTCCACCAATAAAAGCCAATAATACCCCCTTAAACGGGGCTGAAAATCCCCAAAATGATGAAAAATCAAGGTACCCCGACTAAAATCTCAGTTTTGGAGGCCTTTTCGGCCTTTTCTGGCCTTGAAAAAACTTCAAGAGGGTTATCCCCATTCTCAACAACGTAGAGCTAATCGTAGTCTTCGATTTGATATGTGGTAGAGCTCAAAAGGACACCCGGATCAAAAGTTATGGCCATTTGAAGTTCGAGTTGCATAATCAACAAATTTTGGATCTTTTTCTATTATTTTTTTATTATTTTAGTCATCAAATTGTTATTAAATGAATATTAGACCATAATAATTAGCAAATTATTAATTAAAAAAAATTAATTTTTTTAATCCATTTTCACTAAATATCTTATATATTAAGTATAATAAGTGTAAACATATATTTATACTTATCAAAAAATAAATTTAAAAATTATATATATTATATTTATTTCAATATAACTATATTGATATATTTATATATTAATATATTATTTTTAAGTAAATTTTTTTAATGTCGAACCCTTTATCAGCGCTTATAAAAAAATCTACTGATAAAGGCCCCCCCTTTATCAGCGCTACTAAAAAAAGTGCTCATAAAGGGGGTCCCTTTACCATTGCTTTTTCATTAGCACTGATAAAGGTGTGGCGTTGTCCATGCCCAGTTTTGTGACAGTGCTGCGTTTCCAATGCCTCGAGGTGAGTGATGAGTGTCACCATTGGATCATCCGAACGGGGGGGGGGGGGGGGGCTGTCTTGATGGGGATCCCAAACCATGAGTGCATTGTCGAGCTCTTCGACATGGTAGATGGGTTCAACGACTCATGGAGTGACTGGAGAAGTAGCCTGCGGGGTAGCTGGTGGAACCCGGGATGGATTCCATGGATTGTCACGTCGTTAGGGATGATTTGGTGAGACGTATCATGCCCTCTTGCTATAAGTTCCGACTTCAACCCTACACGCGGGAGCGATATGATCAGGGTTGGTCGGAGGCATCTCGCCGAGGGGGAGTTGGTCCTACCCCTACTACCCTGGACTAGGATCAAAATAGTCGTGTCATCACTCTATTGAATGTTCATCCAAGAGTTTTTCGACTAGCCTCTTCTACTCAGCAAGTTTTTGGCGCAATGTGGCCTTCTCAGGGACTTCCTCCGTCTTCTGCACTGAGACGGACGGGTCGGAGTACTTGAAAGATCCGACATGCTCTATAACCTTACTCGAATTCCGAATGACTACCAATTACTCAGTGGTTTTAGGGAGACCTAGGAAGTTCCTCTACTAATGAGTAATTCTCCCTGGTGGGTCCAACAATGACGGCATACCCTCAGGGGGAAAGTCTCCATCATGAAATTCTAGCTCTTCCTCCTTGTCCACGACATCATCCATGTAGACCGTGACCCTTCTTGGGGGCATGTCCTCAATATCGCATATTAAGTCGGGTTTTCGTCAAATAGGGCTAAAGAGGAGGGCAGTGTACTTCCCCCAGCCACAGAATTGCATGTGGGGGTTAGCCTCCCTAATGATTTTGTGGAGTACCCTGAAACATTGAACGCATATTTGTTGGAGGGTCCCCTGGCAACCTGGTGACTCATGGTGCTGGGCCACGGGGAATGCTGCCAAATCGACTAGATGAAACTGCTCGGTGAATTCCCCAAAGTGCACTTGGCTCGTGGTGTACACCACCAAACGATAACGAAGAAGAAAGTGTGTTTCCCATAGGGTTTGATAGAATCACCCGACTTACTTTGGGTTGAGGGATTCCGGTGCACAGAAGTTCGATGTTGCCGCCGCCAGAACATCTCTGGGAAGTGTCCTCCACAAGAATGTTCCAGATGCTCCTGGGATCGGATTCATGGTTTGGCCATGCATTTCCCAACTCGTCAACTGATGGTGGCTGAGGAACTAGTAGTAGTACTGAGGTGGACCGCTGAGACGGAAGACTGGGCGGCGGAGAATACATAGAATGAGCCGACTGGCCGCCGAATTCCGGGCCATCCTCTGAGGAGTGTCGTGACTTGAAAACTATGTCATGATATAATGGGATGACAACCACAACATCTAGTGCATGGATCATAGTTACGAGTGATGGGACACGTTGTTGCTCAACCATCATCGGTCCCAAAAATAGCTCTCCCTGATCTTTGTTCGGGCTAGAGGGCGCTTCAAGTGATGATGGTGGTGACTGCACAGTCAGAACCTATGGGAATCCCAAAATTTCCTCCTCCTTAATATACCAATGAAGAGATTTGGGAATCCGGCAAAATTCACACTCTAGGAGGATGATACAATTACAGCATGTTCCTACACCGGTTCTAGACAAAGAGGACCGAGGAGAGGGTTCCACCACTGAGTTGTACTCTGCATTAGAATCCAAGAAATAGACTAGTTTGATCTCAATCTAATGCTTTTCAGTATTCTACTAGCGGTAGTGACAACCCGCCTTCCTACCATGGGATGTCTCTTCGGGGAATGGACAATTCACCACACGAGAAGGTCATTCGGCCATACTAGTGTTGGGGTGGGGAGTACATCCACCTGAGTGGGCCAGGGTGCGAGGATCACTGGGGCAGATATTAAAGGGGACACTGGGGGACCTCCGTGCTGGGTGCTGGATCGGGTGGGACCCCCGCTAGAGCTAATGGGAGCACAGGTAGGGCCTCCATGCCTGGTTCCCTTGGTGACTTCAGTGGGAGGCAGGTCCCTATACTGATCAGACTAAGCATGGGTAGGACCTTTGTGATGGGTGTTGGTGAAGTGAAGTTGTTCTCCACCCCTCTGGTTGATAGGACGAATAAGACCTCTTTCGGCTACTACAAGGTTGTGAGGAAGGTCCTCATATGAGAGAGTAACTGATTGTGCAATGCCCCCACCCCGGTGGTCCGTGGAAGAAGGGAAGGATCTGTATCCAATGTAATGAGCACATGAGAGGCTCCCATATGAGGTGTTGATACAACGGGGAAGTCCCTCATTTGGGTCGAAGGTGGCATAGGGAATACCTTCAAACCGGCCCTGGGAGCGGGAAAGGCCAGTGTCCTCCTTGGTGGTTGCACGGAGAGGGCATCTGTAATGGGTGGAATTGTTGCGGGGTTAGTCCGTGGTGACCACTACATGTTCCTACAAATATGAGAATCAACCTAGCCTGCCCGTGGTGTGGTTGGGGCCTCGATTCGGGTCAGACGTATAGCTGCCCTTGCTCGGCATATGCAGGGGGTTGATGATTCACGTCGGCGAAGGCTCAGGCCATAGTAGCTGCTGAGGTTGACATCCCTTGATGGACATCCTCATCAGCATGTGCCCGACACTAGCGTCAGGTCAGATGGGCCTGTACCGGTTGTGCAGGCAGGTAGCCCACCTGCTCATCAGCTCGGGGTACCGGGTTGCGTCGCTGGCGCTGCCTAGTGGGGGCTCTCGCTTGGAACCCCTGGGATGGAGCTCAGGCTAGGTGGGCACGAACATCCCCTACCTCATCGGCGTAGGGAATCGAGTTGTCATGACATTCTAGGTATAGTCCCCCGAAACGATTGAAGGTTGGAGTGGGGAGCAGCGAATCCTTGCGTGGCCCTCAGGGGAGGCGTTGATGGCGAGGTGTCGATGCCTCAAAATCGAGGCGGGCCATGACCCTCATAGGGATGACCCCCTCCACCTTCTACATACATACAAGGGTATTTATTACCCTCTATTGGATAATCTCTTATGGGGATAGGGGGTGTGGGAGCCCAGTAGTCACAGAAATCCATGTTGTCGTCGAAGAGGCAGAACCATGTGGTGTAGCCATGTTGAGATTGCCCATGCCCCTGCATTGGTGGGAAGGAGGTGATCGTGTTCCGGATGCAGCAACTGGGTTCGTAAAGGCAGGGAGATCAACTCATTAGTGCTGACTGAAAAAGTAATCGACACCAAGTTCCCCAACGCAATTCCATCTTCCATGACCGGTAAGAGGGATCCACGCTGACAACGTTGTAGACTGATATTCCCAACGTTTTGACTACCCCAACTTCTGGTGATTTTCACACCAGGCCTGCTTTTTTCTTAGTGGGACCAGATGCCAGATAACGAGATCCGGTGACACGTCACTCTACCGATGTCTCGAGCACTACAAATATCCATTTTGAGGAGAATAATTTCACATCGGGTTCACCATTTCTGTTTCTGACTCTTTTGTTGGGGCGCATGAATCCATCATGTTCGTGGGATGTCAGTGCGATTCTGTTTCCCCACATTCCGGCTTTCCAAATTCAGGCAGCATTCTCTCTTTATTCAGGGATGTCTACTCCTTGATCGAAATGAGATGATAGGATGTCAGTTCTTCCTTCTGTGGATTCCTCCTCAATGATCGTCACATAGTCTGGGTCTCCCTTATAGATTAAGATGATGTTCATGAAACTCTTCCCTATGCCATGTTTCCATGGACGCCGGTTAATTACACTGCTTCTGTCAAGACATTCGAGGGGTCCGGTCAGGGTAGTAACCTTCAGTTGGGGGAATAGTCACATTGTGGCATCACTGGCATGTCTGGACGCTGGGCAATTGGCATGTCTATATTTTGTCCCTTATTATAGGGATTCTCGAGGGTGCAGAATCCCGAGGCATCCCACATCATGCGCGGGGAAGCATATTACATAGGCATGTATATGTGGTTTTCCTCAGCTTCCCATGTTTAACACAGGGTATTCCGCAATTTTAACGTCTAGTAGTGATTGATCGGTCTGATCAAAACTCTAGCTAGAGTGGATCAAATTGAAGAACACCTTGAGGGAACACCGATATTGGGGGCAGCACGTGGGAAGCTTCCTAAATTCTATGGAGGGGAATGAGGTGGCATGATCTCACTGAGATGTAGCGGGCCAAGTATGAATCTGGATGGATGATGGTTTTGGATAGAGTAGAGGAGGAATGAGATGGGACCATCATGAAGATGACGGTAGTGATAGGCTTGATCCTCGAAAAGACCTCCGACGTATCCCCATGGAAGGTAATCAAAGTCTATATAGATCGGTTATTGAGAACTGATGTGAAGGGAGGTCGGAGTGACCAACGGGTGGTGGGATTGAACCTTAGGGAGGCTTTCTATATATCATGCGTTGACATGGATCAATGTCCACGTAGTTCATAATGGATGTGTGGGGCTTCCACCCTTGGCTTCCCAAGGTAGTGGGTGAAACGACGTGAATGAGGTTGGAACAACCGGGTGGTCGGCCTGAACCTAAGGGGGTCTTCCTACGTACCATTCCTTGACATGTATGAAAGACCACATAGTTCAGAAAGGATGTCGGTGAACCGACATGAGGAAGGACCTCGATCCAATGGGTGTTGGGCTTGAACCTCGTGGAGGCTTCCTACGTACCATGCCTTAACACAGATAATGTCCATGTAGTTCGGGATAATGACCTAGCACACCAACACCGAGGCGGTCAGGACCAATTGGTTTGTTGGTATGAACCTCAGGGAGGCTTCCTACGTACCATGACTTCACATGGATCAATGACCACGTAGTTCAGATGGGTTCTTGTCGGCGAACCGACTGAATAAGGATCATGGTCCAGGTGTGTGGTTGGCTTGAAACTCAAGGAGCCTTCCAACGTACCATGCCTGGACATGGATCCGAGTCCCCATAGTTTGGGTTGGAAATGGGTTGTTGAACCGATGTGAAGGGGTGTCAGAACAACTGGATGGTGGGATCACAATGGCTTACCGTTGGATTTGGATGTAGTTTAACGTCATTCGGGATGTGGGTGGGTCGGAGAACCAACGTGAATAAGGACCATGGTCAAGGTGAATGGTGGGATTGAACCTCATGGAGGCTTCATACATACCATGACTTGACATGGATCAAAGTCCCCACAGACCGGGTGGGTCACAATGGCTTACTACTGGATCAGAATGTAGTTAAAATCTTGCGGGATGGGGGCATTTGGGGATCACGCTCTGAAGTGTCCCAAGGTGTGTCATGGTCGGTGCTCAATCTAAGCTCATGGGATTCATGATCAGTGTGAGAATCCAGAGGTTGCAAGGACATGACGATCATGTTGTGAAGGGTGCACCCGTAGGAAGTGAAGAGGGGCTTACGCATTGGGTAGCCCATGGTGGTGGGACATAATACAGGATGGGGGCCCGATGGTGTCATAGCATAGAGGGAGTGGGAATTGGGACCAAAGAAAGGAGGATCCCCGTTTACTATCACATCCTTCGCTGGCATTGGAACTGAGGAATTGAGGAGGGGCATGGGTAGTTCCTCCTACATTAAAATCTAGGGGCTTACACCAAGGTGGCTACCCTTCCCCCGTGGACAAACCCCACTCCTAGAAGGAGGATACCAGCCCCTGTGGAGACCAGGGGGTGTGGAGAATGTCCGATATGGGGGAATCATGTGTTAGAGGCATGGAGAGATGTCACAGTTTAACGTCATGAGTAGAGGACGAGGGTGATTGGTATTTTAACATCCTGCAGCTCAGACGTGGTGGGTTTACTCTGCACCCCTAGGACTTAAATAACTGATACCCTTTGCTCCATGTGGGAGGGAAGGTACCGGCAATGCCTTTGTGATGGGGGGTCACTGAGTGAACCATCAAAGGGTCCACATTAGTTTGGCTTTGAGAAAAATCAATATCCATTAGCATGCCTATGCGCTAAGGCATTAGGCGGAGAAACACCATGGGAGGTATCATCCAGCGGACTCTGACGTCACATCATGGAATCATGGAGGGTCGCACGGGAGAAGGAATTGCCAACCAGAGCATTCCATAAGCAAGGGCCTTGTGGAGCTCGGTTGATCTGCATGGTGGAGGGAACTAGAGAAGGGGTGTGCTTTGCGAAGTGGGGTGCCTGAGCCTTATCATGGTGGAGAGGTGAAAGTGGGATGTGCTTCGCAAAGTGGAAAGGTATTCGCAGAGCAAAGCCATGTAGAGCACATGTACCTCTTGAAGCGAAATGTCATGAATAAATGTGCTTCGCGAAGAACAGTGACCCTACCTTGGCATGTGGATCACGTGTACATGAGGGGTGTTTCATGAAGCATAAATGCTCCGCAACAACCAAGGACCCCTTGGGGATCCACTTCTTTCGTGAATGCCCTTAGGTTTCATGAAAGGATTCCCTCTCGGAAGAGGGGATCAAAGCGTGATAAAGGTGAGGAACCTTTTGAAGAAAAACCACCCCATGTAGATCATGATTCGCAGAGAAAAGTGTGCTATGTGATTTGGGAGATGAGAATAAAAAAGGTCAGATTGTCCATCTGGAAGGCTCAGGGGGAGCTCTGTATTTATAGGCAAGAGGCACTGCGAAGAAAAGCATATGCGATATGAATAGGAATTTGGTTTCTTCACACCCGGCTGTGAACGTCAGCGGTGTTCACGGAGGGTACCACCTCCAATGCTTTGCAGTGGGCTTGCGGACATCAGGGGTGTTCATAGAGGGTACCGCATCCTTTGCTTCACAGCGGGCTTGCAAAGGTATGGGGCGTTCGCAAATGGTCCCGCCTCCTTTGCTTTGTGACTACCACGTTTCTTGGGGGGACTCCGCGAAGTGGCTTCGCGAGGCCAGTCAAGGGGCCTCTTTCTCTTCTATCTTTTATACCAATATTTTTCCTCCAAGAATATCATAGATGGAGAAATTTTTTCCTATTATACTCAAAAGAAAATAATGTTTTAAATAGTATATTTATTTATAATGAATGAATCAATTATGTATCTTGTATACTTGGACTAAAAAAATATTTTTTCATTAAGGATTTTATTTCTTATAATCATACCAATGTAACTGCTATAGACTATGGATCTATGCTTATTGTGGTCAGGTCTCTACTGATTTTGATATCCCAAAAAACAAACATCATACATTACTTAATTATTTATTCTTCCATTTCCTTACCGAATTTTTTAGAATATCAATGGACAAATATCATGATACGGTTATTATTTATATGGTAGTATAAAATCATATACTCTTCTGTACATATTTTATAATTAAGTATTGATTATTTAATTGAAATTTTTTGGACTTTCTATTTCCATTATGTGTTTTTATATTCATTGTTGAATTTGATATCACCCTTATTTTTTTACTTCCCCAGTATATGAATATGAAGTCAAAGAATGTCATTCAGGGATTCCTAGTACATTATGTCGTTATGTATTAGGATTTGTATTCCCAATGTAATTTTTTTTCTTATATGAAATCTAGTTTTCCAAAATATTTAAATTGATTCATCCTTTGGGTTTTGATTCCTTGTAATCATACTGATGTAATAAAGTAAGGCACTTGATCTGAGCTTCATTTTTTTGGAGTTACAGTCTACATGAAACAATTTGTAAATCAATTCATGAAAACCAGATAAAAAAAACTTACATTAGATAACATAAAATTTTTATATAATTTTAGGATAACTATAAATTGACATCCCAAAGAAACCATTTTTATCATTATGACAATACACACTCATAAAATTTCCTATTTCAATTATGTATTTAACTATATTTGATATTATAATTTTTTTTTCATATTTATATGTCTTAATATAGTTTAAATTATCACTTAGAAAAGGATCCTAGCATAAGGAACATGAATCTCACTAATTATAGTGATATAAAAAGTTAGAATGATCATAAATTTTATGGTCTTAAGTAAATATTTATATGAGAACCAATCACCTAATCATTATCATCATATGATGACAAAATATCATATTCCAATAAAATGGAGGAAAAATTATCTATGTAATCTAGCTTTATATGGAAGCATGATAATTATAATATATCTAGGAAATATATAGATAATGGGAATAAGGCAATGATGGATTTCACAGTAGGTGACAATTTTTTGAAAGAATCACTATGGGATATTCTTGATGGGATTATGAGATTTCTATAAGTGTGTATATATAAATCACCAAAAAAATAATAAAATGGTAAGTATAAAAAGCCCACTATTAAGTGTTACAACTATATAAATATAGGTTACTGACTAAATGAATGGACTAAGAGTCAATGGAATCATCTTTAGAAGAATCTAAGGGATGAAGGTCGTGATTATGTTATTGACACAACTGAAGTGAAATCTTTAATGTTCTTGTATTTGTATTCGATAATTATGTTATTTGATATTATCTATTCTATTATGGATCGGAGAATCATGAAATGTATATAAATATAAATAAGGATTATAATGAAGTGATTTCTCATCCAGGATTTAAAAGCATTTGTTGATAGATACCTATGACCAAGATAAATGATTTAGTGAAGTTATGATATTCTTGGGAAACATATGATAAAGTGAAAAAAAAAATTTATTATATTCCTGATTCTATGAAATTTATTTTTGGATAAAGCGAAAATTCATGTGGAAAATATAAATTGGATAATTACTAACTACCTTAGAACCGATTAGTGATTTGATGAAATCTTGGTTTATGTTTTCATTAATGGAGTTTAGAAAACATATAATTTATTGAATATATCCAAAAAATTATGTTTTATTTATGAATAAACCATCATTCAAGTTTTAAATAAGGTTTTATAGAAGTTAATGTTACTACCACAATTTTACAGAATATAATATGATGATATTCACATGTTCGGATTGTCATCATTATGAGCTACTTTATTTTGATTTATGATAAATAAATTCATTTGGAATATTACGTTTCCATATTTCAATGTGTTAGATCCTTAAATATTTTAAAATATAAACATATATGAAATGGTTTATATTGATATTTAGAAATAGTTTTGTAGGTTAATGTATTACATAACCATATGATGCATCCAATGCTAATGAATTTAGTAGAAATTATTCAAGGACAAAAAAGTATAACATTGTGTTTATATAATAGAAACATATATTTACAAATATTTATAATGAGTTAATGAATCCCTCAAATCTAGAAAAAGGTTCATAATACAATTTTTTTTCTTATTATAATACTTCTTGATGAAATCAATGACCTTTTTCAGAACTCTGGATTATGGTTTAGTGGTGGACAATATTCTCATGAACATATAATTTATTACATTCCATAACAATATGGTAGTTATATTTTTTCAATGTCGATTGTTTCGAATTCCCAAATAGGTTCCCGTACATGGGAACCTAGTTATGTTACCATTATAATTCCATATATATCTTATTAAGAGAGTATTGTATAAATACTTTCACGAAGTATGTTTTTTAATAATAATATTTTCAAATTTAAAAAACCTCGATTTTTGAAATCAAGATGGAATTTTACGGAGAAAATTAAGATAATGTGGGGAGAATGTGATACCCCAAGACTCTTTAATATTTTTATTTCAGAATAAATATAATATAATTTGTAGTTGTATCTTTACACCACACCAAATTAATCTTATGAAATATAAAAAAATTGATTAACATGCGCTACATAAAACTATATGTTGGATTGTGTTACACACAACACTCAGTTCCTTTTATAGCATGTATTAAATGAAAGAACAAGTTTTACAAAACTACAATATACTACTAATATTATTATTTAATATGATAATTATCAACTAGAAATGGAAATGAAATTTATGATAATGAATAACTAAATTTGGGAAATATTTATCACATTTGTTAATATAATTTTTTGTCAACCAATTAATTGTAAATAAATATAAGAACCAATTGAATATAAAGTGATGATTTTTTATAAAAACTGTCATTATACACCAAAGGGAGTTATCATAATAAATTTAATTAATAACTATAAGATAATGAAATAATTGAATTATATTGAATAAATATTGAATAAAATACTGTATCTATTTATTTAATTGATTTGACATGCCTACGATAATTACTAGCCCAATTTGTCTAAAAAACAATATTTTTCTAAAGGCAGTTTATACTCTTTTTAATCAAATACTATTTTTAATAATTGTATAAATATTAATAATTAATATATGAAAGAATTAAATAAATTTTTGAAATAATAATATAACAATTTAATTTGGGTGATTTGTTGGTATTTTTTGTGAATATTCATATTTTGATAAATAGTGAAAAATATTATATTTTATTTTCAAAATGATTTCTAATTTAAATACAATCATAGGTTAAATTATATTTTTCATTCATTTAAATGTTTAATTAGATAAATATTATATCATTTAATACAAGTTGTTTCATTAGAATCATTTTCCCATTGATATTAGATATAAAAACACAGTAATCTACTGGACAATATCACATTAAAATTAATCTATCCATTTATGTATACAGGATTAATTTTAATTTAATTTCTCCCACATTAGTGAGCTTAATTTGGAAAAATTTATTAAATTTTTTGATTCATTATAATTTAATAATTCTTAATTATACCGGCATAATTTTTTAAGAATTTTATTAGTGAAAGCATTTGAAATTAATTACATTGATTGAGTTAAAAAAATTACACAATGACTATTCAACTAATATAAGCTGTAATTATGACCATAAACATGTAACTAAACAATTGGAAGTCCCTATTTTACGATACCTCTTAAATTTTTAGTTTTATTTTATATTAATATCTCTTGTTCGGTAAAAACCTGGGTAACCAAAGATGTTTTTATGAATACCGAATGTGTCCTCTCCCCCAATAATAAATGGGCACTCTCCACCCCTTAGTTCATCACAGATATCATGAACTTTTTTATTAAACAAACAATATAAAAAAATTTCTCCCAAATTCCCTATTGTAATCCAACAATCCTCACCTTAGAATGAAATAAAACCATGGATGTATTTTTGTCTAAACCAAAAGGAGTGACCTGAAGAAGTAGCAATATTATTCAACAAGAAATTTTATTTTATTTCATTCTCACCCATTAAATTATTTTTATATCATGATTATTTGATAAAATAAATATCCAATATATAATGAATTTTTTTATCTTATGGTTATGACCAATACTTCCACACACTTCCATCAAATGGTATATGCAATCATCGTCCATGTGTGTGAAAAACTATCATATCAGGAACCTGGTCAATAATTCTTCCATTGAAACATTTAGAGGTTGAAAGTAATGATGTAATAATATATTATTTATTTCATAGTTTATTTTTTATAATTTCATTTTTTCTCTAGAATTATTTTATAACACATACCTTCTGGATTTCCATTTCATGGGAATACGATTACATCATCTATCGAGGTGTGGACAATCACCTTCTTGGAGTTATGTGATTCATTCAAACATTACATGGAATGTATTTGAGATGTGTTTAATAATAAATTCAGATACATATGAGATTAAAATGATATAGGAGTTATAATAAACTTTTAATTATATTTTAATTCTTTTAGTATAACATGAAAATGAAAATATTATTCATTTGTATATATAGGATATTGTCTCTATAAATCGTGGATTCCATTTACAAACACTAAATATTAAGGATTAGAATGAAAATGTATATAGGGAATATATAATATTTATATTAAATAATTATTATATTCATGAAATAAATAGAATTTGGTTAATTTAAAATATCATATTCTTTATTACCCCTACGCACACTAAAAATGTGATAAGGTCACTCATGGACATGTGGACAACATCCTCCTTGATGCAATGTGATTAAATTAATTATATGATTAAAACTAATTAAATGTATAAATGATTAAATGATATGTTATTTATGGTATAATATTATTTTTGTGATGATAAATAATACATACCCTCTTTTGATAATCATTATTGAAAATTGAAAACATTTCTCTTTCTTATAAATGACCCACCCTCTCCATGATCCTATAGTTAGTTCATTTTTAATAAAAATATTTCATCAATGATTTAAAATGTATAGTTAATTTATAAATATTATGATTATTTCATGATTATTATTATAGATATGTTTAAATAATGACCCAATGACTATAGTCTACCTACCCAAGTAGTTTTTGACACATAAACTGAATATGGACAATACATCCAACCTAAAATTAATTGACTTTGTAAAAGTATATTAAATGTTAATACGTAAAATAAAATTAATAATAAACATTAAAAATATTATCAAAAAATAATGTTTTATTTTTTTTCTCGATGATAGTGACACACATGACAAGTCAGACTCCATGCAAGGGATTTTGCCTCAATTTACATTCCGTTGAGCCTTATTTGTTATTATACAACAGTCATCATAAATATGGTGTATATACTATCAATTTGTCATCTAATCTCATGTTTCTATCATAAATCATGGTATTTCGTGTTTCAATTTCAAATATCCCATCCAAGGGTATTTGATTTTTTATTTTCCATGTTATAAATCTATTGTCAAATATTTTTTAATTTTTAACATAATCTTGAAAAAATCACATTAGTGTAATAATTTTTCATTAGTTATTACATTTCTCATGAATATCCATTTTATTGATTAATTTATATGATAGTTGGAAAAAAAATGTTCCATTTTTTACTTATGATTTTTACTTTGATTGTTATTTGATTAACGTGGGAAATATTGATAAATTTGTATATTCTATTTAATAATGATATTTGATGATGATGAACTAGAATTATTATTTAAATAAATTATTCTGTATATGATGAATTATTCAGAATGTTATGACATGGGTTTGGGAGAACATAATTCATTCCCATTGGGTAGGGTTTAGTTAGTTCTAGCCTTATGGGTTGGAGGAAGATTAAGGAAGGGCCCACGATGAATCAGCAGTCTCGTGGGATAAAATATGTTTGAGAATAACTATTCCTGGTTGTATCAAGTAAGTTAAAAATTAATGGTTTCACATTTCATGATATACATCTAATGTGTTTCTATATTTAAAATTGAGTATCTTTAGGTCAAATCATAAATGATATTATATCGGCGATTAATATCAGTTTTTCAGTTGTCCAACAATATATATTCCATCATTATTGTTATTCTATGTGATTGTTGGATTATTTTGATTATGCATGGTCATTTTTCTAGATAATCATATTATTTATATAGAATTATTCAATATATATTATCCTTTCTATATTTTATTATGATCTATTTAGTAATTTAATGGACTATGTGCTTAGTTATTTACAATTACATGTTGATTTTGACCATGAATTCATCAGTAATTCCACTGTACAATACCCTTAACGAGTGTTTAAGCTCAAACTTATTTTTTTCATTCCACGGAAAACGAAGATGAATCCTTACAATTTATTTCAAGTATATGAGTACAATATTATTTTTATGTGTTTTGTTTTTTATTCCCAATGTAAAATGGATTTCTTGTATGTAATATGGTTTTCCAAAACAACTAAAGATAACTGTCCATTGGGATTTGAATTCTTATAATCATTCAAAAATAATAATGTGCGGTGGTAGAATGAGGCATCAGGTTTGGAGGCATAAAAATTTCCATATATTCACCACATTATATGGTTATCCTTAATTTTTAATAAGATTAATTGTTATTTTATGAATCCTTTATGTTTCCAACTTTTTCATTTCAATAGATATTCTATTTTATATTTGAAAAATGTGGGCAACAAATAATGTTATTTCAAAATATTGATCCTTTTTTATAGTGATAAATATTTTGAGGGATAAATTTATTTATGTGGGATAATATAACCCCTTGATATTTTATAATTAATTTTTTGTTATAAAAATATATGTCTTCAATAGAATCCCCTACATAAAACCACAAGCCTATACTAACAATGATAAATTAAATAATTTCAAGAAATTAATTAAATTGATTTTAAAAAATTTATTAACCAAAATATTAGTTTCAAATTAAAAAATAAAATAAAATAATAATGATGAATTCACAATAATCATGTAAATAATATTTAGTGACGTCAATTTATTCATAAAAAAATTGTTCTCTTCATAAATAGTGTTTAATTAATTATACATTTAATGAAATTAAAATTAATATATATAATTTTTAGAAATTTTATTCCCCAAAATTAATATATTTTTTGAAATCATCATTTTAGTGTGACCACTTTTTGAACTCTCTTTATTTTTCAAAAAAAAACGTCATTTTCTTTGAAATGTGAAAAATAAATATTTTTGTAAAAGCTCTAATTTATTTTCAAGTAATATTAGTATTATGTATTTATTATTATAATAATTTAACTTAAGCCTCATTTAATTATAAATAAGTTTATTTACAAAAAATTAAATCGATTTATATGTGATTTTTAATGAATTTTATAATTGTGCTTATTTTTCTTTCTAAAAACCATTTCAATGCGTGAAATACATGTTTATCATAACAAATTAAATTAATCATTATTAATTAATTTAATTAATTATATGTATAGTTTTTTTATTCATTAAAATATTCTAAAATTCATTTTATGGTTTTTAGAAGGAATAAAAAATAATTCAAATATTATTCTTGCTTGATAATTAAATTTTCATAAAGTAGTCTTAATTGCAGGTTGGGAAATTTATTAAAATATGGATCCACCACCGATATAAATATAATATTATAAAATGGGATCTAAATTTGGAATTTAAAATCTGAAATTAAAATTATAATTTCATCAATATTTTTTGTTATAGTCAATAGTAAAAGCTATAAAATCCTAATACCACAATTATGTTTTAAATCATTAAACTAGGGGCTAATCAAAGATATTAGGGTATTATTTCAAAAACAAAATTATAAAATTATTATCTTTTGATGAAATATTTAACATATTTTATCATAAAATCAAATACTATTCCATTTGGAGCGTCATTACCATGAATGTGACCTAATATAATTGAATTGTTTAAAAAAATTCTATCTGTGTCCCTCCCATCACATATAAATGGTCACATCACTTTATCACTAATTAACAACATTTGAGATTTTTAAATCACGAAATAACTACATAATGTAATTAGAATAATTTTCTCTTCATCATATAGCTTCTAATCTTCTTTTAAGAATAATCCATCAAGGATTAATGTGTAATCTAGTGGGGGTCTATAAAAGAAGGGTTATAAATCATTATAAATATCTAATTTTTTTATTATTCACTTTCAATAAATGTATTTTATAAGTAAAAAATGATTTTCTTATAATAATAATATTTTAAGGAGTTATTATTGTGATCGAAAAACCATTTCCTTCCCCTTAACCATTAAATCATAAATAAATATACTGCTTGTCTGTATGTGTGGACAACTGCCTCTACATGATGATATAATTGATTTTCCATCAAAATAATTCATGTGTTCTAAAATTGATAGATTTAATGTTTATATATTAAATTTAAAGTATAATAAATATTTTTTTAATTTTAATATATTATCTACAATAATACATTATAATCCATTGTTAGTCGACAACACCTCTCACACACACATGTGGACTAAAACCACCATTATGATATGCAATTTTTTATAATTTAAAATTATAATTGCAATTAAAAATTAAATATTTAATGACAATATATTATTTCTATGATATAATAGTGATTCTAAATTTTTTTACAATTATCAAAAAATGATTTTTTTCTATTCATAATGAAGTTGAAAGATCACTTTTGTGTGTGTGCAGATTACAATCTCTATAAAGGGATGAGATTTATTTTCTGTAACTGGTTAATATGAATGGTTAAAACTATATGTGTAATAAGTATATATTATATTTATATCATAATTAATATTATGGATATGTATTAACTATTTTAAATATACAAGTACCATAACTGTAAAATTACAACATACAAGAAAAATGGTGTAATTGACACCTGAAATAAAGAAATTAGTAGATAAGTTTTTTATAAAAGTGAAATTAACTGATATAATTAGATCATGTATGATATTATATTTATGAATATGATTCTGTTATTTTTTTATGATAAATCAAAATATATTATACAGAACATTAAAGCACATATGAATCAATATAGATATAAGTTAAGGGTTTCATCTAAATTTTTCTTCATGGAGAAATATTTTAATCTTATGCACAAATATAATTTTAATATTGTTTATATAATTCAAAATAATATATTATGATCTAAAACATTTTTTATTTCACATTATTTATAGAAAAATATGATCTTCTTTTTTGCAATTACGTTCGATTATACAATTATTAATGTCATAAGGGTTCTTTATCACAATTTTTTTACTAGGACATGTTTGATGTTATCCAAATATATTGATTTGTTATATTTTTCTACTAATAGAATAATATTCTTTATCATTAATATCCTTATGTTCAGGGTATTTCATTTTTATTTGATTTTATTTATTTCATTTTGGTAATGTTTTAAAATAAATGACAACAACAATCTGTTTATGTTACATTCAGTTTTTTTATAGACATAGTTTAATATTTAATAATCTAATGATGAAATATAATGATCTATATACCAAAAATATTATTTTTTTAATATTATTTATTTATTTCAGGATATATTATGTTATCTTTAATTTCTCTCTCATTACATTCTCAAGATACCCAAAATAATGTTTCTATAAGAAATTCAAAAGTATTTCCCTTCGTCCATGAATATATTATTCAATGTACATATTTTCATTATAATGTTTCATAAATTATTTTCATATTTTCAAACAGCTATTTAATTAAAATTTAGAATATATTTTTATTTTTATTAAAATGAATAAATTGGAAACTTCATATCATATTTCAAACATTCTAATTTGGACTATTTACCAAAACTGTGAATGCATTTTTGAAACATACACTCGATAAATGAATTTACCCCACAATATCAAATACAATTTTATATAAAAATTACATTGTAATTTTATTTCATTCTTTAAAATGGAAAATAAATTTTTAATAATTTGGAAAATATATATTAAAAAATTTTCATTTAAAATAAAATGGTTATCTTCATTTAGAAATATTCTAGTTATCTTTCTCAGTAATTTTCCTCTATAAAAAATGTCTTTAAATTATTATGATTTTATAGGGATATTGTAAAATTTTACGATATTTCTTATTTTCCTGGATTATTTATGATTAATACGATGAAATGTTTATAAAACCCATATCATTAATGTGTGTTATGATTTGTTGATATGATGATCATTTTATGAACTTTTGGAATGTATATGTTTGGATTTAATATTATTATATAAAGTACCAAAATAGCTTATCCTTCCAATTAATTATGTAATGATGGATATCTGAAGATATAATCATGAGAATAATCTAGAGTGAACCAATTTTATCACAGTTAATTATCACATAATATGGTCTTGAGAGTGAACCTTGAATATGGAAATAATGAATTAGGGAGTGTTTCCAATCCACATTCATGTTCTTGGAAATGAGACAGGAATAAGAAATGATTGTATATGGTTAAGAGTATTTAAACATATCATTTTTTATTCTCATGATAAGTTATCATGATCCATGATAAATTATTAATTAACTAACACACTTATATCTTATGTATTTTGATTGATAAACACATTTTCCATATTTCAGGATTATGATATATAAATTGAAGGGTATGATTTTATAATGTTATGATCATGGTCTCAAACCATAATTCATATCTTATAACTACCCGTTATTATTGATTGATATCTCCCATGATTACCCTTACTGAAAGTCTATGAACACCCTTTCATTGTTCTCCCTTGTAGTGGTTTTGGGAACCATTTTTATATATGTTACTTCTAAAAATGGTGTTCTTTGTTAAATATATAAAGATAATTAGCGTTTATATTTTATGTAGTAGTTATTAATGTATCAATGATTCCAATCTAAATAAATCATTACACTGATGTCATTGATTTTTCATATAATGGTTACTATATTAATATGATTTAATAGTTATTTACAAATAGTGTGGATTTCTATATGTTTTCTATTCTAAACTAGTGACAAAAAATGACAGAAAATAATTATTTTTTCCCATATATGTTGATAATTTCTAACCTAATATTGATGCTAAAAATTTAATGATCACAAAAATTAGTTGAACATTGAAAAATCACATTAATATTAAATATAGTATTTGAGATCAGAATCTCAGTTTTGAAATAATAATGAGGATCATGGATATTTTATAAACTATTTTAAAAAACCAATAAATCTAAAATTGTTAGATAATATTTGAATTATGTATATTGAATCCAAACTGAAGTGAATAATATTTCTGGGGGAAAATGAGTTTTCAGAAATATGATGGATAATAAAGGTATACTATGTAGGTATAATGTTAAGCCAGTTCATAAGGTATATTAAAAAACATCTAGGGTTGTATTTGATGAAACCCTTTCTCTATGTTTTATAATTTAAAGCATCATAATTTTATTTGGTATCTCCACTAATATATTATTCATAGTTTTCCAAATGAATTTAAAATCATTGTTTTTTAATTTAATGATAAATGAATATATTTAAATTGAAAAATAAGGGCTTTATAATCAACTTAAATTGGAGAAATGTGCATAGTGAAAAATTAATTTTACTTTCATGAAGAAGGATTTAATATCTTGGATTTTTATATTGGATGAATATAAAGTGGACAAGGACTTAAATACATAAAATACAAAAAATTCACAATGATTTATAACAAATTAAACTAAGGATCATGTGTTATATAGTAATTTTATGATTGATACATAAACACAATATCATAAATTAAAAAATCGTCATTAGTTAAAACTACACAAAGATCTCTTAACGTCAACATACCTTCTAATACTATGTTGGATTCAACAATGATAATACAAAAAGAAAAGTGTGATTGGGAAAACCCAGAAAGGGAAAACATGGTAATAATGAATAACATGAGTGTCAAGGGGATTGTCATGATATCATAATGAGAATTATAATAAGCATTAAAATATGGAATAAGGAAATGAAATCATAATATGATAAAATAAAAAAATATATAAAGAAACATAATATATTAAATCACATGCATGTGTCATGGTTCACTCCAAATATCATTATCATTAAGTGGTAAAATTACCAAATTGCATAGGAATCGCTCTATAATATCATAATCTGTGTGGAAAAAAGCCCCATGGTTGATTGGAATCTCTACATAATCCATAAAATAACATAAAATGAGATATAAATTTGTTACTAATGAATTTGATGTTTTTATAATTGTAGGACCACTCATAAATGTATCATAATTAGTATATGTATACATGTTGCACACGAGGAATAGAAACCCTACATAAATCACAACATTGGTTAAATCCATGATAACGAAGTGGGTTCCAATTTTTTTCTTAAAGAATAACTGAATAACATTTCTTAAATATTTACAATAGCATAATGAAATAGATCATTTTCAATATTCATATTTTAATAATAAATATATAACTCTTAAAAATGGGATCTAACATAGAAATATTCATGATTAGACCCTATGAGAAAAAAATAACTGACCTAGGTGATGCCTTTCAAAATGATCAACTGATCATTAAATGAATGAAATATCATGTCATTTAAAGTAATAATTTTTTTAACCAAGATGGTTTTAAATAAATTGAGAGTTTTATAAAGAAATTCACTAAGAAATTTTTGTTGTTGTGGTGACGCTTTTTCAATAACTTGAAATAATAATGTCCTATTATTATTTTTTAAAACACATTTTTTGAAATCACATATCACAAAAAGGATGAAAAACATTTCATAATAAAATAAAATAATAGAAATAGGAAGATCCCATGTTCGAACACATTGTTGGGATTCGAATTAAAAAGATATAACATTAGTAGGATAAAAAATTATGGACAAGGAGGGGACACATTCTTTGAAGAGGATGTAAATTATTCTTAACATAGTTTCATTTTATTAAAGGAATAGAACTCATCATTACGGAATATTTGAATAAAAATTTCTCTTTCAAGATAAAAATATGTAATTCTATATGAAATAAAATATAAATGTCAAGGAGAAACATTATAATTCTTGAATGAAAAATGTTTTATTAAAACCATTATATTTTATACATGATCTCAACTGTATCTCAAAAAAAGGATATCCATTAATGGATGTTAAGTATCAAATTTAACTGTAATTTATTTTATTCTAAATCAAGGGGAAATATTTACCCTATAATATATATAATTGTTCGAAACATCAAATCATGCCTATTTGAATTGTGATTGAGAATAAACCCTTATAATTGGAAAAACATTTAGCTTGAAGAACTTTCTATAAATATTAGATAATTTTTTTTAATAAAAAAATTTAATTAAAAGATAAAAATAATAATAAAATTATGGGAAGATAAATAAAATTAATTTCGTATAAAATTAAACATGGTGTATAAAATGTAAAATATCTTAGTGAATCTGAATTATGTAAAACAACCCATACATTTATCTTTTTAAAGGAATGTTTTATAATCTCATAAATGATAAATAAAAAAATAATTATGTTCGATAATATCTGATGAAATTAACTATTTATTATTTTTTTAACTAGTGAGTATATATAAATAATATTTACATTCTCTCAATTTCCCTATTATGGGTGATTATTTCTTTGATCATTTACAATAGTTTTAGAGGAGAATTATTGTAATTCTTCATACTTCCACTTTTAATCATTTAAATATCATTTATTTTTATGTAATAAATGACTTAAAATTATTTATGGTATTTAAATTTACTTTCATGAGTACATTTGAATTTATCCAATAATGTGAAATCAACCGTGAACAAGCTTTAGTGATTTTTGACCGAGTAAGGGTGTTTTCATAATTATTGAGTAAAATTTTGATATATACATCCTAGATACTAAAAGAATAGTTAGCTTATTATTTCATATTTAATATATAATTAATTCACCATAATCATACATTATATAATATGATAGTATTGTTCATGTGGGCAGTCAAATTGAGAAAAAGTTAAAGAAACTGTGATTATTCATAATCATGAAGCGATTTAGTGGAAATATCATGAAAACGGTAGAATAATGAAAATATTTATTATTTATTAGTATGATATTTTATAATAATAATTCAATTAAATGAATTTTTAATGGATATGAAAATATAATATATTTTGAATTAAATATTTTTTCCCCTCGTACACTTTTTTTAACTGATGAAATACCGATAAAATTTTATTGATTATATAATTAATTAATTCTACAATTGTAACAAATAATATAATATTTATTCTTCTAGAAAAATTATTTTCAATATAAATATAATTAATTAATGAAAATAAAAAGCGAAATAAATCAATCCAGGGAGGTTGTAGTCCACACATATATATAGTTGATGATTTAAATTTCACTAGAATATGTGAAAGGTATAATATAATTTATATTTTATGAATTTATAATATTATATATATATATATATTGTATTTATTTAATAAATTAAAAATTTTGACAATCCTTTTGGATCGTAATGTAAAAAATCGTGACATTTTGTTGAGGAGGTAGACCATGCACACACAAATGTTGTTTCTATATTCATAAGGAATAAGGTAAGGGTAGTTATATCATTTACCATCACTACAAATACATAAATTTTTAATAATAAAACTGATGTTATAATTTTGAGGTGTTGAAATTAAATTTTAGTAGGATGAAATTAATATATTGAAAAATATAACAAGAAGAGGTGATTGGATACATTTACCCAACATCCTGGGGTTTCTACTTTTTGAAGGGAATTAAACCCTTAGGGGATGGTATTTTGAAGACACATTAACATTATGTTTTATATGAGTGTTTAGCATAGTTTTTTTAGATTTATTGATTAATGTATGGAGATTTTATTAAAATGGATGTTTTGATAAGAGATTATATTTTAAAAATTAAAAGGTATGAATTTTTTTATATATAAAAACATTAAATATTGGTAGGTTACTCTCAAGGATAATGGCTCAAAAAATGAAAAACAATCGATTTTAGATGATATATGGGATATAAAAACCATAACCAATCAATTAAAAACATTTTTTTTAAATGATTGACCCTTTTCCTATTAGGTTTATAAGCTTTTCCATTTGGGTTTTCAACACGATAAATAGTTTTTAACTATATAATATATATTGTATTCCAAAAAACCAAATGTTTTTTATTATATATTTTAGAAACAATTATTAAAAAAATTTAATAAATTTTTTCGGATTCAATTTACTAATAAAAATATAATTGTTTTCAAAATTACAAATTTATAATGTATGAAAGGAAACTATTTAAAAAAACATAAATACTAATATGTGAAATATGAGTTTCTGAAATGAAAACTAAATTTTAAAAGTTTTAAAATCACATAATATATATATATATATATATTTATATAATATTTAAAAAACTATTAATGAATTTAAAACTCAAACATATATAATTTTAATGTCATAAAATTTATATTTTTTAAGAAAATGGGTTTTTTGGATAATTAACATATAAATCAATCTTCTTATAAAAATATTAAATATTTAAAAATTTGTTTTATAGAAATTATAAATAAAAAAATAGTATATAATTTACTTATATAGTTTGTAATATTTATAATTTTATTTTTTAACTGAAGCAAATGTAAATAATTTTTTTAGTGAAAAATGAATTTTGGAACATTGTGTTTTCATAAAATTATTTCTTATAAATTATTAATTTCAAATATATCTATATTATATCTAATAAATAATAATGTGTTGAATTTATTAAATATTATGGATTATGTTAAAATTTATATTACATAATGAAATATTTCGTTGAAAATAAAATAAATATTTCAAATATAATAAATACACTTTAAAAAAAGAAAATAAAACTTATAATTTATATTCAGAGAATGTATTTTAATATCCCATTGATATTAAAATATTTATTTCTACATCATATTTATGATATATCAAAATTAATAAAAAATATTTAAAATATTAATATATAAAACATAAATATTTATATTTTAGTATTTTAATATCATAACTTTATTTCATTGCGAGTTGTTTTATTTTTAATGTAATAATAAAATGTACATGACATCATTATAAATATATTTCAATTACCATATCAAGTTACCAAATTTTCAATAACTATATTTATAATAACAATATATCATTCCTCTATATAGATTTTGTAAATCATCCTTCCATTACAATGCAACGTCATAGGAAAAAAAAATTATTTCATATTATATATTTTTTATAATTTTTTACCCTTCCATTGTTGAAACTTTTATTATAGGTTTTCATTAGATGTTAATGATCCTAATGGTTGAAGATGATCCATGAAATTAATTATTTATTAGTATTTTATTATTTTTTAAATATTATCCCCTATAGTTTTAAATAATTTTAATGGTTGTATTTCATCCAATGTGAGTAATAATATATGGTGTGTATAACTTAGTTTTATGTTATACTATTTTATTATCCCAATTATTATTAAATAAGTTTTCTTCATTTTGGATTATATATTGGTGGGAACATTTTGAAATAATGTTTTATTCCACTTGAATTAGTAATAAAAAAATATTTAATATTATAGGCATCAAATATAACATTAATAATAATTATGGATCCTTAAACATGGAGCATGAAATTATCCACCTTAAATAAATTTCATCCTCATATGTTTAATTATTAATCACTAACAATACTGTCTACGGGTATTTATATGATGAATCATGAACTATATTTATAACAAGGTATCACTCAAATACATTAACTTAATCTAAGAATAATATATAATATGTGTTTCATACAAAATATTTCAGTTAAATAACAATCATGGGTGTATTTTGAGATATAATTAATTTTTTATTTAGTTCAATAGTGATAATTTTAGTTATTGTTTCTAAAAAAATTAAGATAGAAATTAAATTCCATATTTTTATAATACATAAATCATAAAGTCCTATCTATAATCCCCTTCATTCCTTTATCCTTATAATGATTGAATAAATGTTAATTATATTGATATGAAAGAAAAATAATCATTTTCATCCTTATAATACTCGTTTAGAATAAATTTTACACCCCAATCTAGAATTTCATAGGTATCCATTCCCACCGCATCAATACGTTCACTTCCAAAATTTTCCCTTACCTAGGATTCCAAAAAAAAAAATAACCACCAATATCTTCACCCACATCCTTCACAAGTCCTCATGTTTCACACTATATGAAGACCATTTGACTAAGGGTTGTAAGGGATAAGATTTTATGCCATGTCTGTATTGATTAGTGCTTCAAGTGAAAAAATGAGGTCTTATAAGACCCAAACTATTTTTCTAATATATTTTGAAATATTATACATTCTATAGAATAAATAAAGTTTCTCATAACATTCCCATACATGAGGTAACTAGGTGGAATCAACATCTTTTTACTATAAACAGTCACCTACATGACTAGCAGTAGTGATGGGTGGTGGAATATTTCATCAAACATTGCCACGATGTTTTATTGTACTTAATACAACTGAGAACTAAACTATATGATGATTAATTAAATGTCTAGGGTGAATAAAACCCATTAATATAGCGTGTTGTTGTAGTTCCAATAATATATCACCATTGTAATTGTGGTTTATTGTCTACTCCCCATATATTTTACAATAATTATAGTTTTGTGTGTATACTAAAAATGTTCACTGAATATGGAATATATGTTCAAATACATAATATATGATTGTAATCATGTTGAATAAATTTAAATAAACAATTCAATGATTTATACACCCATAAATTTAAATTTATAAATGAAACCATCCTAAAACCAAATGTGTTATTTGATAAGAATAACATCACGGTGATAAAACTAGACAACTATATAGTAAAATAAGAGTGACTATAATAAATATTCTCTATTCACAATCTTTATGTACATGGTTAATTATTGATGTAAAACTCATTAGAAAACATTGAATGTTATCCACCATGATCCCATTGTGTTGGAGGGTTTTCCAATCATTTATTCTTATCATCCACAGATTTTTTCCAGTGACTTGGAAATTGTCCTTTTCTTCATATTTATTGAATAAGTCTGTAACTAGTTATTTTAGATACATTATATCCACTCCCATAACTTGTAAATGAATATTCAATATTCCATAGTTTTATGTATAATAAAACCATCTTCCACAAGTAAAAAAATACTCTATTCCACTAGATTCAAATCACATGGTTCTTTATAATACATTTTTTGTATATAAGAAATAGTTTTTGTTTCCTTCTTCATCTACATGACATATTATTTTATAATAATCCATCATTTTTTATTACGTTTGGTTCATTGATTAATTTAACATTTTTAATCATATTTCATGATAGAAAGTTTGACATAATAATAAGATTTCTCATTCCATCTCCCATTCTAATTGGTTGTTCACTAAGATTATTTATGAAGTTTCTATAGAAACCACCATTCATTCATGGTACTAACAATATTAAATCTAATGTGGTTTACATTAGGGACAAAAAATTAATAATTAATTTAAATAAAAATAATTTTAAAAAATAATTTAACAACAAAAATGGTTTTATGTTAAATAATCATGATATACTATTGATCCTTTATTTAAACCTATAACAATTATAAATTTTCGTACGTTACATTTGGTTTGTCTAATAGAAACATATCAACATAATACCTTAATATAAATAGATGAAAAATCTTTCATAGATATTAATAGAGATAATGGGATCAACTAAATCATATCCCCATAGATTGTTATGATCTCCGTATTTTCGTAATCACATTTTACATTCCTTGGAGTGATGATTGTTTCAACGCTAAACCAATATTTTTCTAATGGATTACCCCTATGTTTCTCAATACCATAGTCATATCCACTTACACATATTTAGATATGTTAGTTTTCCCAATAATATGAAAAACAAATATATTTTCTTATACTTTAGTTTACAATCCTATACAAGGACTATAATGACACATGAATTTTCTATACGTTGAGGCATGCTTTTTGTAATAATCATCCATTAAATACATTCCATGTATCGTAATGTCTAGCTTAATTGGAAGAATAAGTACATAAATAGAAAACAAATAACTAGAATAAAACAATGTTTATTATTCACCATAATAAAGACTTATATCAGGATAAAATCCTATAATCTCATAGGGAACCCTAGGGAATAATTAGCCAAAAGGGGTGAGCTAAAAAATAAATTCAAGGGAATAAATATCGAAATGAAGCATGTAACATGATTCAATATGCATAATCTCATTATATAAATTTAATGGATCGTGAATAAATATATATAGGCATAACATATTGAATATAGAATAATTTGATCATGGAACATTGTAATAATGAAATAACATATATCATGTCACAAACATGAGTCAAGGATAACATCTAAAACTATATCACATGGTGAACATTGTCCCGTAATAGAATAGGTTTACACAATAATCCCTTACGTTACATCTCATGAGACAAAAATGTTACCCAATACATTGTAGTACTATCTGGACCCATCCATTATAACATGTATACAAATATGTGTTCTATATAAGTAATTCATCCATATAAAATTAACATAATTATTGTTTGTGGAAATATATGGGATTCAAAATCTTGACATATGGAATAATAAGACAATGTATAGTAATGGTTTACAAGAAAGAATGGATTAAATAATTATTAGAAATTCATAAATTAATAATTATAAATGATTAAGAAACAATTATATCTAACTAGAGTAAATATGTAAAATAATTAATAGAAACCACCATTGAAAAGAACTCCTTAATGAATCCATTATAATAATAAGTATTGTGTGTTGAAAATGGTAAATGTATTATAATTTACATAAAATCCATAAAATGATAGAAAATATTTTATAATGTTAAAATTTATTATTTTATAACAAATGTGTTAAATAAATTATTTAAATAATTTTACATTAAATGGTGTAAAAAACAATGAAGTGCCCTTTAATTTGATTTTCTTATTAAGAGGATTTGGGAAGGGATCCTTTTAAACCATTTATATCCCCATTACAAAAATATTAATGGTGATATATATATATATATATATCTGTGTGTGTATGTGTTTGGAAAATATATAAATAATATATGATATGGGTATAAGAATATTGAATATATAGATTGAATCAAATATAGAGAAATCATAACACAATGGAATTATGGAGGTTATGTGAGATACCTTACATTATGTATGGGTGCGTTCTAAACCTACAATAAATGTCCTAATACTAAAATTAGACTTCTTAAATAAATAATTCACAACTGATTTCTCTATATTTTCTATATTGGAATTTTATTATGTTTATTTGTGGTCATTTCTATGAGTTATAATGTTGAGTTTTTTGTTCTCAGGATCATTCATTTCATAGATTCATGTTCTAGTAGCTTGTTTATATTAATAGATGATCTATTGATATGGGTATAGTACTACATAATTAAAATTATATGGTATTAAATCACTTTTAATATTTTAATTGGTCCCATATCATTTTTATTTCTAGTATAAGGATGATTCAATTGATAAAATATTAATGATAATTATATAGTTTATTTTAGCTGATTTTCTAACAATCAAAAACTAAATTTGTTTTAAATAATATTTGACTATACAGTAGTTTTTAAAAAAAATATGTTATACAATACATATTAATATAATATTTAACTATAATAATAGTTTTTTTCATTACATGAATGTTGTAATGGAAAACAATCATCATTCAATGAGATGGTAAACCGTTATAAGCTGGACAATGGATTCATTTAATTAATTAAAAAGAGATATGAAAGGGGATGGATAAAATATATTCCATTATAAATACAATATTATAGATTATATATAATACGAGAGCTATTATAATGGAGGATGCATTTATGGAATTCTAATTAGTTTCAGAATGTTACCTCTTGAAAATCACCTCCATGAAGGATGCATTTATGGAATTCTAATTAGTAATTTTGTGAGGCCAAAAACAAATGGACACTGGGATGATTATTGGGAGGGTATTGTGAAATAATATTGGCAATATCAAATGCATATAATGTGTGAGGAGACGAGGTTGTGAGGGGTGGTATTTATAAGGGGAATAGAGGGGTGTTTTGATTATAATATACCTTAGATCTTTATTTTAACTAAATGATATCAATATTAAAGAATATTGTGACTATGTATAGTAACTAGTTTATGTGATCCTAAACTATTGGGTTCATATATCATCTACGACTCAACAATTCATTTACTTTTCTTATAAGTTAAATAACAAAAATTACCCTATTTCAATAATCACCTTTAATTAAACTATTTTTATAAAATCCAAAAAGATCTAAATAACAATTTTTTTAATGTTTACATTTAAAAATCAGAATCCAATTTATTAAAATAAATTTCTATATAAAATAAATGTAATTAATAACTAAAACTATCATTTATTTGTAAAATACCTTTCATAATATTGTAATAAATTTTTTAGCTGAATTGAAAAATTAATTTTGGTATCATAAAAATATCTAATAATTATAGTAGAATATATTATTATTCTATGAATTCATTTAATTTATGTAAATAATTTATTAAATAATTATATTAATTATAATATTCTAATGGAAATATTTAGTTTTACAAAAACACTAACACATAGTTTATCATTTTTAAAAATATATTTAAATATATCATGATATACATATTTCATATATCATTTTATAAGAATCCTAGTATTATTATTTATTTCCAATTATTAGGATACAATACTAATATTTTTATTACTATTCCCATCTGTTATATTAATATTTCAATAGAATGATTTATAAAATTCATATGGGTTATCTTCTTCCAAAAAATACATAATTTCTATTCATTATTCTTTAAATTATTTCTTCTTTTGTAGGTCACATATAAATTCATATTTAAAATTAATATTTTATTATTAAAATTATGTTTTTTATATAGATCTTTAAAGAGTTCGTTCATTCAGGTGGATCAAGTACATCAACATTATCCTAATCCTAAATTATTATTTATTATTTATTATCCTATAGTAGTATTTGGAATTATTATTATTTAGTTTATGAATATTTTTTCATTAATAATTTATGAAAATATTATTTTGTTGGTTTTATATTTATATGAGTGATTATACGACATGGGTTAATTTTAATAAAAGAATTTACATTAATAAAATTCAAATTCAATACAATATTCCCCCATATGAAATTTTACCCTTGAAAATTCATTTTAGATTTATGATGAAAATTAGTGATGGTTAATCTTCTTCACCTATTCCTATTGTTCATATTCCCCTCCTCGTACTTATTTTTTCCCTATATTAGTTTGATAATATGAGTTGACTTGTTGTGTAGAACATTATCTCTTTTATACATGATCTTTACTAGCTTCTCTTCATCAGAGAGATAATTTACCGATATACCACTGATGAGTTTTGTACATGTGAGGGATATGGTATGTAATTAATCAAGAGGGATAAATGGAATTAATCAAGTACTTGAGACATGGTTAGTGGAGGTCTTATTCAATATTCCACTGCTCTGAAATGATCATGAATCTAAATGTTTTTAATCAACCTGGGATGTAGCATTCCCTTCTTTAAAAATATCACGACTCTCTTCCATGGAGATATTTGGTTGGATAAATTAACATGATATTTTAACTCTAATTACCATTGAAAATTGTATTCTTGGGTATTCTATCAAATTTGGGATACCCTCATGTGGTATTGAACGGTCTTCAATATTTGTACTAAATACTCAACTATTTTAGGTCCCTGGGGCATCCATTTGAATAATTCAACCAAGAATTATAGTGTTCAACATCATTTCCCATAATTGGATTCATATATATCCATTTTATTTTTTAATTAGAAATTAGTTTTTTAAGATGAATCACCTCGAGGAATATGTTGGTCCCACCCCCATTTGAAGACCATCATGCATGCTTAAAATATGATTTCCACAATCTTAATTGTATCCTCAGATTGGCCATCAGTTTGAGGATGATAAGTCATACTAATGATCATCCTAATGTTTGAGGAATTTTGGAGACTCTTCCCAAACATGTAGGATAATCTTGTATCTTGACCAGATATGAACTATAATGGTACCCCTCATAGGCTCACCACATATCTAATGTAAATAAATATATGATGACCGAGTGAGAAGTCCATAAATATTTCAATGAATTGATAAATCATTTTATTATAATATATAAAAACCCATATATATTAATATCCTTTTTATTTAATTATATGCCATGTTACAATGCCCATAGTGATATTTTTTTGACTTCCATATAGGTATGGATTATAATTTTAACCTTCAATTAGAGTTATTACTTTTAGAATTCACTTACTGATATACCGGAAACATTGGTTTATATATATTGATCTCCTGATTTTTATTTTCCTACCAATAGTTCTCGTAGATAGCTTGATACATCATTATTCTATATAGGTAGATAAATAAGTTCTACTTCTGATCTTCAGTACTAAGAATTAAACACTATGTTTGATAGCATACATGATACACCACATTGAGCTTAAACGAACAACTAAATATTATTATATATATGTTACTATTATAAACTATTCCATGGAATGGAAGGAATGCAATTTAGTAATTATATTATGAAAATTGGGTCTAAATGTTTTTATATAATGATATATTTGTAACTAAATTAATTTGAAAAAGAAATAAAAACTAATTTAATATGAAGGATGTGTTTTTATGAAAATCTATTTAAATGAAAACAATTTTGTTTATAAACTAATAAATTGATATTTTTAGATTATATGAATAAAATATATATAATATATTCAATTTAATTTTAATAATTCAATTTATGTGTTTTATAGAGATTATATAAGAAAAAATTCAGTTTAACGTATAAAAGAATTATTTTCCAAAAAATACAATTTTAAAGCCTTTTGATGGAGAACCGATTTTAAATATTGGTTTTGAAACATTAATAATTTCTATTTGTAAAAATAATCTTCTTACCTAGAATTTGGACATAAAATTTTAATTTTGATATCTTTTTTGGTATTTGTATGATATTAATCATTTTTTAAAGAGTAGTGACAAATACTACTTTATAATTCCAAACTACTTTTTTGTCTAATAAATTTATATTGTTAGAATGTCCTTTTAATTGGGTTTATATTGTAATTAATCTATCTTTTTATCATTTAATCTAATTTAGCTCATTTTTTATAATGTCATATTTAATATAGATATAAAACATTTCATACTTTTGAAAATTTCACTTTAAAAACCCGCTATTTCATTTTTTTGCGGAATTAATTTAAAAATAATCCATCGAATTCTATGAATTGAATTCTGTAAAATGGATTCAATATTTACAATTATAGGTTACCAATTATGTTATAATTCCAATTTTATTTTATTATTAATATATGATACCATGGTAAAAAAATAATTATAGTGGTATACGTAAACAATGAAACAAGTGAAAGTAAAATGGGTAAAGGATTAAAATTCCAAAAATACTAGAACATTTAAAGGTTAGTTGAGGTATGTATCAACCCTATCCATATTAAAAAAGTAATTTAATATATAAATAATTTTTATTAATCCCACCTCAAAGCATGATTCTTTAAATAAAATAATAAAAATTTAATCACTTGAACCAACCTCTCATTAAGAATATATACCACCCCTCACCAACCCATTATGAAAAAAAATGACTTGTACCTAAACAAATATATTCCCAAAAAACTAATCCTTACTATCCACATTTCCATCTACCTATGGCCTCACCAAAAAACTACATCCATGGTTCTTAAGGGTCTTTCATGGATGGGAAATTGCAGTGGTAATTTTCTCAAAGTACCTTCCATAATATATTTTCTTTTTCTACTTTATCCACATGTACATCATCCATTAATTCAGGATATCTCTAGAATAATTATTATAAATTAATAATACATCTTTATTTAAATATCTCAAATCCATTTCATTTATACCACATCTTATTAAAAGAATCAAATTGTTTGTCCAAGTTATGCTGGTTAATCACCTCCTTGAATAATATATTTATTCTTTTTCAAATACCACCATCATGGAAGGTTTCAAAACTATTTTACATGAATAATAATATTTTAATATATATTATGTAACCTATTTAATATTCATTTATTTTTATATTAAACATAACTTCATGAATTCTATATTGTGGTAATACGATAACTTCATTTTGGGATGTGTAGACTACAGCCTCCTATAAATGAAATGATTCATCCACACATCTCATAGAATGTTTTAAATATTATTTTAGAATTAAATTCGATATAAATGAAATAAAAATACTACTATAATGATATTATATATACATATATATTAATATTTATATATATTACATTTAATTTTGTTCTTAAATATGATAGGAAAAAATGAAAATATCGTTCATGCATATATACAGTCTACTATTTCGATGAATGGTGTTTTTAATTATCAATAATAGTATTTGTAAATATGTATATATTGAATATATCTGATATTTGTATCATGTTATATATTCTAGAGATGATTTGCATATGATCACATTGGCTATTTACATCTTAACTAATTAATTTTCAACTCAAGTACTGAATATCAGAAAAGGATCCAATTAGAACATAAAATATTATGTAATTATAATTACATTATAATTAATTATTCAAAGAGAATTATAAACATGAAACATTTATGAATAAATTATATGTTTACATAATTTTATTATTTTGGATGAATAAAGGACATACAAGATGAGTCAGACTCAAGGTAAGGGAATTTCTTTACCCAATATCCAATCATTGGGTTAATCTTCAACTTCTTGATTATGTCATTGAACTACAGTGTGTAAAATGAATTTTGATTATATAAACTTTTTTTATACTTTTTTTGTGGATTTATAGTTAAAAAATATACCCAAACTATTTTATTTACCAAATATTTTTAAGGGATTTGTTTCCCAATCTCCTTTCATTGAGGCATATACGCCACCTTTATTTATGAGTTGTATAAAAAAATAAATTTTGGGGTAGTTTGTTATTGGAAATGGTTTTGAAAATATATATACTATTTCATGTTATTGGAAATGGTTTTGAAAATTTGTTTAGAATTTTATGGTATTAAAAATAGATTGTAAATGAATTTATTATTTCTTTATATTGAAAATATTTATTGTGATTAAAAATTAAATTTTAAGAGTGAAATGTTGATAATTGTAATAAAATATGTTTTATGACTATACAATGGGACATTGACATTTTATGGGTTGTTATGTGATAATCCAATGATATCTAGTTTTGCGATAAATAGTGGATGTATGGTCATGTTATAACCGCCAATGCATTGAGTATGGAAGTTGGATGTATTTATATTGGATTTTTAATAGTGATATGTATGGATGTAGACCAAATTTATATTCCATTTAAGTATAATTATTTCGCATGTTACCTTTATATTATACATTTTTAAGCATTTTATGGTAATAATATCATTATATAAATGATAACCAATGATCTTATATTTGGAGGAATTTATTTACTACTTTTTAATGATGAAATGGATTAATTTTTTATAATGTAGGCATGGTTTACATGTTTTCCCTAGACTAATAGTTTTTATTCATTATGTATCCCATACTAAGATTTTTAGGATCATCCTATATTTTCAAATAATTTTCACAGGATTTAAAGGAAAATAGAGTTTAGGATGGGATCAAAAAATCATTATGATGATTAAACATGAAACAATAACATATTCATTTATAAAATTATTTGTTTTATTAAATAAATGGTTAGTGAGTAGAAATATATACATTATAATATTTTAGTATTTATGTATGAGTTATATCCTAATTATATAATGATATAAACATGAAAATATTCTCAATGTTAAATAAATTCAAATTATTGGCTTAACTCAAGACTATATATCTTTTATGGTTGGGGTCATATGTTGGTATCAGATGTCGGTTTAGATAACTATTGTGGATAGTGTGTTACTTATGAATTTGTGGTAAGATTTATATAACCATAATGGTTAAAAACTTAAAAATATCCACATTTATTTTTGATAACATGAATGATTTTTAGATTTAATAAATAATGAAATCTTAGTGTTTATCTTCTTCTATAGGATATTATATGGTGATTTTATTGATATACTCAAAAAAAATTTATTTTAGTAAATAGAAGATTCTATTAAGAACCAATGTATGTGAAGGAAAATTGTGTTTTTATACTAACAATAATCCAAATGAAATGGTATTTATAATGATAACTCTCTTGGTTGTTATAGACCCACTATCTAGATTAATGGTTAACTACATGAACCGTGGTGATCTTTCTAATGCATCATTTATGAGAGAAACTAATCCATGTAAAAATGCATTTAATGATCATAATGATAATTATATTAAATAAAATATGTCTCTAGGATGTGGCTAGAAACACAAAGGGAAATGTGTTAAGGGGGAACGAAGGTGTTATATATGTGGTAATTATGGTCATAAAGTAATAACCTACCAAGGAAAAATAAAGAGGTTCGTTGACTATGAGAATGGGAAACAAGTTATCACAATGTTATGAATTGAATTTTACAAATTTGGGGATTATTTTCATTATGAATATAGATGTCCTATAAAGAGTGTATTAGAATTAGATTAGGAGGAGTGTTCAAATATATGTTCAGAAATACCTAATTCCATTCTAATTCATGATGGGGAAACTGAAAGTGGCATATAAAAGGTATGGATTATTTCATGGATCATTGTTTCACATTATTGACTCCTAATATTTGATTCATGTATTTGATTCATCTAATAAGATAGAAAAACATGGTTCAGGTATCATTAAGAACACTGAATGAATAATAATTATACATATAAGGTTATCATAAGTTATGTAGGATGATGAAATGAATAAAATTATAGAAAATATTTTGATGATAGGAGTAATTTTGGGAGAATATTTTGTGATATATGAAACACTTAAGTTTTATATATATGAAAATTTTATGAGGATGAAATATATTTTATTTTGTACAAACAATTTTTATTGTATTGATAACTTTATTGTATATTTGAACATTATTTTTCTGAGGTAATTATGTGTTTCTAATTTTTGGTATTAAAATTAGATGAATAATAAAATAATTGAGTTAGAAAGATGTTATGTTTATTTTTGAGGATGTTATCTAATATTGGTAAATTTTTAGGAATTAGGAAAGCTACAACACATAGGATTGGTGACAACTCATCACGTCAGACAAGGCTACATGAATGAAACCGACAACTGAAAGGACATATAGGTGCATCGCCTATGAGGAGCGTACATGATGACCCAATTTATTATTGATTTTTCATTTTAATTATATCGGTTTATGGATTAAGAATAATTTTATTTTTGGAACTTTTGATTTATCAAATAGATATCCTTGGTAATTGAAAATGATTTGTGGATTATGTGATAATTTTTATTTTAAAAGGGATTCACTAGTTTGGGAACCCTAAATCTCTATAATAAATAAAATAATTTGGGATTTTATTTGTGGATTAATGGTTTAATTTTTTATTGGATTAATCTATTACTTTATTGTGGACATTTGTAGATTTAGGTATTTTTGGAAATGACTAACATATCATGGAGTATATGTGATCTTAGAAACTATATTTATAGTATGATAGATTATGAGTGATTGGTTATATTTTTTGATAAATGTTAAATTTTATATTGGATAACTATGTAAACAAATAATTATGTGTTTTTTGTTTCAAACATAGTTGAATTATTTTTGAGTTATTTTAATGACTGTTAATTATTAACTTCTCTATGATTATCTTTTGGTATTACTATTGAATTTTTGAGCTTATATGTGTTTTTTCATCTTTCAATGATTTATTATTTTTGGATAATTAGTATATCTTATCCCTGACATATTGGTTTTGGTTAATTTTTCATGATATTATAAATTTTTTAGTTAATATTTTATTGATTATAAAATTCTATATAATTATTTTCTAGTGCATGGGGTGGAAAAATTAATCTTAAATACTCATTTTTTTGAGGAAAAGATGAGTTTGTGGTGGCAATTGACTAATGGATGAAGCTCCACATTCCAAGTAATTATATTTATTATTCTCTATAGTGAATTATTTGAATGAATTATCTACCTCTATGAAAAAGACCTAGAAATCAAAAAATTTATCCTAGTACCTTATTTTTCAATGAATCCAATGGATTCCTAGATCATTACAGATTTAGAGAATTGTGATTATTATCTTTTTCCTAACCATATTTTCTATCAGTACCCATCATAAGAATATAGTAATTCTTTTTTCTCTATCCATTTTTTTATACAAGGAAAACTAGTATGTGTTATATCATTTGATCTTCATAATTCCCTTCATATCATTTATATTTTTTGATTTAAAAATATATTTCTGATGTGGCATTGAAATAGCGGGTTTTTAAGTCAACCCTTATTCACCATCTCTATATTCAAATTTCAAGGGGTTAGTAATGTAACATCCCACATTTTAATAATGAAACACTATGTTCAATAACATACATGATACTCTTTATCAAGCTAAAAAAATATAGTTATTTAAATGGTATCATTATAATTCAGCTATAAGAATGGAGGTTAGATGAATTATTAATTTAGTAGTGAAAAAATTGTTCAAACATTTTGGTTTAATCATTAAATACTTACCAAATAAATTTAAAAATGAACTACCAACAAATTGAATATAAAGGATGTGTTTTTATGGAAAAAAATTAAAATGAGTAAAATTGTGTTTATAAAATAAAAATTCACTCTTGTGGGATTATATTAATAAAATATATATTATATATTATATTTAATTCTTATAATTAATTATATGTAATTTCTAGGCTTTTTATAACAACAAATTAAATTTTATATATTAAATAGGTATTTTAAAAATCAATTTTGACAGTTTTTTTTCACAGAACAATTTTAAATATAGTGTTTGACACTATTATTAGTTTTAAATTAAAAAACTTATTATTTTCAATATATACATATTATTTCACTATGGATAAAAAAATTCTGATAAAATTCATTTTTAATGAATATTGAAAAATACTACATTTGAATTCAAAAATTACTTTTAAAATAATTTATTTATATATTTATATTATCATTTTAATTAATTTTTTAGATCAATTAATGTAAGGTTTTATCATTAAATCCAATTTAAGTCATTATAATCAATTTGAAATGGAAAATATATTTAAAAACATTTCAATCATTTCAAAGTTTTAGTGTAAAACCTCGCTTTTTCTGTTTTGTCTGTTGAATTAATTATAAATATAATTATTCAAATTATGTAAAATAAATTTTTTATAATGGATTATATATTTTAAATAAGAGTGTTTTATTTTTTTAAGGTCAATATCATTTTTAGAGTTATAATTTATCCATGTAAAAAAATCATAGTGGTATAGTAAAAAAATGAAACTTATTAAATTGAAAAGGTAAATGAATTGAAAACCAAAAAATAAAACAATTATAGGTTGTTTGAGGTGTTTATCGACACTTAAAAGACAAAAAAATTAATTTAAGGTATTATTAGTTAAAATTAAGGCATTCTTAATGTAGTTATCTTTAAATATAAAATAATCAATAATTTAATCACATGAACCCTCCTATCCTCAAGTAAACATACCACCTGTCACCTCCCCAATTTAACCCAAAAATCATTGAAGATCCTCAATGATCTTACAATACCTATCTTACCCACAATCCATATGATCATGTTCTTTTTGTGTCACCAAGTGACACAATCCATGGTCATCAAAGGTCATTCAAGGAGGGAATTTTAAAGAGGTAATTTTCTCAATGTACCTCTCTTAATTTGATTTCATTTTCTAATTTATCCTCACCACCTTAATCCATAAATTAATGATTTCTTTAGAATAATTTATATAATATAGTATTATGATTCTAATTTAATATATCATTTCCATTTCATTTCTCACCTCCACTAGTTAGAAAAACTAAATATGTGTCTAAGTAATGCTGGTTAATTTCCTTCGTGAATGATGTTATTATTCAACATCCATTTTCACCTTCACGGATGGCCATAAAAATATTAAATATTTTTATTATAATATATTAACTATTATGGAATTGTTTTATTAAATATACCACCATTCATTCCATATTGGGGTTATTTGATAACATTGTTTGGGGATGTGTGGACTACCGCCTCCAAAAAATGATGTTATTGATCCACACATCACATGGAATGTGATAAGGGTTGTTTTAGTAAACATATATTATATAAATAAAATAATAATGATACTATAATGATATTATATATATATATTACATGAATTTTATTAAATTTCATTATTAAATACGATAAGAAAATTGAAAATAGTGTTCATGCATATGTACGACTTACCATCTCCATGAAAGGTGATTTTATATTTCATAAAATATTATTATAAATAACTATATAATGAAAATATAATATATTTATATCTGGTTGTATATTCTTGATATGATGGAATTATGAACAAATGGACTATTGATATCTTATCATGTTCAATTTCTTCTCAACTACTCAATATTAACAAATCATCTAACATGAATTAAATAATTATGTAATTATTATATAATTGTAATTAATGATATTATTCGAATAATAAACATCTAAAGGGATATTAATAATGTATAAGTTATCATAATTATATTATTTAGTAATAACAAGGAACATACGAGACAAATCAGACTTGAGGTAAGGTAATTTTACAACATGATTTCTGTTCTTTGAGATAAACTTATACTTATTGATTATTTCATTTAACTCATTTTTGTGAAATTAATTTTGAATATATTATCTTTTGGTTGTACCTTTTTATTTATTTTAGTAAAAACACATAATCAAACTATTTTATTAACATAATGATCTTTGTAAGAGATTTTGTCTCAATCTCCTTTCATTGAGGAATATGTTCCACCTTCTTTTTGGATGAGTATAAATATATAATCTTCTATGTATATTGGTATTGAAAATGGTTCTGAATATGGATTTAATATTTCAAGTTATTGAAAATAATTTTGCAAATAAATTTTATATTTCAAGGTTTTAAAAATAGTTTTGTAAATGGATTTATTATTTCAATATATTGAAAACAATTATTATGATTGTAAATGAAATTTTATGAGTGAAATGTTGATAATTGAAATATTTTATCTATTATTATTATATACTGTTGAATGAAAATTTAAAGTATTTTTACATTATAAACCATGGCTGGGTGGTTCCATAATAAACCAAAGATGGGTGGTATCGTTATAACCTGAAATGCATTGGGTATGGAAATCAGTTGTATGGATAATACATTTATAATAGTGATATGTATGGATGTCAATTACATAGTTATCTAATTTAAGTATGATTATGTTGCATGTTACCTTTATATGTTATAATGATTTTTTTGGGTTCAATGGTAATAATTTAATTACAGAAAAGGGAATAAATCAGATTATATTAAAAGAAAAGAATTTAGTACTTTTTAAGGTTCAAATGTTTTTCGTTACAATAAATTATTCATGGTTTACATGTTTTCATAAGACTACGAGTTTAACTTATATGAGTATCCCTTATAGTGATTTTTTGGAACATCAAATGTTTTGGAAAATATTTCACATTATTTAAAGGAGAATAGATTCAATAATGGAATCAAGGGACTGTTAAGACTTTTTTACAAGAAATAAAACAATGTTTCTTTTTAAATTATTTTTATCAATTATAATAATGAATAGTGAGTAGAAGTATCTACTTTATAATATTCTAGTTTTTTTGTATGAACTATGGATTATGTCTCTAATGATATAAATGTGAAAAGATACTCAATGTAAAATAATGTCAAATTATTTAATTAACTTAAAGTTATGTAATGATTAATGTCGAGGCCTTACACATGATTTATTTGAATTAATAAAAATACCATTCTTTTTCTATATATTTGATGGTACACATAATCCATACCCATATCATACAACTAATAAATCATCAATTTTGAAATCCAAGGATTTTTTATTTTTTATAGCATTGAACTTATTTTGAATTTCCATATCATCACTTTAAGATCCCATTATGTTATAAAATATGGATTTTTATTTAATAACATGAGAAAGAGATGTTGATGCCCCTTACCTTATGATTCTCATGTCCATCCATTGAAATTTAAAAAATAAGTGATCCTTATCAATTCTGATCATTGATAAATATTCAGGACCCTTTCTACATAGAGAGTATACAACTCTATTTGGTTTAATAGGATGGTAGTTGGTTGGGAAGTCATAAACATAATTAATCTTTAACCATGTTTATTGGAATATATTATGTTATTTCTATGTGAATACATATTTGAGGCTATAATTCTCATTATATACCTCAAACGTCTCCCCATATAGCTAATTCCACCCGATTCTCAACAAAATGATCATATATGGTAAATTCAAATCATGAGTTGGGTAGTTTTTCATATGGAAATTCAGTTTCTTTATGGTACAACATATCAGTTTATCCCTTATTATTAGTTTACATCCGATTTTTTAGGAATCAATTTTTACCATGAATAATTCCCCACATGAGGTTAGTGTATTTACAATTTAACATCCTATTTAGACTTATTTTCACCCATCTGAGTTAGCTTGGTTAATGGATTTGACAATCAAGAGGTTTTTCTCATAGATCATGGGAAGTAACCTACAAAACTAATGAAATAACTAATATCTATAACTAATTTTATTTTGGTCCACTCCTTAGTTATCTTTTTATTAAAAGTATCCATTTATACTCCTTTAAATGGGATAAAAATCCCCAAGAATCATAAATCTTTTATTGATAACTCGCATTTACTATAATTTTTGTATAATTTACCCGATCACAATGTCTTAATACCCTTAGTAAAATTATAGACACGCTCATCCTTGATTGTGGAGTTTATCAGAATTTTATATATAAATACTAACATAAATTGTTAAATGCATCCTCAAAAAAATATCATCAATAACTCCATGAATATTTCAATATTTTTAGTGAGTCTAATGGGAGTCACTATGAACTCATAGAATCTATACCTTGTTCGAAAGGATGTCTTGGGAATATCATCTATCTTTACCTTTAATTAGTGATATTGAGATTGATGGTCCAAATTAGAGATAAAAACTTCCCCCATTATTGACCGAACAATTAATTTATCCATAGAAGAGGATACTTTTTTTTTGTGATTTTTCTGAGAATAGGATAAACAATGTATAGGTGAATTGATTCATCATTTTTCATGATGAAGAGGACTAGTTCAACCCACAATGAAGTAGTCGAGCTTAAAAACCCATTGTCTAGATTATCTTGAAAATCTTTTGTTGGTTATTACTACTTGATGGTGACTATCCAATATAGATTCATTGATGTGTTCATAGATCCATGTATTAATAAAATTTTGAAATAAACCTCTCAATTATGATGAATACTGATAAGTTCTTCAGGGAACACATCAGTGTAGTCCATCATGATGTGAGATAATGATCATCCCATTTTACTTAATAATTTGGGACAAATATTATTGCTCATTAAGAAATAAAATCCACACATATGTTGATCATTCTAAATTATATTCATTCTCTTCATTATATTTCTAATTTATTTTAGGATGCCACATAATGTGAAGAGTGATCTCCGACTCTTGACAGATGATGTTGGATTTATATAGATAACACTAATTATTTCTTAAAATAGAAAAAAACAATACGAATGTAAGTTATAGGATATTATATTGGGAGGTTTAGTAAAAATTATTGATTGGGGGGAGTTATATAATTTAGATGTAACAATTTTTACATTTTCTATTTTCACAGAAAACTCAACATCCTTAGTTTGAGGTGGTGTATGGAAAATTTTACTAATCATTATAGATTTTATAGAATATATAAAACCAGAATAAAAATTTATGATTTAAATTATTGATTTAGTAATAAATATAGCAATCACTACATTTTTATTGGAATACATTACAATAATTTTAATTTCCCTGACTAGGTTCCACTAAACTGGTGCCTTGAGTCGGGTCATCACATGACCTCAAGTTCGCCTCCCCATACGCAAGTGGTTTCCAACTAGAAGAAGTTATCTAGGAGTTATATGGAGAGACTATACACACTTTTTCAGAGTAAAACATAGTAGAAAACATATAAAATAGCGACAATAATAGACACAAACTAATGAACATGTTTAAATAACCCTTACCAAAATTGGGTATATAGCACAACTAATAAAAAATATTTCATGTCATGAAACTATAACAAATTGGAAAAGCCAAAAAATAAAGATAAAAAATTGAATACCCAGAACAACCCAGTATCCTAGTCTAAAACCTCATCAATGAAATTCAAAAATCCAACTCAACTCTTAATCATAAGACCTTTTCCGTTTACATAACCTATAACCATGAAATCTATTAGGGAACGCGAATGTGGTTTGAGTATGGTGTGCACAAAACCTATTAGACCAACACAAATGTTATCTAAAAAATATTTAGTCTAAACAGATTGTTCATTCATGTTCTAAACAACGATAAGAAAATAAAAGACATTACAATTTACCATTCGTAATAATGTTTTCCAAAATTAATTCCATCATCAAATCAAAATTTGATACACATAGTATCTAAGTAATTAATTCACCTTTTTAATGTTTCTACGGAATTTGGAATGTTCAAAATTAACCAGGCATATAATAATAAATCAATTACTATCTCACTAGGGAAAAACATCACAACAAATTAATTATCCTCACCTCAAAGCCTCCGTCCTGGTAGAATGAAACTATTAGGGGAATAAAACTCTATCCCCTTCTCTAACTCATGCATTGATGGTGGAGTTGAGAGACTTAGTCTAACTCAACCAATGGGAATTGAACCTCATGTCCATAGACCACTCTACCGCGCCATGATCACATTCTTATTTATTCTTACATCTCTCATAACCACGTTACAACCAATAACAACCTATATCGATAGAAATATCACAATAATAACTGCTAAAAGGAAAATCAATATTATTCTCCAATCCATTGAAAAAATTATTATGTATATCACATAACCATTTATCCTAATTCCCATTCCCCATTTCTAACACACTAAGAATATTCATGTGAATAACTTGATTCATTAACACATTCACATTAAACCAATTTAATGCATTTACTTGTCAAACCAAAATACCCCTTAGCCACAATCCACAACTATAAAAATTTACCAATAGTCCATTACTAATCATTATATTGGAAAATTTACTCATTTTTAAGGGTTATACTTAATCATAATCTAATTTCACACATTATAATTCAATTAACCACATGCTGTAGGGTCGGGACACCCAATGGTTATCCCTAAATTTGTTAAGTCATCTTCCTTGCATCCAAAGAAGGTAATGAGGGTGTTCAGTTAGTTATGTATACACTCATTATATAAAATCATGAAAATGAAACTATAAACACATCAATAATAATAAGAAATTAACCCCACATTAACAAATCTTTGAAAACTGAAATTGATATAACATGTAGATCACTTTCCTTAAATTCATTTCTGATCAGACTCTTAATTGAATCCATATATCCCAATTCAGCAAACCATTAATGTATAAACCTATATATCATCAGAAAATAATGGTTTTAGTTCATTGGATAGATATGAGATAAAGATATAAACCCTAGTCGATAAATTGAAACATGAAGAGATTTGACATACCCAGAGTTTTGATCCACCACTGAAGACACTCAAATCGAACTAGGATCAAATAACACACACCTTTGGGAAGGACGAGTTATTCAGGGTCACATCTTGAGTTTTATGAGAAGGATAAGTATAAAATATTGAGTTAGACTTAAAAATTTAAAGGTGTAAATTTGTTAATACTCCCAACATTACTAAGTTTCATAGTTTATCGGCATGGTTTTCCAAACCATGCTCAAACCATGAAGAAGCCACTACCCAAAGAATATTGGGTCACACAATTACCTAGGATAGATACATGTATTGATAGACCATGTGTCGATTGTGTGTTAAGACTCTATCCAACAATGCATGGCTACCTATATATTATACATGGTTTGCTTAATCTTGCGCCCACCGTCAACCTTGCACATATTTTCTCTATATTTCTAATTTTTGAAGTCCCGAACATTTATAACACCCCATAGACCCAACATAATAAAGAAACCATATTATTCAGAAAAAATAGGAGATTGAAACCAAATTTTCAATACGGTCAAACATCCAAGATGTCTAGGATCGTACAACCTCCCCACCTATGAAAATTCATTCTCACGATGCTCTTTTTGGGAATTACTGAGTTTGCAATGAAAATAAATTGGGACATTGGGATAGCATTTTGGAATCTCACTCCAATGACTCTTCATAAACATTTCCATGCTACCATAAAAATCGAACTAAGGGCACAAAATTGACTCACGATATATTCTCACTATGGTCAACAATACTAAAAATATTATCTTAAATGGACGCATCAGCCTACAACTCAACATTTTCTATGTTTAACATGTTACATGGGTCTGGGTGACACCGTCAGAGTAATGAGATAAGATAAAACATTATGAATTCCAATATTCCATTTTTGAAGATCCAATTAGTAAGACACTAGTTAGATCCTCTCCAAAATCTCGAATAGTCCCACAAAACTGGGATCCAACGTGCTCTGCTTCTAAATTAGATGGTAACCCAACCTTGGAGACACCATAAATAAAACAATTTATTCCACCATAAATCTAGTTTTCTATGACATTGATATTCATTTGATATATGCATGTTTATTAAATTAACCGAACCATTTTTGGTCTCTCGTACATGATACTCAGAATAATCATTTCATACCCCCTGTCTTTGAACCAACACAATAATGATTAATATGGTCTCCTGTAGAGTGCCTGAGAAGGTGCTATATGAATCGGGGATGGAAACATTTTTTTGTATTAAACTCAACATCCAACAAGTTATTTTTCCACAAACTACTAATATCTAGAACACATCCACCCAACATATCTTCTAATACCTTGATTTCATGCTTTGACCAACCATCCTTCTATGGTTGATAGACCCTACTAAAAAACTCCTTAGTATAAAGAACCTTCTGTAAGCAAAACAAGATGTAAAATTTGAAACATGGGGCATGATAGAAAACTATGTTTCTTGGAACAACATGTAGACACCCTATCTCTTGAACATATATATCACCCTACTAAGAAATAGAGTTAATATCTTGGATCATTAAATATTGAGCCACTTCTTTCATCTAATCCACAACCACCCATGTAACATCATTCATCCAAGGAATTATCAGAATATCAATAATAAACTCCATCATTAAATCATTCCACTTCAACATTGGAATGGGATATTTTTATTACAACCCCCTGTGTTTTTATACTTATACATTTCTTATTTACAGGTAATGCATCCGGAAAAAAAACATGTAACAAATTTATTGAGTCCTGGCCACCAATACTACCTATTAATACAATGATACATCATAGTCAAATGCATATTCACTAACCACTTTGATTCATGGAAGTCAAGAATCAACCCTTCCCTTATACATAATGGTACAACCACATGACCACAAACACTGAGAATCCCATCATCACCAATATTCTACCTAGAAGGTGACTCCCAACCTTTAAGAGTTTCCATCATCACCCGACACTCTAGATGCCTCAATTGGTTTTCCTTAACTGGATCAGAAGTACATACTCAATTACTATTTATGTAAGGGTTATTTTATCATTTCCATCCTGCACTTCCAAGTGAATCTCAGAAATTAAGGACATCATTTTCCACTCAAAGATGAATTCCTAAACCACCAAATTCATAGTCTTCTAGACCAGAGCTTCTGGGACAATGTTCTCTTTTCCCAGTGTGTGCACCATCTTCAAATAAAATAATTTTTGTTATTAAATCTACCTTTAATACTAAATTTCTAAATCTCATTGAGAAAAAATTTCTTTAATACTAATATTGATAGAAAAAACCATGAATTTCACCCCCAACAAGTAATTCCTACAACGTTTTAAGGCATTAACAATATAAGCTAATTCAATGTCATGAGTAGTGTAATTTATGTCAGGAGTCCTCAACATTATTTACCTATAAAACACAAACCAATTATCATACATCAATATTTTTCCATGTCAAAAACCAAAAGCATCCAAAAAACAAGGTATACCTTTTACCAAGTTTTGGTAAGATCATACTTTGTGTCGTATTCAGTGGATTCTTAAAATGAAGGAAATAATTCTAGTATACTCATTACCACTCCAACATATATCCCTTATTAGTTAATCATAAGAGTGGTTATTGAAAATGGTATAAATCCCAAATAAAAATTCAGTAATAATCGACCAAACCTAAAAAAATATGAATAGAAAAAACAGTTTTTTTTATATTCCCAAGACACAACTGCCTACCCTTTATCTAGATCAATTTAAATTCCAATCACAGAAATGTTGACTCCCCAAAAATGCAATCTATCATTCCATAAATGATATTTTGATAGTGCTTCATAAAGCCTATTCTCTCCTAGCGTACTCCGGATGATCTCAATGTATTGGAAATGATCATCAGGAGTTCATAAGTACACCAATAAGTCATCAATATATAAAAATATGAAATGTTCCAGGTATGGGTGAAATATATAATTCATCAATGTCATAATCACCGTTGGGGCATTGGATAACCTGAATAGCATCACCAGAAATTCATTAAACTTATACCGTCTATGAAATGTTTTATTTAGTACATTCGAATTTCTCACCCTCAAATGAGGGTATCGTGATCTTAAATCAATATTTTAGAACACGATAATCCCTTGGTTGATCAACAAGTCATCAATTCAAGGAATTAGATATCAATTCCAAACCATCATATGATTCAACTTATTTTAATCAACTCAATGCCTCAATGATATGTCGACATTCTTATTAAATAGTATAAAATATCCCTAATGAGATGTAATAGGATGAATAAAACCATTATTCTCAAACTCCCCATGCTAAAATTTATGTTCCCAATGCTCTATAGGTTCACTTCGATGTGGGATAGTGGAAACTGGATCCTCCCCAGGTAGCAATTCAATCATAAATTCAATATCTATCCCAAGTTTTAGCCCTATGAAATACTCATTAAACACATCCTGTTATCTTTCGACAACAGAATTAATGATTGGATATTACCTTACTCATTCAATAAGTACAAGGAAATCTACTTGGGATATATGTTCTCCCAAATGATACCAAATTGGAATTGTGTGGCCTAATCAAATGTCATACTCAATAAAAAGGACTTAAGTGTATCCATTGGTAGATGTAAAAGTTAACCGATGTCTCTAGAGATCGATATAGGCATCATAAAACCCAAGAAAATCCATACCCAAATTCAGGTACAATTTTGAAATCTCTAGGAAAAACAAATTCCAATGAAATTGATATCCACTAACTTCCAAGGAACAACCCTTACATTGTCAGATATCATTAACTCATTCCCCTAACAGTGTACCATGTGACATTACTCCCACACATCTTCCATAGTGATTCCCAACACAACTATGAAAAGAGCAGAAATAATATAATTTCTATCAAATGTATCAAATAATAAACTAGAGATCATGGAAACTAAAATAATTTTACCTCAAATGGTAGAATGTAAAGCCTCACTTCCATTCGGTATATACTGAACTGCATGAAGATGACATGCACCTCTATACTAGGATTTATCTTGAGTACCTTACACTTAACTACCATGTTGGTATGAAAGATCTCTACCAAAAGATCTATTCCCACCACTACTAGTGTGACCCGTGGAGCTCCAACTACCTACCAGATATAGGGTAATTGACGCCCTTCTTACACTCAAAATCTTCCTATGACCTCCATAATTTACTGACTGTCGTGGGTCCCTACATATACTCTCCACATTTCCCATCTGATAGAATGATCGACACTCGAATGGTGGTCGGGGACACAGACCACACCTATTCCTCATCCAACAAAATTTATAACAGAAAAACCGGTCACCACCTTGAGTGGTTGTCCCCCACTTCTGTCTAAATTATTCACTTCAACCTTGATGGAGATTTGAAAAATATTTCTTCCTACTCACAAGAGTTTCACCACATACCCAGCTGGATAGTACAATAAGTCCATCATCTGAATCTCCCTTCATGATCCCATTTTGTATAAGGGGCAAATAAACAATATCAACAAACATTTTTAGAAATATTATGTTCACATGGGACCTAATACAGTTTCTCATTCAATCATGAAAATGATTTTCCATTGAAGCCTCATCTACTGTCAATGCTTGAATGAAGCAGCAAAAATAAGTGAAATGACTAGCATATTCCATTACTGACACATTACCTTGTGTTAATCTAAAAAAATATGCATCATTATTTTACCTCAAGTATTTTGTATTGATGTTTTCTTGAAACTTTTTTTTTGAAATCATTCAATATCATTCACTCGGTTTCCCCTATTTGAACCAGGATGTCCCACCAAAATTTTTCCTAGCCTCATAACATGTAGGCCAATAACACAACTTGATTCTCAATAAGATTCTATAGATGATCAATAATAGTCTATATTAACTCAATCCATAACACTACTACACCTTTTCCACCATCATTGGTAAATATCATATGGAGCTGCAGCTAAAACTCTTAGTAAATATCGAACATACTTGGTGAAACCAATCCCATATCTCGTTCTATAATATACATGAAATGATACAAATTATCATAGAACATCACTTTTCTATATTCATGGATAACCACATTCTCCTATTCCAATATGGGAGGATTTTTCTCAGAAAAATATTCTTGTCACCTGACTAACACGCACCTTTTTTGTGGCATTTGTCAACGATGCCAAACATGAGCTTTAGAACACCAACCATAATACATTTACAATATATATGGAATGGTTAATAATTGTCCATAAAAATTAATTTAATATAAACTACATGAATAGGTCATAACATTCCATAACACTACCCTCAACCATCCCCACAATGGTCATGGAAATCACTATAAAACCAACTCACATAGTTATAAGACCTAACTTATTCTCATTCAAAATCAAATTCTATTTCAAAAACTACTCTAAGAAAACATTGATTTACATACATAACTTTATGAAGATCAATTATTTAACTGTTATTTGACAATTTACATTACAAATTTACATCATCTTATTAGATTCCACATTCATTAGATTCAAAAATTGGAATGCCTCATATATTTCATTCTCATCACACCCATCGCGTGTGTGCCTACCATGATGCATGTATCCAATATAACTTGGTTACAATAATAATGCATGAATTCACAATATAATATCATTTATCCATAAAATATATTAGAAAATAGTCACATCACACCAAAATTGTATCACCCAATCGTGAAATATCATAAATAGTAACAATTCAAACTAGAAAGACCAATCTCACCCAATGTAATTTGGGTTTTCCCTTAAAATTGGGCTAGATACTCCAAAAACCAAGCTCATTAGCATGGCCTGGCACTTTCATAACCTCTTATCTACCATCCCATATAGTAAGTCACATAACAGACATCCTCTAATATCATATTGTAATATCCTTGAACTGGGTGCCACTAAACTGGTGCATTGAGACGATTTGTCACTTGACCTAAAGCGTGCCTCCACATATTATAAAGGATTCCAACTAATAGTGATAGTTTAAGAGTCACATGGATAGAATATACCATATTTAATAAATATCCTAGAGTAGAATACATATAATATAGTGAAAAAACATAAATAATGCAGTGAACATGAATATATATCCATTAGCCAAACTCGGTACAAAACAAAATAATATTAAATATCTCATTCCCTGATATAGTACCTAGTTGAAAAACCCAAAAGATGATAATCAATGGAATACCCATACTTCTCTTGACTCTCAGTCCAAAACCTCATCCATGTAAATTCCAAATACTACTCGACTCTCGAGTACATAACCTTTTTCTTTTTACCAGATCTGCAACCATAAAATATTCTTGAAAACCCATGTTAGACTGAGAAGGGAGTGAGTAAAACTCAATAGGCCACTACTAATAGTGTCTACATGATATCTAGTCTATATAAATAGTGCATTCAAGTGCTAAATAATTACATGAAAATAAAATTAAATACATGTAAACATTATTAATAATTTTTTACCTAAGTTATTCATTCATCTTTTCCAGATTCAATTCTAATAGAATCTACGTGTTTATTCCACTTTTTCATGTGTCTAAAGTATTAGGAATTTTCAACATTCATAGGGAAAATGGGAGAAAATCAAGTCTGATCTCACCAGAGAAACACATCACAACTGCAATATTACCTTCACCTCAAAGCCTCAGTCTATGTGGAATGAAACTATTTGGAAAATAGAACTATGTCCCCTTCCAAAACTCATGAATTAAGGGTGGAGTTTAGAAACATGGTCTAACTCAACCTATCGGTGTAGAACCCAATGTCTATTACCCACTCTAACATGACATGTGAACATGCTTATTCATTATTTCACCACACAAAACCACATTACTCACAAGCATAGCATATATCAATAGAAATATCATAACAATAATAGCTAATAGTGGAATAAATTTTATTCCACAATCCATTAACATATTTTTCAACTCTAGAACATACCTATTTATCCACATTTTTTTCCCCATGCCTAACTATCTATGAATATGCAAGAGAAAAAACATGACTCATTGAAACATTCCCATTAATCCCATTTGACACATTTACATGCCACACCAGAAAACACTTTAGGCATAATACACTAATAATAACATTTACCCATAATAATTTATTTCTCATTACATTAAAAAATTCACAAATTCATCAAGGGGTATACTTAATTAATAGAAAATTTCACACTTTATAATTCAATTAACCATATTTGGGATGGTCGGCACACCCCTAGGGTGACCCTGAATTTGTCAAGTCATCTTCCATGAATTCCAAAAATACCATGAAGAGGTTCAATTAGTTTTGTAAACACACATTATATCAAATATTGAAAAGGAAAACAGGAACACACCTTGGAAGAGAAAGAACATAACCCACATGTACAAATGTATGTAAGAACCAAGGGATATAACTTGTTAAAAACCTATATCAAATATATTAATGAAAATAATCTTAATCAAAGCCTTAGACCCCAATTACACCATTGTTTATATCCTCAACATATATCTCATTGAAAAATTAGGGGTATATAGCTTTAGATAGTGATGAGAAAAATATACAATCACAAATCTAGAAAAGGAAATATGGAGTAGATTAGGCATACCCAGAGCTTCAATCCACAATTGACGACACTAAAAAATTACCTACAATTGAAGAAGAATCACCCTTGAGAAGTTTGGGTCGTCCAAGCATTCATATGGGGATACATGAGAAAGGAGGAATATCCATTGTCAGACATAAAAATCCTAATGTGGAATTTTTTTTAATTTTTTTCATTTTTACAGGGTCGTGTGGTTTACCCAAAAATTTTTCCAATAGTGTGTAAACCATTCATACACCACTTTACAAGGAATTCTAGGTCACAAAGTTACCTTTGGAAGCCACATATTTGGATAAAATGTACACAGACTATCTATTAATCCTCTGTTAAAAGCTACACAGTTACTTGGAAATTCAACATGGTTTTCTTAATTGTGTGCCAACTATGCGACATGCACATATTGGCTATGTTATTCCTATTTTCATGTCTGAATCCTTTTGAACTCCACCAAGACACAAAAAACTTCATGAATCAATTTTAGTGAGAAAAAATGAAATATTGAAACCAAAATTCATATAGGGATACACTTCTATGAAGTACAAAATCTTACAATAGTAGTGATATTATTTTCTTTTTTATTACTACCTTAGAGGTTTTTGTCATTGATATTAGTTGAAACCACATGTCTTAGATAATTGGATACCATAACACCCACATACCTTATTGTTGAAATACTATATAAAATGATTAGTTATAATCTTAATATTTCTTTCTTATTCTGCTTTATCAAATATCTTATATCCCTTTGAAATCTATTAGACTAATGCCTTGATTTTCCACATTTGAATCATCTCATGAATCCTATTAGATAGATCCCATGATTCTTATACTTGCACATTTGCCTTCAGGGATTATGTAATTTGATTCCATTATGGTAGTTATGTATTTATATACCCATATAAAACTCTATTTTCTAGTTTTCATTTTCTAGCATCTGGGGACTATAGAGAGTCACCAATAACTATATCATCCATAAGAGAATAACGAATGATATCTGTATAAATGTCATTTTCATGAATCACTATTTTTTTATTGAATCAACATTATGATGATAAATAATGTGATTAACACTGATTATATTCTTCCTTACAAATATGCATGAATTTTTGGAATGAATTTTAATTTTTTCCTCACACACCATGATATAATCATTTTTCTTTTTGTTAGTCTATGGAACTCCCATTCCATTTTATGATTGATATTTTACGGAAAATATTTATTGAAAATTATTTTCATGAATCCATTACATTAAATAGAATAAATTTTCCCATTATACATTGTGTTTTTTAATTACTATCCACCATTTATCATATTTAATTTCAAAATGATAGACCACCCCCAGGACCTTCTCTTCTTCCAAGAATTTTTGGAGAAAATTTCTTCTCAATGTAGTTAATTCGTTGATCAATGATGTGGGGATCATAAGATCTACTAAAGATACGTTGACATTCTTTCATAAAGGATTCAATCAACATATTATATTTCATTGGGGGGGTTTGTTACTCTACATCATTCATGTTATTATTTATAACATTAAAATGTTGATATTGTGTTGTTATGATGTTATGCGCTCTCATTCCGATCTATTTTTTCATATCATTAGGGAAATCATCACATTTCCTATGACATTTATTTTTAGAATGATTTATCTTACTCCTAACCATTAAATTTAATATGAAATATAATGTTAGGTATCCTAAATACTGATATAAATAACATTCATAATGATAGGTATCGCCTTAGAAGGAATAAAATATAAATAGAAAGTATATCCTAGAATATGACTCCCTAAATTGCTATTTGGGTTAATAATGGAAAATTATTCTTATACATGGGATTATCATCTGGTTTTTCACTGTGGTTCTATAGTATTAATCCCCAAAAAAGTTCTACACCATTATCTATTACCTACTTTAGTGGGCAGAGACTTATACACATATTATTACATTATTTTATGTATAGTTATCCATTAAATAATAAACAATGATCAAGTTTTCATCAATATTTGGAACACATGGAACATAAATAGAAATAAATTCAATAAAATAAAACTACATTAATTAATATTCATAATGACTTCCTAAGTTCGTACAATCTCATGCATCTACATAGAATATCATTTAAAATACATAAATAAAACAAGTGATATAAAAACACTATATGCGAATAAACACAGAAATAAAGCATCGTACATGAGTCAGATAGCATCACCTGATAAAAAAATGAATTGAACATGAATAAACATATGCATTCATAAAATATATAAAATTTAATTATATGATAATGGAATCAAATTAATGTGTAAACTTCGTATTTAATTACATATCCATGGTTTGAGGGAAACATACAATAGTATATCACATAGTAGAAAGTGTCTTATAACGGATTAGGATTACTCTCTAATCCCATGCATAACATCTATTTAGAAAAAACATTAACCAAGGAGTTGGAGTTCAATATGGGTTTACAATCCTTGAATTCACACACATGTGTGTGCCACATAATGAAATAAAATAAAATACATAAACATAATGTTTATCAATGGAAAAAGGCAACTTTCATAATCATGTCAAAAGTAATTACTAAAGAGTGTATAAAAATGGTTTACTTGAAAGAATGGATTAACTAATTATTGGATATTAATAATGGAATAATAATAATAAATTAAATTAAATTAAATCAAATTGGACTAAAGATGTAAAAAATAGTTGAGATGTCCCATTAAAAAGTTACCTCCTAAGAGAATATTAATGAAAATTGTATTGGATATTTAAAAAGGGAAAAGGAATAATATATTCCATATATATAAAAAATTATCTAAAATATTTTTCCAAGATAAAATTAGTTATTTTATAAAATATGTTTTGATAAATATATTTTGAGTTGTATACTTGAAAATGAGAAAGTAATAAAGAAGTTCCCTTTAATTAGTTTTCCTTATTGAGGGGAATTGAGAAGTGGAACATTTAAAATATATATTTCCCCATAATAAAAAAATTAATTGAGAGATATATATATATACATATATTTCATATATATATATATAATATGATATAAATATAATAATAATGAATAAATATATTGGGTTAATGGGAGTGAAATTATTACACAAAGGAATCATGAAGGTTTAAATAGATCCCCTATCTTATGTACAAATGTCTTTTTAACATGGATTTAACATCCTGTATAATCAAATTGGGTTCATTAATTTCATAATAAAATTTTATTATTCCTTATTAAATTTATTATAATTATATTAACTTCATTTATGTCAATTATGATGAGTTATAGAGATCAATTTCTTTGTTATGGTTGTATTCATTTATTGGATTTATGGTTGGTTAAATTTTGTATATTTATTGATCTTCTTATAAAAAGAGAAAAGTACTCCATAATTGATATTATAGGGTATTCATTATCTTCCATATTTTTAATGTGTTTTTATATAATTTTTCATTTTAGTATGAGGAGGATTAAATTGATTAAAAAATAAAAATAAATTTTATGTTTATTTTGGTATTTTTTCCCGAACATATGAAACTAGTTTCATTTTATATAATATTTAGTCTTTGTATTAGATCAATAACAACAAATAAATTAAAATATAGTCATTAAAATATTCATTAATCATTAATATTTTTATGTCCATCATTGAAGGATGTTGTAAAAAATGAAAAATCTTTATCAATGGAGGCATTTAATAATAATAATTGTCAGAAAAGTTGTTTCATTAACTAATAAAAGATAAGAAATGGGTTGTATAGAAAATATTAATTTTTAAATATAAAATTACATTATACACATCATACATGAGTTATTATGATTTTATTGATTAATGGGGTAGGGAAAAGGTAGTAGATGGAATGAAATTAAAATAGTTATTTTGATAATGTTACCTCTTAAATATAATTTAATGAATGAAACCATAAAGAACTTGGAATTAGTTATTTGATGAAACCAGATACACTAGAACCAGAGGAAGAGGATTTTGAAGGTATTTGTACATAATATCTTAAATCAATAATGTTAAGAATGATTTAGGAGAAAGGGTTGTTAGTGATGGTATTTATAAGGGGAGGGGATGGGTGTATTTTATTATTATACCCATTAGTTTATTATTTCTGATCAATAAAATAAATTGAATATATTCTTAAAATTATATAAAGTGATTTTGGTATTTTATTCAAAAGAAATCAGTTCCAACATCACCCAGCTCTAAATCATTCATGTATTTTTCTTATAATTTTAAATATCATAAATTACTTTATTTCACTATTTACCAAAAATTAATCTACTTCAGAAAATACAAAAAATTCATCCTTTGTATTTTTAAATTTTTTTGTTTAAAAATTAGAATCATTCTAATCAAGATATTTTAATATATAAAAATAAAAAAATTTAAAAATAAAATCATAATTTATTCTAAATATACTAATTATAATATTTTAATCGATGTTATGGCGTCATTATAAAATTCATTATGGTTGCATTAAATTATATAATCCTTATAGTAGAACATTATATTAATGTAAGAATATATTTTTGGAAAATATATTATTTTTATGTCATTATATACATTACAATACTATAAATATAATATTTATATTTTACAAAAAATATAGAAAATAGTTTATCATTTCCAACATTTATTTACATATAACATGATATAAATATATCATATTTTATTTTATAAGACACCAATATTTAATTTTACACATATATTCTTTATTTTAGTATTCTATCAATTTGATTATTATTTATAATCTTCAGATTAATTTTTAACTAGTCATGTTTCTATTCAAATAGCCCAATTTATAATAGTCATACCGGTTCTTTACTTCCTATAAATAAAGATAATTAAATTAATTCCCCATTATATTATATATTATATTGTAGGATACCTATATATTGATCGTCTAAGTTAATATTTAATTATTTACATTATGTTTATCATTATATATTTGTGTATAATAAAGGTATGTTTGGTGGGTCGAGAAGATCCAAAGTATCATATTCATGTTCTATTATTTTGAATTTATTATCTTTCTATAACTTTTTTCATTATTATTAGTTTATTTAATAAATAATCTGTCATTCTTCAATTATGATAATATTATTTTTCTGTATTCATAATGGGATATGTGTTCTTATTCAATATGACATAACAATAAAAAGGGAGTCTCCATCTATAAAATTATATGCCATTATATAGGATAACCTCGAAGGTTTTTAATAATATTTAAATTTCCTAATATAAGAAACTTCCATACCTACCTTTTATCAAAACTATATTTTAAAAATCATTAAACATGAATAATTTTATAATTTTTACATATATTTTCAAAATATAAAGACTGATTATCTATATGTACAATGTATTTGGAATATTATCTACATAAATAAATAATATTAAACATAAAAAATAATTATTTATAATCCAAATAGTTCTCCTAACTCCAAAATAATTTCTTAAACTACAAATGAATCCTTGGATAGAATGGATAAATGAAAGAGTGGTCTAGAAATTAATATAACAATAAGAAAATGGGAATAAAACATAACATGAGATTCAAGTGGCATAGAATGATATCGTGATGAGAAAGAACATAATTAAGACATCATTGAATAAGTAAATTAAATAATAAGAACATGGAGTCATGGAATATGTAGAGAGAAAAAAATGAAACCATAAGTATATATCAAGTGTCACTCCCAATATAAAAATCATAATGTGAAAAATGTATCATGGTGGATTGGGTTCACTCTTCAATATCATATACATAATATATAAATTCTCAAGGAGTATTAGTTTCACTCCAAAATCCATTACATGACATGTAATGATAAATAAATCATATCCAATTCATTATACTAATACAGAATTCCCAGCACACCCATCATTTAATCATAATATCTGTATTGATGAATATTCTATATAAGGAAAATAAACCATACATATTGAATACACAAGATAGAACCCATGACAAAGTAGTGGGTTTAAAAATATATTTCACAAAGAATAACAAATGAATATACTCTAATGATTCCCAAAATAATAAAGAATAAAATAAATTTTCTATGTTAAAATTTAAATAAATAAATATAGGTCCATAACATTAGATTTTAATGTAGAAACATTCATGAGTAGGAGAAAAGGGTAGTAAGAAATTCAACAACATGGATGACACATTATGAAATAAAAATATGATATTTTTTAGAATGAAATAGAATAATATATACCTTTAAATACAAGGTGAGCTTGGATGGATTTTTATATATAATTTATGGTTTTAAAAATCTATTCATAGGGAATTTTGTTTATTTATTCCAATATAATAAATCATAATGTTTCCATTTGATATTTTACAAACTCCCATATAAACATCCCAAATCTCTAAAATGATGACAAAATTATTTTTCAAAAATAGGATAAGGTATTTTAAATAACACAATACCTAAAAAATAGTTACGTTTCCAATTGAAAAAAAAAGTAATTGTTTGGGAAAATTAATTATAGAAATTGAGTGGAATGTATAGTTTAAGAGGATGGGGATTATTCTGATCATAGTTACATTTTTAAGAAGGTAGAAAAATTATAAATAAGGAATATTTGAGATAAAACTAATCTCTAAAGATAAAAAATGATATATCATATTAAATTAGTGATGGATATAAAATGGAAATTTTACAACCCATAAAAACAAATTATGTAATAATAAACCCTTATATGTTATATAGTATATAAACCATAGTAAAAATAATGTAAGAGAATGAGTTGAAATGACATATCAATTATAAAAATAAATTTATTGTATTAGAAATAAACATGAAAATAGTAATTCTATACAAATGAATATTGTTTCATAATATCAAAGAATACGTCAATAAAGGTTGATTGAGATTATAACCTCTACAACTAGGCTAACAATTGAGCTGAAGGCAATTAAAAAAATAACAGTATTTGTAATCTAAAATCTTATGAATAATAATGAAATAATTATAGGTCTTTATTATGATATTAATTTTTATAAAAACCATTCATATCTAAACATTATTTATGAAATTTGACTTATATCAAAAAATCAAATTGATATAGAAAAACCCTTACATTTGATATTTCCTTCCTCAAATTTATTTTATCATCCAGTAGAAAAAACACGACCACATTAATAACTTATTTAAAAAATATTTGTTGAGTAAATTGTTTAAAATTTTAATTTTTTTTCACAATGCGCATGTATATTAGTTAATTTTCACAAAATTTCCCATATATTTTGTATATTTTTTTCCACAATTATACTTGTTTCATAGGAGTAGTGTATGTATTTTGTATTTTATATAGTTCATCATTAAAATTTATTTACGATTACATTAATAGATTAAATATATTTATTTTTTGAGTTTATATATTATTTATTAATTACTTGAATCATTATCTCAGATGATTAAATCAATAATGAATGATTCTGTGTGATTTTTAATCAATGAAATTTTTTGCACTAATTATTTACAAAAATATTTATATAAACCATCATGAACAAAAAAATCATATACAAATTTATATAATATTATTAAATTAATAAATATTATAGAATCGTCAATAATATTGTTTAATATTATTGTTCAAGTTGGTGGTCAAACAAATCCAATGATGAGCATACTGTTATTATTGATGATTATGAGGCGATTTAGTAAAAATATAATTATAGAAATATATCACAGAAAACATTAATTACAAAATACTATGATATATAATAATGTAAAATTAATTATATTAATTAATAATGGATATAAGCATTTGACATAATTTAAAATAATGATTTTCCACTTATTATACTTGTTTAATGTGACAATTTTAACGATAATAATTTATTGATCATATAATTAATTGGTTCTAAATTTTTCCCAAAATAACTGTAATTATATCATAAATATAATATTTATCCATCACACCCATTCTCATGAAATTAAATATAAAATAGTGATGAAAATAAAATTATAAATCAATCACCATATAGACGTGGGTGTCTACACAAACACATGATTGATTATTTAGTTTTACTTTGAAGGAGAGAGTTGAATAATTTTTTTTTGTAATTTTAGAATTAAGATTGTTTTTTACATCAAAATTATTTACTATATTTAGCATTATAACCATTTATGTAAGGCGGATATGTAATATAACACATGTATTTTTATTTGGAGATGATTGTTCGTGCATAGATAATGTCATTTTTCCATTTCTTGGGAAACAAATCAATGTTTAAAGATCGTAACACAATTATTATATCATTGTATTATAATAAGGATAACAATCATATAATTTTGAGATGGAGAGGTTAATTTTAAATATAATAAATGCACATAATTATAATTAATATTTGGAGAATATTTCTGAAATATTAATACCACTACATGATATATATCATTTTGAAAGTGATTTAAAAAAATGATGGATTGTATTTTGGAAAAAAACCCTAATTAAGGTGTATATGAGTGTTAATGAGAAGTTTGGATATATTTTGGGGTAATACTAGGGGGTTTTTTATGTGGGAGGAAGTGAGGAGGGGGAATACACTTTTATAAGTGAATTGGGAAAGCATTTATGGAAATACTTTAATCATTTGAATATATGCAAGTCCCTTAAAAGGGAAATGAATTTTTTTGATGAATAATATATTAGAGAAGATATAATGTTGATTAAAACCTACACCACTCAATTTTACACTTTTTTAGACATCATAGCCCCTTTACCTCATAGGATACTAATTTTTACCATATTACTTTTCACTGAGGTAAATAGTTTTTATCTATGTAATTTATGCTTTCCAAAAAAGAAAATGTTATTAATTACATATTTTTTACATAATTATCAATTTTTTTAAATATATTTTATTTAATTAAATTTTTATATGTTATAAAATTTAATTTTAAAATTATAAAATTTTAATTCATTAAAAATAAATTTTATGAAAAATATAACATTAAATAAAAATTTTAAAATTTGGGATTGTAAATTTTAAAAATATATAAAAAAAACATATAAAATAAATATTTGGTCATATAAAATTGTTTCATTTATTTATAATTCATTCTTATATACAAATAATTTCATTAAATTCGTCTTATTTGAAAGAAATTTTATTTTACAACATTCACTTATTAGTCATTTATAATTTAAAAATATAAAAATAATAGTTTATGACATTTTTTACATTGTAGATCAAAAAATGATGTTTTTTCTATATGATTAATGTTCTAGAAATTAAATATTTATTTTTCAATGTAATATTCTACAATTATTGAAAATATTTTTTATTGGAGAATGACATTTTTAAACATTTCGTTTTATTAATATTAATCATTTCAATTTATAATTTAAAATATTTTAATATGAGAGTTCATATATAATAATATTTTAATACTATCTCATTTAATGATTTGTTATAATTTATCCAATACGTTAAAAAATGGATCCTTCAATAAAATACTACTTTAATATTGAATATGGGTTAAGAAATACAATTAAAATTAATTATTTATATTCTAAAATTTAATTTTATAACTCCATTAAAATTAAATTATTTAATTTAGAACTACATAAAAAACATATCATATTTTATAATCATATATAAATATTTATATAGAAAATAAACATATATATATATATATTTAATATTTTAAGATCTTATTTTTATTTCAATATCCGTTATATAATATAAAATTTACTACATTATAATAAAGGAATTTATTATAACTACTCTATATAAATCTGATAAACATAATTGAAATTCAGATATTTTTAACTAGTATATTTTAAATGGCAGTATTTATAACGGATACACAACATTTATATGTATATAATTACTGAATCATCTATTCATGCAACATTCACTTTTCAAGGAATATTTATTATTTCAAATTATTTATTTTTAATAATTATTTACCATTTCATTGTTCTATTCCTAATTATTGGGTTTTTAGGCATTGTTGATCCTCAATTTTGAAGATGATCAAAGATATTTTCTTATCATTTATATTTTATTAGGATTTATCTATTATCCCTTATATATTTTTTTCACTTTTAATGGAAGTATATCATCCTTGGAATTTAATAATCCATTATCAAAAGTATATTGTCTTTTTTTTATTTTTTGTAGTTTCCAAATTATGAATGATTATTGTGTCTTCAGTTTGGTTCATATATTGTAGGTAAAACTTTGTAAATATATTTCTATAATTTCAATGAATAGGGATATAAAAATTTATATAAAAGACATAAATAATAATAAAAATAATGTCTCCTAAAACTTGGGTAATTACATTTTATACCCTCCTAAATAAATTAAACCCCCATACATTAAATTATTACTCACTAACAATGTTATCTAATGGTATTTATAAGATAATGAGAGATATAATATTGAAATGATGTATCAATGAATATAATTTATTTATATTGAACATAATTTAATTTTTTCCATGAATTTTATGTAAATACCTCTCATGGTTTTCTATTTGCGTAACACCCCAACCCAAACAACAATGTTTGAGATAGAGAAATAGTAGACCATATCCCCATATAAAATAAGAATTTGACTGTCAGTAGGGTCCAAACCCAGTCAGTGGGGATATTATACCCATAGTATCATGTCTATTCACCATTTAAAAATCATAATATAATATTTAGACTAAAAAGAAAAAAATTAAAAATCCAAAATGTAATAACGTAGGTAATCAGAGTCATATGGATATATAAAATAAGGAACCGGTCTCCTAAGGTTGTAAGCCTAAAATGATTATATGTGCAAGAATATAAATAAAAAACTATCATATCCTATAGATTACTTTACTGTACCACTTATATTGGGGGATCATTAGCAAAACTATCTACCATAAGCCATATTACCTTGGTCTGATTTGTAGACATGATGTCTACATGAACATAATAATTATTATATTGTGTGTGAAAAATTAGACCAAGGACAACCAAAATTCATCCTTATCATATTTTCAAATGCATAATAGATATATTCCCCGATAAAAACAAATTCAAAATAAATCATAAAAAACATATTAATAATTTGTATGCTAACCAACCAAAAATGATCATTGACCGTACATATATCATATTTATGCTATTAGAATGATAAATATTTTTAAAATTATGATAAACATTCCACATTATTGGGGACATGAAACTCATCATCCTTAGGGAATCGAGTGAACATGTTCTTTAGTGTCCTCTAGGTGTCACGATTGAGTATTTTACTTAGTATCCTTTGGGAATTGAATCTCTTTCATGAAATCAATATATCTTACACTTACTCTATGTTTGGGTCCACCGTCATCATCTTCACATAACACATGATCCCACACACTATGGGACAAAAGTATAATAATTGTCCACTATCAAGAACAAATTGAATAATCATCCAATAATACGGTTACATAAAAATAGGTATAGAAACATAATGAAAGAATATAATATAATATAGAATATATAGTATCAAAAATAAAACAGTATATAAATATACTATTACAATAATCAACGAAAAAAGATCATATAAATTGATCACAAGTAATTATATTCCCACATTTAATAATGAACATTATTTTAAAATAATATATTGAATAACATTAGTTGAACAACGACAATGTGAGTATAAAATATCCCCAAAACAGAATAATGTTTTATTTGTAGTGTTATTGTTGATGAAATCTAACATTATTCTATAAAAAGATGTAAAAATAATGTCACACACTCAAAAAATAACACCATGAAATTTTATGAAATATTTTTTTTCCAAAAAAAATTAATTCCGTCAATAGAATTAGTTATATGCAACACTTAGTTTTATGGAATCTTGTTATACTATCAAAATTATAAATTAAATATAGCCGTTATAACCTATACATAAAAATTTAGAGGTTTGAATAAGAAGAACCACATATCTAAATTTTATTATTTTGTTTTATATAATGAAAATTTATTTACAAATGAGTTCTTTATTATTATAAATTTCTTAATATGCTTCTAAAATAAAACTTCCTACAATAATGATTTTGTATAATTTTATGATAAAATAATAATACTATTTTTTGATAAATTTAGATAATTTAATTTATAAAATTTACATCATTTTTTAAATCAAAATTTTAAAATCATATTATGTGTAATTTTTTATAATTTTGAAAAAAATGGTTCCATTGTAAAAACTATTGATTTTTATTAAGAAACACCATTTACATTTTAATAATATACAATGGTTAATCATGTATATAAATGATTTAAATTTAAACATGGTTAACTAATGTTATGGGTAACAAAATTATGTTAATGGAATCGAATAAATGTTTACATTTGATATTAAAGCATTATACACTTATAAAAATTTTCTCTTTAGGAAACAGTTTTTCATCACATCTACCGGTTTAACGATGAATTTATATTTTTGAATTCAATAAATGGAATTTGGAATAACAGATTATTTGTTTTAAATTAGTATAATTAATATCATATAATATGTTGAAATTAGTTTCTTTTAAAATTTAATAGAAGAAAATTAAATTTAATTAATGTAGTTATTTTTAAAATGAATTAGCCAATAGTTAATCTAAAATGATATGGGATAGATTGACCAAGAAACCAATTAAGAAAAATTATAATAAAATATTTAAATATAATATAATAAATTATTAGATAATGATCCACTTTTTATTAATCTATAATTTTTAAATCATTTTTCAATAGTTTTATTTTTAAAAATTACAATAATGACCTTTCCCCCCACTTTTATAAGGGAACACCCCCTCCTCTCTTATTCACACTTCCAAAAACATATGGTTCAGCCAAAACCAACCAATATAAATTTATTACATCCATATTAATGTCCTTAATTACCTAATTATATATTTAAACCTCCATATTAATTATTTCGGCGTATACCTAAATATTTCTTTGAAGATGAGGAGGATTGAATGTGTAGAAAGGAAGTAATGACTTACAAAATTGGATTTCCATCTCACATTTTTTTCACTACGACAGATTCCATATAAATCACTTTTTCAATTTGTGTGGTCTTTATAAATAACCTTAATTGATATTAAGGATCATTATTATAAATTTTATAGTGATTTACATATACATTTAGGGGTCTCTCTTTCACGGGGCGTAGGGTTCAAATGATACTAAATTGTTAGATTTTTATGTTGTAATTTAATTTTTTATATGGATTGTTTATGATTATGAATTTAATGATGAAATACTATTATATATATCTCATTTAATTCATTTAGTTTCTTAAACTATGGTTATTTAATGATAACACATGGTACCCTATCACTTCCCCTCTTTATGTACATCAGGGTCCAAAATAATGTATTTATGTAAAACTACCTTGTTTCTATGATAGGTTGAAAACTAATTTTTCACACATATTTATGTTTTACGAAAAAAATTTAAAATAATATATATATTTAATTATATTATTTTTTAATATCATTTTTATACATGTTTTAATTTTTGTAAAATTGTACAAATTGAAAATTCATGTAATTTTATAAGTTAGCTGTGTTTAATTTTTTACCAAAAAATGTGGTAATAATAATAGTTTTCCCATGTACAACATGCAATTTGTTTCTTACATTATGAAAAATCATGGATTTATGGCTTACCATTGATGTCTAGGAGTAATTTTCAATAGAAATTATTTCATTAATATTTGGAAAAATTTTTAGAGTGTAATGAATTGTTTTCAAAGTGGAGAGGATATTTTCATCATGAAATATTCCATATGATATTTGAAATATATTCTCCACATAATATGTCATCCATTGATAATACATAATATTTACTATGTTTATTACCCAAAGATACACTACTTATTAATTTTACATGTGGTTTATTTTTGTTTGATGAAAAACAATCTATAAAATTTATTCATTATCCAAGGGTTATGTTTATATGAAATTTAAATGAACCCAATTCATTTTCCAGTGGTTATTTATAATAAAATGATTATAAAAACCATTTATTTTCATGGGTTATAATGTGTTTAATTTAATATTATCATATAAAAAACATATATATTATTTTTATTATGTAAAAGGTGGGACCTATATCACAATATAGTTTATTGGGTAATCTTTTTTATCTCATGAGATAATGATGGGAAGTAAGATGATGTGCTTGATTAGATATATGAACTAGGCTGATGTGATTGATACACTATGGGAAATTGGTGATGATTCAAGATCGGTTATGAAATTGGAAACACGATTTGATTCCAGAACCATTACGATTTGATGTTTTCACATACTTAACCTGATATATAAAATGGTTTCTACACATACGATTGTTACATCCATATATGTCCCACACCTATGGTTCATAAATGATTTATTATTATTTATAACACGAGGTTTCATATTTTTTATTGAAAATGCTTGTTACCATCTCTTATGATTATGATCAATGATTGAATATGTATGAATTTTCCAAATTTTATCCATTATACCGCCCTTCCATTCTATAGTATGGTCATTATATTCAACAACTTGCATAAAACACAAAACTAATCACGTAAGTGAACATAATATCATGGTGATTTATAATATATTTACTGTTTTATATAATTTAAATCTATTATATAACTTCCAATGAATAAAATATTTAGTTAGAGTTTAACACATTCAATAATGAGTTTCTGCAATAAGATACAATACATGCATGGCAGTGTTTTACTAAATAATAATATATTATTAAAACATTATTATTTAATACAATAAGATATAACATATATGTTAAATCAGTATAATCTACTATCTTATGAGAATATATATTATATTTTCAATATTTTTACTAATATTAACCTATTAAGTTTTATAGTCAATATATAATAACAACCCCAATATTACACATACAAATGAGTATTTTTATAAAGTCAATTTTACCACCTTTTAATGACAAATCAATAAATAATTTTAATATTAATTTTTTTAAAATTTATAAAAAAATATATATATATATAAACCTCAAAATTAGGTTAGGGTGAATTTATGGTATTTTACAAAATTATTTATTTTTTTTATAAATAATGAAAAATACCAAATTTATATTCATAATATTATATTTGACTAATTTGGTTATTAGGATAAATTTAATTTTATATTTTAATAAATATAAAATTATATCAATAACACTTAAATTAATCCTAATTAGGTTATTAAAATCATTTTTACTTTGAATTTTCATAAAAAAACATAAAATTATTTTGATCATTACTACTCTAAAACCAAACATTATCCACTCATATGGTGGAAAAATTTTAAATTAATTTTTTCCACTTATATTATTGATATTTTGAAAAAATAGATTTAATAATTTGAAATATAAATATTTATATTTTTAATAAGGTTATCTTAGTTATGATTAAAAAATAACAGTGAATGTTATTTAAATACATTGTAGTGATTAACACAAAAATTAGCATAACAAGAGACTAATCCTTATAGATAAAGCCCAAAATGATCGATAAAATTATAGAAAATATATTGGATGACCATATTTATACCATATCTTAGCTTGGATATAATTGTCCACATTTATGGACCCAAATTTCAAAAGGAAAAAACGTGTAGAATTACCTTTTTAAAAAACTACAATAATGTCACTCCACCTCCACTTTAAAAAGGCACACAACACTCCCACATCCTCATACCTTTGATGCCACTTTAGATCAACCGATTTTTTCCAAAAATAACACCTCAATATCCATAAACTCGTCTTAGAAGACTCTATTTTGTGGAAGTAAATATAAGGAATCCCTTTGGTGAAAACTAAAATAAGTTACCTAAATAAGAGTTAACCTCATTATTCATGTTCTTTTTCTTTATTATCATTATACACCACCTCAAAAATTTTCATTCAATCATCATATATAAACAACAGTATCATAAATATTCTGAATTATATTTATTCTATTAGTTTAAATTACACTTACACACACTTCCATATAATGTGTAACACACTTACCATTTATGTGTATGGTGAACTACCACCTTACATAACAATATCATTAATTTTTCCTTTACCACCTCTCATGGTTGGGATTTGTGATATAAAAATTATATATATATATTAAATAATTTTTGAATTCTTATATAATTTTTTATAGAATATACACTTATTCTTTCAATTTTTTGTCTATACAATTAATTTTTTTTGAGGAAGTGTAGACTACCTACCCCTCAAAGCGATGTGATTCATTCACACTATACATGTATAATATAAAATATGGATTCATTATAAATACAAAACATATATAAAATAAATATTATACAGTTATTATACTATATATGTATCATATACTTTTCTATCTTTTAATATGAGAATGAAATGAAAGTAGCATTCATGCATATGTACGACCCATCGTCTCTTTGAATGATGAATTTCATTACATATCGCCAAAATTTATGGATTATTAAAAATACATATATAATTAATATATATGATAATTAAATCTAGGTTTGAATTATGTAGATGATTAAATCATGATCTATATAATAGGAACAACCAATAACATGTCATAACAAACTCGAAGAACATGGAAATTAACACCAGAAATAGAGAAAATAATAATTCTTTAGCAAGTAACATAATGAAACATATTATTAAAGTATCATATATGAAATTATAAAAATAAATATGTTTTTACAATCAGTGATTAATGTTTTTGAAATCATTTTTTAGTAATTTAAAAAACTTTTACTAGAAAAATAAATTCATGGTTATGGATTTTTATATCACTATTTACATTAGTTAGATAAATGTCATATTGGAAACTTAAATATTTTGTGTCGTGTGTCTACAATACATTATGCTATATTATATATTGAATTATTTTATATTAAATTTATTTGAAATTTCAATATTAGTTATTTATTTTATGGGGATATGAGATAAAAGTTACCAATTTTTAATGAATTTCAATACCGAATATCATTTATTTGGGTTATATTACTTTCTCATTGATGTTAATATTTTAATAATATTTAAAATATATTGTAAATATATATAATATTATTTACAAATGTTTAATGTGGATTTAAATTTTACACACATAATATATTTATTGATTGATTCTCAAACCAACATTATGTTCTTTTCAAGTGTTTACATCAGAATATAATTTTGTTTGTTATTATGTAAAATTGAATTTCAATCAGAGTAAATTATTGGATAATTAATGTATAAAAACATTAATTTTATTCTCCTTTGGTTATTCATTACATTTATAATGAAATAGTAAATTTTCCACTCTTTGTTACTTAAATTTTTTTTAGAGTTATTTTTAATAAAATAGTACTTTATTTCCCTCTTTAGTCAGAGTAGTTTTTTTCTTGTAAAAACATTTTTTATCTATATTGTTTTTCAAAAATAGTTTTATATTTTACCAAAATATTTTTTAAAAAAATTCATCCTATTGGAATTTATATAATTTTTCAAAGGAACCATTTTGTATCTTTTTTATCATTGAAATTTTCAAAATATTTAACTTATAGAAGGAATATTATTTTGACCATGTATGACATGTAAATAATTATCCACCATTGTTTCAATGAATGATAAATTATAATTTTACAAGGATAGATTTTAATGAAAATGTTTTTTAAATTTCATCATCATATAAATTTATTTTTAAAACAATTTCAAATATATATCTATTTTTTCCAAGAATGTTTTCAAAAGCTATTTTTATATTATTGATATTAATCAATGAAAAAACCCATTTTTACACCAATTAGTATGTGTTGTACTGATTAAATACTTATAAATCTTTTGTATCATTTTTGAATTCATTGTACAGTGATAGTATTCACATTTACTAGCTTGATTATTTTGATATTACCCTATGAATATTAAATTTCCTATGATCATTGTAAATTGAATTTCCATTAATTATCCATATCATATATCATTGATAATTATATTTTATAAAACATATACCATTTCTGCATACAATTATTACAACGATAGTTATTTTAATATCAAGAGAAATATTGATAAATATATATCCATTACTCAGTAAAAATATTTAATAATGAATCTTTTTAATTTAATTTCTTTGGATATGAACTATACGGGGCGATGAATAGTTAATGAAATCTGTATGAGTTGGGGACCAGGTAATGCATGCACTATTGGTCTGGGGCCAATTAATGTAAGCCCCACGATTCACCATTTGTCTCATGAGATGATCATTTTTGATGAAAAATTCATTGAGCTTGTTTCAAAGAAGAGTATATGGGTTATTACTCACAAACATGAACCATCTTGTTAATATTCATGATGGTAGTGGTTCATGTGCCAGATACATGTCATCTAATAATTATAAATTACCTCTATTTTGAATCAATTATTATTTATACATGATAATTTGTATCGATATATATATGGATTCATTCAATTATCATTTAATTTATTAAATTGAATGTGTTTTCATTTTATTACCATTTCATATTGATTTTTCTATATTTAGTTATTTGAATGAAATTTGTTTTATTTGTTTACCATTCCATATTATTTATTCAACCCCTTATCTATTCATTTACTATATGGGTTGTGTGTGTTTATTTATTACAATACAATGTTGACTTACACTCATCCATTCATTATTTCATTTGATTTACTTTACTTACATTGAATTTTAACACAAATTTATTTTTCTCCCATTCCACAGTATTCCCATAAGCGTACTAAGAGATATATACAAGGAAATTTTTGATGGAATAAATTTATTATCCACAAATTTAAGAATAAAATATGTTGTAATTAGTTTATTTATTTTTAATACCAGACTTGTGTACGTATCTTGTGTATCAAGAATACTAAAATCTTAGGTCCTTTAGTAATTGGTTTATTAAAATCGTTCTAATGTAATGATAGTAGACACCAGCTCCAAGATTTTTTGGGTCAGGTCACAATTTCTAATATTTTAAAAAATTTACTAGAAACATTGGAAACTAGAGTTAGGGAACATATATTTGGAAACATAATAGTAAGATTGAATTTTAGGATAATTATAGAAGAAAATTCGAGAATTTTGTCAATGTAGTGATTGTGAAGGTAGTCCTAGTAATATATCCATTTTTATATACTACAAGTGGATGTGGATGTAGAAAAAATATAGATAAGGGTAATAACACCGACAATGTGTATTTTCCTGACTCAGCGTAACCTGGTACATGAATATGATCCTTACTGCATACCTAGTCTAAGACTCATAGGGGACACTCTTAGGATAGTTTACATTTTCATTAAAAATTTAATGTCCTAGGTTAAACAATATTTAATTAAATGAACTATGTTGAAATAAAATAGATTACGACATTATGTATTGTGTTTGTATTTAAAACCATAGTTAAATGGATATTTAATTACGAAATTTAAAAAAATTTCATCATATTTATTAATAATGAATTTTAAAAAGACATACAATATTCAGGGTACAATTCCATAAAATGTGGAATGCCTACTTGACATGAACCTAGGACCAAAGGATGATAATGCGTTGTGTCCAAACACTGACCTACATAATGTACAGGAAAGTATTTCGTTGTTTTTAGATAAAAAATATTTAGAAATAAATAATAAAGATGAATTTGTAGTGTTACATTAGAGATTAATATATTAAACATTTTAGTTTTGGTATGATTTTGAAGCCATATATAAATACATGTATGTATTTTATAATCATTATGATATGTTTAGAGTGTATTTTAGTGCTTTAAGAATGAATGTTTATTTTTTCATATCCATTCCATGATGTAGTGTATGAATTATAAATTCATTAATGTACGAACAAATCCAGATAATTGACTTTTTGGAAATATTTTTTTATTTATATTACTTTATGTTAATAAAAATTAAAAAATTTCTCCAAAGTAATAAAAAAATTAGAAATGAATGTTTTCCCAATACAATATTTTTTTGTTGAACAAATGGTCTTCTAAATCATCATGGATTTATGTCTTTGAGGCCCCAACTTTTAATTGATCATTAAATTGATTATTTTTGATGAAATCATCTACTTACTATTAATATTTACACTTTTCATCCATGTTTGTATCTATTTGTTTGACAAATGTTCTCATAATTATGGACCTAGTGATATGTTTATTCAATGTGATGTTTATACCTCACATTCACTATTTTCTATAGTATTATTTATGATACCTTCTAATTATGTGGTATTTAAACATAGGAAATATCATAACATTTATTATCAAAATCATGTTTAATTTTCAACGATGAAATTTTAATATGGTGGGGAGAATGTAATGCCCAAAAATTATAATGTAAGAACATTGTTTTTATTAGTGTATATAACACCCAACACCAAGTGCATAATGGAATATAATATCATGGTACATTATAATATATTTACTATTTTATATAAATTCAATCTATGGTATAAATTTCATTTCATGAAATACCTTGTAATCATGCATCACAAACCATGATGAGTTTGTCTGACGTCTTACATTACACACATTACAATGACTTATCAAACAACAATATATTATTAAAAAATTACGATTTAATATATTTAGTTATAACATAATAATTAAATTATGATTATTAATTAAATTATGAGAATATAAATATTATTTTTTCAGTAAACTAATTTTTATATTCATCCAATATATTTTATAGTCATAATATAAGAACAAACATAATATTACGCCTAAAAACCTATATTTTCTAAAGGAAATTTTATAAAAATTTATTGTAGAAACTATTTTAAATCCACATTTTGGTACATTTAAAAATGTTATATGTAAAAATAAACATTATTTTTGAATTAAAATTATAAAAATTAGGTTAATGTGAATTTATGGTATTTTTCTCTGAATTTTTTTTATTGAAAAGTGAAAAATAATGAATTTTAATTCAATACTTCATTTTAATATATCTATTTATATGGTTAAATTATATTTTTAAAGGGTTATAAAAATAGTTAATTTGAATTATTAATATATTAATACAAATTTGGTCATTGGAATCAATTTCACATAGAAACTCAATATAAAAACATAGGAAGAATTTGAACTTTTTACATTAAAAAATTCAATTCCATAAATAGAATAATAATAATTTAACATTGAAATTAAGGAATACATAGTTTGGAACAAAAAATATTAGTTAAATTAATTACAATTAATTATAATGATCAAGAGAAAAGTATATTAACCAGGGACAAAACCATAAACATAAGGGCCAAAATGACATGGAAACTTTTCAAAAATCCAATAGATTGACATATTAAGACTATATCGTTTCATTTATATAATTTGATTCATTATTTTATCACCTATTCATTGTAAATATGCATTTGGTGTAATTCCCTTTTAAAAAATTTACAAAAATTCCACTTCTCCACTTTAAAAACACACACATAGCTCCCACTTACACAAAATTATAAAGCCACTTTGATATGATGATATTTTTCCCAAATAGCTCCTAAAAATTCATTCCCACATTTTATAATCCTAAATTTTTTGGAATTAAAATCATGGAAGTACATTGGTGAAAACAAAAATTAGTTACAAGAATTAGAGGTAAAATCCTTCCTCATGATCTTTCACTTTATTTTTATTTCCATACCCCTAAACAGTTTCTATTCCATGTATTAATAATAGCCCTGATATCCTAAAAGAAATAATTTATTATTATTCTATCGATTAATCATATACTTATACACATATCCATATGATGGGGAACGAACATACCGATTATGTATGTGGAAAACTACCACCTCACAAAATTTTGTCATTCAGTTTCCATTTACCACCCCTCATGGTTGGGAATTATGAATGAAACAGTATTTATATATGATATTTATTATTCTTATAATTAATTTATGGTTATTGAATTTTTATATAACAGATTACTTCATTTTGACAATACTTCTATAAATATGATAACATCATTTATGGAAGTGTGGACTACAACCCACTTTAAGCGATGTGATTCATTCACACTATACATGGAATTTATAAAAGATAGTTTTATTAAACCTATTTGATATATATATGAAAAAAATGAAATAAAAAGTATATATATATATATAGTTATCATTGTGTTGTTAAAATTTTAATATAAAAAAAATAAAATTAGAGTTCATGCGAACTACCTACCATCTTTATAAACAGTGCATTTCAATTTTTATCTCCAAATAGAATGGATTATTATAAATAATTATATAAATAATATATATGATTATAAAGTAATATTTTAGATACTATAGATGATGAAATACTGAAAAATTTAATATAAAAACATGTAATGAGTCAAAACATACTCAGAGAACTTCTAAATAAACACCTAAAACAATGAAAAATAATAAATGTTTACAAACAAACAAATTGTAAGATATTATATGAAGACCATATATAAAATAATTAATATTAATATGTTATTATAGTAAGTTATTAATATGTTTAATGCTAATATATAATATTTTAATTAGCATTCACCCTAAAAGGATATGCAGGGTAAAGGATTTTCATCTCACTAATTACATATGTGAAAAAAGGAATATTTTCTAATAAATTTTTTGTGTATCTACTTAAAAATTTCATATATTATTTCATCAATTTTTTTTCTTCATGTAATTTTTTAATTGAATTTTAAATTATTTCTTTTAATGGGATACGAGTTAAAAGTTACCTCATGGTAATGAATTTTATAACCAAAATTCTTTGGTTTGGGTTATATTAATTCATCGTTGTCAATAATATTTTACAAATATTGGAGTAATCACATTTAAATATCTCTTTTTTTATTTACTCATTTTTATGTGAAATTACATTTGACATACATATATATTTATTTATTGATTCTCATAACAATGTTATGTTATTTTCAACGGTTTACATCACAATCGCATTTTATTTCTGACTGTTTATACTTGAATTTCAATCAAAGGAAATTATACGGTCAATGTTCAGTAATCCCTTTAACTTTATATTGATATTTTTATTCAATACCTGATTCAAGAAATTGTACCATTTTTACTCATCTATATAAAAAATATTTTATAAAATGTTATTAAGAAAACTGAACATCATTTATCTCTTTAATCAGAGAACCAATTTTCTTCAGAAGCCCATTACCTTTAAAAATATATTCCAAAATGTTTTTAAATTTTAGAAAAATATTTATTAAATAATGTTTTACCGTTTTTTCATTTAATAATGTTAAAAAGGGACAAACTTCTCACATTCCAAAACATTACTTTTATTTCATAAATAATGTATTCAAAAGATTGTTTTATAGTTTTTATATTCATCAACGACAACATCCCTTTATTTTTAATCAATTTTTCTTATGATTTATTGGTAGAATTATTATACTTTCTATGGATGGTTTATGATTTCTTTGACCAAAAATAGAATTTACATTCACTAACATTATTTCAATATTGTTTTCGATGAAATTTTCATTTTCCAATGATCATTGATTATTAAATTTCCACAAAATATTTATATCATTTATCATGTATAGTTTCCTTTCATAAACCATATACCATTTCACTATGAAGTGTTTAAATTGAATTTTATTTTTATATCTAAGGAAATTCAATACTTTTATTTGAAAAGGAACCTTGTAATATAATTTCCTTAAATATTTTCTATATGTTTTGGATATTGGTTAATGTTATCCCAATAGTTTTGGGGCTAATTAATGCAATCTGTATTAGTTGGGGTCTATTTATTGTCCTTCCAACAATGCGGCAGTAGTCTCATGAGTGGGAATTAGTTGGAGACTTAACCTTCATGTATGTTTCAAAATATAATCAATGGTGTTCAAATCATAGACAAAACCAATATTTTTAATTTTTGTTATAGTATTGGTTAATATGTTAGATACCTGAAATCCTATAATTACGAATTTTCTTCATTTGGCCATAGTTATGATTCAACCATGGTATTTGGCAATATAAAATATATGGGTGTATTTCTTTATCAATTTATTGACTATATTTTTTTGTGTTTTATTTTTCATAACATTCAATATTGATTTTCATTATCCTTTAATTTCAGGGGAATTATTTTTCAGTTAATTACCTTTCGATATTATTTTCTCACTACTTTTTACTTATTGAATATAAAATGCATATTTTGTTATTAACTTGAGATTTTGATTTACGATCATCAATTAATTAATGCTCCCATTTAATTTCCCTTATACAGTATTTGACCTCACCATTACTTTTTTTCTACTCAACATGATTTCATGAAGTGTACTATAAAATATATGAAAGAATATACTAGATGAAATACATTTGTTATCATTAAACGCATTCATTTTTTTTATTTAGTGTATCCATTTATAATAAATAACTCATGTAAATATCTAGTTTACTAAGAATGATAAGCACACTTGTGATTCAAGATTTCACTCTTTGTAATTGTGATAAGGTGATGTTAGTGGACACCATATCAAGGAATTTAGGTTTAGGTCACTAAATTCATAATCTAAAAACTCTTTTTTTACGTTATGATTTAATATGATTATAGGTTCATATATTCCTTGTTTAAAATTAATGTGAATCAAATGCCATCCTTTCTTAATTTCCCTTTTTGATGTTTTTTATAATGGTTTATTTAGGGAATATCTATAAAATGAACATAATGAGAATATATTTATAGGAGATGTTGTATAATATTCATGAAAAAATATTATTTTTTATATTTTCTCCAAAACAATTAAACATTTTTGGACCTATTATATGTATTTATGAAATATATTAAATATTCATCAATAATGATTGAATATAATTGAATGGAATTATTGGTTTTCTAATGCAGGTATCAGAGAAAGGTTTTAATTAAATGTTGGAATTAACATGATAAATCTCTAGTGACAACACAAGGTATAATCCTAAGGTATGTAAATGTATAATAAAATGTCATTGAATTTTGGTCAATGGTTGATATAATAGTTTCTAAAAATTTGGATCCTGGTTTATATAATAAAATTGTATGTGGATGAGTAGTAGTTCAACAAAGGTGTAATAACTCTAAAAAAGGAATTAAGATAAACACTACCATTATATGGTGCATGGAAACCTTCATTGTTGTACACCAAGTTAGATACTCATTGGTGACATGATGTTGAAATTCATAACCACTATAAGAATCAACATGCGGTATTAGAATAGATGACAATAATTAATGATCTAAGTTATAAATAAGGCTTAAAAGATTTAAAATAATGTGCCATGATTTAGATATTATAGAAATTATTATTTTTTGATCATGTGGTTTTTTTATTTTTTATTTTTTCTCACAATATAATTTTTGGATTTAGTTAATTTCTTGAAACCTAAGGAACCATGTTAATACTCAATGCGATAGATAATACAAAAATTTTTCTCTTTTGAAACCCAATGATATAAAAGTCAAAATGATAAATATCGTTGTTATTTTCATATAAAAATCTCAAACAATGAATCTTACCAAACATCCAAATGTTCTATATAGAGAAAAATGTAATTTCAAGTCCTTCATGAGGAATCACCCACCATAATTTAGTGGTTTTAATAATCCTATTGTTTATGTGAAAAGGATTTTCACTTTTGAAAATATATTTATTATTATCTAATGTTCATATCATGAAAAATTCATTTTGGATCATTCTTTGTTGGAAGGTGAAGCATATTAGAATTGGAATCTTATCATGAACATGTGGGAACATGATGATATTTAATTCATATATTTTTATAAGATTAAGATATTATTTTTCAATAATTCATTTCAAAAAATTCTTCATTCAAAAATGGATAAGTAGTTCCTTTAGATGAATTACAAGGATGATGAATTTTTTAGTACCTAAAAAAATGTTTACATGAGTTTCAAGGTTTGTTTTTTATATTATCATCAAATTTAACAGTGTGGTTGATCAACTCATTAGTGGATTAAAAAGTATCTAAATTGAGTTAGTTATAAGGTAATATATTATATATGATTAAATAATTCGATGCACAATCAAGTATGAAATTGAAATTATATATCACCTTTATTCCTACAGTTTTTATAAGAAATAGAAGATCATGTTCTTAGAAATGTAAAATTAATCACTTTGTAGATAGGAATTCCATCCATCTACTTACCGACAAAATTTTTAATACAAAAAGGGAATTTATTGAATTGAAATAAGAGGTTAACTATATATGGACAGGTGGGTCATAATTCCTAGGAAGTTTGAAATAAATTAATTTCTAGATTATCACAATAGAACAGAAGATGGTTACAATTAATTAAAACAATAAGATCCAATTTACTAAATTTATAGAGAATGGGATGTATGGTAACTTGTTCTCAAATAAGAAATTTAATGATGATGATCAGTGAGAAAAACATATTAATCCAATAGAAGATGTGAAATCTCATACAATTAGTATTTTAGTTGAGGGTTTCAACAACAATGTGGTTAAAGGTACACTTACAATCAAATATACAATATAAAATGTATTATATGAAAATAGATTCACCAATTTTTTTAAATTTTATGGGTTTTTTAAGATCATAAAAATTGAATCCCAATTATTTGATGTCAAATTATCTTGGAATTCCCTTAATTGAATATATATATATATATATCACATCTCACATCTATGGATCATATGTTATTGATGTTTTTGGGAATGAGATTCCTAAAAAACATGTTTTCCTCCATCTGGTTGAATTTTTTATTATCTTTGGCATGGATTGGAAATATATTCATAAATCACATATTAATTTAATAGAAGAACATTCATGTTTGATATTCTAACCCAACCTATAATCATATACCTGTGTTATGATATATATGAACTTCTAATGTAGATCGCAACCAATTTATAGGTGATTATTTCTACTCACATGTGATATTTATTTCAAATGGTTATAGAGAAATATAGAATCTATGATATATCTATTATGTGTGGGTTTTGTTATATTTGTAATATAATTTTATATTAATCCACCAAAACATAACATTTATTTCTCTACATTACTCATAGCAAGTGTCCCACAAATTTTGAAGACTCCACATATAATGTACCGGATTGAGTTGAAGGAATTAAAGAAGAAACACCAGATGAACCTTGATTGGGGATTCATTTGGACATGTGTGTCATATTATAGTGGACTCTTTCTTTTTTATGAAGAATGATGGATTGATGTGAATCATTATTTATTATAAGTAACTAAACACGATCAAAATCAAGAACATGTATCCTTTAGCATGTATTGATTACTTATTTGTTCCAATCTATTGATCATGATACTTTTCCAAGATTGGTATTCATTATGTATATCATTTATTACGATTCCTGAAGAAGAATATAGCCAATATAAAATTCCACAAAATTTATGAACACTATAAATATTATTTTACATCATTCACTATAAAGAATTTAATTTAAATCATCATGGATTGAATTAATATAATTTATGATATTACATTGATTAGTTCTTGGTATTCTTTATAGGAATTTTTTATATACTTGAATAGAAATAAAGAGAATGGTGATCACTTGATAACTATGATGAAGACCCTAACAAATGAAGCTATATATGAAAAAAATAAAAAATTTAATTTTTGAATCTAAATGGTTTTAATTTTTGGTCATATAATTGCATGATGAGGTGGGTCTATGGAATGATAGAAGATGATAATTATTGAGATTCTGCCAAAGACAACATATGTGAATGAGATCAAAAATGCTCTTCGATTGGATGTCTACTCTCAATCAATTTTGGAAAATTTCTCATATCATTCAAATCCACTCAACATGTTAACTTATAATGGATACATGTTCCTCTGGATAGTTGAAGATAAAGAATATTTCATGGAACTGAAAAAATTATTTGTCAACAAACATGTAAATACAATACCATGTAGTGGATCAGGGTATGTAATATATAGTGATTCATAAGTGAAGGTATTTCTACGTTTTATATAAAAAATAATATTGTGATAATTGAATCTTTGTGACAATTTATGGTTCATGAGAAAAATTAACCAAAACCTAATTAAGAACTATTTGTTATAATATTTTGAATAGATATTTGGATTAATATTATTCACAAGAATATATATATATATAGATCATAAAAGGTAAAATTAGATATTCATAGAAAAATATTTTCATATGTTATATAGAAGATGTCTTGAGATTATTAAATATTATGACTACAAAATAAATCGCCATGCTATGAAATAGAACAATGTTTCCCAAGGAATGTTTTAAAAGGATGATGCCATCCACTCTATGATGAGAATCTCATATGATACAATATTTTCAAATTTTAAAAATAAGATATGTAGATAATGATGAATTGTGGAAAACCATATCTTTATCAATCGGTTTTTCAAACATCAATCCTTGTAATTATCAAAGGGGAATATATCTATGATGTACAGCTAAAGAAAGTGAGAAATGTTCTAGTTTTTAAACATGACATTTATAAAATGATAAGGATTAGTAAATATTAATGTTTCTCAAAGAATCAATATTTAAAAAGGGAGTCATTAGATGAATTTCATAGTTATTCATTTTATATTCATCATGGAAGTGAATAGGTATAATTTGGTTAAATAGTATTTCTAGATTGATAAATTGGAGAGAGATATTGAATATTTTTTATCTTAGTGCGTGGTGTGTCAAAAATATGATACTTCGAGGAGAAATTATAAGTGGATGTTTCCACCATTATCTATACATGAATAAAAAAGGGAATACTTCACCATCGATTTGTTGTCAGACTACCCAAAATATCTAATAGGATTACTACAGTATGGGTTATAGTCAAACACCACCAAAATTAGTCAATGATCATTGATACAATATAGTATTACACACTAGATCATCTTTTTAGAACAAACAATATGGATTTTTTTTGGTTTCACAGGGTACTACAATATATTTTTTCTAACATATATAGGTGGTTTACCTCAAGTTTCTGATGATTTCTATATAAATATTTTGATACATAGTTGAGTTTCCACATTGTGTATCAACCACAGATATATTAAGAGTCTTATAGAAGAATTAAATCCTTATAGGATATGTTGGGATCATTTAATATTGATTTCAATGGTGGTTGGAATCAACACCTCCATCAAGTGGAGTTTTAATACAATAGCAGATTTTGGTCAATCATTCAGATGTATCCTTAGGGATCCATCTATGAGAATATGAGTATACATCCAATTTATTTTTATGATGATGGAGATATAATTTTATTGTAACTAGAACTAGATGAATAAATGGTTGTGAAGATAATAGCAATTTACTGATCCATATGGGTATCTAAAATCGACAGAAAAGTTATGCTAGCAATCGCTGGGGTGATTTGGATTTCGATGTTCTAGGTAATTTATTTCTAATAATTTTTTTTCTAATAAGATAATTATATTTGGATATAATATTAATCTTCTAATATGGTATATCTATCCCTTTAAAATTATTGATAGCATTATGGTGGTATATTATTGATTGTCTCTTCCACTAATCATATCTCAAGGCCATAATTTATTACATGTATCTCTCAAAATGAATCACATATATATTCGTTCACATGTGTTAAAAATATTGTTTATAAATATCAAATGAGATATTTACTATGAAGAATAACAAGTAGAGCTTATCGATTATATAGGGAAAGTGATACAAAACATGACCACTCAGAAGGTCTAAAATTTGTGGCAAACCAATTTATTTGATGATGCTACGTGGGAACCTAAAAATATGATGATGCAAAAGTATCATCATTTATTTTGAATCATCGGGAACTATTTTAATAGGTAAATTAATTTTAATCTGATATAATGTAACTGTAACATGCCAAAAAAATATAAACATTATTTTTAAGAAACTTTTAACTAAATAGATTTATTTATAAATAAAACTAACTATTAATATTTTTGAGACTATTCTTATTGAAAATATATCAATATATATTGAACTACAATTATTGGTTTTTGAATTAGGATTACAGTTTATACTATAAATTTTGTTTTATAAAAGTATATCATATATAAAAAAGAAATTTTATTTTCTATTGTGGATTTAAATAATATTATATAATATATATTACAATATTATTTATATAAATAATGATTTTTAGTGATGTTAAATAAAAAATCTGAAATAATATTAATAATAATAATATGAAGGGATATTTTTTTAATTAGAATTTTTTTGATAATATATTTTATTATAAATATGAAAATATATATATTTTTCCTTTATAAAATTTATACTTGTATATAAATATGAACTTATATATATTATTTTAAAAAAATTGGGAAATTTTTTATAAATATATATATTTATTTTTTTTAAACAAGATTTAATATATATATATATATATATAATTATATGTTTATAAATTTTGATAAATATTGTTTTCTTTTTATTATATATATGAATGGGTTTTATAGTATATATATTTTTTTTACTATATGTACTATATTATTATAATCGTATGATGAAATGAAAGAAATACAGTGTAATTATTTTAATTATTAAGATTTATTGATTGAGAGATAAAAAAATACACACAAAAGTGTAATACGAACTATAACTCACTAAAATTAAATGGAGAAATGATCCCCAAAAAATTGAATAAAATAATTAGAAAATAAAAATAATAAAAAATAAAATAGTCATGTCAATTATAAATGAAAGGGAAAATCGTGATTGGGGTGAAAAAATGGTGACCTCTTTATGAGGGAAAGAAGAGACCCATTTTGGAGTTTTTATTTGTGTCTTTGTTTTTCCTAACAAAAATAATAAAAATAAAAATTATTCAGCGTCTATTAGAATCTTAACTTACGAATGAATATATTTATTTCAGACTTGAGAGAATCCCTCCTCCTTGGTCAGATATCCCAAGTCAAACAACTCCTTTGGTTCAGTTTCTTAACCATGAAGTTGTTTCACACCGCTTTTTGTTCATCTAACATGTAAGGGTTTATATTATTTCATCAAACTATTTTAATTACACAAAGATATATATATATATATATATATATTCATATATGTATATGAATTTATATCTGCATATATAAATTTTTACATTCAAATGTTTTAAGATATGAGGTTATTATTAAATTTTGATGTTAAACATATACATAATATTGGAGTATATGTTTTTGATTATATTTTGTAATGGTTTTAATTTTTTTTGTTCAAATATTCTAGTTATAAATGATATATATATATATATTAAATCATGTATATCTTTATAGCTTATAATCTTTAGAATCATAAGGGTTTTGGAATTTAAATATTTATCTCTAAATCATCTGGTTTACAAGAGTGTATTTTTATCAAATTAGGCTTCATAAAAATATATATCTGTATGTATATGATTATATACAAACATATATAACTAATTAATTTTTGTATATATATACATATGACTTAAGGGGTTTTGACAAAACATTTATTTCTAAAACTTATGTATATGAGGGTTCATTTTTGTTTTGAAAATAATTACTGTTTTACAAAGGTGATATATATATATATATATATTTGTATATACAATCATATATACATTTATATATCAATTAGTTTCATTATATATATATATATATATAAAGGGTTCTTGTTTTTAAAAACCTAATTACTAATACCTACAGTTTTAAGGGATTTATTTTTTAAATGTTCCCAACCACATACAAATTTTTATATATGTATATATATATATAATCACATAAATATAAACATCTTTATGTATGTATAATATTCATTATTTATTTTCAAAATTCAGAAATGGTATTTAAACTATCTAATTATTGTTTATGATTTTATGTAAGGTATTTTTGTTTATATAATACATGTGTTCCTTCATAATCCTTATCATTTTGTGTGAAATTATGAGTTAATAATTTATTTTATATGCCTACTTTCATCTGAACCCATTAAAATGACATGTATGTATATTTATAGCCATCATCTAGCTCATATGTGACATTTTAAGTATTATGTGATTATGCAAGTTCTTATTCTATTTTTTCTTCCAACTATAGTTTTCTAATAGTAGTAGTTATTTCATGCATGAGATTATCCCTATAATTATTTTAGAAATTATCGAGAAACTGTTGAATTAATAGGAAATAATATTTTATTTTGATGAAAATATTTTTATTTTATGTACTTTAAAAATGTTTTGTTTAATAAATGAGAAAGGAAGCTGCATTGAAAAATTGCATTAAAAAATATGCATTGGTGAGTTATGTGATGTTATGGGGAGTGAACATATAAGTCTTAGTTAGTACTAGTGGAATTATGTTTTGGATTTTAATATAGTCTTCCATATAAAATGAATGAACCACTAGAAAAAAAAATTTAAGGAGATTTCCAAATGATTTTGATAACTATAATTATACCTTGTAAAATACCAGTTTTCTAAAATTATTCATGTTTTGTGAAATATATATTTTTAATTTGTATTTATCTTCAAAAATATTCTTCAAAAATAATTTATTTGTTTTTGTAAAACCCCCTTATTTGAAAATATAAATTCTCACCCAGTGTATTATAATAACTTTTACAAGTTTAGTAATATTTCTGCGATGAATTTATATTGTGTAAGGAATTTGTGGAAGAATCATTTTTTTATGTTTTCAATTTGTATAGATTGTAGAAATGAAATTTATGTATCTAATTTTCAAGAAACTAGGCTAGTAAAAGGTTCTGGGAAGTAAAAAATGTAATTTACACATTTATGTATCTTTTAGAAAAATAATAAAATGCATTTATAAGGTTTGAGCCAGGTATCTCGGGCTTGGGTCATTAAAGTTTGTATCAAAGGAACATTCTAGATGATTTTGGAAAATTAGTTCGAAATATATAATTTTATATATGAATCATTTGTATAATTATTGTCCATGTGTATAAAAATGAATTGCGAGGATGCAATTCATTTGTGGGTTAATATTTTAAGATCCCAAAATGTCGAAAATTTATTTATAGAAATAATTTTTTACATGGGTTTTTATTCTAATTAAAATGGTTTAATAATATTATTTAGATGATTTTCTTTTAATATATATATATATATATTATACTATAATTATTATTTTATATTATTATTATTATTATTAATATAAAGATTGTTTTATAAAATTATATTTATTATAAATATGGAAATATATCATTATAGGTTGAAGTTAAAATTGTTATATTTTACATAGATTACGAGATCATTTATAAAAATAATGTTTATTAATGAAAAAATATAACATAATTATAATGATAATATAATATCAATAATAATATAAATTTAAAAATATATTTTAAAAATATATTATTTTTAGGATAATTTATTTTATAAACATATGAGAATATATTTATTTTTTTATAAAATTTATACATGTATATAATTATGAAAATTTATATTTTTTTAGATCAATGAAATGTTTGCTATTTATGTATAATTATTTTATATATATAAACATCATTTATTAAATATATATTAGTAAATGTTTATATATTTATATAATTATTGTTTTTTATTATAAAATTATATATTTTATAGTATATATATATTTTAATCTATATGGGTTATATTATTATAATCATATGATTGAATGAACTAAAAAATAAGAAGGGTGATCATGACAATGTATTTATTGAAACATAAAAAAGACACATAAAGGTTAATGAAGAACCATGAATCACTAAAAGTAAAGGGTGAAGCATTTCCAAAGAAGGAGAATAAAACAACTAGAAAATGATAATAATACATAATGAAAGTTGTGCATCAATTATAAATGCAAGGGACAAACGTTATTAGTGATAAATAATGGTGACCTGTGAATGAGGGAAGGTAGTGACATGTGGTGGAGTTTTTCATTGTGAATTGGTTTTAATTAATAATAATAATAATAATAATAATAACATTAATAAAAAAATAATTAGATTTCATCATAAGAAATACATAAGAATTTCATTATTTATGAAAGACTCCAAAGAACCCCCCCCCCCCACCTCCCTAGTTAGAAGTCTCATGGAAAACCACTCCTTTGGTTCATGTTCTTAATCAGGAAGATGTTTTCCTTCTATTTTATTTCCTCTATCAAGTAATGGTTTATCTTATTTCATCAAACTATCTTAGTTATAAAAAATATACAAATACACAGATATATATATAAATATGTATATTCATTTATATCTTCCAAAATGACTTCTTACTTTTAGATGTTTAATGATATGGTTTAATTTTAAAAATCTGACCTTAAACATAAAATTAGTAATGTAATTATTATTTTATATAATATTTTGTAAGGGTTTTAATTGTTTTGATCAAATTCTTCTATTACAAAAATATGTACACACATATATTTATAATCACATCTATTTATATTGATTAAAATTTTCAAAACGATAAGGGTTTTTTTATTTTAAATATTTTTCTATAAGTAATCTAGTTTTAAATGGTGTATTTTTATCAAGTTATGGGTTTTACAAATATATTTGTATGAATATTTATATATATACACATATATAACTAATTATTTTCTATATATATATAAATATGAGTTAAGGCGTTTTGACCTCACCATTATTTCTATAACATAAGTAAGTACTGGTTCAATGTTGTTTTCAAAATTGATATTTTTTACAAAGGTTATATGTGTGTGTGTGTGCATTCATATATACAAATATATATATATATATATCAATCTATTTTATTATATGTAAATATATAAAGGGTTCATGTTTTAAAAAACCAATTCCTAAAACATACATTCTAAAGGGATTTATGTTTTGATTGTTCTCAAACAACACACACATTTATATATATGTATATATACACACACACACACACATATATATATATATATAAACATAAATATAAACATGTATTTTATAGATAATATTCCTTATTTAATTTAAAAATTCATAAATTATATTTCAAAAATCCAATTAATGTTTATGATCATATGTATGTAATGTTTGTTTATGAAATACATGTGTTCCTTAATAATTCATGACATATTATGGGAAATTATAAGTAATGCTATTGTATTATGTGCAAAATTGCATCTCCATTCCTTGATATGTCATGCATGAATAGGTTTGGTCATTTTCTAGATCATATGTGACAATCCAAGCATTATGTGATAATGCTTGCGCTTATTCCATTTATTTCATGTAATCATTGTTTTATAATAGTATTACTTATATTATTAATGGTATTCTCCCTAAAATGATTTTATATGTTATTGATAAACTGTTGATGACATGGAAAATGTTATTTTATTTTTATGAAAATTATATTATGAATGTACTTTAGAAATTTTTTGGTTAATAAATGAAAAAAGGACATCCAAAGAAGTAATATCTTAAAAAATATTCAATGGTGAGTTATGTGACCTTATAGAGAGTGAATCCCTAAGTCATAGTTTTGAATAAAAATCTTATGCTATGGATTTTAATACGGTCTCCCATATATCATGACTGAACAACCAATTTTTTTATTTTTAATGTATAATTCCTAATGATTTTTTAACTATAATTATCTCTTGAAATACTAGGTTTCTAAATATATTCAATTCTTATGAAAATATAGTTTTTATCACACGCATATATATTTACCAAATTGTGTTTTAAAATAATTTATTGTTTATTTTAAAACCCCCTTACTAGGAATAACTAATTGGCACTGTATATACTATAATCACTTATATTGGTTGGGAAATCTTAATGCAAAAAATTTCTACTGTGGATGCAGTCCACTGAAGAATAATTTTTTATTTAATTTTTGGTTTGCACATTTTTTATGAAATGAAAGTCGTGTGTCTAATTTTCTTGAACCTAGGCTAGTAAATGGTTCTCTATAATTATAAATTAGATGTATTTTATATATTTCATTAGATAAAAAATACATAGAATAAATAAGGGATGAGTCTAGTAACTCGGGCTTGGATCTTTACAGTAACAATCCAATATTATATTTAAAATATATTTTTGCACATAAATTTATTTTCATCCATATATTTTCTTACCTACAACACCCAGTTTTAAAGATTTATGATATACTATTTGTATGATTATTTTAAAATGGTTCCAATAATCCAACCATTAATTTAAATAGTATAAATAAAAATAAATAAAATTAAAATAATTTAATAAATTTTTGATATAGAAATTATATTCATAAATAATTACTTCATTTTTTTCAACATCATTATTTTCATCAGAAAAATAATTTTCTATATTATTTGTTTTTGAAAAAAATATTAATATTAATATTTTAAACAATGAGATATTTTATTGATAAAAATTAATTTTTTTAAATAAAAATGACAAAATTAAATTTTGGTGATTTTTAAAAATTTTATTATAAGCTAATTTTTTTAATGAATAGTAAAAATACTGATTTATATTAAAAACTATATTTCATTATTTTTTTAAAATAGTAAAATATTTTTTAAAAATTTTCTAAATAGATAATTTATTCCATTATGTAGTGGATTAAAAAATTTATGTCATCTTAATCAAATGAATATTTACTTTGGACTTGAAATGTTTCTACACATATGAAAATTTTCACTTTGGAAAACCTCTTTTAATTCTACATAGAGTTTTTATATTAAATTAATATTTCATCCATATGTGATTTGAATTTGTAAAAATGGGTCCCATATTTGGAATTGGTGTAATTAATGTCATATTATAAAATTGAAAATATTTTTTCCAAAATTAATATTATAAATAGTTGAAATTAATTAATGTTGTTTAGGTTAAAACAAATTTAATATGGTTTAAAATAAAATTTTAATGTATAAAATTCCCTAGAAACATTACCAACTCTCTTTATCTTCAAATATTCTAAACATATCTCATTCAAGGATTAATAAGGATCCATTTCTCATACTTTTGAATTTTTAATATGTCAATGCCAATTTTTCTTTTAGTAAATACGAAATGTGTCCTTTCTACCACATGTAAATGGGAACCGTATACCCACTCCTATTTGCACATAAAAACCATTTGGATCATCCAATAAATACCAAAATTCAAAACTTACTTACCTACAAAAATTATATATTCATTTTTTTATTATGAAACCCATATAAGAAGGATTTAGGTGTAAACATAAAGGATTTCTCCAAAGAAGAGTATGTTTTATTGTGTATGAAAAATGTTGAAACATAAGGTAATAGAATTTCATCTAAAGTATATTTATATGGAAAACATACCATATTAACAAATATTTTCTATTTTGGGGTGTATATAATTCTAAAAAATACTTCTTACCAGGATTAATATAAAGGTTATATGGATTTAAATATCAATCTAAGGATCTATCTTTTATGGGTATTATATATCAAAAGATACCAATATGATAGGGGTTCCATTTTACAATTTCTTTTTATCATGATGGTTTAGGATTATTCATTTTATGATGAAATATTATTATCTACCTCCCAATAAATTCTTGAATATTCTTCTTCCAATGTTTTTAAAATAAAATACAATTTTTTTATTTGGATTATCTAAATTATGTACTCAACTATCCAAAAGAATATATTTATTGAAAAATTAATTTATATCTATATTTGGTCAAAATAAATTTTACTTATATCAATAATTTATGGAAAATATATTCATTATGGTTCTGAATATTTTTATATTATTATTTAAATTTATTTATACCCATTCATGTCTTTTTAGAAATTGGTATAAAAGGAATCATTTTTTTTTTCATTTTCCGAATGAGGTGGTCCGGATGTTTTACCCAAAATGTGAATGAGATCATTATTTTAACATGTATGTTATTTGTAACATCCCAAGTAAGTAAAGAGTTTTTTATTTTCATATCTATGTCTATTTATTAATATGATAGTGTTTTAGAGGATTAAAATGAGAATAAATCAAATCATAAGCATGGAATACACTAATAATTTTTTTTAAAGATTGTTTTACTGTCTTTTGATGGAAAACCATTTTAAAATCCAAAATTTTACAATTTTATAAGCACTATTTGACAAAATAAACTTATTCTTTAGGATTGGGACATTGATATTTACTTTGGATAAATTTTGGGTATTTTTCTGACAATGTTCATTTCTTAATGAATGTTGAAAAATACTTCATTTTACTTCAAAACTGCTTTTTCATCTAATTTAATTATATCGTTAGATTATATTTATAATTGGTTTTAAAGTTTAATTTGAATATAATTTTACCATTTAATCCATTTTTGGATATTGTATTTAATTTCACTTTGGAATTGGGAATAAACAAGTGCCAAAATTTTCATAGATATTCTTTCAAAAAAACCCCGCAATTTGTTTTGACAACGAGAATTATTTATAAAATTAATTACATCAATTTCTGTGTTTGGAATTTTTAAAAATGGATTCTCTAATTGGGGTCATAAGGTCCAAATTATCTGATTAAGACTCTTTTTTGGACATTATGAATAGTAACGATGATAACTACCTTCAATAATCGTGATTAATTACTAATCGGGTAGTTAAGGGTAATAGAATAATATCATAATAATAACAAGTGACCCCAAAATGTATCCTAAGGCTGTTTTTTGTGTCATGTCAGACCATGGTATGCCTTGTTACAAACTTAGGGACCCCATGGAATCACTTTTGGGTGATAGTGACACGTTATCATTTTATTTTTAAAGAAAGGAGAATATCACAAAAGTATATAACTCCTAAGTAAAATAATTTTAGTTTTGTCTATGTAAATTATCTCTTATACTAAAAATAATAATTGGAAATCTAAAAATATTTCCTACATCATAGTATTTTTTCATATTTTTTATTACATTAAATAAATTTATTTATTTATGACACCATGATGATGCATCGATGACCTCATTAATAAACGATTTAAATAAAATGAAAATATAATGTAAAATATAAGATATAAACATGTAAAAAACCTATTTTATGAGTATATTTCTAAAATAAAGTAACATTTCTTGACATTCCAAGAGTGCCCCTCCTCCCTCTTATAAAAGTCCCCCACCTCTACCACCTTACCCACACCTCTCAAGCCATTTTCTCAACCAATCTCAGCTTATTTTATCTATCCACATCCCTCTCTTCATCATATAAGCCTTACCTTAGGTAGGAAGCTCTTCAAGAAACCCTTTTGGTTCAATCCAAGGGGAGTTACCTGATTTAAAGGTAAAGTCTTCTATAATGTAATTTTGTTTTATTATGCTTCACCAACCCCCTATACTATTTTTATCTCATTATTTTGTTACCAAACCAGTATATTAAATATACTAGAATGTTTTTATCATAACTATTTGAGCTACCTTTACACACACCTCCATCTAATGGTTAATGAAAATATTGTTTCTGTGGATGGTGAATTACTACCTCACGAAATGATGATTGTTCAATTTTCATTTATCACCATTAAAGGAGGAAATTAATATATAAATATATTTATATATGTTATATAATATGTATATTTATTCCTTATGCTTCTATTTTTTCATTTATGGAATACCTTTATGGTTTCTATTATGGATAAATGCGAAAATTTCATTTTTGGAAGTGAGGACTACCGCCCCTCAATGTGATTTAAATCATTAATACCATATTTGGTACATATAAAGGATAGATTTAATGATATTATATATTATTTATACTGGAATTAAATTACTACTATGTATCATTATGTTTTAATTCCATTACATATGAAATAAAAATGGAATTAGAGTTCATGCGTATGTACGGCTTACCATCTCCATGAACGATGCATTTGATTTATTACCTCTAAATGTTATGTAATATTATGTATATATTGGATATATATGATATATATGATATCTACATCATGAATATAATTCTGTATATAATGAACCTTTGACCACAAGAACAACATGTAATTATAAGAAGTGCATTTTTGGCTCATGTACTAATGATCGACAAAACGACTGTTATTAACATAAATAATTACATAGTGTTTATAACATGTTAATAATTGATATAAAAGGAATAATGAACTTGGAAATGGTTCTCAAGAAAGTAGAAATTAACTATAGTTTATTATTCAGTTGATTAAATAACGATCATGTCAAGTCGGACACAAGGTATGGGACTTCGTCTCAATCTCGTTTCATTGAAGCATATTTTGTTTTATACACAACTTCCTTTTATATAGTGCATAAAGCCCTTTGAATTTTACATTTATTCAAAAGGAATCTTTTTATACGAAGCATTTTACTAAACGAAAAAAGGGAATGTTTTTGTCGTATGGATGCGGCAACAACGACTTCTCTGCCGTAATGACCATTATTTGAGTTTCGACTTCCTCTACAAGCCATAACTTTTTTTAAATGAAAAATAAATACCATGTTTTACTTTTCTTTTATTTTGGTATTGAAAATAGTTTTGATAATGTTTTTATTATATCAATGTGTTGTATTGATATCTTGTGATTGAAATGTGGAAACGTTATATTTCCTTTATGCATATTTTATGTGATAGGATTATGTTAGGGTTCTTGGGAATTATTTATGAAGACGGTTGGTTCCGTGATAAAATAAGGGATGGTGAGCCCGATATATCTCTCCAATTCATTGGGTAACATGAAGGGGTTAAACGCTAAGGTTTCTCCGAAGAGAATTAGGGAATATATTGTGATGGGTATTTCAAACATAACTATGATGGTTACTCTCTACGTAAGAATGTTATGAATGCCTCATGTAACCATTATGTTATATAATTTTATGGGTTATTCATGAATACTATGATTTCATGAGGTATGTTAAAGTGCTTATGTTTTATGAGTAAAGTATGATTTCATTTATTCTTATGTATACATGGACTATGGTTTTCTTTCCGTATTTTTATATACCTTACTGAGATTTTTATGCTCATCCTAAGTTATTGAAATTTTTTTCACAGGTCAATCGAAATGTATATGATGTGATGATAGTGTCGAGGAAGTGTCAAGAAAGAATTCATGTTTTATTTTAAATATGTTTCCTTTGATGGGAAAAGTGAATATTGTCTTTGATGTAACCACCTTGTTTAAATGTGGGATGTAATGCATGATTTAGGATCTAATTCTCTAAAACTCTAAACCTAAAAAGATCCTCAATGTGTATTATTGAAATATCTCAATATTCATTAATGTTTAAGGCTAGGGCCTTATAGTTGGTATAAAATGTCGGTTTAGATAACATTAGGAGTTATAATTATATTAAATAATTATCCAAAAATATTTTTTATGGTCAAATTGATATGATATAGCATTTGAAGATTACCATGTTGCTTCATCTAAGGAATGTTAGTTCAGAATGGTTTTCCGCAGAGGAAATAGGGTTGCAGTGCTAGGAAGGCATACCCAAGGAAATGACTCTCCAAATCAGCATCCTGAGATGGTCGGAATTGGAACAGAACAGTTTTTTGCAGTAATGGCGCAGTTGACTCAAGCGATAAATAGTGGTGGTATCCGTGCATAAGATCATCCAGATCAACCACAGATGAACATATAAGTGGTGGAACATTTCATGAGGAAACATCCCCCATCATTCATAGGAACATCTGACCCTGTGTTAGCTAAAGGGTGGATTAAAGCACTGAAGAAGATATTTGATTTCATGTGGTGTTCAGACAATCAAAAGGTTAGTCTTGCTATTTACTGTTTGGAGGGTGAAGCAGATCAGTGGTGGTTGATGGTTAAAAATATCAGGACGCTGATGATATTGATGCTCTTGATTAGGATGAATTCAATGGTATATTTATCAAGAAATATTATCCTAAGGTTGTTCAACAGAGGATAGAAAAACAATTCTTGGAATTGAGGCAAGAGGGCGACTCAGTGGCTGCTTATGAAGAAAGGTTCACTCGAGTGGCATGGTATACTCCAAATTTTATCTAAGACCTTGATAGTAAAATCCATTGTTTTCACCCAGGATTAAAGCCAAAATATTGAAGTGCATTAGCTTATCATATGTTCAAAAGTTATGAAAATCATGTTCTATGTGCTGAGATGGTGGAAATAGAGTTTTTCTATGATTAAGTATTCTATAACATCCAACGGAAGTAGTGACTGAGGTGGCAGGAGAAAGGTAAGAATTCTTCAAAAAGGTCTAATGGTTAGAAAACAATGTTTTCAGTTTGTGATAAATGTGGTAAAAATCATGCTGGGGAATGTATTTTGAATACTGTAAAGTGCTACTAATGTGGTAAGATGGGACATAAGTCTCATGATTGCACTGGAAATGATCCGGGTGATGGTAAGACCAAATTTGATTTACAATTATTGAAGTGTTTCATGTGCAACGAGATGGGTCATTATGCAAACGAGTGTCCAACAATGATCTTGAGTGATAGTAAGCAGTCATACTACAAGTATAAAGGGGTGGTGAAATCCTTTGCAACTACTTTAGTAGATGTTGGGCCATCAAATGAAGTGGTATCATGTACATTGTTTGTTTTTTCATATTATGCGAGTGTGCATTTTTGATTCAGGGTATACACATTCTTTCACCTCTGAAACATTTTCTAGTAAATTAGGAATACCATCTCTAGAAATGACTTCTGAACTTGTGGTAAAAACACCTGGGGGAAATGTTGGGGAAATAATAATTTATAAGAATCTTCCTATCCATATCCGTGGAAAGAACCTACTTGAAAACCGTATTGTTTTACCTCTAGTTGAGTTTGATGTTATCTTGGGTATGGATTGGCTCTCTGTTTACCAGGCTAAGACTAACTGTAGAGCTAAAGAAGTTTCTTTTCAGAAATACATTCAGTTTGTGTACAAGAATGAACACTTGCTGTTGATAACATATCAAGAGGCTGATAAACTTGTAAAATATGGAAATGAATGTTACCTTGCACATATTGTTGAAAACAAAGGAACTATTCAGATTAATGATGTGCCAATGGAAAATGAGTATCCTGAGGTTTTTCCTGATGAGTTTCCTGGAATAATACCAGAACGGGAAGTAGAATTCACTGTTGACTTAGTTCCTAATTCTAAGCCAATTTCAAAACCATTTTTCGAATGGATAAAATTGAACTTTTAGAGTTGAAGGAGCAATTGCATGATTTATCAGTGAATGTTTTCATTCGACCTAGCACATCAATTTAGGGTGCCACTATCTTATTTGTTAACATGAAAGATGGTTCAATGATACTTTTCATTGATTATATATCCTTGAATAACATCAATGTTAAGAACAAATATCCTTTTCCTCATATCGATGATTTGTTTAATCAGATCCAGGGAGCTCAGTATTTTTCAATGCTTTATATGAGATCGGGGTACCGTCGTTGAAGGTTATGGAAGATGATGTTCCGAAGACCGCGTTTCGTACATGATATGGCCATTATGAATTTGTAGCAATGCCTTTTGGGCTAACCAATGCACCTGCTATATTCATTGACCTTATGAATAGAATTTTCCATGAGTTTTGGATAAGTTTGTGGTTGTTTTCATTGATGATATTTTGGTGTTGACTAAAATTAAAGAGGATCATGAATTTCATTAAAGGGTTATTTTGCAAACCTTAAACGAAAAGTAATTGTATGGGACTTTTAGCATGTGTGAGTTTTGGTTGCAAAAAATTTCTTTCCTTGGTCACATTGTTTCTAAAGATGGGATAACTGTTGATCCTGCAAAAACAAAGGATGTTGAAGAATGGCCAAGACCCACAAATGTAACCGAGAATCATAGTTTTCTTGGGTTGGTATGCTATTATTGAAGGTTTGTTAAAAATTTTCATAGGTATCTAGTGCAACGACTAAGCTAACTCGGAAGGGGTTTAAGTTTATCATGACAAAATAATGTGATGATTGTTTTTAGAAACTGAAAAGAAAATTTTCAAATGCTCCAGTTTTGGCACTACCTTTCAGGAATGGAGAGTTTGTTATCTACATTGATGCGTTATTGAAAGGAGTTGGTTGGGGCCTTATGTAGACTGATCATGTAATTGCTTTTTCTTCACGTTAGTTGATAACTCATGAGGTAAATTATCTTACACATGATTTGGAATTAGCATCTATTGTTTTCGCATAAAAAATTTGGAGGAATCATTTGTATGGAGTAAAGTGTGAAATATATACCGATCACAAAAGTTTAAAGTATATATTCACTCAGAACGAATTGAACGTGAGACAGAGGAGATGGCTAGAATTAATCATGGATTATGGTTGTACAATTCATTACCATCTGGGAAAAGCAAATAATGTGGCTGATGCTTTGAGTCAAAAAACTAATGCTTCATTAACAATGTTGTGTTTGGAATGTGATCCTTTGGATAAGGATTTGATGAACATTGGCATAGAAGTTGTTGGTTCAAGATGGTCTTCTGTTTTGTTTCAGGTATCAGTGAAATCATCTCTATCTGATAGAATTAATCAAGCACATAAGCAAGATAGTGAGTTGTAGAAAAAGGTAGAGCTGTTTCAGAAGGGTATGTTTCCTGAATTCAAAATTGTTAATGATTGTGTTTTGATATTTGGGAAGAGATTTTTTGGGCCTTGTGATTCACAGTTGAAGAGAGAGTTGTTATGTGAAGCTCATATTTCTCAGTTTTCAGTTCATCCTGGATGTACTAAGATGAATAGAGAACATCAGGAGTAATACTGGTGGGACGGAATAAAAAGAGATATTGCTGATTTTACTGTGAAGTGTTTGACATGTCATCAGTTTAAAGCAGAGCGGAAGTTACTGAAAGGGATTCTTCAGCCTTTACCAGTGCCAGAGTGGAAGTGGGATAATATATCCATGGACTTCATTGTGGTATTGCCAATGACACCTCGAGGTAATAATGTAATATGGGTTATTGTTGATCGCTTGAAAAAATCTGCTCATTTCATTATTATACGAGATAATTTTTCCCTAGATCAACTTTCTTGTTTGTATCTTAATGATATAGTCAAGTTACATTGAGTTCCCCTCTCCATTGTATCTGATCGTGATCCCAGGATTACTTCTACATTCTTGATAGACCTTTAGAAGTCGTTGGGTACTGAATTAAATTTTAGTACAGTTTTTCATTCTCAATCAGATGGGTAGTCAGAATGAACAATTCAGACATTAGAGGATATTCTACATGCTTGTTTGATGGATTATCATGGAATTTGGGACCGACATCTTTCTTTGGTTGAATTTTCTTATAATAACAGTTTTCATTCAAATATACAGATAGAACCATTTAAGGCATTATATGTGAAGCAGTGTCAAACTATAGCTTTTTTGGATGATGTGGGTGAAAGGAAGTTGATGGGACCATAATCGGTAGAAGAGTTGGCAAAAAGAGTCCAGCTGATACAGTAACACATGAGAACAGCTCAGAGTAGGAAGAAAAGTTATCCGGACAACAGGAGGAAGGATCCCTCCTTTAAGGTAGGTGCTCTTGTTTTTCTAAAAGTATCACCATTTTAGAGTGTGATGTGATTTGGTAAGAAAGGAACGCTGATTCCAAGGTTCAGTGGACAATTTGAAATTCTGGAGAGAGTTGGATCAATTGTATACCATGTGGATTTACCTCCGAGTTTATCTCATGTACACAATGTTTTTCATGTTTCAATGATAAGGATGTACATGCCAGATCCATCTCATGTTTTGAGTTCAGAGGCAGTTCAGCTGGAAGATAATCTATCTTATGAGGAACAACCGGTCTAGATTCTTGACCATAGGGAGAAAGTGTTGTAGAATAAGGTGATTATAAAGTAATTTTTTTGTGGAAAAACCTCATGATTGAATAAGCAACATGTGAAACTGAAAATGCAATGAGGGATAAATACCCCAATTAATTTGATATGTAAACAAGTTACGGGGATGGAAATTTCTAAAGGGGGGAAAGATGTAACATCCCAAGTAAATAAAGAGTTATTTATTTTCTTATTTATTACCATTTATGAATTAGATAGTGTTTTAGAGGATTAAAATGGGAATAAATCAAATCTAAAACATGGAATACACTAATATTTTTTTTAAATATAGTTTTACTGCCTTTTGATAGAAATAAATATTTAAAAATCATTATTTTGATACTTTTATATGATTTATTTGTCAAAATAAACTTATGCTTTAGGATTGGGGCTTTGAAAATTACTTTGGATAAATTATTGGTATTTTTCTGACAATGTTCATTTCTTAATGAATAGTGAAAAATACTGCATTTTACTTCAAAACTGCTTTTTCATATAATTTAATTATATAGTAAGATTATCTTTATAATTTGTTTTAAAGTGTAATTAAAATATAATTTTACCATTTAATCAAATTGTGGTCATTATAATTAATTTCACTTTGGAATTGGGCACAAACAAGTTCCAATATTTTCATAGAAATTGTTTCAAAAAAACCTGCTATTTGTTATGACAATGTGAATTATTTCCAAAAATTAATTACTGCAATTTTTGTGTTTGGAATTTTTTAAAATGGATTCCATATTTTCAATCATAAGGTCCAAATTATGTAATTAATACTCTTTTGTTTTTTGGACATTATGAATAGTAATGATGGTAAAATTCTTTAATAATCGTGATTAATTAGTAATCAGGTAGGTAAGGGTAATTCAAGAACATCATAATAATATAAATAGACCCCATCATGTGTCCTAATGCTATTTATTGTGTCATGGCCGACCATGGGATGCCTTGTACCAAACTTAGGGACCCCATGGAATCACTTTTGGGTGATAGTAAAACATTATCATTTTATTTTTAATGAAAGGAGAATATCACAAAAGTATGTAACTCTGAAGTAAAACAATTTTAGTTTTTTCTATGTAAATTCACCCTTAGAATACAAATAATAATTTGAAAGATAAAAATATTTCATACATCATAGTATTTTTTTTATATTTTTAGACATTAAACAAATTAATTTATTTTTGACACCATGATGATGTAGTGATTACCTCATTAATGAACAATTTAAATAATATGAAAATATAATGTAAATTCTAAGACTTGATCATTTAAAAATACTACTGGATGAGTATAGTTCGATCCCTAATCACCTTATCCTTGAAATATATCAATTTGGGGCCTTTAAAATCAGAAACTCATTTTAAAAGAAAGTAATATTTCTTGCCTTTCCAAGAGTTCTCCTCCTCCTTCTTATAAAGGGCCCCCATCTCTACCACCTTACCCACACCTCTCAAGCCATTGCCTATGACAAAATATTCTTATTTCATCTCTCCAAATCCCTATATTCATCATATAATCCTTACCTTAGGCAGGAAGCTCTTCAAGAAACCCTTTTGGTTCAATCCAAGGGAAGTTACCCGATTTAAAGTTAAGTATTCTCTACTATTGTTTTGTTTTATTTTTCTTCTCCAACCCCCTAAACTCATTTTATTCATTTATTTTGTATCATCACCAGTATCATAAATATACTAGGATGGTGTTATAAGAAGGATTCTAGCTACACTTACACACACCTCCGTCTAATGGTTAAATAACATATTGTTTCTATGGATGGTGAATTATTGTCTCATGAAACGATGATTGTTCAATATTCATTTAACACCTTTAAAGGTGGCCATTAATATGTAACTATATTTATATATTATATATAATATGTTTATTTTTTCCTTATGCTTCAGTATTTTTCATTTATGTAATACCTTTATGGTTTCCATTATGGATAATCACGATAATTTCATTTTTGGAAGTGCGGACTACCGCCCCTCAAAGTGATTGGAATCGTTCATACCATATGTGGCACGTATAAAGGATAGATTTAATGATAATATATATGATAGCATACTAGAATTATAATATTACTATGTATCATTATGTTTAAATTCCATTAAATATGAAATAGAAATGGAAGTAGCGTTCATGCGTACGTACGGTTTACCGTCTCCATGAACGGTGCATTTCATTTCTTACCTCTAAATGATATGTAATATTATAAATTCATGTATATAATTGATATATATGATATATATGATATCTACATCATGAATATAATTCTTTATATAATGAACCATTGACCACATGAACAACATGTAATTATAATAAGTGCATTTTTTGCTCATGTACCAAAGATCGAAAAAACGACCATTATTAACTTAAATAATTACATAGTGTTCATAAAATGGTAATAAGTGATATAAAAGGAATAATTAACTTGAAAATTTTCTTAAGAAAATACAAATTAACTCTAGTTTATTATTTAGGATATTGAAGAATGATCAAGTCAAGTCGGGTACGAGATATGGGACTTCATCTCAATCTCCTTTCATTGAGGAATATTTTGTTTTATACACAACTAACTTTTATACGGTGTATAAAAACCTTTGACTTTTACTTTTATTCAAAATGATTCTTATTATACGAAGTGTTTTACTAAACGACAAAAGGTAATATTTTTGTCGTACGTATGCGGCAACACGACTTCTCCGCCGCTGTGATCATTATTTGAGTTTCAGCTTCCTCTTCAAGCCATAACATTTTTTAAATGAAAAATAAATACCATATTTTACTTTTCTTTTATTTTGGTTTTGAAAATGGTTTTGATAATGTTTTTATTATATCAATGTTTTGTATTGATATCTTGTGATTAAAATGTGCAAATGCTCTGTTTCCTTTATGCATGTTTTATGTGATACGATTGTGTCATGGTTCTTGGTCATTGTTTATGATGACGGGTGGTTCCGTGAGAAACTAAGGGTGGGTGAGCCCGATATAGCTCTCCAATGCATTGGGTAATAGGAAGGGGTGAAACGCTAAGGTTTATCTAAAGATATTTAGGGGATATATTATGATGGGTATTCCAAATGTAAATATGTGGGTTACCCTTTACGTAAGAATGTTATGAATGCCTCAAGAAAACCTTTATGTCTTATGATTTATATTAGTTATTTATGAATTTTATGATTTCATGAGGTATGTTAAAGTACTTATGTTTTATGAGTAATGTATGATTTCATTGATTCTTATGTAAAAATGGACTATGGTTTTCTTTCAATATTTTTATATCCCTTACTGAGCTTTTTATGGTCATCCCATGTTTTTGAAATGTTTTTCACAGGTTAAGGGAAATTTGCATGATATGATGATATTGTCGAGGAAGTGTCAAGAAAGAATCCATGTTTTATTTTAAATATTTTTCCTTTAATGGGAAAAGTAAATATTTTCTTTGATGTAACCACATTTTTTAAATGTGGGATGTAATGCATGATTTATGATCTAATTATCTAAATCTCTAAACCTAAAAAGATCCTCACTGTGTATTCTTCAAATATCAGAAGATTAAGTAATGTTTAAGGCTAAGGAATTATATTATTAATTGGATTTTCGTCAATAATAAACTCTTAAATAATTATATATATCCTTATAAATTTCTAGGGTTGTTTTTATATTATTTATTTTCTATAATATTTGGGATCATTTTATATTTTAATGAATTAATATCGAGGTGTAAAAGGAATTTTCTATAAGAAATGTTCCCAATGTTATTTCAAAAATATATATATCTAAAATGAAATTATTTTATTTACTTAATATTTACATAAGATATCATCTATGGATAACATGCTTATTAATTAGCTATATGTTTTTTTGTTAATGACACATTTATATTTATGAAACAGATTCTTTTTCCGTAGAATATGATATGATAAAATGTCTATGAAACCCATTCAATTTCAATTGGTTATGCTATTAAAAAAACTGAGAAAATCTTAACAAAGCCAATTTATTTTCATGTGGATTGATATGATAATATTTTTATTCTATTTTCACCTATTTTTAATAAAATATCCACAAAAAGTGTACCCCTACTGGTCTAAAAGTTCTAGAAAAAAAATCACCACTAAGGGTAAAACAAACAGACAAATGGGAGAAATTAACCTCTACGAGAAAACATAAAAAAGAGAGAGATAATATAGACATGAACCAAATACTTCTCAGAATAAATTATAAAAAAATCCAATTAAAAATATGTAATTTCATTTAAATACTACTACAATTGAAATTGAAAACTGAAAGTACCAAAAGAAATTAAAAATGTAGCGACCACAATTCCCAAAAGGAAACCACAAAGACATGAGCTAGTAGTAACAACCTTGATCTCATTGTTGATCAAAGTGACATGAAAAAAGTTCATATAAATGTACAGCTAGTATATCATTATACTTGGTACGATCCTACCTAGAGTATCTCGTGTTAAAGTAAAGAAAATATGAGAAATCAGATAGATCAAAAAGTGAAACAAACATATCACCTAAATATACTATGTTCGTAGATTCATCATGGCTATTCCCACTAAGTATCACATACTAGAATATATAGTATAATAAATAATATCATGGGTACCTCACAACAACTTCCCCACTAATTTATAGATTTTTTCCAGTGTCGCACATCCTGATCACCTCTCTTTAAAAAGGATAGACCAAATACACATGGATGAAACACCAAAACATTCACCTCATGAAACTCACCACCACAATCATAGAACCAAATGTATCAAAGTATTTTCTTGGATCTATCATATCTCACATAGAGTGTATCATATATCAGGTATTATATCTCAATTAATTACATCACATACACCGAGTAAGGATCCTCAAGCCATTATAGCTGATAAACAATACACCTATAGTAGTACATAGGAATGAATATCAATAATATATGTGTGTGAAATAACCACAGGTCATTATAGATTTATTCAAACATATATGGGGAAAATAATATATCATTCATTCTAGGACTAGTAACTACCAACCGTAGAGAGTGGGTCCTAGGTGGGTAGTTATCCATGCATCCTCTCATCAGAATATTATGGAAAACACCCCTAGAGATCTGAATCCCCATGGTGTCTGTCACCACTTCAAATGATATGGGGTAGCTTATAAAAAAACAAACTACATGATATAATATAGCTCACAACCACACTATGGAAAAAACATAGTCTTAGATTCAATTGCAGCTAGCATCTCTCAGACTCTATGATGCCACTACTAAGGCATGATATCCAATAAGCAGACAACCATTTAAAGAGATACATATAGTCAAATTATCCATATTAATTATATTCACTACATGTTAATTAACTCATTAACCATTAATTAACCATGATCATTTCTAAATTACATTTCATTAGCATCACAACAATGTTCTATGCCCTCCATTCTTTACCAAACCGAGTCAACAACTCCTCAGAATTATAACCTTCTAATTTCATCCTATAAAGATCAAACCCCTTGGGTTCAAAAATAATTTATTCATTAATTTATTAATAAAATAAATCTCATTAAATAATATTAGGAATTATATAAAATAATTCTAAGCTCCCAAACACAAGTGTATTTACATGATGAATAGATAAACTACCAATCGAGTCTTTTCCACCTATAGTAGGAGTGTAGACCCATCCATACATGAGAAGATAAACAAATAATGCCTTAAAAAAAGAAGTCATGTCTTTTATACTTTAAAAAAGAGGGTAAGCAAGACCAGCTTACTCATGTAGCATGGAATGTAAAGATGATAACACACAATAGATTCAACGAGAATCACACTTTCAAAAAAATGGGTAAGACTAGCTTCAACCCATTCTATCACCTCTAGAGTCCTCCCCAACACCCATATGAATAAACTGAAGAATATTTCTAATCTCAGTGTCCTACCAACATATCCACTAAGCTTTCCAACCCCATATATCACAATATCCATCCATACTCATCCATCACATCATATGAATTTGGAAGCAATAAAGAATCTATGCTCTTGGCCCTCACAAAAGCGTTGATCCTTCAAACATAATGATCTCTCATAGCTACAATGGATACGACGCATGGAATTTTCATGAAAATGAGCAACATAGTCCCCATAAAGGAATTAACATTATCATAAAACTAGTTCTTTATTCTATATTGAATTATCTGATTCATTATCATATGTTCCACCAATGGGTAACCTAATCAACAAGCTATCTCAAGATATCACAAATTAATTATTAAATTAATTTAAAATGACTTCAATTAACATGCTTAAACAAGCTTCTAATTTATTAATCAATTCAATTAAACATGCTTACTACATCAATTGTATTATCATCAAATTATAACAACAAAAACTGGATTCATTAATATTTCTCTTTGAACTATTATCCAATTAATGGTCAGTTAATTTCATCTTATTGTTAATTACTTATTTCCATCAAGAACAACATGCCAAATAATGAAAGGTATATATATCACACAATCTGAAAAATATATAGGAAAAAATTTATAATGTCATAACGAAATAACATACGATTGATACCAATTTATTAATCTGGTTCAAATAATTATTAGGTTAAAATCAATGGTATCTAAATTGATAAATCATGCTAGCTCTACGATTACATGTATTTATATAGAGAAAGATCAAATTATGTACTCAAAAGTCCAAGGACGATCATCACATGAGAACAGATCAATGAAACGGATCATGATTACCTCTCCCGCAATAGCTGCATCTATCCAAGAACATCGTAGCAAAACCCCACTAACAAACAACCAGGAAAACTCCATTAGAAACATGGAGATCACACTCCATCACATGGGGAGGAGAAATGGATTGAAATAGAATGTTGAAACCTTCATAACTAAGTTAGATCGTACCTTTTTTTGAAAATGGATTTCTACGGATCAATGGAGGGATATAGGGATCGTTCATTAACAAATGAATCCTCATAACTATGAATATAGGGACTTCAGGTCACCTAGGGTTTTGGGAGATCCCCTACAATCATATGCTTTTACAAAAACCAAGTGGCTAGGAAACACTTAAAACATTCAATTTCGGAGTATTAGATGATTTTTAACCCCATTTCACATCATGAAATTCTCTGAGGATGAGTTCTTCCAAAAAATAAATCACCCTTCGATTCTGTGTAATATTTTCAAACACCAATGTATTTCATGTTGTGAATCTCTCTTTCAAAATGTGTAAAATTCTTCATGTTGTGAAGCTTTTAGGGAAACCAGTAAAATAGGATGTCACATTATGTAATGATTATACACAACATTTAATCCCATCCTTTCATCTTTTACGTAACGGAACTTCTCCCAAATTCATCTGAGAAACCACCAAGAACTTTGATCTTCAAAAATAAGAAATGTGTTGATCAACATGGATCTGAGAGATTACATCATATACCTATCAAAAAATTATCATCCATGAGAATTCAAAACTAACCTATAGAGTAAATATAATGGGGTCATCCGAACAACCACACTTCAAGATTCCCCTCAAGTATCTCACCACTAAATGTTCTCTATATCTTTGTCAAAGGAACAACATGAAACCACATGAAAACTACTAGATTTTTCATTCCACTCCCCCAATATATATACCATTCAAAATAGGGAAATCAAGATCAAGAAACAAGAGATATATATATCATAATAGAAAGGGTCTACAACCACCAATCGGTCATTTTTATAAGAGAATAACTAACCATAAAAAAACCCAGGGTAATGAACATTTATTTTGTGACCCAGTTCCCATGTACTCTCCTCCACACCATTAAAACTCATACATGTACCAAGGGGACAACACTCTTATGAAACACCTTCATCTTGAAGTCTATGATCTCTACAGGCCTCTCCTTGATGGTAGCATCGTTGTCAACATCGATCTCTCCATAATCAGTTACATGAGATTCATTGTGAAGAAAACGATGCAGCATCGACACATGAAAAACATCTGGTATCATGCTCATATGTGGGTGAATTACTACTAGACATTCCACATTAAAGACCATGTGATCCCGAATGTCACACCCCATATGTCACATTATATAATCGATATAGGAAAGATGATGGTTTTCACTACTTTCATCCACTCAAAAATCACATAAACCATCACTGTCATATTCTGAACTAGTTTCATCCGTAGAATTGCTAACTCTCCGAACCTAATCCATCACAATGGAGAAATGAAAGGTCATCCATACACAACATCAATAAAATACAAGCCGATAGTGCAGTGGGAATTATTATTTCTAGATAACTCTACCATGGTAAGGGGCATCATCCACGAATGTCTAAAATATAATATATAATATCACAAAATGAATTCAAGAGTTTGGACGGTGCACTCAATCTAAATTTATTTCTAATGGTGAAAAGAAGTTCTAACACACTGTTGAGATTCAAAATCATGCTGGAGAAATATCCACACCGTAGAGGTAAAATGAGGTTCTTGAAAAAAATGATCATCCTCAAGACCCCATGGAGCCTTAACACCTCATCTAGATACAAAGTTACAAAAACATCCACTGAGATCAACTCCTTTATCACTATAATGTGCTATGATTTATGGTCAACTAGTCCACTACAAGCCTGATAGCATAATAGCCCCCATGATCTCAAGGAACATGGGTAAATAATTCTATAGATATGTCCTACCACTTCCAATAATGAACTTCAAATAGTTAAAGATACCCATCAGAAACACGGTGCTCGACCATCATCATTTGGCATAGGTAATATTGATGCAAAAACTCTATAACGACATACTTCAACCTATACTACCAAAAATAACTTATCATAGCTTAGTAAATATTTTTATAATTGGATGTATTGCTAAGGGTGAACTTTGGAACTCTATGGGAACCATATAATGCATTGATAAAGGAACATATAATCATCCTTGAATGAATACCTATTTTTTCATCCTCAGATCATCCACCAGGGTCCTAGAAACAGACAAATTGAACTCTCTTTAATTCCACCTCAATATCACCCAACTAGGATTCTACCACCTACTACAACAAATATGATTTCACATTCATGGGAAAAAGGTAACCTCTAGTCCCAACTACTCTTATATCTAGATGTAATGTTGAATACTCTTCCATCACTGTCCATGAATCACATGATTCATGCACTACATCCTTGAAAAACTTCCTCCTCATCACATTGGCCAAAAAATCCTTTTTATAAGAAAATATGATATTATGATGTTGTAATCCTCTAATAACTCCATCCACTGATTTTTTTTTTAAAAAATTGAAGTCACACTATGAGAAAACATACTTCAATCACTTATGATTAGTAGAAACTAAAACATTCTCACCAGTGATGTAATGTATCCACAACATCATGTAAAACACTATTTCCACCAACTCAATATTATGGGTAGCATAGTTAAATTCATTGAGACACAAATTATAGGAAATATATGAAATTAATGATATATATTACATCAAAAAATAGCCTAACCCCAGATGAAATGCACCCCAAAAAACCTAAAACTAAACTCCCTATACTAGCACTAAAAGAACCAGAGCACTTACAACCTTCATGTTCAGATAACCAAAAGCTTCATGAAATTTATTAGTCCACATGAACACCTAATCCATTCTAGTCGAGGATGTTATAATATTCGCAATCAAAGATAAATCAGCTATGAACCTCCTATGATATCCTAGAATATCAAGGTAAATTCACACCTCATCCACCATCTTGTTGGATGATTGATACACGACTACTTATACCTATGGTAGATCCCAAGATACACTAAACTAGGTCAACCCCATCCCAAATAAATATACTTCTTGATCCCAAAACAAGCACTTTGGAAACATCCCAAGCTGATTATGTCGACATAGAACTACAAAAATGGTATGAAGATGCTCTACATGTTCCTCATTATATATGGATTACAAAAGTATTTCATTAATAAAGACCACCTGAAAAAATCTAGGAACACATGAAACACATCATTCATTAACCCAATGAAAAAATCTAGAGATTCTTTCACACCAAATGGCATCACATCAAACATGTATTACCAATGATGATAACAAAAAGAAACTTTAGGATATCTTCATCCTTCACACGCATCTAATGATTCCCTGACCCAAAATCAATTATTTAGAAACATATTCCACCTTTGAAATGATTCAATAAAGCATCTATACATGGAAGAGGATAGAACTTCATCACTTTCACTTGGTTCAAGGAATGATTATAAAAACAAAACCGAAAACTTCTATCGGACTTTTACACACACAAAAATTGGTGCACCCCATGGTGACACACTCGGCCAAACGAAACCACACTGCAAAAGTACATCGAGATGTATACAAAGCTGCCCCAAATCATATGGTGTCATCCTATATAGAGATATCATGATATGAGGCATTCCAGAATGTAACTCAATTAAGAACTCGATCTACTGAGGAGGGTGTAGTAGTACAACCTCTTCTATTGAGAAATCATGGTACTATTCTATGACCCTAGTAATTGTCGATTGCTGAACCTCTGAAAAAAATCCATATCATCTTATCCACCAAGGATTAAAATAATGGAACATGCCTTAACCCTTCAGAAGGTCCTACTCTCCATCAAACATTGTTTTCTATCGATCATCATTAATGAAAAACACCTCCCACAAAAATCATTCAACCAAAGCCTACATAGAATAAAACCATTCCCTGATAAGGATAAAATATATCACTGTGCTTCATGACATTGAATATCCCCCCAAGAGTTTTGTTTCCCCATCACTAGATCATAGTTTTTACAAAAATCAAACATATTAGTTCGACCTCTAATTGGTGTAGTCAATGCCAATGTCACTTGAAGCCTCTCCACCTCAAGCCCCAAAGCATGGAAAAGGGAGGGTGAAATGAAGGAGTTGGTCAATCATGAATCACGAAAGGCATAAAACCAAGTAGAAAACAAGTAGTTGGTACATTAAATGATGTCTGGCTTGCATGGCGCTAGCAATACTAACTTATGAAGCTAACAATGACCAACTCCATTGACTCCCTATCCCTGAAAGTGACCCCCTACATGATTGCACTATTCTATATAAGGAAAAGTATAATCATGAAGATATCATTTTCCTATCCCCTCTCCACTGATATAATGATAGTGTAACGTAACACTGTTGACTCATATTGAACTTCCCCAATGGAGGAAACTAGCGCAAAAAACCCAAAACATGCTGACAACTGCGAAAATTCCAACACTCATGCCACTGATAACATAACCCTCCACAAGAAAACTGGTTCTTGATCCCTTAAAATAGGTAGGGGATAATCTTACCTTGAAAAAATGAGACATCATAGGCTGGGACCTACCCCTATATAAACGTAAACTCTTATATCCTAATAACCGAGAACCCCCAACAACATCTCCACTTAGTGAGGAATCATGATGACTACCATCTCATGACAATATAGTTTTGTCTAACATTCTCTTGATGAAAACTTCTCTCTTAATATCCTCGAGATATATATTTAGAATAAATTGGGTGAACTAGTTCTAAATCTTTGGATGCAAATCCACCATGATATTCATTGCTCTATCCTCCTCAACTGGTAATAGTTCTTAAGAATATCATAGAAGATTCGTTAAATGTATCCCAAAATCCAACACAATGTAGATCCCCTACTATATGGTAAGCTGCTCTTGGAAAATTAACATCATCATAGTTGAAGTACCAAAGGAAAATATAAAATACTCTTAGAACATTTCCCATGATTCTTCCATCTCTTTACGATCTCCAAGGAACAAGCTTCACTGCTGCCTTGTTTCTCCACGTAGCATCATTACAACAAAGGATACATAGTGCTATTATCAAACATGGATCAAAATAAAGTCTATCTCATCCTTGAATAACTAGTCTATCATAACTAAATATGAAATTAATCCCTCGTAATTTTTTAGACTCTATAAGAAATACGTGTATAGTGTCCTCCACCAAGTGCCATCACCTTCAACCTCTTCATGGAGGAAATCTTTTAGCACAATCTGTTGTACATTTTCTGCACAAACATGTTGTGACATAGATCTAGGGCCATATCTTAAAAAATAGTTAGAGCTCCTAAACCAATACTATGTAAGACTTTATCATTAATTAATTGTTTTATTGTATTCATTTTAGGTTAACCAATCCCGAGTTCCACCCATTCAAACACAGGTGCAAAGATGAATGATGCAAGATCATTTCCTAGTTATCTACATTGAAACCAATATCATATTGTTTAGTAACCACTATAGGATTTATGTTTTCTTAATCAGATCATGGGGGGACTAAAATCATTGTCTTAGATATTATCCTGGGTTTACGGTGCATTTTACACATAGCGTACACTATTTCCTTACTGACCCATACAACCTAACATGTACCTATCTCCAAAATCTATCATATCCTTCAACCAGACCTCTAATAGAACTCTTTAATGACCCCCTCCCCACATTGTGTACCCCGCATGGGGAAAATGTGATAACATAGATAATGACCTCTGATTACTGCCTATAATATGTCCCATGTTAAAAACTAACATATATGCTACATTCAAAATAGATATGTGAGGTATTATCTTCTAAGAGAAAACATGTGGAAGAGATATATACGATATACACCAGCGAACTCATTATCAACCAAAAATATAATAAAACCATAAGTATACATATGTAATGTCAGGAAATAATACTATATCTAAAATGGAAAACTATATGTACCAAAATAATGTAAAATTCCAGCACCCATGATGCTCTAACAGCTCCCACAAAACCATGAACTAGTAGTAACCAACATGATCTCCATCCTTCTTGGAGTAAATTGGAAAAAATTTACATTAACATAGGTTTAGTATAACAGTATTCTCAGTAGGATCATCACTAAAGGATCTCATGGAAAAGTAATGAAAGCATGCTAATTCACATTGAACAACAATTGAAACTAATTTATTGCCTAAACTGGTTTATTAAGATCCCAGCCTCACCATGGCTACTCTCGCCAATAACTCTTATAAGAGTATATAATATAACAATAGAATATAAAGGTAACCCCACTACAATATCCACACTAGTTTTCTTGTTTACCCAGACATCTCACTTCATGAGCATCTCTATCAAAAAAGTCTAGCCGGAAGACACCTAGTCGTAGCACCATAACATGCACCTCATGAAGTTCCCCACCCCAACCACATAACCTAATGTAATGAGGTTATTTCTAGAATCCACCATAGCTCGTATAGCATGCATCATGCTTTGGGTATTATACACAAAGTCATCATAACCCATATACCGAGAAAGGATCCTCAATTCATCATAGCTAATACATATTACACATATAATAGTCTATGGGAAACTATATTAAGAATATATGTGTGTGAAATATCCACATGAAATTTGATCCCTCTACCTACATAAATGGGGAATAATAACCACAATTCATACCAGCACTAGTATCTACCATGATAATAGAGTGGTGACAAATGGGGTAGTAATCCAGCAATCCGCCCAATAGGATATTGGGGAAAACACCCCCCATGGAACAGAATGTCGAGCATGGAAGTCACCCTCACTAACATGGTAGGGTAGCAGATAGAAAAACAAAAATTTAATGATATAGTATTTCTCACAACCACACTATGGAAAAAACCTAGTTTCAACCTCAACTATATCTAACATCTGTCAAACTTCTAGCAACCACTTTTAAGACTAGATATTCTATAAGTACCGAACGTTTTAAAGACCTATATTAATTCATTATATAACTGTTCATTTGATTCAATTTTGGTTAATTAAATCTTTAACCATTAATTATCCATTATAATTTCCAAATTACATTTCCTCAGAATAACAACAATGATATAGGCCCTCCAGGAAAAAACAAATCGAGTCCACAGATCCTCAGAAGTATAACCACATCATTACATATTAGAAACCTCCAAAACCATGGGTTAGACATAAGTTATATTGTAATCTATTAATAACATATTCACATTACATATTTCAACACATTTTAGAAATTAATTTTAAGCTACATATAACATGTTACAAACAATGTTAGTATATTAATGACTCATCAAGTGTTTATCACCTATAACAAGAGAATAGAACCATCCATCATTAAAAAGCTAAACATGAAAATCATGTGGAATACCCCAAACATATTCAACTCTTTTGGAAGGAGGGTAAGCAAGAACAACTACAAAAAATATTGTGTAAAGTAAATAAAATAACCCAGAAAATATTCAACAAGAATCCAACATTCATAACAATGGGTTATCCTAGCATCAATTGGTTCCATCCCCTCCAATGTCCTTCACAACACCCATATGAAAAAAACAACGAATCTTTCCACAATAGGCATCATAAATCCACAACCACTTGGTCTCACTGCCCGACATATCACAAAATCAATCTAGGATTATCCATCTTATCACAAGAAATAGTAAACAACAAAGAAACTGGGATCCTTTCCCTAAACGTGGAATTCATATTTCACACACAATGTGCTCTCAAAGCTCCCAATAACAATGTTCATGTACTTTTCAAGAAAATATGAAACTCATTTCCAAATAGGTATTAAATTTATCACCCAACCCTTTTGTTATTTCATATTTAATTAACAGATTTATTATATCTTTTTCCAACTACATGAATCCTAGAAAATTGATATCTTATGTAATAAAAAATTATTCAAATTACTAATTTAAAATGAATTTAATAAAAAAGAATCAACATGATTCTATTTATCAAACAATTAAATTAAACATGATTACAACATCAATTTTATTATCCTAAAATTACTACAACAACAACTAGATTCATTAACATACCTCTTTAAACTCTTATCCAATAAATTATCGATTAATTCCATATTTACATTCATTACTAGTTTCCATCATGAAATAAAATCTAAATTAAGAAAATAATATGCATCACACTATATATAAAATAAATTGGAAAATATTTATCACATTATAAAAAAACAACAATTAATCGATAAAAATTATTTTATTCAGTTAAGATATTTATTTTATAACTTTCATTGCTATATAAAGGGATAAATCATACTAGCTCTACATTTTTATGTATGTAAATAGAGAATCATAAAATACCCTACCTCATAGTTCCATTGACATTATTCAAACAAGGATGGATCAATGCAATGGATCATGATCACCACTTCCTCAATAACTCAATCCACCGGAGGATGCTGTAGCACAACCGCACCAACCAACGATAATGAAAACTAAATTTGAAATATAGAGATCAGCCACCATCACATGGAAATGATAAAAAAGTAAACTGATTGATAATTCATCATGAATTAATGTATATCAAACATATTTTCAAAGATAGAACACTACGGATCGAAAGAGGGAGCTAGGGATCATTCATTGACAATGGAATCCCAAAAATTTTGAAGATATGGTTGTAGGATCTCTTGGGGTCGAAGTAGAGCCGCTACATCCATAGGTTATAAAAAATAAAAATTGGATTGAAAACACATATAACATACAACATTGGGGTACTACATGATGTGTAATCCCCTTTCTTGTTGTGTAAAGCCTCAAGGTCATGTTTCACCAAAGTATGTGTCACCATTCAATTTTAGATTATTTTTTATTCCCCAAAGTTATTCACATCATGAATCCCTCATTCATGCTTTTCAATATTCTACACATCATTAAGCATTCTAGGGCAACCCATGAAACAAGATTTCAAGTCATGTAATGAAGTTAAAGGACATGTAATCCCCACTTTCCATCATTTAATTAATTGAACATCTCCCAACGTATTTCGAGCCACCTTCATGCCCTTGGATCATTGAAAGCACAGAATCGGTTGATCCACATAGATCCAAGCCGTTACAATAAATATGTGTGATTTCCATTATGTGAATTCTTTGACTAATTTCTCTATCCAATGAATTTGGTTGAGTTTTATATATCATCATATAATGTTGGGAAACAAACCATTTTTCCGGATTATCTATTGGACATATGCTAGTCTTCATGATCAACTACTTGAAATTGGTGATGATGCCCAGTACATTATATAAAGGTAATCATGGTTTAATTCATGATACATTATGGTCTTATGGTCTCAGATGACATTCTTTAAATAAGAAATGGTTTCAGTACATATAATGTTGACACAATTATATGATATGAACTATTGGTTCATGGTTTTTTATTGACGATTTATCACTCTTATGGTTCATTTATTTTAAAATATTAATGTTTTATAACTTGTATCATGTTCACAATCCATATCAAATTGGGTATGAACATTATATGTTATATCCATAAAAATATTCCCTTATTCTTATCATATGCTTTCGTATGATCATTAGTTGATATCTTCTTTGTTTACCCTTATTGAGCATCTGAGCTCACCCTTTATTCTTTTTCAATTCCCTAAGTCAAATATAATACTATATGTATTATATATCTACAAATAGTACTAAATTGAAAGATCATTATGGGTGATGTTGAAGATATTTTATGAAAAAATGAGTATTTTCTATTTATGATCTAAATACAATATGTTTTATGTTCCATTGGCATGTACCTATAAAGTGTATTGAATATTCATCAATTAAGATGTCACGACATTATACAAAAATCCATGGTTTTTATACCCATATAATGATCACATTCCACCATGATACTTAACTGATGTTCCATTATTTTAGGTAATAGAAATAGAATATAGAATCAAGAAAATTCCAAATTTATAAGGTGATACTATATTAAGATAAATTAAAATGTATCTCAACATAATCATTATGTGGTTTGTTGATTGAAATGATGCTAATTTGGTGAATCTGTTGATTTTCAAATAATAGAATTTGAATTCATCATTGATTCTATACGAAATCCAAATGACTAAAAAAAATAATCCAACAAAAATATAATTATAAAAAATATATAAAAGAAAAAAATATTTTTGATATGACCATTTAATGATTACTTACTTTGAAGCATCACTGTTTTTATAGTTCAATCTTTAGTCAAAGGTGGTTAGCAGTGAAATGACCAATCAACCAAAAATCATCCATGTAATATCAATTAAAAATGACTATATCTTCAACTAACCATCAATGTTTTTTTAGAATATGATTCATAAATACATACTTATCGAATGTTCGTTATCGTTGGAAAATCATAATTCCATAAGGAATCATTGTCAATACACTAGATATATCACAAATATATAAATTAAGGGAGAATTCAACATTGGTTTATCCTAGAAACCAAGGTTAAATTATATACCATTTATAATATATCATAAAATAATTATTATTTTTCATACATCAAATGAAATGTCACATGTTATTATTTATCAGATCATTATAATAAAGGAGAGTGATGTAGTGATTAATGAGAGGACCAGTAATCATGCAGGGAACTCTAAAATTCACAGCACTTCACTGGTTTTGTAATTTATAATAATTTAATGTTGATGATAGTGGGAAATTGAAATCCATCGGGTTCATTTCAAGAACCCCCTGACAAGGTGAAATTGCAACTTGGTGGACCTCACAGGCAAGCTGGTGGGCTAATTAAAATGCATGTCTTTCTCTAATGGGTACCAATTCGATTGTAGAACCCCATAATCATATTGATGGGTTTTTCAAATATCCAGTTTACTTAATAGAACCTCAATAGATGGTTGGGGGTCACACCATCTTTCTGGTGTCTATCTTACATCCACCATAAGGATAAAACTTTAAAAACCATTTCAACATTTAGTTCCAACACACTTCATACTAAATACAATCTCCTAAATTATATACCATATATGAAATATCAAAAATAGGATAATTTCATAAACATAAAAATTCCATTAAATTGAAACATGTTATGATGTTTCAATTCACCCCCGCTAATGAATTATATCCCAAATTAGTATTTTCAATGGTTTTTCTTAAACAAATCAGGCCCCTAAAACGAAACATTGACCACTTGATCCCATTTCACCACCATGGTTGATCTATGATTCCATAGAATTAAGAATATTGATTTTTGTATACATTTAATTAATTTCTTAACATATTTTAAAATCTATATATAGAGATCCACATAATATGCATAAATATCCTTCTCAACATCATTATATTCTATGACATGTGTAGTACCTAGTATATAGATCAAGAGATGAGACACATGTAACACATCCTTTATATCATCGTAGAGGGAATAAATATTTTAATGTAATTCCATTGTCCCAACACATTCACTGATATTAAGGGATGAACATAGTACATCACTACCTTCAAGTGATTCCTAAAAATATTGTTGGATAAAAAAGGAGTCACTCTCAGGAAAATATAGTATAAAAACCCATATGGTATCCTCATGTGGTTACCATAATAATCCCGCATACTCTATGATATGTTAAACCTCTTCTAAATTAGTTTCAATCTCCCCATACTGTAATTTACCATACTAGACCTCACATTTATTGTATCACCGACCTTATTACAATAATGAAATGAACAAAATATCCTCGAATATAGTGACTTATTAGGATCAATGTCAATTTAATATTGTTAAATATAATTTTATTTGAACTCAACCAAGTATAGGTGATCATACTAACATCTATCGATGTTTATGGAGTAAACCTGATGAATATCCTATATTATTGGAATCGATAACTCTGAGTTAATTTCTTTTGGGGATTTAATGTTTTTCTCAAACTATTCAATGTTCATAAAGCATTCTATATGCCTTTCAAAATACAGTAAATATAGCATGAATATTTTTCTGATTAGATAAATAGGTTTACTGGATGAATGTGTATTATATTAGAAACCCAAAACTTTTATAGTTCATATTCTACGCCTGTCACACATTTCGATAAATAAATATGTAAATTTTGTTAATTTATTGATAATTCACTGTTAAACATTATATATGCTCAGGGTATTTTGGTATCCCTATGTTAAAATTAATCAAAACATTTTACAATTTACACATCGGTACTATAAATGGTAGGAGAAAACTAGATGACTCCTTATGCTTGATGTATTTTCTCTAAAAGGAATGACATCATGAAATGAACCTACTCTTGTACCTCTTCATCCCTAGCCAACAAGAAAAGCACCTGATGTCGTGGTATATATTTAAATCCATAGTATATACATAAAATGTAGTGTTATGGATGTACATCATTAGATCCTACTCAATGGAAAAAGGGAATACCACTCTTCCATGAAAAAAGAATTATATCATCATCTTTCAACAACCAACTGGGTATCTAATCACATCTACAAAGTTGTTCCCACAATAACGATCACTCTGTGTTAGTTAAATATTTTATTTTTAACCATATTATAAATGATTCTATGACAACCGGTAGAGAACAAGTCATAATTCTATTTTCCAAGAAAGCATCCAACCATAAGTTAGCCAAAAATATAACCAAGCATAATTTTTTCTTCAATGGTAACTGGAAATGCACTTTGGCTACCCACATATTATTGTTAAGATAATCTAAAATGATGGGACCAAAACTAGGTTACAAATCCGTCTCGATGTTCAATGTCATCATGTATTATACATAGTGCTTATACTTCATTTTTAGGATCAATATTGTGAAGATATATACAATTATCTTGTTGTCTATGTAGATAGAAAACCTATTTCCAAAGAGTTGGTTCCACCAACACATCAAATCATGGAGCATGGATTTGTTTTATTTTTGTTGGTAGGAACATCCTATTGTTTATTTGTAGATGAAATAAACCATATGATTCCATATGATGCTATTGTGTCAATAATACTCCTAAAAAATTCATTATTATTTACAATAAGTATCAAAACCAATACATTGGCCACGAAGTATCAAAATATAACCTATAATTATCCTCCTCTTTATCTCATGATACACTTATTCCCTCTAGTCTAACTGCATAAATTTTATTCATTTCTTTTTTTGCGTAGTTAATCATGATTATAAATTAGGTACATATTATAAAAAAATTATAGTGTCTTAATAAACACAAAGTCTCATATTCTGAAACACCATTTGATGTCATGTTTAGAACATCACAACATAATCTATCTTTATGTACTTGTATATAGTTGTACTAAGAACCACATTCTCTACAATTGTCCCCACCAAAGTGAATATGTTACAATTATACACCTTAATATATGTCCCACACACTCAATGTGTACTCAATATTATCTCGAGTTTTTTGGAATATCACTATGCAGTGTGTGAGTGGATGAGGAAGCCTTCAATGAACACCATGTGGAATCTGTAATGGATTATGTGTATGATCTTGAATATTAATTCAATGGACACTAATCATTCTTTTATAGTAAAATATATATTACCATGCACTCATTCACCCATAGATTCTCCCATATACCATTTTTAGGATGTCCAAAAATCAAACCCATTACTGCAGATAGCCCAACCAAGTATCATTATTAGAGAAACACAGTAATCCCCATAAATGATATAAAATATCATACATTATTGTAAATTTGTATCTATTATTCACCATCACATGGTTTATCTTCTAGTAATCTACGTAGAGTCTATGAATAACATCCAACATCTTCTTAAATAAAATATATTCACCCATATAGTGATGTACTCGACATAATAAATCTATTCATCAACATGTACTCTAATTGTATATCGATCTCCTTCTACATAGCTAGTTCTATATTATATGATATATAGAAATGGGATGTACACCTTACACAATTTCTATTTCAAGGTAAAATATCATGTTATGTAGGTGTCTTGTGAATTATTATAGATGAACAAACTTATAGTGATCCACAATTGGAGGAAAATATGAATGGCTATCAATAATTTTTCCAAAAGATACATGAATGAATATTTTTTCCTGACATTTTAAAGTTGATAGATTTATTGACCACCTCTTACTACTCCAAATTCACAGTATTTTTTCATCACATAATTATCTCTCCTGGGTGATGTAAACGACACACAGATTTGATATAATTGAATGTGTTATTTGATGATGGTAATCCTGTTAACACTAATAGTCTCATTAAATATCACCTTTTGTTGAATCGCGATGTCTCATTGATGTCGTTAACAAGAAACCAAAATAGGTAACTCTAGGAATCAATGATGCTTCTGCACTTTCATGACCAATAGTGAATTGAGGGAATGTAACTCTAATGAAAACATGAATGATATGTCAATTATTATAATAACATGTGTAGAGAGAAAACAATAGGATCATAATATACAAATAAACAATACAAATATTAGAAGTGATCATGAACATACCTTGAACAGTAGATAATATCTCATTAATATTTGTAAGAGCCTGATCCAATACATAAACTATGAAAGCCTCAGATCCACAACCATTTCCCAAAGACACATGACCCATATGGGTTGTAGATGTAAATTTTTAATACTGGCAACCCCAACCAGACCCATAATTCTCATACCATGTAATTGTCACCATATCTGGATAACCTAACAACGTGTTCCAAGAAATAAACTTATGGAGATTACCCATCAATCAACATTGCTAATAGGACTTTTGAGGTGTTGTTAAGATCTAGTGGTAATGGAAAACCATCCTATAATAAAACAACAATGGAACTCCTCATGGAGAGGGAGGATGAAATCCATATTCATCCCCAAATTTATACCACCAACCTACCACACATCTCTAGTTTTCATCTTTCCAGTTTATTAGTTGACACTCACCATAATCATAGGAGGCCCAAAATCATGATTACTGAATGGTGGAAAAATACCAACTAGACAGTCCTCCTCAAGTAACATTCTAATAATGAATTCCTTGTTTTAGAAAGAATTATATGTTAATAGGAAGTAGCTCCAAAACTATCATATAATGTTTTTATGAAGAATTATATTAAACATTCTAACCAAATATTCAGTGTTTCCTTCTATGGTATGATAAATTGTTGTATCTTAGTGAATCAATATGCATATGAAGATACCCTCATAGATCACTAATATAAATCTACGAGCACCTATGAACAATATAATTTCTCCATATCAGAATATATCTCATCAAATTATTGTTGTATTAAATAATTCTTGTATCATTAACACTTTGAGATTCATATTCTTGATATCAGATGTCTCAATGTTGTTAATGACTCTATATATGATATCTATCTTGTAATATATATCATAATGACCCATAGTTCTAGGAATGGATGATGGATGATGGTTTTAAAATTCATTATCATACTACAACATAGACGATAGTACCTCTAGTCCTAGAGTATGTACAAGAAAAATGACTTCCATTGGAGTTGGGACCACTTCCAGCACCAAAGTTGCAAGTGTCAAATTAATGGTGATCTATAACACCAACCAACACATAAGGTGGTGCATTAGAGAAATACATCCACGAGGGAGAATCACTTCACATGTAAATAAGAAATCCCATTAGTCTCTTTTAGATTGTCATATTTTGAAAAGGAAAGGAAATAATATAAAAATACAATTCCCAAGGAAAAATCCTAATAACCATATGAGATCATACAATTTTTTTCATATGAATATAATAATAAGACAATGTATATTCATATATAAACTATCCATGGTTTCATTCCCTACATATTAGTCACAATCACATATGTATACAAACAAAACAACATTCTCATCATCAACTAGTTAATTCAGACTGATATGAAATAATATTATGGATACAAATAACACTGTAAAAGATAAAACTAGTACATCCCATATAGGTCGAAAAAATAACGGTATTAAATTAGTGAACCAGTATGCATCACAAAAAAGGTATATATATCAAATTTGAACTTCCAAGAAAAATCATGTTGCATGAACCACCCAAATGATCATAAAATACAAAAATAAATCCTATTAAAAATAACAAGGAGGTATATTACCCATTTTATGGATGGGTTCCTAAAAACTCCCCTACTGATGTAATCGAAATAAAATCTATATTCAATTTTATTTTAGGTTATAGAAAACAATAAAAAAACTGGGCTTTGATATCATTTTTGAACACCATGGACAAATCCACTAGGAATGAGCCATTGAAGCCACTAGATATCATACGTTCCAAACCACCTAAAAGAGTATAATTACATATAAAGAGGGCCAAATTACATCATCTCAGAGACTATAAAGTTATTATAATTTAGTGACATGAAAAAAAATTATAATAATCATAACAAAAAATATAAATCCAATAATCATAATGTAAAAACTTATGGAACACTTGAAAGAAAAATAAATAAAATAAACTACTGGGAAAAAATATGGTATAAAAGAATAGAATATATGTTCAAGAGGATAAATTAACAAAACTATGATTTATTCTAGATTATATCCTCATATCGCACATAGCTCTATATTATGTGGCTTATCCTTCTTCCATAGGCCCCTTTCCCTTCTTTTGATCCATATATAGTAATCCTTCACATGAATAACATTTCACATATAGGATGATATTAATTAAAACTATTATGAAACCACTAATTCATCCTTAACATATGTTAATATTGAAAATATTTTTCTTTTATTATAATAATTAATGTACAATGAAGAAAAAAATACTTGGAATCAATGTGATAACCGAGTTACCTGGATCCTTTAATGTATGTTCATTAAATATTTTCCATTTCTAGGATCCATATTTCTAATATGATTGATTACTATCCAATATGATGGAAACATGTAACTCAGAACACTCAAGGCATTCAGTGTACATGATTCAATTTTTCCCTAATGAATTGATTTCATTCTTGTTCGTTGGTATCCTAAATGAATTTAATCTCATCCAAGTCACAAGGATATCATTATCGTACACCATGATTAGGTCCACCATCATCATTACTTCATGAAATGTGATCTCCTCGTTAAAGGGACACACAAACTATGATTTTCCCCTATCAGGAATTAAATGAATAGTCCACCAATAAAATGGCACCACAGAAACAAAAATAGAATAATATGAAGATTATATCATGAAATCAAGGAAATTTAATATCAAACATTGAACACCCTATGAACAACCTCATGTGTGATAAAAAATACTCAAATAATACTCATGGGAAAAATATCAAATGTGGTTATCATGAATAATGATGTACTGAAAATATATAATCACCAATCAAGAAGAATAATATGTATCATAACATCAATAAAACCATGTAAACATGAACATAAAAAACCCAAACATTATAGAACATCCAAGATCATGGATTTTAGAATATAACTCTATGGTTAATCATTGGATCCATGACCAGACCATGTCACACAACCACAGTGAATGACCTCACATGACATGGTTTCCTAAATGTATTTCCTTTTTGACATGAATGATAATTAGAATTAAGGCTATATAAACATCTAGGTTAAGAATTGTATTATATACTCACATTGATTTTTATATCCATTAGTTGAATCAATTATGTGGAATGTTTATGGAAGGGTTCCAATACAATAGACCTATTGTGATTGAAATAACATCAGAGGATTTCATCATCGATTCATGAAGTGAGCCTCAGGGATATCCAATGGAAATCAATCCACCGAAATTCCATCAATAGAAATGATATTATAGATAAATAGTGTATCTAGATGATAAATTTATTATTACTAACTACGAAAAAACCAATTTTATTGAATATTCTATCTCCAATCAAGTGGGATGTCATTAAATTGTCTAATCATATAACAATATACCATGTAATCATCAAGATATTATTAAACTATCATCAAAATACCATCAAGAAGTGGGTTTGTATGTTGATTCGTAAATAAATACTCATTGAACAATTCATTTCATTTTTAGATCTCAATCAATTAAGAAGGATAGTCAACACCTTATATATAACATTGGTCTATAATGAAAGGTACATTTCATAATTATATCAGCCTAGAAACCATATATCCAACTCATATCCTTTATCAATTATAAATGTGGAAGAAATATTTGGAATAGATCTAAATTAAACACCCTTGTATTAAATTCATGTATCAGTCCAATAAAAGAGATGAAAAGAGAGATTAATGGGAGGAATAATCACCTTGAGTGGAGATAAATTTTTTGGAATATTCCATGTGGTATCATAATAATGTAAAATAATAGGTTTAAAATCATGTACAATTAAAACCCATGGCATAAATTTAATGTACCCCAATATTGGACACACCAGCTACATAATAGACATCCCTAGTGAGCCGATGGAACCACTTTCCTACCAGTGTCCCCAATAAAAAATCTTGAATTATACTTTTCCATCAACTTGATGGTGGATTCTGTTATATATATTAGAATTCCTAGTACCCCATTCCAAACCTATTGGAATTTCAACAGCCTCCCAAATGACAAGGATTAAACCACTATTTAATCTTCTGGTTCTAGACTATTTCCACTAAATCATTTCCTACCCAATGTTCATATAAAAGTTAAATCATTGGTGGAATGTATAATATTTTGAAAAAAACTTCTCATACAATTAAAACAAGTGATAATGTTATACATAACACCTATTTAAATTTCCCTCAATTTAATACAATGAATTGTACTGTAACATTATCAAAAATATGTTTTAAATTATGAAATAGGATTCCCTATTTTTAAAATAACATATTGATAGAAAATATAAGTCACCCGATATGGTTCATCAACCTTGAAGTGCAGATTTAATGATTATGATGAATAATGAATTGGGGAATGAATATCTCACCCACACATATGTCCTGTTGAGATCCAGGTTAAGACCCATCCCTTCCCATTCTTGGGAATCCATTTACACAACAAAAGACTATGGAATTTAAATCTTATCCATCTTCATTTTTACCATACAGAAGAAAATTCAACCCATCCCCTCAATAAATAGTTTCACTAGTCTCCAAAATTAATTTTCTATGAAACAATTATAGACAATTATTTGGGGGGGGGGGGGTGGATTCCCCGCATGTCTACTCTTTGTTGAACGTCTTCTACTAGAAAAGGCCTTCAATAAACATAGATATTTCCCATATACAATATATGTATTCATTTGATGTGAGGATTGATACTAATTATTTAATTACTAACATTTCTGAGCTCATAAGGATGCCTCACTCCATTTACTGAATCATCATTTAATTCTAAACTATAAGTAGAAATTAACGAATGTAATCAATATCCACCAATTGAAAAGTGGTTTAATCTTAATTAAAACATCAAAGGCTAAACACATCGATGTTTGAAAGATGGATGAGGTTGATTAAGACCCATTGAAATCATATAATATTCTACTAATTTGATGTCATTTCAAAAAGTTCTATAGAATGTTATATGCAACAACGTCTATTTTTTAAAATAATAAATATGATGTAGTTATTCATACTAGGATTTGTGAATACAATGTCCTTGAGGAAATAATTAATCCACTACTAGAATCCTTTCAATCCATATAAAATATCCATCAAATGATTTACAGTGTAATAATATAGAATTCTTGATAAGTATCCATCATACAATGAATTGATTTATTTGATAATAAAAATATCTGGTTGATATAGAAATGGAATATTCTCTTCAACTAAGAATTTATTGAATAAAGATACCATATTAAAAATTTTGAATTAAGGGATTCAGTTATCACAAACCATTGCATCAGTAGATATAGAACATGCTCTATCTTATTCCCATAGTGGTCGTGGGTTTGCACACCTCTCATTCACTTCATACCTTGATTTATGACACTAGATTTTTTAATGACCTATTATACAACAATAATGTAATAGGACCATTAGTGGATCATTTTATACAGTATTTCTATTCCCATCTTGTTATCTGGTCTCTTAATTTTCAAATGGATGTTGGATTCTCAAAGTCTCCATTTTCAAAAAGAATATAATCTTTGAATTCCCACGAGGAAAGACCATTGGTTCTTAATTCCACATTTTGATATATAATAAACTAAACATTTTTTATTTCATCATCATCATCACCTGGTCTTTTATGAGACACCATCCATATTTTGTAATGGTGTGTTTGGCACTTCTACTATTATCACATTTCTCATAATATTGTATGATTCTTGGTTTGGAATAATCTCATAGTTTATCATTATAAATACCATTATGATGGTCTCTTCATTAAGGTAAACTTTATATTTTCCCTCTCACCTGTGTTTCATTCTAGTTCCAACCATTACTAAAATATAAAGTGATGACATGAGTAAAAAAGAAAATACAATATAATGAAAATATCATATTAGGAAATTTAATTCAATATTTAGACATTATTTTTTCCTTTACATGATCTTGTTACCTAAGGGTTCCTTTACGAAAACCTACATCATTTATGGTTTTACATTATGAAAATTATGTTGGATATTTTAATCATCACAACCCAAATAGATATTGTTTCTCAAACAATGAGTCCTTTGTCCCAGTTCATTTAGGGAATGTGATTAACTAAATCATAAGAGATATAATTATTGATTCATTGTTGTAATCATAGGAAAACACATAAAGAATTATGGAGAGGATCATGGTAATGCTCAACCATATTTTTCTGGGAAATAATCTTTATGTTAATTTCTTTCCCAACTTCATCTACATTATAGTTTCTAAACATGAATGTTTTACTAATAAAACCAAAAATGAAAATATTTATTAATATTTCTATATACCATCTTATGAATAAACTCATTTCTATTATTTCAAAAAATTATATTCATCATAACCTCTAAAAATAACCATACCTTTTTATGATACTAAGTATAGAGACCCGACCCCCGAACACATAGAATTTCAAAAAAATTATAATTCTTTTCAAAAAATATAAAAAATTTATTTAATGTTATAGGGTATTATAAAGAGTTGAAAAATAAATACCTCAAACTAAATTTAAATAAAACATCTTTATTCCAAAAATGCATATAATTCTCCTAACATATATAGATATTTTAAAACTATATCATATAACTTGGGAAAAAAATAATGAAATGTGTGATTTAAAAATAATCCTAAGCTAATAGAAATGGAAATAAATGATAACATGAGAGTTAATAGACATAAAATTAAATCATATAAATAATTAGAATAAGTAGGAACCATTATATAATGAAACGAAATCATAATAGCCTGGTGTCAAAGAACATGTGGGAAAAAATGAAACATGACATCATGAGCATAGGATAAGGGTCACTCCTAGGACTATAATCATATAGTAGATAAATTCCCTCAGTGGATTGGGTTCACTCCCTATTCATATAAAAATAGTGGACAATTTAAAATTGTGTATTGGGTTGACTCCTTATTACGTTATATAATATCACAATAGATAAAATTATTTTCCCAACGAATTGGTGTGATATAAAATTCAATTCCCACCCATCACAAAAATCATAATATAAAAATTCATGGGTCTGCTACATGAGATTAAAAACAATACATACAATATAATAATGTTAAAATGCAGGACAAATAAGTTGGTTTCATTATATTTTTTCAAATTGAAATATTATCACATATCATAAGGATTTTTAATAGAAGAAGTAATTAAATCATATTTCCATTTAAATATATTAAAAATACAAAATCCATAAATATATGTTCCAATTGTAAGAAAATTCTTGAGAAGTTTGAAAGATAAATAATAATGAACCACCTCTGTGAAAATCCTATTGATAGGAAAAGGATATTTTATGGTGTGAATGAGATTATTATTTCAATATAGAGTAGAGTTGAAATGAAATGGTTTTATATAAAAATTTAAGGATTTCAAAAGATATTCATTGAGAAAAACTATTTATGGAGGTAACAATTTTCCTGAAATAATGAATCACAAGGTTCCATTTTTTGTTTTAAAAACACATATGATAAAATCAATCGTCAGAAACATTATAATATGTAATGGAAAATGCTCTTCTATCTATTAAATTTTAAAATTAAAAACATTAATGTGTTCTATGAGGTAATTCTTACTTATTTTAGGAGTATTGAAAAATTATAGTTTTCCCAATGGTAATTCATCCCAATGGTGAGTTGCATCGGTTACTCGCGATGGTGATGTGCTATAGTGACTCACAGTGGGTCAGGACTGGGGATTCAAGAAATGTATGTCCTGATGGTAGGTTATGAATCTACGTCCCAATTTTGTCCCACACTGGTAGGTTGCAATAGGATGCTCGCAAAGGTGAGTCAACCAATAGCGAAGCATCCACTGGTAGCTCATCCATCTCTGAGTCACATAATGGTGAATCATCAACCAATATCTCATCAAACGATGTGTCACTTGACAGTGAATCATCAACTAGTGACTCTTCAAATGGTGAGTCGTACAATGATAACTCTTCCAAAGGTGATTCATCCATTGGTGACTCACCCACTTGTGACTCATGACGACAACTTAATAAAATGTTAGTCATTTCTGATATTTTTTCAAAACAATACAATATTTATAGTTTGGTATCAATTTTATTCTGTAAAAAATTTTAATTAAAGTAAAATGAATTTAATTCCATATATATGTTTTTTAAAATAATTTATAAGGGCATAAATAAAATAATTTACTCTTTTAAATATAGGGGCATTTCAATGGTTGAACTCTGTGAGCTTGGTCGAGATCCGACATTAATTAATTTTAAATAATTTCCACTATTGAAATAGGATATGGCCTTTGTAATGAAAATAAACATCATTCCTTTTGATTTTCCAATTATTTTTATCCCAAGGAACCCCAAAACAGTGTTCCTTGAGAATTCATGCATTTTTGTTGTAAAATTTGATAACATTTCCTTGGTGGATTCTTCATATTACATGTGCACACCCTACTTTTGTGCAATATGAAATTATAGATCATATATTATTCGAAGTAGAGATATCTTTATCTTTATTTAATCAGTGTATCATGGGGGTCGGTTTAATGTTTTTTCCTTTTGGAAGATATATAATCTCAAAATAAATAAAGTGATTTAATTAGTTTAATATAAATATACATGGTCTGGGAAAATAAGACGTATGCATTCATTTTATTTTTATTTTTTTGATATTGTGTTTTGTGGGGGATAATAAGACACTAAAAATCCTGGTTGTTGGTGGAATTTTTTTTTCACCAGTAATGGATTGTCAATGCTTGTTTTTTTCATCCATTGAATGATTGTATAAATATAATTGATTAACCGCGTACAATATGCTAATATATTGATGCCACATGATCTTACCGATTCGCTGATCAAACCATTAATTTAAGAAGCCGACTTGAAAAATATCCCCTCTGTTAAAAAATATAAATTATGGTATGGTTGTTTTTTGTGGTTTTTTATGGACATTGTATAAGGTTGAATTAATGGGTGAGTGGTTGTTGTGATTAGTTGTTTTTCTGGATGTGGAAACGAGTTTGGGGTTTTCTCTATTGAGAGGATGGATTGAGTGGGATTGTCATGACCCGTCCTCGGGGCTTGTGCCGTGACTACCCCATGCCCACCACCTTCCATAGGCCAGGGGCTGGCGACTAGCATGAAGGCGTATATCCCAGAAAAATGGAAGGCATTTCCTTTTGAAAAGTAAACAAGCACCACATAGTAAGCAAGTGGAAAAGTAAACATTATGTAAAAACTATAACAAGCTGTGCTGAATGTAAAAGGGGCCGGAAATACAAGCCCAACTGTAAATTACAACTGAAAGGGGAAAACTGCAACTGAAAAGAAAAGCTGAAGCATCAAGCCGTCCTATGGAAGTCCCACCTGAAGGGTGATCATAGATAGCCTCCATAGCTCCTCGGTCTAGCCGTCTGCTCCGAGTACGTCCCGCCCAGTGGTCCACCTCCAGGTACCATCCGGCTCCACAAGCCTCCACCACGATCAGCGCTGTCCGTCGGCTGCAACCAACACAACGAAGTGCGGGCAAAGCCCGTGCAGGGGTGAGTATATGCTACTCAGTAGGGACCCCGAGACCCCTGAAGGTCTCCCAGAATTCACAAAGGATAATCCACAAAGGAAAGATGCAATCACGAAGTAACAACCGACACTGCTTAGGTATATGCCCATACATATACCTAAGTCATCAATTCCCGTTCGGCTCCAACATCTGAGCCCAAGCACAACCCAGTCCACACAGGAAAGCAGAATGTAAATCCACACTAGATAGCACAACGCAATCCACAAAGGAGAGTAAACAGTAAATCCACACAGGATAATTCAACACAATCCACAAAGGAGAGTAACACAGGATTCAGCTCACACAGGTATACTTCTTCAAATGACGATAGGGATGATCAGATGTAGCCATTGATTTATCTATGCCGTCGGACAAACAAAGGATCGGTAGGTACTAACCCCCATAAAGACCCACACAGTATGGATCATGAAGTTGAACCCAAACCTATTGGAAAACTACTTCTCCATCAAGTACAGTGGTTATGCCGCTACAACCAAACACTTCACTCTTACCTTGGACTGATGTAGTACTCCACCTATCGGGTACTGTGGGTCTGCTGCTACAACCAAGCGCTCCTCCGTCGTGGGTCTGCCGCTACAACCAAGCGCTCCCCTATGCCGCTACAACCAAGTGCACCTCTGTCGTGGGTCTGCCGCTACAACCAAGCACTCCCCTGTGCTGCTACAACCAAGTGCTCCCCTGTGCCGCTACAACCAAGCGCACATCTGTCGTGGGTCTGCCGCTACAAACAAGCGCTCCCATGTGCCGCTACAACTAAGTGCACCTCTGTCGTGGGTCTTCCTCTTCAACCAAGCGCTCCCCTGTGCTGCTACAACCAAGCTCTCCCATGTGCCACTACAACCAGGCGCACCTCTGTCGTGGGTCTGCACTACAACCAAGCGCTCCAATGTGCCGCTACAACTAAGCGCACCTCTATCGTGGGTCTGCCACTACAACCAAGCAATCCCCTATGCTGCTACAACTAAGCGCACCTCTGTCGTGGGTCTGCCGCTACAACCATGTGCACCTCTGACCTTCAATCAGCAGTCTTCAAGTCTCAACAAGCTCTAGGGTTTCTGCACACATCATGCTCGTTCCGGGAGGATCCACTCCACGAGCTAAGAGGTTGATGCATCAACTAACATGTAGTCCGGAGTTGATGTATCCCAAGATGTACCTTAGTGATCACTGTCAAAATCATGGAGGAATCCCATACTGTTTTCATCATCGTCGCAGTCGAATCCACTGAGGATCACTGTACAGTCGTCGTCGTCGAAGTCGCAGCCACCACTAGGGTTTTCGCACACAGCAAGCTTGTTCGGGAGGGTCCGCTCCACGATCCGAGAGGCTGATACATCAACTGACACGTAGTCCGGAATTGATGTATACAAAAGTTCCGTATCGTCAACAGGAACTGAACGTCGCAGACGGCGCGTCAATCGGACGCCCGGTCTGAGAGTTATTGGCTTTCCCGTCCCAGGGGCCCGGTTGGTTTTTAAGGAAAAACCAACCCGACCGTACTCCACCTATGTACAAACCTCGGGCGGGGTATACCAAAATATATTTCTCACTTAGAGGAATCCACCAAAGCCGACGGCACGTCAATCGGACGTCCGTAGCTCAAAATATGAGTGTTTCCGCTCCGAGGGCCCGGTTGGTTTCGTGTACGAACCAACCCGGCCGAACCCAAAGTATTCCGAAACCTTGAGTGCGATATACCTAAACGACCGTCTCGATCCAAGGATCGCATCGACGCTGACGGCGTGTCGTTTGGTGACCCGTAGCTCATGTTATAAGTGAAAGACTGAAAACGGTCCGAAGACGGGGGTCTGGGCCCGGGCCGACCCGGCCCGACCCCCCCTGGGTCGGCCGAACCGGGTCGACCCGACCCGGTCCATCCCAGCTGGAACAAGTCCGACCCGGCCAGGGCGCGGCCCGGCTCGGCCGGCCGGCCCGTCTCGGCCGGCCGGTCCGGCTCGGCTCGGCCGAGCAGCGCGGATGCCGCGGGGCGCTGCCCCCGCGGGTTGGAGGTGCCGCGGCCCCGCATGGGGCCGCACTGGATAAGCAGACGCGACATGTCGCCGTGTCCCATGCATACGAGCCTGACCCGCGCGGCCATGGGTCCGCTGGCCGCCGCCGCCGCGGCTTCAGCTGCGGGGGCCCTGTCCGGCGGCGCGCCGGGGCGCCGACGACCCACGCCGCCGGTAGCTTCTGCGGGCCACCGGAGTTGCTCTGGTGGTCCGTTTTCCATCCCGTATGTGCCGTTGTTCCTCCCGGGTTCCGTTCTTCACTGAAGGATCATCAAATCGCCTTTGCGTCACGTTTTTTCGTCGCCCACCAAATCCGCACAACCACGAAGAATGGCGGAGGGTTGTCGAGCCGTGTTCGTTTGGCCCGAACCCTCCGCGTTAGATAATAACAACGGGAGAATTATTCAACATATGAATACATAACCAAAAACAAATTTTAATGAATCAAAATTGTTTTTATGAACCAGGTTCTTCATTTTGAATGGAAACAAACACGGGAATGTAAAATATCCAAATAAAATCCCTACCTCGGCAAGTGTTGCACGCGCGTTCTTCGCGGAATTGATCGCCACAGAAGGAGGCGCGTCGTCGCGGAAGGGCGTCGCGTCGTCGCGGAATACTGTTCGTGTCGATGAACTCCGAGGTTCCTGAACATATATATTTAATTAATAATAATTATATCCATATTGTTGTTTTAACCACAAAGAAATTTAAAGAACCACAGTCTCTCACCTCAACGGATGATCGAAGATTTTTGATGCAGATTAAGGAATGTCTCCAAAGTACGTCGCAAGAGAAGAAACTTTGATGTCGCGGCACACGGCGTCGCGTCGTCGATTTCTACGGGTTCGGCGTTCTTCGTCGGAGACCGGCGTTCTTCGCGTTCTTCGCGAAGGAGGATGAAGAAATCTTGGTTTCTGTCAAATCCTCTCAACAAGTATTTTTCCAGAAGTCATGCGTTGGTCTTATTTTATTATTACGCCAACGGTTTTCAAAAAGGTTAAGAAAGGATTAAATTAATTCATATAATTAATTCAACGAATGAAACCGCCCAATTAATTCAATGAATAAAATTTAAGAAAATGCGTCAGGTGACTTTCATAATGACGGTTTTTCGCGGGTTCGTTTCTTAGCGGAAAAGAAACGGTGGGGCTCGTGATGGCCCCACCCCACAAATATTCTACCATGGGGGTAAGATATTTTTCGATAGCACCCTATCCGTATCAACTCCGTTTAAGCAGCTTTAAGTGGCTTCAAGTGGCTTTCAAGTGAAATCAAAATAAAATTGTCGCACAACTTTATTTTATTTCATAACTTAAACCCAGAAAAAAAATTAACAACCCCACCCGAGAAAACGCAACTCCGGAAGAGGAGTTTCTAAGAAATTACCGGCGCTGCGATTCCATCGGTGCCCTCAGAATTCTATTCCGGACACCGGTTCAAAAGTTAGAAAAACCCGCTCATCCGTTCCCTGAACTTACCCGAGCCAAACTTCGGAAAATGATTCCGGGCACACCAGGCCTCGAAATCAGGTGCCGTCAGAAACTGCATTCCTGTAAAATTCCAAACAAAATTAAAAAAACAATTTCCTTGAAATTTAAGGGTCTTTACATTACTCCCACCTCAGGGATTTACGTCCCCGTAAAGATACATCACAAACTAGGGAAACAAATGTGGGTATTGAGCATGCATCTCAGCCTCCCGCTCCCAAGTGCTCTCCTGGGGGTTCCCGTGCAGCCATCTGATGTGCACTAGAGGAATCGATCGTCCACATAGGACCCCCTCCTTTCGATCCTCGATCTCCACTGGGACCTCCGCAAAAGTCGTTCCATCATCAATGACCAGCTCTCCATGGTCAAATATTTGCGTCGGTTCGTGCACGTATCTGCTCTGCTGAGATACGTGGAAAACATCGTACACCCGGTGTAACTGAGGTGGTAGAGCCAGGCGATAAGCCACCTCGCCAATCCTGCTAAGGACCTTGAAGGGTATGATGAAGCGTGGAACAACTTGCCTCCTCGACCAAATCTCTGTAATCCTCGTCGAGGTGAGACACGCAAGAAGACGTGGTCACCATCCTCGAACTCTAGTGGCCTCCGCCTCCTATCAACATAAGACTTCTGCTGGCTCTGAGCTGTCCTCATCCGCTCCTGGATGACCTGGACCTTCTCTATCGTGGCCTGGACCATCTCCGGCCCCACAAGTGCTGCTAAGATTTCTTCTTTGACGATAAGAGAAATATGGTCTCATCCCCTGGATGAACCACTTCCTTTTGCCTAATACAGTCAATCCCTACATGGATGTTACTAATCCATACCAAGGATGACGTCGTAAGGCCTCGACGCTACTACCAAGTGATCCAACCGTTACTCTCGCCTCCAAGGGTTGAGTCACACTGTTGGCATCAGTGTGTGGTAACTGGGTCTCCTCAAGTAGATGTCTCACAAGTGAGGGTCAAGTCAACAGTCTAAGCTGGAACCTCTTAGTAACAACACAAAATAGGACATGAATGAAAACATCACAAAGGTAAGTGTCTTTTACTATTGCAGCTCAAAAATCAATGACACTTCACAACAGTAACAAGGAAATAGAAGTACAAAAGACGTATCCAATAGTTCTGCTCCTGTCCACCTGCTCCCGGAGCTCTACTGCATTGTCCACCGCTCAGTTGTTGGGCATGCACTCGTCGCTGCTCCTGCCTCGGTGGCTCCTCCAACACCCGCGGTTCAACTGTGTGGGGGGTCGTATAGTCACGTGCCAGGTGACCCTTCCTGCCGCAGGAGTAACACTGTCTGTTTCTGGCATGCCTGGTTCTGACCCCACCCCAGGTGCCCCGCACCACCGGTCCTAAAACCCGAGATCGCCCAACTGCTGGTCTTGTCCTCCTGGACCTCTGCATCATCTGTATACTTCCAACATATGACTCGACAACTGATCGAAAAACTCGCGGCAAAGGCAGCAGCTCCTGATCACGCTCGGGGTGTAGAGCTACTGGCACAAACTCCACCCTGAAGAAGGTCTCGAAGTCTTCCCATGTGAAGGTCATCCCGTCGCAAAACTGGAACAAGTGGCTCCACCATCTCTCAGCTGCTGCCCGAAGAAGGCTGGCAGCAAAGATCACCATGAGGCATGTTACTGTACCCACTATCCTGAAAACTCCCACCAGAGCCTCCAGCCAATCCTCAGCCGCCTTCGGGTCCTTCTCTCCCCGACACCTGGGTGGCCTCTAGTGCTGGAACTCATGCAATGCGCTCAAGTGGCCTGCATCGTCAGTGGCTTGAAGCATCGGTGGTTTGGCGGGTAAAGGTACCGCCGGTGCCTCAGCTTTCAAAGGGCCCTGCACCGAGGCGTCATCGCTCAGCGGTCTGTCGTCACGCTCGTCTCTCGGAACCCTAGCTGGCTGCCGTTGTGGGGACATCCTGAAAAGGAACAGGTGCGCCATGGTCAAACAGTATACCTGGTGAGCTGACACAAAGTAATCAGAAAGAAAACTTGAAACACACATGCAATCAATGTTTTCGTGCATTATGTCGGAAATCAGAAGTCAGGGTCCTAGTGTACGGATACGTCGGCCGCCACACCAACACTGGACTCCCTGGACTGATAACCACACCCAATACGCTAAACACTATTGCTTCACATAGAAGAAAGATCATAGTCTGCGGTAGAACCGACCACCTCTAATACCAATTGTCACGACCCGTCCTCGGGGCCCGTGCCGTGACTACCCTAAGCCCGCCTTCCATAGGCCAGGGGCTGGCGACTAGCACCAAGGAGTAAGTCCCAGAAAAAGGGAAGGCATTTCCTTTTGAAATGTAAACAAGCACCAAAGAGTAAGCAAGCAGAAAAGTAATCATTAAGTAAAAACTGTAACAATCTGTGCTGAAAGTAAAAGGGACTGGAAATACAAGCCCAACTGTAAAGTACAACTAAAAGGGGAAAACTGCAACTGAAAAGAAAAGCTGCAGCGTCGAGCCGTCCTCTGGAAGTCCCACCTGAAAGGTCAGCACAGATAGCCTCCACAGCTCCTCGGTCCAGCCGTCCGCTCCAAGTGCATCCCGCCCAGTGGTCCACCTCCAGGTACCATCCTGCTCCGCAAGCCTCCGCCACGATCAGCGCTGTCCGTCGTCTGCAACCAACACAACGAAGTGCGGGAAATGCCCATGCAGGGGTGAGTATAAGCTACTCAGTAGAGACCCTGAGACCCCTGAAGGTCTCCCAGAATCCACAAAGGATAATCCACAAAGGGAAGATGCAATCACGAAGTAACAACCGACACTGCTTAGGTATATGCCCATACATATACCTAAGTCATAAATTCCCGTTCGGCTCCAACATCCGAGCCCAAGCACAACCCAGTCCACACAGGAAAGCATAACGTAAATCCACACAGGATAGCACAACGCAATCCACAAAGGAGAGTAAACATTAAATCCACACAGGATAATTCAACACCATCCAAAAAGGAGAGTAACACAGGATTCAGATCTCACAGGTATACTTCTTCAAATGACGATAGGGATGATCAAATGTAGCCACTAATTCATCAAAGCCGTTGGACCCACAAAGGATCGGTAGGTACTAACCCCCGTAAAGACCCACACAGGATCGATCATGAAGTTGAACCCAAAGCTATTAGAAAACTCCTTCTCCATCAAGTACAATGGTTATGCCACTACAACCAAGCGCTTCACTCTTACCTTGGACAGCTGTAGTACTCCACCTATCGGGTACTGTGGGTCTGCTGCTATAACCAAGCGCTCCTCCGTCGTGGGTCTGCCGCTATAACCAAGCGCTCCCCTGTGCCGCTACAACCAAGGGCACCTCTGTCGTGGGTCTGCCGCTACAACCAAGCGCTCCCCTGTGCTGCTAAAACCAAGCGCTCCCCTGTGCCGCTAAAACCAAGCGCACCTCGGTTGTGGGTCTGCCACTACAACCACGCGCTCCCCTGTGCCGCTACAACTAAGTGAACCTCTGTCGTGGGTCTACCGCTACAACCAAGCGCTCCCCTGTGCTGATACATCCAAGCGCTCCCTTGTGCCGCTACAACCAAGCGCACCTCTGTCGTGGGTCTGCCGCTACAACCAAGCGCTCCCATGTGCCGCTACAACTAAGCGCACCTCTATCATGGGTCGGCTGCTACAACCAAGCGCTCCCCTGTGCCGCTACAACTAAGTGCACCTCTGTCGTGGGTATGCCGCTACAACCAAGCGCACCTCTTTCATTCAATCAGTAGTCGTCAATTCTCAACCGACTCTAGGGTTTCTGCACACAGCATGCTCATTCCGGGAGGGTCCACTCCACGAGCTAAGAGGTTGATGCAAAAACTAACATGTAGTCCGGAGTTGATGTATCCCAAGATGTACCGTAGTGGTCACTGCTGAAATCACAGAGGATTCTCGTACTGTTTTCATCATCGTCGCAGTCGAATCCACCGAGAATCACTGTACAGTCGGTGTCGTCGAAGTCGCAGCCAACACTAGGGTTTCCGTACCCAGCAAGCTCATTCGGGAGGGTCCGCTCCACGAGCCGAGAGGCTGATACATCAACTGACACGTAGTCCGGAGTTGATGTATCCAAAAGATTTGTATCGTCAACAGGAACTCAACGTCGCAGACGGCGCGTCAATCGGACGCCCGGTCTGAGATTTATTGGCTTTTTCGTCCCAGGGGCCCAGTTGGTTTTTAAGGAAAAACCGACCCGAACATATTCCACATGCGTCCAAACCTCGGGCGGTGTATACCAAGAGATCTGTCTCACTTGGAGGAATCCACCAAAGCTGACGGCACGTCAATCGGACGTCCGTAGCTCATGATATGAGCGTTTCCGCTCCACGGGCCCGGTTGGTTTTGTGTACGAACCAACCCGGCCGAACCCTAAGTATTCCGAAACCTTGAGTGCGATATACCGAAACAACCGTCTCGATCCAAGGATCTCGTCTCCATTGATGGAGCGTCGTTTGGAGGCCCATAGATCATGTTATAAGTGAATCACCGAAAATGGTCCGAAGACGGAGGTCTGGGCCCGGGCCCACCCGGCCCGACCCCCCCCCTCCTGGGTCGGCCGAACCGGGTCGACCCGACCCGGTCGAACCTGGCGGGACCCTGTCCGGCCAGGCCAGGGCGTGGCCCGGCTCGGCCGGCCGGTCCGGCTCAGCTCGGCCGAGCAGCACGAATGCCGCCAGGTGCTGCCCCTGCGGGTTGGAGGTGTCGCAGCCCCACAGTGGGCCGCGCTGGATCAGCGGACGCGGAATGTCGCCGCGTCCGTGCATGCGATTCGGACGTGTGCGGCCGCGGGTCCGCTGGCCACTGCCGCCGCCTCCGGTGCGCCGGGGCGCCGCTGCCTCCGGCCGCCGGGGCACCGGCGTCCCGCACCGCCGGTAGCTTCCGCGGGCCCCCGAAGTTGCTCTGGGGGTCCGTTTTCCTTCCCGTTTGCGCTGTTGTTCCTCCTGGGTTCCGTTCTACACTACGGGATCATCAAATCGCCCTTGCGTCACGTTTTTTCATCACCCTCCAAATCCACACAACCACGAAGAACGACGGAGGGTTGTCATCTGTGTTCGTTTGGCCCGCACCCTCTACATTAGATAATAACCACGAGAGAATTATTCAACACATGAATACAAAACCAAAAACAATTTTTAATGAATCAAAATTGTTTTTATGAACCGGGTTCTTCATTTTAACGGAAACAAATACGGGAATGTAAAACATCCAAATAAAATCCCTACCTCGTCAAGTGTCGCACGCGCGTTCTTCACGGAATTGATCGCCGCGGAAGGAGGCGCGTTGTCGCGGAAGGGCGTCACGTCATCGCGGAAGGGCGTCACGTCATCACGGAATATGGTGCGCATCGACGAACTCCGAGGTTCAAGAACATATATATTTAATTAATAATAATTAAATCCATATTGTTGTTTTAACCACAAAGAAATTTAAAGAGCCGCAATCTCTCAGCTCAACGGATGATCGATGACTTTTTATGCGGATTAAGGAACGACGCTGAAGTACGTCGTGGGAGAGGAAACGTCGGCGTCGCGGCACATGTCGTCGCGTCCTCGATTTCAGCGTGTTCGGCGTTCTCTTTCGGAGACCGGCGTTCTTCGCATTCTTCGCGTTCTTTGCTAAGGAGGATGATGAAATATTGGTTTCTATCAAATCCTCTCTACGAGTATTTTTCCAGAAGTTGTGCGTTGGTCTTATTTTATTATTACGCCAACGGTTTTCAAACATGTTAAGAAATGATTAAATTAATTCATAGAATTAATTCAACAAATGAAACTGCCCAATTAATTCAATGAATAAAATTTAATAAAACGCGTCAGTTGACTTTCATAATGACGGGTTTTCGCGGGTGCGTTGCTTAGCGGAAAAGAAACGGTGGGGCTCGTATGGGCCCCACCCCACAATTATCCTATCAAGGGGGTACGATATTTTTGTATAGCACCCTATCCGTATCAACTCTGTTTAACCAGCTTTAAGTGGCTTCAAGTGGCTTTCAAGTGAAATCAAAATAAAATTGTCGCACAACTTTATTTTATTTCATAACTTAAACCTAAAAAAAATTAAAAACCACACCCGAGAAAACGCAACTCCGGAAGAGGCGTTTCTAAACAATTACTGGCGCAGCTATTCCATCGGTGCCCTCAGAATTCTATTCCGGGCACCGGTTCAAAAGTTAGAAAAACCCGCTCGTCCGTTCACTGAACTTACCCGATCCAAACTTCGGAAAATGATTCCGGGGACACCGGGCCTCGGAATCAGGTGCCGTCAGAAACTGCGTTCTTGTAAAATTCCATAGAAAATTAAGAAAAAAATTTCCTTGAAATTTACAGGTCTTTACAGGGATGGAATTGATTAATTATGATAGAAGTGGTTAGTATGGGTATTATACATATATTTTCTACAAAATTTGCTTCACCACGAGTATTTTGATTAGTACATTGTTTTACAAGGAATGGTTGTTAAACATAGAAGAAAGTCATTCTACTTTAGTTTTTATGGATCTTCTCCTTCTGGAATTTCTTTGGATGTTTTTTTAGTAGTTTGGGAATGTTTCCATGGTAGAGACAGAATGAATAATTAAGTTAGTAATAAAGAATAATAATTTGATTCAGGAATTGTCAAGGGGTATGAACTAATTTTTTTCTCTTATTTTGGTGTTTTACAAATAGAGGTAGTAGTAATGTTGGCAGAATTATGGGGTGTTTGGTTATTTTTTGAGAACTCTTAGGTTATGCTTGAGTGTTTGATACTACATATATATACGTTTATGTATTTGGGTTTTCTATATGCACCCCTCTCTAGATGAGCACTATGGGATGAACTGCCATATTAGCATGGAGAAGGGTACGTTTCCCAATCATCTTGATTGGTGGATGGATGGATTGCCACCGACACTTACCTGCTCTCTCATCCATGTAGTGATGACAAAATATTTATTTTTAGATGGGTTATTAGGCCCTGGTGTGTGTGGGAGAGTTCTTTCCCCAGTTGTCTTCAAGATGATATTTTTCGTGCTTCCTAGATGTCTTCGGGATGTGGTGTGGTTGTGGCCCAGGTGTATACATGAGAGATGTGTTGTGGTAGTTGAATAAGTGTCTTTGGTAGGGATGTGATGTGGTATGTTTGCTAGGATTCTATTGGAGATATGTCGTACCATTTGAAGAGGTGGGGGATAATGATGTTATCCATTAGGGTGTGAGAACTGCTAATCAGTGGGAAAGTGGTTTTGGGTTCCAAATCATCAATGTTATTAATATATTACATTACATGACTTTTTATTCTTGTTATGTATTCCTTGGTGAGGCGTGGATGGTTAGAAAAACTTTTTAGGTGTTGGTAATTTTATTTTCTCACAGGGGAATAATTATGAATCTAAAACTTTTGCAAGAGAGACAACAGTTTTTCTACTAAGTAAATTTTTATTCTAACCCTTTGTTATAAAACAACATTTAGGTTTCTAGGAGGAATACCAGGACCAAGAATTTCATTATTTCTCAGAATTTGGAATGTTTTTGTGTTGCTGCATATCTTTACTTTTGGGTATTTACTTTGGAGACTCTTATTTTATAAGTAATATTTTAAACATTCATGGGGGATGATTTTGGTTTTCTATTATAAATTTCATGGAGTTTTTTTGAGATTGATACATATTATCTCCCAATATTAGTTACTATATAAAAGTTAATGCCTCCCATAATGTGAAATTGGTATACCCTTGGTCATAGTCTCCACCCCAGGGCTTAATAGAGGTGAGACTCAGAGGGTCATTGTCCCCAATTATTCATTACAAATCCAGCATGGGGAATCATTGGATATAGGGAGTCATGAATTGATTGTATTATAGTCTGATGGTTGAGATATAGGATAGATTTTGGAGTTAGGAATAGTGAGTATAACATGGTTTTGTAGGGCAATATTATTAGGTGATCATGGTGTCTGACATAGGCTACCGAATATTGTCTAGGACACATGATTTTATCCCCTCCACATGTGATCTGATATAAGGAATTTGAGACTATTGAGTGAAAAGGTCAAGATACCCTATTTTTGTGTAGTGACCCTATGAATGGTACATGAATCATAACGACTTGTTTTCTTGTTTTAATTATGATGTTTTGGGTTATTATAAATGGATACCGAAATGTGTTAAAAATAATCTCAAATAAATTTCTACACTAATAGGGCTTAAAAATTCCTTATTTACATTTTCATATATAGAACATGGATGTCGCCCACATGTGGTTCATGCAGTATAGGTGTATATGTTTGACCCAGTTGGTCAGGGGAGGGTTGATTCGATAGAGGAGGATGACCAGTGGTACAGAATATAGAATTTCTTATAGGGGAATTCCCTGTGAATGTACGAGGGAAGTGTTTTGTATTTAGAGTTGGAGAGATGTCTTGAGGATCTTAAAATCACCTTCAATTTTATCTAGGCTCTGATACATTATAGGGGACCTATTGTGGGTATCCATATGCGAGGAGTTGTACATCAATGGTGGATGTTGTACCTAGGAGAGAATAAAGGAGGCTGCCTTCCTATGGGTCAATTTAAAGAAGGATTCTTTATTATAATTCCATTCATTGACCATTATGGTTGAGAAGAGATGATAGTTATTCTCCCTCCAACATGGGAGTATGTCAGTATGGGGGCGGGGGACTAAGTTCCAAGATCTCCTTCATTTTTTCCAAAACACTGTTGGGATGAAGAGTCTTGTTCGAGATGCCTAGAGGAGGCACATATCCCATATATCAAATTTGATATTATCCACATTACCTTTCTTAGAGTCTATGAGGAACATAAGAAAGAATAATTTATTGAGAGTATAATGTCGTGAATTTTATATGTATTATTTTTTAATATTCTATAGAATTATTATTAGACCAGACTTTTTGATGGGGTGCAATTATTAGGCCAAGAGTGCTAAAAAACAACGTCTGAAATAATTTAAACTCCCAATAGAATGTGGGCGTGTTTCTCATAAAATAGTGGTGTAACTATTGAATAGATGCCCAGATCAGAAATCTGAGGGCATCGTTGCATTCAGAACTACAACTTTACCATACGTGGGACATAACATGAAACATCGTGGATTGACTGCGAAAGTTGTTTTTGGGACATTTTAAAAGAAATAATATTAATTAATAAATAATTTTATTTTAAATGTTTCCATATATATTGCGACCTAATCCTCCCATATTAATACATTTTTATGGAAATTTTGTAGGGTTGGCCGTATAACCATGTGAATTAATGATTTTCGTTTGATATTCGTAGGAGAACCTATTGGTGGGTGATGAAGACATAATTGATTGTCGCATCATAGATTTGAGGAACCTCAACAACGAACCTGACACATTGATCATTATTCAAAAAATCATGGTAGAGGTTTGTTATTTCATTTCATCATTTCCATATTCTTGGATTATATGATGAACACAGATCAACCCATGAATAGGTCGATCCACAGATCATGAGTTCTTGATGGATGGTGTTAATTTCTGTTTCTTTTATGATTTTGATATGTGAATTGATTTCAATGTTAATTATTGAATTTTCATTTGTAATCTTCTGTTAAAACTCTTAATATGAGTGGATTGATGCTGTGGTGAATGACGGTGGTGGTGCGTTACTTTTTTGTTTTTGGTTTTCTTCATATCATACTTTGTGTTATTTGAATTCATAATGGGGCGATGAACAACAGATTTTTGGGAATTCATTTAGCCACAAAATGATCACAATTTAGATATTGAACATCGTGATGGCCTAACGTAGGTGTGACAATGATGATAGATGACGAATCAACTCGGATCGAGGAGGATTGTTTTTCTATCATTCTTCACATGGGTTTATCGAGACATGTTTCCGGGGTAGATCGGAGTTCCAAAAACAACTGATACGGCCTTGGGTTGTTAGTGAAACCTCATCCTTGGTGTTTTTCATTTATCGGATTGCTGGATCGATGAATGGGTGATTCCGCAAGGCAGGAAACAAAGAACATAATGTTATGAAAAATAATAAAGAACATGACATGTTCTCTAAAGAACACTTCATATGTGGTCATCTTGGCCATAGGTAGGGTTTGAAAATTACACACGAATAAGAACACAACGTGCTCTAATGATGACGCAATCTTTGGACCCCACCCAATTGTGGCTGGTGTTCCAAGTTATGGGAAGCACTAACACAATGTATGACCATAATCACATGGCATGTGGGTCCTTATACACTCGAAGTGTATCTTGGATGATACATAGACACGGGGTGGAGTACATGCCATGTACTCCACCACATTGTCAGACACGACTAGATATGTGAAAAACATTATTTACTGCTACATGGTCTCAGACACATGGGTTGAAGCCGTGTACGGGAACATGGCCAACATATATAGAGTCTTCCGTGGGTAGTAGAACACAGTGTGTCACTCTCTAACACTCCATGTATACCTTCTCCTACACAAAAAGCCTTAGTACATAGGCAGTTGTACACAGGTAGTACATGAGGTCATATGACATGGCATTTGACCCTTCTACACATCATGTGCTTCTCAGTAAATGGGTTGATCTTATTATACACCATTCCATGGGAATATTTTGTTTGGGTTAGTGAACCTTTTAACATTTTCTTAGAGTTCTGGTATCATTTCCGTCCACAATAGTATGATCCCTTTAGAAGAACTTTTTGAGACAGAGTCAAGTATCCCATCGAGAGGCCCAGAGTGAGATCTTATATCCATTCATGACCCTAGGTAGAGTTAGGTATTAGTGTGAAAAATCCTATAGGATGAAGATCCTCTACTTAATTGGTGAACCCAGATGAGTCATGTTACCCCCCAAGGCCCTGGCAGGGATCTTCATCTGTGTATTATGATCTATTCTTCTCAGGAATATGTTCGCTCTGAATGATTGTATCAGTTATCTCTTTTGATATATTAGTGAATCTATCACTCTCATGGATTTTCCCATTGAATAGTACTTCTTGGAGGAACAGCACCAAATCTACCAGACTAGTGGAGTGAGTTAGCCTATATGAGAGCTGTTTGGAATCTTCAAACTAAATCCCTAAAGAGGGTATGCAGTTGTTATTGAGTATGGGTCTGGGTCACAATTATATCTCAAATAGTTTCTATTGATTTATTTTAAGTATACATATTCTATGAAGAGATGTTTGGACCTTTACTATGTGTATTTCTTTGCGGTATTATGGGGTCCCCTACTAAGTGTGGTTATATTCCGCCCTGCACAGGGTTTGCCTGCATGTGTCGTATCTTGTGTAGATGAGAAGTATTTTGAAAGAGTCCAAGGAAGAACAGGTCTGGTCTAGGTTTTCTGAGTTATTTAAAGGATGAGGTGTTCATATGGATATGTTCTATAGTCCCTTTAAATGCTTTTTCTTATAGGTCAGGATTTTTAGTTTTCGTGACTCTTGTTTTTGGTGGGATTGTATTCTGGCCCAGTTTCCATTCCTCACTTTACTTTCATTGAATTCTGTTGGTTGGGTTTAGTCATATGCATGCATTTTGTTCCTTTTTGGTTTTTAATTTTTAGTATTTGTGGGCTTAGATATGTGTTTGTTTGTAAGGATACTTATGAAATTATTCCATTTTATTCATATGCCTACTCGGAGCTAGTCACATGCCCCTGTCTTATTAGAGGAGGGCTTGGGGGGTCATGGCGCGAGCCCCACTAGGATGGGTCGTGACAGGGTGGTATCAAAGGTGGTTGGTTCTACCATAATACAAATAGACAATGATATTGTTTTGGGGAAATCATGTCTAGTGTTTGGATTTCGGCTTTAAAGCCTACATCATCAATGTTGGTGTGGGCAGCCGATATATCCGTACACCATGACTCTGATAAACTTTATTTCAACATGGTACATGAAAACACTAATTTAGGGGAAATAAAAGATTGGTACTTGCATCAAATAAGAATGGGTGGGTTTTTCCATGTCATTTTTGTTAGCTATCTAGATACACACAATGACCATGGAACATATTGTTTCTTTATAGGATGCCTCTGCGACACATTACCAATAGGATTTGAAAACTACATCACAAGGATGACCCCCACAGTGACGAGGCTTTGGTCGAGGGACCATTTACCTTGGCATTACATCCATGTGGTGCACCTACTAAACCACCACTGGTGGAGAATCATGTTGTACCTAAAATGCGAACAAATAAGGAGTGTATGCTGGGAATGCTCCATCTGTTTTAGATACATAGACCCCTCAGGTTTTGAGGCGAGCCCTACCCTCAGGAGGTTAAGGAGTCGCTTGAGGTGATGGCTAGATTTTACAGTCTAGTGAGGAAATCAGTGGAGTTGATTGTGATCCTATGAAATGGTCCTTCTTTAGGGTTACACATGACGATGGTGGAGTTTGACCACACAGACTCTCAAAGAGTAGCCTATTTTGTGGACGATGTTTGAGTGACTATTTTTAAAGGAGTTCTCTCAAGTTATGCTAATAGAAGTGTGTATCCCAGAGATTATTCAGCCCTAATAGGGTAGTTTGAAAGTGGATAACTATTCATCAAGGTTCCCCAAACTCTCTACTTACTCGATGTATATGGTCAAAGATCATTACATCAGAGCTTAGACCTTAGACCAAGTTCTACAACTGGACATCTGAGCTAGTGTTGTGCCTCTATGAATTTTGAATTTAGCTGGAGTGCTTAAGAAAGCCATGGTGATTGAGAGAATTTTGGCAGAGCAGAGACATCATGTGGATGTAATTAGTAGGTAGACAGGTGCAGGGAACTTGACAACATGGAGCCGACATCTGGCATAAGGTTCGATATATGTGAGACGTCACCGGGGGACCAAAAAAAAAGGGATCGATAACCCATAGATATCATGATAGATCTATTCATCCAAGAGATATTAGATGTTACTTGTGTGATGGTAGTGCAAATAATGCTATATATAGTCCATCCCGGTGAGATACGGACAAGGAGGAAATAGATGGACCACCAACATAGAGGTAGAGAGAGGATCTGACATTCTCACATAGCAGAAGAGGTGGAAGTGGAGTAGGGAAAGCTGTATGTGGTGGCATATTCTTTTACCTACACTCCCCACCACCCATAAGAGGTTCACACCATGATTAGGGATCTAGAAGACATGAAAAGCTAAAACTGCATGTGGTTAAGGCGTACGACCCAGATAATCCATGAAGGATCTGAGGTACGATCTGTGTCTTTTACACCTAATCATCCATATTTATAGACACAACATCTAGTCATTCAATCTTCACCATGTATATTTTTCAAAACATTGATATTCTAGTAGATCCATTGACGTGACCTGTATGCTTTGAGACTCCTACAGGAGGAAATTCCATTATCATGCATATTTGTAGATAGTTTGATCTTCCCCTTGGAGGTGATAGTTTCAGTTGGAATGTCTTGGTTGTAGAGTCTGGGCCTTATGTCGTCATTCTCGGTATGGATTGGGTATCTTTGGTTCATGCCCATATTGATATCTTTAGGGGAATATTGTAGTGTGTTCACAATGATGGAACAAGGCTTTCCTTTGTTGTGGAAAGGGAAACCCATCCAGCACCGAATGAGATCTTGCATAGTAGGGTGAAACCGATCACTCATGAGTTGACTAGAATTAACCTTAGAGCTGTAGGTGTTGTGAGCATGCACTTCATAGAAGTAGTGGTAGGGTACAAGGAGGTATTTCTAGAAGATGTTCTGGGATTACCGTCTCATCGAAATATCAACTTCTACATCGACTTAGACCTTGGGGAGACACAGATATCCTAACCACCAAATCAGATGGATCCTACAATGCTTTATGAGATGAGGGTGCAGTTGGATGATTTTTAGATAAAGGGATTCATGAGACAAATTTTTTAATCATGGGAGTCCCCAGTGCTATTTTCCATAAAGGCAGTTGGGAGTTTGAGGATGTGTGTGGATTACTAGTTCCTGAACCAGGTGGTGGTGAAGAAAAAGTATCTATTACTGAGGATCAATGAACTCATCAATCATATGATAGGGGAAAATTGGTTCTCGATGGTTGACCTCAGGTCAGGTTATCACCAGCTTTGAGTATGGGATGCAGACGTGCCAAAAACGACATTTAGATGTAACTAAGGCCACTACGAGTACATGGTGATGCCTTTAGGGTTGAAGAATTCCACTGTGGTGTTCATGGGAATTATATACCCGACCTTCCATCCATGCATAAACCAGTGCATAATGGTCCTCGTCGAAGACTTTCTTGTTTACTCTGAATTTTTGGATAATCACACGAGACACCATCAGATATATCAAGAAGTACTCCGAGAGAACCAGCTTTATGGGAAGCTCTTGAAGTTCTTGTTCTAAATATAGTAGGTAAACTTTCTAGGAAATGTTATCTTATTAAAAGGAGTAGCAATGGACCCTACCAAGGTAGAGGAAATGTTAGCATGGGATTCACCACTGAGTGTGACCAAGGTGTGGATCTTACATGGGATTACTTGATACATCCAGATATTTATCACTGATTTATCTCATATTTCAGAAATGAAAATTTCCTTGACTCAAAAGGGGGAGCCTTTTCTATGGATAGAGAAGTTTCAAATGGATTTCAAGAAGGTGAGACTGTGATTGAAAATAAAACTGATCATGATATTTCTAGAAGAGGGTGTCGGGTTTGGTGTTTTCTGTGACGCATCAGGGACCGGTCTTGGATGTGTCCTATAGTAGAAAAAGTTGGTGATTTCTTATTGTTCTCACTAGGTAAGGCCACATGAGAAGAACTACATGACTACTGATCTTGAGTTGGCAGAGGTAGTCATTGTATTGATGATGTTGCACACTACCTAATGTTGAAAAGTTTATCCTCTACCCTGACCATAAGAGAATCATGTAGATCTTCTCATATAAGGATATGAATCTGTGCAAAGGAGATGGCTAGAGTATCTCCAAGATTATGACATCAAGATTGTCTATACTCCTTTTATGGGGAACATTTAGGAAGATGCTCTTAGTAGGAGATCATGCTTGCATCTGCTGAGCAAGGTGTTAGAGCAGTGGGCCTCGCCGTAGTTTTCCTTTGTGGATGAAGATGATGCAGCTTATCTCTATTTGATGGTTCTCACCCATCCCCTATAACAGAGAGTTTGAGAGGACCATCTTGGGAATGTTAACATAAAAAATATACATTATCAGCTATCCCCATGACACGATCCTGATTGATATTCGCATGGTGGGGACCACGTCCCCCTTTTTCAAGGATGCACAATTGTGCCAATGGCATTGCGAGAGTAGGTTCATATGGAATTTCCTACATACTCTTTTGTGGTACATGTTGGAGTGACTAAAATGTACCAAGAAAACTGGCACGTGTTCTGGTGAACAGGTATTAAGAAGGATGTGGAAAAGTTCATTTCACAATGCCTAATGTGCCTATAGGTGAAGGCTAAGAACAAGGATCTAGAAGGGTTAGATAACCCCTAGAAGTGCCATAATAGATTTTTAATAGGATATTTATGGAATTCGTGATGGGATTTCTACAAACATTTAGGGGACACAATTCCATCTAGGTGATCATTTAAAGACTCAAGAAGTTGACCCACTTCTTATCTATGAGGGACCAGTGTCTTGTAGGGTCCTAGAGATGACTCTATGTACCAGAGATAGTTCGGCTTCATGGTGTCCCTTCCAGGATAATATTAGATTGCGATAATCATTTCACACCCAAGTTTGTTTTAGGGAATATAGGAGGCCTTTGGTACTCAGGTATGCTTTAGCAGGGAATTTCATCCCCAGACCAAGGGCCAAATAGATAGGACCATTCATGTTTATGAGGATATGTGGTGGGCATGTATATTGGACTTTGGTCATAGTTTGGAGGAACACAAACCAATGGTTGATTTTTCATACAACAACAGCAAACAATCCACCATGGGCATGACACCTTATGTGGATTTTTATGGGAAACGCCGTCGGTAACTACTTTTGTAGAAAGTACACAAGGAGTTAGCACTAATGGGTCTAGGGTTGTTACGAGATACCACCGATAAGTCACAAATCATTCAGTAATAGATGAAAACTATAAATAGATGATAGAATTCTTATGATGATAGTCGACAGAGACCTCTAGTGTTCGACGAGGGGGGTATGTCATCCTTTGGGTCTCCTCATGATTAGGGTTGTAATGATTTGGAAGGGGTGAAAAGTTTTCTATGATTTTCACCATTCCTATTCAGATAATGAACAGAGTTGGAGACGTGGCATACCACGTAGCTCTACCGTCACTGTTACATCAGGTACATGATGTCTTCCACATGGCACAGCTGAGGATGTCCATGCATGGCCAATCGCACATCGTCCGCTGGGGTGAGATGGACATCAAGTATGGAGTTACCTTCATAGAGTACCCATTGGAGATTGAGTATCGAAAGGAGAGTATCCTTCATGGTAGATTTATTCCCCTAGTGCGTGTTTGATGGCATCATGAAAATCTTCAATATAGCATGTGGGAGCGGGAGGGTCTAATTCGTGTGAAGTACCCACATCTATTTGAGTAGCCTTTTGTTTTGTATTTTTGGATGTAAACCATTAATGTGTTTAGAATTATATGTCCCAGAATTTTTGTGTATTATTTTACGATATTACATGGAATTATTATGAGACCAGGCATCACAACGATATGTGATTCTGAAGCCCGTAGGGATCAGAATAAATGTTTTAAATAATATAAACTCTAAATAGTATGTGAGAGAGGTTTTCCTGAAAAGGTAGAATAACTATTAAATGAATGCATATATTAGAAATATAATGGCACAATTTCATTCAAAACAAGAACCTGACCTTAGGAGGGGCCTTACATCTCCCTTAATGGGTCTATTGTAAAAGATAGTTTTTTTATGTTTTAATGGAAATACAATAAATTAATAATTTATTTTGTAGTAATTAATTTCTTAAAGTTGGAAACCTAATCCTCCATTATTAATACCTTCTTATGGCATGTTCACAGGGTTAGCTACATAACCTTGCGAATTAAGGATTTCCATTGGAGCTTCAGACAAGAAAGCGTTGGTTGTTGACGATGGAACAATCGGTGCATCTCTGATTCGACCAACAACAATGACACACACAATGTGATGACCATTCTTCAAACCAATTGTGGTATGGGTTTATAATTTTGATTCTTATTTTCCATTTTCATGGATAAAACGATGAACACAGATCAACCCAATAACAGGTTGATCTGTAGAAGGTGCATTCTTGCAGGAGGGTGTTAATTTCTGTTTATTTTGTGATTTTGATATAGGAATTGGTTTTAATGATAATTGTTGAATTTCCATTTTTATATTCCAGTTATTCTATTAATAAGAGAGAATTGACACCATGAGGAATGACGATGGATGTTTTTTCCTCCTTCGTTTGGTGATTTTTTCTTCTCCCCTCCCAATGTTATTCACAGAGAGAATAACGAAAAATCATTTTGAATCCTTTAAACAACACAATAATCAAAAATTGGATATTGAACATCACCATGGCCTAGTGGAGGTATGATGGCGATGCCAGATAACAAACCGTCTCAGATCAAGGTGGATCGTTCATCGAGCGTTCATCAAACGGATGGATCGAGAAGAGTTTTTTGTCCATTTGGAGGCTTGAAATCAATGAAGAGGACTTCAATATGTCTTTGAAACCAAAAACATGAAGATTCACATCGGTCAGATGAATGAATTAAGAAATGAGTGATTCCTCAGGGCATAGAATTATAAACATGACATTCTAGAAAATCCTGGAGAACATGGCATGTTCACTGAAGAACACATTGTGGGGGGTCAGAAGGCTAGTAGATAGGGATTGCATGATGCACATGGAAACTAAAATAGCATTCTCCCAGGAATACATGGAGTGTGAACCCCACCTATTAGAGGATGGAGTTCTGGGAGACAGGAATCACAAACATGGCATGTGACCATCATTAATGACATGGCGGTCCTTATGCTAACTCAACGTGTATCCTAGATGATACAAAAACACATGGTGGAGTAAAAAACATTTACTCCACAACATGAAAAAAAACAACCGAAAACGTAGACTACTCTGGGTACCAGTAAACGGTCTGGGAAACATGTGCTGAATCTGTGTATGGGCACATGGCCTGGGTACACTGAGTCCTCCCAGGGTAGGGGAACATAGTGTGTCATTCTCTTACATACCATCTGAACATTCATTTACATGGAAATACTTACAACATGGACCATTGTACACGGGCAATACTAGGGGTCATAGGACACAGTGTGTGACCCTTCTAAATGGCATGTACTTCTCAGTAAATGGTTTGATCTTATTGTACACCATTCCATGGAAAACATTGGTTTGGGTAAGTTCCCATTTTCTCATTCAACTTAATTTCAAGTGTCATTTATATCCATAGGTGTATAATCCCTTAAGCAATATATTCCGAGATAGAGTTAGGTATCCCTCAAAGAGGCGCATGGCGAGATCATCTATCCAATTTAGGCCCTAGGTAGAGTGGGGTATCGATGTGACCAATCCTACTAGACACTGATCCTCTACATATCATGTGAATCAGCATGTGTCATGGTATCCTCCAAGGCCCTAGAAGTGATCCTCATCCATGTATCATGATCTTTTCCAAAAATTAGTGTTCTCCTAGAATGAGTGTTTTAGTTATCTCTTTAGATCAATCAAGGCATCAAACTCTCTCATGGATATTCCCGAAGAACAATACTCCTAGATTGGACATCAACATAGCTACCTGACTCATGGAGTGAGTTATCCTAGACAAGTTCTATTTGGAATCTACAAACATAATCCATACCGTGGGTATGCTATCATTATCGACTATGGGTGTAGTTATCAAGTACATTTGGATGTGTTTCTCTTATTGTATGTTCAATAGACATATGTTGTATATAAATGACTGCACCTTTACTTTGTGTATTTATTTTTGGGTTTTCGGGTCCCCTACTATGTATTTTTATACTCATCGATGCATGGGTTTTTAATATATGTGTCAGGTCTTATTTAGACGAGAGGACTTTTGAAAGAGTGTAGGGTGGACCAGGACTAGAGTAGGATTTCTGACTTCCTTACAGGATGTGGTGTTTCTATGGCTAAAAGAAGTAGTCCCAGAACCTCATTTATCTTATATGTTTTAAATTTTTGTTTGTAAACTGTTTTTTGTGGGCTTGTATTCTGGCACAGTTTTAATTCTACACGTTACATTTGTTGTACTCTGTTGGATGGGTTTTAGTCATATTCATGCATTTTGTTCCTTAGTGGTTTTCTTCTTTTCTTCATTTTTGGTCTTTAATATGTGTGCATGTGTATAGGTACATGGGAAATTCCTACCATGTTAGTGATATTCCTACTCAGAACTAGTCATCAACCCCTGGCCTATTGGATGCTAGCTTGGGGTGTCGCGACGTGAGCCCCAATCGGACATGCCTTGATATAGAGGATACACTCATGAGGAGGTCTGTTGTGAGAGGGGAGCTAGAAAGGTTCTTCAAGATGTTTGGTTTCAAATTTTAGTTCTCAGTCACTAGGGAATTTGAGGATTCAGCTATTAGGGAACCGACCTCAGCAATTTCTATTTTTTCCTTTAGGTAGTCGTGCATTTTCCGTGAACATGGGACTGTCATGTTTTTTCTACGAAGCATGTGGCCATATTCCAAGTCAGTTTTTGATGGCTATTTGAAATCATTTTGGAATATGGGGGAAGGTTTAGCACCCTCCAATATATTATTTTATATCTAGGCCATTTCAAAAATATTGAAATTAGCCTCATGCTCCACTGAGTGGAGAGGGGACATGTTGATGCCAACCTAAGACTATTCTTTAGGGTCCTCGAATTAGGTTTGGTTATAGAGGTGGTCATCAGCATAGGGGAATAGGAGCTGGCCATGGTCATATACACATAACAGAGTTAGTAGTTCGTGTCAGGACAAAGATCATCTGAGGTAAGAAAATATTGTTTATTAACTATGCTAGTGATTTGTTTGATTTAGGAGCTGCACACTCCTTGATGTCACATATTATTTCCCATGATCTAGGACTAGAAAAATATATGCTTACCATGCCCTTTGTTATGAGTATGCTAATAGGTCATGCCAACTTGTTTGATGTGCGATGGGGAAATACAATGATGATGAGACTACATCAGTTCTATAGGGATATCATCATTCTATAGATGAAACTATATGAAATCATTGTCTACATCGACTGGTTGTATTCCTTTTCTGATGTTATTGATAGGTTTTGGAGAAGAGTCATTTTTTATATGCGGAGTGTTCAGCGTGTGGATTTCATTGGTGAATGGATCTTTTAGGTTGGTAGTTGGCATGCATATCCTATTATTTACGTTTTAGATGAATTGTCAAAGGAATTAGTGTACCATTATGTCCTTAAGGGTTTTGAAGTGTTATTTTATATTTTCCAATAGTATTTACGACTTTACCCCCTCAATGTGATGTTTTATTTTTTATATTCTTACAGCCTCGTGCTTATGTAATTTTGATGGATCCTTATCTGATGAAACATTTTGAGTTGTGGGATTTTTGGATTTAGTGTGACGACAGAATGAAGAAGGGCTTCATCTGGCCTAGTGGTTCATCGTGGGGTGTTTCGGTTTTGTCTGAAAGAATCCAGATGGTGTTATGATGTTGTACATAGACTACCAGAGGTTGAATTAGGTGATTAAAAAACAATAATCCTATACTATTGATAAGAAATCATTTTAACAACAAAAGGGAGGAATTTTGTTTTATAAGATAGATCTATGGTATGAAAAGCACTAGTTGGGGCTGAAATAGGGAGGTATCTCAAATTCTTTTTTCACATGCTGGTATAGGTACCCAGAGTTTGTAGTCCTATCATTCGATGTTATGAATGCACTAGCCGTGTTTATGGGGATTTTTAATACGGACTTCTAGGAGTTCTTATTCCGGATTTTTCATCATATTCATCAATGACATATTTATCTAAAATGATTTATAAGAGGTGAATACCGAGCATCATTGTACTATTTTGCAGGTCCATCAATGCCAACGAATCTATGAATATATAGCCAAGTGTAAATTATAGACATGTTAGATGCATGTCCTTGGACATGTGCTTTCATAGTAGGTGTAGAAGTGGTTCAATTGAAGGATGATGTATTTTTTTCTTTGGTATCACCCAAAAATGTCGTAGAGGGTCGTATTTTTTCTGGTCATTCGAGATATTATTGGAGATTTGAATCTTATTTCTCTTGAGTAGTTACACTACTGACAGCGCTGACCAGAAATGACTTCAATTTTTCCAAGAGTGTGAAATTCCAGGAATCATTCATCTATCTGTAGGGAATGATGTTCATTTCTCTAGTGCTGCATTTTCCAGAAGAAGTGGTGATTTTTTATGTTTTTTGTGATTTCGCACATCTCGGATTGGGATACGTTCTGATGCAGTAGTGGCGAGTATCTCTTACGGTTCTAGGATGTTTTGTCTCCATAAAATTAACTATTCGACCCATGATCTGTATTTTTTAGCAGCTAGGATTGCGCTGAATCTGTGGTGACATTACCTGATTGGGGAGCTCTTTGTAGTCATCAATGATCACATTAGTTTTATGTATATATATTCTAAGAGGGATATGAACTTGGGAAAATGGATGTGAATGTATTTTCCTCAAGAAAATAATTTTTAGTTCTTGTAAACCTCAAAAAGGGGATTTTTATGGCAGATGCTTTGAGAATGAAGTTGCAGAAAGTAGTAGTTCAAGAATAGTTTAATGTGTGGAAAGAAATGGAGTATTTTTCAGGCATACAGTTCAAAATATGAATGTTTAGTGCCCGAAGGTGTTCGTTCTAGATGACATTATATTCTTCTCTGATTCATAAGGTGGAGGATTCTCATGGAGAGACTCAGAGGTAGAGATGATGTAAAATCATATTGACTTGGTTGATGCTTCATAGGGATGCTTAGAGGATGGTCAAAATCGAATGTTGTTTCAGGTAAGTCTATTTTTTTAGTGAAGATGTGTGATAGAGTCCCCTATGGGATTCATAACTCACCCTTAGTGGTAGACCAAGTAGTTTCCAACTTGTATCGTGGCTTGAGTATGTTATTTTGGTGTCTTAGTATGAAACAGTAAGTGTAAGAGTCTATGGAGAAGTCATTAGTGCGCCAAAAGGTGAAGGCTGAGCACATTGTTCCTTCTGGTTTTTTATAGCCCTTAGATTTCCATAACAATATGTCATCTGATATCTCTATAGATTTCATCATAGGGTTACAAAGATAGTTGGTAAGATACAGTTTAATTTGGGTGGTAATGGATAGGTTGATGAATTCAGCACACTTCCTAGAAATTAAGGAGTCATACAAAGTGGATTCCTTCTCAAAGAGGTATATGGATGAAGTTTCATGGTTGCCTGTTTTTTTGAGATCCATTTTCTTGATTCAGGATACAAATTTACCTTGCGAGTCTATATGGGATTAATAAATTCTTTTGGCTCTCAGTTATGACTTAGAACTTCCTTCCACACTCAGAAAAATTTGAAAACAGAACAAAAAATCCATATTCAATATGATATGATGTGTAAATTTATCTTGTAAAGTAGCAGATCATGGATGCGACACATGCCTTGGTCTGGTTTTCCTGTAATACTATCAATCACTCTTATATTATCATGGATACATTTGATTCTTTGTATAAAAGCCCATGTCATTCAACTTTTAGCTGGGTAGTGATTTGGGAGATAACTTTTCATTGTCTTCATGTGGGGCGGAGCAGGATAGTGAATGTTCAAAACTTGTTAGTGAGACGATGAAGGAAACACAAGATTAGATGATGTCATATGACAATCACTGAACGAGGCCCTTGGAGTTTGAGTTTGGGGAACCAGTATTCTTGACGATTTCCCACTGAAGTGGGAAACAAAGGTTTGGCAACGGGTGTATTCTTTCTCCCATGTTTATCAGACTCTTTTAGGTGTTGGGAAAAGTTGGTGTGGAGGAATACCAGTTATCTTTACCACCATAGTTATATAGAATCAATGATTGATTTCTCATCTCTTAGATTCACTACTAATTTCATGATGAATCCCATGTAATCGAATGTGGAGATTTGGATATAGATGGTGACATGATGTAAGTGGATAGTCCAGTATAGATCCAGGATCAATGAAAGAGGGTTCTATATGAATAGACCATTCCATTGGTTCATGTGTTGTGGAGGCATGGTGCTCTAGAGGAGAGTGCTTATGATTGGGAAGTGAAATTGTGCTCCCATCACACACTTTTTTTGAGTATTTCCTTTTTTTGTTTTACTTTGTAATGTGATGTTTGAACCATGTTTCTATAAGATGAATTGTTTCCCTGATCTATAATATGTGATAATGTTCTAACATGTGGAAAGGGGGACCTGATTCCTAATTCTGAAAAATTAATTATGATTTGATTGAACCTGTTCATTCAAGTCATTGCATCCCAAAGTGGATTGTAACATGTCATGGAGAAAGGAATTCTCTGGTTTTCATGTTTAGACTAAGTGGATTTCACTCTTATGTGGTGTATTTTGGTTGGATCGGGTATCAAATGTCGTAGGAGGTGTTCTTGGAGTCCAATTATTCACTAAAATTTTTAAAAAACATAAGGTGGGTTATTTATTAGAATTGTTGTCAATATCAGTGCTTCATGTGTAGCATGATATTTGAGTGGTATCTCACATGATGGTTGTTCAGAACCCTCTTTCTTCTATGATTGGTTTGAATTATAGTGGACAAGAATAGTTTTAGAGGTATATGATGTAATTTCTCTGACCTCTTTGGTCCAGGACATTGTGAAAATATAGACATTAAGGTGTTATGGGAGTCAAGGGTGACTCATTTCAAGAGTTTTCCAAAATCCATATTTTCCCAATGGTATGTCATCCCAATAGTGAGTCACATCAATGACCTACAATGGTGACTCACGGTGGTTTAGGAACAGTGCGTCGGGAATTGTAATTTTTGAAGAATGGTCACAATGGTGAGTCACAATGGTGACTCACACAAATAAGTCACCAAAATTGACTCATAATAGTGAGTCACCCTATTTCTACTCATCCACTGGTAGCTATTCCAATGGTGAGTCTCCTAACGGTGACTCGTCCTATAGTAGCATGTCCAATGGTGAGTCGCCCAACGGTGACTCATCCTACTACGACTATTATAATACATAGTCACCCAATGATAGAAGATCTAATGGTGAGTCATCAAACTATGACTCACCCACCGATGACAAGCAATTGTGACATACCCATTAGTGAATCATTTTCAATAGTTTGTCAAAATTTCAGAAGCATCCCAGTTTTTTTCAAGTTTCACTCCTTTGACATTTTAATTGAGGTAAAATGAGTTTAATTCCATATATTAGTGGATTTGATGATGTTCCATTTCTCTTATATAATATATTGGACACCTATAAAATCTCGAGGCATTTAAATAGTTGAACCGCATGGTCTTGTTCAAGATCAGACTTTAATGACTTTTGAAATTGTTCCCCAGTTGATATACAATTATCCTTTCCATAATATCTAGTTTCATTGATCGGATAATTTTTTCCATTTATATAAGTTTCCTTTTGTATCAATGTCCTTATAATCCATTTTTTGGATTTTATGCAGGCTACAGAGCATGTATATGTTAAGTACCTAAGGTACACATTGTGTACTGGTTACTGAGAACTAGTAAATGTCATGTAATTGAGTTATATATCTTGTACTGGTGGTTGAGTAGATGTTGTGAAAGGGGATATTACAAAGTGAACTGGTACACATCATGAATAGTGGGTACACTTCTTGTAGGGTTTAAATAAATAATTTTTAACCTAAGGCGAAGGTTTTTTTGGAATAACATATCCAGTGTGGACTACACACCATGACCCTTGGGTACACATTGTGACCTCGCCCATGCACAAATTTAAGTCATGCATTCACCAGTTTTTCTTGACCCTATCTTCCAGAATCTTTTTATCTTGACCCTATACCATTTCTAGTTTATTTCCAAAGGTGCCTATCCTTTCATATTGATCTGATCGGTTTTGGATCGTTGTTGCATCTGTGGTGAATCTCTCTGGTTAAGTGTTCTTTACAGTTCTACATTTCAGTTGATTACTCTAGAGACAAAGATTTTCATTATCAGATATGTTGATATATGTTGGATAGTCCTTATTGCCTTATTCTAGATCTGCTATGAGATCTCATTCCAAAGGACATTTCATTCATTTTTCATTGTGCGATGGGATTTCATCTTTGAGGTATGTGAGTTTCATCTCTTAAGTCAACCACTTTTGTTTATATTTCAATCAATCCTACGATTTCTGGGAATGATTATAGGGCCATCAATTTCATTGATGTATTATTTTTGTTGGTGGAATACGTTGTGGGAATGTGTGGCACAAGATTTCATATAGTTGTCCCTTCATCTATCCTACGATAATAAACCTAAATTTTCTACATTAGAAACTAGTTTATTAAATAAACATGATTGTTTTTTTGTGTGTTTAAAATGTGTTTTAAAATAGAAAAGGTGGTTCTCAGGTTTTTTATAAATGGATTTTGAAATGGTTTTGAATGGATTTCAATGAATTGAAATTGGTTTGTGAAATAGAGCACATGGGTGACACAATGTACTGATGTGGAAGGTTTAGGTTGGGGATATTGTCCATTATTTAGTTATTATATATGTGAATATATCTTGAGGTATTCCTCTTCCTCCTATGACTGTTTCTCTAGGGGACCAATATTGTTATTTGGGGGTTTTATATAGGGGGTATTCATCTCCTTCCTAGTACATTGTTCCAGGTTCAGTTTTTGTTCCATTGATTATCATGGTATGAGTAGTCTATGGAACAAACCTAATGCATTCCATTGTATTTTGACACATGTGCTTCTGTTTTGTACTAGTTGGATTTACGAGTTATCCTTGATATATATTTTTCGGCTTGTGAAAAATATATGTAAAATATGTTTTGAAAAAATATATCTTATTTTGTTTAGAGCTGTGGAAAAGGAAATGATTACCCTATTTTCAATAGAATTTATTTACTGCATATCATGCCATGTATTATTTTAAAATGAGCACACATGAATTTTTTATACATAGAATTATTATGGAACACATTTGTGGGATCCTACTAAGCCTATTAACTCACACCCTACACACCTCTTTAGTGGTTCGTACACCTTTTTCTTTATAGTGTAGGTAATGGAAGGCACAGTGGTAAGATGATGTGGTTTTTGTTAGCAGGGATGGGTAGATGGGGGTGAGATAGTCGGGGATTGTCCAGTCCATCCCTTGGAGTAATCATTGGTTTTAGTCCTTTGCAGATGGAATTTTCATTTAGAGTTTTTACTATAGTCTTAATTGTTTTGTTTTTGTTTTTTATCTATAATTAAGGGATATATATTATTAATTAATCATCTATTTCATTCTTTTTACATAGATATGTATGTCATATGGTTGTTCAAGATCATTGAAATTGTTCCCATGATTTTTTTCATTTGATTCCCAAGTGTTTCCCCAGCCCATGGGGATCGTGAATTCCCTTCATCTATGTGATGAATTGGGTCAGGTGATGGGTTTGAGAGAAACCCATTTTAGTTTGTTAAAATTTGGTATTAGAGGAGGTCTGACCTCAATAATCGTTTTCATCGACAGTGTGTTTGATAGAAGATATGATTGTAGGGACATGAGAGGTATGTTGAAATAAGTTCCTAGCTTGCTCTTTTCATAACAAGACTCATTATATCATGGGATATTGGGTTGCATGTATCTAGTATTGATTTATTTTGTTTTAAAAATATCATATTTTTTTGGTTTTCTATTTTTGATAATGATTTTTTAAGTTGTTCAATCCTTCTTATGTTTTTGTGTGTAACATTATGCTTTCCAGAGGTATTCCATGAGTTCATCGGGAGGGTGAAGCCGAATATCTTCATGGGAGCCCACATATAGATCATAATTTCTTAGAGATGATCATACGAGAAGTCCATTACATTGATTATGATGCTCCATGAGTTCAGAGCACAGTGGTTCATGTACTGTTAGGAGCTAGATGAGTGAAAAATCCATTGCAGGAGCTATTGAGCAAGAAGACACCACCCCTTATTTGGATGCATGAACATCAAGAGGTGGAGGAATGGTTGGACATGATCGATTAAATCATATACTTCTTGGAGACACCTGATAAGATTAGGGTAAAATGTGATGCATTTGGACTCAAGGGTACTGGCAAGAATTAGTGGTATTCTATGGTGCAGACAGAAAGACATGTGGGCTTGGATTGGAAGGGATTGAAAACCCTATTCTCTCAGTAGTTTTTTCAAGATTCTATGCTTTTGGAAAATTCTCACGATTTACTATTGATGTAGTAAGAATAGAGTTCAGTGTTGGAATACAGAAACTAGTTTGCGGAGCTTGTTTGTTTTTCTTGAGATGTCGTAAAAAATTCCCAGCTAAAGGCTTAGAAATACCTATAGGGTTTGCGACGGGATATCGGATACCATGTGTTCATATTGAATCATTCTACGAATGAAGAGACAATAGATACTACAATGATGGAAGAGGTGAACATGGATGGAAATTTCATCTTTTCCACTATTCTCTTCTAACTGGTGACATCTTCAATGGAATACATGGGAAGAAGTATAAGTGTTTAGACCATCGTAGAAGTGGTGGAGGTGGGTCTCTATAGTGATCCACCTATGAACAATATGTTGTTTCTCGAAGTGTTTCATTGATAGGATATTAGTGCGTAAAGGGAGGGAACACCATAAATTCATCTCCTAAGCTTAGAAGAAATGAAATAGTTGTGGATGTGTTAGTCATCAATAGTGTTTCTATCGGGCTATGACTAAGACTCATTATTGTAGGTGTTTAATAGCACCAATGACTACAATGGTGTATAAAAAGCCTCAATTACTACAGGTCGTGGTCTATAGACCTAATGAGTGAATAACTAACACACAGTAGATGAGTTTAAAATTAAAGTTGATGGAGGTCCGATAACAGTAAGAGGTATGAATCTTATTTCATATTTAATAGCAATTGATTTATTTGATATTGATTCCTCCCAAACATGTATATATGCATTATTTATGGATAGGATTAAATTTCATATATAAATTATTCCATTTACAATGGAGATAGTGACACCTCTTGGAATGAAGAAAGAGTTGTGGGTTTAGTGTCCTTGTTCATTAATGATAGTTGATAGATAGTCAATTTATGATTTCCTCATTATCTATCTGGATCTATTTGACATCATCACTGGTATGGAATGGGTTGTCACACATCAATCTAAGTATTGTATTTATCATTGGTTTTCCTCATTTATTACTTTTGATAGGATCTTTCTTGTGTTTTAGGGAGAGTGTGACCCAATTTATAGTCGTGAAAGACCATCCCCATAGAGTTCCTAAGTTAGTTGGTTTCCTATTGTGTTTGATCCAAATGAATTTGCCTCAATTGGAGGCCTTCTTCTTGTTGTTCAAGATTTCTTCAATGTTTTTCCAGAAGATTTCTCTTGTCTTCCTCCGGATAGAGAGGTAGAGTTTATGATTGACCTGGTGTTATGTACGCATCTGATATCAATGTCTTTATATCACATTGAACCAGCAGAGTTGAAATAAATCAATAACTAGTTAGTTGAACTATCAGAGAAGGGATGTATTCACCCTAATGTCTCTCTATGGCCACCACCTGTTCCATTTTATATGATATAGGATTATTCACATAAATTATGTGTTGAATATAAGAAGTTGGACTAGGTAATGGTTAAAAAAATATACATTGACTCATGTTGATGATTCATTTGACCAGTTAAATGGGGAAATGTAGTTCTCAAAGATTGATCTTTGGTTGGGTTGGGATCATTTGTGAGTTCAAGAGTCTGATATACCAAAGATGGTCTTTGGGAGTAGGAATGGACATTATAAATATCTTGTGATGCCTTTTGGTCTCACTAATGATTCAACATTTTTATGGCCTTTATGTATCATATATTTAACCAATATCATGACACTTTTTTGGTACTATTCATCAATGATATTGCAGTTTATTCAAAATACAGTGTCAGCACAAGAACCATTTGATTTCAATTTTAAAAATTTTGAGATATCACCTTTTATAAATAAATATTTAGAAATGTAGATTTTGGATTCAATAATTGATGTTTTGGGGAATATAATTTCTGAGCATGTCTTAGTAGTTGATCTAGATAAGGTAAAATATTTCATCTCATGGAAGGAACCACACAATTCATTTGAGAGACGAATCTTCCATTGTCATTCTTTGTAATACTAATGGTTCCTTAAGAATTTATCTAAGCTAGAATCACATTTGACTGCTCTTACATTTAATGAAGTGAAATTAACTTGATATTTGATGTGACAGTATTCTTTTGATGAACTAAAAAAAGTTCCGGCATCATCACTTATTCTAAACATAGCGTTTCTTCATAAGGGGTATGTGGTGTTTTTTATATGGTTAGTGATGGTTTGGGATTCGTGCTAAATTAGGATGATCACATGGTAGCTTAAGGATCTCATCATCCCAGACCATAGGAGAATAATTAACCCACTAATTATTTAGATCTTAACGATGACCCCAATGTGCTCATCTGTAGGTGGTACTATCTTTTTGGGGAAATGATTACAGTCTCCTCTGATATTAAGAGTCTATGTTATATCTTCGATTAGAAGTACATGAATCTTATATTGGAAATATGGATATAATACATTCATATCTTTGAAATAGTCATCATATACAACACAATAAAAGGGAATATTGTTTCAAATGCTCATAGAAGGAAGTTATCATCACATGATGTTTTGTAATCAATGAAGTAGTGGAGTATTATCTTGGTTGTCACTTAGTTTAACTAGGACACTCAGGATATGAATTCACATATGGTTTAGACTACTACTCAGTTATCATCATCTCTCCTTGAGTAAATTTACCAATGTCAATTGTAAGATGGTGAGTTTCAAAAGACACGTGAAAACCTTTATGGTCGAGGGACTGTATCGAGTTGTATATTTCTTCTAATGGAATATTTCACTTCGAGATCCAAGTTATTGTCCCAACGAAATTAAGAAGTTCATTCATGTTTGATTGTAATAAATAGACTTGGTCCATTCATCCATGTGCTATGAATATGTTTTAAGACATGAGAATAATATTCTGGTGGTGAGGTATGAAGCGTGAAAGTGTAGATTACATGTCCTGTTATTACAACTACCAATAGATAAATGAATAGAACTTGAAACCTTATGGTATGTTTTATCCTATTTCATTGCTCGTTTTGAAGTGTGATGTAGTATCATCATATTTTTTGTTTAGTTTCCATAGACACATCAAGGGAAAATGCTATCTAGGTGGTATTTAATCCATTGACAATGTCTTCTCATTTCATTCTGATCAAAGGAACCACTACTATAAATGATCTTCGTAAGTTGTATATGCATGAGATCGTGAGGCTACATGGAAATTATTCTTCCATTCTATCAAATTGGGATCATATGTTTAACATGAGGATCTGGAGGATACATCAAGAGGAAACAATAACTCAGATCAAGTTGAGAACAACTTACCATTAATTGACATAAAGCCAGACAAAGTGTGTAATTTAGATCCTAGAGGATATGATTCGTGCCTACATCTTGGATGTTTTTGGATAACGGGATAGCTATCCGAGACTCGTTTATTTTGAAAATAAAAATAGTTAGTAGTCGTTGATAAGTATGGATCCCTTAGTGTCTTTTTATGGTCATTGTAACACCCCATGGGTTTGAAGATAAATGCATTTTAAAATCTAGACATCAATCACAACTTTTCATCTTCTATTTTTTGAATTTTGAAAAACATTAATCTACAATTGTGATCAGTATGTCATTTGGAGTCTGATAGAACAAACATGATTTTTGGTTAATAGTGACATACCATTATAAATAGTTCTATGAATAGTAATACTACCCTTAAGAATAGTAAATAATGATTATATTTTATTTTCATAAGGTAATATGATAATGATATCTTAATTAATGTGTCAATATGATATAAAACTAATTTTACCTTTTAAATTGTTATTTTTTGAATTAACTTTGTCTTGATTTAAAATTTTAATTAATAGTATTTATAAAATTATTTTTGTAAAAAGGAGATCATTATTAAATTATTCACATTGAAAAATGGTAGGGGTGAAATTTTGGTATTTTTGTGAAATTATTGAATTTTTTATGAATAATGAAATATGTTAAAATACCATATACACAAATTATAAATTAAATAAAAAATTTATGTCATCTTAAGTGATTTAAGGCCACATAGTTTGAACTCAAATTCACATATTACTATTAGGGGTCACATAAATCAACACTATAGGTTGTCTTGTGAGTAATAATAAAATAATGAATTAAATATTCACAATTCACTCCTCTCCCCCATTATAAAAAACTTCCTCCACTCCCTCTTCTAATCACTCCTCTGATCGTTGAAGCTATGAAATGTTCTCCCCAAATAGCCTTCCTTAGTAACTCACACGTCTATGAATCTATTGGTCTTTCCAAAAGGCCAAAACCACATCCCTTTTGGAGGTTTCTCAAGGAGGTAATACCAATAGGTAAAGCACATTTTTTTCGTTTAGTTTCATTTCATGTTCATTTAATTTGTAATCACCTCCTCACCTCCTTTGTCCAAATGACCATTACAGATCTATTATCATATATATACTGGAATTATATCATGTGAATGGATGAACCCTCATCATATCCTATGTCCCTCTCTCTCTATTATTTTATGAACGAAATCAAAGTCCATGAGGATCCAATTTATAATCATTGTGGATGACGATTTTACGTTCATCAAATTATCCTTAATTACTAGGCATAAAACAATTTTTATGGTTTAACCAGATAGTAATATTTATATTATAACCTAATTATTTTCATGAACAAGCATACATACATATTAATAAATTGTATGACCAAACTAGTTCTTAATAATCATTATACCGCTAAATGATCTAAGTGAATGTCATAAATACTTCATCTAATGATTCAACCACTTTCCATGTAACAAAATGATATAAATAACAATTAAAACTTCTAGATGTTCATAAATAGTATTTAATTTCAATTCAGGAGATTTACATCTATTTTACTCTATTACATAAAAACAAGTTAACCAATTTTGAAAATAATGAAAACAATCAATCCAGAACAATGAAATTCAGAACAATTACTTATCACTAAGGCTATAAATGAACTAAAAAGAATTATGATAAACTAAACAAATGTATAATTATGATCTGAAATAATTTATTGATATGTCTAATTACATATTCCAGGAGCATAAGTTCAAGAGTGGAACACGTTCAGACTTAAGGTAAGGGATTTTCCACTCGAACATCCATTTTCACTCAGATTACTTTTTTTGGTTAATTACCTTAATAAAACACTTGTGTATTATTATTTACTACTAAAAATTATGTGTGTGGTTTATATATGTTTAACAGACTGAAACATTCCATATATTATGTGTGGTTACACATTTTAAAAGGAACTTTAGAAATTGTTTCCAAAATACAGGCCTGATCTAACGGATTTTCTCTAATTCTTACATATTTTCAAGGGCAATCTATTATCTTTTTCTAGAAACCATTATATTTATAAAATCACTCATTTAATTATTGAAATACTATCTAACTAAATTTAATTTTTTATACAAATTTTTTTCCAAATTAACTCATCTTTTCAAAGTAAAACAGTATTTATCTCATGATTTACTCAATGATTTTATAAGTGTATCTTCATATATTTCAACATTGTTGTTTATTTTTATGTATTATTGGAATTAGTATTTTGTGTCATCATATTCCATAATTAATTTTATGGTTTGTGATTATTTTGTCTGTGGATGGCCTATCTTAAAAACATTCACCAATTTACATTGAATGGTAATTGTTTATGCTTAATGATCGGGGAATGTTTTTTGGATTTCATATATTAATTTCAATATGAATATATATGTTGTTTATGTTTATCCCCATTCATATTTTGAATTCATTGGAAATAGTAAGTGTTCTGTGGGTCCCTCTATAGCCCCTCGATGCATCGATAGGACTTATGAGACAAACTACAGGCTTGGCAGAAGGCCTTGAAAAAATGATTATTTATGGGCTTGGAATGAGGAATTAATAGTATGGTTATGTTATCCCACATTATTCATTCCATACTTTAAAAAACTATATTTATTGTTCAATTGGTTATTCATCTAGTATAATTCCCTTGATTAGGTAATATTATGGAAATATTTACTCAACTCATATTACAGTTATATTATATTCATGTTTTTTAAGCCAGGTTTTCTCAATTATTCTCCTGTCTAATGTTTATGTTATATTCCGATATATTGATTACTCTTAATGAGCATTTGATCTCACCATTTCTTATGTTTCATATTCTCAGTACATGAATAATTTTATTATGAATGACATGATTAAATAACCTAGGAGTCATAGAATTTGTATAAGGAGTTTCTATGTTCTTTTCCATTTCATGTTGTAATGTTAAACTTATGTTTGTATCTTATATCCAACCATACTAAGCTAATCGGTCCATTGGGATGCTTATTCCTAATTTATATTCCAATGTAATCAAATAAGTCACCTACTATGATCAACTAGGGTAGGATCCATACAATTCCTATCCATGGAAGTTTAGTAGAAAACATGGAAACTAGATTTAGAAAATTTTGATTATGGAAGAGTCTCTAAGATAGTATTTGCGGATAAACATACAAGAACATCTTGTTATGTTTTGTAAGGAATAGATTATGTGGATATTTCCTGAAATACATCCACATCTGCATACAAGCAGGTAAATGTAGCTATCTCACAGATGTACCTAGGAGTGAAAGATGCAACACAGAGTTTCGGTCTTGACCCAGGGCATCCTTGTATATAACAACAGGCTTTCCTACACTCTTGTTTATGAAACTCCTAGGTGGTATACTAAGGATAATTAATATTTTCCTTGCATGATATTATAAAGGATATAATTTTAAAATTTTCCTCAAATATACCATGTTTATTATTAATAGATTAGTTATGCATAGAATTTCAATTTATGATAAGTATTTTTCTACATTAATATTATACATTATAATTTATACCATAATATTGTTTATGTTGTAATTTAGAAATTGTGCCCAGTGGAAGGAATGGAAACAACAAGAAAATGTGTGTCCCCTGTAGGGATTTTTCACCAATGCAAGATAAAGATGTTGGATTTGGTGTGGGGACTAGTTATAAGTAACTTATAATTATATTGGGAAAACATACTCATGTTATGAATAATAACCCTACCCATATAGAGCATCCAAATACACCACGTGCAGGAGCTATGTTTGATCACATTATGCGACAACAACCTCAATCATTCAATGGGACTAAAAACCAGTTTGTAGAATATAAGAGGATATGTTTCCTATAGAAGATATTTCTCAAATTGGGATGTAATTATAGAGAGAAGGTTGTCATGGAAGTTTATCGTTTACCAGGATATGAGAATAATTTTTTGTCCTTAATTTGAATCACAAATGAAGAAGAAGTAATAGAAGAGATTGAATTGATAGATTTTAAGGAAACCTTCCTAGAAAAATATTTCCCTCATTAACAGCGAGCAGATATAGAGAGGAAATTCTAGAATATGAGGAAGAAGGATGATGAAAATGTCGCCAAGAATGAATACAACATTATAAGCATGGTGAGACATCCTGCAGACTACATACGCAATCCAAGGAGGAAAATTGATTGATTCTTTGATGGTTTATAACCATTCTTCTAAAAGGCTCCAGTCTCCCATAATTTTTCATCATATGAAGATATAGTCTTATGTTCAATCAAGACATAAAATGAATTTTCTATGCATTATAAAATTAATGTATAACTAGAAAAGAAAAGGATTTTTGAAAACTCTCGAAATGTAAAGAAGGAAATAAGGATGATGGGATGATTGGATTTTCCATGTTGTAGTAATTGTGGAAAGAAACACCCCAACACATGCCTGAAAGGTCATGGGAGTCTGTTACAAGTGTGGAGAAAAAGGCCACCAAGCTCATGATTGTAAGGGGAAGAATGAAGCTGGCAATGTTCTATGGGAAAATTATAGTGATACCAGATATTATTCACAAGAATGTCCTAAGTGTCATAGAAATGTTCCCTAATGAAGGCCAAGGGAGTAGGTCCACGCATATGTGGTCACAACGGTGGAGGTTGAAGTCCATAATGATCTGTTTGTAGGTACATTGATCATTTCATCAAACATAGGAAATGCTTCATTTCATTTAATATCATAGCATTCATTTGTATCTTCTTAGTTTTCGAAGAAAATTAGATATGTAGAATTTGATTTAATAAAGGATATATCATTCAAGAACCCTAGAGGATGTATCATTTCAAAAAAGGTGTGTCTATTAGTCCCTGTAATTACACATAAACATGATTTAGTTGCTGACCTTATCATTATACGAAGGACTGAGTTTGATATAATTCTATCTATGAATTGGCTATCAAATAATGATGTGAAATATCTATTGCAAGAAAAAGGATGTTACACTTTTTTATAATTGTGTGGAATCCCATATCTTTAGAGAAGAAAAATCACCATCTGTTTATCCTCTATATCGAACCCATGTAGATATAATTAATTCAATTATTGGGGAGGAATAAAACCCAATATCTATGGCTGAGTAATGCAATATTCAAATTGAATATGTTCATATAGTGAACGAATACGTTCATGTATATTTATAGGATTTTCCTGGACATCCTCTAGTGCTTGAAATTGAATTTTCTATGGACATAATTGTTGGTTCAATGCCCATATTAAATACTCCTTATAGAATTGACACCATGGAGTTATTGGGGCTAATTAAAAAACTATAGTAATTTACTGATAAAGGATTTATTTTCCCTAGTTTTTTTCAATGGGAAAAACTTACTATTTTTCTATGTAGAATGATGAGTCATTGAGGCTATGCATTGATTATAGGGAAATCAAAGGTATTACAATAAATAATAAATATAATATATAACTAATTAATGATTTATTTGATCAACTTCATCAAGCACAATAATTTTCTATGATTGATCTTCAATCTGGATATCATCCATTTTTTGTGATGAAGTAAGTCATTCCAAAAAATATATTTTGAACCAGGTACATGCATTACAAGAATACAGTAATACCTTTTGGACTTGCTAATGCACCATCTTTTTTCATGGATATGATGAAAAGTGGTTTCATGGAATTTCTTGATGACTTCGTAGTGTGGTTAAATGTTAAAATTTGGATATACTGTAAAAGCACTGAAGATCATGAAAATCACAAGAGCTCTATTATGATTACTCTTAGAAGAAATTAATTATATTTAAAGGTTAGAAAGTGTGATTTTTTGTTCCAATCTGTTTCCATTATAGGCCATATTTTCTCTAGATATGGAATATATGTAGTTCCAATGATGTCTAAGGATGTGCAAGAATGGCATACTCCAAAAAACATAATTGAGGTACATGTTTTTATTGGGTTAGGAGATTAATATCGGAATTTCATTTAGAACTTCCCCCGTTTAGCCAAAAAAATGACCAAGCTCACAAGAAAAGGTGTTAAGTTCATATGGACCAAAGAATGTGATTTTTTTTGAATAATTGAGGAGGAGGTTACTGAATGATCTGATCCTAACCCCACCATTGGGGAATGGTGGGTTTGTTATATATAGAGATGCATCAATGAAATTATTGGATTGTGTCCTTATATGGAATGATCAAGTGATTGACTATGAATCTAGGAAGCTAAAAATTAATGAACAAAACTATACAACTCATGATCTTATGTTGGAATTGATAATCATTGATTTTAAGATATGAAGAAACTATCTCTATAGTGAATAATATAATATATATACCTATTGAAAGAGTTTGATGAATATTTTCTCAAAAAAGGTATAAAATATGACGAAAATATGATAGCATGAACTTCTCATGGATTATGGTTGCAATATACACTACCACCTCAGGAAGGAAACTTTTGTGGTAGATGCTTTTAGAAAAAATGATCATGGTGTTTTGAACAAGATGTGATTTTATATGGGTCCTATTTTCATAGATCTAGTAAATATGGATATGGGAATAATCATGGTAGCTGAAACATCAGTACTTTTTCAAATGGTTTCCAAACCATATTTACTAGAAAGGATCAAAATTTCTCATATTTATGCTGAATAATTTGAAAAAAATTAATGTTGTGAATCATGGGAGATTGATTAACTTCATATATGAAGATAGAATTTTGAAATTCAAAATAAGGATTTGTATTCCTGCTATTCCCAAGCAAAATAGAAGAACTATTGGATTATTATCATTGATATAATTTCACTATACACCACGGTGTCACAAATATGTATAGAGATCTAAAGGAAAAGTTTTGGATGGAAAACATCATGAGGGAGATAGCAGATTATGTTTCAATATGTTTGGTTCGTCTAGAGGTGAATGCTAGAAGACAACATCCTATAGAAGTCATGAATCCCATTACTATTCATATGGGTAAATGGGATGACATTTTGATGGAAATTTTCGTGGGGCTACCAAAGACTCTAAGAAAGAATGATGTGATATGGGTTATTATTGACCGTCTTACAAAATCAGGACATTTTATTGCATTATGAGAAGATTTACCACTTTAAAGATCAGAAATACTATATATTAATGAATTTGTAAGAATTAATGGTTTAACATTATCAATTTCATCGGATCATGATCCTCTTTTTACATAACTTTTCTAGAAGAGTGTTTAGAAGGCCATAGATACTGATCTTCATTTGAGAAATGCCTACCACCACACAATGATGGACAATCATAATAGACTATTCAAATATTGGAGGACTTGTTGAGTTCTTTCTCACATGACATTCAAGGATTGTCAGATCAGTATTTACCTATTGTATAATTTTCTTATTATAATAGCTTCCATTCAAGTATTCAGACAAAACTATATGAATAATTGTATTAAAAAAGATGTCATACACCAACTTTCTAGGATGATGTTGGTAATGAAATATCATTGGAGTAGAATATGTTGATGAAATAATGGAAATGTGAATATTATCCAAGCCCGTATCAAAACAGCTCAATGTAGGAAAAAGAGCTATGCTGACAACTGAAGGATGGATTTGAAATTTCAAGAAGGATATCATGTTTTCATAATGGTATCTCTGTGGAAGGGTATTATATGATTCAGAAAGAAGGGAAAATTAAGTCCCATGTGAATCATAACTTCTGAAGTTCTGGATCAAAGTGGAGTTGTAGCTTACCGTTTGGAAATGCATCTAAGTCTCTCCAGTTTTCACAATGTGTTCCACATATCAATGATAAAGAAATACATTCGAGACACAACAAATGTACTATCCTATGAAGAAATAGAACATGAGACTAATCTATCTTATTTTGAATATAATTTCATGATTCTTGATACTTGATAACAAGTATTGATAAATTAGATGACATGTCTGGTAATGGCTCTTTGGAGGAACCCTAAGATAGAGGAAGAAACATGGGGGAAAGAGGAGCTTATGTTGAAGACATACCCTAATCTTTTTAGTTAATATTTTTTTAATTTCAAGGAAGAAATTTTTATAAGGAAGGGAGAATGTAAAACCCCGTGGTTTTGAAAATAAATTCATTTTATAATATAGACATTATACACAACATTTCCTCTTTATGTTTGGAATTTTGAAAAACGGTCATCTAGAGTTGTGAACATTAAGTCATTTAGAGTCTGATAGAACAAACATTATTTTTTGTGAATAGAAACATACACTTATGAATAGTAATATGAACAGTATTATTCCCTATATGAATAGTATATATTGAAAATATTTTATTTTCTTAAGGTAACAAGATAATTAGATGTTAATTAATTTTTCAATGCGATATAAAACTAATTAAACCATTGAAATTGTAATTTTTTGAATTAACTAAGACTTCATTAAAAAATTAAATTAATAATGTTTAAAAAATTATTTTTGAAAAATGGATTTCATTTTTAAATTCTTCACATGAAAAAATGGTATGGGTAAATTTTGGGGTTTATCTGAAATTCTTGATGTTTTGATAAATAGTGTAATATGGTAAAATACAGTATATACAAATTATCAGTTAAATAAAATATTTATGATATTATATGTGATGTAAGTCCACTTGGTTAGAACTCGCATGCACTTATTTATAATATGGGTCATGTAAAGCAACACTATTGGTTGTACTGAGGGGAAAAATAAAATAATGAATTAAATATTCAAAATTCACTCCTCCCCTCCACTATAAAAAACCCCACCACTCCTCCTTCTCTTCACTTCTCTATGACATAATTCTCCTCAATATTCTGACCAAATATCCCTCCCTAGTCACTCCCCAAATCCCCGAAACTCGTGTTCTTTCCAAAAGTCCAAAACCCCTTCCCTTTAGGATGTTCCCAAGGAGGTTATATAAAGAAGTAATGTACATTTCTTTTTCATTTAGTTTCATTTCACGTTTGTTTCTTTTATAAACCTCTCCTAAATTACTATTTCTAAATGAAAATTATAGATCCAGTATCAACTATACACTATAATTATATCATTTGAATGGAAGAACCATAATTAATACCCCCCTCTCTCTCATTTATTTTTAAAATGAAATCAACGTCCATGAGGTTTCAATATACAACCTTCATGGATGATGATGTTTTGTTCTTCATATTATCATTCATTACTAGTCATGAAACCATTTTGATGTTTTAACCTGGCTTTAATATATGTATTAGAATATGAATAAGATTCAGGAACCAGGATACGTACATATTATTAAATCGTATGACCAAACTATTTCCTATTACTGTAAATACCACTAAATAATCTATGTGAATGTCTTAAATACTTTATACAACAATTCAACCTATTTCCATGTATCCAAATGATATATATTACAATTAAAACTTATTTATGTTTATAAATAATGTTAAATTTTAATTTTTTAGATTTACATTTACTCAACTACATTACATAAGAACAAGTGAATCAATTATGAAAATAATGAAAACGAACACTCAGGAATTATAAATTTCAATATAATAACTTATCACTAAGAGAATAAATGAACTAAACCGAATTATGAAAAACTAAATAAACTTATTAATAGGATATTAAATAAGTTATTAATTAGTATAATTTCATATTCCAGGAGCTATAGTTCAAAATCGAAACACGTTCGGACTTAAGGTCACAGTTTTCCACTAGAACATCAATTTTCATTCAAGTTACATTAATTGTCTAATTACCTTTAGAAAACTCTTGTGTATTATTATTTACTCAAAAAAATTATTTTTGTGGGTTATATATGTTTACAAACCTGAATCATTCGCTATATTATGTATGGTTACACCTTTTAAAAGGAACTTTCTAAATTGTTTTCGAAATACAATCCTGATCCATGGGAATTTCAGAAATTCATACATATTTTCATGGGATCTCTATAATCTATTTTTGGAAAACATTATATTTATAAAATAACTCATTTTATATTGAAAATACTATCTTACTTTACTTTTGGTTTATACCTATATTTTTCCAAAATAACTCTTCTTTCAAAGTAATAGAGTATTTATGTCAATATTTACTCATAGATTTTATAAGAGTATCTTCATCTATTTCAACAATCTTGTTGATTCTTATAAATTATTGGGACTATTATTCCATCTTATCACCTATGATATATAATTTAATATTTTATGATTATTTTGGCTATGAATGTTCTATCATAAAACCATTCACTAATTTACTCAGAATGGTGAGTGTTTGTGCTTAATATTCGGGGAAACATATTTTCATTTCTTATATTAATTACAGTATAAATGCATATGATGTTTATTTTTATCCTAATTCATATAAAGAATTAATTTTAGAAAGAAAGGTTCAGTTGGGGATTTCTGTAGCCCCTCAGGGCATCAGTAGTTCCCCTGAGACAATCTATGGTCTTGGCACAAGGCCTTGAGAATATGATAATTTATGGTTTTGGCATGAGGCCTTCATAGTATGGATATGTTGTCCTTCCATATGAATTCCCTCATTATTAAAATAGTATATACGGTTAATGTGGTTATTCTACTAGTATAATACCCATGATTATGATATATTATAGAAATATTTACTCAACTCATATTTCTACCATATTATTTTCATGTTTATATGGAATATGTTTTCAATTATTCACAATGTATAATGTTCATGTTATCTTATCCTTTATTTCTTACACTTACTGAGGATGTGATCTCACCCCTTTCTTATGTTTCATTTTCTCAGGGCATGAAAATTTTTATTATCAATGACATACTGAAATAACTAAGGAGTTATGGAAGTTGTCAAATGAGTTTCTATGTTGTATTCCAGTCATGTTGTAATGTTGATCTTATGTATGTATCTTGTTTCAAATAATACTAAACAACTCGGTCCTTCGGGATTCATATTTATTTTTATATGAAAATGTAATCAAATAATGCACCAGCTCTAGGAAGTTGGGGTAGGGTCCTTACATTCGACCGTGTAGATCACCTCTTTGTTGACAAGAGGTCGGTGAAGTAGCTTTGTTGGACCATGTTTGGTAAAAGAGATATATTCTATGATTCGGGATCTTTGATGATGCCAGTTTACAACCTATAGTTGACAAAAATAATATGTTGATTGGTGGAAACATTCATTTTTGTTTTCTATTGGTGACTTGGTTTTCTTGAGAGTTTCACTTCATTTGGATCACTGTTGGTTTGGAAAATCGGGGAAGTTGTCTCCAGGATATATTGGACCATTTGAGATAACAGAACGGGTTGGTTGGTTTTCTTATCAGTAATCATTTTTGATTCAGTTGGGGGAAATCCATGATGTTTTCCATGTATATCATCTCAGGATGTATCACCATGATCCTGTTCACATTCTGAGTAGGGATGAAATTGAGTTAGATCCATATTATTTTGTTTTGGAGAAAAAATTTTAGATCCTAGAAGCTGATGAAAAAGTCATGTATTGGAAATTTATTTCAATGGTTAGAGTTATGTTGAAACATGGATTGGATTATCGTGTGACTTGGGAGCATGAGTCATTGATGAGGGAGTATTGACATCATCTTTTTGTAGGTGTTATATCATCCACAGGATAGCCCAAGGATTGAATTTATTCATGGAAGAGAGTTTGTAACACTGTGTTACCTTGATCAGGTAATTTTTTCACTTTTTCAAAGGTCCCATTTGGATTAATGTCCATAAAATATGGTTTTTGGGTTTTCCACCTACTATAGAGAAGGTACATGTTGTGTACATGAGGTAAATTTCATTTACCAACTACTTAAAACTGGAACCAATTGTGTAACTGAGGTATACATCGTGCATTGGCTATTGTGTACATGTTGGGAAAGAGGATATTATGATGTGAACCTATACCCATTATGAATGGTGGGTACAGATCATGTAGGATTTATATGAGGATTTTTTATCCTGGGGAGATGGTTTATTTTTATTAACATATATAGTATGGACTACACGTCGTGACCCTTGGGTACACGTCATGATCCGGATTGTGCCCTTGTTTAAGTCAAGCGTTCAGTTGTTTTTCTTAGTCTTTTCATTCCAATATCCATTGTTCTAAAACCTACACTGTTCTTATGGAATTTTCAATGGATCCTCCCATTCAATTTCGATAAAATAATCTTTGGATATTTGATTTATCTACAATGTGTCTCTCCGAGTAAATGTTTATTCTGGTTCTTCATTGTGGTCGATCCCGATAGCGCACAAGCTTTTCACCATTGGATCTTTTGATTTATTTTGGACGGTCCTTCTCATCATCTTCCTGGTTCGTGGTGATGTCACATTCTAGTGTCCTTTTCCATTGTTGGTTTTAGTGAAGATGGTGTTCATCTTCAAAGTATGTGGGTTTCCTCTCTTCTAATAACCTATTATGTTTATATTTTAATCAATACTATGATTTTTTGGTTTTTATAATAGGTTCTTCATTATCATTATTGTAATTAATTTTTGGTGGATTCCATTATGGGCATCTGCAACCTCAGATTTGGCGTAGCTGGTTCCGTCTCTAACCCATGATAATAAACCAGCTTGTTTTGTTTTATAAATTGATTTATTAAATTATCATGATTGTTTGTGTTTAAAAAAATGATTTTAATAGTGATATGGGTTTTCCATATTTTTTTATAAATATATTGTGAAATTATTTTGCATAGTTTTCAAGGTATTAAAATTGGTTTGTGAAATTGAGGACATGGGTTACATTGGGTACTAAGGATGAAGTCTTTTCATGTGTCCATCTCCCATTGTTTTTTGATTATCAATGATCTTTTTCATGGGAATTATTCTTTTTCCTAGGACTGTTTTTCTTGGGGACCGATATTTAAATTTTGATGGAATTACTAAGGGGGGATTCCTTTTTTCCTAGGCCCATGTTCTTAGTTCATTTTTTGTGAACATAACTATTTTGGTATTGGTAGAATTCAAATTTGACCTATATTATTCCTTGGTTTAGTGATACTTGTGATTCTATTTTGTAATACATGGCTTTCTGAGTTAGCATTGATATGCTTGTTTATGCGTGTGAAAACCTATATTGAAAATAGGATGTGAAAAAGATATACCTAATATAGTTTAATGTAGCGGAAAATAGAAATTTTAACCATGTATTCTATAAAAATGATTTAATTTATATCATGAATTGTTTTTTTAAAATGATCATACATAATTTAATAAATATATTCTTTTTTTTGAAACACCGAGGTGTGATCCAACTGAGCATGTCTGTTCAAACCTAGTGCACCTCTTCGGTAGTGCATATACCATTGTTTTTCTTATAGTTTAGGTAAAGGCAGGGTTCCACAGTGAGTCAGTGATCTTCGTATCAACTGGGATGGGTAACCAGTGGTCATATAGTGGGGTTTTTCAATGCCATCATATTGAGTGGCCATTGGTTGTAGTACTTTGTAGTTGGAATTTTCTTTTGGAGTTTTTGATAATGTGCAGTTGATCTGTTTCTATTATTTTTCTTAATGTTTTTGAATATATAGTAGTAAGTATTCATGTGTTAATTTATTATTATATAGATATTTATCCCATGTGTTTTTTCAATTTTGGGGAAATTGTTCTCTTGGTTGTGTCCATTGATGCCTAGTTTCTTGTCACCAACCCGTGCTGATCGGGAATGCCCTTCGGGTAAGTGATTGATTAGTTCAGGTGACGGGTTAGAGGGAAACTCAACATGGTACTTTAAAATTTCTTCCTTGTACATTTCCCATTATGATGATATTGAGGCACCACAAAAAAATTTCACATTCTTTGGAAAAATACAGAATTGTGGATTGTCTATTCATCCATGTAGGGATCCATTCATCTTTCTTTATTTTGTGTATCATGAGGGGTAGGTGTACAATGTTTTCCTTGGCGAGGATAACATAATTCCAACTAAATAATGTTAACTGAATTTATTTAATAACAATATACAGGGGCTAGGAAAAAGTGAATCACGCTTATTTTTTATTATTTTGTTATTGTTAGTGTATTTTTATGTGCTAATCACCCACTGATAATCATGGTCATCAGTTGGATTTGTTTGTGCACATACAATGTCTTTGGGAATTATGGATGTTGGTTTTTTATAATGAATATATATATATATATAAATGATTAACCATTCAAACTTGGATAATAAATAGATTCCCAATGATATTTTGGATTTTTTGATTACACACTCAATTTATGAAATGGAATTGAATAATATGTCATCTAATAAAACTAAATGAATTATGTTATGTTTGTGATAGATTAGTTGTGCAAGCATTTTCATGAGGGGAATTGAATTGATGTGATTTATTTTTCTTCTTAGATGTGTTGTTGGGTATGGCTATGAGTTGGGGGTTTGTTTTGTTTAGAGGATGGATTGAGCAAGATGACTTTGAACAAATATGATTGTAGGGGGTTTTATGGATAGTTCTCCGTGAGTTTCTATAGGATTAGCTTCACCCTATGTCTCGGTGTTGCTACCTTTTTTTAGAAATAAAGGATGTACAAAGAGGGTAATGCAATACTACTTTAGTTTTTATGGCTCTTCACTTTCTGGGGTGATTGTTTTGTTTATAGTTTTTCACGGTAGTTGAACTGGTAGAGATGAAATGAATAAATAAATTATTAAATTATAAGGATATTTTTATATTTAATTGGATGGGGGTATTCATTGGGTTTTGGTCTGGTAGTGTTGTTGTGAATTTTGAGGTAGTAGTGAATTTGGTAGTGTTATGGAATGGTTGATTGTTTGTGTGAGAAACCATAGGTTGAGATTAGGTGTTTTATATTATATATTTATAACTTTATTTCCTTGTGATTTATATACTCACCATACTTATTTGAGAACTATGTGTCGAACAAAACCATTTTCATGGGGTAGGGTTTCTTACCCAAACATTTGCGTGGGAGGATGGATGGATGGCCACTCAGTATTCCATACTCCCACATCCAGGCAGTGATGGCCCAATATTCCTCAATAAGGTGGTGGTTTGTGAGGCCCTGGTGTTTGTGGGTTTGTTCTATTGACCAAGTGTATTTATGATGTGATTTTTTATGCTTCATAGGGGTATATGGGATGGGTGTTGTTGTGGCCCTGGGGTCCATGTGTGGGATTTGTTATGGAAGTCTCCAAAGGTTCTGTAGGTGGGATGTGTTGTGGTATGTAGCCTATGTTTCTGCGGATGAGATGCGGTAGTGAGCCCATGTTGTGTGTGGTCAGGTTTTTATGTGATTATTTTTGGAGATGTGGGAGAGAAATGAAAATTTCTATTTGGTTTTGAGAGAGACTAATCCTTGGGAAAGTCATGTGGGGTACCCTATCATCAATTTTCTTAATATATTACTTAATGTGACTATCATTATGTGGTGATCATGCCTTGATGTGTTGGGGATTGTTAAAATACCTTATTATGTGTTGTTGGATCTTACATTTTTTCATTGGAGAATTAGTAAGGTTTCCCACATTTTTATGAGAGACATTCTTTTTTGTACTAAGTGTACCTGTATGATCATCCTACAATATACAACACCATTCAAGTTTCGTGGAATACTACTAGGACAAAGTTGGCCATTACAAGCTCATATGTTGGGATAGTTGTGATGTCACTACTTAGCATTAATTTTTGGTGTTTAATTTGAAGACAATTGTTTGTATCATTTATAATTTAACCATTCATGTGGGATGATTTCTATGTTCTTTAAACATGACTTTTATGATGTTTTGGGTAGATAAGTCTTATATCTCGATCATGGAATCTATAAAAAGTGTAATTCTTCCCATTTTTTGAGATTTGTATACCATTGATGTTGGTTTCCACCCCATAGAAAACTAAAGGTAGGGCTTTTGGGGCATTATCTTCCTCTCTTCATTGCTAGTCATAGTGGGAATCATTGTATGAAGGGGGTCATGACACTATAAAACCTCATTTTGAAAAGTGTGGAAGGGGACTATAAATTTAACAAGAAATAACGCAAAAAATAAGATTCCAATTTAAACAGGAGAATGTTTATGGGAAAGAGAAATTATATATAAGGAGGGGAATCCATCTTTTAATATGATGTGGATTATTAATTACATTAACAAATTTTCAATAATGAAGATAACTCATCAAAAAGGAATTTCATTATTGAAATTTTCTCCAAATATAAAAATTGTGTATACCATATAAATTAAAAAAATTTCTCATGCAGGAACATTGGAACATAAGACAGAAGATTGATTTATGAAAAAACTTTATATTTTTTGAATGATATCAATCATTTCCCATAATAAGTATTTTCATGAATATATGTGACGATTCTAATTTGAAAAAAAAAATCATAATATAAATCTAGGGGAAATATGTACATCATAAAAATAATTATTGGTGTATAATATCAATGCATGACTCGATTTATAATGATTTATAGAGAAACCATTCCAAATGGTCTACCAACTGAGTTGAATTTTATTTTATGAAAAATATCCTAATTTGGATTGTTAAATGAAATTAATCATAATATGATAATGTATAAAAAATCTATGGTATTGTAAATAATGTAAAATATATTAAAAAAATTAAATTTTGTGAATGAAATTAATCATATATGAATGAACTAGAAATTAGACCAACAAACCATTATCATTGATTTTATATAATATAAAAGAACTATAATATACAGTATGATAGAAAAATTTCATTAATAATTCATTTTATTACCATATTCATGCTCAAAAATATTCATAATTTTCATCATTAATCATTATATATATATATATATATTTGTTATTTTTAACTTATATCCCTAAATCAGGAGTTTATAGTATTTCATTTTTATACTAGGTGCACTGAAGCAGTTCCAGTATTGATTCCTAAAAATTTCTTCATCCCGAGATCATTAATGCTTTATAATGGATTAGATAAATTAACTTATAAATTTCAAATTTCCATTAATAAGTAATTTTGTCTTCATCTAGGGTTTTGAAATCAAAAATTGATACTTTGCTGTGACTTTTATCCTACCGAGGGTGTTTTTCTAATGAATTAGTTAATTATTGATGTTTCCAATACATACTAAAAGAAAAATAATTACATACAAATTTATTTTAAATTAAAATGGTAATTATTTTTTTATAATAATCCCTGAAATAATTTTATATCATTGTCCGTATAGGTGGCTTAACCAACCCAAACATGAACAACCCATGATTATTGTTGATTTTGATGTGATTTGTTCATAATATCACTCTAATATTAGTGTAGTGATAAAATTTTATTTTACAATTTTTCGATATTTCATAATTAAAAAATGAATATAATAACCAGTAATGAAAATGGAAATATTAAAAAATTTGAAATTATTATTTTCCACATAGCATACATGTTTTAAATGACAGAATTAATGATAATACATTTTTCAATGATATCATAAATACGATCACTAATTAATCCTAGAATAACCATAATGATATCATAAAAATTATATTTATTAGTTTTTCACAGTATCATAACCATATATGTTAGTTGGTTATGTAAATATAATTTCAAATCAATCATCCCATTTCGATATAGTCCATAAGAACACATGGTTAGAAATTTAATTTTCCATAACAAGTGTAAATAATTAAAAAACCATCATTTCATAGCACAAAATATTTTATAAGTATCATGAATATATATTATATTTATTATTATTACCATCCATGTAATGTGGTTAACAAAAAGGAATAAATATGTTTTCTTGTTGTTGTAGTCCGCTTAGACAAAAAAGATGCTTTCTATTTTCATAGGGATAATGTAGTTAAATATTATAATATAATTATAATAACATATATGTATTATAATTATAATGATTTTATAATTTTTATAAATTAAAATAAAATTATATATGTGATGAATTAGGATAAATGAAAATAAAAAATGAAAAATCTATTATAAATCAATACCTTAATACAGTGGTTTTCTCCATTACAAATGGTGTTAAAACCTTAAGGGATGATATTTTGAGAGGGTAAAAAATACATTAAGTGACTATGATTGTCTATGATATGTTTGATATGTTATTGGGATGAACATTGGGATTTGTGCTTTGAGGGGATGTGAAGAGAGGACACCTTGTTTTATAAGTGAAAAGGGATAGATTTTTGGTAAATACCCAAACCATTTCATTAATGGGAAGTCACAATAAAGGAGAGTGGCTATAATATTTATAAATAATTATTTCAAAAATATAAAATAGATATAAAACCCTCTACCACTCATTTAAAAACATTTCTCTAACATGTTAGTGCTTTTAACTCTAAGGTTACTCATTTTATCAATTTTGGGTTTCACTATATTAAATAGTGTTTACATTGGTAATTAATCCAAAGAGTAAAAAAATAAAATTGTATATATAATATAAATTGGACCTAATGATTCAAAATATGGAATTAAATTTGTTATTTTTTTTTATTTTTATAAATTTAAATTTAAAAATATATATGTAGAATATATGTACATTTGTTTTTGAAATATATGACATAAATTATAAAATATCAATCATTAGTTTTACTATTATAAAAAAATAAATTCAAAATAAAATACACCTATAAAATACCTATTTGGAATTATAAAAAATAATCTCATTATCCTTCAATTAGAATTTATATTCAAATTATTTAATATAAGTCGTGTTAATTTTAAAAATGTTATTTTGTATAGTTCACATGTAATTCAATTATTTTAGAAAATTCCCAAATATTCATGGAACAATAATTTTGGAAATAAATATGAATAAATGATTCGATATTTATATAATTTTGAATTCAAATTTATTAATAAATTTATAAATTAAAATTAAAAATAAAAAAAATCAATTTATTGAAAAATGAAATTTACAAACATCAAGTGTTCTTAATAATAATTAATATCAATTTATAATTTTTAAAATTCAAATATATTAGTCCCCATATAATAATATTTTAAATATTTTAAATTTGAACTATTATTATAAAATATATTAGAATTAAAAAAAATCATTCTTTAAAAAAATTAATGTTCCTTTTTTTCTAAATATTCTTAAACAAATAACATGCAAATTAATTTTTTATATTACATTTTTTAATTTTACTAGAACATTTATATTAAAATAATTATTCAAACATTTTATATACATTAGATAATATTTTAATAAAATAAATTATAATTTTTTTACATAACATATTCAAACACAAACACACACATTAATATATATAAACAAATTTGTCAAATTTTCATACACTATATTTTATTTCAATTTTAGATTTTTTATTTTAAATTTACTTCAAATTAATACAATATAGCAATATACATATTTAATATATATAAAAAACCATATCCTTAATGAACATATTTTGGATGAATATATTTTTAGTTACCATATTTGCAATAAATATATTTATAAGGGTCTGATTTTATTTCTAAATAATGAGACAGAAAATCATTCTATATTTACAATGACATTTTATAAGGCATATTTCTTGTTTAATATTAATTTTTATTAATTATTTCCACTTTCATGGTGATCTTCATCTATATAGGTTGTGATTTATATTGGTTATCTAAAAGATTTAATATAATTAAAGACGGTTCCAAGAAATAGATATTTTATTAATTTCTATATATTTTCCCTTATTGATTTATACGCATTTAATGGTTTTATTTCATAAACAAGGGATAATAATCTATGTTATTAAGGACATAATTTTTTTATTCCAATTTTATAGCCCTGAAATTATGAATGAATAGTGTGACCTCAGTTTGGTTTATACCTTATAAGGATAATTTTTATTCATATTTCAATACATATTAATGAGTACTGAAACATTATTTGAAATTATTGAAAATAATAATTATAATAATAATAATAATAATCATCATCATCATTATAATCATAATTTTATTTTCGATAATGGATCGTGAAACCTAGGGGATTATACAATATCTGAGATGCATGTTATTAGAGACATGGTAAGTGGAAAAAAATTATATGTAATGAAATCCAACACTGAATAAACCTTTATGACTATATGTATTGGTGAAATTATATATTACATATGTAATTTTTGATATTGTAATGAATTATCATTTCACAAGAATTGGACATTTTAAATTTACATATTTTGAGTGATGATGTTTTTTTTTGGTTTAAAAATTATCCAAGATACTGGTAATTTTTTTTTATTTCTCATTAAACATATTTTATGTAGTTTTTATGAGGTTTTATGTGAAGGAATCCATAGGTGTGTCCACACCAATTAATGTTGAAAAAAAATAAGTATGGAGGATTAAGAAAAGTTTATTAAAGAGAGGTTATTCAAAATATTAACTCACATTGTCATGTATTTTAAATAATCCATGCATAATATTATCTATTTAGTTATTCTTTGCAAAAGATATAAATCCCATTCTAATGAATAATAATTTTTTTAATAAATATAATACAGAGATATATTTCAAACACATAAAATTGTAGACTAATTTACAAAAATTAAGTTGAGACCGATCATAAGAGGATTAAAAATGATGACTAAATAGATCATTAGATGAAAGGTATTCCACTTCATTAAGAGTATTTTTCATTGGAAGAAATTATATTACATGTAATTTTTTTAAATAAAATCCTTATTTTCTTTATGTTTTAGAGAGAATGATTCTAACACCTGAGATTCAACTAATAAAATGTATCATTAATTTATTCTAGTATATAATAAAATTTATATATTATTTTATTATTAATATAATTATTAATTGTAAAAAATATATGTTAATTAAAGAATTGTAATTACTTACATTTGTCCTTGAATAATAATTTGATTTATTATAATAATATTTTTTTACCAAATGTATTATTTTGAGATAATTTTTCTTTTCATGCAATAATAAAAATTCATATATAAATAGAAATAATTTTTTTGAAATTAATTTTTTTTAAACAATTATAATTTATAAATATTAATCAAGTGTAATTTTTAAATTTTTCTACAAAAGATCATAGTGAAAATTGAGAATACATTTAAAAAAACACCACAACATTTATAATATAAAAAGGTAGTGGTCATAAAAATAATATTAATTATTTTTAATAAAATACGTAATGATGGATTAATATTACTAATTTTTAAATAATAAATTTAATTATAAAACTAGTAATGAGATTTTATAATTAGAGTAACATATTTTCTAAAAAAAAAAATTATACCATAAATATGTAATATATAATGTTTAATTTATATCGCATTTTTTAATTGAATTTATAAAATGGATTTCGAATTTGTAATCAATATTTTAATATTATCTAATAAGGTAAAGTTCATTATTAGGCCAAAAATTATGTAATCGATGAATCAAATTAATTTACAGTGGATAAAAATAAATAATGTTAAGGGTTAATGGAAAAAGGCATAGAATACCTAAAAACAAATCCAAAAAATTATTTTTTTCATTTTTCTTAATTACATAAAATAATTTTTCACTCTTATTTATAATCAAAACTCATTTTAATAAATGATACTTAAATGTAATTGGCCAAAATCACAAATTAATCAATATTTAAACCAAATAAATACACCACTATTTTGATATAAATACCCCCATCTACCATTTCATTATACTCAAAATCCATTAATAAATAACTCAATATCAGTTCTCATATAAATGTTGCATTATAAGATTATATATTGTTCTAATGTATTCCTATAAAATTTTATGAATCTATTTTTTCTTTTAAGTGTTCGTAAAGTCTTTACTATTTTATATTTTATAAACTACCAACATTGTTTTCTTTTCAACTTAAAATGATATTATAATTAATTTTAATAACATCCTTAATATTTCATAAAATTTTTATCATGATTTATTTTAATTATAGTACATTGGTAACATTTTACAATTCTGAAGCACTCTTATAGATATAAAACATACAAAAATTATGTAAATTAAGGAGGTTGTGGTTTATTTGTATGGACAAAAATATTTGTGTAAAAATAGTGGATGAAGGCTATGGATTCAATTATCATAGAGTTAATAACCCTTATAAATGACTTTTGGGTATTAACATGGCCTTAACATTGTGACTGACACAATACACTAATTGTATAAATATTTTAACCCTCTTAGATGATATGATTTGGATAATTAATGAACTATTTATGAATAATAATTATATATTTTGTACAATTGGTATAACCTAATTTACTTGTTTCTATTGAGTATAGAATATAAATTTATATTATTGTTTTCTATAATTTAATTAATAAGAGTACAAAATGATAAATTAAAAAAACAAATAAGATCATGAAATCTAAAAAACGAGGTAATTTATTAACAACATGTATTTAAGAAATTATTTATTAAATTAAAATATAAATTTATAAATTTTATGCATTTAAACTATTTAAGAATAGAAAACATAAATATAATTTATATCCTGTGTAATTTATTTAATTATTATTATTATATAGGAAACACGTTTGTGATTAAATAAACATGTTTCTATTCTTGGGAGATAGATGTTCTACTTTTATCTCCCTATTATATTAACTTTGATTGAAATAATACCCAATTTTTATAATTTCACTGTATCAATTTCAATTTCTTGAATCGAAATTCATATTATGAACCAATTAGTGTTTTAAATTATTTTTATAGTTTCTATTGAATATTTTTTCATGAATAGAACCTTTTAAAATGTTTGGAAATCAATTTCATAGTATCATTACATGTTATTTGATTTATAACCAAATTGATAATGGGAATATTGTACCCAAATATTTAAATAAAGGTTAAGAATCTTGTTCTATAATTTTATTTTCAACGATCTATTATTGAGAAATTTTTAAAAAATAATTTTTATAACTATTTTTTAAACTATTTTAAAATTAATTCTAAATGCGATGTATTTCTAAGATTATATGAAAACATTATTAAATGTTATGAAAATAATTTTAAGACACTCACACATATATTACAATATACTTTAATAAATATTATTTTTCAATGTATTTAGTAATAATATTTGATTAAAAATAATATTTAAAATAGAATATTCAACATTTATATCAATAATTAAATGTTATTTTTTTATTTTAGTTAATATATGTATAAAATTATTAAATTTATTTATAAATTCCTCTTTAAATTTCATGTATTTCTACAAATGGTTTTAATTTTTGTCATTAAATCATCTATTATCCTCTCTTTCTAATAATTTTTTCCCTCAATATCACCCTCCACATAAATTGATATTATTCTAAAATAATCCATTCGAACTTTATATATGTTCTTATATATATGATGTGATAAAAGTTAGGGTTCTATTAGAGAAATTAACCATCAATACTTTTATATTGATTAAATCATAGACTATGGATAAACATTATTTGACAACAAATAAATTTTATATACCTTATTTCATGATTTATTAGATAATGATAGGCATAATAAAATCAAATAAGACCGAGAGTCCTACAATATTAAGGTCATCAGATATATAAAAAATTAAAATTAAACATGAATACAAATACATAATTTATATCTCTATAACATTAGCATATAATCCTATAATCTTATAATAATGTACAAGATGACTTGGGGATGTGTAGAGGAAATGGGCGAGATAAAAAAAAATTAGGTAACAATTAATGAATTACATGTTGAATCTAATACATGTGAGTCAATAATCATATCAAGAAGATATAAATGGTGTGAGAATCATAAAAAAACATTGAATAATGACATAACATGATAACATTAATGAAATATTGGAATGTGCAACCAATATAAAACATGACATCATAAGAATATGTCAAAGATAAAATCTGAGATATCATAATATAGGGTGCATTTAATAACCTCCCATTTATCATACATGGAATCTCATGTGATGAAAATATTACCCAATATAATAGAGTATTTTATATATCTGGTAACACTTGTTACAAACATACCACGTACCTATATTTGTGTACCACCTACACCATGCAACATAACTTCATTCATAAATTTAATTCCCATTATTATAGATTATGGGTTACATTAATTACATTCACTAGTAATTTAATGATAGTCATACATAGATGAATATTCATGAGTGAAAATGGGTATGTGTATTCATAGAATAAAATTTTTACACGGAAAATCATAGGTTAATTTCAGCAGTATAACGGGTATACATAATGATTTTTTAATGGTTTTAATAAGTGAAAATTGTGATCCCTAATTAAAATGGAATTACAAGGTTATAAAATGTAATAGTAAAAATCAAATTCAAACTTAAAAAATTTGATATAAAAAGTAATAATACAAGGAAAGTGATTGAATAAAGTAGATATATAGTTAATCCCTAATTATGACATAGAAAACAACTTGTGGAAGGTTATAATATGAGGGAAAAAGATTAATATTTATTATAAAATCAATTTAATTATAATGATATATTTATAAAGGCGTGAAAATAAAATTAAAAATTTATTTAAAAGACAAAATAAAATAATTATTATTAATTTAAATAAATTGAGAGAAAAAACACTAATGTTGGGGGGAACTGTTAAAATTTTTGGGGAATTTTTACCAGAATGGGAACTCCATTATATAGAATTAATGCGGGTTGGGGATATGAACTTAATTCTCAATGTGGTTTGAGTGAAGAGCAGTATGATATTGTGTGGGTATTTATAACAAAATAGGGGATATTTTTTTATTAATATATAAATTTTTTTTTCATAAACTGTACCGTAAAATTAAAAAAACCACAATAATTAAAATATTTGTTCCAATTATTTCTTACAAATAGAAGTTTTTTTAAATATCTTATGATTCCAATAAGTAAAAATATAAAAAAAATACCATTCATGATATGAAAGTGAGTCTTGTTGATAATGCATTTTTTATAAAATGGTAAAATATAATTTTTGTTATGTAGGGTTGAATGAATTTGTATAAAATTATTCAAATAACAACTATGAAAAAAAAATTTAATGTTAATCCTTTTTTTCAGGTATACCATTAAGTTAATTTATATCATTTTTTAGGAAATTATTTTAACTCAGTAGATACCTTATATTTGTATCATATTTAATTTTTTCCCAAAAATTTGATTCCCTTAGAATATTGGGATTAATTTTTCTTGTAATAATTAAATGTGTTGGTTTCAAAAGATAATATTTATTTTACCAATATAATTCAATAAATATTACATATTACAAAGAAAAATGTTTCTTAAAAGGAAAATACTTGTTTTTATAATAGTACCAACTTTATATCAGTTATAAATATTACTATGTAGATTATAAAATTAAAATTTAATTTTTTATATAAATAAATTTTTTTTAAAAAGAGAATATATGAAAATAAAATTTTTATTAAAAAATATTGATTATATAAAATTTGTGTTTTAATTTAAACACTATATTTTCCAAAAAAAATGTTGGTTATTAATATATAAATATTATTTTCATCATCTAATATTAAATTTTATATATATTTTAATAATTAAAACAAATAAACATAATCAATATTTTATTTAAAATTAGGTAAACACATTCAGAGTACTAGGGTCTAGATACATAACCCCTTAGTACACCAGTGTATTCCCTAATTCTATGTTGTTCCATACTGGTTCTTATTTTTCTATAATAGTGAGAATTGTTTGGTTCATGGCCCTATTGATCTTGAAATTATCCTATAAATGGGTTTTTTTTAAAAATGTAGTTTTTTAATTGTTGTTTAGGAATTCATAACAACAAAATCTAGAAATTCCATCTCTATTAGATGCTTATATAAAAGGTCATCCTAGCATATGATTTTAGTATTTTATGTCACCACTTCTTCAATCTATGTTAATTGAACATTATATAAACTCTTAATATATACTAATCATAGTTGTCACTATATGATGGAAATATAATGAACTATTATATTTATTTATAGTGTTTTATATATGAAATGATATATTTTATAATTTTTTGAAATGACCATAGTGGTGCAAGTATTTTCTATAATTACATTATATAATAAAGTATTTATTGATTAAAATATCCCCCCTTGATAAATTAATCCCTTTGAATATAATTTTGTACCATATTCTAAATGTGGTTACATTAGTTTCATCCTTTCTTATGGATCCATTATTTCTTAAAAAACATTGTCTTCCACCTAAACACTTTTAACACATGAGTGTTCTTAATTCATAGACGATTTTATATATAATCTATGATCTTAACCATATTTTTATCATATGAAACATCATTCACCAAGTTTACCACCTCTGGATTCACATAATGTGTGGGGAATGGTATGTACTTCTCTGAGAGGTATACATGGAACACATCATGTATAGATATAGGTTAGGTTGGAGTGTTTGTCAATATGTAATATCTCTAACGTGATTAAGAATCTCAAACAGGCCGATCTATATTGGAATAAAATTTACCATATTTTCATGCCTCATGAATTTCATCCACAATTATATATAAAGGAACACCTTATCTCTACACCTAAATGTAATGTTCTCATTGAAAATTGTCTTTTTATATTTTTTTAGTCATTATAGGGTTATCTTATTCCATTAAATATATTATATCATCTCTATAATTAGTTTAATATGATTATTTACAGAAATATTCTTCTGAACAAATTTATTCTAGTATGTTGGAGTGTTACAAATATTTCCATATAGATCCTTAAAATGTTCAATTTGGTTTCTAGAATGAGAAATTTGATATATGATAACTTGACTTGGGGAAGGTGTTGATCACAATATCACGAGATTCAATTTCACAAGATCTCAACCCATCTACTTGAGTTTGAGTAGTTATTTTTAGACAAAATGTCTATATGTTGGTGATAATAAGTACCAAAAGACCAAAATATATCATGTTCACACTAAAGGGTACACCATAACCCCATGTGAATAGTTAGATCATTATATTTTATAATGAGGTGTGTTATTCTATGTATTTATACCAAATCCTTTATAAAAATCATATATTTCTAAGTATGATTGAATTATTCAATGATTGTAATGATATGTTCTTCGTTTATTAGTCATGTGAGTTCACTATAGATTGTGTAATTACCTATTGATGTCTTATGGAGTCGTACAATTTAATCCATGTCAATGTTTTTCCATTTCTATAATGGTAAGGGAAATGGTTTCATCATACCCTTATAATTATATTGTTCAGTCATAAAATAATGGAATGTCATGAATTGAGATTCAGATACTACAATATCTAACTTCATGTTATCCCACCACAAATTTTCCATTAGATCTATAATAATGTTAGTTATTCCTAATATTATAGAGAATGATGATCTATACACATCATCTGAAACATCACTCATTAGATCTAGTTTTAATGGGACACTAATGGATGTTCAAATCCATGTGACTAAATCTGTAGTAATGTTGAACTCTTGAATATTCTATATAATTATTTATATGTTCTCATCTTCTTTTTTTCCTCACTAATCATCTTAATATTGATTTTTTTATAAATATTTAGAAAAGGTGGGACAAATTACTTTTTATGATTCCCATTTTCATCCTTTAAATTCCATAGACGATGTGTCCAATTCTAATCATCATTATGTAAAGAATTCATGGATCCCTTATACATTTAGAATCATAAATTATTGTCAAATTATATAGAAGGTAATTGGTAAAAACATAATAATCATAATTTGTTCCCACTATCAGTGGTGCATATTGAGTTCCTTTTCCGTGAATATAAATAGGAGTCTTTTCTTATCCATTTATATGAAATATGTTTCTTAATATATATATTTTCATCTAATCATAAATTTTAACATCATTAAATATAAAACTAGATGATTCATTGGATAATTATATTTATTTATATTTATTCAGTGGGAGTCACTAGCTATAACATGGTCACCTTTCATGAGTAAAAAATCTAATTTTAAACACATTATTGTTGATAAAAAATCCTTTCCCACTGGTGGATAATGTGAGAATAAGTTAAATTATTAGTTTCATCATTATTTATTTATGAACTCCTCTAATTTTTATGTATAGGAAATTTTTAATCCCATTCAATTAATCATGTTTTTTGGGGGTGAAAATCATATTTTTTCTAATAAATCAATGATAGAAATCATTTAATCCTAGAATACTACAAATCCCAATTAAAGATATTTTTATTGGACATCCATAAATTATTTCTATTTTTGATGGATCTATAGAGAATACTGTATTGGTTATAGAATTCCCCATTAATGTTTATCAGTCCATCCCAAAATCACATTCACTATAATTTCCATAAAAATTTTAATGTACAAATATATATTTTTTCGGTGCATTGATAATCCCTTTACAACATATGTTCCTCTATTTTTTATAGATAAGAATAACATTTTTAATTATTGTCACATATTTTTATAGTACTCAATAAGGAACATATTCATTATGCCCACTAAAATAGTTAAATCATTAGTCAGAAAAAATGTAAATTCCTGGAAATCATAGTGCGCATTGCTATTATGGATATCATTCATGGGGATATACCCAATATTTAATTATTCAAGATAATATTATAACTAAATATCCAATGTAGAAATGTACTTAGAATAACATAGCCGATTTAACAAGTCATAAATCCTCAAATGAGGGAACTTATTCTTTATAATGATTTCATTTACATCATATCAAACTATGATGACACACATTGACCCACACTTCTTCCTGATTTATTGGATTTTAACACTCCATTTTTAATCACATGCACATAAAAACACTTTACTAATAGTATTCTACAGTTTTGTATTCATCACAATAAGTTCAACAATGTACATTATATATCGAGTCTTTGATATTAAAAAATATCCTTTAATATGTTTGATTAAGAATTGAAATAGTTGATTAGAAGGAAGATTAAAAAATTATTTGGGAAATATATGACCATACTCCATTATAATGATTTTGTTATCGAGGATGATCCTTTAATTAGTAATAATCATTTGATAATGATATGATTTCTCATATGTTAGTAATATCCATACTTTTTTGGGTGATTATAATGTGGATATATCCTCCTCCATATAACGTTGTTCAATTAGATGTCGATTCTTAATATAGATTTTAATTCCCTTTTAAAAATTATGATGTACCAATACAAAAAATATAATCTATACCAATAATTTAATCATATAATTATAATGGGAGAATAAAATGTTTCTTTAACAAGATATTTTCAATGAAATGGATTTTGTAATAGATATATTGTTTGGATGTAATAATTTCCACATTTTCCATTTACACTGATCTCTTGACAACAATGTTTTGATTTGCTATTGGAATAGTTTTAAACAAATGATATAAAATAATTCATAGTACTAGAATTAAAAGTTATGTTCATTATTCTTGACTGAACAACTATAGTAGGGGTCACTACATCACTACTATGATCCACCTTTGTAATTGAAATGTGATAACCTCTCCCCTTCTTTAAAGTAAGTGGATGTTATTATCATCAAATATTATTCATAGCCACTAGTTTAGAGCCTTGGATCAAATAATTTCATTTTTCTTGTAGTTGAACTCTGATAAAGTAGGATAAATATTGAATTGAGAATTCATTTAAACCATTAAATTGGTTGGATTATCCCATCTTCATTAGCCATATTGTTGCCCAACCATACCACACTTATAGTATTTCATTATCTCATTCAGGCAATTTCATTATTTTCTCATCCTCCAGAACAGATTAGTGGTATGTTGGACCCTCGTTCTAACATTTTATTTCTCATTCATTCAACATAATTAAATTCCATTGTCTACTCCATATATTCAAATATTTCAGACCATTTAGTTTCACTAATATATATTTTTGCTTCGAGGGAACATTGTAAATTTCCTCAAATATATCAATGTCATGATTCAAAAAATCCCTTTATACATTTTTTTTGTTATAATAGAAAATAAGTTTTCAAATTTTATATCATGTTCAATGAAAAATATTGTGAAAAATACCTTAGGTCTTGTTAATTTTAAAAATCCCAAAACGTATTATATTGGATTTGGTGGTCAGTTTACTATGTTAGAAATAGATATAAGGAGTAAAATACCAAGGGACTAAATAGTTTAGTAATTATGAAAAAAATAGATTCATATATTAATTTACCCTTATATTGTTAATCATAAACATAATAATATTATTTTTCTTGAGAAAACCATTATAAACATTAGAATATCCTTGTATATCAGTCACAATACCCTTCCGGATATCATAGTTAAAGGAAACTAAAGAATGGGGAGAGATAAGTTGATCATTATGGGTATGAGTGTAGTGAAATATATACTAAATACAAATGTAATAATATATATATATATAATGGTAAATTATAAGAAATTAATTCCATTTAATAAATAACTTAAATAAAAATAATTTTTTTCCTTGAATAAATTATAATCAAGTTATTCCATATAAACACTTACATGATCTCAAAAATTAACTATGGATATCATTACAAGTAAAATAATCACAAAGACATCAATATATAATCACAAGATGTTATAATGTGTCAATATATACATCATAAATATACAATCAAGTACTCGTTCCTATATATTATACATAAATAAGTAACAACATTCAAAAAACCTGTTCATGATTTTATAATTATACATACTGATTCATCAAGGGGATGTAACTATACAATCCAATAACTTTCTAAGTCAAATTAACTTTTTATATTTATGAGGAAACAAATAATAAATTTAAATATTCATACTGATAAAATTCATATGAAATGTTTAAGAATTATCCAATTAATTAACATAATCATAAACCATCTGGAATAAAATAGAAAATTGAATAAAAATAGTTAATACCAAGTAAAAATGATCATAAACCATATTTAGAAATAATAAATATGGTAAAATTATAATATATTCTCACTTTAGAATATGAAACATAAGGTTCATGGTCATTGAATAATATAAATATCATTGAAATTTCATGAAAAATCATTCCTGCTTTAAATACCCTTTTCAATTTAAAAATCACATGTAAAATTACATATTGTTGTGCTTAATGGATGAGGGAAAACCCGTTTGTTTGACCCCTCCCACCTCTTTTGTACATCATTATATTTTTAAATAAATAGTTAAAATATATGGTTTTGAATGGACTTCATGGTTATTCTAATAAAGGAAATATAATGAATAGACCACGGTTACTCAGAAACCCATCACCCGATCTGAAATGTCACATACTCAAAGGGAATTCCCGATCCCCATAGGCTGGCGACCAGCACCTAGGAATTGAACGAAAAAACTAAATGAATGATTTCTCATAACATGAATGAGAAAACACACACACACACACACACATATATATAGGAAATAAGAAATAGAATAATTCTAACAAATATATATCACATAACTATAAGGAAAACAGCTGAAATAGAAAAACTATAATAGTATCTAAATGATCCAAAAGATAGGTCTAACTATAAGTGACTGAATACCAACAGATAATCCAATGATGGCATGAACAACCTCAAACCCTATCACCATAAAATACCAATCCTAGTAGAAACCAACCTCACCACCTCACAATAGTGCCTTGACGTTCCGTGTAGTTGAAGACAAAAAAAGGTCTATGCACCACAAAAGTAGTGACCAAGGTGAGAGCTAACAAGCTCAGTAGGATCCCATCCATGTTTTCCATAACAAGCCTCAAGATAAAAAATCATATATGATCATTTTATTATGAAAAAATAAAGCCTGACATTATAAGTAGTAATGAAGTTTTTTAGAAAACATGTTAAAAATTTCCCTTTAACATTGTTATAACCAAAAGCCAATATAATAATTTCAAATTAGATGTTTCCATAACATTTTCCCCATGAATAACCATGAATATAAAGGTTTAATGAGAAATCCAATCAATAAAAAGTAAAATCACATATATCACAGCACTAAATAATACTACAGGTCTAGGTAGTAGAATACTCGCAACAACATAATGAAGTGCATAACACATATCCTAGAAAAATGGGTCTAGGTTGTAGAGGAAAACTCCTAATTTAATCCCCCCCAAAATTTCATTATTGATCTCTTCAAACAATGGGACGAGGGACCACAATCTTTTACCATGAAAAACCTCCCTAATAAAACAAATAATGTACAATGGCCTCAAGATAAACCATTCACCTATGTAACCAAGGAAACCCATTTTCTCAATTTAACAATTCAATTTCAACCACATGAAAACAATTCAAATTGATTTATAATCTATATATAAAAATATATAGAATACCATATTTCTTTCAAAAACATTTTTATACTGACATAATAATTATTCCAATTTCGTAAATATATTTTTAATAAAATTTGAAAAGAATAAAATCATGTTTATTATAATATGATAGATATGGAACCACCTTACTCAACGTTTGGGTCAAACACACCCATAATGGAATCCAAATGCAATTAATATCAATAGAACTGTGAAGAAATCCCATATAATAAAACCCACACATCAAAGGATTGATTCAAAATAGAAGACATGGGGTTTTCATATAAAATAAATCCCACATAACATAAGAACGAATGTCTATTTCACCACAAAAAGGCAACGAATTGACTTTGAGATAAGATATCACAACGAATATAGATGTGGACAGTATGAAACATCAAACATGGATAACTGGAACTAATAACTCAAGGATATGTCGCTATCGCGATCAATCACAAGAAATAATCAAAGAGAACACTTTCCAAATGAGACTCATTGTAGATGAAACATTGAACCAGAGATGATCAGATCAATCTGAATGGTGATCGACATTTGAGAATAAAATATGAGCTGTTTAGGGACAAGAGCTAAGAGGATCGGGAAGAAAAAGTCTGAGAAAAATAGAAAAATGTGTGACATAAACCTAGGTTCCAGATGGGTCATGACATATACCCCTTTTTCATGATTTTTTGTCCATGTGGGATATGTTATAATGAAAACCCCTCTCCTTTTATAGAAAATATTATATTTAATCCCTTCCCGATGTCAACATTAGGTATGCAATGTGTAACAGCTCATGAAATGATCTCCCCATTGAAGACCTGAAACCAGATCCTTGTAAACGATGTGTACTTCAGGTTAAAATTGTGTGCCTCTTCTGTAATATATAGTATTCCCAGAAAAATTACATAAAAGTGTTTTAAAACCAAAACAAATCATACAAAAAGGGGAATCATACCCAATAATGGTAATAGGATTTTACAAAATCCCCACCATATGGACTCTCCCTCGCCTAGAAGACATGTAGAGAATTTACTCCCTAAAAAAGATGATGCCACTTATCCCTCATCAAATACTTGTCTTCCAAATTCTCATAAAAATCCAATCCTTGTTGCCATTGAACTCTGACCAACAGAATTGACATCCCACATAAGACATTCTATATAGAGTCAATGATCTCCACTGGTTTCTCCAGAATAAAAACATCTAGTTCTAAATCAATTTCTTCCCAACTCAAAATGTGAGTGGGATTATGGTGACACTTCCTGAGATATGTTATGTGGAAAACAAAATGAATTCCTATTATCATAGCCATAAATTCTAAATGATTAGAAAAATAACTAAGATATATAGTAATCTCAAATGGTCAAACATATCCTAGATCCTACTTTACATATTTTCTATGTTGATAGTGACCCAAAAGAGGAGAAACATTCAAGAAAACTTAGTAACCAATTGAAAACATTAAATGATGATATGGCCGATCTACAAATGATTCTTGTCAACTCTAGGATATAACGATATGTTTTCACACCTTCCAAATCCTTTCAGATGTCTCTTGATCCAGATGTGATCTGACCAAGGCTACTTCTCCCACATACTCCAAATGAATATGTGATCATCACAGTCGACCATAGAATTCCAAAAAATAAGCCTCTCTGATCGAATACATACAACTGTTGTTTTAAAAAATTTCTTACATTCTAGATAGATATCCCATGATCCACATTAATCCAAGACATAGGAACAAAGTGTATCCTCTAGGATCTAAATTACATGCTACATCTGGACATCTTTTGGTGGATGATAGGATGTCCTCAACTTGACATGAGTCCCCTTTTGCTACTGAAGACACATATAGAACCTTGTTTTAAACCTAGGATCCCTATCTAAAACAACAAAAGAAGGACTCCCATGTCACCTCATGATCACCTACACAAACAACATACCCAGATCATCATCTTTAGTGGGGTATTTGATCAGAATGAAATGAAAATACTTCATCAACTGATCGACAACCACCTAGAAAGATTTTTTCCATATGGTGGACATGGAAAATGAATAAAAAATCCATTGAAAAATCAATCCACATCTAAACCAGCACTGGTAGAGATTGAAGAAAACTATATGTCTTCATGTTCTCTACCTTTATCAATTGGCAGGTGTAATAGTAGGAGACATAGTGTGAAATGTCATGCTTCATACCAGACCACTAGAATTTTCTTCTCATGTAAAAATACATCGTTTTTTATCCTAGATGAACATACCATGATGATCTATGAAAATAAAACAAAATTAATCATTTCATTGATTTTAGGATGACAACTCTATTTCTGAAGTGATGTATTCCATCTTCCGAAAGAGACCAACTAGAAACAGTCTCCACGCCATAAGATTTTCCTAAATCTACTGATACTCATAATCATGTTTTTGAATTTTCATGATAGAATCTAGGAGAGATGAAAAAACTTGGACACTGGTCAAAACCATACCTGAGACATATTCTTAAGAATCCAAGTGCATCTGTGAGAAAATCCCTATAAGATTCAACTCCTTCAATTCCATATCAATATGTGATGGTAATTTCAGACATAAAGTGTCTCCAACTACATTCCTTTTCCCAAGAGTGTAGGTGAAGTTAATGTCTAATATTTGAATGTTTTCTACCAATCGAAATTGTCTTAGATTCATGTCCATTTTAGAAAAGATATAGCTCAGACCATTATGATTAGAGAAAACATTGAACATATCCCCAAAGAGATATTTCCTCCACCACTTAAGCACATACATCACCATGGAAATATAAAAATCATTAGTGGGTTTGTACTTATCTTGTGGTCACAGATGATGAGATACATAAGAAACCATATGATCATCCTATATAATCATTTATCCCAAAACAGCATGTGATGCATCTCAAAACACCACATACCCCATACCATTTTTAAGTAAGATCAGAACATGTTTCGATGTCATTATTCATCTCCATTCATCAAAATAAGACTGGAAAATGACATACTAATATAATTTCACAACCTTCATGGTAATAGAAGTCAAAGGTAATGATAGAATACCTAAATAATTGATGAACCGTTAGTATTATCTAGAAATAAAAATGAAGCTTCATATCTCTAACAAATTTCACAGTTCCTTCCAAGAAAAATAGACCATCACCTTCTCGGGATCAACTAAGAAGCCATGCTCAGAAATTATATTCCCCATGAACTTTACTTATTGAATCCAAGAACCAAATTTTTAACACTTTCCATATAATGGGTGACTTATAAAAATATCAATAACCAAACTCAGAAGGGGCTCTTACTCATGCTCACACATTGAATAATCCACAATATCATCCATGATCACTACCACAAAAGTGTCATGATTATGATGGAATATCTGATTCATCAAGGCGTTAAAACTATTGGAGTGTTTGTCATACTAATAAGAATAAAGTGTTATTCATAATAGCCATAACATCTCATGAAGGCCATCTTTGGTAGATTAGACTCCAGAACTCTAAGTTGATGATAACCCAATAAAAGATCAAAACCCGAAAACCACTTTTCTCAATTCAACTGATTAAAAAATCATCCAATTAATGAAAAGGATAGTTTTTTATTACTATTACCCATTATATATACTGATAGTCCACATATAAAATAATTTAACCACCATCTTCCTTGGAAAAGAGAATAGGGTTACTAAGGTAAAACACTAGGGTGAGAAAAAAAATTCCCTAGCAGTTCATCCAACAAAACCTCAAGTTCTTTTAACTCCCTAGAATCATATGGTATGGAGGTATCTATATCGGCTGCATACGTGGAACTAGGTCAATCATGAAATCATCATCTCTCTCTCTAGAAGAATAATATATAAGTTGTCTAGGAATGCGTCAGGAAAGTTTTATACAATAACAGGAATACCCCCAACAATTGAAATGTCATCTGGATCAAGCACATCAACAACTAATAATATCATAGGATCTAGGCGGGGCAGTCGAGCATAACCTGGCCTTCGGTCCCACTCTCCCTAAAACGCACGAGAGCTCCAATATGGAAAATGAAATGAAAAATACTGATGATAAAAATCAAACTCATCTCGATGATAGGAAATACAATCAATACTGACGATGAGGACAAACAGATCCAAATCAAGAATGATAAAATCCCAGACCAACTTCATGTCACCTATCAAGAATGAACAAGGGCACCAGAGCCCCTATTATAAACTATTTACAAGAGGTGTCAAAAACTCTATTATAAAGGGAATATGTTCTGTTGGAAGTTTAAATATATCATCAAAATGTGCCGATATAAATGAGTGGGAAGTATGAGGATCAACAAATGTAGTAGCTACTGAATCGAAAATAAGGGTAATACATCTAATTGTTTCCAGACTTACATCAATATCCATGTGAAAAAAATCTACTACATTTAAATGCTTTACCCTTGAGTCATATGGTTGGGTCCCTCTAGTCATTGAAGCTCTTGATAGAACCACAATAGCCTCCAGAGCTAAAAAACCATAACCAAAATGAGTTGTATTCATATCCTGATATAAACAGATATAGATGTCCAACATATCAACAACTATTTCATGCCATCGTGGTTAGAGGACAATAATGTCATTTGTGGCCCTCCTTTCCACACTGGTAGCAAGAAAAAGGCACACAATAAGATGCAATGGATAGTTTGGAGGAGGCTTGCTACTGAGAAACACCTCAACAACTCCATTTATAATCCTTCCACATTCTCTTCTTCCTATGCATTCCACTGAAGCAATAACCAGTTGGAAGTGAAGAGGCGACAACATTCGACCTTGCCTGCCATTTAAATATCCCCCATTATTTATTTATGCAATGTATTCACATAGGTGGAAAGCTTCAACATGAACACATATGATCTAATGTCCTTTCACAAATACTATACGTAGTTCTGCACCTTTATCATGTCATTCTATACCATGTCTGGAGAAAAACTGACAAGTTCCACAAATTTGTTTTTGCAGACTAACATTAACAACTCTACCTATAATAATGATAGAAAATATAGAGATTTTACCCACATCAGGAACTCTGGAAGATACCTCTAAAAGTATTAGGTTTTGAAAGCCTTCCTATCCATTCTCCCATGTCTTTCTACCTGGACCATAGAGTCCCACCAACAATAGCCAGATCCCTCAATATTGAAAGCTACCCACATCACCCTGATATTCTCAGGTATCTATAGGAACTTGAAGATTTGATTGATTATATACATCCAATACTCCACCACTCGAGGTTCAGTTTTCCCTTTAAAGGATGATGGATTCTCAAAGAAGAACTCTTTTTATCGATCTCTTTCTCTTCCAACTTTGTGTTGTACTTCAACAACTGCATTCTGAACTCGTGTAACATCTGGATCGACAACACGGACTGCCCGTACATTAGTCTCGAGGAGACTCTGATCTATAGGTGTATTTCCTTAAAGAGAATCAGTTGTACCCTCCTGATGAACCTATAGAGGATGTCTCGATGTCATAATGATGTATACCGAAGCATAATAATGATCAAACATAAGAACAAATCTCATTCCAAACTAGAAAACTGATAAGAAAAAAATGTTATTTTAATAGAAAAATCCAACACTAGAGAAACATATCTTGAGATCCCATGGTAATAAGAATAACATTACAAAAATATCAAGCCAAGAATTCAACAAAACATACCTATCAAGTAACGAAAATTCTATCTCTAGTCAAAACGACATAACAAGAAAATATTTTTGAGGAAAAACCTCCCTATGATAATAAACTGTAACAAACTAACCCGAGTTTCCCTGAATCCCAACACCTACCCCGATCTGTCACATACCCTAAGGTCGTTCCCAATCTTCATGGGCTTCCGAAAAGTACCCATGAATCAAACAAAAAAACTGAAAGAATTTTCTCTCCCAACCTGAATGACCACACAACAAATATTAAGAGAAAAGAAGAAATATTTGAAAACTAATATATATATATATATTCCATTACATTAATGAAAACATAGGAAACAAAACAACTTTAATAGTAGCTAAGAAAAAAATATTCGACTTTAGGATACGTAAATCCAGTAGATACTCCTATGACTGCATGAACCAACTATAACCATCTCATCTCCAGCTACCAATCCCAACTGAGATGAACCTCACCGCCTCACTTTGGTACATTTCCTTTCCCTACACTAGAAGACAAAAACATTCTACACACCACCAAAGTAGTGCACTGGGTGTTAGCTAACAGGCTCAGTAGGATCCCACCCAGGTGTTCCACAATAAGTCTCTATATAATAAATATTATATTCTCATTTATAAATAATAAAGGCATGATAAGTATTAAATAAGTTTTATAAAAAAATGATAAAAATTTCCATTTTATACAGATCTATTGAATGTATGTATAATAGATTCAAAGAAAAAATTTCCATAAAATTTCCCACAAGGATAATCATGCAGGTCATGGCTAACTCTGAAATCCATGAAAAAAATAGAAGCATTGGTATCACAACAACCATGAATAGTATAGGTCTAGGTAGTAGAAAACTATTACAAAATAATAATGTTAACATAAATAATCCTAGAACAATGGTCCTAGTAAGTAGAGGAAAACCGCAATGTAATCCCCCAAAAATTCCAATATTGGTCTCTTAGAAAAAAAAGCCAAAATAATAGAGTAAATCCCCAGAAAAAACCTTCCTAATAACAAAAGCAATGGAAAACGACCTCAAGATAAACATTACACCTAAGTACCCCAGGTTAGCCATGTGCTCGATTTCACCATTCAATTCCATTTCTAATCCATTTACAAAAATATATAGGAAACCATTATTCATTAAAACCACCTATTCAATACCGAAAACAATCATGATAATTTCATAAATAAATTTATAATTCAATTTTCAATGTAAAACAAGAATGTTCATTTTAATAAGCTAGAGATGGTACCACCTACCTTACTTTTTAGGTCAGACACACAAACAACAGAATCCCAAAAAACAAAACCCAAACCCCACATCAACTAATTCCCTATAATGAAATCCGAACCTCAATGGATTGATTCAAAATTGAATACAAGGGGTATTAAGATAGAATAAATCCCACGTACCTCAAGAAAGAACTTCTTCTACACAAAAACTAGCCAAGGTATATCCTTAGAGACAAGATCTCATAATGTATCCTATTGAGGACAAAATGAAAAATCCAATGTAGATCAGTGGATCCAATTACATAGGTCTATGGAGTTTTCGCAATCAATAGCAAGGATGAATCAGAGAGAACAATTATATAAAGAGATTCAATATATAAATAATTCTAAATTTCATATGATCTGATCAATCCAGAATGTGAGAGGCCTTTGAAAATTTCCTAGGACTTTTTAGGGTCGAAAACCAAGAGTTTCGGGTGGAAAAAGGCTGTGCGAAATAGAAAAATGTGTGACTTTAATCATGTGTATGGCTTGAGCCAAGACGTATACCCCTTGGTCATGAAGTGTTGTCTATATTGGTTAATTTATGCAGAAAACTCAATGCCTAAGTTTAAAAATCTGATATTTGAACCCTTCACGATGTGTAATTTATGTATAGAATGTGTACCAGCTCATCGAATTATCACTGCATTCAAAACCTAAAACAAGATCCAATTAAATGTTGTGTACTTAAGGTTCACAGCATGTACTTGTTCTGCAGTCCGTAGTAAGTCCAGAAAAATCCCATAAAAGGATATTAAAACATGAAGGGAATATAGAAAAATAGGAAACATACCCAATCAAGGTAACCATATGTCACCTAAATTATAGAATATTTTAATGGAACATTCAATAAAATTTGTCATCTTAATAGTGGGATATTTTATTTATCTATTGTTTGATCAAACATTTACTTATTTCACAATTTCTGTAAAAAGTGAAAATCTACCTTGTTTTAAAAATGACAAGATTATTCCATTTAATAGGTTTTATGAAAATAAAATCATGGATTCAAATAAATTTTAAAAAAAATAGTATAATATTAATTACCATTTTATTTATTTAAACATGGACATAGAAGATAATGGATTTTCAGTCGGAGAGAGATTGGAAGCCAATTATCCTTGATAACATTATTTCACCCTATTGATTTAATAAAAAGAGGAAATTGAAATTAATGTATGTAATTTATAAAAATAATAATAGTTGAAAATAATTTATGTTATTAATAAAAAATATTATATAAATCTTGCAGCGTATACTTTGACATAGAAAACACTAAATAATGATGAGATTTTGAAATTAACCATAACTATTTTGTTAAATTTAGAATCATAAAACGATGGAACGAAATAAAATAAAATTAAATATTATATACCATTAATATGATTATAGAAATTTCATAAAATATTAAAGTGGTAATACATACACCAAAAAATAAATAAGTAGTGAATATGACATATATCTCACAAAAGTAAATGTGAGACAAGAAACCCTTACCCGACGTCTGATTTCCGTCAAATGTGATCACTCCTCTAGATGAATAAATATATAATTTTTATAAATATATTAAATAACCATAATCATATATATCACACTGTATATAAATTATTTATATCTTCTTATTGTCCATTTATTAATAATTATTTTTGAAAAAAAAATTTTATGTAGTAATTAGTTTGTTTATATTATATGTTTCAATATAGTAGTTTCAATACTCATAATTTTTTCACAGTTGGATAATATAATGTAATTTAAAAATTATATAAATAAAATATATAATCATTATAAAAATATTTATAATTATATATAAATTTTATTGATAGAAAAATGAGGGGAACCATTCATGGATACAGTTGTCGGCTTATAGGCATGGATTATGATTTCATTTTTCTCAATGGAAGGATTTATATTAGTAATAATAATAAATCACATTCAAATAATAATTAATTTTTCATATATTTCATATATGTTTTTAAAAACCATTTTTTTTCCATACATGTCATTATAAAATGAAATAAAGAATCATATATCATTGTGGATGTGAAAGATGACACATACAAATGAGCAACATTTTTGTTTTATAAAAGATTGGATAGTAAGAATATAAATGTCATATTATAATGTAATAAATATAACTATTTCATTTATATCATATATATAACTTTAATTCAACAATGTATCCATATGTGAGAGGTGGTAATGGAAAACAATTTAGCCGAGTTCACGAGTTGGTATTCTATTGTACAAACAATCAAAGATTTAATTTTCCATTTGATATGAGAGAAGATTGATATAATTTATTACATAAATGTAATACCATATCATTATGTATCATGTAATATTGTTCTTATATTTTAATTATTAATATAGGAATGATGGTGTTATACGAAGAAATAAAATTAATGTTCTTTGTGAAATTAAATACCATACCTTATAAAATCCCTGTTTGGATCCCCAATTAAAGACCATATGGTTAGACTTATGGGAATTACCAAAGATTTATATAATGTATAATTATGACAGTGTGATATATTTATATTTTCCCAAATCTTTTTCCTATATTAGTACATTATTTTATCAATAACATTCCATTAAATACAATCCAATGATTGAAAATCATAGTTCCTTTAAATGACTACGTACACATTTAGAATAAAATAGAATCAGAATAAAGAACACTTACTAATATCCATAATGAATTCCTAAAAGATCAGAGATGAATAAAATTCATTGCATATCCTATGTAATACAAAGACAAACGAAGTTAGAATAAAATACAAGTAAGTGAATAAACAAGAAAATGAATGACGACACAATAAATAGAAGGTGTAACCTCATAACAAAAATTTAATTGGTCATGAATACACATGTTCCAGAATAATATAGTGAATAAAAATTTATATTATCATTTAAACATATGATTGTGGGAAAATATATATTATAACATAAACATGATTCAAGTCAAATTGCTCAGACTATATCTCAACGTGGACATTGACACATATTTTTTTGGTTTACATCCCAATATCAAACATAACATATCTTGAGACAAAAAACAATCACACAATTAATTTTATTTATATATTGATGGACTTATCATAAAATGTGCATTTTTATTTGTTCCACATACATAAACCAAATAGAATATATAAACATAAATATTAACCATTGAAAGAGATTGGTTTCATAATCATATCATGAGAAATAATGAATGGGAATATTATAATGGTATACATGAAATTTTCAATTCAATATTTAATAGACATTCATAATGTAATAATAATAGATAAAGATAAATTATAACATTAAATAGTTAATATGTAAATAATATTATAACAAACCTGATTATAAAGGAACATTTTAAGTGAATCTTTAAGAAAATGGGGTTTGGTTCATTAGAACAGATAACGTAATAATATGTTTAATAAATCCGACAAAATGATATAATTTTTTATTGAATTATAGAATGAAATATGTATGAAAATAGTGGTTGACTTAAATATTATATATAGTGTACCTGAAATGGTGTAAGAAGCAAAATAGTGCATTTAATTAGTTGTTTTATTTAGTTTAACTAGGAAGGGAACCAATTAAAACCTATATTACTCAATGAAAGAAAGAATAATTGATCTATATTTTTATATGAAAAATATGTAATGATATTGAATATTTATATTAAAATAATAAAGATACAGATTGAGTACATGAGAGATAAATCACAACCTAAAGGAAATATCGTGGTTTATAGAGATCTCATACCATAAATATGATTGTCTTATGAAAATACACATAATATCATATATATAATAAAATTATATTAATTTAAAACATAATTAAAGACAATATTCATATAAATTTGATTTTTTATTATTTCATTAAGTTAGTTTATGGAAATTATAATGAGTTATAATATTTAAATTTGTCATTCTTGGAGCATTCATTTCATGGTTTCATGGTTTCATGGTCAGATAACATGGGTATATTTTTGGACGTTCTATTCAAATGGGAATAGTACTCCGGAATATAAATTTTATGTTATTAATTAACATAAAAATTCATAATGGTTCCCACGTATTATTTTTCTTTTTGGTATGTGTATGATTCATAATGGTTCCCACATATTATCCAAGGAGATGGTCATGTGCCTTAATTTGGACAATTGTTTCATTTCCTTGAATAAGAGGGGAAGAAAAAAGGGGTAATTAAAAGATATTCCAGTAGAAAAATAAAATATTTTATATAAAATGGACTAGAGTTATTTTGATTTTGTGGATGATGGAAGTGATATTAAGGTATATAAATAAAGGACATTAAAAGAGTGGGGTTGAGAATGTTACCTCTTAAATATAACCTCCTTGAAGGACGACATAAGGTACATGAAATTTGACTATTGGTGAGAACATAAACACTAGGAAGTGGTAAGTGAATTGGAAGGGGAATTGGATAGATGTATGGGATGTTCCAAGGATTATATTGTTTATGGAGAACATGTGGTGAGAGGTGGTATTTAAGAGGGGAGGAGAGGGGTGTTTTCATTATTATGTTCACTACATTATTATTTTTTCTTAAGACAATAAATAGAATTGATTATTTAGAATGTATATTATAACAAGATAATTTTATTTTTAACAAATGGGTCCTTTATCCATGAAAAAATCATTCGTGTATTTGAAATATAATATTAAATACAAAGAATTAATGTATTTCAATATTCAATAAAAATTAACTATAGTTGAATTATCCCAACAGTTCATCCTTACAATTATTTTATGATTAGATTTCAAAAAAAAGGATTCTGTTTTGAAGATAATTTTTTATATGTGATAAAATTAATTATTAATTAAAATAATCATTTATTTATTAAATACATATTTTAATATTATAATCAATGTAATGTTGCCTTTTGAAAATTAATTGTGGTATTGTACAAATATATAACCATTATAATACAAAAGATTATTAAATTTTCAAAATATTTTATTAAAATAAATTTTTATTTAAAACATTATATTTAGTATAAAATTAAAATTTTAATATTTATATTTTTCAAAACAATTTAAACATAATTTATCATTTTTTAAAAATATTTACATTTACCATGACAAAAATATATAATATTTTATTCTGTCGGAAACATAAATATCATTTTACCTTTAAATAAGTTAAGTTACTATTACAACAGTCTGATTACTTTTTATAATGATCATATTACTATGACAATAGTCAGGTTAATACTTTAAAAGTATGGGTTATAACAGATATATGGGTTCTCTACTTCCTATAAATACGACTTATTCCATTCATTATTCATTCACATATATATATTCTCTTTAAATTAACATGTAGATTCATATTCAAAATTAATACTGTATTATTAAATTTTTTTTATTTCAACCACATTGTTTCTTCAGTGTGGTCATTCTAGTGGATTTAATAGATCTAAATTATTCTATTCTAATTACCATATTTACAATTTATTATCCAACTATAATATTTTCATTTTAATTAATTATTTTTTTATTTATCTATAATTATTCTTTTATGAGAATATTTTATTTTTGTTTTATCTATGTGATGTGGGATCATACACTACCTTACATAATTATATGAATTGAATTTCTTTTTATAAAATTATCGATCGTTACATTATACCATTTAAAAAAATTATGGCCTCAAAATTTAATTTTATATAAAATGGTAAAAAAATTTGAGGTCACTTCTCCTTTATCACTTCAAATATTTCTAATGTTTCTTCTTATAACATCTATTCTCTTGAAAGTACATCATGTATATGAGTTATCATGTTGTATATAACTTTATATATATAATAAAAGGACTTCACTAGACTATTCCTAAAAGAGATCATTATCCTACTATACCACATATAAATTCAGTACAAAGGAGAGATATGATTTGTACTTACTCATGATGGATATGTGGAACACATAATGTACATGAGACGTTGTTTGTGGATGTTCTACTCGATATTACCTAGCATTGATGTGATCAATAATCTCAAATGGGTTGAAGTAACTAGGACATAACTTTCCCTTCTTTTGAAATCTCAAGACTCTCTACCATTGAGGTATGCGGAGTAATACCTAACATCTAACATCAAATATATGTCCCCTCGATCACAATATATATAGAACTAACATACAGGTTGATCTTCTATGATGTTTTTTTAATTATCATCTCCATTTCTACCATTTCCTTGAACATTTTAGGTCCCAAATGAATGAGTTCACTAAATTCATCCTTGAATGTTGATATTTTATGTCTCTCCACTAAAGGGATTCCTAGGGAACTATTTGGATGTTTGAGTGGAAACGATTTTAGTAAAAGAATGTGACTATATAAATTTGATGTTTCATGCCCCTTTAATTTTCATCGAGCATGCTCCCAACATGTCTTATAGTGTTTAAAAATTTTTGTCCAACATGCCAGCAATTTGATGATGATAATACATGCTGATGTTCACCTCAATTCATAGATTATGCTAGAGAGTATTCTATAAAATGAAGTTGAATATCATATATAGATCATATACAATCAATAATGGTACCCTATTCAGCCTCACCTCTACGATGATATTTATGCCTACATGCTAATTTAGTGAGGAGTCCTCAGGAATTGAAATTAAGTGAGAAGTATTTGTAAGATAATCCCAAATCACCGATGTAGCTTTGATTCATCTGGATTTATTTGTATGTCCAATTACAATGTCCATGGTGACCCTTTCCTATCTCTATATAGTTGTGGATAAAGTTTGTATAACCCCCATAAACCTTTCACATTAATCATCCACTTTATAATATTAATGACACATTCATGTACACTGATTGATCTCGATCATCATATTTTCTAACAAGAAGTTCTCTCAGATATCTCAAAAAATATTTTCTCCCCCTAGGTGGATGCATAAGGTTATAATATTTTCATCCTTAAAAATATATATCTTTATCTCAAGTTTTGATGGTATAAAAATTCATGACCTAGATTTTATGAATCCTTTGACATCAATTTTTATCTTTGAGGATTTGACATTTCTTATTGATTCCACAATCTTATGAATTAAATCATGATCTCTTTGAGATTCCATTATATTATATAAAAGAAATTGTTGAGAAATACTTTGAGAAAGGGACTACAATGTTCCTTCCATTATGATTCCCATCTCCATCCATTGTATGTTTTTCAGGATTTGATTCTTCTTGATTCCCGCCATTGATAAAGGTCCAGGATCCATTCTATATATAAAATTTCCCACTATATTTTCATTACCTGAATGGTAGTGTATTGAGAATTTATGATCCATAAGGAACTTTAACCAAACTCACTAGCTCATATTATTCACTTTATATGTGAATACATATTTTGGTCTCTTAGGATTAGTATATATACCACACATCCCCATATAGAGATAATGCCACAATATTTTCAATACAATGACCACATCCACTTGATCCAAATCATGTATATGATAGATTTTCTCTTGAATATTCAGATACATTGAGGATTGTGATCTTAGATTATCATTTTTCATCATTATTCATCCTATTAAATTTTTTTAATCATCACTTTACACAATTAACAGTTCCCCACTAGTGGGAAATGTTAGTATTAGAGCAGTGTTAAACTTTTTTTTCAACTCATTGTAGCCATCTTTACACTCATTGTTCTAGAATAAATAAACTACAATACTTTTAATAATGATTAACAAGTTTTAAGGTAATGATTAGTTCCTCAAATATCATTGGTAATATCCAACTAGACTATGTAATCTACAAATATCCATTATTGTGGATGGTCGGGTCAACTCCTCAATTTCAATTGTTATAGGACGGTCCATAAATTTTCTGTGAATTGTGAATGAATTCCCCAAGAATGATACTTCATCCATATTAAACTCTCATTTTCTATACATTTCGTGTAGATTTACCTTTACAATTATTTCAGCATAGTATCCAAATTCTCATCATGTTACTCCTATATTTGGGAGTGAATCATAATATAATATATTAAAACAATAATATTTTTTCATTATAATCTATAAAATCACTAATAATTAATTCCATGATTATTTCTAGAGAATTTACGATTTTTAAGGGCATCAATCAGAACTCATAGTATACAAACCTCATTTGAAAGGAAGTATATTTGAATATCTTCCTTATTCAAATTTAATTAGTGGTATCATGACCAAATTACTCCTAATAGAAATACTTGGTTCCATGTAGTTGATCAAACATGTCATTTGTCTATATAAGATGATACATGTTCATTATCATGATTCTATTGAGCAAATGATAATCAATGAAGAGGCACGTTGATCTATTCTTCTTAGGGGTGATGATGAATGGTGAACCCATTGATGATGTAGTCAGGAATAGAAAACTCTTTCCAAGATTCTCTTATAACTAATTATTCAATTCGTACAACTCCATGGTGGCCATCCAGTATGGAGTGTTTATCTGGGGAATATATCTGGGTATGAGTTTTAATGAGAACTAGACCTCTTGGACAAGAGGAAGATTAAGCTATTCTCTTTGGAACACAAAAATGTATCCCACCTAATGTGAATGTAGTCAATAATAATAATCTTTTTTATATGAATCATCTGAGATATATATTCTTACTCACACAGAAATAATATCAACTCATTTGTGGATGATTATAAAGTATATTAATCTTCCTCCTGAAACATTTATATAACTGGAGGATGAATTGGTGTGTGAAGAGTGATATCAGTCTCCCAAGGATTGATATTGGATTTATATAGAGATATGTAATTAATGCCCATTATAGAATCAAACCTCACTAAATGAAGTAGGAAAAGTTTTATTATGAGGTTTAGACTATAACTATTTACTGGTGTGGACTTATATACATTAGATGCAATAATTTATGCATATTCTATACTCAAATATTACACAACTACAATTTTTGAGGTGGTGTTGGAGTTGTTCTACTAAACATTAAATGGAAGAAAAAATGAGTAGAATCATAATCCAATACTATGTTATTTATTATTGAATGAATGTAATATATACCTTTTAACACATCAATTTTGGGATCCACCTCAATATATGTGATATATTATTCCTCTTCTTGAATCCCTAGAGATATTTATCATGGATTGTCTCCAAATACGAATGGATTAGGGATTTTATCACATAATTATCATGTTCCATGCAGTTGAAAAATTATACTAGAAGTTGAGTTTTGATCTAAACCATCATTTATTATTCCACTTTAGTATGATTATTCAAATTCCATTGATATTTATTATCCATATTCCCCTATTTTCCACATTTTAAGCATTTGTAAGTTTCCTTTACCTTGTTCCTAGGTTTCTTCATCCCACACTTTTGACACATGGGATTATCAATTTTATTAACTATATATGATTTATATAATTATATTCTAATAATAAACTCTATTTTTCTATTTTAATACCCATGCCCACTGGTCCACTAAGATTCTCTAATCTCAATCTCAACCATAAGGGAATAATGAATGATCTCCTCACAGCTACCAAAGCATCAAATTATGATTGATTTTTGTAGACTCGAGTATCATCCAATAAAGAAGAAATGCACTTTTATATTAGGGGTTACCAGTATCCCATAAACCGGATTTTTAGAAAATAAAAAAAAAGAATTTCACCAATTTGTGTTCAAGACAATTCTCGAGGCATATCATGAATGCATTGTGATTTTTTCCACATACAGTAAGAACGAGTATTATTCTAAGAATTAGTGGATGGATAATATATTATATATGCAGTTAATCCATTATTCCATGATTATTGGATTTTAAGATACACTAAATATATGAGGCCTTTTTCAAATAATGTATTCGAGTGAAACATGATATATCAAACTAGAATTATAGGGTTACACATGATTCATGTTATTAATCATAACATGAGGCATTTTAGCTAGTATAATAAAGAAATTATTATCATCTATTTCCATTATGTTTTTCATATCATTAGGGAAATCATCTCATTTCATATCCTAAAAATTGTGTCCACATTTTCTCCTATTACCTTCTAGTAATTGAAAAAATAAAAAAATTACGCTTGGGGGATTGAATACATAACTTTGATAATTAAAAAATACAACTATATTCTTATTAAAAATACTTATATATAAAAATTATATTATATCTTATGATTCCCTTAATTTAAATATTTGTTATACATGGAACATGTTATTATAATTATAACTATACATGGGGTTCCCACTTTGGGATTCTTGTCACAAAAACCAAAAAAACTAATCTTTAATTCGATACTGACTATAATTTCATGAGCCTTTTACGCATATTATTACATGATTTTAAGAATAATTATCCATTAAATATAAAACAAGGATCTATGATTCTAGTGTATTTGGAAGCATAAGTACATAATTAGAAAATATGGATATCAATTAAAATATATTTTTAGTATATCCATAATGAAATCTAAACTCCTTATTGTCTTTTACAAATTCATAGGATGACTTGGGGAATATCTTTAAAGAAGGGGTGAGCTAAAAAGACCAGTAGAGGATAATAATGGAAATGACACATAGAACATTAGTAAAATGTAATAACCAGATAACATAAATGGAAATGATCATGAATAATCTTAAGAAATCATAAAATATAGAATATAGAATAATATGATCATGGAAACCTAAGAATGTGGAAACAATAAATATAATGACATAAACATGAGTCAAGGATAGTTGTTAAGACTATATAAGATAGTCGATAGAGTTTTATAATGGATTAGTTTTATGCCCAAATGATATTTATAACATATCATGAGAATGAAACATTGTCTAATTAATTTTAAACCTATCATGTCACACCAAACATAACATGTGAATTCCTATGTGTTCTACGTGTCGATACCAAAAAAGATATGTAAACACAAGTATAACCCATATAAAGAGATGGGTTTCATAATCATGACATAAGGAATAACAAAAGGGAGAATCATAATTGTTTATATAAAAAAATGGATTACATCATTATCAGAAATTCATAAATTAATAATAATAAAAGATCAAGAAATATCATATCCAACTATATTAAATATTTAAAAAATGGTAGAGAAATACCGTAGGAAATAAAACACATTATAAAAGAATTATAAAAATGGCTATTGCGTCTTTATAAAGGCAAAGGAATAATATTTTCAATAAATCTAAAAAATGATCAAAAATAATTTTCCACTATAAAATGAATTGTTTAAAAAAATAGCTCTGGATTAAAAATTTTAGTATTTTACTTGTAATGATGTAAGAAACAAATATGTTCCCTTTAATTGGGATTTCTTATTGAGAGGAATTGGTAAGGGAATATTTTAATACATATATTTACCCATTAAATAATTATAAAATGGTGTATATGATTAAAAAATATATAAAAAATATATGATATTTATATAATAAAAATGAAGATATTGATTGAGTCCATGAATGATAAATCAGACCCCAAAATAAATAAAGAGGTTTGGAGATATAACATACCGTATGTCAAAAAATTTATTCATTTCAACTTAATGTTATGCATATTAAACAAACACTAATTAATTAAATAATTCAGTACATTTTCCATTTTTTTGATTTATTATATATTTTTGATTTTAATTTATGGTTTTTTGATGAGTTATGAAGTTTAATAATCTTGTTTTGGGAGTGTTTGTTTCATGGTTTCATGGTATGTAAATTTTTTTATATTTATGAATTTTCGTATGAAATTGTTGTCGTACTATATAAGTGAAATTAAATGGTAATATATCTCTTACACATGTGAATATGTTGACATATAGAATTTCTTCGTTAGGTTTGAGGATGATATCTTGGATAAAACAGTAATGATAAATGATTAGATTATTCTGGTAGTTTTTATTACAATCACAAACTAGCTTCACGTTATATAGTATTCAATCAATCTATTAGTTCAATTAAATTAAATACATTATAATATAATCATTAAAATATTAAGTAATAATAATAATATATTTACATGTAGCCTTAAATGTTGTTTTGGAAAACCAAAAATTCATTATCAATAATGATAATTAAACTGCATAATAGGGAAAATGGTTTCAATTCAGCGAATAAGAAGATATCAGAAAAGCGGTGGACCTAAGATATTATGTTATCAATATAAAATTCATTAAAATACACGATACTAGAGTTATAATGTTTTTATGGATGAATTATGTAAATATAAAGTAAAAGATTAAAATTAATTATAGGAGTTAGTTTTAGAATGTGACCTCTTGAATATCACCTTTTTCAAGACACCATTAAAGAACATGGAATTTGAATTTTGGTCATACTGAAAAATATGGATGTTTCTATGAGGATTAAGAAGTGAATTAAAAATAATATTGGAATGATATAATGCATAGAATGTGTGAAGAGGATGGGTGGTATTTACATTGGAGAGAGGGGTGTTTAATATTATAACATTCATTAGTTATTATTTTGGCAAATGTCTATCAATATTACAGATTAATGTGACTATATAGAGTAACTTGTGCATGCGATTTTTTTAAAAGGGTTTCTAAAATAATCCATGACTCAATGATTCATGTACATGGCTTATAATGTTATATAACATAAATTACCATTATTCACTAATCACTAAATATTACACTATTTTAAAAATATATATAAAATTCAACCAAACTAATTTTATGCATGTAGACTTAAAAAAATAAATCGATTTAACCAAAAAACTTTTTTATATATGAGGAATTAAATTTTTAAATAATGTAATAATTTAAAAAATACATATTTTAATATTATAATAGATCTTAGGACCCATTTGAAAAATTAATAATGGTACCATATATTTTATTAATCATTATAGTACAACATAACAATATTTATGAATCAATCATATGTAATAATATTTGGTTGAAATCATTATATTCATTATAAAAGTGAATATAAATTATTTAAATTTCACAAAATTACTAAAACAAAATTTATCATTTTTAAACATTTATTTTCATTTATAATGAAATAAAAATATTATATTTCATTTTATGTTATGACTAAATATCAACTTACCTTTCCATTGGTGAGGTTACTATTCTAATAGTCAAATTTTATTTAACAACGATTAGATTAATATTTTAAGGGTAATGAAAAAATTATAATTGTCAGAGTTATAACAAGAATATGGGTTATCTACATCGTTTAAATACTTAGTATTCCACTCATTCTTCATCTAATTATATCATCTCAAGATGGTCATAAATTATTGAATCTTCAAAATTATTTTTCTGATATTACATTTTTTATATGTCATTGTTCATGAGTGTAGTTATTTTGGTCAATTGAGTATATCCAAATTATTATATTCTTATTTACTTTTTTATTTATCTTTCCAATATATAATTTTTAATTATTATTGGTAATGTTTCTTATTATTTTATAATTATTTATTTATGAGTATAATGTTCTATAAGATTCTCCCTGTGATGAGTTTTATAATACTACATGATATATTTATAAGAATGAAATTTCCATTGATAAAATTCTATGTCATCTAAAATTTGGTAGAGTGGGCGAGAGCTAAATGGCATAATATGGCTGAATATGTCAGTGGATGATTTTCTTTTTTATAATTGAGGTTGAGTGGAATTTATGTAAAATTCCTAAACTATTCAATAATGGGAAGTGATTCTCAACCCTTGTGCCTCAAAAATTAAAAAATAGTAGATTGAATGGATGGTATTTTATAGACACACCATTAACACAAAAATGATTCATGTTTTAAACATATTATTCCCTTAACCACTATGGTTAATCACTTTAAGAAATTTATTTTTCACTACAAGTACTCTATTTTATTACATAGGTAATTTATGTTTTAATCCAAAATAATGAGCCAAATTAGATAATTTGAACTAACTTATTAAATATATTTAATTAAATATATTAGATTAAATTAAATTTTTTGTGTAAAATTAAATTTAACACAATCCCATGTAATGTAGAAAACCTCATTTTAACCATAACTATGATAGTAAGTTTTTTAATCTTTAGAGGTCAATATTGTTACTATTAGTAGAAAATTAGTTCAAAAATGTAATATAGATTATATTTTTAACTAGTACAAATAAATTTATGGAATATAGGATTTTTATGGATTTTGATTAACATAATAAGAGACAAATTATTATAAAATATCAGTAATTCAATTTTATGACTCGATTCATTTAATTTCTCTCTTTAAATATGAAGAAAGACATATATATATATAAGTACATGTACCTCTGAAACATCCAATAAAATTATACCTATATAAAAAATTTCTTTAATACAATAATTTATTCCAAATATATAACATCTATTTTTATAAAATCATATATTTAATTTATTTTCAATTAAAAAATTTAAATGTCAGCGTTTCAGGAGAAATTTATTTGTTTATAATAGAAATAAAAAAGTTGAAATAAATTACAGTGTTAAATAATATTAATGCATCAATTAAAATTAATATTTATAATCAACCATTCCTCCTTTTTATACCTTAGTGGTCACATAGTATATTTTCTAATGTAAGGGGGTTTCATTTTTTCCATTTCTTGACATAAATTTTTATAATGATAATAACCATGTCTACATTGATAAAAATGAGATATTTTAAATCAAGAATATTATATATTGTCGAAATATTACTATAAAAATGAAATTATATATTTTTTATGTCATCAAAACCCTTATTCCATTATTTTAACCCTATGTCAACCTATTTTACCCTTAGTTACAATATCAAATTTTTAATTTTATAATATACAATATGAACAAAAAATTAGTTGAACATATAAACTAATATAGATTTTGATTATGTAGAATATGAAACTATTTCATCAAATTAAATTAATAAATGTTTTAGAATATAATTTATAATAAAATCCACAAGAACAATGTAACGATATTCTAAAAAAAAATTCAATTTTCTAAGGGAATATAAATTTACATTAATATTAAGACATGTAATTGTAATTATATGAATTTAAACTATATTTATTAGATATATAATCTATAAATAAAATTTAATTCATCTTAAATAGAATTTATATTAATTAATCAAAAATAATTCATGCAAATAAGTCTTAAGAAAATTTTCATTTATTAATAATAAATATCTCACACCAACATTAGGAAAATCCTACAACAAAATGAAATTAAATATATTATTTTAATTAAATAGGTTCATTTTTTATTTTATTACATAATAAAAAAATAATTGGGATTTAAAATAAATTTATTTATTGAATATAAATGATGATATTGAAAAAATTGTTATATTTTACTACTCAATGATAAATCAATCACTTAAAAAACCATGTATTTTACCTTATGTTAATTTGGTATACTAATTTAAAATCAGAATTACATTTATTGAAACAAATTTTTTAAACTTTTTGGTATTATTTATTATAATATAACATAAAATGATAAATTTAATTTTTGAATAAAAATATATTGTTGAAGTGTATAATAAATGTACTGAAATTTGAGTCAATATTTTTAAAAATAATGATCATGTAGTAATTTTAAATAGAAATTTCAAAAGTTTTTTATTCTTATTCACAAAAATACTTTTAATATCATTATTATTATAGTCACATTTAAATATTATAGGTGATTTTAAATAAGAATGATTCTTCCTGTCATATACGTTATTGAACATAAAATTTTTATTTTAAAATACGAGGTGTTAATTTCTCCCCAACCGAAAAACCTTTTTCTGGTAAATTTTTGGTTTTTATTAGAGATCATGTTTTGAAATTTTAAAATCATTTTATGAAGAACCCAAATCGTAAAAGTGTTAATAAAATATCCACTTGATATTTATAATAGTATATTACGAATGTCATCTACTAAATCACAAAATTATATTTTTAAATAGGATAAAATTAATGGGTGGTAAAAATATGGACATGAAAAAACTGAAACCCAATGACAAATATGGAGTGATTGAGATCTTAGTCTGAATAATGTTAATTTCTAGTAATCTATAAATCTATGATGGGTGAAAATACCATCAATTCATCAAAAAGTATTATAATCAGATAAAATTTATGTTTTAATATCATTTTATAATTGTAGAGTAATTATTTTACTATATATACTGATAAGATTAAGAAATATACTTACCCAAAAATTGTATTTTTTTTCTTTAATCAATTTACACCATTATATCATAATTTTCAATAAGTGATGAGTATTCATGATGAATTTTATATTACTAATGTACTATAATTATCTTCTAAATAAATTCACTATCCAAAAAATAATAATAACATATTGAAGTTGTCATTAAAAATACTATAATTTTTATCAAAATTTAATGTATTACCCAAAATGAATAAACCATTATACAATAATCTCCAAAATTTAACAATAAACCTTATTGTTTAACATATATCATATTGGAAACAAATAACCATGTATCCCAAGTGAACCTAAGGACTTATACATTACATTATTGTAAAAAATAAAATGTTATATCTTTCCCTTTATCTAAAACATCTAAAAAAAATATTTTACTAATGTTTTTATAGTCCTAAACACACTACAATATCTCCAAAAATTTAATTTATCACCTCATAGTCATAAAATTTAAAAAAATATTTTATCCTACAATATTCCCCAGATTAACATAATATTTAGACATAAAATAGATTACATAAAAAAGTTTTTCTACATACTAGGATATCACATGTGCTAATGGTAGGTGTCACACCATTATTGCCCTTTGGTTGTTGGTCTAAGCCCAACAATGATACTGGATTTGATAGGTTGTATCCTGGCATGTGGGCTGTCTTTTTTAAAAAACTATATTAATATAATTTTAATAAAATCCCAAAAAATATGATGAAAAACCACCCAAAAAATAGTATTCATCAATTACTTTTTTATCGACATAGTGTTTCTGTAAAAATATGATACATGACATTCATAAATCACTACAAAAATATATCCACGAATCATTGACCACATAAAACATCGTAGTTGGTATATGTTTATTTAATAATAAAGTCATCCTTTGGCTTATTGTCCAATTATTATATAAAAAAATCATAATATATCCTCATTTTAATCATAAATGTAGTTTCTTTTTGGAATTCCTAGAATGTCGATAATGGGTTTATATCCCATAGTTAATGTTTTGTTAAATAAATTTCCTATGATTAATACCAAACGTCATAATTTTCCAAATATAAATTCTCCAATTCTAGTAGCTTATAACCTGTGTTAACATTATTATATTTGAAAAAGATACAATGAATCACATACAAAAGTATAGAATGTTTTGGTACTCTCAGTTTACAAGATACATACATTAATATCACATTACATTTAAAAAAAATTCATCGTAATATTATATTTGAGAGCACCATTTTCACTTAATAAAATCCCTATATATGAGTCATAAAAATCATATATTAGTCTTAGGGAAGGAAATTCTAATAATGTTGTATGATCAGATTCTCAATAAGAGTTTACATGCATTGGTAGATATGGTGAATTGATAAATCATTATAAATATGGATACATAATTATATTAAAACATTAAATTTTATCAATAATATGAACATGAAGAATAATATCATAAAACAAAATGATTTTAAATTAATTACTTATAAATAATCTCACGGTCTTGCATCATATCTATGTAAATCATAACTAATTAAATAACCACATTATGAATAAATTATTAAATCATTATCATAAATCTAAATCGTTATTCCATGATATTTTATTGTTAACACTTATTCATACCCTAATAGGGAATTTGAGATCACCATTTTCTTATGTTTCAATTTTACCATGTTTTAAAGATTATAATTTTTTGAAATTAGTATAATATTTAATTATGGTAATAATTATTGAGAAATATTGATGATTAAATTTGGATAAAAATTTTTTGTTACAATTTATGCCTTCCAGGCGCATTCCATTGTTGGTATTGTGGTTGGATAGTTCTTAGAGGAGGATATTTGGGGTTTTTTGGAGTTAAACATACATCATAACAATAGTGGGATATTTACAGAAGAAGAGGCATTTATTGTATATGTATATAATTTATTGACAGAATGACCATTTAGTTTACATCGTGTATTCAGTAGAGTGGTGGATTTGGAAAAGGGTACTACACTATAATGTTATATATATAGATTACATTAATTTAACCATTGAGACCATTTTTTCTGAAATAGTTTAGTTTTTGTGGGTATTGAGGTATACCAGTTTTTAATGTTAATGTTGTTTGAGTCTTGGATTATATTTTTTAATTTTTATCTTTATAGTGTTAAATGGAAAATTTGTGGTTTTTTATAAGTTCTATTTGGCCGATTATTTCTTTATTTGTCTCTTGTCACTTATCTTGTTTTGGTGGATCCCTACATTTTTTTAAAGTCGTTCTAGCCCCTCTTCTTTAGCATTGATCCTTCTTATTCAATATTTGATATTTGGTGATTTGGGATAGGTTCTTATTCAATAAACACTATTTCTTTTTGTTTATGCATCAAAAAAATTATATAATATTTCTTTTTTTTGGGATGTGTGATGGGATGTACTTTTAGGAACCCTTTAATATATTATGGGTTGATATGTTGTTTCCTTGTGTGGTTGTGTGATTTTGTAACTCCTTTATCAACTTTTGGTACAAAGCAAGATCAAAAAAGATTCTTTAATGTAGGGAATCCTTCTTTTTTCCCATTTTAGATGATATGTGTGAGGTCATAATGGTTTTTCATTACATTGGATGTACTGTATGGGCTAACATGGTGATGAAAATTAATTGGAATTATTGAAATTGTTTGGAATGGGTAGTTGATTCATTCTTTATAGAAGTTATATATGTAGTCTATGGTATTAAATATTATTGTTTCCAATAATGGAAATTGTTTTGGGGGAATTTAATTCATACTAGTTGATATTTATTGACACCCTTGTTTTATTGTTGTCTTATCATAGCATGAAATTTTAGATAATTAATCTATATTTTTTAATAATTATATTACCATGGAACCTAGTTTGTGTGATAATAAGCATCCCAAATAAGAAAATTATTTTTTCAAATCCGTCAAATATATTGTGGATACTGATATTTTTCACTATTTCGTGTGGTTCTTATAGTGTATCTCATTGTGTGGATAGGGATATAATATGATGGTTAGAGTGACTGACTAGGTTTGTGGTGTGTGGTACAACTATGTGATGTAGTTGGATATAATGAATGTAATGTGGGATGATTTATGACATAGTGTGTGGTGATTGTGATGTGATGCTGTAGTAGGTGGAGGTTGTGGTGCACAATAATAACGATGTGTGGTGGTTGTGGGTAGTGGTTGAGTTGTGATATGTGGTTGAGATATGTTATGCATGGTTATTGTAATGATATAGCTGGTCAATATGGCACATAAGTGGTGGTAGATGTGAGGTGCTTTGATGAAAGTTGATGTGAGAAGGGCCAATTGTGTTGTGTTGTGTTTGTGTTGGTTTTTTGGTTAGAAATAGAATAAAATAGGATTCTAAAATTTGTCAAAATGATCAGGATCTCAGTTAACCAGGTACAAATGATTTATATATAATGAATAGAATAAATTCCAGAAATTACAATGTGTTATAAAAATAAATGTATAGATCACACCATAATGTCATCATCCACCATTTGTGGACAATAGTCAGTGGTCGTGAAGGACCACGTCATTCTCATTTCCTTGATTTCAATGTTTTTCAAGGAATATGACTATTTTTTATTCTATCGAGTAATGTGATCTGATCAGAAAAAATTAATAAGAATTATAGAGACTTTCAATCCGTTGTACTGGAATTTCCTAGATATATTTATGGAGCTAGTCGTAAGGGCTTCAAAAAAAGATCAGATTCTGACTCAATATAATGATGATTCTATTTTTGATATGTTTAATTTTTAATTTTATATATCCTCAACCATTGAACAATTTTATAAAAATAACAATTCTAATGTAATGTTGAGAGAATCCTTAAAAACACAATTGATTTAGAAAATACGTCCATAACCTGAGGTTTTTGTGGACCCATGTGTTTCTCCATCGATAATAACATGGATCCATGAGTTTATCATTGAGATCTATTAGATATAATATATTATCAATGTTTTCTTAGGCATTCCATAAACACCCAATAATGAAATAAATTTTGGATCTTTAATGTCATTGTGCATAGTGCTGGTTTACACATTTCAGGTTTCATAGACCTCCATGTGTATGGAATGAGTTCCCACATGAAGATTTGTGGTCACATTATTAAACAATAGATCATTTCATACATTCAAAATGGATGTGATAATTTATAAATCAACCACCAATGGAATGTTTTTGACATTTTCACTTAGTCTAGCATCTTAGATTGAGTCTAAGAGATCTGTCATCATGATCTATGTGAATGTTATTATTCCAAATGAGTTCCCAATATATTCCAAAAGATCATGTAAACATAATCATCATAAAAAGAGGTGATAAAAAATATATGCCTGTCTCAGTCTAAAGATATAGGTTGAAGAAAGAATCTTTGAATGCCTTTTGAGGTGATCTGGTGTAAGAAATCTATTTTTATAGATTATCCATGGAAGGATTATATTGTAAGACCAAATTAATTGTTACTTGAAATTCATAATTCAAGAGGGTTTAATGATTTATTTTTTATGTTATATCCTTTATAACTCCTTGTTAATGAACATGTAATTTTTATATGGAATTCATATCAGAGTGACTCTATCCATGAAGGAATATCAATGTATTATCAAAACAATTTTTGGGTTTAGAATATCATTGATGTTATTTTCATGAATTCAGTGATCATAAAAAACAACTAGTTCATATTTTGAGTTACTTCTATGATTCCCGTGAAGGGTATGTTCAGCAATGGTGCACTATCAAGGTTTATATTTGATCATTTACAGTACAACCACATTGAGTTGCACATGTAGTCTTCTTAAGAGTACCCAGTTTTAAAATAAATAGATGATGTCATATATTTAGGGAATCCGTCCAGAATCATGGAATTAAAGATATTTGATATAAATTTTAATGATCAAAATTTTCAACATTTCATTTTTAGATATTATAAAAAACATTTTTGAGTTTGGGCACTGAAATGATGTGTGATTTCATAGCACGATGTTCCTAGAATTCATGTTCCAATTATATTAAATATATTAAATAACATGAGTATGATGTTCTTTATAAAAATGCGATTAACTTGTAAACATGGTCGTAGAATAATAATATGGTGGAACCATATATTTTAGAACATAAATTTTAACATGTGTGTAAAATAATCATTATCGACATGGGGTGTTTTTGAGAAAGTTATCATAGATGAAGAATTAATAAAATAATGTAATTGATTTATTATACATCATTTGAAGAAGTTATTGGACTGCTCTATTTAAATAAAATTATAACCAATATTAAGGGTTATGCACAAAAACATATTATTCTTAGAGGGGCCTTTGGAAGATTATTGGATAAGATCTTGGAAAATGATAATAGATCTAATTCTAATTGAGGAGGATTTTTCCATATTATTTCATTGATATCACCAACAATGGAAAATCATGAATTTTAATCATTAATGATCAATACAAACTCAATTTAGGATTTCAATTTGTGTTTTACATCCCATTCATTAATCCATTTTAGATGCTGATCAATTCCACAAATATAATTTATTATCTCATTAAAAATAGATTTAAATTGATGTCTTTATTTTGTTGGTTGTTTTTATTTATCTCTTCTTCTTTATATTTCATTGAAAACAGATCGTGTACATATAAAAAAGTCAATGTTCATTCCAAACATATTATGGATTACGTTTTCTTCCCCTATATCATCACACATTCATCTCATGTAATTATATGGGCCCATAGTATGTCAAATACCTGATATTAAACCATTTAATAATCACAATTCTATGAAATATATTGATATTACATGTTCAGTTCAGGATTGAGGGTGATATTGAGGTGAAATGATTGTAGACGATGATTGGAGGCTGATTATATTGGATATTCTGTAACATTTCCCCAATGTTAAGATAATGCAGCTACGGACGACAGTTGTTGTGTTTTCCTAGTAGATTTAATTCCCTAGATCTATGCTCTCCACTAATGAGACTATTGGTAGATCTTAAATATATGTGTTCTTTGGGGGATGGTCGATCCAATGATTAAAAAACAATATAGAGGATGATCATGATGGATTTATAAATTTATTGGTTACACTCTATGTAATCTTGTGTTATAAGTCATGTGGATCACCTTATCTGGGTCTTACGGTTTTAGTCTAGAGTTATATATCACACACCTTATGAGATGGTCACACTGTTTGTGTCTCTTCCCTAATTAGAAGGCATGTACCTCAAAGTGTACATGAACATGTCCAGGAGTACATGGGATTAGACACAGGGAGTACTCGGAAAAACACACGGCTGGGGGTACATGGCCATGTCCAGTAGAACAAGAGCATGGATAGGCGACGAAAATAAGGTGTCAATTGATTTCTACACATCATTTATTATTCTTACACTCCATGTATATTGATTTGTTTATTACATGTGTGAATTCACCACACGTTCATATATAGATTGCGGGATGCATGAGGTGTGATCTAAATAAATTCCATGTAATTCCATAGAAACTGATTGGATCTCCTTTTCTCTTCAGTTCATACCTGTTTCGGTTGACTCAGTTCCCAATTGACCATTACATAAAGAGTATAAGGTGGAATTATGTATATATATCAAGATTATCATTTCCTCAAGAGGTTCAGTCTCAGATATTGTATTTTGTATACCTCCATGATATTAGAGTGTATTTCTCTATCATCTTCATACATTTAGTGGGATTGGGTGGATTGATAAAATCTCATTGAATAGGGAATTGATCCTTCATGTCTTATCCAATATAGGTGGGGTTCATGGTATCATTCAAATCCAATCTCCGATGAAGAAGGCTATTCCAAATTAGGTTTGTGTTTTCCCCTAATGATCACAGTCATGGCCCCCATATGAGTATTATAGTCTATTGTTACTAGTGAGCTTCCATAGGTAGTTCCCAATGATGATGAAATCTCAGATGAGTGTCCTTGGTGATGGCATGGATTGTTGAGAAGATTCTCCCAAAATGTGAATTAATTAATGAAGAATCTTTTTTATGATACTTAGTTGTGACTACCTAGTGGCGTGGTGTCATTTCTATATATATATGGGGATTCTCTTGTTTCAATACAAAATTGTGTTACTATTATGAGCTTACAAATCTTGAGGCTTTGTTTTTACTATGTTCTATGGGTTCTAAAAGGAATTGTTATTCTACCACCGATAAAGGATCCTTATGTATGTTTCATATCTTATGTAGACATATTCCAAATAGATGGTGTAATTTAAGGATGTAGAGCTATAGGAGGATAGTGTTAGCTACAAACACTGATGTGTTTTTGTGTGGTTGAATTTTATTTTTTTCCAATCCCATTGGTGAAATTCTGAATCTCTATATTTATTGGTTAGTCTTTTATTTTTCCTCTTTGTTTTATTCAATACCTTACTATCATACTCTTATTATGGTATTATTGATGTATGCATGCATTGTATTTTTTTTACATTTTAGAATTTTTTGGGATAAGAGATGTGTGTGTATGTCTAGGTAGATTAGTCTTATACCTCCCACTGTATACGACTCTACTCAATGATAGTCCCCATCCCATGACCAATTGGTGGCCGGATTGAGGTAGTCACTAGTCAACCCTAGCGGGTTGAGTCATGACTGAGTGGTTTGAGATCAATATGTTCAACAATAGGACTAGAATATGTGAGATTGAATTGGAAGACAATGATATGGGTTTCATGTTCATATTTTAGGATATGTATTTTAGTGTTGGTGGGGTGGTTAAAATATCCATACATTAGGACTCTCACCACCGACATTTTAAATCCACACATATAGAAAATGGTTGTTTTGAATTTTTTTTGAAACAAAACAAATAGGAATGGTTCAGCGTTTCCATTTCTTTCCAGAGTCCGCTCCCAAGTAATAAACTTTTACCATGGAATATATTGTTTTTTTATGAATTTTCCATAATGATATCCAATTAGGATTCCATAGTTTCATTAATTAATGAACCACCGAGTGATAAAACTTATGTATATGGGAATGTATTGGAGATAACACATACGTGTGGGTTACCATCTATACAACAACTCATTGAAAAGTATAAATAAATATACATTCTTGTTAATGACGAATGTGTTATGAGGGTCTAACACAAGTTTCATAGATGGAAAACACATTGGGTTCTGGTAAAATAGTTTCCTAGGTGGACGAGGATTGGCTTGAGGTAGTCCGACACATTTTCCACCTTATTAGGATTTGTGAAGATCAAATCGAAGTCCTTTATTAAAAACATATTCAATGTATTTTTAGGTGATAGTGTATTTTAGTGAATTAGTCACATGGTGAGATGACTATCTCATGGTCTTAATTTTTTTGTCTCATTTGGGAAGAGTTTCATCAGACCATGTTAGGATCAGTGTTCATACAAGAGCATCTACATATTCATCACAAACATATTTTTGTAGAAGTCTATTCAGAATTGATTACTCATCTATCGTGGTACACAATTAATATGATTTTGGATACTTTTTTTATGAGATTTGATCATTGATTAGGGATTATATATGTATATAAAAGCTTCAATGGTATTCATATTCATTACCACATATGCTGGGGAGGCATATAACGATGAGGCTCTAGGGTAGATCTGCGGAATGATCTGTATATTTTCAACCATATCTACAGAATTGATAGACTTAGGTTCCAATCATTACTTTGTTTCCACTTTTTTTGTTCAAGATATAGAGACTCCATTTGATCCTTTGGCTCGACCATTACAATTAGAGACAACAACAATTTGTGGAATAACAATTTCCAGGTTATACCGATAGTGAAATCTAATACATGGGATTGATTTTTTGTTGTATCTATTTATATAAGTGATGATGAATTATAATATAAACATAGTATTTTATAGATTATCCATAGTCTAGTGCAAACTGGAATTTTTAGGGGGATAATATATGGGTTTTTTAGTGATGGGACGGTGATTTCAATAGTGGGTGAAATGGAAACTGTGGAAGAGAATAAAAATCCTAGGAAGGGAAGAGTGGAGATGATTACTCAACAATCAGCTAGAATGAATCTGATGAAGTATATTCTATGTGATACTAGAGTATTTTAGTGGTGGATGTGTATGAGGACTCCATTATTAACAATGTTTCAGGTTTACCTCCCCATAGAGACATAGACTTCTACAATAACATGCACCTTGGGACAACCCCCGTATTTACACCAGAATATAATATGTCTCATATTTTTCTTCATGAGATGAGGTTAAAGTTTTTTGAATTGAAGGGGAAGGGTTTTATGAGACCCGATGCTTCCCCAAGGATTCCCAATGTATTTGGGCATGTTGGATAACTATAGATTTAGTTTATGTGTGGAAAACCAGAACATGAACTAGATGGTCATGATAAATATATATACTGATATCCTAATTAGGATAAATACCCAGAGGGGGGTGAATTACGGTATGAAAGATTATAATAACTAACCTTGTTATTTTATTTAGTTTTTAAACAAAACACTTCCCTCTCATCCAATTTCAATTAATGAGAAGAATTTAAATCATGCTTCAGACACATCAATTTTACTTGGATCACCTTCACTGGGCTATTTCCAAGGATAATAAAACACTGGTGTTCTGATATACCAAATCTTATTAGGCTCACATTAAAATTACAAGGTTAGGGATAAATCACATGTATTCCCAAGTTCACTAACTTTACAAGATTTAGGTTCTGGTCAATGCTTTTCCATGGGTTACTCTAAATGGCTCATTCATTGGTTCACTAATGGTGGAAAGGGTCAATATATTAATCATTTATTTCTCACTATTATTGGTATAGATTCACCATGTTTTTATGGACATATTAGTCCCTTCACATACAAAAATAAACACAACCACAAAAATAGGTAGATTCTATATCGATGTCTAATTTTTACTTGTAAATGAAGTACACTTTTCCAAATATTGTTAGTTTTCATAAATTAATTTCTGAATCTTTTTTAATCACTTCACAAATTTGTTGGGTCATCTGCAAACTACCATGAAATCAATGGAAATAGTGATTCACAGACCAAATTTGTCTTCTATTTACTACCACTCCTCCACATAACCTTCTTCCTTTGTAGTCTATAGTGCCTCCTAAAACCCCTTCACTGACTTATCTTTTGAACAGTCGCCTTTTTGGAAATGATCTCCTACAAAATACTTTACTCTTCACAAAATTTTTTCCCATGATCTATTTAAACTTTTAAAAATTTATTCCCAAAGGAATGATGTTTTCAAAGTAAAATATCCCTAAATAATAATGTTATTAGCTGTCAATATATAGAAAAATATACCAAAAAACCCCATAATCCATTTTACTCAAATCGTCGATGTAGTACAACCTTCACCAAGAACTATGCTATGAGGTCCGCATAGTGCCTTTGTTCCTTCAAAATGACTGATCACCTTTAACATCATCAGATTTAATACACCATCTGCCTATATGCTCTCTCATTATGCTTTTATGACACCCGCATTCAGCTTATCCCCTCTCTTGAATATGTCATTTTCTCCCACTTTATTGCTACAGTTTCACTCCATAGTCAATAAACCTGGTGGCCATTTCATTTAGGTATACAATAGAGTAAATAAAATTGATTTGAATAATATGGAAAAAACACCATACCTAACATAGAGGGGGTCCTACATCCAAACTTTTTCATGTGTGAGGACTTGACTAGACTCCTAAAGCCATTTTATGACTTCCAACTTATTTGTAAGTTATGGTCTTTTTCAAAATGTTTACAACCTATTGTTCTGTATCCACATACTCCAACTTCACATTCCTTTTCTCCACCTTCTCATTGATGAAATGATTCTTTATTTCAATGTTATTTTTTCTTGATTGATGGAAATTTTTATGCCAAATATTTATAGAACTTGAATTATCACAATGGTTTCTCATCAGGGAATTCACCTCAATTCCCTTACAATCAAGATGTTTTTTCATTCACACTAACCAAGTACATGCTTGTGTATCCAAAATATAATAATATTATATGGTGCTTAATGAAATGAAATCGTTTTTTATTTCCAAATAAATACACAATCAACTAAGATTAATTCACAATTTATGTCGATTTTCTATCATATGCTAAATTATCCCAATTTGAATACATATATCTCAATAACTCTTGGTAATATTATTAATTATAAATCAAACAGAAATCCATCATTATCTCGATATACCAATTTATTCATTTCATTAAATTTAATTTAGTTTCTTTAGGATTCTGTTTATATTTTGATTCATGTAATGTGTAAAAATATATGGTCTTGTCACTATCAAGTATAGTAGAAACCAATTATTTTATTGTATTTAATAACATTGACTACATTTCCTTAATCATCCCATGATTGTTTCATCTGGGTTTCTATTGGAGTAGTCATCTCATTGGAATTATCAATTCAAAATATTCTTGGAACTTCATTGGCATATTTTTATTGAGAAATGAATGTTCATTATTAGAACTTCATTGGCATATTTGTATTGAAATATTTGTATTGAGAAATGAATATTTATTATCATTAATTATTTTAATATTTTTATTGAAATTTATAAAAATATTCATCATTTTGAGACAAAATAATATATTAATAAATATAATATTGAGAAAACACCACTCTCCTCCACTATAATGACCACCCCTCACCACTGCTTCCCCTCACACATCTAATTATCTCATCATTGACTATATTCTACCCAATACTCATCCCCAATCCCTCCAACACATAAAAGAGATATTTTTATCCAAAAAAGACAAAAACCGTTTACCTAAGAATGTTTTCAAAGTTTATAAATTCAAGAGGTAAACACCGTCTCTCTCATTCTCTTAATTTCCATTAAATAAGATTTCTTTTCTTATACTGTACACACATACCATCATTCCAATTTAATGATAAATCCAGTGACATAAATATAGAATTTTTTTTTCATTTTAATGGATGAAATATCATTATGATACTCCCTCACACTATGTTATTATAGAAATTAAATTATTTCTTATGAGCAGTCAATTTATCGACATCGTTGGTGATGCACTAACATTTTCCTATAATGATTACCAGGATTTAAATAAAACCATCAAATGGATTAAAGTAGATTATAATGGGTATAATATAACCTTTATTATGTTATAAAACTATCATTTATAGATAATACTAAATGATAACACAAAATGAGTTTGTTGTGATCAAAAAACTGCCCAAATTAACATAAAATTATCATTATTATCATTTTCTTAATGATTCATCCTCATAAAATATAATAAAATTCATTATAGTATCATTTAAACTTATGGAATTCCATTAATAATATATAATAAAAATTATTTATATTTATCTACATTTTTCACGAACTTCCATTCCTGAATACAAGTAAACCAATAATGAAAACCATAAAAACAAACTCTCCTGAATAATGAAATTAAACTATATAAGTCATCCAATATCCCATAAATGAACATAAAAAAACAATAATGAATAAAATTTCGGTATTAATGGTTCTATATTTTTCATTAATTAATCTAATATTATTATATTGGACTTTCATGAGAAGGATTATTTCAGACACATAGAAATGGGAATTCTCAAATACAACTACATTTCTTTGGGTTTTCCCACTTTCACCGATTTTTCAGAACTGATATTCCATAAAATATAATTTATTCATCATTATCATAAATTTTTTAGATATACATGTTTTATAACTGAGGAAATGACATGAATAATGTTTTCTAGATTAACTATTCTTTTAAGAAAAACACATTTTTCTTCATGAGACCGTTTCTTCTTCACTCAATGAAGAAGATTCAAGAATATGGTTCCCAATTTCATTTGGTAACACAAATTTTATATATGTATGTGTATTAAATGAAACTCATTTGTTTAAATTTTTTATTTAATGATCAATATTAAAATGTGTTCAATATGTTGTTCATGATTGTGTTAATGTTTTATTGTTATGGGTTCACCTAGATATATATCACAATTTAAATTTTATGAGGTGATAGGTGAACCTAGGACTAGAAATCACATTAATTCATTTGGTAAAGAAACAAATATCATGATAAAATTCATATATGCATGAACATGTTACTATATTTGTAGAAAACTACATTTGGATGTTGACAACTAAGACGAAATGTTTCATTTTTATGCATTGCAATGATCCATGCATTCTCTGAATGAATCATCTCTAGAGTATGATCCTAAAAATATGTAATAATGATAATTATTATTGACACCCCACATTATATGGTTTAATTTTCTTATTTATCCTATTATTTTTCTTTTATCTCAACAATTTTTGATGTATATCCTCAGTTGATTACATGAACTATAGAGAATTTAATGGACAATAAGAAGCTATAGAAGAAGGAAATAAATAAATTATAATGTTTTATTTGGTAAATGTTGTTTATAGTCCTAATTTACCCAATACAATAATCCTTATGAATCATAAATGTGTAATGATTTTATATATGTTTTATTTAAAATTATGTAATAAGATATTTAAGAAAAAAGTGGGGTCCTTATAAATACCATTATCACTATCAAACCACTTATTGATAATCATAATATTACCCTAGAAAAAATTTAAAAACCTTAAATTTAAACATTAAATGTTATCTTCTTAAATGAATATTTAGATTATTGAGTGACATAAATTTTAGGAAATTCTATTGATGTTGTATTTGATAAATGAATTGTTCCTTTCAATGTTGGGTTATAATGACAAAAGTATATTATTAAAAAAAGCATGAATATTTTATTTTTTAAATTAAATCATGTGTAAAAACGACACTAAAATTTCAGGGAATAATATGAAAAATAATATTGAAATCATTTTTAGATAACATAGAAATGGTGGGAAAAAAAATTTGATCAAAGAGAGATATAATGTAATTTTTTCCCAAAAGAGTTCTTTTGATTTGTTTAGTTAATAAAGAGAAGAAATGAATGAAAATCATGTATTCTATATCATGATTGAAACAAGATACCCTATTACCGTAACACTTGATCCATCAATGAGAAATACTAAATCGAATTCATAATCCAATGGGTTGGAAAAAAACACATTGGAAATAGAAAAGATAAATACAGAATATATTATTTGAACAAAAAAGTGGAACGAATTTCATATTTTCAATTACTCAAAGAAAAATCGAAAGGAAGATAGTATTTGAAGTCAAACAGGTATAAAAATGTAGAAACTACATAACCAAATTTCCATAAGAATACAACATGAAAAAAAATTCTCTAAATACATGGAATTATAATCCAAAAGAATCAACAACAAAAACCACATCCATATTGGATATCTTCTTTCATGACCCTTGTAGAAGGAAATATACAAACAAAAATGGAAAATCTTCAATGTGAGATAACTTTCACATAGGGTCTCACCAATTTTTTCATAATATGATGACAACACTACACAAAATTATTCATTAAAATTTAAATAAAAATTCATAGAAATATAGTAGCGTATTTTATACAAATAATTATTTTCATTTCAATTGATGGAATATTTAAAAAAAGTCTTATGTAATTTTTTTATATAAAATAGTTTATAAAAAATATCTTGAATGAATAAATAATTTCACATTCAATGATATATATATATATATCATAAAAATTTTAATGAGAAACATAGTCATCTAAACTAATTTAATATAGTTCAAAGTTATGATATCCTCACGCATTCAATATGTTATCATGCTTATTTGAATACATGTCCATCAACACTAGATAAATATGACTCATCCAAATGCCAATAGGGATATGATTGACTAAAATTGTATTTATTTTAAAATTTTAAATCATTAATTCATTTATGGATAATTCCCAACCAATCAAGTTTTATAGAAATAATTCACTAACTACCCATGCTCGAATGTGCTCAATATGTAAATCAGTAATTTGGAAAATTAATTTAAAATAGTTTAAAATTCATTTTCTCCATTTCAAACATCATTACACCAAATTTCCCCTTAACAACCAAAACATAGGTTTTTTATTAATTTATTTCATTTCAAGAAAAAAACGTTGGACATCACCAAATCATTTGAACCCATTTTAATAATAGTATATTTCAAAAAATCAACCAATTTAAAATTACAACCCAATTTCCAATTCCATTGGTCTGAGTTTTTTTCCCAAATTCTCATAGAATGTTATATAGGATATAATTTTCATTAAATTATGTTATCACCATCTCATTGAAATAAAATTCAATAATCAATAAATTCAAGGGTTAAATAATTATATAATCTATGATCGATGCAAATAATTTTTTCATAAATATCACATATCATTATTTCTACACCATGAATTGCCAACGAAGAACAAAAAAATTGAGATCAAAGAATCAAACAATCATTCATGTTCCAAAAAAATGTGTTTAGATCCATATATAATTAGTATGATATATCTAACCCTATGGATAAAATAACAAGAAATATGGAGAGAAGAAACTAGATGTGATCTCTTACCAGACAAGAATTAAACTAGGTTCTCCAATATTATATAATCAAAGGAATATGTTTGGATGAGAAAAAAGAATTATTTAGAGATACAAATAAATAAGAATTCTTCCAATTAATGTTTTTATCGATCAGGTATTCATATGGGGTTTCAAAAAATAATTTATTTTAATTCACATAAATAAAATAGTTGTCCTAAAACGATAGAGAAGTGGGGCCCAAATGATTGAAAAATTGTGTGCCCTTAGCTTGTTACCCTTTCATGTGGTATAATATTTCTAATAGATTGGCACACAATTTTTCAAACCATACTATAATGATGAAATCACCCACTATTTGGGTTTTCATGGTTTGTTCTGGGATCATGCAAAGTTTGGGAAAACCATGTTTTAACCATGCATAGACCACGTGGCCTAATTTTTTATATAAATTCACTTGAAGAGACCCAAAACTCTACACAACAAAATAATGATAAAAATATGGTATAGGAGTACTTGAAAACATTAATAGTAAGTTACCACCTCCACACCATAGAATATTTTTGTCCCGTAAAATCATTTTTGGAATCTTCAATGTCAAAAAGATGAGGCCAATACTATCTCATCAATGCCTATCTCAACCATGTCTCATGTGTATCGGATTTTGATTCCATATCATTCATCCAAAAGCTATCATCCTCCCATAAAGTACCTTGTTTCTTTATTAATGTATCATGTCCATATCTGCATTCGCATATATATTACTTTCAATATCATGATCACTCCATCTCATAACATGTGATGGAACAGAAAGATACTTGTTTGTCTATGACAAATTGACCACAATATTATTTGACATCAACTGTGGTTGAATTAATAAATGTTAGGCCACTTTCCATAGATTCTCAACAACCATAAAAATTCCCACAAAAATTCAAGCAACATTCCACTATCCCCCAAGCCACAGATGAACCAAACATTGTGAGAATTTCTAGAACAGATGATCAATAATTGAAAATTCCAACATAATTGGATGATGAACAACATATTATTTATATTTCATTGGTTCTATTAATTTTTTTAACAAATAAACTGATTTTTTTGTCTCTGGAATGTATCTTGTTTCAACAATGTATCATTCACCTATCTCCAACAAACAGAAGGGAGATTTACAATGTTTTCCATAAAAGGCCTTAAAAATATCCATTTTGATTGTGAATAAGTATTTATTATTATAATAAATATAATCCATCTGAAAATTGTAATCCCAATATCCACCACTGTCATTATTTTATGAAAAAAAAATCATATCCTCAAGAGTTTTTGTAGCTCTCTCTATCAGGAATTCTCTATGTAGATGAAAATTAATACTAAAATGAAATTTAGATCCAAATTATTCATTAAGTAAACCATAAAAGTGATATGTAAAATATGGATCTCTATCTAGGATAATAGAAGATATAATTCTATGAAAATGAACAATCTATTTCACCTAGACCATTCCTTGCTCCTGAAAATTTTTGGATTTTAGAATGGGTATTAATTGAAGCAATTTTGCCATCTTATCGATTACAACCAATATCTTATTCTTTTTTCTAATGGTTCATGAACCCCCCCCCCCAAACAATGTCCATTTAGATCTCATCCCACTTCCATGTTCTCACAGGATGTGGAGGATTCAAACAGAAAGATCTATCATGCTTGGAATTGACCTATTTTCAAGTACAAAAGTGGGAAGGAAAATCAACAATGCCTCATCTCATTCATGGCCACCATAGTCATCAAAAAGTTTCATAAAAAACATAGTGGTATTAAGGTTCATTGTCCCCTATAATTATATGAATTCACCATCCTAGAATATTTAAAACCAGTGTCTCAAATAAAAAAATTCAGAAGATATATAATACCCTTCCTGGAGATTGACAAGTCATCATATACCTCAACACAATAAAGAGTGTCTATAATGCTATATATTTCATCAACATGATTGTATCCTTGAATAATCATCTAGAGAAGAGTGGATGTCATTTGAAAATGGAAAAGGAAACCACCACCCATATATCCCAAACTACAATATGAAACTACCGAAAAAGATCCACCCAGTTCCACCAGTCCAATGATTTTTTATGGCTTTGTTTGGAAGCTTCCTGCTCAATTCATCTACATTAAAATTAGCGTTCCTTAAAATATATGAAATATCAAAATAAAAATATTGTAGGTACTTAAAACATTCATCTGGAGAAGATTTTATTATTTTTATCATAATATATAACTCAATTTATTATTTCCATAATACATGGTAATCCTTAATATAAATGGATATGCCAGTGCTCTTAAGCATACACGTCATGGCTATGAGTTCATGTTAATGGATCTGGTAATTATTACCATGTAGCCTAAGCTTTCACAATCCATAATCGATAGCATGATCACTCTGTACAATAACACTTCCTATACCTAAACCTTATGCATCACAGAAAACCATATAGACCATATAAGAATTTAGAAGATTCAAAAACTAAATAACAGTAAAAATTTGTTTTGAATCAACAAAGAAACACTATCATTTTCATCCCAAATAAACATTACACCCATAAGAGTTAGGGAAATCATTGGATATGCAAACATATAGAAATCAATTTCAAACTGTTGGTAATACCAAGAGAAAACTAACTAGCTCTGAATATCGAAATCATTATTTTTTTTACTACCATGTCATAACATATGTCACCTTATTAGAATAAACTAAAGTACCATTTTCAAACAACATGTTTCTCTAGAAAATCATATCATTAATATATATATATATTTATCACATTTTAATATATAGTCATAAATCTACCGATTTATCAATAATTCAAGAACTATTTTCAATTGAAGAACATGATCTTCCTTAGACCCTGAGTAAACTAGGATGCCACCCTCAAAGACGATAACAAATGTATCGATATAGTTGTGGAAAATAATTTTCATCAAATCTATAATGACATTAGTAGGATTTTGTAATTAAAATGGGATTAAAATGTACTCCAAAATCCCAAACCAACTCAAAAGGAATTCTTCATAATGTCATATTGTTTTATTCTCAACTAATGGTAACAAGATTAAAGAATGATCTTTGAAAACCACCTCACCTATTTAAACTAATTAAATATATCACCAATGATTGTAAATGTATATTTCTAATTTATCATGATTTTATTGAGTTTCTTGTAAGAAACAGAAATTCCATGTGACCCATCATCTTTATTTGAAATTTGAATGGGAATTATCCATGGTGTTGTAATCTAGTGTATAAATCTTTCTTTAAAATTTCGTTCAACATAGTATTGACATATTTTGGTTGTAGCTAGATCTATATATTAAGATGAAATTGATAATGGATCTGTTCTAAGACATACATAAAAATAAATTTTTCTTTCCTTTACCAATGGAAAACATGATAAGTTAGAAGAAAAAACATCAAGAATCATGATGAAAATTTGATGTAGAGCACCTCTCAAAGAATTATACTCCATGTAAAAATAAAAAAAGGATATTTCATGTAATGTATCTGATTTTCGGTTTATTATTTTTAAATATTATATGGAATTATTTTGAGATTGGGCGTGAAGACATCACATCATTCCGAGGTCCAGTGAGCCCGGAATGGTGGTATGAACATTTTTAGTCAAGTGAGTCAGCGCTTGTGTGCGGTTGTGGAAGTTCCCAAACGGATTGCCGGATTAAAATTATGAGTGCACCGATGCGTCTGGGATGATTACTTTGCCTATGAACAACTCTAACCTCAACCAGCATAGGTCGGTTGGAAATTTTAATTTTGGGACGTTTTAAAAAGGAATGCTCTTTGGAGGCAATAAAATAAATTAATAATTTATTTTACTATTTTTAAACGTTTCCTTTTTTGAGAACAACCTAATCCTCCCCTATAAATGAATCTTTATGGAAAATTCACAAGGTTATCTCCATAACCCTGCGAGTTGAGAAAAAGAGAGAGATTTCTCTTGGAGCTTGAGCGGAGGAGGACGTGTTGGCGAATGACGATGGATCGAAGTCGAGAATCGCTACGCCAACAACGTTGAAGGATCACGATGACAATGGAAGCACATCGACTTCGACAACGATCGACCCTTTCAAAAGGTATGGGTTGTTGTTTTTATTTTCTTTTCCCTGTATTTTAATTTATACGATGAATGCTGATCAAACATGAACAAGTCGATCGGCAGATTTGTACGTTCTTGCGGGAGGGTTTTCTTTGAAATGATTTTGGGGAATTAATCCATTCTTTATATTCATGTTGATCTCTGCTCCGTTTAAACCTATTAACGGGAGCGGATCAACGCCGTGACGAACGATGGTAGAGTTTCGTTCCTCTATTTGTTTATTCGGATCTCTTCCTTCTTTTCCCTGCACGTTCTTCACGTTCTTCGTGGGGCGATGAACAACAGATCGATGTGCATTTGTTCTGCGATGCAACGCTCCCAAACCGAAGGTTCGACATCACAATTTTCTTGTGGAGGTGCAGCGACAATGGCAGTTGACAAATCAGACCAGATCTGAAAGGGTGTTCATCGAGCGTTCTTCGCGTGGGAAGATCAATCATTTTTCGGAGCCGTTCGGAGGCCCGAAAATGACGGAAACAACTTCGTGGTGTCCGGGTGACCAAAACCGGAATGTATCGTGGCGATCGGAGAGTCGGATCAACGATCAGGGCACCACGGGAGGCGCGACGGTGGAGGTCCACGTTTCTGGAAATTTCCAGAATACACGGCCTGTACTTTGGAAGAACACGACGTGTAGTTATGATGGTGGCGACTAGAGTTTCGGGGTCAGAGAAGGATCACACGGCATGTGACCCCAGTCACACGGCATGTTGGACCTTCCCCGAAGCTCGGCGTGTACTTCGGGTGGTACACGGACACGGGATGCTCTACCCGGCTTCAGGCGGCACGACGTGTACAGCTTGGCAGAGGCAGCTACGCAGAGCTCGGCATGTATCCCGGGGATACATGGACATGGGATAGAGTACACGACCGTGTACTCCCTCACCCGGCCAGGCGAGGTCACTAGCGCAGGTCACCCCATGTGCAGATTGCACGGGTTGGAGTACACGGGTTGGTGACTATGTACGGGCACATGGCCAGAGTACATGGAGCTAGCCTCAATGACCCAGACACAGCGTGTACTCCATTATACACCCCATGTATAAATTTTTCTACATGACCAGCATCACGACACAGGCCGTTGTACACGGGCAGTACCCGAGGTCGGACAACACTGCATGTATCATTTTTACACGCAATGTACTTTTTAAAAAACGACTTGGTCCTTTTTTTCACCATTCCTTGAACATCTTTCGTTTGGGTTAGTGACCCTTCTTCTTGTTCCCCTGAAGGTCAGGCATCATTCCCTCATGCAGGATGATGATTCCTTCAACAGGAATTTTCTGTGATAGAGTCAGGAATCCATCCGAGAGGCCTGGATCGAGATCCTCTATCCATTCCAGACCCTAGTTAGAGTCAGGTATCAACATGACTAAATTTACAGGGCATTGATCCTATACCTAGCAGGTGAATTCCAGATGAGTCGCGGTATCCTCCATGGCCATGGTAGTGATCCTCGTCTGTGTATCGAAATCTTTCCCACTCAGGAGTGTGTCTCCCGTAATGAGTGTAACTATCTCTCTTGGTGGTTCCCGATGAACAGAACTTCCCAGAAGGACGTCATCAGAGCTATAAGATTCTTGGAGAGTGTTCTCCCGGAATGATCGAATAACGAAATCTTCGAACGGAATCCCTTGCGTGGGTATGTGGTTGCATGAATTCTCTTGAGACCATGGGTCTGGGTTTTGAGTATATCTGGTTTGTACTATATGGTTTGTAAACATATAATGTTCATAGATGACTATACTTTTACTTTGTATTTCTTTGTGGTTTTTGGGGTCCTCTTGTGATTATTGTTATACTCACCCTTGCATGGGATTTTCCCGCACGTCTGGTGTCTTGTGCAGATGAGCAGCCTTTTGACAGAGTCCAGGGCGGACCAGGACAAGACCAAGATTTCTGAGTTCCCTACAGGCTGAGGCGTTCCTACGGCTACGAGCGGCAGTCCCAGTACCTTTGTGCTTACAGGTTGGACTTTGCAGTTTTCAGACTCTTGATTTTGGTGGGCTTGTATTCTGGCCTAGTTTACTTTTACAGTACATTACCTTTCGTCGTACTCTGTTGGTTGGGCATAGTTTTATGCATTCATTTTTGTTCCTTAGTGTTTTACATTTCAGCATTTGTGGGCTTGGAGATGTGTGTGTGTGTACAGGTACTTAGGCAATTCCTCCCATGTTAGTGACATGCCTACTCGGTGCTAGTCACCAGCCCCTGTCCTATTGGAGGCGGGCTTGGGGAGTCACGTCATGGGCCCCACTAGGACAGGTCGTGACAGAGTGGTATCAGAGGTGGTCGGTTCTACCTTATGACGAAGAGTCTATGAGTTTGGTTGGGGCAACAATGTTGAGTGTTTCAGGTTCAGCTTTCAGGCTAGAGACTCTAGTATTGGTGTAGCGGCTGACGTATCCATACACCAGGACTTTGATAACCCGCTTTTCGACCAGGTTCACGAAAACTGTAGTTGCGGGGAAATAAAAGGTATATGCATCATATAAGTTGTTTCATCAATATCCTTGGTGTCAGCTATCCAGATATACTCATTGACCGTAACACATCTTATTTCATTACCGGATGCCTCTGCGATGCGTACCCGCTAGGATTCAGAAGAACGATCACGAGGATGACCCCCTCAGTGATGAGGCTTCAATACAGGGACCAGCCCCCCAGGTGTTGCCACCAGGTGGTGCACCTGCTATACCGCCAGTGGAGCAGCCAGTGGTACCTGCAGTACCGACCGGCGAGGAGCGCAGGCTTAACGCACTCCATGAGTTTCAGAGACAGAGACCCCTCAGGTTCTGAGGCGAGCCTGACCCTCAGGTGGCTGAGGACTAGCTTAAGGCGGGGACCAGTGTTTTCCGTCTAGTGAGGACACCGACAGACCAGATGGTGGTCCTAGGAGCGAGCCTTCTTCAGGGTTCAGCGGGACGATGGTGGAGTCTGACCACGCATACTCACGACTTGGAGACTCTTTCGTGGACATTGTTTGAGAGACTCTTCAGAGAGGAGTTCTCTCCGGTTACAATGAGAGCCGTGTGCATCCAGGAGATTCTCCAGCTCCAGCAGGGTAGTATGACGGTGGCTGACTATTCATCGAGGTTCACTAAACTCGCCAGGTACTCGATGTATATGGTCAGGGATCAGTACTTCAGAGCTCAGACCTTTGTGTGAGGTCTACGACAAGACATCCGAGCTAGTGTCGTTCATCTATGCATATCGTCCTATGATGGGGTGCTCGACCGGGCCTTGGTGATCGAGAGAATCTTGACAGAGTAAAGAAAGCCGCTGATAGTTAGCGGAAGGCAGACAGGTGTGGAGACACCAGTAGCAGGGAGTCGACATCAGACGTAGGGATCTGGACATGGGAGACGTCATATGAGGACCCATGACAGGGGATTGATAGTCCATGGATCTCAGGCTGGATCCAGTCAACTTAGGGAGAAGAGATGCTACACATGCGACAGTAGGGGGCATCTCGCTAGAGATTGGCCGACACGTCGGGCTGCTGATAGGGAAGTGGTGGATGGACCACCGAGATAGAGGCAGAGAAAAGAGTAGGAAGATCCACCAGGCAGTGGACGTGGAAGAGGAACTGGGAGAGCTGCAGGTGGTGCCATACTCTTCGACATACTTCCACCACCACCCCCAGCAGGTCCACACCAGGTTTAGGGAGCTGGGGGACAGGGACGGGGACAGCTGCAAGCGGTGGAGGCATACGACCCAAGGGCTCCCGGGATGATTCGAGATACGATCTGTGTCTTTTCTACCTTAGTTTCCATACTCATAGACACAGGTGCCAGTCATTCCATTATATACACATGTCTTGTACAAAACCTCGATATTCTAGTAGAACTGTTGACATGATACTTACGCTTGGAGACACCTACGGGAGGAGACTCGACAACCACACACCTTTGCAGAAAGTGCGATCTTATCCTTAGAGGTGAGAGTTTCGGTTGGAACCTCTTGGTTGTAGCGTCGAGGCCTTACAATTCCATTCTTAGTATGGATTCGTTATCTTCAGTCCATGCCCAGATTGACTATTTTAGGCGAAGAGTGCAGTGTGTCCACTATGATGGAACAAGGTTTTCCTTTGTCGGAGAAAAGGAGACCCATGCAGCAAAAAGTGGGCTCATGCATAGGAGGGGGCAGCCAATCACTCATGAATGGGCTAGCCATACCCTCGGAGCAGTAGATGTTGTGAGCTCTCAGTTCCCAGCAGTGGTGGCAGAGTATGAGGACGTCTTCCCAGAAGATGTTCCAGGGTTACCTCCCCACCGGGAAATTGACTTCTGCATTGACTTACACCCCGGAATGACACCGATTTCCTCATCGGCTTATCAGATGGCTCCCACAGAGCTTCTAGAGATGAGGGTGCAGTTGGAAGATTTGCAGGGAAAGGCTTTCAAGAGACCCAGCGTTTCACCCTAGGCGGCCCCGGTCTTATTTTCCAAGAATGCAGATGGGAGTCTGAGGTTGTGCGTGGATTACCGGAGCCTGAACCAGGTGATGGTGAAGAACAAGTATCCACTAACTAGAATTGATGACCCCTTTGATCAGCTATGAGGGGCTCTGTGGTTCTCAAATGTTGATATTTGATCAGGCTATCTCCAGCTACGAGTGCGGGATGAGGATATACCAAAGATGGATTTCAGATGTCGCTACGGCCACTATGAGTACATGGTGATGCCCAATGGCGTGACGAATGCCCCTGCCGTGTTCATGGGGTTGATTAACCGGATCTTCAGCCGTAGTTGGACCGGTTCATAGTGGTCTTCATTGACGAAATCCTTGTGTACTCGGCGTCAGAGGTGGAGCACGTGAGACACCTGCAGATGGTTCTGGACGTACTCCGAGAGCACCAGCTTTATTGAAAGCTCTCCAAGTGTCAGATCTAGATTCAGGAGGTCCACTTTCTGGGACATTTATTCTTAGCAGATGTAGTAGCTGTGGACCCAGCCAAGGTGGAGGCTGTGTTAGCATGGGAGCCACCTCATAGTGTGAGAGAGGTGCGAAGCATCCTTGGGTTGGTAGGATATTACCAGAGATTCATCCCTGATTTCTCCCAGATATCAGCACCGATGATAGCCTGGACCTGGAAGGGGAAACCCTTTGTGTGTATAGAAAAGTGCCAGCAGGCTTTTGAGAAGCTAAGACAGAGTTTGAAGATCACCCCAGTCGTGAGATTGCCGGAGGAGGGTGTCGAGTACATAGTTTTCTGCGACGCATCAGGGACCGGGATCAGTTGTGTCCTGATGCAGCGGCACGTGATGATTGCTTATGGATCGCACTATCGTAGGCCCCAGGAGAAGAACTATGAGACCCATGATCTCGAGTTCGTAGCGGTAGTCTTCACAATGAATATGTGGCACCACTACCTTATGGGCGAGCGGTTCATTGTCTACTAATACCAAAAGAGCCTCAAGTACATCTTCTCACAGAAGGATCTGAATCTGAGGCTGAGGCGTTGGCTAGAGTTCCTCTAGGACTATGATTTTGAGATAATATATACTCCTGGGAGGGGGAACAAGGTGGAAGATGCTCTTAGCAGAAGGTCGAGCTCACAGCTGTTGAGTGAGGCGACACAACAATTAGCAGCATTACAGTTATCCTTCGTGGATGGAGAGGATATAACTTACCTACAGTAGATGGTTGTCACCCCTCCACTCTTACAGCGAGATAGGGAGGTACAACTTTGGGATGTCGATTGTGTGACCTTACATGCTCAGTAATCCACAGGACATGCTCCTGATGGATATTCGCAAGGTAGGGAGCACATACTTCTTTTCAGAGGACGAACTGTTGTACTAGTGGCATTCCAGGAGAAGGTCCTGATGGAGTTTCATACATCCCCTTTGGCAGTACATCCTGGAGTTGAAAAGATGTACTAGGATCTCCGATGTCAGTTCTGGCGGTCATGCATGAAGAAGGCAGTGGCAGAGTTCGTTTCTTGATGCCTCAAATGCTAGCAGGTGAAAGCTGAGGACCAGGTTCCAGCACAGTTAGCTCACCAACTAGAAGTTCTAGAGTTGAAGTGGGATGGAATATCGATGGACTTCGTGACGGGATTATCACGGACGTCCATGGGTCATGATTACATCTGGGTGATCGTTGACCGAATCACTAAGTCAGTCCACTTCCTAGATATCAGGGAGCAGAGTTCCATAGATATCTTGGGATGCCTCTATATACAGGAGATAGTTTAGATTCATGGCGTCCCCTCTACTATAGTCTCAGTCTGTGATGCCCAATTCACATCCCGGTTGTGGAAGGGATTGCAGGAGGCTTTTGGGACTCAGCTGTGCTAGAGCACAGCATTTCATACCCAGACCGATGGTCAGACGGAGAGGACCATTCAGGTTCTGGAGGATATGTTGTGGGCCTGTATCTTGGACTTTGGTTGCAGTTGGGAGGACCACCTACCACTGGTGGAGTTTGCGTACAACAACAGCTACTACTCCACTATCGGTATGGCACCATTCGAGGCCTTGTATGGGAAACCCTGCCGGTCACCGCTTTACTGGACCGACCCTGGAGAGTCTGCACTCATGGGTCCAGAGTTAGTGTGAGCTACCACAGAGAAGGTGCAGATTATTCGGGAGCGGATGAAGACAGCACAGAGCCGGAAGTTGTCTTATGCTAACAAACGATAGAGGCCTCTGGAGTTTGAGGAGGGAGACCACGTTTTTCTTCGTGTCTAACCTCAATGTGGGATGCCAAGATTTGGCCGAGGCGGCAAGCTATCTCCGATGTTCATCAGACCATTCCAGGTCCTAGGCACTGTTGGCGAGGTGGTGTACCTCCTTGCTCTACTGCCACAATTGCATCGGGTATATGATGTCTTCCACGTGTCGCAGCTGAGGAGGTACGTGCATGACCCATCGCACGTCATCGACTGGGGCGAGCTGGACATCGAGGATGGAGTGACCATTGCTGAGTACCCGGTGGAGATCGAGGATCGGCGGGAGAGGATCCTTCACGGGCAATTGATTCCCTTAGTGCGCATCCGATGGAAGCACATGAATCATCAAAAGAGCACGTGGGAGCGGGAGGCCCAGATCCGTGCCCAGTACCCTCATCTTTTCGACTAGCCTTTGATTTGCCTTTTCGGGGACGTAAAATCCCCAAGGTGGGGAGAATTTAATGTCTCTGATTTTCCATTTATTATTTTTAAATATTATATGGAATTATTTCGAGACCGGTCATGAAGACGACACATCATTCTGAGGTCCAGTGAGCCCGGAATGGTGGATTGAACTTTTTTAGTCAAGTGAGTCGGCGCCTGTGCGTGGTTGTGGCAGTATCCAAATGGATGCCTGGATTAATAATCTGAGCGCACCGCTGCTTCCGGGACAACGACTTTTCCTAAGAACGACTCGAACCTCAACCTGCACAGGTCGGTTGCAAATTTTAATTTGGGATGTTTTAAAAAGGAAAGATCTTTGGAGGGAACAAAATAAATTAATAATTTATTTTACTATTATAAAATGTTTCCTTTTTTTAGCACGATCTAATCCTCCCATATAAATGCATCCTTATGGAAAATTCACAGGGTTATCCCAATAACCCTGCGAGTTGAGAAAAACAGAGAGATTTCGCTTGGAGCATGGGCGGAAGAGGATGCTTTGGCGAACGACGACAGCTCAAAGTCGAGAATCGCTACGCCAACAATGTTGAAGGATCACGATGAAAACGGAAGCATGACGCCTTCATCAACATTAGACCCTTTCAAAAGGTAGGGGTTGTTTATTTGATTTTCTTTTCCCCGTTATGAATGTAAACAACGAACACGGATCAAACAAGGACATGTTGATCCGTGGATTCGTATGTTCTTGCGGGAGGGTTTTCTTTGGGATGATTTTGGGGAATTATTCCATGCATTATATTCATGTTGCTCTCTACTCCATTTAAAACTATTAACAGGAGCGGATCAACGTTGTGACGAACGACGACGGAGGTTCGTTCCTCAATTTGTTTATTTGGATCTCTTCCTCCTTTTTCCCAGCATTTTCTTCACGTTCTTCACATGGTGACGAACAACAGATCATTGCGCATCCGTTCTGCGACACAACAATCCCAAACCGAAGGTTCGGCATCGCAACGTTCTTGAGGAGGTGTGGAGACGATGGTGGACGACAAATTGTACCAGATCGGAAAGGGCGTTCTTCAAGCGTTCTTCGCGCAGGAAGATCAATCATGTTTTCAGAGCCGATCGGAGGCCCGAAAATGATGGAAACATCTTCGTGGTGTCGGGGCGACCAAAACCTGAAGGTTTCGTGGTGATCAGAAAGTCAGATCAACGATTGGAGCACCACTAGTGGCGCGACGACAGAGGTCTATGTTTCTGGAAATTTCCATAATACATGGAGTATACATCTGAAGAACATGTCATGTAGTTCTGATGGTGGCGGCTAGGGTTTTGGGGTCAGAGAAGGATCACACGGCATGCGACCCCAGTCACACAGCATGTTGGACCTTCCCTGAAGCTTGGCATGTACTTCGGGTGGTACACGGACACAGGATACTCTACACGGCTTCAGACGGCACGACGTGTACAGCTCAGTAGAGGCAGCTACGTGGAGCTCGGCGTGTACCTCGGGGATACACTGACACGGGATGGAGTACATGACCGTGTACACCCTCACCCGGCCAGGCGAGGTCACCAGCGCAGGTCACCCCGTGTGCAGATTGCACGGGTTGGAGTACACGGGTTGGTGACCATGTACGAGCACATGGCCCGAGTACAGGGAGCCAGCCCCAGTGACCCAGAGACGGCGTGTACTCTATACTACTTGCCTTGTATAAAGTTTTTTACATGAACAGCCTCACAACACGGGTCGTTGTACACAGGTAGTAGACGGGGTCGGACAACACGACGTGTATCATTTTTACACACAGTGTAATTTTAGGAAAACGGATATGTCCTTTTGATCACCATTCCTTGAACATCATTCGTTTGGGTTAGTGCACCTTCTTCTTGTTCCCTTGAAGGTCTGACATCATTCCCACACACAGGATTATGATCCCTTCAGCTGGACTTTTCTGTGATAGAGTCAGACATCCATCCGAGAGGCCCGGATCGAGATCCTCTATCCATTCCAGACCCTAGGTAGAGTCAGGTATCGGCGTGAACAACTTTACCGGGCATTGATCCTCTACTTAGCAGGTGAATTCGGGATGAGTTTCAGTATCCTCCAGGGCCCTAGCAGTGATCCTCATCTGTGTATCGAAATCATTCCCCCTCAGGATCGTGTCTCCCATAATGAGTGTAACTATCTCTCATGGCGGTTCCCGACGAACAACACTTCCCGGATGGATGTCATCATAGCTATAATACTCGTGGAGTGTGTTCTCCCGGAACGAGCGCATCACAGAATCGTCGAACGGAAACCCATGTGGGGGTATGCGGTTGTGTGACTTGTCTCTAGACCAAAAGTATGGGTTTTGAGTATATCTGGTTTGTTTTATATGTTCTGTAATCATATTCTATGCATAGATGACTATAATTTTACTTTGTACTGCTTTGTGGTTTTTGGGGTCCTCTACTGAGTATTGTTATACTCACCCCGACACGGGCTTTGCCCGCACATCTGGTGTCTTCTGTAGACGAGCAGCCTTTTGACAGAGTCTAGGGCGGACCAGGACCGTACCGAGCTTTCTGAGTTTCCTATAGGTCGAGGAGTTCCTACGGCTACGAGCAGCAGTCCCAGTACCTTTGGGCTTACATATTGGACTTTGCAGTTTTTCAGACTCTTGATTTTTGTGGGCTTGTATTCTGGCCCAGTTTACTTTTACAGTACTCTACCTTTCGTCGTACTCTGTTGGTTGGGTTTAGTTGTATGCATGCATTTTTATTCCTTAGTGTTTTAAATTTCAGCATTTGTGGGCTTGGAGATGTGTGTGTGTGTACAGGTACTTAGGCAATTCCTCCCATGTTAGTGACATGCCTACTCGGTGCTAGTCACCAGCTCCTAGCCTATTGGAGGCGGGCTTGGAGAGTCATGACGCGGGCCCCACTGGGATGGGTCGTGACATTTCATTACCCAAATCTTGATAAGAAGGTACAAATCTGATTAACCTCAAGTACCAGTCTTCATGAATGACATGGATCACCCTATTAAGTAATATAATGGAGGCATTTTGAAGATAACAATCAATTTGGTTGTTATTAGTAATTGTCTAGTTTATCATAAAAAATACATTAAGAGGTTTCATGTATAGAACTTGAAAATACCATGAAAACTAATTATTTTTTAAATAGAAGGTGAAATTATGAAAAAATATCTTTCTCTCTCTTCATTTGAATTGGTGTAGTAATATACATCACATAGGATTAAAGCTCCACAAGAAGATTTAGAAAATTAAAAATAAAAGTCGAAATGAATTAATGAGATTAACCAATATCAAATAATGTTGTCACTAAAGATGTATCTATAGTTATGAAAACTCATCCAGTCATTGGACTATATCATCTTCCTCAAGATATTATTCCATTACCTAAAAATATTTTTATCTATATGGGAATGGTTATAACCCCTTAGTCCTTGAATCATACGGTTAAACATATTTACTATTATATGGGGATAATCCTTGGTTACTTTTTTGTGAATATTAGAAATTAAATAACATTGAAATGTGAGTTATGTGTTCATATGAACTACTTATATAGTATTACTTATTGTAGTCCCATTTTAGGTTCCCAGGGATTCCGCATTGGTTGGAAATCAATGGTCCTCTACCTGACACTATAGGAGTTCTAGAAGAATTTTTTTTCAAGAAAATACAATATACTCATTATTAATTATCTTTAATTTTATGTCACTTATGTAAAATACACTAACAAATATAAATTCCTTTATTCCATAACATACTTTCCATTCTGTGTTCAATAATAAAGACCATATCCAGCAGGTCAGAATAAGAAGTCAACTTCAAAAAGAGAAACTATGATTTAAAATCAAATTGCTGTCCCATATTAAACCATTGATCCTCCAACTACTCATATTATACAATATTAATTGAAAAATGAAAAATGAAATTATATAATTTTTCACCCTCAATAACAGTAATGTCATCCCACTCGTGTTTGAAAAAATCTATATCATTAATCATTACCATAGACTCTGGATAGATCTATTTGCTGAAAAGAACATTAATTTCATTATACTATGATCCATAATGATTATTTTTCATTACCATCACATACCACCATCTCCTATTAGATCTTTATAGCGTGGAGGATCCACATTTCACTATGATTTCAACATGAATCTCCACGAACTCAAAAATTTATCAAATATCCTTAACTAATCCACATCCTTTTATAGACAATTGCATCCTTAGAATACTTTAGGATCCTAGTGAAGGAACTGATGAGCATGATTCTAGAAAACATCCATATGAGGTTCCATAATGGGATCTTTAATATGAATGGGTACATGTTCCTATCAAAATGCATGGACAAAAAGTATGACATCTCAATTAGTATCTGTTCCATAAGAGGCTTTTCTCAGTATGGTTCATCACCAATGTCTTCCTGGATCATATTTTCACATCATTTTAATTGAATAATGCAACATAAAATTAGTAGACAACATTGAATACATTATAATAGAACTTAGTTCAATAACTCATAATGAAAAATTGAGAAATTAATCCAATTTGATATGGAAAAAATAATTGGACTTCAACCATCCCAATCAAAAGCTACAAAAATAGAACTAATCCTCAAGACTTCTCTTTCAATCCAACCACGATGACCTAGGGTTTATGATGATGATAGCTATCTAAGATCTCATTTTCAACAACATTCAATGTATCAGTATGATTTTACTGCAGTATACCGATACAATGGTATCATGCACTACATGTACCTTTTATACAATGTTTTTATCAACCAAACTAGATACACTAGTACTAATTCACATTATCTAGAAATAATATTTCCTAAATCATTAACCATGTTCCTATGGGTATGAAAGTAGCACCTCACATAATATATTAAAATGAGGGTATGTTTTTTTCCAGAAAAATAGTGAAAGGAATAGAAACAAGTATGATCATAGAAAACTCCTACAAGAGATAGTACCAGTGTTATAATAGGTATATAAAACCCAAATATAACAACAAAAAATTATAATATGAACATCTTAAACAGAAAATGTCTCAATTGACATAATACTCAATGAAAAAATAATCAATGATAACCACCACGTCCTAGAGGCACTTTCCCCTTGCTCAAATCTAGCACAAGGAGATATAAAAACTACTAAAGGAAAACATATAGTGTAAGATAAAATCTATGTAGGGGTATCCCTAGTGTTCCATAACAACATGAATAAAGAATAAACTATATACTGATTTCAATTTTAAACAAAACCGGTCATGGTAATAAAATTTCATAATTAAATCAAAAAGTTCTTTTCATTTAAATTGAAAAAAAAACACATTCAAAAAATTTCTTAAATCATAATTTTATAAAAAAACATACATATACAATAGGAATGAATAAAACAGTTCATATACAATAGAATATATATATCATAGTAATTTCAATGAGAAATATAGTCATCTACACTAGGGTATGATTGTTTAGAGATTTGATAACCCCACACCCTCACTATGTGATGACAAAAATATTCACACACTTCCTTTTTCACATACTAAATAGAACTCATTGATATTCCAATGGGGATATTATCATCTATACTAGTTTTTTTATATTTTTAATCTATCAATATATTGAAAGGGAATTCTTATCCCGAAATTTTTTGTTATATAACCCACTAATTAACAAGGGTATGATGTAATAAATATACCTATAGTCAATGGAAAATTAATTTAAAATGTATTAAAATACAACATCCACCTTTAGAACATTAATAATATAATTTCTATTTAACTACCAAAACATATGTTTATAATAAAATAATTCATTTTTCTAGAAAAATTAAATTATATGATCTTAAAAAGTCATTTGAAGTAATTTTTTTAGAAATCAATTTCATAAAAAAATTCTACCAATTCCACTAATTAAAAATTTCACCAAACTTTCCAATTCTATATGAATTGGGTTGTTTCCCCAAATTCCAATATCAAGTCAAATATAACTAAAATTTTCATCAAATTGGGTTTTCAGTATTTTATTTAATTAATTTTAAATAATAAATGAATTAATGGGATACTAAATGGGACATGTTTAGATAAAAATTACAAAATTTATCATGGAGATCATGTATTAAAGTTTTCACAATATCAATTTACATTAAAGAACATGGAAAATGGAGATTATAGAATCAATATGAGAAAAAAAACCTCCAAAAAGGTGTTTCAATCGAATGAAAAAAAATTATCTAACAATCCCTATAGTGGAAGCATGAATATGGAGGGTGGTAATAAACAAGAGAAGATCTCTTATTTGAGACGAATCAAGTGAGGTTTTATGAGCATCGATCTACCATTGAAATGGATTAGAGGACACCAAAAGAAATCACGAGAGCTTAAAATTCATATGAATGTTTAAAATCATGAGGTACAGTCAAGAAGTGATTCATATAGTGGTTCATGAATTTTTATATTAATATTAAAAGATACATATGTTTATGTGATTGGATTATTGGGGTAGGCTGCATGGTTTGTTAAACAGTGTGTCCTAACAGTGATCTCATTTCATAGGTTATATGTTTTCAAATATGTGAAAAATGTGTTGTAAAATAGTGCAAGCATCATGAACACCCCCACGATTTATATTTTTATTGTTTTCTCTAGGTGGGTTCATGGTTTGGGAAAATCATGTTCCAACCTTACATAATAGAATATATCATTAATTTTGTTATAATTTCTCCCAAATATCCCCTAATGAGAAACAACCAATGCATAATTATAAAAATGTCTAGTACTAGCTTAAAATAGTAACATGATGTTATAATATCACTATATAATGAAATGAGATCAAAAATAATGAAAATATTTAATGAAAATTCATATAATTTCATAATCATAAAGGTGATTATAAAAAACCATCATAAATAAAATGATTCAAAAATGAATCTCCTAGAACATTTGTATAGTTAGAATAAAATCATTATTAAATATAATATAATGGATGAATATGTATATAAATAAAATTTTCATTATTATCATCATACTTTTCATTAATGCATATTATATAAAACATATAAAGGGAACAAGGGGTTAATATGGAATATCTCTCACAAAAACTAAGTGTGTGATAAGGAAGACTTATCTTAAATTTCACTTGGATTAAAAGAACCCTATCCTTCAATGTAATAAAATTAATTTTTATATTATATTATTTTAAAATTTTAATTAATATATTTTAATAAATTACTCATCTAAATAATTGAAACTCTAAATAAGTAATAATTCTGTATTAAGGTTACTCTATTGGGTGTTAATTGATTAGTTTTTCATGAGAATGTTTTCTTGGTAGCATCAACATGTTTACATGGATGAAGGTCACATATTCACAAGAATGTTAATAATTACCTAAATATCATATATATTCATTATATATATATATATATATATATATATTCATCCATAAAGGGTTGAGATAGAAAAATGAATTACATCATTCATGGAGATGGTTAGATGTATGAATGCCCTATTACATTATTCACTTTTTGAAAGATTTATTGGAATAATGGTAAATAATAATTCACCTTCACCATTACATTTATATAAAATATATATCTTATATATAAATTAACTATATCCTAATTTCCATCCATATAAAATAGAAATTAAAATTTAATAGCACTACTTCATGATGGTGGATAACCAGACTTATGCATGCGAGTCATTATCATTTGGAAGAGAATGGTAATATGTTAGATAATGGTTTTTATATCATTATAATATAAAATAAAAATATTAAATATACAAAATTAATTATTTTACAATGGATATAATATATATATTGAAGTAAATTGTACAATTAAAATTGAAACTGCTTGGTTTATGTTATACCTCTTCATTGATAATTTTCCATTAAATTGGAAAATAAGTATTGAATAGAATGTTCTATAGATAGAATATAAGATCTTGGATATGGGAAATAAATATATGAAAGAATCATATATGTTATAGGATATGATATAGGGTTCAATAATTGTGAATACTGAAGTATATGAGACTCCCTTTTATAAAGGTGGGGAGGGTCACTCAGGGAATTACATATAGTATTAAATTAATTTAAATTTATTTTAAATTAGTAATCAATTAAAATTTATATAATTCAAATATATTTCAATGAATTTTTAAAAATTATCCCATATAATAATATTTGGGCATGTTTAGGTGTTGTTTCCTCTCTTACTACCTTGTTTGAACCACCTATTAACCCTTTGGTAATTACGACGAAATCAATGTTTTCTACATTTCAAGGCCTAATAATGTCACATTAAGAAGAAATGTTTACAATTAAGGGACCAGGGTTTATATGTTGAACCATATACCATTAATCAACAAGAATATACTCTATTAATTAATTATAAATAATTTAATAATGTATAATTTTCTAAAAATATTATAAATTTATTTATTGGAAATATTTAATTAATTTGTCAATTGAAAAAACAGTTATAATAAAGACACTAAAATATAGACCATTAAAAATAGTAAAATCTTTTATATTTATCTTAAAAACCATATAATAATACTATTCATCAAAATTTTATTCCATGTAATATTTTTAAAATCAGTTTATTATGTTTCTATTAATTTAATAAATATTGTGCCTATTTCACATATGCATTTATGTTATTTATCCAATAACTAAAAAATTAAAAATAAATTACCATTAAAAAAATGTTATATCAAATTTAAAATAAAAAATTATAACCATTCATATCCTCTTATTATCATTTTTTAAATTTATTATTGATATGAAATTTATGATATTGAGATTATGTATTTATTCAATAATTTAATTAATTTTGTCCTCATAATGATTGAAAATTAAAAATAAGTGGCCATATATTCAAATATTGTTTGAAAATGTTCATACTACACTAATCCAACAAGATAATGAAATGGGTTAGGGATATTATAAATCCTCATCCCAAAATTTATCTATATTTAATTTATTTTGACCTCACTGAGCTAATAAATTGATACCAAGGATTTTATTCATAATAAGATTATATAAAAAGGTCATTTAAAGAAAATTACATAATTAATCAAAATATGGAATCAATTCATCACAATTCATTTTTTATATATTGAATAAATAATTTTATGTTAAAAACTAAAAAACCCAAAGAAGAATATATTTTAATAAAAAAATATCCTTTTAAATATAAATTTTTGTGTATTGTAAATTAAAAAATAATATTAATTACAATTACAATGATTTGATTATTTGTAATATAATACAAGTAGTTTTAATTTAAAATATATTTCTAAAATAATTTATCCCTATAATTAATAGGAAAAAAAATTTGTTTTAAGAAATAATTTTCTAATGGTTATTGAAAAATAAAATATTTCCAAAAACTCAAAAATAGATCAAAGATACTTTTTAAATTTATAAAAATGAATTTTTTTTCTTTTTTGAATATGTATTTGAAAATTTTTATATATATTACTTATTATATTTTCTCCTAAATATTAATAAAAACAATTTTTTATGAAAAAAAATTAGAAGAATAATCTGAATTTACTAAAAATTGATTACTTTTTCACTAAGAATTAAACAAATATTTTTTGTTGAGCAAGAAGATTATATATATTTCATAATTTGTATAATTCAATATATAACCACCAATTCATCACCTTTTACATAACTATCATATTTATGTAACAATATGTTTCTATTTATTTTATATTAGTTTTGTGTGTCTTAAAAGTAATAAAAAATAATAATATTATTTTAAAATATCAGCTGGTAAAATTCCCCACTAATTTAAATATTTTCATATTTGAAAAATGAAATTAGGCACTATAATCAATGGTTTGATGTTTGAAATAAACATTTTTGAGAACCAGCATCATAAAAACTATTAGTAAAACGTTCATTTGAAAAGAGGAAAAGGAAATACGATGGTTATATAAAATAAAAAAAATTGATTTTAAACTAGAGAAAATTTTTTAGACGTAAAAATATGTATAGGGAATAAAATTAAATGTCCAAATAATTAAAGAGAGTGATAAAGAAGAATTATCATAAGAAAGTGAATGACTATGATATTGTTAATGACCAAGAAACCATAAATCAATGAGGATTGAAAAAAGAACATTCATTCACCAGAAATGATCAAAAATTGTTAAATTTGTTTTTATAATATCAATTCCCAAGGACTGTGGAATTATTTTACCCTATTTAATATGAATATAAGAATATATACATAAAATCATTATTTAATTTAATCATTTAGTTACTCTCCACCAAAATATTGTCTTTTATTTAAATTAAGGGTATTTAAGATTATCTTTCTATGTCGGATAGACTAAAATAAACATATAAAAAAATAAAAAAATACATAACTATAACAAAAAAAAATATTCTTATTCATTAATCTTTAATCAACACCGAATATTTTATCACAAAATGTATAAACATCAAAGTGAATAAATAATAAAAATTACTCAAAAAATTACTTAATTATGAAAATATTTCAATGCAGACCAATCCATAAATTAAAAAAACAACATATGATATTACCTAAATAACCTCAACATTAAATTTTTTTTACCTAAATGTCTATACCAAACCCTTCATCAAATATTATGAAAATAATTTAATTTCATTCATTTCATATATAATTTATTTTTTATATCACATATCAAACTGAATATTCATGTAAGGGTCTGGATCCACATGGATCAACCAATTTTGTGATTTCGAAGGACTAAGTCCTCGGAGGTGGGTAGAAAGATATTTGGAGAAGTTCAGTTTAAATAAATGATTGAAGTAGGGGATTACACATCATGTAATTTCATTACATGACATGTCATTCTATTTCATGAGATGTTTCACGGAGCGAAATAAGCATTCACAACATGAAATACTTCTTGTTATGAAAAATTAATTAAATATTTTCAGTGATGTATTTTTTAGCAGAAAATTTCCTCAAGGCATTACATGATGTTAATGATTATTACAAGCTATTTAATGCCATGAATTTGTATGTTTTATGTATTTTTCATGTGCTCAGTTTTTTTCAGAACCTATGGCTGTAATTTCTCTCCCCCAGCCACAACTAACCCGATATCCACCACTTCAGTGTTTCAGGGAATACTTCTACAATGAATGATCTCTAGCTCCCTCCCTAAATATATAATGACCAGTCATTGATATAAGTTATGATATATCTCCATTCGTGAGGTTTTTTCAATATATCTCATACTATTTCACTATTCCATTTGATGGGGAATGAACTCCATGAATCTAACAGAGTTTTCATGTTGGTTGGTCAGTGCGATTGGGCCGCAATATCCTTAAGTGGATTCAGTTGTTGCAGTATAGGGATAGTGATCCATTTCTTTGATCTATTCTCATTCGAATAATGTCATCATACTTTTGATATACGGGATTCAATGATTAACTATTTCATTTATGTGAAATCATGGAGTTTTTATGGTTTATCACAAGGATTGCTAAATAATTGACCAAATAATTATATGAAATAGATTAAATAACTAGTATCGATTGTATGTTTTTTCATTATACCGTGAAAATGGTTTCCCTCTTGATTTTCTAGATAGTGTGATATCAATGCCATGATTGGTTATAATATTATTCACTATGGAACCGGTAAATATCATAAATCAAGAATCAATTGTTTTATTAATTTTCTAAATGATAAAGGGGTTTGTTTAATGAATTACGTTGTTGTTGTTGTAATTTTATCGAAAAAAATTGATACAAGTTATCATTTGTAATAGAATTAGTTTTTGGAAATGAAGAATGTTGGTGATTTGGGATAATGTAATTAAAGGAATTTAAAATCAATTGTTGAATTAAATTAGTGATAGATTATGATAGATTTTTCATTAGGTTCCCCATAGTGGGAAGACATGAATAATGAATATGTTAATACAAGATGGAATAAGAGACGATTGTGTGATAAAATTAATTCCATGTAGGGACTGAGATGTAATAATTCTTGGTAAAGTACATGTGCCTTATTCTTGGAATCCATGAGAGTTGTTTGTGTGTGATGGATGGATGCCTTGTTTAGGACCAAGAGGCTATTGTTATGTTTTTTCCTATTTCCTGTGAGGTTCTATCAATACAAGACATGCGGTTGTGGTGGCACAAAGGCCCAGATGTGACATGAGCCTAGGATGGATGAGCATAAGGGAATGTCTTATTATGTTGGGGCAGGCATGCCGAGGGGTTGTGGTAGTAGATGATTCCTAGAGTTGTGAGATGCATCTGTTTATGCATGGATGTCTAGGAGGACATCAAGGATTATGAAATGGGTTGAAGTTGGGATTACCAATTGATGTGATTGTTAGAATATTTTTGAATATTTTTCTTTTTTATCATCGTTACTTTACCCACTACTTGATGAAGAAGGTACTGAATAGCCTACACCCCAAATTGGTGAATACTTGTGTGGTATGCCACAATATTTTGTGTTTATTTTCTCAGTGATGGATGCGTATACTATCCTACTATAGGTGGAAAAGACTCGATGGGTAGCTCACCTACTCACCAGGTTGACCCCCATGTTTTTGGTAGATCATAATACATTCATAGAATACATGAAAATATAGAAAGTAGTAATTCTTTTAAAAAATGAATAAATGACGTTTAACCAATGGGGTAGGAGCTTGCTGGTGTGTAATGGTGAGTCTATGATTCTGAGAAGATGTGAACTAAGTTTAGTTATGGTTAGAGGGAATATAACATTGTTGTGATGCTAATTTAATGAAAATTTAGAAATTATAATAGTTAAATAGTTAAAAAAAAATTAACAAACATGAAATGTAACTACTGAAAATCGATAAAGAAATTTAATGTAGATATTTAAATTATTGTGTGATTATATGATATATATAGTCTTATTAGTGGAAGGTCTGAGTCCGAGAGACATGAGATAAGATTGAGTCTAAGATTATGTTATTCCAATAGTGTGGTGGTGATATATATTATACCTTTTACTTTTTGTGCTTCGATATGCTACTCCACTTTGTATGTTAGGATTACTGACACCCCATGAATTTTGAGCCTTGGGGGTGTTTTTCCCAACATCCTAGTGGTAGGATTGATGGTTGACTACCCCCTTTAGGACTACTCTCTTCACTTGGTTGTTACATTTTCTAGAATGCATACCATTTAGTTTTTTCCATATATGTGTTTAGAGGGATGTAAGGGCATGTTGTTTTTTAACACACATTAAGACTACTTATAGTTTCCTAATGTTTATTTTAGTTATGATGTGTATATTTTATGATTGATTGAGGATGATTAGTCGGTGAATGGCATATTATGAAAAGAGGTATAATACTCAACATATGATACATGTTATGTGATATGCGGTGTCTCCCGATATGTAATTTAATACTTTTGGTTATATGGATGTGGGTTTGGTGTGTTTCATGAGGTTTAGGTTCTGGTAAACCGCCCAAGTGTCCTCGGGAAAGCCTCTTTGGAGAGAGATGCTCTAGACGTGCGACAAAGGGAAAATGGGACAAACCAGTGGGGAGGTTCTAGTAGGGTACACTTGAAATTAATTATTATATTATATACTTATTTATTCAATATATGGTTAGTGTACCCATGTTGATGTTTTGAAATTAGTATACATATCTAGGTGATGAGTTATTTTCACATCTGTTACAATGTTCTTTTGTATTATCTCTTTACTTTTTTAGAGGAGTCTAAGATGAGGTTCCTACTGAGTATACTATTTTACTCAACTTATGTGTAATAAATTGTTTTCCCGGTCATATGGAGCATGTTATAGATCATACTAGTTACTACTCACATGGAATTATAGGGGCTATTCGTGAATTGTGGTCCCATCAGTTTTACTTTATTTTGGTTCTTGATGTTTTTACCTTTCAGTTGTTGTAGGCATCGTATGAATTCAAAAATATGTACTTGGGTTTCTTTTTTATTATAGTCTGAGTAGTATTTTGTTGGTATCTATCTTATATATCCATTTGTCATGTTTTCTCATAGATGGAAATGCTTCCCATATGTGTGTTTTCAATACCCTCAGGGCTATTAAAATAAACTGGGTCAACTAGAGGGAGGAATCAGGGGTCATTATCTCATTTCTCACATTATCGGCCGAGGATGGGTACACTTTTTCAAGAGGGAGTACTGAGAAGTCACATATACCTCACCCCAATGAATCATAGCAATAAATAATATTTATACAATTGATAAATTGATATATGATTTTTAATGTTTTTTTCACAATAATGAAGTGAATTAAATTTAGATACCAAACATAATGGTATTCCTTAGAATGACCATAAATATCTATGAAAATATTCATTTTCATGGAATCACTTTTTAACCACAATGATGATCAATATCCCTATATCTAGTAGAGTACATAAAATGTTACATCAAATAATATTCTAACCAATAGGGGTTTTAAAATATCAAAAAAAACTTATCCCTAATCCCTAGTAGAAGACTCAAATGACCTCAAAATTCCATCACCTAAATGCTTATAAAGAAATGAATAGATTATTGAACATATGATCGATCATACAATTATATGTCCATGATAGTTTCCATAAATCATAGTATTACCACACAAGAAAACATATATGATTCCAAAAATTAACAAAATTCATAATCCAAAAATAAAATCACACACCAATAGAATAAATCCAACAAATGGAATTAAGTTCATCAAAGTTGACCGATGATTGATTTTCATCAAATCAATAACTAATTTCCTGGTCATGTATACCCTATAATTTACATCATCAATGTAAATCATCTCACAATATTAACTAAACATTATAACCAAACCACTACATCAGTTTTCATTGTTATAAGTACCAATCAACATATATTTTCAAATATATAGAGAAACAATATTGTGGAACAATATTTTAATGTTACATGATACATATATCTATAATATCATTTATATAACAATTTTAAAACATAATTATCCAATCCTTATACATAGACTCTTCTTTCTATGCACTATAATAATATCCATACCATAGATCCATATATGATATTTTATTTATCAATATGAAATGTGAATTTACATGAATAAAGATAAATTTCTCAACACATAAGATAATGAACTTCAAATTGTACCTTTTAATGAACCTCATGTTACTTTATAGAAATATTTATATTTATATTGTAAGTTACATGATCTATGAACATCATTTGAACACATAAAAAATATTCCAATTCTTTTGAAATATTCTCTTGACTGGTCATTCTACATTCTTATTATGTACGATATTGAATATTCCATCATATATGTTCTTCACGAAACACCATTTTTTCTATTTTTAGATGTGTCACTAAATTCACCTATTTTAAGAAACTTAATTATGTAATGATAATGATTATTAAGAACAATTTCATGGATGGAAATCCCATATCCCATTCCATTTGATTTCTCATGAGTAATATAATCCATTATTTTTCAATGATATCATGAATCCTTATAGTTCTTTCTATTGACTAAAAAATGTATTTTGTGATAGTAAATAGTCATATTGATTAATCATATAGTAATGGATTATAATTTATAGTTTATTCAAATTTTTCAAAATTCATTTTAATTTGTGATAGCATTATTTTAAGCTACATTATTTGTGGTCATGATATATTCAGAAACATTATATTCATTATTAAGTAAAATATGAAATATCTGAGGAATGAATATCAATAGTGTCAAACCAGATGTGCAGTAAGGTAACATTCATCATTCACTAGAATAATGGCCAAGATATACATGAAAGACTCATTCCATTATTATTTACCCAAAATGAATATATTCTAAAACCATGTCCACCAATATTTTCCCAATAGATATGTATTTCAAGTAAAACCATGAAATATCTTCCTTACCGAAACATTTTTACGTTTTTCTATTGATATATTTTTCCCCATGGGTGTCACCAATATTCTATAACCCTAATATCTAATGATTAAAAAACCCATACTATGATATAAAAAACAGACACCCACACATATCATATACAACAATTACATCTTAATACATCAACATTCTATACAAAACAATACGATGCATGTTATAAATTAAAAGGTATAGTATCTTTGGTTAATAAATACATGTATTCATATTTAATTAATGATCATAAAAATATATTACAAATATCATCCCACATATTACTCTACATATAAATACCCTACATAGAACATTTCTTCATTACTTAGAGAATGATATGTATATAATTGTGATCTTAGAAGCTCAATACTGGTAAACAATGGATATAAATACATAAATAATCACATAAGAATAACATGGTAATAAATCAATAGGAATATGACCTTATCATTTTACATTCATGCCCACAATTTCATAAATAATAATCTGGATTCATGGAATTATTTTTATTTTTCATAATATATGAATCATAATTCAGTCATAGAACATGATTCATGAGAGCATAACAGTGGAATACAAAATTAGTTTGTGAAAAACACATACGTATACAAATAATTTCCATTTTTTTAATGACTCACATCTAGGACTATCATAGTGGATTACCACCACTCAACATTCCATCATATCCTAATTCAATGTTCACTGTCAAGGATATTATAGAAGAAAACTTCAATTATTTAACTATGTTCACTCTGTATTTCTGTCCATATAATCTCATGAGATATCCATTGTTATATAATTCATTATAGTGGTATATAAATTCGAGCCCCACCCTCATATAATGAATATCTTACATATGTGTGAAACAATATGATAAAAACACATTATCTAATGACTAATGACGATGAATTAAGTTTTATAAACATTTAATTATAATATTATGGAATTAATTGTGGATAGGATAATTCATGAAGGATTCATAAAAAATTAATTAACCAGTGGGAAATAAATGGGGTTTATTGAATCATCATCAAATAATCATCATTATAAACCAAAAATAATTATATTGGATGGATTCATTGGATCATAACAAAAATAAATCATTAATTATAAAGATGAAATTTATCAATGTCTAATAATGCATTTTAATAGGAACAAAAACATTTCTATTGGATAATACACATTTCACATTGAAACAATATATTAAATATATAATGAAGTGCAAAATATAATTGAAATTTTTTGTTTGAATAGAACCGTGTAAACTTATAAGGGAAACTCGATTTCATTGATTAGTCATGATGAAATTAAATTCTACGTATACATTGTATATTATACAAAAATTTCATTAAAAATATTTTTGAAAATTCAAGGATACATCATTTTGAAAATTAAAGAAGATTAAATTTAATATTATTTTAAAATCTATATTGAGAAAAAAAATATTTAAATAATAATTATAGATTATTAAAAAAACTCATTATTTTTTATTAAAAAACATTGATATGGAAAAAAATATATTTTAGACTGAAGAGAGAATGAAATTTAGTTTAAAAAAAATAATCTTTTGACTTAGATATCATAAATTGAGGAAACTTAATGGAGAATGTGTAATATTCATAAGTATCCATATCAAAAAAATTATGATAATCTTTGATATAATTCATAAAATTTCCTCATTGAAAACATGATCATACACAAACCTAATAAATAATTACATTGTTAAATAAGTCCTTTAACACAATTTTGTCATTCGAATAAAAACTATGTAAAAGGGGGAATCATAAATTAATTTATATACTCTAATAATTATCATTATAATAATTACAAAATTAATTCCTTTATAACAACCCAGTATTAGGGTTCATTAACATTACATCATTTTCACATAATTTAAAAAAATTACATAAACGGATGCCTAAAGACCGTATTTGTGTAGTGCCTTTGGAATCATGGGTATATAAACACTAGTACATGTGTGAGATAAATTATATCCCAGTTGGATCTCTGAGACTAGAACCCCTAATATACATATCACAAATAAAATATATCTTAATATCCTAGAGAATTAAACATAAAAACAGGTGATCTCAGATTATTAGTAAGGGTAAACAAGTGATATTTGTAAGAATAAACATGATCATAGGTGTGTGAGAATGTGATCAAATCATTGTATGACAAATACTTTCATACCAAGGAAAATAGAGATGAAAAATGTAATAACTTGTGGCAGTTCATGACACATTAATCATTAGTGGATCAGGAGAGTAAACTTTGAAAGAATATCACATGAGTAAGACATAGAATTTGTGGCATACACATAAGCATAAAAATATTATTATGACGCTACATAAAAACCCCATAGAAACATAATAGGATTTGGATAATCACCCATGGACATGATTTTTGATGGGGATAACAACCCATGAACAATCTTATTAAATTCATGGGATATGACTTGTGAACCCTCAAATTTCAGTTTTTAGCTACATACCATTTACCATCATACATTCAAGATTGGGCTACAACCCAAGTATATTCTTATTTTCATACTGGGCTATAAACTCATATTATTTTTTATTTTTAGTTTTGGAAACAACTCATGTACCATTTGATCTATTTTACCATTTTTTATATCCACATTCATTAGAGGGAAATATATGTCCCACCTATCACATAATAAAATCATATATACATGTACCATTTGATAATAAAATTTGCATCATATCATGACCCATAAAAATTTATGAGTTTTAGAAACACCATTTCATAACCCAATAAATGAAATCGGTGTCATAGAAATTTAATTATATCAAAACCTACGGAAAATTTATAGGTTTCATAATCATTTCATCTTAAAAAAACTAGAGAAATTAGGGGGCTTTATAAGCATTTATCAACATCTAACCAATTTGAGTGATATTTTTTTCATAAATATCATGTCATCAAATCATAAAAAAATTAATGAAATAATATAAATTATATCCCTGGAACATATATCTAGTATATCATTAAAAACAACCAAGGATGTCAACATTGGGAGATATGGATTTTGAAAAATCAGATGGAACATAAGATTTCATTAAAAATATATATTTTCAAACCTATCACATATTCAAAATCCATTTCTATTATAAAACATTTAAAAATAGAATGGAAACATGAAAAAAATATTAAAAACATTTATTGAGTTAAATAACCATTATTCTTTGAAATAAATCTTTATAATAGATTATAATTATGAATTCTGTTTTCAAGGAAAATAACTTTGGAAACTTATAGTGAATCATGAAAACATATCGACTTTTTTACATTATCAATACATTGAAAAAAATATAAAAGAATATTATAAATCATTTAAGCCTTCCCTTTGAAAACAACATTTTTAAAAACATTTAAATGTACCTTTTAAAGACTATTATAAAACTTTAAAACATAATCATTTTCATAAAATGAATTTTTCATTGAAATCATATTTTAAAAGAAAGAAATTTACAGCATATTAGGAAAATATTTTCATATAAAACATTTAAACAAAAAAATATACAATGGAAGCATCATGGAAATGATCGTCATGATAGGGGTACTCCCATACATGATAAACATTCTTTTTACACCTTAATAGTTTAGAAAAGTGTATTGAATGGAAAATAAAAAGAATATTCCCCTTAAAATCGAGGTTTTAAAAGGTAATAAATGTGTAAAAATTTATTTGAAACATGATTGTATAATATTGTGAAAAATTAAAACCATTATATAAAACATGGTATTGAAATAACATAGATTTACGATCTAAAGGGGAAATAATGTCATTTTTTGTAAAAAAAATTTCAAATATCATGACTTGCAAAGAGTGTAAAATGATACCATTAATTAGATGTTACATTTATAAATATATAAAAATAAAAATAATGACGTTATTTCATAAATAAATCATAATATTTCATCAATGGAAACATATTCATAAACAATCTATATAAATGGGGATATTGTAGTATTAAACTGTTACTGCTTGGTGACCTAGAATTACAATAATTTGGAAAGAATAACATTACATGAAGATTAAAATATAATTATAAGAGGAGATTCATTATATTACTTTTAAATTAACTTTTATACACCTCAATGAGAAATATAGGCGTATAAGATGGTATGTGTCTCAAAAAAGGTAAATTGAAAAGAAATTACATTACTGACATGATATCTATTGAATAAAAAACCCCATGAAATAATGGTCATAAAATATATAATTCAGTATAAAAAATTTATTCATAATAACCATTAAATAAATACATGTACAATATACACCCCAAAAATTGAGAATATTGGTGAATAAGGTATTTATCTCACTGAAATAAAAAAGTGAGATGAAATTATCTTACCTTATGTCTTGAATTTATTTGTAGACACTCAATAATATTATATAATAAATAATTTTTTATTATAAATATACCTCAGAACCATAATCTTATATATAATACCATATAATCCTCACTTATGACTTTATATTCCCCTTTTATTAAAGATTCCTTGTTAATATTACATTTTGAAGAAAATTTTCTTTATGTTTTATATATGTTTTGAATTGTTAAACTTGATCCTCTTACTTATTTCGTGAGTTTCATAATTATAGAATGTAAAACATGGTATAAATAAAATATATATTCATTATATATATATATATTTTGTAACAAACTATTTATAACATAAGTATGAAAAAGAGTGCAACATTAATGGAGATGGAATTTCATACATACACATGGACATTGATTCTGATTTATATTCATATTGAAAGAAATAATGTAAATGAAAATAATGAAAATATATATAATTTAATAATAGGCTAATTATTATTTTATATATATAAAATATTTTTTCCAATCCCATCCTTAATACATTCCATGGAATGTTTGAAGGAATCACATCACTTTTTCAGAAGCTGTTGTCCACATTTCAACAATAGAATTTATCAAATTTATATAAAATACAATAAATGGGGGGGTGTCTTAAATATAAATTATATAAAAGATAATAAATTAAAAAAAGGATATATAAAATATAAAATCATATATTCCATCATAATTACCAATAATGAGAGGTAGTAATTGAAAAACAAACGACATCATTTCGTGAGGTGGTAGTTCTCCATTCAAAAGAATGTTATGTTCATTATCGACTGTATGGATGTGTTTGTAAGTGTATGTAAAACACGTGAAATAACATAATATTAATATATATGGGATACTTATTTTATTATATAATGATGGAATAATTATATTTTAGGTAGTGTAGAATGAAAATAAAACAAAGGAGCTTGAGGAAGGATGTTATATCTTCTTTGCGTAACTCATTTTGGATTCCACCAATGGCATTTTTTGGGTAGATTTATTCAAAAAGTTAGGATTAGAGTAGTATTTTATGTATTTTTTAATGTTAATTGGTCAGCTCATGTATTATCCTGTGTAGTTGATTGGTGGGAAGAATAATGAGATGTGGTGGCCTTTAATAAGACATGAATAGGACATATTTAGATTTTTTAAACAATATAGTTTTACCCACGTTTTTACATACAAAAATTCGTAAAAAAACAATAAAATCAACAATATAATGTTTATGGACGAAATATGTCCATAATAATTATGTTGGATGAGTGGATTGGTCATTTTGTCCCTTCAGATTATGGTTTAGTCCCTTTTTATACATAATTTTTCCATAATTGATGTAAATAATTCAAACCACAATCACTAATATTTCTGGTCAAAAAATAAGATAATAATAATATAATATAAATTTCATAATGATTATAATATTTTATGTCTTTATTTCAAAATTAAATTCAAATAATAGTCAAAATTATGTTTACTACTAATCCCGCTGATTTTTCTAGATATAAGGCTTTTAAAATGAAAATGATTAGAAGTTAATTAATATTTCATATATAAATTAAATAAAATAAATATACAATTGTCATAAATTGTATTAATAGAATTATTATTTATATATTATGACACTAAAAACAACATAAAATATAATTTTATAATATAATTAAACAATATTCAAAAAATGTGACGTTAAATTCAATATCATTCGTTATTCAACCAAAAATGAAGTTTCATAGAAAAAATATAGAAATCCACAAAGAGATATTTCTAACATTTATGAATTAAAAAATTATGTTTATTTCAAAAATAAAATTTGTAAAATATTCTAAAATTTATTTAATTATGGTCCACAATAGGATATAATAAAATTCTGTTTAAAAATATAGCATTTCAAATCACAAAATTACATTAGTAATGATTATATATATCAATATGATTTTTATATATAAAAATATTATAAATTTTATTTGAACATTATTTGCTAATATTTATATTACATTGTTTAATAGATATGTTATAACTAGCCCATTTAAATAATTTTAAAAATAAAATTATGTTTTGTATAAATTTCATGTTACTTGTAACAGAAGGCTTGTTGGTGTTGCATGTAGGGAAACACTAACATGTTATATCATTTTACATAATAAAAAAATATTTACATTGTATAAAAACATCAATTCAATGAATTTTTAAAGAAAAAAATATAGAAATATTAAATTAATTCCAACAAAATATTTCAAAAAATCTCATGGGGTTACATTATACCCTCCATAAAATTAATTTCACCCTAAAAACCCTATGTGTTATTAATGGATTAATTCATTTTAATGTCTTTCATAGAAATCCATAATGTATAATTTAATAAAAAAATTCACTATAAATAATATATTTTTAATATTACTGTTACCTAATGAAACTCATAACTATGATTCCACATGTGCGACCATTAGTGGAAAGTGAAAATATATACATGGAGGAAACCCGTAAATAATTATATGGAGTGATTGATGTCATCAATCACGACCAAGTGAATGATAAATAGAATGTTGATGGGATCACATTAAAAAATATACAATGATTTAAAAGGCCCTAAATTTTTAAAAAAATTAAGGCATTTATTAAAGATTATATGACTCTATTGTTTTCCAAAAGATAAATAATTTTCCTAAAAAGATATACTTGTATGATTTGAAAAAAAACCTCACCATTTTTTTCCTTGATCAATTTCCACTTCATTTCTTATTTTATTAAATGATTGTAAAATTTTAATTCGTAAAGAATTTGTAGATAATGAGATCTATAAATATATTGATACTTCATTTTATATATCATAACAAAAAGTGTATCACATGTTATCTAATATGCATAAATTGAGATATACATAGATAATAAATTAATCACTAAAACCTCATTTATAGTTTAACATAAATCATTCCTAAAATGTTTAGCCTTTTGAACCATTCTATAATATGAAAATACAAAACATTAGATATAATTCTACTAGACTATCATAAATTAGGCCCCACATATATCATAATATAGGTATTGGTTGTGACATTCCAAATGTGTGAATACCCTCATCTTATTTTCTCGTAAAACATGGAAATAAAATGAATGGCCGTAAATCCTTTTTGAAATCATGTGTAGTTTATTTTTCCAATGTGAAGTGGATATATTCCATGAATCCATGAATTTTTTAATTTCATACATGATAACATAGACCACTTTTTCAATAGAACATATCTCATTTTCTAAGGCAATCCATACCTTCCAATTAACATATTCATATCCAAAATATCATTATCCAAACATCATTATCACATCATAGGGAGAAATTAAGGGTTATCCTCTCCAAATCATATGGTCACCCTACCATGAAATTTCATTTCAACATCATTAATATCATTTAACGTATTCATTAAAATTATAAATAAAAAACTTATAGTGTATTTTTTATATATTTTATGATTCATATAACATAATATTTGAATTCCAAAAAATAATTACTTTATTTATCGAAATTTTATTTTAAAATTTTTTCTATGCTTTGTTACCATATTCCTTAGTAACTCGTTATAAAAATATGAAATAATAATCATGTATTAACATATATCAAAATTAATTTAATCATTATTTAAAAAAATATATTAAAAAACACCAAAATTTTATATTTTATTCATGGTCTTGATCGTCGACAAAAAAACCATTACATATAACACCATATTGATTCTCATCATTATCTTTATTCTTAGGAAATCAAATTGCATAACTATGATACATAACAAAATTAAAGAAATAATGAATTGACAATACCATATTCGATCCAGTATTCTCAGTAATTTTTTTATTAAAATATTTCATTTTTTCATTAGAAGTTACTCTCTTTTTGTAGATGTTTTCAATATTGAAAAAATCAACTTGTTACCATAAGAAAATCAGTTGGGGATTTTTCGAACATTATCAACACATAGAAAACATAATATTCATTCCTATATGATCTCCATTTCTCAACTATTAATGACCATCGAACTTTTCTCCTTTATTTTGTTTGATATTTGGTTAATGTACACATAGTTAATTATATTCCATGGAAACTAATTAGAAAAAATTTAATCAAACTTCAGAATTGTTATCATCCCATTTTAAAGCTCAATAGAATATTTTTTCATCACATTCACTATTAACCTCATTCCTTATGGTATCTAGTATTAATATTAAACAAATATCGTAGTCTAATAAAAAAAAATTTATTATGGGGATCCATATAATGATGAAAACCACATATATGATGTCTAAATTATGATAGATTCATTAATATATGAAAATATATGTTTATTGTTTGTTATTCATAGACAACAAATTTTAAATCATTTTGGATAGTTCATTTAGAATTTTTTTTAATTTTCCACAGAATGTCCTTCAGGGTTGTCAAACTAGATGAAAAAAAGGCATACTATCATGTACCATGATACACTTGAGTCAGGTCGAATACACATAGTTGAAGTTGTTACTCTTATGTACATACTACAATGAACCATGTCTATATGTAGTATACATATTGGTATTTATTTCAAGGAAACCACTCTATCCGTCCTTTACCAAAATTGATGATCATTTTTCTATACTTTTCCCTAACTATATTCTAATTATTAGACATGTATAGAGAGTTATCGCTATGGTTATTTTATCATAGTTTACAAATGTAGAAAAAAACTTCTCTTTTATACCTAAAATAACAACCCAGTATTAACATACGAATTCATTGAATTGTTTTTTGTAGAATACATTAAAAATTATACAGAAATTCCTAAAGACGTTATTTTTTAGTGTATTTGAAATAATAGAAACATTAACACTGATACAAGAGTGAGCTACTTTTTCTCCCACTAGGTTATCCATCACTAAAACATCACTTAGATATTGTATACCTAAAATATATCTTTATAACATGGTGATGAAAGAATTTCAATTTTTTAGATCATATACTAAGTATGGGTAATTAATGGATATATGTGAGCATAAACATACTACAGTGTAATGAGAATGAGATCATGTCATTAGATTGTCACACATTGCTGATAAATGATAATAAACATGAATCATTGAATAAATAATTGATTCTCATAAAAAATGAATCATAAGGGGAACAATTCATAATCTATAAAGTCATATCAGAGGATTAAAACATGGAATTTTTGGAATACACATAACCATAGAAAATATATGTCAAGGCTACATACTAGGACCATCAAGACATGATATGATTGGGATACTCACATTTGGAATTACGTTAAGATAGAGATAAAAACCTATAAACCCTTTTATTTTAGGAATGTGCTACAACCGACATACCCTATTTCTATTAGTATTGGGCTACAATATATGTACCCTCTTGCATTCAGTCATGGGATAAACTACTGTACCTTATTGTATTTAGGATTACACTAAAACCTATATAAATCCATAATATTTATGATTGGCATATAACCTATGTTCCCTTTGAAATCATATACCATTTATCATTACCCAATTAATTAGTGGTGGATGTAGGTTCCACCAGTCACATAATTAAATAATAGATACAAGAGCTACATGAAAATAAAACATGAATCATATATTGACCTATATAAAGAGATGGGTTTCATAAACATCATATAAAAACCCATGAAATGAAATCGGTATCCTAATAATATAAAAATATCATAACCTATGAAAATTATAGAGGATTTATAATCATGTCATCCTAGAATAACCCATGAAAGATAGTGGGTTTCATAATCATTTATCATTGTATAACCCATAATAAATAAATGGGTTTCTTGAACATCAATACATCATGATAGATACCATTTAGATAAATTCTATTAATGTTATCCTTTGATAACATCTTTAGTAATGCATAAAAAATAACCAAGGATGTCCTATTATATAGAGAAGTATTTTTGATGATCACATAAAATATAACATTTCATTAAAAACAACTTATTAAAACATATAATATTTTCAAATTAATTTTCCTTGAAAAAAAAGAAAACATATAATGGAATCATGAAAAAATAATTCAAAAAATCTACCTTCTGTATAATTTTATTCATTATCTGAAAAAACTCTTTTTAAAATAGAAATCATTTTGAATTCCATTTTTCTTTAAAAATAACATAGAATACATAAAAATAATCTGAAAAATAATTGAAAACATTTTTCTTTGAAACTAATTTTTAAACATATAATATACTATTTTAAATCAATAACATCATTTATTTTAAAATAATGTTTTTAAAATATATAATTGTATCATTTTATAATCTATTAAATCAAAAAATAGACTTAATTTTTTTGAGAAATAAATTTCTATAATTAATCATTATAAAATAATGAAATTTCTAGAATAGTAGAGAAAAAAATTCTTATTAGAAAATAAACTTGTAAACACACAATGTATGCATTTTGGAAATGATAGTCTGGATGGATGTTATGTCTGTATATTTCGAACATTCCTTTTACAATATAAATTTTTTGAAAAGTGATTAATTAGAAAATTAAAGGAATATTCAATTTCTCAACATTTTATAAAAAGTTAACACATGGGTTAAATTTTTATTTAAATATAATTGGATAATATTAACAAAAATTGAAAACATATTTAGAAAACACAGTTTATAATGAACACATATTTTTGGAATGAAGGTGGAAATAATGTCATATTTTTTGTAAAAATATTCTATTCATTACCTCACATAAAAAAGATTTGAAATATTGAAAAATTACATGGATATAATACGAATATCCATAGGGTAATAAATTTCAAGACATTTTTTCTGAGATATGTCCTAATATTTCATAAAAGTAATCATAATTCAAAATAATCTTGATAGATGATGATATTGTAGCAAAAAATTGTTACCCTATTGGTTACATTGAATCATAATAAAATGGAAACAATTACATTAAATAAAGAACAAAATATATCTAAACGAATTATATTTATGATATATCATTTCAAATGCAGTATATACTACTCAAACAAATATAGATTCATAACATTGACTGTGTCTCAATGAATGAAAATTAAAAAAAAAACATTACTAATTTGAAAACATTCAAAACAAAAAACACATGAAATTATGGTCATAAAATGGATATGTAAACACCTATAAATGTAATTATAAGAATAATACAATACATAAATGAAAATTATACGCACAACTAAAAATTAATGACTGGTGAATAAGATATGTATCTAAGGGAAATAAAAAGTGAGATGATTTTTTTACCCTAGGTCTTGAATTTATTTGTACATGTTCATTATTCCTTTATAATTAATTTTATAATTATTATAAATCTACAGATTATCATTATTTTTATATATAATACCATATATTACTCACTTATTACATTATATTCCATTTTATTAACTATTCCATGTAAATGTTACATTTTCGGTGATATCTGGTTTATTATTCGTATTAGATTTGACATATTATTCTACATCCTATTACATGGATCGTTATTTACATTTTTCAAAAATTTAAAACTTGGTATAATTTTCATATATATTCTTTCTATATTTATTAATAATAATCAATATAAGATAAAATTATGAAATAATATAAACAGTTCCTGTAGATGGTAGGCCGTACGTAAGCATGAATGTTGTTTCCGTTTTATTATCATGTTGAAATAAATAAAGTTTATGAAATATATATATAAATATATAAATATGTATATATAATTCCAAGAGATTTACTTTTTAATATATATCATAAATATTTACTAAACCCATTCTTAATAATTTCCATTTAATGTGTGAATGAATCGCATCACATTGAAGAGGCAGTGGTCCATAATCCCACAAACGAAGCTATCATATTTACAAAAACTGGAATAAATGAAGGTATATTTTATATAATACTTTCAGAATCCAAAATACATAATAAATTTCATATATATCATACAAAAATATATTTATCATCATAATATCAAATCATTAGAGATTGTAACAGAAAAAACAACCATCATAGATTTGTGAGGAGGTAGTACCCTGTACACAAGAACAGTATGTTTCTTACCAATTATATGGCTGTTTGTGTAAGTGAAGGTAAAAAATGTGGAAAAAAGAATATTACTATATTTAACAAATATAATTTATTATATAATAGTTAAATAATAACAAATGAGTTAGTGGAGAATGAAAATAAAACAAAGGGGATGGAGAAAGGATGTTACTTCTTCAAAGGGTAACTCCTTTTAGATTGCACAAAATGGATTTTTTGGATGTTTATCTGTGAAATGGGAGGCATAAATTATGTAGGGAGGTATTTTGGTAAGTGAATTGGTAAAAAATTATCTGAACATAAGTGGTTTTAGCGGTGTTAAGAAAGGGGAGAGTTGGTTTCCCATTATATGGGTGGGAAGAGACATAGTTGAATTTTTTTAAAAGCAGGTCTACCCATGCTTGACCAAAAAAAGGAAAAACAAAATAAATAAATAATAGAAGCTTCATTGCCTAAATATTTCTAGTCAATGGGTTTTGGATAGAATTATCTTTAATTTTGGACTATATGTTAATGGTTATGTTCTTTGTTCAGATTAATTTTTCCTTAATAATTGTAATCAATTTTATTTATGTCCATATATCTTTTTGATCAAAAATTAACTTTATATTTTTATAATATAAATAAAATTTTAATAAAAAAACTTATTTCCATTTTTAAAATTAAATTCAGAGTAGTGTAAAAATTATGATAAATGTTAATCCCGCAAACATGGAGCGAAATATTGTTTTCAAAGAGAGAATGTTTAGAAGTTCATTAGGTTTTCAAATCTAAATTCGTAAAAAAATGTATTAAAATGACCTAAATTTGATTAATAGATTTAAAATTAGTAAATTATTTATTTAAAAATAAATTAAAAATTTATTTAACCATATAAATAAATTATAATAAAAATTAGTTTTGAATAAAAATTAAGCTTTTTACTATTAATCCAAAAATGATGTTTAGCTTAAAAATATAGAAAATTAACACTATGATTATTTAGACATTATGAGTTAGAAATTGAATTTTATATTATCATATTTAATTTCTAAAATTTTCTCAATTTGGTTTTTTATTTTTCATAGAAGGACATTAATGACACCCATCTAAGACAATTTTATTTTCAAAAATATAATGACTTTAATAAAAAATGAATGTCGTATAATAAATATTATTTATCTTTATTAAACACTATAAATTATTTTTTTATTTTTTTATTATTCATATTACTATGTGTAATCCATGTGTTATAACTATCTCATTTAAATAATTATAACAATAAAATGATGTTTTTTTGAGATTATGTATTTTGTGTAATTCATACCATGTCAGTGTTGTCTTTAGTGATAACTTTACACTTTATTGAGTAGAACACATAAAACAATAAATTATTTCCTATAAAAAATATATTCATTATTTTTTATATAAAAATGTCAATATATTAAACTTATTTGAAAAAAAATTCACAATGTATTGTGGTATTACATCAAGGGTATTATGAGAACCAAGAAAATAAACCAAATGGGGAATATTGAATAAGTCTCAAAACAAATTGAGACAGGAAACCCCTACATCAAGTTAAACATTAATTGAAATCAATATAACATACATTATATTAACTTTATATTATTCTTAAATATATTAATTAATCATATATAAATATATAATATAACAGACTATTCCTCTATAACATTTAAATAACCATTTATTATAATGTTTCTTATTAATGTTAATATTTTCATGTGTAAACTATTTTTTATAAGAATATTTGATTTGTAGTTTTGGTGATGTATCATTCATCATGATTCCATAATCATTGTAATTTTTTTCAGGATTTAAAAATAATATATAATATATTTATACATATTTTTATTCATACATAAAATGTACATATTGAAAAATTAATTACACAATACATAGAGATGAGAGGTCATACATATGCATGAAAGTAGTTTTCAATTTTAGACTTATCAAACAAATGAAATGATGAAAATAATTCATCATTATATTAAATTTTTTACTTAATATATATCTTATATATTCAAAAAATATATCCTTATTACCATTAAGGTAAATAAAAACTAAAAAATGAATCTCATAGTTTTGTGTATGTGTTTGTCCACATGTATGAATGAGTGACATTATCATTTTCCATTTAGTCAGAAAGAGAAGGATAATTGTTGTAATATCATCATAATAAAAATTATTATTGGTGAATATAAATATTTAAATATATTAATGTGGATAAAATATTTATAGGGGACATATAATAAGAAAATAAAATAATAATTATGGGTAAAGAGTTTTACCTCTTCATTAAGAAACATCATTTTGTTAAATCATAAACAAATTGAAAATTAGTTGATTGGAAAGACCAAAGATTATAATATATGGGCATGTAAGATTATAAAGCATAAATTCATGTATTGGATGACATACATGGTGTGAATATTTTGAATAATGAATGAGAGGATGTTTCATTTTAGATGTGAAGGGAGGGGTCATCTTGAAATTGCAAAAAGTGTTATATTAATATAAAATGATTTTCAATGAAAAAAGGAATGAATTTTATAATTATAATATAGATTATTTTGACTCTATATCCTATATGAAAATAAATTTTTAAAATAATAGGTTGTTTTTTCTACTGTTAGTCCTTATTTTAACTCCATTTTAACCTTTATGATAATTATAAAAAAATTAAATGTTGATAATATTTATGGGTTAATAATTTCCCCAGGAAATGATATGCTTCCAATAAATATAATGTTTTTAATATGTTCACTCTTTTACCACTTAATGGTCTATTGATATTAATTTTAAAAATGTTTAATAATTTAATAAAAATTTATTTATTTTAAAATAGTACTAATGTAATTTTTGGAAGTATTTAATTAATTTTCTATTGAAAACTAATTTATATTAAAGGAATTTTAATATAAACAATTAAAAGATCCCAAAAAATTACATATATATGTATAATATTTATGGAATAAAATTATCTTTTATAATTTAAAAACATGTAAATTACTTTAAAATAATTTACATTTTTTATCTATTAATTGAATAAATATTGTGTCTTCAATGCGTAATAAATTATTCAAATTATTCAATGAAAAAAATAACCATGATAAAATAATAATTCATATTTCCAATATATATTAAAAATTTCACATATATGTTTTGTCAATATATAAAAATACAAGGTTATTTTGTAAATATATTGACATTTTGAATTTATTATTCTTTTTTATCGACATCAAGTTCATAAAAAATGAAAAATGTCACCATGTGGCCATATATTCAAGAAATATCTGAAAATGTATTAAATATACTCACATATTTAGAAATAGGAAAATTTTAGAGAAACCTTAAATACAATTTCTAATGTATTAACATCATTGGACCAATTTAAACATTATTGAGGTGAAAAAAATATTTAACCAAATTTAAATTTATGAATACAAAAAACATATAAAAGTGTAAAATTTAAAAGACATTAAATTATTATTACAAATTTGGATTACATTTTTCATTTTATGTTCTTCTAAAAGTGGAAGAAATTAATTTAAGATAAAAAATAAAAAAATTTACGAAAAAATGTCTTCAAATAATAAACTTCTTTTGTATGAATGTAATTTTTTATCACATCAACCACTAAAACTAATTTCAATGAATATATTCCATGAATAATTAAATAAAGATACTTTTTACTTTTAAACTATTTACTAAAATGTAAAATATTAAATTCTTTAAATAAGAATATTATTTTAATTAAAATCAGTATATTTGATTATCAATTGAATAGTAATAAATTTCATATAATTATTAAAAAATCATCCAAAGATAATGATGAAAAAATAATTTAGAAATTTATATAAATTTTTATTGAATATAAATCTTAAATGATAAATAAAATAATAATTATATTTATTCACTTAAAAAACATTTTTTTGTTAAAATGTATTATAAAAGAATAAAATGAATTTATTTAGAATTGGGTACTCAATTCCAAGTATTTAATCTATAAATTATTATTAAGTAGAAACATTTTATATATATTTCATAAATCAGTTAATCATATTCATAGTTCCAAATTCCATGGTTGGGTTATAAAAACATATATAAATAATAAAATATAATATTTAATTAATGTCTCCTATTTCATGTTTTATATTTCATCGAAATTAGTATTTGTTTATTTTAATTTTGATGGTTTAAAAGAAACATATGAGGTCTAAACTATTGTATAACCAACCAATAATGTAATTTTAATGAATGTCACACACAAATATATTTTCAAATTGTTTCATATTAATTATTAATATCTACCTTATCCGACTAAACTAGTATTATTTATGGAAATGAATTCATGAATATGTGTTAAATCTATAAGAGATTATTAAAAAAGGAAATGATAATCCTTAATGTAGGATTTGATATACAAACATCTCAAACATGATGAGAAATTTTAAGAATCATTGGAATATACAAAATAATGCATTCCATTTTATTGAAATTTCATCGACACAGTACAACATGAATACAAATCAATGTGATAACATATATGGTAACATTGATTTGAAATCTAGTACATTTAAATGATATATTTTAACAATATTTTTTCATAGGAGACATTATCAAAATTTTAGTTGTTTTTTTTACAATAGCATCTTTTTTTCATCCTATCATGATCCAACCCGGGTTAACATTGAACCGGTCACCCGATCTAGTCTACAACATGGCCAGAAGGGCGTTCCCAATCCCCACAAGCTGGATACAAGTGTCAGACATCAAAATAAGAAGTTGGGAATGATTTAGACCCAACAAAAGATAGATAAACAGAAATAAGCTGGACAAACATGTAAACACAAACAGTAGAAAATAAATAAAGATAACTAGGTAGGCGTACCTCCAAGTGACTCTATGGGTCACCACTAAACATAAAACCAAGCATGAGTGATCCAAAACTACATCCTAAAACTGTAATGTAATGTTGGTGTGAGTGCCAAGATGCTTTGTAAGAATTCCAAGAATAAACAACACCTTATTCCCTTGTCTTTAAAAAGATACCCAATCATGCTAGTTTGAAAATAAGACCTATTAAAATAATGCTCCCTATTTTATTAAAATTCAAGTAACAAGATTAAATTTTAATGGAAACCATTTTATAGCCAATTTCATTTCAAATTTGATTCAACGATTTCAAAAAGTTTCAAAATGGAAGGATAAAAAATTAAATTTAAGTATAGGTATTGAAAAAATTGGGAAACATGCATGAAACAACATTAATGAAAATCAAACAATAAGAACCAAGTCATAAGTGATCACCATGGTCAAAAACCCTATTGTTCATCTAGCTCGTGTGGTCCCCTAGAGCATCACATATCAGTTTAAGAGTAACCATAACAAATATATGTTCTCGTGTATGAGCAACTAGTAGTTAAACACATCCATAACGCAGTGGTCTTTGATCATCAAAAATGTTTAGTTAGTGTTATAAGCATCATACTTTCCAAGTGAAGCATGGGAGAACCACTCAAGATCACTAGAACTCTATTACTAGTACACCCACCGAGATACCCTGGGTTTCTTATGGGCTCTATATCAAATGTTGGTGGGGTTTTATTGAAGTAAATAAGGAAACATAACATTTTCTTTATCAAAAATCCATTAAACCTCTCACCACTGTTCTCCCTCATTAAGTGCATTGCCGTTTATAGATCATATAACATCACATAAAACTCTTCATTAGGTACTTACCACAATTCAATCATTTAACATACACATCAAGTTTTTAAAATCAAGGGGCATTCCTTAAGAGTGTTTTTTCAATTTTTCAATTCATTTTCACAGTGCCAAATGGGATTTATTGCTCCACAGGAATGCCTTTGATTTAAAAAATATGTTCACCCAAAACCCATTTTGGAGTTCATTTTTGATCTTCATTGGAAAACAACATGTCATTTCACATTTACAACTAAATCGGCCGAAAGACCAGACATCTTCAGAAATACATGCTTTATGTTCAAAACATCAAGGAAATCACTTTATCAGGTATCTAAACCATTTACACACACACACACACATATTTATATATATTGCATATGAATTTCATGTAAAAGAAGAAAATGAATATTTAGTTGAATACTAAGCAATTATGGAAATTCTAAATAAATATTAGATCATAGGTGACCTACCACAAACATGTTGCTATTTGTCGATGTTGACTCTAACTGACAGTTAGCGCATACACACGCATGCATATATATATATATGCCCCTTGTTGCATTGCAAATATTCCCCACGCCAAGAGGGAATATGTATAAAGAACGCATAAATATATATATATATGCCATACCCTATGTATGTATTTGTAGGATTCCTTGACACCTGTAGCCCAAAACCATAGATTCATGGTCCAACACACCACACATATAATTTAACAACTCAACAAAACAATTTATAAACACTTCAAAATTAGCACCAAAAAATTTACACACAAAAAAATTTATATCAAAACTTATCTTTTAAACCAACTTTACATCATAACCATTCCCAAAGATGACATGCACCATTTTATAAATTTAAATAAGCTATTTAAAAATTTTATAATGTGATTTCAAGAGACATCGCAAGGCATTGTACACCAAAACCCACTAACATTTCAATTTTGATTACAAAATCACAATAAGACCATTTCAAATCATAATTTTCATCAAATTCATAAATTAATATATCATTTAGAAACATAATAAAACAATTCCATTAAACTCCACAAGGATATACACCCAAAACACACTAAAAATTCACTTTTTAAACCAACCACACAATGAAACATTCTAAATGTATCATTCGCATCACACTCAAAAATTAATAAATCATTCAAATAATTAATAAAACATTTCTAAAATTTATAATAAGGCTTTACCATAAAAAACTTCATTTACTCTCTTTAAAATCATACGTGCCTCAAAACATTTTCCAAATATGTTTTTCACCTTTTACTCAAATAAAAACACCACTACAATAACTTTTAAAACAACTTCAATAACACCTCCAAATTATTCCAAACCCAAAGAGCCTCCAAACCCACTTAAATAATCCACTTCATATCAAATCCTTATCAAAATACTATTTCAATCCTAAACATAATTTAATAAACTACCAGCAAGATTTATAAAATCATAAGTTGTGACGCGACTAGGTTTTCCACATAAAAAACATTATTTCACATAAAATTGCCACTTTAAAACCTAATCCACCTAAAATAGTGACTAAAGATTTTGGAAGGACCAAAATCACAATGAAACAAAAAACCCACTAAAAGAAAATTACTACGTACCTTAAAAACATAAATTACCTGATTAAGAAGGTGTGAAACTAAAAAATAAACTTTAAAATTACCCCAAAACAAAACCAACGGATCGAAACCACTTGTACCACATCACTTTTTGTGGTCGTTTCTGAAACACGAACCAATTGGTCCTAAGAGATCAATCACACCCCTATTGAAGGAAGAGTAACAAAAAACGCATAAAACAATTTGCCACTATGGAACCATAGGGTTCGGCCCAACCTAAGAGGGGCAATAGAAAGACCAAAATCAAACCAACTAGAATGGATAAGAGAAGAGGAAGCTCACCTCGATAGGCTAACCACAAAAAAAGGTAATTTGGTTGTTTCGCTGGAGAAAACGAGGGAAAAGAAGGAAGGTCGCATGGCTGTAGGGTCTCGTCCAGGTTGGAGGGGGGTTGTGTCATGCAGGTGTCAGGGGGAGCAAAGAGAATGGGTTTCAAAGAGGGGATCTCTAAGAGGGGGCTACCTTGGAGGAGGGAGCTCTATCAGAAGGAGAGAAGGGGGTCGGTGCGCTACATGTCTGAGAAGGGGGGGGGGGGGTGATCCGCGTGACTATTAGGGGATGGGGTTAAGATTAGGGATTACTTGTTTTTAGTTTTCTTCAATATAATTAATTTTATTTAAATAACGACGACAACAACAATAATAATAATAATAAAACAAAAATAAATAAAAGTAAATAGACAATCAAAAATAAATACAATAATAGTGAAGTGTCTAGTTGGGGTGTGACCATTCTCTCCACCATGACACTTTCTTCCCACAGAAAGTCTGAATAGACTCAGTTGTTCAAAGATTGAAATAAAGATGCAATGACTCTAAAGAAAACCCCCTTACCACTAGAGTATTCAACACTCACATTCCGCCCAAGACCTGAATCCACGAGACCCGAAATACTAGGAAAAATAACCGACAACACATGGCTCATATTTCCAACCACAACCACAACCTAGAACACCCCAAACCCATAATTTTAGAGTCCTCTTGAGATCTCAAATGAACATTTTCTATATGAACAATCATCTACATTTATCGGGGTTGGGAAGAGTAGAGGGAAAGAGTTTCCCTGAAAAGAACACATTGATGATTAAGTTATTTGTTAATTTGTCCTATATTGGTCTCCCCAACATTATAGGACTCCATCCTAATACTAGCCTTTCCAAATTGAGAAAAATTAGAAAACCAAACTAAATGCCAGACACTGGTGTGACCACTCTTCATTTTGATTAACATCTGACCAGCGTAAGGGAAGACATTGGCGTGACCCATAGTGGGTCTTCCCACCATATTAGAAACTGAGTAGTACAATAGCACCCACATGGGAGCTCTCAATTTAGTTATAACAATGTAGATTGAATTCCACATTATGAACCCACCGACACTATGAAACTTCATACACATTATAGGGGGTACATACAAGAGTAACTCGAAATGAACATTGACTCTTGACTCACCACTTCCCTAGGACCCATGCATCTCCAACGGGAAACACCGAAAACCCAAAACTACTTAAGGGGAAGGCTAGCCATTAGAGTGTCTATACCCCACTAGAAACAACCATGAAAACTTTGTGAATAGGCCACCATGACCATCAAAACAAGCTCCCCTCCAAAACAGACAACCACATGAAGGGGAAACTTAACTAATATCATCCCAGACAATAGAAAACTGGTTGGATCTCTCAGACCTAGAAACTATCGGACTGCGTGAAAAGATTCAATTGGAGACCTATGATTGGACTCTGATGTATGGAATCATATGATGTACCGAATTCGGGAACCATCAACCACCTACCGGTGATTCATCTTCAGGAAAGACTGATTATAGACTTCCCCAGGTGACCCCAAACAACAACACCATTGACAAGCCTTCATAATAATATGACAAATGGATTTGAGTGTGTAAATAAACAACATTGGAATAAAAATATTGTGTGGTCTTAAGAATTAGAAACATGAACTCATGATAGACCCTTGCCCAGATCATATTCCTCTAGTTCACTATCTGCACCAGATGGGGAACACTTCACGAGCACCTTGATAAACTAGATTGCCTTTTTTTCTAGTCTGTGACCCCAACATGGTAGGAGAAGATAACAATCACCATTCTCAAGACCAATCATGACCCTTCAAACAAAACAAAGAAAAATTTACCTTCACAATATCTAGAGTTCCTAAAGACCAGCAGAAACACTCGTCTTCCACAAGTTACACTGAAACCTCTATCGAACCTCGACCACCATAGAGAAAACAAGAAATAATGAAAAGAAAATAACTCCACCACTCTAATGGGGGTCTGGGTAAAAATTACAACTTAAATGACCACTTGGGGACCTTTGGTCATTTCTAAGTAGTATCCTTTAAACAAGAATAAACAAATCAACCTGAATCATATTAAGAAACAATAATCCACATTCAACCATAAATTATTTACTCAAACTCAAAACATCATTTCAACCTTGAAACACCAGCTCATACACAAGACTCAACCCATAGGCTAATACATCACAAAACCAAACCATAACCAAATCAAATATCAACCGAAATATTACAAAAGAGCCTCACTAACCAATCCTAATCCACACTTCCACTAATGGTCATTTTCAAAACCATCTCATTTCAAAACCATTTGAACTCTAAAAACTGTATTTTTATATCCCACATCCATTTTTAAAAATTATTAAACAAAAATAATCCAAAAAAGATATTAATCAAAAAAGATTTTGGAAAACAGTATAATACTTGAAAACAGAGCACCAACCATTGGTATTTCATGAAACATTACATGCATAAATTCATGTTCCAACTCAGGCATTAATCTGTGCATACAAACTACCATCAACATCAAATTGCATTCATACACACATGTGGGAATATTTTGGAATAAAAGATCAAAACAAAGCGTTCTCATTTCTAATAACATATATTTCATGTTCTCATGGAATTTTCTAACACACTTTCCATCACCAAAACAACTCATTACATTTTTTAGCAAACAATGAATTTCATATTTTAAATCCAATTTCAATAGAACCATCATCAATATTACATCCTGAGAAAAATACCAAAAAACCAACAGAAACACACACAATGTCCAAAAGAAACAAATTCACTCTACAAATTATGATTCCAATCTCTATAATAAATAACTCCTACACACAATTTGGGTGACCGTGCACCAACTTGGTGAGCACATAAGAAGATATCAATGGCTATTACAAGGTCTATTTTTGGCTTGACAGACCGTTCAAAAATTCCATACACCCGTCCCGAATGACCACCTAATCTTGAAACTAACCAAAAACACTCAAATGAGTCTAAGGACCTTAAAAACATTCGAGAGACAAATACGGACATTGTGGTAAGACTATCCCAGACCCCCCTGGCAATTCAAGGGTCATTTTGAATATGTGGTGATCATGCACCTACCAGCAATAAACAACCTGGATTCTGAAAATCTGAAATAAAAACAATTATACATCTATAAAGTACCTGAGCTAAACATACCTTGATACCATTTTTTCACAAACCAACCCGGGTCAACCTTGAACAGGTCACCTGAGTAGGTCTGCGGTATGACCTGAAGGGCGTTCCTAATCCCCATAGACTGGAAACTAGTTTTGGGCATCAAAACAGGTAGTTGGGAATGATTAATCCCACAAAAAAGACAGATAAATAGAAATTAACACGAAAAACAAGTAAACACTTATAGTGGAAAAAAATAAAATAAAGGTAGCTAGCTAGACATAACTCCAAGTGACCCCATATGTCCCCGCCAAACATAAAACCAATCTCGAGCAATATAAAACTAAATCCTAAAACTGAAAATTAATGTAGGAGTGAGCATCGAGATGATGAGTAGGAATGAAATGAATAAACAATACCATATTCTATTGTCTTAAAAAAGAAACCCATTCATGCTTGTTTGAAAATAAGACATATTAAAATAATGCTCTTTGTTCTATTAAAATTCATGTAACAAGCTACACTTTTAGGGAAAACCATTTCACTTCAAATATATTCTCAATGTTGATTCAAAGCATTCAATAACGTCTAAAATGAATGGAAAACAATTTAAATTCATGTATAGTTTCCAAAAAGGGGGAAACATGCATGAAACAACTATAACGAAAATCACTCCTCAATAACCAAGTCATAAGTGAGAACCATGGTCAAAACCCCTAAGGTTAATCTAGCTCATGTGGGCCCTCAGAACCTCACGTCTCTGTGTAAGAGTAACCATAACAAATATTCTTTCTTGTGCATGAGCCACTAGTAGGGAAACACATCCAAAACCTAGTGGTCTCATATCATCAAAAATGTTTACTTAGTGTTGTAAGCGTCAGACTTGCCAATGAAGCAGGGGTGAACCACTCAGAATCAATAACACGCTAGAATTAGTCCTCCCACGTAGATACGTTGGGTTTCCCATGTGCTCTATATCAATGGGTGGTGAGGTTTTATCAAATCACATAAGTGAAAATAACATTTTATTTATCCAAAATCCATTCAACCTTTCACCGCCATTCTCCCTCCTTTAGTGCATTCCCCTTTTGTGTCATATAACATCATGTAAACATCTTAAATAGGTACATATCACAAATAACACATTTAATATACATATCATGTTTTTTAAATAATGGTGCATGCCTCAAGAGGTTTTTTTTACTTTCTCAATTCATTTTAAAGGTGCCAAAGATGCCTTATTTCTCCATAAGAATTCCTTTTATTTATAAAACACATACACCCAAAAATAATTTTGGAGTTCATTTTTGATCTTCTTTGGAAAACAACATGTCATTTCACATTTACAACACAATTAGCAGAAATACCATACATCTTTTTAAATACATGTGTTACGTCCAAAACATCTAGGAAATCACTTTTTCAAAAAGCTAAACCATTTACACACACACACACACATATATATATATTGCATTTGAATTTCATGTAGAAGCAGAAGATGAACTTTTAGTGGAAAAAAGTAATTATGGAAATTCTAATTAAATATTTGGGTACATGGGACTTACCTTAAACATGTCACTCTTTTTCAATAACCACTCGAACAAACATTTATCACAGACACACACATGCATTTATATTTATATACACCCCTACCTGAATTGACCATATTCCCTACACCATGAGGGAATACGTACAAAGAGGGTATAAATATATATATGGCATACCATATGCATGCACATGTATGATTCCTCTGCACTCGCTTCCCAAAACCATCAATGCGAGGTCCAATGATCTACATTGAGATTTTTATAAATCAGCAAAACAATTTATAAATACTTCAAAATTAGCACAACAAAGTTACATAAGAAACACACCCAATTTATAAAAAAATGTAACTTTAAAACCAATTGCACATTATAAACATGCCTAAGCCTGACTTACACCATTTAAGTAATTTAAATAGAAAATTTAATACTTTTTATTATGCAATTTCAAGAGGCATCTTAAGGATTTGTACACAATAAACTACTCACATTCCACTTTTTAAGCTAAAAGAACAATATGACCATTTCAAATCAGGATTTTCATCACTTTCATAATTTAATATATCATTTAGAAAAATAATAAAACAATTCCATGAAACTCCACAAGGCTATACAACAAAAACATAGTAAAATCCCACTTTTTAAACCAATCGCACAACGAAACCATCCAAAAGTATCATTCGCATCACACTATAAAATTAATAAATCATTTAAAAAATTAAGAAAACATTTTTAAAATGTACAATAAGGATTTAAGCTCAAAACATACTCCATTACCTCTCATTAAAATCAAACGCTCCTCAATTTTTTTTCCAAATATGGATTTCACCTTTTACACAAATAAAAACACCATTAAAACAACTTCAATAACACCCCAAATGCTTCTAAACCTAAAGATCACCTGAATCCTATTAAAAAAACAATTGAATATCACTGCATTATAAAAATACAATTTCATTTCTATACAAAATTTAATAAACTACAAGCATGATTTATAAAATTATAAGCAGTGATGCGACTAGGTATTTCGCATAAAAACATCGTTTCAAATAAAAACACCATTTTAAAAACAAATCTGCCTCAAATATTGACTGACGAAGTGGGATAGACTGAAATCACAGAGAAACAACTAACGCAGTAAATAATAATTACTACGATCCTCAAAACACATAACAAACCTAATTCAGTAGGTGAAAAACCAAGAAACAAACATAAAAATTATGTTGAGACAAAACAAACGGATTGAAACAACTTTTACCACTTCGATTTCATAGGTGGTTGTGGAAACACGAACCAATAGGTCCTAAGAGATCACTCACTCCACATATCGATGGACGAGATACAAAAATTCATCAAAAAAATGGGCCACTATGGAACCCTAGGGTTCGTCTAAACCTAGGATGGGTGACAAGGAGAAAAAAATAAAACAAAATATAATGAATAAGAGATTAGGAAGCTCACCATGATGGTCCGACCAGAAAACCAGAGGTGATTTGGTTGTTTTGCCGGTGAAAATGAGGGAAATAAAGGAAGGTCACATGGTTTTAGGGTCTCAGCCTGGGGGGTTGACATATGAGATTGAGGGGGGGTCAGGAGAGGAGTTTGTAGAGAGGGGATCTTAGAGAAGGGACTGTCATGGAGAAGGGAGCTCATCCAGAAGGAGAGCATGAGGGGGGTCAGCGCGATTAATGTCTGAGAAGGGGGGGGGGGGTAAGTCATGATAATAAGAGGTAATTGGGGTTAAATTAGGGTTTATTTTCATATATTTTTTCAATATTATTCATTTTAATTAAAAAATTGTTATAATAATTATAATAAAACCAAAAAATGAATAAAATTAAATAGACCGATAAAAATAAAAAAAATAATTGTGAAGTGTTTGGTCAGGCTGTGACACATCCAAATAGAATAAATTAACCCACCATAAAATATTCTAAATCATATCTAGGATAGTGGAATGGACATGACACGATATGACACAATAGACCAAAATCTAATTCACTAGAAGAACAATTTATCCACTAAAACAATTTGTATCCAAAAAGAGGAGAAGATCATTTTTATTAATCCCATACATATTAAAAATTTATTTTTTGTAGTAATATCATCAAAATAAATATATAAAATCTTCTATGATATCCCATGAATTCCTCTAGATGATTAATCCCCCATGGTAATCATGTAAATGACAGGTTATAGGGAAGATGTTGGCTGTGTTGACACATCCAACCACTTATGATTCTATTCTGATACACCATGAATACATATCTATATTTCATTAATAAGAGGGAAGATTACGTTTAATAAATACCTATCATTATTTAGATATTCCCTGAGATCCCCCCTTATAGTTATTATCATCATTAGAGCAATATGGCCTTATCCCCTTAACAACATAAAAAAGTTGTTTAGCTTATATATGCCAAACCTGGGTGTCTATACCAGGCCAACCAAAACTAGAACTACAAAAATGATGTTATAACCAAATCATAGGATCGGGTAAATATCCAAATTTACATTAACAATAATTAATACCAACATATATTTATTACAATTACTGAGCCACAATGGTGGGTTGATATACATATTGATCATCACACTTGTTAATCTAGACCAGTTATAAAAATTTTATAAAGATGGTCTATTATCCCAGAAATTTAATATGGATGAATTGGTGGGGGAATATATAATCGAAGAGTAAGTAACCACCTTAGTGGACACTGAGGATAATAAAATTTCATTGGTTGTGTCATGAAAATTTTCTAACCTCTAATAATTAGTCAATTAAAATGATGGGCATGGATATCTTCTCCATTGTACAATGATAGAAATATCTAAAGGGCCTCCCCAAAATATATACCATAAAGGGCATCTCGATTGAAAATTATTAAAACACCTATAGTGTTCATCCACATAGAATCCATTGTTTTGTTTGTCCATACAGTATGAATATTTCATATTAAAGAGGTACTACCATTTCCATCTCACCAACATTCAATTACCACATAATCCCTCTCTATTGCAACTACATTAATATATTATTGGAATATCCATTGAGTATACATTTTATAGGTCATCTCACTGAAAAAATGTTCGACCATTATATAGATCCGCCCCAATATTTTATTCATGAATCATCTATGGAGGTCCTTCTCGTAGTCCCTATTACACTGACCCATTTTGTATATAGCTAGCTACATGGAATAAAGGTATCACCCATGTAAAATATAATTGAATGATTTAGTTATGTAGAGGGGGACATAATAATATGAGGAAAAAACTCTAAGAACCTCATCACTGGTTTGAAGTGTCTCATCCTTATTAATGAGAAATTTTTAGATAATATTATAATTTTAACCTACCTAATACTTTTAATGTTATGATATAATTGATGATATTCAATGTAATACAACTCTCCCCGAAAAAGGTGCAATGACCATTATGGACTGATTTGGTTTTTGATCAAATCACTATAAATTTCATAAACCTATATAGACTAATGGATTGAATTTGACAAAGAGACAACATATTTCATGTTATGTAAAATACAAACATTTCAATATTACTTTCTCTTGAAATTTATGCATTATATTAGAGATTAATATATCCACTGCCTAATCATGAAATTATAACATTCCATGACTATAATATTATATTACATTTAATATAATACAAATTAATGGAGTGTATAGACTATAGAAACTTATGACCTGGTTGAAAGTTCTAGGGAATAGAATCCAATATAAAAAACATGAGGGCCACCACCTCACCTACCATAGATGTTGGAAGGTGAAATTAAAAATAGTAATTGATTCCCCACCTAATTAATATATTTTAGGGTTGGGTGAATAATGATTTATTTTTATTACACCACTAATAAGAAAACTTGATTCATCTGATAGTTCTTCTTGTGATGTCCTTTTTTACCCATGATTGAATTTTTGGAACTATATGTGCAATGTTTTATATACTACAATGTATATCAATTTCAATTGCCTAAAAATGAGTACAAAAATATAATTAATACATTTAATGTACATTCCACATAGTTACCATTAATGTCAAACATGCATCATATTTGAGTAAAATGAAACCATGAATAATGAAAACCAATTAATTGATAAAAAAAAGATTCACTTATATAATGTTTTACATTTTGGGAATGGGAAGATAAAGGCCCTATAGGTGAATTGGGTTGTTGAAAAATTATATTTGGTTTTATAGGAGCACACTTAGTCTCTAGGGATTGTGGAATTTGTACCAAAACCTTCACACCTATTAATAATGGAATCTATAGTGAAATATGGCCTTAATGTTAGAAGATGAAAATGGACCGCCACCACATAAGGCCATTGGAATATTCTCTCATACTTTCATGAAGTCAATATTTCTAAACAAAATAAAAATATATAACAAGTTCCACTACTATTTCCTTTACTAAAATTTCATGATTTATCACATCTAACACCATAACCATAGACCCTCAGAAATGGTGAATTATTTTATTATAATTGAAATATTATAATGAATCAAATCCTAAACGACTGAAAGATTAATATGATTTGGAAAACCAGATTACATACATGATAATCAAAATACATTAGGAAAATAAAATAAATAATAAATTAATTAAAATATATGAATCCTTGAAACTCATTCAACCAATTCCACTACATCACATGGGGTAGGGATACATAATAATGGTAACCTGAAATGCCCATTAAGTTAATGTAAAGCATAAAAATAATGAGTAGAAGACAATAAATCAACACAAAAGATAAATAAATAATATAACATTACATTAATAAAATTAGATAAGGAATAATTGATATGGAAAGGTAATAAACTAATACACATGTCATTTAATCAAAATGATGAGAATGAAATATATCCATATATTTTATCATCTAAAAATATAATAGACCATAAAAATAACAAACTAAAATATCCATTAAGTAAATGCTTAATTATTCTATGTCATTTCTGAAGAACATAAAAACATATACCATCAAGACCTTTCACAATATGATTTAAAACAATAGGAAAAAACATGTTTAATTTGGAAAATGTATGTTTTACATGAGAACATAGTGATATATCTAGGGTCTATATGAATTCTTATCCCCACCCATAATTTCCTATCCAAATCATTCCTTATATCAAGAAAACGATTTAATTAATAACCCATATGCCTAAAAAATATCAATTTTGAATAAAATATAGTGATTTATCAATAAATCCTTAGTGGAGGATAAGTAAAAATAATGGTTTTTGTGATGTTTTTGAAAGGGGTACCATTGAAATTTCATTAAAACATTATAGTGGAAAATAATATTTGAACTCATCAATATATAAAATACCACATTCATCAATTTGAATCATAATCTCTATAAAGAAATAAAATTAAACGATATAATGAATATATTGATAATAATGATATTTCAGATATCACATGATAAATTAAAGTACATACACCATATACAATTGAATTTGTGACCAATATATAAGTCTTAGTGAAATGAAAATTGAAGATAAATCACTTAATACATGGGAACATTCCAATTTGAAGCCTTATAAAAGTGATAAATTAAAATGAACATTTAATTAAAATTGTGATAAAATAATTAATGATAAAAAATATCCAAATTTGGAATTAGATACAATATAAAAAATAAGTACATGGTGAAAATGGTGTATGGATCATGGAAATAAATATGAGACAGGGTACCCTTAACAAGAGTCTATATTTTCATATGTGCCTTTATATTCTAGAATAATTAACAAATTTAATTATTTAATTTCATTAGAACATATTTAATGTCTACCATTACTTTTTTTTACTTAATATAATATATCATACACTACTTAGAAAATTAATTTTACATTCGGTGTTTTGACCATTTTCAGTTTTTGTGTCAAAAATGAATTTTATAGGTCAACAATAGTCAAAGGGTAATTATATAAAAATATCCACAATATTATGAATGGAAAATTTATCATATTTAAAAATAAATTATACTTTTAAAACCAATCATGATAAATGGGCATGAAAAATGATCCAACATTACAATCATGGATACGATAGGACACATGTACGCATCCGTATCATTCCCATTTTCCAGTGATCATTATAAAAATGATGTAACTATCTCAATATCCTTAAATTATTGTAACTATATCTTAGATACCATATTATATAATAATATATACTTATATATATAATTTCCATGATATTAAAGGAATCATATCATGTCGGGGAAAGTGTAGTCCACACACCCTGGATCGATGTTATCACATTTTAGTGTTTGAAATGGTTAATAATAAAAATGATATATAATTTTAACAGAATGGTAATTATGTAATTAATATCCTATAAATTTCATTTATATTAAATATTTTTAATTAAAACCATAATTTATATGTTCCATGCATAGTATGAATGAATCACATGGCTTTGAGGATGTAGTAGTCCATACATCTATAAACGATGTTATTGTATTTACATAAAATGAAATGAAATAGGGTATGCATTATATAAAATTTATATAATAATAAGGAAACTATAAATATAGTATATATAATATAAAAACACAATTTCAACATTAATAACAAACCATTATAGGTGGTAATAGAAAAAATGAACGAAATCATTTCGTGAGGTGACTGTTCATCAAACACATGAATGATAAGTTCACTACCCTATAAAGGGAAGTGTTTTATCTGTAGGTATAACCATTAATATAAAAACATATAATAATATTGATTCTAATTTCTTAATAATATGATCATGAAATAAAAAAATATTATGGGGTGGTGAATGAAAAAAAATATAACTACTTGAGGTAGGATGTTACATCTTATTCAAGGAACTCCATATGGTTTCATCAAAGGGAATCCTTGGACGTATTTTTTCACACTTTGATAATTTTATGATAAATAAAGGTATGTTGGGAGATTATTTTAGAAGTTTTTTGGAGACAAAATTTATTTATTGGTTTTAATATTTGATAGGGGTGAGTTCTTTTTTATAGTGGAGGAGAAGTGACATTCTTGAACGGTTTGAAAACAAGAACTAAACCCACGTTTTTTCAATGTCATGTTGCTTGAATAACTAACCATATTAGATTAAATATAAGATATGGTATAAATTTGGACAAAAAATGGAATATTGAAATGTTTTTATTTCATTTTGGGCATTATATTTCTGGTTTACTTCCTTATTAAGAAGTATTTCTTCATAGTAATTTAAATAATTTTAAAAACAATAATAATAATTATTGTCACAAAAAAATTTCAAGATATTTTAAATTATAAAATATTCTGATTCTAATAATGGATTCCATTTTTAAAATTCCGATATAATGAATTCTAGTAAATAATTTAAAATCAATCATGTATATGGGACAGTAAGGCACGTTTTTAATGATAGAACGTGCAAAAGTTTTCAATGTATTTATATAAAATTTAAATGTGGAATTGATTCCAATTACATAAATTGGATAAATATATGTACAATTGATCTAATAAATATATAAAAATAATAAAAAATGTTCTGTACCCAAATAAATAATTTATAAGAAAAAATAGTTTTTTATTAAAATTCATTATTTTCACCATTCATCAATAAAATAAAACATTACATAAAAATATAAAAAACATTACATAATTTATAAATTTATCATTAAATATTAAATTTATTTTTTCATATTAAATTCATAAATGTTTCCAAATTAATATTTAATTTAGGTGTTCATTGAAAGTAAGTAACTTTTCCCTCATAAATATATAATATTTTATACTTAATATTAGGGTTGTTGTTACTTTATGATTATAAGATATATTGGATGAATGTCAATAATATTTTATTAAATATATAATATAATATATAACATTAACATATGTCACAAATTGTTCATAATTACATTTGTTAGTACAAAACAGCTTCGTGAGCATAAAAATATTTTTTTATATTAAAAATCTATTTATATTAATTTATAATTGTTTTTAATCCAAATATTGTATCCATATATTTCAATAATATTTTTAATACTATTAAAAATTCATAAATCAATTTATTGGTTTTATGTTGTTATATTAAATTATAATATTTTTTATATTATGTTATTTTTCAGATAAACACTATCATGCATGTCACAGAAGTCATCAAGGAATATATGTCTTACATGTGACACATGTTTTCATCTATGTTTCATGTTGTTAAATATAATAATTAGGTTTTGTTTAAAATAAGATTATAGTAGGGTTTCCATATATATAAATCAAGGGAAAGTTAAATTTAATCTTAATGAAAATTATTTTAAACTTACGTTCTCCCTATGTTAAATAAATTCTATCCACACAACAAAAAATTGATCTCCATAATCAAGGGACTTATATTTTAAAATAAACAATTTTTAAAAATCCCACATCATGGAATTGGGTTAATAAAATATATTCGTAAGATAATAGAAATGGTAGTAAAATGGTCACATAACTAGGTTTCCTAGTAGGGTAACATAGGTGGGAAATGGAAACATGGATATATAATAAGCATATAACAATCCATTAAAAATGTTGAGTTATAGAGAACATGTTTAGCTTAATGTGTATAAATAGAAATACATAAACCATTTCTATGAAAAAGAATAATGATATCATTAAGAATTATGAAAATATGATAAAAAAATTTCAAGACTACTTCTCCTATAGTTAAGGAATTCTATCCCTCTATAATGATTTAAGTAAATATTTATTTATGGTTGAATGAAATATCATTTACTATGTTCATTCCTTGTACAAATTCAAATTAGTTTCATAGAATATGATAAATCATATGGTGAAGTAATACATTAATCTATAAAACCTTATCTTAGGATCTTTTTAAACCATTTCATAAATAAATATTTTTCTAAAATATTATGGTTACACGCATTAGATGAAAGGTCACCGAATTTCCAAAATAAATTTATCAAATAATATGATGTCGCTTTTAATTATAACAGACTAATCATGTGAATATGGTAATTATAAGAATTACCAAAAAAAACAATATCGAAAACATTCATGATTGTTTTTACATAAATAGAACATATATTATTTGTTATATTCCTTAAATACAAAATTGTTTTAAACTCCATCAATTACTATATAAACCAATATGTAAATAAATCATTACATAATCACGTGGTATTAAAAAATTATCAAATTTATTTTATCCAGAACAATCATTTTTTTATCTGAACTATATTCTAATAACATTAGGAAAATAAAAATAATTATTTTTTCCTTAACCATGTGGTTTTTAAATATTTTTCTTTCTACTAAATAAATATTCTTGGTAACATTAGCATTATATATCAAATAATTATTGAAAACAAATTACAATAACACCCTCATATATTCAATAAATATTATAACTAGTAAATCATTGATAAAAAAATAAAATTACATAATTCATGAATCCAAATATTATAAAATTAATCATTTTATTCTTCTGTGGCAGTTTCATAATCTTAATCATGATTCATTAGCCTCTTATGCGGTATAAAACATTAACTCCCAAGACATTGATGTGTGTATCATCCCATCTCCTTTAAAAAGAAGTATTAAACCTTGTAGTTCTATTATTTTTTCCTTGCAATCACAAATATGGTTCCCCATTTCTACAAAGATATTAAAAAATATAATTTCCGTAAAAAAATTACAGGGGTGTCTTTTACCAAATTATTACATGTTGGAAAATAATTTTTCCCCTTATTCCCTTTATACATCTTTTTCATTCCATCCCCTCTTATTCATGATATCATTCTATGACATATGATTTGGAGAATTATTTACCCATATACTTATCATAGGATAATATTTCCTCATATGATGAAAATTTTTGGGAGACTATTTACCATTGAAATATTCTCTTAAAGCCATAAAATATATAATCCATCATACACTATGGATCTTGTGCATTATTGAGGTTTACATTCATTCTGATAAGAACCATTTCTAAATGACTTCAAGTGATAAATTAGTTTATATAAATAAAAATCATATTCTATAATGCATAAATATTTAAATAAATAACATAAATGGAAAATTGTATTCTTAGCTAATCTAATTATCATAAAAATGGATTATTTGGGGGATATTTTTACTTCTAAATCCTTCATGATTGTAAGTAAAGAGAATTTGAATTATCCTAAGAATATCCCTTTGGAGTTTCAAACTAGGTATATAGTAAATCTCATATATAGGTACCATGTTATAACAATTCGTGCTAGAAAAACATTTTCAGATTTGTTACCCCTGGGTAGTTCTTTTCTAGAAAAATATACACTTGTATTATATAGACATGTATCCATTTCTTGGAATACCCATATAACTTATACCATAAAATAATTCGAGGATATTCATCTATAATTATCCTCAAACAATGTCATTGGTTTATCTTCCACAATCTATGTTTCCAAAATATAATTTCCAACATTTCTCTTAAACATCCTTTTATACCAACTATTATGCCCTAATCCCAGAATCTCAGAGCAGGTGAATTACACTATTACATTTTCATGATGAAATGGAATCAAATCCTGAATAACTGAACTGTTTAGTAGTATTTGGAAACCATATTACATACATAAAACTAATAATACATTGGGAAGATAAAATAAAGTATGACATAAGAAAAATATCATCATCCTTGGAACTCATTCAATGTATAACTCTTCATAACATGGGGAATAGAAACATAAAAACTATAATAAAAATTCATATAAAGGGTAAGTAATGTGGAAGAAATACTGTATTGTATTGAATAAAAAAACATTAAAAGTTAAATAATAAATAACACATCCCATTAAAATAAATAGATGTTTCATAACCCATAAGAAATGTAAAAAAATTAAATAAATTCCATTTATGAAATATAATATGAATGAAATGCATCTAAAGATTTTATCATTGGAAAATCTCATGGATAATAACAATAAAAAATAAAACATTTATGAAAGAATTAAATAATTATTGGATGTCATGTCTAAGGCACATGAAAAATTATAGCTTCAATACCATTCAAAAGGGGTTATAAATCTATTGGTAGAAACCCATTTTATTTTTCCAATTTATTCATCTCATTAGAACATGTTGATAAATCAAGGGGCTATGTAATTACTAGGCCCCACCTATCATTTACTGTTGAAATGATTTTTCATATCGAGAAATAAATTTAATTAATAAAAAGTATTCCTCATAAAATATATGTATTTAAGGAAAGATAATTATTTCTCAATAATTCCTCAGTGGAGTAAAATTAACAACAAGGGTAGTTGAAATGTTTTAATGGTAATACAATTAAAATATCATTAAAACATTCTTAAGGAAAATAATCATTAAACTCTCCAACGTGTTCCATACAACCTTGAACCATTTTAATAATAATCCCCAAGAAGTAATAACATTGAATGATAAATAGAGTATCATGATGATAATTAAATTAATGACATGAAATTTCAAACGGTAGTATATTCACAATATTAAAGTGATTTTTTTCAATAATAACAAATATTTCATAATGGAATGTAAATTGAAATGAAATACATTACTAATTTTTAATGTTTTAATTATAAGACCCATAAAAGAAATAAAGTCTAAATAAAATTATATACCATGAATATAAAATAAATAATGATATAATATATCAAAATATAAATTATATATGCCACAAAAATTTTTACTTGTTGAAATTGGTGTATTCCCCAGAGAACACTACTAGAAAAATACCCTATACCAATGGGTTCCAACCGTTGGTATAAGCCTCTAAACCGTTGGTATATCTTATAACAATGATTTGGAGAACCGTTTCAAATTATACCGTGGGGATAGGTCTATACCAATGGTTTTCAAAATCGTTTGTATAAGAATATGAAAATCTATACCAACATTTCCATAAAACCGTATGTGTATGTAATTCAAAAAACCATTATTTGGTTGGTTTTGATCCCAAAACCCCCCGTTTGTGATTAAGCGACTTAACCACAAATCTTACTTACTTTTGTGAACATTATTTCATAAATATATATATTTATTATCATAAGTATTTTAAATTTTGATTAATTTAATGTTTTTTGTATGATGATTCCATTAAAAATACATGTAACTATACCAACGGTTCTCAAAACCATTGGTACAGACCTATACCAACGTTTTTGATAATCGTTGGTACATGTTCCTTGATTTTGGGACAAATACCAATGGTTTTGGACAAACTGTCGGTATAGGGTCTTTATAATTGACATATACCTATGTTTTTCCCAAAACTGTTACAATAGGTCCAAATTAGTGAACTATACCAAGGGTTTTCCCAAAACCGTTGGTATAGAACATATTTCCAGTAGTGGAATGAAAAGAAAGATAAGACCACCATACCTCAATCCTAAATAGTCACGTGTGAAATTATATTCCTGAACAAAACATATGTTAAATATTTACTTAATTAATATTTTTTTTCTATTTATTCAATAATTTTGTTTCACTTAATTCATTTTTATGAACAACAACATAAACAATTAATTTTGCATCGGGTGGTTTGACCATTTTGGATTTATGTGTCAATAATTACATTGGTGGGTAACTATAGTCAAAGAGAAATTATATAGATATATAGATAAATATAATAATTAATTAATTATCATAACCATACAATAGTTATATATTTAAAGCCAGTCATAAAATATAGTTTTGAAAAATTCACCCACATTATTACCCTAGAGATGGTAGGCTGTACGTAAAAATGAGTAATATTCCAATTTTTAGTGATTATTATAGAAATGAGGTAAGTCTCAATACATGTTTCAATAATGATCATTATATCCAAAATAAAATTTCATATATGCTGGTATATATATATAATTCATGTGATGTAAAAGTAATAACATTGTGTTGGGGAGGTTGTAGTCCACATGCCCATCATAGATGTTATCACTTATTTGTTTATAATAATTGTGACAAATAAAATAATATAATTTTTTTATAGATGTGGAATTATGCACTCAATATCATATAGATGTAATTTTTATTAAATATTTCATGACCCATTCCCCTAAAATTTGTCCCCATCTTGGCCAACAATGAGAGAAGAGATATATTGACACCTGATTACCACCAAAATTAGGACCCGAGAAAGAGACTATCATAGATGGAATTGTAAACACATAAATGGGAGACATTACCCTACAATAGAATACATGTGAATGTGAGTTATAATATAGACCCCAGTTATATCCTTCTCATAATACAATATAAAAGTGAACCCATGTTCCCAAATGTAATGTCCTGGAAGGACTACTAAAATTGGAAGGGAAAAATACAAGTACCAAAAAGGAAAGTTAAGACGGTAATGACCATGAATCCCAAACAACTATTGCAAACCCCAGAGCCAGTAGTAACCAACCTGATCTCCAACCGTCTGAAAGGGACATAAAAAAAGATTATATAAACATAGCGTGAGTATTACTATATGTTTAGTAGTATCCTCTACCAATCCTCTCAAAAAAATGTAAATAATGCAAGGAAGAGCCTAGTGAACAACCTATTAAAAGAACTCTTCATATAAATATGAATACTAATGTCATCGCCTCACCCTGGATACATTCACTATATATCAAAAAAAGGTAAATATATTATAATAGTAAATATCAAGGGTACCACTCTACCCCTTCTCCACTGGTTTTCTTCTTTTCTCTAACATTTTACATCCCAAGCATCTCTCTCTCAAAAAATACTAGTTCAAGGATACATAAGTGAAGCACCACATTGTTAACCTCAAGAAACACCTCACCACATCTATATAAAAATGTTACTAGTTAGTTTCTAGGATCCACCATAGCCCTCATAATGTGTATCATACATAAGGTATTATATATTAATCCATTACATCACATGCACCATGTAAGTGTCCTCAATCCATCATAGCCTACAAACATTAATCCTATATTGGTTCGTAGAAAAATATATCCATAATATATGTGTATGAAATACAACATTCCATTACATCCTTTTACACATATATATAGAAAACTATCCTCTGTGCATACTAGAAAAATTCACTACCAAGAGAAGAGAGTGGGGCCAAAAGGGGGTAGTCATCCATCCATCCTCCCACCGAGATGTTGGAAAAGACACACTAATGGATTAGAATCCCTTAGGTGTTAGATCCCCTAACAGACATAGTAGATTAGAAAATTGAAACACAAAATTTCATGATATAATATTGTTTAAAAATTCACTATAGGAATAATCTAGTCTTAGACACCACTGTAGCTAATGTCTCTCAGACTCCCTATTGCCACTACAATGAGAAGATATTCTATATGCACACAATCATTTAGAGATATAAAAGAAATTAATTTGTACCTATTTATTAGTTTAACATATATTTAATTAATTATTTAAATATTAACTAGAAATTATCATTTTCCACATTCCATTTCCATATAATCTCAACATCGTTTCATTTCCTTTAGTCATAACCAAATCAATTCCTGGAATTCTCAAGAAACATTACCTCATCATTAAATCCTAGTAAGCTCTTACCCCATGGGGTACATATTTATTCATTATTTTGTTAACAACTTTATAAATTTTCATAATTCATCATATTCTAGGAAAATGTTCTATGATACCAAATACAAGGGGATCGACATGATGTGTAAATAAACTAATATTCATGTCTTTTCCACCTAGAGTAAGATCATAGACTCATCCAACAACAAGAGGATAGATACAGAAATCCCAAGATATACACCACACAGCTTAACCTCTCTTTTAAGGAGTATAAGAGAACCCATAATCCTCAAGCGATGGGGAAGGTAAAATAGGTAAACCAAAAATAGAATTAATAACCATCAAACATTGAAATCAATGGGTAATTCTAGATTCCACCAATTCCTTCATATCTGATGTCCTCCGTAACAACCACAAGCATAACTGATGAATCAATCCCCTCCATGTGTAAAATTCTATGACATAATATGGTCATCCCTATCTGAAATTCCAAAACAACTCTCTAGAATTAGCAATCAGGGCTCACAACACATCACAAGCAGCATGAAACAAACAAAGAATATATGCTCATGACCATAAATGAGGCAAATCAACCTTTATAGAATATGAGATCTCATGACTCCAATGGACAAGGTAGTTTTCCTTTATAACTATTGGGAAATTAAATACCCAAAAAGTAATTATCATTTATTCATACAACTAGTTCTTAACTAATTCAATTAAACATGCATATATAAATAAATTTGATCAAAATACTATAACAACAACAAAATTCATTAACATTCTTCTTTAACCATTTCTCCCAATAATTATCAATTAATTCATGGTTTATGTTCATTACCAATTTATATAAATAAAAAAATGATATCCATGAAAGGAATAGATATTAGACTATCTAGAAAATTTAGGGGAAAAATTATCATTGGAAAATCAACAACAACGTTATGATATTTATACCAATTCATTAGTATAATTCAAATAATTATTTTTTTAGTTCTATTATAATATAATGGGAAAAAATATTCCATCATTGTGATTTCACATAAATAAATGATGATTTAATCCCATACCTTCCAGGATTACTGATGTTCTTTGCATAAAATGGATCATTAACCCATCTACTGCAATGACTACATCCACCTGATGATGTCATAGAAAAGTCACATCAACCAATAACCAAGAAAAAACTATTAGAAAAAGGGAGATCATGGGAAATTACCTATAAATGATAAATTGGAGAAAATATATTGATGTTACCATAAAAACATCGGTTGAAAATTTCTTATATTGTTGTTGGATCAACACATCCAGGTTTCACCATGACATTGGACATGCATATTGTAGGAAAAAACTCCATGGAAAACCCAATACAATATCTACAACATAATCACATGAATCATTAGGATATAATGGTTTGGGAGCCATGTACCAAGAGAAAATAGATATAATAAATGATAAGTAACCCACTGTATTTGAAGGATTAGATTGGAGACACCGAAAATATGAAATATTTTTGAATTTTCATTAATACTAAATCTCAATAAAACAACATGGTTTTAGAGTTAAATCTCCAAGACTCAAATGGATTTAAATATATGAATTATATCACTTGAAATAGTTTCAAAACCACTAAAATATTATAAAATACTATTTTCATGTAAAAAAAGACATTAAAATGACAAAACTAGAAAAAAATTCTACTGGAAATTACACTATGTTATATGAGTCACCACTATGAGACATTGGTTGGAGTCAGCAGTTTCATTCACTGGTGTGAGTCACTAGTATGAGTCACCATTTGGTGATCTACCAATGCGAGTCACTGGTGTATGTCACCATTGGGTGACCAACCCATTCAACTCACTGTCCTAGTTTCCATGTCTGAATCCCCAGTCCGACTCACCGTTCCAACCCTCTTCTCATGACTCACTATTTCAGCTCACTTTCCTGGCTGATTGGTCATAAACCGTGGTTCTAAATCACTATTCCTAACTATCCAGCTTGACCTACTATTGTGAACCACTATTTTGAGTTACTAGTGTGAGTCACAATGTTGACGCAATACCATGACCTACCATCAGTGATCTGTCCATAGAGAACCCAAAAAACTGGAAATCTTTTAAAAAGTGTTAGAATAGATAACCCTGAACTCGCAGAACACCTCAAACCCCATATTTTCAAAAGGTAATGAACACGTTCATGCTATTACATCATATATCTCTCAATATATTATCACTGTCAGGAATGAAAACTAGCCCATAGAGGAAACAAAAAATTGTTCGTCTGTATAGGCACCCCAATGGATATATCTCATGGATATCGCCACAATATGATCACAATATATTCATCAAAGGAAGAATGTTAAACCACAAGAAAATTACAACTACATCATAACCACTCCCCTTGGGGAGATACCTCTCAAAATACAGGGAATGCCACAACAATAAAATATAAAAAAGACATATCATAAACATATAATGTTTACCACTACTAAACAAACAGAATTACAAAAAAATAGATAAACATCAAATAGCTCAGGGTACTGAGTGCATATATGCGACTCACGTTCCCAAGTAATCCCCTTCACACCATAGTTCCACCACAAGACACTAACTAATGCTATAGTATTCCCACTCAACACATTATCAGGAAGATCCTGGATCCCCATAGGCCGCTCCTCAATGATCATATTATCATCAATATCAATCTCTCCACAATTGATGATGTGGGATTTTTCTGGAAGATAATGAAAAATCATCTAAACATTGAAAATGTTATGTATCTAGCATATCATAAGGGGAAGTGCTATCTAATACTTCATGGATTCAACAAAACGAAACACATCGAATGGCCCATGAAATTGACGAGAAATCTTACACCCATGACTAATCCTTCACTACCCCCAATGGGGATTCGATTTAAAAAATGCCTGATCCCCATCCATAGAACTCATAAGTATCCTCTTATGATGGATATATGATATATGAAAATTCTACACTGAGCTAGTGGAGGAAATTATATGTTCCTCAGAAATGGCTCCTTAAATCTCAATACATCTTATTCACATTAGGATTCACCGACATTGGTGAAAAATTGAACTCATTGAGAACCACATGACACATAACCAAAATAAAAAAAATCATCTTTTGAAATAACACGATTTTTTGTTCATCCTCCTATCAACCATTAATGTCCTCACTATAAACAACTAAATCCCTCTAGACCCCCACTACATGATCCCCCAAGTGGTATCCATCCACCTACTGCACTAGAGATGAGTGAACCTTTATATGAAAAAGACAACCTCTAACCCCAACATCTCCCATATCCAGATGTAAGGCTAATAGATATTTCATCACTCTCCAAGAATCACCTGATTCATGCTTCATCATTACACGACTTCCTTCTCAGTGAATCAGCTAAAATAATTCCTCGATATAGGTGTTTATTAAATTCTTAAGACATAATCCATTAAGAACACCATCCAATAACGCTGAAGAATGATCTATTTATGTTGGGAGAAAATAGTCCTTAGGATTTTATGATCATAGATGACCAAAAAATGAAAAAAGTTGAGTTACTGTCTCCATAACATTAGAAAAAACACCATGATATCCACCTAGATAATGTGTAGCATAGTTAGGATTATGGGGATGAAATCGTTGAAACCCATATGAAACGATCGATCTCTACTACATCAGATCACAACCCAATCCCAAACACAAAGCATCATAAAAAACATAAACTGAACTCTTTCTGTAGGAATACAATGAATTGGATCACTCATCATCTTCACATTTAGATACTCTAATACTTTCTAAAAAATAACCATCCATAAAATCTATTGATCCGTTCAGGTCAACATTGTTAGAGGATTAACACCCCAAGGGAAATGGGCTACAATCCTCTTATAATAGCCTGCAAGATCATGGAATACATCCACCTTTTCGACGGTCTATGGGACGACCATGAAACACCTTCTTCTAACTTTTTACGATACATAGATACTCCCGGTAGGGATACATCATTACCCAAGAAATTTAATTCTTCAAAATAAAACTCACACTTTGACAACATCCCAAATTACTTTTGATTGAGAACAACTCCCAAAAAAGCTAACAAATGCTCTAAATACTCCTTATCAAACATGGATTTCACAAGGATCTCATTAATGAAAAACACCGTGAACTAATCTTAGAATTCATGAGACACTATGATCATTAAACCCATGAATATATTTGGAGTATTTGTCACACCAAATGGCATCACAAAAAACATATAATACCCTCTACGACAATGAAAAGATGTATTTGGAATATCATCATCCATAACATGCATATGATGATATCTTGATCGCAAATAAATCTTCTATAACCAACTTTCAAACTTATTTTTATAAAATAAATCATCAATCTATATAAAAAGATAGTGGTTATTCACTATCACATGATTTAAGAGAGGATAATCAATACACAAAGGTAAAAAAAATCCATTAACCATATTCATGAAAAAACCCGTTGCACCCCATAATGACACACTAAGCTGAAAGAAACACATTGCAATAGACCATGGATCTGTATACTCTGCTATCATATCTCATAAGGTTCAATCCTATATAGAGACATCGAGATAGGAGACAGTCCAGGTTGTAGCTCGATCCCGAATCCAATCTCTCATCAATGTGGTAAGACTAAAAAATCACCTAGAAATATATCATGGTACTCTTCCAAAACCCATGAAATACTGACTTTTGAACCTATTATGAAACAAAAATGATACCAACTATCATGGATGATATGGATGGGATATGTCTCAGACCCATCTGATGGTCTCACTCACCAAAGAAACATTTCTCGCTCTACAACAACATCAAAGAACACGACCTTCCTTTTGAAGTAATCCATGATATCCAACACTGAATACAACTAATCCATGTCAAGGATGCCATAATATGGTTTTGTCCATAAATATTTGAAATCTCCACAAGAGTGGTGTTTCCCCAACAATATCTTGCAGTCTCTACATAGTTCAATGAAGCCTATTTGACATCCAACCAGCATAGTTTACCCAAATGGAATTACAAGTCTCTCTAACAAAAGTCCCAAATCATGGAAAGGATAGGCGGTATTAAGAATTGTGTTACTCTTAGATCCATTAAAACATGATCCCTTGTAGAATACAATAATAGAGTACCTCGAATTATATCTCAGTTTCCCAATGCTAGAAATGCTAAAGCATGAAGCCGACCACAACCTTCTCCATGACTTCTCTGGCCCTGATGAAATCTACCTATAGGGATGTACTCTAGTCTTTGAGGATGGGTATTGTATGATGATCGTACTCTACCTAAACCATATTCTCCTTTCTAATCCCAAATTGGAGTAACATGATGATGATGCATCGGCTAGAACAACCTCATCTAAGGTACCTAATGGTGAATGATTGGGGAACACTATCTACACTGAATGGTTAGGTACACTCACATCTGATGACATCATCACCTATAGGAAAATAACTATATGATCCCATAGAATAGGTCTAAGAGCCCCCTCCCCTAGAGAAATGAGATACTTACTATTGGGACCTACCACCAGTTGATGGTAAAATCATCTTCCAAGAAAACTAGGAACCCCAGACCCCATATATTCTTCATGAGCAATACTGAAACCTGATGAATGACATCTCTTAACGATATAGTTCTCTATAAAATAATCTGGATGACTTATTCCCTTTACATCACAATGAGATACTTCATTAACATAATAGGGTATACCTTTTGATGGATTTATAGATGTAAATATTCCTCGTGATTTTTTACTATGGACTCATCATTTGGGAATAGATTCGAAGAATATCACAAAAGTTTCTTGACACATATCCCGAGTTTTAACATACTAGAGCTTCCATGCTAATGGTTAAGTAGCTCTAGGAAACTGGCCACCATTGTTGCTAAAGAAAATAATCATGACCCTAAACTGGTCTCTAAACATCTCCCATGAGACTTCCATCTCCTCATGATCCCTAAAGAACATGAATCTCCATTTCTTTGTGGTCCCATTGAGCATTGTCTCAACCAAAAATACCTTGTGATCATTCCAAGCATGGATCAAACTGAATGAAATCTCAACCTCCTCCAACCAATCATCCATTTATGTATCTGAAATGGATCCCACATCCTTTTATAGACTCTAGCACTAAAACACATTGAGTGTCCCCATCCAAGTGCAGTCATCATTAACCTCCACTCTGGGGAAATATTCTAGAAAAACATACATAACATCATTGATAGGAACATGATAAGGATTTCATCCAGGAGACATACATGAAAATGAATAAAAGTTAGAGATCCTAACTTGGAATATGTATGACATTAACATTGATTATTATTTTTTTCTCATTTTAGGTTAACATATCCCATGGTTTACCTAATTTAAATTTATTTGAAAAGTAGAATGACGCATGATCGTTTCCTCTTCCTCTACTCTATAACACATATCACCTAGTTTATTATCCACTATAATCATAATGGTTCATGTATAAAATGACAGGGCCCCTATATACCTATTTCTCTATCTTTATCTTATGTTTACAATGATTTATAATCATAGATGACAGAGTATCCCTACCTCCCCATGCAACCATACATGAGACTAAATCCATAACCCACTTTATCTCACTAACATTACCTTCATTCCACATTATCATGACCCCTCCCCTAAATTTTTTCCTATCCTTGTATTGAAAAAAGATATGAGAGATATTGACACCCAATTTCCACATCCAATATGCCGCAAGATGGAGACTAGCATCGAGGGTACAATAAAAACTCAAATGGGTGGAATTTCCCACGAAGAACACAAATGTTTAAGTGAGCGATAAGATATAAAATAACCAAATATGTCTCAGAGTAAAATATAAATGAAAAAAATACTAAAATGTAATTCCATGAAATGACTACTAAAACAGGATATGAAAATTGATATGTACCAAAAAAGAACGTAAAGACAATAATGACAATGAAGCCCAAATAGATTCTAAAACACTATGACCTAGTAGAAACCAACCTGATCATGAAACTACTCAATGTTACATGAAAACAGTTTATATAAATGTAGGGTGAGTATAATAGTATACACAATAGGATCCTCCCAATTCCATCACATGAAAAAGTAAAAAATGAATTCCAGAGTATAGGGAGCAACAAGATAAACTTACTTGTCACCTATATAGGTATACTAAATTCCCAGCCTTAGAATGTCTACTATCACCATGTATCTCATACAATAGAATAAAATATAATAAATAATATCAAGGGTAACTTGCTATCACATCCCAACTAGTTTTCCTCTTTTACCCAATGTCACATGTCTTGGGTGTCTCTCTCTAAAAAGGCTATCCCAAAAACACCTGGTTGAAGCCCCAAAATGTGCACCTCAGGTAACTCACCACCACGTACAAATAATACAATCTAACTAGGTATCATATAATATCCATCATAGACCACAAAACAAGTATTGTAAATCAGGTATTATTCCTCAATCCATTACAGTTCATGCACTAAGTAAGGATCCTAAGGCTATAACAACCTATAAACATTACACCTATAGAGGTCCATAGATAAATATATCTAGAATATAGGTGTGCTAAATAACCACAATCAATTAATTCCCTCTACATATTTATATTTAGAAAACTAATAGTCATTCATTCTAGCATAATTCACTTCCACGAGAAGAAAGCAGGGCCAAAATGGGGTAGTCATCTATCCATCCTCCCACAGGGATGTTGGTGAAAACACACCCCTAAGGATCAGAATCACTGGGGTGTAAATTTACCCAACTGATAGGGTGTAATAGAATATAGAAAAAAACTACATGATATAATATATCTCACAATAATAGTATGGGAACAATATAGTCTTAGACGCCACTACAACTAATGTCTCTTCGATGCCTGAATGCCGCTATTATAAACAGATATCCTATAAGAACACAACCATTTAAAGATATACATTAAATTAATTTATACTATTTAATTTGGGGTACATTACATTAATTTTTCATTAAACATTAATTAAACATTATAATTTTCCACATTCCATTTCCATAACATCAAATCGTTGTTCCATTCCCTCCAGGTGTAACCTAATATAGTCGATGGCTTCTATGTAACCACAACGTCAACATTACTTCCTAGAAATATCCAAACCCATAATTTAAACATGTATTATTTCATTTAATAATGACATTATCACTTTCCATAATTCCTTATATACTAAGAAAACATTCTAAGAATCCAAACAAAAGCGGATCAACATGGTGATAAGATGAATTATACAACAAGTCTTTTGTACCTAAAGAATTGGCATAGAACTATCCCACCAAGTCATTGTAAACATAGGAAGAGCATGGAATCCCCCACATATCGTATCATATTTTTGAATGAGAGTATGCAAAACCATCTACCTAAATATGTGTGGAAGGTAAATCATTTAATCAAATAAAATATTAATAAATCATCCAAATATTACACGAATGTGTAATCCCAAATTCAACATATTACATCATCTCTAGTGTCCTTCATAAGGCCCACTTGCATAACTAATTCATATTACCAATATAAGAGTCAAATTATGAAACCAAAACCAAGCCTGCCTTCCTTACAAAGAACAACTACCCTCCACAATAAGTCGTCTAGGATCAAAACACATCCAAAGCTGTAGGAAGAAAACAATGAAACTCGGATCTTGACCCCAAACAAGGCATTTGTCCTACAAATAAAATGAGCTATAATGACTCTAATGCCTAAGGAACATGACCTTTAACACATGTAGGAACCCCATGACCTAAAATGCATTAAATTTTATTCATACATCTAATTATTAACCAAATAAATTAAATATGAATATCTTTATGTATTTGTTTAAAATAAAACAATTTTAATCAAGAACAATAAGATAAACAATAAAGGCATAGACATCATAAAATCTAGAAAATCTAGAGTCAAACCAATATCATGGTATAATGAAACTACATCGATATGCGATTGATAAAAAATTTTAATCCAGTTCAAATAATTTTTATGTTAATTTCATTACAATAAAATGAGAAAAATTATACTAACTATCTGATTTTATGTAAAAAAGTAGAATAGAAACAAACCCACTACCTTAAAAGGTAATTGATGTTTTTCTCATGATAATGGACCATACAATTGATCATGATCACCTCTCCCACAGTGACTTCATCCACCCAAGGACACTACAACCCTACCACATCAACCAATTACCAAGAAAACAAAATTAAAAACATGAGGATATTATGTCATCACATGGAATGAAAAAATGGGAGTAAACATATATAACAACCCATAATAATTATTGTATAATAGAAATTATATCAAATATGTACCATGAAATTCTAGTTTCCTGAAAACAGGGGGGGCACATGTCGCAATAAGAAGGTCCAGGGAAAATATAGTCCACAGTCTATAACACAATCACAATACTCCTCAGGAAAAATTTGTAATGGTTTCCTCATTATATGATAAAAGAGAAATAATGAATGAATGGAAAACCCCATCTTAGAAGGATTATTTCCAATACTCATGGAATATGAAACAATTTTGAATTTTCATAAATCCAAATCTCAACAATACCAGGCAGTTTGACTAATTAAAAGCCCTCATAATCTTATGTTTTTTATGATATGGCTCATATTCCTTGAAACAACTTCAATACACCATAAAAATTAAATAATACTCCTTCCACATAAATAATACATCGAATTATCAAAAAAAAAAATAACAATTTGTTTGAAACGACTCATCATTAGATGAGTAACTTTTGTGAGTCACCAAAGCATGTTACCTGGGTAATGAACTGGTGAGATTAATCATTCAATGTGTTATTAGTTTGATAAACTAGTGAGAGTCACAATTTGGTGAGCTATAGTTGCAACTCACCATCCAAACTCAAAGATCTGACTCACCTGTCTTACTAACCGTTCCAACTCAATGGTCATGACCCACTATTATGACTCACTAGTCCAACTCACTAATACTTAACCACCATTTTAAATCTTCAGTCCTAACTCACTATCATGAACTACTGGTACGAGGCACCATTCCAAACTACCAGTGGGATTCAAAGTAGCTACTCATTGTTACAACCTTTAATCAATGACATATTGCTGGAGAACGTGAAAATATGGAAATTTTGGAATAGAGGTTGAATAAGTAATATTGATATCCCAGAACACCTAAATCAATATATTTTCACAATAGAATGGATCCGAGCGGTCCATTCCATAACAAAATATCTATAACTAAAACCATACTTTAATGATTGTTTCTATAATTTGAACAAATCACAAAGCAGTGATGGGGCGGTAGACCCCACATCAACAAATAATGTGATTGTATTTACAAAATATTGAAATAATAAGGGTATATGTTATATAAAATTTATATTAGAATAATTATATTAAAAAATATGATATATATCATATATTAAAAATGTGTCCATCCAAATTCCTACCCCTTATAGATGGCAATTTAAAAGTGGATGACATCATTTCTTGATGTGGTAGTTCATTATACACAAGAATAATATGATCATTCCCAATTAGATGGATATGTGTATAGGTGTAGGTAGAAAACATAGTATAAAAACATCTATCTATATTTAGTATACTTGTTTTATTCTATAATAATTTAGTAAGAAGTGTTGAGGGGGTGGATAATGAAAATAACACAGAAGAGCTTGGGGAAGGAAGTTACCTCTTATTCATGTAACTCCTTTTGGTTTGCACAATGTTTCTTTATGGATGTGTTTATTTAGAAGAATATTATTTTAGGTTTAATATAGGGGTGATGGTATAGAACTTTAGTAGATTTTTTGTGAGAAATATGGCTTCATTGGTGTGAGTAAGTGGGAGGGGTGAGTGCCTTTTGATAGCGGAGGAGTAATGGTATTCCTGTAAATTTTGGATAATGGAATTCCACCCATGTTTTTATCATTTAATTTTGCACCAATAATAGAGAAAATTGGATAATATGGAATATAAGGTTAATATATGAACAATCAATGGCCTTTTGACACATTTATATATCATTTTAGCATTTTAATTTGATTTTTAGACCACTATTAATTTAAATTTTTTCTTAATCACTATAAATAATTTTTTTTACAATCACTAATATTTTTGTTAAAAACTAATTTTAACATATTTGAAATTAAAAAGTATCCTTATTAAAAATACATAATCCATTTTCCAAAATTTTATTCCAGTGAATGGAATAAATTATTTTAAAATAAATAATTTAGAAGGGATGATGATACATGTTTTTTTAAGTAAAACGTTCAAAGTCTAGTAGGTTTTTATCCATTATCTATTTAAAATAGATTACAATGTACTTAGTTGGATAAACCAATGTAAATGTTATGTAATTTTGATTTAAAATCAGAAATTAAATTAATTTAACCATCTATATATATTAAAAGTGAATGATGTTTTGAATTAAAATTTTGTATTCATTAACATTCCTAAAAAATATATGCTTTATTGAAAAATACCCAAAAAATAGATGTAACCTAATTTTTATAATTTTATTTAAAAAATTTATTTTATATTGTTCATATTTTGTTGATAAAAAATTCAAAATTAGCGTTAATTTACATGCACAATTAAAAGGCAGTAAATTAAACTTAAAAAATATAGGTTTTTATGGCTAATATAGGGCTATTTCTTATTTCATAATTATCAAATATACTGCAAGAGTGTAAAAATATCTTATTCAAAATATAATATATTTATATCAATAATCTAACTCAATAATTTTAATTAATATAATTTATTATATTAAAAAGACTTCATTAGCATAAAAATAGTTTTTCATAAAAACATTTTTTTTATTGAATTGTTTTATATATTCACTTCTAATTAATTTTTAACCAATTAATTCACCAGTATATCATAATATTACTATGAATCTAACTCCTAAAAAATTTAATGGATATTTTGAATGTTATATTATTTACTTATGTTATTTTTAATAATATATTATTGTTTGGTAAAAGTTAGTGTTTCATTTTACACATCTCAGTGAGGAAAGTTAGTCATGTGTTTAATTCATGCCAACCTCAGTGTTCCATTTAGATAATGATGAAATTTATTTCCTATATAACATAATCATAACATGGGGTTTCTTATAACAAAATATAGTAAGAAAAATAATATTTATTAAAAATAAATAATATTGTCAATTATTAGGCTATTCCATCTCCCTCATTAGAAACATGTTTAGTGAAATCCATTAGGGATTCCATCAATGTGAAATTCAGTAAATTTATTCTATGATATGTTGTGTGAGAAAAATGTCATATCGTGTCAATGTTAAAGGATTCTTCAATTAATATTATTTTTAAAGGGGATTCTCTCCAGACCATTGAAGGATATTCACAAGGATTAATTTATAAAAAAACTATCATTTATGTGAGGATTTTATTTTCAATTCATGATTCACATTAGTGAAGGATTATAATTTTATCCCAACATATCAAATACATCATGGAAAAATCATTGACTAATGTGATGGAGACACATTCATTCATGTTTTTCTATACATATAAATTTGTGTAGATAGTGTCCATGCCTCCCATAAAAGGTAGACCGATAATCTATTAGATTTTAAAGATATTCAGCTATCACTAACTCAATGAGATACAATTCTATTTAATGTGAACATTATTACTACACCCAAAACAAATCAACCACTTAATAAAGTTAAATAGTATTATGATGATGGAATTTCATCCTGATAATAAAAAAATTTGATGATTTTTTGGGACTAAATGACCAATTGGGTATAGGAAATATTATTAATGATTTAAATTACCAAGCGAAGGTAAATAATCGTCCTCTATATAATCCCAATAAATAAGAGGTATCTTTCTAACTTGAAATATGATATTGAAATTATCTAACCGACCTAGATACTATAAAATCAGTATATATATTCCCAATGATGCTAGATTATTTTGAGTTCCGTCATTTTTTCCAACAACCAAAACAATAAAAAATAATTTACCAATTATGCATTCAAGATGGTTATCATGAATAAGAATTAGTGAACTGAACATCTTAAGATCTTCCAACTTCCTCAACGGAGGAATGTAACTAGTTTAAATTCTATTTGAACACTATCATAAAATTGACTCCATTAATACTCAAAATGAAACCATTGATGGGTGAAACAAACTAGATAAACCAGATAGAAAAAAATATCTATAGTATGTGGTATTTAATCATCCTCCATATGAAATTTTTAGTACCCCATTATCAATATCTTGTGTTAATATAAATCAATAGAAACACCTCATGTACTTTGAATCTTGATGTAGCCCCGTTAAAGGGAACATTATGGCATTAAGATACAAACCCTATAAGGACTAATATATGACTAGTATAAAAATATTTTGGATAGGTCTATAGTAAATTTGAAAATCCTTAATAGTAGGTCAATTGTTGTTAGATATCCATGATGAGGGTTGATAATATTAGTCAATTCTATAATTTCAGAATGATATAAAAAATAATAAATCTAAAAATTAAATCTAGGTTAAATGGTATTACATATTCCTAAAATATAATGATTTTATAAGAACGCTTATTAGTGAAATTCATTTTAAATTAAATAGATGAGTTTTGGAAACTAATTATTACATACATATACAATAGATATTTATGGGAGTTTTTAGTATTATCAGATTTCTTGAATGATTTCATTTTGTTTTCTAATGACTAATCTGAGCTGATCAACAATGGAAAAGGGAATAAATATGATAAAGACGAAATGGTTCCCATCATAGTTAAAAAATAATAATTCAAACTACAACTATAGGGCCTAAAAAAAATTGGTGATACCTCCAATGAAGAATAATGGAAAAACAACCCATGCCATGAAGGAAATATAGATTCAAATAATCATGAAATTGATGTTTAGAATAAATTTTTTGAATCCTTATAGATATAGATGGTTTTGGAAATTTTTTTATATTCCTTTTAGAATGACATATTAAAATTTCTAGAGATCATGATACCTAACTAATTTAGTAAAAATGACAACCAAAAAAATTTTCACATTCACAAAATATTTTTGAATGAAATCCTATAATGATTCAAAATTCAAGGACCTACATTAAAATATGATTCACCATTTTGATATAATGTTATAAAAACCCTATATGTAGGTTAACAATTTAACTACTAATCCACTGGATAAATAAGAATTGTGAAATGATGTTCTAAATGAATGTTCATATAAATTTAATGATTGGTTGGTGAGGAAATCAACTAGCAAATTTCATTAAATATTCATGGAAATAAATCCACCATTACTTTCCTTAATTCCTTAATTTATAATATATATTGCATATTCAATATAAAATCCATAATTATTATTTTCCACTGTCACTTGGATGAATGGAACTGCCACAATATATATAATTATTATAGAATGAATTGTCTCAATATTACTCGGTCAATGTCATTCACTTGACAAGCCCCTTCTCTGATGAGGAAGTATTATATGACCATGAATTACATATCAATAATTAGGCAAGAGACCATAGTGGTTTGGGGAATATGAAATTTTTGTGGAAGATGATGGATGAGTTCCATTTCTATTTATCCTTTATTTACCTCTATGAATCAAAATTATGAAATACCATGAGCATAGATAGAAGACTAGTTTAATAAATAGTTTTATTGGATTCCTTATAATTTGATAATAAAGGTATAATCGTTTTTAGACAATCAATCACTCATTCAACTCTATGATATGCGGTATCCAGTTATTTAAAACCCCAACATTGTAAATACTCCCTAATCAAATAAAAAATTAGAAGGAAGGTCAATGTAAAATTAACTATATCACTGAAACCTCAATCCATGATGTATTCTATTAGAGAAAATAAAAGGAAATTAGATCGTATTTATAGCATTCAATGAATATCAATTTCATCATAAAAAGTCAATCAATCCTGAATGTACATCACCACTCAACAAAAAATCATAGATTCCCATATTATAACTCATTAATGTCCTAATGTGTTTATGACCATAGTATTAGTACATAATTTATGTTATAAATTGACTTTCTCCACATAGAGTCAAACAATCATTTATATTAAAATAGATGTTTGCGAGACTAATGAAATATAAGGACTCTGTATATATTTATTTAACATAATGATTTATTTACATTCACCTATTTATAATCAAAAATGGTTCTACGATCTTACTCATATTGATCTAATCATTTCTATGTTCCGATTTAATCAAACTGGAATATTCCTCCTCCAACCAGATAATTCAATGGTATGACAGATGTAAAAAAGATATACCTTGGTGGGATATAGCTTTGGAATTAGATTAATGTCCTCATTTCTAAATCTGAATTCATGCGAGTTCATTATAGTTCATTTTCGAATAACGTACATTGAAGGAACTATCTTTATATTCAATAAAAAATATTAACATTAAACAACTAGTTCCAAAAATACATTATTGATTGGATTTTAGGGATATAGTATTATTAAATATCACTTCTTTAAGCTAGTTAATAATAGTATATTGATGTGAAATAGATCAATATTTTGGGATATGGATGATTATAAATAATCTACATTGATTTATTCAACTAAAGGATTGGGAATAACCCCCATGATTATATGGAGAGATATTAAGGAATATGATCTATTTTACATATGTGAAAATGATGAATGAAGTCATAATCATGAAATCCCCTGTGTAATATTAGACAATGCCAAAGATCATATGATAACATTCACCTCATGTGATGGTAATGTTGATATCAACATTTACCAAACACATCAATAGAGTGAAATACATTATATGATGTATCTATATAAAAAATTAACCAAATCTCCTCATCATGAATGTAGGGTTGAATGTTACTCATTCAACAAAACCAGGTATCATTGACTGATTGGTCATTATCCCTTGAATAATCAAATGAGATTTATTTATTCTGGTATCTATTATCACTTGGTCATCAACAATGATTGAATCAATAAATTATAGGTATGTATATAATCCATATAATGTATTAAATATCTATTTGTCATCTCCTAGATCTCAATACATTTGTCTATATTACACTAAAAGAAAATGGTAATGAATATAAGAGAGAGGAATATAAAGAGGTTAGGTGTCTTCAACTATAGTTTCATGATACATCTTTTTACATAGGTCATGAACTCATATTTGAATTTGAGAAAGTAAAATGATCCATGGAATTTTTGGATATATTCCACCATGATTATTAATGAAAAATTGATTTAAATTTCTTTCCTTAAGAATAGGTACATTTTATTTATACGTAATTACATGAAGATGAATACAGCTGAACACCATGTGGATACCCATTATTTTTCTTTTCTAGATAAACACCACCAGAACCAATATATTGTTATGATAATACATATGATCTATGTTATTAGGGTGGAAGCCAAATCTAACAACATGGTATAATAAAACATCTTCCATTATTTATAATACCCCTAATATATCTTTAATATTTTCTTCATCATGAAAAAATGGAAAAATCATAGACCATATTGATTTTAATGATCTCAAACATTAATATAAATATATAATTGTTGAATTATAATATATTTATTGGTGATCATGGGAAAATAATAATATTTTAGTCCCTCTAATTATTGGATTTATAATATAGATAAAATAAAAATACAATAAGATCCTACATATTAGGAGTATATTTCAATTAGGACACCCAAACATTTACACTGTTATCACATAATTAGATTTCGTTTTAGGAATTCTAGTTCAACAAACTACTATTAAATTCACCACATTTTCATTTCCTTTCTAGTGATAATCATAACATGACGCCTGGATGATTTTCTTTTTAAATCATAAATATGTAATCAATATCATAATGATCATAAGGTTTTTTAGTAATTGTCATACAAAATAATTTAAATTAATCCATTTGTATTTTCAATTGGATAAATATTGGGGAAAATCATCTACATAGTAGTATCTCATTCCACTATTAAGGAAAAAAATTAAATGTTTTTAAAGATTCTGGATATTACATCACTTATAAGACTTATATAATTATAAAATTCATGATTGTATCACCTATACTAGGAACTACATAGATAACATTGTTATAATGTTTTTTCCCTCTAGTGTTTTGATGATGAAATGGGCCAAATATAAATCTAGTGAGGTTTTCTATAAAGCATTGGATGATCTCAAATATAACCTTCTATACCCATTGTCTTGACGATTCTTGTGGAAGGGAATACAATAAATACTTATATATACCCATTTTAGTATTTATTATAATCATAATTTCTCTAAATAATTATACAACATATAATAGTAGTATGTATTATTTATTTGGGGAAATGTTGGATGTGATGAACCAGTATTCAATTATCATGAAGAACTGCAGTTTACATCTTTTCTGAGTGTAGAATAAATTAAATTATTTATAATAAAATTTTATCCAAATGATAACTTCTTTTTAAAACCCCTAATACATATTATTTTTTCCTCTCGTAACATGATTTATCACATGATGGGACAATGTTCTGCAATAATTTTACATCCAGTTCATATCTAAAAAATAACATGGGGAAGCATTATAGTGTATACTTGATGGGAAAATGATCATATATAAGCGAATATTATACATGGATCACCATAATTGGGAGTTATTATATGTCGATTAAACATCCCATAAATGGGATATATAAATTGACGGTTCTTTTATAATCCAAATAGGTTTATGGGTGAAAATGTTATAGCTAAATAGTTTCATTATATATCATATTCTTGTATACCTAAGGAAATTATGTTTTCATTATTCCATAATAACCTTAAATTGATGAAGTAACAATGAGTTGCAATACCATGCCCACATTGAATGAATGGAACTGACCTATAAAATTATAGTGAAAAAATAAATCATTAAGGAAGAGCCTGGGTTGGTGGTCTTTTAATTAAATGGTGAATATGCAGTTTATAAATTATAATTAATACCATAATTTAGTATATATTGTAGATTATAGATGAAATCCCATTATAGAAAAAACATTCTACCATCCCACATTCATATAATAAACATATCACAAAGAACAAAGATGGGATGAAATAGCCAAATGAAATGCACATTATTGAGTCAGCTCTCCATTTAACAAAAATAATGTAGAATAAATCCTTGAAAATAATATCACCCTTGACCAATGAAAACCTTAGAATTCATAAATTTGGAGCACGTTTCTGTTTTTATATTCAATATCTTAGAACCTTCATAATGAAATTTTCTCATTAGATCATGCCTAAAAGTAAAAAAAATTCTTCAATGAGAATAAAATTTTATCATTAAAATTGATTGAATATCTAAAATTTCATAAAAACGGTGAATTGATGGAGTCCTCAACTGAATTTAAGGATGGATGAAAAATTTATTATATAGTAATTCTATGATTATTATTATGGTTACCACCCGTTTTGAAACCAATAATTCCAAAAAATCAAGAATACATGGACTCTTTTGTTGTTTGACTTATCATAACCATATAATGTTTTTGTTAAAATTTGATTCCATATAGAAACATGAAAATTTTATTCATCCAACCATTTAGGTAGTTTTTATTTTTATAACATTGTATATATTTTCTATATGGAGGCTATATGTCGTGAACCCACACCCTATAAATATAACCCAGTAGTTCAAGTTCATTCTCACAACAACTAATTTTGTAAAAAATTCTGTAAAATATCACCGATCATGAATGTTCTATTAAAACCATTCATCACATTCATGAATTAAAATATCATTACTATATTTATAGGCATGTACGCCATATTAACGGAAAAAGGAATCAATTTAAATGCTTTTGTATTGTAGATTTTGTATCAGGAATGAAATATACAATCACACTATTAATCTATTTATCTTTATTTTGAAAATATATATATATAAAACAGAACAATTTTATCTACTATCCTTCAGAAGATATTGGGAGATAAAAATAATTGTTTTCAAGATAAACTACAAGAATGCTATGTGTTATTATTGAACTAAAACCCATACAATCATGCATAATATGCCATATGCACTCTTGTATGGGACATAGGTACTTTTACTAATTGATGTTTAGTTTTCCTCACTACACATTGAATGCTACATTCATCTCTATAAGAATGATATTTCTTAGATCCGATTGTATACATTAGTGTGAAAAAATAACATATTTTTGTACAAAGTACATGAACATGAGATTCATCAAAATATAATTGGTTGATATTTCTATAATAATGTTCCCCTACACACATTCATGTAATGATATTTTGTGTTTTATATGAGAACTTTTATGATTCCTGAATCAAAAACCCCAATGATTGTTACAAAGAGCAGATATAAATATTATATAAATAATGTTTATGGACATGGATGTTAATATTGGATTACAATATGTGGATCACATATCAATCGTGAAACTAATGTATGGATTATCTAGAGAAACATTTTTTAGATCTCCCTTATGTCCATCAATTAAATTATTTATAAATATTAACATCATAAATGTTATTGTATCCATAAGACCATAACTATAAGCCATGGTGATCATTCTCATGTGACATTAAATATAGAAACATTTTTTACACAACACATAATATTTTAATTTTTTAGAGAAGTCCTTTTTATATGACTTAACTCCCATTCATTATATATCTCTCTCTATATATATATATATATATTTGTTTGTGTGTGTGTGTAAAGAACCATGAAAAATATTCCCTTATCCATAAAATAATTCTAGGATAAAATTCATGATTACCAAGAATAATTTCATTGCTTTGGGCTCTTTGTTATTTGATTTATCCTTTCTTTTTCAGGACCTCATAATAGGATTAAATAAAAATATAATTCCACTGTACAATTGATGGATGAGTACATATATTATTTAATATGAACTATGTGTCTTGATTTCAATTTTTTTGGGATAAATATGGATTCCCAAGTCATTTATCTTAAGCACAACTAATAATATCATTCATAAAAACATCTAACACATCCTACAATCATAGACATATTTTTTATATCATGTTTTATATTGTTAAACGAACACATAGATATCGAATTCGTTATGTGAATTACTACGATATGTGACCTAATATCATTGATTCGTGATACACCACCTGAAAATTTAACATTTAATACATGGTCTTTATCCCATAACCATAAAATACATGAAATAATAATATATCAATGAATATATAATGTGTTTCATTAAATATAACCGAATTACATTACATATGTGTCTTATATATGTATGGTTTTCTAGTGTACATGTTTTCTACTTAATTATAGTTAATTATTTATATACCTTGGATTAGATGAAGCACTTTTATTTTCATCTTCACATGATTCATATTTACGTAGAGAATCACCAATTCTACTATATGTGGATTTATTCCAACTCTATTTTGATATATTTTGATATTCATATCATTTTTTATAGAACCAAAATCCTATTTTACAATAATCCAATATCTCATACTGTGTGGTCTCAACATTAATGTAGGGATTTTAAATATGGTGTAGGGATGACACACCATATAATCACTATAAAATTAAACATTATAATCATATCATAATAGAAACTAATCCATCAAAACATAACATGAGTAAATATGATAAATTATATGATGAATTTCCATAAAAATAACTATAAAATGATAAACCTCAAAAGTAATGATGAAAACAAAATATCATAAAAATGAAAATAAAACCCCTGAACGGACAATACAAATGAAAAATAGGAGGATTATGTTTCTTGTAAAATGTTTCCAATATACAAAGGGTAAATAATTAAACATTTATTATCAATAGATTTAAATGAATTACACTTTCAATAGAAAAACATGTCAATAAGGTTTACATTCACTAGATTAAAACCCTATAATCCAATGATGCAACAATTCATCCTTGAATTAAAGTTGAAATATTGGAATAATCTTAAATCATTGATGCAATATCAATGAGGTTTCAACATCCAAATATAGGAATACACATTATTATTCTTAGCTACAAAACCATATACCATTCATTGTGATTCCTCCATTTGTTTGGTGACTAAGGATTTCTAGTATCCCTTTAAATTTTGATTAATTTACTTGGTAAAAAATCCAAAAAAAAGAATTTTCCATAAAATTTTGTTCCTCATAAATTTAGAAATTCATATATTAATTTGAATATATCAACTTATGATGTTTAAAAAACAACTTTGATCGGTCCCACTTCTTTGATTTCTACCCCCATTATAATCCATATTCCATTGAACTGTATAGGGCGAATTGAAACTAGATATAAATATATATAAAAATGAAATATAATCGTTATTTAATAGAAATAATGAAAATTAAAAAAAACTTTCATATAGAAATTAAAATACCATTTCATATTTTATCATTTGGTGTTCTCAATACACATATATTTTCCAATGTCCCTCTAAGACTTGATGTAGCCTTAAAATACATGAACAAATACATTTGGGAAAATGTATTCTAAATTTTGGCATCTAGTTACCTTTAATTGATAAAATATTTTATTAATAATCATTTTTCGGATAATGTTATAGGGTTAGTATTTTTTTTCATGGATATAAAATGAGACTCTAAGAATGATGTTTCAAAATAAGATATTTATATATCATCATCTTACCCAAGGTACATCTTGCAGGACCCCTCGCCTATCACATAGACCAAAAACATATTTTCATACATTAATTTCCTCCACATTATCTAAATTTTTTATACACTGTAATTATTCTATTCATTTAAGGTAGATAATTAATCAATGTTCCTCCATTGGTGAGAATAACTAGTCATTCTATTTTGGTATATTTATATCTCCATAAAATTCCTTATCCCAAAATATTTGCATGAAATATTCTTCCCAATTCATATTGAACCCTATTATGATCATTTATAGTACTATATTATCCCATTAATAGCTTCATGGTTTTATTTTACAGTATTTTACAAAAGTGACTTATATATCCCCCCAAAAAAGATGTGTTTTGTTATGTATAAATCACTAAATACTTAAATCATTATACTAATTATATAAAGATAACATTATTCGTCTATTATATATCTTTATGATTTTATAATGAATATTCATTAGACAACATTATTTTTCTTATAAGAGGGGATGAAATGGGCTTAAATCTATTTATTCAAAACTATATAGTTATATACTAGATGTATTATTTACTAGATAAATCTATACTTACAAAAGGATTTTCATGGATAAATATTACATATTAATTGATAAATATTCATTATGGAATATAATTATTCATTCTGGAATATTACAGTTTTACTGAATTTGGAAACTCCAGATCATTAAAAAATAGTACATAAGTGGATTTTATCTTTTCCGACTATGATCTTTATAATTATAACACATAAAATAAATTTCATTCATAATAAAATTATTTTAAACTGTTGTAATGGATGAATTTGAAAGGGTGAGTTCAAATTGCATTAATGGTTAATAACAGAGTTATCAATATAACATGAGGATATGTGTATGATAAATTGGAGTAAAATTTAAAAACCCTACCTTACATATAATAGATCACAAATGTGAGGCATGGTATAAATATTTTTATAACATAAGCTGTCCATTATGAATGAATCCAAGAATAAGAAGCATTAAAAAATAACTTATTCATAATACATAGATTTATGGAATACACTTCGACATATAATATTATGACCATGTATAAATATAAAGTGGTTCACCCATTATGTTAAGGAACAGAATTCAGAACGTCATATTAATTTATGGACAAGAAACTACATCCTTTCTTGAAATATTGGAAAAGAAAGAATTCCCCAAAAAATTATTTGTATAAAAAATATTTACTATAAATCACCATATAGAAATGAAAATCATTCCCATGATTAATATTATGGACATAAAAGTAGGTTCATGCATTTCACTGTGAACCAAATAACATGTTCAAAGATAAAAAAAACAACTCATAAGTAATTCATAATCACCAAGTGAATTATAGGGAAATATAAGTCCTAAACATCACCTAACATAAATTATCATGAGACAAGATTAGAAAAAAAAAATTATATTGGAACCCTTGAAATTAAGGGTTTATACAGAATTAATCATAGAATAACACATTTAAAAGAAATTGTTTCAGTAAACATTTCATCATTTCATCATAAATATCCTATGGAAAAATAATATGTGTAATAAACATGTTTACATCAACAAAATTATAAAGAATCAAAAAGTACATATATATTTTTTAAGTTATTTGTGTTTATTTCAAGGTTGGTAAATCTAATGGCCTAGGATTTCGAGTCCCAGAGTTCTCAGAACGATTCATCTTTGATTTTTTAAGCTTTATTTAGTGTGCTTGAGAAATTTTCCTAAAAATATGGAATAAATCGTAAATGGATACCAAGGTCAGAAATCTGAGGGTGTCATTCTAATCAAAATAGTTGGTTTACCCTGGGAATGACTTATGTTTTGTTGGCGCAGGCCTGCAGTGATAAATCCCAAAAAATGGCATAACCGTAAATAAAATAAATAAAGAATGTTATTTTATTTTTCAAATTCATATAACTCACAACTGATGACTCGGATTAAAAATATTAGACCACCACTAAGCTAATGAGGGAATGATTTCATTAAAAATATACTAACAACAATCCATGCATGCCAACTATGGATGTTTGTTTTTGGCTGTGAATAAAATAATTAAGTAACAATTATTTTACTATTAAAATCCATAACATCTAAACTATAACTGGGATTTAAAATCTGAGTGTGTTGTTGAGTTTGTTTGGGTGTTTTCTCCTTAGGAAGAGCCTAAAATTGACTGTAACGGGTCGAGGGTGAGTGATAATAATTTATTGTCATTTTTAAAGGTATGTTAAGTAAACATGTGAGCGGAATTTTCTATCTATAGAACCGATGGTCGGATTAAAAATCTTAGAGCACTATATAATCTGTAGCACCAGGATTTGCTTAAGTAATTCTTTATTACATCGAACGAAGTAGGCCAGGAGGAAATTTTAGATTTTGGACATTTAAAAAATAATAAAATAACATTGTTATTTTATTTCTAAAATTTTGTTTCGTCCAACAGACAAGTGGTAGTGGCAGGACCAATGACGTGTCAAGCCATTAAATTGCATGACTCTTCAAATCATTTGTAACAGCTCTATTGAAATTAGTAAGTTTGTTATAAAATGAACCCCCTTTTAATTCCATGTCTGTTACACACCCTACCCCTATCCTATTTATATGGAACTTGGCGAGGAGTGTTGGCATGGCTTCACTGAGCAACAAAACTCGGGTAAAGTACCATGATGGCAATCACTTGGAAGACAGGACCGGTTCTATCCAGCGGTGACATACACCACCAAATCTTGAATCTAAGAACAACAAATGCATACTCTTCCTCAATTGCAGATGTTTTCCAATGATCGTGAGTTATAGATTTATCCATTATTAATTTCATGAGTTTGTTGAATCCTATTCTAGACTATTGCAATTAAGCTAATGCGGAGAGAACTACCCAAACAAACATGACAAGAACAATCAACTACTTGTTTTTCTAACGTGTTCTTCACAAGAATTTTTTCAGATTTGACGGATTTTAGAAAAAAGATACATGCGGAGAATGGGGTGTTCTGAAAGGTCAGTTGGCACAATCGAAGGGAAAGACGGGCCACTAGAGCTCACCCAATCACCTATTGAAGACCGCCAGCACGACAAAACCAGTGACTAGATCTAGGGGATGGTGGTGGTGGATGAAACTAGTGGGCCATAGAGAAGGTGGTGTGTTGTCGTGCGCCACAAAAGGAGGAGGCTTCAGCTTTACAACTGCGGTGGTCAAAAAGGGCGGCCTCCATCGACTGGCCACGGAGGCGGTGTGGCATGTTGTCGCGCACTGCTGGAGGACGTCGATGCTTGAATCTCTGATGGTGTGGAGATAGTCCCTCTTGAGGGACCCACATTGACTTGGTGGGGCCCTATGGAACCACCACTTTATAAACCAGACATCCATTTCTAATTGGGAAAGTTGTGGGGGGCACACTACCTCGCGCCTTCTGGGGCTGACCACAGCCAGCGGACTGCGCCACTCTAATGATCGGGCAGCGCGAACCCAGGGGGTCGCCCCCTCCTCAGGCCAGGCCGCGTGAGCCCAACGGGCCATGCCCTCTATTTGTCATTCCGGACCATGACCTAGCTGGAATAGTCCTCCATGTCCTCACTCTACTGGGCCGGACCCAAACTGGGTTGGGCCAGTTCAGACCGACTGGGTCAGACTAGACCCAGACCCCACCAGGCCCAGTTTCTCTTAATAAGGCATAACTTGGTTATAAGACATCTGTTTGATGAAATATCTATAGAGATGGGATTCATGGATAGAGGTTTTCCTTTTGGTATTCTCCACTTGAGTTTTGAAAAAGGTTAGTGTCTAGCCGGGTTGGATCGGATCCGAATCCAATCAGGAACTCGGTACTAAAAATTATTTAAGTCATAGACCGAGTGTTTGCTTGACATGTCGTCTATCACGTTGGAACCCTTAATACATAGAGTTGAATTGGGATGATTCTTCATGGAACTTCATGTTGGTGGAAATATGACCGATGGATTGAGGAGTAGTTCTCTCATAATCAATAATACTATTAACAGGAATCCAGTGGCATGCGGTGAGGTGGATGAGATTGGATGTGATGTGAATAATGAATAGTGATCCTATGTGGGTCAGTACCTATCTATAATGTGTGGGACATTGCTCAATGATCTTGTGTGGGTCAGCACATAACGATACTTTGTGGGTTAGATCATGTGTGGGTCGGCTCTTAGAGATCCTATGTGGGTCAGCGAGTATTGATCCTTTGTGGGTCAGTAGTAGAGCCTCTCAAGAGAATAATATGATCTTAATTTTTTACTAATCATCTATACATTTGTACTTAAGTTATACCTGGTGTGATTTTGGACATTACCGTTGTGTTACGTTCACCTTCGTGGAGATAACTTTGCGGTTTTACCTTTGTCGTGCTTTATCCTACATAGTGTTACCTTCATGATGTTACCTTTCTGGTACATTCACCTTCATGGTGTTACATTTTTGGTACATTTACCTTCGTGGTTTTACCATCGTGGTATTCTTCCTCCATTGATCAGTTGTGAAAATGGCATAATGGATGGATCATTATGTTTCCTCATGTATGAGATGAGTATATTTTAAAATCATGGGTATATATATGGGAATATTCCTAAGTAGAGTTGATAAATACTGCTTCATGATTTGTGATTGAGATCTTGCATTACGAAGTTTCCTTTAGGGAACTCTTGGAGACCTTTGGGGGTCTCCGGGTCTCTACTAAGTATTGTTATACTCACCCCTGCATGGGATACACCTGCTCCTTGTGGTGTCTTGTGCAGACTACAGACATCGTTGATCGAGGTTGAGGGAGCCAGGATTGGATGATTCTCAGAGGTGGACCATTTGACATTACATAATACATTTAATATGTATCGTGAGATATACCTACCTTTCATGTAGGATCCTCAGTGGATGATCCAGTAGTTCTCTCCCCTTTTCAGTTGTACTTGTAATTTTTAGTTGGCCTTGTATTTTGGCCCCTTTAATTTTAATACACTTTTTCTACAACATTTTACTTTGTTGTTGCTTCTTGTTGTGTTCATGGATTTTTTGTTTGAATGGGTTTAAAGAAAATTCATTCCGATAATAACGATGTTCCTTTCTAGTGCTAGTTTCCAGCCTCTGGCCTTTGGAAGGTGGGATTGGGGTAGTCACGACACGGCCCCCAAAGGATGGGTCATGACAGAGTGGTATCAAAGGAGGATGTTCTATAAATGAACTAGGATTATAATCTTTTCAATGTGGAAATATTGTTATGTGTTACGTGTGTGGTTTTCAGTTTGGGAAATCCATTATTGGTGTGGTGACCTATGTATCCAGACACTAGGACCCTGAATTATTACTTCCTACTCGGTGCACGAAAAAACTGATAGCGTGTGTTTTGGAAATGTTTTCCCTTGTTTTTATTGGTGTTAGATCACTAGGTATAACATAATTTTCATGGAACACATGTTCCTTATCAGGATGCCTCTATGTAGATAGCCAGCTAGTATTCACGAGAGAGTACACGATGATGGACCACTGAGTGATACTGTGTGGATCAGTATTCTAGCAATCATGTGTGGATTAGCCACAGATGCTACCGATGGACCTTGCACACTGAGTAAACACGTTTCAAGAGTTACAACGGAAGAGGCCTTTGAGGTTTTGAGGTTAGATAGATCCCCAGGTAGTTGAGAAATAGATGGAGGCTGTGACTAGAGTTTTACACCTAGTCAAGACAAAAGGGGATTAGATTGGGATCTTAGCGGATAGTCTTTTTGAGTGTGTTAACATGAGGATGGTCTGATTTGTGAAGAAGCATCAGTAAATGGACCATTGCTTGAGATGGTACCATCGGGTAGTGTACCAGCTGTATAACAACTCATTGTCCATCAGTTACAACCAGTGGTACCGGTTGAAGACACATGTAGGCTTAGTGCCTTACACGTGTTTCTGCATCAGATAACCCTCAGGTTCCATGGAGAGTCCGAATCTCATGCGACTAAGGACTGGATTGAAGAGGTGGACAATTAGAAATCTATCCAGACACCATTCGATCAGATGGAGGTCCCAGTAGAAGGAATTTTATGTGGCTCAACAGAATGATGAAAGTGTTTCGATTACCCTGATCTTGAGAGGAGGTGACTTTTCTTTAGACAAGTTTGAGAAACTTCCTCCGAGAATGGGGGTATATTTGCATAAAAATATAATGGATGAGTGTTCCCTTGATCTTCTAATTCTTCAGAAGGATGACATGCCGGTACCTAATTATTCATTGATGTGAACCGAAAATCACAGGCACTTGATGAATAAAGTACAACCAGTGCTTTCAGGCAAGAACCTCCGAGCAAGGTGCGTTGGGGACATCTGAGCCAACACTATTACATTTTGGATTATTTCATATGTTAGGGTCCTAGATAGATCCTTTTTGGTTGAATTTTTATTGGATGAGAGGATACAACGGTTCATTGTTCGTAGTGGGAAAGCAGGATACTCACACCAGTCTCAGAGACTTTTGCATGTAAAATATCTCAGGATGAGGAACTGATATGGATAGATGAATTTTCAGTATAGTAGATGTGGAAGTGGAGCTAGGAGAGAAACATAAGGTGGTATACATTTAGACATGTTAAAAAGACCACCCTAATGTGGTCCCCACTACTCTCCGGGAGATGGAGGATTAGGGAAATGGGTCGCTGCATGCGGTCAAGGAATATGACCCAAGGTCCCCATGAATGATTCCAGGAATGGTTTGTGTCTACTACTAGCTGTTGTATTAATAGACGTAAGTAGAAATCATTCCATCTTGCCACGAATCATGTTTATGGCCTAGAATATCTAGTTAAACTGATGACTTGACCCTTACGAGTAGAGATACCATGGGGATGAGACTCGATAATCACGCTTATGATAATAGTGTGATATGACCCTTGAGGTGAGAGTTTCAGTTGGAACCTCTTGGGGGCAGCATCGAGGCCTTACGATGTTAGTTTTGGGATGGACTAGACATCCACAGTTCATACTCGGAGTGATTGTTTTAGGAAAAAAGGATGTTTTATATCAACAACATTGGAATGAGGTCTTCCTTGTTCAGTGAAAAAGGAAAACAGGGAAGAACAAGATAAACTCACGCATAGGAGGGTGTAGCTGATCACTCGTGAGTTGACCAGATATACTCTCACGGTAGTATGAGTTTTGAGTATTCAGTTACCAACAGTAATGGCCGAGTATGGGGACATCTGTAGAAAATATTTTTCCAGGACTACCTCCCTAAAGAGATAGGTACTTCTTCTTTGGATGAGTACTACCAGAGATTTGTACCTGACTTATTTAAGGTAGTGGCACCCTTTTCTGGTTTGATGTAGAATGAGGGAGCCTTTCGTATGGACGGAAAAGTCTCAGCTAAGCTTTCAGGATCTAAGACTGATATTGAAACATTCCTCATCTTGAGGCTTCAAGAAAAGGGTGGTGGGTATGACGTATAATGTGATGCATTAGGGACTAGACTAGGTTGTTTCTTAGTGTAGGGGCAGGCAGTGATCACCTACACCTCATGACAGTTGAGAATGCACAAGCTGAACTATGCTACCCATGACATGAAGTTAGCAATAGTGGTCATTGCGCTGAAGATGTAGTGACACTACTTGATGGGTGAACGATTTACTATTTTCTCTGATCACAAGAGTCTCAAGTATATATTCCCCCTAAAGATCCTAAAACTAAGAAAACTACGAGGGCAAGAGTTCCTCCTAGACTATGACATTGATATAGTCTATACTTGAGGGATGAAGAATGTTGTAGCAGATGCATAGAACATGATTTGTCTTCACCAACTGCTAAGTGAGGCATGATAACTGCTAGTCACGTAGAAAATATCCTTCTTGGATAAAGAGGGATCACATTACCTCTATTATATTACTATCTCTACCCCAATTCATCAGAATGTTTAGGAGGCACAACATAGAGATGTTGACTGCATGGCTGGACAAGATCATCTATCCTTAGGATGGTCTCCTGAAGGATTTTCTGAACATGAGGAGCACATCATTCTCTTCAGAGGAAAAACCATGGTACTAGTGACGCTATATGAGGAGGTGTTGAGGGAGTTCCAGACAACCCCTTTTACTGAGTGAAGAATATGTAATAGGACTTCCGACATTAGTACTAGTGGCCAGGGATGATGAAAGTAGTGGCAGAGTTTGTATCACGATGCATTACATTTTAGCATGTGAAGGCTGTGCAGAGTAAGAATATGTATTATGCCGAGTGGATACAGGGACCCTTTGATATCGATGAGGGAGTCCATTTATTCTTAAGGGTATTTACCAAATGAATATTGGAGAGATTTGTCCGGGGTAGTATGCTATTTATGAGGTTCATTAGAATCTTCCAGAGACTCAGCGGAGTAGGAGAGGTGGCGCACCATCTAGCTCATTCCCCATAGATGCACGAGGTGAAAAAAAATTAAATGAGTCATAGCCGAAGAGGTACATGCATGATCCATCGCACGTTATCAATTGTGGAGAACTGGTAATCGAAGATGGGGTGAATTTTATAGAGTTTCTGGTGGTGATAGAGGATCGACAAGATTGAGTCCTTTGTGGATGGACGATCATTCTGTTGTGAGTTCTGTGTAGAATGGGATCCTCCAAAAGAGCACATGGGAGTAGGTGGGTCAGATTCGTGCTCAATATCCTCATTTTTTTTTGATTTTCCATTGTTTATCTATAAAGGAGAAATTAATCTTTGGAAGAAATAATTTAATGAACAAGAAGTTCCATATTTTTTTAAATTTTTTGACTATTTTGATGTCACAAAATCTTACGACACATGATTCTGAGCCCCAGAGTGCACGGAATGATCTGTCAATGTTTTTAAATAATTAATTAGCATGTCTGAGTTATTTTAATGAAAAAGTAGAATAATAGTTAAATGGGAGCCCATATCAAAAATCCTAGGGCACCATTGGGTTTAGGATAGCAGGATTTCCCATGGTGTGTCTTAATTATTATCAGTGACAGTATCTGGTGAGAAAACACAAACATGGAATAACATTAAATAAAATAATTATAAAAAGTTGTTTTATTTTTAAAATGATTAGAACTCATAAACGGTGAATGAAATTAAATATCTGAGACCACTGTTGAGCTCGTGAGGGTATTCTTTATTTAAGAAGATATTAACATTGGCCAGCACGAGCCAAATATTTATAATAGTTTTTGGCCGTAAATAATATAATTATGCAATAATTATTTTAGTGTTAAAATCCATGACATCTAAAAGGTATCATGGATTGAATATATGAGACCAATGTTGAGTTCATTGGGGCGTGTTACCCTAAGGTGTAGACTAACCTCGACCGGTGCAAGTCGAGGTATAGTGTTAATAATTTATTGATATTTTTTAAAGGTATGTTCTATAAATGCATGAGTGATGTTTTCTAACATTTGAGTCGGTTATCAGATTAAAAATATGAGAGAACCATTGAATCCGCATCACCGGGATTCTTTTAAGGATGTCTTAACATCAACCCTAGTCGGTTGAGGGTAAAAAAATTTGATTTACATAATTAAAAGATTAATAAAATAAATTTTTTATTTTATTTCTCTCATTTATTTTCCTCCAACGGACATGTGACAATGGTGGGACTAAAGAAGTGTCAAGAAATTAAATGGATTGACTCCCCAAATCCTTTGTAATAGTGCCATTGAAAATTTTAAGTTTCCTATTAAATTAACCCCCATTAAATTCCACATGCGTTACTCAAAATCCCCCTTTTTTCATTATATGGATCATGGGTAGGAGTGTTGGCATGGTGTCACCAAGCGACAAAACTCATTCAAACTACCAAAAAACTAGTCACATAAAGGAAGGGACTGGTTCTAGTAAACGGTGACATACTCCACTGAATCATGAACCAAAGAACGACAATCGGGTTGTGATGTTGGAGGCTTGTTGAGGGAATGAAAAACACCAAATCTTCCTCAAATGAAGATGGTATCCAATGATATTGAGGTGGATGTTTATCTTGTTTTAATTTAAAGAGTTTTTTTATTTCTATTCTACCATGTTGCTATCATGCTAATGTAGAGGGAGCGGGTTAAACAAACAAGGTCGAAACCATTTGTTACTTGTTTTACCAATGTTTTCGTTGTAGGCTTTTGTTCACATTGGACGGATTTCAGATCGGAGAGAAAAGTGGTGAATATGGTTTTTTGAGTGGTACGTGGGCACTATCACATAGAAATATGGGCCATCGGAGCTCACCTAGTGACTGCCAAAGACCACTGATGCGGTACTGGCGCAGTACAATCGGTCACCGGTGTTGGCAGGTGATGGAGGTGGATGGAATTGGACGGCCGCAAAGGAGGTGGAGCGTTGTCCCGCTCCGTAGGAGGAGGAAACTGTGCCTTTACAGCCGCTGTGGATGAGCAGGGAAGCCAACAGAGGCATTCCATGATGGCATTGCGATGTGACGCGGCGCATCACTTGAGGAGGTCACGGCTCGAAGCCACATCACATGGTGTCGCTGCTTCATAAAACGAATGGATATAGACATTCTAGAAAACCAAGAGAACCCACCCCCCATGGTCGGTCTGGAAGAACCCAGTTACTGGACCACGACCCGCCGCAGGTCGGGCCGCGCCAGCCTAGAGGGGCGCGCCCTCCGAAGCCCGGGTTGCTCCCCCTTGCAGGCCGGCCTATGCCCCCTCTAGGTGGGTCCAAACCATAGCCCAGTGGGCAGAGCCCCCACGGCCCAACCCAGACTGGGCAGACCCTAACTAGGTTAGGCCGAGTCGGTCCGACTAGGTGGGACCAGACCCTAACCCCACAAGGCAGAGTTTTTCATAAAGAGCCATAACTTGTAAACTAGGCGTCCATTTGTCGAACTTTCTACATCGCTAGGACCCTTGGAGAGATAGAAACATTTTGGTGTATTCCACTTGACCTTTGGATAATGTTGGCATATGACCAGTTTGGATCAAACTTGAATCTAATCGGGCCCTCAGTACTAAAACTCTTATAAGTCACAGATCGAGCGTCCGATTGACGTACCATCTGTTGCGATGAACCCTTACGACATGGTCTTCCCTTAGGATACTTCTTCATGGAACATAGGGCCCATTGAAAAATGAAAAATATATTGAGGATCAGTTCTCTCATAATCACACATACTATGAGTGGGTATCAAGTGGCTGGCAATGAGGCAGAGAAGATTGGCTGTGATGTGAAGAATGCATAGCAAACTTCTGTGGTTCAACGCATATTGTTCTTCTGTTGTATAGTGGTAGATCCTCTCGAAAGAATAAGATAATATTGATTAACGACTAATCATCTGATCTTCTGTACTAAGCTATACCTGGTATGAGCTATTTTTTTACCTTTGTGGTACTTTCACCTTTGTGGTGTTACCTTCATGGTGTTACCTTTGTTGTACTTTCACCTTTGTGGTGTTACCATAGTGGGGTTGACTTTTTGGGATTTTCACCATCGTGGTGTTACCTTTTTGGTTTTACCTTTGTGGTATTTTATCCTTTGAGGTGTTACCTTGGTTGTACTTTTACCTTCGTGGTGTTACCTTCATCTTGTTTCAATTTTGGTATTCTTCTTTCATGGATTAGTTGTGAAAATGGATAAAAGGTTGGATCCTTATGTTTCCTAATTTATGATACGAGTATATTTTGATAACTTCGGTATATGTATAGGCATATACCTAAGTTGAGTTGATGAATACTACTTCGTGGTTTGTGATTGAGGTCTAGCTTTGTGGATTTTCCTTTGTGGAACTCTAGGAGACCTTTAGGGGTCTCATGTTCCCTAATGACTGTTATTAGACTAACCCTACATGGGCTATGCCTGCACATTCCTATGTTTTGTGCAGATGAGAGACATCATTGATCGAGGATGAGGGAGTTATGACTGGACAGTGTTCATAGGTGGTCCATTTGACATGATGTACTACAATGACTACTGATTGTGAGCTATACTTATCCTTTAGGTAGGATCTTCAGTAGACGATCCAAGAGTTGATTTCCCATTTCAGTTGTACATATACATTTTAGCTGGTCTTGTATTCCGGCCCCTTTACATTTTGTACAATGTTTACTACTGCATTTTACATTGTTGTTGCTTCATGTTGTGTACTTCGATGGTGTGTTTGTAATGATGTAAATGCAAATGTCATCATGTTATAGGGATATTCATTTCTAGTGATAGTTGCCAGCCCTTGGCCAATGGAAGGCTGCCTTAGGGTAGTCACTACATGGGCCACAAGGGATGGCTCATGAAAAAAATTAATCATCTAGAGAATGAGTAAGTAAAATACTATATAATAATTTCCCTACATCAACATAAGTATCATCTAAGGTTTCCATCTTTGATGTAATATTATTTTCAAAGATCACTATTTTTTTTTTTGTGAAATACTGTTTATATATATAAAAAATATTTATAACACTAAAATTCCATTTAAAATTTTTATTCCCTTTTCATTGATTATAATAGTTGTAACCTATAAAAGAAGTATTAACACATTGAGTTTTGATTAAGGAATAAATTTCCATCTTTAAATATATGTTAAATTAAAAATACATTCACTATTTCGATAAAATCTAAATGGACCTTATCTGAAAAAAAACATGTAGATTACATTCAATGTTTTTATATAAAAAACACAAAGAGGTTAAATATAAATTTAAAAAATATATAGAAGCATGAAAACGTAATTGAATTTTTTTTTAAAAAAATATATATATATGAAAGAAAAGGTGTTTTCAATAGAATATTGAAGTTAGTTCAGTAATCATAGAATGATTATTTTGGAATATTAAGTACATAAATATAGGAAAATGGTAGGAAAACAACTAAATTTGTTTTTGAAATATAGGATAATATATTTCGTGAAGTTATAGGGAAGTATATCCTAATATTTCATCATCAAAATAATAATAATAATAAATCTCAATAAATATTGAAATTCTAACAAAAAAATACTTATAAATTTTTTATCATTTTAATCATAAAACCCATAATATATTTAAACTTTTACAGAAAAATATATACCTTTATTTTCTTCATAAGAATAATAAAATGCATTAATGGGTTGTATATGCACCCCATATGTAAATCCCTAAACACGTGTTTTCGTATTCAGTGTTGATTGTATGTTGTGTATTTTTTTATAAATTAAAAACTTGAAAAGGAGTAGTTGTTTATAAAATTGAGGATGTTTTCCATTCTATATTTTGAAGGATTATATAAAACAAATATAAAGGAATAGTTTATAAAAATTTATTGCAAAATATATAATTGGATTCAAATTCACTAGAACCGTAACCATCCACTAAACATCTATGGAACCACGTGAAAATCATTTTCAATCATTGGATGAGAATAAAATCTTGGTAAGGGTTATAAAAAATAAATGAATAATAATTCCCTTAAAACATATATGAAATCATTTTCCCAAAGACACAGTTGTCACTCTATAGTATCATATAATTACATAGTGAATATATGATATTTCCATAAAACATATTCGATATAAATGAAAAATTTAGATAAAATGGGGACTCATTTACCATACGTACTTAATATTATAACCAAAAATGTCTACAATATGATTTTTAACCTTCGATACTACCATACAATGTAACCCACACAATAACCTTGTGATGTGACTCTCACAACTACCGTATGGTTTAACCACCATAGATGCCCCTAGAATAACTATTATTATAAAATTTGAACATAAACATAAGCAATTCATTGGATGGGGATATAGTTACCATCCTTCATTATTATAAAATCCCATGATATATAACTTATTCACAGAATACTAATGATGAATCCTAAAAAACATTCCATGATAAAATTAATTTGTATTAAAAAATACTACGCACACAAAAATAACAACACTTTTATTCAAAATAATCTTGTAATATCATAAAAATAACATAAAAAAAGTAATCATGATAGCTTGTATAGCTATCATGCTGTATTTCTCAAAAAAATCCATAGGAAATTGTCTAAAAATATATATTAAAATTTAATTTTTAAATAGAAGACACTTAAAAAACCTAAAAAATCCATTATTTTAAATAATTGAAGGGAATTGATAATTAATAAAATTTATTTATGTCTATATAAATATAATCATAAAAACAAATTTCAAAATATTAACCTGAATTTAGTTGATTTTGAAGAATAAATACTTAAAACATTTTAAACAATGTTTTAGTGAAAGACTCCCTTACATCGGGATAAAAATCTTTAAAATATGATCAAACCTCTTATATAATGGTTTGAAGAGTGTTATTAATTTATTATAGAACTATATTCATATTTTTAAAACATTACATGATCATTTATAATAATAATCCACCCATTTATTAAAAATATATTTTTATTTCTATTCTTTTTGGTGTGTTATGTTCATGGTTTCCCTGGTTGGTTCCTTATTGATTTTCTTGTCAAATGCAAATAGTACAAAAAAAGTGAGAAAATATATATATATATTAATTCTTTTATGAAGTTATAAGTGAATTTAATCCTCCTATTATTACATTACACTTAAATGAAAAGACTTCATCCACGAAAGTTGTGAATTAACAAACAAGGGATAACGATTTCGTTTTTATAGTTAAATGGAGAAAATAAGAGTTTGATGCTAGATATAACAGAAAATAAAATTAATGTTTGTATATGTTACTTGTTTTATCCTTAGAAATTTATACTAGGGTGAGGATAATGGAGAAGAGATAGAAAATTTAAAAGAGAAGTAAACATAATTTATCACCTATATATTTTTATTTGAGGAACTCCTAAGACACTTGGAATTGGGTCTTCTTTAGAGAATAAACAGTAGAATATATCATGGTATTAGTATAAGTGAATTATTTAGATAATTGTTCTGAAATATTTCTTATGAGAGTGCTATTAATTCAAGTAATGAGTCCCCTTTTACAATTGGTGGAGGGGTAATTTATGAATTATTTAAAATATTAAAATATAATCAATATAATATAAGGTTATAGAATTAAAAAAAGGAAAAAAAGTCATTGGATATCATATATTATAATTTTTTTCTTTCTTCACGAATTTTATTATTCTTAAATAATTTAATAAAATATTTTATAAATGAATAATTTTTTTTCAAATTAAAACCTTTTCATAATTATGACATTAAAACATAAAAAAATTAAAATTTGAATTAATTTAATTATATCGTAGACATATGAAATTATTCTATATAATTTTTATTATAACATTAAAATCTCAAATTATAATTATTTTAATTATTTTAATTTCTTATATTTTATTTTATTAAAAAATTAATAATTAATGCATCATCAGTGTGCTAGTGTTTAAGTTATTTATTTTATCCCAAGAGATATAAAATATATTTTCATGAAGAATATAAATTTATTACATTTTAAATTTACATTTATTCCTTAATTTTATATTAATACTATATATTAAAATATTATTCTAATTAAAAATTTTATTATGGACAACTTGTCTTCCTTTTAAATGAAATATTATAATGGGAATCATGTGAATCATGTGGGTCCAAAATTTTCAAAATTATAATAAAATTATGATATTGTCTAAATATTACTTATACGAAAAGATTTATTCTTATTTTTTTTTCATTTTATGTTTCTTATAATGTTAATTGAAATAATTTTATTATTTTTCTTTTTCTCTCATAGTCACTACCTCATTGTTTCTCAAGAATGAAAACAAATTATTTCAATTATGAAAATATTAAATAAATTAATGTCATAAAAATAATTTAAATAACATAAATATAATAATTTATATTCATTAATTATTTTTATTTATTCATATCCACTCTAAAATACTCTTATGATTTGATAACAAGTATTTTCCCCCCATTTACAATCATTCCACAAACATTTGGATAATATTATGTTCATATGACTCTAAAATTAGAAAATATCATAAAAAACATCAATAATAGATAATAATTAATAAACAATCAGTGTAAATAAATTTTAGCAAATATTTATTGTATGTAAGAATCCAAATTTTAATTTTCCAACGATGTGTGGGCATTACGTCATCACAGATAATTATTTTTATAATTATCAATAAATCAAGGATAACTTACATGTTCCAAATTATTTTTTTTATATTATTTGCGTTATAATATCATTATATATTCATTCCACGTATTATATAAGTATTACATTAGAAATATGTCATCACGATGTTACAATAATACTATATTTTTAAAAAACTATAATAATTTCTATTCATCAAAATGTTATCTTCTTTAGAAAATTATCCAAATAACACTATAGAATAATTATAAAATAATGACAAAATATGTTAATTTTATTAAATTAGTATTCTAAAATCTCCCATTATTAATTAAATTATTTTTCATAAATGAATTTTTGTTTGAAGAAATATTATTTCTAAAGAGTAGAATTAATTCACTAAAATTAATGTCATTTTTTTAATATCATTTACAAGTAAATTCATATTTAATTATGAATTTATATTTATTTCATAAATAAAATATTCCAATTTATACCGTCCAATTTAATGTCAAGGTTATAAAGGCAACATTTAAATAATTATTTGTTCATTTTAGCTCTATGTGGCATAGTGTTTCTAATTAAACCCTCAGGATATTACATTCCCCCCCATTAAATGAATTGTGCCTTTTCAATCCGTTCATCATAAATAAAAGTAATAATATACATATTCATAATAAATAGGAACTACATCTTCTTAGAAAAATTAATAACCATAATGAGCAAATGAAAAAAATAAATACCAGTCTGCAAATTTTTCAAGACCGTTTCTCTCATACCAATATATAATGCCCTAAATCGGCACATCTGGAATCCCGTGATTAAAAAATAATATGTATTTTTTTATAAAATAAAAACTTAAAAATAAAAATTTCATTATACAATCTAGGACCTTTTATGCTCTATGATTCGGAGGAATATACTACACATAACTAAAATCAATGATTAAAAATTAATAATTAAAAAATAGTTAATTGTTTGTATTAATCTGAAACAACACCTTAAACTTCTTATAAACTTTTAACAAATTCTAATACACAAAAATTAAAACATGGGATGAGAAAAAAATCACAATAAGGTACTTAAAATAAATATATTAATTTTTAGTTAATGAATACTAATATGAAATCATTTTGAAAAAGACATACATATTACCCATAATGTATCACATAAATTCATTGTGAAAAAAAGATATTTCGATAAAACATAGAAAACATAAAAAAAAATATGTAACATTGGGAATAACATACCATACATACTTATAATAGTAACCCTCATGTATAGAAAATGATTTTTAACCCGTAGAGAAACATTAAAATATAACAAACATGTCTACCTTATGATGTAACCCTCATGACTACCTTAAGGAGAAACCATCACAATTACAAATTGAATAACCATTTTGGGCCAATTCCAACATAAAAATACCCAATGAGTTGGAGATCGTTATAGGTCCCACCCTTTATCATAAAAAATTCCCAAGAACCATATCATAATAAAAAAACATGAATACAAGTATCAAAAAAATCATTGCTTCGTAAAAATAACATACTATATAGAAAACTTCACATATAAAAATGAAGAAACATTCATTGAAAATAATCATTTAATATTGTAAGTAAAAAATTAAATCATTATGGAATGTTGATAGAGGGAATGTAATCACATTCAGTTTTTGTTAAAAAACATTATATTTTAATTTTTTAAATTTTAAATTAAAAGACGATATTTAACCAAATGGATCATTAATAAAACATAAATAAGATACCTTTTTGAAATTTTTATATAGAAATTCCAAACAATACCAATTATATTTATTTCCATATAAATATATTAATAAAAAACATTTGGAAGATACAAACATTATTTGTAAGGATATAGAATAATATATATTTATAACACTAAAAACCATTTTAATGTTGAAGAGTATCTTACAACGGGTTCGATATCCTTTAAATGTGTCCAAACTTCATGAATAATAATTTGTATTTTTTATTAATTTATTATATAAATATATTATAATTTATTATACAAGATATGATATTTTAAAAAAACATTCCACAAAATTATTAATAATAATTTTTTATTTCTATTGTTTTAAGTGTGTTCTTCTCAAAGATTCCATGTTCAGTTCATTGTGGATTTTCTTGTCAGATTGAAATAATTCTCCATAAGTGAGATAATATACATTTAGATAATTTGACACAATTATTAGTAAATTTTTACCTCCCCTGATTATGATAAAGGTTAATGAAAACCCATTGTCCATGAAGGTGGTGAATTGACACACTATGGAAATTGATTTCTATATTAAGAATATAAAGGTGAAAATAAGAGTTTTATGAGAGATATACCATTAGAATAAAATTCCTTTATATATATGAAACTTAAGATATTATGAAACATTGTATAAGGTGCGAGGATAATATAGAAGAGATAATGAATTTAAAGGAGACGAATAAGGAATTTTTCTTTCGATACTTTTCTTTCAGGAAATCTTTAGACACATGTAATATAGATTTTTGTGGGATGAAATAACTAGAATTTTTAAAAGTATGTGGATAAAAAAAATCATTATAGTTAGTGAATATTAATTAAGGTAAAGAAATCAATTGAGAAGTGAGTCCCCATTTATAATTGTTGTGAGGTGAAATTTATGAAGTATTTAAAAGATTAAAATATAATATGACTAATATATGGTTAAAGACATTAAAAGTTCCTAAAAATAACTTATTATCACATTGTTGATATAATATTTTCCTCTTTTATTTTTAATAGTGTTTGTGAATTTTCAATAATTTAATAAAATATTTTATTCATGATAAATATTTTTTGTCAAATTAGACACTATTAATAACTATTACATTACAACATAAAAAACAATTAAAAGTGAAAACTGATGTTTTTATTATATTTTATACCTATAAAATTAATTTATTTTATTTTAAAATTTACATAAAAATATCAATAAATAGTTATTTGAATTTTTTAGTATAATTTATTTTATTTTTATGTTAAATTAATAAATACTGATTCATTTTTGTAGAATCCATTTATTTATTTATTTAATATGTAAAAATTAAAATTAAATTTCCCTGAATAACATAAATTTAATAAATTTCAAATGACTGTTTATGTTCAAAAAACACTTTTTAGAATTATATTTTAAAATATGATATTAATTATAATCTATAGTGCGAACAACTTAAATTCCTTTAAAATTCAATATTATAATGGCCTTAAAATGTCTCATGTTAGAGAAAAATGTCCCAAATTAGAATACAAATATGATATTTTAAAAAATTTAGTCATCCCAAGAGATTTATTAATATTTTTGATTTATTTTACATTTAATATAATTTTAATTAAAATAGTTTTATTAATTTCTATTTTACTTGTACAGTCATTACATAACCATTTCCAAAGAAGTATAATTATGGTTTTCATATATAAAATATAAAAATAAATTAATATAATACTAAATTAACTAATTATATTATATTCCAATATATTATTCATTTAGGTATATTTAATCATATTCATGTTAATAAAACCTCATTACCTTGTATGTTTTTCTTTTTATACCAGACACAATTACTTAAAATTAATTTGAATAAGTTTAATGTTTTATAAGTCAAAATTTTTAAACTGTAACATCCTAAGTATTTATAGAATTTAAAAAAATTATATCGATTAATATATTTTAATTTAATATTAATTTTAGTTGAAATAGGACAATATCCAGGATAGCGTAATCAACACGCTACAACAGGTTTCTCTGAAATCTTATATTGCATTATACACTGAGTTTAACAGAAAAATAATACAACAAAACTATTATTATTTCGAATGGTAGTTAACTACTACAATAATTCTTAGTTAGAATGAACAAAAATAACTATATTATGATTTTAAATATTTTTTAAATGTTTATACATTTATCCAATGAATTACAGAGGATTAAAATGAGAATGAATTAAATTTTATGTATAAAATACCCTAAATGTTTTAAATGGTCATTTTACAGCCTTTTTATGAAGAACCATGTTTAAAAATAGTTTTTTCGCATTTATATGTTCTATATGATAAAATAATCATCTTTATTAGAATCAATATATAAAAAATTTAATTTTGGTATATTTTTATAAATAATATATTTAAATGAATAGTAAAAAGCACTGGATATTAATTCAAAACATCCCTTTCATCAAATTTATTTATATAAATAGACTATCCTTATAATTAATTTTAATGTATAATTGGATTATGTTTTTATAATTTAATACAACAATGGTCATTATAAAAAATTTCAAATTTAATTTTGATGTAAACACATGTCAATCATTTGATAGTTTTTATTTCATAAAACCCCATTATCTGGTTTTGACAACGGGAATAAATTTTAAATTAATTTCAGCCAATTTTTGTGTTTTGAATTTGGAAAATCAGATACCATATTTTCAATCACAAGGTATAAAATATGTAAATAGTTTCCCTTTATTTTGTTCATTATGAAAAATAAATTAAGTAATTATTTTTATTTACTATGTTTAAAGGGAAAATGAGGTAAATAAGGGTGAAGGTTAATATAATAATAATAATATATAACTACCCTAAAACATGTCATGATCATATTTGATGATATATTTCTGACCATTATAATCCTTAGGATGATATTTTTGTATTTTGGAGCATCTTTGGTTTTAAAATTATGTATTTTAATATTTATTTTAAAGAAAATGATATTATAACATAAAAATGATTTTTTAATTAAACAAATTTAATATAGGGTTATATAATTGATTTATTTTAAGTTAAAATGTAATTATAAATATACATTTATTTCATACCAATAGTATTATTTTGATGATTTTTAGACATTTAATAAATAAATTTATTTGTGACACAATGATGATTTAATGATTACCTAATAAATGAATGAATCAAATAAATTATATTATAAATATTAAATTAACTATAACATGATTTATTTGATGAAACCAATGAATTTTTAGATAAAATTTAGATACTAGAGATGATTTAAATCCATTGGTTTGATGAAATAATATTTTTATGACATTAACAATAATCAATTACTAAATAGTGCCAAAATTTTCAGAATTTGTTTAAAACAAATACTATTTTATTAAGTAAGATAATAGTCCTAATAATATAAATTCAGTGAACTAACTTATATAATGTTAAAATTTTCATTAATGATGTAGTTGTGATTCTATTTTCATTCTATATAATCTTTAGAAAGTATATATTTTGATGGTACAAGAAGACCTGGTAAGTGTTAATGGTTTTAATTAAGGGTTAAATGTAAATGTTAAAGTTAATTATATGACATAAACATGTATAAAACCAATTAGTTAAGTATATTTTGTCTTATAATCATTTTATTTTCAAAATATATTACTTTGTAAATATTATAATTCAAATATAATATTATAATAAAATAATATTTCCAGAGTTTCCTAAAGATCCCCTCCTCCCTTTTAAAAAACGCAATAACATCAACACACTTAATCACACATCTAAAGCCTATTGGCTCTCTAAAGTATTATTATATAAACTCCCAACATCCTTAAAATCCTCTTATAGGCCACCAATGGGGTAGAAATCAATCTAATGGATTTATTTTGTTAAAATCAAAAAGAGATACTCGAAAAGAGGTATTCTTTATCACATCTTTCAAAATTATTTTCTTCTTCTACAACCTCATCTTATGTTGATTCCATACTAAAGTAATTAATAATGTATATTATACACTTGTAGATTTTATTATAATAATGGGAAAACCTTATACCCTCTTTTATACATCCCACGAATAACAATATCACCATGCTTCTGTATGTACGACTTAGCATCTCCACCCAGTGTTATCATTTTTTATTCAACAAGGCTTAATTTATATGGGTATAATTATGAGTATAATGGTTTTTAATAATTAATTTAACAAGATTATTGTTAGAAATAACTAATAAATCTTCCAATTATATACAATTTAACCACTAAATGAATGATATCATTGCTCGTGTTTACGTACAACCAACCGTCTCCACAATACAGTGTGATTCATTCTACATGATTTTCATTAAACCAAAATTATATAGAAGAATAAATAAAATAATTATGATATATATTATATATATATTGACTCTATTATTCTATTGTTTTTATTTAGAACATACATTTATTCTCTCCATAACGTGAAAATACGATAATTTCATTTGAGAAAGTATAGGATAATGCTCCTCAAAGTGATATGACTCATTCATGCCGTACAAGGAATGCATAAAAGGTGATTTTAATCAAAATATTCAACATATATTCCATATATATTATAATATTAATATAATATACCTATAAATAATTTATTTTAAATTCTTTTAATATGAAAATGAATGGAAAGTAGTATTCATGCATATGTACATCCTACCGTCTAAATAAACGGTGGATTTCATTTATTATCTCCAAATGTCATGGACTATTATAAATAAATATATAATTGATATATATGATATTTAATTCATGAATAATATTCAAGATATTAAGGACTTTTGACCACATAGACAATGTACATCAAACATGTTCATTTTTGACTCAAGTGCCATATAACTACATAACAACCAATATGAACAAAATTAATTATGTATTTTTTATAACATTGATATAAGTTATAAAAATGGAATAATAATATGGAAAAGTATTATCAGTATACTATAAAATAACATATGTTTATTATTTATGGAAAAAAAGATCAAATGAGAGAAGTAATATTTTATGCAAGGGAAATTATAACTCATTCATCATTCATTGAGTTATATATGCATGATATTGGATTTTTTTCCAAGAATATTTATATTTGTCCTCTTGTAGTTTTACATTTAATATCCACTTATATTAGGTGTATTTATATCTTCCTCGTATATTTGTTTCACTTATTTATCTGTAATCTAATGTCATAATCATGGTATGGGACTTCGTCTCAATCTGCATTCATTTAGGAATATTTTGATGCATATTTATTTTATATAGTGAATAATAAAAATAGTTTACCTATAATTTAATTCAATAGCTTACAAATGAAATATTTTTTATGAATCATTTTAATAAATGAAAAAAGGAATGTATATTTTTAGGCACATATTGACAACACCCTTTTTGACATTGTGACCATTATTTGATATCTGGATTCCTCTACAAGTTGTAATGTTTTTAAAAAGGAACGAAAATACCATATTTATTATAAATATTTTGGTATTGAATGTGGTTTTTATAATGGGTCTATAATATTATCATCTTGTATTAATGTCTCATTATTTTAATGTAGAAATTTTATTTTTTACATTATTTTTATTTATGAGTTATGATTATGTTATGATTTTTGGGAATTAATTATGTATATTTGTAGATCCATGATAAAATTAATGAGGTTGAGTATGTGATAGCTCTCTAATTCAATGTACAACATGGTTGAGTTAATATTTATGGTTTCTCTAACGATATTTATTAATTATACTATGAGGGATATTCCAAACATAACTATGAAGGATACTACCTATACGGTCGGGAAGGAGACAATGTAAGTATGTTCTGGATTCCAAATTCTACCATTTTGATTTAATATTTATACCTGTTAGTCATAAATATTAGGATTTCATGATGTATGTTAAATATATTATGTTTTATGAGTAAAAATTATGATTCATTGATTAGAATGTATTCATGGACTATTGTTTTATTCATTTTTTATATCACTTTTTTAGATTTTTATGCTAATCCTTGGGCTTTGATATGTTTTTTATATGGTATAAGGAAGGGTAATAGAAAGTAACAATTCCTGAAGATTTTTATAATGAAAAAAGTTTGTGGTTATTGAATGAGTATTATTGTAGTGAAAAAATTCGATAGAGTATAAGTGTATACTTTGTAATATTTTTGATGTAATGTAATATTCTGTTCTAATTATATATAACTCTAAACCTGAAAAGATCCTCAATTTCAATGAAACATTATTCTTTATCAAATATCATGATTATGTAATTTTTATGGGTGGGTCATTATAGTAGTTATTTGAGGTTAGTTTTGAAAGCTTTATGGGATATGTGTTATTTAAAAATAACTAACATGTTTTTTATAATCACAATGGTTAGTATATTAGAAAAATTCAATGTTGTTTTAGATAAAATTATTGAGTGAAAGATAACATTAATAATTATATCCTAGTGTTTAACCTCCTCATAAGATATAATATGATTATATTACCTATATAATTATATTGACTGTTTTGGTATTAGTAAATGGGTGGACCTGGTAGGCAGCACAGTAACAATAGATGTAAAAGAAACATTTTTGGGTTTTTGAATAAGAAAAAAAATTAAATGTTAGATGAAATTATATCTCTTTTGGTTATTTTTAAATAATTATTTGGAGTCACAATGGATAACTTGAACATTGGTGTTTTTTCTAAGGAATCATATATGTGAGAAACGCATCCCTATGGATGTTTTGGTAATAATCATAAAGGTAAGTATATTCAACCACATATGTGTCTAGGATATGGAAAAAACACCAAGGAAATTTTTTCAAAGGGAATGGAAGATGTTATATATCTAGAAATTAAGGTCATAAAGAAATAACCTTCAATAGAAAAAGGAAGTGTTCAATTGACTCTAGAAATGGGAAAGAAGGTCTTTTTGAGTAATCAACTTAATGTATAAAATCTGGGGAGTATGGTCATAATGAAAATAGATGTATGAAGAATAAGGTTCAGGAATGGGATATGTAGGGCCCTAAATATATATGTTTATAAATACCTAATTCTATTCAAATTTATATTGAGGAAACTGAAAATTACATATAAAATGTATGGATTATTTCTTATCTCATGTTTCGAAATGATTGAATCTTAGGACATGATTTTTTATTTCTTTTATAAGAATGATGTTTTATGGAATATGTTGATAAATTTTTTTAAGGGATTATGAAGAATTATGGATGATTAAAATGTTTCCATTTTATACATTCGAGAGAGATGTTATATTTGTGGTTGAAAATATGTTTAAAATTAGTAATTCTATTTTGTTGATCATATTGCTTCAGAATAATTTTCTACAGTATGTGTTACCCTATAGTTTGTTATGTGAAAATGATGTTTGAGGTTTAAATATCTTTACATTTGTTGTTATAATTTTAAATAATATTTAGGTTTTATAACATAAATTATTGTGAGATAAATATGGTTTATTACATTATATGATGAAAAATGGAAGGCATGAGATAAACTTGAGGTTAAATATTGTTATGGTAAATTTTAAATATTTTATCCCATTCTTGGAATTTTTTAAGAATTATACAGTTTTAGGAAAAGGAAAGCCCACAGGATGGGTGAAAACCCACTGTGTCGGACAAGGCAGTTGGAATCAAACCCACAACTGAAGTGAAATAAGGCTTTATCACCTACCACTAGAATACATGAAGTCCCTGGTTAGTATGACTTATTCTATTTAGATAAAATACTGTAAAGATCAAGAATAATAGTATTTTGGGAACATATGGTTTATAAAATGGATATACTTAGAATGGAAAAATGATTTTGTGATTCAGTGATAAATGTTATTTTTTGAATATGTTCTCTCCGTTGGGAACTTTATATGCCTATAGAAAATAGAATAATACCAGATTTAATTTGAGGAGTAATGGTGGATTTGTTTTTAAAGAATCTATGTTTCTATTGTAGACATATGAAGATATGGGTAATTAAAAAAAATAATTAACATATCAAGGATAATAGATTATTAGGTTAATTACTTTTATATATGATACTTTAAGATTTGTTGGTTTTATTTGGATATAAATGGTAAGATTTATTGTGGAAGGCTCAGTGAAAAATCCTACTAAATTTTGGGATTCAATATTAGTTTGGATTACATTTAAGAAGTTTTATGTCATTTGTTTATTGAATAGTCTCTGTTGAACATTTGGTATTGTTTACTGACATTTGGATATTTAGTGTAGTATTTCATTTTATAAAGGATTGTCATTTTGGGGATTACTAGATCTGGTACTCACCATTTTTTTGGTTAATTTCTAAAGACATGGAACTATATTATTCATCACTTTTGGATTATGTTATTATCTTGAAGTTGACTATATCACATCATGTGTGACCAAGTCATCTTGAATAGTAATCATTTAGATGAAAGATGAGTTTTTGGTTCATATTTATTAATGGTTGAAACTCTAACTGATAAGTTAGTATGTTTCCGTAAGCCAAGATCGTAAATAAATTCTTGAAATTTTTAAAATGAATCTTAAATAAAAAATGTTTTCCATTAAATTTTCTAACTGGGATGTAAAAATATTGTTTAACCCATCACATGTTTATGGTTTTATGGTACTTAGTGTTCTTCTAATATTATTTTATATCATTCTCCATTAGAACAAGATGGTTAGTTTCTCATCCATTTCATTTTTTCCCTACATGGAAACATATAATTGGAAATCATCGGTGAACTTTGTACATATATTTCTTCCCTTCCAGGTTATATTTTTATTGAATCCTTTTCTGGTGTTGGATTTTCAATGAAGTTTACATGCAAAATTTTAAAATTGTGAAGATTCAATATTGTAAAGGGGAAATGATGTAACATCCCATGTATTTATAGAATAATACATTTTAATATATATTAATATTATTTAATTTAATATAATTTTTTTAAATGGTACACTATGTATGGTTGCGTACATGAAACACAACAATGGAATTCTCTAAAATATTATGTTTCGCACAACATAGATTATACTGAAAATAATACTACAACAATATTATTATTTTAAATAGTAGTTAATGTATAGCCATTTTATTGATGGGAATAAAAATAATTAACATTATTCAGATTTTATATATTTTTTAAATGCTTATACATTCATCTAATAAATTTTAGGGGCTTAAAATGTTAATGTAACCAATTTTATGAATAAAATACATTAACATTTTTAAAAGGTCATTCTATAGCCATTTGATGGAGAACACATTTTGAAAATTCTATTTGTAAATTTAATATTTAATATTTGATAAAATAAACAGATTATATAGAAGTTGGACATCAAAATTTATTTTTGGTAATTTTATGATCAAATGTATTTTATAATGAATAGAGAAAATATTAGATTTTCAAAACTGACTTTTCATCTAGTTTATTTGTATAGTGAGATTATCATTTAAATTAGTTTTGAAGTATAATTTTATTATGTTTCTATTATTTAATTCAATTATGTCCATTGTATGTAATTTCAATTTATAATTGCACATAATCAAACGTCAATATTTTGATATTTATTTCATCTAAATAACATATTTTCTAGTTTTGACAAAGGGAATTAATTTTAAATTAATTTCTACCAAATATGTTTTTTAAATTTTGAATGTTGGATTCCATATTTTTAATAATAATTTATAAATTATATAAATTGGTATCCTTTTTGTTTGTACATTATTAATAATAAATTTAGTAATTATTTTTATTTAACATGGTTAAAGTGTAAATCGGGATAATAAGAGGATAAATAATATTATAATAATATACAACTACCCTGAAACGTGTATTAATCATAGTGTATAATATATTTAAGACCATTATCATCGTTAGGACTAAAATTTGTTATTTTTGATCCACTTGGGTGTGAAAATGAAATTTTATTATATTTAGTCCAAAGAATAGAGAAATATAACAAAAACATGTATCTTTTAATAAAACAGTATTAATATAGGGTTATATAACTAATAAATATGACTATAAATATAAATTATATGATTAAAATATTACCTAAATAATGGAATTTTATTTAAATATTTTTTAAATTATATATATAAATTAATTTGTTACATAATGATGATATATGGATTACGTTATTAAGGAAAGATTTAAATAAATGATATTATAATTATTATATTAAATGTAATTTGAAAATTTGGATTCCATACATGATTTTTTTTTATTCTAGGGACATGTGATGGATGATTTAATTCCCTTTTTTCAAAGGAATCACGTTGTTATGACTTTATCCAAAATCAAATACTAGATAGTGTAAAATTTGACAAAAATGTTTTTTTAAAAAAAAATACTATTTTATTAAATGATATAATAGTCCTAAAACTCAAATATTTATCCAATTGATATATATAATTTTACTAATGTCACTAATAATCCACACAAGGTTCTATTGTAATTTTATAGTAATTATATTATGCATATACTGTGATGATACAAGAAGACATGGTAGGAGAAAATATTTTTAATTAAGGGTTAACGCTAAAAGATAAGTTTAATTTTGAGAACTAAAATTTTCTAAAAATCATTGTATGATAGGATTTAGACCCATTATAATCTTATCCTCTTAAATTATCACATTTGTACTATTATAATTGTAAGTTAAATTTTTAATAAAATAATAAATCAAGACTTTCTTAATGTTCCCATCCTCCCTCTTATAAAAGGCCACGACATCTACCAACATACTCACACCTCTGAAGCTCATTATCTCATCCAAATTCTAATAAAATAATCACCTAAAATCCTCCCTTCTGAATGGAGGCCTCTATTTGTGTAGAAATCCATCCTAAGGAGACATTTTGGGAAACATAAATGTATATACTCAAAAAGGAGGTATTTGTTTTACTACCTCTTTGAAAATTATTTTCTTCTTCTAATTTCTCTTATTATTTCATTTCCATAATAAACTAATAAATAAAATATATTTTACATTCTATGATGTTATTTTAATAATTTTACAAACTTATATCTTCGTTTATCCATCCTATGAATAACAATATCACCGTGCATGCGTACGTACGACAAACATCTCCAAGTCGTGGTGTATATTGTTATTAAAAAAGACCTAAATTGGATGGGTATAAGGATGAGTGTAATGGATTTGAATAATTAATATAACTTGCTAAATAATATGTATAATTTATATAACATCCTACTCTATACCATTTAACCATTAAGTGAATGAAATCACCGCTCATGCGTACATACGGCCTACCGTCTCCACAATGTGATGTAATTTATTCTACAAGATCTTCATTAAACCAATATTATATAAATGAATGCATGAATTAATATTATATATATTATATATAATTTACCTATATGATGGTTTGATTTTTATTTAAAACATACCTTTATTCTTTCTATAATTGTTACATACGATAATTTTATCTGAACATGTGTGGACCACCATCCCATTAAAGTGATATAACTCATTCATGCCATACATGGAACATATAAAGGATACAGTCAATGGACTTATGTAACATATATAACATTGATATTATAATGGAACTGCAATATCCCTTTGTATCATTTAATTTTCATTCCTTTAATATGACAAAGAAATTAATGTACCATTCATGTCTACTTTCGTCCCACCACCTACATGATTGGTGAATTTCATTTAATATATCGAAATGTTATGAACTATTTAAAATAAATATATTCTATTTATATGATATTTAAATTATGAAAAATCTTCAGGATATGATTTACTTTTGAACACATACATAATTTAGATCAGAAAATGTCATTATCAAATCAAGTACCGAATATCGACAAAATGACCTATATAAACATTAATAATTATGTAATTTTTTCAACACAGATATTAGTGATATAAATGGAATAATAAACATTAAAAAATTTATCAATCAAGTAGAAAATAACATGATTTTATTATTTAGGAATATAAATAATGAACACGACAAGTCATATTCGATGTCAGGGAAATCATAACTCATTCTTCATTCATTGAGTTAAATATCCATATCCTTGGTTTTGTTTTTCCACGAATATATGTGAAAGAAATATTATTAGTTTAAACTAAATATCCACTTATATTGGTTGTATTTATATTTTTCACACATATTTATTTCATTTATTTATCCTTAATCGAATAACGCGTTCATTATATGGGGCTTTGTCTGAATATCCATTCATTGAGGCTTATTGTAACGCCCTTACCCCAAAATCCCATAGTCGGTGCATTATTACGTATTAATGGAATGATAAAAAAATATAATGTCTCGAAATACATATTTGCTTAGTAGCCTTGGAAGTACTTGATACATTCATAGGGTTTACATTACATCGTACAATGGTAAACTACAACAACATTGTTTCCATAGACAACACTGAGACCCCTTCGACTGTCCCAGCAGGTCTGTCATGATATACTTAATCACATCCTAGGAAAAATAAAATATAGAAAAGGGTGAGATCATATTTTCAGTAAGGATAACAATATAAAGAAAACATTCATAAGTAAGCATAAATATTTAATGCAATGTATATAAATAAAACAAAATGTTGAAAGGAATAAATTTGAATACATTTTGAATCAAAGTTCCCAATACCACATTGAAACTTTTTTAATGAATTATCATTTAAAAACATTATTTTCTATATAGATAAACCCTTAAAACCATTTTGAAAACAAGGAAATTAATAAGAATGATTTAAAAGAATAAATATTTAAAACATTTGAAGTGATATTTTAGTAAAAAATTCGGTTAACAGAGTCCCATTTAAAACACTTTCATGAAACGTGGACATGGATAATAAATATGTCCCAGTAGATATTTACATATAAACAACCTCAGATAATAAAGTGTTTGTGAAATTAACCCTTACCTTGTTCTTTTCCATGGTCAAGAGTTGGTTAACCTCTTGTATAATAAATAAATAATTGTTATTAAATTTTACCAGAATCGTATACATTAATATGAAATCATATATGATATTTTAATATTTCTTTGTTAAAAATATCTTAGTATTTTAATCGTTTTGAGTGTTAACTGATTCACTTTCCGTTATATGATTTATTATGTAAGTAATATTTCTTATGTATAGAATGTATCTTATTCATATTCAGAATGATATGAAGTCTTTAAACATTATTTTTAATCATCTAATGAAATTTATTCTTTAATAGATTATGATGGGGAATGAATCTCATCGTGTTCGTGGAGAAGGTAAACTGTACATACGCATGAGCAACAATATCATTATTTTGATATTAAAATAATATATAATTGGATGTTATATCATATATACAGAATAATTATCATGTTATATTTATTATTTAAATCAATTATACATCATTATTATAACCATCCAAATAATAATTTATTGAATAACAATTAAACCATGACGTGGAGATGGTAAGCCGTGGGTACGCACGCATGCTGACATGTCATTCAAAAGATGGATATAATAATGAATATGGTTATACCATAATTATAATAACATAATAGTATATAGAAGATACATGATTTATTATTTTATAATTGAAACAACAATGTAATAAGAAGTGGAAGAAGAAAGTAACTTGAAAGAGGTGATGAAATATTGTACCTATTCTCCGGGTTCTTCCATTTGATTTGATCAAAAGGGCCCAATAGGATGGATTTATATCTAAATTAAGGCAACTATGATAAAGTTGTAATAGTTTATAGGGTATTTGGGTAGAGTTTGGTTGAGCCAAAAGGCATTGACGGTGTGAATTTGAGGGAAGGGGGAGTTCCCCTTTATAAGAGGGGTGAGGGGCACCTTCGGAAAAGATAGAAATATTATTTAAAAAAACATTTTCAGTGTATAATGGCTCAAAAATAAATTAATTAAAGGATTAGGGGGGATGGGTCTAAAGGCACTCAACCAATAGATTTTGGACAGGTTTGGGTACTATATTAACCGTATCTTTTAGATTTAACTCTTAGTAAAATAGTTTGACATTAACCATGTCTCTTTGTATTTTTATATTATATGGTTATTAAACATATGATATACTTACAAGAGTACCCCATGTGGTAAATTAATGATATAAATATAATTATATAAGTCTTTATCCCGAACCATCGATTTTTTGGAATTGAATATCAATTAATAATATAATATTTCTTTTTCAAAAAACCTTTTATGTCAATTTTTACACTATTTGGTATTTTGTTTTTGATAAATTCATAAAAGAATTATTAATTTGACAAAAAATCATCTTACCAAGCCTAATATCAAATATTAACCTATAAAATTAGTGGAATTAATAAAAAACATCAAATTACATTTATTTGGATATTTATAATATAAATTATTTTAATGTTTCATTAACACGGTAATTAATGCATCATCATTGTGTCATATATTAATTTATTTATTTAATTTTTAAAAAGTATAAATAAAATACAATTTTTATGAAATAATTTTATATTTCCAATGAATATTTATAGTCAAATTTATCTTCTGTGTAACCTTATATTAAAAATGGTATAGTTATTAATCCTTGAAGTTAATACTTTTAACTCTTCTTTGAATTAAATATTAATAAATGTTCAAATATAATAAAAGTGGACCTAATGAATCATATATTATTCCTAAGATTTTTTTTGGTCTAATTAAACATATCCAATAGAATTTGGACATGTGTTAGGGTAATAAAACTATCATTTTTACACTTAATTACCCTATTTACTTTTAACTGAGGTAAATAAACGCAAAAAGTAACTATTCAAAAAAATTATTTCCATCTCATTGGTCAAAATTTTACTTACTTATATAAACCATGTATCATTTAATTTTGATATTCAACTCATAGAAGTGGTAAAATTATGATTTATGTAAATTTGCAAATTCTCCTTGGAGGTGGGTAAAAGATGGTAAAAAGTTAATTAAAATTTTTTTCTATCTAAAATGATTATAAAATGACTCCAATGAATTATATTAATCTTATATAGGTAGCATATATATATTCTGACCTAAAATAAATTTAAATAAAATAAATAATTATTTAAATAAAACGTATGTTTTAACCAAATACTCAGTATTTTTCACTATTCATCAAAAATTGAATGTTTTCAGAAAAATATGAAAATTTCACCCTAAGATAATTTTGATATTCTGAATTCAAAAAATAAGTATATTTTACCTAATTGAAAACATATACATCTAATTTATTAATTTAAAATTAATTCATGTTGTCAATACCAAAAAGAATGTTTTAAAGAAATAATAACTAACAAAAGATGGATACTTGTTTATGTTAAATTTAAAGGTGAAATTATTTCCAATGAATAACATTGGATTAAATGGTAAAAATATAATCTATATATACTTCCAAACCATTAAAATTTATAATTTAACAGTACAAATAAATTTTATTAACAACGTTTTTTTCAGTAAAAATATATTATTTTTCACTATTCACCCAAATATGAATGTTATTAGAGAAACACCAAAAACTTATTGAAACTAAAATATTATGTCCTGATTATAATGGAGAAGTTTATTTTGTGAAATTTAATATATAGAAGTTTCAAATATTTCATTCAAAAAGGGTTCACCGTTAAAAGGCGGTAAAATTGCAATTTAAAAAAATACTTCTTTTATCAGAAAAAATGATTTTTTTTGTTCAATATGTCTAAGAAACTCATAATATAGATTATAAAATTATGAGGATTATATAAATTTCAAAATTTAGTTAATAATATTCACATCCCCTTTTGAACGACTAGTTTGGTAAGTCATGGTGTGCTTGAACACAGTGTTGTGTGTAGTGAATGTTATTGAAATATTTTGAAGAAATAATGTACTATGAAATATTGGGGGGTTACATTCTTCCCTCATTCAATAAATTACGTCCTTGCAATTTGAAATTAATTTTTGAACGTAAATGGTTGAAAATAGAGAATACCTTTTTCGGGAAACCTACATCGAAAATTGGGTTAATAAAATTTAGTCTTAATAAGAGGAAAAAGTGGAATATAATATTCACCCAAAAATTATGATATCGATTAGGAGAATATTTATGGAAATTGGAGAAACATAATTGGAGAAAAAAGTAAATATTTATAGGGAGTGATTGAGGTCATCAGTCACAAACAATTGTACAATTGAGGGCCTCAATGCCACAAATCTATGATGATTTAAAATATCATCAGATTAACAAAACATAAGGTATTAACATAAAACATTTTTGGTTTAAGATCCCTTACCTAACGTTTAAGAATTAATTTATTCAACGAATAAGAGGGAATAAAATAAATATATACATTACAAGTAGAGTTCCATCCATTAACAAATTTCTACCACAAACTCATCTTTTACTCTAAAAGATAATATAAATTAAAAAAATATTCTATTTATCCTATTCATATTCGGTTCCAAAAAATGAATTTATAATTCACATACCAGACCCTTTAAAAATGAAACTACATTATACAATCTCGGGACCTCATGTAGTCTAGTGGTAGGAGATAAATCCCAATCGCACTATGGTTGTGGGTTCGATTCCGACAGCTTTGTCCAACACGACGGGTAGTCACATGGTCAACGTGTTTTCCTTTTTATAACCTTTTCAATAGTATCCAAGTTCAAACATAATCCATTCCAAACATTAGACTTATCCAAAATACTTATATCCAAAATCACAATCCAAAATTTATAAGGATGTTAAAAACATTTAAGATCCTTTTTCCCACATAATAACATGTGTACACATTCATCATGTATTATATTAAAACATGGTAACACCCTGAATTACCATTAAACCTTACTGATTACATTAATACTCCCTTATCCTTTATATAATTCTCAATATATTCCTTTTATCTAAAAATATTGAATATTCACACAATGATGAAATAAAAAAACTATTAATCAATTCCAAGGAAGTAAAGAATATCAAATATAATTTATCCAAATCAACTATCACTTACTCCAAAATTTCTACCTTAGTGTTAGGACCATATAATCTCAAATTTCTAATGAAATAGTACTGTAGTAAAATCCATATTTATTTCCATAATTGGTATAAACATTACATCATAGATACAACAATGAAATGGAACAATACATTAATGACAACATGAGAACTCTTAATCATTCTTCTTCATCTTCGGTAGTATCATAATTTGATTCTTATCCAATAAAAACATTTGGGTTATACTCTGATGATTTGGAAAATGATTTGTGTAGTATCCCAACTCCTTGAAGATGAAGCATTGTACATTTGAAACCTTTTTCTCACCCTTGTAATAACATACTTGGTGTACTTTTTCTCAACACTTATAACATATTCCCATTCCATTTAAACATTTACTAAGGTGATAATTTCAAAAGTTATCACATATGGGAAAATCCTTCTTCCCCTTATTCCATTTATCCTTCTTTCTCTCTACCATATCATTCATCTCTTGCTTCCCTCCAATGTCATAGGACTGAGAGAATTCCTTACTTATCTTATTAACAATGATACTATTTTTTTATATTTTGAGAATACGTGGGAGACTATTTCCCTTATAAATGTTGGATTAATACCATGAACGATTTGATCTATCTTACCCTTTGGATGAAACATATTTTTAGAGTTATCATTCCTTCAAATAGGTGCTATTTCTAAATAGTGGAATACATTAAGTCAGTTTATGAATCGCAATGAATAATTTCAAACTTGTAAAATAACTAACGTAAATTTAATAGTTAATGGATATAATCCATAATCATAAAAATGTTATCTTTTAGAAAGTATTTACTCTTAAATCCATCATAATGTCTTGTAATGAAAAAGTGAATTATCGTAATCATATCCCCGAGGAATGTCGTAACCAAGAGTACAACATGACCCGTTGTCGTGCACCAGTTCCCATACGAGTCAGGATCAATGCTATGTTTTTGGGTTTTACCCCAAGGTACATCTATTCCTGAGCCGCCTCTACATGATCAAATCCTAACAGGAATGAATTACATGGAAAACTCACAAAATCTCTAGAATCCCAAATTCTATGAAGTTATTCTATACTAATCCTCAATGACTATCTTAAGGCTATGTTCTCTAATCAAATTTTATCTAAATCTAGTTTCCAAGGATTGTACTAAACATCATTTGATACCAACTGTAACACCCCGACCCAGAAGACCATAGTTGGTGCATTATTACGTTTCATTAGCATGATCACAAAAGATCACGTCTCGAATGACCGATTGGTTTAGTAGCCTTGGAAGTACTAGACACATTGATAAGGATTACATTACCTCATAAAATGGAAAAATACAACCATATTGTTTCCATAGACAACACTAAGATCCCATAGAAAATCCCTGAAGGACAGTCATAATATATTTCTTTGCTTCTTGGGAAAAATAAAACATAGAAATGGGTGAGATCAGAAGCTCATTAACAAAAACAATATAGTGGAAACTTTCATAAAAAAGCCTAAACATTTAAGGTAATGTATATAACTGAAACAAAATCCTCTTCAACATAAACATCATCATAATATGGAAAATATAAATCAAACTAATTCCATTTACTTACTCACAATGTTATTCTACTAGTCAAATAATAACATGCAATATCAGTATCCACTTTCGTAATGATGTAATTCTCAATGTCAGGATTCAATAACCACACAGTCAAGGCATTGTGATAAGACTACAAGTAATATTCTGTCAAGGCCTTGTTCCATGACATTAGTTTGTATAATGAGACCTACCGATACATCGAGGTGCTATAGCAGGCTCCACTCGTCACTTACAATGTCCAATGCATTCCTCATATGAAAAGGTTTAAACATAACATAAATATTCATATTAAAACTAGCATATGAAATGTCAATAATTTATCTATAAACCATGAATGGTATAAAAATAACTCATCCACTGTCAAACATATCACAAATCCTTCATTTCAACATGGAATAACTGTATCATAATAAATAAATTTCAAACATGTTTAAAATCAATCAAACGATATTGACATAGATAAAAATGATTTGTAAAACTCTTTAAGATGAAAATCCATTTTTCATGAAAACATTTAATAGTCACACAATTTATAAAGGAATAAATTTAAAGACATTTTTGAATAAAAGTATCTCATACAACTTTGAAACATCTTAAAATAATAATCACTTTAAAACATTCATGTCCATATAGATAAATACTTAAAAATCATTTTCAAAACATGGTCATTAATGAGAATGATTTAGAAGAAAAATGTTTTAAAAAATTTAAAATGACATGTGAGTAAAACATTCCATTAAAATAATATCTTGGAAAAATCTTTCAAGTAACATTTACTTGGATAATAAACATGTCCCAGTAGATACTTACGTAAAAACAAGATCGGATAATAAAGAGACTCTAAAATGAACCCTTACCTTGTACATTTCATTGATTGAAGGTAGGTTAACCTCCTGTATAATGGTGAAATTATTATTACTAAATTATACTAGAATCATATACATTAATAAAATATCAAATATGATCTTTTAACATTTCTTTGTTAATAATATCTTCGTATTATTGTCGTTTTGGGTGTTAACTGATTTGGTTTCCTTTATATGATTTTTAATGTAAGTAATGATTTAAATATGTAGGATTTATATTATTAATATTAATAATAATATTAATTATTTTAATCTTATTTTTAATCATATAATGAATATTATTCTTGAATGGATTATGATGGGGAAGGAATCTCATCACCTTTGTGGAGACGGTAATCCCTACGCACGCACGAGCGATAATATCATTCTTTATTATTAAAATAATATATAATTGGATGTTATATCTGATATAAATAATTATTATAATGTTATATTTATTATTTATATCAATTACACATCATTGTTATACCCATCTAAACAATAATCTATTGAATAATAATTACACCACAATGTAGAGACGTTAAGCCTTACGCATGCACTTATGGTGACATGTCATTAAAATGATGGATAAAATGATGAATATAGTTGTACCATATATATAATAACATCACAATATATTTTAGATATTGGAGTTATTATTATAGAATGGAAACAACAAAGAAATTGGAGGTGGAAGAAAAAAGGATCTTGAAAGAGGTGATTAAAAATATTTTTCCTCTTATTTGAGATCTTCCTTTTGATTTTATCAAAAGGGCTCCATAGGATAGCATTATAACTAAAGGAAGGACTCTAGGATGAAAGGAGGATAGTTGATAGGGTATTTGGTGAGATTTTCACTGAGCCAAAAGGAATTCATGGTGTGAATTTGATGGAAGGGAGAGTTCCCCTTTATAAAAGGTATGAGAGGCACCTTGGGAAAAGAATGAAATATTATTTCATAATAAAGTCATTTTTGGTTTCTAAGGGCTCAAAAATGAATTATTTAAAGCATAAAGTGGGAATGGGTTGAAAACGACTCATCAAATAGGTTTTACATAGGTTTGTGTCACTATATTATCTTTATATTTTAGATTTTACTCTTAATTAAATAGTTTTACATTTACCATGTCTCTTTGTATTTATATATTATATGGTTAATAAACCTACTATATACATCCAAGAGAACCCCATGTTGTTCATTAATGAAACATATATCATTTTATAAGTCTTTTGGCAGAATCATAGTTATTTAGTAATATAATATCTATTTATAATACAATATTTGTTTTAAACTCTTTTGTGTCAATTTTGACACTATTTGGAATTTTTTTTTTGAAAAATTTATATAATAATTATTACTTTGAACAAAATTCTTCTAACAAACCCTAATATGTCATATTAACCTATAAATTTAGTGTAATTCATAAAATGTTTCAAATTACATTTATTTTGATATTTATAATGTCAATTATTTTAATCTTTCATTAATACGGTAATTAATGCATCATCATTGTGTCATAAATGAATATAATTATTTAATTTTAAAAAATTATAAATATAATAAAATTACGTATAAAAAGTATTTATCTTTACAATGAATATTTATAATCAAATTTATCTTATGTGTAACCCAATATTAGAAATGAATTAGTTATTAAACTTTTAATTTAACACCTGTAACTCTTCTTTGAATTTATTAATAATTAAAGTCATAATCTAATACAAGATGACTTAAAAGATCATATTTTAATCCAAATGTTTTTTTGGACGAATTAAACTTATGAAATCGAATTAGGACATGTTTTAGTGTAATAATAATAGCATTTTTACCCTTAATTACCCTATTTACTTTTAACCGTGGTAAATAAAAGTAAATTAATACCATTCACAAAAAATTATTTTCATCACATTGAACCACATTTTACTTACTAATACAAACTGTTTCTATTGGAGTTTTTTTAAAATCAACTCACAAAAGTGGTAAAATTATGTTTTGTCTAAATTTAAAAATTCTCCTAGGAGGTGGGTAAAAGATGGAAAAAAGTTCAATAAAATGTTTATATATCTAAAATTATTATAAAATGTCTCCAGTGAATTTTATTGAACATATATACATATTATATATCTATTTTGATCTAAAATAAATTTAAATAAAAAAATAATTATTTAATTAAAACGTCGATTTTAACCAATAACTCAGCGTTTTCACTATTCATCAAAAAATTGAACGTATTAAGAAAAATAAAAAAATTCACCGTAAGCTAATTATGATATTATAAATTCAAAAATTAAGTCTATTTAACAAAATTCAAAATATAGATGTTTCATTTATTAATTTAAAATTAATTACTGTTGTCAAAACCAAAAATCCTTTTTAAAAAAATAATGACTAACAAAAGATTGGTACTTGTTTATGTTAAATTTCAAAGTAAAGTATTTCAAATGAATACAATTTGACTAATTGGTAAATATATAATCTATTTATACTTACAAACTATTAAAATATATAATTTAACACTACAAATTATTTTGATTTTAATATTTGTTTTCAGTTAAAAATTAATATTTTTCAATATTCTCCCAAATATAATAGTTATAAGAAAAATACATAAAATTTATTGAAACTAAATTATTATATCCCGATTCTAAAGAAAAAGATTATTTTTTTCAAATTTAATATATAAAAGTTTCAAATATCATATTTAAAAATGGTTTGCCATAAAAAGGTGGTAAAAATGAATTTTTTAATAAAATACATCCTTTATCCGAAAAAATGAATTTGTTCTTTTGTCATTATGTGTATGAAATTAATAATATGGATTCTAAAATTATATGGATAATATAAAGTTCAAAATTTAGTTCTTTCTATTAATAACATCTATTGAACTACTAGTTTGGTATGTCTTGGTGTGCTTGAACACGGTGTTTCACGTAGTGCATGTTATTGAATTACTTTGAAAAATAACATACTATGAAATCACGGGGTGTTACACATATTTTGATAGGACCTTATTTTATATGATGTAAAATCAAACACATTAACATCTGATTTCACTAAACTATTTTCACAAGTAATTTTTTTAGGAATAATTTTTTTAAACGACCAAACGAATGTTTCTTTTAATGTTCAGAGTGACAAGAACCATTTTTTTCGCAAGAATTATTTGATATGAAGATTCCTCTACAAGGCATAATGTTTTTTATTAAGAAAAGTAAACAAAATATCCATCTTGAGGTATTTTGGTATTGAAATTGGTTTTGAGAATACGTTGATTATATCAATATGTTGAAATTATGTCTTATGATTCCAATGTAGAAATTTAATTTTTTCATTGTCCTTGTTCATGTGTTATTATTATGTTATGGTTCATGGTTATTTATTATGTATATGAGTGTTTTCATGATAAATAGAAGGAGGGTGAGACCGTGATTTCCCTCCAATTCATTGGGTTAATGCGATAGAGGAAAACATTAGGGATTCTCCAAAGAGATTTAGGGAATATACTATTATGGGTGTTCTAAACATAACCACGAAGATTACACACTATGTGGATGCCAAGGTGCTATAGAGGTATGATATGGATGCCACAAGTTACCATTATGATTTATGACTTCTACTAGTTATTCATAAGTCATATTATTTCATGAGGCATGTTAATGATATTATGTTTTATGAGTTAAAAGTATGATTTTATTATTTTTTATGTATTCACGGACATATGTTTTATTTTTTTTTTATCCATTAGTTAGTTCATTATGTTCATCCCATGTTTTTGAAATTTTTATCATATTTTATAAGGAATGGTAAGAAATAGATATAGTTCAACAAGATTTTTATCAATAAAATAATTCACATTTTTTAGTAATTTTTTTGTTGTGAAATAATTTGGATAGAGTATAACTGTCTAATATTTAATATTTGATATGTAATGTAATATTTATGGCCCAATTCTCTAAAAATAATAACCTGAAAAGACGCTCAATGTGAAAAAATGTAAATTCTCGACCAATGATCAAGGGAATGTAATGTGTTAGGTAGGGGAATTAAATATACTATCATACAATAACAACAATTATAGAAAATTGGTAATGAATATGTTATGAAAATAATTATTAGTAACCGGTTATTATGTATAAGGATAATTTTTTTTGTTTTTTCGCGATTCACACACATTACATCAACACTAACAATGTTTTTTTATAATTATGAAAAAATAAATTGAAACTAATATTTATGAATAATTCATTATTGAATTTTATATTGGTGATTAAATATTTTTAAATTAAATTAATTTTATTATTTATATAAACATAAATATTTATTTGTGATGTCACAATAATATAGTATTAAAAAAATTTATTTATTAATATTCGCCATAAAATTATCTTTTTTATAAAATTATAAATTTTTCACCATAGACTAATTTTGATAAGCTGGCATAAAAAAAGAAATTTAATTTTATTATATAAAAATTCAAAAATATTCATAAATTAATTAAATATTTTTTACTAAAAAATTAATAGAAATTATTTTTGAAGAAAATATATTTATGATGTTTGAAATTACATCAGTAAGAATTATGTTATGATGTTATAATCATTTTCTTATACATTCATATTTATTTAAAATTTTATATATATTTAATATTAAATTTAATTATTTTTAAAAAAATCTAATTTAAAGGATATGTAGTAAATGTCACATTTAAATAATATGATTTTCATTTAACCCGATGTGTCTTAGTATTTCCTTATAAAATCGTAGGATGGTACATTATTCCCCAATTAAATGAATTGTTCCCTCATAACTCATTAGTTATAGTTAAAATTCATAATTCCCAAATTCATATTAAAGAAAAATTAGATATTATAAAGAAAACTAAATACCTTTTGGATTAAATTATTAAAAAGAACACATACTCTCTAATGTTTCCGAAACCATTCCACTGATACTAAAATGTAGAGCCTCGAACACATGTGTCTGGATTCAATGAAAAAAATGTTTGGTATTTTTTTATTATAAAATAAAGGATAAAAAAATAAATAGTTCATTAATCAATAGAGGGCCATTTCTAGTCAATGTATTGTAGGATTAGAAAAGACATACATAAAATCACATTTTAAAAAATATTACAAAATTCTAATTTAATTTTTCTACATAGTAACTTTGACCAACCTCTAATCATCCATAGAACCTTGTGTTTTTTTCAAACATTCGATGAGAATAAAATATATATAAGGTACATAAATACATAATGCCATCATTTTTCCCTGAATACTTATATGAAATCATTTTTTAAAAATACCATCTTTACACCAAAAAATTACAATATAATATTTTATTTGAAAAAAATATATTTCCAAAAAACATATAAAAACATAAATATAACATTTAGTTAACATGAATAAAAATTTTCTATAAATAATTTGTATTTTAAACCTTTTGGTATCCATATTATTCGTAACCATCATGGATACCATACAATATGACCCACATGAATACTTTATGATGTAACCATTAGAGCTAACTTATAGTAAAACATTCATAGTTACACATGGAATGAACGTTAAAATTAAATTACATCATAAAATATCAATTTAACAGTAGAGAGATATATGTACCACCTATCATCATAATGAATTGTCATGAACTAGATCATAATCATAAAACATGAATACTTCAAAAAAACTGTTCCTTTAAAAATTGACTTATTTTAAAGAATACTCCATATATTAAAAGGACAAACTTCATTGAAAAAAATCATGTAATATAACAAGAAAATTAAAATATTAAGTCTTTATGATATTAGGAATGGAAAATAAAGCTCTAATAGTTAATAAATGTTCCATTTCAATTTTTTAAAAAAATATTAAAACATGATTTTAATGGAAAAGTGTGTTATATAAAACCTGTGAATTTTTATTAGGGAAATTAGAAAATAAATTTTTTATTTATGTATATATAATTATATTCATAATTTTTTTTTGATAACATTGACATGGAATGGAATGATGTATAATAATAAATCCCTAAATCCATTAAAAAAATTTCGTTAAAAATTCTCTTACATCGGGTTATACACCGATCAAAGGTGTTTAAAAATCACATATAATGGTTTTATGAGGGATATTAATCTATTACAGAACTATATTTATATTTATAATACCTTCATTTATCCTTTTTAACAACCTTAAACCAATTTATTTTAATATTATGTAATTTCCATAGTTCCTGGTTCATTCTTTTCATGATTTTTGTGGATAGTTTATTGTAATTTATCATTTAAAATTTAAATAATACTCTTTAAGTGAGAAAATAGTTATGTTTAAAAATGTATAAGTGAATTTAAACGTACCTTGATTGCGTTAAAGATAAATGAATACTCAATATCCACAAAGACATTGAATTAACACACCATGCAAAATGATTTCCTTTTTAAGAATAAAAAGATCAAATAAGTGTTTGATGATAAATATTCCATTATAAAATTGAAATAAATTTTATATATTATATAGGTTTTGTTATAAAAAATTGGATACGCGATGGGGAGAAGGTTGAAGTGAGAAGGAATTTAAAAGAGGAGAAGATGAGTTTATATCGCAGATATTTATCCTTAATGAACTCTTTAGAAAAATGGAATCAGTCTTTTGTGAGAAAATAAATGAATGATTAAATGGATGAGGAAAAAATAATTTGGAATAATATTGTCATGAAATATGGGTTATGATGATGAAATTAATTGAACTAACATGTACCATTTTATAATTGGGGTGTTGGGAAATTTAGGAATCATATATAAAATTAAAATTTAATATATCTAATATAGAGATACATTCTACAACATGGCCTATAACTTAAAGGGGATAAATTTTCGATAGAATATTATAGATTTTTTATTTTTCATTCCTTTTTTATAAATTTTTTTAAAAATGTTTTTCCCTTCAAAATATTTTTTATCCACTGAAACATTATTCATTAGTATGTGATTAAAATAATAGGAAAATGAATAAAATTAAAAAAATATAAACTTATTATTCCCTATATATATCACATATACGTATAGAATTTTTTAAATAAATTAAAAATCACTATTAAAATATTTATATTAATATTTTTAATGTCATTTTTTTGATTCTCTTTTAAATTAATTATTTGTATATAATTATTTTGAAAGCATATAAGGTATTTATTAGTTTTTGGAAAATTAATAATAAATTTTCAGGATAAATAAAAACAGCATTGATTCAAAATGACTATTTATTTTTGAATATTTCTTCTAGAAAACCTGATATTAAGATATAATAATATTTTAAAAAATAGTGGGAACAACCTGACTTTTTTTAAAATAAAATATTAAAAAGGGCTTAAAGTGACTCAAGTGGTCATAAAAAGTCTAAAATTTGAATAAAATATTTTTATTGACTCAAAAATACAAATTCAAATATTTATATTCTTATTTTTTTGGTTATTTATTGTTTCATATAATTTTAATTAATATACTTTTATTGATTTTTTCTTCTTTTTGCTGAAACACTTCATCAACATTTCAATAGTGTTAAAGTTTTCTAAAAATAATAAATAAATTAGAGACATAAAAATAAATAACATAGGATCATTAATATCATGTATATCGATTCATTATGTATATTTAATCATATACAGGTCAAGAAGACCTATTTAATTTGTCAATTTTTTATTTTTCGCCACGCAAGCATTACACTTGAATTTCGACAAAATTAAGGATATATAACTATAAAATTTGAAACAATTTGCTGAAGAAAAAAAAAATAAATTATAATTAATAGCTAAGGAATATAATTTTTATCAGTCAATTATTATCAATAACGAACAAAATATAATTTCTATAATTCTTTTTAGGCACTGCACCACCAAAAATAATGAATTTTATACTCATCCAGAAATATATGATGATATACATGTTTTGAATTATTTCTTTTATAATAATTTAATTATAATTTCATTGTTGAGATATTCCATATTTTTATTAAATATTATAGTAGAAATACCTTATAGAGATATCGGAAAAATGTGTATTTAAAAAAATTGAATTTTATTATTCTCTAAAATTTTGGTTATTAAAAAAATTCACAAAAATTCATCAATAGTAATTTCTTTATTCTAAAAACAAAAAGAAAAATTATTTTATAAAATAAATAATGCCTCGGATTTTCCATGTTTTAGTTTTATAAATTTATTGTGAAACTTCTGATACTAAGAACTGAGACATCGTTCCATTCTGAGGCCTGGTTTTCCCAGAATGGTTCAATGACAAATTTTATGATTTTTGTAGCCATTGTGAATAGTTTTCCAAAATAATTCTAAAAAATATTCAATTTATGCACAAATCAGAAATTTCAGTACAAAATTTGGTTGATAAATTACATTATTTATAAATCTAAACATCATAAATTTTTATCTAGTCATAAGTCCATAAAATAGAAGTCTTGATAATCATTCTCACATGATATTAAACCTAAAAATATGTTATATACAACACATAAAATTTTAATTACGTAGAGAATTCAAATTTATAAGACATAAATCCCATACATGACATATATACATGTTTAAGAGACTATGAAAAATGGTCCCTTATTCATACACTAATTCTATTATAAAACATAGAATTACCAGGAATATTACCATTTAATTTGGCCCCTTGTTATTTCAGTAAGTCCTTCCATTTTAGGACCAAATAATAAGATTATATAATTATATAATCCCTTACACAATATACGGATGAGTAAATATATTATAAAATATGAGCTATGTGTCTTCATTTCTATTATGTTTGGTAACATAGTGATTCCCATGCAATTTATTATAGAAACAACTAAGAATTTCATTCAATAAAACATCTAACACATCATATAATCATAGACATGTTTTTTTTATATCATGATCTCCATCATTAACCCAACACATAGATATCGAATTCCTTATATAAATTACTACTATATATGACCTAATATCATTTATTTGAACTTTACCACATGAAAATTTTACATTTGATACAAATACATTATCACATAACCCTAAAATAAATGAAATGATAACATGTCATACAATAGATAATGTGATCCATTATATATAACCTAATTACATTAAATATGTATCATATATATATAATGTTCCCTAGTGTACATTTTTTATAGAAAATAGTAGTTCATAAATAATATACGTTGGTTATACTGAAGAACTTTTATTTTCTTCTCTTCATGAGTCATATTTACATACAGAATCATTTATTGTACTATATGTCGATTTAATCGTGTTATAACATGATATATAATTATATTCATAATATTTATCATGGAACTAAAATAAAATTTTACATTAATACAATATCGCATAATGTGTTGTTTCAACGTTAATATAGGGTTTTTGATAATGTGGTAATAATGACAAACTATATAATCACTATAAGATCAATTATTAGAATCATATCATAGTAGAAAATAAACCATTAAAACAAAAATTGAGTAAATATGATAAATTATAGGATGTTTTTCCAAACTAATCACAATAAATTGATAAATGTTAAAAATATTTAAGAAAAAATAGTATAAAAATTGAAATAAAACCTATGAAAGAATAATAAAAATGAAAAATTAAAGGATTGTGTTTCTTGAAAAATGTTTCTTATATCTAAAGGGGAAATAATTATACATTTATTATCAATATATTTAAATGGATTATAATTTCAAAGGACAAATATATCAATACTGTTTACATTCACTGGATGAAACCATATAATTTAATGATTCAACAATTTATCCTCAAATCAAAGTTAAAATATTGGTTTAATTTTAAATAATTGATACAATATCCATGAGGTCCATATAGAAATTTATAGGAACACAAATCTTGTATTACTAGATACAATAACAATTATCTTTCTCAACGAATCATATATTTGGATGGTAACTAAGGATCTATAGTATCCCTCTAGATTTTGATCAATTTCCATGGTAAAAAAAATTAGAAAAAAACTATCATGAAAATTATGTTCCTCCTAAATTTATACATTCATACATTAATATGAATATATCAACTTATGGTTGTTCAACAACTTCTTATAGTGGTCCCACTTCTATGATTTCTACCACCATTCAAATACATATTCCATTGAACTGAATATGAGTAATTGAAAATAGATATAAATATATGTAATTATGAAAAATAACAAGTATTTCAGAGAAAAAAGGGAATAAATATAAAACATTGTTATATAAAGAAAAATAAAAAAGCAGATTTCATCTTGGTTTGTTATCCAACTCCATACATTTTTCAATGTCCCTCAAAGACAAGATGCTTCCTAAAAGTTCTCGAACAAATACATTGGTGAACATGTATTTTGAATTTTGGAATATAGTCACATTTAATTGATATAATATTTTATTCATTCTCATTTTTTGTATAATGTGGTAGGGTTATTATGTTTTTTCATATATATAAAATGAGACTCTAAGAAAAATGTATCAAAATATGATTTTTATATATAGGCATTTCTCCCATGATACCACTTGGGAGATCCCTCACCAAGCACTTTGACAAAAAAATCATTTTCATACATTAGTTTCCTCCACATAATCTAATTTTTTTCCATTGTAATTATTATATTCATTTATGGTTTATAACTAATCAAAGTGCCTCTATTGGCGAATATAACGAGTCATTCTATTTTGGTTTATCAATGACTCCATCAAATTTCATATCCAAAAATATTTTTAAGAAATATTTTTCCTCAATTAATAGTCAACCATCTTATGAACATTTATAGTACTAGATTATCCCATTAATATCATTATTGTTTTATTTTCTAGTATTTATCAAAAGAGAATTATATATCCCACCACAAAAGTTGTTTTTTGTTATGTGTGAATCACCACATACATAAATACTCTTATTGATGATGCAACGATAAATGTCTTCATGTATTATTTATCATCATAAATTTAAAATGAATTTTCATTGGACAATATTATTTTTATTGTAAGAGGGGATGAAATGATCTTACATCAGTTTATTCCAAAATATTATGTTAAATTCTAGAAGTATTATTTCCTTGATAAATATATGATGAAAAAATATTTTCATAGATAAATATTACATAGTAATTGATAGATATTCATTATAGAATATAATTATCCAGGAAATAATCTAATAGGTTTACTAAATTTGGATACTCATGAACATTAAAAAATAGTACATATGTGAATTATATCATTTTCAACTATGATCTTTATAACAATAAAACTTATAAGAAATTTAATGAATTAAAACATTCTTCTTAAAATTGGTAGTGGATGAATTTGAAAGGGTGAGCTCAAATTTCCTAAAAGGTAAATAATGGAGTTATCAATATAACAAGAGGTTATGTGTATGATAAATGAGAGTCAAATTTTGCAACCTTACCTTTCATATCATAGATCTCAAATTTGAGACATGGTATAAATATTATTATATTTGAAGTTATCTTTTATAATAGAATCAATGATTAAGAACCCTGACAGTATAAAATATTCATAACACATAGATTTGTGGAACACATATCATCATATAGTATTATGAACATGCATAAATCGAAATAGGTTCACTCAATATGACAAGGACCAAAAATGAGAACATCATAAAAAATTGTGGACAAACAACCAATTCAATGATTGACATTATAGAATTAAAATAATTTCAATAAAAATCCTTTTTATAAAAATTAATTACTGAAAATAAAATTATAGACATGAAAATAAATCCCAGACTAAATCTTATTGAAAAAAAAGTAGGGCCATGCATAGTGTTGTGAAACCAATAACATGTTCACACTTAATAAAAAAACGAATAAGTTATCCAGTATTACCAAATAAATTAGAGGGATATATAAATCCCAAAAATCAGATAATTCATAAATTTTCAGGCGAAAATATTATAAATAATTATTTTATAAGAACCCTGCAATTATAGGGTTTATACAGAATTCATCACAGAAAACCCCATAGAAATAAAACTGTTTCAACAAAAATTTCATCATTTTAGGAGAAAATATCCCATCGAAAATTAATATGTGTAATAATCATTTTTTATAATAAAAATCAATCATACAGAGAAATAACAAGGACAATACAACTAAATCATTTCCCTATATCAACAAAATTATCAACTACGGTTCCCATATTTGATTGAACATTTTTTAATGATCACTATAACATTTCTTTAGTAAAATATAAATTAAACAAAAGAAAAATATTTAAAACAATAAAATTTCATTTTAAATTTACAAACACTTTTCTTTAAATATAACAATTGAAACATATTAAATAATTACTAACATATTGAGTTGTGATTTTTGAGGAAAATTTCATTTTTTATATACATGTTATAATAAATATTACTATCACTTTTGTGATAAAATCCACAAGGACCTTGTTTGAAAAAAATGTATATTACATTCAATGATTTAAAAAAACCTATCAAGAGTAAATAAGTCTTAAAAAATTATATAGGAGCATAAAATATTATTGAAATCATTTTTATAGAACAATAGTATGAATGAAAAGGTGTTTTAAAAAGAAGAGAGAAGAAAATTTGGTATTCATTTAATCATTATATTGGAATATTACGTATACAAATATAGGAAAATTAATGTTAAACAACTAAATTAATGAAAAAAATAGAAGATAATATATTTCCTGAAGTTATTGGGATGTAGTTCATAAGATTTCACCATGAAAATCATAATAATAACAAATCCCAGTAAATAATGACGTGGTAACAAAAAACACTTATAAAGTTGGTATCATTTTAATCATATGCCACATAAAATATAAAACCATATATGGATATATATATATATATACATTTATTTTCATCACAATAATCATAAAAAACATTCTATTGTTATATATTCACTACATATATAACTCTTCAAACATGTGTTTCAGTATTAAGTGCTAAAAGTATATTGTGTATATTTTTATAAATAAAAAACTGGAAAACACATAGTTTTTAATAAAACATTGGATGTTTTCCATTCTATATATTAGATTATTATACAATATATACATAAAATGATAGTTTATAAGAATTAATTACAAAATAAATAATTGGATTTATCTACAATAGAACATTAACCATCCTCTAAACATCTAAAGAAAGATCTGAAAAACATTTTCATACATGGGATATGAACAAAATCATTATTATGGTTATAAAAAATAATGGACCAATAATCCCATTAAAACATATATGAAATCATCTTCACAAAGACACACTTATCACCCATAATGTATCATATACTTACATTATAATGAAATGATATTTCCATAAAACATATAAAATATAAATGAACTATTTATATAACTTGTGGAATCATTTACCATACATACTTATGATTGTAACTACCCATGTATACAATATTATTTTTAACCTTCACTACTACCTTATAATTTAAACCACACAAAAACCATATAATGTTACATTCACAAATACATTATGGTGTAACCATCATAGTTTCACAAGGAAGGATAATTATAATCAAATTCTAACATAAACATACCCAATGCATTAGATAGAGATATTGGTCTCATCCTTCATAATTGTCAATTCCCAAGAAATATAACTTATTCAGACAATATGTATGTTTCAATAATAAAAATCTTCTTGTGAGAAAAATAATTGGTTTTAAAGAATTCATTTCCAATAAAAAGGAAAAACAATTTAATTTAAAATAATCATATAATATCAAAAACAAAACATCATTACAATAAGGAAACATGATAGTGGGTAAGGCAGTTATGACATTTTAAAAAAAACAATCCAGTTGAAATTTTGTAGAAATATAAATTAAAGAGGGATTTTTTAAATGGAAGACACTTAAAAAACTAAAAAAACCAATTTAGAAAAAAATTAAAGAAAAATAAAAATAAAATATATTTACTCATATCTATATTATTATAATCACAAATTTTTTTTGAAAATGTTGACATGAAATAATATGATTTTGAAGAATAAATGCATAATTCTTCTAAAAAATGTTTTAGTTAAATGCATTCTTAATTAGGGATAAAAATAGTTACAATATGATAAACCCTCATAAATAATTTTTTGAATAGTGCTATTAATTTATTATAGAACTATATTAATATTTATAATACCTTATATAATCATTTATAATGGAATTAGATCCCTTTATTAATTTTCATTTATTTATATTCTTCTGGGTGAGTTATGATCATGGCTTCCCTGGTCAGTTCCTTATCAATTTTCTTGTCACATGTAAAAAGTACTATAAAAGTTAGAAAATTAATATATTATTTTTTATAAAATTATCAGTGAATTTTAACCTCCCGTGATTACATTAATCTTAACTGATAACACATCATCCATGAAGGATGGAAATAGACACACCATAGATGAAAATATCGTTTCAATGAATAAATAGGGAAAATAAGAGTTTAATGATACATAAAACATCAACAAAAAAATTAATTTGTATATATGATACTGGATGTATCATTCAACTTTTTATTTGGGAGAGGATAAGTGAGAATAGAGAAACATTTTAAAAGAAAAGTAGACATAATTTACCACCTGTATATTTTTCCTTGAGGAACTCTTAAGACACATAGAATTGAGGATAAGGTAATTTTATATATAATTACTAAGAAAAATTTCTAAATTTGATGCTATTATTTCTATGAATGAGTCTCCTTTTATAATTAGGGGAGGAGAAATTTAGGAATTATGTAAAATATTAAAATATAATATGTATAATATAAGGGTTATAGAATTACACAAGGACAAAAAAAGACAGGAGATAGTATATTATAATTTTTTTCTTTATTCATGACTTTTATTATTCATAAATCATTTAATAAAATATTTTATTAATGAAGAATACTTTTTTGTCAAATTAAACACTGTTTATAATTATTTCATTAAAACATTAAAAACCATCATTTTTTAATTTTTTCTATTATATCATAGACATATCAAATTAATCATTATAATTTTTGATATAAAATTAAATTATCAAATTTTAATTATTTTAATGTTTTTAATTTCATTTATTTTTTTCATCCTAAATTATTAATTAATGCATCATCATTATGAAATCCATTAAGGTATTTATTTTTTCCCAAAAAATTAATTTTTTTGTTAAAGAATATAAATTTAGTATATTTAATATTATGATTTATTCTTTAATTGTTTATATTAAAAAAATATGTTAAAATATTATAAGTATTAAAAAGTATAGTATGAATAACTTGACATCCTTTTAAATATAATATTATAAAGGGAATAATGTGAATCATATGGGTGCAAAAATACCCAAATTAGAATCATATTATGATATTTTTTAAATATTACACATAAAAATAGAATTAATTATATTTTTGATCATTTTAAGGTTCATATAATGATAATTGAAATCATTTTATTTATTTTTCTTTTTATTTAACAGACACTACATCATTGGTTCTCAAGAACTATAGATTTTTTTTGAGATATATAAATATTAAATAAATTAATTTCTTAAAAAACTAAATTGGATAAATATAATATTTTATATTCATTTATTAACTATATTTAATCATATCAATTTCATTAAAACTTCTATGATTTGTTAACTTGTCTTTCCATGCCATTTATAGGCATTCCAGAATCATTTGGATAAGATTAATGTTATATAACTCTAAAATTAGAAAATATAATCCAAAAACATAAATAATTCATAATAATCAATAAATAATTAGTGAAAATAAATATTAGAACACATTTATTTCATATAAGATAGAAAATTTGACTTTTTTAATGTCGTGAAATCCTTGCGTCATCACGGATAATGGTTTTTATAATTATCAAGAAATGAATTATAAATTAACTGTTCTAAATTATTAGTTGTATATTATTTACATTATAATTTCATTATACATTCATTCCTTATGATATTTAAATTTTACATCAGAACTATGGCTTCATTGAGTCACAATAAGACTATATTTTTTAAAAACTATAATATTTACTATTCCTAAAAAATTGACTTTTTAGAAAATTATCAAAATTTCACCATAGGATAATTTTGGTCTAATGAAAAAATATTATAATTTTATAAAATATTTATTCTAAATTCTCCCAAAATAAATAATATTATTTTGTATAAAAATAAAAAAATATTTATTGAGAAAACATTTTTTCGAAGAATAAAATTATTTCACGAAATATAACATCGTTATATTATAATAATTTACAAGTAAATTCATATTGAATTATAATTTCATATTTATTTAATAAAACATTATTCTTATTTATACCCTCCAATTTTATGACAATGTTATAAAGGCCACTTTTAGGTAATTAGTTATTCATTTTTGCTAAATCTGGCCAAGTGTTTCAATTTAAAAACTCTGGATATTACATTCTCCCCATTTAAATGAATTTTGCATGTGAAATTAGTTCCTCATAAATAAAATTAATAATTTTAATATTCATAATTAAGAGAAACTAGATCTTCTATGGAAAATTAATTACCAAAATGTTTAAATGAAAAAAAGAATACCTAGTCAGGATAGTAGTCTGTACCATTTCTTTAATACCAATATAAAAAGCCCCAAACCCGTGCTTCTGGATTCAGTTAAAAAATGATATGTTTTTTTTATAAAATAAAAATTGAATAGTAAATTTTTCATCATACAATCTAGGACCTTTTTTGATCTATGATTATGAGGAATAAATAATCCATACGTAAAATAAATGCATACAATATAATATTTAAAAAATAGTTAATTGGATTCATCTGAAACTGCATGATAAACCTCTTATGAAATTTTAATGAAGTCAATTAAAGAAAAAATAAAACATGGGATGAGAATAAAAGCTCAATAAGTGACATGAAATAAATAAATTATTCGTTAGTTAATGAATACTAATATGAAATCATTTTCAAAATGACCTAATTATGACACATAATGTCTCACATACACATATTGTGAAAATAAGATATTTTGATAAAACATTGTAAAACTAAATAAAAACATTATTTTACTTTTGAAATCATTTACCATAATTACTTATCATTTTAAACCTCACAGCTAGAAAATGATTTGTAACCCTTAGGGATACCATGTTTTATAACAAACATGACTACCGTATGATGTAACCCTTATGACTAACATAAGGTGTAACCATCATGGTTACACATTGAATAACTGTTACATTCAAATTCTAACATAAACATGATCAATTCATTGGAGGTAGATTTAAGTCCCACCATTCATTATAAAAAATTTACAAGAACCATAAAAATAATAAAACATGAATAAATGTATCATAAAATAATTCCACCAAAAAAAATACTTACATTATATAATATTTCAAACATAAAAATGGAGAAATATTCCTTCAAAATAATCATGTAATATGTTAAATAGAAAATAAAATCAATATGGTATTTAGATAGATGGAATTTCTACAAATTATATATTTTATAAAAAGAATTCTAATATAATTGTGTAAAATTATAAAGTAAAAAAGGATATTTAATGAAATGGAACATTAATAAAACTAGAAAAAGATCCCTTTCTAAAGAAAATTTATATAGATAAAAAAATATTTATTTCCATATAAATATATTAATAAAACCCATTTTGAAGACAGAGACATTAAATGTAAAGCAATAAAATGATATATCTTTGAAAAACATTAAAAAATTTAAATGTAAATAGTCTTTAACATCAAGTACAACATCCTTCAAAAGTTTTCTAACCTCATGTATAATGATTTGATGAATTTTATAAATTTACTATAAAAATATATTCCAATTCATAATAGAATATATAATATATTTTAAAAACATTCTGGAATTTTATTAATAATTTTTTTCCATTGTTTTGGCTGTGTACTTCTCAAGGTTTTCATGTTCAGTTCGTTATGTATTTTCTTGTCAAATTTAAATAATGAACCATAAGTGAGAAAATATATATCATGATAATTTGAAACAATTATTATTAAATTTTTACATCCCCAAATTATGATAATGGGAAATTAAAACTCATTCTCCTTGATGGTGGTTAATTGACACAGTGTGGACATCGATATTTGTTTTAAGAATCAAAGGAGAAAATATGAATTCAATGATAGCTATATCATTAGAAAAACATTCCTTTATATATATCACATATGAGATATGATGAATCATTGTATAAGGGGTGAGGATAAGATATAAGAGATAAATAATATAAAGGAGAGGAATAAGTAATTTTTCGTTCGAAAATTTTCTTTCAGAAACTCCTTATACACAAGAAATATTTATTTTTGTTAGACTAGAAACACTATAACTTTTAAACGGATGGGGATACAAGTTTTTTTTTCATTACAGTTATTAAATATGAATTATGTTAAATAAATAAATTTAATAAATGAGTCCCCATTTATAATTGGTGTGAGGAAAAATTTAAGAATCATTTAAAATAATAAAATTTAATAATACTAATATATGGCTAATAACATCCAAAGTGACTAAAAATATCATAAAACGACAATGTTTATATAATATTTTAATTATTATTCATAGTTTTTTTATTTTTAAATAATTTAATAAAACATTATATTCATGAAAAAAAGTTTGTAAAATTAAAAACTATTAATAACGATGACATTAAAACATAAAAAACAAATCAAATTAAAAAAACAACGTTTTTCTTATATTGTTGACATATATATTTAATATATTGAATTAGTTAATTTACATGAAATTCTCATAATATAATTATTTGAATATATTTAATATCGTGTATTTAATTTAAAAATTAAATTTATAATTTCTGAATCAATGTTGTAAAATCCATAAAGTTATTAATTTGTTATGTAAAAATTAAAAGTCAATTTCCCTAAAAAACATAAATTTCTAAAATTTGAAATGAATATTTATGTTCTAAAAAACAATTGTAGAAATATATTTTAAAATATTATAATAATAAACAACTATATTGAGAACAATATAAATTCCTTTTATATAAAATATTATAATCGTCTGAACTAACTCAAGTGGGAGAAAATGGTACCAAATTACATTAAAAAAATGACAATTTCAAAGAAAATTAAACATAAAAATATATTTATTATGAATTATATATTTATTTTAGCTTTCATATAATTTTAATTAAAATGAATTTATTTATTTCTCATCTAATTGAACAATAATTACATCAATACTTCAAATGCATTACAGTTTGTGTTTTCATATATAAAAAATTAAAATAAATTAATATAATACTAAATTAACTAAGTTCATTTTTTTTGGCATAAAATTAATTTATTTATATTTAATTATTTCCATGTTAAGAAAATGTCTTTAAATATTAAATTTTTCTTTTTTTACCTTACACAATTATTGGACAAGCATTTGCATATGATTAATGTTATATAACTAAAAAATTAAAAAATTGTAAAATCCCATGTATTTATAGAAAATAAAAATTTTATATTGATTAAAATTTTTAAATTTAATATTTAATTTATATTAAATGGTACACTATGTATGATAATATACTCAAAACGAAACAATGAGTTTCTTTCAAATCTTATATTGCACACAACACTCACTTATAGTGAAAAATAATACAATAATACTATTGCTATTTTATATGGAAATTATCACCTAGATGTCATATTGGAAAGAATGAACATAACTAACTATATTATTATTTTACATATTTATAAAAATTTTATATATTTATCCACTAAATTTTAGATTCTTAAAATTATAAAGAATCCAATTTTATGCATAAAATACTTTAAATGTTTTAAAAGGTTGTTTTAATGTTTTTTTATGAAAACAGCGTTTTAAAAATATTTTTTTCACTTCATATAAGTTCTATATGATAAAATAAACTTCATATTTATAAGAAACATATCAAAATTTACTTTTGGTATTTTTTGCTAATATTCATTTTTAAATGAATAGTAAAACGAACTCGATTTAAAATTAAAACATCAATTTTGTATAATTTATTTAGATAGTTAGATTATTAATATAATAGGTTTCAAAGTATAATTCGATTAGGTTTTAATAATTTAATACAAATATGTCCATTGGAATCATTTTCACAATTAAATTTGACATAAAAACATATCAATTTTTTGATAGTTTTTACTTCTAAAAACGCATTATCTGGTTTGGACAACTGGAATTAATATTACATTCATTTCTTCCAATTTTTTGTTTTGAATTTGAAAAATTAGATTCAATATTTGTAATCAGAAATTCAAAATTACATGAATAAGTACCCTTTATTTTGAACATTATGAATAATACCATGAGTATTTATTTTTATTAACACGATTAAAGGGTAAAGGAGGTAAATAAGGGTGAGGGTTATTATTATAATAAAATAAAACTACCACAAAACATGTTCTAATCATATTTTATGATATATTTCTGAAAAATACCATCCTTAGGATGATTACTTTTCATTTGGGAGCCAGTTGGGTGGAAAAATGACATTTTATAAGATTTAATTTAATGAAAAGGGAACTATAACATGAACATGTATCTTTTGATAAAACAATGTTAATAAAGGGTAATATATCTGATATCATTTACAGTAAATAGTAATATAAAATATACATAAATTTTGTACATATAGTAATTTTTTATAATTTTTATATATTTAATAAATTAATTTATTAGTGACACAATAATGATGTAGGGATTACCTTATTAGTGAAAAATTCAATTAAATGATATTATACATATTAATTTAACTGTAATTTGATCAATTTTATGACATAAATGGTTTTTTTGGAATAAATTGACATCCGCGGGATGATTTAATTTCATGGGATAGAAGGAAAAAAGTTTTTATGACTAACAAAAATCAATTACTAAATAGTGCCATAATTTAAAAAATGAATTTAAAAAAAACTATTGTAGTAAATGATATAATAGTTTAAAAATCTATAATTTAGTAAAATAACTTATATAAAGTTAAATATTTCTTCAATGATCAACTTTTGTTTCAATTGGAATTTTATAGAAATTATATAATGGATATATTATGAAGAAACTATAATACATGGTAAGTGTTAGTGGTTTTAATTAAGGGTTAAAGCTAAAAGATAAACTTAATTTTATAACCTAAAATTGACTAAAACCTATTGGTTGAGTGGATTTTTACCCATAATCACCTTATAATAATATATTATCACTTTGGAACTATTATAAATCGTAAATAATATTATAATAAAATAATATTTCTAGACATTCCTTATGTTTCCATCCTCCATCTTTTAAAATGACACAACAACCACCCACTTACTCACACACGTCAAGCCTGTTGGAAATTTATATTCAACTAAAATAATATCTCTACATCACTACCATACTTGTAGAGACAACCCATTTGAATGAAATAAATCATATGGATACATTTTTTTAAAATCAAAAATAGATACTCGTAAAAGAGGTATTTGTTTTATCACCTCTTAAAAAATTATTTTCTTCTTCTAAAACCTCTTCATATGGCATATCAATACTAAAATAATAAATATTTTACCTATTATATTTATATTTGTTATTATAATAATTTGAAAACCATATACCTTCTTTTATACATCATATGAAAAATAATATCACTATGTGTTTGTACGTATGAATTACTGTCTCCACCCTATGGTGTAATTTATTATTCAACAAGATTTAATATGGACGTGTATAATGTTGAGTATAATTGATATTAAATAATTAATATAAAATAGATAATTATTCTTCATAATTAATTTACCATCAAATTTTATACCATTAACCACTAAATGAATGATACCTTAGCTCATGTGTATGCACAACCTACTATCTCGACAATACTATGCGATTCATTCTACATGATATTCATTAAACCCAAATAATATACATTAATGGAATTAATAAATATGATATATATTCTATTTTTATTAAATCTATGCTCTTGTTTTTTTATTTAAAAAAACCATTATGCTCTCCATAATGTGTATATGTGATAATTTAATTTGACGAAGTGTGGACTACCGCTACCTCAAAGTGATATAACTCACTCATGAAATACATGGAATCCATAAAGGTTGGTGTTAATAAAAATATAAAACATATATTCCATAAATATTATAATATAATTATAATATACCTTTTATCATTTAATTTTCATTCCATTAATATGATAATGAATTGAAATTAGTATTCCAATATATGTACATCTTACTGTCTCCACGAATGCTTCATTTCACTTATTATCTCCAATTGTCATGGACTATTATAAATACATATATAATTGATATATTTTATATTTAAATCACAAATAATATTTTATAAATGATAGAATTTTTACCAAATGGACAATATACATCAAACAAGTTAATTTTTGACTCATGTACAGAATATCGACAAAATGACCTATATAAACTAAAATAATTATATAATTTTTATAACATGGAAATAAGTGATATAAAATGGATAATATTCAATTTAATGGAAATCTTTCCATAGTAATTAATTATTGAGTTAAATATCCATGTTGTAGGTTTCTTCCAAGATAATGTGTTAATGAAGTTTTATTGGTATACATTGAATATCCACTTATATTTGGAGTATTTATATGTTACAGAAATAATTTTTTCATTTATTTATCTATATTATAATGACATGATTTTTGTATTGAACTTCATCACAATCTCTATTCATTTAGGTATATTTGGATAACTATTTATTTGATAAGGTACATAATCCAAACCTTTTACTTTTAATTTCATTCAAGAATTATCAAAAGGAATATTTTTTACGAATCATTTTACTGAATTAAAAAAGGATAGTTTCTTTTAATATTCGTAGCGACAATAACCTTTCTGACACCATGAGAATTATTTCATATTTGGCTTCTTCTATGATCTTTAAATTTCTTTTAAAATAAACATAAATAAAATATTTATTTTAGCTATTTTGCTATTGAAAATGGTTTTGAGAACAGATTGATAATATCAATATATTGAAATTATGTCACATTATTATAATGAAGAAATGTAATTTTTTTCATTTAAGCATGTTCATGTGTTATGATTATGTTAGGATTCATGGGAATTTTTTTTATATGGGTAGTTACATGATAAAATGAGGGGAGGTGAGCTCATTATAGTTGTTCAATTCATTGTATAATTTGATGGAGGTAACATTTATTGTTTCTCTTAAGATATTTATTGAACATACTGTGATGGGTATTCCAAACGTAACTGTGAAAGCTACTACCTCTATGGCTACGAGGGTGTAAATGTTAGTACGTTATGGATTCCACATGTTACCATTATGATTTATGATTTCTATATGATATTAATAAATATTATGATTACATGAGGTATGATATAGAGATTTTGTTTTATGTTTAAAAATTCTGATTTCATTGATTTGTATGTATTGATTGGCTAATGTTTTATTTTCTTATTTTTATCACTTTTGAAGGTTTTTATGCCCATCAAATGCTTTTGAAATATTTTCCATAGGGTATAAGGAAGGTTAATAGAATGGAATAATTCTTGAAGTTTTATATGATAAAAATAATTCTTGGGTTACGATTGTGTTTTATTATTGTGATCTTTTTTTTATAGATTATACATTTCATCATTTTATTATTTGGGATGTAATGTCATTATTATGACCTAATTATCTAAAAATCAAAACCTAAAATATCCTCAATGTAAATTAAAATATATTTTTGAACAAATATCAATATTATGTTATGTTTATGTTAGGGGAATTACAGTTGGTTTCATAGGTCAATTTAGATAACTTTGGAGGTTTGGGTGTTATTTAATAATAACTTCTATGTTTTATATAACCACAATTATTAGCATATTTGATAGATTCATAATTGGATTAGATATATTTAATGTGATTATGATAACATGAATAAGTTTATCTTAGTTTTTAACATTCTCATAAGATAGAATATGTTGATTCTGCCGATATACTCACACCAACCTTTTTGGTATCAGGAAATGGATGGATCTTGTAGGCACCAAAGTAACAATGGATGTGATGGAAACATTGGTGGGTTTCTGAATACGAAACCAAATGTTGTGTCAGATGCAATGAATACTCTATTAGTTATTCTTAATAAACTATATAGAGTCATAGTGGATCACATCAATCATGGTGATTTTTTAAGGAAACATATATACGAGAAATGAATCCCTTTTTATGTTTAGGAAAAAATAATAATTTTAAGAATATTCAACAACCTATGTGTCATGTATATGCATAGAAATACCTTGTAAAATGTTTCAAATGGAAGGGAAGATGTTATAGATGTGGTAATAAAGGTCATAATGAAATAAATTTCTATGGAAAAAAGGAAGCGTTCAATTGACAATAGGAAAGAAAAAAAAGTTATTTCTGAGTAATCAATTGTTTTAAATGTGGGGAGTATGATCATTAAGAAAAAACATGTCTGGCGAAGATAGTTTGGGAATGGGATTAGTAGGGACCTAAGTATTTATGTTTATAAATACCAAATTTTATTCAAATTGATGATGAGGAAATTGAATATGACATTTGAGATGTATGTATAATTTTTTTTCTGATGTTTTGAAATTATTGAATTTTAGGACATGATTAAATATTTAATTTTTAAAAATAATGTATAATGGAATATGTTGGAAAAACATTTTTAATATATCATGAATAATTCAAGATCATTATGATGTCTACATTTAAGAAATTATAGAGCTATGTTAGATCTATGGAAGATTAGATGTTTAAAATTATTACCTCTAGATTTTTCGCCAGATTAATTTGGAAGACTTTTCTATAGTACGTGTAACATAGACCATAATTATGTGAAAATGATATTTGAGTAATAATTACCTTTTCTTTGGGGGATATAATTATAAATAATATTTAGGGCTTGTAGGATCATTTATTCTGAGGTAATTATGTTTTTTTATAATTTTACAAGAAAAATGAAAGGCATGTGATAATCATGAGGTTATTTAATGTTATGGTTATTTTTTAAGATTTTATCCCATTATAGGTATGTTGTAAGAATTATAATGTTTTTGAAAAAGGACAACCTAGTGGATGGGTTGCAACATGTTGTGTCAGACAAGGCCATTGGAATCAAACCCACAATCGAAGTGAAACAATGATTTATTACCTACCACAATCACAAGTGATGTCCCTAGATCGTATGAATTATTTATTTTAGTTAAATGATTGTATATATAAAAAATGTGATTATTTTGGGAACATATGTTTTATTAAATGTATATCCTTAGTATAAGAAAAATGATTTTGTGATTAAGTGAAAAATTTTATTTTGGAAGACATTTTCTTTGTTGGGAACACTCTGTACCTATGGAGAATATAATATGATGAGATTTATTTTGAGGATAAATGGTGGATTTTTTTTGAAAAATACATTTTTTTCATTGTGGAAATATGGAGATTTGGGTTATTTATGGAAATAATTAACCTATCAAGGAGAATATGTAATTAGGTTAATTACTTTTAGGTATGAGGCTTTAAGAGTTATCTATGTTATTTGGAGATAAATGTTATGAGTTATTGTGGCTGTCTCTGTAAAAATCCTATAGAATCTTGGGTTTAAATATTTGTTCGGATAACATTGATGAATTTTAAGGATAATTATTTATTTAATGGTATTTTATGAACATTGTGTATTGTTATTTGAATTTTGTAGATTTAGTGAAGTATTTATTTTTATAATGGATTATCCTTTTGGGGATTATCTAATCTTGTAATAACCATTTTGTTTTTAGTAAATGTACAAATATACAGAAATATATAGTTCATCATTTTTGGATTATGTGATTCTATATATGTTTATTATAGAACATCAGGTCTGACCTAGTCATCCTGAATTGTAATCATTTGTAGAAAAGATGAGTTTCTGATAGATATTTATTAAAGGATGAATCTATACATAACCAGAAATTATTTTTCCTTATAAAGAGCTCATAAATAAATTCATTAAATTTGTGAAAAGGATCATAAAAAATTCATGTTACTTTTCTTACTTGGAAGTAAATGACCGTTTAACCCATCACAATTTTATGGTTTTCTTCTAGATAACATTCTACTAACCATGTTTTCAATAACACTCCATTAGCTCATGATGGTTAGTTTCTCTTCTATATGAATGGGTTCCTACGAGGAATACTATTATGTGTTATCTCAGGTGAACCTTGTACATATCATTTATTATTATAATGTGACAGTTTTACTGATTCTTTTTATGGTGTGGGATTTTCAATAATGTTTCTGATCCCATTTTTAAAATTTTGAGAATGTAATTTTCAAAAGAGGGAAAATAATGTAACATACTAGGTATATTTAGAATAATACATTTTAAATATCATTTAATATTTTGGAATTTAATATTTATTTTGTTTTAAAGGGGACACTATGTATGATAGCCTATATTTCCAGAAATAATGGCATTCTATGAAATCATCTATTTCACACAACAGTGAGTTATACAGGAAAAATAATACAATAAAAATATTATTATTTTAAATAGTAGTAAATGCCAATATATAGTATTTTTGGGAATGAACATAATTAAATATATTATGATTTTACATATTTATTAAATTTTATACATTCATCTAAATTTTTTTAAAAGATTAAAATGTGAAAGAATCGAAATTTATTAATAAATTGCATTGATATTTTTAAATGGTCACTTTACCACCTTTTGATGGAGAACCCATTTAAAAAATTAATTTATTCAATTTTATATTTTATATATGATAAAATAAAATAAATATATATAATTGGGACATAAAAATTTAATTTTGGTAATTTTCTGATTAAATTTACTTTTTAATGAATAGTGAAAATACTGGATTTTAATTCAAAAATGCATTTTCATCTAATTTATTTATATAGTTATATTATCCATTTAATTAGTTTTAAAGTATAATTGTATTATGTCTTGTATAATTTAATCCAATTATGGTCATTTAATGTAATTTCACATTTTAATTGGACACAATCACATGTTAATCTATTGATAAATTTTACTTCTTAAAAACCTTTTTTCTGGTTTTGACAATCAGAATTAATTTTAAATTAATTATAGCCATTTTTTTAATTATTGAAAATTGGTATCCAATTTTTCAATAATATGGTCCAAATTATGTAAATAGGTATCCTTTATGTATGGACATTATTAATAGTAACATCAGTAATTATTTTTATTTAACATGGTTAAAATGAAAATTAGAAAAATAAGAGGAAAAATAATATTATAATAACACCAAAATACCATGAAACGTGTTTTAATACTATTTTATAGTATATCATATGCCATTATAATCCTTAGTAAGAACATTGGGAATTTGTGAGCCACTTGGGTGTGAAAAGGAAATTTTATTATATTTAATCTAAAGGAAATGGAAATATAACATAAACAAGTATCTTTTTATAAAACACTTTTAAAAAAGGGTTATTTAACTGATCAATTTGACTATAAATATTATTTGGAAGTAAAAAATATTTCATAAATTTTAGATTTTTTTATATAATATTTATAATTTGTAAAAATAAATTTATTTGTGACACAATGATTATGTAATGATTACCTTATTAATTAATGATTAAAATAAAAGTTATTACAAATAATAAATTACATGCAATATGAACATTTAGATTCCATCAATGAATTTTTTGTATTATAGTCACATGTGAGGGATGATTTTATTCTCTTTTATTGAATGAATAAAGTTGTTATGACTTTATCAAAAATCAATTAATAAATAGTGTAAAAAATATCAAAAATCATGTTTATAAACAAAAACAACATTATTAAATGATATAATAGTTCTGAAACACTAATATTTGGTCAAAAGACTTATGTAATTTTACACATAAATTTATAATACAATTTTGGTTCTATTTTCATATTATATTTTTTAGAGTATGTGTGTACAATAAAGATATAAGAAGATGTGGTAAGAGATAATGTTTTTAACATAGAGTAATAGATAAAATATAATGTTAATTTTGAGACCTAATGTTTCCAAAAACCCTTTGGTTGAGTGCATTTAGACCCATTATCATCTTATCTTATAAATGTATTACATTAGTACTATTATAATTGTATAATAATTTTATTATAAAATAATATTTCAATACATTTATAAAGTGCCCCTCCAACTTTTATTAAAGTTCATTGCCTCTAACAACATACTCAGACCTCTTATGCTCATTGGCTAATCCAATTTCCAATTAAATAAGCTAAAAAATTCCACCTTTCCTCATATATGCCAAAAATTTTCATAAATCTATACTAATGAGACCTTTTGTGAAAAATAAAAGTAGATACTCAAAAAAGGTATTTGTTTTATCACATCATCAAAAATTATTTTTTTCTTCTACTTGCTCTTATTATTTCATATCAATAATAAAGTAATAAATAAAATAACTTATTCATTATGAGATGTTATTATAATTATGTTACAAAATTATACCTCCTTTAATCCAACCTATGAGTAATAATATCATTATGCATGCTTACGTACAACATACCGTCTCCACAACGTTGTGTATTTGGTTATTCAACTGGACCAAATTTGGATGGGTATAATTATGAGTATAATGGATTTGAATAATTTATATAACATTATAATTATTCTTTATAATAAATAAACCATATAATTATACACATTTTATCCATTATTTGAATTATATCGTTTCTTTGTGTACGTACGGCCAACTATCTCCACGATATGATGTGATTCATTCAACATGATCTTCGTAAATCCATGATTATATTGCTGAATGAGTAAAAAATATGATACATATTATATTTATATTGACTATATTCTTCTGTAATTTTTTATTTACTACATAAATTTTTTGTTTCAATAATGTGTAAATACGATAATTTTATTTCAGGAAGTGTAGACAACCGCCCCCTTAAAGTGATAAGATTCATTAATTACATAATTGGAACAAATAAATGATGCATTAAATGAACCTATTTAACATATATACAGTAGATATTATAATATAATTTTAATAATCCTATGTATCATTTAATTTCCATTTCTTTAATATGAAAAAGAAATTCAGGATACATTCATGCGTACGTGTAGCCTACCATTTCAATGAATGTTGATTTTCTGACTGACAATTAATTTTTTATTCAAAAAACACTTTTAAGGGAAAAGTGAGAAACTGCACAGTCCATCCTTACAAGAAAAAACCATACCCAAAAAACAACCCAAAAGAAAATAACATATCTGCCTCACCCTAGCGGTATATCCCCCACTAAGGCGGATCCAAGCATATTGCCAGGTACAACTTTCTATCAAATCCACACAACAAACATCTCAAAACATTCAGTTCAGGAACCTCCACAAATCCGACACCATAAACCAGAAAATTATCTAGGAGCATTGAAAATTAATAATAGATTACCAGAAAAGGATTCCATAAACAATTGCCAAGATATAGAAGAAAGTTGAATGCCTTGTGATTCTAACAGTAGTTTTTCAACTTCTGGGGCCAAATGATCCTGTGATTGTATGTACTCCTCGATGTTACTATTCTCTTTGTTGAATCCCTCAACCAGGATTAGATATATCTTATCAATCCATGAATAATTTTCCTCCTTAAGGGTTTCATTTATGGGTCTCCCGATCATAGATGCTACTTCCTTCTCTGAAGCTTTGAGCAATAACACCTTCTCGGTCACTTCCTCCTCGCTGCTAAGCAATAAATCCAATGGTTTACCACCCCGGACCCTTTTTTTGAGTTCCCACCTCCTATGAGGCCTCCTTTTTATAATTTTTATTTATGGATGATATAGTCCACAATGGTGTAGGCAAGGATGAGTTTCCCCTCCTGCTCCTCCTCTTTAACTTACTCCTATTCTCCTGGATTTGTGTTTCAATTTCCAAGTGATTAGGTTCATCCCCATTACATGCATTCATATACCCTCTCTCTGGGTCAAGAGGAATATCATGAGAAGTACCAGAATTCTCATCAACTAGTCCTTTAAATCTATTTCTTAGGGGTATAGAGGCCTTCCCCTGGCTGTCTTGATAAACCATTGTTGAATCATGATCCTGTTGTCGCCTCCTTTAATCACTAATGTCTGAACTTGCACCATCAAGTGGTAAGTCCACCTCAACATCTACTAACTAAACCATATTCTAAACACCAGAAACATCAAGATGAACCGATCCTTCCTCCCTCTAACTATAATTTTGGTCCTTCAGAATAGTCGTTGCCTCTTCCACCTCCTCCAATATAGTGGAAATCTGCTCCAGAGCCTTTGCGCCATCAAACCCCTTCACCTCCCTTCTTCCACCAACCACCTGGTTTTCTATACCATATGCATCATTATGACACAAAACATCCTCACTCCTATTAGGATCTACCTCCATGACCAGGACTCCATTTCATGAAGCATTACCAGCTTTTACCTCCCCCATACACAGGTTACCATAAGAAACATTTTTACCCTTGCTAGCAAACAAAGGAGAAGATATCTGCAACGCTCCCTCTACCTCAACCAAGAACTCCTCTTCCTTGATCTGAAAAAAATATTGTTCTCATATTCATCACCCAAAGTTCCTTATGACATGATCTCAGTGCATTCCCCAACCACTTGCAACCCGAGCAATAATCAATCCATGATTCATAGACCACCTATTGTTTACACCTATACTCTTCGCCCATAGTGACCCACACATAATCAAATGGATCCTTTGACATATCCATTTCCACAAAAATGCGTGGATTAACTGGGTGACATAGTGCCTCCATGTGGATATCCGAACATAGATATATACCTATTATATTCCCTAGCATGCACATAACAGATAGATTTTGGAATGGAAGAGGAAGGTTAGGGAAGCTTACCCAAATCGCCATTGTAGGAGGATCTCTCTTCATATGAAAATCAGAGGTCCAACGAGGTAGGAAAATTATAAACCCTTTGAAAAATCGAGGTACACTTGCCCATTATTTGATTAGATCCGACTCCAAAGAAAAAAAAATCACGATCTATCGATTATGCAGGAGGCCCACCGTCGCCCTTTCCTGTAAACCACACACATCATAGACATGCCTATCGATGAATCTACTGAAGGACGAAGTCCATGAAACCTAGAACCTGTGTTGTGTTTTAGCAAATCTGAAGAGGCTAGGAAATCCACAGTCGATAAATGTAGATTAGGCAACCCAAGGAGCAGCTCTGAATCCTTTCGGTTGCTGCGAGACAGGAGGGAACAGAGGAAGAAAATCAGGGTTCTAAAATGGGATGAAGGAGGACGGAGCTCTTTTGGAGGGAAATGAGGGTCCCGCCCACAAAAATGGGGGAGGAACGGCTGAAGGGGCCGTCACCGCCACAGGGAACTAGGGTTCGCCCACCGTAGGGTTTGCCCGCCGCCTCATGTTATGATCATCATTTCTGGGCTAATGGTGAATTTAATTTTTTATATAAAATGCTATGAACTATTATAAATTAAAACATACTATATATTTATGATATTTAAATCGTTAATAATATTCAATCTATGATGTACTTTTGAACACATATACAATTTTATATCAAAAAATTTCATTTTTGACTCATGTACTGAATATCGAAAAAATGTCTGATATGAAAAAAAAATTGTAATTTTTTCAACACTATGTGATATTAATGCAATAATAAATATTAATAAGTTTCTCAAGAAAGTATTAACTAACATAATTTTATTATTCAGGAATATAAATAACGAACAGGACATGCATGATTCTGATGTAAAAGAAATCTTAAATCATTCATCATTTATTGAGTTAAATATCCATGTCCATTTTTTGGATTTTCAAAAAATATGTGTGAATGGAATCTTATTGGTTTTCACTGAATATCCACTTATATTGGGGGTATTTATATTTTTTTCAATCTCCTTTCATTGAGGCATATTTTTATACAACATTATTTTATACGATGTATAATAAAACACATTTAATATTGATTTCATTAAATGGGATTCAAATGTAATTTTTTTATGCATTTTACTAAATGACAAAAGGAATGTTTCTTTTAATGTACGTAGTGACAACAACCATTCATCTACTGTGATAATAATTTGATATCTAGCTTCCTCTATAAGCTATAATGTTTTTCTAAAAAGAAAACTAAATATCATATTCATTTTTAGGTATATTGGTATTGAAATTTGGTTTTGAAAATGGATTTATTATATTAATATCTTCAATTTATGTCTTAATATTTAAATGTGAAAAAGTAATTTTTTCATTGTGCTAGTTCATGTGATATTATTATGTTGCGTTTCATGGGAATTTTTAATTTATATGGGTTGTTTCATGATAAAATGATTGAGGATGAGCCTGTGATAGCTCTCCAATGCATTGGGTAATGTGATAGAGGTAAACATTAGGGTTTCTCATAAGAGATTTAGGGAATTATTGGAATTACAGACTGAACCCTGAAGTATACACTCTAAGTGGCTTTCAATTATAAAATTTATGTATTCTATGGATGCCTCATGTTAACATTATGATTTATGATTTCTACGAGTTACTCAAACGACTTATGATTTCATGAGGTATGTTAAAGATATTATATTTTATGAGTTAATAATATTAAATAATTGACTTTTATGTATTCATGTACTAATGTTTATTTTCATTATTTTATATCCATTAAATAGTTTTTTTATGATAATCCCATTTTTTTAAAATTTTATACATATGGTATACAGAATGGAATGAAAAATGAATAGTTCAAGAATGTTTTTTTTCAAGAAAATAATTCTTTTTTTAAGTTGTTTTATTGTTTTAAAAAAATTAAGATGGAATATAAGTGTCTACTTTGTAATATTTCATATGTAATGTAATATTTATGGCCAAATTACCTAAAAACATAAACCATAATATTTCAACCATGTGAAAGAATTTAATTCTTGATCAATGATCAATATTATGCAATGGTTACAGCTTGGGACCAATAGAAATGATCATAAAAAACAACAATTATAGATAATTATTAATAAATATGCAAGAAAAAATAATTTTTAGCACGGAATTATTTTGTATAAGGATCAAAATTTGTTATTTTCAGTGCATTGCATGTATTGTATCACCACTAATAACAATTTTTATAATTATCAAAAAATAAATTATAATATATATTTTTTGAATTATTCATTGTAAAATTTTTATGTTATTAATTTATTTATATTATTTCCATTATTTTAAATAATTTTATCAACATAAATATGTATTGGTATTGTCACAATAATACAGTATTAAAAAACGATATTAAAAACAATTGACCAAAAATTCAACTTATTTAGAAAATTATAAAATTTTCACCATATAGTAATTTTGGCAATTTGATTTCAAAAATTATGTTAATTTTATTATATAAAAACTCTATAATCTCTCTAATTTAATTTATTTATTTGTACACAAAAGGAAAATAAAATCATTTTTGAAGAAAAAAATAGTTCTAATGATTATAACGACTTCACTAAAAATGATATTATGATGTTGTAATCATTGAATAATAAATTCAGATTTATTTAAAATTTTATATTTAATTAATATTAAATATATTTCGTTTCATAACATATAAATAAAATACTCCATAAAAATTATCAAATGGAAATAATAGGTAGTTCATTTATACTCGATGTGGCATAATATTTTCTTATAAAACTATAGGATTTAAAATTATCCCTCTATTAAAAATAATTTAAAACATTATTCATTCATTATACATGGAATTCTGAATTTCTAAAGTAAAAATTATGAGAAACTAGATCTTTTAAGGAAAACTAATTAAAGTTCTATTTAAAATACTAAAAAGTATACATAATATTTTATGTTTCCTATACCATCCCTCGAATACCAAAATCTAGAACCCCAAACCCATGATTCGGGATTCAATGATAAAATAATTTTTGTATTTTTATATTCTAAATTAAAAGAGAAAAAATAAATGGTTCATTAATCAATAGAGGGCCAATTAATGTCAATATTTTTTAGGATTAGCCAAGCCATATATAAAAGTACTTTCTACCTATGAAATACAAAATAACAAATTTGATTCATCTGTACTATAACCTTTACAATCCTCTAATATTTTGTAAAACCTTGTGAAATATTTCCAATCATTATCATAGAATGAAATACCTATAAGGTAAATAAAAATATAATGGATCCATTTTTCTTTGAATACTTATATGAAATCATTTTCACCACGAGATTTTTAACACCAATAAAGTATAATATAATATTTTAAAACAATTTATTTCTAAAAAACATTTAAAAACATAAATATACCAATTAGGTATCTTGAGTCACCATTTACCATACATAATTATGATTTTAACCCTTTTGGAATTGATATTATCCGTTACCCTCATGACTACCTTATAATATGACCCACAAGACTACCTTATGAGGTAAACCACATTGCTACCTTATGGTGAAACCATCCTAGTTAGACATGGAATAACCATTTCAATTAATTTCATCATAAAAATACCCAATGAATTATTGGGAGATATAGGTCCCACCATTCATTATAAATAGTTCCCAAGACCCATATCATAATCATAAAACATGAATACTTTAAAAAAATTGTTTATTGAGAATAATGACATATTTTAAATAATACATCATACATTAAAAGTAATACAAAAATTGAAAAAAAACATGTAATCTTACAAATAATTTCAATCACTAAATCTCAATGATATTGGGAAAGGAAAATCATTCCTAAATTGTTAAAAAAATTCAATTTTTATTTAGTAAAAATAGAAATTAAAAGAAAAATTTAAAAAAAGACTGTTAAATAATAGCAGAAAAATATTCTTTTTGAATTTTTTTATGGAAATTATAAAAATATATTGTTATTTATTTAAATATTAATATATTCATAAAAACCATTTTGAAAACATTGACATGAAATGCAATGATATAAAATAAGAAATTTTTAAAATCCTTAAAATGTTTTAGTTAAAAAAACTCTTACCTCCGGTTATAAACCCTTAAAATGTGTTCAAAACATTTATATAATTGGTTTAAGAGTGATATTAATGTATTATAGAACTATATAAATAGTTATAATACTTAATTTGATCCTTTATAAAACTTTCCACCCATTTATTGTAATATTTTTTTATTTCCATTATTTCTTCGGTATTCTTTTCATGGTTTTTGTGGTGTGTTCATTATAGATATTCATTTAAAAGATTAATAATACTCTATAACTGAGAAAACAATAGTTATATTTAAAAAAATTTATGTTAATTTAAACATCCCATGGTTTTGGTAATGATAAATGAATACTCCACGTCCACAATGGTGTTGAATTAACACGCAATGGACGATGCTTTCCTTTTTATGAATAAAATGATAAAATAAGTGATTAATGATTGATATAACATTATAAAACAATATTCCATTTTATATATTATATATGAGTTTTAAAAAAAATTGGATATGGGGTGAGGGTAAGGTAGAAGTGAGAATGAATTTAAAATATAAGAATAACAAATTTATATCTTGGATATTTATCCTTGAGGAACTCATTAGAAACATGAAATTTGTCTTCTATGAGACAAAAAATAGTTCAATGTTCCAATGGATGATGATATGGAAATTAAGAATAATATAGTCATGAAATATGATTTATGATGATGAAATTAATTGAACTAATGTGTGCCATTTTATAATTGGGTGAGGGAAAATTTTACAATTATATTTAATATAAAAATATAATATGTCTAATATAGTGATAAATTCTACCACAAGGCCTAAAAATCAAAGGGGATCAAAATGTCAATATAATATTATATGGTTTTTCTTTTTATATGACTTTTTTTGTTAAATATCTTAAATAAAATATTTTTTTCTTGAAAATAATTTTTTGTCACCTAAACAATTATTCTTATGCATGACTTTAAAATATCAGGACAAAAGTATAAATTTTTAAAAAATTATTATGCCTTAGAAATATCACATCAACATATAGAATTTGTTAATTAAATTAATAATATATATATATATATTAATATTTTTAATGTCAATTTTTTGATTCCCTATTAAATTAATAATTCCTTTATAATCATTTCTAATTAATATAAAGTATTTATTTGTTTTTTCAAAATAACTAATAAATTTTCATGATAAAGAAAACATGATAGATTACAAATGATTATATATTTTTGATAAAAGCATCTAGAAAACAATATATCCAAATATAATTATATTTAAAAACTATATTCTGATCAACTTGACTTTTTATGAATAAAATTTTAAAAAGGGCATAATGTTACTTTAGTGGGCCTGAAATGTCAAAACATAGAATAAAAATACATTATTTTCCAAAAAATAAACATCCAAATTGATATATTCTTATTTTTCGGTCATTTTATGTTTCCGATAATTTTAATTAAAATCCTTTTATTTTTTTTTCTTCCTCTTACTGAAGCACAACATCAACATTTTAAAATCATTACAGTTACCTATTTCTTATATAAAATAATAAAGAAATTGAAACCACAAAAATAAATAGATTGGGATTATTAATATCATGTATATTCATTCATTAAATTTATTTAATCATATACATGTCAAAAATACTTTATTAATTTGTAATTTTTTCCTTTCTTCCCATAGAAGAATCACACATGATTTTCAAAAAACATTAATTATATATATATATATAATTTTAAACTATTTGTGGATGAAATTAAAAATAAATAATAATTACTAAATATGTGATGAAAATAATTGTTTTCAACAAATTATTTTCAAAAAAGAAACCAAATTTAACTTTTCAAATGCTTTGTTGGCACTGTATTAGCACAAATAAGGATTTTTATACTTACAAATAAAAAAATTATGATTTACATGTTTTGTATTATTTCTTGTCCACTAATCAAATAATAATTTCATAATTTTGTTATTCAATATTTTTTAAAATTTTACATTGTAACTAAGTTTTGATGATATCACAAAAAAAATTTAATTTTTTTGAAAAATATATTTTACTATTCATAGAAAAATTAAGTTATTTAAAAAATTTTCAAAACATCACAGAGATTAATTTTGGTATTCTGAAATAAAAATTGAAATTAATTTCATAATATATATAATGACTCAAATTTTCATCGGTTTAAGTATTATAAATTAATTGTGAAAATTTTAATACTAGGAACTAAGTCGACATTCCATTCCATGTCCCACTATTCCCAGAATGGTTTGATGAAAAATGTTATGATTTTAATAGTTCATGTGAGTAGTTTTCCAAAAAAAAGTATAATAACTATTAAATAGATAACTGAATAAAAAATTTGAGATCCCCATTACATTTAAGAGGGTAGGATTACCCTAGGCCTGAATGGACAATATTCGGTGAGGGTATTTAGTGATAAAAACCAAAAATGAAGTAACCAGAATTAAAATAATTAAATGAAATTATTTTACTATTAAAATTCTAATAACTCATAAATGGAAACATGGATTGGAAATATGATTCCAACATTGAATTTTTAAATTGGCATTTTCCTTCTATTGGGCCCAAAATTGGACAACACTGGTTGGTTGTGAATGTTAATTTTTGGAAGATATCATCATTAAAATATTTAATTAAAATACATTAATTAGCATAATGAGGAAAAATAGCATTGGTTTTCTTTTTTAATTGAGAATTTTCAGGAAATCTATGGTTACAGTCATAACCATGGAGCTTTCCTGATGCATGGAAGAGGAACCTTCATGTTGTCCAATGACGACAAGTGACAGATCGAGATCACTTGTGGATGGATCCCCAAAAAAGATGAATCATATTCTTGAATTGTTCCAAAATATTAGTAGGGTGTTTCGTTTTGATGTCCTTTCCCTCCTAAATATTCTTCGATGAATGAGGAACAATCCACAAATAGATTTTCCTATAGATCAGTCATTATTTCATGATGGGTTTTATCTTTTCTGAGGGTTATGGCTGAATAAAATTGTTTTTCATATTGGTTTATGTGTCTCGTCCTAAAAAAAATGAACCACGATCCCTATAAATAATGATCGAGGTATGTTCCATCTAGCTATTTCATGCTTTTATCCCTTTGTTCTTCACTTTTCATGGGCATTTTTTGTTGGTCCCAGTACTCTACAATTTATGATAGATTAATCGTTTCACACAGTTTTCCTGGTGAAATGATCTGATACAATGGATTTGGGTGGGACACGACATGATAGACGTGAAATTAAGATGACGTCGAATGAATTGAGGTAGTTCGAAAGATTTCTCCCCTCGAACAAATTTCTATTGGGATGGATCATGGCATGGATCATGCGTACAAAAGTGAATGTGGCATCACATCCATAGAGGAATTGGGTTTGGATCAACAAACAAGCCACCACGGTGGCAAATGCTTGTAGAGGCCCAACCACTATGTAGCTGCCGGTGACTAGCTTGAAAGATGATAATGGAGGTGTCCATGGTAGAGTAGCCACACGTGGTGATCAGAAGCCATAACAAGTGTGGGTCGTGGCAGAGTGAACTAGAAATGTGGAAGTGCACCATGTCAGACTAACTGGAAGGTGGTCCTACTGACAGCATTCGGGAGGAGCGGTCGACCGAGGCGGTTGTGTTGATATGGAGGGGAAAAGGTATCCATTGTGACTAGGTGGACCAAAATAGCATGTATCAGGCATGTCAGGCTGAATCGAATAGGTCGGACATGAAGAACGGGTTGAGACAAGTTGGTCGGGTCATACCTGGAGGGTCAGGTCAGTGGACCCTAGGTTTGGGCGTGTCGTTTTTGTTAGATACGGTCAGACCTATCCTAAACCCCACTACCCCTTTTCATAAATGGTCTGGTAAAATTCATTTCATAAATATATTTGATGAGCCATTTGCAACATTTGTACCATAGCGATGAGACGACCCTTTTAAGATGGCTTGGTGTTTTTTGTTATACTAGTAGGATCTAGTAAGGTTATAATTTATTTCCTATGAAGGATCAATAAAGGATCTATTTCCTAACATAATGGTTGAAACTTGAGATATATATCATACCCTTAGTCATCTCTATAAAGGTTAGATGCATTTTCCAGTTCCTATCGTAGATAATATATAGTATTAAAATGTGAATTCTCTTTACCCAACATTGATAGTATCTCATTAGGCTGGAGTATGTATCACATTGAGAGGCCCAGTCAGTCCTCACATTTCATTGTGGTATCATAGATAAATTTTTTGAAATATGATTGACCAGTATTTACTTGTTAATCTATCCCTTATTTTGGATGTTGTTTCCAGTAGGGCCATGATATCCCCTCAATGATCCCTACGTGCAATACACCCCATCTATGTATCGATATTAGATTCCTTCCATTGTAAATTTACTTGACCAGTGTGAATTATGTAGTTTTATGTGCATTCCCTTTGGGCAGGTGCCAAATTAGTGGGACCTCGTTGCTAGGGTCTCGGATGACTTCATTGCATAAGTAGTGATATCTCCCAGAATGAGAATACCATGTGTAAAATTATGTAACCAAGGAATTTTTTAGATATTGAGTCTCTTATTCTTGGTGATTCCATATGTCTTAGGGAACTTCATGACATATCGAGATCATACAGTCTATCATAAACATTTGGTAGACTATTATTATCTTCTTCGTATCAGGTAAATCAAGGAGTGAGACCTCAAATAATTGATCTTACTACAAGTAGAACCATGTGGATAGAAGTTAGTGAGACATTGAGTCTTGGAACCCTTCATGAGTATTCCTGTATGTTTTTTTATATGTTCTATTAACATTTAACTATGTTGAGCTGTATTTATATTCTTAGTGGTCTTCCCTCTATGGTCGCTTACTTTGTGTTTTGGGTTGCGCCACTGATTATTGTTTTAATCATCCTTACATGGGCTTTTCCCTCACATGTTGTCTCTTGTGTAAGCATCCACTCATTGATGGTGTTCTAGGTAGACCAATACCATGTGGTGCCTTGTGTGATCTGAGACCGAGGAATGTTCCAGTGGCTTACAAACATTAGTCCAGTGTTGTACCTTGTAGTTGGATCTGGTGGGGTTATCTACGGACAAGAATCCATAATAGGGTAACAAACCTTTTTTGGTGGGATGGTATTCAGGCTTGGTTGTACATTACATCATTACTTCTATCGTACCTTTTTTTTGGGTTACAGTGGTGTGCATAATTTTTCATTACATAGTGTTTTTTCTTTCCTGTATTTTTTTGGCTTGGAGTTGTTTTCCTGTGTTAAGGTTCATTGAAAAATTCTTCTCATTTGTGGGATATTCAAACTCGACACAAGTTTCCATCACCTTACATGTGGCAGGCAGGCCTAGGGTAGTCACAAAATGGGCCTCAGTGTACAATTCGTGATAGATTGTTATCAGAGGACAATCATTTCAATATTACCAACACAAATTATTTGAGTGTGGTTTTGGGAAACATTGTTAAGTATTTCAGGTATTAATTTTAGACTATGGAACGTATTTTTGGTGCGGTGACTGATGAATCAATACACCAGGACCCGATATTCTTCATTTCCCCTCAGTTCATGAAAAAAACTACTTATAGGAAAAAATGATGGTACATGCATCAAATAAGAATGAATTATGTTTTCCATGTCCTTTCTGTTTCATGTCACTTGGTATACACTATTGATCACAAAATGTCTTGTTTGGATTCTAGATATTTCCACATAGATAACCATATAGGATTCCATATTGTGATCATGAGGATAATCTACAGCATGTCAAGATTGATATAGTGATTTTTACCAGAGAAAGCACCTCAGGGTGGTGTACCATTTGTACCACATCCTATAGAGTATCCCATTTTACCTATAGTACCAGTGGATGAAATTCATAAGAGGATATCACATTATGAATTTCATCAATAAATTCCTCATTGGTTCGAAGGTAATCTTGACTCACATGCGGCTGAGGAGTAACATGAGTTGGTGATTGATTTTTTCGTCCACTCAGGGAACTGGTAGATCGAATTGTGGTCCTAGTGGTGAAAATTTTTTGTGTCTTGACTAGGAAATTGTAGTGTTTAAATTACCTAATATTACTATTAGGTAACACATACATGGATAGTGTTTGAGATCCTTTCCATAGAATGGGCTCTTTGAATATAAGCAAAGGGATATGCCTCTCAAGATATTCTATAGTTTTGGAAGCATGAAATCTCAATATATGATTATTCACCAAGTCATACCAACCTTTCCAATTACTTGATAGATATGATACATGATAGTTATTTAGGGATCATAACATAGATCATTGAGTTATTATTCACAACAGAGATAGCTTTATTCCACTTTTCATTTATTCATATGCTATGGTGCAAGAGTGATCCTTTGGGGTGAAATTCCTATAGCTGAGTGGATACAACAAGGGGATGTAGGTTGAGGGATATCATGAGTGGAGGCCTTAAGAGAAGGAATTGAACATCAGACTCAATGACATGAATGGGTGGGATGTTCTGAGAGGAGTTCCTAGGATAGGGGATTTATATTCCATGGCTCATAATATTTTTCTGGTCAACATAGAGAGGGGAATATATTTTCATGAGACGGTAGGGGACGTATCTCCTGAGATCGACTAGCCCATCATGTTAAAGACATGGAAATGGTTCATGGGCCACCAAGGTAGATACAATGATAGGAACTTTCGGATCTATATGGAGGAAGACATGTAATTGGAGTTGAGAAATCAGCAGGAGGTGGTTTACATTTTCACATGTTACCACCACCTCCCCCTTGTGGTCCACACCAAGCATAGTGTGCTGGACAACAAGTGAAGGGGAAGATGCATGAGGTCAAGTAATTTGAACCAAGGTATCCCTGAATAATTAGACGTAAAATATGTGTCTACTCTTAGACATTTTATTAATAGACACCAGTTATAATCATTCTTCTTTGTCAAGGACCTTGTTAAATATTCATAGTTTCTGGTTAAACCATTATCTTGATTCTTACATTGGTATATACATATGGGAGGAGACACGATAATCACACTTCTTATAACTATGTGATCTGACCATTGAGGGAATATTTTCTATTGAAACCACTTGGTGGAAGCATCAAGGTGATACGACATAATTCTTGGTATAGATTGGTTATCAATAGTCCATTCCTAGATTGATTTTTTAGGAAAAAGGTGTGTTATGTCCACAATGATAGAATAGGGGTTTCCATGGTCAGTGAAAAAGGATAATTAGAAAACACAAGATAAAATTATGAATTTGAGGTCCATCAAATCACTCTTAATTCGCCTAGCCTTTCCATCGATGTAGTGGATATTGATGGTATTATGATCGCATTTGCAGTGGCAGAGTATGAGGGAGTATTTACATTAAATGTTTCTTGGATTACCTCCCAAAAGGGAGGTGGACATCTACATTGTTCTACACCTTGCTATGGCGTCGATATTAGCATAATTTTATCGGATGTATTTTGTAGATCCTCATGATATAATGGTATATGAGGAGTACATTATAGGAAAGGGCTTAGTACGTCCCATTGATCGAGGTTATGTGTGGAATACTACACTTCAATGAAGTGATATTGTATAATGATTCTACACTACCATAGGGATAGGGAGCACTTTAATTAGTTTAAAGGGGAAAGCATTCAAATGGATAGAATGGTACTCACGTTACTTCTAGTAGTTAAGATAATGTTTGATGAGAACCCCAATCATGAGTTTTCCAAAGGATGGATCCAAGTACATATTATTCAGCGTTGCATCATAGACGAGGAATGGTTGTGCCTTGATGTAGAGGCAAGTAATGATTTATTGTGGTTCACTTCATTTGAGACCACCTGAACAGAACTACACGACCCAAGATCTTGTCTTTTCAATGGTTGTTTTCACATTGATGATTTGATTAAGCTAAAAATGACATTAAAATTTATCATCTACACATACCACAACAGACTCAGGTATATATTCTATCAAAAGGATCTGAATTGGAGACAAAGGCATTGGGTAATTTTCCACAAGGACTATCAATTTGAGAGACTCTATACTCTTGGTAAGGGAATCATGGCAGTAGATACTATCATTTTAAGAACTAGTTCATAGTTGTTGAATGAGAAGACAAAGTAGTTTACCTCATTATAATTATCCCTTGGGAAGAGAGTTGATGTATCTTACCATGATTCATTGGATATTACCCCTACACTCTTATAGTGATTCAGGGAGGCATGGATCTATGACAATGACACTGAGTCTTCACATACTCATTTTTGTATAAGAAATGACCCTATTAGTTTTTCAAAAGTTGGGGAGCATGTCATTTCTTTCTGGGGACACACAGTATTATCATTATGCTCTTGGAGTAGAGAGACACATCTGTAAATGCATGTGTGTGTCATAGAGGACACATAGGATGATGAAACAAGTTATAACTGGTCTTACCTATTGATGTAAAAGTTGGGTGCTTTTTTGAATCAGTTTCATGGATTGTCAACACCCCATATAGTGACCATGTTACTAGAAGGGGTAAATATTTTATTCCACTGGGTTCCAGGTAGGGTGTGAGAAATGATATCAACATACATCACGAGGGTTTTATCATGTATGTCTACAAAACACAATACAATCGGGGTGATCATTTATTAGCTCACCATTTTGGCCACTTTTTAGATTTTCAGGAGTAGAGCTCAGTAGTGAGATTGGGATGCCATTATGTGTAGGAGATAGCATGACTCCATGAAATCCAATATATGATAGTATTTATCTAGATTATTTATATTAACCATAGATTTGGAGATCAAGGATCAGTAGATGGGGACCCTTTCTGGGTATATGATTCCTTTATTTTGTTCCTAGTGGCAGCACAAGAGTTTCTGGAAGTGCACCTAGGAGTGGGTGGGGGGGATCAGGTTCATTCTCGTACCTTCATCTATTTTGGTATCCCTTAGATTTCCTCTTGAAGAATTAAATCCTTTAGTTGGGGATAGCTTATGGTCCTTTATTTTATCAGTTATATTTTTAGAAATTAACATGGAAAATTCTATGACGAGGTACTAAGACGGCTTGCCAATCTGAGGCCCGGTGTTCCCAGAATGGTTCATTGACAAATATTATGTTTTTAATAGTATGTGTGGGTAGTTTTCATGAATATTTTGAATAAATCTCAAAAAGTGTATTTGATAAAAAAATATGAGTACACTGTTGTGTTCATAATGGTGGGACAACCATCAGTGCGTCATAAATTTAGTTAGTGAGGGTCTACATTAAGAAAACCGTAAAAAGACGTAACCATAAACAAAATAATTAATTTTTTTATTTTTAAAATCTTAATCACACATAAATGGTTACATAGATTTGAAATCTAGGACTCGTGTTTAGCTCATAATTTTGTTTTATCCATTACGGGCGCCTCACATCAGTCTATGCAAGTCAGATGCGAATGTTAATTTTTGGGCATGAACTTCTTTAAAATATTTAATAAAAATATTTTATTTAATGTAATGTGGAAAAATAGTGTATTTTTCTTTTTTAATTGATCCTTGTTAGTAAACCTATGGTAATAATCAAAACAATGGAGTATTGGTGAGGAAAGGAATAATAATCTATCCATTGACCAACAATGAAAAATTACGGATCGAGATCGCTCGTGGATGGATCACCATCATTAGTGAATCCTCATCATCAACAGATCCAAAATATAGGTAGGGTTTTTTATTTTTATTTCCTTTCCCCCATTTATAATATTCTATAATGAACAAATAAAAGTCCACAAATATATTGGCCCACAAATCAGTCATTGTTGTGGGATGGTTTTTAACTATTCACGGGGTTATGAGAGATTAATAATGTATTTGATGTTGGTTTATGTTTACCATTGTAATTGAAACGAACCAAAATCTCCATTAATACTTATCACGGTACATTACCACTTTTTTAATGGATTTCTCCATCCATTTTTCTTTTCTAGCAGGTGTTCATCATTTGTCGTGCGACTCGACAATTCTTGATCGATCGATCGTTTCATACCTGATTCTTAGAGCAATGATTTTATATCCCGGATCTGGGGTGGACACGGCATGATAGAGTTGAGATGCTGAAAATTGATAATGTATTGAGACATTGTTGAAGATATCACCACTTGAAATACATTTCTATAGGAGGGATCATGGAATGGATTTGATCCCACAACAGTGATGGCCGTATCCCAAGGATCGCTGATCAGGCTTCAGATCAACAAATGGGCCACCACAATGGCAGTGGGAGCTTAGAGATGGGGATCCACCACTTTCTTTGATGGGGGTGGCGTAGGGAGGTGGGAACACCCATCAGAAAGAGGGAACCGAATCAATGGTCAGTGGTGGAGGGGACAACAGAGGTACCATAGCGGGCAGTGACATGAAGCTGCGGCCAAGGAGGGTTGTGGAAGAGAGGACTCACAACACGGTTGGAAAACCATTAGATTGGCTGGGAAACTGTCCCATTGAATGCATTCTAGAGGAGTGTTCAGACGAAATGTACTTATTGATCATGAAATATAGTAGCATCATCCATGTCTGGGTGGACGGAACTATCCCATATAGGGTGGGATAGGCTAGAGGATGTCGGCGGTTCCGAAAGTGGGCTAGGTAGGGTCAGGTTGGTCTGACTGGTCTGACTGGTCTGGACCAGACATTGGCAAAACTGTCCCCTTTTCATGAAAATATCCATAACCATCCAACCATATTTTTATTTGACGAGTCAAATGCCGCTTTAGGCCCCTCATGATGAGTTAGTGATTGTGAGAGGGCTTGGCGTGTTTTTAGATAAACTAGCACGGGATAATAGAATTCTCATTGTCTTGTCTTTCCTCTGATGGATCAATGTAGGATCCTAATAACATCGCAGAGTGCGATAATACAGATTATGATCAAAACCATGGTCTTCTTTATAATCATTTTATTTAGGATACCATTATTTTCATAGAGAATGATCCATATTCATAAGTCATTTGTCTCAGTCCAAATTTGACAGTAACTTAGTGGTCTAGAGAATGTATCATATCAAGAGGCTTGGTCGGTCCTCACATATCTTCATTGTACCTTAGGTTGTGTATCATTATAGGTATGACCAATATTTACAACTGAACTGATCCCATATTTTGTAATTTGTTTCCTGTAGGGCCCAAATATTTCCTAGGGATCCCTCGTTGTATAAACCCCTATCTGTGTATCATGATTACATTCTATCCTTTGATACATGGTCTAACCACAGTGCTTTGGGTAATTCTATAAGTGTTCAATATCCGAAGGGCCCAATTTAGTGGGACCTCATTGTGAGGGTCTTCAATGACATTAGAGCTAGAGGAGTGAGTTCTCCCAGAATGATCCTACATTGAGAAGAATTGTGTGACTATATAATGGTTATGATATCGAGACTCCATACCATAGAAATACCAGATGTATCTAAGAACATCATGATATATCAAGAACAAATTTTTTCTCAGATACATTTGGTAGACTTGTCCTACATTTTTGCAGTCATATTGATCGTTGAGTGATATCTCCCCGAATCAAGAATGCTAATAGGGGAACCGTATGGATGGAAATGGATAAGACTGTTTGTCTTGGAATCTGTTATGAGTATACTTGAATGTTATTATTATATGGGTTGTTTAGATATACAAATTTTTATTTGACTATATCCTATTAGTGGTGTTGCCTTTGAGGCCTTTTACATTTTGTTTCGGGGTGCCCTCCTGGGTTTTGTTTTACTCAGCTCTGCACAGGCTTTGCCTGCACTTGTCATGTCATTTGTGGAATTTCGACTCATTTAGGGTGTTTACGATAGACCAGGACTAGGTGGGGAATAGTGTGATCAAATAGACTGAGGTGTGTCCCATTGGATTATAGAAAAAAGTCCAGTGTCAAACCGTGAAGTTGGATCATGTGGGGTTTTTTGTGGATAATCATCATTTCATGGGTTATAGACTCTTACTTTTAGTGATCATGTATTCTAGCCCAGTTGAACATTAAAAAATTACTTCTATCATACTCTATTGTTGGGATATAGTGGAAGGCCTGATTTTTCTTTAATGAGGGTTTTTACATTATATAATCCTTTGGTTTGGACATACGTGTGTGTGTGTGTGTATCTTCATAGGAAAATTCCTCCCATTTATGGGATATCCCTACTCAGTGCTATTTTTCACACCCTAGCCTATGGGAGGTGAGCTTGGGGAAGTCAAAACACTAGCCCCAGGGGAGGAGTCATGAAATATTACTTCTTAAAAAATCTTCATAAATTAATTATATTATTTACACATAAAAAATTAATATCATTTTGAAGAAAATACATTTCATAATATTGAAATGGCTTCACTAAATAATATATTATTTTTTTAATCATTTTTCAATAAATTATTATTGATTTAGAACATTATATTTAAATAATAAATTATTAATACATATTTATAAATACTAATTTTATGGGTATATTGTACTATTCACATTTAAATAATTATTTTTCCATTTATGCTCGATGTGCCATAGTTTATTCCTTTAAAATATCAAGATGATACATCATCCATAGCAAATTAAATACCATTATTAAATTCATTCAACGTATATATAATTATTTATTTCATTATTAATAAATAAGAAAAACTAGTACATATAAGGAAAATTAATTTCTTATGAGTTTGAAATACAAAAAATGCATAATCTATAATGATTTTTATATTGTTCCTTTAGTTCCATAATATAAATCCAATAAACTAAACTTCTAGATTCATTACTAAAACCATGATGTGTATTTTTTTTATAAAATAAAAATTGAACATTACATAGTTCATTATAAAATATACTACCTTTTTGGTCGAGGTTATTTTATTATATAATCCATTGAAAAAATTATTGTTCTCAAATAAAATTATTACAAAATAACCAACAAAATTTGTCTACAAAAGAACCTTAACCATCCTATAAACATCAATGGAACCCTATGAAAAATAATTTAATACATGAGATGATCCAAAAAGAATAGGATTGGATTTCAATTAAGGAATGTAATGTCCATGATTACTTATATGTTATCATTTGCACAAATACATATTTCTCAACCAAAAGGTATAATATACTATCTTTCTGAAAAGATGATATTTATAGATAACATATAAAACATTAAAAACATTTAGGTAGCTTGGGAAATCATTTGTAATACTTAATAATGAATTTAACTATCATGACTACAAAATCTTTTGTTACCCTTATGGATACCTTATAATGTAACCTACACAGCTACCAACGATGTAACCCACATGGATACCTTATGGTGCAACCATCATAGTTACACATTGTATAACTAATTTAGAAAAATCACAATATAATTATTCCCAATGAAGTGGAGAGAGATATCAGTTTTATATTTTGTAATAATCAATTTCCATGAACTATAACATTATTATAAAACATGAATACTTTGTTCATAAAATTATTTCTTTGTGAAAAATAATTTATTTTAAATAATACAAAACAAATAAAAAGTAGACCAAATACTTTAAAATAATAATTTAATATTATTTTGAAAATATAATAAAATTATTTCATCTCAATAGCGAGAATTTTCTGAAATCCCGCATTTATTAAATTAATATTATATATTAATTTTGAAAAAAATTGAAATTTAAAGGAGATTTGTAAAGAAATTTCCTTAAATAAATACTTAAATGAATCCATTTTGAAAATATATGAGGGAATTAGAAAATAAAAAATTTATTTTTGTCTATTTATATAACATTATTAAAACTATTTTGAAGATATTGATATTAAATGGAATTATTTTTTAGAATAAATCATTAAATCTTTTAATTATGGATTTTATTTAAAGAGTTTGTTACCTCTAGATGGACTATATTTAAATATGTTCAAAACCCATGTTTAATGGGTTGAATAGTGTTATTAATTTATTACAGAACAAAATTCATTATTATAAAACATTATATGATATTTATAACAACTTTCTACACATTTATTCCTTATATTTTGGTATACATGTTGTTTTAACTCCATTATTTTCCTTGTTTCCATAGTCGGTTCCTTATGGATTTTTATTTCAACTGGAAATAATACTCAAAATGTGAGACAAATATATATTTATGTATTTTCATATAATTATATGGTAATTTAAATATCCCAAAATTATTCTAAAGGGAAATGAATGCGCATTATCCATAAAGATGATGAAATGATCCACCTTGGTTGATGATTTGATTTTTAAGAATGGAATAGATAAATAATATTTTAATGATAGATATACCATTAAGACAATAATATATATATATATATATATAAACATTATAGTTTTTTATCATTAAAATATTTATTGGGTGTGTGTTCTGGCTATAGGTTGCACAGAATTTAAAATATATAATAAAATTTACCTCTCAAATATATATCATTGAGGAACATCATAAACACTTGGAATTGGAATTTATCTGAGACTAGAAACATGATAATGTGTAATGGAATGAGATTAAGGAAATATTGTATAATATAGTTGAGAAATATGAATAAATTTGATGAAATTAATTGAAGGAATGAGTTACCTTTTGAAGTTGGGTAGAAAGAAAATTTAGTAACTTTATAAAATAATAAAATATAACTTGTCTATCATTGTATAAAGTAATTCAACTGGATCTATAATAATTTGAAATCACATATTACATTGAATAATTTCATTTTTAAATTTTCATTATTTATTTTATTTTTATTTTTATTTTTATATATGAAATATTTAATTGATGAAAAATATTTTGTTTCAAAAGAAACCGTATAAAAAACTATGAGTTAAAATCATAAAAAATTGAAAAGATGAAAATTTATTTTTATTCGATACTTCTAATATCACAATAATAAATAAAATTATTTAATTAATACTAAAATATAAAATTATATTTATTTTAATATTTTGAATATCTGTTTTTTCTTTTTCTGTTATATTAATAATTACTCCATCAACATTGTGGATTCCTTTAAGGTATTTATTTGTGTTTTTTAAAATATAAAATTATATTTCCCAAAAAAGATAAATTTTTTATATGTAAAATGAATATTTATGTTCCAAAATAATTCAACAAAACAATATATTAAAATATTATATTAATCTAGAACTATAGTGTGAACAACTTGAATATCTTTTAAATAAATATTTATGAACAACTATAATTCATTTTAAATAAAATATTATAAATCATTTAAAGTTTCTGAAATCACTGCAAAAAATCCCAAATTATAATAAAAGTAAGATATTTCTACAAAAATACCCATCCAACAAGATTTATTCAGATCATTTGGTCATTTCTAAGTTCATATATTTTCAACTAAAATCACATTGTTTGTTTTTCTTCTTCCTGCAAAAGTAGTCCATTAATATTTCATAAGAATTATTGTTAATTATTTAATATATAAAAATTAAAAATAAATAAATTATATTAAATATAATCATTTAAATTTAGTCATTAATAATAATTAACCAATTACTTGTCAAGGAAACTAAATTGTTTCGTTAACTTGTATTTTCCTATCATGTTCAAGTATTATACGGGTATTTGGATTAGAATATAGTCATATAACTCTACCATTAAATAATATATTCCAAAAATATAATTTTATATAATAATTAAAAAATTATTCAATAAAATAACTTTTTTCTATCAATTATTTTCTATAAGGAACCAAAATAGGCTTTTCAAATTCTACACAGACATTGCGTCAAAACTAACAGTGATTTTTATACATAGCAAGAAAAAATTTATAACATACATGTTATAAATTTTTAAATGAAAAATATTCATATTATAATTTTATTAATTAGAAACTTTCACAATTTTAATAAATATTACATCAAATTTATTTCTTGGAATTATCAAAAATATAAAATATTTTTTAAAAAATGTATTTTTATTATTCACAAAAACATTAATGGTAGTTAAAAATTGTAAAATTTTAACCATGGATAATTTTTGTATGGTTACATAAAAAATAAATTTAGTTTAATGAAATTCATCTTCTAAAATATCTTGAAATTAATTATATTATCATTATATTAAAAAATATATAAATCATTTATTATGTAATCATATTTCTGAAAACTAAAATGGCTTTCTTGAAAATTATTTTATTATTTTATAATAATTTGAAAATAAATTAATATCTATTTAGACAATTATATTTATTTGATAAATAATTTATTCCTACTAATACCCACTAATTTAATAGGTAGATTATACATGCCACATTTAAATAATTAGTTGTTAATTTAACATAGATGTGGCAAATTAGTTTTTTTCAAAATTTTAAGATATAAAATTATAAAAAAATAGGTCACTATAGAATATGTCTCCTAGAAATAAAATTGAAAAGAAAAATTCATTATCGCTTTAGTAATCATTTGAATGATAATCCCAATTAATGAATAAAATTTAATTCCACATAATTTACCTTTAAGTGAATTATATTAATGATAGGAAATTTAAAATAGGAAGTATGTACGCACCACTAAAATATGTTAGGTTTGTAAAATAACATAAGTCTAAAATAATGAAATTGGAGGAAAAATCCCTTACTATATTTCTCAATATCCTTATTACATTCTCAGACAACATGTATATTACATATAGGTATAATATAAAAATATTATAGAATAATTATTATATGTCATATCATATATGATTAAATTAGACTATTTATTACCTATTTGTTAAGAATTTCTTGTTAAATTCACATTCCATGTAATAAAAAAATTATTTTTATTAAATGATTTCATTTATTTATTTTATGTCCTGCTATGTAGAGCATGGTTTCATTATCTCCAGAATGATAACTATGATAATTAAAATATATATTCATTATATTTATATTTATAGTTATACATCAAATTATGATTTAGGACATTAAATACAACAATCATAGAGATGATAGGTCCTACGTCTGTTTGAATGTTATATCGATTTTATCGACTCATAGAACAACATAAATATATATAATGTATCATCCTTAGAGAGTAATTATTATTTAAATATATATCACATATAATTGTTATATCTATATTACCATCCATGTGATATGAATGTTAAAATTTAATCATATTGATTCATAATGAGAAAATCCATCGTACATATGACCAATGTTATCTTATTCCCATAGAATCGAATGTAAAATTGTATATGTGGTTTCATAATTAAAAATGAATAATTATATCAAAAATATAATATATAAAAAATTAATACATGAATAAGTCTTACTGATTTAGGTGGATTTGAAAAATGAAATACATCAGTTTACAAGGAACCAGACTACTATGAACATGATTGATAGATTTTTCCCCATTTTATAGACGATAAGACAAATATAGGTAAATTAATCAGAACAATAATTTTTTATTAAATGTTATATTCTATTTTAATTATATTTTAATTACTATGAAACTTTTTACGGTTGTTAGGGGAGGATAAAATTTAATGATCTTAGAAAATTCAATTACCATCCATTAGAACAACCACCTATTAATTTATTAGTTAAGACCGTAAGGTTTGTATTTTATAATTAATATAATAAAAAATAATGACTATGTTGGGAGGGACATTTTTCAAGGTTTTTCATATAAATATATATAGTGATTTCTTCCAAATTGAAGGGATGTGGTTTATATTAATATTTTTGGAATGCAGTTTTTATACATACCCAAATGTATAAAAATATAGGATGAAAATCTCACTCAATGTGTCCCAAAAATGTAAAATATCCGAGTGAAGGTAAAATGTGGTTGATTCATAAATAAAAAACATGTTTTAAACATGTTTCCCTTTCATTTTTTACTTAATTATACCAATTGAATTTTTACAGGAGTAACTGACATATTTTTATTTACATATAAAATTTTATCTCTACAAATATAAAATTGATATTTTTTAGATAAATATGTTCTATTTATTAAAAAAATTATTTCATAATTAATAAATTAAATATGTATGTGTCTGGAAAAATAATATTAACATACGAACATATAATGTGAAGGACCATGTTTTAACATTAATTAAAGTAATTAAATTTCTTTGGTTATTAATATTTTTGGAAAAAAATATAAATGAACATATTTAATAATATAGTTTTTTATTATTATAAATATTTGATCAATTTTATCAAATTTAAATCATATAAATTTTCATATTTTTTTAGGATTAATCCTATAGAGATGATTTAAAAAAGATGTTTTCCAAAGATATTTTTTTAAAAAATTAAAGAAATTAGTGATATCAAATTAAAATATAAAATTATTCCAAAAAATTAATTTGTATTAATAAATATATAATTGAAATATTTTTACTTTTAAACTAAAATAAATACAATTTTGATGTTTTTAAATGAGATTATCATATTGGAACTTCTTCATTAAAATAATAATTTTGACAATTGACTGAAATAATATTATTATTATAACCATCAGAATAATGAAATCTATGATACTTTTGACATTATGATTTTAATTATGAAGAGAATTTTTTCAAATAAATTTAAATTTTTATAAAATATTATTTTTCTATATTAGTGCAAGATGTAAAGAAACTGTTTTTTTGAGAAAAAAAATTATTTAATAATATAGTTAGATTTATAATTATATAATGTAATAATAACTTATAATAACAATGCTAAAAAATAAGATTGTATATTTAATATATAAATTTCTATTGAATCCCTCACTAATAGTGTTTTGTTTATTTTATAAAGATAAAACATATTAGTGATCATAAAAATACTATTTCTAAAAAAATTCATTTATTTTCAAAGGGGATTTATTTTCATTTATAACTAATTTGTAATTGTTGAAATAATTATATATATATATATATATATATAATATATTTGCAAAATTTTGTCATTCTAATTCATTCAATATATTCCTATTGTAAGGTGATAATATATTATATAAAATAATAATATTTTGTTACTATGTCACATTTTGTTTGAAATAAATGTTTCATGTAACAAATTATATTGAAGAAATTAAATTTATTTGTAAAAAAATATATATTTTAGATAATTTAATGGTGTTATTTGATAGCCCCATTAAAATTAATTACTCAGATGAAATTACATGCCCCATTACAAAATTCTATGAATACTTTTACCACCTCATGTCCTCATATTCCAATGAAGCTTCTTCAAGCTTGAGGCTTCACACAATAACAATAACTATGTCAGTGGTATTACATTTTAGAAATTTATCTCTATAATATAAAATTTCCACCATCTTCCCCGGATGATATTGATCATTCACTTGTTGTATGAACTTTGACTATTTTAATGATATGGATCCGTTATTTACGTCCATAATAATGATACATGGAACAGGCAATTTACATGAGAGTGGTTTGGTGTAAGTGACAATAAAAAACCCACCATTCTGATATGATCAAGAATTTAAGAGGGTCTGATATATCTACGAATAAAAAAATACATTTATATAATAAAAAAATTCATCTTCTATTTGTGCTTCATTCAATTTCAACATCATCTCTTACTCTACAACATTAATATTACTTATGATTTTTATTTTATTCTTAGAGTATTAAATTAATAACAATATCTATATTTCATTCCATAATCCTCTAATTATTAACCAAAACAAAGATAGATTGCACAATTTCTCCAATAACATCTAAAAATGTATTTGTATTATTTTCAAAAATAGTTAACTTAATGGATTCTGTGAAATTTTGACAAAAAATATTTAATTCATTGATTGAAATTATTTTTTCTAATATCATTCCATGATAAAAAATAATTATAATATCCTATAATATCATATACCAAATTATATATATATTACCTAAATGCTCATGAAAATTAAAATAAAAACATTAATGCTTCTAAAATTAAATTCAATATTTATTTCATAAAAAATAGATTAGTATAGAAGAAAACATATTCATTATTAATTTTATATTATCCATGAACTGATATAAATACATATATTGATTAAAAATATAAAATGAGATACCATTATTCAAGAATATATTTATAAAGAGATAATCATGGCACAAAACTACAAAAAATTTTACACATGGAATCATAGTATAAATTTTTTAGAGATCGTTCATACAAAATAATATATGAAATTCCTCACTATAGTGTGCCCCAATTATCATGGGACACTTCAGTTATTGTTATTACATAATCTTTACCTTTTCCCATTTTCTTCAAAGGTTATTTTCTAATATAATTCTCACTATCCCATGATTTAGTTTATTCTGTTACATTTTTTAGTTACTATTTTCAATTTAAATACTACATCATGTGGACTATTTTGTTAATATATTTATCCATTTATTCCATCAATTAGTCTCTTCTCATCGCTATTACATTCTCTTGATCAATGTACATGATTCCCACACATGCATGCCCATCTTGATCTCTTCAGAAGTTCATCTTAGTGATTGTTCCAATATTTATATCATATAGGTGATTGAAACAACATTCCACCATATGACATATTTGTTACTTCCTTGGAATCAATAAATTGTTTCTTCTCAAAACCACGGGAATGGTTGTAATCTCTAATTTTCATTTAAACCAACAGTTAGCATGAAATTAATTGTTTTCATCTAGTAAAGTCTCTTATAGATAATTATTTTTTAAAACATAGATTTAGGCAACCAAATAATTGATTAGTATTTCATTTAGGGATCATGATTAAACCATAATCTTTTGTTTCATGATTTAAAAAATAACCATCATACGTATGAATAGAATCATTATAACTTGTTTGAGATCATTAAATCCATTAACTAACCTAGTAAGTCTAATTTGAAAGTTGTATTTACTATAATATATCCCCTAAAAATAATCGCATTCCATGGATTCAATTTCTACCTCTTGACTCATATTCTTAAATAACATCCTCTATTTATAAAATATTCCATACAAGTGACAGATATTGATAATTATTTTTTCATGAAACAAACACTAAAAAAGTATAAAATATTTTTAGTGGTACAATTCCATTGCTAAATGAAAAGTGGAGAAATGGTACCAATAAAATCATACGGAAATTTGCACAGGTATCACCACATCAAAAATCATTCCCTATATTTCTCACTTGGAATTCCAGCATAATTAATTTCATGAGAATAACATGAGAGCATAAAAAAGTGTTGTTCATTCCAACTTCAAAATAATATTTTAGTTCATGTAGACTATCATTTAATTTTCCATTACATTTAAAATTATCATGATTCCATCAGGTCATATCCTTTGAAAAAAACAAAAAAAAGGGTGTGAAACTATAAACACAATTGGAACACATATATTCAAGAAAAATAATTAATATCATGTGTAAATAATGTCATCATATTTTAAATCTATGGCTTTAGTTTTATATCCCTAGTCATATGTGATTATCATATATTCAAATAATTCATAATGGTTCATCATAAAAATATGAATCAACCAAATCATATCCCCCAAGAATATAAAACATGTTGTACCATAAGGGTACGATCACCCTACACTAAAATTCCAGACAAAATATAATTATACAACTCTTCTTGGGGTTGTAACCCTTATATTCATCTATTCCATAACCAAATCCACATGTAAAATCTTGATATTTATTTATTTACTATAAAACAACTTCATATTTCCTTTATCAGAATTTAATGATTTTATGTAAAGTATTTTTAGGGAAAAAAATATAATCCAAGATTCATTATGGTAAACTAAACATTTGGTATTATATCAATAAAAGGGTTCCCTTATTTTCATAAATATATATAACATATTTATAAAAGAATATTCATTAAATATCATATATATCCATTCCAAACTCATATTGGAATTGTGTATTTTGAAAAATAGATACATATAAAAAATGTATGTATATGAATTATATAAGCTCTCACTACGTTCTTCATAACAGGAACCCCATGCAGACAAGTTACTCATAAAAGCATTCTTAAAATTAGGTGAATATAATGATATTTAAGGCTGACCATATATGCTATATTTGGGTAAACAAGGGATATATTAATATAACATTAAGAAAAGGTTATATGAACATGAAAATAAAATATTATAACCATACCATAAATATCATATATCATAAACATGACTCATGGAATATATCAGGGGAGTTAATAAAATATGAATCATAATGGAACCAATGAACATGAGGAATGAGAAAATAAAATTGTAATAAGATAAACATTTATAGAATATAGATAATATTAAAAAATTTAAAAATGTATGATGTTCCATAGTTTAGTTAAATACATGAAATCCTGACCCAATATAAACTTATGGACATGAAATTTGGTACACACATGAAAATATAGACATGAATAATGTCCCACACATAACCTTATAGACATGAATTATGGCCCATGAACAAAATTATTTAATATAAAACTAATCTTATGTGTAACAATTTGTTCTATGAATAACATTGCAGACTAGAAAAAAAGATCACGCGGAACATAATTAATTCATGAGATGTCCATCATTAACCCTTGAATTGAAATAATATATAAGTTCCAATCGTAAAAAAAATCCAAACATTTTTATTAAAAAATATCAACTAACATTATTAATATTATATCCCAGGAAGATAAATGTTTTATATAAGGATTTCATCATAACATAACGTAATACAGAAAATTAGTCAATTAAAATTTCATCATTTCAGAATATCATATGCCATTAAAAAGAAATAATTTTCATAAATATCATGTAATAATAAACAAAAATCATATATATAAATAATAGATATAGTGAAATTGTATCATATACACTATTAAAAAAATATCACTAGAGGATGTCATTAAAAATATAATTATTTTCTTAACGATCTCTCAAAACATTTCTTTACAAAAATATTATTACCAATTTTAAAATCACTTTTTAAAAATAATATTTCACTCAAAATTTTCATAAAAAATTTCTTTGAAAATAACAATTGAATAATATTATGTAATATTTACAATATTGAGTTGTTATGATGATGAGATATTACATTCATACCAAACACATTGATAGAATGATTCCTTTGGTATTTTTAGAAAAATCCAAATAGAATTTTCTTAAAAATCAATAAGAATTATACCTTTATGAATGATATTATAAAAGTAAAAAAAGTATAAAATGGATTTTGAAAAGAAAGTGGAAAATAAAAATATTTTTAAGAACATTTTTAAATTTTTTTGATATTGATGAAAAAGTTTTTTTGGCTGAAGATATTGATAAAATCGGTTTTCCTTCGAAACCATAACTTGTACATTTGAGTACATAACATGAAAAAGTGAAATAAAATATTATTCTAATTAAATTAAAGTATGAAAATAATATTCAGTATTTTATTTTTATATATATCATATTATATCATCATAAAAGAATAACCATAAACAAAATGAATAAATAATAAGAATGAAACATCAAACCATTAAAACCATTGTATCTATTTAATGATAAACCCAGAATGGAATGAAACCATGATGGATATTTATGTCCACAAATTATCAACATAATAATAATATATTACATTTATGGGTATTATATGAATGTCATGAAATATTAAATTGGTGAATATGACATATATCTCCATGAAATAAAAGGGAGACTATAAATCTTTTACTACTTTCTTACTAATTTAAATCATGATCCCCATTAATAAATAACATAAAATGAGAATTTACATGTAATTATAATAATTATATTTATGATATAATGGGTTAGAGTGTTCTTACATACACCCCTTAAATGAATTTCTGTGGATAACATGTCATTTTTGACAAAGTAGGCAATTCGAGAAAAATACATTACCACATATATGATGATCCTTAATTCATATTAGAGACTATAATATAATAAACATTATATTATTATAAATATATTATAGTGATATAATTTTTTATCATAAAACAAATAATTTACATATGACATTTTATTAAGAATTTTTAATGATTCCGTAATAAAAATATATTCTAGGTTACAATTGTATAGTATTTTATGTATGTTTTGGTTTTTTATTTTTTTCTAATTTACATTGAACATTGTTTCTATATTCACCAGAATTTTATTCTTGGTCTTAACATCAAATAAATTCTTTATATTTGTATTTATATTAATCCAATATATTTATTGATAGATAATTAAATACACTATTCCATGAGAAAGTATTTTTAGGTATGTATTAATGATTTTTACCTTTTCTAAAAGGATGGGATGAAGGAAAAGAAATTAATATTAAAAAAATAGTTAATTTTATAATAACTACTAAATAGAAAAATAAAATTTATCCTCATTATCTTTAATATAATCATAATTTAAAAAATTAATCAATTCGTATCATGAGGTGTTTGTACACCACACACTAGAGTGACATTATGGTATTACCACAGGATGGAAATAAAAAAGGAATATTTTATTTAATAATTATATAAGTATAATATTTTCTTAAATATCATATATAGTAAATATTTACACCATTCTATCCAACCATGAGATCATCTGATGGAAAATAAATTATAATAGTTTGTGAGGTTGCAGTCTACCATATAGAAGTTCAGTGATTTTGTTCCCCATATCTTAAAGAGGATAAGTATAATCACTTAATATAAGACATATACACTTAATATAATATTGTATTAATTATTATATCAAAGAAGGTTGTAAGAGGAGTAAAAAAGAAACATACATATATGATAATTACCATTGTTTAGTACAACCTATTTTAGTGGGTGGTTTTTTGAGATGAATAAAATCTCTATAATATGGATTACTATTATGGGGAGAGATTATGGAAGGGTTTCATTTATCCAAATTTCTAGAAATATGTGATTTTGTTAAGTGAAGTAGTTCCCAATTACAATTGAGGAGTGAAATTCATTAAAATCCCCAAAACTATTTTATAATGGGAAGTCACTATCACTAAATCATCATCAAACGATAATAAATAATGGAATGGATGGAGGAATTTATTATCCAATCCTCTAACAAAAAAACATTCTTTAAATTTTGTATTCCGTAGGAGTTATGTCTACTTAAATTTTCCATTTTCATTTTCACCACGGTAATAATTAACATTATGTATAATAAGGTAATTAAACTATTAAAACCAAAATAAATGATATATAATAGATTATTTGGATCAATTTATTCGGTATATTAAATAAATTTATTATAAATAATATATATTATTTATGAAAAATAATTTTATCATAAACGCGAGTAACACAAAAAACAAATTTTTAACATTAATTTCAATGATTGATCATTATTGTCTTTATTATTTTTTGGAGAAAAATATAATATTATATTTTTATATAAAATATAATATTATCATTTCAAATATTAAATAAATTTTACCAAACCCAAATCAATGATGTCATAGAATTATATATATGATGTATCTCATAGATACGATAAGAAAGTAGGATTCCAATGATAAAATTTTCAAATCCATATAATGTTTGAATATTTAAATAAGACAATAAATTGATTCTAATTTTTAAAACCTAACACATGTCATGTGTCAATCCATAATGAACCCCTTCCCACCTCTATATGGCGGGGACAGTGATATACATTGAAGGCAAGACAAACTCTCTAGGGCCTGTTCCAAAGTACTTATAACGACACACACAACAAACTATAATAAAAATTGTAGAATGAGAGAAGTAAAAGATTATAAAATATTGTAAATAAACTAAATAAGAATAGACCACTAAATATTACATGTACATTTATGTTATATAAAAGTAAAAAAGGTGAAAAAATACATTCCCAACCAAAAAAGTTTCCCAACCTGACAAAAACATTGAAAGTAGAATAACTGAGAGAGCCCCACTCCTAGATCCCAAGCTATAACAACGATACATGGTCCAAGAAACTGTATCCCAAATCTCCTATGATATAGTCATTAATCATATGTATTTTTTACATAATGAAATATATGTGCAGGTAAATCCCGTGCATGGTTGAGTATAAACATAACTAGTCAAACACCCCAAAAGCTGGATGGGGAAAAGAATGATATACCATAGTAAAGGAAAATAGTACATAGAATAATGTATATATAATGAGTACCACTCAACCAAATAAGAGAGGGATGTATGATCATCCAACCACATGGATCTATAAATGATGAGAAGATTAAATTCTATTCATTTCTATGCTACCTATAATAGGATAGTAAACTCATCCAAGCATGATAATCTAGACATGAAAAGCCCATGGCATACCCTACGCATCTTCACCACTCTCAGAGGAAGAGTAATCAAATCCCATAGAGTGGGTACAATAATAAGATATATATATATATATATTCAATTATAGAAACCTAAATCATAGAGAAAGGGGATCTCTATATCATTGCATAGTCAAAGAAGAAGAGTCTCCTGCAATTCTAAAAGTATCCACCTACGATATCCAGCATCACACCCATCTACCCTGAACATTAAAGTTAAAGGGAATAAATTAACACACTTTGATACACTCCTATTTGAGTGACTCGGTCCCACCTTCATGGTTTTAGGTCACGTCATAATGTCACATCTCAGTTGGGAAATATCACTCTTACCTGTAAATCCAAATTTATGCCAGGAACATATCAGCGTTGATTTGAATGTCCAAGTGGTAGTGTCTCATGGTTAATGAACTAGGGATAGCTGGGCTGGAGGTTTCCACTTTAGTGTCATTGAGGAGCAAAGCGTAGCCCAGCTGGAGGGTGCCACTCTGGTGTTGACGAATACCTAGGACCATACTGACATGATAATTCCACTCTAGTGTCATTGATGACCCCTGACCCCCACAGCTTGAGGGTTCCAATCAGAATAGGTTGAAAGCTGATACCCATACCAACTAGTGGGTTCTACTATAATGTCATCGAGGACCCCTACCCAGCCCAGCTGGAGGGTAACAATTGGAAGACTCTGATATTTCTGTCTCATCACAATTGTTGTCAAACACCACCTGAAGATGCTTCATTCATGGGACACCATTCTTCTTAACTCGAAATATGAAATTTTTATCACCATCATGTTCCACATGGGAAAACACAAAGATTAAGCTATTTAATTTTATGTATCAGATAACCCTTGGAAAGTGCGCTTTTGAACAAAACACACCTAAATAGGTCATCATGGGGCCCGTGGATTGAACTCAAACATTAAAATCTCTAACTAACCCAAAAAGATCCATCTAATTGATAAAATAATTTTTCCTTAGAGGACATGTCAATTGGATGATCCATGCAGAAGATAATGTCATTTGAAAATTCCCCACAAAGACCAGCTGAGACACACATACGATAGGTTGTCGACCGACAACCACTATCTGTCCACCTAATGTAGGGTTCAACCATAGGGATTGAAAATAATTCGAGTGGAATCCCGTGTTATAATATCCATGATCTTTCCACTGGTCGCGTAGAACCTCCATAATGATAAATTGCTGCTGTGGAATATCTAAATCGGTCGCAACAACTAGCCATTTGGTAGCTCCAGGTTTTGCGGCATCATAGTCGACCACGACTAGGGTATGCTACAACCGACCTGGGATCCAACCCCATTTTATCCTAGTGTGTTGGCCACAACCCACATTGTTAAGGCCCAACCCAATTTGGCATGCCCTGACTCACATTGTCCTGACCTGCCATCAAATAGATTTTCCCGACCCACACCACATCATTCAACACGACGCCCGACATCAATTTTTCTAACTATCCCCCTTTTCCCCTGTGGGTGTTTCCACCTCAGGTCACACCCCTAGCCCCCACCCAGCCGACCAATGGCCTTGGTCCTCTTGCCACCACCACACCAAGGCTGGTTGCACTATGGCCCATCGTCACTGAAACCTTTACGGTTGTTCCTTTTTTGTACCACCGGGCCACATCCAGGTGTCTTATAAACACATGAAAAATAGAAATGGGATCCTTGGATCGATAAAATCATAAATCCAATATCCTCTCGATGATCTGTTTATTATTTGAAATATCCAAAATTTACAAGTTCTTTCAGTGATGAACGGAAAGGACCACAATATTAAAATGGATTCAAGCAATGTTAGATGGTTTTGTTAGATCATCTATTGATGAAGGTATTTAAAAGAGAAGAAAAAACAGAAAAAGAACAAATTTTCAATAAATAATTTCATTTATGAAAATTAAAAGGAATGAATCCTACATTATTCTGATCCATTCACCATTGAAAATGTGTTCACTATTCTTCTGTTGTGATCTGTCGAAGACACAACGAATGTTTTTTCATGATATACTAAATGGAGGATAGGATGAGGGAATCATCACTGAATGTGTATTATGATTCCTACCATTTCATAATTCTAATAATCCCATATATATAGAATTTAAACTAAATACCTTCAAATGGTCGCATGATCTGAACATCCCATGCCCTCCAACATTAGGTAGCTCTTTAGTGAAATTACCCATTATAAACTCAGCGACTATCTCGTAATTCCAATCAGGGGACCAGTTCAAATGTTTTTTGATATGATTTCTAAGATAAAATAATTAAATTTAATTATTTTATTTCTAATTATGCCCATGGGTGACTTTTTTCATATAAGTCCCACATCAAAAAATGTTATATACCGCCTAGGGTAAACACCACATTCTGTAGTCAACTGTGCCCCAAATTTTCTGATCTATGTTACCTTATAAGAGTTACCCTGTTTTCGTCTCTTGAAAAGTATAGAATATAACAAATATTTTTTTCTTAATTTAATCCCTGCACATGGGTCCTTGGAATCACACGTTGTTTTAATGCCTACCTCTATAAATATTTAAATTAATATTTCAATGTCTTACAAGGTTGAAATTGGATTTCTAAATGATTCCCTTATTCATGTTTTTCATCCGTGAAAATAAATAATAAAAAAACATAGGATATTAAGCTTGCATCATTCTCTCCCATTACTTGGAACTCTCCTGCATGTTTTTGTGCTACTACTTACCACGGACCAATGGGATGGTCCATACATGTAAAGTACACTCCATTCAATTCTCAATCACTACTTGGAGATCTCTAAAGCTAGCTCCAACATCAAATTCATGCTCATCCTATTCGATGATGTGAAACTGATCCTGTATGTATCTCCTCAGTTATAAAAGTTGGATGATTTCATGCACCTGATCCAACTATGGTGGTTCAAAAAGGATGCAGAAAACTACGCCATCCATCTGCATGATCAAAACAACCCGATGAACATAAAGGATAAATTTTATCCCCAACATAACCTCAACATTCCGCAACCTATGGAAACTCTCAGGAAGAAATGGTCCCCCTAATCAAACTCCATGGGACTACAATGACTGCCTGCATAGCATCTTTGTCTGTTTTTGTCCATCTTTATCCACTCATAGATGACTTGGACATTCTTCATCGCTCTCTACACTAAATTTATGCCCATGAGAGATGAAACTCCAACCTCCATATTTTACAATGGTGAACTGCAGGGTCTCCAAAATAGGGCATCAAAAGGATCCATACTGATAGCATAGTGTTAGATGTTATTATACTCAAACCCTACCAAAGGCATGTGATCCTCCCACATCTAGAAAAAATCTAACTTGAAATCCCTCAACCTACCCTCCACCACATAGATAGTGCATTGGGTCTGGCAATATATTTTGTGGTGAAAGCCTATATTCATCCGCAGGTAGGTCCGGAATGCTTCCCGTATTCTTCTCCACAATTGTGATGTAAACTACAAATCATGATTAAATAAAATCTTTGATGGTACCCCACGATCGAGGATTATCTCCCATATATGAAACCACCACAAAATCTCAACTAAACACGGATCTCTAATTCATATAAATCCACCAACATTGTCATTTGGTACACTATAACCCAAATAGAATCATTTTCCTTCACTTTTATATGAATCCCTGTGACTAAGTATAGGGATATGTTTCCTCATTTAAACTCTAGGATCTCAAGAGGGTATAATAACCCCGCTAGAACCTGATGCTTTACATTCAATTTTTACAGGTTGGGAATTGTGAGACGAACTCATATACACTTCATCAAATGATAGACCACCAAAATAACTATTTATGATGCCAATAAATATTTCCTACACTAGGATGCAATGGTAATAGACGAGAGTGGAACACCCAAAACATCTCTTCTTTCTTCTAAACTAGAAGCACTATTTGTACTCAGACACGATTTGATGTTTTCTTCATCAGAATATCTATCTCGTGCATTGCCTATATAAATGTAATCATGAAAAAATAGCATTTTACTAATCCTAGTTGATACACTCCCAAAAACTCAGGGGTTGATGGAGTTAGAAACATTGGCTATAGAAAAACAATACCCTCCTATGATAATAGGGTAAGCTAGAGAAGAGTTATCTACTCTGAATCTTCCTACAAAAGATATTCTTGAGACTTCCTACTAAATTAATATTCGATAAAATTTACCTTCCATAGATTATATACTATATCAAATTCATTGTCCTACATGAACTCCATCCAATGTCACTACATCTAGTTCATGTATCTATGGGTGAAGATGGAACTGAGGCTCCAGTGGTCCATGTAAACCACGAAGCGCTCTGCCATAAGGAAGTGTGTACATATCCTTAGAAGTAAGACTACCACATATAGCACTATTTCATGAGTCATATTGTTATTCTCATTGGTTCTCAACAAACTTGAGCCATATGAGATTACTACCTCTCATTGCACAAACCTGAAACTGAGCCCAACTCCTAAAGAATTGCAACACAGTTCAAACTCAAAATCATCCAATAGTAGTGTCAAAACTGAATCACTCATCTTCCTCTTCCTCAACTCTTAAAAGGCATTATTTCACTACTTAATCCTTATAAATGACTATACCTTCCGTGTTAGAGAAGTCAATGGGACATCAATCATGGTGATTCTTGCCACAAATATCTGATATTACCCTTCAAAACAATGATATCTTCACACCACTAACACATTATTGGGTGGCTCCTAGCATATCACTACATAGAATATTTATGGTTCCATGGAAAACAATTGTTTAAAAATGATATGACCTAATAATTGAACCTAATTAATCCAAAATTGGAACTTCAAGAGATATCAATAAAACTGGTTCTCTAAATGTAAATCAAGAACCATCCTCAAGTGATATGCCTACTCCTCCTCTGATGTATAGTGGATGAGTATTTCATTGATAAAAACACCAAATATTGTTCCATTTATAGATGGAATATCATGTTCATAAAACCAATAATGATTGTGGGGTCATTCATCACACCAAAGGGAATCACTAAGAACTCTTGGTGCCCATAGTGAATTCAAAAGGCCAACTTCAGAATGCCAACCTGATTAACCCATAATTGGTGGTAGCTAGATCTGAGATCAATTTTGGAGAACCATATCCCACTAGGAATCTTGTCAGAGATTTCATCAATTTTTGGAAAGGGTACTTTCTCTTTATCATGTCTTGGTCCATGCGACGATAATACACACAAATCGATATGCTCTCATCTACCTTACTCAGGAACATAACTGGAGCTCCAAGGGGGACACAATAGGTCTGATTAAACTTTTAGTTTGAAGGTACTCCAACTATAACCGTAGCTCCCGATTCTCAGTGAGTTCCATCTGATATCCCAAAAAAGATATTATGGAAATCCTAGTTTTCAATCAATTCAAAACTCCAACTCTGTCCTTAGAGGTAGCTTCATATCATCTTCCTGGAATACAACCATATTTTCCTTTAAAACAAAAGGTAAATAGATTCATGAAGAGTCTTCTGCACGAATGGTTCTACTCACTAAGTAATCAGTGAAAGATTGTAGCCTCATTCTCACAATACTTGTTTGTTCGACTATAAGGTATCTTTCACCGAGAAAAGTGTACCTTGTCTTCTCAATGTTTTGTATATTACCTATAACGACCCATACTTTACATACATTGTTAATACTTCAAAATTGAAGCATACTTATTACAACATATGACAAAACCACAAAGGACCGTATAGGTATAGTGTCTTTAGAAACTGGGAAACATAAACAACTGGTTCATAAATCTTATACAGTGTCTCCCATTTATTTCATCATATCTAGGGTCCCTTTTAGCATATTCTACTTAATATCCATCTTCCTGAACTGGGGAAAAGAAAACATAAAAGGGTGAGCTCAAACGCTCAGCAAGGGCAAATAAAGGAAATAAAAATCATATCATATCTTTTTGAAAATCATAACCTGCAAAAGAGATCATAATATCTTAACATGGAACAAATCATAGAAGTGAAAATGAGATCCCCATAATCATAACATAAAACTTGAAACTTTGTGGCATGCACACATAATCATGGAAAATCATTTCTTGTTAGTCATGACTCATTTCCAAGACTATCTTAGTGGACAAAGTCCCTTTCTGAACCGAGTAACCCTCGTTTCAGTCCTGTTTCACTGAACCGGTATAACCTACCGTTCCATCCCGGTCTATATCATGAGATATAAAATCTTTACCCAATGCATTGGAAGGAGATATAGGTCCCACCCATCTCATAATGATATCATTCTTATGTGTGCCATAAAATCATAAATCATACATCATTGCATAACCCATGTAATAAAAATGGGATTCTTAAACAACATGACATCATAAAACCATTCATATAAGATAAAGGAATTCATAAACATAATTCCATAACAACATAGTCAAATCAATGTAAAAATATGGATAGAAACAGAACCCTTTATTATCTTAGAGGGAAAATAATTTTGATAAAACACTTGAAATGAATTCATGAAGAAAATATCCTTTCTTCTCCAAATCAATTCTTTTTCACAAAACATCATGCAATTTTAAAAGAAAGAGATTTTATTGAAAATAGTATTGAAATATTTTGGAGGATGGTTCATGAAAATAAGGCTTTATAAAACCGTAAAAATCAGTTTGTTCCGTATAAGTTAAAAAAACATTCTTCTCATTCTTTTGTCAGAAAAGTCAAAAAGTACCTCGTACGAAAATCGACAAAAGATTCCATTCATATCTTTTACTAAAAACTCACCGAAGGGTAAAATAGGATTTAAACAATTGTAGGTGAATGGAAATAATATTACATATTGAAGAAACATGGATGTGGATGATAAAATACACCCCAGTAAATACTTACGAATAAACAATCTCGGATAAAAATGAGATTGTGATATTTCCCTTACCTTAGGTCCGATTTGCTTTGTACGTGTCCGAAGCTCCTGTATAATGGTTTAAATAATGTTATTGACTTATTCCAGAATCATACATATTGATATGATATCATATATGGTCATATTCTTAGCTTCTTGTTAGTAATATTTCATTGTTACTTGTTACTCGGGTCTTTATTGCCTTTTGTTCTTATGCGTGTTTTGCCGAATAAATTCTTATTCTTATTTTAAGGTTATAGATACCTTATATCCAGAATGTTATTAGTGTAACATATATCATATTTATTCATTCAATTAATTTATATAATTACTATGTAATGATGATCATGTAGAACGAGTCGCATCACATCGTGGAGACGGTATTCCGTACGTACGCACGAGTGATGATATCGTTCCTATGACCATGAAATTGTATTGGAGTATATATATATTATTTCAGTATCAATATTACTTTATAATAATGATAAATAGTTACTCATTACACCATTATACCCATCCTTGTAAAGTGATGGTGGAGAATAGATTACACCACGGCGTGGAGACGGTATTCCGTACGTAAGCACGCGCGGTGATTTCATTTTTCCGTGGGATGGATAGAAGGTGAATTAGGGTTGTTTCATATTTATAATAACATATAAGTATGTATGTAATACTGATGTTATTACTTTATCATGAAACAACTAAAGAAGAAGAAGTTGAAGAAGAAAGAAATTGAAAAGATCGGTAATGGATATTACCTCTTCTTTGGAACGCCTCTTTGAATCCTCCACTTAGGGAACTAAGATTGGTCTTTGAAGAAGACCATGACCTATAGGATTATTCTAGGGAAGTGGAGAGGGGAAAATGGCAGGTTTTGGCCGAGCTTGAGTGCTCAAATTGGTGTGAAGAGGAGGGGGAGGAGGTGCCCTTTTATAAGGGAGGAGAGGGGCACCTTAGGAATATCTCAAACTATTATTTTATATTAAAGTCAAAATCGGTTTATAATAGTTCCAAAGGGTATTATTTCGAAGATAAAGTTGGGATGGGTCTAAATCCTATCAACCAATTGGATTTAGACAAGTTTAGGGTATTATTTTAACCTTATCAATTAGATTTAACTCTAAGTTAAATAATTTAACTTTTACCATGTCTTTTTGTTTTCTTTCACTATATGGTTAATACACTTACTATAACATGCCAAACGAACCCAAAATTGTTTATTATTAATATATATATCCTTATCTAAGTCATTTGGCCGAACCTTAGATTTTTAGGAATAAAATAACAATTAATAATATAATATTTTATTTAAAAACTATTTTGTGTCAATTTTGACACTATTTGATTTATGATTTTTGTGAAAGTCATAACAGAATTATATGTTCGAACCAAGTTGATTAAATCAATACTAATATATCATAGTAACCTAGAAAATTAGTGGAATTCATAAAAAGTCTTAAATTACATTTATTTTGGTATTTATATTATCAATTATGTCAATATTTCATTAATAAGATAATTACTGCATCATCTTTGTGTCATAAATAAATTAAATTATTTGATGTCTAAAAATTACAAATAAAATACCATCATGTAGGAAATCTTTTTATATTTCTAATTAATATTTACAATCGAATTTATCTTATGTATAACCTCATATTAAAAATGATTTACTTATTAAACTTTGATTTTAACTATTTTCACCCTTCTTTAAATAAATTAATAATAAATGTCCTAATCTAATCCAAGTGGGCCTAAATGGTCATATTTTATTCCTAAGTTTGTTTTTGGTCGAATTAAACTTGTCCAATAGAATTAGGACATTTTTTAGGGTAATATTAATATCATATTTACCCTTAGTTACCCTATTTACTAATAACAGCGGTAAAAATAGTAAAAAGTTACTATTCACCAAAAAATTAATTTTATCTCATTGAACCACATTTTACTTAATGATATCAACCGTGTCTGTCGGATTTTTGAAATTCCATTCACAGAAGCGGTAAAATTAAGTTTTATGCAAAATTCAGTTTTTAACCTACCACTTAGTGGTTTCACTATTCATCAAAATTGAAAGTTTTCAGAAAAATACCAAAATTTCACCCTAGGCTAATTTCGATATTCTGAGTCCAAAAATGAAGTCAATTTTGAAAAATAAAATTTATAAAATTTCAAAAAGTGGTTATTACTATTCATAATGGCTAGTTTTAATAGCATATTGTTGTTTAGTGAAACTCGGTATTGCGTACGACGCAAGTTATCGAGGAAGGTCGCGATTGCGTGTAAAGCAAGCCAAGAAAGTGTTGTGTAGAAAAAGATTCCTTTGATGATTTATATAACATAAAAGTCTCGGGTGTTACATTCTACCCCCCTTAAAAAGAATTTCGCCCTTGAAATTCATCACATTGTAACAAACAGATGAGGATACTTCTCCCTCATCATATCCTCAAGCTCCCATGTAGCTTCTTCAAGTTGGTGGTTTCTCCATAAAACTTTCACCAAGCGAGTGGTCTTGTTTCGTAGGACTTTTTCGCTACGATACAGAATCTCTATCGGCTGTTCTTCATAAGAAAGATCTTGCTCCAGCGGTACAACTTCTGAGCTGAGTACATGTGAAGGATTAGGTATGTACATTCTCAGGAGACATACATGGAACACATCGTGAACTTGAGAGAGATTCGGTGGAAGCGCCAATCGGTAAGCTACCTTCCCAACACGATCCAGTATTTCGAAAGGACCGATATATCTAGGGCTCAACTTACCCTTCTTTCCAAATCTCATAACCCTCTTCCAGGGAGATATTCGTAAGAACACTTTATCACCCACTTCAAACTCTAGGTCTTTTCTTCGGTTGTCGGCATAACTTTTCTGTCGACTCTGAGCTGCGCTTATGTGTTGTTGAATAGATCTGACCTTTTCTGCCATTTCATCAACGAGATCAGGTCCTAATAGCTTTCTTTCCCCAAATTCATCCCAGCATGTTGGAGTCCTGCATTTCTTTCCATAGAGAGCTTCATAAGGAGCCATCTAAATACTGGAGTGAAAGCTATTATTATAAGAAAATTCCACCAAAGGTAGGTGTTGATCCCAACCTCCTTTGAAATCCATAGAGCAAGCTCTCAATATATCTTCTAGGGTTTGAATTGTTCTCTCAGACTGACCGTCTGTCTGGTAATGATAAGCAGTGCTGAAACTCAACTTTGTATCCAGATTATTCTGAAGACTTCGCTAGAACATCGAGGTAAATCTCGGATCCCGATCAAATATAATAGAAAGTGGTACTCCATGAAATCTTACCACTTCCTTTACATATATCCTGGCAAGCTGATCTATAGAGAAATCCTCTCTAATAGGAATGAAGTGTGCAGACTTTGTAAGACGATCAACTATGACCCAGATAGCATTATTGCCTTTGGATGTTTTAGGAAGTCCTGTGACAAAGTCCATAGTGATGTTTTCCCATTTCCATTCGGGTATGGGTAATGGTTGTAACATCCCCTTAGACTTCTGTCTCTCAGCTTTAACTTGTTGACAATCCAAGCATCGAGAGACATATTCAGCAAGATCTCTTTTCATGCCATCCCACCAGAAGTACTCTTTCAGGTCCCTATACATCTTCGTGCTTCCGGGATGAATAGAGAATGAAGAACTATGAGCCTCATCCAGCAGCTCCTTCTTTAATTCGGGGATGGAAGGAACACAAACCCGATTTCTGAACTTTATTATCCCATCACAATCAAGGTTGAATTCAGGAACATTTCTCACCTTCTTTTGTAACTCGACATCTTCTTTCTGTGCCTCTTTAATCTTCACATGTATAGATGGTTGAACATTCATTTGAGAAAGATAAGATTTTTCCCCTTCCATTATAATTCCAAGATCCATCCTTTGTAAATCCATAAATATTGGATCTTTTGTGATCCTCATAATGGATAAACTAGCATGGTCTTGTCGACTTAATGCATCTGCCACCTTGTTTGCTTTCCCAGGGTGGTAATGGATTGAGCAGTCATAATCCTTAATCAGCTCCAACCATCTTCTTTGACGCATATTCAACTCCTTTTGTGTGAAAATATACTTTAAACTTTTATGATCAGTATAAATGTCACACCATTCACCATAAAGGTAATGCCTCCAAATCTTTAATGCAAAGATTACCGCAACCAACTCCAAATCATGTGTTAGGTAATTTTTCTCATGGATTTTCAACTGTCGTGAGGCATAAGCTATCACCATATCATTTTGCATAATAACACACCCCAATCCCTTCTTGGATGCATCACTGTAGATCACAAACCTTTCTCCACTACAAGGCAGTGTGAGCACAGGTGCACTGGATAAACTTCTTTTCAACTCATTGAAATTCTCTTCACATTCCTCTGTCCAGACAAACTTAACTCATTTCCGACTCAACTTGGTGAGTGGATTAGATAATTGTGAAAAATATTTTAAAAAACGTCGATAATATCCAGCCAAACCAAGAAAACATCGGATCTCAGTTACTGTTGTTGGTCTCGACCATCTTTCGATAACTTCTGTTTTTGCTTGATCCACAGATATCCCCTCTTTTGAGATTATGTGACCCAAAAATGCAACTTTTTGAAGCCAAAATTCACACTTGGTAAATTTGGCATAAAGCTTCTCCTTTCTCAGGGTCTTCAATATAATTCTCAAGTGATCTTCATGCTCTTCCTTGCTCTTTGAATAGACAAGAATATCGTCTATAAAGACTACCACAAATTGATCAAGATAGTCTCTAAAGACTCTATTCATTAGATCCATGAAGATAGAAGGGGAATTAGTAAGACCAAATGGCATCACTATAAATTCATAGTGTCCATACCTTGTACGGAAATCCGTCTTTGGTATATCCTCCCTTTTGACCCTTAATTGATGATACCCTGAACGAAGATCAATCCTGGAAATGTATTGAGCTCCGCGTAGTTGGTCAAATAAGTCATCAATGCGTGGGAGAGGATACTTGTTCTTGATAGTGATCTTGTTAAGTTCTCGATAATCAATGCAGAGTCTCATTGATCCATCTTCTTTCTTAACAAATAGAACAGGTGCTCCCCACGGTGATGCACTAGGGAGTATGAATCCCTTATCAAGATTCTCTTGGAGTTTCTTCTTCAATTCCTGCAACTCAATTGGGGCCATTCTATAAGGTGTCTTTGAGATAGGCAAAGCACCCGGTACGAGTTCTATTGAAAACTCAACTTCACGATTTGGTGGAAGACCCGGTAATTCCTCTGGAAAGACATCATCAAACTCTCGTACAATGGGCATATTCTTAATCGTGAGTTTCTCACCAACCATTTGAGATAAACAACCTTCATTTAGTGGAATAAATACCCATAAGATGGAAGAAATTTCCACTGGAAGGTTATGTTCATCCTTGCATTGATATACGATCGTAGATTGATCTGGAATATGAAATGTGACTTCCCTTCTTTGGCAATTGATATGAGCTCCATGTAGATAAAGCCAATCCATGCCAAGAATCACATCAAATTCCACTAAAGGAAGGATCACAAGATTTGTAGGAAGCACATTCCCACAAACTTCGATCGGAGAAGAATTATAAACTTTTGATGCGACTGTTGTGCCATTAGGTGTTGTCACAGCTAACTCAACATCTAATTGTTGAGGTAATACGGTGATACCCTTAGAAAATTCTTTAGAAATAAAAGAGTGGGTGGATCCAGAATCAAATAAAACATTTTCTACTTTAGAGTGGATGGTAAGTGTACCTTTCACCACTTCGTTATCATACTCCACATCGCTGATAGAAATTGCATGTGACTTTCCTTTGTCTTTAGCCTTAAGATTTTGTTGACGTCGACCATCATCATCAACCCTTGGATTTGCGCATTGATTGGAATAATTCCCCATCTCCTTGCACTTGAAACATTGAAGTGTAGTAGGTTAATTCTGTGTATCCCTTCCTTTGTTTGCGTCATTAGACATCTTCTTCCCATTATCACGGCATTCAAATGCCCGATGACCTTCCTTTCCACATTTAAAACATTTACTTGTCCCTTTAAGACAACTCCCTCCATGTTTCTTTCCACACTTTGAGCATAAGGAAAAGCTCATCTTCTTTTCCGTGTGATCTTTAGATTTTTCTTTGAATTCCATCTTCCTCTTCTTATCAAACCGATGTGACTGATGGGTTACTCCAATCTACATCTCGACTTTGAGAGCACATCGAACGATTTCCTCATAGCTATTGAAGTCCCTTATGGCTAACGCCCTTCGAAGACTTGGTTTTAAGCCACTAAAGAATCGATCGATCTTACTCTCAGGTTGGATAATAATACCAGAAGCTTACCTTGCAAGTCTTGTAAAATTTGCTTCATAGGTACCAACAGATTCATCATCGCTTTGCTTCAGTTCACGAAACTCTTTCTCCATCTTTGTTCGGAGAATACGAGGGAAGTACTTATTGAAAAATAAGTTCTTGAACTCGTCCCATTCCATAGACTCAATTTCATCCCTTTGCCTCGTATTCTTAATAAGATTCCACCATTGATCAGCATCTCCTCCCAAACGATACACTGCTAGGATGACTTTATCATGTTCAGAACATTGAAGAACTGAAAATATCTTTTCAGTAGTACTAATCCATTGTTCAGCAACTAATGGATCAGTAGTCCCACTGAAAGAAGGTGGACACTGCCTCATGAAGGATTCAACAGAATGTTGCTCCTTCCTTTGCTCGTTTGGAAGTCCTGCATGATTCATAGCTTGAGAAAGTTGTGTGAGTATGGCTACAAGATTTTGCATTCCAGCTCCCATATCGTTTGGTTGCTCAGGGGGACAATCATTGCATTGCCCATCGCATTCCGCATTAACACGGTTCCTTCGGGGTCCTGCCATTGACTAAAACCAAGAAGAATAGTGTGAGCAACACTAATTATAATAAGAAAACCACATAATTCAAGAATAAAATTTTCATGCTTAAGGTCTTATCTTAGGTTATTCAAGGCCATTTCTAAAACACTACGATTGTGTTCTATGCTTAGACTTATCCTTAGGGTTTTTACTAAGGCTTTCACATCCTAGTTTCCAAAGGTTGACTATACCTTTCCTCTGATACCAACTATAACGACCCATACATTACATACATTGTTAATACTTAAAAATTGAAGCATACTTATTACAACATACGACAAAACCACAAAGGACCGTATAGGTATAGTATCTTTAGAAACTGGGAAACATAAACAACTGGTTCATAAATCTTCTACAGTGTCTCCCATTTATTTCATCATATCTAGGGTCCCTTTTAGCATATTATATTTAAGATCCATCTTCCTGACCTGGGGAAAAGAAAACATAAAAGGGTGAGCTCAAATGCTCAGCAAGGGAAAATAATGGAAATAAAAATCATATCATATCTTTTTGAAAATCATAAACTGCAAAAGAGATCATAATATCTTATCATGGAACAAATCATAGAAGTGAAAATGAGATCCCCATAATCATAACATAAAACTTGAAACTTTGTGGCATGCACACATAATCATGGAAAATCATTTCTTGTTAGTCATTACTCATTGCCAAGACTATCTTAGTGGACAAAGTCCCTTTCTGAACCGAGTAACCCTCGTTTCAGTCCTGTTTCACTGAACCGGTATAACCTACCGTTCCCGCCCTGTCTATCTCATGAGATATAAAATCTTTACCCAATGCATTGGAAGGAGATATAGGTCCCACCCATCTCATAATGATATCATTCTTATGTGTGCCACAAAATCATAAATCATACATCATTGCATAACCCATGTAATAAAAATGGGATTCTTAAACAACATGACATCATAAAACCATTCATATAAGATAATGGAATTCATAAACATAATTCCATCACAACATATTCAAATCAATGTAAAAATATGGATAGAAAAAGAACCCTTTATTATCTTAGATGGAAAATAATTTTGATAAAACACTTGAAATGAATTCTTGAGGAAAATATCCTTTCTTCTTCAAAATCAATTCCTTTTCACAAAACATCATGCAATTTTAAAAGAAAGAGATTTTACTGAAAATAGTCATGAAATATTTTGGAGGATGGTTCATGAAAATAAGTCTTTATAAAACCGTAAAAATCTGTTCGTGCCGTATAAGTTAAAAAAAACATTCTTCTCGTTCTTTTGTCGGAAAAGTCAAAAAGTACCTCGTACGAAAATCGACAAAAGATTCCATTCATATCTTTTACTAAAAACTCACCGAAGGGTAAAATAGGATTTAAACAATTGTAGGTGAATGTAAATAATATTACATATTGAAGAAACCTGGATGCGGATGATAAAATACACCCCAGTAAATACTTACGAATAAACAATCTCGGATAAAAATGAGATTGTGATATTTCCCTTACCTTAGGTCCGATTTGCTTTGTACGTGTCCGAAGCTCCTGTATAATGGTTTAAATAATGTTATTGACTTATTCCAGAATCATACATATTGATATGATATCATATATGGTCATATTCTTAGCTTCTTGTTAGTAATATTTCATTGTTACTTGTTACTCGGGTCTTTATTGCATTTTGTTCTTATGCGTGTTTTGCCGAATAAATTCTTATTATTCTTTCAAGGTTATAGATACCTTATATCCAAAATGGTATTAGTGTAACATATATCATATTTATTCATTCAATTCATTTATATAATTACTATGTAATGATGATCATGTAGAACGAGTCGCATCACATCGTGGAGACGGTATTCCGTACGTACGCACGAGTGATGATATCGTTCCTATGATCGTGAAATTGTATTGGAGTATATATATACTATTTCAGTATCAATATTACTTTATAATAATGATAAATAGTTACTCATTACACCATTATACCCATCCTTGTAAAGTGATGGTGGAGAATAGATTACACCACGGCGTGGAGACGGTATTCCGTACGTACGCACGCGCGGTGATTTCATTTTTCCGTGGGATGGATAGAAGGTGAATTAGGGTTGTTTCATATTTATAATAACATATCAGTATGTAAGTAATACTGATGTTATTACTTTATCATGAAACAACTAAAGAAGAAGAAGTTGAAGAAGAAAGAAATTGAAAAGATCGGTAATGGATATTACCTCTTCTTTGGAACGCCTCTTTGAATCCTCCACTTAGGGAACTAAGATTGGTCTTTGAAAAAGACCAGGACCTCTAGGATTATTCTAGGGAAGTAGAGAGGAGAAAATGTCAGGGGTTGGCCGAGCTTGAGTTCTCAAATTGGTGTGAAGAGGAGGGGGAGGAGGTGCCCTTTTATAAGGGAGGAGAGGGGCACCTTAGGAATATCTCAAACTATTATTTTATATTAAAGTCAAAATCGGTTTATAATGGTTCCAAAGGGTCTTATTTCAAAGCTAAAGTGGGGACGGGTCGAAATCCTATCAACCAATTGGATTTAAACAAGTTTAGGGTATTATTTTAACCTTATCAATTAGATTTAACTCTAAGTTAAATAATTTATCTTTTACCATGTCTTTTTGTTTTCTTTCACTATATGGTTAATACACTTACTATAACATGCCAAACGAACCCCAAATTGTTTATTATTAATATATATATCCTTACCTAAGTCATTTGGCCGATCCTTAGATTTTTAGGAATAAAATAACAATTAATAATATAATATTTGATTTAAAAACTATTTTGTGTCAATTTTGACACTATTTGATTTATGATTTTTGTGAAAGTCATAACAGAATTATATGTTCGAACCAAGTGGATTAAATCAATAATAATATATCATAGTAACCTAGAAAATTAGTGGAATTCATAAAAAGTCTTAAATTACATTTATTTTGGTATTTGTATTATCAATTATGTCAATATTTCATTAATAAGATAATTACTGCATCATCTTTGTGTCAAAAATAAATTAAATTATTTGATGTCTAAAAATTACAAATAAAATACCATCATGTAGGAAATCGTTTTACATTTCTAATGAATATTTACAATAGAATTTATCTTATGTATAACCCCATATTAAAAATGATTTACTTATTAAACTTTGATTTTATCTATTTTAACCCTTCTTTAAATAAATTAATAATAAATGTCCTAATCTAATCCAAGTGGGCCTAAATGGTCATATTTTATTCCTAAGTTTGTTTTTGGTCGAATTACACTTTTCCAATAGAATTATGACATGTGTTAGGGTAATATTAATATCATATTTACCCTTAGTTACCCTATTTACTATTAACCGCGGTAAAAATAGTAAAAAGTTACTATTCACCAAAAAATTATTTTTATCTCATTGAACCACATTTTACTTTCTGATATCAACCGTGTCTGTCGGATTTTTGAAATTCCATTCACAGAAGCGGTAAAATTAAGTTTTATGCAAAATTCAGTTTTTAACCTACCACTTAGTGGTTTCACTATTCATCAAAATTGAAAGTTTTCAGAAAAATACCAAAATTTCACCCTAGGATAATTTCGATATTCTGAGTACAAAAATGAAGCCCATTTTGAAAAATAAAATTTATAAAATTTCAAAAAGTGGTTATTACTATTCATAACGGCTAGTTTTAATAGCATATTGTTGTTTAGTGAAACTCGGTATTGCGTACGACGCAAGCTATCGAGGAAGGTCGTGATTGCGTGTAAATCAAGCCAAGCAAGTGTTGTGTAGAAAAAGATTCCTTTGATGATTTATATAACATAAAAGTCTCGGGTGTTACATTACCAGCTTGCAATGAAATTGGATCTAGGTATAACCTTGGAAAGGTAATACATTCCCATGACGATGTCTTAAAATTCCATCATGATAACGAGTGGGTTCCATGTGATCCTCTCTCCTCCAAGAGATATCTCGCACCACTAGCATACGAAAGACACAGAAGAAACACTCCATGTATGAACATGGAGGATAAGATATTGTGCATATGCCCCTATATATATATGTAACTCCCATACAATATGTAATGAAATAATTGAGTTACTAGAGCCTATTTCTATAAATATTGATGAAAGGGTGGAAAATTCATATAGTGTACCTCATATCATCTCATGTGTTACAGGATACCTAAAATCCAAACCATGCAGTTGTCCGTAGCCCCAGTTTATAGATCCCTGATCTTGATGTGGGCCAATTAGTGGTGTGGGAGAAGGATCTCATAACATTATCCACAACATGAAGCTCCTCCCACACTTTTACTGGCACCACATCCCTAGGGAACCCCATGTGCCTACATGGGGGATTCCTGATCACATCATTGTATCTACCAAGGTGGTCCACCTGCTATCTACCTTGGATGATCAGCATGTATGGTTTGGATTTCCTATGCCAGGTGTCCTCACTTATCACAAGAATAGAATTTTCCCTCTCTGTGGTGTTCTGGTGCTCTATTCTTTTACTATGCCTCCCGGCCACATAAACGAGTTTTATCCTGGAAAAAACTCACAGGTAGAGGTCCTATAAACTAATGTTTACTAGATAATGTATTAATCTAAACACTATATCATCCACTGCATGTTTTAGAATGTTGGATCACATAAAATAATAATCCTTCCGTCCCTAGGTCCTACTATAGCACCTCATCATAGTTTGGGATGCATAAGGGAACATTGTTGGAACATATCTCTTCACGGAATCCCCGCTGAAACATAAATGCCCAAAATATCTATTATCGATCACATCCAAAGAGTACCAAGAAAGGATTATGAATCTAGAACAGTACTCTACCACTTTCATACATCCCGTACGAATCATTAGAAGTACCTAAATGAGAATGATTATTACGAAAGGGGAGTAGTACTTCTCACAAAAGAGCTACTGGAATTTATCCAATGATTGTGACGACTCATTGTGCATCTCAGTAACTAATATCTTCCAGTGTATAACTATCCCTTTGAATGTGTTGGTTTAAAACCCCAACATATGATTTATATACATCTATATGGGCCTAAAGAGTTGGACCACTAACCACATCCAAACCTTTGCTTCTAGGGGATTTAGGTCACTGTGGAACCTAAACTGTCTCTAGTATTGAAACTCATTTAGAGAATTCACCCCACGCATCATCACCCTTATATTCTATGAAAATCTACTTCTCAAATGTTGGAGGTACCACTATTATCCCACTGAGAGGGATGAAATCACATGGTAGACCCTGAAATGAGGCCTCATCACTCATATTGATGGCATCATGAAACAGAGCCGATATCCAAGCTAATTGTCATTGCGGAGGCATCCTAAAAGTTATCAAGGAGTTCCATGGTTACGTGATAATATATATATATATATATATATATATAACAAAATAAATGATTAGCTGACTCAAAAAATAAATCAATAACACAATCCTGTAAGATGCATGTACCTAATTCCGTATAACATTTGAAATAGGGTGCCGATTATACAAGGGAGTAATCAGGGTCCTGGTGAGTAGATTGGTGATCGCTCGTACTATACCTGGACTCCCTGGCTGAAGATCCACTCTCAATCCACATAATCTCTGTTTTCCAAAACCAAAATGATCGTTTATAGGGAAACATTCGAACAATTTTTGATAAAATGAACATTCTATGATACCAATTTGTCACGACCAGACCCATGTCCGGGCTCAAGCCGCAACTATCTTCAATGAAATATATTGTATTATCTTCAATTAATTGGATATTTCCCATTTTCTCATTAATGATACATTATATTATTGAAATCTCATATGTAATTCCATGTGTGTCCTTCCCCCTAATTTTAAAAGGTCACCACATCTAATCCATTATTCAAAAAATTCTATCATTATTTAAAAACCAATAATTAATATGAAACCATGTTAGGTAAAATCCATTAATACTATAGATTTTATTGTAACCCCATGACCATTCTATGAAGTCATCATGTATATGATAAAGGGGGTCTTATAAAGAAGATTTTAAAATATTGACCAATCTCTTTCAGTTTTAATTTTTCATACAAAATCACTAATATAATAATATACTGAATAACATGATAAACCCATTAACATACGTATAATTAAATGTAATTTTGATAAAGGAAACACCGTTTTCTACTTTTAATCATTCAAGTGGTAAATGATAGTATCCTAATTTTTTATCTGTGGACTATCACCTCCACTTACTGATATAATTCATTTTCATCAATCTAATTCATATAAGGTAATTATAATGGATTTAATGTTTATATATATTTATGATATTTATTATATAGTAATTATTTTGGAATGGTGAACTATTATTTTCATTTTATTTGTTAAATCTATTTAAATGTAGAAATAATCACTTCTGTGTATATATAGACTACCATTTCCATGTAGTGATGTAATTCATTTTTAATAAAAAAATTATATAAATTATTATAAGAGATTATATAATGATTAAATTTTACAATTTTTAAATTGATAATATTTTTTAGATGATGGAATTGTGATCAATGTACAAATACCATAAAAATGAAATGAAACATCTATAATAAGTGAAACTATTAACACCATGAAGGGAATTTATTTAAATAAATGTTAATAAATATATGATAAAATTTTATCAATGGAGCATATATGTTATTGTATATTATAATATCATTCTATTAATGTATTATAATAAATGAAAATTTATTATCAACGTGTTTACGGAGCCTGTGATGAAATACAAACCTCAGCTAAAAGTTAATTTGTTTTATTTTAAAAGTCATGAGACATGTTTGATATTTCACAATATTATTTATTTTATTTCATGTTATTAAAAATTAAATACATTATTTTTTTACATTATTTTAATTTGTGTTCCTTTAAGGCTCATATCTTGTTTTATTACAAGCCTTTTATTAAAAATATTTCAATGTATTATGGGTTCTTCATCTACATAATGTTTCTTTGACACATGGTTTATAGAATACACATATTTATGTTTATTATGTGTATATAATTACCTTTTGACATTTCATACAATGAAAAAATGATAATTTATTGTATATAATGTTATAATTCATATTATTTCATCCAAACTATTTTTATTTGAATGTTTCTAAAGTGTTAAGGCTTCCAGATGTCAAATTGTCTTCTACGAGATATATGTTATATTATAATCCAATATAAATATATGAGGTGTATATAATTACCCTTGTATATTTTCAACATGAATATCATTATTTTAATTATATTTAACATGTTAATTTTTTGTTATTTATTTTATCAGACATTTCAATTATGATATACCAATGTAGCAAGGGTTTTATGTTATAATCTCATTATATATATGGATTGTTTATGATTAAATTTATGATGATTAAATTATATGATCTATCTCTCAAATAAATTATTTATATTTTTCTAATATTATAATTTTTTAAAACATTATTTTATCATTTAATTTTTCCACCTTATATCTAAAGAAAATTATACAAGAATATTTATATAGAATTTCATATTATTTTATCTATTTGATCAAGAACATATTTCTTTCATGTATATATTTTATATAAAATGATGAAAAAAATGTGTTTAAAATTCCCTGGTGAGTTTTTATATTCATTTTTACCGTGTTTTTTAATTTTAAAAAAATAGTATGAAATAAATCTTATTTTCATTTTTTAATGATGTAATTTTGAAGAATTTTCTAAATTGTTAATTTACTAATTTAAAAATAAAACCTTCATGAATTTTTATCCAACCATCAGAATTTATAATTTAACTGATTCGTCATTTACATGTTTCATTAATAAATTTAAATATATATTATTTTCCTTAATATTTTTTATATTTTTAGATATTACATAATGGATTTGAAAAAGAAAATTTATTTTCCATTAGAAAAATTCCACTGATCATAGAAATATATTTTAAACTATAAAAACATTATTTGATGTTTATTTTAATTTATTGGATATAAAATCCCATTTAGCCATAATTATTAATTCTCTTGTTCATTATGATTATGATTATGAAATATTAATAAAAAATAATTTACTTTTCCTTGTTTTAACAGTTAACGTCATGGTAAAACTTTTCATAATTAAGTGGAAGGCATATGAATATATTGTGATTAAGTGAATATTGGGTCAATTATAATCCTCAAGTGAATGAAGAAATGATTTATATTTTATGAGTTATAAGTATACACTTGATGTCCTTACGATCCCAAAATTGGCCAAATGGTTGGATATCCCAATAACAAAATATGTTACTCAATAGGTTATCCCAATCTCAAAGATGGTGCACTAGTTAATAGCCAAAACATTACTTCTGATGAATGTCTTAGTGGGTATCCATGAATCAATATTTATATTATTTTTATAGCAACACCCTATTTTTAACATTAGAAGGAAAGTTATTATTCTTATAATATTATCCCAAGAATCATTATATTGATTAATAATTGATTTAAATCTTATGATAATCAAAATCATTAATTCTATATTATGATCTATAAATTATTTGGTTTTAATTTTTAATGTTATTAAGATATATTGATACCCTCAATATATTGATATGAATATTTATGATCATAGATTAATATCTCAAATTTTTACCCTTAGATAGTATTTTTGGTCACCCATTCATATCATTCGATTTCACATGGATATGAATAAATATTTATAGCATTATATAACTATGAAGGGATCTAGTTTTGATGAAAAAATTGGATATTTTATATATATTTTATGTATCAATTTTTAATTCATGTTGTTTCAAAAATAACTAAATCATTATAGACCATATTTGTATAATAGTGATATTTAATGATTATTTATCTAAGATGATTTCATATTAATGTTTGTAATATTTTCAAATATATAATTTTTTTTGAAATTTGATTTTTTATTTTCAATAACATAGATGTGAAAAATTACAAATAGCCCTCAGAATAAACCTATGTATAAGAGAATTCCTAAAGTTATATTTATTAATAGATTTCATATTTTATTGATATCACATCCCAGTCTAGATTCTAGAAGGAGGATTTATATAATTCACAATTTCACCCAGGGCTAAAATCTAAAAAAGGAACTATTTATTATTAAAACATGAATAAAATAAGAAAGATGAGTTAGTTTAATACTACACACCTTCCTAGATAATACTATATGATATAGTGGGTTTAATATTTATTTTCCTCTTGAAACATTATGATAAATTTGAATAAATAATTACCTATGATAGACTATTGTAAACTAAATCTTTCATGGATTGAAAAGAAGATTTCATGATTTCGACATCCATTGAAATAAATTTCATGAATATTTGAAAAAAAGTATAATTGTTCCTAAAATCATATTTATTAGTTTTATTTAATTATTTTAACTGGGAAGAATCATTTTACCATTGATAGAGATAAATGATTCACTGATTGATCATCCGAGAAATTATATGAAATATGAGATTGAAATTGAAATCATATTAGTATTCATAAATGTATTTCTCAATATATTATTTCCAACATGAATATAAGTGATTTTCCAAATTATATAAATAATATAAATATCATGTTCTTTGAATAATGTTGAGGAAAAAATAATTACCTTAATACATGTTAAGAATTTTAGAAGATAAGTTGAGATAATTATCCCAAATTAACAATAAGATGTTTTATATGTTGATTAGAAATAAATAATTTATAGAATTATTGAGAAAAAGTGAATTGTTTGGATAAAAATTTATTTTAAAAAATGGGTTACATAAGGTTTTACCGACGAATTAATTTTTGAAAAGATGAAGGCATTAGACCTATTAGAATTTTTTTTCCAAGAGGAAATGCTATAGAATTGGATGGGAATGATTCAATGAGTAATTGTAATATAGTTTTTGATAAATAGAATTTTATTCAAATTAGAATCATTTGAATTATTTTAATATTAGTTTCTATATTAAATTTTAAAAAATTAAAATGAACATAAATGAATCTTATGTGATAATTAATATTTTATATTATATAATATGGTGATGTATCAAAGTTATTTTTTTTGATTTAAATGGAATTTTAAAATTATTTATGTGTTTTGAATTAATAATTATATTACATAAGTTTTCTATTAGTGATATCATAGTTATAAAAATCATGAAACATCAATGAATAAGTCTAATGTTATTTTTCATTAGGTATTTATAAAAAATGATGTATGAAAAAAAAATTAATTTAGTAGAATTGTTACATTTTTCAAAAAAATGATCGAAGGATATATAAACATTAATATATATCTGATATTGAGATAATAATGTTTACTTGTGATTAATAGATAATAGGATTAATAAAATTAAATATGATAGTATAGTTTATATTGTAATAAATTCGTTTTTAAATGAAAAGTGATTTATATTTTTGTATATATTGAATATATTCTTTAGAATGTGATTTTATTTCCTGAATAAGGATAAATGTTATTTTTGGATCAATGAATTATTTTACTAAGATTTTATGGTGATTCATGTTATTAGAAGGGTTTAGTAGAATATATGATCAAGGTTTTTTAGAGATAGAAGTTAATGTTGATCTTCAAAAAGAACATGTGGTCAAACAGCATTGATTATTATGGGGTTTTTATTTCTTTGACATATTTTTTATGAGTTTCTTGGTCAAATTTTATTGAAGAGTATTAAGGTGAACTTATGTAAATATTATTGAGTTTTATAATGGTTAATGTATTTTTTTCTTGTAAAATGATATATCTATATTGGATAACCTATGATATCTCTTTTTATGTTAAATAACTAAATAAATAATTAATATAATTTATTACATTATGGATCTTATAATCCATTGAATGTTCATTTAGTTTTTTAGGTATGGAAAACAAATATTATACATGAATCATTAGATTTTTGGACGAAATATTATTAAAAATAATTGAGACACTCAAAAAATGAAGATATTATTATTGATTTTATGAAAACTAGTTATTATATTTACTTTTATTCCCAGGAAAAATAATTCTTCATCTCCTGTAAAAAGAACCTTGAAAATGAAATATATTTTCTTTTTAATAATTACTTTTGTTAAATTTAGGATTTTTTCTCCCAAACAAATCTATGGATTTTTGGTCACTAATAATATCATAGACATATTCAATATCACCCTCATTTAATCATTTATATTTTTCATTATATTCCATATCAATAAAATAATACAGATCCAGTGTTATCATTATCATGGAAGTTATTTTGTGTTATTTATTGTAGACTTTAAGTGTCCAATTTACCCACATAAAATAATGACTTATTATACCATGTATAATAATTAATTTTAGTAAAAATATTTTAAAATACTAAACATTTTATTACGAAGATACAAAAAATTAAATGATTCATACTGTTTAATGGTTGATAATGTAACCCCACTAAATTTTTTCTAATTTAATAATAATCATGATATATTTCATAGCACACACCATTGAGCATTAATTGAACTATGATATTTTATAATATTATTAATTAAATGAGACTTATATAACCTAGGTCTTAAATAGGTGCATTAAATTGGAAAAAACTACAAGAATTTTCTGTACAAATGATTTATATAATGAATATTTATTTATTATTTCTAATAATTTTTTACTCTATTTCTTGTAAATTATTTTCATACTTATATTCTCTTCAAAAGGGGATCTATTTAATTTTTTGAGATATAGTTATAATTAATTTATAAAAATTAAATAATTTTTTCCATTATAACCATTTTATATGAGACATTTTTATATTTTTACGTTAAATTTTCATCAAATTTATAAAAAATGTATTTTTTTAGTGAATAGGAAATAACAATAATTTTTTAATAAAGGTTATTTATATTAATTAAATAATGATATTTCATGCCCCCAATATGTTTTAAATTTATATAAAAGTAATATAAAGTTAATTCAATTGTGTAAAATATTATTAATATAATAATTTTCTATATTATACCTCATTTTGTTATGTACTCTTTTTTGGTGTTAAAATGTTTCTTTCTTAAAATTTCTTTTATTCTTGTAATGTGCTTTTATTGTAGTAAATTAAATTAATATATATTAGATATATTTTTATTAAAATTAAAGATTATATATCCAATAAAATATTTTGACAATAATTTAATAATTTTTACTAGGAAAGGAATGAAAAAAGATTTTTGGTGCCTAAAAGTGCATTTTTATTAAAAAGGAAATTACCTAGGCTCCAAAAATTAATTTAAAAAAAATATCCATAAATAAAATTTTTAGGATAAAATGTATTACATATTTTTTAATTATAATAATTAATTAAACGAAAAATGGTCAAATAAAGATTTTGACAAATTTCATAGTAAAAAGATGTTTGTTTACCATGGATAATGATTAAAAGGGTTTATTACAGGGGGTTAAAAATTTACTTATGGTAAATAACTACATATAATCCTATATAAATATTTTAATATTATGATATTTAACCTCATATTATCTTATCTTATATTTATATTAATTTTTGGATTTCTATGGGGAAATGTACTTATATTATTAAAATCATTCATATAAATACTTTGTGTCCTTCCAATCTCTTTTATATGGGTGTATATTGTACTATTTTATTAACAAAATTTTGTCTTTAAATCATGGCCAATACCTACACCTAAAATAACCTATAATATTTAACTTGATTATATATTCTTTTCTTACCTTAATATTATCCTATAAAGGAAAATGTTTTCATTGGATAGAGGTATCTTAAAGAAGAATTATATATCATAATTGAAATATTTATATTTTATTTCATTTTCCAAGTTATGAATACTTATTGTAAAAATGAATATTTTATTACTATATCTTCATATATATATTTATTTTTTATTATGATTATGAAATAACCATTTCCCACCATTTATCCACCAACATGGAATTCAAATTGTCGCTCATGCATATAGGAGGAGTACCACATCCACCTTGGGATACGATTCACTCTATATCACCATTATTCAACGATATTTGTCATTATGGATTTCATATATACATATATATGGTATTTATGATATATTCTAGATTTTTTAATAAAAAATTCTCATTTAACATTATTTTGTTTCACTGATTGAAATCTGTGAAACATTACTTCTGCATATATACAAATTACAATTTCTAAGGAGTTATGTAATTAATTTTCATAATATAATTATTTTAATGTCTATATAATTTATATATTTATAAATTTTTTTACTTCTAATAGGATTTTTATTTTTTATATTATGAATCCATGATCAATTTTTAATGGCACTAAATTCAGGACCGAAACATACTTGAAATCCAAAACAATTAACACCCAAAATTGAGAATAAAAAAAAATTAATGAATTCGTGTTAATATATTATGATATGATAATATATAATAATATATTTATTAATATGGTTTATTAATATAAGTCAAATTAATTTCAATTTATCATATATGAGGTCAGCTATCTTTCAGCAAAATATGTACATGAGGTAAGAGTATTTTTTTCTCTTCTCAAAAAACAAGGGACTTGTTTGATATTTCACCCCATAATTCATTTACCATTGTGTGATAAAAAATAAATTAAATTAGTTTCAATAATTATAAAATATAATGGGTCTTAGGATCCATATCATCTAGCTTCATTACATTTAATTCAATTCAAAGGATTCCAATTTTTTCATGTTTCGTTATCTCAATGTCACTTCATTGAGACATGATTGATATTATGGAGCTATTTATATTATTAGGTGTATATAAATCTGATTTGACATGTTATATCATATATCCTTACTAATTAATTTCATATTGAAATACAATTCAAATTATTCCATCCACAATGTTTTGACTGAAAAGTAAATTTTTTTTAAAGGATTTATCATATAAAATTTTCTCCTTTTGGATATATTTAATGTTATACACCAAAAAAGATTTTAGGAGGTTTATACATTATTCACATTATATTTTCTATCATGAAAATCATTAGGAATATAATATTCAATTTTTTATTTTTTTAAATCGGTATTAACATAAAATCATTCAAGGACATTTTTAGGAAAATAAATAATATTTTAAATCAATTAATAGTGGGGAGACCCTTGACTCAACAAAACGTGTTCTTTTTTTAATCAGTTTCACACCCTGGTTGTTTTTTCCTGCCTCATGTGTTTTTAGTCTCACCATTGTTACATGTTTTTCTAGTTTGAAGGTAGTCTATTAACTCACAGTCGTTACCCCCACTATCTCCATGGATAATTATTAAATCATAATAATTTATAACGTGTGAAATCACCCTACCATGTGTTCTAGTCCTAACCTGTTTTTCCAGCATTTTGAATAGCGATATCTCATATCTCTTAGATCATGCCTTTATTACCAAGGTCTTTTACCATGGTCTATATGGTTCCCTCTGGATGTTCTTAAAGTCCTCCCTTAGGATATGACTCGTGCAACCATGCTTGAGCCCTTCCCACCCAACCTTCGTGGAGATTTTCCTACTTCTCGCGCAACCAACATTTTTTGCGTGAGGAGAAAACATCAATCCTTGATCATCCAAGTAGGTTTTTCCTTCTTCTCTCCTTACTATGTATCATACAGGATGGGTACAATAATGTCTCTTTAGGGATATATGAAAACAAACCATAAAAAATATAATAAATGATTTTCAAAGAATGAATGGGTGTGTTTGATGATGATATTGTGCCATTGTATCCTTTCTTATGTGTTGTGAATTATATGGTCTTATGTCTAGTAGAAATCTCGGTTTTTATTGTTACTTCCTTGTGCACAAATGAAGCTCTATTTTCTGAATAATCCTGTGATTGAATAGTTGTAGCATTGAAACTATCTAATCACATAAATAATGGTGATTAAATGGATGCCCAATGAACAAGAATCCTTGTGTGATCACCATAGTTCACCAAACAAAAAGACTAAACATAATGAATGGAGTTATTTAATCTGATAACTCCATTAATCTATTTTAGTGATGCGTATGATTGTTCTTCATGATTCTTGTAAGGTGACATGGATATGGATGGGATCCCCTATTGTGTTGTATTTAGTTTCATGATATTGAAGATTTATTTAAATAGAATCACATGAAAATGATAACTAGATTGGGATCAATGGATAATTGTTTATATGGTATGTTTTTTTATTCGTTAAGGTTGTTGGGATATTGTATGAATGAATAGTAACGATGGATTTTGTGCATGGGCTGGTTATTTAACCCTTATGATCGGATGAGTGTTTTCCTACTTATGTGTATAAATTTAGTTTTTATGTTTCTTATTAGCACCACACCAAATTTGAGCATTTCATGCTTTACAACCCCATTTCATGTCGAATGTTGATTTTTCCCGCATTCTATTGGGTGGTTGGTTATTAGATTTGTTCTGATCCCTCTCTAGAGTAGACCAAGACTCTATGGGTAGGCTATGAAGGCCTAAGATTTATTATAGCCCATATTTCGTCAGGCATGGAATGTTGTGGTGGTTGGCCCTAGTGCCGTCAGGCAGGGTGTGTTACAGAGGAATCTTCAAGATGAGGCCTAGGTGTCTTCGAGTGTGGTAGCGGTTATTCTGGCTCGGGTGTCTTCGAGTATTGTAGGAATTGTTGTGGCCCAGGTATATAAGATGAAACATCCCAGGTAAATAAAGAATAAAACACTTTCATATTTATTAATATTTTCGAAGAAAATATTAATTTTACTTTAAAGGAGATTCTATCTTCGATAGCGTACCCGATACGCAACAAAGAGTTTCTTTTAAATCTTACGTTGCACACGATTAATATGACAATATTATTTTAAACGGTAGTTAACGCGTTGCCGTTGTATTGGCAGGAATGAATATAAATAACTAAAATATGATTATATATGTTTGTTAAATGTTTTAACATTTATCTAATAAAGGATAATGGATTAAAATATGAAAAGAATTCAATTTTAGGCATAGATACTCTAATATTCCCTAAAAGGTCGAACTATCGCCTTTTGATGGAAAAATCTCATTAAATATATTTTTTGTCAATCTTATACATTGTATTGGACCAAATATAACTCTTCATTAGAATAGGGACATCAAAATTTACTTTGTGTAAATTTTTGGTATTTTTCCGATAAAATTCATTTTTTTAATGAATAGTGAAAGTTGGTGTATTTTAATTCAATACCTCTTTTTAATATTATTTATTTATATGATTAGATTATCTATTGAATTGGTTATAAAGTTAAATTAGAATATATTTTTACCATGTAATCCAATTGTGGTCATCAAAATTAATTTCACTTTGAAATTGGACTTAACCTAGTGTCAATCTTTTGATATATTTTGTTTCACAAAAACATGCTATTTGTTCTGACAGTGGGAATTAATTATTATATTAATTAATGTGACTTATATGTTATGAATTTTGTAAAATAGTCATCATTTTTGAATTTGGAATATCAAATATAGCTTAGCGTAACGTTTTGGTATTTTTCTGAAAAACCTCAATTTTTAATGAATAGTGAAACCACTATGTGGTACTTAAAAAAATTGACTTTTCGTTTAAATAAAATTTTACAACCTCTCTGTTTGAATTTCAAAAATCCGACATACATGGTGGTAATTAAGAAGTAAAATTGGGTTCAATGGGATTAAAAAAAAATTTAGTGAATAGTAACTTTTAAGTTTTTAATCGTGATTAGATGTAATTAGTGTAATTTAAGGTAAAACTAATGTTTTAATAAATTTAAATGACCTTTACACATGTCCTACACTTATTGGATATTTTATGGCCGACCAAGAAAATCCATGGGTCATCTTGGGTACCCCATGGAGCCACATTGGTAGGAAAATTACATTATTAACTTTTTATTTAAAGTTAAAATAAAAATGTCAGAAACATGTGTTGTTTTACAAAAACAATTTTTAAATGGGTTTATACAAGTCATATTTTTTACTATAAATATTAATTTGTATGATAAAAAGATTTCCTACATCATTATATTTTTTTTATAATTTTTAGACATTAAATAAATTAAATTATTTATGACACCACGATGATGCATCGATTACCTCATTATTTAACGATTTAAATAAAATGAAAAGATAATATAAAATCTAAGACCTACACTTGTAAAAAACCTATTGTATGGGTTTATTTCGAACTACTATCTCCATATACTTGAAATATATAATTGTGGGACCTTTAGAAATCGAAACTTATTTTATAATAAAGTAATGATTTATAACTTTCCAAGAGTGCCCCTCCTCTCCTCTTATAAAAGGCCCCCACCTCTTCCACCTTATCCACACCTCTAAAGCCATTTTTGGCCAAAACCTGACAATTTTGTCTCTAAAAATCACTCTATTACTCCTATAAGCCTCACATTGGGCAGAAGTCCTTCCAAAGAAGCCTTTGTGCTCAAATCAAGAAGAGTTACCCGTTTTAAAGGTAGTATCTTCTCTTGTGTTCTTATGTTATATTTTGCTTCTCCAAAACCCTAAACTCATTTTATTCCTTTATTTTGTAACAACACCAGTATCTAAAATATACTAGGATGTTGTTATCAGAAGTATTAGAGCTACACCTATACACACCTTCGTCTAAATGTTAAAAAACATATTGTTTCTGTGTTTGGCGATTTTCTGCCTCACGAAACAATGATTGTTCAATCTTCTTTTAACACCTTTTGTGGTGGAAATTATGATTTCACTATATTTATATATGATATATATTATGTTTATGTTTTCCTTATGCTTCTGTATTTTTCATTTGTGGCATACCTTTATGGTTTCCATTGTGGGTAAACACGATAATTTCATTTTAGGAAGTGCGGACTACTACCCCCTCAAAGTGATTTGATTCGTTAATTCCATATGTGGGACATATAAAGGATGGAGTTAATGTTATTATATATGATTTTATACTGGAATTTTAATATACCCTTATATCATTATGATCTCACTCCATTAATTATGAAATATAAATGAAAGTAGTGTTCATGCGTACGTACGGCTTACCGTCCCCATGAATGGTGAATTTCATTTCTTAACTCTAAATGTTATGAACTATTATAAATACATGTTTATGCTGGATATATATGATATATATGATATCCAAATCATGAATACAATTCTGGATATAATGAACCTTTGACCACATAAACAACATGTAATTGTAAGAAGGCCATTTTTGACTTAAGAACCAAATATCGACAAAATGAACTTTATGAAATTAAATGATTACATAACGTTTATAACATGGAAATAAGTTATATAAAATGAATAATAAACATGAAAAAGGTTCTTAATAATGTAAAAATTATCTTTAGTTTGTTATTGTGGAGATTAAAGAGTAATCTAGTCACTCCAGACATGAGGTAAGGGACTTCGTCTCAATCTCCTTTCATTGAGGCATATTATGTTTTATACACAACATTCTTTTATAAGGTGTATAAGCTCCTTTTACTTTTACTTTTATTCAAAAGGAATCTTTTTATACGAAGAGTTTTTAATAAACGACAAAAAGGAATGACTTTTTGTAGTACGTATGAGGCCACAACGACTTCTCCGCCGCTATGACCATTATTTGAGTTTCGGATTCCTCTACAATCCACAACATTTTTTTAAATGAAAAATAAATACCAAGTTTTACTTTTCATTTATTTTGGTATTGAAAATTGTTTTTATAATGGATTTGTTATGTCAATATATTTATGTGATATATTGTGATCGAAATGTGGAAATATTTTCCTTCTATTATATTTGTTTTATGTCTTATGATTTTATAATGGTACTTGGACATTTGAAGGGTGGTTAAATGATAAACCATATAATGGGTGGTGCTGTGAATACTAGGATGGTTGGATACATTATAACCTCCAATGCATTTGGTATGGATGTTGGCCGTATGGCTATTCCATTATGTGATATGGGTGGAAGTCGACCGGATGGTTATTACACTTAAGTATGTTTATGTCCCAAGTTACCTTTATATGTTTTGTGTTCTTTATATGGGTTTTATGGTAATAGTTTGGTTAAAAAAGGGCAATTAATGATCTTTTATTCAATGAAGAGTATTTTCTTCTTCATAAATGTGAAAAGTATTACATTGATAACGTATTCTTGGTTTATTGGTTGTTTTGAAAAACTAACAGTTTTCTTCCATTGTGTATCCCTTACTGAGCTTTTTATACTCACCACAATATTTTTAAATGATGTTCATAGGACATAATGTGGAATAGGGTCAATGATGGGATTATGGAATAGTCATGCTATTTAAAACATGGAGCTAGACATGTTTCTTTTTACGAGTTTTTATTTTATGGAAACTTAGTAGAAGTGTCTACTTTGTAATCTTTTGAGATGTAATAGTTATGCCATAATTCTCTAAAACTATAAACCTGAAAAGATACGCAATGTGAAATATTCAATTAATTCAATATTAAGTAAGGTTTAAGGATGGGGCCTTATAGTTGGTTTCAGAGATCAGTTTAGACAACTTTAGTAGTCAGAAAATTGTTAAAATATAAATTAATTTATGGAATGATTGAAATGATTTAGCATTTAAAGATTACCATGTCACTTAACCTAAGATATTTCTATGTTTAGAATGGTTTTCCACAGTGGAAACAAGGCAGCTAGGTTTGGACGACATCAGGAGGAAGACAAATTTCCAAATCAGCAACCTGAGATGGTCAGAATTGGAACTGAACAGTTTGTTGCCCTGATGGAACAGTGACTCAGGCTATAAATGGTGGTGGTATCCATGCACGAGATCAGCCAGATCAACCAGAGGGGAGCATATTAGTGGTGGAACATTTCATGAGGCAACATCCCCCATCATTCAGAGGATCATCTGACCCTGTTTGAGATGAAGGGTGGATTAAAGCACTAGAGAAGATTTTTGATGTCATGGGGTGTTCAAAACATCAAAAGGTTAGTCTTATTGTTTACAATTTTTATGGTGAAGCTGATCAGTGGTGGTTGATGGTGAAAAATATCAAGGATAGTGATGATATTAATGATCTTCACTGGGACGAATTCAAAGGTATGTTTCTTGAGAAATATTTCCTTAAGGTGGTTCTTCTTAGTATGGAAAAACAATTCCTATAATTGACACAGGAGGATGACTCAGTGGATGCTTATGAAGCTAAGTTCACTCGACTGGCAAGGTATGCCCCAAATTTCATATGAGATCTTGATAGTAAAAACAACCATTTTCACTGAAGGTTAAAGCCAAAGTATCGAAGGGCTTTAGCTTCTCGTGAGTTAAGAAGTTATGAAAAACTTGTTCGATGTGCAGAGAAGGTGGAAATGATGTTTGCCGATGATCAGGTGTTTTTTGACAAACAATAGAAATAGAGGTCCAGTTGGCAGGAAAAAAGGGAAGAATTCATCAAAGAAACAAGGAGGTAAGAAAACCAAATATCCATCTTGTGAGAAGTGTGGTAAAATGCATCCTAGAGAATGTTTATCCATGTTTGGAAAGTGCTTTCGGTCTGGTAAGTCGGGTCATATTGCTCACAACTGTAAGGAATATGATCAAGCAGGCAATGAAAACCCAGTAGTAAAATGTTTTAAGTGTAATGAAATGGGTCATTATGCAAATGAGTGTCTAATGATGAACTCAACTGGGGGAATGTAGCCAAACTACAAGCAGAAATGGGTGGTGAAATCCTTTGCAACTACTTTAGCATATGTTGGTCCATTAAATGAAGTAGTATCCAGAGTTGAAAAGAAGATTGGTGAATGCTCCTATTTTGGAACTTCCTTACATGAATGGTGAGTTTGTTATATAAAGTGATTCTTTATTGAAGGGACGTGGTTGTTTCATTATGAATAATGATATGTTAATTGCATATTATTCATGTCAGTTGAAAACTCATGAGGTAAATTACCCTACACATGACATGGAATTAGCTGCTGTAGTTTTTGATCTATAAATTTGGAGGCATCATTTCTATGGAGTAATGTGTGAAATATATACTGATCAGAAAATTTTAAAGTATATATTCACTCAAAATGAATTGAACATGAGACAGAGTATATTGCAAGAATTAATCAAGGATTATGATTGTACAATTCATTACCATCCGGGAAAATAAAATAAAGTGGCTGATGCTTTGAGTCGAAAATGAAATGCTTCATCAACCATGATACGATTGGAATGAGATACTTTGATTTTTGATTTGATGAAATTTTCCATAGAAGTTGTTGGTGCAGTAAGTTCTATTTTGTTTCAGGTATGAGTGAGATCATCCCTATTAGTCAGAATTAAGCAAGCGTAAAAGAAAGATAGTGGATTGCAGAAAAAGGTAGATTTGGTTCAGAAGGGTATGTTGCCTGAGTTTAACATTGATAATGATTGTGTTTTGAGGTTTGAGAAGAGATTATGTGTGCCTTGTGATTCACAGTTGAAGGGTGAGTTGTTATGTGAGGCTCATAGTTCCCCATTTTCAGTTCATCCTGGCTGTACTAAGATGTACAAAGATCTGTGGGAGTATTACTGGTGGGATGGTATGAAACGAGATATTGTTGATTTTACTGTGAAGTGTTTGACTAGTGAGCAGGTTAAACCAGAGCATCAATTACCGAATGGGATGCTTCAGACTTTACCAGTGCCATAGTGGAAATGGGAAAATATATCCATGGAATTTGTTCTGGGATTACTGAAGACATCTCGAGGTAATAATGCAATCTCGGTTATTGTTGATCGCTTGACTAAATCTACTCATTTCCTTCCTATTCGAGATACTTTCTCTCTAGATCAACATTCTCGATTGTATCATAAAGAGATAGTTAGGTGGCATGGAGTTACCCTCTCCATTGTATCTGATCATGATCCCAGGTTTACTTATAACTTTTGGAATGGCCTTCAAAAGTAGATTGGTACTGAATTAAATTTTAGTACATCTTTTTATCCACAATCAGATAGGAAGTCAGATTAAACAATTCAGACCTTAGAGGATATGCTATGTGCTTGTTCTATAAATTATCAAGGAATTTGGGACCAACATATTTCTTTGTTTGAGTTTTCATATAATAATAGTCTTTCATTCTACTATACAGAAGGATCCGTTTGAAGCATTATATGGCAATCGGTGTCGAACCCCAGCTTTTTGGGTTGAAGTAGGGGAAAGGAAGCTGATTGGACAAGAATTTGTAGAAAAGATGGGAGAAAAAGTTCAATTGATTCAGAAACACCTGAGAACAGCTCAGAGCAGGCAGAAGAGTTTTGCGGATAACCGGATGAAGGATCTATCTTTCAAGGTAGGTGATCTTGTTTTTCTCAAAGTTTCACCATTGAAATGTGTGATGCAATTCGGTAAGAAAGGAAAGATGAGTCCAAGATTCATTGGATCATATGAAATTCTGGAAAATGGTGCATCAGTTGCATACAGATTTGGATTACCTCCGATTTTATCTCACGTAAACAATGTTTTTCATTTTTCGATGTTGAGAAAGTATATGCCAGATCCATCTCAGGTTTTGAGCCCAATGGTAGTTCAGTTGGAAGAGAATCTCTCTTACGAAGAACAACCAGTCCAGATTCTTGACTATAGAGAGAAAGGGTTGCAGAATAAGGAAAATTCAGCAGGTAATGGTTTTTTTGAAAAACCATATGGTTGAAGAAGAATCATGGGCATCTGAAAATGCCATGAGGGATAAATACCACCACTTATTTTGATAAGTGAATAAAATTCTGAGGGAGAAATTCCCAAAATGGTGGAAGGATGTAACATCCCAGGTAAATAAAGAATAAAACATTTTTATATTTTTTAATATTTTCGAATTAAATATTAATTTTACTTTAAAGGGGCTGCAATGTTTGATAGCGTACGCGATACACAACAAAAAGTTTCTTTGAAATCTCACGTTGCACACTAGTAATATGATAATATTATTTTAAATGGTAGTTAACATGTTGCCGTTGTATTAGAGGGAATGAATATAAATAACTAAAATATTATTATATATGTTTGTTAAATGTTTTTACAATTATCCAATAAAGGATAAAGGCTTAAAATATGAAAAGAATTCAATTTTAGGCATAGATACTCTAATATTCACTAAAAGGTCAAACTATCGCCTTTTGATGGTGAAACCTCATTAAATATTGTTTTGGTCACTCTTATACATTATATAGGACCAAATAGAACTCTTATTAAGAATCAGGAAATCCAAATTTACTTAGTGTAATTTTTTGGTATTTTTTCGAAAAAGATCATTTTTAATGAATAGTGATAAATGTTGTATTTTAATTCAAAACCACTTTTTAATCTAATTTATTTATATGATTAGATTATTTATTGAAGTTATTTTATAGTTCAATTAGAATATATTTTTACCATTTAATACAAATGTGGTCATCTAAATTAATTTCACTTTGAAATCCGAATTAAACTACTGTCAATCTTTTGATACATTTTGTTTCATAAAAACACTCTATTTGTTCTGACAGCAGGAATTAATTATTAAATTAATTAATGTGACTTATATGTTTAGAATTTTTTTCAATAGACATCATTTTTGAATTTGGAATATCTAATATAGAATAGGGTGAAGTTTTTGTATTTTTCTGAAAAACGTCAATTTTTTGATGAATAGTGAAACCACTAAGTGATACATAAAAAAACTGATTTTTCATTTAAATGAAATTTTACCACCTCTCTGTTTTGAATTTCAAAAATCCGAAAAACATGGTTGTCATTAAGAAGTAAAATGTGGTTCAATGGGATTAAAATAATTTTTTTGGTGAATAGCCACATGTAAGTTTTTAATCGTGATTTGAGGAAATTAGTGTAATTTAAGGTAAAAATAATGTTTTAATAATATGAAATGACCTTGAAACATGTCCTCCACTTATTGTATGTTTCATGGCCGACCAATAAAATCCATGTTACATCTTGGGGTCCCCATGGAGCCACATTGGTAGGAAAATTTCAATAATAACTTTTTATTTAAAGTTAAAAAAAAAATGTCACAAATATGTGTTGTTTTACTAAAACAATTTTTAAATGGGGTTATTCAAGTCATATTGTAGACTATAAATATTAATTAGAAACCTAAATATATTTAATAAAATATGAATTTTTTTTATAAATTATAGACATTAAATAAATTAAATTATTTATGACACCATGATGATGCAGCGATTACCTCAATATTTAACGATTTAAATAAAATTAAAATATAATGTAAAATATAAGACCTACAGTTTTCAAAAACCTATTGGATGTGTAGATATAAAACTCTTATCACCTTATCCTCGAAATATATAATTGTGGGACCTTTAAAAACCGATACTCATTTTATAATAAAGTAACCTTTTATAACTTTCCAAGAGTGCCCCTCCTCTTCTCTTATAAAAGGCCCCCACCTCTACCACCTTATCCACACCTCTCTAGACTTTCGTTTGGCCAAAACATTCCCATTTTGACTCTCCACATATTTATATTACTCCTAGAAGCCTCACATTGGGCAAATGTTTTTCCAAGGAAGCCTTTGAGCTCAAATCAAAAAGAGTTACCTCATTTAAAGGTAGTGTCTTCTCTTGTGTTCTTATGTTTATTTGCTTATCCAACCCCATAAACTCTTTTTATTACTTTATTTTGTAACAACAACAGTATATTCAATATACTAGGATGTTTTTATGAGATTTATTATATCTACACTCACACACACATTCGTCTAATGGTTAAATAACATATTGTTTCTTTGGATATCGATTTTCTGCCTCACGAAATGATGATTGTTCAATCTTCTTTTAACACCTTTAATGTTGTCCATTAAGATGTCAAACTATTTATAAATGATATATATTATTTTTACATTTTTCTTATGCTTTTGTATTTTTCATTTGTGGCATACCTTTATGGTTTCCATTATAGGTAAACACGATTTTTTCATTTTAGGAAGTGCGGACTACCGCCCCTTCAAAGTGATTTGATTCGTCAATGCCATATGTGGGACGTATAAAGGATGGAGTTAATGTTATTAGGTATTATTTAATACTAGGATTATAATATACCCTTATATAATTATGATTTCACTCCATTAAATATGAAAAAAATGAAAGTAGCGTTCATGCGTACGTACATCGTACCGTCTCAATGAATGGTGCATTTCATTTCTTAACTCTAAATGTTATGTACTATTATAAATACATGTATATGCTGGATATATATGATATATATGATATCCAAATCATGAATATAATTCTGGATATAATGAACCTTTGACCTCATAAACAACGTGTAATTGAAGAAGTCCATTTTTGACTTAAGTACCAAATATCGGTAAAATGAACTTTATGATATTAAATAATTATATAATGTTTATAACAAGGAAATAAGTTATATAAAAGGAATAATAAACTTGAAAAAGGTTCTAAAGCAAGTAGAAATTAACATTAGTTTATTATTCAGGAAATTAATGAGCAATAGAGTCACGTCGGACATGAGGTAAGGGACTTCATCTCAATATCCTTTCATTGAGGAATATTTTGTTTTATACACAACTTTACTTTATACGGTGTATAAACCCCTTGGAATATTACTTTTATTCAAAAGGAATCTTTTTATACAAATCTTTTTTACTAAATGAAAAAATGGAATGTCTTTTTGTCGTACGTATGCGGTGACAACGACTTCTCTGCCACTGTTACCATTATTTCAGTTTCGGATTCCTCTACAAGCAACAACGTTTTTTAAATGAAAAATAAATAACAAGTTTTACTTTTCTTTTATTTTGGTATTTAATATGGTTTTTATAATGGATTTTTTATGTCAATATATTAAAGTGATATGTTGTGATCGAAATTTGGAAATGTTTTCCTTCCATTATATTTGTTTTATGTATTATGATTTTATAATGGTACTTGGACATTTGACAAGTGGTTATATGATAAACCATATGATGGGTGGTGTCGTGAATACCATGATGGGTGGTTACGTTATAACGTCCAATTCATTGGGTATGGAAGTCGGCCATATGGCTATTACATTATGTGATATGTGTGGAAGTCGACCAGATGGTTATTCCACTTAAGTATGTTCATGTCCCAAGTTACCTTTATATGTTATGTGTTCTTTATATGGGATTTATGGTAATCGTTTGGTTACTTTAGGGTATGTAATGATCTTTTATTCAATGACGTTTATTCTCTTCTTCATAAATGTGATAATTATTACTTTGATAAAGTATTCATGGTTTACTGGTTGTTTTGAAAAATTAATAGTTTTCCTTCATTGTGTATCACTTACTGAACTTTTTATGCTCACCCCAAATTTTTGAAATGTTGTTCACTGGACTTAATGTGGAATAGGGTCAAGGATGGGATCATGGAATAGTCATGCTATCTAAAACATAGAAGTAGACATGTTTCTTTTTACGAGTTTTTATTTTATGAAAACGTATTAGAAGTGACTACTTTGTAATCTTTTGAGATGTAATAGTTATGTCCTAATTCTATAAAACTCTAAACCTGAAAAGATACTCAATGTAAATTATTCATTTAATTCAATATTAAGAATGGTTTAAGGCTGGGGCCTTATATACGAGCAGAGATGTGTGTGGTTGGATGGGTTTCTGTGGGTGGGGACGCGTTGTTGTTGTAGCCATGGTGTGTGTGGGAGGGGTATGGAAGTGGGACTACGATGAGAATGGAAGGGAGGTCTGACATGTACGATGTCTTCAACAACTAGATGGAAAGTGGTGCGAGGTAACCAACATTGATGTGTCATTACTATAATTTAACCTAGCATGCGTTATTTGGGTAATCTGCCTATTTGTGGTTGGGTGGTTTTTTTCCTTTCTAGGTGCTTATGAAATGTCCCTATTCTCAAGGGGTATTAGAATTTCTCCCCACTTTTGCATGAGAGATTTTGGGTTTCCCTACCGAGTATAAGTATATACTCACCCTACGTATATAAAACTTCTTTCACATTTCTTGGATGACTTTGGGGACCTTGTGAAACTGTACAAGCTCAGATTTTGGGATAGTTGATGTCATTGTTTTCTTTCTTTTGGTACCTTCCCTATGGATTTTATCATGTACTTGTATGGTTTTATCTTTTAACATTCACATGGGAATGAGTTTTATATTTACTTTTACTATCAATTTTGGAGGAGTTTGGGGTTTAAACAACATATATCTTGATAGTAATAAATAAAAAGGGTAATTACTTACATATTACATGTGATTCTATACCCTTGGGGCTATTCCACACTCTAGGGACTATTTAAGGTGTGAATCGGGGGTCAATATCTGTCATTCAACATGAGGAAAGAAGAGTTTTGCAGTTTGTTGTCCCTTCCCTCATCTTTTTGAAGGCAAGTCAAGATAGAATGATATTAGAGGATGATGGTTGAGAGATATGATGAAGATAAGGGTTAGTAATATTATGGATTACATGGAGTGGTAGGGAAACAGTGTTATGAAATCTTGGTGTGTGAAATTGGCTAGGGAAGACCGGCTTGGACATGGGGTGTATGGGCCCACCATGATCCGATGCAAGGAATCTGAACCTACTGAACAACTAAGTGAGGCTACACTAATTTCAAGGTAGAGACCCAAATAGTGGTACATGGATCATAATGACATTTGTTCTTGTGTATTCTAGGAGTTCTGGAAATTTAAATAAATGACAAGTTTAAGTGAAATTTTAAAAAAAATCTTCTACACTACTCAGGAATAAGAATTCCTTGACTAACTTCTATATATGGAACCCGGACGACAACCACATGTAGTGAGTGCGATCGAGGCCCAGGATACTGATCAGGCTAATCAGTGGAGTACTGATCGAGAGAGGGAGGGCGACCAGTGGAAGAATATGCTTTTTGGATTTCAGTGGCAGAATCCCAGGAAGTATGAGGGCTATGTCTCAGACATGGATACCGAAAGCTGGATCAAGAAGTTGGTGATCACTTTCCGCTTGATCCGGGATTTGGTTGAGTGATGGGTTCCATTTTAATTTAGATAGATGATGTGAACAATGCTTTAGTGTTGTTTTCTCTACCTCATGGAGAGGATGAAAAGTGTGATTTTGTTTGCCAAGATTGAAAAGGAGTTCTGGGCAGAATTCCTTTATTCTATGATGAATGGCAAGAAGAGACATATGTTAATCTCCCATTTGTAAAGGATTATGTAAGTGAGGGAGGTTAGGATAATGTTAAAGGATCTCTTTTGTTTTTCTACAGACCGTCTTATAGATGAGGAGTCTCAAGATAGGCATTACTTCAGTATAATGTTATTCCCATTACCCTTCCAACATATATGGAGGTCCAAAATAAGACTGAAGTGGTGGAGATAATGCACACATTTGGAGGTGTGTCATGAGGGTGAGAAAACTAGGCTCACTAAAGAGGTATGACGTCAGCAGGAGGCCACCAACGTCAGGGCCTTCCATGTTTCGGCTAGTGACGAGCAGACCCCAATAGTTTTAGTTTCAATCTCTTGGTCCTCACCCTTTCGTTGCGGGCACAGGACCAACAAGGGTCATTTGTGGATGCCTTGGGAACCTTCGGAATCAGTTCCTGGACTAGGTGATGTACAAGGGGGTTAGTAGGTTCAGCGCCCACATCAGCAGTAATAGTTCACAGCCATGCCCTTTCAACAATACCAATAGGGAAAAAGATATCCCAATCCACCGAGAAAAGACTTAGCAATAGGAGGCCGACCTCATGGTGCTCCTCATGGACTATGACTAGAGCACGGTCAGGGAGGCATTCAGAGGCCTAGGGGAAGAGCAGCTAGTCGTGACCAATTGCATGTCATTGAGACAGAAGTTCCTGAAGGGCCCAAGGTCGTTCGAGGTACGATCATCTTGTTTAGAACTCTGGCATGCACCTTGTTCGTTTCTGGAGCTTTACAATCCTTTGTTTAACCTAGTTTATCCCATTCTTTAGGTAAATAATTAGATATAAATCTCATGCCCCTAGATTTGAGAATGCTAGTCAGAGGTCAGACTAACTTATCTCATTTTCTTCTGGGGATATAAACTAATATTGGGGCCACATCAGTCCAGTGGGGACCTTCTTTTTCTATAGATGAAGTCATATGATGTTATTATAGGAATCGATTGGCTGTTCTCTATGTGTACCATTATTGACTACTTCTAATGAAGGATAGTGTTTTTAGATATGGGTAGACAATGTGTTATATTGATCGGTGAGCAGGGTTTCCAGGAGGGCGGCCAGTAAGTGGAGCCCCTTCTTTCCATGTTAGCTGAGCTCTCAGTGGAGTCAGTAGATACAAATATGGTGGATGTCTTGTAGATTGTTAGTGAGTTCAAGGATGTCTTCACTAAAGAGGCGGTGACTCTGCCACCTCAACGCGATGTTCAATTTAGGAAAGAGTTGAAACCTGGTTCCCATCCGATTTCAATTTCACCTTACCAGATTGCGCCTTCAGATTTGCAGACGTTGGGGTTTCAGATTGAATATATGATGAATAAGGGTTTTGTCTGACCCAATGTGTCTCCCTGGGGTTCTACAATATTTCTTTAAAAGATGTAATATGGTGGTCTTAGGCATTGTATAGACTATAAGATGATGAACCTGGTGATTGTCAAGAATAGATACCCCCGTCGAGAATCGAAATCCTTTTTGATCAGTTGTAGGGGTTATGATGGTTCTCCAAGATCTAACTGTGGTCAGTATTTCACTGATGAGGGTAAAAGAGGTTGACATCTCAAAGACTACCTTCAGTTGTAGGTATGGGAACACTGAGTTCGGGGACATGTTGTTCGACATCAAAAATGCACCTGCCATGTTCATGGGACTCTTGAACCCCATATTTCAGGAATATCATGATCACTTCATAGTCGTGCTTATTGATGACATCATAATCTACTCAAGATCAGATTAGTATCATGTCGATCAATAGATGATGGTTTTAGAGGTCCTCCAACAACACCAACTCCACGGGAAGTTATCCAGGTGCATGTTCGAGACACGATAGGTGAACAAACTTTGGCATGTGGTGTCTGAGTAGGGAATAAGAGTGGATCAGTTGAAGGTTGAAGCAGTTGTTTCTTGAGTAGAACCCAAGAATTTTGAAGATTTTTGTAGTTTCTGGGGTATAGCAGGTTAAAAGCAGTGTTTTCTTCCTAACATCTCATGAGTTGCATCACATTTAAAAACCTTTACCAGGAAATACATCGCTTTTGTGTTGAGTGAGCTATGACAGGAAGCCTTCAGTTACCTGAAAGGGAAGTTGGTTAGTTCCCTAGTGCTAATGTTTTCAGAAGAAGGTTTAATGTTTGAGGTGCTCATTGATCCTTCAAGACCTGGCTTGGTGTGTGTGCTAATGCAAGAGTAGAGGGTGATATCTTATCGGTCAAGAAAATTATACCCAAATCAATGTATCTATACCACCGATGATCTAGAGATTGTAGTTGTCATTATTTCACTAATGTTGTGGTGGTATTAACTTATAGGGGAGCTCTGTGTTTTCATCATAGATCACATGATCTTTACTTTTATCTTCTCCCAGCGGAACCTAGACTTGCAGCATCAGTGGTGGATTGAATTTATTAAAGACTATGACTTCATAATATATTACATAGAATGTAAGGGGAATGATGTGGATGATGCCTTGAGTAGGAACTCATAGAGGGAAGTAGTTTAGGAATATGTGGAAGCTTGTAAGGTAATGGTGGAGTTAGATTCCTTACACCTAGATACAAGGGTGGACACTGGTTGAGGTTGTCTATTTCAAATGGTAGTGCAATACTCTCTCTTGTTGTAGGTGGAAGAGTCTTAGTGGGGGGACTTAGATGCTGATCTAACGCGGGATCATTTAGATAGGGAAATTCTCTAGATGGATGGTTAGAATATGGATAGACATAGATGTTTTTATGGGATGTTTTGCTTCTTAATTGAAATGCATAAGATATTTCATGGTGACTTCTGCAAATCGCCCCTGGCAGTACACCCCGACGTTTCCAAAATGTATTGAGGCTTGAGGGGTATGTTTTGGTGGCCCCAAGTGAAACTTCCAGTGGTAGGGTTCATGGAAAAGTGCCTCATTTCTCAGTAGGTGAATGAAAAATCACATTGATTTTGGGAGTTATTTTGTAGCCTTTATATGTCCCTTAGTTAAAGTGGGACGAAATTTCAATTTATATCGTCGTGGGCCGACACAAGGTACTACGAGGATGTGATTTTTTCTAGGTAGCGGTGGACCAGATGAAAAAATTAGATCATTTCTAGGCAATCTAGAAGTCGAGTGTGGTTGATTCTTTAGCACAATGGTACGTGGATGCTATGGTGCGGTTGCCTGGAGTTCTGAGGTCCATTGTCTCCTATCTGGAGGTGTGGTTTACCTCACGTGTCTGGAGGGGATTGCATCATGATTTTGGCACCCATTTATGACTTAACACTGCTTTCCACACACATAGAGATGGGTACATAGAGTGGACCATCCATGAATTGGAATATATGCAATGTGAATGTGTTTTGGACTTTTGGGGATATAGGGAATGAAATTTATATTATTGAGGTTTTCCTACAATAATAGTTATCAATCAACTATTTCCAGGGAACCATTTGAAGTCGAGTATGGGAAGCTGTGTTGTTCACCGATCTTCTTGACTGAGGTTGGGGCGGATGTTTTTCTATGAACCTAGGTAGTGAAGATAATAATGGATAATGATCATCTTGTGCATGAGAGGTTGATGATACCCAGGGCAGGCAAAAGTCGTATGCAGATCGTAGGAGGAGACCCTTAGAGTTCGAGGTTGGAGAACATGTGTTCTTGAATCATTCCCCTCAACATGGGTAGTGAAGGATTGAAAAAAGGATAAAGCTCTCTCCTAGGGTCATCAGGGCATTCGAAGTGTTGAGTCGTGTCAGTGAGGTGTCATATTAGCTGGCATTGCAACCTCGGTTCAAAAGGATCCACAACTTTTTCATTGTATCCTAGATTCACCGATATCTATATAATGACTCCCATGTCAATGACTGGGGAGAGTTAGAAAAACTTAAAGATGCTACGATCATGGAGTGGCCAGTGAGGATTGAGGACAATAAAGAGATGGTTCTTCATGGATGGACCATCCCTTTGGATAATGTGTTGTGGAGGCATGGTGGCCTTAAGGAGAGTACTTGGGAGCGAGATGCTCCTATGTAGGCCTAGTACCTAAAGATATTTGAGTTTTTGTTACAATCCTTCCTTGATGTTCTCTTTTTGTGAAATCGTTTGATGTAATGGTTACTATTCTTGGTTAGGAGATGTGTTTTTTCCTCTCTTTTTTGAGTGTTTATGAAGTGTCCTGATATGTGGGGAAAGGAAAGCGTTATTTATAGTCAATATGCATTAAAATATATATGATTAAACCTATGTGGGAGAGTTAGTGACACCCAAAGAGGATAATATCTTGATATAGATAAAGGAACTCCACGATTCGTGTGTCATGACAATGTGATATCTGGGTTTCTATGGATTTTTGGGGTGGTTTTTCCATGAGAGGTATCTCTTGGGGTGGTTATTTGGACCCCTATATGTTCTTTTAGTTACTCTGGAAATATGACAGACAAGAATAGTCTACAAAGTATAAAATGTAATTGACCAGACCTTCTTGGTTCCTTAAATTTCTAAATGATAGTGTTTGGGGTGCCATGGACCCCATCCGAGAGATATGAGGGCAGTAGTGTCAGTGGCATTGTGTCACTATGGTGTCACCCATCTGGGTGTCACTGATCAGTGATTCAACAATCAGTGAGACATGAGTCACCAATCGGTGAGACATGTGTCACCATGTGGTGCTACTAGGGGTTGTTGGGTATTGCTTTCCTTAGTTTTCCCATAACGCCACATTTATGCCTTTTTAATATTTTTAAATTGTTTAAGTCCTTTTTGGGCCTATAAATAATTTTTTAAATCCCCTAAAAGTGGGGTGACCCTTGACATACCAACAACCACACCCATGAAATACTCATAAATATCATCGTATCATTATTTTCTTCATTGTAAATATGTTTTTGAGATATGTAAATTCCATTAATATATTTTCAATGGAATCATGGAATATTAAAAAAACATGGTAATGAATGCTTGATGTTAAGACTCAATGAATGAAAATGATTCCTTTGGAGGCTCATTGATCATTATTAGTGATGAGGAACCTAATAGTATAGATACTCATGAGACATACATCTAATGGACTCATAATCCATTTTTCTAATTTAAAAAATTACCATATTATTGGATTATGTTGTTTTGGAATGGTGTGTGAATATAATTGATTATTAATACAAATAAAGGATAAATTAGATTCAGTATAGAGAAGAAACTATTATCATAGTTATGACTAGTTGTATTATAATTAAATTTCATTTACTACTGTATGTCTAGTAGTATCCCAAAAAATGTTCAATACAAAATTTGGATATTTTTTTCTAGGGGTAATGAATTTTTTTTTTAAATTCATTTTCATAATTATGAACAACTGCAAGATATTTTATTATTCCATCTTTAAAAATTCTAAATCTCTTGAGATCATTTATATATTTTAATTATGGCATGGCCATTAATAATTTAATAAGTTCCAAAAGGATATACATGAAATTTAAATGGATCATCATTGGTAGGTCTTCTGTATTTTGGTCTTAAATTATAGATATTATTATTTTAAATTGAAATAATTAAATCTATATTTTTTCGTAAAATATGTAATATATTTTATATTTTATTCTTTATAATTTTTGTGGTTAGAAGAAGATGGATTTAGTGGTTTAATGGGAAAGGAATTTTTTTCCGCATTCTTATGTTCTCATTTTCAATGAAAGTAAATCCTAAAAATAAAATCACTTTGTTATTTTAATCCACCATGTTAAAAAGTATTCTATTCTATTGGGTTGTAAAAATATCCTCCACTTGATAATAAGTAGGTGAAATATCCAATGTTATATATAATTATAGTACATGTGATAAAATCTAATTATATATATCATTTAAAATGTTTTAAATTTATATTTTTTATTAACTAAAATTTTTTATTCATTAATATAACTAAATAAGAATTATGTTTTTATCACAAAATATTATAAACTACAAATAATTGGATGGATTATTTTTGAAATACGTATTATTAATATGTCACTAGAAATGTGTGTTGTTTTACATATTTTAGAGATAATTTAATAACTTTTTTAAATATATTTGATTTACATTTATAATATGGTATTGGTTAATCCCCATGAAAAACATTTTATACTATGTCTTATAACATAGTGAATGTGCGGTTTTAGAAGACCAAAATAATGTGAGATGATGATGGTGGAAATTCGGTTCATAAATATAGGATCATTGAATTCTAGAACAGTGATGATTGAAAATAAAATATACAGTGTGGTGAAAAATCCGAATGTATATATAAAAATATGAATAAAATATACCATAAGGATAATTGATAATGTTCATGTAATTTTGTAAATTAATCATATTATAAAAATTATTTTAATTCATGAATATTATTTATATCATACCATATTGACAAGGGATAAGTTATTTTAGTGGTTATCTTCGAATGAGTGAAGGGATTCTAATTAATATCATATGTTGAAGTTACTAACTCTTAGAAGATTGAATGATATTTTAAAACTTCTAAATTAATGGATACAATGTACTTCACTTGAATATATGCAGGTTTATGTCAATTTTTTTAGGAAATCTTAATTTTTATTTTAACTACGTACCACATATAGAGAAAAAATTTACATTGTCCAAAAATTTATCTGAATTAATTTTTATCAATAAGAATATTTTTTATTACTATTTTATTTTTTACTTGGGTGTTGTAATTAGAATGGAATTATCTACTATATGGTGGTGTTTTGTGAATTGATGAGGTACATTGTCTTATCAATTCAGGAGGAATTTAATTATGTGGGTCCATTGCAGAATACTATTTTTGGTAACTCATTTCATTCATTAATATCAATAGTGTGCTATTATATATTTAGGTTATAAAAACCTAAATTGGTTTTAGAGATCATTTTTTGGGTTTTTTAACCATTACATTTCTATGGTGAGTTACATGTTGATTGAAAATCGTATTCTCCATATTCCCTTGAAGTATAATCATAGTAATTTTTTTATAGCTCATAAATATTTTAGATTTAATGGGAGTTCATTATATCTATATGGATTTAATTGGTAGAGTTAATGGTCTAGATTATTTAGTTTGATCATATATACTTTCCTTTAATGAAATTTTAGATAGTTGATTGTCTATACATAATGGATTTTAATTATCCTTTTACATTTTCTATAAAAAGAGTGATGATTATTTATTTACTAAGAAACGTTTTCTAAGAAATAAATGGGTTTATCATGATTCCAATTCCCGGTACATGTCCTATAAAATCTTTGAAATCAAGAAAAAAATATAAGTAATGAATATATTTTATCATATATATGAGAATCATAAAAGTATAAAAAACATGTTCATGTTAAAAAATATATTTAAGTTTATTATATGATGGGACATTCGTGAAATTGACCATCTAAAGGACATCAAAAATGATTTATGTTATTTTGAATCATAAAATTTAAAAATCATGGATATTTAATGGTCATTTAGTTTTTCATAAGAACTCTTATAGTGATGATATTTTTTGGCTACCGTGATGTGTACCTCATGATGTATGGATGAAATAGTGTATTAAAATGTTATAAATATTAATATTAATAGGTATATACAGTTTAAGTGAATGTAGGAGTCTACCAATCATATATATAGTGAAAATGGTAGTATAATTCCACGATTTGAAAATTTTATATGTAATGGAATGGTAGAAGAAATAGATCAATACAACATTCTGCATGTATGACCCATATATTAGATCAATGAAAATAAATGACATAAAATTAAATTTATTATTGTTCAAATATTTTATTCAAGAACATTATATATGTGAAGTGTATGTAAAAATTACATTAGAAACTAAAAATATGTCTATAAATTAGTATTGTTAGTCCTCATGTGTCATTGATCATAGAATCATGGGTTTTTTCTCCCTATATTTGAGATAGGATTCTTTTAAAATTATGATTTGTAAATATTTCTTACATTCTATATTATGTATGGATAAAATATTGAGATAATTTTAAAGGGAAATTCAAAAAATCTTACATAGAACATCATTTTTTGGATCTACAAGGAGTCTGAAATTTATTGATGTAAAGGAAGAATCTCATTTATATAATAATTTTAGGTGATGTTTTTTTGTAAAATATTATGGGTCGAGTATGAAATATTTTATTTTCAATTTAATTTTTTTGTTCAAAGGAGAAAAATATAGAATATTTTTTAGAAAATAATTTAAATTTTTTAAATTATTGATTTAAAATAAATTCAATATATGAAAAGTCATATAATAATAATCTTGTTATTCTTAATTAATAAATGGAAAATAATGGATTTTGATTCTATAATCTATCTCATAGACATGGTATTTTGACCATGTGACATGTAAGCTCATGGGATATAAAGGAATTTGTTTGTCAAAAGTGATGTAAAAGTTCCCTTGTATTAGAAGTCATAGTTGGATCATATGGATATTTAGTGGTTGACTTTGGTCCTTTTTTATAGTGGATAACTACAATATGTGACTTTTATCAATGATGTGACATATAAGTTTTCTTTTCTATTTGTCAAGGTAAATTATAATTGATTTTCCAAATTCAATAAAATGGGAGACATGTTAGATGTATAATTTTTTGTAAATATTATTTTCATGTGGTCTAAATGTTTTGGGTATAAAAATATAGGTAATTTTAGAGGGTCTACTATATTATGGGAATATGGTCTGACAATACTATTGTAGGAACATCATAAATATATAGATTCCTAGAGTGAATGAGTATTCAATTAGTGTATAAAAAATTCTTATAATGTGAAAACACTATTCTGCTATATGTTTTGGATGGATGCTATTAATTGAGTTTCATTCACGGTGAATATTGATCCACCCATATTATTGGGAAATAAATTTTGGTATAATGTTTCTTTAGAAATAATATCATTACTTAAAAATTTTAGTCTTCACTTTACAATTATTTTTCCATAATTATTCATATAAAATAATCTTGTTAGAGGCAAAGACTTTCATGTGCTTCATTGTAGGTTATAGACTATGGATTTTAAATATAGGAAAATTAATTATATAAGATCACTAGGAGGATAAATTTCAATATTTAGTGATAATTATTTTTATAAGGATAAAAACCAATTACAACATAAATATGTGTTCAAATTATCTGTAAAATATATGGATATTTTGAATTAATGTTCAGAATGAATACTTCTACGATAATTAAAATATTTATTCAATGGAAACCAAGAATAGTTTTCAAATAAAATTCTTAATTCATCATGATTTCTAATTCTATATAAAATGAGATTACCAGGTAATATAATAGATTTTTTAAAACCACTTGAAATCTATGTATCTGATTATGTGTTTTTTGGAGGAACTAATCAATGAAACCAATTGTAGAGGATGACCAACACATGGAAGTAACTATGGATATAAAAACATTCTATGAATATGTTAATTATTATAGAAAGTATAAATTATAATATTTATGAAAAGGACATATGTTTTAATGACTCAATATATGGACAATGACCAATTTAATTATTAAATGGATTAATTATATGTTTTTAGGAGAATAATTCTATCTGATTAATTTTATGAGATGATTAAACAAAAAATGTGGGAATATATACAAGAGAAAGAAGAGTATGGGAGGTGGTGTTATATGGAGAGCATAATATTGAGTATATATTATAGAATAGATGGTGTTTATTTCATAGAAACATTTCACCATTTTTTTACCACGTGATGATTCATAATGATCTTAGAATATTTTTCCTAAAAGGGTTATTTCATGTTCAGTTTCATTTCAAAACATGACTCCATAAGATATATATTATATTTGTGATTTACATAGTGTACAATAATCATTTCTCAGATTAATGTTAATTGATACTATTTTATTTTCCCTAATTTATTGTGTATGAGATAAATCATGCACCACATAATTATAACGTTAATTTAAAAAAAATCATGATGGAATATGTTTATTTCCATTGTGATAAAAAAATTTATATAGTGAGAGTTTTTAAAGGTGATGGGAGGTGATGGGCCATGGAATATTCTATCACATCTACTTGATATATTAAAATTAAAAATATATAAAACTCAAAAAATATAAAAAAAGTGAAATAATTATCAATTCAATATTTTGAACATAAAATTATGGTCTAAAATTTTTATGGATAATATAAGAATTGTGAAAAAATTGAAAAAAAATTTTATTTCAAGTTGGGATGGAAAGCTAAGTTCAATTATTTTCAGGATATTTTTACATAGATGTGATGAATTTTGTGTTTGTTCATCATTCATGTTAGAATTTATTCTGAAATGATCCACAGTCAAGGTACACATTTAATATTTCATGACCCGTCCCCGGGGCCCGTGTCGTGACTATCCCAAGCCCGCCTTCCATAGTCCATGGGCTGGTGTCTAGAACCAAGGCATAAATCCCGGTAAAGGGGAAGGCATTCCCTTTGTAATGTAAAAAAAACACGACAGATTAAGAAGACAAAAGTAAACACTAAGTAAAAATTGGCACAACACTAAGTGCGGAAAGTAAGTGGGCCAGAATACAAAACCAAACTGAAAGTAAAGTACAACTCGAAAGGGAAAACAACAACTATAATGTAAAGCCACAACGTCGAGCCGTCCACTGGAAGTCCCACCTGAAGGGTGGGTACAGATAGCCTCCACTGCTCCTCGGGTCCAGCTGACTGCTCCGAGTATGTACCGCCCAGTGGTTCACCTCCAGGTACCGTCCTGCTCCGCAGGCCACCAACAGGATCAGCGCTGTCTATCGTCTACAACCAACACAACGTAGTGCGGGCATAGCCCTTGCAGGGGTGAGTATAAGCTACTCAGTAGGGACCCCCAGCCCCCGAAGGTCTCCCAGAATCCACAAAGGATAAATCAAAAAGGAATGATACAATCACGATGTAACATCCCACATGGCATAGGAATATGCCCATATATATACCTAAGTCATCAATTCTCGCTCGGCTCCAACATCCGAGCTCAAGTATAACCCATTCCACACAGTAAAGCAAAACGTAAATCCACAGAGGATAGCACAACACAATCCACACAGGAAAGAAAAACAGGATTCCGCTCAAACAGGTATACTTCTTGTATGACGATAGAGATGATCATGTATTTCTACTGATTCATATACGTCATCGGACCCACACAGGATCGATAGGTAACTAACCCCCACAATGACCCACAAAGGATCTGACCCACACAGGATCGATAGGTAACTAACCCCCACAAAGACCCACACAGGATCAGACCCACATAGGATCTGTAGGCGCTGGCCCACACAAGACCGCTGAGCGCTGAACCACAAAGGATTGGACCCACACAGGATCCATAGCACTGACCCACAAAGGATCGCTGAGTTTTGTAGTCGCCGCCGTCGAATCCACTGTGGATCTCTGTACAGTCGTCGTCATCATAGTATCTGTCGCAACCAGCTCTAGGGTTCCCGCACACAGCAAGCTCGTTTGGGAGGGTTCGCTCCACAAGCCGAGAGGCTGATACATCAACTGACACATAGTCCAGAGTTGATGTATCCAAAAGTTCTGTATCGCCAACAGGAACTCAACGTCGCAGACGGCGCGTCAATCAGATGCCCGGTCTGAGAGTTATTGGCTTTTTCGTCCCAGGGGCCCGGTTGGTTTTTAAGGCAAAACCAACCCGACCGTACTCCACCTGCGTCTAAACCTCGGGCAGAGTATGCCAAAAGATCCGTCTCACCTAGAGGAATTCAACAAAGTTGATGGAATGTCATTCGTACGTCCGAAGCTCAAGACATGAGTGTTTCTGCTACGAGGGCCCGATTGGTTTCGTGTACGAACCAACCCGGATGAACCCAAAGTATTCCGAAATCATGAGTGTGATATACCAAAACGACCGTCTTGATCCAAAGATCACATCACCACTGACGGCGCGTAGTTCGGAAGCCCGAAGCTCATGTTATGAACAAAAGACCGAAAAGGAAGGGAAATAGGGGGTCTGGGCCCGGACCGACTCGGCCCGACCCCCCCTGGGTCTGCCCGAACCGGGTCTGACCAGGCCGGTGCGGCCCAGCCCGGCCAGGGTGGCCCGGCCCGGCCTGGGCACGACCTGGCCCGAACTGGCAGTTCGGCTTGGCTCGGCTCGGCCGAGCGGCCGAGCAAAGGAAACCACGGGGGGCGTGCTGCCCCTGCGTGAGGTGAAGCTGCGGCCCCACGTGGGGCCACCCTTGGTCAGCGGACGCAGCAGGACCGCGTCCTGTGTCTCGCCGGACCCGCATGGTCGCGGGTCTGCTGGCCGCCACCGGTGGAGTCCGCGGGCCACCGGAGTTGCTCCGGTGGTCTGATTACACTTCCGTCTGCGCCGTACCTCATCCCGGGTCTCGTCCTTCTCTGCAGAATCAACAAATTTAAATTCCAGCACCGTTTGTCTTCGCCCGCCAATCCGCACATCAACGAAGAACTGTGGAGGGTTGTCGAGACGTGTTTGTTTGGACTTCACCCTCCGCTTTAGGTGATAACAATCTGTAAATAATAATCAACACATGAAAGACATAACAAGATACAATTTTAATAAATTAAAATTGCACTTTGATCCTACTTCTTTGTTTTAGAAGGAAACAACCACGAGAATAAAAATTATTCTCAAATAAAACCCCTACCTCATCGTAGTCTTCAAGCGTGCGTTCTTCGCAGAATTGACCGTTGCGGAAGAAGAGGATCATAGAATCGCGAAAGTGCGTCGCGTCGTCGCAGAAGGGTGTCGCGTCGACGATCTACAAGGTTTAAAGGAAACACACAGATTTAATTTCATGAACTAAATCCATGTTAAGGATAAAATCCACAAAGGAAATTTGAATGATTTGAAATCTCCTACCTCAAGAAGTTGGTGATCAGAGATTGTTGCGGGGAAGAACGTCGCGGAAGAAGAGTCATGGAAGGAGAATCGTCGGCTTCGTGGAACACGGCGTCGCATCGTTGATCTCCGAGGGTAGTGGCATTCTTCGCGTTCTTCACGTTCTTCGCATTTTTCGCGTTCTTCGCGAAGGAGGATGAAGGCACAGGATCTCTAAATCCTCTAAACAAATCGCACCAAAGAAGAAAGGTGTGTTGGTGTTATTTTATTAATATGCCAATGGTTTGAAAACAGGTTAAGAAACAAAAAAATTAATTCATTGAATAAATTTCAACGAACTAACCGCCCAATTAATAGGGGCATTATGAATTTAGAAAACGCGTCAGTTGACTTCCATTTAAAAGGGGTTTTCGCGGGTGCGTTACTTAGTAGAAAAGAAATGGTGGGGCTCGTACGGGCCCCACCTCACAAATATCCTACCTAGAGGGTAGGATATTTTGGGTTCCACCCTATCCGCTTCAACTCAGCTTATGAAACATTGAGTGGCTTTAAGCGGCTTTAAGTGAAATAAAATAAAGTTTGTCGTAGCAAATTATTTTATTTCTTAACATAAAGCCCAAAAATTAAAAACCACACCCGAGAAAACGCAACCCCGGAAGAGGCGTTTCTAAGAAAGAACTGGCACTGGGATTTCATCGGTGCCCCCAGAATTCAATTCTCAGCACCGGTTCAAAAGATAGAAAAAACCCGATCGTTCGTTCAGTGAACGTACCCGATCCAAACCTCTGAAAATGATTCCAGGCACACCGGGCCTCGTTATCACGGGCCGTTAGAAATGTCATTCTTGTAAAATTCCAAAAAAATTTAAGAAAAATATTTCCTTGAAATTTACGGGTCATTACATCACTCCCACCTCAAGGCTTTACGTCCCCGTAAAGATACATCATAAGCTAGGGAAACAAATGTGGGTACTGAGCATGCATCTGAGCCTCCCGCTCCCAAGTGCTCTCCTGGAGGTTCATGTGATGCCATCTGATGAGCACTAGAGGAATTGACCGTCCACATAGGAATATCTCCTATCGATCCTCGATCTCCACTGGGACCTCCGCAAAAGTCACCCCATCATCAACGTCCAGCTCCCCATGGTCAATGATGTGCGTTAGGTCATGCACGTGTCTCCTCAGCTGAGATATGTGGAAGACGTCGTGCACCCGGTGCAACTGAGGTGGTAGAGCCAGGTGATAAGCCACCTCGCCAATCCTGCTGAGGACCTGGAATGGTCCGATGAAGCGTGGAGACAACTTGACACCTTGGCCAAATCATAGTAATCCACGTTGAGGTGAGACACGCAAGAAGACGTGGTCGCCATCCTCAAACTCTAGTGGCCTCCGCCTCCTGTCAGCGTAAGACTTCTGCCGGCTCTGAGCTGTCCTCATCTGCTATTAGATGACCTGGACCTTCTCTGTCGTGGCCCGAACCATCTCTTGTCCCACAAATGCTGACTCCACAGGGTCTGTCTAGCACAAAGGAGATCTACATGTTCTGTCGTACAACGCCTCGTATGGTGCCATCCTGATGGTGGAGTGGTAGCTGTTGTTGTACGCAAACTCTACCAAGGGTAGGTGCTCCTCCCAGCTGTGACCAAAGTCGATGACACATGCGCGGTGCATGTCCTAGAGTGTCTGAATGGTCCTCTCCATCTGACCATCCATTTGAGGGTGAAAGGCGGTGCTCAGACGTAGCTGCATCCCAAACGCCTACTGCAATACCTTCCATAGCGGGGAAGTAAAGAGAGCATCTCTATCGGAGACGATAGATGATGGCACACCGTGAAGCCGTACAATCTCCTAAACGTAGAGACGCCTCAAGCTCTCCACTGAGCCCTGCCTTCTGATGGGTAAGAAGTGATTTGACTTGGAGAGTCAGTCGACAATCACCCAGATAGAGTCGTGACCTCTGGAAGTGCGTGGAAGTCCAGTCACTAAGTCCATAGATATCCCGTACCACTTCCACTCTGGGACCTCCATGGGTTGTACCAAGCCTGCTGGTACCTGATGCTCTTCCTTCACCGACTGGAAGGTGAGGCATCGTGAAATGAACTCTACCACATCCTTCTTCATGCCCGGCCACCAGTGTTGTCGTCTGAGATCCTCGTACATCTTCTCCACTCCAAGATGTACCGCTAAGGGAGAAGTGTGAAACACTCTCAACAATTCCTCCCATAAAGCAACTGGTACCATGGTACGTCCTCTGAAAAGGATTTCGATATCTGCTCCAAAGAAGAAACCATCAGGTGCCTATCCTGAGGATATCTGTGCATGCCACGTCTCACAGTCAGCGTCCCCACGCTGTGCCTCTCTGACCCGCTGTAGTTGTGGAGGAGTGACTGTGAGAGACTGAAGGAAGCCTGCTCCATCTCTATCCACAAAAGATATCTACAAAGCGACTAGCTTCTCTGTCACCTCCTCAAGTAGCTGAATTCCCACCCTCTGTGCGGTGCGCATCCAGGAGATTCTTCAACTGCGGCAAGGCAGCTTGACGGTCGCCCAGTACTCGACAAGAATCACCGATCTCTCGCGCTACTCGACCGACATGGTACATGACCCATTCTTCCGGGCCCGGACCATTGATCATAGATTCAGACATGAGATCATGGAATTTCTGATCTCCCTCAGCATTCTGACTCAGGAAAAAGTACTGGAGACAGGCCGGGCTGGGTCGCACCTAACCGGGTCGGACCCGGACCCGGGTCGGTCCGGGCCAAGACCCCCTGTTTTCGGACCGTTTTCAGTCTTTTTCCCATATCTTAGGCTACAGGCCACCGATTGATGCACCGTCAGTGGAGATGTGATCCTCAGATCGAGACGGTCGTTTCGTCACATTAGGCTCAAGGTTTCGGAGAACTTTGGGTTCGACCGGGTTGGTTCATACACAAAACCAATCGGGCCCTCAGAGCGGTGATGGGTATATATTGAGCACCGAACGTCCAATTGACGTGCTGTCAACTTTATTAGAATCCTCTAGATGAGATAGAACTTTTGGCATGACCCGCCCGAGGTTTGGACATAGTTGGAGTATGATCGAGTTGGATTGTACCCGAAATCCAACGGGGCCCCTAGAGCGGAAAAGCTGATATCTTTCAGACCAAACATCTGTTTGACGAACTGTCAGTGGCGTTTTTGATCCGTTTGAGAAACGGTCCCTATGAGTATACCCTCTGAGATTTTGGGGTAATGTTGAGATATGGCCGGGTTGGTTCACACACGAAACCAACCGGGCCCCTGGGACGAAAATGTTAATAACTCATAGACCGGGCGCCCGATTGACGCGTCGTCTGTTGAGTTGAGACACCTATGACGGGGTGGTCTGTTGAGATACTTCTTTGTGGGACTTTGTGTTAATTGGAGAATCGAACAGTAGCTCGTGGAGAGGACCCTCCCGGAGGTGAGATTGCGGAGTGAAGAGACCGTGTAGCCGGCTGAGACCTGACGACTGCTTGTCCGAATCATTTCGGAGTGACTTGCATAGCCCAGTGGGGAGCACTACTTTGTAAGGTGGAAGATCCACGGTAGAGGAGCACTACTATGTGAGGTGGGAGAACCGCGGTACTCGACAGGAGGAGTACCTCTTTAGTATATGAGTGGGAGCACTACTGTGTGAGGTGGCAGACCCATGGAGGGAAGCACTACTATGTGAGGTGGCAGACCCGCGGTACTCGACAGGAGGAGTACCTCAGCAGTCTTAGGTTGGTGAGCAGTACCTCGGAGTCATGACAGGACCACTGTACTTTTCAGAGACGGAGCTCTTCAGCACTTACAATTTTGATAATGAAAATCCTGGATTGAGCTGAGTCTTTTGACCTTTGTGTTTACCTCATGATTGAGATGGGTTACTTGATAACTTATGTATATGTATGGGCATATACCTGGGTAGGGGTTATCCGTTTATTTCATGATCTTGGGGTTTTCCTCATGATTGAGATGGGTTACTTGATAACTTAGGTATATGCATTAGCATATACCTAAGTAGAGGTTATCTGTTGAGATCTTCTTTGTGGTTATCCTTGTTGGTTTTAGTGAGACCTTGAGGGTCTCGGGGTCCTGAATGAGTATTTTTATACTCACCCCTACACGGGCTATGCCTGCACCTCGTTGTGTTGGTTGCAGACGACAGGAAGAGCTAACGGAAGTTGAGTGTTCGAGGACTGGACGGTACCTGGAGGTGGACCACTCGACGAGTCAGTATCTCGTGGTGGACGATTCAGGAGATGCGCTATCTGTACCTACCCTTCAGGTAGGATCCGTGGTGGATGATCTAGGATCTACGCTATCTGTACCTACCCTTTAGGTAGGATCCAAGGAGGAAGACCCAGGAGCTGCTTCCTCCCTTCCAACTGTTTGTCTTTTTCTGTTGTACTTACTTTCAGTTGGGTTTATATTCTGGCCCATTTACTTTTCAGCACTTTCTTTTGTACTTAGTGTTTCACTTCCGCATGACCTCTATGGTGTTTTTTTTACTTCTATAAAGGCAATGCCTTCCCATTTATCGGGATTTATGCCTTTGGGGCTAGTTGCCTGCCCCTGACCTATGGAAGGCAGGCTTGGGGTAGTCACGGCACGGGCCCCGAGGACGGGTCGTGACAACGCGAAAAATGCGAAGAACACCGGCCTCCGACGAAGGGCGAAGAAGAACGCCAAACCCTCGGAGATTGACGACATGATGCCAACAGTTCTCCCTCTGCAACGCTTCTTCCACGATGATCCATACCCACGACAATATTCAATCGACAACTTAATGTAGGCAGTTTACGTGATTTTTCGTACGTGATTCTCTTCCGTCTTTTCTCCGCGATATTTGGACCGCATGATATTAGTTAATGGGAGGAGTCCGGACTACACAAACATGGCTGTCCCCCTCCCCTTTTCTTTTTCTTGTTGTTGCGTATCAAATGAATGGATGCGCGACAACTTCACACCGCGCAGGATCAAGCGGCAAGCATGCGCGACATCGTCCTGCCGCGCGTGATCGAGCGACAAGAATGCGCGACATTGTCACGCCGCGCATTCAAATTTTAAACTCTCGTGTGTGGGTATTTGATTGCAAGGTGTTCGTATAATTTATTGTGGATAAATTATACCCTCGTCAATGATTAAAATCATTTGTTTTTTTATTTGTCACAACCCATCCTCGGGGCCCGTGCCATGACAAATTGGTATCAGAGGAGTCGGTTCTACCACCGAACTTATACTATGATATTTTTCTTTCTGTGAAGCGATAGTGTTAAGTGTACCGAGGGTGGTTTTTAGTTCAGGGAGTCCAGTGTTGGTGCGGGTGGCCGACGTATCCATACAACAAGACTCTGACAACTGATTTCTGACATTGTGCATGAAAACACTAATTGCGTGTGTGTTTCCATAAGTTTTAAAAGTCAGCTCAAACTAGGTCAGCTCACCAGGTATAAATCATTTGACCGCTCCACGTTGTTTCATTCAAGATGCCTCCCCGTGGACGACCATCTAGAGTCCCGAGAGTGGTACGTACTGACAGCCCGCCGAGCGACGAGGCCTTAGTATAGGGCTCTATCCCAGTTGAGGCACCAGCGGAGGCACTAGCGGTACTACTACCCGTTGGGCCACCGATGCCACCAGCCACAGCAGTAGAGGGTGCACGTCGCTTGAGCACACTACACGAGTTCCAACGCCAGAGGCCACCCAGGTTCCAGGGAGGGACAGACCCGCAAGCAGCTGAGGATTGGCTGGAGGCTGTGGTGAGAGTCTTCAGGCTAGTGGCGACGCCAGCAGACTTCATGGTGATCCTGGCTGCCAGCCTTCTTCAGGCATCAGCCGAAAGATGGTGGAGTATGATGCTCCAGATACATGATGAGGTGACACTTCTATAGGCAGAATTCGAGATCCTATTCCGGGCAGGGTTTGTACCAGCCACCCTTCGAGCGGTACGTATACAGGAGCTACTTCAGCTGCGTCAGGGTAGCAAGACAGTGGCGTAGTATTCAGCGAGGTTCACAGACCTCTCGCGCTACTCCACAGATATGGTACGGAACCCGTTCTTTAGGGACCTAACCTTCGAACATGGACTCAGGTGAGAGATTAGAGCTTCTATTGTTTGTCACAGCATCCTGACGCATATAGTTGTGTTGGAGCGAGCCCTATTAGTGGAGAGTTTCCTTGCTGAGCAGTCTGCAGCAGCAGGACCAACCACTAGCCAGAATACAGAAGAGTATTCTATAGCTGGCAGTAGACAGAGTAAAAGTAAAACCACAACGTCGAGCCATCCACTAGAAGTCCCACCTAAAGGGTAGGTACAGAAAGCCTCCACTACTACTCGGGCCCAGCCGACCGCTCCGAGTACGTCCCGCCCAGTGGTCCACCTCCAGGTACCGTCCTGCTCCGCAAGCCTCTACCACGATCAACGTTGTCCTTCGTCTGCAACCAACACAACGTAGTTCGGGCATAGCCCATGCAGGGGTGAGTATAAGCTACTCAGTAGGGACCCCGATACCCCTGAAGGACTCCCAATATCCAGAAAGGATAAACCAAAAAGGAAAGATACAATCACAATGTGACATCCGACACGGCTTAGGTATATGCCCATACATATACCTAAGTCATAAGTTGTCATTTGGCTCCAACATCCGAACCCAAGTACAACCTAGTCCACAAAGGAAAGAAAAACTTAAATCCACACAGGATACACAACAGAATCCACACGGGAAAGAAAAACAGGATTCTTCTCACACAGGTATACTTCTTTGAATAATGATAAAGATGACAAGATATTTCCACTGATTCATCTTAGACGTCAGACCCACAAAGGATCGATAGGTACTAACCCCCACAATGACCCACACAGGATCGGACCCACACATGATAGATAGGTAACTTACCCCCGCAAAGACCCACACAGGATTGGACCCACACAGGATCTGTAGGCGCTGGCCCACACAAGACCGTTGAGAGCTAACCCACACAGGATCAGACCCACACAGGATCGGTAGCACTGACCCACAAAGGATCGCTTAGTGTTGTAGTCGTTGCCGTCGAATCCATTGAGGATCTCTGCACAGTCATCGTCATCACAGTAGCAGTCGCAGCCAGCTCTAGGGTTCCAGCACACAACAAGATCGTTCAGGAGGGTCCGCTCCACGATCCAAGAGGCTGATACATCAACTGACACCAAGTCCAGAGATGATGTATCCAAAAGTTTTGTGTCATCAACAGGAACTCAACTTCGCAGACGGCGTGCCAATCGGACGCCCGGTCTGAGAGTTATTGGCTTTTTTCGTCCTAGGGGCCCGGTTGGTTTTTTAAGGAAAAACCAACCCGACCGTACTCCACCTGCGTCCAAACCTCAGTAATAGTAAGCCAAAAGATCCGTCTCACTTAGAGGAATTTAAAAAAGTTGAAGAAACGTTAATCGGACGTCCGAAGCTCAAGATATTAGCGTTTCCGCTCCAAGGGCCCGGTTGGTTTCGTATACGAACCAACCCGGCCGAACCCAATGTATTCTGAAACCTTGAGTGTGGTATACTGAAACAATTGTCTCGATCCAAGGACCGCATCGCCACTGACTGCGCGTCGTTCGGAGGCCCGGACCGACCCCCCAGGTCGACCCGACCCGGGTCCGGGTCCGACCCGGTTGGGCGCGACCACGCCTAGCCAGGGCGGCCTGGCCCGGCCTGGGCGCGACCCGGTCGGCGGGTCGGCGTGACTCGGCCGAGTCTCGGCCGAGCGGCCGAGCAAGGGAAGCCGTAGGTTGTGCTGTCCCCATAAGAAGAGGTTTCGCGGCCCCGAGTGGGGCCGTGCTCGGTCAGCGGACGCGGCAGAGCCGCGTCCCGTGTCACGCCGGACCCGCGCGGTCGCAGGTCTGGTCGGCCGCCGCCACCTCCGGCCACCGCCACCGCCGCGCCGGCGACTCGTGCCACCAGTGGAGTCCCCGGGCCACCAGTGTTGCTCCGGTGGTCCGATTTCACTTCTGTCTACGCCGTAGCTCATCCCGGGTCTTGTCCTTCACTGCGGAATCAACAAATCGTCTATGCGGCCCGTTTGTCGTCGTCTGTCGTTCCGCTCGTCAACGAAGAACTGTGTAGGTCTGTCGGGCCGTGTTTGTTTGGCCTGCACCCTCCGTGTTATGTGATAACAATCGGGAAATATAATCAACACATGAAAAGATAACAAGATACAATTTTAATAAAATAAAATTGCACATTGATCCGGGCTCTTTGTTTTAGAAGTAAACAACCACAGGAATAAAAATATTATTCTCAAATTAAATCCCTACCTCGCCGTAGTCATCGAGCGTGCGTTATCCGCGGAATTGACCGTTGCGGAAGAAGAGGATCGTCGCGTCGCGGAAGGGCGTCGCGTCATTGCGGAAGGGCGTCGCGTCGATGATCTCTGAAGTTTAAAGGAAACACACAGATTTAATTATAACAATTAAATCCTTATTGAGGATAAAAACCACAAAGGAATTTAAAATATTTTATATCTCCTACCTCAAGTAGTTGATCAAAGATTTGTCGCGGGGAAAGAACATCGCGGAAGAAGCGTCGGCGTCGCGTCGATCTCCGGGGGTTGGGCATTCTTCGTCTCCCTTCGTCGGAGACCAGCGTTCTTTGTGTTCTTCGCGTTATTCACGTTCTTCGCGTTCTTCACGTTCTTCGCAAAGGAGAATGAAGGCACAGAATCTCCAAATCCTATCAACAAAACGCACCACAGAAGAAAGGTGTGTTGGTCTTATTTTATTAATATGACAACTGTTGAAAAACAGGTTAAGAAACGAACAAATTAATTCATAGAATTAATTCAATGAATTAACCTCCCAATTAAAAGTAACATTTAATAGTATAAAAAACGCCCCAGTTGACTTTCATTTAATAGGGGTTCTCGCAGTTGCATTACTTAGCGGAAAAGAAACAGTGGGGCTCGTGCGGGCCCCACCTCACAAATATCCTACCAAGAGGGTAGGATATTTTGGGTTCCAGCCAATCCGCTTCAACTCAGATGAAGCATCTTTAAGTGGATTTATGCAGCTTTAAGAGGCTTCAAGTGAAATAAAATAATGTTTTTTATACCACATTATTTTATTTCTTAACTGAAATCCCAAAAATTAAAAACCACACCTGAGAAAACGCAACTCCGGAAGAGGCGTTTCTAAGCAAATACCGGCGCTGCAATTCCATCGGTGCCATCAGAATTTGATTCTGAGCACCGGTTCAAAAATTAGAAAAACCCGCTCGCTCGTTCATTGAACGTACCTGAGCCAAACTTCGAAAAATGATTCCGGGCACACCGGGCCTCAGAATCATGTGCCGTCAGAAACTTTGTTCTTGTAAAATTCCAAAAAAAATTAAGAAATAAATTTCCTTGAAATTTATGGGTCTTTAAATCACTCCCACCTCAGTGAACCTCAAGATATGTGCGCTGGTTAATCTCTGTCTCGGCTCTTGGAGGCTCAACTGACATCTATCTGACCACAAATAGGGTTTCCCCTTCATCGTAAGAGCTGAGAGTGGTGCCGCAAATCTGGAGAAGACTGGCACAAATCTTCGATAGTATCCAGCTAGTCCTAAGAAACTCCGCACCTCCGTCACACACTTGGGTGGCTCCCAAGCTAGCACTGCCTCGATCTTTGCGGGATCCACCGCAACTCCCGCCTCAGAGATGACATGTCCCAAGAAGTGGACCTCAAGTATCCAGAACTGACACTTCGAGAGATTTCCATAAAGCTGGTGCTCTCGGAGTGTGTCTAGTACAACTCGTAAGTGGTAGGGATTCTCCTCCTCAGTCGTCGAGTATATCAAAAAGTCGTTGAAGAAGACTATGACAAATCGATCGATGTATGGCTGGAAGATCCTTTTCATGAGGCCCATGAATACTGCTAGAGCATTGGTTACGCCGAATTTCATAACCAAAAACTCTTAGTGGCCATACCGAAATCTGAAGGTCGTCTTCTGCATGTCCTCCTCCCGAACTCTGAGCTGATGATAGTCTGACCAGAGGCCTATCTTCGATAACCACCGTGGGGGCCACCCCAGGGTCCACCCACGTCCCCAAATGGGTCATCTGGGCGCGACCCGGCCCAAACCGGCGGGTCTGCTTGGCTCGTCTCGGCCGAGCGGCCGAGCAAAGGGAACCATGGGGGGCGTGTTGCCCTCACGTGAGGTGAAGCCGCGGCCCCACGTGGGGCCGCCTTTGGTCAGCGAACGCGGCAGGGCTGCGTCCCGTGTCTCGCAAGACCCGCGCGGTCGCGGGTCTGCTGGCCGCCGCCGCCGCGCCGGCGACCCGTGCCGCCGGTGGAGTCCGCGGGCCACCAGAGTTGCTCTGGTGGTCCCATTTCAATTCCATCTGTGTCGTAGCTCATCCCGGGTCCCGTCCTTCACTGCAGAATCTACAAATTTAACTTGCGGCCCCGTTTTTCATTTCCCTCTAATCCGCGAATCAACAAAGAACTGCAGACGGTTGTCGGGCCGTGTTTTTTTGGCCCACACCCTCCGCGTTAGGTGATAACAATCGGAAAATAATAATCAACACATGAAAAACATAACAAGATACAATTTTAATAAATTAAAATTTCACTTTGATCCGGTATCTTTGTTTTAGAAGGAAACAACCACGGGAATAAAAATTATTCTCAAATAAAACCTCTACCTCGTCATAGTCGTCGAGCGTGTGTTCTTCGCGGAATTGATCGTCGCTGAAGAAGAGGATCGTCGTGTCACAGATGGGCTCCGCATCGTCGTGGAAGGGCGTAGCGCCGACGATCTCCGAGGTTTAAAGGAAACTCTGAAATGTAATTTCATAAATTAAATCCATGTTATGGATAAAATCCACAAATGAAATTTAAAAGATTTGAAATCTCCTACCCCAAGCAGTTGGTGATTGGATATTGTTGCGGGGAAGAACGTCAAGGAAGAAGCGTCGTGGAAGGAGAATCGTCGGCGTCGTGGAACATGGCGTCGCAATTTCGATCTCCGAGGGTGACGGCGTTCTTTGCGTTCTTCGCGTTCTTCACGTTCTTTGTGTTCTTCGCATTCTTCGCGCAGGAGGATGAAGGCACAGAATCTCCAAATCCTCTAAACAAATTGCACCCAAGAAGAAAGGTGTGTTGGAATAATTTTATTAATATGCCAACGGTTTGAAAACAGGTTAACAAACGAACAAATTAATTCATAGAATTAATTTCAACGAACTAACCACCCAATTAATAGGGGCGTTAAGAATTTAGAAAACGCGTCAGATGACTTCCATTTAAAAGGGGTTTTCGCGGGTGTGTTACTTAGCAGAAAAGAAACGGTGGGGCTCATGTGGGCCCCACCTCACAAATATCCTACCATGTGGGTAGGATATTTTGGGTTCCACCCAATCCGATTCAACTCAACTTAAGCAGCTTTAAGTGGCTTTAAGCGGCTTTAAGCGGGTTTAAGTGAAATAAAATAAAGTTTGTCGTACCACATTATTTTATTTCTTAACTTAAAGCCCAAAAATTAAAAACCACATCCGAGAAAACAAAACTCCAGAAGAGGCGTTTCTAAGCATGTATCGGCACTGCGATTCCATCGGTACCCTTAGAATTCGATTTTTAGCACCGGTTAAAATGATAGAAAAAACCCGCTCGTTCATTCAGTGAACGTACCCCAGCCAAACCTAGGAATAGGATTTTGGGCACACCGGGCCTCGAAATCATGTGCCGTCAGAAACTGCGTTCTTGTAAAATCCAAAGAAAATTATGAAAAAAAATTATTTTGAAATTTATGGGACTTTACATAATAATTCAACAATCTCACTAGTAATGTGATCAATTACATGAATTTAATGGGATATTATTTTAAACAAGAACATTTTTAAATAGAACAACTCTATATCATATATTGGTCAAACGCAACCCAATGTGATAAGTTTATGCATTAAAATGATACACAAAAATTCATAAAATAATGATTGTTTCATGAAAAAGTATGAAAATTGGAATTTAAATTTTGAACGAAACTAACTAATCAGGAGTTAAAAAAGAAATAAATTCAAATAAATTCTCCCGATAAAATCACATCACACAAAATAATTAATGTAACCCATCATACAAATCCTAAGGGGGAACTAAAACATAATTACATGATGACTGAAAAAACAATGAAAACTATGATTCAAGATCTTCATTCCCCTCCTTTGACGGTGGATCGACATCTAGTTAGACTACCCAAGATGTAATTTCCCTATAAATTTTTATATATTTCTAACAAATAATCAATATCAACACATTCGAATCTATAGTTGAATCTGTATTATTGATTTAAATTTGAGATTAGTATCAGATTCTAATACACTAGTATATGTGATTTTATTACATCATATAAATTTAAATGGACCCACATTTACATTTGAGTTAAAATAGGTGAGGATCCCCGAACAAAGGATCTGAATGGAAGACTGAAATCCATAATTCTACATAATTTTCCTCCTATAAATTAATCATGTTTTCATTCCAAATATGAATTAGTAGGAAGGGATAAATTATTTTAGAAGGGTGATGTGATAATAGAGGCAGTGTTTATAATTGATAATATTTAATTTTAATTCATTATTTTTGTCCATAAATAGTATTTCAAAATTTTAAATGACTAATTATTTCATAAAATGACAATTATATTAAAAATTAAGTTGTATCATATTGATGAATCAACTGATCAGCATCAGATTTGTTTGAGAATTATACAACATAGAGTAATGATTTTTAAAAAAGTTATTTCATAACATAATTTAATAATTGATAAAATAAAATGACTTTATGAGTGTGTGGAAGATTGATTTTTTGAAAGGGTACCCTAACAAAGGTACTTTTCATACAGAATTTCAATGAAAAAATATGCATGATCACGTCATTTAACACAGCCCTGAAATAAAAATCTTGAAATAACATATGTTGACATTTTCACACAAAATTATTTGAAAACATCTTAATAATTATAATTTTATCATTTTATATAAAGGATTCAAATTATCCTTATGGTACATTGGAATAGTTATTTTTTTTCATTATTTTGTACTTGGTATTTTCATACTGTTATTTCAAGACATACTCTGATGCACAATTACTACACTCATTGATAATAAATATAAAATTATCTTATATATGATCCACAGTTTGAGAAAAACATCTAAAATTATAAAAATTATAAGGAAGAGTTTCTGGATGATAAGGAAAAATAATACAGGGTTGGAGAACCATCAAGATGACAATTATAAATGGAAAAACTAACAGGGTCTAGAATCCCCTCAATTGATTGGGATTCAACCCTTAATTATTATTTCTTCAATCATTACACATAATTTCAATAAAAATAAGAAAAATTTCATGATGATCTAAAATTAAATCCAATTTCTCACCATGACATATGAGGATCATATTTCTTAGAAATGGAGGTTTCATGATCGTAGATAAACAATTAGATTATGAAATGATTCCACTAATGGAGTATGATTGGGGAAGATATAGTTTCATTTAAATGTAAATGTTTTGGAATGTATTAAAACCCTCCAACCTTATCATATTAATACATGGTATGAGTAGTTATGATTCTTTTTAACCAAATTATTCTACCATAGAAATACATGAAAATAATGTTTGATATTTTTAGTTTTAAATTTTTTTGTAAATCCGCATATAGGACATTTTAATTATTTTAGTATTTCGCAAAAAAATATAATCAAATTTATATGTAAATGAGGATCGTTTTAAAAAATTGAAATAATGGGTTGTCATAGAAATCATTTCATTCATTACTGATGAATTAGGTCATTAATTTTTGAGTAATTCTACATAAAAAGTTTATAATTATTCAGTTGGGATGTACAACACTATTATTTGTAGGCATGGATAATAATAAAAAATAAAGGGGTTGTACATGGAGGATAACAACTATATGACTTCCCAAATGAAATACATTAATAGGAAAAAGGATTGATATTGGTTCTCTATAATTGAAATGGTATGAACAATGGATAGGTATTTTATTTTAATTATAATAGAAAATAATAAAATTCAATGGTGTATGCCAAATCATCCAAAATATTATGCGTAACAAAAAATATCCAGATGCATATGAGTACAAATAACCTCACGGTCCTTCAAAATTCTGTCACATCCATTTATTAGAATATTCCATATTAGTTTAGTATTATTGGAAACTGGGAACATAGTCTTCTAACATTGTGAATGATCTTCAACATGTCCCATAATGATCTTCCCCTTTTATTGTTTTCCTAACTAAAACCATTATTTACATCCTAGGGAAAATAAAACATGAAAAGTCTTAGCTCAATTTTTCGGTAAACATGGACCAAAAAAAACAAAAAATAACCATATAAGCATATAAACCTGAATAAAATGTTTAAACATCAAAATATTGTGTCATGAAATAAATAATGGAAGTACCTAAGAAATATATCATAAAAGAACATTAACCATGATAAAATAGCATGGTTATAAAATAAGGAATTGTGGAAAACAATTAAGTACATATTATGATTTCCATAGTAGAAAAGGAATTACCTCCAATACCATCATAGTGGAATAAGATCATTAATAAATCGGGTTTACATGATGTTCCAACCATGTTTTACTGAACCCGATTTACTTTCTATTCTAGCACTATATTGCTGAACTTAATTTACTTTTTGTTATAGTTATTTCATTCTCATGAGAAATAAATATTTACCCAATGCATTGGATAGATATATAGATTCCACACATATCATAATGAAATCATTTTTACATGTTCCAAAAACACATAAAGCATTCATAATAGCATAACCCCGGGAATGAAATAGGTTTCCAAAACATCATTCCAATGAATTACATATATATAAATGGATTTCATAAAAATAAATCCATAAATAACATAATAAAATAAATTTATTAATATATAATGAAACATAACCCTATTTCATCATATATGGAAAATAATTTTGATAAAACACTTGAAAATAATTCTTGAGGAAGAATCTTTTATTTTATGAAAATGATTTCATTTTATCAAAATTCCGTGAAATTTTAAAAGAAAATAATTTCGTTAAAAATACACTTGTAAACATGTAGAGGAAGCTTCATGGAAATATATAATCATCAAACCGTATAAATCTATAGATGTCATATATGTTAAAAAACAATATCCTTATACTTTTACAGGAGAAGTCAGAAAGTACCTTGTATGGTAAACAAATGAAAGATTCCATCCATACCTATTAGTATAATTAAAAAAATATAAAAAATACATTAAAAATAATTAGGAAAATAGAATACATTTTAGGAAAACTTGTTTAGAATACATGGTTTTTAAATATACCCCTAGTAATGATTCACATATAAATAATATCAAATAAAAATGAGATTGAAAAATTATCCCTTAGCATATGTCTGATTTCATCTGTGTGTGTATGAAACTAATTTATAGCAGGTTTACACGTATTATTAAATTTTAAGTGAACCATAATAATATTTTGAATATTATATATGTTTTTCTTATGACATTATATTAATCATTTATTTGTCAATTCTATTTTAAAGCAATGTTTGGGGTATTAATCGTTGTATTTTTCGTACAATTTTGGAATTGATAATCCTGATATTATTACATAGATCATTATTTAAATAAATAAATAATGTATAAAATTATTTATATATAATATATATTGAAAATTTAATTATAAATATATAGTAGATAGATAAATTAAATGGAAAACACCGTTCATGTAGACGATAGGCTATACATACGCATGAACATTATTTTTGTTTCCTTAATAAATTTAATGGAAGTACGTAAATGAAATAAAAATATATACATAAATACATTATTATTATTATGTCATATATTTCAGTATTATTTATTATATATATGTTATAGTCATTTTATAATGCTTAATGTTGAGAATGAATCTCATCGCGTCGTAGATACGGTAAGCCGTACGTATGCAAGAGCGACCATATCGTTCCCAAAATTTTATAATGGTATTTAATTGGATGGCGTATAATGCCTCATAATTAGTATAATGTTATACTAATCATACATATTTAATATTTCTAAATTAATATCCATCCATGTATGGTGGTGTTGAAAAACAGATTACCCCACATGATAGTGGATGTTAGTTGAATGTACGCAAACGTGGTGATTTTGTTTTTCATTGGATGGACAGAATGTTAAATAGGGTTTTTTCATATTTATAATAACATATAATTATATGATTTATTTTAATTATTTACTTTATAATAAATAAACTAATTAAAATGATGTAGAAGAGTAAATAAATTTGAATGAATCTATAGAAGAGATTACCGCTTCAACGACGTGCCTCCTTTATAAGTCCTCTTAGTGTAGTAGAGATGGACTATTGAGAAGACGAGAACATTTAGAATGTAAATAGGGATGTTGAGAAGAGAAATGGAAAGGTTATGGCAGAGCATGAATGCTAATAAAATGGAGTGAAGAGGAGAGGAAGTATGTTCCCTTTTAAAAGAGATGAGAGAGGTACATTATGAAACTCTAAAAATATGATTGTATTATAAAATGATTTTCGGTTTGAAAAGGTTAAAAACTCATTTTATTCTAATATAAGATTTTATGTGTTATAAATAAACTAGAAAAATTGGTATTATACCATTATAGGTCTCAAATGAAACTTTATCTTTTAGCTTTAACTCATAGTTAACAAATTTAAATCTTACCTTGTCTTCTTGTATAGTAATATTATATGGTTAATAAAGCTACAATAAATTAAAAATATATCCTCAAGTGGATAATTAATGAAATTTTAAACATTATATATTACATTTAGATGAATAATATTTTTTAAGACTATTATATGATTTAATAAAATAGTATTTCTTTCAAAAACCCATTTCTATGAGTTTTAATACTGTTCATGTCATTATTTTTTAAAAATCCATAACAACATGATTATTTATAAAAATAATCCTTAAATCAAATATAAAAATTAATTCTAATCCATAAATTTTTTTATGGAATAAAAAGGTTCAAAATATATTTATTTTAGTTCTTATAATCTCATTTTTCCAATCATTCATTAATAAGGTAATGACTATATCATCATTGCGTCATAAATAAATTTATTTATTTGTTTTTTAAAAAATTTATATAAAATACCATGATGTATGAAATAATATTACATTTTTAATTACTATAAATATAAACATATATATATTATATAACCCTGTATTATAATATTTTTCTTAAAAGATATATGTTTAGGTTGTAATTATCTTTACATTAAATTATATCTTATAAAATGTCATTATTATAACCATGATGACCCATGGGGCCCCAAAATGGACCCAAGGATTCCCATGGTCATAAATATCTCATACAATATGATTATTACATGTTCTTTGGTAGTTAATTATTATTATAATATTATTTTTTTACCCTCATTTACCAGATTTACCATTTAACCAAGGTTAATAAAATAATTGCTGATGTTACTTTTCATAATGTCCAAAAATAAAAGGTAAATATTTACACATTTTGAATCATATGATTCCAAATATGGAATCTATTTTTCCAAATTCAAATCACATAAGATTCATTATTTTATTTAAATTATATTAATTTTTACAAAACAAAAAATGCGAGTTTTTTAAAAAGAAATAACTATCAAAATATTCACATATGTTTATATCTAATTTAAATATGAAATTATATATAATGACAATAATTAGATTAAATTATGAAAATATAATTCAATTACACTTTAAAAACAATTAAAATTTAAATATTACTACATAAATAAATTAGATGAAAATTGATATTTGAATTAAATGCAGTATTTTTAGCTCTTCAATAAAATTCAAATTTTACATGAAACATGACAAAAAATGCAAAAAATTAAGGAATTTTTATTTCTTGCATACAAAGAAAATGTTTATTTTTTCAAATTTAATTTTCAATAGTGTCAAAAACTATATTTAAAATTTGTGCTCCATCAAAAGTGGTGAAACTACATTTTTTTCAAAAATATTACTTTTATCTTAAAAATTGATTTTTTTTTCATATCATGTTCAATAAAATTTATAAGTTAAATTCTAAAGTTATATAAAATTCATAATGTAGTTAATAATATTCATATCATCTAGCTTATATCCCATTTAATGTTAAAATTTTAATAATATATCATTCTTTTGTGAAACTCTATATTCCGTACAATGCATGATTTCGAGGAAGTTCACTCATGCATGTAATGCAAGCCAATTATGTGATGAATGTAGTGAAAACTTATTCTGATTGTTCATATAACATAATAAATAATTAATTCATTTATTCATTGAACAAGATCTATGCTCATTGTTGCATGGAATGATTTTTATCAAAATAACGTTAAATTGTGTGTAAAAAATGCCAAGAATAGTGTTGCATATATTGTAAGCTAATACAGAGTTACATATAACAGAATATAATAATGGTGTATCATAAAAAACAAGATATAAAATAAATTAAAAATAATCTAGTTCAAAAAATATCATGGTATTACATTCCACCCCCCTTAAAATGAATTTCCTCTCAAAATTCATCTAGGTTATAAATGGTTTTCTTCTTGAATGTTTCATTCATGGAAACCCACATTGTAAAAAGGGTTAATAAAATGTAATTTAAAACAAGAATGTTTGAAATATACTAGTTACCCAATGTAACTCATCACTAGGTTTCCACATCAAAGAACATATATAGTTAGTGAAAACATGGATATAGAAGAGAAATATAATCATCATGTTTTGATGGATAGTGATAGAGAAAAATAAATTGGTTAAGATAACTACAATAGAGCCATAAATTTTCAATGATTTAAGGGATCATATAATTCCTCATATAAGAAGGCACTAATAAAACATTTTTGGTTTTCATGATTTCATTCCTAAATTTAATGAATTTTTACATCAGGAGAAATACTACATGATTTTAGTATAGTCACACAATTGGCTGTTCACTGAAAAATTTCCACAGAATATCTTATATAATTAAATGAAGGTCTTTTTTTCATTCTTGAATTACTATAAGATTGTGTGATAATATGATATATCAATCCATCTGTCTCAACAAAAATGATATCATGGATAATCAAATATTCATAAGTCCATCTATAGTGAGATAATACATTAATCTAATAAACAAAAAGGGAAAATAACTTATACTATCCCAAAATTTATAACATTAAAATCCTTCTAAAACATAAAAATATAAAACACTACAAATAGGTTAACTAAATCAACATAACATTTTTATCACATACATTATTTAGTAGTTCTTGTTTGTCACATTCCAAACATGTGAGTACCATAATTATGTATTATCGTAAAAAAATAAAACAAAATGAATTACAACAAAACCTCGGTAAAAACTTGTATTCTTCCAAAATTAACACATTCCACACACCAAAAACACCAAAAAATATATATACTCAAACCATTATAATACTTTTTTTCTTTTATCAATAATCAACTCATTGATACTATCAAACATATCATTATCTCTTAATCCCTTCATTATGTGCAGATCATGTGCTTTCCAAAAATATTTCATTCAATTTTCATGGTTACTGGTACAATATAATTATTGAAAACCACAATAATCTATACATTTATACTCCAATATTCTATAATACTATATACACTATTTTGGAATCCCATTACATAAACATTTAATCATTCCACCACTTTGCATTCATACTGAACATCACAAATCATGATCGCTTGTGAATTACCATTCTCTTTTCCTTTAGATATTGCTGACATCAATCATCATTAACCTCTGTATTAGGGAATTGGATAGCCTAATGCCCCATTTCATTGAACTTGTATTTTTGAAGTGTTTTTGGTGCGTTCTCTGTAGTCTTTTTTATATTCACATTAGTAGCAACCTTTTTCCTCATTAATAGAAAATAAACTTCTCGATGACCTTCTTTTCCATAGTTGAAAAATTTTATAGTCCCTTGAAGACAATCTCCACCATGCTTATTTACACACTTTTAGTATAAGGAAACATTCATCTTTTTTCACCATGTTTTTGAGTTTTTTCTTAAACATAATCTTTTGTTTCATATCTAAACCATGATACATATATGTAGCACCAACATCATCTTCTACATTGATAGAACAACACACAATCTCTTCATATCTATTGAATTTTCTTATAGATAAAACCCATTATATGACTTGGTTTTAAGCCACTAATGAATCCATCAACTTTACATTTAGGTTGGATAATAATTCCAGAAGCATACTTTGGAAGCCACGTAAAATTCACATCGTATATACCGATAGATTCATCATCCTTTAACATAAGATCAATGAACTATTTTTCCATCATTGTTTAGAAAATATGAGGGACACGCATATTGAAAAACATGTTTTGAACTAATCCTATTCCATGGAATCAATTTCATCTACTTTCCCTATATTATTAATTAGGTTTTACCACTGGTCTTCTTCACCTTCTAAATAATAGATACCCAAAATTAACATTTCATGTTCAAAAAATAAAATTATTGAAATAGTAATTTCAATGGTACTCATCCATTCTTAAATAAAAAGTGGATCAGAAGACCCACTTAATGAAGCAGGACATTGTCTCACGAAGGACCAAATAACATTTTGGTCACTTATATGCTCATTTGAACATCTAAAATGATTCATATATTGTGTAAGCATAGAAGAAATATTTTTAATCCCATATACCATAACATTTGGCTATTCAATAGGAAAATCATTTCATTTACCAATGCATTGTTCATTAACAAGGTTCCTCCAGGTTCATGCCATTACCTAAAATCGAAAATGAACAGTGTGAGAGGAAAAAATCATACTTGAAAACAACATTATCATATGGGAGTTCATTAAATATATAATACCATCTGATTAATTCAAGGTTATTCACCATCATGGGTATAATTCTAAGACTATAATCTATATTAGACAAACCATTAGGGATATCCCTAGAAATTACGTAGAAATATCTCTTGGGATCTCAATATAGTTTTCGCATCCTAGTCTCCAAAGGTTGACTATACTTTCTCTTTAATACCAACTATAGAGTCCAAAGCAGAACATGTAGGGATATAACATTACTATTTATAAATAAATAATACATGAAAATAACATATTCCCAAATACTATATTAATTTTTTATATTCAGAAACTTGGAATATAATATTCTAACTAGGTAAAATATCTTTGATATCTCTCATAATGATCTTCCCACTTTTTACATAGCTAAACCCTTTCTTTATATCCTGAGGAATATAAAACATAAAAAGGGTGTGCTAAAATGATCAATAAGAGTAAAAATATAGAACATAAAACAATCCATAAACATTTGAAAATATAAACATAAACATAATTTTCCAACATCAAGATCCTTAGTCATGAAATAAATCAAGGAAGTACGTATGGAATAGATCTTAAAAAAATATTAACCAGGATAAAATTGCATTGGTTTACATGGAATTGTGAAAAAAAACCTTACGAAAAATGTATGATTTACATTGTATCCAAGACATTGATGTCAAGACCGACATATTAGAAAATGTCTATTACTAAACCAGGATTACTTGTCATTCTAGCCATGTATTACAAAACAAGATTTAATTTTTGTTTTAGTCTTGTATTAATGAACCAAATTTACTTGTTTTTCGAGACTTATCTATATCATGAGATATAAATCATTACATAATGAATCTAAGGGATATATATTTACAACCCATATCCTAATGAAATAAATCTTACATGTTCCACAATAACATAAATCAGTAATCCTAGAATAACCCATGGAATAAAATGGGTTTTGTTAAAATAATTCTATCAAAATCTATATAAGTAATGGATTTCATAAAAACAAATCCTTTATTAAAACAATAAAATAATTTTAATAATTGGTATATAAATGTTACCCCATGTCATCTTATTTGGAAAATAATATTGAAAAAAACTTGAGCATAATTCTTCAAGAAATATCCTTTTGTTTTCGTAAATGTTTTCTATTCATGAAAATTCTGTGAAATTTTAAAAGAAACTAATTTAGTGAAAATAAATATTTTAAAATTTTAGAGGAAGATTCATGGAAATAAGGCATCATGAAACCTCATAAAATCTATTCATTCCATATGAGTTAAAAAACTAGCTTCCTCATACTTTTACTAGAAAAGTCACGAAGAACCATGTGTGGAAAACAATTGAAATATACCTTCTATACCATGTAGTTAAAGTGAAAAGGGTAAAAATTACTTTAAACATATATATAAAAATATAAAACATTTTATTTAAATATTTTTAGAAAACTTGGATGTAAAATATTCCCCTAGTAAATAATTACATGTCAAAAATCAGGGATAAAAATGAGATCGAACGATTATCAGGTACCTTAGCTATGATTTCACCAGTTTGTGTCTGGAACTCTAGTATAGTGGTTATAAAAATATTTTTAAATCATAACAGAACCATAATTATTTTTATTATTTCATATATGTTTTACTTATGTCATTTTATTACTCATTCATTTGTAAATTCCATGTTAAAGCAACGTTATGGGTAATAATCGTTTTAATCATCGTATCTGTCTGGACTTTTTATTCTTTATATTATTAAATAGATCATTATTTACTTAATTATATAATGAAAAACATTATTTATATATCATATATGTATATTATATAAATATATATGTAATATATATTTAAATGAACTAGAAAACACCATTCATGGAGACAGTAGGTCGTATGTACGAACGAACGCTGTTATTGTTTCCTTATTGAATTGAATAAAAGTAAGTAAATGAAAAATATGTATAAAAATTATATTATATTTATTATTTAATTTATTTCATAATTATTTATTACATACACATTATATTCATTCTTGAATGCTTAACGTGGAGAATGAATATCATCACGTCATGGAGATAGTAAATAGTATGTACACATGAGCAACGATATCATTCCCATAATTGTTGAATGGTATGTAGGTGGATAGTGTATGATTCTAATAATTAGTATAATGTTATAATAATCATATGTAGTTATTATTTCCACCATTATTCACATCCTTGTAAGGTGGTGGTGAAAACAGATAGCAGCACTACATGGTGAGGGTAAACCGTACATATGCACATGAAGTGATTTCATTATTCATAGGATGGATAGAATGTGAAATAAGATTGTAAAATATTTATAATAACAAATCCATATATTATTGATACTTTTTAATTACTTTATAATAAAACAACTAATTAAAAGTGTGTAGAAGAATAAATAAATTTGAGAGAATAGGAAAAATAGATTACCTCTTCCTCGAAGTGCCATCTTTAAATTTCATTTTCGGGTGCTAGAGTTTGTATTCTAGGAAACAAGTCACTTCTATAATGTAACTAGGGAAGTATATAAGATATATGGGCTGGTTTTGTCTGATATTGATGGCTAAAAATGGAGTGAATAGAGGAGGTAGGATGTGCCATTTTATAAGAGAGGAGAGGGGTTATTTATGAATCACCAAATATATTATTTTGTTATAAAATGATATTATGTATTATAAGTTCCAAAACAAATTTAATTCAAATATATGATGTTTTTTTGTTTAAAAGAATCTCAAAAATAGGTCCTAGCTAAGTATATATCTCAAATTTACCATACCTTTTAGCATAAACCCTTAGTTAACTAATTTAAATCTTATTGTGTCTCCATGTATATTCATACTATATTCTTAGTATAGTAACTATAAAATTCCAATAAAACCTAAAGTTGTTAATTTATGAAAATTTAAAGATTATCTAAGTAATTTTTCATAATCATATATTTTCAGGACTATTATATCATTTAATAAAATATTACTTGTTTTAGAACCTCATTTTTGTCAATTTTCATACTATTCATATCATGGCTTTTTAAAAATCCATCACAACTTGATTATTTAAAGAAAACATCATTAATTTAATATAACAAGTCATAATCATCTATAAAATTCTTGGATGGAAAAAAATGATCAATGTAAATTGATTTTAATTGTTATAATATCATTTATTTAAATCATTCATTAATGAATGAAAAAAATATATAGCATAGTACATAAAATATTTCTATAATATATCTATGGTGTAAGAGATTACCTTTATATTTTATTTCATAATAATGAATTGGTGGATTTTCCAGATGGTGGATGATAAAATAGTTACCCATTTTAGAATACTGAAATTTTTATAAGAAGTAATGAGGCCAATATGAAGGTATTGGTAATAAATGAAGCATTTTATGAATCCATGCATTGTTAAATCATGAAAATATATTTTTTACACAAGATAAAAAGTTTTAGGTTGAAACAAATTCATTAAAAATAATACTCTTTAGAGGAATATGATCTCTTCAATTTTTTAACAAATTTTTATGAATAGGTACACTGCCCCTATTCAATTTCATTAAAAAGTCCAATATCATTAATTTTTTTTCACATTACATTTCTACCATTGTACCACATTCTAGAAGGATAATAATCTACATTAACTATTCAAATCAGGATATTCTGATTCATGTCATAAGATGGCTATTCAAATTTTGAACCCAATTAAATAGAAACATAACAGACAATCCCTGAAGCTTCATTAAAATTTATGTAGGTATTTAATTTATATATTTCCATTTATATTATCCAAAATATTTATTGTATTCTATTTTTAAATATTAAATTTTTATACATTCCACACATTTTGTTTTTTTCATATAATAATTTTGGCACTGGAAATAAATCACAGGATAATCAATATTCATTGTTTTTAAATTTCATTTGTAATAATTTCAAAGAAAAAATTGGGTTAACAAATAATTAGAGATAAACCTGTGGATTTAGAATTTAAAAACCTGTATTTTTGTAAAGAATTTTTTTTTGATTTTTCATATAATTAATTACATATATTTTGGAATAATGTTTTTATATTACTGTGAATTTCAATGATTCATTTTTTCATTTTAATATTATTATTATTGACACAATTTTCTACACAAAATATATTTCATTTTTAAAGGGACTTAAATGTTTGAACATTTTTTTGGGGTTCATACATGGGATATAGAGAAAATGATTCATGATTATTCATTCATTGTATTATTTTTTACACTCCTATTAATAATATTTAGAAACGTTTTAGGTTAAAACTCACTATTTACTGTACTATTGGTTTTTATAATTATAGGTTCAAAATATGATATGAGACGTGTTAAAATTCAATTTTTGAGAAAAAAATTAATAATAGAGGGTGTTTAATTCCTTTTAAAAAAATAGTTCATATTCCAATTATGATTTTTTGAGGAACATATTGATGATTATTATATATGATATTTCTATTATTTTTTTTATTATCATGTATAATACATTAGAGGATAACTTCCTCTTAAGAAATTTATAGTTTTTATTTAATTTATCTATATACCATAATTACTCACTATAGTTTGATATACATGATTATTCCTATATAATTTTTTAATATTTATCTGAATGTTGAATTCATAGTGTTAATCAATAGGGTCCAACATTTTATATCTACATCCATAGAAATCTCACATAATGAATTACTCTTCATGAAATGAAGCAGTGGGGATTTTTTAAATCTAACAAATACCATTAAAATGAAGAAATGTTTAGATGTTCACATTGGAAAAACATCAGTGAATCTTATACCATACATGAATCATTATTTTCCCAATTTAATAGGTTAACTGGATTTTTGGCATATTTCTACTACATCCCAGGCATGATGTTAGTGAAACTCATGACGTGAAATGGTCTTTCCCATGATAACTCAACCATTCATAGTGATAATATCACATTTTAAGTATATTCCGCTTCATGTCAGAACTTTATGTAATTGTGTACTCCATTAATAAACAATCTATCATCATTTTTCTTTAAATTGTAATAAATTGCATCCTACAGTAAATGAGTTAGATAGTATTTTAATTTTTTAATTAGTTTTACATTTATTCAAAAATAGATTTATTTAATATTAAAATTGATTGATTTGGTAACACCCCAAGATTTCATAGTGTGTTATTTCTTTAAAATAATACAAGAACTTGCACTACAAGCAACACCGAGTTCAAGCACACCATGAATTACCAAACAAGCTGTTCAAAAGAGGTTATGAATATTATTAAATAAATTTTAAACTTTATATAATCCTTATAATTTTAGAATCCATATTATGAGTTTCTTAGACATAATGTAAGAACAAATTCATTTTTAGTATTTCACTTTTACCAACTTTTAATAGTGAACCTATTTTAAATACAATATTTTAAACATTTTGAGTAAAGGGGGACATCAAAAAATTTAAAATGAAACATCCCAAGCTTCCACGGTATGCTTTCCTTTGAATAATACAGTAGTGTGTGTTGTACGCAACTTCGAGTTCTACCACACACCACAACCAATCAAACTAGCCATTATGAATAGTAATACCTACTTTTTGAAATTATATATATTATATATTTCAAAATGGACTTCATTTTTGGATTCGTAATATCGAAATTAGCCTAAGTTGAAATTTTGGTACATTTCGGATAACTTTCATATTTTGATGAATACTGAAAATTACTAAATTTTAATTAAAAACAACTTTTTTAATCAAAATAATTAATAGTGATAAATTGTGAATATGAGTGGTTTTAATGTATATTTACAATATATTTTTACCATTTAATATAATTTTGGTCCTTGGACATAATTTTACAATTAAACCGAACATAAACAAGTGTCAATCTTTTGATAGTTATTATCTCTTAAAAACACGCTTTTTGTTTTGACAGCGGGAATTAATTTTAAATTAATTTCTGCCACTTATGTGTTTTGAATTTAGAAAAATGGATTACATATTTGGAATCATGATTTTCAAATTGTGTAAATAGGTAACTTTTATTTTTAGACATTTTGAATAATTACTACGGTAAATATTTTATTTACCATGGTTATGGGTAAATCCGGTAAATAAGGGTTAAACATTAATATTATAATAATACTAAATTTCCCTAAAACGTGTCCTAGCCTTATTGGTTGATACATGTTCGACCATAGGCATCTTTGGGTCGATTTGGGGACCCCATGTTGCCACTTGTAGGTGATAGGGACACTTTATTTTAATTAAGTTAAAATGAATACAAAAATGACACAAGCATATATCTTTTAGAAAAAAATTTTTTAAATAGGGTTATATATGTTGGATTTTAGATTATAAATATTAATTATAAATATAAAAAAATTTCCTACATAGTTATATTTTATTTATAATTTTAGACATTAAATAATTTAATTTATTTGCGACACAATGATGATGAATTAATTACTATAATAGTAAAAAATTAAAATAATTGATATTATAAATACCTAAATAAATAAAATATGAAACTTTTAATGAATTAAACAAATTTTATAGAATAATATGATATATTAGGATTGATTTAATTGACTTTTTTCGATGTAATCAATCTGTTATGAGTTTCACAAAAATTAACTATTGAATAGTGTCAAACTTGACAGAAAAGAGTTCTTAAAACAAATATTATATTATTAATTGATATTAAATTCCTAAAAAACTAAGGTTCGGCCAAGAGACTTATATAATGATTGGTTCATCATTAAGGGACCTCTTGGGGGTCTCTTGGTTGTATATAGTAAGTTTATTAACCATATTATATAAAAATACAAAGAGACACTGTAAAAGTGAAACTAATTAACTTAGAGTTAATACTTAAATATAAGGTTAATATAAGTACCCAAACCTGTATAAATTATATTGGTTGAGTTTTTTTCGACCCATACCCACCTTAACATTTAAATAATCAACTTTGGTTCCATTTTAAACCGAATAAGAATTTATTATAAACTAATATTTCTAGATTTTCCAAAGGTCCCCCTCACCCCTTTTATAAAAGGGCACTCCTCCTTCTCTTTTCTTAACACCTTAAAAGCATTTTGGTTCGGCCAAAATCTGCCCAAATACTCTCCCAACTTCCCTCACTTCAACTTATAGGCCTTAGTTTGATCAGAAAGCCAACCTAAGGAGCCCTTTTGATCAAATCAAATGGAAGAAACTGAAGAAGAGGTAATGATTTCACCACCCTTTTCCAAGTTCCTTCTTCTTCCACATCTTCTTACTTTGTTGTTACCATTATAAAATAATAAATCCAGTATCATATATATACATTGATGTTATTATAAATATGGTACCACCATATTCAGTATTCTATCCACCCTTTGAATAACATGTCACCATACGTGCATACGTACGGCCTACCGTCTCCACGTCGTGGTGTAATTGTTATTCAATATATTATTATTTGGATGGGTATAATAATGATGTGTAACTCATGTAAATAATAAATATAACATGTTAATGATTCTTTATATATGATATAATATCCATTTATATATTATTTTAATATCAAAATAATGATATTGTTGCTCGTGCGTACGTACGGACTACCGTCTCCACGAACGCGATGAGATTCATTCTCCATCGTATCCATTTAAGTATAATTATCATTTGATGATTTAAAAAATGATGTTTGAGGACATGATATCATTCTGGATATGAATAATATACAACCTATCCTTTACAAACATGTTTTACGTAACAAAACTTATAAAAGAAAACAAGTAAGTTAACACCCGAAACAACGATAATACTAAGATATTATTATCAAATCAATATTAAAAGATCATATATGATATCATATTAATATATATGATTCTTGTATAATTTAATAACAATTATTTCACCATTATACAGGAGGTTAACCTACCCCAACCAAGGAAAAGTACATGGTAAGGGGTTTTCATCTCACTCCTCATTCCCGTGAGATTCATGCCATATTGCCACCATTACCTTTTCTATGGTGTATGTACTGCCCATAATTATATTCTCTATGTAATAAACTTTAATTTATGTGTATTTACATATTCATTGTATGATACCTCTTTCATGGGTTGTATGTTTCGTATGATACCAAATTGGTAAGGGTTATTTCACAATCTCTTCATTATCCGAGGTTGTTTATACATAATAATCTACTGGGATCTCTTTATCATCCACATCCATGTTTCTTAATAATGTATTTCAAAACATTTTTAATATTTACAAGAATATGGGTTAAATTTATTTATACCCTTATGTGTTTCGAAAGGAATCTTTCCGTCATTTTCCAAACAAGGAACTTTTAACCTTTTCGACAAATTTAAGGTAAGAATGTTTTTTTATCTTATACGGCAGGTGCATCTATTTACCGCCGTTATAAAATTGTCAAAGCATCCCTTACAATATTATAAGAATATTTTCAAATTGAATGTATTATTTTATAATTATGTTACTTTTAAAATTATTTCAAAATAAAAAGAGATATTTCTTTAAAAAGAATTTTGATTTCATCTATGTCAACATCCTTTGATGGTTTTTAAGCTTATTTGAAGTTGGTTTATTATGATACAAAACATCCATATTTTATTAAAGGTTTTGTGATATTTTTGACTATGGATAAGCTATTATTATGTAACTCATGTTTTTTTAAGTATTGACATTTCAAAAGTTATTTTTAATCCAAATGTTTATGTTATATTTCAACCTTTCATTCAGATGAATGTGTTAGACAAGTATGTTCCGGGTTGGGGACCGGTAAAAGTAAGCCCTCCGGTTTGGTCTCTGGTTATTAGAGGAACTCCGGTTTGGTCTCCGGTTATTAGAGGAACTCTGGGTTGGTGTCCGGTTATTAGAGGCACTCCGGGTTGGTGTCCGGTTATTAGAGGAACTCCGGGTTGGGTTCCGGTTACAGTTAGCCCCAAGGTCTTGGGACGATGCCTTGACAAAGAAATTAAAGTTCAATATTATGCATTCCGTTATTATGAAAGTTGTTATTGATATTGCATGTGATTATTCTATTAGTATAATATCCATGTGAATAAGTAAATGGCATTATTTCATTTTTCTTTTGCCATACTATTTTTAAGTTCAAGTTTAAAAGGCTTTTGTTTTAGTTATACATTGCCTTAAAAGTTTATCATTATTTTTAAAAGTTTCCGCTATATTGTTATCCTTACTGGGAATTTGAGCTCACCCCTTTTCTATGTTTTATTTTTCTCAGGATGTGAAGAAGTAAGTTATGAATGACTTGCAGGGATAGGATGTGGGGATATGAGTGTGGAATATGGAGACTATCTTGTTGTAGTAGTTTTTCCCTTTGTTAAGTAATTTAAAACATTATGAATATATCTAGTGTTTCCAAGGCTACTAAACCGATCGGTCTTTCGAGATTTCATCTTTCTTGTGATCATGCCAATGTAATGTAATAATGCACCGACTCTGGGTAACTAGGGTCGGGGCGTTACAGATTTAAATCCATCAGAAGGTTTATTGTTCTTCTTATTACATCGATATTAAATTATTATCATAGCTATGAAATAATCATCTTTAAGAGTTAATGGAATTTTTTATGTGATTGAAATTGACGGATATCACTTTAGAGAAATTAAATTTAGGGATGATTATTATATGGGTCATAATGATTAGAATATTCTATCAAAATACGTTTCACTACATCCAGATAGTGATAATATTATTCTAATGGATAAAGATAATCATGCAACTAATAACCTTACACAATGCTTCAGGTCGAGTAAGGGGAAATAACCAAGAAAAGAATATGATAATGAGTTAATAATAATTGTTCGGTATTCTTTGGTTATCAAAAAATGATGTATGGTATGGTTTTTATATTTTCAATTATGATGAAAACAGTGGGATTCTTTAATAGATCTATATCCACGAAGGGAACAATAGTTTCTAGTAATGTCAATACATTAATATCCCGAGGATTATATATTTTTATCACTCATAATTGGAATGGATTAACCTTTTTTTGGGTTATTTTAATTTCATAATTGTGTGTGATGTGGAATATTTTAGGAGTGCTACTAAATATTTATTCAAATTTAGTGGTGAAAATGTACGTTATATTTCAATGATTTGAGAATTAAATCACGTAAACATCATGTGAATGCGTTGATATGGATGAAGGTTTTATACAATGATTTTATAATATTGCATATTTTTTGGTATTCACTTTTATATATAAAAAACAAATCTATATACCAAAAATTAAGTGTTTTAGTAATGAAGCATGTTTATATAGTTGATGTATAAGTTCATCTATAATCCATAGTATGATAAAGTTTTGGAGTTATTAAAGGTTTTTCTAGTTCAATGTTTGGTAGATGTATTGACCATTATTATAATCCATGTTATAATGGGTAAATTATATTTCATATCAATGATTTCATTACCAGAAACATATTGGAGGAACCATAATGTTGTAAATGAATATTGAGTGTGTAATGGATTTTGATGTTGTTATAGAGGGATTGGTTATGAAATCTAAGTATAAATCATAATAGAAATATTCATGTGGGTTTTTATGTAAAAATAATTTTTTAAATAAATCAAAAAAAAAATAATGAAAGGGAAACATTTTAAGAAAATAACAATACTAAATGTCGATATTATAGATATATTAACAATGTAAGATATATAATGTTTCATAATCTTAAAAAATGGAAGTGATATTCAAAACCAAATCATGTATGTTTAATGCCTCATAATTATTAAAAAAATTATATGTAAGGATAAATATGTAATTTAAAAAGGATTTATCTATTTAATTTGGAAGGTCACACAAGATTAATTTAATTATAGAATATTAAACATACACAATTAATTGAGAGAATAATTTAAGTTAGTTTTTGACTTTGATTGGATGAATAAATTCATATAAAGATTATATCAACAGAGAATGTTCTCTATAATTATACAATGGAGATTGAAATTATCTGTCTAGATGGATTATATATATTTTACCAATAAATAAATATCCATGTGTAAATTTTTTATACATGTTATTTATTTTTTTATTCGTCATATTATTTCTTAAATTAAGGATTAAAATATTTCCCCAATTTAATAGGACTAATTTTAAACCATGTAAATCTAATATATTTTTCATTGATTTATTAATTATACATTTTTTAGACTTCTTTATCATGTTTATGGTGGAATTTTAGTGCATATATAAGAATAAATTATTTCATGGTTCAGGATAAATCATTAATCTTGGATCATTCAGAATTTGGATTTCCATAACTTTTATCTAAAATTTAATCATTTTAGGGTACATTTATCTATGGAGGTTCTTGAAAAAACTAATTAATAAGGATTTATATTGATAATTATATGACGAAAACCTGTTTTCTTTTATAAATTCATAAAAATTAATTTTTTTGTGATATTTTATAGGCCCAATAATTTTTTATTTATAGAAAGTGGAAACTGTTATGTGTTATCTAAATTCCTCTTTAATTAATCATATAATATGACACTTTAATCATGGTACATTTAATAAATTTAGATAACTTTTATTGTATTGTATTATTATTTTATACTTATTTAGTATGTATACTAACAAGATACTGATTTGTTATTAGAACTAGGATTGACTAGAAGACTACCTTGACATGGTATACTTGTCATCCAATCCCTAATAATGACCTAAAATATTTCGCAACCTTATTATATCCTATTATCATTAACATTAGATTAATATTATTCCAAAAATTATTATATACGCATTCAGTAAATTATTCTTTGGGTTAAAACAGTAAAATAAACATCTTCACCTACCAATCAGTTGGAATTAATATTAATGGTTTTCATTAATGAATCGTTTTATAGATTCATCATGTTTTTTATTTTTATGATGATTTATCATCCTTATATTTATATTTATTGTTCTTGGATATATGATATTGGTGTAGGGGATATCTGTTTACTAAATACTAGGTATGATATAGATAAAACCTATATATTTATTTGAGTGATGTATATTGACATATTTTTTTTAAAATTCAAAAAGAATAAACCACTATAAAAAAGTCGTCATAAAAGGTAGATAAAGTGGTCAAGGAGGATTATTTTGGAGATCTTGATGGAAAATAATGTATTAAATGTTGTGAGATGTCCTTCTATATTCTAATAAATATGTGTCACAAATTACATGTCACATTATAGACATCGGTTTCATTTAAACTCCCTTGGTTTTTTGGATATGTTAGGTGTGAATTATTATGTATTTTTGATATTCCTTATAGATGTTTCGATATATTTATCAATTTTTTTATTTATATATACTTTCATGAATATATATTAACCTATATGTATAATTGGATTCACATGAATACAGGTTATACGTGGGATGTGTATTTATTTTTCATTGATTCTATTCATGTAATGACAATTTCAATTTGTTTCATGATCCTTCAATTTGACAGTATAGCTTCAAACATGGAAAATTATTTAAATTATAACATTACCTATAATTTATTTCTTATAAAATCATTATGAAATTAAGAGGTTCACCATAGATATATTGGGGACCTAGTTCTATTATTAGTTAGGTTTTCTGGTCACCATCATTACATATAGACACACACATAGACTATCTCTACCCCCTCACATCTCTCGCCATTCCAATAAAAATAAACATAATTTCATTAATATTTTAATATATCATGTTCATGTGATATATTTTGACATGTATAACTTGATAAATATTAGGAAGAAATAACCTATTGGTTATTCTGTAGCGATCCCTATTATGTTCATGGAATGATCATTTAAAGAAAAAAGGTTGAATTTTATGTTTTTTATCTTCATTTATTTAATGGATTATTTATGTGTTTGGATAAAATATAATTTCATTAGAATTCCTATCATTACCCAAATCAATTTTAGATGGTACTATAAAAACATTCCACTAAGAAATTCATAATGATAACATTGCAAAAAACTATAATATACATACCATTAGGTCATTCTCTTTTGTCTTAAATAATTACTAAATGTGCGTAATTTCCCATGTATTTTGATTATTTTACATTTCTTAATTGTTCATAATTTCTAATGTTGGTATATTTTATAACCAAACAAATATTTCTAAACATGGTTATGATTATTCATCTAGTGGATTAATTCAATTCTAATTTTCTAACACATTTCAAATAACACTATGGAATATATTTTATTTTTATATTATTGGATCTTTTTACTAAATTTGTGGAGAATAGTTTCTTATTATTATGAAATATAGGATAACTAATGTAAAATTTACATTTTGGACCATGAATCTATAATTATTGTTTTAAATCATACTATATAATAGAAAACTAAATTGTTATTGATACAGAAAATTTATCCTCAAATAAGGAAAAAAATTAATATGGATAGTGTAAATTATGATGAATATTTAATTAAACCATTCCCAAATATTATTGTTCCCATTTAATGGTGATCCATAAATAAAAATTTGATAATGAAATTTGAGTCCATAGTTTATATTCTAAGGAATCACCCATTTTCATTCATATCAACATCACATGGAATAAAATTTATAATAGTAATGGTTTTTAGGAACCATATTATTTTTAAGTCATCTGTTTTATATTATAAACAATATATTATTTATTTTATTAACGCAAAAAAATATAATTATTAACTAGGTCCTGAAAAATATTAATAAAAATAAATAACACATTAATAAGTCATATGTGGAGAGTTACATAAAAATAAAATAAATCGATGTATTAGAAACAATGGACTATTACTCACCATTGGTGAAATACATCTATTAATTTTTCATAAATAAATAGTGTAAAATATATATAAAAGAATAAATTCAAAATTACTAGGAAATCCTGGGGAACCTATTTAACCTTGATGATCACAAAGACATAAAAAAAATTTATTATAACAATGGACTCCATGAAAGGTGAATGAAATATAAAAAATCGATATTATGAGATAATAAATAGTAACTTGTGAACTGATAGTGATGTGAACACATTATTCTTCATGTCTATGTATATTTGAATGAAATATGACTATTAGAAAAATTCTCATTTGTTTGTCTCAATTCATTTAGTTGGCCTTTTAATTCATATTTAATTCCTTCTATGTGATAAATATTCATTCCCAAGATTCAATGGTTGATTTAGAAAGTCATTAAAATGACATTTCAGGTTTCATTTAGTGTTTTTACTCACCGGTACATTGTCATGAGAATATAGATATTGTCAGGAAACTATGTGTGAGTATCTCTACATTGGATATTTGGCATGTGGGATGACATGGAAGCCCAATAAATTAATAAGAATGGTGATAAAAAATATGGTTAGGAATCTGAATGAGAAAGAAAGAAGCAATTCATGAAACTCATCACCCACAAACGAGGAAGAATATATGTTAATCATTATTATGTTAGACATAAACATGTGAATTTATAAATAATATAGTGAGGGTGGATAAATTATCTACAAAACCCTATTGTCAATATTCTTAGGATTACAAGTTCCAGATGGGTTTTATGGGTACACACAATGCTCTCTCTACCCAAACATGATTTTCTATATCACGGTAGGTCAAACATTATGGAACCCACTGGGTCCAACCAGTCATAATAGAGGAGAGGAATCCTACTCTAGATCATTGAAATAAATGGTAAAATGAGTAATCAAACATGTGATCATCCATGGAAAATAATATAGAGTCATCCAACTCAGGATCCTTGGAATGGTATATCTGAAATGGAATCCAAAATGAGATTCTTTAATAGTGTACAACATCATAGGTATCCATCATATGATACTTCAGGTAAAACATAGGAAAAAAATCCAAAAAGGGATTCTCTAGGATATTACGAAAGAATGGAATCCCAAATCGGACCGTGAATAAATATAATATTATAGACCATCCTATACATGACCCTCTAGGTTGTCACAAAACGAGATTCAACTTATAAGTGGTCCTTGTGAACAAATAATTTGATGACCTTATAGGCAAAAAGGGCATATATAACATGTCATATGTCATCAAGGGGAAAACTACAATGGAATCAATTAAAATAGGTAGAATATCGACCATACCAGATCAAAGGCACTCACTATCTAGTGATAACTCAAGTCGATTAACAAGGTAATTACGTATCTGTTTAGGTGAAATCCTAAAATATCACCTATGTTTCATTGAAACACCTCCTGGGTTACACCATCATGATCTATAAATAATGATACACAAAACTATATCCTCATGTGTCTAATTACGACTCCCAAGATTAATTATACCAAAACCTATAAAACCTATAAAAAGTGTAAAAAGGAGGGTTACATGGCTTGTTATCGTTATCTCATGATGTTTACCATCACAACCCCACATTGGCATGTAATTCATCAAAACATGGAATATCAAAGACCATGTACAAAATTTGATCATCATGTACATGGTGTGTTCTCAACACATTGTACCTCCCATGTACCTCACATAACCATATCCATGTGCTTCACCTGGCTGTATACATTTATAAAAGGTGCAACCCAAAGGGGGGTTGCCCGTATAATATATATGGTCATGTACCACTACATGGGTTCTATATGTAAGGACTCTTATATCAGAAAAATTATCAATAAGTAATGTGCATAACCTATATTTTTTTCACATATAAAATGACATCTTCTGAATAAAATATTATAAAATGGGATGTATTCAAGACATTACACACAGTGTGCTTGGATTCCTTAACTGGAAACTTGTCAAATTAATAGAAACCCTTTGTCCTCCAAGAACAACATATTGAGTCTCCAGGTGTCTCATGAAATAATATTATTATTTTTAAACTATTAAAAATAAATCATATAGGTTTATATGGAATAAACATAAATTTTCATACCTTTGGATGGAATTCATTGAATCGTCAGCCGTTTCCCCACTCAGTGTAAACCGTATGACGATCCCATACTTCTTGAGATTCTAGGAGGTACCATTATTTTAATATATATATTTCATTATATCAATATAAATATTATATCATGGTAATGAATCATAGGATGTTCCCTCTATGGTATACATGAGAATCTAGGGAAAGAGAAAAAGAAATAGAAAAGAATGGAATGAACAGTAGAAAAAGATCAGAAAGAGAAATGGTAGTCCAACCCAACCCCTTCACCCTACCCGGTATTATGCCTCACTAGATAAAAAATACCTTTTACAAACTCCATGGTGAAGATAAAATATAAATAAAATGCTACAGTGACAATATATGACTCAATGAATTGTTTCTAATAAATTAATACTAAATTAATTAAATACTAAATATTATTAATTCCGATAAAATTCGAATAGCTAAAAATTCAATCAATTCATGTTAATAGGTTAAAAAAATATTTTTTAAAAAATTGAGTGGCAAAAAAATTATACGGGGTCACATTCAAGTTTAAAAAGAATATTTTCTCCAAAGAAGAATTTGACATAAATACTTACAATTTCTCTAAAAAATTTCAAAGTCAAGAAAACACAGGCCCCAACATTAATTATTTTTGTAAGAATATATATGTATTATATGGGTGAATTTGTGATTTTTACAACATTTATGTTGATATATAATCTCATATATTACATTTATAGGAAAATATATAATTTTTTTAATAATGTATTTTAAATGAAATATAGATTTTTTTAAATTTAAATGATATTTTTATTATTTTTTAAAAATCATAAAATATGGATTTATAAAACAAAATATATATTTATAAATAATATAATTAAGAAAATAATATTTTTATATAAAAAATACCAAGTTAAAAACTATTATCCATGTTGAAAATGAAAATGGTAAAATTTGGTAACATAAGAAGTAAAGGTCGTAAAATTTTTAAAAAAACTTTTAATTTAGTTTTACAATTGTGGATTTAACTTATCTTATACAGTGTTCCTTATTTCCAAATTTTCGATCAATATTCTATAAGGATGACGTCACATTTTTGAAATTTTTTGGGTATTTAAAAAAGGTCACCAATTTTCACTTATAAAAGGGGAACTCCTCTCCTTATTTCAATTTAAACAATTAACACTTAAATTCATTAAAATAAATACAAAAACTATCCAAAAAAGTATCATACACATTATGTTTTTATGGACTTATCAAGATTTAATTTATTATACATTTAATCCATGTTACAATGGAGAGAATTCATGTTGTGTATCAAAGATATCTAACAGGGCCTTCAACTTTAAAATTTATTTATATATAGTGAGTAATCAAAAAATATATATTGACCATAGAATAATTGATAAATATTATAATTAGTATACCAAAGTGATATTATAATTATGGTATAAGTATTATCTACACTCCCCATTTCTGTTAATAAATATAAAAATATGAATCGTGTTTTGTGACGATGGATGCCAAAAGGACACAATCTATTTCATTTTCCATCAGCTCCATAAAATAATCATCCTAATAAGTAATTTAATATATAAATTCTCAATTAATTATAATTTATAATTAATTATTAAAAAACCAACATCAATCCATTTCCCGATTATATAGAAAAAAATATTTTCAAACAAGTATATATGTGAGATAATTCTCTCATAGAATGATGGATATTTTGTTTTTAATTTTCTATCTACCTTACCTGGATGATAATGAGAATGATTTTAAAGGATTGTTAATATTTTACTTTATGAATATGCTTATGATAATAAAAAATAATATCATATTATTTAAATTAATTACAAACAATGTTTTTAAAATTTATTATCTTAATCATGAAAACCGAGAAGAAAAAAATATTCAATTTATTTAATATTTTCATGTCCATTACATATACTTATAAATTAATACATTTCTGATATATCACACTAATAAAAACAAAATATGCTCATTATTCATATAGCATAATTATATTTCACCTAAATAAATTCATAATCATTCATTAATAACATTTTTCCATGTTTGGATCCTTCTGAACACCTACTTGAACAATGAAATAAATTTATATCATGGATGTATATCATGAATTATTTGATAGTTTAATATGATAAAAAATATAAATAATGGTATTTTATTCTAAAATAGTAAATTCAATATTTAACTCATCAATTTGAAAAACACCATTTGTTTTTATGAGAATTAACATATGTTTCCTTAATTGTGATTTCAACTTCATGAATAAAGAATTAAACACTCTTAAAAATAAATTGAATATTCATAAATTGTTTTATGAAATAAATTATAGAAATATTAAAGAACATGTATAGATGGAATTTTTTAGATACCATATTACTCATTATGATCATACAAAACAAGTAAAAATGATCAAAACTATAAAAAATTGATGTCATAAAATAGGTAAAAACAACCTGATAAAAATTTCGATGATATTATAAATTGATTCAAGTATAAATATTATTCTAAAATTAGTTGTTATGATAGTTATGTATGCTTTACCATTGGTCAAATCACTTTCTCGGAGATTTTGAGTAATGGTTAAAAACTCATTGTTACATTTTCAAATACATGGTATATGTTTTACATTGTCCAAAATAGATTAATTTATATAGTATATTCATATACCAATTTAATTAACATTTGAAATTATATTCCACTTCATCTGTTTTGAATTTTCATTTCATGATTTTATTTCTGTTTTACATTCTATTAATTTATTAATAATTATGTATGCATTTCATATTATAAATTTTGGATTCATTGGGTCATACTCTTTCATGAGAGAATATAAATTTACTAATTTATTTGATAAAAGTAATATGAAACTATATATGGTGTTTTGATTTTTCCCCATGAAATTACATATCATCATCAATCATTTGTTCATTGATTTTATGTTTTCCAAATTAAATTTTTAACATTTGTAAAAATAACATAAATTTATACCAACTAATATTTTCTTTCAGTTCATTTTTTCCATTCCTCTAAAGTTCATCACTCTTTTTAAGAATGTTTTTATTTATTATTTTCTATTATTCTCAAATTTTTCCTTACCAAATATCAATTAATGTTTTAATACAATATTTAAATATTTATCTCTTAAAATATTTATTGTAATATTTTAAATGTGTTTCCATTCATTGAAAATAAAATTATTTATTTCGCATGAATCATATTTCTATTAAGATTTTTAATTTTCAAAGCTATTTTTTCAGGAAGTATTTATAATATTATATTCAAATGTCATATAATCCCCTTATAAAAATATTTTGAATGTAATTTATAATTCCTCTTTTATTAGAATTCCTTCAATGTTTCATGAATAATTTTGTATAATTCGGCCTACAGTTCATCCAATTTTTATCAATCATGAAGTAATGTTGTTATCTTATTCTCTAATTTGTTATGATAATATTAATTTTTTGAAATGATATATTTAATATAATATGATATTTTATGATTAAACTATGAAATGATATTTTATGATATTAGAACCCCATTCCATTTCCATATATTCATTAAGATGAGAATAATGTTTTTTTTAAGAAGTATATTTTAATATAGAATTTTATGGGTGTGACCTATATTAACTTTTAATTCAATTGTTTATGTTTAGGTCCCAGGTGTTTAAAAAGGTAAATGACTGGTTATACAACTAGTCAAAGGTCACATGATAGTATATATCCGTAAAAAAGGTGTGAAAATAATGTTTTATCCCAAGACCAACGGTACATAAGAGGATTTTCCCACCATAAATATGGTACAATGATGGTTATATAAAGCCTTTAGTTGGTGGTTGTCTATAAAATATGATTAATACTATTAATTTTACACCATTATCTTATTTTATAATCACATGAATATTATTTTTCACCATAAATCATGTTTAATGTCGAATAATTAAGCACACATTTTCATAAGAATATTTTTGGCCATTTTCGATGAAATATCCATTCTCATGAGTGATAGACAACTCTTATTTTCATATGACCTTCGTAATAATTAATTTTTCTCATTGACATAATTTATTATATTATAATTTTTAAATTATTGATACAAAGATAACATGTTTCCCTTACTTAGTGTTTGAGCTCACCCCATACATATGTTTTTATTTATCCAGATAATGATGGTAAATAAAACATATCTAATGTCTCGATGTAATTATATAGGACTTAAATTAGGAAAAAATATTTTTTATTAATATTGTTATGTATATCATTTACATAAATATACAGTAATATTTTTTGGGGATATATGAAAATATATTAGATGTATTACCAAAATGATATTAATTTTATAAATAAATTATGTTTAGATGGGGTCTCCTTAGTTGGTATCAGAGAAAAAAAGTTATTTTTATGATTATTTTGGTTAGTTTGGAGAGTAGTTACAGAAAAATAATTAGAAACATACATATGATCCTATTTATATGTTGACATCCAAAAATATTTGTGATTACATTAATAGATGGGTTTTTAATAGACCAACCCGTGTTTACATGAAAATCCACTAGAGACAACCCATCGAGAGGAGGTATAAACACAAAAAAGTGAACAAGTCAACAATATATCCAAAATAAGACACTCCACTAATGTATAACACAAGGGAAAACTCTACAACTACATTCATACAAACCCATTCCAAATATTATATACTAGGAATGTAGGATTCAGGAAAGACCAACTAGTCTTTATGTGATTAAATATATCCTCTACCCATCCCATACCTTTAGTAGTGGAAATAAGAGATTCCAACATGCTAAAATATTTCTTTAACATTATCGTTGGCTTGTAATATGACATCTACAAAATCAAATACGAGAAAAAGTGGATTGTGAGAAAAAATACCAATAGTATATCCCCCCAGAGTCCACAAAATATATAAAATGATAAATTAAGTAGTTATAGCTTTAAAAAATATTTTTTTATAAATAATTTTCATAAATCCAAACCCATTTGTAAATCATTTTACATTATTTCTCATACACAATTATATATTATCAAAGACGTAGAATATAAAATATAATAGGGAAAAAAGGGAAAATGATAGTGGATCATAAGGTAAGAAAGTAATGTCATTTCCATGAAATGATACCGAAACAAGTCCAAACATTAGATCTAACCAATTTCAAGACCTACCATATTTTCTCGATATCAAAAGAACAAAAAAAAATGGTTCCAAAAAACTAGTGTTTTCTAAAGCATCTACCCAATACAATTAAGGTTACTGAAGATCCGAAATTTTTAGAAGACATTTAAAATCGTTGTTAATAATTTATAAACGATTTTTAAATTCCAATCATGGCCTAATCAGTGTTTGAAATATTCATTTCCTAATAAAAAAGTAATGTTTTTAATAAAATCCCATTCATTATTATTAAAAATAAAAAAATCCCATGAAAATACAAATTATTTGAATATAATAAATATATGAATGAAATTTATCAAGAATAATATGAAATTAATCGAATTGACCTATTATAAAAAAAATCAAAATGTTAAAAACACACCTTCTCTCTGAAATTTTAAATGTAAACTAATAGACCATACATTGAACGATAGGGAACATAAAAAAACTACCAATGATTGTTATAAAACACTATTTTATCACATCTCAGAACCATATCTATAGAAAAAGACACAACTATGAAGAATGGAAATGGAAGAATGAATGAAATCGTACAAAAAGAGGAAAACCACAATAATATATGTGATTGATCACTTAACGAGTGACCAAGAAGAAGAAGATATATCCAAAATCAGACATGGAGAGATCGGGGTTGAGAGAGGTAGGATGTATAATCGAATGAAATGAAATTTACAAGTAAAAAAAACCCAAACAACCACAGCTCTAGATATTTACACATCATGTAATCCAATTACATGCCATGTCATCCATCAAACCAAAAAATTCATTAAATTTTTTTCACTATTTGTTAAAATATTATTTTAGACCATTACATGATGAGTAATATTTACATGGTATGTAATCCATTCATGTTATACACCAAACTAATGACCCACAATGGGATTCCAATACACTAAATATATCTTTTATTTATTACATATAAACACCATGTATCCCAAAAACTATTTAGTTTTATAGAAAAACCAAGTATGAATAGAAAAATATGATCAACCTTGAACCTAAAAAGATTAAAAATCATTCCAATCTCCCAACCATAATTAATTTTTGTAACTAGAAATCCCAAAATATTATAGTTGTTTAAAATTTTAATTTCATAGATATTTTAATAATTATTCATGCTCCCATTTCTCATGGTTATAATATATAACCATCCACATTACATATAATATTGGAATCACTTAACAAAGTATCACCATTACCTAGTGATACATAATCTGAAATATTTTCTCAAAAATAATTTCATCGGGATCAAAATCAATATCCACACATTCAATCACATGGTATGGAACTGTATGATACCACATAATAGGGGAAACATCACATATGTTGAGTCTAAAACATAGTTAATATAGGAATTCAATCCTACCAACCACATTCTCGACTCATCCAATGAATTTAAAGGGGCCCACAAACCTCAGTGTCAATATACAATAGTTACCCAGCTTTCCAAATTTAGGTGCATCTCATATATAAACATGATCTCCATCAAAAATTTCAAGCATCTGATGACGTGGGTCCACATAAAAATTTTGGTGACTCTATGAAACGATCTATCAGTTTGTGATACAATGCAGCATCATTATGATTTCCATGACCAGACTCAACCCAACTATGTAATGCTCTACAAACTCTGCCCAAAAAAATAAAATATTTATGTAAATTCATTAAATACCTCAATTTGAACCATATTTATAAATTACAGATAGTAATTGTTATTTTAATATTCAATAAGTGGAAAATTCTTTTCATGTGATCCTCCAAAACAGATAACACATTACAGGAGCATATCTGCAAGAACATGTTTTCCTTCTCTTATATTCATCCTAATGTGGATGATAAGATGTTATCAAATTAATATAGACCCCCCATATCCTCATACCATCTTTTATATAATATATATGTAAACCTCATTCCCATATCAAAATCCACTATAGAGGGAACCCCTTGATGTTTCACAATCTCTCAAACATTCATGCTCCCATGAAATTCCACCTGAATAGTCTACTTGATAGATATGAAATCAAATAATTTCAATATTTTATCAATGATTAAAAAATTACACACATCCCACAATTATTCCATGGAAACCCTAATATGAAATCAGATGAAATATCATAACACATCCATATCATAATGGGTAAGTTGTGCAATAAATTTACATTTATCTACTCTTCCTCCTTGAATCTCTAACATATAAGACATCGTTAATCAATACCAACAATCAGTCATCTTATCTGATTCCACCAATATTAATGTGTAATAAATGAGACATATTTTTTTTTACCATTGTTATTGGAGTTAGGAGACTAAATTCTAATCTCCATAAACATATACAAGAAGGAAAATTGAACAACCAATATGTTATGAAAGAAAAAAATAGCCACTAAGAGACCAAGACCAATCACTTCTAGTATCCCCAACATAATGGAATTTACAAAATAGGTGGCACATTATGTCTGAACCATCATGATCTTTCCATTATTGTAAAAATAAAAATACTCTTCTATTAAATCTAATAACACATTACTAACATCATATTCCACTCCTAACTCATCATGTAAAAAACTCTTTAGAGATACCTCATAAATAGAATCCTGCATGGCTTGTGATTGTAATTTTATGTTCAACACATCAACAACCACATTTCAATTAGTAGGGGTGTACGAAATATCCAAATCAATTTTATTAATGTACTCCAACAAGTATTAATGATTCAAATTTAGATAACACAATGTAATTTTTTTCAGGATCATGTGATTAGAATATAATGTAAACATCTCCCCATAGAAACAGTTATCCCACAATTGAAGTGCATTCATAACTTCAACCTTCTCATTATCATGTATATGGTAGTTAATATCATGAGGGAATAATAGGTTAAATTTATGAGCCACTGCATATTTCCCCTTAATGATGACACATCCCAAATTCCCTACCAAATAAATCATCGAAAACATAATAACCCGCACCCAGTTTAGGAAGAATCAATACAATTTATAAAGTAAACCATTCATTTAAATCCTAAAATGATATATATAACTTTTAATTAAATTCATACATTATAAATATACTATTTAAAGATGTAATTTAAGATAATATAACAGTGAAATCCATAAAATACCATCTATAGTAAATGGTCAAACCCATGATGCTCTATATCTCATCAAATTTCTAGGATTCTTCTAGGACATAAGTTCTCATTTTTTTAAGGATACACTAATACATCCATCAAATATTTTATATTCCTAAAAAAATTCACTTCTTAAATTCAAAACTCACATTTAGATACATTACCACATAGATGATATTCATTTAATGTTCGTATAATGAAATCCAAATTGTCTACATTATCCTACCAACCCATGGATTTACCAATACATCATCCAAGATCAACACAAAAAAGGTGACCAAGAACCGATGAATGATTTAGATCATCATCTCCTCAAGCAACACATAATAATTATTGATATAAAAAGGAAATAGAATGAACTAAAAATGCTTATAAAATATCATAAATGCATCACAAGGTATATCATCCTCTATAACTCTAAACTAGGGGTACCCTGGCCATAGTTTGATATCGAAAAAAATACACTTTAATTTCATCATAACTATCATCAATCATGGGAAAATGAAATGTGGTATTAGCAATCAATCAATTCAATTTTTTATTATTAATAAAATATATAAGGCTCCCATATTCAATCATATAAATGAGGATTGGAGAATCCTGTGGTGACACAAAAGGATGAATAAAACCATTACAATCTATTTCCTCAAGCTAGAAAATATGTCCCAAAAACTCACCATGTTCAATTTGATAAGACTACATAGAAATGGTAATCATATAAAGGAGACAATATATAATAAACTCAAACTCCCTCTTGTTCAATAATCTAGAAAAATAATCCATAAAGACCACAACATATAGACATACCCCATGGGATGTAGAATATCCAAAAAAGGGTCATCTTCATAATGAAACATCTCTGAATTTTTTTTTGAGATTACGCATGCATATTATTAAACTCTTCATGTAATTTAAGTAATGCAGTCCCAATCACCCTGAATATCATTTATATCCGCAATGACAGATATGAACATTATAAAATTGAGATATAAATATATCTTGTCCCTAAAATTGATCATGTAATCTATGATGATAATCAATAATAAGAATTAAAAATATAGAACTATAAAGTTACAATCGACCTCTCTGTCGATTTTCATCACTGAAATCATCAGAATATTGGAAGCATGATTGAACCACTTATCAAAAGATATGGAATGTTTAAATAAATATTGAATATGTTTGGAATTAAATATCAACAGTTTTACTAACATTGATAATATAAAATAATGTGTCACATGTATAAATTTTTATATCACTATAGAAGATGAAATAAATGCCATAACACTAATAGTATTTGTCGATGATTCATATTCCTCTAGAATATACTCTTCCATATAAATCCATATGGTCTCAGCCATATGAACATAAACCATGGACTATGGATTAGATCTCTCAACATTGTAAATTTATTTATAAACATGAAATCCACTAGAGAGAGTGGATTTTTCATTACTACCTTGAGATACCATTTAAAAAAAAATTTCTAAAGGAATCATTTCCCATAAAGATGAGTTGAATTTGGAGCCTCTACACAGTTATGATTTGTATGTCCTCACCATCACCACAAATAGTAGTCAACTTCTTGATACCCTAAAGAACCCCCTAAAATTAATCCTGATGAGAATTGACCAATCCTATATTTCCATTTTCTTTCTAGAACATACACCATTCCTAAAAACAAGACGAACATAATCTCTACCAAAAAAAACCATTCTGTCTTTTCAAGACTCAACTCCAAAAATCTTTCGTAACAACCCCAAAAAGGTAGGATGTGAAATTACAATCAACATTGACCATATATCTATCATCAATACCCACTAAATCCTATGAGAAATTAGGTAATCATAAGTGACAATCTATAGTGCTAGATTCACTATCTTAGTGATACAAATAAAATATTCCAGGGCATTATGCTCCCCCTACTCTATGTTTAGAAATATTTAGAACTTCTCCCCATATAACTCCTTAGAAGAGAACATCTTATCAAAGATACTCCTAAAAGAAATCAAGATATTATATATGTTCCACATAGATATCTTAAAATATTCCCTCCAACTACTCCACATACACTCAATCATGTACATGGGAAAACTAAACATTAAGTCATTATTAGTATCAAAAAGGTGAACATTCTCTACATCCCATCAAGACAGTCCTATGATTCCATCAGACCCTTGTTTCCAAAGAAGACATGTGGATAGTTATTTCTAAATTCATTTCCATGATCCTCAACACGTCCGCGAATTTTAACGCCTACTAATCCAAATGTATTAATAGTATCAATTATAACTTCTACCAAAGAGGGGTCCACATGAGGTTTTTATATGGATTTTCTATCATATCTGCCACTCTCATATATGGTTTAATTCTACTATGAGACATTTTCTAATAATCATAAGAAATAATCTAATCAGTCCTGATATGATTCCAAAATCATAGGACCAAAAGTTTATATTGATAAAAATTGTCTTAAGAAAAAAATAATTAAAAGAAATAATAAATTCTACTGACCAAAAGTGAACTACTTTGGAATAAAAAATTCCACTCGAATACACATACCATATAGTTCATTGAAATGAAATTAATAACCATGTCTAAAACCAAATAAATTTTTTCCAACTACCCTTGATAACTCATGTCGAGAAACATATATGCACTAGCCAAGACACATTGAAACTCTAAATATTTAAATTTTTATATCCATAACTCATGCCATTTCAAGACATAGAACAAAAAATATGTAGTTTATTAACACATAAGGCAGATATTTTCCTCTAATTCCATAGTGTTGAAAATCGAATCGAGTCAACCATACAATCCACCCATGTCGTCTCATCATGAGGTTGAATAACCCTAATAATTGGAAGAAGAAATAATTGTAAACAAAAAAAATACATACAAAATGATTTTATGAAATTGTTAAAACAACAACTATGTTCATACAAACTAAGGAAAATATGCTAATCTAGAATGTAATGATCCAAATAAGACTAACTAGTCTCAATGTGACCAATTGTTGCCTTCAAACCATCCTATTTAATGTTAAGTTAGAATGAAGGAATCCATCACACTATATGATTCCCTTCCCTTTATCTGTTTCCTAGAATACTTTATCTATAATCACATAATATAAAAATGTAGGATTTGAGTAAAAATAATTAAATGATAAAACCATAGAGTCGATATATATTCTAAAATCATTAATGAAACAACTCTAGGATAATGAAAAGTATTACCAATAATGTCCATATATCCAGCCAATTTCTAAATCATTCTCCATTGGTTTTGATAAAATAATTTCATATTCGCATATCAAAAAAAAAGAAAATATGTTTCGATAAAATATTAATGAATATGAACACATAAAAATTTATGGATGTAAACATATTTTCATGATATAAAATCATTTTCTTCCATGTGAAATAATATCATATTAAATTATGTGGGAAAATATCCATAAAAAAACAATAAATAAATAATAATAATTATATAAATCATTGCACTATCATTCAGGATCTAGCCTATTTGAAAATATATAATAGACCTAAATAAGGATCTAAACAATGTCCAATGATGGATAAAATTGATATCATGTTATATTATTGTCTTTTGACATCAACAAAACAACCACTTGTGGTGCCATAGACACTATGGTCTCATATACCTATTTAATGATGCAATTAATGTTCTAAAAGACCCATGTCTATAAAAATACATTTCAATTGCATAGTGACTATTTAGGAGAAAATTTTTATTGTGATACTAAACCAATTTGGTGTACAAAGAAAAAATTTTTGAAAGAAAATTTATTTCTAGAAAACTCATTTATATTATTTCCATCTTATAAAATCTTCTACAAATAACAGTAACTAAAATAACTTCAAAAATTATATAAAATGAATTATAAAAATTTAATCATGAAAATTAATTTGACGAAAAAATTATATAAAATTGGTATAAACCATTTTGACCTCTACATCGGTAAATGGAAACCTACAAATCTTCCCATAAAAAGAAAAGAATGTCAAGAAACTGAATCGATTAGGAGAAAGAACTATCTGATCATGAATTTAAACATATCTATGGCCAAAACTACATCAATAAATGATGGAAATGAAAAAATTATGGATGGATTACTTGGAGTGACACTATAACGCCCCGACCCCAGTTACCCAGAGTCGGTGAATTATTACATAACATTGGCATGATCACAAGAAAGATCAAATCTTGAAAGACCTATTGGTTTAGTAGCCTTGTAAATACTAGATACATTCATAAAGTTTTACATTACATGAAAAAAACATCTTGCCTTCATACCCCCTCATACAATCCCTGCAAGTCATTCATAAATTACTTCTTCATAATCCTGGGAAACATAAAACATTGAAAGGGGTGAGCTCAGATGCTCAGTAAGGATAACATTATAGAAGAAGCTTTCACAGATAAGCATAAAAACTTGAGGCAGATTATAACTAAAAAATAAAGCCTTATAAACTTGAATTTCAGCATAAAATGGCAATGATAAAATAAAATAATGCCATTTACTTACTCACATGGATATTCTACTAGTCGAATGATCACATGCAATATCAATAACCACTTTCATAATGATGGAATGCATAATGCCATATTATCATAACCACATATCCAAGGCCTTGTGCCAAGACTACAAATAAGATTTTTCCAAGGCCTTGTGCCAAGACAGTAGTTTGTAAAATGAGACCTACTGATGCATCGAGGATCTATAGCAGGCTCCACCCATCACATATTATGTCCAATGCATTCCTCATATGAATAATTTTAAACATAACATAAACATTTGTATTAAAACTAGCATACGAAATGTCAGTACTTTAACTACAAACCATGAATGCTATAAAAATAGCACATCCCCAGTCAAACATAACTCATTTGATACAATATGGAAGACTGTATTGTATCACATTAACCTCAATCAAGAATAATGAAGGATGTTGACATAGATGAAAATAATAATCAAAAATATTTGAGAGAAATATCCCCATTTTTGTTGAAATCATTTAAAAGTCACACTATTTATCAAGAAGACATTTAAAAATATATTTTTGAATCAATGTGTCCCATACCAATTTGAAACTTTTAAAAGGAGTTTTAATTTTAAAACATTAATTTTCATATAAATAAATCCTTAAAATCATTTTTTAAAACATGGACATTAATGAGAAAGATTTATAAGGATAAGTCTTTAAAACATTTAAAAATGGAATTTTAGTTAGAGTTTCTAACCAAAAGAGAGACACTTGAATAAAAATAATTGAGGAAATAAAAAAAATTAATATCATGAGAATAATGGAATTCATGATATACTATGTCAAAGTACATTATATACACCACATAAAAGTGATTTGGTGTATAACAACAAAGAAGTCTCAATGGAATGTAAATTGAGATGAAATCTCTCATAAAGGCTGTATCCTTAGGTTAAAGAAAATTCAACGACATAGTTATGTATTACAAATATAAATACACTAAATAAGATTTGATATTCAGTGTAAATCAATCAAAGTATATTCACACATAATCTAATAAAAACAACACCAATGAATTGGATGTTTAACTCAACAAATGGAGAGTGAGTTAAAATTACTCTTATAAAACTCATATCGATGACTTGAGAAATTATAAATTTAGTGATTATGTGTATCAAAAGTATATCCATAGAAAAGGGGAGTGGAAATTATGACATACGAAAATGAATAGTTATTCCACACATAATCTCGGAGTAAAATAATCAATGACATTTGCGTAAAGCTGAATAAATGGAAATTGAAATTTCAAATTCCCTTATTGAATTGGTAACATAAAAAACATACACCCATGAAAAAAAATCATACAATGATGATGTAAATATACTTGAATTAAATTATATTATACAATGAATACAAACATGGGCAGTACACACACCACATGTAATAAATAAGTGGTGAACAATGGAATTCTCACGGAATTAAAAGTGAGATAAGAAACCCCTTACCTTGTACTTTTCTTTGGTTGGGGGCAGGTTAACCTCCTGAAGAATGTTTAAATAATTGTTATTAAATTATTCATGAATCATATACATTAATATGATATCATATATGATCTTTTAACATTGCTTTGTTAATAATATCTTATAATTATCGTCGTTTCGGGTGTTAAGTTACTGATTTTATTTTATATGTTTTGTTACGTAAGCCATGTTTGTCATGGATAGGTTGTATAATATTCATATCCAGAATGATATAATGTTCTTAAACATTATTTTTAAATCATCAAATGATAATTATACTTGATTGGATATGATGGAGAATGAATCTCATGGCGTTCGTGGAGAAGGTAGTCCGTACGTACGCACGAGCGACAATATCATTCTTTTAATATTAAAATAATATATATTTGGATGTTATATAATATATACATAATCATTATAATGTTATATTTATTATTTAAATGTGTTACACATCATTATTATACCCTCCCAAATAATAATATATTGAATAACAATTACACCATGACGTGGAGACGGTAAGCCGTACGTATGCACGTATGGTGACAAGTTATTCAAAGGGTGGATAGAATACTGAATATGGGTGTACCATACTTATAATAACATCACAGTATATATAGGAAACTGGATTTATTATTTTAGAATTTTAATAATAATGAAGAAGAAGTGGAAGAAGAATGGAACTTGGAAAGGGGTGGTGAAAACATTACCTCTTCTTCTGGTTCTTCCTATTGATTTGATCTAAAGGGCTCTTAGGTTGGATTTCTGATCAAACTAAGGCCTCTAAGTTGTACTGAGGGATGTTGAGAGAGTATTTGGGAAAGGGTTTTTCGAACCAAAGGGCTCTGATGGTATGAGGAAATGAGAAGGAGGAGGGACCTTTTATAAGAGGGGTGAGGGGCACCTTTGGAAAAGCTAGAAATATTAATTTATAATAAATTCATATTAGGTTTCTAATGGCTCCAAGGTTTATGATTCAATGGTTAAGGTGGGGATAGGTCGAAAACCATTCATCCAATAGAATTCAGACAGGTTTGGGTTACTATATTAACATTATCTTTTAGTTTTAACTTTTAGTTAATTAGTTTGACATTTACAACGTCACTTTGTATATTTATATTATATAATTAATAAACATACTATATACATCCAAGCTACCCCCAAGGGGTCGATTAATGATATACATATCATGATATAAATTTCTCGGACGATCCTTAGATTTTTAGGAATTTAATATCAATTAAAAATATAATATTAGTTTTAAAAACTCTTTTATGTCAATTTTGACACTATTCAATAGTTGATTTTTGTGAAACTCATAACAGAATGATTACTTCGATAAATGTCAATTAAATCAATCCTAATATGTCATATTAACCTATAAAATTAGTAAAATTCATTAAAATTCTTAAATTATATTTATTTGGGTATTTATAATATCAATTATATTAATTGTTCACTATTATGGTAATTAATGTATCATCATTGTGTCATAAATATATTAAATTATTTATTGTATAAAAATTATAAATAAAATATCATTATGTAGGAAATCATATTATATTTCTATTGAATATTTTCTATTGAATATCTCTTATGCATAACCCTATATTAAAAATGTTTTAGTAAATAAACTTTGATTTTAACTCTTTTAATAATTCTTTGAATTAAATAATAATAAATGTCTTAATCTAATCCAAGTGGACCTAAATGATAATATTTTATTTCTAAGGTTGTTTTAGGTCTATATACACTTTTCCAATAGAATTAGGACATGTTTTAGGGTAATATTAATATCATTTTTACCCTTAATTAGCCTATTTACTTTTAACCGTGGTAAATAAAAGTAAAAAGTTACTATTCACCAAAAATTATTTTCATCTCATTAAACCAAATTTTACTTCTTGATATTAACCGTGTCTCTTGGATTTTTGAAATTCCATTCAAAAAAGTGTTAAAATTAAGTTTAATGAACAAATCATTTTTTACTACCACTTAGTAGTTTCACTATTCATCAAAAATTGAAGTTTTTTCAGAACAATGCCAAAATTTCACCCTAAGCTATAATTGATATTCCGAATTCAAAAATGATGTCTATTTTACAAAATTCTAAACATATTATTTTCACTAATTAATTTTATAATAAATTTCCGCTGTCACAACAAATAGCGTGTTTTTAAGAAACAATATATATCAAAAGATTGACAATTGTTTAGGTCCAATTTCAAAGTGAAATTAATTCTAATGAACACCATTGGATAAAATGGTAAAAATATGTTCTAATTATACTTTAAAACCACTAAATAATATAATTTATCACTATAAATTATTTTTATTTAAAAAGTTGTTTTTAATTAAAATTTAGTAATTTTCACCATTCGTCAAAATATAAGTTTTATCTGAAAAGTACCAAAATTTCACCCTAGGATAAATTCGATATTCCAAATCCAAAAATGAAGTCCATTTTGAGAGATAGAATTTATAAAATTTCAAAATTTAGGTATTACTATTCATAATGTCTAGTTTGATTGGTTGTGGTGTGTTAGAATCTCGAAGTTGCGTACAATTCATGCCATTGCATTATTCGAAGGGAAAAGTACTGTGGAATCTTGGGGTGTTACATTCTTCACTCCTTTAATAAATTGCGTCCTCGAAATTTCTAAAATTGTGGTTAGGAATATAATGGAAAGTCCCACATCGGAAAAAGAGTCAATAAAACTATCACTTTAAAAGAATGAAGGAGAAGTATAAAGGTCAACCAAGATAACCCATACTCGGATTCCATGTAGGAAAACATGGATATGGATGATAAACTAAGTGTCATGTTCTGATGGAGAGGTATAGAAATCATGATCAGGAGAAAGTTAACAATAAGAAAACCACAAACTTGTGTTTGGACTATTGGCCATTAGTCTCCTAGTAAGAATGTAAATGGAAAACATTTTTTTGTTTTAAGTTACATTCCATAAGGATGGGGAATTTATTTATGATATTGACTAAGAATATAAAGATATATACTTACATTTTATGTAGAGTTTCATTCTTTAACAAATTTCCACCACTAACTCATTTTTTTAAAATGATGAGTATTCAAGAAGACTTGGTCACACTGGAAGAGCTAGAATAAACCCCTATAGAATCACATGATCCATGCAGGATGAACTATATATTTACATTGTCTTTAGAGATTAATCAAAACCAAAATGGTTAGTACAAGATCTAATGATATCCCAAAAGAATATTTCTTGAGAGAAATAAACACTAATCTAAATTTCCATAAATAACCCAAATCATTATAAATACATAATAAAAACATAGATAAAAATCCACCATTACTCCTCAAATGAAATCCCATACTACTCTATTTTCCTTTGGCATATAGTGTTCTCAACAAAGTGAACAACTTCCAAATTAACATTTATCACTTAATCACCAAATCATTTTCCTATACTAAGGGTATTCATTTGATAAGAAATAAGATCCCAAATCAAATTATTATTGATCAATAAAATCATTTAACTAAAAATAATAGTCACACTAACAAGGGACATCACGTAGTCCAGTGGTAGGCGATAAATCCCAATCGCACTTTGGTTGTGGATTTGATTCCCATAGCTTTGTCCGACGCGACGGGTTGTCACACAGTCTACGTGTTGTCCTTTTTCAAAAACTATATTTTATAACATTACCAAAATGTGATAAATTACTCAAAATAACCATAACATAATTTAACCACAAATGTTATCTCATACCTTTCATTTTCATCCCAAATTATAATAATTTGTAATTTCCTCAAACCCAATGATCATATAAAACCAAATGTTTATTTATAACTATATCCACAAGAGAAAAGATAATTCTTCAATAAATTTCATTCTCACATGGCAAACGTTAGGGTTACAAATACAAGAGAAAATTATTCCAAATTAAACCCTTCAACAAAGATCACTAATAATTTTTAAACATTTATCCAACCATTTATTTCCACATAGCTTCTTCTCTGACCAAGAAAATATCCTACAGAATAGGGCATTCACTTAGGTAATGGCCAGGTCCCTTACAATTACGGCAAATGACTGTAAATTGACTCTTGGGACCATTTTTTATCTTCTTCCGTAGTACTCTTAATTTTTCTTTGTAAATTCTTCACTTTATGTCCTTCCTTCCCGCACATAATGCATTTCTTTGTCCCATTGAGACACTTTCATGGGTGTCTCCTTCCAAATTTCCTGCATGATGGAAATTGAGGATTTATTTTTCCATGGTCTCCACTACTATATCTCTTATCATTCATCACCTTTCTCTTCTTTATTGAGTCCGGTAATTGGTTAATATATATATTGTTGATCATATTTTTGGAAAACAGATTTGGCATAAAGACGATATCTTTTACGCCTATCAACATTCCATTTTTTTTTCTCATTTCCACCACCGTTCCAACCTTGTACATCATTCTCAATGTCACTATGACTTCCTTGGAATCCAGTCATTGACTAAAACCAGAAAGCATTGTGTGAGTAATAGTAGTCATACAATCATTTAGATATTAACATGTCACCATATTCTCAATTTGAAACACATTAGGATTAACCAAGGTCATTCAGTCACATCTTATATATATAATACATTATATCGGTTTGTAAAGAAAATGTAAATTATCCTAAGCATATCTCCCGGGAGTGTCATAACCAAGAGTGCAGCAAGGCCCATTGTCGTGCACCAGATATTGTTTGAGTCTAGCTCAAAGCAGTGTTTTTGGGTTTTACCCCTAGGTACATCTGTGCCAGAGCCACCTCTACCTGCTCGTATCCAGACATGGATGTATTGCTCAGAAAACTCACAAAATCTCTACAATACCAATATTCTAGGAAGTACTTCTATACTAATCCTCAAAGTTCATCTTAGGTCTACATGCTCTAATCAGAGTTTATCTAAATCTATCTTCCAAGGATTGTACTAAACGTCCTCTGATACCAAATGTAACGCCCCGACCCCAGTTACCCAGAGTCGGTGAATTATTACATATAATTGGCATGATCACAAGAAATATCAAATCTCTAAAGACCGATTGGTTTAGTAGCCTTGGAAATACTGGATACATTCATAAAGTTTTCCATTACATCAAAAAAAACATCTTGTCTTCATATCCCCTCATACTATCCCTGGAGGTCATTCATAAATTACTTCTTCATAATCCTTGGAAAAATAAAACATTTAAAGGGGTGATCTTAGATGCTCAATAAGGATAACATTATATCAGAAGCTTTCATAGATAAGCATAAACACTTAAGGAAGTTTATAACTAAAACAAAATCCTTTTAAACATTTACTTCAACATAAAATGGAAAAGATAAAATAAAATAATGCCATTTACTTACTCAAATAGATATTCTACTAGTTTAATGATCACATGCAATATCAATAACCACTTTCATAATGATGGAATGCAAAATGGCATTCTATCATAACCACATAGCCAAGGCCTCGTGCCAAGACTACAAATAAGATTTTGCCAAGGCCTTATGCCAAGACACTAGTTTGTCTCATGAGACCTACCGATGCATCGAGGAGCTATAGCAGGATCCACCCCTCACTTATTAAGTCCAATGCATTGCTCATATGAACAGGTTTAAACATAACATAAACATTCGTATTAAAACTAGCATACGAAATGTCAATACTTTAACTACAAACCATGAATGGTATAAAAATAGCACATCCCCAGTCAAACATAACTTATTTGATACAATGTGAACGATTTTATTGTATCACATTAACCTCAATCAAGAATAATGAAGGATGTTGACATAGATGAAAATAATCATCAAAACTATTTGAGAGAAATATCCCCCTTTTTCTTGAAATCATTTAAAAGTCACACTATTTGTCAAAATGCCATTTAAAAATAGATTGTTGAATCAAAGTGTCCCATACCACTTTGAAACATTTAAAAAGAGTTTTAATTTTATAACATTAATGTCCATATAAATAAATCCTTAAAACCATTTTTTATAACATGGACATTAATGAGAAAGATTTAGAAGAATAATTCTTTAAAACATTTAAAAATGGTATTTTAGTTAGAGTTTCTAACCAAAAGAGAGACGCATGAATACAAATAATTGAGGAAATCAAAACATTTTAATATCATGAGAATAAAGGAATTCATGATATACTATGTCAAAGTACATTATATACACCACATAAAAGTGTTTTGGTGTATAACAACAAAGAAGTCTCAATGGAATGTAAATTAAGATGAAATCTCTCATAAAGGTTGTATCCTTAGGTTAAGGATAAATCAACGACATAGTTATGTGTGGAAAATATAAATACACTAAATATGATTGGATATTCAGTGTAAATCAATCAAAGGATATTCACAAATAATCTTATAAAAACACCACCAATGAATTGGATGTTTAACTCAACAAATATAGAGTGAGTTAAAATTACTCTTATCAAATTCATATCGATGACTTGAGAAATTATCAATTGAGTGATTATGTGTATCAAAAGTATATCCATAGAAAAGGGGAGTGGTAATTATGACATAATCAAATGAATAGTAATTCCACACTTAATCTCGGAGTAAAATAATCAATGAAGTTTGCGTAAAGCCGAATAAATGGAAATTGAAATTTCAAATTCCCATATTGATTTGGTAACATACAAAACATACACCCATGGAAGAAGGATCATACAATGATGATGTAAATATACATTAATTAATATATATTACACAATGAATACAAACATGGGAAGTACACACACCACATGTAATAAATAGGTAGTGAACAATGGAATTCTCACGGAATTAAATGTGAGATAAGAAACCCCTTACCTTGTACTTTTCCTTAGTTGGGGGTAGGTTAACCTCCTGTATAATGTTGAAATAATTGTTATTAAATTATTCATGAATCATATACATTAATATGATATCATATATGATCTTTTAACATTGCTTTGTTAATAATATCTTAGAATTATCATCGTTTCGGGTGTTAACTTACTCATTTTCTTTTATATGTTTTGTTATGTAAGCCATGTTTTTCATGGATAGGTTGTATCTTATTCATATACATAATGATATAATGTTCATAAAAATTATTTTTAAATCATCAAATGATAATTATACTTGATTGGTTATGATGGAGAATGAATCTCATCGCGTTCGTGGAGACGGTAGTTCGTACGTACGCACGAGCGACAATATCATTCTTTTGATATTAAAATAATTTATAAATGGATGGTATATCATAAATAAGATTCATTATCATGTTATATTTATTATTTAAATGAGTTAAACATCATTATTATACCCACCGAAATAATAATATATTCAATGACAATTACACCACGACGTGGAGACGGTAAGCCGTACGTACGCACGTATGGTGACATGTTATTCAAAGGGTGGATAGAATACTGAATATGGTTGTACCATATTTATAATAACATCACAGTATATATAAGATACTGGAGTTATTATTTTATAATGGTAATAACAAAGAAAGAAGAAGTGGAAGAAGAAAGGAACTTGAAAAGGGGTGGTGAAAACATTACCTCTTCTTCGGGTTCTTCATTTTGATTTGATCAAAAGGGCTCCATAGGTTGGATTTATGATCAAACTAAGGCCTCTATTTTGTAGTTAGGGAAGTTGAGAGAGTATTTGGGCAGGGTTTTGCCGAACCCAAATCTTTTATGGTGTGATGAAATGAGAAGGAGGAGTGCCCTTTTATAAGAGGGGTGATGGGCACCTTTGGAAAAGCTAGAAATATTAATTTATAATAAATTCATATTCGGTTTCTAATGCCTCCAACATTGATTATTCAAATTTTAAGGTGGGGATAGGTCTAAAACCATTGATACAATAGAATTTATACAGGTTTTGGTTACTATATTAACCTTATCTTTTAGTTTTAACTCTTACTTAATTAGTTTGACATTTACCATGTAACTTTTTATTTTTATATTATATATTTAATAAACTTACTATATACATCCAAGCGACCCCCCAAGTGGTCCATTAATGATATACCTATCATGATATAAGTCTATTGGCCGAGCCTTAGATTTTTAGGATTTTAATATCAATTTATCATATGATATTTATTTTAAAAACTCTTTTATATCAATTTTGACACTATTCAATAGTTGATTTTTGTGAAACTCATAACAAATTGATTACTTAGAAAAAAGTCAATTAAATCAATACTAATATGTCATATTATCCTAGAAAAGTAATTTAATTCAACAAAAGTTTTAAATTATATATATTTGGGTATTTATAATATCACTTATTTTAATTTTTCACTATTATGGTAATTACTGCATCATTATTATGTCATACATATATTAAATTATTTAATGTATAAAAATTATAAATAAAATATCATTATGTAGTAAGTCTTATTATATTTCTTATGAATATTTACAATCGAATTTATCTTATGTATAACCCTATATTAAAAAGGTTTTAGTAAATAAATTTTGATTTTAACTCTTTTAACTCTTCATTGAATTAAATAATAATAAATGTCCTAATCTAATCCAAATGGACCTAAATGATAATATTTTAATCCTAAGGTTGTTTTTGGTCGAGATAAATTTGTCCAATAGAATTAGGACATGTGATAGGGTAATATTAATATCATTTTTACCATTAATTACCCTATTTACTTTTAACCATCGTAAATAAAAGGAAACAGTTACTATTCACATAAAATTATTTTCATCTCATTGAACCACATTTTACTTATTGATATTAACCATGTCTCTTAGATTATCGAAATTACATTCACAGAAGCGGTAAAATTAGGTTTTATGAAAAATTCAGTTTTTTTAACTACCACTTAGTAGTATCACTATTCATCATAAATTGATGTTTTTCAGAACAATACCAATATTTCACCCTAATCTATAATTGATATTCCAAATTCAAAAATGATGTCTATTTTACAAAATTCTAAACATATAAGTTGAATTAAATAATTTTATAATTAATTCCTGCTGTCACAACAAATAGCGTGTTTTTAAGAAACAATATATATCAAAAGATTGACAATTGTTTAGGTCAAATTTCAAAGTGAAATTAATTCTAATGAACACCATTGGATAAACTGGTAAAAATATATTCTAATTATACTTTAAAACCACTCAATAATATAATTTATTACTATAAATTATTTTGTTTTCAAAAGATTTTTTTAATTAAAATTTAGTAATTTTCACTATTCATCAAAATATAAGTTTTATCCAAAAAGTTCCAAAATTTCACCCTGGGATAAATTCGATATTACAAATCCAAAAATGAAGTCCATTTTGAGAGATAGAATTTAAAAAATTTCAAAAAGTATGCATTATTATTCATAACAGCTAGATTGATTGGTTGTGGTGTGTTAGAATCTCGAAGTTGCGTACAATGCACGCCATTGCATTATTCGAAGGGAAACGTACTGTAGAAGCTTGGGGTGTTACATTCTCCTCTCCATTAAAACACTACATCCTCTCAATTTTTAAAATTGTTCTTGGGAATATAATGGAAAGTCCCACATCGGAAAAAGAGTCAATAAAATCATCACTTTAAAATAAAGAAAGAGAGGTATAAAGGTCAACCAAGATAACCCATACTCGGATTACATGTAGGAAAACATGGATATGGATGATAAACTAAGTGTCAAGTTCTGATGGAGAGGGATATAAACATGATCAGGAGAAAGTTTACAATAAGAAAACCACATACTTGTGTTGGGACAAATGACCATTAGTCTCCTAGTAGGAATGTAAACTGACAACATTTTTTTGTTTTAAGTTACATTACATAAGGATGAGGAGTTTATTTATGATATTGAATAAGAATATAAAGATATATACTAACATTTTAAGTAGAGTATCATTCTTTAAAAAATTTCCACCGCTAAATCATTTTTTAAACGATGAGTATTCAAGAAGACTTGGTCACACTGGAAGAGCTAGAATAATCTTCTATAGAATCACATGATCCATGCAGGATGAACTATATATTTACATTGTATTTAGAGATTAATCAAAACCAAAATGGTTTTTACAAGATCTAATGATCCCCCAAAATGATATTCCTTGTGAGAAATAAACACTAATCTTAATTTCCAAAATAAAACCAACAATACCCCAATGATATATAAATACAATTCAATAATAAATTTTCCTTAAAATACTTTAATATATTGAAAACTAATATTGAAAAGAAAAACTTATAAATAATGTAGTCTTACACATTAAATTGTATCTCCAAATGACATTAATTACTCTTAAAGTCACAAACATAAAATCAATTAACCTAATCATTTCCATAAATAACCCAAAGCATTATAAATCCACAATAAAAACATAGTTAAAATCTACCATTACTCCTTAAATGAAATCCCATACTACTCTATTTTCATTTGGCATATAGTGTTCTCAACAAAGCGAACAACTTCCAAAATATCATTTATCACTTAATCACCAAATCATTTTCCTATACTAAGTGTATTAATTTGATATGAAATAAGATCCGAAATCAAATTATTATTGATCAATAATATCATTTAACTAAAAATAATAGTCACACTAACCAGGGACTTCACGTAGTCCAGTGGTAGGTGATAAATCTCAATCGCACTTTGGTTATGGGTTCGATTCCCACAACTTTGTCCGACGCGACGGGTTGTCACACGGTCTATGTGTTGTCCTTTTTCAAAAAAATTATTTTATAACATTACCAAAATGAGAAAAATTCCTCAAAATAACCATAACATTATTTAACCACAAATTCTATCTCATACATTGCATTTTCACCCCAAATTACAATAATTTGTAATTTCCCCAATCCTAATGATCATATAAAACCAAATGGTTATTTATAACTATATCCACAAGAGAAAAGATAATTCTTCCATAAATATCATTCTCACATGGAAAACGTTAGGGTTACAAATACAAGAGAAAATTATTCCAAAGTAAACCCTTCAACAAGGATCACTAATAATTTTTAAACATTTATCCAACCATTTATTTCCACATAGCTTCTTCTCTAACCAAGACAATATCCTATAGAATAGGACATTCATTCGGGTAATTCCCATTTCCCCTACATTTATGGCAAATGACTGTATATGGAATCTTGGGACCATTTTTATCTTCTTCCATAGAAGTCTTCATTTTACATTGGAAATTCTTCACTTTATGCCCATCCTTCCCGCACGTAAAGCATTTCTTTGTCCCATTGAGACACTTTCTTAGGTGTCTCATTCCACATTTCCTGTAAAATGGAAATTGAGGATTTCATTCTCCATTGTCTCCACTACTGGAGCTCTTATCATTCATCGCCTTTATCACCTTTGTTGAGTTCGGTAATTGGTAAATATATATATTGTTGATCATATTTTTGGAAAACTGATTTGGCATAAACATGATATCTTTTACGCCCATCAAAATTCCATTTTGTTGCTCATTTCCACCATCGTTCCCACCGTGTACATCATTCTCAAAGTCACTATGACTTCATTGGAATCCAGCCATTGACTAAAACCAGAAATCATTGTGTGAGTAATAGTAGTCATATAATCATTTATAGATTAACATGTCACCATATTCTCAATTTGAAACACATTAGGATTAACCAGGGTCATTTACTCTCATCTTATATATATATAATACTTTAAATAGGTTTGTAAAGAAAATGTAAATTATCCTAAGAATATCCCCCGGGTGTGTCGTAACCAAGAGTGCAGCAAGGCCCATTGTCGTGCACCAGTTCTCATTCGAGTCTATCTTAAAGTAGTGTTTTCGGGTTTTACCCCTAGATACATCTGTGCCAGAGCCACCTCTTCCTGCTCGTATCTAGATAGGGATGTATTTCTCGAAAAACTCACAAAATCTCTACAATAATAAAAATTAGGAAGTTCTTCTATACTAATCCAAAAAGTTCATCTTAGGTCTACGTGCTCTAATCAGAGTTTATCTAAATCTATCTTCCAAGTTTTATACTAAACTTTCTCTGATACCAATTGTAACGCCGCAACCCCAGTTACTCAGAGTCGGTGCATTATTACATAACATTGTAATGATCACAAGAATGATCAAATCTCCAAATACCGACTGGTTTAGTAGGCTTGGAAATACTAGATACATTCATAAAGTTTTCCATTACATCTAATAAACATCTTGTCTTCATATCCCCTCATACTGTCCCTATAGGTCCTTCATAAATTACTTCTTCATAATCATGGGAAAAATTAAACTTTGAAAGGGGTGAGCTCAGATGCTCAGTAAGGATAACATTATAGCAGAAGCTTTCATAGATAAGCATAAACACTTAAGGCAGTTTATAACTAAAACGAAAGCCTTTTAAACATGAACATAAGCATAAAATGGAAAAGATAAAATAAAATAATTCCAATTACATACTCACATGGATATTCAACTATTCGAATGATCACATGCAATATCAATAACAACTTTCATAATTATGGAATGCATAATGCAAGACTATCATAACCACATAGCCAAGGCCTCGTGCCAAGACTAAAAATAAGATATTGCCAAGGCCTTGTGCCAAGACACTAGTTTGTCTCGTGAGACCTACCGATGCATCGGGGAGCTATAGCGGGCTCCATCCATCACTTATTAAGTCCAATTAATTCCTCATATGAATAGGTTTAAACATAACATAAACATTTGTATTAAAACTAGCATACAAAATGTCAATACATTAACTAAAAACCATTAATGGTATAAAAATAGCACATCCCCCGTCAAACATAACTCATTTGATACAATATGGATGATTGTATTGTATCACATTAAACTCAATCAATAATAATGAAGGATGTTGACATAGATGAAAATAATCATCAAAACTATTTGAGAGAAATATCCCCCTTTTCTTTAAATCATTTAAAAGTAACACTATTTGTCAAGAAGCCATTTAAAAATAGATTTTTGAATAAAAGTGTCCCATAACACTTTGAAACTTTTAAAAGGTGTTTTAATTTTAAAACTTTAATTTCCATATAAATAAATCCTTAAAACCATTTTTTAAAACATTGAAATTAATGAGAAAGATTTAGAAGAATAAGTCTTTAAAACATTTAAAAATGGTATTTTAGTTAGAGTTTCTAACCAAAAGAGAGACACTTGAATACAAATAATTGAGGAAATAAAAACATTTTAATATCATGAGAATAAAGGAATTCATGTTATACTATGTCAAAGTACGTTATATACACCACATAAAACTGATTTGGTGTATAACAACAAAGAAGTCTCAATGGAATGTAAATTGAGATGAAATCTCTCATAAAGGCCGTATCCTTAGGATAAGGATAAATAAACGACATCATTATGTGTGACAAATATAAATACACTAAATATGATTGGATATTTAGTGTAAATCAATCAAAGTATATTCACACATAATCATAAAAAAACAACACTAATGAATTGGATGATTAACTCAACAAATGGAGAGTCAATTAAAATTACTCTTATCAAATTAATATCGATGACTTGAGAAAATATAAATTGAGTGATTATGTGTATCAAATGTATATCCACAGAAAAGGGGAGTGGAAATTATGACATAAGAAAATGAATAGTTCTTCCACACATAATCTCGGAGTAAAATAATCAATGAAGTTTGCGTAAAGCCAAATAAATGGAATTTGAAATTTCAAATGTCCGTATTGATTTGGTAACATACAAAACATAAACCCATTAAAGAAGGATCATACAATGATGATGTAAATATAAATTAATTAACGTATATTACACAATGAATACAAACATGGTCAGTACACACACCACAGGTAATAAATAAGTGGTGAACAATGGAATTCTAACGGAATTAAAAGTGAGATAAAAAACCCCTTACCTTGTACATTTCCTTGGTTGGGGGTAATTTAACCTCATGTATAATGTTGAAATAATTTTTACTAAATCCTTCATGAATCATATACATTAATTTGATATCATATATGTTCTTTTAACATTTCATTGTTAATAATATCTTAGAATTATCGTCGTTTCAGGTGTTAACTTACTCGTTTTCTTTTATATGTTTTGTTACGTAAGCCATGTTTTCATGGATAGGTTGTATCTTATTCATATCCAGAATGATATAAAGTTATGAAACATTATTTTTAAATCATCAAATGATAATTATACTTGAATGGATATGATGGAGAATGAATCTCCTCGTGTTCGTGGAGACGGTAGTCCGTACGTACGCACGAGCGACAATATCATTCTTTTGATATTAAAATAATATATAATTGGATGGTATGTCGTATATACCGAATCATTATAATGTTATATTTATTATTTAAATTAGTTACACATCATTATTATTCCCACCCAAATAATAATATATAGAATAACAATTACACCATGACGTGGAGACGGTAAGTTGTACGTACGCACATATGGTGAAAGTTTATTAAAAGGGGGTATAGAATACTGAATATTGTTGTACAATATTTATAATAACATCACAGTATATATAAGATACTGGAGTTATTATTTTATAATGGTAATAACATAGAAAGAAGAAGTGGAAGAAGAAAGGAACATGAAAATGGGTCGTGAAAACATTATCTCTTCTTCGGGTTCTTCCTTCTGATTTGATCAAATGGGCTCCATAAGTTGGCTTTATGATAAAAATAAGGCCTCTAGGTTGTATTGAGGTAAGTTTAAAGAGTTTTTGGGCTGGTTTGGGCCGATCCAAAAGGCTTTGAAGGTGTGATGAAATGAGAAGGAGGAGTGCCATTTTATAAGAGGGGTGAGGGGTACCTTTGGAAAAGCTAGAAATATTAATTTATAATAAATTCATATTCGGTTTCTAATGGATAAAAAGTTTACTATTAAAAGTTTAAGGTGGGTATAGGTCTAAAACCATTCAACCAATAGACTTTATACAGGTTTGGGTTACTATATTAACCTTATCTTTTAGTTTTAACTCTTAGTTAATTAGTTTGACATTTACCATGTCACTTTGTATTTTTGTATTATATAATTCATAAACATACTATATACATCCAAGAGACCCCAAAGTGGTCCATTAATGAAATAACTATCATGATATAAGTCTCTTGGCCAAACATTATATTTTTAGTAATTTAATATCATTTAATAATATAATATTATTTTTAAAAACTATTTTATGTCAATTTTGACACTATTCAATAGTTGATTTTTGTGAAACTCATAACAGAATGATTACTTCGAAAAAATCCTATTAAATCAATACTAATATGTCATATTATCTTAGAAAATTAGTGTAATTCATAAAAAGTCTTAAATTATATTTATTAGGGTATTTATAATATCAATTATTTTAATTTTTCACTATTATGGTAATTACTGCATCATCATTGTGTCATTAATATATTAAATTATTTAATATCTAAAAATTATAAATAAAATATAGTTATGTTGGAAATCTTATTATAGTTCTAATGAATATTTACAATCTAATTTATAAAATGTATAACTGATTATTAAAAATGTTTTTATAAATAAACATTGATTTTAACTCTTTTAACACTTCTTTGAATTAAATAATAATAAATGTCCTAATCTAATCCAAGTGGACCTAAATGATAATATTTTATTCCTAAGGTTGTTTTTGGTCGAGATACACTTGTCCAATAGAATTATTACATGTGATAGGGTAATATTAATATCATTTTTACCATTAATTACCCTATTTACTTTTAACCGTCATAAATAAAAGGAAAACGTTAATATTCACCAAAAATTATTTTAATCTCATTGAACAAAATTTTACTTAATTATATAAACCATGTTTCTTGGATTTTCGATATTCCATTCACAGAAGTGGTAAAATTAGGTTTTATGAAAAATTCAGTTTTTTTAACTACCACTAAGTAGTATCACTATTCATCAAAAATTGAAGTTTTTCAGAACAATACCAAAATTTCACCCTAAGCTATAATTGATATTCCGAATTCAAAAATGATGTCTATTTTACAAAATTCTCAACATATAAGGTGCATTAACTAATTTTATAATTAATTCCCGTTGTCACAACAAATAGCATGTTTTTAAGAATCAATATATATCAAAAGATTGACAATTGTTTAGGTCCAATTTCAAAGTGAAATTAATTCTAACGATAACCATTAGAGAAAATGGTAAAAATATAATCTAATTATACTTTAAAACCACTCAATAATATAATTTATCACTATAAATTATTTTGATTTAAAATTTTGTTTTTAATTAAAATTTAGTAATTTTCACTATTCATCAAAATATAAGTGTTATCCGAAAAGTTCCAAAATTTCCCCTGGGATAAATTCGATATTACAAATCCATAAATTTAGTCCATTTTGAGAGATAGAATTTATAAAATTTCAAAAATTAGGTATTACTATTCATAACGGCTAGTTTGATTGGTTGTGGTGCGTTAGAATCTTGAAATTGCGTGCAATGCACGACATTGCATTATTCGAAGGGAAACGTATCGTGGAAGCTTGGGGTGTTACATTCACCTCTACATTAATAAATTGAATCCTCAAAATTTTTAAAATTATGCTTGGGAATATAATGGAAAGTCCCACATCGGAAAAAGAGTCAATAAAACTATCACTTTAAAAGAAAGAAAGAGTGGTATAAAGGTTAACCAAGATAACCCATACTCAGATTCCATGTAGGAAAACATGGATATGGATGATAAACTAAGTGTCAATTTCTGATGGAGAGGGATAGAAATCATGATCAGGAGAAAGTTAACAATAAGAAAACCACAAACTTGTGTTGGGACAAACGACCATTAGTCTCCTAGTAGGAATGTAAACTGACAACATTTTTTTGTTTTAAGTTACATTACATAAGGATGAGGAATTTATTTGTGATATTGACTAAGAATATAAAGATATATACTTACATTTTAAGTCGAGTTTCATTCTATAAAAAATTTCCACCACTAAATCATTTTTTTAAACGATGAGTATTCAAGAAGACTTGGTCACACTGGAAGAGCTAGAAAAAACTTCTATAGAATCACATGATCCATGCAGGATGAACTATATATTTACATTGTCTCTAGAGATTAATCAAAACCAAAATGGTTAGTAAAAGATCTAATGATCCCCAAAAATGATATTCCTTGAGAGAAATAAACACTAATATTAATTTTCAAAATTAAACCAACAATACCCCAATGTTAAATAAATACCATTCAATAATAAATTGTCCTTAAAATCCTTTAATATAATCAAAACTAATATTGAAAATCAAAACTTATTAAGAATTTAGTCTTACACGTTAAATTGTTTCTCCAAGTGACATTAATTACTCTTAAAGTCACAAACATAAAAGTAATTAACCTAATCATTTCCATAAATATCCCAAATCATTATAAATCCACAATAAAAACATAGTTAAAAATCCACCATTACTCCTTAAATGAAATCCCATACTACTCTATTTTCATTTGGCATATAGTGTTCTCAACAAAGCGAACAAATTCCAAAATAACATTTATCACTTAATCACCAAATAATTTTCCTATACTAATGGTATTCATTTGATAAGAAATAAGATCCCAAATCAAATTATTATTGATCAATAAAATAATTTAACTAAAAATAATAGTCACACTAACAAGGGACATCACGTAGTCCAGTGGTAGGTGATAAATCCCAATCGCACTTTGGTTGTGGGTTCGATTCCAACAGCTTTGTCCGACGCGATGGGTTATCACACGGTCTACGTGTTGTCCTTTTAAAAAAATATTTTATAACATTACAAAAATGAGATAAATTCCTCAAAATAACCATAACATAATTTAACCACAAATGTTATCTCATGCCTTGCATTTTCATCCCAAATTATAATAATTTGTAATTTCCTCAATCCCAATGATCAAATAAATCCAAATGGTTATTTAAAACTATATCCACAAGAGAAAAGATAATTCTTCCATAAATATCATTCTCACATGGAAAACATTAGGGTTACAAATATAAGAGAAAATTATTCCAAATTAAACCCTTAAAAAATGATTACTAATTATTTTTAAACATTTATCCAACCATTTATTTCCACATAGCTTCTTCTCTGACCAAGAAAATATCCTATAGAATAGGACATTCACTCGGGTAATGGACAGGTCCCCTACGTTTACGGAAAATGACTGTATATAGACTCTTGAGACCATTTTTATCTTCTTCCATAGTACTCATCATTTTTCATTGTCAATTCTTCACTTTATGTCCTTCCTTCCAGCACGTAAAGCATTTCTTTGTCCCATTGAGACACTTTCTTGGGTGTCTCCTTCCACATTTCCTGCATGATGGAAATTGAGGATTTCTTTCTCCATAGTCTCCACTACTGGAGCTCTTATCATTCATCACCTTTCTATTCTTTGTTGAGTTCGGTTATTGGTAAATATATATATTGTTGATCATATTTTTGGAAAACGGATTTGGCATAAAGACGATATCTTTTATTTCCATCAACATTCCATTTTTTTGCTCATTTCCACCACCGTTCCCACCTTGTACATCATTCTCAAAGTTACTATGACTTCCTTGGAATCCAACCATTGACTAAAACCAGAAAGCATTGTGTGAGTAATAGTAGTCATACAATCATTCAGAGATTAACATGTCACCATATTCTCAATTTGAAACACATTAGGATTAACCAGGGTCATTTACTCTCATATTATTTATATAATAATTTAAATAGGTATGTAAAAAAATGTAAATTATCCTAAACATATCCCCCGGGAGTGTTGTAACCAAGAGTACAGCAAGGCCCGTTTTCGTGCACTCATTCTCGTTCAAGTCTAGCTTAAAGTGGTGTTTTCGTGTTTTACCCCTAGCTACATCTGTGCTAGAGCCACCTCTACCTGCTCGTATCTATATAGGGATGTATTGCTCGAAAAACTCACAAAATCTCTACAATAACAAAATTCTAGGAAGTTCTTCTATACTAATCCTAAAAGTTCATCATAGGTCTACGTGCTCTAATCAGAGTTTATCTAAATCTAGCTTCCATGTTTTGTACCAAACTTCCTCTGATACCAATAGCAATTCCCCAACCCTAGTTACCCAGAGTCGGTGCATTATTACATAACATAGGAATGATCACAAGAAAGATCAAATCTCGAGAGACCGATTGGTTTAGTAGCCTTAAAAATACTAGATACATTCATACAGTTTTCCATTTCATCAAAAAAAACATCTTGTCTTCATATCCCCTCATACTATCCCTACAGTTCATTCATAAATTACGTCATCATAAACCTGGGAAAAATAAGTCATTGAAAGGGGTGAGCTTAGACTCTTAGTAAGGATATCATTATAGAAGAAGCTTTCATAGATAAGCATAAACACTTAAGGCAGTTTATAACTAAAACGAAAGCCTTTTAAAGTTGAACTTCAGCAGAAAATGGCAAAGATAAAATAAAATAATTCCATATAATTACTCACATGGATATTATACTAGTCGAATGATCACATGCAATATCAATAACCACTTTCATAATTATGGAATGCATGATGCAAGACTATCATAACCACAGAGTCAAGGCATCGTGCCAGGACTACAAATAAGATTTTTCCAAGGCCTTGTGCCAAGACAATAGTTTGTCTCATGAGACCTACCGATGCATCGAGGAGATATAGCGGGCTCCTCCCATCACTTATTATGTCCAATGCATTCCCATATTAACAGGTTTAAACATAACATAAACATTCGTATTAAAACTAGCATACAAAATGTCAATACTTTAACTACAAACCATGAATGGTATAAAAATAGTACATCCCCAGTCAAACATAACACATTTGATACAACATGGAAGATTGTATTGTATCACATTAACCTCAATCAAGAATAATGACAGATGTTGACATAGATGAAAATAATCATCAAAACTATTTGAGAGAAATATCCCCCTTTTTCTTGAAATCATTTAATAGTAACATTATTTGTCAAGAAGCCATTTAAAAATAGATTTTTGAATCAAAGTGTCCCATACAACTTTGAAACTTTTAAAAGGAGTTTTAATTTTAAAACTTTAATTTCCATATAAATAAATCCTTAAAACCATTTTTTAAAACACTGACATTAATGAGAAATATTTAGAAGAATAAGTCTTTAAAACATATAAAAATGGTATTTTAGTTAGAGTTTCTTACCAAAAGAGAGACACTTGAATACAAATAATTGAGGAAATAAAAACATTTTAATATCATGAGAATAAAGGAATTCATGATATACTATGTCAAAGTACATTATATACACCACATAAAACTGATTTGGTGTATATCAACAAAGAAGTCTCAATGGAATATAAATTTAGATGAAATCTCTCATAAAGGCCATATCCTTAGGAGAAGGATAAATCAACGACAAAGTTATGTGTGACAAATATAAATACACTAAATATTATTGGATATTCATTATAAATCAATCAAAGTATATTCACACATAATCATATAAAAACAACACCAATGAATTGGATGATTAACTCAACAAATGGAGAGTCAATTAAAATTACACTTATCAAATTAATATCGATGACTTGAGAAATTATCAATTGAGTGATTATGTGTATCAAATGTATATCCACAGAAAAGGGGAGTGGAAATTATTACATAAGAAAATGAATAGTTATTCCACACATAATCTCGGAGTAAAATAATCAATGAAGTTTGCGTAAATCCAAATAAATTGAAATTGAAATTTCTAAATTCCCGTATTGATTTGGTAACATAAAAAACATACACCCATGAAAGAAGGATCATACAATGATGATGTAAATATACCTGAATTAATGTATATTACACAATGAATACAAACATGGTCAGTACACACACCACATGTAATAAATAAGTGGTGAACAATGGAATTCTCACGGAATTAAAAGTGAGTTAAGAAACCCCATACCTTGTACTTGTCCTTGGTTGGGGGTAAGTTAACCTCCTGTATAATGTTGAAATAATATTTAATAAATTATTCATGAATCATATAAATTAATATGATATCATATATGATCTTTTAACATTACTTTGTTAATAATTTCTTAGAATTATCATCGTTTCAGGTGTTAACTTACTCGTTTTCATTTATATATTTTGTTACGTAAGCCATGTTTGTGATGGATAGGTTGTATCTTATTCATATCTAGAATGATATAATGTTCTTAAACATTAATTTTAAATCATAAAATGATAATTATACTTGAATGGATATGATGGAGAATGAATCTCATCGCGTTCGTGGAGACGGTAGTCTGTACGTACGCATGAGCGACAATATCATTCTTTTTATAATAAAATAATATATAATTGGATGGTATGTCGTATATACTGAATCATTATAATGTTATATTTATTATTTAAATGAGTTATAGATCATTATTATACCCACCCTAATAATAATATATTGAATAACAATTACACCACGACGTGGAGACGGTAAGCCGTACGTACGCACGTACACACGTATGGTGAAATGTTATTCAAAGGGTGGATAGAATACTGAATATGGTTGTACCATATTTATAACAACATAACAGTATATGCATGATACTGGAGTTATAATTTTATAAAGGTAATAACAAATAAAGAAGAAGTGGAAGAAGAAAGGAACTTGAAAAGGGGTGGTGAAAACATTATCTCTTCTTCGGGTTCTTCCTTTTTATTTGATCAAAAGGGCTCCTTAGGTTGGCTTTATGATCAAAATAAGTCCTGTAAGTTGTAGTGAGGGAATTTTAGAGAGTATTTGGGCAGGTTTTGGCCGATACAAAAGGCTTTGAAGGTGTGAAGAAATGAGAAGGAGGAGTTCTCTTTTATAAGAGGGGTGAGGGGCACCTTTGGAGAAGCTAGAAATATTAATTTATAATAAAGTCATATTCGGTTTCTAATGGCTCAAAAGTTTAGTATTTAAATTTTAAGGTGGGGATAGGTCGAAACCATTAAACCAATAGAATTTTGACAGGTTTTGGTTACTATATTAACCTTATCTTTTAGTTTTAACTCTTAGTTAATTAGTTTGACATTTACCATGTCACTTTGTATTTTTATATTATATAATTAATAAACATACTATATAAATCCAAGAGACCCCCAAGTGGTCCATTACTGATATAACTATCATTATATAAGTCTCTTGGAAAAACTTTAGATTTTTAGGAATTTAATATCATTTAATAATATAATAATTTTTTAAAAAACACTTTTATGTCAATTTTGACACTATTCAATAGTTTATTTTTGTGAAACTCATAACAGAATAATTACTTCGAAAAAGTCAATTAAATCAATCCTAATATGTCATATTATCCTAGAAAATTTGTGTAATTCATTAAAAGTCTTAAATTTTATTTATTTGGGTATTTATAATATAATTTATTTTATGTTATCACTATTATGGTAATTACTACATCATCATTGTGTCATTAATATATTAAATTATTTTATATCTAAAAATTATAAATAAAATATAATTATGTAGTAAATCTTATTATCTTTCTAATGAATAATTACAATCGAATTTATCTTATGTATAACCCTATATTAAAAATGTTTTAGTAAATAAACTTTGATTTTAACCCTTTTAACTCTTCTTTGAATTAAATAATAATAAATGTCCTAATCTAATCCAAGTGGACCTAAATGATAATATTGTATTCCTAAGTTTGTTTTTGGTTGATATAAACTTGTACAATGGAATTCGGACATGTGTTAGGGTAATATTAATATAATTTTTACCTTTAATTACCCTATTTACTTTTAACCGTGGTAAATAAAAGTAAAACTTTACTATTCACCAAAAATTATTTTCATCTCATTGAACCACATTTAGTTCTTGATATTAACTTCGTCTCTCATATTTTCGAAATTCCATCCACAGAAGCGGTAAAATTATGTTTTATGAAAAATTCAGTTTTTTTAACTACCACTTAGTAGTTTCACTATTAATAAAAAATTTAAGTTTTTCAAAACAATGCCAAAATTTCACCCTAAGATATAATTGATATTATGAATTCAAAAATTATGTCTATTTTACAAAATTATAAACATATAAGTTTCATTAATTAATTTTATAATTAATTCTCGTTGTCACAACATATAGCATGTTTTTAAGAAATTAATTATAATGAACACCATTGGATAAAATAGTAAAATCTTATTCTATTTATACTTTAAAACCACTCAATAATATAATTTATCACTTTAAATAATTTTGATTTAAAATGTTGTTTTTAATTAAAATTTAGTAATTTTCACTATTCATCAAAATATAAGTGTTATCTGAAAGGATCCAAAATTTCACCCTAGGATAAATTCGATATTCAGAATCCAAAAATGAAGTCCATTTTGAGAGATAGAATTTATAAAATTTCAAAAATTAGGTATTAGTATTCATAACGGCTAGTTTGATTGGTTGTGGTGTGTTAGAATCTCGAAGTTGCGTACAATGCACACCATTGCATTATTCGAAGGGAAACGTACCGTGGAAGCTTGGGGTGTTACAGACACACTGCAAAAACTATATTGATCGATCACTGAATGAGAAATACCAAATTGGTAGAGATATCCAAAATCACATGGGTTGAGATATGAATCCAGAGAAGAACAATTCATGGTTGAATTAAATAAATATAACTCATATTACACCATAAAATAACAAATGAGTATATTTTCACAATCTAAACACCCCATACATGTATTGTTATCAATAGATCAAAAAAACTAAAAAATACACATCATTTTATTAAAATATATTGTGTTAAATTCAAACATCATGTAATCCATTAATGATGCTAACTGAACTCATGAGTTGAAATAGGAATTCAACACATGATATTTAAAAATTTTAGACATTATGTGAACTCCCAATAGATTAAAAACATCCCATTTATTGTATAATTACCAAAAAAAAGTAATAAAAATAAATCATGAGCACGAAATAAAGAATAAGAAAACAAGGGTGTTATAGTTTTCCCTAAAAATTAATTCATTTCTGGATACGACATGTATATTTATTCTATGGTACAGATATAATATGTGGTAAAAACCTAAAAAATTTATGTTCGGTATTACCTAAATATCCAACTTAGTCATTATGAAGTGGCATAAAATGACACATATAAAAACATTCATAAGGGATATAATTTTCTTGATAATATTCCCCTTAAATAACTCTATGGATGATTAAATTCCTAGTAACATTGAGGGATAAGGTTGAGAATTATAAGATTACCCAACATAATGTAACCTAGATCAAACTAGTATTTATAATGGTTAAAATTAATGAATAATTGTCTAGTGAAAAAATGAATTAATTATGTTTTATTGTCAAATTCCTTTTACGATAAGAAATTATCCTTGTATTATTATTATTTCAGCACTCTTTTCGAATAATATGGTTATATTAATTTCTCCAATTGTAAGAACCATTTGTGTGAAGTGAAATTCATAGACTACTTCAATGAAAATATAAATCTAATGTTTGATGTGGGGAGAAATGATGGTATAGTGACAAACCATCTATTATGAAATATAATTTACAATTTGATAATAGATTTTGTCTCAAATACATCAGAGATTTAAATTTTGGAGTCTCATGAATTATCCAATGACAATGATATTTAGGGAAAAAAAATTCAATTAATTATATTATAAATATTCCAAAATTAATCCAAAAATAATTTGTAAGAACACAGTTTTTCAGTTTGGTAATGCATACATCTCTATTTAATTCTTTATTTTTGACCTAATTTGGATTCCTAATGATTTAGAATATATATCAATAGAGTATGGGGTCTTTTTAGAGCCCATAACCAATATTTCGGGTAAAAATGGACATGTCTAACAGTTTCAGTATACTATGTGGGTAGGGAGCACTGATCAACCAAACCATTAAGTTTCGCTGCATTTCCAGTAGAGTCATCCTTCATGGTTAATGCATGGTATCCCTCATTATGCACGCTAATAAAGTTAGGGTCCCTTTTTTCATCTATCCAGGCATGGTATGTGCACAGTTAATCATACCATGTTGACAAACTATGGAAAATCTATATTCTAGGTAAAATGATAATATTTCCCATAATGATCTAATAAAACAACTATTTCCTCCCTAATATTATTACCAATTTTATAGGACTCCATTATTATAATTTTGGAGAATTTAGAACATGTAATATAGTGATCAAGAGATCTCATTCATTCAGAAACTCATCGAGCAACCTCTAATCACATTGGATCCATAAGAGTAACTACTCGAGTATTTATTTGATATTCTTTTGCTCTCTTTCTCTCATCCTAGTTGTCGAGGTGTGGGTGTTTTTTAATTTTCCTTAGATATAAAATGTTCTATTCTAAAGGTGAGGTTGATATTATAGGAGTGTTGTATACCCCTTAGGTGGGTTTTTTGTAACTCATCCCTCATGTTTGTTGATTTTTGAATTATTTTGTTGGCCCCACCGATTTCATCGAATGTCATTTATTGAATTAATATTCCATTATTATTATAATTAGGATCATATGGTTATTCTCTTTCTAAATATGGGATTTGTTATTACTGGTTACACCCACAACACTATCCATCCCAAGTAGGATATTATTCCATATTATTTTAATTTTCTTTTGACCCATTTGAGTCACCATTCAGGTGTTCCATGGCATTACCATTCTAAGGGTAATATTTAATGTATTAATGGATTGATTTTTATAGTGTATTTTATAAAGGCATTTACCTGGTATGCACAACACATAACCCACCTAAGGTAAGTGCTTAAAATTATAAACTAATGTTAAATGGGAAGTTTCTTGTATAATAATTATATGACTCAACACTCTTAAATATAACAGAATATTAGGTTACATGTTCGTAGAACCCCTTAATATTTTAACGGAATGTAGCATTGTGAAAATTGTAATTGACAATTCCATGAATCAATTAAAAGAATGTTTTCATATATCATGTCCTAGTCAAAGTAATGAAAGGAAAGTCTTGAACAAAATGGACATACTGTTTACTTATGAATTGATTAAATGGTTAGAGGATTATTTATCCTTATCATACTAATTAGAAGTAATGGATTTATTCTTATGAATTATATATGACATATTATTATAATTAGAATTCCTTTACTAGAGCTCTCCTTGGATTATCTAATGGAAGGCCTTGAGCACTTGAGGACCCCATTCCAAAATTTAAAGATGCAATTTACAAAGATTGAGACACACATAGAACCCAATTCATGTCTAAATTTTGATTCCCAGTATTCCACCATAGGATTCCTCATGTAGTATTACATGATTGCTGGGATATTTTCCTTGGATGCGACTTTCAAAACAGGGTTTCATTGCTAAAGCCCAATGGGCCAAGTCATTTCTTATACCCATTTTATCTTGGATGAACTCCTTCGACTCGGTAGGAATCATAATGATGAATGACATGGACTATGCTCTATGGATTACAGTCCTACCCCTCATCCATGATACATTCCATACAAAGTTGTCAACCCTTGAGCTCTACGTTTCCTTGGTTATTACCTTGAATCATCATTATTAAATATCATTACATTCACTTATTTTACATCTTAAAATCATCACTATTATTAACATGTGAGTAATTTATAAATTAATAACTTTAACTTAATTAATTGGATACATATCATGAAAACATCAAAGGGAAATAGAGGGTACATGGGTATATAGAAACATTTCACTCTTTAGATTACACACATACACACATATATATGTATATATATATCTATATGCATTCTTGAACATAGTTATCTTCCATTACAAGGGCTAGAGGTTATAGACTCTATTGGTGGTCGCCCACATAGTTTTATTTCACACCCTCTCCGAGAACCGTTTGGTACTTGGGAAATATTACTTGAGTGAAGGTGTTGAGAAATGGAAGAATACGTCTTAAATCACCTAATTTATTATTGTTTCGGTTGGGGAATGATTGAAGATGACTATTATATAGTTGTGGATTGTTGGGATAGTATTTTATTTCCTTTATGATTTTTGGGAACATGGTATTCATTCTATATTGCATCCATGTTTTACAGTTTTCTAGATATATGACATATACTCATCTGTTGTGGAATGTAATTCCAGTTATTTTAGTTCTTTTTATCCATGCATATTTTTCCCTATTTTATGCTTCCATTGTTTACTTATATAACTTATTTGATTAATTTTTTTTTATTATTAATCAATTTTTATATATTTTGTTAATGAGGGGAATAGTCTCCCCATAGAAACATCCTAGGAAATCGTTGTTAGTCGACTTCCTCTAGCATTCGAGAAGATGTTCATAAGGCAATGTGGCTCTTCGAGCTCTGAAAAATAATTATGTGGCATCTGGGTTTGAGACGTCACAAAGTGGTATCAAAGGGGTTTCCTTTTTTCCTATAATATTTAGAGACAATAGTCAAAATATTAAGAACACATGTGAATAATTCATAAGTTGTTCATGGGTGTCATGAACCCATGTTCAAGGTATAATCTGAGAAACTGAAAATATAATAGTTGATCTATTCTTTCTATTAATGTATACATTATTTCTTCATTGGGTGATGCACATAATTTGGGGTGTTGTTGATTATTATTATGATTGAAATTATATGTTATCCTTTGCCCTTTAATATGAGGGAATCGTTCAATTTTTCGTTCATCATTATAGGCACCTAGAATACACATGTCATCCATTTTTCCATGCCATATAGGTGAATATCACTACCTTAAATTTCTTGATATGCCTGTGACTGTGGAGTTATTCATTGATAGTTATCTTATGATTGTATTAATATTAGTTGTGATTGACTAATTTATTGTCCCTATTCATGAGGTGTATAGGCCCTAATAGGTTGGGATTAGTAATTTAACGATTCAATTCAATATAATATTAATAAAAGGGTGTCATTTTCATTGATGAGGCAAATAGTCATAGATTCAATAGGAATTGTTTTCCATTATAAATTAAAACATGAATTATAATATGAAATGTTAGTGGGTACTTATCGTACCATTTAATGTTCATTAAAGGATAATGAGTGAACATAGAAATAAAATATAAAATGAAATAAAACATATAATTGAGAATTTACAGATACCATGTCATCTATGTTAGTATTTGTGGTAGTATACCTTCGGTAGTGAGTGTTCATGTGTTCATATTTTACTATTGATGCTGTCTATCTACTTAAATATCGATCTGAAGCATGTACTTGGAATTTTTAGACCAATGATTCTGTGATGTTCTCATATCATATTCCATGATGTTGGTGATGATAATGATTTAGACATGGTGGTCCCTAAGTCTCCAGTATTACATCCAAGAGTTCCACATGAGGTAGAATATATTGTACTTGATCTAGGAATTGATTCCCATGTTCACGATAGTTTCCTATATCCGAGGAAGTCTATTCATGTTTCTCTGTGGGTTTCACGAACAATGGCTAATTTTACTCATTAGTTTTAGTAGTATAATATTCCATAATTTAAATGGAATGGCTATAAAGAAGCTATTAAATCATGGATAGAGTCCATCTTTCCAACATTTAAACATCTAGAAATGCATCTAGAGTATATGGTCAAATTTTTTGTATACATGCAACCGAAATTGTCCATAATCTAGTGGGACATTATAACCTAGTATGCTAACCATGAAGACATGATATGTTTTTTCTTCCAAACTATTTTATACAATCACATACTCCCTAATACGCTATGATATGACAGATCCAGAGAGTTCTTGATTCCTAGTACGGTTCTATGTTAGTTATGGAATATTCTGAACTTTTCATAGAGTTATACTGCTTTTCATCGCTTTTAGCCAGTGATGAGATTTTTTGATCTATATATTTTTGTGGAAGGGGTTCAATACACCATCTGTATGTTGGTGAATTTATTTCACATGCCTTCTATTTTTGAAATATTCAATCGGGCACTTATCATTGAGCGTAACCAGAGGGATATAAATAATATTGGGCAAATTGGATCAGTGTTGTAGAAGCCCAATAGTTCTCCCAGTGGTAGGAAACATTCCCTTGAGGTCTCATGTTGGGGAAGAGACAACCATAGTACCCATTTTGTTAGCTCTATGATGTATCATTACTATGGATTATTGGGGAACCTTGTGCCTCATTGTGATAGAGACACAATGGGGTGTCAGGCCTGCAACTCTATATGAAATCATCAGTGTTTATGTAGGGGATTTCAAACAGTTTTATTATAAAAGGATTCATTCTAGATCCACCTTAATGATAAGGTTCTTTTTCACTGCATCTATTGGGGAGTTGGAATAAGCCTAGTAGGACTGTAGGAGGAAGGGACCATTACCATAGTAGACAGAACCTTGATAACCAATAATTCAAGAAGAGCAATTATGATTGTGGTAGTATAGATATTCCAAAGTGCTATAGATCATGCCAGTTTCATGCACTAGAGTCGATACCAAATAATCAGACTATATAACCAACTAGAGTGTGATATACTATTCTAGTGGAATCTAATATTAAATATTATTTATTTGATGTAGGTTCTTCAAACCCTTTCATATTTTTATTTATCATGGAATGTCTCAAACTCGAGATACAGTATCACTACGGTCTAATGACCATATATAATGACCATAGATACACTATTGGGACTTGAATCATAGTTTATATTCAATTATTGGTACATTCCCCTCGATATAGGTAGTTACAAATTATAATTAATCTTTTTCATTCTTGAGATGAAATGATTCGATGTCACTATTGAGATCGATTGGTTGGCTCATTATCATGATTTTGTATACTACTATAATCACATGATATCCTTTACAACCCCATAGTCTGGTATTAATCTAAATAATGGTTAGTTGGATGTCTAGGATGATAGATTGGGACAAGCCCATCATAATTTAGGTATACTGACCACCGAAATTGAAAATATTTTCATAGAGGATTAGGGTGAATGTAAAGACGGTTTTCCTCCACTTGTTGATAATTTTAATGATGTATTTCTTTATGAATTTTTTATACATTGCTTCGTTAGATTGAGGTATATTTTACAATTGATCATTTTAGGATAGCGTCTCTAGTGTCCATTCCTCCATATAGACTAGAACCTATTTATATTCAAGACCTCAAACGACATTTAGGGGATGTTGAGTCTAATGATTTTATATGGCCCAATACATTTTTTATAGGTTCACCCATTCATTTCTCTATGAAGGATCCTAGAACATTACTTCTATGAATGAATTAAATAAAAATTAAACTAGTATATGGTCAAGAAACGGTATCAACTACGTTGAATTGATGATCTATTTGACAAGATATAAGGAGCTAGGGACATTTTAAGATCGACATGAGACCAGGTTACTGTCAGGTTTTATTCAAGTTATCAAACATTCCTTGTGCAACTTTATATAGTAGGTATTATCTGTACGAGTAAGTTTTTATTTCATTCTATCTTATGAATAAACCTTTATTTTTCATGGATATAATGAATATGATTTTCCATCCCTATTTGGATTATTTTTAATGGTCTTTGTCGTTGACATCTTGGAGTATTGTCGCACTCATAGAGACCATGCCATTCACCTTTAGTTATTCTTAGTACATTGATAATGAATACGTTTTGTGGTAATATTGATATTTTCAAAAAATGGATCATCAAATTTTACTTTTTATGTCATATAAAATCAGAATCAGGCATTGTCCATAAAAAAAGATAGTGCTTTTTTTCATGGGAGAATGCGAATAACATGTTTGATTAACGATGTTTCTTTAGGCCAGATGGATTTTTAGGATATTCATAAAAGACTTATCACATCATTCATCCCAATTACTATCCCTACCAAGAAGGGTGTTATGTTCTTGTAGTCAGAATTTTGTGAGAACTCTTTTCAGGATCTGAATGTTTGGGTTGTATTAGTACCTATTCTAAATCATTCGGAGCCTAGTAGATGATACCCTATCTTATGTGATGTATCACGAAACCTCCTTGGAGCAGCACTCATATAGGTGGATATAGTCATTACATATGGGCCTTAGTATGTGAGTCCATGTGAGAGAAATTAACCAACACAAGATCTTGAGCTAGCATCAGTTTCCCATTACATACGTTGTGGAGACACTATCTATTGGGTGAGCACTATTTGGTGTACATGGACCCCAAGAGCCAAAAATATATCTTTACTCAGATTTAATTGATCATCATCCACCGTATATGGGTATAATATTTAAAATCCTTTCATTTTGAGATTTCATATAAACCCATGAAGAGAAATGTGGTTGTAGATGCACTACGTCAGAGTACTCAAAAATTGGCCATATGAGATTCTAGTGATGAATAGAAGTTAATAGGAATCTTTTTTAATTGCATATAACGTTTTAGAAAATTCCAAAGAATCTATAAATCTAAGCATTGATAGTTTACTCTTCTCTCCAAGACACGGTGAATTGTAGAAATATTTAAGATCCCAAGGGCATAGTTCACCATGGGAGTATATCAAGAGATAACATGCCTTAAAATTTGTCTATTGACAGAGATAACATCATGAGTATTCATGGATGAATCTAGGTTCCTACATATATGATAGAGGAGTTCATGAAAGAGTCACATTCTTCACAGTGACAAATTAATCCAGGTATGTCTACGATGTTTCACGATATATGACGCCAGTATTGGTGGCATGGGATGAAATGTCATATATCAGGCTTTATAAGTTGGTGTTCTACCCTTCGGTATGTGATGGTGCATGACCAGTGTCCTTCGGGATTTTTACAACTACATGCAGTCCAAGAATATAAATGTTAAGATGTTTATATAAAATTTATAGTCATTTTACATAGGTATTCTAGTGCAAGCGATGGTATATGGGTTGTCATTAATAGGCTAACAAATGTGGCTCACTTCATTCATATTCAGAAGAATGTTTCAGTTGATGAGATGAGAAAACTATATATCTGTGAGATAAAATGACTATATTGAATCCCATATATTATCATTTCTCATAGGGATGATCATTTCACATCAATGTTCATGAAGATATTATATAATGATATGGGGAAATAGAGTCTTATAACAACAAATTTTCTCCATCAGACTAATGGACAATCGGACTAGGAAATATAGGTTCTATAGGATATGCTCCATGGATGTGTCATTGATTTTAGATTTCTTGACATAAGAATATATGTTCCATTCAGTTATCCTATAATAATATCTTTTGGAAAAAATTTAGAAGGGTCCTTTTAAGGATTTATAAGGTTTTTTATTCTTTTTACCAATGGGATTGCTATAAGTAGGTGAGGCTACACTAATAATACCTCATCCCTTTTAGGAGACATAAGAAGATGTTTTTATGATTTGAAAGCAATTGAGAACAACTCATTCTAGACAAAAAATTTATAAATATCGCAATCGATGACTTCTAGAGTTTCTGGACAGTGATTTTGTTTTCCTACAGGTATCGTCTAGGATATGTCATAGAGGGTTATAAAAATAAAGGGAATTTGATGCCCCATTATGTAGGGCCATTTGAGATTCGGCAGAGAGTCTATTTGGTAGCAAATTGGTTTCTATTACATTAGATATAATGTTCCATGAATGACATATTCCATGTTTCACAACATCACCAATACCATGAAGACCCATCTCATTCCATTGATCCCATTAAAGTTGAGTTATATGGTCTTCCTACTTTTGAGGACTATCCATTACGCAATGTTGATCATAGCATGATGTCTCTCCAAGGTTATTATGTATTGGTAGTATTGATTCCACGGTATCATGGCCTTGTGTAGGATTTGATATGGTAGTAAGAGGATAATATACATTCCTTGATGCCATAGTTTTTATCAAATAGTGTCTCCCAACCTTTATAAAGTGAACTCAGAGGCGATTTCTTTTAATATGGTATGATAATAATAACCTAGATTTTTATCTGGTATAGAGCCTTTTCATTATGGTCTAGCTATTTATTTTGGACCTAATTTGGATGTTATTGATTTAGCATAGGACCCAAGGGTTTCCATGGATTGTTCTGATCCTAAATCCCATTTTTTGGGTAAAATAGACCTATAACACTATCAGAGTATAATGTATAGGTGTGGCTCATAGTTTGATCTAACTATGTAGATGATCTTCATTTCAAGAAGAACCATTCTATACGGTTGGATCAAAATTCCCAAACTGTGTGGCCAAACATTATTAGAGACCCTTTTGACCAGGTACTCAAGCATGGTTTGTGCATGGATTCCAAAATGTTCATAAGATATTTTTTGGGTATAATGGATAATTACCCTTAATGATCTAATTATGCTCCACATTCCTTTTTTATCAAATTTCTAGAGTTATTGACCACCTTTCCTATCATATTGGTTAATTTCAAAGGCTTAACATAGTGATCATGAGATATCCTTCATTCATGATCTGATCATGATTTTTCTCATCATGTTAGATTCAAAAAGGTATGTACTTGTGTCATTTTTTGTCATTCTTCTCCTCTCTTTCTCTAGACCTTTTCATCTAGGTTTGATCATTTTCCTTTCTCTCTTATCTACTCTATTATGAGACAATACAAAAAAATATTTCATAGGAGAGGAGTCCTATAACCTTAAGGTGGGTGGTCAATAACTCGTCCCTCAAGTTTGTAGATTTTTCATTTTTTTGTGGGCCCCACCAATTTCATTTTGTGTCGATTATTGATTTTATATTCCATGATTATTATAATTTGAAAAACATGTTTAGGCTCCTTCCAATTGTATGATTAATTTTTAGTGGTAACAACCACAAATCCATCCATCCAATGTAGGATGTATGCCATATTTGTTTTAGGGTTTTGTCCCATTTTATTCAACATTAGAGTATGCCTTGAAATCACCTTTCCTAGGTAATGATTTTTAAAATTAATGGACAAATTTATATTTCCAATTTCAAAATGGATAGTGCCATGTATGCTCACCACTTGACCTGTGTAGGGTATGTTCATCAATTGAAAAAGTAACGCAAAATGGAAATTGGAATGTATATTTTTTTACATGAATTGACTCTTTTTAAATGAAATTGAATAATAGGTTGCATGTTCATAGAACCTCTTAACATTTTAACAGAATATAGCTGAGTGGACATTTGTTATTGTAAATGCCTTAAATGGATTAAAAGAATGGTTTCATGCTACATGGATCTGTCACGCTGATGAAAGGCAAGGATTTAACCAGGTGGAATTATTGATTACTTATGACTAGATTAAATGGTTTCAAGTTTACTTTTCCTTTTCACGCTAGAAGAATGTAATGGATTGAAACTTAGTAAAAATATATGACATCATTATCAAATTGGAATGTTACGAATCGTGCTCTCCCTGTAGTTTTTAGGGAATAGCTTGAGCACTTGAAGACCCTTTTCAGAATCCAAGGACATGACATTATTTTGATGAGACCCACATAGAACCTGATTATTATCTTAATATGAATGTCTAGTATGACAGTATAGAATCCCCATTGTTGTACTACAAGATTCGTTGGATAAACTCCTTGGATACAACATTGACAAGTAGGTTCCACTTTTAAAACCCATTGGAACCAATCATTTCCCAATACCATCTTACCTTGGATTAACTCCTTGGACTCGGAAGGAATATAATTGTGGAATTTCATGGAATATTATACATGGATTACACTCTTTCTCCTTAGCCAAGCTATTTCCATTTCTGAGTTTCCTCCAATGAGGTTTAGGTTGTTTTGGTTATTCCCTTTAAACATCAATATTAAATATCATAGTAGGTTTCTCTATTATATATTGGAACCTTAAATATTATTAAAATGTGACTTATTTATAAACTTGAAACTATCAAATAATGAATTTATTATAGGTTAAGACACTAGTTGAGGGATGAAGAAGGTACTTTGGTATTTTGTTACACTGTACTTTTTTAATTTATATATAAATATTCTTTCTTGCACAAAATTAAATTCCATCACATGAGTATGCTATTATAGACATTATTGGTGGTGGCCAACTACGATTTAGCTCAAACCAACTTCAGGCACCATTTGGTACCAAGAGAATATTACATGAACGAATTTGTTGATAAAGGGATAAATAAAACACCAAACACATGATTTTTAATTGTTGATAATGGTGGTTAATAGCATATGACTACAACGTAGCTCAGGATGCTTGGGAGAATTTTTTATTTCTTTATATTTTGTGGAATATATTATGCATGCTATCCTATATCCATGTTTTTTAGTTTTAATGACACCTTACATATCTTCATCATTTGTTATATGTAATTCATGTAAGTTCAGTTATTGGTATCCTTGAAGATTTATCACTTATATCGGCTTCCACTATTAACATAGATTTCTCCCGATATTTTTCTCAGTTATTATTTATCTGTTGTGCTGCACTCTGGTAATGAGGACGTAGTATCCCCATGGACACACCCTATAACCTCATTGATTGATGTAAAAATATTGTTTTAAGGGAGATTACATTATGTCCATGTGGCTTTCAGGGACAATGGAACCTATTCAGTGGAATTTAGGTCTGAGACATCATGTATTTAACTCATTCTTGTAGAAAAAATCTTTATAAATTCCATAGGGTTTCATCTAGAGGGTTATACAGTTGAAAATTTAATATTTATATTTATATTATTGTATAAAATTGACATCTTCATAAGCTACTCTATTATGTGTGTGGAACATGAAAATTATCAAAATTAATTCCATAATTAGACAACCATCCAAAATACTTAGCACCATTAACCTCAATAACCAAATGGACAATGGAATAAATAAAAAATAACTATTCATGAATTGAATACAATGTTATAAGGTACATTTCACCTCTAATCAGAAGTAGAAGATGGATTTTTTGAATTGGATTTTATGAACTTAATAATATTGATGAAATTTTATAACCTCTTTAAAGTACTAACTAAAATTATTATTATTGATGAAATATTCTATTAAAATTATTATATTATTCCATGTAAAATTTATAAAAATGCACATTGATGGAATCATTTTTACATCCTCTATATAAATTTTAGAAAATTTTGTTTATGTTTTCATACCCTCCCCTTAGAGGAGGAAATACTAGAAGTATGTAAAACACAATTCATATTAATCTATTAAATAATAATAATGAATATTTAAAAATAATTATAATTTAAGAAATATATATATTGTTGGATTAGATACCAAGTAATGGTAGAATATATCCTATATATTTGGTTAAAAATGAATATTATGTATAAGCTTATTATAAGGAATGATATATGTTTCCCATGTTTTATGGTTGATATATATCCATACATGTTATCATGAGTATTGTCTAGGATATACTTCCCATTTTCAATTTCTATTGGTACGAGATAAATTGTAACACCCCATGATATCATAGTTCTATATTTCTTCAATGTAATTCAATAACTTGAATTACATTCAACACCGAGTTCAAGTGCACCACAACTTACCAAACTAGCCGTTCAAAAGCGGTTATGAATAGTATCAAATAAATGTTGAACTATATTTAATAATTATAATGTTATAATCCATGTTATGAGTTTCTTAGACATAATGTATGCACTAATTCATTTTTTCAGAAAAAAGAAGTATTTTTAAAAAATTCACTTTTTCCACCTTTTAATGGTAAACCATTTTAAAATGAAATATTTGAAACTTTTATATATTAAATTTGGAAAAATAAGCTTCTTCATTAAAATTACGACATAAGAATTTAGTTTCAATAAATTTATGGTGTTTTTCTGATAACTTTCATATTTTAGTGAATAGTGAAAAATAATATATTTTAACTAAAAAGAACTTTTTAATCAACATAATTTATAGTGTTAAATTATACATTTAAATGTTTTTAAGTATAAATAAAATATATTTTTACAATTCAATCCAATTCTAGTCATTTTAGGTAATTTCATTTTGATATTGGACATAAACAAGTGTTAATCTTTAGATAAATATAGTTTCTTAAAAATAGGCCTTTCAGTATTGACAATAAGAATTAATTTTAAATTAATAAAAGAAACTTCTATTGTTTTAATTTGGTGAAATGTACTTCATTTTTGGTATCTAAATGTTGAAATTATCTTAGGGTGAAATTTAGGTACATTTCAGATAACATTTATATTTTGATGAATAGTGAAAATTACTATTTTTTTATTAAAAACAACTTTTTTAATTGAAATAATTAAAAGTGATAAATTATGAATTTTAGAGGTTTTAAAGTTTATGTAGAATATATTTTTACCATTTAATAAAATTTTGGTCGTTATACATAATTTCACAATTAAACTGGAAATAAACAAGTGTCAATATTTTGATAGTTATTATTTCTTAAAAACACATTTTTTGTTTTGAAAGCGGGAATTAATTTTAAATTAATTTCTTCCACTTCTGTGTTTTGAATTTGTAAAAATGGATTCCATATTTGGAATCAGGATTTCCATGTTTTGTAAATAGGTAACTCTTATTTGTAGACATTTTGAATAATTACTTCGATAAATATTATATTTACCATGGTTAAAGGGTAAATCATGTAAATAAGGGTAAACAAATAACATTATAATAATATTAATTTACACTAAAACGTGTCCTAACCCTATTGGTTGATACATGTCCGACCATGGGCATCTCTGGGTGGATTTGAGGTCCCCATGGAGCAACTTATAGGTGATAAGGACACTTTATATTAATTATGTTAAAGTAAATACAAAAATGATATAAGCATATATCTTTTAGAAAAAACAATTTTTACATAGGGTTATACATGTTATATTTTCGACTATAAATATTAATTAAAAATATAAGAAGATTTACTAAATAATGGTATTTTATATTTAATTTTTAGATAATGAAGAATTAAATTTATTTATGACACAAAAATGATGTAGTATTTTCCTTATTAACGAATGAATCAAATAATTATTATCATAAATGTTAAAATAAATATAATTTGAAAGTTTTGATTTCATAAAAAAATTTATTGGTTAATATGAAATTCTGGGACTGCTTAAATAATTTTTTTTCAAATTAAAAAAATTGTTAAGACTTTAACAAAAATCAATTATTAAAAATTGTCAAAATTGACATAAATGAGTTTTAAAAAAATTATTATATTATTAATTGATATTATATTCCTAAAAATATAAGGATAGGCCAAAGGAATTATATCATGATAGGTGTATCAATTATCTACCTCTTGGGGATTTCTTGGATCTATATAGTATGTTTATTAACTATATAATATAAAAATACAAAGTGACATGGTAAATGTCAAACTAATTAATTAAGAGTTAAAACTAAAATATAAGGTTAATATAATGACCCAAAACTATATAAAATCTATTGGATGAGAGTATTTCAACCTATCCTCATCATGTACTTTTAATACTCCACATTGGAGCCATTATTAACCGAATATGAATTTATTATAAAATAATACATTATGTTTTCCTTAAAGAGCCCCTCCTCCCCCTTATAAAAGGACACAACTTATAGCCAATTCCTCACACCTCTCAAGCCTTTTGGATCGTCCAGCCTCTGCCCAATTAATCTCCCTACATCACTATCCTCATCCTAGAAGCATTAACTTCGGCATAAGGCACTTCAAGAGTACTTTTTGGTTCAAACCAAAGGGAGTTACCCAAATTAAAAGTAACTATTTCTCTTAGCTTCTTTTCATTTATTTTACTTCTCCAACACCTAAACTATTATTATTCATTCCATTTGTAAAAAAACCAGTATCATAAATAGACTAGGATTTTTTTATGAGATGTATTAGAACTACACTTACACACACCTCCATCTAATGGGTGATGAACATAATGTTTCTATTGATGGAAACTAAACTCCTCACGAAACGATGATTGTTCAATTATCTCCAACTACCTCTCATGGTGGACATTATGATGGAACTATAATTAAATATGATATTAATGATATTTATTTTATACATAAGCTTTTGTAATTTCATTATATAGCATATAATTATTGGTTTCATGTTGTTTATATATATGATAGTTTCATTTGAGGAAGTGCGGACTACCACCCCCTCAAAGTGATATGACTCATTCATACCATACATGGAACATATAAAGGATGGTATTAATGAAACTAAGTAACACATATAAGATATTATATTATACTGAAATAATAATATACCTTTGTATCATTTGGTTTTAATTCCTTTTAATATGAAAAATGAAATGAAAGTAGTGTGCGTGCGTACATACTGACTACTGTCTTCGCGAACGCGATGAGATTCATTCCTCATCGTATCCATTCAAGTCTAATTCTCATTTTATGATTTAAAATAATGTTTAAGGACTTGATATCGTTAAGTATATGAATAAGATACTACTTATCCTTAACAAATGTGACCTATGTAACAAGACATGTAAAAGAAAACGAGTAAGTTAACACCTGAAACGATGATTATACTAAGACATTATTAACAAAGTAATGTTAAAAAATCATATATGATATCATATTAATGTATATGATTTATTATAATTTAATAACAATTCTTTCACCATTATACAAGAGGTTAACCTACCCTCAACCAAGGAACATTTAAAGGTAAGGGTTTATTTCACAATCTCTTCATTATCCCAGAATGTTTATAAGTAATTATCTACTAGGACCTATTTATCATCCACATCAATGTTTCTCAAAAATGTATTTCAAATAATTCATAATATTTTACAGACTATGGGTTAAAGAAGTTTATACTCTTATTTTACTTCTTATAAGTTTTTTATAAATGAATCATTCTGTCATTTTCCAAACAAGGTTCTTTTTAATCTTTTTGACAAAATTAAGGTAAGATTGTCTTTTCAACTTGTACGACATGTGTGGCAATTTTCCACCGTTATAAAATTGTCGAAGCTTCCCTTACAAGCTTGTAAAAATATTTTGAAAGTAAATGTTTTATTTTATAATTATGTGACCTTTAAATGATTTCAAAATGAATAATTTAAGATTATTCAAAATGATCTCTTTATCAAGATCAGAATTTTAAATGTTTTAAAGATATATCATTCTAAATATTTTTAATTAATGTCCATGTTTTCAAAATGATTTTAAGGATTTATTTATATGGACATGTATGTTTGGAAATGATATTTCATTTCAAATATTTCAACGTGGTATGGGAAACTTTGATTCAAAAATCTCTTTTAAACTTCATCCTTTATAATTGTGCGACATTTCAATGATATCAAAAAAGTGATATTTCTCTCAAATAGTATTGATTTCATCTATGTCAACATCCTTTTATTTACATTAAGATTATTCAAAGTTGATCTATTATGATACAAATCATGCATAATGTATTGAAGGTTTTGTGATATTTTTGAATGTGTATGTGTTATTTTTATACCATTCATGGTTTGTTGGAAAAGTATTGACATTTCGTATGGTAGTTTTAAAACGAATGTTTGTGTTATGATTAAATCTCTTCATATGAGGAATTCATTGGACATAGTAAGTGACAGGTGGATCCCGCTATAGATCCTCGATGCATCAGTAGGTCTCATGAGACAAACTAGTGACTTGGCATAAGGGCTTGACAAAATCTTATTTCTAGTCTTCGCACAAGACCTTGACGATGTGGTTATAATAGTCTGGAATAATGCATTGCATCATTATGAAAGTGGTTATTGATATTGCATGTGATTATTCGACTAGTAGAATATCATTGTGAATATGTAAATGGTATTACATCATTTTATTTCTACCATATTTTGCTGATGTTCAAGTATAAAACGCTTTTTTTAGTTATACATTGCCTTATATGGTTATGATTATTTATGAATGTGTACGCTATATTTTTATCCTTACTGGTAATTTCAGATCATCCCTTTCTATGTTTTATTTTTACCAAGATGTGAAGAAGTATTTTATGAATGACCTGTAGAGATAGTATAAGGGGATATGAGTGTGGAGACAAGATGTTTTTGTTGTTTTCACTTTATGATGTAATGTAATCTTTATGAATGTATCTAGTGATTCCAAGGCTACGAAACTGATCAGTATTTTGAAACATGATCTTTTTTTATCATGCCAATTTTATGTAATAATGCATCGAATCTAGGTAACTGGGGTCGGGGCGTTACACTTAGTATCAGATGATGTTTATTAAAAACCTTGGAAGTTAGATTTAAATAAACTCTGATTAGAGAACATAGCTCTAATATAGTCATTAATAATTAGTATAGAAGAGTTTCAAAGAATTTTGGTATTGTAGAGATTTTGTAATTTTTCCAAGAAATGCATCTCTGTATGGATACGAGAAGGTAGAGGTGGCTCTTGCACAGATGTACCTAGTTGTAAAACCCAAAAACACCTCTTTGAGCTAGACTCAAACGGGAACTAGTGCACGACAATGGGGCTTGATGCACTCTTGGTTACGACACTCTCGTGGGATATGCTTAGGATAATTCTCATTTTCTTTACAAACCATTATGAAGGGTTTATGAGTATATACTTCCTCAAAGAAGGCATTTTTATGATTATGGATTTTATCTATAAACTGTTTAATTTATATTAAGTGTTTTACAAGTTTTGGATTATGTATTGCTATTCATAAACAAATCTATTTTATGTCATTGTTTAGAAATAGTTCCCAGTAGAAGGAATGATAACTCCAACAATACGCATGATCCAAAAGAGTAAGAAGGATCATATATTTCATGGTATTAAGCTAGAATTTAGAAGGTAAATAGTCTCCCATGTATGATCATCTTATGAAGAAATAGTATCATGTGTTGATAAAATAACTAAAGAGTTATCGGAGTCCTATAGATTTAAAGGGAAGCCAGAGAAGAAATGGATGGTAGGGATAACAACAGATAAAGGGAAGAAGGTAAAGAATGATTTTCCCATATGTGATAACTATGGAATGAATCACCTTGGAAAATTTTTGAATGGAATGAGAGTATGTTATAAGAGTTGAGAAAAAGGACACGACGTTCGTGATTGCGAGGGTAAAAAAAGGATTCAAATATACAATGCTTCATCTGCAAGGAGTGGGGACACTACATGAACCAATGTCCAAATCATCAGAGTATGCCTCAAATGATTCTATTAGATAATAATCAAGTTATGATACTAACTTTGCTAATGAAAAATGACTAGTGTTCTTATGTTATTATTATAGGATAATTTCATTTGAGTGTCGTATCAACAATATACTTGTTATATGAATTATGGAAATAAATAAGGATTTTACTGCAGTACTATTTTATTTAGGATTTGTGATTATATGGTTCTAAGATAATCGACTTAACAGTGAGCTAAAATTTTGGTAAAATACATCGTTAAAGGAAATTTAATCCTTAATATGGTCTTGATAATGAAGTATTGATTTTGGAATAAGAGATGGTTGATTTGAATAAATTATATTGGATATTCTTGACTACCAAGAAACTGATTAATGATTTGACATTTTTGGAGTTTACATCATATTTGGATAGAAGTAGAATATCCAGTTTTCTATAAAGAATAAGGGATACTTAATGTAATCAATAAGGTTTTATGGTAATTCATGATGTTGTAGTATTTTAAAATAATAAATGATGAAGTTGTTCATGTGTTATTACGTGGAAAAAAGGGTCTTCGTTGTGTTTACCTTCCTTGTAAATTTTCTACTGTGAGTTTGGAAAAAAGTATTTTGGATAAATCTAGTTTGAGATTATTTTTGAATTGCCATAAAAGGACAACTCGGAGGTCGGGCAGCAACCCATCGCGTCCGTCAAGGCCGAAGACATGAACCCGAAACGGAAGGGTGATAAGGGTGTATCACCTACCACTGACCCATGTGATGTCCTGTATTGAATAATGTAGTTTTTTAAAGGGTCTTGTAGAAGAATTATAAATTCATTTTTTGTAACCCTATACGAATAGGATAAATACAATAAATTTTTTCAGTTCTATTATCTTTTAGAGTGAAAGATGAGTTTTTGGTAGAAATTAGTTAAAGGATGGAACTCTTCTTGACAAGTTTTCTTTTTTCATGTCATATAATATGAAGAAATAAATTCTTAAACATTAGGTAAGGCATCATAAAAACAAAAATGTGTTATCCTAATACCTTACGTTTTATTGAACCGATGTTATTTTAAATCATCATAGATTGGTGGCTTTGAGGCCCACAATTCTATAATTGTTTATGATTGATGACCTCAATCACTCCCTATAAGTATTTATGATTTCTGTCCAATTATGTGTTCTAATATCCATTAATATTCTCCTAATCATGATCATAATTTGGTGGTGACTTTTTCATTCCCGTTTTCCAATTATTAAGACAAACTTTTATTAACCCACTTTCCGATGTGGATTTTCCCGCAAAGGTATTTTATATTTTCGACCTTTTATTTTCAAAGAAAAATTTCAAATTGTGAGAACGCAATTTATTGAAGGATGGAAGAATGTAACACCCCAAGATTTCATAGTACGATATTTCTTCAATGTAATTCAATAACATGCATTACATGCAACACCGAGTCCAAGTGCACCACAACTTACCAAACTAGCTGTTCAAAAGCAGTTATGAATAATATCAACTTAATTTTGAACTATATATAATACTTATAATTTTCAAATCCATATTATGAGTTTCTTAGATATAATATAAGAACAAATTCATTTTTTCAGATAAAAGAAGTATTTTTAAAAAATGAACTTTTACCACCTTTTAATGGTAAACCCTTTTTAAATCCAATATCTGAAACTTTTATATATTCAGTTTGACAAAATAAACTTCTTCTTTAGAATCGGCAAATAATAATTCTGTTTCAAGAATTTTTTGGATTTTTTCTGGTAACTTTCATATTTGGGTGAATAGTGAAAAATACTATATTTTAGCTTAAAACAACTTTGTAATCAAAAGAATTTATAGTGTTAAATTTTTAATTTTAATAGTTTTGAAATATTAATATATTATAGTTTTACAATTTAATCCAATTCTGTTCATTTTTTGTAATTTCACATTGAGATGGGATATAAACATGCGTTAATCTTTAGATAGATATTGTTTCTTAAAAATACGCCTTTTGGTTTTGACAACATGAATTAATTTAAAATTAATAAATGAAACTTAGAGGTTTTTAATTTCGTAAAATGGAATTCATTTTTGGTTTCAGAATATCAATATTATCTTAGGGTGAAATTTTGGTACTTTTCAGATAACTTTTATATTTTGATGAATAGTGAGAATTATTAAATATAAATTAAAAAAGCATTTTTAATAGAAATAATTAGTAGAGATATATTATAAATTTGAGTGGATTTAAAGTATATTTAGAATATATATTTTTATCATTTAATACAATTTTTTTCCTTGTACATAATTTCATAATTAAACCGGACATAAAGAAGTGTCAATCTTTTGATAGTTATTATTTCTTAAAAACACGCTTTTTATTTTGACAGTGGGAATTAATTTTAAATTAATTTATGCCACTTATTTGTTTTGAATATGAAAAAATGAATTCGATATTTGGAATCAGTATTTTTAAATTGTGTAAATAGGTAAATCTTATTTTAAGACATTTTGAATAATATTTCAGTAAATATTTTATTTATCATGGTTAAAAGGTAAATTTGGTAAATAAGGGTAAAAAATAATAATATAATAATATAAATTTACCTTAAAACGTGTCCAAACCCTATTAGATGATACATTTTCGGCCATGGGAATCTTTTGGTCAATTTTTTGACCCCATGGAGCAACTTGTTGGTGATAAGGACACTATATTAATTAAGTTAAAGTAGATACCAAAATGACATAAACATATATCCTTTAGCAAAACAAAATTTACTTAGTGTTGTATATGTTATATTTTTGACTATAAATATTCATTATAATGATAAAAATATTTCCAACATAATGGTATTTTATATATAATTTTTAGACCTTGAATAAATAAATTTATTTATGACATAATAATGATGCAATATTTTCCTTGTTAATGAAAGATTCAAATAATTAGTTTTATAAATGTAAAAATAAATAAAATTTGAAAGTTTTGATTTCATAAACAAATTTTATTGGTTAATATGAACTATTAGTATTGATTAAATTAATTTGGTTCGAATTAATAATGTTTTTAAGACTTTATCAAAAATCAAATATTAAATATCGTCAAAATTGACATAAATGAGTTTTTAAAACATATATTATAATTTTAATTGATATTATATTCCTAGAAATCTACGTTTCGGCCAAAGGAATTATGTAATGATATTTTTATTATTAATGTACGACTTGGGGGGTCTCTCGGATGTATATAGTATGTTTATTACCTATATAATATAAAAATACAAAGTGACATGGTAAATGTAAAACTAATTAACTAAGAGTTAAAACTAAAATATAAGGTTAATATAATGACCCAAACCTATCTAAAATATATTTATTGAAAGAATTTAGACATATACCCACCTTATACTTTTAATAATCCACATTGGATCCATTAAAAACCGAACATGAATTTATTATAAAATAATACTTTAGGTTTTTTCTGAAGAGCGCATCCTCCCCCTTATAAAAGGAAACAACTTCTAACCAATTCTTTACACGTCTCAATCATATTGGATCATCAAATATCTACCCAATTAATCTCCATACATCCCTATACTCCTCCTAGAAGCCTTACCTTATGAAAAAGGCATTTCAAGAGACCTTTCTGGATCAAACCAATGTGAGTTACCAAAATTAATGGTAACTACTTCTCTTAGCTTCTTTTCTTTTATTTTACATCTCCAACCCCTAATCTCATATTATTATTTTATTTTGTATCAAAATAAGTATCCAAAATATTCTAAGATATTTGTCACAACCCCCTCCCCACAAAGTGTACCCCTCCTGGGCCGGCAATGTGAGAAGAGAGATAATGACCCCCGAGTCCCGCCTCCAGTAGGCCCGGGGTTGGCGACTAGCACCGAGGGTATAATAAACATACAAATGGGAGGCATTACCCTCTAAGAGAACATGGGGAAGAGAGAGATAGAATAGACTCCAATCAACTCCAACATAGAACTGAGATATAAAATGAACCCAAGTACATATATAAAATGTCATTCAAAAGTACTAAAACTGAAGGGGAAAGCTAAAAGTACCCAAAAAAAAGTTAAACGACAGCGACCACGAGCCCGAATAGCTCCTCCTCTAACCACAAGCTAGTAGTAAACCGATTGATCTCCAACCTACTCCAAGTGACCTGAAAAACAGTTTATATATACATAGGGTGAGTATAAAAGTATACTCCATAGGATCCTCCCCAAGCCTCTCGTGGAAAATTAAAGAAAGCATGCTAAATCCCAGTGAACAACAAGTGAAACTAACTCGTCACCTAAACATGTATACTATGTTCCCAACCTCACCATGGCTACTCTCACCAAGTAACGCATTCAAGAATATAACATATAGCATAGAATATCAAGGGTACCCCGCTACTACTTCCCCACTGGTTTGCCGCTTGGCCGCAACGACATACATCATGTGCATCTCTCTCCAAAGGCTTGCCTGCAGACACCTGGGCTAAGCTCCACAATCTTCACCACGTGCACCACATAGGCTTACCTGCAGACACCTGGGCGAAGCACCACGCCGTCCTCACAACCAAAGGTAACCAGGTAGTTTCCGGGAGCCACCACAGCTCGCATAACGTGTATCATACGTCGGTTATAATACCTCAAGCCATTACAGCCCATACTCTGAGTAAGGATCCTCAAGCCATCATAGCCTATACACGTTACACCTATAGTAGTCCATAGGATACTATATCCATAATATATGCGTGTGAATAACCACAAGCTATTACAGCCCTCTACACACATATATGGGGTAACTAACCGCTGTTCCTCATGGAACAAGTATCTACAAAGAGAAGAGAGCGGGGCCAAAGGGGGTAGTCAGCCATTCGACCTCCGATCAGAATGTTGGGGAAAACACCCCCCAGGGCTCAAAATCCACGGGGTGTAAATTTACCTTACCGACAGGGTGGAGTAGCGTATAGAAACACAAAAAATACAGAATATATAAGTAACTCACATCCACACTATGGGAATTACCTAGTCTTAGATACAACTGCAGATAACGTCTCTCAGACTCCAGGCTGCTACTTCTAAGAATAGGTATCCTAAAAGCACACAAACATTTGAAGAGATTTATTAGATTACTCCATTCTCATTTTATCAGTTCCACTATACATTAATTAATTCTTTAAACATTAATTAAGAATGAACAATTCCACATTAAACTGAATTGGAATCACATTCAAAAACAACTGCTCCTTTTTAAGATTCACATCACCTTAAAATTCCAGCATCTCCATCCACGTGGATTTTCACCATTTAATCAAACATTCATTACAGAATAACTTTTCCACATTCCCATGCATTCTAGAAAAGCATCCTATGCTTCAAACACAAAGGAGGCTCAACACGGTGAGTAGATATACTACCCGTCGAGTCGTTGCCGCCTTTAGAAAGGGAATATACCCATTCTCCCTCGAGAGGCTAAACCCGGAAAGCACGTGGCATACCCCGCGCGTCTTCGCCTCCTTCGGAAGAAGGGTAACAAGACCAGCTGCCTTGAGAAGTGGGGAAAAGCAAAGCAGATTAACATTCAAGAAAACCACAAGCAACCAGCAACCACATCCATCCCATTCGATCACCCCTGGTGTCCTCCCCGACACCCACATGCATAAACTGATGCATCTCGCCACTCTAGGCTCATCTGCTGCCATAACCACAAGTCCCCATGTCTCCACATATAACAACAGCCACACAGGCTCACATCAAATCACCAGCAGCAGGAAATCAAAGATCACAAAATGGGCTCTCGGCCCTTTAATAAGGCATTCAGCCTTCAAACAAAATGAGCACTCAGAGCTCCAAACCACAAGGCATTCAGCCTTACAAGCAAGCGGGTAACTCAGAAACCTTTTGAAATTATCGAACTAATAGTTCTTTAATCCATATTGAATTAACAGATTCCTTAACATGCCTCTTTATCTTTAGCCAATTATTTAACAAATAATTCCAGCTTTACGTTCTTTATAAATTTCCATCATGAACGAATAACAAATCAAATAAAACATAGATAACACTCTATCTAGCAAAACATGAGGAAACCGTTATCACGGTATAAAGAAACAACATGCAATCAACCAATTCTCTTAATCTGGTTCATGTATTTAATTAGGTCAATTTCATTGTGATCCAAAGGGAAAAATCATGCTAATTCTACGATTGCACATATACAATTAGAGAAGCCATGAATCCCATACCTCAAACAGTTCCTCACGTTCTTTATCCACACAACAGGTCACGTTCCTCCCCTCGCGACAACTGCATCCACCGGAGGATGCAGCGGTATGACAGCACCAACCAACCCCAAGAAAACCCATTAGAATATTGGGAATTACATGGTATAATTATGTAAAAGAGGATAGGAGAAGATTAACCCCAAAAGAACGACGATACAACATACCTTATATCGAATATTGATCGACATGGTTTAGTTGCATCCAAAACAGAGCAGAACCAATCCTAGGAGTAAATATTGATTGTGCAACTCCTATGGAAAGGATTGAAAGGTTCTAGTGCCTCCTAGTTGAGAAAAAAGTGAATGAACAAGGGAGAATGATATCTCGTCCCTTTTTGAAGATTAAATGGGGAAACGGTTTAAGATCCGGTTAATTCTCCATTAAAAATGGATCGCATTAACCCACGCGGTTTAACCAAGTAAAACATTCCAAGCCTTAGGAATAATCCATATAGGATTTATGGCATTTTAAACGTCCTTAAGAGCCCTTAAAATAAGGCTTTAAATGTATTTTATGTCAAAGGAAATGTCAAAAGGGGCAAAACTGTAGGAGTCTGGAAACACTGTTCACCCACTGTTACTGTACATGAAACCGATCTGTGAAACCAATCTGTGAAACTGATCTGTGAAACGGATCTGTGAAACGGATCTGTGAAACCAATCTGTGAAACCGATCTGTGAAACCGATCTGTCAGACCGATCTGTGAAACCGATCTGTCACACGGATCTGTGAAACCGATCTTTCAGACCGATCTGTGAAACCGATCTGTCACACCGATCTGTGAAACTGATCTGTCAGACCGATCTGTGAAACCGATCTATCACACCGATCTGTGAAACTGATCTGTCACACCGATCTGTGAAACCGATCTGTGAAACCAATCTGTGAAACTGATCTGTGAAACCGATCTATCACACCGATCTGTGAAACCGATCTGTCACACCGATCTCTGAAACTGATCTGTCAGACCGATCTGTGAAACCGATCTGTCACACCGATCTGTGAAACAGATCTGTCAGACCGATCTGTGAAACCGATCTGTCACACCGATCTGTGAAACCGATCTTTCACACCGATCTGGGAAACCGATCTGTCAGACCGATCTGTGAAACCGATCTGTCACACCGATCTGTGAAACCGATCTGTCAGACGGATCTTTGAAACTGATCTGTCACACCGATCTGTGAAACCGATCTGTCAGACCGATCTGTGAAACCGATATGTCACACCGATATGTGAAACCGATCTGTCAGACCGATCGGTGAGACCGATCTGTTACTGTTCATAAAACTGGAAACACTGTTCACAGAACTGGAAAAATTGGCAAAGTGTTGGGGATAAGTCCCCTTGATCTCCCAGAACACCTCCAACACCAAAATTCACAAAGTAATGGACCGGAGAGGTCTGTGCCATTACATTAGATACCTCTCAAAACATTATTGTCCTCGAGAATTAAAAACCAACCCAGAAGAAAAGAGGGGTCCGAACAACCACCCCATAAGATACCTCTCAAGGGAAAACCACCATGAGTTGTTCGAAATCTGGAACAAAACTATGACATCCAGGAGTATGGGAACAAACAATCCATACCCAAAAAATTCATTCATAACATCACATCAAAGGTACATAAATAAAACATGAATGGTCTAACCAGAGAGGAAACATCATTAAATGAAAGGAGATTAACATTGAACAACTCTGGGTACTGAGCACGTATCTGTGACTCACGCTCCCAGGTACTCGCCTCTATGCCACCGTGTCGCCACAAGACACGAATTAAGGGGATAGAACGCCCACGCAACACCTTCTCCTTGTGGTCTTGGATCTCCACAGGTCGCTCCTCGAAGGTTGCATCATCATCAATATCGATCTCTCCCCAATCGATAACATGAGATTCATCATGAAGATAATGATGGAGCTGTGATACATGGAAAACATCATGTATCGGACTCATATGAGGGGGGAGTGCTACTCGATACACCACAGCTCCAACACGAGATAACACCTTGAAAGGCCCAACAAACCTGGGAGAAAGCTTACTTCCACGACCAAACCTTCACTTCCCACAACGGGGAGTCACCTTTAGAAACACATGATCCCCAACATTAAACTCTAATGGTCTCCTTCATTGATCAGCATATGATTTCTGACGATCCTGTGCTGTCTTCATCCTCTCACGAATCACCTGAACCATCTCTGTTGTATTCTGCACTAGTTCTGGTCCGAGAATTGCTGACTCTCCGACCCCAGTCCAGCACAATGGAGAATGGCATGACCGGCCATTCAAGGCTTCCAACGGTTCCATACTTAAGGTAGAGTGAAAACTATTATTGTAAGCAAACTCTACCAAGTGTAAGTGCTTTACCCATGAAGCTCCAAAATCAAGAACACAAGAGCGCAGCATGTCTTCAAGAGTCTGGATGGTTCGCTCTGTCTGACCATCCGTTTGAGGATGAAAAGCAGTGCTAAGGCGTAGTTGAGAGCCAAAAGCATGATGGAGACCACTCCACACACTAGAGGTAAAATGAGGGTCTCGGTCAGAAATTATCGTCCTAGGTACTCCGTGAAGCCTCACCACCTCCTCCAGATACTGCCTCGACAAAACCTCCACTGAGCTCGACTCCTTGATTGCTATGAAGTGGGCCGATTTAGTTAAACGATCCACTACCACCCATATAGCATCATGTCCTCCCGGAGCTCGAGGTAAACCTATAACAAAGTCCATTGAGATGTCCTCCCACTTCCACTGAGGAATCTCTATGTGTTGGAGAAGACCACCAGGAACATGGTGTTCCGCCTTCACCTTATGGAAGACTAAACATCGAGACACACATTCTGCAACTGTACGCTTCAGCCCAGGCCACCAAAACTGACTCCCCAAGGATCGGTACAGCTTCGTCACACCAGGATGTACTGCCAAGGGTGGACTATGGAACTCTCGGAGAACCGTCTCGCGCATCTCCAAGGGAACAAAAAGCCTTCCATGATACAACACTCGGTGTTTTTCATCCTCTGACCAACCATCAGGGGCCTCCCCACAAACAACTCTATCTCTCCAAACTTCCACCTCTAGATCACCCAACTGAGACTCTTCCACCTTCTACATCAGAGATGACTGCACCGTCATCTGGAAAAGAAAACCTCTACCTCCAACCTCTTCCATATCAAGATGTAATGCTGACAGTTCCTCCATTACTCTCCAAGAATCACCGGATTCACGCACAGCATCACTACGTGACTTTCGGCTCAGCGCATCAGTAACAAAATTTCCCTTCCCAGGTGTATATGATATTTCAATGTTGTATTCCTACAAGAACTCCATCCACCGACACTGCCGCAAGTTCAAGTCCCGCAGAGAGAAAACATACCTCAAACTCTTATGATCGGTGGAAACCACAAAGCGCTCGCCAATGAGGTAATGTCTCCACAACTTCAGTGCAAACACCACGGCTGCCAACTCAAGATCAGTCCACATGAATGCATGATCCTTCCTGGTCAAAGATGTTAGAGGATTCACCACCCATGAGAAATTTTCTACGAACCTCCTGTAATAGCATGCGAGACCAAAGAAACTTCGCACCTCTGACACTGTCTTGGGGGCTGCCCAAGACACTACTGCTTCTATCTTCGATGGATACACAGATACTCCCTGTTGGGACACAACATGCCCTAAGAAACAAACTTCTCAAACCTAGAACTCACACTTGGACAACTTCCCAAACAACTGATGTTGGCGAAGAACTCCAAAAACGGCTCGTAGATGCTCTGCATGCTCTTCTTCAGATGTGGAGTACACAAGGATTTCATCGATGAAAACTACAACAAACATGTATAGGAAGTCACGGAACACAGCATTCATCAACCCCATGAAAACAGTTGGAGCATTCGTCACGTCGAATGGAATTACAACAAACTCATAATGCCCATGACGACAGCGGAAAGCAGTCTTTGGGATATCCTCATCATTTACACGCATTTGGTGATATCCTGACCGCAAGTCGATCTTTGAGAACCAACTTGAACCCTTCAGTTGATCGAATAGGTCATCAATCTGTGGAAGAGGATATCGATTCTTTATTGTCACTTTTTTTAATCGACGATAATCGACGCACAACCGAAAACTGTCGTCGGCCTTCTTCAAGAACAAGACCAGTGCACCCCATGGAGACACACTTGGCCAAACAAAACCGCACTTCAATAGATCATCAAGTTGTATACGTAGCTCTCGTAACTCAGAAGGGGCCATTCTATATAGAGACATAGAGATAGGATACGCTCCTGGCTATAGCTCGATCCCAAACTCGATCTCTCGTCGAGGGGGTAATGCTACAACCTCTTCGGGAAATACATCAGGGTACTCCTCCACAACCATAGGAAACGCCAACTGCTCAACCTCCAACTGGCGTAGTCAACGCCAAGGGCACTGGAAGCCTCTCTACCTCATGTCCCAAAGCGTGGAAAAGGGTAGGGGATATAAAGGAGTGTGTCACTCCTGAATCAAACAAGGCATACACCAAGGTAGAAAACAAGCAAAGGGTACCTCGGACGATGTCTGGATCGCCTGGAGCTGGCAACGCTAGAGCATGAAGCTGACCACGACCACCTCCACGACCTCTCTGACCCTGATGATGACCACCACCACGGCCGCGCTCTTCTCTCTAAGGAAGGGGAGCATCATGGGGTTGTCCTCTTCCTGCTCCATCTACCCTCTGGTGATCTAAAGCTCGTGCAACCTGCTACTGCTGCCTCGGCTGGAACTGCCTCAACGGAGGAACCTGGAGTGAAGCGCCTGGTGCACAATGACTGCTCTGAAATGTCGGGCACTCCCGATGCTGATGACCATGACCACCACAAGAAAAACAAGCGCCTGATCCCTTGGTATAGGCCTGAGAGTTGCTGCCTCTGTAGAAACGAGATGGGAAGGGCTGGGACCTACCCCCATGTGAACGAAAACTCTTCTGTCCTGAAAACCGGGAACCCCGAACCACAGCTCTGCTTCGTGAGGAATCATGATGATTCCCCTCTCGTGATGATTTGTTCCTATCCAAAGTCCTCTAAACAACCTCTTCCCTCGCCAACACATCAAGATATGTCTTCAGCATAAATGGGGTGACCTGGCGCTGGATATCTTGACGCACAGCCTCCTCAAAATGCCTCGCCCTGGCCTCCTCATCTGGTAACAGGTCTGAAGCATATCGTCGAAGGTTCCTGAAACGAATTCCAAACTCTCAAACACTGGAGCTCCCCTGTCGAACCGTGAGAAGCTCCTGGCGACTAGATGCATTCGCAGTCGATTAAAGAAACTCGACTCTAAACCTGTCTCGAAACTCCTCCCATGAGATTGCTGACTCCTTACGATCACCGAGGAACAAGAACCACCACTGCCTCGCTGCTCCACGCAGCATCGTCACAACCAAGGACACCCAGTGTTCCTTCCGAGAACGAATTGAACTGAAGCCTATCTCGATCTCCTCCAACCAGTCTTCTGTGACTGCATCTGAAACGGATCCCTCGTACTTCTGTAGACTCTGGTGCTGAAACTCTCGAAGTGCCTTCCTCCAAGTGTCATCATCGTCAACCTCTACTCGGCGGTGATCTGCTGGAACAGCCTGTTGGGCATCTTCTGCGCAAACCTAACGAGGACGTCGACCTGGAGACATACCTTTAAAATAACAACTGTTATAGCTCCTAAGCCTGGAATATGGAAGACTCAACATTAATTAATTAATAGTTTTGTTTTATTAATTCCAGGTTACCTATCCCAAGGTCTACCCATTCAAATACAAGCGCAAAGAATAATGATGCATGATCATTTCCTAGGTCTTTACCCTGCAACCAGTATCACTTTTTTTAGTAGCCATCGTAAACGTAAAGGTCCATGCAACAGATCATAGGGGGACCTGAATGCCTATGTCTCTGCCGGTCTCCAGTGTTTACCCCACTTGCTAAACATGAATGACACTATTGCCCTACCATCCCATGCATCCTCACCTGTGCCTAACTCCCTACTCCATCCTATCCCTCAACCAGACCTCTGATACCACTCTGTCACAACCCCCTCCCCACAAAGTGTACCCCTCCTGGGCCGACAATGTGAGAAGAGAGATAATGAACCCCGAGTTCCGCCTCCAGTAGGCCCTGGGTTGGTGACTAGCACCGAGGGTATAATATACATACAAATGGGAGGCATTACCCTCTAAGATAACACATGGGGAAGAGAGAGATAGAATAGACTCCAATCAACTCCAACATAGAACTGACATATAAAATGAAACCAAGTACATATATGAAATGTCATGCAAAAGTACTACAACTGAATGGGAAAACTAAAAGTACCCAAAAATAAACTTAAACGGTAGCGACCACGAGCCCGAACAGCCCCTCCTCCAACCAAAAGATAGTAGTTACCCGCTTGATGTCCAACCTGCTCCAAGTGACATGAAAATCTGTTTATATATACATAGGGTGAGTATAACAGTATACTTAGTAGGATCCTCCCCAATCCTCTCGTGCAAAAGTAAAGAAAGCATGCTAAAGCCCAGTGAACAACAAGTGAAACTAACTCGTCACCTAGACAGGTATACTATGTTCCCAACCTCACCATGGCTACTCTCACCAAGTAACGCATACAAGAATATAGCATATAACATAGAATATCATGGGTACCCCGCTACTACTTCCCCCTGGTTTGCCACTTTGCCCCAACTACATAGGTCCTGTGCATCTCTCTCCAAAGGCTTGCCCACAGACACCTGGGCTAAGCTCCACAATCTGCACCTCGTGCACCACATATGCTTGCCCGCAGACACCTGGGCGAAGCACCACGCCGTCCTCACAACCGAAGGTAACCAGGTAGTTTCCGAGAGCCACCACAGCTCGCATAACGTGTATCATACGTCGGGTATAATACCTCAAGCCATTACAGCCCATACTCCGAGTAAGGATCCTCAAGCCATCATAGCCTATACACGTTACACCTATAGTAGTCCATAGGATACTATATCCAGAATATATGTGTGTGAATAACCACAAGCCATTACAACCCTCTACACACATATATGGGGTAACTAACCGATGTGCCTCATGGCACAAGTATCTACCAAGAGAAGAGAGCGGGGCCAAAGGGGGCAGTCATCCATTCGACCTCCCATTAGAATGTTGGGGAAAACACCCCCAGGGCTCAAAATCCCCGGGGTGTCAATTGCCCTTATCGACAGGGTGGAGTAGCGTATAGAAACACAAAAAGTATAGAATATATAAGTAACTCACATCCACACTATGGGCATTACCTAGTCTTAGATACAACTGCAGCTAATGTCTCTCAGACTACAGGCTGCTACTTTTAAGACTAGGTATCCTATAAGCACACAAACATTTGAAGAGATTTATTAGATTACTCCGTTCTCATTTTATCAGTTCCACTATAAATTAATTAATTCTTTAAACATTAATTAAGAATAAAAAATTCCACATTAAACTGAATTGGTATCACATTAAAAAACAACAGCTCCTTTTTAAGATTCACATCATCTTTAAATTCCATCATCTCCATCCCCGTGGATTTTCACCATTTAATCAAAAATTCATTACAGAATTACTTTTCCACATTCCCAGGCATTCTAGAAAAGCATCCTATGCTTCTAAACACAAACGAGGATCAACACGGTGAGTTGATATAATACCCGTCGAGTCTTTTCCGCCTATAGAAAGACCATATACCCATTCCCCCTCAAGAGGCTAAACACGGAAAGCACGTGGCATACCCCGCACATCTTCGCCTCCTTCGGAAGAAGGGTAGCAAGACCAACTGCCTTGAGCAGTGGGGAAAAGAAAAGCAGATTAACATTCAAGAAAACCACAAGCAACCAGCAACCACATCCATCCCATTCCATCACCCCTGATGTCCTCCCTGACACCCACATGCATAAACTGATGCATCTCTCCACTCTAGGCGTCATCTACTACCATAACCACAAGTCCCCATGCCTCCACATATCACAACAGCCATCCAGGATGACATCAAATCACCAGCAGCAGGAAATCAAAGATCACAAAATGGGCTCTCGGCCCTTTAACAAGGCATTCAGCCTTCAATCAAAATGAGCACTCAGAGCTCCAAACCACAAGGCATTCAGCCTTACAACCAAGAGGGTAACTCAGAACCCTTTTGAAATTATCGAACTAATAGTTCTTTAATCCATATTGAATTAACAGATTCATTAACATGCCTTTTTATCTTTACCCAATTATTTAATAAATAATTCCGGCTTTACATTATTTATCAATTTCCATCATGAACGAATAACAAATCAAAGAAAACATAGATAACACTCTATCTAGAAAAACATGAGGCAACCGTTATCACGGTATAAAGAAACAACATGCGATCAACCAATTCTCTTAATCCGGTTAAAGTATTTAATTAGGTCAATTTCATTGTGATCCAAAGGGATAAATCATGCTAATTCTACGATTGCACATATAAAATTAGAGAAGCCATGAATCCCCTACCTCAAACAGTTCCTCACGTTCTTTATCCACACAATAGGTCACGATCCTCCCATCGCGACAACTGCATCCACCGGAGGATACTGCGGTACGACAGTACCAACCAACCCCAAGAAAACCCATTAGAATCTTGGGAATTACATGGTATAATTATGGAAAAGAGGATAGGAGAAGATGTACCCCAAAAGAACGATGATACAACATACCTTATATCAAAGATTGATCGACACGACTCAGTTGCATCCAAAACAGAGCAGAACCAATCCTAGGAGTAAAGATTGATTTTGAAACTCCTACAGAAAGGATTGAAAGGTTCTAGTGCCTCCTTGTTGAGATCAAAGGGAATGAATAAGGGAGAATGATATCTCGTCCCTTTTTGAAGATTAAATGGGGCAACAGTTTAAGATCTGGTTAATTCTCCATTAAAACGGATCGCATTAACCCACACGGTTTGACCAAGTAAGTCATTCCAAGCCTTAGGAATAATTAATATAGGATTTATGGAATTTTAAACGGCCTTAAGGGCCCTTAAAATAAGGCTTTAAATGTATTTTACGTCAAAGGAAACGTCAAAAGGGGAAAAACTATAGGAGTCTGGAAACACTGTTCACCCACTGTTACTGTACATGAAACCGATCTATGAAACCGATCTGTGAAACCGATCTGTGAAACTGATCTGTGAAACCGATATGTGAAACCGATCTATGAAACCGATCTGTCAGACCGATCTGTGAAACTGATCTGTCACACCGATTTGTGAAACTGATCTGTCAGACCGATCTGTGAAACCGATCTGTCACACCGATCTGTGAAACTGATCTGTCAGACCGATCTGTGAAACCGATTTGTCACACTGATCTATGAAACTGATCTGTCACACTGATCTGTGAAACCGATCTGTGAGACCGATCTGTGAAACCGATCTGTGACATCGATCTGTGAAACCGATCTTTCAGACCGATCTGTGAAACTGATCTATCTCACCGATCTGTGAAACCGATCTGTCAGACCGATCTGTGAAACCGATCTCTCACACCGATATGTGAAACCGATCTGTCAGAGTGATCTGTGAAACCGATCTGTCACACCGATCTATGACACCGATCTGTAAGACCGATCTCTGAAACCGATCTCTCACACTGATCTGTGAACCTGATCTGTCACACCGATCTGTGAAACCGATCTGTCAGACCGATCTGTGAAACCGATTTGTCACACCGATCTGTGAAACTAATCTGTCAGACCGATATTTGAAACCGATCTGTCACACCGATCTATGTAACCGATCTGTCAGATCGATCTGTCACACCGATCTGTGAAACCGATCTATCAGACCAATCTGTCAGACTGATCGGTGAGACCGATCTGTTACTGTTCATAAAACTGGAAACACTGTTCACAAAACTGGAAAAATTGGCAAAGTGTTGGGGATAAGTCCCCTTGACCTCCCGGAACACCTCCAACACCAAAATTCACAAAGTAATGGACCAGAGAGGTCCTGGCCATTACAATATTGTTGTGAGATGTATTATAACATCACTTACACACACTTCCATCTAATTGGTGAAAAACATAATGTTTTTGTGGATGGAAACCAAACGCCTCACGAAACGATGATTGTTAAATTATCTCCTACAATATCTCATGGTGGCCATTATGATGGAACTATAATTAAATATGATATTTATTATATTTATTTTATATATAAACTTATTTAATTCCATTTTATAGCATACCATTAATCTTTTCATGGTGTATATATAAATACGATAATTTTATTTGAGGAAGTGCGGACTACCGTCCCCTCAAAGTGATATGACTCGTTCATACAATACATGGAACATATGAAGGATGGAATTAATGAACATAAGTAACAAATAAAAGATATTAAATTATACATGAATAATAATATACCAATTTATCATTTGGTTTTGATTCCATTTAAAATGAAAAATGAAATGGAAGTAGCGTTTGTGCGTACGTACGGACTACCGTATCCATGAACCTGATTAGATTCATTCCCCATCATATCCATTCAAGTATAATTATCATTTTGTGACTACAAATAATGATTAATTACTTGATATAATTATGTATATGAATAATATACAACCTATCCATAACAATCATGACTTTTGTAACAAAACATATAATACAAAATGAGTAAGCTAACACCCGAATCGACGATAATACTCAGACATTATTAAAAAAGAAATGTTCAAATATCATATATGATATCATGTTAATGTATATGATTCTTGAATAATTTAATATCAATTATTTCACCATTATACTGGTTGTTAACCTTCCCTCCACCAAGGAAAACTACAAGGTAAGGGTTTAATTCACAATCTCTTCATTATCCGAGGTTGTTTATACATAATTATCTATCAGGACTGCTTTATCATCCACATCCATTATTTCTTAAAAATGCATTTCAAGTAAATCTTACTATTTTATAAACTATGGGTTAAATTCATTTATACCCTTGTTTTACTTTTTATAATATGTTTATAAATTAATCTTTCTGCCATTTTCCAAACAAGGTCCTTTTTAAACGTTTCAACAAAATTAAGGTAATAATGTATTTTTAACTTATACGGAAGGTGTAGATATTTTCCACCATTATAAAATCATCAAAGATTATCTTACAATATTGTAAAAATATTTTTAATGTAAATGTTTTATTTTATAATTAGGTGACCTTTAATTAATTTCAAAAATATTATTTTAGGAATTTTTGAAAGGTACTCATTATCAAGATCATAATTTTTAATGTTTTAAATATTTATATTTCTAAATTTTTTTAGTTAATGTCCATGTTTTCAAAATGATTTTAATGATTTATTTATATGGACATGAATGTTTTGAAATGATATTTATTTTCAAAAGTATCAATGTTGTATGGGATACTTTGATTCAAAAATCCATTCTAAATTACTTTATAAATGTGTGACTTTTCAATAATTTCATAAAAGCGATATTTCTCTCAAATAGTTTTGATTCCATCTATGTAAACAACGTTTGATTGATTTTAAGCATATTTAAAGTTGATCCATTATTATTCAAAAAATCCATATAGTATTTAAGGTTTTGTGATTTGTTTGACTTGGATGTGTTATGTTTATACCATTAATGTTTTATGGGTAATGTATTGAAATTTTGTATGATAGTTTTAATAAGAATGTTTATGTTATGTTTAAACCTGTTCATATGAGGAATGCATTGGTCTTAGTAAGTGACGGGTGGAGCCCTCTATAGCTCCTCGATGCATCTGTAGGTCTCATGAGACAAACTATTGTCTTGGCACATGGCCTTGACAAAACTTATTTGTAGTGTTGGCACAAGGCCTTGACTATGTGGTTATGATAGTCTGATATTATGCATTTCATCATTATGAAAGTGGTTATTGATATTTCATCTGATTATTTGACTATTAGAATATCCATGTGAATAAGTAAATGGAATTATTTCATTTGATTTCTGCCATATCATACTGAAGTTCATGTTTAATAGGATTTTGTTTTAGTTATACATTACCTTAAATTTTTATGCTTATTTATGAAAGTTTCCTCAATATTGATATCCTTACTGGGAATTTGAGCTCACCCCTTTCTATGTTTTATTTTTACCAGGATTTGAATAAGTATTTTATGAATCACCTATAGAGATAGTATAAGGGGATATGCATGTGGTGATAATATGTTCTTGTAGTTTTCACTATATGATGTACTGTAAACATTATGAATGTTTCTAGTGATTACAAAGCTACTAAACTAATAGTTCGTTCGAAACTTGATCTTTTGTGATCATGCCAATGTTATGTAATAATGAACCAACTCTAGGTAATTGGTGTCAGGGTGTTACATAAATAATAATGTGAGGATGTAAATTATATTGGGGACGTAACACCTATGTTTTTAAGAGGTATAATATTTTTGTAAATACTATTTATATAATTCATAATTATTTATTTGTTTTAATTTGTAAATGGAATTTTTACTGATTTTTAAATAATCCATACAATATATGTAATAAAATGATGAGAAAACAATTCATTAATAATTGGAATACTGCAGTAGATGAACCTTAAACAATGTATTAAACAAAATGGATTATTAATAACCATAAATAAAATATGAAAAGAAAAATAATATAAATCAATATACAGAAATAGATATAAAAGAAATAATAATTAAAAAATAAAAAATTCCTCTGATCATTATCATCCTTGGGGATCGGTAATACCTACAAAAATATATAATGAGTATTATCCCTTGGTAAGGATAAATAAATAATTAAAATATATAATATTAGAAAATAAACAATTATTGAAGTAGTGGGAGTGGAATCAACTAATGATTTAGTTCATCTATATATATTAGAATAAAATATTTCTAGAGAAATTTTTATCGTTTAACATATGATAATTGAAAATATTATAGTTTCAAATATGCTCATTGGATGTATGGTAAGTTCTCATATATCTAATAAATATACAGAAGTTGTTTATTTTGATGTATTATATATAATATAATATAATCACATAAAAAAATAAAAATATGATATTGATGTATTATAAATATATATGTTGTGTCACATATAAATATTAAAATTATAATTTAAATTTGTTTTTGTTAATTTAAAATTTAAATAATGATGTTAATATCAATCCACTAGTAAAATTATATTCATTAATATATAGAAATAATTTTAAATTATTTGTTTAAGGAATATTTAGAATAAAGATAATATTTTTTAATTAAATTTTAATTTAGGTATTAAATATTTTATCCTAATAGATATAATTGAGTTGTTTTAAAATATTATGATATTTGAACTAATATATTAACAAATATTTAATTATAAATTTATATGAAATAATACTAATAAACCATAATTTTTTAAAATGACATCTTTTCAAAAAAAAAATATTTTTCTTTTATATTATATTATTTCAATTAAATAAAAATTTAATACAATTAGAATATTAAGATGATAAAAAATATATTTATTCATGGATTCCAAATGAATAAATTATATGCGGATGAATTTATTGAATTTTTTTATGATGATTAACGGTGAGGTGAATAGTTTGATATATCATTTTTACTAATACCATTGCTTTTTTATAGTATTAGTATATAATTATTAATTGGAATCCTCAGAAACAATTTTTATAAGTAAAAATGAATTTCATAAATATATTATTTATTTTCAAAATTTGTTTTACATATAATTCCATATTTATAATTTTAAAACATAAGTTACATTAAAAAATATTTTTTAATTCATTATATATTGAGTCTCTTAAAATGAAATTTTTTTGAATTTTAAAAATTTAATTAGGAAAAATGATTAATAAATAGGATTAATTACTTCAACATTGTATAATAAAAACCATTTTAGGTTATTTATGTAATGATAAATCATGTTTTTAAAAACTAGTTTCCATATATGAAAATAAAATGTTGAAAATGATTAACATAAAATGTAAAGGGAACAAAACGGTAAAAATAAGTTTTAGTAGATTATTTTAGGTTTTTGTTAAACATATATATTACTCACAAAATTATCCTCCAATTTTGGATCCACATTCCTTGAAAGTGACTTTTTATTTATATATTTTTTAATTATTTCAAAAACATTCATTCATTTTCTCAAATTATGGGTGAACTACTTTCTATTTTTTCCATCACAAAAACCCTATATTTTCATCACAAAATCAACCCTTACCACTCCCTAATATTTTTATCCTCATTACTGATGTTATAGTCTTCCCTAAATACTATCCCTAAAAGCTTATGACCTCTTCACAATGGATATAATACAATTATTGTGGTGTAGATTTTAAAATCTCCTCCACATTTCTCATTTTATTATTATTTTATTATTCTTAATATAATTTTATTTCTTCAAATTGTAATGAATACATTATATCCAATAATATATTGGTATGATAATATAATTATTTCACAAGAATTAATGACCTATAATTTTTCATTTACGAAATTAGAATACATGTATAGTGCATTGTGAGTATTACAACCTCAATGAAAAATAATATTTCATTTTCCATCACCACCATATAATTTGGATGGGCTCTTTTTACTCAAAACATCCACTTAATGTCTCTCTTGTTCACAATTTGTTTTATTTATATTTTTTGAGGTTATATATAGATAATTATTCTTATTTAATAAATTGAGAACTCTTCCCACATATTCATGATATCTATTATGTAGAGAAACTATTTGAGATTCCATATAGAATAGATAATATTTATCATAACAATATCGGTCCCCTGGGTAATTTTTTAACAAACCCAAATGTTTGATGAAGATATGTGGGACCCTGAGGATGTAATAACGGAAATTTATACTTGGAATTTATTATCAGGGTGATGTAATTTATATGATAAATTTTTTATTATGGGGTTATAATATAACACCTTGTGAATTTAAAATAAATTTCCCATTAAATAATATTGTTGTATTTGATAGCAAACAATACATGAAACACATATTTTATATGAATCATTCTATGCTATTGAAATAATATTATATACTATAATAGTAATTACCTCACCATTTTATTGGAGGTTATCAATATGGCTAACTAGATTATGTAAAAATAGTATTGATCTCATGATGAAATATAATTTTTCTATCATCAAATTTGTAATTTCAAATGAAAAGAATTTAAATTTCAAAATCAATTTTTTTTTCTAAAGATGATTTTATTAAACAAAATGTATCTTTAGTTTTTTCATTTACATTGACAAAAATTTCTGTATTATTTTTAAAAATGAATTTATAATATATTTGATAATATATTTTAAAAATAATATATTTTATTAATATGATATGAATAATAATTACATATATTTTATTCCAAAAAATGAAACTTTCTATGAAAATTTTACTTTACTTTTGTATTGATATTTTAATATTATTTTGTACATCATTTAGAAACAAAATTTGATAAAATGATTTCCACATTTTGATTCATGAACTTCATATTAATTATTTATTTCAATTTTATATTTGGTTAGTATAAATAGTAACTGTGGTAAAATTGTACTAATATTGTAATGGTTAAATAGGATAATTAGAGGATACAAAAAATTTGTAATGGTTAATGTTCCCTAATATGTCCAATAACCCACATTGGTTATGTGTATATTATCAAAAATTAATATTATAATCAAATTTGGTTTTCTAGTGTGCCACTTGAACATCAATATTAATGTACAATATTTTAATATTTTCTATATTTATAACAGTGTGAATTCCATTTGAAAAAATATTAAACCTCTTATCCTCTCTACCATATAACGATATGGAACACTAGTTTATCCAAGATCTGAAAAAATATTTTCCCAACATATTTTACCATGATCATGTGGTTTTGTTCTTCCCAAATTTCTAATCAAGGAAGCATTATGCTACTTTTCAATGGAGGATGTCTGATGAAGTGATAGATGTTCTTATAAATATTTTTCAAATTTCACCCTCCATAATCCAAAACTAATTATACGATAATAAAATTAAATTGATTGGATCCATAACTTAAATATTTTTAGATATTTTTATATTAATGGTACAAACATTATATTTATCCTTCTCCTATGTTGGAAAATGAAAACATCACTTATGCACATGCATAGACTTCCAACCCAAAAATATAATTGATTAGTTTTTAATTTATTGAATACATGGATAGACACTATAATTTTATTAATTTATAGATATGAATCATCATGTTTACGGAAAGCTAAAATATTAATAAAAATTATTTCCTTCAACCTATAGAAAAGTTATACTTCTATTATGCATATATGTGAACTATAATCTCCATTAAATTATGTGTTTCATTTTTTATCACCTCTTTATATGAATTAGATTTTATATTCATAGAATTTAAAAAAAAACATAATGATTAAATGATTTTTTTTCTAGATATGAATAATCAATTTCTTTTCAGTGTGGGCCGAGACCATTGATTCCAAATATTCTCGGAAAATGAACTAGTTTTCTACAAAATAATGTATTTTGAATTTTTAATCAAATGAAAATTAGAGGTTTTAAGGGAATTATATATATAATATTTATATATTAATATTATTCTATAATATATTTTTAATTAATATATATTTATCATACATATGAATTGAATATTTATTATGAATTATGATACATGATGTCAAAGTCTACGTTAAAATATCATTCCCATTTGTGATTTTTTGTGATAAAGTTCCTTTTAGTGAAACTATATAGATATTATCCTTAAAATTCCGCCAATTTTCTTATACGGTGTTTATTATTTTAATTTTCATGTGATATTACAATTTACACCTTGTAGTGAATAAACCAATTGAGGAATGTTCTTATGAAATACATGCCACATTTCATTTTTTCCAATGAGAATTTTACTATATTTCTTTATTCATTCTACTTTTTTCAATAATTATCTATCATATTATCCAATTATAACATAAAAAAATCTTCAACATCATATAAAATTCATTTCAGTGTATTTTAAATTAATTTTTTAAATGTTTTCTTAAATAGTTATCTATAACATTCATAAAAAGTTTTAAATATATTTTTTATCATTTACAATTAAAAAACTATAACTTATTATCATAAATATTAATTTCATTGAAGCATATATGAAAATATTACAAGGATATTTTAATAGATATTTTTTCATTATCTTGTAAATATTTAGTTTTCATAGTAAATAAAAAAGTATATTTTCATTAAATTAATTGATTTCTTTAAAGTTCTATTTTAATATTAATAGTCATCTATGGAATTAACCATTAATTGTTTTTTTGAATTACTATGTGAAACATATTTCCCCTTCTCATTTGATTTAGAGGGAGGAGTAATACTTCTTGCCCTTAAGGGACATTCCCAAGGTTCTAAAGGCTTGAAAGAAATACCGAGGGTTTCGTGAATAAATTGGGGAATGATTTTACATTGAGGTTCAACCAACCAACCAAAAAATATAGTATACCAAACTATTTGATACATGTCGGAAAACAAACAAAAACCATACATTATCAAAGGACAACCAACCAAGACATTACAAATCCACATGTCAAATACAACCAAGAAAAAATCAGAGTACCAAGATGAATACTACAACATGAATACAACAGAACAAGGACATCATCCATAGCTCCATACTATGCTCTATGATACAAGCACCACAACATACCCATGAATCATACCGAACCATTAGCAAAATGAAATGCTTTATTCTTACCTGTGTCATGGAATACAACATTTGAAAAAGCACCCTTGTTCTAAATTAGGTGGTGACTACAAATACTTAGTAGGATTTTACCAAATGGGATACCAACAAATTATTATAAGATAAAACCATTAAAACATTTATATAAAACAATTAAAACAAAAAATTTAATAGTGTAATAACTTAAAACAATTCAAACACTACTTTTTTAATATATTTCCACCAAAATTATCAAAAAACACAGGAAATCCAAACAACCATTCCACAAGCCATTTCACCATTTCCCATTAGAACAAAAAATTCCATCTTGGAAACAATAAACAACTAAGAAACCAAAAAAGTGGTCCTTTCATCCAACCTATTCTCTACATATCCAAATAGTGGTGCTTCACAACCATTATCCATAATGGTGGTACTTACAACCACTATCTATCACCTTTTATAGTGATACTTCCTGCCTACTCCCAAACAACATTACAGAATTCCATAACCTAGAATATAACCCATTAAGGTCATACAACATGAAATTAATTGTTTCCATCACATGAAAATCCATTTCAATAAATCATCAATTTATAAAAATCAATATTTAATCATTTTCCATGGAAAAAAATTCAATAAAAAAATATATTTATTGGCAAACATTTTCTATCAACTATTTTCTCAATTCAATCCCTAAAACACAATTAAAAATATTGATTTTAAAATCCACGATAAAAAAATTTCACCACAAAACACACTTTTTCCAAAAAATTCAATAAAAATCAACATAGGGATTTCCATCCAATTTCAAACATGAAAAAATTAATATTATGATAAGAAAATTAATTGTAACCAACATTCATGTTCCTACACTGTGGTGTCAAGAGAGAATCTATCTACCATTATGGTTTTGATGAATTCAGCCCACATGAAACCACACCCCAATCTATGATTACTCACCATTGAAACCGATCTAGATTTGATTCCCTATCATAAACATGACTTAAAAATGAACACCCAAGAAAAAAACCCTAGATATGAACAAAATTGGTTTAGATCTAGAAAACCAAGATAGAAGGAGATGTAGATATAAGGGAAACCAAAGAGAACCACGAGAGGTGACTAACCTAAGAAGAACCTCCTTTAATCCACCAATAATCCCCTTCTATTCACTTAAAAAATGTGTTTGAGAGCCCCTCCATCCCTAGAGAACCAAAAATATTGAGTGAGGCTTGGGTCTGAGAGGATTTGGAGTGAAATTAGGCACCCCCGAGAAAGCCTAGATTTAGAAACCCTATTTTTATGTGGATGCACGGTTAGCCCACATGGGTTGAAAACCATATGCTAATCATGTGCACGCCACTACCTCAAGAGACGGTGTCTATATAGTTTCCTCAAACGGTATGGAAAACCATGAATAGGTCAATAAAATACAACTATCTCCCCTTACAGAGTTTTCTAGAGAACCTGCACAGTTTTCCCTAACTATTCTCAAACTGTGAACCCATAATAATTCCTCATAACAAATTCAAAACCATTAAAAACTCTCCCAACCTCTTCTCAACTCATCCCAAGAACATTAAATCCATAAAAAGTCATAAAAAATCCACATTCCTTATATCGGTGGTGAGAAATTATCCCCAATATTGGAATATCTATCCTTTGAAAGCACGGAACCATAACATTGATAAATGAGATCGGGCCATTGCAAACTATATCTTTCTCCCACTCCCATGCCTCCTTTTGAATATGACCATATTTCCAGAAAACATGAACTAAAGAGATGATTTTACCACACATAACTTTCTATTGTATATCCTCAATCTAAACAGGCAAGTGCACTGAGGAAGAATCTAGTTCTAGCTCAACATGATCCCAATGAATCACATGGTCAAGATCCAGCTGAAACTTTTCAACTGTTAAACATGAAACACATTTTTGACTAGACTAAACCATGATGGAAATGAAAAATGATAATCCACCTCTGTAATCCCTTTATGTATCTCAAAAATCTCAATATTCCACTAATATAACATAGTATGCTTCCCAAATCGACGATGTCCCAACCTAGAAGACATTCTAAAAAACACATGGTCACCTACCTAAAACGACAATGGTCATCAATGATAGCCTACATAAAATTTCTGACGAATATGTTTTTTCTCCATACTTTTCCTGATTACCATGACCTTTTCCATAGTCTCTAGGATAAGGCTTGTTCCTGTCATCAACGTCTCACCTATTACCACCCAATATAGCGGCAAATGACACATATTCCCATAAAAAGCCTCAAGTGGTGCCATATATATCGAATCCGAATAAATTTTATTATATGAGAACTCCAAAAACTATATGTTATCCAACCATGAACTAGAAAAATACATCACACAAGACCATAACATATCCTCCAGGGTTTGTATCGTCCTCTCAGATTTTCCATCTATCTAAGTGTGATACGTCCTGCTCATTGTCAATTGCATCCCATGGGATTCCGACAAATATTTCTAGAAACGAGATTTGATCCTTGTATCTCTATCAAATACAATAGAAACTGGAACACCATGCCTCTTTACCACCTCCCGTATAAAGATTTTGGAGAGACCCTTCACTATATGATATTCAAAAATTGGGATGAAATGGGTCAACATAATGAGCCGATCCATGATCACCCATTTGGCATCATGTTTCCTGACTGCTCTTGGGAGAGCCGTCTCAAAGTCTATTCTTATTTTCTCCCATTTCCACACTGCGATAGGTAATGAATACATCATGCTTGTTGTCCACTGATGCTTTACCTTGACTTGCGGAAAAGTCAAGCATCTCGAAACAGACTCTGCCACATCCCACTTTCTACAAATACACAAAAAAAAAGTTTCAAAACCTTTTACAATTTTGGAATTACAGGATGTACAACCCACCTGGAATGTTGATAAGGCATGAGAATTTCCTCCTTAAAAGCCACTACTTCCACCATCTGATTCAAAAAAGACATGATTGAATTCTTATTCAGTTTTGAGTTCTCAATGGTCTCCCCACAATTGAGTGTCTAGCTCATCTCCATTCACTCTGAATTTGATTCTGGTACCACTTTAACCAAACCATCCAAATTAGGAACCAATGAATCCAAAAAATAATGCAACTCCATCATGCATGTCCTTATATTCGAACCACATGTTGGATATCACTGACATCAACTACCACTAATCTGATGCATGTTTCACCACTTGATCATATTATTCCCTACTTAATGCATCCTCCACCGAATTCCCCTTAGCCGGTTGGTACATTATTTAATTATCAATCAACTGGGTATATATCATCCATCTCCTTTGTTACATGTTAAAATCTATCTATGAGAAAATATTCATTAAGATAATTTGATCAGTAAAAACTATAAATTTCTCACCGAGTTGATAATGATGCCACATTTTTAAATCTTGAACCACTACATTCAACTCCAAATCATGGGGTGGGTAGTTCTTCTCAAGAAACATCAACTATCATTATCCATGTGCAACAACATGATCCCCCTACATTAGAACACACCCCAAACTTTATCATGATGAGTCACAATACACAACGTATCCTTTCTCAGGTTCTGGAAAAAACAAGATTGGTACTGATCTAAGGTGACCCTTTAACTATTCAATGAATTTATAAAACATCTCATCTCATTGTAATGGGATATTCTTCCTTGTCAAATATATCATCGGTGAATCCTATCATGATATATCAAGAACAAAACATGGATATTAACCCGGTAGACTAAGGATGCTCTGTATCATGAACAGATTATTTGGTAGTTTCCATGATTTAACAACCTCAATCTTTTCCAAATATCTTGAAACACCCATCTCAGAAATAACAAGGCCAAGGGAAAGAACCTCTTGTATCTGAACGTCACACTTTGAAAATTTGTAATGCAACTGATAATCCCACAAGATCCCCAACACGATATCCAAGTGAGACTCATTATCAACCATTTTCTTCAAATATGATAGTATATCATCCATAAATATTGCCAAAAAATATAGATATCTCTAAAATATAAGAAGCAGCAATTTTATGATCATTGTTAGTGAAATCGTTATAAAAATGTTATTAACCACATACTTGTAATGACAATATCTAATTCTGAAAATTGTTGTCAAAATATCCTCCTTTCTCACTTGCAATTGGGGATACCCTCACCTCCAATCCATCTTGGAAAACCATTACGATTTTGTCAACTAGTCAAAAAAATCAACAATTCGTGGACATAGATATGGGTTCTTTGTCATAACCTAATTAAGTATATGATAATCATTATAGAGCTACAAGGTTCCATCTGCCTTTTAACAAAATAAAAACTGATGATGACAACAGAGATGTGCTAGGCCAGTTAAACCCTTTGTTTTCTAACTCTTCCAACTACACCTTTAATTCCCAATATTCATCTTATTCCATTTATTAAGACTGATGTGAGATAAGACTTGTCCCCAAAAAGAGATCAATAATAAAATAAACTTCACTCATGGGTGGAATCCCTGGGAATTCTTCAGGAAATACATCCATAATCTGATCCACAACTATCATAAAAAAACTCTTCTCAATAACTTCCACTATTTCCAATGATAAGGCCTCTTTCGGATATGAGAATTTTACAAATGTTGGTGATAACAAATCTCTTGAACCCATATTTTCACTCTTTTCCCCAATAAAGAGATGTCAACGCCATCCTATATCACAAAACTAATTATTGACTCATATAAATCGATGAAGTCCTTAAACATTTCCAACCAATACATTCGTAGGATTGTATCACAAGCATCCATCTAAATTATTGTTAAATCACACATCAATTCGATGCCATCCACATCTAAACAACAACCTCGACATAGTAAGGGGTGAATCATTCTTTGACCTAGAGACGTTTTTTGATTCAAAATATAATGTATCATTTCCATGTGAAAACATAACCAATAAAATTTGCGAGAAGCTATAAAATAATTTGAATCACCCATATCAAAATACGATTTCAACAACGTTGAATTAAAAATAACCATACCTCACACTATGGATGGTCCTGACCAATCATCCACCACTATATTATCAGCTCTACTGCTTTCATTCCACGCTATGCTCTTTATTACCATGTTGAGGCATCATGGTATTCTGAGAATCACCATGACACACATTACTTTTCTACCAAGTGATATGTTTTTTCCCTTATCCCATTGAGGCATATGACCCCTAAGACCCTAGAAGAGTGTCATAGATATCCATACGTGGACCATTCTGACAATAATGATACAAATTCCTCATGTGGTTATAATTATGATATGATCGAGGTTGTTCCATGCAACCCCGCTTGATTTTCCCAGTGGAACCACACTGAAAACATCTTATTTGGTACATGCTTTTGGAGGAAGATTCAATGATCATGCCATTGGATTCAGTATTTTACACCCACACTATATATAAGTGTCCTTCTTCTTCTTGGCCCTAGTTCTCGAGTTCCCACTATTTCCTATGGGTACCAACATACTTCAGCTACCTGTAGCCCACAAAATATCCCACTCAGCCAATGTATCTGGATTCACCAATTATATGTAATAATTTATACACAGAACTGCTATCTTGGTATATATTACATGGTTCATCCCACCTTCAAAATTTTGTTCCTTCTATGATGTACTACACACTACATCAGGTGAAAACCACACTATGTTTGTAAACAAAGCTGAATATTTCTTCACTTCCATGTTATCTTACTTCAAATAGATGAAATCCATTATATGCTAAATTCGAAACATCTGAGGGTAGAATTGTTTATAAACAATTTCTCAAATGCCTCCTGTGTCACACTTTACTCTGTCCCAGCATGGACGTCCATCTCCCACCATTGAAAGTCAAGATCTTCCAACCTATTTGTGGATATTTTCACCTTTATCACTGCTAGTGCTCCCAAACAATAAAAAATTCAATTAATTCTATTAGTCCAGGCTTTGACCCTTTCTAGCTCCAAATCACCCTTAAACATGGGTGGATTTTTCCTTTGAAAATGAATAGCATGATCGACATGTTTTGGTTCATCCACTTTATTCCCACATTACATGACTAGGAGTGCTTGCACTATACTCTGCACTAGCTGCTGCTTCACCTAAGGCTGAGGTACAACCATGTTTTTAGCAACCTCTTCTGGTTGGTCTCTATAATGCCTAAAATGTTCAATTTCAATCAACACAAAAAGAAATATATGTGTCACTCCAATACAATAAATGGTATACAATTTTAAAATTTAATTACATAACTACTATCACAACCAGGATTTCCACAAGTTCAAATTCACATGTTTCACTACTATTAAAAATCCTCCATGGTTTGAAAATCAACACATTTTCAAAATACTACCAGTTTCCATGTTTCAATTCCTTTAATTTTGAAACACAATAAATATTTTCAAAATAAACTCATTCATATCACAAAATAAATCATTACACCCCCAATGAATTATGCATCTTATTGGGAAGTCATTCCTACCATGCATACCATGCTCATCTCATTTGATACCCCAAAGACAATCGGATATCCAATCCCTATATGTGTCTCCAAACACTTACGTACCCAAATCCCTCATAATATTATGTTCAATATAAAATGGTTAGATACATATTTTTATGCTATAAATATTTTTTCTGACATTCCTACACCTTGATAGCATCTCATCTCATGAAATAGTCCAATAATCAATGCCCACACCATGACAAATGATCAATGCCAAAGGACCAAACAACTCTCTCACTTGAAATCCATGGACCATACAAAATAATACCACAAGTAACATCCAACCCCATCTCATTTTATTGAGAGGTCAGGGGAATGAATCTTGGACATAAGTGACATTCCCAAGGTTCCAAAGGTTATAAATAGATGTCGAGGGCTCTAAAAATAAATTGGGGAATAATTTTCCCTGTGAGGATTAATGATGTAACCAAATGATCCACTATCAACAACTCTATGATGAATGTTGACAAAACACGAAAAACCATAAAATAACAATGGAAAATCATGAAAACCATAACAAATCCACATGTCAAATACTAATAATCCTAAATAAGAGTACTAAAGGGAAGACTAAAACAGCCCTCCAACAGAACTAGGACATTATCCAAAGCTCCACACTAGGATACATCCTCCAAGCACCACAAAATCACTTAGAATCATGAAGAAGTACTAGAAAAATGGGATGCTTTACTATTACTTCTGTCCCAGAATAAAACATCTGCATCAGAAGCCAAGTTCCAAAGTAGGGGGTGACTCAAAATACTCAGTAGGTTTCTCTAAATGACATCCCTTCACACTCTACAAGGGTAAAGCTGTTAGAACATTTATATATAATAGTTTATACAAAATATTTAATAGTGAAAAAATATACAACTACCCAAACACTCTATTAAGTTGCCATTACCTCACAAATGCTCAAAACACACATGAAATACAAACAACCACTCCACAAGTCATTTCACCATTTCAAATTAGCATAAGAAATACTATATTGAAAGAAATACACCCAATGAAAACCAAAATAGTGGACCTTCCATCCAGCTCATTCACAATATTTCCAACTAGCGGTGCTTCACATCCCGTACACATAATGGTGGTACTTCCGACCACTATCCATCAACTATTATATTGAGAATTACTGCCAACTTCCACACAACATTATAAAAAGACACAACCAAGAATATAACCCACTAAGGCCACACAACATGAATATAAATGTTTTTATCAGATTACAATCTATATCAATAATATTCCCTTTTTGTTGAGTTCACAATTTAATCGTTTTCCATGGAAAAAAATTTAAATATAAAAAATATTTATTAAAAACCCTTTTCCATCAACAATTTTCCAAAATCAATTCCATCAAACCATATTAATATCTCTATTTTAAAATCCATGATATGAACTTTTCACCACATAACTCCCTTTTACCCAAAAATAACATATTAAATCACTAAAGGGATTTCCAACCAATTTCACACATCTAAAACACAATCAATTTTAATAAAAACAAATTAATTGTAAACTATCATCAAGTTCTATAAATTTTGAGTCCATATAGAACCCACATAACATTAGGGTTCCCGGGAATTCACTAAACATGAATCCACACCCCAATCAGGGAAAACACACCACAGAAACCGCTCTATATCCCGTTTCCTATCATCAATAAGCCATAAAAATCAATACCCATTGAAAATAACATCCTCATATAGACACAATGGGTGTAGATATTGAAAACCAAGAGAGAGGATGGTGTAGATCTAGAGGAAACCCCATAGAACAGAAAGAATATACTTAACAGAGATGAACGACCCTCATTCCACCAATAAATCCCTTCGATTTTCTTCTAAAATGAGTGGGAGTTCCCATTAAACCATTTATAACTGAACTAGCTAATTTAGGATCAAGTAGGAGAGAGTATGGATTTAAATGAAGCACCCATGTGGGAGCCTGGATTTAAAAACCCTATATTTAAGTGGCCACATGGTAAGCCAACATGGTTTAGAATACTGTGTGCTAACCATGTGCATGTGAATTCCTCGAGAGAAGGGGTCTGCAGAGTTTTTTCCACAGTTTAGAAAATTGTGCACAAGTCTTGCAAAGACCACTGTATCTCTTATATGGTTTCCCAGATAATCCTAATGGTTATCCCTAACTGTACTCATACAATGCACCCTTGAAAAAGCCTCTAAACATATACAAAACCATTACAAACTTTCTAATCCACTCCCCAAATCATCAAAAGCGCATTAAAAACATCAAATGTATACAAATGGATAAATAGCTCAAACCATGGGTTCTATAACAAGGATATTATATTTTAATATGACCAACTTCCTTGATATTAATGACATAATATGATGATGATATAATAATGATTTTATGAAACTCATTTCATTCCCACATGTAAGTTATGTTATAATGAAATCATTATGATACCAATTTTTTCCCCATGATTTACTATGAGTTGTTAATAAAATTTTAATGATACTTGTTTTTAATAGCGATTGAACATTGATGAAAAGATAATATTTTTATCATTTGAAACACATATATATGGTATTCATCATGCAATTGCTGGGGGTAAAATAATATATCCCCCAATAAAAAGGAAAATTTATATAATCTCATGAGATAATATGAAAAATATTATGTATTGAAGCTATATTTGTGATGTAAAAATTATAATATGATAGTTTTGGTAGAGAACATTGAATAATGAAATAATGGAATTCAGAGTGATCCTATTCCAATATGATTTCCACAGTTGTTATTCGTGGATATATAAATATTTTTCTATGAATATATTAATGTGAGAATCATATTTATTATGAATATTATATCTTATCATGGATCATTTTATATTATTTATTATTTGGAACTATTATAACATATGTCCTATTAAATGATAAAAAAATTATCAAATATCTTAGCATTTGTGATCATGGATTGATAGAATATGACATTACAATATAATGATCATATTTTTATAATGTTATTCCAATCTTATGACCACAAATTATCATTGGGTGTTAGCTGTTATGTTCACCCATACACTGAATTTGATGCCATTTGTTCTATGTTTCTTTACATATGTAATAAAGAATGTTTTTATTTATGGAATTCATAATAAGGGATGTAGGTGATAAAATGAATCTCAAAAAATTTTATGATCATTCTTGAAAAATGTTTAATGTGTTTCTAGTTAAAAAATAAAATAATATTTCATATTAATAGGTTTTTTATTTTTATGTTATAAAATGAATATTCATATTAAACTATGTAATATTTAATTATATAATGATGGGGTAACCTCATTGGTATAATAGATCATTCTAAATTCATTATTACTTGATTTATGTTTTAAATTATTTCTCGTATTAAACACTTTGAGTTCATTAGTCCATAAATATTCAGGTTTTCCAAAAAAGGTTAATAAAAGACACATACCCATATCCAAAATATGTAATGTTTATTTTTTTAATGGTAAGGAATGAGGGGGGGGATTACTAATTTAAATACCACTTATTTTTTTGAAAAGATTTTTATTATATAAAAATTGCATTCATGATTATAATAAATTGAGTTAAATTCATATTTTTTGTAAACAATATGAACATACAACAAAATGAAACCAAATCCATCATATTTTAATTATAATTATAGGGATATTTTATAATAAGAGAATTTACTTTCTATAATTATCCTTAATTTCTATGTGATAGATATACATCATTCAATTTAATTTTTACATGTATAAATATGTCGATGCCATACTAACTATGTCTAATTATTATAATGTATGATTTAGTACCTAAAAGAGTACATCAATTAATGATTATGAAATCAGTATTTTACCATTAGAGAATACATAAATCATATTTACAATAACACCACCTTGGAATGAATGTCCATATATGAGATATTTCAAAGTTATTTCATGTATCACAACAAATAAACCAATGGTAATGTTAAGTAAGAAATTAATTAAATGAATAATTTTATCCAAAAAACAATCAACTAGTCTTCTAATAGTTAGTCTATAGAGATCATAGATTACAAATAGAAATAATAAACTACATATAAAACCATCCTAGTAATGTCAAAATATTTTTTAGTTTATTGAAAATGATTTTGTTATCAATTTTTAATTGAGCTCAATTTATTTTGGTCTATAAAAAATAATATTTTTTTACATATCATATCTAAATTATTGAAGAAAAAATTCATTAAAAATCATATGCAACATATGAAAGAGGAATAAAAATTTAATGTTTTGATAAAATGGTATTCATGCATATATATCTTGGAATCATAATTTCGATGATTTTAAAGATGAAACTTTTTATCCTTTGTACATCTATACTTTTTTCACGAAAGGATATTTGGTTTGGGGTTGTTAGGGATCATTCACATCATGTTGTCCCCCATGGAGATTTCTAGATTCATGATCATGCTAGTGTGAATATCCTTATGTTCAATTTTAATTAGTTAAATACATTTATAGAATAATAATAGTATTAATAATACAAGGTATATAGTGTTTTAATACCCCAAGAGGGGATGTGAAACAATTTTTCCCCTAATAATAACATTATATAAAATTATATCATTAAATGACTCACATTACTAATTGGATGATTATGTCTCAAACAAGTTGGTCATTTTTAGCTTCCTTATCTATATATGATTAAGGTTTCTTGATATGTTTTGGTGTGATTTCATAATTTAAATATTAAAATGAGAATTTAATAGGTTCACTAATGATTTCTAATCTATGGAGCACACTACCAAAATAGAGTTATCATAATAAAAGAAATATGTTGACCAATAGTTTGTTATGTATTAGAAACACATATTCATAATATATCTTTAATATAATTTTTGGAGAAACTCATTGATTTCACATGGTCACTCCCTTGAATGTTACATCATTGTTAATATCCCAAAGAATGTGTCAACTTATTTATCCTCATTCTATAACTACTCTAAAACGGATCCACACATAGTTTATCGAATTATTGTTACAATCATTACAAATAGAATCTTGTATTTCATTATTCTATTATAATAAATTATTTGTTGATGTTCACTATGATGATTATTTACCAATTTTTAGAACACCTTAATACATAAAAAACTATGATCATTAATACCATAACCAACTCCACTATATAATAATAAAAAATGTCATATTATCCAACTTTGGATATATCTTCGATATTTTATCAATCATCCTGAAATATATCCCATCATATGGAAAACATTCATATTAAATTGTAATCCATATCTTCAATATGATTCCCATTTATATCTCAATTCAATTGAATTAATATAGTCAATTTTTTAAGGAATTACACTTAATCTATTTAATTATATTTTTTTGAATAAATCTCTAATTTCTCAGGAATATCTCAAGTGTCCCACATAATTAATGAGGTCACCACTGACAATTTATTCTATGTGACACACCTTGTAGTCCATGTAATGTCTCTCCCAAGAGAAACCATTCATAGACATAAATATATAAGTTTCGGTCATGGTCTTAGATTCTCCATTATAGTCACCTCCTTTTTTCTGAAACAACCATATTGACATCCCCAATTAGTGACAATTCCATTTATCAGACAAAACTAAAGAATTTTCATGAACATCATGACATAGACAGGTGAGGTTTACTTGATCAAAAAAACTCATCCATTAACTCCTTCATCAACATATCTAAATTTATTGCCTGATCTAGTCAAATGGAATATCTAACCGAACTAGTTATAGCACAAAAAAACCATTCCAGTGTGGACAATTGTTGAATTAAAGAGAATAAATTATTTATTATTGTAATATTTGGGCATTATAGGGTTCATTATGATGTTCTGGCATATCAATGTTCTTTTCCAAGGGAACTCCATTGTATCTTTCTCCTATATGGCATGTAATGAAAAAAATATTTAAGAGGCCTGGAAATAAACTAAAACCCCATATGTGATGCATTCTATGTGATTATAGAATAACCCATGACCATTTATTCTCCACTTTATTTTTCCCCCAAATTTATTTGGAAATATTTTCCACTTTGTTCTATTAATTCACTCATTGTGATTATCGGGTTCTGCTCTTAGACTCCTTCACACTACTACCTTTCATAATGTACCACATTATCCACAATCCCACCATGTGGTGCCAATAAATACTTCTATTTTTACTATTCTATGAAAATAATGCATAAATTTTGTGATTTATTCATTGGAATCCTTCTTTGATTGATCGTACTTCAACACCTAGAGGATTGGGATAGTTTTGATGTGTAGTTAAGGATCACATTCTTTTTTATCATACCAAATCTAATTGTCTCAATCATCAATATTTTCACTTATTAATGATGAATAATTGACAAGGACATAGAAATAGGTTTGTTTAACCTAAAAAAAGATATTTTCATTGTTTCTTGATGTACTATGGAATAATCCACTATCCAAAATCAACTCTATAGTTTGAAACAGGATCTCTACAATGTAGTTCTATGGGTATGACAAAAAATTAATTGTTTTACTTTTAGTGTTGACAATATTGAACTTTTTTGGAACACACTTCTGATCATATTATCTATCATTCTACTAGATTTTTTTTACATAACAAAATTTTTTTCCATAAATTCAAATATCCTTATAGCAATATGTTATCAAGAAAACTTGTCTATAACTTTTGGATCATCCAATTTCCCAAAAAAACATTGTCCATCATCAAAATCATTGTCAACATTCCTATTAAAAAATAAAACATCATTCATTATAATACCAATACACATTTTTTCACAATACACGATCATAATTATTTCCAACAATATTGGACTGCAAATTTCTAACAACCATTATATCCATTTTGTTAGCAAATCAATTTTAAATTCTTTATGATTTTTATCAATCTTCCCCTGTTATTTATTTATCAATAAAAAATCAAATGTTTTCTCTCAGTAGTTATATTTTTTCTTATGTAGTTCTTATACCACATAAATTAATATATATCTATATCATGTTATATTTATATTATGTTTAAAATAAAAAATATACTATTTAACTCATTTATTTAATTCATTAGTGAAGGTATCATTCCAACCATAATGTTATCTTCTCCCTCAATAGATATCATATTCCTTAATTTATTTTATATGTAATACATGGTTAACCTAGAATGTAAATGGTGTCTCGAATATTTATTTTTAAAATAATGTGGTTCTCTTTTATTCCATATCCACCAAAATACAGGGACCATCATCACCCCCAATTTTTTAATGATTACAATAATGCTCAACATCCCCCCATCAGGATATCTTCTCCAAATATTCTAAAAAACCATTCATTATAATAAAACATTAAAGTACATGGTTTTGTGGAAAATAACTTATGATGAAGTTGTTTATACCACCTGAAAATATTTTGATACAACTTGCGAGAATAATTTTTAAATTATAATATATTATAATTTCTAAATTACATCTATTTCTATTCTTCACAACTATAAAAAATATTTTATAAGGACTAATAACCATTTATGTGCACAATACCACACCATGAAACAATATCTCTTAAATCCACTTATTGATATAACTATTGTGTGTAAAAATTATTAACACAATATATTGGATGAACAATTTTAAATCAATATATTTTAGATATTTAGAAAATATTAGATTATACAAAATCCCATGAACATGTTTGAAAAAATACATTATTGTAAAAAACTTATTTATGCAGATATTTTCATATAATATTCATCCTTTTTGGAAGAAGATTCAGGCATACATCATGACACTATATTTATTGAACAGTATAAATGCCTTCATTCCACATACCATTAGCATTGAAATTATCCACATCCATTCATTATTATATGTGATACTAATTGATATATATATATTTATACATACATTAACATTTTAAATAGAATTGAAATCATTATTTTTACTCATTTTTTAATTTGTTTAATATATAACCTATTTCTTCATTTATTATACAATAATAATTTCCTAATCATGAACAATCAACCCACGAATTTTATCTCACAATTAATTGTTATCCTAAAAAAAATAATATTAAAAATATTGAATATTTTTGAGGGGTTCCATAATGTTCCTCATGATTAAAAATATGGTGGGTTAAGATAAACCAATACACCACCATCCACCAATAATTTTCCCATTTTATGATTTGGTAGTGGAATTAAATCAAGTATTCCTATTCATAATCATTACATGTGGATGGAAACTTGAACCTCCTGAAAAAAGTTTGATTATGCATGATACCTCTAACATTATTCTTTTCATGGAATTTTACAATATCACCCTTCATTGGAATGGGTTTTTCAATAATTATGGAATTGATCCTACTATAATAAGTAACTCTGTGTGGTGTATCACTAGTGTATCTCACATACTTATTTATTTTTGATTCAGAATTTATCTTATTCCTCTTAATGTTTTGGGAAAGGAAAATTGGGAAAACCTATTCCATAATGGATATGATTTCCAACATGGGAAAGAACTTCATAGTTAGATATAATTTAACACAATTTTCCACATTCATCATAGCTAGAAAACCTCATTTTATTTATTCATGATATCCCATATTTTTATCCAAGAGGGTAGTTTTGAGTGATCATGTTTCACTTCTTGGTTCACACTTCACTAATGATCATTACCATTTTTCGAAACATTGATCCTTCCTTCCATCTTATAGGCCTTATTATTTGATTTATATTCTATTGGATTATTGTTGAAGTGGATTGTGTCCACATAGATTCATTACCCCAACATGAATTTAACCAACTATAATTCCATCCTATATTACTATGTTTAAAATAAATAAATTATTTACACTAAGAATCATACATCATTTGTTATCTCTCTAACATAGATGTTGGTATTGATGGAGTTATAATAAGATATTTGGTATAGTTGGAATAAAATTATATAAAAATTATATGATAAAATCATCAATAATAATACTTTATTTTATGTTTTATCATTTTGGCACCACCCATCAACATTATAAATTTGAAAAATGTTTTCTTATAGAATTACACAATGGATAAATATTCATTAATTCATAGATTGAGATATCATTTGGATGGATCTTCATCTTCTCATTATATTTGTTTAACATCTCTTGAATTTCTATTTTCCTTTCATAATTTTATTTTAGTTTGAAATACATGGTTTTCAACTTTGAGCTAGAATATCCCATAACCCACTTCCCCAATTAGTATTACCTTCTTACTATAAGAACGCCTACATTTAATTTATTCACTTTTCTTATTTGAATGATGATTAATTGTGAAATATCATTAAGAATATCACAATGTCAATTCATCTTCATTGCCATTTTCTAAATGATGAAATTTATGCCCACTTATTAATCATATAACCTATTGTTTTTCGTATAAAAATCATATGTAATGAAATGATACACTATAGATATGATATTGTATCTATCGTGATTATCATAGAAATATTTTTCCCCAGATTACTAACTTAATTTTGTTTTTTCTTCATCACCACAATCACATATTCATTACAACATTAATAGAGAGAACCAAGAATCAAATAAAATTGCCTCATGATGGTAATACCGAAGATAATATAATGTTTGGGTTTTACCACACTATAGAACACAATATTTTTGATGGGTTCTTCTTACTCTTCTTCTTTATTCCCTTTTTATATAGAACATATCCATTTTCCTTATTTCTTTCCCAAAAAATGGTTCCAGTTGTATTAACATATATTTGGAAAGCATGGGATTATTGAACTTTTTTTGAGCATCTTCCATTATGGCCAAATTTAATTCCTCTTTGGCTGAAGGATGAGTTTCCATTTTTCTTTGATTTTTCTCATATATAACTCCATTTATTCATAATAGATTATTTTCATATTCCATCACATCACAAAAAAAAAATCCAATAGAATCCTATATTAACTATACAAAATAAATTTTCTAGGAGGTTAATTTCCAAATATTAATAAAGGATATCTCATTGTGGATAGAATATTTAACATAACTTCATAGGAAGTTAGTATAGTTAAAAATCCAAAAATTGAACATATCGATTATATACCACTAGATTGACATATAAAATGTTGATATAATTATTTTACCATTACAGGGGTGTGGGGAGAATCAGTGTATCAATTGAAAGTCATACATACAACACATACTCTGTCAATTATCTCACATTCCCTATAATATCTTGACATATCATCCTTGATAGTTACTTTTTTATTCTCTTTAGCTAGATATCATTATGTTTCATGATAAGTTTATATTTTTCTTCATTAATGAAAATATATACTTGATTATTTACATGATTTACAAGAAAAGGTGTAGTTCATGGATTATGCTAACCACATTTTTTGGAACCCTAAAACACACAAGATCACAACTTATTAGTTTATTCTAGAAAAACCATATTCCACGGCCCACTTCCTTGCATGTTTACGTATAAATCACACATTCCAAAGGCTCACTCCCTCGATGTTCAATCATTGTATCACTACTAATGGAAAGCACCACCATCATCCTTATCCTTAAATCATGACACCATAATGGATACACACACTGTTTATGGATATGATTTTCCCTTTACAAGAAACACTATAGTTTCTAGAATCTTCTCGTATGAATAGATTCTCTGTTTATGATCCACCATGATGTTGCTTCAACTTTGTTGAAATAACCTTCATTTATCAAATTTAACTATCTATAATTCAATGAAAAGTGATATAATTTTTAGGTATATCATAAAATCTCGTTTATTTTATATTCCATCAATTTCATTAAATTCATAATGAATTCTAGCTTATCATCTGGAAGAAAATATTGTTCACCTATTGAACTTATAATCCTTAATATGGTCTTAATTTGGATATCTAGCCTCTATAACCATTACTGAGAGATTAATAGATGTTTCCTCTCACCCCATTCAATATAATAGTAGGTATTGAATTCAATCTTACATAAGTGTCCCACATAATTCATAGGGTTATCGTAGAAAACATTTTCCATGTTGTCAACCATTAAGTCCTTGAAATTATTCCACAAGTACAAAAAATGTCACTGATAGAAAACACCAATGTTGTGGTGTGGTCTGGAATTCTGCGACACAATATCCTACACGATACATAAACTAGGGAATTATAATACCAACCACATTGTAAACCTAAAATTATCATACTTCATTATGGTGTGGTCATGGACACTATGATAGAGACACCTATGGATAACAATATCCCTAAAATAATAACATCAAATCCTTTAAAACATGAACACAATTTCATAAACAATTTTATCAATGTTCAACACAAAATAAATAGTTTTCTCTATGGGAACATTAATATTGTCATGGTATCTTGTATATTTAGAGTCTCTAAATTATTTCTTCTTATTTATTTAGAACATTTGATGTAGTTAGGTGAATATATAGAGAGAAATATTATTTTACTACAGGTCCATTGTATATACTTCTATGATACAGAATGGACTACTAATGTAATGAAAAATATCAAAAATCATACAGACACCCCTCTTCTTCATGGTCTATATGTCTGAGACATAAAATTTTAACATCGATACCAATATTGATAGTTTCCTGGAAGACAATGAAGAGTGTAAGCCTCATTATTCACTTTAAATTTATAGTTTCATATAATATGTTCCTCTCCCAAACTCCTCTATACTCCCACAATGTTAGTTGGAACACTTTCGTCAAACATATTACCTATAGAATGGATCAGTACATCAATATATCTCATAGAATCCATGGTTCTATAATTTCTATAAATCCCCACCAGTTACCCTATTTGGTTCATCTTAGTCTCACACATTTAGTGTCATGTTGGCTGGGGTAGGTAGAAAATGAATTCTATCTTTATAAATTATCCTCCAGTTTTTATGTCAACTATTAATACTATGGTGTAGTCATTATGACTATGTGACCATCACATTGATATACATTATCATATCCTAAAAAATATCCATTATTACATAGATGGATTTAAAAAAGTATACTACACTATAAAACATATCCTATATAGTTTATAGAATGATATATCTCATTTAAATCTAAAGATATGACCACTACTATAGGAAGTTATTTATCATGATGGACAATATACACAATAGTGTAAGAAATACCGATAAAAACTCTTTTAGAATGCATCCATACATCTTCCTCTTCATCAAAAATAACTTTTTGAACATTTCAAATAGTAATTGATCTTGATTTAAATAACATATATTGGCCAAAATTATGGTATCAACAAATATCATATGAAAAAATTTTGTCATCCTCAACATGTTTTGTCAATAATGATACTAAAAAATAAAAATTTATTCATTGGGAACCCAATTCTCATGATGGTCACCAGCTCTAACTATGCATATTTCTTACAACCAATGTATCCATACTGTAAACTACCCTAAATTACTTATTACTTACAAATATGAAAGTAATTATTTAGTATTGATTCATAATAGAAAAATTAATTTAAAGAAAAGAATTTTAGTAGTCAACCAGTAAACATTTTCTTATTTTTATTTTTTAGGGTTTTATCATAAAAAATATTCATTAAATACACAAATAAAATTTTCTTTTCATTATCTCAAATTGATTTTGATATTGATGAGATGAATAATTTATAGGATTTTCAATTTAACTACATTATCTATAAAGATAAACATAGATTTTAGACCCTTGAAAATGATTTTTATATGGGATGGAGCTCGAATGAACTATTACATACTTATGTGTCCTTATAGAAGAAATAGATTACCTTTTCCATGAATTAATTTCATGTATTTTTATAAAATATTTCACAACCACATACTTCCAAATTCATAATATTTTACCTTTTAGTATTTAAATTAAGTATGTATTCTTCTAGGTGGAAATATATTATATTAGGTGATTTTTTTGATTCAATCGAATATTTTATTTCTTTATCATTTCATTTTATAGCTTTCAATTTAAACATTAATTAGTAAAAATATTTTTTTAATTCTTTGATTATGATCATTATGCATGTTTATATCCCTGAGATTAATTCTCAGGTTGAATTATTGATAATTGTGACTTTTGACCATATACATTTTCACCCACATAATAGAAATATAAAAATTACACATCATTTGGTTGTATGTGGTGATATTGAGTTGCTATGCTCAATAAAGTCCTATCACAGGTTTATGTAGAGACCCAATCGTGACATACATAGACATTACATTACATTTGAGGAATACATAATACATGACGAAAACAAAATCTTAAAGACTGTATTAGTTTAGTGTCTTTGGAAACTCATAACATAATCTTCTAATCATGGTGAAATATCATCAACATATATCATAATGATCTTCCCCTTTTTTTTCTTTCCCAAAACAATTCATTATATCAAGGGGAAAAGAAAACATAATAAGTGTGAGATTAAATGCTCTGTAAGGGTAAGCATGGAGAACATAAAACATTCCATAAACATTTTAACGTAAAAACATGAACATAAATCATCAAAATAATGAGTAATTATATGAATCTTGGCAGTACATAAGGCATTGATCATAAAGGAACACTATCCATGATAAAATACCATGGGAATAAAAAATGTAATTGTGGAAAACCCTTAAGAACATGATATGATTTCCATAGTATCCATGACATTTCTACCCACACCATCATAGTGGACAATTTCCATTACTGAACCGGGTTTAATTGTCATTCCATCCCTATAATACGGAACCGTATTTTACTTTTTGGTCCATCCATGTCTATATCATGAGATATAAATCATTTCCCAATGCATTTTAGGGAGATATAGTTACCACCCATCTCATATTTAAATCATTAGTATGTGTTCCACAAAATAAGAATTCATCATTCATCATAACCCAAAGAATAAAATGGATTTCATAGACATCACACCTTCATAACATAATACATATAAATCAAATGGATAGAATTTCATCATAAGAGAAATCATACCAAGTAAATTATAAGGACATTATACATGAAACATAAACATACAACATAATGTCATCTTAGATGCAAAATATTTTTGATAATACATATGAAATGAATTCTTTAAGAAAATCTATTTATTCTTCAAAATCTTTTTTTACAAAATGCCACTCAATTTTAAAAGAAAATGATTTTATGGAAAATAATCATGGGATATTATAGAGGAAACTTCATGAAAATATGGAATTATGATACTTTAAAAATAAATTCAGGATGTATATGTTAAAAGAAATTATTCTTGTACTTTTTATGGAAAAGTTAAAAAGTACATTGTATGGTAAACAAAAGAATGATTCCATCCATACCATGTGGTAAAAGTCTAGAAAGGGTAAAAATGACTTTAAACATACATGGAAGAATAGTAAACATTTTATGAAAACATTTTGAGAAAACATAGACATGTATGATAAACATAACCCCATTAAATAATTACGAATATAAAATCTCGGATAAGAACAAGATTGGAATAATTATTCCTTACCTTATGTCCAATTTCTTCCATACGTGTCTGAAAATCCTTTTCTTCGATGTGCCTCTAATAAACCTCCATTAGGGCACTAAAGTTGGTCTTTGAAGAAGATCAGAACCTATAGTATGTTGCTAGGGAATTTGAGAATAGAAATGGACATGGTTTGTTCGAGATTGAGGGCTCCAAATGTTCTGTAGAGGAGAGAGAGGAGGCGCCCTTTTAAAAGAGAGTTGGGGGGAACTTTTGGTAACCTCAAAAATAATAATTTATAATAAAATCAGACCCCACATAAAAACCTCCAAAATGACTCACCTTAGAATATGAGATGAGAAAGGGTTGTATTCTCATCAACCAATACAATTTACAATTGTTTGGAATTTATATAAAACCTTATCAACTTGATTTATCCTTATTTAATCTATTTAATTTTATTTGTGGTGATAATATTATAAATTTTAAATTGCTATAAATAATTACTAATGTGTTTTTAATTTTCCATAATTGGATAAATTATGACATTTTCGACCATATAAATTTAATTTTATAATTTTTTAATATTTTTTCTGAATTTAAAACAATTTAATAATATGTTATTTTTATGAATTAATAATATTGTCAATTTTGACACTATTCATTGATTTGAATTTAAATTATATCCACAAAGGGGATATATTAGAAAAAATATATATAATATATTAATAACATGTCATATCTATCTAGACAATTCATGGACCACATTAAATAGTTCAAATGATAATTATTTTAATATTTTTAAAAAAATTTATTTGATATTTCAATGAATAAAATAATTTTTACATCACTATTGTGTCACTATTAATGATAATAACTAAATCTCTAAAAATTATAAATAAATTATAATGATGTATATAATTTTATTATATTTTTGGGGACAATTTATGTTCATATTTTTATGAATTTTATCACTATATTAAAATTATTACACTTATAAGATATAAGAGTGTGACATGTTGTCATTATCTTTTGCTTTAATAATAATTACATGATTTTCTTTGTCGTAATTCCATGAAATTAATCTATTCCGACCCTTAAGCGATATTGGTCGAATTTTATTCATCCCATATAATTTTTCAGGTTTTATGGTAATTTTATAATCTTATTTTTACCCTTAATTACACGATTTACATTTAACTGTAGTAAATAAAATTTACCGTAGTTACTATTCATAATATCTAAAAATAAAAAGTATCCAATTAACCTAATTTGGACCTAATGATTACAAATATGTAATCCATTTTTCCAAATTCAAACCATTGAAGTTGCATTATTTAATTTAAAATTAATCTCTCTGTTCAAAAAACAAGTTTTAATAGTTAAAACATTACAAAAGATTGAGGTGTTTTTACTTATGAATTCATTGTTAAATTAATGATAATCACTTTAATTATATTAAATGTTAATATTATATTCTGTTTATACTTTAAAACCATTGAATATTATAATTTAACTATATAACATACCACGATGAAAAAATTTGTTTTTAATTAAGATTTAGTGTATTTTTACTATTCATCAAAATATGAAAGTTAACAGAAAAATATTAAAAAATAATCCAAAGGTAATTTTTATGTCTTTATTTAAATTAATAAGTTTATTTAATTAAATTTATCTTACAAACATGTCAAAAACTTGATTTAATGTTCATGTGCCATCAAAAGGGGGAAAATTTGAATTTTTTTGAAAAATACTTATTTTTTCCCGAAAACATTATTTTGTTCTCATACAATTTCTAGAAAATGTGTATCCTGAATTATAATGTTATATAATTTAAAATTAAGATAATACTATTCATAATGGCTAGTTCATAAGATCAATATATCATTCTTTAGGGAATGTAGGTATTGCGTAAAACACAAGCTATTGATGAAGGTCACTCTTGCATGCAACACAAGCCAAGAATAATGTTTTCATATACTACAAGCTAATATGGTGTTGTGTATAGAATAAGATAATATTTATTTATCATAAAACACAAGACATCAAATAAATTAAAAAGAATATTTCTCATAAAATATTGGGGTGTTACATTCTACCCCCCTTAAAATGAATTTCACCCTTGAAATTCATTGGGGTTATATATAGTTTACTAATTATAAGTTTCATTAATAGAAACCCACATCGTAAAATGGAATACTAAAACTATATTTTAAAAATTAATGTTAGAAACATAATGGATACCAAATGTAACTCAGAACTGGGTTTCAACATAGTATAATGTAGGTGAAAATATGGATATGGAAGAAAATCTAACCATCATGTTCTGATTTATAGTGGTAGAGAACACGACTATCAAAAATACAATGATCAAAAAGCCATAAAATTGTGACGATCTATGGTACCATATGATTCATCAGATATTAGGGTACTAGGACATCATTATTGGTTTTCAAGATCTTTTCCATAAATTTGAATATTTTGAATTAGAAGAAATACATTATTGATTTTTGTATAATCTCAACATTGTTCATTTCATTGAACAATTTCTACTTCATATCATAAATAAATGAAGTTGAATTTTTCATTCGTGAAGTGTTATTAGATCCTGTGATAGAATGACGGGTCATTACATCTATCTCAAACAAAAGGTTAGCAAAAGTTATTAAATATACATAAAAACATATATAGTGATATTAATCGTATATGGTTCCAAAAATGGACTTATAAATCAACTAGAATACAGCTTAATAAAATAAAACTAAATTCTATTAACAGGGGACTTTATGTTGGAAAGTGGTAGGTGATAATGGCCTTTCGTACTTTAGTTGTGGTTTATATTCCTGCAACTTTGTCCGAGGCGATGGGTTGTCACTCGTCCTATGGGTTTTCATTTTTCTAAAACAATACATTTATAACATTTCAGAAATAATATCAATATTATATATCCGTAAACAATACTATCGGACAGACAACTTAATCCATTATATTCATTAGGATTATTCAATGTACTTTTATCATATATCATAGTATAAAGAAAATGATTACTAAAAAGGTCATCTACTGAGCATGTGAATACCATCATTTATCCCCAACATGTCATAAGATATATATTGTTGGTCATATTCCAAACATGTGAATACCTTAATCATGCATTCTCTTGAAAAATTAATACCCATTTAACCTTAGTGAAAACATGAATGCTGTCAAAAGTTAACCCTTTCCACATACCAAAATCCCAAAAATTCTATATACTCAAACAATGATATCACATTGTCCATATATCAGTCATGAGGTCATTAATACTATCAAACATATTGTTCTCTTCTTATCCCTTCATTATGTGCATATCATCTACTTTCAAAAAATATCTAAATAACCTTTCATGGTTAGCGATGCCATATTATTATTGAAAACCACAACAAACCAATACATATATATTCCAATATTCCACGATACTTTAAATGAGATTTCACAACGCTCTTTAGGAATCTTGTTACATAAACACTTAATTATTCCACCACTTCGTTGTCATATTCAACATCGCCAATATCGATCGAATGTGACTTTCCTTTTTTCCTTTTCCTTAAGAGGTTGTTTATGTTGATCATCATTAACCCTTAGATTATGTCATTGGTCAGCATAATGCCTCATTTCTCGCCACTTGTAGCATTGAAGTGTTGGAGGTGCATTCTCTATAGTGTTTTCTCTATACACATCATTATCTACCATTTTCCCATTATTTAGGCACTCATCTACTTGATGACCCTCATTTCTGCACATAAAACATTTTCTAGTCCCTTCAAGACAATATCTACCATGCTTATTTCCACACTTTGAGCATAACGAAACATTCATCTTCTTTTCACAATTGATTTGAGATTTTTCCTTGAACTCCATATTTCTTTTCTTGTCAAAACCATGAGATGGATATGTAACACCAACATCATGCTCTACCTTGATATCAAAATGAACAATTTCTTCATAGCTACATAATTCTCTTATCTCTAATGCCCTTTCAAAGACTTGGTTTTAAGCCACTGAAGAATCGATCAAGTTTACTTTTATGTTGTATGTTAATTCTAGATCAATTCCTTGGAAGCCTTGTGAAATTATCCTAGTATATACCTAAAAACTCATCATCATTTTTTATTAATCTCAAGGAACCCCTTTTTCATATTTGTTTGATGAATATGAGGGATGTAATTATTGAAAAAACAAGTTCATGAACTCATCCCATTCCATGGATTCAATTTCATCTTGGGGCCTTGTATTCTTAATTAGAATCCACCACTAGTCTGCTTCACCTTCTAAACAGTAAACATCCAAAATGAAATTTTCATATTCTGAACAACCATGTATAGAAAATATGTTTTCAATGGTACTGATCCATTGTTCAGCAACAACTGGATTAAAAGACCCATTGAAAGAAGGTTCACATTGCCTCAAGGACTTAATAGAATATGGTTCCCTTTTCTGATCATTTGGAAGTCTAGAATGATTCATAGCTTCTGTAAGAATAGAAATAATATTTTTCACTCCATATCTCTTAACATTGTTTTTTTAAGTGTACAATCATTGAATTTTCCATTACATTGATCAACATGGTTCCTTCAATTTCCATCCATCATCTAAAACCCAAAAAAAATAGTGTGAGAGGTAAAAATCATGGAAGGAAAACAACATAATAAAGGGGGAGTACATTCAATATATAACATCATAGGATTAATTCTATGATCGTTACCATAATTCTAGGACTATAACCTATACACATACTTAACCTTAGAGACATCCCAAGACATACCGTAGAAATATCTATAGGGATTTCAGTAATGATTTTTCATCCTAGTTTCCAAAGTTTAACTAAACCTTCACTCTGATACCAATTTTAGAGACCCAATCTTGAGATACATATACAATACATTACTTTTGCAGAATACTTAATACATGAAAAAAATAGACACCCAAAAACCATATTAGTATAGTGTCTTTGGAAATGCGGAATATAATCTTCTAATCATGGTGAAAGATCTTGAACATCTCCAATAAAGATCATCCCCTTCTATTCTCTTAGCTAAACCATTCTTTATATACTGGGTAAGATAAAACATAAAAAGGGTGAGCTCAAATACTCAGTAAAGGAAATCATGGAGAACATATAACAATCAATAATCATTTGAACCTAAAAACATGAACATAAAACATCAAAATCATGTGTAATGAAATAAATTTTAGAAGTACAGAAGGAATAGATCATAAAGGAACATTAACTATGATAAAATAGAATGGAAATAAAACATGTAATTGTGGAAAACCATTAATCACATGATGTGATTTCCATAGTAGCCAAGGCATTTCAGCCAAAACCATTATAGTGGACAATGTCCCTTACTGAACCTGGTTTACAAGATGTTCCAGCCCTGTATTAATAAACCAGATTTTACATTCCATTCCTGACATGTCTATCTCATGAGATATAAATCTTTACCCAATGAATTGGGGAGAGATATAGGTCCTAAATATCTCATATTTAAATCATTAATATGTGTTCCACAAAAAAATCATTCATCATTCATCAAATCATAAAGAATAATATGGATTTCCTAGACATCATCCCTTCATAACATAATCCATATAAAACAAATGGATGTCATTGCATTATAAGAAAAATCAAACCATGTAAATAATAGAGACATTATACTAGAATCATAAAATACTAAATTAAATCATCTTAGATGGAAAATAGTTTTTATAAAATAGTTGAAATGAATTCTTGAAGAAAATATCTTTTCTTCCACAAAATCGTTTTCATTTCGCAAAATGCCATGCAATTTTAAAAGAAAATGATTTTGAGTAAAAATAGTAATGAAATCATGAAAAGGATGCTTCATGAAAAAAAGAAGTTATGAAACCATAAAAATAAATTTTTGTCATATAAGTTAATAAAACATTCTCCTTGTACTTTTGGCAGAAAAGTCTAAAAGTACCTCATATGGTAAACAAAAGAAATATTCATTCCATACCATGCGGGAAAAGTCAAAAAATGGTAAAAATTACTTTAAACATCATGGTAGAATATAAAACATTATATTAAAACAATTTGAGAAAACATGGATAGGGATGATTAACATAACCCCAGTTAATACTTACGAATAGACACTCATATATGAATGATATTAGAATAATTATCTTTTACCTTAGGTCTAATTTTTTCCGTATGTGTCCGAAACTCCTCTTCTTCAACGCACCTCTTCTAAACCTCCTGTTATGGCACTAAAGTAGGTCTTTGAATAAGATCAAGAACTATAGTATGTTTCTAGGGATGTAGAGAAAAGCAATGGACATGGTTTGTCTGATCTTGAAGGCTCAAAATGTTGTGTAGTGGAGAGGGAGGAGGTGCCCTTTTATAAGAGATGAGAGGGGAACTTTTGGAAACCAAAAAATATTAATTTATAATATATTCCGACCACACATAAAAACTACCAAAATGTATCAACATTGAATATGAGATAAGATATTGTTGTAATCAATCTACCAAAAAAATTTAGAAATGTTGGGAATTTTTTTAAACCTTATCAACTTGATTTATACTTATTTTATATATTTAATTTTATTTGTTGTAATAATATTCTAAATTTTAACTTATTATAAATAATAACTTATGATTCGTTAATTTTCCATAATTGGATACATTATGACAGTTTCGACCATATAAATTTAAATTTATAATTTTTAAATATTTTTGTGATTCTTGAACAATTTAATAATATGTCATTTTTATAAAATAACAATCATGTCAATTTTGACACTATACATTTATTTGAATTTTAATAAAATCCAAACATAGGATATATTTGAACCATTATATTTAATAGATTCACAACTTTTCATATTTAACTACAAATTTTGTGGAGCACATTAAATAGTTCATATAATATTTATTTTATTTTTTTAAACCATTTATTTGATATTTAAATCAATAAAGTAATTTCTACATAACTATTGTGTCACCATTTATGATAATTATTTATCCCCTAAAAATTCTAAATAAATTCATATGATGTATTTAATTTTATTATCTTTTTGGTGTCTATTTATGTTAAATGTTTTAGGAAGTTTATCACTAAAATAAAATTATTACACTTAAAATATAAGAGAGTGACATGTTGTCACATTATTTAGTTTTAATAATAATTACATCATTTCCATGGTCAAAAGTCCATGAAATGAATCAATTCAGACCCTTAGCAGATATGGGTCGAATTTTATTCATCCAATACAATTTTGGTAGGTGTTATGGTAATTTTATAATCGTTTTTTTACCCTCAATTACCCGATTAACCTTTAACTGTAGTAAATAAAATTTACCGTATTTACTATTCATAATGTCTAAAAATAAAAAGTATCCTATTAACATAATTTTGACCTACTGATTCCAAATATGGAATCCATTTTTCCAAATTCAAAACATAGAAGTTGCAGAATTTAATTTAAAATTAATCCCGCTGTTGAGAAAATGTGTTTTAAAAGATAAAACATTGCAAATGATTGAATTGTTTTTACCTATGAATTAAAATTAAAATTAATGATAAATACATTAATTATATTAAATTGTAAAAATATATTCTATGTATATTTTAAAACCATGAAATATTATAATGTAACCACATAATTTATCTTGATGAAAAATGTTATTTTAAAATAAAAATTAGTGTTTTTGTACTATTCATCAAAATTTGAAAGTTAACAGAAAAATATTAAAAAATATCCACAGTTAATTTTTATATCCTTATAGAAATGAATAAGTTTATTTCATCAAATTGAACTTATAAACGTGTCAAAAACTAAATTTAATGTGGGTGTTCCATCAAAAGGCGACAAAACTGCATTTTTTTAAAAATAGTAATTTTAGCCGAGAAAATATTTTGTACTCATACAATGTTCTAGAATATGTGTATGATTAATTATAATTTCATAAAATAAAAAATTTGGTTAATAAAATTCATAACGACTAGTTCATAAAAAAAATATACTGTTCTTTAGTGAAACTCATTATTGCGTACAACACAAGCTATTGATGAAGGTCGCTCTTGCATGAAACAGAAGCCAAGAATAGTGTTAGCGTATACTATAAGATAATACGGTGTTTCATATAGAGAAAGCTAATCTTGGTGTAATTTACAAAACCAGACATCAAATAAATTAAAATGAATATTTCTCATAAAATCTTGTGGTGTTACAGTTGTGATATTATTTAACAAACAAATTTTCTATTTAAAATTTGAAAAGATTAAAAAAAATTATATAAATGAATTGAAAAAATGTGTGGAGTTCTACACATGGGGATAGTGAATATAGTTTTTTATTTCAATGATTTAGTCTTTAAATATACTTTATAGTCAATCCGAATGAAGAAATGTGGTCAATACAATACATCTGGATAATGAATCAATTTATGACTTTCTCTAAGATATTATTTTAATTTCATTTAGGTTAAAAAATTGATACTCAATGTATGGTTGAAATGATATTCCCAACTAGATACTCCATCTTTTTCATTGTCTATATAAATGAAACACCTTGTATTTTTTGATACACCAAACATAACTATGAAAATTTGAAATTGTTGAAAATATTAAGTAAATTTTATCAAATGAAATGGATTTTTATTGTGATGTTATTTTATAGTTTTATAGATATATTTATTAAAATGGGTCTGAAAATTCTTTTCTATGATCTTATATTTCAAAAACATTGTATTGTAACATGTTTTTAGAAAGGGGAACAGAATATTTACCTTTTTTTGTATATAATTATCCTGGGAAGAATGAAGTTAGGGGTCCAATTTTCCACTAATTCAGGATGATTTATATTTATTTTTAATGATTTTTTATCCACTTAATTAATCAGAAATTTTAAGGATGACAAAATTATATTTCTATACATCAATTTTATTAGGTTTTTAAATATTGTTGAAATATAATAAATCATAGGGAAATTTTAAAATATTTTTTATAAAGTAATAAATAAGGTTTTAATATTAAATTCCAATAAAAACTTATTAAAATTACTTTTTGTATTTGTTTTCTCAAAATTTAATGGATTATTATCATCGAAAGAGAAATAATTTGGGCATCAAATAGATAAATTTATCAGAAATTTTAATTGCCACAAAGAATACTACAGTTTTAAAAAAAATTTGGATTATTATTTAATGATGAATGTTTTTTTATTTTTGATAAATAAATACTTTAATTCATTAAATAAACTATTTATGTTTTTTGTATAAAATCATTTTTATAGAGAATTATGAACTATAATTTTATGATGTACTTAGAGGACATTTTTTAAAGACCATAATGTCATCCCAAACATATATTATATAGATTCATTATGTGTAATCATATTTGGATGAAATTTTAAAATATTAAAAATGTATTTGAAAATATATCATCTTCGAATCATCTACTAGAATTAAACAATATTTATTATTTTACAATTTCTAGAAAATATAATAATAAATATAGATTCATTAAAACTTAGTAATTTTATTAATTTAATTATGAAAAATATTTTATTTAACATTTTTTTATACCATAGCGATTTAAAAAAAAATATTAGCATGGTTGTTTATGGAATGAAAAAATATTAAATCAAAATTTATTAGGGTAATTAGACTTTTATTTTTTATCATTCTTATTTTTGATGTAATTGTTTAATTTTTGTATATTTTTAATCTATATATGTATGTTATAAATTATCTCATAAGTTATTTAACTAAAATATTTAGTTTTTATTCATGCCATTATACCATGATACAATTTATTGGTTTTTTTAATCTCTTCCCCAAATATTGGAGTTCTTATTTTTTGATAATAATCTATTCATGAATTCATATTTTACTAGTAAAAATCTATATTTCATTATTATCTTTTTGTATATGAGTTAATAACACTCTTATGAATTGATTTTAATGAGTTTCATTGGATTAGTTTGATGTTAATTAATACAATTAGAACTAAAAATATGTTATATAAATTTTATATTTCCCTTTGAAAAACTATTTTTTTAATATTTTATTAATATTAGATCTATAAATTTTGAGTAGTAATATGATCCTATTTGATGGAGTGATCATAAAATTTATTCCATAAATTTTTTTTGTGAGTAGAAAGTTTTTATTAATTATATTACTGAATACTGTTGAAAATATTAACTTATTAAATGGATATATCTTGAATTCATGGAAAGGTAGTTTCTTATAAATCATTATTCTAATTTGTTCTAACAAACAACCTAGGAGAAACCTGCATCAATTAGTGTTAAATACTATAATCTTGATACCTATGTATTGTAGTTATCTTCGTTATTGTTATATATTACATGTTTTCCCAAAGGAATAATAATTTAGTAGTCTTGTATGACATTGTAAATACATTGGTAACAATTAAAAAATTACGATCAATCAAGAATATTTTTCTAGAACATGGTTATCCATTCCATAATATCATTGAAAATTCCCTTGTTTAATCAACATGGTTTCCATGGGAATATAAAACTAATGAACATGGACTCAAATTATTATTAAAGAGTTCTATATAGTCGATACATTATTTGAATTAACACCAAATAAGTGTAACATATAGAATCGAAGAACAACATGAATCCATAATCAACTTAATCTAAGGTAGTGTGATTTATAAAAAATAACCACATGAATAAAACATATCATTAAAATCGTATAAATAGAAGTAATTTTATAAAAAAAATCAATATATATTCTCAATACATTTTCCAATACACTATCCAACTATAGAGGATGTTTTCACCAAAAATCTAATATGTTTTTTCACATGAGACATGTCAATCCATGAAGGGGATATGTGACTTTTCAACCCACCCATAAACTGATTAAATCCCACAAATTAACCATAAGAGTCATCATGACTATTTATAATATTCTGTATGGAACATTATACTGAATAAAACATGGCTATCTATACAATGATAAATACAAAAACTCAATACTTACCTGAAAAAATTTTAAAATAGATTCCTATGATAATGTCCCTTAATCAACATACATGTAATATTGCACTATTAAATTATCACTAAGTAACCTTTTAAAACAAATATATTATAAATGATACGTTAATTATAAATGGTTATCCATAGATGTTAGTAATTGGACTCAATGGATTCAAATTTATTGAGACCAGGGAAATAGTACTAAATATCCTTCTTAATGTTTCATTAATTGTGTGCAAAAACTCTAAATCATATCCAATGTTTGTTTTTATCAGGGCGTCTTGTAATAAAACCACTTATTATACATCAAGGTGATGATTAATTCAATACTCAACCATAGATTTTTAAGATGATTTCCATTAAATTGATATCCTACAAATACATTTCAGTATTCTAGTATCTACGAAGTGATATATTTTCTAGGAAACTAGACATAATCTTACTTTACCAGAACTAATTATGGGTTTTCCCCCGTGGAAAAATGATTTCAAAAATAGTTTGGGTAACTCTTAGATTTAACGTATTTGAGGGAGGGAAGTCCATATACACATTTAAATAAATTACATTTAATGGTTAATTTTTTATATGTCACTAATTTAAAGGAAATCACTACTCAAAATGAAATAGGTCGTTAATATAATAATAAACCCAATAAATACAAATTGAGAAGTAAAACCCACACTTCTAAAATAAATATAAATTAAATCATAAAACATTTAAATTAATGTCTTAAAAGCATAATTAAAACCATGATTAATTTACATCATGATTTTATATCTCAAATAGGTGGTATATACACCATAGAATGTATTTTATGTGCATAATATAGAAAATTATTTAAGGAGAGGAATTTGAGATGGTAAAACCTTACCCCTTGACCTCTTGTACATAAATGTAAATAAACCATTTAAATAACAAAAAATATCTATCATAATCACTTAATTATGAACCCTAATAATATACATTTTCATTAATAATATTTTTATATAGTGATTCTATAAATGAAATCTTATGATTTTCACAGCAACATATATATAATTTTGACCTTTTTTAATATTTCATTTATAATTGTGTCTATAATCATTATTTATCTAAATTTAATCATTAATTGGCCATTAATGATAATATTATAGATGATTTATTGTAATATTATTATTTTAAATATTCTTTTAAGAGTTATTTATTGTTTAATCATGAATATAAAATTGATGACTAGTATGTTGTGTCGAATGACTATGATCAAAGGTTGTTTTTATAATTGATTAATAAAATATTTATGTTAAACAATTATGTTTAATTTAATAATTATTTACAAATTTATCTTATATTATATCTATAAATATTTTTTCTGCAGACATTAATGATATAAATTTACACCCTTGTTTAAGTAAGAGGTTAAATAGACCAAAAATAAATATACACTAATGTAATGAATGATTATGATTCAGGGTTTTGTAATATCATTTCATCATATGCATAATGATGGTATTATGTTTTCATTTTTTAAATATATCATAATAATATATTATATATAAGATGAAGTAATGGATATAGAAATATTATATAATATGAAAAAATACATTTTTTTCTTATCACTGTTATATAAAACTATTTAATTAATAAGGATCATTTGTTGATCGTACTAATAATTAAATAACTAACGTGATATACCAAAACCTTAACGATTTCATAAATATTACATTTCATGATTTTTAAATTATTGGATAGTTCAAGATGGGTGGGATGTAAAATGATTTCTATTTCCCATTTCCATGTTTGTCTACATGTTTCACCAATAATTATTTTCAAGAGTAGGCTAATGTCCAAGGAAAATAAATTTGGTTGATTGTAATGTTTAAATTGTAAGGATATTTTATTCTTAATGTGGTTGAAATTATTCCAATTTAGAAGTATTTGGAGTCATAGTTATGAGACTAACCCTTCAATTTACACTAATGTGAGGTTAATTTTAAAGGCATAATGGCAAAAAAAATGAAAATTTTTTGAGGCAATATTATTTTTGGTAAAAAATAAACAATACTATTATTCTTGATAGAAAATTTTTGCTTTTAAGGAATTATGTTGTTTTCTTTTTTCATTTTCTCCAATTCACTGTTACCTTGATGATTATATTTAAACCATAAAAAATAATTTTAATCAAAAAAACATTACACCTTATTGTATATTAAATTATACTTATTAATTAAATTTTTATGATTATTTGACAAATCATATATATAAATATAGGAAATTCAAATTGTATAAGTAACATATTTGTTTTTTTAAAATAAATTTGAAAAAAATAACATTATTATGTTTCAAATTTTCATTGATTATATAGTTGTGTTTAATACTGATTTTAATTACATGAATTTATGTGTAAAAAAATATATGATGATTTTAATGAAATATAGAACCATATCTACATATAAAATACTTTGTTCAATGAAAAGAACTAAAAAATCTTTTTATTACAGTAACATTTAAAATGGTTAAGATAATATTTGTAATATGATTTATATTTAAGATAATACATTAAAATTCATAATGGAAGTCCATTAATTCAAATTTTATTTTTGAATGTTTTTTAAACATCTTATTCATTCTTATATAATGATATTTTACATAAAACATACATGTTTTTTTTAAAATATTAATTTTCTACTAAAAACATCAAAGTGGAAAATACAATTAAAATATGATTATTTTGATATGTTAATTCAATAATTAACTCAATATATTCATTATTACATTCATAATTTTGACATTAAAATAAATTATTGATTAATGGATCCATATAGATGATATTTTTTAATAATATAACATATTATATTCACCAACTATAGTCCTATCTTGGGTATTACATTCCCATTAAAAAAATTCTCTCCTTGGAATTGGGATATTTATTAGATATTGACAATAGAAGGATATTTTTTCCTTGAATATACTTATAGATACTTGGTTGAATCATTAATTTTTTTTCATGAATGAAATTTCATCATTTAAGTTATCTAATTCATTAATACATGCTCTCTAGTTTCATGAATTTGGATGGGATCCACACGACAATAAAATTCATGCTCAAAACCAATTCCCCTGATTTAATAATTTTTAGTAACCTTTAATATGGTATTTAACCATTTATTTTTTATTTTAATGTTTTTATATATAAAGGTGAAGATTTTGAGATTTTGAGGATATTTCAGGGTGTTTTGGGTGATAAAGTGGAAGTACACTCATGGGGGGACGATTACTCAATACCATGCCAAATCCTAGGAGAGACGGTGGTGAGTTGCAGATGATGGACTCTAGCTTCGGCATGGTGGGTGCACAGTTCAGGAGGCAGTGTAAGTAGGCCATGTGGGGATTTTCCAAGGATGTAGATGATGCACTATTTGTTTAACCTACGATTAAACCGTGTACGGGGTTAAAGTGAGATCCTAAAAAGAGTATCTCATATGGTATTGAGTCAATAAGCTTCTTATATTCTAACATACATACCTAACACAATATTATTCTATATTTATTGTTTTATAACATCTCGAATGATAATTTGAATCGATCTAGAGCCATCCCTTGGTGATTAGAAGACGATTTGTTGAGGTTTGTCATCATTCTTCACCGTTTCTATCACATTTTCTTAGATCTATTTAGATCTACATCTCCTCCCCTCCAAGATTCTCAAATAAATGATTTTTAATGGGTATATCATAATTTTTTGATGAAAAATATGATTATGTTCGACCATTTTTTTGATATAAGAAGAGATCTTAGGTGGTTTTAGGGATTTTATCCTTGTTTTTTGAAAGTTCTTCGTCTGTTTTTAGTTTTCTTAAAAAATGATGAGGTAGGTGTCTTCACTCTACACTCATCATAGTACAATTAACTGTAATTATTTAAATTTGATTATATTTTGGGGATTTTATTGTCAATTTATTTCATGATGATAGTTTGAATCCCTATTTGGGGTTAGTTTTTGGAAATCCAAAAAATTGGTACTATTGATTAATTTTATTGTTTCATAATTAAAAATGATTTTTATTTGAAACATTTCTAGAAATGTGGTAATTTAATTATTTCTATTTGTTTTTAATTAATGGAATGATTTTATTGAAATGTAATGGTGGAAAAAAATATTTTTTATTCATTCGAGCACGTCTTCATGGAAAACACCAGTTTTGTTCCTACGGAAGGCAGATGAAACCCTAATGTTGTGAGTTTATTATCATAAGATAAATAATGTTATGATAAAGAATAAGTATCCAATACAACACAATGATGACCTAATTGATCATTTTATTGGAGCTTAGTGGATCTCTAAAATTTAATTGTGATATGGATATCACCAATTGTTAGTTCAGAAGAAGGATTTTCTGAAGATAGATTTCATAAGCAGATATGGCTAATATGAATATGTTTTTATGCCTTTCATTCCTATTAATTCACCCAAAAACATTATGGTTTATGAATAAGATATTTCAGAAATATATAGAATATTTTTTTGTGGTGTTTGTGGATGAAATATTTTTGTATTAAAGGATAATGGTTAGCATCATAAACACGAGCAGAATGTGATGAGAATTTTGAGGGATCACTGGTTGTATTATAAAATATCCATGTGTTATTTTTGGATAAAGGTAGTATATTTTCATGGACATGTAATTTATGATAAGGTTGATCTGATAGTTCCAGAGAATATATAAGCTAGTATATTTTGGACATACATAATGAATTTATTTGATAAATGAATATTTCTTGGTCAGTCAGGTCATTAACGATGATTTTTTCATTAATTTCCATGACTAGAATCACCAATGGTTGTGTTCAAAAAGAAAAATTTTCTTTTCCTATGGATTAATGAAGGATATAATTATTTTCAATAATAAAAAATTTAATTTTACATAAGCACCCCTCTTGGGTTTTTTAGAATCCGGATTGGGGTATGTGGTATATTATATTTATTTGGGATCTGGGATGTGATGTGTTCTCATGCATGGGGATGATATGGTGTTTTCTAGTTAATGTATTTTGAGAGTGCATGATAAAAACTACCCAACACATGATTTGGAGTCAGATATAGTAGTTTATGACTTCAAGAATTTTCATTATTATCTCTTTGGTAAGAAACTTACTATGTTCGGGGAAGATAACAGCTTGAAAAATATTTACTCACTATGATATTTGAATATAAGGTAATGTGGATGGATGTAGTATCTCTAGATGTTTCACTTTGACTTGATGTATACACCAGGAAATGATAATTCTTTGACATATGCATTATATAATATGTTTTATAATTATTTGGAAAAAAGACGCATCATATGTGTTGAATTTGATGTAATTTCTAGTCAATATCAACATTTAATATGATGACTGAGGCGATGTTGCAGTATTATTTTCCATTTTTTTGATTCTTGATTTTGTAATTTTAGTCAAAGAAGAACAAACATCTAAAGAAGAATGTCTGGTTATGAGTTGAAAACTAAATAAGAGCGAGACCATTGAGGGTTATTAACATGATGGGTGTGAGGTGTTTTGGTTTAGAGATTAGATGGATATACATATGGAATTTTAGGAATAACTTCATAATTCTTAACACCCTTCCATATGTGCTGAAAATCTATGAATACAAAATATGAATAATGTAACACCCCCAAAGGATAAAGGGTTAAATGGATAAATGATATGACTCATGTCAACAAGGTGAACCTTCCTTTTCGGGAGCCTACCTAATTAGAACTCCACAGTTAAGTGTGCTTAGCTTGGAGTAGTGATAAGGATGGGTGACCTTCTTCGAAGTTTCACATTGTGTGTGTGTAACTGAGGACCATGTAGACTTCAAAGGACGTGTGTTGACCTATGGGGATTATCATCAGTCATATGACCCATTCAGGCATGTGGGTGGTCCCCAGTGTGTGGACCACATGTTTGCAGGGCAAGTGATGGTATCTGATGGGCCAGGACAAGACAACTATGTCAAGGAGGAGTAGTTGTTTTGTCACCATGACCCAGTTGTCACAATTGGTATCAGAGGTGGTACCCAACCTTAAGTGTGGTGCACTTCATAGGTTGAGATAGAGGTCCCACAACGTGGACGTTGTGCTTTAAAGGGGGGTGATTATAACACCCATGAATGATAAAGGGTTTAATATCTAAATGATATGACTCATGTAAATAAGGCACACCTTCTTTTTTGGTATCCTACGTTATCAGAACATTATAAATAATTCTGCTTATCTTGTAGTAGTTATTAGGATGGTTGAACTTCTGTAATGTTTCCCAGGGTGTGTGTGAGTAAATGACAAAGCACACTGGAAAGGACTTGTGTTGGTCAGTTGGGAATGTCATTAGTCATATTACCTGTTCAGGATTGTTGGTGGGCCCTAGGGTGGAGACCATGTGTCTATGAGAAAACTAGTGTTATCTTGTGGGCCAGGACCAGATAACCATGTTAAGGCGATGTGGTTGTGTTTTCACCAGCACCCAGTTGTCACATATAAGGAGTTAAAACTGAGGTTTTGGTGGATTAGTATGGAATATAATTTGGTTGAGTTTGTTTTAATGATATTAAACTGTCAGAAAGTTAAGGAAGAACATCAAGGGATAGCTTGGAGTAGTGATTAGGATTAGTGACCTTATGGGAATTTTACCATGGTGTGTGTGAGTGAGGAAAAAGAACACTAGAAAGGACATGTGTTTGTCTGTGTGGAATGTCATTAGTCAAATGACCCATTCAGGCATGTGGGTGGTCCATATGGTTGGCACCACATATCTGCGAGGATACTGGTGGTATCTGGTAGGTTAGTACCATGCGAACATGTTACGAAAGGGTGGTTGTGCTGTCACCAGGACCTAGTTGTCACATAAAGTGTTAAATGTGTGGTTTTGGTGGATTGGTATGAAATAGAATATGGTTGGGTATGTTTCAATGTTATTAAATTTACCAAAATTAAAGAAAAACATCAAGGGATTGATAATATGTTGCAATAATTCTTTATCCTAGTGTGTAAATGGGAGCGGATAGAAATTGAATTTTTTATAGGTCCCCTAAGAATGGTTCGGAAACATTATGCCATGTGGGTGATAATAGATAATCTCACAATGTAGGTTCAGTTCGTCCATATTAAAGAAACTCATAAAGTGGAAATTCTATCCAATATTTATATCCATGAAGTTATAAATAGACATGATTTACCCATTTTGATAGACTCGAATATAGATCTAAGGTTCAAATCATTTTCTAGAAATCAGTATAGAAATTCACATGAACACTGTTGACTATGAGTACATTGTATCCAACTCATATGGATTGTAATTCCAAAAGGAAAATATATATGTTGTACTACATGTTGTGGTGTTTTATAATGGATTTTAGTGGCTCATGGGAATTGTATATACCCTCAGTGGAGTTCTCATAAAATAACAGTTCTCATCCCTCAATACAAATGTCTCTATTTAATGCAGTTTATGGGCGTCCATCTCGTACTCCAATTTTTTTATGGAAAAAAGTGATACATTATTAATTGGTACAAGCCATGTCTATGAAAATATGGAAAATATTCTATTGATAATAATGTGGATGAATAAGAATCATAGTCGTCTGAAATCATATGGAGATCATCGACAATGACTATTTTCGTACGCATTGTGTGAGCATGTGTTCTTGAGGATCTCTCAGAGGTTTAGATGTAGAGACCCCAAACATGAAGTACATGGACCTTACATTACTTTTTTGGAATACTTAATACATAACAAAAACCAACACCCAAGGACCGTAATAGTTTAGTGTCTTTGGAATCTCAGAACATAATCTTATAATCATGATGAAAGATCATCAACATCTACCATAAAGAGCTTCCCCTATTGTTTTCTTACCTAAAACCTTTATTTATATCATGGGGAAAAGAAAACATATAAAGGGGGAGATAAAATTCTCATTAAGGGTAAGCATGGATAAAATAAAACAAACCATATACATTTGAACATAAAAACATGTATATAAAGTTTAAACATAAAATTCATGAGCAATGACATAAAACAAGGCAGCATGTAAGGCATAGATCATAATGGAAAATCAATCATCAAAAAATATCATGTGAATAAATCATGTAATTGTGTAAAACCATTAATCACATGATATGATTTCAATAGTATCCAAGGCATTGCTGCCAAGACCATCTTAGTGGACAAATACCCTTTCTGAATCGAGTTCACTCCTTGTTCCATTCCTGTAACACTAAACCAGATTAACTTACAGTTCCAACCATGTCGATCTCATGAGATATAAATCTATAGCCAATGAATTGGAGGGAGATATAGGTCTCACCCATCTCATAATGAAATCAGTCTTACTTGTGCTACAACATAAACATAAATCATTCATCATAACCCAAAGAATTAAATTGTTTTTAAAAACATCATCTCATCATAACGTAATCCAAATAAAATAAATTGATATAATTTCATCAAAATAAAAGTGAAACCATGTAAATCATAGAGACATTATACTTGAAACATAATCATACTAAATAATGTCACCTTAGATGGAAAATAGTTTTCACAAAACACGTGGAATGAATTCATGAGTAAAATATCATTTCATCTTCAAAATCATTTTTTTCTCAACATGCCGTGCAATTTAAAAAGAAAATAATTTTTTTTAAATTATCATGAAATATTGGATAGTAAGCTTAATTGAAATAAGGCGTTATAAAAATGTAAAAACTCGTTCATCCCGTATAAGTTAAAAAACATTATCCTCATACTTTTGACAGAAAATTCAAAAAGAACCTCGTAGTGTAAACATAAGAAAGATTTTTTCCATACCATGGGGTAAAAGTCAAAATGGGTAAAAAGGGATTTAAACATAATGAAAACAATTTTAGAAAACATGGACATGGATGATAAATATAATCCCTGTAAATACTTACGAATAAACAATCTTCGATAAAAACGAGATTGGAAGAGTTATCCCTTACCTTTTGTCAAATTTCTTCTGTATGTGTCTGAGACTATTGTATAGTGGGTTTAAACATATTATTAACTTGTAACAGAACCATAATAATATTTATGATATCATATATGATTCACAAACGACTTTATATTATCCGTTTATTTTTCAATTTCATGTTAATGTAGTGTTTTGGGTAAAATCATTTCATTTATCATCCATGTTTTGACTTGTAATTATTAATATGATTACTTAGATCATGATTATTGAATTCCAGAATATAAAACATGATTTATATATAATATATATTCATAATATACATATATATAATAGATTGATAAATGGAAATAAATAAACCGTTCATGGAGACAGTAGGCCATACGTACACATGAACACTATTTTCGTTTCCATATTAAATTTAATAGATGTAAGAAAATAACATAAACATAAATCTAGTATCATTAATATTTCATATAATTCATGACTACTTATTTTATATACATTATTATAATTCTTCAATTGTTAACATGGAAAATGAATCACATCGCGTCGTGGGGACAGTAATCCGTACGTCTGCACGAGCAATGATATCATTCGAATATTTACTGAATGGAATTGGAGTGGATGATATAATAAATTAGAATTAGTATGATTTTATAATAATCATATATAGTTATTATTTATGCCATCATACACATCCAAATAAGGTGGTGGTGGAAAACAGATTGCACCACAAGTGGATATGGTATTCCATACGTACGCACGTGCAGTGATTTCATTTTCCATAGGATAGATAGAAGATGAAATAGGGTTGTTTCAAATTGATAATAACATATCAGAATATAATTAATATCGATTTTATTACTTTATAATTAAACAAATAATGAAGAGGAAGTATAAGAAGAATGAAACTTGAGAGAGTCACTAGAAGAGATTACCTCTTCCTCGACGAACCTCCTTTAAGCTTCTTCTTATGGCACTAGAGTTGGTCTTTTGAGAAAACAAGAACCTCTATGATATAACTAGATAGCTTGAGAAGAGTAATTGGTAGGGGTTGGCCGAACATCAATGCTCAAAAGGGTGTTAAGAGAAGAAGGAATGGGTGACCTTTTTATAAGGGAGTGGGGCACCTTTGGTAACTAAGAAATATTAATTTATAATAAATTAAACCTCAATTAAAAACCACCAAAAATGTCACAAATCCAAATATTAGATACAATATGGTTGTAATCTCATCAACCAATAAAATTCAGACATGTTGGGAATTTATTTTATACATTATCAACTTGATTTATCATTATTTAATCTATTTAATTTTATTTGTGGTAATAAGATTCTAATTTTTAGATTGTTATAAATAATTTCTAATGTGTAGTGAATTGTCCATAATTGGAGAATTTATGACATTTTCAACCATATAAATTTCAATTTATAATTTTTAAATCTTTTTGTGATTTCTAAACAATTTTATAATATGTTATTTTTATAATATAACAATAGTGTCAATTTTGACATTATTTATTTATTTTAATTTAAATAAAAGCCACATAGAGGATATATTCTAAAAAATATTTTCATAGATTTATAAAATGTCAAATTTGTCTATATAATTTGTGGATCACATTAAATAGTTCATATAATATTTATTTTAATATTTTTAAAACCATTTATTTGGTATATCTTTTTATAAATTAGTTATTAAAAAAATTTTGAATAATTATTTAATAAAATTATTTGTTGCATTTAAATTAAAAATAAAATCCTATGATGAATTTAAATCTCATGTATTTTATAATAATACTTTTACTCGAATTTATCATATTAAAATCACAACATTTAAATAGTTATCTTTATTAAATTATGAATGTGACAACTTTGGAATTATTTAAAATAAAATAATATAAGTGTCATAATATTCTTTATAAGGATCAAAATGGTCACCAATTTGTCCATTAGATGACTATAGTTTATATATACACCACCAATAACTCTTGTCTTTGTTTTTGGGCCTCTTGATGTGTATTATTATTTCAATAAAAACTATATTATTGATTTTTCACAAAATAAATAATTTCGGCATCATTAATGTATAAGACAATAAGGTAAATAAATAATTTTTAAAAATTACATATTATTTACTATGATAAAAATAAAATTTGAAGCATTCAAATGAGTATTTATAACCGAATTTATATTCTATATAACTTTATTTTAAAAATATTTTAATTATTAATGTTTGAGTGAGACATATTTCACTTTTTTTTTAAATAAAATAAATTAAATGCCTTAATCACGTCCAAGTGGGTCCCAATAGATTCCATTTCAACCAAAATATTCCATAGGATGAAATATAATCATCCAATTATATTAAGAGAAGTGTTAAGGTAATTTTATAATATTATATTTACCCTCAATTACTTGATTTACCTTTAACTATGGTGAATAAAATTTACCATAGTTACTATTCATAGTGCCGAAAAATAAAAACAATATCCAATTAACATAATATAGACCTACTTATTCCAAATATGGAATCCACTTTTCCTAATTCAAATCACAGATGTTTTAGAAATTGATTTAAAATTAATCTTGTTGCTAAAAAAATGAGTTTTAAATGTTAAAACATTGCAAAAGATTGAAATGATTTTACCTATGAATTCAATGTAAAATAAATGCTAATTACATAAGTTATATTAAATGGTAAAAATATATTCTATTTATACTTTAAAATCATTCAATATTATAATTCAACCATATAAATTATCTCAATGAAAAAAAGTTGTTTTTAATTAAAATTTAGCGTATTTTTAATATTCGTCAAAATAAGAAACTTATCAGAAAAATATAAAAAAATTATACAAAGTAAATTCATATACCCTGATTCAAAAGTAGAATTTTATTTTTTCAAATTTTACATATAAAAATTTCAAAAACTAAATTTAATGTCAGTGTGCCATCAAAAGGCGAAAAAACTCCATTTTTTAAAAAATACTTGTTTTACACGGAAAATTTATTTTGTTCTCATACCATGTTTTTGAAAATGTTTAAGATGAATAATAATGTTATAAAATTAAATATGTAGTTAACACTATTAATAACTTCTAGTTTATAATTATATTATAAGAATATATCATTGTTTAATGTACTCCGGTATTGCGTACAACACACGCTATCGATGAAGGTCACGATTGCGTGTAATGCAAGCCAAGTCAGGGTTGTGTGTAGTGAAAGACTTATTTTTTGTCGCATATGAAAAAATCAAACCATATTTATTTTATACATTGTGTATATATATATACACTCAATTTTGTGTATAATAACTACTATTAAACAAATTTGAAATTGTGTGTAACACGATACAAGATTAGTGTTGCGTATACTGCAAGATAATACGGTGTTGCGTATAGCGCAAGATAATCTTGTTGTAGAGTACAAAAGAAGATATAAAATTAAAAATAATAAAACTTATAAAATCTTGGGGTATTACATTCTACCCCCGTTAAAATGAATTCCACCCTCAAAATTAATCGGGGTAATAAATGGATTATTACATGAGAGTTTCTTTCATAGAAACCCACATTGTAAAATGGAATATAAAAAATTATCTTTAAAAACTAAAGTATGAAATGTAACGGTTACCCAAATTAACTAATCATTAAGTTTCCATAAATTAGAACATAGGTGAAAATATGGATAAGAAAGAGTAATCTGACCCTCATGTTCTAATGGAGAGTGGTAGAAAACATGGCTATGAAAAAGCCAAGAATCACAAAGATATAAATTTGTGATGATCTATGGTACCATCTGATTCATCATATATGAGGACTCTAGGATAACATTTTTTTAAAGTTCATTTCCTTTTAGTTGAAGAATTAGAATTAGAAGAAATACTTTTTTTATTTCGGTACAATCTTTCCGTTGATTGTGCCATGAACAATTTCCACTTCATATCTTAAAGAAATGAAGTTGAATTTTTCATTCTTGAAGTTTTAGTAGATAATGTAATAGAATAATGGGTCATTCCATCTAGCTCAAACAAAAGGGTAGAAATAGTTATCAAATATACATAAGCCCATCTATGTTGAGGTTAATCGTATATGATTCTAAAAATGGACTTATACTACATCTATCATAACGATTAATAAAATAAAAATAATTTCTACTAACCAGGGACTTCCTGTAGGCCATTGTTAGGTTATAAAGGAATGTCACATTTTGGTTTTGGGTTTGATTCCCACATCCATGTCTGACGTGATTGGTTGTTGCCCGTCCTGCAGGTTGTCCTTTTCTAAAACTACACTTTTATAACATTCCAGAAATAGTATCGAAAAAAATTTCTATATATAAAAAATGTTATCTTATGTCCAACATAATCCATTTCAAATATTTAGGCTTCTCAAAAATACCTCTATCCACTCTCATAGTATAATGAAAACCATTAAAAGAAATTTCATCAACCACGAATGTGAATACCATCATTTATCTACGATATATCATAAGATATATCTTTTTGGTTACATTCCAAATTTGATAATACCTTAATCAAGTATTCTTTTGAAAAGTTGAATACCCATTGATCATTAGTGAAAACATGAATGATATCAAAAGTTTACTCATTCCACATACCAAAATCCCAAAATTTCTATATACTCAAACCACGATATAACAATGTCCTTATATCAGTCAATAGATCATTAATACTATCAAACATTTCATTATCTCTTTATCCCTTCATTATGTGCATATCATATTCTTTCCAAAGATATCTGAATAGCCTTTCATGATTTTTGGTACCGTTAAACATACGACCATGCTTATTCTCTTCATGGGTCATTCCCTTAGGGAATTGTTTTGAATAAAGCCCATACATTCCACATTTAAAACATTTAACCATTGTTGATGTCTTAGGAATACCATTATCCTTGTACATGGAGGTAACTGAACCTTTTCCATTGTATTTACTGACTTAGTGTCCTTCATTTCCACACCCAAAGCATCTTCTAGTTACTTTGAAACATTATCCTTGGTGCTTCTTCCCAATGATTAAATGAGGGAAAATTGAACATTATTTCCTCTATGATCATCATGAAACTCTATATTTATCTAATTAGCTTAGCCAGGAAACATACCAAAGTTGAGATTATTGATCATATTATGAGAATTCTGTTTAGGAATAATAATGATTTTTAGACATCCCAATCCCGTTTCATTTGGTTACTGATGAAGATTATCATTCCATTGTCCATCATATTCTCCATTAACATGAATCCTCCAGTTTCATGCCATTTCTAAAAACCCAAAAAAAATCATATGAGAGGAAAAACAACATAATCAAGGGGGAGTTCTATCAATATCTAACATCTTAGGATTAATTATACAATTTTACCCTATTTCTAGGACTATAACCTATTCTTTTACTTAACCTTAGGGACATCCCTTAAAATACCTAAGAAATATCTCTAGGGATCTTGTTAAAGTTTTCGCATCCTAGTTTCCAAAGGATGACTAAACCTTTCCTCTGATCCCAACTGTTGAGACACCAAACATGACGTACATTGAAATTACTTTACTTTTGTGGAATACTTAATACATAAAAAAACCAACACTAAAGGACCATAATACTTTAGTGTCATTGGAATCTCAAAACATAATCTTCTAATCATGGTGAATGATCTTCAACATCTCCCATAAAGATTTTCCCCTTTTGTTTTCTTACCTAAAACCTTTCTTTATATGCTGGGGAAAATAATACAAATAAATGGTGATCTCAAATGCTCAGTAAGGGTAAGCATAGAGAATATAAATCAAACCATATACATTTGAACTTAAAAACATGAACATAATGTTTAAACATCAAAATCATGAGCAATGACATAAAACATGGAAGTACGTAAGGCATAGATCATAATGGAACATAAATCATAATAACATAGCATGGGAATAAATCATGTAACTGTGGAAAACCATTAAGCACATGATATTACTTCCATAATATCCTAGGCATTGCTTCCAAGACCATATTAGTGGACAAAGCCCCTTTCTGAATTGAGTTCACTCCACGTTCCATTCATGTAACACTGAACCAGATTAACATCCAGTTCCAACCATGTCTATCTCATGAGATATAAATCTTTACCCAATGAATTTGAGGGAGATATAGGTCGCACACTTCTCATAATGAAATAATTCTTACTTGTGCTACAACATAAACAGAAATCATTTATCATAACCCAAAGAATAAAATGGGTTTCATAAATATCATCCCATCATAATGCAATACTAATAAAATTAATGGACATAATTTCATCATAATAAAATTGAAACAATTTAAATCATAGATACATTATAAGTTAATCACAATCATACTAAATTATGTCATCTTAGATGTAAAATAGTTTGGACAAAACATTTGAAATTAATTCTTGAGGAAAATATCTTTTCTTCTTCAAAATAATTTTCTTTTCTCAACATGGCGTACAATTTTAAAAGAGAATAATATTTTTTGAATATTATCATGAAATCTTGGATAGTAAGCTTCATGGAAATAAGGATTTATAAAAATTTAAAAACTCGTTCATGCCGTATGTGTTAAAAAAACATTCTCCTAGTACTTTATCGGGAAAATTAAAAAACTGCCTCATAGTGTAAAAAAAAGAATGATTCCTTCCATACCATAGGGTAAAAGTAAAAATGGGTAAAAATGAAATTAATCATACATGATAAAATTTTTAGAAAACATGCAAATGGAAGATAAATATAACCCCAAAAAATAATTACGATTAAACAATCTCGTATAAAATTGAGATTGGAAAAGTTATCGCTTACCTTTTGTCCAATTTCTTTCATATGTGTCTGAGACTCCTATATAGTGGGTTTAAACAAATTATAAACCTGTAACAGAACCATAATAATATTTATTATATCATATATGATTCACTTACAACTCTATATTATCCTTTCATTTGTCAATTCCATGTTAAAGCAGCGTTTTTGGTAAAATTGTTTCGTTTATCATTCATGTTTTCACTTGTAATTATTCATATGATTAAATAGATCATGATTACTTAATTCTAGAATTTAAAACATGATTTATATATAATATATATTCAGAATATTCATATATATAACAAATCGATAAATGGAAAGAAATACATCGTTCCTGGAGATGGATGGTAGTACGTACGCATGAACGTTGTTTTCATTTCCTTATTAAATTTAATAGATGTAAGTAAATAAAATATACATAAATATAGTATCATTAATATTTCATATATTTCATGATTACTTATTATATATACTTTATAATCATTCTTGAATTTTTAACATGGAAAATGAATCTCTTCGCGTCATGGAGACGGTAATCGGTACGTACGTACGAGCAATGATATTGATCCCATATTTATTGAATGGAATTAGAGTGGATGATATAATATCATCGAATAGGTATGATGTTATAATAATCATATATAGTTATTCTTTACACCATTATACACATCCATGTAAGGTGGTGGTGGAAAACACATTACACCACAGCGTGGAGATGGTATTTCATACGTACGCATGCGCGGTGATTTTAATTTCCATAGGATGGATAGAAGGTGAATTAGGGTTGTTTCATATTTATAATAGCATATCAGTATATAAGTAATAATTATGTTATTACTTTGTAATGAAACAACTAATCAAGAGGATGTAGAAGAAGAAAGAAACATGAAAGAGTCGGTAGAAGAGATTACATCATCCTCGATGCACCTCCTTTAAACTTTTTAGCGCACTACAGATGGTATTTTGAGAAGACTAGAACCTCTATGATATAACTAGAGAGGTTGTGAACAATAATTCGTAGGGTTTGGTCGAGCTTCAAGGCTGCAAAGGGTGTGAAGAGTGGAGGGAAGGGTGCCCTTTTTATAAGGGAGGAGATGGGCACCTTTGGTAACATAACCAATATTAATTTATAATATATTCAACATCACTTAAAAACCTCCAAACTAACTCAAATCCTAAGAATATATGAGATAGGTTTGTAATCACATTAAAAAATAAAATTTAGACATGTTGGTAATTTATTTTAATCATTATCAACTTGATTTATCCTAATTTAATATATTTAATTTTATTTCTGATAATAAGATTCTAATTTTTAAATTGTTATAAATAATTACTTATGTGTTGGGAATTGTCCATAATTGGATAATTGATGACATTTTCAACCATATAAATTTATATTTATAGTTATTAAATCTTTTTTTGATTTTTAAACAATTTTAAAATATATTTATTTTTATAATATAATAATAGTGTCAATTTTGAAAATATGCATTTATTATAATTTAAATAAATTCCACACAGAGGATATATTCTAAAAAATATATTTAATAGATTCCTAAAATGTAAAATTTTCTAGAAAATTAGTGGAGCACATTAAATAGTTCATATAATATTTATTTTAATATTTTTAAAAACATTTATTTGTTAAATCTCTTAATAAAATAATTAGTACAACATTTCAATATAATTATTTAATATAGTTATTTGTTGCATAAAAATTAAAACTAACATCCTATGATGAATAAAAATATCATAGATTTTTTTTAAATACTTTTAGTGGAATTTATCATCTTAAAATTACCACATGTAAATAGTTATATTTATTAAATTATGAAGGTGACAACTTTGGAATCATTTAAAATAAAATAATATTAGTGTCATAATCTACTTTATAAGGATCCAAATGGTCACCAATTCGGAAATTGGATGATTAGGGTTTATATATACAGTAGAAATAAGTCTTGGTTTGGTTTTTGGGCCTTTATATGTGTATTATTATTTCAATAAAAACTATATTATTGATTTTCACTAAATAAATAATTTCTGCCTCATTAATGTATAAGTTAATAAGGTAAATAAATAATTATTAAAAATTACAAATAAATTACCATGATAAATAAAATCATTTTATATTTCAAATGAGTATTTATAACCGAATTTATATTCTGTATAATCGTATATTAAAAATAGTATAATTATTAATGTTTGAGTGAGACATATTTCACTTTATTTTAAATAAAATAAATTAAATGTATTAATGACATTGAAGTGGGTTCCATTGGATTCCATTTCTACGAAAATATTTCATAGGACTATAGATAATAATAAAATTATATTAAGAAAAGTTTTAGGGTAATTTTAAAATATTATATTTAAACTTAATTACCCGATTTACCTTTAAATATGTTAAATGAAATTTAACGTAGTTACTATTCATAGTGCCCATAAATAAAAATTAGCCTATTAACAAAATTCGGACCTAATAATTCCAAATATTTAATCCATTTTCTTAATTCAAATCATTGAAGTTTCAAAAATTAATTTAATATTAATCCTGTTGTTAAGAAAACGAGTTTTAAAAGTTAAAACATTGCAAATGATTGAAATGATTTTACCTATGAATTCAATGTAAAATCAATGCTAATGACATATGTTATATTAAATGGTAAAAATATATTCTATTTATACTTTAAAACCATTAAATATTATAATTCAACCATATTAATTATCTCAAGGAAAAAGGTTATTTTTAATTAAAATTTAGCGTATTTTTACTATTCATCAAAATATGAAACTTATAAGAGAAATATCAAAAATTTATCCAAAGTAAATTTTTTTACCCTGATTCAAAATAAGAATTATATTTTGTCAAATTGAACTTATAAACATGTCAAAAACTAAATTAAATTTCGGTGCGCCATCAAAAGGATGCAAAACTGTATTTTTTTAAAAATACTTATTTTACCTGAAAAATTTATTATGTTCTCATACCATGTTCAAGAAAATGATTAAGATGAATTATAATGTTATAAAATTAAAAATTTAGTTAATAATATTCATAACATCTAGTTTATAATAATATTATAACCATATATCAATTTTTAGTGAACCCCAGTATTGCGTACAACACACACTATCGAGAAAGGTCACGATTGCGTGTAATGCAAGCCAAGTCAGGGTTGCCTGTAGTGAAAGACTTCTTCGTTGTTTTGTATAACAAAATCCAATCATATTTAATTTATACACTATGTATATAAAAATACACTCAATGTTACATGGAATGAATACTATTAAACAAACTTGAAATTGTGTGTAACATGATCCAAGATTAGTGTTGCGTATACTGCAAGCTAATAAGATGTTGTGTATAGTGCAAGATAATCTTGGTGTAGCGTACAACAGAAAATATAAAATTAAAAAGAATATATCTTATAATATCTCGGGGTATTACATTTTACATCATCATTTGGGGTAGAATGGAATGTTATCTTCTCGATAAATTGTCACTTTAGAGAAACATGAATAGTGCGGAGAGGTGGAATATCAGGTTCCACTACCACTATAGTTCAGTTCGATGCATAATGTTTTCCATGTATCTTAGTTGAAAAAGTATCAACCTGATCCTGACCGTGTGATCAAATGAATCCACGTTGAACTATATAAGGATTCACGGGGCTACACAATGTATTTTGTGGGAGGAGAATCGGTGTAGTGTGGGTACTATGAAAACATGATCAGATTCAGGAAGAGGCTTGGGAATGCGAGAAGGAAAAAAAAAAGAGTAATGGACATAACTATTCCAGGTAAGTGATAGTTTTCTATAATCCAAGGATGGAATGACCAATGGTGGGGATAATGTTGTACCTCTAGTTTCTATAATATAACTATTTAATTATGGTTTTCTTGTTTATTAAGTATAAAGATGACAAAAGGGACTGTTTGGGGATCTTTTAGGATGTTTTGGTTCTAAAGGGGAAGCATATATGTGACACACAATTTGTCATAAATGTGTAGAATCATAGGATAAACAATGAATAGTTGTAGAAGTTGGATAATATCTTTAGTATGGTGGGAAAATGATTAAATAGGTCATATGAGGGTCTTTCCAGGAAGTAGCTAACACATGGTTATCACTAGTTTTTTCCAACCATGCAACTAAACTGTGTACAATGTTAATGTGAGATCCTAGAAAATATGATGTCACATGTTATTGACCCTATAAGTTGAATTTTTCACCAAAAAACCCCTTAATTTGGATTCATATATATTTATGGATTTAGAACCTCTACTAACTGAATTGAATTTGATCTTGGAGCCTTCGCGTTATGATTTGAAGTTGGTTTCTTGAGATATGTCATCATTATTCACTATTCATATCAAATTTTCATAGATCCACTTAGATATACTTCTTGTGTCCCCTAATTTTCATAGATATACACTCTTTATTGATAGATCTTAGATTATGGGTGTCAAATATGATGAGTACTGGTATCTTTTTTATAAGATAAGTGATCTATGGTAGATTCATTGATTTCATACACAACTTTCAGAATGTTCATCATCGATTTTGAATTTTCATCAACATAGTTGGGGTAAGTGGACTATATTCTTACTCCACCTAGTAGAACATATTATAATTGTTTCAATGAGAATGATTTTATGGAATCTTATTATGAATTGGTTTCTAGATTCTTGTTAGAGAGCACTTCGGGGATGGATTGTGGAAAGGTGAAAAAGTGGTGTTATTGAATAAAGTGATTGATTCATGATTTTGAAATGTTATTTTTCAAAAAAATTGGAATTTCCTTGGATTAAAGTGTTTTCAATGAAAATTATTATCTTGATGAGAGATAAAAATTGAGTAGAATTGGATTTTTTAATAGTTTTCAATTAAAGAATCATTTTATTATAATGGTTTTAATTGGGTTATATGAAATAGATTTGGAATAAATGGGTTGTGTGAGTTCATGTTTGATGTTCCCTTGAATATGGGTCGTGTACTAGTGGTTTAAAAGGTGCATGTCCCTGGATCGGGTGATTGTGTTATTGGGACATACAATAATTGGATTAGAGACTACTCATGAGTATGGAACTATTAGACAAGAAAGCATGTGTGGGTCTGTGGTGAACAAAATAATTGTTTTAATCGTTATTTTGTTTTTTTAATATGAATTTATACAACATTAGATTAAATAGAACTTGTTTAATCTTAGTAATATATGGTTTTATAATTTATTTACATTTAGATATACATTTTTGTGTGAGATTGTTTTATATAAATGGTTTTATATAAATGTTGTTAATTTTTATATCCTAGTGGATTGAGTTGGGAGGTCATTGGGTAATGGATACCGAGTTTTTTAATCACCACTTCTATGGTAAAATGGTGATTTTTCATATGCTATCTTATGGGACATGGGAAAATGTAATGTATCAAACATATTTAGCACCACCATATCATATTTGGGTTGTTTGGTGATTTGAGCATAGATCTTGTTGATCATTCGGTATTGTTTTTTATTTATGGTGATTACTTTTCTCGATGGTGTTTATATTTATATTTTTTTTGTCTTTATATGTAGTAAAAATTCATGTTGCATTGATATAAATTAAGTGGATAAGTGGTATTTATTTTATTCATTAATTTTATAGTGAGTTGTTTGGTTGTGGTTTGATGTGTTAATAGTTTTAGTTCTGAGATGGTAAATCATCCCCCACATTCATTTGAAACCCTTCAACATTTATTTGATGCCTTTGTCATCTTGTGAATATTTCTTAAGGCCATGTATCACCCTCCCACATTCTAAGGACAATGAGGAGAATGGGGGATGTTACATAACATGTGTTGGATCTGGTATTTATGTCCTTTATAATGAATCATGGAATAGAACATGAACTATTGAATAAATAGATAGAATACCCAATACGAAGGCTATATATTCTATTTTATCATGTATATAAAATATACCAATACACATGGGGCATAAATTTTCATTTTTGACCAAATCATATAGAATCATTCCATTTTGGATAATTCATGAATACAATATCACTAAAATAAAATTTCATGTTTTAACTTTTGTATTCATCATTACACTTTTTAAAAATCTTCATTATGATAATATGATCATGAATAGTATATACATTAATAGTTGTCTCCTCTAAATGCTATGGAAATTTTTTTTTTACCTAACTTCATAAAAACATGTGGGATTGTGGTACCTCATTCCTTACAATGATTTAGATAGTTCTGTAGGGTTACATGAATGTATGCTATTATTATATAAAAATTTAACAAAATGTAGATACTGATCCCATATTCATTAGAATTCAAATAACATGTTATCATCCATTATTAATATGTCCATATAATCCAATGATACTATCCAAAATTATGGTTGTTGTAAGTAGTGATTTAGTGTATTTCCACATCGATATCCCTGTGATGAAATCTCCAAAATCATGATCTTAACAATGTTTCAGGATCTAATACAGTTGAAATAAGATCCCCATGAATCCATGTGATTTCTTTCATATATTTTCATGACTAGATCTAATTGGGAAGTTATTCTATTGTCTCTTATAAATTATATAACTTGTATATATGATCTATGATAACTAATATAGAACAATTCTTTGAGATTGAATTTGTGAGTCCAATGAATAATTCTGCTATAACACTTTCCCACATCTGCATATGTATAGGAAAGGGATTCTTGACTTCCTTAAGATGTTGTATTTAGGCCTTCACCTATATTTATACATAACCACTATAAGTGTATTAAAAAAATTATTCCTTATACTATTCCATAAGAATTGGTCTCTCAAATCAATATACCTCATTTTAATACCATGTTTTATAGTGAAATATTAGTTATGATATTAATATTACATATCCTTCATTATGTATGCTATGTATGGAAGACATAATCCCTTACCAAAAAATAACACTCCCCCTTTAAAGATAGAATATACTAATTTTATATCATACATTTATTTAGTATTCATTTTTATGTTCTGAACAACCTACTTGCGATTCATTATCATTTATAGTAATTATGGTTTATAAATTACTATGCAGATGATGAATGGATTCACTTACCTAAAAATCACCAAATCAATATTTTCTATATATATGTATTTAGGATCATTTTCAATCCCCATCATGGTTATAACTCCATTATACCACCATATGAATGAATCAAAAAACATTTTTCCATCTAAGGGTGGTAATTTAATGTTAAATCATAGTCTCTATGTAGATGAAATCGTCATTATTGCCTCATATTATACTCCTCTAAGTGAAGATGTCATTCAATATCTTATGATATATATATATATCTATATTGCATCATTCATCATAGTGGTACTGTCTCTGAATTTTCAATGAAAATATCGCTGATGAAATTTAATGATCACGAGTAAGATAGTTATTTTCCATAAATTTTTAATTTATTTATAGCATATGAAATCAATCTATCATTCTTCATTATGATACAAAAAATCCCATTGTTCAATGCACTCTTACATATTATAAATCCATACATATATATCATATGACTTAATAGGAATGCATTAATTATTCCTCTATTTATCTATAAAAAAATTCATAAATTCCCATGACAATGTGAATTTAACCCCTATATATGTTAACATGGTTAAGGTGTTATCCAAACAGGAAAAAATATTGATTAATCCACTGATAGAACCCTATATGTTGATGAAAAATTTTATCATAGTTTTGTTCAAAATTATATGTCATTATTTTACTACCTTTGACTTTGATGGGTCAATATGAATTCCATAGAGACAATATACCCACTATAATAATATTCATCCTTATTAAATTCCCAATTACTATATTTCACATGAAATTAATTTTCCATAAGGGTCTATACAATTTTTTTCAGTTAACTCTCATACTCTCCATTTATCATTGTTTATATGAAGATATAATCAACGGATATCACCACTTTATTATCAAAATAATCCTTTAATACCCTACTACAAATATTTATAAATAAAGAAGCTTCATTATTATATCCAAAAGGAATTACCAGAAATTAAAAATGTCCACAGCATGATCAAAACTAATTCATTACTATATAATAATTCTCCACCATTAACTAATGATAACCATAATCTATATTGATCGTTATAAATTATTTACATCCATGAAGTTTATGAAATAAGTCGTCAATTTATGGAATAAGATACATATTATTTATATTAATGGAATGTTCTTCTTATAATTTATGCACACATTCTAAGAGGGTATTTCTATTTCATAAATAAAAGAGAGGATCCTAATGGTAAAATACTATGACCAATAAATTCTGTATCAAAAACATCATGGACATATTTATTCAACTACAAAACACCATTATATCCATTATATCTGGCGTTTTGTATATAGTTCTTCCATCCTGAATGATTTCCAAATGGAATTCAACTTCATACTGTATTGGATGACATTGTAATAAGTCCTAAAAATAACTACTTATTTTTTTAACATGTTTTCATAATATATTTATTGAAAATTATGTATTTAGGGATAATACATGATCTTCCAATATTCATTGAAATTAGGTAAAGAGAGCTAATTGGGGAGGATGCAAACATGATATAGATGAGAAAAATTTCACTCGAAACAAAATATTGTTCACATAACATTCATGAATCATAGTCACATTCTCATTGAAAATTATTTTTTTATTGTAAAAATTATTCCAATACCTACAAAAGAATATATTAATTTCAAACATTGGGATTATAACTATGTTATAAAATTAGTTAACACATTCATTATAACTGAAAATTACGAACACATATTTTTTTTAATTAGATTTCTACTAGATCTATCAATTAATAATTGTCATATTAGGGTGATAGGTAATGAAATAATGATTGTTGAAAACAATATGGATTTATAAGAGTTCATATATTTGTAATCCAATATAACATTTGGTAATATTGAGGTAATGATGAATGTTCCTACCACCGTATCATTTAGAAATTTAACATCAACTGTGGTAATTGCATAATTTAAGCCTTTCACCGCAGTGTTTTTTGTGATGTATATTAAAATGAATATTGTTTCAATGTATTTTATAATGTTAAATATCATTTCAATTTAAAAAATGAAAATAAATTGATTTTTTCATTCCCATAACTTCATGAAATATAGGTACTTTTTCCATCACATGAATGAAACATTGGTTTATTTCTCAGAAGACCAAGGGTAATTTTTCACATAGTTAACTTATTTGGGAAATACCATCATTAAATTCTCCCCATTTTCCCAATTATTCATCTAGTAATGCATATCATACATACTATTCTTTGGATTATCCTATAATTACATATTTTTTGTAGAACCCTTTTTAAGTCAAAATTGATCTTGATACTGTATTGATATATAATGAATTGATCTGAGAGACTAATTCACTTCTATAAAATGGATTAATCAATAAAAAATCAAATAACCATTATTTAAAACCTATTTAAATAGAACAAAACCTCTATAGATATCCTAGAATGTTATCCTCAAACATAGAATTATTATGTTCTTCCATTTATATGAGATTATTGAATTGATTTTTAATTCCTAATACATTAATATGGGGAATGTATGTTTCAATGAATAAATAAATAAAGATCCCCATTACATTGAATTAATAAAATAGTAATCGTTTGTGATTTTAATTAGTTACCAATATTGGTCTATATTTCTCTTGAGAATATAAATTGCCATAATTAATTTTTAATTTTCACTATTCCACAATGTGATGAAGATAATATCTAGGGAATTTTTCCATTATTTCCCAATATATATTAATCATCATATTTTATAATGTGGATATATTACATGGTTTTGTCAAATTATATTCACCATTATTCCCACCAATAATTCAAAGATATCAAATTTATGAAACTACACTCCATGATCCTAGATCTAATATTTATATAACATTATTAGAATACAACAACTGATTTCCAACTATACATTAAAATATTGTAGAGAAGTAAATAATGATGTATATAAACATATCATTTAAAAAAGATACAAAATGAACACATTGTGGTAAAACTATTACCCATTATATCATATCATAAAAAATTTCACATAGTTCGCCTCTTGTTTTCTTGTGGAAGAGAAAAAAGGATGAGATCAGAAGCTATTTAAGGAGTAGAAAACATTGGATTTCATGAAAACATAGAAATGGAAGACATATTATAGTAGTAAAAATGTATGATAATAAATTGTATTCCACTAAACATGATGGAATCATATATACAAGCTAGTACATCCAAAACATGTAGAAAAATAATATATAATCTCATACTAAAGAAATGTATTATATCATATATCAGATCATAACATCAAAATGTCTTTATAAGACACTATCATGTTATGGGAATTGGTCTTCAAAAAATTCATTTTTTTATGATGAGATCAGTTGATGAATTTAATATATATATAATTCTAAGACACACCAATAACTTAATTATGTCAAAGACATTAATGATAAGAGTCAACAAGGATATTAGGATATTTTTGTAAGTATCCTCTTGTTAAATAAAGCATAGTGATTAACACAATGAGAAATAAATATATCAAATAATTTAATATTTAATAGAATAATGTGCATTTCTAGTAGAACACCCATTACTCAACATATATATTTTTCAGTCTCATTAAAGTATAATGATATACCCTTATCAATGAAATAGAACAGTGAAGGTACTTTGAATTTGTTTAGTTATTCATGGAATACGGTAAAAATTTCGAATACATTTCATTAGTAGTAGAATAGGATAATTGTATGAAAATTTTTTATTTATTGTTTATTAGGAGTGATTCAATATTCTAAATCATATCCACAGGGAGTTCCTATCTTATAGTGTAGTCTTAAGATTACTCATTATAAATTAGTGTGGTGAATAAGCAAATTATTATAAAAAAACATTTAGGTGGATTACCCCTTTAATATTTTCTATATCCAAATCCACACTCCAAAATCAATAAATGAAATTAGGTTTTAGAAAACTATGATATCTTTTACATTACCAAATCATATAATGGGTTTTCCACCATTGAAAGTAATCAGTTTTAAAATAGATTTAGTAAAACTAAAATCAAAATTATAGTACATAGGGATTGTGATAGATAGCTATAAATAAATTAAATATAATTATTAATATGGTAAATCTATTCCCTAGAAATATTTTTAACACAGAAAAGGAAATAGGTGTGGACTATTACATGAGACCAAAGACTGAAAATTGAGATCATAATCATTTCTTATGAATTCAGTAAATATTCCATAAAAACTCATTAAAATATTGGGATACAAGGTGGTCATATAATACCATGAAAAAACAAAAATCCTAATATAACATCACATTTACATTATATATACAATATGTAATGGAAAATATGTGAATTAAACAAAACATGTCCCAAATAAAATAATTTGATATAGAATATAATTCCTCTTTTCATTTCTAAAATGAATTTAATTTAAATTCAAGTATCATAAATATATATACCTTTTTCAAATAATTTAAATACTTAATTTTATCCATTTTTGTTTGTGTACATCATAACAAATCATTATAGGCATTAATTATTTTGATATTCAACATTATGAGTTTATTGTTTTTATTATTTATACACATTTTGGGATTGTGGATTTCAGATACATTATTCTTTAAATAGTTGTTGATTAATATTTCAATAATATAAATTTAAGATATGATTAAATAAAATTAATTTTTATTTAAAATTTCATTAAATAGTTAATTAGTCCATATCCTTGAATATGAAATCAATAACAAGTGTGTTTCAATGTTTCCTAATGATCGACATGTATTTTCTAGATTGATGAATTAAATATTGATATAACATATATAGAATCAAATAATAATTATATATATGAGATATTTCTTTATGAAAAAAATATCATATTGTCATTCATGAAGTAAATTCATAGTGTCACTAAATTCATTGGTCAAATTGACCAAAGGGAAACACGCGTTTTTTCAATGGATGGTCATGAGGTTGTTTGGTTGTAATATAATTATAATATAAAAATATTGATCTTATATTGTATTTATTTATGTGATGTATCAAGTTTTCAAGTGATATATAATAAAATGTAATGTATATGAACACATTATATAATTTGATTAAATGGGTTTTCTCTAACAATGATTAATTTAAACAACTGAATTAATGATGATCATTTGGTTTATCATATAATTTATTGGTTTCCCAATATTTCATAAGACAAACATAATGATATAATAAATTTAATGTTTTTTTCACCATATATGAAACCATCAATCATTTTTGGTGATGGAAAATAAATTTTGGTGCACGTGGTGGCAGTAGTCTACATGAATAAACGAATGATGATTCAGTTTTACTAATTGATAGAATAAAAGGATATATCAGAATAATATTGTTAATATAGTAACAATAATTCAAATAAATAATATAAATATAATTAGATTATTCTGTATATAAATTCTTGTAGTGATTGTAATTTTGAGAAAAAATCTATGTATTTTATTATACATGTAGAGGGGGCTTGAATTTTCCAAGGAAGTCACATTTAAAATGAAGTCATTAGAAAAAATTATTTCAGAAAAATTATTTTATAAATTTAATAATGATTTTGGAGTAAATTTATCTCTTTATAGAGGACATTAAGGGATTGGTGTTGGTTGGAGTGATGTAAATGTTACCATTTTATAATTGAATCAAAGGTTATTTTTTAGAGTAACCCTAAAATTTAAAATAATATACGGTTTATATTCAAGGAAAAAAATAAAAAATGCTAAAATGAAGATAAAATACTGAATTTATTTATTAAATTACACCATCCATATTTTTTATATAATTTGATTATTTTTTGTCTATTTTTACAACTTATCTCTGTATCTAATTAACTATGAAAAAATTAATTAATTTTTAACCTCATTAGTCAATTTTACTTATAAAAATTAATATTTAACCTTTTCAAAATACAAAATTTGATAAAAATAATTCAGTCCACTTTTGTAATATTTTTTCTGAATATGTGAAATTTTATGTTTTATATAAACACCCTTATGATGCAATAGCTTTTTAGAAATATAATGTTTTTAAACATTTTGATATTGTATAAGATATTTTATATTATGTGAAAAAATAATTAATGGAATTTTGTTATTATAAATTAAATATATGGGTTGATTGTTACATGGATAACCAAATATGAATGTCCCATGAAAATACATGATTCAAATAAAATACAGAAAATATCTATAATGAAATTAACAGTTTATTTATTTTTAAAATTTATGTAAATTGGTTATATAATTTAAAATAATATTTTAAAAATAATATTTTTTTAATTAATATTTTATTTTAAAAAATGTTTTTAACTTCGACATTGTTCTTTTTAATTATTTATTGATAGATATTTAATGATTTGTGAAATCCATATTGGTCTACTAAAAACATTTTAGAAATATCTAATAAATTCAAAATAAGATTAATTTCATATGTTGAAATAAATAATATCTCTCATCCAATAAATTCAAAATTTAAAATTTTAACATATATATAATATCTTTAGTAGTGGATCCTTTGAATGGGTAGTTTCATTATATTTCAGGATATGGAGTTTATCTTCAATAATAGGGTATCATGTATTAATAATATTCCCAAAAAATCATTTTTAATTTAAATAAATATTCTAATCAACTCATCTGCAATGCTACAAACAATATAGCCAATTTACATAATGAAAAACATTTTTAATTTAATTGCATATTTAGAACATATTGAATTCAAACCCTCATTTCTTCTACAATAGATCGATTCAACCACAATGGTAAATTTATTTTGAACCATGTAATCATTCTCTAATAATTTATCATATAATATATTATATAACCAATATAAATGACTCATACTCAACACCCTGAAAAACTAACTATAAATGAATATTTATTATCTAATTTTTCCTAATGATAAGGATCTTGACACTCTTCTCTAACTCTAGTTCTATAAAAAACGAATTGAAATGATGAATTCCAAAACTAATATATATACTGATGATTAAATATAGTCTTACATATTATACAGAAATATAGAATTTCTATTCCTTATAACAGTATTATTGGGAATCAAAATGAAATTTAAGATTTCATCAATAACAGAAAACCGAAATAAATCCAAAATTATATAATCATTCATGAAAATAAAGTGAACAATATACTCTTATATCCTTGGATTCTTTATGATTAAAATATATAGTTACCTATCTCATTGATTCAATAGGTTTTTTATCCGTTAATCATATAATCTATGATGATTTGATATGTATCATTCCCTTTTTTAATATAATGGTCTATTTTATGATATTTTTCAAATTGGAATTATTTATTAATGTATAGAATTTATATATATTCTCATATAAAGAGAAATAACCTTTTAAAAATAGTATTCTCTCAACGAAACAATCTGGTACCTTGACTGAATTTTCTCATTGAAGATAATGTATTTAATTTATTTAAATAATCACATGAAATGTTCAAAATTCAATATATAAGTGTCCACAATCTCAAAATATAATAACCCATAATAATTATATCTTTATATTATCATGTAATTAAACTACCGTTATAATACCTCAAATAATTCCAAATAATGAAAAATTATCATTCTTTTTTCTTCTTAAATATACCTTAACAATAATTGAGACATATCATATTCGACTCAGTTCTAATAGAACTCAACCCAATGTTAGTGAAGTGACCAAGCGTGATCCCTAATTCTGACATATAATAGGTTACATGTTAGTTACAAGAAAAAATGATAAAAAAATATGTTATGAATTACCCATTATAAAATAATTAAAAATAATGAATCTAAAATAAAGATAATATAATTTCAATATGTATTAGTAATACTAATGAAGAACATTAATATAAAATTCATACAATGATATATCCTATAGAAAAATGGTCTGACAACTACCACAGATATATGATAACTCATAGTAAAATAATGTGCATGTCAAAGACAGATAATTTATCCATATCTCCATTTTTATGAGCTATTAAGGCCCACCAACCTTCCCAACCCAATCATATAATTCATAAAAAAAATATTATATAAATCATTGGTAAACATGTAGATATTCCTATATTGGTCATCTTACATTATTCATTTGATTATTTGAGTAGATCATGGAAATATACTTACTGAGGATGATAGGTAAAACTAATCATATTAAAAAAATTGAAAAACATATTTCATTTTAGTTAATTCTATTTTCATGAATATATATTACAAAAAAATTATCTTTCTATTCACCTAAACTGTTAAAAATTATATCATCTATCTATATATAAAAATTGAAAACAACCACTTCAAGTAATTACCCCCAGGTATCCACCCTACATATAAGGAGGATATATTACCCAAACAACTTAACAATATATAAAATAATATAAACAAAATTTATATACGTGTGTGTTTTAAAATGAAAAACACTATTTCAAAACAATATATCTAAAAGAACAATAACAAAATGATCATGTAATTATAATTAAAATAATAATCACATTTACAAATAACCCAACCCATCAATTTTCCACTTATTCCACACCTTAACATAAATTTATTCTATTATGTATAAACTAGTTATTTCTTCCATTTTAAAAGAATTACTAATCTAATCCCAATATTTTTTTTTCATAAGAGAAAAAACATTAAATAATAATAAAACCAATATAATATCCTCATATCACAGGGTATATAATATTTAACATAAAACTCATCAATTACAAAAACATATCTCAAAATGAAAATAGAAAATTCTTATATTTCATATTTATTATAATAAATACATTTTATTAACATAAGAAAAACAATAAATATAAAATATTCATCTATAACGTCTCAAAAATCACAATCATTCTAAAATTAACTGAACATTTATCATGTAAATTTTTTATTGCACACAAACTATATTATCTTTAGTAATGTTTTTTATTTTATCCTTCATTACTACCACGAATAATGTAATCTAAACTGTTTATTTATAAATGAAAATTCATATTTAATTTCATATAATTCTATAAAATTGATTATATTAAAGAAATAAATATATTTCATTAAACCGTTATATTTTATTATTATCCTTATCATTATAAATTTTTATATAACCATAGTTCATCCAATATAAAAAATTTGAGTGATATCATAAATGTCTTATTACTAAAATAATATAATTGGATGATATTATGGTGGTTAAGGAAGTTAGAGTCCTTATCATTTCATTATTTGTGAAAAAATGGGTGTTTGTGGAATTAAATTAAATTTGATATATATGTGATCGTCGTTACCTTGTATTATCAAAGAAACAAAGAATTTTAGATGAATAATTCAAAATAAAATTCTTATGAATCATGATGATTCAGGTGATTTAGAGTAGTTTTCGTGGCTTGAGATATCAAGGAAGAGTTTAAATATATGTGATTAATATATATTAATAATTTCTACAATGGAGTACATGACAATTTAATTTTTTCTTATCATATAAAAATATGATGTATATAAGATGAAATAATTATTAAATTTTATTGATAATTCAATGATTTTTTATAAATATTTTTTTGGAACAAATACTAAAATAATGGAATTTATGTTGGAAATGGAATTGGTTTTTCCCTTCTGTATATTATCACTCTATAATGATAATAACATAAACCTTATTTTCTCTATGGGATTGAAATCTATAGGGTGTCACACTAAAATGATAGATAACATTCCACAATTCAGCTGGATTAGTAATTAATGAGGATTAAGAAAGATAGGGTTGAACTATGAAGATAATATGGTTTGAATAGGAAACATCAAATCATGTTGTAATCTTGCAATCTTAAAAATTGGGTTCTATATTATTTTAATTGAATTTAAATGGTGAGAGTATGTGTGTACAATTCTATAAAATAATATATTAAAATGCGAATGAAGATCATGTTGAAAAAATAACATGTAAAATGTAATTATTTAATGATAATTAAGATGTTGAAGAAGACTAATAATAATAAAAAGAAATAAAGAGTAAGTAAAATAATAATCTATAGAGGTATAGTTTCCTTGAATCCACTATAAATATAATAATTTTATATTTTATGTCACTATTTGTGTATATTAAAATTACAAAATCTAGATGACACCTTCAATTTATTAAATTAAAGAAAAATCAACAATATATTTTTTTCAATATTGTCAAAATATTTTAAAATATTGTCTTGGATATTATTGGATAAGACAAAGTATATAGATACTCATTTTGGGACGTCACTATTATAAAAATATATTGATCATTTCATTTCATGAAAATTATGGGCATGAAGTTCATGTATAGAGATATTTTCATGCAAATTAATAGGTTTCAATGGTTATCTGAAGAATAATATAAAAAGATGTTATTTCACTCTATCACCCCGCCCAATGAATTATCATTCTTTTTTAGGGTCTTATCCATGTGGTATCATAATAATATGGATCCATTTGATGATAATAATATATTTATTACAAGATGAAAATATTTTCAACAATGTTTGAGGGTTTTTGTTTTTAATTTTTAAGTGGTCCAAATAACACATATTAATTTGTGCTAAATAAGGGGATTAGGACATTTTATGGGATGAAAAAATTTATTTTTAATGATAATTTTATAATATATATTTTTCTAATCAATTTATAGCTGTTATAGGATACTAACATTGTCATAACACCCTTTTAATGATACAATGATTATAGAATTTTATTATAACACTGTTTAGAATTACTGTCATTCATCAAATTTTATATTCAAGTCCACCAAATATAAAAATAAAAAAAAATCATGGATTAAAAAATTTAGTTACTACAAAAATAAATAATTTCATAACCCAAGGACCTAAATGTTAAGTATATTGGGTATTATAATAATAAATATCCAATCTCACATACTAAGAATTTTCATCCATAATCTAAATCCACAAATTGAAATTATCTAATACATAACACTCTAAAAATATTATGTATATTAAATCAAAAAAATTGGTGATCTAAAGTTCACATTAAGTATTTTAATATAAAATACTATATTGTTTCAAACATAATGAAGTGGATGAAAATGAATAAGGAAAATATCTAATTTAAAAGATCTGGAAACGATAAGTGTTGACCATATAAATGAAAAAAAACATGATATATCAAATGATATCACCTATTAAAAATAATGAGAAATAAAAAAACATGAATCATATAACATGATTGTTCAAATATACAACTAAAGTGTAATAATCAAAAACCTTGGACTTGTTATCTTTTTGCCCATAGATTCCCACCAAACTATTCAAAAAAAAATTATTAGTAGATATATATTGAATAACACACTACATTTGTGAATATATATACTTGTCAGCCCATTCTCATAAAATTTATATCTAATAAGATAAAACCAATTACCAATTGAATTTGATGGATATTTTCGTCCCACCCATATCATAATCCATAAATTGATATGCCAGTAGAAAATAATAATAACATTCTAAAATAAATAATATAATGATAAATGGGTTTCATTTAATATTTAAATTATTATATTTAGAAAACAAGGAAATAAAAATGGTTTCACAGAAATATCAATGGTGAACCATTCAATTTTCATAAAGAAGCAATGAAATAATATTAAATTTGTAATATATACTAATAAAATAGAAAATTAAATCTCATAATACTGAAACCCCAATCATCCAAATTAATAAAATAATAAAATAAAAATTTATAGTGACACATGAAATGTAAAAATAACGTATGTGGGTCATTTTTAATATAATGAAAACTAAATAATTTAAAAAAATTCAATTAATTTAAATAATTTTTTTTTAAAGTCATTATTATAAGTCTCTTTTAAAAATTATTTTACATATATAAGAAAAATCCAATGAAAAAAATTACAAAAGTGAAATTTCATAAAATTAAAATTTTCTATAAAATTAAAAATAAAATAAAATTTTTATTGTAAAATCCTAGACAAAAATACACACAATTATGTAATTTTATAAATCAAATAAGTTATTTTTAGATAATATGTCCCTTACAATTACTACTAATTTTCATAGAAGGGAAGTAACCACCCATTATCATAAACATGAAAATATTAAATAAGTATCAAAGACTGCTATTCATAAATATATTTTATTATACTATTAATTAATAATAAATATTATAATGTAATATATTTTCCCAATATCTTTTCATTATTGGATGAAAATAATGCTAACCATTTCGAATTAGGATCATAAGAGAAGAAAATATATTCCTTTGTATCGCATATATCTTCATTATAATACCATTAGAGTTACATGAATTTGTGTTTTAAAATAATTATAGTTTTATTATCCCATTTTAGATCATTTTTATTCCCTTTTAATAATAATGAAAATTGTAGTGACGTATTCTTGTTTACTAAACCATATTAACGAATTAAATAATAATTATCATAACATAATATGTTATCCAAAATGAGATGAATTATATATATAAATTATTAATAATTTTCTTATATAAAAATAAACTATAAATAAAAACAAAAAATTATTATAATTTACGGAAAACGAAACATGTTTATTTATAGAGTTATTAGTCCTCACAATACATGACAAATGATTTTATAACTCAACAAATGAGTGGGGTGAAGGTTGACAGTAAGTAATATTATAATTTTCAAATATAAATTATAAAAATATATTTATTCATGAATAAAATTGTTAAGACTATAAATCAGGGGATGTATGGAAATCCTTAAAGAATTTCATCAAGGAGGTGGAAATCTGTATAAACAAATAAATGATGATTCTTGATTTTGGTAGTGTATGGAAGAAAATAGATAATGGATTTAACATTATTATAATTGAATGTTTTCACATATGAATTATGATTATTTTATTATTATGCTCGGGTTATGGTTTTTTATAATGTAAATAATAATAATCAAATGTTAAAAAGGATGTGTTACCTATATTGAGGAATTTCATTTTTTATGTTGAAGAACATGGTTTAATGGAACTTAGGTAACTTTAATGTGATCAGGGGCACAATGGGGTGTAATTAAATTAAAGGATTTTATATTTTTTCATTGGTTTGATGTAATCTTTATCATTGGAGTGGACTATTGACAGGGTGGTAGTTATCCCCCTTTTATTATTAACAATGTCATTCTTTTTCCTAGAAAAGAATTTCTACTATGGGATTCGAATTAAATGCAATGAATGTTAGATGGGTTAGGTGTGGTAAGGATGTTAAAATGTATTGGTAAAAATTCAAAACTATTTTTTCATTCTATAGGTTAAATATTTATTTTATTTTATTAACATCATATCCAGCATAAATTAGTCATTTAACCACTTATTATTATCAATTAATTTATAATCAAGTCAATTTTTTTTAAAAAATATTATATATATACCTAAATGACAAAATATGATCATTATATAATAAAATTATGGCTATTTTTTTCATAATAAATTGTCTAGATCTCAAATTATTATCATTTTAATAAAAAAATTAATTTTTTGGAAAAAGTATCCCTCAGAAAAAATTATTTTAGTAATTATGTTTTTTTAATCAATTGTAACATTTAATTCTAATTTGAATAATATTTAAACAATTTTTATATGTTTTTAAAAATAATATTATAGTTCAAATTTAAAATTTTTTATTTTAATTTTAAAAATTCAATAATATATATCAATGATATATTCTTTAAAAATAATAATTTTACCAAGGAAACTAACATTTAAACATGATAAAATATTAACTATGAAAAAAATATTAATTTCAAATATAAGATAATTTGAAACCACTAATGTATAATTTGAAATCTATTTCATCTGATCAAATGACAAAATAATTTTAAGAATACCATTTTAATGATTTTTTTGTGAAATATTAAATATATTTGGATATTTTAAATTCAGTTTTCTATACTAAAATCATATAATAAAATAGGTTATGTTTCATGAAATAAATATATCTGTCTAGAAAAAATATTTAAAATTATTAGGTTATGCATACATATATATAAGGGGTGTATTAAATTCCTCAATATTTCCAAAAATATATTTTTCACTATTCAAAAAAAATATATTATCTTATCTGGATCCCAAAATATCGTATATTCCTAATATGAAAATGATGAATCCAACTATGTTTATAATTTTTTTCTATTAATAATAAAAATATATAACAATAATTTTGATATAATGGAACATAAAATAATTTTACGAAACATAAATTTATATGTATGAGGTTTCCTTTGTTTAATTACATTATTTTATATGGTTATAATAAAATTGGTACTATGGGTGACACATGAAAATTTAATTAATATATTGGTAATATTATATATATATAATTCATTTCAAAAAAGATACTCTCATTTAACATAATTATGAAAACATTATTACATAAATCTTGGGTAATTAAATTACAGCCAAAAAAATTTATTAGTGATAATATTATTTCAAAAATTGAATCTAGGGAAGGTAAATTTCTCACATCACATCCTCATGTTCACAAGTTTTCTTCTCAAATGTATGTTTTATCAATATATATTTTTTTTAAAATGTGTTCTTCTATTACATAAAACCATATATTTTCAATCAAAAATCTCCATGAGATGTTCATTATTGGAGTCGTGTTGTTCCAACTGAATAGATTTTGAATTTATCATATAAAATTGATATGAAATGTACTTACCCAAAAATGATACACTGGATAGATCATGAAATACTAAGAGGTGATGAAGGAGGTTTAAGGGATAAGCTATGAATTTGAAATTATTATGGATCTTGAAATGGACATTATATCTTGACTCGACATCCATTTTTTCCCAAATACATTTACCCATTTCCATGGAGATGTTTGTAGAAATACCTTATCTCCAAAATAAAAATATTTTTCTTCTCAATGATTATCTAAAAAACACATCTGTGGTTTTCTTAAACATTCAAATTACACTGAATGGTTTATATATTATCTATCTTTTCATGGATGTGGTTAGTAAAATTATGCTTTCTCCCTACAAATTCATCCAGGTATATTGTATATTTCATATCTTCCCATAAAAAGACTCTAATAGTAAAATTTTTATTCAAAGATGGAAGATTGTGTTTTAACATAACTCTATGAGAGGAATGTATTATTCTAAGATCCGTGAAAATACAATGAACCATATATCATACTATATTTTGGAGTATGAATGGGTCTCTTAGACTATACATCTATATGGGGATGATATATAGAATTAAATCTCAACTCTCTCCCCATTGATTTCTAAATACACCTATAGATCCATGTTGTAATAATTTCATCCCAATTAAGTATAATGGATAGTAGCACTCCATGATTTTATACCACATCCATTATGTATATTAGGATTAGCATTTCAATGGATAAATCCTCCATGATGGAAATAATATTATATAACATTGTAGGGATATTGATGAAAATACACAAAGGTGTTATGAAAAATGGAGGTATTAGGGAGTCTTATGTTGAAATACATGGTGATGATTTTCCAATTTCTTATAGGTATCCGGGATTATTTCACTATCCCTTTAGGATTATATTTATATTCCTTAATATTATAATATGCTGAGAAAAAAGATACATACTCTCTGATTTCCCCCTTTATATTATTCCACCAAATTATTTACTAGAGATCTCTATATATCATTGTTCCTATAGGATGGATAGATATTTCTGAGCTATTTCCATCATCTAAATGTTTTATCTTTAGTTCCACTATAGAAAAGATATATATTTGGGTATACAGAAAGTATAACTCTATCATTCCAATGATAAAATTTTAAATATTAAAAAATTATTTATATAGATATATATATCATATTTATGGGCTTATTTTATCATTAGGTGAACAGGTGGATAAAAATTTGCATGGATAAGATGGGATTTATCACCCCCATTATTAATTTATAATTCACCTGTTAAAAGTCCATGATTATTTTTTCTTTTTCAATCCATATCATTGATAGAGTTGTATAGGAATTTTTACGAAGATAAACATGGACAATGTATCCTTATTAGGTTAAAAATATATAGATCAATCAAAATATTTTATTAATTCTAATGATATACATAATTAAATATTCAAATCCTTCTTTGTGACCATATGACTCATGATATTATGTTTTTTGTATATTTCAGACCTCTCACCATAAATACAATTTCACTTATAATTCTATTAATTGATCATAACCACAGTATACAAATTTTATTTAGGTAATTATTTTCAGTAGTTTCTAATTATACCATTCCATAAACAAAGACCTTTTCATCTTTGAAAAGACACATCCAAAGCCTCTTAATTATTTATGACTATATGTTAAAATACATTCACCAAATAAGGTTAATGAATGTACATGTAATAGAATGAACCATTTCTTATTATCCTAGAAAACATTCTTAAATTAATTCATCCATATTAAGTTAACAACATTCCATGTTAACTTGGTTGATAATTTTGATATCAAAGATAAATTTCCCATAATGCATCATAAATAACTAGGTAACCAATGAAAACTACAAATATCATCCATAATGTTTGGAATTTGACTCTTATCAATTGAATATTTCATTAATGGACATGTGTTATACCCCCGTCTATGATGAAAGGTCTTATAAGTGATAAATTTTTTCTCATGAATTCATATTTTTAGATTTTACTAGGCAGTTTATCTTTAATATGGGTTATCAAGTAAATCCATAAGTGATCTTTATTTTAAGGATTAATTTTGGAATATATAATTATATCTTATATAAATATATCAAAAAATGAATCATGTAATATATAATCACTCTATTCCTAATATATAATATTATAACATGAATATTGGAAAGTATGAATGAAAACACTGTAAACACATATTTTCCATAACTTGATTCAAATGTTTTCTATGGGAAACCCTCCCATTTAAACATCAGTTGAAGATATCCTATCAGGGGGTGAATAATTGAGTGGAATTTTTCTCCTCTGTGTATATCTAATAAGTCACTAATACATGTTATGTTATATATTGTAATTATTGTGATATTTTCAACTCATGAAAATCGATTCAAAGACACTGTGATCTATCCTCTTCTTCATAATGTGGATTGGTGCATGCCATTGTAAATCCAGAGGGTGTATAAAACCCTTATGGTGATTCAAATTAATTTATTCTTTAATTCTAATAATTCAATATTATAACATTAATTGAGATTCATTTAGATTATAATTGGGTCCAGAGATGAGTTCTATTGACAACTCATCCACATGTTCTATAGGAAGACTAGGAAATTCATCATGAAATACAAAATAATATTCCCATATAAACAACTTGTTTTCAATATTGACATCCTCCAGAGTAATATAATCTAGGAAAATCATATTTCTGAGTGTTAATACCCATATTATATATTCTTCTTCTAATGTGGTTTCACTGATATCTATTCATTTAAACATGATAACTACATTTTTATGGAATTTAAATGAGATTCCTTTTTCTCAATAATTGATATAATCATTATTTTAAAGAATCAAATGCATACAAAAATGTATTTAAAACATAATTCTGGGGAGAGGAAACGTATTATATATAATAATCTCTCTATAAATCTTAATTAGTAAATATTTGTACACCTTAGATTCATTTATTATATCAAAATGTATTTTCATTGATATATTCATATTCATTATTTTTGGGAGTGAAACCATGTTATTTATAAAATAAAAATTTATAATATTATTAAAAGAACCAAAATACAATTTTGTATTACTGATTCTAGAGTATATAATTATTTTGATTTTCACCATTTCCTTATTTTTGTCCAAATAGTTTGTAAAGATGTCATATTCCATCCCTTACTCCCCTAATTTAGGTGGATGTTTTTGCCTACTCATTTCAAAATATAATGGTTTTGGGTTTTGATTCGAATAGTTACCAAACCCATAAATTAAGATGCAATCAGATATTATGTTTATTTTTAATGAAAAACCTCATATTATATTCCCCTCATCCACAAGTTGGTGTAAGCTATTTACACCTCATGTTTGTACTGTAACCCTTGATTTTAATAAATTTTCTTTGGGTATGAATTGGGTTACCAATTCATGTCACCGCTTATATATATATATATATATATAATACTTAGGTGTTTCTTCTTATATTTTTATTCTTATGTTTAACTGAACATTTTTACCCTCATTAAACAATTCATTAAGTAATCTATGACATTCCATCCTTATATTGCATTCTAAATTATCACGTGGCTTTCCAACAACCATTTCATCCTTAAGAGAATATTATATAACATTCGCATAGATTCAAAACTATTGTTAAATTTAATTAATTTATATGAATTTGTTTTAATTCAGAAAACATTCAATGAATATTTTTCATATATAAAAGTTCAATATTAGGAATATTATTATTATCTCATTATTCTTTCTTCGTGAATCTTAGAGAATCATCTATATTTTGTTTAAATTTTCAGTATACAGATTCAAACCTAGTGTAATTAGTTAGATGGAAATATCATGAGAAGAATATTTACCCTAATTCCTAAAAAATCATAAAATTAAATTCATCCATTTCCATTTTATTCATTAAGATAATCAACCATTGTTCATCATTACCATCCAATCGATAGACAACCAATAATATCTTTACCTTCATTGAAAATTGATAGGGAAAAAATCATTTCTATTGAATAAATACATTTCATTGTAATCAATGGGTCTGAACACCGTTAAATTATGATGGATTTTGATTCATTAAATATTAAATTTCAATATTCTCCATTAATATTGTATTTGGGAGCTCCAAATTATTTTTTTTAAACCATAACATGAGATAATGGAGTGTATATTTGAATAAAAGTTGGAACTCTAGGTCCAGTGTAATTTAAAAAATCCCCATATTGTCAATTCCATCATTATTGTCTCAGATCCATTTAATTCAATAAATATACTTGTTAGATGATTGTTTGTTATGAGGATAAGAAAAATTAGATATTCATAATGAAATAAATTGACCATAAATGAAATATGTAAAAAATAATGTGATTATTCATCCTTATCATATGTCAATGTTTCAATCATTATTATCTGATATTTTCTCATTACAACCTTTTTTCTCAACAACCCTTGGAAACAATAAAAAAGGTCTTTCAAAATGGAATATAATGAATATTTTAATTAACCAATGTATAAAAATTATTAGCATATAACAATGTTAAATTTAATCATCCTTTCAATATAAATCATAATGAGGGTTGTGATATTATTGACAATCAATTTTTAGGGTTATTTCCCATATATATATTTATTCCAAACCCACACCCTATTTTCATATTCAAATATGTATTTATTACTAGTAAAACAATGTTTTTTACTATAAAATAATATATTGCCTTATAATCAGTCAGTTCTTATGGTTATTCTATACTTATTTACATTTTATTTCAAAAAATAACTAAAAATATTATCAGATACAATCTAAATAGAATCTACCTAAACATATATAAATTATACCATGATTATATGGTTTTATTATTAAATCCAAAAATACCTACATTACCCAAGGTCATAATGGTTTTTTTCATGGTGAATAGAAAAAAAAATACTTATTTCAAAGGATATAATAATTTCTCAAAAATATAAATTCATAAATAGGAATATCAAGAGAAAAAACACTCCTCAAATTATATGGAATTGATCTTACAATAATATATGAGCTCTAATACATAGTCGAAGATACGATAACAAATACCATAATGGGTAGATCATAAACATATGTTAAATCATGGATAATGAATTATATTTTGTTTAATTAACATAAAATATTAACTGTTAACCATGTGAATGAAATTTATACCTGACATACCAAATGATAACATTTTTTTTCATGTCATTATAATATTAATAAAATAGAAAAATCATGGTTCAAAAAACATAGGATTTTAGGTGGTGTAATTCAAGACATAGGATTTCATATTATCCCAAAACTAGATACCCAACATACCATTCACTTGTGAAAATGTGATTAGATATAAATGCAGTCACACACAAACTATATAACATTAGCTACTCACTAACAACTTGACCAAAAATTTCAATATAATTAGATGCAAGCCATTACCCCATGCACAATATATAGATATATATACAACCCTTCTCAATGTAAAAATATTTTTGAGTACTTGAGTATAATAATAAAATTACAACATAACCCATAGATGTAAAATGTGTTTATAACATTTCAAAAACATTATATTAATAACCCTTGGAAATAAAATGGAAATCAATGTGAATCTAATATTTATTCATTTAATTTTCAAAAGGAATAAATTATATAATATTTGATTCTTCAAATATCTATATAATATGATAAAATAATCTATTGATATTAAAATATTGATCACCTAAAACAATAACATAATAAAATAAAAAAAATAAGTTGGGATATAAAATATTACTGTAGCCAAGGTAGTTCATTTAAATTATAAATAAAATCTATTCTCAAATAATATTAATAAGAAAAATTGTATGTATAATTGTAAAATTCAATTTTATGATTCAGTTTTATAAACACTCTTTAATATCTTTAGAAAATTAAGAGAAAACTATTACTGAAAATGGAATTTTTTAAAATATATTTTATCCTAGAAGTACAAATATAAAATCTTCTAAAAGGTAATTGTTTTTAAATAATGAATTAAAATAAGTTTTCTAGGACTCAAAAAAATGAGTTTGACTTCCAGAGTCAGTTACATACACTGATTATTTCTAGGTACATGATTTAACCTTCAATATCATAATTATAAAAAAAATAATTATGTTTCTCATTACCTTATTCATATATATATATATATATATATCCATTGATATTATAGATTGGTAACAACTCCCATCATGTTTTATATTTATGAAATATCTTCTCCAGCTTAACTGTTAATAACCATTAACAATTTGAACTAGGTTCAGAAAAATGGTTTCTATCATCATTTTCTCCCAAAAATAATCATCTATGAACCATTATATGTTCTATAAATAATTTTATTTATATATTTATAATTATATAATACTATTAGATTAGGTTTTTAGTTCCATTTATTTAAAAAAATAATAGTAATGAACTTCTCAATGTCATTTAGCAATATTTAAGGATTTCCATATAAATATCATCACAATTTATATGATCGTACATGAACCATATATGTGATATATTTTTATTTGATTTATCATACATACAAATATACTATGTACTCAAACTATCAATGTTTACAAGTGTTTGAAAATAAAACACATTTCATTATGTAGGTTGTATCCTTCATAACACTAGATTAGAATTTTCTTTACTCAATGAATGTTCAGGGTGAATGAGGATATTATGTGGGGATTTTAGAAAAATATGTAATAAATACTCAATATATATATTAATAAAATATTTAATTATTACAATTATTAATCGATGGAAATGAAAAACCAAATGTCCATCCTCATGGATATGTTATTCTCAACACACACATTAACAACAATTCATGTTTTTTAGTATATATAAGAGAATAAAAACTAATTGAACCATTATTATAAAATCACATAAGAAATTATGTATTCCATTTTTATTATTATTGTATTATATATTCATTGTATATAGAATAATAATATAGAAATATTAATACAGATGTCATACATACATTAAGTCTATCAAATTCTCTAAGTAAACGCCTTAAATATATCTAACATGTGATAATTTTTGTTTAAAAGTGGATATATAAATTATGAAGGGATTAAATGAGAGATTTTTTTATTTATATATGGAGATAATATTCCAGTGTTGATATAGTGCATTTTATCCTCATTTGAGAAGAAATTAAGAGGTACTATTCAATAGAGTAGAATATTTACCATGCGGAAATAATGTATTGGATTGAGTTCTATGTGATATTGCATAAGTATTGGTTGTAATACAGATGTGTAATATATCATAAATGTTTTATTTTTCCTTTTTCATTTAATGGGACACATTATTTAGTAAAATATTTCCACCATATATTTATCATTTAGACACTTACTACTCCTAATAGAACATTAATCATGTCAATTATTTTATTACTAAAATTATATGTAGATTATTTATATCATATTTAAATATTAATAATTTGAATTTTTGATCGATTTATAATAAATAAATTCTAAAATAGGATAAAATAACCACTATTTAATAATACATAATGTTTTTACACAAAATTTTCAACAAAAAAGGTATTTTAATTGTAAATGGTTCATAAATATTAATTACCATTGATAACACATTAAATACGAGATAATAAATTTTTTATTTGTATAATCATTATATCATATTTTTAATTTAAAAAAAATATTAATTCATTTTTATGAATCATACAATATTGAATAATGTATTACTTTCAAAAAGTATCATTTTACAGCGGTAAAAAATATTTACCCAATGTAACATAATCATTTAGCCTCAAAATAAAGTTGAAATTGTTAGTTATTTTAGACCAAATGTTTATAATGTTGAAATAAATTCATTTACATTTAATTTATAATAATAGTTTATAATACATATGCATTTAAGACAGTGTTTGAGAAAATATTTCTTCTTTTTTATTATGTAAAATATAGGTTGTTAATGTATATATTATCTTTTATGACATATTATGTTACATAAATGTTTTATATTATCCCATGATAAATGTTTCAATACATTTATTAAATTCTTTTTTCCAATATAGGTAACATAAAACAGGTTAGCTTCTAAAATCATATTCTATATGATTCACTTAAAATCTATTATTTATGTAAAATAAAAAATATATGTTCACATTATATATCAATGATAGATCCCTAAATGATGATACATTTCAAAATTTAAAATTCTAAATGAGATAAAATTAAATTTTTTATAATACAATAAAAAATAATTTTATGATACATATATTTATGGATTTAAAATTAATTTTTATTTATCATACTCTCTAATCTAGTATTTATAAAGTGGTTAAATTTAGTGGCACCCTTTAATATAACAGAAATATTGGTAACATAGTAATTCATTTTTTCACTATGATTTATACTAGAATAGTTACAGACATATTACTTAATAAAAGTAAAATTAATATCATGAAATAAAGGTTGTTATAATTTTTTAAACTCTATCTGAAACTGGTGTTATCATTATCAAATGGAATAAAAAATAAAACGTTGTTTGGGATTACTTGGACAAATTTTTAAAGGTAAAGAAAAGGTGTGTAATTTTGGGAAACAAATTTGAATATTAAAATCTAAATCAATCATATGAATGCTGATGAAATAGTGGATGAATTATTTACTAAAATTATTTTTTTGGGAGACATAATATATTTTTCTCAAATTTTTAAAGACTTTATTCTTCCGAGAACGTTACAATATATTTTTTTATATAAACCAATGGAAATGGATTTAACTCATGAAGAATATAATCTATATTAGCATCCCATAATTGAAATCCATAGATCCTTGATTTCATTTGAAATGAAGAAGGGGATTATTATACATAATAAAATCATAAATTATAGGAAATAAACATTAAATATTTGAAATAATAAAATAATATGATATAATTTTGACAGCTTTAAGCGTATCTTTACATAGTAAAAAAAATTCAATTACATAAGAAAGAGAATAATAATTTAATTTATTATGGATTATCATTTAAATAAATTACTCATAACTTATAGAACATAAATCAATGATGATAATAGATATTTTCATCTTGTGGAATATTCTCTGAGAATAAAAAATGTTGATGTTGAGATGGAAAATAATGAGTGAAATATTGATTATGGAATTGATGGATTTAATAAAATAATATTAATTTATTTTTAAAATAAATACATAGAACAATAATTAAAATAAATATGGATAATATCATATAAATAATGACACAATATATCTTAAGACTTATTCTATAATGATTATTGAAACAATCATCATTATGATGTTTCCCAATAAATAATCAAAGTTAAGTATTTGAATGGAAATGAAATATTCTTAGATGGAATAGGATATTGAAAATTTACATTTATAATTAACTGAATGATAGAATCAATTGAACAAATATAAATCCATCATTTTTTATTATACTCAATAATATATATAATTTTTTATGTTGAAGATGATTTATTTGGTAAATTCTTTTATATAGATAGATATGTAAATATTTGTTAATGTATAATAATTTTGATAAATCAATAATTTGTAGGGATGGGGATATAAATTAAAAATATAGATAAAATTGTTATTGTAATAATATATAGAAAATAACTTGATGGAGGTAAATGTTTTGAATGTTATTGTTGGCACTAGAAACTATGTCACCAAAGTATTCCAAATGCTTCCATAAATTATCCAAGAGAATATCCCATCTCACAATCAATAAATTGAATGGTTTTCAAGCATGAATGGAGTTATGGATATGGATTTATGGACATTTGAAGTTGGGCTAGTAAACTAGTTTGCAATGCTCATTGGCAAAGCACTCTCTATGATTGAGAAGTAGAGGAACTCGACCGGAGCCTTCACGAGTGTCGCAAAGGTCGATAACAGTCGACTCCATAGTTGTGATGAACTTGAGTAAAATTACCGAAGCCTCTATGATTGATTTCCTTCTCAAAGGGCTCCACCCATTGTGAAGCCGGGAACTCCATAGGGTTTCTCGAGGCTCCATAGAGCCCCATGTTTCGTGAGACCCAAGTCTCCATGTAGTTCCTTTTCTCCATGATAACCCTTTCGATAAAAGACCCCATAATCCGTGAGACCCAAAGCACCGCTCAACCCCTTTGCTCCGTGAGACCACATTCTCCACGAGAACCTTTCTTTCACAATTCTGCTTCATGAGACACCATGCTCCGTGAGCACGATTCCTTCAGGAAGCTTCTTCACAAGACCCTATAATTTCCAAGCACCTCTCCTCCGTATAACTACTTCACGAAGAAATTTTATTTGTGAATATCCTACCTCCACATAACCAAATCCCATCACTAACATCACAGACCAAAATGAAAAATGGAGAGTCTCACCGTGAACTTATTGGGTCGGGATGTTGGCATTTTCTATTGTTCCCTTATGCACACCCACCTTCCACCTATGGAATAAAATGGTTTGATATACCCCTACATAATTCAAAAAATTCCATGAGTCGTCATATTCCTCTTGTTCCCTTTTATATTTCATGATTTGAGTGTCTAATCATCAATTCTTTGAGTCCCTTGTGTCGAACCATTCCTCAAGCAACTCATCCACACCCTATCATGTGGTTCCTAAGCCAGGCTGAAAAAGAAAGGGACGTCCGTGCATAATTCCAAACACCAGCCACTTCTAGGTGCGTAATTCCTAACAATCATCTCTATATGACTTTAAACCGCAGTACACCATATGTTACAAACATTAGATCTCTTGATCTAAACATGATATGTCTTATTAATGATGCATAAGATGCCAACAGTCTACTCTACATGACTGTAAATAGTATAATTCCATGTCATTCAATAGTTGGATTCCTATTGTTCCATATAAGAGATGTATTATGTAAAAATTATAAGATACCTCATTACAATATTACAATTGAGTAATTTCAAGAGAGTTAGAAACCATTTGATCATCCATTAATCCACATCATGATGTGTGTTTCCTTCATTCAGATCATAATCCCCCTTCATGTCTGAAGGTACCCCCTAACAGACTTGTCCCATGCCTCCTCAGCTCACCTACCATTCTGGGCCAATGCACCAGAAGTATTTGGATGACACTTCAAGTCATGTACTATGTTTTGAACATGGTTAGTAGTCGACCCGCATTTGATTTTCCCCATTTCACATTAACGCGATATGGATTCTGTGTTTCAGACACGGTAAATAGTTATCATCCATTGTCATGCCTCCCTCACATTTTTCTAAATGTTGTGCATGTGATTCACCCCATTCATCTCCGTTTGTTCGGACCGTTTCCAATGACATTGGCATTATCATGCTTGTTCACTAGCACATAGCTATGGGTCTCTTTTATAATCATTAACCCACTCGTGAGTTGGTATGCTCTCATGGCCAGACAAGATGATGACCTTACGGGAAGCTTCCATGTGTAAGCCCCATCCTCCATTTCCACTCCGTAGAGGCACTCGGGTAGCTTCAATGCATAAACCCCATTCAACATTTATGCTCCTTAGCAGCACCCAAGAAGAAATCATGCATAATCCCCATCTACCATTTCCACTCCATATCACTACCCAAGAAAGATTCCATGTGTAAGACCCATTGACCATCGTTCGTGGCCGCACCTTTTCACCATCCATCAACCAGGACATCCTCTCTAGGCCACCATAGAGTATAATCCCGAAACACCATTCTGAACTATGTGGACATTGATCATTTCCAAGGCAAGGTATGTAAGAAGCCACCCTAAGGATCAAACCCAAAAAAATGGTCTTGGACCCCATCATGTCAGTTCACCTACACCTCTTCTGAACTATTGGGACTTTGATCATTACCAAGGCTAATTACATAGGAAGCCTCCCAGAGGATCATGCCCAGCACCGACAGGTCCCAAACCCCTTCATATCGGTTCAAAAAACACTTCTCAACTATGTATACATTGATAATTCACATTGAAATGTATATAGGGAGCCTCCCTAACGTTCAATCCCGAAACCTATTGGTCCCAACAACTTTCACGTCAGTTCCGAAACACCATATGGAACTATGTCGACTTGGATCCATGCCAATGAAAGGTACGCATGAAGCCTCCCTAAGGATTAAGGCAAACACCAATTGGTCTCAAACTCCATCACATCGTTTCACAAAAACCATCCTAAACTACGTTTAATTTGTTCCTTGCCAAGGCAAGGTACGTAGGAATCCTCCATGTGGTTCAAGCACAACACCTATTGGTCCTGACCCCTTCACGTCAGTTCATTATACCATCTAGAACTACATGGACATTGATCCTTGTCTCTAATAAAAGGTACATAGGAAGCCTGCCTAAGGTCCAACCACTATCGACGGTAATCTATTGTGATACCCAATCGATGATAAGCCATTTTTCCACAATTGACGGTAATCCATTGTGAACCCCAACCTACGGTAATCGGTTTGAACCCCTCTCAGCGTTAAGCCATTGTCAACCCCAACCAGTGGTATTCTGTTGTAACCCCATTTAGCAGAAGGTGTTGTAGTCCTCTATCGATGGTAATCCATTGAAGTCTTCATTGTTGGGTCCCACATATCTGGTCTGTCCTCGTGGCGTCAGACCAACCTAGGATCCTAACCATGCGTAATCACCAACATGTTATTAGGTCACTGTCCTCTGCACACACCCCAATCTCACACCCCTACCCAGAGTTTCCACTTCTTCTGGGTCCCATCCATGTGTCCATTATCAATGTTTGCCTCCTCAGGTGTCCCATTTCCCCATCTAACTACGTGAAATTTGATTGCCTGCCAGGTGGAAACATTAGAAGCCTCACTATGGTTCAATCGCAACACTATTTTCAACTTCACCATACGTTCATCTCATTTCTCCACCACTTTATTCAACCATATATCATCCATATTGATTCTTACCTGAGCTGCGACATCCTGATGGGATAATTCCAATCCCTTGGGCAGCTATCCCTACCTAATCCCCATTCTATATTCTGGTGGTTGTCATCTGTGTACACCCTAGTTCATCACCCCCATGAACTACGTGGATTTTTATCCATGTCTTCTACACATGGTACATAGGGAAACATCCACAAGTTGTAATCCCAGCCAATGGTAAACCATGGTGTTCCCATTTCTAGGATACACTCTCCCCAATCTGCACTTAGTGGTGTCCAGATAAGCATTCATGGTGTGATATGTTCTCTTTTTTGGAAATGTCATCTTGGGTCCTCTCTTATTGAGAATTATAATCCATCCATCTGGTAGACCTTCCAGTGATCCCTCCAAGGGATGTACTATTCTGATCCCCCTCCATGGGATGTTTTGATGAATCTCATTCCTTCTTTGCATAAAATTAAACTCATGGAGTACCTCATGTTAAACAAGGGAATATGGGGAAACCATAAGAACATGCCTTTGGCATATGATACCCAGCGACCGACGTGGGATGCCTCTTGTTTTGTGCCCTTGAAATGCCCTCTTATAAGGAAGAATATATTTTCCTTGATGTCCACACATCCATGTATGTCACTTTATTCATGAGGTTTTAATCTACTCCGATCGAAGGATGCTACCATGTCAAGACACAATGGAATGACCTGATGGAAGCAATGTAATTAACTGGCATGCACATAGATATGGCACCAGGAATGAGATTCACGAACAATGTCTTAATCTATGAGGGAGAGCTGGACTAGGTAAAAATTTATGAGGGGGAATCCATGGATGGAGGAACTCATATCAAATCATCCCATTTCGATCATGGAGAAAACATCCCTGAATAATCGACAGATGCCGATGACCTTTGCAAAGAGGGAATGTGGAGTAACAGTTACACATCCTTTAATGATGGATGTGCGCCCCGATGAAAGCATCCAAAACAGAAATGGCGAACCCTTCGTGAATCTCTTCTCCTTCAATAGTGACTAGACGAAATTTGTTAGGAAAATTGAGACATCATCCAAGTGAATCCTCTCTTTTTCATAGGTGAGAGGATGAGTACCATTGGGTGTGTGAATACTATTATCCATCGGCATATCACCGACTCCACCACCTTAAGAGGATGCATAGGGTGGAATCCTCCCACAACTCCATTATCTCCTCGTCGGCCCCATTGCCTTAACTGGTAGTACAGGGGGAATCCACACACAGACTGCATCGGATCCTCGCCAACACCGCCACCTTAAGAGGCAGTATTTGGGGAATCCTCCCCAAAATCCATCGGCTCCTCACTAACCCCTCATCTTTACGAGGCTGTGTAGGGAGAATCCTACCTCGACTCCATCATCTCATCTCAGACCCCACCATCTTAAGAGGCCACGCAACGGGAATCCGCCCCTAGACTCCATTGTCCTCTTGCTGACCCCGCCTCCTTAAGAGGTCGGACAGGGGGAGTCCCCCCAACTCCATGGGAACATCACTGGCCTCACTGCCCAAAGTGTCCACGCTGGGAGAATCTGCCCTCAACTCAATCAGCTCATTGTCGACTCTGCCACTTTAAGAGGCCTCCTAGGGGGAATCCGCCCACGACTCCATTGGCTCCTCGCCGACTCTATCGCCTTAAGAGGCCGTGCAGGGGGAATCCTTTCAAAACTCCATTGGCTCCTTTCTGACCTCGCCGCCTTAAGAGGGTGCACAAGGGGCATCCTCCCGCAACTCCATCAGATCCCCGCTGACTGTGCCCCCTTAAGAGGCAATTTAGGGGGCATCCTCCACCAACTCCATCACCTCCTTTCCAAATATACAACCTTATGAAGCCATGTAGGGGATATCTGCCAAAAGAATCCAATGACTCCTCACTGATGTCGACACCTTAAGAGGTCATGGAGGCGGTATCCACCCTTCACTCTACTAGCTCTTCACCGAACCCACCTTTTTAAGAGGCAGACTAAGTGGCATCAACCCCCAAATCCATCAACTCCTCGTAGACCCTGCCTCCTTAATAGGCCACGCTGGGGGAATCCTCTACCAACTCAATCGGCACATCGCAGTCTCTGATTCCTTAAGAGGCCACGAAGTGGGATATTTTCTCGACTCTATCGGCTCCTCGCCAACATCCCCACCATAGGAGGCCGCACAGGGGGGGTAACTTCCCCCAACTACATCGGCACCTCGATTTACCTACTACCATAAGAGCACGCACAGGGGCATCCGCCCCCGACTCCATTAGCTCTATACTGACCCCAATGTCTTCTGAGGATGTGCAAGGGTAACTTGCCCCAACTCCATAGGCTCTTCACTGACCACATCGCTTTAAGAGGCCACATAGGTGGAATCCTCCCCCGACTCCATCGATACCACACCAAATCCACTTCCAGAAGAGGGTGCTTAGGGGGTTTCCGCCCCGACTCCATCGGTTCCTTTCCGACTCTTCCACCATACAAGGTCGCATATGGGAATCCCCCCCCCCACACAAATCCATCACCTCCTCTCCCACTCTGTCGCCGTAAGAGGTCACATCGGGGGAATCCACACTCGGACTCCATGGGAACCTTATCAACTCTGCCTCCTTAAGAGGCTGCACTGGGGGAAACCTCCCCCGACTCCATCGACTCCTCACTGACTCTGCCGCCTTATGAGGCTGCCCAGGTGGCATCAACACCAAACTCTATCGACTCATCACCGACAATACCACATTAAGAGGACGTGTAGGGGGCATCTGTCCCCCGACTCCATCGGCTCTTTGCCTACTCCTCTATATTTAGTTGCCACATAGGGTGCATTCGCCTTGAATCCTACCAATCCTTGCTGACTCCGTGACCTTAGAAGGCAGTGCAGGGGGCATCCTCCCCCAGACTCAATCGACTCCTCACCGACTCCAATTCCTTAAGAGGCCATACAAGGGGCATCCTCCCAACATCTCTATCAGCTCTTCGCCAAATTCGTCACCCTAAGAGGCTGTGTAGGGGGGCATCCGCCCTTGAATCCATCGTGTCTCCACAAACACCACTTTCTTAAGAGACTGCGTAGGGGGAATCCTCCCCCGACTCCATCGGCACCTCACAGACTCCCCATCCTTAAGAGGTCATGCATGAGGCATCCGACCATAGGCTCCATCAAATCCTTTCCGACCCAGAAGCCTCAAGAGGCCACAAATAGGGCATCCTCCCCCGAATCCATTGGCATATCACTGACATTATTTCCTTAATAGGATGCGTAGGGGGCATCGATCCCCCCGACTACATCGTCTCCTAGATGTCGCAATCGCCTTATGAGGCCACATAGGTGGCATCCAGCCCCAACACCCTCGGATCCTCACCGAACCCTCCACCTGAAGAGGTCGTGCAGCCCCTCTGACTCCATCATCTCCTCATCAAAACATACTTCTTAAGAGGCATTGTAGGTTCCATCCGCCCCCGACACCATCGGCTCCGCATCAACCCCACCGCCTTAAGAGCCCGCATGGGGGGCATCATCCCCCGACTCCAATGGATCTTCAATGACCCATACACATTAAGATGCCGCAATGTGGTATCTAACCCCATATCCATCACCACATCGCCGACTCCACGGCCTTAAGATGTCGCGCTGGGGGAATCCAACCCTAACTCCATTAACTCCTTGCCAACTCTGCCCCCCTATGAGGCCGCCCAGGGTGCATCTACTCAAGACACCATCGACTCCTCCCCGACTCTGCCGTGTTAAGAGGCCACACAGGGGGCATCTTCCCATGACTCCATCAGATCCTTGCCGACTCAACCGCCTTAAGAGGCTGCCCAGGGGGCATCCGCCCCACAACTCCATCGGCTCCTCGGTGACTTCACCGCCTTAAACGGCCACGTAGGGGGCATCCACCACTATCTCCATATGCTCCTCACTTACTCCACCACCTTAAGAAGTCGGGAAGGTGTTATCTTCCCCCAACTCCAACAGCTCCTGGCTGACTCTGCCTCCTAAAGAGGCCATGATGGGGGTATCCGCCCCCAACTCCATCAGGGAGCATCCTCCCTGGACTCCATCAGCTCTCCACTGACTATGCTACCTTATGAGGACACATTGGGGATTCCTTCCACAAATCCATATGCTCCTTGCCAACTCTTCCGCCTAAAGAAGTGGTTTAGGGGGGAATCCACCTCCAGACTCCATGAGTTCCTTCCCGAACTCGTCGTCTTAAGATGCCATAAATGGGAAATCTGCCCCTCCCCCCTCTGACTCCATCATATCCTTTCCGACCATGCCTCCTTAAGAGGTCACGCAGGGCGCATCCATCCCCAACAAGATCGGCTACTCGCAGACTACGCCACCTTAAGTGGCCGTGCCGAGGGAATTCTCCCCCGACTCCAACAGTACCTCACCGACTATACATTCTAAAGAGGCTGTAGAGGGGGCATCCTCCCCTGGATCCAATGGCTTCTCACCCACTCTGTCATAGTAAAAGGCCACATAGTGGGTATCTGCACCCGACTCCGATGGCTCCCCGCCGGCTCTGTCACCTTATGAGGCCACATAGTGGAAATCCTCCAACGCATCCAATTCATCCTCACTGACTACACCACCTTAAGATTCCGCGTAGCGGGGAATCAACCCCCCAACTCCAATCGCTCCAAACCGACATCACCACATTAATATTCAAAGCACGAGGTATCTTCCTCCGACTCCACCGGCTCCTCACCGACCCCGCTTCCATAAGAGGTCATGCATTGGGTGTCCTCCCTCGACTCCATCAACTCCTTTCCACCTTGCCACCATAAGAGTTTGTGCATGGGGAATCCACTCGTGAATCCAAAGGCTCCTTGATAACCCTGCCACATTAAGGGGCCACATAGGGGAAAGTTTTCCCAGAATCCATCTTCTCCTCGCCAACTTGGCTGCCGTAAGAGGCCGCACATGGGGCATCCACCCTCGACACCATTTTGGCCTCACTGATTCTGTCACTGTATGAGGTCGCGTAGGGGGCATCTGACCCCGACTCCAACTAAACCTCACCGACACCACCACCTAAAGTGGTCACGCAAGATGCTTATGACCCCTAATTAATCGGCTCCTCACCTAATCCACTTCCATAACTATCTACACAGGGTGAATACTCATTCCAATCTAACAGTTCCTCGCTGACTCTACTGCCTTAAGAGCCACGCACGAGGAATACGCCCTGACTCCATCAGCTCCTCATGAACTCAGCCACCTTAAGAGTCCATGTCGGTGGCATCTGCCCACCAACTCCACCAGCTCATTACCAACCCAGCTGCCTTAAGAGGCCCCATATAGGGCATCATCCCTTGACTCCATCGGCTTCTCGCCGACTCTACCACCTTAAGAGGCCGTGCAGGGGGAATCCGCCATGAACCCCATAGCTTGTCGCCAACTCTGCCACCTTAAGAGGCTTCATAGGGGGCATCCTTCCCCGATTCGATTGGCTCCTCCCCAACTCCACGCCTTAAGAGGCCAGGCATGGGGAATCATCCTCTAACTCCATCGGGACCATGTTGACTCTATATCCTTAAGAGAACATGCACAGGGAATCTTACCCGGACTCTAATGACTCCTCGCCTACTCTACCACCTTAAAAGGGTGAACATGGGGCATCCTCCCTCGACTCTATCAGCTCCTTGCTGAATCTACTGCTTTAATAGACCGCACAAGAGGCATCCTATTTTGGATCCATCAGATCCTCGCTAACCCCACCACCTTAAGTGTCCATGCTGAGGGGAATCCACCCCCGACTCACTTGGATCATCACCGACTCTACTACCCTCATGGGCCATGTACGAAAAAACCACGCCGAATCCAATGTGATGTCTCCAACAGCACCAAAATCCTCTACAGATTTCCTCTATGCACCACTTCAAACAGGCATGAGAATCATCCTTGTCGCCATCATAATCCATTATAGAGGTCATCCCCGCACTTATACCATAGGTATGGAGGACCTCCCTATTCGCAACATCAACCAGCATGAAGGCCCTCCCCATGCATCTACAAAATCCATCACAGAGGTCCTCCCCATGTCAAATCCTTACCATTCTATTTAGAACAAATTATCGGCATAGTTAGATCAAATCCCTACTCCAATTTCTATACATTGTGGGATAGCTTTCCATGCATCAACGCCTTCCCGGATCCATCGCCCCTATTGTACCAAAATCCAAGATTCTATGCCTTCCGGGATCCATCTCCTTTTCGTACCGACGTTCCAAGCTTCCACACCCTTTGGGATACATCATCCCATCTTACTGACGTTTTGGGCTTCCACACCTTCCAGGCTCCATATCCCGATCATACTGATGTTCTAGGATTCCAAGCCTTCTGGGGTCCATCTCCCCGTCATACCGACTCTCCAGGCTTCAATGCCATTTAGGCTACATCGCCGCATCATACCATCGTTCTAGAATTCCACGTCTTCCGGTATCCATCTCCCGATCATACCAACGTTCTAGGCTTCCAATCATTATGGGCTCCATCACCCCGTCATACCAATGTTCGAGGCTTCACCACCTATCGAGCTACATCGCCCATGCCGTACTGATGTTCTATGCTTCAACACCTTCCAGTCTCTATCTCCGCCATCGTACTGATGTTCAAAGCATCCATGCCTTCTGGGCTCAATCTCCCCGTCGTACCAATGTTCTAGGCTTCAATGCCTTCTGAGCCCCATCACCCCAATCATTCCGACATTCGGGTCTTCAAAGCCATCTAGGCTCTATTTCCCCCTGCGTACTGACGTTCCAGGATTCCACACCTTTCGGGATCCATCTCCCCTTCGTACCAACTCTTTAGGCTTCCATGCCTTCTTGCCTCCATTCCCCCACTATAACCATGTTCTATGCTTGCACCCCTACCAGGCCTCACCGCCCTATCATACTGTTTCTCTAGGATTCGTCACCTACGATGATGCATCACCCCACCGTACAGACATTCTAGGATTCCACACCATTCAGGATACATCGGCCCATCGTACCGACGTTCCGGGCTTCCACACCTTCTAGGCTCCGTTGCCCCATTTTATCGAACTTCCAAGCTTCCACGCCTTATGGGTTCAATTGCCCCATCATACAAACCTTACAAGATTCAACACCTTCTAGGCTCTATTTCCCCTATCTTACCAATGTTCCTGGCATCCACACCTTTAGGGATACATCTCCACATCATACCAAAACGTCATGATTCCACACCATTCGGGCTTTAACTCCCCCATAATACAAAATTTTAAGGATTCCATGCGTTCTGATCTCCATCACCCCAATTATACCGATGTTCGATGCATTAATGCCTTCTAGGATCCTTCGCACCATCATACCGATGGTCCAGTATTCAACACCATTCAGGCTCCATTTCCCTGTCATACTGATGATCCTGGCTTCCACACCTTCCGGGCTCCATCACCTCATTGTACAGACGTTCCATCCTTCCACACCTTCTAGTCTCCATCTCCCCATTGTACCGACATTCCAGTCTTCCAGACCTTTGGGGATCCATCACCCAATCACACAAACACTCCAAACATCCACACCTTCCAATCCCCATCTCCCCCGCTATACTGAAGTACAAGCTTCCATGCCTTTTGGGATCCATCACTTTATAATACTGATGTTTCATTTTTCCACTCCTATAGGACTTCATCACCACGTTGTAGTGACATTCCATGCTTCCACGCCTTCTATGCTCCATCACCCCATCGTACTGACTCTCTAGGATTCCATGCCTTTCAGGCTCCATCACCCCCATCATACCGACAATCTAGGCTTCAAAGACTTCGATTCTTCATCAGCCCCATGGTACTAACGCACAAGTATTCCATTCCTTCTAGGTTCTATTTCCCCCGTCGTGCTGATGTGTATGTCTTCAATGCATAACAGGTTCCTTCTCCCCGTATTACTGATGCTCCATGATTCCAAGCCTTACGGGGTCCATCAAGCCTTTGTACTGACGCTCCAGGCTTAAACACCTTCGAGGCTCTCTCTCCCCCATCCTACCGACGCTCTAGGCTTCCACACATTCTAGGATCCATCAACTCCATCTTACTGACGGTCTAGGGTTCAACACCTTATAAGCCTCATTTCCCCCATCGTACCGATGCTCCAGGCTTCAATGTAATACGAGATCCATAGCCCTGTCATACAGATGCTTCCGGCTTCCATGGCTTATATGCTCTATCAACCCATAATACTGACGCTCGAGGCTTCAACACCTTCAAGGCTCCATCACTCAGTCATACCGACAATCTAGGATTTTATGCCTTCTAGGTTCTATTGGCATGTCATAACAAATCACCAGGAATCCACGCCTTCAGTGCTCTATCCCCCAAATTGTTCTAATTCTCCAGTATTCCATGGAATTTTGGATCCATCTCCCTATTGCACAGATGATACATGCTTCCATGTATTACATGGTCCATCTCCCATTTGTACTGACACACTAGGATTCCATTACTTCCGGGTTCAATCACTCCTCCATATTTAGGGCATGTAGTCATCCCAGCCACCATTGATACATTCTATGTCATCCCAACTGCTGCATTTCATCGACTGCATACGTCCTCTCGGTGGCCATGTTACCAAATTATTGAATCATGACCATGGGATTTACAAACATAATCATGGAGAACATCCATGCATACGCTAGGGGCATTTTAGTGTAATGAAGTCATACATATTCCCTACTAATCCCAAACCACCAGAATGGGGTAGATATGGTCGTACATCTATCTAAATAATCCTTGTGATTTCACATCCTAGTTTCTCAATGTTAAACTACATAAAAACCATTGTTTTGGTCACATAACGTTAATCTATTTGAAAATGTGTTGGTCACATGATGAAAAACTATACTATAATTTGGTCAAAGCTACACGACCTAAAACTATAGCATCCATGGTCAAGGATATGCAACCTTAAATGCCTCTATCACTCGTACATGATACAAAACATTAATCTATGCAGCATGTCCAAACTCCATAGCCTTAAACTAAGAACCTTTGGTTCAAGAAATAATATTATAGAATATCTACATCACTTGGGTTTGTTACTCAATGTCCAGCAGTGTCTTCCCGCTAACATGCTCTGATGCGCTGTGGTGTAGAACCAAGAGTGTTGGACTTCAAATAGACATAATTCCAATCCATCTCTATGCTTCATAGGGTCCCTTCATATGGATCCACGTCTTCTTTCATGTCTGAAGGGGCCCCCTAACGACCAGGTCTCATTCCACTTGGGCTCACATACTGTCTTGTGCTAACACCCCAGAATAATTTAGCATACATTTTTTGAGAGGACCTGTGTTTCGAAAAGGATCAATGGATGAACCTCATTAATCTATCCTCATCCATGGTTAAACGATATGGATGTTTTGTTTTGAAAATGGTCAATCGTTATCCTCAATCATTACACAAATATCCCTATAATCCATAAGTCTAATGATTCCATTAACCATATTTCACATCTCTATGTTTTTTTGGAACTCGAACATACAAGGTGCTACCCTTTCGTGCATCATTACATGTCAAATAAGTGGTCCAGTGTTGCTGGGATATTCATGGACTGACATATCTATTCCCGTTATTGTGTGCTTCCATGTGCCATCAAAATCCAATCGTTAGTTCTTCTTACCCAAACTGAGAATGAATAATGGGGGATTAGTTATTTTGGTATGATGTGTACAGATATGGTAGAGCAACATATACATATTCATCCCATATGACGTTAAAATTCTTTGTCGTCCATCATGAATTTAACATACTAATTATTGTCATGCATGACATTAAATAACTCATCTTCATCTACCATGATGTTAAACTACACTTTTTCATCCTATATGATGTTAAACTCCATTATCTCCCATGAAGACATTAAACTATACAATATCATCTTGCATGACTTAAAACTACTCATCTTCGTCCCAGATGATGTTAAACTATATTATTGTCTTCCATGACATTAAACTACTCATTATCGTCATGCATAACTTTAAACTACTCATCTTCATCCTAGATGACATTAAGCTGCATTATCATATTTCATGATGTTTAACATCTCATTATCGTCCTCTATGACATTAAACTGCTCATCTTCATTCAGCATGACGTTAAACGGCATTATCATCAATCATTATGTTAAACTTCTCCTTATTGTCTTGCATGACACTAAACTACTAATAATTGTCATGCATGATGTTAAACTACATTATAATCCTTCATGATGTTAAACTACTCATTATCCTCCTGCATAACTTTAAACTGCTCATCTTCGTCTTGCATGACGTTAATCTGTGTTATCGTCTGTCAGGCAATTAAACTGCTCATTGTCATCCTTCGTGACATTTACATTCTCATCGTTGCCCGTCATGGAATTATACAACTCATTACCCTCCTTCAAGAATTTAAACAACTCATCTTCATCCCTCACAATGTTAACCTGCTTGTTATAGTCATTAATGACTTTAAACTACTCATCTTTGTTTTTGCATGGCATCAAACTGTATTATCATCCTACATGTCTATAAACTACTCATCTTCTTCTCGTATGATGTTAAACAACATTATCAGCTTTCATGTCATTAAACATCTCATCTTCATCCTACATGACGTCAATTGTCATTATTGTCATGAATGACATTAATATATTAATCATTGTCATTGAGGACATTATACTGCTCATTATCATCTTTCATGACTTTAAACTGACCATCTTCATACGTCATAATGTTAAAATTCTCATTATTATCCTTCCCGACATTAAACTGATCATCTTTTTCCTTCATGACATCAAACTGCATCATCATCCCGCATGACTTTACTCTAATCATCTTCATCCCACATGACTTAAAACTTCATTATTGTCTTGCATGTCATTAAACTTCTCATCTTTGTCAGTCAAGAAACTAAATTTCTCACTATCATCCTTCACGACATTAAGCTTCTCATCATCATATTGCATAATGTTAAACTATATATTTTCCGACATGACCTTAAATGTTTTCTTCCTTACCGCTTGACATTAAACTGTGTGATCCGTCTAGGCTGAAGGACGTAAAACTACCTAGCACTCATCCAACGTGAAAAAAAACTGCAAAATGGTCCATGATATATGAACCTTAACTGATATCAATCTCATCCTCATCGCACAACATTACAAAAATAATTCATCCATTGATAAGGTACATAATTCATCTTTGTACTCATCTCGCGTGACGATAAATTACATACTGGCTGTGACAATCCGTATGCGGACCGGCCACAAGTCCCTCTATCTTTCTGCGCCCCTGGCCCATGTTTTCACCTAGGATCATGCAGGATAGTGTGTACTATTATTCCCTATTCATTTTGGGATATTTTGGCCTAGATGCATTCACCCCTTGATACACCCCTTCATCCATCATCCTTGCTAGAAGACGTTAAACTATACAGGTCCCCCAACGCATCGCACGTCCCATCATTTGGGTTTCCATCAACATTCACATTCAAAAGGACCCTTGAATGGTACTATAGCTTGTCCTACGGGATGTACTACCATTTCTAGACAACTTCCTCATGTATGTTGGATGAAAATTTGATACAAATAATGTGTTGAGAATATGGTCAATGGTCAATGACCAAATTGTTTCCCCTCATCCATGGTCAAACTATACAGATACTATGTTGTGAACTTAGTTAGAAGGTATCCTAGATCATTGTTTCCATTCTGTAGTCTCCCACATTATCGGACCTTTGATTCACCCATTCTACCCCTATGTCCCATGCACATTAAATTAAACTACACGTCTACGGTCTAAGCATATGACCCTAAACTAAGACCACCATCATCCTCACCGCTAGATGTTAAAATGAAAAATGGATTGGAGTTCTAGACATAGATCCTTCAACCATTTTGGCCCCTATCCCAAGTTATCATTATGGATTTTATAGTGTGGTATGAGCTTATTTCATCATTCAAATTGGGTTACAGCATGTACTATGCACACCCCTCATTGAGATACCTTTCCCCTATACACGTCCTTCCCGAATGACTTAAAACATAAAAACATGATCTAAAACTATGTGTGTCTTGATTCCCATCCTTATGGGACATTTAGGACCACCCAAACATTTAGTCTTTGGGCCAACCCCATTCCATGGAAACCTTCATATCTTCTTGCCCCCTGGTTTGAGTTCTCCTCGGAGAGGGGCATGCAGCATGGTATGGGTTTATGTCCTTATTCCTATTTGGTTTATAACAACCGAGCATCATACCTCTCTCATCTTAGAGATATTATTATTTATGTTATACACTCATCTTTTCAAGTCGTCTTCCCTTAATTAGATCCCCATGACCTGCTTTGGCAGTTCACCAATGTGCTCAGGAGCACACCAGTTCAACACCTAAAGTGTTGAATCCAACTTAGACATGTTATCTACCATTTTCAGGCTTTATGTTTCCCTTAATTTGAGATTTCATCATCTTCCACACACAAAAGAGCCCCTGAATGATATGGATCCTCAGCCCAGGTCTCTCCTACCATTTCGGGCCAACAACCTCGAGGATTCCAAACAACAAATTGATACATGCCCCACATTGTGAATATGGTCAGTGATCGACACTCAATTTTTGTTCTCATTTACCACCACATGATATGGATTATGTGTTTCGAACACGGTCAATAGTTGTCCTACTTCCTTGATTGCCCCCATAAAGCATTAAATATTGGTTGTTTGATTCATGTAATTTTCCACTCCATCATGTCCATGTGGAATTTCGACACTCTTGGAACTAACCTCAGTGTGTATTTTTACAGTAGGAGGAAAAAGCCACGGTGAGGCATCATTTGGGGCCTCATACCAATATCACTATTTAATGTATACTATGTGTTGTAAAAAACTTCACCAATCATTTTTCCCACATCAAGAACAAATCACATGGGATTTGGGATTCAGCTAATATTTTCTCCCATTTGGAAGTGTCTCACATCTCTATGGTCAGAGCTCTAGGACCAAAAAACTATTATCTCTCTACACCCTTGCCATATGTCATTAAACAACATGAAATCTTCTAGAACTATGTTTAACTTGATTAAAATACTCATAGGATATATAGGGACACTCGGACATTCGATCTGTGGGTCTACCCCACAAATCATAAATCCCCCCCTTCACACCTTTGCCGAAACTCCTTTGGATGAATCTGGTGTGGTGAGTACCTCTTGGGATCTCATTTGTGACTGGTTTTCCAATAGACGCACCATGTGCCTCCCTTGTCATTTCCCACCATGGTCTGAGTTCATTGACCCTAATCTAATTTCTCCATATTGGAAATATGCGTTGGGTATAGCTACATCACTGCACTGTGCACAGCCCATCAAACTTGGTCCCCTATAAATAGTCCAATCTATGGCCTTAGTATAGGATCATGTGACCCCATGACCATTTTCATCAGAATGGGATTCAAATTTTTTTATTAGACGCGTCTCTTTATCATACTCAAATGTATCGTGGAATGATCCCAATGTGTAGAATTTTTACATTCACATTCTATTGTTTCTTTCCCTAGATTCATGTGCCATTTATTTGGGTCCCCATCATCTTACATTTCTGAAGGGACCACCTTTATAGCCTTTTCTCATGCCACATTTTGTCACCTACCATCTTTGGCCAATTCCCATGAAGACCTCAGATGACATTTGTGAGAGGTCCAATGATTTGTACATGGCCATCGGTTGAACCTCATTTGTTTGTCCCCATTCCATGCTAATACGAAAAAGATATAGTGTTTCAAACATAGTCTGAAGTTATCACCTATTTTCATGCTGCTATTATTGTGGTCCAGATCTCGAGCATCATGATGCACATATTTCCACTCCCATATGTTGAATTGTAATTCCAAAAAACTCACCATTAACCGTTCATGCATCTAGGTTCGTTAAGTAGGTAGTTTGGAATTATTTGGATGACATTCACCGAGCGTACCATTTCCCCTAATGTGTGCCTCTCTGTATTAGGAAAATCCACCAACTACTCTTTGTTCCCCACATCGATCATGAATCATGTGGGATTAGTAGTATCAGTAGGATGTGTATAGGTGTAGCCGAACTAAACATACCCTTCATCCTGTATGACATTAAACTACACTCTCGAAACTACTTGTGGCTTGATTCTCATCCTCATGGGATATGTAGGAATGCCCCGCAATCCCATATTGGGAAAAACCCATTTTTTCACCTTTTGTCCCTCGACATAAGGATTATCTCGAGAGCATGTGGTTTGGTGCGAAATATTCTAGTCATCATTCACATCAGGGAATTTACCACACCACACATTTCTTTTCTGGGTAGCCATGTCCTTCACACATGACTTTAAACTGCACCCCTACCCTAAATAAGTTTATGATGCCCCTTGATAATTAGGAGATGTGGTAGCTTCCTCGCTCGAGAGGATTACCCCTACCGGCGTTGGTCTTTGACCTTGATGTGTTTAAGAACAATGTTTGTCCTGATTATTATCCTTATGGGATACATTATGATGACCATGAATTTCAACTTCAGCCCATCCCCAGGGTCATTAACCCTTTTGGTCCTTCATCCCCAATCACAGTCCTATTTCTATGACCTTAAAATAGGATCTTATAGACTATGTATCATTACTTTAATGTGTTAACCTTGGTCAAGGGATTATGACCCCAAAACAATGTGCACCTTCCACAATATAAGATGTTAAACTACATGTCTATCATCTCCATTGGTATGACATAAAAATAAAATGCATTACAGGTCCTTACTAGAGAAGTCATTTTCAAAAGTACGTAGGATCCATGATCAAAACTATGAGACCACCAAAAGTGTCTTCACCAAGGTGGCCTAATTGAACAATTTTTGGACTTCACTTGAACAACTCAACACTCCTCCCTCGACGCTTTGAGTACCCTCTATTTGGACACTCATCCTCATTCACATCTAAAATATCCCCCATATAGTATTGGTGCATAGCCTATGGCTTTCCTACTATCCTGGGATACCATTTTGGAATACCAACAGATAACATTTCGAGTCAGGCCCTGTGATTCAAAAATGGTCATTGGTAGACCCTGATATTTTGTCCCCATGCCCGGATAAGTCAACATGGATTCTGTGTTTCAATCACTGTCAATAATTATCCCTCATTTTTATTCCATCCCTAAATTTCTCCGAATATTGGGTATGTTGATTAATACATTCCACTCCTTTATTTTTGGATTTTTCCAACACCCTTGGTGTTACCCCAGTCGTGAACTAGAGAACAATGGGAAAACGGTTTTTCATCTATTCTGAGAGCTTCATTCCCAAGTCAGAACTCTTTCTTTCTTCCTGTAACTCCTAATCCACTATTCAGAGAGCCCAATTCCCCAACTACAATCCATCTTTTATGATTCTATCAATGGTGATCAATGTCCCATTCTGATCCCCTCACACCTTCCATTCTTTATCACTCACTTACTGGTGAATGGCCACATATTATCTCTTATTTCCTGCACCGAGAATGGATCACGCAGGCATAGAGATTTAGTCACATATTTCCTCAATGTGATAGAGATACAATGGACCCCAAGGTAGGAGTTTTACTCAGATGTTTCCTCAGAACATGGTCCGCCTCACCCTCCTCGTCCTCATTGGACCCCATTCTTAGGGGGAAATTGTTTAAATTGGAATACGCATCCCCAAAGTATTTTAAATTATTTTATACATGACCCAAGAGCATAACACATTTCATAAGATTTTATTTGATAATTAATATGTCATGAATAGAGTTATGGATTAAGAGTTATGGACATTTGAAGTTTGGATGGAAAACTGGTTCGCGAATCTCATTCGTAAAGCTCCCTCCGTAATCGTGGAGCAGAGGAACTTGACCGAAGTCTTCACAAATACCACAAAGGTTGATGATGGTCAGCTCTTCGGTTACAAAGATCAAGAGGGAACTTGACTAGAGGCTCTGTGAGTGCTGCGAAGTTCGATGACAGTGGACACCATGATTACGAGAAACATGATGGAACTCCCTCTGGTTGCAGAGCACGATTTCCTTCACACCATTATTTTATCTTCATGGAACACATTTGTGTTCCGTAGTGTTCCCCTTTGACCTCCATCACCTAAAATACACGTCTCACCCCCATCATAAATATTGTCAATCCACCCCTTCATTGGATGATCTTGCAATTCATGGTGCTCCCGGAAACTATGATGTGATGCCCTTTACAAAGGGATATTCCCTTTGCAAAAGAGGGAGATCATTAGGGTTTCTCGTGGATCCGCAGAGACGCATACTCTATGAGAACCTATTCTCCTCATAGCCCATATTCTCCTTGAGAACCTATGCTGCACAAGATCCCATGCTCTGTGAGACCCTATGAACCACGCAACCCCATTGTAGGCAAGAACCCATGCTCTGCGAGACCCCATGCTCTTCGAGCACATTTCCTTTGCGAATCTTCTCTGTGAGACACCATGCTCCGCATGAATCATTCCTTCATGAAGAAGCTTCCCAAGACCCCATGCTCTGTGTGCACCTTACCTCTAAAAATCTACTTCGTGAATCCCTTTGCTTTGTGAAACTCATCCCTTTAATCCCACCGGTCACTTCACCACCATCACTGACCCCATGAATAATGGAGACTCACACCGCGAACATTTCAGGACGAGACGATGGTATTTTCCGTTGAACCCTTATGCACACCCTCCTTACACATATGGAATAACATGGATTGTGATAATCTTCCATTGATCCAATAAATAACATTAGTTGACATATTCCTCTTGTTCCCTTTCACATGTCCTATATTGAGAGCCACATCTTTAATTCCCCAAGTACCTTGAGTAAAACCATTCCTCAAGAAACTCCTCTAAACCCTATCACTTGGCTCCTAAGACAGGTTGATATAGAAAGGGTGTAAATACCAGAAGCTTGACGTACATGTACATTACATTACATTTGTGGAATACTTAATACATAACAAAAACATACACACAAGGACCGAAATAGTTTAGTGTCTTTGGAAACTTGGAACGTAATCTTCTAATCGTGGTGAAAGATCTTCAACATCTCCCATAAATATCTTCCCTTTTTTTTCTTAAGTAAAACCTTTCTTTATATCCCGAGGAAAAGAAAACAAAAAAGGGTGAGCTCAAATGCTCAGTAAGGGTATGAATGGATAAAATAAACCATACCATATACATTTGAACTTAAAAACATGAACATAATGTTTAAACATCAAAAGATTGATCAATGACATAAAACATGGAAGTACGTAAGGCATAGATAATAATGAAACATTAATAATGATAAAATAAAATGGGAATAAAACATGTAAGTGTGGAATCCATTGATCACATTTAATTATTTCCTTAGTAGCCAATGCATTGCTTTCAAGACCATCTTAGTGGAAAAAGTCCCTTTCTGAATCGAGTTCACTCCTCGTTCCAGTACTGTAATACTGAACCAGATTAAATTACTGTTCCAGCCATGTCTATCTCATGAGATATAAATCTTTACACAATGCATTGAAGGGAGATATAGGTCCCACCCATCTCATAATGAAATCATTCTTACTTGTGCCACAAAATAAAGATACATCATTTATAATAACCCAATAAATAAAATGGGTTTCATAAACATCATCCCATCATCACATAATCCATATAAATGAAATGGATATCATTTCATAATAAGAAAAGTTAAACCATGTAAATCATTGAGACATTACACTTGAAACATACACATATGAAATAATGTCATCTTAGATGAAAATGGTTTTGATAAAACACTTGAAATGAATTCTTGAGGAAAATATCCTTTTTTCTTCAAAATCATTTTCTTTTCACAAAATGTCATTCAATTTTAGCAAAAAAGGTTTTTGTTGAAAATAGTCATGAAATATTTTTAAGGAATATTCATGAAAATAAGGCATTATAAAACCATAAAAATCCTTTCATGCCGTATACGTTAAGAAAACATTCTTATCGTACTTTTGCCGGAAAAGTCAAAAAAGTACCTCGTAACGTAAACAAATGAAAGATTCCTTACATACCATGTAGTAAAAGTCAAAAGTGGGTAAAAAGGACTTTAAACATACATGAAACCATTTTTAGGAATCATGGACATGGATGATTATAATAACCCTAGTAAATACGTACGAATAAGAAATCTCGGATAAAAATTAGATTTGCAAAATTATCCCTTACCTTAGGTCTGATATGCTTCGTACGTATCAAAACTCCCGGTATAATAATTTAAATAATGTTATTGACTTATTAAAGAATTATATTCATTATTATTATATCATATATGGTTCACTTATGACTTTATATTACCCGTTCTTTTGTAAATTCTTATTAAAGTAGCGTTTTGGGTAAAATTGTCTCATTTGTCGTTCGTGTTTTAACTTGTAATTATTCATATGATTAATTAGATAATGATTCCTTATATCCATAATTTAAAACATTATTTATATATAATATATATTCATAGTATAAATATATAATATAGATCGATAAATGTAATGAAATACACCGTTCATGGAGACGGTAGGCCGTACGTACGCATGAACGTTGTTTTCGTTTCCTTATTGAATTGAATGGAATTAAGTAGATGACATAAATATATATATAAATAAATCTAGTATCATTATTATGTCATATATTTCATGATTACTTATTATATATACTTTATAATCATTCATGAATGGTTAATGTGGAGAATGAATCTCATCACGTCGTGGAGACGGTAGTCTATACGTACGCAGGAGCGATGATATCATTCTCATGATCATGGAATTGTATTGGAGTGTATGTATACTTTTTCAGAATCAATATCACTTTACAATAATCATATATAGCTATTATTTACACCATTATACCCATCCAAGTATGGTGGTGGTGGAAAATAGATTACACCACGACGTGGAGACGGTATTCCATACGTACGCACGCGCGGTGATTTCATTTTCCGTAGGATGGATAGATTGTGAAATAGGGTTGTTTCATAATTATAATAACATATCATTATATTATTGATACCTATTTTATTACTTTATAATGAAACCAACTATGAAGAAGAAGTGGAAGAAGATGTAAAGTTGAAAGAATCAGTAAGAGACATTACCTCTTCTTTGAAGCGTCTCTTTGAGTCATCCTCTTAGGGCACTAAAATTGTTCTTTGAAGAAGACCAGGACCTCTAGGATGTTTCTAGGGAAGCAGAGAAGAGAATTTGGTAGGGTTTGGCCGATCTTGAAGGTTCAAAGTGGTGTGAGGAAGAGAGGCAGTAGGTGTCTTTTTATAAGGGAGGAGAGGGGCACCTTTGGAATTCCAAAAAATATTAATTTATAATAACTCTAAACCCACTTAAAAACCTCCAAAAATGACTCGTATTCGAATATTAGATGATATAGGGTTTTAATCCCATCAACCAATATCATTTAGACTTGTTTGGTTCTTATTTTAACCATTATCATTTTGATTTATCCTTATTTAATCTATTTAAGTTTATTTGTGGTAATAAAATTATAAATTTTATATTATAACAAATAATTACTTATTTGTTGTGAATTTTCCATAATTGTTTACTTTATAACATTATATACCATATAAATTTAAATTTATAAATTTTAAATAAATTTTGAAATTTTTAAACGATTTTATAATATGTTATTTTTATAAATAACAATAGTCTCAATTTTGACATATTCTTTTATTTGAATTTAAATAAACTATATACAAAAGATATGTTCGAAATAAAATAATTAATGTATTAATAAAAGGTCATATGTATCTATAAAATTAGTGTATCACATTAAATAGTTCATATAATATTTATTTTATTATTTTGAAAACCATTTATTTGGTTTATCTCTTGATAAAATAATTACTACAATATTTTTGTATAATTATTTAATATACTTATTTGTTGCATAAAAATTAAAAATAAAATCCTATGATGAATATAAATCTATTAAATTTCAAAACAATACATTTACTCGAATTTATCATCTTAAAATAAAAATATTTAAATTGTTATATTTATTAAATTATGAAGGTGACAACTTTGGCATCATTTAAAATAAAATAATATAAGTGTCATAATCAGTTTTATAAGGCTCAAAACGGTTATTTATTAGGTCATTGGATGCTTAAGGTGTAGATATACACTACCAATAAGTTTTGGTCAGGTTTTTGGGCCTTTTAATGGGTATTATTATTTCAATAAAAACTATATTACTTATTTTCTACTTAATAAATAATTTCTGTATCATTAATGTATCACCATTAATGACAATTATTTAATCCCTAAAAATTATAAATAAATTATCATGATGTAGATAATTTTATTAGATTTCTGGATAATATTCATGTTTGATGTTTTATGATGTTTATCACTAAATTAAAATTATTATACTTATAATCGTTAAGAGAGTCACATGTTGTCACTTTCTTTGGTTTTAATAATAATTAAAATATTTTCATGGTCAAAAGTCTATAAAATGAATCTAATCCGACAATTAGGTTATATGGGTCTACTTTTAGCCATCCAATATAATTTTTTCATGATTTAGGGTAAATTTATAATATTATATTTACCCTTAATTACCCGATTTACCTTTAACTATTGTAAATAAAATTTACCGTACTTACTATTCATAATTTCCAAAAATAAAAAGTATCTTATTAACATAATTTGGACCCACTGATTCTAAATATGGAATAAATTTTTACAAATTAAATACACAAAAGTTGCATAAATTAAATTAAAATTAATCCCGTTGTCGAAAGAAAACAGGTTTTTCTTTATAACATTGCAAAAGATTAAATTGGTTTATCCTACGAATTCAATGTAAAATCAATGATAATGACATACATTATATTAAATGGTAAAAGTATATTATATTTATACTTTAAAACCATTCAATATTATAATTTAACCATATAAATTATTGTGATGAAAAAAGTTGTTTTTAATTAAAATATTGCGTGTTTTTACTATTCATCAAAATATGAAAGTTACCAGAATAATATGAAAAAGTTATCCAAAGTAAATTTTTATTTCATGATTACAAAGAAGAATTTTATTTTGTGAAATTGAACTTATAAACATGTCAAAAACTAGATTTAATGTGGTTTTGCGATCAAAAGGTGGCACAAATGCATTTTTTGAAAAATACTTATTTTACCCGAAAAATTTATTTTGTTCTTATTCCATGTTCTAGAAAATGTGTAAGATGAATAATAATTTTATAAAGTTCAGAATTTTGTTAATACTATTCATAAAGGCTAGTTCATAATAATATTATAATAATATATCATTTTTTAGTAAAACCTGGTATTGCGTACAACACACGTTATCAAGGAAGGTCGCTATTGCGTGTAATGCAATCCAAGTCACGGTTGCATATTGTGCAAGAATCCTTAGTTGTTTCTTATAACATAATCCAACCATATTTCATTTATACATTGAATATATATATATATATATACTCAATGTTGCGTAGAATAACTATTATCAAAATTGTGTGTAACACGATCGAAGAATAGTGTTGCGTATATTGAAAGCTAATACAGTGTTGCGTATAGCACGAGGTAATCTTGGTGAATCATACAACACAAGACATTAATGAAATTAAAAAAAAATATTTTTCATAAAATCTTGAGGTGTTACATTCTACCACCCTTAAAATGAATTTCACCCTCGAAATTCGTCGGGGTTATAAATGGTTTACTCGTCGAAAGTTTATTTAATAGAAACCCACATCATAAAAAGTAATACCAAAACATGGTTTTAAAATCTATTGTGTGAAACGTAATGATTACCCAAATTAACTAATCACTGGGTTTCTACATAGATGAAAATATGGATATGGAAGAGAAATCTAACCATCGTGTTCTGATGGAGAGTGGTAGAGAACATGGATATGGAAAATCCAGCAATCACAAATCCATAGATTTGTGATGATCTAAGGTACCATCTGATTCATCGGATATAAGGGCACTTGGACAACATTTTTGGTTTTAAAGATCATTTCCCTAAATTTGATGAATTAAAATAAATACTTACATGATTTTGGTACAGTCTCACTGTTGTTCATTAATTGAAAAATTTCCACTTCATCCCTTAATGAAATGAAGTTGAATTTGTTATTCATGATGTGTTAGTAGATCATGTGATAGAATGATGATTCATTCCATCTATCTCAAACAAATGGTTATAAAAGTTATCAAAAAAACATAAGCCCATCTATAGTGAGATTAATCATATATGGTTCCTAAAATGGACTTATACTTCATATATCATACTGCTTAATATAATAAAACTAGTTTCTACTAAACAGGGACTTCCTGTAGGCCAGTGGTAGGCGATAAAGGCCAGTCGCACTTTGGTTGTGGGTTCGATTCCCACAGCCTTATCAGACGCAATGGGTTGTCACCCGTCCTGCAGGTTGTCCTTTTTCTAAAACTACATTTCTATAACATCCCATTGATAATATCCAAAAAAGGTTCTATCCTTAAACAATACTAACTTATGTCCAACATAATCCATTCCAATCTTTAGGATTATCTAAAATACTTCGGTCCATGATCATAGTATAAAGAAAACGATTACTTGAAATGTCATCAAACAAGCATGTGAATACCATCATTTATCCCCCATATATCTTGTTGGTCACATTCCAATCTTGTGAATACCTTAATCATGTATTCTATTGAAAAATGAATACCCATTAAACCTTAGTGAAAACATGAATGCTGTCAAAAGTTAACTCTTTCCACATACCAAAATCCAAAAATTCTATATACTCAAACGATGATATAACCTTCTCCTTATATCAGTCATGAGCTCATGAATACTATCAAACATTTAATTTTCTCCTTATCCCTTCATTATGCGCATATCATCTAAATTCCAAAAATATCTTAATAACCTTTCATGGATACTGGTACCATTAATCATACACTTTCAAAACTCAAGGAAAGACAATAGTGTAACAATCCATAGATGTCTCTTTATTCCATAGTACCATGAGATTACTTATACAACATTACACATGAAAAACATGTAATCATTCCACTACATTCTTAAACCATTGACCGAGCTTCAACAATTCTTTCATCTCACATATCATTTGTAGTCTCTTCATCATCATCAACATAAATACTACCCATACGACCATACTGATTCTCTTCATGAGACTTTCCCTTAGGGAATTGATTTTCATAATGCCTGTACATTCCACATTTAAAACATTTAACCATTGTTGATGTCGTAGCAATACCATTACACTCATCCATTGTGTTAACTAGACCTTTTCCTTTTCACTTAATGGATTTGTGTCCCTCTTTTACACACCCAAAGCATATTCCAGTTCCTCTGAAACATTCTCCTTGATGCCTCTCCCCACATGATTTACAAAGGGGAAATTGAAGTTTCTTTCCTTTATGATCATCATGAAACTCTATCTTTCTCTTATTATCTGAGTCGGTAAAATTACCAAATTTTACATTATTGATCATATTATGAGATTGCTGATTCGGCATAATAATGATGTGTGGACTTAAAAATCCCATTTCATTTGGTTTCTCATGAAGAATATCATTCCATTGTCTGTCATATCCTCCATTATCGTAAATCTTCCTATTTCCAGCCATTTTCTAAAACCCAAAAAGAATAGTGTGAGAGGAAAAAATCATGCTAGGGAAAACAACATAGTAAAGGGGGAGTGCCTTCAATATCTAACATCTTAGGTTAAATTCTAAGATCGTTACCGTAGTTCTAGAACTATATCCTATACATATACTTATCCTTAGGGACATCCCTAGACATTCCTTAGAAATATCTCTAGGGATCTCACTAACGTTTTCACATCCTAGTTTCTAATGGTTGAAAAAACCTTTCCTCTGATACTAACTGTAAAGACACGAAGTTTGACATACATCGATATTACATTACATTTGCGGAATACTTAATACATAACAAAAACTGACACATAAGGACCTTAATAGTTTAGTGTCCTTGGAATCTTGGAACGCAATCTTCTAATCATGGTGAAAGATCTTCAACATATCTCATAAAGATCTTCCCCCTTTTTTATTACCAAAAACCGTTCTTTTTTATCCTAGGGAAAATAAAACATAAAAATGGTGAGCTCAAATTCTCTGTAAGGGTAAGAATGGATAAAATAAAACATACCATATACATTTGATCTTAAAAACATGAACACAATGTTTAAACATCAAAAGCATGATCAATGACATAAAACATGGAAGTACGTAAGGCATAGATCATAAAGAAACATTAATAATGATAAAATAAAATGGGAATAAAACATGTAATTGTGGAATCCATTAATCACATGTAATGATTTCCTTAGCAGCCAAGGAATTGCTGCCAAGACCATCTTAGTGGACAAAGTCCCTTTCTGAATCGAGTTCACTCCTCGTTCCAGTCCTGTAATACTGAACCAGATTAACTTAACGTTCCAGCCATGTATATCTCATGAGATATAAATTTTTAACCAATGCATTGGAGGGAGATATAGGTCCCACCCATCTCATAATGAAATAATTCTTACTTGTGCCACAAAATAAACATACATCATTCATAATAACCCAATAAATAAAATGGGTTTCATAATCATCATCCCATCATCACATAATCCATATAAAATAATGGGTATCATTTCATAATAAGAAAAGTGGAACCATGTAAATCATAGAGACATTACACTTGAAACATACACATATGATATAATGTCATCTTAGATGAAAATGGTTTTGATAAAACACTTGAAATGAATTCTTGAGGAAAATATCCTTTTTTTCTTCAAAGTCATTTTCATTTCACAAAATATAATGAAATTTTAGAAGAAAGGGTTTTTTTGAAAATAGTCATGAAATATTTTGAAGGATTCTTCATGAAAATAACGCTTTATAAAACCATAAAAATCCTTTCTTTCCATATACGTTAAAAAAACATTCTTATCATACTTTTGCCGGAAAAGTCAAAAAAGTACCTCATAACGTAAACAAAAGAACGATTCCTTACATACCATGTAGTAAAAGTAAAAAGTGGGTAAAAAGAACTTTAAACATACATTAAACCATTTTTAGGAAACATGGACATGAATGATAACAATAACCCCAGTAAATATTTACGAATAAGCAATCTCAGATAAAAATGAGATTTGCAAAATTATCCATTACCTTAGGTCCGATATGCTTCGTACGTATTAGAACCCCCTTTATAATGATTAAAATAATGTTATAGGCTTATTAAAGAATCATATTCATTGTTATTATATCATATATGGTTCACTTATGACTTTATATTACCCGTTCTTTTGTAAATTCATGTTAAAGTAGCGTTTTGGGTAAAATTGTCTCATTTGTCATTCGTGTTTTAACTTGTAATTATTCATATGATTACATAGATAATGATTACTTATATCAATAATTTAAAACATGATTTATATATAATATATATTCATAATATACATATATATAATAGATTGATAAATGGAAAGAAATACACCGTTCATGGAGACGGTAGGCCGTATGTACGCATGAACGTTGTTTTCGTTTTCTTATTGAATTGAATGGAATTATGAAGAAGACATACATATATATATACACATAAATATATTATCATTATTATGTAATATATTTCATGATTACTTATTATATATACTTTATAATCATTCATGAATGGTTAATGTGGAGAATGAATCTCATCGCGTCGTGGAGACGGTAGTCCGTACGTACGCACGAGCGATGATATCATTCTCATGATCGTGGAATTGTATTGGAGTGTATGTATACTATTCCAGAATCAATATCACTTTACAGTAATCATATATAGTTATTATTTACACCATTATACCCATCCATGTAAGGTGGTGGTGGAAAATAGATTACACCACGGCGTGGAGAGGGTATTCCGTACGTACGCACGCGCGGTTATTTCATTTTCCGTATGATGGATAGATGGTGAAATACGATTGTTTCATACTTATAATAACATATAATTACATGAGTTATACTGATGTTATTACTTCATAATAAAACAACCTAAGAAGAAGAAGTGGAATAAGAAATAAAGTTAAAAGAATCGGTAACTGACATTACCTCTTCTTTGAAGCGCCTCTTTGAGTCCTCCTCTTAGGGAACTAAAATTGGTCATTGAAGAAGACAAAGACCTCAAAAATGTTTCTATGGAAGTGGAGAAGAGAATTTGGCATGGGTTGGCCGAGCTTGAAGTCTCAATGTGGTGTGAGGAAGAGAGGGAGGAGGTGCCGTTTTATAAGGGAGGAGAGAGGCACCAATAAAATTCTTAAAAATATTAATTTATAATAAATATAACCCCACTTAGAAACCTCCAAAAATGACTCATATTAGAATATTAGATGATATATGGTTGTAATCCCATCAACCAACAAAATTTTGACATTTTTGGATCTTATTTTAAACCTTATCATTTTGATTTATCCTTATTTAATCAATTTATGTTTATTTGTGGTAACAAAATTCTAAATTTTAAATTATAACAAATAATTACTTATTTGTTGTGAATTATCCATAATTGTTTGCTTTGTAACATTATAGACCATATAAATTTAAATTTATAATTTTTAAATATTTTTTGTGATTTTTAAACAATTTTATAATATGTTATTTTTATAAATAACGATACTGTGAATTTTGACACTATTCTTTTATTTCAATTTAAATAAACTATATACAGAAGATATGTTCGAAATAAAATCTTTAATATATTCATAAAAGGTCATATGTATCTATAATATTATTGGATCACATTAAATAGTTAATATAATTTTTATTTTATTATTTTTAAAACCATTTATTTGGTTTATCTATAGATAAAATAATTACTACAACATTTTTGTATAATTATTTAATATAAATATTTGTTTTATAAAAATTAAAAATAAAATTCTATGATGAAGATAAATCTATTAACTTTCACAATAATACTTTTACTCGAATTTATCATCTTGAAATCACAATATTTAAATTGTTATTTTTATTAAATTATGAAGGTGACAACTTTGGCATCATTTAAAATAAAATAATATAAGTGTCATAATCACATTTATAAGGCTCCAAACGGTTATATATTAGTTCATTGGATGATTAAGGTGTATATATACACTACCAATAAGTTATGGTCAGGTTTTTGGGCCTTTTAATGGGTATTATGATTTCAATAGAAACTATATTACTTATTCTCCTCTTAATAAATAATTTTTGTAACATTAATGTATCACCATTAATGACAATTATTTACTCCCTAAAAATTATAAATAAATTATCATGATGTAGTGATTTTATTAGATTTATGGATAATATTCATTTTCGATGTTTTATGATGTTTATCACTAAATTAAAATTATTATACTTATAAGATTTAAGAGAGTGACATGTTGTCACTTTCTTTGGTTTTTATAATAATTAAATTATTTTCATCGTCAAAAGTCCATAAATTGAATATAATCTGACTCTTAGGTTATATGGGTCTACTTTTAGTCATCCAATATAATTTTGTCATGTGTTAGGGTAATTTTATAATATTATATTTACCCTTAATTACCCGATTTACCTTTAACTGTGGTAAATAAGATTTATCGTAGTTACTATTCATAATTCCCAAAAATAAAAAAGTAGATTATTAACATAATTTGGACCCAATGATTCCAAATATGGAATCAATTTTTCCAAATTCAATACACAAAAGTTTCAGAAATTAAATTAAAATTAATCTCGTTGTCGAAAGAAGACTGGTTTTTCTTTAAAACATTGCAAAATGTTAAATTGATTTAACATACGAATTCAATGTAAAATCAATGATAATGACATAAATTATATTAAATGGTAAAATTATATTCTATTTATACATTAAAACCATTAAATATTATAATTTAACCATATAAATTATTGCGATGAAAAAAGTAGTTTTTAATTAAAATATATCGTGTTTTTATTATTCATCAAAATATGAAAGTTACCAGAATAATATGAGAAATTTATCCAAATTAATTTTTATTTCATGATTACAAAGAAGAATTTTATTTTTTAAACTGAACTTATATATATGTAAAAAACTAGATTTAATGTGGTTGCACCATCCAAAGGGGGCAAAACTGCATTTTTAGAAAAATACTTATTTTACCCGAAAAATTTATTTTGTTCTCATACCATGTTCTACAAAATGTGTAAGATGATTAATAATGTTATAAAATTCAAAATATAGTTAATACTATTCATAACGGCTAGTTCATAATAATATTATAATAATATATCGTTTTTTAGTGTTACCCGGTATTACGTACAACACACGCTATCGAGGAAGGTTGCGATTGCGTGTAATGCAAGCCAAGTCAGGGTTACGTGTTGTGCAAGAATATTTCTTTGTTTCACATGAGATAATCCAACCATATTTCATTTATACATTGAATATATATATATATATATATACTCAATGTTGCGTAGAATAACTATTATCAAAATTGTGTGTAACACGATCCAAGAATAGTGTTGCGTATACTTCAAGATAATACGGTGTTGCGTACAGCACAAGGTAATCTTGGTGTATCATACAACACAAGACATTAATGAAATTAAGAAAAATATTTTTTTATAAAATCTCGGGGTGTTACAAAGGCCCTCTCTTTTTTAATTCCCAACACCAGCCATTTCTAGGTGAGTTATGCCTAACAATCCTCTCTACATGACTTTATAATGTAGCACACCCAATGTTCCAAACATAGGATTCCTCTTTCTCTAAACAAGAGATGCCTTATGCTCCAAGAAGAAGATGCCAACAGTCCACTCTACATGACTTTCAGCAGTAGCATTCTCTATAATTCCACAGCAGGATGCCTCTTGATCAAAATTAGAGATGGAATATTTAAAAATCAAAAGATATCTCATTCCATGATTATAGTTGCATAATTTCAAGAGCTTTGGAAACTGTTCATTCATTCCATCGATCCACATCGTGATTTGTGTGTCCTTCATTTTGATCTATATCCTCTTTCATGTTTGAACGGACCCCCTAATGGCCTGATACCATGCCGCCTCAGCTCTCCTACTGTTCTTGTCCAATGCCCTAGAAAACTTTGGATGAAACATTGAGTCAGGTCATGTGTTTCGAACATTTCTAGCAGTCGACCCCCATTTATTTGATCCCATTTCAGTCTAATGTGATATGGATTCTATGTTTCGAACATGGTCAACAGTTATCCCCCATCGTCACACCACCCCCACCTCATTCCGAATGTCAGTCATGTGATTCACACCTTTCATCTCCCTTTGTTCAGGCTGATTCCCATAACCTTGGAATTATCCCACTTGTGCACTAGTGTAGAGGTGTGTGCACCAATTATATTCCTCAAACCACCAATAAGTTGGTATTCCCTCATGGCCAGACATGAGGAAGACATTACGGGCCACTTCCATACATAATCCCTATCCAGCATTGCCGCTCCTAAGTAGCACTCAAGCTGCTTCCGTGTGAATGCCCCCTTCACAATTTCAACTCCTTAGCAGAACCTGTGTATAATCCATCATAATCCCCATCCACTATTTCAACACCATAGCAGCACCCTAGTAAATTTCATGTGTAATCCCAATTCACCATCTTTCATGGCCGAATATTAGCGCCATGATTTCCCAATCTATTGTTGCTTCATGTTTCCCACTGTGAGCATGATTCAAAAGGGCTTGGTGTAAGCATTGACCATGAAATCTTCTCTAGAACACCGTAGATTGTAAGCCCCAAACACCATCCCAAACTATGTGGACTTTTATCCTTGAGAAGGCAAGGAACATAGAAATACTCCATGAGGTTCAAGCCCGACACCTATTGGTCCTGACCCACTTCATGAACTTTCCCCAACACCTCCTCAAAACTATAGGAGATTGATCCCATCCAAGGCAAGGTACGTAGGATGCCTCCTAGAGGATCAATCACAACACCTAATTGTACCAAACCCTATTAAATCGGTTCACCAAACACTCCTGAACTACATGGACATTGATCTTTTCTGAGGAATGGTATGTTTGAAGCCTTCCTGATGTTCAATCCCAATACCTATTGGTCTCGTCCACCTTCACGTCAGTTCACCGACACCATCCAGCACTACATGGACATTGATGCTTACCAAGGGAAGGTATGTAAAAAGCCTCCCTGAGCCTCAAGCCCAACACCTATTGGTCCCGACGCCCAAAACATCTGTTCACCAACACCATCCTGAACTACATGGACTTGGATCCTTGTGAAGGAAAGGTACAAAGGAGGAATTTCTGAAGATCATTCCCAACAACTATTGGTCTCATCCCCTCCACAGATGTTAACAAGAGCATCAAAAACTACAAGTATTGGGATCATTTTCTCCCAGACAAGGTATTTAAGAAGCCCCCTTGAGGTCAACCCCAATCAACAGTATGAAATTGTGTTCCCCAAATGACAATAATCCATTTTTTCCCAATCAATGATAATCCAATTGGAACTCCAACTTCTGGTAAGCCATTTTATCCCCAGTTAGGGGAAAGCTGTTTTCAACCCCAACTAGTGGTAATCCATTGTATACCCAATCAGCAGTTAACCGTTGTAGTCTAAAATTGATGGTAAGTTGTTGGAGTCCCCTTTATTGGGACCCACATCTCGGGTCTTCCACTATGGCGTCAGACCATCCTGGGATGCTAACAATGCGTAAGACCCAACATGTTATTATATCACTATCCTCTAAACATGCCCCAATCTCATGCCACAACCTACATGATTCACTTTTTCAGGTCCCATCCATGCGTCCATTCTCATGGGTCACCTCCTTAGGCATCCATCACCACACCAAACTACGGGGACATTGATTCCCATCCATGGGGATATGTAGAAAGCATATTTAAGGTTCAAGACCAACACTATAGTCCCATTAATGGAGGTTCCATATCATTCGACCACAACTTCATCCAACCATCTATCATCCATCGTGATTCTTACCCAAGCCGCCACATCCTAGTGTAATCATGCCATTCCCTCGGGCTGCTATCCAGGCATACACCCCATCATGTACTCAATTTTTTTTCCTCTCTCTACACCTCGATTCATCAACCCTTTGAAATATGTGGGCTTTGATCCCTATAGTCTACACATGGTATGTAGGAAACCTCCACAAGGATTAATCCTATGTAATGGTAAACCATGTTGTTCCCCTTTCTAGGGTTCACTCCACCTGATCCACTCTCAATGCTATCCAGATCATTCTTCCCGGTGTGAAATCTTCCCCTTCTAGGACCCATCATCTTGGGTCCGCACTTAATGAGTATTATCAACAATCCATCTAGTAATCCTTCTGTTGTTACCTCATAGGTATGTACCAATGTGATCCATCCTCGTGGAATGTTATGATCACTATCATTTCATTGTTAGAAGATGTTATACTCGGGCCATACCTCATGTTAAACTTTGGAATCTGAGGAAAACCTTAGAGACATACCATCGACATATGATACCCCGCAACCGACGTGGGATGCCTCTAGTTTTGTACCCTTTAAATTCCCTCTTATGAGGAGGAATACATGTTCTCCTATATCCATGCAACTAGATATTCCTCAACGTGTGAGATGTTGAAATCTACTCTGACCGAAGGTTGCTACCATGTCATGAACTCATGGAATTTCCTGATGGAAGTAGAGTAATTAACAGATATCCATAAAGATATGGAACAAGGAATGAGATTCATGAACAACGTCTTAGTCAATGAAGAAGTCTCGGACCAGGTAATGAGTTCTAAGGGGGAATCTATAAAAGGAGGAAAGAACATCCTATCATCCTATTTTGATCATGGAGAAAACGTCCCTGAATAAGAGATAGCTACCGCCATCCTATGGAAAGCGAGAATATAGGGCAATAGTTATGCATCATTGAATTCCATATTTGCACCCCGATGAAAGCATCAAAATAGTTCTACAATAATTTTATTTTGAAAATATGGGCAATGATTTGTTGTATATTTTTATCAAGGACCAAATAAATTTATTTTTTTGACATCAATAGGAAAAATTATTTATATTAATATATAACTTATCACATAATAAAAATTATTTATATTGTATTAAAGGAATCATGTCCTCACTATATTTTTCTCATCAAATTCTATATAGTTTCTCTTCTAAAATGATAAAAATAAAGTATACTCATGTTATGTATGAAAATATACAATATGAATCGATTTTATAAGTCTAATGTGATAGTTATAATTAATTTTATTATGTTTTTTTATCATAAGACATTAATTACCATTTTCATATAGTTTACACATTGATGTTTTTATGAAGAGAGGTTATGATAACATAACCACCTAATGGAATTTCACATGTTGTATGGTTCTTTTGATATTTAAATTTGTATACATTTTTATTCATCTTAATAACATTGTTTTTCAACAATACATATCATGAGTGATGAGAAGTGATGTATTAATGAAATAAATGATGACATATTTTCAATTTTGAGTAGGATATATTGTGTGTGGTCCAAATCATATAACATTAATATAATAATTCATTAAAATATTTTCCTACATATGAAAATAGAATTATATATCATAGGGAAATTGATTGAAATGAAACTATTTGATTGATTCAATGATCATGGATATTTTAATAATGAGGTAATTCTCAGATATTAAAAGTGTGATCTATCATAGATGATAGATTATGACACAAGTATATATCCTTCATGAATTGAAATTAATAAAAATTTATTTTTCTACATACGGAGTTTTCATATGTGGTTATTGTCATTGATATATTAATGCATTTATATATACATTCATTTAACATTTTTTAAAACCCTTGATTTGAGATGTGTGATGTAATATTATTTATCGATGATTTGGATGGTCATAGACATTTTGAGATTCTATATGATTTTGTTGAGTCTTTCTTTAGTGTATAATTCCTATAGCTATGAGATACTATGATAATTTGGCAATTCACCATACTAAATTTTATGAAATTATAGGATGATGGTAATTTTTTTATATGGCGTCATTCCCTAGTTAACCATGTATGATGGGAAAAATGAAATTTTCATGGTTTGTGGATAATTTACCAAATAGCATGAATAAAGAATGTGAGAATACTATTTTGAGACTTCAGTTCACTAATGGTTTGTAAATGTTTTGTTAATCCATGTTTCTTAAAAATGAGATGCAATTTAAAATTATACAAAAAAACTATTCTCTTAACTTCAAAATCAATTGAACCACTCATTTATCTTTATATTTTATTGTTACTCAATAATCAACTATCCTTTTGGTGTTATTTGTTATTCCTATCATCTTAATGGATGATTATTAAAGCTCATGGTTCCTTAGAAATATAAATCAACTGTAAGTCTTAATCATTTCATTACCCTTAATTATATTTTCATATTCACTTTAGAAGAACCTTATATCACATTTTTCATGTATTTATATAGGTTTGGGTATATTTATTTATATTAGTTATTTTGTATTCATTGATGGGAAACATACAATAAATCACTATCTAAAATATTTATAGTGGACCACTTCATAAAAAATAATTGTTGGTAGGTGCATTGTTCCTCTATCTATAGATATCTACAAGAAGGGTGATTTTCTATTTTTGAAACTTTTAGCATTGATTTCATGGTAAAAAATTTTAATTAATTATTATTTAATTCACTATTTTTACGTGTTTAATATCATGGTTTTTAAAATATTCACAAAACATGTTTTTCTAAATTATTAGTATACATAATATTTATATAAATTAATTTTTACAAATACCTTAAAATAAAAGGCTTGAACAACGTTTTTTATTGAATTAGGATTATTATCCAAGGATTAATAATTGTTTTTCAATGATATCATAGAATTATAGTGTGGAATATAATGATTACTATGTAAATAAGGAAGGTCATCTTCACTAAGTATTGGTAATTTCACCTTGGATGAATGAATATGTGTGTTTGTAGATTGAATGGTCATTATAGGTCGAAATAATGAATTTAATGATCATAAATTTTCATTTTTATAATCTAATTATATAATGGAAAAGTTGTAAATTAAAATAATTTATATAAATTACGTTGAAATTAATATTTCCTTCTATTATATGAGAATATCACGAGGATTATATTCATACTCATTTTTGATATACATTTTGAATACTTATTTTGTCTTAGGGGTAAGTGTTGTATGACTTAAGAATATTTCCATCATTGTTTATATACTCACCCCTTATATATTCACTTTTGTTTTTTCAACTAACTAGTTTATCATGGAATATGTAATGGAAATATTTTATATTTATCTAGTTGAGAAGTAGAGTGATATGGGATTGGGGACAATGTATTATTCTCAAATATGATTAGGTTAGATATTTAGTGTGATTCCATTTTAGTGGCATTGTAGTAGGATAATGTTTTACCATTTAGAGTTATTATAACATAATTTATAATGATACATTAAATTATTAATTTGTATTTTTTTTGAGTTGTCAAGTACACCATGACTTACCAAACTAGCCATTCAAAAGAGGTTATGAATAGTATTAACTGAATTTTAAATATTATATTATCCTTATAATTTTAATCCATTTTACGAGTTTCTAAGACATGATTTATGAACAAATTCATTTTTTTCAGATTAAAGAAGTATTTTTCAAAAAATGTAATTTTACCGCCTTCTAATGGCGAAGCCTTTTTAAAACCAATATTTGAAACTTTTATATATTTAATTTGAAAAAATGAAATTCTTTTTTAGAATTGGGACATAAGAATTTAGTATCAATAATGTTTTGGTGTCTTTCTGATAACTTTCATATTTGTGTGAATAGTGAATGATACTATATTTTAACTGAAAACAACTTTTTTAATCAAAATAATTTATATTGTTAAATTATAGATTTTGATGGTTTGGATGTATAAATAGATTATAGTTTTACTATTTAATATAATGATTGTCATTTTAAGTAATTTCACTTCGAAATTGGACATAAACAGATGTCAAACTTTTGATAGTTATTATTTTTTAAAAATATGACTTTTGGTTTCAAAAGAGGGAATCAATTTAAATTAATAAATGAAACATTTATGTTTTGAATTTGGTAAAATAGACTTCATTTTTGGATTCGGAATAATGAAATTAGCCAATGGTTAAAGTTTGGTACTTTTCGGATAACTTTTATATTTTGATGAATAATAAAAATTACTAAATTTTAATTAAAGAAATTTTTTTTAATCGAAATAATTAATAGTGATAAATTATGAATTTGAGTAGTTTTAAATTATATTTAAAATATATTTTTATCATGTAATACAATGTGGGTCATTGAAAATAATTTCATCTTCAAACCAGACATAAACAAGTGCAATCTTTTGATAGTTATTATTTCTTAAAAACACGTTTTTTGTTTTAACAACGAGAATTAATTTTTAATTAATTTCTTCCACTTATGGGTATTAAATTGAGAAAAATGTATTCCATATTTGGATCAGTATTTCCAAATTGTGTAAATAGTTAACTTTTATTTTTAGACATTTTGAATAATTACTTCGGTAAATATTTTATTTACCATGGTTCAAGGGTAAATCCGGTAAATTAGGGTAAATAAATAATATTATAATAATATTAAATTACCCTAAAACGTGTATTAACCCTATTGGTTGATAAATGTCCGACCATGGGCATCTTTGGGTCGATTTTGGGACCCCATTGATACACTTGTAAGTGATAATGACACTTTATTTTAATTAAGTTAAAATGAATACAAAAATGACACAAGCATATATCTTTTAGAAAGTCAATTGTTATATAGGGTTATATATTTTATATTTTAGACTATAAATATTCATTAGAAATATAAAGATATTTCCTACATAATGATATTTTATTTATAATTTTTAGACATTAAATAAGTTAGTTTATTTATGACACAATGATGATGCAGTAATTACCATAATAGTGAAACATTAAAATAATTGATATTATAAATACCCAAATAAATATAATTTAAGACTTTTAATGAATTAAAATAATTCTATAGGATAATATGTTATATTAGTATTTATTTAATTGACTTTTTTTGAAGTAATAATTCTGTTATTAGTTTCACAAAAATCAACTATTGAATAGTGCCAGAATTGACATACAAAAGTTTTTAAAACAAATATTACACTATTAATTGATATAAAATTCTTAAAAATATAGTGTTCTGAAAAGAGACTTATATAATGATAGTTGTATCACTAATGGACCATTTGGGGGTCTCTTGGATGTATATAACATGTTTATTAAATATATAATATAAAAATAAAAAGAGACATTGTAAAAGTGAAACTAATTAACTAAGAGTTAATACTTAAAGATAAGGTTAATATAATGACCCAAACCTGTATAAATTATATAGGTTGAGAAGACATAGACCTATCCCCAACATGACATTTAAATAATCAACTTTGGAGACATTATAAACCAAATATTAATTTATTATAAATTAATATTTCTACCTTTTCCAGAGGTGCCCCTCACCCCTCTTATAAAAGGGCACTCCCCATTCTCATTACATCACACCTTAAAAGCCTTTAGGATCGGCCAAACCCTGCCCAATTACTCTTTAAACTTCCCTCACTACAACCTAGAGGCCTTAGTTTGATCGTAAATCAAACCTAAGAAGCCCTTGTGATCAAATCAAAAGGAAGAACCCGAAAAAAGGTAATGTTTTCACCACCCTTTTTCAAATTCATTTCTTCTTCAACTTCTTCTTTCTTTGTTTTTCCCCTTCTAAATTAATGAATCCATTATCTCATATATACTGTAATATTATTATAAATATGGTGCAACCATATTCCTTATTCTATCCAACCTTTGAAAAACATGTTACCATACGTGCGTACGTACGGCTTGCTGTCTCCACGTCGTGGTGTAATTGTTATTCAATAAATTATAATTGGTTGGGTATAATAATGATGAGTAACTCATGTAAATATTAATTATAACATGACAATGATTCTGTATATATGATATAACATCCAATTATATATTATTTTAATATCAAATAATTATATTGTCACTCGTGCGTACATACGGATTACCGTCTCCACGAACACGATGAGATTAATTCTACATCCTTTCCATTCAAGTATAATTATCATTTGATTATTTAAAAATAATGTTTATAGACTTTATATCATTCTGGATATTAATAAGATACATCCTATCAATGAAAAACATGGCTTACTTAACAAAATATATAAAAGAAAATGAGTAAGTTAACACCCGAAACGACGATTATTATATGATATTGTTAACAAATAAATGTTAAAAGAAAATATATGATATCATATTAATGTAAATGATTCTTGAATAATTCAATAACAATTATTTCACCATTATACCGGAGGTTAACCTATCGTCGACCAAGGAAAAAGTACAAAGTAAGGGGTTTCTTATCTCACTTTTAATTCCTTGAGATTTCCATTGTTCACCACTTATTTATTATATGTGGTGTCTGTACTGCCCATGTTTGTATTCATTATGTAATATACATTAATTCATGTATTTTTAAATCATCATTGTATGATCCTTCATTCATGGGTGTATGTTTCTTATGCTACCAAATCAATAAGGGAATTTGAAATTTCAATTTCCATTTATTCGGCTTTACGGAAACATCATTGACTGTTTTACTCTGAGATTATGTGTGGAATAACTATTAATTTTCTTATGTCATAACTTCCACTCCCCTTTTCTTTGGATATACTTTTGATACACATAATCACTAAATTGATAATTTCTCAAGTCATCGATATGAATTTGATAAGAGTAATTTTAACTCACTCTGCATTTGTTGAGTTAAACATCCAATTCATTGGTGTTGTTTTTATAAGATTATGTGTGACTACCCTTTGACTGATTTACACAGAATATACAATCATATTTGGTGTATTTATATTTTTCACACATAACTATGTCGTTGATTTATCCTTAACAAAAGGACACGGCCTTTATGAGAGATTTCATCTCAATTTACATTCCATTGAGACTTCTTTGTTGTTATACACCAAATCACTTTTATGCTGTGTATATAATGTACTTTGACATTGTATATCATGAATTCCTTTATTCTCATGATATTAAAATGTTTTTATTTCCTCAATTATTTGTATTCATGTGTCTCTCTTTTGGTTAGAAACTCTAACTAAAATACCATTTTTAAATGTTTTAAAGACTTATTCTTCTAAATCATTCTCATTAATGTCCATGTTTTAAAAATGGTTTTAAGGATTTATTTATATGGACATTAAAGTTTTAAAATTAAAAATCCTTTTAAAAAATTTTCAAAGTGGTATGGGACACATTGATTCAAATATCTATTTTTAAAATGGCTTCTTGACAAATAGCGTGACTTTAAAATTATTTCAAGAAAAAGGGGGATATTTCTCTCAAATGGTTTTGATGATTATTTTCATCTATGTCAACATCCTTTATTGTTCTTTATTGTGGTTATTGTGATACAATACAATCATTCATATTATATCCAATGAGTTATGTTTGACACTGGATGTGATATTTTATACCATTCCTGGTTTGCGGTTAAAGTATTGACATTTCGTATGCTAGTTTTAATACGAATGTTTATGTTATGTTTAAACCTGTTAATATAAGGAATACATTGGACTTAATAAGTGACGGGTGGATCCCGCTATAGCTCCTCAATGCATCGGTAGGTCTCATGAGACAAACTAGTGTCTTGGCACAAGGCCTTGGCAAAATCATATTTGTAGTCTCGGCATGAGGCCTTGGCTATGTGGTTATGATAGTCTAGCATTATGCATTCCATCATTATGAAAGTGGTTATTGATCTTGCAAGTGATTATTCGATTAGTATAATATCCATGTGAATAAGTAAATGGAATTATTTCATTTTATATTTGTCATTCTATGTTGAAGTTCAAGTTTAAAAGGCTTTTATTTTAATTATAAATTGCCTTAAGTGTTTATGCTTATCTATGAATGCTTCTGCTATAATGTTATCCTTACTGAGCATAAGAGCTCACCCCTTTCAATGTTTTATATTTCACAGGATTATGAAGAAGTAATTTATGTATGACCTGTAGGGATAGTATGAGGGTATATGAAGACATGATGTTTTTTATGATGTAATGTAAAACTTTATTATTGTATCAAGTGTTTCCAAGGCTACTAATCTAATCGGTCTTTTGAGACATGATCTTTCTTGTAATCATGCAAATGTTATATAATAATTCACCAACTCTGGGTAACTGGGGTCGGGGCGTTACAGATGCATCTATGAGCTATAGTGGACTCCACCCATCACTTACTAAGTCTAATACATTCCTCATATGAAAAGGGTTAAACATAACATAATCATTTGTATTAAAACTAGCATAGGAAATGTCAATAAATTATCCATAAACCGTGAATGGTGTAAATACAACACAACCACAATCAAAAATATCACAAAAGATTCAATTAAATATAGAAGTTTTGTATCATAATAAATCTACTTCAAATAAGCTTAAAATCAATCAAAGGATGTTGACATTGATGAAATCAAAACCTTTTTATAGAAATATATCTTACTATTTTGAAATCATTTAAAAGTAATATAATTATAAATTAAAACATTTATTTTGAAAATATTTTTATATTTTTGTATGGTATGCTTCGATAATGTTATAATGGAAGAAAATAGTCGCACCCTCCGTGTAAGTTAAAAAACATTATTACCTTAATTTTGTTGAAAAGGTCATAAAGTACCTTATTTGGAGAATGGAAGAAAGATTCCATTCAAAACACATAAGGTCAAATAAGGGTATAAATGACATTACCCCATTTTCTAGTAAATAGGAAAAATGTTTTGAAATACATTTTTAATAAACATGGATGTGGATGATAAAGAGGTCCATGTAGATACTTACCTAAAAACAACCTTTGATAATAATGAGATTGTGAAATTATCCAATACCATGTAATTTTCCATGGTAGAGGGTAAGTTAACTACCTGTATAATAGTGAAATAATTGTTATTAAATAATATGAGAATCATATAAATTAATATGATATCATATATGACCTTTTAACATTACTTTTTCAATAATATCTTAGTATTATCATTATTTCGGGTATTAACGGATTCATTTTCCTTTATATTATTTGTTATGTGAGTAGTATTTGTTATGTATGGGATGTATCTTATTCATATCTAGAATGTTATCAATCCTTTAAACATTATTTTTAATCATCAAATAAAATTTTTTCTTGAATGGATACGATGGAGAATGAATCTCATCGCGTTCGTGGAGATGGTAATCCGAACATACGCACGAGCGAAAATATCATTATTTTGTAATTAAAATAATATATAATTGGATTGTATATCATATATACAGAATCCTTATCATGTTATATCTATTATTTAAATCAATTACACATCATTATTATACCCATCCAAATAATATTTTATTGAATAACAACTACACCACGACGTGGACACGGTAAGTCGTACATACGCACGTATGGTGACATTTCATTCAAAGGATGGATAGAATAATGAATATTGTTGTACCATATTTATAATGACATAAAATTACATAGAAGATACTGGATTTATTATTTTATAATGGATACAACAAAGAATGATGAAGTGGAAGAAGAGAGGAACTTGAAATAGGTGATGAAATATTTACCTCTTATCCCGGTTATTCTTTGGGATTTGATAAAAAGGGCTCCATATGTTGACTTTATGACTAAAGGAAGGCCTATAAGATGAAGGTAGCACAAATGATAGGTTATTTGGGCAGGGTTTTGATGATCCAAATGGCTTTGAAGGTGAAAATTAGAGAGAAGGAGGAGTGACCTTTTATTGAGGGGTGAGAGGCACCTTAGGAAAGGCTAGAAATATTATTTTATAATAAAATCATATTCTATTTCTAATTGATGAAAAATGGATTATTTTAAGGATATGGTGGGTATGGGTCAAAAACCACTCAACCAATAGGTTTTAGACAGGTTTGGGTCACTATATTAACTTCATCTTTTAGATTTAACTCTTAGTTAAATTGTATGACATTTACCATGTCTCTTTGTATTTTTATATATATGATTACTAATCATACCTTACATCCAAGAGAATATCATGTGGTTAATTTATTATAAACCTATAATTTTATATGTCTTTTAGACGAACATTAGATTTTTAAGAATAAAATATCAATTAATAATATAATATTTGTTTTAAAATCTCTTTTTTTAATTTTGACACTATTTGGTATTTTGTTTTTGCGAAATTCATAAAAGAATTATTACTTCAAAAAAAATTCATCTAACCAACCCTTATATGTCATATTAACCTATATAATCCGTGTAATTCAAAAAAAGTCACAAATTAACTTCATTTGGATATTTATAATATCAAATATTTTAATATTTCATTAATTATATAATTACTACATCATCATTGTGTCATAAATAAATTATATTATCTAATGTCTAAAAAATATAAGTAATATACCATAATATAAGAAATCGTTTTATCTTTATAGTAAATATTTATAGTCGAATTTATCTTATGTGTAACCCCATATTAAATATGTATTAGTTATTAAACATTGATTTTAACTCTTTTAACTCTTCTTTGAATTAAATAATAATAAATGTCCAAATCTAATCCAAGTGGACCTAAAGGATCATATTGTATTCCTAAAGTTTTTTTGGACTAATTACACTTATCCAATAGAATTATGACATGTGTTAGGGTAGTAATAATATCTGTTTTACCCTTAATTACCATATTTACTTTTAACCGTGGTAAATAAATGTAAAAAGCTACTATTCACCAAAAATATTTTCTTCTTATTTATCCAAATTTTACATACTAATATCAACAATGTCTCTCATATTATTGAAATTCAACTCACAGAAGCAGTAAAACTATGTTTTATATAAATTTTCAAATGCTCCGAAGAGGTGGGTAGAAGACAGTAAAAAGTTCAATAAAATTTTAATACATCTAAAATTATTATAAAATAACTTCAATGAATTAAATTGAACTTATATAGGTATTATTTATCTATTTTGAACTAAAATAAGTTTTTATAAAATAAATAATAATTTGGTGTTAAACTATAACTCTGTGTTTTTAACTATTCATTAAGAATTGAATGTTTTTTGAAAAATACCACAAATTCACCCTAGGGTAATTATGATATTCCAAATTCAGAAATGAAGTATATTTCACCAAATTAAAAAAATAGAAGTTTCATTTATTAATTTAAAAATAATTCTTGTTTTCAATACCAAAAGGCATATTTTTGAGAAATATTAACTATCAGAAGATTGAAACATTTTTAGGTTTAATGTCAATGTGAAAATACATACAATGACCAGAATTAGATTAAATGGTAAAAATATAATTTATTTATACTTCCAAACCATTAAAATGTATAATTTAACGCTAATTTTTTTGATTAAAAAATTTCTTTTCAGTTAAAATATAATATTTTTCACTATTCACCCAAATATTAATGTTATCAGAAATACACCATAAATTTATTGAAACTAAATTCTTATGTCCCGATTCTAAAGAAAAGTTTATTTTGTCAAATTTAATATATTAAAGTTTCAGATATTGGATTTAAAAAGGGTTTTCCATTAAAAGTCAGTGAAAGTGCATTTTTGAAAAATACTTCTTTTATATTAAAAAATGATTTTTTTCTAACATTATATCTAAAAAACACATAATATGGATTCTAAAATTATAAGTATTATATAAAGTTCAAAATTCAGTTTATACTATTCACAAAAGCTTTTTAATGACTTGTTTGATAAGTCATGGTGCACTTGAACTCGGTGTTGCGTGTAGTGAAAGTTATTGAATTACTTTCGAAAATAAGGTACTATGAAATCTTGGCGTGTTACATTAATTATAAAATTTCTTAACTTTTTACATACTGATGCTCATTATATAATCCGAGACGGAAAATATTCCAAGAAAATTATATAAATTTTATATGTATCCAAATAAAATGAATAATAAAAATAAATATATTATTAAATATGATATAAAATTCCCTAAAAAGCTATTAATGTTCTAATAATTCATGGGAGAAACTAGGGACCAACATAATAAAGGGGCAAGCAATAAATCCCAAAAGGTGATAAATCAAAAAATTTCCAGATATATCTAATACATGTTATTAATGAAGAAAATAAAGGTGATTAAAAATAGTAGATAATCCTAAAAATGATCATTGATTCATGATATAAGATGAAAACATCAAGGAAACATAAAAATGTTGAAATAATATAAAACATTACATCATAATCATGAGCTATGGATTTCCAAAAACTCATCATAATATAGTGATTCTAGGATAACCACCCATGTAATATTCATCATAACTCAAGATATGAACAAATTTACCAACTAATTAGAGGAGTCTAAAATTTTTGCCTTACTAGTAACATTTATATCATGTACATTAAATTTAGGGATACATAAATCATACAACATAATAATGAATTTCATCACATTTGATACAAATATTTTAATTTTTTGTTTCATGTATTAAGGACCCTATCAAAGATATAGAATTACATTATCATGAATACCATTTAGTGGAAATGGGGATGGTTTTACACAATATAATGGTTTATCATGGAAAAAAATAGGAAAATTTCACAACATAATAGTTTTATAAATAAAAAACATGTAAGGGTTTATTGGGAGTGACATGTTTTCTATAATTTTATTGGAATGAAAAGAAATGTTAGTGGATTTGATATAATAAAAATTACAACATAAAAATTTAGTAATCAAATGGTTTACTAAAAATAAGTTTCTTGAATATGGAATATTATTAGCGATTCATTTTACATAGTAGGGAAAATATAAAAGTGTGGTTTGTGTTCCATATAATCATGGGATCACCACTGGAGGTCTTTAGTGATGGATCATGATAGGAACATCATGATTAATTTGTATTGAAAAAAAAATAGTTGGAAGATGAGTTATAATTTATAGATAAAGAGAAGGGAATTACTCATTTATTTATAAAAAATTGTTTTATAATCACTATTATAAACCGTAAAAAATGAAAATCCATTCCATGGGTTTCAAATGGTTTCCAAAAGATATGAGTGTATTTCACGATTTTATATGATCATGATCTAAAAATATTAAAATAATACCATTAATGAGGAATAGGAAAGTCTTGTACATGTAGAATTTATTTTAAAACATTAATATATAATACAGGTTTTCGAGGTATTAATACTTGTATATAGAATTAATCAAATAACATAAAAAACATGTCAGTTTAAAATGCATATATATATATATATATATTATCTCATGGATTCATGTTATTGTATTTACTAAATTACATTAAAAAATTATTATATATCAATAGGAAACATAAATTTAAACCATATTTATTTCATAACATAAAATTTGACTATTTTGTCTATGATTATTTTGGAATAAAATTTTTATATTTAAAATAATTATCTACAACAATGAATTCACACTTTAAAATTAAAATTATATCTTAATATAAAATACCAATTTTTACAACACTTGAAACATTATGCAACTAAAAATTTAGATTTTAATTCATTAAATTATATTATCATTTTTGTATGAAATATATTATTTAATAAGAATTATATATAAATATACAATTTATTACAAAAATAATTAATTCAACAGAAAGATTTTATTAATTAAATCTATATATTTTATTTTAAAAAATTGTTTTTTATATGAAAAGATTATTTTTTACACATTTATATATAATTATATATATAATTTATTTATAAAATGGGATAAATATAATAATTGTTAAGAAATAAAAACATCACACCACTAGGTTCTATATATAATACCCATATTTATAAAAATGAATTAACCAAGGGAAATGTAGTTGATGACGGTTCTTTCTTGTGGTGGTTCAGAGAACATGGTTTGACTCACGATCTCAATAATATTGATTTTTACCTATAAAAGAATTTCTTGAGATTTAGTTGTTGATTCCTAGCTTGGGATTAGAAAAATCTAATTACCATAGATTCCATATTCATTAGAAGATCTAATAATTATGAATTACATGGTATAATATCATAGGCCAAGGAATTTTCATATTCCCATTATTTCTATTAGATTATACCATACCCATTAATATATGAGAATCTCAACAGTAACTATTTAATGGAAATATAATCCATAGTTATGATGCATAAAAGAATTTTAAATATTATGATATATATTTTAAAATAGTCTGAAATAACCGAATTAGTGTATATTATTTCTATAAGAAATTATAGAATAAGAAATTTATTCATTCTAAGTGTAATATATTTAATTATAATTTTTTTAGTTACATTCTTCATCCGTTAAATAAAATTTACGCTTAAAATCTATATTATATGGTGATAACAAATGGTTATACTTATATTTCATCATTTCACATAGTTTCTATGTATCCTATTAAACGTTATTCTTTTCCTACAACACATTTACCATGCGAGTCGTCTTTCTTGGTAGAATATTTTCTATATGATTTTTGATATTCACCAATTTATCAAGGTGGAAAAATATATTCACCAAGGATACAAGAATAGCCTTTATTTCTTGTGAGGGTTCTAGAGTATACTTCTTCAAGAGGGATACATGGAACATGTCCAGTACTTAATATTAATTGGTTTATATTTTTAGTATATTGGAAAAATCTATGATGATATCAAGAATATAAAATGGAACAATGTATCTTTGATTAATTATTAATATATTCCCAATACACTTGAATTTATTCCTCAAAAATATATTATAGAACACCATATCATTGTCTTGATTTTCTCCATCCCATTGAATATTTTCAGCAAAGATTATTAGTTTTCTTTATTATGACCAACTCATCAATACCGCTTTAGGGATAACAGTATATCCCTTGTGAAAACGCAAGCTTACCTCAGATATGAAATGGTTGGGTAAAAATATATTCATCTGAATATTAATTTTTTTCATATCATATAGTATTTTTATGAATTCACACGACAAGATCCAAAAAATAGGGCATATATATAGGAATATATAGAAACATATCAACTGTAATCCTTAAAAAAACAACCAGTAAGAAACAATAGATAAACAAATATATTATAAAAAATATTAATAGGGGAAACATTAAAAAATAACTAGAAATGATGTCCCAACATAATAACAATAGTTAAAAAATTAATGCAATTAGGGATACACTCATGGAAACCATGGATATCTAACAAACATAGTTAAACCCTCGAGGTACTACTGTAGTCCTCTGAAATCACCACAAATCATCCTATCATTTGAAAAAGAATATGCATGTGAGGGTTATTCCCATGAATGGGTGAGTATAGAAATACCAAATAGGATAGCAGAAAAACCAAAAATATACAAATATAAAATTGAAAGTGTCCACTCATCATGTAATGATACATGGTAATGTGAATCCCAACATATATGCTCAATGAACCCCAAAGGGGAAGAGAAAGTGGTTATATATTTCGATTGTAAAATTTTGGTTTTTGCTGTGAAAAACTTTGGAATATTATTGATATTATACCAGAGCAGTGGCTTCAGACGGCGTGCGATTCCGAGCCCCGGTGTGGCTGGAATTAAATTTTCAGTGCTGTCACACTGGACATGCCAAATAAATGGTATAACTCTTAAATAGTGATCCGGAGCAGAAGTCTGAATGTATGGATGGGTCCAGAATGGGGTGTTTACCCTACGAATGACATAAAGCATATCGACGTGGTACATTTGGACCCCTAGCGCGCTTCTGGAATGTTAAACGGGTAAATTTATTTATTTATTTATTTATTTTAATGGATAAAATCAAATATCTTTTAAACAGTGGTTCAGATTGAAAATACAGGGGCACTGTTGAGTCTGATATGTGCCGTTTACCCTAGGAGGGGTGTAATCTTCGCGGGCATGGGTCATCTGTGAAAAATTGCCTAAGGGGCGTTTTCGTAATTTGGCATCCTCAAGCATTGAGTTTAATAACATTTCAATGGGAATTCAGATTAAAATTCTGAGAGCACCATTGTGCTCAAAATGCGGCGTTTACCCCATGGGAGGCTTAATCTCGACCCTGCCGGAAGATCGTGTTCGGGCCGACAGGCTGGTGGTTAAGTGTTTTCTATTTAACCACTTAACCCACTCATATCCTCCCCCCCTTCTTCCCTAGCACCAACATCTACCAACGTCAAAGGTGGAAGCTCCTCCTCTAATCCTTCCATCTGTCAAGGCAGCGGCACGACGGCGGACCCTCCGTGAAGCTCCGGGCATCGCCCAAGAGGTAGGATTTGTCGTTTTCTTTTTCATTTCCTGCACATATTTTGAGCGTGTTTATTTGCATCAAATTGCTGCTATTTCTTTGAAAAAATCCCATAATAGTGTAGTATATTTTATGAGCTTTCCATCACACTCTTCAGAATTGAAATCGGGGTTCGGAGGTTATTGTCATCGTCCGTCGAAGTCTGCGTGTTTGGAAGGACGTTTGGGGTTTCCGGCGGGTTTCTGGTGGTCCGGGGCAGCGGCGGCCAGTGGCTGAGTGCGCTACAGCGGCGGCGGCGCGAGGCCAGGTGGAGGTGGTCTACTGGGAAGCTTGGTAGCAGGGAAGGCCGATCGAGGGTGCCGCCACGAGGCGTTGATGGTTGGGTGAGCGACGACACCAGTCGGCGAGGCCGAGCCACGGGGGGGGGGGGGGGAGGGGGGGAGTGGGGGGGGGGGGCGACCGCGGGTTGCGGTGGGAGACAATACCCGCCGAAGGTGGGTCTTCACGTGGCAGGTGCGACCAACCCTCGTGGCCGGTCTGCACGTAAATAGAAAGTCGACGACCGGCCCACGCGGCAAAATCGTGGGCCAGCGCTGTGGGCCGGCCCAGGCCGGGTGGATCGGCCGGTCCAGGCCGGTCCAGCCCAAGGGGGATTTTTTCCCCACTTTGGACGTCCGTAAATTTAATTACTGATGTCTGTTTTGCATGCTATCTGAGGCAGTGAACTCCAGATGTCAAGTTAAAATTTTTGAGATTGTTTCAGGAATTTTAATTGCCGAAACGAGGGGCCTCGGTGGTGCAACGCGTACTTTAAGTGAATTGGCATTTTTTTGTGGGTTTCGTTTTGGGCGGCGTTGACATACACGATGTCCGTTTTGAGCGCCGTAAGTGGTGTTGGAACCTTAGATTATAGGAGAATCTTTCCAGTGTGGTTTCAGGCGTTTAGGCCGGTGTTGAGGTGGTATGCCCACGACCTGTATGTTGACCAGCAAGCAGTGTTCTGTAACGTTTTCATCGGACGTCTATTTAGGGCGTGTGAGCAGTCAATTTTTGGTGTTTTTTTTGAGGGCATTGTATTGGCGCAGTCTTCCCATTTTAATTCCACATGATGGTGCGGGCCCCATGTGGGCCATTTGGGCATTGACGGAGAATTTATATCTTCTTTTACGGGTGTCTGTTTCAGACATGTGATTAGTCAAACTTGTGTACCTTTACGAGAGGATCACAATGGTACGATCCTTTCGTTGTGTTTCGGGATAGGGATTCCAGTCCAACGAAGCACCGCACATGTGTGGTGCGCCGGAATGCATCTTTTTCATTATATATCTATTCCACTCAAGTGAGCAGTCCTTTTAACGTGTTTTCCCGAGGGGATCGCAATGGTGCAATGCGCCCAACTGTTTTCGGGGCCCAGGCTTGTGATCACGGGACGTCGTTCGGGCGTAAAGTAGTGTTGGCGACTTTTCATTCCAGTATCCGTTGGAGGTGAGTAAGTATTCGATCTTTCATGTTTTTTCGTGAGGATTAAAATGGTGTAATCTGTTCAGGTGAGTGGAGCCTCTTACACTATCTTATTAAATGTGGAATTATGAAAGGTTTACTGGTGGTGGTTAATCCTATGGTGTTTGTAGGGATCCCTTGGTGTGCGATCGCGTTCACTCATGGGAGAGTGATGTTGGTGTTTAAAGAGTTGTGGTTGGTCGTGCATCAGCGGTTGAGGTGGCCAGTTGGAGTAGTTACGTTTACCCGTTCAAGTTGACGTTGGGTGCCAAATGCATGTTAGCCTTTGGGCTGGAGACATGTCATACTCTGGGAGTATGTGAGAATGGTGGGAGGTATATGAGGATGGTTGTACCTGAGAACGTTTGTGCGCTTCGTTGGGATTGACTTGGGGCCACACATCATGTGGGACACATGTGAATTTCATGTTCTGCTTTACATACCATGTGCTATTTCTATTTTCGTTTATTAACCAGCAGTGTTGAGTCTTCCCCTGGTTCTGTTCACGTTTGTTGACTTGCAGGGTGGAGTTTTCCACTGGTTCTGTTCCTGTTTGCTGACCGGTAGGGTTGAGTTTCCCCCTGTTCTTGTTCACAATGGTTTCAACCATAAGGGTTGAGTGGTTTTCCCTTGGTTCCATTCTCAATGGTTTGGACGGCAGAGGTGATTTTTTCCCTTGTAGAGTTCTTGTGGTTTCGGTGTGACCAAAACATTATGCATGCATTGATACTCTTCCCAGGAGGATGTTTCCAACAGCGATGGCCAGTGGGTTACCATCCAGCGGGGATGGCTAGTGGGTTACCAACCCTCAGGGATGGCTAGTATAGCAGTGTTCACCGAGCAGTACCATCCATCCGGGATGGCTAGAGTGGTTCTGTGTTTACCTCCAGTAGGGGTGGGAATTGGTCCACGATGTCAGGTTTACCTCCAACTGGGCTGGGAAGTGGTCCCTGATGACTGTTTCGAGAAACCCTCCACTGGAGTACCCTTTTATGGTACTAGGCATTGGGACTCATCGACAACATTAGCTAGTTTTCCCTCTATTGGATTACCCTTTTATGGGACTCGGAAGTGTGGCACCCGTTGACTCTTGTTGGGTCTCCCTCCAGTGGGAACCCGTCGACTTCCGAGGATCAGCCTCCAGCGGGGCTGGGTAGGTGATCACCTGCCGACTTTGAGGAGACCCATCGACTAAGGGGCAGCGATGAGGTGTGGCTTGACATTCACCCAGAACTCTCAAGTACGACGGGTGCATTCCCCACCGAGACGCATCCTTGCGACGCGATCTAAAACTGTTCCGGAGAGTCAGTGCTGCCCAAAGCGGATAGTATCGAGGTTCTGTGAGTTGAGCCCCTCGACTTGTAGTTCGGGGAAGATGTGTGGGATTTTCGGCATCGATGGTGTTTACTTCTATGACTGTTGGATAGTCACATTCTTGGGCTGAGCTATGGGATGGAGAACCCCTTACGATCTTGTTTGGTTTTCTTGACAGAGTATATATATATATATATATGTATACCTTGTTCCAGTACCCACATCTTGTGTTTGGTTACTCTTATTCCATGAGAGATGAAGATGTGTGGGGTATGCCACGTGATTTCCATGTCTAGCTTCTCATGGATGGACGAGTCTACTCTCCTGCTATAGGTAGTGAAGACTTGACGAGAAGTTCATCTTCTCATCGTTTCTAGCTCCTTGTGTCTGGACAAGTCTACCTCTTTTCTCTAGTTGGGTTGAGCTAGAATCTCTACTATTTTTCTTTACATCACTCTCGGTCGTACTTCTTTACTTTCTTTGTTCGATCTACTTCTCACCCTTCGGTACCTCCTTTGTTTCTCCCTCAATCCTTCGGGGTAACCTACTGAGTATTTTTATACTCACACCTACTTGGGCTTTTCCCGCACTTGTTGTGCCCTTGCAGACGACAGACATAATGGTCGTGAATTCAGCAGAGTATAAGATTTTAGGAGCTTGGAATCCATGTGGTGGTCATAGTCGGGTTCCAGGTGGGGGACCCTTACAACTATTTTTCTTTTGTTTACCTATTGCCGGGTTTTGAAAATTTTTGGTTGGGCGTGTGTTTTTTCCCTTTTATTTTCAGTTTACCATCATCTTGCTTTGTACTTTTAGATGTCTATGCACATTGTGGTTTATTTATAGCAGTTTTTACTTTTCTTTTCTTTTTTACTCTGCACTTTTGCATTGAGTGTTCTGCGCGTGTGTGTGTATAGGTACTTTGTAAAATACCTCCCCAAGTTGTTGTGCCTTCAGTGCTGGTCACCAGCCCCTGGCCTTCGAAGGTGGGATTGGGGTAGTTGTGGCTCGAGATTGGGTAGGTTTGGGTTGTGAAAAAGTGGTATTGGAGGTGATTCATTCCATGGGACGTTGTTCGGATGTCCCTAAAAATGAATTGGTTGGGATTTAGGGCAATAGTGTTAACGTGTCTCGAGAGCGACTCTTAGGCTAGGGAGTCTAGTGATGGTGCGACAACCGAATTATCCATTCACCAGGACCTTGATAACCCGCTTGTCGACTCGGCATGCTGAGACACTTGTTGCAAGGAAAATTGGTTTGTTCACCACATAGGATTGAGTCTTTGACTGTCCTTCTAGAGTCAGCTCCCCATCGTCTTTGTTGTTGTGATATACATATATTCACATCTGATCGCGACACTCCTTGATAATATTCAGGATGTCTCCTCAAAGACAGCCAGCGAGGATACCAACTTTGGTTCGTGACGATGACCTTGTGAGCTTTGAGGCCACAGTTTATGACCCATCATGCGATCCCCTTTCTCCGGGTGGGCTGGTAGCATCATCCCCACCTGTGGAGCAGCAGACAGCTTCAGTAGAGCATGTTGAGCTTGAGCACAGGTTGAACGCTATCCGCGAGTTCCAGCGGCAGATACCACTGAGGTTCAGTGGTGAGCCAGACCCTTAGACAGCAGAGGTTTGTCTAGAAATAGTGGTTCTCCTTTTCAGTCTTATATAGTCTCTGACAGATCTTATGGTGGCTTTGACAGCCAACCTTTTCCACCGAGCATCTTGGCATTTGTGGAGTCTGGTGACTCAGTTTCATGACGAGTCGTCTATTTCGTGGGGGGAATTTCAGTGGTTTTTTGTGAGGAGTTTTTCCCCTCCATCATATTCCCTATTCGGATTCAAGAGCTCCCGTAGTTTCAGCAGGGAGGGATGACGGTTTCTGAGTACGCGTCTAGTTTCACAGATTATGCACACTTTTATCCGGACTTGCTCGATGGTGACAACATCCGAGCACGGAAGTTCGAGAAGGGTCTCCACCGAGTGGTTTGTGCTATCATAGTACCCTTGTGAATTTCCACATATTCCAGGGTGCTAGGGCAGGTGATGGTGACAGATATCTTCCTGTCATGTTCTAGAGTAGGTGGTGGCAGCAGGCACATTGGAGCTGAGATGTCTGTCGCAGCTTGCAGGCTTTGACTAGTAGGACCTCGACGCAGGTGGTTTTCTGATAACCGGACATAGGGGTGTGGTCATACACCAATGTGGTGCAGGAGGGTACCAGTGCATCCTAGAGAGCGTCGTTGCTATGCTTGTGATGAGAGAGGTCACTTGGCACACGACTACCGGACCAGGTATGCAGAGAGCTTCGAGAAGGCAGCAGGTGCACCACCATGATAGAGGCAACACCATGATCGGAGTAGTACCTAGAGAGGTGGTGCTAGCATAGGAGCAGGAAAAAATGTTATTGGGGAATTACATTATGAGGTCTTCCCATCAACCCCAGGCAGTCCACGCCAGGCTCCCAGAGTTGACAGTTGGGACCACGGACAGCCGCGAGCTTTGGATGTCTCCAATCCTGCAGAGCATGAGGTAATAATATGTACGCTCTCCAACTCTTCTAATTTTTTCTGTATAATTGTTATAATCTGTGCGTGAAATGATTTTTCTCCCTGCTCTTTGTTTGAGTTGTTAAAAGGGTGGAGAGGGGCATCAGTTTAACCCTATATTGGTATGTTAAAAGGCGTAAGAACTGTTTCTTTAGTCGATGTTGTCGACTCCTTCACTCTCTGATCGTGTAAGAGAGTCTTGGTTGTGAGACATCGACTATGAGACCTTGTGTGACCAGATATCCTTGGGTGTTTCACCATATTGATATTCTGATGGAGGGAATCGTCCGACATTGTTTTATGTGAGGCCAGTGATTCCAGTCACGACATGCGACGTAGGGGTTCATTCGGGGAGTTGAGCTACCCCCGAGAGCCTTTGGGCTATTTGAGACCGTGCAATGTTATGGAGACGATACCTACCACCTTTCCATAACCCCAATGTCTGGAATGGGTGCACAACGTATCCCATGTGGCCCACCCAAGAAGAGGTGTGTGTGACCCTATTCATGTCCTCAGTAGTGGAAGACCTTGTGTGAATAGGTCAAATCCATTGGTCTGTGTGCGGTGGCGCAGAACTGTGCAAGAGTTCTTCTGGGTACGAGAGAGCCAGGTGTGGGCTTAGTACCCTGATTTGTTCCCTAGTTTTTCTTTTTTGTGGACGAAAAGCCAGAAGGAGGGAATAATGTAAGAAGCTGTTTTTGCTGCGAAATACTTGGGAATATTATTGATTTTATACTAGAGCAGCACCTTCAGACGGTGTGCGATTCCACGCCCCGGTGTGGCCGGAATTAAATTTTCAGTGTGTTCACACTGGACATTCCAAATAAATCGTATAACTCCAAACAGTGATCCGAAATAGAATTCTGAGCGTATGGATGGGTCCGGAATGGGGTGTTTACCATAGTAATGACATAAAGCATGTCGGTGTGGGACGTTTGGACCCCTCGCTCGCTTTCGGAACGTTAAACGTGTAAATTAATTAATTATTTAATTATTTTAATGGATAAAATCAAGTATCTTTTAAACAGTGGCTCGGATTGGAAAACTGAGTGCACTGTTGAGTCTAGAACGTGTTGTTTACCCCCGGAGGGGTGTAATCTTCGCGGGAGCGGGCCGTCTATCAAAAATAGTCCCAAGGACGTTTTCATAATTTGGCAGCCTCGGGCGTTGATTTTAATAACTTTTTAATGGAGCCTCAAATTGAAATTCCGAGACCTCTATTGCGCTCAAAACATGGCGTTTACCCCAGGGAGGCTGAAAATTGACCCCGCCGGATATTCAGGTTCAGGCCGACGGGCGGGTGGTTAAGTGTTTTATATTTAAACACTTAACCCACCCCTCTCCTCTCCCTCTTCTTCACTTGTTCCAACTGCTCAAAAAGATGAGGGAGCTAGATCCTCCTCTCCTCCTCCCTTCTAGCAAGTCAGCGGCGCGGTGGAGGACCCTCCGTGAAGCTGCGGGCATCGCCCAAGAGGTAGGATTTGTCGTTTTCATTTTATTTTCCTGCACCTACTAAAAGCTCATTTATTTGCATCAAATTGATGGTATTTATTCAAATAAAATCCTACAAGCGTGTATTATATTTTATGTTCTTTCCATCACACTCTTCGGAATTGAAATCAGAGTTCGGAGGGGATCAACATTGTCCGTCGAAGTCAGCTAGTTTTGGAGGTCGTTTGGGCGTTCTAGTGGGTTTCTGGTGGTCCGGGGAGGTGGCAGGCGGCGGCGGCGGCGTGAGGCCAGGAGGAGGTGGTCGGAGGGGTGGCTTGGCCGTGGGGCAGGCCGTTTGAGGGCGCTGGCACAAGGCACCGCCGGTGGGGCGAGAGGATGCGAGGTCGAGCCGCTGGGGGTGCACGACCGCGGGGTCACGGCGGGAGACAAGACCCTCCAAAGGCGGGTCTTAATGTCGCTTGCACGATGGGCCCTCCAGCCCGGTCTGTGCGTGGACCAAAAGTCCACGGCCAGCCTAGGTCGGGCACACCGACCGGTCCAGGCCGGTCCAGCCAAAGGGGGAATTCGTCACTTCTTCGGGCGTCCGTAATTTTCATTACAGATGTCCATTTTTCATGTTGTCTGTGGTAGTGAACTCCAGACATTAAGTAAAACTTTTTGACATGGTTTTGGGAATTTTTTATTTCTGAAATGAGGGGCCTCGGTGGCGTGACACATACTTTAAGTGAATTGGTGTTTTCCAGGGGTATTGTTTTGGGTGGCGTGGACATACCCGATGTCCATTTTGAGCGCCATCAGTGGCGTTGCAACCCTGACATCAAGGTAGAACTTTCAATGGTGGTTTCATGTGTTGAGGCTGGTGTTGAGGTGTGGGCCCCATGGCCCGTCTGTTGAACTGCGAGCAGCGTTCTGTAACTTTTTCATTGGCCATCCATTCGAGGCATGCGAGTAGTCGTTTTTGGGTGTTTTTTCGAGGGCATTGCATTGGTGCAGTCTGACCGCTTTAATTCCACATGATGGTGCGAGCCCCATTGGGGGTCATTTGGGCGTTGATGGTGAATTTCTATTTCCTTAACTGGGTGTCTGTTTCAGACAAGTGATTAGTCAAACTTATTTACTTTTTTGAGAGGATCACAACGGTGCGATCTATTCGTTGTGTTTCGGGACCAGGATGTGTGTCCCACGAAGCACTGCTCGTGTTCAGTGCACCGGAATGCATCTTTTTTATGGATATACGATCCATTCATGTGAGCAGTCCTTTTGATGTGTTTTTCCGAGGGAATATCAATGGTGTGATGCGCCCGACTAGTTTTGGGGCCAAGGCACGGGATCATGGGACATCATTCGAGCATAAAGTAGTGTTGGTGAATTTTCTGTCTAATTTCCAGTTGAGGTGAGTAAGTAGTCGATCTCCCATGTTTTTTTTGCGAGGATTACAATGTTTTAATCTGTTCATGTGAGCGGAGCCTCTTACTTGATCTTATTAAATGTGGAATTATAAAAGGTATTCTGTTCGTGGATCTTCCTGCGGTGTTTATAGGGAACCCTTGGCGTGTGATCACATTCACTCATGGGAGAGTGATGTTGGTGTTGAAAGAGATTTGGTTGGCCATGCCTCAGCCGTAGAGGTGGAAAGTTGGATTTGTTACATTTACGCCTTCGCGTTGATGTTGGGAGCATGTTTCATGTTAGCCTTTGGGCTAGAGACTCGAAATACTCTGGGATTATGCGAGAACGCTGGGAGGTACATGTGGATGGTTGTACCTGAGAAAGTTTGTGTTCTTGGTTGGGGTTCACTTGGGGCCACACGTCGTGTGGTCCCCATGTGCATGTTGTGTTCTCCTTTAAATACTTTTGACCTCTCCTGATGTAGAGGTTCCTCGGTTCTCGACTATTGACCATCATGGTTGAGTCTTCCCCTGGTTCTGTTCTCATTTATTGACCAGCAGGATTGAGTCTCCCCCTGGTTCAGTTATCGTTTGTTGACTAGCAGGGTTGAGTTTTCCCCTTGTTCTATTCTTGTTTGCTGACCGACAGGGTTGAGTTTCCCCTGGTCTTGTTCATGATGGTTTCGACCTGTAGATTTGAGTGGTTTTCCCCTGGTTCCATTCTCGATGGTTTGGCCGACATAGGTTCTTCATGTTCCCTGGTAGAGTTCTTGTGGTTTTGGTGTGACCAACACATTACGCGGGCACCGATATTCTGCCCAGGAGGATGTTTCCAGCAGGGATGGCCAGTGGGTTACCATCCAGCAGGGATGGCCATTGTGTTACCATCCACCAGGGATGGCCAGTGGGTTACCATCCAGCATGGATGGCCAGTACAATGGTGTTCACCGAGCAGTACCATCCAACCGGGATAGCCAGAGTGGTTCCGAGCTTACCTACAGTGAGGCTGGGAAGTGGTCCCCGATGCCGGGTTTTCCTCCAGTTGGGCTGGAAAGTTGTCCTCGATGTCGGGTTTACCTCAAGCTGGGCTGGTAAGTGGTCCTCAAAGACGGTTATGAGCCTCCCTCTAGTGGAGTACCCTTTTACGGGACTGGGCATTGGGACTCATCGATGACTTTAGCCTGGTCGCCCTCTAGTGGATTGCCCTATTACGGGACTGGGCAGTGTGGCACCTGTCGACTCTTGCCGTGTCTCCCTCCCATGGGAACCAGTCGATATCCTGGGATCACCCTCCAGCGGGGCTAGGTAGGGGTTCTCTTGTCAACTTTGAGGAGGCCTCTCGACTGCGTGGAAGTGACGAGGTGTAGCTTGACATTCCCCCAGAACTCTCATGTATGAAGGGCGCTTTCCCCACAGAGACACGTCCTTGCGACGTGACTGAAAACCATGCGGGCGAGTTAGTGCTACCCAATGCAGATAGTGTCGAGGTGCAGTGATTTGAGCACCATGAAATGCAGTTCAGGGAAGATGTGCAGGATGCTAGGCATCGATGGTGTTTACTTATGGGACTGTTGGCTACTCACTTTCTTCGGCTAAGCTATGGTATGGAGATCCCCTTATGATCTTTTTATGGTTTCTTGATAGAGAATATATATATATATATATGTTTATACCTTGAGCCAGTACCCACTTCATGGGTTTGGTTACTCTCCTTCTAGGAGAGTCGAAGACGCATGGGGTATTCCACGTTATTTCCGTGTCTAGCTTCTCATGATTGGACAAGTATACTCTCCTGCTATAGGTAGCGAAGACTCGACCAGAATTTCATCTTCTCACCTTTTCCAGATCCTTGTATCTGGACGAGTCTACCACATTTCTCTTGTTGGGTTGATCTGGACTCTTTACTGTTACCCTTTTCTGCACTCTCGGCAGTACTTCTTTACTTTCCCTGTTCGATATACTGCTCACCCTTCGGTACCTCCTATGTTTCTACCTCTATACTTCAAGTTATCCTACTGAGTATTTTTATATTGACCCCTTCTTGTGCTTTTCCCTCACATGGTGTTCCCTTGCAAATGATGGATAGGTTGGTCGTGACTTCAGCGGAGCTTAGGAGTTAGGAATCTTGGACCACGTGTGGTGGTCGTAGTCAGGTTTCAGGTGGGGGACCCTTCTAGATTTTTTATCTTTTGTTCACCTGTTGCCAGGTTGTGGCACTTTTTTGTTTGGCGCATGTTTTGCCCATTTTCTTTTCACTTTACCTTCAACATGCTTTGTACTTTTAGAGGTCGATGCAAATTGTGGTTTATTTATAGCACTTTGTACTTTTCTTTTATTTTTTACTCTGCACTTTTTCATTGAGTGTGATACGTGTGTGTGTATAGGTACATAGGAAAAGGCCTCCCCGAGTTGTTGTGCCTTCAGCACTAGTCGCCAGCCCCTGGCCTATGAAGGCAGGCTTAGGGTAGTTGCGGCTCGAGCCCAGGTAGGGTTGGGTCGTGACATCCATATACATCTATAATGAATGTGTCATTATTTTTCTACACAGATACATGTCTCCAATGCCCATGACCATGAATAACCACCATAGAATTAGTGTACAGCCCCCAAAACTCATAATTTCACTCATAAATTGAGGGGAACTATTTCCATTGGAGGACCCACTCCCAGTCAAAACACACAGATGGGGTGTACAACAATGTATAGAGAGTAACGAAAACCTATATTTTATAGAGATACATTAAATAGATCCATAATATGTTTGGGGTACCCAATACTAGGTTTAAAATGTGATATCTACCCATACGACATACTAATATACAATCATTGTCATTTCCATCATCTGAGTCTTGCCTGAAGATTTAACCCACTCATTATATCCCCTAATATATCTCTAATGCCAAAATAAATTCCACCATAACATCCTATGGGGGGGAAATATTTGGATAGGCTACTCATGGGATAAATCCATGTTTTGGATATGGATATAAACATTTGTATATGTATTATAGATTTTATATATAATGTGTGAGTGGGGATACGCCGCATGTGACCTGTCTTAGAAACCAAAGAATATCATATCTTACACATGTCAAAGATGGGTATATAGATGTACATGACATGTAAATGGATAACATGGGGTTTCATGGTGTCCCGCGGTATGCATGTGTCCTCTTTGGACGTGTTGGTGTACTCTGGTCATGCTAGTGTACCATTTTAGGTCCCTGATACAATGGTTGTGTCCATGTACATGGTCATGTTCATATACTCTAGTCATGATTGTTTTCCTCATCATGCATGTACTCATCTTCTCCTAGTGTACATTACAATCCACCAATATTAGTACACAAGATGTGTGGGGTATCCCACATGAGAAGTAATATTTAATTCATCTTGAAACACTATCCTCCATAATATGGTGTCTACATTACATGAATTCCTATATAATAAATCACGTATTATAAGATTTTCATCAAACTAATGAAATATTCAATCCTCTAGAATATTCCTCCGCCATTAGGGATTTTCTTTTTTGAAATCAACCTAAGATCTCTGATTTGGATTTGAAAAAACCCAAAACATTGTCAGTGGATGGATTTTAGCTACCAGAACAACATTTAGAAAATCCCCATTGCATCTCACTAACGTAAAACAATACCCATGGATGAAGAAGCATGATATGACCTCTAATATGTGTATCGAACACCCTTATATAGCATCACATAAGTATCTAATCTCAACATATATATATCACTAGAAATCATTAATCCTCATCAATTATGGTGGATTAATCACAGTAAAATCTATCCTAGAAATGAAGAACTGTGAAACCAAGGGATAATTAATATTATCATGAAGAATTATAGGGGAAAATAACATTAATAAAGTCAATCTATCATTAAAAATGATATGTCCACATATGATTACATAATTTTGATTGAAAATGAATAATAGGAGCATGAAATAAGAGTAAAAATGTTCAAGGACACCGGTAAAAATTCATAGATAATAAGAGTAATGACACAAAACATAAATTAATAATATTAGAAAATTCATTTTTAAAAAGTAATAGTGGAAATAAATGAAATTACATGACTTATCAGGATTTCGGATCTATAATTGACGAATATTTTTTGTTTGTTGTTGTTGGTGGAATCCAAGAACATCATCGTAGAAGAAAAACTCATGGAAATATGATCATTGATCCAAGATCCTTGTTGTTTTTGATTGACCTCTTGCAAGGATATTTTGTTATATCAGCATTAAGTTAATATCCCTAGGTATTTCCTTCAATTGGAGTTATTAATACGGTGATTTTGTAACATGGTCATATAAGTGAATTAGTTTAATTAAGTCTTTAGTTACATTAAATTGCTTCTAACGGTTGTCATCAAACAAACACCAAACTCTAACCGTCATTATTCAACACCTTGGGTAAAACATGTATTTTGGAACACACCATAGTATCAAACTTCCAAATCGTTTTCCCAAAAAATGGAAAATATATATCAATAAAATATGGGAATGATTGATTTATTATATATTAGTATTTTTAATACCTTTATTTTGTGGTTAAGAGACACCCAAACATATCACTGACATCGATGAAAAATCTAGATATATATTGAATTATTCAAATGATAATAATTCAAATAAAAGTGTCATAACACATTTTTTTTTAATTTCAAATGAAAATTAATATTTTAAAAAGTATTTATCAACTATGGGATAATATTATGTCTGATAAGCTTCTATTTTCCATCTTCTTCCCAGCATATTATATTCTGACTCTTATTTGCATACAGTGCCTCATAAAGTGTAATTGTAATACAAGAATAAAGATTGTTTTTTTATAGTAGCTACACTTGGTGTATGTTTTTGTCATGAAATAATTAGAAATAAACTGAACACAATCTTTACATATTATCTACAATTATAATAGTTCTTTTATACAAAACATTAGTACAACAGTGATAAAAAGTAATTAAATAGGTCTTTGTATCCATTTTTTATTGAATGATTCTACATAAACTCGAGGAAATCATTTGTTATAGATCATATAAAAATGAAAATGGTACTACATATAGAATTTTTTATTACTATATATATATATATCATAGTGGTTTGGATGAGAGATAATTATTCCTTGATAGAAATTAAATTTAATTACATCGTAATGTTATATACTAACAACCAAAAAGTTTTATTTTCTATTGATGTCTAGGGGAGAACAATGACAATATCCATTTTTATGATTTCCCATTTTTAAAATGTTATGTTAATTAGATAGATTATACCTTTATACTTCTATCATTCATTCCTAACATGTTACAATACAAGGTATTGTGATACTAAGTTTGCAACATCTATCTCTAGGTTGTCCAACCATCCATTTTTTTTATAAACCCAGAACATTTTAGTACATACTATATTAATAAGAACGGATGATAAAGAATCTTTTTTTAGATGTTCCCCCTTCGACTCCATTTTTTGGGATACGTATATTGGTTTAAGACCCCACGATTCTTATATTAGAAAAATTGAACTAAAAAATATTCACTATATTATGTTGTAGCTACTTAACAAAATTTGGGGTCTTTATTTCACTCTAATGAATATATGGTCCAGTATATATTTAAGTAACATTGGATGAATTACCATTAATTCTTCTTAGGTCCACCCTTATCATTTCACTTAATATTATACTACATTTAATTGTCATCATTGATCGGGATATAAGAACCTTTCTACTCATTCCATCTTCCACATTTTTCCCTTGTGAGGTTTGTAACATACGATAAATGATAATCCATGATCAGATTTAACTACCTTTATGGGTGTATGTTGATCTCTTTTTCAGTGAATTTATACATGATGTTTTATCATCTTTGTAAATTTCACACTTATCCTCTTAGAGATAGTGTCTCCAAATAGAAATTTGGATTATCCCATCATCTAACTCTTGATCATTCATAAGGTAGTTTTTCATTTTAATCAATAATCTGGGGAATGTATAAGTCATTAATTATTTTTCTTTTATATATACAAAACTAAAGACATTTTTGGATTCATTTATATTGTTTAAAATACTTCTTAAATAGTTTTTCATGTGTGGAAAGATGAATTTATTATACACTTCTTCAAATATTTAAATTCATCATTAAATTTTAATATCTATGCATACATCAGTCCCCTTCGAGTTAACATTGTTATAGGGGTTCAAAAACATGATATGTTTCTCAAAAATCATTGATATAACCCATTTTATATAATAAAATGATGGATATGTAACATATATTTTTGTTTGGGATATCCTTCAATTACCTATATTTTTTATGTGTTCATAAATATCCCTTTCCTAATGCAAATATTCCTTAAGAATGATACATTCTCTATCAAATAATCTCATATAATTTACTTATCAAATAACGTTTACATTCATATGTTCATTAGTACATCATCAAAATTATCCTCTTGTTCCTCCATTCATTTAGAGTTGGTAATAATTTAAACTATAAATACTACAAAATATTTTTTATCCTAATCCAAAAATATTCTATACATTTTCTCCATGAATAAGGGGAGATATTTAATGGGTTCTTATGGAATCATTACGAAATTTTACTACCATTACATTCAAAGAAAATAATATTTTTGTAAAACCTCCTTCATAATTGTTACTTATTAATATTTTGACTAATGATGTACAAAATAGAAGTACTATGTACAATGTAACTAATTAAACAAGTAATTAATCCATTACATGAGATATATTTCCATTATCACGATCTTGTTAAGATCCCTATAATAAATGAAGAAGATAATATTCCCATTATTCTTCTTGATAAAGAGAACTTCCACAACTCATAGTGAATAAATGGTCCATATAAACCATTTATATAGATAATCATGTAATTTCTTCTTCCATGTGTTATGTACAATAGTGTCTATATAATATGATGTATGGGATAGTGGTCAATCTCCATGTATATTTTTTATATAGAACACAAACACTATGTTATGAAGAAAACAATGAAATTAATTAGGAATCACATCTATATATTCTCTTCTTATGGTGTTCTCATCATGGATGATATTTTCTCTACTCTCAGTCATTTAAGATAGATATAGATTATCATGAAGAATTAATATATATTGTTGAGGTGATTACTCAAAGTGAGATTCATAAACCATCATAACAAAATATTAAATATCAGTGAGATTATTGATATTGAGGTTCATTTCCATCTCAAATAAATTATTGCTTTCTTGATAAATGGTTATCCAATTAATACCCATAATATTATCATATAAATATAATGGGGTTTTCAAAAGGTTATTTTGGGATGATGATATCAAAAATATGGATAGGGTAGATGATATATACATAGTATTAAATAATTTTCGCAATTTACATTTTCATCGACAGATCGACATCAATTTTTTAGGCTATGATTGAATATTTCCTCTAAATATTCATTATATGAGTTAATTCATAGACAAGGAATAAAATAGTATAATCAATCTTTATATATAAATAACTAGCATAAAAACTACATCATCAGTTTTATGATCCACCTCAACATTTATGAGGATATAATATTTCAATTATTCCATTACATTGTTGGTTTTCACCCATCATAATATTTTGTAGAGTAACTGTTCGTATAAAAACCTAAATTTTATTCTTTTCCACCTAAAAACAAATATTGGATATGAAAGTCAAAACATTTGAATATAGGTTTGTTGGACATTCATTACATCTTGGTATTTCTCTATTGGTCCTATAAATTTAAACTCACACGTCTACTTCTTATATCCATTCCCATTAGGCCCATGAGATTTACTGATCATCATTTAGTCATTGAAGGAACATCATAAAATTTCCCTAAATATATATATGTCTTTAATCCCTAATTAATTCCATACAAAAGTTTTTATCCCATTGAAAATGTGGTTAAAGTTACATTTATCATCAATTAAAAAATTGGAGGCATGTCACACAACACTGTGGATATTCCCTTTTATGCCTCAATGGATTATTCATCGTATTACTTAATGCAATGAAATTACCTTCATATTTTAACATATAGAGTTTGAGGAATATATTTAATGAAAAAAATAGGAAAATATTCCACTCCAAAATTTCATCTCATCCCCATTTTATTATTTTTTATATATGTTTAGTATTGATCATCTTATCCTTCCATATGACAAACAACAGCCACGATATTATCATTTTCAAAAAAATTATGAAAGTAGAAGTTCCATTAAATGGTGTTTATCTATTTTTCCATGGTTAAGTGATCATAATATCAACTGAATTTCAAATCCATTTTCATATAATTGTCTAAATTGTGACATTAACATTCTTAGTAGGATATGTTTTTTACCACTAACTTCGGATTATTTTTAAATCACCAGTTAATTGAGTATATATGTTCATGACATTTGTTACACCTTCTATAAGCATGTTGTGAATCTCAATTTGGTAGTCCTTTTGTTTATCATCAATGTGAACGTAGACTTGATTCTTCCAACATCAATTTATGGAATAAAATATCTGGATAATTAGGGATGGGATTGTTCAATTTATTAAAAAAATAGATAACTATAATCATTAAATGGACAAATAATAAATAAAATAGATTTATTTACATATTAATATTTAGGTCCCAATCTATATTTTCAATAGAATATTTCTTAACATAATATTTTGTTGAAAATTTTCCGCTTCTTAATGTTTCATAAATATAATTCCCACATACCAAAGCATAAAGCCATAGAGTTTCAAAATAAGTGTCCAGGAAGGCCTATTTTTAATGTACTATGTGACAATAAATATAATTATCAATGTTCCTTTTTAGGGTTATTACAAATAGGTATAACTATTTTTCCACATCCACCACTAGTATATGAAAACGGATTATTTTTCATATAATCTGTATACTCTATACATTACACAAACATGGATGTTTTAGTATATTTCATCTTATAACTAAGGATAAATATATGGTTTCTAGAAATTATTTCCGATAAAATAAATTTTCATTCCTTGGTTAAAAATTATGATAACATATACCTTTTATAAATATTTTTTAATGATTTATTACATAAATATATACGTAATAAAATTCAAAAATAATAATAATCCAATTATCATTTGGAAATAAGATACCTGAACAATAACATGTAAAATAAATATAATAAAATTAATTAAAATGAGATAACATTCACATTGAATCCTTTGATCCCAGAATAATACATGAGAAAACCATGGGACATTAATTACAACGTTCTTAGGTACAAATACATCTGAGGGAATAATCCAAGTATAAAATGATGAAATTAATAAATTTATTTCAAGAAGAATTTGAAAATTAATAAAAGGTGTGATAATCCTAAACATGAATATTTATGCAATATAAATGATGATAACATAATTCCAATATAAGAATGTTCCAGGAGTAAAATACATGAAAATATAATTACAAACCAAGGCTAACCACACAGACATCAAAACCTAGTGTTCTTCAAAAAAATAGCCTATTAACCATATAATATATCTAATGAGATACCAAAAAATATCAAATTATTTATTGGGGTATATAATTTTAAGTCGACCCGCCACATTCATGATATGCACACTCATTTGTGTAAGATATAGATAAGATAACAAAACATGGAATTTCACCAATTTTAATTGATTAATGGTATATTTTTTGGTATATATATGTAGGTATGTACTAAATGATGGATATATTGATCACATTTATTATCATTGAGTTTACATGTGGATGCGTATTTATGCCACCTAATTTTACCAATGAGAATCAAGGGAAAATATTTTCCTCTTAACATTTGTAAGTAATGGATCAAGGATGTGTTCATGAGTGTGAGAGATAATCTCAAATTACTTGGGAATGATAATTAAAGTAAATTTATTTCTAAAATTATTTTACCATTATGGAAAATTTGAATTAAATTTAATAATAAAATGAAAGTTATATAAAAATGAGTTGTAGGAGTGAATCTCTAACATATATGGCCCACCTGGCCAATTGATGTAAGATATTTGACCTCCCAAAACAAAATCAAAATGGACAGGGGCTAGAAACAAATAACCAGATTTAATAATATAAAATGGGATTCCTTTGAAAAATGTAACATTACACATGCACCTATATACCTAAATGAAAATGTGAAGAGGAAAATGAAAAGATAATAACATTTTGATTAAAGAATATGAAATAACATGTAGTTAATACCTTACCGTGTGATATAATAAAAAATTAAATAAGGAAATTATATTACCAACTATAGAAGAGGCCCCCAATAATATATAAAATAATAATAATGTAGAGTGACATCAACTCCTGATCTACAATCCCATAACACCATATGTGAATTATTCACCAATGTATCCATAATCTCGATAAAATTCACCTCCTTCTGTCGATCATCTATATAAGGCAATGAACAAGCAATAAAATTCCATTTAGGGTTGAGTATATACATATCATGTAAAACACCATGAAATAAAATGATAGAGTGATATATAGATACAAAAAAGAATTCAACTCATCCAAAAGAAAGACATAAATAAGAAAAAAAATATACACTTATATATAATCACTAATAAATCCAGATGAGACGGAACATGTATCTATATCTCATTTCCCATTCTATATTAATTTGTAAGCTTGTAGGTCCAAAATTAGATCAATTATTCTCAACAATAAATATAAACTCACCAGAATATTTACGGAGGGGGTAACTCCCAACTATTGTACTCCACAACTGAGGGAGAAATGAATTTAAGAGGGGACATACACTCCCACAAATAATGATGATGTGTTGGTGGAAATACTATAGATAGAGATTCTGAAACCTCTATAGTGTGGTGAAGTTTAGACTCCATAGATGTTATGAATATAGGGGACATGTCCCCATGTCTGATATGAGAGTGCTTAACCTGACATATCTTTGATTATCATAGCCTAATTACTACCATCATCATGCATTTCCTAAAGTAGCGTCATGCTCAAAACAAATCCTATCATATCTTACATGAAACAAATAATCCCACCATCATCTTCGATGTGTAATGTTTTTTTTATATTCTAGTCTAAGGGATAATGTTTTGCCCAAATTAATGATATAATAGAGGAATAAGTTTATAAGGGATTTACATGGTGTGTTAGAGTTCACAGAACATGTAAACCCACATCAATTCATTGTGGTGTGCTACTATGGAAATGGATTGGTCAAACATTCATTGTAAATGGTGTGAATGAGTCATATAATATGTTTTTTCACGAGTCAAGATCTACTCAAGTTCATCTAGTATCTCTTATACACATCAATCCATGACCATGTATAGGTCCATATACCTATATGTGCTCTGGTTCTGTACAGTGATAGTGCAATCATACATTATACAATGAAGTATCCTATAAGGGGTCTGGGGTGTGCACAGTAGGAACATGGACGGGATACCATAGTTGTGTCAAATGACGGGTGGGTCTGGTCACATGGCATGTAATCTGTATTTTTTATGAAACTATTGGATCACATATAGGGGAGATACATTCCATGTGTACATCTATTATATACATCATGTAGGTGGATTTTTTCACAGAATATATATTCCATATGTGGTTTCCAAATCCATGCTGATTTCCATGAATCTCAATGGTTGACCATCCATTATTAAAGGAAATCTCATACGACCATTATTTACTAGATTATAATAGATATAAATAAAAATTTTATGATTTGTATGTTGCTCAAAACATTGACAATCATTCCCCAAATCACAATTTGTCTACTTCAATCACCATGAAAAATATTGAATCCATGAATCCTCACCCACTACTCACATTCCATTCAGATCCATCTAAAAATCATTTATTATGTCATTTTTTACATATACATTGTGTATCTATGGGTTTAATAATGCTTTAAAGGTCACCGAAAATATAGATTTTTGACCGCATGGTACAAAAATATAGAAGATAGTGAAAAGGTTTGGAAAACCAGATAATAAATGTGAAAATATAATTTTCAAAGAAATATTTAAAAAATTATAAAACAGACATATCTTGGGTGAAAATTATTTCCCATTAGGAATAAAATATAAAACCAGTTAATGGTCTTTGGAAATGTGTATATAACTTCATATAAATAGTAGATAAAACATTTATTCCTAATATTTTAATCAATATATTGAAAAAAAATCATGATTCATTCTTTGATTTGGATAGTTCAATAGAATGGAAATATTTCACCAGTGAATGAGAGGCCATGTTACATTCATTTCCTATCATCCCACCTCAATCAAATATGCTCTCATACTCTACTGGGATTCAACGATAATATTTGATGTTTATCTTCATCTCTAATTTAAGAGGAATATGCAGATAACCCTATAGAATTTCAATAAATTGGTAATTATATATGAAATTTTTTCATTGAAATTAAAGGTAATGTATATATATTTTGTTATTTATTTTTAATAAGTTCACATAAATCATCTACCTAAACTGAATTTTTGGTCCTCACATGATTTTATCCTACAGATTATCGATCACCACTAGGTACTATATAAAGGTGGATCCACCCTACATGTCCATATCACGCTAATTAATAATGTTCTTATGACCGTTAATGTATATCCTTAACTGCGACTCAAGGAATACATTATGAACCAGCTCTAACAGATGGGATAAATCAAGTTGGTAATCTACCTTTCTAATCCTCTATATGATCTCAAACATCCTTATATACACCAAATAATGCTTGTTTGTAGGATTAAACATCACTACTTATCATCATCATGATACAGTCATGAAAACAAGGTATTCGTACTAAAATTATATAACACTACGTTATTGATCTATATATGATTTATTTCAACTAGGGGTTATCCCTTTATTCTTGGAGATAACCAGAAAATTTTATATCCTGACTATCACCATCTCTATCCAAACAATATATTTCTCGACAATCATAGAATAGAATATGGGTGACAAGATGGTTTTCTCATACAGGGACTCAAAAGTATCAAACAGAATTGTATAGTAATAGTTATTATTAAATGCATACTCTATAATTGTTATGTGATTCTCCCTGTTCTGATTAAAGTCTACCATATAGTCCCTCAGTATATCCTCTAACACAGAGATAGTGTTCTCAGTCTTCCCATATATATGGTGGTGAAATGACGTACACATCCTCAATTGGGGACTTGAATTCGTCCTTTTCTCCTATTCATATTCACGAAGTAATCAATACATCATGACCTAAGAAAATAATTAAGGGCACTTTAAGGATTTTTGTGATTTCAAACATGTACTAATTCCATAAACACTACATTAAACTCTACTCCATTATCAATAATAAGTACACCCACATGTTTATCTAATCCATTTCCACCGTGTTGGAATTGTGGAATCTCGTTTCCCATGAAATCATTATCCCAACTTCTATGGATATTTGATCTTATTTATACTATGGGAAATCGTGAGGCTCAATAAATCCTACCAGAACCTGGTTCTCATGCTTCATTTGATTACATGTTAGATAATGGGAGATAAACATAAATATTCTCTACCTCATTTCATCCATGAGAAACTATTATTTAATATCCATAGGCATCATCGCCACTATATGATGTACAACCAAAGGAGAATAACGGAATTATCACATCACCATATCTTGAATCTTAATTGATCCACCATACATCATTGGAAAAGGATGACATGATACCATCCATTGTAGAATATATCCGGCGCATCCCCTAAGGATATAGGGTTATGAAGAACCTCACAGTTTATTAACCCCAACCATTCATCTCTCAGATTATAATGTATATTAGGAGGTTACACCATCAATAAAATAAAATATATACACCTCTCCTATAGCAGGGATAGAGACAGATAATGATACTACATTGAATCGTCATCCCCTACGGGGGGGATTGGATTATAATTAAGGCAATATATATCCAAATTATCCTTCAATATAGTACAAACTATATCAATGTAAAAATAATATAGGAACTCCAACCAATGCATATATATCTAGTTTAAATATGTTTTAGTGCAGATATACCTGATACAGTTATGGGATGACAAAAAAACAATATTATATCCCAAAAGATAGTGCCTCAACATATTCACAATTAATACAACAACTACTTTTGTTACATAATGATATGCATAGTTCTGCTCATTTGTTCTCAATTTTCATGAACTATATGCAGTTAATACCTTCCTCAACATCAATACTAAACATAAAAAAGATAGATAAGAATAAAAAACACAATATACTCCATTTTTCCTATATTTTTCTAAAAACATTTGAACTTTCTAACAACATATACAATTAAATGAAGGCACCCTAAAACCCCTCAGTCTTGTTAAATTTCATTCATTTCCATATCATGTTAGTAAAAGGGGCTACTACTCAAGAATAGTTAGTCACAAACCTCCTATAGTATCCCTCCAAGATGAAAATTTATTCACCTTGTTAATACTATTGGGAATATCTAAGAAAATAACCACATCAATCTTTGATGGTTATATAGACATATGGTTCTTAGAAATGACATGCCCCAAAAAATATAACATCCTTGATCTAAAACGATCAATTTGAAATATTTTCACTATGTTGATTATTTGGAAGTATGTCCATGACAGTGAATAAGACCTATGCATTCTACTCCTATGACATATGTTCAATTAGTATGTCATTAGAGGAGACAACAAAATAGTATTCCATGTATGACTAGAACATTAATTACATCAAATATAGAAACACTATTGATAAATTTATTATTCTGAAAAGCATAACGAAAAAATAATAGTGTCTATAGAAGCATTAAAATTACCTCATACTAATTTCATTCTTAATAAATCTCAATTGGTCGTAGAATGACCAGAGATCAATCTTCAAGATCAATGTCATTTCTTACACATGGCCAAATAGGTCATCAATATTCATCAAGGAATATATATTCAATATCATTACCTATTTCAGGGAATAGATATCAAAAAAATGACACAAGATCATGTCATCATTTTCAAAAACATTAAAATAGATGACCAGGGGAACACATTGGGTCTTATAAATCAATTATCATGAAAATTCTCTAACTATACTTACATATCATGAACCCCGATAAAGGGCATCTGATATTCATAGGATGATATTGGCATAGTGTGAGAGTAATATTCAATACAGAAGTATATCTCCCACCTTAGAGGTTGTTTAGAATCAATATGTATAAATACATCGATAATTTCATCTACTATTAAAGGAATCCAGATTCCTAATGAGAATGTATTCAAAGGGATAATATAATAATTAATGGATGTTTTTTAAGACTTCATAACAGAAATACCCAATTTCTCATCCATGATATACCTCTCACATAAAATGAGGAATTTCATCCACTGTGTCTGTTGGCATCAAACCCATTTTTGATAAATGTCAATATTGGACAAAAACTGCACACAACAAATTCTTAAGCTTGATAACATCATACTACCCCATTATGATGAAAAATTGGTCTCATAAGATACTATATTAACTAACAAATATCTATCATGATTATAAGATTTGAGATATTGAAAATCACTGCCTGCAGGAACCTATATCAATATATACTACTATAATGTCTCATTTGGAAGCTGAAGATATATTCCCATCTTGTGTATAATATTACAAAGGAAAGAATAATGTATCCACATATCATACCGCAGCTTATCTAATGTGTAGCCTATTTATAGCCCTCCATGGATTAAAACATTCCACAAACTTGACAGCTAGCTTCTTTAACCTAACATTGGCCACCTAGTGGTTGTGGTTGTGGTAAGATCATGTAGTGTCTTCCCCTTCCAACGAATCCTTCCTATGTGGCTACTTCTACTCCAGTTCAAACACCTCCCCCTTAAGGAATTCCATTGCTATGTCTTCGAGATCCCTTAAAATGGTTTTGCCTCTATTGTGAGGAATCATCCACTATCTTCTTATATTTACTAGCATTATTCTCCTGGAAATCATGAACTAAGTTGCAAATCATTTCTCATTCATAGAATATCCTGTCTATGTTATGATTTGATCCTTTATGTTATCCCAAATCCTTAGAGCTATACATCTATGTTCGAGAATGAGAATGAATCCTTTTCCATGACCACAATGTTAGAAAACTTCTACTTATATGGAACAATCTATATATTATATTTGAAATTTTTCCTGAACAAAATGGGTATTGCGTAGTATTATATTGTATTATACAAAAAAAATATATACATAAATTATCGAAAAATTATTTCCTTAATGCCATAAATCCACTTTTTCAAATTTAATGAAGATATTTTTAATGACTGAGGGAGAACCACATATACACCGACAAAGGGGGGGATTAAAACATATAAGGGAAATAGGTGGTCCGTACAAGGAGACATGACATAAACTAGTCCCTCCCAATATCAAACCACATTATTGGATATTCATCAAGCCTTTTTTGACGCATATCATCATCCCCAAAAAAACCATTGAAATGGAACATAATATTATCAAACCAATTGACATTTTAGAAAATGATAAAAAAAACCTCATAGAAATTGACTTTAATAATGAAATAATGAATGAAGTGGAACATATAAGATATAATGTGTCCATTTTAATAGATATCCAACCATTAGAATATTAAACAAACCATTATGAAGAATAACATTAACATTATGAATAGAAACATAGCTGTTAGAATACTAATTTACCTAAAAAATAAATAATGTAATATAAATATAGTTTATAATAATTTATTTATGTAATTATAAATATTATAATACCATAAAATAAATATCATGACTAAATAAAGAAATGATAATATAATCTCATTTTTAATAAACTATATTTTAATATATATTTTAAAAATCATAATCCTCATATTGGAAAAATAAATTTATTTTACAAAAAAATAAGTTTTATACAAATATTCTCATTTTTTAAATGATCATGTTGATATTTTCAATGGGTTATTTTTTTCAATTTTATAAAATACATAATTTTGATATGAATTAAAAAAATATTGTTTTTTTAATAATTGGTGTTCTTTGAATTAAATCATTCATAACGTATTATTGACCACATAGTTTGAAAAAATAGATTATTTTCCAAATTTATTTAATTGTTTAAAAAGTTACTAAAAAACAATAATATTTACTTCAAAACATGAATATTACTTTCCAAAGACAAAAGTAAATAATAGTAATTGAAAAACGACTTTTTCAGTTTTACAAATTCTTTTTTAATATTTAATTTAAATGTAATTTTAATAGAGTTTTATTCTAAAAACAATTTTATTTTATTAATATATGATTTATTGTCGTGAAAATATTACTATTAAATGTTTTCTCACATATATAGTGTTTTATATAATATTTTTTTGAAACAATTACACCTCTAATCATGTATAAATAACACCCCTACATCCCATATGAAAACCACACCTTCGTATCCTTTCAAAGATGATTCAATGCCCAAAAAACACTTTTATTCCATTTGAATCCTTAAGGAAATGTTAGTGTAATCCAGTTATATTCATCATGTAAGTCTAGTTATTTATAAGAGAAGAAACACTCAGAAATGAGTAAATTATTGTCAATACATCTATTAGTTTGCTCGACACTTCCCATCCATACAATTAACAATAAAAAATAATATGATTAATTAGAATTTATTTTAAAATTATTTTGATTATGTAAACCTACTATTGAAAATACATTATTGATTTATTTATATTTATACATTTCAATATCCCCTTTTGGAAAATGTTTCAGATAATAATTGGTTAGCCGCTAATAAGGTATCTTCTATATTAGTATCTTATCAGCAAACATATCGATGGTTTTAATAAATTAAAAATGATATAGAAATGTGTAAATAATTTTATTTATTCTTCTTGAAATTATTCTACTATTGTGTAATTTATTGTGATAAAATATTTTAAATTGAAGAGCAATGGGAATTTTTTATAGAAATCATGATATAAAAATCCATTCCATTTTAACTAGTGAATTATTGTATATAATATAATTATTATTATTTATAGATTTTGAAAAAGTGAAAATAATACAATGAAATTTCATTAATTTAAAGAACAATTTTTTTATTCACGTGGTATAAAATTAATGAAATTAACATGGATTTATGCTAAGGGGATTTTCTAACCTAAATACTTTTCATTAGGTTATTCATATTTTCAGCATATTTATTATAGATATTAGCATAATTTACATCAAATATACATTAATTAATATTCTCTAACTATTTCTTAAATATCTATATTTTATACCTTATAAAAATGTTGTTAAAACTAAAATACAAATATTTTTCCAAAATGATTTTCCTTACAAACTCAATAATAGACCCATAGTGAGGTGTTTCATCATCAATCAATAATTATGAGGAATATTTAAAATATTTTTTCCTTATTCTTTTCGAAACCCCAAATTGCTTCCATAAAATTATTATTTATGAAATTATTTTCTTTCCATGGGTTATTTCATTACTATGATTATTATATACTATGTAATGAATTCATGATTATGAATAATTATAATGTGATTGGTGTGATAAGAATTATATATCATTAAAATGTATTAGGTAATTTGACTTTTTTCTTTAGATTATGGGAATTATGTATGACCATGATGCTAATTTTTTACAATTATATTATTGTTATTTATGGACATATTTTATTCATGAACGTGGTGATAGATTAGTATTAAACTATATATGGTATTATACTATGATGAGATGATTTTTAGTTTTATGCACATTTCATTTTATTTACCTTTATGAATTGTTCATCCATGATTATTATTACTCCCACGTGTTTATTCCCTAGTGATATTGATGATTTGAAACCTTGTACAATTGAATCATATCATGTATCCCTACTATTACTCAGAATTTAGATCTATGTATTATTAAATGTTTATCCTCAAGAGACTACATATAATAATTATATTGGTTTTTTTTTTGAATTATAATAAAGAAAATTTTGAATAAAATATTAATTTTTATTATGTAAATTGTTTTATGATTCTATTTATCCCAATACACTAAACAATTAGATCAAAGATTGTATTATTATTATATTTTTAATATAAATCTGATATTATAATCATGTAATGAAATGTTGGTTATATAGTTGGAATCATAGAAAGGTTTATTTAATTTAGGGATTAGGATTATAACATGTTATTGAAGACCATATTTATATGTATATTTATAATTATAAATCTTCAAATAATCATTTTATAAGAAGGAAAAATTGGAATACCATAATATATGACATTATAATTAATATGTGTGTAAGAATAAATTATTTATTCGTGAATTTTTGAATTCTATTTTGTTCATAAAAAGATAAATTTTATAATATTGGTGTAATATGTGAAAGGAATAAAATATACTACGTAAGGGAAAATTCAGTGATTGTCCAAATGAAATCCCTAATTCCTTAGTAGTAGGAGTTATGAAAATAATTTGGAATGATATTTTATTTTTTATCCCATTTAAAATAAATATAAAATTGTGTAACATCAACCCTCACCCATGATAAAAATAATCAATTAGTCATAAATTACCACCAATGTTTAGTTGATCCTAGGACCCAGTTCTCATATAATAGTGGGTTAACTTGACAGAGAAGTTCATTATTTTGCTCCACCATTTAAAGAAGGATAAGGTGACTCAATGTGTCTATCATTTGGATAGAGAATCCAAACAATTGTGGATGTTGATAAATAAATTATATTTGATGTATAAATTTGAAAAAAAGTAGTAGTGATATATTAATTTTTTTCATATTAATTCTTTCCATAAAAATATTAAAAAAATTGTTTAGGGATAATTTTTCCCTTTTAAAAAAGGAGGGTGAATGGGTCACTGTAAGACACCATGTTTTTATAAAAAAAAATTTAATGTAAAATAAATATTATAATATTTATTTTAATGATATGTAAACTAATTCAATCCTTCCACCATGCTAAATCCTTTTTATACACACAAAAATGTCTTTTCTTGAAAAATTCAAATCATAGAGCTTCTACAATATAGTTATTTATTATTATCATTATTTTAATGTTATTTTTGTTAAATATACATTAAAAATAGTTATTTTAATGATAAAAACTACTTTTAAAATATTATTTATTTTTTTTACATATATATAACATATTTCAATCAAAACATAAAAATTTTAGTAATTCCCTTATATGTTTAAAATAAAATTTTGTAAAAGAAATTCATTTTATGTCCCCATTGAACAATAATAAACTTAATTTTATAAATTATTATAAATTTAATATGTCATAAAAACTGTATTTTGTAATTTATAATGTGAAAAATAGCATAGGGTAAATTATTTGTAACTTTCCATTAAACATAAAGTTTTATAGAATAGTGAAAAAATTAAGAATTTTAATTCAATCCTATTTTTCATATCATTTATTTATATATTAAAATAATAAAATAATATGGTCATAATGTCCAAATATTTAATTAAAATGTATAATAGTACAATTTTTTACATTGGAATCGTTTTTATATTGAATTGTGTTTTGAAATCATAATGACCTTTTGACATTCTAACATTAAAAACTCGCATTCTTGCTATGCCTGCAGGAATAACATTATAAATAATTTTTCAATATCTGAGAATTGAATTTTGTAAATAGTACTTATATATTTTTAATAGATATAATATTTAAAAACTAATAAGACAAACATAACATTTAACAAAAAATATTTTCAAAAGTGATTAAAATTAATTATAGTGATTATGGAAAAATTAAACTTAGCAACTGACCAATCCTTATAATTTTGGTTGAAGTGAAATATAATATTATTTAAAACCAATTATATGGTCATATTTATTTAATAAAAATTATATTTTTTAGTATTTATGGGGTTTTATTATATGATTTTGGTAAAAAAGTTGAAACACCTAACTTATTTTCAAAAATGCCAACGGTGTCCCCTCTATCATTGATAAAATTATACCACCTCTACCCCTTTTTCAAACCTCTCAAAAAATGTAATATCATCCATGACCTTATGAATTCAAATCCCAAAACACCCCCTTACTCATCAAATATAGAATTTGTGAATAATGCTTACCAAGTCATCGCTACGGTGAAAACCCAAAAAAGTATCCAAATGAAGGTGTAACATCATTCCTCAAGCACCTTTAATTAATTATTTCTCCACTACCACAATTATTCTAATTTCTAGTTGAAATAATACTCATTGTTTCCTATATGTTCTAATATATTGTTATTCTATGGGATCTTCCTTCAAATTACCACACATACATCTAATGTCCATCAAACTTACCATTCTTGTTTCTGGTGACCAACCTCCTCACAAAACAATATCATTCGTTTTTTCCATAACCACATTTCATGGTTGGGAATTGTATTAGAAAATAATTTTTTAGGATAAATATTTTATATATTATTTATTTATATTTTTTCATTTATAATATATAAATTCAATCATTTATTTTATGTAAATATGGTAGTTTCGTTTATGAAAGTCTGTACTACCTCGTCCTTGATGTGATGTGATTCATTCAGACCAAAAAAATATATTAGGTATGTTTTAAGTAAAACTAGAATATATATATATAATAATAATTTTACAATAATTAGTATATATACATATATAAATAAATTCATTTTACCTAATTTATTTTAATACGATAATTAAATGGAAATATCATTTATGTTTACGTACGGCCTACCGTCTCCCTAAACGGTGTATTCCATATCATATTTTTATAATTCATATATTATTATTAATACACATATAATAAATAAAAATGATATTTATATCTTGTTTTAAATTGTGTAAATCATGATATATGTATGATTTAAAAAAAATATAACAAATTAATATGCATGATAAAATCTAAGAGTCTATTAGATAATATTTGACCATAACATGTGAGTACTACTAATATGGTAATATAAATCAATATACGGTATCATATATATAATTATACTTATATGGTAAATTTATAATAAACATATATTTATTATACATGAAGATTTAACATGTATGATGACACTGATAACATAATGTAATGGTATTTCTAATCTCACATTTATTTATATGATATTTATACCTTATTCCCCACTAAATTATCTTTTGTGGTGTATTTAACAGCCATGAATATATTATATTATTACTATCCATAAATTTATGGGTATTTACATGTCCATTTTATGAATACCCTTTCTTGGGGTATTTGTTTCCAATGTTACAAAATTGTTAAAGTAGTTCAATATCAAATTTATTTCCTTGAGACACGTATAATGATCATAAAAAAAATTGTTTTAAAAAATATTTTAAAAAATATATTTTATGAAAATTATCAAGGACATGTGTATTTGATTTTTTTTAATAGTTTTCAAACTCCAATTGTAGTTTTTCAATGTATTTTTAGATAAATCTTTTTTAAAAATGTTTTGATGCTTTTATTCCAAATATATTATTTTCTAATGTTAAAAAAAAATTAGATATTTTCAAAGAAATTGATTTTTAAATATTTTTCATGTTTCCATTTTCTATGAAAAAACTCTTTAAAATGAATTTTTTATAATTATTTTAAATAAAAGTTAGTTTCTACAATTATTGTTTTTAACTAATCATTAAAAATTAGTTTCCATATAAGATGACATCCATTAGGGTTACTCAATCATTTTATGGAAATGAACCAAATGTTAAATAAATATTCTCTCTCTAAATTGATTAGTTGTTGATGTCATTATTTTTATGAAACTCATTTCTCGTTCATGGGTTATATTCATATGAATCCCACTTCCTTTCATGTTTTATGATTTGATGAAATGATTATAAAACTTCTCTTTTAACACAAGTTATGATTTGATTACATTTTTAGGACAACCATTAAATTTCATGTGTTATGATATGATTATTTATGATTTTGTAGAACATGTATGTATGATTTGATTTTCATATGTGTGGGACCTATGAATCCCTGTAATGCATTGGGAGATGATAAATGTTAAATGTGTTTAATAAGTTCATTGTTTGTATCCCCATGCTGAAAATAATAAGGTACACTATTTGTAGCCCAATAATGGTAAATAAGTTGGAACATGGGTTGTATCTAATGACTAAATAATAGTGGGTAAAATGGTTATAAACCAAGCCCAATAATATATAGTTTCACCTGTTATATAAAAACCATAAAAGTGTGTAGGTACATAGGTCATACCCCCAACTCATTAATAATATAGTACATGGGTTGTTAAATTAATAAATAATTAGCCTCACATGTTATTTCCCATTCTTTTCATTTTATTATGTTCTTTGTCTGTACCATTGAGATATTATTTTCTATGCTTCTGTGTATGACACAAATTTTATTTCTCAATCTAATATATTTATGCATAGATTATTCTACTGATCCTTTTATGATTTAGGTATCTTAAACTACCAATATTTTTCCATGATTCAGGTTTATGATATTTTATGCAAAGCGAATGATCTTTTAATGTCGTGATCACCCAATCATACCCTTATATTCCTATTTTTACTAAATATCACCCTTGTTAACAATTACCGAGAATCAGAGATCACCCTTTTTTATATATCCATTACCCTGGTTATGAAGATATGTATTATGTATGAGGTTTATATGAAGGGGTATTGAAGAAGATATTTTTGGGAGATAATGTAGTACTGTTCTGTACGAGTGTATACATTTCCATGTTTCCAAAGTCACTAGACTAGTATTTTATTTGGGAATCTATTTCTATAATCTATTATGTATTATGTAAAACTATTTTAATGTAAATTTATGAAATTTGGGGCCAACTATTGTTGGTATTGGAGAAAAGTTTAATTTTATAATTGGAAAAAAGTTTGAAAACAACATAGTGAGACCTCTATGGACATGTCTATGGATAAGGATAATGATAAATAAATGTATATAAATATTCCCAAGATTTTTGGTAAAGGATGTAGTGGGTGGTCTCCTAGAAATATATCACATTATAGATAATATATGTAGACATAGATAATGAATAAATTTACCTAGGTTCAAAAAAATTAATAAGTTATATCCGTACTAACTCAAGCATTACATGGTTAACGATAATGGGCCTTATTTTTGACCTAGTATGACACTCCTGGGGAAAATATTTTTGGAATTCAAAGACAATTCTGGTAACATCATGAAGAATTTAAAAATATGTGGTCTATTATTAACCTTGGATAAACCAGGGGTTTCATATATTAAGGAAGGTTTCATAATTTAGACATCATGTAAGTGGTTATTAATGATATGCGGTACCTCTCTATGACTAATGTTTCTTAATTTATTTATTTTATTATAATTCAATTTATGGGACCTGAAGGATACACCTTAGTTGTTACAGTATTATATAATGCAACGATTGTTCTCCTAAGAATCGGAATTGTAGGAGAGTTGGAACAAAAAACCCTATTACTATGATCACAAAGATTTCCCAGGCTATGAATGTTGACGATCTTCAAATGAGAAATAGAGGGAACAACATTATAATGTCTGCATCACAAGGAAATTTCCACCTTATTTCATAAGTACTTATGATTCAATTTTGGTTGAATACTATATTAGTATCACTAAAAATACATTCTTTATTCTCTAATGTTTGGATCTTGAGAATATCATTTTAGGTTTTTATCTGTTAGAACGTGAACCTGACTACTGATTGAATCTAATAAAGAAAATGTGATAGAAAATGAGAAAGAAAATTGAAAGTAAATACATGTATTTGGATGAGTTCAGAAAAATATTCTTCTGTAATTACATATCTCATGTTCTTCATGAGAATATGTAAAACTATTTTCTTGAGTTTAAGAAAAGGATTATGTATCTATTGGTACATTGGAGGATAATTTCACAAGACTTGTGACATTTTCTTTTGTAATTATAATCCAACCTAAAATTAAAGTTGATAGATTACTCAGTGTATTAATACCAATTCATAGGAAGGAATGGTCCATAATATTATTTTGTATCTATGAATATATTATTAACTATGCTAGAAAAATTTAAATTTAGGTCGGAGTTACATATCAATCAATTAGTTTTTAATAAGAAAATGATAATGGAATTAAATGAAAAATCTATAAAATGAGGCTTAATTTATTCTCTTTGTGTAGAAAAATCATTAAGGAAATTATACTATGGTGTCATATAAGTGTTTTTATTTTTGAAGGTAATTCAATTAGGAAAATAATTTCCACACTAATGTTAAGAAGATCGAAAAATGTGTAAACAGAAAAAAAAATTACATAGAATACACCTCCCACAATATAGTGCTTCAGTTGTAAGGAACATGGGAATTTTATAGACATGTTCCCAAAACCATGGGTTGTGATAATGATTGGCCTCAATATCCTATTAATCCCAGGGAGAAGGGGAATACTCATGCAATACATGTTTCAAATGAGGGGTGAGATAATAAGCTGGTGAAAGGTACACTTACCATCCACTCTAGAACTGCTAATGTCATATTTGATTCTAGATCTACCAACTCCTTCATATCTAATGAATTTTAAAAGGGTATTAGGATTTGGCCAAAAATTTATATGAGGAATTAGTATTAAAAACCATAATTGTATGGAAATTTCATATCATATCTATGATTCAAATATGAATCAATTTGTGTGAAGGTAGTTCCTTCTAATATTTTCAATATTCCCCTGGTGAAATTTCATGTCATCATGGGAATGGATTGTTTTCATATGAAAAAATCACATATCAATTGTCCAGGAAATGAAGTTATGATTGATATTTAAAATAAAAATATGATCATCTATCAAAGTGATGTTAAATAAGGACATCCTATGGTGGTTTAATCCAGCATATGGGTCTTAATTCCCATTTAGAATGTGTGAATTTCTCAAATGGTTGGAGAAAAACATGGAATATATGATATGACTATTATTCTGAACATTTTGGATATATTACCTGAAGAGTTCCCTATAATACCAAAAAAAATGATGTTGAGTTATCGATAGAGCTCATACCTCGATCCACACCATTTTCAAAGGCTCCCTATAGAATGTCCCCAATTACATTGTGGGAATTCATGAAAAAACTCCAAGAAAATCATGAATAAGGATACATCTATTCAAGTGTACCACCATAGGGTGAACCTATTCCATTATTGAAAAAAATATGAATCCATGTAACTCTAAAGATTATCATTAGTTTAACAAGAACGTTATCAAGAACATGTGTCCTCTTCCCATAATAGATGATTCTTATGATCATTTATACGGAACTCAACACTTTTCCTCGATTGGCCTTTATTCTAGATATCATTTACTAATGGTCCTAAAAGATGATATATCTGATATAAAACTTTGTAAAAGGTATGGAAAATTTTAATATGAAGTTATTCCTTTTGGTAATACAAATTCACAGTCTATCTATATTGTTTTGATGAATAGATTCATTAGATATTACCTCAATCAGTTTGTGGTAGTCATTATATATGTTATTCTTATCTATTAAAAATAATAATATTTTATATTTAATAAAAATATAGAATAGATGTAAAACCATGTGGAATGGGAATAGTATGGAAAATTAAAAATGTGTGAATTTTGGCTACAATGTGTATGATATATGGGTCACATATTCTCATGATATGGTATAAAATTAGTTACATCAAATATATATTCTATTAAATTATTTTCATGAAAATAAATGGTGATTGAGATCTGTATGTTTTATTGATCATCGGGGTATTGCTGATGGGGTTTTTTAAATTTCCCACTATAATCAAATTAGCTGACCCAGCCAGCTCAGAAGGGTGATATGTTTTATATACAGATGAATTTGAGGAAGATTTCAAGCAACTAAAGAGGATGTTGGTCAGTATGTTATTATTACATTTCCTTGTATTGGATAGGGGTGTGTAATTTATAGAGATTAATCTAAGAAGGTATTCTAATGTGTTTATATTCTTAATAAAATGGTTATCTCTTAGTTATCGTGACTGTTACAAATTCAGAAGAAAAATTACCCAACTTCAAATTTGGAGTTATAGATTGTATTTTTTTAATTTATGATTTAGAAGAAATATCTTTAAATTAAAATGTGATATATATATATATATATATTAGGATAATAAAACATTAAAACATATATTCACATCTAATGAGTTTAACATGCACCATTGAATATTCTTAGATATGATAAACTATTATGAATACTCAATACATTTCCACCATAGGAAAGTGAACAAGGGGGCTAAATTTTTTTAGTCAAAATGATCATGCTACATAAAAAATAATTACAATCATAAATGTTCTTCTTTATTTTCTGTTTTATAAAAGAAATATATTAAAATATATAAGGAAGGTGAAAATTATTATCATTATAAATTGAATATTTTACCATCTATCAATGTGATGATTGAGTAGGAAAAGAAGAAATATGTAGAGATGTAAAAGATGGTTATAAATTTCCTTGAGATTAACCATTATCAGAATGAAATGATATGTTTTAGGAATAATGTGTGTGTTTTATCCATACCATATTTGATGAATTAGATGTTTTAAGTATGTCAAAGATCGTAATTATCCATTTATCATGGATGTATAATGATGTATAGAGATTTGAAGAAATACTTTTAGAGGTATGGAATTAAGTGGGATACCACATAGATTGTATCTTGGTGCATGGTACTCTAACATGTTATGATTTAAATAGAAATTTATAAGTTTCTATCACATCCAATACCCATACTATAATGAAAATTAGAGAAAATAACTATGAATTTTTTCAATGGACTCCTAAAAAATTCTAACGTGTTTAATGAAATACAGGGGCTAATCAATCAACTTATTATATATGATCACTTCATTTATATCAGATATGTCTTCTCTATTGATTAGATTTTTTGGATATTCATTAAAGAAGTGGTACAGTTTCATGTTGTAACACATTCATTCGTATCATATCATGAGTTTGGGCTTACCTAAAATTATTGGAGATGTTTTTAGAATGTACCTGATATATAATAGAGTTTTAGATTTTAATATCAGCCATATATGTATGGTTAATATCAAATATAAATTAAAACCATCTAAACTATGTTATGATATTTTCTTTGGATATAAATGGAGGATGGGATCAACATTATCCTCTAGTTGAATTTTCATTCAAAAAAATAGATTTTACTAAATAATTCATGTTCATGCTTAAGAATCCATCAATGGGAAGAAATGTATGTCACCAACACCATGTAATTATTTTAGTAAAATAAATATTTTGGAACATTAGATGGATGAAAAAATGAATGAGAATGTTATAATTATTCTGTAGCCTATCGATGATGTTCAAATTCGGAAGAAAAAATAATCTAATAACTATTATCATGACCTAGAATATAAAATTGGTTTTTGGGTGTTTCAATGAATTTATCCTTGGAATAAGGTTTTGAGATTCAAGAGAAATGTGAAGCAACACCATAGTTTATTAGTCCCATTTAGATTCTTGATATTATAAGGATGGTAGCCTATTTCTTTCCACTTACCCAAATTCTCTCAATTTTCTACGACGAGTTACATTTATCTATTCTATGGATGTACATAACTGAATTATCACATGTACTCAAATCAAAGTTTATTCAGGTGGTGTTGGGTCAATCATATAAGAATCTACTATTTTAAATTCAATATTGAATAATGAATATTATAAAGAATAGAACAACTTTCCTTGTCTTCATTTTTTTGGAGAATCCAATAATCATTAGAAGCTACGTGGGAACATAATGATATGCTAAGGCCAGATTATCATCAATTTTTTTATCATACTGATGAACTTCTTGGGAAAGATTCATTTTATGGTGGTATAATGTAACTGCCTACATTTTTATGAACTTATATTATTACAATATATTAAATTTTATTTTATGAAAATCAATTGATTCTACAATAAGTAAATATTTCTATCATCATAATATTTTTCAACATTCAACACTATCTTGGATAGACCCATACATAATATAGTGTTTATATGAAAAACAATTTTCTTGTTATAATAATATATATGAGATCCTAACAACATAACACTTAAACATGAGTATATAAATATTAATAACTAAATTTTATATATTATTTATAATAGATTCATTTAAATAATATGCTTTTTAATAAAACTTATAAATTTTACTCATGTCTTTATATGTTTGATAATACTATTTTTTTGAAATAATAGCTTTTTATGTCCTCTAGTGAAAAAAATAATATTATTTTTTGAAACTATTAAGGAATATTTTTGATAAGAAAACATTACTTTTTAATTTATAATGTCAAAATAGTCAAACAGTGAATTTTTGGGATTCTTATGAGAAACCTCATTTTCTGTATAGTGAAAAATACTGATTTTTAATTCAAATATGCTTTATTATCAAATTGATTTATATAAATAAATTATATTTTCTGTTTTTAGTCAAAATATTTCAATACAACAATTTTTTATTCCAATTTAGTTTATTTTAATAATATTTATATTGAATCTTCATATAAATCATAATGGGAATTTAAATAATATCACTTTTAAATCATGCTTTCTCACCACATCTACTATAAGAGCATTAAACTTAATTTCCCTAGTTATGTAAATTTATTTTTGAAAAATTTATATAAATTTTTTAAAAAACTATAATATTTATAGTGTAATAATATAAAATAATTGTTTTACAAAAAATACTAGGAAATTAGATAAAATTAATTACAACATATTAGGTAAAATTAAATTAACAAGGAGATAAACCTTAATCCTATAGGCCAAAATTTCTTTTCCACTAGTCCAACACCCCCTAGATAGAAATATTAATTCTATAATCCTTTTATTTATTATTTTTTAATGTTTTTTATTAATTATTTATCTAAAAACATGGGCACACTATAAAATTTTAAAAAATACCCAATGTGTCCCCTATATCCCTTACAAAAGTCCTGATCCTCTCCCTCTAATTGAAACCTCTAAAACCACATCAGTTTTCCCAATATTTTCCAAATTGTTTTCCCAAAACCCTTAAATTCATCCTTTAATCCTCCCTCCTAGAATAAATCATTCCAAGTCAGCCTTTTGGTGTAAACCGAAACGTGATACCCAACGAGAGGGTAACATCCATCATGAAGCTCCTTTCCATTATTTTCTTCCTACACTTACTAAATTATAATTATTACATACTTTAATAATATTATATATATCCTAAATATTGTGATTTACATTATTCTAAGGGTTTTAATTTCACTTACTCACACTTCCATCTAATGTGTAGGGAACTTACCATTTTTCTTTTAGGCGAACTACGACCTCACAAAATGACATTGGTTATTTTTTCCAATACCACATCTCATGGTTGATAATTATGATGGAAACAATGTTTTTATATTTTATATATGATATATATGATGTATTTATACTTCTTTATCTATTAAATAAAAAATATCCCGGTTCTATCCATTTTGTGTAAATACTATTGTTTTACTTGGCGATGTGTGGACTCCCACCTCCTCAAAGTGATGTAATCCATTCACATGCTCCATTGAATGTATTAATGATGTGTTAGGTAATATTATATGATATATATGATATAATAATTCTTCTATAATTATTATATATACATATATACATATATTTCATATATATTATTTCTTTTAATACAATAATAAAATTGATACATCATTCATACGTAGGTACGACAAACCATCTCCATGAACGTTGTATTTCATTACATATTTCAATATTTCCTAGATTATTAAAAATAATTAAATACTAATTATTTATTATATTTTCATAAGTTTTTTCATTGATGAAGTTCTGATATAATATGAAGACAAAAGTATAACAAATTAAGGCACAAGAGATAAATAAAGCAGATATTACCTGAAACATAACCTAGACAAGGAAGTTTTAAAAAGGGAGTAATATAAATCCATGTATGGTTTCAAAACATATAATATGGTTCTATGGTAGATTTATAGTGAACTTATGAATATTATACATGAGTATTGAATGAGTTAAATGGGATTTGAGACATAAGGTTATGGGGTTTCTAACCAAGCACTAATTTTAGTGAGATTTCTGCATTATTAAATACATGTTTTTTGTGGTGTATACATATACAAATAATATAATATATTATTTATATAAATAAATTCAAGATTATTTATTTCTCCTTGCTATTTTTTTAATTTTCATGGGTTTGATGTTTCAAAGGTTAATAAATCGATAACATATATTTTTCTAAATTTTCTACCTATGAGAAAGATGCCACGAGCATAAAAACAAATAAATTTGAAAAAAATTTAAAAAAAATATTTTAATATAATTTTCATTGGGAAAGTATTTTTTATTTCATTGTAGTTTTTATGCTCTATTTAAATTTTTTTTATGTATTTTAAATGAAAAATTATTCAAAATTACATTCATGTTTCTTTTTATAAGAAGAAGTTTTAAAAATATTGTTAGGATTCATTTATATGTTTTCACCGAAAATGATTATCAAAGAGTTTTAAATATTCCATTTAATTTTTTTAAAAGTAAAATATATTTCAATTTACATATTTTTTGTTATAATTATTTAAATAATAATGTATATTGTCCTAAAGATTTTTTTTAAAAGGATTATTACAAATTAAATTTCATATGATATGACATGTAATGGTGGAACTAATTTTTTTCTAGGAAAAGATCAAATGGTTATTTTAGTATTATTTATTTTAATGCCTTATATTTTACTTGAATTATTTTTATTCAACACATTTCTCTTTCACGAGTTATATTATTATGAATCCCACATCATTTAATGGGTTATGCTTCAATGAAATGATTATGAAACATGTCTTTTTTTCAATAGGATTAGAAATCATTACATGTTTACGACACCAATATAATTTTTTGGGATATGATATGTGTAACACCCTGATATTTTATGAAAAATATCCTTTTAATATTATTTTATGTCATGTGTTTTATGGTACAGAAAGATTATCTTGTGCTATACGCCACACTGTATTATCTTGAAGTATACACGACACTATTCTTAGATTGTGTTAGACACAATTTCAAGTTCATTTATAATAGTCATTCTACACAAAATTTAGTATATATATATATATATTCAATGTATAAATGATATATGGTTGGATTTTGTTATAAAAAACAACTAAGTATTCTTCCACAACACGCAACCCTGATATGGCTTGCATTACACGCAATTGCGACCTTCCTCGATAGTGTGTGTTGTACGCAATATCGGGTTTTACTATACAATGATATATTATTATAATACTATTATGAACTAGCCATTATGAATAGTATTAAATAAAATTTTAATTTTATACCATTATTATTCATCTTACACATTTTCTAGAACGTTGTATAAGAACAAAATAAATTTTTCGGCTAAAATAAGTATTTTTCAAAAATGCAGTTTTGCCGCCTTTTGATGGAGTACCCACTTTAAATATATTTTTTACATGTTTATAAGATCAATTATAAAAAATAAAATTATTATTTGTAATCAAGATTTAAAATTTTACCTTGGATAAAATTTTCAAATTATTCTGATAACTTTCATATTTTAATAAATAGTAAAAACACACTATATTTTAATTTTAAAAAACTTTTTTGTCAAAATAACTTATGTGGTGAAATTATAATATTGAATGGTTTTAAATTTTTAATGGAATATTTTTCTACCATTTAATATAATTTATTTCATTAGCCTTGATTTTACATTGAATTTGTAGGATAAATAAATTCAATCTTTTGCAATGTTTTAAACAAAAACCTGTTTTCTTTCGACAATGAGATTAATTTTAATAAAACTTATGAAACTTATTTATATTGAATTTTGAAAAATGGAATAAATATTTGGAATCAGTGGGTCCAAATTATATTAATAGATTACTTTTTATTTTTGGGAATTATGAAGAGTAACAACGGTAAATTTTATTTACCATAGTAAAATGTAAATTGACTAATTAAGGGTAAATATAATATTATAAATTTATCATAATACTTGTATTAATACAATTGGATGATTATAATATTCCCTAAGTCATATTTGGGTCGAAATGGAATCCATTAGAACTCACTTGGAGGTGATTAAGAACTTTAGTTTATTTTATTTAAAGGAAAGTGAATAAGTCTCACTAAACTTTAATAATTAAAGTATTCTTAATATAAGATTATACAGAATATAAATTCGGTTATAAATAATCATTTGAAAGATAAAATGTTTTTGTTTTACATGATAATTTATTTATAATTTTTAAGAGTTTTTTAATTACCTTATTATCTTATACATTAAGGATGCAGAAGTTTTTTATTTAGCAAAAATCAATAATATAGTTTTCATTTAAATAGTAATACATATCAAAAGGCCCAAAAATATGCAAAAAACATATAATTAGTGTATATATAAACCCTAATCATCCACGGTCAGAATTATTGACCATTTAGATCCTTATTAAGGCGATTATGACACTTATATTAATTTATTCTAAATGATGCCAAAGTTGTCACCTATATAATTTAATAAATATAACAATTTAAATATAGTGATGTTAAGATAATAAATTCGAGAAAAATTATTATTGTGAAATTTAATATATTTATCTTCATCATAGGATTTTATTTTTAATTTTTATGCAAAAATACGTATATTAAATAATTATACAAAAATGTTGTAGTAATTATTTTATTAAGAGATAAACAAAATAAATGATTTTAAAAATAATAAATTAAATATTATATGAACTATTTAATGTTATCCACTAATTTAATAGATACATATGACATTTTATGAATCTATTAAATCTTTTATTTCGAAAATATCTTCTGTATATATTTTATTTAAATTCAAATAAATGAATTGTGTCAAAATTGACACTATTGTTATTTTATAAAAATAAGATATTATAAAATTGTTTAAAAATCACAAAAATATTTAAAAATTATAAATTTAAGTTATATTGTCTAAAATGTTATAAAGTATCCAATTATGGAAAATTCACAACAAATAAGTAATTATTTGTTCTAATTTAAAATTTAGAATATTATTACCACAAATAAAATAAAATTGATTAAATAAGGAAAAATCATGTTGATAATGTTTAAAATAAATTCGTAACATGTCTAAATTTTATTGGTTGATGATATTACAACCCTATCTCATCTAAGATTCGTATAGGAGTCATTTTGGAAGTTTTTATGAGGGCTTGGGATTTAATATAAACTAATATTTCTTATATTTCCAAAGGTGCCCCTCTCCTCCCTTATAAAAGAGAACCTCATCGCTCTCTTCCTTACACCACATTGAGCCATAATTCACGGACAAACCCTGAAAAATTATATTCTCCAATTTCATAGAAACATCCTAGAGGTCCTGGTCTTCTTCGAAGAACAATTTTAGTGCCATAAGTGGAGGCCTCAAAGTGGCGCTTCAAAGAAGAGGTAATGTCCGTTACCGTATCTTTCAACTTTATTTCTTCTACCAATTCTTCTTATTTATTTGTTTCATTTTGAAGTAATGAAATCAGTATCACTCATATACTGATATGTTATTATAAGTATGAAACAACCATATTTCACCATAAATCCATCATACGGAAAAGGAAATCACCGCGTGTGCGTACGTACAGAATACCGTCTCCATGCCGTGGTGTAATATATTTTCCACCACCACCATACGTGGACAGATATAATGGTGAAAGTAATGAATATATATTATTATTGTAAAGTTATATTTATTCTGTAATATATACATACACTTTAATACAATTTCACGATCATGGGAATGATATCAACGCTAGTGCGTACGTACGGAATACCGTCTCCACGAGGCGATGAGATTCACTCTCCATGATAACCATTCAAGAATGATTATAAAGTATATATAATAAGTAATCATTAAATATATGACATAATAATTATACTGTATTTATGTATATATATATATATGTCATCTACTTAATTCCATTCAATTCAATAAGGGAACGAAAACAACGTTCATCCGTACGTACGGCTTACCGTCTCCATGAACGGTGTATTTCTTTCCAATTATCGATCCATTATATATATGTATATTCTGAATATATATTATATATAAATCATGTTTTACATATTGGATGTATGTAATTATGATCTAAGTAATCATATGAATAATTACAAGTTAAAACACGAATGACAAATGAAACAATTTTACCCAAAATGCTACTTTAACATGAATTTACAAAAGAACGGGTAATATAAAGTCATAAGTGAACTATATATGATATAATAACAATGAATATGATTCTGTAATAAGTCAATGACATTATTTAAATAATTATACAGGAGGTATGGATTCGTACGAAGCATATCGGCCCTACGGTAAGAGATAATTTTGCAAATCTCATTTTTATCCGAGATTGCTTATTCATAAGTATTTACTGGGGTTATTACTATCATCCGTGTTCATGTTTTATAAAAGTGTAATCATGTATGTTTAATGTCCATTTTACCCATTTTTCACTTTTACTTCATGGTATGTATGGAATCTTTCTTTTACGAGGTACTTTTTGACTTTTTCGTCCAAAGTACGAGAAGAAAGTTTTTTTACCGTATACAGCATGAAAGGATTTTTACAGTTTTATAAAGCCATATTTTCAAGAAGATTCCTCCAAATTATTTCATAAATATTTTCAACAAAATACTTTTCTTTTAAAATTTCATGAAATTTTGTGAAAATAAAATGATTTTGAATGAAAAAGGATATTTTCCTCAAGAATTCATTTCATGTGTTTTCTAAAAACCATTTTCCATCTAATATGACTTTATTTTCATATGTGTATTTTTCTAGTATAATGCTTCTATGATTTACATGGTTTCTCGTTTCTTATTATGAAATGATATCTATTTCTTTAATATGGATTATGTGATGATGTGATGATGTTTATGAAACCCATTTTATTTAATGTGTTATTATGAATGATGTACGTTTATTTTGTGGCACATATAAGAATGAATTCATTATGAGATGGGTGGAACCTATATCTCCCTCCAATGCATTGGGTAAAGATTTATATCTCATGAGATAGACATGGTTGTAACGGTAATTTAATCTGGTTCAGTGTTACAGGACTAAAACAAGGAGTGAACTCGATTCATAAAAGGACTTTGTCCACTAACATGGTCTTGGCAGCAATGCCTTGGCTACTATGCAAATCATAACAAGTGCTGAATGGTTGCCACAATTACATGTTTTACTCTCATTCTATTTTATCATGCATAGTGTTTCTTTATGATTTATGCCTTACGTACTTCCATGTTTTATAACATTTCTCATTCTTTTTATGTTTAAACATTATGATCAATTTTTTAAGTTCAAATGTATATGATTTGTTTTATTTTATCCATGAATAACCTTACTGAAAATTTGAGCTCACCCTTTATATGTATTCTTTTCCCCAGAATATGAATAAAGGTTTTAGGAATGAAAACAAAAGGGGATGATCTTTATGGGAGATGTTGAAGATCTTTCACCGCGATTAGAAGATTATGTTCCATGTTTTCAAAGACACTAAACTATTACTGTCCTTGTGTGTCTGTTTTTGTTATAAATTAAGTGTTCCGCAAAAGTAATGTAATGTCCATGTACGTCAAGCTTCGGGTCTCTACAATATGACTACTTATTAATTTTTTGGAATGTGAATGTATGATTTCATTATGATATGGGGGAACTATATCTCCTTCAAATGTGTTTGGTAATGATAAATTGTATGTCAGATCTAAGGGTACTCGGATTTTAGCCAATGAATAAAACGAAAATTGTAAACTTGTTATACTTGGAGCCTATAAATAATCTAGTACATGGGTTGTATCCCTTATATGAATATAATTAGGAAGGAAAGTAGTGTTCCAAGGAAATAAAATAAAAGGTACATTGGTAGTATCTATTTCCCAAAAGTTAGTCTGTACATAGGTTGTAGCCCATTCATTAATATTATATGGTTCACAGGTTGTTAGTAAAATAAAGAAGAAGTTTCATGGGTTATTATCCCAATCTTGACATATTATGAAGCTATTAGTAGGTAAACAAGATATAATATTTTATATTATTATTGGTATGCCAAAAATTTCATTTCTTACTAACGAGTTATGAATTTAGGGCTTATCATCTTAATCCCCTAATGATTCATGTTTTATGAACTTCCAATCATTAAGAAACGATTCATTTTTATTATATGCTATTGTTGGATACAATTTTCAAATATTAAAATCATGTTATCATACCATAATTATAATCTTTAAGCTTACATATCACCCATGTTTACCCTTGTTAAGCATCTCAGCTCACAAATTTAATTTTTACAATAACCATGTTATAATGATTTTTATTATTAATTATGTGTCGAAGAAGGGGGGAAGTCATAATGAAAAAGGTATGAAGATAATGTATCTCATTAATATACCAATTTTTATGATTCCATGATTCTAATGGATCATGAATAATACTGCCATTGGGCATTAGTTTGTGCAATGTTTTAAATATTATACAAAAATAATTTTTATGATAATGTATGAAATATTAGGGTCACTATAGTCACAAATTATGAGTAAAAAATATAATTATTGTAATATGACACTCTATTATCTATCAATAATGATAATAATATAGATTGGTTTTGTAGGGGTTTAAAAATTCACCTCTAAAAGGCTATACCTATTCAATCTTCTTTATTTTAGAAGTGGTGTTTTAATGTGATCTCAATGGTGAGATGGTGATTTGTGAATTTTTCCATTTTTATGTAGTAAAAAATAAAATAATGGATTTTTAAGATTAATGGTCAATTCACAAATATGGTAACAGGATCCAACCACCCACATGTAAAAAATAAGGGAAGAAGAATCAATGTAATTACCTTGATGTGATGTGGAAATGATTCCTTTATGGGATCGAATGACACCAAGAACATGATTGTTGAAGTGACATGAATAATACATACAACGTGATGGAGGAAATTAAGGAACACCCTTATTAACCGCACAGGTTATAATGAGTGAACTATAGGAGGAAGGGGAACTGTGATATCTATTTCGCTAAACCAGCGGTTATTGTGGGTAATTTGCATCAGCAACCACCTAAGACAAAGGAGCACGGAAAACCATATTCTATAGTGATTTCTAAATTGGACAATGAAAATGAATTCATTTAAGGTTAAATGTCATTCACATACTAATTGAAATTTTTTTATTTGATTCTGGTTTTACGTATTACTTTATATCTAGTATGTTTTGCAGAGTTTTTGAATAAAATCCCAATACCATGATGTACGAATTTTTTTAGAAACACCTACTGTTGGGATAATTGTAACCCTAGTGTTGTAAAATTCTATAATTTTTGTATGTTTAAATATTAATAATGATAATCTAGTAATCCATACCTTTTTAGGTGTCAATTTGGTACAAAAAATGTTTTATCTCACATTATATAGAGAATACATCAACTTATAGGAAAATAAAATACCAGTGTATATTACTAAAAATCCAATGTTCCTCTAAAAATTTAAATAAGATGATGAATCCTATTTTTAAAATCCTTCAATTTTGTGGGCAGTTTTACACATTGATTAAAATATATTTCCCAAATGTTTTATTAAATAGAAGTTATCAACCATAAAAAAATTACAAATTTTTATGGAGTACAATAATTTATTTCTAAAAGAGTATAATAGGCTTCCACAAAATCAGGAGGTATATTTCTCAAAATAGGTCACACAAGCAGACACCATAATAAAACAATTTACTTATGTGACATCCTTTATTGAATAGGATGACTAAAAGAAGCAGTTATATGATAATTCAGATAATGGGTGCGTGCACCCACATGTATCTCCTAGGGGTGTCTGAGTTCTCATTGTAAATAAAAAATATTAACCATTGAGGATACTTATAAATTAATGGTTGATAAAAAAAATTCATCATAAAGAAAATCAATCATATTCCAAGGATTTATGATATGTTCTATCAACTATCAGGTTCTCAGTACTTCTCAATGTTGGATATTCATTCTTGAAATAATCAACTGAAGGTGAATAATGAAGATATTTAGAATACAAGAATTTGTAATAGGTATTAAATATAAGGGTTCATAGTTGATTCAAATATATTAACTAATTCCTTTTAAATATTAAGTTATTTCCAAAATGGACTCTTCAGATAGAATTTCATCACATTTTTTGTAGTTTTTATCGATGATATTATCATTTAATCCAATACCAAGGTGAAATTTTAAGTGAATCTTTGGATTGGGATGGATATATTAAGTAAGGTGAAAATGTATGCTATTTTTATAATTTATAAAATTTGGATTCACTAAGTCATATACTTGGGGGAACATGATCCGAAGGGATGGAATTTTTTAGGACCCTTCGAAGACAAAGGGAATTAAAGACTGTCCCATACCCACTAGTAGCATTGAAATGAAGAGTTTTCATTTCAAATATATTTAATAATGGTATTTTTTGAGAAATTTATCATTATTACATAGCCTTATAACTCTGTTAACTAGGAAATTGGTAAATTATTTGTGGCCATAAAATTTGTGGAAATTATTTAATGATCTTGAGAAGAGGCCAAAAAATTATCATGTAAATGAAATACAAAAAATAGATATGGTTATTTGAAAAAATTGATTCATAAATGATATTTGTTGGTTGTGTAGACATACATAATGAAACATTTATAGCATATTCCACTCTAAAATAGTAAATCAGTGAACAAAACTATATTGAAACATGATCTAGAGCTATCATATGTGATCTTCAGATTAAATATTTACCAGCACTACGTCTATGGATAGTAGTGTCAAATATATTAAAATTAAAAGAGTTATGTATATATACACTTATAATGATATCATATGGAGTGATTAGGGATGAGTATATTCGATCCTGGATTACAAAATATCTATTAACTGCCATCCAGGAAAACAGAATAAGGTAATCAAGCTCTTATGAGAAAATGACCTACTACTCTATCCATGTTGTTGATCAATAAGGACCTTATCATAATTGAGATTCATTAGATGAATATAGAAATAATAATTGTGGAGAACGAAATCATACCTTTCCCAAATGATTACCCAAACATATATCTATGAGATAGTCAATGAGACACAAATGGATTATTAAAATATTCATAAAAGTTTGGATGTTTTTATGTAAGGAATGCTTTGTGAATTCCATATTAATGATGATGATGTGATTTGGCATAAAATATGATTTTGTTCCATCATTTCCTATGAAAAAGAAAGTACTAATTCATGATTATTGAATCTCAATTGTATTTATTCATTTAGTATGTAAAAAGATGATTTTTGATATCTGATAGAACATATGGTGGGATTACATGAATATAAATATCAATATGTACACATAAAAATAATTGGTATGTTAGAACGTGAAATTGGAAAAATATAATTCCATGAGAATGGTGAAACCACTTCCTATTAAAGCACGGAATCATGATTACATCACACTGTACATTTTTGATATTCTTATGAAGGCATATAAAGGTAGAAATATGACATGGGCTGTAGTGGATTGAGTTAACGAAACATCCCACTTCATCACTCTTCAGGATGATTTCTCACTTGAAAATATTTCAAACATATATGTAATAAGCGCGGGGAGGCTATAAGGGTGTAAAAAATTCTACTGTATGTCATCATGATACAAGGTTCAATTTAAAATTATGAATAAGTCATAAACATTATTTTATAATTGAATTGAAACCCAGTATGACATATCACCCCCAGACTGATGGAAAATATAAAATTACTCTTCAATGGATCATTGACATTCATAGATATTTCTAAATGGAACATAAAATAATATGGAATCAAAAAACACCCAATAGTTGGGTTCTTATACGTCAACACCTTCCCCTTAAGAATTAAAATGGATCTATAAAATGATATATATGGGATGTGATGTATATCTAAAACATTTCAGGATATTGATGGATAATTAAATCTACATGGAATTAAGCTTTTAAAAGAGATGATAGAGAATTATTAACCCATCCAACAACGTATAAAATTCAATCATATTCCGAGAAATACCTATCCTGAATTCCATTAAATGGAATTCTAGTTTTATGTTATAGAGAATTAATTCCTTCAAATATCAACATGTAACAGATTCATGCATTTTATAATGTAATGGATGATTAAGAATAGGTACTTTGGATTTTTTTACCCTAGATCACTTATGAGAAGGGACTGATTGTCTTGAAATTCCCCAAATGATGGCTCATGTTCAAGATTTTCTCTACATTACTATTATTAGAATGTAAATACCTAATCTATCACATGTACTAAATATATAGGATCCAAAACTAGAGAATAACCATTCATAAGATGAAAAGATAATGATGATATCACACTATAGATAAAACATTATATAAAAAATAACAAGATACCTTATCAAAGTTATATGGAAGAAACATAAGTATAAATATGCTATATAAGAACAAGAGAAAATTGTAAAACAAGAGGACCCTCACCTATTACTAACCAGGATAAGGGGTTGAAATATTTGGGTTGAAATTTCTAAATGTGGGGGGGATGTCAACACATAGAGATTAAAAATTAATTTTTTGTTTTAGAAATAAATTTTTATAATATAATATTATATAGTATTAAAGAAATACACTACATAGAGAAAAAATGTACCATTATTTGCTTAATTAAAATTTACACATTACTCATGAGTTAAACACATTATTCACGAAAATATTACTATGGTAAAATAAAATTGATTAACTACAATTAGAAAATATGGATTGTCTCAATCTGATTGAATCATCACTCCCACGAACAACACCATTGAAATTGTACAATCTATTCTTAATATAATCAAACTTCTATAAAAGGAAAATATATAACCATGAGAGAGATTGAGGTTATTTTTTAATTAAGAAATGAAATATTATTAATAGGTGGTAATGTGTGAATTGTAAATATACAGTGACTATTGGAATAGTAACATCAATATTGGAAATAAAAAGTGATTGTTACATTACTATTAGAATAATAATTTGACATAAAAATAAAAAAAAATATTAATAATTTTGTCCTGTGTAATTTAACTAAATATGAAAATTTTAATACCAATAAATAAATATCATGATTAAAAGCCCAATGAAAATATAAACAAATTTTTTAAAAAACATATTTTAATGTACTTCATATAAATCAAACTTAATATAAAAAAAATTTAAAATAAATATTTTTCAAAAATAATTTATCATAATTTCATGTACATTTTTAAAATATCAATGCTATAAATTTCCCTGTTTGAATTTTTGTAATATTATAAAATACCACAAATTTATAGTGAATAGTAACAATTCATATTTTTCATTAACTATATATCTTAAATTATAACAACCAGGATAATATAGTGAAATTGATATTTCAATAACATAAATATTTCTATTAAAATATTTAATTTTAATAATGATTCAAAATAATAATATGATCATGATTTGTAGACTCTGAAATTACATTCGAATGTCTAAAGTGAAATATATTCCTTTAAATAAATGTTCAACATTTTTCTAAATTCCATTTTTAATAACTATTTAATTTGAATAATTTATTATTTTAAAGTAATACAATTTATATTAAATTAGTATTTAATTATTTATTTAAAAAATATTACTATTAAAATGATTACCTTTGATATATTATATTATTTATGGATTTATTCTAAAAATACATCGTTCATCAAGTATAATTAACTCATATTCCCCCTTGGAAAACTAATCCTCCCTCATGTACACAATCATAATATTAACCCAAATACCGTCTCATAATCTTTTATAAAAAATAGTTTCATGTTTGAGTAATCTAAATCCACTATTCACGGAATTATACACTTGTAATGGAGAATAAGCATTGATAAATTATTATGTTTTAATCAACTCTTATCTTATTTTCCTCATCCCCTCAATTTAATTATTATTTCTTAAACATAAAAATATTGATTGATTTATTTTTTTTGTATTAAAAAATTATATTATTTTTTACTATTCTATAAAAATTATATTATTCATGTATTTTTATTTATATATCCCTTTCTCTTTTTTTGGACAATGTTCCTAATAATGGTCAGTTAAGCACCAAAATGGACGTTTCCAACATATTTTTTTATAACCATCGATATATATATTTTTCAAAATTTAATAATTACATATAAAATATTAATAACATTTATTCTTATTCTAGAATTAATTAATATAATTTAAAAATGTTTTTGATCAATACATCTGTTGAAAAATAAAAACTATACATTTCAAGGAAAGGATTATATGTAAGTATTAACCATTCATACTGAGGAAATTTATATATACTATACAGTGATATTAATTAATAATCATTTAACAATATAGAAATAATTTAATTATATTTCAATGTTTTCATGGAAATATATTTATTATTCAGGATGTGTAAATGCGAAGAAATAAAGAGGTATTTAATGAAAATAGATTATGGAACCCAAATCCTTTTTAGTTGGTTATCCATTTATCACATAATCCTCTCTATGGATATTCTCCTAACATTCCTTAAATTTTCTCTAATTATTATTCTCTTACCTTTTTATTTATATTCATCTTTTTTCATTCACAATATGATTTTATCCCAAATTCAATTGTTTTTTGAAAAAGGATTTAGTTCCAAAACAAATCTTTTACTCAACTAGATGTGTTTCTTCATCGATGAAGAATGATGTAGTTTATGAAAAAATATTATTCATTAATTCATTTGGAACAGTAATTTTTAATCATGAAAATAATATTTATCAAATATATTGGAAACACATTCTTTTCGATGGGTAATTCAAATATTATGATTGTTATAAGTTTTATATGGAATGATTGATCATGATCATTTATTAGGTGATAAGTGGGACTAGAGTTATATATAACTCCAATGGATTGGGTAATGTGATTTATATCAAGTGATTATGTGTAATATGTGTAAACATGATTTTTTAGTTTTTCACACTGTCAAGTTTATGATTTGTGAACATATATTCTAGGTAATATTCATACATTATTTTATTAAACTTATGTGTGGTATTCGACCACTATAATATGAAAATTAATTTTGATGAATTTGACTCATGTCATGGATTTTTAAAAAGTTTCCCTCATTATTTTTTAGACGATGCTATGGTATTGACATGATGATGGGGATTATTCTCCCACATGTACTATTGATTCTTGTCCCTTATTTTTCACATTCAAAAAATTTCATCTCACTCTATTATCTTATGTATCTCCTCAGGTGTCTACATGTACAAAGGGGATTTTGTAATGTGTAGGAGGATAAAGAAGTATAATTTAAATAATAGTTTATGTTATACTATGTATTAGAGTTGAATGAGAGTAATTTTCCATTAACAATAATCCTTTGGATTTTGGATTGTATCACCACTATGTTATTTAACATAAAAGTTATGTAATAGTAATGTAAAGAAATGTTGTGTCATTATACTAAAGAATGAGACTCTGGACATTATTCCAACTGCCAAATACAACCTCTCAACATCCCACCCAAAGAATATTTTCCCCCACCAAGGCCCACTCTAACTCTCCATCAAAATTTGACCAGTATAATAAGACAAAACCTGATTTGTCTTCAATTTGGAGACCCATCTCTAACATCCCCACTGAAAATAATCTGAATCATATCATATTATGGGAGTTTCATTTGAGGTTGATGAAACTGCCCCATAAATCACGACTCTTATAATACCAAGTGGTAACTCAAGATGATCTTGGATCTAAACTTTACATAAGAACTATGTGTAATAATCCACTAGAAACAATTTATAGAAGACAATCCATGATAGTATTGTCTCATAATGAGTATGTGTGACTAAACTCCAGTAGTACCTGCATTCTTAATGGAAAATAATTTCCTCCATATCTTTCATATAAGCGGTTGGTTTCCTAAAATTCCAAAATATTCAAGTCACCTACTAATTCAAATCCTCTCATATTTGTGGGTATATCTCAACATGGAACCTTAATAGTCTATAATACATGAAATTTGAAAATTTGCACAATCTCTGTGCATCCCCAGCATGAACTGTCATTACTAACTAAGGCCTAATATGTGTTTTTTATTCTACATATCTACATGGAAAAAAATACTAATGGGATTTTATATAAACTAAGGTCCCAATACTCCTAAAATCATCCCCATCATCACAATTAGATAACCTATATGGATATCTTTATGGAGGAATCAAAAAATGTAAACATGTTGTACCAGAGTAAAAAATCGATATTTGTATATGTGTGTGTGTGTGTGTGTGCATTTGGCTCGTGAATGGATGTCAATCATCCCAATAAAATAAGACGTGTTTACCATTTCTTCCTATACATAATCTCACAACATTATGAGTCAAGATGATTGTAGTTTGAGGCCTTGGTTTATAGATATTATTGTCATCGCAGAAACATTGGGTTTCCAAGACTGAAAGACATACTAGATACACATGAAACTATTTTACAATGTCGTAATAAAATTTAATAATAGAACAACTCAATAAACCCATAAATGTAAAGGACTAATTTGATACCACTTTGTAACAACCCAAAATAATATGGCCAACCACTCCAGAAGAACGTCTAGTTGTGATCACTCCAAGCCTACCTCTAATATTGTAGAGAAAGGAACATGCACCAATAAAGAATAATAGAAAATTAAAGGCCCTTGAAAAGTGTAATTACACACACACACAATAAACTATAATTCACAGTGAAACAATACATATTAATAATAAAATAATGTAAAATATAGGGTATAACCAATGTAATGACTACTACGGAATAAATCAATGTATGATAGAATGAGATGAATGTGTAATGGATAAAAATACACTACGAACTAGAAAATTGGTTTTAACATGAAAAATGTGAGGCAAAATAATAATGATGAGTGATACTCACTCCCGATATCTAAACCATAATAAACATACATATAAAATGAAACCATGTAACAATAATATCCATCGTAGAAACCATCGATATATCTATTATCTACAAAAAAACATCACAATTGAATGAAAGACCCATGAATGAGTGAGTATATATATAACTAGTAAGATGCCCCAAAAATTGAAAATAAACTGATAGATATATATAAATGGTAGTAAGATCAACCCAATGAAATATACACATAATAACTTAATAGATATTACAATTATTTTCTCAGGAACAATCACAGATGTAAAAAAGACAGATCTCCATATTATAGCACACTAACAGTCCTTATGTAAGAATGAAAATATAAATGTTCAAAACTCAAACCCAAAATAATTTTGAACTCCACAAAAATATGTTTGGAGGGTCATTCTATAGCGACCCAATCCTTTTACATAAAACATCTATTGATTTTAAGCATCATTAATCATCAGATTACAAGCCAAGGATCGTTAAGTCTACTGTCTTGGAAGACTATGTACATATAACAGAAAACACGAGATTAAAAAAACTTCATTATTTAATCTCAATAATTATATTCTAACATCCTTTTACTTCTTACATCTGCATAGGGTACCTTGAGGAACACAAGAACAAAGGGATGAGCTAAAATGCCCAGTAAAGGAATGAACATAAGGATACATCTCAAGAACATGAGTTAGGTGGCATGACATAATGATATACAAAGAATGAATCATATAAAATAATTTAATATAAGAATGGGATCATATTAACATGGAATCATATAAATGTGGAAGAACCAAAAATCATATCATTAGTACGGGACAAGGATAATCTCCAATCTCGTTTCCCATTACGGTACAAGTTAAGGCTAACCGCCAATCCCGTTTCACATCGCATCTCATGAGACATAACCATACCCAATGCATTGAAGTGTTATCTTGGTTCACCCATCTCAACATATTCATGAATATTCTTGCCACATAAATAATCTTTTGAGATAAATAATCACACATAATCAACCATACATAAACATAAGGGTAACCATGTAAAGAATTGGGTACCACAATCATGACATAAAACATATCCAATGGGCTTATCACGAAAGTGTCCATGAAAGGAATGGATTAGAACAGGCATGAAAATTAATAGGGTAAAATAGGAATATAAAATTGAATGTGGTATCAAATATAAGTTAAAACATATAAAAACTCTTTTTTAGAAACATTAGCATTAAAACATTTTTGTGTTGTTTTAAGGAGAACATTCTAGAGCATTTCAAATAAAAAAAGGACATTATTTTATATATAACCATAATTGAACAAAGAAGGTTTTCATAATAAAAATAATTATTTAATAAATAAAATGGTGTTTGAAAACATAGGTTATAGTGCACATCAATTTGGGTAAAAATTCGTGAAGTCCCCATAAAACAGGTTTGCTTATCAGAAAGTTCTAAGGAGGGAATCTTTCAAAATCATGTATATCCATGAAAGAATATGTTGGAAGGTTCATGATATAAGAAACTTATAAAACTAACCAGAATTCATAATAATCACATATATAGATAATATAACACCATTTTGAAATAAAGATAAGGCAACCTTAAAGAACAAAGAAGGTTTGGGTAGAATTCGTTATGATTTTACCGGCATGGTGTCAGGTGAACTTAAGGGGGATTGATGAGAGAAAGAAGGGATTTATAATCACTTATAAAAAATTTGGTCAGTATACAGAAGGTGTATAACCATACCCCATCACATGGTACTACACAAAAAAATCATAGCATAAAGAAGAATCTTGATTAAGATTGAAAAGGGGAGGATCCTTGACCTTAAATCTGGTGGTGTTCTTCACATGTTATTAATGACCTGAATAAACAAATTAGGATTATTAATTCATAATTATAGAACATATTATGTCTTTAATTTATTTATTATAACCATTTTTAGTTCATTCAATTTATTTTTGATTAGTTACATGGTTCAATTTCTTTGTTCAAGCTCGTTTGTTTACTTGACTTTAAATGATCGGTTCACTAATATTCAAGTTTGGATTATATGAATGATGATAGTGGTTGTCCAAAACTGAAGTTATATTATTTAGTTCATATCCATTAGATTACATGGTTTTATTTTTAATTAGGTCACTTAGAGGTAAGATGAGTTATTAAATATATAACCTTAGTGATTATCGTTTTTGTTACTCGTTGGGTTTGATTACAAAGAATGTGTTTTGATTATAAATTATTTCCATTTGTAAAAAAATATTACAGAACAAAAAAATAGGATATATTACATATTTAATAATTTGGTTTCACCATAACACAAATGGTTTAATGAACATAATTAATGATAATAATAGAAATTGATAAACCGTTGTTCTTGAATGTGCTAAATTTGCACATCTCTAACGGCGCTTTAATTTCATTAAAATAGAAGGGTGGGGGAAGGAGATAATATAATGAAATATACCACTAGAATGAAGAAATTACATGACATTTATGTTACTGGATTCGTCATACTATTATGGGGAAGGGAGGATAGGAAAGAAATAAAAAATAATGAACTTAAAAGAAAAGATGAAATTTGGGAAGAGGAATTTACCTCTTCAGACATCCTCCTTTGAGAACCTCTTAAGGGGAATAGTTTTGGTATTTTGAGAAGGCTGAGAGCTTTTGGACGTGCATAAGGACATTGTGGAGAATTTTGGGCATAAATTAGGGAAGGTTTGGAGCTTGAGAGGATTAGAGAGGAGAGGGAGAGAAGGGGGGTTTTATAGTGGAGGAGGGGATGGATTTCATGATATTATAATCCTTAATATATTATTTTTCACAAGAAAAAGAATAGTAAGTATTCCATGACCAAGAATAGTAAATGGGTCATGTGAATTCAAACCATGTGGGATTACATCAGTAGAGCATCCTCGATAACTCAATTAATCCATTATTTAGCATTTATTGTGAATTATCGGATTCTACTATTCCTAAAAAATTCATGTATTTCAGAAAAATCCAAAATATTCACCATACCAATTTTTTGATGTGTAGAATGAAAAAATGATGTCAAATTTTCAAAAATAATTTTCTATATATGCTTATTTTAATATTAAATTTAAATAATAATTTATTACCAAAAACCATATTTGAAACATGCATTAACTCATTCTAAAACATAGATATATTGTACTTCCAACTGGAATATTATTTTTATACTACCAAAGGAGAGGTTACTATTCATTACGATATATCAATATTCATAAGGGTATGTTACTATTCATTAGGGTAGGTTATTATTCACAAAAAATTATTTTTGTTTTATTAGACTCCAAAAAACATCTTGAACACAACCGTGTGTGTCAGATTTTCAAAATTCCAAACGCAGAGTTGAAAAACTTATGTTTAAAGGTCATTTATCACTTAGTAGTTAATTACAATGTGATTTATGGCATATTTATAAGATGGTAATTTCAATTAAAAACATTGGGTCATTACATTCTTCCCCCTTATGAAATTCCACCCACGAAATTTCATTTTAAATTCAAGGACAAAAAAGATGTGGGTACATTTCCTTCATTACTTCCCCCAGTTCCCATGTTGCTTCCTCAAACCTATGGTTCCTCCACAACAATTTGACAAGATGGGTTGTCTTTTTGTGTATAACCTTATCTCTCTGATCCAGAATCATTACTAGCTGCTCCTCATAAGAGAGATCATCTTCCAGCTTCACCACCTTTGGGTTTTGTACATGTGAGGGATGAGGTATGTACTTCCTCAAGAGTGATATGTGAAAAATATCATGAACTCGAGCCATATTCATTGGAATTGCAAGCCGATAGGACATGACTTCTATGCGTTCAAGGATCTCAAAGTGGACAATATACCCTGGGAGATATTAGAAAGAAGACTTTATCTCCAACGTCGAACTCCAAGTACCTTCGACAGTTATCGGCATAGCTCTTTTGCCTACATTGAGCATCATTGATGTGTTTCAATATGAAATGAACCTTCTCTATCATCTCTTGACTGAGATCAGGTCCAAGTAATGTTATTTCTCTAACTTCATCCCAACATGTTGGAGTTCTACATCGCTTTCCATATAGAGCTTCATATGGAGAAATATGAATAATAGAGTTGAAAATATTGTTATATGATAACTCAATAATTGGAATATGTTGATCCCATCCTCCTATTAATTCTAGAGGGCAGGCTCTAAGAATATCTTCGAGCATCTGAATTGTTCTTTCAGACTGGCCATTAGTTTGGGGGCGATAGCCCGGGATGAAATTTAATTCAGTAGTCATATAAAGCTGAAGGATATTCTAGAATTTGGATGTGATCCTTGGATCACGGTAAAAGACAATTAAGAGTGGAACACCGTGCAGTCTCACCACTTCCTTCACATATAACATTTCATGTTATTCAAGAGATATATCTCGCCGAATATCAATGAAATGAGATGTCATGGTGAGTCGGTCAACCACAACCCATATCGCATTACTTCCATTCGATATCTTCAGGAGACCCGTGAAAATGTCCATAGTAACATTTTCCCATTTCCACATGTGTATAGGCAATAGCTGCATCATACCTTTAGACTCTTTTCACTCAACTTTAACATTTTGATATAACAAGCACCTTGATATATATTCTTCAATCTCCTTCATCATGTTATCCCACCAGAAGTGTTCTGGGAGATCTCGATACATTTTGGTACTCCCAGTATTGATAAAGAAGGTCGAACTATGTGCATCATTCAACATAACTTTCTTTATCTATGGATCATATGGTACACATAATCATGTCCCATATCTTACAACTCCTTCCTCATCAATTTTGAAATCAGATGATTTCCCATTTTTAACAGCTTCCACCCTTTTCCTAATTTCCACATCCTTTCTTTGAGAAACAATTATTTTATCGAAGTGGGATGGTTTATAAATCATTTGAGAATGGATTGATGATGTTCCTCCTTTAATGATTCCCATGCCCATCCTTTTCAAAACCAAGAAGATCGGATCCTTTTTAATTATCATCATTGATAATGATGCAGGATCCTTTCTACTTAGAGAATCTGCCCCCTTGTTTGCCTTACCGGGATGGTAGTGGATTGAGAAGTCATAATCCTTGTTGAGCTCTATCCATCATCATTGGAACATATTATTCTATTTCTGTGTGAATATATATTTTATATTATTGTGGTCAGAATATATTTCACATTTTTCCCATAGAGATAATGCCGCCAGATTTTCAAAGAAAAAATCACAGCGGCCAACTCCAGATCATGTGTGGGCTATTTTTTCTCCTGTATTTTTAGCTTCCTTGAGGCATAGGCTATCACTTTAACATTTTTCATTAGCACACAACCTAAGCCTTTCTTTTAAGCATCACTATACACCACAAAGAGTTATCCACTTTAATGGAGTGTGAGTATCGACGCAGTGATAAGTCTCTTTTTTAACTCCTTGAAACAGTCTTCACATTCTTTTGTCAATAAAAACATTACCCCCTTTCATGTCTGATTGGATATTGGGTTTAACAATCATGAAAATTTCATTATGAATCATTGATAATACCCTGCTAGACCTAAAAATCAACAGATCTCTATTATAGAAGTTGGCCTCGGCCACTCTTCAATTTCCATCATCTTGGAAGGGTCCACAGATATCCCTTTCCTGGTGATAACATGCCCCATGAATGATACATCCTCCATCCAGAACACACATTTACTGTACATTGAATACAACTTATCCCTTTTCAATTTTTTTAATACATTTTCCAGATGCTCCTCATGTTCCTCCTTGCTCTTGGAGTATATCAAAATATCATCAATAAAGACCCCCACAAATTTTTCAATGTAATCACTAAAGACTCTATTCATTAAATCCATAAAAATTTCTGGAGAATTAGTGAGTCCATAGGGCATCACTATGAACTCATAGTGTCCATACCTCTTTCGAAAGTAAATCATGGCAATATCTTCCTTCCTCACCTTTAGATGGTGATATCCCGGCTGAAGGTCTACCTTAGAGAAATAACTAGACCCACGAAGCTGATCGAACAAATAATCTATCCGTGGAAGGGGATACTTTTTCTTTATATAGATTTTACTGAGCTCATGATAGTTAATGCAGATTCAAATTGATCCATAAAGAGCTTCTAACTTCCTTTGAGCTCTTAAATCTGCATAGGGTACCCTAGGGAACACATGACCAACGGGATGAGCTAAAAATATTAGTAAAGGAATGAACATAAGGATACATATCAAGCACATAAGTTAGGTGGAGTGACATAATGATATCCAAATCATGAAACATATAAAATGATTTAATATAAAAATGGGATTATATAAACCTGGAATCATATAAATATGGAAGAATTATAAATTATAACTTTATTATAGGTTAAGGCTAATCTCTAATCTTGTTCCCCATTTCAGTACTGGTCAAGGCTAACCGCCAATCCCGTTTCACATCGCATCTCATGAGACTTAACCTTACGCATTGAATTGGATCGCTATCTGGGTGCACCCATCTTGACATATTCATGAATATTATTTCCAGATAAATAATCTTTCCACATAAATAATCATACATAATCAACCATACATAAACATAAGGGTACCCATGAAAAGAATTGCGTACCACAATCATGACATAAAACATATCCAATGGGTGTATCACGAAAGTGTTCATGAAAGGAATCTATTAGAACATCCATAGAAATTAATAGTGTAAAATAGGAATATAACATGGTAAGTGGTATCAAATATTAGTGAAAACATATAAATAATGTATTTTAGAAACATTAGCATTAAAACATTTTTGTGCGGTTTTAAGGAAAACATTCTAGAGCTTTTCAAATGGAAAAGAGGAAATTAATTTATATATAACCATAAGTAAAACCAGAAGGTTTTCATAATAAAAATAATTATTTTATAAAAAAAATGGTGTTTTAAAACAAAGGGTATAGTGCACTTCAAATTTGGGTAAAAATTTGGTAAGTCCCCTTAAAACAGGTTTGCTTATCGGAATGTTCTAAGGAGGGAATCTTTAAAAATCATGTATATCCCCGAAAGAATGTGATGGAAGGTTCTTGATATAAGAATAATATACAAAAAATTATAAGTCATAAGATTAAAATTTATAGATAAGATAACACCATTTTTAAAGAATGATAAGGCTTCCTAAAAGAAAAAAGAAGGATCAGGTAGATTTCATTATGATTTTACTGGCATGGTGTCGGGTGTACCTAAGGTGGATTGATGAAGGAGAGAAGGGATTTCTCACCAATTATAAAACATTAGGTCAGTATGGGGAAGGTGTATAAACATACCCCATCACGTGGTATTACACAAGAAAAAATCATATCATAGAGAACAATCTTGATTAATAGTCAAAAGGCGTGGATCCCTTACCATAAATCTGGCGGTGTTCTTCACATGTTATTAATGACATGAATAAACAATTTAGGATTATTAATTCATAATTCTAGAACGTCTTCTATATTTAATTTATTTATTATAAGCCTTTTTAGTTCATTCAAAGCCTTTTTGATTAGTTATAATGATCAATTTTATTGTTCGTGCTCGTTTTTTTTACTTGGCTTTAGAATATCGGTTTACTTATATTAATGTTTGGATTGTATTAAAGATGAAATTGGTTGTCTAGAACTGAAGATATATTCATTATTTCATATCCAGGATACTATATGGTTTTATTTTAAATTAGGTGACTTAGTATGAAGTTGATTTATTACATATATAACCTTAGTGATAACCATTTTTGTTACTCGGTCAGTTTGATTAAAAAGAATGTGTTTCAATTATAATTTAATTCCATTTGTACCAAAAGATTAAAAAACCAAAAATAGTATATATAACATATATAATAATCTATTTCAACCATAACACAAATGGTTTCATGACAATAATTAAAGATAATAATAGAAATTGATAAACTCTTGTCCATGACTGTGCTAAATTAGAAAATCTCAAACGATGCAATAATTTCATTCAAATAGAATGGTTGGGAAATGAAGGAATATAATGTGAAAAGGACAGAGGTAGTCATGGACCTCAAAATTATATTAATTAACCTACACTAGAACAGTGGTGCAAGGTCGATACATAGAGAAGGAAGATGAAAATTCTAGGTTTTATTGAAAAATAACTCCACGGTTGTTAGTAGTAAAGTGAGGGTGCATTTTTTAGTTGTTTTTTACATTAATTTTTTTTACTTTTCTTTAAGAAAGATGTAAGATAAAAGATAATGAAACGAGACTAAATCACTTACTATTATACTAATGAACTAAGAACTACCATAATTCTATCATGAGAGAACAAAATAGTAAAATTAAGCAGCAAGGTAGAAGGAGCAGATCAAATTTAATACGTCCGAATTCCAATCTACTGGTTAAAAGGATATATTCTTCAATAAAATTCATTTAATCATACCTCAATAGAAAATGTTAAATTTATCCCTTTACAGGAAACTCAACACACATAAGACTGACATTAGGAGTTCGCCACTCCAAAATCAGTCTAACTGTTGACAGTTAGAAAAGGATTACTGTGGAAAATAAACTCGTCGTAAATCTCCACATATTAAGACATTAAGGCTTCAATAAATGTATTCAAGAATTAACCTCACTAGTAGTTCTTGAATTTATGAATTTTAAAACACTTAAGGTGTGAAAAAACTAAATATAGATTCATTATTCAACCTCACCGATTGTATATGATTCTGATAATTGTAAAGTGGATGAAGAAGTTTGGAAGATTAACCAACAGAATTGGATTTATGAGCTAAGACAGTAAATCCCTTTATAATACTGATTTATGCAATGAAAAAATTCCATTACAGAGTACTGAGATATTAAGTACAAGAAGGGAACATAAATCCCTTAGTGATGCTCTGTTCTCGGGATCCTCGATCCCTTGCACATCTCCAGTGCTGCTCCCTGGAGTCTTCATTCCCAAAGATGGTGTGGCATGGATTCAGAATGAGTGTCTACTAAAAATCTGCTTCTTGCTCTGCTTAAAATACCATATGTCATCTGTTACATGTCACTGGAACATCTTCCACCGACTTCAAAAAGTCCTTGCAAAATGCGTGTTTTTTCCCGACTGACATGTTGGGTGAGTTTTACTCTCGTAACTAACATCTGATGAGTTAGTTGAATGCACCTGGACTTTTTCCTACCACTTAGATGAACCTAATCATCTCTTCAGACATGGCGCTGCATCCTCCGTCAGCACTGGCGAGGCGAGGCGTGTTCTGTAGGTGGTGCAACGGCGTGGATCCTGTGGTAGAAACCGGTGGTGGGTTCTTCAAAGCAGGCCCGGCTCCTGCACTTTTCCTCCGCAAACCCACAGCGGATAGCTCCAGCCCTTCGGTGAAGCACAACACAACTATATCCTCATCGTTTAAGAAGTGCCAGCCTTCCAAAGGTGTGGAAGCCTCTGAATTTCGTCCGCATTCCCTCCACAGTAGGGGCGCATGCGACATCCCAGCTCCTTGCAGTGGATCTGTACTTCCAGCAAAGCGGCGACCTCCTCTTAGATAAGGTTGAAATTCTATTGTGAATATGAAAAAGGTTTTATTTTATGGTTTTAGTTTTTGAATTTTCTACTAGATTGTGGTATTATGTTCAATTTTTAAACATTGTTGGATGAAGTGATGGAGATTTTCAGTGGTGTTGGACCAGGAAGGAGAAGAGGTGTGAAACGATGGTTGAGTGCACAACAGGGGTCCTGTGAAAGCTTGATGTGGGTTAGATGCGATAGAGATATTGGATAGAAACATTAATAACATGAATTTGAAAGGAAGAGAGGTGATATGTAGAATGGTATAATGGTTACTGAGTTAAAGGAATTCATTGGTGTGTTGTAAGACTATCGGTAGGGGAGAGAGCATTAGTGGGTCATTCACTGATATAAGAAATGGAAGAGGGAAAATGTGAGACCGATGGGGATTGAATTGGTTAGTCGACAACTCCCAAAAAAAAGAATTAAAGTAGGGGAGAAACTGTGAAACCGATCTGTGCATCGGTAGCATTGAAAATGGGAGAGACCGAAACCGTTATTTGAAATAAAAACATATCGGTGTCTGACTAACCGATGGAATAAAATAACGACTCACTGAAAATTAAAATAATAAAATGTAATTGATTATACGTGAAACTGATGAAGATTTAGGATATCAGATAGATGAAAATAATATAAGACACCGAAGAAAAGTGAGACTGAAACCGATGAATAAATCAGTACATTGTAACAATGGTGTGACGACCAACCGATAGTAATAAAAAATATTCGGTGTGTTAAAATATCAATGAGACAAAGAATCGGTGTGACTAAAAGCATCAGTGGGTCACTCACCGATAGTACAAAATTAAAAACGTTAAGGATAATTAATTTACATCAGATAATTAGAAAAAAAACAATAATTAATTAACACAAAATAGGAATTAATTGCGCTGTTTAAGATTAAATAATTAACTGTAACTAAAAAACTATCCAAATTATTTAAGAAACTGAAAATCAAAGTAACTAATTATTTACTAAGAAAAAAAAATTTAAAATTAATTTAATTTATGACTAAACAAATGAATAACACCTTCAATTAATTAACTGCAAACATATTATTAAATTAATTAGATTTAACTAGAGTTATTAACCAACAATGTTAATTAGTTAGATGCTAAAATTAAACATAACATTAAAAACATATTACATTATTAAAATCTAACTTAGACTTATTTACATAGCAGAATAATTGAACTGGTTATAATAAAAGTTGATTTATTTAAATAAATCATAATTAAATGGTAAAGTCTTAATTTTGAAAAGTGAATTAAATAAATGCAAATAAAAAAGAATAATTAATTATATAATAGACATTTAAAATTATTAACTAGATTTATATTATTTAAAAAAAAGTAATTTAATATATTTGAATATTTAGAAATACTATAAAAAAGGACTAAAACGCATATTTAAATATAAAAAATGATTAATTAACATATGTAGTGATAAAATTACAAAAGCCCCATTATTTATTAAAAAGTTTCAAAAATCATAGTTAAATTAATTAAAATTAAAAAAAAGATGAGGAAAAACAATGTAAAAATAGAGCCACATGAAATTCCCCCACACTTAAGCATTTTTTGTCCTCAAACAATCCCATGTCGTATTTCCTTTGAAAAATGGTAAAGTGTATTATGATTAAGATCACACTGTAACATGTCCAGCACTCAAAAACCTAGGAGAAAACATAGAAGCGGGATTTCAGAAAATTAATTTATCATATGAATCTTGCCAATAACAAATACTCAAGGGTGATTAAGAAAACTATAAATCATCAAGCAATGAAGATGCCATGCCTCATATTTGATGCTACATAATGACTTACTTCAATCCATGCCTAAGATCTAATTTCAAGTGTGACATGAGATAAAATATCAATGGAATTATGATCTTAACCAAGGAACTTTGTACTTTTATTTTTTCAGCTAGGTCCCAAAAAATAATTATTTCTTTTGTGAATCACCTAAATGACACAACCTAAATGATTTTCATATAAACCAATTGAACCCTTCTTCATCTTGCATTCATCATTACCCTCACCTTAATGAGCTCATTTTTGACACTAGACACATTATTTATTTTTCCCAATCCATGTTTCATTGTGATGAGCATTCTGAAATTCACTTATTCAAGGTGAACATAGGGCTTATAGTTAAGAGAAACGCACCCAGCATCTAGGGTCTCAGAGACTCACCGTGGGATCCCAGATGCCCAAATTAATCCAGTTTCAAAAGATTTATATAAAACTCATTTACATTGGATCATTAAATAAATTAATTTTAATAATTAAATGAAGTAATAGGCCCTTAAGATCATAATAAAACTTCCAGTTCCAAGGGTTATAACTATAACTCCACAAACATACAACCCATATCTCTATAAGAAATAGAATCTAAACTGAATTTCCATTAAATTATTAAGAAAGACCACTCAACAATCATCCATGATCTGCAATTTCATATTCAAACCACAACTTAACTACCAATGATATATTTTCCATAGGCCGGAACCATTTGAGTTCATTGTAAAGCCTAAAATGATGCAAGAATTTCGATTAAAATTACCCTTTTCTTGAAAAAAAAAGTTTGAATTTTTAGTGGGAATTGATGGGATTTCAATTAAAGCATGGATTAACACAGTGAAGAATTGACCCCCTCCCCCACACTTAAAACCCAAATTTGTCCCCAAAGTTGACATCTAAATATGGAGAAGAACAATTTAGTAGATAAGGTTTAAAATAGATTTTCAATTAAGTAGATATATGACACATGTAAGGCTCTCATGAAGTACAAAAAATTAGTTTGCCACAATAAATAAATAAACAGCAGGTTCATATCTAGGTACACACATTAATGTGACATGGATTTTCAATTAAAGTTCAAACAAGGAAAACCACTTGTGGGTGCACAATTAATTGGGTGAATGCAATATGAAATTTTGGGTTCCAAAGAATGTTCAATATAACAGAAAAATGCATGATAGCAGCCCTTAGAAAAGCCATTTTAAAGAAAAACATAATAACCCGCAAACATTTACCCCACACTTAATTTTAAATAGTGAATGGGTTTTAAACAATGAATTTCAGTTAATAGCAATATGCACATGCAGATTTTTAATTCATGTTAGTGACACGCAGCAAAAAAATTTTAACATTCAACTTATGAAGAATATTTTCATCAAAAATGTAGCACTTTTTTTTAAAAATCAGGAGAATTTTTTAGTGAGCATAATTTTATTAATAAAAACCGGAGCATAAGTAAATGTAGAATGTTGAAATACATCCCTGACTAAATTCTTGTCCAGAGATGATCATGATAATTCCACTCCATTATTGACACAACAACAGCAACCTAAAACACATAACCAAGAACAAAGAATAAGAAGTAAAAGGTATTTCAAAAAAACTGAGCATAGAAGCAACACTTTATTCAACACAAAATAGTACAAAAATGAAAACAAAGAATGTGCATGGTTTGACTCCCATGAAACACTAATTTTTATGTTTTCAGTTAGAATTTATTTAATTACAATTTTTTTTAATTATTAACAGAATACTAACCATGGGTTGCCTCCCATACAGTGCTAGGTTTTTAGTCCCCACCCAGACTCATCTGCAAACTAACCACAATCACTACGTGGATGTGGTTTCCTTAATAGAAACCACCACATATGTTTGGACCAATTATTTTTAACAGAAAAATGGAAATTGTTGGCTTTAAAACTTAGCACAACAAAAACTAATCTCTCATCAGCAAGAAAAAATACCCAAGAAACACACTTTCACAATTGAGAGCATAATGTTGTCCTCATCCAGTTCATGTTCAAGGTTATCAAGATTTATGTTCACATGAAGGGACAACATAATAATAGATTATTCAAAGTGTGTGACATTGACCTCACAACTATCTATATTAACCTCAACATTAATAGATTCAAATTCAAGGGTGCTACTGGGTAAATACTGATTAGTTGGTCCTAACAGAGATTCAATAGACTGTTGAACAGAATATTGAACAATAGAACTTAGGCAAAATTCCCCCTTTGGACTCCTATCAGAATAATGAAAAGACTCAACACCCTTCACAGGTGAGGATGGAAGTGAAAGGCAGGGAAGAGAATTTATTTTATCAACAACAGATTCATGTCTTACAATGTTATAAATCTCTTCCAAAAGAACCTCATCTATTAACTCATACTGAACATCTACTACTTCTAACAAATCAATTCTTCCTAGATCATGTGTGTGCTCAAACTCTATTTCATGTTTAAGTTTAAAAGGATCAATTTCTAAAACAAGGTCTGTAGTGTGTTCCAAAGTGTTTAAATCAGGAGGAGAAATGTTCAATTATTCTTTAATAAAATCATGTTCATGATTGTTCATATTTAAACATTTACCCCCAGGTAAAACAACATTTTTTTAATTTCACTACACAATGTTTCAGAATTGTAATTACTACATGAATAGGGAAATGAGAACTCATCGGTTAGTCATTCTTCAAACATCATTCCCTCACCCTCATTCGCCAAAAAACAATTGAAAATTTATTTGGTTTACAGGTTCAAAACATTGAAGAGTGGTTTTCAGTTCAAGTTCAATGATTTCAGATTCCATATTATCCAGCTTAAGGTTTTCTTATAATGTATTCCCAATTTCATGTTCAAACTCATTGTTTACAAAATTAGAAAATTGGGTGAATATTTTTTAACATTAAAATTGTCATTCTTAGCATTATCTTCAACCCGAGTGACTTCATTTTCAAAACTTCTTAACCAATTATTTTTCTCCAAAGTAGGAATTATGAAGAGAATTGGGCTATCTTTTTCAATCTGTTTCAATTAAACATAAAAATTTTCCATCTCAACAACATTAAAGATCTTTATTGGATTTGCAATGATGTTTTCTTGAATTTTTTAGGCAGTTAATTCCAATTTGAGTTCAACAGTATCAGATTCTTAAGAAATAAAGTGTTGTTGTCCAGTCTCACAGTCACTCTCTTCTTCCACTTGATTTTAAAATCATTGAAAAAAAATTTCTTTTTCTTTTTCATTATATTTTTTTTCTTTAACCATTTTTTGTAATTCCAAGAGCATGTGTTACAATCTTTTCATTATTTGATCTCGCTCTTGAGAATCTCTCAGATGAATTTAATGGGTTTTAATTAGTCAATTCTTAATTAATACCACTGTAGCTTCCAATATGGATTCAATTAATTCTATATTAGCTAGAAATTCAGGATTTGATTCAAAATTTTCATTTTCCTCGATATAGACATCTTATTGTGGCTGGTTATAGACACATATCCTGGCTGTGTGCCCATAATAGCCACAACACACACAATATGGACCATGTTGATTCCAGTTTTCATGAACATCAATTTTTTAACTAAAACCTGGTGAGGTTAAACACACAACTGTTCAAAAAGATTTTTCAACAACAACACAAATAGTATGTTCCTGTTCAAATAAGTTTTTTAAATGTTTTTTTAAATGATTTTTATGATTATTTATTTATTTTTTGAAACCCTAGACTCTTAATGCGTGCCTTCCCCGACAACAACGCCAAATTTTGAACAGGCCAGAGGTCTTCACGGCCCTCAAAATTACATTTACTAATCTACACTAGCACAGTGGTGCAGGGTCAATCCACAGAGAAGGAAGATGAGAATTATAAGTTTTATTCAAATATAACTCCACTATTGTCAGCGGTGATGTGAGTGTGCATTTTTTTAGTTTTATTTAGTTTACAATTTTTTTGTACATTTAATTAAGCATAAAGTAAGAAAAAAGATGATGAAAAGAGACTAAATCACCTACTAGTATACTAATGAACTAAGAACTATAGTAATTGTAACATGAGAGAACAAAATAGAAAAATTAAGCAGCATGGTAGAAGGAGTAGATAAAATTTAATACTCAGGAATTCCAATCTACTGGATAAAAGGATATCTTCTTCACTAGACTTCATGGAATCTTAACTCAATAGAAAAGGTGAAAAGTCTCCCGCGCCAGGAAACTCAACACACAGCAGACTGACATTAGTGGTTCAAAACTCCAAAATTAGTCTAACTGTTTATAGTTAGAAAAGGATTTCGGTGGAAAATAAACTCGCCATAAATCTCCACAGTTTAAGACAATAAGGCTTCAGTAAATGTTTTCAAGAATTAACCTCTATAGTAGTTCTTGACTTTTTGAATTTTAAAACATTTAAAGTGGCAATCAACTAAATAGAGAATCATTATTCAATCTCACCAATTGAATCTGATTCTGAAAATTGTAAATTGAATGAAGATGTTTGTTAGATTAACCAATAGAGTTGGATTTGTGAGCTAAGATAATAAATACCTTGATCATTTTGATTTAAGCAATAAAAAACAATCCATTACATGGTACTGAGATATTATGTACACGAATGGAAAAGAACTCCCTTAGTGATGCTCTGTTGTCGGGCTCCTCTGTCCCTTTCACATCTCCAGTGCTTCTCCCGGGAGTCTTCACCCTCAAAGATGGTGTGGCGTGGAATCAAAATGAGCAAATACTCAAAATCTTCTACTTTATCTTTTAAAAATACAATCTGTCATCTGTTACGCATCACTGCAACATCTTCAACCAACTTCACAAAGTCCTTTCAAAATGTGTGTTTTTCCCGACCGACATGTCGCTCGACTTTTACACTCATAACTAACTTATGCTGAGTTAGTTTAATGCACATGTATGCTTTCCCACCTCTTAGATGAACTTTCTCCTCTCTTCAGACATGGCGCGACATCCTTCATCAGCACCGACGAGGCACAACATCTTCAGCAGGTGGTGCAGCAGCCCAGATCCAATAGCAGATACCGATGTTCAGTTCCTTGATGTAGGCACAGCGCCTGCTCTCCTTCCTCAGCAAACCCGGAGCGGATAGCTCCATCCCTTCTTTCCAGAACGGTGCATCAATCTCCTCCTTGTTTAAGCAGCACCAACCTTCCAATGGTGTTGTGGCCTCAGAAGGTGGTCTGGATTCCCACTACAGCAGCGGCGTATGCGGCATCCCGGCTCCTTGCAGCGGTTATGCACTTCCAGCAAAGCGGCGACCTCCTTTTAGATAAGGTTGAAATTCTCTTCTGAAGATGAAAAAGGTGCGATTTTATGGATTGTGTTTTTGAATGTGCTGCTAGATTCTAGTATTAGGTTTAATTTGTAAATGTTGGTGGAAGAAGTGATGGGGATATTTAGCAGAGTTGGACCATGAAGAAGAAGAGGTGTGAAAGGATGGTTGAGTGCGCAACAGGGGTGCTATGAAAGATTGATGTGGGTGAGATGCGATAAAGATATAGGGAATAAACATTTGTAACATTAATTGGGTAAGTAAGAGTGGTGAGATGCATAATAGTAACATGGTTACTAATAGAATGGAATGCATCAGTGCGTCGTAAGACTATTGGTAGGGGAGAGAGAATTTTTGAGGTGTTCACTGACAGAAAAAATGGAAGCAGGAAAATGTGAGACAAATGGGGATTGGATCGGTGAGTCACCAACTGACCGATAAAAGGATCAAAGTAGGGGAGAAAATTTGAAACAAATCTGTGCGTCGGTAGCAGTTGAAAATGGGAGGGAATGAAACTTTTAGTTCATATTAAAATGTATCGGTGTCTGACAAAATGATGGAATAAAATAACGACTCACTGAAAACTATAATAATAAAAAGTAATTGACGCTACGTGAAATTGATAAAGATTTAGGATATCTGATACATGAAAATAATATAAGAGGCCAAAGAAAAGAGAGACTGAAACCAATGAAAGAATCAGAACGTTGTAACAACGGTGTGACAACCCACCAATAGTAATAATAAAAACATCAGTGTGTTAAATGTTTCGGGAGATAATGAATCAGTTTGACTAACAGCATCAGTAGGACACTCACCGATAATACAAATTTAAAAACAATACAAAAAATTAATTTACAATAGATAATAATAAGAACAACACTAATTAATTAACACAAAAGATGAATTAATTATGATGTTTAAGATTAAATAATTAACTGTAACTAAATAACTATCCAAATTATTTAACAAACTGAAAATAAAAGCAACTAATTATTTACTAATAAAATAAAAGATAGAATTAATTTAATTTATGTTTAAAAAACTGCAGAACAACTACAATTAATTAACTGAAAACATATTATTAAATTAATTAGATTTAACAAGAGTTATTAAACAACAATGTTAATTAGTTAGATGATAAAATGAAACTTAACATTGAAAACATATTATTTTATTAAACTTTAACTTAAACTTCTTTACATGGAAGAATAATTGAACTGGTTAATAAGTAAAGTTAATTTATTTAAATAAATCATAATTAAATGGAAAAGTCTTAAATTTAAAAACTGAATTAAATAAATTCAAATAAAAAATAATAGTTAATTAATTAATTGACATTTAAAATTATTAACCAAATTAAGATTATTAAACTAAAAAGTATTTTAATATATTTAGAAAAATTAGAATGACTATAAAAAGAAGTACAAACGAATATTTAATTTTAAAAAATGATTAATTAACATATGTAGTGAAAAAATTACAAAAGTGACATTATTTATTAAAAAGTGTCTAAATTCATTGTCAAATTGTTAAAAATTAAATAATAGATGTGGAAAAACTATGAAAAAAATAGAGCCACGTCATAATGAAATATACCACTATCATGAACACAATTCAGTACATGTATGTTACTGGATTTGTCATACTATTATGTTGAAGGGAGGTGAGTAAAGAAATAAAAAATAAAGAACTTAAAAGAAAAAAAGAAATTTGGGAAGAGGAATTTACCTCTCGAGACATCCTCCTTTAAGAACCTCATAAGGGGATAGGTTTTGGTATTTTGCAGAGGTTGAGAGATTTTGGATGTTGGGAAGGACCTTAGGGAGAGGTTTGGGAAGAAATTAGATAAGTCCTGGAGCTTGAGAAGAGTGGAGAGAAGAGCGAGTGAGGGGGGGAGGTTTATAGTGGAGGAGAGGATGCACTTCATGATTTTATAATCCTTAATTTAGTATTTCATCACAAAACAGAGAATAGTAAGTATTAAATGACCAAGAATAGTAAATGGGTCATGTGAATTCGTAGTAAGTGGGCTTATATTAGCAGAACATCATCAATGAATCAATTAATCCATTATTTAGCATTTATTGTGAATTATTGGATTCAACTATTCCTCAAAAATTCAATTATTTCAGAAAAATCCCAAAAATTCACGCTAACCATTTTTCGTCATGTAGAATCCAAAAATGATGTGCAGTTTTGAACAATCATTTTTTAAATATGATTCTTTTAATATTTAATTAAAATCATAATTTATTATCAAAAACCAGATTTAAAACATGTATTAACTCATTCAAAAACATAGGTATTTTGTACTTCCAACATTAATATTATTTTTATACTATCCAAGGTGATGTTACTATTCATTAGGGTATATCACTATTCATACGGGTATGTTACTATTCATTAGAGTTGGATACTATTCATCAAAAATTGTTTTTGATTTATTAGACTCCAAAAAAAATCTTGAACACAACCGTGTATGTTGGATTTTCAAAATTACAAACACAGAAGTGACGAGCATATGGTTAAAGGTCACTTATCACTTATTAGTTCATTATTATGTGATTTTATGGAATATTTATAAGAATATAATTTCCATAAAAAAAATTGGGTCGTTACACATTCTCCCCTTTGTTGTGATCCACAGCTAAGGGCGCTCCAACATCTATAGAGGATCGACATGCTACTAAAGATCGAAGATGAGGGACAAAAATTTTTTAGATAGAGGAACCATAACCACTATATATTTTGGGATATTTGACTTGCCTTATGTAAAGTATATGGGGAACCCATCCCCTTTTTGATAGGGGCTGACTAGACCTAATATTTCATTGATGATCCTTCCCACATTACTGCCATCTTTTGAGTGTCTTCTAAAGTAACATAACTCATATAACATCTCTCATCATATATAACATTTCACAATTATGGTAAAAATCATTTTTACGTAGAACAAATTTGTGTGAGAATACCACGTTTTACAATTAGAGGCTAAATTAAAGATAATTGAAAGAATGATGTTCTATAAGGATGTACACGATGTCTAAGGGGAGAAAAACAAGTTGTCCCACCAGGATTCCATGTCGTGTCCTCCTCTAGAGGCATCATGGTTTCAAGGTCTTTGTACATAATGTTTATGGGAAATAAAATATGTTCTTTGACCAACCAATGTATACCCATGTCCTTCATTCCATGATCATTAATGTCATGTCATGACTATTTACGAAACCATATACCTTGCCATTCCCAATATCTAGTCAGGCTCTGGGTACTCTTAGAGTACATGGATTTTATGACAAACCCTGGGTCCTTGGTGTGTGCATATAGAACTCATTCTAGATACATGGGTATGGTCACATGGTGTGTGGGTTTGGCCACACAGTGTTTTATCCTTATCATTTCCTAAATCCATATCTCTGCAACCCTGTGGATATATGTTGTGTGTTCTTTCGGGATACATAACATGTAGTTGGGTTTCCCACAGAATCAATATATCTTTTTTGTTGTTTTGATATCTATTCCAATTCCAAAAAAAAATCACTGGTTTTTTCATTCGATTTTGAAGAAAATATCTTCATTTCATTGTTTCCTAGTATCAGATGTTCATACAATGGAATCCGGCAATCCACACAAAGCCCTCAAAATTGAATGCTAGATCACTAATGACCTATCATTCACTTTTTTAACTGATCTAGATTCCATATAGTTGAAGTATCAAATAAAATAATGGATTTATCCTTATCCAATATAACAAAAAAATGATTTAGTCATTGTTCTCAAAACCTATATGATACTGGAGGTTTGATCATGTCAATCCAACCTCGATAATGTCAAATCATGATCCCATGGAAAAATAATTGATAACTTGAATATTAGGAGGAAAAAATAATCATAAAAAATTTGTACATGTTTTCAGATATATTTCTGGTCCAAGGATCACACAATAAAAATATACATGTTCAAAATTTCACCGTATGAAGAATAAGTGATAAAAAATTTAGTAGGATCATGTTGAAAGTGGATAAATGCAATCCAATAGAATAAAAAAATATCAATGCTAAATATTTTAGTAAAAATATAGAAATTAATAGATTGATAGTACTATCCATATTTTTAAATATTTATTCTCAGTAATTAGTTTTCTATTTAAGGGGAAGTCATGTAGTTTTCAATGCCTCTTGGTCCACCTCGATATGATCACATGTCATAATTTGTTGCATTTTACTATTGAATAATAGCATATATCTCCCCTCAAATATCCCAGTGATATACATGTTACCCAATAGAATTTTTATATTAAGTTACTTGAGAGATAATTATGTTATGGGAATTTTATATAAATTAATTAAATTTACTAGATTATTTTTAATTAAATTCCCCCCAATGACTACCTTAACAATATGTTTCGTTTAGACCAACTTGAGGTCATTTGGATGGTAATACAAGAATTATAGAATCAACGAATGTCTCAGATATCTGATTGGAGATGCCATTAAATATTTATTCACCTTTTTAGGTAAACTAAATATGTGTGATATTAATATATTAAATATTTTTATAATATGTCTATTTGGATATTATGGCCTTATAATCTAAAGTCGTCTTAGCAATAATCTTAGAAAATATTCCCTAATAAAATTGAATGACTTATAAATATAAAATAGATACATTACAACTATGATCTAAAATATTTGTATTTATAGAGTCATAGTGAGAGATACATAATTCTAATTTGGATTTTAATAATGAGTTGTGGGAGGTTTGATAGGCATTTTTTGCAAAAGAGGGGAGATTTATTTTTTAATTTTTTAATAGAATTTTTGGAATATATATGATAAAATAAAAAAAATGAAATAAATTTAAATGTTTCTCACATGGGTATTGACAATGTGGATTTTTATAAAAATAAAAATTCACTGATATTAAAATACAAAATAAAAAACCGTAGTGATATAGAGGTGGGTCATGTTTTCAATGAATTAACTATAAAACCATAATACATGATGCATGTTTTTTGAGGATTAATTCATGGTTCATAAAATTAATCATATTACATGAAAATGTCATTATATTAAAGATGAAATTTATTTTCAGTCATAAATCCATTTTATATTATTTATAAAATCAATTTATTTAAACTATAATGTTATCATACATACCAAATATTTATAATGTATTTTTTTTTACTGAAAAAATAAATAGTCTCAGAAAATTGTCAAAATATCTATATTGGATGATTTTTTAATTTATTATATCAAAAATAATATTTATATTATAAAAATAATTCTCCATATGTGAGAACTTATTTTTTTAAATAAAATCATTTTTAATTGAAATTATAGTTTTTAAAATACAAATAACTTCCTAACCATTATAAAAATAAAAATGGACTTCAATAAATAAATATCTTCATTTTTATATAAATAAATTTTACTAGTTATGAAAATCATAAAAAATAAAATATGTTTCAATGGTCCTGAATTTACCAGACATTGTATTTTAATTAAAACCAAATATTTTTTTAAAATACATAATTTTTTTGTTTCTTCATATCTATATATATATTTCATAAACTCATATATAATTATATATAATAAGTATTAATCAAAACATATAAATTTAATAAATATTTAACAAAAAATAAAAAATAAAAAAGTACTACTAAGACATAGATAAAAAAACCCTTATTACACTAGTATATACCATTGGGGTTATGTTTTTTATGGTGGTGTATTCTTTAGGGTCGGTCATTCATTAGGGTGGTCCAGGGAACAGGCCTTGGGTGTGATATCAATAATCAGTAAAATCCCCTATAAAAGGTATTGATCAGGATTTAGTTACTGAATAACATTATGGGATTGTTTATGGGATATTCTTTGTGATTCTATCGACATCATTATCTATGATTAATGTACATTATAAAGATATTCCATAATATAATCAGAAATCACATCATTCATATGCGTAAATTGGAATTTATCAATAAACATAATATAGACTAATTATAATAGTAAATGTATAACATATATATTATAAATGGTTATTATTTTTATAGACATTTATATCCAAAAAGATATATTTTAAAAACGTATGAAATAACCAGTGATGTGGATGTTTTTTTAATTATTGCATTACATTATGTTGAATTTTATCATTCAAATGTGAATTCCAAATAAAAAATTTCATGTAAAGACACATGCCCTCGTTATGAACTGAAACTCATCTAGGATCAAATAGGACAAACACTCAGCTTTCCAAACTTATTGTAACCCAAATTCAATCCTAGAAAAATGAAAAGTATATGTTATATTACATGACATCCCCATGAAATTTGAAACGTGCATACCATTTATCACTACGTTTAAGGGTGCCCAAATGTGTTCAGATCCACATGCCCTATTTGATAACACCTGAAATGTTTTCCTCACATCACTAGCATCATCAAGGAATTTACCCTATATTTACAGACATATCCCAATGAAATTTTTATTATCCAATCAGAAATGAAAGAATTTTATAGTGATGTTTACCTATAACGAACCCACATAACTTGGGAAACCCCATTCATGGGTTACCCACTCATATCACAATGCAACATCTCACTAAAACCATTCAATGTTAAGGGTTATTTGGATCCCCACATAGAAAATATATCACATCTCATATAGGATATATCACTTGTGAAGCCTCATCCTTCCTATTACGTACTAAAATAGAATATATAACGATTATTTACTCATATATTAAGTTCTTATACCCATACAGGGAACAACAACACACTATAAGATCATCTTATAATTTTAATTAAATACATAACAACTTATGGTTTCATGGTTTTTGATTAATAATTGGTTATTTAAGGCACAACACTCCAGTGCGAGATAATCCCAACAATAAGATGAATTCCAATACCAAGATCTCTCTCTATAATCCCAGCTCATCTTACTAGAGTTCTGTCATATATAAAGAGTTATGTATTGTAACATCACATTTCAATGGATTGGAATCATGAAAAATCCCCTCTATTACATAACCTCATATAATTGGAACCTCATAACATTGGAACTCATAAATTAATTATACTAATACACAGGGACAATAAACAAACATTATTTTCACCATTGGAACCTCATAACATTGTAACAAAATGTGTTAATGTCATATCATTAATTTAGGATTTCACCATTACTGATTTCACAGAAATTAAAATATCATTAATTTTTGTTCAATTAAGAAAGGTTCTATTAAGAACATTATTTTCACTTCTAGGCCCAAAATAATTTATTTTTCTCAAAGGGTTTTGATTTAAGGACATTAAATTATTTTTCAGGATTTAATGATTCAAAAAATGAAATGTTATTTATATGTCACATCTCAGGTTTGTTATGGAATAATTATAATCAAATGTTATACGGGGAAAACATATTAGTTTTAATTATAACATTATGAAACCAAACCCATTACACAAAACATTAATTTATAACAACATATTTAACAAAAATGTAACTGTGTTGTCTTTTATGTAAGACTCCACCATTTAATGTTTTTTGAATCAAGAATATATATCTCTGTTAACACTATAAATTTTTAAACACGATTATTTTTTAAATCCATAGGTAGATTCAAATTCTTGAATGGCATTAATCCCCAGAATATATAAATAAATATATATAAATGTTATATATGAGTAAATAAATTTATATTGATGGCACACAGATATATATATATATATATATATATATATATCCTATATTACAAAAATGAGAAGTGAATTAATCAACACACTAAGTCCTTATGAGTAATAGACTTAATACCCAAAGAATAATATCATCATAAATATTATGATTCACTTGATGTTAAGTATTAGAACCATAACTATAAAATCCATGAAAATTAATCCCAACCATAGAATATTAGGATTTCCCAGCATTATGGATTATTATATCATATAAACAAGGTAATTACCAAGTCTTATCACATCATATTCTCATGTCTACCAAACATAAGTTATAAAACCAGAAAACACACTTTGATAAAAAATTTAATTTTCACAACTAGAGATGACTATGTGTTTTCTTTGTTACAGTCTTTATATCACATAATGCATGCCTCATTATAATATAGAGGTTATAGTATGGATAATATTACTTTGTTAAAATAGAATAATATAACAAAAATAATATAAAATTATAACGCCCCTACCCCAAAAGCCCAGAGTCGGTGCATTATAATGTATCATTGGTATGATCACAAAGTATCAAGTCTCAAAATACAAATTATTCTAGTAGCATTGGAAGTACTATATACATTCATAAGGTTAACATTACATCATAAAATTGAAAACATCAACAACATTGTTTCCATATACAACACTGAGATCCCATAGACTATCCCTGCAGGTCAGTCATAATATACTTTTTTCCATCCTTGAAAACATAAAACATAGAAAGGGGTGAGTTCAGATGATCAGTAAGGATAACAATATAGCAGAAACTCTCATAAATAATCATAAACATTTATGGAAATGTTTAAGACTAAAACAGAAGCCTTTTAGACATGAACTCTTGTATAATATGACAAAGATATAATCAAATAATTCCATTTAATTATTCCCATGTTTAATCTACCAGTCGAACAATCAAAAGAAATATCAACAGCCACTTTCATAATGATGGAATGCATAATTCCAGACTTTCGTAACCACATATTCAAGGCCTTGTGCAAAGACTACAAATAAGATTTTTTCAAGCCCTTGTGCCAAGACACTAGTCTGTCTCATGAGACCTACCGATGCATCAAAGTTCTATTGAGGGGTCCACCAATCACTTGCAAAGTCCAATGCATTCGTCATATGAAAAAGGATGAAACATAATCTGAACATTCGTATTAAAACCAGCATACAAAATATCAATATTTTAACCACAAACCGTGAATGGTATAAAAATAACACATCCACAGTCAAACATAACTCAGTAAATAGAATATGGAAAATTTTATAATAATATATCAACCTTAATAGAGAATAAATAATGACATTAACATAGATGAAAATAATCATCAAAACTATTTGAGAGAAATATCCCCATTTTTCCTGAAAACATTTGAAAGTCTCACAATTTATCAAGAAGCCGTTTAAAATAGATTTTTGAATCAATGTCTCCCATACCAATTTGAAACATTGAAAAGGAATTTTAATTTTAATGGTTTAATTTCCATATATATAAATCCTTAAAACCATTTTTAAAACATTTAAATTAATGAGAATTATTTATAATAATAAATCATTAAAATTTTTGAAAAGGATATTTTAATTAGAGTTCCTAACCAAAAGAGAGAAAATTGAATACAAATAATTGAGGTAATAAAAACATTATAGTATCATGGGAATAAAGGGACTCATGATATACTATGCCAAAGTACATTATATACCCCATATAAAAGTTAATTGGCGTATAACAACAAAGATGTCTCAATAGAATGTAAATTGAGATGAAATCTCTTATATAGACAGTATCCTTTGGTTAAGGATAAATCAACAACATAATTATGTGTGACCAATATAAATACACTCAATATTATTGTATATTCAGTGTAAATCAATCATACTAAATTCACACCTATTCTTGTAAAAACAACACCAATGAATTGGATGTTTAACTCAATAAATGGAGATTGGGTTAAAATTATTCATATCAAGTTCATATCGTTGACTTGAGAATTTATCAATGGAGTGATTATGGGTATAAAAACTATATCCCCAGAAAGGGGACTGTAAATTACTACACAAATAATAAATAGTTATTCCATAAAAAAACATGGAGTAGAATAATCAATGAAGTATGCGTAAAGCTGAAGGAGTGGAAATTGAAAATTGAAATTTCCTTACCAAATTGTTATCATACGAAACATACATCCCATGAAAGATGTATCATAAAATTAAGATGTAATTACTAATAAATTAAAGTATATTAAACAAATAATACAATCATTAGGTAGTACATTCACCACACAAAAGGAAATAGTCGTAGTATGGCATGAATCTCACGAAAATTGAAGTGAGATAAAAACCCTTACATTGTTGTAATCAATCACGTCTTATGGCCAAAAGTTATCAACAACCAAATGAATTGTATAATACCATGAATATAAATAGTATCATGATAATATATATCAAATTACAGTACACATTTCACCACATTTAATAAATAAGTGGCGAACAATGGAAATCTCACGGAATTAAAAGAGAGACAAGAAACCTCTTACGTTGTACTTTTACTTGGTCGAGGGTAGGTTTTCCACCTTTAAAAAGGTGAAATAATTGTTATTTAATTATACATGAATTATATATTTTTATATTATATCATATATGATCTTTTAATATTTCTTTTTCAATAAAATTTTACTATTATCGTCATTTCAGGTGTTAAATGATTTGTTTTCCTTTATATGCTTTGTTTCATAAGTAGAGATTGTTAGGAATAGGATGTATCTTATTAATATTCAAAATTATATTATATATTTAAAAATTATTTTTAATCGTCTAATAAAAATTAATCTTGAATGGATTATGATGGGGAATGAATCTAATCACATTTGTGGAGACGGTAATCCGTACGTATGCACAAGCAAAAATATCATTCTTTTGATATTAAAATAATATATAATTGGATGTTATATCATCTATAAAGAATCAATATAATTTTTTATTTATTATTCACATCAATTACACATCATTATTATACCCTTCCAAATAAGAATGTATTGAATAACAATACACCATGATGTGGAGACGGTAAGCCTTACGTACGCACGTATGGTGACATGTCATTCAAAGGATGCCTAAAATAATAAACACGGTTGTACCATTTTTATAATAACATCAAGTTATATAGAATATACTAGAGTTATTATTTTATAATGGAATAAACAAATAAAGAAGAAGTGGAAGAAGAAAGGAACGTGAAAAAGGTTGTGAAATATTTACCTTTTCTTTGGGTTCTTCCTTTTGATTTGATCAAAAGGGATCCTAGGTTGGGTTTCTGACCAATAAAAGGCCTCTAGTATGTATATGGGAGAGTGTAGAGGGTATTTTGGACGAGGTTGGCCAATTAAAAAGGATTTTAGGTTGAAAATATGAGGGAAGGTGAAGTGCCCTTTTATAATAGGGGTGAGGGGCACCTTAGGAAAAAATAGAAATATTATTTAATATTAAAATCATTTTTGGTTTCTAATGACTCAAAAATGAAATATTTAAAGGATAAGGTGGGTATGGGTAGAAAACCACTCTACAATAGGATTTAGACTAGTTTGCATCACTATATAAACCATATCATTTAGATATAACTCTTAGTTAAATAGTTTGACATTTACCATGTCTCTTTGAATTTTTATATTATATGGTTAATAAACATAATATATACTTACAAACGAACCCCATGTGGTTCATTAATTATTAAAATATAAATATATAAGTCTTTTTTCATAACCTTATATTTTTTGTAATTGAATATCAATTAATAATATTATATTTATTTTAAAAACTATTTTATGTCAATTTTGACACTATTTGGTGTTTTTTTTCTAAAATCATAACTGCATTATTACATCGAAAAATTTTCATATAAAAAACCCTAACATGTAATAATAACTTATAAAATTAGTGGAATTCATAAAAAGTCTCCAATTAAAATTATTTCGATATTTATAATATTAAATATTTTAATACTTCATTAGTTAGGTAATTACTACATCATCATTGTGTCATAAATAAATTAAATTATATGATGTATAAAAATTATAAATAAAATAAAATTATGTAGGATATAATTATAGATTTATAATTTATATTTATAATAATATTTATCTTATGTATAACCCTATATTAATTTTTTTTAGTTATTAAGCCTTGAATTTAACACTTTTAACTCTTCTTAGAATTAAATAATAATAATTGTCATAAGATAATCCATGTGTACCTATAGGATCATATTTTATACCTACGTTTATTTTTTTTTCGAATTACACTTTTCCAATATAATTAGTACATGTGTTAGGGTAATAATAATATCATTTTTACCCTTAATTAGAATATTTACTTATAACTATGGTAAATAAATGTCAAAAATTACCATTAACCAAAAATAATTTTTATCTTATTCTACCACATTTTACTTAATGATATCAACCATGTATCTCATATTTTTTAAATTTATTTTTAAAAGTGGTAACATTTATTTTTATTCAAATTTTTAAATGCTCATAGGAGGTTGGTCAAAGACGGTTAAGAAGATCAATAAAATTATTATATATCTTAAATTATTTTAAACTAGCTCCAATGTATTATATTGATCATATATAGGTATTATTTATCTATTTTGACCTAAAATATATTTAAATAATATAAAAAAGTATTTAAATAATAATCCGGTTTTAACCTATAACTCAGTGTTTTTCACTATTCATTAAAAATTGAATGTTTTTAGAAAAATACAAACACTTTACTCTAAGATAATTTCAATATTCCAAATCCAAAAATGAAGTAAACTTTGAAAGGAAAAAATTATAAAATTTCAAAAAGTGGGAATTACTATTCATAACAGCTAGTTTAATTGGTTATGGTGTGTTAGAATCTCAAAGTTGCATACAATGAAAGCTGTTACATTATTCAAAGGTAAATGTATCGTGGAATCTTGGGTTGTTAAACTATTCCCCCCTTTTGGAAATTGCATCCTATAAATTTTTAAAATTGGGCATGTGAACATAATTGAATGTCCTACATCAAAAAAAGAGTCCATAAAACTATCACTTTAAATGAAAGAATGATAAGTACAAAGTTCACTCGAGAAAACACATAATAGGAATCCATGTAGGAAAACATGGATTTGGAAGATAAAATAAGTGTCATGTTCTGATGGAGATGGATAGAAAACATGATCAGGGGAAAGTTAACAATAAGAAAACCACAAACATGCGATGGTACAAACGATCATTAGTTTCCCAGAATGAAAATTAAACGAACAACATTTTTTTTGTTTTAAGTTACATTTCATAAATATGAGGAATTTATTTATTAGATTGAATAAGAACATAAAGATATATACTTACGTATTAAGTATAATTTCATTCTTTAATAAATTTCTACAACAAACTCATTTTTTTCAAACGATGAGTATTCTAGATGACCTGGTCACACTAGAAGAGCTAGAATCAACTTCTAGAGAATCACATGATCCACAAAGGATAAAAAATATATTTACCTTGTCTTTAGAGATTAATGAAAACCAAAACAGTTAGTACAAGATCAAATGATCCATTAAAAAGATATTCCTTTAGAGAAAGAAACACTATCTTAATTTATAAAATTAAACCAACAATACCCCAATGTTAAATAAATGGCATTCAAGAAACAATTTTCCTTAAAATCCTTCTATATATTCCAAACTAATTTTGAAACCCAAAAGCTAGAAGTATTTGGTTTTGTTGTCTTCCACATTAAATTGTATCTCAAAATTTCATTGACTACTCATAATGTCACACACATAAAATTAATTAAACTAATAACATATTCTCTATTATAGGTCCATCATTTCCATAAATAACCCAGACCACTATAAATACACAATAAACACATAGATAAAAATCCACCAATACTCCTCAAAAGAAATCCTATAATATTCCATTCTCCATAGGCATATAGTTTTCCCAACAGAGTGAACAACATCCAAAACAACATTTTTCACTTAATTAACAAGTCATTTTCCTATACTAAGGGTATTCATTTGATAAGACTTAAGAACCCAAATCAACATTTTATTTATCAATAAAATAATTAGTCACACTAACCAAGGACTTCACATAGTCCAGTGGTAGGCAATAAATCCCAATCTCACTCTGGTTGTGGGTTCGATTCCCACATCTTGTCTAAAGTGATGGGTTGTCACACTGTCTACCTAATGTCCTTCTTCAAAAACTATATTTTATAACATTACCAAAATGAGATATATTCCTCAAAATAACCAGAAAATAATTTAACCACAAGTTTTATCTCATAACTTTCATTTTCATCCCAAAATATAATAACTTTTAATTTCCTCAAACCTGATGATCACATAAAACCAAATGGTTATTTATAACTATATCCAAAAGAGAAAAGATAATTCTTTCTCAAATGTCATTTTCACATGAAATCTGTGGGGTTAAAAATACAATAGAAATTTATTCCAATTTAATACCATCAACAAGGAGCATTGATAATTTTTAACATTTCTCCAACCATTTATTTCAACATAAAATCTTCTTTAACCAAGAAAATATCCAATAGAATAGGACATTTAGATGGGTAATGGCCTATTCCCAAACATTTATAGAAAATGACTATAAATGGAATCTTAGGACCATTGTTATTTTTTTCCATTGTACTATTCATTTTTCCTCAACAGTTCTATACTTTATATCCTTCTTTTCCACACATAAAGCATTTCTTGGTTCTATTGTGACATTTTCCTAGGTGTCTCCTTCCACATTTCCTCCATGATGGAAATTGAAGATTATTTTCTTGATGGTATCCACAGTTGGAGTTCTTATCATTTATCACCTTTATATTCTTTGATGAGTCCGGGAGTTGGTTAATATATATGTTGTTGATCATATTTTTGGAAAACTGATTTGGCATGAAAACGATATATTTTACTCCAATCAACATTCCATATTTTTCTCATTTCCACCACCATTCCTACCTTGTACATCATGTTCAATGTTAAATGACTTACATGTAATCTATCCATTGACTAAAATCAGAAAGAATTTTGTGATTAATAGTAGTCATAATATCCATTAGAGAATATCATGACACCATAATTTCAATTTGAAAAACCTTAAGATTAACCAAGGTTATTTATTCTCATCATATATTAAAATCCTTCAAATTAGTTAGTCAAAAACATGTACATTATGCTAATAATTTTCCCCAGGAGTGTCATAACCAAGAGAGAAGCAAGGCTAGTTTTTATTCTTCAGTTCCCATTCGATTCTAGCTCAAAGAAATGTTTTCAGCTTTTACCGCTAGGTACATCTCTTCCAGAGCCCCTCTACATGCTCATATCCAGACATGGATGTATTGCTTGGGAAACACACAAAATCACTACCATACAAACATTTTAGGATGTTCATCTATACTAGTACTGAAATTCTATATTAGGGTTATGTTCTCTTATTAGAATTTATCTAAATCTAGTTTACAAGGTTTTTAATAAACATCCTATGATACCAACTGTAACGTCCCAACCCTAGAAGCCTAGAGTCGGTGCATTATTACATATCATTGGTATGATCACAATTGATCATGTCTCAGAAGACCAATTAGATTAGTATCCATGGAAGTACAAGATACATTTATAAGGATTACAATACATCATAAAATGGAATACTACAACAATATTGTTTCCATATACGACATTGATATCTTATAGACTATCCGTAGAGGTCAATCATAAAATACTTCTTCGCATCCAGGGAAAAATAAAACATAGAAAGATGTGAGATCAGATGCATATTAAGGATAACAATATAGTGGAAACATTCATAAATAAGCATAAACATTTGAGGCAATGTATAAGACTAAAATAAAAGCCTTTTAAACGAGAATTTCAGCATAATATGGAAAAGATAAACTCTAATAATTCCATTTACTTATTCACATGGATATTCTACTTGTAAAATAATCACATGCAATATCAATAGCCACTTTCATAATTATGGAATGCATAATGCCAGACTTTCAATACTACATAGTCAAGGCCTTGTGCCAGGAATAGAAATTAGATTTTGTCCAGGCCATATGAAAAGACACTAGATTGTCCCATGAGACCTACTGATTCATCGAGGAGTTATAGCAGGTTGCACCAGTCACTTAATACATCCAATTCATTCCTCGTATGAAAATGGTTGAATCACAATCTAAACGTTCGTATTAAAACAATCATACCAAATAAAAATATTTTAACCACAAACCATGAATGGTATTAAAATAGCACATCCACAGTCAAAAATTACTCACTCAATACAATATGAATGATTTTATTATAATAGATCAACCTCAATAGATAATAATGAATGCTATTGATATACATGAAAGTAATCATCAAAACTATTTGAGGGACATATCCCCCTTTTTCTTGAAAACATTTAAAAGTCTCACAATTTCTCATGAATCCGTTCTAAATATATTTCTGAATCAAAGTGTCCCATAAAAAATTGAAACTTTTAAAAGGAGTTTTAATTTTAATTCTTAAATTTACACATAAATGAATCCTCAAACCCATTTTTAAAACATGCTAATTAATGAGAAATAATAAGAATAATAAATCTATAAAACATTTTAAAATGATATTTTAGTTAGAGTTCCTAACAAAAAGAGAGACACTTGAATAGAAATAATTAAGGTAATAAAAACATTATAATATCATGTGAATAAATGGATACATGATATACTATGTCAAATTACATTATATATACCATATAAAAGTTAATTAGCATATAACAAGAATGAAGTCTCAACGGAATGTAAATTGAGATGAAATATCTTATAAAGACTGTATCCTAAGGTTAAGGACAAATCAATGACATAATTATGTGTGAATAATATAAATACACTCAATATTATTGGATATTAAATGTAAATAAATAAGAGGACATTCACACATATTCCTGTAAAAAAACACAAATGAAATCGATGATTAACTCAATAAATAGAGATTGAGTTAAAATTACTCTTATCAAGTTTATATTGATGACATGAATATTTATCAATAGAGTGACTTTGTGTATCAAAATTATATCCATAGAAAGAAGAGTGGAAATTACTACACAAATAATAAATAGTTATTCCACCCATAATCATGTTCTAAAAAAATCAATGAAGTATGCGTAAAGCTGAAGGAGTGGAAATTGAAATTTGAAATTCGCTTACCAATTTGAAAAGATATGAAACATAAATCCCATGAATGATGGGTAATAAAATGAATATTTAATTACTCATTAATTAATGTATATTACACAAATAATACAACAACTGCGCAGTGCATACACCTCACAAAAGGAAATAGTGGGAGTATGGCATGAATCTCATAGAAATATGACGTTATATGAAAACACTTACATCGTTGTAATAAATGAAGTCGTAAGGAAAAATTTTAATAACAACCAAATGAATAATAGAATACCATGAATGTACAGAGAATTTTTATAATATATATATCATATGAGAGTACACAATACACCACATTTAATAAATAAGTGGCGAACAATGGAAATATCACGGAATTAAAAGCGAGACAAGAACCACATTATGTTGTAATCTTCCTTGGTCAAGGGTAGTTTAAGCACCTATATAATGTTAAAATAGTTGTTGTTAAATTATACTAGAATTATATGCATTAATATGATATCATATATTGTCTTTTAATATTTCTTTGTTAATAATATTTTAGTTTTATCATCGTTTCGGGTGATAAATGATTCATTCTCATTTATATGATTTGTTTTGTAAGTAGAGTTTGTTATGAATAGGATGTGCCTTATTCTTATTCAGAATGATATTAAGTCTGTAAACATTATTTTTAATCATATAATAAAAATTAGTCTTGAATGGATTGCGATGGGTAATGAATCTCATCGTGTTTGTAGAGACGGTAATCTATACGTATGCATGAGCAACAATATCATTCTTTTGATATTAAAATAAAGTATAATTGGATAGTATATTATATATACAGAATAGTTATTATGTTATATTTATTATTTACATCAATTAAGCATCATTATTATACCAATCCAAATAATAATTTATTGAATAACAATTACACCACAACGTGGAGATGGTAAGCCGTATGTAGTCACGTATTGTGACATGTCATTCAAAGAATAAATATAATAATGAATATGTTTGTACCATATTTATAATAACATCAAAATATATATAATATACTAGATTTATTATTTTATAATGGAAAAAACAAAGAATGAATAAGTGGAAGATAAAATGAACTTGAAAGAGTTAATGAAATATTTACATATTCTTCGGGTTATTCCTTATGATTTGATCAAATGGGTACTTTAGGATGGCTTTATGACTAATTTATGACATCTAAGATGTAGGGGGGAGAGTTTAGAGGGTATTTGGGTAGATTTTGTCCGAGAAAAAAGGCCTTGATTGTGTGAATTTGAGGGAAGGTGGAGTGTCCTTTTATTTGAGGGGTGAAGGGCTCCTTTGGAAAACCTAAGAATGTTATTTTATAATAAAATAATTTTCGGTTACTAATGTCTCCAAAATGAATTATTTAAATTCTATGTTGGGTATGGGAAAAAAACAACTGAAGCAATAGATTTTAGATAGGTTTGGCTCACTATATTAAACTTATTTTTTAGATTTAACTCTTAGTTAAATCCTTTAACATTTACCATCTCTCTTTGTATTATTATATTATATGGTTAATAAACATAAAATATACTACCAAGAGAACCCCATGTTGTTAATTAATGATACAAATATAATTATATTAGTCTTTAGGATGATAATTTGATTTTTAGTAATAGAATATCAATTAATAATATAATATTTGTTTTAAAAACTCTTTTTTTTTCAATTTTGACACTATTTGGTATTATGTTTCTTATAAATTCATAACAGCATTATTACATACAAAACAATTCGTCTAACCAACCCTAACATGTCATATTAACATATAAAATTAGTTTAATTTATAAAAAGTCTCAAATTAATTTTATTTGGAAATTTATAATATCAAATATTTTGATATTTCATTAATAAGGTAATTACTGCATCCTCACTGTGCCATAAATAAATTTAATTTTATAATGTCTAAAAAATATAAATAAAATACGATTATGTATATATATTTTTATCTTTATAATGAATATTTATAATCTAATTTATATTATGTAAAACCCAACATTAAAAATCGTTTAGTTATTAATATTTTAATTTAACACATTTAACTCTTCTTTGAATTAAATAATAATAAATGTCTTAGTCTAATACAAGGGGACCTAAAGGATCATATTTTATTCATAATCTTGTTTTTGGTCGAATTAATCATATTCAATAGAATGAGGAAATGTGTTGGAGTTATAATAATATCATTTTTACCCTTAATTGCCCTATTTAATTTTATCAATGTTAAATAAAAGTCAAAAGTTACTATTCACAAAAAATTATATTAATGTTATTAAACCAAATTTTACCTACTGATATCATCTGTGTCTATTGGATTTGTGAAATTCAATTCATAGAAGCGGTAAAATTTATTTTTATTCAAATTTGAAAATTCTCCTAGAAGGTGGGTAAAAGATGGTTAAAAAGTTCAATAAAATTTTTATATATCTAAATTTATTATAAACCGACTCTAATGAATTACATTGAACTTATATAGGTATTATATATCTATTATTACCTAAAATAAATTTAAATTATATAAATAATTATTTAAATAATATTTCAGTTTTAAACTATAAATCTGTGTTTTTCATTATACATCATAAATTGAATGTTTTCATAAAAAAACAAAAAATTCACCCAAAGATAATTTTGAGATTCCAAATCCAAAAATGAAGTCCATTTTGAATGTTAAAATTTGTAAAATTTCAAAAAGTGGGTATTAAAATTAATAACGGCTAGTTTGATTGGTCGCGGTGTTTTATAATCTCAAAGATGCGTACAATGAAAGGTATTATATTATTCAAGAAGAAACGTACCATGAATTCTTGGGGTGATAAAAAAATAACATCAAACAAGACAAAAAACATCACAAAAAATTCAAAGCCATTTCAAAAAATAACTATAATATCAATGTATTATTAAAATGTTTTATGAATAACAATTCACAATAAATCCCTTAGTGGAAGATATTCTATATAATAAAATATAAAAAATAAATATCTAAATTTACCACTCAACAAATAGAAGTACTAATTCTATCATGGTTTCATAAGCCATATTATATTATATATTTTTTTTAAAAGCATCATTCATTAGAAAATTTCCCAACATCATTACCTAAATTGAATTTTCGATATATACATAGGAACCCAATTTCTAGGGAATCCTATATAGGGTGTGGGTAAAAATCTATAATCCTCAACCAATGGTGTCCCTAAATATAACTTTCCTTATATGAAATATACATATAGATTTTTTAAAATTTATTATTAAACTTTTTAAGCTTGTCAAATGAAATATGTAAATAAAAATCAATACACATGCTCAATTCGGGACTGAATATCATATATAGAAACATTGTTCCTCAAGACTATGACCATGTTTGACAATAAATACCTCAACTACTATAATGGTTTCTTGTATAACATATTGTAAACTGTTAAATCCATTATTTCAAAACCACTATTTCAAGTCTCTTCAATATATGTATCATTACAAACCAACAAATGTTTTTTACATAATAATAACATGACCAATGAATAATATTTCTTCTATAATATTATGATGAATGATTAATTGGGTTTTTTCATAACCTCCCACAATATTTTTTTATTACTACTATTAAGCAGTTTTTTTACAATCTCCCAGTGAGGTGTAATCATGACGTACCCGTAGAGTATTTTATATATGATTCCAATCCCATGAGAAAACTATTTATAAAAAAAGAAAAAAAATTGGATTTCAAATTCCCATTACCAATTCATCATCATTATCAATTTACACTTCTATTTAAATTCCACAATGAATATTTACCAATTTGAGTTAAAATCTAATTTAAACCCACAATTAAATAATTATAATTATATAATTTTTACCCACTCCATAAACCATATTTTTCCAATATAAAAATTTGACATTATTTCATGATTCCCCTTTCATTAAATTTAGATATTTATTTCTCATAACATTTTTATTGGATGTAGAGTTATAATTTAAAACAATGAAATCCAATTTTAATCACCATTTATTTCATAAATAAATTTTAAAAATGCAATTACATTTACAACATCTATGATTGTGATGTTCTATTCCACAATCATTTATTAAAATCATAATTAATATTTCATGAATCTTTAAAATAGTATAAATTCAATGATATCAATCTAAAATATTGTTAAAGGGATCAACAAGAATCATCTATTTCATTGTATCCATTTATGTTTTACAATCCATTTCGTACCATTTAGTTGGATTATTGAATTTTAAATTTAACCAATATATTATTAAATTGAAAATCGCATTGTTCTCACATTTAATAGATTGTCCATGTGGGTTTGAATAATAGAATAATGATATTAAATTCAAAAATTAAAATTAATACGAATCTCTGTGAAAAATGTATGATAACACAACGCGTTAGAAGAAAGAAAATTGAGAGAACATAGAATAATTTTAAGACCACAGACCTCAGATTATAGTAGTCTAATCATCTATAATTACTTTTAGTTTATCCTAAACACATAAAATAGAAAAACTTGAGAAAACAATTTGACCTGTGACACATTAGAATAAATAGTAGAGGGATCAAAAAAAGATAATATAAATGAAGAAGGGAATAATGAAGACTCAAAATCTCTACATTATCTCATGATCCAACTTGATTAGGGATGATGATTACCCTAGATAAATAAAATTAAAAATGGAATTAAAAGGATTCATAATGGGGTGTGGATGGTGCTAGTATGAAAATGGGGTCACAAAATACCCAATCAGAGAAAAATATTATTTACATGAGTAAAAATATTGGGCTAACCCTATGTAGGAATCATTTGCATGGCCATCAACTAAATTGTAGCCTCCACTGGTTGGCTTCTGCTATGTTCCCAAATATCCAGATTAAAAAATGCTAATTCTAGGATATTATATTCTCATAGATTGGAAACCTATATTAAATGGACTATTCTTAAGTCGTGATTTTTATAAGCTGGAATGTGGTACTGCATCTACAATACCTTCATGGTTCGAAGGCATTTACATGCCTTTTATTTTTCCAAATGACATTTTGCTGATTTGGCGAATCTGGAAGAAATGGTTACCGATTCAGTATTCCCGTCAACTCATCGGTGTACACCTTGCCTCGGTGTTCCCTATTTTCTTGAGTAATGAAGAATCTACCCACCATTTTTTCCTTGAATGTCCTCTTACTACGTGATTATGGTTGTACTTACAGTCCATTTTTCACTGCTGTTTCACATTCTGTTCGGTTGATACATTTTTCTACTCGGTGCTTCAAATAGAAGAAATTGAGCACGTAAAAAACCTGCTCACTGCTACTACTGTTTGGGTTTTATCATACATCTGGATAGCCTGCAATAGTGTGGTCTTTAATAAGATAAACCCCATGTTTAAGTAAAGTGTATTTTTTATTCACCGAAGCATTTAGATTGCTTCGACACATCAAAATGGAAGCATGAACAATGATATTTCTGACATTACGCTGTTGAATACTCTTAGTGTATGTGGTAAGGAGAGGCATCCGTGTGTTATTAAGTACATTAGATGGATCCCACCAATCCGTGATTGGTTGAAGTTCAATGTGGATGGAGCGGCCTAGGGTGCACCGGGCCTGGCTGGATGTGGTGGAGTTTTTCGGACCTTCCAGGGAATTGTGAAGGTTTCTACTTTCATTACATTGGGATTAGGCATGCGATTGAAGCAGAACATTGGGCAATTATAAAAGAAATCAGGTATGCGGTTAGATATGGCTGGCGAAAGTTTTGGCTAGAGCCGGATTCCTCTATTGTTGTGCAGATCCTAAAGGAACGGTCCAGGAATGTCCCATGGAGAATGCTACCTACTTGAATAAAGTGTCTCAAGCTTGTTAAGAGGATTTGTCTTGATGTCTCACATGTCTACAGAGAGGAAAATCAGGTTGTTGATGCTCTTTCTAAAAGAGTGATTATGGAGGTCAGTTCCAGCTGGTCTTTTGTGTTACCCAGTTATTGCAGTGGCCTAGTGCATGATGATAGTGCTGGTGTTCTTTATACGAGGCTTTGTAAGGCTCCACTTCTTTGAGCTGCACTCTATTGTTCATCCCTTTTTTATTAAGAATTTGGTGGGAGCAGTATTTTCCTGTCTATCAGACCTTTTTTGGCTATTCCCATAGATTGGATATTGGTTATATTCCAGAAATATTTTGGCACTAAATGAGTCCATACTGCAATTATACCCCTTTTTTCATTCAAATTCTAGGTATGAGCCACCAAAACACCCATAAAACATCAACAATTTTAAAAAATACCCATTGAAGAGATATTTTAACTAGTATCAATTCAATTTTAAACCAACCCCTACCTCAATAAAAAGATTAGTGCTTACATGGATTTTACCTATAGTTGATAGAACCCCCACCTCATTCCAAAATAATGTGTTCAGTATAGGATAGTAAAATGGAAATCAGTTTGTTCTTGTAAGTCAATCTTGATGGTTTTTATACAGATATAAAATGTCAGAAATTGAAATTTGTATTACAGAATGGTTTAACTAACAAATTTATGTTATAATTTATGTTACCATGGTTTTTTGGGTACAAAATGTTCTCATACACACCTTTATAAGTTCCATTACCTTATAATTATTTATTTTTCTATTGATATTTTTGTATCATTTATTAGTTGAGAGAATTCAGACAAGGACTATGTCATCTGGGTTTTAATTGACAATTTTCATATTTTTTTTGATGACTATCTTTTTTATGATTTTACAAATCATTATAATTAATTTTATTAGTAATCTAAAAAATATGTGGAAATTTGATTTAGTTATATTGAGATGAAGTCTTTTATAAGAATAAGAAAACTACAGGACAATGTGGATAAGGATATAATTCAACCTGAAACAAAAATTAATCATTAATTTGAATGATGTTTAGTTCAATTTTTCTAATATGTTAATAATTTATATTAGATTCATGAACTAAATATTTAAAATCATTCACTGTGACTTTTGAATTAAAATCCATTAATCATTCAGTGAGAATCATAACTGTAAAAAGATTAATAAATTCTTTGATGGATTTCCGGAATAATAAAATCTCTAGGTTATGTGGTCAATATCTAGTTAAATATCTCATTATAGTCCATCATAGAACTTTGGATGAAATTGTTGTACATGTATTATTAAAATAAACATGTTGGGGACCTCGTATAGTAGGAGTTCAATGAATATTTCAATAAAACAATCCACCCACTACCATCAAGATCACTAAGAATATATATCCTTTAACTATCGTGAAATAAAATATTTATATCGTTAAATATTAATCTATGTATATTAATATATATTTTTCTCCAAATTTCATTACTAAAGAGTACATTAAATCATTCATTTTTGAGTAAGGGATGTGATAACCATTCATTATAAATTATTCATTCATGATATTGATGATTATAAAGAGATGGCCAGTAGAGGGAAGATGGTGGAAAAATTATACACCATTTTTTTCTACAATATTTTACTTCAAATAAATATAATCTATTATATATTTTGTATTACATGAATCACTAATTTTTGCATGTGTTACATGCAAAACTGAGTACAAAAACAAAACAAACTATTAAAATATTATTATATAACATGATATTTATCACACAACCATAGAAATGGAGGATATGAATCTGATTGACTAAATTATGAAAATATATTTTTAAATATATATATATATATAAAATCATTTGGTAAACAATTATATATAAATGAAAATAAATTTAATTTTATAGTAAATTATATAATTATCCAAACAAAAATATTTCTTTGAAAAAATTATATTAATTTATAAATTAATTAAATTAACTTAGATAATTTGTTTAAATAAATAAATAAATTATATATTTAATACAATTTTTAACATTTATATTATGTTCATTCTATACAGGGGATACAAAGAAATCGAATTTTATGTAAAAAATCATACATCACTCGAAATCATATTTGTTTTTATAGACTGACTTATTTAAATATTAAAATTTACCTGTTTTAGATAATTAAAGTAATAAAATAAAAATATTTTCTGATAAAATAATTTCGATTTGATCATAGTTTTAATTTTTTGGATTTTTTGAAAAATAATAGTTTTTTGGTGAATAGTGAAAATACTGAATTGTAATTGAAACTACATTTTCTTTTAAATAATTTTTCATTATAAATTAAATTTTATATAATTTTATAAAAAAGATAAATTTTATACCCATTAATCAACGATATTTCACTGTAATAACGTTTTAATTATTAATTTTATATTAAAATGTTGAATTTTTGGGACATTTTCCCTCTAAAACCCGCTTTCTCGAAGCGTCTACAAAATAAATTTGAAATTAAAATATTCAGATTCATTTATTTTAATTAAAAAATGTATTACATATACAAAAAAATTATAATTTAAAATTGTATTATGATAAAATTATTTATTTTTCAAAAATTACTATTAAATATTTTTAAAAAAATATTTACCATGGTTGTGGTAAAAAAAGATTTACAGTGGGGTCTATCAAAAAATAATATGGTTAAAATTGACATAAAAACATGTGAAACTATAATTTTATAGAAATATCTAAACCTTATATCTTCTACTATTGATGATGGAAAATGTTTTAGGCTTTTGGCATGAAATAATATGGGTACGATTGAATCTTCTAAAAATATTAAATGTTTCCCACTCACATTACTTATAAAATGGTACCCCTCACCTATTTTCATCACACAATAATAAAAATTAGGTTCATTTAATACATAAAATAATATCATTTCAAAAATAATAATCTCATTCTATATTTCTTTATTTTGTGATTAAATCCATCCAAGGAAGTGTTTTGGTGTAAACATATTGAGGACACAATAAAGAGATAAAATTTAGCATCGATCATTTTTTTATTTCTTATTCCACCTCATTCAATTATTATTATACAATTATGATAATATATCATAATTATTTATTATATAAATATATTTTCTTTGTAAATTTAATGACCTACAACCTTCTCCACTTCTAGAAAATGGGATACAAAATCATTATTTCTGTGTACGTCAGACTACCACCTCACAAATCAATGTTATTCATTTTCCCATTTCCACCTATCATAATAAGGTATGATTTCCTATATAAATTAAATACATATATTTATAGATATAATATTTATAACATTATTAGACATCTGGAGTAATTATATTATATATTCCCTTTTATTTTCCATTCCATATGAGATATAATAATTTCACTCGTGTGTACGACAGACTGCAATCTCATGAAGGGATGCGATTCAGTTTTTACTAATGATTAAAATGGAAGTTAACAATGATAAATATATGAGATAAAAATGAGAAAATTAAGATATTACTGAAATATTTAAAATTATTATTTGATAATATATCATTTTATGTCATGAAATTTTACAAATTGGAAGAGGATAACATTGTTCAAGTATGGGGGGACTACTGCCTTCACAAAATGATGTGACTCTCTTTTTTCTTCATCAAAAAACATATATTATATTTTTAATAATAATCAATCAAATAAAATGTTATCTACTATATTATAATAAATATTTATTGATAATAAATTTCTTATCATGTTTTTTGTAATGAACATTGAGAAAATGGAAATGATACACAGGGGTAGGAACTACCATCATCATGATCGTATGTACTTCATTTCTCAAAAAAAGAATTCCAGATTCAACTATAAATTATAATTGACTTATAAATATTATAATTATTTCAATATTATCATTCAGGATATTATGGATCCATGATCAATTTAACGGCATCAAAAGCAAAAAATCAAAATGTACACGAAAAACCAAACAATTATTACCCATAACTTGATTTTAAAAAGTATTTATTCATTAATGTGTAATAAAAGAAAATAAGTAAATAATATATTGTATTAAATATATTATTATGGAAATTAATTATAATTATATTTAAATATATTTATTATACATGTGGTTCAAATTAGTACGAATGATGATGATACTTACAGTTAGAGATTTTCGTCTCTTCTTTTTCCTCCATGTGACATATTCCATATTTAATGCCTATTTCTTTTAGGTGTTTCATATAATATCATTGAATTATTGTTATGAAATTTATATATTGATTATATATTTTCATAACTATTTTCTTTTCTATATATTATTTGGATTTATTATTTATAAGATAACAAATCGGCATGGAAATTGTTTCTAAATTTGTCTTCTTTGAGATGAATGTTTTGTTTTTTACCTATTTCCATAAAAATGTGTAATGAAAACTACATTGAAGTGTAGAATCATGAATTTATTTACACTTATGATAATTTTAATTCTATTTTACATTTTATCATCATGGTTCTTAGGATTCAATGACACAAAATTACTAATAATTTTCTGTTACTATATCATCATTAATCAAGATTTCTTTTTATTATATTTTTATGATAAATTAAGATTATCCATCAATTAATAAAATACATAATTTTATTAACCTATGGATATTTAATAAATTTTGATGTAATAATACCATTTTCCACTCTATAGTAATGAAAATAATTATAATAGGGTTTTTAGGAATATCTAATATTATTTATCTCTTCGATTAGAAATTAATATTCATTCAATATTTATTTATAAATGTTTTAAGAAATGTTGGATTTATATCTGATGATGTTAGATTTTTTTTGGAATCATTTATAATTTTGTAAAAATAATTTGAAAGGCGTCATCATGTTATTTCCTAAAAAATTATTATTTGGATTTTATCAATAATTTGAAAGTTGTCATTGTTTTACTACATAAGGTATGAATGAATCATCTGGTTTTCATGACCATTACATTCAATGAATATTAAATTATATGTTTTCAGGTTTTTTTTCAATGAAAAAATTTTCATCATATTTATGCTTTAAAAAAATTTCCAAGAAGAATGGTTATTTTCCTCATTAAATGTTTTAAATGATTTTTAAATATTAATTAATATATTTTAGTGTACTTTTAAAGGAAAAATATTTTTAAAATATTAAAATATTAAAATTTTATATTCAATGAAAGGTAAGTTACCCTATGAAAAATTCCAAATGTTCTTTTAAAATTATACTTCATATGGGATGTCATCCTTTGATATAATGTATTCTTTACTGGGGGAATTATCCAAGTATTACAGTATTATTCTTTATCTTAATTGGTTATGTTTATAATGATAAGATGTTTTTGAAAGATATTTCACTGAAATGAGTTTTAAAATGATAGATAAATTCTTAAATCCTCTTATTTTCCAGGATTATTCTATGATGGAATGATTAAATTATTAATAAAACACTCTCTTTTCAATAGGATATGATATGTTGAAATGTTTATGAAACCCATTATATTTCATGGTTTATTACATTATTTATGGTTCATGAACTTTATTAAGCCTTATTTGTTGTCTTAATTATACTCTGGTATATATATTTTCAAAATGGATGGTGTATATGTTTCAAAAAATAGTGGTGGTTTCATTATAACCAAATATTGGAGGGACCAATATCTCTTAATAATACAGTGCGTAAGGATTTGTTTTTCATGTGATAGATATTAACGGAATGGGGAGTAAACATAGTTTAGATATGTAAATGTTTGTTTACCATGGTATTGGCAGTGAAACATGACAAATATTATGGATTTAAGAGGGAAACCACTCAATAATGTTGAAAGGGATATCATTGGTTATGGTGGATTATCCTACCGACAAGGTGTAGTAACCCATAAAGTGCACTAATCTGTTTTTGGAAATGAGCCATGAATACTAAAGAAATAATTTTATATACACATGATTATTTTATATGGAAACTTATTATAAAAAAATATATAATGTCGTGGATAATTTTATTATATTATCTTATTATTCATAGCATTCAAGCAAACAATATTTGTACCAAGATTGAGGATTATAATATTTGATAATAATGGCATGTTTTTAAAAGGTTATTATCATTCACCAATAAGATTATATTTAGGTCATGATTATATATATCATTTCATTTTGTAACATCCTGGTATTTATGATGGAAAAACTATTTCAATAAAATACAATATATACCACACTGAGATTAAACAAACAACTAAATTTTATTATTTTATATGGATGTTACTGTGTAGATGTAATATTTTTAGGTATTAATAGGATATACAATATTATTTTTACACATTTTTATAAAATATATTAACATTTAATTTACAAATATGAACGAAATATAATAATTACAATCTCAATTTTATGCCTAGATTATTTATTTTTCTACAAAGGAAGTTTTTTAATTGTATAATTGAAGTTTTAAAAAAAAAATTAAACGTTTATAAATGTTATTTTGCAAAATGAAAATAATTCATGAAACTATAATATCCCAATTTACATTGGTCTGTTTTTTGGGTTTTTATCTTAGGTTCATTTTTTAATGAAAAATGAAAATTACAATATTTTAATTGATAGTGGAATTATCATATTAATAATTCATATAAAAACCCTATTTTTTAATTTTTTTTAGAAAGTAAAATTAGTTAAATTATACATAAATCAATTCAATTTTTTCCATTTTAATCAATTTTTGAATTTTATTAGGAAATAGCATTTCAATATTTTGACCTTTTTTATGTTAAATCCCCATTATTTATTCAAATGTTAAATATTTATTTTAAATTAATATAAGAAAATTATTAGAAAATAATATAGAAATTTTGATTCCAATTTTAGAATGATATGAACTATTTTTTTAAATCCGTTCCTTTTATTTTTGGAAAATATGTATACTAACCTGGAATTTTTTTATCCATGGTAGAATATATATCTATTAAAATTGAGTAATTATGTTTAAAAATAATATTATGAATATTAAAAAATTCCACCAACACATGCCTCACTTTTATTTTATGAGTTAATATCACCCATAAACCCTCATGGTTAGAATATATTGGATTTATTTTCCCTTTATACGTGATTATAACATTTATAATATTCTATTTGATGAATAAAAAATGATGTCACTATCTTATTGTTAATAAATAAAATATATTTAATAATAATTTGTAATAATTATATGCTTGACTGGAAATATTAATTTTAAAATGATGAGATTTATATTTATTTTTATAATTTAATTTAACTTTTTGGAAACTAAATAATTTCCTTAAATCAGGCATAATAACGAGGTAGTGATTATTTATTAATGGAAATATCAAATAAATGATATCAAATATATTTTAATAAATTAATTTTTAGATACTTAATATCATCCAAGATATATATTTATTACCTTGATATGTTAGGAATGTAATAATATGGTTTTTTCAAACTATAATATTTATATTTATTTTCTTAAAAGTCAATGAAACGAATAGAGTCAAAATGTGCAGTAATGATATTTTATAATATAAAATATTTTATTTAATGATATAAAATTCCTAAAAATATAAAACTAGTAAAAAATTCATAGAAGGATTAAAATTTAATCAAAAAATCCATAATGAGTCTTTTGTAATTTTATAGTAATTATATTATCCATCAAATAGTAGAGAAACATGTTGTCGTTGAACAATTTAATGTGGTTTTAAAAGGGATCAATCAAAAATATAAGGAATATAAATCAGTAATAACATTTATAATATTTAATTAGTTGAATTAATTTTTAACGATGATCATAAAATATTTGAATGTATAACATTTGAGACATTTCTAATTGATGATTAATTTATATTAATAAAATATTTTGAGAAATTCCACGAGTCTCCCACCACTCTCTAATATAAGAATTCTACTTCATGTCCATTCATCATATTTAAAAAACTATATTTTATTGAAAAAATCGTCCCAAAAACCTTCCTTGAATCCCTCTTAAAAATACATATATATCATTGTTGAGTCATAACACCATCTTAATGGTCTTATGTTGTTAAGAAACGATGGATTTATATATAATAAGTATCATTTTTAATAATGTGTTTCTGTTTTATTTCTTCTTCCACCAAATTCAAATCATAGTCAAATTTTATGAATTAATAACTAAAATATCATAAATATAGTGATATGTTATTATGTTATTATCATAACCTAAATCTGTCACCACATGCATCAAGTGGGGAAAATGTATCTTTTGTTTGTATAAAAGAGTTACACTTCATGAACTGATGAAATTCATTTACCATCACCATATATGATGACTAGATATAATTTTGAAATTAATATGTATTTATTATATTCATAATATATATATTATTAAGAAAATATAATATACCGTATTATTTCGTTCATGTCTATACATAAACAAATTATAACATCATTCACGTGCACATGTGATGTACTGTAACATCCCGACACGAATCACTGGGTCCAAGATGGAATGATATATGACCTCATGCTCACCTCCCCACACAAAAAAGTCTATATAATATATTTTAGGTTCAAACATGGATCTTTTGGTGGACTATGCACCCTATATCGATCCATAGAATCAATAATCATCAACAAAAATAGAATTAATCACAGTAAAATTAGTAAATGTTATGATGACATATATATAATGTAACAACAACCAAGGAGGAGAGAAAAACCAAGTGAAATGAAGAATAAAAAATAGAGTGTTAACAAAAAATCATGATTAGAGTTCTCATGTACCTATCATAGTCCACTTATACTCCTTGCTACACAACATAACAGTCTGCCATATGGCCCTTACCCATCACCAGATATCTAGTCACAAAATGTATAAGAAAACTAAAATACCCAGGTATTGTGTGAGTGTAATAAACATAATGACACCGATAGTGGGTATGAAACCCAAATCATTAAAAATAAAATTTTATTTCATAATAAATAATGCAATGTAAACAAAAAATCCAAAACTAAGAGGTTGTGCGCAAACCATGTTGCCACAACCTCTGGTCACACCTACATCGACTCTATTCTAGATAGATTACTAAAGTGTTTGATGAAAAAATGATTATCCACATTTATAATGAATCTTGTTTCTTTAGGTCACTTTTTTGGAATCATATAAAATCACTAAAATAATATATTAATTTTGTGTGTTAAATGGAATCAAGATCTAATCGGTTTACCTTAATCAACGATTTGACATTCTGAGGACCAAGAGGTGATGGGCTTCCTTTAGCCATCAAATAACACCATTGAGTAGCACACCAGGGACACATATCTAATCATTATCACTTCTTCATTGAGTTCATCCAATGTATTCTATGAAATCATTATTCATGTATTTTACCCTCAGCATTATTCATGTTCTTCCCTACTCAAATAGATAAACCATGTCATGGTGGTCCACTACACGACATCCACTAGGCAACATCACATGATTACACAATGAATTATACAATGATTTTCAGTTAGGTAGAAACATACTCTAAAGGATAAAATCTGTCATATTAGTCCACTACACGAAATCCCCAAGTCATCATCATGTTCTTACCCCAAGCATTGGACCCTCGTGGTCATTCATGCACATCCTTCTTTCAATGGGTAACACTAGTTGAATGTACACTTGTCTGGGATACGAGAACAAAACCACATGTTATAAGTAGCATTGAAGGATAAATATATATATCTAATAACTTGTTATCATAAGTGGGGGTAGGCTTCCTGGTGGAATATGATGCATGGTTGTTTTGCTACACAACATAGATAAAGTGTTACAATGATTATACCTATTGGGGTGTTGGGATTATATATTGGTATTAAGAACAATAAAAAAGGGAAATCCATGTAAGTGTATAATCTCTTAGGAATATATCCATATCATCTTTTCTACTAAGTGGTTCTCCTTGATCATTAAGAAGTGACCACAGATTGTTAACTAGTAAACAATCACCTCAACTGCATCATGACTTCATTGGGTCAGTGTTAATCCTATCATAATGTCAAAATTAATTTCCTCTCAGTTCCAGAAAGGCATCGAGGATGGATTCAAAAACCCCATAGGATTAATGTTCTCAACATTCACCCCCTAACAGGGGAGGTATCAAGAGACAATGTCACCAGAGTTCCTCTTAGTCCTTGTCCACCAAAGTTGTCATCTAAAATCTTGGTACATCATTGTCACACCTAGATGAACCATCCACCTAATGGTAGAGTATACCTTAATTTGTTAGTCTCTTAACGAATTATGGAATACTACTCATTCATGGATCCAGATCATGGAAATTTTTTCCATCAACAATCCAAGTATCGGGTCACCTCCAGGGAGTCATTCTATCATCCAAGTACATTCTTACTCTAAATCCAAAATAGTCCTCTTGCATTCCATAAGGGAATATGTAATTAGCACGGGAGATAATATCATATATTTTCAATCCTATAAATCATCATCACTCTATTCAACTAATAAGAACATCAAATTCCAGTGGCCTTATGGGTTCATATCACCATGTTCCTGGTCATCCAGGGTCTTGTGGATAAGGAAAACTAACACAAAATTTCCGTTTCTAGTGGAATATTTCATCTTGAAGTGATATGTTTGCAGACAATCAACCCATTAAATATTCCAACAATTAAAATCAATCTGATTGAAGATATACAGATGGATCTTTTGATCTGAGTAAACAAAAAATCTCTCACGAAAGACATAATGTCTCCTATACTTCAGAGCATGAACCACCACTGACATCTCCAATTCATGTGTATGTTAGTTCATCTGATGGGGTCCCGACTAATGAGACTTATAATCTATTACCTATTATATTTTCATTCAAAAATCTCCTAGACCATTTCACGATGTATCATAGTACACCAGAAAACCAATATTTGGATTAGGGAGGGTCAATAATAGAGTTTTGGACAACCATATCTTCAGCTCAAGGAAAGCCTTTTTTACACTAGTCTCACCATTTAAACTTCAATTTAAATTTTTTTGTGATTTCATGTGTTCTTCGGGTTGTACACTCAACATGGGAACAACCTTATCATAACATGTTAGTCCTCAAGAGCATATACTAAGGTGAGAATTCCCAAAAATTTCACAAACCATTCTTCAGCTTCACAAGAGCCTACAATGATCTAGAAGGATGATAAATACATGAGTTATAAATCATTTAATAATGAAACACAACTCCAAAATCATACTACTAGGAAAGAATCAATATGAATGAGATTTGGTTGATGTGGACCTACTTTATATACTCTAGAACGGGTGTAGAAGAAGTCTCAACTAAATTTTACCATATTTCTAATGGTAATGCTAAGACCTCATCATTTTTAGAAGTATTTTGTCTTACATTCCATGTAGATCCATAATCTACATCAAGGTGAATTCTTATATAATTTAAAGAAACACATTAGGAAAGAAAAAATGTCATTATTATTAACACTAATAACTATATGAGATCTAAAATGGTTTTCCTAACTATTATATAATATCAAACATGGTTTTTCACTTGGATACATCCTTTAACCCAAGGAATACCCCTCCTAGTAAAAACCATATCTTCAGTCATACATGTTAGTCATAGTAATGATATATATATAATAACACAACATCATGCTCAGAAAAACTAATTTATATCAGTATCGATATACTCAACAACAGTGAATCTATGATATATCACACAAAACAAACTATCCTAAGTAGATAGCACAACTCTAGGATATTAATGAATAAATATAAATAAATCACAAATACATGAATATATATAAGATGTGAATATATTTTCCTAGTCATGATGTAGGAACATACGTGAAATATCATAAATCACATGTAACATCATGTTCTTTAAGAAATGTCAATTAATAGTAACAACAAAACATAAATTCGATGCTTTAAGGAAACTCGTTGATCCAATATTCAATGATGGTCAGACACTATTATCGATCCACTGAATTAGTCCGAATTTCACCTATCATGTCTATCCTATCCAAACCCAACATAAGAGAAGAAGTATTATAGTGGGCCAGAAACCTGCCTTTGATACCATTTTTTGGCATCCTGACCTGCATCCTCAGGTCCGAGCTAGAATACTGGATAACCTATTGCATGCTTTTCCATATGCAAGTGGCTAATGACTATAAGAGATGGTCTCAAGTAGAACTTTGTGGAGACTATACAATATGTATCATTTAAAAGGTTTACCAATCAATAACAATTATATAAACAATCAGAGAAAAATGCAAAAATGTAATGATAACACGAATATAATGTAATGACCCCAAAGTGGTAATAGAAACCAAGGAAAAAATAGAATAAAACACAGAATGTAAATAAACAATCATTCATGGTGTGCTCCAGTTCCTGTCTCATTCTGCTTCTACTCTATGCTCCACTACTCAGCCATTTCCAATGGGTCCCATAACCATAGAAATATCCATGATCACAAAATCTAAATGTTCACCTTAATGCCTAAGTAGCATGTGATTACAATACCCATTAATATACAACCAATAAACTCTAAGAATTATTCACTCCTAATATAATTGTATTACATAATAAATAATGAGAAGAAAGCACAAAATCCACAACCTAGTGGTTGTTTTCTACCATGCTTCCATAATGTCTCGGATGCACCTTGTTTAGCTCTATGACGGATGGATAACTGATGATTCAAATGAATAAATGATCCATGTCTAGGATGATGATTCATGTATATTAATTTCAGAATGTGACATAATATCAATGCTCTAAAAGATGATATGTACTCTATTTGTACAAACGAAGGAAAAACAAATCATTTTCCCTTAATCGTTGAGTCGATATACAGAGGACCGAGAGCTAATCAACATCACTTAGTCATCAGAGAACACCATTGAGAAACCTAAAAGGGCACAAGAGAAAATAATCATCTCCTCTTCATTGACTGCATCCCAAAGAATCATCATGTTCCTTCCTCATTTATTGGACCCTCATCGCCCATCATGCAAGTCCCTTATCCAAAGGATATCTCAAGTCACAATGATCCACCACATGATATCCCATAGGTATATTCATGTTCTTACCCCACATATGAGACCCTCATCTATAGTTATGTACATCCATCCTATACATTATAACACATGTCATTATAGTCCAGGTCACAAAATCCCATAGGCATCGTCATGTACATACCCCATGCATCAAACCCTCATCGTCAGTCTTGAGAATCCCTCCTCTAATGAATAACCGAAGTTGACGGTCCACCTATCATAGCCCTAAGAACAAACCATAATATACACATCGAATGAAACGATATATATATATATATATATTCAATAATTTCAATTCATCATGAGTAATGTAGCACAAAATGTACACCTAATCACACAAGAATGTTAATAAATAGCTACAAGTACTATTATCATGATGATTAATAAAGATTTTCCTGGTCTACAAAAATACCCACTTTTATTCAGTATCTAGAATGGTAATTAAAAAGGTTTTAGCATCATCATATAAATATAAATCATTTATAAACAAGAAGAAATGGTTTTTGAACCTCCAACCACAATAGTTGGAAAATGACTCATAATCTTCTTGAAGTGAGTGTAATATATCAAAGTATCGAGATATTGGGATGTCGGTGCTCAAGATATATCAAATTATTTCCATGAATCAAAAAATTTATTTTATTTTAGAAGAAAAAAATTTATTTTTTAAAATTATCTTTTTATTTTTAATAATTCTCACATTATCCTTATATTTATACCACACATTGATGAATATTAATTATAACATTACCCTTGTAAAAACACAAAAAATGATAAATAGTGAAATTTAATTTAATTTGTTAATGTTCACTGATAAATTAAATTATAATTTCATAATTTCTAAAAAATCACATGAAATGATAAATAAAAAATTTTATTTTTAATTTATTATGTGTGATGATAAATTAAATTGTTATTTAATATTTTGAGAAATTAATGCTCTTAATAATTATAATTCTTGGATAATTAAAATGTTATGATATTTATGATTTCAAAACATTAAATTTATATATTACACTAATATATTAATTTTATATTAAATAATTTATATTATCATTTGAGAAAAAATGTAACCATTTCTTGATAATTTTTCTCTCAAATATTAGTGATAATTTCATGTAATTATATTTTAAATTTGTTATGTCATTGTATATGAAAAGTTATCATTACACTATTTTTTATATATTGCTCAAAATAATTCAATATTTATCCCCTTAATATTTAATGATAAATTATTCTTCTATAAAAAATTACAAATGTAATTTAATGAATTTATCATTAAACAATGAAAATATCTAATGGAAAATAGATAATTTAGTTAAAAATTACCTTGCAATAATCCACACGTAAATTCTATTTAATAATATATAACAAATTATCATTTCAGTTTTTCCAGAGTTAATTTCAATTATAATATGAAATTTTCTTATCACAACATTTTTAAAATACATGGAAATAGAAAAAATGAATAGTTTAGTTAAATAATAAAAGAATTAAAAAAATGAAGAGAACACAGTAGATGGGGTACGTTGTGCCAATATTCCATAATGGGGGAGGATGTGGCAGGTGGAATATGATTCATTGTATTTTTTATCCATAAATCAGAAAATGTTTTATGGGGATTATACTAGTTGTGCTATTGGGTTTATATAGAGGTATTCTGAAACGTGAGGTTTGGGAAATCTACCACTAAATTCCATCTTTCCATTGAACACTATTAAACTTGTCTAATAATTAATCCACCAAAAAAATGTAATTAAGTAATTTATTATCACTCATTAACGAATTATGAATTTTTCACATAGTAAAAACAATCCTATATGAATATTTTAAGAAGCTTCAAATGGATCCCAGACCTAACAATGGTCCTTAAACGGGGCATCCAAATACCCACTACCTTCAAATGTTATACCTTTTTTATGGTAAACAACACATCATTGACATTTCGACAGTCTCAGATTTCTGAAACAAATCCATGTTTAAGCGATATAGATTATTTAATATTAAAAAAATGTATTGAGAAGGAATTAAATTTTAAATTTATTATTTTTGAAAATGAGACATTCAAACATTCTATGCTAAAAAATTTAATAATATTCCTAGTGTAAAAATGGCATCCTAGACTAATCTATGTTGTCATATTACCAATAAGATGAATCATTTGTGATAAACTTCATTATTTTGAATAAATTACCTACTCATAATATAAAAAATTTAATATTTTTATTCTCCCATTGTCGATCATTTGTAGGCATCAAATTCTCTCACTAAATCAATGTTTAACTCAAAAAATAATCAATTGAATATTACAGAGTCTTAACATGTATTTTCATCATTTAGTGATTTGTTTTAAAATAATAATTATTTTTTTCTGAGAAATCAAATTTTCACATAATAATTTATCATATCAGTGATTTATGATTATAGTAAACTTCATAATGTTACATGAATCACCACCATGAAGCGTTGTGATTCATTTTTCATCACCAATCCTCATATTAGATATATATAAGTATATGTAAATAAATAAAATGATATTATGTTCATTATGTTGTGGTATAATAATACTTAACCTTTTTCCAAAACGAACATTAAAAATTGAAAATGTTACTCATGTATATAATGACGTACCATCCATATGATTGTGACATAGTTCATTTTTGAAATCATTTTTCAATTGATAAAATAAAAATTTATATTTATATATAAAATTATAATTATTTCACTATTATTATTCGAGATATGATTGACTAATTACCAAATTTATTATTAATACCATAGCAATGACACATTCTTCAAAAATATAGAATATCGATAAAACAACTGAGGTAAACTAAAATTTTTAAGTATTGATTATAACATACTTTTATGTTAAATACAAGGAATAATAAAAATTAAAGTGGTTCTCATGAAATAAAATAATGAACCTAGTTTTATTTTCCAAGATGATACAGAAATTTTTTTTGAACCAGACTCAATAGAATTGCTTTTCTAATCATAAATTTATTTATATGAGATAAATTCCTCATTCACCACTAGTTATTTATAAGGGGTATATAAAATTCACTTCATTGTATTTTATGATTTATATACTTCTATTTACTAGGATTTTCCTGTCCATTTTATGACCTATCATTAATGTGGTTTAATGATTCAATGATTCCAAAAGATAATATATTTTTTCAAATTTTTTCATCATTAAGACTTATGTTTTGTTTACCTATTATCCTTTGTGAAGTGTACAACCATACACTTTACTATTTAATATCATTAATTTAACTACTCTCATGATATTTTTTGTTTCATTTAATTCTGTTATGGTGTTTATGGTTTTAATGTTACCCATGTGATAAGAGTTTCATTTTATAATATATTCATTTATTCATGATTTTTTGTGATTAAGAATCCATTTTTTATATATTTTTATCTTCCTCCAAGAAAATATTATTACTTTTCTTATCCGAAATGAATGTCATCATAATTCATGTTCTCACTTCATTTTTCTCTCTTTATGAAATGAAAACGCCAAAATAAAATCATTATTAAATATATTTTTTTTAGAATGCTATTTTTTCTCCAAAACAATATTTTATAAAATATATTTTAAAAAAAATTATGTTTTCCTAAATTATAGAAAGTTATTTTCTTCAATAAAAGTTTTATTTTTTTAAAACGATTCCAATATAATATTTCAATGTTATTTTCAAATATAAATGAAGACAAAAATAATTTATGTTTAAATTAGTGATTTTTAAATTAAATGGGTATTTCCGTGAAATATTATTGAAGGATATTTCAATTTTATTTCCATTGATTAATGTCAGTAGCTCTTGTTTTTACCTATGCACCAACATGAATATTTTTCAATGATTATATCCTCATAATTTTTTCAACATAATGAGAATTTTTTATTTCTATTTTTATTTAAGATATTTATTTTTAATAGGTTATTCATGTTTTGAAGATATTTTTCTTGAACTAATTTAAAATCTAGGGGTGAATCATGTTATGAATGGATTAATAGTTTTTTTCAAAAAATTTATAATGAAATGGAATATTTTATTATTTATTATTTTATATTGGTACTTATGAATTTGATGGGTGGTTCCACGATAAACTAATGATAGGTGGTTTTGTAATAATAATATGATAGGTGGTAACGTGATAGAACAATAATGGGTCCATTATATGTGGGTCTATTATATAAAAATTTTGTCACAAATATCAGCACCATAACTGAAAGTGTAATGTTCATGATTACAGAATTGGATCCGGGAGTGAGGGTCCTACGATCTAATAGTATGTATCAATGGATTATTTATAAATCATAATAGATAATTATGTTTTCATATATGGATATATTAGTGTTATGGATAACATCATATATAATTAATAAGTTAAATTTCTTGAAACACTTTTAAGGTTTTATGTGATGGATTTTTAGGAGAAGAACGTTATTTCAGAAGATGCTAAATATTTTTTGGAAGCCTATATGATTATGTAAAATAAAATACTATGATTTTTACAAGAGGGATGAATTTTGAATTAATTTTTCGAATAATATATGATTTTATTGTGTATTTATTTTTATTTGGTTTTCTTATATAAAGGGTTATCAAATATTCAAGATTACATGGAAAATTACATTTTGGTATGAGACTTCAATATTTGCTGATGTAATTTGGATACAATTCATAAAATCAATTTTTGAAGACTATGTGATTAAATCCATATGATTCTTTGGTTTCAATATTATTTTGGACTATGTTGAATATTTTTTAAGACAATCATTTATCAAATAGTCTATGTCGATCGTTGGGTATTACTATTATATTTTAGATATTAACATCATTTTTCATCGTATAAAGGCTTTTTATGTGTGGGGAATCTTGTTATTATATACTAGTATTTTTGATTTAGTAATGTATCATTATAAGATAAATATATTGTTAATATTTTGTGGTTTATTCTATTCCATTTCATTTTATTCCAATGTTCCTCTCATGAACAAAAATTCTTAAATACCTATCATTTTGATAAAATGAATATTTTGTGGTTGAAATTGAATCAAGTATGAAAATATAAATTTAAATGACGTTTGTAACATAATGTAATTATTCAATGAATTTGATTAATTCCATAACTTTAGAAAAATTATTTTAAAAAAACATTATCCATTAACGACTATCAATTTCTTCTCAACCTAAAAAATTTATATTAAATTGCATGGGTTATCATTCCCTTGATCAAATATCTATCAAACTCAATTATTACATTAAATTTAGTTATATATTTTATTTTTATGATTTCCTACATGGATTCCATGTATTTGTGATCTTAGGTGATCTTTGTACATTCTTTTCTCTATTAATATGTTGATGTTTTATTAACCCTATTTCGATGCGGGATTTCAACAAATGTATTTTGGAAATTTGAACTACAGTTTCCCATAAAAGTGAAAATTTTGTTGAAAAAAATTTCTTAAGGGCGATGAGAATGTATCATCATGTAGTTTTAGAAGGAAACACTTTTTTAGATAAAATACATGATAAATCTCACTATTCATTAATGAATAACTAAATAACATTTTTTATTATTGATTTTATTTACTAGTTTTTTATTGGATTTCTTAAATAAGAATAAATATATAATGCATAAAAATTATTAAAAAATGTTTTCAAATTCAATACATATATTTTATTTGGAATTAGATCAGATCAATTCTAATTTTACCCATATAAGACATGATTTCCAAAAATGGATGGTTTGCCACATTTTCATTGAATACATATTTGATTGATTTTGAGTCATTAATAAAAATTATTTGAAGAAAAAAACATCATTTTTTAAATTTCAATATAAAAATTAACTTTTTTAAATATTCTGTTATATATTTGATAAGTTTCATATTTAAAGAAATATTGAAAAATACTAAATTTTAATTGAAATAAAAAATTTCATCTAAATAATAAATATCAATTAATTATATTTCCAAAATTTTAAAATGTATAATTCCATCAATTATATATAAATTAATCCAATTTAGGAAATTTTATTCAATTTCACATCGAAGAAGGATATAAAATCATTATAAATTTTTGAACATTTTCACTTCAGAAAACATTGTTTCGTCCCGTATACAGAATGAGTATTGAAAAAATTTCTAGAATTTTTATGAATTGAATTTCATAAATTCGAATTAATATTTTTAAATAAAATATATTATTTTATTAAATAGTTCCCAATTATTTATGGCCAACATGAATTGTATCATTGGAAATGTTTTCCCAAGTGAAATAGTAAATTCGTTAAAATTTGAGTAATTTCTTGTAAAAACAATGATTTTAAATATTATTAAATTATTCCAAATCGTGTAATAATTTATTTTATTATTAAAATATGTTTAAAGGATCTTTAATATCTAATATAGTTTCTTTAGATGACATTTATATTTTATTATTTCATTTATAATATTATATTTAATGAAAAGATAAGGACGTCACAATAATATTCCTATTAAAAATATGTCTAATGATAATATATTTAATGTTTATGTTAGAATATAAATAATAATTTGAAAGATAAGATATTTATAATAATTATTTTTATTTATTTGTTATTTTTGTTGCTAAAAACATACCATGAATGCATTCACAAAAGTGATGATGTAGTTATAATTTGAATCATGTATTAAAAAAGAAATGTAATTTTCCTGAAGAAATTTATCTATATAACTTTGAAAATCATTTTCCATCTACGATAACATCATTTAATGTTGCATAACATTGATATGATATATTACTGATTGATAATATTTTTATTCATCCTCTACATGGTATATATTTATGATGAAAATATGTTTACGAAACATGTTCATCTTCCATTAGTAATACATCAATATAGTTTTTATAAATCCTATTTCTTTTAATGGTTTTGGACATTATGAATGTTTTATTATCTCATAACACAAATATTCATTGTTTTATAATGTTAATTTTTTACATTATAATATATCACTATGGCTACATTATATCCAAGGATGGTGGTTATATTTTTATTAATGAAAATGGGTACTTTATAAATAAGGATAGTGCTCACGTCATATCAATGGATGGGAGGGAATAATTTCATCCTTTAATTATATTTTATGAATGAAACAAACTTCATGTTAAAAATTTTATGTGTAGAACCTCTTTGATTTTCGCAAAATTATTTGAGGATCTAATTTCATGTCCTTAAAGAATGGAGTTAACAAGTTTATATTTACAGATGTTAACAATGTTTTAAGATCATATATATGGAAAAAATATATGTATTATTTAAAGGACAATCTCTCCAATATTTCCTATTTTAATTCCATATAGATTCAAGTCTTATGGTCCAAAAATATTAACAAATGAGTAATTTTTCTGATCTATGATATGTAATGTATGGTTTTCAATTATTATGATCATGTTATCATACAACCCTTATCAAATTTTTTTAGTATATGTTATATCTCCCAATATTAGCCTTATGTAGCATATTATATCATTATATATCATGCGTTCATTTATCAAAATAGAATAATTGATTTATGTATGATAATTATAGGAAGTGTTCTATATATGACGAACATAGTAGGAGATTATTTTCATAACATATGAACCAGTTGTTTATGTTTCCATGTTAACGAAGTCCCAAATCCTATATGATTTTATAATGGATCCTTTAGATGTGTATTTAATATTCAATAATTATAATATGATACTTATTTTTAATAATTTTTCTTTTTTATAAGTATTTTTTTATATTGGGAAAATATATATTGAAAGATAACTGTATGATCCCTAAATATGGGTTTATAATCCATGTTTTAGAATGTTTCAAAGAATATGTTTATTAAATTTATAAAATTGTAATTTTTTACTGAATTTTTTTATAGATATTTAATGTAGGAGTAATTATGTGTCCATTATTTTTCAATAGGGGTCTTTTTGGATTTGAACTGGGTAGGATGATATAGTTGGGGTATATGTGTGTATGACCGATTGAAATGTTGGAATAGAATAAAAGTACCCAATGATGACTCTTAGGATTGTAAATTTAGATTCTTCAATTTTTTGTGAGTACACATAATGGGAAACATAATAGTAATTAATAGGTATAATACATGTAAAATATTCTTGTATAATTTATAGTTTTGATCCTTGAAGTTGTTAAATATAATATATTGAAATAAATTGTTCTGGTATTCAGCATTATTTTAATTATAAGAAATTCTCTTGATAACTAGTTTCACACACCAATATATTTTATTTAATTAATAATAAATTATTTTATTCATAGTCAAATGTGTTGTAATTGTACGGTCGATTGAATACTGATAAGATATTCTCCCCCTCCAAATAAAAATAGGTTTTATGGAGATATTTCTATATCATGATAATGGTATGGGAAATCTATTAACTTTTTGTTGTGAAATATCATTATGTTAAGTGATTTCTTATATTGGGTGGATAAAATATAAATCCAAGTTGGATATTTTCTATGACTCCGTATTGGAATCATTACATCTGGATGATTTTTTAGTTTTTATAGATATCGTACCATTCATTGTTCATCTACTTGGATTTATCTATTTGCCTTGGATTTTAAGTTTTTGTGTTTAATTTCTTACAACATATAGTATCGTGTATTTTTTCACTCTTATTGATTATTTAAGATAATTTGGAAATATTCTTCCAATGATCGAAATTTAAATTTAAATTTGTTAAAAGCCTTCAGTATCATTGGGATGTCACCTATGGTTAGTTTAACCCTTTACACAAATTAAAAAATATTAATTATGATGATTTTATATGTTTATAGATAAATATATTATTCATTAGGATAGTTTTGTATATAAAAGATTGAAATTGGAAAAGAGTGTCACCCACTATGTGTGTCCATAAAATTAATCATCTTTTATTATATTTTATTATTGGATTAAATATTAAAAACTATATCCAAGGAATAATAATTATTCAGGATATATTGATTGCTTAATTATTATTTGAATTACTTGGTGACATTTATTTCTTTTAAAATTTATTTATTTATCATGGTTTGATAATGTAGTAGGAGGATTAATGGACTAATCAAGGGTCTTATTGAAACAATATATAATCAATCCAGGGGTTCAGTGAACATTAACTAAATAATAAGAACATTATTATTATTTTGTGATATCGGGTTCATGATGAAGTAGATTATTTATTAAAGGAATTTGTTGAAATTTTTTTCTTTGACCTATGTATATAAACCTGATTATGTCATATTTATAGTAATTTTTTCATTGAACATAAAATTTATCTTTACATAAATATCAACATACGTAGAGTGAAATTTCACTAGAAATATTTCACCATCATATAGAAAGGATCAACCTTTTTCTTCTAATTTATATGAGAGAACTATAAATAATTATTATATTTTATAAGGAAACATATTTTTTAATTATTATTACTGATTCAACTAGTTCTTATCACAACCATGAGGACCCAAATATGCTATAATGTTTTTTAATTGGTTCTCAGAGAATGTGTGGATACCAATACATGGATATTACCATAGTATCATTTATTAAAACAATTGTTTTGGATAGAGTTCTAAACAAATTATACAATTATTTTTTTATATAAAACATAATTATTATATATATAAATTAATAATAAATTATAGATTTAAAAAATTATTATTTTTGACTATTTTGGTCTTTATATAATCATGTTATAAGTATTTATCGAATGAAAACAAGGAATTCCTTTATAGTAACACACTTGAACACATCTATTGTCCCTACAAAAACATTTAGTTGTGTCACAATTATCACATCATAATTTTAAATTATTTTTTAATTTTTGAATGATTTGAAAATTTTATTTTTCATTTTAATTTTTATTTTTCATTCATTTATCCAAAATATATAATATTATGATTGTTCAAACTCAGATGACTAAAAGAATAAAAGAAATATAAAAATAGTTCTTGAAGATCCTATTTTTTGGTTAAAAAATATTCTATTTATATATCATGGATAGATAGATTATTATCGAAATTAACACACTATGTATCCATAATTACAATAGAATGACGAGTTGTGGAGATCATGGAAGGTTGTTTTGGAGAAATTCACACAGTTTCTTTACCCAATAAGTACTGGTCAGATTGTATTCACATGGTGTGATAGGGTTATACTACATGTTTATGTAGTATAAATTTTGTAACCCCATATGGTTGGCCCAATGAGAATTATGAAAGCCTTTTCATAAATGAATATGGCATGTATCAATTACATGAAATATATTTAATCCATGACAATAAGAACAATAAAAATATTATAAAATAGTGTATATTGTGAATAAACACATCAGGTAATACATAAATATTCATAACCAATTAATGTCATCTCACATGGAATTTGGTGTGGTTGACTTGATACCTATGATCCCATAATGTTTCTAGTTGTACATAATTTTTTAATCTTAACTATTTATGCAGTTAAATATATGATCCATATAGTACCATGTGGATTTATTACGTGGAATAGTTATTAATTATAATACAAAAACCTAACTATATGACAGGTAGATTGCATACACAATGTGGGGAATAGTTTCCCCATGGATTGCATTCTGATTGATTTTTAGTGGATCATTTGGAATTAAGTGGATATATAAATTACTCTCATCATTTTTCTTCTTTTACAAAAGTGTGCAATGACTTATGTTTTTGTAAATTCAACCTTTGAATAAATATATATATATATATATATATATAATTGGATTTTTCCTCAGAGTCAGTTTATTGATGTTTTTTGTCACAGGGCTCACACATTAGTGTAAAAAAAATTAATATATATAAAACATTGTGAATGCATATGATTGGAATAATTTTTTTAATTTATTAGGAGTATATATTAGAAATCTAGAAATGTGGTTGTTTAATCATTTTGGTGTTTACCCTAAGCAACACATAATTTAGAAAACACTGAATGTCTTTTGAATGAATCCTTAGGAATGTACAATAATTAAATAAAATATATTTTATCTAAAATAAGTTAATGTCTTAAATCCATAATTAATCTAAAATTAAAAGTAATTTTAGAAAATCATTAACTGTATCTTCATTTATTTCAGTGATTAGAGTGGTGGAAGAGATTTATGATTCCATGGGAGACTCTGTAATTTTGATTCTTGTTGTTCGACAATGGAGAATCATGAATAAGATGACTAACCTAGTGGAATCATCTATTTAATCTTTAAAAGAAGAATTTTTCACCAATTCACAAACTGTTCTTGATATAGGGCGAGATATTTTTTTTGGAATTTCATATATTTTTATATTTTTTTGTGGATTAAATATCTCATTATCATCTTTTTAATCTTCTATTATTTAATTGATCCTAATATTATATAGAATTTATGATGTTATTGTTGAATAATTATACACAGATGATGTAAAGGCCTGGATCCGCGTGGATCAACCCTTTGCGAGTTTTTTTTGATCAAAGTGCTCATTGGTGGATTGAAAGAAGTTTTGAAGATTTAGGTTACGTAAAATCTAGAAAGTAAGGATTAAATATCATGAAACTAAATTACGTGATGTTAAATCCTATTTTATAAGATGTTACATGACCATAATTGGGCCTTCATGACATGTAATTATTCAGTTATAAAAAATCCAAAGAAATTGAGGAGGATATGTGTTTTTTAAGGAAAACAATAACTAAGGTTTACATAACATGGATGGGGATAACAAGTAATGTAATACCCTGTTTTATTATATTTTTAAAACATTTTACCCACTCATTATTTTAAAACACTATGACTACTACTCCCGACTATCTCATCTCAGGTGACCCAACACTCCCCTCCAATCCGTTTTAGAGATCACATTGACAGGTATCTATCGCGGGATTCAATCTTCGATCCATATCGATCCAAGGTATGATATAACTCTTTTATTGAGATTCTTTAAATACATTTCCTTCTATTTATCCATTCCATGTGATAGAACATGATCACTATGTTTGTAATGGGGTATTCTTGGTTGTCGTATGGTGCAATTTTTCTAAGGAATCCTCTAGCGGATGTAGTTGTTGTGCGAGAGGGGGTCCTGAACTATTACATAGATCTATTCTAGTGTGAATAATATCATATCCATTTTGTGGTGGTGTATTCACTGATTCCCTATTTATTTACATGAAATCATATAGTTAGAAAGGTTTATCCCTTAGAACGCAATGGAAATAACCAAATAATTATATTAAATTTATTAATGAAATTGTTATTGACCATATGTTGTATCTATATAACATGAAAAAAGATTGAATATAAGTTATTTTCATAGAGGGATATCTTTTCATTCCTTGGTTTAGCATTTTATTCATGATGAAAATTGGAAACAATGTCAAGCTGGAAATAATTGTATAATAAATTGGAAAAAAGATAAAGATGCATGTTTAATAATATAGATGTTGTTTTCTAATTTGATTTTAATCAAAATAATTAAAGTGAGTATGTTTAATGGAATAGGTTGATTTACCTATAGTATATTTATGGTTGTTATGAAAAGAAATAATTGAATTTTAAATTAAATATTTAATTAATTTGTTGTATTTTAAGTAGCTTGTTTCTTTGGTTTCCCATAGTTGGAACCTGAATAATGAATTGTTATATTTAAGATGGAATAAGAACTTGTTTTATGATAATATTAATTCATTATTGGACTGGGGTTTCTTGCATATATTTAAAGGTCGTGTGAATGTGCTTTAGAGTATTGAGAGATAGTTGTGGGTGAAGGCAAAATAAATTTCATTAGGGACGAGATCACATTTCAATGATTCTTCCCACTGCCTATGATGTGCTCTAGATATGAGATTTGGCATTGTGGAGGTAGGGATTCCCAAATGTGACCTAAGACATTGATGGAAGATTATGGAGGGATGTTGTTGCATTTGGGGGCAGGGAGGCCCAATGCTTGTAGTTGTAGTTGACACCTACTATGGAGAGATGCATAATTTTAGGGATGTGGGTGTTGGAGAAGACACTAGGGATGATAGAATTGGTTGAAGCTAGGATTACCTATTTATGTGGATGTAATTTCTATTGGATTTTTGGGTTTTTATCTGATTTTATTCTCTACTTCTTGTGGAATCGTTTTTTCATACTCTCATTCTAATAGAGGTGAATACATGTGTGGTATGCCACATGCATTGTGTTTTTTCTTATCGAGGATGAAAGAGTCTACGCTCATGAAATAGGTCGTACAGTCTCGATGGGTAGCTCATCTACTACCGTGTTAGGCCCCTTAAATTTGGAATTATAGAATTATTTTTGGTAATTCCTAGAATTATGGAAAATAGAAATTTTGTTGAATAAATGAATATATGTTGTAAACCCATAGGGTTATAGTATGTTGGGATTCACTATTGAGGCCATGATTCTCAGTATCCATGGACTTGATTTAGTTATTTTGAGATGGAATGGAACATTGCTGTGATACTAAAGTAATTAAATAAGGAAATTATTATGGTTAATTAATAGTAAAATAATTAATTAATGTGTAGGAAAATAGGTAAAAAGGGATTAGATGGATAATAATGCATTATAAATGGTTGTGGTCTTATAGGATATACAGTCACTGCAGTGGATATTAGGAGCTCGAGAGAGGTTACCTTCAGTTGTGTATAAGAATAGGTTATTCCAATACTGTGGTTGTCAGCTATATTATATCATGTACTTTTTTTGTTTCTATTTTTTACTCCACCCTACTAGTTAGGGAAACTGAAACCAAGTGGATATTCATCCATGTGTGGTGTATTCCCCAACATCATGATGGGTGGATGGATGGATGACTCCCCCCTTCTATCACACACTATTCTCGTGGCAGTTACTTGTATTGGTATTTCCATCAGTTATTTTTCCCCGTATAAATGTGTATAGGGATGTAATTTCTACTGGTTATTTGACACACATATATTATCGATATAGTTTATCAAGGACTAATATAGGTAAATCATTGATAGGGTATGATGGCTTCAGGACCCTTACCCAGTTATCACCAATAATGGATTGAGGTAAAATAATGGATGTGTGATGTATGTTATGTGAGCTATAGTGATTCTCAAGAACTACTTAGTTACTTATGGTTGTTTGGATAGTGTCGTGATTCACTCAGGTGTCAATGGGAAATCCTTTCTGTCAGATGATGTGCATGTTGTTGTTCTCACCCAGGTGTCTTCAGCCAAGCCATTTTGGAGAGAGAATCTATTGACGTGTGACTTTGGGGGGAAGAGAAAGACCAATGGGCAAGTGGTATTGAAGTACCCTTTATATTATATATTGTATTATATACTCTTGTACGTGATACTTGGTTAGAGTATTCATGGTGAGGCTGGGGACATAGTATACCGATTTATTGGATGAGTTAACATTTCATGTTTTTCATAGTTTATTAGAATTCCATCATTAATTTTGCATGAGTGTCTCTATGAAGGATCCTAATGGGTATAATATTATATTCAACAAAACTTATATAAATTTTTTTTCTTTACCACATAGAGCTAGTTGGAGATCAGGCTTGTTACTACTTTACAGGGGTTTTCCATAGTTGTTTCGGCTTTGTGGTCACAACAGTTTTACTTTAATTTGGTTCTTACAATTTTACCATTAAGTTGTAAATTCCTTTCATTAAATTATATATGTGTAAATGGGATTTATTTTACGTCGCAGTCTAAGAAGGATTTTGTTGGTGTCTATATTATATCTCTCTTTTTCATGTGTTCTCTTAGATGATAATGCATCCCATCAGTGTGTACACTATACCCTCAGTGCTAGTTTCCAACTCATGTCCTACTGGAGGTGGGACTCTGGGGGGGTCATTATCTCTCTTCACACATATCTAGTCCACAAGGGGTACACATTGTGGTGATGAGATCATGAAAGAGTGGTATCAGATGTCTGGTTGAGGGATATGAAAGAGTTTGGATTTAGTCACAAGTGAGGTTGCATGGGTGGGTAGGGAATTGGTGTCAGTAACGTTTATCAAGTATTGTAAACACTAGAGACCGGCTGAGTCATATAAATTTAGGTCCCCATGTGGTCTAAAAAATGAACCATTATTTTTACAATGGATACTAAATGAGGTGATACTAGCTTTAGGTCATGGAACATCGAAAGGATCATGCATCATTTTTCACTAATCATTTGTTTGAATAAGTCGACCATGGGATAGATTAACAAAAAATGATTAATGGAATGAAATCAATTAATGTTATTTCTTCTATATTATAGGTTTTGGAGCTCTAAATGTTTTTCCTTTTGTAGTAATGTCTCTCGTTCAACATCCTCATTAGGGTAACTCAATTGATGTTCTATAAGTTTATCCAGTAGATCAGCAAAGAGTAGGGGATGATGATGATGACTCATATAGGAGGACAGTCTGTGAGTTACGGTGAAATATTTTTCAGAAGTATGAGGTCTCTATTTCAAATGCAGTCATGGATGATTGGTTTGAGGATATTGATATATCTTTTATATTGATATATTATTATAATTATTTCTTGTTATGATTGGTTATGATGTAGTTTTATGGAGAAGAAAGGAAATGGTGGTTATTATTCCTCAGAAAATGTGAGGACTTCTCAGCCTCATGGGAGCAGTTACAAGACTAGTTCAAAGTCGAGATTCTTTATTCAACTATGAAGGAGACTAGCCACAAGGAACTGCTTACCCTTCGATAGTTCAGTTGTAGTTTGTGGGTTTTATTGGATTGATTTTAGGATTCTTTTACGATATTCATTATATTAGTTTACAGACAAGGAGGCAAAGGAAAGGAATATCGAGAAGACTTACTGTATTTATATCCATTGCATGGTTACCCAATTTATATGGATGACATATCTTGTGGTTCTAGTGAGGGAATATGTCACTGAGATGAATTTAGTTGTAGCTATAACATCATGGTAGGGTATTCTTTAGGATTCCTCACAAATAGGTTCTATGGTCTGAGGTTGTGGCTTATTAGGGCAGACAAGTTTTTGTTTAGTTGGGGTAGGTCCAAGCCCTCAATTTATGGTTTCTCCTATGTTAGAGGGTATACTCCATATACCAAATTATATGGTTCAAGTTTTTTCTAATTTATTCCAAGGTCATCAGCACAGAGAGTTCCTGGCCTTTAATTGAATTTAGCATTCTCTAGTAGTTCCACTTCTGGTTCCTTCATTGAGGTAGTTCAAGTTAAGGTATCATTAGAAAGTTATACGATCTTTGGATTAGTAGGGAGCCAATTGGGTTGGTAGGGGACAACACTGGAATTGTCCCCTTCCTTAGAGAGCAGTGTGTGGTAGTGGTGGTGGTCATCATCAGTGTTAAAGAGGCTATATAGCTGGTCGTGGTAATATTCATTCATTAGAATTGCCAGTGCCAGGCGACCCAAACATCATTCATGGTACCCTTTGATTATTTTCTACCTATAATTTTTTCAGTTTTGATTCAAATGTGAAACACTCCTTCATATCACCAAAGCTTTTCCATTCTTTGGGCTTGAGGTAGAGTGATTTGATGTGCCCTTGTCATTGTCTCTACCAGATGGAGGTCGAGCTGACTTGTTTGTTGTTTGTTGAGACTGTGAGATAGTTATAGGGTAGCACCTCTATTGGGGAGATTTAATATGATTATGACACAACCGTTGGATTTAATCCTCACCATTGATTGGTTATATTCATTACATGTTATAGTGCATTGATTTTGGAGGTGGGTGGTGATCTTCGATGCAGATAGAAATCCAACAATGTTCCTTGGAAAGAAAAAACCTCATATGGGTTATAGGATTGTTCCTTATTTTTCATCCTTGATGGATGAGATAATTCTGAGTTTTTCATAGGATTAGTTGACGTCATTTCCAAGGGTCGTGTAATAGTACCATAATGTCTTTCCAGAAGAGGTTATAGCATTACCCCCTTGATAAGAGATCGATTTCAAGATCATTTTTTAACTTGAAGAGTCACATATATCAATGTCTCCATATAGGATATAAGAGTTGCAAGAGCTACATACACAAATTGAGGGGTTGTCTCATTATGATTTGTTTTGTCAATGTGTGTCACCATGGGGTGCACTAGTTGTTTTCATAAAGAAGTCTATTGTCAGTTTTCAGATGTGTATCAATTATCATTGTTTGAAAAAAGTTACTATGAATAACTGGTATCCTCATCTATGGATTGATGATATAGTTGATCAAATGAAGGGATATAGTTGGTTATCAATGTTCATTTTGTGTTCACTATATCATCTGATGCATGTGAAGGATGAGGATATCCCAAAGTCAACATTTTGTTTTCCACTTTGTCATTACGAGTTCTTTTTTATTCCATTCGGTGTGAAAAATTCTCTAGTGGTGTTCATGGGGTTGATGAAAATTGTGATTCATGAGTTCATGGATAAGATCTTGGTGGGTTTCATCAATGAAATTCATATGTACTATGTATATGTGGGGGAGCATGCAGTTCATATTCATGTTGTGTTGGGAGTTATTTGTCAATAACAACTGTCTGGGTATATTTCAAAGTGTGAGTTTTGGGCTTGAGATGTCTGTTTTATGGGACATGTTATATACTGAAATATTGTGACTTTGGATCTATTGATGTTATATACAATTGTGTCTTATTTATCCCCCAATATAGTGTTAGATGTGCGGTGTTTTCATGGTATTTCAGGCTATTATAAGAGGATTGTAGCTTAGTTATATCTGGATGTAACTCCACTATCTATTTTTGATAGGAAGTATCAAGAATTCTTATGCAATGAGTAGTGTCATGAATCTTTTCAGTATCTAATATATAATATGGTTAGTTCTTTGGGTTTTTTTCTTGTATAAGGATTATAGTTTTATGTTTTATATGATGCTTCATGTCTTGGGTTGGGCAGTGTTCTGATGAAGCAGATATTAGTAATTTCTAATGGGTATCATATGTTTCATGCCCATGAATGTAAATATGGCACACATGATCTACATTTGATGGAAGTGTTGTTTTCTCTGATGTTGTGGAAACATTACATCCTTGGAGATCATTTTTTGGTCGTCACTAATCATAATATCGTGAGGTTGATTTTCCCCCAATTTGAATTGAACAAGTGCCAATGAAAAAGGTTGGATTTCATATTGGATTATGACTCCAAAATATTGTATACACCTGGTAAGGGGAATTATGAATCTGATGCACTAAGCAGGAAGTCGCGTAGTGAAGAAGTGTGTGTATCTAGTGATTTATGGAGAGTGATGGAAGAACATTCGTCATTGCATTTGGATATGGGAGAAGATTGGGGAAAATTATTTCTTTTCTTCATGAAGGTGTAGTCATATCTTGTGAATCATGTATAAGAGTCCCTGATGGGGGATCATGTATTGGAGGACTGGATATATTGAGTTTTTTGTTGTGAGCCACGTCATGGTTGGTATAAGGATGGAAAACACCAAGTGTTGTTCTAGAGAAGGCATTTCATTCCTTTGGTGTTGTGTGATATGGTTTTCATAGAGTTTCAATGTTCACCCTTAGTGGTACATCATAGCATTAAAAAGATATACCGAGCTTTGAGGAGTTAGTTTTGTTGTCTTGGGTAGAAGAGTTCATTTTTAGAGTTTGAGTTTTTATGTTTGGTCTTCCAGATGGTGAGGGCTTAACACTGTTTTTCTGGTGGAGTGATCTAATCGCTATATGTTCCACATTTGATGTGGTAGGACATATATATAGAAATATTTACGAGTATATCTCGTATATATGGAGTATATGACACTATATGGGCAATATTGGATTATTTCATGAAATCAACAAACTTCATAGCAATCGAGGAGTCTAGAACAAGATATGTTCTGTTAAGGTATATCAATAGGAGGTGGTATGACACTAAAGAGTCCTAAAGAAGATCATTTTCTATTGAGAACCTTGTTTTATCTCTAGTGTGTGAAGATCTATTCATTATAATATTTGTTCATAGTAATGCCTTAACATGGATTTTCATCTACAGATGGATGATCAGGAAGAGAAGACTATCTAGACTCTTTGAATATAATTATGTTCTATTGTGTATTGGATTTTGGAGGTTTGAGGATGGGACCCATACCCTTGATATAATTCAAATACTAAAAAATGATTTCACTCCTCCATAATAATGGATACATTTGAATCCTTGTATGGACGACCTTTCTATTCCCTTTTGTGCAGGAATAGGGTTGGACAACCAGCAATTGTTAGGCTATAACACTTATAGAACAAAACATAGATGGTTTAGGTGATTTCAGAGTGGATGAAGTAATAAAAAGATCATTAGAAGTCATATGATGATCATAGTAGGAGACCTCTAGAGTTTGATGTTGGGGATCATGTATTTATGAAGGTGACTCCCTATCATCGGTAGTGATTGTTTAGTCATTGGAGTAGTATTTCTCCCCTGTTTGTTGGGCCTTTCGAGGTGTTGGCTCACATTGGAGCCATGACGTATTATGTAGTAGTTCCCACCACATATAATCTAGAAACATGAAGGTTTTAACCGGTCATAGCTCCATCTATATCTTCTTGATGACTCTCATGTCATCATTTGGGGTGAGATCAATGTTGACGATGATGTGATCCTTGAGGAGCATCCTGTAGAGTTTGGGGACTAATAGGGGAATGTGTTTCATGGGATTTTGATCATCTTGTTTCATGGATTGTGGAGGTATGTTGGTGTGTAGGAGAGTACCTGGGAATGTGAGTTGAAAATTTTCACTCAATACCCTGATATATTTGTTGTTTAGCTCATCTCTTATAACATTTTTGGGTGCTTTTAGACCCTTTCTAGTTATGGGATGGATTTATCTCATTTTTTGTTGTTTCTTTCTCTAATTTTAGAGGTATATCCCATAATGACTGTTTAAGAGATGGTTGTGCTTGTATCATGGTTTCGTTCTTGTTCCTCTAGTGATGCGGTGAGCTCCTATGGTGGCGATTTCATTGAGAGGTATGTTAGGGGGTGGATTTTTAGAAGACCCATTTCTTTTATGACCCCTTTATATAATGATTTTAGATTCTTGGGGATGAGAGTGTTCTAAGAGGTATCTAATATAAGGTCTCTGATCTGTGTGGATCAAACCTTGTCATTTTTTTAAAGATAAGAGTGCTCAGAGATGGCTTAAAAGATGTTTTGAGGAGTTTAGTTTAGTATAATCTAGAAATTGGGGATTACACACCATGTATCTTAATTACATGACATCAAATTCTATTTCAATAGTTATTATATGTTAGTTTTTGTGGCTTCATGAGGTGTAATGATTTTGTGTTCAAAAATAAAAAAATAAACCGTTGAGACAACGTGTTTTTTAGAAAAAAAATGATACTAAGTGTTAGATGTTGTGAATGGGGGTAACACATTGGGTAACCCTCCCATGTTTTATGTTTTTATAACATTTTAACTTCTTGGGTTTTCACAACACTAATGATTCTACTCTACTCCATATCATACCAAATGACCCAAAAGTCCCCTCTATGGAATTTTAGTGATACGTTCTATAGGGATCTATCACATGATTCCATCTTCAATGCATATTTCATATTTGGAATGAACTACCTTTGTTATTGATGTTCCATCAATCTATATCCTTTTGTTACATCATTCCATGTAATTGAAAACAATATAAATTTGTTTAATGGGGTTTTCTTAGGGGTTGGTTGTTGTAGTTGTGTTGCAGCATCCTCGTGGGGTGATGTTTTTGATGTAGAGGTTATCGTGATTCATTGCGTTGATCTATTCTAGTGAGACAAATTTCAAAGAAATTTTGATGTAGGGGATTCACTAATTCACATTTTTACATGATATATATGAGTTATCATGGTAAATACATTAGATTCTAATGTAATTTATCTAATTATTATATGAACTGGATTAAAGAAATTGGTATAGGCCATATCTTGTTGCTTTATACCATGATAACCGACATTCTCTTTATATTCTAGATAGTGTGATATCTATGATTTGAATGGATTAACCTATTTTTTATGTTGGAATTTGTTAAATAAAATGATATAAGAATTATTTGTTTAATTAATTGGCCAAAATATAAAGAATCATGTTAAATAATCTAGTTGGTTTCGTTGTAATTTTCTATTAATGAAATTGATTCAAGTGAGCATGTTCATTGGAATTTGTTTAGGGATGAATCTTTTTTTATTTTCATAAAAAGAACACATTATGGGAAAGAGGTAACCATTATATTTATTTTACATCATACATATTCCAAATTCAAAATAGACCCAAAATCAAAATTCGAATCAAAGGTCACCGTTGTGAAAACCAAATCCCGCAAATTGCACACCATCTAATATTACGATGAAATCTCTTTCATCACAACCAATATTCATCATCACACCATTGTCATAAATTCATAGTGTTTCAATTTGTAATGGAATTTATTGATGAAACTGAATCATGTTGATTCTTATTGATAAAATTACTAAAAGAATGATAATTTAATTGTTCAATTAATTTGTGATAGCTTTGGAATGTTGACTTTGTGGTGTATTTTATATTAAACCTGAATAATAAACGTATTAATTAATGAAAGAATACGAACTAAATTTTTGATAAGTTTAATTAATTTTAGGTACCGAGATTCCCACATTCTTCTAGAGGATGAGTCTCTCTACATTTGATATGTGAGAGCACATTATGCATGAAGGAAAAATTCCTTATTTCTGGGTGGAGATCACATTTCAATGTTTTTTCCTAGTACATCATATTTTATATGGATATGAGACTTTTTTTGGTGGTGGTAGGGAGGCCCAGATGTGATGTGAACCATGGATGTTTGATAATGGAGTGCTATTATTATATGTGAGGCATGGAGGCCTAGTATTTGTGGCAGCTGTGGACTCCTATTTTATGCTACATGTTATGTGTGTTGTGGTGGCTCATGGAAACTACTTAGTAACATCTAGTAGTGTGGATGTTATTTTCATTCACCTTGGTGAATATGGGAAAGCCATTGTGATGCACAATGTTCATGTTATGATTCTTGCCTAGGTGTCTTTGAGAGATCCTTTTTTGAGAGAGATGATTAAGACATGAAACATTGGGGCAAGGTCGATTTCTTTTAGAGAAGTGGTGGTGGGATTCCAAAATATTCATTCTTATTTTTTATAATCATCTATGTGATGTGTTTTCAGAGTTTCCAGGGTGAGGATGTGAACATAGTATACCTATTTAGGTGATAGTTTATTTTAATATTTTTTCACTATGCTTTATTAAGAATTCCTTATTTTTTCACAAGAATATATTGGGAGGATCATACTGGGTATACTATTATACTCATACTACATTATATAAACTATTTTATGGTCACATGTTGTAGGTTATAGTTCATGTTTGTTACTATAAGCTTGGGGTTTGCAGGATTTGTTCATGTTTCGTTGCCATTGTCATTTTACTTTTCATTGTAATTTTATTTTTTCCCTTCAGTTGAAGTAGTTCTTCATGACATTATTTATGTGTACATTGGATTTATTTTATACTGTAGTATTAATATGAGTTATTTTGTGTCTATCATGTCTCCAAATTATTCTTGTGTTCAATTTGAGGGAAATGTCACCCAACGATGTGTTTAATATACCCTCAGTGAATGTCTCAATCCCGCGGCCCACTTGGGGTGGGACTCGGGGGGTCATTATCTCACACCTCACATTTCCAACCCAAGGGGGGTAAATATTATGGGGATTGGGTCGTGACACATGAATCCATCATTGTTTTCAACCTTTTTTTTTCTAATAATAATGGAATGTGGTCATGGTCAAATTATTCTATGGGAACCTCAACACGTTCATCAAAATTTCCCACCACACATTTTTATGTTCGTTGTTATTAGCACATGGGTTTTGGAAATTTGACAATTCAAGTATTTATTAGGGAATAAAAATCCTATATTCCGGTGTAATTCATTATGAATTTTTGGATCCATTTTTTCTGTTTGATCAAGTCATGTTATGGGATGAAGCTAATTGAAGTTGGATTGGGAGGCCCATACAGTGACATGAGATGTGACAGCTACCACATTTGAGATAGAAGCTCAAATTTTCAGCCACCGAAGTAACACAACTATATTTTTTTTAATTATTCTTTCATTTTGAATAAATATAACATTTTATTTATTTTAAATTACATGCAACACTAATTTTAGATTATGTTAAAATTGACAATGAATTTTAACTCATAGTATACACAACATCATGTTTTAAAAAGCAGTGATATAATAAGAATATTATTATTTAAACGTGGTCATTATAACCTAGAAATTAAAATTAATGATATTAAAAATATTTATTTATTTATTATTTTTTATTATTTTGTTTATATAAAATTTATGATGAAATTTTTTTATAATTTTTTAGTATAAAATTCTTTATATATTATGAATATTCTATTTTCTCAAAAAAAAAATTGTTTCTTATTATAATTTGGGATTAATAATATTATTAATTTGTCCAAAATTTTGAAATTGAATTTTCTAAAATATAATTTATTATTGAAATAAACATGTAAAAATTTTATTTTGGTTAATTATTGGATTTTTATGAAATGATTATTTTTAAAATGAGTAGTAAAAACTATGGGTTTTATTTATAAAATCTATTATTTTAGTAAATTTATAAGGATATTTAATGTTTTTAAATGAATTTATACCAATATTGAGATCAATTTTATTTCCATTAATCCAATTTAGTCCATTTAATTCAATTTTATATTGATTAGTTATATGAAAAAATTTCCTCCTCGTGAATATTTTATCTATGGACAACACTTTCTAATTGATTTTTCTAGATTAATTTTAAATTAAAACTTCACAATTATATGAAAGGGTTTCTTTAATAATTTACTTAATAGATAGAAAAAATATTTTTTATATTTTATATTATGATCAACATAAATTTAGATCATTACAAATAGTAAAATTATTAAAATTTAATTACTATGGTTACAGTGTAAATGGGTTCACCAGTGGATTAAAATAAAAATATAATATATAAAATGATCTATAATCGTTTAAAACACAAATTGGATAAAAATATATCATAATTTTATATTTTAGTACCTCTAAGGGTCTTTTTTATATCATTTGTGTTTGAGGAAAATGTGGGTACCACCTTTTGTTTAAAAAAATTATTTTTGTGCCACTCACAACACTTATAAAATCACACCCATATCCTCTCCCCTTCACATTTATAATACACCTTGGATCTATCAAAACATTCCCAAATCACATAAAATCTACCCTAATATCATTAAATAACAATTTAGTTGGTCATATATCAATCTTATGATGTATTTTTGGGCAAAGGAAACGGTGTTTTCCATTGAAGTGGTTACATCCCAAACAAATCATTTTATTTTATTTCATTTTCAACATACTTCAATTATTTTTAATCCATAATTATATTATGTCCTCAGTATATTACATATATATATATATATATGTTTTTATATCAAGCCAATTACCTAAAACTATCTCATATTCACTTAAATGGGAAATGATAACATCACTCTTCTAAATGATAGACTACAATATCATGAATTGATGTATCATTTTTTACATTATCAAATGTCATAGATGTATATAATGGAGGATATAAAAACATATATATTTGATACTTGTAACATAAATATAAGTTAGTTTTAATTATATCACATATACCTTACTATATTCCATTCCTTGAGGTATACGATAACATAATTCAAGTGTACAACGTAACTACCACCCCAAGAAGTGATGTGATTTTTTATTCACTAACAATTTCCATAGAAGATAGTTAAGAAAAATGTAACTAAAATTTATTATAAAGATTAAATAAAAATTATTATGTATTGGTAATATATTATTTACCATAATTACCTTTTGACTGTCGAGAAAATGGAAATAGATTTCATTTGTATGTACTTCCTAACATCTACATGAACATGTATTTCATTTTCTATCTCAATAATTTATTGATTAAAATAAATAATATATAATGATTATATCTTATATTTAAATCATTGAAAAATATCTAGTTTTTTAGGTATCAATTATCATGTTATGGTTATTGAAAATAAAAATTCAAAACATAAATGAAAAAAAACCTAACATTAATATAGAATTGTTAATAGTCAGGTAATAAAATGAAATAAATAAATAATTTATGGTAGATATAAATAATTTTAGTTTTTTAATAGATTTTTAATGTACATATATTCCTTATATAGGATGCTTGATCATGTATGAATAAAAATGTGACTTATGGTTAGTGATTCTAATCTCACATTAAATATCTGGGACACACATTCCATAACCACCAGATGATTATTTTATATAGTGTATATACATTACATGAATTAATTTTATTATTAATATCCTGATAATTATAGGTATTTAAATATTTATTTATGTTAATTATGGATTTAATGTCCTTTTTATTCATCATAGCATGGCATTGGTGGTTTCCCCCTCCTCATGTGCTCAGGACCCTAGAAATTTCCACATATATTTTCATCCCTATGGTTGCTGTGAAGTCAAACCTCCCGGCATGCCTTCAATTGGATTTTGATACTTGTGTCATATTGGTTGATTTATCATGAAGGATTTATATAATTTCTCTTAACTTCCGTGGATTATCATATGGTGTCATATGATTAAAAGAATGTGTCATGATTAAAAAATCATATAAATGATTTTTCATTATTATGCAGTTTTACACTAGGATTATTGTTTCTTAGATCATTTTTTCAGTATTAATAAATTGATATTACAAAAAGGAACCATGTTTATAAATAATTACATAAAAATGAAAATTTTTCCTCTTGTGAAACCTATTGTTATGTTTCATGGAATTGAAATCATTATTACTATGATCAAACAATATTTAGATGTTATTTATCATACTAAACATAAAATTGTGAAATAGAGGGAACAACACATTTTTTTATTTCTTTATAATTCAATATCGACCCCATTTAAGTGGTTACACAGATATACTATTCAGCGATAGATATATTAGTACTACTTGAAATGTATTTTTTATTATACATTTTTCTATTTTTCAAAAATAAATAAATAAGTATGTCTATAATATATTAGAATATGTAGATCAATGGTGGATCCTTATTATGAATATGAATCAGGAAGAGGTAATTGATTAAACGAATTGGTGGATTTTAAGAGGATATTTATTATTATGTACATTCCACAAACTCTACAAACAAGGATAAAAATATAATTTTTGAAGGATGGTGATTATATTAGTACATATGAAGCTAATTTTAAAAATATTTCATGTTACTCTTATTGTTTTAACATTAGTCCAGAATGAAAAATTGTTCAATTCATTATTTTTTAATAACTCTATAATCAAAATAAATTTTTTATAATAGACTTCGGTATCTTCATTGAAATAATTTAATACAGACTAATGGTAGAAATGGAAATTGTTGGTTCTGAACAAACCCCTACTTTGGATAAGAAATTGAAGATATAGTCCCATTAAAACAAGAATAAATGACATTGTGAAAATATATTTGAGCCACATAAATTCATAAAACAAGGGTAGAATAAATGTGGTGAATTCTTAAATGGAATAAGAGTGTTTTACAAGTTTGGTAAATATACCCATTGATAAAATGATTATAGATGTTACACAAAGTGTCAATTATGTGAAATAGATTCAGAGATAGCTCTATTGAATGTACAACCCACACTCTACTATTTTATGTTCAATTGGTTTGGGAATTGTGACAAAAAATTTCAAATATATGTGATAATATGGATTATAAGACACAAAAACCATTTAAGAAATATGAAAAAATGGGAAGGCTTATGCGATCACTATGGTTGAAGTGAATCATGATCACTAGGGATCAATTTTTCTCTCTTCCTATATTGTATATTTAGTGTTTCATTTTGAATGAATGAGCTCTATGAAAATATTATTAGTGATTATTTAGTGAAATCATATATGATTATATCCCACTTCATGGATTCAATAATACATAAATCACATTTGATATTCCATTAGTATATAGATGAACCTAATTATCTAATTTTTTCATAAGATGTTATCTAATATAAGGAATAAATGGTGAATTATTATTTTTTATTTTATATGTATCCATGAATTATTTTATTTATATTTATGGATACCATCATCGTTTAATGAGTTTATATTTGATCATAATTTCAAATTCATTGAATCTCTATTTTAGGTTTTATGTGATGGATGGTTATCATAAATGAGTACATTTTATGAGACAATTATGGGAATACAACCCTTTGTATTGTGTCAATTTTCTTGATAATGTTATTTGTGGACTTATTCTTTTACGCAATGTTGAACTATGATTTAAGGTGCTGGTAACCATTAGGGATTATCTTAAAAATGATGTTGAGGTGATTATGGGCTATATAATATTAGCTTATGAATTTTGAGAATTTTGATTTGATCTGAGAATATTTCCCAATAGGTCAACATTATTGAATACACATTTTTTAAGTGATACATTTTCATAAATTAATATGTAATACTTAATCTTGTCATGAATAGGATCATGAATTAATATTTTGGAAATATACTTAGTAGGATAATTATATGGAGTTCATTTTAAGAATTGCGTATCATCCTCAAGATATTGGTCAGTCTAATAGAAGAAATAAATCCCCACATGATATGATATGATATTTTTATTTAGATTTTAAAGGTTATTGGGATCAACACCTTCGTAAATTTTATTTATATTAAAACAAAACCAATCACCATACCATTTAGATGGCCCCTTATGAAGCCCTATATAGAATTAATTATAGATCTATAATAAACAAGATTGATGGAAGAGAAACAACACAATTATTATATAATATTGCATAAGAATTGGTAGGGAGGGTATGAGACATTTTTAACACATCAAGGAAGATCTTATTCAGCAAAAACATTATATTGACAATGAAGGATGTGATCTAGAATATTACATTGGTGAAAATCTATTCCAATTAATATCTCTATTAAATATTTCCATGAAATTTGTAAATAAATGAATGGTACACAAAAGATGCATTATTCAATTTTAGATTATTGATCATATTGATGATGTATCATACAATTTGGTTCTTCCAACAAATTCCTCTCATGTATCAAATGAGTTTCGTGAATCTCTCCTTCATATATACATACATGATCCTTCACATATTATAAACTCATATTTCATACCACTACATATGGTTCTTTTTTATGAGGAGTATCTAGAGGGGATTTCTTATCAGGGGGAGAATTTTTTTTAAATAAGACTGCTGCCCTGGTCAATTTTATATTGTGAAATAACATTGTTGATGACGTTATGTGTGAAAATATACATGCAATGAGGTAGATGTATCCACTGTTTTTGCTTCAAATGAGATCAATTGAGATGGATAAATTACATTTATGGGTGGTATAATTTTACACATATATATTTTTTGATAAATATTTTTCAAATATATTTACTCTTTTTGATATTTTTTATTACATGGAATGTTGAGTTTATCTTGTGTTACATGAAACTGAGTGTTTTAACTAATCATGATATATTATTAATATTTATCATTAAACATAACCACTAAAACTTATCCATTATGATTAATGATATAAATAGTTAACAATAATTTTAATATATTGTGTATATTATTTTTTATTAGGATTTTATATTGATTAAAACTTTCCTAATTATCAAGATATGTATTTATATTGTTCCAAAATACAATATTCTCAAAAAAAATTATTTTTTACTATTTTTCAAACATATAATAATATCAATCATTTAAAAAATATGAAAATTAAATTTAAAAAATAATTATCTTTATAATCTTCATTTCAAATTTATATTGAGAATAATTTTTGGGATTGTTGTGAAAATAAAAAAATTTCAATGAATAATAAAAAATAATGAATTTTGTTTAAAAAAAAACTTTAGTTTAAAAAACATGTATGGTTAATTTTTTTGTCAAGTATATCTAAAATTAAAGTTAGATCAGTTACGTAACAATTAATCAATTTTATTTCATTTTAGTTGATTTCATATGCAATTATTATTATAAATCGTTATCTACTAATGAATTTTTTTTATTGAAAACCAGTTTCCCATCTCATGTTTATGATTACTTTTAAATCAAATATTTCTATTTTGTGGATAATATTTGTAGAATGGGATTAAATATTTTTAAACATAATGAAATTTTATAATAAATTCAACAACTTTTTTGACCATTATGAAATGTGAAATCATAAAAATTCATTGACCATAGTTAATGTGAAAATTTGTTTATTAGGGTGTTAAAATAATTTAATAAGGATTAAAATGACTAAATCCAACTAAAAACAAATTTTTTGGAAATATTTTGACCTTATGACTTTTAATATACAAAATGGTCCACATAGGATCCTTGAGGTATGATAAAAACATGCGTAAACATTTCACATTTCCAAAATTACATGTGTGTCACACCTCTCACTTATATAAGTCCAACACATTGATATATAATTAAAAATTACAAAACCCATTGGTTAATCCATTAAATAAACAAATCAACTAATTTCATCCCTCATATCCTCTTATTTACCTTGTTTTGTCCAAAAATCTAACCAAGGAAGGATTTTTGTGTATAACAAAAGTTGTTTTATGAAGAAGAGGTGTGGTCCCTAATAAAGCTTTTCATATATTTTGTTCTTTTACATCTCCAAAATATTTTTTAATTTTTTTAATAACATCATTATATTCCATATAAAATTTGTTTCATTTAATGTCATCACATAAAACCATCTCATCTTCCGTCAAATGGTATATGATGGAATCACTCCATTGTACGCTGAACTACTACCTCATGAACCAATAAAAAACCTTTTCTCTCAACACTTGTCATAGTTTGTTATAATTTTCTATATAATAAATATATATATATATATATATATATTGTAATATAAATAACCTTATTGAATTATTATATCACATATATCTTCTTACATTCCATTTCTTAGGGGATATGAAATCATTTTCCATTTGTACGGTGAACTTCCACATCATAAAGAGATGTGATTAATTTTTCACAAACACTTATAATGAAAGGTAATAGGGGTAAATTTATTCAATATAAGAGAATTATATGAAATTAATTTTTTCTAATTTTAATATATAATTTACCTTTCTTTCATTACTTTTTTAGGAAAATGGAAACTATATTCACTAATACAGTTGATCTATCATCTCCCAGAACAACGTGTTTAATTTTATATCAAAAACATCTAGGGATTACTAAAAATGAATATAAAATGAATGTATATGATATTCATTTCATTCTTAAAGTACTATATATAATGTTACAATCATATATGTATGAGGATACAATTTTTTTTAGCATAAGTGAAAAACAAATCAACTTTTAATTGAAGCATTACTTGAACATGGAATTGTTAATAAATGGGAAATAAAATATCATAAGTAAACTATATTTTTTATAATATATATAATTATGGTCATATAATATATTTATAATACACTTATATTTATTATATAGGTGGTTTAATTGTTTTTTATGTAATTAGAGACATAGGGTATTGTATTTTTGTCTAACTTTTATTTTTAATGATAAATATTCTATATTCACCATGTATTTATTTTATTTTGGGAATGTACTACCTAAAAACTATTTATATATTCATTCCTGGAAAATTATTGGTATTTATATATCTATTTTTTGATCTCACATTCATGGGGGTTATTATTCAATAATACCAATGTTTAATGTGTTTTGTGATACAATCTCACCGCTTATCATTGAAGATTATGATAATGATTTTGATGATGATGTCTTGTCACTGAAACCTCAAGAATCACATTAAATATATTCTTATATGTTTTTTTCATGATAATAAATGTTTTCTAATAAATTTTTCTCTATTTATGAACTCAATATTCTTATAGAATATATTAAAATATAATAATCAATTTTTATCTATTTTGTCGAAAACCATTTTACTTACACAACTATATTTTCATAAAATATTTTCAAAAATGTGTTAAACATAGTTGACATGATTTATTAATATAATTTTTACACATTTTTAACATTTTAAAATTATTCCTATGAAGGAAACTTCATATCATTTTAATAATTATGTATGATTGATTTTTATGTAGAATGTTAAAGGAATAATTATTTTAATGTGTAAGATATTTCCACCCATTAGTAGCAATGAATGTTTTGAATAATATTTTATAATTTTCAAATATTAATTTAAAATATAATTATTAACCAAATTTTTTATGCAATTTTAATTTATAATTTTTATTTTAAAATAAAATTTATTTACCTCAATATATATTATACATTTATTTATTTGCCTCATTTACATATTTAAAAGGATATTATAAATAAATTTATTTAAAAAATGGATTATTATTTAAAATTTTATTTTTTAAAGTAGAAAGAATATTTTACTTCTAATTTTTCCCATGGCATATTTCAATGACATCTTCCATATATGATGACTTCCTTCATCATTACACAAACATTAATAGTGATATGATTCATGGATACCATTATTATTCCTCCTCTAATTTATTTGGGTTTATAATTAGAAGATATTTGGGACAATGTTTTCTCATTGATGATTTATACCGCACTGAAATGGTTATAAAACCTATTTCTCGTCTATGTGTTATACTATAATGAAAAGTTTGTCAAAACTCTTTCTCTCCCATGGGTTTTACAATTATGGAATGTCTTATGAATGATATTTAATTTGGTGGGTTCTAATATGATGAATTAATAATGAAGTCCTTTGGTTTTCATGGGTTTCTTTATCATAAAAGTGTTATGAAGCTTAATTATTTTCATGGGTTATGATATGAAGAATATTTAATAATCATGTGATGCACTTATTTATGGTTTCATTATTATATATTGGTAATGTTATAAAAAATTATTGATGTTATTTTATAAATAGGGAGAGTGGTTACATTGCAACCAATGTACATTGAGATCTATTTCACTATCTAATGCATTTTTATAGATATATATCTCATGGGATAATCATTAATATAATGGAGAGTAAACATATTTCAGAATGTGGCTTTACACACTATGTAAATATTGGGAGTGAACTAAGACTTATATAATGGTTTTGGAAGTGAACCATGTAAAACACTTTTATTTTTTCCAATATTTGTTTCAAATTAATTTAATATTGTAAATATAATTCATTTCAAAAAACCTTTAATATTTCATTTATTATATAAAATCACTTATTTATTCTTTACTTATATATAGAAATATTTTAGGATTGAACTAAGAGAGACACATAGAATATATTTTGGTACATAAAATACTTTATTTTCTTTGAATTACACATAGTATGAAGACACATCGATAACATGTGTAACATATAAGAACATGTTTTACCATATTACAAAATACTATTAATATTATTGTTGAAATATTAATATAGTGTTAACCTTTTCATTTTAATAAAATATATGAATAATATTAAGTAAATTTATAAAATTTAATTTTTTAAATGAATATAAAAAAATCCATTGGTTGTCATCTTAGTAGAAATGAATGTCATAACTTTTTTAAAATAAATTAACTACTTCACTAAGAATACTATTTCTCTTTTTACAAACAAAATTTTATCCCATAAAATAAAATAAACAACATTTAATGAATTTGTTTTATTAAAACATATATAATATAAATTCATCCAATATTTTTGACAATAATCCAATATTTTTTATAGTTAAAAGTTAAAAATAAATTAAATTTGATGACTAAAAATATGAATTTTTATAAAAGGAACCTTTAATATTTTTTAATGGTGACGTAATTTAATATTTTTTTTGAAATTTATAATTATTATTTGAAAAACCTATCCAAATTTCTGAAACAATAAAAAAATTACATTGAGAAAATTTTAGTTATTTTCTAAGATGATTCATTTTTTATGTATAGTGAAAAACACTGATATAAAATTTAAAACATATTTTCCTTCTAAATAATTATTAATAATAAATAATATTTTTAATTAGAAAAAAATTTTCAATTGAACAATTTTACATCAACTAATCTTATTTTATCCATTTTAATTTATTTCACATTAAAGTTGTATATAAAAATATTTCAATATTTTGACCATTTTTACAATAAAAACCAACTTTGTTGTCTCGTCCACAGGATTAAATTTAAATTATTCTATACTACATATGTTTATTGAATTTCTAAAAATTAAATCAATATTTGGAAGCAGATTTAAATTTAATGTATAACATGTTCAACTTAGTTTTTGGCTAAAATATAAGTGAATGTTAATAAAAACAATTATAGTAATTAAAAGAAAACATATCTTATCAAATGACGAAACTTAAAGGCCCAGAATTACCTATAAAAATTTCCCAAGGAAATAATATTTTTATATTTCAACCCTTTCCTTTAGATGATATTATTTTGACTTGTATCGGAGCCAATTGACATGGGAAACATGTGGGTAGAAGTGCCTTTTAAAAAACATCATGAATGTCACTCGCTATATACACTATAAAAAGAAAATCATCTCTCCCAAATATTTAAATTTCTCATTCCCATTTTCTTGGAATTACTAGACAAAAATATCCTCCAAAATACCCAAAATTATTCATATATTGTTCCATTTTTAGTAAATCCAAACAAAGAACCCCTTTAGTGAAATCCAGGAGGAGTAACCAAAATAATAGGTAACATCCTTCCAAAAGATCTTTTGTTTTATTTTTAATCTCCACCTCCAAGAATCTTTTAATTCTTGGATTATATTAGAACATAAATATCATAAATATACATAGATTTTTTTTTCTAATAGTTCAACCTAATCATATAATCAAATCCATATACTATGAATTCAATATACTGTTTTTGGGTGCAGAGGACTACAACATCACAAAATAATGTTGTTAATTTTTCATTACCACATATCATGTTGAGAATAATGATTTATATACAATTTTGGTATGATATTTATCACATTTATTATACTTATATATAGCATTCTTTAATTAAAAAATAAAATTAACTTCATGCTTTCGATTTTGTGTAAATATTATAACTTCATTTGTGGACATGGGGATTACCACCTCCAAAAACATTTCTGGTTCATTCACACATTAGATGGAATGTATTAAGGATGGGTTTAGTAAAATTATATTATTTATATATATAATACTAATGATACTATAATATATATATATATAATTTACATTATTTATTTTCAAACGATGAAAATGAAGAATGTGCATGCATACGTTCAACCTACCATATCCAAGAACAATTTATTAGATTACATATTTAAATCATTAAAATTTTAGTGTATATATTTATTATAAATTTTTTTTCCCTTTTAATACATTAAAATATTTCAATATATATTATTAAAGCTAGATGCTATAATGGAGTGTGATTCGGATTCCTGATGTACCAGTAATAAATTTTATAATATTATTTAGTATATATTCACTATTTATGTGAATGAAATGGGATAATTCTGAAATAGTATCCCAGCTCATAAATCCAAGGGAACATTTGAGTTTGGAAAATGGAGTTTAACCTAGGAGAGACATTACTTTTTTCAGAACAAGATTTTTTTGAAGAAGTCACTGAGGGTGAATTCTTAAAAAAAATATTTTATATTATATTATTTTAGAGGTTAATCTAAATATATATTTAATGGGGAGTTAAATTGGAAATTTGAGGCTACTTTTGAGTTCGTAATATATTATTTTCCCTGCGTGTAACCAAATTTGATAGAGTGTGGGATGTTCAGATCCCCAAGACATTGACTTCTTTGGTTAATCAGTTCTATGACCTAATATAAATAATTCATTAAGGGATCCTAATTATGGTTTCCTACTAATACTACCACCGGTGGAATACTCTCCTCCTATCATCGCTTTGGTGATTCAATGAAGAAGCTTTGAAAGATCACAAATATCATTGGAAGAAGTGCTACTTGACAATGAATAAATCCAAATAAATATTTGATTTTTTATTTGGAGTCCATTATCCATTCTAGAATTAAAAAATTTATTTACATTAGATCTCATCTTTTTAAACATCATTGTCGATGGAAAAACTAACATAGTCTCCCATCGATCAATATTTCAGTCCCATTTTTTTGTTCTACCTCCTTTATTCAAGAAATTCATCGTTACGTTTTAGAATATATAAAAAATAGTGGAATGTTTAGTGGGCCATAGATTAGTGTATATCATGGTCCAAGAATACACTATCTCCATTTTAATCAAGTTTTAGGCATATTAAGAGGAACATTAGTTCCTGTAAGGGACAACAAGCGAGTCTGTGGTCGGCAATGATGCATGATAGGAGGTTTTAGTATATGTGGCATCTAGTGACCACATCCAATGACATGGTGAAAGACGGATAGACAATTGGGGCCTAGGTGTCCCAGGTGGGCCGTGATGAAATGAGCAAGACAAACCAGATTGAGATGATCCCGGGCCGGACATGGGTCAAACTTAGGGTAGTCGGGTCCAAACCGTATTGCGGTCAACCATGGAGGAGGGCCAAAAATCTATAGATGATTGATATTCCATTGTTACAATGACCATTTGGCCACATAGAATGTGGTTAACCACGATGACTGGTAAGTGTAGTATGTGGATTAACTATGGTGGTCGATCCACAGACAGCCAGTCCGTAAGAGGTTGATTGCGGTGATATACTGTGTTGACCAGTTGGTGCGACTAGTGGATCGACTATAGAGGTTAATGAATATATGGTCATTCCACATGTCGTTGACTGGTATTGTAGGTGGACTGATTACGGCGATCATCCCATGGTCTGTCAGTCCCGGGTCACGAAAGGGCTTCGAGTGGTAGCTACAAATAGTCATAACTTCTAATCAGAGCGTCCAATAAATTTGATATCAATAGAAATTTTATTCTATTTATGAGATGAAACTTTGAGTGTATTTTGATGATTTATCAGTCAAGGCTAATGTGTGGGCCCCATGATGTACCAATCGGGCATGGTGTGGTGAAAATCACAATTTTCTCCATTTTCGGATTTAGGATATTATAAAAGGTTATCCTACATGTTATTATGAATAGATCATGATAGTGACATCCTTGGAATCTTTCGAATAACGAAGAAACATGTTCTGAGATGGATTATTATTCAAGAGGTGATTGATGAATGTGGTGTTCAATAATGGATATTAGATATTTCTGAGTCGAACTCCCCTTATGGAAAAGGCAGCGGGTCCTCGATGAAATCTGTTTAGAAGCACCCATTAGTAGGGCGTGGGTCCTCTATAATAAATTCAGAGGGGAAGCACCCTACTGTGTAGGGTGTGGGTCCTCAAGGTCCATGAGTGGATCCCCCTTGTGATACTATGTAGAAATGTTTCCTAAAAATACTATTATATTTGAACCCACTGACACACATGGGTGTGGGTACTCTACGACTACAGTTAGAGTGGAAACCCTTAGACCCCCTAGGACATGGTTATTCTATATAGAGTTCGCACCATCCAACTATACAGATCAGTGGTAATATGTTGTTTTATGTACCTCTGGACTAATATGAAAGAGGTAATTTTTTCCCAAAAAAGACACATCATTGTGATGTGACCTAAAACCATGTGAGGGAGTTAATGCTGCCCAAAGATGATAGTATAATGTTGTGCTGATTGAGAACCTTTTCACTAGCATGTATAGAAAAACTTGTGGGATGATAAGAATAATTTATTAATACACTGGGGAGTTTTTGGTGACACTTCTTCTTGGGATGAGCTATGAATGGGAGTTACTTGACCCTCACATTTGGGCTTCTTCTAACAAATCCCACATATATATATCATGTTTTCTACACACTTAGTTTGGGATCAAACAATACTCTTTCACTATTCCTTGTTTGATATACTGTTTTCATATTCAGTGTATCTCTGACATATCCCATATTAGATTTTATGGCATTATATTGGTTATTTTTATACTCACACCTCCATTATATTTTCCTTCACATGTAATTCCTTATTTAGAAAACATACAGGTTGATTGCGACTTAGGAGGCGCTTAGGGATATGGGGTTCTTAGACTGCATACTGTATTCATCACTTGAGAACAAGGAGCAGGGCTCTCATATCTATAATACATTTCATGTTTCTTTTTGTTTGGAGACTTTTCTAGTTTGTCATGTATTTTTTCCAAATAATTTTCAATTTACATTGTTGTTCTTTTTCTGTTTAGAATTCCAGGCATTTAGGGTTTATATAGAGATGTGTAGAATCTTTTACTCATTCCCCTCATTGCCTTTAAATTTATTTGGTTGTGTGTTTCCATACAGATATATAGGAAATTTCCTCACAATGTTATTTGAGGCTTTGACACTTGAATCTACCTCATAGCATATGTAGGTGGGATTGGGGTAGTTTTGGATCTATCCATGGCATGGGTTGGGTCATGAAAAATTTTTATCAGGGGAAGTTCATTCCATGGAACTTTTTTCAATTATTTCACCATAAATTTATTGGTTATATTTTGGAAAATCGTCTCAATGTATTTTTATGGTGTCTCTATGGATAGGGAGTGTATTGATAGTGTGGGTGGATGATCTATCCATTCATCAAGACCTTAATTACTCTCATGTCATCTCAGAATACAATGAAATTTACTGTAGGGATCAATGCTACATGAATCTTATAGTATTTATTTTTTAAATTTCTTTATATATTTCTATCCCCATTTTTTGAAATATATATATATATATATATATATATATGATTATCTAACCTTGATACTCCTTGACAACATTCTGGATGCCTCAGCGACGCCAACCAGTTTAGAAGCTTGTTCTGGTTCCTAAAGACAACCCTTTGAGCTATGAGGCCTTAGTTCAAGGTAAGTAATGTGTTCCCCTTCCCCATGGTGGGTAGTTAGAAGAACATATACATTTTTAGTAGCAGATAGTCCCAGTATAGTAGGTTAATTATTTTTGCAGGCTGAACATACTCTATGTGTTCTTGTTCCATAAACCATTGATGTTTTTAGGTAAGAAATATCCTCATGTAGTAGAAGATTTTTTTAATTGGAGTTCCACCACATAATGTTTTTTTCAAATATCATGGATTATATAGTGAATTTGGAATCCAATTTTTTCATGGATATGTTGGATGTTGGTGGAATTTGATTACTCAGATGCACAATTAATCATAACTCTCATGGTATGACTTCCCACATGTGTTACATGAGGAGAATTACCCCTCTAGTTTATGATCCATTAAGATTTAAGATCATCTACAGATTCAACAGGGTGGGATGATGGTGTCAGAAAACTCAGATTGGGTCATAGACATGACTTATTAATCAATATACATGGTCTATGACTATTACATTTGATCGCCAAATTTTGAGTAGGGACTCTACAGAGTGATCCATGCTAGCATAGTACCCATGTGCACTAGCACCTGTGCTGGGGTGCTGGAATGAACACTAGTGTTTTGAATATTCCAATCTAAGTTACTCTAGTTCACTTGGAAAAGGAGTGGATGCTACAAAGATGATAATTCTTTGGTCGTTGATAGACGTCATTTGATAGGATCTCGACCTAGGAGGCATCCCCATGAGCAAGCTCATGAACATGGTCATGTGGAACTAGGGAAGTGTAGTGAACTGATATATACTAGGGAGGTATGGGGGAACTATTGTGATGGATGAGGTCACATTGAATGAGATTAACCTACCAGAGGTGCTGAACCTCCAAGGAATATAACATATGGACCACCACGACAGAGATAACACATTTACCAATGATCTCCCAGGCGAGGACAATGTTGTCCCTATATAGGTGGTTAAGGAAGAGGAGTAGGAGGAGATAATATTGGGGGAAGAAGATATGATGTTCTCCCAGCACCACCACTAGGCACCCAATGTTAGGCGTATGGAGCTGATAGGTGGGGTCGTAGACAGTTTCATGCTATAAATGTCCAAGATCCCATAGTGAATGGGATGATTTGAATTACAATTTCTGTTTATTCTAAACTATCTTTAATATTTTTAAACACATTTTCAATCGAAATTTTTTACTCATTACTCCTCGAACGAGAGTTAAATATACTTGTAGATGCACTAGAACTTCATCATTGTCTTGATGTTCGAATAGGGATAACATACTCTATATCATTCATCTGATGGAAGTGCCAGCTATATCATGGGGGATAGAGGTTCTATAGGTACCCACTGGTCATAAAAATGGAACACTAAAAAATCATCTTCAAAATGTATTGGTTTTTCATGGTTTGATCCCAAATCAACTATCTCCATAGACTAGTCAGATGCTATGTGCTGATGGTACAAGGTTCTCTTATATTGGTGAAAGAGACCACATAGTTGGACAAGTAGGTGCATTGGGTAGGAGGATACACTCTATGACCCATTAGTTAGCAAGAATAACCCTTTTGTGGTAGACTCTTCAGGAATCTTGGATCCTACAGTTTTAGATGATTATATTTACGTCTTCCCTAATAAATTCTGAGACTACCTCCAAGGTGGGAGTTGGAGTATTGTTTTAATGTGAAACTAAGGACTACCCTAATATCTACTTTGGGATAACATATAAAACTCATAGAGCTCCAAGAGCTACGGTTATATTAAGAGGACCTTCAAGATAATGGTTTCATCAGACATAGTGTATCCCCCAGGGAATGTCCATTTTTTTCATGACGAAAAGGGATTAGAGAATACGACATTGTGGGGATTATGATCTGTATTCAAAACCGTGATAAAGAGAAAAATACCCATTTTCGTAGACTGATAGCCTCATGGACTAGTTTCAAGATTTGAGATGTTTCTACAAGATTAATCTTAGGTTCATATAAAACTAGTTATTGGTCTGAAAGTTTAATATTCTGAAATTGGATTTTTGATGCTACTATGGGAATTATGAGTTATCGTCATTCCCATTGTTGTGAAAAATTCCCCCATCATTTGTATGGACATCATGAACCAGATGATCTAGCCCTATATGGATCAGTCTTTTATTCTCTTCATCAATGAAATACTCTTCCAGTCTACATCAATGGGGGAGAATGTGGTGTACTTATAGATTTACATCATGAGAATGAGCATTATATAAATATTAGGAACTTCTAGTTCGAGATATATAAGGTCCACTTTTTGAGGCATGTCATTTCCCAATGAAGATTTTCCCAGGATCCAGTAATGATTGAAGCAGTTCTTTCTTGGGGGCCACCAAATAATGTGTTATAAGGGTGAATATTTCTTGGTTTTGTCAGGTACTACATGATATTTTTGGGACCCATATCTATTATCATATCCCCTTTCCATGTCTAATGTGAAATTTTAAACCGTATAAATTTTATGAGTAGATCTGGAAATCCTTTGAGGAGATGTGTTAGAGGGAGATGAGTGATATAATTTTGGGACTACAGAAGGTAGGTGTTGAGTTCATTGTGTATTTTTATGTCTCTTGGTGTTGGCTCTATTGTGTGGTCAAGAAAAGACAGGTAATCTTCATATATGGGTCATGGCAGTTGAGACCCCATAGGAAGAACTATGGGACTCATTAATTCAAGATAAAAGCGTTAAAATTTAAATTGATTTTGTAGAGGAAGTAAATTCTGAGAGAACATTTGGTGGTTCCTCATACCACCAGAGCCTTAGGTACTTTTTCACCTAGAAATGCTGAAATCAAATGTAGGGACAGTGGTTGGAGTTGATACAGGACTACGACTTCATGATAGTTTATACATTAGTGAAGGGAAATGTTGTATCATATTACCTTATTAGGAATTCTAATGAATTCCTATTATGAGAAGATTTAGTGTAGTTAGAATACCTATAACTGACCCTAGTAGTGTATGAGGGTTCATGTTTTCTATAATTGATGGTACTGAATCTTTTTCTCATTTATCGTGTGAAAGGGTCCCAGCTAGGAGACATTGACTGTGATATTTTTTGGGATCATATTTATTCATAAGATACACCATAAGGATATTATGAATGATGGAATCAATATATATATGGTTCCATGGGAAAAAATTGGTTCCCATCTTGATGCAGGATGTGGTGAAGCCATCGTTCCACACTTCTCCTTTAGTTGTACATCCCGGTGTGGGGAAGACATACATAGATCAACATCTTTAGTGTTAGTGATATGGTAGAATATGAATCATAGATATGTTTATCTTAAAATTAAACACATTTTAGTAGGTAAAGTATGAGAATCAGGTTTCATGGGTATATTGCATCCCCTTGAGATTTAGGAGTGGAAATGGGAAAACATGTCCTTGGACTTCATTACAGGGCATCTGTGCACAACGAAGGGACCTGATGCCATATAGGTGATATTAAAATAACTCATGATGTTGATGTAGTTCCTTTCTCTTTGGGAGAAATGTTCAGTGGTGAGTTAGGGGTGATGATATGTATGGGAGATCACCCACTATCATAGGGTACCCTTGATGATTTTCTCGAACCATGACATGTGGTTTACATCACAGTTATTCAGATTACTAAAAGATTCATTCAAGACCATATTGTGAATGAGTACCTGTATTCACCCTCAAATCGATGGGCAGACTGAGCACACTATCCAGGAGCAAGAGGATATACCAAGGGTTTATGTGTACGATTTTGGCCAGTGCTTGGAAGATCATTTGTCCTTGGTTGATCTTGCATACCATAACAACAACCATGCTACTACTAGAGTAGAACCATTTGAGGCCATATATTGTAGACCATGAAGGTCACCTATATGATTGATGGTGTTTGGAGTGCCATCCCTCATGGGCCCAAAATTGGTGCAGGAAATGTTTATGAATGTATAGGTTGTTCGGGAATAGATGAAGATTTCCCAGAGGTGGAATAAATCCTACAAAACTCACCATCGTTGGTCCTTAGAGTTTGACCATGGAGATCATGTCTTCTAAAAAGTCTCCCAATGATGGATAATACAATGGATAGATCATAAAGGAATGCTATCTCTAATGTTTATTAGGTTGTTCGAGATCATTGAAAGGGTTGGGGAGGTTTCGTACCACATTGCTCTACCCGTATAGTTGGATTGGGTACATAACATCTTCAATGTGTCATATATGAGGAGATATGTGCAATATCTTATGCACAAAATTTACATGGGTGATCTAGAATTCAAATATGGATACACCTATTCAGAGCAACTAGTGGCGATAATTGATGGATATGAGAGAACCATACATGGATAGACCATTCCTTTGGTTTGCATACTATGGTAGAATAGAAAAAAATGAGAGAGATCCTGGTAAGTGGATTTCAAGATTCAAGAATAATAGCTTGACCTATTTTCCTAGTTTTTTTCGAGTTTGAAAATATTGACATATGGAATTATGTAGAGGTCTAGTTTTTTATTTATAATACTTTTAAATATTTCTATAAAAATTTCTAGGGCAATGTGGTGTGACACTCTACGATTCTGAGGCCCAGTGTGCTCTGAATGGATTTTACTAAAATTTTAGGTATATTTTATACTACCAACATGAAATTAATTTTATAACACTTAAATAGTAGTCCAAATCAGAAATAAAAGGGAATTATTTAGTTTGGAACGTGGGGATTACCCTATGGAAAGACAAAGCATCTGACGGTATAAGTCCTCTATAGAAAAATTCACCAAGGACCTAATTGTAAACAAAATAAATAAATTATTTTAGTTTATTTTAGATGTTAATCTGAATATCTCTTCAAAGGTGACATAGATTGGAAATCCAAGACCACTTTGGAGTTCTTAATGTAATGTTTTCCTTATGCACAACCAATTGAGAGAGGTCATGGGATGTTCAGATCCTATGACCATTGGTCGGTATAGTTATGTAGTTCCTTGACCTAATATTAATAGGTCATTATGGGTTCCTTATTTTGGTTTCTTCTTAATCCATCCATTGGTGGAAAGATCCCCTCATTTCCTCCCTTCGGTGACTCAATGACGATGCATCAACATATCACAACTATCAATGGGTTTTATTCTCATCGATAATGAACAAATCCAAATCAAGGTAGGATTATTCATGTAGATTTCATTCCTAGATCTGGAATTAGAAAACTATTTCCTTGTCCATTAAATCATTTTGAATATCATAATCGATGGCCAAACTAAAAAATCCATTGATATATCAATATTTTGATATGAGTTTGTTTTGTTCATCCACTGTTCTTCATGAAATTTGTCGTTATATTTTTTGATGAACACAAAAATATTGGATCATCGAGAGGGGAATATATTATTTTTTATATTTTTTTAAATAACCATAGATCTACTTTTATTTCATGTTTTGGGCATCAAAGTGGGTATGTTGGTTCGTTGAAGGGACTACTAGTGAGGTTGTGACCTATGGCGGTACATAACGATGACAGCGCGTGATGGGATGCAGGAATGGAGGAATTAATTGAGAGTATAAATGTTACCGATGTGTAGAGAAATATGGCCATAGAATTTGGTGGGATACAATGGTATCTACAGCTGTTAGGGACTGCATAAACTGACAAGGTGCTTGTCGGTCCAGTGGACCTAATAGGCCGAACTGAGAGAGACCCAGGCTGAATTGATGATGGAATGGGTGGTGCCCAGTTGTGATCGACTACGGTGGTCAATCACAGAGCCATGGAATTTTATAATTCCATGTGTACAATGACCACAAGTACAGCCTATAAGAAAATGACCAGTTAGTGGACCGCTGGGACTGGTTAGGGTGGAAAGTGGATCGATTATGGCAGTCGAGCCCCTGACGGCCGGTCAATGAGGTTTTTACCAAGATGACACTTCAGTGTGTAATGTTAATTGAATTTAGTGGTTGATTCCAAAACATCCATTCCAAATGTGGTAGACTATGGAGGTAGGTGGATAGTCAATGGTGGTCGACCCTCCGTCAATCAGTCATGGGCCCTGGTAATTCATCGAGCAGTAGGTTCAAGCAATATTTGATTCTAATAGGATCATCCAATTGATGTTTCGGCAGTGGCAACGTGATCACATTTTTTATTTGGACCCTTTTGTGTTATGGTTGGGAATTTATTATTTCATTCTAAGGAGTGGTCCCAATGTGGTTCTAATTGGGTATGATTAGGTGAATGCACCCATTTCACTGGATAACTGATTCGTACAACTAAAAACTTAGAGAGTGTGTTTTATGCATAGGGTGTGATGGTCAAATTTGATATGGAATTAAATTTACAATTCATGGTGTTTCAAGAACAATGCATATTTAGGAATTTTTCGATGATAGTAGTGGTTAGGCATGTGTATCAGATATTTCTATGTGGACCCCTAAAGCACGAGGACACGAGTCAATGATGACATCTGAGTAAAACCCACCATCAATGGGGAGTGGGTCCTATATAATTATATAAGAATGGATCCCCATATCCTGTATTGAGAAGTTCCTCAATAACCTATAGTGGAAATACCTTGTGAAACTATGATGTGGGTCCTCAAGGTAAACTATTATAGGGGAACCCCCTCACACACTAGGCTGCAGGTCCATAATAACTATTATTAGAGTGGAACCCCCAATATAACTAGGGTACGAGTCCCTGCATCAATTTTTCACCATCCGGATATACAGTCAATTGTGAGATGTGGTTTGATGTACTGTTGGAATCATAATAAAGTGGGATGTTTCCCCACCATGAAACATTTGTATGATGCAACATAAAACCATATGACCGAGTTAGTTCCACCCCAATGAGATTGTATCAAGGTGTGGTGATCGAGTCCCTTTTGGCTTGAATGTTTTAGGAAAACACATGGGATGTTATTAATTATTTATAGATACAGTTGGAATTTATTTACACACTTCTTTTTTAGGATAAGCTATGAGATAGATATCCTCATTCTCTCTTGTTTGGGTTTATTTTGACTGAGAACATAAATTTCTCCTATTTCATTATCTATTAGTTGGGGGATTTTCCACATTATACACTATACATTGTTCTATATATTATTTTACTCCTCAGTGTATCTCTTACTAACCCCATATAACCGTTTTTTGGAATCCTACTATGTATTTTTAAACACACCCTAGCATGGGCTTTTCTTGTACATGTCGTGCCTTTTGAGGACAACAATCAAGTTGATTGTGATATCCGAAGATCCTAGGGATATTTGGTGCTTGGAATGTGTATGGTGGTCGTATCATTGAATATATTAGTGGGAATCTATTAACTATTTTACATTAAAAAATTTTGTTAGTTTGAGACTCCTTTCTTGTCGAGGGAAGGGGTTTTTTTCCTCATATTTTTTTAGTTTACAACACTATACTTGTATTGTTTAGAATTCCATGCACGTATGGTTTACATAAAATAGTGTATAATCTTTTACTCCTTTCATGATGAAATTTTCATTTATTTTTTTATGTGTGTGTACATGTACATAGGGAATGGCCCCCCCATGTTTATCTGTGCCTTTGGCACCTGTCTCCACCCCTAGCCTATAAAGGTGGGCATGTGCTAGTTATGGCACGAGCCCTAGCATAGCTGAGGTCGTGAAATTTATATACTTGATATATATGATATATATATAATTTATTTACTTAAAAAAACATTAAAACATTATCTATGTAATATTATCATGAATAGCTATTTTACAATGATATGAAAAACAATAAAGATATTACGTAAAAAACAAAATTAAATAGAATTGGTAATAACTAGGTAATATAAAGTAATAATAAAATAATATATGTTAATGGATAAAATAATATTTTTCATTGGTATATTTATAGTAAAATTAAATTTATTATATACTAGTTTTGAATTTTTTTGAAAAATATTAATGCTTTAGGAAAGGGATTTCTAATATCAATTGTACTTAATTGAGAATTATGTATTATTCATCCCTCATTTATTTTGTGTGGTGTAAATAAATCACTTGAATGTATTATATGATTATTACAAATAAATATATGTGTATTTACATATCAATATGTTGAACATTCCTTCATGGTTTTTATGTTTCAATATATAGGAAATAAGTATAGTAATTTGTGTATCAATTTCCCTTCATTGAGTTACATGGAATGTTATGCGCATATAGATATAAATATATAGGTTTTCTTTACTAATCATTGGAATTTTATATCCTGAAAATAATTATAAAATGATATTTTAATATTCAATTATTATTACTCCCTCACGTGGTTTATGAGTCAAATTTACCAATGTGGTAATATTTTATTTCAACAAAATCATCATTTATCTGGAATGTATATGATTATGATTCCATTGATAATATATTATGATAAATCTCAGTAGAATACTCATAAATTTTTTTCTCTACTACTGTTTCATGATACTTTCATGTATAGGATACATTTTTTCACTCATTAGAACTTATGATAAATAATAATGCGTCAAAATGGTACTTTTACCATTTATTTCCTTTTTAAATGATTTTCAAAATTTATATTCCTGGAATATTTTGATCAGGGATCTATTAGAAACATTAATGGTGAAAAAATAGTGTCTATCATGTAAAAACATACACACCCTCACAACCGTAATTTCCATTAAAATTCTATTGTAGGTTTAAAAGGTTATTTTTAGTGAACACCTTTTCACAATATCCTGAAAACCTGTTGATATTTACTTTGGTTTTCAATGAATATGTTTTCAAATAAATTATGATAAAAAATAGTTGTGAAGTATTTTCCAGTAATCCTTTATATATTTTCAAAAGATATTTTTAAATTATAAGGATTTCAATGATTTCATGACTTTTTTATATTTATTCAATGGTGTTTTGGGGAAAAGGGTTCTCAAAGTAATTTTAATACTTCTTTTTATGTCTTGAAATTATTTTTAACAAAAATGGTTTTCGAAATTATTTTCATCTATATTTATGAATTATTATGGTTTATTCAATGAAATAGGTTCTAAAAATACTTTAATGCTTCTATTATATGTTTTTAATCTATTTTAAAAGAAAAATGTTATTTAAATTATTTATGTTTTAAAATTAATTTTTAAAAATGTCAAATTTAGGTTCCTTAATTAATGTTTTAAATGAAATTGTATTGATTTATTTATAATAAAATTATTGTTAATTTGGTTTTTTGAAAAGGGTTTTCAATGAAAGGTTATTTTTCTTTATAAATGTTCTTGGTGATATTTCAAATTATTATCCATTTAAGATGAAATATATTTTTATATTTTATGCATTACAAGGGGGAATACCCATGAATATAATTCATTTTCCATATTCAATGATTTATGTTTTTAATGATTAATGTTTACTAGACCTGTTTCTATTCCGCAAGTTATGTGAATTTGAATCTTCATTCGTTTTCTTGTGTGATGATTTGATTAAATAATTTTGGGGCCTATCAAATTTTATTAGGTAATTATATAATGAAATACTAATGATATCCTTTCAATTTCATATGTCGTGGTATGATGTTTATAGAAAACATCAATTTTTAAGGGTCATGATATGAAGGAATATTAATTATGTTATGGATCATATATGAATGGTTTTATTATGTGATAGTTTTGAATTATATCTTCATATGATGTATTGGGTAAATATTTATATTTCATTAATTAATGAGGTGAATTAATTAAATATGATTTATTCACTATGATTGATGGTTAAATTTATCCACTATGGGAAGATACAGAAACCAGATTCACTATGGGAAGATGGGGGACCCAATCCACTATGGGATGATGGGGAATCCCGATCCCTAATGTGGAATAATCTATGACTATGGATGTGGGTCTGTCCTGCCCTGATGGTTTAGTTACCATGATACAACAAGATTTGTTTAGGAAAGGCAACATGACTTATAGGGAATGATGTCACATGTTTTTTTGTATTCCAAAAATCCCTTCATTATTCCATTGATCACATAAATGGATTATGAAATTCATTCGCTTTTGATTCATGTATTGAAAACTAACAATTTTTCCATGATTCAATTTTAGGTTAATTGATATGCATAGAATTCTCTTTGTATATAATTATCATTCTCTCATACCAATATGTCTATGTTATTTTTATATAAATTATTTATTTACCCTTACCGAGCATTTAAACTATCTACATTTTTATTTTCCTTTCCCTAGTTTACGGATAATAGTTTTAAGTAGAAGTACTAATGATGATGATATCTAAGGGATATGTTGAATATCATTCACAAAATTAGGATAATGTGTTCCCTATTTCAAAAAAAACTACTGAATTACTATATTTGTGATTGTATTTCCTATTTTTGTAAATATTTATGTTAAATGATATTATATCCTTGCATTTTAAAGCTGGTTCATCATAGTTTGAATCAGGGGAAATGTTTTGTCATCCTTTGAAAACTAGGATAAGAAAACATTAGTGAGGTCCTTGTGGATACTTATAAGGATATGTATATGGATTTAACTAAGGATAAACTGATGTTATCATAGTTTTAAATTAATCCTTCATAATTTAGATATCCCATAAGAAATTGTTCATGATTAGATAGTTTTCCAATACAATAAAGCCTAATCACGCTAATAATTTTTTTATCAATGGAACACCCATAAAGAACTATGTTGTAGTTTTGTTTAACAGGACATTTTTGGATGAGTATCCAAATGGGATGGTCAGTTTGGTAACAATGTTGTATTCATTCTTAAGAATTTTCACAAAACATTATTAACAATGTGTACCTTACCCGACTCTAAGACTCTACCAATAATAAAATGAAAGAGTTTGGTGAGAGTTATTGTAATGGAGATCATCATGGAAAGATGATTCAGTTTCCATTGTGTGAATAATTTTGAATAAATAATCCATGTCAATGACATAGAGCATGAAGAAAATGCTTGTATTCTGGAAAATAAGAAGTCATAGAAAAAATAAAATGGGAAACAACATGATTCATTTGACACTATTTATAGTAATATTTCACTTCCTAATTTACTATCATGTGATAAATACTCGAAATTTCTAATTCATCAATTTTATTATAAATAAATTTCATATATGGAAGGCTCATGAAGATATTCAGAGAGGTGGTACAATAAATGCATTTCTATGGATAATGATGATACCATGAATTAAATATGAAAGGTATGTGTAGTTCTAATTGTATTTTTTATAATCATGATAAAAGTTATTTTTGATAATAAAAAAATTCATGATTTGTAATTTATATTTTAGGATATAGGAATAAATGAATAAAAAGAAAATTCATAGTTAATTGTTTGAGAAGTATGTGGGATAAAAGAATATTATTTCATGAAAATCATGAAATATTTATGTATTTTATATATAAGTTCTTTATTATGGATTTTAAATGACATGTTTAAAGTTCATGATGATGTAGAAATTTGATGTCATAGAACATTTATATTTATATTAAGGTGAGGTAACCCTTAATGGTTCCTAATTTGTTCAAAAAAGTATTTAGTTGGATAATTAGATGGTTTATATAGATAATGTATATTTTATAGAACTTATTACCTTAGAAGTGATAAATTATTCATTTGGAAATTTTATTATAAAATCATTTATGTTGTTTTCATTGTTTTTTGGTTATATATGGGATATATCTAATAATCATTAGAATAAATATTTAATCTTTATTTAATAAGTATTTATGGTAATTCAGGTTCTTTAAATGTTTTTTTGAGAATACAAGATAAATATAGTAGTATTTTTGGTATGTGGCAACCAAGATCAATATTTTGATATATGTTTGTTCAAAGTTAAGATTATTTTGATAAATTTCACTATATTATTTCGATATTATTTCACTTTCATATTTTTGGATGGGTTATATTGTTATATAATTATGTATTGGTTTAGGTTAAAAATCACATGTGGTTTTAGAGATTATTGTATTATCTCACCATATGATGATTTATTCATATTAGAAAACATGTGCATTCCATTTTTTGTCATAATAAATATCGATATAGGGAATGAGATATCATTAAATATATACATGTCATGATTTATTAGTACTCCATAAATGAAAAAGTTACCCTCTTTTACTAGATTAATATAAGATGTGAAAATTGAACTAGGAATAACCAGATGTTTAGATTTTTCTTATGGAAGGGAATGAAGTTAATTAATTATATCAAAATACGAGAAAAATATTCAACTTCATGGAAAGGGTCATGAAATAAATTTTTCTCTTATTTTCATCATTTTTAATGATATCAACAACCTCTTTCACACTTGTTTTGTGTATGAATTTGGGATTGTTAAAATTATCTAGATTGACCACTTACTTTTGATCAGTGATATTTATCAATCCATATGACTGTTTACTCTCTTCATCTATGTGCATGTTTTTACTTTCTACCTATGTTCTTATATGTTGAATCCTTGTTATGAGTCACCTTGGGAAATTTTAATGTTTCTAACAATCACTTTTCATGGATTTTTTATTATTCATTTTTATGATGTGGGTTCCTCTGAAATTAACTTTAATGATTCTACCAATGATTCCCAAATGATCTTATAAGTTTTAAATCATTATGACGGTTTTAGAATGTAAAAATATGATATTTTTAGAGATATTTATTTGAAATAATTATATCATTCCAATATTTTTCATTGCAAAAAACACTAAATATAGCCTGTATTATAAGAAAGAACAAATTTATTTTTACTTTTCGCCCAACAATTCGGAAATATTTGACCTATTGAAACATTTTTATTATATTTGTTTTACATATAAACCTTTTTATGATTTTGTTAAAAAAAATTGATCCCCTTTTTTACCTAGTGGTACACATAAGGATATGTTTTACTACAATACAATATACTATAAATATTTTTGTTAATGTATTATTATTGATTTCAAATAGATTTAGAATAGAAGTTATGAAAAATATAAACTAAAATTTAAAAATATTGTTTAAACATGTTTATAAAATCAATCATATTTTTATAAATGATCTTGAAATGAATGTAAGGACTATTTAAAAATATTGAATTTTTTTCCTACATTACTATTTTCTTTGTAAAAACACACTTTTATCCAAATAAAATACAAAACCCACTTCTGAATAAATTTTGGCAGAAACAATATATATTACAAATTCAATAAATATTTTTGATACTCATCCAACATATTATACAACAATAAGATATGTATTAATCAAAATTTATGAATAAAAATATTTCTTTTTCAAAGTATTATTTTTAACACATTAAAATAATGAACCCATTATAAATATATATTTCAAATATTTAGTAACTTTTATTTCAAAAAAATAAACTTTTCCATTGAAATTATAATATCATAATTTATTTTGGATTATTATTTTGTATTTCGTTGTAAAAGATACAATTTTTTGTGTATGTTTAAAAATTATAATATTTAATTTTAAAAAACATATTTCTATCAATAATTTTATAAGTAAAATTATATTTTTAATTGGTTTTAATTTTTAATTATTTTAATTATACGTCATATAATTCAATTTATGACACTGAAATTAAATTAACACAGAAATTAGATATAAATTAATTTCAAACATTTGATCATTCTTATATTAAAAGCCCACTTTGGCATCTCATGTGTGGGATTAAATATAAACTAATATTTTTCAAAAAAATTATTTGATTTTGAAAAAATTTATACCATATTTTTAATAAGTATAAAACAACAATATTTAGATATTAAACATTGTTTGTGATGAAAATTTTAGGGAAATTCATTTAAATTAATTTCAGTGATCAAGAGAAAAATTAGTTTAACAAAGCACTAACCCTTACCTATAAGACCCAAATTGACTGATAAAATTTCCCAAAAGTCATTATATATTCATATATCAACCATATTTTTCATTTTATCATATTTGGGACATTATAGGTTCCAATTTATATGGTAAAAAATTTGGGTAATTCTCTTCTACAAAATATACATGCATTCCTCACCTCCGACACTATAAAAAATTACTCACCCCTCCATTATTTTTAATCATTTAGAGGCCATTTTATACGAAACAATATTCCAAAATATATTCCCAAATCCCTTATGTTCATCCTAGAAGCATCACTTTGAGAAAACAATCTAATCAAGGAATCCCTTTGGTGCAAACTAATATGAGTATCCTAAAGAAGAGGTAACATCCTTCTGCAAGCTAATTTGTTTTAAATTCACTGTACGCCACATGAAATTTTCATATTTCATTATTATAAAACCATATAAATGTCCTAAATATAATGATATTTTTTATTCAATGTGGTTTAACTAAGATTACACAAACTTCCAACAAATGGGAAACTAACTTACCAATCGGGTGTAATACAGACTACCACCTCATGCAACAATGTTGTTTATTTATCCTTTACCATATATCATGGTGTGAACTATGATGGAAATATATATTTATATGGTATGTATTAAATTTATAATGTATAAATTCTTATTAAATAATTACATAAAACCTACATTAATGATACACATTTTCTATAACTAAGATAACATCTATGTGGATGTGTTGACTACCGCCTCATTAATGTTATTTGATTAATTCAAAATATACTTAGAATGTATTATGGGTTTATTAAAATTTCATTATATATCTGAAATTATTATTTTTTAGAAATTATAATATATATATATATATATATTTCATTTAATTTCATTCTTTCAACACATTCGTAAAATAGAAACAACTTTAATTAATATGTATGACCTACAGTCTCAATGAAAAATGTATTAAATATAGCATCTAAGTATTATAAATATTATAATAAAAAATTAATCTGAGTATATATTAAAATTATATCATATTCTATGTTTTTTTAAAATAAAGCACAATATATGTAATAATACTAAGAATACGAAGTCTAAACATAAATGAAAAATAATGCAGATATTATAAAAATTGTATCATTAACATGAAATTGTTAATAAACAAGAATATAAAATTTTAATAAGTCATATATGGTAATATATATACTAATATGGTTATATAGTAGATATATAATATACTTATATTGATTAGATAAGGGTTCTACCATGTATAAAGAAAGTGAACAATTAAAGTAAGGGTTTTCTGGTCTCGTTTTTATTTCTATAAGACATAAACATTATTCACCAATAATTTAATATATTTTATGTACATACATCCAATTATTGTATTTTAGGATTAATATTATTCATTATTTTATTTTCATGTCCATGTGATTATCATTCATTCATGGGGATTATGTTTCAAAGGATACAAAACCAGTATAGTAATTTTTCTCACAACTGTCAATCATTGAGATATATTCCATGTTAAGTAATAATATTTTTCAATAGGATGTATGTACTAATACTTTACATGTTATATCATGAATATAGATATTTAATTTTATTTTGAGCTCCATGTAATGTTATCCTCTCATGTATATTCTGATTTAATGTTGTGAAAGTGGTAATTGTTTTTAGTTATAATATCATCATTAATCAAGAATATTTATTATTATTCCATAACTAATAAAATAATATTATTCATATCATAATAAAAATATGTAATTTTATTATCTTTTGGTAATTTTTTTATTCTTCATTTATTGGTACAATTTTTCAACTACACGGTTCTAATGATAAATAAGAGTGTTTTCTAATGAAAATGTGATATTATTTACCATTTTGTTGGAAAATCCAAGTTCTATTAAAACAATGTTTTCTAAAATGAATCTAAATTTTTTAATATAATCCTTTAATTTTTTAAGGATATTCTTAATGATTTATTTAGTTTAAAAAAATGGTTTAAATGGAATCTAATTGACATTTTCCAACTAATTAACTTTTTAACTCTTAAACTAAATAATGATTGTTTGACATGTGTGGAACTTCCCTCCTTAATGACAGTCATTACCGTAAATCATCCATTGATATATTAAAAGAATAGCATTGAAGAAAAATTCTTCATAAAATTATTTATTTTTTTAATGTGGTTTTAAAATAAATAGTTTTCCAATTTTTTCTGATTAAAATGTGTATTAAATGATTTTCATTGCTTCAATTTTATGTTTTAAAATTATTGTTTCAAAGAAAAGGATTTCAATTATTTAATTATTTCACTTATATGTTTTTGAAACAATTTTTTGGATTTTTTTCAATTTTATTTCTATATTTTTTTCAAGGTTATCAAAAAAATTCAATGTAAAAACTTTTCAAGCTGTTATCATGATTTCTTTTTAATATTTAAAGGGGTTTTCTGTGAAAGGTTTTTTCATTATATTACAAAGAAAAATATTTATGTTTTCAATGAAACTTTAAATAAAATGGATTTTCTGAATTCATTATTTTTTTAAATGAATTTTCTAGAGAAGAAAATTTATTTTCCTAGTTAAATTTTTTTTAATGAATTGATAAATAAATATTTATAAGAAAAAGATTTTGAATAAGGTTTTATGAAATGGATTTAAATTTTTTTCCCTATGAAATAAGTAATGAGATCATTAAAATAATTCACCATCATTGATAATTTAAATATTAACAGTTTATCATTTATTGAGGAAATTATCTAAGAAAATAATTCATATTATTTCTTGAATAGTTTATGTTTAAATGGAATGATTTTTATTACCCATATTTCTCTTTCATGAGATATATGATATTGAATTCCACTTCCATTCATGGGTTATACTTTCATTATTAGATTATGAGAATAAAATATTTTCCATAGGTAATGAGATGATGAATTTGTTCAGATACCAATTTCTATCTATGGGTTAGGATATTATGTTTATAAAACCCATCTTTTTTATGGGTCATTATATAGTGAATGATTTATTTTCTAGTGGAACATGTATGTATGGTTTTATTATATGAAGGGTGGTACATATATCTCTATCAAATTTAATGGACAAATATTATATCTCATTATATAATAATAAGAATAAATTAGATTGGATTGATCCACTATTGATGATTGGAAAACCAAATCCACTATTGGATGATGGAGAAACTCAATCAACTAGGGGGAGTTAGGAAAACTCGATACACTATCAGAATAAGTGGAATCCTAATCCCTTATAAATAATTGACTAATATTGGGCATGGTGTTTTTACCCACCCAATTTTGGTAGACCTGATGTAATTTCATAATGTGTCCCAGTAATTCACATTGTCTTATAGTGAATTATATTACATTTTTATGTGTATACTATAATTCCATGTCTTATTCCAATGTTATGATTTCAAGGGTTATGTTATTGGTTCCCTTATGTCTCGTGTCTTATAAAAAACCATTAATTATTAAATAATTCATATTTTTATTTATTTAGTTGAATGGTATAATCATTAAATTTTAATCTCATGTTTTCATACCATTTTGTTCATGTGATACTTCGGTATATCCATTATTTAACCTTATTATTCTTTAAAGCTCTCCAATTTCTTATGTTTTCATTCCCTATGTTGGGATTATATAGTTTATAGATGATTACATAAGAGGAATATATTTAAAGGAGGTGTTGAATATAGTTCACTGAATTAGGAAAATGTGTTCCATGTTTCCAAAGACACAATGCCGTTATGGTCATTGTGCATTTATTTTGTAAATTATAGAATATTAACCAAACACCTTGTAATATCAATGTTTTTTATATCGGGATCATCATAAAAGCATTAAACAAGGATTTATATGGAAATATGACTTGAAATATCGTTGAATTTATTTTGCATGATTAATTTTATTCCTAAAATTTGTGTATTGGGCCAATCCTATGTTCTTATTACTCATGTTCATTGATTCTATATTTATTCAAGTATTTTAAGCATCATAGATGTATTCCATTACTCAATTGGTGATATATGATATATGGGATATCATTTTCAAAAGTAATTCTCATGTTCTCATACACTTATGCTCAATAAATTATGATATATACCTTGATTATCCTTACTTAAAACACATTTTCTTGTTATTCCTTTCCCAAGGATGTGATTTGAATAATATTGACTGATACATCGAAGAAGTTTTCTGGTTATAAATGAAATAGTGTGAGATGATTAAGAATACATATGAACTAATTATTAATATATACATGTAACCAATTTATCTTGGACTAAAATATTATTTAATTGATAATTATTATATATAATGTGTATTTACCTATTACTTGTAAAATATATAAATGGGATTTTTGGGTTATTATATCTAATTTTTGGGAATAGAGGATCAGAAACTTTCCCCTTCGTTTTTAATTGATTTAGGTGGTAAATTTATGAGGAATGTTGTAAGAATGAATAGTTGTCATCTGAATTAAGTAATTCTATACATTCAATTAATAATGTGACTACAAGGAATATCTTAGCTAATTTCACATTGTGTAGTCCGAGTTCCCTTGAAGGATATGGTTTCATCCTATGTTAAATGTCACACACTGGGTATTTGGGTACATGTTCTAGTAGACCCTACCATGTTAGCCATAACATGTGTCCTAGGAATTCACACACCAATGTTCAAGAGAAATTAATATTATTGTTTCATTGAATTGAATATCTATATAGATATACATGGATACATGATCTATGATACATGAGAACACAACTAGGACCAAGGTGGATGTATATGTCATGTTATCCTATTAACATGTCATGTTTAGACATATGTATTATGAAGTCATGTCCCAAGGAAGATATAAATTTGTGCACAGGATAGGTCATACACATTGAGACCCCATGTATAGAACATGTCATGCCACATGGATAGCCATGAAATGTCTAGGAGAGTACATATCCCAATCTCTAAGTGAGGTCACAGGCTATGTGACCCTTTGTACATGATTTGAACTTATTTGAGAATCTTATACAAATTATATCTTTCTTTTCAAGACACATACTCAGGAATGTGAGTATCCTATTCTCATTAATTTTCATTATATGAAATGAGGTGTGCTTCTTATAAAAAATAAAGGAATTATGCATTGTGATGTTAGTGGGATGTTTGATTCATCCACACATTGTTGGTGTTGTTTTTCACCTGTGAACATTTGAGTATTAAAAATTTCCTTTCTACCAAATTTCTCAAGTATGTGGGTCCCCCATATACATCATAATTGTAGATATGGAAGTACTCAACGTCATATAGAGTGTATATCCATTATTTTTGGTGTATACTCTATTTTATAATGATTTTTTGATGTGCGTGTACTACATTGGGGTAGTTCTCTCTTGGAAATTCTAATATGTGAAAAAATGCAGGTCCTCCACATTCAGGATTTGTTACAAAATATTATCGCAATGTTGAATTTAACTATATAGATGATATTTGAATACTTATTATTATTTATCCATCGTGTTTCAATTCAACTTCTATCTTCACATGGGTTTCTTCTTGAAAATTGCTGATGTTGTTATTCATTAAAGAATGGATATATTTTTTATGATTGTTCCTTTTTTCATAATTTTTTACCATTTGTATTTTTTTCGTGTCATATTAAGAATTCATAGAGTCACCCCTCTATGGGATTTTACAACACATGTTGTGAATTAAAAAGATAACAAATTGATCATACATAAACGTCATGGAAATAATTTTAGTAGATCATATTATAATATTGAGGTATTTACCACATTTTTTGGATATTCTTAGAGATTTTGATCATGAATCTCTTAGTTTTCCCTTTTTAATATTTATCTGGGTGAGAACTCAATTTGAGTTGGGAATTTACTTTTAACCTTTTATTTAATTTTAATTTCATTTTTTCTATAAATTTATTTCTTAAAGATTGATTCATGATTTGTTTATTTACTTTAATTTTAGTTATTCCATTACTACTACATTATTTAATGGATCTGGTCATTTGTGTGAATATAGGTAAGTTAGGATTAGGCTTCCTATTTCTCTATTTTCTATACTCTGTGCTTGTCAAAATATCCTACCTTATTGGATGTGGCCTTAGGGTGTCACATTTATCTTACCACCATCCAAGGTTGGATATTGGTTGGTTGGGTCATGAAAAATTAATATTATAAAGGGTTTTTACAATGGTTGGTATTTGGAGATATAATTTTTTAATGATCGTTTTGGTAACATTCTCGAATTATGTTGGAGAATATTTATTTTGGATCGTAATCCAGAGAACTCGATGTTTGGGTAGAGGAAAACATATTTGTATACCATGACTCTGAATTCATTTTTGGGGACTCGATAAGACGAGCCATTAGTGTACTAGAAAAAATGGATAATGATTTATATATTATTTTCTATTATGACTTCTTGTTGATATAGATTCATCATCCCAGATTTGGTTAAATAACCATGATGTTTATTTTTCTCATTTTGGATGCATATATAATAGAATTGAACAAGAATAATGATAGAGGATCCTTGAAATTATTAGCTGAGAAATGCATCCATAGTTTTGGGATAGTTCAAGGACCTGTTTTTAAAGCTATTTCTTCTAGGTTTGAATATACAAGGGAAACCACTCTATGGATTGTTTGTGGATCCACCTCATAGGGTTTATGGGGTGATAAACTACTTGTTTAGAAGATTATATCTTCATTATGTAATGAGGAAAATACCTAGGGATTATTATGCTTCATGAGTCATACATCCATTGAAAGATTTTGTTCTATTTAAAGGGACAATATATGGTTTTGGATGAAAATCATGTTGATTTTTTATGTATATTACCATCTTGAAAACATGAATTATCATTTGGTTGTTCTTGTGAGAAGCCTATTTTAGGGAAAAATAGGGTGATAGTGGGGATTATTATCGTATATTCACTCTATGAAAATAATATCATGGTTAGACAATCATAATATGTTTTATGATGAGTATTACCCTTTAGTATTGTGTTTTATAAGGATTCAGTAGCTTCTTGAGCTACAATACAGTCCTATGTTCGATTCTTATAATGCTGATATTTTAAAATCCATCATACGCTATTCTATCAATATGGAACATGATGGATACTTCTTGAACCTGATGTCTGAATATGACCATTGTGGATACATCCCCGATAGAGTGTAATCCATAAGTATTTTCTCTTATGATGGAGTGTGGGAGTGGTATTTGGTTATATAGAAATATCTACAGGAGGTATGTGTTGAATGTGGGTGACCTATACCGAACTTGTTTTGAAATTTGATTAATGTTAAATGTATTCTGTTTTTCTTAATACATGTTTTTATCATTCCATGAATGTTTAGAAACATTGGCATCCAATTTTATTATGGAAATGTCCTTAGATTACCTCTCACATCAAATGGTTATAGAAGGTCCCATGCTATAATGAGAACCCTGAGATTCCATGAAAGTAATATTAAAGTAACGTCCTATGGTCCAGTTACATCATTTTGAAAGGATAAAGATGATGTGTGACCATCATGTGCTGGGGGCTCATATGCATTGAGACTTCTTTTCATGATGTACAAACTTGATGATCTATAGCTATTGAGATCATGAGGACATACCCGCTTAATAGAAACACCACATGTTTTATGTTTCATTGATCGTTCCTATTTACGGACATGTGTAATGGTCTCCTGACTAGAGATCATTATCAATGAATGTAATTTAATTACGTACATTTGATATAAGGTGAAAACCATGGTGAAAAAGTCATGGTGAGGTAGTTTGTATCGTGTACTTCATTAATGGCATGACATTGATTGAATGATCGAGAAATTATTTGTCACTTTCGAGTTCAGGAAGAGATATCTCGGGCATGGTTGATAATGATGGTTGCACCTTCAATAAATCCATGCCCCGGGTAGTCGATGGTAAGACCATCTAGACAAATCAACAAACAAAATAATGAAAATAAAGATTTATGACACAAGTATGCATTCTTCTTTTTTGAGATATCGATCAAGAAGAGATTAGATTACACGTACTGTGTTTACAGGAAGGAAGTCATTTCTTTGACATTGCATAATCTCTATAAAAGCCTCGATGGGTTTCTAGACCCCACTCTAGTTTGGTGGTATTATTCATTGATATTGAGATAAGCACCTAGAGGTTCACACACAATAGCTCCTTGTGAATCTTCCTTATTCTGGGAATAGAAATTTATAGATTGGTGGGCTCCACCAAAGGGTTCAACCACTATCCATGTTCTATGGATCACCAAAGAAAAAATATATTCATTAATTATTCATGTTTAGAATAATTCGTTGAATATATTTATAACATATATTTAAATGTTATATAGTAAATACAAGTATTATTATTATTTGAATGGATTTAAATATCCTAGGTTCGTTTAATATTAGCAGGAGGAATGAGTTGAGTTAAAGGCTCTAATTTATCATGTAATATATTTATATATTACAAGTAAGTGATAAATTTTTTATATTATTTGGCGAATAATTTCATTTTTCATAAATAATTATTTATATCACTTATATAGAGGACTTCATTTACACGTGGGTCAGGAACCTATTCCGTGTGTTTTAAACACTGCTATATAAGTGAGAGAGTGTCTCTCCAATGATTACTATTCATGTTTCATGATTGAGAGATTCACTCTCCTACTAGAATCTAGAGAGAGAGTCTCTCAAGAAAAGAAGTATCTTCAAGATCATCCATCTCGGATTGAATCTCCTACCTTTGTGATGATCATCGTTGTGTTTAAGTGTGTGTCAGAGATCCGCGCTAGCACCCGGATCTTGATGAATAGCGCGCGACCGGATTCGCGAGGTGTGTGTGCACAATCTAGAGGGCTTCGACCTCGGAGTCCTACGATAGACTCTCACACATCAATTCTAAACAAGGTAAATGTTCAGATTATTTTTCGCTCTCTATAAAAACCATGCGAGATCCTTGGACCATGCCTGGACAACATCACCGGAGTTAACACAGTTATCTCACTCCGTTGAAGAAGAAAATTTTAAATTCACGGCGCAACGGCTTATGCTGCGTAGTCCCGATACCCTACATTGGTATCAGAGCGATCAAAAGTTTTTTCTGAGTCAACAAAATTAAAATGCATTAACTTTAATTATGGGGGTGTTAAAACGGTTCATTCAGATTCCACTGCACATCGTTTCGTTTTCGAATAATCAATTTACAGTCATGTGAAATTTTTAAACGGATCGTCGTCACAAGTTTTTTTGTTCATTTTGATGATAATCTAAATTTAATTGAGATAAAAATAATTGTTATATATTTTTTATTATAAAATATAACATAATATTTTTTTATAAAATATTATTTTAAAGCCTTGGGTCAAGTCAAGTATTGTTTTTTTATTTATAAAAAATGTAAAAGGGGATGACTAAGACTCCATTAAGGGTATTACTCTATTATTAATAAAATTAAAAATAAGGGAAAGGTGGTCTTATGTTTTTAATGGAAAAACGAGAAAAAAATTAGAAGACCCCTTTTGGGGTCTCCTCTCATGCGGAGCATAGGAGGGAGGCCAAACCCTAGCCGGCCTCCCCTCCCGCTGGATCACCTCCGACCGGCCGCTTCCAGCCGCGACAACCTCCCCTCCATCGGACCGCTCCTACCCGGCTACCCTGAGCCCCACTCTGGCCTCCTCTTTTGTGCCGGACGTGTCCCGCACTGACCTCTTCCTGTCGCGCCGAAACCCACTCCACCGGGATGCATCCTCACCTTCGCCATGTGTGCGTCATGCCTCCTAAGACCCGCCACCATGAGCTAACCAGTTTCCCGGACCCCAAGCCACATCGGCCTCCTTTTTCACACCAGACCGCGTTTGGCTGACCACACTGACCACGCGCTATCCCTCTCTTCCATGTTGGACCCTCTATAGCTGGCTGCCCCGAGCTCGCCGGACGGGCATCACAGCGCCATCCGGGCCATCTTGAACCAGACAGCCGCCTCACCGGCTCGCCGGAGCAGTGGGCTACCGGCCATGTGGCTGGCCGACCTCTCTCCCCGCTTCCTTCCTCTCCCCTTAGTCCACGCTGGGAGATACAGCAGCCGCAGGAGTCGTCAGACGCCATAATAACGTAGCGGCCACGCCGCTGTCACGCCGTAGTCACGTCGCGGTCACAACACAGTCACGCCATGCTCACGCCGCGGTCACGCCGCCGTCAAACTGTAGAACCCTATTCTAGGACAACATCCCTTAGCGATATGAAGTCCTACATGAATCATCTCCATCTATAGGTAACTTTGAATTATATTAATTCTAATTAATTTAGGTTTTTAAATTAAAATAATTGGAAATAATTTATGGGTATAAATTATTTTAATCTAAAATATTAATTAAATTTAAGTATAGAATTAAATTTATGGTTTAATATAATTTTTTGGAATTAAAATTAAATTAATCAAATGGAACCGATAAAAATAAATTACTTGAATTTAATCAAATTCATTTAATATATCTGAACACCCTGGTATTATTTAAATTTATTGCAATTTAATTTTATTGGGCTTTTACCCCGACTATTCATGAGGAACTGACCGACCTATGTATGTCTAGCATTTATTTATTAATATAATTATTTATTTAATACGTGCGATTATTGTATTATTTAATTATATAAATGACAGTCTATGAATCGTCTTTTAATTCAAATATGTATAAGTGCATGCGCATCCATTTCTTTATTTCTATTTGTACCCCAGACCCCCTCGCCTGGGTGAGAGTATATTTTTAATTATACGGTGATTATCCAAGAGGCTGACCCCGACATGTTGAGGTGGTAGTCCATACTGGATTTGGGTGCATTACACTAGGGCCAACAACAACACGAGTCATGTATTGACTCAGGTATAGATGCCCCAAGGTGATAATTGATCAGTTATTGATCAATCATTATAGAATGCTCAAGACCAGTCGGAATTCATAATTTTCATTATGCATAGTTTATTATTTTATGTGTCAACATGATTATTGAATGATAACATAGGATAGTAAACAAGATACAATGCATAAAGTTGTGACGAATAATATTCTATTGCATGTTCAGTTGTGAGCACGACAACATAATTTGAACATAATAATTAGAAAAGGTTTATATTTTTCAATTAATTTTAAAAATCCCTCAATGATATATTAAGTCTAAATGCCTTTATTTTCTCACATTTAAACAAAACCGAATTTTAGGGTGCTCATCAGCCTCAATTGAGAGTGGCTCTTACTACCGGGGCGTTTCCATGAGACAATTGCGTCGACTTAACTAAAGTGAGTAGTTGAGGATTAGCCTTAGCTAACTTTATATCACATTAGAGGCTAAAGGTTGATGGAATCATGTTTAGATTCCAAAATATGGGATTTTACTCAACTGCAAATGGAACTACAATAACATGTGGGTGGCCAGCATAGCACCTACCTTGAAACCCTCCAAGTAGTTTCGTAGACCTATCTTGTAAACTACGAGAGAGGTAGTAAGGATCGTTACCACTAGAATGATCATGTGACAGAGTATTCCGAATCTAATAGTGAGGGCTATTATGGATCCTTAAAATAGTGGGAGACATTAAATGATATAATAATTTATTAATCATAAAAATTCAAAAGGTAATCAATACAAAGTAATAACTGGTAAATGTTTATCTAATTTAGAGTCCAAATGGAAATCACCAACACCAAAATTACTTTATCACTGCGATCGATCTTGGATAAAGAAAATATCATGACTGGAAATAAATTGCAGGAGTTGTACAGGAGCTTGAGCATAGTAATACGTGAAGAAAAGATGCTATATGTGCTAGAATCACAAATTTTTAGTGAGACTACTTATGGAGAAATCCAGAAGAAAAAGGATAAATGGAGAAAGCATGTAGATGATGCGCTTAATGTACAGTGCATCATGTTTTCATCCATGTGTAGCAAATTTAAAAAAATGAATGAGGAAGTGGACTCCTACAATATGCATTCACATCTCCTAGAACTATATGATGAGAGGGCTAGGTAATAAAGGTATGAGATCTCATGTGCTCTTTATAAGTGTAGGCTAGCAGAAGGGCACAAATCTGGTCCTCACATACTGAAGATTATTGGGTATATTGAGAGGCTTGAATCCCTCAGGTTCAAACTGAACCAAGAACTAGCAGTGGATCTCATTCATGCCTCTATACCTTTAAGGTTCTTGACTTTCATTATCAATTAAAATATGGATGATATGAAAAATTTTCTCCCGTATATTTTGGCCTTAGTTCTCCATGATGATAAGGACTTGAAAAAAACCAATTAAAATTTCTGTATAGTGAATAAGAAAAACAAGGGCAAGGAAAACAATTCAATGGCCAAGTCAAGTCCAAAGACACAAATGCATAGTACTTCAAAGAAGCCAAAGATTCAGAGGAAAAGTAATGAGTAGGAAGCTCTCTACTTTGGATGGTGAAAGAAAGGCCACTGGAAGAAGAATTGTAGAGCTGGAAAGAAGAAGCAAGCTGATGCTTCTACTTCAAGTATTTTAGTTATTGAATGCAATCTATCTTTATCTACAAGTTGGTTATTGGATACGACATGTGGTTCAAAAATTTGTAATCATATACAGGAACCATGTTGGTTCAAGAGGATTTCAAAAAGTCAAGTGGATATTCAAATTGAAAATTGTGCAAGTCTGGCGGCCTTGGAAGTGGGAGACTATCACATGACTTTACCAACATGTTTGGTTCTTGTTTTAAACAATTGCTATTATGTACTGTTTGTTACTAGGAAAATTATCTCTGTGTCAAGTTTAGACACTATGGGTTTTTATTTCAAGTTTGGAAAAGAAGTTTTCTCCTTTATAGAGATAAAATATTTTATGGTTTGGCACATTTTAACAATGGTATATATCTACTAGAAAAAGAAAACCCAGTAATGGAAATCAATGACAAAAACATCCAACATGACTCAAATAATACCCGCCTATGGCACTTCAGGCTTGGTCATGTAAACGAGAAGCAATTATGATGATTACATCAAGAAGGGTATCTAGACTCGGTACCGTTAGAACCCTTAGATGTATGTGAAGATTTTTTACTAGGAAATATGACCAAATAACCTTTCTTAGGAATGGGTTAAAGAGCCAATGCAGTGCTGGAATTAATACATACTCATGTATGTTGTCCATTTCCAGTAGAGGCATGGGGTGGTTTTCTATACTACATTACTTTTACCGATGATTGCAGTAGGTATTTCAATATCTACTTAATGTGGTATAATTCAGATTCCATTCGTTTCATTAAGGAATACCAAAATGAAGTAGAAAACCAACATGGTATGAAGATGAAATCACTTTGATCAGGCCGAGGTGGAGAATATCATTGCCAATATTTCATTGATCACTTGAAGGAGTCTAGGATAGTATCCCAACTCACTCCTCCTTATAAACCACAATGGAATAGTGTTAGTGAAAGGGGTTAGAAGACCTTTCTTGACATGGTCAGATCAATGATGAGTCATAAAACTCTTCAATTATCCTTTTGGGGATACACATTGAAGATAGCAGCATATACCCTTAACAAAGTGCCAACAAAAGTTATAGATGGGATTCAAAATCAGTTATGATATTGAAAGAAACCCAATCTAAAACAAATGCATGTGTGGGGATGCGAGTCATTTTTCAAGACTTTAACAAGTAAAAAATTTTCATACAGAATCACTAAGTGCATCATTATAGGTTATCCTAAGGAAAATAGAGGATACTACCTATATAACCCTCTAGATATAAAAGTCATTGTGGCAAGATATGCCACATTTCTCGAAAGGGATCACATTTCTACTGGAAATAGTGAGAGCAAGATTGACTTCAATGAAGTTAATGATCCAGATGCACACGAGTTGGTAGAGGAACATTCTCCATAAGAGCAAGTGGAAGCTGAAATTGTTCCTGAGACACAGACACTGTGGTGGTCTACGAGAGAGCTTATAGAACCAGAGCGTTATAGTTTTCTTGTCACCGAGTCAGGTGACACAATAGTCCATGAAGATGATGAACTTCTAACCTACAAGGAAGCAGTAGAAGGGAAAGAAGATGCTAAATGGAAAGAAGCCATGAATTCTGAGATAGAGTCCATGTACCAAAATCAAGTTTGGATTTTGGTAGACCCTCCTACTGATGTAAATCCCATTGGATGAAAATGGGTATTCAAGAAGAATCTGGAAATGGATGGTAAGGATAGTACCTATAATGCAAGACTGGTTGCAAAGGGTTTCAGACAATGTCAAGGCATTGACTATAATGAATCCTTCTCACCAATGGTAATGCTTAAATCCATCTGAATATTTCTTACAAAAACATCCTTTCATGATTATGAAATTTGGCAAATGGATGTCAAACCTACTTTTCTAAATGGAATGTTTGTTGAAGACGTCTATATGACTCAACCCAAAGGGATTATTAAGTCAATGAATGAAAATAAAGTATGCAAGTTGTAGAGATCCATTTATAGATTGAAACATGCATCAATATCATGGAATGTTCGCATTGATGAGGACATAAGAGATTTTAGATTTCTAAAAAATGAAAGCGAGCCGTGTGTCTATAAAAAGGTTAAACAGAATGTTATCATTTTCCATGTTTTATATGTTGATGACATATTAATCATAAGAAATGAGCTGAAAGACTTACAGTCAGATAATACTTGGTTAAATATATACATCTCCTTGAATGATTTAGGTGAATCAACCTACATTCTAGGGATCAAGATATATCAAGATTGATCTCAAAGGCTACTTGGCCTATGCCAAAGTACATATATTGACGAGGTACTCAAAAGGTAAAATATGGAACAATCCAAGAGAAGATTTTTACCTATGTCACATGGTGTAAATCTCTCCAAGAAAATGTGTCCACAAACATAGGAGGAGGTTGACAACATGAGTAGAGTCCCTTATGATTTGGTAGAGGTTTCTATCATGTATTCCATGCAATGTACTAGGTTTGATGTTGCCTTTTCTTTAAGCATGGTTGCTAGATATCATGCCAATCAAGGTGAGTTGCAATGGAAAACTGTTAAAACTATCCTAAAGTACATAAGGCATACAAAGGATTTGTTCTTGGTGTATGGAGGAAAAGATGAACTAGTTATGAGGGGATACACTGATGTTAGTTTCCATACAGATCATGATGATATGAAATCATAGTCATGGTACATCTTTTGCCCGAATGGTGGTGCAGTGAGTTGGGGAAAATCAAAGCAAGTTGTGGTTGCTGATTCCACAACAGTGTTCGATTGTATTGTTGCATCCGATGCAGCAAAGGATTCAGTTTAGAAACCTAGTTTTATCTCATACATTGGTGTTGTACCTATCACTACAGACCCTATTCCAGTATATTGTTATAATATTGTTGCAGTGGTGCTTTCCAAGGAGCTCAGGTCTCACCAAAGGACAAAGAATATTCTTCAAAAGTTTCATCTCTTGAGGGATTTTACTCAAAGAGGTGAAGTGATAGTCAGTAGATTAGCCATAGACCATAACGTGGAAAACACCCTGACTAAATCCATTTCTCAGCAGAAGCATGATTAACATGTGAGAGCTAGCAGACTGAAACCTGTTAACAGTTGGCTCTAGTGAATGTCGGAGTGTTGAAAGTGGGTGCCCTAGACCCAACTTGTTTTGTACTTTTATTACTATTACATGTATTCAGTTTGTTTTTATACATGTGTCTATCTTTCCACGATAGTATAGATACTTATGAAACCACTTTGTTTATGGAAATTTCCTTAGATTACGTGTTGCATCAAATGGTTATAGCACGTCCCATGCGATAATGAGAACCTTGAGATGCCATGACATTAATCTTAAAGTAACGTCCTATGGTCCAGTTACATCATTCTAATAGGGTACAGATGATGTGTGACCATCAGGTGCTGGTGGCTCATAAGCATTGTGACTTCTTCTCATGAAGTCTGCATTTAATGTTCTCTAGCTATTGAGATCATGAGGACAAACCCGCTTAATAGGAACACCACATGTTTCTGTTGTCATTGGTTGTTCCTATCTATGAACATGTGTAATGGTCTCTTAACTTGAGATCATTATCATTGAATTTCATTTAATTACATACATTTTATATAAGGCGAAAACCATGGTGACAAATTCGTGGTGAGGTTTTTTGTATCTGGTATGTCATTAATGGAATGGAATTGACTGAATGATCGAGAAAGGATTTGTCGCTTCCTAGTTTAGGAAGTGATATATTAGTCCTGGTTTATTAGGATGGTTGCACCTTCCATAAATCAATGGCCATGGTAGTTGAAGGTAAGACTGTCAGGAAAAATCAACAATCAAAATAAATAAAATAACGAATGATGAAACTATAATGCATTATTTTTTATTGAGATATCGATGACGAAGAGATTTGATCACATGAACTGTGTTCGTTTGAAGGAAGTCATTACATTGACATTTCCATACCTATATAGGGGCCTCGATGGGTTGCTAGACCCTGCTCTATGTCAGTGGTATTATTCACTGCTATTGAGATAAGGGCCTAGAGGGTCACAGACAAAAGCGCCTTGAGAATCTACCCTATTCTAGGTATATTAATTTAGAACTTGGTGGGCCCCGCCAAAGTGTCCGAGCACTATCCATGTTTTATGGATCACCAACGAATAAATAAATTCATTAATTATTCATGTTTAGAACAATTCATTCATTTTATTTATAACATGTATTTACAAGTTATATAGTAAATATAAGTATTAATATTATTCGAATGGATTTAAATATCCAAGGTTCGTTTAATATTAGCAGGAGGTATGAGTCGAGTTAAAGGATCAAATTTAACGTGTAATATATTTATATATTACATGTAAGTGATAAATTTTAAATATTATTTATGTCATAATTTCATATTTCATAAATAATTATTTATATCGCTTATATAGAGGACGTCTATTACCCTTGGGGCTGGGAACCTATAATGCATGTTTCAAACACTCCCTATATAAGTGAGAGAGATTCTATCCCATGAGTATTATTCATGTGTCAAGATTGAGAGATTCTCCATCCTCCTTGAATCTTGAGAGAGAGTCTCTCATGAAAAGAAGTATCTTCAAGATCATCCATCTTGGATTGAAGCACCTCCCTTTGCAGTGATCATCACTGCGCTGAAGTGTGCATCGAGGATCCACACTAGCACCCGGATCTTGATAAACGGCGCGCGAGCAGATTCACGAGGCATGTGTGGATGATCTATAGGGCTTCAACGTCGGAGTCTTCGAGCAATGATCATTGTCATCCTGCGATAGACTTTCACATGACAATTCTGAACAAAGTAAATGTTTAGTTTATTTTTTGTGCTCTGTATGATCCATGCGAGATCCTTGGACCAATACGAGACAACATCCGGGATGTTGATAGAGTTATGTCACTCTGGTAAAGCAGAAAATTTTAAATTCCTGGCCCACCAGATTCCGCTACATAGTCTCGGTACCCAATAGTATGACTGACTAGTATGGCCAACAGTTGGTATTAGTAGCATGATTCATCTATTGCATCTAGTTTTCCAAATTTAGGGGAATTAGTATAATAATAAAATCCATACCTAGAAATTAACACACATTTATGATGTATAGCGGTTGAGATGGGGATCCAGTCATCATTTATAGGGGATACAATTAGCTTATGAAGGGTGATGAAACATATCGTGGGATTCCTACTAAACGAGCATTTAACTATATATAGTCTTTGTTTGAACCTTTATGATAGTGAAAACATCATGAGTAGGGATCTCCCAGGTGGTATTATGGTTTCCACAATGGTGGAATTGAGGAAATAATAGGTGTGGTGATAGAGTGAGGTGCAACAAGTGAAAGATGATACAATGAGAAACTCACATAACCACAACTAGGTGGCCCACATTAAGCTCATAGGATTGGTGGTCTTGGGAATTTATAGTTCTAGGATATGGATGAATATGATCGGTGTTATCATGAGTTGATTTGATTTATGATATATTTCCTCTCTAATTTAGATCATGTAAATAAAAGTTAATTGTGTGATTCATTACATTAAATTCACATCCCATTTTCATGATATATAGTTTTTTTATCATTCAACGAATAAAATATGGCTAGAGTTTTCTACATGGATAAGTAATTCTATATATCACATTAGATGGAAATCCATGTTATTGATTATTGGAAATAGTTTCGTGTTGGATATTTTGGTCCTTATGATGAAACTATATGACTCAATAGATGGTTTTTACTAATAATATTAAATTCATTCCCATCCAACTGTGTCCCCTTGGGTAGAAAATGTTTTTTTAAATCATTCACAGGTTATTGAGGATTTTTATTGACTATCATCTCATGAAATAGTTAATTATTTGTAACAACTCAATGTTTTATCAATGGAAATTAAATTATTATAATTACATCATATAATAAAATTAAATTACAAATAAATGAACTACTTTATACTATGCGACCATGAATCATAATATTTTCACCTCTATGATTTAAATTTTGGAAATCTAACATACACTATTGCGATCGGTAAAATTTTTAGAGTCAAATGGAACCAAAATAATTGTTGTTGAATAGTAACATACACTTATTAAAAGTAATATGACCCTTATTAATAGAAAATCATCCCAAAAAGGGTAACCTCATCCATAAATTTATAAATAAAATTCAGAAATCTTATAAGTTATAATATGACCATAGTAAAAGTATTTGTATTTTCATAATTCATAAATAAATATTTAAAATTATTTAATTAATTTAAAAGAAATTTTATATTCCTAAATTTTTTTCATAAATTAACAATTTTAGTATTCTATTTTTAAGATAATGTTAAATGGCCTTATGTAATTTCTAAAGAATTGTAAAATATGTTATAGTTTTAAAATCCATAAATTTTGATTTTCATGAAAAATTAAATTACTAATATATTGAAAATAATTTTAGAAAATATGAGTCCATTTATTCATTCTACTTGTTCAAAAATGGTTAGGGTGATTTTTTGGTATTTTTCTAAAATACATGAATTTTTTTGAATAGTAAAATATGATAATTCACAATAAATTCTATAACCTAAATGTCGGCATCATTCGTGAATCATGGATGATGTAAATGTCCATTGTATTGAACTCACATGAGAATATTATTATTATTTTTCACAAGAATCATTGATTATTGTTTTTATCATTGAGAAATAAAAATCTAACGATTAAAATATTATGAAAACACACTTACCCTCCACTTTAAAAAAACAGACACCCTCTACTTCAATTCACTCATCTCTAGCCTTGGGGCTTCTATATATTCTATTAAAATAACTCACCAAGCTCCACCCCCACATCTAAAAACCCTTGGTCTCCCCAAAATACCAAATCCTCTCCCCATAATAGGCTGTCATGGTAGATTGAATCAAGGGGTATATTCATTTTTTCTTTTCTATCATTTTCTTTTCATGTTCATTTGTTTTCATTTATATCCTTACCTCTTCTCATACAAATGTTGTGGAAAATCCAGTACCATAAATGTAATAGAATATTGTTATAATAATTTAATAATTACTCATCATCTATCTTTTTTCCTTATTTTATTCTAATTGTAAAGACACCATTTGAGATGTGTTAATTTACCATATTTAAGGACGATGGGTTTTTTATTTCTATTCCCATCTTCCATTCTAGTCATAAACCATTTTCAGTGTTGAACCCAAACATAATATATGTATTATACCTAATATATGGTTACAAAATCCTTTTTTATAGATGGATTTGGTATATAAAATAATTCAGTTTCATTGTGGTCAAAACCCACTAACTAACCGAAAAGGTTGTGACCAATGTTTTATATAATGATCCAACATCACTTAAATAAACCAAATTAAATTTTCAACCATATATCATTATTTGTATTAAATAATAAAATATAACGTTAATTATGGAAAGCCACTTCCATCATAAATGTGTAATCAAACATGAATATAAGTGAGCAGATCATTAAAAGCAACTAAGCAAACATACCCAAACAATGAAATTGAACCTCATGGAAAATAAAAAATGTCGTGAATGATTTAAAATATGGTTATAATAAATATTTTAAATATATAATAAGATCTTAAACTATTAATTAATTAACCATATATGACTCTTCATGTCATTAATATCAAATGTAGAACACCATATGACTTATGTTAAGCGATCCTCTCTTTCTCACATTTATTCAGGAATCTATTATATGTTATGCATTTGTACGTATAATTCCTAGGGATGGGGTATTATTTAAAACAATCACCATACATCCCTTATGATTTATAAAATATTAAAAATACCATTCCCTCTCATTATGTCCTCCAAACTACACTCGATTGTATGCTGACATTTCGTAAGGGAATCTACCAGAACCACCAATATTCCTTCGGTTTCTCTGAATTTCTTTATTACTAAATAAAATTGTTTATTATCTTTATATATAAATTTAACACACTATGTATGTTATTCAAACTAAAGTTTCATGATCCATCCATCATTATATATTTTTGATATACATGACTCTATGTGACTCCATCCTCGATATTTCCCAATAACCAATCCCGTTTTGAGGGAACTTCCCAAATTTTTACCCCAGTTAAAATGCACTATAACATTTGTTTTAAGCCACAAATTTTTTTGTAAATTCGTAATTTTATATGATAAAACCTTCTTGTTTCATTTCTGTTTTTATATAAATTATTATTCACATTTCAATTTTATACCCCCTTTAATATTTTCCTTAAAATCGCACTAAAATTCTTTAATGCTATGAATTTCCAAAATACTATTCATACAAGTTGTCACTTCTATTTGACATCACATACCATGATATATGATGATTTAATTTTTTTAATTTCAAAATATTTTTTAATTCCATTTTTTCATGGATACTTTTATTATAGTCTCATTCATTATTCTTTATGAAATGAATGTGATACCCAATTCCATCCATGTGTTCTCATATGCTTATGTAAGATTGATTCTGTCTGATTATTTATATGGAAATCATATTCATTAATATGTTAATATGGGTATTCTATGATTTCACTCCAATATATTGGGTAATGTTTATTCCAATGAGATGTTATGTGTAACGGTATTGGGGGTTAACCGTGACCTGTGCTGCCATGTGAAACAGTCTTCATAGATAACCATGACTTGTACTACGATTTGAGAAATGAGCTTTGAAAAATGAAAATGTCATGATTTATATTGATTCCACATTACAATGAATTCTTGTTTATAGGATCCCATTTTTATAATTTATTCTTATAAATTCCATTTTATATCATTATTTCATGGTCTTTAAACATTGCGCTGAAGTCTTTTTCTTATATTTCTCCCCATATTGGGATTTTAGCTCATCGGTTTGTTTATGTGATCACCAGGGTTCCCAATGAATATTTAAGGGCTCATTGGAGGTGAGAAGTTCTTTATTGAGATTAAATCAAAATTGATTTTTAGTTCAAGGTTTTTTTGTTTCATTTATCTAGTCTTCCAAGACACTAGAGTTCAAGATCCATGGCTTGAACACTAATTTATAATTTTACTTAAAATCATGTAATGTTATATATAAATTGTTTTGGAATATATAGTCGGAATACTTGGATGGTCTTAATTTTTTGTAGATTAAGAATAAAGCACTTTAAGGACAAGACTAAGTAAAAGAAAACACACCTAAATTTTTGTAATAATACAGAATGTGGTCTATCAAAAAAAAATATACTTGTATGAATACAAATAGTTAAAGGTGGATCTACCATAGATGTATATAGGGTTAAAACCATAAAACACCTCATTGAACTCGAATCAAATGGGAACAGGTGAAAAACCATGGGCCTAGATGCACTCTTATTTTGAAACTCGTGGGGGATATGCATTGGTAAATTAATGATCAAAGTACAAACCATTACTTTGGGAATAGAAAAATATCCCATAAGATTATAAGATAATAAATTGATCAAGGATTTCCTATATTAAAACATTAGAAATCACATCTTTGTATATACATTTCCATTAGAATTTTATCCTATTGTGTTCAATGTTTCCTTTTTTATTATCAATAGCTACGTATTGAATCCCTAAATTATACAGTATTTTTCATTGCAAATGTTGGAAAATATAAGAACACTTTACAACAATAATTGGGGTAGGGAATGTGAATATTTCCCTAATGATATTTCTAATATGATGGAAATTACTTCTCAAAACATCATGATAGAACATGATCAATTTGGTCATGTTATGAAAAATAACTTCAACGATGTGGAAGACACTCATCCTCATCCAAGGTAAGAGGCTGATGTCCTCCCATGTTTAGTGGACCACTCAATCCCCTCCTCATGGGATAGTGGATTAATTCCATTCTAATGAAATTTTATTCCATCCAATGCTTAGAAGAGTAGAAAATTGTATTGGTGAACTGTAGTTTTGATGGGTAAAATGATCCATGGTGGACACTGATCAAGAATATAAAGCCCCATGATGAAATTGATTCCATAGATTGGGAGGAATTCATGAAAATGTTTCCAATAAATATTTTCCTCGAACCATCTCTCATATTATGGAAACAGAGTCCCTCAGACTCAAGAAGAAAGAGGAAGTGTCAATCGGGGCTTATGAAGATAAAAATACAAGGATTTCATTGTAAAACATGGGAATTTTCATGAACAATTAATGAAAAGTGGATTAATTATTTACTCTACTACAACTGAGTATAATAAATTTGATGGTAATTAGAGACATTGAAATTTGTGAGGGTATTGTTTGTCGTTCCCTCATTGTTGAAATGGTGATCAGAGAATCTCAATGGTATCATGGGCTCGGTGAAAATAAGAGGAATATGGAATCTTATTTGGGTGGCCCCACAAATAAATTCCATGATGGAAAGAATCTTGATCATTCCACGTGTAAAAATTCTAGGATGAAACATCATGGGAACAATCAATAGGGATTAAAGAATTACATAAAATGTGAAATCTTGCGGCATGTGGCTAAAAACTACAGAAAAGATATGAGTAATCCCAGTAATATGGATGAAAAAAAGGAAGGGTCTGATAAACACTCAACCTGTAGTGCATTGTTATATTTTCAAGGAGGAAAGGAATTATGTGAACAATTTCCCTAATCATATGGTTTTCCGAGGCAATCAAAAAAGCCATCAAGGAAACAAAGAAAGGATTATATTATCACTACTACGGGGGTGGAGTAGGAAAACAATCTCATGGATTATATGATAGTAACTCATTAATGAATAGAACACATTCTATTTAATTGTTGTTCTACACATTATTTCATATCTTTATTGTTTAGTAGAACTATACAAGCAGCACCTCAAAATTTGGTGGATATGTTATCTGTGAGAATGGTGACTGGAGAAATTATTTTCTCTAAAGTTTATAAATCCTCCCTTCAAAATGTTTGAGAAAAGAACCTCCTATAAAATATTATCATAAATCCTTTATTAGAGTTTGATTCTATCATGATCAAGGATTTACCATCATTATAGAAATCCAAGATCTAGTGTTGGGAAAGGGAAATAACTCTATACATCCCAAAGCATCCTCCAATACAAAAAAACTGTAAGGAGTAAGATTATTTTCCTTTAGAATCATGTATCGTCTATGGATATTAATTCCTTATGAGAATGAATGCCTATCTCAAATTAATGAGACAAAGGAGAAAATAATTCTATAAGACATGCCCGTCGTGAGGGATTACACTGATTTATTTCTCGAAAATATTCATAGTCTTCCCCCTGGCTAAGAGGTTCAGTTCTCAGTTGAACATATTCTTGCATCTCAACCTATATGAAATACACCTTATATAATGGCCATAGTAGAGCTGTAGGAGCTGAAGATGTAGTTATAGGATAATAAAGATATGGGTTTTATATGCCCGAGTGCTTCATAATGGGGTGCTCTAGTACTCTTCATCAAGAAGAATGGATTGGTCAATGAGCATAAGCATTGATTATTTTGGGCATAATTAAATCATGATAATTAACTAGTATCCCCTTCCATGGATGGATGATTTGTTAGATTTACTTCATGGGGCCAGTTATTTATCTATGGTGGACCTTCAATCGGGATATTACAAATAAAAGGTGTGGAAGGAATTTATTCCCAAGGCTTCCATTCAAATGAGGTATGAGCGCTATGTGTTTATTGTTATTCCCTTCAGACTGATAAATGATCAAAAAAATTCGTGGATTTAATGAGTAGAGTCTTTATAGATTACCTAGACATTTTTTTGTTATTTTTTATCAATGATATTCTGATATACTACATGATCAATCAAAAGTATGGGGATAATCTGAATACTATGTTAAAGACAATGGGAAGGGAGAAACTATATGAAATGTAAAGTAAATGTGAGTTATGGATGGAGGATATATCATTATTGGGGAATGGTATCACCAGCAAAGTAATATTTGTGGACCCTTTCAAGAAAAATGGTATTGAAGAGTGGTTAAACCCAACATATTTAATGAAGATCCGTATCTTTATGTGTCTATGTGGGTATTATCAGCGATTTGCAAAGATATTTTCACTATTTTAAAACATATTGACCAAGGTGACATGGAATGGATTGATGTTTTTTTAGTCAATAATGATAAGACTGCTTTAAGGATTTGAATAATAGGTTAATCATTGCACCAATACCCACACTCCCAATAAGTGTATAACTATTTGGGGTGTATAATGATGAATCAAATAAATAATTTTGTTGTATGCTGATGAAAAATAATAATGTGATAGGTTATGCCTCAAGGAATCAAAAAATCGATGAGTAACACTATCATACGCATGATATGGAGTTGGTGGTCATGATATTTGATTTAAATTTATGTCGTCATTATATCTATAGGGAGAAGTGTGAGATATATATGGGTCACAAGAGTCTCAAATATATATTCACACAAAAAAGATCAAAATGTGCGCCAATGATAATGGATAGTGCTCATCAGGGATAATGAATGCTCAATACACTACTATCATGGTATGGACAATAAGGTGGATGAGGTTGTAAGTTGAAATGATCGTACATCTTTATAAATTATAATAATTTAAATAGATCTAATCATTTATTATATTTAGAGTATGTAAATGGGAATCCTTAATGGAGGAACATTATCAATCATTTCTCATAAGATTTCTCAACCAACACTCATGGAGAAAATAATGGATGATCAAATAAAACTTGTATTGATTTTGAAATGGGTGGAAGCTATCAGAAATGTGAAATACTCGGTGTTAATGATTGATGAGGAAGGTTTTGTATAATTTGGATCATGATTATAGGTATCATCTACTCTAGAGATAATGAAGGAGATTCTGAATGATTCACATAGCTCAATGTTCTCTATCCACATATTGAGGACAAAAATGAATCGAGATCTCTGATAGAACTCTTGTTTATATGATATGAAGAATAAGATTGTTGAATATACATCAATGTGTTTGGAATTTCAATAGGTGAATATTGAATGATAGAAGTCTATGGGAATGATGAAACCACTACCAATACCAACGTGGATGTAGAAGAACATCACTATAGACACTGTTACTAGACATCAATGGACATATAAAGGAACCAATACTATATTGGTCAATATGGATCGATATACAAAGAAAAGTCACTTTATCAAAATTCAAGATAACTTTTTATTGGATAAAAATTCATTGATATATATCCAATAAGTGGTAAGGCTACATGGAGTAACAATATCTGATGATTTTATCGAGATCTGAGATTCACCTCGATGTTATGGAAATTTCTTCAACATGCTATAAGCACTAAACTGAACATTAGTACGGCTTATCATCCTCAAACTGATTTCCAATCTGAGCGATCAATTCAGAAACAGGAAGATATGTTGAGATCATATTATATGGACTTCAAAGGAGGATGGGAAAAGCATCTTCCACTGGTTGATTTATTCTACTACAATAGTCTGCACTCAGGCATCCAAATGGGATTGTACGAAGCCCTTTGTGGGAAAAGGTGTAGAACACTGTCATGTCATGATGATGTTGGTGAGCATAAGATTCTAAGAGTTTAAATGGTCGATGAAATAACAGAGAAGGTGGATTCCATTCATCATCACATCACGGTAGACAAATGCTAAGAGAAGAGTTATGAAGACAATCCCCGATGAGACGTTATGTTCAAATATGGATACATGGTATTTCGATGAATATTTTCTTGGAACAAGGTCATGAGGATTGGGAATAAAGAAAAGTTATGTGCTTGTTACATCAACCCCTTCGAGATCCTAGATCGAGTCAGAGTTCTGTCCTATCAACTGGCACTTCCAGCTACCATGACCAAAGTACAAAATGTCATCCATGAATCCCTTTTATGGAAGTACATTCCATACCCTTCACTTGCACACTCTTTATAGGCAGACCGGTTGGATAATGAATTTTATTATGAGGATCAACACGTGATGATCTTTGATCTTAGAGATAATGTTCTACATAACAAGAATACTCACCTGGTCAAAGTACTGTTGTGAAACTACATGTACGAATAGGAAACATCGGAACTGGAAGAGGAATTGAAGGAAAAGTTCACGTACCAATTTATGGCTTAGAAAGTAAAATGAAATTTTGAGGGTGAAATTTCATAAGGGCGAATATTGTAATGGCTCAATGATTTATCAATGTAAATTAATATCTTATAATTATGTCATAAATCATAAGAAACTACAAAACAATAAACCACTAAGTGTTATGTGACCTTTATAGATAATATATTCAACTCTGTGATTTTAATTTTAAAAATTTGACAAACATGGTTGTGATCATTAAGATGTTTGAAGTATGATAGAAAAGACATAATTTTTGGTCAATAATAACCGACCTTATGAATTATAACATACCCTTATGAATTGTAATATGAACTTTATTTATATAAAATAATCCAAAATAATAGTAACCTTGTCCTTGAATGTATAAATAAAATTTAGGCATCTTACAAGTGATAATATGACCATAGTAAAAGTATTTTTATCTATGTACATCATAAATAATTAATTACAATTAATTTATTATTATAAAAGATAACATAAATTCCTAAAATTTAATCATAAATTATCAATATTATTTCTTCTGGTTTTATGATATTTTTGTATGACCATATTTATATTTTGAATCATTATAAAATCATTTATTATTTTAAAATCCATATTTTTCAAGTAAATAATGATTTTAAATAAAAATCAATTTAGTAATATTTTGAAAAATATTTTTTAAAAAATTGATTTCACTTTCAGATTCAACTCATAAAAAAATTAGGGTGATTTTTTATGATATTTCAAAAATACGTGATTTTTTATGAATAGTAAAATATGACAATTCACAAAAAATGCTAAAACATAATGTTCTACATAATTATTGATCCATGGATGATGTAAATGTCCATTAAGTCGAACACATATGACTATATTACTGTTTTTGGTCATAATAATAATTATGTTTTCTTGTATTACGGAGAAATAATAATCTAATATTTAAAATATTGTGAAAACTCTCCTCCACTCTATTATAACAACCACCCAAACTTCCCTCTTCTCTTCACCCCTCTCAAGCACTATGCATTCCATAAACTATTCCAAAATCACTGCCCAAGATCCACTCCCATGTGAAACATCCCTTATTCTCATGAAAAGAACAAATCCTCTCCCCTTATGAGGCTCTCAAGGAAGAGTGAATCAATGGGTAAATTCCACTTTTATTTTCTTATTTTTGTTTTAAAGGTCATTTGATTTCTTTTAATTCCCTAAAACAACTCATAAAAATGTTATGAAAACTCTATAACCATAAATGTTATATAAGTTTTTTATGATAATGTAATATTTTATAATCACCCCTCATTGAAAAATATTTTATTTTAGTAGAAAAAGATAAAATCTGAGATGTGTTAATTTACCTAAATCAAGGACGATGGGTTTCGAATTTTCATTAATTTATCTAATTCTTATCCTAGAAAAATATACATGGTTGAACCAGACTATAATAAATGTAATATTACTAATATATGGTTCTTTAATCATTTCATACCCATTTATTTTGTTTATGAAACAAAAAAGTTCCATTGTGGTTCAAAAATGCAAATTAACGCAAAAGGATTCAATAAAGTTATATATTATGATTCAACTTCACTCCATCAATAAAAAATAAATATTCAACAATGTGACCTATTAGATGATCAATAATGAAATAGAACATAATTTATGGAAAAACTATCTCATCACACATGTGTATCTTAACAAGAATATAAGTGAACTGATCATTAAAACAAAGTTAGAAAACGGACCTCAACAATTCAATTGAATTTCATATCCAATAAAAATGGTTATAAATGATGTTTTAATGGTTATACTAAATATAATAAATATATAATAGGTTCTTGATTTATTTATTAATTAACCTGATTTGGATTTTCATGTCATTAATATCATGTACAGAACACCATTGGACATAAGGCATGAGATCCTCTTTTTATCACATTTATTCAAGATTTTACTCTATCTTATGACATTTTACAATTAATTACTAATTATGGGTTAATATTTAGAATCTTCCCCATACTTCACTAATTGTTTATATAATATTATAAAAAATTTATCTCTCATTATGACCTCTTATGTACACCTTATACCATACCGATATTCTATAAGGGATTCTACCCGAACCTCCTATATTTATTCAGGTTCTCTATATTTATTTTTACCAAAATGAAGTTGTCTTTTACTTTTATGTAACAATTAAAAATTAAATTTACATTCTCCACATTCATGATTAAATTCCCATACCTATGTCTCTTTATGGGATTTACATTTTTTATGTAATTCCCTCTTAAATACTTCCCAATAAGAAAACCTGTTTGAAGGTATCTTCCCAAATTTTTACCAAATATCAACTATATTGTACCATTTTTTAATCTAAAATTTTCTTAGAAAATAAATAATTTATTTATGAAAAAATATTATTAATTTTCTTTTTATATAAATTATTATTCCCTTATGGAGTTTAAATGCATTTTAGTATTTTTTTTAAAACCCAACTAAAAATTTTTAATGCTAACAATTTCCTAAATACTATTATTAGATGTTGTAACTTTTCTTTGACATCAATTACCATGATATTTTACTATTTTAATTTATTAATGTCTATCTATATTTTAATTCCTTTACCTCATGGACAAATTAATGATACACCCATTCATTATTTTTTAGGACACTAATGTGATACCCATTTCTCTACATAGGTTCCCTTATGTTTATGTATGATTGATTATGTATGATTATTTTTGTGGAAAAAATATTCATGAATATGATAAGATGGCTGAACATAGATATCTCTCCAATGAATTATGTTATTTTTAGTCACATTAGAAGTTATATGCTACCGTGTTATTGGTGATCCTTGACTTATGCTACTCTCTACAATGCTCTTGGTGGTTAACCGTGATCTATTCTCCACTATGAACAACATGAAAAAAATCATGCTAAATTTATGATATATTTCTCTACCACATTACTAGGAATTTATGTTTATATGTTCCCTTTTTTATTTGTTTGGATTATATATGCCATATTATATCATTATGTCATGATCTCTAACCTTCATGCTAAATTCTTGTTCTTATGTATAATCTCTTACTAGGATTTTAGTTCATCCCATTAATCATGTGATCCCCAGGGTACCCTATGATAATGAATGGGATTAATGGAAGTTAGGATATCTTAATGAAGATTAAAAAAATATTTGAATTTTAGTTCCATGTTTTCTTTTTTCAATACCTATTCTTCCATGAATCTATACATCATTATCCTTGGCATGTACTCTGCTGTATAATTATGATTAAATTCATGTAATGTTATATGTAAAAGGATAGGCTCAGTATAATATTTATAGTTACAACAGATTGTAATGTACTAATAATCTTCAGTACCAGTCGAAGTTTGTATGATTTTTTCAGAAATCAATCTGTGGTCGACTTCCATAATCTATAGATTAATTTTGACCATTTTTTGAACATGATATATAAAACCAGTACAAACATTATGTTTTTATAGTGATTTATTTTGGTGTGAATTATTCCTCTATTGTGTTCATTGATATTATTTATTAGATAATCCATCCACACATGTATTGATTCATAGTTTTCTTCATCGAATAAATTCTCATTTACTCCACATCAGAGGTGTAACTGGTAGAGAATTTAAGATGGTCCAAGACATACACTTGGGGAATACGAAATATGGTTATAATTCAATGTTTTATCATTGAACTAAAGAGGTTACCGTTCTTTATAATACCATATCCATTACTTTTATATGTATAGACTCTATGAATATTGAAAGAACCACTGCATGGTAATCACCAAAAGGCATTCAAGCTGTTTAATATTATTATAGTTTGGTGGGGTACTATATGGGGTTCGTGGTATAATATTCTATGATATTAGTACCATTTAAAATATTGACTCTGAAAGGGTATTTTTTAACCATGATAGAGTAGTTTTTGAGAGGTTTCATGGAGAATAGGTATTTGTGGACCAGTGATCATTGTTAAAGATGTTATGAGGAGGGTAATAGTAATATGGGGTTTCTAATGATTCTAGAGATGAGATCAGTTGTATGCTAATGAACATTTAGGTAGACACTGCATATGGTCCAAGGTAGTTGAGACCCCAAGAATATAATTATTTTATTAATAACATAAGGCTATAAGTGGTTTTATTTTCTTTGAATTTGTTTAGGAATTATCTTTAGGGAATGATTTCATCATATACGAAGACTAGCAATGTACTAATGCATATTAATTCACATGGATCATATTGTAAGACAGTGGAATTAGTATGATTTAAAGAACAAAAATGACTTTGTTATAGTTTTACTTTATAGAAGTCAAATATCATGAAATTAGAATTATCAAAAAATCACATTTACATTTTATATTTACATCATGGAAATTGAACTCATTACATCTAATCGTATTTGATGATTGTGGTGTAGTTGAAATGCAATCGATAGAGGTTACCTCACCAATTCATTATTATGTGAGAAAATATTAGACAAGTGATACACATTTTGTGTTTCTTTATGATCTAATATTGTAAAGTGATTCCCCATTTGTATTTTACAAATGAGAGGATATCATAATAAATTTTTTGGAATTGTTGGTATGTCCTATCACATTTTGTGCAGTGGTGTTAGGGGAGATTCATAAGTCCACCTTAGTTTTACATCATTTGGGGGAGATGATGTATATGAAGAATCATCTATATTAATTTTTGATTTTCATGATGATAATAATTTCCAAGATTTTATCTCCATGCCATACAACATAACAGGTATATACTAAATAATAGATTCAGGTAGATTTAAAAAAAACATCTTGATAAACTAGGGAAAATGTTGTCTGAACTATAAAAGGAGTTTTTGATTATGATTTAGAAGGGAGTGAGGGTTGATGGTGTTATATGTGTGATAGTTGACAAAAATTCCATGTTGGAACACTATCTTACAACAATGGAGTATAATTCAACCAATAATTTATGTAATTTGTACATGTAGGAGATCATATGACATTATGGGGTATAGACATCGATAATCCCCAATTGTGACCCCAAACTACTTCCATATTTATGGATTATTATGAAATATACCTTTTTTAAAATGTTATTAATGACCACTGTATTTGATTTTCAAATGGATAGAATGGCTATGAAGGCCATCCATTTTTTTACGACACATAGAGATCCTATGGGTTAGAAATTTTAAAAATATTAGAGGGATAATTTTCCTTAGAATATATTTACTATAACAATATGTATCACTATAATACTGACATTTAACCTTTTCAAATACGGGAGACCAAATTGGTCACAATACTACTAGAATATGATTGGTGAGACATCTCTTATTAGGCCAGCGGTGGTGATGCTGATGATGGAGAAGGATAAGGGGGTATAAATTTTTATGTATGAAGCATAGAGACGATACAAATGTTACACATAATGACATCATAAGACTTTAGAGTTGGAGAGGGAAGATGTTGGTTTCTTTAGACTGTCCCCTTTTTGAGGAATATAGATATTTTTCTATTGTTTCAATCTAATTTATATGTTCATTGGGCCCTTCTAAATTCTATGGATGGTTGGTGAGGATTCTTAACCATCATCCTTATTACCAAATATATATTAACTGTGTGACTTCATCCACGTGTCATTGTTGAAGAGATAAGTATGCAAACCGACACATGTTGTTGAATGGGGAGATCCAGAAATAAAATAAGGCTCCATATTATTTGATAACCCATTCTAGATCAATGATATATAAGATAATATATTTCATGGGTTGAACCATTCAATTAGTTCTAGTAAATAACATCATGTTCATATTTAGGATGCCTCCATGAATCATTAGAGTCAGATACAATTTTAGTACACACCTTTTTTTAACAAGTTCTTTTCAAGGTGAGATTCCATAAATAAGGAGAGACTATAATGAATCTAGTATCAATATATTGATCCATTGAATATTCTATATATCTCCCCATAATTACTCACATAGTTGGGGTAGTGTTTGCGCAGTTTCAATATATCGGAAATAATATATATAAAATATTAATAGGTATTGTAACATTTTCATGTATACTTTCAAATAATTGGGTTTTCCATTTATCAAGACCTCATATGGGGAGTCTACAACAATAGTTTTTATAATAATATATTGATTACACTTGGTGAGACATAGTGTTTGTGACTTTTGGCATTCAATTGATGGTCACCGTTGGGGATTATGTTAACTAAATTAATAGATTTAAATATTTCGTTTACTTGTTCAGATAAAATCCTAATCCCACTATATTTTTATTTAATTATTATAAATAAATTAGGTTAATTGAATTAACCTAAGGTTATAGATAGTAATAAGAGATAATCATTATCATTAGAGACTAAAAAATGTCGGTCAATGATGAATGATCAAGGACAATTATGACATGGATGATGAACATTTTTGAATCCCCACCTTCATATCTTATGGATGAATTCTTGAATAATGATTGACCAGTTATTTGTTTAGGTATTTTAATTTTTTGGATTTCAAATATTTTAATATTTTTAATATTTATCATTAATATCTTCATTAATTTCACTAATTATTCCATTATTCATATGTATCAATTTATAATAAACATTATTGAACATATTTTTTGATTTATTTTTGTAAAATAAATCTATCAATTTTTAATTTTAGGTTTCTAATGACTATTGTTATAGGTCATGTTCATATAATAAAATGGAAACATTACCATGTTCTTATACTTTTCTACAAATGTTCATTATGTTCATAATTTTCCCATGGGGTTAGAGATTTAAATTTTTTAGGAACTAGATTAATAGAACCGACAAATTAATGGGGGATGAATGAAATGTGTATGGAAAAATGTGTTTTATGATATATGAATGATTTATTACATATCAAGAAAATTTTGTAATGATGGTAGGTTCTACGAATACCCCAACTTAGAATATAGTTTTGATTTTCAAAAACTAAATTCCTTAAATATTTTACTAATGTTTTTACCAATAATTTACCATTGATGTATGTTGGTCAAACAGTGAAGGATATGGTGGCATTAGATGATATTGAATCTAAAATATGATTACCGTTATTTTATGATAAAATCCAGATGACACAAGATGAATCCCAAATGAACAAAAATTGTGTTTTTTAAGAACTTATGGTCGCTAGTATTTTGTCCCATGTAAAATATCTAAAATTTATGGGGATAGGTCCACAAACTATGTGCCCCATGCGAGGAAGCTCTAATGTTTGTTAAAGGAGCATGCACAGGAACTCATGTAAGTATACATGACATGTATTCAATGGATATCCCAGGTTGATAGATTTTGATATAGAATCAATGTCCCATGAGTACATTCCTATGACCGTAGGTGTATTTGGGTGTTGTGTGACCATATTTACATGAAACATAGATCCACATGGCTGAACAATCCATGTACAATGGAGGACATCCGTAGGTGACCATGTGACATCACACACTCTGTGAATATATGTACATGCTACATAGAGTAACATGGATGGTCATGGTATGTCCATGGAAGGACACAGCACGGTGTATAAGAAAGGTCACATGATTTGTGTCCCAACGTTCATGTCATCTAATTGTTCCAAAAACATCATCCATTTGTATCTTCATGTCAATAATTTTATTCAAGACCTCTAGTAGCCTATCCTGAGTTAATTTTCATAGTGGATTTGATGTTGGGATTCATCAAAACCTCTAAGATTTGATGTGAGTAGAATTTTGGGGGAAAATGTTTTAATGGTGTTTAGATGCAGCGACATTTTGAGTGTGATCGTTGGTTTGTTACTAATGTCTGTTATCCCTTTAATATCCATTCTTTGGGTCCCCAATAACATTTATATAGATCTAGATAGAAATAACCCAATATGATAAAGGTGAGATACCACTATCTATGATATGGAATCAACTTCATTGATAATAGGTGGTTTATAGGTCCTCTATTGGAGAAGTTATCCCTCATCTATGCCACATAGTTTCAAGCAATCAGTTCTTCACATTCTTCGAGGTTTACATGTGATATTTGAATGATAGACATTATATATGGTGAATTAAAAAGACCCTTCATTCTTATCTATAAATGGATATAGATATACCCATTATCTCTTCCAATGGTTTTCATCATATATATATATATATATAATGTTGGGATTATTTACCCACTTATATTATTAATTGAGGAGATAGTTTTTTTAATATATACCCTACACGGTTACCATGAAATCCTATAAGATATGAATATAATCATATTTACAATGGATTTTGCCATGCATTTTGTTCATTCTAAGATAATGTATATATCAGTAGTGACCTTGGTGGACCATATACTAGAGAAACATAATGGTAGATGGATGATAAAGAAATGTTCATATACTAATAATTGAGATCCCAAGAGAGGAACCCTTTTGTAACCACTTCTAATTTATTCAGTTTGGGTCCTCTTTTCTATATGGGTGTGTATTTTACTACTTTTATATATTTTGTAATCCCTTGATTTCCTTTAATGCATTTCCTTGATGTGTTCAGGTGAATTTTTTATTCTCAATATATTTATGTTATTATATTATCTATAAACTATTCCAAGGATCCAATTAGGGAGAATGTAATTGTATATTAGAATAAATCCTCCCATTTCACTATTTTTACTAATTGGAATTTTTCACAAGACACTACCATATTTGAAGTAGTAGTAGGGTGTCATGCATATTTTTTCTACAGGCCTAGGAAGGGTCCCAATGAGTCGTGTCATTACAATGATTGTATCCATCGTTAATGATCTGTACATTTTTATTGTTTCTAATCGTAGACACCTATATGTTAATACATTTTATGGTAGTCATAAGGACTACGAAATCATGGGATCTTGAATCATGAAAAGACATTATATCTACTATTATTATAGGTCATGAAAACTACATTGAATGTACATAAAATGTACACTAAATTGATCATTTTGAGATAAAGCATATTTATTTTTATCTAGTACACAATGATTGCATAATTAATATTTTTTTCTTTTAAATAAAATAAAAATTGTGAATTTCCAGTAATTTTTATTGATATTCAATAATGATTAAAATTACATATTAATAAAAATTTATTTTTAATTTTTACCATGTAAATTTTATTATAATAGATAATTATCTTTAAATGATTATAGCCATTTTTTAGATATTCATTAATCGAATGGAAGAACATTAACATCACTATAATATGTAAGTATTGTGATTATTTTAAATCAATTTTAACTTCTTAAATTTTTTTTATAATAATAAGGGAATTTAAATAATGATATGTAAATCATCACCCACACACATATCATGAACGGGGTTTCATTTTAATTTTTTAATTTATATAACCCTATTACACATGGTTCCCCTACCATATTTGTGAGTATGAATATAAAAAACATAGAGCTTCCAACCATGTGGAGATTGTTCAATGTGTAGTTGAGGTGAAACGAAACAAGGAGAGAAACACATGAATATGTGCAATGATTAAACTCTACCCATGATTTGTTTTATGAGTTATTTTTATATAGGGAATATTAATTTCAAATATTATGAATATAAAAGAAAATATTAAACCCCAAGACCATGGAACACAACTGTTTTATTTATGTCCAATGTGATGTTAATTATTTTTTATTTGATTTATCTTTAAAATGAATGACATAAAATAAATAAATTAACAATCATATATGATGTAATATAATAAATATATTAAGAATAAATTATTTATACGAGACACGAATAATTTGGTTCATTAAATCTATATAATATTAGATATAATATAAATGGGTAATGAAATAATATTTACACATAACATAGAAATCACTAAAGGGATTTTGATATCGGTATAAACTTTATTAATTTTTATATACTATAACTGTATTTCAATCTACTTGTCTGAAATTATCTATTGTGTTTTAAATAATCATATGGACTTAATAGAATATTATTATTGAATTAAGCTATCTCACATGAAGGGTTGTTTTTATCCCTAATTCTATTATGTACTAAAAGGAAAGGGTTTTGAAAAATATGTTTAGTGTATTAGAATATTGATTCCAATCATTGAATCTGTGTAATTCATGTAAATGATGTTAGAATGTTCACCCTACTAAATTCCTCCAAATAACATTATATAACATCTTCTATAATTATAGAAAGAATATAAAGATATTTTACACCAAAAAATTACTAAATTTTGATATTTAAAATACATTGATAATGGATATTACTATTTGATAAAATAATGAGACTACTAAATAAAATTTTTTCATTCAAATTTTTTTAATCAGGGCAAAGTATAAAAACATGTATTTTTTTGACATATAGATGAATGTCAAATGAACTCCACATTATCACTATGACCGATATTAGAGAAATATAACCCATTTATCAGCATCAATTTTAAACATTCGTATTGGAACAATTATATCATACTATACTATGAGTGAAAATTCTGTGTGTTTGGCCTCCATTGTTAGAGATATGGATAGTTATGAGCTTTCTAATGAGAAAAAAATATTCTTCCATGAATAATGTAAATTATGAATTTGATATCAACATGCTCATGTAGTCATTCATGTCAACTGAGATCGAAAAGCAATAAAATCACATAATTCATATATCATGATATCCATATTGTATTTTTTTACCGAAAAATAGATATAAATTATTATTTTATATCATAAAATCACATTATAGAGTAATGATTTGAGTGGGTGTTCATGAAATACCTCTTTTATTCATGATGATTTTCCATATTAACTATTTGTACATCTTTTTTATACTACATTAAAATTTTCACACATTCCTTATGAAATCATCACCACTTTATATAATATCTAAATTCATATTTAATTGTACTATGAACTATATTTATAATTATCTCTTTTAACTATTTACTTTGATTCAATTGGAATAAATGAAAGACATAAATTTATTATGGTAAAAATGTTTAAGTGATATGAAAATGGTGATAAGAATAATTGAAAATATTTCACTACATTATACAATCATATGTAGAGTAGAAGTATATAGAGTTGGTATAATGAAAAGATGGATATTGTATTACATGTGGCATGAAGGGCCAAAAAAATAATTGTAACACAATAATGAACAATGGTGAATCACTATGTGTATTTCTAATATAATTCACACTAAAAATTATGTCGTGTTAGGAATAAAATTCAAGATATTATACCTAATCAAAAATGTATAACTAATATTTTATTCTTAAATAAAATTTTATAATTAAAAAATATTTTAAAATTTAAAAAAATTTAATGATTATTTAATGAGATCTTATTGAAAATATTTATACATATACACTAAATATTCTAAAAGATGTGATTAATTATGATAACTCTATTTCATTATTTATATATAGAAGACCTTTAGGATATGTTTTAGAAATTATATAAAATTATTAATAAAATAATGTTTTATATTATAGTAATTATTAACTACATAATATTTGTTTTATTTTGTTTACAAACATGTTGATTTTATTAAAATTAAATACATTATATTTTATTACTATCACATTTGAATGTACTGTTATTATTCACGATATAACATTTACATTGAAACAAATTTAACAAAAAAATTACTTCTTAGTTTGAATTATATTTATAACATATATTGATACTATTCTAACAAAACAAATAAGTGACTTATAATATTATATAAATTTTAAATTATAATAGTGTCCTCCATAAGTAATTTATTATAAATGTAAAAAACAAAAAATAATGTTGATAGATGTAATGAATAAATTTAAAATATTCAGGATTTCGATAATCTCATGAAATAAAATTTTAAAACATACAACGAAAATCAATTTATGTAATAATAGTTTTGAATAATTTGGACAGTTAATAAAAAATTATAAAAAATTATAATTATAAATTGTATTAGAAATATAATATTTATCAAGAGAAAGAAATTGTGTTTTAGAAATTATTTCATGTGAAGTAAATTAATCGTATATATATTTATATTATTGATATTTTGAAGAATATATATATATATATATATATATATTTGAGTAATATATTCATTTTATGTAATTATATTAAAATTTTAATATTATGATTACATATAAATAAGTTATCATAAATAATTTTTTTTTATTATAACCATAAGAATATTTTAAAAAATATATTTATGAGTTAATAATGACTAATTTAACATATATATATTAAATTAATATAAAAATATTATATCAGTATGTTAAAAACATAATGGATTATCTATGTTTTAGAATAAAAATTATAAAATTATATAATTTAACGGTATACTATATGTAAGAAAATAAAATTGTGTAAAATTATTATAACGAATTTAAGGTTTCTTAAGGGTAAATGTTTAATTCATAGAAAAATGAGTTACTGTAGAATTAAAGGAGGGAAAAGATGATTCTAGTAGAATTATATTGAAAATTGGGTCAATATATTCCTAATGGGCTAGATTCATGCATGATGGAACCTTCATAAAAGTGATGGGTTTTTGTGAAGGCTCCTGATATACCATGAATATCAATATTATAAAATGATGGTTATTTTTCATGAAATATATTACACTTTGTGAAGATACATCTTATGAATAGATGGTAATCCATGGTGTAACACATATCTCTACACCAAAGAAACTATCAAATAAATGACTTCACCGCTCATTTCACGGGGCAATAACACTTGGACATTCAAATGAATCTCATAAATCATAAAACACTATACTTCAAAAGACATAGAAATATTTGATTCCTACAGTTTTCTAACTTTTTAAAATTTCCTACCATGACTCCACATAATTTATGATCATTATAGAGAGAAGCATCAAGAGTGAACATTCCCTCCATGTTAGTGAACAATGGCACTCACCCCATTGGGTTGCATGAGTCCCCCATAATTTTCAAGACCCCACGTATGGAATATGGGAAATCATCTATATAAAGTTTATTCATTTTTCTTGAATGGTTGAAACTCATAAACTATCTGACCATCATGATTCAAACTCATAATCCCCAACATGAATAATCGTATTAGAATACATGAAATATAAATAGATAGTTATCGTTGTCTTTGACCCCATACCTAATGGGAATATTGAATCCACAATTATTTTCATGGATAAATCCTTAATTAAAGCTTTTGTCTAGGGACCATACTCCAAAAACACCCTAAAAATACTATTTCTCCATTTTACAGTGAATAGGAACCATGAACATGGGGACCCAACATCCTATTTCCACATAAAAATAATCCTTCAATTAACACATTTAATTTTCAATTTGAATGAATGTGGGTTTTCCATATCCTTCTCTCCTATTAATTTTTTTAATGGGATCGAACACACGAAAGTAATGTCAATAAAATTTCAAGAATAATTTAAAAAAGAATAGCATCCAAATTTTACATTCAATATATTAATCATCATGAAATCTTCCTCAGAAAATAATGTTAAATTGTAGTCCTTCTCAATATGCAAAACATATAATTCCTCGAGTGATAGTCCTAGAAATTATTCTTTACTTATCATAAAATTACTTATAAGTGAATAATTACCATAAAGAATAATTTATTCTTCTTTGTGAAATTCCCAATCCATCCATATTATTTTGTCTATTCAATTATTAAGAGTCATTATTGCATGATATTACTACATGGATCAGTCCTAATCAACTGAATGTGACATTTCAATTGAAATACACAGGTTTTGATCCCTATAGCATAATAGTGTGTGTAAGAAACATACAAATTTTTAAATCCATAAACTACGACATATGTTTATGTCATGTATCTTGGAAGTGATGATCCTGAAGGGTGATCACTTCTCAATTGGAATAAACATATCATTTATTCTCCCAAACATGATTTCCCCAGTAGACCACATCATTTCCATATTACGATAACTTATATTCAAGCTATAAAGTGATGAGAATATATATGAACAACCCCATAGGAATAAAAACATGTTATATTGTCACAAAAAGACTATAATCATGTACGTTTCCCCTCAAACCATTAAACTGATAAAGATTTCATAACATGAAATTAATGTTGTGATGTACAAGATAAGGTGTCCTAGAACCAACTGGTCGCACTTTTATTGCATTGATATTTAATGCATTAAATTATTAGACATCTTATTACATATTCTTCATTGTTCTTCATGAAAATTGTGTAATAAAGGCCAAGATTATTTTCTACAATGATAAGGTAATGGTAGTTCCCCACTATGATTATAACCACTAAATGGTATAACAATATTCTAAAATATAGTTATACGGTTAGCTAAAATACTATTATAGGACACATAGAATGCATAATGTTAGGTGTGAGTACTATTAAGCGAATGAGACTTCCTCTCATGATGTTTTAACATGGTAATATTCCAGACCAGAGATTATGAGAATAAACCCGCTAGTAGTAATTCTACATGTTTTGGTGTCATGAGATATCTCAATCAATGATCAAGAGTAATGATCCTTAGAGTTTAATATTATCATTAATATTTTTCATGACTCGCACACTTTGATTTACTGACAAAAACCTTCACTTATATAGTTTACATAAAGTAGAGTATGTTTGGTGTGTCCCTAGTGTCATGTTATTGATGGATTATTCGAGGAAGGATGTGTACCATACATTCATGTAAGATGATATCTGGACCCTTTTATTGAAATAGAATAGTCATGTGAATTTTCAGAGTGACTGTGTAATGACGGGTTTATTTTAGGTTGTCATTGAACAAGATATCGAGCATAAAAGTTGATGACACTATCTTGAAACCTTCTTGATGAGATATTGCAACAATAAGATTATATTAAACAATGATATTTTTTATGTGGATGTCATTGTAGCAACGTTAGGTTCATTCTCTTGGATGTACTGACCCAATTCAAGAGAGTACTCTTTGACTTTAGGAAAGCCCGCCTAATTCCTATGAGAAAGAATCCTATAGGGTCACACACTATGTGTTTCTTTTTTTCATAGTAAAATTATTTTTGAATTTCAGTAATAAATATTATTCTCCAAATAATGGAATAAGTTTATTTATGTTAAAATTAAAGCCTAAATTAAATAAATATTTATTCACCAGATTGTGGGTAAAATTTATTTATTTATTTTATTGAACAATTAATAAATATTTATTTACTAGTTTTTAAATAATATATTTATTTAAGAGAATAAATTATTTATTTATTTATTTGGGTGTTCAATAAATTGATGTGGAGTTCATGGGTACCATGACTGGTCTGTTAGTAAAATAATTATTTGCAAGATGATAGATAATTATTTTACTAGTAGGCACAAATTAAAATAATTCTGCTATTATTTTGTGATATGGAATTGTATTTATAATTCCATGTGTTGCAAGTTAGCACATAGTAAATAATTATTCGGAATATTTATTAATAGAATGGGTTTTGTACAAGGTTATGATTGTATTTAAATTATGTTAAATTATTAAATATTTTAACTAAAGCCCCATGTGAATAAATATACACATACGTCAATTGTTCCAGGTACCGAACCGCACACCCGGTGAATTAAGAATTATTGAGCTAAACCATTTCTCTCTAAAATCTGTTTCCCTACTCCACAAGAATGATATATGTTCTTCCAAATCAATGAACAACAGATTAAGAATGACAGACACAAGACAATAACTTTTCCATGCTAGCACCTATATAAAGAGTGGTGTCGATCAGAGGCCATAAGAGAATATATGGACCAACACTAGATAGATTCTAGTTTTTATCCTTGTAGTGAAATAAGATAATCTAAAAGGGTCATTCCATATGATCAATATCGTCAATTAAGAAAATACTGAAGATCTACATAGTATTTTCATTATGAAATTAATTAAATTAATTATACACTTGAGGTGAAAGATCCAATCAAAAGGTTTTGTGTCTCTTTCTTATTTATCTTAATTATTGATTATATTATGTGGAGACTAGCAATCATCATCGTATTGATTTTAGAATAATCACGGATCACGGTAATAATTCATGTAGGGTGTCGGCCCAAACATGCTTCTGCTACGCTTGAAACCATTTAGTGGTATCATAGGGGTTAAATCATAGTTTATAATTATTAAATATTTCATTTATGATTTACACATTTAATGGGTTAGTTTTTTAATTCAATTTAATATATTATAAAATTTGAATCTTGAGATCTGTTCCTCCTCTTTTGTTTCTAATAACCATACAGAAATGGAATTTTCTTTTAATTTTGATTAAAATAAAATAGATTATCTCATTCGGAAGTTCCAATGGTTCCTAGCCATACCACACCAGAGCCCATGACATGTATTCAGATGTACATACCGTGTATCTAAGGTTCAATTCACCAGGTCCGAACTGCCAAACCAAGAAATGTCATTAGATATTGTCTAAGACTTTATTACTCTTTGTGTTGACCAGGAACAAGTGCACGTGGTTTCAGAATTACATGCTTTGTGGCCCAAATGACATGACATGTTGTCCCTTCGAGTAAGGCTTGGACCATGTACCTCATACACTACTTGCCCGGCTAGAGACCATGTGACGAGGAACTACATGGTGTGTGGCCCAATGGACACGCCGTGTACTCAAAAGATTTATGTAGTACACTCACTAGTCATTTACTCAGGCATATACATTATATGGATGGTGAAAAATACTACCCCCAGTGTAGATGGAGCTACATGTCGTGTACTCAACAAAATTATGCATCTTTATTAAAATGTATTATTATATTATACAAACCCTTGATATGTGTACCATCGTGTGGGTGTAAAGCCGAGGCACAACATGTGACATGTGATTTATATATATGTGTTTAATTTAAAATCTATGTACTGTAAACTTATACTCATTATGTAGTTATGAAACTAAATTCACTAGGTTTCCTCCAAGGTACAAGTTATGTAAAAATATAATTTTAAATGAATTTATTTTTAAAAAAAATTATGATGGGTGATAATCTCAAGGAAATTCAGAAAAGGTTTTATGATAAAAGGAATGATTAATTAATGATGATAATTAATTGATTCAAAAGTTATTTATCATAAAAAATATAATGACTAAAGTATTGAATTATAGTTTTATTCATGCATAAATATTTTTTCATGTATAAATGATTATGAGATTGATCAAGACCATGGAATGTGGATGGATTATTTTAACTAATTTAATTAAATTAAATATGTTTATAAGGCACCAGCCTTAAACCTTACTTAATATTGAATTAAATGAGTAATTCACATTGAGGATCTTTTCAGGTTTAGAGTTTTAGAGAATTAGGGCATAACTATTACATCTCAAAAGATTACGAAGTAGTCGCTTCTACTAAATTTCCATAAAATAAAAACTCTTAAAAAGAAACACGTATAGTTCTTATGTTTTAGGTAGCATGACTTTCCCTTGATCCCATCCTTGACCCTATTCCATGCTAAGTCCTGTGAAAAACATTTCAAAAACTTGGGATGAGCATAAAAAGCTCAGTAAGGTATACACAAAGAATAAAAACTGTTAGTTTTTCAAAACAACTAGTAAACCATGTATACTTTATCAAAGTAATACTTTTCACCTTCATGAATTAGTAAAAACTCTTCATTGATAAATAGTATAATACTTACCTTTTTGTAACCAAAGGATTACCATAAAACCTATATAAAGAACACATAAAATATATAAAGGTAACTTGGGACATAAACATACTTAAGTGGAATAACCATACAGTCGACTTCCACACATATCACTTAATGGAATAGCCATTCAGCCAATTTCCATACATACATAATGGAATAGCCATACGGCCGACTTCCATACCCAATGCATTGGAGGTTATAATGTAACCACCCGTCCTGGTATTCACGGCACCACCTGTCATATGGTTTATAACGTAACCACCCGTTAAAATGTCCAAGTACCAATATAAAATCATAAAACATAAAACCAATATAAAGGAATGATAACATTTCCAAATTTCAATCACAATATATCATAAATATATTGAAATAATAGAATCCTTTATCAAAACCATTTTCAATACCAAAATACATAAAAGTGTATATGGTATTTATTGTATTTTAAAAACATTATGGCTTTTTGAGGAAGCCGAAGACCAAGTAATACTCGCGGCAGCGGAAAAGGTCGTTGTCACCGCGTTCATTAAAAGAAACATTCCTTTTTGTCGTTTTGTAAAACGCTTCATAGAAAAATATTCCTTTTTTATAAAAGTAAAAGTCAAAGGGGTTTATACACCATATAAAAGAAAGTTGTGTATAAAACGAAATATTCCTCAATGAAAGGAGATTGAGATGAAGTCCCTTACAAAGACGATATCCTTGGTTAAAGGATAAATCAATTACATAATTATGTGTGACAAAAAAATACACCAAATATAAGTGAATATTTTGTGTAAAATAATCAATAGACATTCACACATATTCAATGGATGACATATTCAATAACTATATGTTGAACCCAAAGAAATCGAAATTGGGTTAAGAAGTTCCCTTGACAGCCTAACAGTGTCACATCAAAATGAGATGATGAGAGATAAAAAGTGTGTCTCATCACTTGGACATAAAAGTTACATCAATAAGGATATATGAGAACATATCCCAACATAACAATATGTAAATTAAAAGACCCAACAATAGAAGTCTTTTAAAAAGAGGAGGGTGAAAGGTTCCCTTACCGACTTGGGTATCTTTCAAAACATACGCCCCGTGAAGGAAGGACAATACAAAATTGATGTAAATACTCATAAATGAAAGAATATTACACAATGAGTAAAATAATGGGAAGTATATACACCACTCAAAGAAATTGTGGCAAATGTAGCATAAATCTCACGGGAATAAAAGTGAGATGAAAAATCCCTTACGAAAACTCGGCAGCCTAACGACGCCACATAAAACTTCTAAAATGGATTGATGAGAGAGAATAGGGTCTCCCATCAAATGAACATAAAAATTACAGTACGTTTCATATAAAATAACATCCCAATAACTAGAAATATGAGCTTTAGAGGGAATGACATAAAAGAGTGTACTTAAAAAGAAAGAGAGGAGTAAGATCCCTTACCTTGGGTCCGACTTGACTCGATCGTTCTTTAACATCCTGAATAATAAACTTGAGTTAATTTCTACTTTCTTAAGAACCATTTCCAAGTTCATTATTCCTTTTATATCAATTATTGACATGTTATAAACATTATGTAATCATTTAAGTTAATAATGTTTGTTTTGTCGATATTAGGTTCTTAAGTCGAAAGTGGACATCTTACAATTACAAGTTGTTCGTGTGGTCAAAGGTTCTTTATATCCAGAATGACATTCCTGATTTGGATATCATATATATCATATATATCTACAATATACATGTATTTATAAAATCACATAATCATTTAGAGGTATGAAATGAAATGCACCGTTCATGGAGACGGTAAGCCGTACATACGCATGAACCCTACTTTCATTTCATTGTCATAATAATGGAATTAAAACTAAATGAGAGGTATGTATATTTTAATTCCAGAATTATATTTATCATTTAGATTTATCATTCATCATATATATCGATTATATACATGTACTTATAATAGTACATTACATTTGGGGAAAAGAAATGAAATGCACCGTTCATGGAGACGGTAAGCCGTACGTATGCATGAACGCTACTTTCATTTCTATCTCATACTTTAATGGAAAGAAATAATAATGATATAGAGGTATATAATAATTCTAGTATAACATAATATATAATAACCTTAAATCCATCCTTTATACGTCCCACGTATGGCATTAACGAATCACATCACTTTGAGGGGGTGGTAGTCTGCACTTCCTAAAATGAAGATATCGTGTTTACCCATAATGGAAACAATAATGGTATGCCATAAATGAAAAATACAGAAGCTTAATGAAATAATAAACAAATTATATGTCATATATAAAAATTGTGACATCATAATGGACACCTTTGAAGGTGTTAAATGAGTATTGAACAATCATCGATTCGGGAGGTAGAATTTCGCCATCCACAGAAACCGTATGTTCTTTAACCATTTGATGTAGTTTTGTGAGAGTTTAGCTCGAATAAATCCTATAAAAACATACTAGTATATTGAAGATACTTGTGTTGTTACAAAAGAAGTAAATAAAAATAGTTTAGGGGTTGGAGAAGCAAAATAAAACAAATGAACAAGAGAGATTGATTTACCTTTAACAGTGTAAGTCCTTTTGATTTTTTCCTAAAGGCTTCCTTTGAAAAAATTCTTCCCAAAGGGAATCCTCTAGGATTAGGAGAGGGATGTAGAGAGAGTAAATGGGCAGGAGATGGCCGAGCCAAAGGCTTGAGGAGTTTGTGAAATGAGGTAGAGGTGGGGGCCTTTTATAAGAGGAGAGGAGGGGCACTTTTGGAAATCATGAAACTATTATTTTATTTTCAAAAGTGTTTCGAATTTATAATGTCCCACATTGATATATTTCAAAGATAAGATGATAAGGCTTCGAAATATTCCCATCCAATAGGTTTTGGACATGTGTAGGTTTTATATATTACATTATCTTTCCATTTTATTTAAATCTTTAAATAATGAAGTCATCGCTGCATCATCATGATGTCATAAATAATTTAATTTATTTAAAGTATAAATATTATAAAAAAACTACTATGATGTAGGAAATCTATTTTTATTTCTAATTATTATTTATAATCAATAATATGATCTTTATAACCCCATGTAATTTTTTTTTCTTAAAACATATTATGTTTTTGTCATTTTTACTATTACATTAAATAAAAAGTTATTTATGTCATTTCCCAACCAAAGTGGCTCCATGGGGTCCCCAAGTTGACCCGTGACTTTTCATGGTCGTAAATGACACATACAATGAGGGTAGAACATGTGTCAAGATCATCTCATATTATTAAGACATTATGTTTACCTTAAACTACACTAATTACCACTAATCGCGATTAAAAACTTAATAAGTTACTATTCACCAAAAAATTATTTTAATCCCATTGAACCGCATATTACTTCCTAATGAAAACCATGTATGTTGGATTTTTTAAATTCAAAACACAAAGGTGGAAAAATTTCATTTAAACGGAAGTTCAGTTTTTATATGTACCACTTGGTGGTTTCACTATTCATCAAAAATTTAGGTTTTTCAGAAAATTACAAAAAATTCACCCTATGCTATATTTGATATTCCGAATTCAAAAATGAAGTATATTTTACAAAATTCAAAACATATAAGTCAGATTAAGTAATTTAAGAATTAATTCCCGTTGTCATGACAAATAGCATGTTTTTTCGAAACAATAAGTATCAAAAGATTGACACTAGTTTAAGTCCGATTTCAAAGTGAAATTAATTCTAACGACCACTACTGGATTTAATGGTAAAAATATATTCTAATATCACTTTAAAAAAAATTAAAAAGATAATCTAATCATACAAAAAAATTAGATTAAAAAGAGGTTTTGAATTAAAAAACAACATTTTACACTATTCATTAAAAAAATGAACTTTGTCGGAAAGATACCAAAAATTTACACAAAGTAAATTTTGATGTCTGGATTCTAAAGAAGAGTTTTTTTTGGTCTAATAGAATGTATAAGAGTGAAAAAAACTATATTTAATGACAGTTCGCCATCAAAAGGCGATAAGTGAACCTTTAGTGAAAACTAGGGCATATACGCCTAAAATTGAATTCTTTCCGTATTTTAAGCCTTTATCTTTTATTGGATAAATGTAAAAACATTTAAAAACATATATAATCATATTTTAGTTATTTCTATCCATTCCTGCCAATACAATGGCTACATGTTAACTACCATTTAAAATAATATTATTTTATTATTAGAGTGCAACGTAAGATTTCCAAGAAACTCGTTGTTGCGTGTTGGGTACGCCATCGAGCATAGTGTGCCCTTTAAAGTCATATTAATATTTTATTCAAAAATATGGATAAATATGAAAATTCAATATTCTTTATTTACCTTGGGTATTACATCCTTCACCCCTTTTGGAAATTGCGTCCTCGCAATTTTTAAAATTGAGCTTGGAAACATCTTTGAAAGTCCCACATCGGAACAAGAGTCGATAAAACAATCACTTTAAAATAAAGAATGATAAGTACAAAGGTCACCCGAGTTAACCCATAATAGGATTCTGTGTAGGAAATCATGGACATGGAAGAAAAAGAAAAGGGTCATGTTCTGATGGAGAGTGATAGAAAACATGTTTAGGAGAAATTTAACCATGAGAAAATCACAAACTTGTGATGGGTTAAACTGTATTCGATTCCCCAGTAGGAAAATTTAATAGACAACATTTTTGTTTTAAGTTACTTTTTATTGAGGAATTTATTCATAAGGAAACATAATCACTTATCATGTTGACTTTCAAATTTTATTATATTCCACACACAAACTCATATTTTCTCCAAAAGGCGAGTATTTAGGAAGACTTGTTCACATTAAGAGTACTCTAATCAACTTTTATAGAATCACCTAATCCACAAAAGAGAACTATATAATTTCCATGTCTTTATACTTTAACCAAAACAAAAACCAAAAAGGCTAGTACAAGATCAGATAATCCAGAAAAGGATAACCCATTAAGAAAAAGAAAATCTATGCTTAATCTCTAAAATTTGTCCAACAAAACCCAAAGTTCAACGGGGACCATTTGATGAACAATTTGTCCATAAAATTATTCAAAGTAAACCAAACTAAGGTTGAAACTCAAATATTTGAAGGATTTAGTCACATAGTCCTCCAAGTTAAATCATAACATTTATCTCCAAACAACATCTGTTGCTCCTAAAGTCTCGTATTGAAAAGTAATTAACCTAATCACATATCCTCCATGATAGGTTAATAATTTTCATAAATAACCCAAAATCAACTTACTATTAATTCATAAAATCATATAACTAGAAATAATCAGACAAACTAACCAGGGACTTCACGTAGTCCAGTGGTAGGCGATAAATAGCAGTCGCACTTTGGTTGTGGGTTCGATTTCCGTGGCTTTGTCCGACGCGACGGGTTGTCACACGGTCTGCGTGTTGTCCTTTTTCCAAAACTATATAATTCTTAAAACATTCCCCAAAATGAGATAAAATCTTCAAAAATAATCATAACATATTTTAACCTCAAGTTTATCTCATGCCCTTCATTTTCCATCATATCATATAATAACCCATAATTACCTCAAAAGTAAGGATCATATAAACTCTAATGGTTACCTTTATAATTATTACCTAAACTTCCACATCGATTGGTCATCTTGTACATGATGAATTACAGATCATACCAAGGTTCAAGTGGTTGATCATGACTCATTGATAGTTGGTTTAGAACAACCACAAGTTTCCTCATTAAATCTCCCATTTTATCTAGTATCTTAATCAGAGAACCACCACTGTTTCCTTCAAACCTGTTGTCTCTTGGGTTCCTGCTAGATCCATCCATTCACTAAAAATAGAAATGTCAGTGTAAGTATATCAACAAAACCATCAATTACTAATGAGGAAGGTAAACACTAAGATATACTTACTCATTCACTTTATCTAAAACTAGGACTCTTTCTGAAATCCTAACCATTATGGTAATGTCACTTATGCTTAGAGAATACCCTAACCACTAAAGTTATCTAAACCGACCTTTGATACCAACTATAAGGCCCCAGCCTTAATCTTTACTTAATATTGAATTAAATGAGTAATTAACATTGAGGATATTTTCAGGTTTTGAGTTTTAGAGAATTAGGACATAACTATTACATCTCAAAAGATTACAAAGTAGTCACTTCTACTAAATTTCCATAAAATAAAAACTCTTAAAAATAAACATGTATAGTTCCATGTTTTAGGTATCATGACTTTCCCTTGATCCCATCCTTGACCCTATTCCATGCTAAGTCCTGTGAAAAACATTTCACAAACTTGGGATGAGCATAAAAAGCTCATTAAGGGATACACAAAGAATAAAAACTGTTAGTTTTTCAAAACAACAAGTAAACCATGTATACTTTATCAAAGTAATACTTTTCACCTTCATGAAGTAGTAAAAACTCCTCACTGAAAAAAAGTATCATTACTTAACTTTTTGTAACCAAAGGATTACCATAAGACCCATATAAATAACACATAAAATATATAATGGTAACTTGGGACATAAACATACTTAAGTGGAATAACCATACGGTCGACTTCCACACATATCACTTAATGGAATAGCCAAACGACCAATTTCCATACATACATAATGGAATATCCATACAGCCGACTTCCATACCCAATGCATTGGAAGTTATAACGTAACCAACCGTCCTGGTATTAATGGCACCACCCTTCATATGGTTTATAACATAACCACCCGTTAAAATGTCCAAGTACAAATATAAAATCATAAAACATAAAACCAATATAAAGGAATGATAACATTTCTACATTTTAATCACAATATATCATAAATATATTGAAATAATAGAATCCTTTATCAAAACCATTTTACATACCAAAATACTTAAAAGAGTATATGGTATTTATTATATTTTAAAAACATTATGGCTTTTTGAGGAAGTCGAAGACCAAATAATACTCGCGGCGGCGGAAAAGGTCGTTGTCACCGTGTTCGTTAAAAGAAACATTCCTTTTTGTCGTTTTGTAAAATGCTTCATAGAAAAAGATTACTTTTGTATAAAAGTAAAAGTCAAAGGGGTTTATACACCATATAAAATAAAGTTGTGTATAAAACGAAATATTCCTCAATGAAAGGAGATTGAGACGAAGTCCCTTACAAAGATGGTATCCTTGGTTAAAGGATAAATCAATTACATAATTATGTGTGACAAACAAATACACCAAATATAAGTGGATATTTTGTGTAAAATAATCAAGGGTCATTCACACATATTCAAAGGATGAAATATTCAATAACTATATGTTGAACCCAAAGAAATCGAAATTGGGTTAAGAAGTTCCCTTGACAGCCTAACGACGTCACATCAAAATGAGTTGATGAGAGATAAAAATTGTATCTCATAACTTGGAAATAAAAGTTACATCAATAATGATATATGAGAACATATCCCAACATAACAACAGTTAAATTAAAAGACCTAACAAAAGAAGTCTTTTAAAAAGAGGAGGGTGAAAGTTTCCCTTACCGACTTGGGTATCTTTCAAAACATACGCCCCATGAAGGAAGGACAATAAAACAATGATGTAGATACTTATAAATGAATGAATATTACACAATGAGTAAAATAATGGACAGTACATACACCACTCAAAGGAAATTGTGGCAAATTTTTCATAAATCTCACGGGAATAAAAGTGAGATGAAAAATCCTTTACGAAAACTCGGCAGCCTAACGACGCCACATAAAACTTCCAAAATGGATTGATGAGAGAGAATAGGGTCTCTCATCACATGAACATAAAAATTACAGTAAGTTTCATATTAAATACCGTCCCAATAACAAGAAATATGAGCTTTAGAGGGAATGACATAAAAGAGTGTACTTAAAAAAAAGAGAGGAGTAAGATCCCTTACCTTGGGTCCGACTTGACACGATCGTTCTTTAACGTCCTGAATAATAAACTTGAGTTAATTTATACTTGATTAAGAACCTTTTCAAAGTTCATTATTCATTTTATATCAACTGTTGACATGTTATAAACATTATTTAATCATTTAAGTTAATAATTTTTGTTTTGTCGATATTTGGTTCTTAAGTCGAAAGTGGACATCTTACAATTACAAGTTGTTCGTGTGGTCAAAGGTTCTTTATATCCAGAATGAAATTCCTGATTTGGATATCATATATATCATATATATCTAGAATATACATGTATTTATAATATCACATAATCATTTAGAGGTAAGAAATGAAATGCACCGTTCATGGAGACGGTAAGCTGTACGTACGCATGAACGCTACATTCATTTCTTTATCATATTAATGGAATTAAAACTAAATGATAGGTATGTATATTTTAATTCCAGAATTATATTTATCATTTAGATGTATCATTCATCATATATATCCATTATATACATTTACTTATAATAGTACATTACATTTGGGGAAAAGAAATGAAATGCACCGTTCATGGAGACGGTAAGCGGTACGTACGCATGAACGCTACTTTCATTTCTATCTCATACTTTAATGGAAAGAAATAATAATGATATAGAGGTATATAATAATTCCAGTATAACATAATATATAATAACATTAAATCCATCCTTTATACGTCCCACGTATGGCATTAATGAATCACATCACTTTGAGGGGGCAGTAGTCCGCACTTCCTAAAATGAAGATATCGTGTTTACCCATAATGGAAACAATAATGGTATTCCATAAATGAAAAATACAGAAGCTTAAAGAAATAATAAACATATTATATATCATATATAAAAATTTTGACATCATAATGGACACCTTTGAAGGTGTTAAATGAGTATTGAACAATCATCGTTTCGGGAGGTAGAATTTCGCCATCCACGGAAACCGTATGTTCTTTAACCATTTGATGTAGTTTTGTGAGAGTGTAGCTAGAATAAATATTATAAAAGCATACTAGTATATTTAAGATACTGGTTTTGTTACAAAAGAATTAAATAAAAAGTGTTTAGGGGGTTGGAGAAGAAAAATAAAACAAATGAACAAGATAGAATGATTTACCTTTAAAAGTGTAACTCCTTTTGATTTGAGCCTAAAGGCTTCCTTTGAAAGGATTCTGCCCAATGGGAATCCTCTAAGATGAGGATAGGGATGTGGAGAGAGTAAATGGTCAGGGGATGGCCGAGCCAAAGGCTTGAGGAGTGTGTGAAATGAGGTAGAGGTGGGGGCCTTTTATAAGAGGAGAGGAGGGGCACTTTTAGAAATCATGAAACTATTATTTTATTTTCAAAAGTGTTTCGAATTTATAAGGTCCCACATTAATATATTTCAAATATAAGATGATAAGGCTTCTAAATATTCCCATCCAATAGGTTTTGGACATGTTTAGGTTTTAGATATTACATTATCTTTCCATTTTATTTAAATCGTTAAATAATGAAGTCATCGCTGCATCATCATGATGTCATAAATAATTTAATTTATTTAAAGTCTAAAAATTATAAAAAAACTACTATGATGTAGGAAATCTTTTTATCTTTCCAATTACTATTTATAATCAAAAATATGATCTTTATAACCCCATGTAAAAATTGTTTTCGTAAAACATATTATGTTTTTGTCATTTTTACTTTTAAATTAAATAAAAAGTTATTTATGTCATTTCCCAACCAAAGTGGCTCCATGGGGTCCCCAAGTGGACCCATGACTTGTCATGGTCGGACATGACACATCCAATGATGTTAGGACATGTTTCAAGCTCATCTCATATTATTAAGATATTATTTTTACCTTAAACTACACTAATTACCACTAATCGCGATTAAAAACTTAATAAGTTACTATTCACCAAAAAATTATTTTAATCCCATTGAACCGCATATTACTTCGTAATGAAAACCATGTATGTCTGATTTTTGAAATTCAAAACACAAAGGTGGCAAAATTTCATTTAAACGGAAATTCAGTTTTTATAAGTACCACTTAGTGGTTTCACTATTCATCAAAAATTGAGGTTTTTCAGAAAATTACCAAAAATTCACCCTATGCTATATTTGATATTCCAAATTCAAAAATTAATTCTATTTTACAAAATTAAAAACATATATGTCACAATAAGTAATTTAAGAATTAATTCCCACTGTCATGAAAAATAGCGTGTTTTTATGAAACAATAAGTATCAAAAGATTGCCACTAGTTTAAGTCCGATTTCAAAGTGAAATTAATTCCAACGACCACTATTGGATTTAATGGTAAAAATATATTCTAATATCACTTTAAAAACAATTAAAAAGATAATCTAATCATAAAAATAAATTAGATTAAAAAGAGGTTTTGAATTAAAATACAACATTTTACACTATTCATTAAAAAAATGAACTTTATCGGAAAGATACCAAAAATTTACACAAAGTAAATTTTGATGTCCGGATTATAAAGAAGAGTTTTATTTGGACCAATAGAATGTATAAGAGTGAAAAAACTGTATTTAATGACGGTTCGCCATCAAAAGGCGATAAGTGAACCTTTAGTGAAAACTAGGGCATATACGCCTAAAATTGAATTCTTTCCGTATTTTAAGCCTTTATCATTCATTGGATAAATGTAAAAACATTTAAAAACATATATAATCATATTTTAGTTATTTCTATCCATTCCCGCCAATACAATGGCTACATGTTAACTACCATTTAAAATATTATTATTTTATTATTAGAGTACAACGTAAGATTTCCAAGAAACTCGTTGTTGCGTGTTGGGTACGCCATCGAGCATAGCGTGCCCTTTAAAGTCATATTAATATTTTATTCACAAATATGGATAAATATGGAAATGTCATATTCTTTATTTACCTTGGGTGTTACATCGTTCCCCCCTTTTGGAAATTGCGTCCTCGCAATTTTTAAAATTGAGCATGGAAACATCCTTGAAAGTCCCACATCGGAACAAGAGTCAATAAAACAATCACTTTAAAATAAAGAAAGATAAGTACAAAGGTCACCCGAGTTAACCCATAATAGGATTCTATGTAGGAAAACATGGACATGGAAGAAAAAGAAAAGGGTCATGTTCTGATGGAGAGTGATAGAAAACATGTTTAGGAGAAAGTTAACAAGGAGAAAATCACAAACTTGTGATGGGTTAAACAGTATTCGATTCCCCAGTAGGAAAAGTTAATAGACAAAATTTTTGTTTTAAGTTACTTTTTATTGAGGAATTTTTGCATAAGGAAACAAAATCACTTATCATGTTGACTTTCAACTTTTATTATATTCCTTACACAAACTCATATTTTCTCCAAAAGGCGAGTATTTAGGAAGACTTTTTCACATTAAGAGTACTATAATCAACTTTTAGAGAATCACATAATCCACAAAAGAGAACTATATACTTCCCATGTCTTTAGACTTTAACCAAAACCAAAACCAAAAAGGCTAGTACAAGATCAAATAATCCAGAAAAGGATAACCCTTTTAAAAAAATAAAATCTATGCTTAATATCTAAAATCTGTCCAACAAAACCCAAAGTTCAACGAGGACCATTTGATGAACAATTTGTCCATAAAATTATTCAAAGTAAACCAAAATATGGTTGAAACTCAAATATTTGAAGGATTTAGTCACATAGTCCTCCAAGTTAAATCATAACATTTATCTCCAAACAACATCTGTTGCTCCTAAAGTCTCGTACAGAAAAGTAATTAACCTAATCACATATCCTCCATGATAGGTTAATCATTTTCATAAATAACCCAAAATCAACTTACTATTAATTAATAAAATCATATAACTAGAAAGAATCAGTCAAACTAACCAGGGACTTCACGTAGTCCAGTGGTTGGTGATAAATAGCAGTCGCACTTTGGTTGTGGGTTCGATTCCCGCGGCTTTGTCCGACGCGACGGGTTGTCACACGGTCTGCGTGTTTTCCTTTTTCCAAAACTATATAATTCTTAAAACATTCCCCAAAATGAGATAAAATCATCAAAAATAATCATAACATATTTTAACCTGAAGTTTATCTCATGCCCTTCATTTTCCATCATATCATATAATAACCCATAATTACCTCAAAAGTAAGGATCATATAAACTCTAATGGTTACTTTTATAATTATTACCTGAACTTCCACATCGATTGGTCATCTTGTACATGATGAATTACAGAACATACCAAGGTTGAAGTGGTTGATCATGACTCATTGATAGTTGGTTTAGAACAACCACAAGTTTCCTCATTGAATCCCCCATTTTATCTAGTATCTTAATCATAGAACCACCACAGTTGCCTTCAAACCTGTTGTCTCTTTGGTGCCTGCTAGATCAATCCATTCACTAAAAACCGAAATGTCAGTGTAATTATATCAACAAAACCATCATTTACTAATGAGGAAGGTAAACACTAAGATATACTTACTCATTCACTTTATCTAAAACTAGAACTCTTTCTGAAATCCTAACCATTATGGCAATGTCACTTATGCTTAGAGAATACCCTAACCTCTAAAGTTATCTAAACCGGCCTTTGATACCAACTATAAGGCCCCAGCCTTAAACTTTACTTAATATTGAATTAAATGAGTAATTAACATTGAAGATCTTTTCAGGTTTAGAGTTTTAGAGAATTAGTACATAACTATTACATCTCAAAAGATTACAAAGTAGTCGCTTCTACTAAATTTCCATAAAATAATAACTCTTAAAAAGAAACATGTATAGTTCCATGTTTTCGGTAGCATGACTTTCCCTTGATCCCATCCTTGACCCTATTCCACGCTAAGTCCCGTGAAAAACATTTCAAAAACTTGGGATGAGCATAAAAAGCTCAGTAAGGGATACACAAAGAATAAAAACTGTTAGTTTTTCAAAACAACAAGTAAACCATGTATACTTTATCAAAGTAATACTTTTCACCTTCATGAAGTAGTAAAAACTCTTCACTGAAAAAAAGTATCATTAGTTACCTTTTTGTAACCAAAGGATTACCATAAAACCCATATAAATAACACATAAAATATATAAAGGTAACTTGGGACATAAACATACTTAAGTGGAATAACCATACGGTCGACTTCCACACATATCACTTAATGGAATAGCCAAACGGGAAATTTCCATACATACATAATGGAATATCCATACAGTTGACTTCCATACGCAATGCATTGGAGGTTATAACGTAACCACCCATCCTGGTATTAACGACACCACCCGTCATATGGTTTATAACGTAACCACCTGTTAAAATGTCCAAGTACCAATATAAAATCATAAAACATAAAACCAATATAAAAGAATGATAAAATTTCCACATTTCAATCACAATATATCATAAATATATTGACATAATAGAATCCTTTATCAAAACCATTTTAAATAACAAAATACATAAAAGAGTATATGGTATTTATTATATTTTAAAAACATTATGGCTTGTTGAGGAAGCCGAAGACCAAATAATACTCGCGGCGGCGGAAAAGGTCGTTGTCACCACGTTCGTTAAAAGAAACATTCCTTTTTGTTGTTTTGTAAAACGCTTCATAGAAAAAGATTCCTTTTGTATAAAAGTAAAAGTCAAAGGGGTTTATACACAATATAAAAGAAATTTGTGTATAAAACGAAATATGCCTCAATGAAAGGAGATTGAGACGAAGTCCCTTACAAAGACGGTATCTTGGTTAAAGGATAAATCAATTACATAATTATGTGTGACCAACAAATAAACCAAATATAAGTCGATATTATGTGTAAAATAATCAATGGTCATTCACACATATTCAAAGGATGACATATTCAATAACTATATGTTGAACCCAAAGAAATCGAAATTGGGTTTAGAAGTTTCCTTGACAGCCTAACGGCGTCACATCAAAATGAGTTGATGAGAGATAAAAAGTTTATCTCATCACTTGGACCTAAAAGTTACATCAATAAGGATATATTAGAACATATCCCAACATAACAATATGTAAATTAAAAGACCCAACAAAAGAAGTCTTTTAAAAAGAGGAGGGTGAAAGGTTCCCTTTCCGACTTGGGTATCTTTCAAAACATATGCCCCGTGAAGGAAGGACAATAAAAAATTGATGTAAATACTCATAAATGAAATAATATTACACGATGAGTAAAATAATGGGCAGTACATACACCAATCAAAAGAAATTGTGGCAAATTTTTCATAAATATAACGGGATTAAAAGTGAGATGAAAAATCCCTTACGAAAACTCGGCAGCCTAACGACGCCACATAAAACATCCAAAATGGATTGATGAGAGAGAATAGGGTCTCCCATCACATGAACATAAAAATTACAGTAAGTTTCATATAAAATATCATCCCAATAACAAGAAAGATGAGATTTAGAGGGAATGACATAAAAGAGTGTACTTAAAAAGAAAGAGAGGAGTAATATCCCTTACCTTGGGTCCGACTTGACTGGATCGTTCTTTAACATCTTGAATAATAAACTTGAGTTAATTTATACTTGCTTAAGAACCTTTTACAAGTTCATTATCCCTTTTATATCAATTATTGACATGTTATAAAAATTATGTAATCATTTAAGTTAATAATGTTTGTTTTGTCGATATTTGGTTCTTAAGTCGAAAGTGGACATCTTACAATTACAAGTTGTTCATGTGGTCAAAGGTTCTTTATATCCAGAATGATATTACTGATTTGGATATCATATATATCATATATATCTAGAATATACATGTATTTATAATATCACATAATCATTTAGAGGTAAGAAATGAAATGCACCGTTCATGGAGACGGTAAGCCGTACGTATGCATGAACGCTACTTTCATTTCTTTGTCATATTAATGGAATTAAAACTATATGAGAGGTATGTATATTTTAATTCCAGAATTATATTCACCATTTAGATGTATCATTCATCATATATATCCATTATATACATGTACTTATAATAGTACATTACATTTGGGGATAAGAAATGAAATGCACCGTTAATGGAGACGGTAAGCCGTACGTACGCATGAACGCTACTTTCATTTCTATATCATACTTTAATGGAAAGAAATAATAAGGATATAGATGTATATAATAACTCTAGTACATCATAATATATAATAACATTAAATCCATCCTTTATACGTCCCACGTATGGCATTAACGAATCACATCACTTTGAGGGGGTGGTAGTCCGCACTTCCTAAAATGAAGATATCGTGTTTACCCATAATGGAAACAATAATGGTATGCCATAAATGAAAAATACAGAAGCTTAAGTAAATAATAAACATATTATATATCATATATAAAAATAGTGACATCATAATGGCCACCTTTGAAGGTGTTAAATGAGTATAGAACAATTATCGTTTCAGGAGGCAGAATTTCTCCATCCACGAAAACCGTATGTTCTTTAACCATTTGATGTAGTTTTGTGAGAGTGTAGCTCTCATAAATCTTATAAAAACATACTAGTATATTGAAGATACTGGTTTTTTTACAAAAGAAGTAAATAAAAAGAGTTTAGGGGGTTGGAGAAGCAAAATAAAACAAATGAACAAGAGAGAATGATTTACCTTTTAAAGTGTAACTCCTTTTGATTTGAGCCTAAAGGCATCCATTGAAAAGATTCTGCCCGAAGTGATTCCTCTAGGATGAGGAGAGGGATGTGGAGAGAGTAAATGGGCAGGGTATGTCAAAGCCAAAGGCTTGAGGAGTGTGTGAAATGAGGTAGAGGTGGGGGCCTTTTATAAGAGGAGAGGAGGGGCACTTTTGGAAAGCATGAAACTATTAAATTATTTTCAAAAGTGTTTCGAATTTCTAAGGTCCCACATTGATATATTTCGAATATAAGATTATAAGGATTCGAAATATTCCCATCCAATAGGTTTTGGACATGTGTAGGTTTTAGATATTACATTATCTTTCCATTTTATTAAAATTGTTAAATAATGAAGTCATCACTGCATCATCATGATGTCATAAATAATTTAATTTATTTAAAGTCTAAAAATTATAAAAAAAAATACTATGATGTAGGAAATATTTTTATCTTTTCAATTACTAGTTATAATAAAAAATATGATCTTTATAACCCCATGTAAAAATTGTTTTCGTAAAATATATTATGTTTTTGTCATTTTTACTTTTACATTAAATAAAAAGTTATTTATGTCATTTCCCAACCAAAGTGGCTCCATGGGGTCACAAAGTTGACCCTTGTCATGTCTTGGTCGGCCATGACACATATAATGAGGGTAGGACATGTTTCATGCTCATATCATATTAATAAAACATTATTTTTACCTTAAACTACACTAATTACCACTAATCGCGATTAAAAACTTAATAAGTTACTATTCACCAAAAATTATTTTAATCCCATTGAACCTCATATTACTTCTTAATGAAAACCATGTATGTCGGATTTTTGAAATTCAAAACACAAAGGTTTCAAAATTTCATTTAAACGGAAAATCAGTTTTTATAAGTACCACTTAGTGGTTTCACTATTCATCAAAAATTGAGGTTTTTCAGAAAATTACCAAAAATTCACCCTAAGCTATATTTGATATTCTGTATTCAAAAATGAATTCTAATTTACAAAATTCAAAACATATATGTAACATTAAGTAATTTAATAATTAATTCCCAATGTCATGACAAATAGCGTGTTTTTATGAAACAATAAGTATCAAAAGATTGACACTAGTTTAAGTCTGATTTCAATGTGAAATTAATTCCAACGACCACTTTTAGATTTAATGGTAAAAATATATTATAATATCACTTTAAAACCAATTAAAAAGATAATATATCATATAAATAAATTAGATTAAAAAGAGGTTTTGAATTAAAATACAACATTTTACACTATTCATTAAAAAATTAACTTTATCGGAAAGATATCAAAAATTTACACAAAGTAAATTTTGATGTCCCGATTCTAAAGAAGAGTTTTATTTGGTCCAATAGAATGTATAAGAGTGAAAAAAACTATATTTAATGACGGTTCTCCATCAAAAGGCGATAAGTGAACCTTTAGTGAAAACTAGGGCATATACGCATAAAATTGAATTCTTTCCGTATTTTAAGCCTTTATCTTTTATTAGATAAATGTAAAAACATTTAAAAACATATATAATCATATTTTAGTTGTTTCTATCCATTCCCACCAATACAACGGCTTCATGTTAACTACCATTTAAAATAATATTATTTTATTATTAGAGTGCAACGTAAGATTCCCAAGAAACTCATTGTTGCATGTTGGGTACGCCATCGAGCATAGTGTCCCCTTTAAAGTTATATTAATATTTTATTCACAAATATGGATAAATATGAAAATGTCATATTCTTTATTTACCTGGGGTGTTACAATGTTAGCATGTGAGCCTTCTCCAAATTAATATATAGGGCCCACATTCCAATGGATTCTTATGTGTCAAAATCTCATTTACCCCTCACATGAATGTGAGTTAAAATAATGAATATGTAATATAAGGAACTCCTATTCTATTGGAGGCAGTTCAAGCTAGATCTAAGACGAAACCTATCCAAGAAGATATATAGGTGGACAAGTGGAAAGTTGTAAACACCAATACTAAATATTCACGATGTCTATCCCCTAGGTCAGGGTTATTTTATCAACATCTAGATAAACTAATCATTATAAAAGCTCATGATCATGCACTTTACATTAATTAAATTCTGTCAGTTGAAAGGTTTATCATTATTGATGTGTTGTAATGATCACATAAATAATGTATTAAAAATCATCAAAGAAATATCTATAGTAAATCGGACTTATGCTTAAATATTATCAATATATGGTAAAAAAAATTAAGTATGTTCTACTTAATATTAACAAGCATGTCATAATGATAGTAAAAAATACACACATAAGAGATAAAAAACCCAAAAATGAAATATGAAGTCAAACCATGCCTTTTGATACATGATTGAGGGAATAACATAATAAAAAAATGTATGTTAACAACACTTGTTGGGACACTTAATTTTATAAAGGAATCCCTTGTAAAATGTTTCAGGTTGACATAACCATGTTACCTCAATAAGATTATCCCTTCCTAGACGTGGTGTAATATTGGAGGCAAGAGATGAGGAAATACAAAGTCATCATTTAAAGATTGGGGAGTCCACTAAACATATCAAGGAGTTCTAATCCCACAGTTGGAAAATACCTGCCTACCTAAATACCATCTAATAGCTTGACCAACCCTTGATGCAATTATGAGAAAGGGAATATGGATCCTTTCCACTAGAATTTCAGGGGAATTGAAAATTTTAAATTCAATGGTGAGGGCCATTAGGATATAAAAAAACCGTGGGAGACATAATAAAATGTATTATTTCTCATAAAATGTTATCAATAAAGTACTAATGATATACTCTATAAATTGTAGAATAAAAATGAAATGTGTGTCCACTTCACTATTCATGTGATCAATTCTAGAATATGACAACATCTTCATCAGAAGTAACTTCTGTGAATGGTTTAGACACCTTCGATATATCCTGCTCCATGAATGGATGTCTTACGTGATGGATTTAGCAATACCTGAACCACCTTCCAAAGTGGAATGTGATGAGGATTTCCTATTCTATTAGAAAAATATGAATGACACTATAGGCATTCAATTTTTTATACTAACATCAATGTCTACTGATCTCATTAAGACTAATGAATAAATGGATGCTTGTATCATGATCGGGCACCTCTGTGGTCTTTACCTGTAGAGAGAATGACAAGGATGACTTGAGATCTCAAAGGAACTATTTTAGAGTATGTTGGGAAAAGGTTCCCTAGATTGACATCCAATAGTCAAGATTATTGACTATATCGTGGGCCTGGATATTCTGTTGTTTAAACTCCCTGAAAGAACTGTGATCCGATATCATTCTCACATCACTCTATAAAAGCTTATCAATATTTGTTGTTAATTTTATTTTGACCAATATTAAGAAGTCTCTATCTGATCTATTTATCCTCATTATCCAAGTGGAATAAGATGTGAAGCAAGAAAAGACTTTTTCCTATATGGTGAATAAGAGGAAAGTGGAGGTTATGTGATTTAATCCAATAAATTCTTCACCTCCTTCCAAGAAAAGGAATATCAATTGGAAGGAAATGGAATATGAGACTGTTTGTTTCACATGTGGCAAGATGGGACACTGGAAGAAGAACTTCACCAAGCCTAATAAGTAAGGGTAATCTTCATTTTCATTTTTTATTGAATGCAATATATTTGTTTCAAAAATTTTGTATTAGATAGAGATTTTGGTTCTAACATATGTATCCAAATACTGGAAGCATGAAGATTTAGGAAAATTGGCTAAGCTGATGTAGATATACATGTAGCCAATGTAGCCATACTTTCGGTTGTAGCTGTCAAGTACTACCACCTCACATTTCCAACTAGGATGATCTTGGTGTTAAAGGGTTGTTATTATGTGACATATATTACTAAAAACAATATCTCTATATCCAGATTATATACAAGTGGATTTTTTCGTGTTTGGAAATGAATGTTTCTTTTTTTACAACGATATCATTTTTTGGTAGGGAACATTTATACAACGGTCTTTATGTGTTGGATTATGCAAACCAAGTAATGGAAATCGATAACAATGATACTTCACATGACTCATACCACACCAAACATTCACATCACTAACAAGATCATGTAAACAAGATACACTTGAAAAAGAGATATCAAGATGGATATTTAGATTCTTTCAAACTAAAACCACATGGTGTATTACATGCATATTTACAAGACAAAATATACAATCCCCCATTTAATGGGAATGGTGAAAGGATAATGAACTTATTTAATTGGTTAATATCGATGTGTGTGGACCATTTCTAGTTGAAGCAAGGGGGTTCTCATACACCATATGTTTTAATAATGATTTTAGTATATATGGATATACCTATATAATGAGGTATATGTCATATTATTTTGATATGTTAAAAGAATACAAGAATGATGTAGAGAAAAGTCTTGGTAAGAAGATTATGAAACTTCACTCAGATCTGGGGAGAGATTATCTTAATCATGAAATCATTGATTACTTATGAGAGTTTAGGATACTTTCCCAACTCACTCATCCATACACTCCCAAGTGTAATGGTGTGAGTGAAAGTAATAACCACACCCTTTTGGACACAGCAAGATCAATGATGAGTCATGCAAGTCTTCCATTATCCTATTGGGTATATGAGTTCCAAAAAATATCACACATAATAAACCAAGTACCAACTAAATCGACAAATGGAATTCCATACGAGTTATTGAGTGGATAGAAAGCCATATTATCAAATTTACATTTGTTGTGAAGAGCTGCAATTGTTATGGACTCTACAGGTAACAAACATACACTATGAGGCTTAATGTGTACCATTATTTGATACCCTATTGAAAATTGTGGATATTACGTATACAACCCTCATACAAAAATTTTGTAGTGGAAAGACACGCCATATTATGTGAGAGGGATTACTTCTCAAAAATAGATAGTTGGAACTAGATATTCATAGAAGAAGTTGAGGATCAAGGTACACAAGTGTTGGTACTAGAATAGATTCCCCAAATCCCCATTGATGAAAGAACTATTCTAAAGACACAGGAGATGTATAGGAATACATGTGAGGTTATAGAACTAGAATAGAATGGGTTTCTATTTACTAAGGTTGGTTACTCATTATAAGTATTTTATAATGATCCTCTAACCTACTAGAATGTAGTAAGTTGAAATGATATTTCTATGTGGAAAGAATCCATGGATTCCAAAATGGATTCCATGTACTAAATCCAATTCTTTATTTTGGTAGATATTCCTATTGATGTAAATCTGATTAGTGGTAAATGTGTATTCATGATGAAAATGAACATGGAAGGGCAAGTCAGCACATAAAGGGCATGATAGTTTTCAAAAGGGATCAAACATCTTCAAATCATTGACTACGATGATTCCTTTTCACCAGTTGCAATGATGAAATCCATCAGAAATCTATTGTCCATTGACGCATAACCTGAAAATGAGATTTGAAAAATGGATGAAAAACCCACATTCCCTAACGATAACATTGAATAAGATGTCTACATGATACAACATAAAGTGTTTATGACTCCAAAGGATGATTATAAGGTATAAAAGTTACAAATAATACATTTAGGGATTAAAGTAAGAATCTAGGTCATCGAATATTCATTTGGATGAATCCACATTGAAATTTGGTATTATTAAGAATAGATATGATCCATGTGTATTCAAAAGATTTAGTGAGAGTGGAGTCGTTTTCCTAATAGTATATTTTGTGGACATATTACTTATTGGAAATGAGATACAAGTATTACATTCTACAAAGGAATGATTGAATCAATTATTCAACATAAAGGAATTGGGTGAGGCAACCTATATTCATGGGATTAATATCCATCATGACAGATCCAGGAGAATGTTGTGCCTATGTCAAAGTACAAACATTGATAAGATACTGAAATGATTCTTTATGGAACAATCCATGATGGGATTGCTTCCAGAATTACATGGAATTAATATTTCCAAGAAAAATTGTCCTCAAACACTTGAAGAACTAAAAATAATGTTAAGGAAATAATACACATATGTGATTGTGTCAGTCATGTATGCCATGTTATGGAATGGCTAGATGTCGCCTACACATTGAATGCGGTAGGAAGATACCAAGCCAACCCCGGTGACCACCATTGAATGACAGTCAAGACTATCATAAAGTTTCTGAGGTGTACTAAGAATAAGTTATTAGTTTATTGAGGATATGAGGAACTAGTCATCAGAGGATATGATGATGCTAGTTTCCTGAATGATCTAGATGACATGAATTCACTAACATTATATATCTTCACTTTGAATGGAGGTGTAGTGAGGTGGGAGAGCTCAAAGCAGATTGTGGTCATAGATTCTACTTTAGATTCTGAGTATATAACAACTTTTGAACAAGCTAAAAAAGCATTTTGGTATCTATGAATTGTCTAGGAGATGGATGTAATACATAAGAGTAAAGATCCAATCACACAGTACAGTGATAATACAGTAGCGATGGCACTTACAAAAGGGCTAAGGCCACATCAGTAGAATAAGAACATTCTTCATAAGTATCATATATTGTGGGACTCTTCTCAGAGTTGTTATGTTTTAGTGAGTAGTATTTCCACGAAAGATAATGTGGTAGACCCCTTGACTAATGCCTTGAATCGTAAAGAATATGTTCACTATGTGAGGTATAATGGACTGAAAGTCATATGTTGTTGGATCTTGTCCATGTGGGATTTTGTAATTGTTGGTGTCGTGGTACCAACTCGTTTCACATCGATTACATGTATATTTAATTTATTTAAATATCAATCATATTATTATAATTTTTCCATAGTTCTACATGACTATGATTGAATAATGTCTTAGAGTATTTGTTGCATTGATATGTTAATGACAGTTCCACCTCTATGTTGATTACCTTTAAATTATATAAAATTTTTATTAAATATAGTACTACTGTTAGATGACATACTATGATGGGACAAATAATATTAAAATTTTTAGGAGTGATTACTTTTAAGAAGATGAGACTTCTTCTTAGGATGTTCACACTTGGTCATATCCGTGACAGAAGATTGTGAGAACAGACTCGACGATAGGAATTCAGAATTTTTTGGTGTCACTAGATTTTTCTATCAATGAGCATGTTTAATGATCATTATACTTTATGATTATCATTAATTTTTTTCATGACTCGTGTGTTATGATTTACTGAAGAAAACTATTACATAGAATTCTGTTGGGATGTAGGGTATGTCGGGTGCATCCTGAGTGAAATGTTATTAAGGGTTATGTAAATAATGGTTTTCTCCCTTCCATTTATGGAAGTTGATAACTCAGACATTCGATTAAAATAGATCCATCATGTGAAATTCCATCTCCATGGTATAATGAAGAGTTTATTTTATGTAGTCAAAGAACTACGTATCAAGCATACAAGTTAATGAAACTATCATGAAACCTTCATGATGAGATATTGCGAAAAAATGATTATATTACACAATGAGCGTTCGTATGTGGATGTTAATGTTGTGACATAAATTTATTTCTCATTGGTGCCTGGACCAATTTCTAGACATTACACTTTTTCACTAGGAATTCCGACCTAATGCCAACGAGAAATAATCCAAGTGGGCCACACACTAAGTGTTTCTACTGGTCTCGGTTAAATTATATTTGACTTTAATTAATAAATATTATTCTCAACACAATAGATAAATTTTATTTAAGATAAAATTATTTCATTAATGAAATAAATATTTATTCTTCTGTCTGTAGGTAAAATATATTTCTTTATTTAATTGAACATTGAATAAATATTTATTTACTAGTTTGTAGAAAAAATTATTTAAGAGAATGAAATATTTATTTATTTATTTGGTTGTTCAATAAATGTATTTCAAGTTAGAGAGGACCAAGGCTGGTATAGTGATAAAATAATTATTTTGAAGATGATTAAAAATTATTTAACAAGTTGGCATAAATTAATGTAATGATGCAAATATTTTGTGACACCGAATTTTATTTATAATTCCTATTTGAGAAAGTTTGTGGATGATAAATAATGATGTGGTATTAATATTATTATAATGTGTTTTCTGTAAGTTTATAAATGTATTTAATTATTGTTATGTAGTTAAAATTTGTAACTAAAGCCACATGTGAATAAATAGAATGATACGTCTATTGTTCCATGTACCGAACCACGCACCAGGTGAATTTAGAATTGTTGGGATAACTATTTTCTCTCTCGAATCCTCTTCCATCTCCTCTAAAAAGAGATACATTCATCAATGATGAAGAACAACTATTCAAGAACGACCAACCCAAGAAACTCACATTACCGCACTAGCACCCAGAGAAGGAGCGGTGTCCAACATTATCAATATGTCTTATGGGACCTTACTAACATTTAATGAAAATAATCATATTAAAAAGCCATACCTACTCAATGTAAAGGAAACAATATTCAATAACAAGTCTCAAATTTATTAAGGAGACCTAGGATTGGCATAAAATTCAAGGATGAATCCATATAAGGATGATCAAAAAAACCATTTTCTAAATTTTGTTAATGAGATAACATCATTCACCACGATGGTAGAGTGTTCATTCCTTTGGGATGGATGAAAGTGTATAAATAACACCTTGAAGGAGGAATGACCCATACATGTATGTAGAGAACCAAAAAAGAAGGGAATAGATGTTCGTCACCACTTATTTATTCTCTGGTAAAGGCATAAAAAATTCAAAATATTGTGAATCCATTTTTTGTCAACTAGGACATAATGAGAAACTTTAGACATCACCATTTTTTTGACACCACAAGATCTACAACCCACAACACCATGAATCACCCATGAAATGTTTTATCTTAACATGGATTAGATATCATATAATATGTATAGAAAATAAATAATCACGTGTATCACTTGTCAGATAAATCATCGATACAGATCCATTATATTCTGTGGAGAGAACAAGTAGTGCTGGGAATATTTTGTGTCGCCTTAATCGATCATGTGATAGATTTTTTATTTATATGACCTGTAGGACACTTGCTTCATCCAATTATCAATGTACAATTAAAAATATTCTTGTAAGAAGGATGAATGATTTTGGGGAATTCCGACACAACAACCCTACTTCAACAGTGGCCACTACACCCACACTTGCTAGAAACCCACAACCAATATACCCCTCAATGTTCATATATTGGCGGGATATAATCATGATTTTTATATGAAAATAAATTTGTTATCTCAAAAAAGATATGGTCACAAAACCCCATAAAAATTCACATCCTTCCATCACTATTACCCTTAGTGGATGTATGGGAAATCTACTCCATTAATAAAGATGAACCACCTTGGGAGTCCGCCGATATAATTTTTTCTCAACTTCCTCACCTATTCTGATATAGTGGGGGATGGACCAGTCACACCAACCATGACCAACTCTCAATATATATCTATATCAGATCCCATATATCCCCAATGACAATGTGGACTAGTATCATAGGTCGATGAGAAGAACACTCATATACATACTCTCCCTTATCCAGTCTTGAATGCCTAGAATAATTTTATGGTTTATAACATCGACATTGATTTATGGGAATCTTCACAAACAACTCTACTGAACCCTTCATCCATCGACACACCTATTTCCCTTATAACCACTAAGTGGGACATGTCCTCAAATTGTTGGGAACGATACGCCATCCAACTATTATTTTGGTTGAGTTTACTCCATAAATCATGGATGCAACCAACAATATTTGTGGCTTATCACATGACATAGAATTACACTACAAGGGTCTCCCAGGTAAAATCAGTAGATGAGATGTTGGTATTTACCTTGTCAAAGTCTTCCCCTAATATTAATGTCAGCATTAATGTAGGTGGCTGGTTAACCACCATGGCCCCCATACCATTAGTCCAAGTACTGGTGCATGTAATAAAACACTAAAAACACATAGATTCTTAAATTAAAGGAAATCCCACACCCCTAGAGATAAGACTGTAGAAAACATTTTATTACCATTGACATCATAGAGTCTGAGGGGTAGGATTGATATATAGAGATACATCTTCCTCTACCACCAATTTATATGTCATGATCCAATATTATAAATATGAATATCCACAATATTGAGTTCAACAAGGTCATATCATACCCTTATATGATTCTCCATGTTGAGGATGTCTTTTTTTTCCTTCCAAGGACTCTCTTTAAAAACATACCATCCACCATCACTATACCTCCTTTGTGCTACAACCTTGGAATTTGGGTAATGTAATTATATGGTTTATATCACAAAAAATACGGTGGAAATAATAATAATAAGTATTAGAATTTAATCCTCTCATTTCATTCAAATTCCTTGGATACCTTATCATATATGGAAATGGTTTGGAATTTTTCCCCTCCTCTAAAAGACACTCTGTCATTTTATGGATGAATGGAATATGTGGGGCCCCCTATGCTAGAATAATAATAGAGGAACATGTCTACATCACTAGAACATATAATTACTAAACACTATTAATGGGTGCATTGATTTATCAGGAACTATAATTCCATATAGAAAAAAATTTGGATGAATTTTGGTAGAATATTCCATCAACTGATCTACTACCGTCATGTTTTGGCCACCTAAAAAACTGAAATACTTTATTATGAATATCATGTGTGAGGTCCATAAATAATTACTAAACTAAAATAAATTATAAAATGTCTTGAAACATAGATATCACTACCAATCCTACATATGGAGATACTGAGAACCTTTAGTATTTCGAATAATTGCACAAGAAAATTTAATCTACCACACTCATGATGGGCCAACTCCCCAACTTATTTGTATACCACTAAATTTTCCCACTCATCATTTTCGTTTGACCATTAATACATAAATGGATAATTAAATAGGTGTCCCTTTAAATATAAATTAGTTTTATATGAGGTGTGTACACCCCTCCTACTAAATCCCTTTTTACAGGATTACCATGACGGTCGAGCGCATCCTCAAACTCATCGGTAAATTTCATTTTTTTTCTATTACTACAATAAAATTCATCACGATAAATCCACTAGATGATATAGTGAATCAAAATTATAGCATAGTAAATGATGGAAATAATCCACCCAAATGATGGGTATTGTATTAAGAATTTCATCTAATAGGTTCAAACACCCATCCAAAAATATTTAAAATGGCATTTTAGTAGGGTCAAACTACGGTGTTGTCACCAAATCGTTAATATCTCAACATGGGAAGGAATTAATTGAGATTATCATCCCATATATAGTTGCACCATAAATCATGTCATATTCCATATTGGACACATTTCACATGGATATTATGTGTTACAAGAGGCTAACAAATGAACTCATTTCTAAGATACACCTAGAGAGAGAATATAATTGAGGGGACCCATACCCTGCACTAGATGAACATACGATCTATTGTGAATTGTTGTCCAAGAATGAGTTGATATGTCTCGAGAACCCAATCATGGAAAAAATTGGTACAAAATATATTACTGGGATATTATCTTCAATCAGCATGTGATAATAATGACATCACATCACTAGACCTTGATTTTTTCCCTCTCAACCCATCATAATAGCCAAGACATTTGTTACTACCCACCATCACTCTGATGAGGTGATATCTTCTCTAATTTAATTATTTAATCATTTTGAGTTTTTGAAATTTCTGATACAACCACAATTGAATCTAAACCTACTAATGGAGGATCATGTATTTTTACCAATAGAGTTTGGAAACCCAACCATCACCTCATTCAACAAGATTGTTTATCCACTACATCATATGGACCACATTATCTCATTATGATGTTCGATGCATAGAACCCCAGAGAAATATGACTTTACCAATATTTAGTGTTTCTTATATTCTATTATTAGACCTTCCATTCTTATGGCACAAACAACTAGAAATGTGATATATGGAATGGTGGGAGGATCTTCTCATGTAGTTCCTCAACCAGTTCAAGTACACATTTCACAATATCATCATTACAGAACTAACTATATCTTATAATAGGGATAACATGTGTTTTTTACACTATTGTATATTGAAGGTGGATTTTCAGTTCCTCAATATAAAACTATCCAAATAATTGTTTTTGGTATGTTCATTAAAATTGACCAAGAATATATATTCTAAATAACATATACATGAGATATCAGAGAATATTTTAATAATTCACTGAAATTGAATATTTTCTAGATGAATCCATATATATGAATGATTATTGATTACAATGATTACCTCTTCCACATGTTGTGCGTAGTCCATTGAAAAAAGAAGAACCATACGTTATGTAGTCTTATGGCTACAGTCATTCATCCTTTAAACACCTCCAATGGATATTATTCTACAGGCACAGCCTCGATACACCAATTTATCTCAATCCCCCCATTAGGTCCAGACAGTAAATAATTATTTCATTTAATTGAATATTCATTTTGACCCATTCTATCATACAAAGGTCCCATTTTACATTTTTTATTCCATGGAATAGAATTTCCATTATATTTTGGAGTCTACGAAAACATATAAATCTATATAGTTGTATCTCACTCACTTCAACATATAACATAGTATCTTTTTACATAAAACAATGAGTGTTTTATCTCAAACACTTGGATCTATGAATAGGTAGACAATAGTCAAGTCCGTTTAAGTGATTTCCAAACATAGTTTCTTTAGTACTCTTATACTCTAAATAGAAACAATAAGGAATTCTGGATGTTGAAGAAGAATCATAGCCTAGGTACGTAGATGTATAATGATTAGTTGGCTCAAAATATTATCTCTTACACCCATGTTACTATTTGGGTCCATTTGGGAAATCCTAAATCACATGTGGCCTCTACAACATCTATGACCATTGTAGTAAAATTATTACAACCAATGTATCATAAAAATACATACCAATGGTATTGTGGATATTAGATTCCACAAGTTGGGAGAAAATTTGTTTCACTCACAATTACATTCGAACCATATTTTGGGAGAATCCCCCAAATAACCATCATGTTGTGACATAATCCAATGGTTGAAAAAATTAGTATGACACAATAAATACCAATAAGTAGTTGATTTATTGTGCAGTACTATGTGATGTGGAATTCTATGTATCCCCTTAAAGAACCTCTAACTAACACCATTTATTAGAGGGAAGGTGTTATGATAACTATAATGATAGCATATATGGTTATCTATAACCTAATGTTCAGTATACAATGTCAAACCTCAAATCTCTCATAGGTATACACATAAATAGTCCCCATAGGGTGAACCCTCATAAAGACCCCTTCAGACAAGTAGATCGGATGAAAATGTGTCTCACTCACCTCAACCCATCTCTCATCCATGAAAAACTATGTAAGAATATCAATTTTCTATTATCAATTTAAGACATCAAATCATTATAAAATCATGAATAGCACTACGAAAGACATAGAGCCTCATGAAACAATAATTGTAACTATCATGGAGTAACCCTTGATTGGAATGGATCTTCCCCTCATGCAAAAGTATGATATTCTAAATAAAATATGTAAAATATCACCATAATTATCAAACCATGATTCACTTTACTTATAAAATTATTTGTGTTAATCCATAATGGAGTCTTTAAATATCCCTCTCTAGTTCAGAAATTTTGTAGCCTACATCAAGGCCTATCTTGTAGAAGATGCTGAATATGAGGAATGTAAATCCATCATATCTATATAATAGAAATATGTGGGTTCCAATATTTAGTGGGACATACACTCATTGTATGATATAGTCTAATTTATTGGTTTTTAAATCATGTATTTCCTTGTGAAAAAAAATTATTAGAATGAATGTCATCCTAACATGGATTCTCTATAAGCTGGTGCTCAATATTGTAGATATAATCCTATAAAATATGGAAATATTGGCGGATGATATGAGCGAGAATAATCCATTAGGGATTATTCATCCATAGTCACAATTCATTAATGTGGTATAAAATACCGAGTTTATTATTATATAAATGCATATTACGTATAATTCCCTCTTGGGAGCTACCCATACCCATTTGGATTAAATATACTCAAACTCATTTCAATGGTGCCTCATATAATCCCACAATGTTTGAGTATGGGTAATCTGGGATGATACTTATCATTTTATCTTATTTGAATCCAAATGAATGGATTCGTGAAACTAAAAGAGTGGTGGGGGGAAGTAGATTGAACCAAAATAATTTTGATGATCAAATTAATGTTCATAGTGATATGAAATCTACCCTAGCAGATCTCCGAGTGTATTTAATATATGGTATCATCCTACCAATCCACCAGTTAGAGAAAATAGCCATTTAACTTATGAGCTTTTTCAGATTCCCCATGAAAAATTAATTCTAACAAATTAATTTATAAACCTAAAAATTTCGGTATACATAATGCTGACAACTATTAGACATATTAATTGTTGATATATTTCTCAATTGGGATATAAACCATGATAATAAAATACAATCCATGGAGTTGGGATAACACAACAGAGGTCGACCTATCACTATTCTGTTGACATCAGATGTGGACCCCGTATTCAAAAAACGATTTGTGATTAGTTTATTAACAGGTATCAACATGGTATCTGAAAAATATGAGTACTTTCTTGAGGATACTTTCATAGATGAATAAAAATATAGTACAACTCTATACTCATTGTCTAAGTGGCTAACATTTATATCCTATAATATTCACATTTAATATGATGAACATGATATTCATAATTCGACTCTTGACTTTGTGGAGGGTGTCTTCCCCACTATCAATGAGTAGAACCATGTGAATCATGAAATTATGTATGTTTGAAGGTTAGAAATGATAAGTGTTGTATTTTCTATAGAATAAAAATAGTAAAATGAGGATTTAATAAAATTATACTAACACATTTGCAAATGGATATATAATTAAATTATATTTATAAATCAATAGATGTTTTCCTTAGTGTTGTCCACCCTATGGGTCCCAATGGCATCAATCATCGTCCCATGGAAATTAACCCATGAAATTGTTCTATGTTTCTTTTTGAATTCAATAATATCATTTTATACTATTTCATTTATAAATTTTAATTTCCAACATTTCTTTCCCACAACATTATTATTGCGAATATCAATGAACATATTAGAGTCTCTGTAGACATTGGTGGCCTCAAATTACACTACCAAAATGATGATTTCCCTCTCATAGTGACATAATTTATAATCAATATAACTTCTAGTTTCCACATTCAATTCATCGTTAATTTTTTTTGTACAATAAAATCAGAATTTTTTATGATGATGAAGAATCAAGAATCATTAGGCCACAACACGGGTCTTTTTTCTACCACATCGTGCTTTTCGTTTAGAATATTGTTTTTCCACCTATCATTATTCCATGAAACAAATCTTCATCATGGTCCATGGAAAATTGTGAAATTATATAAAGACTACTTTTAGGATTAATTAAAACAACACCAGGACCATCTATTTCATCTCAATAATGTTTTTGACTTCCTCTACACCCATAACCTAATAAATAAAACCATATTGTGTGTGTTATATGTCACCTATAAAAATTTATTATGTCTATTCATCAGGTAAATAATAATAAATAAAATATAAATAATATCCATTCATTAAACTAATTTCCCCACTCACATGAAACCATCGATATTTTTGAGGCCAATAAGACCACGTAGCCTACATCTGAAAATTAATTACCAGTCTAGCTTGAATGTGTATGATCGATTCATTTAACCTTAATAAATTCACCACATAATAGTGGTATTAAGACTAAAAAACATCATTAGTGGGCATTATGGTGTTTCTACTACATCTCATGTTTTAAAACCCCCATCCCTTTAGGGCCTCTAGTCTATTACATTACATCATAGAGTGATACCTAAAATAAATCATGGAATAATTCAATAACAAGGGATAGTAGAATATAATTTACTAAATCGTCCACATGATATAAGAAAATAATGCCAAATTTTTTACTTCAAAGAAGAACTTCCATACCATGATAATCATGGCTCAAGGATGCATCACTTCTTATAGTAACATTATATACAGTATATTTCACAATCTAATCCACATAAAATGAATCATCAACCATCCAACGTTGATTGGTCAATTGGTATGGTGGGAATTAATTCATCACTAGTTTTACATTATGCTTCCCCCACTACAAAATGATGTTTAAAAAAAATTATGATTTTTATTTGATAATAGGATCCCTAAAGGGTTGCATCTACATGTTTACTTCCATTATGTGGTCATCCATTTTGTTGATTTGACCTATCAATGATGAATCTGGATCATTGATGGAACCTATGATATCAGGATATGGAGATGTCTCAACAACCAAAAAACAAAATGGGTTAAACCTTTGGATTTTCTACATAACTCTTACACAGGAATACATATGATACTAATTTATTTCTATGAAATTATTTAGAAAAACGTTCTTGAGTATTAGGCTCTTATTACAGTTTTTAGGGAGTACCTCCAGACATATGTCATTGGGATTCATGTGAAGGGAGACTCTATGCTTGTTATCAAGTAGGCCAAAGGTGAGTATGAAATTTGGAAGTAAGAAATTATTTTATTTTATGAATATATTTGAGATTTGATAGTCCAATTTACATACCACTGATATTGAATCATATTCCATAATTATAGATTGACAGAGATGATTCCATAGAAATCGTGGTTTCATTCCTCTTATAACGTGTACATGATGACTTGGTCATTCATGTGGATCATTGGTAAGTCACAACCCACGTCAACTTTAATGAAGGGACCTATAGGTAAACTAGTATTCCACCAAAAATTCTACATTAGGTCCCTAAAACACCTTGAAAAAAAAGGAATAATATATTGGATAGATTAATTCATTTAACAATTACAACATTGGTCTTTACCTCCATAGAGATTGGAGGAAAATAAAATCTATCATCATATATTATTGTTTACCATTTTGTATTTCCCCAACCTAGAGATGACCCACTACAAGAAAATATTTTAAGGAAAACTTCACTATTGGATCCAAGGTAATTGGATTACATAGTTCTTTCAATATATCAATTCATAGACATGTTGTTCTAATCAAGAGGGATTGATGCTTTCCCAAATGATCCAGAGATTTGGTACTTCTAGCCAACCACTGTTGATGAATTCATTGGTTTCATATCCACCCCTACATCTTTCATCATCTTATAGTGACTCTATATTCCACGAAGTATTCATAGATATTTATTATATGGGAACTTTTCAATATAGGCCCTTACCCCCCATTCAAGAATAAATATTACAGGTTTATTTTTAATACAATTGACTTATTACAAAAGTGGGTTGATTTACCCTCCCCCCTCTAGGATGTCTAGAACATTTCCGTGATAGCCTTAATGAATTCCCACATTATTAATAAATTTTGGATTTCTAATAACAATATTATATATAGGGATAACAATATTCAGGCTAATGAGATGTATAACTAGAATGAAAAAAATGTGTTGACAAATAAAACCTTATACTATCACAGTCATGAAAATGGGAAGATTTAGGTGTTCAACTAAAACATCTCTAACATCCTACTCAAGGGGGTGGTTAGAGAAGGATGAGTTTTCTTGATAAACTCTCAAATAACATCCTGAACTAGAAGAAGCTAACTCTAAAATACATCCATTCGACTACATACACCCTAGTTCATGCAAAACTAGAATCTATAACTACAATGGTTTATCATACATCACTCCAAATATCCATTTACTATTAAAAGATGTTCTAAAATACATATGACAACTATCATGAGGGGTTGTAATTACATGAATAAAATAGCTTCAAAATGCCACACAACATGGAAATACACTATAATCACATTATAATGGAATTTGACACAAAGGATTACATATAATATATGATATATTTTGATGGGGTGTTGTCTAAATGGGTGTTGATGATACTTGAGAAGAAGTATATAATGTTAAAATCCAAATGTGAAGGGCCATATTTTATCCACAAATTCCACTCCAATGGTTCATAATAATTAACCATTATATACTAGGAGTTCATCACACCACCGAGAAATTCATGATAACTCATATGGTAATTATAAAGACTCAATGAAAGAAGTTTTTGTAACATGTCATTAAAATATATTGATACATCATATTCTTGTGATGTTGAGATTGAGAAAAAAAATCCTATTCATATGTCACTAAACTATCAGTACAAGTACTAATGATATGAAATTAACCTAGTGGACAACATACAGGTCATATTAAATAAACTAAACACCCTAATTTTAGTTGCATGAAAATAAACTGAAAATAAACATCCTTGTTACATTACATTAAACTATAAAGAACCTACAAGTAATTATATGTGACAATAAAAAATAGTAACAAATCATATATGACATATAGTAGAAAACTATGGGTCATATTTTCTTTCAATCTGAAGATAATAATTGTGAAACATTTACCAATCACAAGACATGAAATTAAGTAACATCATGAATCCTCACTGAAGAGTGTTTTCCCTTTTGGTGTCGGACATCAAACATGATGCGATCTAAAAATATGTATGAATTGATTCTATCATCCAATGAACTATATAGTAAAGCATTAGTGATGTATATCTGGTCCATCCTAACCACCAATCAATTTTATGTCCATTACCCCTTAGGAATATTTTTTTATTTCATAATTATATTCCTATATAGTACTTTTGAGAACATCGATAATGGTTTCCAAGAATATTTATATCTCTTATAAAAATAAACATGTTAAGATCTACTCTTGATGTATTCCTTGTTATGGATACTTATCATCCTCTTAGTTTGAATATGTCCCACTGATGAAAATGGTTCATGGAAAAAATAGTATCCACTCTCATCCTGTGAAAACACATAATAGATAATTTCCAATCAATGTGGATTCCCATGTTTTAAATATGTTGAACGATATATAGTACATTTACTCACCCATCCTTAACCAACACAATTGTGGTAAAAATGTATATAACAAGGTCTAATGTGTTTCCTCATGAAATCGTCATCCTAACATCATAGATAATATGTGTAAAGTATCGATTTACTTCATTTTTGTCTCCCGTTATTCAGTTGGGTTTTTAACACCATTGGTATCACCCCATTACACATTCAAGCACCTAGATAAAGAAATTCAGTTTCTGATAAAACCCAAAAATATAAATTAATTTAATACTATATATTTCTTCTATATGGTTGTGGAAACCCCTCACCAATCTAGATTGTTCACATATAGAAGAGATTATATGGTGTTAGTATTCTTGGAGAATAATTCCCAACGTGTTAGATATACACAGATGATACTATGTAGAAATTCCTATATATTCCTATTTTATTGACTTTAAATAGTGAAAATCCTTTCCCAGTGATATTTTATGTGATTAAATCCCATATGTGAAATGTAATAACATCATGTTTTATTATCCTCTATGCTTCAATGACTCTTTTAGAAAAAAAATCATATGGTCTAGGATTTGATGCCTTAAACAAATAATATACCATATATACCTAGAGTCATGAAGATGAACTATGTTCATCTGAGTCCATCTTATAAATCCTTAATATAAACTAATAGTTGATGCCCATATCACATCACCTTAATAATTCATCAAAATATCACTTTCCCAAGAAGTTTAATAGTAATGAACCACATCCTCCTCAAAAGTAATTCTATTTTTTGATATATAATCACAACTGAATGACCCCATACTGTAAAATCGAATTTTTTTATAATGTTAAAAAAAACCATCTTGTCAACCCCACATGGTAGGATTCCACATTTTCGTCTTGTTATTCTACCACATAGCCTCCAAGAACTACAAGTTTTTTGATTACCCATTTACTAGGAAATGAATAATTCTTATATATCCATTGTTTGTTCTAATAGAAAACCTCATGATTGTTCTTTTTATGTTATTGGAAATCCAGGTATATTTTGAACCACTATCTCCCCATACTGTGTAATTTTTCACCACACCCATATATGAGTTGTATGAGAATCATTACTATAAACTATATAAAAGGATCCATACATAAGATTGTAATCAATTTTACCCTATCCCTATGAGACACCTATTCTTGTAATGGATAATTTGGGAAGCAACTTGGTCCTTATATTCATGTCAGGGTAAATCATATATATCCAAATAGGATTATTAAAAATCCCCCACAGTCTGATCTCTATGACCCTAAACAATAATCATTGGCCAAAGATTCATGACCTAAAACTATGTATGGTAATCATCACATTTCAACCTAAATGTGTTCTCACTCTATATAATTTAATGACAATAAAATAACCAAGTAAAGTGGTTCATATTCTATTATGAATTAAAAAAAATTCAAATACTATAAAAGTACCAATTTTGTAGAAACATTTACCCTACAACATTTGAATAAGTAAGGGGGATAAAGAAAATGCTAAAATTCCTACTTGAATGGACACTGGTTCCTGATAAGAACTTGGGTAAAATAACTAAGAATACTATTTTAATAAAACGTGTGTGTCAAATTATACCTCCCTTATCCCACAACTTCAGTTCCTCGAGGATGTGCCTCTGTATTTTCTCCACTTTAATGAATCCCACTACGTCGATGAGGTGCATGTCATTCATTTCAGATTAATGTTATCCCCACAAGATGTAAAAACACATGTCTCTCAATCCTATTTCATTATATAAAACTAAAAATGTTTTGTGCAATTTCTTTATAAGTATATTCCCACCTTTTGCGATGCTCACCATCCACACCAATAAAGTCCCCTAACAGTTGAAAGACAACTAATATAACACTCCCAAAAAGAACAAGTATTTATATTGATTAGGATGATACATCCTATAAGTATTCTCAGATTTATTGTGGAATAATCCCTAAATAATATAACCACAACTGAAAATTACACAAGTACCCCAACAATCAATGCATCTTCTTTAACATGGATCCCACTATCTTACATGATTGAACATGAACTGTAAATGTAATGGTTTCTAGATAAACCAACTGACATCCTATCATGGGAACATGCCTGAATACACTTATGATAGAAAATTGACGATTCTTGTGTTTCAAATGTGGTTAATGTTCGATCCTCAATTGTATATCCCCACTCCAGACAATTGTGTTAATGAAATTATATTTTAGGCATGGTATGTCTCCATCATCATTCATATGGTCTATTCAATTTCAAATCAATTTCATTCATATCTCCATTCAAATCCTCTATCTTAATTTTTTGGGATAAATCAAACTCCCTTTGTATTAGCTCCATCATACACTAGTGCCCATTGGGTATGAATCATGGCTGTGAAAAGTACAAATATCATTCCACAATATTCCTTTTAAATTGATTATTGTTGGTAGATATGTCATTTCAATACCAATACTACATTTTTTTCTAGTTACATAATATAATCTATATTACTTATATTTATCTCTTGTTTCTAATTGATGGCATGAATCATGTGGTATTATAAGTGTATTGTGTGTTTTCTAGCTAATGTTATTGATATAGAACAAAAATATATTCATATTTAATTGAAAAAAATATTTTTTAATTTTTTATGTGTGTAGGATCATCCATATGTTGGAGCATATCCTTTATTCCAATATGATAAACAAAATAATAAAAACATGAAACATGGTTTAGATGAGTGACAACTACATATTGATCATCCCTGTCATGGTGACCTTGATGGTCTTCTGATGCAAAAAGACAAGCACAACATCTTCCTAAAAAATATTAATAACCTCATAATTACAAAATTTCACCCAACCTGATTTATCCTCAAACTAAACTACCATGGATTCAATCCCAAACTACTCATGCATGACCGATGTCAATTGTTTACTTGGATGGTTAATGATCTATCCCTTCGTAGAAATGAATGCCTCATGCTATTGCAATTCTTATACATGCCAAGTGAGAACTTCTTAGTAAACATGTAAATAATTGTTTACATAAAAACTATTGTTGTACTAGGGGAAAATGAGATCATTAACCTCTGCAAGAACCTATCCACTATGAATGTCTCGAGCTAGCACATGGGGGGTATTCGATTCCACCCCATTGATACCTTAACTCGTGATCAGGTGATTGAGATACCATATACAACATATCAGGTTAATTTATGGTTTTGGAAAATGAATTTTTAGATACTAAACCATGAACCAAATATGGAACCAAATTTTCATCATCATTAAATCTATATTCATCAAGATTTATTGTTGAAATCGACTCGTAGTAATGGAATCCCATAAAACATCTTACATGGGATTAATATTGGGAATCCAATCAGACATGATGGGTTACATTTCATGGGAATATCATCATTTATTTAATATTTTCCCATAATGATTGACTCGATATCATCCTATATCACATCAGGAACAAGTTCATCTATTATGACCTATTTAGTCACCCACACTGAGGACATGACTCCGGTCATATATGCATCATCTACTAGCTCTGCATGCTCCTGGATCACCACTATGGGATGTGTCCACTGTGGGGTCTTCACCAACATTTTGATAGGTGGTTAGATAGTAAAACACATTGATGGTAAAATAAAAAACAAAAAGTAATTTTATTTACCTGTAAACATATTAACAATGTTCATGGTCGAAACTCCAAGCAGTTATACCATAGATAAAATATATTCCTCACCCAATAGATGTTTCTCCATATGTAGATGGGTTTTTAATGGTTAAATGAAATAAAAAATTATGTAATTATGTTCCAAATAAATAAATTAGTTTTTAATGGGACATATGTTACTAGCTGGCCTCTGGGGAATACGAGTCCCCACTAAATATATTGGTAGAATCCTGATGATGGGTGACTGAATTCCTACAATGATATTTTCTCTAGGATATTCCATGACAATTCCATTAAGGATATGGTTATTCTAATCATACATCATAACTTCTTAAAAATCAACCCCTCCCTCACTGTAGGTGATAACTATATAGTTGATTAAAATTTTCTTATCAAACCCAAAATAGAGTAAAATGACATAATTCTACAAAAATTAAAACATATAACTTACCAATGGTGAAAACAATTACCTTATCACAGTCTATGAATGTATTAAATCTCAAATATTCATTTAAAAATCATCCCTCCTAGATCATGACATTATTTTTAACCTTTTCAAGTCACCGATTGAGGTATTGTCCAGTTTCACATTCACTTGGTCCATTAGGGGCTACATCACATTATGACACTATATCATATTTTCTATCTCCCATGCGTATATTAAAAATATAAACATGATATATTTAAATACACCCCTAGTATGGGACAATATAGGTATAAATATAAACTCACTCTGGATACATTTCCATGTATTATTGAATGAGTTTAACTATTGAATAATCTCTTAATGCCTCCATGAATTGGGAATGATATTATCATTAGGAACACTCTTCAGGAACAATATCTTCCACAATTCCCATGATGATTCACTTAATGTAGTACTATAATGCTAACCCAACACTTAAAGGTACTTTCATATTATTCATTGTCTATCCATTTCTAATAATGTGGGATATTAATCATGTATAGGTTTTCAAATCGTTGGAGTTGTACAGAGTTCTCCACTGATTGATCCAACTCTTCGTCCTCTGATTGTTCCACTTTCAGCAACATGCCCACATTCATATTATAATTTAACCTATTTATAGTCCACCATGATGAATATATTTATAATTATTTCCTTGATGTATTATATCTATCATTTTTCTATTTAATTATGGTGTATCCAATTTGGAGCATTGGTTGGTGGACACTCCATCTTTTCACTAATTTCACCTCATACAATAATTCTCCACAACTACTATAAGATTTCCCAATAGAATTATCATATAAACCCATTTATACCTCTAGTGTGAATGAGTAGAGACAATAAGGTTTTTATGAGAAATGGTAGAGATAAGATGGCTCTCCAACAACCTAATAGTCCATATTCACCACTAGTACATTGTCAAAATATACGTATTGGTTTGACCTCTCCTCTATCGTGCCCCGCACTATCATTAATGAACATCCCTTTTGGGAGTGGGAATTGATAAAAAAATAGCAGATTTACCATATCCACCCTACCAATGACTCCAAACCTTTATATTTAAAGATGGTGACTCCAAGATATATTCAATATGGTAGACTAGAATATCATTCATGGAGGGTATACTTGGTTCTGAAACACATACACACCCATACGTGTAGATCTATAGTAGAAAAAAAGTTTAATGAACTTCACAAAGATAACAGGTTCTTACTTTGGAAGATGTTTCACAGAACCTTAAATAACTTTTCTAGAATAAGAACGATAAGGTTTCTACATAGCCCCAACTATTTCAACACTTACATGAAGAATGTTATCAAGAAAATCTACATAATTTCATCCCATTCTACAAAAATATGATCAAAAATAAATTATTAGAGAAACATAGAATTCCTAATGTCATGGGTATGGTCTTTTACACTCTACCCTTATAGGGAGTAATAGGATGCCTCCATATGCACCATGTAAGAAGACACATTCCAAAACTGCAAATCCCCATGCATTGGTATGGTCTCATTAAAAAAATCTCTCTCGAGGCATAGAATATAATAATTTGAATAGTGGATTGAATAATATTTCATTATTCATCGCATTATTCAACTCCCAACTGGACCACGTAAAATAAAGACATCGCCAACACCAATAATAACTCCTGATCGTTCTAGGAATTCTATATGGAGATGAACTAATGATGAATCTCCCAATAAATTGGGATGATAAATATTTGGTATAGAACCTATAGTCTGATTCCAACCTCAAAGTCATGTATATGAAATGATTTTTTCAATGAAGTAAAAGTTCTCATCAATTATAGAATAATATCTTGGTGGATGAAAATGTGGAACATGGATATCCGAGACACTTCATATAGGCCACCTTTCATATAGTCATTTTATCAGACAAAACATGACTAACGTATCTGTATCTCATTCCCAATTGTATTGGATATTTCAACAATTCCATATATTCCATTCATCTATCAATCATGAGATATGGTCATCCATTCCCACAGTGAAAATTCTATTTATTTTTTGGACATACGTTAATGTGGTCATCACCTCCAAACATATTTTTATGATGGGAATATAAAGGGACTATAATTTAATCAACATTTTTCCCCAAAATTGTAACAAATCATATCTATGTCCCACATATTCTTCCTTATAAAACATATTGACTATTATGAATGAGAGGCTGAATTTGTAATAGGGATTTACACATATTCTATATTTATGACCAAAAATCTCAACAAGTATATATGAGTGGCTGGATTGGTAATACGGATTTACACACCATCCTTAATTTTTAACCAATATAGTTGTAGCCTTCAGGTTCGTGGGTAATTCATAAAGTCCTTATAAATAAATTTTAGGATTTTTTACAATCTAATGATATCTGACAACTTTCCCAATTGAGAACATACCAAAACATCTCTTATATTCATTAAGAAATAGGTTTCACACCCTTGAGACCCATATCAGAGAAATTAAAAACACTACAAGTCTACATCATGAATGATTTATCCCAAATAATTTTACATTTTTCAAGTATGTCTTTTTAATGTAATGTCCTCAATTAAGGGTTCATATATGATTTATTGGTGGATGCGGTTAGTAACATGAGCGTTGATTATTTTAATCTCAAAACAATATCAAATGATATGAGTTTCATTAAATGTTTGTATTGGGAAATATTCTATAGGAATATTGGGGTTCTCCTTGGACCCCTCCCATTTGTATTGGCCATGGGTTTGCATATTTTCATTAGATAATCCAACAGTTCAACAAAATATTGGAATTATTATCATAGAATTTGAAAATAATCTATCAAAATGGATCATATTATGGGGGTATTTTTTACACGGAAAAACAAATGTTAGATGATAATAATATAATTTCAAATAATATTCCATGTGAATTTTAGCCAAAATAGAGTCAAAATTATCAAAAATTGGTGGAATAAAGAATATGAAATCCTTTATGAAATAGATGGGGTTTGTGCAGTATGTCATAAACTACAAATACTTATATTAAATACACATGGTAATTCATTGTGATATGTATAAACAATGTTGAGGATCCATCTTGTTATAAGACATAAATTCTTGGATGAAATTATATCACCAACTCCTTTGTTCCTATAAATAAATCATTCACAATTTATCTAGTTGTACAATGAGTTTTGTGCATCCAATGGATTCTCTAAATGTGTGAAACTATATATTTTACAAGAATAATAGAAAACTAGAATTATATAAGAGTCCATCGTATGAATTTGTTCTCCCATCAACAACATAATACTCAATATCAAGTTATATTCAACATTCATGAATGATCATTCACTCCATTATTGAGTAATATACCTTATGCCCAATATATATTTTTGAGTCCCATATATTTAATGAGATATGTCTCCTGTGATCTAGGATATCATCACTAGGTTTGGTATTAATGTATTTTGAAAGTATCATTTCATGAAACCTCAGAAATTTCTGTGTCCCAACTCAAACAACCTTACATGAATCCTCCTCTCATCAAAAATATATTTTCAAATTTTGGGATCACATTGGCCTTATCCTTATTTTTGTTAGGTTTAATGATTCCTCAATAATATTCATCATCTATATCAACAACACGGATGTCTATTCCAACATAACCTATTGGAACATATAAAATCATTTCACCACCTACTCCAAAGAATAATAACCCAAACCATAGGAACCCCATATTCTATCAATAAAATGAATCCCCAAGGAAATTCATTTGTTTTCCCATCAAGGGAATGTGGGACCCTATTATTCTTATCTACTCGTACCCAACCTTAGAATGCATAAAATCTATGTAAATACCAAAAACATTAGATTTTTAACACATTAAACTACATTGATCCAAAAAACTCATCGTACTATATTAAACTTCGCAAAAACATCTTGCACAGACAATGCTAAATTATGGTTGTTAAAATTTTTTAAACATAGCATACACCATGTGTCCAGTAATTAATAATTTTTTTTAATGAGAATGTTATTATGCATAAGGTATTACTTCACCTCGACATATATTTTAGATTCTATATATAATCCCCACACCATCCATTGTTTTGAGACGCTTTGTAGAAAAAGATTTATTACGCCACGATGTTGAGCAGCTTGGACCAGTCCTTTTTCAAAACCATATACTCTATAATAAGACTGTATAGATATTGATCCATTTATCATATTATATTAATGTATTATTCCACTTTGAGGTTTATTCATGAAATAAAGAGAAATATATCATTATTCCCCTTATAAAGCAATGACCCCAAAAAATAATCATTTCCCAACAAACATGACTAACCTCTCATTAAGCAATACTGTGATTGCCAAAAGGCATGAAATTCACCATGTGAGGAAAAAATATATTCTACCACGTACATGATGACTTCATGAAGACTATTTCTACATAAGGAAAATATCCTATGACAAAATTCATATAATATCTTAAAAATGTGACCATTTTCCCAAATTACACTAAACCTATGACTGTTCCCCCATAAGATTGTAATCCAATAAATTTTTCAATGAATACTATAAAACCATGATAATTTTTCCACATGACCATAAACCTATATAAATTCATGATGAATCATATTCTCTACCACATGTGATGATCTTTGGATTGTTTAGGTACCATGATATGGATGGTTTGTGAACATGGTTCATTCTCATTGATGATGTGAATGAGAAAAAATGGTTACTAAGCCATTGATTCCCAATTTATAATATTCATAAAACTATAAAAGTGGTTGTGTAAAAACCAAATATTTTTATAAGTATATTTTATAATCAATTTATGCCTTTTTATATTTTATATTTCACACAATATTGAATGATAATTTGGTTATATGAAAGAACAAACTAGGGATTGTATTACTCACAATACCATGACAACCATAAAATTATTGAAAAAAAATATATTATCATTTTCAAAATGGAACACAATATTAGGCATGTGTATGACACATTTCAATGTTCTTTTGATACCATGTGTTACATGAATGGATGTGTCTTACCAAACCACAAAATAAAAATAATATTGTTATTAAAATATTATAATAGTTTCCGCCTACATGTTAGAATGGTAGTTCTGGATATAATTAACTAATGTGTGAAAACAATATAAAAAGATGTTTATAATATGGACTATTTTATAATAAATTAGTTAACAATAAATGTATGACCTCTTTGAAAATAATTAAATTCAAAATCTATTAAAGTCATTCTCTAGGTACATTAAACGTTGTATCTCAATAAATTAATCAAAACATTTTTGTGTAATTTTATAAATTGTTTTAATATATTTTATTCCCAATAAATATTTTTTATATTTTCCTAATATATTATATTGGAATATGATAAAATATATTACTTCATGAATAAGATGATGTAATTTCCTAAAAGGTAATTGTAAATCCTTTTAATGGGGAACCCAATATATGTCAATTTTTTGAAAAATTTATAATATTTATTAGATATATAACATAATTTATATAATTGGGATATCTAAATTTACATTAGAGGAATTTTTTTAATTTTTTATAGAAGCTTTATATATATATGAATACTGAAAAATAGTTAATTTTAATTCACAACAATTTTTTTAATAATTTATTTATATATACAAATTGAATGTAAATATTATATTAATGTATAATTAGATAAATAACACTTCCATTAACCCAATTTAGGTCATTAAAAGAAATTTCACAATTAAACATGTTACAAAAAAAATTTATATCTTTTTGATATTTTCATTTTGAAAACCTATCATCTTGTCCGATCTACGAAAATAATTGTAAATTATTACCAACCACTTTTGTGATAAGAATTAGAGAAATGGACTCAATATTTGGAATAATAATATTATATGATTTCTAATATGTTAAACATAGTCTTTGAAAAAAAAATTATTAGTGAATTTAATTAAAATTAATTTCGTCATTGAAGGTAAAAAAATATTACTCAATGGTTAATGTTTAATCTTGATGGGGAAATGACCTATATTCTTGTAAAAAAATCCATTAGATGACAATATTTCAACAATTTAGACAATTGGATAAAAAATTGATAATTAATGGAGTCTCATCATGTAAGGGATACATCTATATTGTGTTTTCTTCTTTATAGTTATAGGAATTCCACTCCTCCTCTATAAAAGGACCCTCACCCTTTAACTTATTCACACCTCCCAATGCACATTTGAAATTCCTTATATTTTAAAAATAATCTCTAAACTTCCAAAATATCATTCTATAAGAATCACATTGTGAATAATGGAAACTAATTAATCCCTTTCTTTAAAACTAAAATGTCATTGCAAAATAATTGGATTTTTTTATATATATGAATTATGTCAAGACATAAGGTAAGGGTTTTTGTCATCTTAGTTTCATTTTTGCAAGAATTATGAAATTTTTCAATGGTTTTATTATATGAGGTGTATATAATACACATGAATGTCTATTATGATTATTTTTGATGAATTTTGTCATATTTACATATCCATTTTATGATCTTTATCTAATTGGGTTTATAAATAAATGTTACCAAATCTGTAAAATAAATTTATCTAGTTTTTTAGAGACACATGAAATGTTATGAAACATTATTTTTCAAAATGATGAGTATACTTCCATTTTAAATTCAATATCATAAATATAGTTTTTTATGATATATAATGTTTTATGTAATGTATTATTTCTAAATTATTATGATTCAATGTTACCAAAGGTTTAATGGATTATTGCTACAATCTTATCATATCTTGAAAAATATTTATCATTATTCATGCATTGATGAAATATTCGAATCAATTATTGACCAAATATCAATACATATATTATCATATGGTTATCCATGATATCTCCATGTATTGGTACCATTTTTACACACTTTACTACATAAGATAGCTAATAATGTGTTTTAAAAAAATAGACATTATTTTACTCTTTGATTGGATATCATTTTTATTCAAACAACCATGTTTTCTAAAAAAATTGTTTTAATTTTTTTAAACTGTGATATGTAAATGAAAAATTTACCCTTGTTTTACCTTTTTAACTAAATTGATTTTTAATGGAATATCTTTGTCAATTTTTTTATTACGGTAATATTCTACACGTTTTATAGTGAAAAGGGAATGTTCATCATGTAAATAAATTCTCCCATTTAAATCATAGAATAATGTTTTTAATTTTTACATGGTTTTTTTAAATAAAAATTCATTGAAAATATTTTTAAAATGTTTTTTCTAATTTTCATTTTAAATATATTGTTTTTCAAAAAAAAAATTATATTTTACCAAGTGTTTAAGATGGACTTCAATTATTCCTTTATAAATATTCATGTTTATTTTCAATTGAAAATGATTTCTAAATGATTATTTTATAAAAAATCATTTTTCAAATAGGAAATTATATGTTAACCACAAAACATTTTATATGATATTTCTGGATTTATCTATATGTTTTTAATGTGGTGTTAAAGAAAATGACATTGAAAGTGTTATATGGTATAAAAAGTGACATTCAAGTAAATGTTTTGTTCAAAATGAAATTTCAAAATATTTCCCCATCTAAAATGATATCCAGTGATATTTTTAATGATTTATTTGGGTTATGATACCTAGAAACCATTTTTAATATTTATTTAAATTATTTATGTATATGATAATTTCTTAGGAAACTTTTTTCTCTTTGATGGGTCATACCATGGTAAAATACTTATGAACCCTGCTTCCATTCAATAGTTACTCAATGATGAACTGATTATGAAATCAACTTCTTTTCCATAGTATAAGGTATGATGTTATTTTTATGATACACATTTAATTTCACATATAAAGAAATGATATTTATAAAACTATTATCTTTTTTGGATCATATTTGGATGAATGATTTATTATATTATGGAACACACAAGTATGGTTTTTTTTATTATGGGACCGATATGTATCTAAAATTAATTGGTTAATGATGTATATTTCCCATGATATAGAGATGGAATGAGTGAAGATTGAACTCATACCAGTAATAAATTTCTAGAAAGAGGAGTGAACTTGGTTATGAAATTCAAGTCTTGAATAAAGAGTAAAATCATATTATTAAAATACGTATGGAATAAGGAGTGAAATTAGTTCACTAATATAATAATAGAAGGGGGAATGATATTTTTTCGTAATAAAGTAATGGAATGTGGGGAAAATCATTTTCAGTAATATAGGGCTAAAACGTGAGGTGAACTTGATTCAGTAAAACTTGTCTAGAATGTGTGGTAAACCCTGTTTAGTATATTAGGATGGAACAAGGACTGGAATCAGTTTGTTAATACAGGGATGAAATGGGAGGTGAAACTAGTTTAATAATATTGTAATGGAGTATCGAGTGGACCTTAATCATTAATTGATTTTTCCTCTAAAACATTATTGGTAGTGAACCTTGACATGTAAAATGGTTTGGGTAGTGACCCCATTCAACTATGATAGATTAGGAATTAATACTAGAGTATCATAGAAATAATTTTATATGTTTACATGTCTCTAACAATCAAATTTATTATTCTTATTTTATGATATCATGGAATATTCTCTTTATTTAATTATAATGATTTTTTTACGAACTAGAAATACTTATTCCCTGACTCATTATTATAATATTTTTATGAAGGATTTTATCTTCAAATGTTTATATCATGATATCATACCCTTATGCCGGTGTTATTCTAATATATATCATTTGATCACTCTTAAAAAGGATTTAATATCAAGCCTTTCTTATTATTCCTTTAAATAGGTTATGACCAATTTTTTTATGTAGGAGCAATCTAGGTGAAAATATTTAAAGGAGATATTGAAGATCATTCAACAAGTTTGATGATCATTTTACAATGTTTCCAATTAGACTAGAATATTGTTGTCCTAGGGAATGTGTTTTTTTTAATTTGATGAATATTCATCTAAAACACTTTTATATAAATGTAAGATAACTTGGGTCAGTATAATTTTATCGAATGAAAATATTAGAAAATCCTTTTTAAATTAAGATGATAAATACATAGTGAGATAAATAGGGATATTTTTAAATATATTTTTTGGGATGTAACTAAATTTATGTCAAAGGTGTAATTTTTTTTTCATAATTCATATATCATGTAAGTAAATTTTCCTGACAATGTGGTTTTCTATGATGATAATTGTTTTACACCCAATTCTTACTGGTTTTCTTTAATGGAATGAAAAATAGGGTTAACACCGAATGTTTTAGTTGTGGAATGTATGGGTATAATGAAAATTTATTTTTTTGAGTAAATATTATGAATAACATGATGAGTGTTGTCTATTATCTTTTTTAACAACTTATGATAATTTGACTGACAACAATATTTGAATGGTGAGCAATGTTTTAACATTTTTTAACATTAAATGCAATAATCCTGATTAGATTGAGGTTAAGGAACCTTGAGAGATGATTTATATTTCATATTCTAGGAATTATGTGTTAAGAAATAAGATTATGTAACCTTTGTATGAGTTAATGAAAAACGTTGGATTATTTAGGTGTATATTTTTTTGGAATCTAATGATCATATTTTATGAATAAAGAAATATATTAGTATTTTTTGTATAGGTTTTTCATTATTTATTAAAATGATATTTTGAATGGAGTTTAATACATAAAAATGATATCTATTGGAAATTTTATATTTTTATTATTCGGAGATAACCCTTTAATGTTTTTATATGGATAATAAAATGATATTTAGTTTGTATAATTATATAATGATTTGGCTGAACTATATTGGAAATTTTTTGTAAACAAAAAAATGATAAAAGATTTTTTAACAATGTAGTTTTTTCAATCGTGTATAAATATTTTACCATTTAAGGAATATATCCAATAATATTTGAAATAAAAAAGTTTTCTTGTTTTTATAAGGATATATGGTAATTCTTGTAATTTCTAGGTTTCAAACAAATACATGATAAAGATATTCACATTTTTCAAACATGACAACAAAAATATAAATAATGATAAATGGGGGTTCAATATCAATATAATATTGTAAATTTATTTCAAATGTTTAAGATTTTATACATTCATATGGGATAGAAGGATGAACATTTATGCAATTGTTTATGTTAATCATCACATGAGGTTTTAAATATTAAATAATTAATTCCCCATATGAGTATTTTTTACATATAAAATAAAAAATGATAACCATGATTTTAATGATGATATCTAACGACATATTGATTGTCATTAATTTCTACATCTTGATATTATGATATGATAGTCTTTTAGGGATAAAAATTTCACCATAAATGTTTATGTAGAAAGAGATGAAGTGGAAACTGGGTAAGTGACAACCAAAGTGTATGATTGTAAATATGAAATGTAATTTTATCAAGTATATATATTTCCTAATGTTATTAGATAGTAAAATAATTCTTCACATCAAATAAAATGATATTTAAAAATATTTTCCCCATACCTCAGTTTTTATTGATCCAATGGTCATATAAAACGTTATAGATTTATATTTTTGAGGCTCTTAACATTTCATTAATCATCCATTGGCTAATCATCGATGATACTTATCACACCCTATTATTATTTACAATTTTCCTTTATGTCCAATATTAACTCCCAGCCTATTATATCTAATGGAATAAACCTAGTTATGAGTTACTTTTGTTAACCATTATGGTAAATATATGTTACAAGATTAGATGAACATTAAGAAATAATATGTTTTAATTCAAAAATCTGTTTTTAAAATTTTAATTACATAGTCAAATTATATTTTTAATTTCGTTTAAATGTATAATTAGATAAATTATATACCAATTTAACCAATGTCATTCATTTTAAAAGAATTTAAAATGAAATTGTATAAAAAGTAATGTATACTTTTGGAAACATTCTCATTAAATGCTCATCATCTCGTACATTTTGCAGCAATAAATTTAAACAAATTTTAGCCTCTTATATGATTATTATTTATCCAAATAGATTCAATATTTCTAATCATATTAATTTATAATCTTTAATAATTAGAACTTATTATTTTCCTAAAAATATTAGTGAATGTAAGTAAAATTATTAACACTATTTGAGGTTAAAAACATATTAATTAATGGTAATACTTTAATATTAAGGGGCCAAATGACCTATACAATTTTCAAATAGGAATCAGATGTAATTATATCTACTTATTTCATTCTTGGATCTAAAATTTACAACTATTACTGGTAAATTATGTAAGGGAGACCTCTATAGAGTATTTGAGTTTTAATATTTACAAAAACCTTAATCCGCTAACACTCTAAAAAGTAATGCACCCTTTTACATCCTTACAACTCTCATGTAACATTATCTCATCCATCCCCTACCAAAATAATCTCCAAAAATACCTCCTAGCAACATAGATTCTTCAATTATAGAATAAATCTAACCAAATAAGAACTTTGGTGAAAACCAAAAGGCATTTCTAAAAGAAGGGATGGTTTGAACATGTACGATGAAGGTCAAGAAAGAAAGTAACGGGTTTTATCATCTAACATGAATTTTAGTGATATTTAGGCCTTGTTCAACTGTTATTTATTTTTTGAGATGTATATATAGACTTCTATAGTATATTGGGATTTTTATTCTTATTTTTATATCTATTTACATATACCTTTAATGATATTTCATTTATGGGGTTTATGGTTCAAGACATTCAAAATTGGAAAAGTAACTTGTATCAGATTTTATTTTTTGTGACACATTCCATGATAAAGAAATATAATTTTCTATGGTATTTATATAATGAAATTTGACATGGTATGTCATGAATCTCCTTCCTCTAATGATATTTCAATCTTTATATAATTTCATTCATTCCAATGTATTATGATTCAAGGTTACCAAATTGGTAATGGTTTATTTCTAAAATCTCATCATTTGTATAGATATTTTGTGATTATTATTATATTTATGAATTATTATGATCAATAACTATATAAATCTCAGTAATTTTTTTATCCTTTAATTATCAATGACATCTCCACGTACTAGTCCTAATTGTTCAGAATTTGATAATTAAGGTAATTATGTTTTTATGAAAATCCTAATTTCTTTATATATTATATTGAAAATATTTTTATTCACAATAAAATGTTTTCAATAAACATTTTAAAAAATTATTTACTATATGGTGTAAAACACATTTTACTGATTTTTACATTTTAAATGAAAAATGATTTAAAAGGAATCTCATATTATTTTTTTCTATCATGGGGATTTTCTAATATTGTATATGGAAAAAGGAATCTTACACATGTATGGATTTAGCCATCTTAATTTTCTCGAATATTTATATAAATGTTTAAATTTATTTCTAGAACAAAATAATTTTCTTAATTTTTTGTAAATTCAATTTTTCAAATTATTTTACATATAAAAAAAGTTTAAATTTTTTTTTATATCATAAAATGCTCTGAAATTGGATTTCAAATATTCATTTATATGTTTTCAAGGTAATTATAAAAAATAAATGTTTTCAAAAAAATTACATTTTAAAAAATTTGTTTCTTTATGCTGAAATAATATCATCATAAGAAATTTTTTTAAATGATTTTCAGGTTTCCAATATATATTTTGAATGTGGTTTCAAAGAAAATGGTTTTAAAAAGATATATTTTTTAATGTGATTTTATATGATGGATATGTTATTAGTGATATTTAAAAATAATTCCCTTTATAAGATGATATCCATAGATATAGTTTATGATTTACTCGATTTCTAATACATGTAAACCATTATTATTCTCTCTATCAATGGTTTGTTATTAAGATTAAATTTATTTTTGAAAGCCATTTCACTTTCACCGGTTAGGATATGATAAAATGGTTATGAATCTTGCTCCATTTCTCTAGTTAATAATTGATTTAATGATTATAAAATCTATCACATTTACATAGGTTATGATATGTTGAAATTTTACGATAACCATTTCATTTCGTGGGTTTTGTTATGAAATTTGTGAAACTGATCTATTTTTTTCATGATATGATAACTGATTTATTATCATTTAAAACACATCTGTATGATTCACAATATGTGTTTTGTGGGACCTATATCACCTTCTATTGGATTGGTTGAAAATTTATAACTCTCATGAAATAGAAATGGATAAAATGTGGAGTGAAAATGGTGTAGTTATAAATGATTGGAATGAAGAGTTATATCAATTTATCAATACATGGATGGAATGATGAGTGATGTTGGATCAGTAATAAATCAACGAAATTAGGATTGAACTCTATTAAGTAATACAAGGTTACAATGTAGACTGAAATCATTAAAGTTATATAGGGATTGAAAAATTAGTGAACTCAATTGAGTAATTTAAGGCTATAATGAGTAGTGATACTAGTTTAGAAATATAGGGATGTAATGGGAGGTAAACCCAGTTTAGTACTACATGGATGTAGTGGGAGGTGAAATGAGTTCAGTAATATTTTTCTAGAATGAGGGGTGAACTTGTATCAGTAATACTGGGATGGAAAGGGAGGTGAACCCTGTTCAGTAACACAATGATGGTACAAGGAGTACAACCAATTCAGTTATGTACTTTCTCTACTATGATTGTACTGGGATTGAACCCTATGTACAATGATAGTTTGGGTAGTGAAAACATTCTTTTTAGATGGATATGGAATAAATCCATTACTATTAAAGAAATAATTTTAAATGTTTCTGTGTCTTCCACAATCACATATCTTATGCTTATGTTATGATATGATGGATTTTCTATTGACATCCTTATGTTAAATGTCTACTAAAATATCTATATTTATACTATGTCTCATAATTATAATCTCTTATATTCACTGTATGATCTTTTAATGTAAATATTATGTTTTTAGACCATTGTTCTCATATAATTCTTAAATATCTCTTTTTTTACCCTTACTGAGAATCTGAGCTAACTATTTTCTTATTTTTCCTTTCCTAGGGCTGTGATGAAATTTTATATGTAAGACTGCTAAAGGGTATGTTCATTATTGGAGATATTGAAGATCATTTACCAAGTTATAAAATCATATTTCCATGTTTCCAAAGACCATAAACTATTGTGGTTCTCATGAATGTATTTTTATAATGCGGTGAATATTCACCTACTATGATGTAATATCCATGTATGGTGGTAATTGGTCACTATATCAATTCTTCTACTTATGTCCAACACAACCAATGATCATTTTTTTACATACATTCCAAAAATCGTCATTACATCCAAATAACAGTTGATTCACTATGAATATTGAATGTATCATAATTGTTTTGTATCCACCACTATATGTTGTTGGGAATGGTACTCAAGATCATTTATCAATTATATGATATTGAAATGTACTTAGAGAAAAATTTATAAGGATAAATCCAAGGATGGAATATCTAAAATCATATCACCTCATCCCATTCATGGAGTAAGAATCAATGACCATAGTGTTTGATATCACCTACCATTGGAAAGTTGTAATATGGATTATTTACAATATTAATGGTGTGTTAACCATATAATTATAAATACCAATATCTAATAATGGAACATAATATCATCACCCCTAATCCGTGCATTGGAAGAAGCACTAGAAAATAATATGCACATGATGTGGAATGGTCTACACGGATGCATAAGTGTATCAATGCTTGAATTTAAGGGTAAATTATCCCCAATATAATGTTAGCACTATATTTATAACATTAATTCTAGAAAATCCTAAACTATATAGGATTCAACTATTTATATTTAAGTGTATTCCATGATTTCCAAAACTCATCTATGAAATAATCTAATAATTGTGTTATGGCACAATGTAATGACATTAGTGGTGTTGAGGGATTTATTAGCACATGTTAGAATAAGATTATGACCACAAAAAAGAAACCTTGTATCAATAATGGTATATAATCATCTATATAATGAATGTTACCCTATATGTAAGGGTACCACATTACTATATATGGGAACACCTATTTATTGTAGGGAACCTATTTAGTTATATAACAAAACAAACTATCTTCTATTTGGATAACTTGTTTAATTGACAAGCAACATACATTTAACCCAAATATATGTAAGTGTATCCCATACACTATAGATGCTATGTAAGGGTACCCAAGACAAATAAAATGATTAAAAAATCAATTAAAAATCCATATAAATGTAATATCAAGCAATGAAATGGTATGAAAACATAACGTAAAGGTAAGAATGTTCCCTTAAATTTAATATTACATCATCATTTTTTTCTTCATCAATAAATTGAACATGTATATACACTTTATGTAAGATAAATAAAATCAATTTGGGTATTCTATATAATTTTTCATGAATATTGTATTGTCAATAAAGGTCAAATTAATGAAACCAACTGAAAACATGGACATCATCGTATATTGAACTATATCTTACCTATTTAATAGTAATTAGATTATATCAAAATCCATGAAAATAATTGAACTTCATGTTTGTAGGATGATGAATTATTAAATGGTTAGAGTTACAAATTCATTTTTTTGGAATAACCTATACTCTGTTTTTTGTGGTTATATGTGGATATGAATGACTATCAATGTTAGTGGAATATATGGTCCATCTAAAAAAATTTATTTTGGTTTGTTTCTTCTTTATGCCTTCATGGAAATCATTAAAAAATAATTTTATTATATTTAATCATCAATATAAATTATATTTTAAACAATTATCATATATAAACGGTAAACTAACCATTCATTCATATTCTTATTAACTAAATATTAACATATAATATGTTATTTATGTATATAACATTACTCATCTTCAACGCATGTTAATCCCTATGAAATCCATACTTGTTCCTTCTCCTAAAATATTTCACGTGATTCCCTTTATTTCAAGGAGATATATATCGTTCCAATGGGGAATAATATTATCTTTATGGGTTTCTTTCAGGAGGATATAGTGCTTTATATAAAGAAACATAGATATTTAGGTAATGGATTTCATCTCAATTTCCTTTTAGTGTGGTATATTTTAAGGGTAATATGGTTACTATATATTTTTATAAGAGTCATATGGTTCCCATTAAGTTACTATAAAATAATTGATTGTTGATTTAGATATTTAATTTTTCATAATTTTTTATATATCATGAGAGATTAATTCAATTTCAATAAAATTTTCTATTTTTTGTAGGGTCTGAGTTTCGATACATTGAGACAAAATTCATGTTACACACCAAGATTTATTTTATATGCTGTAATTTCTTCCCCCTGATTATGTTCTAACATATTCAATCATTGATATTATGTATTTTACATAATCATGTTTTCATCCATCATTCAAAAGAGTTTTAATTGAATCATTACCTTTGTTTCATGGGTTTTTTAATCAAAAACATACTTATTTGAGAAATTTTATGATTGATATTCCAATATTATTTTTTATTTTCTTGTATACATTCCATTGAAACAAAATATCATGACACTTTTATACTAATGTTATTTGATGTTCAATTTTATTCACTTTCTTAAAATCAGTTTTCTATTTTAATAGGTTATAATTGTTTTTTGAAAAAATGGTGCCTTTAATGTTTTTAAAACATTTATGGAATAAATTTTTTTATGTTCAATATATCATTTCAATTATATTCATTTTGAATGACAAATTATTTCCATGTTATATTTTTCATATATTTTAACATCTATTTAAATATTTTTGAATAGAAATTTATTAATGTCTTCCGAATGACTTACATTTGACAATCATTACAATATATTAAAATAATGTATATTTTTTATCCATTATTGTAACACCCCATGATTACATAGTAAGTTTTCCCAATAAAGCAATTCAATAGCTTACGCTACACACAACACCGAGTTCAAGCGCATCACAACTTACCAATCAAGCCATTCAAAAAGCGGTTATGAATAGTACTAACTGAATTTTGAATCATATAAACTCTATATAATTTTAACATCCATATTATGTGTTTATCATACATAATATAATAATAAATTCATTTTTTTCTAATCAAAAAATTATTATTTAAATAATGCAATTTTACCGCCTTTTAATCGAGAACCCTTTCTAAAACCAATATTTGAAACATTTATATATTCAATTTAATGAAATTAAATTCTAATTTATAATTGGGTCATAAAAATTTAATTTGGATAAATTTTTGGTATTTTATGATTAATATTATATTTTGATTAACAGTGAAAAATATGATGTTTTAATTGAAAAAACATTTTTAATCTAAATAATTTATTGTGTTAAATTATGCATTTGAATTGTTTTGAAGTATAATTAGATTATATTTTTATAATTTAATATAATTTAGGTTATTTTATGTAATTTCACATTTAAATAGGACAAAAAAACTATCAATCTTTTGATAGTTATTATTACGTAAAAACTTGTTTTTTGATTTTACAATGTGATTTAATTTTAAATTAATTTAAACCACTTATCTATTTGGAATTTTGAAAAATGGATTCTATATTGAGAATCGGAATGTCCATATTTTGTAAATAGGTAACTTTTTTTGACATTATGAATAATTACTTCGGTAAATATTTTTTTTACCATGGTTAAAAGATAAATCTGATATATAACGGTATAAAAATAATATTATAATAATATTATATTACCCTAACATATGTCATATTTCTATTCGTTGACAAGTGTCCAACCATGTTCATCCATGGGTCAATTTTTGGACCACTTGAAGCCACTTTATAGTGATAATAAAACATTATATTAAATAATTTTAAGTAATGAAAAAAAATGAAATTAAAATATATCGTTACGAAAAATAATTAGTACAAGGTGTTATATAAGCTATCATTTAGAATATAAATATTAATTATACAGATAAAAATTTTTCCAACATAATGTTATTTTATATATAATTTTTAGATATCAAATAATTAAATTTATTTATGACACAATGATGATGCAGAAATTATCTTTTTAATGAAAGAATGAAATAAACGGTAATATAAATATGAAAATAAATATAATTTCAAAGTTTTATTGACATCTAAGAATTTTTTAGGGGATTATTACATGAAATTATTCATTCAATGTATCATGTTAGAAGTTATAAATACGGTATGACTTTTAAAAAAACCAAATACTAAATAGTGTCAAAACTGACATAAATGAGTTTTTATACCAAATATTATGTTATTAAATTATATAATAGTCTTAAAAATCAATGTATCATCCAAATAACTCATATAATTATAGTTACATCATTAATTAACCACATTAGGTTCTATTTTCATTTTATTGTATTTTTATGATCCAATTTTTATAATAATAAAATAATACATGGTAAAAGTTAAACTATTTAACTAAGAGTTATATCAAAATGATAAGGATAATTTGGTAACCTAGAACTATATAAAACCAATTTTTGGAGAGTTTTCTGATTCATCCCCACATTATCCTCAAATTAAATCATTTTGGATTCATTAGAATCCAAAAATGAATTTATTTTAAAATAATATTTCAATCTTTTTCAAAGGTTCCCTTCACCTCTCTTATAAAAGAAAACCTTCCATTCTCTCCAAATCACACCTCAAAATCCATTTGGATCGGTCAAACCCTACCACAATATCCTCCAAATATCCCAAAAATCTACCTAGAGGCCTTCTTTTGATCAGAAATCTAACCTATAAAGCCCTCTTGAGGAAATATTATGAAACAACCGGAAGAAGAGGTAAATATTTTATCACCTCTTTCATGATCTTTTACATCATCCACATTCTCTTTCTTTCTTGTTTCCATTCTAAAATAATAACTCCAGTATCATATATATAATATGAGGTTATTATAAAAATTGTACCACCACATTCATTAATTTATCCATCATATGTTTGACAAAGTCAGTATACATGTGTACGTACGGCTTTCCGCCTCCACGTCATGGTGTAGTTGTTATTCAATAAATTATTATTTTTGATGGGAATAATAATGATTATAAACTATGTAAATAATAAATATAACATGTTTTTGATTCATTATATATGATATAACATATATTTACTTACAATTTTAATACCAGAAGAATGATATTGTCGCTTGTGTGTATGTACATGTTACAGTCTCCACGAATGTGAGGAGATTCATTTCCCCATCGTAACCATTCAAGAAAAATTTTAATTTGTTGATTTAAACTAATGTTTATGAACTTAATATCATTATGGATATGAATAAAATACATCCTATACATAAAAAACATGTCATTTGAAACAAAACATATAAAGTAAATTGAATTAGTTAACACCTGAATCGATTATTATACTAAAATATTATTAACAGACAATATTAGAAGTTCATAAGTGTTATCATATTTATGTATATGGTTCTTGAATGATTTAATAACAACTATTTAAATATTATACATTAGGTTAATGTACCCTCATCTAGGGAAAATTATATGGTAAGGGTTATTTCATCAATCTCGTTATTATCCAAGATTTTTTTAAGTATTTACTGGGACATATTTATCATCGATTACCATATTTCAAAAAAATGTTTTCTAAAGAAATCTTTTATGGTTTACTGGGAGTATCTATTTAAGTAGATAATCATTTTAAATGTTTTAATTATTTATCTTTCTAAATCCTTTTAATAAATTTCTATGTTTTCAAAAAGATTTTTAGGATTTATTTATATGGAATTGAATGTTTTGAAATGATAATTTTTTTCAAAAGTTTCAAACTGGCATGAGACACTTTGATTAAAAAATATATAGTTAATTACATCCTTTATAAATGTCTGAATTTTAAATGATTTCAAGAAAAAGTGTTATTTCTCTCAAAGAGTTCTACATATCATTTTCATCTATGTTAATATCCATTGATGGATTTTAAACATGTTTGACATTGATTTATTATGATAAAAATCATCCATATTTTATTGAAGGTTTTGTGATATATTTGACTATGGATGTGTTATTTTAATAACATTCATGGTTTATGGTTAATGTATTGACATTTGTTTTCTAGTTTTAATAATAATTTTTATATTATGTTTCAACCATTTCATATGATGAATGTATTGGACATAGTATGTGATGGTTATAGCCCAATATAGCTTCTCGGTGCATCGGTAGGTCACATGTGACCATTAGACATAGAATTGGTCAAGGCCTTTCCAAAATTTGATATATGGTTTTGGGAAAGGCCTTAATCATTTTTAGATTTCTTTGATGTGGCCTTGAAAAAATGTTTCAGAATGTCTGGAAATATACATTCCATCATTATGAAAATATTATTTATGGTTCATGTGGTTATTTGACTAGTAGAATACCCATTACTATGTATTACTATGTCAATATTTACTCATATAATATTCTTTCCAACAAGTGTTCATGTTTATTATTTGTAAAGACGTGTGTTTTAAATTATTCACCATGTCTAATGATTATGTTATCTTCTGTTGTATTTCTTACCCTTACTGATCGTTTGAGCTCACCCCTTTCTTATGTTTTATTTCCCAGGATTCCCAGAAATGTATTATGATTGATAAGAAGGGTTAAGCTAAGGGATTAATGACATTATCAAAGGATAATTTATGGTGTATTTTATATTTATAGTGTTTAATGTAATGTACATGTATGTAATTTATTTTACAAGACTGCTAAACTGGTTAATATTTTGGGACTTGATTACTTGAATCATGCTAATGTCAACTAATAAAGCACCAACTCTAGGTAACTGTTGTTGGGGTGTTATAGTTGGTATCAGAAGAGGTTTAGAAACATACTTGGAAATTGAATTAGATAAAATATGTATACAAAAAATTACCCAAAGATAGAATTTGATTATTAGTAATGAATAACTTCTTATTATTTTTGTAATGTAGAGATTTTGTGTATTTTCAAGAAATAAATCATTGTCTAGATATGAGCAGGTAGAGGCAGCTAAAGCACAGATGTACCTAGGCATGAAAACTCTTACAAGGAGTTTCGGGCTTGACCCGGGGTATCCTAGTACATGACAACAGTCCTTGATTCACTCTTGGTTACCATACTATCGAGGGATATGCTTAGGATAATTCACATTTACATTACAAGCCATTATGAAGGATTTAAGAGTAAATATTTCCTTAAACAAATAAATTTATGATTATAGATTATCTGAATAAACTTTCAAATTTTTGTTAGATATTTTAAAAGTTTGGAATTATGCATTGAGATCCATACACTATCCTAGTGTATGCCATTTTTAATAAATGGTGCCTAGGGGACGTAATGAAAATTCCAGCAATACGCCTGATCGAAAGATTAAGGAGGATCATATCTTTCATGGTATTTTTCTATGATTTAAAAGTTAAATTGTATCCCACATATTCTCATCATATGAATAAGTAGTATCATGTGTTAATAAGATAAATAAATAATTATCTGAGTCCTATGGCATTAAAGGGAAGCAAGGGAAGAAAAGGATTGAAGAGAAAAAGATGCATAAAGGGAGGAGGGGAACGAAGGATTTTCCGAAATGTGATAACTGTGAAATGAATCATCTTCGTGAATGATTTATGTGAATGATTGTTTGTTATAAGTGTGGTGAAAAAGGACACTATGTACCTGATTGTAAGGGTAAGAAAAAAGATTCAAATGTACAATGCTTTATCTGTAAGGAGTTGGGACACAATGCGAAGCAATGTTAAAATCATTAGAGTATACACTACATACTTCTATTATATAATATTAATGTTTTTTTACAACCAAAGTTGAAGAGGAATGATTATATATCTTATGTTGTTATTATATTATTATGTCAATTGAGTATTGTATTAATGAAGTACATGTTATAATAATCATTGATTATAAAATGATTGTAATGTAGTACTATTTCATTAAGGACATGATATTGTGTGGAACAAAGAAAAGTGAATCAATAGCATGTAATTATTTTTGGAAATTATATTGATGATAGAAAGATAAACCATAATATGGTTCTGATAAAGAGGTAGTGATTTTGGAATAATATATGACTAATATGGATATTTTATATTCTAGACTACTTTGAAACTGAATAATGATTTGTATATTCCATCATTGTTGGAGATACAACATTTTTGGATAGAAGAAGTATATCCAGTATTGTATAAGATATAGGGGAGCATGAATGTAATCAATAAGGATTTATAGTAATTCAGTGTGTCATGGTGTTTTAAAAGATTAAACTATGAAGGTATTCACAAGTTATTATGTGGCAAAAAGGATCATCATTGTGTTTACCTTCTTTATAAAATTTGGACTGAGAGTTTGGATGGAAGTATTTTGGATAATTCTAAAGGTTGGAATCAATTATCATTGAAATTGGATACTATAGTTAAGGTTAAATCATTTTTTGAGATTATTTTTTGATTGCATTAAAATGGAGAACCCTTAGGTCAGGTGACATCCCATCGCGTCTGGAAAGGACATGAGACCTAAACCCGCAACCGAACGGCGACAAGGGTGAATCACCCACCACTAGCCTACATGTTGTTCTGGTTTGTATAATGTAGTTTTATTAAATAGTGTTACAAATTATTTATAAACTCAATATTTTTGGAAACATATATAATTAGGATAAATAGAATATTTTTGAATTATATTATCTTTTGGTGTGAATGATTAGTTTGTGGTAGAAATTAGTTGAAGGATTATACACTACTTTTCAAGTGTATTTTTACATCATATTCTGTGAATAAATTAATTCTTAAACATTATTGAAGGGATCTTAAAACCAAAAATGATTTATCCTAATAACTTATGTTATTTTAGTTGATGATATTATAAATCTTCATAGATTTATGGATTTGAGGCCATAAATTTTACAAATGTCTATGATTAATGACCTCAATATCTCCCTATAAATATTTAAAATTTTCCTCAAATTTTATTTCTCAAATATCCAAAAATTTTCTCCTAATCGAGTACATTCTTTGGTGGTGACTTTTTCATTTCCCTTTCCTTCTTATTGAGACTAACTTCTTTAACCCAATTTCCGATGTGGGTTTTCCACAAAAGTATTTTTCAATTTTTAACCATTTATTTTTGTAGAACAATTTCATATTATGAGAACACAATTTATTGAAGAAGTGTATAATGTAACACCACATGATTTCATTGTATGTTATCACATTAATGTAATTAAAAATCTTATGCTACACACAACACTGAGTTCAAGCACAACACAACTTACAAAACGTTCCATTCAAAAAGCAGTTATGAATAGTATTAACAAAATTTTGAATGTTATATACACTATATAATTCTAAAATCCATATTATCTCTTTCATAAACATTATATAATAAGTAAATCATTCATTAAGATAAAACATATATTTTTAAAAAATAAAATTTTACATCCTTTTGATGGCTAACCCTTTTTAAAACCAATATTTGACACTTTTATAAATTCAATTTAATGAAATTAAATTATTCATTAAAAGTGGTTCATAAAAGAATTAGTTTTTATAAATTTTTTTGGTCATTTTCTGATAACATTCTTATTTTGATGAATGTTGAAAATTACTTTCATTTATTTGAAAACATCTTTTATAATCATAATAATTTATTGTGTTAAATTGTGAATTAGAATTATTTTGAAAAAAAATTAGATTATAATTTTATCATATAATATAATTTAGTCCATTTTATGTAATTTCACTTTTAAATTGGTCCAAAACAATTGTCAATCTTTTGATAGTTCTTATTCGATAAAAACACATTTTTTGTTTTGACAATGAGAATTAATTTTAAATTAATTTCTTCTATTTCTGTGTTTTGAATTTGGAAATATGGATTCCATTTTTTGAATCAGGAGGTCCAAATTATGTAAATAGTTAACTTTTATTTTTAAACATTGTGAATAATTACATCGGTAAATATTTTATTTACCATGGTTAAATGGTAAATCTGATAAATAAGGATAAACAAAAAATATAATAGTAATATTAAATTACCCTAAAAATGTCCAATTCCTATTGATTGATAAATTTCCGACCATGAGCATCCTTGGTCGATTTTGGGACCAATTGTAGCCACTTTAGAGTGATAATGATAATTTATATTAATTTATTTAAAGTAAAGACAAAAACAACATAAACATATATCTTTTAATAAAATAATGTTTACATGGTGTTATATAAGTTATCATTAAGAATATAAATATTCATTATAAAGATAAATATATTTAATAAATGGATATATTTTGTTTATAATTTTTAGAAATTAAATATTTAAATTTATTTAAGACACAATAAAGATGCAGTAATTACCATATTAATGATAGAATCAAATAAATGGTATTATAAATATTAAAATAAATATTATTTCAATTATTTTATTAAATACAATAATTTTACTAGTGAATATGACATTTTAGGATTTATTAAATGTAACTTTTCAAATTATTCATGTTATGATGACTTTAACAAAATCCAAATACTATACAGTGTCAAAATTGACATAATAGAGTTTCTTAAACAAATATTATATTATTAAATTATAGAATTGTCCTAAAAATCAAAGGATATGCAAAAGAACACATATAATTATTGGTATATTACTAACGAACTACTTGAGGTTCTTTTTTCCTTTTATCGTAAGTTTATCAACCTATTATTATAATAATACAGGAATACATGGTAAAAGTTAAATTATAAAAAGAAGAGTTAAATATAAAAGATAAGTTTAATATAGTGACCCAAACCTCTCTAAACCCTATTGAGTGAGATATTATCCACCCATCCCCACTTTAGATTTTAAATAAATCATTTTAATTTCAATAAAAAATCGAAAATTATTTTACTATAAAATAATATTTCAATATTTTTCTAAGGTGATCCTCACCTCTCTTATAAAAGGGCAATTCCCCTTCTCCAAAAATCACACCTCCAAAGCCATTTGGCTCAGAAAAAAATTCCCAAATATCCTCCCAATTTCCCTCACATCAATCTAGAGTCCTTTGTTTGATCATAAAGCCAACTTATGGAGCCCTTTTTATCAAATCAAAAGAATGAACCTGAAAATAGGTATTTATTTCATCACCTCTTTCATGTTCCTATTCTACTTCCACTACCTCATTCTATTTTTTCCACTATAATATAATTACTCTAGTATATTCTATATACTGTGATTTTATTTTAAAATTTTTACAACCATATTCATTATTTTATCCACCATATTAATGACAATGTCACCATAGATGCATACGTACGTCTTACCGTCTCCACGCCGTGGTGTAGTTGTAATTCAATACATTATTTTTATTGAATGGGTATAATAATGATGTATAACTGATGTAAATAATAAATATAACATAATTATGATTATTTATATAATATATAACATCTATTTACCTATAATTTTAATATCAATATAATTATATTCTCTCTCATGCGTACGTACAAATTACCCTCTCCACAAACACGATGAGATTCATTTTCCCATCTTAACCATTCAATAATAATTTTCATTTCATGATTTAAAATAATTTTTAATAACATAATATTATTCTTTATATGAAAAAATGCATCCTATCCATAACAAATAGGGTTTATGTTAAAAAATATATAAAGAAAAAAAATCAGTTAAAGCCCAAAACGACGATAATACTAAAATATTATTTATAATGGACAGGACCAATATAGTCCATTACATTGTGAAAATGTGGTGTTAGAGGTTTTATGGAAGGTCAATGTAACTTGGGGGTGTGTTTGGATAGTCTTTTAAAGAATATTAAAGGTCAATAGCTTTCTCACGGTAAGCACATGGTTTGCCTAAACCGTGTGTCCAAACCAAGCAAGGATGTTGTTGGATGCAGTGGCTAACACATGGTTAGCGCACAGTTTGTCTAACTATGCGGCCTAGCTGTGCGAGGAGTGTTTCATGAGGAAGAAGCTAATACACATTTAGTGAACGGTTTGTTAAATTGTGCTGAAAAATCGTGCGGGCACATAATCTTAGATACTAAAATTGTGGATCTAACTTGTTTTGACTCAAATTTGTTTGTTTAAGCTCTTAAGCGTCTATAAATCGGTATTACCATTCCTTGAAGGTAGGAGAATCTCTCCCATGCATTTTCGAGGCGATCAGAAGGTTTCTCTTGGCGAGTTGAAGATGGTTTCTTGACGTATGTGATCGTTCTTGTTTGGTTCCTTAGATCTACTTAGATCTACTTGGCTTCTACTCTCAGTTTCATAGATATCCAACCTTTATGGGTAGATCTAAGTGTGTGGATGTCAAATATGTTGAGCTTTGGTCTTGATATTGCTAAGAGGATAGATCTAAGGGGAGTTTTTTGATAATATACCCGGCTTTCTTCTTCTTTCTTCTTTGTTGGGGTTTTCGTCTAAAACCTTGAATTAGGGGATTCGTTGCTTCAATTTCTTTTACATGAAACCGTATTATTAGCATGTTTAATCCCGCTGGATGACAATGGAATTTAACTAATGAATATTTGAACCGGATAAATGAAACTATTATTGATCATATGTTATTGCCTCATGATTTTATAGATAGTGTGATATCTATGCTTTCTCGTTTAGTTGTTCATTCTTGATGGAAATAGGTAAAGAACGTAAACCAAAATTAAGTGGATAATTGTTGGAAAAAGATAATCATGAAACGAATATGGTTCATGTTGTAACTTTATTTTGATCATATTGGCATAGGAAGCACGTTTAACCATTTTTGATAACTTACTGGTTAGGTTTCCCGATGTTGGAACCACTGGTTTAATAATCTATTAATTCAAGATAGAATAGAGAGTTGTTTGATTGATAATTCCTTGGAGGGTTATGAGTTACCCTCCTAATTGTTAAAGGTCCTTAGCCCAATTGATGGGATGTTTTTTTCCTGCTTCTTGTGATGTGATGTGATCTTGGATGGGTGTTGTGATATGTGGGGGCATAGAGGCCTTTTGGTTGTGGCAATAGATGGTGCCTAGAGTGGCGAGATGCATCGATCTATGCATGTGGGTGTCGGGGAGGACACCCGGGATGATGGAATGGGATGGATGTGGTTGTTGGATGCTTGCTTATTCTTATTTGTTGATTATCTGCTTTACATTTCCCCACTTCTCAATGTAGCTGGTCTTACATACCCATCTTCCAAAGGAGGCGAAGACGCACGGGGTATGCCCCGTGCTTTCTATGTTTAGACTCTCGAGGGAGGATGGGTCTACTCTCTTGATATAGGCGGAAAAGACTCGACGGGTAGTGAATCTACTCACCGTGTTGAGCCCCCTTGTGTTTAGTAGCATAACATGATTTTCTAGAATTTCTGGGATTATGGGAATGTAATTCTGTAATGAATGTTTCAATAAATGGTGTTAACCCATGGGGATAGAGTTTCTAGAACATAATGATGAGGTTATAATCTTTTGCAGGAACAATTGACTTTAGGTGTGATGCTAATGAAACTGAATGGGGAATTTTTAATGGTTTATTAATCTTTAAATAATTAATTAACGTACATTGGAACTGATAAAAAATGAATGATGTAATCTATTAAATTCTCTAAATGGTTGTGTGCTTATAGGATACCTAGTCTTACAAGTAGCAGCCCAGAGTCTAAGAGATGTTATCTGAAGTTGCTCTAAGACTACGTTATGCCCATAGTGTTTTTTTGAGATATAATATATTCTGTACTTTTTTCATTTCTCTATGCTACTCCACCCTGTCAGTTAGTGAAACTGACACCCCGAGGATTCTGATTCCTGGGGGGTTTTCCCCAACATTATGGTGGGAGGACGAATGGCTGACTACACCCTTTGGGCCTGCTCTCGTCTATTGGTAGACACTTGTTCTGTTAGGGACAACAAGTAGTTTTCCCCATATATGTGTGTAGAGGGATGTAATGGCTTGCGTTTATTCCCACACACATATTCTGGATATAGTATCCTATGGACTACTATAGGTGTAATGTGTATAGGATTTGATGGCTTGAGGATCCTTACTCGGTGTATGGGCTATAACAGCTTGAGGTATAATACCCGATGTATGATACATGTTATACGGGTTGTGGTGGCTCCCGGAAACAACTTGGTTACTTTTAGATGTGAGGATAGTGTGTTGCTTTGCTCAGGTGTCTGCGGGCAAGCATTTGTGGTGCACGTGGTGCAGATTGTCGAGCTTAGCCAAGCTATCTGCAGGCAAGCCTCTGGAGAGAGAAGCACAGGATGTATGTTGTTGGGTAAAAGTGGTAAAATAGTGGGGAAGTAGTAGTGGGTTACCCTTGATATTCATTACTATATTCTATATTCGTGTATGTGTTACATTGTGAGAGTATCCATGGTAATGTTGGGAACTTAGTATACCTATTTAGGCAACGAGTTAGTTTCTATTTTTGTTCACTATGCTTTAGTATGCTCTCATTACTTTTTTCACGATAGACGTCAGGGAGGATCCTACTAAGTATTCTGTTATACTCACCCTATGTATATGTAAATTGTTTTCAGGTTACTTAGAACAGGTTAGAGATCAATCTTGTTTCTACTATCTTGGGGTTTCAGGAGCTGTTCGAGCTAGTGGTTGCTGTTGTTTTTTACTTTCTTTTGTGTACTTGTAGTTTTTCCCCTTCCAATTGAAGTAAATTTGCATGAAAATCCATTTGTGCACATGGGATTCTTGTATATTTCATGTTCTGAGTTGGATTTGATTGGTGTTTATCTTATATCTCTCTTCTGAAAGTGTTCTCTTAGAGGGTAATGCCTCCAATTTGTGTGTATACTATACCCTCAGTGATGGTCGCCAAGTCGGGGCCTAATAGAGGCAGGACTCGGGGGGTCATTATCTACCTTCTCACATTGTTTGCCTAAGAGGGGTACACATAATAGAAAGGGGTCATGAAAGATTGGTATCAAAGGTAGGTTGAGGGATAAGATGTAGTTTGGAGTTAGGCACAGGGGAGGTTGAGTGGGTTGGTATGGAAATATTGTCATTCATGTTTAGAAAGTAAGGTAGACACTGGAGATCGACTGAGACATAGGCATTTATGGCCCCTTATGATCTGAGGTATGGACCTTTATGTTTACAATGGCTACTAAATAAGTTGATTCCAGTTGCAGGGTAGAGACCTAGAAAAGGATCATGCATCATTATTCTTTGTGCGTGTGTTTGAATGGGTAGACATTGGGATAGGATAACCTAAAATAAATTATGGAAAACAATTAGTTAATTAGTTAATGTTTAATCTTCCATATTATAGGATTAGGAGATCTAATTTTTTTTACAGGTATTTCTACAGGTCAATTTCTTCATCATGTTTGCATAAAAAATGTCCAGCAGGTTGTTCGAGTAGATCGCTGCAGGGTAGAGGTTGACAACGACGATGCTAGGAGGGAGACAATTCGAGATTTTCAACGCGAGAGTCTGTAGATGTATGAGGGATCCCTTTCAGATGCAGTCATAGAAGACTGGTTGGAATATGTTGAGATAGGCTTTAGTTCGATCTGTGCTAGGAAGGAGCAATGGGTGTCCTTAGTCTTGATGATGCTACGTGGAGTAGAGAGGAAGTGGTGGTTCTTATTCCTTGGGGATTGTGAGGAGTCAGTGATCTCATGGGAGGAGTTCCGAGACAATTTTATAGTTGGGTTCTTTTCCGTGACTACAAAGTTATCTAGTCGCCAGGAGCTTCTTACACTTCGACAAGGGAGCTCTAGTGTTCGAGAGTTTGGAATCTATTTCAGGAACATTTTACAATATGTTTCGGACCTGTTAACAGATGAGGAGGCTAGGGTGTAACAGCCCAAGATTTTATAAAAAATATTCTTTTTAATTTTATTAATGTCTTGTGTTGTACGCTACACCAAAAGGAGCTTGTACAACACGCATCCTTGTCTTGCCTTGCATTACACGCAATCGCGACCTTCCTCGATAGCGTGTGTAATACGCAATACCGAGTTTCACTAAACAACGATGTGCTATTAAAATATTATTAAAACTAGCCGTTATGAATAGTAATAACCACTTTTTAGAATTTTTTAAATCTTATCTTTCAAAATGAACTTCATTCTTGGATTCGGAGTATCGAATTTAGCCTAAGGTGAAATTTTGGTACTTTTCGGATAACTTTCATATTCTGATGAATAGTGAAAATTACTAAATTATAATTAAAAACAACTTTTTTAATCAAAATAATTAATAGTGATAAATTATTAATTTGAGTGGTTTTAAAGTATATTTAGAATATATTTTTACAATTTAATACAATGTTGGTCATTGGTTGTAATTTCACATTTAAACCAGACATAATCAAGTGTCAATCTTTTGATATATATTGTTTTCTAAAAACACGCTATTTATTTTAACAGCAGGATTTAATTATAAAATTAATTAATGCAACTTCTATGTTATGAATTTGGTAAAATAGATTTCATTTTTGAATTCGGAATATGAAATATAGCTTAGGATGAAATTTTGGCATTGTTCTGAAAAACATCAATTTTTGATGAATAGTGAAACTACTAAGTGGTAGTTAAAAAAACTGAATTTTTCATAAAACTTAATTTTGCCGCTTCTGTGAATGGAATTTCGAAAATCCGAGAGACACGGTTAATATCAAGGACTAAAATGTGGTTCAATGAGATTAAAATAATTTTTTGGTGAATAGTAACTTTTTACTTTTTACCGCGGTTAATAGTAAATAGGGTAACTAAGGGTAAATATGATATTACTATTACCCTAACACATGTCCTAATTCTATTGGACAAGTGTAATTCGACCAAAAACAAACTTAGGAATAAAATATGACCATTTAGGCCCACTTGGATTAGATTAGGACATTTATTATTAATTTATTTCAAGAAAGGTTAAAATAGTTAAAATCAAAGTTTAATAAGTAAATCATTTTTAATATGGGGTTATGCATAAGATAAATTCGATTGTAAATATTCATTAGAAATCTAAAATGATTTCCTACATGATGGTATTTTATTTGTAATTTTTAGACATCAAATAATTTAATTTATTTATGACACAACGATGATGCAGTAATTATCTTATTAATGAAATATTGACATAATTGATGTTATAAACACCGAAATAAATGTAATTTGAGATTTTTTATGAATTCCACTAATTTTCTAGGTTACTATGATATATTAATGTTGATTTAATCAACTTGGTTCGAACATTTAATTCTGTTATGACTTTCACAAAAATCATATATCAAATAGTGTCAAAATTGACACAAAATAGTTTTTAAATCAAATATTATATTATTAATTGTTATTGTATTCCTAAAAACCTAAGGTTCGGCCAAATGACTTAGATAAGGATATATATATTAATAATAAATAATGTGGGGTTCGTTTGGCATGTTATAGTAAGTGTATTAACCATATAGTGAAAGAAAACAAAAAGACATGGTAAAACTTAAATTATTTAACTTAGAGTTAAATCTAATTGATAAGGTTAAAATAATATCCTAAACTTGTCTAAATTCTATTGGTTGATAGGATTTCGACCCATCCCCACTTTAGCTTCGAAATAAGACCCTTTGGAACCATTATAAACCGATTTTGACTTTAATATAAAATAATATTTTGAGATATTCCTAAGGTGCCCCTCTCCTCCCCTATAAAAGGACACCTCCTCCCCCTCCTCCTCACACCAATTTGAGCACTCAAGCTCGGCCAACCCCTGCCAAAATCTCTTCTCCACTTCCCTAGCAACATCCTAGAGGTTCTGGTCTTCCTCAAAGACCAATTCTAGTGCCCTAAGAGGAGGTCTCAAAGAGGCACTTCAAAGAAGAGGTAATTACCAATTCTTTCATCTTTATTTCTTCTTCCACTTCTTCTTCTTAGGTTGTTTCATTATGAAGTAATAACATCAGTATCACTCATATACTGATATGTTATTATAATTATGAAACAACCCTATTTCACCATCTATCCATCCTACGGAAAAAGAAATCACCGCGCGTGCGTACGTACGGAATACCGTCTCCACGCCGTGGTGTAATCTATTTTCCACCACCACCTTACATGGATGGGTATAATGGTGTAAAGAATAACTATACATAGTTATTACAACATCATATTGATTCTGATATATTGTATAATCCACTCCAATTCAATTCAATATTTATAGAAATGATATCATCGCTCGTGCGTACGTACGGACTACCGTCTCCACGACGCGATGAGATTCATTCTCCATGTTAACCATTTAAGAATGATTATAAAGTATATATAAGAAATAATAATGAAATATATGACATTATAAAGCTACTGGATTTATGTATATATATACATATGCATGTCATCAACTTACTTCCATTTCAAGACAATAAGGAAAGGAAAACAGCGTTCATGCGTACGTACGGACTACCGTCTCCATGAACGGTGTTTTTCATTTTATTTATCTACCTATTATATATATATATATATACTGAATATATATGATATATAAATCATATTTTATATTCTGGAAGTGAGTAAATCATGATATAAGTAATAATGATGTCAAGAACAACAAGTCAAAACACCTACGATAAATGAAACGATTTTACCCAAAACGCTTCTTTAACGTGGAATTTACAAAAGAACGGGTAATATAATGTCATAAGTGAACCATATATGATATCATAACAATGAATATGATTCAGTAATAAGTCAATAACATTATTTAAATCATTATACAGGAGGTTCGGACACTTACAAAGCAAGTCGGACCTAAGGTAAGGGAAATATCACAATCTCATTTTTATCCGAGATTTTTTATACTTTGGTATTTACTGGGGTGTATTTTATCATCCACATCCATGTTTCTTCAATATGTAATTTTATTTCCATCCACGTAAAATTGTTTAAATCCAATTTTTACCCTTCGGGAAGTTTTTAGTAAAAGAAATGAAAGGAATCTTTTGTCGTTTTTCGTACGAGGTACTTTTTGACTTTTCCGACAAAAGTACGAAGAATGTTTTTTTTAACTTATACGGCATGAATGGATTTTTAAAACATTATTTCCAAGAAGCTTCCTTTACAAGTTTTCAAGTTTATTTTTAATCAACTTCTTTTATTTTAAAGTTGTATGACATGTTATGAAAGGAAAAATGTTTTTGAAGTAGAAAGGATATTTTCCTCAAGAATGAAGTTCAAGTATTTTATCAAAATTATTTTCCATCTAAGATAATAAAAGGGTTTTGTTTTTATACCTATTATTACATGGATTTTATTATGTTGTGATGGAAACATTTTTATGAATTCCATTATCTTATATGAATTGTTTTATGATGTCATGTTGTTTAAGAATCCCATTTTTATTACCTGGGTTATGTGATGATGTATGATTTATGATTATGTGGCACACATAAGAAAGGATTCATTATAAGATGGGTGGGACCTATATCTCCCTCCAATGCATTGGGTAAAGATTTTATATCTCATGAGATAGACATGGCTGGAATGGTAGGTTATACCGGTTCAGTGAAAGAGGACTGAAACGAGGGTTACTCGATTCAGAAAGGGACTTTGTCCACTAAGATAGTCTTGGCAATGAGTCATGACTAACAAGAAATGATTTTCCATGATTATGTGTGCATGCCACAAAGTTTCAAGTTTCATGTTATGATTATGGTGATCTTATTTTCACTTCTATGATTTGTTCCATGTTAAGATATTATGATCTCTTTTGCAGGTTATGATTTTCAAAAAGGATATGATATGATTTTAATTTCTTTTGTATACCCTTACTGAGCATTTGAGCTCACCCTTTTATGTTTTCTTTTCCCCAGGATATAATGAAAGGTTTTAGGTAAAAAAAAGGGATGACCTTTATGGGAGATATTGAAGAACTTTCACCACGATTAGAAGATTACGTTCCGAGTTTCCAAAGACACTAAACTATTACGATCCTTGTGTGTGTGTGTTTTTGTTATGTACTAAGTATTCCGCAAATGTAATGTAATGTCCATGTACGTCAGGCTACGGGTCTCTACATAGGGCAAGACATTTCGAGGAGGCTTAGCATCCAGAGATCCAATGCCAGGTCGTCACATTTATAGAGATGTCATGTCTTGAGGTACTGGTGAGGGCATTGGTTGATTAGAGGACTTTGGCCAGGACTGGATCATTATGAGAGGGGAATCGTCATGATTCCTCATTATGTAGAGATGTGGTTCGGTGTTCCCAGTTTTCTGGGAAGAAGAGTTTCTGTTCACCTGGGAGTAGGTCCCAGCCCTTCACATCTCATTTCCAAAGAGGCAGAAACTCTCAGGCCCATGCCAAGTGATCATATGCTTGTTTTTCTTATGGTGGTCGTGGTCATCAACAGTGGGAGTGCCTGACCTTTCCGATCTTTCATCGTGCACCAGTTGTTACGCTTCAGGTTTCTCCATTGAGGCAGTTTCATCCAAGGCAGCAGCAACCAGTTGCACCAGCTTTAGATAAGTAGAGAGTAGATGGGGTAGGTAGAGGAAAACCCTTGACGATCCCCTTCCTCAGGGAGCAGGGCGCGGCCATTGGGGTGGTTGTCATCAGGGTTAGAGATGCCATGGAGGAGGTTGTGGACAGATTCATGCTCTAGCGTTGACAGCTCTAGGCGAGCCAGGTGTTGTTCGAGGTACCGTTTGATTGTTTTCTACCTTGGTGTATGACATGTTTGATTCAGGAGTGACTCACTCCTTCATATCACTTACCCTTTTCCATGCTTTTAGACTTGAGGTAGAGAGGATTCTAGTGCCCTTGGTGTTGACTACGCCAGTTGGAGGTTGAGATAACTTGTTTGAAGTGTGTAAATATTGTGAGCTACTATTGGTGAAACACCACTCTTGGGGATATTTCCTATGTTTACGAATACAACCTTATGATTTCATCCTCGACATGGATTGGATTTATTTGGTGCAGGATATCATGGATTTCTTCAGGAATATGGTTATTTTCTATGGTGTAGATGGAGAAAAAGTGGTGTTATTTGGTGAGAGAGATCCTTGGATGGGTCATATGAGAATTCCATCCATATCTTCCATGATGGTTGAGATGATTCTAATTTCATCATAGGTTCAGCAGTTAGTGTTTCCTAGGGTCGTATAAGAGTACCATGATGTCTTTCCAAAAGAGGTTGTAGCATTATCCCCTCGATGAGAGATCGAGTTTGGGATCGAGCTATAGCCAAGAGCGTCTCCTATATCTATTTCTCCATATAGGATGTCCCCTTCTGAGTTGCGAGAGCTACATATACAGCTTGACGGTCTGTTACAGTGTGGTTTTGTTCAGCCAAGTGTGTCACTATGGGGTGCACCAGTTTTTTTTCGTGAAGAAGGACGATGGAAGTTTGCGGTTGTGTGTTGGTTATCTTCACATAAACAAAGTGACAATAAAGAACCATTATCCTCATCCGCGGATTTTTGACTTGTTCGATCAATAGAAGGGTGCAAGTTGGTTCTCAAAGATCGACGTGGGGTCATGATATCACCAGATCCGTGTGAAGGATGATGATATCCTGAAGATAGATTTTGGTTGTTGTCATGTGCATTATGAGTTCGTGGTAATGTTGTTTGGTGTGACGAATACTCCAGATGTATTCATGTATTTGATGAATGCTATGTTCCTTGAGTTTCTGGAGAAGTTCTTGGTAGGTTTCATCGATGACATCCAAGTGTACTCCACATCTAAAGTGGATCATGAAGAGCATCTACGAGCCGTTTTGGGATTTCTTCGCCAACATATGTTGTTTAGGAATTTGTCATTGTTTGAGTTTTGGGCTCGAGAAGTCAGTTTCTTTGAGAATTTTGTGTCCCAAAAGGGAGTAGCTATGGATACATCAATTAAAGAAGCAGTTGTGTCTTGGCCAGCCCCCAAGACAGTTTAAGAGGTACGAAGTTTACTTGGCCTTGCATGATACTTAAAGAGGTTTATAGACAATTTATCATGTGTTGAGACTCCTCAAATGGCATTGACTAAGAAGGATCAGGAATTCAAATGTACTGATCAGTGTTAGGAAGATTTCAAGTATCTAAGGGAGATGTTAGTATGTGCTCCAGTTCTTTGTCTTCTAACAGAGGGAGTTTAGTTTGATGTTTTTTGCAATGCCTTGAATTTGGGGTTAGGATATGTTATGATGCATCAGAGATCAGTTGTTTCTTATGGGTCTCAGCATTTGCATCCTCATTAACACAACTATGCCACCCATGATCTTGAGTTGGTATTCGTGGTGTTTGCTATGAAATTGTGTAGATATTACCTCATTAGTGAGTGCATTGTGGTTTTCACCGATCATAAGAGTTTGAGGTATGTTTTTTACACCATGACATGAACTTATAATAGCGTCGGTGGAAGGAGTTATTGAAGGAATACAACTTCTAAATATCGTATACACCAGGAAATAGGAATGTTGTAGCTGATGCGCTGAGTCGAATGTCATGTTGTGATGTTGTGCGTGAATCTGGTGATTCATGGAGAGTAATGGAAGAACTGTCAGTATTGCATCTTGTTATGGGAGAAGTTTGGGGTAGTTGATGTATTTTTCAACTGATGGTATAGTAATCCCTGATGCAGAATGTGGAGGAGTCCCAGTTGGGAGATCTAGAGGTGGAGTTCTGTACAGACCGAGTTGTTTGTGGTGAGGCCCCTGCTGGTTGGACTGAAGATGATCAAAACAGGGTGTTGTATCATGGAAAGATTTTTTCCCCTGTCAGAGCATGAGACGTTTCTCAGAGAGTCTCATATCTCGCCCTTAGTAGTACATCATGGAATGAATAAGTTGTACTGATCCTTGAGGAGTCAGTTTTTGTGCCCTCGGATGAATCATGTGGTTGCATATTTTGTGTCTCGATGTTTAGTCTGCCAGAATGTGAAGGCTGAACACCATGTTCTAGGTGGCCTTCTCCAGCCATTAGAGTTTCCTCTATGGAAGTGGGAGGATATCTCAATGGAATTTGTTTCGTGTTTACCTCGAGCTCTGGAAGACATGATGCTATTTGGGTGGTAGTGGATCATTTAACGAAATCATCCCACTTCATAGTGATCAAACAGTCAAGCTCCATGGATGTTTTGTCGAGTCAGTATCTAGAGGATGTGGTGAGTCTTCATGGAGTCCCTAGGATGTTCATTTCTGATCGAGATCCTCATTTTACCTCTATGGTGTGGAGAGGTCTCCAACATGATTTCGGTTCTCAAGTATTCCTTAGCACTTCTTTTCATCCTCAAATGGATGGTTAGATAGAGCGGACCATCCCGAATCTTGATGACATGTTTCAGTCTTCTGTTTTTGATTTCAGGGGTTCGTGGATGAGACACTTACCCTTGTTTGAGTTCTCTTACAATAATAGTTCTCACTCCACCATCGTTATGGAACCGTTTGAATCCTTTTATGGTTGACCATGTCGTTCTATCATGTGTTGGGCTGGGGTCGGAGAGTCAAAAATTCTCAGACTAGAACTAGTGAAGAATACCACAGAGATGGTTCATGTGATTCGTGAGAGGATGAAGACAACACAAGATCATTAGAAATCATATGTCGATCAAAGGAGACCCTTAGAGATTATTGTTGGGGATCATGTGTTTCTGAAGGTGACAACTCATCGTGGGCCGCGACGTTTTGGCCGTGGAAGCAATCTGTCTCCCCAGTTTGTCGGGCCTTTCGAGGTGTTATCTTATGTTGGAGATGTGGTGTATCGAGTAGCACTTCACCCATAGATGAGTCAGATACATGATGTTTTCAATGTTTCACATCTCCTCCATTATCTTCATGATGGCTCTCACATCTTCGATCGGGGAGAGATCGATGTTGATGATGATGTGACCTTTGAGGAACGACCTGTGGAGATTTAAGACCCCAAGAAGAAGGTGTTTTGCAGGTTTTATATCCCTTTAGTTTGTGTCTTGTGGCAACGCAGTGGCTTGGAGGAGAGTACATTGGAACGTGAGTCACATATGAATGCTATGTACCTAGAGTTGTCTGATGCCTAAAACTTTTTAGCATTTTATGTAATTTGTGTGGTTATGAAACAATCATGTTTATGAGATGACTCCTTTTTTGGATTTTATGGTAAGCTCTCTTTTGAGAGGAATCTCGGTGTGTGGTTGTTCAGAACCTATTTCATATTCTCTTTAGGTGGGTTTTGGATTCTCAAGGACAAGAATGTTTTGAGAGGTATCTTGTGTAATGGCCCAGACATATCCAATCCATTACATTGTGAAAATTTTGTGTTAGAGGTGTTATGGATGGTCATGGTGACATGGGGGTGCATTTGGGTGGACATTTTAAAGAAGATTAAAGGGAAATAGATTTTGCACGGTTAGCGCACGTTTTCCCTAAACTATGTGGCCAAACCCTACAACACTGGTCTTGGAGGTAGTGGATAATGCATGGCTAGGACATAGTTTTTCTAACCGTGCAGCCTAGCCGTGCGAGGAGTGTTTGACGAGGTAGAAGTTAACACACAGTTAACACACGGTATGTTAAACCGTGCGGACTAACCATGCAGGCACTTAATCCTAGATCGTAAAATTGTGGATCAAACTCATTTTTCCTCTAAGTGGTTCATTTAAGCTCCTAAGCATCCATAACTTGGGATTACCCTTCATTGAAGGTAGGAGAACCTCTCCCAAGCGTTTTGGAGGCAATATAAAGGCTTCTCTTGGCGAATCAAAACCAATTTCTTGAGGTATGTGAATGTTCTTGTTTTATTTGATAGATCTACTTAGATCTACTTCTCATATTCTCTCGGTTTCATAGATATACATCCATTTTGAGTAGATATATGTGTGTGGATGTCAAATATGTTGAGAATTGGTATTGATCTTTCTAAGAGGAGATATCTACGGCAGGTTTTTAGAGAATCAACCCAGATTTCTTGTGTGTTCTTCGTTGTTGGGGTTTTATTCAAAAACCTTGAGGTAAGGGATTCATTGATTCTATTTATTTTACATGCAGCCATATTGTAATCATGTTTAATCTCGATTGATGACAATGTAATTGACCTAATGAATATTTGAACTAGATAAATGAAACTTTTATGGATCGTATGTTATCGCCTCCTGATTTTCTAGATAGTGTCATATCTATGCTTTCTTGTTTAGCTGTTCGTTCTTGATGGAAATTAGTAATGAATATAATCCAGAATAAAATGGATAATTGTTGGCTAATGTTAATGATGCATGAAATGAATATGGTTATTATTGTAACTTCATGTTGATCAAATTGGCATTGGATGCATGATTAATCATTTGTGATAACTTACTGGTTAGGTTACCCAATGTTGGAACCAACCGTTTATTAATCTGTTAATTCACGATAGAATAAATAGTTGTTTGTTTGATAAATCCTTGGAGGGTTCTGAGGTACCCTCTTGATTTTTAAAGGGTCGTATCCCAATTTATGTGATATTTGATTTCCTACTACTTGTGTTGTGATGTGATCTTGGATGGGTGTTGTGATATGTGGGGGCATAGAGGCCTTTTGGTTGTTGCATCAGATGATCCCTAGAGTGGCGAGATGCATTGGTTTATGCATGTCTGTGTTGAGGAGGACACCAGGGATGATGGAATGGTATGGATGTGGTTGTTGGATGTTTTTTGATTCTTATTGGTTGATTATCTGCATACTTTTCCACACTTCTCAAGGCAGCTGGTCTTGCTTACCCTTCTTCCAAAAGAGGCGAAGATGCGCGGGGTATACCACGTGCTTTCTGGGTTTTTTCTCTCGAGGGAGGATGGGTCAACACTCTCTCTATAGTGGGAAAGACTCGACGAGTAGTGTATCTACTAACCGTGTTGAGCTCCGTTGTGTTTAGTATTACAGAGTGGTTTTCTAGAATGCCTGAGAATATGGGAAAGTAATTATGTAATGAATATTTGAATAAATGTTGTTAACCCATGGGGATTGAGTTTCTGGAAAATAATGAGGAAGTTGTAATATTTTGAAGGAACATTTGACTTTGGGTGTGATGCTAATGAAACTGAATGTGAAATTGTTCATGGTTAATTAATGTTTAATGAATTCATTAATGTACAGTGGAACTGATAAAAAGTGAATGTGGTAGTCTATTAATGCTCTGTAAATGGTTGTGATCCTAAAGATACCTTGTCTTAGAAGTAGCAGCCTGGAGTCTGAGAGACGTTAGCTGCAGTTGGTCTAAGACTAGGTTATTCCCATAGTGTGGTTGTGAGATATAATATATTTTGTACTTTTTTTGTTTCTATATGCTACTCCACCCTGTCAGTAAGGGAAACTGACACCCCATGGATTCTGGTCCTTGGTGGTGTATTTTCCCCAACATTCTGATGGGAGGATAAATGGATGACTACCCCCCTTGTTCCCAACTCTCTTCTCTTGGTAGATATTTGTATCGTTGGGCACAATGGTTAGTTTTCACCATATATGTGTGTAGAGGGTTGTAATGGATTTCGGTTATTCTTACACATATATTCTGGATAGAGTAACATGTATACTACTGTAGGTGTAACATGTATACGTTGTGATGGCTTGAGGATCCTTACTCGGTGTATGGGCTGTAATGGATTGAGGTATAATAACCGACCTATGATATTCATTATGCAATCTTTGTTGGCTCCCAGAAACTACCTGGTTACTTTTCGTTGTGATGATGGTGTGGTGCTCCGCCCAGGTGTCTACAGGAAAGCCTTAGTGGTGCACGTTGTGCAGATTGTGGAGCTCAGCCTAGGTGTCTGTGGGAAATCCTTTGGAGAGAGATGCACATGACGTATATTGTTGGGGAAAAGTGGAAAAACCTTGTGGAAGAAGTAGCGGGGTACCCTTGATATTCTTTACTATATGCTATATTATTATATGCATTACTTGGTGAGAGTAGCCATGATGAGGTTGGGAACATGGTATACTTGTTTATGTAACGAGTTAGTTTCACTAGTTGTTTACTATGCTTTATCATGCTCTCCTTACTTTTGCATGAGAGGCATTGGAGAGGATCCTATTAAGTATATTGTTATACTCACCCTATTTATATTTAAACCGTTTTCTGGTTACTTAGATCAGGTTGGAGATCTAGCTATTTTCTAATAGCTTGGGGTTGTAGGACCTATTCGGGCTTGTGGTTGCTGCTGTTTTCACTTTCTTTTGGGTACATGCAGTTTTTCCTTTCCAGTTGTAGTACTTTTGCATGACATTCCATTTTTGCACTTTGGTTTCTTTTATATTTCTATTTTTGAGTTGATGTATATTGGTATCTATCATATCTCTCTGTTCCGCATGTGTCCTATTATAGGGTAATTCCTCCCATTTGTGTGTTTACTATACCCTTGGGGCTAGTCACCAACCCGGCCCTACTGGAGGAGAGACTCATGAGTCATTATCTCCCTTCACACATTGCTGACCCTGGAGGGGTACAATTTGTGGGGAGGGGGTCATGAAATTATTACCCAAACAATATTTGAAAAACATATATGATATCATATTTATGTATATGGTTCTTGTATAATTTAATAAAAATGATTGAACTATTATATAGGAGGATAACATACCTTTGACCAAAGTAAAGTACAAGGTAAGAGTTATTTCCTCAATCTCATTATTATATGAGATTGTTTATGTGTAAATATTAACTAGGAAATATTTATCCTTGATACCCATATTTCCTAAAAATGTTTTCAAACGAAATCATTTAAGGTTTTATGGGAGGGTATATTTAACTACATCATCATTTAAAATGTTTTAAATATTTATCTTTCTAAATCCTTTTAAATAATGTCCATGTTTTCAAAATGATTTTAAGGATTTATTTATATGTACATGAATGTTTTGAAATGATAATTCTTTTTAAAAGTTTCAAAGTGTTATGGGACAAATTGATTCAAAAATATCTTTTAAATTACTTCATTTATAAATGTGTGACTTTTAAATGTTTTCATGAAAAGGGATATTTCTCTTAAATATTTTTAAAAATCATTTTCATTTATGTAAAAATACTTTGACGGATCTTAAACTTGTTAGAAGTTGATTTATTATGATACAAATCTTCCATATTGTATTGAAAGTTTTGTTATATCTTTGACTATGGATGTGTTATTTTTATACCATTCATGGTTTATGGTTAATGTATTGACATTTCATATGCTAGTTTTAATACGAATTTTAATGTTAAATTTCATCCTTTTCATATGAGGAATGTATTGGACATAGTAAGTGATGGTTAGAGCCTAATATATCTCCTCGGGGCATTGGTAGGTCTCGCTAATCAATTAGACATGGAACTAGCCGAGGCCTTTCCCATATTTAATATATGGTTTCGGATGAGTCCTTAAATAATTTTTACACTTCTTGGTTGAGGCCTTGAAAAATGATTCAGAATGTCCGGCATTATACTTTACCACATAATGAAAATATTATTAATGATTCATGTGGTTATTCAACTAGTATAAAACCAATGACTATGTATTTATGGCATTATTTACTCATCTCATATTCAGGTCGTAAATTGTTTTTGTTTATTATTTGCAAAGGCACGTGTGTTAAATTATTCACAATACCCAATGTTCATGTTATCATTCGTTGTATTTATTACCCTTACTGAGTGTTTGAGAACACCCCTTTATTATGTCTTATTTCCCAAGATTCCCAGAAGTGTATTCTGATTGATAAGCAGGGTTAAGCTTGGCGATTATTGGAGTTCTCAAAGATTCATTTAGGTTTCTTTTATTTTTCTAATGTGTAATATAACATTCATGTATGCAATCTATTTTCCAAGAATGCTAAACAGATCAATGTTTCAGGACATGATTCCTTATATCATGCCAATGTTAGGTAATACAGCACTGAATCTGGATAACAGGTGTCAGGGTGTTACAATTATGGAATAAATTCAATTTCCTGAAAACATGAAATTTATTTAATTTTATATATTTTTTGAATAATCCATTGTTATTTTCCAATAAATTTTATTTCAAAAATTTCATTGATTTTTCTATTTTAAAAGAAATATTCAAATTGAAATTGATTATTTTTATCATGAATGGTTTTGATGACATTTTAATATTATTTCTGTTCATAAAACACCTCAAATCATTTTTTTACACATAATCTACTAAAGATATGGTTTAATGATAAAATCATTAATAATTTTATATATGGATAATGATTTTTTCAAATAGATATTCATTGAACATGTTTTTTTTTCACATGAAAATCATTATTTGAATAAAAAATGGCATTCTTATTTTAAATAAAGATTTATTTATTGTTATATGTTTATTTTGGTTTATGTGCATTATTTATGATCATGTTCAGTTCTGTTATAATTCTAGGATGTGTGGTCACATTACAAACTGAAGGTGGGTGGGTCTGCTAAAAAAGTATCGGTTGGAAAATTATGGCCCCCTATTGCATTAGGCATTGATTATGTACTCTCTATGACTATTATATATGTTGATCATATTGTGCATTCATGTTATAATATTTATTGTAAGGGTTGTACAAAGTTAAGATATCAAGAGAAAAATTCATTTTATCTATGATTGATATAAGTTTATAGTGATTCATTTGATCAAAATGGGCATTTCATGGTTTATGATTATTGATTCATATAAATCATACGACAATTAATGAATATTGAATGAACAATGTTTAATGATCCCTGATTGATGGTGTTTTTGATGCTATATTTTAGGCCAAATTTTTTCATCATGAGATGAAGATGTTGTCACGTATTTTTGGATCATACTACAAGGCTATAGTGAAAATAAAATTTACATGATGTGGCTAGGATCTGGTTATTATTCTCACACACTGAGGTGGGCTATGTCGTGTTGGTAGAATGATTCATAAAGATTCACCACTATTACAAGAACAATGTTTCCCTAGATGATTCCACCTCTATTAATTATATGACCACCGATCATATTCCCTTGTACGGTCCAGGGCATTCAGTGTTCCATGGTGGTGTGGAAATCTAGAGGCCTGATGTTATGGTCTACATTCATAGGAGTAATGTGAATTAAATTACAAAATGTTATGATAAAAATGTATTGTAATGTATTCCAAAGTAATATATGAAGTCTGGTTAGGGGACTAGGATGTTATTGCACACATACTTGTCATGTATTGAGCAAGAGTTTTATGAGTAGGGGGCACTATAATAAGGGAGTATTATCAATTCAATATGCATAATTACATGTTTTTTTCGGAGTTGCATTCATATCAATTTTGTGTGGATAGAGCATTGACTTAATCAAACCTAACCATCCATAGAGGTTGTTTTCCAATGTTCACACTATCGGAAAACATGTATTATTTGGGCCCACATGAAATCTATAGTGAAAGTGTTCTATCATTGAGGGTCCAATGTCTCCTTTGTTTCATGATGTCATGGAAGAGGGGTTTATTTCGAACACATGAGTATCAAATCAGCATTTAGTGATCATCCCTGAGGAGAGATGATGATTTTTAATTTATATCTAAAATACACGGACATTGGATTGAAAAATTCATGGGTATAGAATGTGATTTGGAAGTTCTAAATCATTTTCGACTAGGGAATGGTCGTACAATAAATTTAGATTTATGTCACGTTTAGAATGAAACATGGAAGGATGTTCACCGGTTTTTGGTGGTGTTAAGCATTAATACACACAACTTGTATTTATTTCATGCTATGTATATGTTCATGTTCTTGGGTGGAGTGGCATTCAAGGAACACCTTGTCAAATTTTTCACACAATCCTTCTCTATGAAGTAATTCACATTTGTGTGCACTAATAAAATATTTTGTGCAACCTACTCTTTTTCACTATAATTTCATTTTAGGGTGAATCACCTATTTGATTGATCCAAAACTATCCATTTTGGTTCACGATAGGTTTTAAGAACCAAAAAATTCCATGGACAAAATTACTACTAATAGTGGAATAGAATACTAGGTTTCAAGGGAAACACATAAGTGAGTGCCTCAATAATGTGAGGTCACGAGACTTGACTTTATGGAAGTGAAAATTCAATAAATTGTCCAAAAAAACATCAATAGATACTAAATATGGGGTTAGGTTCTTCCATGTTTATTCCTCTAACATCCTCATGGGATAATAATCCTATCATTCCTTGAACTCAATCGTTGTGTGAAATCTCAAGCCTTATCCTCAACATTAATGTATCATTTCCTTTCACAAATCCACATATGTGAACAAGGAACAATTTTTTATGAACTATTATAATTACTTTTAGAACTGGAATCTTTTAATACCCAGAACATATATTTGTAAAAACCCACCTTATAACTCATATATTATATCAAAATTGGAATTTATCTGTATCACATTGAGATTGATGATACTACTACCACCTAGAAGGATGAGGTGGTAGGGACCCAGTAGATTTCTCCATCAAGGGTGGTCATTTGAATAAATAAGGAACTCTTAGTAATGTTTACTAAATTAGAGTGGAACTATTTTTTAATTATATTCATTCCACAATATTACTTTTTGATAGCATGTGAGGTGACAATCCCATAAATCAAATCAACATGCCATGCTTCTGGTTCACTCTCCACAAAGAGATCTCCCCCTAGAAAATCTCTATTTTTTCACCATTATAGGGAACCTGAGGACAGAACCATCTAAATGCTCTATGGATGCATGAGAAAACTCATCAGGGAGAAACAAGAGTATAAGAAGTTCCAAACAGTATATTCTAGAATCTACTAGAAGAGTACCGAGGACAACATAAAGGGCTTATACAATTTATGGGATATTGGGATTGAGGAAAAATCACTAAAGAGTGGGCATGGGAATACTGGGTACATATCACCAAGATAGTGTAAAGGTATGAGCTATAAAATATTATATATAATTAGATAGTTTGAATTTACCAATATAATATTTGTCGCCAACATGCACTATTTTTTAAAGGACATTATTTTGATATTCCTACAACTGTGAGGGGGTGGAACTGTGTTGGGGAGTTTTTAATACAATTACAAAAAAAATTCATGTAACTATTTGTCCTATTTGGGTATTGAGTAACAAAATTTATTTTCCCTGTCATGTGCCTTTATATGTAAGCAGTAAATATAATACAAAATATTTTAACAAGGTTCACTACTCTATAGGATTAGCCAGTCCATAGAAATGACTAAAAATAATATGCACCACAAAAACATTATAAATTAATCCTTTGAATGATGTTATATAAAGTAGGAAATACCCTATAGCATTAAATACAATATTTTCAATTTATAAATATTATTTTACATCACTTCACCAGATCATTATACCACCCATTAAGATAGCCCATTCCTTATTGAAAAGGGGTTATAACACCAAAAGAGTAATCCACCTATTGAGCCTAGTTAGATATCACATTTCATATTTGTTCTCCAAGAATCATATTCTCAAATTTTTTATTTCCATAGTTTCAATGCATGAAACTATTATTAATTTATCCCAAATTATCACATGATAGCTACCATATATTCTTATTATATCTCTCACAATAATACGAATGTAGTAGACTATTTGGATGAATTATCTCTAAACTAAATGATGATCAACTGATATGATTGTGTAAATTCACATCCTCTTCCCCATTTGATATTTGAGAAACAGGTAAATCCAATTGTGTTTAACATTTTCATGATCTCCATGTTTTACTCATTGTGATACCTACTATTATGAATCACATTCTTCCAATAATGATGGAATTAAAATCTCTCTTTTCTATAATTAAATTAATTAAGACCATCTCAACACATCATCATCCGAATTAATCACTCCTGAATAATAATTAATATTTAAGTGTGAACACTCTATTAGTATTATACACACAATAATATGAAATTGTATAGTAGGTTTTTAATTTATATTGTTTTATTCTCAAGACCATGGCTTGGGGGTTCTAGTTTACTTCCAAATAAAAATTTGAAAATAAGAACCTAGGTTTATTTCGGGATCTTCACCACAAAAAAATTGTAGACTTTTTTCTCTTATTTTTAAATTTTGCATCAAATGGGTAAACACACCATTTTACTATTTTAAACATAGTGGTGGTATTATACCATGTAATTGGTTTACAGAACCATTCTTCATGAATCACAACAAGAGTATCACATTAACATGTGTCGAGTGTCCACCATAAAGTTGTTCATGATGTACAATGAGGTTATAAACACCTATTGTGTCTATGAGTTATTTCTCTTTCAGGAACAATCCTATATCCTCTTCAAACTTCAATCACTACATGGCATGGATGATTTGTGGAAGGCCATTATTTTGAAGATGGTTGATTCCCTGCTAACTACCAATGGTTTGTAGACATCCTTGGCTCAGTGGTCCCTTTTCATTTGTGTGCTCCCTTACCCTAAAAAATGCTTTCGCAAACATCTTCCCCATAAAAATATCCTATGAAGACATGATCCCATGTAAATTACTTCTTTATTTTCATAATCATTCCTAGTGAAAACTTCTTCTATGTTTAATACTCATTGTGAACCTCATCAGACTTCCACGAATTTCATCCATATATTACATTTTATAATGAAATTTTTTATTAATAATGATCTAATTAAGGATCTTCTTATAGGAATATAGATAAAAATAACCACTAATCATATTTACCTATATATTCAATGAGGTACAACCTTCACTAAAAATTGTGGTATGCAGTGCTCATATTCCCTTTTTTCATTTCACTTTGTTTTGTCTTCCACAAATAAAATCACAGTTTAGAAGCCCAATTCACCACCTAATTTTATAAATGATATGGCTCCGATGAACTATGATCCTCTTATGACATGTATTTCCCTACACAGTCCGCATATCACACTTCACAGTCTATATGTCGTTCCTCTGCAAAAATCATACATTTCCAATTTCCAATCTTGATTATGTGCACCTCATTTGGGATCGCGGTACTATGGTTCTTGGTCCAAGAACGTAGTCATCAAACTACATTATATACAACCTTTCATTTCACATCAAAAACTCACGATTTTGAGGCAAATTTTTTTTGGAAACACTATGAAATTATGTCACAATAATAAGATGATTCCACAAAACCAAGGATATTAATTCGTGGTAATCTATAATTTTTAAAAATAAAAATATATTAAATGTTAAAGATTTAACCATAACTATGAAAATTCACTTCTTGTGATTCAGATAGAGATCAATGGTATTCCCAAAACATACTTTATACTCAAATATGCCATACTCTACCTCAAAAACATGAGTATCATGAATAGTAAATCAATGAATCACTTCATTAAAAAAATATTCAACTTATTTAAAAATGAAATAAATCTATCATGACATTTATTCCTTGATCGAACAACTATAGAATCATTATATTTAACTAGTATCATTATTCAACCATGAATTATTATGTCATCTAATGAAATGATATCAATTCTCCAAGCCTCACCTTGAAACACAATGTCATCAAAATATTTTTTTGGATATATAATGTTATGAGGTAATTTTCTAAGAACCATTGTCATTGGAAATTATTTATTATATTTTCATTAAGGTAATATTCCTACCGCATTGATCATTATTGTCCACCAACAAAAATCCATTGATAACAAATACAATCCATACACAAAGTGGGCTATTTAATTCCAAATATAATCATAAGCTGGTATCCAGATACCAACACATTCCACATTCACTATGGGGATGTTAGAAGTAGGCAATATTATAGGAACTAATATGGTTTCATCCCACCAAAAGAGTTCCTTTTAGACGATTCACTATTGGTGCAGATAACATTGGGAAATAGCAATATACCCTCTCCTGGTGCAACCCCTTATGGTGGATGTGAAGATAAAACTAGATCAAATACCCCCCATTAAACATGGAAATCTCATTAATGACATGGTTGAGTGGTTTTTGGAAGAAAGAACTATATATATATAATTTATTTATTTCTGATATAGTGTCCACCACCACAACAAATGAGGTGGCCAAGAAAATAGTGCCAAATATTGGATGAATGAATAATATGAGTTGTAGAGAAATAGTAATAGGGTGGATTTGAAACCGTTATTCCTATAAATTATATTAATGGAGAGAATACAAATAATATCATTTATTTCAATCAAATATGTGCACATGAGACTACACCGAGGGATGATTTTTATGGTAGTGATCATGGAATATCATAATAGGGTGAATTTGAGGTTATTGGTGTAGGATTGGTACTACAACATGTTGTGCCATGTAGAGTTTGGGGGCATGCTAAGGTGGATCTACGGACAATTCAAGCATCTTCATTTCAAAATTTTAGCTAACATTGGCGGATAACAATTTTGGAATATCATTTCTCCTCTAAATGTTAGTCTACGACCCACACTGATCAATATTACTATGGTCAGTATAGTGGTACTCAATGATGACATGATTATGATTGGAATTGGACTAATCATGAACATAAAATTACTCCTATTCTCAACCCAAAATTCTGAAATAATGGATTACCTAGATGGGTCACTATATAAGATAGAATAGCTGAATACATTCCCCAAATGAGAGCAGGGGATCCAAAATTGATGGAAACCATTATTGTGATCCATTTATGTTATCTAGGTTTCCCTAGTAGTTTGGACGTGTCTAGAAGTTGCTGAAGAGAATCCCCATTGGGGTTCTGGGAAGAGTATCATCCATGTATCCTTCAATAGCTATGATGGGTGTTCATAGAATTTGAAATATGGGTTTCTAAATAGGTGACTTTCTTTTCCAATGTGCACTAATTTCATGAATGGGTTGTCACCAAGGGGTGTTGAATTATACCCTAAATGAGGGTAACAAAGACAATGATTGGAGATACCCACAAAGGGAATGGTGTGATGATGGGGAAAAACAACATACCATGTTTGAAACATCGAATCCATTGATTTTTAAATAGATTATGAGAAAATTATAGTCTATCTTTCTCTATATTCAAAACCCAATAACAGTCTCAAAATGGAATCCAAATTCCTCCAAGGCATGTTACTGAGTTGGTTGATGACCCAGTGTATCATGGGATAATTCCATTATGTGGGGCCTATTCAGACATGGGGGAGCATGAGGATCCAAATAAAGGGACACCAGAAGCATTGAAGGGAAGTATTTTAATTTTTTAATTGATTTTAACCCACATATAATATATCAATTATGTATTTTAGAAATTTGGATATAGTCATACTAGTTTGATAAAAGGTGAAAATATTATTTGTAGGGGAGATTCATCTCAGATCCCAAGCGATTGTTGATGAACAAGTATGATATGGTAGGTGACCACCAATAAAGGAAATGGATTCTCATGAAAGTTCCTAAGATGATATATAATATTACTTCATTCAATGATGAATTTAATAAACATATTTCAACTTCATATAGTGATGATGTTGGAGACATAGATTAATATTATACTTAAAATACATTGGAAACACATATTAATGTTGTATAGTGAGGATGTTGGACATTCCATTTAGCATCATATGGTGAGGAAATTAGACATAAAATTTAACATCATATGTTGGGGATGTTGGACATGTTTTTTGACATCCTATAGTGATGATGATGTATCACATAGTTCAACATCATGTGATTTGGATGTGATCACACATTGAATCATCGTGTGGTTTTGACATGTAAACCCATGTAAATTCCACCCACACTACAATATTGGTGGGGGAATATGAGGGTACCAGAATTGAAGTACTCCACAAAGAGTCCTATATGAAAAAACAGATCATAGAATACCCAACAAAAAAAATTATGGTTTGGTCGCAAAACATTTATAGTTGTGTTTCATAGAACATATTGGGGGAGTAATTTCAGACTACTAATTCGAACAATTTTATTCCAAAATTTGTATATGTGTGGCTCTGAGTATTGGTATCATAACATGATTTTGGGGCATTAGATTCCCTTCCACATAGATTAACATGATGGTATCTTGTGACCAGTTCATGGTTATAATTCCAGGATCGTGCCTCATAGTTTATGGACATAGAGTTTAGAATATAGGGAAAATTTGGTTATAGGATGTGTATAGAGATAAGGCCTGATAACCAACCAAGAATCAGGAACCCAGATGGATATAAATCACAAAAAATGTTCCTAGGGATTCTTGAACACATTTTAATGTCATTATTCATTGACTTGTGCTCATAGTGTAAGGTCCTAGATACAGGACCTTGGGTTATTAGATTATGTTATTAGATTTTTTCACAATGTGAACCATAATTTGAATTATAAAAACTATACTATTAAATGGGAGTTACCAAATGATGGGGAAAAACTATTGACAATGTTAGGCACTGAGGTTCAATAATAGCATTGGTTTAATAAGGGGTAAAAATTGAAGGATCAATTATTAAAAGAGTTTGAAACATGGGAGCCCTTATTTGTTCCAACATATCCCTTAATGAATCTTCATAAGGCAGTAGTGAGATAATTCCGAATGAGATCATTTTGTTATAGAGCCTATTCAGAATAGGACGATGATTTTCACTACCCGTCCCATGTGGCCCATGCCGTTACTACCCCAAGCCCGCCTTCTGTAGGCATGGGGCCTTCGACTAGCACTGAAAGGAAAAATCCCTAAAACTGGGAAGACATTGCCTTTATAACCTATAAAAACACAACCAGACACAATGAAAAATGTGAAATCAAGTAAACTAAATAGTAAAAAAGCGTTATTACAACAAGAAAAAGGGGGAAAGAATACATGCCCAACTAGAAATTACAAGAAAAAATTGAATGTACAAGACATCTGATAGGTGAAAAACAGCTCCTGGATTATCCACCTCGATTCTTACATGAATGGTAGGTACATATCGCCTCCGCATCAATCCACGTCCACCTGTATCCTTTACGAACTGACACATCGTATGGTCCACCTCTGAGCACCATCTAGTCCCGGTACCCTCATCCTTAGACAGCGTTGTCTATCATCTGCATCCAACACAACAACATGTGGGAATATCCCGTGTTGGGGTGAGTATAAAAATAATCAGTTGGGACCCCGAGACCCTCAAGGTATCACAAAATCCACCAAGGATAAACTACAATGATCGTACCATGAAGGTAAGAGTACCACATAGATATCACAAAAAAGACAGTGTCATGAAGGCAAAAGTACCACACTATCTAACCTCAATCATAAGCACAATGTAAAGACAGATCACACTAGGATTTATTCTAGGGGTAGTAACATGTAACATCCCCAATCACAATGTAATATTCTACGACTACTGGATAACTCCTCTATCAAGTACGGTGGGTATGTCACATCACACTGAGGTGCTTCCCACTAACCATGGACTGCTGAGATGCTCCTCCTGTCTAGCAGTGTGGATCTATCACATCACACAAAATCCCTCCCCCTCGTAGATTGCTGAGGTACTCTTCCTGTTGAGTATCGTGGGTTTGTCACATCACATATAAGTTCTCCCCACCATGGGTCTACCATGTCTCACAGATGCTCTCCCCACTGGACCTGTCCAGTCACTGCAAGTTCTAATGGTTAGCAATCATTAGGTATCAACTAGTCATAGGGTTTTGTACGTAGCCCACTTTGATGAACTACTCCCAAATACATAGGTAATACCTCAACCACCCCAAATATCCACAAAAATGATTCCAATGTTTTGTCACATAAAAAGTGACCCAACACAATAGACGGTGCGTCAATCGGATGCTCAGTCTGTATGTTGTTAGTGTTTCCGCTCCAAGGGCCCTATTGGATTCAGGGTCTGATACAACCTGAACATACACCAACCTTATCCAAACTCATGTGGGGTATACCAAAGGGACCATCTCACTCCATGGTATCCCACACCACAGATGGTTCATCTAACGATTGTCTGGTGCCAATGATATGACTGAAAATGCGTAAATGAAACTTAGTGGGTCTTGGTCCAGTCTGACCCAGTTGGACCAACCTGGCAGGACCCCGCCTGGGCCAACCCGGTCTGGGTCATCCCGACCCAAACCACTGGATCATGCTCAGCCCGCACTAGGTAGCCTGTCCTTCTAGTAGGTATGTCATGCAGGGAGGGGTCGTGGATGGCCGCTGGGGGTGCCTCCAGGGCGATTCAATAGCTGAGGGTGCCCCAAGGGCAGCTTGGCACACAAGTGCCTCAAGGGGGAGGATTTGACATGGAGTGCCATGAGGGTGGCTCAGCTCTGGGGATTTGGGTGGGCGGTTGAGCCGAGGGGTTCCGCGAGGGATGTAAAGCTTAATGGTGGCTCAATGAGGCCACATGCTGTGCGGCGAGGCCGTGGACGACGACAGAGGATCGGGTGGCGAGGCCACGAGGGAGGCTTAGCTATGGATGGAGGTGGCAGACCGAGTGGCAGCTTGTCTGGGGATGGCAGGAGTGGCTCAGAGGATGAGGCCACGGGTGGCGGCTCAGCTTCAGACGGCGGCTGTGGCTCAGGCGGTGAGGTCATGGGAGGCGGGGTGTCCTGCCTTCGTCGCCGGCTGGTTTAACCAGCCTCTCACTTTTTTTGTCGTCATGGTGTAAGTCACATTCTTCCTTCGCAAACAATACAATAACGAAGAATGGTGGAGGGGTCAGGACATGTTTTTTTTGGCCCGCACCCTCCATGATAGAGTGGTAGAAAGACGCACAAAAAAATTGGAGTCAAGAATGACAAACACTTTAATTTAATATGAATCTTGGATCATCTTATTTTGGATGATCCATGTTGTACATGATTTCCATGAATGAGGAAATTAAACCATATAATTTAATAATTTAATAATAACACCTACCTCGTTCACTTGAGGACGTCGATTAGGTCACGAGTAAGATGAATCGTTTGGAAAATATAGGCGTCTGTGTCGTCTGCGTTTTACTCGATTGACGGTTCATGTGTCATCCTCTTGCTTGATTCTGAAGAACGTTCTTCGACAACATTATTCATTTTTAGAATAAGTTCTCATTAGTGTTCTTCATTCGGAGAAGTATTTATTCATTGGAATAATGTGATCTTCCATGATCTCACTCCTTTGCCAAACAATATGAAAAGTGGTGCCAATATAATATATCCAAAGAGGAAATTAAGTTGGCACACAGACACAGATGTTGGCAAATTTAATGTATGGAATTGACACAAATAATGTGATGAAACTTGAAAAGGATCCTCCACATTAAAGAGGGAGTTGAGAGGTTTCTCCCTTGTTAAGAGGGGAGTTCAAGAGATTTAAGCCACATGTGATCCCCAGCACCATAACCACTCATGGGAGGTTAGGATCGAGTGGTCCCCATAACCATAACCACTCATGGGAGGTTAATTCAGGTAGTCCCTACCTGTGAAAATTCTCCATAGGAGTTTTAAAACAAAATTAAATAAAATTTTACACACTTTATTTTATTTTATTCTTTCCATGAAAACATATAAATTAACATTCACCCTCGACCAACTGTAGTCGAGGTGAAAGTTTTCTTATGTGAATACCAGTGTTGTGAGTTCAACGGTGCCGTCAAATTTCAATTCCATGAACATGTTAAAAAGTTAGAAAAATCTGCTCGTACGTTTACTGAACGTACCAAAAAAAGTTTAGAAATTCATTCTGGGCACACTAGGCCATGGAATCATGCGCCGTCAATTTTTTCGAACTCATTAATTTCCCATATATTTAAAAATATTACATGGAAATTCTGGGTCATTACATTCACCCCACCTCAGGGCTCTACATCCCAATAAGACACATCTGAAACTTGGTAAAAAATTGGGAGAACAGGGCATGAATTTGATCCTCCAGCTCCCATGTCCTCTCTTAGAGGTTCTGTGCTTCCAGTGAATGTGCACAAGAGGTATTGACCGTCCACTAAGGTCTCGCTTCTATCAATCCTCAATCTCTACTAGAACCTCTGTAATAGTCGCCCCATCATCGACGTCCAAATCTTTGTGGTCGATGATGTGGGAAGGGTCATGCACATATCTCCTCAAATGGTATACGTCGAAGACTTCATGCACCTAGTGCAATTGAGGTGGAAGAGCTAAATGGTTTTCCACCTCACCAACACTGTTAAGGACCTGAAAATGTCTGATTAATCTTAGAGATAACTTGCCTCCTTGGATAAATATCCACAAACCTTATGGAGTTGAGACCCGTAGAAAGATGTGGTCGCAATCCTTGAAATCAATAGGTCTCCATCTCCTAGCGGCATACGACTTCATTCTACTCTGTTCAGTCTTCATCCGCTTCTAGATGATCTGCACCTTCTCTGTGGTATCCCGTACCATCTTTGGTCCCACTAGTGTTGACTGCCCTAGGTCGGTCCAGACCAAAGGTCATATGCATGGTCACCCATACAAGGCCTCAAAAGGTGCCTTACCAATGGTGGTGTGATATCTATTGTTTTATAAAAACTCCACCAATGGCATGGGATCATCCCAACTATGACCGAGGTCGGGGACGCATGCACGTAGCATGTCCTCGAAAATATTAATGGTCCGATCAGTCTGGAAATCCATCTGAGGATGGAAGGCAGTGCTCAAACCAAGCAACGTTAGGAAAGCCTCCTATAACCCCTTACATAGCGGGGAAGTAAAACATGAATCTTGATCAGAGTCAAACGTCAAAGGTACTCTATGTAGCCACACAATATCTTGTACATAGAGGCATCCTAAGCTCTATACATATCCCTGCTCTATGATCGGTAGGAAGTGGGACAACATGGTTAGTCGGTCTAGGATCACCCAAATCATGTCATGACCCCTGGATGTATGTTGATTTTCAATCATGAATTCCATGGATATCCCATCCCAGTTCCACTCTTGGACCTCTAAATGTTGAACCAAGCATGCTGGTACCGGATTCCCTGCCTTCACTTGTGGACAAGTGAGGCATCGAGAGATAAACTATGCTACTGATTTCTTTTTTCACGGCCACCAGTTCTATATTTGGAGATTTTTTTATAACTTCACCACTCCTAGATGTACCGCTAGATGGGATGAGTGTAACTCCCTCACTAATTCCTCCAAAAGAGACAATGGTACCATGGTACTTTCTCGGAAGAGGACGATGTGCTATCCACCTTCACAAAATTCATCGGGTGCCTACCCTGTGGATATCTGAGCATGTAGAGCCACGCAGTTAGTGTCCCCATGTTGTGCCTCCCATACACGCTGAAGAAGTGGAGGAGTGACTATAGGAGACTGATGGAAACCTGCTCCATCTCAATCAACAAAGGATATCTGCAAAGTGGTCAGCTACTCTGTCGCCCCACCTTGCAGCTATATACCAGATCTTCTGCTTAATGCATCTGGAAAAATGATTCCCTTCCCAGGAGTATATATTATTTAAATTTTATTGTCTTGGAGGAATTCAAGCCAATGTCAATGTCTCATCTTTAGGATATTCTGAGAGAAGATATACCTGAGACTCTTGTGATTTGAGTATACTATAAAACCTTCGCGGATCATATAGTGCCACAACATATTCAATTCAAAGACCACTACTGAAAACTACATGCCATGGGTAGTGTAGTTTTCTTCAAGATGTCTCAGTTATCGAGAACCATATGTAATCACCGCTCGCTGATACATCAGGACACATCCTAGTTACGGTCCTTAATGTACTGTTGTAGACTATGTACTCTACAGCCCCCCTCTGGAAGCCTCAAGATGGGGGGAACTAATCTGCCGCTATCTTAGCTCCTAAAAACTCTGCTGGCATCTCTCCAACCACACTAAGGGTTTCCCCTTCTTCGTCGATGCTGAAAGTGGTGTTTCAAGTTTGGGGAAATCTGGTACAAATCTCTGGTAGTATCAACCCAAACACATGAGACCTCTTAATTTCGTCACAATTCTAGGTGGCTCTAAAAAAAGTACCGCTACAATCTTCTCTTGATCCACTACAACTCCAGCCTCTTATATGAAATGTCCCAGAATGTGAACCTCTCGGATCCATAAATGGAACTCAGGGAGCATACCATAAAGCTGCTGCTCTCAGAGTGTGTCCAGTACTACCTGTAAATGATAGGCATGCTCTTCCTTAGTAGACGAGTAGATCAGAATGTCTTCTATGAAGAATACTACAAATAGATCAAGGTATGACTGAAAGATCCTCTCCATGAGTCCCATGAACACTTCTCGAGCATTGGGTACACCGAATGGCATGACCAAGAACTCATAATGGCCATACCGACATCTGAAGGTTGTCTTCTTCACATCTGCATCTCATACTCTGAGCTGGTCAGAGCCTGATTTGAGGTTTATCTTCAACAACCACCATTAATCTTTTATCTGGTCAAAAAGGTCTTCAATCCTTTGATGGGGGTACTTATTCAACACGTTCACCTAGTTGAGGTTCTGATAGTCAACACAATTCCCCAATGTCTCATACACCTTCATGGTGAACAAAATCGGGGTTGCATAATGTGAAACACTGGGACAGATGAATCCATTCCCCTGCAAGTCCTCTAGCTGTACACATCGCTCATGAAGCTCTGTAAGAGCCATCCAAAATGCTAGTGTAGATAATTGTGACATCTTGGGGTACAAGTCAATGTAAAAGTCCAACTATCTGTGAGGAGATAGACTTGGTAAATCATCAGGGAAAACATCCGCGTACTGGACCACCACTACTAGATAACATTGACACACAATATCAATTACTCCGAGGGTAAGGCTAGCCAACTGATGTGTAATAGGCTGCACCCTCATCTGGGTAAGTCCATCATGCGCTGCAAAGGATTCCATCACTCCAATGAGGGTTAACATGGTCTCATCCATGCAGACACATCTAAAATTGCACCTAATATAATCAATCTAAGAATAGACTGTAGATAACTATTATATACCCAATATGACATCGTAAGGCCTCAAAGATTCTACTAGGAGATCCCACCCGAAGCTCTCACCTCTTAGAGTAAGCTCACACAAATATCACCAGTGTGTAATTGTCGAATCTGATCTCATAGAAGTCTCTATCAATAAGGATAGAGCCAACAACTCTATCAGAATCTCTAACCTTCAAATGGGGGAAGTGGAAATAAAATAATCACTGGCACCTATTTCTATAAGTACTACAGCTAAGTTGTAGTAGACACAAATCATATCTCATATCATCTCTGAAGCACCGTGATCATAGGCCTCACCTTCCTGGAGATGAGCTCTCACTTTTCCACCTACTCCCTACGATCGGGGTGGTCCTCCTGGTTGTGGTGGCGATAACATCTCGAATTGTCACCCACCACCAGCTGCATGACCAACTCATCTTCCACATCTTCCTGCTCCCTGCGGTCCTCCTCGGTTGAATCTATGTCTCTGCCTAGGAGGTCCTTCGACCATCTATTGATCATTCGTATGGCGGGTCAGACAGTCACGATCCATATTATCCTACCCACCACATGAGTACCATTTCCCACTCTTGGCATGACCAGATCCACCTCAGGTGCCCCACAAAACTAATCTTGAATCATGCGGCCATCCACCTGTAGGTCTGGTCCTCTTGGACCTCTGCGACATTTGTCTACTGTCAGCTACAGAAGACTCAGCTATGTGACAACTGGTGGTGGGTCTCTCTACTGGTGACTACTCAACAAGAACACTCTCTATTAGGAGGGACCGTTATGACACCCCCACATGCGTCAGGATGCTGAGTGAAATCATCGAAGCCCAGATCTCTCGCCTGAGCCCCTGCTTGAAAAAATGGGCCCTAAAAAATGGGTCCTGCAACATATTTGTGGAGTAACATGAGAGGTCAGTGAAACCTCGCTGAGTACTATGACATACTCATGCTAACATACTACAAATGAATAAACTCATGTATGCATACTGAGAAAAGAGTCTCTAGGACAAACGATTTCTGAAACAGGCTCTCGAAGTCTTTCCAGAGAAGCATCACCTCGTCGTGAACTTCAAGAATCAAGATCCACCATCTGCCCACTGATGCCATTAGAAGGATGTTGGAAAGGATCACCATGATATCAACGGTAGTCTCTACAAGTTGAAAAACAATCACTACAGCCTCCATTCAATCCTTAGCTGCCTGTGTGTCCATCTCTCCCCTAAACCAGGGTGGCCTCAGGTCCTGGATCTCATGCAACATGCTCAAGCGACGTTCACCCTCTGCTGCTGGGGCTGGTGGAATCAATGAACCAATGGGTAATGATACGACAAGTGCCTATGATGGTGCCTCTAATGGAAGAGGTCCCTTCAAGGAGGCTGCATCACTCAGTTTTCTATCAGTGTGTACAATTCTCAGAACCCTAGCTGGATGTCTGCGTGGAGGCATCCTGAAATGATACCAGTGCACCACTGTCAAAAAATTATACATGGTGAGTTGACTCAAAAGATCACAAAGAATCCTTTTTAAAACACATCTGCAATAATTTTTTTCATGCACAGAGTCAGAAATCAGAAGTTAGGGTCCTAGTGTTTGGATACACCGTCCACCACACCAATACTAGGTTCCCTAAACATGACAACCGGACTCAACACACATAATAATATTTCTGTTAAAATAATGATCAGAGTCATATGTATTGTGCTAAAACTAACTGCTATGATACTAATTTGTCAGGAAACTTCCCCTGGGGCTTGTTCCCTAAATACCCCAAGCCCACCTTCCATCAGAAAGGGGCTGGATACTAGCACTGAACGGCATAATTCCTAATACGGGGAAAGAATTTCCGTTATAACTTGTAAACACCCAACCAAGAACATAGCACGATACTAACTCAAGTAAATTGAATAGTAAACAGGGTGATTATAGTAAGAAAAAGGGTCCAGAATACAAGCCTAACTAGAAAGGAGTAGGAAAACATGAAAGTACAAGACGACTAATAGGTGAAAAGTAGCTCATGGATCAACCACCTTGATTTCTACCAGAAGGGTAGGTACAGATCGCCTCTTCAGCACTCCATGTCCACCAATCTTCTCTGTGAACTGACACACAGTATGGTCCACCTCCGAGCACCATCCTGTCCCGGTACCCTCGTCCTCAGTTAGCGATGTCTGTCATCTGCATCCAACAAAACAAGGTTCATGCATAGCCTGTGTAGGGGTGAGTATAAATATACTCTGTATAGACCTCGAGACCCTCAAGGTCTAATAAAATCCACTAAAGATTAACCACAATTAAAGTACAACTAAGATAAAAGTACCCCATAGGTATCACCATGACGATAGTGCCACGAAGGGAAATGTATCACACATCATGACCTCAATCACAAGAAAACGTTAAGAATCACACACCCGATATTATTCTATGGGTAGTAACATGTAACATCCACATTCTTAATGTCGAACACCTTTGATACTGGAGAACTCCCCCTCCATCGAGTACAATGGGTCTTCCGCATGACACAGAGGAGCTTCCCCCTAACTGTGGACTGCTGAGGTCCTCCTTCTGTCAAGTAGCATGGGTCTGTCGCGTCACACAAAGGCGAAACCCCTCGTGGCCAGATGAGGTACTCCTTCTATTAAGTATCGTGGGTCTTCCACATCACAGAGAGGTTCTCCCCACTGTGGGTCTGCCGTGTCCCATAGAGGTGATCCCCCACAAGACCTGTCGAGTCACTCTGAGTTGTAATGGTCGGCAGTCGTCATGTCTCAACCAGACGTAGGTTTCTTTATGTAGCCCGCTTGGAAGAACCAATCCCCAAGCCATAGATCATACCTCCACCACCCTAATTTCCACAAAAATGAATCCCAAAAACCTTTCACTTCAAAAGTGACCCAATGAAAAAGGCGGTGCATCAATCAGATGCTCGGTATGTATGTTATTAGTGTTTCCGATTTGAGGGCCTGATTGGATTCTGGGTCTGATCCAACCTGTTTGTACACTAACCTTATCCAAAACTCACTTGGGGTATACCAAAAGGTCCATCTTGGTCCATGGTTTTCGGAACCATGGCTGGTGTGGAAAATGGTCACCTGGTGACAACGATATGGCCAAAAATAGGTAAATGGGTTGTACTGGGTCTGCATCCTGTCTGATGAGGTCAGACTGACCTGGCCTAACCCGCCCCCAACTAGCTGAGTCTAGCCTGGCCGAAACTGGGCAGCCTGACATGTTGTATGGTCCGGCAGGCCATAAGAGGCTGCATAGGGTTGCAAGGTGTTCTGCGGGTGGGTCTGGGCCGTGGGGCTGCTCAGCCACAAAGGGTTCCATGAGGGAGGCTCAGCCCGGGGTGCCGCGTGGGTGGCTCTGACGAGGGCTGTCACGAGGGAGGCTTAGCCAAGGATTGTCTTGGCGGGGTAGCGAGGCCACAGACAGTAGTGGTGACTCGGGAGGCGAGGTCGCGGGTGGCGGCCCAACTACGGATGGTGGCAGTAGCTCAGGTGGCGGCTCAGCCATGGATAGCAGCGGTGGATCGGGTGGCAAAGCTGGGGGCGGCAGCCCAGCTACGAATGGTGGCGACAGCTCGAGCGGTAAATCCACGAGCAATGGTGTGCCATGCCATCACTAGTTTCAGGTTTAGCAGGCCTTTATCATCCTTCATCATTATGGTGTATGCCACTTTCTTCCATCACGAAAAAATATAAGGAAGAACGGTGGACGGGTAGGGACATGTTTGTTTTACCCACACCCTCTATGTTAGAGTGGTATCAAGAGGCTCAACAAAAATTAAGATTCAAGATAGAAAAAATCTTCAATTTAAAATGAATTGTGGATCAACTCGTTTAGGTTGATCCACATTCGACAAGATTTTCAAGAATGAGGAAATTAAATGAGATAATTAATGAATTTTATAGTAAACTCCTACCTCTTTCACTTGATGACGTCTATGAGGACACGAGGAAGAAGACAAGTTTTTGGGAAAAGACAGACATCTGTGTCATCGACATTTTCCACGATTGTCAGTTCATGCGTCATCTTCTTTCTTGATTTCGAAAAATGTTCTTCGATGGAGTTCTTCGTTCGGAGAAGAATTTCTTCATTGGCGTTCTTCGTTCAGAGAAGATGTTCTTCATCGAATGATAGTGATCCTCCAATAGCTCTCTGCTTTTCCAACCCAAAGGAAAATCTATGCCAATTTAATTTAACTGAAGAAGAAATTATATTGGCACACACACACACACATGTTGGAAAAATTAAAGTATGGAGTTGGCATAATTAATGTGGAAGAAGCTCAAGAGGCTCCTCCACATTAAAGAGGTAGTTGATTGGCTTCAACCTCATTTATAAGGGAGTTCAGATGGTTTAAACCTCAAGCGGTCCCCACCACCATAACAACTCATGGGAGGTTAGGCTCTGGTGGTACTCACAACCATAACCTCTCATGGGAGGTTAATTCAAGTGGTCCCCACATGTGAAACTTCCCCATGGGAGTTTCAAATCAAAATAAAGTAAAATGTTACACACTTTATTTTATTTTATTCTTTCCACTAAAACCCAAAAAATTAACCTTCACCATCGACCAATAGTCATCGAGGTGAAAGTATTCTTATGTGAATATCAGCGCTGCAAGTTCAGTACTACCCTCGAATTTCAATTCCATTCCCTGGTTAAAAAGTTAGAAAAACCCACTCGTACATTGACTAAACGTACATGAAAAAATGTTCAGAAATTCATTCCTGGCACACTGGGCCTTAGAATCAGATGCTGTCAATTTTCCCTAACTCGTAAAATTCCCATATATTAAAAAAAATTATATAGAAATTATGGTTCTTTACAATTATGATTATCAAAATAGGAGAAGGTAATAATTTTATAATATGAATTGAAAATTACATGAACAGAATTTGATGATAATGATATTCCATTGATGAGATATCTTGGAAATATTATTTAACTCATGAAAATGGAAATCATGAAACAAAACGTTCTGTAAAGTAGTCTGGTAGGAGACAAACATTTGTTGAGTGATGACCTCTCTAGAGATGATATCAAATTATCTAATACCAGGATGCATCTAAAAATTATATGGGATAAATTTCTATCCACCACATACATTTCATATAATTCATATTCAATATGTCTAGGTTTAAATCTTTTTACATTTAGAGCCATCAAATATTTACATGGGGTGATGTCACAATTTAATTTAATGCATTGACGACATTAGCATTTTCAATCCATAGTCATACAACTCATACAATGGTTCCTAGTAGTTTAAATTCATGACCCCTATACAATATTTTATGTTTTTGGTTTATGGTCACATAGCTTTGACAAATGTGTGGGGGTGATCATCTAACATGTTCTTGAATTGAAAGAATGTGTGACTAACCAATGATGATGGAGGGGGAATGGGATCATTATCCACATGAAACTCTAAAAAGTTACCTGGGGTCACCCTATAGATGATGGGAGTGAAGGGAATTAGTAACAAGTTGAATAAGAGGGGTGATCTCATAAATAAAAATTAAATAATTTCTACAAATCTATTATAGTGGGACTAAATATGCATGTATTTTTTTGAAATAGTGTGGTTGGAGATGGATTCTTGTTGTAGGTATTCCTATTGATAGAAGATACTAAATTGTCGCATATTGTTATATGAGGCACCCATAATTATTCATGGTGATTAAAATGATAAAAATTGGGTTTTGAGGACATTCGTATTATTTTTATAGCATACTTTCCTGGTAAGGAATTATAGTTTAGAATGGTCAAATGCTAATGTTTATGATTAGGTGTTGAGTATGATGGTAGAGATTGTTCATCTAGCCTCATATTCCATTCTTCATCATGTTATGTAATGATTCCATCGACACATGCTAGTGGGTCACAAAAAATTAGTGCAAATTATACCTCAAACGTCGGACCATTGGAGAATCATGGGGTTAAAAAACCAAATGTAAAATAGTTTTTGGGACGAATCTATGTCTAAGACAGAACACATAGCTTCTTGGTATCAATACGTATTGCAGATAATGGGAATAAAGCCACATTTAATTATATAAGTATTTGGATACATTGCCTTTTTAGAAGATGATGGTTGAAGGAAAACATGGAAATGACTTGTAAATTCGGATTGTTTAGTGTCATAATTACTATACCATGGCTCCATATTTGAGGTTATAGAGTTTGGAAAAATTCCATATACATTATGTTCATATTTAAAAACCATAGGGATATTATAATATGATATTAGTGTGGTGTAAAATAGTTAAAACCATATGTGAAAAGATTAATGGAGGAATGTGCCACATGAAGCGTTCCTGAATATAATTTCATATAGATTAAGGTCATATGACCTAAACCGTTAAAAAATAATACGTTCATGAATCGTGATGTTGGGAAAAAAATTTCTTATGGGAATTTTTTTGGAATAAAAGTGGAATATCTAGAAGTGATTGTAGGTAATATAGACCCATGTAGCACACAAATACAGCAAAACAAATCACGCCTATTTTGGGGTCATAATTATTGGACTATAGTGAATGTGGAAAAAAATTAAATTCAAGTTGGTTGGACTAAGAAGGAGTTGTCCTAAAGGGTATCCTCCTGCACTGGGAAAGGTAACTACCAATGTGAAATCTGGGCATTTAAGACCACACACCATACATATTCCATGAGATGAACTATACATATTTTAAGGTTTTAATGATTGGACTACGAAGCAGGAAAATGGATAAAGAGTTGATACATTAGTGGGAGATCTATATAAAGGGGAGTTTGTTTGTATCTACTAATCCTATCAGGATTGGAATCATGTAACCCATCATTCTCAACAAATGTATATAATACAAATAGAAAAAGATGGATCATATATCTAACATGAAAACTGAGGCAACTCACAATCTTCTTTGGGAATCCAATTATCAATACAAGAAATATGGATAAATTTTAATAACATTAGATGGAGTTGAGGGTTTTGGGTTCATCTGAAATTTTATTATTCATCAAAAAATAATATGTGGTATGATTTTTGAAAATATCCTAACTAAAATATGAGCATCCTGGAATTATATGTGGTGAGAATTAAGGATCAAACCCTACATATCGCATGTGGCATCTTGGTCTTATTTGGGGTTACATAGAAGTTTAGCATCATGCATTGTGGATGTCGAAATTTTTATTTAACATTAAAAAATATCATAATATAGATACAATTAGTTTAATGTCAAAAATATTGGGCTACATGGGATTGAAAATAGTTTAATGTCATCAATCAAGTGCTAATTGGAAACGACTTAACATCATACTACATGAATTGTGGGTGTGAAAATTAGATTACGGTCGTAAGTAACAGACCCTTGAAAATAGTATATAGTTTTATTGGATGGACCATTATATCCTCACATGACGAATGTGTAAAAATAATGATTTTTTTGGGGGTGTGATTCTCCTTCTATACATGGTGATCAATGAATATACATGCTTCAAATAGATCTTATGAGTGATTTATGTTTTCTTACATTTTGGCTCCAATTGTGGATGCTCTTTTCAATTTTTCGTTATCATTTTGGAGGACAATACCAATTATTTATAGGGGATGGTGTAGAGAAATACCATCATGATTAATTCCCTTCATACAACTTTCTAGTGCTTCTCTTGATTGGGAAAGACCTGAATTATATTCTATTTGAAGGTACACAACTCATCAATGTGAACTTCTATGATTACCTATGGTGACATTTGGTTATAGAATATTGTTTGAAGCCATAAAAACTGTATTTAAATTAGAAAAACTATATATGAACCATATAGTAAGGAGTGTGGGGTCACCTAAGTGGAATTTTGAGCTATTTTATGATTGTCCTAGATGGTGGTGTGGTGCTCTTATGACAAATTATTATTGTTCAGTACAACCATGTTCTGCAATATATTATGTAGGGTGTTATGTAATTTATCATTCCTCACAATTTTTGGTGCATTATAGTGAGATATATTATTAGAGAAAATATTGTACATGGTGTAAAATTTCAAGGTCCTGATAGCCTTCATGTTGGTTCTATTATTGGAGAGAAAATCATGAGGAAATCCAAATCGATGGATGATGTGGTAGATCAAAAACTCTATAAAAAACCATGATTTGTCTTCTTTAGGGGTAATATCATCTATGTAAATTTATAATAAGTACATTGTGTTTAGAATGTACCTACATTGGTGTGATGTCACTAGTGGTTATGGCCCTTGATTTTTAACCCTCATACTGCATAGTTATGTGAATATTTTCTTGTTTAGTGACTAATTTATGGAGAATCAACATAGTTTTTAGGGATTTCACATGTAAGTAACATCATGGAAAATAATAATCAATCATTGATCATGTTGGGTTAGAAGTATCCCTTCCTAGGAATTGGTCAGAGATATTCAATCGCTCTTAACAAGTTCCAAATGAACCTTCAAGGACTACCTAAAAAACATTATATAATTCATATCTCATGACTAAATTGGGGATAATTCCATAAAACTCACATTTATAGAGGTATAGTCTAGGTTCGGCCCAATTTGGATTGTGAACTCCATTGCATGATGATTGATTCACTCACGCTTTGTTTCGTTTTTCATGAGAATTATAGTCTTGGTATACTCAAAATTGAGTATTCTTACAATTGGGTGCTTCCTCTCTTCTGGGGTACCCAGAGGGTCCTATTATTAGAGTATCATCAGCTAGGTGGTTTACCTATTATACACCCTCATCTAAAGTGTTGGGTGAAAATATGTTTTGGAGTCCAACATTAATTACTACATCTTCTTGGGTCGGCTTTGAAAGAGATACATCGAGGATTTATAATTTATTTACTCAAACATTCAGTAATTAGGGGATGTTGGTCCCATTTGGATGGGATGGGACCTAGTCCATTAATTGATTAGTCAGCTCTAGGATGGGAACATGATATTTATATCTAATTATGTTGTCAACATTGAGATATTTGATGTCAAATTCAGAGTATACCTTCACATGAATGATTTTGAAATCATTAATGAGGTCCATCTTGAGACAAGAAATGAGATCTTGATACTATACCTCATTATGGAACAACCATTTAAAAATATGGATGATAATGGGAATACGACATGAATATGAGAGAAGAAGATGAAACCATGGCCTTAACTATTATTCTTGGGGTTGTTGAGCCTTATACAGATCACGATCTTTGAGGAAGAATAAAAATTTATCTTACAACATTTCATATAAATATCTAATGAGTTGATTGACTCATTAAGGAAGTACAAATTTTGGTGTCGTTCTTCAGGGTCCAAATGGGAAAATCATAAATATGCCAATTCTTGGCCATTGATGGCCCTGTGTAGGATTACCCAGAGCTCTAACATGTATTGGATCATTTCCTAATGTGCCAATCATGCAATCAAATGTGGCAGTTGTGGGAATAATGAAATCAGAAGGAGGAAAATGTTGATACAATTCAGTGGGACTCTTCATAACAATAATTGTATACCATAATGATGTAGATAATTCGACAAATTCTGCACTAACAAATTATCATTAGGAATGTATTCAAAATGAGGGAGTATCCGGTCTCCATGTTGAGGTGAATTAAAATGATATAGTGTATACTGGTTTTCCTATACCCATTTCAGGGTGAGAAGGGAACCAGGTGTGGGGGGGGGTTAGTTCTACAGAAGTCAAGCAGAGGTCGAGAGGATTTCCTAAGATTGTTGGAATCATTATTAGAGGATGCAGTAGGTACTACATGATATCTTCATACCCGGTCTTATATTCCAAATCCCTTCGGTAAATGGTACCTTTCTTTGTGAGCATTGAGATATGATTACACAGACTATCTGTATTTTAGGTAAATTTCTGTATATATGGTACATGGCCTTGGAGGCCCAAAAATCGGAGAGACTACTCAAGTAAGTACTTATTCTAGTTGAAAAGATATTCATTAGATTGATCTCAGTCCCATGTATCTTATGATGGATATGAGAAAATTCCCTGAGGTATAACATATTGTTAACATCATGGGTTCATCTTCAATTCCCATGGATGGAGTAATAAAAAAAATTGTCATGATCATTGCGATTGTCATGATTCTAGTGGGATTTAACAACCATATCATCTGTGTATAATTATACAATTTTCTATGAATTCTCATAAATATGTGGTGTGTGGCCTACTGAAAAGTGGCCCATATATTTTTCATGGTGAATGAAATCAAATGATAGAAAAATGTCCCTTAGAGAACCTTGAATGTGGTGGAATACTCATCCATGATGCTTATTTGAATTTGGTTATACTCAAAATATCAATCCCTGAATGATAGGTATTTGAACTTGGTTTTGGCATGGATGAACGACATTTTCACTAGAATGAGAAAATGATATTTTGGATAGGAAAAATAGAGTTCCCAAATGTTAGTATGAACTCTAATCATTACCTTATTCTTCAATATACGATGATTATGGCTAGCCAATTGAGGTAATTAACATCCCTGAAAATTATGGATATCATATTATTGTCATCATCATCGTCAACTGTAGCTCTATGATAATTTTTCTTCTTCTTGGGAGTCTTATTAAACCCACAATGACCCACTAAGATACCAATATACTGAATAGAGACATAATGGGCTAGTCTAGGAATCTATTTATAGCTCGAGGAAAAATTATTACGATGTTTTTTCACGATGTCCATATACTTCTGCTGCTCCTCTAGAGAAAAGGATGCACTAACCAGCATCAACATTTGGCCCTCCTACGTACCATGGTTCACTTTAGTTATCTCCTCAATTGAGGTGGAGATACCCTCATCAGATGTAGGAGGTGAGTCTTTTATATACCCTTATTTATCCTATGTAGGATAATTAATGGATGTAGGTCACTATTATAGGGCAACAAACTATGGAGATTCATTTTTTCCTATGATGTATGATACAAGATCTTTAATTAGTGGTTCTAGATTAGCTAAATATGTAGAGATAGATGTCATCGAGCATAATTCATCTCGAATCCATCCATGAGGTCCATTATTTATATTATTCAAATGGTTATGTGTGTGCTTCTATCATGAAAATTGTGATCTATGGAATATATGGGAATTTCATTGATTTGTGTTCATACTGTGAACTTTCTAGTTATTCCGAGTAGTTTGGGTTTCAATTATCACCTGATCCTTTTTGGTTTATGTGTACTGGGTAAAATGAGGGTCATATTTTTACATAGTGCTACCAAAACACTCTCACATTGAGAAAATTAATCCTTAGTTCTACAATTTTTCGTCTAAATTATGAATAAAAAAATCATGTTTCCATCCTTGTCTGTACACTAAATGACTATAGTGGATGTCAGAAAACCTAAAGAATTAATATGCTCATCCCCATTTGTGTAAAAAATGTTTATTTCCCTTTTGAGCTATTCAAATTATAGAAAGATGGATTCAAATGATTGAAATGATTAATAAATCAAAATAGACTAACCCTAATTTACTATGGAGGGAGTATTTGTGGCCTTGATGATATAAAGAAGTGGCCACTTCATAAAGATGAATCATGGGACTACCTATTAGTGAATTATATGTTATATCCTATGAGACTACCATGAATTATTGTAACACCCGAGACTTTTATGTTATATAAATCATCAAAGGAATCTTTTTCTACACAACACTTGCTTGGCTTGCTTTACACGCAATCACGACCTTCCTCGATAGCTTGCGTCGTACGCAATACCGAGTTTCACTAAACAACAATATACTATTAAAACTAGCCGTTATGAATAGTAATAACCACTTTTTGAAATTTTATAAATTTTATTTTTCAAAATGGACTTCATTTTTGGACTCAGAATATCGAAATTAGCCTAGGGTGAAATTTTGGTATTTTTCTGAAAACTTTCAATTTTTGATGAATAGTGAAACCACTAAGTGGTAGGTTAAAAACTGAATTTTGCATAAAACTTAATTTTACCTCTTCTGTGATTGGAATTTCGAAAATCCGAGAGACACGGTTAATATCAAGGACTAAAATGTGGTTCAATGAGATGAAAATAATTTTTTGGTGAATAGTAACTTTTTACTTTTTTTACCGCGGTTAATAGTAAATAGGGTAACTAAGGGTAAATATGATATTAATATTACCCTAACACATGTCCTAATTATATTGGACAAGTTTAATTCGACCAAAAACAAACTTAGGAATAAAATATGACCATTTAGGCCCACTTGGATTAGATTAGGACATTTATTATTAATTTATTTAAAGAAGGGTTAAAATAGTTAAAATCAAAGTTTAATAAGTAAATCATTTTTAATATGGGGTTATGCATAAGATAAATTCAATTGTAAATATTCATTAGAAAGCTAAAAAGATTTCCTACATGATGATATTTTATTTGTAATTTTTAGACATCAAATAATGTAATTTATTTATGACACAAAGATGATGCAGTAATTATCTTATTAATGAAATATTGACATAATTGATGTTATAAACACCAAAATAAATGTAATTTGAGACTTTTTATGAATTCAACTAATATTATAGGTTACTATGATATATTAATGTTGATTTAATCAACTAGCTTCGAACATATAATTCTTTTATGACTTTCACAAAAATCATATATCAAATAGTGTCAAAATTGACACAAAATAGTTTTTAAATCATATATTATATTATTAATTGTTATTTTATTCCTAAAAATCTAAGGTTCGGCCAAATGACTTAGATAAGGATATATATTTTAATAATAAACAATTTGGGGTTCGTTTGGCATGTTATAGTAAGTGTATTAACCATATAGTGAAAGAAAACAAAAAGACATGGTAAAAGTTAAATTATTTAACTTAGAGTTAAATCTAATTGATAAGGTTAAAATAATACCCTAAACTTGTCTAAATCCTATTGGTTGATAGGATTTCGACCCTTCCCCACTTTAGCTTCGAAATAAGACCCTTTGGAACCATTATAAACCGATTTTGACTTTAATATAAAATAATATTTTGAGATATTCCTAAGGTGCCCCTCTCCTCCCTTATAAAAGGGCACCTCCTCCCCCTCCTCCTCACACCAAATTGAGCACTCAAGCTCGGCCAAACCCTTCCATTTTCTCCTCTCCACTTCCCTAGAATAATCCTAGAGGTCCTGGTCTTCTCCAAATACCAATCTTAGTTCCTTAAGTGGAGGATTCAAAGAGGCGTTCCAAAGAAGAGGTAATATCCATTACCGATCTTTTCAATTTCTTTCTTCTTCAACTTCTTCTTCTTTAGTTGTTTCATGATAAAGTAATAACATCAGTATTACTTACATACTTATATGTTATTATAAATATGAAACAACCCTATTTCACCTTCTATCCATCCTACGGAAAAATGAAATCACCACGCGTGCGTACGTACGGAATACCGTCTCCACGCCGTGGTGTAATCTATTTTCCACCATCACCTTACAAGGATGGTTATAATGGTGTAATGAGTAACTAAATATGATTATTATGAAGTAATATTGATACTTAAATAATATATATATACTCCAATACAATTCCACGATCATAGGAATGATATCACCGCGCGTGCGTACGTACGGAATACCGTCTCCATGCCGTGGTGTAATCTATTTTCCACCACCACCTTACATGGATGGGTATAATGGTGTAAAGAATAACTATACATAGTTATTAAAACATCATATTGATTCTGATATATTGTATAATCCACTCCAATTCAATTCAATATTTATGGAAATGATATCATCGCTCGTGCGTACGTACGGACTACCGTCTCCACGACGCGATGAGATTCATTCTCCATGTTAACCATTTAAGAATGATTATAATGTATATATAAGAAATAATGATGAAATATATGACATTATAAAGCTACTGGATTTATGTATATATATACATATGTATGTCATCTACTTACTTCCATTTCAAGACAATAAGGAAAGGAAAACAGCGTTCATGCGTACGTACGGACTACCGTCTCCATGAACGGTGTTTTTCATTTTATTTATCTACCTATTATATATATATATATATACTAAATATATATGATATATAAATCATATTTTATATTCTGGAAGTAAGTAAATCATGATATAAGTAATAATGATGTCAAGAACAACAAGTCAAAACACCTACGATAAATGAAACGATTTTACCCAAAACACTTCTTTAACATGGAATTTACAAAAGAACGGGTAATATAATGTCATAAGTGAACCATATATGATATCATAACAATGAATATGATTCTGTAATAAGTCAATAACATGATTTAAATCATTATACAGGAGGTTCAGACACTTACAAAGCAAGTCGGACCTAAGGTAAGGGAAATATCACAATCTCATTTTTATCCGAGATTGTTTATTCGTAAGTATTTACTGGGGTGTATTTTATCATCCACATCCATGTTCCCTCAATATGAAATATTATTTCCATCCACTTGCAATAGTTTAAATCCAATTTTACCCTTAGGTGAGTTTTTAGTAAAGAATATGAAAGGAATCTTTTGTCGTTTTTCCGTACGAGGTACTTTTTGACTTTTCCGACAAAAGTACGAAGAATGTTTTTTATAACTTATACGGCATGAATGGATTTTTAAAACATTATTTCCAAGAAGCTTCCTTTACAATTTTTCAAGTTTATTTTTAATCAACTTATTTTATTTTAAAGTCATATGACATGTTATGAAAGGAAAAAAATGTTTTTAAAGTAGAAAGGATATTTTCCTCAAGAATGGAGTTCAAGTATTTTATCAAAATTATTTTCCATCTAAGATAATAAAAGGGTTCTGTTTTTACCCCTATTATTACATGGATTTGATTATGTTGTGATGGAAACATTTTTATGAATTCCTTTATCTTATATGAATTGTTTTATGAAGTCATGTTGTTTAAGAATCCCATTTTTATTACATGGGTTATGCGATGATGAATGATTTATGATTATGTGGCACACATAAGAAAGGATTCATTATAAGATGGGTGGGACCTATATCTCCCTCCAATGCATTGGGTAAAGATTTTATATCTCATGAGATAGACATGGCTGGAACGGAAGGTTATTTCGGTTCAGTGATACGGGACTGAAACGAGGAGTGAACTCGGTTCAGAAAGGGACTTTGTCCACTAAGATAGTCTTGGCGATGAGTCATGACTAACAAGAAATGATTTTCCATGATTATGTGTGCATGCCACAAAGTTTCAAGTTTTATGTTATGATTTTGGGGATCTCATTTTCACTCCTATGATTTGTTCCATGTTAAGATATTATGATCTCTTTTGCAGGTTATGATTTTCAAAAAGATATGATATAATTTTTATTTCCTTTATTTGCCTTGCTGAGCATTTGAGCTCACCCTTTTATGTTTTCTTTTCCTCAGGTCAGGAAGATGGATATTAAGTAGAATATGCTAAAAGGGACCCTAGATATGATGAAATAAATGGGAGACACTGTAGAATATTTATGAACCAGTTGTTTATGTTTCCCAGTTTCTAAAGGCACTATACCTATACGGTCCTTTGTAGTTTTATCATATGTTGTAATAAGTGTGCTTCAATTTTTGAAGTATTAAAAATGTATGTAAAGTATGGGTCGTTATAGTTGGTATCAGAGGAAAGGTATAGTCAACCTTTGGAAACTAGGATGTGAAAGCCTTAGTAAGAACCCTAAGGATAAGTCTAAGCATAGTACACAATCTTAGTGTTTTAGAAATGGCCTTGAATAACCTAGGATAAGACCATAAGCATGAAAATTTTATTCTTGAATTATGTGGTTTCCTATTATAATTAGTGTTGCTAACACTATTCTTCTTGGTTTTAGTCAATGGCTGGAACCCGAAGGAACCGTGTTAATGCGGAATGCGATGGGCAATGCAATGATTGTCCCCTTGAGCAACCAAACGATATGGGAGCTGGAATGAAAAATCTTGTAGCCATGTTCACACAACTTTCTCAAGCTATGAATCATGCAGGATTTCCAAACGAGCAAAGGAGGGAGCAACATTCTGTTGAATCCTTCATGAGGCAGCGTCCACCTTCTTTCAGCGGGTCTACTGATCCATTAGTTGCTGAACAATGGATTAGTACTACTGAAAAGATATTTTCAGTTCTTCAATGTTATGAACATGATTTAGTCATCCTAGCAGTGTATCGTTTGGAAGGAGATGCTGATCAATGGTGGAATCTTGTTAAGAATACGAGGCAAAGGGATGAAATTGAGTCTATGGAATGGGACGAGTTCAAGAACTTATTTTTCAATAAGTACATCCCTCGTATTCTCCGAACAAAGATGGAGAAAGAGTTTCTTGAACTGAAGCAAAGGGATGATGAATCTCTTGGTACCTATGAAGCAAATTTTACAAGACTGGCAAGGTACGCTTCTGGTATTATTATCCAACCCGAGAGTAAGATTGATCGATTCGTTAGTGGCTTAAAACCAAGTCTTCGAAGGGTGTTAGCCATAAGAGACTTCAATAGCTAAGAGGAAATCGTTCGATGTGCTCTCAAAGTCGAGATGGAGATTGGAGTAACCCATCAGTCACATGGGTTTGATAAGAAGAGGAAGATGGAATTCAAAGAAAAATCTAAAGAGCACACAGAAAAGAAGATGAGATTTTCCTTATGCTCAAAGTGTGGAAAGAAACATGGAGGGAGTTGTCTTAAAGGGACAAGTAAATGTTTTAAATGTGGAAAGGAAGGTCATCGGGCATTTGAATGCCGTGATAATGGGAAGAAGATGTCTAATGACGCAAACAAAGGAAGGGATACACAGAATGAACCTACAACACTTCAATGATTCAAGTGCAAGGAGATGGGGCATTATGCCAATCAATGCCCAAATCCAAGGGTTGATGATGATGGTCGACGTCAACAAAATCTTAAGGCTAAAGACAAAGGAAAGTCACATGCAATTTCTATCAGCGATGTGGAGTACGATAACGATGTGGTGAAAGGTAAACTTACCATCCACTCTAAAGTAGCAAATGTTTTATTTGATTCTGGATCCACCCACTCTTTTATTTCTGAAGAATTTTCTAAGGGTATCACCGTATTACCTCAACAATTAGATGTTGAGTTAGCTGTGACAACACCTAATGGCACATCAATCGCATCAAAAGTTTATAATTCTTCTCCGATCGAAGTTTGTGGGAAAGTGCTTCCTGCAAATCTTGTGATCCTTCCTTTAGTGGAATTTGATGTGATTCTTGGCATGGATTGGCTTTCTCTACATGGAGCTCATATCAATTGCCAAAGAAGGGAAGTCACATTTCATACTCCAGATCAATCTACGATCGTATACCAATGCAAGGATGAACATAACCTTCCAGTGGAAATTTCTTCCATCTTATGGGTATTGATCCCACTAAATGAAGGTTATTTATCTCAAATGGTTGGTGAGAAACTCACGATTAAGAATATGCCCATTGTAAGGGAGTTTGATGATGTCTTTCCGGAGGAATTACCGGGTCTTCCACCAAATCGTGAAGTTGAGTTTTCAATAGAACTCGTACCGGGTGCTTTGCCTATTTCAAAGACACCTTATAGAATGGCCCCAATTGAGTTGCAGGAATTGAAGAAGCAACTCCAAGAGAATCTTGATAAGGGATTCATACGCCCTAGTGCGTCACCTTGGGGAGCGCATGTTCTATTTGTTAAGAAGAAAGATGGATCAATGAGACTCTGCATTGATTATCGAGAACTTAACAAGATCACTATCAAGAACAAATATCCTCTCCCACGCATTGATGACTTATTTGACCAACTACGCGGAGCTCAATACTTTTCCAAGATTGATCTTCGTTCAGGGTATCATCAATTAAGGGTCAAAAGGGAAGATATACCAAAGACGGCTTTTCGTACAAGGTATGGACACTATGAATTTATAGTGATTCCATTTGGTCTTACTAATGCCCCTGCTATCTTCATGGATCTAATGAATAGAGTCTTTAGAGACTATCTTGATCAATTTGTGGTAGTCTTTATAGACGATATTCTTGTCTATTCAAAGAGCAAGGAAGAACATGAAGATCACTTGAGAATTATATTGAAGACCCTGAGAAAGGAGAAGCTTTATGCCAAATTTACCAAGTGTGAATTTTGGCTTCAAAAAGTTGCATTTTTGGGTCACATAATCTCAAAAGAGGGGATATCTGTGGATCCAGCAAAAACAGAGGTTATCGAAAGATGGTCGAGACCAACAACAGTAACTGAGATCCGATGTTTTCTTGGTTTGGCTGGATATTATCGACGTTTTGTAAAATATTTTTCACGATTATCTAATCCACTCACCAAGTTGACTCGGAAAGGAGTTAAGTTTGTCTGGACAGAGGAATGTGAAGAGAATTTCAAGGAGTTGAAAAGAAGGTTATCCAGTGCACCTGTGCTCACACTGCCTTGTAGTAAGGTTTGTGATCTACAGTGATGCATCCAAGAAGGGATTGGGGTGTGTTCTTATGCAAAATGATATGGTGATAGCTTATGCCTCACGACAGTTGAAAATCCATGAACAAAATTACCCAACACATGATTTGGAGTTGGCTGCGGTAATCTTTGCATTAAAGATTTGGAGGAATTACCTTTATGGTGAAAGGTGTGATATTTATACTGATCATAAAAGTTTAAAGTATATTTTCACACAAAAGGAGTTGAATATGCGTCAAAGAAGATGGTTGGAGCTGATTAAGGATTATGACTGCTCAATCCATTACCACCCTGGGAAAGCAAACAAGGTGGCAGATGCATTAAGTCGACAAGACCATGCTAGTTTATCCATGATGAGGATCACAAAAGATCCAATATTTATGGATTTACAAAGGATGGATCTTGGAATTATAATGGAAGGGGAAAAATCTTATCTTTCTCAAATGAATGTTCAACCATCTATACATGTGAAGATTAAAGAGGCACAGAAAGAAGATGTCGAGTTACAAAAGAAGGTGAGAAATGTTCCTGAATTCAACCTTGATTGTGATGGGATAATAAAGTTCAGGAATCGGGTTTGTGTTCCTCCCATCCCCGAATTAAAGAAAGAGCTGCTGGATGAGGCTCATAGTTCTTCATTCTCTATTCATCCTGGAAGCACGAAGATGTATAGGGACCTGAAAGAGTACTTCTGGTGGGATGGCATGAAAAGAGATGTTGCTGAATATGTCTCTCGATGCTTGGTTTGTCAACAAGTTAATGCTGAGAGACAGAAGTCTAAGGGGATGTTACAACCATTACCCATACCCGAATGGAAATGGGAAAACATCACTATGGACTTTGTCACAGGACTTCCTAAAACATCCAAAGGCAATAATGCTATCTGGGTCATAGTTGATCGTCTCACAAAGTCTGCACACTTCATTCCTATTAGAGAGGATTTCTCTCTAGATCAGATTGCCAGGATATATGTAAAGGAAGTGGTAAGATTTCATGGAGTACCACTTTCTATTATATCTGATCGAGATCCGAGATTTACCTCGAAGTTCTGGCGAAGTCTTCAGCATACTCTGGATACAGAGTTGAGTTTCAGCACTGCTTATCATCCCCAGACAGACGGTCAGTCTGAGAGAACAATTCAAATCCTAGAAGATATGTTGAGAGCTTGCTCTATGGATTTCAAAGGAGGTTGGGATCAACACCTACCTTTGGTGGAATTTTCTTATAATAATAGCTTTCACTCCAGTATTCAAATGGCTCCTTATGAAGCTCTCTATGGAAAGAAATGCAGGACTCCAACTTGCTGGGATGAAGTTGGGGAAAGAAAGCTATTAGGACCTGATCTCGTTGATGAAATGGCAGAAAAGGTCAGATCTATTCAACAACACATAAGAGCAGCTCAGAGTCGACAGAAAAGTTATGCCGACAACCGAAGAAAAGACCTAGAGTTTGAAGTGGGTGATAAAGTGTTCTTACGAATATCTCCCTGGAAGAGGGTTATGAGATTTGGAAAGAAGGGGAAGTTGAGCCCTAGATATATCGGTCCTTTCGAAATATTGGATCATGTTGGGAAGGTAGCTTACCGATTGGCGCTTCCACCGAATCTCTCTCAAGTTCACGATGTGTTCCATGTATCTCTCCTGAGAAAGTACATACCAGATCCTTCACATGTACTCAGCTCAGAAGTTGTACCGCTGGAGCAAGATCTTTCTTATGAAGAACAGCCGATAGAGATTCTGGATCGTAGCGAAAAAGTCCTACGAAACAAGACCACTCTCTTGGTGAAAGTTTTATGGAGAAACCACCAACTTGAAGAAGCTACATGGGAGCTTGAGGATATGATGAGGGAGAAGTATCCGCATCTGTTTGTTGCAAAGTGATGAATTTCGAGGGCGAAATTCTTTTTAAGGGGGGTAGAATGTAACACCCGAGACTTTTATGTTATATAAATCATCAAAGGAATCTTTTTCTACACAACACTTGCTTTGCTTGCTTTACACGCAATCGCGACCTTCCTCGATAGCTTGCGTCGTACGCAATACCGAGTTTCACTAAACAACAATATACTATTAAAACTAGCCGTTATGAATAGTAATAACCACTTTTTGAAATTTTTTAAATTTTATTTTTCAAAATGGACTTCATTTTTGGACTCAGAATATCGAAATTAGCCTAGGGTGAAATTTTGGTATTTTTCTGAAAACTTTCAATTTTTGATGAATAGTGAAACCACTAAGTGGTAGGTTAAAAACTGAATTTTGCATAAAACTTAATTTTACCGCTTCTGTGATTGGAATTTCGAAAATCCGAGAGACACGGTTAATATCAAGGACTAAAATGTGGTTCAATGAGATGAAAATAATTTTTTGGTGAATAGTAACTTTTTACTTTTTTTACCGCGGTTAATAGTAAATAGGGTAACTAAGGGTAAATATGATATTAATATTACCCTAACACATGTCCTAATTATATTGGACAAGTTTAATTCGACCAAAAACAAACTTAGGAATAAAATATGACCATTTAGGCCCACTTGGATTAGATTAGGACATTTATTATTAATTTATTTAAAGAAGGGTTAAAATAGTTAAAATCAAAGTTTAATATGTAAATCATTTTTAATATGGGGTTATACATAAGATAAATTCAATTTTAAATATTCATTAGAAAGCTAAAAAGATTTCCTACATGATGATATTTTATTTGTAATTTGTAGACATCGAATAATGTAATTTATTTATGACACAAAGATGATGCAGTAATTATCTTATTAATGAAATATTGACATAATTGATGTTATAAACACCAAAATAAATGTAATTTGAGACTTTTTATGAATTCAACTAATTTTATAGGTTACTATGATATATTAATGTTGATTTAATCAACTTGGTTCGAACATATAATTCTTTTATGACTTTCACAAAAATCATATATCAAATAGTGTCAAAATTGACACAAAATAGTTTTTAAATCAAATATTATATTATTAATTGTTATTTTATTCCTAAAAATCTAAGGTTCGGCCAAATGACTTAGATAAGGATATATATTTTAATAATATACAATTTGGGGTTCGTTTGGCATGTTATAGTAAGTGTATTAACCATATAGTGAAAGAAAACAAAAAGACATGGTAAAAGATAAATTATTTAACTTAGAGTTAAATCTAATTGATAAGGTTAAAATAATACCCTAAAATTGTCTAAATCCTATTGGTTGATAGGATTTCGACCCTTCCCCACTTTATCTTAGAAATAAGACCCTTTGGAACCATTATAAACCGATTTTGACTTTAATATAAAATAATATTTTGAGATATTCCTAAGGTGCCCCTCTCCTCCCTTATAAAAGGGCACCTCCTCCCCCTCCTCCGCACACCAAATTGATCACTCAAGCTCGGCCAACCCCTGCCATTTTCTCCTCTCCACTTCCCTAGAATAATCCTAGAGGTCCTGGTCTTCTCCAAAGACCAATCGTAGTTCCTTAAGTGGAGGATTCAAAGAGGCGTTCCAAAGAAGAGGTAATATCCATTACCAATCTTTTCAATTTCTTTCTTCTTCAACTTCTTCTTCTTTAGTTGTTTCATGATAAAGTAATAACATAAGTATTACTTACATACTGATATGTTATTATAAATATGAAACAACCCTATTTCACCTTCTATCCATCCTACGGAAAAATGAAATCACCACGCGTGCGTACGTACGGAATACCGTCTCCACGCCGTGGTGTAATCTATTTTCCACCATCACCTTACAAGGATGGTTATAATGGTGTAATGAGTAACTAAATATGATTATTATGAAGTAATATTGATACTGAAATAATATATATATACTCCAATACAATTCCACGATCATAGGAATGATATCACCGCGCGTGCGTACGTACGGAATACCGTCTCCATGTCGTGGTGTAATCTATTTTCCACCACCACCTTACATGGATGGGTATAATGGTGTAAAGAATAACTATACATAGTTATTAAAACATCATATTGATTCTGATATATTGTATAATCCACTCCAATTCAATTCAATATTTATGGAAATGATATCATCGCTCGTGCGTACGTACGGACTACCGTCTCCACGACGCGATGAGATTCATTCTCCATGTTAACCATTTAAGAATGATTATAATGTATATATAAGAAATAATAATGAAATATATGACATTATAAAGCTACTGGATTTATGTATATATATACATATGTATGTCATCTACTTACTTCCATTTCAAGACAATAAGGAAAGGAAAACAGCGTTCATGCGTACGTACGGACTACCGTCTCCATGAACGGTGTTTTTCATTTTATTTATCTACCTATTATATATATATATATATATACTGAATATATATGATATATAAATCATATTTTATATTCTGGAAGTAAGTAAATCATGATATAAGTAATAATGATGTCAAGAACAACAAGTCAAAAAACCTACGATAAATGAAACGATTTTACCCAAAACGCTTCTTTAACATGGAATTTACAAAAGAACGGGTAATATAATGTCATAAGTGAACCATATATGATATCATAACAATGAATATGATTCCGTAATAAGTCAATAACATGATTTAAATCATTATACAGGAGGTTCGGACACTTACAAAGCAAGTCGGACCTAAGGTAAGGGAAATATCACAATCTCATTTTTATCCGAGATTGTTTATTCGTAAGTATTTACTGGGGTGTATTTTATCATCCACATCCATGTTCCCTCAATATGAAATATTATTTCCATCCACTTGCAATAGTTTAAATCCAATTTTACCCTTAGGTGAGTTTTTAGTAAAGAATATGAAAGGAATCTTTTGTCGTTTTTCCGTACGAGGTACTTTTTGACTTTTCCGACAAAAGTACGAAGAATGTTTTTTTTAACTTATACGGCATGAATGGATTTTTAAAACATTATTTCCAAGAAGCTTCCTTTACAAGTTTTCAAGTTTATTTTTAATCAACTTCTTTTATTTTAAAGTCATATGACATGTTATGAAAGGAAAAAAATGTTTTTAAAGTAGAAAGGATATTTTTCTTAAGAATGGAGTTCAAGTATTTTATCAAAATTATTTTCCATCTAAGATAATAAAAGGGTTCTGTTTTTACCACTATTATTACATGGATTTGATTATGTTGTGATGGAAACATTTTTATGAATTCCTTTATCTTATATGAATTGTTTTATGAAGTCATGTTGTTTAAGAATCCCATTTTTATTACATGGGTTATGCGATGATGAATGATTTATGATTATGTGGCACACATAAGAAAGGATTCATTATAAGATGGGTGGGACCTATATCTCCCTCCAATGCATTGGGTAAAGATTTTATATCTCATGAGATAGACATGGCTAGAACGGAAGGTTATTTCGGTTCAGTGATACAGGACTGAAACGAGGAGTGAACTCGGTTCAGAAAGGGACTTTGTCCACTAAGATAGTCTTGGCGATGAGTCATGACTAACAAGAAATGATTTTCCATGATTATGTGTGCATGCCACAAAGTTTCAAGTTTTATGTTATGATTTTGGGGATCTCATTTTCACTCCTATGATTTGTTCCATGTTAAGATATTATGATCTCTTTTGCAGGTTATGATTTTCAAAAAGATATGATATGATTTTTATTTTCTTTATTTGCCTTGCTGAGCATTTGAGCTCACCCTTTTATGTTTTCTTTTCCCCAGGTCAGGAAGATGGATATTAAGTAGAATATGCTAAAAGGGACCCTAGATATGATGAAATAAATGGGAGACACTGTAGAAGATTTATGAACCAGTTGTTTATGTTTCCCAGTTTCTAAAGGCACTATACCTATACGGTCCTTTGTAGTTTTATCATATGTTGTAATAAGTGTGCTTCAATTTTTGAAGTATTAAAAATGTATGTAAAGTATGGGTCGTTATAATTATATTCTGCATAAAAATACGAAAAAATGTCTTTATACTAACCCATGATTCATGTTTTTTTCTCTATCTTATCATTTCCATGAATCTATAGGTGCAATGGACCAGATCTTCTTCTACTATTCAAAACATGTGGAGTATCCAGGTTGGTATGTCTTTGATCATGGGACTTGTATGCATTGTGATGTGAATGATTTCTATTCCAATGAAATTTCCAATGATGTACAATGGGAAGATATTCTCCTACATAATGATTCCCTCATCTTCCTCAGAAAATGATATGATGGCTTGATTGGTAGACCTTGGGTTCATTTCCTATCATAGGTGGCATGATGTCCCCAAGAAGGTGGGGTGGATTTGGCACCGAGGAAAGACATTGTTTTCTTTGTTATCTTTACTGCATTTTCATTGTATACATCAAAGAATATTACCCTGATGAGGGTGTAGTGGATGGAGGGGTGTGGAAACCAATGGTAGATCTTTCTATCTTCAATAGTCAATGATGAAACCATGGAAATGAGATAATACCATTCATGTCAACTAATCATCATATTTATGCCTCTTGTAGACAAAATATTATTTAACTTAACCAGACCCTTCACTATTAGTATCCATGTTAGTTAAGATATGTTCCACCTATACTATAAAATCACCCAACATGATGAAACCATCATCCACATTTTCTCATAACCAATCATTGAACATTTATAAAACATTGATTGTGTGTCTAAGGATCCCGTAATATGAGAAATTATCATGGAGGATAGCTCGTCTATTATCCAATGGCCTCTTTCAATATATAAATTCCATGACTCCTTAATCTATTATGTAGATAAAATATCCAAATAACAATGAATCCTTGGATTAATATGATCAACAACATCTGTTAGAGACGACCATTTTGGGAGCTTGGATTTGAATGGGGGTCCGACACCCATTTCAATGTTTAGAAAGACACCCTTGTAAGGGTGGATCATGAAGTTTCTTTTTTGGGAAATGATACACCTAGTAGGGTTTTACATGGGGATACTCTTACGTAAAAGTGACCAATAGGTGTACTGACACAAGAAACTCTTCATTGATAATGGTGGAAATATCTTCTTTTTTATGTCTCTTGAAGTGCATTGAAATGGTAAATTAGTGTGATTATTGTTTAATATGTTTCATAGATTCCTCTATATGAAAATAATTTTCAAATAACTCCTTGTATCTAACTTGGTAAATCTGAGTGATGATGGTAGGGACTATCTCCACATTAATTTTATCTGCACACATTGAAATTAGATTCTCTTAGGACAACAACATGTCGAGTTGATCTTTTAGGTCCTTCCACCAGATTAAAAATGATGTAACATTATCATCATGTCTTAATTTTCACTTTAAAAGGTTTATTGTAAATTTATTAGATGTGATAGTGCTGAATTGGATGTGGAAATTCCTTTATATTGATTCAAAATCAGCAATTGACCATATATGTAGTTGTCTATACTGGATAATTGTATGAACTTCTTGTTTTGGAACAAATCCTTATATTTTGTCTACCTCCATTTGTTTCATGTTCCCACTATTGGTCCAAACCTTGAAATAATATGTAATATTTTCTACATATGGTCTCCCATCTCATTGTAAATGAAAAAATAGGATTTTAAAATACTTCTGCAGCATAGATTTTCACAACGTATGTTGGGTATAGCTTTTAGTCAGTTGGTCATTCAAAAAAGCAGTTTTAAAATTGTTTAAAATGATATGTGTGGAAAGGTATCAAGTCACTGTGTTGATGGTATTTTTAAACCAAATCATTGATCATATAATCAACATGGGGAGAGGGCTAATTGGTTTGAGGAGTGATACAACCAAGATCTTGAGGAAGGTAATCATGTTGTTCATGCAGGTTCAATGACTCATACATTGTTATATTTACATATCCAATATCTTCTACTCTAGGAGAACGTAATGGTTTACTTTGATTAGGAATTATTATCTAGTCTAGTAGGAAAACATTTCACACTAGTTCAGAGATGGGGTCCCTTATGGAATTTATGTCATCTGGGTGCCTCTTAGCGATGAGTTTCACAGCAAAATTTTTGTATTCCTCAATTTGATGAGGTATGGTTTATAGTGTTGGTCCCCTCTATTAAATATGTGTGACCTCTAATGAGATAAAAGGTTTCAAAAGTCCCATTCTCATGTTTTTTCACCTTCAAGAGGGAAAAAATGAAATAATATAGGGGATATTCATCCGGATATCCTTCCATTATTAATGAGTGAAGAAATCATACATAGGGTCTGGATTGTATAGTGATTCTGCATGGTTAGGATTTCCATATCACGACCTAAACTAGTAGAAATGTTACTATAATCATCTCGTAGTTTTTCACATAATTATAAACAATGGTGGTAGTCAGAGTGGAACCTTCATCATGGGAAGATAAAATGTAATATTTCTAGTTAGAGATGAAATAGATAGAAACATATTGTTCACCACTATTGATTTGTAAATTTTTAGATGAATCATTAATTTACTAAAGGATAATAGTGGTAATTTTGGATCATATTTTTAATGTATATATTTTTATTCATGTGACTCACAGAGATGAGCCACTGGGTTCGATGTAATCTCAACCCTTTTGAATTGATGGTCTATTTCATTAATATGATCATGAAATCCACGGTAGGAAAACATATTATCATAGAGGTGATTTAGTGTCATCCATATAATTTTGTGGAATCACAATCCTTGATACCATTTAAGGGACTATACGATATCAATGTTTAGAGCTTTACAGATCCAAAACACCATTGATAGTTGGTTGGTGACCGAGATCTCCCATATAAACTTTTTTATATAAGAATTGTATTTCCATGTATCTTCCAAACCCAAATTTGTGTTCTATGATATTTGGGTGGAGACACTAACATATATTGGTTCTAATTTTGGATTTTTGGGAGTTGAGTCACAAGATGAGTCAACTGTCTACTACATGATGTAATGTCTTTCATGGGTGCTGCCAACCTCAGTATCAATTCACTATAAGATTATTATTCAACACTATCACATATGAGAGGGTTGTATAATAAATTTGTGTCTTGGTAGATGTCATGAACCCACCCATGTGGGCTGTAAACCGATCACCCCAATCGATCTGCAACATGGCCTGAGAGGTGTTCCTCATCCTCCCGGGGTGGCATAAAGCACCTGGTAATCAATAGAGGACAATTGGTAACAATTTTTCCCAGTGAAATTAAATAAAGTAGCAGAAAGAAAATTGAACAATGAAAATAAAATAAAAAACACAAAAGAAATAAAAATAAACAACAACCGAATAACTGAACAAGACCAAAACTCTTCATGACTCTGAGAGTGTCTCACCAGTCCACAACCAACTCTCTCTCATGGTGAGCAAGGTCGAGTCAAAAAATGAAATTGGAACATAAAATAGGAAAACACTATAGGCATGAGTATTAAAACTCATTAAGAGGGCCCAAAAAACTATTCCAAATGAACTACTTTTAAAAAAAGAATTTACAAAATCCAGGTTTGAACTAAATTATATAAAATATGGGTTTCAACACACACTCATTCATTTCTAGAACAAATAACAGCCCATTTAACATTTAAATTTAAATAAAAGATTAATATTTGAAAAGAATAGGTGTATCCAATTATAAAACATTTTTGAAAAAAATTTACAAATCCAAATTTTAGTTGTTAGTCAAAAGGGAAACCACACCCAACACACAACACACACAATGGGAAATGGAAAAAATAATTGGCACACATGGGACATAAACTGAACTACACTGCTCAATCATATATCACATACAAATAAATACTAAAGAAAACATTGTTTGATCCTTGGATATTGGGAGCAATCCATAATGTACTATACATTTGACTCATCTTGAAGGCATGACCTAATTAATGATGCCATAACACCCAAATGCCCAGTGTTTCCATGCATGGACTAACCGAGGGGCCCAATCCCATAGCACGGATGACAGAACACCACTCTATTATGGGCCACTAGCCAGTGTGTAGTCTAAACAAGTGCATCAATCATTCTCAAAAGATTCACTTATTATGGCAAGTTTCCATGTCAACACATGCAATAAAAAGGGGTGAGTCCACAATGTAAATCAACCAGTTACGATGCACAAACATCACACACAAATCACAAAATCAACGAATGCAAAAATATCACCATTATTCACCTCAAATTATGTTTTCCAAAATTATTTATTTTATTAATGTGCCAAACATGGCTTCACCAACTTTAAAGAAACACCTCATTTATGAAATCCATTTAGGAAAGTCGAACACATTTCCACCCAAGACTTTCTTTAAAAGAATCACAATTTACTTATAAAGACCAACTGGGCATTTTATACAAACTAATTATAAAACCCCAATCTTCAACGGTACGCTTCTCATTGAATAATACAGTAGCGTGTGGTGTATGCAACTTCGAGTTCTTACACACACCATGACCAATCAAAGTAGCCATTATGAATAGTAATACCCGATTTTTGAAATTTTATAAATGTTATCTCTCAAAATGGACTTCATGTTTGGATTCGTAATATCGAAATTATCCAAGGGTGAAATTTCGGTACTTTTCGGATAACTTTCACATTTGATGAATAGTGAAAATTGCTAAATTTTAATTAAAAACTACTTTTTAATAAAAATAATTAATAGAGATAAATAATAAATTTTATTGCTTTAAAATTATTTTTAGAATATATTTTTACCATTTAATCCAATTATGGTCATTGGACATAATTTCACATTTAAACTGAACAGAAACAAGTGTCAATCTTTTGATATTTATTGTTTCTTAAAAACTAGCATTTTGTTTTACAGCTGGAATTAATTTTAAATTAATAAATAAACCTTCTATGTTTTGAATTTGGTAAAATATACTTCATTATTGAATTAGTAATATCAAAATTATCTTAGGGTAAATTTTTGGTATTTTTCTTAAAACTTTCGATTTTTGATGAATAGTGAAAAACACTAAGTTACTGTTTAAAACCAGATTTTTATATAAATAATTATTTATACTATTTAAATTTATTTTTGGTCAAAATAGATACATAATACCTATATAAATTCAATGTAATTCATTAGTGTTAGTTTATAAAAATTTTAGATATATAAACACTTTATTGAACATTTTCACGGTCTTTTACCCAACTACTAAGAGAATTTGTAAATTCACATAAAACTTAATTTTACCACTTCTGTGAGGGAAATTTTGAAAATATGAGATACACGATTAATATCAAGGAGTAAAATTTGGTTCAATAAGATAAAAATAATTTTTGGTGAATAGTATTTGTTTTCATTTATTTGCCACGGTAAAAAGTATATAGGGTAATTAAGGGTAAAATGATATTATTATTACCCTAACACATGTCCTAATTCTAATGGATAAGTTTAATTCGGCCAAAAATAACCTTAGGAATTAAATATGACACTTTAGGTCTTCTTGGAATAGATTAGGACATTTATTATTATTTAATTCAAAGGCGAGTTAAAAGAGTTAAAATCAAAGTTTAATAACTGAAACATTTTAAATATAGGTTTATACATAAGATAAATAAGATTATAAATAATATTTAGAAATCTAAAAATATTTTCTACATAATGGTATTTTATTTATAATTTTTAGACATTAAATTATTAAATTTATTTATGACACAATGCTGATGTAGTAATTACCTTATTAATGAAACAATCAAATAAATGGTAATATAATTATTAAAATAAATATAATTTCAAACTTTTTATGACATCCACGAATTATATAGGTAAATATTACATGTTAGTATTGACTCAATGTATTTTTTTGGATGTAATAATTTTGTTATTATTTAAAAAAAACAAATACCAAATAGTGTCAAAATTGACATAAAATAGTTTTTTTTCGAAACGTATTATAATAATAATTTATATAATGGTCCTAAAAATATAATATTTGGCGGAATGACTTATATAATAATATATAAAACATCAATGAATCAATTAGAGTTCGATTGATAGTATATTTTATGTTTATTAACCATATATTGTTGGAATACAAGAAGACTCGGTAAAAGTTAACATATTTAACTTAGAGTTAAATCTAAATGATATGGTTAAAATGGTAACCTAACCTTGTCTAAAACCTATTGGTTGAGTTTTTCTCGACCTATCCCCACCTTATACTTTAAATAATAATCTTTGGAGCTATTAGAAACCGAATATGAATTTATTATAAAAAAATATTTTATGTTTTTTAAGGTGCCTCTCACCTCTCTTATAAAATGGAACTTCCACTTATCTCTAATTCAGACCTTCTAAGCCATTTGGATCAGCCAAACCCTTCCAAAATACAATATCAAATATCCTCCCGTCATTTTAGAGGCCTTAGTTTGATTATAATTCCATCCTATGAAGCCGTTTTTATCAAATCAAAAGGAAGAACCCGAAGAAGAGGTAATGATTTCACCACCCACTTCCAAGTTCCTTTCTTCTTACACATCCTTTTTCTTTGTTGTTTCCATTATAAAATTTTAAATCCATTATATTCTATGTACTGTGATTTTATTATAATTATTTTACAACCAAATTCATTATTCTATCCACCCTTTGTATGACATGTCACCATACGTGCGTACGTACGGCTTACCGTCTCCACGTCATGGTGTAATTGATATTCAATACATTATAATTTTGATGGGTATAATAATGATGTGTATTTGATGTAAATAATAAATATAACATGGTAAGTATTCTGTATATATTATAAACCATCAAATTATATATTATATTAATATCAAAAGAATGATATTTTCTCTGGTGCGTACGTACGGATTACGGTCTCCACGACGCGATGAGATTCATTTCCAAGTTCACCATTCATCAACGATTATAAAAATATATATTACTAATAAGTATGTAATATATGACATAATAATGCTACTAGAAATATATATATTTATATATATAAGTATTTATGTACTTACATATATCTTATTCACTTACTTCCGTTCAATACTATATAAAAACAGAAACAACATTTACGCATACGTACAGACTATCGTATCCATAAGCAGTGGTTTCCATTTCATATATACGTCTATTATAAAATTTTATATTCTAAATATATATGATATGTAAATCAATTATTATATTCTGGAAGTATTTAAATCATGATCTATGTGATACAATCAAGAGTAACAAGTTAAAACACGTACGATAAAGAAAGCGACTATTACCCGAAATATTAATATAACATGGAAATTATTATTAAATAGGTAGTATAATGTCATAATTGAATAATATATGATATCATAAATATTAATATGGTTCTGGTATAATTTAATAACATACTATAGTCTTCATACAGGAGGATAAACGTACCCTTGACTAAAGGAAAGTGCAAGGTAAGGGGTTTTTATCTCACTCCTTGTTCCCGTGAGATTCATGTCATATCACCACTATTACATTTTATGTGGTGTATGTAATGCCCATAATTGTATTCTATGTTTAATACACTTTAATTTATGTGTATATACATATTCATGGTATGATACCTCTTTCATGGGTTTTATGTCTCGTAAGTTACCAAATTGGTAAGGGTTAATTTCACAATATCTTTATTATCAGAGGTTTTTTTTACCTAACTATCTACTGAGACATATTTTTTATCAATGTACATGTTTTATGAAAGAGTTTTCAAAGGTATTATTTTAAGGGACTTTTTACTAAAACTTCATTTCAAATGTTTTAAATATTTATTCTTCTAAATCTTTCAGATTAATGTCCATGTATTCAAAATGGGTTTTTAAGGATTTATTTATACGGACATGAATGTTTTTAAAATGATAATTCCTTTCAAAAGTTTCATAGTGGTATGGGACACTTTGATTCAAAAATGACTTTAAATGACTTATTTTCCAAATTGTGTGACTTTTAAATGATTTAAAAAAAAGTGACATTTCTCTCAAATAGTTTTGATTTCCTCTATTTAAACATCCTTTGATAAATTTTACATTTTTTTGAAGTTGATTTATTATGATACAAATCATCGATTTTCTATTTAAGTTTTTGTGACATGTTTGCCTATGGATGAGTTATTTTTATGCCAACAATGGTTTATGATTAATGTTTTGGCTTTTCGTATGCTTGTTTTAATATGAATCTTTATTTTATATTTCATCCTCTTCTTAAGATGAATGTGTTGGACTAGTATGCTCTGGGTTGGGGTCCGGTTACAACAGACCCTCTGGGATGGTGTCCGGTTATTAGAGGCACTCTGGGTTGGTGTCCAGTTATTAGAGGCACATTGGGTTGGTGTTCGGTTATTAGAGGTACTCTAGGTTGGTGTCCATTTATTAGAGGCCCTCCGGGTTGGTGTCCGGTTATTAGAGGCACTCCGGGTTGGATTCCAGTTACAGAGGCTCTCCAGGTTGGGTTCCAGTTAGAGTTATCCCTTAGGTCTTGGCACGAGGCCTTGACATAGAAATTAAATTTCTGCATTATTCATTCCATCATTATGAATGTAGTTAGTGATATTGAATGTGATTATTCGACTACTAGAATATCCATGTGAATAATTAAATGACATTACTTCATTATATTTTTTCCAAATTATGCTGACGTTCAATTTTAAATGGATTTTGTTTTAGTTATACATTTACTTAAATGTTTATGCTTATTTATAAAAGTTTCCGCTGTATTGTTATCTTTACTGAGCATATGAGCTCACCCCTTTCTACATTTTATTTTTCCCAGGATTCCAAGAAGTGTATAGTGATTGATATTCAGGGTTACGCCAAGGGAATAATGGTGTTCATGGATGATAATTTATGTTGTTTTTTATGTTATGAAGTGTAATGTAACATTCATGTATGTAATCTATTTTCCAAGACTGCAAAAATAATCGTTCCTTCCAGACTTGATTCCTTGTAATCATGACAATGTATTAAAATAATGCACCGACTCTGGGTAACTGGTGTCGGGGCGTTACAGTTGGTATAAGAGTAAGTTTAGCAATAACCTTGAATTCTTGATTATGATAAACTCTGATTAGAGAACATAGCCCTAAGACAGACTTTGAGGATTAGTATTGAAGAACTTCTTAGAATTTTGGTATTGAATATATTTTTTGAGTTTTCTGAGAAACACATCCCTGTCTGGATATGAGCAGGTAGAGGTGGCTCTGGCAAAGAGGTACGTAGGGGTAAAACCCAAAAACACCACTTTGAGCTAGACTCGAACGGGAACAGGTTCATGACAATGGGCCTTGTTGCACTCTTGGTTATGACACTCACGGGGGATATGCTTAGGATAATTCTCATTTTCTTTACAAACCATTATGAAGGGCTTATGAGTATATACTTTCTCAATGTAAACATTTTTATGATTATGGATTATATCCATAAAATGTTTAATTTATGTTAAGTGTTTTACAAGTTCGGGATTAGGTATTTCTATTCATAAACTAATCTAGTGAATGCCATTATTTATAAATGGCACCCAGTAGATGGAATGTGACCTCCAACAATACACATGATCCAAAGAGTAAGAAGGATCATATCTTTCATGGTCTTAAGCCAGAATCTATAAGGGAAATAGTATCCCATGTATGATCATCATATGAATAAATAGTATCATGTGTTGATAAGATAAGTAAATAATTTTCAGAGTCCTATGGCTTTGAAGGGAAGCCATAGAAGGAAAGGATGGTAGAGAGAAGTACAGATAAAGGGAATAAGGTAAAGAAGGTTTTTCCCTTATGTGATAATTGTAGAAAGAATCACAATGGAAAATTCTTGAAGTGAATGGGAGTATATTATAAGTTTAGAGAAAAAGGACACCAAGTATATGACTGCAAGGGTAAGAAAAAGGATTCAAATGTACAATGATTTATCTGTAAAGAGTCTGGACACTACGCGTACCAATTTCCCAGTCATCAGACTATACTGCAAATGGTGCTATTGGATAATAATCAAGTTATGATACTACCACAGATGAAGAGGAATGACTAGTGTTATTATGTTTTTTATTTTGTAATTATTTCATTGAAGTGTTGTATCAATGTTGTACTGGAAATAAATAAGGATTGTACTGTAGTACTATTTCATTTAGGATTTGATATTTTATGGTACTATGAAAAGTGACTCTACAACGAGTTAATATTTTTGTAAATTACATAGTTGAAGGAAAGATAAAACTTACTATGGTCCTAATATTGATGTACTGATTTTGGAATAAGATATGGTTGATTTGGGTAAATTATATTTGATATTCATGACTGCCATGAAACTGATTAAGGATTTGTATATTCCATCATTATTGGAGTTTACAACATTTTTGGATGGATGAAGTATATCCAGTATTATATAAGGAATAAGGGAGCATGAATGTAAAGAATAAGGTTTTATGGAAATTCAGGATGTTCCAGTGTTTTAAAAGAAAACATTATGAAGGCATTCACATGCTATTATGGGGTAAAAAGGATCTATATTATGTTTACCTTTAATATAAATTTTGGACTGAGAGTTTACATAAGTATTTTGGATAAGACTAATGGTTGGAAGGTAATATATTTGAATTTTTTTTTGGATTTTTATAAAAGGACAACACGCAGACTGTGTGACGACCCATCGCGTCGGACAAAGCTGCAGTAATTGAACCCACAACCATAATGCAATTGGGATTTATTTCCTACAACTGGACTACGAAATGTTCCTAGATGGTATAATTTAGTTTCTTTTTTTAAAAGGTCTGATATGTGAATTATAATATTCATTATATTTGAAACCCTATTTGATTAGGATAAATAGATTATTATTGAGTTGTATTATGTTTTTGGGTGAAAGATGAGTTTGTGGTAGAAATTTATTAATGGATAAAACTCTAATTATAAAATAATTATATCTCCTTATGATCTTATGCAATCTCATAAATAAATTCCTCAACATTAGGAAAATAAACATAGAACAAAAATGTTGTCCTAGATGGTACCTTAGATAATCACAAATGTATGGTTTTGGGATTGTTGGCCTTTTTATAGCCATGTTCTCTACCACTCTCCATCAGATATTTATTGTTAGATTTCTATTCCATATACATATTTTCCTACATGGATCCCTTGTATCTGTTATTTTTTGTAAGCTTCATACTTACCACTCTTTATTTTCAATAGAGGCCTCATTAATCCATTTTTTGATGTGGGATTTCAACTAAGATATTTTGAAATGTCAACCCCATGTTTTCAATACCGAGTATATTTTTCGAGGATGCAATTTAATTAAGGATGGGAGAATTTATCACCCCAAACTTCGATGATACACTTCTCTTTGAATAGTTCAGTAGCGTGTGTTGTACGCAACTTTGAGTTCTAATACACACCACGACCAATCAAAGTAGCCGTTATGAATAGTATAACCCAATTTTTTAAATTTTATAAATTTTATCTCCCAAAATGGACATCATTTTTGGATTTGGAATATCTAAATTAGCCAAGGGTGAAATTTTGGTACTTTTCAGATAATATTCATATTTTCATGAATAGTGAAAATTACTAAATTTTAATTAAAAACAACCTTTTTAATCAAAATAATTAATAGTGATAAATAATTAATTTTAGTGGTTTTAAATTATATTTAGAATATATTTTTACCATTTAATCCAATTATGGTCATTGGGCATTATTTCACATTTAAACCGCACATAAATAAGTGTCAATCTTTTGAGATTTATTGTTTCTTAAAAACATGCATTTTGTTTTAGCAGCAGGAATTAATTTCAAATTAATAAATGAAACATCTATGTTGTGAATTTGGTATAATAGTCATCATTATTGAATTATTAATATTAAAATTATATTAGGGAATTTTTTTTTCATTTTTATGAAAACTGTCATTTTTTGATGAATAGTGAAAAACACTAAGTTAATGTTTGAAACCAGATTTTTATTTAAATAATTATTTATATTATTTTAATTTATTTTAGGTCAAAATAGATACATAATACTTATATAAATTCAATATAATTTATTGGAGTCAGTTTATAATAATTTTAGATATATAGTAATTTTATTGAACTTTTTCAACGTCTTTTACCCAACACCTAGGAGAATTTGTAAATTCACATAAAACCTAATTTTACCACTTCTGTGAGTGGAATTTCAAAAATCCAAGAGACATGGTTATTATCAAGAATTAAAATGTGGTTCAATAAGATTAAAATAATTATTGGTGAATAGTAACTTTTTACTTTTATTCACCACGATAAAAAGTAAATAGGGTAATTATAGCTAAAAATGATATTATTATTACACTGAAACATGTCCTAATTCTATTGGACAATTTTAATTCGACAAAAAACAACATTATAAAAAAAATATGACCCTTTAGGTCCTCTTGGATTAGATTAGGACATTTATTATTATTTAATTCAAAGAAGAGTTAAAAGAGTTAAAATCAAAGTTTAATAACTCAAACATTTTTAATATTGGGTTATACATAAGATAAATTCGATTATAAATATTAATTAGAAATAAAAAAATATTTCCTACATAATGGTATTTCAATTATTATTTTTAGACACTAAATTATCAAATTTATTTATGAAACTATGATGATGCAGTATAACATTATAAATGAAAGAATCAAATAAATGGAAATATAAATATTAAAATAAATATAACATCAAAGTTTTTATGACATCCACGAATTTTATTGGTGAATATGAAATGTTAGGATTGATTAAATGAATTTTATTTTGAATTAATCATATATTTATTATTTATCAAAATAAGAAATACCGAATAGTGTCAAAATTGACAGAAAATTGTTTTTAAAACAAATATTATATTATTAATTGATATATTGGTCATAAAAATCTATGGTTCGGCCAAAATAATTATATAATAATATATATAACATTAATGAACCAATTGGTGTTCTATTGGTAGTATATAGTTCGTTTATTAACCATATAGTGTAACAATACAAGAAGACACGGTAAAATTTAAATTATTTAACTTAGAGTTAAAATAAAATGATAAGGTTAAAATGGTAACCTAAACTTGTCTAAACCCTATTTGTTGAGTTTTTTTCAACATATCCCTACTTTAGACTTCAAATAATCAACTTTGGAAATATTAGAATCTAAATATGAATTTATTATAAAAACATATTTTATGTTTTTTCTATGGTGACCCTCACCCCTCTTATAAAAGTGCACTCACCATTTTCTCTAATTAACACCTACTAAGAAATTTGGATTAGCAAAACCCTACCCAAATACATTCTCAAAAATCCTCCCCTCATCCTAGAGTCATTATTTTGATCATAAAGCCAACCTAAGGTGTTGTTCTGATCAAATCAAAAGGAAGAACCCGAAGAAGAGGTAATGATTTCACCACCCTCTTTCAAGTTCCTTTCTTCTTCCACTTCCTTTTTCTTTGCTGTTTCCATTCAAAAATAGTAACTCTTGTATATTATATATACCGTGATGTTATTATAATTATGGTACAACCATATTCATTATTCTTTCTAGCCTTTGAATGCCATGTCACCATATGTGTGTACGTACAGCTTACCATCTCCACGTCATGGTGTAATTGTTATTCAATACATTATTATTTGGATGGGTATAATAATGATGTGTATTTGATGTAAATAATAAATATGTTATTATAAGGATTATATATATATTATATAACATCCAATTATATATTATATTAATATCAAAAGAATGATATTTTCGCTCGTGTGTACGTACGGATTACCGTCTCCACGACGCAATGATATTCATTTCCAAGTTCACCATTCATCAACGATTATAAAAATTTATATTACTAATAAGAATGTAATATATTACATAATAATGATATTTTAAATATATATATTTATATATATTAGTATTTATGTACTTACATATATCTTATTCACTTACTTTCATTCAATAATATGTAAAAACGGAAACAACGTTTATGCGTACGTACGGACTACCGTCGCCATAAGTGATGTTTTCCATTTCATATATACGCCTATTATAAATTTTTATAATCTAAATATATATGATAAGTTAATCATGTTTTATTCTCTAAAAGTATTTAAATCAATATCTATGTGATACAATCAAGAGTAACAAGTTAAAACACGTATGATAAAGAAAGCGATTATTACCCGAAATATTAATATAACATGGAAATTATTATTAAATGGTTAGTATAAAGTCATAAATGAATAATGTATGATATCAAAAATATTAATATGGTTCTGGTAAAATTTAATAACATAATATAGTCTTCATACAAGAGTTTAAACGTACCCTCGACTAAAAGAAAGTGCAAGGTAAGGGGTTTTTATCTCACTCCTTATTCCCATGAGATTCATGCCATATCCCAACTATTACCTTTTGTGTGGTGTATGTTCTTCCCATAATTGTATTCCATGTGTAATACACAATAATATTTGTGTATTTACATATTCATTGTATGATAACTCTTTCATGGGATGTATGTTTCGTAAGTTACCAAATTGGTAAGGGTTAATTTCACAATCTCATTATTATCCAAGTTTATTTTTACATATGTATCTAATGAGACATATTTATTATCCATGTATAGGTTTTATGAAAGAGTTTTAAAAGGGATTATTTTAAGGGACTTATTACTAAAACATCTCTTCAAATGTTTTAAATATTTATTCTTCTAAATCATTCTCCTTAATGTCAATGTATTCAAAATGGGGTTTTAATATGTATTTATATGGACATGAATGTTTTTAAAATGATAACTCCTTTCAAAAGTTTCAATGTGGTATGGGACACTTTGATTCAAAAATGTCTTTAAATGACTTCTTTTAGATATTTTGTGTCTTTTAAATGATTTCAAAAAAAGAGATATTTCCCCAAATAGTTTTGATTTCATCAATGTCAACATCCTTTGAAACATTTTACACTTGTTTGAAGTTGAATTATTATGATACAAATCTTCCATATTGTATTTAAGGATTTGTGATATTTTTGACTACAGATGAGTTATTTTTATGCCATTATTGGTTTATGATTAATGTTTTGGCATTTCGTATTCTAGTTTTAATACAAATATTTATGTTATATTTCATCCTCTTCATAAGATTAATGTATTAGACTAGTATGTTCCGGGTTGGGGTCCGATTACAGCAGACCCTCTTGGTTGGTGTCCGGTTATTAGAGGCACTCCGGGTTGGTGTCTAGTTATTAGAGGCACTTCGAGTTGGTGTCCGGTTATTAGAGGCACTTCGGTTTGGTTTCCAGCTATTATAGGTAGTCTGGGTTAGTGCCCGGTTATTAGAGGCACTCCGAGTTGGAGTACGGTTACAGAGGCTCTCCGAGTTGGGTTCTGGTTAACGTTATCCCTTAGGTCTTTGCACTAGGACTTGACACAGAAATTATGTTCGGCATTATGCATTCCATAATTATGAAAGTGGTTAGTGATATTTCGAGTGATTATTTGACTAGTAGAATATCTATGTGAATAAGTAAATGGCATTAATTGATTTTATTTTTTCCTTATTATTCTGAAGTTCATGGTTAAAAGTATTTTGTTTTAGATATACATTTCTTTAAATGTTTCTTCTTGTTTATGAAAGTTTCCACTGTATTGTTATCCTTACTGAGAATCTGAGATCACCCCATTATATGCATTATTTTTCCCACGATTCCAATAAGTGTATAGTGATTGATATGCAAGGTTATTCCAAGGGAATTATGGCGCTCGTGAAGGATTATTTATGTTTCTTTGTATGTTATAATGTGTAATCTAAAATTCATGTATGTAATCTATTTTCCAAGACTGCTAAACCAATCGGTCTTTCGGGACGTGATTCCTTGTAATAATGCCAATGTATTAAAATAATGCACTAAATCTGCGTAAATGGGGTCGGGGCTTTACACTAATGATGCTAATTTAAAATAAAACACATTCCGGTAATTCAAAGCAAGAGAAATCCAGAATCATTCATAATGAACATTTATTCTAAAACTAATTTTTTAATATAATTTTCTGTTAATATAAAATTTAATGAAATAAAAATAAACGAGTAAATTCAGAAAATAAAGGCAAGTACAATGGAGAGCTAACTCCACTCACAGCTCGAACACACTATCATGTCGCGCCTCGCACAGGCGCCTAAGCACGCACCCACTGACGCCAGCAGTGTCACCAAAAAACAACGTTGATGCGCTGCAACGCCCACAAAAATAAGTAAAGAACAATAATTTTAATTCACAAAAATCTAATGAAGTAGAATCACAAACTTCACCTCAACGCGGAGCCTCCATTGACCAGTAAGGTCGTGTGAAAGGGTGAATGGTCGGGTACGGTGCCGCGGTGCACTGGAAAGGTCACTAACGTCATCCATGGAAGTTCAAAGACTGTGGAGGCTGACATCAGACCTGGCTGAAGCCATAGGGGAGGTTCAATTCATTGGAGTTGGACTACGGTGTAGGGAATAAGGGGGATGGGTGAGCTGGAAGAATGGTCTTGGGGCATAGGGGAGGGGTGTGCTGCAAGGCTGGTGTGTTGTAAGGAGCAGGAGGGAGGTAGGTTAAGGGTGGCTGGGGCACAGAGGAGGAGGAGAAGGGAGGATAGCTATGGGTGGTAGGTACTGTGCGGGGATTTGGGCAGGCAGAGGAGGCTTCACGATGTGTTGGGAGAAGTAGAGGTAGAGCCGTGTGGTTGCATGGGTGGAGAGGGAGAGGAGACACGATAGGAGTTCAGTCAGCCGACGATGCACAAGGGGAGGGTGATGATGTGAGGGGTGAGCATGGAAGGTTTTGTACGAGGCAGAGTAACAAGGAGGAGATCCACAACTACTGGAAGAAGAAGAATTAAATGAATGTGGGACACCCGCATGGAAGGGGAAAAAAGAGGAAAAAAATGCATGGAACAAAAAAATGAAAAAGGAAAGAAAAGTACAAAAATATTAATAATATTATTATAAATAATAATAATAAATTTAATCAATATTAAAAATATTAATATTAATATCAATAATAATAATAATGCAAATGATAATAGTAATAAAAACAACATTAATAATAAACTACAAATGATAAAAATAGTAAAATATTAATAATATAAATACTCATCTCACTTTAATAGTAATTATTAATATTATTAACCATGAAAATTTTAAATAACACAATAAATTAAAAATTTTATTCATTTTAAATTTTTGCAAAGACAGTCGGACTGTGCCATTGCATGGGAGAATCCACACGGGGTCTCCAATACGTGCTCCACCTGGGCGCTCAGCGACGTCAACTCAAAAACAAAGGATTTTTGAAAAATCTCAAAAATCATGTTTTAGATTCATCCTGAACCTCGATAAATTTTCTTAAATCCAAAGGAAATAATAAAATAATAATTAATACATAAGTTGGGGTGTATCAATTATCCCCACAATAACACTTCTCGTCCCCGTGAAGCAATAACAAGACCTAGATCCAAGAAAAACTCCTTAAGTGTCACTCACCCCCAAAATTTTAAGTGACTATGGTTGATCGATCCTAACAAACACTAAAATCACATGGAACATAACTTATTCTCAAAAGATGAACACTTTAAACACCACCAAAACATAACCCAACAAGAAACTATAATACTATTACGGGGATGCCCGAACAGACTCCCCACCATAGGAAACAAGAGAAGTTGAGTTCAACAAGACCCATGAAGTGTCTCCCCACCATAAAGACTGACAAGGTTAACTGAACATGAAAATATCACATACGGTCCAATATCCCCCCACCATGATGGGGGAAAGGGAAGTTCCTAATAGATCGAACATCAAAACATCCACCACCGCTACTCCAACGATGTCACACCCTTAGAAGAACATAAACCATTCCATGATAAGAATTGATATTAAACCAAGGCCCTGCTTCACTAATGTGGTTCACTTGAATACAATTCATCTTCAGTCTCGGGCCTATGGCGGGAGCATCAATGATTGAATCATATCCTGCCTCATATTGAAGGCATAAAAATTTCCCAAAAATGACACATGAACTAGATTTTCAATAAAGACAATTATAATAAAATAAATACTTCATAGAGGTTCAGCAATAACCATTATTACAGTTGAAGGAAAAAAACACCACAAAATCCTCTAGGTGATGGATAATACATCCAAGAAATTATAAAAAGGGAAAACCTCAAATGGTTCCACAAACATAACTATACTCCTACTGATGGGCTGAGGTGACCTTCGATGATCCAGGTCTAGCTGCAGTGCTCTTCATAGAAACACCTCAATAGAATCATAGTAACTAACCCAGATGTCCATAGGTGTGGCAGGGTTTTGGAGCACATGGACACATTAGTATCTTGTTCCCTCGCTTACCACACTGGTGAAAAATCAGCACAATGTGATGGGAGGAAGATGAAAAAAGTTATGCAAGCCTCTTAATTCCACTACCAGTACCACTAGCTTTAGGCCGCTTCCCATTCTTCTTATATCTATCTTCTACACTGCTTCCCAAGGCCAAAGGAGGATTCTCCACATCAATTCCTCATGCTAACTATGATTAGGTGAGAAAATCTTGTCTCACAACATCATCGAAGTTGGTTAGGTTGAACTCTTCCACCTTCAACTATTGCTCGAGACGAAGTCCGAGCTCAAAATGTCGAGCTTCCACAGGATAATTTCCCTCACAATCTGGTTCATATGGAGCCATGTCTAGGAATCAGTGAAATAATTCCAACACTGATCCAAAACCTTGTTGAAGGCTACCCAACTCCAACATATTCTATAGCTTTATCAACTCAGAGAAATATATCTGGATGAACGAAAACTTGAATAACTCTTAAGTGAGATATTCTTGAATCTTTCTTCGAGACACAGACTTCCACCTCTTCTAGTATGGACTTTTTCTGATAATGGTATCCATCTTCACCTTCAATAACATAGGAATCCTGAGAGATCAATTGTTCCTCTCAATCTTCCATAGACACTCCTCTACCTCAAGAGGATATTCTTACACATAAATTAGGGGAGTGTTGAACATCAGAAACTGAAATATGTAGTCCATGGATTGATCAACAGGAGGATTTTCTATGGATTCACCACCCGAATATGCACCTTGGGTATCCATCTAATCTTCTTGGGGGTGGACACTAAAGAACAAGAAAACCAGATGATGTGTCAAACATGGTCATTACAATTTTAAATACAAAAATAACACTTTTAACAATGATTTTGAGAATGAAGGATAACCAAAATGATTAACTAAGGGTAATCTAGTGATGATGGGTGACTTGGCCATATGGTTGACCGCCATACACTAGTCACACCACTGTCACTTAAAGCATCCTAGGGTAATTCCCCAGGTCCACATGGCTTTCCAGGCCATGCGAGCTCATAGATTTCACTATCCCGTCTCCCATTTCATTTCCCAATACAAAACAAACCATAAGAATCAAATGACATCGTCATCCCAAACATCCCATGGTAACCCGAGATTCGGAACGAGCAAGGGTTCATGACGTCTATATTGTTACTACACCTAAAGTTCCTAAAATAATACTTCTTTTACCATGACAACCCCAAACAACAATGGGTTCATTGAAAAACAAGGTATGCTCATGAACTGTCCTCCTCTAATACCATTTTTTGATGAACCAACCAGGGTCGACCCTGAACCGATCACCCGATCTGGTCTGCAACATGGCCCGAGAGGCATTCATGATCTTCTCAGGCCAGCAACAAGAACCATGGAATCAATAGAGGACAATTGGGAATGATATATCCCAATGAAAATGAACAAATTAGCGGGAAGAAAATAGAATAAATCAAAGTAAATAATCCAAACAAAAAGAATGAATGGTCAATAATAACAAACTAACCTGACCACGACCAAAACTCCTTGCAACTCTGAGTCTCTCTCACCATTACACAACATCTCTCTCCCCTAGTGAGCATGCTCGAGTCAAACATTCAATATAAAATAAAAATAGGAAAACACTATAAATGTGAGTATTAAAACTCAGTAGGAATGTCAAACAAACTATTCCCAATGCACTACCATTAAATAGTGAATTTAATAAATATTGGTTTGATCTAAATTATATAAAATATGGGTTTCCACACACACACATTAATTTATAAAACATGTAATAGTATATTTCCCTTTATAATAAAAAACAAGTTTAATGTTTTAAAAGAACAAGTGTATATCATTTTAAAACATTGTTCCAAAAAAATTAGAAATCCAAATTTCAGTAGTTAGCCAAAGGATTACCACACACAACACACAACAAACTGATGGAAATGAAAAAAAAGTGGCACACAGGGGCCATCAACAAAACTAGACCTCTCAGTCGTCTTCCACATAAAAATAAATACTAATAAAATCATGGGTCAAACCTAAGAGCTAGTGAACAGTCCAAAAAATATTATACATGTGACTCATCATGAAGGCATACCCAACTCATTGACATCCTAATGGATAGATTCCCTGTGTTTCCCTACATGGATGAACCGAGGGGCCCATTACAACTATCACTGATAACAGAACACCTCTCTGATATGGGACACTTACCAGTGCATTGTCTAAACTATTTCAACAATCATTCTCAAAATATTGACAAACAATGCCAGGTTCCCATGTCCACACATGCATAAAAAAGGGGTGATTTTACAATGTAAATTGACCAGTAATGATGAAAAAACATCACACTCAACTCATGAAATCAACGTATGAAAAAAGATCCCCCTGAGTGCCCTAAAATAATGTTTTCCAAAGTAATTTATTTTTTTAAAGTGCCAAATGGGCCTTCACCAACATTAAAGAAAATATTCAATAAAAAATCCATCTAAGAAAGTCGAACACATTTTCAACGCAATCCATTCTTCAAAAGAAATAAAATTTACTTATAAAGGACAATTGAGTATTTTATCCACACAAATGATGCAAATTTAAAAGAAAACAATTTCAGGTAATTCAAAAAAATAGAGAACCACTATACATGATAGTGAACATCTATTATAAAACTAATAATTTAATATGATTTACCATTACTCTAAAATATAATTAAATAAAAAGAAATTAATAAATTATAAATATTAAGGAAAGTGCAGTGGGGACCTACCTCAACTCACAACTCGAACATGCTAGCGTGTCACGCCTCACACCTACCCCTAAGCACGCACATGACGATGTCTCCAGTATTGCGAAAAAACGTCACTAATGCGCTACAACACCCGCAAAAATATATAAAACACAAAAACAATAATTCCAAAAAATCCAATGAAGAAGAACCGAAAACATCACCTCGGCATGGATCCCCACTTGACCAACATGGTTGTGCAAAAGGGTGAATGGTCGGGAGTGCTGTTGCGGTGCACAGGAAAGGTCCCCAATGTTGTCAACGACAGAGTGAAGACTGGTGCAGCTAACAGTGTACCTGGTCGTAGTAACTGAGGGGGATGTGATGCATCGCATGATGATCGAGGGATGACAAATGGGTCATGCGATGGTCCAAAAGAAGCGACGCGTACCAACGGGGGCTAGCCTGACATTGAATGAGAATCGGGGGCACACCAGTGGGTGTAGATGCAAGGTGGAGGTTATTGCGCAGACTGGAGGGAGAGCAGTGGTTAGAGTACTAGATGAAGGGGTGTAGCACGTTGGCAGAGGGAAAATGGGGCAACACTGGTAGTGGAGTGGGGATGCCAGTTGTGGGTTGCAGGTGGGCCAGGGTGAGGGGAAGAAGGCTGCCAGGTGAGCCGGATGTCGGGGGTTGGGGCACTGCGGATGGGTGCACTGCAAGGATGGAGAACTACCAGTAGTGGGAGGGAGGAGAGCCAAGGGTGTATAGGGAACATAGGGGAAGGATATGAGAGTGGAGCTGTGGATGGTAGGTGCTACATGAGGAAATTGGCATCTAGAGGATGTTCACGCTATGTAGGGAGAAGGAGAGGCAGAGCTGGCTGGTTCTGCGGGTGGAGAGGGAGTTTAGGCCGGGCAGGAGGCTGGTCGACCTACGGTGAACAGGAGGAGGGTGATGTTGTGAGGGGAGAGCTGGGAATGTGTTGTGCGGGGAGGAGCAGTATGGTAGAGAGGCTCTGCTATGGGAAGAAGAATAAACATATCAAAGGAGGGACACCGACAAGGAAGGGGGGGAAAGAGAGGAAGAAACAAGTGGAAAAAAGGGAAAAGAAGTGCAATTTAAAAATAAATAAACAAAAATAATAATAAATATATTATTACTAATAATAATAAATTTAAAATGTATTAATAATATTATTAATACTATCAATAGTAATAATAATAAAAATGATAATAGTAATAAAAATTATATTAATAATAATCTAAAAATTGTATGAATAATTAAATATAAAAAAATAAAAATACTTATTTCACATTAGTATTAATAATTAAAATTATTAAACATGATAATTTAAAATAGAGAAATAAACTACAAAACTTTAGTCATTTTAAATTTTTCAGATGATTGGTGTACTGTGTCGTTTGATGTACGAAGTTGTGTGGGGTCTCCAAAGCACACTCCTCCAGGGCGGTTAGTAATGTTAACTCAAAAAGCATGTTTTTTATTTGAAAAAACTCCAAAATATTGTTCGGGAATCAACCCGAACCTCAACAAATTTTTTTAAAACCAATGAAAAAAATGCAGGGTGTGATAGTATATTTAACAATAATATAGGTAATAAATAGGACCATAATATCTCTTCATGTTCAGTGTTTGAGTTAGAGTGCAGGGAAACTAATAACTATGATGGTAGATACACTATGTGCCTCTAGATTTCAACCATTATATCATACACCTCTAGATATGTGCGGATGAATATAATAATATTATGAGAGTCAATTTCTCATATTAAAAACCATAAATTTTATGCTACATTCCTATTATCTAGAATCTATGGTTACAGATCCATCTTCATGTCATGTATCACCTCAAAATCAAAGAGATCGATGATGATATGATGCTTGTTAGGGATCTTCCTTCGATGTATGGTGTTTCCCACCGACCCCAGGGCTGTTCTACAAATATGGGCACATATTCATCATGGGGAGGAACTTTATACTTGTTATTGGACGTGAAGGGTGTCCCTCGGCATTTTTTGATGGTGGATCGGGGGGGGGGGGGAACTTGGGTTGGTAGAAGGATAGGGTGGAACTCCATGCTAACTTATCCAAACAAATAGAGGGCCTCCCTATATTATGAGGATAGTTCATGGAGGAAATCCCATCAGTTTAGCTATGGTGTGTGTAGGACCACCATTTTTATTATTTATGATTTTTGTTTGAGCTTTGTGATGACTGATGGAAACATGTGGATAACAAACATGTTTGATATAAAGAGAACATGGAGAACTTTTGAAATGCTTCTTTATTATTTTCAAGGAATCATCTAACTATTTATAATAATCACAAGAAGAACTATAATTGTGGTTTGTGGTTCCGAAGACTGATGGAGTCATCCTATAAGTTATTTTATTTGGTAAGGCTTCCATATCCATGTGGTAAAATATAGACCCATGTTAACCTTTTTCAATGATTTTGAGGGAAATACCGGTGGTGGAACGGGACATAGGAAATATATAGGATTACACTTTTAGGTGGTGTACATGGACAACCCCATATTTTAGTTTCATGCTGCATTGACTGGTGTGGGAATATCAGTGCTAAAATAAACACATTCATCAGCCTATAGATCCAGTCATTTTTATCATTGACAAGGCCATATGGACTCCTACCATGGAGTCTCCTACTACATATTGGATATAGGAATTAATCAAACATCCCTCCCTGCCACAACATAGGGAAGATAGTCATATGGTAACTATAGAAAAATGATACCGAATAGGTTCCTCATAAAAATGGGGAATGGTTTTCCCCCATATGTCCCTTATGGGTGGTAGTGTTCATTAAGAACTAATGCATTCATGACCTGGTGGGACCTATCCCTTTTGGGAATGACTACCACCTACTCATATTGCTATCATTGGATGTCGAATAGCCTATTATAGATGACTTTTGAGGGTGAAATAGTTTTTTTATTCTATGTTGGTGAAGGATAAGTGGACGTTATGGTGGTGGTTTAGTTGTGTGACACTTCTATATCATGGTTTCTCTTGCACTAGTTCCAATGAGTTCCAGTTTAATATTTTCATCAATATTGAGTTGTGTAATTTACATGGATTCATTTGTTATTATTAGTATTGGGATATAGATTCCCAATGACCTAATTTCTTAAAATATTATTGATGGGGAGAGGGATCCATGCTAATAATGTTGCAGAAAAAGGATTCTAAATATTAATTAAAACAAATCATAGGTCAGATCCCTGATAGGCCCACCATTTTCTTGGTGAGACATGTCACTAGATTCCATAATCTAGGGGCTTGATATTATTTTGATGCACCAAACAAAATTAGTCATCATTAGTGAGGATAATATTTCCACATTAGATTCACCATTTTCATTTTTTGACTCTTTATCTAAGGTGATGTGTCGCCCATCGTCCAGGTGGAAAACATGTTGTATTTTTTCCCCATTACCACGTTCAAAAGGTAGTAAGACTTCATCAGTTTACATCATGATATTTTTCTTTGACTAAAACAATATTACCTGATATCATTTCCAAATTCCACGGATTCTACAATGGAGCTCAGTTCCTAGCTTCTTTATCCCAAATAGATTAAGTCAGGTTCACGAAACTTGTTCCCAATACCATCAGAAAATAGACAATAGTTGATTATGAATATTATCTATCGATATGGAAATAACCTACAGTCATGAAAATAGGCACGTTGGACCCTTCTTATATCTTTGTGCATCATGTATATGGGGAAACTATAAACTCATTATATTGGGTGGGAATCTCATATGAGGAATATTCGTCATTAAACACAAGGAATACCGTGTCTATCTGGAGGTAATTGACAATATATGTGAATTTATTACCATACATAATATACATTATGCATGCCATACATTATTCCCAGGGTAGAGATTCTGAATCAGGTCAAATGTCTAAAATATTATGGAGAAGGATGTTTTGCATGATTAATATCATATAGGGACAAGATAAAAATGTATCCTTGAGATAGATCAGGTCTCATATTTAATTTCTTATGTCGACAAATCAAAATTTTCCATCGAGATGGATTGATGGATTGTTTCCATTGAAGGAATGATTTCTAATAGCATTATACATTCAAATTCACAATTGAGATAGATCAGTGCATGTATTTAACATTTTATGTGGATGAATTAGAATGTATTATAGAGACAGATTTATGTGGTGTGTCACTGAGAATGTCTATTTCAATCCAGGATTACATATTTAAATTCCTATCGAGATGGATTGAGGTATGAGTATAATGTCTTATGGAGATTGATATGAATGTGTTATTGAGAATAATCAGTTTGGTGTTTCTTTATGAGGGATGATTTCAGACAACCATTATATAGTTTTTTATTGAACCTTAATGATTAATCCCATTTATCCTACATTAAGGGTAGGTATCAAAACCCACATAGTTCAATTCTTCTACTAAGGGACGTGTCATAGGACTGATTCATATAGATTAATGTTATTATATTAGGGTAATTATTTCATTGTAGGATTTTCTATGAGTAAGGGTTTGGGAATTATGTATAAAAGCATCCCAATTATAGAGTATAATGCATTGGGGAACCGTATAAGGATTATTCAAAAAACCTTATTAAGATTGGTGGATCATACCATGGAATGGAAGGATAGTGTGGGGATTACGTGTGGATTATTCCTAGTTTTGGAGGATTGTACCATGGAACCAATTCCATGTAATCCTATATTGATCGAAAATGGGGAATATTTTGTTCATAAGATTGGGTAAGGCTACAATTTAAGGTAATCTCATGAATATATTTTCATGTAGTTTGACATCATCTGGATATGTCATAAGGCTAGGAATACTTATTCCCCATAGTTGGGACTTTCTTATCTAGATCACACAACTAGGTGTATGATTTCATGTTGAGAAGACTATTCATAAGTAATCAATACCAATATTCTTTCAAATTTTGAATAAAATATTTATCCCCTATTATATACATGAAAAAAGATCTTGCACCTATGGTTGGGTCATGGCATTGCCACTACTGTGTGGTAGTGGAATTTAGGAACCTTGATGTTAGCGTACCTATGCTTAGGACATGTGGGTATTATGGTATCTAGTATTTGGAGGAACTGGTATGGTAATGGTTACACTAAAGGCACATGTAATTCTAGGTAGGGTACCAAGATATTAGATAATGCATCATTGATTTGTTGTGAAAATGAGTAACATGAGAAGGGGCTATATCATAGGTAAATTTGTGGATTCGAAATTCATATATGAACACATGGATTGGAGTTTCGCGTAGATAAGTGTTTCAGAAAGGAAACTCCTATTATCCTAAACTCGACCATTATTTGTAGTTGTGTGGTAATGATAACTCTATCACATGATATGTCATGATATATCCCACTTGTGGTCTATCATGAATGAGATATATCGTTGAGGGTCCGTTGCCTCTAGTGTTTCATGCGGTAATGGAGGATAATAATTTGTTTACATTATGGAATTAACCATTATACAAAATAATCTTCACATGTTGAAGGTTTGGGGTTCTATTTATAGCCTAAATGATCAGTATGTTTCATACAGCTCATAGGTGGTAAAACGGGTTGTGTGCTTCGTTGTCCTCTACCGGTGTGGATTTCTTATGTATGAGAACATGTTTTATGTTTACTATAGCACATAACATGGATAGATATATTTTATTATTGCATTCAATGAATGATTATGTTGTAGAACACATCATTCTTGTGTGCATTGACATGTGGAATGATTTTTGGATGAGAAGCATCGATGAAACACCACATCTCCTTTAGCGTGAAATCCAATTGTACAAGGAACCACACCTTTGTGTGAATCCATTTAATATCACATGAAACCTTATCTTCATCCTGAAAATGTGATTTCAGGGTGGGTCACATGTTTGGTTAATCCAAAACATTCGATTTTTGTGCACGAATTGGTTTCAGTGTCTATAGATGGGTATGAATTGTCTTGTGTAATTCTCACTCAAAAGTCAATATTTATACCAAAAAATTAAGGACAATATTGATTTTGGCAGGCCTATAATGGTGAGTCTGTAACGCATCTCTAGTAATTATAATATTACATTCACGGGGGAGGGAACATGTATTCTGATAAGAAACAAATTTGTCTTCAGGACTTACTATAATAGTCAGGATTTTTGTAGTGTAGTTCCCTTCCATTAGGTTGTTGGATATATCCATCTCATTATTCATAATAGAAAAGAAAATTATAATTAAATAGATAAGATCCCATGGTATATTAGCATTGTTTTCAAAAAATCTCACCAGAGTTTTTAAATCAGTTTCGGCAAGTACAATGATTATGTTATATAGCTTCATTGGGAGATGCCACAAAGAAGAGATCTATTCTCTACACCAATAGTGTATTCCGAACCATATTAGGTGCTGAATCTATTGAAAACTAACACCCAATTATCCAAACCAGTCCCCCTCCTATCAACATTCTTTGGCTACCAGATACATCCACATTCATTTTGAAACTGAATCATAGAAGAATCCATTTAACCCACATCCAATGAAGGACAATGATATCTGAGAAGACACTTCTATTAATAAAATTATCAAGACTATATTGTACTTCATCTCTGTGAATCAGATAACCATGTTTCGAAAATAGTTAGAAGGCCTGAACCATTATATATGGAAGAGGGAATTCCATTCATTCACCTCATCTATTTCTCAAATACAAAATCTCTCCGAAGAGTGACAAAAATACCCTTCCACATAATTTATAAGTGAACACATAATCCTCAGACCTCTAGAGCCATATTTTGAGGATATTCTAAATGATGTTTTCCTACACTCTAATATCGATCCTTTGTCCCACATGATCCTAGATAAAGTGATCCTACCCCCATTAAAGAAAAGTTTCCAAATGTCTTCAAAATTGGGAAGATCAAAATAAGAATACTTTAATGCAAGATTGAATCTCTTCTGTTGGAAATTATCAACTATGGGGATAGAATTTAAAAAAAAAGAAAACCATGAAACTCATCATAGTAGGAATAGAGTTTCCCCATAGCATGGTGGTCCACATGTCAGTCTATTTGTATGTCCTAATAGATATAATTTTGTCTAGGTATTTTAATACACTAGTTAATAACTCCATAAATATTCATATATCTATATCATCCAAAAATATAATTCCCTCTTGCACTAATTTTTTTTCATTATCAAGAGTGGCCTATATAATCCTCAGAATCATACACACCTACTTCAGTGTAATCTCCAGAACTAGAAATCCCAAGAAGAAAATATTCTTCACATCCCAATTTTCATTCAACAATCTAATATCACCACACCCAAACAACCATTTTTATCATCTAGACATCCAGGATGATTCCTCATGTTTTTATAAAGGCTGGACAACATATTCATATTTCCATCCCAAAATATCCAATCATCCATATACCCGTTTCTCATAGATATGACCCACAAGTATTTACATTAAATAATATCCCATGATAGTCTTCAATGTACATCTTCTGAATATTCAGAGTCATTCCAAACATTAATACCTCCATCTACAAGAGGATTCAAAAGATGCTTCTAAAAAGACCAATGAAACATCCCGTCATTTTAATAATCCTAGATGAATTAATTAAAAAAACAACCCCGTAAATATTTTCCTTAAGGAGTTGATAATGGATAATTAATGAATGGGAATGGAGGTTAAAATAATGTGGACCATAGCGTTCTTGCCAACAAATGCGAGGAATTTTTTTTTCGGGTAATAAATATATGATGTCAACCATCTCAACGACATTTAAAAATAAGTTTTTTTATCATATTATCTATAATGGGTTAATCTATGTAATACTTATGTAATATACCCTTTTTAATGACCAAATTATCTTGAATGATCTTAAATATGTTATTTGAAAAATCATTGGGAATATACACCTTACATTTTTTGATAATTAATTCCTTCCCAACACTAAATTCAATATGTATCCATCATATTGTTAAACCTCTCCAAATAAATTGTCCCACCATTAATAAATATCTTCATATCATCTATATAGGTTAAATGAGATATCATTACTGGACCATTTCTATTTATATTGTGAATAATGCCTCTGTTATCCAATATATTTTTAGGGGTTCTTGAGAGAGAATCTTGAGAAAGAATAAACAAACTAGGAAATATATGACCCCCCTAAATCATGCCTCGGAATAACTTAAATAACTTCATACAACTTCTCCTAATGAAATTGAATGCCAAAGAGAGGAAAATCACCTGATGATATGATCGTGATACAATAAGTGGAAACTGATCTTAACAATATCATTTAGAATAAAACCCATTTCCATGTGTTCATACACATTTTATATGTTTACCATGGTCATATTATTTGAGATAAGATTTTTTTTGATAATGCATCTAACTGACTCTATTACAATCCCAATTTCCCCAAAATATTCCACCTTTTTATGATGTTTTGTTTCTCACCAAAAAAGATTTGAGGAATCAACCTATTGATCATTTAATTGATAATGATGGTAAAGATTTTATATGAAAAATTTCACCAGCAAATATGTGTTAATTGATTTCAGGAGAATGTATGATTCACATATGAAATTTCGGCCAATATGGGGGCACTAATTTGTTTGGTAATAGATCAACCCTGAAAGAAAATCTTAGATTACATCGATGACATGTATTTTAATAATATCCACTGAAATCCTATTAAACATACCTATGGAATCATCGGGGCCTAGATCACTTTTTGGGACAAAAAATGAATGACATGTTTAATTACCTTTTCATCTGGAATGACCCCCATATTATTTTGATAAATTAAATATTCCTATTTAGGGATGTAATTATATAAATTTTCATCCCTACAATCACTCAAACACCTGACATCTCTCGATAGAGGGTCTCTAAGATTATATTCAAAATCCTTCACTTGTATATTTAGAGCCACCTCTATATCTCCAATAATGACTATCATATAACATGATGTTAATATTTCTATAATCTATATTATCCATTGAACATTCTTAAAAACCACGTATTCCTATCCCCCTCATCTGCTATAGTGCCCTTGATTATTTATTTCTGGAACATATAATCTATGATTGGTTCTTTGTCAAAATATTTGTCGTTTCCACCATGACTGAAAAAAAAATCATCATCCCATATTTCTTGCTGTCCTTCTTCAATAAAATTGATATCATTTATAGTTTATCAAGCCAAGCCTCACTATTAGGTCTATTGTTGTTCCACCCCTAAAGATGATCTATTAATCAATTTTGTCTGTGAGAGAGGCAATTCTAACCGCTACCCCTGGCTGAATGTTCCCATGTTTTTCACCATCAGTGAAAACACTCAACCTAAAGCAATCTCCCTGAAAAACATAAGTGTGTCAACCTCATGTCAACATTTTTTAACAAACTATTAGAAGGGTATGGTATATAAGAACATGAGGAAGATGAAACACCTATGCTTGATGGTATGAGTCAACATATTTCATGTTGTATAAGCAATGATCCCACATGCTCCAAATATGATCACTTCCTTTATTATTGATACATAAGGTGAATATATCACCTGATATTCCCAAGTACATTAAACCATTGTTAGATATATACTCTTTGAAATTAGTAATCAATTTTTATTAACATTATTCTTCCCACTTCTTTTTCAAAGAATCTGAAAATGAGTTAATGTCACAGCCAACAAACTAGTGGTAATTCTCCATTTGAATAACATAAAATTATTCCCACAACATCACCCTCTCTTGTGATTCAAACGTTGCATAAGAAAACAAGAAAAATAATCATCACAATTCAGATCCATCCCTACCGTAAACATGTTGTGACGAGACCTCCACTATATCCATAGAAACATTTGATTTCAATAAAAAATCGATATATAAATTTTATTGGTATGCCCATTATTTGAATGAATTATGAAAATATTTCTTCTGAAACACCTAATCCAATAATATTTATTCTTTTGTTTTAATACCACAATAATTGATACCTGATGATGCATGAATTTAGAAAATATAAATGAATGTTTTACCTTGTCCCATAATCATAAATAATTCCATTAAAAAAGGATCATTAAAAAAGATGAAACACAGCCATATTTTCCCATGTCTTGGACAATAAAGATACTAGAATGGCCATGTTTACTATTTCTGTCAACATAAAATAATTCACCCATCCTATTGGTAGAGGAATATTTATATAGATTTTTATTTCTTCTATGACAATAGAGAGAGAATTTTCATCTTCTCTAATGATATATAACAACATAGAAAAAAGAATTTGGTGAGATCAAGGGATGTTGTGGAGAATATGAGTTTCCTTTAATATAACATTCTCAAAAAAATCTTAAAATCAATAACATGGACTCCCCCTTCCAAGAGAAACTTCTCGTTCAGTAGTGGTTGATCATTAGACTATTTATCTCGCTCAACTACATGTGAAGAATCCCTTAGATCTTATTCATCATGAGAGCTATAGTCCTGAGCCTTGGATCCAGTAGCACACTGAGGTTTAGAAGGAGGGTCTCTATTCAACGGAGTTATTGATATGACTCACTAATAGATGGGGGGCGATCTAGACCTGATATATAAAGGATTATCATAAAGGACCACTATAACCTCGTTTTTTGTGACGGGGATTGAATGGTAGTCAAAGAACATATCCCACATGGTTGAATGACTAGCATAAACGTCATCAACAAAGGGGATATTTTATTTTGGAGTAGTATTGCACCTACAAACCTAGACTGAATTCCCCTACAGTCGACATACCTTTAAAAATTTAGGATCTTATTTGATACTGATGCATTTCCACGAAGATAATCATCCACCTACTCAAATAATGATTAAAGAGGGTAATGAGGAGGAGAGATGCACATCTACACATATGCATGCTGATGATGAAGCCAGAAAATGCTACGTATCCTCATCCATAATGAAAAAACCACCAAATGAGTCCCATATTTTCTAAATAATAGCAGGACTAAAGAAATTGATAGGTAGAACTCGTAGTCTCACCCACACCACCACCGTGCATGGATACCTACCCATAGAGACATCCTAATTCCATATTTATAGGGTGAATCTCCATTTCACACATTTATGAGATTCCTGAGAAAATGTCAGAATGATATCCTCCGAAGGGGCACAATGAATTAAAAATGTGTAACAGGAAATAGAATATATTTTCACTAGAAGAGAGAGGCACCAATATTCATCAAATTCTAAGAAGTAAAAAATTAGTGGACTCTTATGCTCGATCATTTCTACTAGGTTCAAGCGATTAAAATTATCCACTTAACATACCTCATACGGAGAGTGATCCATATAGGGAAAACCAATATCCACCAACAATAAAATAGGGGTAATGATGATACCCAAGATGTATGGAGGATGATGTGCAGAATGTGGGAGTCGATGCAGATTTTTATCAATTATTTGATTAGGTATCAAAGTAATTATATAAGAAATTTACTAAATAGATGATACTCTAATAATAATATGTATTTATCTATATAAGTGACCCAATATTTCCAATTTATATTTTATGTTTTGGATGGTTGATATTGGGTCGTAGTTAATGGTAAAAATGGAAAAATAGAATTATATTTTTACTAACATGTCTACGAGCATGATTCTATGTCCTAAAATTTGGAATCCAAGTGTGGTTTTTATAACATCATTGATTAGAATGTTATAATGCGAGGTTGACTAGTTAATTATGAATACCTTCATGATATAATATTTTTAATGTCTATCAAATGTCCTAATACATATACTCCAATCTTCTAATTTAATTTTTGGGATTCTAATATGATTAATATTATTTAGAGATATATTTTAGAAATGAAACTAGTGAGTTTGTAATGTGTTTAGTGAAAATGTTGTTTGAGTAATAAAATAAATCAATTATTTTAACATAAGTTAAAATGAATTGACAACTGTTATGATTAGAATAATATTTATGGTGAGGTTATTGGAATAATTTTAATATAAGGACTATTAAATGATGGGAAAATATTATTTATAGATAACCAAGGGTTTAAAATGTGTTATTTTTACTAAGTGTGTAATGTTTATTAGAACATGACTATTTTTTGACATTATTTCATCTCTGTGTAAATATTTTTACATCGTAATTATGTTATTTTATGTGGAATACATTATATATTTTCTTCCAAATGACCTTAATATTTTCAATTACCCTTTTCAATAAGATTTTTTAATGACCCCCTTTATGATGTTGGATTCCAAAAATAGAATTTTAAAATATAAATACATTGAAAACCAAGTACATGTTCAAATGATGGGTGAACATTTTATTAGTGATGGGAGAATGTAACAACATTAAATTTTTGTATAAATATTTATTTAAAATAAATATAATAATTAAACAATCAATATAATATTTTTCTTATATAAAATATATTTTTATATAACATGATGAAAATATGTTCCGATATTTGAGAAATATAAAATGTGATATGAAATATACTGATATTTCTATATCATTACTCATAATGGAAATCCCTTTTATGTTTATTTATCATTAATGTGTCATTCTTAATAAAATTTTATATCAAGTGTAATGGATTTTTAATCCCACACATGCATTTTTATTTTGTTGTGAAATTTATTTTTCTAAACGAGCTGTGAATCCTTATCTTTTAATACTGTTATAATTTAATAATTTAATATTATTTCATAAATAAGATGTTTATTAAAACAATGTAAATAAAAAATTTATAACTTTTTTAAAAATATTTTTTATATCATTGTTGGAAAATATTATGATAAAATTATGTGGTGATATGTAATTATTGGTAAATATAATGTTATAATATTTATATTGGTTAATACTATATTTGAAAAAATATAATAAAATATTAATTATTATCAATGAAATAATTTTATTTTAAATTTTCTTTTACTAATACTTTATGAATATTAGAAATTAAATTTGGAAAATTAATGTTTATAAAAATTATTATAAATTATTTAGACACACTAAATGAATTATATTAATGAAAGGAATACATGTTTTAATTATAATATAAAAATTTTCAAGAAAAATATATAATTATTTAGAAATTAATACATTTGAATGATATTAATCTTAAAGAATGAAATATATTATTATTTAAATAATATTGAGGAATATACATAATATTTTTTATAAAATAACAATTTTAGTGAAGTTTATATAAATTTTAAAAGAATTATAACATTTAAATAACACGTTATCACATGTAAAATTATAAATGAATATAATAATAAGAATATTTAAATAATATTATTTTAAAAAATATGATTAATGTTTATATTTAGGTGAAAAAAATTATTGACAAAATATATTAGTATTTTCCCAAAATAAATGGATAATATTATTTTTTTGAATTAATATTATTAATATATGAAATGATTTATTATAGTATATTTAAAAAAATAACCATCCATAATGTCATGTTATCAGATTTAATTCATTGTATGGGTATGAATACATTATAGAATGGACAAAACATGTATGTATGTGTAACATAGCTATAATTTTAGGGAAAATTTTTCCTCAAAAAAAGGTAGAAAAAACTGTGTTAGTGTAGCTCATCTAAAACCCTAGATGTTTAAGGGACATCTATTCATATGTTAAGGTATGTATAGATTTAAAATACCCTTGTAAGGGTAATTTAGTACTCACATAAAGGAAATCAAGAGCCCTTGTAAGGGTACAAAACACTAATGTAAGGGACATTAAGGGGTTATATATCTCACATAAGTGTCTAATGATGGTTTCATAATGGTACACCAAGTCACATAAAGGATGCGTTGTAGCTACACAATTTTATCCCCCCTACATGATTGGTTGACACATTGTAATGCATGTGTATACTCATGATATATATATATATATACCCCTGATATATTAAAACGATCACCTTGACTTGCATAAGGATTTATTCGCTCAATGAACATGCTACAAACAGGTAACCCAAGTTTATGTAGGGGTAGAGTATACTCTACCGAAGCCATGTAAGGCCACCCAAAATGAACATAACAGTTATAATATGTTTTGAAACTCTAGGTAGATATAATCTAAATCCACTTAAGGATCAAGAAAATTAATGTAAAGATTTGAATATTTATTATTTTTAAACCTACTATATTATGTCACATTATTCTATCCATTTTATTTGACGATAAAATAATGAAAAATAAATATAAATAAAATATTATCTTCATATCTTTTTATTGGACAAATTTTTTTGACAATGATGGTCAAATATATAATTTTCATGAAAGAGTGGAAATCACCATTATGGAACCATATATTACATGGTTAAAATTCATTACAATATATCATAATCAAACATGAACCAAAATACTCATGTTTGGAGTACAATGGATTATTTAATGGTTAGAGTTAGGACCATTCAATATCATCAATTCCAGAAGTATCATTTTTTTGTGTGTATATACATCCATGCATATTGATCACATTTAATTTAATATATGTCCCATTTATAGCAGTGTAGTGTAGTATGTTTATTTTTGATGTCGTTAGGAGTATGATAGGGACACATATTATTTTATATTAAATCATCATGAAAAAGTATATTTTTAAAAATCACAATCTATATATGAAATAGGAACATTTATTTCATATTAACATATTTTAAATGATGACATTCATAATTTTTTGTCTATATATTATACCTCCTCTTACTCATGTGTTTATACTATTGAATGTCAACATTGTTCCTTTACATTAAATAATTCACCTGTTTTCATTAGTTTAAATGAAATATAAATATATTCATGATATAATAAGATTATATTTAGGGGAAAATATTTTATATAAAGAAGTCATGTAGATGAAAAATTATGATTATTCATGTATGGATTTTCTTCTAACTTTTCTTTCCTTAGGACATTTTTAAATGTAAAATACATGGTTGTTTTTATATGTTGTATATTATACCTATTGAGATATTATATCATGAATAAATATTTAATCATGATATTTTTTGTTCCTTTGATGTAATGACTTTCATGAGATATTGGTTTAAATATTTTAAAATTCTCATGGGTTTTAATTATCTTAATTTCATGAAATGAGTAATCCACCACTTCAAAATATATAATGGTTGTTTAAGACCCCATTAATTTCATTCAACATATTCAATATTTCAAATTATGGGTTTTATTAAATGGTTTATTAGTTAATGCATTGCCCATGTTGTAGGGGTTATCATCTGAAATTTCCTTATTTGAGACATGTTATTATAGAAGAAACTATTATAAAGTATAAAAATTAAATACCAAATTATGAAATATAGTATTATGACTCTTTTATACTAATGTTATCTTATATTGATTCATATGTTATTCATTTCAATTCATTTTAGTTTTAAATGGATGCAAATTGTATTTTCATTAAACCAGTGTTTTTATTGTATTGATGAATTTTAACCAAAATCTTCCTCCATATAAATTATATTAAATAATTAAATATTATTTGAAAAATACGAAAAATTTCATTACATTATTTTCAATAACATTTAACTATATTTTAAACTTGTTTAAAAGAACATTTTATAATGGTTGTTATATGGGTATGTTTTTTATCTATAAAATATAATTAATATATTTATGATTATTTTAAAATTCTATTTCATCAATGTTACATCTTTTCATCCTTATCTATAATTACATTTATGACCCCTTTATTTATTTCAAAGTTTATTTTGAATGAAATTTGTTTAAATTTTTAGTTATAAAAATTTATTTTCAATATATAAATGATATTTTCCTCAATATTGTCTTTATTTATATGTTTATGGTATTTATATTCATCAAATATAATGACCTATAATTTTACATATGTTTTACTACGAATATGATGTAATGATATCATCTATATTCTATCTCTGGATTGATTATAATTGCATTATGAAAATAAAATTTTAACAATTTATTTAACCCAGATTAATAAAGATATGACGGGACAATGGTAGTTGTTATTTTGAAAAATGTAATAAATCATGTGTTCTTAGAGTTTTCTGTTTCCTGGAAATTTTTTATTTATGAATTTTTTCCTTAGAAACAATGTATGGTTTGTCCTATTATAACCCATGTACTGGTGGTTTTGTTATAAATGCAGCTTTGGTGGGTCCACTTTTGTAACAACCCCAGATTTTATAAGATATATTAGTTTTAATTTATTTCATATCTTCTATTGTACGCTACACCAAGATTATCTTGCGCTATACGCAACACCGTATTAGCTTGTAGTATATACAACACTAATCGTGGATCGTGTTACACACAATTTTAAGTTCGTTTTATAATAGTAATTCTATGCAACATTGAGTGTGTGTGTGTATATATATATTAAATGTATAAATGAAATATGGTTGGATTATGCTATAAGAAACTACAAATGATTCTTTCACACCACGCAACCCTGACTTGGCTTGTATTACACGCAATCACGACCTTCCTCGATTGTGTGTGTTGTACGCAATACCGGGTTTTACTAAACAATGATATATTATTATAATATTATTATGAACTAGCCATTATGAATAGTAGTAACTAAAATTTTAATTTTATAACATTATTATTCATCTTACACATTTTCTAGAACATGGTATACGAACAAAATAGATTGTTCGGGTAAAATAAGTATTTTTAAAAAAAATGCAGTTTTACCGCCTTTTGATGGCGCACCCACTTTAAATCTAGTTTTTTGACATGTTTATAAGTTAAATTTTACAAAATAAAATTATTATTGGGAATCAGGATATAAAATATTACCTTGGATAAATGTTTCATATTATTCTGATAACTTTCATATTTTAATGAATAGTAAAAACACACTATATTTTAATTAAAAAAAACTTTTTTCATCGTAATAACTTATGTGGTTAAATTATAATATTTAATGGTTTTAATGTATAAATATAATATATTTTTTCCATTTAATATAATTTATGTAATTATCCTTGATTTTACATTGAATTCTTTGGTTAAATAAATTCAATCTTTTGTAATGTTTTAAACAAAAACACGTTTTATTTCGACAACGGGATTAATATTAATTTAATTTGTGCAACTTCTGTGTATTGAGTTTGGAAAAATGGATTCCATTTTTGGAATCAGTGGGTCCATATTATATTAATAGACTACTTTTTATTTTTGGGCTTTATGAATAGTAACAAACGATAAATTTTATTTACCATAGTAAAAGGTAAATTGGGTAATTAAGGGTAAATATAATATTATAAAATTATCCTAATACTAGTCCTAATACAATTGTATGATTATAATTTGTCATAATTCATATTTGGGTCGAAATGGAATCCATTAGAACCCACTTGGAGGTGATTAAGACCTTTAGTTTATTTTATTTAAAGGAAAGTGAAATAAGTCTCACTCATCTTTAATAATTAAAGTATTTTTAATATAAGTTTATACAGAATATAAATTTGGTTCTAAATACTCAATTTAAAGATAAATTTTTTTTCTTTGTCATGGTAATTTATTTGTAATTTTTAAGAGTTATTTCATTACATTATTATCTTATACATTAATGATACAGAAATTATTTATTTAGTGAAAAATCAATAATATTGTTTTTATTGAAATATTAATACATATAAAAAGGCCCGAAAATCTGCACAAATCTTATTATTAGTGTATATATAAACCCTAATCATCCACTTCCCAAATTTTTGACCATTTCGATCCTTATTAAGGTTATTATGACACTTATATTATTTTATGTTAAATGATGCCAAAGTTGTCACCTTCATAATTTAATAAATATAACAATTTAAATATTGTGGTTTTAAGATTATAAATTCTAGTAAAAGTATTATTGTGAAAGGTAATAGATTTATCTTCATCATAGGATTTTATTTTTAATTTTTATGCAACAAATAAGTATATGAAATAATTATACAAAAATGATGTAGTAATTATTTTATTAAGAGATAAACCAATAAAATGGTATTAAAAATAATAAAATAAATAGTATATAAACTATTTAATGTGCTCCACTAATTTTATAGATACATATGAAATTTTATGAATCAATTAAAGTTTTTATTTCGAACGTATTTTCTGTATATATTTTATTTAAATTCAAATAAATGAATAGTGTCAAAATTGACACTATTGTGATTTTATAAAAATAACATATTATAAAATTGTTTAAATATCACAGAAATATTTAAAAAAATTAATTCAAATTTTTATGGTCTAAAATTCTATAAAGTATCCAAATATGGAAAATTAACAAAAAATAAGTAATTATTTGTTATAATTTAAAATTTATAATGTTATTACCACAAATAAAATTAAATTGATTAAATAAGGATAAATAAAGTTGATAATGTTTAAAATAAATTCCTAACAGGTCTAAATTTAATTTTTTTATGATATTAAAACCCTATATCATATAACCGTCAGATATGAGTCATTTTGGATGTTGTTATGTGGGGTTGGAATTTAATATAAACTAATATTACTTATATTTACAAAGGTGCCCATCTCCTCCCTTATAAAAGGGCACCTCCTCCCTCTCCTCCTCACACCAATTTGAGCCATCATGCTCGGCCAACACCTGGCCATTTCACTTTCCCACTTCTCTAGAAACATCCTAGAGGTCCTGGTATTCTTCAAAGACAAATCATTATACAGGAGGTTTGGATACGTACGAAGCATATCATTCTTTAATAAGTCAATAAAATTATTCAAATCATTATACAGGAGGTTTGGATACGTACGAAGCATATCAGACCTAAGGTAAGGGATAATTTTGCATATCTCATTTTTATCCGAGATTGCTTATTCGTAAGTATTTACTCGGGTTACTTCTATCATCCATGTACATGTTTTATAAAAGTGTATTCATGTATGTTTAAAGTCATTTTTACCCATTTTTGACTTTTACTACAAGGTATGTATGGAATCTTTCTTTTACGAGGTACTTTTTGACTTTTCCGTCCAAAGTACGAGAAGAATGTTTTTTTAACTTATACAGCATGAAAGGATTTTTACGGTTTTATAAAGCAATATTTTCATGAATATTCCTCCAAAATATTTCATGAATATTTTCAATGAAATACCTTTCTTTTAAAATTGCATGACATTTTTGAAAAGAAAATGATTTTGAAGAAAAAAGGATATTTTCCTCAAGAATCCATTTCATGTGTTTTCTCAGAACCATTTTCCATCTATGTTGTCATTATTTTAATATGTGTATGTTTCAAGTATAATTTCTCTATGATTTACATGGTTTCTTTTTTCTTATTATGAAATTATATCCATTTCTTTTTTATGGATTATGTGATGAGGTGATGATGTTTATGAAACCCATTTTATTTATTGGGTTATTATGAATGATGTATGTTTATTTTGTGGCACAAGAATGAATGATTTCATTATGAGATGGGTGGGACCTATATCTCACTCCAATGCATTGGGTAAAGATTTATATCTCATGAGATAGACATGGCTAGAACGGCATGTTAAACCAGTTCAGTAATACAGGACTGGAATGAGGAGTTAACTCGATTCAGAAAGGGACTTTGTCCACTAAGATGGTCTTGGCAGCAATGCCTTGGCTAAAATGGAAATCATAACAAGTACTGAATGGTTTCCATAATTACATGTTTTATTCCCATGTTAATTTATCGTGATTGATGTTCCTTTATGATATATGTCTTATGTACTTCCAAGATTTATGTCTTTTCTCAAGGTTTTAATGTTTAGATTTCATGTTCATGTTTTTCCTTTCAAATGTTTATGGATTGTTTTATGTTCTCTAAGTTTTCCCTTAATGAGCATTTTAGCTCACCGTTTTTTTGTTTTATTTTCCCAAGGAGATAAAAAATGGTTTTAGGTAATGAATCAAAAGGGGGAGATCGTTATGGGAGATGTCGAAGATCTTTTAACAGGATTAGATGTTTATATTCCGAGTTTCCCAAGACACTAAACTATAACGGTCCTTGTGTGTATTTTTTTGTTATGTATTAAGTATTCCGAAAAAGTAATGCAATTTCCATGTACATCATGTTTCGGGTATCTACTGTTGGTATCAGTGGAAAGGTTTAGTCAACCTTTGGAAACTAGGATGTGAAAACGTTAGTGAGATCCCTGAAGATATTTCTAAGGTATGTCTAGGGATGTCCCTAAGGATAAGTATACGTATAGGATATAGTCCAAGAACTATGGTAAAGATCTTTGAATTTAACCTTAGTTGTTATATATTGAGGGTGCTCCCCCTTTACTATGTTTTTTTCCCTAGCATGATTTTTTCCTCTCACACTATTCTTTTGGGTTTTTAGAAAATGGCTGGAAACAGGAAGATTCATGATAATGGAGGATATGACGGACAATGGAATGGTATTATTCATTAGAAACCAAATGAAACGGGATTTATAAGTCCAAACCTCGTTATTATACCTAACCATAAATCTCATAATATGATCAATAATCTCAACTTTGGTATGTTTCCTGACTCAGATAATAAGAGAAAGATGTAGTTTCATGATGATCATAGAGGAATGAAAGTTCAATTTCCCTCATGTAAATAATATGGGAAGAGTCATCAGGGAGTTTGTTTCAAAGGAACTGGAAGATGCTTTGGGTGTGGAAAATAAGGACATAAAGCCAGTAAGTGCAAAGGGAAAAGTTCAGTTAACACCATGGATGAGGTTAATGGTATTTCTACGACATCAACAATGGTTGAATTTTTTAAATGTGGAATGTATGGGAATTATGCTAACCATTTCCCTAAGGGAAAGTCTCATGAATAGAATCAGTATGGTAGTATGGGTAGTATTTATGTTGATGATGATGAAGAGACTACAAATGATATGTGAGATGAAAGAATTGTTGAAGCTCGGTCAATGGTTTAAAAAGGTAGTGAAATGATTACATGTTTATCAAGTGTAATGTTGTATAAGTAATCTCATGGTACTATGGAATAAAGAGACATATAAGGATTGTTACACTGTTGTCTTTCCTTATGTTTTGAAAGTGTATGATTAATGGTACCAGTAACCATGAAAGGTTATTCAGATATTTTTAGAAAGTAGATGATATGCACAAAATGAATGGATAAGGGGAAAATTAAATGTTTGATAGTATTCATGAGCTCATGACTGATATAAGGAGAAGCTTATATCATGGTTTGAGTATATAGAATTTTTGTATTTTGGTATGTGGAAAGAGTTAACTTTTTATAGCATTCATGTTTTCACTAAGGTTTAATGGGTATTCATTTTTCAAGTGAATACATGATTAAGGTATTCAGATGATTGGAATGTGACCAACAAGATATATGGGGAATAAATGATGGTATTCACATGCTTGGTTTATGACATTTCATGTAATCGTTTTCTTTATACTATGAGCTTGGACTGAAGTATTTTAGATAAGCCTAAAGATTGGAATGGATTATGTTGGAGTTAGTATTGTTTAAGGATAGAATTGTTTTCGATATTATTGATGGGATGTCATAGTAATGTAGATTCAGAAAAAGGACAACCTGCCAGACGGGTGACAACCCATCGCATCAGACAAGGCTGTGGGAATCGAACCGACAACCGAAGTGTGAATGGCCTTTATTACCTACCACTGTCTTATAAGAAGTCTCTGATTTGTATAATCTAGTTTTATTATATTAAGTAGTATGATATATGAAGTATAAGTCCATTTAAGGAACCATATATGATTTATCTCAATATAGATGGACTTATGTATTTTTGATAAATTTTGCTAACCTTTTGTTGGAAACAGATGGAATGACCCATCATTATATCACATGATCTGCTAATGCTTCACGAATAACAAATTCAACTTATTTCTTTAAGAGATGAAGTGGAAATTGTTCAATTCACTACCAAAAGTGAGATTGTACCAAATTCATGTAATTATTTCTTTTAATTCATCAACTTTAGGGAAATGATCTTGAAAACCAAAAATTTTGTCCTAGTGCTCTTATATCTGATGAATCAGATGGTAACATAGATCATCACAAATTTATGGCTTTATGATTGTTGGATTTTTCATAGCCATGTCCTCTACCACTCTCCATCAGAACTTGATGGCTATATTTTTCTTCAATATCGATATTTTCAACTATGTTCTCCTATATGGAAACCCAATGATGAGTTACGTTGGGTAATCATTGCATTTCATACTTTAGTTTTTAAAATTTAGTTTTCCTATTCCTTTTTAGGATGTGGGTTTCTAAGAATAGTAAATGATTTATAACCGTGACAAATTTTAAGGGCAAAATTCATTTTAAGGGGGGTAGAATTTAACAACATGAGATTTTATAAGATATATTCGTTTTAATTTCTTTCATATCTTCTGTTGTACGCTACACCAAGATTATCTTGTGTTGTACGCAACACCGTATTAGCTTGTAGTATACGCAACACTAATCTTGGATCGTGTTACACACAATTTCAACTTCGTTTTATAATAGTCATTCTATGCAACATTGAGTGTGTGTGTGTATACATATATATTCAATGTATAATTGAAATATGGTTGGATACTATCATACAAAACAACGAAGGATTCTTGCACAACCGGCAACCCTAACATGGCTGGCATTACACGTAATCGCGACCTTCCTCGACAGCGTGTGTTGTATGCTATACCGAGTTTTATTAAACAACGATATATTATTATAATATTATTATGAACTAGCCGTTATGAAAAGTATTAAATAAAATTTGAATTTTATAAATTTATTATTCATCTTACACATTTTCTAGAACATGGTAAAAGAAAAAAATAAATTATTCGAGTAAAATAATTATTCTTCAAAAAAATGCAGTTTTTCCGCCTTTTGATGGAACACCCACATTAAATCTATTGTTTTTAACATGTTTATATGTTCAATTTTACAAAATAAAATTATTATTTGGAATCAGGATATAAAATTTTACCTTGGATAAAATTTTCATATTATTCTGATAACTTTCATATTTTAATGAATAGTAAAAACAGGCTATATTTTAATTAAAAACAACATTTTTCATCGTAATAACTTATGTGGTTAAATTATAATATTTAATGGTTTTAAAGTATAAATAGAATAAATTTTTACCATTTAATATAATTTATGTCATTAGCCTTGATTTTACATTGAATTCGTTGGTTAAATGAATTCAATCTTTTGCAATGTTTTAAACAAAAACACGTTATATTTCGACAACGGGATTAAATATAATTTAATTTCTGTAACTTCTGTGTATTGAATTTGGAAAAATGGATTCCATATTTGGAATCGGTTGGTTCAAATTATATTAATAGGCTACTTTTTATTTTTGGGATTTAAGAATAGTAACAAAAGTAAATTTTATTTACCATAGTAAAATGTAAATTGGGTAATTAATGGTAATTATAATATTATAAAATTATCCTAAAACTTGTCTTAATACAATTGGATGATTATAATTTGTCATAAGTCCTATTTGGGTCGAAATATAATCCATTATAACCCACTTGGAGGTGATTAAGACATTTAGTTTATTTTTTTTAAACGAAAGTGAAATATGTCTCACTCAACTTTAATTATTAATGTATTTTTACTATAAGTTTATACAGAATATAAATTCGGTTATATATACTAATTTGAAGTATAAATTTTATTTATTTGTCATGGTAAATTATTTGTAATTTTTAAGAGTTATTTCATTACTTTATTATCTTATACATTAATGATGAAGAAATTATTTATTTAGTGAAAAATCAATAATATAGTTTTTATTGAAATATTAATACATATAAAAATGACCAAAAATCTGCACAAAACTTATTATTAGTGTATATATAAACCCTAATCATCCACTGGCCGAATTGTTAACCATTAGGATCCTTATTAAAGTGATTATGACACTTATATTATTTTACTTTAAATGATGCCAAAGTTGTCACCTTCATAGTTTAATAAATATAACAATTTAAATATTGTGATTTTAAGATTATAAACTTGAGTAAACGTATTATTGTGAAATTTAATAGATTTATATTTATCATAGGATTTTTTTTTAATTTTTATGCAACACATAAGTATATTAAATAATGACACAAAAATGTTGTAGTAATTATATTATTAAGAGATAATCTAAATAAATGGTTATAAATATAATAAAATAACTATTATATGAACTATTTAATGTGCTCCACTAAATTTATAGACAAATACGACATTTTATGAATCTATTAAAGCTTTTACTTAGAACATATCATGTCACGACCCGTCCTCGGAGCCCGTGCCGTGACTACCCCAAGCCCGCCTTCTATAGGCCAGGGGCTGGCAACTAGCACCAAGGCGTAAATCCCGGAAAAAGGGAAGGCATTGCTTTTGAAAATTAAACAAGCACCACAGAGTAAGAAAGAAGAAAAGTAAACACTAAGTAAAAACTGTAACAAGCTGTGCTGAAAGTAAAAGGGGCCGGAAATACAAGCCCAACTATAAAGTAAAACTGAAAGGGGAAAACAACAACTGAAAAGAAAAGCCGCAACATCGAGCCGTCCCCTGGAAGTCCCACCTGAAGGGTGGGTACAGATTGCCTCCACATATCCTCGGTCTCGACGTCCGCTCCGAGTACATCCCTCCCAATGGTCCACCTCCAGGTACAATCCTAATCCGCAAGCCTCCACCACGATAAGCGTTGTCCATCATCTACGACCAACACAACGTAGTGCGGGCATAGCCTGTGCAGGGGTGAGTATAAGCTACTCAGTAGGGACCCCGAGACCCCTGAAGGTCTCCCGAAATCTACAGAGTATATACCACAAAAGAAAGACACAATCACAAAGTAACATCCGACACTGCTTAGGTATATGCCCATACATATATCTTAGTCATCAACTCCTGTTCGGCTCCAACACCCGAGCCCAAGCACAACCCAGTCGACACAGGAAAGCAAAACGTATACCCACACAGGATAGCACAACACAATTCACGAAGGAGAGCAAAAATTAATCCACATAGGATAGCTCAACACAATCCACAAAGGAGAGAAACACAGGATTCAACTCACACAGGTACACATCGTCGAAAAGGTGAAAGGGGTGATCAGATATAGATACTGAATCATCTAAGTTGGGACCCACTTAGGATACAAGACCAACTGTCTTCATTGATTCATCTATGCTGGGACCCACATAGGATACAAGTCTAGCACTGAATCATCTAATCTGTGACCCTCATAGGATAAAAGACCAGCACCGGTGGGACCCACATAGGATACAAGACCAGCACTCTTCACTGATTTATCTATGCTTGGACCCGCATAAGATGCAAGACCAGCACAGCTGGGACCCACAGAGGATACAAGACCAGCACTGAATCATCTAAGCTGGGAACCACATAGGATACAAGACCAGCACATCTGGGACCCACATAGGCTACAAGACCAGCACTCTTCATTGATTCATCTATGCTGAGACCCACATAGGATACAAGACCAGCACTGAATCCTCTAAGCTGGGACCCACATAGGATACACGACCAGCACAACTGAGACCCACATAGGATACAAGATCAGCACTCTTCATTGATTCATCTATGCTGGGACCCACATAGGATACAAGACCAGCACAGCTGGGACCCACATAGGATACAAGACCAACACTCTTCATCGTCGCAGTCGCAGCCAGCACTAGGGTTCCCACAAACAGCATGCTCGTTCGGGAGGGTCCGCTCCATGAGCCGATAGGTTGATACGTCAACTGACATGAAGTCTGAAGTTGATGTATCCAAATGTTCCGTATCGTCAACAGAAACTCAATGCAACAGACGACGCGTCAATCGGACGCCCGGTCAGAGAGATATTGGCCTTTTCATCCCAGGGCCCGGTTGGGTTTTAAGGAAAAACCAACCCGACCATACACCAACTACGTCCAAACCTTGGGTGGAGTGAGCCAAAAGATCAATCTCACTAAGAGGAATCCACCAAAGTTGGCAGCACATCAATCAGACGTCCGGAGCTGAAGATATGAGTGTTTCATCTCCGAGGGCCCGGTTGGTTTCGTGGACGAACCAGCCCGACCGAACCCAAAGTATTCCGAAACCTTGTGTGTAATATACCAAAACGACCGTCTCGATCCAAGGATCCCATCGCTGTAAATGGCACATCGTTCGGAGGGCCGTAGCTCATGTTATGAGCAAAAGACCGGAAAGGTCCGGAAATGGGGGGTCTGGGCCCGGACTGACCCGACCCGACCCCCCCTGGGTCGGCCCGAACCGGGTCGACCCGAACCGAGGAGACCCAACCCAGGTCCGACCTAGCTGGACCCAGTCCGGCCTGGCCAGGGCATGGCCCGACTTGGCTCAGCCGAGCGACCCAGCAACGCGGGGGTGCACGCTGCCCCCACGGGGGGCCGCCCTGGTCAACGGACGCTACAAAGCCGCGTCCGTGTGTGCTGGACCCGCGCGGCCGCGGGTCCACTGGCACCGCTGCCGCCGTCGCGGCTCTAGCCGCAATGGCTCCTTTTGGCGGCACGCCGGGGCACCGTCGGTGTCTTCTGCGGGCCACCGAAGTCACTCCTGTGGTCCGATTCCATTCTCGTCTATGCCGCTGCTCCTCCCGGGTCTCGTTCTTCACTGCGGAATCATTAAAACGCCTTTGTGGCACGTTTTTTCGTCACCCACCAAATCCGCACAACAACGAAGAACCGCGGAGGGTTGTCGGGCCGTGTTCGTTTGGCCCGCACCCTCCGCGTTATATGATACAAACGGGAAGATAATTAACACATGAAAAACGTATAAAATACAATTTTAATAATTTATAATTGCACATGAACCATGTTCTTTTGTTTTAGAAGAAAACAACTACGGTAATAAAAAGGTATTTCCAAATAAAATCCCCACCTCATCATGTAGTCTCACACACGTTCTTCGCGGAATTGACCGTCGCCGAATAAGGGAATCGTTGCGTCGCGGAAGGGCGTCACATCATCGCGGAAGGGCATCGCATCGACGAACTCTGAGGATCAAAACAAACAGATTTAATTATATCGATTAAATCTATGTGTTGTTAAAATCCACAATGATGATTAGAAAGAAACCTGAAATCTCCTACCTCAAGAAGTTGATGATCGAAGATTTGTTGCGGGGAAGAACATCTTGGAAAAGCGTCGTCATTCTCCGAGGGTGTGGGCGTTCTTCACGTTCTTTGCGTTCTTCGCATTCTTCGTGGAGGGAAAAGAAGGCACCGAATTCTGTCAAAACCTCTCAACGAACAATCTCAACAAGCCATGCGTTGGTATTATTTTATTATTATGCCAACGGTTTGTAAACAGGTTAAGAAATGATTAAATTAATTCATAGAATTAATTTTAATGAAGTTAACTACCCAATTAAATGGTGCGTTAAGAATTTAAGAAAACGCGTCCGTTGACATTAATAAAAACGGGTTTTTGCGGGTGCATTACTTAGGGAAAAAGAAACGGTGGGGATCATGCGGGCCCCACCTCACAAATATCTTACCAAGTGGGTAGGATATTTTGGATTGCACCCTATCCATTTCAACTGAACTTAAGCAACATAAAGTGGACTTTAAGCGGCATAAAGTGATATAAAAATAAAATTGTCGTACAACTTTATTTTATTTAATAACTTAACACCCAGAAATTAAAAACCACAACCGAGCAAATGCAACTCCGGAAGAGGTGTTTCTAAGCAAAAACCGGCGCTGTGATTCCATCGGTGCCCTCAGAATTCGATTCCGGGCACCAGTTTCAACGTTAGAAAAACCCGCACATCCGTTCACTGAACGTACCCGAGCCAAACTTCATAAAGTGATTCCGGACACACCAGGCCTCAGAATCAGGTGCCTTCAGAAACTGCGTTCTTGTAAAATTCCAAAGAAAATTAAGAAAATAATTTCCTTGAAATTTAAGGGTCTTTACATTACTCCCACCTTAGGGATTTACGTCCTTGTAATGATACATCATAACTAGGGAATCAAAGGCGGGTACTGGGGACGCATCTGAGCCTACCGCTCCCAGGTTCTCTCCTGGAGGTTCTCGTGCATCCATCTGAAGCGTACTAGAGGAATCGTTCATCCACGTAGGACCCGCTCCTGTCGATCCTTGATCTCCACTAGGATCTCCGCAAAAGTCACCCCATCATCAAAGACCAGCTCTCCATGGTCAATGATTTTTGTCGGGTCGTGCACGTATCTCCTCTGCTGAGATACGTGGAAGACGGCGTGTACCTGGCGCAACAGTGGTGGTAGAGCCAGGCGATAAGCCACCTTTCCAATCATGTTGAGGACCTGGAAGGGTCCGATGAAGCGTGGAGAAAACTTGCCGCTTCGGCCAAACCTCCGTAATCCACGTCGAGGTGAGTCCCGCATGAAGACGTGGTCTCCATCCTCAAACTCAAGTGGCCTCCGCCTCCTGTCAGCATAGAACATATGTAGGCTCTGAGCTATACTCATCCGTTCTTCGATGACCTGGACCATCTCCGATCCCACAAGAACTGCTAAGATTTCTTCTTTTCCAATAAAAGAAATCTGGTCTCATCCCCTGGATGAACTACTTCCTTTTCCTAATACAGTCAATCCCGACATGGATGTTACTAATCCATACCAAGGATGACGTCGTAAGGACTCGACGCTACTACCAAGAGATCCAACCGTTACTCTCGCCTCCAAGGGTTGAGTCACACTATCAGCATCAGTGTGTGATAACTGGGTCTCCTCTAGTAGATGTCTCACAAGTGAGGGTCAAGTCAACAGTCTAAACTGGAACCTCTTAGTAACAATAAAAAAGAGGACATGAATGAAAACATCACAAAGGTAAGCATCTTTTACTATTGCAGCTCCTAATACAAAGACACTACACAAAAACAATAAGGAAGTAAACGTACAAAGGACGTATCCACTAGTTCCGCTCCTGTCCATCTGCTCCCAGAGCTCCATGATCAAAGGCCTAAGCTGCCTGAAGCTGAGCTCTCGCATGTCCACCAATTCCCTGTGGTCGGGGTGGAACTCCTGGTGGTGGTGGTGGCAACACCTCGAAGTGTCGCCCACCATCTGCTACTGGGCCAGCTCCTCGGCCTCATCCACCTGCACCCTGTGGAACACCGTGGCCAAACCTCTATCTGGGAGGTCCCTCTACTACATTCTGCTCATCTGTAAGATGAGTCGGGTAGTCTCGAGCCATGTGACCTCACCCGCTGCATGCGTAGCAATGCTTGCCCCTCGTGTAGCTGGCTCTCCTTCGAGTGCCCCGCACAACCGAATCTTCATCCTGAGACTGCCCATCTGATGGTCTGGCCCGTTTGGACCTCTGCGTCACCTGTCTACTGCCAGCTACAGAAGACCCTGCTACGGGCCATCCTGCGGAGGGCCCTGTCACTGGAGCCTGCTTGCCGAGAAAACTCTCCACTAGAAGGGCTTTCTCCAACACCTCTACATGTGTCGGAATGTTGAGGGAGATCATCGAAGACCTGATCTCATGCCTCAGTCCCTGCTCGATGGTTTGGGCCCGGAAGAACGGGTCCCTTACCATATCCGTGGAGTAGTGCGATAGATCAGTAAATCTTGCCGAGTACTGGGCCACTGTCATTCTTCCCTGCCGTAGCTGTAGCAGCTCTTGGATGCGCACCGCACGGAGGGTGGCTGGGATGAACTCAGAGCGGAAGATGCTCTCAAAGTCTGTCCAAAGGAGAGATGTCTCGTCGTGCACCTGGAGCATCGAGCTCCACCATTTGCCTGATGCCGCGTGTAGGTGGCTCGCAGCGAGGATCACTATGAGGTCTGCTGGTGTCCTCACTAATATGAAAACACGTACAACTGCCTCTAGCCAGTCCTCCGCTGCCTGGGGATTCATCTCCCCGCGGAACCTAGGCGGTCGCTGACGCTAAAACTCGTGCAGCGCGCTAAGTTGACGTGCATCGTCAGTGGCTGGGGCTGGTAGCATCGGTGGCTCGGCGGGTAAAGGTACCGCCGGTGCCTCTGCTGATAAGGAGCCCTGCACCGAGGCCTCGTTTCTCGGTGGGATGTCATCATGCTCCACACTCGGAACCCTAGCTGGCTGCCATCATGGGGCCATCCTGAAAAGAAACAGGTGTGCCACGGTCAGAATAGTATACCTGGTGAGCTAACACAATTAATCACAAAGAAAAATTGAACACACATGCAATCAATGTTTTTGTTCATTAAGTCGGAAATCAGATGCCAGGGTCCTGGTGTACGGATACGTCGGCCGCCGCACCAACACTGGACTCCCTAGACTAATATCCACACCCAATACGCTAAACACTATTGCTTCACATAAAAGAAAGATCAGAGTCTGCGGAATAACCGACCACCTCTGATACCAATTTGTCATGTGTTAATTATCTTTCCGTTTGTATCATCTAACGCAGAGGGTGCGGGCCAAACAAACACGGTCTGACAACCCTCTGCATTTCTTTGTTGTTGTGCGGATTTGGCAGGAGATGAAAAAACGTGCCGCAAAGGAGTTTTGATGATTCCGCAGTGAAGAACGGGACCCGAGAGGAGCAGAGGCCCAGATGGGAACGGAATCGGACCACCGGAGCGACTCCGGTGGCCCGCGGAAGCCACCGGCAGTGCCCCGGCGCGCCGCTGGAAGGATCCGCCGTGGCGGAAGCCGCGGCGGCGGCAGCGGTGCCAGCGGACCCGGGGCCGCGTGGGTTCGGTGCACACGGACACGACATTGCTCCGTCTGTTGAGTAGGGCGGCCCCCCCGCGGGGGCCGTTGTGTTGTCACGCGGGGGCAGCCCCCCCCCCCCCCCCCCCCCCGCGTTGCTCAGCCGCTCGGCCGAGCTGAGCCGGGCCGGCCGGCCGAGCCGGGCCGCGCCCTAGCCGGGCGGGACCGGGTCCAGCCGACCCAGGGGGGGGGGGGGGTCGGGCCCGGCCCAGACCCCCCATTTCCGGACCTTTTCGGTCTTTTGCTCATAACATGAGCTACGGGCCTATGAACGACGCACAGTCAGTGGCGATGCGATCCTTGGATCGAGACAGTTGTTTCGGTATATTACACTCAAGGTTTCGGAATACTTTGGGTTCGGCCGGGCTGGTTCGTCCACGAAACCAACAGGGCCCTCGGAGTGAAAACGCTCATATCTTGAGCTCCGGACATCCGATTGATGTGCCGTCGACATTGATGGATTCTTCTTAGTGAGACAGATATTTTGGCTCACTCCGCCCGAGGATTGGATGTAGGTGGAGTATGGTCGGGTTGGTTTTGCCTTAAAACCAACCAGGCCCCTAGGACGAAAAAGCCAATATCTCTCAGATTGGGCGTCCAATTGACGCGCCGTCTATTGAGTTGAGTTCCTGTTGACTATACGAAACTTCTGGATACATCATCTTCAGACATTGTGTCAGTTGATGTATCAGCCTCTCGGCTCGTGGAGCGGACCCTCCCGAACGAGCTTGCTGTGTGCGGGAACCCTAGTGCTGGTTGCGACTGCGACGATGAAGGGTGTTGGTCTTGTATCCTATGTGGGTCCCAGCTGTGCTGGTCTTGTATCCTATGTGGGTCCCATATTAGATGATTTAGTGCTGGTCTTGTATCCTATGTGGGTCCTAGAAGAGATGATTCAGTGAAGAGTGCTGGTCTTGTATCCTATGTGGGTCCCAGCTGTGCTGGTCTTGTATCCTATGTGGGTCCCAGCTTAGATGATTCAGTGCTGGTCTTGTATCCTATGTGGGTCCCAACATAGATGAATCAATGAAGAGTGCTGGTCTTGTATCCTATGTGGGTCCCAGCATAGATGAATTAATGAAGAGTGATGGTTTGTATCCTATGTGGGTCCCAGTTGTGCTCGTCTGGTATCCTATGTGGGTACCAGCATAGATGATTCAGTGCTGGTCTTATATCCTATGTGGGTCCCAGCATAAATGAATCAATGAAGAGTGCTGGTCTTGTCTCTTTGTGGGTCCTAGCTGTGATGGTCTTGTATTCTATGTGGTTCCCAGCTTAGATGATTCAGTGTTGTTCTTTTATCCTATGTGGATCCCAGCATAGATGAATTAATGAAGACAATTGGTCTTGTATCCTAAGTGGGCCCCAACATAGATGATTTAGTATCTATATCTGATCACCCATTTCACCTTTTCGACGATGTATACTTGTGTGAGCTGAATCCTGTGTTACTCTCCTTTGTGGATTGTGTTGAGCTATCCTATGTGGATTACTTTTTGCTCTCCTTCGTGAATTGTGTTGTGCTATCCTATGTGGGTATACGTTTTGATTTCCTGTGTGGACTGTGTTGTGCTTGGGCTAGGGTGTTGGAGCAGAACGGGAGTTGATGACTTATGTATATGTATGGGAATATACCTAAGATGTTTTGTATGTTACTTCATGATTGTATCTTTCCTTTGTGGTTTATCCACTATGGATTTCAGGAGACCTTCGGGGGTCTCGGGGTCCCAACTGAGTAGCTTATACTCACCCCTGCACTGGCTATGCGCGCACAACATTGTGTTGGATGCAGACGACAGATAGCGCTGATCGTGGTGGAGGCTTGCGGAGCAGGATGGTACCTGGAGGTGGACCACTGGGCGGGATGTACTCGGAGCGGACGACGAGACCGAGGAGCTGTGGAGGCTATCTGTACCCACCCTTCAGGTGGGACTTCCAGGGGATGGCTCGACGTTGTGGCTTTTCTTTTCAGTTGCTGTTTTCCCCTTTCAGTTTTACTTTACAGTTCGACTTGTATTTCCGGCCCCTTTTACTTTCATCACAGCTTGTTACAGTTTTCACATAGTTTTTACTTTTCCGCTTTCTTACTCTGTGGTACTTGTTTACTTTTCAAAGGCAATGCCTTCCCTTTTTCTGGGATTTACTCCATGGTTGTTGTACCCCTATCTCTTGGATTTTAATGATCACAATCACTCTCATCGTGTTCTAACTTGTTTTCAAGTTTTCCTGATGATAGGAAAAAGGTTGTCAAAGAGTTGGCCCAAGAAGACTGGAAAAGGACTCTCTGAGTCCACCGGCCAACCGGTGGATTACCACCGGCCAGCCAATGGCCTCTGGCAGAAGCAATGCTCTCTGCCAGGTTGCATCGGTCAGCCGGTGCCTGACCACCGACCAGCGGGTGGAACAAGATAGTAGGCCTTGCCCACTTCCAGGTGCCACCGGCCAACCGGTGTCTGAATCACCGGCCAGCCGGTGTCCCAGCACCGGCCAACCAGTGGAACCCAGATAGAAAGCTCTGCCTTCTGTCTGGAGCACCGGCCAGCCGGTGGCCAAGCACCGGTCAGCCGGTAAGTCCAGTCAAACTAGCCGTTGGGCTTTGACCAGACTTGTACTTTTGACCCCCAACGGCTCCGAAATCCCTCCAACGACCATATTGAAGTATTTGGGGATATTTATCCTATACATAGACGGGCATGGATGCCGGGAACAATACCTCGATACATTGGAATGATATTTTGATCCCTTGAAGCTCTAACGACAAATCTCTAAGGCTACTTGTGATCCATTTCCATCCTTGAAGCTTGGGCTGCCTCTACATCAACTACTATCACACTCTTGGCGCTCAAGGCTTCCTCTAGTTTGTTATAATTTATTTATTTCAATTGTTTAGTTCTTCATTGGGTTTGTATTAAAACAAACCATCCTTTTCTTCCTCACTTTCATTTTGGGTTTATTGCTACAACCATTAAAAAGCAAGATGAAGTATAAATCTCTCAATGGTTGAGTTGGGAGCAGAGACGTAGGATTTGGTTTAAGCCAAACTCCGTTATCAAATTGTGTCTTGCCCCTTTTTATTTCCGCTGAATTTATAAATTGTTTTTAAGTTGCTAATTATTTTACAAATGCAATTCACCCCCCCTCTTGCCATCACTCTCCGACCTAACATTTGGTATCAGAGGGAAAGTTTGTGTAATACCTTAACCGGTTACAAACTTAAGATCCTTAGTGATGGCTTCTTCCTCACAAGCACCCGAAGGGTATTCCATGACTTGGGCTCCATTCTTTGATGAAACCGACTACACTTATTGGAAAACATGCATGATTACATTTCTTAGAAGTATTGGCTATCCTATATATAGAATTGTTATGCAAGGCTACACTCTCTCTCGCAAAGATGAGTCTAAATGGACCCCCGAAGACATTGCTAATTTTGATCTTTATGGCAATGCCATGAATGCTCTTCATTGTGGGTTAGACCGTAATGAATTTAATCGTATTTCTACTTGCACCACTTCTCATGAAATTTGGATGCTTTTGGAAGTGACCCATGAGGGCACTAACAAAGTCAAAGACACTAGATTAGATATGTATCGTCAAGACTTTGAATGTTTCACCATGCACCCACACGAATCTATTATGGAAATGTTTACTCTCTTTACTGATGTGTTTAATGGGAGAAAGTCTCTTGGAGATGATGTTTCTACAGAGACGATGGTCAAGAAGATTCTTTGGGTCCTACCAAGCTCATGGGCTCCAAAGGTGACGACAATCCAAGAAGCGAAAGATGTCAAGAAAATGCCGGTTGAAGAACTCATTGGATCACTTATGACCTATGAGATTACCATGAAGAGGCAACCCGATAAAGAAGGTAAAGTCTTCAAGGAGAAAAAGAACATATCATTCAAAGAAAAGAAAGAAAGATCCTATGATGATAGCGAATCCGAGATTTCTCAACTTGCAAGAAAAATGAGCAAGTTCATGAAGAAAAAGAAGAATTTTCAAAGGGCACGAAAGGAAGAGCCAAAAGCAGAAAAATAAGTTACATGCTTTGAATGTGGAAAGAAAGGCCACATCAAACCGGAGTGCTCTCTTTTCAAGAAAATGTTAAATTAAAAGAAAAACAAGAAGGCTTTCAAAGCGTCAACATGGAGTGCAAGCGATGAGTCCATGTCTTCAAGCGACTCAACCGATGAAGGTGGAAAATGCCTAATGGCACTTGATGAGGTATCTTCTTCCGACTCCTCTTCCTTATCTTCTTCTTTTAATAAAGACATGTCTTATGAAGATCTACAAAATGCGAGAGATCAATTAGTGGAAGGTTTTCACGAACTGACCTCTAAATTTTTGGCCTTAAAAAAGAAACACAAAATTCTTATTTTTGAAAAATATGAACTTCTCAAAAAGAATGAGGAACTTGCCCTTAAGGTCCAAGATATTCCAAATGTTGATTCTTTGAATTCAACTATTAAAGATTTAAGGGAATATCTTGCCACGTTCACCCAAGGTGAACAAAATTTGACCAAATTGCTAGGTTCTCAACGTTCGGCTAGAACAACACATGGACTTGGCTTTAACAAGCAAGCCACTTCTTCTAGAGCACCCACTACTTTTGTAAGGGGGAGCTCTCAAAATAAATTTTGTAATTATTGTAGAAAAACCGGACATATGATTTATGAATGAAATTGTAAAAATGCTAGATATGGCCACCCCAAAATCATTACCTACTCGGATGAATATCTTAGGATGTATCCCTCTAGACAAGTATGGGTTCAGAAGTCTCTTTTAGCTAATCTTTCCAGACCCAAACTTATATGGGTACCAAAATCTATTCTCTCTTGATTTTCTAGGATAAACACCAAAAAAGTAGGACTTCGAAAGGCTCGTGGTATCTCGACAGCGGATGCTCGAGGCACATGTGTGGCGATCCCTCCGAGTTCAACTCCCTTGAAGAATTCGATGGAGGATACGTCACCTTCGGTGACAATTCAAAAAACAAGATCGTCGGAATAGGTACCATTGGTTTTGGTAGAACCTCCTTAATTAAAGATGTTTTATTTGTTAAAGGTTTAAAACATAATTTAATTAGCATTAGTCAACTTTGTGATAGTGGTTTTTCGGTGAATTTTCAAAATGATTTATGCAATGTGTTTGATTTTCAAAACAAATTGGTATTTTCTGCTTCCCGTTTTCAAAATGTTTACATTATTGATTTAGAGTCTTTAGCTAGCCAAAATGTTAAATGTTTAAGTGCTCTTGACAATGAGTCTTGGCATTGGCATAGAAGGTTGGGGCATTGTATCTCTCATTCACTTATTAAGCTTAATAAGAACAAGCTCATCCATGACCTTCCTAAACATAAGTTTAAGAAAGATTTGATTTGTGAGCCATGCCAACATGGCAAGCAACACAAATCTTCTTTCAAATCTAAGAAGGAAGTGTCCACTTCAAAATCTCTTGAGCTCCTTCATCTTGATCTTTTTGGTCCTACCCCTGTAGAAAGTCTAGGTGGAAAATCCTATACCTTTGTCCTAGTAGATGACTTTTCTCGTTTCACTTGGGTTTTCTTTTTAGCTCATAAAAATGATGCCTGTAGAACCATTTTGAAATTATCTAGGAAAGTAGAAAATGAAAAACGATATAAAATTATATCGCTCCGTAGTGACCATGGAGGTGAATTTGAGAACAAAGAATTTGATGAATTGTGTTCCTCTCAAGGATACAATCACACCTTCTTTGCCCCTAGGACTCCACAACAAAATGGAATGGTTGAAAGGAGAAACCAAACTCTCCAAGAAATAGCTCGAACCCTCCTTAGTGAATTAAACCTCCCTCAATATTTCTGGGCCGAGGCGGTAAACACTGCTTGTTATACTATCAATAGAGTCCTTGTAAGACCACATCTTAAGAAAACCCCCTATGAACTTTGGAAGGAAAATTGCCCAAAGTTGGTTATTTTAAAGTGTTTGGTTGTAAATGCTTTATCCTTAACACAAAAGATAACCTAGGGAAATTTGATGCTAAATCCGATGAAGGTATTTTTCTTGGGTACTCCAACTCAAGCAAAGCCTATCGTGTCTTCAATAAACGTTCAAAAACCATCAAAGAATCATCTCATGTCAAATTTGTTGAAACTCTTCCAAAACCTCACCTGGTCATTGAAGATGTTGAAGATAAGCTTGATAAGCTTCATTTGAATGATTCCTCTTCTCCTCCCAAGGAGGATGACCATCAAGAACCCTCTTCACCTTCTTTATCTTCCACCTTGCCTAAGGTTTGGAAACCTTCTAGAGACCATCCTTTAGAAAATGTTATAGGTGATCTTCAATCCGGTACTACAACTAGATGATCAATCCTCAACGAGGTTGAACATCAAGCCTTTCTTTCTCAACTAGAGCCTCAAACCATTAATGATGCCATTAATGTTGATAATTGGGTTCTTGCATTGCAAGAGGAACTAAATCAATTCTCTAGAAATGATGTTTGGACTCTTGTTGAAAGACCCAATGATCATCCAATTATTGGCACTAAATGGGTTTTTAGGAACAAACTTGATGATCAAGGAAATATAACCCGGAACAAGGCTCGCCTAGTAGCTAAGGGCTATAATCAAGAAGAAGGAATTGATTATGGTGAAACCTTTGCGCCCATTTCTAGATTGGAATCCATTAGGATCTTGTTGGAATTCGCCGCTCACATAAATTTCAAACTTTTTCAAATGGATGTTAAAAGTGCTTTTTTAAATGGTTTTATTTCAGAAAAAATATTTGTTGAACAACCCCCCGGTTTTGAAGATCCAAAATTTCCAAATCATGTGTTTAAGTTAACCAAGGCTCTATATGGCTTAAAACAAGCCCCTCGGGCTTGGTATGAGCGGTTAACAAAATTCCTTTTAGAAAATGATTTTAAAATGGGTCAAGCTGATTGTACCCTCTTCTTAAAACACACTTCCAAAGATCTTTTAATTGTCCAAATTTACGTTGATGACGTTATATTTGGTTCAACCAAAGAATCACATTGTACTAATTTTTCAGATTTAATGAGAAAAGAATTTGAAATGAGCTTTATGGGGGAATTAAAATTTTTTCTTGGTTTTCAAATCTTTCAAAATTCAAATAGTATTTTTCTAAGCCAAGGATAATACACAAAAGAACATTTAAGTCGTTTTGGTATGGATCAAGTAAAGGAAATTAGTACCCCCATGAGTACTTCTTGTAAACTTACGGTAGATGAATCCGGGAAACCGGTGGATAACAAGATTTATAGGAATATGATCGGGAGTCTACTTTACCTAACTGCGACCCGTCCTGACATCATGTTCATTGTTTTCCTTTGTGCTCATTTTCAAGCCAATCCCAAAGAATCTCATTTTAAATCTGTCAAAATAATTTTTAAGTATTTAAAAGGATCCAAAAACATTGGTTTGTTTTATCCCTCTAATACTTCTTTCGAACTTTCTTCATATTCGGATGCTGATTTTGGCGGATGTCAATTAGATCATAAGAGTACTAGTGGAACCTGTCATCTGCTAGGCAAGTCCCTTGTTTCATGGAGTAGCAAAAAGCAAAACTGTGTTGCTCTTTCTACTGCCGAGGCCGAGTACGTAGCAGCTGGTAATTGTTGTGCCCAATTTATTTGGATGCAGCACAATCTCTTGGATTATGGCCTTTCCTACGATCATGTCCCTATACGGTGTGACAACACTAGACCCATTAGTATTTCTAAGAATCCAATACAACATTCTAGGACAAAGAATATAGATTTAAGGCATCATGTCCTTCGTGACCATTTTCAAAAAGGGGATATCACTTTGGACTTTATTTCTACTGATTTCCAATTAGCTGATACTTTTACCAAACCACTCCCGGTTGAACGTTTTGATTTTATTAAGGGGGAGTTAGGAATGATTCGTCAATGAGGACTATTAAATATTTGACTCTTTTTGTCATTGCTTACTTCCTTATTATTGTTTTTCTAATTTTCTTTCATACTTTTCCTCCTATTTTGATAATCCCAAAGGGGGAGAAAAACTCTCTATTACATAGTTACTTATTTAATTAAGTGCTCTTTTTATGTGCTCTTTTTAAGTTATTGATTTCAGTTGTTTCTTTTAAATGACCTATGGTTACAATTTCAAAATGAACCATTCTCTTTATTTCAATCCTTTCAAGATTAATATCATTTTCAATACATGATACATCTATGAAATTCTTGTATGATCTCTAAAATTTTCCATGTCCAAGTTTCTTATTTCTTTTTTACTTGGCATATCCTTTTTTAAAAGCTTTCTCATTTGTGATTGTGATCATCAAAATAGGGGGAGATTGTTGTACCCCTCTCTTTAGGATTTTAATGATCACAATCACTTTCATCGTGTTCTAACTTGTTTTCAAGTTTTCTTGGTGATAGGAAAAAGGTTGCCAAAGAGTTGGCCCCAGAAGACTGGAAAAGGACTCTATGAGTCCACCGGCCAACCGGTGGATTACCACCGGCCAGTCGGTGGCCTCTGGCAGAAGCAATGCTCTCTGCCAGGTTGCACTGGTCAGCCGGTGCCTGACCACCGGCCAGCCGGTGGAACCAGATAGTAGGCCTTGCCCACTGCCAGGTGCCACCGGCCAACCGGTGTCTGAATCACCGGCCCGCCGGTGTCCCAGCACCGGCCAACCGGTGGAACCCAGACAGAAAGATCTGCCTTCTGTCTGGAGCACCGGTCAGCCGGTGGCCAAGCACCGGTCAACCGGTAAGTCCTGTCAAACTAGCCGTTGGGCTTTGACCAGACTTGTACTATTGACCCCCAACGGCTCCGAAAGCCCTCCAACGACCATATTGAAGTATTTGGGGATATTTCTCCTATAAATAGACGAGGATGGATGCCGGGAACAATACCTTGATACATTGGAATGATATTTTGATCCCTTGAAGCTCTAACGACAAATCTCTAAGGCTACTTGTGATCCATTTCCATCCTTGAAGCTTGGGTTGCCTCTACATCAACTACTATAACACTCTTGGCGCTCAAGGCTTCCTCTAGTTTGTTATAATTTATTTATTTCAATTGTTTAGTTATTCATTGGGTTTGTATTAAAACAAACCATCCTTTTCTTCCTCACTTTCATTTTGGGTTTCTTGCTACAACCATAATAAAAAAGTAAGCTGTACGAAGGTGATCTAGCCTACCTTAAAACGGCTAGTGGGTTTCATGCTACAACCATTAAAAAGCAAGATGAACTATAAATCTCTCAACGGTTGAGTTGGGAGCAGAGACGTAGGCTTTGGTTTAAGCCAAACTCTGTTATCAAATTGTGTCTTGCCCCTTTTTATTTCCGCTGCATTTAGAAATTGTTTTTAAGTTGCTAATTATTTTACAAAGGCAATTCACCCCCCTCTTGCCATCACTCTCCGACCTAACAATGGTGCTAGTCGCCAGCCCCTGGCCTATGGAAGGCGGGCTTGGGGTAGTCATGGAATGGGCCCTGAGGATGGGTCGTGACATATCTTTTGTATATATTCTATTTATATTCAAAAAAATGAATAGTGTCAAAATTGACACTATTGTTATTTTATAAAAATAACATATTATTAATTTTTTTAAAAATCACAAAAATATTAAAAAACGATAAATATAAATTTATATGGTCTAAAATTTTATAAAGTATCCAAATATGGACAATTAACAATAAATAAGAGATTATTTGTTATAATTTAAAATTTTGTATGTTATTACCACAAATAAAATTAAATTGAATAAATAAGGATAAATCAAGTTGATAATGTTTAAAATAAAAATCTAACATGTATAAATTTTATTGGTTGATGATATTAAAACCCTATCTCATATAATATTCGGATATGAGTCATTTGGGAAGTTTTTATGTGGGGTTGGGATTTAATATAAACTAATATTTCTTATATTTCCAAAGGTTCCCCTCTCCTCCCTTATATAAGGGAACCTCCTCCCTCTCCTCTTCACACAATTTTGAGCCTTCAAGATCGGCCAAACCCTTCCTATTTCACTTACCAAATTCCCTAGAAACATCCTAGAGGTCTTGGTATTCCTCAATGTCCAATTTTAGTTTCCTAATAGGAGGTCTCAATGAGGCGCTTCAAAGAAGAGGTAATGTCCGTTACCAATTCATTCAACTTTATTTCTTTTTCTACTTCTTCTTCTTTAGTTGTTTCATTATGAAGTAATAACATCAGCATCTCTCATATACTAATATGTTATTATAAGTATGAAACAACCCTATTTCACCATCTATCCATCATACAGAAAGCAAAATCACCATGCGTGCGTACGTACGGAATACCGTCTCCACGCCGTGGTGTAATATGTTTTTCCACCACCACCTTACTTGTATTGGTATAATGGTGTAAATAATAACTATATATTATTATTTTAATGTTACATTGATTCTTCAATTTTATACATAAACTTCAATACAATTCCACGATCATGGGAATGATATCATCGCCCGTGCGTATGTACGGAATACCGTCTCCACGACGCAATGACATTCATTCTCCATGCTAACCATTCATGAATGATTATAAAATATATATAATATGTAATCATGAAATATATGAAATAATAATGATACTGTATTTATATATATATATATGTATGTCATCTACTTAATTCCATTCAATTAAATAAGGAAATGAAAACAACATTCATGCGTACGTACGGCCTACCGTCTACATGAACGGTGTATTTCATTCCTTTTATCGATCTATAATATATATGTATATGATGAATATATATTATATATAAATAATTTTTTAAATTCGGTAATTAAGAAAATTATAATATAAGTAATAATATCTAGAACAACAGGTCCAAACTTGTACGATAAATAAAACGATTTTTCCCAAAATGCTACTTTAACATGAAACTTACAAAAAACAGGTAATATAAAGTCATAAGTGAACCATATATGATACCATAACAATGAATATGATTCTGTAATAATTCAATAACATTATTTAAATCATTATACAGGAGGTTCATATACGTACGAAGCATATCAGACCTAAGGTAATGGATAATTTTGCAAATCTCATTTTTACCCGAGATTTCTTATTCGTAAGTATTTACTCGAGTTATTTCTATCATAAATGTCCCTGTTTTATAAAAGTGTATTCATGTATTTTTAAAGACCTTTTTACCCATTTTTGACATTTACTACATGGTATGTATGGAATCTTTCTTTTACGAGTTACTTTTTGACTTTTCCGTCCAAAGTACGAGAATAATGTTTTTTTTAACTTATATGGCATGAAAGGATTATTACGGTTTTATAAAGCCATATTTTCATGAAGCTTCCTCCAATAAATTTCATGACTATTTTCAAAAAAATCCTTTTCTTTTAAAATTGCATGACATTTTGTGAAAAGAAAATGATTTTTAATAGAAAAGGATATTTTCCTCAAGAATTCATTTCAAGTGTTTTATGAAAACCATTTTCCATCTACGATGACATTATTTTCATATGTGTATATTTCAAGTATAATGTCTCTATTATTTACATGGTCTTTCTTTTCTTATTATGAAATGATATAAATTTATTTTACGTGGATTATGTGATGATGTTTATGAAACCCATTTTATTTATTGGGTTATTATGAATGATGTATGTTTATTTTGTGGCACAAGTAAGAATGATTTCATTATGAGATGGGTGGGACCTCTATCTTCATCCAATGAATTGGGTAAAGATTTATATCTCATGAGATAGACATGGATGGAATGGAAAGTTAAACCGGTTCAGTAATACCGGACTGGAACGAGGAGTGAACTCGATTCAGAAAGGGACTTTGTCCACTAAGATGGTCTTGGTAGCAATGCCTTGGATACTATGGAAATCATAACAATTGCTGAATGGATTCCACAATTACATGTTTTATTACCATGTTATTTTATCGTGATTGATGTTCCTTTATGATATATGAATCACGTACTTCAATGATTTATGTCTTTGCTCAAGGATTTAATGTTTAGATTTCATGTTAATGTTTTTGCTTTCAAATCTTTATGGATTTTTTTATGTTATCTATGTTTTCCGATACTGAGCATTTGAGCTCATCCTTTTTATGTTTTATTTTCCCCAGGAAATAAATAATGGTTTTAGGTAAGGAAACAGAAAGGGGAAGATCGTTATGGGAGATGTTGAAGATCTTTCAACATGATAAGATGTTTATATTCTGAGTTTCCAAAGAAACTAAACTATTATGGTCCTTGTGTGTTTGTTTTTGTTATGTATTAAGTATTCTGCAAAAGTAATGTAATGTCCATGTACATCATGTTTTGGGTCTCTACAACTATAGATCTCTAATATATCGCATGATGACTATGTTATATGGAGAATAATAATGGAGGATGATTGTGTCTTTTATTATACTTATAAGGGTACTTGTGAGGGTTCTATGAAGTAAATGTTGCAAGGTACCAATAAAATTTATCAATTCTTACCAAGAATTCATAATGTTTCCTTTTATCAATTCTGATATATCATGGATCATGATTCTTTATTCCAACAAATAATTCTATTTTGGACTCATATTCCATGTCTTATGTTTCATGATATACTTTTAATGGGAATGAATTTTATTATTTAATTTTTTGAAATTTTATCAGGCCATCATAACCTTATTTTAATCTTGTTCTCACATTTTAGGTTAAATTGTTAATTATTATCTTTATCCATTGAAATAATTTGAGCTCACTGTTACTATGATGAATTTTCCCTATCATTTAAACATTAGTTTTATTAATATTATCCCCATGATGGTTAAAATATATGAATATCAGACTATGAGATGAAATGGATTTTTTAAACATGATATTTATGTGTATATATTTTTATGCATGATTTTCCTAATTCCATAAAACCCTACACCAAAAAGTTCCATCAGTGTAAATTTGACCCAAAATTTCATTTGATTTTATATATTTAAAATATTCTAAATTGGATAAAAAATAGTAACATCGATTAAAGTATTGACCTTATCTTTTTAGAACAAGATACGGGAGTGAGGGATTGGTTACATACATTGGTACAATAGTTTCTATCCAAAAATGAGAACCATGTAAATTTACTATGGATCATATTGGAGAAGTGGATTATTGAGAATTAATTTTTGAAAAGATATGATTCCATTCAAATATAATATTACCTACATACAATGTGTTGGTTATGATATACACATTTAAAGGAGTGGAAATAGATTGAGTAACCATTTAGATAATATCTGTGGCAAACTTGCTCAAAAACACAATCAACGTATTATGTCCATGATGGTTAAAACCTTCATGAATGGGTGAACATTTTGAAGGTCATCGACATCATAGAGGTTTAGGAGGTAACACCCATGCATCATATTTTTTTTCAATGACGTCATCCACTCATCAAGAGGTTTATTATGATACCTCCATGAATCTATTATCAGTTCAGGGATCTTCATTCCATGATGAAACACATTTTTTGATATGAATTTACAAGATTTTTATTCTCATAAATGTGACATCACCACATTCTCAATTTCGATAAATTACCCCACTATCCATCACCAAATTTGTTTGTGACAATAATAATTCATTGTAAATCATTGAATTTATAAAATGTTATCCCTCTTTAGAAAAATAAGAGATTAATTTCCAAAGGTATCTATCTGTTATGAGATGGAATCCCATGGGATGTTTAGTACATTGGAACATGGCCATTTTTCATTTCATGAATCTTGTTAGAAATTATGAAAAAAGAAATCAAATCTTATATATAGGGGGTTTTCAATGTAATTGACCTTTTTGATACATTCCACATAATAATTAATCCATTACCTAGATTATATGAATCATGGTTTTGAAAATAGCATACGCTTGTATACCACATTCCAATGGTCAATCCCATTTCTTTTACAATCCCCATGAATTCCTGATCTCCGCCACCCATGTGAATCAATCATTATCACAAACCATAGTGATGGTCATTATATTTTGCCGCTTTTAAGCCTAAAAACCATCCAGGAAGTTTAGTTCATAGGATCCTTATACCTATAAAGACCTATTTAATCAATGTGCTGGTCTTCCACACAACTGATGCCATCAATCCCCGCATGCTACCACTCTACATAAAACCAATAATGGAAGGATAAATTTCAATTTTCTCTTAATTGTAGTTACTTGAATATTTATTTATCCAATGCATACGAACCCTAAATATGGGACCCCTAATTGACATTCCAGCACAACCACTTGTACAACATTCCCCACACAGAGGTTCATGCATAGTAAACACATAAGCCATAATGGGGTGTAAGAGGTTGAATCGAAATATGATCATACATAGAGAATCATGTACTCATTACATAGAATAATAATATATGTCAACAAAATGTACTATGAAAATCTACATAAAAATTTACGTCACATGACAATGGTGATTTTTGCAGCAATTTTACATCATCCAATATGGTCATGGTTCGGTTCTACACTCAGAGAGACCATATTGAAGTAGGATAGGATGTCACGATGTATGACCTATCTATAAGGAAATGCGATATCATAAAAATAAACAACCCACCATCCATGTATGCGAGGACATACTCTATATTTTCCACTCATAATTTGAAATGGTATACCTGGGTGTAGACCTCGACCATGTCTGATATTCATTATAGAAGACTATATAGCTCAACATCCTTGTCATATGATTTCAAACCATCTGACAATATCTTAATCACTCTGAAATGTAATTGTATCAAAACCCTATGAAGTGGACATTGAATTCCTTATATATGATAATCTTAGGATTCCACCATCTTCACCATTATGGAATGGAACTCTTACAATAGGAAGCTCCCATGCATTATATATACACATTCATCCATGATCATGGGATGAAACTCCACCCCTGTATATATATATATAAAAACTTGTATGAGACCCACATACACAGAATATTCTTTAATGAATAATCGGAATAAAATCCCTTTACGATATTCCTATGATAGGATTTTCCATACTAGATGACATTAAACTTCATAGAATAGTCTTTTTGAATGACCTTAATTGTGGCATCAAACTACGTGTTATCCAATGTTGGGTGTTGGTTGAATTCATTTTTCAATATATGATATATGTTTGTTTTTGATAAAGAGTGAGTTTTTGTATATATATTGACCCCATCATACTAACTAGGAAGGAAAACAAAATAATGGTAATCAGATTCACAACCATATGTAAACACAGTTTTCATACCCGATAGTCGGAAATTCTTTCTGATCTATGTATTAAATACGATTATGATTTTTTTGTTTAATAGTTCTCATAAAGTGTATGTGTTACGAAAACATTATGATGAAATACTAATAAATTAATGAGGATAACATAGATATTTTTAAATTAGTTTTCGAAACTGATACATCTAACATATGTCTGAAATGATACATCAGATTTAGTTTCTGGTAGATTAAATTCTATGCTATGTGAAGGAAGAATGAAAATATATGATTGTTAAATCATAGGGATGACAATCAGTGTGGGCATCATAAGATTGTATCTGACATAATTTCATTCGAAACATTATTCCATTGATCCTGTAGGGGGATCCTGCCACTAATCCATCAGGAGTACATAGACATTGATCCCTTTGATAAGAAATAATCACTGGTGAATGGATTCATGGGGAGATCAAAATTTTAATTGTATTCATAATATTTTTCTCATCAAATATTTGAATTGTTTAATCATAATATGGAATCAATTTATAAACATAATAAAGGGATATTTGTTTTGATGTTACTAAAAATGTATTGTCAAAGAGGGGTGTTGAATTCTTCAGCTGATTTGAAAATGATAATTAATGAATTATATAATGTATTTTTTTGTATATATCACTATTATAGGAAAATATTTTATATTAATTTATTCCCCTGATTTTAAGGAAACCCAACATAGAATTTTTTTAATTTTATTGCAATTGAATAATTAATTTAATTTTGTGTTCATTAAGATGATCGTTCTATAAGAGTTTCTGTCATATTAATTCTTCATAAGAAATACCATCACACTAATATTGTCATATAAACCTCAATATGTGTCACAAAACAATCCATGATTAGAATCAAGATAATAAGAATGAATAACTTTTTTTAATTTCTAGGAAGTACGATGTTTTTGGAAGATACAAGACTATTTATAAAGGAATAAGATGTTTTAAGATGAGTTAATGAAGTTAAACATAATGTCATAAATGAATATGAAAATATATAATTTGTAATTTTTGAAATTAGGAAGATGATTTTTTTTTATTCCATTTCTATTATGTGATTCCTATAATTGGGTTGAAATGTAAATTTTAATTTGTGACGAGATACATTTTTTCATGACTTGAAGCTGACACTATGTTATATGTGTTATAGGTAAGGAAATCCCAACTATTGTTTTGTTTTTTGATAAATATGTGGAGATACAATCAGAATGAACTCATCAATGTGAGTCTATTCTAATGGAGGTCCATTAGAGTGACATCCATCAGAGTGAGGATCTTCATACGAAGAATCATCAAATTGAGTTTTAGTAGATTATGAAATAGTGATATGTTGATTGATTTGGTACACAATTAATTAAATAAGAGTTGAATTTTATTCGAATGGAGACCATCAAATACATTCTAATAAACTAAGGAAATAAGACTAACATTCTAAGTGGATGTGTTGACAAAAAGTATTCTTCAAGAAGTTTCATGTTAAAAAAGATCATTATTCATTTTTTATATTCTTTAAAATATTACAGATGTGATTTTGATCTAGATTACTTTCAGATGAAGTGAAATGGTTTCAGAAATGGATAAGAAAATAGAAAATTTTGTTATTATAACTATGGATCATTACTAATTACTATGAAGGCATGATTTTTTATGTAGTATATAACTAGTTGGGGGATGTGGATAATAAGTATCCAGTTAGGGACTGTTATAGACTATAATTAGAATGTTTATAATATGAATATGTAATGATTCACTACTTCTACACTTTTATTATGTAAATACAATAAAAAAATAATCCATGTTACAGGGACTAAGCAGCATTGAAAAAAGAATGTATTTTTACATAACCATGTAAATACTGGGTTCTAAATTATCGTTAATTTTTTATATCAAAGGTATAGTTGAGAAGCTATATGTGATAAGAAAATAAAATTAAAATGTTTTTTATGTCATGACATATTACATTGGAATTTAATAAAAAATATTATATAATAAAAAGGATCCACTAATTCACACCCACCCTCTTGGTAGTCTTCATCCTATTTGGGATCAACAATTGGAATCACATGTAGTCCGTTATAAAATATTCATATAGGATAATAGTGAATTTATATTCAGTGAAAAATAGTTGTGCTCTAATTTTTTATTTCAAGAACTATCATTTATGAGAAAATAGTATTTTCATATCTTTATTTACATGGTCAGGAAATTATATAAGCAATAATAGTGGTATTTACTCACATCAATGAAACTACTAAGACAGATTCTGATATGAGAGGTATATAATCATAAGGAAATCATAGAATTATTTTTTGATGACTCGTACAAATAATATTTATGATAATATTACGGGTTTTCCATTTTATATTAAAATGTGGGATAAGATGTGTTGCAAAAATTATGGTAATGAAATAGTTAATGAAGAGAAGTTTTAAATCTAGAGAATTAGAATTGATGTTATGAAAATAGATGTTGATGAACGTATTGATGTTGACTTATAAAGAGTAAATGAGATTGTATTTTATATCAGAACATTTGGTGACAAATTGGAAGACTATAAAAATGCGAAGAAACTAATGATAAATTTTCAAGATAAATTGGATTATAATGTTTTATAATTAAAAGATAATTACTTTCTAACTATAAATTAACTTCAAAACATTATTGGGGAATTGGAAATGAAAAAGGATCATATATTCGAGAAAATTGATGCTAGGGAAATAACTTTCGAGCAATTTTTAATATAAAAAAACAATGATAAGAAGAAGAAGAAAAATCAAGTGATTCAGTTGTAGAAAGAAAATGATATATTTTTCAACACTATTCATTCCCTCATTTCCATGTTATTCAGTATGGTGAAATGGAAAAGTAATTATCAAAAATTAAGAAATTGTGAATTGAAAGTGAATTTCCATAAAATTCTCCTATAAAATATATTGATAAGAATTAGTTGGAGAAAGATGATAACAAATATCGAATGAAAATGTGGAAGAAACATTAAGAGATGTTTCATCATGAATAGAAGAAGAAATGTTATCTAAGAAGAAGAAATATGGATGACTCCTTTTCTTAAGATGAATCATATAATGAACTTAATTCCATTACTAATTTTATAAATGGATGTAATTAATCAAATGTTGGAAAATATGATAATTCGGTTTTAGAAATGTAGTCTATTATAAAAACAAATTTTGAAAAGGAAACTATTTAGAATACTCAATTCAAGAAATATAGAAGGAATTTTATGAATTATAGTGAGGATATTAATTTCAAGAATAGAAACTAGATGAAGAAAAAAGAAACAAATCTAATTTTTTTAATATATCTGAATATAAATATTAGTGTTACTGAATAAAATAGAAAAGATCTGAGGATATATAAAATTTCATTTAGAAACTCAACATGAAAGAATCTATAATTATTGATTAAAATAAGATAAATCAATTAAACAATTGGTGAAACTAAATATATAACTAATTTTCGAAAAGATAGTGTAGATGAGAAAGATGATGATTTTTCAGAAAAAGAATCTTTGATTCTTACAAGACAAAGAGATATTAGATATATTAGGGAAAACATCATGAAGGTAGATGATATTAAAGTTAAACATTTAAATAGGGTGTAATTAATGCTTTTTTAAACTAGGTCTATGTTAAAACAAATATTACCAATAAATAAATAAAAATAACAGCAGATAATATACCCAAACAATGTAGTCCACATTTTATAAAGAAACAATAATAAAAATGTTCTAACATCAATATTAGCCCATAAGAACAATATTTAGATGTTAATGTCATTAATATAGAATTCTCAAATACAAATCTTATTTTTGATGGTAGAAGATGTCACTATTGGATAATATGATGTAATCATGGAGAGATATGGTTAGAAAATAAGTCCAATTTTTTTAAATTGTTATTGGAACTAAAGAAAGAAACACAAATGGTGATTCATGTTTACGTCCCAAAAATAAAAAATGAGAATCTAATGTAATATGAGTATGTTAATAATGTTGAAAAATGTATGAACATTAAGAATGAAAATAACAATTTCTTAGTAATACATAAAAACAAGTTGAAATGGTCATAAAGATAAAAAAATAACAATTATATATTGATAAAAGGGAATGAAAAATGCTTCTATAGTTTAGAACCATTTATATTCAATTACATCAATAGTTATGTGTTTTAGATTATATAATATAAACAATATATGCAGGAAAAACGGATTTACAGTAAATGATGATTGATTATTTTCTCAGAATAAGAATAATTCATGAATAATTTGTACAAACACAAAATAAGAAATCATTAATAAAGATGAAAATAAGATAAAATTATTATTAAAAGAATATATACATTAAAAAATTATTACAAAATATGTGAAGGATGAAAAAATGAATAAAACATATACAATTAAAAAACCATGAAAATGAAAAAAATCTAGACTGAGAGAGAACTCGTAGTATGAAATATGATTCTACTAATAATATAAGGTACCTCCATATTCCCAAAAAAAATCATTTGGAAAATTAGGATATGATTCTAATGAATTAAAATAACTAAGTAGATGTGTTAGTATCTTGTTTTTCGAGTTGAAGAATGTAATGAGGTTGTGAAAAATAAATATTTGGAAAATTTTGTTTATACACATAAACTATATATTATGTTTTTTGAGATGGGTGAAGGGGATTCTTATGTTCAGAATTCCTAAAAATTTATTTCCATGATAATTGAATGTCAAAAGCTTCATGAAAATTTATTACATGATTATTGTTTTATGGGAGAAATTGAGAACATTTATTATAAACTCTTACCATGTTGACATAAAATTGTTTTGATAAAGGATCATTGTTAAGAAATTCATGCTATAATTTTGTTATCCTAAAAGAACGATTTTATGATTTTGAGAAAAAGATCTTCATCCATTAGAATTATATATGTTTTCAATAAGGGATAAATTGATCATGATAGAACATTTGAATTTTATTTTCAATAATTAGGAGATGATATATTAATGCGGAGAAGTAAGATATGTGTAAAAGAAAAAAATAATATCATTTCTTTTTGAGTTCTGTTATGAATGTGTTATTTGAGTTTAATGGGGGAAGACACTGAGAAGACTTCTGTTTTGGATGAATTCATGAGTGATGGGAAGAAAAAAATGTAGTAATTGATATCCCAATGTTTGATTTAGATTATTTTTTTATCAGTATATTATATAAGATTAATTTCGAGGATTATTGATTTTTTTTCAAACTATCACCATCATACTAGCCTAGAATGTGCATGAGGCATGTCGAATTCCACGAAAAATCCGATGGAGACATGATTTCTAGACCTATATTGTCAAACACCATTGTTTATCCTAGTATTAAATCTGACAGTTATTATCTAATTGATTATTTTACAACTATAATATGTTTTGTGAAACCCTTTTGATGAAAAAATTATGAAATAATGGTGTTAATATGTGTTTTTAGGAGTTATGGAAAATTCCACATCAGATGTGTGATGAAACTGATAGATCCAATTAAGATTCTGTTACAAGGAATTATAATTTTGTAAAAGGATGAATGAGAAAATATAAATGCAGTATCATTGGGATAAACATCATAGTGAGAATAATCTGATGTGAAATACCATTGGTTTCTTAAATATAGTATACTAGTGACTCACAATAGGAAAGCATACACTAATACATCTATAGGAAATTGATACTAATCCATCAAAAAATAAAGTGGAATTGTTAAATAAATTTTATATGTGAACCATATGTAATTATATTAATACAATTGGTTTGAAAAAATGAATGAATCATTTTATCATAAAAAGGATTCAATTATATAATTTAACAGTGGAAGATTTGTTTTGAATTTGGTGAATAATTATTTTTTATGGGGGGGGGTTGACTGATTTAGATGATGCAACCGTGTTTTTTGTAGACCTGTTTTATATTCTCAGCGGATACAAATCATTGAATTAGGGAGTGGACTATTTTTTTATTTCATATTGTGAGTTTATAGAAAATAAACATAGAATGATTCTATAAATTTAAGAAAATAATCCATCATTTTATTTTTTGATCCATCATATGATCATTCCATAAGAAAGTCCATATGATACATTTTTTATAAAAAATCTATCAGGATATGTTTGAGAAAGAAACACCAATCAGTTTTATAAAAGTAATGTTGATCATGATCACGTTAATCATACTAAATAATTTTTAGTAAATTTGATGTTTTTAAAAGATTTGATTATTTTAGATAAGACACTAATGAATTATCAATAGTTTAATAATTCAATGATAAAGACAAAAATGAAGGAAAAATTCCATATTTTGGAATTTCATTGAGTGGGAAGAAGATGTTTTTCCTACTATTTCCATTATGGGATAAATATTAAAGGAGAGTAATGTATGATTTAAATTTAAACAATAAAAATATTGACATGGGATAAAGAAAACAGTATAACAAATGATTGAAAGATATAGAGATCAAAATTGATGATTGGTATTCAGTAGATGATGAAATAGTTCCATAAAAATGAAACTCATAAGCGTGAGTCCCTATGGATAGAGGTTCATCATAATGTGCCCATCAGATGGACATTCATAAGAGGAGGTCTATCAGATAGAGGTTCATCAAATTGAGTACTACCAAGAGAATAATTATTTAGTTGTTGAATGATTTTATTACCAATTATGGAAATATTAGTAGAAATTGAATCAAACATAGCTCAATTGGATGAAGACAAGATAACGTAGTTTACCAAAAAAGATGATAACACTGTATTTCTATGATAATGTTTTAGAAAAATTATTTAAGAGTATGATTTAATACCTAAGAGTTCCTCAGATGATTTTAAATGTTAATAGTGATAGTATATAAGAGATATTGATATATCATTCATATGGAGGATGAAAATTACTTTCTAAAGGGGATTAGAAAAAATGCGAAGAAAATATTGTAATTGTGTGTCCTTACTAGTTACTCAAACCATTTAATTATTTTTTTGGGTTCTATAACCAGTTCTGGGATGTGGATACAAAATGTATATTTATAGGGTATGAGAAACTATATAAGGAGTGATTCTATAGGGATTTTAGTTGCTTTCACTAGTAGTCCTTATATATAATTGAGAGAATATAGTGAAAGTACCCATGATGGCGAGTCCATCCAACTTGTAAAGGAGTAGATCGTTGTACAAATCTAGGTAAATATCATTTGTATCCTCAAAATATATTTTCCCATATTAATTTTATGGTCAAGATGTTATATTTTAGTGTATTGTAACATTAAAATGGTGTAGAGGATATAAAATAATTCTAAAGATGTTAATAAACATATGTATAAAAGAAAAGGGAACAATTAATTCACTTTAAACCCATCTAAGTTGTATGGATCCTATTTGGGCATAGTACTAAGTTGTTTTTAATCCATGTATCATAATTGGGTATGTACGACACACCCATGACATTCAATATCGGCATGTCTACAAACCTGGGATACCGCTATGAGGTTCAATCATTCCATATCAACATTCCCATAAAATCTATATATATTCCCCAAAAGATTGAAAACTCTTTAGTGTGAATATATTCCAAATAGGATAACACAAAAATATATCCACTAATACTTAGTCTGAACATCTTCTCTAAGGTAAAACCCTAAAATATTCCTTCTTAATTATTGTGTGAACATATATTCCCCACGGGATGACCCTAAAATTCACCTACCTAGACATAATTTGATCATCATCTACATATAGGAACCTAAAAATCCACTAACCCATCTATAAAATATGTTAAACATGTCACCCATGAAAAAATTAAACCCAATATGACAAACAAATGTTCCATTATGTAAATTTGTATTGATTACATTCCCTTAGAGTTAGCTATGTTAGGGCCTAAACAAGATACATTGGGTTCCCCATCCATGATGCCTCATCTGAGAGATAAATTTAACCTCAAAATAGGAAGACATTATATATTTCTAACATACCATAAATCCAAAAATTATAAGACATTTTTAACATTACAATGTACTCTAAATGATGTTTTCTATTATGTTTAGATAGATGTAGTGAAATCAACTAAATTTTACCTTAAGATGGAATCAAGAATGATTTTCATGGACATGATACAAATTCATGAGGGAGTCCTTGAATAATAAATGTGTAAAAATGAGGAATCCAAGGAAGTGGGATCTGATATCTCATCATCCTGTTTTGACCATGGATGAAACATTACCAATAATAGTGGTGGATGATTCCTTCTATTAGAAATATAGAATATAGAAAAAAAGAAAAATGATTAATATCATAGATGAGGAAGAATCAGAAACACATTTACAATAAGAATGATTTTATTTAGGAAGAGTACTTATTATTGGATAAATGATAAAAATAAATTATATCCATGTCCAGTTAATACACACATATATATTTATTATAATTTTAATGAAAAATAAAATACTCATTTAAAGACAACAGTTTTACTGTACATATATTATTAACAAAATAATTATTGTTAAGTAACATGGAAACCATGTTTTTAATATTGATAACGAATATTGACTACATGAATCCTATGAACCCAGGTTGTGGCATCAATGACATGAACATAAAAATAACAAAATAACAAAATGATATGTCTATATGGGTATTTAGATAATTTTTAACTATAAGAAAATCGTATATGTCATCCTTGTTTTCAAGGTAAAATGTAAACCCACATTTTGGAGTAAAATTAGAATGGAAAATATATAATATTCAATTGTTAAACACATATTTGTGTATAACTATTCAAAATGAATCTATAATGGGATATGTGTCCTCACTATCTTTTACTAATGTATTGAGTACTGATGGATAGATATAATTAATGAGATATAAATTTAAATCCATTAATAAATTTAATAGGTTAACCAATTTACTAGTGAATCATGATTTTAAAGAAAAAATGAAACATTGATTGAATCTAGGAAACGAATATCATAACCATGAGTTTATTTACTATTTTATGAAAATAGAAATTCAGTCTCAACCCACTTTTTATATAAAAAAAATGGATTTTTGTTAGAAAATGGAGAACTGCACCCTATTGTGAATGGTCTATTTAATGTGGGGTAATGTTGGTACTCCTATATTTATGGAAAACGAATTGTAGAAAAAAAATAATACTAAAACATGTTACAACTGTAGCTTACAAATAGCACTATAAACATTAATTTATTAGAAGAATAATACATTATCAGTTACATATTCTTGGGAATGTACTATATATCATAATATTCTATCTAGAAAAGAACTCCTACCACATGGAAATTGGTAAATATTTTGGATTTCTGAAAAAAAAGGGATATAAATATATGATCCTTTTGTTAAAATTATAATAGTGGCAAGAAAATCCATATTCCATGAGTGGTATCACATATCCAAAACATGAATTGGTTGGAATACAATATTTAATGATGTCTATTATCAATACAGACTAGAGCTTTTTAAATTAAAAATTCCAAAAGGATTTATTATATATGTTTTTCTGGAAAAAAAATTACTGCATTAAATCACTAAAGAGGATAGATAACTGAAGAGATGTAGTTTACGTTATATTATGTATGGTAACCCATTTTTATTTGATAATGATGAACATGTTTATTCAAATATACTAGAATAGATAAGGTGATTCCATATAGAAATATGTTAATAAATATGAAATATATCCCATATAAAATAAAAAAAAATTTGTTATGGTAGGTCTTGTAGTAGATGTAATGTCAGCTGGGTGAAGATAGATATTTATGGAAAAATAATTGAAGGTAATTTTAGTACCCATAATGAATGAGTAATGGATACTGAGATTAGTGAACTTTTTTGGATTCCCTAAAAATATATCATTTCATTATTTTTTATGAAATAGTATATTAGAATCTTTTTTCTCTACCGAATATTAGAATTATTTTGAGATATTTTATATTTATTTTAAAACCAATTACTATATTGTATTCTATAAATAAAATTTCTATTTGAAGAATCTATAGGGGTTCTTGAATATAATAGACTACAATATTTTATAAATAATATAAGATCATCATATATATTATTAAATAAATCCAGATCATGGATAATTATTTTATTGGATTACGGAAGATTATTTTGTTTTATAAACAATGAATGTGATCCCTATGTCTATAGGGTTTTTGTTCGAGTGTAGTTGTTTTCCATGTAGATTAAATTGAATATATAATACTAGCTGGATATGATATATCAATATTAAAGTCACATATGACGTGGTTAGGAAAGTGTATCACCCTTGTGGGTTTAGGTGAAGAATATTTTATTACAGTGATGAAGAACATTCACCACATATATAATATACTACATAGTATAAGTCAGGGTTTATATATTGAAAAAATTATGAATATAACCTTTATATAACTATCATAGAGGGAGTTATATCTAAGGTAAAATGATAGACATTTAATTTTGAAAATGTGTACTGAAATATATAGGACAGATAGAGGATGACTTGGATACCTTAAGAATGTGAAATTGGATAATTCATGTATGTCATTTTATGTAATAGGATAGATGATATGATCACAATGTTCATAAATTTTAAGTTGTCATATATATATTTTAGACTTATTTCTTTTGCGTATTTGATTCTAAATTAAATTATATATGGATGAAAACGTTATAATCCAGATTTATGAAGGATATGGGGATTTATTAATTAGTGTATATAAAAATTATAGTTTTTAAATATATTAATATGATATTATTTTTTAATTTTGATATATATATTTTTACTAGATATCATGGGATATAAAAGATCCAAAAACATCTGGTGTTCTATGATTCTACAGTGGAATATGATGATATTGTAGTTGATGATGTAACTAAATAAGATGTGTGGATTTATAAATTCATTTATAATCTTGATGTGTTTACTATTAATAATGTCATTATACAATTTATTGTGATAATACTACTGTGGAAGACTATTCCAATGATCAAATAATAAATTAACATTAAATAAATAAACATTTTATGTATCCCTTTTTAATGGATTTTTCTTAAATGGGTAATTTGGAAGTATATAATGTTTCCTTAGAGGAGAACATATAAAACATTTCAACTATATCTATATCTTCTATTAATAATGAACATCATGTGAGAGATGTCATATTAAATGTTATTTAGTGATTAATTTATTACATGTTTAATTTTGTCAGATTTGGATCCTTGAGTGTATCTAATTATATCATTTCAAAAACTGTACAATAAATTTCTGAATATATCTAAGTTTCATATCACATAGAAAATATTTTTATATATAATAGTAATTTTATAATTTCCATAACATATTTTCTACATCAATTTTATATTTAATTTCCCACTATATGGAAAACAATAAAGTGAAGTTATGATTCCATTGAATATATTTTCTATAGAAAGAATTCATTTTTATGGGGCATATATGATTTCAGACATCATGTTTTGGTGTCTCATTAGACATTGAGACTTCTTCTTGTTATTTTTTCCCTATGTAAAATCCATGATATTTTTTTAGAACACACATGCCAATAGGAATTCTACATGTTATATGTGTCATTCGATATTCCAATATTCATTCATTATTATTAATATTTTGGAATTATATTATTATAAATATATATATCATGATTCATGAATATATATATATATATATATTAAAAATTGATGATATATTCTCAAGGTGAGGTAGGATATGTCGGTTGAATCATCAATGATATAAAGTTAATTAATATATACAATGATTATTTATCCATTACACATTAATTGGAGAAAATATTTTACCACCATTTTTTGGAATTAACCAATATTTTTCATTCCATGTCCATGGTGGTTTTATCAATGAGTTCATTTCTGGAAGTAAATGTAATATATATCATGAATACATTCTAATAAGACTACTATGGAACATTCTAATTGGGATATGAATGCCAAAGGTATAATATTATAAATGGAGAGTCATTAGAAAGTTGTTGTTAACATTCCACACACATATTTCGATATAAAATAATTTTTCGGATTCTAGATAATGATAATTTATATTATCTTTGTTATCAAATTCAATAGATAAAGAGGTGAAGATAGTGACCCATTAAGTATATTCATAACCGAAAGCAATTTATTGGATATTATAATAAATATTATTTTCCATTTTGGAGGAAAACAATTATTTATGTTACGTTGACCATGGAAATAAATTTTGAATATGTTATACTATGTCTATTATTTATATAAATAAATTTCAATTACACGTTGTTTGAAAAAATATATAGATGATTAAAATGTAGATTTAAGGTTCTTGTTTAATAGATATTTAATTAAACAAGTAGTTTACAAAAATAATGAAAATTAATGATAATAAAAAAATAAATTTTCAATGTTGGATTCTCAAAGAATGTAGTGATTTGTTAATGTTTATTGTGAAATAACATAATCTCTAAACTATGTATTTAATCATATTTATTCCATTTATATTGTAATAATTTTTTTGTATAATATTCCTCTCAATTGAATTCTCATCCTCATTAGAGATAACTTTCTGTAGAATATATTCGGAAGTTGAGAGAATCATATATCTTTATTTTCTCAAGGTCATAAGAGAATTGGATTATTTTCTTCCAATAAATTTAATTCTAATTATGACAAAAAATTAACAATGAATTTTTTTAGGGTCATCTGTTTTAGAACCCTCATATTCCATCAATTCATTATGAAATTCATCACAGAAGATGGGTGTAATACTATACGAATTTTATCATTGGATCCTTAAACATAATTATTGAATATCAGGAGTGTTCACAAAATTTTACAACGTGTGAGTAAAAAAATGATTGTAATTAGTATTTATATAAATAAAATTTATATTATAATAAAAACATATATATTATTATTCATTGGTAATTAACATCCATTAATGTGTATTTATTTTATTAAACCAATAAAATCCATTACTTGAAGTGGAATTGGATTTTTTTTATACCCCTACACCATCTATGATGACGAAGTGAAATTTTATGAATAGAAAGAAATTTCATATGTAAAACTATATGTTTTAAAAGAATGAAAACAAATTATTTGGTTATTATTGGTATTTTATGTGATATGTTTATTTGGGAATAATTTGTTGGTTCAATTACCAATATCTATAGGAACGAGGGTAATATGGGGCAAATAATTTTGGGAGTGACAACCCACTACTAGATGAAATGATTAGACATAATTTGAAAAAATTTAAGAAGTGGTTGAAATATAATTTCATTCAATGGAATTATATTATTGAAGGTGCTACTAAATGGTTCTCTATAAATAATAATTTTTCCAACTCGACATCTCCATCTACATGTAAAATGATAAATTAATATATTTTAGAAGATGTAATAGAATAGAAAAGAGAAGGATTTAGTTGTTAAATACATACTCAAACCATCACAAAAGACTTATATAGGGATATTTTATTTGAATTACATTCACATATTGTAGGATATTTGACGATCATGAATTATCATGATAGGGATATGTTTGTTTTGTCAATAAAATGAGTTATTTCAGTGCTAATAGGTTAGGAAATGGCTTTGTTAATGTTCACATTATATGTTTAGTGTCTAAAACCCATCCTAAAATGTTTTAATAAATAGTATGATTAAATAAACTAATAAATATTTTAGTAATATAAATAATTGATGATGATTTATAAAGATGTATATTTTCTCATAGGAGGAAAGAGAACATATGGAAAACTCTTTTATATTTTTTGGATGAAAATTATATGATGACTCTAGGAATAGTTTAGGTTCCCTAGGTATAAAATTAGTAAATATTATTCTATTATCCCCTATTATGATTTCACAGGAAATCAAACTCTCTAATATATAAGTGTGGTAGAGCACACATATAAACTCACACATATAAAAGAAAGAAAAAAATTTGGAGACATTTTATATACCATGATCACTACTTTAAAAAAATTTAATGTTATAAGATTGATCCAAAATCACATAAGACCAAATGATAAACTAGAATTACAATTTCTGATAAAATGATGAGGATTTATCTAGGAAATCAGGTTACATAAATAAAACACATATCCTTCTTGAATCATGAAGGAAATAATCTTCCATAGTAATTTTTTTTGAAATATTTTTTTGATATTCCAAGATATAGGGAATAGATATTCCTCTAATAATTATCACAACAATATTATATAATAATCCAATAATTTATATTCATTCAGGATTATTTGTGATGATTACACATATCAATATTGTGTGTACCCTTTATCCATTTTGAATTCTACATGAACTACTAAAATTATTAATTATCCTCCCCCACTCTTCTTCTATCCATCTATAAGAACTCAAGTACACACAATCTTATAAATTATTCTCCAATAACATTGATTAATTTTGTAATTCCCTATAATAATTTATCATACGTAGATAATGAAAGCTCATCATGTATAAATTTAAATTTAAAATTGAACTTTGAACTAAAAATTTCCTCCAATTACACTTCGTCTTCTAATTCATTTTCTTTATTCTTTGGAATTTTGAATGACGTCATGTCAATAATGTGAATGTTTTTTCAAATAATCCATTATTTTTTTAATACATCTTCTCATTTATTTGTGGTGTGATAACCATACTAAAAAAACCAAATATCCTTTACACCTTAAAATAATTTTTACAATAAATTCCACATATTAATGTAATTGTGTGACTCTATCTTGAAAATTATAGTTCATTTTATTCCATGGAATAACATTCTTAACACATAATGAATTCCTATAAAATCACAAAGGATGTCGTAATACTCTCTTTATCAATGTATTAAATTACTGAATGTCTATAATAATTACAGAATGAATATTATTTTGTAACTACATGAATCATAATTTCTCTTTTTAATATATATTCAATGTTGCGAAAACATCAGAATTATAATATTCATCTAATAAATTCACATTGAAATAATTAAATATAACATAAAAAAAGCCATCATAACTTCAGAAAATATAATAATTTGGCTGTGTTTGTATCCTTATCATATCACTCTTTACAAAAAAAATGATTATTATATATAATTGAAATTATTTTATTACAGTGAATAATAATTTTTTATACGCTATTCATGAGACATACAATTATATTTTATCCCTTTTGTGTTTGAATTTAAGAACATTATGAATTGTATTATTAGAGTTACACTTTCATATTGGGTAAATTTATTGAAACATATATTGAGATGTAGTTATAATTTTTCTAAATTTCACCGAGTCTTCATAGAGTTACAATTATTTATTGTTAAAATATCTTCTTATCTGGTTTAATTTTTTGGATTTAAAATCAATCCTATCAATGTTACTCTAATATATTTACCTGGTTACTTTTATATTTAATGTAACATCCTAGATAAATAAAGAGACAATAAATTTTACTTTTAATTAATATTTTGTAAATTACATATTAATTTTACCTTGAAGGGGTTGCTATATTGGATGGTGTACCCGATACGCAACAACGAGTTTCTTTGAAATCTTACGTTGCACAATAATAATATAATATTATTATTTAAAATGGTAGTTAGTGTGTGGATGTTATATTAAAAAATTTTTAAATAAATAACTACTATATAATTATATTTGTTTGTTAAATGTTTTTACAATTATACAATAAAATTTATCGGCTTAAAATTTGATTGAATATAATTTTAAGAATAATTTCCTTTAAAAAGTTGATTTACCACCTTTTGATAGAGAACCCTAATTAAATATAGTTTTGGACAGTTTTATATTCTCTATTTGACCAAATAAAATTTCTTTTTATAATCAGGACATCAAAATTTTAATTGGATGTAATTTTGGTATCTTTATTATAATGTTCATTTTTTAATAAATAGTTTAAAATATTGTATTTTAATTCAAAAATTCCTTTTAATATAATTTATTTATATGTTTGGATTATCATTTTAAGTGGTATTAAGGTGTAATTAGAATATATTTTTACCATTTAATCCAATGGTGGTCATTGGAATTAATTTCACATTGAAATTGGACTTAAACAATTGTCAATCTATTGATAGTTATTTCTTAAAAACATGTTTTTTGTATTAACATCGGGAATTAATATTAAATTAATTTATTCCAATTCTGTGTTTTGAATTTAGAAAAATAGATTCAATATTTGTAATTTGGTGGTATAAATTATTTATATAGGTATCTTTTATTTATAAACATTATGAGTATTTATATTAGTAAATATTTTATTTACCATGGTTAAATGTTTAATTTGATAAATAAGGGTAAAAAAGTATTAATATAATAAAATAAAATTACTATAAAATAGGTAATATTCCTATTGGATGATACACATCTGAAAATGAGCATCCTTGGGTCGATATTTGGACCCAATGGATCCACTTGGGAGTGATAATGACACTTTATTTTAATTAACATAAAGTAAAGATAAAATGACATAAACAAATATCTTTTAGTAAATAAAATTTTACATAGGGTTTTATAAGCTATCCTATCGACTATAAATAATCTTTAGAAAGCTAAAAAAATTTCATATATAATGGTATTTTTTATAATATTTAGACATAAAAATAAATTAAATTATTTATGAAACAATAATGATGTTGTGTTTACCTCATTAATAAACGATTTAAATAAATAAGATTATAAAGATTAAAATAATATCCAAACCCTATCCAATTCATATTGAATGATTTAATTTGACCATGAGTCATCTTAACTTCTACTTTAATATGTTTTGTACATTTATAAACCTAAAATCATTAGGTAATAAAATTATATTTTCAAACATTCTTAAAGAGCCCTCCCCCTAATAAAAAGACCTCACATCTAACCCATTCCTCACACCTCTCAAGCCCCTTGGCTCAACTAAAATCTGTCTAATTATGATCCCTACATCCACATACTCTTATTGGAAGCCTTAAATTATGCATAAGGCACTTTAAAAAACCCTTTTCATTCAAACCAAAGGGAGTTACCCGATTTTAATGTAACGTCTTCTCTTAAGTTGTTTTGATTTATTTTACATCTCCAAACACCTAAACAGTTTTTATTAATTTATTTTATAACAACACTAGTATACTAAATATAATATGATGTTTTTATAATAATTATTCAAACTAAACTTACACACACCTTCGTCTAATGGGTAAATAACATAATATTTTTTTGGATAGAAAACTATCACCTCACTAAAGGGTGATTGTTAAATTATATCCTAAAACATCTCATGGTGGAAATTATGAAGGAAATGTATTTATATATTATATATATTATGTTTATTTTTTCTTTACACTTCTAGGTATTTCCTTTATAGCATTCCTTTAGGGTTTCATGAATTGGTAAATGTGATAATTTAATTTGAGGAAGTGCAGACTACCTCCCCCTCAATGTGATATGACTCTTTAATGATATATGTGGGATGTATAATTTATGGAGTTAATCATATTATATATTATATTATACTAAGATTATAATATTCCTATGTATAATTAACTATTAATTTTATTAAAATATGATATAGAAATGGAAGTATCATTTACGGGTACGTACGACTTACCGTATCCAAGACTGATGTATTTCATTTCTTATCTCCCAATGTTATGTACTAGTATAAATACAGAAATATAATGGATATATATATAATATATATGATATCTACACCATTAATACCATTCTGGAGATAATTGATATTTTTCCACCTGAACAACTTGTAATTATAAGAAGTTTATTTTTGACTCAAGTACCAAATATCGACCAAATGACCATTATTAACATAAATGATTAAATAATGTTTATAACATGGTAATAAATGATATAAAAGGAATAATAAACATGAAAATGGATCTTAAGAAAGTAGAAATTATCTTTATCTTATTATTCAGTAGATTAAAGAGCGAATGGGTCAGGTCAGACATGAGGTAAGGCACTTCATCTCAATATCATTTCAATGAGTCATATTTGGTTTTAATACGTGACTTTCTTTTATATGTTGTTTAAACACCTTTGAATTTTCATTTCATTCAATGAGAATATTTTTCTAGGAAGCGTTTTACCAAATAACAAAAATTCAATTTTCTTTTTAATGTAAGCGGTGACAACACCCTTTTCCACCGCTGTGAGCATTATATTATATCTAGACTCCTTAACAAGTTGTAGTGTGTTTTTAAAGAAAATAAAAACCATATACCCTTTTTACGTAATTTGGTATTGAACATGGTTTTTAGGAAGCATATATAATTGAATATCCGGAAATGTTAAATTGATATTATAATGTGGAAATGTTATCATTATTTTATTCATGTTTTATATATTATGGTTCTTGGGGATTGTTACTTATACATGTGGTTCCGTGATATAAATAGTGAGGGTGAGACTGAGATAGCTCTTCAATGCATAGGGTAATGTGATGGAGGTAATCATGAATATTTCTCATAAGAGATTTATGGAATATATGGTGATGGGTATTCCACATGTAACACCATATGTATCTGTGATAGCTACAATGAAAATATGATATGGATTCCATAAGTTACCTTTATGATTTAAGATATCTATGTGTAATTCATAAATCACATGATTTCATGAGCTATTTTAACAAACTTATGTTATGTATTTAATGATGAACTAATGTATTCTATATTTTTTTTATAACCAGTACTGAGCTTTTTATTCTCATCCCATGTTTTGAATGGTATTTAAATAGGAACTCAAGATGAATAGGTTCAAGGACAGGATCATGGAAAAGACATGCTATCTAAAACATGAGACTAGACTAGACTATTTTTTTCAAGTGTTTTTTATGAAAAAAATGCAAACTGAGTAGTAGTGTCTACCTTGTAGATTTTGAGATGTAATGTAATTGTTATGAAATAATTCGCTAAAATATAATCATGAAAATATCATCAATGTGATTTATTCATATAATTAATGTTTATATAATGTTTAAGATCAGGTCGTTATAGTTGGTATCAAAGGCCTGTTTTTATAATTTAAAAAGTTAGGGTATTATTAAATTAATATCTATAAATTAATTTATGATAACATTGAAATTATATAGCATTTAAAGATTACGATGTTGCTTCACCTAAGATATTTCAAGGTTCAGAATGGTTTTCTGCAGAGGAAATAGGGTAGCTATGTTGGGATGACAACTAGAGGAAGACAATCTTCCAAATCAGCAACCTGAGATGGTAATAACATGATCTTAATAGTTTGTTGTAGTGATGAAATAGTTTAATCTAGATATAAATGGTGGTAGTATCCATGCACGAGATCAGCCAGATCAACCACATAAGAACATGTATATAGTAGATCATTTCATGAGGCTACATCTACCATCATTCAGAGAATCATCAGACCCAATACTAGATGAATGGTGGATTAAAGCACAAGAAATGATTTCTAATGTCATGGGGTGTTCAGAACATCAAAATGTTTGTCTCTATATTTACCATTTTGAAGTTTAAGCTAATCAGTGGAGTATGATGGTCAAAAATATCAAGGATAATGAGGAGTTGATTTTCATGATTAGTATTTTTTCAAAGGTATGTTTCTTGAGAAATATTTTCCTATGGTGGTTCATCATACGATAGAAAGAAAATTCTTAGATTTGAGGCCATAGGATGACTCAGTGGTTGATTATGAATAAAAATTCACTTACTTGGAAAGGTATGCTCCAAATTTGATATGAGATCTTCATAATAAAATAAACCATTTTACTTAGGATAAAATCCAAATTATCGAAGGTATTTAGATTCTCAGGAATTCAAGAGTTATGAACAAACATTTTCAATGTGCATAGGAGAAGGAAAATGAGTTTTATGATGATCAGGTCTTCTTTGAAAAACAATAGAATTAGATGTCACAGTGGCAGGTGAAAATGAAAAACTCTTCAAAAAAGTCTAATGGTAAAAACATAGGTTTTCATTTTGTGAAAATTGTGGTAATAAGAATGCTCGGTAATTTATTTTCAATGTTGGTAAGTTCTACTAATGATGTAAAATGGGATATAAGGCTCGTAATTTCACTAAGAAAGATTAGGGTAATGGTAATAGAAAAACTGATTAATAATTACTAAAATTTTTAAAGTGCAATAAAATGGGTCATTATGCAGATTAGTGTCTAATGAAAAACTCAACCAAGGGAAAGAAACTAGAATTCAAGCAGAAAGGGGTGGTGATTTCCTTTTTAACTACTTCTACAGATCTTGGGCCAAAACATTAAGTAGTATCAGGTACACTATTTGTTTGATAAGATTATGCCAATGTGTTGTTTGATTCCGAGTCTACACATTTGCTTATTTCGGAGAAGTTTTATAGTAAATTGGTAATTTCATCTCAAGATATGACTCCTAAAATTATGGTAAAAACACATGCAAGAAATTTTGAAACAAATAGAAATTATAAGAAACTTTTTGTCCATGTGTGTAGGAAAAATATACCTTCAAAGCTTATTGTTTATCCTGTAGTAGAGTTTGATGATATTTTGGATATGGATTGAATTTCTGTTTATCATACACAGATTTACTATAGAGCTAAAGAGGTGTATTTTCAGAAAGATTTTTATTTTGTGCATAAGAATGAAACCTTACATTCGATAACATATCAGGATTCTAAGAAACACGTAAAATATTAAATGAATTTTACCATGAACATATGGTTGAAAATAAAGAAACTATTCAGATTAATCATGTGCCAGTGTTAAATGAGTACCTTGATGTTTTTCATGATGTTTTTCTTGGTATCATACATAATCAAGAAGTTGAATTTACTATTTACATAGTTCTTGTTTCTGATTCAATTTCAAAACCCCTTTATCGAATGGCTCAATTTAAACTTTTTTATTTAAAGAAGCAATTGCATGAGTTAGTAGGTAATGGTTTCATTCGACCTAGAAAATCATCATGGGGGTGCTCTTGTCTTATTTGTTAAAAATTATGATGGGTCAATGATAAATTTCATTGATTCTAGAGCATTTATCGAATGGCTCAAATTGAACTTTTTGATTTAAAGAAGCAATTGCATGAGTTAGTATGTAATGGTTTCATTCAACCTAGCACATCATCATGGGGGTTCTCTTCTCTTATTTTTTAAAAATTATGATGGGTTAATGAGAAATTTCATTGATTCTAGAGAATTGTGTAACATCAGTATTAAGAAGAAGTATATTTTTCCACATATCGATGATTTGTTTGATCAGCTCCAGGAAGCTCAGTATTTATCGAAGATTGACTTCAGGTTGGGGTACCATCAGTTTAAAGTAGTGGATGAAGACATTCCAAAGACTGTGTTTTATACTAGATGTGGACATTATGAATTTTTAGTTATGTCTTTTGTTTTAACAAATGCTCTTTTAGTATTCATGGATCTTATGAATAGAATATTCCATGAGTTCATGGATAAGTTTTTTGTTTTTTTATTTGATTTTATTTTAGTTTATTCCAAAATTAAAGATGAATATGAATGTCATTTAATGGTTTTCATGCAAACAATTAATGAAAATAATCTATTTGGGAAATTCATCATGTGTGAGTTCTGGTTACAACATCTTTCTTTCAATGGTCACATTGTTTCAAAAAATGGCATAAATTTTGATCCTACTAAAACAAAATTTGTTGAAGAATGTCCAAGACCCACATATATAACCTTGATACATAGTTTTCATGGTATTGAAGGTTATTATTCGATTTTTGTTGAAAAGTTTTCATGGTTATCTATTCAAATGGAAAAGTTGACTCAAAAATGTGTTAAGTTTAATTAGAAAAAGGAATGTGATGATTGTTTTGAGTTATTGAAAAGAAAAAGGGTGAATGCTATAGTTTTAGAAATACATTCTAGAAATGGTGAGTTTATTATCTAATGTGATGCTTTATTGAAAAGACTTGGTTGTGTCCTTATGCAGAATGATCAGGTAATTTCTTATGCTCCATGATAGTTGAAACATCGAGAGTTAAATTATCCTACACATGATTTGGAATTAGAATATTTAGTTTTTTTTGATTTAAAAATTTGGTGGCATCATCTGTATGGAGTAAAATGTGAAATATATAATTACAATAAAAGTTTAAGGTGTATATTCACTCAGAAATAATTGAACATGAGACAATGGAGATGGCTGGAATTATTCAAGGATTATAATTTCATGATTCATTATCATCTAGGAAAGTAAAATAATGTGGATGGTTCTTTGATTAGAAAAATTAATGATTAATTGACCATACTTCATTTGGAATGGGATCCATTGGATTTTGATATAATGAACATTTTCATAAAAGTTGTTTCTATATGAAATTCTTCTATTTTGTTTCAGCTGTCAATGAAATAATTTCTATCAGATAGAATAATGTAATAGCAGAAGGAAGATAGGGAGTTCCAGAAAAAGGTAGAGTTGGATCAAAAGGGTAGGTTTCCTGAATATAACATTGATAATGAATGTGTTTTGTGATTTTCAAAGAGATTTTTTGTGCCTTATGATTCATAATTAAATAATGAGTTGTTACATGAAGATCATAGTTCCTTATTTTTAGTTCATCATGGAAGTAATAAGATGTATGGAGATCTTGGAGGCTGTAACTGCAAGGATGAATGAAAATATATATTTCTCATTCTTCTATGAAGTGTTTGACTTTTTAGCAGGTTAAAGAAGAGTGCTAGTTAAAAAAGGGATACTTCAGTCTTTACGTGTGCTGTAAAGGAAATGAGAAAATAGATCCATGGCCTTCATTGTGGGATTACCAATGACATATTGATGTAATAATGAAATATGTGTTATTGTTGATAGATTGACTAAATCTACTCATTTCCATCCTATTAGAGACACTTTTTCTCTAGATCATCTTTATAAGTTATATGTTATCTATATATTCATGTTAAATGGTGTTCCCTTATCCATTAAATATGATCGTCATCCCAGGTTTACTTCTATCTTATGTAAAGGCCTTCAGAAGTCATTGGGTACTGAAATATATTTTTTATAGCTTCTTATCTGCAATTAGATGAAATGTTAGAATCAATAATTCAACCCTTGGAGGATATGTTACGTGCTTGCTCGATGGGTTACAAGGGAAGTTGGGACCAAAATATTTCATTGGATTAATTTTCATATAATAACAATTTTCATTATAGTATTAAAATTTCTCTATTTGAGAATTATATAGGAAGAGCTGTCGAACTCTATATTTTTGAGTTATAGTTGGTGAAAGGACGTTGATGGGAACAGAATTGGTAGAAGAGATGCTAGAAAAGTTTTTGTTGATTTAGAAGAACATGAGAACAGCTCAAAGCAGGCCGAAAAGTTATGAGTATAATCGGAGGAAGGATCTTTCTTTTAAGGCAGGTGGTCATGCATTTCTCAATGTTTCTCCATGGAAATGTGTGATGTGTTTTGGTAAGAAGGGAAATTTCAGTATGAGGTTCATTAGATGTTACAAAATATGGGAGAAAGTTGGATCAATTGCGTAATGAGTGGTTTTACCTCCATCTTTATCATAGGCACACACTGTTTTTCATGTCTCAATATTGAGAATGTATATGCCACATCCATCTCATGTTTTGAGCATAGAGATAGTTAAATTGGAAGAGAATCCCACTTATGAAGAATATCCAGTCTAGATTCTTGACTAAAGATAGAAAGTATTGAGAATTAAGGTTATTTATAAGGTAATGGTTTTGTGAAAAACCATATGGTTGAAGAGGAAACATATGAATCTAAAATTTCTATGAGGGGTAAATTCCTCCATTTATTTGATGAGTGAATAAAATTTTTAGGACCCAATTTTAAAAGGGGGGAAGGATGTAACATCATGCATAAATTAAGAAATAATAAATTATATTTTTAATTAATATTTTTTGAATTTAATATTAATTTTACCTTAAAGGAGGTTCTATGTTCGATGGAGTACCTGATACACAATAACAGGTTTCTTTGAAATCTTACGTTGCACAATAATAATATAATATTATTATTTAATATGGTTGTTTATTCCTAGACATTTTATTGGAGTGAATGTACATAACAAACTACAATAAAATTAAACATGTTTGTTAAATGTATTTACATTTATCTAATAAATGATAATGTCTTAAAACGTGAATGAATCTAATTTTAAGCATAATTTACGTTAAAAGGTTGACTTACCACCTTTTGATAGAGAACCTTCATTAAATAAAGTTTTTGTCATTTTTTTATGTTATATTTGACGAATAAAAATTCTTTTTTAGAATCAGGACATTAAAATTTACTTTGGATGATATTTTGTAATTTTTCTGATAAAGTTCATTTTTTAATGAATTGTGAAAAATCATGTATTTTAATTCAAAACATCATTTTAAGAAAATTTACTTATCTTTTTATATTACTTTTCAAATTAAAATTTAAGTGTAATTAGAATATATTTTTACTATTTAATGCAATGTTGGTCATTGGAATAATTTTCACATTGAAGTTGTACATAAAAAAGTGTCAATATTTTGTTAGTTATTTCTTAGAGACACACTTTTTGTTTTACGAGCATGAATTTATTTTGATTTAATATATGCCACTTACATGTTCTGATATTGGGAGAATGGATTCCTTATTTTTAATCCATAGGTCCAAATTATGTAAATAGTTAACTTTTTTTAGAATTTATGAATATTTTATTCAGTAAGTATTTAATTTACCATGGTTCAACGGTAAATATGGTAAATATTGGTAATAAAATATTACTATAATAATATAAAATTACCCTAACATGTGTCTAATTACTATTGGTTCATACAGTTCCTACTATTAGCATCCTTGGGTCTATTTTGGGACCCTATGTGGCCACTTGGGAGTTATAATGACACTTTATTTTAATTAACATTAAGTAAAGACAAAAATGACATAAACAAATATCTTTTAGTAAATTAATTTTTACATAGGGTAATATAAGTTATATTTTATACTATGAAAATTATTTGGAAATCTAATAATATTTCCAACATCATCGTATTGGTTTTATAATTTTTAGTCATCAAATATATAAAATTATTTATGAAAAAATAATGATGTAGTGTTTACATCATAAATAAATGATTTAAATAAATAAGATTATAAAGATTAAAATAATAATGAAAAACATTCCAAAATTTATTGGATGATTTTATTTCGAACATAAGTCATCTTTTGTTATAATTTACGTTTTAGACATTTAAAAATCGAAATAATTATGTAATAATATAATATTTTCACACTTTCCTAATGAGCCCATCCTCCCCCTTATAATAATCCATCACCTCTAACCCATTCCTCACACATCTCAAGTCCCTTTTCTAGTCTAAACTCTACATAATTAATCTCCCTACACCCCTCTCCTAATCCTAGAAACCTTAACATAGGAATAAGGCTCTTTAAAAAACCATTTTCGTTCAAACCAAAGGGAGTTGCCTAATTTAATGTCAACGTCTTCTCTTATGGTCTTTTGTGTTATTTTACTTATCCAACCCAATAAAATCTTTGTATTACTTTATTTTATAAAAGAAAATAGTATCCAAAATATATTATGAATTTTTATGATAGAAATTTGAACTACACTTAAACACACCTCCATCTAAAATGTAAAGATCTTACTATTTCTATGGATGAAAAAATAACGTCTCACGAAACGTTGATTGTTCAATAATTCCTTACCGCCTCTCATGGTGGCCATTATGATGACACAGAATTTATATATGATATATATTGTGTTTATGTTTTATTTATGCTTCTATATTTTCCATTTATGGAATGCCTTTATGGATTCCATTATGGGTAAACACAATAATTTCATTTGATGAAGTGCAGACTAGCGCCCCCTCAATGTGATATGACTTGTTAATTCCATATGTGGGTTGTATAAAAGGAGGATTTAATGATATTATATATGATATTATACTATAATTATAATATAACTATGTATAATTATGTTTTAATTCTATTAAAAAAAGAAATATAAATGGAAGTAGCGTTCATGCGTATGTACGACATACCGTCTCAATGAACAAAGCATTTCATTTCTTGTCTCCAAAAGTTATGTACTATTATAAATACATACATATACTTGATATATATAATATATATGATATCTACAAAAAGACTATAATTATGTAGATGGTTTATATTTGACCACATAAACAACATGTAATTATAAGAAGTTCATTTTTAACTCAGGAAGCAAATATAGACAAAACGACGGTTATTAACTTAAATGATTACATAATGTTTATAACATAGTAAAAAGAGATATAAAAGGAATAATAAATTATAAAAATGATCTTAAGCAATTAGAAATTAACATGAGTTTATTATTCAAGAGATTAAAGAATGAACGGGTCATGTCGGACTCGAGGTTAGTGACTTCGTCTCAATATCCTCTCATTGAGGCATATTTTTTTATTAAACAAATTTCTTTTCTATGATGTATAAACACTATTGAATTTACATTTCGTTCAAAGGGAATAATTTTCTACTATTTTATTTAATAAACTATAAAAAATAATGTTTCTTTTTAAAGTAAGTGGTGACAACGAACTATTCTGCCACCGCGAGTGTTATTTGATCCTTGGCATACTTAACAAGACATAGTGTTTTTATGGAAAATAAATACCATATACACTTTTGACATATTTTTCTATTGAAAATGGTATTGATAAAACATTTATTATTTCAATATTATTAAATGATATATTGAGACTGCAATGTGGAAATGATATCATTCCATTATGCTTGTTTTATATATTATGGTTCTTGGGCATTGTTATGTATAGGGGTGGATTCATGATAAAAATTGGGTAGGTCATCCCGAGATAGCTCTTCTATGCATTGGGTAACTTGATGGTGGTAAACATGAATGTTTTCTCCTAAGAGTTTTATGGAATATAATATGATGGGTATTGAAAATATAACTCCCTTTGTAGTTGTGATTGCTACAATATATATATGATTTGGATGCCACAAGTTACCATTATGATTTATGATTTTGATGTGTTATTAATAAATCTTATGATTTCATGAGGTATGTTAAAGAGATTATTTTATGTATGTAAGGATGAAATAATGTTTTCTTTCTTTGTTTTATAACCATTACTGAGATTTTTATGCTCATCCCATTTTTTGAAATGTTTTTCATAGGACTTAAATATGAATAGGGTCAATGATGGGATCAAGGAAAAGTCATGTTGTCTAAAACATGGGACTAGAAATGAATCTTTTTTTCAAGATTTTTTATTTTATGAAAAAATGTAAATATTGTAGAAGTGTATACATTGTAATTTTTGAGATTTAATTTAATAGTTAGGTCCTAATTTTATAAAACACTAAACCTTATAAATTATTAATGTGGATTATTCATTTAATTCAAGATTACGTAATGTATATGGCCAGGTCCTTATATATACCATTATTTTTGAGTAGTTTTCTCTTCAAAACCATTATATATTTATTATGGTTACACTTATGTATTTCGAGGCATTTTGAAATATCATTCCCGCCTTAAAAATACTCTTATGTTTTCATGGGTACATCATAATGGCACTTATATATGAATATTTGGGAAAGATTATTTTATTTAATTTCATATATTTTACTTAAATATAATCGACCACAAAAACATCAATAATTAATCTAAATGTTTTTAATACTATTTTAAACACCTCAAAAGTCCATTAATCCTTCACCTTAAATAATAAAATTTATTATAACTCAGTTCAAAAATAATAAATGAAACAAAATAAATAATATATAATTACCATATTTATATCATTATAGTTTCTAATATATAATTTTATACATGTAAATAAAAAGTTCATTAATTGGCACAAAAATATTTCCCTAAGGATTTTAATGGAATGAAATGAATATAATTCCTTATTTAATATCCTAACCATTTGAAATAAATCAAAATTAGAATATTATAATAATTATTGAGATGAATTGATATATGAAAAAATATCATTAAATAATAAGTCCATAATGTTAATAATAGTGACTTATATCCACTTTTTTCCACTCCACTTCTACAAAGCTCTTAAAGACACATATGGAGAACAGTAATTATACTTGTTATAATGTATTTATTTAAAAAATGTATTATAAATTCTTTCATACTTGATCAATAATCATGTTATACTAGTTTAAATAGATCCAAAGAAATTAGAACTCCATAAATTTCACCATTTAAAAAACGTGTCTATGTATGTTTTCCATGTAATTGTGATATCAATAACTCATTATGCTATAAAATATTAGTGGATTATTCCATAATATAATTTTTTCTCTACCTTTTTAAATAAATTAGTTTATGGAAAAAAACGCTTTTATGTTTTCTCTTTCCACTTTTGGAAAATATTATCCAATGAAGAAGTGAGAGAGGGAACATATTATTCATAACAATTCCTTTGATGAGAAGTGCAAAATAATTCAAAATCACACTAAATGTGTTCATATTCAAATAATCATTTCATTAACAACCACATTGATCTAGAATATTCTTCTTCAGTAACATATATCATGAGTTAACAAATTTTATTTTTTACATCATCCATATGACATTACAAATATTATTTCTTATTGGTTCTATTTAGTTCAACATAGCTTTCAGAAAATTATATCTACTCTCCTGATGTAAAATTACGTTATTCATCATTAAATTTAAGAACCTGACAAAATCATATCACAAAATTATCCTTGTTACCTTTTAATTCATTTTCGCCAATCATTTGGATTAAAAAAATATTGACTTCTCAAAATATTTCAATTTCATATTATGAGGTAAATTGTTATTCACATCATTTATTCAATAATATCTAATATATAATATTTTATTCTCTTCATGTTAAAAATTTCGATCCAATAATAGGATAATAATTTATATATTAATATAACCATATTGATCACATATCACACAAACATCATTCAATCCATCAAATCAACTCTTAAATATGAAACTCATGTATTAATAAAAATCCTATTTGAGATCTTTTTGGGTTATTAAGAGTAGTTTACCCATTAAATATTCCACTTAAATAATATTTATGGATCAAAATTTAATTCCTCTAACAAGAAACATGACATTATATTTCTCTTGTCTTTGAATAACCGACATTGAAAATATATTCTCAATCTTCATCATGAACATTTTGTCTATCCAAAAAAATATATCTTATGAAATTAATGATTTTTAGAGACTCCACTATCATTTATTATGACCAAAAAACAGAGAAATATATTCTATGAATCCCTAAGTTTTTCTGGCCAATAAGCCCGCACACGAGTGTTAAGGGCTCCTTCTTGGAATCCATCAGACCCAGGTTCAAAACCGGGTGGAGGCGAATTTCCAGGGTCACATTAGAGGAATTGTAGCAGTCACTATAGCAACAGTATAGTAGTCACTGTAGTTGTCACTGTTCGGTACTATAACAACCTGAACAATTTACCCAATTTGGGCTTTCGGGCCACCATTTTGGGCCTACGGGTCTCCAGGGCCTTCGGGTCATCAAAGACCTTCGGGCCACAGGGTCTTCGGGTCATGGAGACTATGGAGTAGCCCAGTTCACACAAAACAGGCCCCAAAATTGGATCAAAGCAACATGAGTAGAAGCCACTAGATGCAGAGCTAATCGGATTGGAAGAATGAGTGGGTATGGTAGCCACCATCAGGGCCAGGCACCGTGAAGCTTTGTACAGGGCAATGCTATCCGATCAGCAATGCAAGGTGGAGATCTAGGTGATCAATGAAGCATAAATCTAGGGAGGGGCAATTAGAGTGGGATGGGCCTACAGGTCATGTATTGGGCACGGTATACCTTTGGGCCTTATGGTCATGTATTGCGGGTTTTAGGCCCTAGTGCCTTGGGCCTACGAGTCATGTTTATGTTCCCCTTCAACCCTTAAAAGAGGAATTATCTATAATAAAATAAAAAAGAAGTCCTTCGGGACATTAATGCTATAAGTTTTTCGGTATTTGTCCCCAACATTGATTTTATTATTTTTCAGTTTAATTTCAAACTTTTTAGAAGAAATTATATTTTTTGTAGTCTTCTCTTGTGATCATTTCATCACCATTCTCAATATTTGTTAATATCCAATGATTCATGTCATAACAATATGATATTTTTAAATAATTTTTTAATATTGACATAAATTAAAAAATAATAATGTCTAATTTCATCGGAAACACTAATTTATTTCTAATAGAAATATTTCAAAATATAATTAGATCTAGAAAAATCAATAATAATATTTTTCTTTAAATTTAATTCTCTATAATATTCACTTTTACATATTCATGTTATATTAATTATGTAAAAATTCTATTTTTTAATAATTTGATATGTATTATATTCAATTATTATTCTATGTTTTCCTACTATGACTATTATGAGAAACTCATATTCTATATTTGTTAATATACCCTCATTCATGAAACATATATTGGATTTATTCATAATTAATCAATTTTTATATCTAAAATTATAATATTTTATATTTACACTCAAATTTCATGTTCTATATGACCTTTATTATAGATTCACATAACATTTCATCACTCCATCACGAATCCTATTATTAATTCATTGAATCACCATCATATCATAAATAGGGCATCTGTTATGGAAAATAATAACTTGTATTCAATACCACAATGTAACATCTAGTCTACATATGATCAAATGGTTTTTCATGCATCAGGGATAAATATCCCCTAAATTTATAAATCATGTGTTCTTTATTAATATACTTGATGAAGAATTGCCTCTTATGATGTTATTTGAAATATTATTAGGTGAATAAAAAAGGGAACCCATTTATGTTCACTATAATATTATTCAATATCTGGAAATTTTTTTATGAAAATTCCTAAACCCACATAAATAATGAATTCAAATTTTATTTGTCTAAATTACTTTACGTTATTCTATTTTGAGACCACTTGATGTGATTTAAATTTTCCTATAAAATGTGACATCATTATATTTATTTAAATATAATCTTACATATTCATCTTATTACCCAATATTCAATGATGACATTTCATTAATAATGCAATTCATGGAGCCCCCTTTATTATCTATACTCTCATTTTTTAGATTCCATACTATTATCATTTAAAATGATCCCAATATTTATCTAAATTATCCCAAAGGAATTATTTCATGATCAGGATCCATAATAGTAAAAATATTAGAATCAAATATATTTTGAATTTTGAAATTTATCTTATAGACAACTATTAAATTAATAAGATTCCCACTGAATCAACTAATGGTGATCACAACCTCAATATCATTTCTAATGAATTAATCCACAAATTCCCCCTAATGAATATATATATATATAAATATCAATAAATAAATTTTCAATTTGACAATTTTTAATTTTAATTTAAATAATATATATTTTATATATTACCTGAATCTCATTTTTCTGTACTTACAATAATAATATTTAATAAATAATTTTTTATGATTCAATAAAGGATGGAATTTCATTCAATCATATTGAAAATACATATTTTTACCATCCTATGTCAAATATTTACTTTATGATGGGTGTAAAATTATCAGTCAAAATAACTAAAAATGATATTCCTAAATAATATATTCATAGAATAATTCGTCACTTTCAAAAATAAAAATTATAACACTATTCATAGGTACTCCAATTTATTTCAAATATGAGTAAATTTTTAAAAAAAAAATCATGAAAAAAAACTATATAGAATAAAATAAAAAGGTTACATAAACACTACCTTGATTATAAAATATATACAAAAAATCAATTAACAACTTTGTGTAACAACCTTCAAAATTAAAAAAAATCATACTTCGTATTCATTATTGAAAATGTTGATGATAATAAAACGACTTCTGATATATATATGTAATGTATAAGTTCACTAAATATGGTATGGAATAAATGAACAAATTAATATTCTTACCCTTTATCATTTCCATTAAACTCTTCATTTGTTTATTGCTAGAGTGAGTGATATAACTCTATAACTCAGATGCATCATGAAAGAAAAAAATAAATATACACGATGTAAAATGATTACTACACATATGATTATTTGATCCGTAAAATTATCCCAAGTCACTAGATATCTAATAATCCACTAGAATTACAATTTTGGATTCAATCATAAGTATTTATCCTCAAGATTCTATAGAAATAAAAATACACAATAATGTACTGCTACATGAAGAAATGATTATTCCATGATAGATAGTGTTACCAATTTTATCGTCCCATAATTGATGTATGGAATATACTTTTCATATGAATAATTTTCTTCCAAAAATTATATTTCATCCTCATATACTTATTAAATTTATTAAATGTTTTACAGTAACATATCTAAACAATGTGTGTACTCTTTCTATTCGTCTCCTTCTAAATCATCATCTGTAAGTATGGTTATTCTCTCATTATTTGTGATTTCTATTTCACACACAATTTATATATATATCATAAATTATATATCTCTAGAGTCATCCCATAAATACACATTTATATTTTTATTACATATATTTATGCCCATATTTGTGTTCAAATATGATTTTAAAAATACAATATGAACTAAAAACTTCCTTAAAGTTATCATAAGATTAATATAGATCATAAAAAATACAAGAAATAATGAAGTTAATCTTACCATGAATACTTATATTTCATAATTATTTTCTATTAACAATTAATTATTTATCATTTGGAATATGTATTTAATTCTTTAAAATACTCATTGTGATGCAACTGTATTTTTTTAGATAACACAACATGCAAAAAAACTTACACATATTTGTATCATTATAATATTACATCTAACAAACCACACTTAATTTCATGACATGATGTATCCTCATACCAAGACATGAATATATTCAAATAATATAGGTAGTTGTAAGACTCTCTATGTTTAGGCCTTTCATCACAGTGTGACTATCTTTATTATAGCATGAAAATTATTATCCAACAACATGAATCACAATTTAAATTTATAATATATAATCCATCAATAAAAAACATCTACATCGTTATATTTATTTTAGAAATTAAACATTAATTTTAGAAATATATCACTTAAATATCCTTGATATCTTCTAGAAATGTCATATGTTGATTCAATAAGGAAACCTTGAAAATCAACATACACATTGTAATCAACATTATGTAATACCAAAATTAAATTTATATATTATTTGAATTTATCATATCTATTGAATTTTGTTCAAATTTATCATTCCATATCATCCATTTATTGATCAAATTTCTAAATATATATAAAAAATAAAATAGATACTCTTCAATATTTAGTAATGGGATACTTAAAAATATTAGAAGTAGTTTATGATATGATGGAATTTCCATCTAGACTGCTCATATAATCACTTTTAATTCATGTAATTTTAATATTATGCATGAGTATTTGTGGATTTTTTATTCAATTAAATCGGAGATAGTCATACTTATTTTCCAATGTACATTAATATAATCTATGAGGTTTAATGAATTTTTAAATTGTCTACCATCATACTAGGGTGACACATACATATTGATTATAATTATATTAATGTAATTTTGGACTTAACAAAATACTATAACCAATTGAAAAATTGATCTAACATATTACAGCCTCATTCAATGTTAATCATACATTTGAATCTATGATTATTATAAATAAAGGACTACACAATATTTTACCCTAAACTACATAACATAAAAAAATTATGTCTTATTTAAATGTATATCAAAACCTCTATAAAAACATATATTTAAATAGACATAAACTATAGAGACACCAAACATGACGTACATGGACATTACATTACTTTTTCGGAATAATTAATAAGTCACAAAAACCAACACTGAAGGACTGTAATAGTTTAGTGTCTTTGGAAACTGAGAACATAATCTTCTAATCATGGTGAAAGATATTTAACATCTCCCATAAATATCTTCCCCTTTTGTTTTCTTACCTAAAACCATTCTTTATATCCTGGGGAAAATAAAACATATAAAGGATGATCTCAAATACTCATTAAGGGTAAGCATGTAGAAAATAAAATAAACCATATACATTTGAACACAAAAACATGAACATAATGTTTAAACATCAAAATCTTGAGCAATGACATAAAACATTGAAGTACGTAAGGTATGTATCATAATGGACCATAAATCATCATAAAATAGAATGGGATTAAATAATGTAATTGCAGAAAACAATTAATAACATGATATGATTTCCATAGTAGCCAAGACATTGCTTCCAAGACCATCTTAGAGGAAAAATTCCCTTCTTGAATCGAGTTCACTCCTAGTTCAAGTCCTGTAACACTGAACCGGATTAACATGCCATTCCATCCATGTATATCTCATGAGATATAAATATTTACCCAATGAATTGGAGGGAGATATAGGTTCCACCAATCTGATCATGAAATCATTTTTACATGTGCCACACTATAAACCTAAATCATCCATCATAACCCAAAGAATAAAATAGGTTTCATAAACATCATCCCATCATAAAGTAATCCGTATAAAACAAACAGATATAATTTCATCATAATAAAATTGAAACCACGTAAATAATAGAGACATTATAATTGAAAAAAAAATCATACTAAATAATGTCATCTTATATGGAAAATAGTTTTGACAAAACACTTGAAATGAATTCTTGAGGAAACTATCCTTCTTCAAAATCATTTTATTTTATCAAAATGTCAGGAAATTTTAAAATAAATTAATTTTTTTAAATTATTATGAATTATTGAATAGTATTCTTCATGGATGTAAGGTTCTATAAAAATGTAAAAACTTGTTCATGTTGTATAAGTTAAAAAAACATTCTCCTCGTAATTTTGCAAGAAAATTAAAAAATTACGTCTTAGGGTAATCAAAAGAAAGATTCCTTCAATACAATAGGGTAAAAGTAAAAATTTGTAAAAAGTATATTAAAAATACATGAAAACATTTTTTGAAAACATAGATGTGGATGATAAATATAACCCTTGTAAATACTTACGAATAAACAATCTCGGCAAAAAACGAGATTGGAAAAGTTATCCATTACATTTTGTCCAATTTCTTCCATATGTGACTGAGACTCCTGTATAGTGGGTTTAAACATATTATTAACTTTTAACAGAAACCTAATAATATTTATGACATAATATATGATTCACTTACGACTTTATATTATCCGTTCATTTGTCAATTCCATGTTAAAGCAGCCTTTTGGGTAAATTGTTTCATTTATCGTCCATTTTTTATATGTAATTATTCATATGATTACATAGATCATGATTAAATAATTACAGAATATAAAACATGATTATAAATAATATATATTCAGAATATCCATACATACATATATTATATTGATAAATGGAAAGAAATACACCGTTCATGGAGACGGTAGGCCGTACGTACGCATGAACGATGTTTTCGTTTCGTTATTAAATTTAATAGATGTAAGTAAATAACACATATATAAATCCAGTATCATTAATATGTCATATATTTCATGATTACTTATCATATATACCTTATAATTCATCTTGAATTGTTAACATGGAAAATGAATCTCATCGCGTCGTGGAGACGGTAATCCGTACATACGCATGAGCGATGATATCGTTCCCATATTTATTGAATGGAATTGGACTGAATGATATAACATCATCGATTCAGTATGATGTTATAATAATAATATATAGTAATTCTTTACACCATTATACCCATCCATGTAATTTGGTTGTGGAAAACAGATTACACCACAGCGCAGAGACGGTATTTTGTATAGTTGCACGCGTGTTGATTTTGTTTTCCATAGGATGTATAGATGGTGAAATAAGGTTGTTTCATATTTATAATAACATATAAATTTATATTTAATATTTATGTTATTATTTTATAATGAAACTACTAAAGAAGAGGAAGTAGAAGAGGAACGAAACTTGAAAGAGTCAGTAGAAGAGATTACCTCTTCCTCAACTCACCTCCTTTAAAATTCTTCATAGGGCACTAGAGTTGGACTTTTGAGAAGACCGAAACCTCTATGATATAACTAATGATGTTTAGAAGAATAATTGGAAGTTTTTTTTTCTGAACGTCAAGGCTAAAAAGGGTGTGGAGAGAAGAGGGAAGGAGTGCCCTTTTTATAAGGGATGAGAGGGGCACCTTTGGTAACATAAGAAATATTAATTTATAATAAATTAATCCTCACTTAAAAACCTCCAAAAATTACTCAAATCCAAATATTAGATGTTATAGGGTTTTAATGTCATCAACTAATAAAATTTAGACACGTTTTGAATTTATTTTAAACATTATCAACATGATTTCTCCTTATTTAATCTATTTAATTTTTTTGGTAAAAAGAATCTAATTTTTAAATTGTTATAAATAATTACTTAAGTATTGTTAATTTTAGATAATTAGATGATTTATGAAATTTTAGACTATATAAATTTAAATTTATAATTTTTAAATTATTTTGTGATTTTTATACAATTTTATAATATGTTATTTTAATAAAATAACAGTAGTGTCAATTTTGACATTATTCAATTAGTTTAATTTAAATAAAACCCACACAAATGATATATTGTATCCAAAATATTTAATAGATTCAAATCATGTCAAATTTTTCTATAAAATTCGTGGAGTACATTAAATAGTTCATATGGTATTTATTTTAATATTTGAAATCAAATTATTTGTTATATCTCTTAATAAAATAATTAGTACATCATTTTTGTAAAATTATATAATATAATTATTTGTTACATAAAAATTAAAAATAAAATCATATGATAAAGATAAATCTCATAGATTTTATAATAATACTTTTACTAGAATTTATCATCCTAAAATAATGACATGTAAATAGTTATATTTATTAAATTATGAAGGTAAAAACTTTGGAATCATTTAAAATAAATTAATATAAGTGTCATAATCTTCTTTATAAGGAAGGAAATGGACACCAATTATGAAATTTGATGATTAGGGTCTATATATATACTAAAAATATGTCTTGGTGATGTTTTTGGGACTTTTGATGTGTATTATTAATTCAATAAAAACTATATTATTGACTTTTCACTAAATGAATAATTCTGCATCATTAATGTATAAGCTTATAAGGTAAATAAATAATTCTTAAAAATTACAAATAAATTACCATGATAAATAAAAACATTTTATATTTAAAATGGGTATTTATAACCGAATTTAAATTCTCTATAACCTTATAGTAAAAATAGTTTAATTATTAAAGTTGGAGTGAGACATATTTAACATTATTTTAATTTAAATAAATTAAAGGTTTTAATCACTTCCAAGTGGCTTCCATGGGATTCAATTTTGACCAAAATATGCCATAGGATGAAATATAATCATCCAATTATATTATGAAAAGTGTTAGAGTAATTTTATTGTATTATATTTACCCTTAATTACCCGATTTATCTTTAACTATGGTGAATAAAATATACCATAGTTACATTTCATAGTGCCCAAAAACAAAAAAGTAGCCAATTAACATAATTTGGACCGAATGATTACAAATATTGAATCCATTTTTACTAATTCAAATCATAGAAGTTGGAGAAATTAATTTAAAATTAATCATGTTTTAAGAAAAAGAGTTTTAAATGTTAAAACATTACAAAAGATTGAAATGATTTTACCTATGAATTCAATGTAAAATCAATGATAATGACATAGGTTATATTAAATTGTAAAAATGTATTCTATTTATACGTGATAAGAATTCTATATTATAATTCAAACATATTAATTATCTCAATGAAAAAAGATGTTTTTAAATAAAATTTAGTGTATTTTTACTATTCATCAAAATAAGAAACTTATTAGAAAAATATCAAAAAAAATTCCAAAGTAAATTTTTATATCCTGATTCAAAAGAAGAATTTTATTTTTTCAAATTGAACTTATAAAAATGAAAAAAAATAAATTTAATGCCGGTGATCCATCAAAAGGTGGCAAAATTGCATTTTTTTAAAAATAATTATTTTACCCGAAAAATTTATTTTGTTTTCATACCATATTCTAGAAAAATTTTATGATGAATAATATTGTTATAAAATTTAAAATGTAGTTAATACTATTCATAACTGCTATTTTATAATAATATTATAACCATATATCATTGTTTAGTGAACCCCGGTATTGCGTACAACACACGCTATCGAGGATGGTCGCGATTGAGTGTAATGCAAGCCAAGTCAGGTTTGTGTGTAGTGAAAGACTTCGTTGTTATTTCATATAAAAAAACCAAACAATATATCATTTATAAATTGTGTGTATATATATATATATACACTCATTGTTGCGTAGAATATGTACTATTAAACAAACTTGAAATTGTCTGTAACACGATCCATGATTAGTGTTGCGTATTCTGCAAGCTAATACGGTGTTGCATATAGCGCAAGATAATCTTGGTGTATCATCCAATAGAATATATAAAATATAAAATAATATATCTTATAAAATCTCAAGGTATTACATTCTACCCCCTTTAAATGAATTTCACCTTCGAAATTCATCAGGGTTATAAATGGATTATTACATTAGAGTTTCTTTCATAGAAACCCACATCGTTAAAAGGAATACCAGAAATTGTCTTTAAAAACTAAAGTATGAAATGTAATTGTTAGAAAAATTAACTAATAATTGTGTTTCCACATAGGAGAACATAGGTGAAAATATGGATATGAATGAGAAATCTAACCATTAAGTTCCGATGGCAACTGGTAGAGAACAAGGCTATGAAAAATCCAACAATCACAAAGCCATAAACATGTGATGATATAAGGCACCATATGATTCATCATATATGAGAACACTAGGAAAAAATTTTGGTTTTCAAGATCATTTCCCTATAGTTGATGAATTTAAATTAGAAGAAATACTTACTTTATTTCGATACAATCTCATTGTTGTTCGTGCCTTGAACAATTTCCACTTCATCTATTTAATAAATGAAGTTGAATTTTTCATTATTGTAGTGTTAGCAGATCATGTGATATAATGATGGGTCATTCCATCTGTCTCAAACAAAATGGTAGAAAAAGTTATCAAATATACATAAGTCCATCTATGGTGAGGTTAATCGTATATGATTCAAAAAATGGACATATACTTCATCTATTATACCACTTAATAAAATAAAACTAGTTTATACTAACCAGTGACTTCATGTAGGCTAGTGGTAGATGATAAAAGCTTGTCGCACTTCAGTTGTGGGTTCGATTCCCATATCCTTGTCCGACACGACGGGTTGTCGCCCGTCCTGCAGGTTGTCCTTTTTCTAAAACTACACTTTTATAACATTCAAGACAGAATCTCAAAAAAAAAGTTCTATCATTAAACAATGTTATCTTATGTCCACCATAATCCATTTCAAATCTTTAGTATTATGCAAACAACATATATCCAAGCTCATAGTATAAAGAAAACATTACTAGAAATGTCAACAACTAAGCATGTGAATACGATATTTTATCTCCCATATATAATAGGATATATCTTTTTGGTTACATTCAAAATTTGTGAATAACTTAATCATGTATTCTATTGAAAAAATGAATACCCATTGAATATTAGTGAATACTTGAATTCTTTCAAAAGTTATCTCTTTACACATTCCAAAATCCCAAAATTTCTATATACTCAAAGCATGATATAACATTGTCCTTATATCAGTCATGAGATTATTAAAACTATCAAACATTTCATTATCTTTTTATCCCTTCATTATGCGCATATCATCTTCTTTCCAAAAAATATCTGAATAACCTATCATAGTTACTGGTACCATTAAACTTATACTATCAAATACATTTGGAAAAATAGTAGTGTAACAATCCTTAGAGGTTTCTTTATTCCATAGTACCATAAAATTATCTATACAACATAAATCTTAATAAACATATAATCATTCCACTACCTTCTTAAGCCATTGACCGAGCTTCCTCATATTATTCCTCAACACATCTTTTATCTCTTATATAATTTGTAGTCTCTTCATCATCATAAACATAAATACTACCCATACGACTATGCTGATTCTATTCATGAGACATTCCCATAGGGAATTGGTTTGCATAATGCCTATACATTCCAAATTTAAAACATTTAACCGTTGTTGATGTCTAAAAAATACCATTATCCTTTTCCATGGAGTTAACTGAACCTTTTACTTTGCATTTACTGGCTTTGTGTCCTTCTTTTCCACACCCAAATCCTCTTCCAGTTCCATTGAAACATTCTCCTTGATGCCTCATCCCACATGATTTACATGATGGAAATTGAACTTTCTTTCCTCTATGATCATCATGAAACTCCATCTTTCTATTATTTTCTATTCCAGGAAACATACCAATGATGAGATTTTTGATCATATTATGAAATTGCTGATTAGGAATAATAACGAGTTTTAGAAATCCAAATCCCATTTCATTTGGTTGCTCATTAAGAATATCATACAATTGTCCATCATATTCTCCATTAACATGAATCCTCATGATTTTTTCCATTTCTAAAAACCTAGAAAGAATATTATGAGAGGGAAAACAACATAATAAAGGGGAAGTACTTTCAATCTCTAACATCTAAGGATTAATTCTATGATCGTTACCATAATTCTAGGACTATAACCTATACATTTACTTAACCTTAGGGACATCCCTAGACATACCTTAGAAATATCTCTAGGGATCTCGCGAAAGTTTTTGCTTCCTAGTTTCAAAAGTTTGACTGAACCATTCCTATGATACTAACTATAGAGACCCCAAACATGATTTACATGGACATTACATTACTTTTTCTGAATACTTAATACATAACAATAACCAACACTCAACGACCTTAATAGTTTAGTGTCTTTGAAAACTCAAAACATAATATTCTAATCATGGTGAAAGATCTCTAACATCTCCCATAAAGATCTTCCCCTTTTTTTCTTACCTAAAACATTTCTTTATATCATGTGGAAAATAAATAATATAAAGGGTGGGATCAAATTCTCAGCAAGGGTAAGCATGGAGAAAAAAACCCTATACATTTGAACTTAAAAACATGAACATAATGTTTAATCATCAAAATCTTTAGAAATGACTTAAAACATGGCAGTACATAAGGAATCGATCATAATGGAACATAAATCCTCATAAAATTGCATGGTAATAAATCATGTAATTGTGGAAAACCATTAATAACGAGATATGATTTCCATAGTAGCCCAGGAATTACTTCAAATACCATCGTAGTGGACAAAGTCCCTTTCTGAATGGAGTTCACTCTTCATTCCAGTCCTGTAACACTGAACCAGATTAACATATCATTCAAGCCATTCTATATAATGAGATATAAATCTTTATCCAATGCATTGGAGTGAGATATAGGTCCCACCGATCTCATAATTAAATTATTCTTACTTGTGCCAGAACATATACATAAATCTTTCATCATAACCCAAAGAATAAAATGTGTTTCATAAACATCTTTCCATCATAACATAATCCATATAAAACAAATGGATATAATTTCATAATAATAAAAGTTACACCAATTAAATCATAGAGACATTATACTTGAAACATAATCATACTAATTAATTTCATCTTAGATAGAAAAGAGTTTTGACAAAACACTTGAAATCAATTTTTGAGGAAAATATCATTTCTTCTTAAAAATAATTTTGTTTTCTCAACATGCCATGGAATTTTAAAATAAGATAATTTTTTTGAAAATGATCATGAAATATTGGATTGTAATCTTCATGGAAATATTGTTTTATAAAAATGTAAAAACCCATTCATGCCGTATAAGTTAAAAAACATTTTCCTCATACTTTTTCCAGAAAATTCAAAACGTACCTCGTAGGGTAAAGAAAAGATTGATTCCATCCATAACATGGGGTAAAAGTCAATATGGGTAAATACGAAATTAAAAATACATGAATTTATTTTAGAAAACATAGACATGAATGATAAATATAGCCCTATTAAATAATTACGAATAAACATTTTCGGATAAAAACGAGATTGGAAAAGTTTTACCTTACCTTTTGTCCAATTTCTTCTATATGTGTCTGAGACTCCTGTATTTTGGGTTAAAACATATTATTAACATGTAACAGAACCATAATAATATTTATGATATCATATATGAATCACTTACGACATTATATTATCCGTTCATTTGTCAATTCCATGTTAAAGCAGTGTTTTGGGTAAAATCGTTTCATTTATCGTTCATGTTTTGACTTTTAATTATTCATATGATTACTTAGATCATTATTACATAATTACAGAATATAAAACATTATTTATATATAATATATATTCTGAATATACATATATATAATAGATCGATAAATGGAATGAAATGCACCGTTCATGGAGACGGTATGCCGTACGTGCGTGTGAACATTATTTTTGTTTTCTTCTAAAATTTAATAAATGAAAGTAAATAACACATACATAAATATAGTATCATTAATATGTCATATATTACATGATTACTTATTATATATACTTTATAATCATTCTTTAATTGTTAACATGGAAAATGAATCTCATCACGTCGTGGAGACGATAATCCGTACGTACGCACGAGCAATGATATCATTCCCATATTTATTGAATGGAATTGGAGTGGATGATAAAATATCTCAAAATCAGTATGATTTTATAATAAACATATGTTATTATTTTTTAACCATTATACCCATCCATGTAAGGTGGTGGTGGAAAACTGATTACACCACAGTGTGGAGATGGTATTCCGTACGTACGCACGAGCGGTGATTACATTTTCCATAGGATGGATAGAACGTGAAATTGGGTTGTTTCATATTTATAATATCATATCAATATATAATTAATACTGGTATTATTACTTAAGAATGAAAAAAATAAATTATAGGAAGTAGAAGAAGAAATTATCTTCAAAGAGTCGGTAGAAGAGATTACCTCTTCCTCGACGCACCTCTTTTAAACTTCTTCTTAGGGCACTGGAGTTGGTCTTTTGAGAAACCAGAACCTCTATAATATAACTAGAGAGGTTTATAATAGGAATTGTAAGGGGTTTTCCGAGCTTCAAGGCATAAAAGGGTGTGATGAGAACATGGAAGGGGTTGTCTTTTTATAATGGAGGAGAGGGGAACCTTTGGTAACATAAGAAATATTTATTTATAATAAATTCAACCGCACATAAAAACCTCCAAAATGACTCAAATAAGAGGATTATATGAGATAGAGTTGTAATCTAATCAACCAATAAAATTTAGACATTTTGGGAGTTTATTTTAAACATTATCAACATGATTTATTCTTATTTAATCAATTTAATTTTATTTGTGGTAATAAGATTATAATTATTAAATTGATATAAATATTACTTATGTGGTGTGAATTGTACATAATTCGATTTCATATGAAATTTTAGATAATATAAATTTCAATTTATAATTTTTAAATCTTTTTGTGATTTTTAAACATTTTTATAATATGTTATTTTAATAAAATAACAATAGTGTCAATTTTGAAATTATTCATTTATTTTAATTTAAACAAAATCCACATGGATAATATATTCTATCAAAAATATTTAATAGATTCCTAAAATGAAAAATATTTATATAAAATTCGTGGAGCATATGATATTGTTCTTATTATATTTATTTTAGTATTATTAAAACCATTTATTATGTATACATCTTAATAAAATAATTAGTACATCATTTTTGTATAATTAATTAATATACTTATATTTTGTATAAAAATTAAAAATAAAATCCTATGATGAAGATAAATAACAAATATTTTATAATAATACTTTTACTCAAATTTATCATCTTAAAATCACAACATGTAAATAGTTATATTTATTAAATTATGAAGGTGACAACTTTCGAATCATTTAAAATAAAATAATATAAGTATCATAATATTGTTTATAAGTATAAAAATGGTAAAAAATTCGTCCATTGGATGCTTAGAGATTATAGATACACTACCAATAAGTATTGGTGATGTTTCTTGGCCTTTTGATGTGTATTATTATTTCAATAAAAACTATATTACTTATTTTTCACAAAATAAATAATTTATGAATCATTAATGTATAATCTAATAAGGTAAATAAATAATTCTTAGAAATTAAAAATAAATTACCATGATAATTAAGAACATGTTAGATTTTAAATGTGTATTTATAATCGAATTTATATTCTCTATATCCTGATATTAAAAGTAGTTTAATTATTAAAGTATGAGTGAGATTTATTTCAGTTTCTTTTAAATAAAATAAATTAAAGGTCTTAATCACATCCCAGTGGGTTAAAATGGATTGATTTCTACCAAAATATTCCATAGGATGAAATATATTTATCCAATTATATTAAGACAAGTGTTAGGTTAATTTTAAAATATTATATTTAACCTCAATCACCCGATTTACAATTAAATATGGTAATGAAATTTTACCGTAGTTACTATTCATAGTGCCCAAAAATAAAAAGTAGCCTATTAAAATAATTTGGTCCTAATGATTCCAAATATGTAATCCTCTTTTCCTAATTCAAATCACATAAGTTGCAGAAATTAATTTAAAATTATCCCTGTTGTTAATAAAATGAGTTTTAAAAGTTAAAAAATTGCAAAAGATTGAAATGATTTTACCTGTGGATTCAATGTAAAATCAATGCTAATGACATACATTATATTAAATGGTAAAAATATATTATATTTATACTTTAAAACCATTAAATATTATAATTCAACAATATAAATTATTAGAATGAAAAAAGTTGTTTTTATTTAAAATATAGTGTATTTTTACTATTCATCAAAATAAGAAACATATCAGAATAATATCAAAAATTTATACGAAGTAAATTTTTATATATCCTAATTCAAAAAAAGAATTTTATTTTGTCAAATTGAACTTATAAAAATTTCCAAAACTAAATTTAATATTGGTGCACCATCAAAAGGCGACAAAACTGCATTTTTTGAAAAATACTTATTTTACCCGAAAAAATTATTTTGTTTGCATACAATGTTCTAGGAAATTTTTAATAAGAATAATAATGTTATAAAATTAAAAAGGTAGATAATAATATTCATAAATTTTATTTTATAATAATATTATAACCATATATTGTTGTTTAGTGAACCCCAGTATTGCGTACAACACACGCTATCGAGGAAGGTCGTGATTGCATGTAAAGCAATCCAAGTCAGGGTTGTGTGTAGTGAAAGACATCTCTGATGTTTCATATAACAAAATCCAAACATATTTCATTGATAAATGGTATAAATATAGACTCAATTTTTCTTACAATAACTACTATTAAACAAACATAAAATTGTGTGTAACATGATCCAAGATTAGTGTTGCATATACTGCAACCTAATACGGTGTTGCGTATACTGCAAGATCAATCATTGTCTCTTAATATTTATTCCACCTAAGAACAATGGAAAAAAAATAAATTTTGGAATATATTACCTGGGACATTAGATAAATGAATTTTTATATTCTTACTCAATAAAGTAATTATGTTATGTACTGATGATGAAGAGATAAAATCATGATATAATCTGAATTACATAATGCAAGGATTGATTATTCTTCAGTAAAAAAATATGACTTTCAATCATCACATTTGTTAGATATCATTCATTTATTTGTTTTGGAACTATGAAGAAGAAATAATATAATTTCAAAAATTAAAATTGTTATTGATTAATTCCATTGTATGACATTAATTATGTTCCTGAAAGTTAAATATATGTCCATAAATATGTATAATTTGTTTTCAAATAAGTGTATATAATGAGTTTTAGATGATCAAAAATTTTAATAGATGAGTGGAACATGTAAATACTATCATTGAAATCCTGGTAATAATCATGAGATCAATGAATTGTATACCCTATAAAAATTAGTTCCATTGAATGAGCTGATTACAGATTAGTTAAAATAGATTGACATTCTTATTGAATAACGACACATCTTTTTTTATTTAGATTAATGCGATTAATATAATTTTACAGATTCTAAAAAAAAGTTAAACTATCAAAACATATATATATATATATAAATAATTATATGAAATATAATTATGAATTATTAAAGAGTTAAATACTTATGGGGTGATCATTGTTCTATATATATTCATTATGTATATAATAATGTGTGAATATTTTAGAAAATAAAATTTTAAGATATATTCTATGGTTACCGTCCAAATAATATAGATTATTTTTTTCCACATATAAACATGGTATATTTGAGATAATAAATATCATAATGTACTATAATAATAAATTATTATATAGATAAAAAAATTTTGTATAAGTTTATTTTATGAAGAATATTTTCTTGACAGGAATGAAGAATATATTTAGAAATATTTTAATTTAGATATAACAAAGTTTGAAATTTATGATTCAATTTTATATAGTGATTGAAATAAATGTACTTGTCTTATATTTTTTAGAACGTAAATATAGGTCAAGGATATAATTTTGGATCAACTGTGGTCAATATAAATATGAAAAACATTGACAATACCATCACATTATTCATTATTTTCATAGTTCGAAATGATAAAAGTGAAATTGGATTTAGAGCATCAATGGTGTATTGATGTTATGAATGTTGAGATAGGTAAAATTATAATGATGATAAAATGGTGTTTCTTAGAATAATAATATAAAATAATATCATCCAAAAAAACATTGGCATTCTTTATGATGATGAATTTAAATTGATATATAAGAAGTGGTAATGCTATAATTTTGTTTAAATGATACTCATAGGTAAAATGAGTTCATTTATATAACATTTTTCAACATTTTATAAAATAGAAGTCCTTATTTTTCCCACATAATGAATATATTCAAAATTATTTTCAATTGATCATTCCAAAATTTGTAGTTTAAGGATAACATGTACATTCTGAAACATAATGGAATCCTTCATATAGATGATAAAGGACATATTTGTAGGTTAATTAAGGATCTATAAGTTGTAATAAAATCTCTTTAATTATTATATTCCAGGTTAGAATCATTATTTAATATTATAAAACTCAATAACAAAAGAATGTAGAAAAATTAAATTTTTAATGATGATAAATTGGAATAATCAATTGTTATTATCAATTTACAAAATTTTATTTTACTAAAAGTAAGGTTGTATTTCATGAAATTTTCCTTATAAATTAACTAAATATTTTAGTTTTACATTAATGGAATATAATGTATTTGATGGCTCATTTAATTTCACAGGATGACGAACATATTGTTCATTTTTCATGATATATATTCATAAATACAGTTAAAAATTAATGGTAAGGTTGAATGAAAGAAAGATTCTATAGTAATTTCAATGGGAGATAATAAATCTATTGATAAATATTTAAATAAATTGGTTTATAACATATTTGAAACATATCCGTGGTTTACTCTCCCTAAATAATCTTATGGAATCCCAATTGCAAAAGATAATTAATAAATTATAATATTTTATTTTGGATGGGATATTTTCATTATTTCTATTTTTATAATAAATTTATTATTAATCAACCTAAAAAAACAGTACAATATTATGGATTTAATCAGATTGAGATCAATTGATAATTTATCAGTGATATTGTAAAGAAAGGAGTTTTAAAGATATATATAGTTTAATTCTTGGATAAAATTTTGGTTCTATTAAGTAAACCATTCTGGGGGGAATCATTTTACTCTGTAAGGATAATGATAGGAGTTTGGCCACACTCTATTTTAGGAAAATTTATGTTGATTTTGACTACTCTCTTCTTGTTTTTAGATTTGTGTTGTCCTTCGAGGTAAACCAATATAAATTCAAATAATATTTTTTCTTTAAGGTGGAAAATATTTTTACGGAGTGATTTAGGAAATTCCAATGCTGATAATTTTGTATTTTTATATTTTTAGAGGAATTGGGAAAATTATTTTACTATTTTTTTGTGAGAACGGTTGAATTGTTTTTTATTTATGTATTTAATGTTGATTTAAAAAAATGGAAAATATTCTAGTGCAATGTACGAGTGATTCATTATTTTGAAAGAAGATAACGAAGAAGGGAATGTAGGATAGCCTATTGGAAGCATATGATATTGTTCTTAACTATTACTTTTTTAAATAATGATTTTGGTCATGAAGGCATAGAAATAATGAATACTGAATCGTTTCTTAGTTGGAATGTAGATCCATGTCAGTGACTAAATATATATTTTTTTGTATTATTGTTTATATGTTTAACAACATAATCTTCTGGGGGATATTATTGAGACTAAAAAGAATTTTGACTATTTACACTATGTATTTTGAATATATTACTAATATTGATGATTCTAATATCCAAAAAAAGATGGTTTCATTGAAATTGAATTTTTTAAATTTATGTTAGGTTGTGGATGATTTGACTTGTGTTTTATAACATATCAAGATGATTTTTTTCTTTTAATTAATCACATTTAAAATCAACTGAATGATGTTAATTCTTGTGATTTTACGTTCTTTCAAATGGTTGGGAGATCATGGATAAGATTAGACATGATAAGAAAGAGCGAAAAATAAAAAAAATCACAACATAATTGGGTAAATTATTTAATACTTTAATTCTAAGTCATTCAATGTTCTTACTCATCTTCATCTCAAAGAATTCACAAATCCAATGTATGTTTTTATGAAATTTTGTTCTTAACCCTATTATAGTGAGGTTATTATGAATATTTTTTACTCTTTTGGATGATGGTTTCTATATAATCACCCCACTATGATATATATATATATATATATCCACAGTTCAACTGGGTGAGAATATTGAGATTACTATAAAAGATTACTTTTCTCTACGAATACAATAGAACAATGTAGGAATGCATTGAAGCACACCACGTGGACTAGGTTGTGGAAATTTGGTTGTACTATATTTATGAAATTAGTTTTTAGGACTCAATATAATAAATTAAGTATGAATTAAATTTATAGGTGTTATCAAGTGATTAAAATAATAATAATTTGTCATGGAATTATCATTTTTTACACTCTAGAAGTGACCATCATGATTAATAATAAAAATAAAAATATTGTTTTAACACATGAGTTTTTTATGAAAAATAATAATATTAATCCCTTTCATAACAGTCATTAAGGAGATTTAATAAAAAAAAATTAAATTATGGAATTTTAATAATCATAAAGTGACTTTTTTAATGTATCCATAAAAATGGCTGGTAAAAATATGAGTAAAAAACTATGATATATATTGATTATATTTCTAATATTAATAATATTATTTATGTATTATTATTAAAAAATTCATGTTTTAGAAAAGTAAATATGTGGTTCAATTATTTTTTTATTTAAAGAATCTATTCAATTAATTTTTATGATAAAATATTAATCAAAGTATTTGAAATATTCAAGAATTTTATTTTACAAAAAGGATATTGCTTTTTCAAAATTAGTATATAAAAATTATCTCAAATTGATATTATTGTAATCTCTGAAAAATATTATTTTTATGTGAATAGTTTAATATAAAACTATTGTATGAAAACAATAATTTTAACTCATGTATATACTAAACTACCCTTTTTAAGGAATATTATTTAAAATATAAATTGTTTATTTTTATAATAAAAATCCATATAATATGATTTTAATCAAAATCGGAATAAATTTTGTATAAACAATTATATATACAAATATGTATTTCTTTAGAATACAATTATTTGTAGTCATTTTGGGTTCAATTTGAATGTTATTTCTTCAATTTATAGGTATAGAATTTTAGAAAATGTATTATATATTTGGAACTAAAATTAAAAAATTTCTTATATAGATCAACATAGTTTTTTCACCATTATGAATAGAAACCATGGTAAATAATTTGCACCTTATTATCGGTAAATTGAGTAATGAAGGGTAAAAATAATCTGATTGTTATTTAAAATTATGTATATCTCAAACCATATTAATTTTGGATGATTTTATTTTAATCCTCATAATATATTCTATGATATGGAAACATGGACATGTTTTTCTTTTATAATTTCTTTATCGGTGTTTTAATTAAAGAATAAATCATAAATATAACTCTATGTTGTTAAATGGTAATATATCTTCATATGGATAAATTTAAATTATGGTTAGTTATTTGTGTTTATGTGAATGATTAAATATTTTTTTAGTCATGGTAATCATTATTTTATTTTTAGTGATGGATTTAGAATCATAAATTCTTACGCAAGGCTATCACTATTCTTGTCCATGAAGTAGAAATACCAGTAAAAGGTATAGAAAACATTCTATGTAACACATTTTGGGAGCATTAGGGATTTAAAAAAATTTGACGAGTAAAATGAATTAATAATGTGTCGAATTATAATGTTCCAATAAAACTACTATCATGATAATTTTTAATTTAAATTTCATGAATTGTTCTAAAAATTAAATTATGAGTCTTTATGTTAAATTATATTTTAAGAATTTATTTTAAATTAATAAATATGTTTTCCATCTACATGTAATGATTATTTGGTAAATTATTCTTTTCAACGATCAATTCTCAAAAATCGATCTACCAAATGTTTCTTTTCTATAAATTATTTAATCTTATAGAAATTTAGAATTTATTTATTTGAAATCTACGCATAGTAATGAAATTAATTTTAATGAATCAATCAACGTTACATATGATTTTACATCCACATTAATATTTATTTTCAAAACCAATATTCATTCCATATATCATCATCACATAATTTTCTGAAGGATAATGTTGTATTAGTATATGTTGTCTAGAGGTGTGCATACTAAGAGTGGTTGCAAAGTGGCCATGATGTGATCTTGTGGGAATTTTACCCTGGTTGTGATTTGTAAATGATAATTATAGATGAATACCTGTAGTTTTTTCAAATTATACTCTTTATCTACTCACCAATCAAACATACATCAAGGAACCTTAAAAAATATTCTAGTGAATTGTTGTTGGATTATTTGGAAAATTAATTCTTCAGTTTATAAAAATAACCATAATGACTAATCTATGTGTATCCATGACTGTAAATATTCAAGCATGATTTCTTGAGAATCTCTGGAAACCCCATATTTATTTATTGTATTCCATTATAATGAACATATGATTTTGGAGAAAAGCGTATGGATGGTGGATGATACTAAATGATGTGTGATAACTTCCATATGTCCAGGTTATTTTATCACATACAATTAGTAGTACTCATTCAATTTAATAAAATGATCTATTAATGGGAACATGTATTCGTGAAATGATTCACCTCTACTAAATATAGTTCACACGTATTGAGGATTTTGTACACGACTATTCATTGATATAAACAAATTTAATAAATTTGAATTCATCTGACCCCTACACATTTGTGGTTCTCAAACCAAAATAAAGAGTCTAATTTGCAACCATTCCTAGAATGGGATTGAATATATTATAAACTGAAATTAAATCGAAATTTGTTGGGTTACTACAAATACCAATGAGACCCTGGCTACTTTTTTATTTCATGGGTTCTAATTGTTGATACATAATCCATCATATTCTATGCCTATAATGTATATATTTTTTAGGATTCTATATCATATGGGAATTTCATAATGAAGATACTTAGTTGGGTTACCAAAATAAGTCCACTTCAATTAAAATGACATTAATTTATATATTATAAGCTCTTGTCCATCACGATAAGGGAGTAAGTGGTCACTTCACCTGCGTAATATCCATCAGATGCTTATGTTGCAACTGAATTTTGATACGATCCATGTGAAGAATAAATGGGTGAACATTTATAACCTATGTACGGGATTGAATATAAATTGAGATAGGGATTTTTTAGGAATATGTTTACAAGGCATGTAAAACATTTAAATTTATTGGGGATAGGTTGTTTGGGTATATAGTTTCTTCTATATGGTGGGTAACTCTTTTCACACATAATATAAGGACATTTTTTGTGTGATACTAATTATAATTATATATATACTCACCAAAAGATTCTATAAACTAATTTTTATCTACTAGTTAAGTTTTTATGTTTTTCCCTTGTTCGTTGGTTAATCACATACATTATTCGAGACTCCATCTATATGATAACTCTTTACATTGTGAAAGTTCCCACTGAGTATTTGTGTGGTATGATTTAGCTATATAAAACACAAAAGTAAACCATCATTCAAATTTCAATTTATTACTAGAACATTTTTAATATGATGAGATATTAACAATATGGGTTTTAGAGGCGCAATCATCGTCTACCACTTTTGACTCCATTGATATCTAATTTTTATTTTTTAACTTTTCTAATAAGATTGTCTAATTAAGTTGAAAAGGATTATACGTCAATATATTTCATAACAACATATTCATACATTCCCCACATCTCTAATATTAAGAATTCAATATAAGGGAAACGTCCAAAATTTTAGATGTAACGTACCAAAAATATCATAAAACATCTTGATTTCCCTCATACCCTGATGCCTAAACTAATAGGATATTGTCTCAGAGTAATTTACATAAAACCAAGGGTTGGTGACATGATCCTAGAATCTCAACATATAATAGTGGGAATTAATATTCCACAAGTACAACCCAAGAAACTGATATAAGTCATTATTCATACTTGAAAAAATCAATAGGGATAACTATACAAGAAGTCAAATTATTATAAAAAACTAAAATTTAAACCACTATAAATTAGAAAAAATGATGGCAACCCGTGTCCCAATAGACACAGTAACTCAAGTAAAATGATAAATAGAATAAAATTCCTCCATGTGGTAATTTCCCCTTTCACGAGCAAAGAAGGAGGAAATCAATAAATTCCTTAAGTCACACGTAGGGTGAGAGATAAAATCCATGTAGGGTCTCCCTATATATTCCTTAATAATATGTCATAGTTAATTATCCAAATAAAGAATTAAATTTTAAACAAACATGAATAAAATATATACAATGAAGTCAAAAATAGTTTACAAACAACGAAATATTTGGTAAATCACTAACAGTCATATGCATTGTCATCTTCCAATAGGTATGATAGGGCTCATTTATGGGATCTTCACACACTTATATATCAAAAGTCATAATATGAACACATGTCCCTCTAAAAATGGACAAAGATGACTAAACAAAATCACACTAGGGATAATCTCATCCTATAATTTTATATTACAGTTTTAAAGTGTTAATTTTTATCTTGGAAATTAATATATTTGTGTTTTTATCCCTATTAAGTCACTAACTACCTAATCTTGAACGTTATGAAATTATAATAAATTATGAATAATTTATTTCAAAACCTTTAAAATAAATATATACACATTTTCCCACATTAAAAGGCCTATTTCCATTAAAAAACTAATATCTTAAAATCGTAACACGTAATTTTTTATTACAAGGTAAAAAAGAAGAAATACTGGAAAAAACACGTTTCATATAGGCAGACTGAGATAAAAACAGATTCACGGTGGTCTAAAATAGTGAAGACACGATGCATATCCACTAACGATGTTGATACATTCCAGCTTCAGACTATTCTATTCATGAATAAAAATATGACTCAGGCTAATGATATCCAATGATGCAAGGTAGTCTGTAGCCTTATTACATTCTCACCAAACATGGGAGCCTTTGATATCAACACCAATAATAGTCTTACATTTCTAATGAAATAAGAGATAGACCAAGGAATCAAAACATTCCCCTGAATGGAATTATAAAGAAGCATAGATTTTATTTCGGCCTCAGAGATCATCATATTTCTTTTCACGCAGAACATAAGTCCAGTGAACAATGTCATCACCTCAGTATAGAGTGAACTACCTTGTCCTATACATTAAGAGAATTTCAGTACATAATACTCACAGCTGTATCATACTATACCCTCGCCAATAATTTGAATAGCAGTACATAATGCATCACCTTTTCTTTTTAATCCTCTTATTTTCAGTTTCCAACAAATCCAATTACTTGGTGGAAAAATATTTATTCCAATGGAAAACTGAGGGGAAGTAATGAACCTCTGTTGTGAAGGTTTATCCCTCCAGTTTCCAAAGGTCCTAATAATGTCAATGAGAAAATTTCTGATCTAGAAAAAAATCAATCGACCATTAGAGACAATTACCTCCTAAATTATCTTATTCCTAGACAACCATGTGAACCAGTAGCAAAAAAATGAAGTCATTGACCAATCCACTCTATCAATGCCACCCATACCTGATCCCTGAAACCAGCGATTAAGAAAAGGCTAGTCAATCAGAGTAGTGGTAGAAATCATAGTAAACTCACAAAAATAAAACCATACATCTTGAACCCATTCACTTTAAATGAAAAGATGAAAATTTTATTTCTTTTATATGCCTATTGCAGAAAACACATCGATAAGTAAAATTAATACCACACCATTTAACATTCCCATATGTTGGAAGAACTCCATTTTGAATCCTCCTGGTCAGGAAATTATATTTCATGGGAATTTTCTCAACCTAGAAAGTATAATTCCATAAACATCCAGAAATATTCATGTTATGGATCATAATATAATACTTCATTGAAAAATATCTACATAGAGAAGGAGTAAATACCCACTTATCTGAATTATAGGATAACTTAATAAGAATGATAAAATCAAGATTGTCACTATTAATGAATGAATTTGTAAATTGAGTATATTGATTAGCTTCCTTGAATGATATAAATTTAACAAGAAACCATGTGTATCCAATTAACTCCCCACTCATTTTTGGTTTCTAGAATAGGATATCTCCCTTACTAATTATCCAATGATAAAAAGGCAATAAGGTGTCAATAATGGGTCCAATGCCATTCCATAATGGAGAACCATGTATAAATACCACAATACTGTATCCCATTGAGATAAAATTCATGGTATAAACCCAAGGAGTATGACATTAAAGAACCTCACCTTCTTGTTTATCCTACAAGAAACTCAAATTATCCTCAAGGCTTTAGTCATTAATTCCCTCTTCATGTATAGAACGATCCATCCTATATAATGAATCCCATTTTCAATTTCCCAGAGTATTATAATCCCATATGAAATTATAAATAATAATATCAATGTACTTTATCACACCCTTAACAACTATGCCACATGATAAAACATAAATATAATAATTCAAAAGCACACTATTTACAAGAGCTATTCTTCATCCCAAATATATTTAATTATTATTCCAGTTAAAAATCCGGGCCATAATCCTGTTTATCATTAATTAAATATATCTGATAAGATGTCTCACAAATGTTATTGGAGCCCCTAGATATTTCATGGTAAATTTCCCTTTATATGTGTCCATAATATGTCATACAATAGATAGATGAGCAGATGTACCACTACTAGATATATAGATGCAACTTTTATTAGTGTTGATCACTTTCCCACTGAAAATGAAATATTCATCCAATATCCTATTTAATCATTGAAACCATATACTTGAAGCATTAATAATGATAATAGTATCATCAGTGAACATAAAATGTGAAACCAAATGATATCACATCCTACACCATTAAACAGATTCATCTGGATAAATATACTTAGAACATCCTAGACAATAATAAAAATAATTTGAGAAATAGGGTTTCCCTTTCGAGGCCCATAGGTAGACTTAACGAAAACAAAAGTCTTATAGATAAAAGAAACTGCCAACATGGAAGAACAAGATCAACAAAAGATAATATCAATATTATAGGGAGAAAACCCCATACCTGCCAAAACATTATTGTTAAATCCTTTTTTCCACATGATCTTATGATTTATTCATGTCTTGTTTATTGGCCACATTAGAACACTAGGTTTTGGAAGTAATGTCCCTTATAATTTCATGGGATAAGGCAATAACACACTGAATAGAACGTCCTTTCACAGAAGAATTTTGTTCCAAAGAAATTCACTGATGTAGCTGAATAGAATGATAAATACTAATGATACTGGGAAGGATCTTGTAAGGCACATCACAGATACATATAGGGTTGTAATAAAGGATAGATGAGGGGGTTTTAGAATCCAAAATAACCACCATAGTTGTTTCACAAGCAGAACTAGTAAACTTCCAACCTTGTAAAAATCTCGAATTGTAACAATTTTATCTCTATTTACCACCTCCCACAAAGATTAATAAAAATAACTAGAGAAAATATTCAGGCCATCAGCATAATTCCGATAATGCTTCATCATTGAATCGGTGATTTATTTCTCTAGTGGAAGGGACCCCATTAATGAATTATCACAGGCCGAGACACAGTTCAGAATAACATGAAACACATCTGTGAAATCTCTTTGATAACCTTTCTATAGCATAACATTAGGGAAAACCAAAAGATATTTAATGTAGGAAAAGGCTATGTGTCCAAAAATCTACCTTCCATCTGTATAAGAATGGTCCCCATGTAAAATATTAGGTTTAAAAAACTTTTTCTTTTCCTTAATACATGAATTAATGTATGCCATATTTCAATCTCCTTTCTTCAAATATTTTTACCTAGCCTTATCCCTGGAAAAACATTCCTATCAGAGGAGGGTGAAATATAAAATATTTTTTTACAAACAAGTTCATCAAAATATCGGTCATCCCAATTCTTTTATAGATTCTGTTCAATATGATCAACATCCTACAAGATATCACACTAATCTTATCCAGGAGGAATAAGATCCTTTGGCAATGCCTAAATAATATTCTTAAGCCATTTGAGCTTATTATGGAAAAATTGCATGAATGTTTTGTGATAGGATCTTCCCATGATCTCCTCACGAGGTCATTGAATGCCAAATCTTCCTCCCAGTAAAGATAATATCTGAATCATTATGAATTCATAATTCTAGTAGAGATGTTGATCAACCAAAGAAAAATGATTGGAAATCTGAGGATCTAAATGATCCATTTTATTATTTGAATATGTGGAGATATGATGAATATTACCCAAACATCGATCATGATGACACCATGATCTATAAACTTCTTTTGGATTATTACACCATGTAAACATGTCACCATGTTAGACAAGATCCATAAACCATTTTCTAGCCATAAATTGAGTAATGTCATTACTATCCTTAATGAGAAAATGACTTCTCCCCTTATTTTAATCAGGGTTAGCAATAATAATGAAACATCTTCCAACTAACCATGGTAAGTTACCAAGATTAAAATAATCAATACTATTCCATAACAGCAATCATTGATGGGAATCCCGATTCCCATAACTGAAAGATATATGGAAAAAATGAAAGTGACATGTCACCTTATTTGTAATGAATTGAACTCATGATTGAATCTAGTCCACACAACTACTTTTGTTCCAAAAGTTCTATATATAATGATTTTCTGGGTTCGCATGCACAGAACCATGCATCTTAATATTTCATGAAAAAACCACAAATTATATATGGATGTTGCTTGTGTTCCAGAATACCAATCAATGAAATCTTATATATAGACACCTTGGATTATATAATTTCATTATAAACCTGGGTTCTAGTTCCCCGATCATTCCCTATTAGTATTTCAATCATTAAAAATTAATGGTTTTGTGATTATCCCCAAAACTAGCCACCTTCTCATAGTCAGAGAGGAACCTCTCCTTTTGATATTTAGTTCATTCTTTAGTACATATTTATTAGCCTTGTGAAGATAACCCATTGGGGGAGGGGAATATTTAGCTGCTCTTACCATTAAATTTAGTGTAAATTTAACTTTCCCAACCACAATGGCTAAAAAAAGAGAAGTCTATACTTTCATCCAGACAAGATGTAATGGGAGTTCTAGTGAAAAAACTCAGAAGAGTAATCTGAAACATGATGGACTAATCCATGAGGCTTCATCTTTCTTCAGATACATCATGAGGCGATGAGTGAGTTATCAACAATGTATCAGAGTGACTGGGTGCCAGGGTATGAATAAAATAATTACAAAACTCTTTATTAAACAAGAACCTGTATAAAAAATAAAATTCCATCACTATGATAGACATGTGATGTTGTTCATGGATTATATGGAACAATATCCTTACAATTCACCCCAGCATCAGGTTTTGATCAGTTATTAGCATAGAAGGAGGGAGAAGATCTTCCTCAAAAGGGACCTGAACATCATTTATAATTCCTCCAAAAGACATTCCAATATTCAATGCCACATCTTCATCATCTATCATTGTTTCCAAGAAAGTACTGTGACGTTTTCAGTGATTAATTCGACAATAAAATGGATACAAATAAACATAGAGATGACCATAAGAAAAAAAATCTGGGAAAAATAGGATACAATATATATTGATTCCATAGGAATGAATCGTGTATGCAAGGGAAGATTTTTTCTATAACCTGAAGAGAAATATTCAACTCCACACATATTTTGTCCACCGATATATCTGTGCCAGATTAGTTTGAAAAATAAGAACATATGAATCCACCAAAAGTGTCAAAAATCATCTTGAAAAAACATTAATTCTGGAAGAGAAGATGAAGACATGGTAAGATGATTGATACTACTGCCATCGAGTTCTCCTTACCATGATGAAAATCCAGAGACGATTTTGATAAGCTAATATACCACCAACCAAAAAAAAGGGATAATAACATAAATCCTGAAACAAATCCTCCCAATATCCCATAACATTACAAAAATATTGTCTATGGATCACAGAAATTTGAACTGGAAAATGGAGACCCCATGAATCTAAAAATCAATTGATAATCGAAAAATATGTCTTTCCAGCCCCAAATCGGGCAACCAATTCCCATCGTATCTAGTTCAAAGTCTCTTCAAATGCCGATTTGGGAATTTCCATAAATATCATGGATCCTTAATGAAAAATAACTGGCTTATCCACATGAATTTATGGGAAGCACAGAAGGGGAGGTGAAGAAACACCGTCGAAAAGAGAATCCCAAAACAATTTTGAGAAAGGCACCATGAAAATAGAAAGATCCAGGCTATGCAATGGTTTTAGAATATTAGATGATTTCAGAATATGAAAATTTTGATTAGCTGGTGATCTAGGATCAATTTCTATTGGAGATGAAGATAGTTGAGATCCATCATCAAAAACAACCTCAACATTCCGGATAAAACTATAATGATTGTATTAAATCAATTTAATCCATTTATCAAAAATGAATGTTTGTAATCAATTTCAGAGTTCACATTTGAAATTTGAATATGATAATTAGAATTTAATAACTAAATTTTACAAATTCCATTAAATTTTCATAGACACACACAAATTCAACGGAAATAAGGGCTTTTTGACATTTCATGTCAAATAATATCCATACAGAAATTTTTAAAAAATAATGCTTTACCAAATAAATAGAATGATTATAGATTTAAATTAATCAATTTATGTTAAAATCAATACAAAAATATTAGATGGAACCACCTACATTAGGATCATGGGATCATAACTCACAATTCCCAAAATTGGAAACTCCACTAAAGAACATAAGATATTAATATCTAACTATCAATCCATGAGTCAATATCTAAAAAATTAGAATAAATCCTCTAAAATCATATAGATGTAACAAAACTTATGGAAGAGATGAAAAAAGAGTGGGATACATGGAATAAGGATATAAAACATATAATCACTGTACTAAAGGAATATCACCTATCTATAATCATCCATGATAGGGGTATATATGAGAAAATTCTAGTCATTGAGAGCCATCTTAACCCAAAAAAGCATTGTATTGTGATTTAGGGTCAATCATTGACAAATGGATGGTTAGATAATTTTATATAATTTTTGGATTAATTAAAATTCATGTTCATGGTTCCCTGAACAGGGGACAAGGTTTGTCAGACCATCTATCATAGTCATATACCCCCACTAATAGGGATTCTTATTTTATCCTTGGTCATAAAATTATCTGTAAAACTGTGTTCCATCCATGAAATACAACACAACATTGTTCTATGTTGGTTTCACTTGGATGGGGAACAGGTTGGGGAAACCATAAAACAACCCTGAACAACATAAAATCCATTCAGAATTTCTAAAATTTCATCTGAAGAAACCTTAAATGAAAACCAACCAAATATTGTTCAGAATCTGGGGTTTTGGAATTCATGAATTTAGTAATAGAATTTTACAACTTCACAACCATAAAAACAATATTTCCACAGTGTTCATGTTAAGATTCATCATTATCAAATTGATGAGGTCACTAATCCTTTATCATGGACTCCCTATAAAACGTTTAATGTGTATTATAATCATACTTCCATTGAACTGAAAACAAATGTATCATCCACCCTTGTAGTAACATTTTTTAGAATCAACTATCAATACTGGTTTCTTAGTCGCAAATAAATCTTGTTCAAAAGTCTTGATCAAACCAGATTAATACATGGGATATATCATAAGGATAATTTCATTGATAAGATACACGAATCATATTATGAAATGTCATTAGATAAGGGGGATGAGATAAATAGTAAGAAACATTCCACACATGGCCAAAAAACAGAAATTGTCACACAAAATGAGTATTAAGATTTCCTTTTCACATAACCCTTCAATGACCTAGCTGAGCTAAAACCATAAATTACAATGGATCACCAAAAGAAAATTACAATGATTTATTATTATGATTAACATAAAAAAAGACCATTTCTATTCAGTGAATAGGGTATGATGATTAAGATTACTCTTATTTTTTCTTTTTTGAATGAATCATGATCCAAAAATATTCCTTTCAACAATCTCAAACCAAGAAAATGTTTATCCACAATACCAACCATTCAAGGCCTCAAAAATATAAATTATGATCATGAAATGGTAAATATTTCTGTAATAATACCCATATGTACATAAATAATCATCCCATGACCCAAAAAAAATAAAAAACATTGTTATTGAGAATATCCAAAAGAATCTATATACCCTTTTTTGTCTTTCCATCCAATTTTGGATTATATGCCATACTCAAACAAACCTGATATGCCATTTCCTCGCAAAGGCTTATCCGAATTAATGAAGTGAACCAATGATCCCAATTTGAGACAATAAATGTTGGAACACCATGAAAAAATATATCGTTCAGATAGATATTTTAATTGTCTTGAAATTTAGACATATCACTGATTTGTATAATGTGATACGATTCTGTAATCAAATAGATCACAACCTATATTAAATCATAATCTCTATGGGTACACATCAACCTAACCACGTTGACTATAGATATATCAACCCAAATCCATGTTAGCACTAGATGTTACTGAAAAAAACCTGATGGTATACGGTACTCATCCTTAATATATTGGTATATATAACAATGAGAGATAAATTCATCAACACCACATCTCATACCTGTGCAATAGAATTGACATTGATATTTATAGAAATAATTTTTTCATCCTATGTGAATAACCCACTAGTAGTTATTGAAATCTCCTATCATATAATTCATTACTTCAAATTACAAGAGAATATTTTTCCCCATAGAATACCCTCTATGGAATGTTATAAGTTATCAATAGTATCCACACCACAACGAGAGTCTTTAATGCAATCAAAATCATCATAGTTCCATTTTTATTGATGAATAAACATAAGAAGAGTGGAGTTCAACTGAACACGAGTCACGAAAACATCAAACCCTGATTTTTTAATTTTTCATGTAATTTTGTTATAAAATACATCATGTTCCACTCTTCTGATAATTATTTCCTCACCAAGTATGGAATATTCCCACTCAAGGAATCTACAATGACATTCAAATTCAAATGGGTATTGGTGATGCCAAAGTCAAAATAGTGAATGAATTACACCCAATGCCTCTTACCATGATTCAAGAATTTTTGAATTAATTTATAACTCATGGTATTGTAGTCAGAATACATGGTTATCATTTCATGGTAAGGTACTTCCATAAATTCTTATGACAATGAATCGTATCTATGAGATCAAGGTCATGTGGAAGATAATTATTCTCTTGTGTCCTCAACTATTGAGAGTTATATGAAATGGCTTGATCACCATTTATTAGGATGCATCCCAAACCTAAACTCGATGCATCAAAGATCACCACATAGTCATGCCCTTCCTCCGGGTGATTGAGCAATGACAAAGTAGTCAAAACGCAGTTCATCTAAATAAATGAACACTCATATCTCTCATACCAAATAAAATTTTCTCCAATACGAGTTATTGAAATCATTTTAGAATCAAATTGTTAGAATCCCATTACAAACCAAAAACAATAACCAACTAACCCCAATATACTTGGAATAAAGAAACAATTTCCTTATTTTTCTCATATAATAACAACATTTACATCCTAAAGATTAACTGATATACCATATAATGACATGACCTATCCAATGATAACCTCTTCGCAAATCCAAAAATCACATTTTGATAGATTCGTATAAATTTTGTGATTTCCGAAAATAGCCATAACTGATCTCAAATAAGTAACATGATCCTCTTCATACATAGAGTAATCAAAGATGAAATCCTAAAAGTTTACCAAATATCTTGTTAAGATACTCATGGAAAATCATGTTCAATAAATCGATAAAGGCTTAATAAGCATTGGTCATATGAAATGGAACGATATGGTTCTCATAATAGATTTACCTTCTATGAATGACGATTTTATGAATATTAAATTCATTATTTCATAACTGAAGGAAATCAGATCAATGATTGGAATTAAATAACCAATTATCCACTATTAACTGAACAAATAGGTCACCAATCAATGTAAACAGATACATGTTCATTATCATGAATCTATTGACTTTTCACTCATCATCAAAAATAAAGATAGACATATAAACTCTCATCGAAAAATGGAATTGGAGCTGCCCATGGTGACATAATCAACCATAAAAAGGATTCCACTAATAGATCATTGAACTAATTAAAAAACAAAATATTTATAATGGTTTCATGTAATAATAATTAGTTGATAATGGATGAGTATCCGATAGTAAATTAATGAGAAACTCTTCCTATCTTATTAGTGGGGGACAAGAAAAGTCAGAAGTAAGTCAGCAAACTCAATGATAATAGGAGGCAAACACCACTCAATGAGTCCCACCATAGTTCAAAAAAATTACTATAATTAATTTAAATAACATTTGATTATAGGGCCTGACTGTACATGGCCTTGGTTCCCACTATCTTTGAATGATATGGAACACCCCCATAGAGTGTAAAAAATGAGACCCATCAAAGATAAAAACATATTGGGCCTCATTAGGCCTGAGTCAGTACATTTAGAATATTATATTAAGATTATTAATGTCGAGAAATAGAAAATCCCAATAAATATCAATATATGATATTGATGAAACATAGGAACTACTATGAATTCAATTCTCTATATTTATTCCAAGCAGTGTAACAATATCCCTTAAAAAGATAAAGTATTTATTAGATGATTTAGAATATTTAAAATATGAGTTGAATCCTATAAACGGGATGTGTCAATATCAAATAATGCTGTCACTAATGATGATGCTATTATGGAGGTACATCTCATTATCATTAGAACTATTTTATTTTCTTATGGATACTCTTCTACTACATTTCGAATAATCAATTCAGATACCCATGGTCGAAACAAATTTTTCATTGAAGAATATATTTTCATCATAATTTTTTTTTGTGATCAGGATTCCAAGCAATTATATGTACTAGAATAGACATTTCAAATCATCTAAAAGTGACCTAAGAAAATACAAGAACCGCATACCTTGGATTCCTCTTGAAAAACATGAGCTCTAAGAAAATCCTTCTATTGAGATCCTCCCTAAGAAGAATCACACTTCCTCTTCCCTTTAGAATAATCCATAGAAAAACCACATGGTGAAAAAAGAACTTTCAATGACCCTATCTCACTAGCCTAGTCCATATAGGCCATAAATTACATGAATATACCATCATCATGATAAAAATCCTTATCAATAAAACTAGATAATGAATATCTAATCAAATTAACATCTCGAAGTGTTGAGTCTTCATATCATCATTCATTACAATCTCAAGTGTAAACTACAGAAGATCTGGAAAATGATTTTTATATTAATTCATGTTCTCGTCAGGTTACTTGAGTTATAAAAACTGTAAATCCATAGCTTACACCATTAACTATGGGTAAAAATGGCCCTTAAAAACAACATTGTTGTATTTACACTCTAAGAACTATTTCTTCTTCATTGTCACCATTGTGACCAACAATTTCTTACTCTGTCCCTCTATCATGGTGGTGGAACATTTCATTATTATTTCATAGAGAATCTCTGTGATCTCAAATAGAAGCACAATATCTATAAAAAAATAAATAACATTTTGGTTATCATTTGAGAATGGGAAATATGGAGGCCTTGGGTGAAGGAAATCATGAGCATCATTATGTAAAATATATCATTCCTATTACATATTCATAGCCTGAATAGGAATGAGGGCTTGTGCATTTTCATGTGAATGAACTACATAAACTGTAAAATCTACAATATTTTGGTAAATGAGGTATTCACACACTGAGGATTGTAATAAGGTTCCTCATGAATATAATTTTCATGTCCTCTCAGTGGAATGTTCCATGCAAAAACATTAGAAAATATTGAAGACATCATATTAACACTAAAACATGTAATTAAGAGAAAACTAATCCCAAGGATCAGGTAAAATATATTTGTATTTAAATATATAAATATAAAAATTTTAAGATAATACATGAATAATTCCTTAATTTTTCTCTCACAAAACAAAACTAATTAATTAAGGATCATTGTGGTGAGAGAAGTCACTGATATTAATCACAACTGCATTCTATCTCTAGAAAAGATTACTCAAATTGTATACTGAATTCATGTAAATATTATTAATAGGTACCATTGATTCAAATTTTTCATAAACCATCAAGAATACACTGTAACATGATACTTGAGTCATCCCTAACATGGCATGAAAGGAATTATAGAACGCCATGAGTTAGTGACTGTAACATGGAATCAGATCATATGAATGTGGGAATGAGTTTTCTACAAAAACAATTGAAGGAGTATACATGATTCAGTATACATACATGAAAATATCCAAAGTGAGAACTGTAAAAAAAAGTCAATAAGGTATAAACAAACATAATAACAACCCCCATGTACCATAAATTATGATAACCACAAAGTCATAATGGACGGAGGAACTCAACCTCAAATATCAACAACAATTACCACCTCTTTGTGGTGAATTCCCCATGCCGAAACCAGATAAGAGGAAATATAAAAAATCCCAAATGGAGAGGTAGTGTGTGATATAAAATCCTAGTATAGTCTCACAAGTATTTCGTAATAATATTCCAAAATTATATAACTATATAATTCATTAAAATAAAAAATTGTAATTTTATAATCAAATTTAAAAAATTCTTCATTTATATTTAAATGATGTAAATAAATTTAAAAATGGATTAGTAAACATTTTATATTAAATAGTTTATTTAAATTAATAGTGAATGCATTAAATATATTATAGAAAATGGAATATATATCAATTCGTTCAAAATGATCAAAATGGATATCTTCCAATAGGTACAATATTTATGTGATATGGGATCCTAACATACTAATATAATTAAAACAACAATGAGCACACATGTAACTCTAATAGTAGCCAAATAAGAGTAGCCAACATTCCAAGGGGGTTAATATCAACCTATATGTTAATGATAGAGCTATAAAGAATCATTCTTATAATAGGTCATTCATATCATAACTTATTTCTCCCTATTTACACACTATCTAATTTCATTTTAATGTCTTTAAAATATTTTCAATAATGGGTAATTTATTTAAAACTAGTTTAGCATAAAATTTGAATAATCATTAAACATTCTATAACCCAATTTTCATTTTTACACAAAATACAGTTAAAATAAAATCAGGAATTTTTAGGGAAGAAAAAATTAGGTTTCAATCAAAATATCAATCCAATTTTTCTCAAAAAAATTGTAATCAATTTCACAAATCACATTCATAGTTTAATTATGGAAATTTAAATACAAAAATTCAATTTCACAAATTTCCATCAATTTCCACAATAACATGAAAATTCAAAGGAATTTGGGTGTTTTACCAATTCATGACAAATAAAATCCAAATCCCAATTTCCATAAAATTAGGTTTTAACAAAATAAATGAATTTTTATGAATTTTAATTTATAAATTTCATGTCAAATCAAATAGAATATATTAAACATAACCACCTTCCTTGGGAACATGGGATCCAAAATCCCAATGCCCAAAATTGGAGACACTAATTATAAATTTTAAGAATAATTATGTTAGAATAAAACCTATATTTAAGATATAAATCATCTTAGATTAGTTCCACCAATAATAAGGAGATAAAACCCCATAAGAAATATAAGCATGGAGAGAAATATGGAAGGAATGGAGGGTGTAAACATACTGTTAAAGGACATAACAATGATCACATATCTTTGATCCACCTTGAATGGGGTTTTATGGTGCTGAAATTTGTTCTTCAGACCCCTCCCAAACATTGAAATACAAGTAAGATATGTTTGGGTTGATTGGGGGTCAAAAAGGAGGGTTTATAAAATTTTAATTTACATTAAAATCAATTAAAACGCATGTGCATGTTTAGTTGTGAAAATTTTCGTGTTTTTTTATCTGTGTAGACTACTTGTGCACCCTTTCGGGATTGTTTTTCTAGTTTCTCCTTAGTGGGAGCTCGAGTTTTCAGATGATGCACTAACTGTGAAAACCCTCACTTCCTAGGAATCAATTTTTCTTCTAGCATGATGCATTGTTTGGGAGAAATATATTCCAACTCTACACAACCCAAGACACCTTCTTATTTTGAAATATTTCACCCATATAACCCCTAAAAGAGACTCAACCAATTCTTGTTATGAATTCTTGGTATAATATTTATAGAAAATAGAAACATGATGTTACCAAAATACACCCAAATATAAAAATAACTTTTGAATCAGTCATTTGGCGATGTAATGATGATAATCAAGGATTTGACAACATGTTTACTCTACAAATATGATTCATTTTCCCCCACAAGAAGAATCAAAATAATTTTAGATTGTCTGGTTATGCCTCGGTGAATCCCTTGCAACCAAATTAGTAAATCATAACATGAATGTAGATGAATCCAATAAGGTGAAAAAATAAAGTAGTATATAAAGACCCCTTTTAATTGAGAGTATTGTTGTGGCTTAAATCACAAATGGACTATAGAAAACTGTAAAGATGAAGATCACTTTTCTTTAGGATGAAAATATTTATACCAAATAAAATTAAGTGGATAATAAAAAATAATATTTTTTTAGAAATTCATAGTTAAACTACATAGTGTATCACTAAATACAAAAACCTACTCATTTATACACTCATGTATTCAACATAAGAAAACATGGTTTGTTTAGCAGATAATCTGAATTTGATTTTCACATACTATGTGGAAATTCATTTTAGAAAAATCCAAGAACCAACTAATACTCCTTAGAATCCTTAAATGTACACCAACTACTCTAAATGAAACAAAACTCACCTGTAAAAATATATTACCCAAAAAAATAAATTATTTAAATTTTTTCAATGAAATAATTTATTATAATTAAACAAAATTAAATGAATTTCATATAGAAAAATTTTTCGGAAGAACTCTCAAATAACCAAAAAATAAGTTGGTATGATATCTCTCCCAGTCATTGATTTTTTTCAAAATTAATATCTATTATAAATAGTTTGTAAAAAATTATTGTCCAATTGTAAGGATGATTTTATATGGACTAATAACCATAATGAGTTTAAATTCACTACCAAATTGTATCTAATGGTATATACTGCTACCATATTTCAAAACACCAAAATTAAAATTAGTTGGTATAAATGCCATTCCATGGTCTTCCAACCCATATTTAACACAACTCAAATCATTTTCCACATAAATTTAATTTTGATGATAAGATGTATCATTCCATTTCCAAAGAATAATTATAACCATGACCTAGAAATTTACCATTATTATGATCCATCCTTGTTCATTGATAATAAAATCATTACAAAATTCTAAAACCATTAAATCATTACTTATGTAAACTATTTACAAAAAGTTGAAGTATTTTTTATTCACTAGTAACATGAAAATAACATGTCAAAAAATACCAAACTAACTAAAAATCAAAACATAAGACATTCCCCCACTCATCTCTTGGAATCTTGATAATTCATCCAAATTAATAAATACATTCACCCTATATAATAAACAATCTTCGTAGTTCATACTATATGAAAGCATGGGATATTTCGAGATCAATAATGTATGACATTAATATGTGTTCCCACTTTCAGACAACATATAAATATATTTTTACAATCAATAAGAAAATACCTTAACTATTATGGTATGAAATTAGTTAAGAGATACCACACAACAACACAACCAACCAAAAAACCACTCAATAATTTATACCAATAAAATATCATCCAATCATACTTGAAACAAATACCCATTTTCAAATTCATAGTCACAAAAATCATATATAACCTAATATTAAAATTTATCATGATCTATACCATCCTTACAAAACACATGGTCATATCCACATTATTATTTATTTCTTCATAAACTATCAACTACACAAAATATGTTTGATAAACATACATTATATAAAAAATACAAACATGACTTACTAATTATGTCATCATATTTCTTTAAATATATACACTCTTTTATACATTGAAGAATATAAAAATGTATAAAAACTACACACATTGATTTTATTTTCAAAAGCCAAGAAATGCATAATGTTAGTACAATGATGATACCCACGACATAGTACAAACCCAATTTATAATAATTACAATATCCATTGGCATAACTCAGTATGTATTCATATGTTTGTAATGAACCACGATGTTCCTATATCACTATAAATTTCATTTATATAAATATTATTAATTATTTACCCGAACTATAAGTAACAATAATCATAATATAAAATGAAATAGTAGTAAAATGAAATATCTAACTCATGATAACCTAGAATCATCCAAAAAAATAGCATGGGAATATTTTTACATAAGAACTCAATCAATTGCTTTGTGAAACAACAGCTTGTTTCAATCAATATATCCACCTAAATTGAGTTGACAAAAGTCTTGAGGCATATTCTTGGTCACTGCAGGCTTGAGGCAAGATCCATGGAATTATAAAAATAAAATTGTAATAATTTCCCATAGAACTAATTTATGATAAGAAAAAACAAGAAAATAATTATTTTAGATATAAATTATTTCACATATTTCAAAAAACCAAACCATATATGTTGAATATGGTAGCTGGACAACATTGTCTAACAATAAAACTAATAGACGTACAAAATGGAACCCAAAGAAAATCATGGATCAATCTCACCATGAATAAAATTTCATAATCGTACCAAACCACCAGAAGTAAACACAATCCCAATGTGTTTTCTTCTTCCTAATTCTATTCCCTTTACCTAAATATTAGATGACAAATGTTTCATTCACCTAAAAATGTAGGATATGAATAATAATTATTCCTAAGATACTACAAAATATATATAAACTCTCAATAAACATGTATCCATTGGTTACTAAATAAAATATAATTAAAAACAATTTAAAATACATATTTTTTCAATCAAAATAATCATTTTTTCCCTCCATCAATATTCCTTATTTAATGACACTATGTACTATGAAATTCTATTTCCCAATGAAGAATTAAAATATTAAATAAACAAGATTCAAGAATCTATATCCATATAATGTCAAAAAAAATTAATATAGAATAAAGATGAACATATTATATTCATACAACAACAATGGAACAATCATAACTCGATGGTATTGACATATCAAGTGACAAAATGTTACCAAAATATATCTCTAATTGAAAATCACAAGGATATTTAGTACCCCAAAATGTATACCCAATAGTAATCAATTTCATTATGGGACCAACTCCTATTTATAGGCAAATTAACTAGGTATCACATATGTCTTGTGTTCCCATGTACCTTGAGGTTTTCTAGATGTTCTAATATATTGTCATTCCATTCATGAAATCATGTTGAAATTTAAGAAAATGTTTCCACCTAAAATCCATTTAATTCTATTCCCACATTTTCATAAATACATTTATAGAGATATCAAATTACATCTATTCAAGAAATTCCATTGTATTTCCAAAATCATCAATGTGGAAATTTAACAACCACATCATGTGTATTAAATAATATTCACTAGAAACACATTTATAGGAATAATTTTCATAGATATCAATGTTTAATTCATCTCTCATATTTATATTAGATATTTTAGTATTCAAAACCAATGAAATTCAAAATAACACAAAAAATCATTGGATATATCATAGGATAAAGACAGCTACCTCATATATGATAAAATATTCATTTATTTATAAAATGGGGATGTAATAGAATGGTATCTGATTCAAATAATCCTACATATGATTAAAAAAATTTAATTCTCAAATATTGTTATAGATCCATCAATTTAGTATTATATGTTATCAAACACATGGAAAAATGAATTAAAATAATGGGAATGTATGTACTATTCTAATTACAAACAACATGGTCTAAAGATTCCAGTTAGAATAAATATATACTAAAAGGGATAAAGGTAATGAATATAAAATCACTATGGATCCTGAAAATATATAGTAATGAAATTAGGGTTATAGAGGATGGATTAGGGAAGATAAAACATAATTTAATGAAAAAATGATATATTTTACCATATTTACTAGCATACCATGTAGTTTCACCAGTGATCTATTAGGCCTCACATGTTGGCTGGTGGGTTGAGGTTGATGGTCTTCACCTTTTTTTCCTTAACAATATGGGAGATGGGATAAGGAAGACAAAATGAACCTCTAGGATGTTCACTTATTAGAAAATGTAAAAATTATGTCGGTTGGTGGCACTAATAGACATGATTGTGGTATATAAGTATATATGCACTAGCTGATGGACATCACAAACTAGTTAGTGGACACCTTCAATATAAAAAATCAATTGCTTGTTATGAAAACAACTAGATTATACATAATCCAAAAAAGAATAAAAATACCTCCATACATGGTTCAATATACTATATTTGGATAATTCCAGTAGTATAAATTAATGTTACTCCAAATAAGACTTAATATTAAAGACACGAGAAAAGATAATTCTATTCCTACATCATCATTTCATCATTCTTCAATGTCTCGTTATAATCCCCACCAAACTACTATTTTATTTTAACTAATGGTATTATAATTCAATGTAGATCATTATCCAATAATGACATTATTTGAATAGGGATTTCAATCACTAATTTTTATGGTTTAATATAAACATACTACCACTCTAAAATATGTGATGGATCCATCATACATATATTTAGTCTGGAGGCATGGAACACTTTATAGATAGTTGTAAAAGAAGAAGGTAATCACAATTGATAAGAGAGATTTCAAAATCACTATAGAAACAAAAATTATTGGATATAATTAGTTTATATGAAAGCAGAACATCCCAAATGCCTTTTTCCAACTAATGTGAAACTCTTAAAAGAATCCAATCAAATACATAATAAAAAGCATACGACTTCATTGATTGATATATGATTTCTAGAGACTCTATTCTATCTATAATCTTTTCCATGACAATTTCATGACATATAAAATATTCATCGTGTTTCTCAATTAACTAAGGACTCATCTGAAATCTTCTTCCAATAATTATGTTATTTGCAAGGCCTCCCATAAAATTTCTAAAATGGAGAAAATAAAATTTAATCCATAAAATTTTTATTATATAAATAACCCATTATGAAAACATAATTATGCTAAAAACCGCTGATGTGATGCATTCATACCCCAAAAACTTCATCATGAATTCAGATTACATGTTTAGATTAGTTGTTCATCAATCGATGATAAGTCATGAAAAACCCCCCAATATCACACAATTACCATGGGATGTCCAATGTAGCTCCATAATGAGGATCATGGATATATCATCCCAATTCTATAAATGAATAGGTAATGGTTTCATCATGCTAATAAAAATAATACTTCATTCTTTCATTCACATAACTGTAATGCATCAAGTCACATAAATAGTATTTGACCATCTCAATCCCAACAATAAATTATGATTAATTAAGTAATAAAGAATATTGTAAGCACTAGGGTTACTAAAAATGTTAAAGAGGGAATTTATCCATAAGACATTCTATCAATGTCCTAATAATTGTTATACATACTAAAAAGTAAGAAAATCCATCATACAACTAAATCCACTCTCTCGATATATCATGAAAAACAATATTCTACTAATGTTATGAAATTATATAACTTGTACCATTATAAATCAAATAAGACCATCCCAAGGTTTTCAAGACTAATAAATGATTTGAAATACATTTCTATCATCTATAACTTTATCCATGTTAATTTAAAAATGAAAACACATAATGAATTACTCTTCCATGGATTTATTCACTACCAGAGTTAGTAATTTTCCTTAAAAATAATTTGTAACATCTTTTAATTTCCCCAGTTATTATATAATATCATAGTGAATTTTGTTAATATTTTCCACCCATTTTCAATATATCTGGTTTATATTACTTAGACTTGAAATATAACTCATAATCATATGGTCATGATACACTATAAAAAACTCCCTAAAGTGTTATTGGTGCTAAAAATTAATAACATTCATGTTTGCAGAAAACTCAATATGAAGACTGGTAATGTACATCCATTGAGTTAATAAATGATGATATACATTAATTACTACCAATATACCTTGAATCATAGTATAATAAAAACACATACCAATGTTTTCATAATTTATATCATAACAACCATCCAACTTAATGAAGAATCTTGACTAGAGCTGAAGTTAATATAACAATCAATTCCTCAAATGATATGTAGTAGTGATAAATAAAAAAAATCATACCCTTATGAGTTAAACCTAACATAAGAAATGAATGAATAGATAATAGCTAAAAATACACCTATATTAACATGTGAATCCCAAGAAACATTTGATCGAGAAAGTAATCATAGGATTATCCCAAGACATCATTTCCAAAGACATCTTATATTATTCCATACACATATCTTAAAAATCAGGTGTCCTAGAAATGTAAAATATCAAATAAAAAATTTATATTTGTAATGTTTCCTGGATAGACTATGTTCTTTCAATATTACGAGGATGGTATTGAAATTCTCATAATCAAATTTCACTGATATGGAAAAAAATGAATATCATATACATATAAAAACCAAAAATAATTGATAAAATGAGGGATGATTTTTTTAATTATATCCATAAACATTGGATGAATTTTATTATCACCAAACAAAATGACTATTATATTTTAATTCACATTCTTATGCCAGAAATCCTTCATATAAATATTTTCCTCTAGCAACCTCATCTCATTGTACCTCAATCGCATATAAATCCTTAAAACCAAATGTATCCCCTTGAGCTATTAAAAAATACATAAAAAATAGTCATGGGTTATTTGTTTATAAATTTAAAAATTTTAATTTTATGATAATCAACTAGATGTTGGAGTCTCTATTCCAATATATTTATAAAGTGAACTATTATTTCCCACGGTGAAATTCATGGATAAATAAATTATTTGGAAAAAGGTCCTCGATTAATAGAATTAATAATTTGAATTCAGCATGTTACATAGAATATAATGGTAAATGGATTCACCATTTACATGTAATAAAGTCCCAAGAAAACATGGATTCTCTCTAATGAAATAACCATATGAAATAATTTATAATGAAGTTGGGATACTCACTCACCACTATATGAATTGGGACACAAAAGCATTCATTGAAAACATCATGAATCATAATTATTAACTGGAATGATAGTGTCTCATAACAAGAGTAAACAAGAACCACTCTCCCAGATATTGGATCCCACAAAACCGAAAATATATTAATCACTCTATCGTAAGATTTAAACTAACCCAGGTGATGATACTAATAAATTTTTCATTTATATATAATCATAACTGTCTTAAAATGATATGATCAAATATTTCAAGAAAAAGATGTATAAATTTAAATATAGTTTGATGGTTTAAAATATTCACTCATCACTAAATAACATTAGAACTATAATCTCAATAATTTCCCTAATGAGTTGAAAGTGTCAATAGGAAATATATAATCTCTTATTAAAATCCAAACTCATTGATAATATTGGATGATATAAATGATTTAGATTTACCAGAATCATATAAGGCCATAACCCAAAAAGATACAATAAATACCATGCCTCTCAGTGTAGTTGGGTCTTCCTATGAGTCATATGGGGTATAATCTTCATTATATATGTTTCTACCCTCAAATTTATCATTCTTCAAAACATGAGAATCACCCTTAAAATATGGATGAGATCCCCCACACTTTTTCTATAAATGGTCTAAATCGAGAGATGTTTATTTAAACATATCCAATAATACATCCTTCAGATAGAATCTATCAGAAACATTGATGATGTATAGATTTCAATTATTCATGACCTAACTTAGGTGATAAAATAAAATTACATTCGGGGATTCCTTTTCCCTCCCATTGTTGAATGTCTGTTTGAATCTTCCCAGATTCTTTTTCATAATCCTATATACTAATTTGGTGTTGTTCAAACCACATGCTCCTTTATAAACAATAACAATATATTCCAAATACCAATACTAGTTCTTCAATATGTCATGTCATCCATGCTATATGAACCAAACCCCATGATTCTTTATCTACAAACACTATGATGGTCGGTGGGATAGAACCACAAATTTCATTGAGATATGAATATTCCTTGGTCTTACTGAATAATACAGACGTTTTTTCAAGGACTTATCTAAGATAGAATAACCATTCACTACTCATAACATGAATTTAGAGAAAATCACAAGGGATACAAAGTATCAGACTACTTACAATGAACTAAAAAGGCTTTTGAAATCGGCTAATATTCTGATCTTACATGAGCCTAGTAATTTATACATGGGGTTTTAAGAAGCTTATGGTGTTGGTTTGGGATTCATGATTATATATGATAACCAATTGGTAGTTTATTGATATCTTTATCTTTGACCGCATCAAAATATTTTCCACACATACGATGTAGAGGTTGTTGCATTCATGTATGGTCTTAAGTGTTGGTGCCACTGTCTTTTTGTAAAATGTTTCACGATTTCGCTGATCCTATGTATATATGTTATATATTTTTATATAAGGACTTGAGTATCATATAGATATTATGCATACAATTCCTTGACATGTTTTTCATTGATATCACATACAGCCAGGGATGGAAGAATGTGGCTGCATACACTCTTATCATGAATGTACAACCAAATTCTATCTTGGAATCAATGGAGGAGTGGATCCTTATGGGTATTTTTTCATAATTTCACATAAATTATCAAATGATATTTTAATAATGGTTATTGATAGTTTTTAGAAATCATCAACTCTCCTAGAGTCTATCATGTAGAGTTAACATAATTATTATGATTTTTAGAAGTCTGGATAAAGCCTTTAAGGTGGTGAGATCATTTTGGGTTCATCTCTTTCATCAAATGGTATGTTTCATTTCATGAAAAGGATTTCATCCCTACATCTTTCTAGAGTTCAGTATTATTTGATTATCACAGCTCATCATGGGTTGTACTTATAGTAAATATGAAGATGTATTATGACATGGGGTGACGAGTCTAGTGGCTGGTTTTGAAGCCCAACATCATAGAGTTTGTGTCTCACAATTACTGCTGCCAACGGATAAAGGAAAAGCACCTAAAACCTTCAGTGTTTTATAAGCCTATTACAGTGCATATTTGGAAGGGGGATAAAGTAACCCAAGATTTTTTTCGGATTTCCATGGACTCCATGAGGTAAGAATGAAATATGGGTGGCTATTTATTGGTTAATGAGGTTTTCTCACTTCATTCTGATCAACAATACCACTAAGGTTGATGATCTTTGTAAGTTTAATGTGAAATAGATTGTCAGGTTACATGGGAGTCATTCTTCCCCTGTTTTGGATAGGGATCCTTTGTTTACATCAATATTATGGAGTATTCTTCAAGAGGTGATTGCAAATATGGCCATGTTAAGAATAGGTTACCATCCTTATAAGGATGGGAAAACAGATAGTCAAATTCATATCGTGAAAAATATGCTCCACTCCAGTGTGTTGGTTTTCAGAGTATCATGGTATTATCATCTAAGACTATATGAGTTTATATTGAACCAAATTTATCATTCATTTGTCATGAGGGTTCCCATTTGTGGTTTTTTATGGTTTCCATGGTAGATCATATTTTTGTTGGGATGAAGGGGTAAATTATCTTTAGATTGACCTTGTTTAGTTCTGGAAATGTATGCGAAGAATCATGATGAATATAGACATTTGGTTGTATAAAATAGTAAATTTAAATAATATATTGAGTGATGTCTTCATACTTTATGGATTTCTATAGGTGACTATCTTTTCATGATAGTTTCTCTGCGATTGGGTCACTGTCTATTTAGAATGTATGGAATGTTTGATATGGGATATATTTGGCTATTTTATGTCACTGAGTTGATCAGAAAAGTTTCTTTTTAGTTATAATATCTAGTTTATATGATAGTTATTCATTAATATTACCCTATATCTTACCTCAAGAAATATCACATTCATCGCACACACATTCATTGTTAGGATGAAATTGAGTTATAACTAGATATATCAATTCTAGAGCAATTGGATGAGATCATTAACTCTCAAGTGAATGTCTTCTATGGGATGTTGATTCCTTGGGTTTGAGTTCTATAGAAATAAGGATATGATTCCCATGAGACATGGTAATGTGAGTCATTTATGAGGGAGTGGTGGCCTCATCCCATTATGATGATTTCATCTTCATCATGACTTATCAGGGAGAAAATGTTTTTATGTTGGGGGTGTTTGTAATATAAAACTATCGATTTATCATGTACACCCTTGACCTCTTCATGGTTTTTCATCCACATAAATTAGGAGAATTCCTATAATTGAAATGTAATAGATTTTTTTGGAATTTATCTAATAATCATTTGTTTATATAGGCTACAGATTAGTTACACACCATGTAACTATGTTACACTCTATGTAACTATGGTACACATCATGAAATGTGTGGTTCATGTAAGTCATGAAAGGAAAGATCATGTTTTGAACTAATACACATCATTAATAGTGATTTCACATAATGTATGGTATAAAATGATGATTTTTAATCCAATGTGATCAGATTTTAGAGTATCTTGGACATGGAAGTTACAAGTTGTGAACCCGGTTTACACATCATGTAATGGCCCACATCCAGTTTTAAAAATACATGGGTGGATGTTTTATTTCAGTCTGTTCGCTATTTCTTCAGGGCTCTCAACCTAAAAAAGATATATGGTGTTTTTTAGAGACTCAACTTCTTCTATATTGATATGTTTATCCCTCAATATATATTGATGTAGTAGTGCATATTTCTTAGTAATTAATCCTTTCATTCCTTCATTTCCTTTGATTACAGTATCACCATTGGGTGAATTCATTAGAACATTTGGATTAAGGATCAGGATTCTTCTTTAATTCTTCCTATATCTATTGTGTGATCTCTTTCTATAGGACATCTCTTCCTTTGGTTGTGGTGAAGTGGTCATTTTTTATTGACGTATATGACTTTCCCCTCTTCCACTAGCACCTTGTCTCCTAAATTTAGTTAAACAGGAGGTGGAAAAGATTCTAGGGACATCATTAGAATTTTTTGGTATCATAGTTTTGGGATTCCAATATGGGCATGTGAAATCTGATAATTGAGGTAGGTGGTTCACTTTTTATCCTATATTGATGATCCGGGTTGTTTTTCGTTATAGTTTTTTTTCATATTGAAATTGGCTTGATTGTTTAGTGTGCTTTGAAAGAGTATAATTTTTGTGAAAATGGGATTTCCATGGTTAATGATAAAAAGAAATAAAAATGGTATTTTCACAGAATTCAAATTGAATTTGTGAAATGGATTTAAGATGGTTTTAAACGCATTATAAATACAGGTGAAAGAGATAATACGGCTTACATTGGTTACTTTAATGCATGGTCTATTTTTTCAAAATATTTATTTGATTTGTGATTATAAAGGACGTTTGTCTTGGCGATTTCTCCAATTTTTATAGGCCCATTGTTCTAGTGTATTGATATTGAAATTTTATGGGTTTTACTCATGGGGTATTCATCTACTTCCATGTAATTTGGTCTAAGATCGGAATTTTTGCAATTGATCAATAGATTATGGTAAAAGTAACTAGTGACCAAAAAATGTAGTATTACATATTGTTGTGATGCATGTTATTATGTTTTTTATTACTTGGATTTATGATTTAGCCTTGATAAACATGTTTATTCTTATGGAAAATCATATAGGAAATTGTTATTTAAATTTATATACCAGTAGTTGTTAAGGACTGTTGAATGAAAAAAAATTCTAATTTTTTTCTATAAAACTACCTTACTACATATTATTTCATGTTTTATTTAAAATTAGAATACATGGATTTTTATAAAAGTACACATTATGGGACACATAAGTGGTATCCTTCTGAGCATATAAGATCACACCATTTCCCCCATTTTTTCGTCCATAAACGTTTATTTTTCTCCAATTGTAGGGAAAGCCAAGGTGCCACAGTGAGGAGGCGAGGTTCATGTTATCTAGTTGGGTATCTGGTTGTGAGATGGTTCTAATATGTCCCTACCATCATTTGGAGTATTTATTTAATTTTCAGTCCTTTGAATTTGTAATTTTCATTGCATTTTTTTCTACTTCTGCAATTTTATATTTTTTGTATTTTCTTATAGTCATGGAATATCTGTATTATTCATATAATTCTATTATTTCTAGTAATATATATTTATTTAGATATTTATATTATTTTGATTGTTAGGATTGGTGGAATTGTGCCCTCTATTGTGTTATTTGTTCCCTAGTTCTTATCTCTTACCTGTGGGGATTGGGAACACCATTCGGGTATATAAGAGAACATGTCGGATGACTGGATTGAGGGAAACCCTGGTTGGTTCATTAAAATATGGATTTAGCGGTGCTTTTTCTTCAATATTCTTAGTAGTGGGACATTTGTTAGAAAAGAGAATGGATTTTCGAGACTTGAGGAGTATGTTGTGATAAGTTCATGGACAGATTCTGTCATAACAAGACTCATTTTTCAATGTAATGTTGGGATTCGTGTTACTACTATTTTTTTAATTACGAGTTTTTTCATACGCGTTTTCTAGTTTGAACATGGATTTGACTTTTTTGTGTTATGGGTCTTATGTTTCAGTGTGTAGTAGTATGCCTCCAAAACATCTTCCATGTGTTCTTCAGAGAAGGTGAAGCTGATTCCCCTCAAGGGAACCAACCAATAGATCAGAACCCCATCAAGACTATCTTATAGGAATTCAATTCTGTCAATCATGATGTGCCACATGTTCATAATGCAGTGCTTCATGAATATACAAGAGTTGGAGGAGATATAGATCGATTACAAGAGATACTATAAGAGTAACCCCTCCCATTAATTGAACGTCATAACCTCAAGAGGTAGAGGACTGCCTACATTGGATCAATATATTCCTCATCTTCCTAGAGACACCATAAAATATTAGGGTAATGTCTGTAGAGTTTAGACATGAGAGGATTGATATGATGTGGTGGGATTCTATGGTCCAATCTTCCAAACACATGGGCTTGGATTTGAATGGTTTCAAAACAATTATATTTCAATAGTTTTGTAGGAATCACTAATGATATGAAATATTAAAAAACTATTTATTTACAATGGGAAGAGAGTTCAGTGTCAGTAAACACTGATCATTTTCTTGGGCTTTTTCATATTTCTGGGAATTTTGAAAAGAATGATCCATAGAAGGGTTAGAAATACGTAAAGGGTTTGCAATTAGTTACCAGATCACATGTGTTTATGCTAATTATTTCAGCATATGAAGAGATGGTATAAAGATATATGAGGGTGGAAGTGAATATAGATGGCATGGATTATCATTCCACTAATTCACCTTCATCGACTGGCTGCATCAATGGTGTAAATGGGAAGAAGATGAAGTAACATGATCATTCTAGAAGTAGTGGAGTTGGGTCTCGACTGTGATCCTCCACTGCACCTTTTGTATCTCATTGTGCGCTTCTAACATAAAATAGGTGAAGAAATGTATGATATACCAGATGTTATTGACATATTCCTATAAAGACGTGAAATATCTATAGACGATTTTCTTATATAGAGTGATTCTATTAGGATATAACTATATGTTGTTATGGTTAGGGTTCATTGGCTCAAAAGGCTACTATGGGGATGTCCAATGCTTCGTCGTCTACACGGATCTAGCCATAAGTGTCCATAGTGAGACTTTTACATATAGTATATAAGTGTCTAATATCAGTTGATCTATTCTTACACACTTTGTGAGGTACTATCCTTATTGTATCTTCATTAGTAATTGATATTTTTTATACTCATTCCTCTATCTAAATTATATATTCATGTTTTTTGTTGTTCTAAAACATCCAATGGAACTTAAGTCATTTACATTGGAGTTAAAAAAACCTCTTTGTATGAAGAAGAAGTATGTGTTTAGGTGTCTGTATTTTTCATGGAGAATGTCTGATACAGATTTGGGATGTCATTTTCTTGTTCTTGATTTATATATTTTAAAATTCATTATTTGTAGGGATTTTATTTCCACTTATCAAGTGGATGTTGATCATCATCATCAACATGTTTCAGTTCATGTTTTCGATATGATCTCTTGTGTTGCATAAGGTGAGTGGGGATTGAGTTTTGTTCCTGAATGACTATCCTTCCTAGAGCTTAGGTTTATTTTGGTTGTTTTTGTGTTTTATCTTGATGTATTTTCTTCTATGGAATATCTTCCCATTGTTGATTGGAAATTTTAAGAAATTTTTCCATATGATTTAATAGGTCTTTCCCCATAGAGAGAGATTTATATTTTACGATTGAGGTGGCTCCTTGTACATAGTATATATCAACACATTCTTATCATATTACAATAGTAGAGCTGAAAGATCTCAGGATTCAGTTTGAATTCCAATTAAAAAAATGTTTTGTTTTCCATAAAATTTCAACTTGTTTATCCCCTAGGTCATTTTCTATGAATGTAAATGGTTCACCTATGTTGTGTGTGGACTATACAATGTTGAATTTGGTAATGTATAAGAATAGATATCCCTTTACTCATGTGAATTATTTATATGATCAACTAAATTAAAAAAAATTGGTTTTCAAATATCGATGTTCAGTTAGGTTAACATCATCTAGGAGTTCAAAAGTATAATATACCAGTGTAATCATTTATGAGAAGATATTTTCATTATGAATATATTTTGATTCTTTTTGGTCAAAATAAATCTCTAGTAGTTTTTATGGCTTTGATGAATCACATATTCCAACAATATTCTGAATCTTCATTGTTCGTGTTTGTTTATGATATTCTTATTTTCCAAAAATCATAGAGTGAGCAGGAGCACCATATGATATTGGTTCTTGAAATTTACAGAAGTCACCATTAGTGTGGAAAGCTTCTGAAAAGTAGTATCTAGATTCAATAAGTGACAATAACAGGGAAATGATTTTCTATTAATGTCCTATATGTTGATCTATAGTAGTTAAAGGATACTTTTTACATGGAAGGAACCACATTATGTATGGGAGATTCAAAGAATCCTTGGTCTATCTAGATACTACGAACAATTGTTCAAGGACTTAACTAAGTTGAAATCACATTTAACTACTCATACCATGATTATCGTGACATTATCTTTGGACGAAAAGTGTCAGACATTATTCGATTAAGTAAGAAAGGATTATGGCATCAGCTCCTATTCTGATCTTACATGAGCCTCTTAAGGGATATGAGGTGTTTTTAGATGCTTCAGGAGATTGTTTTGGGATGTGTTATTCTATAGGTTAAGCATGTGGTAGTGTATGGATCTTTTCTGTAGTGACCACAAGGTAAGAATTACCCCACAAATTATTTAGAGATTTCTGTAGTAATGCATGTACTTTAGTGTTTACTTCACTATATTTTTGAGAATTTTTTTTATCTTCTATGATCATAAAAATAAAGGTAAAATATGTTCTCATAATTACTTAAATGTTATACATATACTATGGGTAGAATACTATCAGACATTTGACTTTGATATCACCTACAGCCCCGGAAAGGGGAATTTTGTCACGGGTGCTCATATAATGAATGTACCATCATAGACCATCTTGGAATCGAAGGAGGACTGGAATGATATTGGTATTTTCAATCAATTAAACAAAGGTAAATAATAGTATGTTTTAGACATGGTTCATCCAAGTGGTCAGTTATCATCATCTCTCTTGGATTATATCTTTTAGAGTCACATGTTTGATGATGGGTTTTAGAGGAATAGAGAAAGCCTATATGGTGGGGTGACCATTTCTTATTGGTATCTTCCTTCTAAAATTATGTTTCGTTTAAGGAAAATGATTTTCATCCCTATATCTGTCAGGAGTTCAATTTTTTATGATTATAAAATATCTTTAGGGGTCCTAAATCTATGAACTAAGAAGATGTATAATGACATGAGGAAGATATTCTAGTGCTCTTGTATGAAGAGTTACTTCACAATGATGTTGTCTCACTGTTACACCAACCAATAGATAATGGATGAGCACCTGACACCTTCTAGGATTCTTCATCCTCATATGGTATCGGTTTGGAAGTAGGATGATGTATCCATGGATTTGTTTTTTATGATTTATATGGACTCCATGATGGAAGAATTCTATATGTGTTGTTGTTGATTGGTTAATGAAGACAACTTATTTGTTTTTGATCAAGTATACCACTATGGTTGATGATATGTGTATGTTGTTTGTGCAGAATATTGTAAGGTAAAATTGGAGGACTTTATAAATTTTTTTAGATAGGGATATTACTTATACATTGATATTTTGGAGGAGTCTACAAGAGGTGATGGAAACTTTGGAAAACATGATAAAAACATACCATCCATTGATATATGTTCAAACAGAGTGAGTAACATCGATCTTGGATGATATGCTCTATGCCTAGGTCTAGGAATTTAGAGGATCGTATGATAGTACACCAGGGACTGGTTGTGTTTTTTATAAGAACATTTTACATTAATCATTTATAATGGCTTCCTTTGAGGTATTTTATGGTCTTCTGTGAAGATAATCTCTTTGTTGGGATGAGGTGTATGAAGTATCATTACATGGACCATGTTTAATTCAAGAAACCTTGGTAGAGATTCATGATTTACATTGATGTCTAGTTAAACACTAGAGTTGGCCGAAATCATATACGGATCTTTAGTACCAACCATTGGAGTTTTCCATATGTGACTGTCTTTTCTTGTAAGATTCTACTCAATTGGGTGACAGTCAATTTAGACTCCTATGAATGTTGGATTAAAGATATGTTGGAATGTTTGAGGTCACCGAGCAAATTGGACTTGTTTTTTATCAGTTAGCATTGTTTGTTTGGTTTAATGTTATTCATGATTTTTTCCATATATATCATCTTTTGAAATATCACCCACATCTCTCTCATGTAATGAGTTGCGAAGAAATTGAGTTATTTACAGATGGTACAATTATGGGGAAACTAGTTGACATTGATGAATCTCATTTGAAAGCATTGCATTGGATGTCAATTTAATTTGTTAGTGTTATATGGAAACTAGGATCATATTCTACTGTGACACGATAACATGAAACATTGACAAGGGAGTAGTGGCCGCAAATCATTCTAGGGATTACATCTTCCACATGACTTCCCACTGATATAAAGCCATAATTGTGGGGATTTTGTAACATCATGTTACCTGTTCATTAGGAAGTCCCTTGAACTCATTATAGGTTTTCCCATCCATGAAATTATAAGGATACATATAATGTTGATGTTAATGATTTTTCAGACATTCCCTAATTACAGTTTTTTCTATAGTGTGTAGAGAAGTTACACACCATGTAACTATTTTACATGCCATATAATGATTGATTCATGGATGATGTGAAAGGAAATATCCCTATATTTACTGGTACACATCGTGAATTGTGATTACAGGTTATGTATGGTTTTTGTGGATGCTTTTTAATCTATGGAAACTATTTAACATCAAATGTGGGATGTGGTAGTTAAATATCATATACATGGGTTACCCATCATGTGATGACCCACATCCAGTTTTTAAAATAAGCATATGGATTCATTGATTTATTCATTTCACTAGGTCTTCATGGATGTCATCCTAAGGTACTTCTATGGTGTTTTTGATATATTCAACCCCTTCTATATTGATCTATTCAACATTTGATTTTTTTTTGTTTGTGAAGTCTCTCTCTAGGTATTTAATGTTTACATTGCATAATTTCCATTGATCACGGTATCACTATTTGGTTAAATATATGGATTATTTTGACTATTTTTGGTGATTATTCATAGTTTTTTCCTAGATCTATTGTGTGATCTCATTCTGGGGGCCTTTTCTTCCGTTGTTTATGGTGTAGCAGGCATTCTATATTGAGGTATGTGAGTTATTCTCATCCACTAACCCCTTGACATTAAATTGAATAAATACTAATGTTGAATTGATTCAAGGGCCTTCGTTGATGTCGTTGGGTTTCTTATATTTTATATTCCCTTACAGGAATGTGTAACCTGAGTTTTGAGGTATGTGGTTCCCTTACTAGACAACGTTGATGGACAAGGGTTGTTTTCATTATTATCTATTTTGTATACTGATATTTTCTTGATTGTGTTGTGTCTGTTGAAAATGGTTTTTATGAAAAATGACTTTCCCCTAGTAAAAGATAAATGAAGAGAGAATTAGTATTTTCAAATCATTGAATATGATTTTTCGAAAGGGTTTTTGAAATGGTTTTTAACACATTATAATGAATTGTTAAAATGATCACATAGTTTATCGAGGTACTTAGGTAAAAGTTTTAAGTTGGGACCACCGTATATTATTTTGATATTATCATGTAAGTTTTTCATGGATAATTACTTTATTTCCTAATCCTATTGTTCAAGGGGACAGTTTTTTACATTTTGGTGGGTTTATTAATCGGGTATTCTTCTACTTCCTAGGCATGTATTCTATGACTTGAATTTGTACACTTGATTGATTGATTATGGTATGAGTAGTCTATGGAATGGACTAAATGTATTCAATGTTGTTGCAATACAAGATATTTTGATTTATATGGCATATAGTTCTATGTATTACTTGACATGAATTTTTATTATTGTAGAAAATGATATGGAAAATGTGTTTAGAAAATGATATACATTATTTTTGTAGTAAAGTGGATAAAGGAAAATGTTTACGATTTTTTCAATGAAATATCCTTATTGGGTATCACATAATGTTTTGATCAAAATTAGTATACATGTATTTTTTATATAGATACTAGTTATGGAACACCTAGGTTTTATCCTACTAAGTATGTTATCTCACACCTTGTGCACCTCTTCGGTGGTGCAGAGACATGTGTTTGTCTTCCATTGTAGGTAATGTTAGGGAAAAATATTGAGGTTGCAAGGATCATGTTAGCTGGTTGCGTAGATGGTGGTGAGATGGTGGTAGTCTGTCCCTATAATCATATTGAGTATTTTTTTGGTTATTAGTCCTTTATAGTTGGACTTTTCATAGATTTTTAGCTAATTTTTCAGTTTTCTGTCACCAATGATTCCATATAGTAAATGAATATATGTAATATTCATATTTCAGTATTATATATATATATATATTCAATGTGGTTATTTAAGTTGGTTTAAATTGATCTATTTGTTATGTTGTTCAATGCCAGTTTGCTTGTCACTAGCCCAATGGTATCCAAAATAACTTTAAATTATGTAATAAATCAGGTCGGGTGTCACGTTTGAGGGAAACCCAAGTTTGTTAGTTATATTTTTGTATGAGAGTACAACTATTTAAAAGTTATTAAATGAGTTATTTTATTAACTTACCATATAATTATTTACATTTCACATATTATATCACAATGATAATTACATTGCAGGATGACTTATAATTTTCCATTATAGGAGTGGTTATTTTAAAATATAAGTATGGTTTTCATGGGGGAATTACCTCATACATCTAATGTAATAATATGATTTGGGTTATTATTGATCAAAAAAGTAAATATACAAATTTCCTACCCAATTGTGGTAATATATATTTAGATCATAATTTGTTACTCTATATCAAAGAGATAATCATGTTACATGTATTTCCTCTCTCTATTATATATGACTGTGACCATAGATTCACTTCTAATTTTGTGAAAGGGATTTTGAAGTAATTGTGTAACCAATTTTATTTCAGAACAACCATCCTTCCTCAATGAGATGGATAGTTAGAGTAAAAAAATTAAACAATAGACGGATCCCATTTTTTCTGATCTATATAATTCGAAGTCTGTTCAAATCAACATATTTCATTGCTAAAATTTTCTTATAACATCTATTTTCATTCAAGAATACATATTTATTCTTGTTAGGAATAATAAGGAATGTGGATTCCAAGTATTGATTTTTGGGATCATGTATTAGAAATGAATTTCACATGAAGATATCTATTATTCTAAATGGATATTTAAGGAGAAAAAGATTCAAAAATATATTAGGATGGATCAGATAGAAAAAAAATCATTATATATAACTTGAGGAAATATCATTCATTTGAAGTAGGTGGTAATGTGTATATTAATGTATCTGCACGAGATTGTTTATTTTCATTTTTTATGATGGATGTAAATTCAAGGGTTCATAGGACCATATGATATCCAAGGTAACATTATATTTTTTTAACTATGTATCAATGCCATCAAATTATCCCTGCTATATAAAATATTTAATGTTTTGATGTAAAAAAATATATTTTCTATATTAATCTCATGATGCTAGCCAAGAACTAGTTCACATAGAAGATATTATTTATTATATAGATCAACGAGTATATATTATTTAATATTAATAACATGTGTTTCGATTTATAGGAACTAGTTATGTTATTGTTTATTTAAACGACAAGTTTGATGAATAAAAATGGGAATCAGAAAATGTTATGAATAAAAAAACCATAGCTCATTTATGTAATGAATAAAATTTAGAGAAAACAATTTCCAAAAAGGGGAAAAACATAAAAACCATAGTATTATGATGATAAATAATTTTAATATATTAATTATATTTTTAGATTATATTCATAATAGGGAATTTTTAATGTGTGAAAACAAATTTATTTATTTATTATTATTATAGGGGTAAATTTAAAAGATGAAATTATAATTGTTAATTTCTATATTTAAAATAATAACATTATTTATTAGATCAATATAAACCAATTATTTTAAGGAGTAATATTGTTATTTTTCAAAAGATATTGATAATTATGCGAATAGTGAAATATATTAGTTATTTTAAAGCTATCAATATTTAAAATAAAAATCCTGTTATGGATTCAATTTTATTTCAAAAAAAATATATAATATATAATATATATATACAAATAATTAAATTAATTATATTTGAATCATATTGATACAACATTAAAGTATAAATTCATTAATTGGAACAAAATGTATTTTTCTGAATATCTTTTTTCATTGGATTTTTTTAATTATAAATAAATTTATTCTACGAATAGAAATTGATTTTTGAAAAATTTTATCATTATTTGCAATCATGAGGTCAAAATTTCATAAATATTCTCTAATTTGTTTTATATTATAAATAAAAATTTAATGAAATATTTTTCACCATGATGATGTTATAATTAGTAATTATGGTTAACATAATTTTGAATGTCCAAGAACTCAATAGAAAACCTATATTTATTTATTTAGAGAAGTTTTCATAAAATTTAAATTCCTTTTTTAAAAATTTATCAGTATTATTCCAATATTTTGTTTGTAATTTATATATTGTTTTAATAAAATATAAATTAAGAAATATCATTATCTTTCTTGGAATATTTATTATATTTTTTAGACATGGATAAAAAAAAATTTATTCAGTTTTATTTTTTTATTTTAAATATAAAATATTTTTCTTACCATAGTATATTATTTTTAATATTTAGTGATTAAATAATATCATCAAATGCATAAACAACGCTAACAGAAAATATTTTAAAAAATAAAAGAATATATTAATTTTATTTTAAAATATTAAACGTAAAATAATTCTAATTAATTATTCCATTATAAGAAATTTTGAGATAAATATAAAAAATTACATATTTTTAATTGAAAATATTATAATTCATTAGGGTTCATGTTATTAACATATTCAAATGACATTTATAGTCCCAGAAATTACATTATTTATATGTTGTAATAATTTTTTTATTAGAATATATTAAATATAAAAAATATTATATTCATCTGTGTTAATGGGATAAGGTACATATTTTCAAACATTATTCGTTTATGATGTCTTTTTTATTACGTTATGTTTCATGACTCTTTTATTGTAATGAACCATGAAAATATAGCATGTGTAAAAAAGGTTAATTGTGGTAAAATAAATTGATGTATGTGAAAATACAATCATCCCTTGTACATGGTTCATTTTATTTTATTGTTTTCTCCCATACTCATATTATACATTAATCATAAAAATGTTAAGCATTTTTCTCATGAAAATTATTTTATATTAATTTAATATTTTATGTTCTTCCAAGAGTGCCCCTCTCCGCACTTATAAAAGGGAAAATCCTATCCTCTATTCCGCACACCATTTGACATCTCTAGATCAACTAATAACTACACATGTATCTCAAAAAACTAAATCCCCATGAAATATATTCCTATATTTGATAATAGATCTATCATAGGAAGAATTTTTTAAACCCTAATGAGTTTGTCCAAATAAGAGGTATAGTTCTTAACCATGAAATTTCATATTATTTGTTCTTCTACCACATTAATATGACCTTCAATTTTGATTAAATAAAAACAAATGAATCTCCATTAAACAGATATAATCTTATTTTAATGAAATATACTATATCAATATTTTACCCAATAAATTGGGAAATGATATTGTCATTCTGTGGAAGGAGGAATACAGTGTCACACATCCATTTAATTCCTTTTACTTCACCAAATATCACATTTTATTATAAAAATAAATTCAATATATATATATATGTTATTTATTGAATATTTATAATTATAGAATGGTAGTATATAACTTAATTTTTTAACAGTTCCATTAAATGATAAATGTTAACATCATTCTTGTTTACCTATGACTACCATATCGACCAAGGAATGTGATTTGATTTTAATCACCAAATCAGCTATAATATATATATATGTGTATATATATACATATATAATTTTTTAAAGTAAATAATTTGATATATTTTTTATATTTTTTATTTTCCAAAGATAAAAAAATATACTTCATTTTTATCCAAATCCCTGAAAAATAGTAATTTTAGTCACGCATATATACAACATACAATTTCAATTATTGTAACATAATTAATCAGAAATTACCATTAGTCATGATTGTCTATATATGTATAATTTATATATAGAAATTATAACTATGTCTTGATTTTTATTCATGAGATGATGAAATAATTACCTCATTGAGAATGGTCGACCAACTGTGTTAATTTCGAACATATAAACTGAATATCATCAAAATATACATCAAAAATTTAATTGATTATATAATTGTATATTCCAAGGCATTAAAAATTACGAAATGTAAATGAATATGAAAAATTTAAAAAATAAAGTTAAAAAATATATTTTTATTATTCATGAATATAAGGTACATGTGTGATGATTCTGACTCAATCTAAGTGAATCATTAACCTAAAACCATGTATAAATGATTTAATGAATTTTTTTTCAATTTTTTTTATTCCATTATAATATTATTAAATTAATTTTGTAGATGAGTTTATAAGGAATGAAAATAATTATAAAGGAAATTAATTGTCCCTTTTTACATTCATTCAATTTTGTTAAATATGGATCATTTTATGAAACATTTTGACATTCTTTAAAATTTTATTAGTAGCATCCTATTTTAACATATATAGATTTATTGGGGTTTAATGCTCTGATAAAAATTATTTTAAGATTATATTCCATTGTAGTATTTCATTATTTCATCAATGAATGCCCATATTTAACTTTTTTTCATGGGAGTTTGAACCTATAAATGAATTTTCAAAAGAATGGGTATTTTAATATTGTTGACGCTCCTTTCTATAAAATATTCAAACAAATGAAAAGGTAAGTACCTTAACATAATGTGATTAATTGATTGATGAAACATAAAAAATTGACAATGGAGTGAACATGGATTTGCTTCAGTATGGGCCACACATGTTTCAAGATGGTCACACAGGGTACCAGCGCGCCACATATTGGGTGCCCAAGTAACCTGCGTGCCCTATATGATTATCACCCAAGGTCTTCAGAAGCATATAAATACACCTTTTGGGCCCCCATTTGAGGGACGAAAAATCCAGAAACTCGGATTTTAGCTCTCGGAAACCTAGTCTCTTCTTGAAGTCTTCTGAACACTTCTAAAGTAATTTATTACGTAGAATGGATGATCTAAAGAGGGGAAACAAGGAATATGTTTTGAAATTCATCAACACATGCGTGCCTAAGGGTCTAACACTTATGGGAAATGTTCACACCTATGCGCCTCCTTATACCTTCAACAGAACACGCGCACCACTCTTTTGGAAGCCTCTTGGGAAAATACTAAGGGCTGGAGCCAAGCCTCGCTCGAGTATTACCCTATGGGTTGACCGTTGCATAGGTACCTATGTTTCACGCAGGTATAGTTGTGTGACCAATACCTATACGCCCCAACAGGACCTGCACACCTACCTCTTTTTGTGTTCCCCTCCTGCCTATTCAACTTTCTTCTTCAAATCGACCTCTCTTATTCATGATTTATCCTTCAAAACCCTCTTTAAAGCCATTTTTTTGCATGGTTCTTTTGTTGGATTCCATATCTGAATGAAATTATCTGTAACATCTCTTAAAACATAGTAATATGCATATATTTATTTCACTAAGGTTAGATATTTCATTCATTCAACCTCATCCTTTAAGATGATATGATCTTTAACATGGGCCTCCTTTTCAGAAGTAATCCCCAGTCATAATTTTCCATAACTTGGGCCTCCTTCTCAGGAGTAACTCCCAATCTCAAATTCCCAAATATGGGCATTCAACTTAAGATTAAGCCCCAAGTCCCCTAATATGGGCATCCATTTCATGAGTAAGCCCCAAGTTCCCATATATGGGCATACTTCAGAGAAGTAATCCCCGACTTCCAAATTCCCTTACATGGGCATCCTTCTTAAAAGTAAGCCCCAGTCATAATTTCTCTTAACCTGGGCCTCCTTCTTGGGTGTAATCCCCAGTTCTAAAGTCCCTTAACATGGGCCTCCTTTATAGGAGTGAGACCCAGTCTTAATTTTCATTTAATTTAGGATTCCTTCTCAGGAACAAAACCAAATCATAAGTCCCCTCTAACTTGGGAATCCTTCTCAGTATTAAGTCCTAAGTTACATTTCCATATTTCCATAAATCACATATACAGTTATGGACCTTGTTCACGGGTTTCTTCCCTGATGTAAATCCTAATCTTCATCTATCTGGGAAGTCATACATACATAATCCCCACATCATTTCTTATGATTACATCTTTCATGGAATAATTTTCAGGTTTTACCAATATATCTTGTTTCTCAAACCTTGCATTACTCAAGTGAGCTTATAGTGTAAAAGTAATTAAGAAATAATTCTTTGAGCCATCAGTCATACATAATCCTCATACTTCCTTACTCGAACTATGTGGGTTCTGATTCCTTTTCTAAAACAAGGATACGTTGGTAGCCCATCTACATGTACAATCCCAACTCTGAAATAATCCATGTCCTTCTGAATGACAATAAACATCATGTGCCCCACTGAGTGGATTTAAAACCAGTTTGGTTATCATAATGACCAAGAGAATTCTATATAATGTGTTGAAGGATACCATTGACTAAAAATCTATAACAAATACAGATGATTCCCTATCAATGAAGAACCTCAAATACATATAAAAGATTCTCTAAATCTCATACATATCAATCACTGATTTTCAGATCTAAAGGAATGCTCATTTTCATACTTGGTAATTTAATAAGGATTAACGAACATAACAGAAATCTATAAAGAGATTCCTGGAGTAGACAATAATTCCCCAAAAAAAGGTGTGATGAGTTCGACCTCTCATCCTCTCGACCAATGAAAAAATTTAAGACTCGTATGGTCACAACTAATGAGCACTTACCTTTGAAAAGTTGGTCAAAATGGATAGAGAATCATTGGATGTTTCTGGTTCTATGAAAAAACCGGTTAGAAACTGATTGGAATGTTTGAACCTTAAACAAACAAGGTCATCCCCATTTCCAAAGGGAATAAAAAAATGGTAAACCCGACATGAATCCTTAACCAAGTTAAATTAATGTTTTACTTATTTATTAGTCACCTATTTAAACACAATTAGAGGGACAACAAAACAATCAATAACATTTGTGATCATCCCAAATATGTAGTGTTTGAACATATCATGATAATTTCTATTATATCAAACATTCACTCTTTTCTAAGATCTTCTGCGTTACAGAAATGGATTCTCTAAAGTTCACACCTGTGAATGCCTCTTCTGTGAATACATATGCTGCTACTCCTACTGGATCATCGTCCGCTCTGACGATGAAATCACCTATGCAACATCTTCATCTATGGGTATCAAATGCACTAGTTAAGGAATACTATCAACATGGTACCATTCCGACTCTGGAGGCCTCTCGACATTCCCTCCAAGTCAATAATTCACCCAGGTTGTCCGGAAAGCGACAACCAGCAATCAAGATGTAGTTTGTGTCAACCATTTTCTCCAATTGTTTCTGGTAGTTATCCCTGGAATACAATCACCAGTCTATCCCACATTACGAGGAGGTTAATGAAAAGGTCACTCAATGCATTAATTCAAGGATACATGAGTACTTCAAGGGGGCTTCCATAAAAAATCGATGCCCGACGAGTGAGGTAGTGTGCCCTTAACATGATGAGGGTATCGCCTTCAGGGGTTCGTCATAGGTTCCTCAGACCAGAGTCTGCAAGACGAACTACCAGAGGAAAAATAAGGTAAACTGAGAGCAAGTTATTATTTCTTCCCCTTCTGGAGAAGTCCATCAAACCATCTTGATGGAAAATAATAAGTGGGAATATACACTCGTCCTTCCTGATGTTGTTGCCCAGCAGACTCGTCTGGCAGCAACACGCCAATCATGCTAGGAAATTCTGGTGGAGAATTATAGTAAGAAATATACAGCTGTTTATAATTCATCAGCTAGTCAGCAGGATCGTCTTACTACAAACAAAGAAAGTCTCCAATTTAATATGGTGGAAACTGATAAGCAGGAACATACACAAGTTTACAATCAACAATTCTTTCAGCAGTATCGTCTGCCAGTATTGAAGTAGAATTGTCAACCATACATGTCGAGGAATACACAACAGGAACATAAACCTGCCACTGTTAATCATTCCTGCCAACAATCTCATTTGGTAGAACTCGGAGAAGTCAGTCGTAATGCTACAATGACAAATTTAGAGTGGACTCAACTCTCGACCCCCACACATTAGTACTGTCAGAATTAACTGATAGGAAAATGAGGATTGGAGCAGGAATACACACATACTCCAAGAACAGAATGGATGTAAATTCCCGTTCCGGTATCTGAAGTCACCAAGAACATTTTGACAATGGTGAAAGAGTAGAAGTAAATCCCTACTCATATTCTGGATGCCTGTCAGAATATTATTACAGCTTCAGCAGCATCATAGGGAAAGAAATGCAAATCTATCCCTACCAGTGGAGTGATACATCAACATATCACTCCGGAATAGACACACACCTCTGTTCCAGTCCAAGAGGATTGTGGGAGCATACTCTCCCATGTCATACGGATAACCAAATCAGGAACATACACATGATTTGAGTGGATATAATCAGCCAAACCTGAATATTTCTATTTAGCAAGCAGATACCCCTTCCCATAACAACCACTTTCATCAACATGTGGTTCCCAAAGTGACTAAGAAGGCATCTAAGAAGAAGACCCATCCAGCACAGTCAAGAAAGTAAGATCCAATCTGTAATAAGGCATTTCTCAATGTTGTAGTTCTTTAAGCACTCCGATAATTATCTAGTGGAATTCAAAATTCTACTCTCTCATTTCCCAATAGTGGGAACATTAATTCTTAAGGTCTTCATCAGACACTTCCTCATGAAGTGTTTTTTCATGAAAATTTGGTTGATCTTGAAGTATCATCTTTAGATTAGAGCCACGATAACCCTTCGCATGGAAAGAAGATCATGGAGAAAAAGGATTCATCATTTTGTCTAACACACCATGGTGGTCCTCCCCACGATGATGAATTTAGCTGTGATAGTCTTATTTGTGGTAGTAATTGACATTGCCTAGAAAATGCACCAATGGACAATGTAGTGATGAGAAAGCCCTCTTATCTTGAGGCACGTAAAAATGTGAATCCAGTCATGTATGATTCTTTACCTCTAGTAGGTGAAATACTTTCTCAATTAGAAGATAGCTCAGGATGTAGGCCATTGTCCGAACCACCCTTGGGCCATTCAACTTCTAGTTTGATAAATGAAATATCTATCAATCTTGTTGAATCTGTAGAAGCAACAAGGAAGCACCAGCTCTGGTCTACCCAGGGAGGAGAATATTCCTTTAATGATAAATAAGAAGTGTTGAATATGAGAAAACAACTGGCAAATAGTTAATTGAAAGATATATTTTGGCCTTTGGATGATTCTTAGTAGGACATTCCAGAGATGTTAATAGATGATTGTATTCACTACATTCGTCTCAACATGTGGAAAACTATTTGTCAATTGAAAGAGAAAATATTATCTTATGACGAATATGAAAATCATGTCAAGATAATTGACGGGTTAAAATGCCAAATTGATTTGGCCTCTCTCTCAGTTTCTCAATATCTGATGGCTGAAAAGTAATAGAGAGACCTTCATCGTTCATTCATTGGCACATCAAAAAGGTTTCATCAGTTAATTTCCAATTCTCCATCTTATATTAATATTAGGGTATGGGGTGTCTATAGAGCACAACATTTCACTGTACTCTCCATCCAACAAAGCCCACAAAAAATGGTTTCATGAAATTTTGTTGCCCATTGTTGGCCACAACCAATTGGATTTGTTTTTAATCAAAAGATCGCTCAAGAACATGACTAAACTAGTTCTTCTCAAAGTCATGCATATAGAGAACATCTTGTTGAATTACTCTTGCATTAGGAAAATGAGAATATCGAACATGCTTCTCGTTTAGAGCATGCACATCATCAAGTGACAAAAGTATCAAAATTCATCGAACTGCCTTTTGATCCTAGTGATTTGAGTAGATGTAGGATAATGCATCTACCCAATTTCCAGAATAAATTCTGCAAGATCAGGAGATATTTTAAAAAATTATCAGATATATCAACTCAAGAACCACCCCAGCTTACCAGGCAGGGGACTCTTTTAACCCATCCCTCGGAATCAACAAATAGAATTCGAGGAGTTGAGTAGGAACAATAATAAGAGACCCAGTCCACAAGACTGGGGAATTTTTCAAATCCTTAATCTCTTCCTCAAATAAATTCATTCTTCTCTCGATTAGGGAAGAATCTACAAGAATAATGAATATCCAAATTATCACGACATTCCCTCCAAATTACGGTTTGTCAAGAAGTTTATGAGGGATCAAATCAACAAAATGCAATGTCTCATCAAGGACATGGAAGGAGACAATATCGCAGAAATGTTGATAGAAGGGATGCAATGCATTATGCATCAATTAATGTCATAAGTTTCATTGTTGTTGGTCCCCCAGATGAGGCTTATCCAGAGGGATCAAATGAAGATGTTACTCCTCAAGAATTTGTAAACACATACACAAATGAAGAAGGTGTGCGTACACGAAATCAAAGGATTACTCTAAATCTAGGTATTCCTTCAACTAATCAACATCCCCCTCTCTGAATGTTCTCCAACAAGGGGAATGGAAAGAATATGATTACATATCCTTCATCTGGAGAAGGCCAATCACACTCACTAGTGCAATGACTTACACAACAGGAGGAAGAAATGAAGGAATTAAGTTTGTTGAATGCAGAACTACTTCAAGGTAGTCTTCCTCCTATGCGTGCTGGAGTAAGTCCGCCAAGGTAATTTTTTGCAGCTACTGGGATGCATCAAGAGTAACCTCTTTTACCAGTATACCCTCAAAGTTATAATCCTATGGGTCAAGTGCCACAACAATCAGTGGTGTTATCAATAGTTGTAGTACCAACCACCACATCTGTCCAAGCCCTAGTTATTGCACCTGGTCAGGTGAAAAAACAACCATATGTTTCTAAAAAGTTAATAACTACTATTGAGTCATTAACATCTTGGTTTGAAGCTATGGAGGGAAAGCGTCCAGAAATTCTACCAGAAAAAAGAGATTACCCAAAATAGATTGATGCAATTCCTCCCCCATCAAATTTTACAAGTACCACATTCCCAATCATTAATGATTTGGGAGATCCAGAGCAACACTTACCACATTTTGTTTCTCATTGTGATCATATGATGGGAACCCCACAACAAAAACAGGTAGTTAAGATCAGGTTTTTTTACAATCATTACAAAGACCTTCTTTTTTTTTGGTACACAAGCTTGCAATCCTGGTTTATTACGGGATGAGAAGATCTTCTTCAATGATTTCTTCTTCAATTCATGTCAACGTATCCAAATATATCATTTTTTGATGTTAAAAATTGTATGAAAAGGGAGAATGAATGGTTTTTAGATTTCATTGCTTGCTAGACGGGATTAACATATTCCGTAGTTTTATCACTCCCTCAAGAAGAATTTTTGCCAAACTGTGTGGAAAATTTCATTGAGGAATTATGAACACCATTGATCCATGTGAAATACATAGGAGGGTTTCAAGACCTTACTTGATCGAATACTATCTTACAAAGATTAAGGATAATACTCATGTTATTCCATAATCGATATGAAGGGGAATGGGTAAAGCATAGATTGCTTCAGTTACGCTTAAACAAGCACATGTACCTGCTTCTACTTCAAAAACATCATCTTATCAAAGGGATCCACCTCCTGAGCATAAAAAAGAGAGGTCGTTTCGTCAATAGGATAAAAGAGATCAAAGACAGAAAAATTTTGAGGATTTTAAGAGAAAAGTTTATTCATTCCGAAATGAACATGTTCCTGGTTAATTTATTTCGGCTTTGGAAAATAAATTGGTCCAATTTCCAAGGCCCAAAAGACCAAATAAGGAAGGAGACGAAGAGTGCTCCAACTATTTCCCATTTCATCACATGTTGGGGCATCCCATTCAGTCGAGTTTTGTCTTCAAAAACCTCTTCCAAAAATGGTGCACCCGGGACAATCGAATTGAAAGGTTCATCAGCTCAGATAGAATGTTTTACTACTACAGATCTTGAAGAAGAAGGCGAGTGGCAGGAAGTAAAAAAAATACAAATAAATATAATGATTAGATGGTCAGTAAAATGAACAACCGAACTCAATCCATTTTGCGAATGAAATTGAAGAAACCAATTGTGTCTTCTGCTATGAATCCCATATCAAACCCCTCTTCATCAGAGAAAATAATCCTCAAAGAAATTGCATATTTCAAAGAAATAGGAACAATCAGAAGAAGATGAAATCATGTGAAAGCCCAAGTTGTCTTTTACTCTTAATGATTTTATGCCATCTACTTCAATGCCATGGGAACCGTCCCACCAAACGGCACAATGTAAATTGGGTAATCAGGTAGATTCTTCAACAGATGAAGAGTTGATCATTGGTTCTGTTACCATGATTCATTTAACGGACCCCTCTTCCCAGGCTTGAGCCAAAATGGGAAGGACCTTACTCAATACATAATGTCTACTCCAATAGATCTTATTCCTTAATCTTAATGGATGGAGATCTCATCACTACTCCAGCCAATGAAAGATCTCTAAAGATGTATTTTTTATAACACAAAAACCTCATTTTGGAGTATGCATAAGACCTTAGACTATTCACATCATCATACAACATGATGTTAAACAGTACCATAGTCCAACATAACGTTAAAATGTGCCATTGTCCAACATGATGTTAAACTACGCCATCATCCAACATGATGTTAAACTGTGAAAAGGTCCCCAATACGTCCAACATGACGTTAAACTGTGTCCCCATTTTCCTCAATGTAAGATATTAAATTGCATAGCCCTAAGTACTAGCTACATGATGCTAAACTATACATGACTCATCCTTTCTATATGATATTAAATTGTATAGCCCCTCTTTAGTCCTCACTACATTACATTAAACTGTACAGTCCCTTATATGTCCAATATAACATTAAACTGTGCATCGTTAGGGTTGTTTCTAGCTCTTGTTTATCACACCGAGTATAACTCACATGTGCTTAGTGTAAACATCAACCATAACATCCTCTCTGGGCTACTAGCCATGCATAATTCCCAACAAATTTTTTTAGGTCATTGTTCTCAAAAACAACTTGACCAGCAATTCATTATTCAATTGAACTACGTAGACATTGATCCATGCCATCTAGGCTAGGTACGTAGGAATCCTCCTGAGGTTCAAGCCCAAAACCAATCTCTTAACATCAGTTCACCTCCATCTTATACGATGTTGATTCTTGAAGCTTCCCCCAGAACCAATATCTTCTCATTGTTTTACCTTTGTCCTTGCTATATAACGTTAAACTGTACAACACTTTTGTCATGTACAACAATAAACTACAAAATTCTTCTACACCATCACCTGAGAGGGAATCATTATATTCATTGATCTCTAGTCATGTTATATTCTATAGGCTATGTGAATACATGGAAATGCCCGACCATTTTATCATGGGTCAAACCATCATTGCACTAATGTCCCCTTTCACCATTCACTTGTACGAAACAAGTCTTTACAAAGGGTGTTTCAAGAACTACTTATGTCTTGATTCCCATCCTTATGGGATACGTAGGAACGTTCGATCATCCCTCGAATCTAGCCCCAGGTCTTTGGGCATATCCCAAAATTTTACTTTCAATCCCATGTCTGAAAAGTCACCCTATGAAAACAGAAATGTGGTATGAAAACCCTGGTTTTTATTCAAATCTGGTTTATAAAACATACATTGTGTATTCATTATTATAGTCTGAGCTCAATGACCCTAAACTAAGATCTCCCATACTCTCGTCCCACATGACGTTAAACTATATTTCAAGAACTACATTTTTTTTATTCTCATTCTAATGAGATATGTAGTGATGTCCAACTTCTCAATTCAGGACCTAGCCACAACATGATTATGGTTAGCATTGGTCTGTGTATATCTACATTAATTGAACAATGCCCATTTTTATGTGTCATACTCCTAACCTTAAATACTTCTAGATCTCTATAACCCTTTTCATTACTTCTGGTCACAAAATGTGTGATACCCAAGAGTTCTTTTGTCTGACTATATAGCACGATCCCTTAGGTGGCCTTGCATAAATAGTCCACATAACAAACCTGTCAGCCAAAAGATGCTATTATTTTACTATGCATCATATTCCCTTAGGTGGCACAACATAGTTCAACCCCCTAAAGGGTTTTTCAAATAGTTGTAACTCCATTTATGGGAGAAAAACCTCTTTTTTGCCTTATTGGTCTTATCAATAATATATAAGGATCCACAGAAAATAGCTATCCTTAACATATTTGTCCCATACACTTTTTCATCATTTGAAAATAGTCATTTCTATGGTTTATATTTCCCTTCCCTAAATTTAAGTCAGTCCTTCGCATGAGTGACATTCATCTAATTATTTGACAATCTTGATTGGAAATATCCTCTCCATATTCATTTACCACTCTCCATACAGCAGACTCTATGCTTTCGAAAATTTTAATCTCCATAATCATTCACTGCCTTTTTAGCAGTAGAAAAGTAAATTTTTGAGAGTTCTTTTGCCTGACTATGAAACATGTTCTCTTAGGTGGCCTTGCATAAACAGTCCACATAATGGACCTGTCAGCCAAAAGATGCTATTATTTTACTATGCAGCCAATCCACTTTAGTGGACCTACAAAATTAAAACCCTAATGGTTTTGTTAAATAGTGGTTACTTCATTCTTCGGAAATACTTCTTTTAATTTATTTTAGCACTTTTTTCATTTCATTCCATAGATTTAAAATATATTAAGTCATATTTTACATATTTTCCCTCATACTTGAATATGGTAATATGTTTTCAGATAAATTATCAAAGAAATGGAGTCAATTTTAATCCATTCAGCCAAAGATATTTCGACTTTAAACATTATCCTTTTTTATGTCTGATGTGCATGACTTTAAATTGATCACAAAAGACAAGGGAAATCTGAATAAAAGTCATGTCCCAGCTCTCTAAACGTACATTTTGTACTATGTAGGTAATATTGATAAAAATAATGATTCAATGTTTGTAGGGTTATTTACAATAATACTAGAAAAAATAAAACTATTCTTACTTGTCCCATTGGATTAGGTAAAATTTAAAACAGGTAACAAGAAAATGCAGACACAAATGATTGAAGATGAAAGTGTTTTTCAATTATGCACAATAGTTAAAAGGACATCGACAGACTGGAGTCTCTTCTCTTTTTCAAAAATTACAATAGGATTTTAACATATCTCTTCATTTGACTTACATCATCCCAAGCTTCATCAGTAACCACATGGAATTCTTTCATTCAACTAGATAAAGTAAGAGATGCAGTAATACCAGATCTTCTTGAAAAAATTGTAAAAGAATGTTCTTGAGTGAGGTTTGAGAAAATTTTCTGCTGATCAAACAGTTTATCTGTTTCTGTCCATGAGACTTGGAAGATGGATACATGGATTTGAGAATGGAGAATTGGAAGTAAATATCCATTTGGAGAGAGTCCTCTTTCCATATATTGTTTCTAATGTCATGATAGTCTTCTCTCCATCAACCGGCAGCGGGAAACATATCATCCCATGGTTTTCCATTTTAATATCTGTAAGGAAATGACATGAAGGAAAATTTTGAAAGCTCACACAATTGTTTCTTCGCTTAATGAACAACATAATTGAAATAGAGGAGTAATAGTGCGGATGAATCTTGGGTAAATAATTCTTCACAAATGGAACATTGTCTCCTTACAGCTGACCATAGAAAAACAGAGGCAAGTTGATACTTTGTGGTAAATTGAAATGATATTTCTTTAAGTAATTTTCCAAATCTGGGAGAGTGTTTTTGTAGATATCATACTAATCAAGGCCAAAAACATTAATCATTTCATCAATCTGTTTTCTATCCAGTTCATCACCCATTCCAATTCTTCTAGGAGCCCTTGAATCTGCTCAATGGTCGAATAATTAACTCTTAAGTGAGTTGATTTTTCATAAAAATTGTGAAGAAAAGTGAAAAAATTGCCAAGGCATTATGGAATGCAAGTCCAATGTTGGCACGCAAGTGTAACTGTGTCACACATGTTTTGGTGATCAGGTATCACCTCGTAGGTCAAAATACCTCTGCATTAGTGTGACACGAACATAAGTAATGAAACCCTGGAAAATCAGCAACTTGCGCGACGAGAGCAACCTACGTGGCAAGAGCTCGAACTGTTAAAAGCTGGGTGCTTTGCATTAGAATGGCCGCCAATATATAGGCCAAGGATATAACCTGTGTGGATATCACCTGTGCGCCGCTACCTGCGCTATCTAAACATGCATACACCAATTCCTTGGTTTTCTTCTTTACCTCAGTGTCACATCCTCTTTCCATTCGAATCCATCTCTGAGGGGGGGGACTTCTATTGATGATCCTTTTCATCACAGAGTCTAATGAATGAAAAGGGAAATACCTTAATAGATTATGAATCATCCTTTGAAGAAACATCAAAAGTTGACGAATTCATGAACATGGATTTTCGTCAGTATGGGCCGCGCAAGTTTCAAGACGGTCACGTAGGGTACCTGCGCACCACATATTGGGCATGCTGGTGACCTGGGCACCCTATATGATTTTCTCCCAAGGTCTTCAGCAGCCTATAAATACCCCTTGTGGGCCCCCCATTTGAGGGATGAAAAATACAAAGACTCAGATTTCAGCTCTCGGTTCCCTAGTCTCTTCTTGAAATTTTATGAAGACATCTAAGGTAATTTCATACATATAATGGAAGATCTAAAGAGGGGAATCATGCCCTAAGTGATGAAACTCATCAACAATTATGCACCTAAGTGTCTAACAGTTAAGGGAAATTGTCACACCTGTGCGACACCTTGTCACATCAACAGAACCTGCGCGCTGCTCTTTTGGAAGCCACTAGGGATAATACTAAGGGATTGAGCCAAGAGTCGCCCAAGTATTACCCTTTGGGCTGACCATCACATAGGTACTTATGTGTCGCACAGGTTTACGTGTGGGCCCAATACCTGCGCGCCCCAACTGGACCTTCATGCCTACCTTTTTTTGGTGCCCCTCCTGACCATTCAACTTTCTTCTTCAAATCCACCTCTCTTATTCAAGATTTAGCCTTCAAAACCCTCTTCAAAGACATTTTTATGGCATGGTTCCTTTGTTGTCTTCCTTATCTGAAAGGAATTATGTGCAAGATCTCTTAAAACCAAGTGATTTACATATCTTTATGCCACTACGGTTAGATATTTCATTCATTCAACCTCATCCATTAAGATGAGAGGATCATTAACCTGGGCCTCCTTTTCAGAAGTAAGCCCTAGTCATAATTTTACTTAACTTGGGCCTCCTTCTCAGGATTATGGCCCAATATCAAATTCCCTAATATGGTCATCCACTTAAGGAGTAAGCCCCATGTCCCCCAACATTGGCACCATTTTCAAGGGTAATCTCCATGTTCCCAAATATGGTCATCCTCCTTAGTAGTAAGCCCCAAATTAAAAATTCCCTTAACCTGGGCATCCACCTTAGGAGTAAGCCCCAATCATAATTTCTCTTAACCTGGGCCTCCCTCTCAGGAGTAAGCCCCAGTTCTCAAGTCCCTTAACCTGGGCCTCCTTTTCAATAGTAAGCCCAAGTGTAAATTTTGTTTTAATTTATTCCTCATTTTTAGGAAGAAAACCAAATCATAAGTCCCCTCTAACTTGTCTATCCTTCTCAGGATTAAGTCCTATGTTAAGTATCTAACATTCCATAAAGCACATATACCATTATGGACCTTGTTCCCGAGTTTCATCCCTGATGTAAATCATAATCTTCATCTATCTGGGCAGTCATATATACATAAGCCCCAAATCATTTCTTATGATTACATTTTTCATGGCACAATTGTCGGGTTTTTCCAATACCTCTTGTTTCTCCACTGAGCATGACTCATGTGAGCTTAGAGCGTAAAATTAATTATGGAATCATTCTTTGAGCCATGAATCATACATAAAATTCATACATCCTTACTAGAACTATGTGGGTTCTGGTTTCTTTTCTAAAACAATGATACATAGGTATCCCATCTACAGGTACGATCCCAACTCTGAAATAATCCATGTCCTTTTGAATGACAATAAACAACAAGTGCCCCACTGAGTGGATTTAAAACCATAACGATTATCATAATGACCAAGAGATTTCTATATAATGTGTTGAAAGATACCATTGCCTAAGAATCTCTAACAAATAAAAATGATTCTCTATCGATGAGGAACATCAAATACATATAAAAGATTCTCTAAATCTCATACATATCAATCATTGATTGTTATATCTAATGGAAAAATCTTTTTCATACTTGGTAATTTAATAAGGATTCAAGAACATAATATAAATCTATAATGAGAGTCCCAGAGTAGACAATAATTCCCTCCAAAAAGGTGTTATGAGTCCGACCACCCATCCTCTCGACGAACGCAAATTCTTAAGCCTCATCGGTTCACAACTAATGCGCACCTACCTTTGGAAAGTAGGTCCAAATGGATATAGAATCATTTCATGTTTCTGTTTCTACAAAAAAACCCGGTAGAAACCAATTAGAATGTTTGAACCTTGAAAAAACAAGGTCATCCCCATTTCTAGAGGGAAATAAATATATAAACGTCTTTGGAATACAGTCATATACGAGTATTTAAAGGGTTTCATGATTAGAAGATTAATGCCTAGTTTTTTTCTTAAAGATACGGTACATGAGAAATATAAAATATGACCAAGTGAGTTCGATAGAGCGTATTAGAGCAAGAGAGTCAAATGCAGTTACATAAGTGGGTGAGCCCAATTTATCTTATATGACTAGTGAGGCCGATATAGATTGTAAAATGATTTGACGCTATAATAAATCTTTAATGAATTTGGGAAATTTACATTCATTTATATGAAAGAAATATGGAGTTAACAAGGGATGATTAATTTATGGTTTTAATTGTGATCCATTTTCATGAGATGGGTAAAGAATAAAATTCCACGAGTTACCCAAATGAGGTTTTCATTTTTCATTCTAAGGGATTTAAAAGTATTTATTAATTAATAATTGGCCTTTTCATAGGAATTTCACTTATTAATTAGAACATATATATCATAATTATTTTTGTATATTGTTTTAAAATATATATTAATTTATAATTTGATAATGGATGCATATTATAATTAATTTATGCCATATATTAATTTATTAAATTCATATATATTATATAAATACCAAGAGAATTAATTTAAAAATATTTTAATAATATATAATATATGTTTTAAATTATTCCTCATTGAATATAGGACGTTACCATATTTGTGTAACATATCATTCATTTACCATATTCATTTTTCAAATTGGTTAGAATGATTTATGAACTTTTTATATATTTTCAATATATATTATTGTATTACTTGAAGGAAAATAAGGATTTTCTATTTATTGAAATATCTTTTAGATGTTGTTAGTAATAACAAATTGGATCGCAATATTCACAGAATAATTTTAATTTGTTTAATTTTTTATTTAAAATTATATTTTACCTATTATTCTGGAATATATTTTAATTATTTAATAGGTTATTCAGTTTGAACTAGTATTTTTGTTTTGAGTTCAATTAATTTTTTTTATATAATTTTTTAGATTTTGATTTTCTCTCTACAATTTTTTTTGATTTTATGTTCCCAAGGAAGGTTTATGTTAATCACTATTAATCAGTATTTTAATGGTCGTCTACAATACATTAAATGAATTAAATAAAATGGATAAAATCATCAGCTATTTTTCTCTATGGGATTTTTTTTGAAATTATCAAATCATGTAAAAACCAATGTCTTGTGTGATACATTGTTTCATCATCTGGTCACTATCTTAATTTTCATATCACATCTAGTTTGAATAATAATTCATTGACACAATGAGATTATTAAATTATCAAAAACTAATGAATTTGATTTCATTTTTTCCTAATCATTCACCATGTTTCTATGATTGTAAAGTAATTCCAATCTATCGTACACAATCTATAGGTCTTTGTTTTGGGTTCCTTATATAATATTAATATTATTCTTCTATATCATTGGGTTTTCAGTGCCAGATTATTATATCAGTAATGTTAATGTTATGAATCCCCATATCTAAAGACATGTGTTTTAATTTGATTTTGACTCCACACACAATATTCGGTGTTTCATGCTTATTCCTACACTTGAAAACGAATTTTTTATTTGGGTAATGATTCACCATTACAAATTTGGTAGTTCACATGCGTATCTTATCGAGTATAGTGGTAAAAGACTGGAGAAGGTCCACTATAGACCGAGATAATGTAAAATTCCTAGTGTTATTTTCTTTTATTTCACTGCAAACTAACTCTAATAATATAATATAATTTAATTTAATTAATAAATTCCTTTATTATTTATATTATCTATTCACCCAAACAAAAACATCTGTCACTACCCTATCTGACATAATAATCATTTTAGGGATTGTATTGTTTTACAATATGAAATTGAATTTCTTATATATATATATATGTAATATTTCATAATTTTTTATGCTCAACACAATTTTTCAAATGGCATTCAAAATGATTACAGATGGGTAAGGATAATGAATAAGTATTGTTTAAATACATAAAGGCAAGGCATGAAATGAAACCCTATTTTATTTTTAATGGTTTCTATTTTAGAAAAACTGGATACATAGTCAAACATTCCTCGTTATAAAATATGGGTTTTTTATGAAATAGTTTTGAACTAATTCTCTTAAAAAATAACTTTTAAAGATCCCCAAAAAATTATAAATTTAATTATATTCTAAATATACTGTATTATCTAATTGTTTAGGTTTTCCTTTATATAATGACATACTACACTAGAATATTCCATTACGGTAAGGTTAGAAATGGTTGTACATTAGTGATTTTGTTTAGTGGAAATGGGTTGGGTAGTGTTCTTTATGAGCTATAATATGTCATGTAAATTTTCAGAGTCATATTATAGATGTCAAGTCACACCATGGTCCTAGTTAAGAGAAAAAGATGATAATTTTACATCCATTGGATGCTATGATAAATGGGATTTATAAGGTACAATTCTAATAGTCAAGGACTCACATCATTATTTAATTTCAATTAGATCCTATAATAGCTGTTAATAAATAATAATCATAACAATAACTCTAGAGTGCATTGATTAAAATAGATTTGATTCTTAACATCTATTTTATCATTATAGAAATATTATTATTAACTTTTATAATGATATAAATTAATTGAAGAAATATAATACATGGGTTTTCTATAACAACAACATTGGAAAATTAATCATTAATTCAAACAGGTAATTTCATTTATAATTTTTTATTATATAAATTTTATATTTTTTAAAATACTCTTACTATGTAATAGAATAAGATTATTGATTTATTTATGAATCCTGGAAAGTAATTATTTTCACCAAAAAAATTTCAACAAAATTATATATTTTATATAAAAGTATCATTTATAAAATTTGTAACATGAGTATAATAATAAATGATTTCATTCAAGGGTTCACCATATCACTTTTAGCTTGAGTTGATTTTTGAGAATTTTATGAAATAATATATTTCAGGGTGAATTCTGAAAAACATATATTTGTATAATTCCCTCACATTTATGACATTATTATGATGATTGAATTAGTTAATAAATTATATATCCTCCCACTTAACTATAACGCAGTTAATTTTGGAAATTAAGGAATTTTAGAATTTTATATTGAATTATAAACATCTGTATGAAATCTTGAATCCCTTGTTTTTTTATTTGAAAACAAATTAATGTTTTTGAGATTATTAAATTTTTATAAGGTGATTTAAATATTATATTTGGTAATATTAATATTATAATATCTAATAATGTTTAATATATTTAAATAATTGGTCTAAAAATTGAATGAAATCGTATATCCTATAATATATTATGATTATATGATAAAATAATCAAATTATATATTTGAAATACCCCCAAACCATTGACTATATAATCTCCCAACCTTCACACAATTCATGACACTCTCAATATTCAATAATATTCCATTTATATGTCACAATACAAATATATAGATAATTATTGATTCCATTATAATTTTTTCAGTTAACCAAAACACAACTGAAGAATGACTAATCTCATTCGAAACAAGGTTTCTTGAGAGAAAATTTATTTTTTAGAATCCCAATCATTCTAAATTCAATTCATATTATTTTTTAATAATATCCCTCATAATTTTTTTAAAATTCCTCAATCATTTTATATTAATTATATTATCCTCCATTGGGTCATTTTTTGGGTATAATAATTAACTCTCATTAGAAATATTTGATAAATTTTTTTTAGGTTGAATATATTGTTTCCATTATTCCCTATTTTCAATTCATGTATGGGATTTATTTCATGTAAAATACATAAATACTCAAACTAGTATACTTAGATGATATCATTTTCATGTAATTATCATTCATTTTAAATATTATTACTATTATATTACATGATTCCATTCCTAAATATCATTTAATAAGTCATTATTAAGTTAAAATGATGGGTTTTCAAAGACAGTTGTTTCATTGGAAATTATCCTCTTAAAATTCAATATTTAAAGTAATAAATATAAATTAATTGGAAATTAAATTTTAATTTCACATAAATTTATTTATAAATCCTATAAATTTACAATTTTTTCTATTTTTAAACAATTTCAAAATCATCAGACAACGTGATAGTTTTGTGTATCCTACCCAATTATTGATGCCTCCACGAATTAAATATTATCATGGGAAATTGTAAACAAATATTTTTGGATAGAATGAAAAATTAATATTAAATTAGTTTTTTTATAATATTTTTATAATGGTAATTTTAAATTTAAACAATTGATTTTATTTGTAAACAAAGACAGTTATTTTATGACCATAAAAGATGATTTAAAATATGGTTTTTAGGATGATTAGAATTTGATACATATTAAACATGATTAATTCTGGAATTTCTGTGAAGTAATAACATAAAAATTGAGGATTTTAGGAAACCATCTTACTCTAATCTTCTACCATTGTAAATATAATGAATTTATTTTGTTTCTTGGTCTGAAAGACACCAGAATTACCAATGTGGTATATACAGGTTTATTATATGATCAAAACATGATAATAATGGACAATAATAAAAGAATACTAAATTAATATATTATGACTGATTTTTACTGTTAATATAATTTTATTATTCAGTAAAATAGTGTATATATGAGTCAGTTACAAACTCATGGTAAGGGGTTCCTCAAATCAATTTTATTCCATAGGGTTTTATCACTACATCACGACCAACATTTTGTAAATAGTATATGTGTAATAAAATTTAATTCTTTTATTTGGTATTTACCTTGTTTTTATGGAATTAAATGTTTTTCACGTAATAATGTAATTGATTAATGTTCCCATTAATGTTTTGATATTTATATGGGATTCAAAAATAATAAATCATCATTGAGACAGATTTCATTCGATGCACCAAAAATAATTTTTATGTCGTGTATGATTCTTATTGAAATATTTAAACTATAACAAATCTTAAATCATTAAACACAATGTAAATTTTTAATATATATAGTTCATGAAGTATTTATTGAAATTTTATAATGTTCTTAGGGGATTAATTTGTATAAATTTAAATTATGTCAACATATATGTCATGTTTTGGACTATCATTTATTTTATATGGCTTATTTACTAACACATGAATGTGAATCAAGAAAATATTTCATATTAATCATGGGTTTTGTTAAATTATCTTATGTTTCTTCATTAAATTTATTTTTATTTAAACCTTATAATATTTCAATGGTTTCGTATCTCGAATAACGTTTTTTTGACATATTTATTCTATGATGCACCAATATTCCTTTTTATGTTGTTTATACTTCTCATTGACTAAAATAAAATGAATATACATATAATCACTTTACTATAAGATCCATCTAGTTAATATTTTTTAATTATTTTAAATTTAAAATTTTTATAATGGGTCATACTTTATATAGTTTATTAATTGTTTTAATGCCATTTACCTATAAACCATAAACAAATTCATTATCTTCAATCAATTAATTTGGAACCATAAAATTTATCTTAATTCTATTTTAAATTGGTTCCGAGTTTATTTTAAAATGATAATAATCTAAATATTTTATTTCTCTACACATGGATCTCTTTTGATTCTATTTACACATGATTAAAAATATTTTTTAACATTTATGAATTGAATGGGTTTTCATACTATTAGGGATATTCATCTTTATAATGATTAATTCAAAATATTAAATGATTTATTAAAAGAACCATATTTATATTTTTGTATTTTATTTTTTAATGGATATGAAAATAAAAAGGAATTCCTTCAGTTTTAAAATTTTATTTCATAATAATTTTATAGAAAAAATATTCATCTTTTTTAAAAAATTCTATATTTTTCAGACATTAATCTAGGTATATTTTAATATTATAGCATGTAAGTATTTTATTTTTATAGATTATGATGGGTTTTAATATAATTTCCATGAAACTTATTTATCATCCATGTGTTAATCTTTTTACAAATTTATTGATGGTTATGTAACATCCAAACCAAAATCACTGAGGTTGATCTAAAGTGCCACATAAATTCATTTGTTCCTCCCCATGGAAAAAATAATTCCCATTTATAGTGAGGTTCCAAAGAAACTAGGGAATATAGAATATTTTTTAATTATTCCCTTACATATATTAATACATATCCATATTCTAGACAAATTGAAAAATGATGAAAAACATAAAATAATTCTATGGCAGTTATAATTACATGTCATAATTTATGTTAAATAATATAAAAAACAATTCGATTTAACAAAATATAAAATAGAGGATGAATGAATATACATTATGCCCAGATAACTCATCTACCTCCCGACTCTATGATCATTGAACACCTATTGTATGGAATTCTCTTTTCATTGGATCCCTATAAATGTATTCTATACACAAGTCAGTATGACTATGATGGGATTGATTATAAAACATGAATGAAACCCCCAAATTTTACACAATATTTTATCACATGTACATATTAGTTTATTGCATGATGTAATGTAAATGTGAATCCTTATATACAATTTACGATTTACATAGTGATTTTGTTATAACCAAACGACTATGAACCATTAATTTACATGAATCAGAAATTTGATAAAAGAAAATATAATGTAGTCATCTATAAGACATTGATTACAATATTTCACGGACCCAAACACCCATGTCCTATAGTCATATACATAACATTACATTTCTTTATTTCATTTGGATAATTGTATCCAATTGTTTTCTCAAAACATTAAAACATAAAAATAAAGCTGCGATCACTTACATTATGGAGGACAATTTAGGTATATATATATAGTGAATTCAAAGAAACTACAATATAAAAACACCCATAAAATTAAATAATCATTTATACCATTTATTCTTTTTTTTCTTATTTCACTTTAGTTCATCCTCATCAACATTGTGAAATCCTTTTTAGATATAAATCTTTCAACATATTTCATTATTACCTAAGAAAAATGCAATATAAAAATGGTGATCTGAAATTCATTGTAATGGAAAAAATAATAATTATAAATTTCATATCATAAATATGTATCATAATTGCATACTTGTATGATGAACTTTTCAATGTTCCGTGGTATAAAATAAATATATTTATATCCATCAATACATTTACCATCAAATATGAAAACATAGAATAGGTAATTAATAAAGGAGAATGTCATAAAAATTAATAATAACATTTTATTTTTTATCAATATTGAACAAATGAGACAAAATAGACCCATATAAAAGAATATGTATATATATATACATATTTTTTATCTAGGACTATAACCACATTTCTACCTTAAAATACGCTTACCAAACTCATAAAGACCCCTTACTTATTGAAACAACCATTTAGACCACTTATAATATAATAATTAAATAATTAATTTGAATGATATAAATGGGGTTAATATTTTTATAAGATATATAGGTCTCAAAGAGTGCTATTTGGGTGATCCGATCATTTATAATATCGAGGAACGGAAAAATAAATAAAACACATAGATAACTAATTTCAACATAAATATTTTTATAAAGACATTATTTATTTCATAAATTGATTAACATATTGAAAGGAAACTAGATCCATAACAATCTCTATAGAACATGAAATACCCTTGTAAATAAAATTGTTTCATTAAAATATCATTGATGTTTTATTATAATATAGAAAATAAGTGGGTTCCATAACAATCTCATTGAACCATTACTATCACCTTGAAAAGAAATTTGTTAAATAAAAATGTTTTTAAAACATGATTAACCAATGGATAGAAAATGGGTTCCATATAAAACACTTTAAAACATGTTTAACCCATTGAAATAAAATGGATTCCATAAAAATCTATTTAAAATATGATTAACCCCTGGAATAGAAATGGTTTCCTTAAATATATTTTTGAATAATGAATAACCAATGGAAAATCAATGGGTTCCATAACGAAATCATTAAAACATGATTAAACAATGAAAAATAAATTTCTACATAAAAATATATTTGAAATTTTATTAACCCTTGGAAAATAAATGTATTCAATAAAAATTTCATTGAAAATGATTTATTCAAGAGAATGAAATAACTTATAAAAAGTCATTGAAACATTATTAACCCTTGGAAATGAATGTTTTTATATAAAAAATTATAATTTGGATTAAACTATTGAAAACAAATGGGTTAATTATAAATATCTCTGAAACATGATTATCCCATGGAAAACAAATGGGTTTCATAATAAACTATTTTAAACATGAATATACCAAAGAAATGAAACATGATTTATAGGAATCTCTTTGAAACAACCAAAAAAGACCAAAATACAAAATGATGATGTTATTAATAAAATTTAACACCAATGTAGGACAGTAAAAATAATGTTTTTTAACATTAATGAATGTCAGAACCCTTAAAAGATCATTAAAAACATTCTTCAGGAAAATAAGTTGTAATCATTAAATGTGTCCTATTACTCATTGAAACATTGGAATCATAATACCAAAGAAAGATTATATTAAATAAAACTAATACTATAGTGAAAAAATGAGGATGGTGATGTTTAATGAGAAATGTGTTGTATATTCACCACATAAATGAAGTTAAGTGTGTAATATTACTTGTTTCTCAATAGAGGAAAATAGTGACAAAGTTCAAGTTATGATTATGTAACATTGAAACTGTAAAATCCATGAAATAAAAAAACTAAAATGCATATATTAATACATATAAAAATATGTATAATAATAAAAAAATGCATTCATGTGTAGTATATACACCGCAAAACAATATACTTTTTGAATATGGAATTAGTCTTGTAGAAAATAAAAGTGAGACTAGAAATATCCTTACAATTCTAGAATTATTCTAATTAAAACAAGATTAAAGAGTGATATAGATTTAATTTGACAATAAAATTACATTAAAAATTATAAGAAATGATGCTTTATATTAAAATATGATTATTTAAACCATTAAAAAATTGGTGTCGATAATATAATAAGTGTCTCAATAAGGAATTTTTTAAGATAGAAATTGCTACATTGAGTCAGATTCGTCATGCTTTTTATTTATCATCATTAATAATGAAAATCTGATAATTATTTACTAGTTTTACATACAGTTTTAGTTTATTTAAAAATATTATTAAACCAATTAACAATTAATATTTAATTATTAATCAATTATGTTTTTGCTGTATTTTTGAACCATATTTGGTTTATGCATCAAAAATGCCATTGGATGATGGATTAAGGTGAATGAGATAATTTTTTCAAATTTCATTATTATAATAATAAAATTAAAATAATTATCATATTTATAGAATAATTATACATTTAAAATCAATCATGAAACAAGGTTATGAAAAATGATCCAACATTATAATTATAGACATTAAAGCTCATACTTACACTTGAGGGATGCCCCCATTTTTCAATGATCATTAAGAAAATAAGTTTAATAACATTTATAATTTTATAATTATTATTCAATATTAATAATATAGTTTTTTTCATATATATATATATAATTATTTTTCTCTAAAAGGAGTTCTGTTTCTTCGAGGAGGTGGTAGTCCAGACATCAAACAACAATGTTATAACTTTTTAGTGTGTGGAAAGGACACAAAGGAAGTGATATATTATATTTTTAAAATGATAAATATATCATGAATATTATAATTATATTTTTTATATAATATAAAATTGTAAAATATATTCATAAAATATTCTATCAAAATCTTGAATAAATCACAGATTTTTGGGGAGGCTGTAGTCCAGACCTAAAGAAATGTTATCATCATATTCACTCAAAATGGAATCCATGAAGGGATATAATAATGAATAAAGAACAAATAAATTAAAAAAATTATATATATAATGTGAAAACATTAGGCCTATCATAATTATCAACAGTAAAAGGAGATAATGGATGAAATAGTGATATCAGTTTGTGATAAAGTAGTCTGTTGTACACACGAACGATGATTGTGTTTCTCATTTAATGACAATTTTTGGGGTGTAGGTTTTACCATTTAAAAACTAACTATATATTTATTTGTTTGAGGCCATTTTCTAGTCATGGAATATTAATAATTATTGCATAGATGCATGAAATTGAATAGATTCACATGATGAAGAATATTACTTATTAACTGGTAACTGAATTTGTATTAAACAAACAGAAATCAATGGTTATATTTATACCCAATGAGAGGATTATACGATGAGGGACAGAATTGTGGGAGATTATTCAAAAAATTGATTATTGATAATAGTGGAATTAGAGGAGAAAAGAATGGGGAGGAGTGAACTTCTATTTATAGTAGAGGTGTGGTATTCTTGTAAATATAAAAAGGTAAAAACTTTTAGAAGGAATCCCTTACATAGTGAGCCTCCAATAATGATAAAATTTATGGGAAAGTGAGATATGATAGAAATAATTCTATAAAATTTGTGTTTGAAAATTTTATTTGTCAATTTCCCTGTAATATTATGGTTTAACCAGTAAGTAAACTCGTTGTTTATTAATCCCTAAAAATAATTTTAATTGATTTCAAAAATATGTTTTCCAAAAAATAAATTGATTACTCTATAAATTATAGATTAATTTGATAGTAAATAGTGACTAAATTTCAAAAAATTACAATCATATATTTTTTATAAATTATTTTTAAAATAATGTCCCTAATGGTATATAAACTAGTGTTTTTAATGTAATGATGTTTGAACGTTTTCTGATTGTTTTAAATAAATATAATATAAAAATGATTAAAATGGAATAAAATTAATTAATTCATTTATAATGTATCTAATTTAACCATAAAAAATAATTAAATTATAATTAGATATTTTAAATTATCTAAAAGAATACATTGTTTTTATTTGAAATTCATTTTTATTCAATATTCTCGAAAATATTAAATTTCTCAGAAAAAAATATCAACAAAATAAACCACAGTAACTTTTCATATTTCTATTTGAAATATTTTAATTTAAAAAAAAGTAAAATGATTTAATATTTATTATAAGAACAAATATTTCATTAAAATCTAAAAAAACCAAATTTCATAAAAATACTTTATTTTATTTATAAAATATGAAACATTTTTATTTTACTAGTATTGAACTTTTAGGATGAGTTTTAAATAATTATTTCATACATAATACTTAAATTCAGTTATTATCACTAAAAAGATATATTTTTAATAAAGATAAAACAACTTTGTGGGAATAAAAATAGTATTACAAAAATCATGTCCATTATATTCAATTGATCTTTAATTTTAGTTATAATTAATTAATTGAAAAATAATTAATTAAATAAACATGTGTAATCCATATATTCATAATTTAGTAAATAATATATATTTCTTCCATTCCAATTGGTACGTTATATCAATCATATTAAATATTAATAGTATATTGTTGTTCCAAAAAATAGAACCTTGTATGTTAAATCAGTTATTAATGAAAAATGATTATTTGTGAAATAAAATAAAAACATTGTGTTTTATATAACAGAATACAAAATTTTAATTTCATGTAACTAATGTAATCAATGATTTTAATAAATTTAAAACAATATAATTTATTAAATATAAGGATATTACATCCTGCCATCGCTAAAATGAATTTCACTCTCAAAATTCATCATTATGTTTAAAGGTTTATCATTTCATAATTCCATTATTGAAACCACAATAACACAAATTATGTAAAGAAAATAACCATAAAGTGGAACATGGGATATATAAAGGCATCATGAAGTTATGAATAACTAGGCTACAACATATGATAACAAAGATGTTAATTGAGGAAAATAATAAATAATAATGGAGGGTGGTTAAGGTCTTCAATCATAAACAAGTTGAATTTTAAATTGTATTCTAAGGCCATCATAAAAAAATAATCATTCACCATTGACCAATAAAAATTAAATGTACTAGGATAGTAATATTATTTCAAGATACTTATCCTTATGTTAATAAATTCTACTACCATCTAGACCAACATAAAAATATTTACATAATTAGTAGAATCATATTTTTTTAATAAATTTACTAAAAAATATCCTTATTTTCTCTAAATGATGAGTATATTATTTTTTGATGCACTAAAATCAATATTCATAGTCCACATAAACAAAAAAGGGATAATCAAACTATTCACCTCTATGTAACCATTTAGAAAATCCTAATAGGTCATAACATAGTAACATAGGTCTCTAATGTGAATGAACAATTAAATAACACATCTATATGAAAATGTAATTCCCATATTTGGAACAAAATTTTTCCCTAAATAATTATCCTTAAAGTTATTGAAAAAATTTCGAACCATATTCTAATTCAATTTATTACAAGTATTTGATCATATATTCTCCAATGATAAAAAACTTATATTTATAAAATATAATCATAAATATTTCAAAAATAAAAATAATCATAACATGTAAAAATTTCATACAAATAAGAACATCTCATAGGACAGTGGAACCCTTTACACACTTATCATCCTTCAGTTTTGAGTTCAGGCCCTATAGCCTTCCAATATATGAAGGTTTATCATATATTTTTAAGGTTATAATTTTTTCCATTATGAATTGCATAACATAAATTGAATAGTTCCTTCCTAACTACCATTTAATGATTATCCTAGTTTTATAATATATCTAATTCCAAAATAAACATCTCCACAAATGTTATTTAAACATTTAAGATCTCATCTTTTAAAATCTCACATGGGTCTCTAATATGTTGAATTTTTGACCATCCACATGCATAATAACATATGGTGGTATCCATTACTACTAATATAATAACACATGAGAATAGAATAATCTAATAATTTATCTAAACCAACCTTTGATAACAACTATAATAGACTATGAACCAACACTCCCAATTCCTATATTGACATGTATAACATTACATTTCCTTCATTGAAGATGATAATTGTGTCTGAATTATTTATTCCATCAATACCAGACAACATCAAAATAAAAAATTGAGTCACAAAAATTTTGGAGGACAATATAATATTATAGTTATATATTATTAGAATAATATTATAAATGAAAAATATCATGCCATTTAATGATCACCCTTTATTTATCCAATGTTTTTAGAATTTACAATAGGTCATCTAGGCCATCCTTGTGAAATCCATTACATAAAAACATATTAATCATTTTTATTTATAATGTTTGCAAAAGGAGACACAATATGGGAAAAATCAAATTATTATTAAGGGTAAACATAAGCCAGCGAAATTGAAAATCATATATGAGCATCATAGGGAAATAAATATCTGGTGATTTGATCAATGTGCATGAGTATAACATACAAGTGTCCATACCCATCAATACATGGACCATACAATAAAAAAACAATTCATTAGGATATAAAATAGAATAATTTCATAATAATAAATACTGATATTATACGTGAAATCAATCATGATCAAATGAAATAACATAAATCCATAGAAAGCATAGAAAAAACATATTTGTATCTTGGAGCATCATCTCATTAAGCCCTTATACATCCCTCAGATAACTATTGAAGTAGCCACACAAATTGGAATTAACATTGGGGTAACATCCAATATAATCATCAACTAATGTATTAGAGAGATATGATAGGGCTCACCGTTTATATAATATATATTGGGCTCACACGACAATATATATAACTACCCATTGTTTATAATTAGTAATAAATGAAAAATAGAATATAACTATAAATAAATAATTTGATCATATTTTATTTTAAAAAACCTATTATTTATTCAGATAATTATTAACCTATATAATATACATGTTTTCAATAAAAATTTCTTTGAAACATGGTTAACCCCAGAAAAATAAATGGCTTCAATAATTTTTTTGTGGCATTGTTATCCAATATAAAATAAATTGGTTCCATAATATTCTTTCTTAAAAAATGATTAAAATATGTAAAATAAATGGTTCTTCAAAAACCTCTTGGAAAAAATATTAACCCATGGAAATAAAATTAGTTCCATTAAAAACTTTGAAACATGATTTACTGATGGAGAAGAAATGGATTTTCATAATATTATCTATGAAAAATGATTATCGCAAGAAAAAGAAATGGGTTACATAAAAATATATTTGATGCATCATTAACCCATGGAATATAAATGGGATCCCTATGCACTCTTTGTTACATGATTTACCCATTGAAAATAAACGGGTCCCATATGTAACGTCTCTAACCCCAGTATCCAAGAGTTGATGCCAAATTGTTTACATTGGCATAGTTTAAATACTCGAATAACAAAGAACTGATTAGTTTAATATTTTTTGGAATCTTGATTATATTAATTAGGTTCACATTATATCATAAAATATAAAATACAACATATAAAATCTCTTGAGAATTCCATTATTATAACACCCATAGATTTTTTGAATAATGATTTTGAAATAATTTCTTATTTTAGATAATTTTCATTTCATGTAAGACTTAAAATTGTTTATTTTATATTAAATCACTATGTTTGACTTAAGTTCACTATATGAAACATAATTTTTATCAATCTCAAAACAGAAACATAGTATAGATATTGTTACATGAAATAATGTCATTCTTTGATATATTTAGTAACATGTAAGACCATGTGTTACAGAATAATAATATATTATTAAAAAAATAATAATAATCGTAAAATTATATAAAACCTAATAGATAAAATATATTTTATTAACATCATTAACAAAAATTTGTAAATATTTGGTTTTCCCAAAATATAAAATAAACATATTTGTTAAAATAATTTAGAAATGAATATCAGAACAAATTGAACATAAATAGAGTATGTTTAAAGAAAAAATTATTATGATTATAACAGTTTATTATCCTAAAAATTTATATTAATTAAAATTAGTTTGTTATATTATGTTAATCTAAATATTATATATTTAATCAAATATTTTTTATATTAATCCGATAGATTCGATTGGCATAAGATATGAATAAATCCTATTTTATGTATAAAACATTATATTAATGTACCTTTAAACCATTTTAATAATGATCCCATTTTAAACCCAATTTTAGAAATTGTATATATATATAATATTTCAAAATAAACATATTAATTTTACAAAAACACAAAAAATAGGATAAGAAGTATTTTTTATAATTTCTATAGGTTTTGATTTATAACAAATAGTTGAAAATTATAGATTTTAATTCAAAAAATATTTTACTTATAATTTATTTATAAGGGTCAATGGTTTTTCCATTGGTTTTATAGCTTAATTATATAATATTTTTATCATTCAATCCAACTTAGGTTCTTCGAATCAATTTCTACTTGAAATTGTCTGCATAAACCTATAAAACATTATATCATTTTTTTCTTTGAAAACCCACATTGTTGACCTGATTATGAGACTATATATCTATAAATTTATGCATCTTATATGATTGTAATTTGAAAAAATAGATTCCATATTTTCAATTAGCATAACATTCAATGTCTAATATTATCAGCATAGTCTTTTTACTAAAATATTAGTGATGAAATTAAAATTAATTTCAGCAATTAATGTTAAATTAATCATAACTAAGGACAAAACATTAAATTTAAGTTCCAAAGAGACCTATAAAATTGTCATAAATCATTTTTATGGATATATTTAGACCCTATCCCCCCATGTCTATTTTTGGGTCTATTATTTAACCAAATTTAAAAAAACAGAGTTGGGGTTCCTTTCTTTTAAAATATTACAAGAGATTACACTCCTCCACCATCATAAAATACTTCCTTCAATTCCACTTCCTCACACCTCTAAATACACATATGATTGACCAAAATATTCCAAATTAATGCCACCATGTTTCTACTTGTGACCGTGATGCATCCTATTAACCAGAATGAAATCCAAAGAGTTATTTTGGCTCAAATAATATGGAGTTACCCTATCAAAGGTACTAACCTCCCTCAAACACATTTCATTAAATTAATTTTTCTAATCTTTTTAATATATTCATTTCATTAAAATGTAAAAAAATTATCCTAAATATAATATTATATTGTAATTTTTCTATTTAAACATTCACTTACATACAACTCAATCTAATGGGTAATGAACATATTGGTTGCATGTAGGCAGACTACCACTTCGCTAAAACATGCTTGGTCAATTTAACATTACTTCATCTCATAGTGGATATTATGATTTTAAATATATATATATATGTTATAAATAATATTTAATTTAACAATAAGATAATTTATTTATTTTAAAACACACATATTTATACTTTTAATTTTTTTAATATGAAAATTTTTATTTAGTATGTGCAGACTATCGACCACTCAAAGCAATGTGATTCATTTGTACATTACATAGAATGTTTTATTAATGGATGTAAAAAATATATATTATATAACTAGGATAAAATAATAATTATATATATAACCATATATACATATATATGTGTTTTATGTTCTCTCATTAAACATGGAAATTGAATGAAAATAGCATTCAGGTGTATGTATTTGTTACTGTCTCCAGGAATAGTGTATTTTATTTGATTCTTAGGTATTATATGTTTAATAGTTATTAGAATAAACTGTAAATAAATGATATTTATATCATGTATTTAATTATGGAATCATGATATATGTATAAGGTCCAACAATAAAACAAATAAAGTCACATCAGAAGAAAAAATTTATTTTTATCTGAAGTAAAACTTTAACATATGATGGTTAACAATCATATTATATAATGTTTCAATGAAATAATACTGGGTATTTTATATAATAATTTTCTTTTATAAATATTTATAATTAATTTATATTTACATGTTATTTGAATGAGTACAACAAGAGTGAACACTCAAGTTAACAGGGATTCTATCTCACTTTTAATTATTAGTGGATACAAGCTATGTTCCCAAATCATTCCTTTTGTTTGGTGTATGTAATTACAATTAATTTCTTCCTTTATTATGATATATAATTTTTTTGGTATTTAAATATCCATTTTTTGAACTTTATTTCATGGGGTTTATGTTAACGAAGTTACCAAATATGTAAAAATGTTTTGTCTCAATTTGAATTCTTTAAGACTCATGTTTTATTATTCACCTAAACCCTTTTTAATGGTTTATATAATTCTATTTGAAATATTATATCACAAATATACTTATTAATATATTATTTTTTTCTTCATTTAATTTCATTTTCATGCTTGAAGATTGTGAACCAATGTAACAAAGTGGTAAGTATTTATTGAAACAATCTCGTCACAATTTTAGATTGTTAATGATTATGCATTGTTGATGACATATTATGATACATCACTTATGAATATTAATGGGTTCCATTATTCTTTATTTTTTCAATATATTATCATGTACTATTAACATTTTTCGTCTTTTTGGTACTAAAGGTTATTATGAAAATGTATTTTATAAAATTTTACATTACTCAATCAGTAGTCGAAAAATTATTATTCCACCAAAAACATGTTTTCTAAAAGGTTTAAAATAATATTATAATACTATCATATGTCCTTTAAAAAAAATAACATTTGTTTGAACTTTTTAACTAAAAAAATTACAAAAAAATAATTTTCTTGTCATTTTTCTATCAAGACACATTTCTAAGAATTCTACGATGCAAAATGGAATATTAATTGTCATTTAATGACATGTAAGGTTTTACCCACTATAATTTCATTGAAGCATCATTTTCTTTTTTAAATTGATAATTTTTTTAAAAATATAATTAAAATATATTTTCAATGAAATGGTTTTCAAATCATTTGGAATATTTATTCACATGTTTTCATGTAAAATGTATTTCAAAACAATTTCATCATTTTATTATATGTTTTCAATGTGTTTTCAAAGAGGAATATTATAAAATGTTGTTTCTATTTTTTATATGTTTTCATGGAAAATGTTTTCAAAATTATTTCAAGTCTTCATTATAAATTTGCAATTTATTTTATAAATTATTTTAAAATGGTTTTATGTATTAAAAAAAATTTCACATAGGAAATGATATTATTCCCAAGTAACATTTTAAAGGAACTTTTAAAATTAATTCCCATATAAATTATCTATCATTACAGTTACTCTTTAAGTAATGGGAAAATTATTCAATGTTTTCATTCATATCCATTCTTTGAATGTATTATGTTTTGATTCAATCAAATTTATGAAACTTGTTTCTATTTCATGTTTTATAAATCTTTGAAACCAAATTATTTTCACAAGTATGGTTTAGGATGAAATGATTTTGAAAATCGTCTCTTTATAGGTTTTATGATATGATTTCATGTTTATAATACTCATTTTATTTGATGGGCTAAGAGATTAATATTTATGATATTGTGGATAATGTTTGTTTTATTGAATAATGATATAGGTGGTACCAATATCTACATCCAATACATTTGGGTGAGTATTTATATAATATGATATAGTCATGTATGGAAAATGAAATGAACATAGTTCATTAATAACATATAAGAATATTGGTTTACTTGGTTTAGTAATATAGGGATTGAACATGGGTTTAATCGGTTCAATAATACATGGATGGAATAGTGGTGTACCATGTTTAGTAAAGGACTTTTACTAATAAGATAGTCATGGAAGTGATTCCTTGGATACTATGTTATATAATATTTTTTGTTTATGTGTTCTTTACACTTCAATGGTTTATTCCTATGTTATGATTTCACGGATTATTTCCTTTAATTATTTATTATTCATGTATTATGAATATAAAATATCAATGGAATGATTCCTCTTTATGATCTTTTATATGTAGGGTATGATCTTTTATTTTTATGACCATTTTCTTATACCCTATGATCATGTTTATGCTTCTATATCTCATTTTTTACCCGTACTAAACATTTGAGATCCCAACTTTTAATATTTTCTTCCCCGGGTTATTAATAATAGAATTTTGTTTTATGTGTGTAAGAAGGGTTATTGTCAGAATGATAATAATGGGAGATAATGTATTCCATTTTTGTAACTATATTTATAGTTTAATGTATCTTAAGGCACTAGAATAATACGAATGTTAGGTATATGTTATTTTAATATTTTTTGTTTTCCTCAAATTTAATGTAATGACTTTTTATGTCAAGACCGGGTAGTTATTCTTGTAATCGAAATGAAGGTTTATTTAACCTTTTTTAACTATTATGAGAATTATTTATTGAGGTAACTTGGTATATTTCAGGGGATATGACTATTTATGTCTCTAAGGATATGTATTGGGATGAGTCAACGTTTAAGAAAATATTCTATAATATTTTTAAATGATGGAGTCAGTGGGTTCATAGAAATACATCATTGTATGGATACTATAAGTGGACGTGAATCAGTTATAGATTTACTTCAGAATAACAACATCAACAAGATGCTTCGATCCTATATCGTGGTAATTAGGTACACTATAATGGGAATTATTACAAAATTATACTGACACGGTCCGGGTATATGAACTGGAAATACACAAACTCATCACAAAACATTATAAAAAATTTGAATTGAATTAGATTATGGAAATCCTAGGCTAAACCTTTGGTTTCATGGATGATAGATGGTGTAATAACATAGATATCTTATAAGTGGAATTTAAGGATTATGTGGTTCCTCAATATAAGAATAATATCTTACACTTGTCTTTTGGTTTTAGTAAATGGTGGGAAATGGAAGGAACTGGATTAAATTGAATTAGCTGGGATATTTTCTAATAACAAGTCAAGTGGGATGATAACTCGAATGAAATATATTTTGATCATGTTGAATCAATTTTTGTGGAACATTATTAAGAACAGGTCCCTTAATCGACACTCGGACTCACCATAGAAGAAAAATATGGAAATTTATGAGATATTGGGTAATGAAGACCATGGTGGAAAGATGATTCACATTCATATAAATTAAGAATCAAGAATGAATCACCTATGTGAAGATCTTAGTGTAAAAATAAGAAGAATTTAATATGTAAAAGAAGAACACAAATTATTTGACTTTAATGAATAAATAGAGAGTTCATTTAATTAAATTGATCTGAATTTGGGAATCCCGATGTCACCATTGATGTTTAAGTGTTTTAATTGTTGAATAATTGGTCATTATGCAACTCAATGTTTCAATATGATGTAAGGTGTTGGGAAACACCATGGTGTTGTGATTCATGGTCACATTGATGATGACGGGAAGACATCTAATGAAATGTAAAATGAAAGAGGTATTGTGTATTATTATGAGGTATCCTTGTTAATGAAATTAAGAGGAAGTGTAATAAAAAAATGTGTTTATATATTTGGATTCTAAAATTATGGAACATTATTGATTAAATATAAAATTATTTTTTCACTAGGGATAAAAAAGTTATGTTAAATATTTCTAATGGAATGGTGATGTTATTTAATGAAAATGTGATATTTTGAATAATGAAATATAAATTATGATTTATTTCATATGATAAGAAATTATTTTATGGATATATTGTATATAAACAATTAAATTGGATTGTATAGATTACCACAATAATAATTATGGTTTTGTTGAAAAAATTTGACTATGTGGTAATGGATGATGATTTCACCTTCTCAGATTTAAGGAATATATCTGGAACCATTTGGAATATAAAAGCCTGCATGTTTTCCAGAAGTATATATGGTAATTCAAGATATTACCATGTCTCAAGAGAATATATAATGAGAGTATTCAAATGTTTTGAATGAGATAATGATGATCTATTTTCTGATATACATGGGATCAATGTTAACATGATTTGATTCCATTATATATATTGTTTTTGTTTGTACATATTTGGAAAGGGTTATAAGGTTAACTATTCATGGAATGTTTAAGTTAATACTATAGATGAACTATTTATATATTAAAGATGAATTTCAAACACAAATTGAAATACTATTTAGTCATTAAACTTATTTCAAGTATTAACATCTTATTTATTTTGGGAATTATATTAGTGTTGTTTTAGGAAAAGACAATATGGATGTCGGGTGACAATTAATCATGCCCGACATGTATGTGGGTCTTAAACCCCTGACTGAGGCGCAGTAAGGCATTCACAAAAAAATAGCCTACACAGCGTCCTAGTTGCTGAATAATTATTTTTTATGAATAAATAATAATGATGAGTTAGTAGTCTTACATTTTATGTTTTTAGATTAAGGTATATTTATTTTAAGTTGAAAAATAGTTAATCATTTATATCTTTTATGGGACTTAAGATGTTTTGAAAGTGCATTTTAGTGAATTATGTTTTTAATACAATTTATGGACATTCATTACTAAAGGTAATTGATTAATTAGAAATTGGCAAAAGAACAACCTTAGAATGAGTTTTTATTTAAATATATGATGTGTATTTTGATATATTCTTGGTCAATAAAATAATTACACAATGTTAAGAAAATGATAAAAATAATATTTTCCTCACACCTTAATTTTTTTTGAAAATATATCCTTTTAAAAAACCCTACATTTATGACCATTAACCCCTCATCATTTCATTTATCAATCACTTTTTTTCTGATTAATAAACCCAATCACTCCATCTAAATATATATTATTTTACTCTATATCAAATCTTTACTCCCAACATATGTTATCCTATGTGGAAACCAAGTTATATGGTACCATGGGTAACCATTATTTTTCCAATACTCCTCTTTAAAAATACGATTTAGTGAACATTTTTATGATGATGGTTTCAATAAAAGGAAATACCAAGTATTAATCATTTAATAACCGAGATAAAAGTTGAGGGAAAAAATAATTTTAAGGGGGGTAGAATTTAATACCCCAAGATTTGGTGAATTATTTTCATTCAAATTAATTTATGCATTTAGATACTTTTCATTTCATGTAACTTTGAAAATATATTGTTATATATTAAATCCCTAGTTTATTTGACCTCGTCCACCTCCTTTATACTTTTTTTTACTTTTATTAAAAGATTTGGAAGCTTTCCTTCTAAATGGACTTCTTTGACATATTAATGCAATATTTTTGGGTTATTTTCACAACATGAAACATAAATTTTATCATTATATACATGGAACACCGAGGATATCATTTGTTACCTACAAACACAAATTTTAGTGATGGATTGTGTAACACACCCTACCAAGTGTTACTAAACAATAATATAAAATAAAGAATTTAATAAAAATAGTATAATAATATATTAATTATTTGTTAAATTAGATATTATAAATATTACTAAATAACGTGTGTAAATATATGGTTTTAAATATATAAAATGAATTATATAGTTACTATTATTTAGAAATAAATATATTAACTAACAGAATATAATGGTATTATTTCTATAAAAACGATTATTTTTCTCACAATGTTGTTTTCATCATAATAAATTAAACTAAATATAATTAGTGAGTGATATTGAGTATATATAAATACTATATATTTAATAAAATAATTTTGACATTAATAAAACAATTTTGATATGCATAAGCTCAGCATGAAAACAACCTTATATAAAAAAAACATATATTAATGTATTTTAATAGCCTATTAATAGATAACACATTTTAAATAAAATTATTGGAAATTTTATATATTTAATATGTCAAAAATAAAAATAATCATAATAATCGAATAATAAAAAATAATTTATGATTGATTTTTTACACTTTTTTGTATGTTTTCATTTTTTAATGATTTTTTAAAAATACTGGATATTAATTGAAAACTGATCTTTCATCTATTATATTTATAAGGATTAATTATCATTTAAATTTTAAAAAAAGTTTAATAAGATTATATTTATATCAATAAATAGAATTTATGTCATTATAATAAATATAATGTTGAAATTTACTATAGAAACATTGCAATCATTGGATTTTTTTTTCGTTAAAAACTCCCATTACGGACCCAACAATGAGATTATTTTTAAATATCATTCTAGAACATGTATGAATTTATTTTGTAAAAATGATTCTATATTTTTAATCATAATAATATATAATTTCAAATAATTTAAACATATTTTTGGACAAAAAATATTAGTGAAATAATTAAAATTAATTTCATTGATTAGGCCACATTAAGTGTAACTTAGGACTAAACCTTAAATTTTAAAACCAAAAAAACCTAAAAAATTTTCATGAATCCATTGGATGGATATTTTTCTAACCTATCCTCAATTATATATATATTAACCATTATTTAACCACATTCAATACAAAATATTGTTGGTATATTTTTATTTGAAAAATTTACACCATATTCTACTCCCCCTCTGTCATAAAAGGCCTCATACACTTCCACTTCCTCAAACGCCTAAATATTAATAGGATCAACCTAAATATATTGAATTAACTCCCCCAAATTACCTACCATAGACCATGATCCCTCCCCTTGTACAAAAATCAATCCAAGGAAGCATTTGGTTTCAAACCAAAAGGATTTACATGATCAAGAGGTAACACCAATCATCAAATGCCATTATTTTTTCCAATTAACCAATCCATAAAAATTATCAATTTATGATAATATAATAATACCAATTTAATAAATATTATATAATTTTTTATGTTAATATTTCATCTTTCACTTACACACCTATCCGTATAATGGCTAATAAACATACTATTTATATGTAGGTGGACTACTGCTTCGCAAAACCATGATTGTTCAATATTTTGTTACCACCTCTCATAGAGGAAATGATAATGGAAAAAAATTTACATATTATATATAACATTTTTTATTTATTTAATATTAATTAGTAATTTTTCGACACACATATCTATACAATCCAATTTTTGATAATACGATAAATTTATTTGGGAATGTGTCGACTAAAGCCCATAAAAACGATGTGATTCATTCATACACTGTATATCATTTTTTAGGGATGTATTTAATAAATATATATGATATATATGATATAATTATTCTAATATAATAAAAAAATATATACACACACACAAATATATTTACATGTATTTTACTTTCCTTCTTTCAACATGAAAATTTAACAGAAATAGAGTTCATGTGTATGTACAACAAACCATCTCCATGAATTTTGCATTCCTTTTGATACTGGTATATTATATGGATTATTATTGTATCATCCAGACTATTATGAATGAAACACTGTTTTTTATAGCGTACATGATACACCACATCAATCCTAAATGAACCAATAAATAATTTTATTTCAATGTTACCATCACAACATAGTCGTTGGAATGGTGGGAGTCAACGGTGTTAATTAAATTATGAAATTAGAGTTGACATATGTTTAAATAATGATAAATTTTCCCTAATTAATTAGAATATAGAACAATAACAAATTAAATTTAAATAATATGTTTTTATGGAAAACTACATAAATCAGAATAATTCTGATTATAAATTTAAAAATCTATTTTTTTGGATTATATTAAGAATATATATATGATATATTAAATTTAATTTTTATAATTAATTTAATGTTTTTTATAGTGATTATATAAGAACGAATGAATTTTTAAATATTAAGAAGTATTTTTCAAAAAAAGACATTTTCGTCATAATTTTTTTGGAAAACACATTTTAAATCTTCTTTTTGACAAGTTTTATGTTCTATTTGACATAATAAACATATTATAATAATGTGGGATATAATATTTTACATTGTATAATTGTTTTCAATTATTATACACACTTTTTTAATGAATAATAAAAAGTACTGAGTTTTAAATCAAAATCAGTTTTCCATCTAATTTAATTATATTGTGATATTGTACTTTGAATTGGTTTTAGAATGTAAATATAGTAATTTTTTTAATTTAATCCTACATTGGTAAATGTAATCAGTTAAAATTTTAAAATAGAACTAAAAAATTTTCAAAATTTTGAACATTTAACCTTAAAAACATACTTCTGCATTTTGTCTACATAATTAAATATAAATATAATAATTCAAATATTGTGAATTTTATTTAAAAAAATGGATTGGATATTTAAAATAAGATGTCCTATATTAGGATTTATGGTATATTTCATTTTTTGTTTAAAAATATAAACATGGATTAAAAAATACTTACAGTGGTATTTCTAAAAAAAAAAAAATTAAAAATAAAAGGGATAATTTTTAAAATACAAAAAACCTTCAACATTTAAAGGTTTTTGGGATATTTTATCTAATCTATCTATCATACACAACTATAATTTAAATTATAATTCATTGAAATTAATAGCACCTCAATGTGGGTTCTTTTAAATATAAAATAATCAATAATTTAATAACTTGAACCCACAAATCCTTGACTATAAATAACACCACTCACCTCCCCATATCCACCCAAAAAATTCATTTAGATCATAAAATCATTAACCAACACTATTCTCCTCTCTCTACCCATATCCATGTAATTATAGTCATAACAAAAGTACAAATCCAATGCCCTCAAGGGTCTTTTAAGGAGGGGATATTCAAGAGGAAATTTTCCAAATGTAATTCTCTTAATTTCATGTCTTTTTATGCTTTCTCCTTTCAACATTCACACATATATGGAATAAGAATCCATAATCATTTATATAATGGAGTTTTAGTTTTCTTATGGAATATATCTTATCCATTTCATTCCTCACATCCTCTTATTAAATGAAAGTAATTTTTTTGGCATGTTATGTGTGTTAATCCCTCAGTGAATTAAGTTCTTCCAATTTTTCCATTACTTCCATCATGGATGGAATTTTAGTTTTTTAGGAAAAATAATATAATAATTTTTATTTTAGAACTTATTTAATAGTTTGAATGTGTTATATTAAATGTACCTCCATGATTTACATATTGTGGTTATATAACTACATGGTTTGGGGACGTGTGGACTATCGCAGCCTCAAAACGATGTGATTCGTTCACATATAATAGAGATTGTGTAAAAGAATACATTATTAAAAATATATTACATAAATGGAATATTAATTATACTATAATGATATTATATATATACATATATATCTATATATATACATATATATCTATATATATTTCATATAATTTCGTTGTTTAATATGATAAGAAAAACAAAAATTGCATTCATATGTATGTAAGATCTACTCTCTCCTTCAACAGTGTTTTTAGATGTCATAATAGATTTTTATAAATATATATATAATTAATATTTATGATATTTATATCATGTTTTATATTCTATATATGATGGACATATGGTTACATGGACTATTGGAATCATATAATGTTCATTTTAATCTCACGTACAGAATATCGACAAAGAGTCCCACATGAACATAAATAATTATTTAAATAATATAATATTGTAATTAATGACATAAAATTAATAATAAAAATGAAAATATATTGAATAATATATAACTTAATTTATGGTTCTTATTCAGGAATATCAGAGAACAAACAAGATGAGTCATTCTCAAGGTAAGGGAATTTTATAACCCAATTTCCATTATATGGGTTAAACTTATACTTATTAGTTATTTCAATCATTTATTATGTGTAAAATGAATTTAAAAAATGAAATATTTTATTTATACATGTTTCATGTGGATTTATAGGGAAGTCTCATAATACAACTATTTTATTAAAAAATTATATTTTTAATAGAATTCGTCTCAGTCTCCATTAATTGAGGAAAATACACCACCTAAATTTATGAGGTGTATAAATAATTTATTTTCTATGTATTTTCGTATTGAAAATGGATTTAATATTTTAATTTAATAAAAATAATTTTGAAAATGGATTTACTATCTGGTGTTTCTAAAAATGGTTTAGAAAATGGATTTACTATTTTGATATCTGGAAATGATTTCATGTGATTGCAAATGTTATTTTTTGAGTGAAATGTTGATAATTGAAATATTTTATATTTTAGGATAATATAATGGCACTTGTAAATTTTACTGGAGGTAATGTGACAAACTAAATATGGTTGATTCTCTATTAAACCAATAATTGTTGGTTACATTATATCCTCTAATAAATTCGGTATGGAAGTTAGTTATATGGATATTATATTTTTTTAGAGTAATATGTGTTGAAATCAGCCACATGGTTATTAAATTTAATTATGATTATGTCTCATGTTACCTTTATATTTTATAAGGTTTTTTCTAAGGTTTTTATGGAAATATTTTTTTTACAAAACATTTACTCAATGGGATTTTATTCAAATCAATGTATTTAATACTTCATAATCATGAAATGTATTAATTTATGATAACATATTCATGGTTTACATGTTTTCACATGACTATGATTTTTATTTCATTGTTTATCCATTAGTATGATTTTTATTGTCATCCCAATTTATGATATTTTTTCAAAATATTTATCATATAATAGATTCAATGATGGGATCATGGAATAGTGTTCACTATTTAATGTGAAACAAAAGTTTGATTATTGTTAATTTGTTTTGATTTATGATAATAATGGATAGTGAGTAGAAGGGTCCAATTTGTAATAATTGAGATTATTTATATGAGTTTCGGGCTAATTAAATATATTTCTAAACAATTAGAGATACTCAATTTGAAATAAATTCAAATAAGTGACTTAACTTATTATTATGCAGTGTCTGAGTCTCAGGCCTTATAGTTGGCATCAGAGGTCGGTTTTGATATCTTTATAGGTTATGGCGTTATTTAATCATATGTGTTGAGTTATATATAACCACAATGGTTATCATATTAAAAAGATTAATACTTATTTATGATAATGTAAATTAATATGAGATAACATAAATATGGATATTTTAGTGAGTATATTCTTTGTAATATAATATATAATAAATTTATTTTTTAATCACACTAACCTTTTTTTATTTGAGTAAATTGATGAATCCAAAAGGAACCAAAGTATATAAAGGAAATAATTGTGGTTCTAAGAATAAGATACCAAATGAAATGGTAGCTACAATGTGAACTCTACTAGTTATTGTAAAAAAAACTATATGTAGTAATTGTTAATGTCATAAACCATGGTTATTTTTCATATGCATCATTTATGGGAGAAATGAATCATTGTGGAAGTGGAGGTAATAATCATAAAGGTATGTATATTAAATGATTCATGTGTAGATAATGTGGAATTAGAAATGTCATAAAATGGTTTAAGGGGAAAGCAAGATGTTATAGATGCGATAATGAAGGTCATTAAGCAATAACCTTTAAAGGAAAAAAAGAATTATTCTATTGAATCTAGGAAAGGGGAATATGTTATTCCCATATAATAAATTGAATTTTTTAAATTTGTGGAGTATTGTCTTTATGATTTTTTTTTCTATGAAGATGGATCAAGAATGGGATCAGTACAACCATACAAAAATATGTTTAATAAAAACTAATTTTATTCCAATTTCTGATGAGGAAATTGAAAATGAAATATGAAAGGTATTGATTATTTCATGGACCATGTTTTGAACATATTGACTCTTAATACATTTCTTATGTGTCTTATTTTTGGAATAAGATGGTAATGAAAGCATAGGGTTTCATGAATAATCCTAAATTATTAAACAAGTCTACATATATGGTATTTAAGAGATCTATAGGATAATGAAATGTTAAAAAGTATTGACACTTTTTTAATGATAGGAGTATCTTTGAAGACTTTATTTATTTTTTGATATATGTAACTCTTAATTTTCATATATGAAAATTTTATTTGAGGAATAATTATAATTTATTTTTTTGAAATAATTTTAAAGGTATTGATAACATTTATGGCTTATATGAGCATTATTTTTTTTGTGTTAATTTTCGGCTATTACTTTTTGGGATGAAACATATAGGTATAATAAATTATTTGAGGTTAAATCTTGTTATGATTTAATTTTAGGATAATATATAATTTTGTTATGGTTATGAGAATTTTATAAAGGATAACATATAGGATTGGTGACAACCTATTACACTAGACAAGGCTGCAAGAATTGAATCCCCAATTAAAGGCTGATAAGTGTGCATTGCCTACCACTAGCACAAATGAAGACCCAAGTAAGTTTGACATTTTCAATATAGGTAATTATTTTATAGAATAATAATAAGTTTATTTTGGGACCATATGTTTTATCAAATTTATATCATTGGTACTATAAAATGGTTTGATGTTTAATTGATTAAATTTATTTTTGGAGACCTTCACAATTTTTGGAAACCTATATTACCACAGAAAATTGAATTAAATTGGAATATACTTGGGGAGTAGTGGTTTAATTTAATTTTTGAATAATATAGGTTATTATTGGGGACTTATGGTAATTCATGTTGTATATGGAAATAATTAGCCTATATGGGAGAATATTTGAATTTGGAATTTACATTTTTGGTATTAGACGTTAATATTGATTGATTTAATTTATAGATTAATGTTAAAATTTATCCGTGAAGACTATGTAGTCAAATTATACTCAGTTTTAGTTTTAAGACGTAGTTATATTATTTTGGAGGTATTTTAAGTATAATTATTTGTTAAATGGACTATGTTTATCCTATGTAATTACTGTTGAATTTTGGAGCATAAAATGAGTTTTCCATCATCTAATGAAATATTGTAGAGAATTATTTTATATTATCCAAACCATATTGGTTTTAGTTAGTGATTAAAGATATGAGTAATATATATTTAATCATATCTATACTAAATTATTCTTTTGATGTTGATTCTTTTGATATAGGCATAAAATATTCATCTTGAATACTTATTATTTTGATAAAAAGATGTGTAGTTTGTGGAATATAACAAATAGATTAATATCTACTTTATATATATATATATAATTTTTTATGTCATTATTAAATTTAGTGAAAATAATTCTAAAACTCTAGGTATAATATCATGAATTAAAATAAGTCATCTCAGTACCTTCTTTTCCAATGAATCAAATGGTCCCTTAGATCATTGCAGATTTATAGCATTGTGATAGTTTGCATTTTTCTGAACATGTTTTCTATCCCTCTCCAAGAAGAACATGATTGTTATTTTTTCTTTTATATCCTGTTTTTCCAACATGGATACCCAGTATGTGTTATCTCATGTGATCTTCATACTTCCCTTTTATATCTTTGGATGTGGTAGATTTATAAATCATTTTTTTGATTTGGGATTACAACAGTGTTATTTTGTGAATTCATAACGTAGTTTCCAAAAAATAATTCAAATTCTGAGGGGGAAATATCCAAAATAATACATAATTTAACATCCCATGTATTAATAAAGAAACATTATTTTTGATAGTGTATATGATACACCACATCGATCTTAGACTAAAAAAATAGATATTATTATTTGAAATTTACCATTATAACCTAATTATTTGAATAGAGGGAATGAATTATATTAATTGAATTATGAAAAATGGATTACATATTTTTATATAATGATTCAGTTGTTACCATATTAATTATAATAGGAAATAAAATCAATTTGAATATAAAGGATGTGTTTTTAATGAAAAACTATTTAAATGAGACTAATTTTTATTATATTATAATAAATCAATTTTTTAATTATAAAAATAAAAAATATATAATATTTTCAATTTACTGTTTATAATTTTATTTTATTTTTCTATAAATTATATTATATAAAATTCCATTTTATTTATAAAATATGTATTTTTCAAAAAATTAATTTTTGTGCCTTTTGATGGAAAATCCATATTAAATATAATTTTTTACAGTTTTATAATTTATATTTAAAAAAAACTTTTTATTTGTAAATTGGACCTAATATTTTACTTTGGATTTATTTTTGGTATCTATATACTAATATTCATTTTTAAATGAATAATGAAAAATACTACATTATAATTCATAATTTATTTTTTGTCTTATTTATTTATATATTAAAATTGTTCATTTAATTTTTTTTGGTGTGTATTTAATTTTTTATTTTAAAATTTAATATAATTTACTTAATTATAATTTATTTCAAATTTAAATAAGTTATAAATACATTTCAATATTTGGAACATTTCACTTTAAAACCCTGATTTTCTATTTTTTCAGTAGAATTAATTTTAAATATAATTCATAAAATTAGGTGAAATAAATTGTTAAAATGTATTAAATATTTGAAATAATAAGCTGAGAATCATGTTTTATTTCCAATTTCATATTTATGTGTAAAATTGCTATGGGAAAATCATTATTGTAGTATAGGTAAATAACGTTATACATGTATGTTAAAAGTGTTATGGCTTAAAATAACTACATACTACCAAAGTTAATGGTTTATTTATGTGTGTATTGACCCTAACCAGCCTAAAACATTAAATGAATGTATAATTAATTTAACATACTTCCAAATTAGCGTTGTTTATTTTAAATATAATATACTCAATAATTTAATAACTTTAACCCACCTCTCCTCATGTATTAATACAACCCCTCGCCTCTCCATTTCGAGCCAAAAGGCATTGTAATTACACAAATATCATCCTAATAATCTCTTACGTACACTACCAATTTAAAATTGATTTTGGGATCAAAAAATGTACATATCCCTGGTCCTCAATGGTCTCTCCAGGAGGGGATATTGATGAGGCAATTTTCTCAAAGTATCGCTCATAATATCTTTAATTTATCTACTTTTTCCCCTCTATATTCATCCATAATTGCACTATAAACAAATAATCACTTATATACTAGTGTTTTGTTTTTCTAACATAATATTTCATATCTGTTTAGTTTTTCACCTACTCTTATTCAATGAAATGAAATTTGTATCGATGTTATGCAGGTTAATAGCCTCTATGAATAATGTTTTTTCATTTTCCATTACTGCCATCATGACGAGTCATAAAACTATTTATCAGGAAAAAAATATTCTAATATGTATATTATAATCTATTTAGTTTTCTAAAAAATATATATTAAACATACCTTCATGATTTCCATATTGTTGTTATAAAAAAAACATTTTTTTGTGGATGTGTGGACTATTCCCTCCTCAAAACGAAATGATTCGTTCACACATCACATGAAATGTGTTAAATAATTTTAAGTAAAAATTTGTGATATAATATAAATATTAATTATAATATAATGGTATTACATATATATACACATATATTTTATTTAATTTCATTCTTGAATATGATATGAAAAAAGAAAAATAGCATTCACACATACCTACAGCCAACCATCTCCATCAATGTTGTAAGAACTGGTGTTTTTAGAATGGGTCAAAATCCCGATCCTGTCTGAAATTATTGACTTGTTTTTGGGGAAAAACTGGTAAAAGTTGGGGAGGTCATGCGGGTGCACATGGTTGGCGCACGATCTGAACAAACCGTGCGGGCAAGTTGTGTGAAGTCCTAGGGTGAGACAATAGCAACCACACTGTTGGCGCACGGTTGGCGCACGGTCTGATAAAACCGTGTGTACAAGCCATGTGATGTATCTAGGTGAGGTAGTGGCAACCACATGGTTGGCGCACGGTATTTTATATCATGTGGGGTAACTATGCAGCCACTTTAATTTAGGATTTATATGTTTTGGGCCACTTGGGGTTTCCCATTCTTCTCTCTTTTCTTCCTCCCTCTTGTGGCATGCATGGGGAGAGCGGACTAGACATTCATATCTTCCCTAGATCTTAATATGAACACTATTTTGAATGTTGTTTGATCCGTTAGAACCCCCTCGATATGGCCTTGATTCCTCTTAAGTTGTTCTTCTGGATTTCTTTTCTATAATGAGTTATATATGATTGAGTGGTTTTCATTATTTTTTAGATCTATCGATTTTTAGAACCAATTAGAGGCTACTATCAGAGGAGTAAAATCGTACTAGTGTGAGGTAGGTGGTGCATACCTCTTTATGTGTTTTCATGGTCAATTGGGTAGCACGGCCTACGATGCATTTTTCGGGTATTTTGAGAGAGACACTAATTTATATGTTACTACTTCATTAAATTTCTTATTAGACCTATGGGATACCTTTGTGTATGACTTTTTGTCAAGTCTTGATTGATAAGGGCCAGGCGAGAGGCCTTTCCTCACATCAAGCATTTTGGTCGGGGTTTCCAAAATGATAATACTGGAATTGTATTGGTTTAAACTGTAAGGTTTATTTATTTAAACCTTGATATGATTTTTTGGAGACCGTAGGAACATCAGTACTGTTATGGGACAACACATTCTTACTGAAATTCATCTCTTTAGATGGGTTTTCTTGTTTATGTGTTCTGTTTAATTGTGTTATATATGTAATTGCTGAATTTCATATACTAGAAGCTTCGAGTTGTGCTTGGTACTGTTAAGTGATTCTGATCGTAGGTTGGTATTGGAACAGGGTCATATCGGGTGGTTCTTACCATGGGATTGGATGTCATTGATGTCGGCTGGAGGCAGCACGACTTTCAGGATGTGCATGGCTTGTGTTACTTGAATGGAGAGGCCATTAGACTTGAGCCGCATGGTCATAAAAAGACAAGGTTTCATATGTGTGGTGGCTTAGGTACTATTTTTTGTGATTACTGCTCACCCGGAACATTGAGTAGTGTGCACACATAGATACTCTGTGATGAGGTGGTTTTGACCACTCATGTGGGTATAGTCCCTCGTAGATGCAGTTTAAGTAATTTGGTTTGTGGTGGTTTCCATAGGAAGCCACATGGGAGTTAACGAGACTAATGGGGATAGATTTGATGCTATCAGGTTAGGGGCTGTGGCTCACTATTATTTGAGGGCACAAATTGTTGTCCTTCCGGTAACATATTTGAGGCTGGAAATCATCGTTACTACGGTTACTTGATTTTGGGGAAACTATCGCTCTCCCTCTGGTTACTCTTTAGAGGGTGGATATTGCCACCCCTCCGGGTACTTAATTTGAGTGAAGGTATCTTAGTCCCTTAGTTTACTTATTTGAGGGTGGATATCGCCGTCCCTCTGGTTACTTGATTTGAGGGAAGGTATCGCAGTCCCTCCGACTTTTTATTTGAGGGTAGACATCGTTGTACCTTTGGTTATTTAATTGAGGACACACATCACTGCTCCTCCGGGTTACTTCATGGGTGTGCCTTCGGGACATTGGTACATGAGGCATGATGTGTTTGGATGCAGAAGGTTCTATATTACTATTCTTGAGTGTGCATTCAGGATGTCGGTACTTGAGACACAAGATTTCTGGTGGCACATGGTGCCGGTTTACAGAACAGAGATTCTGGTTTTGGCCAAAACAGGTGACACTGCATGGTAGTCGTTGAGCACCAGTGGAGTTTTTATTTATTTGTGCATCATACTATTTATTGTTTTCCATATAAATTTATGCTTTCTTAGACACATATATTAGGTACACACCATTGGGTGGTATCCTATAGAGATTCATCTCATACCCTGCGTGGGCCCTTCGGGACACGTGCAGACTTTACGGATTTACGAGTCAACAAGATGCCAGCTTCAGGAGCTAGGCAGCATTAGCTGTTTCATGTATATGTAATGGACCTTGAGGACTTTCCTAGATGGAGTTTATCTTTTTTGGTTTCTTTTCCTATAAAATAATGCTTATTTTTTATGAATCTATAGTTGGATAGCTATTGGCACATTTTTATATATAAATACATCGATGATCTGTTTTGGATTCTTGTTTATTGTTCAGTTCTAGTTACAAGTGGTGTTCATCATGATGTTCTTTTTACTTTATGATGTTGTTGTTATATTTATTACATTTTTTGTTTATCTATATTGAAGGTGTTTCCACTCTGCGGGTCTGGATCTAGTGTGCTGAGTTATTCGTTCTATATGATCATTATTATTATACTCGGTATAGTACCATTATTATCCTTCGAGTGGGTATAGCCTTCCCACTATACCTATAAGAGCCTCTCTCATAGTTGGAAGCTTTTTGAATTTGGGGAGGTGTGCCTAAGTTAGTAACACCTGACCTTTTTATCACTACTCGGGTGGCTGGTCGTGTTAGGGTCCTTACAATGTTGTCTCAGAGGAGTAATATATAGGGATTTAGTAGTCGTGTTCTGCTGGCTACTAATGAGTTTGAGAATTATATTTTTATTTCTGTTTGTTTTATAATTTGGGATATGGTAAACTGGAGATTGGTTGTTACTGGAACTGGGTTCCTAGCTTATGCTTGGGTGCTTGTAGCCCCAGGTATGACGGATGGACCATGTTTCCATTGATGGGAATTACTGTTTTTTCTTTTTTCTCAGATTACATTTTACATGATTTCCACCTCAGTGGCTCACTTTGTGTGTGATGTTATGGATTGTGATGTGTGACCCTTGACCCTGTGTGGTAAGAGATAATTGGACCTTGACCCAGTATGGCATGGTTTGTTGCTTGGTTTTTGATAGGCATGTTTTATGGTATTTCAATTTCCCAACGGAACATATGCTTTGTGATGTGATAATTCCTTGTGAATAATATCAAATGGAATTCTATGTATGCTTCAAATGTGAATAGGTTAAATTCATGAAAGAAATGCTTAATGATTACAATGTGTTATGTCATGCTTGGTATATTTGTATAATTTCAAGTGCCATGAGTAATGTCCCCATTTTTCAAGGTTCAATATGGAAAAAATTATGTAATATTTATATTCAAAGAATTATAATTAAATAATTAATATAATTTTATTTTTAAATATATAATTACAGTTATTGTTATTTTTATGTGAAAGTAATATTGTCGCTTCAATTAGGTGGTAGTACATACGTCCAACAATGATGTGTTAAATTTTATATCTGTGAAATAGTAATAAAAAAATATATTTACATAAAGGTTATTATGATATTAATATCATAATTATTTAATTTTTATCATATATATATATACTAAACCCATCATTAATGCACTCAATGTAATGTGTGAATGAATCACGTCACGTTGAGGAGGCAGGAAACCACTGGTCCACAAAAGAAATTTTTTTATTCCAAACATATAAAAAAAATTATGGCATATTATAATTAAATAAGAATTAATAAATCATAAATATTATAAATTTCAAATCTAAAATTAATATTTCCTTTATTATTCCCAACCATTAATGGTGGTAATGGATTAAGAAATGACATTTGTTCGCATGGTGGCAGTCATTCATTCCTAAGAACAGTGATTGCTTATCCCAATTTATAGACATGTGTTTTGGTGTAGGTTGTACCCTGTAGATAAAATATATATGTATATTTATTGAGCTATGTATTTTATATAATCATTTAATAAAAATATTTTATGTTTTGGGGAAAACAAAAAATAGAAATGTTTATCAATGAACGTTCTATATATTTTGGGTAACTTCTTTTGGTTTCCACAAAATCTCATACATCATTTTTTTACATCCCAAAGTGATCATTTTAGGATAATAGGAAGGAATATTTTTGTTTATATGGGTAGGTCAATGATGATAAAAAATTATTTATTTGTATAATAAAATAAGAAGGGGTGTGAATTCAATTTTATAAAATATGAGTGGAATTGTTGTAAATTTAAAAATGTAAACACTATTGGGAGGTCTCATTCAAATAATGGGCATCCTAAAATGATAAAAATTTTATAAAATACTGTATATGATTTAATTATCTCAATTCATTGGGTATTAGACTCTTCTAGAATACATTATCACAATTATTATTAAAATTTACCCACTATAAAAACTCATTTTACATTAATGTTTTTAATTAACTTTCATTGGTTTCACTAATAATTTCTGGTTAATAAAAAATATGAATTAATATAAAATAAATATTATTATAATTAAAATTATTTTATTAATTTTTACAAATTACATGAACGTAAGTGGCATTAATTATTTTTAATTTTCTTTCATTAGTGGAATGACAAAGAGAATTTTTAATATCTACCTTTTCAATAGTCTGCCATGTTTTTATATATAAATATTATATAAAAACGGTCCCAATGAACTAAATTGAATTAATTTATATAAAATTGATCTAATTTAACAATAAAAATAATTCAAAATATCATTTATAAATTAAAAAAATTAGATGAAATTGTAGTTTTAATTTAAAATTATGTATTTTTATGTATACATCCAAATATGAAAATTCTAAAAAATAATACCAATGAATCATCAAATGTAAATTTTGATATTATTATTTCAATAAATATGTTTTTTCAATATAATATTTTAAATATTACAATATTTAGTTTTTATCATTTCTTCTATTAAATATTAAAAAACTATTTATTAACAAAATATAACATTTTATGTTTATAATAGGATTTGGTCTTATTTTATTTCTATAAAATTTAATGGATAAATTTTAAGAAATTTAATTAATATATAACATATAAATTTCTTCATGATCATTTAGTAATAGTTATTTTGTTAACATATTATGAAAAAATTGATATATTGGCATATGAATCATTTTACATAAAACAAATTTTAATATTAACATTGTTTTTTAAATTTCTATTTAACTATCCAGCCAGAAATTAGGTATAAAATTTTGTAAAACCTTATATACATAATTTATATTTCAATATATTCTCCCTCCATTCTAACGTCTATGTAATAACTATCATACTAATTATTAATTGTATATTCTTCTTCTCTAAAACATGGTCTTTAACGTAACATAAATAATTGAAGAACCCCAATATTTTTTGAAATAAAGATAAAAAATATTTTATTATAATATAAAATAAACATTGAATTTTGTATAAATCAATTTGTAAAATAAAATAAGTAAATTTTAATGATGACAATTTATAAATTCTCATGATGTTATAATGATAATTCCGTTTAACTATCCACTATTAAGGTGTGGTGTCCCTGATTTATCATGAATAACATCTCTTCGTATACTATTTCCTAGAATTGGATGCTAAAAAAATTCACTCTATCTCACATATTCAGGGAAATTATCAATTTTTTAATCATAATGGCATATATTTAAATTCTAATAGATGTGTATGATGTTTAATTTGGCTAATCATGCCACTATAAGGCTCTATAAATATAATGTGGTTCCATTTATAATAATTCTTGTCACCTTATCTCCCCCTATAATTATTTTTCAAAATATATAATGGCTACCTAACAACCCGACATTAAAACAATGAATACATTGGCTAAGACAACCACAAGTAAAGAATAACATATAATTGGAAAATATATAACCATGATAAATTCCCCATTCTATGAAAAAACAAAAAATTATTATAGATAATGTATGACATTAAATTGAATGTGATCATTCCATTGTCTATGAAATTTTACTCAAACAATATACAATAAGGAAATGAATAAAAAGAGATCTAAATTCGTTTATCTTGATCTACCTTTAATAAGATAACTATGTAAATGAAAAAAATTATATACCATTGGATTAAACATATTACAATTTTGGAAGACAATTATAAATTATGTCCTATGATGATAAAGACGTTCAACCATTAGCTCATCTACACCAACATCATTATATGGGATGAAGCAATACATAAATCATTCTCAGAAGTTGACATAGTCAATCACACAGGATAAAAAAAAATTGAAATATTCTTAATTAATAATAGAAAAATCTAAGGGCACATCACAAAATGGATTTAATGATGTTGGAATAGATATATTATTTACTCCAAGAGATGGAAGGAAAAAATTAAAATGTGATGGGTTATCACCTATAATATTTAAGATATGAACCTCTATCGCTGGGGATAAAGCCATGTTCTTGGAGTTGAGATAAATATAAAAGAAAACATAGAGTCACCCTCAGTAAAATATGAATGGTTGGTAGAAGGTAACATTTCATGGTGTGACACCTCAAAAAATATACTCTAAAATCTGATTATATAAAAATTTTCTTTATATACGGGAATCATTACCACATATAAATTCCTCTAGAAAACTACTCAATAATTTTTTAACTAAAAGTAAATATTGTATTTGGTTCATACTATAGACCCATTGGTTTTATGTAATTTTAGAAATGAGAAAAAATAGTAGTTATTAATTCATATTTATTTTTCACCTAATGGAGAATTTCTCCACTATGAACCAAACTAAACAATTCTTGAAAAATCATGAAAATATCATACAATATTTTACAAATGTTATATATTTCTAAACATGTAATGTGTAAACAATTGTAAATATCATAGGGAATAAAAACATAATAAATAGTGGATCCCAAACACGTAATTATTGAAACATATAAAATATGATATCATAAAATAAACATGGAATAAATATTGTGGATAGAGTTGGTAAATTACATGAATCCACAGTTAAAATGAAATTGGGAGCATTATATATCCATGAAAATAAAATATTACATGGATATCCATGATAATTATATCAGGATTATATAATACATAATATTTTACATAAAAAATATGTTTTCTAGGCCTTGTAAGAACACACTAAATTCTCATGGAAATAGGACTGCACCAAATTCTTACACATTTTTCTCATTAGTAAAATTGACTCATTAATGGGATATATAAATATTGTCTCCACTGATTACCATGTTAATTTCACTTATTCAAATAATATTTAAAAAAATTGTATAAGATTATGTATTTTACCTTTAGATAAATTACAACCTGTCTATTTATATAATGAAAAATATGGACTATATAATGAAAAATATGTACTAAAAATACATGATAAACATGAGTTAATTGTTATTGATCATCAATAATTTCATTATAATTTATCGTTTCAAAATCTATGTGATATGATCAAAATCCATCATGAAAAAAATATTTTTTATGAAATAACAAATAGTTAACTTCATTTTAATCATCTATATTGGAATATCAATATAAAGTAAGATATTACTTTTTCTATTGTCAATAAAAGGGATAATGTTATCCTAAACCATAAAATGGGAATATTTGGATGGTTTTAGAAGAAAATAACCCTTGTGTTATAATGGAATCATTGATGGATGTTGATAATGATGAAAAACAACCTTACTATATATATCTTGAATGATAACACCCAGTAAGGGATCAATAATTTGATTGTTTTGTTACCAGATTATTCTCCACAAAATAAAAATTTATATTAGAATATAAATAATTAAATAAAAACACTACCATGGTAAATAATTTTTACAATGAAATGGGAAATATATTTGATAATATAACAATGTTTTTTGAAATCATTTTAAATAATTAATTAAAATATAAACTTACATGTTTCTATCAATGGAATAGTTTGAATTGGTGGAAATAATGATTTAAAAAATCAATAATTTTAAAAATAATATGTTATAATGGTTTAATTAATATTTATAAATATTATATTGATGACATGTATTGATGAAAGGAAAACATAATAATGTAAATGGAAATACACCATTTTCTTAATTTCAAAATACCATTTATGAAAATTTTCATTGTATGATGAATTTGAAAAAAATCATTGCTATTAATGAAATGATTTTTCAAATGTCAAATATATCTGAAAATATAATAAATTATTATTTTGTGATAAAAAAATCATTGAAAAAATAATTTCATAGAGATAAAATATAACACAATCCAATGAGGCCTCATCTATCAATATCCCTTTCAGGAAACATAATCCATAAAGAATGAAAAAATTGAAATCGGGATTATATTGTAAAATTTTAGAAAATGATATAATCTAATATAATACAATAAATGGGAATATTTTACCAAACATTTATGATATATGATCATGTGAATGATCATTAAACAATGCATAAAAAGTGAGTTGAACAAAATTATTTTCACTAGGGTAACACTTGATTCAAAATATTATTGATGAAAATATTTATATTTGATTTATATTAACCTGTTAATTATATGTATATAACATATTGGTTATTCATGAGATTTTAAATTACTCAAACACATTATAAATGATACACGGGGATTAAGATGTAATATGTCTTAAAGAGACATAATTAGGGCAATGAAAAGTAATGTGGTTTGAGTGACAATTTAATAAAAACCCATTCAAAGAGTGAAATTATAATTGATGATAAAAAAATGTCATTAAATCATTATTAATGATGTGATATACACAATAGGTAGTATATACACCGAATAAATCTAATTACGTTGATAATTTCAAATGCATCAAAAAGAGAAGAATGTGAGATGTAAACCATTTCCTTGGCTAAGATTCGTTCTTAACATGCATCAAAAATCCTAGACAATTATGTAATGATGAATACATAAAAAAGGAATGACCATGTAAATAATTATGAAAATATAAACTCCTCATTTATAATCATCCAATGCACATGTATATATGTGTGTATTGTTTTGTGTTTGTTTTTACTTATTTAAAACTTTATGTGTATGTAATCATTGTGACATTGATATTTTTCTATTAAATATGTTTCGGTATAAATTATGATTCTTCTATAAATAATTTTTAGATTATATAAGATACTATAATATATGATTCAATATTGTTTATAATATTATAATTTCGTTTCATTGTGTTTTAATGATTCATTATGTTGAAATCGAGGGTTAACTTTTTTTTGGTGATTCATAATTAATGATGGTTGAAATTCTAATTAAGGAGTAATTTGTTTATGAAAAATTTTCAAAACAACATAATAATATTATTCAATATGTATATCATATTATACCAGGTGATATTTTTCCTTATCCGTACGTCATATAAATGTGTTGTACTACTATAGATGGCAGTTTATCCCCGCCATACATGAATCTACCAAGATTGAGGGATGGAAATGGGGTGGTTTCATTATAATAACAATATATCAGAGGCCTAATGATATTATTATATATATAATAGTGTTTTAATTTACCATTATGATGATATATAATAATATTTAGAAAATATGAAAAATGTTATTTAGTGTGAATAACAATATTTTCTTCTTAGTATTCGATTTCTTTAATGTTAATATTTGATTTGTCACATATATATAATATTAATTATTAAATACCAATATATTATTAAATGAATATAAATCATGAAATAAATATCAAATCTATTCACTAATACTATTCAAAGAAAAACAATTTAAATTTAGTGATAAAAATGAAAACTAGTGTTCATTGAAGCGGTAGTCAATGCACGATAATGTGATGTGTTTCTTTTTAAATTGAATATGATAAAAAAATCACGTTAGTACCATTTATATAATAAACATATTTATTTTTTATTTTAATAATTTATTATAGAAATATAGTTATAATGGGTTGAGAGTAGGGTGTATGAGATAAATAACGGACAAAAATAAAATGGTATGTAATAAATAGGCTGATAAGTTGGATATTCCCATGAAGTATCCATTGGAAATAATGGACATGTTGTACTTTTTTAGGATTGGGGATTAAAACATGTAAATGGGATTTAGTTAACGATAATTGTGTAGAATTTTTGGTGAATTTGGATGTATAGATGGGGGTCCATGTGGGAGGATGTAATCTCCAAATATTTCGAAATGGGGGAAAATCATTGGAATATAATGTTAGGTATATGATAAGAATGTAATTTTGGGAGAGTTATTTTAGTTAGGTTGATATTTTTTCGGTGATATGTATGGATATGTTTTTCATATAGACTAGTAATATCTTGGATTTTATATGAAATTTGAATGATTACAAATCCGAGATACCTCATTTACCAATTTTACCCGTACTAATCTTGATTAAAATTTGGCCATGTTATTTATTTTATTACTATTAATATTAAATAGACCATAATAGAATAACAACATGTTAAATCAATATTTGGGATTCATTGAAAATAATTAAATTTCTTAATATGATGGAATTATTATTTAAATTAGATAATATGATAAATGAAAATCGGTTTCTAATGAAAACTAACATTTTATATATTATGTAATTATCAAATTTAAAAAATTAACTTTAAATGTTTATCATTAAATTTAGGTGTTTAAATATCATATTATGTTCAATTACTGATTTAATTTTATGTTCTTTATTATGATAAAATTAATATAACTCCTATAAAATGTATTCTCTGAAAAATACAACGTTTGTGATGACCCGCCTTCACCAAGATGAGGGATGGTACAGAAAACTACAGGACCCTTCCATCCGTATGTTGAAAGAGATATAATTACCCCTAATTCCTGCCTCCAATAGTCCCTAGAGTGGATACTTGCACTAAGGATATAGAATCAACCATAATATAGAAGGCATTACCCATTTTTTTTATTTAGTATGACAGTGAGATATGATGGTAAAAACACAAAAAACTCCAAAATTTAAGGAAAATATAAAACCAAAACCCATTATTATATGAATTTTCATTGATAAAACCATACAAGTTCATGAAAAACTAAAATTGGAAAGTACCAATAGATATAAAACAGCAACAGAAACTTCCCCTACATCTGAGATAATATAGTCTTGCATGGTCCCCGATGTCCTATTGGAAACTTGAATGCAATTTTATTTATGTTGGGTTAGTATATAGGTATACTGATTAGGGAATACCAAAATATCTCATGAAAAATTGGGGAGGCATTCTAATGCACCGTGTGAAAAAAAGAGGTAACCAAAGCTCCTATCAAAGAAACCATCCACCCAACCTCCCAATGTCACAGTCCCAATATAACACAAGTCAGGTAATATAATAGTAATAGAACATTGATTTTTGGGTATCCCACACCACATTTCCAATGGTTATTGAAGATATCTTATGCATCATACCTCTCTCTCTCCATTTTCACTATAGTCCCACTACAATCCCAACAACAACATTATGGGTATCAACAACCACATATCCTACCCATAGATATCTAGTCTACCACAACCACTCATCCCACCTACAAACACCTGGGCCACCACAACCATACTTTCCACCCACAGAAATTTGTGCCACCACAACCATGCATAACCATGCCCACAATCACATGGGCCAGAACAACCTCTACCACACCCGAAGACAAATGTGCCTCGTTCTAAAGACACTTTGGATATAAACCAGCCCACACACATTTGGGCCAACCATTATAACCACCCTTCCAGAAACTTTTGTGCTATAATGGATCTCAGGACATCACAACCTACCTTAAGTGTCTTGGGATACTCAGGAGAAGGAGGAGAAAATGAGATAATGACCAACCACTCATTGGAGTGTTGGAAAAAACACTATCCCCCATGAAATGGGGGTGTTCAGCATGATGTTCTCACTATGGGTGGAGTGAGAAAAAGAAACACATAAAATAAATTGACACACATAGGTAGGAAAAAAATCGTCCAAAACTAACAGATCTAAAACTAGCCCTTACACAAACAACCTCATTAATATTCATTCATACAAGATAACGACAACAACATCTAAATCACAACACTTTTCTCATTGATGATTATTAGAGTGATTTAAGTTGTTTGTTGTTGTATATCCTTGAGTTTGAGGTGGTTTCAATGTTAAACCCCAGGATTATACAATACACTTCATTACTCATTATCTTTTGATATATGCAACATTGAGTTCGATTTCACAACAACTATAAATTTAAAAAGGATTTATGAATATTACTAAACCCATTTTTTCATTTTATATATATTTAATATTAATACCATGTGTTTCTTAGACCTGATGTAAGAACAAATTTAATTTCTTGAATAAAAGTTATTTTTTAATATAGTTTTCACCTTTTAATGGAATTTTTTTAAATAAAACATATCGACCTTTTAATTATTAAATATTCCAAAATAAACATTTTATTTACAATAAGGACATAAAAATTTACTTTGGTCAAATTTTTTTGATACAATTCATATTTTAATAAAATTTCAAAATAGGTCGTTTTAATTAAAAATTACGTTTTCTCGAATTTATTTATATAGATAGTTTGTATATTTATTTTGGTTTATTTTATAATTAGACAATTATTTTATCATTTAATTCAATTAAGGTCATTAGAACCAATGTAAAATTGAAATTACATATAAATTTAATGTATACTTTATGTAATTTCTCTTTAAGAACCGCTTTTTAGTGTTATATATAGAATTAATTTTAAATAAAATTTTACCATTAATGTGAATATTTTTAGGTAAAATAGATTCAATATTTATATTGAGATTTTAGAAATTATTTTCTACGGTTAACATGATTTTTAGTTATAAAAATTTTACCATGGTCAATCATCAATTATATACCCTTTTTCAATAAAAAAATACTAACATGAATTTCCGGTAAAAGGTAAAAGTTTAACATATATAAAACATAAAACATTTAATGGATGGTTCAGGTGTGGATTCACCCTTACTGGCATAAATTATCTTTATTAAAATCCAAATTATTTGAAATTAATTCTTCCACAATGTGGTTATCATCAAATATAAAATAATCAATAATTTAATCACTTGATCCTACCTCCCCTAAAGTATAAATACCACCCCCTCACCTACCTATTTGAACCAAAAAATACTTGTAACTCCTCAAATATTGACCCCAACCTCAACTCCTCACTCTTCCCACATCCATGTGATTCTTTTCTTACCAAAACACCAAATCCAAGGCCCTCTGGGGTATTTAAAAAATTGATATTCAAGAGGAAATGTTTTTGACAATACCTCACTTAATTACTTTTCTTTTTCTAATTTCTCCTCATCTCCTTCATCAAACAATGCCTGATTACAGAAATGTATGATTTCATGTCAGGTTTTCAAAATTTTCATTACATATGATGTTAGAATACTTAAAATCATTCCTAAATTCATGATGTAAAAAATATCCATGTCGTTTCTCACATCCTTTTATTCAAGAAACAAAATTTTTTTCCATGTTATGACTGTTAATAAACTCCTTGAATATTGTAATTGCATTTTTTATGTTAACACCATCATGGATATTTTTAAAAAAAATTATGGTTAAATAATATTATAATATTTTTTATAACCTATTTAATATTCATTAAATATTATTTTAATCATACCTTTATTCTTTCAATATTGTTGATATATGATAACAACGTTTAGAGAACTGTGGACTACTGCCTCCACAAATAGATGGGATTCATTACTGATATACATGTAAAATATTTAAGAAGATTTTAATAAATATATAAAATAGATATGACATCAATATAATAATTTTATTAAAATATCCATATTTATTAATCATTTTTAAATATTATAATATGACAAAGTAATGAAAGTAGATTTAATGAGTACGTACGAATTACAATCTCCATGAAAATTGAATTTCATTTCTATCTAAAATATGTATAGATTATTGAAAATAGATTTTTACTCAATATATAACATAATTAAGTCATTGTTCAAATTATGGATATTATTAAATCATGATCTATGTATTATTATAATCATATAACAAGTCAAACATACATGTGAAAACTAGGAAATTTAGACCCAAAATAGTGAAATAATAAATGATTATTAAAAAACTAAAAATAATATTTTATAAGGATATAATATATAATATATTAAACATCATTATAGTTCTATAATAAATATGTAAAACTCTTAAAACTATTATATAAGTGGTTAATGTATCATCACCTAAAAAAGAATCACAAGGAATGGGGTAATTTTCCAATTTATTTAATATTAGAGATTATTTATAAATTTGTAGCTATTAAGGAATATTTATCATCCATTTCCCTAATTATAAAAAATTTAATTCAATATAATATAACAATTAGTTGAATATTTTTTGAAGACATTTTATCCATTTTTTAGTTTTTATAAAACATTTGAAAGGAATTCTTTCATTATTCTCAAAATGAGATACTTTATTAAATTTTCAACCAAATTAAGGAAAGAATGTTTCATTTAAATTATAAAGTGAATAAAGATATTTATTCTATCTTGAAACCTTATCCATTTATATATTCCATTAAAATATTAAATGGTTTATTTAAAATGAAATTTTTTCTTTTATAAATTTCTAGCTTTTAAATGATTTTAAAGTTGAAATTATATATTTTTCTTAAATAGATTTAATAATATATATTATTTTTCTTCTATGTATTTTTTTTTGATTTTATGCTTAATAGAGGTTAATTTATTATTATACAATATTCCAAATTTTATTCGTGTTTTATGATATATAAGACTGTGGGTGTTCTATTTTTATACAATTCATGGATTATAGTTAAACTATTAACATTTAGTATGTTATTTTTAATAAGAATTTATATGTTATGTTTTACCATTCCATAAGATAAATTAATTTGTCTTAGTACGTGATGTTTAAGGCCTGCTACAGCCCCTCGGTGCATCGATAGGTCTCATGAGACAAACTCGTTTCTTCAAATAATTCCATTATAGTATACATAGGATGTCTAGTGTTATGAACTCCATAAATATGAGATTTGTTTATTAATATAACATGTGATTATTATACTACTATAATATCTATATTAATGCATAAATGGATTTATATGATTATTTTATTTCATATTATGATGAATATATGGTTTCAAAGGCTTGTGATTCAGTTTTATAACTTACCTTTAAAGATTATTCTAATTTATGATATTTTCAAAAATATGGTTTATCCTTACAGACCATTTTATACCACTGCTTTAATATGATTCATTTTCCCCACAATTTGAATAATTATATTATTTTTTATGTTCAAGGATAGTCTAAGGGATATGAGTGTTTTTAGTTGGGATAATATAGTTTTTTTCATTTCAAGATTTAATGTAAAACCTTTATTTCTATCTAGTATTTCCAAGGCTAATAAATTGATCTGTTCTTCAGGATATGATTTCATGTGGTCAAAAAAATATAACATAAAATAATGCACTGACTCTAGGACAATGGGGTCAAGGAATTATATTTTGTACCAAAGAAAGTTTATTAAAAACAATAGAAACTAGATTTAGCAAAACCATGACTAGGGAAAATTACCCCAAAGATATAATTTGGTAATAAATATATAAGATCATTAAATAATTGTAGTGATATTGATATTATTATATTATTCCAAGGAATACATCCCTATTTGGATAATACAATGGGACATGGTTTTAGTATAGATTTTCGTAGGATTAATAACTCTGACATAGTGTTTAAAACATGACTCCGAGTGACCTAGGATACAAAAATGGGCATTACTGTGCACTAGGTTTAGCACTTCTGAGGGATATGAGTAGGATAATTCACATTTACTTCACAAACCATTATGATAGATTTATGAATAAATATTTCTTCAAGGAAATAATTTTTATTATTATGGATTAGAAATTCATAATTAGTTAGATTTCCTTTTATAGTTTGGAATAATGCATTATGATTCATAACCTAATATAGTTTATTCCATTGTTTAGAAATAGTTCTTAGTGGAGGGAAGAGAAACTGTATCAATGGAGATTAATCCATATAGGGGTTTCCCTCCTATGAATGATAATTATAGTGGAGCTGGTGATACAACATGTGCTTAATAGGTTATAACCATATACAGAAAGTTGAATTTAGTTATGAATAATAACCATACCCATATATAGAAGCTTAAACCACAACATGGAGAATAAATTTTATACTACTTCATGATGAAACAAACCCAAAAATTCAGAAGGATGCCAAATAATTTTATATCTATGTAATGTATATGTTCCTTATAAAAGATATTTCTTACTTTGGGGAGTAATAGAAGGGAATAAATTTTTATGGTAGTATATCATCTACAAAGAGATGCAGATAAATGGTGGAAATTAATTAAAATCATGAAGGAGGATGTTGTGGTCACAATAGAGAATGAAGGTAATTTAAAGATATTTTCCTAGAGAAAATATTTCATCTTGATCTACAAGAATTTATGGAGATAAAATATTTATGTCTCTAGATGTAGGAGGATAATAATGATGCAATGTTTGATGCTATCATCACAGGATAGTGGGGGTTGCTATAGACTACATACATAACCCAAGAAGTAATATTGAATGATTCATTGATGGTTTAATACCATTACCCTATAGGCATTAGTTTCATTATCATTCTCATTATTTGAAGTTATAGTCTCATGTGATATCAAGAGAGAAAATTAATTCTCTATCTCTGATGAAATTAATTTAAATAAATAGAATAATAGGATCTATGAACACTCTGGGAATGAAAATAAGGGGAAGAAGGGAATTTTTAACTTTCCACTATACAATAATTGAGGGAATAAACACCATGACACATGACTTGTAGAGACCCCAAGCTTGACATACATGGACATTATATTACTTTTGCGGAATACATAGTACATAATAAAAACACACACACAAGGACCGTAATAGTTTAGTGTCTTTAGAAACTCGGACTATAATCTTCAAATCGTGGAGAAAGATCTTCACCATCTCCCATAAAGATCTTCCACTTTTTTCATACCTAAAACTTTTCTTTATATCCTGGGGAAAAGAAAACATAAAAAGGGTGAGCTCAAATGCACAGTAAGGGTAATCATGGATAAAATAAAACATACCATATACATTTGAACTTAAAAACAAGAACATAATGTTTAAACATCAAAAGCTTGAGCAATGACATAAAACATGGAAGTACGTAAGGCATAGATCATAAAGAAACATTCAGAATGATAAAATAGCATGGGAATAAAACATGTAATTTTGGCAACCATTAAGCACATGATACAATTTCCATATTAGCCAAGGCATTGCTGCCAAGACCATCTTAGTGGACAAAGTCCCTTTCGGAATCAAGTTCAATCCCCATTCCAGTCCTGTATTACTGAACCAGTTTAACATGCCATTCCAGCCATGTATATATCATGAGATAAAATTCTTTACCCATTGCATTAAATGGAGATATAGGTCCCACCCATCTCATAATGAAATCATTTTTACTTGTGCAACAAACTAAACTTAAAACATTAATCATAACGCAAAGAATAAAATGGGTTTCATAAACATCATCCCATCATTTCATAATCCATATAAAGCAAATAGACATTTCATCATAAGAAAATTGAACCATGTAATTCATATAGACATTAAACTTGAAATATACACATATCAAATAATTTAATCTTATATGGAAAATGGTTTTGATAAAACATTTGAAATGAATATTGATGAAAATATGCTTTCTTCATCAAAATCATTTTCTTTTCAAAAAATTCCATGCACTTTTAAAATAAAAGTATTTTTTTTAATATAGTTATAAAATCATGTAGAGTAATCTTCATGAAAATGAGTCGTTATGAAACCATAAAAATCCATTCACGCTGTATAAGTTAAAAATAACATTATCCTCATACTTTTGTTGGAAAAGTACAAAAGTACCTTGTATGGTAAATAAAAGAAAGATTCCTTCCATACCAAGGGGTAAAAGTTAAAATGGGTAAAAAGGACCTTAAACATACATGAAATCACATTTATAAAACATGAACATAGATGATAGAAATAACCCCAGTAAATACTTACGAATAAGAAATCTCGGATAAAAATGAGATTTGCAAAATTATCCCTTAATATAGGTCCGATATACTTCGTATGTATCCAAACCTCCTGTATAATGATTTAAATAATGTCATTGAATTATTACAGAATCATATTCATATAAATTGTTCACTTATGACTTTATATTACCCGTTATTCTGTAAATTAATGTTAAAGTAGTGTTTTGGGTAAAATCGTCTCATTTGTCGTTTGTGTTTTAACTTGTAATTATTCATATGATTACTTTGATAATGATTACATAATTCCAGAATATAAAACATGATTTATATATAATATATATTCATAATATACATATATATAACAGATCGATAAATGGAAATAAATACACCGTTCATGGAGACGGTAGGCCGTACGTACACATGAACACTGTTTTCGTTTCCTTATTGAATTGAATGGAATTAAGTAGATGACATAAATATGTATATACATAAATCCAGTTGCATTATTATTTCATATATTTCATTATTATTAAATAAGTAAACTTTAAGATCATTCATGTATGGTTAACATGGAGAATGAATCTCATCGCGTAGTGGAGACGGTAGTCCATACGTACGCACGAGCGATGATATCATTCCCATAATTATTAAATAGAATTAGAGTGGATGGTATAATATATCAGAATCATTATGATGTTATAATAACCATATATAGTTATTCGTTACACCATTATACCCATCCATGTAAGGTGTTGGTGGAAAAACAGATTTCACCACGGCGTGGAGACGGTATTCCGTACGTACGCATGCGTGGTGATTTCGTTTTCCATTGGATGGATAAATGGTGAAATAGGGTTGTTTCATACTTATAATAACATATAAGTATATTAGTTATACTTATGTTATTAATTCATAATGAAACAACTAATGAAGAAGAAGTTGAAGAAGAAATAGAGTTGAAAGAATCGGTAACGGATATTACCTCTTCTTTGACACGCCTCTTTGAATCCTCCCTTTAGGGTTCTAAAATTGGTCTTTTAAGAAGACCAGAACCTCTAGGATGTTGATAGTTAAGTTGAGAAAGGAAATTTTTAGGGTTTGGACGAGCTTAAAGGCTCAAATTGGTGTGAGGAAGAGAGGGAGGAGGTGCCCTTTTATAAGGGAAGAGAGGGGATCCTTTGGAAATATAAAAAATATTAATTTATAATAAATCTAACCCCACTTAAAACCCTCAAAAAATGACTCATATTCGAATATAATATGAGATAGGGTTGTAATCCCATCAAAAAATAAAATTTAGACATGTTAGGAAATTATTTTAAACATTATCAACTTGATTTATCCTTACATAATGAATTTAATTTTATTTGTGGTAATAACATTCTAAATTTTAAATTATAACAGAAAATTACTTATTTTTTGTGAATTTTCCATAATTGGATACTTTATAACATTTAAGACCATATAAATTTAAATTTATAATTTTAATACATTTTTGTTATTTTTAAACATTTTTATAAAATGTTATTTTTATAAAATAACAATATTGTCAATTTTGACACTATTCATTTATATGAATTTAATTAAAATATATACATAAGATATGTTCGAAATAAAAGCTTTAATAGATTAATAAAAGGCCATATGTATCTATAAAATTAGTGGATCACATTATATAGTTCATATATTTTTTTATTATTTTTAAAACCATTTAAAATAATTACTACAACATTTTTGTATAATTATTTAGTATACTTATTTGTTGCATAAAAATTAAAAACAAATTCCTATGATGAAGATAAATCTATTAAATTTCAAAATAATACTTTTACATGAATTTATCATCTTAAAAAAACAATATTTAAATTGTTATATTTATTAAATTATGAAGGTGACAACTTGGACATCATTTAAAATAAAATAATATAAGTGTCATAATAACCTTTATAAGGCCCCAAACGGTTATATATTAGGTTATTAGATGATTATGTTTTATATATATACTAAGAATATGTTTTTTTAGGCTTTTGAACCTTTTAATGGGTATTATAATTTCAATAAAAACTATATTTCTGATTTTTCACATAATAAATAATTTCTGCATTATTAATGTATCACCATTAATGAAAATTATTTAATCCCTAAAGAAATCTAAATAAATTATCATGATGTAAATAATATTATTATATTTCTGGAGAATATTCATGTTCGATGTTTTATGATGTTTATCACTAAATTAAAATTACTATACTTTTAAGATTTAAGAGAGTGACATGTTGTCACTATCTTTGGTTTTAATAGTAATTAAATTATTTTCATGGTCAAAAGTCCATAAAATGAATCTAATATGACCCTTGGGTTATATGAGTCTACTTTTAGCCATACAATATAATTTTGGAATGTGTTAGGGTAATTTTATAATATTATATTTACCCTTAATTACCCGATTTACCTTTAACTATGCTAAATAAAATTTACCGTACTTACTATTCATAATTCCCAAAAATAAAAAGTATCTTATTAACATAATTTGTACCCACTGATTCCAAATATGGAATCCATTTTTCCAAAGTCAATACACAAAATTTTCAGAAATTAAATTAAAATTAATCCCGTTGTCCAAAGAAAACGGGTTTTTCTTTAAAACATTGCAAATGATTGAATTGATTTAACATACGAATTTAAGGTAAAATCAATGCTAATGACATACATTATATTAAATTTTAAAAAAATATTCTATTTATACTTTAAAACAATTCAATATTATAATTTAACCAAATAAGTTATTACGATTAAAAAAGTTGTTTTTAATTAAAATATAGCGTGTTTTACTATTCATTAAAATATGAAAGTTATCAGAATGATATGAAAATTTAATCCAAGGTAAAATTTTATAACTTGATTCCAAATAATAATTTTATTTTGTAAAATTGAACTTATGAAAATGTCAAAAACTAGATTTAAAGTGGGTGCGCCATCAAAAGGCGGCAAAACTGCATTTTTTTAAAAATACTTATTTTACCCGAAATATTTATTTTGTTCTTATACCATGTTCTAGAAAATGTGAAAGATGAATAATAATGATATAAAATTAAAAATTTAGTTAATACTATTCATAACGGCTAGTTTATAATAATATTGTAATAATATATCATTGTTTAGTAAAACCCGGTATTGCATACAACACACACTATCGAGGAAGGTTGCGATTGTGTGCAATGCAAGCCAAGTCAGGGTTGCGTGTTGTGCAATAATCCTTTGTTGTTTCGTATAACAGAATCCAACCATATTTCATTTATATATTGAATATATATATATACACTCAATGTTGCGTAGAATAACTATTATCAAAATTGTGTGTAACACGATCCAAGAATAGGGTTGTGTATACTGAAAGCTAATACAGTGTTGCGTATAGAACAAGGTAATCTTGGTGTAGCATAAAACACAAGACATTAATGAAATTAAAATAATATTTTTCATACAATCCCAGGGTGTTACATTCCACCCCCCTTAAAATGAATTTCGCCCTCGAAATTCGCCGGGGTTATAAATGGTTTACTACTCGAAAGTTTGTTTAATAGAAACCCACATCGTAAAAAGGCATATCAAAACATGGCTTTAAAAACTAATGTATGAAATGTAACAGTTACTCAAATTAACTCATCACTGGGTTTCCACATAAGAGAACATAGGTGAAAATATTGATATGGAAGAAAAATCTAACCATCATGTTCTGATGGAGAGTGGTAGAGAACATGGCTATGAAAAAGCCGTCAATCACAGAGCCATATATTTGTGATGATATAAGGTACCATCTGATTCATCAGATATAGGGGAACTAAGACAACATTTTTGGTTTTCAAGATCATTTCCCAAAAGTTGATGAATTAAAAGAAATACTTACATGATTTTGGTACAATCTCACTATTGCTTGTGAATTGAAAAATTTCCACTTCATCTCTTAAAGAAATGAATTTGAATTTGTTATTCGTGAAGTGTTATCAGCTCATGTGATATAATGATGGGTCATTACATCTGTCTCAAACAAAAGGTTATAAAAGATATCAAAAATACATAACTCCATCTATAGTGAGAATAATAATATATAGTTCCTAAAATGGACTTATATTTCATATATCATACTGCTTAATATAATAAAACTAGTTTCTACTATATAGGGACTTCCTGTAGGTCAGTGGTAGGCGATAAAGGCCAGTCTCACTTTGGTGTGGGTTCGATTCCCGTAGCCTTGTCTAACACGATGGGATGTCGCCCGTCATGCAGGTTGTCCTTTTAATAAATATATATTACTATAAAATCCCCTCAATAATATCGAAAAAAAGTTCTATCCTTAAACAATAAAAACTTATGTCCCACATAATCCATTACAATATTTAGTCTTATCAAAAATACTTCGGTCCATGCTCATAGTATAAAGAAAATGATTACTTGAAATGACACATAATAATCACGTGAATTCCATCATTTATCCCACATATATCATAAGATATATCTTGTTAGTCAAATTACAAACAACTGAATATCTTAATCATGTATTATTTTGAAGAATGAATACTCATTGAACCTTAGTGAAAACCTGAATGCAGTTTAAAGTTAACACTTTCCACAAACAAAAATCTTAAAAATTCTTTATACTAAAACCATGATATCACTTAGTCCTTATATCAATCATGAGCTCATGAATACAATCAAACATCTCATTATCTTATTATCCCTTCATTATGCGCATATCATCTGCTTACCATAAATATCTCAATCACTTTCCATGGTTACCGGAACCATAAAATTATTGAAAACCACAATAGATCAATACATAAATATTCCAGTATTCCACGATACTATATACAAAATTATATTGGAATCCCATTACATAAACACTTAATCATTCCACCACATCGTTGTCATAATCAACATCGCCAATAGTGATCGCATGTTACTTCCCTTAGTACTTTCCCTTAAGTGGATGCTCATGTCGATAATCATTAACCCTTTGATTAGGGAATTGATTATCATAATGCCCCATTTCATTGCACTTGAAGCATTGAAGTGTTGTTGGTGCATTCTCTTCAGTCTTTTCTTTATTCACACCATTAGAAACCCTTTTTCCATTACTTTGACACTCAGATACTCGATGACATTCTTTTCAACACTTAAAACATTATCTAGTTCCTTTAAGAAAATCTCCACCATGTTTCTTTCCACACTTTGAGCATAAGGAATCATTCATCTTCTTTTCACCATTATTCTGAGATTTCTCCATGAACTCCATCTTTTGTTTCATGTCAAAACCATGAGTTGGATATGTAACAGAAACTTCCATTTCTACCTTAATAGCATAGCACACAATTTCTTAATAGCTACTTAAGTCTCTTATAGCTAATTCCCTTAGAATATTTCGTTTTAAGACACCGAAGAATCGATCAACTTTACTTTCAGGTTGGATGATAAAGCCAGATGCATACCTTGGAAGCCTTGTAAAATTCGCTTCGTATATACCAACAGATTGATAATCCTTTTTCTTTAGTTCAAGAAACTCATTCTCTATTTTTTATGAAGAATATGAGGTAAGTACTTATCGAAAAATAAGTTCTTCAACTCGTCCCATTCCATAGACTCAATTTCATCTCTTGGCCTCGTATTCTTGATAAGATTACACCATTGATCAGCTTCACCTTCCAAAAGATGTACTAATAAGATGAATTTATCATGTTCAGAACATTGAAGAACTGAAAATATCTTTTCAGTGGTACTGATCCATTGTTCAGCAACAAGTGGATTATAAGACCCACTGAAAGATGGTGGACATTGCCTCATGAAGGACTCAATAGAATATTGTTCCCTTCTCTTCTCATTTGGAAGTCCAGAATGATTCATAGCTTGTGTAAGTATAGAAATAAGATTTTTCACTCCATCTCTCATAAAATTTGTTTGTTCAAGAGGAAAATCATTTCATTTTCCATTACATTGATGAACACGGTTGCTTCGGGTTCCATCCATCGTCTAAAACCCAAATAGAATAGTGTGAGAGGAAAAAATCACGCTGGGGAAAACATAATAATAAAGGGGGAGTACCTTCAATATCTGTCATCTTAGGTTACTGTAATTATAGTTCTCTAACCTATACTTATACTTAACCTTAGGGACATCCCTATACAAACCTTAAAATATCTATAGGGATCTCACTAAAGTTCTCGGATCCTAGTTTCCAAAGATTTACTAAACCTTTCCTCTGATACCAACTATAGCGGTCTGAAATTACTTCTAGTGGACTATAATTGATACCTATCAGGGCACTCCATGGGCGGCTACACCCCCTAGGCGGGACACACCACCATCCCCAGTGGCAGCCATTTCCTTTTGGAGCCCTTGGGCGGAGAGCCATGCTTCATCCAACAATCACATGTGAGAGTTCCCAAGAATCAGATACATTCCTACTTTTTATGCCTCTAATACCAACTGTAGAGACCCTAAGCTTGATGTACATGGACATTACATTACATTGGCGAAATACTTAATACATAACAAAAACACACACACAAGGACCGTAATAGTTTAGTGTCTTTGGAAAACTCGGACTATAATCTTCTAATCGTGGAGAAAGATCTTCAACATCTCCCATAAAGATCTTCCCCTTTTTTCATACCTAAAACCATTATTTATATCCTGGGGAAAAGAAAACATAAAAAGGGTGAGCTCAAATGACTAGTAAGGGTAAGCATGGATTAAATAAAACATACCATATACATTTGAACTTAAAAACATGAACATAATGTTTAAACATCAAAAGCTTGAGCAGTGACATAAAACATGGAAGTACGTAAGGCATAGATCATAAAGAAATAATAAGAATGATAAAATAGAATGGGAATATAACATGTAATTGTGGAAACCATTAAGCACATGATATGATTTTCATATTAGCCAAGGCATTGCTGCCAAGATCATCTTAGTAGACAAAGTCCCCTTCTGAATCGAGTTCACTCCTCGTTCCAGTCCTATATTACTGAACCAGTTTAACTTACTGTTCCAGCCATGAATATATCATGGGATATAAATCTTTACCCAATTCATTGGAGGGATATATAGGTCCCACCCATCTCATAATTAAATCATTCTTACTTGTGCTACAAAATAAACTTAAAACATTCATCATACCCCGAAGAATAAAAAGGGTTTCATAAACATAAACACATCATTTCATAATCCATATAATGAAAATTTACATTTTATCATAAGAAAATTGAACCATGTAAATCATAGAGACATTAATCTTGAAACATACACATATCAAATAATGTCATCTTCGATGGAAAACAGTTTTGATAAAAAATTTGAAATGAATTCTTGAGGAAAATATCCTTTCTTCGTCAAAATCATTTTCTTTACAAAAAATTCCACACACTATTAAAATAAATGTATTTTGTTGAAAATATTCATAAAATACTGTAGAGTAAGCTTCATGAAAATGAGGCATTATGAAACCGTAAAAATCAGTTCACACCGTATAAGTTAAAAATAACATTCTCCTTGTACTTTTGTCAGAAAAGTCAAAATGTACCTTGTAGGGTAAATAAAAGACAGATTTGTTCCATACAATGGGGTAAAAGTCACAATGGGTAAAAAGGACTTTAAACATACATGACAAAACTTTTATAAAACATGGACATGGATGATAGAAATAACCCCAGTAAATACTTACGAATAAGCAATCTCGGATAAAAATGAGATTTGCAAAATTATCCCTTACAATAGGTCTGATATGCTTCGTACGTATCCAAAACTCTTGTATAATGATTTAAATAATGTCATTGAATTATTACAGAATCATATTCATATATATAGTTCACTTATGACTTTATATTACCCATTCTTTTGTAAATTCATGTTAAAGTAGTGTTTTGGTTAAAATCGTCTCATTTGTCGTTCGTGTTTAAACTTGAAATTATTCATATGATTACATAGATCATGATTACTTAATTCCAGAATATAAAACATGATTTATATATAATATATATTCATAATATACATATATATAATTTATCGATAAAAGGAATGAAATACACCGTTCATGGAGATGGTAGGTCGTACATACGCATGAACGTTGTTTTTGTTTCCTTATTGAATTGAATGGATTAAGTAGATAACATAAATAGATATATACATAAATCCAGTAGCATTATTATTTCATATATTTCATTATTATTCAATAAATAAACTTTATGATCATTCATGTATGGTTAACCTGGAGAATGAATCTCATTGCGTCGTGGAGACGATAGTCTATCCGTACGCACGAGCGATGATATCGTTCCCATAATTATTGAATAGAATTGGATTGGATGGTATAACATATCAGAATTAGTATTATGATATAATAACCATATTAGTTATTCTATACACCATAATACCCATCCATGTAAAGTGTTGGTGGAAAAACAGATTTCACCACGACGTGGAGACGATATTCTGTACGTATGCATGCGTGGTGATTTTGTTTTCCGTTGGATGGATAGATGGTGAAATAGGGTTGTTTCATAATTATAATAACATATCAGTATATGAGTTATAATGATGTTATTACTTCATAATGAAACAACTAAATATGAATAAGTGGATGAAGAAATAGAGTTGAAAGAATCGGTAACCGATATTACCAATTCTTTGACACGCCTCTTTGAATCATCCTCTTAGGGTACAAAAATTGGTCATTTAAGAAGACCCAGACCTCTAGGATGTTGCTAGAGAAGTTGAGAAGGGAAATTGGTAGGTTTTGGCCGAGCATAAAGGCTCAAATTGGTGTGAGGAAGAGAGGGAGGAGGTGCCCTTTTATAAGGGAGGAGAGGGGCACCTTTGGAAATCATAAAAATATTAATTTATAATAAATCTAACCCCACTTAAAAACCTCCAAAAATGACTCATATTAGAATATAAGATGAGATAGGTTTTTAATCTCATGAACCAATAAAATTTAGACCTGTTAGGAAATTATTTTAAACATTATCAACTTGATTTATACATACTTAATCAATTTAATTTTATTTGTGGTAATAACATTCTAAATTTTAAATTATAACAGAAAATTACTTATTTGTTGTGAATTTTACATAATTGGATACTTTATAACATTTTAGACCATATAAATTTAAATTTATAATTATAAAATATTTTTGTTATTTTTAAACAATTTTATAATATGTTATTTTTATAAAATAACTATAGAGTCAATTTTGACACTATTCATTTATATGAATTCAAATAAAATATATACAAAAGATATGTTCTAACTAAAAGCTTTAATAGATTAATAAAATGCCATATGTATCTATAAAATTAGTGGAGCACATTAAATAGTTCATATAATATTTATTTTATTTTTTTTAAAACCATTTAAAATAATTACTAAAACATTTTTGTATAATTATTTAATATAATTATTTGTTTCATAAAAATAATAAATAAAATCCTATGATAAATATAAATCTATTAACTTTCACAATAATACTTTTACTCGAATTTAGCATCTTAAAATCACAATATTTAAATTGTTATATTTATTAAATTATGAAGGTGACAACTTTGGCATCATTTAAAATAAAATAATATAAGTGTCATAATCAATTTTATAAGACTCCAAACGGTTATATATTAGGACAGTAAATGCCTATGGTATATATATGAACTAAAAATAAGTTTTGGTCAGGTTTTTGGGCCTTTTAATGGGTATTATTATTTCAATAAAAACTATATTACTGATTTTTCACTTAATAAATAATTTCTGCATCATTAATGTATCACCATTAATGATAATTATTTTATCCCTAAAAAAATTTAAATACATTTTCATGATGTAGATAATTTTATTATATTTCTGGAGACTATTCATGTTTGATGTTTTATGATGTTTATCACTAAATTAAAATTATTATACTTATAAGATTTAAGAGAGTGCCATGTTGTCACTATCTTTGGTTTTAATGGTAATTAAATTATTTTCATGGTCAAAAGTCAATAAAATAAATCTAATCCGACCCATTGGGTGATATGGGTCTAATTTTATCCATCCAATAGAATTTTGTAATGTTATATGGTAATTTTATAATATTATATTTACCCTTAATTACTCGATTTACCATTAACTATGGAAAATAATATTTACCGTAGTTTCTATTCATAATTCCCAAAATTAAAAAGTAGCATATTAACATAATTTGGACCCAATGATTCCAAATATGGAATCCATTTTTCCAAATTCAATACACAAAAGTTGCAGAAATCATATTAAAATTAATCCCGTTGTCGAAAGAAAACGGGGTTTTCTTTAAAATATTGCAAAAGATTGAATTGATTTAACCTACAAATTCATGGTAAAATCAATGCTAATGATATAAATTATATTAAATGGTAAATATATATTCTATTTATACTTTAAACCCATTCAATATTATAATTTAACCTCATAAGTTATTACGATGAAAAGAAATATTTTTAATTAAAATATAGCGTGTTTTTACTATTCATTAAAATATAAAAGTTATCAGAATAATATGAAAAATTTATCCAAGGTAAAATTTTATATCCTGATTCCATTGAATAATTTTATTTTGTAAAATTGAACTTATAAAAATGTCAAAAAATAGATTTAATGTGGGTATGCCATCAAAAGGCGGCAAAACTGCATATTTTGAAAAATACTTATTTTACCCGAAAAAATTATTTTGTTCTTATACCATGTTCTAGAAAATGATCAAGATGAATAATAATGTTATAAAATTTAAAATGTATTAAATACTATTCATAACGGCTAGTTTTTAATAATATTATAATAATATATCATTGTTTAGTAAAACCCCGTATTGAGTACAACACACGCTATCGAGGAAGGCCGCGATTGTGTGTAATGCAAGTCAAGTTAGGGTTGCGTGTTTTGAAAGAGTCCTTCGTTGTTTCGTATAATAGAATCCAACCATATTTCATTTATACATTGAATATATATATATATACTCAATGTTGCGTAGAATAACTATTATCAAAATTGTGTGTAACACGATCCAAGAATAGTGTTGCGTATACTGCAACCTAATACGATGTTGCGTATAGTGAAAGGTAATCTTGGTGTAGCATAAAACACAAGACATTAATGAAATTAAAAGAATATTTTTCATAAAAGCTCGGGGTGTTACATGACTAATGAGGATGGGAGTTTGTTATATGTGTGTAGGAAAAGGCCATCAATCTCGTGATTGAATTATGGATGGAGAAGATATCTATTTTTTCTTCTCCAATGGTAAATAGATGGAACATTATTCAAATTATTGTCCTATGAGTCAATGAAAATTTCCCAGGAAAAGGATAAGGGAAAAAGATCGTGAATTTTTAATCACACCTACTAAGGTTTACATTCAAAATGTTTTAGTGGAAGGTAATTTATTCATTTTTTAAAATTTTGGAATTTATTTTTTTATTCTAGATCCCCAAATTCCATTATTTGTTCCCATTTTGGATTAAAAATTATATACTTCTAATTCACCTTATGAAGCGATTTGTATATAAATACACATATGGGAAGTATCATTGCAACAACGTTGTGTCAGGAAGTTCCAATTATAGCATATAAATGTTCTTTATATGTTGACTTTATCCTAATACCAATTGGTTACTTTGATATAATCCTCAATATTTACTGTCTTTCAATATATGATGCAAACATTTATTATAAGAAGTTGGAAGTTTTGATTTGTGTGGATGATCTTAAATCCATTGTCTTTAGAGAAGAATATTCATCATCAAATTCTTATCAAAATCCACATCACGTGGCTTTAGTAAATTATATTTTATGGTAGGAATAATAAATAACATCTAGATATTAGGAATGAAATATAAAAATTTACGATGTACATATTATATGAGATTATATTTATATATTTTCGGTGCTTTTACCTGGACATTCTCCAGATTGGGATGTTTAGTTTTATGTTGATTTAATCCATGATAAATGTCCAATATCAATAAATACCAATAGAAGGGACACTGTGAATTTATAAATCTGAAGAAACAACTAGATGAGTTGAGTACTAAGGGATTTATTTTCCCTAGTTTTTATTCATGGGGATCCCCAATTCTTTTTCATAAGAAGAAATATGCATCAATGAGGTTTTCCACTAACTTTAGAGAAATCAATGAAATTATGATAAATAACTAGTTTAATATGCATCACATTGATGACTTATTTTATCAATGTCATTGTGCTAAAAAAACTTCCAAGAATTTCCTTTAATTTATATATCTTCAACTATGTGTAAAAAAATAAGATATTATAAATAAAACATTTAAAAAAAGTATGGTCATTTAAAATTTTTAGTAATTCCATTTTCATTGATTAATGACCCCTCTATTTTCATATATCTAATGAACATAGTGTCAATGTAATATCATGATGATTTTGTTGTTTTATTTATTGATGATATCATATGATACTCCAAAATCTATGATGTCCATGTGAACCACTTTCAGAATTTTCAAAATAATCTTATAAGAAATGAACTATTTGGGATGTTTGAAAGTGTGATTATATCATCATGAAATTTCTTCTCTTGTAAAAATGTTCTCCATGGATATAATCCATGATTATCCTTGAAAATAAATGGTAATCCTGTAATGACTAGAACTGATGAGTATAAACAAGGTATGCAGTTTTATTGGTTTAGTTAGTTACTACCAACATTTCTTCAAGAATGTTTCATGATTGGAAACCCCATTTACCAATCTCACTCGTAAAGGGGTTAATTTTTTTTGGAAAAATAGTGTGAAGACTGTTTTTAAGAATTTAAGAAAATTTTATTCGATGATCCTATCATGAAATTACCATATATGAATGATGGGTTTGTTATTTACAGTGATGATAAAGGAAATGACTTTTTTTATTCTTTTGAAAAGTAATATGTTTATTTTTCAAGAATCTAGGCAATAAAAATTTAATGTAAAAAACTATCAAAACTATGATCTTGAGTTAGAATAAGAAATATTTTCAATGAATATATGGAGACACTATCTCTAAAATGAATGATCTGAGATATATATAGGTCACAAGAGTTTGAAAAATATTTTATCACAAAAATAAATCAACATCATACAAAAACTGACTGATTGAGATACACAAATATTATGATTTCACAATACACTACCACCCGAGAAAGGAAAATAAGGTGGTGAATGATTTGAGCATAAAGGACTATGAAGTTCTAATAAAAATGATAGTCTAAGGGGTATTTTCATCGATATAGTAAATATGGATGCCAAAATTATAATGGAAGGTGAAACATCACTATATTTTCAATTGGTTTCCAAAACATCATTAATATAAAGGATAAAATAGTTTCTCCATAAGGATTAAGAGTTTTAAAAATAAACTAATGTTGTGAATGATTGTATATTTATTGACTTTATATTTGAATATTGAATTTTGAAATTTTGGAACATCCTTTGTATTTCTTCCATACCTGAGCTAAAAGATAATTATTGGATGATTATCATAGATCCATTTTTTCAATACACCCAGATAGAACTCATATTTATTGATATATGATAGATCATTTTTGGTGGGACAAAATGAAAATAGATATTAATGACTATGTGTCATGTTGTATTTATTGTAAACTAGTGAAGGCCATAAGAAAATATGATAGATGATCCAGGAATCCTATTCTTATACCTATGAGAAAATGGGATAATATTGTAATGGAAGTTATCACGGGGCTACTAAAAAATCTCATAATGAATGATGTGATATGTGTTATTATTGATCATGATACCAAATACCCACATTTTCATCCTATAAGATACGACCTTCAACTTGATAATTTATAAGGACTATATATTAATGAAGTTGATGGACTTCCTGGTGTATCCCTTCATCCATTTATGATCGTTATCCTTATTTTACATCATAATTTGTGAAATGTATTTAGAATGGCTTTGATACTATGTTGGATTTAACACTGCCCACTACCCACAAAATGGTAGAAAATTCGAGCAGACTATTAAATCATTAGAAGACATGTTGAGATATTGTTCACTTGGAAATCAAGGTATGTGGGATCAATATTTAACTATTGTATAATTTAATATATTAAATGCGTCCATTAAATTATTCTGATGTCACCATATAAAGAGATATATTGAATGATATTTCATACAATGACTTGTTGGAAGGGTGTTATAGTATTTGTTATGAAGGGTAAATTATGTTCTAGGTTGATTAGTCCTTCTGAGATTCTGGAATAGATTGGACCTGTAACATACCATTGGGAAAAGCCACTAATTCAATCCATTGATAATGATGCATTAAAAATTTCAAGGTTAAAGAAATACATGCCAGGCATAATGTATTTACTCAGCTATGATGAAATATTACTAGAACTTGGTGTGACTTATTTTGAGGATTCTATCAAGACTATTTTTATGAGAGAAAAACTATTGAGAAATTGGAAGACTTTTCTGTAAAGATTCATTAGAGAGACCATAAAATGGAATACGTGACATGGTAACATGAGGAACATATGAAAAAGAATGTCCAAATACTTTTACGAGGAAATATTCTGGAAAATTCGAGGACTAGATTATTTGAAGGAAGAAATAATATAACATCCAATGCATCCCTGATACATTTCTTTATTATTTATCTCGCGCTTCACAAAACAACATGTTTTCTCACACCACAACTATCAATTTAAAAATATGTTGTGAATGGTATTAACCAAAATTTTATAATTTTATAATTTTAATATTAATCTCAGTGGTTACTTATACATGATATAAGAACAGATTAATTTTTTTGAATAAAAGAAGTATTATTCAAATAATATTATTTTACCATCTTTTAATTGAACACCATTTTATATCTAGTTAATTTAACTTTAAATTATTAAATTTCACAAAACAATCTTCTTATTTATAAGTGGGACATAAAATTAGTTTTGAAAAAAAATATGATAACTTTCATATTTCAATGAATGGTGAAAAATAATGCATTATATTTGAAAACTTATTATTTTTATTATTTATTTATACTGATATATTGTACATTAATTTGGTTTTATAGAGTAATTAGAATAAAATATTATCATATAATTAAATTTAAGTCATTTAAATTAATTTCTAATTGGAATTTGATATAAAATCTATGATAACATTTGAGTACTCCACTTTCAAACCCCACTTTTTAGTTTTTTCTACAGAAATAAATTAAATTAAATTAAACCTATTCATGGAGTTGAATTAGGTAAAATTAATTCCTTATTTGGAATCAAGAGTTCTATTTTTTTTTCATGTATATGTTCATTTTTATTTATAAAAAATATTCCATGGTTAAAAAATGTATTTACCATTGTATTGGTATGATTGTAACAAGGTTTATTTTAAAAGGTAAAAGCATAACATACCTAAAAATGAAAAATTGCATGGGTGGTTGAGGTTTAACTAGACCATTACCAGGCTAATGAAATTTAATTGAAATAATAATTTATTGAAATTAATTAAACCTCAATTTTTTAGCTTTAAATATAAAACCGTCAATAATTTAATAACATTAACCCACCACTCCATGAGTATAAATAAAACCACTTATCCGCCAAATTTCCACCAAAAACCTTATATCTACTAAAATATCTATCCAAAAATCTCTTACTCACTATACCCACGTCCAAGTTCGTCTGGTCCCATCAAAATACAAAATCTACAGCCTATAAGGGTCTTTCAAGGATCTGATATTAAAGAGGTAATTTTCATAAAGTGCCTCACTTAATTTCTCCCATTTTCTACGTTATCCTCGCCTCCTTCATCTATAAATACGTGAAAACACCAAATTAATGTATATACTAGAGTGTTATTTTTTAATGGAATATATCCTATACATGTTGTTTATCACCTTCACTTATTGAACGAAAAAAATTGTTATCCAAGATATGCATGTTAATCCATCCCGTTGATATTATGTATTTCTTCAATTATCTCCTTTATAAATGGTATTAAAATTATTTTTATGTTTAAATAATATTTAAATAAATAAATTATAACCTATTTCAAATTTTATAAATTTTATATTAAACATATATTCATGTTTTCCATATTATTGATATAGGATAATATCGTTTACTGATGTGTGGACTACTGCCCCCACAAAGAGATGTGATTCATTCATGATATAAGTGGAACATAATAATGATAATTTTAATAAATATGTGTTACATATATGAAATATATATGATAATAGAATTATAATATTCATATTTATGATTCTCTTTTCAATATATTAATACGAAAAAGAAAATAAAGTAGTGTTCATGAGTACATACAACTTACGATTTCAATAAAAGAACCATTTCATTTCTATCTCCAAGCTTCATAGATTTTTCTAAATAAATATTTAATCAATATACAAGATAAATAATTAATTTTTTATATTTTTGAGATGATTAAATTGTGATCTATGAAATACAAGAAACAAATTAGAAGTGAAAACTTACTTGAGAAACCTAGATAATTAAAACACACAATTGTTAAATAATGAATGATGGGTAACAAAAGGATAGAAATATATTATAAAGAGATTATATATAATATTATAAACATGGTTATGGTCCTATAATAATTTAGTAATATCCTTCAATATATTATATAGGAGGTTAAAGGACGATAACCTAAAAAAAGTTTCATTGTAAGTGTTAATTTCACAATCTTTTTCTTATCTGAGATTGTTTATATATAAGTATCTATTGGGACATATTTATAATCCAATTACATTTTCATAAAAATGAAATTTAAATATTATTTACATTCATATAAATTTTATTTCTGTAATTCTTTTCTATTTCCTATGTTTTATAAAACATTTTATAGGATTCTTTCTGTCATTTTTAAAATGAAGTACTTTTTACATTTTCGATAAAATGATGGAATGAATGTTTATTCCAACGTATACTGTGCGAGTGGCTATTTCAAAATTCATGAAGCATTAAAATTTTGAAGTATTCCTTAAAATATTACATTTGTATTTTTAATGTAAATATTCACATTAATAATTTTGCAACTTTTACATTATTTCAAAATAAAAATAGATATTTTTTCAAAAATATTTTAAATAATTTTGATTATTTTCATATATTTCAACATCAGTTGATGGTTGTTATTAATAATTGAGGGCCATTTATTGTGATTCAATATTCCATATTATATTTATGGTTTATGGTATATTTTACTTTGAATGTGCTATGTTTATACAATTCATAGTTTGTGGTTAAAGTATTGACATAACATATCCTAGTTTTAGAACAAATGTTTATGTTATATTTTACATCTTCAATAATTTCAATGAATTGGATTCAATAATTGATCAATGGGGCTCTCTATAGTCCATCGATGCATTGGTATGTCTCATGAGAAAAAATAGTTTCTTCGTACTAGGCTTTGACAGTGTAGTTATGATGTCCAAAAATATGTTTTTCCTCCTTTTGAGATTATTTATTAAATTAAATGTGGTTATTAAACTATAATAATATACATGTGAATGTGTTATTGGAATTATTAGATTTATTTATGTCCATATAATGTGGAATATTATTTTTAAAAGGATTCTATTTCAGTTGAATACATTACATTAAATTTTTATTCTTATTTGTGATAGCATCGACTTTATTGTTTGTACTTATAGAGCATATGTTCTTGTCCTCTTATTATGTTTCATTTTCCTCATGAAGCGATGAATTATATTATTATTTAAATTTAGTGATATTCTAAGGGATATGAATGTTTTTATAGGGGTTAATTTTTTACATTTCAAGATGGTATGATAATCTTATGTCTTTATATACTATTTATAAGGAAACTAAACTCAGTAGTCCATTGTAATTTTATTTGGCGTGATTATTCAAAGATAATATAAATTAATTCCTTAAATAAGGGAAACTGTGGTTGTGTATTACATTCCCATTTTCACTTTCCATTATGATTTAAGATTCATTGGATTCCAAATTTTCTCACAATTTTTATCCAATAAATAATGATGTATGATCTCTTCATTGATTATTTGGTTTAAAATTTATTGAACAAATTATTATTTGAACATATATAGCCTCATTTTGTTAAATATTTGACACCACATGTTCGATGAAATACCAAATAAGATTTTGTGATAGATTCATGGTATGTAATGAATGGTTTTTCATTGTTAATAAATATTTGGCATGTGGAATGATGAATTGGGTTTTCTTGAAAGGTTCTAAATAGGTTTTGAGTAAAATGTTGTGTGTATTTGGGTTTTTAAACAATATTTACATGTGATGAATGATTATGCCCTATTTTTAATTTTAGTAAACATGAATTTGTCTTGTAAATGTGATGTCAATACATGAAAGGAATTGTTTTTCAAATAGTTGTGAAATGGAATGTTCTGTGTTTTTTCCTTTTGTATATATGGTTGGTTACATAAAAAAGTTATTGTTTTTTAAAGGATCTTATGGACCATTTTTCACTTTTCTAAATGTGTTAAACATATTTATTATGAAAAAATCCCTTTTATTATTCTATTCATTGTTTCTATTTAGGTATTGGATTCACTCATTTTGTAATCCTTGTTATCCATTATGAGAATTTTAAATCCCTCGTATAGACTCCTTGATATCTAATTATTCTATGGAAAGGTATTGATCATTGGGGTGGCTCGGGGTGAGGGATTTTGTTGAATAATTATTATATGTGCATATGATTGGAACCATGGTTTCAATCAGTTGTCTTACAACATTTATATACATTACAATGGTACCTATAAAAGTTAGATAATATTTCGATAGTGATTAATTAACTATCTATTTTATTCACAAGATGGATGCACATAATAGGTGGATGTATGAGGCTTATGAATACGAGATTTTCCCATTAAGTAGTCCTGAGTTTTGGTGGCTAAGAGTATTTAGGGTATTTATGATTTCAAAATTTTTTGCATTCTTATGGTGAAATGTCTCATGTATTAGTGTGTTCAAAATTATTTACTATCTCTTAGGTTCTCCTGTGTCAATTTCCACTTATTCACATATGATGGTGGAATAATATTCTAGGATAATTTTGTTTTTTTATTTCCATTTCCCTTATTATGTGATTATTGTAGTTCATTCATGTGTGGTATCTTTCAACGATGTTTATGAGTTGGGAACCCATGGATTATGATATTTTTTCAATGTATAATTATTTTATAATCTCTTTTCCTCTTTTGAAATGAAATAATCTCATTCCACTTGAAAATGTGGATGTATCTATAATAGAAACGACCATACTTTTGATATGAAAAATAGAAATGGATCATGTTTCCTTTTTATGTAGAAAGTTGGAAAAAATATTAATCTATTTATTATATTTCAAACATGAAGATGTTATTTCATTAATTTTAAATTTATTTAGAAATAGTTTTGTTCAGTCATACCTACTGTGTTTGGATACTAACACCTATTGTTTTCTCTTGTTTATAGCTTGTGGTGAAGGTATAATATTGGTCTCAATCATCATGTGAGATGGTTGTTTTGGTATCCAAGAGTGAATGTCGTGGTATTAAGGATATGTTATTGTAACTATGACCAGTTTGGGTTTTCTGTTTAGGTTATTTTACTTTTAGTTTCCATAAAAATGATGTTCAGTTTGTGAATTGAGATATATGGATCAGGCGCTTTTTTTTAAATTACAATATTAAATTTATTTAAATATTATATATCATTCCATGGGATAACATTTTTGATTAATATAATGAGGTGATAACATGTGGTGATCCATAACACCCTTTGGCCCATGTCACATATCATCATGGGTGACCAATTCAGGGTCGACCTAGGTTAGTTCATGATAAATTGATATTAGAGTTGGTCTGATCATTTAAGGACCTTACTTTTCGATGTTCTCTATGATACTTATGGATATCAAGGTAGTTTTATAAGGAATATAGATACTAGACATGTTATAATGAGATGAATATCATGAACCCTTTCTATTTTTCATCTTCAGGTTTCCATGTAAATTTTAATTTTTTTTATTTGGTCATTGTGCCTTTTTTCGTGTTCTGGATATGAAAATGGAGTCAGGATAGAGGTCTGCATGAGAGCATAGTGCCTATAAATCCATGTAGAAATCAGGGAATGGCCCAACATCTATTTCCATGATGGTGGTCTATTTGGCATATGCCTCCAACCATATGTCCAAGTGACACATTAGCACTAGTTTTCCCCTTGTGTATTTCTATGCGTCTTCCTTGATTATAATAATTATTTTAAAAACCAATATAATGGAATTTGGAAAATGTAGTTTTAGTGGTTATTGTTGGATTTTCTAAAAAGGGAATGTGGATTTTCAGAATTATCCTGGCTAAAAATCATTATAATAAAAAAATTTCATAAATATGACTCATTGAGATAAAATGGAAATGATTTAACAAGATTGGATTTTTTTAGTCTCAACATGGGGATTAAGAAAAACGGCCGTTTGTTTCTAAGTTGTTAAAAATGAATAGGTGTGGGTTTTAATTAAATTATTTTGATGAGCTGAAATTAAATTTTTGATAAAAAACCATGGAAATTACATTTTAAGAATGAAATAAATGGCACAAGTGTGGAGTTTTAAAATTTAAATTTACCTACTGGTTTTTTTGATTTTGAAATTTTTCATGACATATTAAATGATAATGTCTTTTTGGTCCTTTTATGTTTCTATGAGTGCTGATATCCATGGATATATATGGAATTTGGTAGGAAAGTGCTAATATTAGCATGAATTATTAGAAGCCTAGGGTGTCATGGAATGAGAATATGTGATTCCATATAGAATACCTTTGGTGATTTCATTACCCACCTTGTTATTTTAAATGAAAATGTATTTTAGAAGAATGTTGTGATGTTTTTGAAAATGGGTAGTTGGCTGGTTTTCCCCCTTGATTTGGGATGTGTTAATTATGAGTTGATTTTATTTTAAAACACATTTCTGTATTTTTGGTTTTGATGTGATTTATAGTGGATTTATCTAAATTAACATGGTAGGTTTGCATTGGTTTCCATTTTGGGGATGGATGTTTAATCACGGTATGTTATGGTTTATGAGTTTGTTTTTATGATGCCCATTATTTTCATGTCACCCAATGTTTTCCCATATAGATATTCTATGACTATTGGTGGTGTAGCTATGGGAAATTCCCTGTTAGTAATATTTCTAGTTACCCAACAAAAGGATTTCTTCCACAAGAATCAAATTTTAAATCCAAATATTTTAAGGATACCCTATCTATTTTTCTAGGGTATGGAACAATTTTATTCAATTTAATGTGAATTCTTATTATTATGATGATTCTTGTTGTGTTGGTTGTGCTTAGTGGTGATCCTTTTTGATATGTAAGGGGGATGTTGTGGATCTAATGACTACTTCTAGTTTAATGAATCTGTGTGTTAATTTTTTGTAATTTGGAAAATTCATCATCTCTATTTGGTAGTGTATTTGGTGTGTGCATATTCCACATCTATGTTTGAGTGAGAGTGTCTTGGTAATGAGTATGAGTTTTTAAGTGTTACAATATTCTTTTTCTTCGTGAGATGATTTTTTTATTCATGTGGAATAAAATAAGAAGTTATCATTTGATATTAATAGCTCATGATTTTGAGGAAGTTAATGATTTATACATTAGAGATCCAACCAAATGCCTCAGATTGAAGCTAAAATTTTATTTCATAAGACTACGGTTTTTCAGATTTTGGGTAAACACGTGTCATTAACATTGTGGTTAGGTGATTCACATATTTCTATTGTGGTCTCTATATCATTGTGAATATATTTTTATTGAAAATATCATGGTGGACTTATCCCTCAGGAAATGCCTATGATTGTTCCTTCTTGGATGAAAGTTTCTAATGTGTTTTCTGTGTTTCTACGTCCATTTTGAATTATGTGTTTCTAGGGTTTATGACCATACAAGGTGATGGGTTTTGGGTTGGGTTTCGGTTGTAGATTCAACGATCCATTCATTAGCCCCTTCTCCCACCTCCCCTTATGGTGGGGGTTTATAGTCTGCTTGGGAATGTTCATATGATTAATTAATCTATTGGGTTCTCAATAGTGGGGAGGCCAACCATGGGACTCCTTAAAAACTACTTTTTTAAAATAAGATCCAGATTGTTTTAATCGGCGGGGAGTCCATTAAATCATCCCCCAATATGTTATTTGATTTGGTTTTGTTGTTTTAGTATCTTTGACATGGATTTCATTTAAATTTATTGTTTTTTGTGTTCCCTTTTCAATTCAGGTAAATTTTTGGGATTTTTCAAGTGTGAGAAATGGTTCTCTTCAAAGTTTTATGATGAAGGTTGTGGATATAATTTCCTTTAGACTATGAGGATGTTGTTTCAGTAGGTTAGTTTTTTATGTGATGTATGAACTATTTTACTATGGTTGGGATGCACTTGGTATTATGGTTTTGATCATTTTGTATTGATAATTATTAAGCATTGATCGAAAAATTGTAAAATTTTGTCACATTCTAGGGGTGGAATGCATTATGGTGGTGAGATTTTTCACATCGAGTTTTTCTTTTTCCTTTTTTGTTCTACTTATTTTAGTATCTCATTTTCTCTCTATAGTTCCTAATGGGATGGGGGTAAATATTTCATGTGTTTATTTGTTTTTTTAATCTTGTGGTTATATTTTTTTGTAGTTCTTAGTGAAAATTTAGATTTTTAGTATTTGAAGTATCATATGCATGGTTTGCGCATGGTTATAGACAAATTTGTGGCATGCTCTCAGAAACTGTGATGGACTTATGGTGTTTTTTGTTTAAGGATGCATAGCCTACACATGGATTGAAAACCCATGTGGTAAGACTATTAGTAGCCACATTCTCATGCCAGAACCATCGGACACAGTGGGCACACGTTTACCATATTCCGCAGCCAAACCACGCAAGTTCCCAAGAACATATTTTTTTAATTCCAATAGAAAACCCTATGGATTTTAAATACAATTCACATCCACCATCTTTATCCTATTAGGTGAGCACCTATAATAGTCTCTCCCTTCTTCTCCCATACTCCCCTCCTCCTATCATGGTGGATCTAAGGATATCCATCAAGTTTGAGGCTAGATCCCTTACATTAATCTCCCCCTTTCCCCTCCTTCTTCATACATATTCTATTTATTCTGGATATATTCGTTTGTACAAGTCATGTTGATATAGGTATTGTTTTACATTGACATATGTTAAGGTTTTTTAGTGAGTATGGTTCCACTTTCTAGATATAGGTTCTTGGAACCATCACTGAGTAAAATCGGCTATGCGTTGTTGAAGTAACTTGAGTTCCTTCAAGGTTCCCCTTTTTACATTACATAATGATATAAAATTAATTTGTTTCATTTTTTAACTTTTATTATAAGATAAATAATGATTCATGATCTTTTAATTTATTATTTGTTGTTAAATGTGATTATTTCATTAATGTTTTAAAGTATATAGCCACAATTTATTACATTTTTTCACACTAAATGATCGATAAAACCCCTAGTTGGGATTTTTCAAGTGATTTATGGTATGTAAGGAATTATTTGTCATTGTTAATATATATCTGAAATTGGAAATGATAAAGTGGGTTTTCAGGAATGTGTTTCAAGCTTTTTTGAGTTAAATGTTGTCTGTAATTGGATTTTGAAAATTGTTTGACATGTGATAAATCATTGTGGACCAATTGGATTTTTTTAAAATTGTATTTTTCTTATAAATATGGTATAAATTATTTAGTATAATTTATTTATAAATGTTTTTTAAATAGAATGTTTTTGTTTTTTACAATTCTTGTGGTGATGGTTAGTTTCTTCTTAAAGTGATGGTTCTGTGAAAGGAAATTGAGGCCAATTTGGCACATTTGTCAAAGTGGTATAATGGTTTATTACGAAAACCTCCATATGATGATTATTTATTCGTGTTTCTATCTAATAAATAGGATTTTGCTACTATGTAATCCATTAATTGCGTGATGAGAATGGGAGTTCCTCATTACAGACTCCTTGTGATTTAATCGTTATATGGTAAGAGATTGATCCTTTGGGAGGCTTAGGGTGAGGTATATTGTTAAATTATTATTATATATGAATGTTATTTGATTCTTGGTTGAAATTAATTGGATTATCCTTTGTACGTGAGACATGGGAACCTGGAATAATGTGAGAATATTATTAAAATGATTTCATCAAATTCTAGATTACACACTTGTTGTAGCCCCATTGGTGGTTTATATATTGGGTTTATTGTTATGGTATTTTCCCCTTGGTCTATCATGGGTTAGGATGTATGAGTGTATTTATGAGATTTTGTATTTCATCATGTGAGACATGCTTCCAGGGATGTGTATCATGTATTAGTTCGTTCAGTATTATTCTTGATCTCCTAGTTTCTCCCATGACTATTGGAACATAGTTACATATGATTTATGATTGAGTAACATGGTTAATATTATTTTTTAAATTTCTATTTAACTTCTTATGTGATCATTCTAGTGCTTTCATCTGTGGTGTCCTTTTAATGTGATGAATTGGGATCCAAATGTTTTTGAAAAAAAATTAATGTAAAAGTGTTTTATTCTTTCTTGTGCCATTTTGAAATGAATGCATCACTTTCCCCTAGAAAATTTTCATATATCTATAATGGGAAAAATCCAGGTTTTTAATGAAAACGGAAAATTTATCATGTATTAATTTTTATAAATATTTTGGAAAATCTTATATTTATATATTGTGTACAAAATTTGGGGTTGAAGTTTCTTTTATTTTAAATGATGTTCATTACTAAACGTTTTTTTGGGAATACATAATAATTTTTAATAATCATTCCTAATTATTTCTCTTTTATATTATATGGTGTGATGGTATTATCTTAGCCTTTATTTTTTTGGAAATAGTTGATACTGGTGTCTTAGAGTGGTGATCATGGTGTTAAAGAGAAGTCTAGTCATTATGTCCATTTTTTTTCTATTAATTTTTTTGGATTTTTAATTTATTCATAATTGATATATTGTTTTTAAATTGAGATATATCTATTGAGTGGCTTTGTTTATATTCATCTGTTCAATTTTTCTTATTATTATTGGCTTATATCATTCCATTGAATTACTCCACTACTGTCTGTCAGTAGTTTGAAACCCATGGGTATCAAGAACATTCATTGGAACATGTCACATATCTGGCCGATTGATTGGTTCGGGTCAGAACTAGGGTGGTTCGTAATAAATCAACTCTAATGAGAGAAAATATTTCATTCATTAATGAATATATGTTGAATATGATGAATTTTTTTGGATGACAAATCCATGACATTTTTTATATCGTTGTTGGTACTACATCAGTGGAAAAACCTCGATTAAATCTAGAAATAGTTGTAAATAAGATGAAAAGGAATGTTACGACATCCCCACCAGAAAAATAAAATAATCAAAATAATGTTCTAGATGGAATTCGTGAATAGTGGAAAAGAAATAAATATTAAAGGATCTCCCATATCTGGATATTAGAATTGATCATGTTGAGGTCAATTCCATTAGAATTTCTGATGCAGATACATTTAAATAGAAATAAAAAAATGATAAATAGAAGAAGATATAATGCCAATATATTCTGTTTTAAAATTTGTTAATAGGATTAAAAAAGGGGATCTAGAATTGTTGTTTTACCTATATGTCAAATTGGTAAACCCTATTCCGATACAGTATAACATTTTCAAGTAATGTATGTAGTTTATGTCAAATTCACTTTAATCACAGAAAAGATAATATAGAATATTTTTTGTTATAGAATATATTTCAATAATTGTAGATATATAATCTATTCCAATTATGAAAAAAATATCCATTAGAACAAGATACAAAAGGACATTGAGTTTTTAGAACTAGTAGAAAGCATAAAGAGGATATGATGATGAAAATAGTAAAGACATTAATATGTAATGGGCTACAATCCCACTGGGCCTCCGGGCTATGTAATGGGTTTCCCTCTACCTAGTTAAAAGATGAATTTACTTTGATTTAATAATAAAAATGAGGTTTTGTCCCCAACCTTAAAAAAATGTAGAAATGGAATAAATATTGGATATAGTAGAAGAAGAGGTACATAATAAAGACAGAAAAGAAGACAATGAAGAGTTATATGAAAATTAAAAACATAATTTTATAAGAATTCATTAGATTCATTATCAAAGGAGTCATCATCAACATAATTTCCATCCAAGACCTATCAATATAGTAATAATGAAAGTTCTGGACGTAAATCATTCTCATTAGAGGAAGATAAGTCCACATCAAAGAAAAAATATGTTCAAAATTGAATAACTAAATCTGATCAACATGTTGATATTGATAAGGATAATTAGAAACACGAATTATTTTACGATAAAAAAGTGGGTGAAAATCGTTTCTAATGAATTTTAAAGTGGAGATTAAATGAAATGTAAGGCGAAATGATAAGAAGTGTAATTCAGAACATGAAAAAAAACCTCCAAATAACAATCAAGATAAGTCATATTCATCCAAACATATTTATATACATCAATTTGACTGTATTTTCATTCTCTAAATATTTTATAATGAACCATTACATACATTAAAACCCTATTATATAAGTGAAAAAATTATTTAATAATATATAAATGACAAGTCACAATCAATAGTTATTTTAATAATGAATATAATTTATCTTGTAGATGAGTTGAATGTTGGTCAATAATGTTATCAACCATTCAAAAAATCATAAAATCAAATGGTTAAATGATATCACCATGTTGATTTTAATAACAAAAAAGTGATGTGAATTTTTAAAATATAATAAATCTTATGATTAAATCAGAAGATTATTTCGGGTGGTTATCAGATGACTTGGAAGAGAGGGATTTTTTTTCAATTAATTCGCGATACAACTGATAATTGTTCTATGTAAATAATCATTATTGAAATGTCCAATAAAAACAGTTGTAGTTAGCCATAATCATATCATATGAAGAATAAATTCATTAATTGGGTAATGAGAAGAAATAATTGTATGTGAAGTTCATCACTCTAGAAGGATGACCATTAATACTGTACAAGGACAAAATATTATTCAATAAGTTAAAGGCCTTATTAAAAAATTTTATTATGAAATAATTATTTTCTTTTTAAAATAATATTTTATATTCTAAAAAATTTGAATAGATGTTTTTAAAAGAATTTTTTATTTATACAATTATTATTTTTCTGAATGTTTTCTAATAATGATTTATTGAATGATGGTTCATATTTTTTTGTGTATGATTAATTAGTTCAATTTATTATTTAATTTGTTTTTTCTATCATTTTTGGAGACATTGAATCATCGCCATTATTTTTTGAAAATCACAATGGGGGATATATATATAAAAATGAGCGACACTGTTTTCATAGAAAAATTTCTTAATAATGTGGGAATATTTGTTTTGATCAAATTATTTATTATCTGTGGGGGTAACTTCTAAAAATTGAGAAGAATGGTATATTAATGAGGATAATATTATTTTGGGGAATGATATTATCATAAAGTGGATATAATAATTTTTAACATCATATTATCTATTATATTTAGAAAAATTATTAGATCAGGTGTTAAGATTAAAATTTTAAATCAATATTTGATGTAATTAAAATAATGTTAATATAAGTTAATCAATGATAAGTTTCATTAATTTATTTAGATTTTTTCTTTCAAAAATGGCGGATATTTTTGAGTCAAAATTTGTAATTATTACTAGTCCATTACTATTATTTTGGAAATTAGAAATAACATTCTTCAAAACATATTTAATAACCTTTTATGTACAATGTTTTTTTAAAATATTTATTTTGATAAAATTAAATTTTGAATTACATAGAATATTATCTTATTTATTATGAGTACAAGTTTCATATAATTCATTACATTCATAATAATTATGATTTATTTGATAAACATTATATTCATGTTTATGAAATTTGGTTGTAGACTTTTCTTCAATTCTATCATACTGAACAATTCATAAATATCAGAATAATAATAGTACCAAAAACATTATACGGATACTTATAAAAAATTTTATATGAAAACAATACAGAAGTTCTTCATAAGAACTTATTTTTATAAACATATTCTAAAGGATTATTTATATCTTAAGGAAAACCATTTTCACTATAAAGGGGTAATCTGATTTTATGTTCGACCTCATGTTTCACCTGATCTTTTTGAGATTTGATGTTCTTAATGTCCAAATAATTTCTAAAATCTTAGAGAAGTATGAATGCAGGGACCTAAATTTGACAGTTCAAATGATTCTAATAAATACCACATCATTTGAAGAGTTTTGAAGCAGTTTTTTGACTATGATTTCTTTTTGAGTTTCATATTATGTGAGGGATATAATTATAAGGAATCCTTGTCTAATTCCTTCCTTAGGAAAATTTTCATTGTATTATTCTTTTGATCATCAAAATAATCGATGGCTTCTAAGGATAAGAATATATAGAATCTAATCAATCATATCATGGAATACGGGGGATAGGTAGATAGATAATATAATTATAATATCAATGGATAATGAGGTTAGGATGATAGATCCATCCTGAAAATCATATCAAGGGCTTCCCTAGTAAGTTAATATAAACTTTCTTGTATGTATAGAACATGGGATATATTTTTTCTCGGTTATTGAATATGTTTCTCTTAAGTATTAAATGAGTCTATTAAATTAATATATTATAATATATTATTTTATTTTTTATCTATTGTTTTTAATTTTTCATAAAAGTTTTATATTCCATATCAAAAATAATAATAAGTCAAAAATTGTATTCATCTTTCTGTTCTGTTTGTTTTATCTGTACTACTCTAATTATTATAAACTGACTCTGTTTAATCAAATCTGTAGTGATATTGATCTTTTACACACTGATTTAATCATTTTGATTATTATTATGATTCTATGATTATTATCATTATAAAAATTTCCCTGTCTAATATTATATGACATGGGGCCTTCTGTGTTGTTTAGATTATATTCCTATAAATAATGTAGTTTTTACTAAAATTCAACCCTCCCTCTTGGATGATTATCAATCTGAGCATATTATTTGGACCATAATAATTATTAGTTTTTTGGTAATGGTCTATGTATATATATCATCATTATAATTAAATAATCATAAATAATGTAATATGGTTATTAAAATAAAATTAGGTGCATAAAAATTGTTTTTTATAAAAAAACTCTTTTATATTAAATAGTATTTTCTTTTCATTTCCAATTAAATTATATCTAATGAAGTCATTTTATATGTTAATAAGTAAGATAATTATATTGATAACATGTGTTATAATTGATATTAGGTAATTATCATTTTAAATAATAATATTAAAAAAATTCTGTAAAATTTAGTCATGAATGTAATATAAGTCATCAATGAAAATTTCTACCTACAACACAAGATAACCCAATGTTGTTTTCATTACAAGATTTATTATAGATTAAATTTATTTAAAATGAAACATTTGTTGTATGCTTTTGGAATATTATACTACCTTTTATTCATGGTGTTTCATGTCCTACATTATATTGAATTAGAGTAAATCTATATAAATATTTAGGGTTTCACATTCTTCCCACGTTAAATAAATTGTGTCCTCCCAATTTAATATTGATCATGGTAGTCTATGGTTTCATATTTGCCAATTATTTTTCCTGAAATGACCACATCATGAAATCCTTAATAAAATATTTTCTTAATAATATATAATGGGGATTAAAACTGTTATATATAGTAATATATAACTAGGATTCTGCATTAGAGAACATTAGCTTCATGTAAAAATATAGACTTGGATGAAAATATAAATTATTATTGAGGGATAAGGATGTTAATGATCTTAAAAAATTTTATGATAAATAGAATGTTTTGGGACTCAATTTCATGATTCATTAACGATATAAAGTTACATCTATTTTATAATAATTAATGTATTAATATATCATTTTATTCATAGATAAATTATTTTAATGTTGAGTAAATATTTACTACCTAATTCTATAAGGAAATATAAATTATACGTTTCTATTTCATAAAAATTGTAATATTTTTTTTACGGTTTGACAAATTTATAATTTATTCCCATTAAATAATAAAATTAATATTAAAAAATAATTGGTTATGCTTGAATAGAAAATATTTGTCTTCAATGAATTATAAGATACATAAAATATTTATATGTTCTTGTTTATGTCTCTAAATATTTTCCAGAACTATTATTTTTAACACTGTAATCTCTAAACCAATAAGTAATATTATTTAATCCTCATTAATATTTATTTATCAAATAGTTTAACTAAAAAAATGACATGTTATCTAGGACATTACATAGGATAGTGGTTTGCATTAAACCCTTATATTGGGTTTACTACCTATAGAACATATTGAAATAATAAGATACCACTCAGAATATATGTATTTATTTTTCTAATCTACATAAATATATTTCATATATTTCATAAATATATTTTACAATGGTTTTCAATACAACATATATTTTACATTGTATAATAGTCTTATTTTTATATCATCCCTATGGTTTGTCAATAACATTATACATAATACTATAAAATGTAAATGAAATATAACTAATATTATTTTCCCACTAAAACTTATAATAATATAATGAGTTATATTTCCATAAATATCTCCCAAAATATCCTTAATTTTTGGTAGAATCCCATTACATTAATCCTAATAAATTGATGTTCAGTACATAGAACTAATGATACATATAAATATCATTATCCAATGATGGTATCTATAGATATTAAGTTAACTACTTTGCTTCTATGATAATCCTCAATGTCTATCTTATGAGAATGTTCCCTAATATCTGTTTTCCTTATTCACGTTCCCATGATTTCTACTAAAATCAACATCTGATAGCAGCTCTAGGACTGTAACCCCAGTAAGATCAGAGTTGTTGTCATTAAACCATTACATTGGCATGAAAACAAGGATTAAAATCTTAGTTGGCTGGTTAGTTTAGTATTTTTTGGTAAACTAGATATATACATGGGACTTATATTTCAATTTAATACAATAATTTCAACATAAAAATTTTTCTAGGATAAATTAATTTCATGTTGTACATCCTTTAATTTTTTTTCATTGAAAACATAATGAAATACTATGAAAATGGAATAAATAAGGGTGATATAAAAATCTCTCAAAGGGTTATGTATAGGGGAAGAAACAATTAATTAATCTGAATAATCATTATAGAAATTAAAATAAATGAACACACCTTCCTTGTATCCAATAAAGAGTGAGGGACTAAGTAAACAATATCGGTAGGTAGATATCTAAACATGCGTGCTATTTTATAACTATAGAGAAAAAGAAATGAATCCAAATATTTTGTCTAATTAAAAATTTCAAGGATAATAATAACTGAATATGAAAAAATGAAATTCTTAATTAATGGACTCTATATTCCATCAGTACATGAAACCTTTACTATGAAGACATTTCATATGATTGTTTAAAACAAACTAGTTGAAAGCCCCACTATGTCTATCCTACTAACTCATCCCATGAAAATACTAATACAACAAGGGGATATCTATTATGAACAATGATATGTGTAATGACCTTGAATTTTTGTGGGATTATTTTTTCTTTTATTATATACATTGTAATTTTATGAGTTCGTGAAAACTGACAGTTTTGTGATTCTGAGTCATAGTGTACCCAGAATCACTTTATGAAGTTTTGTTTGGGTATGTTCAGTAAACGTACGAGTGTGTTTTTATAACTTCTGAACCGGTGTTCGGAATTGAAATCTGAGGGCACCGTTGAACTCGTAGCCCCAAAATTCTTTTTAGAAGAATTTCTCTTCTACGATATTGTGTATGGTTTAAAAGATAGTATTTGGGGTTTTTAGAGATTGAATTAAATAAAAATAAAGTGTGTGGCTTTATTTTTATTTTATGGTTAAAAACTCTTCATGGAATTTGTAGGTGGGACCACCATATCTTAACCACCCATTAAAGGTTATGGTGGTGGTGGCCACCCGAAACTAACCTCCCACGATGGGTTGTGAGGTGGGGACCACATGGGTCTAAACCCCCTATTGATGGAGGAGAGTAAAATCTCTCTACTCTACCTCATTAATGAGGGAGAGCCTCTTGACCTCCACTTTAATCAATTCGTTCCAACTCCCCAAATTAATTTGTGCCATCTCTCATGAATTAATTAGACGAGCCATGTTATTAATTCAACAATTTGATTTTGGGGTCAGCAACAAAATAAAATAAAAAATTAATCTATTATTATTTTTTCTTGGAATTAATGATTTGGTGGATCTTGGGGTGATAAGACCTTGAAAGAAAGGTTATTCCACCGAATAATGCTCCACCAATGAAGAACACCATCTTTCTTCAACTTCCTCCCTCAGATCCGACCGACGTGGGGAATACTCAACCAAACAACCCTCTACATTGTCATCAATGAGCCAATGCAGCTTGGAATTGGGAGTGTGTGGTGTATGCGACGAATGACAAACTCCTTATTCTTCTTCCCTAGACATCAACTTCGATGACCGACAATCAATGGTAGGGGGTTTATTTTTTTTAACTGTCCTATTCTCTTTCTCTTTTTCAGATTGGAAAGGGATTGTTGCATGGTTGTAAAACTATTTTTGTACATATTTCTTACTCTTGGATGAGCCATGTATTACCACCCGAAACTTGGAGGGTGCGGGTCAAACCAACTTGGTCTGACCCCTCTACCGTTATTATTTGTGTTGTTTCCCACCATGGCGACATAGTGGATTTGAAGGCGACAAAGGCACAGGAAATGGCCATTCTTCCCACAGCCTCTGTGAACAGTGCCACTCTTATGGAGTTCTGGTGCCCCAACAGAGCCGACTTTGTGGGCCAAACCACCCTCGGCCACCCGCATGCCCTATACGAGCCACCACCGGAATCCTGCACGCCCCAGCCGAAACCCGTCGGCCCACGCCAACCCAAGCTGTGTCATACTGTGCTGGCGCAAACTGCGCTATCCCAGCCTCCTGGCTGCCTGTCGTCTAGGCCATGCCCTACCAGGATGCCTGGCTGGCGCCCTTCCTGCCCACACATTGCCCCCCATACACCATGCTCGTCCACGAGCCCGTCTTTTTATGCCATGCTCGGCTGCCTCTCGGCCGCCCGGCCTCCCGAACCGGCCCGCGACCTCCCTCGCGACACCCTGACCGAACAGGCCTGGTCGCACCATCCGGTCTGAGCCGGGACGGTCCGCACCCTCGCGATGCTCAGGGCCGAACCAGCCCCGAGGTCGGGTCGAACCGCCCTTACGACCCTCGAGGCTGGGCCCAACGGGTCGGTACAACCCTAACAGGCTGGCCGGCCCAATGGTCCGGGCCAAACCCAACAGGTCTAACTGGGTCGACAATGACCGGGTGGGCCCAAATTGGGATGGGCCGCGTTGGTCCGACCGGGTCAGTCCCAACCTGGGCCCACTCCCAACACTTTACTTTCATTGGACATATCTTTGGCACCGAATGACTGTTTGACAAAATGTCAGTGGAACATGTATTCTTGGAGCATGATGGTCCCATTGAGTATACCAAAAGAAACATCCAGGTATAGTTGATGTGCGGTCAGGTTGGATCGTGTACAAATCCAACCAGGCCCCCAGACTAAAAGGCTAATAACTCACATATCGGGCATCTGATTGACGAGCTGTCTATTTTTTTGAGACCCCTATGATGTGGAAAACCTTTGAAATACTTATTTGTGGTACCTCATGATAGTTTTAGTATCGACCAGTATCTCAGGGAGCAGATCCTACCAGAGAAGAGAATTCGTAGTGCGAGTACCTAGTAGCTCGCTCAGACCTAATGACTACTAACCGATTCAACTCGGAGTGTTTTGACAAGCCCAGTGGGGAGTGCCTTGGTGTTGCAGAAGACCCATTTTGGGGATCGCTTTGGTGTCGTGGAAGAAACATGGTACTTGATAGGTGGATTAACTCAGCAGGATATGTTGGGGAGAGACTTTGTGTGACGCGGCAGACTGACGGTGGGGAGCCCCTCTGTGTGAGCGTGGAAGACCCATGGTACTCTACCAGAGGAGTACCTCATTGGTCAAAGGTTAGTGGGAAGCATCTCTGTGTAACGCAGCAGGCCCACTGTACTTGATTGAAAACGTGTTCTATAGTAGACGTGGTTTCGATAATAATAATTCTAGTTTGAGCTAAGTCAGTAACTTTTGTATTTACCACTTGATTGAGATGGATTACTAGATAACTTAGGTATATGTATGTTCATATACCTAAGTTGGGTTATCTCTTGATTTCATACTTTGTGGTTTATCCTTGTTAGATTTTGTGAGACCCTGAGGGTCTCAGGGTCACTACTGAGTAATGTTATACTCACCCCTACACGGGCTATACAGGCACCTCCTTGGGTTGGTTCCAGATGACAAACATCACTGACTTAGGCTTAGTGTACTAGGACTTGATGGTACATGGAGGTGGACGATATGTCGTGTCGGTACGCAGTAGATAATGGGAGACATGAAGTGCTGGGGAGGCTATTTGTACCTACCCTTCAGGTAGGATCCATGGTGGACAATCCATGATCGACTCATCACCTTTCATTCGTTTTTATATTTCAGTTGTACTTTTGTTTTCCTATTGGGTTTGTATTCTGGACCCTCTACCTTGAGAACTCTATGTATACAATTTTACATAGTTTATTGTATTCAGCGGCGTGCTCTGTAGTGTGTGTTTTCATTTATAAAGGCAATGAATTCCTAGATTTAGGTAAATATGTGTATGGTTCTAGTCGTCGGCCCCTGGCCTATTGAATGTGGGCTTGGGGTAGTAACAACACGGGCCTCGAGGGACGAGTCTTGGAAAATTGGTATTAGAGTAGTCTGTTTTACCACAAAACATATGACTCTAATCTTTCTTTTCTGTGAAGCAATAGTGTTAATGGTACTGAGTGTGGTTCTCAGTTCAGGGAGACCAGTGTTGGTGCGACGGCTGACGTATCCATACACCAGAACCCTAACATCTGATTCCCGACTCAGTGGTAGAAAACACTGATTGCGTGTGTCTTTTCAAAATATTTCTATATGTATGCTCAAACAGGTCACCTAACTAGGTATAATCCTTTGACACTGTCACAACGGTTTCATTCAGGATGCATCTCCACGGATGACTAGCTAGAACCCCGAGAGTTGTACGTGCGGATAACCCACTGAGCGATGAGGCCTCGGTGCAGGGCCCTTTTTCCGTGTAGGCACCAGCGATACCACATCCCGCTGGGGCACCTATGCCACGAGCCCAAGTAGCAGATGATGCACACCACTTGAGATAGTTACACGAGTTCCAGTGCTAGAGGCCGCTAGGTTCAGGGGAGAGACAGACCTGCATGCAGCTGCGGATTGGCTGGAGGCTGTAGTGAGAGTCTTTATACTGGTAGGGACACTAGCCGAATTCGTGGAGATTCTTCTTTCCTACTTCTATAGGCATTAGTGGGTAGATGGTGGAAATTGATGCTCCAGGTTCATGATGAGATGACACTGTGAAGACTTCCAGAGCCTATTTCGTGTGGATTTGGTTACAACAACTCTTTACGCGGTGCCCATACGGGAGCTACTTTATATGCAGCAGGGAAGCATAATAGTGTCACAGTGCTGAGCGATGTTCACCTACCTATCGTGCTACTCCACATATATGGTGTGGTACCCATTCTTCAGGTCCCAGAACGTCGATCACGGGATCAGGCATGAGATCAGGGCCTTGAGGATCTCCCTCAGCATTCCGATGCAGGATGGGTGTTGGAGCGAGCCCTCTTATTGGAGATTTTCCTTGCTAAGCAGTGTAACGCAACAACCCCAGTAACCCAGAGTTAGTGCATTAATACATAACATTGGCATGATACAAGGAAATCATGCCCCTAAAGTCCATTCAATTTAGTAGCCTTGTAAATACTAGATACATTCTTAAGGTCAACATTACAACTTGAAAAGAAAAACTACACTAAATTATTCAATTAAAAACATCCAAGCATCTTAGATTATGTCTGTAATTCACTCATAACTAACATATTCATATCCTGGGAAAATGAAACATAAGAAAGGGGTGAGCTCAAATGATCAGTAAGTGTAAAAAATACGGCGGAAGATAACATAAACATTAGGCATTGTGAATAATTGAAAACACATGCCTTTAAAAATAATTAACATGAAGCCATTATGGCAGGAATATGAGCTGTGTAAATAATTTCAAAATAAAAAATAATCTTTTGTATTATATTTGTCAAATAACCACATGAAATATTAATAACTAATCTCACAATTATGTAATGCATAATGCCGGATATCATAACCACATATTCAAGGCTTTGTTCCATGACTACAAATAAGATATTGTCAAGTCCTTGTGCCAGGACAATAGTTTGTCTGATAAGACCTACTGATTCATCGAGGATCTATAACGGGCTCCACCTGTCACTTACTAAGTCCAATGAATTCCTCATATGAAATTTTTGAAAAATAATCTAAACATTCGTATTAAAAATCTAGAATATTAATTGTAAATAATTTATCCAGAAACCATGAATGGTATAAAAATAGCACATCCACCGTCAGACATAACTCATTCAATACAGTATAAAATATTGTATTGTAACTGATTAACGTCAATCTAGAATAATGAAGGATATCTACATAGATGACAATAATCATCAAAACTATTTGAGAGATATATCCCCATTTTTTTGGAAAACATTTAAAAGTCACACTATTTGTCAAGAAGTCGATTAAAAAAATAGATTTTCGAATCAAAGTGTCACATACCACTTTGAAACTTTTAAAATAATTTTTAAGTCTAAAACTAAAATATCCATATAAATAAATGTTTAAAACCATTTTTAAAAAAATGGACAAAGATGAGAATGATTTAGAATAATTAATCTTTAAAACATTTAAAATGATATTTTAGTTAGAGTTACTAACCAAAATAGAGACACTTGAATAAAAATAATTGAGGTAATAAAAACTTTATAATATCATGAAAATAAATGGATTCATGATATAATATTTCGAAGTACATTATATACACCATATAAAAGTGATTTGGTGTATAACAACAAAGAAGACTCAATGGAATGTAAATTGAGATTAAATATCTTATAAATAACATATATTTAGGTTAAGGATAAATGAACAACATAATTATGTGTGAAAAAAATAAATACACACAATATTATTGTATATTAATTGTAAAACAATCAGAGGTCATTCACAAATATTCGTGTAAAAACAACATCAATGAATTGGATTTTTAACTCAACATATAAAAATTGAGATAAAATTACTCTTATCAAGTTCATATCGATGACATGAGAATTTATCAATGGAGTGATTATGTGTATCAAAAGTATATCCTCAGAAAGGGGGGGGGGTGAAAATTATGACATAAGAAAATGAATAGTGATTCCACACCTAATCTTGGAGTAATATAATCAATGAAGTTTTCATAAAGCTAAATGAGTGGAAATTGAAATTTCAAATTCCTTTATCGGTTTGGAAACATTTGAAACATACAAACCTTAAAGAATTATCATACAATGATGATTTAAATATCCATAAATTAATATATATTACACAATGAATACAATCATGGGTAGTACACACACCACATGCAATAAATAGGAGGTGAACAATGGAAATCCCACGAAATTAAAAGTGAGATAAGAAACCCCTTACTTTGTACTATTTCTTTGGTCGAGGGTAAGTTAACCTCTTTTATAATGGTGAAATAATTGTTATTAAATTATAAAATAATTATATACATTAATATGATATCATATCATATCTTTTAACATTTCTTTTTTATAATATATTATTATTGCTGTCATTTCGGGTGTTAACGGATTCATTTTCCTTTATATTTTTTGTTATGTATGTCATATTTGATATGGATGGGATGTATCTTATTCATATACAATATGATATCAAGTCTTTAAACATTATTTTTAATCGTCAAATTAAAATTATTATTGAATGGATACGATGGGGACTGAATCTCATCGTGTTCGTGGAGACGGTAATCTGTACGTACGCATGGGCGACAATATTATTATTTTGATATTAAAATAATATATAATTGGATGGTATATCATATAGGAAGAATATTTATCCACTTATAATTATTATTCAATTCAAGGACACATCATTATTGTACCCATCCAAATAATAATGTATTGAATAACAATTACACCACAATGTGGAGACGGTAAGCCGTACGTACGCATGTATGGCGACATGTCTTTCAAATGATACATAGAATAATGAATATTATTTTACAATATTTATAATAAAATCACAGTATATAAAAGATACTGGAGTTATTATATTTTAATATAAACCACAATGAAAGATGAAGTGGAAGAAGAAAATAACTTGAAAGAGGTGATGAAATATTTACCTCTTTTACGGGTTCATCTTTTTGATTTGATCAAAAGTCCTCCTTGGGTTGGATTTATAACTAAATGAGGGCCTCTAGGATGAATGTAGAATAGTTGGGATGGTATTTGGTCATGCTTTGGCCGAGCCAAAGGATTTGACGGTGTGAATTAGAGAGAAGGGGGAGTCCCCTTTTATAAGAGTGGTGCATGGCACCATAGGAAAAGGTTGAAATATTATTTTATAGTAAATTAGTTTTCGGTTTATAATGGCTCAAAAATGGATTATTTAATGGATAATGTGGGGATGGGTCGAACACCACTCAACCAATAGGTTTTAGATAGATTTGTGTCACTGTATTAACTTTATCTTTTAGATTTAACTCTAAGTTAAATAGTTTGACATTTACAATGTCTCTTTGTATTTTTATATTATATATTTTATAAAATTACTATATAATTTAAAATTAACTCAAAGTGGTTCATTAATGATACACCTATCATTATATAAGCCTTCTGGCCAAGACATATATTTTCCGAAATAGAATATCAATTAATAATATAATATTTGTTTTAAAATCTCCTTTTTGTCCATTTTGACAGAATTTGTTATTTTGTTTTTGATAAATTCATAAAATCCTTTATTACATCGCAAAAAAATTATTTAATCAACCCCAACATGTCATATTAACCTATAAAATTAGTGTAATTCATTAAAAGACTCAAATTACATTTATTTGGATATTAATAATATCAATTATTTTAATATTTTATTTATACGGTAATAACTGCATCATCATTATATCATGACTATATTTTATTATTTAATATCTAAAAATTATAAATAAAATATAATTATCCATTAAATATTTTTATCTTTCTAATGACTATTTATATTCGAATTTATCTTCTGTATAACCATATATAAAAAAAGTTTTTGTTATTAAACGTTGATTTTAACTCTTTTAACTCTTCTTTAAATCAAATAATAATAAATGTCTTAATCTAATCCATGTGGATCTAAAGGATCATATTTTATTCCCAATGTTGTTTTTGTTCGAATTAAACTTATCCAACAAAATTAGGACACGTGTTAGGGTAATAATAATAACATTTTTACCCATAACTACCCTATTTACTTTTAATCGTGGTTAATAAAAGTAAAAAGATACTATTCACCAAAAATTATTTGCTTCTTATTGAACCACATTTTAATTACTAAAATCATCCATGTCTCTTGGATTTTTGAAATTCCACTAATATAAGTGGTAAAATGATGTTTCATGTGAATTTTCATATTCTCCTAAGAGGTGGGTAAAAGACGGTGAAAAGTTCAATAAAATTTATATATATCTAAAATTAATATAAACTGACTCCAATGAATTAAATTGATCTTATATAGATATTATGTTTATTATTTGAAATAAAATTTAATAAAATAAATAATTATTTAAATAAAAATTTTGTTTTTAACTATAACTCAGCATTTATCACTATTCATCAAAATTTGAATGTTTTCAGAAAAATACCAAAAAATCACCCTAAGCTAATTTTGTTATTTTGAATCCAAAAATGAAGTCCATTTTGAATGATAAATTTTATAAATTTTCAAAAAGTGGGTATTAATATTCATAATGGTTAGTTTGATTGGTCGCGGTTTGTTAAAATCTTGAAGTTGCGTATAATGCCAGTTATTACTTTATTCAAAGGAAAACATACCATGGAAGCTTGGGGTGTTACATTCTTCCCCCCTTTTGGAAATTTACACCTCGCAATTTCTATAATTGGGCATGGGATCATAATTGAATGTCCCACATCAGAAATAGAATCAACAACACTATCACTTTAAAATAAAGAAACAGACGTACAAAGGTCACCCGAGATAAACCATAATATGATTCCATGTTGGAAAACATGGATATATAAGATAAACGAATTATAAATTTCTGATGGATAGAGAATGAAAACATGATCCGAAGAATGTTAACAATAAGAAAACCACAATCTTTTGACTGGAAAAATGATCATTAGTTTACCAGTAGCAAATGTAAACATAAAACAATTTTTTATGTTGCATTTAATAATGATGAGGAATTTATTTATGAGAATGAACAAGAATATAAAGATATATACTTACATTTTATGTAGAGTTTCATTCTTTAATATATTTCTACTACTAACTCAATTTTTTTAAATGATGAGTATTTATGATGACTTGGTTACACTGAAAGATCTAGAATCAACTTCTAGAGAATCAGATGATTCACAAATGATAAACTATTTATTTAACTTGTCTTTATAGATTAATAAAAACCAAAATGGATAGTACAAGATCAGATGATACTAGAAAAAGGATATTCCTTTAGAGAAAGAAACAATAATCTTAACTTCTAAAATTAAACCATCAATACCCCAATGTTAAATAAATACCATTAAATAATCAATTCTTCATAAAATAATTCTATATAATCCAAAGTAATATTGAAACCCAAAACATAAAAGAATTTGGTTAAGTAGTATTTCAGGTTAAATTTTATCTCGAAATGTCATCGACTACTCTTAATGTCACATACTTAAAATTAATTGAACTAATCACATATTCTCTATTATAGGTTTATCATTTCAATAAATAAACCAAATCACTATAAATCCACAATAAAAACATAGATAAAAATCCACCATCACTCCTCCAATGAAATCTCATTGTATTCTGCATTCCACAGGCATAAAGTGTTTCCAACAGAGCGAACGTCTTCCAAAATACCATTTATCACTTAATCACCAAATCGTTTTTGTGTCCTAAGGGTATTCATTTGATAAGACATAAGATCCAAAATAAACATATTATGAATCAATAAAATAATTCAACTAAAAATATTTAGTCACACTGACTAGGGAGTTCATGTAGTCCAGTAGTAGGCGATAAATCTCAATCGCACTCTGGTTGTGGGTTCGATTCCCACATCTTTGTCCGATGCGACGGTTTGTCACACGGTCTGCATGTTGTACTTTTTTTAAAAACAATATTTTATAGCATTACCAAAAGATATAACTTCCTCCAAATAACTATATCATAATTTAACCACAAATTTTTTCTCATACCTTGCATTTTCATCCCAAAATATAATAACTTGTTATTGCCTCAAATTCAAGGATCATAAAAAACCAAATGGTTATTTATAACTATATCCACAAATAGAAAAGATAATTCTTCCTCAAATATCATGTTCACGTGATAAATTGTAGGGTTACACATATAAGGGAAAATTAATCCAATGTAATATCAACAACAAAGACCACTAATACCTTTAAACATTTTTTCATCCATTTATTTAAACACGGGTTCCTCCTTGGCCAAGAGGTTATCCTATCGAATAGGGAATTGACATGGTTTATTCCAAGGTCCCTTACATTTATGAAAAATGACCATAAATAGACTCTTACGATAATTTTTAATTTCTTCCATAGTACTCTTCATTTTCCCTGATAATTCGTTACATTATGTCCTTCTTCCCCACACATAAAGAATTTATTTGTACTATTGAGACACTTTCCTCGGTGTCTCCTTCCAAATTTATGGCACGATGGAAATTGAGATTTCTTCTCTCCATAGTATCCACAGCTGGAGCTCTTATCATTCACTACCTTTCTATTATTTGTTACATCTGGGAGTTGGTTAATATATATGTTATTGAACATATTTTTGGAAAACTGATTCATCATGAAGATAATATCTTTTATTCCAATAAACATTCCCTTTCATTCCCCATTTCTACCACAGTTAACACCTTCTACATCATGTTCAGTGTTACTATGAATTCCTTGGAATCCATCCATTTGATAAAACCAGAAAACATTTTGTGAGTAAGAATAGTAATAAAATTATTTAGAAAATTTCATTACACCTTATTTTCAATAAAAACACCCTACTATTAACCAAGGTTATTTATTATCATCTTATATTAAAATATGTCAAATCAGTTTTTAAAGAAAATTTAATATATACCAATAATATCATTTAGGAGTGTCATAACCAATAGTGCAGCAAGGCCCGTTGTTGTGCACCACTTCCCGTTCGAGTCTAGCACAAATCGGTGTTTTCAAGTTTTACGTCTAGGTACTTTTGATCCAAAGCTTCCATTACCTGCTCATGTCCATATATGGATTTATTGTTTGTAAAACACACAAAATATCTACAATACCTAAATTTTAGGATGTTCTTATATACTAATCATCAAAGTCTATCTTTGGGATATGTGCTCTAATCAGAGTTTATCAAAATCTAGTTTCTATGATTTGTACTAAACTTCCTTTGATACCAACTGAAACACCATGACCCCTATTACCCAGAGTAGGTGAATTATTACATAACATTGGCATGATACAAAGAAATAATATCCTTAAAGACCGATCAGTTTAGTAGCCTTCTAAATACTAGATACATTCAGAAGTTCATCATAACATCTTGAAAAGAAAAACAACACTAAATTATTCCATTAGAAGCATCCAGGATTCCTAGATTATTCCTGAAAGTCACTCATAACTAACTTATTCATATCCTAGGAAGATGAAACATAAGACAGGGGTGAGCTCAAATTCTTAGTAAGAGTAAGCAATACAGTAGAGAAAAACATAAATATTAGGCATGTTGAATAATTGAAAACACATGCCTTTACAAATAATTAACATGAAAACTTTATGGAAGTAATATGAGTTGAGTAAATAATTCAATAATAAAACATGGTTAGGGGCATTCTACTAGTCAAATAACCACATGAAATATCAATAACTAATCTCATAATTATGGAATGCATAATGTCAGACATCATAACCACAGAGTCAATGCCTTGTCCCAAGACTACAAATATTATTTTTTCTAGGCCTTGTTTCGGGTAACTAGATTGACTCATGAGACATACTGATTCATTGAGGAGCTATAGCAAGCTCCACCTATCATGTACTAAGTCCGATGAATTCTTCATATGAAATGGGTGAAACATAATCAAAACATTCGTATTAAAACTATCATACAAAATGGATATACTTTATCCACAAACCATGAATGGTATTAAAATAGCACATCCACAGTTAGAAATAACTCATTCAATACAGTATGGAATATTGTATTGTAACAAATTAACCTCAATCGATAATAATGAAGGATATCGACATAGATGAAAATAATCATGAAAACTATTTGAGAGAAATATCTTTCTTTTTCTTTAAATCATTTAAAAGTCACACTATTTGTCAATAAGACGTTTAAAAATAGATTTTTGAATCAATGTGTCCCATACCACATTGAAACATTTAAAAGGATTTTTAAATTTAAAACATTAATGTCCATATAAAAAATTACTAAAACCATTTTTAAAACATGGACATTGATGAGAAAGATTTAGAATAATTAATCATTATAACATTTAAAATGATATTATAGTTAGTGTTACTAACCAAGAGAGAGGCACATGAATACAAATAATTGAGGTAACAAAAACATTATAATATCATGAGAATAATTGGATTCATGATATACTATGTCAAAGTACTTTATATTCACCATATAAAAGTGATTCGGTGTATAACAACAATGAAGTCTGAATGGAATGTAAATTGAGATGAAATATCTTATAAAGACCATATCCTTACGTTAAGGATAAATGAAAAACATAATTATGTGTGTCCAATATAAATACACGCAATATGATTTTATATTTAGTGTAAATCAATCATAGGACATTCACAAATATTCTTTTAAAAACAACACCAATGAATTGGATGTTTATCTCAAAAAATGGAAATTAAGTTAAAATTACTATTATCAAATTCATATCGATGACATGAGAATTTATCAATGGATTGATTATGTTTATCAAAAGTATATCCACATAAATGGGAGTGGAAATTATGACATAATAAAATGAATAGTGAATCCACACATAATCTTAGAGTAAAATAATTAATGATTTTTTCATAAAGACGAATGAGTGGAAATTGAAATTTCAAATTCCCTTATCGATTTGGAAACATACAAAACATAAAAACCTGAAAAAAGGATCATAAAATTATGTTTTAAATATCTATAAATTAATGTATATTATACAATAAATACAATCATGGGTAGTACGCACACCACATGCAATAAATAGGTAGTGAACAAAGGAAAACTCGCGAAATTAAAAGTGAGATAAGAAACCCCTTTGTAAATTTTCCTTGGTCAAGGGTAGGTTAATATCCTATATAATGGTGAAATAATTGTTTTTAAATTATACAAGAATCATATACATTATGATGATATCATATATGATCTTTTAACATTACTTTGTTAATAATATCTTAGTATTATAGTCATTTCAGGTATTAACGGATTCGTTTTACTTTATATTCATTGTAATGTGAGTCATATTTGTTACGGATGAGATGTATAATATTCATATCCAGAGTTCTATCATGTATCTAAACATTATTTTTAATCTTTGAAAGAAAATTTGCCTTGAATGGATAGGATGGGGAAAGAATCTCATCGCATTCATGGAGACGGTAATCCGTACGTATGTACGAGCAACAATGTAAATATTTAGTTATTAAAAGAATATATATTTGGATTTTATATATTATAGGCAGAATAATAATCATAATATATTTATTATTTACATCAATTACACATCATTATTTTACCAATACAAATAATAATGTATTCAATAACAATTACCCCATGACATGGAGACGGTAAGTCGTACGTACACATGTAGGACGACATGTCATTCAAATGATAGATAGAATAATGAATATGGTTGTACCACATTTATAATAAAATCAAAATATATACAATATACTAGATTTTATATTTTATAATGGAAACTGAAAAGAAAGATGAAGTGGAAGAACAAATGAACATGAAAGGGGTGATGAAATATTTACCACTTCTTCGGGTTCATCCTTTTGATTTGATAAAATGGGCTCCTTAGGTAGGATTTATGACTAATGGAGGGCCTCTAGGATGAATGGAGGACAGTTGAGAGGGTATTTCGGTAGGTTTTGGCTGATCCAAATGGCCATGAAGGTGTGAATTAGAGATAAGGGGGAGTTCCCGTTTATAAGATGGGTGCAGGGTACATTAGGAAAAGTTAGAAATATTATTTTATAATAAAATAATTTTCTGGTTATAATTGCTCCAAAATAGATTATTTAATAGATAAGGTGGGGATGGGTCGAATACCACACAACCAATAGGTTTTAGACAGATTTGGGTCACTATATTAACTCTACCATTTAGATTTAACTATTAGTTAAATAGTTTGACATTTACAATGTCTCTTTGTATTTTTATATAATATGGCTAATAAACACACTATATACTTTTAAGAGAACCCCAAGTGGTTCATTAATGATACACCTATCGTTATATAAGTCTTTTGGTAGATGCATAGATTTTTAGGAATAGAATATCAATTAATAATATAATATTTGTTTTAAAAACTCTTTTATGTCAAATTTTACACTATTTGATATTTTTTTTGATAAATACATAACATCAATTATTACTTCGCAAAAAATTCATTTAATCAACCCGAACATGTCATATTAACCTAGAAAATTAGTGTAATTCATTAAAAGTCTCAAATTACATTTATATGGAAATTTATAATATCAATTATTTTAATATTTCATTAATACGATAATTAATACATCATCATTGTGTCATAACTATATTTAAAATTTTAAAGTCTAAAAATTATAAATAAAATATAATTATCTATTAAATATATTTATCATTATAATGAATATTTATAGTCGAATTTATCTTTTGTATAACCCTATCTTAAAAATGTTGTAGTTATTGAACTATGATTTTATCTCTCTTAACTATTCTTTAAATAAAATAATAATAAATGTCACAATCTAATCAAAGTGGACCTAAATGAACAAATTTTATTCCTAAGGTTTTTTGGTCAAATTAAACTTTCCTAATGAAATTATAACATGTGTTAGGGTAATAATAATATCATTTTTACCAATAATTTCCCTATTTACTTTTACCCGTGGTAAATATAAGTAAAAAGATACTATTCACTCAAAATTATTTTCATCTTATTGAACCATATATTACATACTCATAACAACAGTGTCTCTCAAGTTTTTTAAATTCCATAATAAAAGTGGTAAAATTATGTTTTATGTGAATTTTCAAATTCTCCAAGGAGGTTGGCAAAAGGCGGTGAAAAGTTCAATAAAATTTTAATATATCTAAAATTATTATAAACTGAATCCAATGAATTACATTGAACTTATATAGTTATTATGTATCTATTTTGACCTAAAATAAATTTAAATTATATAAATAATTATTTAAATAAAAATTCGGTTTTTAACTATAACTCAGTGTTTTTCACTATTCATCAAAAATTGAATGTTTTCAGAAAAATACAAAAAATTAAACCTAAGATAATTTAGACCCGAAGAATCAAAAATTGAAGTCCATTTTGAAAGATAAAATTTATAAAAATTCAAAAATTCAGTATTACTATTCCTAATGGCTAGTTTGATATTTCATGGTGTGTTATAATCTCGAAGTTGCGTATAATACAAGCTATTACATTATTCAAATGGAAACGTAAAATGGAATCATTGACTATTACATTATTCCCCCTTTTGGAAATTGTGCCCTCCCAATTTTTAATATTGGGCCTGAGAATATAATTGAAAGTCCCACATCTCAAAAAGAGTCAATCAAACTATCACTTTAAAAGAAATAAAGAGAAGTACAAAGGTCACCAGGGATAACCCATACTAGGATTCCATGTAGGAAGACATTGATATGGAAGATAAACTGATTGTCAAGATTTGATGGAGGGGGATAGAAAAAATGATCAGGAGAATGTTAACAACAAGAAAACCACAAACTTCGATGTGACAAATGGTCATTAGTTTCCCAGTAGGAAATGTAAACGGACAACGTTTTTTTATGTAACATTTAATAAACATGTGAAATTTATTTATGAGATTGACCAAGAACATAAAGAGATATACATACTTATTTAATTATTGTTTCATTTTTTAATAAATTTCAACTATTAACTCAATTTTTTAAACCATGAGTATTCAAGATGACTTTGTCACACCGAAAGAGCTAGAATTAACATCTAAAAAATCACATGATTGAAAAAGCATAAACTATATATTTACCTTGTCTTTATAGATTATTCAAAATGAAAATGGTTAGTACAAGATCATATGATCCACCAAAAAGTATATTCCTTGAGAGAAAGAAACACTGATCTTAATTTCTAATATTAAACAAACAATACCCCAAAGTTAAATAAATACCATTTAGTAAACAATAGTCTGTAAAATCCATCAATATAGACCAAACTAATATTGAAACCCAAAACATAGAAGAATTTGGTTATGTAGTCTTTCTCATTAAATTGTATCTCCAAATGACATCGGCTACTCTTAAAGTCAAATTCGTAAACTAAATTAACCAAATCAGATATTCTCTATTATAGGTTAATCATTTCAAAAAAATAATCGAAATCACTATAAATCCACAATAAAAAGATTTATAAAAATCCACCATCACTCCTCAAATGAAATATCATTGTATTGTATTTTTCATAGGCATTCAATGTTACCAATAGTGCGAATGTCTTCCAAAATAACATTTATCACTTAATCACCAAATCTTTTTTTGTACAACGGGTATTCCTTTGTTAAGAAATAAGATCCCAAGTCCACTTATTGTTGATCAAAAAAATCATTTAACTAAAAATAATTAGTCACACTAACTAGTGAATTCACGTAGTCTAGTGGTCGGTGATAAATCTCAATCGCACTCGGGTTGTGGGTTCGATTCCCACAGCTTTTTCCAACACGACAGTGTAAGAACCCGGTTCTTATTCTTAAGGTAAAAGTTTCTTCATTTCCTTTTTCCTTAAGTTTTTTTCTGAAAATAGGGAAAATGGGGGAAATACCAAATTTTTTGGGTACACTCCATGCACATTTCCACACGCCGTGTACTTTGGTCATGTGGGATGATTACATAGGGCAGGTAGCCCTGTCGGTGATGAAAGGTGTAAAAACAGACTGCACGATGTGTAGTGGGTATTTATACGTTCTGTAGTCAGTCAGTAGGTGAATAGTAAGGTGGTGGGAGTAGCCTCCATCTACTTATGTTGACAGATGAAGAGTTCAGTGGTGGAAGAAGTAGCATCCATAGGAACAATTAAATGAGAAAAGTACACATCGTTTATTTGAGATTACATGCCATGTAGTTTGTATTGTATGCTTAAAATCGGTAGTAGCCTACTCTATTCACAGAGGAATCTTAGAATGCCGGAGGAGCTTGGGAGGACGTTCTGGGCTTCAGAGATCAGCAGACTGCACACCGATAATCTATTTCCACTTCTACTGATCACGTTGGAACCGAATGGGTGAGTTCTCTATTCTCCTTGCACTGTTCTTACAAATTATTCTTCTAAGGGATGTTATTTGCATTTGAACGGGAATTATTTTATCTCATATATATATCATTCTTGGACGATTCGAGAGGTGTCGTTCACGTATACCAGTCAAAGATGAGTGAGGTAGGTGGTCTGGTGTTTAAATTCCATCTACTGTGTGTTTTTTTGTACCATTATGCTACGAACCCAGGTTGGGGGGTCGTGTGGAAGGGGACTTGGATGTTGTAAATTCCTAGAATTATATAGGTAATTAAATGTAATTATAAAATGTTTTTTGGGATCATTGCTTGTATCCAGGAACACCCTGGGTGTGCGTTCCCCTGTTTAGCCATTTAGCCAGGTTACCTGAGGGTATACCGTAAAATATCGCATGATTTAAATTGACTTGAGAGGAATTTTATTTAATTTCTAGCTTATCTGTTGGGCTCGGTATGGTTACTTGCACCTGAGAGAAGTGTTATATTTATCCTGAGTGCAGTGTTCTGTTCAGCCTGAGGTCAACATCATTCATGGCTGAGGGTAGGAGATTCTGTACCTGAGGGAGACACTTTGTACACCTAAGGACAGTATCTGTTATGCCTGTGGGCTTTTACCTGTGAGTTGTGACTCTGATTACATGAGGTTAAGGTTTGTATGTCTGATTATATTGTTATCATGAGTATTCACCGTGGTTATTTTCATATTTTGTACCTTCCAAATTAAATAACAGGCTTGGAATTGTTAAATGAATATTAAAATGGAAATATAACAGGTAGAGTTAGTTAGTTTTCAATACTGCTTAGTTTATTGCATTTACTACTAAACACTGTTGTTGCACATTTTCAATGACAGTTGGGCACGAGCCTTTTGTGGCTGCCTACTAGGATTCATTTCTCACACCTTGTTTGGGTCATGTCTTCGGCCCAAAAAGACTATATTGATGCAGGTGTCGATAGGGGAAAGGGTCCCTATACCGTTAAATGATTATTGTAGAGGTGTAGAAGAGGATGGGACTGAGCTTAGGACTGCGATGCTACTCAGATCCTGTTGCACTGTTTAGTTTCATTTTCACTGTACCTTGTACCTGAGCTGTATCTTATTGTATTGCAGTGTATCCTGTTCTAGCTGTTTTCATAAAATAGTGACATGTTCAATCTTTATATATATACATATGATTGTTAATTATCATTTACTTCAGTTGTCCATTTCAGTTGTATACTGTCTACTACATCCATTGTTTCATGTTATTTAACTATTCTGTAGTGCTGCTCTTTAAAAAATGAGGGTATAGTTTCCCAACTATCTGTCCGGGGGACTCGCTGCAAATCAGAAATATATAGGGTTTGGGGAAATGCACTTGAGGTCATGTGCCAACTGGGTTCAGGGCACCCGTAGAGTGGCAACCGGATCCAGGACATTACAAAGGTGTATCAGAGGGGTTCTTTTCTTTGACTAACTATTTGGAGCCATAGTCAGGGATATGAAAGAATAGGTATTTGGTAATAATCTGTTGCCGGGAGTATCTAACCTGTGTACAGGGAAAAGCCAGTCTACATCAGTTATTGCGATTTTTATGATTTTTTAAAATTACAGTTGATTTGATTTTCATCATTGGGTGACACACTTGTGGTGGGTTATTTATATTTTTATAATGGGTTCTCTTTAGTCACATCCTGATGAGATGAGGTTATGCCATCTCATGCATCATTTAGGCACATTCTAGAAATCACATGTCATGCATCCTTCCATTCCATATAGGTGCAATAGAAATTGCATGTTGTTGTGATAGATGTTGTGCTAGAAAAGAATATATTTGTGATAGCTTCTTTGATAAATACCTACTATTTTATTGGGTATTTTTCTGTGTGTACTTTATAGAATGAATGCCGAACATTGGTTATTGTGGTGTATGGGCCCATATTGACTGGAATTTGGTGGATCATTGGTTTCTTAAATTATTTATAACACAAATAAGATGTCAAGAAATGATTTGTGTGGATTATGGGCCCTCTCAAATCATAATTTGGTACTTAGGTGTTTTTTCAGTGTTTTTCTGGGTTCATGAGTAGTTTAGGAGGCTTACTGTCTAGAAAACCTAGGATACATGCCATGTATTTCTATGATTACACGCTATTTAAACTTTTGTTCAGGATGAAATGAAATTTTTTTAGTACACGCCCTGTACCCTTAGTACACGCTGTGTAGTCTCTTCCCATGCCATAAACTATGTGAGAAGGGAAACGGGGTAGGGAATGACTTGGAAGAAACACATCATGTACCAGTTGTAGACGCAATGTAGTTTAGACCTGGTGTCCACCTGTGTAACTAACAACATGGATGACAAATCCTGAAGACAAACACATTGTGTTCAACTTGTACACACCGTGCTGTCTGACCCTGTAACCCAACCGTGTCACTAACAACACGGGTCGGTGTTATATCATCGTGAATACATGGTGTACCAGTGGGACACACCATGTAGTCTTGACCTGGGAAAGACCGTGTGTACCTGGCCATGTGGCTGGGAAGGGGGAGTGGTGTACACACCGTCTGCAGTTGTAAAACGCCGTGTAGTATTATCCGAGTATTCGGTCGTGTCACGAATGACACAGGTAGTTTGAAATTAAAATATACACGCTTTTTAGTAGTTATAAATTCCGTATAGTCTTTTTCAGAAGAGATCTGTGTGGCTAAGCCATGTAGAAGGAACAGTTCAGGGGATGAAAAATAAGGTACACGCCGTGTAGTTAATATACATGCCGTGTAGTCTTGTTTTTCAAATATTGAATTCCTTATTCCTCCAGTTCTCCTTTTGGTCCCCTAGTTTTTAGTCTTTGATGAACTTAAATCTATGGCGTGTTTTTGACCATGTAGAGTCATGCCACCGAGACGGCCACCAATTGTTCTCCAAGAGAGTGACAATGATTATACTCCTAAGATGGTAGGCCATGGGCTACCAGTTAATCCTCCAGCAGTTCCAGGTGTAGTGCCATCCTTTATTCCAGACACAGGAGCAGAGTTTCAGTTTTTTCAAGGCTTCATGCGGTTCATGCAGATCATCCAAGGAGCACCGCAGGCTGCCACATCTATGGCAGAGCTAAGGCGTATATTTTAGCAACAGAATCAACCAATGTTTTTAGGGGATGACGGACCACATGATGCAGATTCATGGCTGGATTTAGTGATGACTATTTTCAAGCATCTTGAGTCACCTACTACATGGAGGGTCAAGCTCGTGACTTATATTCTGCGTGATTCCACTATGAAATGGTGGGATGTTACCACTATGGCTGAGCATCACCGACACATTTTTTGTGAAGATTTTCATTCAGTCTTCTATGAATTATTCATTCCTATGACACTACGAGAAGATCGAGTTCGAGAGTTCATGAATCTGTGGTAGAGCGCTATGTTAGTGATGGACTATTATCCCCGCTTCATCGAGTATCCACATTTTGAACCCGTTATGGTGGGTGATGAGACATTGAGGTCTATACGCTTTGAGGATGGTCTTAGATGTGACATCTAAGATTTGGTGAATGTTTTCAGGTTTCTTATAGTTTATGATATTGTGAACCAGGCACTGATTACCGAGCGGAACATGCGGGAAGCTAGTGGTGTGGGTCAGGGCAGTTTGACACCAGTTTTGGTACTATTTCTACAGGGAAGAGGAAGCGATATATGTTTTTCTCTCACGAATATAGTACTTGTCTGATGAATTATTCAGGTGGCCAGGTTATTTTCTACCACTGTGGTAGAGAGGGGCACAAGAGACCTCGGTGTCCTTAAGACCTAGTGGAGTGCCGAGCTTGCGGCAAGATGGGAAATCTATAGCACATTTTCAGGGTGTTTCCACCAGTGGCTAGTGAGAGGGGTTTTGTGTAGACTTGACATGTAGGAGTAGGACCAACAGCTTCTTAATAGACGGGAAACTGGGATACGTCAGGACGTACAGGAAGAGGTGCTAATCGTGGCCAGGATAGGCAGACACCAAGACCTCAGAGGCAGAAGGGCGAGGCCACTCAGGGTAGCCAGGCTGTGTCGTAGGGTCATGGCACTAGGAAAGAATATGTAGTGCAACAGACCCAATAGGAGCTGGATCCCGAACCTTCTACCGTCAGAGGTACTATTCGAGTAACTTCTATTTTATCTTCTGCACTTTTCGATTGGGGTGTGACACATATCTTTATATCTGTGCCTGTTGTGTAGAGCGTTGAGCTCTGTGTTTCTTCTTTTTATTATGTTATGATGCTATAAACTCCATTGGGAACTAGAACGAATGGTGTGCATCAGTGCTGGGTGTGCCCTGTATAGGTTATTGGGTGTCAATTTCTATGGGACCTATATGTTTTGGAGATGACAAGCTATGATGTCATTCTCAGGATGGACTGGTTGGTACCCTTCTAAGCCATTGTAGATTTCTATAGTTGTAGGGTGATTTTCACATAACTACATAGAGGAGAGTTTCTATTCAAAGGTGAATGGAATTTCCAGGCGAGTCGAGCTAGACCCGAGCATCATGGGCGAGGTGGTGTGACATCTTAGATTGCGAGTTTAAATTTGGATAATCAGGGGACATTTTAGAAGGATTTACTTACAATGGTTGATCATTGCAGAGATGTCTTCCCAGATGAATTTTTGGGTCTACCTCAGAAGAGAGGGGTGGATTTCCCTATTGATCTTGTGCAAAGAGCCACACCTGTGTCCATTCCTCCTCATTGGATAGAAACACCAGAGTTGTAGGAGATCAAGAGGCAGTTAGAGGAGTTATGGGAAAATGGTTTCATTCGACCCAGAACTTCTCCTTGGGGTTCAACTATCCTTTTTGAGATGATGGGAGATGGTACCCTTAGTCTTTTTGTTGTTTATCAGAAGCTGAAGCAGTTGACTGTTAAGAACCGATATCCCTTTACTAGGATTGATGATATTTTTGATCAACTTTGAGGTGCATGAGTGTTCTAGAATATTGAATTGAGATCCAGATATCATCAGTTACGCGTTAGACCATCAGATATACCACATAAATCTTTTAGGAACAAATATGTTCTATACGAGTACTTGGTTATGCTATTTGGACTCATGAATGTGCCAACAGTTTTCATAGATCTGATGAATCGTGTGTTCCACCCTTATCTAGATTCTTTTTTGGTAGTCTTTTTGGACGACATCTTGGTGTACTCTCACACTCGACACGACCTTGATTCCTATCTTGAGATCGTATTGTGTACACTGAGAGAGCATCAACTATATTTTATGCTCTCAATGTGCCAATTTTTCATAGACTAGATACACTTCCTCGGTGATATCTTCTTAGAGGCAGGAGTTGTAGTGGACCTAGAGAATGTGAGTGCAGTAGTTTTCTGGGAGCATGCTAAGAATGTGATTGATATATGGAGTTTCTTGGGGCTGGCTGGTTACTAAAGGTGATTTATATAGGACTTCTCCCACATAGAATCACCATTGATAGGGTTAACTAAGAAGGGATCGATGTTTGTTTGGTCAGAATCATGCGAGACATCCTTTAAGGAGCTGAACGAAAGGTTGAAATCATCACCAATCCTGATAATTCTAGAGCATGTGAAGAGCTATATAGTTTACTATGATGCATCAGGTATTGGGCTGGGAGCAGTGCTAATGTAGGGTGATCAAGTAGTTGCATATGGGTCTTGGCAGTTGAGGCCACATGACAGGAATTACCCGACGCATGACCTCGAGTTGGCTGTAGTCATTCATGCATTGCGTTGTTGGAGACATTATCTCTTAGGAGAGAATTTTGTGGTTTTCACCAAACACAAAAGTCTCAAGTACATTTTTACTCAGCGTGACTTGAACCTGAGATAGCGAATGTGGGTTTAATACATTCAGTCCTTCGATTTTGAGCTCGCCTATACACCGGGTAAGGGTAATGGAGTTGCTGATGCACTGAGCAGGAAGACTCAGATACAGGTTGTGTGGGAGGCTAGTGATGAGTGACAGCTTATGGATTTGTTCTCTGAGATCCATTTGGAGATACACAATGTCAAGGGTAGAACTACCTTTCTTCCTTAGCTGTGACCTCTACCACCCAAGATAGAGTGAGGACGAGACAGATACCTGATTCAGAAGGCCTCGTTCTACAGGAGTTGGTGGAAAGTGAGTACCCTCCTCCTGGATGGACGATAGGCGATGATGAGGTATTGTGTTTCCATGGATGAGTATGGGATCCTGGGGATATATGTGAGGAGCTGATGTGGTAGTTTCATGCATCATCTTGGGAAGTGCATCATGGAGTTACCGAAATGTATCCTTAATTGAGACGTCAGTATTGGTGGCCGGGTATGAAGAGAGATGTAGCTGGTTTTGTTACTAGATGTTCCACATATCAGCAAGTGAAGGCAGAGAATTAGAGGATAACTAGACTGTTATAGTATTTTCCCATTCCAGAGTAGAAATGCGATTATTTCATGAAGGACTTCATGACCGGGTTACCGAGGTCAACTCAAGGAAATGTTGTCATGTGGGTTTTTCTATTCACACTTATGAGGGTAACTCACTTTTTTTCCAATCAAGGAGACAATCTGTGTCGACGACCTTGGAAATTTGTATATCTGAGAGGTCATACATCATCATGGGGACCCTCGTTCTATCGATTTAGATAGGGATGCCGGTTTTATGTCTCTTTTCTGACAGGATTTTCAGAGGGTGCTGGGTATACAGGTTATTATGGGAACAACTTAACAACCTCAGACTGATGGCCAGTCATAGCATACGATACAGGTTCTTGTGGACATTCTACGTGCATGCGTCCTATACTTCGGGGGGTCTTTGGAGAAGCATATACCCATAGTCGAGTTTTCCTATAATAATAGTTTCCAAGACACTATCGAGATGGCACCTTAAGAGGCATTATATGGTAGTCCATGCCGATCAACCTTATGCTGATTAGAGGCAGGTGAGGTAACTTTTTTGGAACCATTCCATGTGCATGAGACATCAGATTAGGTCCAATTGATACAGAAGTGGATGGATACTATGTAGTCTCGTCAAAAATCATATGCTGATCTCCACAGATGACCCTTGGAGTTCGTGATCGGGGATCAGGTTTTCTTTCATGTCTCACTGAGGTTGGGAAACAGGGGAATCAGGATACATGGTAAAAATTCACCGAGGTATGTGGGCCGGTTTGAGATTCTGGAGAGAGTTGGGCCGGTTTCCTATCAGTTACTGTTACCACAGATGTACTAGGCCATGCACGATGTCTTCCATGTATCTCAGTTGCACCATTATCATTCATACATGTCTCACACCTTTCAGCCCGAGTATGTTGAGCTTTAGATCGATGCGTCCTTCGAGAAGCATCTGATTCCTACCGTTGATAGGAGCACGAATGTTCTCCGAGGCCAGTCAGTTCCTCTCATACAGGTACTATTTTAGCATGGCCAAGTGCAGGACAAAACCTGGGAGTAGGAGACCGACACATCTGTTCAGTGTCCATAGTAGTTCTGAACTTTATCTTCTCCACCCTTGGAAGGGAAATTCAGGGACAAACTTCTTTAAGGGGGTATGTTTGTATGAATCTGATTCTTATTGTAGAGGTATGAGTTTCTTCTTTTCCTTTTTCCTTAAGTGTTTTTGTGAAAATGGGAAAAATGGGAAAAATCCGAAATTTTTTTGGTACACACCAGGTACTTTGGCTGTGTGGGATGAGAACACAGGGCGTGTAGCCCTGTCGACGATGAAAGGTGTAAAAACCAACTACACACCGTTTATTGGGTATTTACACGCCCTGTAGGCAATCATCAAGTGAATAGTAAGGTGGTGGGAGTCACCACCAGCTGAGCGATACTACACGCTGTGTATTTGGAAATAAATTTCGTGTACTCTTGTCGACAGACAAATAGTTCTGTGGTGGACAAAGTAGCTGCGAGAGGAACAATTAAATGATAAAAGTAAACACCATGTACTTGAGAACACACTCCATGTTGTTTGTTTTTCGCATAAAATGGTCAGTAGCCTCCTCTTTTCACAGAAGAAGATTAGAACACCGGAGGAGCTCGGGAGGACGGTCAGGGCATTGGAGATCAGTTGACCACGCACTAGGAATACATTTATGCTTCTACCGATCACGTTGAAACTTCATAGGTGAGTTCTCCCTTCTCCTTGCCATGTTCATACCAATTATTCATCTATAGGAAGTTATTTTCATTTGAATGTGTAACACCCCTCCCCTACCTCATTGGATTGAGGAGGCGGTGAGGGCTACTTGGCCTTATGTGACATTCCCAAGATGCCAAAGGATGGCCATATATGCCATGGGATTCAATATCAAGTTGGGGAACGATTTTCCCTTAAAACAAAACCAATGAAACCAACAACTAATGATGCATGCAAATTCAAACCCAAACATGTATTCCCAAAAGACAACCATGTTGTTTCACAATACATCCCAAAACCAATACAACCAACCATATCCGAGCACAAGCAAATACTAAACAACAAACACTACGAGCCATGACACTAACACAACTCCACACCAATATCCAAGATCGAAGCCCGACCGAGACACCACAATGCACCACTAAAGGAGGGAGATACCTTACATTTTCCTACATCACGATATAAAACATCTGCAAAGAAACTAACTTACAAAGTAGGCGGCGAGTACTAAAACATAGTAATATTTCCCCAAATGATTCCACTACACACGCCACTAAGATAAAACTGTTAGCACATTTATATAAAATAGTTTATATAAAATAAATCACAAGTGCAACCATTTTCATTATCCAAACATGCCCTTACCAAACAATCACCCCCAAACCAAGAAACTAATGGAAGGACAACCAAACATTCCACAGAACATTTTATCATCCACACACTAGCACAATTATATCCAACTTGCAAATAAATTCACAACAAATAACCAAACAGTGGGACTTCCTCCCAACCCGTTCACCCATTCACACCTAGCGGTACTTCCCGACCACTACTCAAATGGTGGTTCCTCCGACCAATATCCATCCCCTTTTTATAGTGAGACTCCCCACCCACTTCCACACAATATGTCAACCAATTACAACCAAGTATATAACCCATCAAGGTCACAACATCATGCAAGAAACCAAATTCCATTGCATACCATTCCACTTCAATAACTCACCCATTTATCAAAAACCATTTTCCATGCCAAACCATATTTAAATAAAACAAACATTTTATTTAAAACCATTTTCATCAATCATTTTTACAAATCAACCATAGCATCCCATTTTAAAATCTCTATTTTAAAATCCACAACAAAATCATTTCACCCTCAAAACCCCCTTTTTCCGCAAAAATCCTCAAATGGATTTCCAACCAATTTCACATAACAAATATCAATTAATTTTCAGCACAAAAAATAATGTTAACAAATAACCACTAGTTATAACCAAGTGGAGTCAATAGAGAAGCCACATACCTTTAGGGTTCTCATGGAAATGGCCCACAAGTAACCGCACCTCAAATCTGGCGAACGCACCACCGAAACCTCTCTAGATCCCCTTCCCTGACATTAAAAAGCCATTAAATCATCATCCAAGGAAACCACAACCCTATATCCACACAAAAAAAGTGTAGATCTAGAAAACAAAGAAATATGGGGATGTAGATCTAGAGGAGAACACAAAGAAACCATTAGAAGAGACTTACCCAATGGAAACCACCTTCAAATCGCTGAGAAATCGCTTTAAAGCGCTTCCAAAATGAGTGCGAAACCTCCTACACCCCCTGAGAACTGAAGAACCCTAGTGAGCCATGAGTGGGAGGATGTTTGGAGTGATATAGGTAATGCACGAAGGATCCAGAAACTTAAAACCCTATTTTTAAGTGGCCGCACGGTTAACCCGCAGGGTTTGGAAAACTGTGCGCTAACAATGAGCATGCTACTTCCTCGAGAGCAAGGGTCCGCACGGTTTCCTCACACAGTTTGGAAAACTGTGCGCAGGCCATGTGAAGCCTATTGTCTCCCTTGCACAGTTTTCTGGAGATTCCACATGGTTTCCACTAACTGTGCTCAAACCATGCATCCATTTAAAAGCCTCCAAAAACATCCAAAAGAATTCCAAACTCTCCCAACCTCTTCCCAACACATCCCATGAAATTTAAAAACATAAAAATGCATAAAAAGGCCACATACCTCAAACTAGAGTTACTACATTATCCCTACCATTAGACTTTCCGTCCTCATAAAGTAGTGACCATGCCCTTTGCCAAAAGAGATTGGGCCACTATTCTTCCATCTCATTCTCCCGCTCCCAAGTCTCCTCTTGAATCAGACCATGTTTCCACAAAACATGATCTAAGCTAATGATTATACAACGCAAGACTGTCTCTTGCCTATCCATAACCCACACCGTCACATGCACTAATGAAGCAGCCTGTTCTAGCTTAACATGATCCCATCGAATCACATGGTCACGATTCGGCTGATACTTTTTCAACTGTGACACATGAAACACATTGTGCACCACAATGAACCTAGGTAGAAATCCAAATGATAATCCAGCTCACCAACCCACTCAAGAATCTAAAAAGGTCTAATATACTGTGGAGATAACTTCCCTGCTTCCCAAAATGACTATGTCTTATCCTAGGAGGGATCCTCAAGAAAATATGATCACTCACCTTGAACAACAACAACCATCGACGATGATCTACATGCAATTTCTAATGATTGTGAGCTGTCTCCATTCTCTTCCTGATCAAAATGATCTTCTCTGTAGTCTCCTAGACATGGCTTGGTCCAACCATGGAGGACTCACCCGTTTCCACCCAAGATAGTGAGAAACGCATGTCTTCCCATACAGTGCTTCAAACGGAGCCATCTGTATAGATGCCTAATTACTGTTATTGTACAAGAACTCAACTAATGACATGTGCTCCTCCAATGAGCCATAAAAATCCATGATACAAGCCCGCAACATGTAATCCGGAGTTTGTATCATCCTCTCAGATTGACCATCCATCTGAGTGTGATATGTCATACTCATGGTCAACTTAGTTCCAATGTATTTCTTTATGGATTTCCTGAAATGAGATGTAAACCTTGGATCCCAATCTAATACATTCGAAACTAGAACACCATGCCTCTTTACCACCTCTCGGATATAGATTTTGGACAGATCCTCCACCGTATGAGATTCACCAATTAGGATGAAATGGTCCGAATTCGTTAGCTGATCCACTATCACCCAAATGGCATCGTGATTTCTGACCGTTCTTGGGTGACCTGTGAAAAAATCCATCGCTATCTACTCCCACTTCCAAACAGGGATTGGTAAACACTGCAACATTCATGCAGGCCTATGATGCTCTACCTTGACCAGCTGACAAGTCAAGCATCTCGAAAGAAACTCAGCCACTCTTCTTTTCATACCATCCCACCAGAACAATGCTTTCAATGCTATATAAATATTCTAAATTCTAGGATGAACCACCCACCTGGAATAATGATACGCCCTAAGAATATCATCCTAACAAGCAACTGGTACAACCATATGATTCTAGAAAACACAAAATTTAATCTCTATTCAGTTTCCAACCCTCAATGGTCTTCCCACCATTGATTCTTGACCCCATGGTCACACACTCAGAATCAGATATTTGTACCTCTTTAACTAGGCCAACCAAGTCAGGAATCAAAAAAACGGGAAAGAATACTGCTCTATCTCCCAGGTCCTCACATTCCAACCACATATCGCCTATAACCGACATCAACTTCCACTGGTCCAATGCCTATTTTACCACCTGAGAATATGATTTTCTACTTAATGCATCAGCCACCGAATTTCCCTTACATGGTGTTTACGTTAAGTAAAAAAACACTTGGAGATATTACATCCATCTCATTTTCCTCATGATCAAATCCCTTTGGGAGAAAATGTTCTTCAAGCTCGTATGATCTGTATATACCGTGAATTCATCACCGAAGAGATAAAGACACCACACCATCAAAGCATGGACCACTAATTCCATCTCCAAATCATGAGTTAGGTAGTTATTATCATGCACCATCAGCATTCCTAAGCCATATACAACCAAATGATCCCCTTGCATGAGAACGCACCCCAACCCTGATTGCGATGCATCACAATACACTATATACCCTCATCCTGGTTCTGGAAAAACCATGATTGGGGCTGATGTAAGAAAATACATTAGCTCTTCGAAACACTACTGATACTGCTTATTCCACTAGAATGGAACATTCTTCCATGTTAAAGATTTCATCAGTGAAACCAAACGTGAAAAATCACGAACAAAACGCCGATAATACCCATCTAGACCAGGAAAAATTCATATCTCAAACACATTCATTGGTAGTTGCCACAATATAACACCTTCAATCTTTTCTGGATCCACTAAAACACCTCTTTTAGAAGTCACATGGCCATGAAAACGAACTTCTTATATCCAAAAGTCACACTTTGAAAATTTGGCATAAAACCACTGATCCCTCAAGATCCCCAGTACTGTATCCATGTGATTCTCATGCTTCATCCTTGTCATTGAATACACCAGGATATCATCTACAAACACCACCACAAATGAATCCAGATATATTTGAAATATCTGATTCATCAATTCCATGAACACCACTGGCGCATTCGGTAGACCAAAGGGAATAACCACATATTCATAATGGCCATATCTACTTCTGAAAGCTGTTTTAGGAATATCGTCCTTCATCACCCGCAGTTGATGATACCCCAACCTCATGTCGATCTTGGATAACCACTAGGATCCCCTCAACAAATCAAAAAAATCATCAATTTGTGGAAGTGGATGTCATTTCGTTATCGTAACTATGTTTAGTCTACAATAATCCACACAGAGCCTCAATGTTCCATCTGCCTTTTTCACAAACAACACTAGCACTTCCCACGAGAGACGTGCTAGGATGGATAAACCCTTTTTTTCTAACACATCCATCTGGACATTCAATTCCCACAATTGAGCTGGTGCCATTCTATAAGATGGAAGTGAGATAGGACTGGTCCTCGAAAAGAGATCAATCATAAACTCCACCTCTCTTACGAGAGGTAACCCAGAGAATTATTCAGCAAAAACATACATGAACTGATCCACCACTACTGGAAGAACATTCTTCTTAACACCGTCTATCGATTCCAATGACAACACCGCCAACTAATATGATAATGTTCCCACTTCTAGTGTGAAAAAACTCATTGCACCCTGCCTTTCATTCCCCTCTCCTCTAAAGAGATGTCAAACTCCATTGTGTGTCGTAAAATCCACAGTTCACACATCACAATCAATGTGAGACGTAAACGCCACCAGCCAATCATTCCTAGTATTACATCATACCCATCCATCTCAAGAATTGTGAAATTACACACTAGCTCAACTTCACTGACAACGATACCACATGATCTTCACAAGAAGCCTCGACACTCTCTTCGAACCAGAAGATTTTGAAGTTGCAAAATGATGGGAATCATTTCAACAATCAAACACAGCTAATCAACCACATGTGCAGCAATAGAATAGTGTGAAGCACCCAAATCAAAAAACACTTGCATCAAGGTATAATTTAAAATAATAGCACCTCGTACCGTGGATGGTCCTGATTGATCATCCACCACAACCGTCTTAGCTCCAAACACATGTTTTCTTGCCACACTCTGCTCTTTATTTCCCTACTGAGGCGTCGTGGTATTCCAAGAATCACCATGATCTAATTCACTCTGCTGGCAAGGGGTGTGTGTCTATCCCCGTCCAGTCGAAGCATACTACGTCTGGGATCCCTGTGGAGTGTCACTCGCGCCCGACCTTGGAGCATTTCGACAATAACGATGCATATACCCCATATTCTTAAAATTATGACATGCTTGAGGTTGTTCCATTTAATCCTGCTTGATGTGGCTCATAGAACCACACTGAAAACACCCTGGCTTGCTCTGGGGCTTCAGAGAAATATTCACTGATCCTGCCATCAGATTATGTGCCACATTCACGCCCGGAGAATAGGTGTCCCTCCTCCACTTGAACCCAGCGTTAGAGTTCCAACTATTCCCCAAGAGAACCACCATGCTTCCTCTGCCTGGAGCGCCCAACAGACCCTGCTCATCCATGGAGGCTATATTCACCATCTACATGTAATCATCTATAAAAAACACCACTGTCTTTGAATGTATTTATTGCCTTAACCCCACATCAAATATACATGCCTTCAATGAAATGCTATCAGCCACCTCAGATGCATACATCAATAAGTTCATAAACATAGCTGCATACTCCGTCACCGTCATAAGCTCTTACTTCAAACTGATGAAATCAGTCATATTCTGAATTTTGAACGTATGTGGGTTGAAATGTTTATTAAACAACTCCTCAAAGCCTTCCCACATCATACCATGTTCCTTCCCCTCTTGGAATACTAACTACCATCACTGAAGGGCATGATATTCCAATATATATGTCGCCAACTTCACTTTTAACTCTACTTGTTTTACTAAGAACTAGAAAATATTGTTAAATCTATTCATTTATGCTTATTCCCTTCCCGACTCTGAATCAACCCAGAAGATGGGTGGGTTCTACTTTTAAAATGGAACCTCATGATCCACATTCCGTGGTTCGTCATTTTTATTTCCACTTTTCATGGATTGGAAATCTTGCACTATGCTTTTCACTAGCTGCTAGTTCACCTGAGGGTCAGGTGCTACCACATTCTCAGCAACCTCCTCCGATTGGTCTCTACGACGCCTACCCGGTGTCATTTCTATAGACAGAAAAAAACAACCATAAGTCTGTCTTCTGTAGACATCATGAAATCCCATTTCAAATCACATTACACAACTCCATCACTACATGAATTTCCACCTTTTCCGCATGTTCGATGTTTCACCATTTTTGGAAACCGAACCATTTTCAAAATACTAAATTATTAACAATAAATTTTCACAAATTCATATCACATAATAAATCATTATACCTCAATGAAATATGCATCATAGTTTCAATTCATTTGTACCATGCATTCCATGCTCATCTCATTGGCTACACCTACGACAATCTGATATCCAATGCCTATAAGTGTCTCCTAAACACTTATGTACCCAACTCCCTGGTAACTTGAATTTCAGCATAAAAGGGTTAGCTACATCCGTTTATGATATACATTCAATGTTCCGACATTCCTACACCTTGCTACCATCCCGACTCAAGGAATGCACCACAATGAATTTAAACACCAAATTCGAGAATCAACTCTAAAGGAACGAACATACTGATACCACTTGTAACACCCCTCCCCCTACCTCATTGGCCTGAGGTGGTGGTGAGGGATACATGGCCTTGAGAGACGTTCCCAAGACGCCAAAGTCTTGCTATAGATGTCAAGGGCTTCATGATGAAGTAGTGGAACAATTTTCCCTTAAGAAAAAACCAACCAAACCAACAACTAATGATGCATGCACATTCAAACCCAAGAATGTATTCCCAAAAGGCAACCAAGTTGTTCCACAATACAACCCAAAAAAATTACAACCAACGACATCAGAGTATAAGTAGAAACTAAACAACAAACACTATGAGCCATGACACCACCACAAATCCACACCAAGCTCCAAGCTCCATGCTCCACCAAGACATCACAATGCACCACAAAAGGAGGGAGATGTCATACCATTGCCCATGTCACGATATACAAAATTTGCAAAGACACCAACCTGCCAAAGTAGGGGGTGATTACTAAAACAAAGTAGGATTTCCCCAAACTGCATCCCTACACATGCCACTAAGATAAAACTGTTTGAACATTTATATAAAATAGTTTATATAAACGAAATCACAAGTGCTACAATTTTCATAAGCCAAAAATGCACTTACCATGCCATGCCACCCAAACCAAACAACTAAGGGAAAGCCAACCAAACATGCCACAAGACATTTTGTCATCCACACACTAGCACAACAATTTCCAACTTCTTAAGCAATGCACAAAAAACAACCAAACAGTGGGACTTCCGCCCAACCCGTTCACACATTCACACCTAGTGGTAATTCCAAACCACTACTGATATTGTGGTTCTTTCGACCACTGTCCATCCCCTTTTTATAGTGAGACTCCCTGCATACTTCCACACAACGTGTCAACCAATTAAAACCAATCATATAACCCATCAAGGTCACAACATTGTGCAATCAACCAAATTCCATTGCATATCATTCCACTTCAATAAATCACCTATTTATTGAAAAAAAAATTCCATACCAAACCATATTTTAATAAAACTTCATTTTTATAGAAAACCCCTTCCATCAATCATTTTCACAAATTAACCATAGCATACCATTTTAAAATGCACAAAAAATCATTTCACAATCGAAACCCCATTTTCCACAAAAATTCCCAAATGGATTTCCAACCAATTTCTCATTACAAATAACAATTAATATTTAGCACAAAAATTAATTTTAACAAAGAACCACTAGTCCTAACCACGTTTAGTCAAGTGACAAGCCACCTACCTTTATGGTTTTCGAGGAATCGACCCTCAAGAAACCGTACCAAAAATCCGGCGAATGCACCACTGAAACCTCTCTAGATCCCCTTCCCTAACATTATAAAGCCTTAAAATCATCATCCAAGGAAACCACAACCTTAGATCCACACACAAAAACTGTATATCTAAAAACCCTAGAATGATAGGGATGTAGATCTATAGGAGAACACAAAGAAACCAAGAGGAGAGACTTACTCGGGATAAACAACCATCAAACCGCCATGAAACCACTTCAAAACGCTTCCAAAATGTGTGGGAAAGCTCCTCCACCCCTGAGAATCAAAGAACCCGAGTGAGGGATGAGTGGGAGGATGTTTGGAGTGAAATTGGTTAAGCCCGAGGAAGCCTGGAACATATAACCCTATTTTTACGTGGCCGCATGGTTAACCCGCATGGTTTTGAAAACCCTGCACAAACCATGCACATGATACTTCCTTGAGAGCAAGGGTCTACATAGTTTCCTCGAATGATTTTGAAAAGTGTGTGTAGGTCATGCCAAACCTACTGTCTCCCTTGCACAGTTTTCTAGAGAATCCGCATGGTTTCCACTAACCATCCTCAAACTGTGCATCCCTTTAAAATCCTCCAAACACATTCAAACCCATTTCCAACTCTCCCAACCTCTTCCCAAATCATTCCATACACTTTAAAAACATAAAAAATCCATAAAAAGGCCTCATACCTCAAACTGGGGGTACTATAGAATGATAATTATTTTATCCCAGATCAACATCATTCTTGGACGATTCGGGAGGCGACATTCACGTATACCAATCAGAGACGATCTAGCTAGGTGGTCTGGTGTTTAAATTCTAATTGCTATGCGTTTTTTTAGACCATTGTGCTACAAACCCATGTTGAGTTGTCATGTGGCTGATGCCTTGGATGTTGTAAATACCTAGAATTGTATATGTAATTAAATGTAATTATAATCTATTGTTTGGGATCACTACTTGGATCCAGGACCACCTTGGGGTGCATTCCTCTGTTTAGCCTTTTAGCCATGTAACCCAAGGGTCTACTGTAAAATATATCATGCTTTAAATTTCCTTGAGAGAAATTTTATATAATTTATTTCTTATCTGTTCGGCTCGGCCCAGTTACTTGCTCCTGAGGACAGTGTTCAATTTATCCTGAGGGTTGTGTTCTATTCAACCTAAGAGAATCATCATTCATTCCTGAGGGTAGTAGATTCTATGCCCGAGGGTGACAATTTGTATGCCTGAGGGATGTATCTATTATACCTATTGTCAATTACCTTAGAGTTCTGACTCTGATTACCTAAGGTTAAGGTTTGTATGTCTGAGGACAGTGTTATCATGAATGTTGACCATGGTGATTTTCATATGTTGTACCTGCCAAGTTAATGCACAGTCTTGGAATTGTTAAATGAATATTAAAATGGTAATATAACTGGTAGAGTTAGTTACATTTCAATACTGCTTAACTTATTTCATTTACTACATCACACTATTGTTGAAAATTTTCACTGATAGTTGGGCATGGGATTTTAGTGGTTTTCTACTAGGATTTATTTCTCACAACGTGTTTGTGTCATTAATTCGGCCCAAAAAGGCTATATTTCTGTAGGTGTCAATAGGGAATGGGTCCCTATACTGGTACATGATTATTGAAGAAGAGTAGGAGAGCATGGGACCGAGCTCAGGCTTGCGATGCTGCTGAGCATCTGTTGCACTGTTTTATTTAATTTTTCTTATACCTTGTACCTGATCTGTATTGTGTTGTATTGCAGTGTATCATGTTCAGACTGTTTTCATAGAATATTAAAATGATGCATCATTATATATATATGACTGTTGGTTCTATTTTAATTCATTTTACCATTTTAGTTGTATACTCTCTACTACTTTTGCTATTGCATGTTATTTATCTTTTCCGTTGCGCTACACTTTGACAAATGAGGGTATTTTTGCCCACTATCAGACCTGGGACCTCGCTGCTATTCAGTAGACTATATAATTTGGGGAAATGTGCTTGAGTTTATGTGACCAACTGGGTTCGGGGCACCCGTAGAGATGCACCCGGATCCGGAATGTTACAGACGGGTTGTCACACGGTCTGTGTGTTGTCATTTTTTTAAAAACAATAATTTATATCATTACCAAAATGAGATAAATTACTCCAAATAACCATAACATAATTTAACCTCAAATGTTATCTCATTCCTTGAATTTTCATCCAAAAATATAATATCTTGTAATTTCCTCAAATTCAAGGATCATATAAAACCAAATGGTTATTTATAACTATATCCACAAGAGAAAAGATAATTCTTTCTCAAATATCATTTTCACTTGATAAATTGTAGGGTTACACATATAAGAGAAAATTAATCCAATGTAATCTCAATAGAAAAGAGCACTAATACATTTAAACATTTTTCCATCCATTTATTTCCACATAGGTTCTTCCTTGACAAAGAGGTTATCCTATAGAATAGGGCATTGACATGGGTATTGCCAAAGTCTCTTAAATTTATGAATAATGACCATAATTGTAATCATAGTATCATTTTTATTTTCATCCATAGTACTCTCCATTTCTCCCCAGAAATTCTTCACATTATGTCCTTCTTCCCCACACATAATGCATTTCTTTATTCTGTTGAGACACTTTCCTCGATGTCTCCTTCCTCATTTTTGGCATGATATAAATTGATCATTATTCACTCCATGGACTCTACAACTATAGCTTTTATCATTCACTCCCTTTATCTTATGTGTGGTGTTCGGGAGTCCTTTAATATATATGATGTTGATCAAATTTTTTGAAAATAGATTCGGCATGATGATAATATATTTTACACCTATCAACATTCCATTTAGATTCTCCTTTCAACCAATGTTCCATCCTTTTACATCATGTTCAACGTTATTATGAATTCCTTGGAATCCAGCCATTAACTAAAACCAGAAAACATTATGTGTGTAAGAATAGTCATAAAATTATTTTGAAAATATCATCACACCTTATTTTCATCCAAAAACAAATTAATATTAACCAAGGTTATTTAATTTCATCTTATATAAAAATCCTTCAAATCGGATTGTAAAGAGAATGTAAATTATCATAAGCATATCCCTCGAGAGTGTCGTAACCAAGAGTGCAGCAAGGCCCATTTTCATGCACCCGTTCTCGTTCGAGTCTATCTCAAAGTGGTGTTTTTGGGTTTTACATCTACGTACATCTGTGCCAGAGCCGCCTATACCTGCTCGAATCCAGACAGGGATGTATTGCATAGAAAACACACAAAATCTCTACAATACCAAAATTTTATGAATTTTTTGAATGATAATATTCAATGTCTATCTTATGGATATTTTCAGAAATCAGAGTTTATCTAAATCTAGCTTTTAATGCTTGTACTAAACCTTCTCTGATACCAACTATAATGCCCTAACCCATGTTACCAAGAGTCGGTGCATTATTACATAAAATTGTTATGATACAGGGAAATCATGTCCCCAAAGACTGATATGTTTAGCATCCTTGGAAATACTAGATACATTTATAACGTCAAAAATTCTACATTAAAAGAAGAACAACACTAAATTATTCCATTTGAAACATCCAAGCTTCATAAAACATTCCTGCAAGTCACTCGTAACTAACTTCATCATACCCTAGGAAAATGAAACATAAGACATGGGAGAGCTCAAATGATCAGTAAGAGTAAGCAATAAAGTAGAAGATAACATAAATATTTGGAATGGTGAATAATTGAAAACATATACCTTTAAAAATAAATAACATGGACACTTTATGGCAGGAATATGATCTGATTAAATAATTCTTAATATAACATAGTCCTGGGTATTCTACTAGTCTATTAACCACATGAAATATCAATAACTAATATCATAATGATAAAATGAATAATGCCAGATATCATAACCACATTGTCAAGGCCTTGTTCCAAGACTACAAATATGATTTTGTAAAGGCCTTGTGCCAGGACACTAGTTTGTCTCATGAGACCTAACGATGAATCAAGAAGCTATAGCGGGCTCCACCCGTCACTTACTATGTACAATGAATTACTCATATGAAATGGGTGAAACATAATCTAAACATTCACATTAAAAATATCATACTAGATTTCAAAACATTATCCCCAAACCATGAATGGTATAAAAATAGCACATCCACAGTCAGACATAACTCATTCAATACAATATGAAATATTGTATTATAACAGATTAACCTCATTAACGAATTATGTAGGATATCAACCTAGATGAAAATAATCATCAAAACTATTTGAGAAAAATATCCATATTTTTCTTGAAAACATTTAAAAGTCAAACTATTTATCAAGAAGCCATTTAAAAATAGATTTTTTAATCAATGTTTCCCTTACAAATTGGAAACTTTTAAAAGTATTTTAAATTTTAAAACATAAATATCTATATAAATAAATCATTAAAACCATTTTTAAAACATGGACACTGATGAGATTGATTTAGAATAATTAATCTTTAAAATATTTAAAATGATATTTTAAATAATGTTACTAACCAAAAGAGAGAAACTTCAATACATATAATTGAGGTAATCAAAACATTATAATATCATGAGATGGAATGGATTCATGATATACTATGTCAAAGTACATTATATACACTATATAAATGTGATTTTATGTATAACAACAAAGAAGTCTCAATGGAATGTTAATTGAGATGAAATATCTTGTAACGACCATATCCTTAGGTTAAGGATAAATGAACAACATAATTATGTGTGACAAATATAAATACACTCAATATGATTGAATATTCATTGTAAATAAATCATAGGACATTTAAACATATTCTTGTAAAAACAACACCAATGAATTGGATGTTTAACAAAACAAATGGTAATTCGAGTTAAAATTACTCTTATCAGGTTCATAACGATGACATGAGAATTTATCAATTGATTAATTATGTGTATCCAAAGTATATCCATAAAAAGGGGACTGGAAATTATGACATAAGAAAATGAATAGTGATTCTAGACATAATCTTGGAGTAAAATAATCAACAATGTTTGAAAAAATCCAAATGAGTGGAAATTGAAATTTCAAATTCCCTTAACGATTTGGGAACTTACGAAACATAAAAACCTAAAGGAAGGATCATAAAATGATGATGTAAATATCCATAAATTAATATATATCACACAATTAATATTATAATTGGAATTACATGCACCACATGCAATAAATAAGTGGTGGACAATGGCAATCTCACGGAATTAAAAGTGAGATAAGAAACCCCTTACTTTGTAGTTTTTACTTGGTTGATGATAGGTTAAACAACTTTATAATGGTGAAATAATTGTTATTAAATTTTATAAGAATCATATACATTAATATGATATCATATATGATCTTTTAACATTGATTTTTTAATATTATCTTTGTATTATCATCATTTCAGGTGTTAACAGATTCATTTTCCTTTATATTCTTTGTTATGTGATTCATGTTTTTTATTGATGGGGTGTATCTTATTCATATAAAGAATTATATCAAGTCTCTAAACATTTTTTATCATAAAATAAATATTATTCTTTAATGGATACGATGGGGAATGAATCTCATCGCGTTTGTGGAGACAATAATCCGTACGTAAGCACGAGTGATAATATCATTCTTTTGATATTAAATTAATATATAATTGTATGTTGTATCATATAAGAAGAATTATTATCATAGTATAAGTATTATTTACATCAATCACAAAATAATATTGTACCCATCCAAATTATAATTTATTAAATAACAATTACACTACGATGTGGGGACGGTAAGCTATACGTACGCACGTATGGTGACATGTCATTAAAATGATGGATAGAATAATTAATATGGTTGTAACATATTTATAATAACATCAAATTACATATAAGATATTGGAGTTATTATTTTATAATGGAATGAACAAATAAAGCAGAAGTGGATGAAGAAAGGAACTTGAAACAGGTGATGAAATATTTGCCTCTTCTTTGGGTTCTTCCTTTTGATTTGATCAAAAGGGCTCCTTGGGATGGATTTAAGACATAAGGAGGGCCTCTAGGATGAAATTAAGATAGTTGAGAGTTTATTGGGGTAGGGTTTGGCCGATCCAAATGGCTTTGATGGTGTGAATTATAGAGAAGGGGGAGTACCCTTTTATATGGAGGGTGAGGGGCACCTTAGGAAATGCTAGAAATATTATTTTCTAATAAAATAATTTTCGGTTTATATTGGATTAAAAATGAATTATTTAATGTCTAAGGTGGGGATGGGTCGGAAAACACTCATCCAATAGGTTTTAGACAGATTTGGGTCACTCTATTACCTTTATCATTTATATTTAACTCTTAGTTTATTATTTTGACATTAACAATGTCTCTTTGTATTTTTAAATTATAGGATTAATAAATAATATATACTTCGCATCTAACCCCATATGTTTCATTAATGATACAACTATCATTATATAAGCCTTTTTTCCGAACATTAGATGTTTAGGAATAGAATATCAATTAATAATATAATATTTTTTTTAAAATCTTTAATGTCAATTTGGACTCTATTTGTTATTTAGTTTTTGATAAATTCATAACCTCAATTATTACATTGATAAAAATTCATTTAATCAACACTATCATGTCATATTAACTTATAAAGTTTTTGTAATTCACTAAAAGTCTCAAATTACATTTATTTGGACATTTATAATATCAATAATTTTAATATTTCATTAATACAGTAATTATACATCATCATTGTGTCATAACTATATTTAATTATTTGATGTATAAAAATTATAAATAAAATATAATTATGTAGTAAATATTTTTTTCTTTCTGATGAATAATTATAGTAGAATTTAAATTAATTACAACCCTATATTAAAAATGTTTTAGTTATTGAACTTTGATTTTAACTCATCTTACTCTTCTTTAAATAAAATAATAATAAATTTCATAATCTAATACATGTGGACCTAAAGGATCCTAATTTATTCCTAAGGTCGTTTATGGTTGAATTTCACATATCCAACAAAATTAGGACATGTGTTAAGGTAATAATAAATTCATTTTTACCCATAATTACCCAATTTACTATTAACCGTTGCAAATGAAAGTAAAATGTTACTATTCACCAAAAATTATTTTCATCTTATTAAACCAAATTTTACTTAATGATATCAACCAAGTCTCTCAGATATTTAAAATTCCACAAATTTAAGCGGTAAAATATAGTATTATTTGAATTTACATATTCTCCTATGATGTGGGTAAAAGACGGTGAAAAGTTCAATAAACTTTTTATATATCTAATATTATTATAAACATATTCCAATAAATTACGTTTAACTTATATAGGAATTATGTATCTATTTTGAACTATAATATATTTGAATAAAATAAATTATTTTTTAAATAAAAAGTTGGTTTTAAACAATAAGTCAGGGTTTTTAACAATTCATCAAAAATTGAATTTTTTCAGAAAAATACAAAAAATTCACCCTAATATAATTTTGATATTACGAATCCAAAAATGAAGTCCATTTTGAATGATAAAATTCATAAAATTTCAAAAAGGTTGTATTACTATTCATAATTGCTAGTTTGATTGGTCGGAGTGTGTTAGAATCTGGATGTTTCATATAATGAAAGCTATTACATTATTCAAAGTAAAACGTACTATGGAAGCTCGGTGAGTTACATTTTCCACCATATTTGGAATCTATGTCCGCGTAATTTTTAAAATTGGGATTGGGAACCTTATTTAAAGTCCCACATCAGAAAAATAGTCTATAAAACTGTAACATTAATTGAATGAAAGGGAAGTAAAAAGGTCACCCGATATAACCAATACCAGGATTCCATGATTGAAAACATGGATATTGAAGATAAACTAATTGTCATATTCTGATGGAGAGGGATAGAAAAGATGATTTGGAAAATGTTAACAATAAGAAATCCACAAACTTAAGTTGGGACCAATTTTCATTAGTTTCCCAGTAGGAAATATAAACAGACCCCATTTTTTAAGTTACATTTAATAAATATGTGGAATTTATTTATTAGATTGACTAAGAACATACAGATATATACTTACTTTTTTAAGTAGTGTTTCATTTTTTTAAAAATTTCTACTACTAACTCATTTTTTTAAATGATTAGTATTGTAGATGACTTGGTAACACTGAAAGAGCTATAATCAACATCTAGAAAATCACCTAATTCACAAAGGATAAACAATATATTTACCTTGTCATCAGAGATTAATCAAAACCAAAAAGGTTAGTACATGAATGGATGATTTCCTAAAAAGGATATAACTTTAGAGAAAGAAACACTAATCTTAATTTCTAAAATCAAACCAACAATACCCCAAAGTTATATAAATAACATTCAATAAACAATTGTCCTTAAAAAATTTCAAAATAATCCCAACTAATATTGAAACGCAAAACATAGAGGAATTTGGTTTTGTAGTTTTTCATGTTAAATTGTATCTCCAAATGACATCGACTACTCTTAAAGTCACAAACATAAAAGTAATTAACCCAATCACATATTCTCTATTATAGGTTAATATTTTAAATAAATAACCCAAATCACTATAAATCCACAATAAAAACATAGATATAAATCCATCATTACTCCTCAAATGAAATCTCATTGTATTCTATTTTCCTTAGGCAAATAGTGTTCCAAACAGAGCGAACGTCTTCCAAAATTACAATTATCTCTTAATCATCAAATCATTTTCCTGTACTAAGGGAATTCATCTGATAAGACGTGAGGTCCCAAATAAACATATTATTAATAAATAAAATCATCTAACTAAAAATAATTAGTCACACTGACCAGGGACTTCACGTAGTCTAGTGGTAGGCGATAAATCCCAATCGCACTTGGGTTGTGGGTTTGATTCCCTCAGCTTTGTCCGACGCAATGGGTTGTCACAGGGTCTGTGTGTTTTCATTTTTTTAAAACATTATTTTATAACATTACCAAAATGAGATAAATTCCTCAGAATAACCATAACATAATTTAACCAAAATTGTAATCGCATACCTTCCATTTTCATCCCCAAAATATAATAACTTGCAATTGCATCAAATTTGAGGATCATATAAATCAAATGGTTATTTATAACTATATCCACAAGAGAAAAGATAATTCTTCCTCAAATATCATTTTCACATGATAAATTGCAGGGTTACGCATATAAGAGAAAAATAATCCAATGTAATCTCTACAACAATGACCACTAATACCATTAAACATTTTTCAATCCATTAATTTCCACATAGGTTCTTCCTTGACCATGAGGTTAACCTATAGAATAGGGAATTGACATGGGTGATGACAAAGTCACTTATATTTAGGAAAAATGACCATATTTGGAATCATAGCATCATTTTTTTCTTCCATAGTACTCTTCATTTCCCCCAGCAATTCATTTCATTATGTCTTTTTCCCCACACATAATGAATTTATTTGTTCCATTGAGGATCTTTCCACGGTGTCTCTTTCCACATTTCTGGAATGATGGATGTTGATCTTTATTTTTTTCTATGGTCCCCACAACTGGAGCTCTTATCATTTACTGCAATTCTCATATTTGTTGAGTTCGGGAGTTGGTTAATATATAAGTTGGTGATCATATTTTGGGAAAACTAATTCTGTATGAAGATAATAACTTTTATACCTAACAACATTCCATTTCATTTCTCATTTCTAACATTGTACCCACCATGTACATCATGTTAAATGTTACTATGACTTCCTGGGAATCTATCCATTCACTTAAACTAGAAATCATTTTCTGAGTAAGAATAGTCAAAAAATAATTTAGAAAATATCATCACACAATATTTTCAAACAAAAACACCCTAGAATTAACCAAGGTTATTTATTCTCATCTTATATTAAAATCCATCAAATCAGTGTGTAAATGAAATTTAAATTATCCTAAGAATATTTCTCGGGAGTGTCGTAACCAAGAGTGAAGCAAATCCCATTATTGTGCACCAGTTTCTTTTCGTGTCTAGCTCAAAGCACTGTTTTTTGGTTTTACCTCTAGGTACATCTTTTCCAGAGCCGCCTCTACCTACTCATATCCTGACATGGATTTATAGCATAGAAAACTCACAAAATCTCTACAATAACAAAATTTTAATAAGTTCTTCTATACTAATATTCAAATTATATATTAGGACTATGTTATCCAATCAGAGTTAATCTAAATCTAGTATCTAAGGTTTGTACTAAACTTTCTCTGATAAAAATTGTAATGCCCTGACCCTAGTTACCCAGAGTCAGTACATTATTACATAACATTGGCATGATACAAGGAAATCCCCTCCATAAAGACCGATAAATTTAGTATTCTTGGAAATACTTGATACATTCATGAGGTCAAAATTACATCTTGAACAGAAAAACAACACTAAATTATTCAATTAGAAACATCCAATATTCCGAGATTATTCCTGAAATTCACTCATAACTAACTTATAAATATCCTGGGAAAATGAAACATAAGATAGGGGTGAGATAAAATGCTTAGTAAGTGTAAGAAATGCATCCGAAGATAACATAATGATTAGGAATGGTGAATACTTGAAAACACATGCCTTTACAAATAATTAACATGAACACTTTATGGCCGGAATATGAGATTTGAAAATAATTCAATAATAAAAAATATTCATTGGTATTCTACTAGTCGAATAACCACTTGAAATATTAATAACTAATCTCATAATGATTTAATGCATAATTTCAGACATCAAAACCACATATTCAAGGCCTTGTGCCAAGACTACAAATAAGATTTTTTCAATGACTTTTTCCAGGACACTAGTTACTCTCATGAGACCTACCGATGCATCATGGAGATATAACGGGATCCACCCGTCACTTACTAAGACCAATGAATTTGTAATTTGAAATGGTTGAAATATAATCATAAAATTCAAATTAAAACTAGCATATGAATTGTCAATTCTTTATCGAGAAACCATTAATGGTATAAAAATAGCACATCCACAGTCAGACATAACTCATTCAATATAGTATGGAATATTATATTGTAACAGATTAACCTCAATAGATAATAATGAAGGATATCGACATTGATGTAAATAATCATCAAAACTATTTGAGTGAAATATACCTATATTTTTTGTAAATATTTTAAAGTCATAATATTTGTCATGAAGCCATTTAAAAAACGATTTTTGAATCAATGTGTCACATACCACTTTGAAACATTATGAAGGATTTGTAATTTTAAAACTATAATGTCCATATAAATAAATGTTCGAAATCATATATAAAAATTTAAAATTGATGATAATGATTTAGAATAATTCATATTTAAAACATTTAAAATGATATTTTAGTTAGAGTTACTAACCAAAAGAGATACACTTGAATAAAAGTAATTGAGGTAATCAAAACATTATAATATCATGATAAAAAAGGGATTCATGATATACTATGTCAAATAACATTATATAGACCATATAAAATTTATTTGTTGTTAAACCACATAGAAGTCTCAATGGAATATAAATTTAAATGAAATATCTTATAAAGACCATACCATCATGTTATGGATAAATGAATGACATAATTATGTGTGAAAAAAATATAAATACAGAAAATATTATTGTATATTCAGTGTAAATAAATTAGATGACATTGAAACATATTATTGTAAAAACAACACTAATGAATTTGATGTTCAACTCAACAAATGTAAATTAAGTTAAATTTACTCTTATCAAGGTCATATCGATGAAATGAGAATTTACCAATGGAGTGATTATGTGTATCAAATGTATATCCACAGAAAGGGGAGTGGAAATTATTACATAAGAAAATGAATAATTACTCCACACATAATCTGGGAGTAAAATAATCAATGAAGTTTGCATAAAGCCGAATGAGTGGAAATTGAAATTTCAAATTCCTTTATGGATTTGGAAACTTACAAAACATACAACACTGAAATAAGGAACATAAAATGATGATGTAAATATCCAAAAATTAAATTATATTACAAAATGAATACAATCATGTGTAGTATACACACCACTTGAAATAAATAGGTGGTGAATAATGGAAATCCCATGGAATTAAAAGTGAGATAAGAAACCCCTTACTTTTTACTATTTCCTTTGTCGAGGGTAGGTTAACCTCCTATATAATGATGAAATAATAGTTATTAAATTATAAGAGAATAATATACATTAATACGATATCATATATGATCTTTTAACATTTATTTATTAATAATATCTTAATATTATCGCCATTTCTGGTGTTAACAGATTCGTTTTCCTTTATATTCTTTGCTATGTGAGTCGTATTTGTTATGGATGGGATGTATCTTATTCATATCCATAATGCTATCGAGTCTCTAAACATTATTTTTAATCATCAAATGAAATCTAGTCTTTAATGGATATGATGGGGAATGAATCTTATCGTGTTCATGGAGACAGTAATCCGTACATATGCACAAGTGAAAATATCATTCTTTTGATATTAAAATAATATATAATTGGATGGTAAGCCATAAGTACTCACGTATAATAACATTTAATTAAAATGAAAGATAGAATAATGACTATGGTTGTATCATATTTATAATAACATCATTGTATATAGACGATACTGCAGTTATTATTTTAGAATGGAAACAACAGAGAAAGAGGAAGTGGAAGAAGAAAGGAACCTGAAAGAGGTGATGAAATATTTACCTCTTCTTCAGGTTATTCAATTTGATTTGATCAAAAGGAATACTTGGGGTTGATTTTTTACTAATTGAGGGCCTCTAAGATGAACATAGGATAGTTGAGAGGGTATTTGGGCAGGTTTTGGCCAAGCCAAATGGCTTTGAATGCTTGAATTAGAGGGAAGGGGGAGTTCCTTTTTATAAGAGGGGCGGTGGGCACCTTAGGAAATGCTTGAAATATTATCTTATAATAAAATATTTTTCAGTTTATTATGGCTAAAAAATGGATTATTTAATGGATATGGTGAGGATGGGTCGAAAACGAGTCAACCAATAGGTTTTAGACAGATTTGGGTCACTATATTAACTTTATATTTTAGATTTAACTTTTAGTCAAATAGTTTGACATTTACAATGTGTCTTTGTATTTTTATATTATATGGTTAATAATATTACTATATAATTCGAAAAAAACTTCAAGTGGTTCATTAATGATACACCAGTCATTATTTACATTTTTTGGATGACCCTTAGATTTTTAGGAATAGAATATCAATGAATAATATAATATTTGTTTGAAAAACTCTTTTTTGTCAATTTTGATAATATTTGTTATTTTGTATTTGATAAATTCATAACATCAATTATTACTTTGCAAAAAAATAATTTAGTCACCCTAACATGTCATATTAAGCAATAAAAGTAGTGGAATTCATTAAAAGCCTCAAATTACATTTATTTTGATATTTATAATATCAATTATTTTAATATTTCATTAATACGGTAGTTACTGAATCATCACTGTGTCATAACTATATTTAATTATTTCATGTATAAAAACTATAAAAAATATCATTATGTAGTAAATATTTTTATATTTCTAATGAATATTTATTGTTGAATTTATCTTTTGTCTAACCCTATATTATAAATATTTATGTTATTAAACATTGATTTTAACACTTTTAACACATTTTTAAATTATATAATAATAAATGTATTAATCTAATCCAAATGGAACTAAAGGATCATATTTTATTCCTAAGGTTGTTTTTGGTCGATTTACACTTATCCAATAAATTTATAATATGTGTTAGGGTAATAATAATATCATTTTTACCCTTAATTACCCTATTTACTTTTGATGGGGGTAAATAAAAGAAAAAAGTTACTATTCCCCAAAAATTATTTTCATTTTACTGAACCAAATATTACATACTAATATCAATTGTGTCTCTCAGATTTTTAAAATTCCACTAATACAAGTGGTAAAATTATTTTTTATTTGAATTTTCAAATTCTCCTAGGTGGTGTGTAAAAGACGGTGAAAAATTCAATAAAATTTTTATATATCTAAAATTATTATAAAACAACTATAATGAATTAAATTAAACTTATATAGGTATTATGTATCTATTTTGACCTAAAATAAATTTAAATAAAATAAATAATTATATAAAAACATTTGGTTTTAAACTAGAACTTAGTGTTTTTCACTATTCATCAAAAATTAAATGTTTTCAGAAAAAAACAAAAAATTCACCCTAAGTTAATTTTGATATTCAAAATACAAAAATGAATTCTATTTTGAAATATAAATTTTGTAAAATTCCAAAAAGTGGGTATTACTATTCATAACTGCTAGTTTGATTAGTCGTGATGTGTTAGAATGTCGATGTTGCATATAATGCAAGCTACTACATTATTCATAGGGAAACATAACATGAAATATCGGGGTGTTATATTTCCCCCCCTTTTGGAAAATGTGTCCTCGAAGTATTTAAAATTTATCATGGGAACATAATTTAGAGTCCCACATCATAAAAAGAGTGAATAAAACTATCACATTAAAGTACGGAAAGGGAAGTACAAAGGTCAACCGAGATAACCCATACAAGGATTACATGTATGAAAACATATATATGGATGACAAACTGATTATCATGTTCTGATGGAGAGGGATAGAAAACATGATCAAGATAATTTTAACAACAAGAAAACTGTAAACTTGTGATTGTACAAATGGTCATTAGATTCCTACTAGGAAATGTAAATGGACAACATTTTTTTAAGTTTTATCTTAATAAAGATGAGGAATTTATTTATGTGATTGACCAAGAACATAAAGAGATATACTTACTTTTTAAGTAGTGTTTCATTCTTAAAAAAATTTCTACTACTATCTTATTTTTTAAATGATGAGTATTCGAGATGACTTGGTCACACCGAAAGAGCTAGAATCAACATCTAGATAATAATATGATTCACAAAGGATAAACTATTTATTTACCTTCTCCATATAGATTAATTGAAATAAAAATGGTTAGTACAAGAAAAGATGACCCCCCCAAAAAGGATATTCATTTAGATAATGATACACTAATCTTATTTTCTAAAATTATACCAACAATACTACAAACTTAAATAAATACCATTCAATAAAAAAATGTCCTTAAATTCCATCAATATAATCCAAACTAATATTGAAACCCAAAACATAGAAGAATTTTATTATGTAGTCTTTCACGTTAAATTTTATCTCGAAATGACATTGACTACTCTTAAAGTATCATACTTAAATGTAATTAAACTAATCACATATTATCAATTATAGGTTAATCATTTCAATAAGTAACCCAAATCATTATGAATCCGCAACAAAAAATAGATAGAAATATACCATTACTCCCCAATGAAATCTCATTATATTCTATTTTCCATAGGCACACAGTGTTCCCAACAGAGCGAAAGTCTTCAAAAATAACTTTTATCACTTAATCACCATATCATTTTTCTGTAATAAGGGTATTCATTTGATAAGACATAAGATCCAAAATCACCTTATTATTGATCAATACAATTATTTAGCTAAAAATAATTAGTCTAACTAACCAGGGACATCATGTAGTCCAGTGGTTGGTAATAAATCTCGATCGCACTCATGTTGTGGGTTTTATTTCCATTGCTTTGTCCAACGTGAAGGGTTGTCACACAGTCATAGTGTTGTTCTTTTTGTAAATACTATATTTTATAACATTACCAAAATGAGATAAATTTCTCAAAGTAACCATTACATAATTTAACCACAAATTTTATCTCATCCCTTGCATTTTCATCCCAAAATATAATAACTTGTAATTGCCAAAAAATCAAGGATCATAAAAAACCAATTGGTTATATATAACTATATCCACATGTGAAAAGATAATTCTTCCTCAAATATCATTTTCACATGATAAATTGTAGGTTTACACATATAAGAGAAAATAACTCCAAAGTAATCTCAACATCAAAGATCACTAAAACCCTTAAACATTTTTCAATCCATTTATTTCCACAATGGTTCTTCCTTCACCAAGTGGTTGTCCTATTGAATAGGCCATTGTCCTCTGTGATTCCAAGGTCCCTTAAATTTACAAAAAATGACCGTAATTGGAATCTTAGGATCATTTGTATTTTCATCCATTGTACTCTTCGTCTTTCCCTGACAATTCGATACATTATGTACTTCTTCCCCACACATAAATAATTTATTTGTTCCAATGAGACACTTTACTCGGTGTCTCCTTCCAGGTTTTGGGATTTGTGGAAATTGAGCATTCTTCTCTCCATGGTCTCCACATCTGGAGCTCTTATCATTCACTTCCTTTCTCTAATTTATACAGACTGGGATTTGGTAAATATATATGTTATTGATAATATATTTGGAAAAATGATTCAGAATGATGATAATATCTTTAACTCCTATCAATATTCCATTTCGTTTCACAGTTCTACCATTGTTCCAACTATTTAGATCATGTTCAATGTTATTATGACTTCATTTGAATCCATCTATTAACTAAAACCAGAAAACATAGTGTGAGTAAGAATAGTCATAAAATTATTTAGAAAATATCATCACATGTTATTTTAAATCAAAAAAACCCAAGTATTAACCAAGGTTATTTAATCTCATCTTATATTAAAATCCATCAAATCGGTTTGTAAAGAAAATGTATATTATCTTAAACATTTCCATCGGGAGTGTTGTAACCAATAGTGCAGCAATGCCCATTATCATGCACCAGTTACCGTTCGAGTGTAGCTCAATGTAGTGTTTTTGGGTTTTACCTCTTGGTACATCTGTTCCAGAGCCGCCACTACCATCTCGTATCTAGGCAGGGTTGTATTGCTTGGAAAACTCACAAAATCTATACAATAAAATATTTTTATGATTTTCTTCTATACTTATCTTCAATCTCTATCTTAGAGCTATGTTCTCGAATCGGAGTTTATCTTAATCTAGTTTCTACAATTTGTACTAAGCTTCCTCTTATACCAACTTTATTACCCTGACCCCATTTACCCATAGTCGGTGCATTATAACATAACAGTTGCATGATACAAGGAAATCATGTCCATAATGACCGATCAGTTTATTAGCCTTGAAAATACTGGATACATTCATAAGGTCAAAAATACTAAATGAAAAGAAAAACACCACTATGTTATTCCATTAGAAACATCCAAGCTTCCTAGATTATGCCTGCAATTCACTCATAAATAAATTTTTTATATCCTGGGAAAATGAAACATAAGATTGGGGTTGATCTAAAATTCTCAGTTAGAGTAAGAAATATAGCCGAAGATAACCTAAATATTAGGCGTGGTGAATAATTTAAAACACATGCGTTTTAAAATAATTTACATAAACACTTTGTGGCAGAAATATTACATGAGTAAATAATTCCATAATAAAACATAGTCATGGGTATTCTTCTAGTCGAATAACCACATGAAATATCAATAACTAATCTCATAATGATGGAATTCATAATGCCAACATCATAACCACATAGTCAAGGCCTTGTGCCATGAATACCAATATGATTTTATCAAGGCCTTGTGGTAGGACACTATTTTGTCTCATGAGACCTACCGATGCATCGAGGAGCTATAGAGGGCTCCACCCGTCACTTACTAAGTCCAATGAATTCCTCATATAAAATGGGGGAAACAATATCAAAACATTCATATTATAAATATCATACAAAATGTAAAACCTTTATCCACATACCATGAATGGAATAAAAATAGCACATTCACAGTCAGACATAACTCATTCAATAAAGTATGGAAGATTGTATTTTAACATATTAACCTAAATTGAGAATAATTAAGGATATCTACATAGATGAAAATAATCATCAAAACTATTTGTGTGAAATATTCCCCTTTCTCATGAAAACATTTAAAAGTCACACTATTTGTAAAAAAGCAGTTTAAAAATAGTTTTTTATATGATAGTGTCCCATAACACATTGAATCATTTAAAAGGATTTTTAGTTTTAAAACATTAATCTCCGTATAATTAAAACATTAAAACCATTTTTAAATCATTTACATTGTTGATAAATATTTAGAATAAAAAATCTTTCAAACATTAAAAATGATATTTTAGTTTGTGTTACTATCCAAAATAGTGACACTTGAATACAAATAATTGAGGTAATAAAAACGTTATTATATCATGATATTAAAGGGATTCATGATATTCTATGTCAAAGTATATTATATACACCATATAAAAGTGATTTGGTGTATAACAACAATTAAGTCTCAATGGAATGTGAATTGAGATGAAATATATTATAAAGACTGTATCCTTATGTTAACGATAAATAAACGACATAATTATGTGTGAAAGATATAAATACACTCAATATTACTGGATATTCAGTGTAAATCAATCATAGGACATTCACACATATTCTTCTAAAAACAACACCAATGAATTGGATGTTTAACTCAACAAATGGAAATTGAGTTAAAATTATGCTTATGAAGTTCATATCGATGACTTGAGAATTTATCAATTTAGTGATTATGTGTATCAATATTATATCCATAGAAATGGGTGTCGAAATTATGACATATGAAAATTAATAGTGATTCCACACAGAATCATGGAGTAAAATAGTCAATGACGTTTGCATAAAGCCGAATGAGAAGAAATTGAATTTTAAAATTCCTTTATCGATTTGGTAACAAATGAAACATACACCAATTAAAGAAGGATCATACAATTATGATTTAAATATACATAAATTAGTTTTTATTACACAATGAATACAATCATGGTCAGTACACACACCACATGAAATAAATATGTTGTCAACAATAGAAATCTCAGGGAATTAAAAGTGATATAAGCAACCCATTAATTTTTCATTTTTCCTTGGTCAAGGGTAGGATAAACTCAAGTATAATAGTGAAATAATTTTTATTAAATTATAAAATAATAATATAAATTATTATGATATCAAATATGGACTTTTAACATTTCTTTGTTAATAATATATTAGTATTATCGTCATTTAATGTGTTAACGGGTTCATTTTCCATTATATTCCTTGTTACTTGAGTCATATTAGTTATTTATGGGATTTATCATATTAATATACAGAAATATATAAAGTTTCTAATCATTATTTTTAATCATCAAATGAAAGTTATTCTTTAATGGATACGATGGGAAATAAATCTAATCGCGTTCGTGGAGACTGTAATCTGTATGTACACACGAGCGACAATATCTTTCTTTTGATATTAAAATAATATATAATTGGATGGTATAACAAATATAAATAATAATTATCATCTTATATTTATTATTTACATAAATTAAACATCATTTTTGTACCCATCAAAATAATAATGTATTGAATAACAATTACAGCATGACGTGGAGACGGTAAGACAGACCTACGCACGTATGGTGACATGTCATTCAATGGATGGATAGATTAATAAATATGGATGTACAATATTTATAATAACATCACAGTTTATAGAAGACACTAGAGTTGTTATTTTATAATGTAAAGTACCATGAAAGAGTATGTGGAAGAAGAAAGTAACTTGAAAGAGGTGATGAAATATTTTTCACTTTATTGGGATCTTCCTTTTGATTTGATCAGAAGGGCTCCATAGGATGGCTTTATGACAAAAGGATGGCCTCTAGGATGAAGGGAGGATATTTGAGAGGGTATTTGGGCAGGGTTTGGCTGAGAAAAATGGCATTGAAAGTGTGAATTAGAGAGAAGGTGGAGTGCCCGTTTATAAGATGGGTGAGGGGAACCCATGGAAAAGCTAGAAATATTATTTTATAATAAAATAATATTCGGTTTCTAATGGATTATTTAAAGGATAAGGTGGGTATAGGTCGAAACCCACTCAACCAATAGGTTTTTGACTGATTTGGGTCACTATATTAACATTATCTTTTAGATTTAACTCATAGTTGAATAGTCTGACATATACCATGTCTCCTTGTATTTTTATATTATATGGTTAATAAACATACTATGTACTTTCAAGAGAACCCCATGTTCTTAATTAATGTTACAACTATCATTATATATGTCTTCTTTATTATCCTTATATTTTAAGAATATAATATCAATTAATAATATAATAATTGTTTTAAAAATTATTTTATGTCAATTTTGACACTATTTGGTTTTTTGTTTCTGATAAATTCATTTCAGCAAATATTACATTGAAAAAAAATTCATTTAATCAACCCTAACATGTCATATTAACATATAAAATTAGTGGAATTAATTAAAAGTCTCAAATTAAATTTATTTGGATATTTATAAGATCAATTATTTTAAAATTTCATTAATACGATAATTACTGCATCATAATTATGTCATAAATAAATTTAATTATATAATGTCTAAAAATAATAAATAAAATACCATTATGTATTAAATATTTTTATCTTTATAATTAATATTTATAGTCGGATTTATCCTATATATAACCCTATAATAAAAATATTTTAGTTTTTAAACATTGATTTTATTATTTTTTACACTTATTTAAATAAAATAATATTAAATGTACTAATATAATGAAGATGGACCTAAAGGATAATATTTTATTCCTAAGCTTTTTTTGGTCGAATTACACTTATCCAATACAGTTAGGACATGTTTTAGGGTAATAATAATATCATTTTTACCCTTAAATACCTTATTTACTTATAACCGTGGTAAATAAAAGAAAAAAGTTAGTATTCAAAAAAAATTATTTTCATCATATTCAACCACATTTTACATAATGATATCATACGTGCCTTTCAAATTTTGTAAATTCCACTAATAGAATTGGTAAAATGATTTTTCATGTGAATTTTATAAATTCTCCAAGGAGGTGGGTAAAAGACAGTGAAAAGTTCAATAAAAATTTTATATATCTAAAATTATAATAAAATGAGTCGAATTAATTACATTGAATATATATAAGTATTATGTATCAATTTTCACCTAAAATAAATTTAAATAAAATAAATAATTATTTAAATAAAAATTTGGTTTTAAACTATAACTCATTGTTTTTCACTATTCATCAAAAATTGAAAGTTTTCAGAAAAATACATAAAATTCACCTCAAGCTAATTTCAATATTCCAAATCCAAATGTGAAGTCCATTCTGAAAGATAATATTTATAACTTTTCAAAAAGTGTGTATTACTATTCATAACAGTTAGTTTGATTAGTCATGGTGTGTTTGAATCTCAGTGATGCGTATAATGAAAGCTATTTCATTTTTCCAAGGGAACCGTACCGTGGATGCTTGAGGTGTTACAAGCAGTCTCTAGCCGCGAGACCCACCATTAGTCGACATGCAGCGGATTCTTCTATGTGTGATAGTAGATAGATGTCATAGAGGTCTAAGAGGACCAGACCTATAGGTGAACGACCGAATGACTCAGGATCAGTTGTTCGGGGTACATGGAGTAGAGACATACATGCCAGGAGCGGGCAGTGTTTCTCATGTGGTGGACGGGGTCACATGGATCATGACTATCCGACCCGCCGTTCAGATGAACAATAGATTGTCGAAGGACTGCCCCGGAAGAGACAGAGATTCGATCGAGGCGGTCCGTAGGGAGCAGGCAGACGTGGTAGAAGAGTTGGCCATACAGCTGGCGGTGGGTGACATTTCGAGGTGTTACTGCCACCACCACCAGGGGATCCACCCTGGCAGCAAGGAGTATGTGGACATAAGAGAGCTCATCTCCCGGAAGCTGAGGCTTATGATCCTGGAACATCAGAGATGATTTGAGGTATGATATCTGTATACTCCACCATAGTTGGAGTTATTATAAACATAGGTGTTAGTCACCCTTTCATTTCCACTATAGTCGTACAGATCTTGAAGATTCTGACACAGCTGTTGAATCGATCCTTATATTTAGAGAATTCTATGAGCGCAGATTCGATGATTACGCACGGGTGCCGGTAGTGTGACATTACTATAGGAGGCGAGAGCGTCGACCGAGATCTCCTTTTAGCAATGTCGAGGCCTTATGATTTCATCTTGGGTATGGACTGGATATTTATAGTCCATGATCAGATTGACAGTGTTAGGTGAAAAGTGCAGTGTGTCCACACGGATGGGACCAGGTTTACTATTACAAGTGAAAAGGTATCCTTTGAAGCACATGACGAACTTACTCACAGGAGGGTACAACCAATCACTCGTCAGTTTCCTGCCTTACCCTCGAATCATTTGATGTGGAGTGTCTGAGCTTTCTTGTAGTGGTGAACTAGTACATGGATGTTTTCCTGATGATGATCCAGGCCTACCTCCTTGCAATGATGTGGTCTTCTACATTGACATATACCCCGGGACGACGCCGATATCTAAACCAGCATATCTGATGGCTCCGGCTGAGCTTCGTGAGTAGCGGGTACACCTAGAAGACTTTCTGGGGAAAGGATTCATCCGGCCCAGTGTTTCTCTCTGGGCAGCCCCGATTCTGTTCTCCACAAAAGTGAATGGGAGCATGAGGCTTTATGTAGACTATCATCTCCTAAATCATGTGACTGTGAAGAACAAGTACCCACTCTCGAGTATTGATGACCTATTTTATCAACTGAAGGGAGTACGATGGTTCTCTAAGATAGACCATAGATCAGGCTATCAACAACATGGTTTTCAAGACGATGATGTTCAGAAAACAACCTTCAGATGTTGATATGACCACTACGAGTTCTTGGTTATGCCTTTCGGCGTAACAAATGCTCCAGCAGTGTTCATGGGGCTCATGAATAAGATTTTCCAATAATACTTTGATCCCTTTGTCGAAGTCTTCATCGATGACATTCTGATCTACTCAACTACTGAGGAGGAGCATGCCTACTATTTGCAAGTAGTATTGGAAACACTCTGAGAGCTCTAGATTTATGTTAATCTCTCTAAGTTTCAATTTTGGTTTCAATAGGTTCACTTTTTGGGACATGTCATCTCGGAGGATGGATTTGTGGTGGATCTAGTGATGATTGAGGCGGTACATTCTTGGGATCCACCTAGGAGTGTGAAGGAGGTATGAAGATTCTTGGGTTAGGCCGGTTACTACTGTAGGTTCGTTATAGACGTCTCTAGGGTTGTAGCATCACTGTCATCCTTGATAAAGAAAGGTAAACCCTTCGTGTGGTCAGAGAGATGCCAGCAGAGCTCTCAGGAGTTGTGGATGAGGCCGACTAGTGCCCTCATCTTGAGGATTTTAGACGAAAGCGTATGGTAAATTGTCTACATCGACGAATCAGGAACGAGACTCAAGTGTGTCATCATGCATGAGGGAGCAGTGATCGTGTGTTGTTCTCGGCAGCTGAGACAACACGAGCAGAACTATGCTACCTATGACCTACAGTTTGCAGCAATGGTATTCACATTGATGATGTGGAGACACTATCTGATGGATGAACACTTTACCGTGCACTCTGATCACAAGTGTCTCAGGTATATATTCTCTTAGAAGGACCTAAACCTGAGACAACAAAAGTGGAACCTTTCAAGGCATTATGCGGGCGACATTGCAGATCACCCTGGTGTTGGACTGACCCTGGGGAGCCATTACTATTGGGACCAAAGATGTTACGAGCTACCATAGAGTAGGTTCAGATCATCTAGGAGAAGATAAAGACTGTACAGAGTTGGAAGAAGTTATATGCTGATAGGAGACGGAGACCTCTAGTGTTTGAGGATAATGACCACATATTTCTATTGGTCTCACCTCGATAAGGTCTACGGTAATTTGGCTGAGGTGGCATGTTATCTCGGAGATTCTTTGGTACTTTCCATGTCCTCAGCAGAGTAGGCGAGGTGGCTTACCGCCTTGCTCTTCCACTTCAGTTGCACAGGGTGCACGATGTCCTCCATATATCTCATCAGAGGAGATAAGTGCACGACCGTTCTCCCATCATCGACCATGGAGAGCTGGACATCGAAGATGGGGTGAATTTTACATATGTTCCAGTGGAGAATGATGATCAATAGGATCAGGTCCTTCATGGATGGTCGATACCTCTGGTGCATATTCACTAGAAGCACAAGAACCTCCAAGGGAGAACATTGGAGCGGGAGGCTCAGATGCGTACTCAGTACCTGCTCATGTTCTCTTAGTTCGAGTTATAGCTTTCGGGGACGTAAGGCCTTGAGGTGGGGAGAATGTAAAGACTCAAAATTTCCATGGGATTTTTTTTTTATTTTCTTAAATACATGGGAATTGTACGAGTCTACAAAAACTGACGATGCATGATTCCGAGGCCCGGTGTGATGGTAATAAATTTCTGATGTTTTGTTCAGGTATGTTCAGTAAACGTACAAGATGTGTTTTATAACTTTTGAACCGGTGCTCGTAATTGAAATCTGAGGGCACCATTGAACTCGCAGCCCCGATATTCGCTTAAGAAGACTTTCACATTGATGATAGTGGGTCCTGTTTAAATGATAGTTTTTGGGGTATTTAGATATGGAATTAAATAAAAATAATGTGTGTGGCATTATTTTTATTTGACGGTTAAAATCTCATCATTTAAGTTTGATGTGGGACCACCACAGCTTAATCTCCAATGAGTGGTTTTGGTGATGGGGCCCACCCAAACCTAACCTCCCACAAGAGGTTATTACATGGGGACCAAATGAGGCTAAACCCTCCTATTGATGGAGGAGAGTACAACCTCTCAACTCTACCATATTAATGAGGGAGATCCTCTTGACCTCCCCGGTAATTAATCGGTGCCAACAACCATGATCAATTTGTGCCGACACTCATAAATTAATTAGGTGAGCCAATTTATTAATTCACCTATTTTATTTTCTGTGTAAAAAACTAAATAATAGACAATCTCAATCTATTATTATTTTTTCTTGGTAATTCTCATTTGGTGGAGATTCAGAAGAGAATAGCTTGGGAGAAAAGTTCTTCTCAAAAAGAACGCTCCCCCAACAAAGAACGCTGACCTTCTTCAACATCCTCCCTCAAATCCTTCTGACGTGGGGCATCTCCATCCGACCTACCGTCCACATAATCGTCAACGAGCCAACGCATCTTGGGATTGGGAGTGTGTGGAGGATGTGACGTACAACGAACTCCTTCTTCTTCTTCCCGTGACTTCAACGTCGATGATAAACAATCAAGTGAAGGGGTTTTTTTATTGTGTAACTTTCGTTTTCTTTTTATCTTCTTTGGATTGGAAAGGAATCATTGTGTGGTTTTAAAACAAGTGTTGTTCATCTTTCTTATTCATTGATAATCCAAGTGTTACCACCCTTATCTCGAAGGGTGTGGTCCAAACCAACATTTCTTGAACCCTCCGCATTTCTTGTTTGTGTTGTTTCTCCGAATGGAGACAAAGTGGCATTGAAGGAGAGGAAGGGACATGAAAAGGTGGAACTTCCCATGGCCTCAGAAAACTACGTAACCCCCACGGTGGTCTGGTGCCCAGACTGAGCCAGCTCCGCGGGACGAACCACCATTAGCCTCATGTGCGCCCGACCCGAGCCGCCACTGGTATCCCGGCGCCCCAACCGATCCTTTCCAGCCTGAGCCGCACCATAATGCACCGGCCCGAACCGTGCTGGCCTGTCCTCCAAGACTCCCGGCCTCCCGGCTACCCGCCGGCCCGCTGGGCGCCATGCCCTGCCCTCCGCTGGCCTGAATGGCGCCTTGCCCGGCAGCCTCCAGACCAGGCCTCACCCTTCCCGGCCTCCCATCGGCATGCCTGGTGCCCTGACTGGTTGCGTGCCCACCTGGTTGCACCCTACCCGGCCGCCCATCCTCCCATACCATCTTGCGCCCCCCTCGTGGTGACCTGGCCGAACCGGCCCCACCGCACCATCCGGGCAGAGGCGAGCCGGGCTGCGCCCTCATGACGCTCTGGGCCGAATCGGCACTGACCCCACACTGAACCGCCCTCATTGCCGACTGGGTTGGGCCCTACGGGATGGGACAAACCTAATAGGCAGGCCCACCCAATGGGTCGGGCCAGACCAAATAGGTATGACTGGGTCACCCTAGATTGGGTCGGCCCAGACCAGGTTGGGCCGAGTCGGACTGACCAGGTCGGACCAGACCTAGGCCAACTATAGACCCTTTACATTCATTGGCCATATCATTGGCAACAGACAACCATTTGAATAACTGTAAGTAGAGATGTTATTCTTGGAGTATGATTGTCCCATTGAGTATACCCATCTGTACTTCAGAGTGTTGTTGAGATGCAGTCAGGTTAGATCGTGCACAGATCCAACCGGGCCCCCGTTACTAAAATGCTAATAACTCACAGACCGAGCCTCTGATTGACGTGCCGTGTATTGCATTGAGACCCCTATGACGTGGTTTACCTTTGAGATACTACATAGTGGTACCTCGTGACAGATGGAGTATCGACCAGTAGCTCGTGGATCGAATCCTCCCGGAGATGAGCGTGCATACTGTAGAGTCCTAGTAGCTGGTTGAGACTGAAAAACAGGTGACTGATTCGACTCGATGAGTTTCAACTACCCTAGTGGGGAGCGCCTTGGTTTCGTTGAAGACCCATAGTGGGGAGTTCCTTGGTGTCGCAAAAGACCCACGGTACATGACAGTAGGAGTACCTCTACAGGATAAGAGGGGGAGTGCCTTTGTGTGATGCGGTAGACCCATGGTGGGGAGTGCCTCTATGTGAGTATGGCAGACCCATGGTACTCAATAGGAGGAGTACATAAGCAGTCCAAGCTTAATGGTTTGTTCCTCTCTATGATGCGGCATGCCCACTGTACTTGATTGAGCAAGGTTTCTCTAGCAGCCATGGTTTCGATAATAAAAATCATGTTTTGAGATGAGTCAATAACTTTTATATTTACCTCGTGATTGAGATGGATTACTTGATTACATTGGAATTTTTATGGGCAAATACGTATGTGGGGATATTTGTTGATTTCATACTTTGTGGTTTATCCTTGTTGGATTTTGTGAGAGCTTGAGGGTATCAGGGTCCTACTGAGTATCATCACACTCACCCATGCATGGGCTATGCCCGCACCTCATTGTGTTGGTTGTAGACGATGGAGAGCACTGATTGTGGGTGGGAGTACCAGGACTGGATGGTACCTAAGGGTGGACCATACGACATGTCAATATGTGGAGGAGAACAATAGACATGGAGTGCTGAGGAAGCTATTTGTACCTACCCTTCATGTAGGATCTGTGGTGGACAATCCATGAGCTACTCATTGCCTTTCAGTTGTTTCGTCCTTTCCAGTTATACTTGTTTTAATTTGCACTTGTATTTTCCTATTGGGATTTTATTCCAGCCCTCTACTACGAGAACTCTTTTTATATAGTTTTACATAGTGTTTTTTATCTATTTGTGTTCTCTGTTGTGTGTGTTTTCAGTTATAAAGGCAATGCCTTCCCAGGTTTAGGGAATTACGCTTTTTGGGCTAGTAGCTAGCCCCTATCCTATAGAAGGTGGGATTCGGGTAGTCACGACATGGGCACCAGGGGATGGGTCGTGAAACTATGTCATACCTATCCCAAAAATTCCTCATATATCTAATAATCTATTTAATTCACGAAAAACATGAGTTATCAAATATCTCCAATGAGTAAGACATATTTATTTATAAATATTTCCATATATATAAAATACCATTCAAAGTAAAAAAATGAATGTATAAATAGTGTAATATTTAGAAAAAAGTCTTGTTATGATAAATTATATGGATATTTAGGGGAAATTTAATCTGTATTGATCACTGGAATGTGAATAATTTAACGGTATTAAAAAATGAATCAAGGAAGTGAATTTCAATACTATCCATTTTCAAATAAATAAAAAAAAACAGGGGATTGATAAGTATGGTATCATTAAAAAATAACATTTTTGGTGTAAATATAAATGGTTTTTGTCTTGGATTATTACAAATACTATAAAAATATATTTTAATAAGATTCTAGAGGAAAATAATCACTAAACATTCCAAAATGTCCCATACAACTTTGAATCATTATAATCATATTCCATAAGAATAAATTAAATTATATTAAACATTGAGTATGTTGATGATATTTATATAAATGATTTATCATGTAAAATGAGAATTATACGCAACTCATAAAATAATAAAGGTTTATAACATAATAAACAGTTCAAACAATGTATATTATGATGAAAATTCACAACACTTTGGTAAAATTTAAACTGTAAACCCAATTAAAGAGATATCATAAAATGGATATCGAAACCCCCATAAAAATAAGTACAATATTCTTTAAATAAATTAATTGGAATTATATAGACCATATATGGAAATTATTCTTGAATTCATCATAAGTATCATAGAAATAAAAGTGATACAACGAATCCCATTACACTGCATTTCCATTTGGATGAACATCCTTTAAAATTCCATAAAATGGATGGAATCATGTAGTTTACATATAAATAAACTATAATAATTTTTATTATGTTATATATTATCTTATTATAATTTATAATTACTCGTTTGTTAATAATATTCTTTATTTTCAAAATTTTCTGTGTTGATTGCATTGATTATCGAGTGTGACTGGTATGTTTATTTATCTTCCTATTATATATATATATATATCATGATTTGGAAATCATCAAAATTTAAACCCTTATTTTTTTATTTTATATATTTATTATATATGTATTTATATTAATACATAATTATTGGAGATATATAATGAAATCCAACATACAAATAGTTGGTAGGTTGTATAAACCCATGAACGTTGTTCCCATTTTCTATTCATATTAAAAGAATGAAAAGTAAATTATATATATTTATATTATAAATAAATTATAATATTTACTTTTTATATTTATCATCGGTTTAATAAAACTATCATTAATAAGTCTTCAGTATATCGTGAATGAATCACATTGCTTTGAGGAGGCAGTAGTCCACACGTCCACAAATGATATTATCGTAGTCCCACAAAATGGAATGCATGAAGGTATTTGTTTTACAAGAATTAAAGAATAAAAAACAAAAAAAATATTTTAAATGTAATATATAAAATATAAAACCTACATTATTCCTAACATTTAATTGTTCTAAGGGATGAAAAAATGACAACAGTTTGTGAGGGAGTTTTTCTACTATACGCATAAACGATGAATGCTATCCAAATTGATAGAAGAGTGTGTGATTTTAGGTATTAACATTGATACTAAAACATATCAGTATATATATGATATTTATGTTTTTTTACCTTAATGACATCGAATTATTGGAGTATTATATAATGATATAAAACAATAGTGCTCGTTGAAAAAGGTTACCTCTTCTTTGGGTAACTCCTTCTGGTTTATCCCAAAAGACGACCATGGATTGAATTATTCCTCATGTGTGTATTAAAGGATAATGGGATATATCCCTTAAGATTTTTTGGGGGTTTTTTATGAAAAAAGGGCTTCATAGGTTTGAATAAGTTGGAGGGTGAGTATCATTTTAGTTGTGGGAGGGGAGTGCATTTTAGTAAATTTTTAAAGAGGGAATTCCATTAACATATTTTCCATGTAAACTAGATTAAATAATGATAAAAATATTTTAAAATAGAGTATATTTTCCATATATTTCCATCCAAATGGTTTTTTTACAATTTAATTATCCATTTTGTGCCTTAATATATTTGTTTAGTCTCTTATTATGCTAGTTTTTTTCATTATCAAATGAATTAATTTTAATTTCATTCCCTAATATTTTTTTGGTAAATGTTTTTTATCATATTATAAATTATAAATTTTAAAGACTAAAAATATTTGATCCATTAATCTAACCTAAATGTTTTTTATAATATAATAACAATTTATTCTCGTAGACGGGACAGCCAGGCATGTTTTATTAGTAAAAATGTTAAAACATTTTAAAAGATGTTTATCTAACTTATATTTGAAGTTGATTAAAATAACTTAAAATAGATTTGTATATTTATAAGTTAACAAATTATACATTTATCTGATTTTAAATATAATATAACTGTATAATTTATTTAGATGAATATGTAATTTTAAATTAAAATTCCATATATTTCACTATTCCTTAAATAGACGAAGCTTCTGAAAATAATATTAAAAACCCACCAAAATATATATTTTTTATTTAAATTAAATAAAATTATGCATATTGTTTTATATAATTGGCATAAATTTTTTATTATTTATATGTAAATTTTTTTCCATTAAAATGTGGAAAAACTGCCATTATAAAAATAATTTTTTATCTATAAAATTAATTTTGTCCTTATCTTGTGCTAATAAAATATATCAGATTATTATATAAAATATTTAATTTATTATATAATTTATATATTTCACCAATATCATTCCGTAATTGAAATTAATTAACTTTATTATGTAAAAATTTATTTGGAAGCATAAAAATGGTTTTTAATCAAACATTTACTTTATATTCAATTGGTTTTCATATTCATTTCAAATTACATGGTAACAAATGAATTCATTTTATATTTTCACAATCTATTTAATCTTATTCATACTTATTATTTCATTATATTGGATATAAAATACATTTTTAATTTTATTAATAGTGTTTGTTAAAAAATGGTCTTCCGCATAACACAAGTCATCAAAGAAAGTTGTTGTTATGTGTAAAATAATATAACCCATTATTGTGTGCATTAAATTGTATATAATAGATTAAATTCATTGTAAAATTGTAAATATATTGTATGGTCTCAAGATATTAAATTCCATTTTCTTCTTTATTCTACGTATCACACCCTCTATTGAATAAAAGTTACCAATTTTGAATTTTTAAGGTATCAAAATATGAATATGTTTCATTTTTAAATTAATGACAATATTGAAACAACAATACTTATTTGGTAAATTTTATTCAACTAAAATGAATCATGAGGTAATGTTCATCATCTCTATTTCACTTAATTGACACGTATTTTATTATGGTGTTCCAAGTATTATTTAAATGGTTTACATATTGTCCCTTTTAAATGTATTATAATAACTATTTAATAATTAATGGTAGTTATGTTTCAATTTTATTAATTTTATAAATGGATATTTCACTTAAAAACTACAATATTTTAGGGTATTTTATCTCAATTTCCAATATATTAATCTATATTTGTAATTATAAACCTATTCATTTTTATGAGTTTTATATACTACCCTTGTGATATATTAAACATGAATTAATATTTATTCATAATTATTAATGTCAAATTTAATGTTTTATATTCATGGGGATATAATATATACAGTACCAAGGGGGTAAAAGTTATTACACAATTTCATATTCTTGTTTGATTGTTTACTTTCTCTTGAAACAAACACTTTATTGCATTAAATTTTCATTCCACTCTACATTGATCTTAAATATACATATTATTTTGATCATGGATATGATTAATTGTTACAAACATATCATTAGTTCATAAAGTTTTTATATTGAATGCTATTTTATTAAATCATGATACATTGATAAACTTGTATTATTTACCCATTGCAGGTATTTACTGTTAAAGATTATTCATTCATGGATTAAATATATTTTTTAATATATTAAGAATTATTAAAATATGTTGTTATGTGTGGTTCCCTAATTTGTTTATACCATTGATGTATAAATATCTATCATGATACAACTTTGTTGGCCAAATCAGATGGGTTTTTAGAAAATAGTTTTATACTGTCCAATTAAATGACATGATAGTAGGGGTATCATGTTGCCTAATATCATGAATTCCAATAATTGATAATCCATTTGATTTATATTTTTGTATTATAATTTTAAATGATATTTTATCTATCATATATCCATTGGATGCATTTCATTATCAGTTTATCAATTATGTTACTTGTGTTTTTAGTTAAATATTATACCATATTGATTATAACATAACCAAATATTATATTCTTTTGGTTCATTAAATGGAATTAATTTTATGTTATTTTCCTTTACAAATTTATTATTCCATATCAAATTTAGATATTCAAGTTATTGATTAAAAATATTGAGTTTTCTGTTATTTAACATGTTAATTTGTTTATAATTACCCAATTATATAAGTTATTTCATTAGATAAATGTAATGTGTGTTCAATTATTTACAATTTCATATTGATTTTTTATTCATTAATGATATTTTCCACAGAATGTAACCCCTACTCACAGTTTAGCTAAACTTTTTTATGATTCTCTTCCATAGGATAAGAAAAAAAATTCATATAACGCGTTCAAGGATGCCCAAAATATTACATTAATATGCTTTGTATATTTTCCCCTAATAAAAATGGGTGTCATGTATGTATATGGTTTTCTAGAACTATTGAACCGGTTAGTTGTTATGGATTTCACTCCTTGTATCTATTATAATATAATAATTATATCATTGACTCTGGCTTACATGAGTCAGGGTTGTTATAGTGGGTTTCAGATAATGGTTCATAGAATCTTCTTAATGTAGAACAGGGAATTATTAGATTAGATAATATAAGTCTTTGATTAAAATTTAAGAAGAATAGATAAGAACATCATAGTTTTTATATAACGACTAGAATATATGGTTTTCCCTAGAAATAAGTCCCTATATGGAAACTTAAAGTAGATGTTGTTCTGGTGAAGATGTTAAAAGGGGAAATAACTCTGAAATAAGAGTATTAAGCTTCACTTGATAATCATCTGGTCTATGAAAACATTCTATAATCCAAAACTAGTTTTTCATTCAAAGGGGTATTCTTAGTATAATTCATATTTTCATTACAAATGATTCTACATGGATTTAAAATATAGATACATTCAAAGAAACAATGTTATGTTTGTTAAATTAATAATGCATATTTTGTTGAATTTACATTAAGTGTTACACCATTTTTATAATTATAAATTAAAATATAAAATTCAAAATTTTATATGATAATCCATTATAATCCATTATTATAAAGTAGATTGAGGGATGAATAAGTCTATTAAAACTAATGAAAAATGTTGATTTCTCCCTACCTAGGAAGCCAGTACAACAATTAATGGAACATATAAACTCTTTTCTATATTTTGAAATCGTTACCATTCTATGAAAAATTACATTTCCTCGACGAAACATCATATTTCACTATTTGATTCTCATGTATTGGATTTCTTTATGTGACACAATAACCCATCATTAAGTATGATTAATAACCCAATAGTTACTGATAAAAAGAATAAATATGTTGAGAATGTATTTATGGACATGTGATGTGGTAGAAAGGAATATGTTTAAAAAAATTTGTATTATATCAATGTAATTTATAATAAATGGTTTTCTTTGATCTAGAATACTATGTGTAAGCTAATGTTGGACTCATGGAATATAAAAAATTTAATGAGACATTAATTAATATATATTTTCCTCTTGAGAAACAAACTAAAATGAATATAAAGTTCCCTATCTTAAAAAAGGATGTAGAAAGTGTCGTTGAGTATGTGGTTATATTTAGAAGGTTATCCAGGTACACAACATAATATATATGAAACACAATGTTTGGGATTGATCGTTTCATTAAATTGATTTGGCCACATCGTTGAAGGGATTTGGTCACTAATTTATTTCATCATATAATGAAATAGTCTTATATTGCATAAAAATGAAAAATTATTTACCTAGGACCTAAAAGCTCAATGTAAATCAATATAATAAAATTTAGAATGATAATAAAGATAAAAAGAATATATCATTGATGAAGAAGAGTCTTAATCATCTTCCACCTTCTTGGAACAATGGAAAGAATCATCCAAAGAAATTCTTGGTGGTCTTTAGAGTTTTTTATATGTGTAGAGATAAGGAACTTTATACTAAAAAATTCTTGGGGAATAAGCAAAACATTATTATTCAATGTTTAATATTTAGTTATATGGGGAACATCACAATATAATTCTTCAATAGTCAAATGATTCTACCGTAAAAGATTTTTAAAGGGGAAATGATTATAATATTTCTATATATGAGGGGAAAGTTCCCAATGATGTGTTCCGATGTACATTAATAATATATTTACTGTTAAATAATTATTCATTTTATTATTTATCCTCTAACCCTTTTATAAGTTCTATATTTTAAATAATTTTATAAAATTCACAAGAAATAAATTATTGAATTTTTTATTCAAAAATATTAACAATTGTCTCCATATAAAAAAGATTTGATATGAAGTTCCCATTATGACACATAAATGCGGTTTATGTTCGTACCTTATTACCATACCAATAGTTGAATTCCATATAATCCTTGTTATAGACTAGCATTCAAAATGTGATGCAAAAAATTATTTTAATAAGATGTAAATTATGATTCATGATGAACATATAAAAATCAATATCTTCAGAGAAGAGAAATATTCTTTTGTGATAGATGTAAATCCATCTAATTTAACTATGATTAATGAAATTATTGCCGAAAAATAGGTGTTACAATCATTATATGGAGAAGGCAATGTCCAAAACTGTGGATTTTCATAATTTATAAAAATACAATGATGTTTTCCATAAGTAATTACATGGAACACCTCACCTTGATCGTAATGTTGAACATTTAATTGGTTTAATACATTATTCAAGTCCAATATAAATGATTTCCTATTGAATAAACACTATACAATTAGTGGATTAAGGAATAAACTAGTGGATCTATGTGATAACAGACTCATTCAACATTACTATACACTTTATGGATCCCCTTTTATATTCATAATTAATAAATATGGATTTATGAGGATGTGAATTAATTATAGGGAATCAATGTTATTACAATAATGAACCATAATTCTTTAGTACTATTTCATGTATTATTCGGTCAAATCATTAGACACCACTATTTTTAAATGATTGATCATCATTCTAGATGTCAACAATTTCATGTAAGGAATGAATACATTCTATAGAATATCTTTAGAATAGGATATAGACATTATGAGTCTACAGTAATTCGATTTGGAATGACAAATTCACCATCTATTTTTATTTATTTAATAAAACATTTATTGAATGATAGTCATTATGATTTTGTGGTATTATTCATTAATGATATAATTTTTTACTATATAAAAAATTATAACCATGAGAATAACATATAAATAATTTTTGAGATTCTAATAAAGAATAATTTACTAGTGAAATATATTATGAGTCATTTTCTAATGAATATGTTTCTATTCATGTCCATATTATCTATAATGATGGAATTTTAATTGATTATACAAAGAAACATGTAGTCATAGAATAGGAAAATACAACAAACATAACTGGTATACATAGATTCCTTGGTTTTAATGGTTACTATCAATATTCATTCAGAAATATCCCTTCTTGAATTGCACATTAACCAATATTTCCTGTAAAGGCATTTATTCTTTTTTAGAGAAAGGAATGCAAAAAATGATTTGATTAACTAAAGAAAAGGTTGGTAGAATCTAGAATTTTGATTCTAAAATTTAGAGATGATGGACTTCTGATATATTGTGATGCATCAAAAAAGTACATTTTTTGTCTCGCAATACAAAATTTTAAATTCATTACATATGAATCAATAAAATGAATGACTTGGGAATAAAAAACACATGAGCATGAGTTTGTAGTTGTAATAATTCTATTAAATATATAGAGACATTATATTTATTGTTAATGGTGTTAGATATATGGGGATTATAAAATCCTAAAAAAATATTTTCACAAAAAGTGATCAAAATGAGATAAAGGCGATGACTGCAACTACTCAATTTATTTGATTTCTAGATACTCTACCATTTAGGGAATGAAAATAATGTTGCAGATTCATTTATTGTGATGAATAACAGTGTCCTAACAGAAATTAGTATTAATAAATATCATATGTTCATGGGTATAGTTTTTTATATATTTATTAATAAGGATGAACATAAATAAATCATTTTCAAATCATATTGAAACCATCTAAAATAGGAACTATAATGTGTTTTCAATTTGATGAATACATCATTCATAACAAAATTACTATTTCTAACGATGTTAAGTAGGAATAATTTCATTTCGATGTTTTTTTCCTGAAAATTTTAATATAATTATGTTTTCCATCTATACAAGAGAAAAAATGTTAATTTTTCGATGATGCTCACAGTTTGAACATCTCTATATACCTTGGCAGCACAATTTTTTATAGGGATTTTATGGAATATTATTGTTGGGATAGAATGAAATAGAAAAATTTTTACCCCATGTCTACATTTTTTAGTTTTAAATAATTGAATTTTGTGATATAATGTCCTTGAGAAGTCATACAACCACTTCATTTTCATGTGTGTAAAATAGATTACATTAATTTTGATTTTTTCACAAGAATAAAAAAGAATCCTAGAAGGAAGGATTCAATATGCATTATTATTTTTCATATACAAAAATATGTTTTTTTTTGAAATAATAGAATATTTACCATTATATGACCTCAAAATTTTCTATATTAATTAAATTTCAAAACCTGACTTTGAGTCTATTTTTATTATGTCCGGTCATGATATAGATATTAAAAAAAATTCCGAAATAGTATTCATAAGTGTCATATATTAAAGATTCATTTGATCACTTCATATCATCATAAAATTAATGGATATTCAATAAGTACCACTCAAACAATAAAATACATTTTGAGATCAAGCTAGCTTGACATTAAATGTTTTAGGGACCAGTATTTATATTTGATATAGTTTTCTTTTTGATATTAGTTTCTATTCATGTATTTCAATGATGTCATATAAAGGAATATATTTAAAAAGATGTCATGCTCTATCATTTTGTGAGGAAGTTAGTGAAATGAAACATTAATTCCTAGTTCTTGTTGAAGAGACAATAATAAAAGTAAAGTATGTACAATCTCAAAATAAATCATCTCTTTGTTAGAATATATTTACATAGAAAATCATATGAATTATTTGTTATTATAATAAAGATACCAATTTTTCTATAGATAATCTCCATATAAGGGTGTTATAAGGTTATATATTAAATAAATCTAAGACCCATATTCATTGGATCTCATGAAATCATGTAATGTTCTGGATTTTTGAATTTGTAGATTAAAATCCCACGATTCTCTAAAAATTACATGATTTGTTACATATATAATTGATATTGATGTATATTCCCCAACCAATTAATGTGACTATTTATGATGAAATATAATTAGAACATTTTATATATTACTATGAATAACCCATTAATAGTTTTTATACTATAGAGCATGTATTGAGTAATATAATGACTCACCCTGTAATGGTAATTTGGAGAAGTCATAAAATTGGGGAATTAATATGGGAACTATAGGATGATATAAATATTAATTTCCCAAATATATTTTGATGGTAAAACCCCTGAAATTGTGAGGAAAAAATGTTACAACGGAATAAAGTGAATCCTTGACATTTTTTGAATTTTTTATATTTAAATAAATTCAATCACATTAATAGCATATGGTCCACAATCATCAAGTTTAAATGATACATGAGACTCTACTAAACTATAATATAGACATGTCCATTATAACCTAGTTTTTAAATTGATGAAAATTAATATTACTATATAAATTATGAATAATATATATTTTACACACATTCATTTATTATATTCTTAATATAATTTAAAAAATATTCCTTAGAATGTATAAGAAATGTTTTTTGAAAAACAATATTTTTTTCAATGAAAATGGTACAGTCACTTCATATATACATAAGATAAAATTAATTTTAGAATATTTTAGTAAAATTATATGATAAAATAGTCTTCATTAAATAATTAAATAAAATTTATGTTAGGGTAAATATTTAATTTTTTTTAATCTTTTTTTATAAATACTGATAATTACTAATTTGTTCCGAAACCATCCTTTTTATTTATGTTATGTAGACATATGGTTTATAAATTAAATTGGTTTTAATATAAAATTAGTAAAACAATATTATATTAAATTCAATTTATTTTAGTGGAATCAGTTTTTTATTAATTTATTTTATTAAAACCTTTTACAATTACATGAAATGTTCTTTTGGAAACCTGCTGTTTTCATCACAACTATGGGAATAAATTAATTTTTATGTATACTAATTAAATGAATTTAATTTTGAAATATTTTTTTTTATTTTTAATAGTGATAATTTGTCTTATCATTTAGTTGAAATTTTGTTCATAACCTTACAAATAGTAAAATAAGTTAAAAAATAAATTAACACAGTAAAGCTAAAATAAAATTTACCATGGGTTAAACTAAGAATATAATAGTTAAAAATGATATAATATTTGAATAAAATCGGTTATATGAAAATATATTTACTTTATAACCTATAAGTTCAACAAATAATCCATTATGAGGGTTACCTATATGATAAAAACATAGTTGTAGTTGATTATTTTCAAAACATCCATGTGTGTCCTCTCCCCATATATAAAATGACACAACACTCCTCCCAACTTCCCACATTGAAATATATTTCATTATAAGATGAAATATCCAAATAACATCCTTAATCATATGTATAAACCATGTATTGATCATTAATCTATCTGTGGAAGGATTTTGTTGAAATCCTAATCAAGTTAACTAAAAAGATGTAATGTTAATAAATAAGCATTTTCATATAAGTTATTTTTAAACATACATTAAATATTATTCAATAATTATAATTAAATAACCCCTATATATCCAATATATATAATTTATTTTTTTAATGGAAAAACCAATATCCATCTCTCTATCCATCAAATACTAAATGAAATCAACAATCGTGTATACTGCGGACTGTCGCGGCTTGAACCGATGTAACTCATTATCGAAAAATTCCTATCAATAATTTATATAATTATGTAGATATGGATTATATATATTAATTATGTCATAATTATACTTATGTAATAATTATTTCACATAAAACGTTTTACTTATCATATCGTTTAAGATAAAATAATGTTGCTCCTGCATATGGTGAACTTTCGCCTCCCAAACAGATACAACATGATTATGACTTATGATTTAAATGGAATTTAATAAATATATATTTAACAAACATATGTGATATATATGATATTATATAAATTCTTACAAAACATATACATCAAACTCTATCTTACATATTAATCTGATAAGGGAATGATATTGTCGCACCCACATATATAATATCTACCATCTATATGAAGTGATGGGTCTCATTTTCCATTAAAAACATTAAATAATGGTCGTAATAAATTTTATAATAAGTAAATAATATAAAATTATAATTACTATCAATCTAGATATGTTGAATTTAAATCCCAAGTAATGAACTGAAAATTTTATTACAAAACACTAATGAGAAAACAATGTAATTAACTACTGATTAAATGAAAATTAAGAAATAAAATTACAAATGGGTGGTAAAATATAATAATATGAAGATATATGATATTATAAATATGAATATGGTAATTTTATAAACTAATAACTTTTTGATAACTATTATATATGAGGTCAAATCATGTTCAAATGAATCGAAGTGTGAGTTAAGGTACTTCGTCTCAATTTCCTTTAATCAAGGAATATTTTATTGATGTGAACATAATTTTTTTATATGGTTTAAATATTTCCAATTATACATCTAAAATCAGGAATTTTAAATTATTCCCTTTATTTTTTGTTTCAATTTCAATTATTTAAACTACATGGATTCATCATTAAAATCGCCAAGTTGTAAGGGATATCATATTAATTTCTATTTCATTGAAACATATATGATGTCATTCACCAATTAAATTTTACTTTGGGCATATAAAACCTATAAATTTATTAAATATCATTGTTTATTTATATATTATCATTAATATTACTTTTAATGTATATTATTAAAGGTGATAAAATTAAAATTCTATGAAAGATGTAAAAAATATTGTATAATCTCACATTCTTTTGTGATTATTTTCTTTCATTCAAAATAATCACTTTCACAAAAAAATTCTTTGGAAACTATATCAATGTTTATTAACCATATTAATTTGATCATTTATATGACAATTTCATAAAAGAAATACCATATTTACAAGGGTTGTTGTCATTGAATGTTATTTCAGTAACTGGGGAAATATTGATAAATCTACATTATTTACTCAATAATAAAATTTTTTAATTTTGTATACTGATTTTGAAATTAAATATATTATTTGAAATATTCTAAATTATTTGAGATTGATGTTATAGGAGAAGCCCAATTTTATATTTCTCATAGATGCATCAACATCTCTAATGAGGTGAATTTGTTATCCAAATAATATTGTATTTTAACAACTAATTATAAACATTATTGTTAATGTACATGACAATAGAGTTATAAAGTTTGCTAGTGTCTTGAAAATAATGAATTAATAATCTCATCAGTTTATAATTTATTTTATTTAATCCTCAATGATATTTTAACTATGATATTATAATTGGATGCATTTCCTTAGTTGTTTATCTATTAAAAGACATATTAGTATAGGTAATTACCATTCCATATTTATTAGGTCTTAAATAGTTTTTGTAGAATTTTTATTAGATGAATTTCATATTTTTTCAATTATTTACCATTCCATATTGATTATTATTTATCCAATTATGATAGTCATGTTATTGATTTAATAAAAAATATTGATTTATTTACCTGGATATACTGAATATGACTTATCCAATTATGATAGACATGTTATTAATTAATTATAATGTTTGATAAGTTATTTATGATTAATTATTTAGTATGGATTATTAATTCATGATAGATTCCATTTTATAAATACCTTACTGAATATTTGTGTTTACTATTATTTTTTCATTATCCAAGATATGAAGATTAATTCTCAGAATGAGGTCACGAATGAAGAATATTTTAAATTATTATTGTTTGAACTTTCTTCCGTATGTAAAATTTGTAGAATGTATGAATATTGTTACCCAAAAACTTCGAAAATACTATTTCCTTGGATTTTTTACCCCATTTATCTATTATAATATAATTTTGTATACATCGGCTTTAGGTTAGACATGTCGGATAAATATAGTCCATTATCATGGAGATTTCTACAAGGCCCATACTAGCTGAACTACTACATCATACTATAGCTAAATCATATATTATTCTTTGGAATTATATGTAATATTAATATAAATTAATATTATATCAAAATTTAAAAATTTATTTATGTGTATCTGTATAGTGAATTTATTCACTTTTTAAAAATTTATTTTTTCAAAATACACATTATTCTTAAGAAATAAATTTTTTAGAGAAATGATTTTATTTTTAGGATGTAATTTTATTTTAATTGAATAATAACAATTTATATTAACCCTATATTAATTAATAATTTATGAGAAATTATAGTTAATATTCCAAGATACATTTTTATATTATAAAAATTTCATTACTTTATAAATCATTAATTTTAATGTTATTATAAATTTCACAATATAATCATTAGAAATTAATTAAAATTATTTTTTGATTTATCATGGACATATTAGCTTATGATTAATTCTTTGTTTTTTTTCTAAAAATAATTATTTTTATATCAATATTATATAATATAATTTTTATCAATAACAAAAAAATATTGAATTATTACCATGTGTTTACAAAATTTATAATTATGAAAACATTTCCTAAGAAAAAATTGTTATTTTCTAGTTTAATCCATAAATTTAGAATTTGTTAAATTAAATTTTAAACCCATATTTAATATTTTATAATTTATGTATTATTTTTGAATAAAAAATCAAATACACTATATATTCATTATTTTAAAATAAGATTTATTAAATATAAAAATTGAGTCAACAAAATTTATTTAAAATTTAATATCATGAGGACCAAATTATATAAAGAGGGAAATTGTTTTTGGATATAAGGGACAAATATATATCTAAAATACTCTTATGATGGTTAAAACTAAAATTATAATTGTGAATAATCGTAGAGCTAGATGGCCTAAAAAGTTTAATACATTATCATATTTTTATGGTGGAGGTTTTGAGAAAATTTTTATCCTCTCCACTCTATTATTTATCATTTTTTGGTGTGAGAATACTTTATAATAGTTTTATAGGATTGAAATGTTTTCAAAAATTATAAAATTCTCACTACATTTCACTTGTAATGTTAGAACTCTTATACATGCATCATCTTTCACAAAAACCTCTTAAATTCACTAAAAAAACTATCCAACCATCTCCTCCAAAATCATTCAATCCTTCATTATATTATGGACTCTAATAAATTCCCCTCCTAAATGGATTAATCTCATTCTGAATTGATATAATCAGATAAGTTTGGTATAATATTCTAACAACTATTTATCTTTTATATATATCTATGTGATTTAATTCTTCATAAAATTTAATTTCACTATCTTAAAATAAAAAATGTACCTTTGTTATACAAGTGTATTCTTATAATGGTGATATAAACATTAAGTACCCTACCATTTTTGGTATGAAATATGAAAACCTAAGTGGTACATGATACAGACTACCACCTCCCTGATGAAACATGTTTAATAATTCATAAAAAATATATATGAATTGATATAATAGATAATGCAGTATATATAAAGGATATTTTGGGATATTTATGATGAAATCATCAAACATGCATATATGTGGACTACTTCCACCACATGATGGATTATTTACATTTTCATTAGATCGCCTGATATAATACATGTCAAGACATTAGTCTTAAAGTAAATAAATAATCTTTTTGGAATCATTATGTGTATGTTATTTTAAATTGTAGAACTAATTAATGATATTATCAAAAAACAATTATCATGAATTCATATAAAACAATTGTTCCAAGTGGAAAATCAATAATTAATATTTATTGATATCTACTCCCCTATTTCTACTGAAATGCTTCAAATAATCTATTCACTCATATGTTATCTCGTTCAAGGCATTGATAACCTTTAGTTTGAACGTGGCTCACCACAGTGGTCCAAGCTATTCGATGTGAGGTGATTCATCTGTCATGGAATCCCAGTGACAAAGGGATGACCTCTCTCACCTGTATCCTCAATTACCACTACATCATCACTCATGTGTATCATGAAGCAAATTCCATTACTAATGGGGTTTCTAATAGTGGAATCAATAAGGATCTGGCTTGGCTTAACTATCTTCCATGAGACCTGATCCACCTTTATGAAAAATATTGTAATAAAACCCCACATTTAGACTCTTTTAATCATTCTTGGCTTCAATATGTTTATCTTGGATTTGTGGTCAAGATATCCACCTAATAATAATTAACACTAAATGATATCATTATTTTAATTTTTTAATTATAATTTTAGAACAAGCACCTCATAAAAATTGATAATCATCGTATGATCAATTTTTTGATAGTTTGAAACACCTATATAATCAATGATATAAAATTAAATCATGGATGATAATTAAAAAATAATTACTCGTATAATGTAATAAGAATATGTAAATAATGATTTTTTTAGATATAAAATAGTTGTAAAAATAATTATATCGTTAATTAATAAATCACCCAATATATAAAGAGAATCAACGTTGAATGTTCTTTTTCATAATTATCATCAAGAAAAAATACCAAAGAGATTGTGAGGGGAAATTTAAAATTAATAAATCATTATAAGTTATCCATTATAATAACTTTATTTAATTTTTAATGATAAAATTTTGATGTGGATTGAATATTGACACAATTTTTATGAAACTACTAAAAACTAGTACATTGCCGTGCATTTTCACAGTCATAAAACAAAATTCTTAGTTCATGAGTTCTCAAAAAAAATATGGTTCACTGATTTTATGAAGGCAATACAATATTTTGGAAAAACAAAAGAAACTGGGAATGTAGTTAACCGTACAGTGCGTAGTAATTAGAAACCAGAATTAAATAGAAATAATTCATTGAAAAGAACAACAATTTCATAAAAATTTTGAAAAAATGTGTTAAGAATATCTGCATAATAAATTAACAATTTAGATTATAGAGGAAATAGAAATTAAAAAAAATGTTTAAAAGAACTGATGAATGATTTATTTTCAATTACCATGCTATTACATCATGAAATATCGGTCTATTTGACATGTCTTTTTAGTTTATGCTATCCTTCAATTCATGTTTCAGTTCAATGGCATAGATTATTTTAGTAAGCGAGTATGGAAACATTATTACATATCTTCGTACACACGACCTGTTGGTTTGATGGTGTTTATTTATTACGAGAATATGTTTTGTATTAGTATAGAGGAAGTACTCATGTTCATTTTTTATCAGGAACTGATGGTTCATAAAAATGGGATAGGAGTCCATAATATATGGATACACCATTAAAATACTTGAAATAAGAATTGATTTATAAAGATCAATTTTTAATTTTGGAGGGAGATTTCACTTACATATCAATGTGATATAAAAATACATTAGTGTTGGTAATAATAAAAACATGTAACTGAGCTGATGATTAATGGGAATAAAAAATGACAAAACCCAATCAATAATTTTGGCTAATTTTTTGACCTTCATTTATGAAGAGGTTTTTTTGTAAGATTATGTTATAGAGCCTTCTAGGAAGAAGGTATTGTTGAAATAAATATGCCCTTTCAGATTCATCTAGTAACAACAATCTACAGATGTAATAATAATTATAAAGGTTAATAAACAGTAAATAATATTAAAATTTGAGAACCGATTCTATCAATTAAATAGATTAAATTTTCCATTCATGAATTGTAATGTATACCGAACATAGAATATAAATAATTTCTTCCCTATGTCTTTACTGGTATAACAGACTATTAGAATGAAAATATTGTGTTTCAATATAAATGACTAATATGGGTTAATGGACCATAGATCACCAATGAAAAAATGGTTTTTTAAATGAGATAATGTAATATCCAAACAGATAACTTCAATAAATTGATACCTATTTCATAATTGTACTATTTAACAAACATTTACCACTAAAACATGGAGTTTCAATAGAAATGAATATTCTGGTATTGAATTGTATTATAAATCAAGCATTGTAATCACTTGTTTCATTCCTCATCATTGTAGTGTGTAATAAACAGTTATCTGTCAAAGTTAATAAAGAACAAGAATATTCAATAGAACATTGTGGTTGTAGAAGAAAACTTTACAAAACAATTTCACTCCATGTTGAAAATTTCCATCGTTGGCATGTCCAGGTGACTACGATGACTTTATGTTCTTGGGGTGACTCGAAAAATCATCAAATTATGTTGAATCACTTCATCATTTTCAAAATCATGCAGTAAGAATTTTTTCATAGACAAAAAAGTTAGAAGAATATATAACTAACATACTATGGTATGTGTAATCATTAAAGAACTAGTCATATAATTAATAGTAGATAGGTGAAATTGAAAAAACTGTGCCTCGGAATATGTAATGAATATAATACCCCTAATAGTAATGAATGTAATTAAATAATAAAGCAATGAATATAATAGTTATTGTAGTTATCATTTTTATACCTGACTATTTTTCATGTCTGAGGTTGAAGCAACTATTCTCGATCCAACGTTCAAAGTAGAAGACCTATTAGTATGTAGATGCTATTAGGAAATGAAGAATAGAATATTAGATTTTGGTGACTTTCAGTTGTAGAATATAGAAATTGAAAATGTTGAAGAACATTGCAACTAGATATTTTCAACCCCACTACTTACCTCTGAAGACCCACTACAATGACATTCTTGCATTATTTCAAAAAAATGTAATCTATATAATCAGTGTTATAGTATTGAAAAATTTGTAAACATTATTACATACTTTTGGTCAGTGGTGTAAGTGAAGCTGCAAATGTAATGCTCATTATTATTGATAAAAAGAAATTTTTATGCGTTATGTTCAAAAGAATGAATATGGTTTTGAATATTAAAATTATTTACATAACTTTAGTATTATGATTTTTTTAATTTTAGAATCTCTAACTATGAAGGTAAACCAAACTCGTCATCATCATAATTTAAAAATGATAAAAAATGAACCATTACTAATTAAAAAATCATGATCAACTAAATAGAACCTTAATAATTTATCTAGTAACAATAAAATGGTAGTACAACAATGAAAAAAATGAAAGATGCAATTGACCAAATTTACCGTCTAAAAAATGCTTTAATGAATCTGGAAAGAACATACAGATTGAACATCCTCATCTTCAAATGATGGTTGAATAGTGGATTCATATATCTAGCCTCAAATGTGAGACCACAATGCCAAAAACCCCACTTCGGTTCTACTGAATAAAGAAAACTCTCGTGAATCATCTTCGATTCAGCTCAACCCCAACAAAATCATAGTACTGAAACTGGTAGTGGTATTAGAAAACTACCAGCAGAAGCAGTGTATTCCTCTAGAATCATCGATATTGTGGTTTCACACTTCCAACCCTAGCATGTACAACAATTGGTTTGGTTTTCTAGAACTAACCTTCCCAGCATGATCTAAAGGTTAGAAATCACCAGTAGACATCCATTTGTGAACATTAAATTATCCAACACAAGGCCCAGGCCCTATTAGTTTCTATCCCAACTCAACCTAAAAATTGAAATTCATATTCAAAGAGAGTAAATGCACATGATCCAATGATCTAGAAAATCAGTCAGCTATGATTAGAATAATAAACTATAATTGAAATAAAATAAAACAAATCATTTATCCATAATATATCATTGATCAATTCTTCCCTGATTTATTATTGGTCCAAAATATAATATTAATCCTCATAGTCACTATGAATGCATGATCAAAATCCTACATTAATCTTGATTATATAGAATATATTTATTGCATAAATAAGTGGTAGTGAATTTTGCAGTAAAAGTGTATTAAATATAGAGAAAGTTGAAATAGAAGAAAATGTAAATGACAGATTTGATAAATTTTAGCAGTTCAGTTAATACATTAAATTATAATTACAAATTGTTAGCCAAATAATACTGAATGGAATGTTGGAAGTTTTTTTCTTCATCATTTACTTATCCGAGAACCTCTATATGTCAGTGTCTTGGTCTTCTAAAGAGTTAAATATAATGGCATATATAGAGAACATTTTGGATAAAAACACGTTAAATAAAATACAAAAACATATATTAAAATGTCATAAAACAATGGATATATATACAAAGTGTCTTCCATAAAAAGAATGGGTTAGTTGGAGTATCCGAATAATATATTTATACATTGTTTATTTTGATTCAGTTATATGGAAACCTGAAAATGTCATACATACTGATGAAAATTACATTATTTTTAAGACAATCCTATAATAGGTAATATAAGAATAGACTACCTCAATAATTCAAGGGTATTTTATTTCAATAATAGTGAATGAATAATTTATCATGAACACAATAGATGGAAAGATTAAATGATACCTATGAGTCCTAGAACAAAAAATTTCATTTTTTCCAACTCTTTATAGACTCCCCCACTTCTTCTACTCTATTTAATAAAAATCAAGTCATGAATAATTACTAAAATAGCAATAATATTATCAAATTATTTTCATAATCTGTTGCACCCAGTCTACAGCTAACTAGAAAAGGTTCAGGAAGGAGGGAGAAGAAAATGGATATATAAAGGAGAAGAATGGGTTCATTATAGACACATATATTAATTGCCTTAGTATCAACCTCGGTCTAGGGTGTGAGAAAAGAGGTGGAATGTTGAGTAATTTTCTTCCCCACGGATTTTTCTTCCTCCAATTACAATTCTGGTTAGTTCAGATTCGATTCAAAAAAAGCACCCCACTCTAGGGGAAATAATGCTCTGAAGTTCTTATCTGTTGATCCAAACAAAAAACCTAATCCAACTACTACGATTGAAAGTTGGTTGAGTTTGACATGAGTCTGTGTTTGTTTGCATGCAGCGTGCTTGTTAACAGAAGGTGATGTTTTTTTATGCACCATGATTGCACAAAAGTAGTACTTCTATATAATTAAAATATTTTTAACTAAAATTTCATTGGTAAATCTATATATATTCTTAAAAATGACCAGTTGATGCTAAATTTTGATTTCATGGTATGTAGAGATTCTATAAGAAGTTTGAATTGTAGGTTGTTCAAGGAAATGAATGTAGTTAAAAAAATGTATTCTAGTACATGGAAATCATGGAACAACTACAAAATGAAGAACACTGATAGTTATATCCACCACTCATATTTATGATCTTAATGGTATAGTATTTAAATAAATAATTATTTTTTTGAAAAGTTAAATACATCTACACACAAATGAATGATTAACAGAAAATAGGTTGATTCAAAATGACATCATAAGAATCAGCTGATTCGCGTTCCAGTGCTAAACAGTGATACAAGACACAACATTATGAGTATTTTTTCAATAATCTATAAATATAATTTATATGGGTTGCTAGTTTGTATGAATTTAATTATTATATAGAAGTTAAATAATGTGAAACATATTTAATAAAATAGAAAGACCCGATGACTTATATGTTTAATGTAAATAAAAATGAAAATAAATTGTTAAATTGTAATGTGTGCAGTGGAGACAAATTACATATGCCAAAATATGGTGGTGTTTGTTTTTCATACACAATGTGTTCAGAAATTATTACTTGTATATGATTCAAATAGTTTTAACAAAACTAACCTTGGTAAATCTACTTATATACTGGAGAACTTCCATTGGATGATAATGTGGGATGTCATGTCATGTGGAGTTGCGCTAAGAAGATTGAATTATAGATTGTTCAAGGAAGAAGAATGCAATTAAAATCCAAAAATGTATTTCAGTACCTGGAATGCATGGAATATCAATAAAAAGGAAACACAATGATAGTTATATTTGTGACACATAATTATGAAGTTAATGGGCCTGAATTTAAATCAACACTAAAAATTTTCTATGAATCAGTGAGTATATAGTGATTATGAATAAAATACCAAAATTCCAATTAATGGGATGAGATGAATAGTTGTATAGAATACATAAAAATATTAGTATAATAAAACAGTCCAACTACAAATTTAATGGCAAACCAATATCGTCGACCATCGATTTACTACAAGCATATGATGTTCTAGTATTTTCATTATTGAGACATATGATGCAGGGATTTATAATTGAGGAGGCTATATATGAATATTTTGAAATATTTTCCTTTCCTATCACAAAAAAAATTCAGGAGACACATTAAATTTTTTTTATATTGATAATAACAAAAATCTCATAGTAAAATCGAGTTTTTTTATACCACATCTAATCTCACGAGGTATTGTCATCGAAATAGAGATGAAAGGAGAAGGAGAATCTGAATAGAGAGATAAAATATTGCTGAAAAAATAGATCCCTGAAACAAATTTAATAGTATTTCTTAATAACGTAAAAAAAATTATGTGCAATGCATAATTAGATAGATTAAACAATGTTGAAATGGATGGAGGATAATATACGATAACAAAATCAGTATATATGAATCACAAACCTAATGACGAAAATGAATGTAGTGAAGAATAAAACATTCATTGAGTCCAAATCCAGGAAAGGTGAAATTAAATAACATAACTCCATGTACTCATCAAAGAATTACCCTATTAGGAATAACCATAAATATATGGTACTGAAATAACTTTCAATAAAATACTAAGAGAAAATGTTAATGTTGAAATAATATTTAATATTTTGGGGATAGAATGCAATGTTGAATGAATAGTTCATAGAAAATGCAACAAAAAAATCTTATCACAACAAAGGGTAAGGTAGGAGTATAGAATCGAGATGTATGAAGCTATACCTATTGTCTTCGTCAATAAACTGATCGGACGTCATGGAAGGATTCATCAGGAGGAAGAACCATCGGTAGTGGGGTTGACAGAAGATGGATTTGTGAGTTGTAAAAACCGATAATGTTAATGCAAGGAATATAGGGAAAACGATGTAGACATATTCTACAAGAGAGATAAAGAGGAAGACGGATCACCCGCATGTCCGAATAGGTAGATACCAGGAGGAGGACATCAACAGATTCAGGATTTTGTGGGAACCCTAACTCTGAAATAGTTTCTTACAGACTTGTAAAGGAATAATGAAAAACCCTAAGACAATACTTCATCCTGGGAGATGATGAATGTCGACAAAGGAGGGATACGAAAGGCGGGTTTAACAAGAGGAGTAGATCGAAGGAGCCTATGGTCGAGGGAGATGCAGACTGTGACCCCCGAGGAGGGTTTCCATGCCGGGGATGGCAAGTACGATGAGGCTGTCGAGGTCAGGGGTGTTATACAGGAAGAGATTGATTGAATCGAGGAATGCTCAAATCCTAATCATTGTTAGAACAGAAGGGTAAGATGGTTAGTTGAATTTGTATATACGAGCGATGGTGAAAAAATTGTGTAAGTGGGGCACGATGGTCGGGGGTATAATAGGGAATGAGTGAGTCTTTTGGGTCACGTGGTTATTTTTGGAGGTGACACATTAGCTTGGAAACACCTAGATTTGGTATATATAGTGTATATTCATAACTATAAACATGTGGTGTGGAAAAATAATAGAATACTAGCTTATATATTTTTAGATAATGATTTGGAATTAAAAATAATATATTGTTATGTTTGAAAATGGTTTTGAGATAATTTATTTTGATAATTATGTTTGTTATTCAAGTGAATATAATTCATTAAACTATTCATAGAAGTCATATTATTGTTTGTAGTCTCTCATTTAAATCTTATGAGACATTTTTATGTGTTACACCTTCATTTCATTTAAATGGTTGGGGTCCAATATCATCATCAATGATATTTTTTATTATTATTTCTCATTAGATTTTTAATCATATTGAAAATTATTTTTTTCAAATTAAAATGGAAATTTTGGGTTTCCTCACATTTTACAAAGTGCACATAATGAATTAGTTCAGATATGCATGTGAATAATGGGTTTGATCTCACATATTTTTCAATGATAATGAAATTTTACATTTTCAAATTATTTATCAGGAAATTTAAAATTTTTATGATCTATTTCACTTTCATTAACATTAATGTTTTCAAAATTGCACCTAATTTTTCTTGCCTTCCAAACAATTATATTCTTATTAAAATTACAAGATAATTATGATGATTTTTGATCAGTGTCATATATTTTATATTTTCTTGAATAATATTTTAATTATATATCTCTCTCTCTCGCATTTATATGATGATTGTAAACGGTCATATTATCCTTAATTTTGATATTTATATCCCTCTTATGTTGTCCATCAAGTTTTTATAATTTTATACTTATTAAGAATCTTAGACACACCATTCTTAGGTTTCCAATCATTAGATTATGATGACGATTATATCATCATAGGTTTTTAGAAAATAGTCCAGAGGTGAGAAATAATATCGAATTTTTTTCAAGTTTTATAAAATAATGCGTTCAAGTAACTAATCTATAATATATAAAACCTTTCTTTATTTGGGTTATGAGATGGATTGAGAGATATTTTAATTAAATCATGATATTATTTTATTATTTACCTTATGATTATTTTGGGTTTCTATTGTTTGTTTTAGAGAATAGTTTTGTCATTTTATGATTAGCTAATTATGTTAGGGATTAGTTTAGATATATTTAGTTTACAAACTAGATATGACTCAATGAATAGGATGATGTCCTCAAATATTTTTAGAATATCATATACATGGTTTCCCTTTAAATAAATCATTCTCTAGATACGAAAATTGGAATCCTGATCATGGAAAAATAAACATAGTGAAAATAACAATGAAAACTAAGTGATTCGTAATATATCAATCTTCAAATGGGGCACTAAAAAAAGTCCAAATTTCCCACATGGTATGAAACTCCCTTGGGGAATGTTTTTTTGATCATGTTCTCTTTATAAACCACTATAAGGTATATATATCCAAGTTAATTTGTGGTTTTGATTAGAAGAATATAATATAACCTACATTAAGGTATCTTACAAGAAAAAAAGATAAATATATATTGAATAAATGAACTATATACAAATGTGATAATGTAAAATAATAACACTTTTTATTGTTTAGATTCCTTTTATGATTATGATAATTACTCAATATAATTATCTTTTTCCCTAATGAAATTGTTTTTCAATTGAATGATGTATATAATTAGAAGTTACCATAGGAATGGGGGACTCTATAATGGTTATGTTAGTAAACAACACATCAAAATTAGTGAGGAAATGAGAAACCTTAAGGTTACAACAAATATGGTGTCATTAATTTTGATTAACTAAGTATAAATAATTGATGTCCCAATCACACTAATGAATTGGAGGATGGAATGAGATGAATGATCATTTGAAGAATATTTTTATGGAATGAATGTTCATTTCACTATATGTCTATTGTGATTAAAGAAACCATAGGGGGATTTCCCCTATGGGACTGGAAGATTTTTTACTTATAGAAGAGTGGGTCATGGTTAATAGAACCATCATAGGAAAATAAAGTTATTGGTTAGCATGATATGAGTGGAAAAAATGCATCTAGAGGTACCACTAATGGTATAATTCCAATATATGGACATTTTCCATGTTTAAGTTACAAATCCCAGGAGGATAATATTGATAGGCACGAGAAACCACCATATACAATAGAATAATATGGAGCCAATGAAATGAATTCTGATTAGGTGGATTATAATAACTATATTCCTTGTTTTTAAAAAATTAATATGGAATCCTTATATAATAAATATTATGTTTCCTATATTTTTTCCAAATGTGTCATCATGAGGTTTTTATTAAATAAAATTTTTCGATATATGCTACATGATTATATTAATTTTTGTTTATATGAATATAAAGCTTAGTATAGGTCTTTTTGATAGATTGGTTGTAATGGATTAAAGTTTTCAAAATATAATAAATTTTTTATGATCACGGTTAGTTTACCCACAATTATCTCGATATTAATAATGGATCAATATGAATAGGGGAACTTACAACCACTATGGGGAGATATCAATGTCATTGTAATAGTTATGTTCACTAATTAATCATCTTAATCAACATCCATCAATGAACCACCATAGTGTGTAGCCCTATATGAATTATATTAATATGAATCAACCATACCAATGGTGGATGTAGTAAAAAGTTCCCACGACTTATACTAGTAAAATTGTATATAATGGTATGATGAAAAATTTTCATGACCAAACTTTGTCGACCATGAACTGATTACCTGATCCGGTCTGCTGCAGGGCCCCTAGGGCCGTCCTGATCCCCACGGCCATGAAACTGGTGTTGGGATCAAAAAATACACGTGGAACGAATTAATCCAAAAATAAATAACTTTGATCAATAAAACAACTGGAGAAAAAGATATTACCAAAAAATGAATCAAAATAAATAAATGAAAAAATTCAGTTAAAATTTCAATCAAGCATATTGAAGCTAAAGATAATACTCAGTATCAAAAACTACAACTACACTACTCTACCACAATATCTAGCTAACCAATTGGTCACCTCCATACACATAAAAATCTATGTTCCATCATTGAGAAACTAAATTAGGGGAACCTGTGGAAAAAGGAACCTACAACTAGAGAGATAAAGTAGGGGTGAGAATGAAATTTCTCAGTAGGAAATCACTAAAAAAACAATGTGTCCCCCTTCCCAAAATAATTCATTAACCCAAGATTTAATATATAACTATGAAACTGGGTTTTCCAATTTTACTTAGCCAACATAGTTTTACCATTTTAAAAAACAACACACACTGTATTTCATATTCAAATTATATTAGCCTTTTGATACCAAAATCACGAAGAAATACCTAATATGAATGATGTAGGACTGTGCTGAAAATAAATAAATAAATGAATAAATAAATAAATAGTGCATGATGGAAACTAAAGACAACATAAAATAAATCATAAGATATAGATAATGTAATCTTGGGTGATCCAAAACATCCCTTGACATCCCTTAAATGCACTCGATTCGAAACCACCTTATTGTTTATAGTGAAGCCCCTATGTCAATAACAAAATGGTTTCCTTGACCTAGCCCCAATAGTGGCACAACCCTCCTGGTCTGTCCAAAACTCTAGGATGGTACCAAACCATCTAATATGGGCTTGAATGAAACAATTAATCAATTATCTAAAAGGTGCCCAGTATACCATAATGGTTGAATAAAAATGTACGTTATAAGACAATATACACAGGAATCACCTAACATATCGTCCTCAAACCACCCTACACCATACACATACATACACAATATAAAAACCCATAATGATAAATTTGAGATAGGGTTTCCTACTATATACATATACATATTTCACATTATTTAATGTTCCAATTAGGCTCTTAAATCACATATGAATTCTGAAATTTCTTAAAAGGCATTCATGTTTCCAACTGGGCAATCATTACACATAAATTTTTATATTATTACATAAAATACGTTATATTTGCATTTGGGAAAATAGATTATCCAAACCAAATTCCATTCCTAAAAAATCAACACAAACATCACATTTTAGTTTGATTTCCAAACATTCCATTAGGTCACATGTCCCCAATAAATTTATAGAAACATTTCACACATTAGAAAAACACACAATCTTATGAAATAGCCAAATATCCCCTCAAGATGGACATTAACTTAAATACACACCATGGTTAAAAGAGGTATACAATTGATGGTATCATTTTAAATCATTAATTGTAAATTTTCACAAGAGAACATGCCTACTTTAAAATCCAAATATCCATTAATGAAACCAATGTTTTAAGAATGCAACATTTTAATGGTCTATTTTCATTTAATGGAACATCCATGTGACCACTTAATGCTCCCCAAGATGTGGCGTCATCAATTGACACATTATTTTTATTAAAAAAACACCTAGAAGTCAATGAAAAATCAATCACACACAATAATCCTTCTAAAAAATGATTTGCATCAAACCAACAATTTAATATACCTCTTGCACAATATTATAAAAAATTATTAAATGATGTAACCATGGTTTTCACATAAATCAAACCCAATTTTTCATGAGAGAATCAATTTTAATACCAAATTCATGAAATCCCTTTAAAAAAACTTCTTCACCAACTAGATAATTTAATAAACCAATTAAACAATGTATAAAACAATTTCAAAGAGGACAAAAACATTTTACATAATGGGTAAACCTGATTTGTTGACAAGAAAACCAATTTTTTGTGTCAAATGAATTTATAATATATTCAAAAAACACATCGTAATCACACAAATAATTCACAAGACATGCCAAAATGCTTAGACTACTATATATTCTCCCAAAAATATTTAAGATAGAAGTCACATAAAAATATAATGTTATCAACTTCTACGAATTTGAAAACAAAATATTAAAATAAATCAAATCATAGAGGTTGTTAGAATCTAATTTTAATTTTAAAAAAATAAATTCTGTCACATAATAAAACGCATTTGTCATATGACACAGAGAAATAAACTAGAATGATACATCAAAAGCTATTTTTATTATATTTTATGATCATAAAAACACAAACATAAGCTAAACAATTGTATTATGGGTGTGAAAAGAATGAGAAAACATATATTAAGATAAGATAAAAATTATTGAATTATTGAGAAGGGGAAAAATGGATACCCATACCTCACACATGTGTTAATGGGAGGAAATATCATAAGAAAGAAGATTATTCACCAAGGGATGATCTGCACACCCTAATGCCTACGAAAAACTATTCACACATTAACACTAACATATAGGTTCAACCAAACAAGAATCAACATAAATTGAAAGAAAAATCCTTGAGAAAATAAGTCACAAATTATATGAAGGAATAGAGGTTTGGTGCCATATGGAGGGGCCACCCTAGAGCAGGTTGGGTCAGATAGGGGGTTGCAATAGAGTAGGTTGTGCTGGATAGGGAGGATGAACTACCCAATCGAAATATAGAATGGTAGGGCGTTACTACTGGTGGAGGGAGATATGTCTGCAGGGGAGGTCGACCATAACACCAGCGAGGCAGGGGGTCCAGGTTGGGGGTGGTCAGACAAGCACTGGGGAAACAAGGGGACGCGTAATCTAAGGGGGAACTCCAAACTAGGGGGAGTTCTAGGACTAGGATAGAGAGAAAAAAAATAATAATACAAAAATTCATACTAATACTAATAATAAATATAATTTCTTAATAATAATAATCACAATAATATTAATAATATTAATAACATGAATATTATATATAGTCTTAATTATAATAATATAATCATAAACATAATAACATTAATAATATTAAAAACATAATAATAATAATAATAATAATAAAATTATTATTAATATTATTATTACTACTATCAAACATCATTTAAATTATATTTCCACAATTTTTTATTTATTTTAATAAAACGGGTAACCACACGGTCACCTGGGATGATTGTAAAGTTACCCCTAACTATGTGGTGCATTTGAACCAGCCCGAAACCCACCAAAATTAACCAACATCAATTTTTATAAACACTGACTCGAACCCTAACTTCAACCAAATATTCAACATTAAAAAAAATTCAAAATTTAGAGGGACATATGGTCAGGGAGGGAATAATATCCCCTCCAATGACACATTCTTCCCCTAAAAAGGTATCAAGTCAAAGGATAACCAAATCACAAGTCAATGCCCAAATAGAACTAGAAGAAACAAGAAATTTGGGGTTGGCAATTTATACTCGAAGTCACGCCCGAATAATCATGAAAACCACAATAAAAGAGTACTGGAATAAATGATAGGGTTCTCCCTGCGCCAAGAACACTTCTAGCATGGAAATTTAAAACCTGAAAATTACCCCCGGAAGGGGGCCAATGCTAGAATTACTAACACAAACTAACCGACTTCTATAGTATGAGAAAAAATACCTCTACTAAAAACTGGAACTCTTGACCGAGACCAAAAACCCCTAAAAATAGGGAAACCCCATGGTAATAAATTAACCAGAACAACTAACATAAGAACAAATACAAACATTAATTCATCCGTAAGAAATTACATCTCAAAATGAACATAGATAAACCAAGATCAACCCAAATAAAGGCCAAACAAACTTTAAAAAACAAACGATTCCTAAAACCATATTTAGACACACATGACTATTTGGATTACAATAAAACAATTCCAATATAACTTCACAAAAAAATAGTTAGCATACAATGACATCACCTTTTTATCAGTAGAAAAATAATAATGGAAAAGATTCATGTGTTTCAATCCCAACATGAAACACAAAACCTTGACATTGGTTTCACACCCAGTCATCCCATGACTGTGAATGAGCTTCACCACGAGACATATGGATGGGGCTCTATTGGACAAAGAATATTTTACCTCACTATTAGGAACAATAATACCTTAGTCATATTGTTTTCTTCAGTATATGATTCCTACGAAATAACTTTAGATGACCCCATCAATTGCAACAACGACACATCTTCCGAGTGATGGGACGGGATGGAATTGGGTGCTCGAACCGTCAACATAAGTGGTATACAACCAAAATGTCTGATGAAATGTATACTGGATCTTATAGAGGATATTTTTCAGAATTAGGTCTCTCTGGAACACCACACTCATTTTATGGTGAACCTTCATGATAAGTAAGAGACATTGGATTTCAAATTGCATGTGCTTCTTATACCATTTCTTGTTGAATCACTTCATCATCTAGCTTCTGGAAAGAATGTTCCTTAGAAGAGTGGAATTTCTCGATGATCTATGGGATAAGACCCCTGATAAATATATAATTATTCCTCAAATCCAATGATAATAACTCCATAGAAAAAAAAAACCAGCTCTTATAAATGGTGAAAATATTCTTTCATAGTCCGTTGGCCTTTTTCAACACACATAAACTCTTCCATTTTCATCCTCTTCTTCACATATTTAGGATTGCACCATCGAATGAAGTCAAAAATAAACCCACCCCATGATATCTCATACCATGATGTTGGTTGGACAAACAAATCCCATTGAACTAAATTTGGAAGTTCAAACTAACCCAAAATGACATGCTCTTGAATATCATCGAGGGTTCACAACTCCATGAAGAAACACTCAAACTCTTCAAGCAACTCTACTGCCTATAATAGACCTCAATCATCGTAAATGATATGGAACACTTGAGAAAAATATGATACATTCCATGAATTGATGGAATCATTGACAACCATTATTAGAGGCATTTTCTAGAAAACAAACGAAACATGAATTCTAATCCAAAAACAAAACACAAAACAAAAACTGAGTTTTTTAAACCATTTTACCCTTTAAAAAATTAATTTATAAGATAAGGATAAGACTTTAGTCTCAAAAACACACCCATGGAATCAAATGAACTGTCACATGTGTATCCATCAAATTCCAGTAACATAATCAATGAATTGGTTCCCCCATATAATTTCTATACAAACCTAACACACATGTGACCTTCCATAGTGAGTACCATGGGTCACGTGTATCTTTTCTTCATCAAATCCAACCATGTACCAGAATTTTAAACACAAAAAATTGTTATTAAAACTCATTATAACAATTTGAAAAACACTCAAAATAAATAATTTTAATTTGAAGACCATTATCATCGTGAAAAGCATATATACAACAAATAATACCAAGATAGATAACAACATACACCTATCTACCAGAAAGAGGGACTAGATTCTATGCCTAACGCAATGACATGGTAGTGGTCGATTCCCCTATGTTGGTCATAATGCTAAGAGGGATGCAGACCATACCCAAGGACTCCACACAGGTCACTACTCTAGGTGAGATCACAACAACACACCATCTCACCTTCATAGTCATCCCTTAACCTATAATAAATACAAAATAATTAATCATGGACTACACTTAGTTACTTGAGGATCAGTGTGAGTAGGAGACCATGATTCAAATCTTACACTACCTCTTGAGTCTAGATAGTCCTAATACCATTTTACCATATTCCCAAAATAACAATGGGCCTACTCTGATACAATTTGGTTACGAACCAATTGAGTCGACCCTAAACTGGTCACCTGAGCTATCATGTTGTATGGATTGAAGGGAATTCTGGATCCCCATATAATGGAAACGAATTTTGTCAAAAAAAAATTATGTGCGAATGATTTAATACCAAAATAAATAACCATGATAAAAAAATGAAAATTGAAATAATATAACCCAAAATAAAATCTAAAATAAATAAATAAAATTATTCAGTTAAAAAGTACACCCAAGTAGACTAAAACTAAATACAAGAATGATAAAAAACTTGAACTGGACCACGCTACCACAATCACTATTTGACCTATTGGTCACATCTAATCACATAAAAAATGCTCCAATAATGATAAACTAGTTCAAGATAACCTATTCAATGTGAACCTGCAACTAGACAAAGAAAGTTGGGGTGAACATAAAAAATGCCCAGTAAGAAAACATCATAGAATCAATGTGTATCCTATCCAAAAACAGTTATTTAATAGTAGTTCAAAAATACATATATGAAAAAGGGTTTTCACTATTTACATATCAATTATAGTTTTCCCATTTTAAAAACCAACACACGCATAATTTTATTTTTATCCTAGATTATCCTTTTGATACCGAAAACTAGATCAAATATCTAATCAGAATGATACATGAATGTTCTGATAATAAATAAATGAATTAATGAATAAATAAATAAATAATGCATGATTAAAACAAAAAATGGAATGTAAATAATAATATATATGACAAGTAACCATGGGTGATACTAAACATCCATATACAACCCATATACGCAATTAGTTCAGAACGATCTTCTAGTGTATGGTGAATCCCCTATGTCATTAACCAACTAGCAGCCCTAACCTGGTCTCACCACTATGAAAAACATCGTGGCATGTCTATAAGTACAGGAGGGTACCATCCAATCTAATTTGGGAATACAAAAAATCATAACATGAATATCTTAAATATTACATTGAACACACAATGATAGTATAATTTTTCATGTAAGAGGCCCAAACATGTTTGAATCACCTTACGAGGCATAAATCACTTGCCTACCCCAAACACAGGCACCCCAATAAGATAACCCATAAAGATAAATCCTTCATTGGGGTTCCAACAAAATAAAAATACATATTTCACATAGTTAATATTGCGAATCTGGCTATTATATCACCTATTCATTCAACAGTATCTTAAAAAACAACCTTGTTACCAACTGAGCCTTCATTTCTAACAAACTTATAAATATTTTCATAAAATATTTTATGTTCCAAATGATAAAAAAAATTTCTCAAACAACATTCATTTTTTAAAAAATAAACAGAAACATAAATTTTTTATTTCGAGTTCCTAACATGACCTTCAGTCCCAAGTCAATATTGGATTTCAAAAAAAAACATTCCAACATTCTAAATATAAAAAACCTATTATAAACACAAATGACCCTTTAAGACAGACATCCACTGAAACACACACCATGATCCAAATAGACATACCATTTTATGAATCATTTTGAAATCATGCATTTTAAATTTTCACAAGACATCTTACCTCCTTTAAAAACCAAAAACCATTCAAGAAACAATTTTTTAAGGAAATAACCTTCTTAATGTTCCATTATATTTTTAGGGAACATCTATGAGAACACCTCATGAACCCCTGGATGTGCTTGCATGCAATGCAACATTATAAACTTCAAAGAACACCCAAAACCCTTTTGAAAAATCAAATTCACACCAAAAACATTCCAAAACATGTTTTTCGTCTAAAAAACAATTTAATAAACATATTTCACAATATTATAAAATACTATTAAATGAATAAACCATATTTTCTCATAAATTACTCCCTAGGTTTCATGAAAAATACATTTTAAAACCAAATTCATGAAAACCCTATCAAAATCAATATTCACAAAAACTTGATAATATTATAAACCCATTGAACAGTGTATACTACTATTTTAATGGGAATAAAATATAATTAGATAATGGTTACAATAGATCCCATGATGAACAAACCAATTTTTAGTTAAATGATTTTCTTATCTATTAAAAAACCACTTTTATACCACCCAAAAAATTCATAAGACATGCCATAATGTACAAACAAGAATTATATATTTTTCAAAAATTATTTATGAAATAATTCAAATTGAAACATACTCTTATGAAATTAATCTATTTTGAATAAACCATATTAAACAAATTCTACACTTAATGAAAGTGTGAATAATATTTTCAAATTTTTTTAAAAAAAATTGGAACATAATCAAACACATTTGTCATGTAACACATGGGAATAAATATGAAAAATTCATCAAATGCATATTTTAGATAATTCTATGATCGCAAAAAAAACAACAGCATAAACTGACCAATGCTATTTATGGGTGACAAATGATTGTAAAAAAATTAATTGAATCTAAATTATAGTTAGTGATTTCATTAGAAGGAAAAACATTGATTCACCTACCTCAAACAAATTTCAACATGACGAAACTTCAACAAATGAATAATTAAACTCCAAGGAAGGATACACACACCTCAACACCTGAGAAAAATTATTTACACATTAACCCTTAAAACTTATTTAGATTAATGAGAAAAAAATGGAATGAAAATTACTAAAAATGTGAGATTAAAATGAACTGGAGGAATAGAGGGTAAGAGCCAGATAGGGGGACACTTTGGAGAAATCCATGTTAGATAGGGGGTGTGTCGCAGTAGGCCATACCAGACAGGGATGAGGTTCTGCGCTAGCTGATGGAGGAGGGTGAGGATGTCATCACTATTTAAGGGAGATGCATCATGAGGGGTGGCTCACTGGAGAACTGACAAGGTATGTGATCAGGCATGGGGGTGGTTGTATACACACATGGGATGTAGAGGTAGGTGTAATTAAAGGGGTGGCCACCACACCAATGAGGAAGGGATATGTTTAGGTTAGAGAAGAAAAATTAAACAAAAAATGAAACACAAAATAATAATCATAATAATAATTATTATTTTTATGATAATGATAATCATATTAAAATTAATAAATGTCTTAAAAATAATTATAATATAATAATAATAATAATAATAATAATGTTAATAATATCTTAAAGATAATAAGAATCATTATAATAAAAATATTATTATTATTATCATCATAAAATAAATTAAATTTGTTTTTGATAAAACAATTATTTTAAAAATAGATTTGCAAACCACAAAGTCACATGGTCTGACTAAATTGTTTTCTGTATTTATGTGGAACTTGGGAACCACCCTAAAACTCAAAAAAAATATCCACCTTCAATTTTGTTAAAACCAGGACCTAAAACCAAACATCAAACAATGATTCAAAATAAAAAAAACAAAAAATCAGAGGAAATCATGGTTGGTGTGTGAAAAAAAAGACTCCACCTAATGACTATTGGTATTGGAGTAGTTTTGGAAATAGGTTAAATGCCCCATACCATGTGAAAAAAATTTGTCCGTGTGTAGCTTTAAAGGTCATGTAAGGGCCAATTTGAAAATATGAAAATATCCTCATAAAAAAAATATAAATGATTAATCTCCCATCAAAATTTAGGTGATATTGTTTTTTAGGGTGTGTAAAATAAGTACTGGTGTAATATATTGGTAATAGATGCATGGTAATTTGTTTAAGAATTACCCATTGGAATAAGATAAGGAAGATACAGTTTGTAATGACTCATTGGATAAAACTACTCTGAAAAGGGTCTTTATAGGTCTAAACATGGATCTTAGTGGTCCTTATATGTAGGAGTTTTATTCTTCAACGACTTCATCATTTTACATCAACTTTACATTAACACCTTCAAATATTGGGATTATTGGATATATGGTAAATTTTTGTGGTGTTTCTCTATTCTAAAATACGGAATAATTTTTCATTCAACAATTTCTTAACTAATATTCAATATTAGTCTTGAAAATAAACTCAAATGAAAAAAAAATGTATTCTCACCATAATATTAGTGGAATATGAATAAATTGGATTTCAAAAGAAAAAATATTTCATATAAAGACAGGTTTTCCAAACAAAGGTGGGAGGTGGCCTCAAAACGGTTTTCCCAAGGTGAATCCTAAGAAAAACACGAGAAATTATGATTTGAGAAAAATAGAATATTATTTATATTCATGCTCATAGAGATTTACAAAATTTATAAGATAGTCGAACTGCATAACTGAAGAAAAACAAGGGAATATTTGATTCTTATATATTAAAAAAATCAAGGGGGATTATGTTTATAGAAATTATGATTTTGTCAAAAGGAAACAAAATATTTATATATATAGATATATCATGTATTTAAATATTTTTTGAAATGTAATTTTTAATAAAAAAATATTTTTAAAAATGTATTTTCAATAAATGTTCATTTTATTTTAAGAAAATATGTTATTTTATATTTTTGTACAATACGGATATTTTCTCAGTAGGTAATTTAGTAATTTATAAAAAATAATATAGTTATTATATCAAACATATTTTCCAAATAATAACATTTGTATCAAAACATGTTATTTTATTAATTAATAATTTTTAGTTAATGTTATTATATGAATTTATAATAATTAAAATAATTTATTTATTTTTCATTTCCATAATTCCATAAAAATAATTATTATTATATTTTAAAGAATTATTTTATTTTAGATTAATTTTGTAAAATAAAATTTTTACATATAACGTTATTTTAATGTAAAAATCTATAATTATGAGTTACAAATTTTTGAAACCTTTTTCTAATAATATTTTTTATTTTATATGTGAATTAATAATAAAAAAATATTTTATTTTCACTTTTTAACCCACATTTCACATTTTAGAATTTATGTTATATTTTAAAAAATGTTTTTTATAAAATATGAAATTAGTAATTCAAAAAAGTTTTTTCCATTTTAATTTTTTTATTAAAATTCTGTTAAAAATATTGGAATCATTTGGTCAAAATTATATAATGAGAGGTAGTTTATATTAGGGAATAGTTGATAAATTACCAAGGTAAAAAATTATTAGCATTGTTAGAACTAAAATGTTAAATCATATTAACCTTTATGAAAATGGATCTAATTAGTTTAAAAAGATTCTATTTGAATGTTGAAGGTGTTTATTCACTATATATTTTCATTAATGATTTATTTATTAATTTTAAAGGCAATATTCTTGATAATGAAATCCAACTATTAAAATGTTTTGGGAATTTACCAAAATGAACCTCTATTTTAGTAATAATATTGGAACTCTTATCCTTAATTCCCTTCACACAAAAAACCATTTAATTTATGAAAACACTAATCCCAGTCATAATATAAACTCTCTACATAAAATTGAGTTTGTTATCTTATTCTTAAAATAAAATCTTGAATTTGTTTTTTCCCATTCTCAATGGATGTGATCTAAGATGTTTTGTATATATTTATAATATATCTTCCCTTTTAATTTTTTTATTTTCCATCCTCATTCCGAAATATTAATTTCACCTTCATTATATTATAACATCAGTAATGTTGTTATTATAGTATGTTATTGTAATGATGGTCCCATAATTAACCAAACTCCCCATAACCATGAAATGTGCCTTGTGTGGATTATTTCCCCTATGACCCAACATGTTTCATTTTGCACCACTTCTATATAAGGATTGTACTGGTAGGTAATATAATATATAATTATGATATTTATAAAATATTTTATATTTTGAAATGCTAAAATATATTAATCATTATCCCATTTCTGTGGAAACAAAATTCCTATCATGCGTTCATGTGGACTATTTCCTCTAAAGGATGAATGATTTTCATTTTTCATTTCATTTCCTCCTTACATCATTGGTCAGGAGAATTTTATAATGTAGGAATGATATTTTTATTATTTTATTATTATTTTTAAATATATTATATCCATTTTATGATATGATTACCAAATAATTCTCCAGAATCAATAATTTTAAACAATCTTACTAATTTAAAATATCCTTGTTTTAAATTATGTAATATTCTCATATTCAATATATAATCTTTAATTTTTTATAATTCAAATATATCACACTAATATTAATTAAATGATATAATTCTTTTACCTTTTTAAATACCTGTCAACTACATCACCATATAATCATTGATAACCATTGTACGTTCATGTATGTGAATATTCGACCACCAACATTACCAATTATATGGAATTTATTTATGGATTATTATAAAAACCAAATTTTGTGAATGTTGTAACATATAATTATTAATAATTATTTGTTTAAAAAGGATGTGTTGACATTTAAATATAAAATTTGTATTAAACCATTTGTAATTTGAAAATCATAGGGAAATGTTCATTTTTGGCATCATCACTAAGGATAAAACATCTATACTCATGAAATGAAATATAAAAATTATAAATGATTTTAATTCATAAATTATAATTATTTTAATTAACAATTAATGATGAAATTTAATTTATGAATTAATAATGACTTCGCTTATATGAAATTACTACAAAAAGTCACACAATAAACAAGAATGTGGGATAATATGAAAAACTATCTAATAATTATGTAGTAAATTCAAATAAAGGGAAATTAATTTTTTTTTGGTATCAATACATATTTAAAATTAGTTATTTGGAGATTAATATTTTTTATACAAGATTTTTCTATATATTTTAATAATATGGGAGATAGAGTTACTATAGATTTTTATAAATTTGAATCCATTGAGACATGTTTTTGTTGTAAACCATGTTTCTTTTTATATATGTTAAAAAATGCTTATTTATATTTTTATTTGGTAGTAATTTTTTTATTTAAATTTATACAACTCATTTTGGTTCAATCAGAAATTTAAAAATGATGTATGGTTTTTCATGACAATGAAACTTTACATTGGATCGTCATCACTATTCATTTTCTATTATCATTCATGATTAATATAATCTAAATGGTGATGGTGTTATGTTTTATTTGAACCATATATTCTAGGTAAATCATGTTTCATGATAATTTATTCTTACTTGGTGACTTTATTTTTTGTTAATATTCTTTTTCTAGAGAATAATTCTTGTTTATTTTAATGGATATTTCTTGAAAATGCATGTTTTTATTCTTAACCAATGATCGACAATGCATAATTGAAAATTATATTTTTATTATCTATAATGTCAAATTAATTCATTATAAATAATGTTCAGTGAAAAAATTATAATCTTTTTAACATAGTGGGTTTTCAAGAAAATCCAATTCAAAATTTTAAAGATAAAGGGATTTCCATCGTTTTATAAAATCAAATGTTTTTCTCCATATCATTATTTTTTAGGGATAAAAATTGTCCCATTTTAGAGATATATAATTTTTAACTCACTATAACTTTTCATTCAAAAATTTCAATATTTTCCTTCTCTAAAATGTATTTATTAAATGTATTTCACACTTAATATTTTTTAATAATGTTTAAAAGGTATTCGGTAAACATTATTATTTTCTCTTCTATTTTTCCTCCATGGTTTATATCTCAAGGTTTGATGTCATACTAATACATAATGTTCTATTTTGATATAATTCATTTTACAAAATTATATTTATATATCAAATATTACCTATGTAGGTGTCACTTAAAAATCCATTGTTATTCAATGGGTTCATTGAAATATGAGTATGATTGATTTTAATTGGAAAACATATATATAAAATATGACATGTGGGGTCCCATATAACTCTCCATGTTTATGATTAAATCTCATAAGTAAGTTAGACATATATGTAGTGATTTTTTCAAATTACATTGATTTTTTCACACACAGAAGAATATAAAATCATTACTTTTGAACCCTTTTCTCATTGTAAATGTTATAATTGTTGATTTTCTTCACTCATAAAACCATCGTAATAGTCACAGTTTACACCTAATATTATCATATTAGAAATATTACGTTAAAAATGGTTTACCCACTATTCCATTTCTATTAATCTCATAAGATATAAATCATTACCTGCTTTATTATATTTATATATATGACCCATCCTTATTTCTTTATAAAATACCAATCCATAATTGGTTTTTATGTTACTACTATACTTAGTTATAACGTAACCACCATAATTAGTTTATAATAATACAACCATCATATAAAGAATCATATATATGCATTCTCTAGGATCATAAATCATTCGACATATCATAACCACCAATAGAAATGGATTTCATAAAAATATCATTATAGAATTACCAGTGGAAGTTAAACATGTTTCATCATAATCTCATCAATTCATCAAATCATAACCCTGGAAAAAGATCATGTTTTAAAAAAACATAATAAATTAACAAGATCGATATCAAAAATGATAATGAAATTATAATTGAATTAGATCCCCCATTAAATCATATATAACACCATAGGGTTTCATCTTAGATGGTAATTGATTTTGAAAAAAATCTCATAGAACATTTATTAATGAAAATAACTTTTTCACATTGAAATAGTTTATTTATATTCTAAAAACAACAAAAAAATATAGTAAAAATTTTCCCTTAAAATAATCACGGAATCATGAAATGTTGTCATTTAATAACTGTGTAGTTATGATTGTAGGAAATATAGTTCATGTAATACATAGTATAACACATAGTCATTTAAAATTTTCATAAGAAAATAAAAAAAGTACATTGATTGGAATATTATAGGAAGATTCTATTTAATTATTTTTGTTAAAATACAATCACATGTAATAATGAAATAAAAATTTCAATGTAAAACATTATTTCAAATAATTTTAGAGAACATATATTTAAAAGGTAATTGATTTTCAACCAAATATTGAAATAAAATTGATATTTCAGAAAACCTTATTATATATTGATTATTGAAATGGAAAAAAATAAAATTAGGACATTAAATTTCTAGAAATAACCATAGAATAGGAAAATTCATGAATTTTTGGGAATATATATAATAATCATTCGTAATTGGAAACATAATAATAAACAACATTGATAATCAATTAGTTTCTAATATAAAATTTTTTCCACATTATTATCTTTATAAATTGTAGGACCCATGAAGTAAAGTGACATATATAGATTATTAAATCCCTATAATATTTTAAAAAAATATAATAAAAAAATTTCATTTTCATATGTTACTATGTACAAAATAAATAATTTTTGAATATGGAATGTTTCTCATGAATGTAAATCTAATATGAAAATCCCTTACCACATTGGAATCATATGAATCGTAATCCCCCTTAAATAATAAAATAGAATTAAATTTTAATTTATATTAAGAGAATCTTATTAGTGATATAATATGTTAATGTGAAAGTATATACACTGCCCAAATAATGATTGTTGAATATAAAATATGTCTTTGATGGTAAAAGAGAGGCCATAAATCACTAACCTCAAGTCTTTACATTCTTCATACTTGTTAAATAATCAAATTTAAAACAAATTGGATTTTTATATATCTATGAGAGAACCAAATTCATATATATCATAAAATATGAGATTTAATTATAAACTTTTTACCTATTTATTAACAATTCTTTATTCAAATGACATTTCATTAAATAGCTTTTAATTGTTCATATATATATTTCATTGGATTTTTCCTTTTCATTTGAACAATGTTCAACAAAAATAATATTTTTAAATTTTTTAAATATATCTTATATATTCATTATATATGTATTTATTTTTAATAAATTAAATAGAGAGATAGAGATTTAAATGTACTATTAATGGAGCAGTAATCCATACATATACAAGAATGATGTTTCCATTTTAGTATTACATAGATGGATAGAAATATATATAGAAATTCACAGGTCAAAAACCATAATTTTATCAAATATATCGTATATATATATTAAAAAAGTACATACTACAAACTATTAATAAATGAAATGAAAAGGAAATATATCTCTATGTGGGGTTGGTAGTTCACAAATAGGAATGAGTGATGTCATCATTTTCAAATTGATTGGAATTTGAGAAGTTATATGTGATTTTGCAGTTAATGAATTATAATATAATAATAAATATAAAATAACTATTTTAAATTCATCATTATCAATAGACATCAGAGGCACTGATAGAAAAATAATTGCATCGGTCCTAAGCGGGTAGTCTTCTATTCAAATTCTCGATCATTTCGCTTCCCATTTCTATTGAATATAAGAGGGATGGAAATTTTTCCTGTATAAAACTAATATTATAATATATATATATATATTACTTCTTTTTAGATGGATATTTTATTAATTACCTAAACAAATGCATGAGGACCATAATTTGTTAATGTCTTTGTATACTAGGAACACAATCTTCTAATTTAGTGAAATAACTTCCATCTCTCTAATAAATATGAACCCATTATTTGCTAATAATTAAAATACGCCACATGAGACATTTCTTCATAACCTTTGGAAGGGAAATATATGAAAGAGTGATTTTATATGATCGGTAAGGGTAAACAAGGGAGATACGTCAGTAAAATATAAACATAAGTTATGAGAACTTGATCATATCAATTGGAAACTAGACCCTACATTTGAATGTTTATATACATCAATAATTCTATAAATATTGGAAATTAATAATACATGAATCATATGTAATTCATATAAAATGATCCAAGAGAGTATAAAATTTTCATAATACATAAAATTTTGGAATTCACATATGAATTGTAATTCATTTTCTAATAGTAAAATCTCTCTTCTAAGGTGACCATAGTTAATGGGTTCACTCCACAAACCATAATATGTGTCAAATATCACTCTTAAGATCATCATATTTCAATAAGTCTCTTACTAAACTGGTTTCACTCCTCTTTCATGTTCCTTCTATCTTTTGAGATATAAATCCCTTCCAAATACATTAGAGGGAGATATCGGTACCACCAGTTCCATAATTAAGAATATATTTAGGTGTTCCACAACAACATAAAACATTGATAATATCATAAACAATGAAATTAAATGGGTTTCCTAATAATTTCATCATATGATTTTATATTAAATGATACATGTTTCATATTCATTTCATAAAATCCTCAATGATTAGACCATAGAAAAAGAAATGGTTTTCATACGCATTTTTCATAGTACAACCCATTGATGTGAAATGGGTTTCAAAAACATATTGTCATTATAATCCATTAAAAAAAAATTCTTTTATTATTTCATATTCCTTTTAAATAATTTTTATCCATAGGATATTTAATTTAATATAGAAAATAATTTTTGATGATAGGTTACTTAGAATGCTTCTTGAGTAAAATAACATTTATTTAAAAATATTTTTTTAAGCAATAACACATTTTTTAAATAAATATCCGGGAATCCAAAACGTAAAATTATATAAAAGTTTATATGAAACTTAGTTTAACCTTTTATTGAGTAAAATATCATTTTCCATTAAATAACATGTTTTAAAACATAAAAATATTTCAAAATAAATTTTCATATAGATAAAATTTATATAAGAGTTTAAAAAAACATAAAAAATGAAGGAATAAAATTATTTATGAGATGAACATTGAAAAAATATAAGAGAATATTTAAATCATTTAGTAGTGATGAAAGTGGTAAATACTGTATATGAAATGTATTTTAAAAAACTACTTTTCTTTGTATAGTTTTTTTAAAATCCAAAAGACATTGTTTAAAAACCGCACAATGATCCCAATAATCACATTTAAAAAAGTTATCTATAATTTTTTTATTAAATAATATGAAGTAATTAAAAATAAATTTAAATAAATCAATTAAAAAACTCTAACCACATTGATGTCTTTGAATTATAATCCCCATTAAGGAATATCATTAACTGAAACATAAAATATAATGAAGATAAATAAATTCAGTAAATTAAATTTTAGTGGGAATATAAATGCACTTCATAATAAAATATTTTTACATTACATAACATATGTCTCAAAAAGAGCATTTGAGACAAAAATCACTAACAAAATTATTATCTTTTTAACTAAAAATTCTAGGAATGATAGAACATATAATATATGTGGAAGAATATTTATTATTCGAGATATCATAAAATAAATTCATGGGTAGTATATACCACACTTAAAAGAGGTGTGTGGTTAATATGGAATTTGTCACATGGAAAGTAAAATTGAGACAATAACCTCTTATGTTAAGTATTGAATTTTATCAAACATGTTTGAACCTCGTGTATAATAAAAAAATATTATTATGAAACTATTAAATAACCAATTTAAATCTATCATAACATATATTATTTATGTATTCCAATTATTAACTATTAATAAAAAAATTCTACATTAAAGTGATGTTTGGAGTAATACGGGATTTGTATTCCAAGTTTTTTTTGATTTTTCATTTTTATAGTTCCCTTTACATAGATCAAAAATCCATAATTTACATAAATAATAAAAATTTAATAATTAAAATACTAATACATAAATTATAATTTTATATTGAATAGTTAATTTTTTTCTTTAGAAAGGAAGTGTGTTACCATCAATGTGATGGTATGTCATACGTAAAAATGTGTAATGTTTAAATTTTTCATTGGTAATAATGAAAAGGTGATTTGATATATTTTATTATTATATATTGAAAATAATATGATAAATGAAATATAATTTATTTAAATATATGTTTACATATCATCCATGTCATTGAGTTATCCAAAGAGAGACCCATGTCACTTCAAGGAGGTGGTAGTCCACAAATACATGTATGATGTAATTGTCATTTATTGAGTGAGAAATGTAAGAAATAAAATTATATATTATATATAAATAATAAAAAATAAGTCATTAAAATCATTATTATATATTTTAAATAATATATATTTATTATTATTTTATTTATTATCTTTTAGGAAAATCATTAGTGAAAATGAACCATATCGCTTCTCGAGGTGGTTTTCCTCTGTACACAAGAATGATTGTATCATATCCCCAATATTAAGTAATGATAAATTTATATATTATATAATAAATTTATATTTGGAATAATTTTATAAATATCATATATATAGTTTTTGTCCATTATCATTTCCAACGATGAGTATTGGTAATGAAAAAAGTAATAACATAGGTTTTTGAGGACATAGTCCTCCAAACACAAAAATTGATGATTTTATAACTCAATAGATGGATTTGGGATAGAATAATGTAATTAAATTAATATAAATAAATAACTAGATTTATGGGGCATAATTTATTCTATTATTAATTATTAATAATAATATAAAGGGGTGGAATAATAAATTAAAAAAATCACCTATTAAAAAACATTTCTTATTTCTTTTGGTAGCCACATACAGTTTCAACTAAAATAATTCCTAGTTTCCATTTATCCCAAATATAAGTATTATGTAATTATAGTAGGAAATTTTGGAAGGTACTTTGTCATGTATTATCTGAATAACATATTTCTATTTTTTAACTAAGAGAGTTGTCGGGGTGGCCTATTAAATGTGAGGTGTGCGAGACACATGAAATATTATAAAATAAAAAGGTCTAACAATATTTTTTACATAAACATGTTAAAAATGGATTATTATTAATAATTATACTTTATATTGTATAAATATGTCAATAAAATATATTTTAGTCAATTATTAGTTAATTTTAACTACTATCCTTATACTTTAACCCCTTTGAAAACCCATTTTTACCAAAACAATATTAATTAATTTTTACAACTTTCACATTTAATTTTTTACAGAAAAATAAGACACACTTATTATATAATATGAATTATTATGGTAAAAAAGTAATTAATTTTTTAAATTTTAATTCATAAAAATGGAAATTGTTAATTTATAAATAATACAACATAAGTGACGAGAATTCGATTTTTCAAAGAGAAACTGATCAAAATTTTACAAATATTTATTATCCAATATCAATTGAAACTAATTAAAATAACCTAAATTGAATGGAAAGAAATATATTTCAAATATTTATTCTTTAAAGAAATTAAATACATTTTATCTTGATAACTAATTTAAATGAAAATTTAGATTTCAATTAATATATAGAAATTTTCATTTTTAATTTATAAAAATTAGTCACTACTAATAAATATTATATATTAAAAAAATGATAATTTAGATATTATAATTTAAAAATTAATATAATATTTTGATATTATTTTTTAATGGTTTTAAATGTTAGTTTTAAAATAATTATTGAAGAAAATAAAAGAAAACTACTTTATGAAAAAAACTATAACTATAATATTATATTTTTTTTACATCTTGTAAAAGAAGCACATAATATGAATGTTAAATATTTGATTGAATACATAAAATATACATTTTGATAAAATTATTCACCAAATATGTTTTGTTTTATTTATTGATATAAAATGCATTCTTTTTATAAAATTATTTTTCATAATATTATATTGTTTATTTTCAAATAGTTTTTATTTTCATTTCTAATTATTAGATTACAAAATCATTCATATAATATATGTGTCTCAAAAATATATTTTCATAATTTATTTAATCCTAATCATATTTTCTATACTAATGGATAGGTGATAACTATCATATTAAATAATAATATTTTAATAATATGTCACTATTCATTTTTACTCAATGTTACGAGTAATGCTATTGAAACTCAATTTTATGTGAAATGAAAAATATAAAAATGAATAAATTTATTTGAAATATATATATATATCAAAAAATACAAGTGTGTAACATTCTACCCTCCAATGAATTTCTCCCTCATAATCCATCACATCAGTAACAACAAGTGAGGATATTATTGTGTTATTACATCCTCAGGTTCCCATATAGAATCCTCAAGCTTGTGTGTTTACCATATAAAAATGACTAGGATAGTGTACTTATTTCATTGATATTACTATATTCAATCGAAAATATATAACAATTTCTTCTTATAAGAAATATCATTCTCCATGGTATGACCTCTATGTTAAATACATGAGATTTCTCATGTATGAACATCCAAATGAGAGATATGTGGAACAAATCGTGTACTTGATAATGTTTTGGTAAAAGTAGAAAATTATAACATATTATCCCAATATAACACGATTTTTCAATGGGTTCGAAATACCTAGAGTTTATTTTTCCCTAATGTCTTCTAAGGATAAATTCAATTAAGGGAATCCTCTCTATCATAAAATTCATGATTACATAAAAAATTATTAGCACTACATTTTTGTCAAAATTCTATTGTCCTTAAGTGTAACTGAATGGGTCTAATATTGTCTTCCATATAATCAGTATACTCAAGTCACTATATCATTATTTATACAATGTTATTACATTAAATATGAGTTCTAAATTTCATTACATAAATGGATTTATAAGGGGATATTGGAATTCTTGAGTCAACACTATTTTAGTATGAAAAATAATATTTAGGATTGTGTAGTTACAGAACACCATTGAAATCCATTGAACAAGATAATATAATATACTTTAGGTTTTGAATTTTTCTCCCAAATTGACCATCTATCTGAGGATTATATACTGTGATGAAATACAAATCTGTATCAAGATCATTTAGAATTCTAAAAAAAATATCAAATTAAACTCCATATTTTGATACAATACAATTTAATATTGTAATATATGAAACTCTACCACTTCATTAATTTATGTTTGGGAAACCTAATATATAGATAAATAATATCTGATTGTGATAAAATGTTATTCCATTTTATTTTGATCGACTATAGCAGGATAATTATTTGAATATTAAATATATGTTAAAGACTAAAGTTTACCATTACCTTTAATCACTTGTCCACAATGTTTAAAATAATTCATCTTATACTAAATTTTTCACTGTATACAAATATAATGGGAATCATTGATTTAAATGTAACTAAAAATTTCCTTAATAAAGATATTTTTCCAGGACATAAAACACCCAACTAGGGGTCAATTACAATAAACATATGATCAACCATAAACATAGATACCCATGATGGTATCCATGACACTTATGGTACTATTACAATGAGAAATATATTCTTCCAAAGGATAATTGGAAATTTATTCCTTAAATATGATCCAATATTTTAAATAACATATTTACTATAATATTGTGTTTGACCTTATGAAGACAGAATATGAAATTTTATTTTATTATTCCATATTTTTTGGAAAGGGAGATAATCAGAAGAAATTTTATAATAGTTAGAACAATAGAATTTCCATAGGGCTCATTCAAACAACATCAAATATGAAATTCCAAATATTCGATGGCATGATTAGTATGCAGTAATTTTCATGATTTACATAAATTGTTATGATTATAAAATCAATTCATTTTTCCATTTTCATTAGATATTATTATTGATTTCCATCCTCATTACCACTTAGATTGGGGAATTGATTTTCATAATTCCCATACTCCATTAATTTGAAAGAATAGTGTGTGAGTGGTTCATTTTTTGCATATTTTAATACATTTTCCTTATTAACAAACTTAATCCCATCAATTCGACCATCCATGGATTGATGACCATTAAATTCAAAAATAAAATTTTATTAGATCCATTATGAAAATATTATCCTAGATTATCCCACACATTGAAAATAATGGAAAATAATCTTCTTCTATGGATTATTTTTATACATTTATTTTAAATTCTATTCATCTATACTTATAAAAATAGTGATATTGATAGATAACTCAAACATTCATATCCACCATGATATCACACAAAAAAAACTCTATATAGTTAATATATACTGTTACCGATAAACCACTTAATATATTTATTTTTAAACCTCTAAAAAATTGATGATAATTACATACAGGTTAGATGATAATACTAAAATCAATCAATGCATGCCTTCTAAAATTTTTAGCTTAGAAAAAATTCATTTTCATCATCCTTCATCTTTATCTCCAGGACACCCATATATATATATATATATATATTTAAGAATATGAAGAGAGTAATTATTCAAAAATATTTTTTTATCTCTTCCCAATATAGGTAGTCAAATTCATCCATTAATATCATATTCATGATAGGATTCCCCAATTTATTCACATAACCATATAAATGTAGACATCCAAAATGAATTTTTCAGGTTATACCAACTTAATGAGGGAAAATATATTTTTTTTGGTTCTGTTTCATTTTTTAAAAATAATGGATTAGCTGACCCACTGAAATAGGATGGATGTTTTCTATTGAGAGTGTCGATAGAATTTTTTTACCACCTTTTATTGTCTATGTTCATTTAATATTAATATAATTAGAATGTTATGTGGGAACATAGATAATATTTTTCATTAATTCTCCCATAATGTTTGGTTTCACATGTAGAAAATCATCATAATTCCCAGAAAAAATAAATATTAATATGGTTCATTCAGGTTCCATCCATTCAATAAATCCAAAATAATTGAGTGAGAAATTATACTCATTGTGGGGAACCACATAATCATGAAAAATATCTTATTCGTTTTCTAAATCATGACATGTTCTTTTAAATCTATGACACCTTGTCCTTAATATAGGTCATTTGTGGTCATTACCTAATTCAATCCTTCACGATGGATTATAACTAGTCAGAGAAGTTTTATATAATATCACAAATGGGTGTCGAACCATGTGTGAGTTGAGGCCCACTATTCTACAGTAGGAAACATATAATTTCCAGCTAAATGAACCATTTTTAGAGATATTACCCATAGGTACCAACATTAATGATTCAAATAAACATTCGGTATCTTAATATAGAGGTTATTTATTCTAAATCAGATTATCTTTTCTTTACATCAATTTTGGGACATTTTCTTATACATTGAAATGTAGTTAGTCTAATCCATAGATACATCCCAAGATATATCCTTATAAATGCCCCAAGGGATCTCGCTATAGTTTAATAATCCCAAATTAAAAAATAAATATAATAAGTTACTCTTATTAATATAATGTAAACACAATTGTATCATATATATATATATATATTATTTCTTTTTTAAATTAATATTCATTCCATTTCACAAACACACGCCCAAAGACCACAATAATTTTTTATCATTGTAGACTATGAACAAAATATTATAATTTTCAGAAAGATCTTCTTTGTATCCTTTATATATCCTCTTATTTTTTAATATCTATAAAAATTACCTACTGAAAACCATTCATTATAAATTGGGGAAAAGTGTAATATTAATGAGGGATATCAGATGATCAGAAAGGGTAATAAATAGAGATACTGAAGTATAATATTAATATAATTTTATGGGGACATGAGCCTAAAAACTATGTACCATACCAATCATATAAAATATTATAATCTTATTTCCTAGAATAAATATTCGTAGTTCATAAGGATTAAATCATAATGAAATCAAAGAATATGATCTATAATAGAATAACAATAACATTAGACATAAAATGCTGGTATACACATAAGTATAGAAAATAATTTTCATAGTGGTCATGCAAGAGTTCTAGGATTATCATAGTGGAATGATTTAACTCCTAAAAACATAATAATAGTAAAATATCAATCACAATACCATCATAATAAATAAATTCCATTACTGAACAAGGATCATTTTCGTTTTGAGTGTTATCTATTTCATGAGATACAAATCGTAACCAAATGAAGTCATGTGATTTATTAAATCCTTCCATCACATATAGAAAATAATATTTATGTGATCTATAAGATCATAAAACATTTTTCATATCATTATTGATGAAATTAAATGGGTTTATTAATCACTTCATCATATCATAACCCGTGGAAAAGATACGAGTTTCAAAAAAATTTCATTATCTCATCAAATCATGACCAGTGGTCAATGAAATAGGTTTCATAATAATTTTTTCATGGTATAACCTATGGAAGAGAAATAAGTTTATTAAAAATATTTTATTAATAAATAATTAATCGATATAATAAGAAAATTATCCTCGGTTTATATCCCTATTAAATCATTAATTTCTTCAATTAATAGAATTTTAGATTTAAAATTGTTTTCAAAGATAAATCACACAGAAAATTTCCTGAGGATGATAAATTATATTTGAAAAAAACATTTCAAAACATAAATATGTTTCTAAGTATTTGTCATTGAAAATTAAAATGCTATGTTTTATTGTATTCATAAAATTTATTTTAAACATTTTTATGAAAAATATCATGATTTTATCGAAAAAAATTACCGTAACATATTTTTAGAATCTTTTTCACTCTGAAATAAGATAAAAAAAATATAAAAAATCCCAAATAATAATGAAAATAATTTATATTAAATAAATTTTAAAAAATTTAATATAAACTTGACATAATTCTTTTTTCTTGGTAGTTAGATGTAATCTTCATATTGTTTATGATAAAAAACAAATATTCATTCAATATTTTTTATAAACATCAAACATTAATTCCTTGGAAAATCACATGAATATTGCATTAAAAATATGTAAAAAAAATGAAACATGTGTAAAAATTGTTTCAATAAATCATTTGAATATTTTAGAATTCACATTTCAAAATATTATTAGAATTCATGGTTTTGGAAGAAAAACATGTTTCAACCGGATTGAGAATCTTACATTAAACATATTCATCTAAAACTATCCAGTATGTATAGGAAAATGATGGTAAAACATGTATTATCAAGAAAAAACTAGAGAAGAAGAAATTTCATGAGTATCATAAGAGATATATCTTATGAATTTATCATATGATGAATAATCATAACCAATCCTGATAAATGATGATTTTCTATCATTATAATCTTACAAATTATTTATGTTTGAATAAAAATACCAATTAAATCATATCATTAAATAAATATATAAATATCATAACGATAAATAGTTTCATTATTTTACATGAAAATGGTGGTTTATATACACATCATTATACATGATATGTTTATAACATAACATATGTATCAATGAGGGAATATTAAGGAATAAATCTCAAAAATATTTGGTGAATTTTGAACCATAGACCCAATGAATGAATGATCCAAAAATATTTATGCAAATACAAATAATATTTTTATATGATCATCATAAAATTAATTCATTAAAAACATATACACAAAATAAATGAAACATATGGTGAATTAGAATTCATAAAAAAAAATGTAAATTTGAAATGAAAATATCTTACCATAATAATTGAATTCATTCAAAAAAATTTGATCGAATTGTATAAAAAATACAAAATTTTTATATATATATACTTAATAATAATAATTTAAAATATCATACCATATATAATTTTCATAAATAAGTCATTTTATTACCCATTTATTAACAATTCATTAAAAATTTCACTTTTTGGGTAATAAGTGTTTTTTGTTTCATGATTGTTTTGGATTTTTTGTCCATTTAATTTGATTGTTGTTCCTTAACCTTAAACAAATAACAATAATAGAATAATTATAAAATTTATTATCCAATAATAATATAAATTACAATCAGGCATAATTTTGTTTTCAAATGAAGTATGTTTTTATCTTGGTGATTGTAGGCTGAACCTACACATGAGTAACAATTACATTTTTAATTGTCATTATAAAAAAGAGGAAGGTGATATATTATCCTTTTAGAATGATAATAATATTAATAATATCATAATTTTTATTCAAATGTACATAAAAAATATTCTGTGTTTTATGGTGGTTAAAAAACAGAGTGAAAACTTTTCATGAAGGTGGAAGTCCACATGTGCAGAAATGATGTTATCATATTTCTATGAGTGATAATATATACAATAAAATGACATATAATATTTTAATAATAATAAATATTTCATTAATATAAAAAATATTTCATTTATATCAAATATATATGTATATTAACATTGTCTTTTTTATCATTCATATTATTTATTTGTGAAAATTAATCATATCACTTCATGAGGAAGTAGTTCTTTGTACACAAGATTGAAATTATATTATTACATAATGAATTGTAATTATTATAATAATATTTTATATAATTATTTCATTTTAATAATAATTTTATATGTATCATTTATATATTATATGTATCGTATTACCCAACCGTGAGAGGTGATATTGGATAAAATGATGACATCAGGTTGGGAAGTGGTTGTATGTCATAGACATGGACCATGATTTCATATACCATTTTATGGAATGTGATATTTTTTTGTTTATTCTCTTAAAATATTTGGAATTTCTTTTTGTAGAGGAATAAATAATATAAAATCTCTAATGTAATAATGTTACCTCCACTTCGGGTAACCTTAATGGGTTTTCTCCAATAGCCTTCGTAGCATCGATTTCTGCTAAAAAGATGGCTTATTTGAATATATGAAAAAAAATTGGAATTTTTATTATATTTATGAGACCAAAAATGGATTTATAGTGTAATTAATATAGGATAGTGGGTGGGCTTTTATATGTGATGTGGGTGGCCCAAATTTGAATTATGAAATGAAAAATTAGTTACCACATTTCTCACATAAACAATTGGTCCAAAATATAATATAATAAATAATTAGACATTATAGGGTTCAAATATTTCTATAAAATTTATTATAGAGAATTATTTACATAATTTTAACCCTTATATTTTCAGTTTAACGAATATTCAAACCCATTTTTTTATTAACAGAGTTATTAATTTTTTATTTTTTTTGTTATTCATTTTTTCCAAAATAAAATTTAAACAAATAAGAGAATATAAATTATTTTAATTCCATCTATTATTTTCATTATGCTAAATTCAATTGAAATAAGTTGAAGAAATATTTTTGTTATTAGTCCCGCAGACGTGACTAGAAAGCATGGATTCAAAGTGAAAATGCTCAAAATTTTACAATGATTATATTTCTAATTATAATATTAAATTTATTATAATGTCATAATTAGAATTAATTAATATATATGAAAATTGATTTAACAATAAATAAAATTTAAAATATAATTTTTATTTTCAAAAAATTTAAACAATATTTTTTTAGTTATCAATTTGTATTTTTCACAATTCATAAAAAAACAAACTTTTTAGAAAATTATGTAAGACTCACCCTATGATAATTTCATGTATTCTTACTTAAAAAATAATTTCATTAGATTTTATAATATTATGAAAAATTATATTTAAAATTCGTGCATAAAAATGTGACATACTTGATTATTTAATTATAGTTTTAAGTATAAATTTTTATTTCGTTAATTAACTACAATGAAAAAACACAATATAAATATTAAATAATTTATTTGAAAAATAATTTATACATTTAATTTAATTTTTTTTCAAAGAAACGGGTTTTAATATTTATTGAGTTAAAACATGTATTATGCATAAAAATATTTTCTCTGAAAAATAAACCATTTTTTTCAAATGATTTTAATTTTCATCATTAATTTTTTTTCCACCATTGAATTTAGTTTCAATACATATATAAAAGATACGTTTTTCATATATTTTTGATCATATCCATACGATCTATTAAAATTTATAGGTAATAACTATCATATTAAATAAATATTTCTATTAATATGTTTCATTTCATTTAAACTCAATGAATTAATTTAATACAAGTATAATTTTGTGTTATGGGTAATGAAAAATATAAAAATTATTAAATTTAATAAAAAAAATTAAAAAAATCATGTGGTGTTACATTATACCCAAAATAAATGAGTTTCACCCTTGAAATTCATCGCTTCATTACCAACAACTGATGACACTTCTGCCTTATTATATTCGCTGGTTTCCACATACCATGATGATGTGGGTGGTTTTACCAAAAAAACATTATCCAAGTGAGTGGTCTTTTTTTATTGAACTTTCACTTTGTGTTCATTAATTGGAAAATTGTATCTAGGGATTAGTTTCCCCACATTTCATCCACGTATAAATTTATATAAGCACCTTCTCACTAACATCTACATCTAAATCATTTCGATGATTATCATCATAAAATTATGTCAACATCGTGTAGTCCTTACATGTTTCTGAATGGATCTAACCATGTCCACCATGTCATCAATTTTCTCATGTCCAAATAACATTATTTCTACATCTTCATTCCAATCAGTTAGTTTTTTAACCTTCCTTCAATGAAGGCCCTTATATGTAGGTATCTGAATGCTTGAGTGAAATTTAATATTTGCAAGAAAACACAACTTGGGGAATATATTGTTCCCAAAAAAACATTAAATCCACAAAAAATATAATATAATATCCTCTAGGGTTTGAATTATTCTTTCAAATGGATCATCTATCTGTTGATGAAACACAATGATGAAATTCAACTCTGAATCAAGATATTTCTAAAGAATTATCCAATACATTAAGATTAACTATAAATTCTGATAAAATACAATTTAATATCAAACTCCTTGTAATATTACACATAAAGTAATTTATATTCTGGATGGTAGATCAAAATATAAAGCATCTCTAATATAAATTTATTTTTTTGGCTTCTCGTGGTAATCAACTATAACCCATAATTATCTAAACATCAATAAGACTATAAGATATGAAGGTTTCTACTACCATTAATGAAATTTCCACAAATTAAAATGGTATTCTTCCTCTAATAAAGATTTAATTGTAAAAAAATGGTATGTTATCATAAATAATCAGTAATCTAAATAATCCTTCATAATATAAAAAATCATATGGGTTGTCAAAGACATTGAATATATGATCATCCTTAAAGAGATAAAAACAGTAGTGTATTCATTAATATTATGTTTATATTACATTGAGATATATATTCATCCAAATGAAAATTCACCCTTTATTCATTAAAAAATATCTTATTATAAAACAAATCATGTGGGAAAAAGGGAACTGCATTGTATTGATAGCGTAACACCCTATGTTCATATGAATATTTATTTTCTGTATTCTTTGATTGTATGTGTTACATGACACTCCAAGTGAATACTTCATTTGACACCACACCAAGTAAATACTATGCTACCCAAAACACTTATTTCATATTTTTTTACATTCAAAACTATGATTCAGTTCTGTTATATAGAATTATGATTTTAGCTTATCCTACATGCAACATTGAGTTTAAACCAAACTTTTAATAATATTATTATAGTTATCTACTGGCCTTTGGAATAAATATATAAACAATATTAACTAAATTATTAAAATATTGTTTATTTATTTTTACGTAATGAACTATTTTGTAACAAACTAAATATAAATTTACGTGTGAATAATTTAAAAACAAATAAATTCCTTATCTGGAAAACTATTTTTCTATGTAAGTACTTGTTTTATGAAAAAAAATTAAAAATTGCCAAATTATTTGTTAATAAAATTAATTTATTATATATTAAATAATCTATTTTATCCTTAATATAATAGTTCTTATAATCATAAGATAATAATAAATAAACTTTTATGCATACAAATATGTGTTTATCTAAATTAATTTTTTCTACCTTATATGGAGAATGGGTTTTCTAAGTAAAAACTGACACATTTATATACATTATGGGAAAAATATTCATTTTTGAAATTTTAATCTAAAAAATTTCTTTGTGTTATTTTTTTGTAGTTTTATGAGAATATATTTTTGAAACATATTAAAATTATAGAATTTTATTTGAAAAATGGTTTCTAATTTAAATAATTTAAATAGTTAAATTATCTTTTAATTTTTTTTTGAAATATTATTTGTTCAAATATAAATAAATGAATCTAATTTACTTAATTATTATAAATTTCATGATGATATTGGATATAAAAACATTACAAATATCAAACCATTTCCACATTAAAAATATCTTGGCTCATTCCATGAGAGGGATTATATTTAAATTATTTTATCCCTCTTATGATATTATAATTACAAAAAATAAATTCCATCTTTATAATAATAATAATTTATAGTTTCTATTCATGTGAACATAATTTTTTACCAAAATGATTAAGGAAAATGATTATAATTAATTTTAGATTTTAATAGAAAAATGAGTTTATTAATGGGATAAAAATTAAACATAAGGGTAAAATGACATATAAACATTTTAGAACCCCATTTTTAACATATTTTGACCATATTACATATATTCTTGAAATGATTCCATTACTGGAGGCAAATGATGTCACGAACCAACCTAGATCGACCCTAAAATGGTCACCTGAGCTGGTCTGGGACATTACTCGAGGGGAGTTCCTGATACCCATGTGATGGAAACTAGTGCATGGAAAAAAATGTAGCCATCGAGAATGATTTTTCCCATGAACGAAAGATAAACTGATAAATAAAAATTCCCAATAAAATAAAACTAGTAGCAGAAAGAATGTAAAACTGCACATACCTCCCCGTCACCATCCATGTCACCACCCAATCAAAGGCTGACATTACTACAATAACGCGCACCTCATCCAAGAGAACCTGAGGAGAGGTATCATTTTACTGAAAATATAGTATATGTGTGATCATTAAAATGCCCAATAGGGTTGCCAAGACAAACCATAGAATCCAACGTCTCATTTTTTGAAAAATTCCATTAACAAAAGTTCAAAAAAATCATATAAAATTATGTTTTTCAAATTTTCCAATAAAAAACATGTTTTTATCAATAAATTTAATATCATACATACACTATATACAATTTCTAAACCAATTTTTCATTTTATAAACAAAACTCATAACAAATGAAACAAAATTTTGTCTAATGTAAAACTTGTATTCATTGAATGATGGAAATAAACTAGTACAATGAAATTAATTATCTATGGATGATCCTAAAATACCCTAGAAGTCCCCTGTATGTACTATGTTTTGACCCACATATCCGCGTATGTGGAAGCTCTTATTTATATAACCAATTATCCGCCCTCACCAAAAATAAAACTAGCGACACTCCCTATATAGCCACTATACCTGTAGATACACAAAAATTTATGTACTTGGACATTACATTACTTTTGAATATTACTTAATACATAACAAAAACAAACACACAAGGACATTAATAGTTTAGTTTCTTCGGAAACATAGAATGTAATCTTCTAATCGTGGTGATAGATCTTCAACATCTCCAAAAAAGATCTTCCCTTTTGTTTTCTAACCTAAAACCTTTCTATAAATCCTAGGGAAAAGAAAACATATATAAGTTGAGATCAAATGATTAGTAGGGGTAGGCATGGAGAAAATTGAACAAATCATATACATTTGAACTCAAAAACATGAACATAATGATTAATCATCAAAATCTTGAGAAATGACATTAAACATAGCAGCACGTAAGGGATAGATCATAATAGAACATAAATAATCATAAAATAACAAGGGAATAAATCATGTAATTGTGTAAAACCATTAATCACATGATATTATTTCCATATTAGCCAATGCCTTGCTACCGAGACAATCTTAGTGGACAAAGTTCTTTTCTGAATCAAGTTCACTCCTCGCTCTAGTATTATATCACTGAACCGGATTAAAAAACCATTCCAACCATGTCTATCTACTGAGATATAAATCCTTACCCATTGCATTGGAGGGAGATATAGGTCCCACCCATCTCATAATGAAATAATTCTTACTTGTTCCACAACATGAACATAAATCATTCAGCATTACCCAATGTATAAAATGGGTTTCATAAACATCATCCCATCATAACATAATATATAAAAAAAGGATATCATTTCATCATAAGATAAGTGAAAAAATGTAAATAATAGATAAATTATACTTGAAACATACACATATGAAATAATTCCATGTTATATGGAAAATGGTTTTGAAAAAAAAAACTTGAAATGAATTCGTGAGAAAAATATCATTTCTTCTTTAAAATCATTTTCTTTTCAGAAAATGCCATGAAATTTTATAAGAAAAGTATTTTGTTTAAAATAGTCATTAAATATTGTATATAATTCTTCATGAAAATAATGTGTTATGAAACTGTAAAAATATGTTAAAGCAGTATGTGTTAAAAAAACATTCCTCACTTTTATCGGAAAAGTCAAAAAAGTACCCCATAAGGTAAAAAAAATACTCCTTACATACCATGTAGTAAAAGAATTTTTTTTTCAAAAAGGACATTAAACATACTTGAAACCATTTTTAGAAAATAGGGACATGGATGATAAATATAACCCCAGTAAATACTTAAAAATAAACAATCTCAGATAAAAACAAGATTGGAAATGTTATCCCTTACCTTTTGTCCAATTGCTTCTATATGTTTCTGAGACTCCAATATAGTGGGTTTAAACATAATATTAACTTGTAAAAGAATCATAATAATATTTATGATATCATATATGATTCACTTAACTCTTTATATTATCCGTTCATTTGTCAATTCCATGTTAAAATAGCATTTTGGATAAAATCGTTTCATTTATCATTCGTGTTTTGACTTGTAATTATTCATATGATTAATTAGATCATGATTAATTAATTATAGAATATAAAAAATGACTTATACATAATATATATTTAGAATATAAATATATATAATAGATCGATAAATGGATAGAAATACACCATTCATGGAGACAGTAGGTCGTACGTACGCATGAAGGTTGCTTTCATTTCTTTATTAAATTAAATAGATGTAAGTAAATAATATAAACATAAATCCAGTATCATTAATATATCATATATTTCATGATTACTTATAATATATACTTTATAATCATTCTTGAATTGTTAACATGGAAAATGAATCTCATCGCGTCGTGGAGATGGTAATCCGTACGTACGCACGATCGATGATATCATCCCATATTTATTGAATGGAATTAAAGTGGATGATATAATATCCTATAATACTTATTATAATAATCATATATAGTTATTATTTACACCATTATACCTATCCATGTAAGGTGGTTGTGGAAAACAGATTACCCCACAGCGTGGAGACGATATTTCATACGTATGCACGCACAACGATTTGGTTTTGCATAGGATGGGTAGAAAGGTGAAATAGTGTTGTTTCATATTTATAATAAAATATAATTATATACATGATATTGATGTTATTACTATATAATGAAACATTTATAGAACATGATGTAGAAGAATAAGGTAACTTGAAAGAATCAGTAGAAGTGATTACCTCTTACTTGACGCTCTTCTTTTAAACTTCCACTTAAGGTGATAGAGTTGGTCTTTTGAGAATACTAGAACCTCTATGATATAACTAGATTGTTTTTGAAGAGGAATTGGAAGGGTTTTCCAAGCTTCAAGGATCAAAAGGGTGTAAGGAGCAAAGGGAGGATGTTCCCTTTTATTAGGGATGAGTGAGGCACCTTTGGAAACCTCAAAAATATTAATTTATAATAAATTCAATCCCCACATAAAAACATAAAAAAACTCTCAAATATGACGCATAGATGATATAGGGTTGTAATAACATCAACCAATAAAAATTATACATGTTGGGAATTTATTTTAAATATTATCAATTTGATTTATCATTATTTTATCTATTTAATTTTTTTTGGTAATAAGATTCTAAATTATAAATTGTTATAAATAATTACTTATGTATTGTGAATTGTCCATAATTTTATAATTAAGTACATTTTAGACCATATAAATTTCAATTTATTATTTTTAAATTTTTTTTTCTGTGATTATTTAAAAATTTTATAACATGTTATTTTTATAAAATAACAATAGTGTCAATTTTGACATTATTCATTTATTTTACTTCAAATAAAATCCTCACAGAGGATATATTCTAACCAAAATATTTAATATATTCCTAAAATGTCATGTTTTCTATAAAATTCATCGATCACATTAAATAGTTCATATAATATTTATTTTAATATGTTAATACCATTTATCTGGTAAACCTCTTAATAAAATAATTAGTACAACATTTTCGTATAATTATTTAATATACTTATTTGTTGAATAAAAATTAAATATAAAATCCTATAATGAATATAAATATCATATATTTTATGATAATACTTTTACTCGAATTTATCATCTTAAAATCACAACAAGTATGTTGTTATATTTATTAAATTATGAAGGTGATAACTTTGGAATCATTTAAAATAAAATAATATAAGTGTCATAATATTCATTATAAGTATCCAAATGGAATCCAATTAGGCCAGTGGATTCTTTGGGATTATATATACACTACCAATAAGTTTTGGTAAGGTTTTTTGGCCTTTTTATGTGTACTATTATTTCAACAAAATTATATTATTGATTTTTCAATAAATAAATAATTTCATCATCATTAATGTATAAGCTAATAACGTAAATAAATAATTCATAAAAATTAAAAATTAATTACCACGATAAAGAAAAACATTTTTTATTTCAAATTAGTATTTATAACCGAATTTATATTCTGAATAACATTATGTTAAAAATAGTTTAATCATTAATGATTGAGTGAGACATATTTCACTTTCTTTTAAATAAAATAAATATAAGGTCTTAATCACATCAAAGTGGGTTTCAATGGATTCCATTTCGACCAAAATATGTCATAGGACTATATATAATCATCCAATTACATTAAGACAAGTGTTAGGGTAATTTTATAATATTATATTTACCCTCAATTACCCTATTTACCTTTAACTATTGTAAATAAAGTTTACCGTAGTTACTATTAATAGTTCCCAAAAATAATAAGTAGCCTATTAACATAATTTTAACATAATGATTCCACATGATTCCAAATATGGAATCCATTTTTCCAAATTCAAAACACATAAGTTGAAAAATTAATTTTAAATTAATCACGTTGTTAAGAAAACGAGTTTAAAAAGTTAAAACATTGCAAAAGATTGAAATGATTTTACTTATGAATTAAATGTAAAATAAATGATAATGAAATAAATTATTTTAAATGGTAAAAAATATTCTATTTATACTTTTAAACCATATAATATTATAATTTACCCATATAAATTATTATGACAAAAAAAGTTGTTTTTAATTAAAATATAGCATGTTTTTAATATACATTAAAATATGAATGTTTTCAAAATTATATGAAAATTTTATACAAAGTAAAGTTTTATATCCATTCTAAAAATAATAATTTTATTTTTTCAAATTGAACTTATAAAAATGTCAAAAAATAGATTTAATATGGGTGTGCCATCAAAAGGCATGAAAACTGCATTTTTTTAAAAATACTAATTTTACTTGAATTTTTTTTGGTCTCATACCATGTTCTAGATAATGTTTAAGATTAATAATAATGTTATAAAATTCAAAATTTAGTAAATAATATTCATAATGTCTAGTCCATAATAATATTATAACAATATATCGTGGTTTTAGTGAAACCCGTTATTTTGTACAACACACGCTATCGGGGAACGTCGTGATTGCGTGTAATGCAAGCCAAGTCAAGTTTGCGTGTAGTGAAAGACTCCTTTGTTGTATCATATAACAAAATCCAACCATATTTCATTTATACATTTTATATATATTTATATACAATCAATGTTGCGTTAAATAACTACTATCAAACAAACTTGAAAATGTGTTTAACACGATCCAAGATTAGTGTTGCATATACTGAAAGCTAATATGGTGTTGCATATAACACAATTTAGTCTTGGTTTAGCGTAATATAGATGATATGAACGAAATTAAAATGAATATAACTTAAAAAATCTCAGGGTGTTATATTCTACCCTCCTTAAAATGAATTTTTCCCTCTAAAGTCGTCAGGGTTATAAATGGTTTACTACTTGAATGTTTCATTCTTAAAAAACCCACATCTTAAAAGGAAAATAAAGCATAATTTTAAAATGTAATGTAAGAAATGTAACAGTTACCCAGATTAACTCATCACTGGGTTTCCACATAGGAGAATATAGGTGGAAATATGGATATTGAAGAAAAATCTAACCATTAAGTTCTGATGGAGAGTGGTAGAGGACATGGCTATGAAAAAACCACCATTCACAAAGCCATAAATTTACGATGATCTAAGGGACCATATGATTCATCGTATATGAGGAAACTTGGATAATATTTTTGGTTTTCAAGATCATTTCCATGAAGTTTAAGAATTTTAATTATAAGAAATACTTACATTTTTTCGGTATAATCTCACCGTTGTTCGTGCCTTGAACAATTTCCACTTCATATCTTAATGAAATGAAGTCAAATTTGTCAGTCTTGAAGTGTTAGTAAATCATGTGATAGAATGATGGGTCATTCCATCTATGTCAAACATAAGGATAACAAAATATATCATATATCCATAAGTCCATCTATGGTGAGGATAATAGTATATTATTCCAAAAATGGAATTCTACTTCATTTGTCATATTGCTTAATAAAATAAAACATGTTTCTATTAACCAGGGACTTTGTGTAGGCTAGAGGCAGGTGATAAAGGCATGGAACACTTCAGTTTTGGGTTTGATTCCCACAACCATTTCCAACGCGACGGGTTGTCTCTCATCCTGTAGGTTGTCCTTTTTTCTAAAACTAATTTATTATAACCTTCCGTTAATAATATCGAAAATTTATAGCCTTAAAAAATACTAACCTATGTCCAACATAATCCATTCCAATATTTAGGCACATCCAAAATACTTCTTTCCAATCACATATTATAGTGAAAATCATTACCAGAGAGGTCATACAACAAGCATGTGAATACCGTCTTTTATCCCCCATATATCATAATATATATCTTGTTGATCACATTCAAAACATGTGAATACCATAATCATTTATTCTTACCATAGAACCATAGTGAAAACATGAATGTTGTCAAACATTTACTCTATCGACATACCAAAATCCCAAAATTTATACATTCTTAAACCATGATATAACATTGCCCTTATATCAGTCATGAGCTCATGAATACTATCAAACATTTCATTTTCTCTTTATCCCTTCATCATGCACATATCATCTTATCTCCAAAAATATTTCCATCACTTTTCATTGTTACCGGTACCGTATTCTTATGGAAAACCATAATTGACCAATTCATAGATATTCCAATATACCATAATAGTACCTCAACAACATTATTCTTGAATACCAATACATAAAAATTCAATCCATCCTCTTTAATTATTTTCATGGAATAAGTCCTTAAATGATTTAGAAGTAACCTCTTAGGTCAGCGCATTAGGTTGGGTAATGTCCATGTTCTCCACATATAAGACATTGAACTCCATAACAGTCTGTCACTCTATGACCCTTCTTCCCACACAGATAACATCTTCCCCTTCATTTGATTTATTCATCAGGTTTCTTCTTCCCTTCTTTAGAAATATCAATCTTCTGTTCTCTATGCTCCTCACCAGTCGAACATGCATAAAAGTCCCTCTTCCTCTTATTTGATGAAATAGGAATACAAAAAAAGTTCACCTTGTTAATCATATATCGTGATGACTGATAGGACCTTATCATAATATCTCTCTTTCTAGGGATTATGAAATTTTGTTTCTCATAATCACCAATTTTTCCATTGGATTCATTGTTGACCCAATTCCTTCTGGTTACCTCCATTGACTAAAACCTAATACCATGGTGTAAGAAATAGTTAAAATAATGAGGAACCACATAATTATAAAATTTCACTTATGGGATGTCAAACATATCACACATTCTTTAATCATTTACAACTTAGGTTCACCCTAGGTTATTCATAATCGTCACAATAATTCCAGGACAGTAACCTATAGTTATACTAAACCTTAGGGACATCCCTAGACATACCTTAGAAATACCCTTAGGGATTTCACTAAAGTTTTTGCATCCTAGTTTCAAAAGGTTAACTAAACAATTCCACTTATACCAACTGTAGAGACCCCAAACATGACGTACATGGACATTACATTACTTTTGAGGATTACTTAATACATAACAATAACAGACACACAAGGACCGTAATCATTTACTGTTTTTGGAAAATCAGAATATAATATTCTAATCATGGTGAAAGATCTTCAACATCTCCCATAAAGATCATCCCCATTTGTTTTCTTACCTAAAACCGTCCTTTAAATCCTGGGGAAAAGAAAACATATAACGGGTGAGCTCAAATGCTTAGTAAGGGTAAGAATGAAGAAAATAGAACAAATCATATACATTTGAACTTAAATACATGAATATAATGATTAAACATCAATATATTGATCAATGACATTAAACATTGTAGTAAGTAAGGCATAGGTCATAATGGAACATCAATCATAATAAAATAGCATCGGAATAAATTATGTAATTGTGGAAAAACATTAAGCACATGATATGATTTCCATAGTAGCCAAGGCATTGCTGCTGAGACACTGTTAGTGGACAAAGCCCCTTTCTGAATCGAGTTCACTCCTCATTCCTGTCTTTTAACACTAAATTAGATTAACTTACCATTCCATCAATGTCTATCTAATGAGATATAAATCATTACCCAATTCATTGGAGGGATATATAGCTCCCACCCATCTCATAATGAAATCATTCTTACTTGTGCCACAACATGAACATATGTATTTCATCATTACCCAAAGTATAAAATGGGTTTCATAAAAATCATCCCATCATAACATAATCCATAAAAAAAATGGATATCATTTCATCATGAGAATAGTGAAACCATGTAAATCATATAGACATTATACTTGAAATATACACATACGAAATAATGCCATCTTATATGGAAAATGGTTTTGATAAAACACTTGAAATAAATTCTTGAGGAAAATATCATTTCTTCTTGTAGATCATTTTCATTACACCAAATGCCATGAAATTTTAAAAGAAAATTATTAATATTTTAAATAGTAATTAAATATTGTACAGTAAGCTTAATTAATATAATTCTTTATGGAAACGTATAAAACTGTTCATGTCGTATGTGATAAAAAACATTCTTCTCGAACGTTTGTGGTAAATGTCAAAAAACGTACCTCATAATGTAAAAAAATGAATATTCCATAAATACCATGTAATAAAAGTCAAAAATGGGTAAAAAGGACTTTAAAAATTAATGAAACAATTTTTATAAAATAGGGACATGATTGATAAATATAACCCAAGTAAATACTTATGAATAAACAATCTCGGATAAAAACGAGATTAGATAAGTTATCCCTTACCTTTTGTCTAATTTTTTTCATTTGTGTCCGAGACTCCTGTATAGTGGGTTTAAACATATTATTAACTTGTAACAGAACCATAATAATATTTATGATATCATATATTATTAACTTACGACTTTATATTATCCGTTCATTTGGCAATTCCATTTTATAGCAGCGTTTTGGGTAAAATCATTTCATTTATCATCTGTGTTTTGACTTGTAATTATTCATATGATTACATTGATCATGATTACTTAATTACATAATATAAAACATGATTTATACATAATATATATTCATAATATAGATATATATAATAGATCGATAAATGGAAATAAATACACCGTTCATGGAGACGGTAAGCCGTACGTACGCATGAACATTGTTTTCGTTTCATTATTAAATTTAATATATGTAATCAAATAACATATACATAAATACAGTATCATTAATATGACATATATTTCATGATTATTTATTATATATACTTTATAATCATTCTTGAATTGATAACATGGAAAATGAATCTCATCGCATCGTGGAGACGGTAATCCGTACGTACGCACGAGCGATGATATCGTTCCCATATTTATTGAATTGAATTGTTGTGGATGATATTATATCATATAATCAGTATTATAATAATCATATATAGTTATTTTTTACACCATTATACCCGTACAATTAAGGTGGTTGTGGAGAATAGATTACACAACAACGTGGAGACAGTATTCAGTATGTACTCACGAGCGGTGATTTCGTTTTGCGTAGGATGTATAGAAGGTGAAATAGGTTTTTTTAATATTTATAATAACATATAATTATATAAGTAATACTGATGTTATTAATTTACATTGAAACAACTTAATAAGACGACGTATAAGCTTATGGAAACTTGAAAAAATTGGTAGAAGAGATTACCTCTTCCTATACGCACTTCTTTTAAACTTCTTCTTAGGGAACTAGATTTAGTCTTTTGAGAAGACCTGAACCTCTATGATAAAACTGGATAGGATGATAAGAGGAATTGGTAGGGTTTGGCCGAGCATCAAGGCTCAATAGGGTGTAAGCAGGAGAGGGAGGATCTGCCCTTTTATAAGGGAGGTGAGGGGCATCTTTAGAAAGAAAAAAAATATTAATTTATAATAAATTTCAACCCCAAATAAAAACATACAAAATGACTCAAATAAAAATCTTAGAAGATTCATGGTTGTAATAACCTCAACCAATAAATTTTTTACGTGTTGGAAATTTATTTTAAACATTATCAAATTAATTTATCCTTATTTAATCAATTTAAATTTATTTATGGTAATAAGATTCAAAATTTTAAATTGTTATAAATAATTACTTATGTGTTTTGAATTTTCCATAATTGGATAATTTATGACATTTTAGACCATATAAATTTCCATTTATAATTCATAAATATATTTGTGATTTTTAAACAATTTTATAATATGTTATTCTTATAAAATAATAATAGTGTCAATTTTGAAATTATTCATTTATTTTAATTAAAAAAAATATACATAGGGGATATATTCTAACCAAAATGTTTAATAGATTCCTCACATTCCAAATTTGTCTAGAAAATTTGCGGATCACAACAAATAGTTAATATAATATTTATATTAATATTTATAAAACCATTTATTTGGAATATCTCTTAATAATATAATTAGTACAATTTTATTGTAGAATTAGTTAATATAATTATTTTTAGCATAAATATTAAAAATTAAATCATATGATGATTATATAAATTATAGATTCCATGATAATACTTTTACTCTAATTTATCATCTTAAAATCCAAACATGTAAATTGTTTTATTTATTAAATTATGATGGTGACAACTTTGAAATCCTTTAAAAAAATAATATAATTGTCATAATCTTCATTATAAGGATCTAAATGGTCACCAATTAGGTCATTGGATTCATAGGGTTTATATATACCCTACCAATATGTCTTGGTCAGGTTTTTGGGCCTTTTTATGTGTATTATTTTATGAATTAAAACTCTATTATTGATTTTTCGCTTAATAAATAATTTCTGCATCATTAATGTATAAGCTAATAAAGTAAATAAATAATTCCTAAAAATTACAAATAAATTACCATGATAATTAAAAAAATTTCTCTTTCAAATGAGTATTTATAATAGAATTTATATTCTACATAACCTTATATTAAAAATAATTTAATTATTAATGTTTGAGTGAGACATATTTCACTTTCTTTTAAATAAAATAAATTGAAGGTATTAATCACATCCATGTGGATTCCAATGGATTCCAATTCGACAATTACATTAAATAGGACGAAATATAATCATCCAATTATATTAATACAAGTGTTAGGGTAATTTTATAATATTATATTTACCCTCAATTACCTGATTTACCTTTAACTATGGTAAATAAAATATATCTTAGTTACTATTCATAGTGTCAAAAAATAAAAAGTAGTCTATTAACATAATTTGGATCTACTGATTCCAAATATGGAATCCATTTTTCTTAATTCAGAACACAGATGTTGCAGAAATTAATTTAAAATTAATCTCGTTGTTAAGAAAACAAGTTTTAAAAGTAAAAAATTTGGAAATGATTGAAAGGATTTTACCTATGAATTCAATGTAAAATCATTGATAATGACATAAGTTTTATTAAATGGTAAAAATATATTATATTTATACTTTAAACCCATTAAAAATTATAATTTAGCCATATAAATTTTTATGATTAATAAAGTTGTTTTTAATTAATATATATTGTGGTTTTAGTATTCAATAAACTATGAAAGTTATCAGATTAATATGAAAAAATTATCCAAACTAAATTAATATATCCTGATCCAAATAAGAATTTTATTTTGTAAAATTGATCTTATAAACATGTCAAAAACTATATTTATGTGGTTGCTCCATCAAAAGGCTTCAAAACTACATTTTTTAAAAAATATTTTTTTACCTTTAAAATTTTTTTCTTCTCATTCCATGTTGTAAAAATTGTGTAATATGAATAAAAATGTTATTCAATTAAAAATGTAGTTAATAATATTCATAAAGTCTTATCTATAACAATATTATAACAATATATTTTTGTTTTAGTAAAACCTGGTATTGCGTACATTACACGCTATTGAGGAAGGTTGTGATTGCGTGTAATGCAAGCCAAGTCAAGGTTGCGTGTAGTCCAAGAATCCTTTGTTGTTGAGTATAAAAAAAATCCAACCGTATTTCATTTATAGATTGAATATATATATATATACACTCAATGTTTCGCTAAATAACAACTATCAAACAAACATGCAATTGTGTTTAACACGATCCATGATTAGTGTTGCGTATACTGCAAGCTAATACGGAGTTGCATAGAGTGCAAGATAATCTTGGGGTATCGTATAACAGAATATATGAAAGAAATTAAAAATAATTTATATTATAAAATCTCGGGGTGTTACAATACCTAAAAGGGGGTACCAACCCATCTAATAGGGGATGGTAAAGAACCATCACTATATCAACTAAAAGAAACTTGTGAACCCATAATGGTTATAAAAATATTATGTAAGTAGGAGGAACTCACACATGTTACTCAACTCACCACACATGTAACACACCAGGTAAATAAAGAATATGACATTTTCATATTTATCCATATTTGTGAATAAAATATTAATATGACTTTAAAGGCGACGCTATGCTCAATGGCGTACCCAACACGCAACAACGAGTTTCTTGGGAATCTTACCGTGCACTGTAATAATAAAATAATATTATTTTAAATGGTAGTTAACATGTAGCCGTTGTATTGGCGGGAATGGATAGAAATAACTAAAATATGATTATATATGTTTTTAAATGTTTTTACATTTATCCAATAAAAGATAAAGGCTTAAAATACGGAAAGAATTCAATTTTAGGCGTATATGCCATAGTTTTCACTAAAGGTTCACTTATCACCTTTTGATGACGAACCGTCATTAAATATAGTTTTGTTTACTCTTATACATTATATTGGAACAAATAAATCTCTTCTTAATAATTGGGACACCAAAATTTACTTTGTGTAAATTTTTGGTATCTTTCCGATAAAGTTCATTTTTTATGAATAGTCTAAAATGTTGTATTTTAATTCAAATCCTCTTTTAATATAATATATTTATATGATTAGAATATCTTTTGAATTGGCTTTAAAGTGAAATTATAATATATTTTTACCATTAAATCCAATAGTGGTCATTGGAATTAATTTCACTTTGAAATCAGACTTAAACTAGTGTCAATCTCTTGATACTTATTATTTCATGAAAACACGCTGTTTTCTCTGACAGCGCGAATTAATTATTAAATTAATTAATGTGACTTATATGTTATGAATTTTTCAAAATAGACTTCATTTTTTAATTCGTAATATCAAATATAGATTAGGGTGAATTTTTGGGATTTTTCTGAAAAACTTCAATTTTTGATGAATAGTGGAACCACTAAGTGGTACTTATAAAAACTGATTTTTCCATTTAAATAAAATTTTTCCATCTTTGTGTTTTTAATTTCAAAAATACGACATACATGGTTGTAATTAAGATGTAAAATGTGGTTCAATGGGATAAAAATAATTTTTTTGGTGAATAGTAACTTCTAAGTTTTTAATCGCGATTAGAGGTAATTAGTGTAGTTTATGGTAGGAATAATGTTTTAATAAAATGAAATGACCTAGAAACATGTCCTACCCTAATTGGATGTTTCATGGCCGAGCAAGACAGTCCATGGGTCAACTTGGGCACCCCATGGAGCCACTTTGGTTGGGAAATGACATAAATATCTTTTTATTTAATGTTAAAGTAAAAATGACACAAAATGAGATGTTTTACTAATACAATTTTTACATGGGGTTATACAAGTCATATTTTTTACTATAAATAGTCATTGGAAAGAAAAAAATATTTCCTACATCATAGTTTTTTTTTTTATAATTTTTAGACATTATATAAATTAAATTATTTATGACATCATGATGATGCAGTGATGACCTCATTATTTAGCGATTTAAATAAAATGGAACGATAATGTAATATCTAATACCTACACATGTCCAAAACCTATTGTATGATTCAATTTAGAACCCTTATCACCGTACCCTCGAAATACATCAATGTGGGACCTTTAAAATCCGAAACTCTTTTGAAAATAAAGTAACATTTTGTAACTTTACAAGAGTGCCTCTTCTCTCCTCTTATAAAAGGCCCCCATCTCTACCTCATTACCCACACTCCCAAAGCCATTGGCTCGGCCAAACCCTGCCAATTTTGTCTCTCAACTTCCCTCTCTTAATCCTTGAAGCCTCACTTTGGGCATAATTCTTCCCAAGGAATCCTTTGATCTCAAACAAAAGGGAGTTACCCGATTTAAAGGTAATGTCTTCACTTGTTTACTTTTGTTTTATTTTTCTTCTCCAACCCCATAAACTATTATTATTAATTTATTTTTTAACAAATATAGTATATTTAATATACTAGGACATTTTTATAATAATTATTCAAGCTACACATACACACACCTACATCTAATGGTTAAAGAACATACTATTTCTGTGGATGGCGAATTTCTGTCTCCTGAAACGATGATTGTTCAACATTCTTCTAACACCTTCAAATGTAGCCATTAAGATGACACTATATTTATATATGATATCTAATATGTTTATGTATTACTTAAGCTTATGTATTTTTGATTTATGGCATACCTTTATGGTTTCCATTATGCGTAAACGTGATATCTTCAGTTAAAGAAGTGCGGACTACCGCCCCCTCAAAGTGATTTGATTTGTTAATACCATATGTTGTACGTATAAAGGATATATTTAATGATATTATATATGATAAAATACTGGAATTAAAATCCTATTATGTATCATTATGTTTTAATTTCATTAAACATGAAATAGAAATGGAATTAGCGTTTATACGTACGTACGGCTTACCGTCTCCATGAACGGTACATTTCATTTCATATCTCAAAATGTTATGTAATATTTTAAGTACATATATATAATGGATATATATGTAATATATTAAATATAAATTATGGATATCATTTTGGAAATATAACATATATATATCTCTCTCATTTTGTTTTAATTCCATTAATATGACAAAGAAATGAAAGTAGCGTTCATGCGTACGTACAGCCTACCGTCTCCACGAACGGTGCTTTTAGTTTTTTATCTCAAATGATATGGAATAGTATAAAATGAATATTTACTGGATATATATGATATTTTAATCATTAATACTATTCTGGAAAGTATTTACTTATAACTATATGGGCAATCTTTTTTCAAACAAGTTCATTTTTGACTCATGTACCAAACATCGGCAAAAACGTCTGATATGAACTAACATTATTAAACAATTAATATAACATTATAATATGTGATATGAAGAGAATAAGAATCTCTAAAGTTGGTACATAGGTAATTATTAATTGACCAATGTTTATTATTCATGAATATAAAGAAATGAGCAAGACAAGTTGGACTTGAGGTAAGGGATCCTACTCCTCTCTTTTTAAGTACACTCTTTTATGTCATTCCTTCTATGCTCATCTTCCGTGTTATTGGGATGTAATTTTATATTACTCTTCCTGCAATTTTTATGTTCATATTATGAGAGACCTTATTCTCTCTCATCAATCCATTTTGGATGTTTTGAGTGGCGCTGTTAGGCTGCCGAATTTTCGTAAGAGTTCTAACCTCTCTCTTTCTCTTTAAGTACTCTCCTTTATGTCACTTCTTTTAAGATCCTCTCTGTTATGATGGGGATGTTATTTTATATTCGTCATTCTGTAAATTTTATTGTAATGTGATGAGATACCCTATTTGATCTCATCAATCCCTTTTTGGATGTTTTAAGTGGCGTCGTTAGGCTGCTGAGTTTTCGTAAAAGATTTTTCATCTCACTTTTATTCCTTTGAGATTTATGCTACATTTGCCAAAATTTCTTTTGAGTGGTGTATGTACTGACCATTATTTTACTCATTTTGTAATATTATTTTATTTATGAGTATTTACATCAATTTTGTATTTCCCTTCTTTCACGGGGCGTATGTTTTGAAAGAGACCCATGTCGGTAAGGGAACCTTTCACCCTCCTCTTTTTAAAAGACATATTTTGTTATGTCTTTTAATTCACAAAATATTATTTTGGGATATGTTATTTTATATCCTTATTGATGTAAATTTTATGTCCAAGTGATGAGATACCGTTTTATATCTCATCAACTCTTTTTTCTGAATTTTGAAGTGACGCCGTTAGGCTGTCAAATTTTTGCAAGGGAACTTCTTACCCCAATATCAATTCTTTGGGATAAACTTGTACACCTTGAATATGTCGTTATATGATTATATGTGAATGTCATCTGATTGTGTTACACTTAATATCAACTTATATTTCATGTATTCGTTTGTCACACATAGTTATGTAAATGATTTATCCTTAATCCAAGGATATCGTCTTTGTATGGGACTTCATCTCAATCTCCTTTCATTGAGGCATATTTTGTTATATATAGAACATTCTTTTATACGGTGTATAAACCCCTTTGACTTTTACATTTATCCAAAACGAATCTTTTTATACAAAGCGTTTTACGAAATGACAAAAGGGAATGTTTTTTTCGTACGTATATGGCAACAACGACTTCTCCACCGCCATGACCATTATTTGAGTTTCGGCTTCCTCTACAAGCCATACCTTCTTTTTAAAAGAAAATTAAATACCATGTTTTACTTTTCTTTTATTTTGGTATTGAAAATGGTTTTAATAATGTATTTATATCAATGTGTTGTATTGATATCTTGTTATTGAAATGTGGAAATGTTATGTTTCCTTTATGCATGTTTTATGTGATAAGAATATGTTATGGTTCTTGGACATTGTTATGAAGACGGGTGGTTCTGTGATAAACTAAGGGCGGGTGAGCCCGATATATCTCTCCAATGCATTGGGTAACGTGAAGGAGTGAAATGTTAATGTTTCTCCGAAGAGATTTTGGGAATATACTGTGGTGGGTATTCCAAACATAACCAAGAGGGTTACTCCCTACGTAAGAATGTTATGAATGCCTCAAGTTACCTTTATGTCATATTATTTTTATGATTTATTCATGATTTTATGAGGTATGTTAAAGTGCATATGTTTTATGGGTAAATTATGATTTCATTCTTATGTGTATATGAACTCATGTTCCCTTTCCATATTTTTATAACCCTTACTGAGCTTTTTATGCTCATCCCAGATTTCTGAAATGTTTCTCATAGGTCAAGGGTAAGGTACATGATGTGATGATAGTTTCAAGGATGTGTCAATAAAGAATCCTTATTTTATTTTAAATAGGTTTCCATTGATGGGAAGAATGAATACTTCCTTTTATGTAACCACTTTGTTTAAATGTGGAATGTAATGCCAGTTTCATGATCTAATTTTCTAAAACTCTAAACCTGAAAAGATCCTCAATGTGTAATCTTGTAATAACTCAATATTATGTAAGGATTAAGACTGGGGCGTTATAGTTGGAATCAAAGGTCGGTTTAGATAACTTTAGAGGTTAGGGTATTCTTTAAGCATAAGTGGCATTACCATAATGGTTAGGATTTCAGAAAGAGTCCTAGTTTAAGATAAAGTGAATGAGTAAGTATATCAAAGTGTTTATCTTCCTCATTATTACATGATGATTTTTTTTGATATACTCACACCGAAGTTTTTGGTTTTAGTAAATGGTTGGATCTAGCAGGCACCAAAGTAACAGTGGATGTGATGGAAACTGTGATAGTTTTTTGAGCAAGAAACTGATTGATATGGGAGCTACAATGAGAACTCTTGTGATTATCCTCAACCAACTATCTGGAGTAATTATTGACCACCTAAACCTTGGAGATTTCTCTAAGGCATCATATATGTGAGAAACAAATCCCTACCGAAGTACATGTAATAATCATAAAGGTATGTGTGTTCAAAAACCAATGTGTCAAATATGTGGAAGGAAACACCTCGGAAAATGTTTCAAAGGGACATAAATATGCTATAGATGTGGAAATGAAGTTCATAAATAAAGAACTTTCCTTGGAAAAAGGAAGCATCCAGTTGACTCGAGGAAAGGGAATGAAGTTCTTTCTGTGGGATCAATTGAATGTTTTAAATGTGGTGTGCATGGTCATTGTGGAAACACATGTCCTATGAAAAATATTCGTGAATGGGATCACCAAGAGAGTACAAATGTTCGTTTACCAATACCTAATTCCATTCTGATTGAGGACGATGAAACTGACAATGACCAATCAAAGGTATGTATTATTTCACGACTATTGCTTTCCAATTTTGGAATCTTAGGATATGATTCATGATTTTGTTTGTAGGAAAGAGGTATTTCGGAATAAGTTGGAAATGAATGGTTAATGGATCATGAAGAATGTTGAATGAGTAAGATGTCAACATATAAGGGCTTCAATAGTTATGGTGAAATTCTTAAGTGTATTAAGTCTCTTTTGATGATGGGGTTATATTAGAAGACTTTTTATATTTTGTGTAACCCTGATTTTTAATATATGAATTTTTTTTCAAGGAATAGCTATCTTTTCTTTTGTGGACATAGTTGTAAAGAACCATTTGGGTTTATATAATCTTTACTATTGAGGTAATTATGGGTTACTATAGGTTATGATTGAATTGAAAGGCATGAGATAAAATTGAGGTTAAATTATGTTATTGTTATTTTTGATGATTTTATTCATTTTTTGGGAATGATTTGAAAATTATATAGTTTTGGAAAAAGAACAACACGCAGACCGTGTGACTACCCGTCGCGTCGGACAAAGCTGCGGGAATCGAACCCACAACCAAAGTGCGACTGGTATTTATCGCCTACCACTGGACTACATGAAATCCCTGGTTAGTTTGACTGATTATTTTTAGTTATATGATTATATGAATTAAGAGTAAGTCGATTTTGGGTCATTTATGAAAATAATTAACCTATCATGGAGGATATGTGATTAGGTTAATTACTTTTCAATACGAGACTTTAGGAGAAACTGATGTTGTTTGGAGATAAATGTTACGATTTAACTTGGAAGTATATGTGAATAAATCCTTCAAATATTTGGGTTTCAATATTATATTGGTTTACATTGAATAATTTTAGGGACAAATTGTTTATCGGATGGTCCTCGTTGAACTTTGGGTTTTGTTGGACAAATTTTGGAGATTAAGCATAGATTTTCTTTTTAAACGGTTATCCTTTTCTAGATTATCTGACTTTGTACTAACCTTTTTTGTTTTGGATTTGGATAAAGCCTAAAGACATGGTAATTATATAGTTCTCTTTTGTCTATTAGGTGATTCTCTAGATGTTGATTATAGTACTCTTAATGCGAACAAGTCTCCCTAAATACTCGACTTTAGGAAAAAAAATATGAGTTTGATTAAGGAATCTAGTAAAAGTTGAAAGGCAACATGATAAGTGATTATGTTTCCTTATGAATAAATTCCTCAATAAAAATTAACTTAAAACAAAAATGTTGTCTATTAACATTTCGTACTGGGGAATCGAATACCGTTTAACCCATCACAAGTTTGTGATTTTCTTATGGTTAACTTTCTCCTATACATGTTTACTATCACTCTCCCTCAAGAACATGACCCTTTGCTTTTTCTTCCATGTCCATGTTTTTCTACATTGAATCCTGGTATGGGTTATCTTGGGTGACCTCTGTACTTATCTTCCTTTATTTTAAAGTGATTGTTTTACTGACTCTTGTTCCGATGTGGTACTTTCAAGGATGTTTCCAAGCTCAATTTTATAAATTGCGAGGATGCAATTCCCAAAAGGGGGGAAGGATGTAACACCCTAGGTAAATAAAGAATATGAAAATTTCATATTTATCCATATTTGTGAATAAAATATTAATATGACTTTAAAGGGTATGCTATGCTCGATGGCATACCCAACACGCAACAACGAGTTTCTTGGGAATCTTACGTTGCACTCTAATAATAAAATAATATTATTTTAAATGGTAGTTAACATGTAGCCGTTGTATTGGCGGGAATGGATAGAAATAACTAAAATATTATTATACATGTTTTTATATGTTTTTACATTTATCCAATAAATGATAATGGCTTAAAATATGGAAAAAATGCAATTTTAGGTGTGTATGCCCTAGTTTTCACTAAAGGTTCACTTATCGCCTTTTGATGGAGATCCGTCATTAAATAGAGTTTTGTTTACTCTTATAAATTATATTGGACCAAATAAAACTCTTCTTAAGAATTGGGACATCAAAATTCACTTTGTGTAAATTTTTGGTATCTTTCCGATAAAGTTCATTTTTTTAATGAATAGTGTAAAATGTTGTATTTTAATTCAAAACCTCTTTTTAATCTAATTTATTTATATTATTAGATTATCTTTTGAATTGTCTTTAAAGCGAAATTAGAATATATTTTTACCATTAAATCAAATAGTGGTCGTTGGAATTAATTTCACATTGAAATCAGACTTAAACTGGTGTTAATCTTTTGATACTTATTGTTTCATAAAAACAGGCTATTTTCTCTGACAGCAGGAATTGATTATTAAATTAATTAATGTGAATTATATGTTTTGAATTTTGTAAAATAGACTTCATTTTTGAATTCGGAATATAAAATATAGCTTAGGGTGAATTTTTGGGATTTTTCTGAAAAACTTCAATTTTTGATGAATAGTAAAACCACAAAGTGGTACTTATAAAAACTGATTATTCCGTTTAAATGAAATTTTTCCATCTTTGTGTTTTGAATTTAAAAAATCCGACATAAATGGTTATTATTAAGAAGTAAAATTTGGTTCAATGGGATAAAAATAATTTTTTGGTGAATAGTAACTTATTATGTTTTTAATCACGATTAGAGGTAATTAATGTAGTTTATGGTAAGAATAATGTTTTAATAAAATGAAATGACCTAGAAACATGTCCTACACTCCTTGAATGTGCCATGGCCGAACAAGGCAATCCATGGGTCAACTTGGGGACCGCATGGAGCCACTTTTGTTGGAAAATGACATAAATATCTTTTTTATTTAATGTTAAAGTAAAAATTACACAAACATGAAATGTTTTACTAAAACAATTTTTACATGGGGTTATACAAGTCATATTTTTTACTATAAATAGTCATTTAAAATCTAATAATATTTCCTACATCATAATATTTTTTTATAATTTTTAGACATTAAATAAATTTAATTATTTACGACATCATGATGATGCATCGATGACCTCATTATTTAACGACTTAAAAAAATGGAACGAAAATGTAATATCTAAGACATAAACATGTCCAAAACCTATTGGATGAGTGGATTTCGAACCCTTATCACCTTATCCTCGAAATAAATCAATGTCGGACCTTTAAAATCTGATACTCTTTGGAAAATAAAGTAACATTTTGTAACTTTACAAGAGTGCCCCTCCTCTCCTCTTATAAAAGGCCCCCACCTCTACCTCCTTACCCACACTCCCAAAGCCTTTGGCTCGGCCAAAACCTTCCCATTTTGTCTCTCCACTTCCCTATCTTACTTCTTGAAGCCTCACTTTGGGCAGAAGGCTTCCCAAGAAAGCATTTGAGATCAAACCAAAGGGAGTTACCCGATTTTAAGGTAATCTCTTCAATTGTGTCCTTTTGTTTTATTTTGCTTCTCCAACCCCCTAAACTCTTTTTATTAATTTATTTTGTAACAAATACAGTATCTTAAATATACTAGGACATTATTATAAGAAGGATTTGTGCTTCACTTACACACAACTACATCTAATTGTTAAAGAACATACTGTTTCCGTGGATGGCGAATTTCTCTCTCCCGAAACGATGATTGTTCAACATTCTTCTAACACCTTCAAAGGTGGCCATTAATATGCCACTATATTTATATATGATATCTAATATGTTTATGATTTACTTAAGCATCTGTATTTTTCATTTATGTCATACCTTTATGATTTCCATTATGGGTAAACGCGATATCTTCATTTGTGGAAGTGCGGACTACCGCCCCCTCAAAGTGATTTGATTCGTTAATACCATATGTGGTACATATAAAGGATATATGTAATGATATTATATATGATAACATACTTGAATTAAAATAATACTATGTATAATTATTTTTTAATTCCATTAAATATGAAATAGAAATGGATGTAGCGTTCATGCGTACGTACGACTTACCGTCTCCATGAACGGTACATTTCATTTCTTATCTCAAAATGCAGTGTAATATTATAAGTACATATATATAATGGATATATATGTTATATATTACATCTAAATTATGGATATCATTCTGGAATTATAACATATATATATCTCTCTCATTTTGTTTTAATTCCATTAATATGAAAAAAATGAATGTAGCGTTCATGCGTATGTACGGCCTACCGTCTCCATGAACGGTGCTTTTAGTTTTTTATATAATAATGATATGGAATAGTATAAAATTAATATTTACTGGATATATATGATATTTTAATCATTAATACTATTCTGTAAATTATTTACTTATAACTACATGGGCAATATTTTTTCAAACAAGTTCATTTTTGACTCATGTACCAAACATCGGCAAAAACGTCTGATATGAACTAACAATATTAAACAATTATTATAACATTATAATATGTGATATGAACTGAATAATAATCTCTAAAGTAGGTACTTAGGAAATTATAAATTGACCAAAGTTTATTATTCAGGAATATAGAGAAACGAACAAGACAATTTGGACTTGAGGTAAGGGATCTTACTCCTCTCTTTTTTTAAGTACACTCTTTTATGTAATTCCTTATAAGATCATATTTCTTTTTATTGGGATGTTATTTTATATTAATCTTAATGTAATTTTTATTATCATATTATGAGAGACCTAATTCTCTCTCATCAATCCATTTTGGAAGTTTTGTGTGGCGCCGTTAGGCGGCCGGATTTTCGTAAGAGATCTAACCTCTCTCTTTCTCTTTATGTACTCTCTTTTATGTCACTTCTTTTAAGCTCTTATTTGTTATGATGGGGGATGTTCTTTTATATTCCTCATTCTGTAAATTTTATTTTAATGTGATGAGATACCCTATTTGATATCATCAATCCATTTTTGGAAGTTTTAAGTGGCGTCGTTAGGCTGCCGATTTTTCGTATTGGATTTTTCATCTCACTATTATTCCCATGAGATTTAGGCTACATTTTCCATAATTTCCTTTGAGTGTTGTATGTACTGAACATTATTTTAATAATTGTGTAATTTTATTTCATTTATTAGTATTTACATCAATGTTGTATTGTCCTTCGTTCACGGGACGTATGTTTCGAAAGATTCCCATGTCAGTAAGGGAACCTTTCACCCTCCTCTTTTTAAAAGACTTATTTTTTATGTCTTTAAATTCACATAATATTATTTTGTGATATGTTCTTCTATAAACTTATTGATGTAAATTTTATGTCCAAGTGATTAGATTCCCTTTTTATCTCTCATCAACTACATTTCTGAATTTTGAGGTGACGCCGTTAGGCTGTCTAATTTTAGCAAGGGAACTTCTAAACCCAATTTCCATTCTTTGGGATAAACTTGTACACCTTGAATATGTCGTTCTATTATTATGTGTGAATGCCCTCTGATTGTTTTACACTTAATACCCACTTATATTTAATGTATTCGTTTGTCACGCATAGTTATGTAACTGATTTATCCTTAATCCAAGTATACCGTCTTTGTATGGGACTTCGTATCAATCTCCTTTCATTGAGGCATATTTTGTTTTATACACAACCTTCTTTTATACGGTGTAAAAACCCCTTTTAATTTTACGTTTATCCAAAAGGAATCATTTTATACGAAGCGTTTTACTGAATGACAAAAGGGAACGTTTTTGGCGTACGTATGCGGCGACAAAGACTTCTCCGCCATCGTGACCATTATTTGAGTTTAGGCTTCCTCTACAAGGCATACCTTCTTTTTAAAAGAAAAATAAAAACCATTTTTTACTTTTGTTTTATTTTGGTATTGAAAATGGTTTTCATAATGTATTTATATCAATGTGTTGTATTAATATCTTGTTATTGAAAGGTGGAAATGTTATGTTTCCTTTATGCATGTTTTATGTGATAAGATTATGTTATGGTTCTTGGGAATTTTTATGAAGACGGGTGGTTCCGTGATAAACTAAGGGCGGGTGAGCCTGATATAGCTTTCCAAAGCATTGGGTAACGCGAAGGAGTGAAACTTTAAGGTTTCTCCGAAGAGATTTAGGGAATATATTGTGGTGGGTATTCCAAACGTAACCAAGAGGGTTACTACATACGTAAGAATGTTATGAATGCCTCAAGTTACCTTTATGTCTTATGATTTTTATGATTTATTCATGATTTTATGAGGTATGTTAATGTTCCTATGTTTTATGGGTAAAGTATGATTTCATTCTTATGTATATATGAACACATGTTTCCTTTCCATATTTTTATAACCGTTACTGGGCTTTTTATGCTCATCACATGTTTTTGAAATGTTTTTCACAGGTCAAGGGTAAGGTACATGATGTGATGATAGTGTCAAGGATGTGTCAAGAAAAAATCCATGTTTTATTTTAAATATGTTTCCGTTGATGGGAAGAATTAATACTGTCTTTTATGTAACCACTTTGTTTAAATGTGGAATGTTATGCAAGTTTCATGATCTAATTCTCTAAAACTCTAAACCTGAAAAGATCCTCAATGTGTAATCTTGTAATAACTCAAGATTAGGTAAAGTTTAAGGCTGGGGATTTATAAGACATGCCTACCCCAAATAAGGATAATTCCTATGAATTCACCCATAAAGAGTTACCCTAGATAAGAGCACCCCAAAATACACATTCAGTCATTCCACCTTAAAGAAAATCTGAACCGAGTCGTCACGTCACATCTATATCGAAATCATTTTTCTAAAAATATTTAAATCTCCTACAAGGAACAAAAAATTTCCAAACACAAAACATTATAAAAGTTAACATATCATCATCCATGAGTTGTAAGAGCTATGTGGGCCTTTAAGTCCCAAACACACATTAAAACACTCCTTAATTAACATGCATGCCTTTAATATTTTTCATCCCACACCAAAACGTGTTTCAAACTAGACAGCCAGACCATAAAGGACATGTTAAAAACCATTTTTTCTAAAACACATGAACCAACACTCTATAAGACCTCATTTTAAACCATCTTTAGAAAAAAACAAGGGGAACAACTTTATTTGATGATTAAAATCCATTTATGAATCAAAGGTTTATAGATAAATTATCATTTATAAGGGCCATATTCATTTGAAGTAATGTCCATGTGTGCACCCAGTGCACTCATAAATGTGCTGACATCCAACGAGAATTAAAATCGAATGAAAAAATTTGAAAACAATTTCCAAAAAACCCACCAATTATCATAAAATCGTGTTAACCAATCCACATCATTTATAAAACATAAATAAAACCCTAACACCACCATAAAACTCTTTTTAAAACATTTTCCATATTACCCCCATGGCATAAAGTTACCCAATCAAACACACACAAATTTTTTTATAAACATGACTTTCAAAAAAAATACACATTTTAATAAATATTTTAAACAATTAAAAACCTTTCTATTAATAAAAATTAGTATATCCACCAAATACACACTCTAAATCATACTTTGAATTCAAAATCACACCAAGGCCAATGGAAAATATTTTTTTCAACTCCTACGCAATTCTTGAAATGTTACCCAATAGCTCAACATGTTTACTAAAAATTATCAATGTGAATATACCATAAAAATCACCAGATTTCTATCTTCTAAAAGAAAAACTATAATTTGATCTACAACATTAATAGTATCAATAAAAAATCATGATTTCAAAACTAGTTTTAACAAATTTACCTAATAATAATACACTATACATAATCTAGTTGCATGTAACATTAAGGTGCGAAACAAATTAAAAGAAAAATTAATTGAAGGAATGATTATTTTAATGGAATGATTCATATAGGAAAAACACAATAATTAACCAACCTCAATCATGTATGAACGTGATGTCACATCACGAATTATAGAACCACTCTATGTGGACTAACCACGCACCCTAACCAACATGAGAAATGCCTGATACATAACAAGCGATTTTAGGATTTATCCAAATAAAATTAAAACAGAAAAGTTGAAATAAAGGAATGAAATAAACAAATAAATATACAAGAGCATGGGGGTTTGGAAAACACAACAAAGATAGGTCAGTTGCTGGATATTGCAGGTTCACTGGTGTCAGTAACAAGAGAGAGCATGGGTTTCAGGAGTGTTGATCACTGGAGAAAAGGGGATGGTTCTATGGAGGAGTTATGTGAGATGTCTAAGAGTGTGGTGAGGGACCTTAGAGGTGAGATTAGCGGGAGGGGTGCCCTGTGGAGGGGCAGCGTTGGTTTTCTGGTGCGCTACAGGTTGACGGTTGGGGATTTTTTTCAGTGCACAAGAGAAAGGGAAGATTGGGGATCTAGTCACACAGGGGTAACCGAGATAGGGGGTTTCATTATAGATATTAAGGTAGCACAAGGAGAAGTTATGTAGGGGTGGGGACGAAACAGGTTGTTGAGGGTGATGATGGTGTTGGAGGTCGATGGTGTCAGTCGACATGAGTGGGGGAGGGAATGCATGTAGAGCGATGGATGAGATCATGCTAGAGCGGCTAGGGTGCGTAGCAAGGGCGGAGGGACCTAAAAATGGTGAGAGGTGGAGTTGTGGGAACCGAGCACCGCATGGGGAAGGAGGGGCATGAGAAGCACTACACGAGGAAAATCGGGGAGGGGTTCATATAGCCAGTTGGGGGAAGGGCTGCCCAGTAGACTTTGGATTATTTTTTTCATTTTATCTTATAATAAAAATGTTTCACTAATAATAACAATAATAATAATAATTATTATTAAAATAATGATAATAATAAGAATATTAATAAAAATTTATTAATAATTATAGTAAAAAAATTAAAAAATAATAAAAATGATATAATTTTTTTAATAATAAAAATATTATTATCTACATAATAATAATATACATATTATGTTTTAAACATTAAAATCATCTAAATTTCATGAAACATTATTTATTTTAAAAATTATACATTAACACGAGTGCCCAGGCTGACCGTGCGGTTACCGACCATTATTTGGTGACCGTGTACATGTATGAAACCTACAAAAATTATTAAATGTCAAAAAATTAACCCATGATCCAGCTCCAACAATGGAGCATGAACCTGTAGCCATGAAATAATAAAAAATTTAATGTAAAAAAGTATGTGTGAGAAAACTCTCTCCACCACATGCACTTTCGTCCCCTAGAAAGTCACCTAGCCGATTAATAGATTAAAGAATAATTCATGCCCTATTGAAACTGATAGAAAAACCAACAAAAGTGAATGTGAAAACTTGAGAGGTTTCTCCCCACTAAAATAACATAACTACATCACAAATTTAATACCCTAACATACCCCTGGATGGCAGGAAACATGGGAACTCCCAACCGATATAAGCTTACTTTTATATCATGATATAAAAAACAAACCTGCTGAAACATAGTTCTCTCGACCCATACCAATAGACCCCAACAATAGAGAAAAAATTCCAAGAAGAACATACCCCAAGTATTGAACCGATCATAACAACAAATATTGATTATTCCACTTGCACATATATATCAAAATGAACACAGCTATTCCTTGATCAACTATAAAAGGTCCATGAAAAAATTTAAGAAAAACACATGATCAAGATAACCACATCTAAACAAAAAAGATATGTTGTTTTGTAATATAACATGTCCATCATAAGTTCATAGAAAAACAATGAATATACAACAACATCATAACATTAAAAAAAGATAATAACTAAACGAAAACACGTTTAAATATTAAACATCCAACTTGAAACAGAAAACCCTAATCGAGGCATCATACCTACCGAATATCTTGAGTGTGTACAAGATTCACTCAAAGAAATGTTGATGGTGATATAATAGTAGAATCATCCCCTACATAATAGTATTGCACACGAATCCTCTAGTCAAATATTCTTCTTCAGGCAACACTTCCTTTAAAACTTCTCTTTATGACCCAGACACCCGGAACGATGGCATGTCTTTAATGTGGTAAGACAATATGGATTTGTGTCCCCTAGAAATCCACATCGATGGAACACTATTTAATGGTCCAACAAACCAGATGCCAGAACCAGTGAAGAGGAATATTTAAAAATATATACCTCTACCACACCAAGTTTTCTAGGTGGGGAACCTTCACGAGAAACTAGATACACTGGATTTCCATTCATATGCCCTATGAAGTCCATCCATGCTATGAATACCTCATCCAACAACTTGTAAAAATGATGTTCCCTAAATTGTTTGTAATACACCTCTATATATATGTGAAGACTCCAAATTAATAGATTTGTTTTCGATAAATTATGTGATGTTACCTCTAAAAAAATGAAAACAAGTTTGTTGAAATGATCAACATATATTGTCACCATATGTTGGACTTCATGAATAGGCATGAGGTCTTCCCTTTTCATCATCTTCACCTACTCAGGTATAAAGAATCAGATGAATATGTATTTAAATACATCCCATGTCATGCCAACTTGCACTAATGGTAGGTAGAATAACTCCCTTTCAAACAGTGATGGACCTTCCAATGGACCCCACATGGCACACACTCTAATAACTTCGGGAGTTCCCAATACCCTAATGTCATTCTCAACCTCTTCAACCCACTCTACTACCTCTAATAGACCCTAATCATTATAAATTATACATAATGTATGAGAATGACCAAAAACATCTCTGATATATCAGAAATATTGGGGACATTTCAGGGCTGAATTTCTTAAACAATGTATAAATCCTAGATATGAAACTAGAATCAGATAATATGATAATTAAAAGTAATATCCTATGCTAATATTACCAGATAAAAAACCAAAAAAAATAATACTAAAACCCAAAATTTTATTTTCATTTTATATTTAAAACCCACATTAATTCAAGGCCAGTTTATATATACCATACCCACTTTTAAAACAAATTAAATTTCCAGAAATTATTTTCCCTTTTAAAATCTAATAAAGAAAACATGGTCAAGAATTTAATTCCAAGTACACAGCCATGTAATCCCAAGAACCATTTCACCTTTATTTATCCTCTTTCATACATACGCACCAAAACACACTTCCCATGCCACCCCTCTGATTTGAAAACGTTCAAAAAGATTACTAGAGATTGCACCCAAACCATTTCTTTTCCAATTACGAGGAATCACCATATTTTTATGCCAAGAGATTTCGGTTTTAAAACACATTTCACAAATATAAATCCAGCTAAAAGAAAGAATTCAAATTTCAAAATTCCCTTTTTTTTTCAAAAGCACACTTACACCAACCAAAACGATGAAGAAACACAACGTGTAACAAACTTCCTGAGTGAGGGACTTGTAGTCATGCTTACCCTGGAAACATTATAGTGGTCCATGCCCCAAATATGCATCAATAACAAGGATGAACATAAACTATATACTTATATTCTACATTGGTCATTACACCATGTTAAATCATTATGTAACATCGTCTTGCATCTCTCTAATATTGTTTTGTAATGAATCAACCTGATTCGACAATAAAGTGGTCACCTGATCTAGTCTAAAACATGTCCCAGGGGGCAATCCTTATCCCCACAGTATGGAAACTACTTCCAGGTACCAAGATAAACTCATTGGGAACAATTATTCCCATGATAAATAGATAAATAGATAAATAGAAACTATTTATTAAAAAAAGTAGCAGAATGAATGTAAAACCACACATACCTCCCAGTGACCTTCCAGGTCACCATACATCCAAAGGATGTTGTTTCTCTAAAAAAAAGAAACTCATCCAAAAAAACCATAGCACAGGGAACCTACTATTGATAATATATAATATGCGTGAATATTAAAATTTCTAGTAGGGTTTCCAAGATAATCCACATAATCCATTGTATCCTATTTCGATACAATCCATTTACTGAAGATTTAAATATACATGTAAAAGTTTGGTCTTCCCATTTTAAAATAAGAAACATGTTTTTTTCATTTAGAATAAAATCCCATATACACTACATACCATTTCCAATACCATTTATCATTTTAGAAAAAAACAAAAAAAAAAGATAAAAAATGGGATGAAGTAAAACTGGTCTACATTACAAGATAAAAACAAAATAGTACAATGATAAGAAAACAAGAAATGAAAAAAAATAACCATAAGTGATCGTAAATATACCTTTAAGACCCTTATACGTACTCAGTTTGGAACCTCCTATCTGCGTATGGTGAAGCTCTTAAGTCTATAACCTACTAGATGCGCTCACAATAAAAGAAACCTGCAACACTCCCCATCAAGGCTTTATAGCTACCATTGGGTTTAATCCCTTCTAATCAAAGCGGATAATTATCCATCATAGAATCAACTAAAAGGCACCGAGGAACCCATGTTGGTTATAATAAAACTATGTATGTAGGAGGCCCTTACAAGAATTACTCATCTCACCACACATGCTTATACCAATACACGAAGGATTCTTATAAATTAAACCATATAAGGTAACCAAAGACATGAGCACCCCAAAATACACATTCAATAATTATACATTAAACATAGTGCCAACCAGGATATCACATCACATCCATGTCGAAACAATTTTTCTAAAAACATTTATAACTATGACCAGGAACACACAATTTACTAACCCAAATTATTCTAAATGATAATAAAACTTCACCGATGAGTTAGAAAATACATACACACATTTATGTCCCAAAAATACATTCAAACACATCCTAGTTACCAAATAATCCTTTAGTCTTTTCCAACCAACAGAAAAATGTGATTGAAACCAAATGGACAGACCAAAAATGACCCATTAAAAACCATGTTTTCTGAAACACTTAAAGAAACACTCTATAAAAGCTAGTTTAAAACCCTATTTAGAAACAAAAATAGGGGACAAAAATTTTATTAAGACTAAAATATATTTAGGAAACTGAGATTTATAAAGAGATATCATTACAAGTTCAATCTCCATATGCGGGCACTTCAATGTGTACTCCTTGTGCAGTAATGAATGTGTCCATATCCAATGGCACAGTAAAATGAAATGAGAACATTTGAGACCCATTTTTGAGAAACCCACAAGTTATATTAAAACCATGATCTACAATCCAACTCATTTAGAAAACATATAATAACCCCAACGCCACCATAGAACTCCTTTTAAAACGTTTTGAATATAACCAGCATACCATAAAATTACCCAATGAAATGCACACCAAAATTATTTCAAAACATGATTTACAATCCAATACACCTTTTAATGAATCGTTTATACAATTAAAATTACACTTATATATATCATAATATGGATTTCCACAAAATACACACTTGAAATCCTCATTTCAATTCGAATGCACACTATGTCCATTTTAGTATTAGATTCCCAAATCCCAGTCAATTCTTGAAATGCTACCAAATTGATCAATCGGTTTACTAAAAACTATCAAAGAGAACATACCATTAAAACCACCAGATTTAAATATATAAATGATAATATAAAAGTTGATCAAAAAAATTTAAAGTACCAATCAAAAAGCTTTATTTAAAAACATTTTCTATAGAATTTCACCTACATGAATACACTGTCCAAATTCTAGTCCCAAGTAAAATTAATGTGTTAAAAAAATTAAAAGAAACATTAATTGAAAGAAATAAAGTATGAATTGAATGGTTCTAAAAAGTAAAAAAATGGAAATTCACCTACCTCAAACATAGTTGAATGTGATAAAACATTACTAAAGGTAGAACCATACCTGGAAGAATAAATTTTCACACTAAACAATGAGAAGAATGCATGAAACACAATATGTGGTATTAAGATTTATCGAAATGTAAGAAAAACATCCAAGATGAAATAATGTGAATGAATAAATAAATAAATATACTAGAGCAAGGTGTTTGGATGACTTGACAAAGGGATGTCGGTTACTGAGTAGTGTCGGTTTGTCAGTGCAATCCACATGAAGGAGTATGGGGATATGTTTCATTGTTTTCTAGAAAAAGCAAGATGGTTGGACAGAAAAGGTCAAGGGTTGGTCAAGAGTGTGGTGAGGGTGCCGAGGAGGGAGAGATGTGGGATGGGTGTGATGTGTAGATGTAACTTCAGTTTTCTACAATGCTATAGGTTGACAACTGGGTCTTGTGTTCAACCCTCATGAGAAGTGGATGTGGGGGGATTCAGTCACATAGGGATAAAAGAGAGGGAGGGGGGGTAACTGTTTATCATGAAGGCCGAAGGAATGAGAATTCTAGAAGGGGGTGAGGTTAACGATGGTGGATGAGGGAGAGGTTGGCATTGGGTGTTAAGGGCGAGACTAGCGCTGGGGGTCGATGTCGGTGGTCAGCTATAGTGGGAGAGGGTGAGTGTGGTGGGTGATAGTTTGGAGCTTTCTGGAGTAGTTGGGGTGAGAGGTGAGGATGGGGGACCTGTAAGGGGTGATTGGCAGAGTTATGAGCATATCGTGTCTTGGGGAGGAGGGTTAGGGGGTGTCCCTCTGTAGGGAAAACTGGAGAGGGTTTCAAAAAATGGGTTAGGGGGGAGGGGGAACCAGGTAGTCCTATGTTTCTTTTTTTTCAGTTTATCTTATAATAATAATAAAATTTCACTAATAATAATTATTAATATAATTAAAATAATAGGAATATTTATAAAAATTATTTATAATTATATTAACAACTATTTTTTTATAACGAAAATATTATTAAAAAAACATAATAATAAAAATATTACTACCTAAAGAATAATAATATTTTCATTACGTTTTAAACAATGAAATCATATTACATTAATAAAAAATAATTTATTTTAAACATTATACATTTGTATGGGAACCTGGGCCAACCACGTTACTACCTCCCAACGTGTGGTGACCACACATGGGTTTGAGACAAACTAGAATTATTAAACGTTAAAAATTTTAAACCACAACCAAGACCGAACCTTGGTACGAGAACGTATAGAAAATAAATAATAAAATATAAATTAATTTAAATAGTCATGGTGTGACACATGAGGCAAGGGGGGCCACCTAATAGTGTTAACCCAATTTGGTATTTAGAATAATTCCAAACCAATATAAATGTAAAATAAATACCCCTCCGCATCACACCACTCGTGAAATTTTTATTGACCATAACCTAGAAATGTATATTCCCAAATACCCACATCTCATACTTGAATCCAAATTTTGTTCACAAATCCAATTAATGATATCCTCTTGTAAAAACCATAAAAAGATACATAAAAAGGAAATAACATTTATTAACAACTATTCTTGTTTTATATATCTGTAAAAACCATTAAATTATACTCATATAATGAAAATATAATAATCTCAACATAATAAATTTAATTAAACCTTTTTATGACAAAGTTAATAATACAAAATCACACACTTTCATCAGATTTGATACATATTTATCATTTGTGTGTATGGAGACTACTACCTCGCGAACAGATGATGATAGTTCTTCAATTACTGCGTTTCATGTTTGGGGATAATGATGTAATTATAATTTATATTATATATATAAATATGTTATTTATGATATTATTAAACTTTTTAAATTGTAATATAAAACATAAAATCATTTCTTCAATTTTTGGGGAAAAATAACATTGTTCATATGAGCGTCTGACTACTGCCTCAATAAGCGATGTAATTTATCAAAATCTACATAGAATGTATTGAGTATTTAATTAATAAGAATATTTGATAAATATTATATAATAATAATATTGTAATGATAATATATATATATCGTCTACTTTTCATTATTTTTATATGATAAGAAATTGGAAACAACGTTCATTTGTACCTATGGCCTACTATCTCAATGAATAGTTTAATTCAAAGCCTATGTCTATATTTTATAGATTATTATAAATAAAAAATATACTAAACATAAATGGTATTTATATCATGTTTTACATTATAGAAATAAGTAAATCATTATCAATGTAAAAAAAAATCTGAACATATATGAAGAACAAAGTTCTTATTTCCACAATTGTATCTTATATATGAAACTATTAGTAAATAGGGAACCTAAAATCATAATAAAATAATATTTTTATTATATATATGGATATTATTTTTGGTATATTTTTAAAAAGTATATATATTATATATAAGGGGTTTTAATGTGTACAAATGTAGTCAATTATTAATGTAACGAGAATTCTATTCTACATTTTATTTCATTGACAGTTATGCCACATTCACCACTATTTTTGTATATGTTTTATAACATGAATTATGAATTTTTTTATAAATAATATATTTTATTTTATTTTGTTAAATGATTATATTTATATTATTCTTTTATGTGTCTCATGATTTTAATGGTATTTAAGCATTTAGAGATTTCTGGTTCACTATTTACATTTTTTTGACACATGATATATTAGAAAAAACATTCATTTATTTAGTGAATATAATACATATGACTATATTTTCATAATATTCTATTATAATTTATTATTATTAATATATCTATCTTAGGATCTCTCTTTTTTGGGGTCAATGGTTCAGACGTTAACAAACCAGTACATGAATTTTGTCTTAATTTGTTTTCTTTGATACACCTGTTATGTTATCAACCTATATTATTTTATACGGTGTATATAACAAGCGATTTAAATGTTATATTTGTAATTTTCTTCTTTTCATGATATTTTAAGATAAATATTTTATTAATTTTTCCAGGGGGATTTTAACTCAATGTCACGAAAGTGGTAACAATTTAATGTTATAATCAAATAATTTATCGAAATTATTTATAATTAATCTATCATTTATGTAATATCAATCTATATATCATAATTAATCACATGAATTTTATTCACTTCTTGAGATTTCTCATATCCTCATGTAATGGTAACATCTTATATTTTTGGTTACATAAGATAATTAAGAATATGGTTTTTTTTGAAAATATGAGTTTGTTTATCTCTTCGATTGTATATGAATTTTCTCCCAATTTTTTTTTTCTTAAATATGATTTCAAATATATTATACTACAATCATATTATATTTTTTTAAAAAAAATAACAATGTATTAGCTTCTTGAAATAGGGTTTTAAATAAAATATTCTTTTTATTTTCATATAAATTCTCTTTTAAATTCTTCCAAAAATATGAAAGGTATATATATTTTTATGTATATGTCATGTACAAGATTTATTCCATCATAAAAATACATTTTTTAGCTTTATTTATATTTTTAATAAGTTTCAATATAAATTTTATCCTTAAAATGTTTTTGGAAATATTTTATTTTGTATTTCATTTTCAATGAAAATTGTATTTGGATTTGTCAATTTTTTATAATTTTTTTTGTCCGGATTTTCAAAATATCATTAAGATGTTTTCTATTTTATTTTCATAAAAAATGGATTTCAAAATGTTTTTTTATTTAAATGGATTTTTTCAATGTGGAAATAATGTTTTTATTAATATATACCATAAATTAACATTTAAACTTTTGATTCCCTTATGATTATATATTTTGATATAATTTATGTTTTATTTGGGATATGATCCAGGTATACAATTCATATTATCATTTTGAAAGGGCTATCTCTTGATGGAATGATGCTTATTAAAACTTTTTCAATTTCAAAGAAAATAATATTTCAAAATTATTGACACTAAACCCATTTATTTTGTATTGATTAATTAGGTTATGAATGAACAATGGTTTTAATGAATTTTTTATAATGATATTAATTATATTTTTACATTATTAATATTTTGTATTATATAAATTTAATATACTAAATGAATCCCAAGATATTCTTAGGTAATCTGGTTATATATTATATGATGGGGTGGCCTAGATAGTGTGAGGAAAACTCATTATTTCTTACATCATGTGGTACCACAAATAGTAGCAGGTATGAAAATTATACAATATATGGTAGTGTGGATTAGATAGAATTGAGTAGAATTGTTACATATTATAATATGGGGTGGCCCTGATTTCAACATATGTTACCGATATATCAAACATGATGGGTGTTCAGAGATTATACTAACATGAATTTTGTAAGGATTTATATCTATTGAGTTATACATAATTAGAATTGGGAGTGAAAATGGTTCAGTAATAGAAGGATGAAAGGATATGTGGAAATGGTTTAGTGATACAAGGCTGAAACTAAATGTGGAAAAAGATTAGTAAATGAATTTTTCTTCTATTAAGGCCTTGAAAGTTAGCCATGAATAACATGGAAATGATTTTTTATGCTTATGTGTATTCCAAAAATTCCATTTCATATTACAATGTTATTCTATAGTGGATTATAATGTCGATTTTCATAAGATTCAGGTATTATGATCTTCGAATCATTGTTCCATGACATATGATTATTATATTTGATATTCAGTTTATAATTTTTAAATATGATGTTTTGTTCTCAAACACTTATGATAATGTTATTATAATTTATCTCATTTATATACACTTACTGATCATTTACTATCACTATTTAATATGTTCCCTTTCCCTATGATATGAAAAAATAGATTATGTATGAGTACTATATGGGATGATATTTTTTAGAAAAACGAAATATCATTTAAATTTATGTAATATAATGTACCATGTTTCCAATGATGATAACTTTTTTTATTCCTTTGGAATTTTATTTCGAAATGTGATAAATATTCTTTTAAAATAACGTTATGTCCATGTATTGAAGTCATGACTCACTATAGCTAGTATACAATTAGAGGTTTAGCCTACGAATATAAACTACTATTAAAAAAATTAAATAAAATCCATAAGGATATTTCATTGGATATAGCTAGGGATGTGTCTATCAATTAGTCTGAGGATTAGTCAATGTGTAGGAAAATGTCCAATAGTTTTGGTAGAGGATAGTGGGACTGGTTTCCTTTGAACAAATCCAATTCATACCAATGAATGCAGATGTGGATCTAGAAAATATATACATAGGGGTAACAACCCAATAAATATATTATTGAGAAATAATTTTTTTAGAACCCGTACATGAAAAAATACCTTGTTACACCCATTCATTAACACTCTTAGGGGATATGCTTGGTGAATTCATAATCTCTTTATAAACCATCATGAATGATTTAAATAGAATATTACTAAAAATAACCTTGATATACCTCAGGTTTCATATATTAGAGACTAATGTGTCATTTTTTTGCATCCTATATGTTATTTATCAGGATTACATGGTTCCCCAATATTATTGGTGTTTCTAAAACAATGCATCTAGTCTTAGTAAATAGTAAGAACAAGAAAGAAATGGGGTAGAATTCAATGTATAATTAAATTTAATGATGATCTTTTAAATGGTATGATAACTAGATTTATATATTTTATTATTATTTAAAATCATTTCTCATGAGAAAGATAAAAAATGTCGACCTTAACCTACTCTTGGAATCTTGAAAGTATATAATGAAATATTTCACTAATAGTTTGGGTAGTTTTGACCAAGTAAAAATGAATATTAATTTTCCATTCCACAAAAAATATGGTATAAAAAACATAAGAATATTTTTTATAAGAATAGAATGATGTTTTAAATTTAGAAAATAAGGGCACAATGTAGGTAATATCACATGGAAAATAAAAATATTAGTTAACATGATGGATTAGAATGATATTCTCCATAAGATATCATCAATAGATGAATGATTTAAATTTTTATTTTTTGTTAATTAGGAAAATAGATGTCTTATGAGGAAATATATGAATAATTAATATAAGGAGTTTTGAGTAAGGGTCATATTGATTATAATGAGTATACTACTAGGTGAAATGTGAATTGAAATGAGAGCTAAAAACAGGATGGTAATGAATAGTAAATTATTTGAGAAGTAGGTTTTATGAATAAAGTATTTATGTATTTGAAATCAAAGATAATGCTATAAAAATAATTTAACAACATATTTATTTTTTCTTATAATTTATTCATTAAGGATTTAAAATAATTTCATGGAATGGAAAAATGATTTTATAGAAAGGTGATATTCAATGAAAATTCATGGGTAAGGGATTAATAACCATTAATATATCCTCTATGATGAAATAATAATTTTCAGATACAAATTTGATTGATTTCTTACAATAAATTTTTATGGTGCTAATTACCATGAATAAAATAAATCATTTTTTGAAAAGGTGGATTATGCTATCATGGATAAAGTTTTTTGTTATTTTATTGATTTAAGGAATGTTTAAAATAACTTGTAGAATAATGAAGAATTCATGTAATCAATACATATTTTAGGTAGTTCATGTTATTACATTATTCCTACAAAATACATGGTGAAGGAATTCACATCTTTGGTATTTGAAAAATAATATCTACCATATAACATATGAGGGATAAATGTTAAGCTAATTTTTAGAAATTTGGTGACCTTATTTCCAATGTTTACTATTTTTATAATCTGAATGGGTTATAATGATTACCATTTTGGAAATATCTTATCCTTAATTTTGGATTTAATTTTATATATTAAAATATTACACAATCTTATAAATATATTTTCATATTAGAGAAAGTGTGATAAACAATTTGTTTTGATGAAAATTAATGACATATGAAATGACTTATCATCCTATTAATGGATCTCATGATCATTTTGTGATTATGGAATAACCAAAACATCATAATATCATATATTATGAGATTATATAAAAAATTTGAGGCACAACCCAAGGGTGATAATTTTATTGGAATGTGTAATGGAATCAACTGAGTTCATTTCTCATGAGTATTATTCAATTTTCATATAGGTATCTTGAAGTAAAAAACATCTTATTATTATAATTTTTAATTACATACATGAATTCTTTCATAGCTCACTAGTCATTGGTTTTTTGATCATTAACTTAATATGGATCACCCACTTCGTTGTTATTAGTTATCTTTATTACTAACTATAAATATTTATTATTTTCTTCCATTTCAAAGTCTTCACATTCCACCTTTGGTCTTCTATGTGGAAACCTAGTTATGAGTTACTTAAGGTAACCATTATTCTTTCAAATTTATATTTTTAATTGATGTTTTATTACTAATTATTCAATGGTTCTTCTTATGAAAAGATCATCCAATAAATAAAACAATAATGAATTTGATGAGTTTTGGGCAGAAATTCGTTTTCATGAGAGTAGAATATCACACCCATAATTTTTATGAATTAATTTATTTTGAATTAAATGTTGGATTTTGTTACCAGATTAAGAAAAAATATTTATTTATATGAAAAAAAGTTAATACATAACTATTTTCATCACTTATTTTACATTGTGATATATTCAAGACTATGTTATGAATATGTTACACAAAATTCTGAGTTTAGTTTATTCTACATGCAACACCATGATTATAAAAAATGTAAAATTATATTTATTTTATTTATTATCATTACCATGGAATAGTGGGTGTGATAAGATGATCTAAGTGATGAAAATAATTTTTATTTATGCTTATAAAATACAATATTTCCATACTAATTTAAAATTAATTTTTGAAAGGACTATTTCAAAATGATGAAATTCCTTTTCTGAAAAATAATTTTTGATATATATAATTTTTTTAGAAAATTAAAATTAAATATTAAATTTTGATGAATTTTTATAATGAAATTTATATATTATATATTAAATAAAAAAATTACATTCATCCAATAGATTTTATAGGAATAAGATTAGAAAAAATCAAATTTTATCCATAAATCTTTGTATATATCTAAAGGTAATTTTGATTTCATTTTATGGCACACTTTTTTTAAAATTGAATTGTTACACTATTTTTAATTTTTTTGGAAAAAATAATCATCGTCAATAGTATTGTCATAATAACCATTGATATTTTCTGGTTGTTTTCTTTGAATTTCACATTTTGAAGAATATTGAAAAATAAATAATTTGAATTGAAAATGACATTATAATTAAATAATTTATTTTGTTATATTATATTTCAAAACTATGTATTAGAATAATTATTTAAATTATACATTAATAAATCAAATTCAGTTCATTATAATCAATTTCACAATGATATTTTATATAAAAACATTTCAAAATATTGAATATTTACATATTAAAAACATGTTGTTTTATCTTTTATATGAGATTAATTTTAAATTAATTTATATAGTTTTTTGTTTATAATTGAGAAAAATGAATTCCATATTTTTAATAATAATATTTTTAAATTTCTAAAAAGTAATTTTTTAATAAAATTTGCAAAAACTATTAAAAATAATTTATATAATTATAGAAAAACAAGTTTTCCAAGTGACTACCCTTTAAACATAAGGATAAAAATGTCATAAACACATGTATAATAACCATTTTACAGAAATATTTCTATCATGTCCCATCTTGGATCAAAACATCATCCCTATTGGCGGTACATGATGCACGAGATACCTCCCAATAGTTTGTACCTTTTTGGTATCTACAAGAATGATGCTCCTTCTCCACTGTAAAAGGGAACTCATTCTCCCTAATCATTCACTCCTACCATGAAATTTTGTTCAATGAAACACTAAAAAAATAACTTCCCAACATCCCTAATATCATAATAGAAGTCATACTTTTGTAATAAATACATTCCAGTAATACCGTTGGTGCAATCCAAAAAGATATTCTCAAGGACGAGTTAATGTTCATCAAAGAACATTTTTGTTTAATTTCTTCCCCGTAAACCATAAATATTTATTATATAATTTAATATAATAAAATTTTATCGAAATTATTTGTATAATAATTTATGTAAGTCTTATTTCCAATATCATTACACACTTCCATCAAATGTGATACAAAATCATCATTTTTGTTTACGGAGGACTATCGTCTCAAGAACTAATGTCGTAAAATCTTCTATTACTTAAATTACTGGGCTAGAAAAATGATTTATTTGAAGATTATAGATTATATAAATGATATATATGTTATTATTAAGCTTAATTAATTGTTATATAACATATACATCAAGTATATCTTCTTTATTGGAATATGATAACATCGTTTGTGTGAACGGTGGAATACCACCTCACAAAGCGATGTGATTCACTTATGCTTTACATGTAATGTATTCAAGATTTGTTTTATAGGAGTAATTAATATATTTGAAATAATAATTCTACTTAACATATTATATAAATATATATCATTTTCTTTTCTTTCATTTGATATGATAAGAAAATTGAAATAACATTCATGCGCATGTATAACATGGTGACTCTATGAATGATGTATTTCATTTCGTGTTTCTATATTTTAGAGATTAAATTAAATACATATATAAGTGATATATATGTTTTTTATACCATTATTTATATTGATTAAATTTTTAGAAATTATAAAATTAAATGGTTGAGAAATAAAATGTAATAACATATATTAAATGGAAAGGTATTATTACCAGAGACAAAACATAAATATGGAATTCATAATAAATGTTTAATATAAAGTAAAAAAAATCATATATGTTTTTATATTTATTATTTTTTCTATGGTATATGCATTATAAACTTATAGTAATTTTTAAATATATTTAAATGTTTATAAATGATTTCATGGCTTAAGGTAAGAAGAATTATAGTCTCACATTTACTTATCCAAGACTTATGCCACATTCACATCTCATTACTTATCTATAGTGTATATACATCCCGTTGAAATTTTATATCATCAATTTACTTTATGTAAATATATGAAATATAACTATTTATTTAATTATTTCATGTGGCACACAATTATAATGTTACTGATGTACTAGTAATTTTCCACCACACTTTTTAATTTTATGAGACTAATGAAATAGTCACCACTTCTTTATTTTATGTGTGGTTTATACTGAACCTAAATTTATTTGATTATTATTATCAAAAGATTCAATTTTACATAAAATTACATATGAATATCTCTATTTAATGAGGTATACATTACTATAGTTAACAAATATCTAAGGGAATATTGTCCAAATTTTCATTCATTGTGACACAAGTTACTTTATACACCACTATTATTTTATGAGGTTTATATATTTACCTTTTAAATGTTATATCTAGAATAAATTTTTTATTATGATATATTTTTCATTAGGTAATATAATTATTTCATCTGGATTTTTATAAAAAGTTTGGATAGTGGTGACCATTTATTACTACAATATTACCATTAATTATGTGTGTTTAGGATTATACATATATTAATAAAATATTATGACAAATTGACCAAGAATTCCCATAAATTTTATTTACCTATATATATTTATCATATCATCAAATAATTGTACCTTTTTTCACTCATTGGTCTTTAAGATAATGAATATTGTTTTAAAGAAAATATGAATTTATTTCTCTCTTATGTCTGAAAATTGATTTTTTAGAAAAAAATTTTTACTAAAAATGTTTTAAAATTTGTTCTATTACACTCTTATAGATTGTAAAATACATTTTACAACATGATTTTAATTTTTTCTAAAAATAAAATGAATATTATTGTCTTATTTTAGTCAATGCTATTTTAAAAACTACCTACAATAAGAAATGATTTTTCTTTATATTTTTTATAACTCTAATTTTTTTGGATTATAAACAATCCATTAATTAAATATTCAGTTTTACTTTTAAATAATAATTTAAGAATAAATTGTTTTCTTAAATATTTTTGAATGATTTATATTTTTTTTATTTTTTATGTATGTAATATTGGGAATAAAAATTATTTTTAAATGTTTTAAATGGATAATAAAACAATACTTTATATGTTATTATGGATAATCTCAAATAAAATAGTTTTCAAAAGGTTTTAAGTTCTAAGAATAAATTTTCAAAAGGGAAAGAGTATTTTCATGAAGAAAATTTTAAATAATGATTGAAAATTATTTTCCATCCAAGATGACCTCCTTGGAATGATTTATGTTTAACTATGGATATTATCCAATGATACAATTCATATTCCTTCTCTAAATGATCTATGACTTTATATAATTACATTAACGGACCCCATTTATATTTTATGGGTCAATAATGTTTCAAAGTTATTGAAATGAAGACTTTTAATTTTCCATTAGTTAATAAGGTTTGAAATGAAAAAAATATGAGTTTCTATTATGATATGCATTATATTTTTAATTTTTTTCATTTACATTTCATATACAATTGAAAATGATTGAAATAACTGGGTAATACCATTATACGTTATATATTAGGGTGGTCTATTTTGTGTCATGTAATCCCATTATATCTTATATGATGTGGTATCCTAGATAGAGTTAGGTCTACATGTTATATCTTATATAGTGGGGTGTACCAGATAGTGTCAGGTAGAAAAATCAAAGATTATACTATGGTTGGAATATATATTACTAAGATATCCCTTTATATATATTAAATAATTGTTTCTTTCTATATCACCATGGTATTTTTCGAAATATATTTTTTATAATTTATTTAATCTTTTTGATATTTTTCATTTCTTGCAACAATGAATATTTTTTTTACTTAAAATCACTATGTTTGGATTGAGATATATATGAAACAAAGTAAATCTTACACTACATTACACTATTATATTATGTTATAGTACATGATACACTATTTGATTCTTATGTTACACATAATTTCAATTTCCTTTGATAGCAAGTGTTACACAAAAGGTCGAGTTTTTACGAAATTATAATATAAAATCAATATGAATATAAAAATATTATTATTGCTGCCACATAACAATTGAAAAGTATGTTATAAATATTATTAATTAAAATGTAATGATATGATTTAAATACATTTATAAATATAATTATTCCTTTTATTAAAAATTAGTATAAGTGGATTTAATAACAATTTGAAAATAATGAAATTACTTTTATATATAAACTATTCTTCTATGTACAAACACAATTTTAGGTCAAAAAATTAAAAACCCCACTATTGAAAAAAAAATTGTAAAATTTTTATATTAAATATTCAATAATGTTTTTTGATACTCATATAAATGATTTTTTTGGTATACGATAAGAATATGTCCAATTTTAAGTATTTTAAAAAAATAGAATATTACCTTCACTTAATGGAGAAAAAATTTTATATATAATTTTTAACACTTTAATAATTTATATTTGAAATAAATAAACTTCTTTTTGGAAACAATACTTTCAAAATATATTTTGGGTGATTTTATTTATTATTTTAGTGAATTTCATTTTTTATGAATCATGAGAATATTGAATTTCGATTCAATTTTTTTCATCTAACTTTTTTATATAGTCAAATTATGTTATAATTTGGATATAATGAATAATTGGATAATATTTTAGTCACATAATCAAAGAAATATCATTTTATCAAATTTCACAATGAAATTGTACATAAAAAATTCAAATGTATTGACCTTTTCACTTTCAAAACATGCATTATAGTCTTGTTTGTTGGATAAAGATTAAATTAATATCATCCAATAATATTATTGCAATTAAATAAAATAGAATCAATTTTTGGAATCATAATAAACTATAAACTATAATATATTAATCTTATATATTTATCAAAATGTTTATTGAATGTTATCATCATTAATTACATCTATTAGGTAAACAATTAGCTTTAGAGTTGACCAGGGCATAAACATAAGTAAAGAAATGACCAATAAACATGACCATGTTCAAATAAATGTTCATTTGTGGACCCTATGAAAATTTGGATAGAATTTAATCCATTATTGGATCAAATATACATTGTAAAAACTTAGGTGGAATTCGAAATTTAATGATTTCCAACAATGAAAAAATTCTTTCAAAATAGAAAGTCTATCGCCTATGTCCCTTATTTTCACATTTCAATCAATTTTTTTCTCCAATAATCTAGTCCAAAATATCCCATCATACCTCCCTTTACCATATAATCATTCTTTTGGGAATAATTCATCGAAGTAATCCCATTGGTTCAAACCAATAGGAGTTACACAGAGAAGTGGTTACATTAATCCTCAATCTCTGTTGTTTTGTTTTTATTACCCACCCCTTTAAATCTTCTTACTCTGTGATTAAATAATTACACCAAAATCGTTAATATATTCAGGAATATTATATTATATGGGTTCAACCTCCACATATAAACACATCCATATAATGGTTAATGAACATCTTGATTGTGTATATGGCAGACTGCTGCCCCAGAACAATGTTTTTTGTTTTTCAATTACAAACTATCATTGGTTGGAATTTTTATGGAAACTATATGTTTTATGAGAAATATAATAAATATGATATATTAAATCATATTTTAAAATTCCATAAATCATACCATCATGATTTATATTTTATTATACTATGATAACTTCTTTTCTAGATGACTGGACTATTACCTCCTTAATGTTATGTAATTTGTTCACATATTACATTAAATTTGTTATGATTGGGTTTAGTGAAAAATATAAATCATATTACATAATAATAATTATATAATGATAAAATATATATACATATATTTCATTTAAATTCTGTCTTTTGATATTACAATAAAAATGAAATAGCATTAATGCATACATACAACCTATCATCTCCATGAATAGTGTATTCCACATAATATTAATAAATGTTATAAATAATTATAAATAAAAATATTAATAATATATTATATATTTAAATCATAGTTAACATTATAGAAATAATTAAATCATTATATTTGTAAGAGTATCAATAATAACAAGTCAAAACACGTGTAAAAAAACAGGTAATACTGGAAGCATAACATTATCATATAATTCTTATAAACTATTAACATAATTTCACAATCAAGTAATATGTGGTATTATATAATATAATATGATTATTTATAATATATATTATAATTCTTGATTTTATTATGAGTAATAAGAGTGTCAAGACATAAGGTAGATGTGTTCTCATCTCACTTTTATTTTCAAATATATACAAGCCATGTTCAGCTCTCATTTATTATATGTGGTCCGTATACAGCCCATGGATATGTTGGATGATTATTATAAATAAATTTATAGATATTAAAATATAATTATTTTGATCATTATATAATGAGATTTTTGATTCATAAGTTACAAAATCAGAAATGGAACATTGTCTCAATTTTACTTCATTAAGACACATGTCGTGTTCTGAACCAACATTGATCTACGAATTGAATTAAACAACCGTTGATAGGTTATATGAATAATATTATTCTTCCAATGATATTTTAATCTTCATGTAATTTCATCTTCTTAAATTTTGAGTATGATTCAATTTTACGAAGGGGTAAGATGTAATTTCAGTAATAATATTGTTTATAAACTGTTTTTGATGATTATTTAATTGAAGAAACCATAAAATCCAAACATAAATAATAACAATTAATTTTCATTTCCCTTGGTAATTGATGATATCCTCATTTATTAGCACCATTCCAACTATTTTTTACTAAAAATAATAAATAAATAAATTTTAAAAATACCTTACCTTATATCCCACTTCGATCAAATTTTTTTTTTAACCAATGGTTCGTAAAAATATTTTAAAAACTGTTATTATATTCTCCATTGATCTTAAGAATAAATTTTTACCATTTTTTACCTCCTAAATAGATATTTTTTTTAAATGGATATTCTATTGGTTTTACAATTGAGTCATATTTTTAATATTTCTATGATGAAAAAGGAATTATAGGACTGTATGGTTTCATCCACTTTCATAACTATCCATCCATGGAAGAATACACTATATGTTTAAATTATTTTTTATTAAGAAATTGTTTCCCTAATATTCTAGAAAATCATTAATTTTAAATGTATTTTCACATAATAAATTATTCAATAAATTGATTTATGATTAATAATGTGTGATATGTTTTTATTAAAGAACATTTTATATGTTCTCAATATGTTTTTAAAAATACATTTTTTGCAATGATTTCAATGAATGCTTTTTTGTGAAATTATTTTCAAAGATATTGTTTTTCAAAAATATTTATATGATATTTTGTATGTTTTCAATGAAAAATGTTTTGAATATTTTTTCAACCTTATTTGATATTTTTTCAAGGAAAAATGATTTCATAATGATTTCATGTGTTTTTTATGTTTTTATTGAAAATGTTATTCAAATATTCTATTATATGTTTGGAATATTATTTTCAAATAAAATGTTATTTTGAATTTTATATTTATTAAAAAATATTTTTTCTATTAATAAAGAATATTTTCTACAATAAATGTTATTAACCGATATTTCAAAATTACTTTCCATTTATAATGACATATGTTGGTGTTAACCATGATTTTATGTGGAAATAACCCTAAGGTTACAATCATATTATTTAAATAAAGTTTATATTTGTTGATGGTTTTTTTATCAATCCTTTTTTCATCAGTTATATAATTATGAAACCCATTTATTTACCCCATGTTATATAGTTCTAAACCCCACATATTTTCATTGGTTATTCATTGCTGAAGTGATTATGAATGCTATCTATTTTCCTTAGTTTATTATCTGATTACATGTTTATGATTTCTATTTAAATTAATGGGTCATGATATAAATATTTTTTATAATCTTGTGGAATAAATAAGTATTATTACATTATGAGATGGATGAGACACATATCTCCCCACAAATCATTAGGAAAAGTTTTATATCTCATGAAGTGGATATGTCCAGAATGGGTAGTGATGCTTGACCACTCATATAATCATGGAAGTGAACCATGAATATCAATTTATTAGGGTGAGGGAACCCTTATTTCTAATATGTCCTTTGATGTAATTCCTTACATACTATGGAAGTAATTTTATATTCTAATGTTTCTACCAAAAATTCTCTTTCTTATTCCAATGTTTCTATTTCATGGATTATTCTCTTGATTACCTTTTGATTCATGTATTTATAACAATAAATATTTATTCCATAACTCATGTATATAATAATCAATAAGTAGGGTATGCTCATGTAATTTTATTATAATGTTGTTATATACTTATTATTATGTTATTCATATAAATCTCCTTTGTTTACCATTACTTACAATATAAGATCTCCCCTTTATTCTGTTTCATTATTAAAAGTTGTCAATAAAGTTTTTATGTATATGTATTAATGTGGGAAATATTTGTGTTTAATAATGAAGAAATTTATCTGTGTTAAAATATTTTGTTCAAATTTTCCAGATATTCTAAAGTATTACAGTCCTTAGGCATGTATTTTTGTAATTTGATGAATATTACTCTAATATAATGTAATATCCATGTATCTAAATATAAGTTCAATATAGTTGGTATCAAAGGAAATGATTAGAATTCCATTTGAAACTATTATTTGAAAACCATAATGAGATCCATCGTGATATTTCATAAGGATATTTATAGGGATTTCTACAAGGACAATCCTAAGGTATCATAAGAAATTGTTAAAATTTTGAAATCCTATTAGTGATTTTTCATGAGTTTTTTTATCTATTATATGTAATTATCACAGAAGGATTTATTTTTTATGTATATTGTGGGAAGCATAAAGAATTGGGATAAAATTGAATGTGATGGAAACTTCTCTGATCAGCAGTCAAACATGATGATCACGGGACTGATATATATTGTGATCATACCTAATAAATTTTCTTGGTACATGGTTAACAATGCATACCTTAACCAACTATTGAAATTTAAAAAAAATTTAATTGAAAATTTCACATAAAGTTTTTGTAATGGATACCATGGAAGAATGAATCTTCAATTTACATTTTGTCAAGAATGTGTAAGGAAACTCCTATGTGAATGTCTTAGAGGAATATAAATATTTTATGACTATTGAAAATTAGGGAAAAAATTAAATTAAAAGAAAAAAATTATGTGTTTGGTAAATGTAATATATGGTAATTTTGGCCACCCAAATAAATCATCAATTGTTAAATTCATTATGGGTCGAATAAATGGTCATTATGAAAATTGGTGTCCCATGGTTAAATCTATTGAATATAACTAGTATGTTGGTATGAGTAATGGTTATATTTTGTATGATGATGAAAATATAGGGGAAATATTAATCGAAGTGGGTATTAAGTAATATGATGTATTACTCTTGTTATTGTATTAATTACAGAGTGGAATAAATAAATTTTTATATATTTGGATTCAGGAATTATTTTCTATGAATGGTGAAATAAATAAGTATTTATAGATTATATTTTTTATTTAAGGATTTACAAGAATATTTTTAATTGTTAAGATGGACTAGAAAATTGATTTAATTGTAATTTGATGATTATATGAAACAAAAAATTTAGGGAAACATAAACATTAATATGTTACTTATTTTCTTGATAATGATGCTTGGAAAAGGTATTTTGTATATGAATAATTAAATTTTATAGTATTGATTACCTTTCAAAAAAGTATAAATCTGTTGGAAAGGGTTTTTTGTTATCATTTATGAATATTATATGATTTTTATATTTATGTAATATATCTAATAAACATTAGAATAATGAAAAATGCATGTTTTTAATATGGATTTTTGGTTATTTAGTTAATTACCATGTTTTATTTTATTACATGATGAAGGTATTCACATGGTTGGTATATGAAAAATATTTGATACTTTTATATATATATAATATCAATAATATTCTTTCTTGAGGAATTTAGTGACATTATTTTTAATATTTTCTGTAGCGACCGAACCCCAGATATCTCAGAGCTATTGTCTTCCATGGATTACATTTTCAGGATTACAAGTAATCAAGCACAAAATGACTGATATGTTTTGTAGTCTATGAATGAAGGATACAAAAATTATTATTTCATTATAAGAGAATACACTAATGACAACATTTTTTCATCATTATAAACAAACAACAACATTGAAGATAAATAAAATATGTCTAGCGTATCGTTACATATCATTAATAGTAGACTACTTGGGTTCTTGGGGAACGAAACATAATAAGGGTAGGCTCAAATGTTCAGTATAGACAAAATAAAATCTGAGAAATGAAAAATCTATTAAAGTAATAAATATGTCATGGTAAATAATTGAACACATGTACCATTTAATTAATAACCTGCAAACAAATTGAATAAATAAAAATGCATGTTATTACCTATAAATACATTACATTCTATAAATGAATAGAAATTAAATGCATACATAGATATGCGGATGCAAAATCTCGTGAATGAATAATAACTAAATCTAAATGAGGGAAATTTATTGTTAAAGGATTTCTTGTCTCAGACACATGAAAACCAATTATAATCCCGACCATTCACAAGATTGTTCAATACTATGGATATAAACCCATTTTTCGAATTATTCATCTCATGTGAATATGTTGATTTATCGAGGAGCTATATAATTTTTGGTATCCTCCAAACATTTATAGTCCAAATCATTCCACACAATAAAAATAATTAATATTTCTTATAAAATTACTGCATTGAATGAGAAATATAGATTAATTAATAACTCTTAAATTAATCAAATAATTGTTAAAGTAGTCACCCTTTGTAAAAATATATAGCCAGAAGGTCCGATCCAAGCAAGCTTGGACCACAAAATTTATAAATAAAATAAAAGTGCAGATACATGAGAAATGAAGAGAGATAGATTACATGTCAAAACATTCATAGTCACCACCCCAATACCTGATCGTGTCATCAGCATCAGCTGATTCCCATTCTGATTGAGTCTTGTATTGTTTATGAAACTTCTTATAAAACTTGAGTTTGTCTAGTTGCTCCTTCGATAGCTCCTCAATATCCTTCTTGGAAGATTCCCTAGTGGTCACGGTCCTCAGAATTGTAGAGTAGTCCTTCCTTGGTTTCCTTGAAACAGGGGCAGATCTGACACCCTCATTGTTAGAGCCTCTTTTCTTTTAAAATATTATTTGATTTTGAGAAACATTTTGAAAATATTTTTCATTGAAAATTCCTTTTAAAAATAATTTCTTTATAAATAAAACAATTAATTTTGAATGAGAGGGTTAAATAAAATTAGGGTATATATATCCATACTTGTCATATAAGGTTAAATGAATATTCTCTTTGTAGATTAAAATATTTTCAAAAGTAAATCATGGAGAAGGTGAGAAGAATATTCTATTGAAAAATATATAAAATGATAAAAAAGTTTTGAAATCCCTTTAACAATGTATTTTTTTCGGAAATGATTTAATGAAAGAGTTTTTTAGAAGAAAATATGTTCTCTGACTAAAGAGCATAATATTGATAGATTTTCATTAAAAAATTATAAAACACTTCGATTAAAAATGAGTTGATAAATTTTAAGAAAAATTGTAAATGGTTATGAATACCTATAGGAGAATAAAATTTTTAAATGAATAATTTTATCTAATTTACTACAATGGGAATTCCGTTGAAAAATGTATTTGGATTGGTTATGAGTAAATTCTTCATTAAACATACCAATGTGTCTCATTCCATAATGAATAATTTTAAATCATATCCAAATGAAGGATTAAAATTAAATGGGGGTTATAATATCATGAGGGTAATGATATTAATGATATAAAATATCAATGGAAATAAATACACCATATAAAATACTACGTACATAACGATATATTATGGCATAATGAAATGAAATTTAAATTAAATCCATTATAAATGAACCGAAATATCCAACAGTGATAATAAAAAAATGAAACATCTAAATACCATGATGAAAATTGTATACAGGATAAAATCTATCAAAATTTTCAACAGGAATACCACTGAAAATAATTAATTGGTGAATATGACATATATCTCATTGATGTAAAAAGTGAGATAATAATCCTTACTAATTTAGTAACAAATGAATTGGAAAACCCAAAAGTAATAATCAATAAAAAAACACTTAAATACCACGAATAAAATACAATTCATGATATTATATGTCACAGTGGCAGTATCTACACTATATATAAGAATATAGGTTCACAACATTTATGTATTCCACACAGAATAAAAATGAAACAAGAATCCTTTACATTGAGTTTACATTCGGTTGAAAGTCCATTAAATATCTCAATAATAAAATTAAGTTAATTTTATACTTTATTCATGACCTTTTTTGTTTTTATATTTACTTTTATTTCACTTATTAATATGTTTTTTAAAACTACTTAAACAATTAGGTCTGTGTCGGTTGTTTTCACCGAATTCTCATTATGTTTTGACACAACTATTATTGGTCCATTATTGTCCATATAGTCATTATATAACATCACTAAAATAAAAAATCGGCAATAATTATCATATTTAGGAATAAATAATATTTTTTAAATTCAATAATTCAATATATTTATGAAAAATTTACTAATGTTACAATTATGGAGACTGTAGACCATACACACGCAAAAGTAATGTTCCCATTTTTCAATGATCATTATATAATAAATTTTAGAATCATTATATACAAACATAATGATCATTATTTCAAAAATATAATATTATTTAATAATATATACTTATATAATTAATTTTGTGTTTTAAAATTAATCATATCATGTCGTGGAGGCTATATTCCACTCAACCACAAACGACATTATCCTCTTTTAATCGTGTGAGAGGTAGAAATGAAAACGATATACATAAATATATATATATATTATATATTTATATTAATATAATTATTTAATTAATATAATATATTTATTATTATTGTAACATATGTATATTTGAATTCATTTTTTATACCTTCCATGTATAGTGTGAATGAATAACATTACATTAAGGGGTTGGTAGTCCAGACATCTAGAAACGACGTTATCATTTCTACACAAAATTAAATGTATATTGGTATGTGATATAAGGTTATTTAAGAAATATATGGACCATATAAATATATTCTATATCATATTAAATAATAATGTCAATAATAATTTCCACTATGAGAGGCGTTAATGGAAAATTGGACAATCATTGTTTAGTTAGGAGGTAGTCTTCATACACATAATCATTATGTCTGTTTCCCATTAGATGGAGTTGTGTATAAGTATAGGTTGAAATTTTATAATTAGAACATCATATTATATTAATAATAATTTATTTTTTATATAAATATTAAATTAAAAGATTTTATGGATTAGAGAAAATAAATAAAATATAGGTGTTTAAGGGAAGGTGTTACCTCTAAATTAGGTAATATCTTCTGGTATTCACCAAATGGATTTCTTGAATTCATATGGTTAAAATATAAGTAATCAATTTGTATTGGATGGATGTTGGGATTTCATTTTGGGAGATTAGATTGAGACAAATTGCATTCAGATGTGTGTGTAAGTAGAATATAATGATGCTTTTTATAATGGAGAAGTGGTGTAATCTCTTGTAATATTTTAAAAGGAACCCCACCAATGTGTTGTGTATTGAAAGAAGGTTCATTATGGTTCAAACTAGAGAAAATGGAGGATATGGTTGAAATGTATTGAGAAAATAGTTATTGTATATGTTTATTGGTTGATTTAGCCCTTAAGTTTGTGGTTATTCTCTTATTAGTCATAATTTAACCTTAATTCTTTTGATTAATTTTAATTAACCTCACAAATATTTTTTGGTGAAAAATAATTTAACATTATCTGTCTTTATATATTATGATTATTACAAATATGGATTCCAATTTTCCAATTAAAATCATAGAAGAGGAAAAAATTAATTTAAAATTAATCTCGCAGACATGATGGCAATGTGGGGATTTTAATGTAAAAACAACCTAAGGATTGCTATGTTTTAATAGTGATTTACAAATTAAAATTGATTAAAATGTCATTAATTCAATTAAAATATTAAAATATAATCTAATTTATCATTTAAATAAATATAAAATACAAAATATAATTATAAATAAATTAGATTAAAAAATAGTTTTGAAATAAAATTCTGAATTTTTTTTCATTTTCAATAAAAATGAAAGTTCACAGCAAAAATAAGAAACATCACCCTAACCTAAATTTTATCATTTTGTTTATAAGATCAGTTTAATTTTGCTATATTAAATTAATTAACGTGTTAATGAATTAATTGAAAGTATATTTTTCATTAAAAGCTGGTAAAAGTGATAAAATATATATAATGGGTTTTAAGGGTAATGTTGTGATTAATATATATATTTTGTCAATATCATTCACTAATTATAAGTAATTTAATTTATTAATTAAAAAAACGTTTGTTTGTATAAACATAATAATATTTCTTTTATATTCAATTGTGTTATATTTTCATTTCTATTTATTTTTGTAACCTATTAATTAATTTTATATTTTTTTAAACCATATATTTATCTATGTAAGTTAATAAATTTAATAAGAACTAATTTCATAGCATAGTTATTTATTATTATAATTATATTTTAATAATATTCTTTTTTTCGATAAAACATTGTCTTGCACAGAACACATGTTATTAAATAATATTTTTGTTTTGTGGGATTCATTTTAACTCAGTATTTCATCTATTTAAGGATTTAAATTATATTGAAATTAAATTTATATTATAAATTTTCAAGAAAATGTCTTCCCTTCCATATAGGTGATGTATTCTATACACACTATGGAATACAAGGTTCACTATTGTGAATTTAAGGGTGTTATATTTTCATCATCCATGATTTGTAAAGGATATATGGTTAACCATTAATGGAATATTTTAAGTTTATCTTTTTATGAGGTTTTAGAGATTTCATTATTATATTTCCATATGTGTATTTAATCATATTGGATATCATGTTTTAACCATTTTACTGTGAGGTTTACTAAAGAATGATGTGTTGATTTATCATTCAATTTATAGATCTCATGATCTGTTGATGATTCAAGAATGATAAATTCAACTTCATTTCATGGAATAAGAGATAAATTAGATGTCTATCAAGGAAAAATGATGGGTATGGATTTCCTAAAATCATATTGATTTATATATTCAAGTAAATTCTACATTTAAACAAATTGTCTTGACCAAATTTTTTTTCATGTTATCATCTTTTTCACGATATCAATGTCCTCTTACAAAACTATTTTAGTTATTAATTTATTATTGTTAATTTTCTCCAAACCAAATTCTCCATCACTCTCCATCAGAACATAATAGTTAAATTGCTCTTCAAATTTCATTTTTTCACTTTCCACCTATGCGATCCATGTAGAAACACAGTTATGTGTTACATTTAGAAACTATATTGTATTCAAAAATACCACTTTAAAGGATCTTTTAGTATTTATTTTTTCAACGTGGGTTTCTATAGATAGAATATTCATGTAGTAAAATATTAATAACCCAAAATAATATTGAGGGAGAAATTAATTTTTCAGTGGTATAACGTAACCCCCAGAGATTTTATATAGGTTTTTAAATATTAATATAAATTTTTAATATTTTACATTTCACACAACATTGAATATTATTTTTTAAATAAAATAAAAACATTTGTATTGTATTATACGCAAACCCGAGTTTATTTATCACTACACCAAAACTATGATTTTCATTCGATACAGACAACACTACATTTGTCTTTTATGACATACAATAATGAGTCCATTGGATACCTTTTGTTACCAATAAGGGAGAGTTTTTATGAAACCAAAATATACTAATAATAATATTATTAAATTATTATTACAGATACCACCTAGCCATTAAAATTGATGCTACCAATAATTTTAATTAAATTGAGAAAATATAAATTAAAAATATAAATAAATTGAATCCTTTGGTTATGAATTATTATAAGTCAATGTAAAAACAATTTCGAAATAATGAAATACCTTTTCTAGGAATATTATTATTCTATGTACAAACACAATTTTATATCAATAAATTAAAAAAAATTAATGTTTGAATATTTTTTTCAATAATTTTTTCATATTTTATATTCAATAAATATTTTTTATATTCATATAATAGATTTGATAGGTAATAGAAAAGAATATATCCAGTTTTTTTGTTTTTCTAAAATGGGAGTTTTACATATTTTTTATAGAGAACCTATTTTAAATATATTATTGTAAAAATTTTAAATTTTTATTTAAAAAAAATTAATTTTTAAATGTTAATATTTAAATTCACTTTTGGTCAATATTTGGTATATTTCTAAAAAGAATCATTTTTGGATTAATATTGAAAAACACTAATTTTGAATTCCAAACTCATTTTTCTTCTAATTTTATTATATATATATTTATGTTTTAATTTCAATTAAAATATAATTAAACAAATTATAGATAACTTAATCTAATTATGGTCATTTTAACCAATATCACAATTATATTTTATATAAAAACATTTCAATCTTTTGGACATTTTCATTTTAAAACCCTAAATTGTCATCAAGTCTGAAGGATTAATTTTCACATAATATCTACCACATATATTATTTGAATATGTAAAATTCATTACCATATTTTGAATCGGAATAATTTATAACGCCTAATATTTTTAACATAATTGTTTATTATAAATCATTGTGAAATTGATTAAAATTAATTGTATATATTAAGAGAAATGTTGTTAACAATTGACTATGCCTTAAGGATAAGGTCCATAATGTCCTAGAGACTTCTCCAAAATCTTTTTTTATATACATATTTCAACCATATTGTACTTATAAATTCTGAATATTAGTTTATACACATTAAATGGGAAAACCATTGTTTAATTTCTTTCTAAAAAATTACATGAATTTCACTTCTCCACTACAAAAAGGCAATAGTCCCTATAAATATTCAGACCTATACTACCCTTTGTCTTACCCAATATCAACATAATTATATCTTAAAATACCTCCATTCATCAAATAATTTTCTATTTTGAAATAAATTAAACCAATGAATCCATTTGGTGAAAACTAAGAAGAGTTTCCCAAAGAAGAGGTAACATCCTTCCAAGAGTTGTATTGTTTTATTTTCATTATCCACACTCATAACTCCTCTTATTATATGAATATATAATAAATGACCTATCCTAAATATTCTCATGTTTTTTATTTTATTTTTCCACCTACACAAACACACACATCCATAAAATGAGTAATGAACATACTATTCTTGTGTACAATGGACAACCACCTCACAAAATGATGTCTTTCATTTCACATTTACTACTATCAGGGTTGATAATTATAATGGAAAATATATTTTTATATTATATATATGATATTTTTTATTTCATTATACATATAAAATGATAATATAAAACATATATTCAAAATATTATTTTTAACTATGTTTACATCGATTGTAGATGTGTGGACTAATGTAACTTAAGAGCAATGGGATTCATTCACACATTACATGGAATTTATTGAGGATGATTTTATTGAAATTATATAATATATATGAAAAAATAATCAAACAATAATTATAATATATACATATTTATTTTTCATTTTCTCTATTTCATTCAATATATTTATAAAACATAAACAATGATCATGGTATGTACGACCTACAGTATCTATAAATAATGTATTAGATTTCATATTAAATTATTTTAATGATGATTATAAATAAATATAAATATTTTATATTTTATATTTTTATCATGTTTTAAATTCATTAATTAATTAAATCATAATCTATGTAATAGGTATTATTATAACATGTCAAAATATGTACGAATAACATGGCATATATTACCTGAAGCATAACATTAACATAGAATTGTTTATAAAAAAATAATATAATTTAATAATAAAAAAATATATAGGTTTAAATATAATAATATGGTTTCATAATTGATGTAAAATAATCTTATATTTAATATATAGAGGGTTCTTATTAGTACGAAGATACTCATGATAAATGGTATGTGTTTTCTCGTGTCACTTTAAGTTTTCATAGACATAAGAAAAGTTCACCACAAATTTCATATATATGGTGTAGAAACTACCAATGGATCTATTATTTCATTATAATACATAAAATTATATAAATATAAATATAAGTTTTATAATATTTCATTTATTTGGTTTATTTTCCACGAGGAACCAAATTTGTAATGTAATTTTGTCTCAATTTTCCATTATTGACACACATGTCATGTTATGAACCAATATTCTTATACAAGGTGTATATAATTACATTAGACATGATATATCATGAATACAATTATTTTCAAGATATTTTAATATTCCTATAATGTTTTAATTTTATATGGTGAGTATGATTTGAAGTATCCCCCTCAAATTATTATATTACAACAATCCCATTGTTTATCCGGAATTTTTTTATTACTCATTAATTGATGAAACCATATGAACCATATTTCAGTAAAAATAATTTTTTTCTTCTTATATGGTTATTAATTATATATTAATTTATAAGTACTATTTCTACACTTTGATACTTATAATAATAAAGAAAGTGATGTTTACTAAAATATGAAATAATTATCCCTCATTGGTCGGAAATGTAGGTAATTTCAAAACCATGTTTTCTGAGAATGATTAAAAAATTTTCCAATTATAATCCATTGAAATTATAAATTATATTTTTATCCATGTTTTTTATTAAAAATTGTATTACTTATGTAATATTATTATCGTTTTCTAATCTAGACACATTTTAAAAAAATTACAACGCAAAATGAATGTTCAGAATGTATAGATTTATCCACCATCATGATCATACTACCTTTGAAGCATCCCTTTAAAGATTAATATATTATTAATTAAGAAATATTCTTTCCCTAAAATTATTGAAATTCATCTATTTAAAATTTATTTTAAAATAAAAAAAATTTCAAATAAATATTATGTTGAAAAAAAGTATTCTAAATGATATTCAAATCTAAATTTATATGTTTTCAAAATTTTCTTTCAATAAAAATAATTTCAATGATTGGAATTATTATTTTATTTTTTCATTTTATTTTCAAATAAAAAGGATTTCATAATGTATTTAAGGAAATTTTATATATTATTTTATGGAAAAATGTTTTCTAAATGAATTTATATTTATATTATATGGTTTCATGAAAGAGGGTTTCCAAAAAATTTCACGTTTTTTAAATTTTTTCATTAAAAAATGCCATCTATTTTATTATATTCTTTTAGGTGTTCTCTAGGAAAATGGTATTTCATAATTATCATTAAAAATTAAATATTATATTCAATTAAAATGGTATTCATATGTTTTAGATTTTCAAAATAATTTTTACAAATAAATTGAATTTTCTTCTTGAAATGTATTGAATACATATTTCAGATTTATATTGTATCTAAGATGACTTATAGTGTTGTTACTCATGAATTTTGGGGCAATTATCTAATAGTTTGAATCATATTCTTTCTTGGAATGGTTTATGTCATGAGGGAATAATTTTTATGAAACCCGTTTGTTTTTATTGGTGTATATGTTGATAAAATCAATTTATTTTTTCATGGGTTATATTATTATGAAATATACTTTTTATAATAGTTTATGATTCAATGAAATGATTATGAACTTTTTCATTTTCTATATATTATGATATGATTACAGGTTTCTGAAATGCATTTCATTTTAACCATTATTATACAATCAATGTTCATGATATAGTGGCACATGTATATATGATTTCATTATAATATGGTTGGGACCTATATCTCCCTCTCATAAATTTGTTAAATATTTATATTTCATGATATAGACACAGTTGGAATGGGGGGTGAACATCATTCAGTAAAATTATTTTTCTAATAAGACGGCCATGGGAGGGATGTTGGACTCACAAAATAGTCAAGGGAGTGAACAATGACTACCACTATGGTATAGAGAGCAAACCAATTCGACTAACACTTCTTTTGTAGTGATACATTTTCTTCCATGGACATATATTTATATGATTATGTGTCTTCCAAAAATTCTATGTCATATTTTTATATTATTAATTGATAGATTATGCTCATGATTACTTTATCATTAATGTCTTAAAAACTATCAATCATTAAACCATGATTCATCTATATGTTATTTGATATGAAGGGTACAATCTCCAAATGTTGTACTCATACTCTCATTTCCTTATGATAATATTATGCTTATGCATCTCCATTATTTAGCCATACTGAAGATTTCAATACCACCCATTCTTAGGTTTTTTTTTCACATGATATGAATAATTCTTTATTATAGGTGTAGTAATGGGAAGATTTTGGTTCGAATATTTGAATATCATTCAATGTGATAGAATATTATCATAAATTTTTCAAAATTATGTAAAATATTAGTCTCCTTTAGAATTTAAATCAATAATGTTGTGAATACTCTTCTAAAATGATGCAATATCAAAATATGGGAATCTGGGGTCATTAAAGATATAATGTCAAATGTGATTTCATTTTTTGAAAATTCATGTATAGAGATATAATCAAATGATATATCATTATGTAATAAGAAATAATATTTCCATAGGTGTCATTCATAGGAAATAAAACATGAAATCCCAAACAAAGGAGGGCATGATTTGTAAACCATATTTATCATGATTTACTTAAAACATCAAAATTTCATTAGCACTTTTCATAATATTATGTCTTAAGATGATTTTTTGGCTTATATTCCACAATAAAAAATTTATTGTGGAATTTATTAAATAATTCTCATGCTCTTTCAATTTGAATCATGGGAGTGTGGGTGCTGTATTTTATTAATTTTTCTTTAAATTATCATAATTAGTTATCTTATTCTCATCACTTTGGTAGTCAATTTCTGGCTGACCTTCCCATCTGATTTAAACCATTTTCTAATTCCATTAGGATAATTTATTCCATGATTGTTCTAGAACATTGAGAATAAATCAATTCTAATCATCATCTCTATAGATTTGTTTGGTGTTCCACTAAATTCCATATTTCTCTTCTTACCAACTCCATGGGATTAAAAGGTTTCTATAACCTTTGATTCCATGATTATAGAACATATAAAAATATATGTATATCTAATAAAACCTTTTATGTTTATTATAATTCGGAGGCTTTTTGTGAGTGAAGGAGTAATCTTTAGACATTACTTTTATGTTTGAGGATAATACTAGAAAAGTACCTTGCTAGACTATTAAAATTTTCTACATCGGTACCAATTAATTCGTCATGATTTTTATTAATCTCAACAAAAACGTTTTCCAATTTCAGTAAAATAATATTTGTAATGTACTTATTGATAAATAATTTCAGGAACACATACTAAATCATGGTATTAATTTCATCATGTTACATTATACTCTTGATAAGATTACACCATTGATCTCTTTCACCTTAAAAATTGATAGAATCTAAAATATCTTTTCCATGATTTGAACACCTAAAAATAGAAAATATATTTTTATTTTTTCTGATCTGCTTTTAGAAAATAGTGTATTATTGGACCCACTAAAATAATGTGGTAATTTTTTCATTCAAAAATCAATATAATATTTTATCATCCATATATTATTTAGAAGTCCATCATGATTCATAGCTTGATAATTCATTGTGATCATGGAAGTATCATTTTTCATTCCATCACCCATAATAATTTCTATATCAATAGAAAAGTAATAGAATTTTCCATCACACACAAAATTTACGTGGTATTCGTGGGATATTTTAATCTACTAAAACCAAAAGAATTGTTTTAGGAATACTAATCATTGTGTGGTAATATATAATCATAAAAATAACATATAGAGTATCTAAATAATGAATACTTCATTTAAATATATGGCACCGTTGGCTTCATCTAGGTTACTATTTTTTTAAATCATTCATCTCGATTCATGAAGAGTTTGTGAATTTCTATAAACTATCCCTTGGGAGCATCAAAATTGGATTCTTATAAGGAATGGTGTCATGTATTAGGTTATGATCAATTTGTGATTAATTATCCAATTATAAAATGATTATACCAGTTTTCCTTTCATCCATATCCACGTATAAAATTGATGTTTTGAAAGGAATTTGATTTTTTTTTAAAATCAATTGACCTATTATTTACAAATATTCCTTTACATTTTCTTTATCTTTGACAGATCCGCAGTCTTATCCTTAGATATATCAATAGAAATATCCTTAAAAATATCCATTTGGATCTCAATAATGGCTAATCATTCTATTTTCTAATGTATAATTAAAATTCAATTATCATACAATCTATACTGTCCCAAGATTATCAAACATATATATTAATTTTTTTGAGTCATAATTATATCACACAAAAATTTTATCGAGAGCCATAATACTTTTATGTATATAGATAATATCCATACAATATTAAAATTTGGCCTAAGAAAATTAATGTATACCATAAATATATTCACATTATATACTATTCGTAGGTAAACCGTAGTAAAATAATTTTTCCATAAAATGGGGAAACCCACATTTGAAATGATGATATAATATTCTATGTATGGGTAAACAACGAAGATACATAAGCATAATATGAGAATAATCATTTAAGAATGTGAGATTGAAAATTTAAAATCATATCATACATATCAAACACCATAATCTCAATTCAGTGAATAATTATTGCTAGTCAATAAGACATGAACTAAAATAAATCAAACAATATGATCCATGTGATCATAACATAGTAATAATAAATAAAATTGTTTCATATATATATATATATTCATAAAAATAATTTATTTTATAATAATGTCTCAAAAAAAGGCTATCAATCTAGAGTTGGTTCACTCCCTATATAATCATAGTAGTCAATGATCACACAAAAGAAAATTAAAATGGACAAATTTTATTTATTGAATTAAGTTCAACCCCCATTCATGACCTATCTATATCATTAGATATAAGTCTTTACCCAGTTTTTTGTTGTTATTTATAGGTCCCTCCCATATCACAATTAGAACCACACAAATTTATTCAAAAATATCAAAAAACATTCATCATATCATAACCCATAAAAATAAATGGTTTTCATAAACATTTTAATATATCGGAGTCTATGGAAAAGACACATGTTTCATATCATTTCTTCATCTCACCAAATCATAACATGTATAAATAGAAACATGATTTAGAACAACATTTCATTGTTATAACATTTAGAATAAATATTTATTCGATAAATAAATTTTTAATATAAAACCTTCAAATAAATAATAATTATTATAAAAAAATTCCTTCCCTTGGTAAAACATAACTTACATTAAAGGATGTCATTTTAAATGGAAAATAATTTTCAAAGATAAATCACAGGGAATATTTGTTGATGTAGATAACTTTTCTATAAAAATGAATTTTTAAAATATAAAAAACAATTAATTTTTTTCATTGAAAATGACATTCAAAATTTATAAAGGAATATTTTAAATGAAATATCAATATTTCTTAACGACTATATCCTATATATATTGAAAAATAATTTTTAAAACATTAATTTTTTTTGAAATAAATTACACATTGACAAATTTGTTATAAAATCTAAAGAAACTAATAATATTAAGTAAAATGTGTTATTTGAATATATATTTCAAACGTCAAATAGAATCTTATAATAATTTAGTGGTCATGATGGTATGAAGTAATATTCATGACATGGATGTTGAAAATTTTATTATTTTCAAAAACAATTACAAATTTTCAATGGTAATTTGGTGGAACATGGCATGAATATTACATTAAAAACATTTTATTAAATGTAAATCATGGGAAAATTTTCATTAAAAAATCATTTGGTTAATTTTAAAAAAACTTTCTAAAAATGTTTTCAAATACATGACTTTGTAAGAAAAGTAGATTATAACCAAAAAATGTTTTTTCTAAAAAAATAATTTTTTAAATAAATATTATATAAATAATTTTAAATTAAGTAAAAGCATATATTATCATAAATTTTCCAATGGATAAGAAACATCAGGTTTTTTCTGATATTTAGATATTATGGTTTCATCAATTAATTATAATAAAAAACAATCCCAATAAATTATGATTTTGCAACATAAAACACTTATCAATTTCTTAACTATAAATCAAAATAATTTTAGTGGAATATAATTAAATGAAATAATAAATATCCTAATAATAAATAAATTTATAGTATTATATTTCAATGGGTATCTATATAGTCCTTATAAATAATGATAGGTTCATAACAAAGCATATGTCTAAAAGAATGAACAGTTAGAGAAACATTCATTAATGATTTAGTAAATTTTAAACCATAACACCATGAAATATATATACTAAATCAGATATGTAAATTAAAATAATTTTAATTATAGTAATTAAAAAACATTTGAATTATCTACACCAAATAAATTAAACATGTTGTAAATATTGTATTTGTTAAACAAAAAATAATAGTGAGGAGGAAATCTCAAATCTAATGTCCCAAAATACATCATACATGTCTCAACCTAAATAATAATAAATAAATCATTATTATAAATATATTATAGAACCAAAATTACATATATCATTCCATATATTTTTTAATTATTCTATTTTATTTCCAGTCTATTGATAATTCAATGTTAATGTCACATTCAAAGTAATAATTTCATTATTTTTCTTGTATGTTATGATATTTTAATTTTTTTGGACCCCATTATCATATCATAGTTACATATTATTCATAAAAATAATCATAAAAAAATTATCATTTGTAATATTCTATTATTATTTTAATAACAATCATCAATTAATTTTTAAGAAATTATGAATGTTACCACTAGGGAGAAGGTAGGTTATACGTACACATGATCGGTGCTTCCAATTTTAAAAAATCACTGTGGAAATGATGTACGATATATTTTAACATTATATAAATATAATAATATCATAAATAACATATTAATTCTATAAAAAAACTTATACATATCATCCATGTTGCGGGTAATGAAAATAGGGAGTCACGTTGCTTTTTGAAGGCAGTAGTCGACACATACAGGAATGATGTTATCATCTTTCAGTGAGTGAAAAGGTTATCAATAAAAATATAGAATACCCAATAGTAAGTGAAAACATTTCATGATTATTAAAATTATTTAATTTATATAATATTTATTTATTTACATTTTCCTTATATTATCCATATAAAGAGTTATTGAAAATGAATCAATTCACTTCATAAGGCAGTGGTCTGCCATACACACGAACAACATTATCATATCCTCTATGAAAATGAATGAAAATTTATTATATGTCAAATAATGAATATATATGCATATTAATTTTATATTTATTTTATATAAACATCAGATAAATCATCATTATTATCTATGGTAAGTGGTACTGGAAAAATGATTGACATCGATTCGTGAGGCGATTGTCCCCAATACACACAAACGGTGATTTGGTAAACAATTTGATTAAATTATATATGGGTTTAGGTCAATTATTATCATAATAACACGTCATTATATTTAGTTTAATAATTTTTTATCTCCTTTATTTTAATAATAATTTTATTAGATAGAAAAAATGAAATAAAAGTGTTAGTTTAAGAATGTCACATCTTCTTTAGTTAACCACTATATAATTTAACTGAAAACATTTTAGGATTAATTTACAAAAAATAAGGATTTTATGAATAGACGAGTGTATTTATATGTTTTTATATCGGGTTATGGCCTAAAAATGATTTTATGAGCTTAAGAAGTGATCATAAGGGGTGACCTTGTATAAGTTTGGTGAGTGGTACACTTGTTATTTTTTTTAAAGAAAAAGGTGTACCAATATTTATCACATGAAACAAGTACAGATGGAGTACTCATAGGATTTAGAGATCATAAGGTTGAAATTTTATCAAAAAATAGTTTTGATATAATTTTTACATCATTTTAAACCTTATCATTTTAGTTTAACCTCTTAGTAAATCAATTTTTACCTTTACCATGCAAAATAATTGTATCTATTTTTGAATATAAATATTCAAAAAATTTAACTATATTAGATTATATAAAATAGTATAATTCCAAATATGGAATCTATTTTTCCATATTAAATTCAAATTATTGAAAAAAGATTAAATTTACTCAAGAATATAAGACAAGAATGCATGCTTTCAAATAGAAAATGTTCAAATGCTTAATATATTATTATATAAATTTTCATTATGAAACAGAAAAAATTGACCAAATTTATAATAATATATATATCACATATAAAATTTAAATTAAAAATAATTTAAATTTTGAATTTAATTTTTTAAAAAAAATAATTGAAAATTTAGTTTCCAATTAGAATTCATTAATTTCCCTATTCATAAAAACATAATTCACTTGAGAATATTATCAAAAAAACAACATTAGAAAAAATTTTACATTATGATTTTAAAAATGAATTAAAATTTTCAAAATAATTTTTCTACAAGTTTAAAAATTGTTATAAAATTGTGCAAAAAAATGGTGAGAATCCTATTTTATAGAAAAAATACATTTTTTTGGCCCAAAATTGGATTCATACTTATTTATTATCTAGACAGAACCTAATATTAAATTTTAACAATATATTAAATATATACTATATACATTTCATTATAATATTTCACCAAAACTATCATTTTTATTTTTATGATGTAAAATGTTCTTTTTTACAAAAAAAATGCTCGATGAAAAATATTTGCATTATTTTAAAATAGTTGCTATATTTAATTTTACTTTCTATGAAACAAAATAATTCCTTTTGAACTAATTTTTAAATCATATATATTTATAATTATTTTAATCTCCTTCACTCATTCAATTCAAATGGATATGTCGTTAATATCACAATAAATAATTATATATTAATAATATTTGATGTTTCATTTTAAATTAATATTTCATGTAATGCTTGACAATATCTGTTTACTATTTAATGAAAAAATTTATAAAAATATTAAATTTATTTGAATCAAATATTTTACAAAATTACAGGATATTACAGTCCCTCTAAAGAATAAAATCATAGTAAATGAGAGATAATAATGTTATTATATCAATGTATTTAAATAATATTTTATATATTTAGAATAATAATAGTCATGAATACCATTTTTTAATGACTATAACTATTTTTGGAGCGTCGCCTTATGTTTACATCCAATTCCATAAGAGGATGGATTCCTAAAAGAAACTAATCCCCATATGATGTGGGATGTATGTGATTATGAATTTTTGGTACGTATTTCCAAATTAATATGTATCCTGGTGTTTGGAGAGGTTATGTGAGGTTATGTTCCTATATTATTGTGGAATGTAACCCACATAAAAACAACTTTGAAATTTCCCAATAAAATAAAAAATGTTAATGTTATTCACAAGATAAATCATTCAAAGTTATCATCAAATCTATCTTTGGATATCATGGGGATTATTTATGGCCATCAAATATGAGTTTATTTATGTTTAAATGGGTAACATACCCTAATCCTTTGGTTTACCCCCCCTAGTTAACCCGTTTTAACATTTATTTTAGTAAATAATTTTTATTATTTTCACTATTCATTAAGGAAAAATGGTAAATTCACCTTATAAAATATATTAATTTAAATAATTCATAATATTAAAAAACATTGCTAAATATAATTTTTATAATTGGTTGTATTTAATTTAAAATATTTCATTTTGATGCGCCAAATAAGTGGTTCTTAAAAGAAAAACATTTCATATGTACACAATCATTTCATATAAAAATTAAATATATAATAATATCTAATAACCTAAATTGGATTAATAAAAATATAATTGAACTATTTTTTCTTATAAAATTATTTTATAATAATAATTTAGTTTTTTAAAAAAAATAAACAAAATAGACTGTTAAAATAAAATTCTATAATAGCCACAATTCATCAAGAAATTATTCATTTCAGATAATATTAAAAAATAAATAAAATATACTTTTTTCTGATGATATATAAAATCAAATTCATTTCCAATAATAAATTTTCCAAAATTGGAAAAATTTAGTTTAAAAATAAGTGTATAGAATGGTGTGAAAATGATTCTTACATAAAAACATATTTACACTTATCTCATTAATAAAAAATTAGATGAATGGGAAAATATTTTATTGAATATATAATATATAAATTTCATTAAAAACATTACCCATTAGTTAATTATATAATTTATTTAGTTAAAACACTTTACACACATTATAATAGTCTTTTACGAAAACATCTCATTGATGTTGATATTATTTTTTGTTTTATTTCTAAAAAAAATAAAATGATTTTATTTTATTTGTATACCATATACATTTCATAATACCGTTATTCTAAATCGTATGTAATAATATAATTATTAGGTTATAATTATTAGGTATATATAATAAAAACAATAGCATATTGTTTTTTTCCATGACTTTGTCTTGCATTTACCAAAAATGAATCTAAAAAAATTATTTTAAAATGATTTCATAAAATCATAAAGTGAGATATTATTCCACCTAAAATATTTTCCATCCTTCAATTTTAACTCTATAACGATAATCAATGGTATAATATATGAATGTTCTTTTATAGAAAACCCAAATTTAAAATGGATCTCATAGAAAACCTCTCAAAAATAGAGAAAGGGAAATATGAAGGTCATATAACAATGTCTGCAAATATATTATTATTGGTGGGAACTAAAAAATATGGACATAAAGGTAAAAACTAACACCTAGATTATAAATAACATTGATATAGAACACGATCATGATAATATTAACTACCAAAAATCCAAAAATCTATATGTATAGAAAATTATAATCATTCATGAAAAATAAATTCAAATGTATTAAAATTTTATTTCAATATTATTTTCCTAATATTTATTAATGTTCACTAGATAATATAAATTCATGAACTCATTCAATTTAATAAGAACAATCTCATTCATTGGATATTCACCGATCTATTTCCCCCAAGTTATATAGTTATAAAACCCACATATTTTCATGGGTTATTCTTTGATGAAGTGATTATGGATGTTATATATTTTCCATATCATATTATATGATTACATGTTTATGATTCCTATTTCAATTAATGGGTCATGATATAAATAATTATTATAATCTTGTGGAATTAATAAGTATTATTACATTATGAGATGGATGGGACATATATCTACCCCCAATTCATTAGGAAAATTTTTATATCTCATGAAGTGGATATGGCCAGAATGGGTAATGAACCTTGACTACACAGATAATCATGGGAGTAAACCATGAATATAAATTTAGTAGGGTGAGGGAACCCTTTTTTCTAATATGGCCTTTGATGTAATACCTTACATACTATGGAAATAATTTTATATTCTAATGTTTCTACCAAAAATTCTCTTTTTAAATCCTATATTATTATTTCATGGATTATTTTCTTGATTACATTATCATTCATGTATTTTAAACAACTAATATTTATTCCATGACTCATGTATATGATATTTAATGAATAGGGTATGCTCATGAAATGTTATTCTCATGTTGTTATACACTTATTCTGATGTTATTCTTATAAATCTCTTTTGATTACCATTACTTACACCTTTATTATGTGTCAATAATAAAAGTTGTGAATAAATTTTTTATGTATATGTATTAATGTGGGAAATATTTGTGTGCAATATTGAAGAAATTTATATGAGTTAAAATATTTGGTTCAAAATTTCCAGATATTCTAAAGTATTACAATCCTTAGGCATGTATTTTTGTAATTTGATGAATATTTCTCTAATATAATGTTATATCCATGTATCTATATCTAGGTTCAATATAGTTGGTATCAAATGATATTCTTAACAATCCATTTTAAACTATTAATTGAAAACCATAATGAGATCCAATGTGATATTTCATAAGGATAATTATAGGGATTTCTACAAGGAAAATCATATGGTATCATTAGACGGTTTCATAATATTGAAATAATATTAGTTATTTTTAATGAGTTTTTTCTCTATTATATGTAATTATCACACAAGGATTTATTTTTTATGTCAATGGTAGGAAGAATGATGAATTGGGATAAAATTGAATGTGATGGAATCTTCTATGATGAGCAGTCAAAAAGGGTGATCATGTGAGTGATGTTTGTTGTGATCATACCTAATAAATTTTCATGGTACATGATTAACAATGTGTATATTAACCAACTATTGAAATTACAACTAATTTGAATGGAAAATTTCACATAGAGTTTTTGTAATGGATACCATGGATGAATGAATCTACAATTTACTTTTTGTTAATAATGTGCAATGAAACTCCTATGTGAATTTCTTAGAGGAATATAAATATTTTATGACTATTGAAAATGAGGGAAAAAATTAAAATAAAAAATCTAAGTGTTTGGTTAATGTAATATATGGTAATTTTTTCCACCCAAATAAATCATCTTTTGTTAAATGTTTTAAGAGTCGAATAAATGGTCATTATAATAATTGGTTTTCCATAGTTAAATATATTTATTATAATTAGTATGATGCTATGATTAATGGTTATATTTTGTATAATGATGAAAATATAGGTGAAATATTAATGGAAATTGGTATTAAGTAATATGATGTATTAGTCTAGTTAATGTATTAAGTATAGAGTGGAATAATCAAATTTTTATGTATTTGTATTCATGAATTATTTTTTATGAATGGTCAAATAAATATTTATTTTTAGATTATATTTTTTATTTAATGATTTACAAGAATATTTTTAATTGTTACGATAGACTGTAAAATTGATTTAATTGTAATTGGATGATTATATGAAACACCAAATTTAGGGAAATATAACCGTTAATATGTCCCTTATTTTTTTATAATGATTCTTGGAATATTATATGTTGTATATGAATTATTAAATTGTACAGTATTGATTACCATGGAAAAAAGTATAAATATGTTGGAAATGGTTTTATGATTTCATTTATGAAGATTATAACATTTTTTGATTTATGTCATATATCTAATAAACTTTGGAATAATGAAAAATGAATGTTTTTAATACGGATTTTTGGTTAGTTAGTTTATTACAGTGTTTCATGTTATTACATGATGAAGGTATTCACATGTTTAGTATGTGACAAATATATGCTACTTTTAAATTTACATAATATCAATAATATGATTTCTTCAGGAATTTAGTGGCATTATTTTTAATGTATTCTGTAGCGATCAAACCCCATATATCTCAGAGCTACTATTTTTTATGAATTACATTGTCATGATTACATGCAATCAAGCACAAAAATACTGATATGTTTTGTAGTCTTGGAATGTAAGATACATAAATAATTATTTCATTATAAAAGAATACACTAATGAAAACATTTTTTTTCTTTATAAACAAACAACAACATTGAGGATAAATAAAATCTATCTAGAGTATCCTTACATATCATTAATAGTAGACTACTTGGATTCTTGTGGAAAGTTACATAATAAGGGTGGGATCAAATGTTCAGTATAGAGAAAATAAAATATGAGCAATGATAAATCAATTAAAGTAATAAATATGACATGGTAAATAACTGAACACATATAACATGTAATCAGTAACCTGCAAAATAATTGAATAAATAATAATGCAAGTTATTAACTATAAATACATTCCATTCTATAAATGAACTGAAATAAAATGTGTACATAGATATGCGGATGAAAATTGTCAGGGATGAATAATAACAAAATCTAAATGAGGAAAATTCTTTCTTAAAGGATTTCTTGTCTCAGACACATGAAAACAAATTATAATCACAACCTTTCACAAGATTGTTCATAACTATATATAAAAAATCCATTTTTCAAATTTTTCATCTCATGTGAACATGTTGATTTATCGAGGAGCTACATAATGTCTGGCCTCCTACCAACATTTCTAGTCCAAATCATTCCACACAATAAAAATAAATAATATTCCTTTTCATATAAATGTATTGAATGAGAAATATAGATTCATTAATAACTCTACAATTAATCAGAAAACTGTCAATGTAGGCACCATTTGTAAAATTATAAAATTATAGGAAATAGTAATATCCATGGAAAATGATATTAGTAATTAGTGGAAAATAAATGTATAATGATCATACGACTTAAAAATTTTTATGTAGACTAAAAATTAATTCACTGAATTGAATATTAGTATCATCATTGAATAAATTAATAATAAACAATCCATTGGAATAATAGGAATGGTATCAATATGAAAAATCAAATATGGAGTAAAATATAGGGTTGTATTCGTTGATGAAATAAAAGAATAACTCATTTAAAATATTATTGAGGAAAATATACATTGATTTTCAGAAACATTTTGAAAATATTTTTACACAAAATTAAATGTATTGTTGTTTGTCATATAAGGTAATTTAAGAAATATATGGATCATATAAATATTTTATATATCATATTAAATAATAATGTCAATAATAATTTCCACTATGAGAGGCGTTAATGGAAAATTGGACAATCAATGTTTAGTTAGGTGGTACTCCGCATACTCATAAACATTATGTCTGTTTCCCATTAGATTGAGTTGTGTATAAGTATAGTTTGAAATATTATAACTAGAACATCCTATTATATTAATGATAATATATTTTTTATATAAATATTGAATTAAAAGTGTTGATGGATTGGATAAAATAAATAAAATATAGAAGTTTGAGGGATGGTGTTACCTCTAAATCAGGTAACTTCTTCTGGTTTTCACCAAAAGACATCCTTGAATTCATATCTTTCAAAATTAAGTAATCCATATGTAAGGGAGGGATGTTGGGATTTCATTTTGGGAGATTATTTTGAGACTAATTGGATTCATATGTGTGCGTAAGTAGAAGACAGTGATGCTTTTTATAATAGAGCAGTGGTGTAATCTCTTGTAATATTTTAAAAGGAACCCCACCAATGTGTTGTGTATTGAAATCAGGCCCATTATGGTTCAAACTCTAAAAAATGGAGGATATGGTTGAAATATTATGATAAAATAGTTATTGTACATTTTTATTGGTTGATTTAGCACTTATGATTGTGTTTATTCTCTTATTAGTCTTAATTTATCCTTAATCCTTTTGATTAATTGTAATTAACCTCACAAATAATTTTTGGTGAAAAAAAATTTAACATTATCTGACCTTATATGTTATGATTATTCCAAATATGGATTCCATTTTTCAAATTAAAATCATATAAGGGGAAAAATTAATTTAATATTAATCTCGTGGGCATGATGAAAATGCGTGGTTTTTAATGTAAAAACATCCTAAGGATTGTTATGTTTTAATAGTGATTTTCAAATAAAAATAGATGAAATTGGCATTAATTCAATTAAAATATTAAAATATTATCTAATTTATCATTTAAATAAATATAAAATTAAATTTATAATTATAAATAAATAAGATGAAAAAATAGATTTGAAATAAAAATCAAAATATTTTTTCATTTTAAAAAAAAATGAAAGTTCACAGAAAAAATAAGAAACATCACCCTAACCTAAATTTTATCATTTTGTTTATACGATCATTTTAATTTTGATATATTAAATTAATTAACGTGTCAGAGTTTTAATTGAAAATATATTTTTCATTAAATGCTTGTAAAAGTGACAAAATACATATAATCTGTTTTAAGGGTAATATTTTGATTAATATATATATTTTGTCAATATCATTCACTAATTATAATTAATTTAATTTATTAATTCAAAACATGTTTTATAGAATAAACATAATAATATTTCTATTATATTCCATTGTGTTATATTATCATTTCTATTTATTTTTGTAACCTATTAATTAATTTTATATTTTTTTAAACCATATATTTATATTAGTTAGTTAATAATTTTAATAAGAACTAATTTCATAGCATGTTTAGTAATTATTATAATTATATTTTAATAATATAATTTTTTTATAAAACATTGTCTTGTACATAACACATGGTATTTAAGAATGTTGTTGTTGTGTGAGATTCATTTTAACTTAGTATTTCATCCATTTAAAGATTTATATTATATTTAAATTATAATAATATTATAAATTTTCAAGACAATATTTTCCCTTCCTTATAAGTGATTCATTGCATACACACTATGGAATACAAGGTTAACTATTTTAAATTTAAGGGTGTAATATTTTCATATTCAATCATTCAAAATGGTTATATGGTTAACCATTAATGGAATAGTTTAAGTTAAAATTTTTATGAGGTTTTATAGATTTCATTATTATATTGCCATTTGTGGATTTATTCATATTGGATATCATGTGCTAACCATTTTATTGTGAGGTTTACTAAAGAATGATATGTTGATTTATCATTTAATTTATAGATCTCATGATCTTCTAATGATTCAAGAATGACAAATTCAACTTCATTTAATGGAATAAGAGATAAATTGGTAGTTTATCATCGCAAAACAATGGGTAAGGTTTTCCTAAAATCATTTTATTATATATTTTCAATTAAAATCTTCAGCATTCCAAAAACTAGCCTCGACCTAAATTTTTTTTCATGTTATCATCTTTTTTAACGATATCAATGTCATCTTACAAAACTATTTTTGTTATTAATTTCTTATTGTTAATTTTCTCCTAACCCAAGTCTCTATCACTCTCCATCAAAACATAATAGTTAAATTTCTCTTCATATTTAATTTTTTCACATTCCACCTATGCTATCCATGTAGAAACCTTATTATGTGTAACATTTGGGAACTATATTCTTTTCAAAAATATCAAGTTAATGGATCTTTTAGTATTCATTTTTACAACGTGGGTTTCTATAAATAGAATATTCAAGTAGTAAGAAATTAATTACCAAAAATAATATTGAGGGAGAAATTAATTTTTCTGTGGTATAATTTAACCCCCAAGTATTTTTTATAGGTTTTTAAATATTTATTTAAATTTTTAATATTTTACATTTCACACAACATGTAATATTGTTTTTTAAATAAAATCACAACATTTGTATTATATTATACACAACACCAAGTTAATATATCACTACACCAACACTATGATTGTCATTCGATATAGACAACACTACATTTGTCTTTTATTACACACAATAATGAGTCCCTTTAATACCTTTTGTTACCCATAAGGCCAAGTTTTTATAAAAGTAAAATATACTAATAAAATGATTATTAAAATATTATTACAGATACCACCTAGCCATTAAAATTGGTGTTACCAATAATTTTAATTAAATTTAGAAAATGTAAATTAAAAATATAAAGAAAGTGAATCCTTTGGTTACGAATTAGTATAAGTGAATGTAAAAACTATTTCAAAATAATGAAATATATTTTCTAGAAATATTATTATGCTATGAAAAAACATAATTTTATCACAATAAATAAAAAAAAATTAATTTTTGAATAACATTTTCAATAATATTTTCATATTTTATATTCAATAAATTTTTTTTATACTCATAAAATAGATTTGATACTATAAGAAAAGAATATATCCAGTTTTTTGTGTTTCTCAAAAAGGGAATTTTAACTCTTTTTAATGGAGAACCTATTTTAAATATATTATTGTACACATTTTATTTTTTATTTAAAAAAACAAAAATAATATTTTAAATAGTAATACTTAAATTCACTTTTGGTCAATATTTTGTATATTTATGAGAAGTTTCATTTTTGGATTAATATTGAAAATCACCAAATTTAAATTCAAAACACAATTATCTTCTAATTATTTTATATAGATATTTATGTTTTAATTTCAATTTAATTTATAATTATACCAATTATAGATTACTTAATCTAATTAAGGTCATCTTAACCAATATCACAATTTCATTTTATATAAAAACATTTCACTCATTTGAACATTTTTGTTTTATAACCCTATATTGTCATCACATCTGAAGGATTAATTTTCAAATAATATATGCCACATATATTATTTGAATATAGAAAATTAATTTCCATATTTTGAATCAGAATAATTAATAATGACAAATATTTTTAACATAATTGTTTATTATAAATCATTGTCAAATTGATTGAAAATAATTACAACGATTTAGAGAAAAATTGTTAACAAATGACTATACCTTAAGAATATGGTCCATAATGACCTGGAGACCTGTCCAAAAAACTATTTTATTTACATATTTCAACCAAATCATACATATAAATTCTAAATATTATTTTATACACATTAAATGGAAAAAATATGGTTTAATTTCTTTGTAAAAAATTTACTTGAATTTCACTTCTCCACTATAAAAAGGCAGTAGCCCCTATAAATTATTCAGACCTATAATTCCCTTTGGATCACCCAAAATCAAAATAATTATATCCAAAACTACCTCCATTCATCACATAATTATCTATTTTGGAATAAATTAAACCAATTAATCCTTTTGGTGACAACTAAGAAGAGTTTCCCAAAGAAGAGGTAGCATCCTTCGAAGAGTTGTATTGTTTTATTATCATTATAAACACTCTTAACTCATCTTATTATATAAATATATAATTATATATTTATCCTAAATATTCTGATATTTTTTATTTTATTTTTTCACCTACACAAACACACATCTATAAAATGCGTAATGAACATACTGTTCGTGTATACAGTGGACAACCACCTCACAAAATGATGTATTTCATTTCACATTTACTACTATCATGATTGATAATTATAATTGAAAATATATTTTTATATTATGTATTTGATATTTTTTATTATATTATACATATAAAATGATAATATAAAACATATATTCAAAATATCCTTTTAGACTATGTTTACATCGATTGTCGATGTGTGGACTAATGTCACCTAAGAGCAATGTGATTCATAAACACATTGCATGGAATTTATTCAGGATGGTTTTATTGAAATTATATAATATATATAAAAAAATAATGAAACATTAATTATAATATATACATATATATTGTTCATTTTGTATATTTCATTCAATAAAATAATAAAACAGAAACAATGTTCATGAGTATGTACGGCCTACTGTATCTATAAATGATGTGTTGGATTTCATATTACATTATTTTAATGATTATTATAAATAAATATACATATATTATATTTTATATTTTTATCATGTTTTACATTAATTAGTTAATTAAATCATTATTATGTAATAGGTTTTATTATAACATGTCAAAATATGTACAAATAACAGGGCATATATTACCTGAAGCATAACATTAACATGGAATTGTTTATAAAAAAATTATATAGTGTAATAATAAAATAAAATATAGGTTTAAATATAATAATTTGGTTCCGTAATAGATGTAAAATAGTCTTGTATTTAATATATAAAGGGTTCTTATTAGTACGAAGATAGTCAAAATAAATGGTATGTGTTTTCTCGTGTCACTTTTAATTTTCGTAGACACAAGAAAAGTTCACCACATATTTCGTATATATGGTATGTAGTCTACCAATGGATTTATTATATCATTATAATACAAAAAATTATGTGAATATAAATATAAATTTTATAATATTTCATTTATTTGATTTATTTTACACAAGGAAACAATTTTGTAATGTAATTTTGTCTCAGTTTTCTACTATTGACACACATGTCATGTTATAAACCTATTTTCTTATATGATGTGTATATAATTACATTATACATGATATATCATGAATACCCTTATTTTCAATATATTTTAATATTCCTATAATGTTTTTATTTTCTATGGTGAGTATGATTTGATGTTTCACACTCGAATGATTATATTGCAACAATCTCATTGTTTATCCGGAATTTTTAAATTTTGCATTAATTGATGAAACCATATGAACCTTATTTTAGTAAAAATCATTTGTTTCTTCTTTATGGTTATTAATTATATATTAATGTATTAGTACCATTTCTACATTTTTTTACATATGATAATTAAGAAAGTGATTTTTACTAAAATCTGAATTTATTCTCCCTCTTTGGTCGGAAATGTAGTTTATTTAGAAACCATGTTTTTCAAAAATGATTAAAAAAATGTTATATTATAATCCATTGAAATTATAAATTATATTTTATCCATGTTTTTTTTTGAAAAATCGTATTTCTTATGTAATCTTTTTATCACTTTCTAATCAAGACACATTTCAAAAAAATTACAACGCAAAATTAATGTTCAGAATGTATAGATTTGTCCACCATCAAGATCATACTAACTTTGAAGCATCCCTTTAAAGATTAATATATTATTAATTAAGAAATATTATATCCCTAAAATTATTGAAATTCATCAATTTCAAATTTATTTTAAATTAAAAATATTTTCAAAAATAATTATGTTTAAAAAAAGTATACTAAATGATATTCAAATCTAAATATATATTTTCTCAAAATTTTATTTCAATGAAAATAATTTCAATGATTTAAATTATTATTTTTTTTCATTTTATTTTCAAATAAAAAGGATTTCATAATGTTTTTAAGAAAATTCTATATATACTTTTAGGGAAAAATGTTTTCTAAATGAATTTAGGTTTATATATATATGGTTTCATGGAACAGGGTTTCCAAAATATTTGACGTTTTTAAAAAAAAAATAAAAAAAAAGGTTTTCTATTTTATTAGATTTTTTTATGTGTTCTCTATGAAAATGGTATTTCATATTTATCATAAAAAATTCCATATTATATTCAATTAAAATGGTATTCACATGTTTTTGTTTTAAAAATAATTTTTACAAATAAATTGAATTTTCCTCTTAAAATGTATAGAATACATATTTCATATTTATATTGTATCTATGATGACTTATAGTGTTGTTACTCATGAATTTTGGGGCAATGATCTAATGGTTTGAATCATATTCTTTCTTGGAATGGTTTATTTTATGAGGGGATAATTTATATGAAACCCGCTTTTTTAATGGTGTATATGTTTATGAAATCAATATATTTTTAATGGGTTATATTTTTATGAAATAGACTTTTGTTAATGGTTTATGATTCAATGAAAAGATTATGAACATTTTCATTTTCTATAAGTTATGATATGATTACATGTTTCTGAAACGTAATTCATTTTAACAATTATTATACGATCAATGTTAATGATATAGTGGCGCATGTATGTTAGATTTCATTCTATGATATTTGGGACCTATATCTCCCTCTCATAAATTTGGTAAATATTTATATTTCATTATACAGACACGGTTGGAATGGAGGGTCAACTCCATTAATTAAAATTATTTTTCTAATAAGAAAACCATGGGAGGGATATTGGACTCACAAAATGGTAAGGGGAGTGAACAATGACTACCAATATGGTATAGAGTGTAAACCAATTCGACTAACACTTCATTTTTTGTGATACCTTTTCTTACATGGAAATAATTTTATATGCTTATGTGTCTTCCAAAAATTCTATGTCATATTCCTATATTATTCATTAATAGATTATTCTCATGATTACCATATCATTAATGTCTTAAAAACTATCAATCATTAAACAATGCCTGATGTATATGTTCTTTGATATTAAGGGTATAATCTCCAAATTTTGTACTCATGCTCTCATTCCATTATGTCAATATTATGCTTATGCATCTCTATTATTTAGCCATACCGAGAATCCAATTCCACCCATTCTTAGGTTTCCTTTTCACATGATATGAATAATTTTTTTATGTAGGTGTAGTAATGGGAAGATTTTTGATGGAATATTTGAATATCATTCAACGTGATAGAATATTGTCATAAATGTTTCCAAATTATGTAAACAATTAAGATCCTCAAGAATTTATATCAATAATGTGTTGAATAATCTTCTAAAATGATACAATATCAAAATATGGGAATCTGGGGTCATTAAAGATATAATGTAAAATGTGATTTAATTTTTTGAAAATTCATGTATAGAGATATAATCAAATGAAATATCATTATAGAATGAAAAATAATATTTCCATAGGTGTCATTCATAAAAAATAAAACATGAAATCCCAAAAAACGGAGGGCATGATTAGTATACCACATTAATCATGATTTACTTCAAACAGCAAAATTTCATAAGCCCTTTTCATAATATTATGTGTTTAGATGAATTTTTGTCTTATAATCCACAATAAAAAATTTATTGGGGAATTTATTCAATAATTACCATGCTCTTTATATTTGAAACTGGGGAGTGTGGGTGGTGCATTTTATTAATATATCTTTCAATTATCATACTTAGTTATCTTATTGTCATCACTTTGGTTGTCAATTTCAGGCTGACCTTCCCATCCACATTAAACTATTTTCTAATTCCATTATGAAAATTTGTTTCATGATTTTTCTAGCACATCAAGAAAAAATTAATTCTAATCATCATCTCTATATATTTTTTATGTGTTCCATTGATTTCCATATTTCTCTTCATATAAACACCATAGGATTGAAAGGTATCTAAAACCATTATTTCCTCCTTTATAAAACATAGAAAAATCTCTGCATATCTACTAAAACCTCTTATGGTTATCATAATTTGGAGGCTTGGTTTTAAGAGAAGGAGTAATATTTAAACATTACTTTTATGTTTGAGGATAATACTAGAAAATTACCTCGCAAGACTTTTAAAATTTTCCACATATGTACCAATTGATTCATCATGATTTTTATTAATCTCAACAAAAACGTTTTCAAATTTCATTAAAAAAATATTTGTAATGTACTTATTGATAAATAAGTTCAGGAACACATTATAAACCTTGGTGTTAATTTCATCATGTTACATTATACTCATGATAAGATTACACCATTGATCTCTTTCACCATAAAAATGGTTAGAATTCAAAATATCTTTTCCATGATTTGAGCACCTAACAATAGAAAATATATTTTTATTTTTGTTGATCGACTTTTAGAAACTAGTGTATTATTGGACCCACTAAAAGAATGTGGTAATTTTTTCATATAGAAATAAATATAATATTTTATCATCTATATATTATTTAGATGTCCATCATGATTCATGTCTTGATAATGTTTTGTGAGCATGGAATTATCATTTTTCATTCCATCACCTATAATAATTTCTATCTCAATAGAAAATTATTATAATTGTCTATCACACACAAAATTTACATTGTATTCATGGTATATTCCCTTTCACTAAAACCAAAAGAATTGTTTTAGGAATACTAATCCTTGTGTGGTAATATATAATCATAAAAATAACATATAGATTATCTAAATAATGAATACTTCATTTAAATATATGGCACCATTGGCTTCATCTAGGTCATTATTATTTTTAAATAATTCATCTCAATTCATGAAGAGTTTTTGAATTTCCATATAATTTCCCTTGGGAGCCTCAATATTGGTTTTCTATAAGGCATGTGGTTATGTATTAGGTTATGATCATTTCTTGATCAATTCTCCCATTTTAAAATGATTATCCCAATTTTCCTTTCATCCATATACACATATTAAATTAATGTTTTGAAAGTTATTTGATTTTTTAAAATCAATTGAACTATTATTTACAGAAATTCCTTTACATTTTATTTATCATTGGCAGATCATCAGTCTTATCATTAGAGATATCCCTAGAAATATCCTTAAAAATATCCCTTTGGATGCCAATAAATATTTATCATTCTAGTTTATAATGTATAATTAAACCTCTATTTTGATACAATATATAGTGTCCTAGGATTCACATACGTATATATTAATTTTTTTGAGTCATAATTATATCACACGGAAATTTTTTCGTGATCAATAATACTTTTTTGTATTTAGATACTAGCCATACAATATTCAAATTTTTCATAAGAAAATTAATTTATGCCATAAATATATTCACATTATATACTATTTGTAGATAAACCATAGTAAAATTATTTTTCCATAAAATGGGTAAAACCACAATTTGAAATGATGATATAATATTATCTGTAAGGGTAAACAAGGGAGATACATAAGCATAATATGAGAATAATCATGTAATAATGTGTGGTTGAAAATTGAAAACCATACCATACATATCAAACACCATAATCTCAATTAATTGAATAATTATTGGTAGTCAATAAGACATGAACTAAAATAAATCAAACAATATGAGCCATGGGATCATAACATATTAATAATACAGAAAATTGTTTCATATATATATTCATAAAAATCATTTCTTTGATAATAATGTCTCATGGCCAAGGCTATCAATATATAGTTGGTTCACTCCCTAAATAATCATAGTAGTCAAAGATAACACCCAAGACAGTTAAAATGGACAAAGTTCCTTATTAAATTAAGTTCAACCCACATTCATGACCTATCTGTATCATTATATATAAGACTTCACCGACTTTGTTGGAGTGATTTATAGCTCCCTCCCATATCACAAATAAAACCATATTAATGTATTCAAAAAGATCCAAAAACATTCATCATATCATAACCCATAAAAATAAATGGTTTTCATAAATATTGTAATATATTGTATTCTACGGAAAAGACACATGTTTCATATCATTTCTTCATCTCACCAAAGCATAACTTGTACAAATAGAAACTTGTTTCAAAACAAAATTTGAATGTTAAAATATGTATAATATAAATGTATTTGATAAATAAAGTTTTAATATAAAACATTTCAATAAATAATAATAATTTTAAAAAAATTCATATCCTTGGTAAAACATAAGTTACATCAAAGGATGTCATTATAAATTGAAAATAATTTTCAATGATAAATCACATTGAATTTTTTTTGTCGTAGATAAATTTTCTATAAAAATAAAATTTTAAAATATAAAAAACTATTATATTTTTTTCATTGAAAAAAAATCGTCAAAATTTATAAAGGAATATTTTTAATGAAATGAAAATATTTCTTATCGACGATATCCTATATATATTGAAAAATAACTTTTTAAACATAAATCATTTTTGAAATACATTACACATTGAATAATTTGATATAAAATATAAAGAAATAAAAAATATTAAGTAAAATATGTTATTTGAATATATATTTCAAAACAAAAAATTGAATCTTAAAATAATTGAGTGGTCATGAAGGTATGAAATAATATTCATGTCATGGATGTTGAAAAATTCATTCTTTTCAAAAATAATTATAAATTTTCCATGGTAATTGGGTGGAAATTGACATGAAAATTACATTAAAAACATTTCATTAAATGTAAATCATTGGAAAATTTTCATTAAAAAATCATTTGATTAATTTTAAATACAGTTTCCAAAACATTTATCAAATACATGGATTTTTAAGAAAATTAGATTATGACCAAAAAAATTTTTCTTATTTTTTTAAATAACTATTATATAAATAATTTTAAATTAAGTAAACACATATATTATCATAAAATTACCAGTGGATAAGAAACATTAGGTTTTTTATGATATATAGATATCATGGTTTCAACATTTAATTATAATAAAAATCAATGCCAATTAATTATGATATTGCAACATAAAACACTTATCACTTTCTTAACTATAAATAAAAATAATTATAGGGGAATATAATTAAATTAAATAATAAATATCCTAAAAATAAATAAATTCATAGTATTATATTTCAATGGGTATCTATATTGGCCTCATAAATAATGATAGGTTCATAACATAACATATGTCTAAAAGAATGAAATGTTAGAGAAACATCCATTAATGATTTAGTATATTTTCAAAAATAAACCCCATGAAAGATATATAAGAAATCAGATATGTAAATTAAAATAATTTTAATTACTATAATTAAAAAACATGTGAATTATCTACACCAAATAAATGAAACATGTTGTGAATATGGTATTTGTCTCACAAAAAAATAATAGCGAGTTTGAAATCTCTAGATTTATGTCCCAAAATACATCGTACATGTCTTAGCGTAAAGAATAATAAATAAATCTTTATTATAAATATATTATAGAACCATAATTACATATATAATTCCATATGTTTTTTAATTATTCCATTTTATTACCAGTCTATTGATAATTCAATGTTAATGTCACATTTAGAGTAATAATTACTTTATTTTTCTTGTACATTTTGATATTTTCATTTTTTGGACACTATTATCATATCATTGTTACATATTATCCATAAAAATTATCATGAAAAAATTATCATATTTAATATTCTATTATTATTTTAGTAACAATCTTGAATTTTTTTAAAGAAATCATGAATGTTACTACCAGGGAGAAGGTAAGTTATACTAACACATGATCGACACTTCCATTTTTATAAAATCTCTGTGGAAATGATGTATGATATATTTTATCTTTATATAAAAATAATAATATCATAAATAACATATTAATTCTATAAATACACTTATACATATCATCCATGTTGTGGTGTAATTAAAAGAGGGAGTCGCATCGCTTTGTGAAGGCAGTAGTCCACACATACATGAATGGTGTTATTATCATTTAGTGAGTGAAATGGTAATCAATAAAAAGATATATTACCCAACAGTAATTGATAATATTTAATGATTATTAAATTTAATTAATTTATATAATAATTATTTATTTATGTTTTCATTAAATAATCCATTTAAAGAGTTATTGAAAATGAATCAATTCACTTTATATGGCAGTGGTCTTTCATACACACGAACAACGTGATCATATCCTCTATGAAAATGAATGCAAATATATTATATGTTATATAATGTCTATATATGTATATTAACTTATTAATTATTTTATATAAACATCAGATAAATCATCATCATTATCTATGGTAAGTGGTACTGGAAAAACGATTGACATCGATTCGTGAGGCGATTGTCCCCTTTACACATGAACTGTGATTTTGTAACCCATTTGATTAAAGTGAATATGGTTTCAGGTCAATTAATTAACAGAATAATGTATCATTATATTTAATGTAATTATTTTTTTATCTCCTTTATTTTAATAATAATTTTATTAGATAGAAAAAATGAAATAAAAGTGCTCATTTAAGAATGTCACATCTTCTTTATTTAACCTCAAAATAAATTAATTGAAAACATTTTAGGTTTAATTTTTGAGAAAAATACGGATTTTAAGAAGAGATGACTATATTTAGAAGTTATTATATCGGGTTATGGCCTAATTTTTTTTATGAGCTTAAGAAGTGAGCATAGGGGGTCACCTTGTATAAGTTTGGTGAGTGGTACACTTGTTAGTTTTTTAAAGAAAAATGCATACCCATATTTATCACATGAAACAAGTTCAAATAGAGTACTCATATTATTTAGAGATCATAAGGTTGAAATTTTTTCATAAAATATTTTTTATATATTTTTTACATTATTTAAAACCTTATCTTTTTAGTTTAACCTCTTAGTAAATCCATTTATACCTTTACCATGAAAAATAATTGTATCTAGTTTCACTATAAATATTCATAAAAAATAACTATATTATATTATATAAATTAGTATAATTCCATATATGGAATATATTTTTTCATATTAAATTCAAATTATTGAAAAAATGATTATATTTACTCAAGAATATAAGACAAGAATGCATGCTTTCAAATAGAAAATTTTCAAACCCTTAATATATTATTATATAAAATTTTAATATGAAATAGAAAAAATTGACCAAAATTATACTCATATAAATATTACATAAATAATGTTAAATTAAATATAATTTAAAATATAATTTAAAATTTAAAAAAATTAACTGAAAATTTAGTTTCCAATTAGAATTCATTAATTTAACTATTCATCAAATAATTTTTTATTTTAGAATATTATCCGAAAATCAACATTAGAAAACTGTTACATAATGATTTTAATAATGAATTCCATTCTTCCAAATAAAGTTTCTAAATGTTTATAAAATTGTTATAAAATAATGCTTAAAAAGGTGAGAATCTTATTTTATAGAAAAAATACATTTTTTGGGAAAAAATTGGATTCATACTTATGTATTATCTAGAAAGCACCTTATATTAAATTTAGGCAATATATTATATATATACTATATACATTTCATTTTAATATTTCACCAAAACTTTATTTTTTATTTTACTGAGGTAAAATGTGCTTTTTTACATAAAAATAGTTTGATGAACAATATTTTCATTATTTTGAAATAGTTGTTAAATTTAATTTTATTTAATATGTTAAAAAATAAATCCTTTTAAATTAATTTTTAAATCATATATATTTATAATTATTTTAATCCCCTTCATTCATTCCATTCAAATTGCTATGTCGTTAATATCCCAATAAATAATTATATATTAATAATATTTGATGTTTCATTTAAACTCAATATTTAATGTAATTCCAGACAAATATATATATTATGTTTATGAAAAAAATTATAAAAATATTAAATTTATTTGAATAAAATATTTTACAAAATTACAGGATATTACAGTCCCTCTAAACAATAACATCAGAAAAAATGAGAGATACTAATGTTATTATATCAATGTATTTAAATAATATTTTATACATTTAGAATAATAATAGAAATGAAAACAATTGTTTAAAGTCTATACCTATTTTGGAGAGTCACCTTATGTTTACATCTAATTCCATCATTGGATGGATTCCTAAAAGAAATTAACACCCCTATGATGTGGGATGTATGTGATTATGAATTTTTGGTAGGTATTTCTAAATTAATATAAATCCTGGTGTTTTGAGAGGTCATTTGAGGTTAGGTTCTTATATTTTTGTGGAATGTTACCCACATAAAAACAACTTTGAAATTTCCCAATAGAATAAAAACTGTTAATGTTATTCACCAGATAAATGATTCAAAATTATCGTAAACTCTAACTTTGGATTGTATGCGAATTATTTATGGCCATCGAATATTATTTTATTTATGTTTAAATGTGGAACATACCCAAATCCTTTGGTTTAACCCACATAGTTAACCCATTTTAACCGTTATTTTAGTAAATAATTTTTATTATTTTCACTATTCATTATAAAAAAATGATAAATTCACATTATAAAAATATATTAATTTTAATAATTCATAATATTAAAAAAAAATTATAAATATAATTTTTATAATTGTGTGTATTTAATTTAAAATATATCATTTTGATGCACCAAATAATTGGTTTACAAAAGAAAAATATTTCATAAGTACAAAATCATTTTATATAAAAATTAAATATATAATAAGATCTAATAACCTAAATTGGATTAATAATAATATAATTGAACTATCATTTCTTTTAAAAGTATTTTATAATAAAAATTTACATTTTAAAAAAATAATCAAAATAGAATGTTAAAATTAAAATCCATAATATCCACAATTCATCAAAAAAATTAATCATTTCAGAAAAAATTATGAAATAAATAAAATATACTAATTTCCTGATGAAATATAAAATTAAATTCATTTCCAATATTAAATTTTCCAAAATTGGAAAAATTTAGTTTTAAAATAAATGTATAGAATAGGGTGAAAATGATTCTTACACAAAAACATATTTACACTAATCTCATTAATAAAAAATAAGATGAATGGTAAAATATTTTATTGAATAAATAATATATAAATTTCATTAAAACCATTAACCATTAGTTAATTATTTAATTTATTTGTTTAAAAGCACATCACACACATAATAATAGTCTTTTACGAAAACATTTCATTTATGTTGATATTATTTTTATTTTTATTTCTACTAAAAAAATATAAAATTAATTCATTTTATTTGTATACCAGATAAATTTCATAATACAGTTATTCTAATTTGTATGTAATAATATAATTATTAGGTTATAATTATTAGGTATATATAATAAAAATAATAGTATATTGTTTTTTTCCATGACTTTGTGTTGCATTTACCAAAAATGAATCTAAAAAAATTATTTCAAAAATAATTTCATAAAATCATAAGGTCATAGATTATTCCATATAAAATATTTTCCATCATTCCAATTTTAACTCTATATCGATAATCACTCGTCTAATATATGAATGTGTTTTTATAGAAAACACAAATTCATAATGGATCTGATAGAAAACCTCTCAAAAATAGTGAAATGGAAATATGAAACCCATGTAACAATGTTTCAAAATATATTATCATTGGTGGGATGTAAAAAATATGGACATCAAGTTTAAAACCAACACCCATATTATAAAGATGTTTGATATAGAACATGATCATGATAATATTAACTACGAAAAATCTAAAAATCTATAACTGTAGAAAATTATTATCATTCATAATAAATAAAGTCAAATGTATTAAATTTTTATTTCAATTTCTATTTCCTAATATTGATTAATGTTCACTATATAATATGAATTCTTGAATTCATTCAATTTCATAAGCACAATCTCAATAATTGGATTTTCACTAATCTATTTTAACTTCATCTCTGACTCCATCAAATAAATATGAATCTTTTTTCTTCCTAATGAAATAAAATTTACTTATAATAGTTTAATGATTAATAAAATTAATGATATGTAATTATTTATATCACTTGTTACCATTATAATAAAAATGGTTAGAACAAGTTATCCAATATGGAAAATAATAACATAATGAAAAATAATTATTAATCTATAAAACAACATCTAATAATGAACATAAACCATTACATAAGTGGTTATCATTTAACGCACTTCAAAAATATAAATAGTTATAAAGATCGACACAACTTTTACAAATTCAAATTTACAATAATACCAAAAATATCATAAAGTAACTCTTAATTTTCACATTAATAATATGTTAATACCATGGTCTGGTCTTCAAAAAAAACATTTTAATAAATAGAATATCCATAAAAATATAATGAAAATTTATGTTCTTCTTCATTCCATAGATTAACCAAATATTATTAAATATATTCCATTAATCAAAAAGTGATGTAAACTCCATCAATGTCAATATAATCAACTTTCTCAATAAATCAGTAATTAGTTTGAAGAAAATCAATACTATCCCATTGTCATTATCTATATAAATCTTCTTTTTATCCCAACATAACATCCTTATCTCAACATCATTCCATATTTAGGGTTATTTATTTCCAAAAATAATTTTATTTTCAGTAAATATCAAATTTCTATTAAATAACATTTCTAGGATGTTAGTTACATTCAAAATTTTATTCAAAATACTTAATTAATAGTTTCTATACTAAAACCCTCATACATTTCATTATTTATATAACACAATTATTTAGTGCCACTAAATATACACTTTCAATATTAAACATCATTCTTCAACAATTTACTAAGCTTTTTCATATTGATCTATAACACCTCTTAAGATTAATAGGTCATTATTTATCTCATCATCATAAACGTCTATACCATTATTGATACATCCATGAACATCCCCTTCCAAAGATTCACCGCAAGGGAATTTATTTTTATTATTCCCTTACATGTAAAATTTAAAACATTTAAATATATTTGATTCCTTGGGGATATCATAATTCCCATCCATTCCATTAATTAGACTTATATTTTTCCTTAAAATTGAAATACCATGATCCCTTATTCTCCATAAATAGAATATATTAACTTTCTTTATAGACATCCCCTTTAGTTATTCATACAAATATCATGACATATAGGAAAATAAATATTATTTACTCCTTGGTCTCTACCACATGATCTATTAACTAGATTTATCATTCTCTATATTTGTGATTCTAAGGGTTAGTTAATGTGAGTGTTGTTAATAATATATCATGATATATAATTATGCATTATGATATTGTACTTCAATCTAGAACTAATCCAATTAAGTTACTCATTAACACATTTTCTATCACATTTAATGTTAATACAGATCCTTCTAGTGCCATCTATTTACTTAAACCATAAATGATCGTTTAAGTAATAATATTTATATAAAAAACAAAATAATCATGGATTTTTTTAATTGGATGTATAAATCATGAAACATTGTTTTTTATCAATGAAACCATATTGTTAACTAAGGTCATTCATTGTCATAATCAATATGAATCTTTCATTTAGGCTCAAAAAGAACTTTTGAATTTCTAAAACTGATCTATCATGATTTTCAAACTGAGTTTGTAGCAGATTCCACTATTGTGAACCAATTGATGACTAATTTAAATAAAAATGTTCCCTTTTAAAACTTATTATCACTAATTACATATTTTCACGAGACACATAATCTTATTGTTTCTAAAAATGTATATAATTTATTAGAATCCACACACTCTTTCCTTCCTCAATTTATTGGATTTTTTATATTCATTAACATATCATTGGAATTATGATTAGGTGGATTTTTAGACATATAATTAGTGATCTCACTATGTTTTTATCATTTTATTTTCCAGAGGATTAACTAAACCTTCAACATATTAAAACTATATCACCACATTCTTCTCTAAATAGCGACATTACATCTTTTTATATGATTATTCATTACATAGTATATTGATTATATGATAGAATCATATATTTTTTTGTGAATTTGGATAAATGGATACATTAATATTGTTTCATAAGTGAACTATTCCATATGTGACTATGTTATTTTTAACTACCACCCAACCTACAAATATCATACATAAAACATTTATTTATAACATGGGGAAGAAAACCTAAGAATGTATGATAACAAATTATCAGTAAGGGTGAACATTGGAGATATCATTGATCACATAATCATAAGATCTGAATCATCTCTGAAAACTTGGAATTATCATTTCAAAATGACAACCTTAAAATAAATGATAATTTCCTTGATTCATAGTATAAACCATATTACTTAATAATACATGAATCAGAATGGAATCAATGAGCATGAGAAATGATAACATAATATTAAAACATGATAATTTTTTTGGTGAATAACAACAATAAAAAAATTTATAAATATTCATGGATCATTTACATGGATATGATAGTGGATGGGGTTCACTTCCCTAACAATCAATGTAATCAAGTTACAATCAAAATATTATCATAGTGTAAAAGGTTCATTACTGAACATAGTTCACTCCCAATTCTATTCATATTAACCTCATGATATATCCATAACTACCTATTGAAATTTGTATATTTAAATGCTAGACCCATCTCATATTATATAATATCCACTCATCCTTGGTATTAATAAAAAAAATTCATTTGATAGAATGTGTCTATTGTCTTTATATTATTTTGGAACTACACATTACATATTGAATTCGATACATTTTTAGTCAGAAAGATCCTAAAACATTCACCATATCATAAACCATGAAAATAAATGGTATTAATAACCATTCCTATTTAGCATAACCTACAAAAATAAATAGGTTCATTAATCATTACAATAATTCATCATAGAAAAACCCATGGAAAAGTAACTTGTTTCATAAGAATAATTTCATCATAAACATAAACCTCAAAAATAAGGAATAAGGATTCTATCATTAGATAATATCCCAATTAAAAAATATGTAACATCAAATGATGTAATATTTGATTCCAATTTATTTAAAAAAACGCATTGAACATTAATTAATGAAAACAATATTATCAAATAGAAAAAATTATTTATAATTGAAAAAATCCATTGAGTTTAAATAAATTATTTGACATGAATACAACCTATGGATGATGAAAATAGAGCATCAATTCATTGATAATTCTTGAAAATGGGAAGATTTTTCATGTCATAAATATTAAAACAATGATTCCCTTAACATTTGGTAGAAAAGGAATAAAATTATATTATTTGTAAATAATAATGATATTTTTTTGAATGTTCTTGTAAAAATAAAATAAAGGTTAAAAAATATTTAAATAATAATAGTAAATCATTCATGAAAATAGTATTAGAAAACATGGATTTCGAGGAAGAAAACATTTCCATCGAGAGGAGAATACAGATAGGTTTCATTAAAAATAATAAATTATCTAATTGAGTAATTAATTAGAAGAAAATTAATATAATATAATTAATATTTATTAAAACAGAAATCATAATATAACTAATGTTTTTATTGAAATATTGATAATATGATTGTATCATCAGAATCATAATCATAAAAAAACTAATTAATAATGATGTTTTACATAAAACAGTTACCAATTTAGTAACATTATGAACTATAGACCCTATGAAATACTGAAAATAAAATGGATATGCTAATACGCATAACATTTATAATAATAATTATAAAATAAATTATTTCATTAATATTCACCACACAAAAGAAATTGGTGGTGAATATGAAATTTTTCCCACAAAATAAATATGAGATGAAAATAACATACCATTTTGAAAACATTTAAATCATAATCCCCAATAAAAAAACATCATTCTAAACATTATATTTCATTATAATATTATTATTCATGGTATAACATGTTAAAGGGGTGGTATATACAACAAATAATACAAATGACTATTGAATATATCATATGTCTCTAAGGGTAAATGAAAGACTAGAAATCCCTTACTACTAGTATAAACCTTCTTCATGCACATTCGATGCTAATGTGTAATAAATAATGGTATATTTTAAATCTATTAAGAAAACTAATACAATAAATCATACCATATATGATAAAATTATGATCTTTTATCATATATTTATTAACAATTCCTTGTTGAAATCATGTTTGGGGTAATAACTTCTTTGTTATTAATTTATGTTTTTATTTTATATTTTAAGTCTTTTTAAATATTTCCAGGATTCCATAATATAAAAAATTTAACCATTAAATAAAGATAATATTTATTAATTATATATGTATATATAGTAATTATTGAAAGTTAGGGACTGAGAATAAATTACGTTATTCTGGGAGATGGTAAGTCGTACTAATGCATGTGTGATTTTTCTGTATTCTTAATGCATGTAATGAAATGAAGATTAATATTAAATCAACTTTATAAGAAAAAAATCATATATATCAAATATATTCATTAAATATTTATTTATTATCATCCATTTCAAAATATAATTATGTACATATCACCACACATTGGGCTGGCGGTAGTCCACACGTACACATATGTGATGTTATAATTTTCCAATGGCTTAGAAGGTTAAACTGGTAGATGTGATATTTTAATTATATAATTGTAGTTATGATATAATTACCATATAGAAATATATATGTTAAAAATAAATCATTACTTCTATTCAAGAGTGTCATTTATGGATAAAAAATTACGTCTGTTCAAGAGGCAGTAGTCAACTATACACATGATCAATGGTTTCAGTTACCTTCAGATGGAAAAGTATATTGATGTTAGTCATTGAACAAACATAATAATATTTCTGTCTATGGGTGATATTTAGGTTTTTATATCCTACAATTTTTGTAATATTTTATGGAGTTAGATTAAAAATAAATTGAATTTCAATATTTAAGGATTATACCTCTTCTTCATGTAACCTATTTAGGTTTACACATAAAGACTAATTTTGATGTTTTTTAACTAAAACTATGTCTTGTAAGATTATTTGAGGTAACTAACGATTGTTTTAGGTATGTATTTTCTAAACGAAATTTATATTTAATTTCTGAGGGGATATTTAATTTAATTTGTGGGGAATGTAATTTATAACAAAACTATATAGAAATTGGAAACTATCCAAAATGATTAAGATGTTCCAATGAAAAATTATTCTAAATGAACTTATTTTCTAAATTTGGGTATTTTAAAGTTTAAATATTTCTATATAATAGTATTTAAATTATTTAAAATGGATACCATTCCCTTATTGTTTTGGTTTAACCTCCACCCATGACCCATTTTTAAATTTATATGTAGTGATAATGTTTTACTATTTCAACTATTAATTAAAACCAATACATAAATATAACATATTATAATATATTAATTTTTATTATTCAAAATAGGTAATACACTTTTTAAAATTTAATTCTTTTATTTGTAAATACATATTTTAAATTAATACTCATAGACAAGATGGGAAATAGGTTTTCCTAAGAGAATACTTTCTCGAGTATAAATCATGTTTCTGTCAAACTTGAAAATAGAATTGGTGATAATGAAGTAAATTGTAATAATAATAACATATTAATATTAATTTTACTTTTAAATAAATTTAAAAATATAAGATAACTTTTTAAAAACATTACTCTCTTTGGTAGTTTTCATTTTAAATCAGTATTTTTCACTATTGATAAATTATTTAGACTTCTGTAAAATTGATCATAAACACACTCTAGAATAATTTTGAAATGATGGTGTAAAAATTTGGAATAATTTGGTAAAAAATTATAAATGCGTGGGAATATTTCTCCAATATGTGTGTAGGACATGATGATACTATTTCTTTAAAAAAATTAAATTTTTAAAAAATACAATCTTATTTATTCTAAACCTATTTCATTGAAAAAATTAAATGAATGATAAAACATTGAATTTTGTTTTCAATATAAAAATATCCTTCAAATCATTCAAAAATTATCGATATTTTTATTTATAAATATAGAATCACTCTATTCCCATAAATATTGTTTTTTATACAAAAATTTCCTTTAGTTTAAAATGATTTCTATTTTTATTTTTAAACAATTGATAAAAATCAATATATTTTATTGGTAAACCAAAAAAATTTCATTATTTAGTTAGTCCAACTATTTCCTTCCAATTTAATAGTGATAGTAAAACGGTGATGTTTAAAAAATTGTATTTATTTTATATTATGGTTTGGTGAAACATGGTTTTATGTGTAACATAACCAATCAAAAAATATAAAGTTATTTAAAAAAATATATTAATATTATATGGTGATAAAATTTGACTAAGGATGTGAATATTTTTAATCAAAATGTTACAATTTTTTTATCATCAGTTATATATTGTACTTTTATTGTGTTCTCTATATGGTATCAAGGTGTTAGGAATGATCTTATTGAGTATGAGAACACACAAGGACCACATCCACCAAAAACCCACAAATGAATGTTTGTATGGGTGGAAACCCTAATTGATAGAAAACATAAAAAATCCATTCTGATCATTATATTGATGAAAATTAGTATATATTTATATATTATATACATTCTACTTAAAGATGAACATTGTATATATAAGTGTTGAACCATTAACTTATGATATCCTTACCTAAAATCAATCATTGAGAAGTCAATGGATCATCATATTTAGTCAAATAAATTAGGTATATGATAATGAGTGTACTTGTTCATAATAATAAGCGAATTCATATACTAAAAATCCATACAAAAGTTAATGGTACCAACCCTATTCTTATAAAGTTGTATAGGTCAACCATAAGAAGAATTATTGGGTCATATAAACACTTTGGCTTCAAGGTCCTCTAACGTCATCATGAGTTTTGGAATACTAATAGGATCTTTGTTGTACCTAGGTTTAAACTCTTGTTTTCCTCTATGGAAATGCTCAATGGTGAACTTCACCTATCTTTTATTAAGTATCATTTAAAAAATTTAATGGTATACATCATTAAAATTTCCCACCACTGGAGGAAATAAATCATGTAATACTATTAAATCCTCAAGAAACATACAAAAAATATGTGCTAATACACCAAACATCCCATTATTCTCAATTATATCATTCCATTACTAGTTATCCCACCCCTAATGATTATAGTAACTTCCCTTATGTTATGTAAAAGACATCATACAATGATTACAATAAATATGTGCTTTATAAGGAATTAACCAGTACATCCAAAGTAACACATCACAACATATTTTCATAATGAAGAAGAGGTTATATAAGTAAAGATAATCACTGACCTCACTGTGATACATAATTCATCATTGTACATAGTCTAAATTCACTTCCAATGGAGTTACAATTGTCAATACAAATAACAATTACTCAATATTGTTCTTTTAATTTTCTGTTAGAACACACAAATATGAATTAAAGAAATTATCCCATCTCAAATAAGAAATACACTAATGTTTATATTACAAATATAGTACCTCATTCTATATATAGTCTGATAATATTCTCTTCTGGCATAGGTTATACATCATATACATGTCATGATCAATAAACCTAAGATAAATACCCGCTGATCAGGTATTCTTTACCACCATACCACTTCATATATCTAGATTTCAAGACATTTTCACCATCCTTGGTCTATAATGATATTTTTTATATAGGTCCAGTCATATAATAGAGATACTAAATCAATTTTAGACTGTATAAATTTTAAAAATTCTATAAAAACGGGTACCATCGGAATGGCATAGAAAAATCTCTAAAGAATCCCATTTAGTTGTATACACTACACTCAAATAGTTTTCAACAAAACTAAGGATTCATTTTCACTTTCCACATAAAATAATTGTATTCCTTGTATAGTTTTGTATAATAACTCATAGTTCCATTATTTTTACTTGATGTCCAAAGTGATACTTCTTACCATTCGAGGAAGCAATTCCCAGACAAGTAGCTAAACTCGTCTCCCCTTTGATTTTATTTGGAGATAAGGGCATAATTCACCCTTATTAAAATTGAATATATTCAAAATAAATTCAACTTTTTTCGGATGACATACCTAATACCATCATTGAATCATGTCACTCAAGACATATTATCACCATTACGAGTTAATAAAAATAACTGAAACAATGGTTAGTGAGAAGGATAATCATTGGTGGACATAGTTCCCTTTATTGGATGTATAAATTCCCGATATTGTTAAAGTCTCATCATTTACAGGAAAAATAAATCGTATAAGTTTGTGTTGAATTTCTTCCACACCATGCACCATTGCTTATTAACTTGAATTTTAACATACCACCATCTCTCTGGAATCCAAATATAATGTATGATATGATATTGACCCACCTTTTTGGATTTATCTCTTAACGCTCAAATATGGATATAATGACATCTATCTCCAACTCATAAACCTACAAGACACCATACCATGATAAAACTGTGGGGGATGTTGATTGAACTCCATAATAAATATTATCATAGTTAGTATAGATTATAGAAATCCCACCATACCTTTCAATAACTATAAGACTCCCTATCAAAAAATACTGTTAGTTCCTTGTCTAGGAAAGAGATGTGGTACTGCATTAGGTATTATAGGTGGAACTATAAGGGTTTCATGTCCCAACATTGTTAGATAATGTTCATCACCATATTCCTAGCACTTGATTTTTTTTATACATGGGGGAATATTTATACAATTTAAAGAATATATTTCAATGCGTAATCACTAAATAGAATGAATTTTTATTTGGGTAATAAGATATGAATAATGGCTCCCTACCCAGAGAATATTAAAACCACTAAAAAATTTATTTTTAGTAGTTTGATATGATTTCATGTCTAAATTATAGATGTTTCATTATATTGAGCATAATGTAAACATTATAAAGGATAAAATACTTCATGTTATTGGTGGAGTCTCCATTTAATGGAAAATATTTTTTAAAAAAGATAAATATATTTTTTTATACATGTAAATGTTCAGTTATATGTTTATCAATTCCCATTTTACAAAAACATATGATTTATTATTAATAATTGGATTTCCATATAACTACTACATATATTTACACCAAGTTTATATATGTAACAATCCCACATACAATGAATTTGTTATATAGATATCCAATTAAAAATATATAATGTCACAAAATTAAAAAATTATAATTATCATATATTTAATCAAAACCAAATAATGTTTTATTCTATGTAGCTATTGATCCATATCATAAACATGTATGAATTGGTTAGTTTTGGTGACACTATAATTATTTTAGGTATAAAATAATTTAGGTTAAAGAATATGCATTATGTAACCAATTATTAAATTCATCATATTTCATGAAATAATAGATAATCAAATGTATAAAACCAAAATAAACCAAATCAGTTATATGAAATCAGTTAATGATATATGTATAGATTATAATTTTCTTTGCTTATAAATCCTAGAGTGTATGTCATAATGCGTGATGCAATGCTCCTAGTTCAAAACAGACAAGAGAAAAATTCAATATGATATATCATCATAAATCTAATGAATCACCCAATATAGAATGTAATACATCTGTAAAAGCAGATTCTGAAACAATAATTACATTCCCTGTATCCTTCACTTTTCCTAAAAACATGGGTTAACTACTCAAAGGAATAGATTATTATCATTTTCTAATAAGATATTTTCTCATGTATACCAAATTGAATACAATATGTCATGTTAAAATAGTCTATTATTCCACTTTGTAATATATTGAACCTGATTCAAAAATATTTAACCAATCCCAAGGGACAAGTGGAATCAAGATCAGCTCCATATATTCTTAAAAATTCTGAATAATAGAGAGTGTTTATGGTTGTATGGTGGTGCACAATATTCTATATTTTATAGTAAATATCAATAGTGTTAATAATAAAAAATGTACCAGAAACAATATAATGAAATTGAATAATATGATAATAAATTAAAAATATGAATATATATAATAATAAAAATTGATGAAATAGGAAGTGTCATATTTAAATTATTTCATGTGAATAATATATGAATAGAAATACAGGGAAGTAGGCATACATGCAATAAATATGTATCCAGAGACATATAAAGGAAAAAAAACATTTCCATGAACATCTCAATATATGGGCTAGTCAACTTCTTCCAATATTGAATTCGAGGAAAATCAATCATCCATGAATGATAACTCTCAATTATCCCTCCCTGCATCTATGAAATATTTGTGAGTTATAAATTTCAACATGACAAGAGTTTTATTAAAACATCATAGTCTATGAAAAATAGTGTATAATAAAAATATCCCTTGTGAATATTTGATATAATAGTGTATAGATATAATATATAAATATTGAATAAATAGTAACTGCATTGAGATTAGGTTCCGCTTTAGGAAATTGGATGGCCACACTAACTTCAACCCCATATATTTGTCCCCAAACATAAGACCATTCTAGTTCAGTCTATGTACTCAGAAAAAAAGTAAAATTCCATATTACATAATTATGTAGAATCTAATGGAAGACCAATGCATCAATGACAATGTTAGGCTGGGAAAACTCCTAGTAATAGATCATGTAGCATGGTTATTGAGGTAAGAGCATAATACAAGTTATGAAACCCTTGTATTCTACCATAAATATTCATAATCATGAACATAGAACAATCCAAATGTAATAATGGTCTATAATTTATTTTTATCCCAATGTGAAAATATATTGCATCGTATTTTTAGGACATCAAACTAAATCACTAGAGATAGTCCTAGAATATTATTTTATTGATAAAAAGTTGAATAATTATTGTTACATTGTTGTATTCACTAATATAATACATTGAATGAACCCATTTTTGGTATCTGACATAGATATAAAATCAATGAATAACATCATGTTCTCTATGTTCACCCATGGTATTCGTTCTCGGTAATATATGCCTTTCTCAAGGATATATCTCTATTTAATGTGATCCATGTCCATATTAGTAAAAATGTATCAAATTTAATACATTGACCATTATCCAAATGTAAGTCCAAATATTGTCACAATCTTCATTTAGTCCCTTCTTTTATCCTTTTCATTTATAAATATGAAATGGCAAGGTAAATTATTAATACCATTTAACAAAATATCAATTCCATTATTCATTCCATATAAAATTGTTAAAAGTGGGTAGTTTATTATATATTCCATTCAACAATTTTGGGAATTCATTTACCTCTTCTATAAGAATGTTTAAATATCTACACACCCAAGGGGTGGTTTAGTAATATTTTATAAAAAGGTAGTAGATATTATGTAATTGAACCCAACCTAAAGCATGTTTCGGTTTTATGTGGTCAAACATTAACCGTTTTACAACGTCTATGGATCTCCATGTTCAAAGTCTCAGTAATAAAATTTTTGGTCTATACTCCTCTAAAGAGAATAACACAACACAAGTTCGAAAAGTCAAAATAATTTAAAAAAATGTGTAAAATTGATCGAACACCTATCATAACATAACATTGGAATCTTTGTCAAGTATCAACTAAGGATTTTGACTACAATTGGGGAAAATCTAATTAAAAAAACTCTACAAAATATGTTATATTCATTCAAACTGAAATAAAAATATAAATATAGTATTAAATATAAATTGTAATTGAATGGTTTTATATACTAATAAGGGGGGTCTAACACAACTGAAGGTGATCATATAAGATAATGGATTGATGAGATATCTCAAATCCTTGGAGTGAGATGATGGTGAGCTATCACATATGGAGTTTTTGTCTATTTGAGTAAGGAAGAAGAAATTTATGCACAATGGCCAAGGTGGAGAAATATCATTTTTACAAGATATTTTTATAGAGTTCATGGTTTTGAAACATGGTTTTCTATAATATTCACCAATAATGCCTTGTATATTGTCCATGCACTCTTACCTAGTACGTTTTAGGTGCATAGTTAAACAACCCATTTGAAAACTATGTTAGTTTCATTTAAAATTTATTATATGATTTCCATGATCATTCATCCCATAATGAATGATTTGGATAGTATTTCATCTACCATATATAAATTCATGGATGAGGTTCAAGTTTAGTGTTAACCATGTTCTTTTCATGTGCATCTCCCTTACTTACCATGAAAGGTGTCACTTGGACCAAAATGATGCTTGAATGTTCCCAATAACTATATGTCATTTTTAAAAATATAAATTATGGTAAAAATAACGTTTTATAAATCATATTTAATGATATATTACTCTATAAAAAACAAGAATCCTATTTATTGTTTCCATAAAACCTAATATTCCATAAATGAATGACAATGTAAAATGGATCCCATAGCCCATAGACATCCTCAATGAAAAAAACCTCAAAACATTAGAACACAATCCATTATATAATTTTATGTCTCTAAATAATAGGAAGATCTGGGTTTTTTATATTAGGTCATTCAAATCATCTAAAACTATTTCATCAAAATATCAAAAGTTGATAAGAAAATATTTTAAAAACTAGTGTTTCTATGTCATAAAATTCCCACAACTACTAAAACAATTTTTTAATTAAATAAATGACACGGGATCTAGTATCGACTTACAAAAATATGTGGGATGGTTGAGCTAGATAATGTTAATCTCAAATAATGACCCCCAAAAATTAAAATTGAAACTATGTTTCATAATATCAACTAGTTCCATTCTTGTCTTAGTTACCCAATACATACACCAATGGAAATGCCACATGCAATTCAATTTTCTAACACCCATGCTAAGTCCTATCCAAAAGCATAGAATAAATAAAAGTAGCTACACATGGAAAATTAAACAATGAGGAAAGAAACAACGAAATGAACAATATATCTCCTAAGAGAAAAAAACAAGAACCTGAAGAACACACTAAAAAAGACACCTCAAGGCCAAATGGATCTGAAATCACTGATCCCAATTCCCAAAATAGATCATCACCAAATACCAAAGTAAATGGTATCTCATTAATTCACCCAAAAAATATTTCCAAGGATAACCTAGAATATTTTTTTACTAAATCCAATATCTAAAACACTACCACACTATTAAAAATTAGAAATTGATTCCTACCACATATTTGGTTACAAGAATAAAAAAATGAATTTAAAAATAACTACACCAATAGGTAAATTATATATTTTTACTCAATAAATTTATCGGGGGAATAATTTAAATTCCACAAACATTAACCCAACTAGGATATGTTTTATAAAATAAATCATTCATTCCGGAAAAACACATAGGGGAAAATTAGAAAACACAAATAAATCCTAAAAAATATTAATGTAGAAATTTCATTTTAAAAAATAAAATCATTACCCAAAAATTAAACATATATTATCCAAGAACATATTATTATTTTTAACCATATAATGATTAAAAAAATCCATATTATTTAATATATAAATTCAATAAGTGAATTCAAAAACACTTAGTGCATTTTTAAAATAAATTACAAAATTACAATAAAATAAAAACCAAAATAAATATAATCATTGATAATTCACAAAATCAATGTTAAATATGTCATTAACAATGCATTAAAAAATATTTCATTCAAAACACACCCCAATGGAATTTAAAAAAAGTTTATTATAAAATAGTCAACTATTTTTAAAACAAAACAAACCCTCTAGTTATCTTATAAAAATAAATAAATATTAATATTAAAACCATTGTAGAAAATACCTTATAAATAGAAAAAAGGATTAATTTCATCCGCAAAACATTTTCATTAAATCTTAATATATTTTACAAAAAGTCCCAAAGGATGCCTTGTAAAAAAAGTCATATCCCATTAACATGCATTCAAATAGACTTCCATTTATTTTATTTTAGGCCTAAAAATCATTAGAATCAAAACATTAGGAGCTCAAAAACAATTTAAAATTAACTAAATAAAAATTTCATTCAATTAAACACACATTTTTTGTTTCATCTTGAAATAACCTATTTCGAAATAAATATTTCTTAATTCCCAGATTTATACATCATCTAAATTTATATAGCTTTTAGAAAAATGGATACTCACAAAAAATCAAATACAAAAACATTAACATATCACCAAGAATCATTTGATTCATACTCCATTAATAGGAATTATTTTTATTGGTCTAAATAATAATCCAAATATGATGTCAAATAGTGCTCCAATAAGCCATATATTTTCACAGAAGAGAGGATTTTAGTGAAATTACATCGGAGATTTATATAAGTCGAAGTGATTGGTTGTCTCCTATTTATCATGCTATAAAATCTATCCTCTAGCCTCTAATACCTTTTATATTTTTTTTCATAAATCCCAAAAAAAACATGGTAAATTATATAATTTCTATATTCATTAACACATTATCCTCAACAATCAAAATTAAATTCCGGATATAAAGTGAAAGTCACAATTATCTATGTTAACCTATTTGGTGTCACCAAGAATGGTTATCATTAATCAACTAATAACTTGCCTCCAGAGTCTTGAATATAATCCTAACATAATCCTTCTATGAACCCCAAATATATATGGAGTGAGTACAGAACCTTGGTCCCCTTAGAGAATCTCAGGCACTAATAACATTTGTAATAATGTATCCTGGGATGGCCTAATACATCTCTTGACCCATCACACCACAAGTCTAGAATAGGGTTCCTAATCACCACATATTAAAAACAAGTGATTGTGATACATGAAATCTCATTTTTTATAGCTTCAACCTCACATGACAATAACAACAACAACAACAACAACAATAATAATAATAAAGAAAAAAACAACTATAAATCAAAAAAATGAATAATGAAAAAAAAATCCATCTACACATTTCGTCTTACATAAATATAAAACGAATGCTGATAAAATGAAAAACATAGATGGAATTTTACACTACAACATCACAATGTAGAAAAAATGGAATATGGAACCCAAAAACTCAAAAAACACTACGAGTGACCCTATACACTCACCACATACAACAATTTATCCATGGACCAGCCAAAACCAAACATATTAAAACAAAATTGTTAAATTTATATGGAGAAATAAGAGATACATAAACACTCGGTCAATTATTCATTTGTAGGATTTGAGTTAAAATTTCACATTATGGTCTCACAATGGAGTCTCTTCTATTACATTTATAAAACATTTCGTAATTTTGTAGTAAAAATGTAAATATATAATAGTTTATTAAAATTATGTTTTAATGAAAATCCAATAACATTCCACACAATAACATTTATAAAATTATCTATTTGTTAAAATAAAATAAATTATAGGAAAAAAATTCATTATGAATTTTTAAAAACATTGAAATAAAATATTTCTAGTTATTTAAAAACAAATTATACATTATTTTATTTATTCCATATACAGCATGAAATCCTATATTCATGAATAACATAATTTAAAATAATTTTTTTAAATAATTCTTAAGATATAATCACACATTCAATTATTAAACAACCCATTCAAAAAATAATAAAAAATTATTTGTGAACTAAATATCACTTAAAGATGACAATAAATAATTATTAGGGAAAAAATATTAAGGTAGCATAAAAATAGATTAATAAAATAATGATTCCATTAACACAAACTGTCCTAGGGAATAAAAATGATCTAAGATATAGAATACAATGAATTTTTTCAAGAATGGCTAAAAAATTAATGTAAACAAATTAATAATAAAGCATCTTTATCCAAACATGGGGATGAGGTTTCTATCATGTAATTAATATCCTTTACACATACCATGTAGTCCCATTAAAAAATCAAGTTATAAAATCTTTCTAGATCGCAATGATACCATAAACAACCACCTATCTTAACACCCCATTCTGTCTAACCAACACATTTTTTCTAGGTAACACTCCATAACCAAGGAAAAATATATTCCTAGGAATGATATCACTAATATCCCAACATAGTAATCTTGAACTCCCTTTATATATCAATCAATGGACCTAAGAAAAAAATGATTTAATAGTTTAACATGAAAATACAATTTCATGCATTAGAAATTAAATGTCATCTCAAATCCTAAAATGTCACTTGTTCAAATTTATTAATAAGTATCATATTATTTAAAATTAATATAAATATTCCCATATCATTACAATTAGCCTCATATATGATAATAATTACATTTGGATCAATTGAGGGCCTCACATATTTTTATAAATCAATTTCATTAAAGTGGAATCCTTTATTTTGAAATGATTCATTGGATTTCAATAAATTTTATCCAATTTTAATAATTTCATGAAACCCATTTTTGAAATACTACTTTGAAACAAATTTATAAAATCAATAATATCTTATCACTCATTGTTTTAATTAATAGAATTCTTTAAAAATAAATCATTTTCCAGATCCCCTTCAAAAATGGTCATTTTCCATTTTTAAAAAATATTCATGTCAATAGAAATTCTCAACAATATTAAAAACCAAAATAATTGGGAACAACAAAAAATTCAATAAAATAACCCTTTAAAACAACGCACATCTCTTTTTCAAAATGGAATCAATATATAAAATTAATTCAAATAATTGATATTATTTTATAATATATTAATTCATTTCTATGAACACATAGAATACAACATAATTTAATTCCAAGTGAATAAACCATTTGATAATGATTTAAAATCAAAATGGGTACACCATAGTCTTATAATTTCCTAAATAATATTTAAATAAAATCATTAATTGATAACCTGATTGAAAAGTAAATTATATTGAAAAACCTACCTCACATGAATATAATCTCAAATAAAACATATTTTCATTATCTAAAAATTCATAAACGAGTTAAGAGATGTCATTTTTCTCCCTAAACAACCCTATTTAATATAATTAGAACCATCATACATATGATCCCTAACATAATCGGAAACGAAGGTTTACTAATGAGTGTAAAAACCAAGGATATTTTAATATACAAATATAAGATAAAAAATTGGATGAAAGAAGGGCTTTCATGCTTAAAATTTGATAAGATTTAACACCTAATAAAAGGATGATAATGGGATTGATCTCCCATGAAAACACTTATTAGTATAAAAAATACGAGGAGAATTAGAGGATGAAAGAATAAAAACCTATGTTAGTGGAATGGTTTTTCACCATATTATTGATATTTAGTTTGTTAAACGCTATTTTCAACCATAAATATGGATCTTCTTAAAAAAATGAACTTACATAGATTAGATGCATGGTTTAAAACTTGTGAATAAATCAATGAAAAATTTTTGTTGTAAATAATAGTTCTTTTCCTGGGCACCTGCATGGTTTGTACAAACTAGTTTCATATACTATTGAGACCACATGCCCTTGAAGAATGACATGTTTTCACATTTACATTTAATAATTTTTACCAACCTATGAAATACCTAGGAATGTGAATAATTTATTTTACCATGTAAATATAATGGAATCCTTGCCCAACATGGTATAATGGTTTATAATGAACCATTATAAATAACTATACCCTAAATGAAAATTTCCATCTTTAATATTTTTTGATCAATACATACATTGAGACATTTGTTATGCCATATGATGATAAAATCTAACGAACTAATACTGACACATTTATAATAGGTTTTTAAAAATTCCTTAGGTTCCGGGAAGTAATCATAAGTTGGAAGTAAAAATAAAAAGTCAATTTTAATGATTAATTTTTTTAAATATGGTTAAAACTACATTTTTAACACTCATAGGGGACCTTATAATGATGAGTTCCTATAATAATATTTTTCATTAAATAAATTTTTATGGTTCAACACTTTTTATAAATTGGCAGTCAGGTGATGGATTAATTTTTTTTCTATAATGGACATTACAATTGTTATATTGGGCTGAAAATATATAAATTTCTTTCAAAATAAGTTATTTAATAATAATTTAGGACTAATACGATACAGAATTAAATATGGAGAGAATCAATATGATATTAAAAGGATATATTTTTCAAGAATATAATAGATAAAAATGAAGAATTTGTGTTGATTTTTTTTAACTGTAATCACATTGTAATAATTGTTATTTTTCATCGAATATCAAAATGATTTAGAATGTTACTAATTTTATATTCTAAATAATAATCCATTCATGTGTGAAGAAAAATTCTACAGAGTTTCTATATGAATAGTGACTATGATTAGTGAAGATGAATATTTAAATTTTAGGTAATTAAAGTATATTTTCCATAATAATTATTCAATAAACTTATAATAATTATTGTATTAAAAATAACTCATACTGAAATAACTAACCAAGAAAAATAATATGATGGATTGGTCATCATGGAGACTTATGTATCATATATCATGAGACTGTTACAAAAGGAGGATTATCAATATTCAAAATAATGATTGATATCTCATGCACCCATAGAGATTCTATAGAAAGAAGAGGAAATTAATAAGACAATGATAATCGATCTTACTGATGATCTTTTTCATGTTGAATGGAAAAGTAAATAGAAATATATAAAAGAAGAAACTATATAACTCCATGGATAATTTTCTAAAGGTGTAGATGAGAATTTTTTCTTTATAATATATAAGAGTTCATTTCAATATTGGATGGGATATTCTTAATGGTTTCTGAATTACTAAAGATCATGCCAAGAATGAAGAAGAAAAATAATATTACCTGATATCATGTTCAATTTTGATAATGTTCATACAATATTTATAGTATTTATGTCAAGGAGAATGTTATGATGATAAAATTACATTATCATACGTCCATTACAAATACAATATTACCTATAACATCCATCAATATTATATTGAATTCAATTTTTTTTCTTGTGAAGAACATTGATATAATGACAGGAACTAATGGAAGTTCTTTTTGGGAGGTAGTGAGTTAAACCAGCACCCTGTAAAGGGAGTGGATCTTGGAATATAAGATAATTTTCCCAGAAAACATAAATCGTTTTCTTATTATTTAATTTAGGGGAATCATCACATTAAAAAGTACATTCTCCTTAAATTAACCATGTGTTCTTGAAAAATTCCAAAACAACCTCATGTCATGTGTGATTTGTTTATTATATATGGATTAACATGTTTTTGTGTGCTTTTTAATCATAAATAATCAAATAAGTTAAGGGAAATGACTCAAATATTAACTATATGATCATGATTAATTTAAAATCTGAATTCTACTATACTAATTATTAGGGAAAGAACATCCTTAAAATTGACATTTTAAGGAAACAAATTTTAATCATGATTGGTTAATAACCCAGTAACCCCCCCCCCCCCCATTATGGAATCTCTCCCAAACATACCTTTAGGTAATAATAGTAATCATTTTTTATATATTGGTAATAAATTTTATGAATTGATAACAATATTTTTTTTCTCATCCTATTATAAATGATTCCCTACTCCCTTTCTTCTGAAAAATATAAAAAATTGTCAAAAAATTATTAACAATATATTTAACTCTATGATACCAAAAATTGGAGTTAACATTTTTTTATACATAATAATACATACCTATTCAATGATTTTTTATTTGTAATTAATCTCGGGAATAATCCAATATATGATAGTATATTAACAACCCCTATGTACATCTCCCACTATTACTGCGATAATATTAACAACAGTATCACCACCAATGGAATATACTACAAAAAAATTTCTTAAATAAGAAAAAATTATATCACCAATCACAAAAAACAAAATTCTGTCTCCATATCCAAAATAATAAGATCATATACTAATAAATTATTGCATTAAGATTTTTGTATCATTGATCTACATGTTCTTCAGATTGTTGGGTCCAACATCTCCAATATAATTGTAGGTGCAACATTTTTTATCAATTACTCCACCACAAAATTTTTATGAGTTTTTTGAATTACATGAATAAATTTTATAGGAAATATCAGTACACAAAAAATGTATATTAAAACTAAATACACATGTCAGGATCAACCATTATTAAAAAAAACATGATGGTATAAGAAATAGAAATGAATGAAACACACATAACTGTTCGTGAATTTTAATATCATGGAAAACGAGATTTATTAATCTCGAATAGTAATACAAATATGTTTTTTATTATGATGGTATCAAATATCTATTTAATTCGTTGAATTATTTGGATGGACCTCTTAACAAAAAATAGTCTGATAAAACCACCTCCTTGAAGGAAAATATGATGTTATAAAATTGATAGATGTTCAACCAATTGACATTGATCTCTAGTTATCCAAATGATTTTAATGTATCCCCTATTTGTTGCACACTTATAATTAATATTTATAGTTTTTGGAGTATAAATATTTCTTATGTTATGAAATAGAAAAACCAATTGTCTTTCACCTCATTTATTATAAGATTATTATACTCATTTAAAAATCAACAGTCTAGTGTACAGACAACATTATCATATGTCAAAAAAATTAAAAAAATAATAAACATGGTAGATATATCATAATGATGTCATAAATATATTATTATATGCATCAAAATATGGATCTATGGTCAAATAGAATCCATTGAGATTTTTTATTAAATTCAATATGTCATGGTCACATATATAGTGAAAAATATGAAAAATATATCAAAATTTTACTAAATCACCATAGACAGTATAAAAATATTCATAACTCTTTGTAAATCCATCCCAACTACATCATAAATAATTATAAAAACCTCCCATTTATTTTCAAAACAAATATTATTACAAAATTTAATCCTCATTCCATGACTTCTTGTGTGACCCTACAAGAAAATTATAACATTGAGAAAAAGTATAAATGGTCTAATTAATATCTATTAAAACTAGAAGAATTAATTATAACATTGTTATAACATAAGTTTAAACATGGGTTTTGGGTGATTTAAATCAAACATAATCATAACTCTTTATGAACTCATTCCCCACATAAAGTATCTCTATCCAAATTATGTACGATTACATAATCCATTTTCCCATGATATCATGTGAACCAAATAAAAAAAACATTCTAATATTTTATATACTAACTCAAATAGTCTTTATTGGTTGAACTAAACTAACTATTTTGAATGAATAAAACGCATATAATTAATCCAACTAGTCAAACATTTCACATGTCACATACATTACATGTAAATTTGTTTATATAGTCAAATTCAGTCATAGACCCTGATTTCTAACTTGTTATATAAGAGGAATAATAGAATCATCATTAAAATAAACCATTGAAATGATCAGTGACATACCCAACCATCCTTTGATTACCTCATCATAATGTATAGTTTATGAAAGATCACAAATTATGAAGGATAACATGCAAAGTCTATTTTTAATATTAGGTAGTGGGAATTCATATGATGTATACACCCCAATGTATATTTATTAATATATGAAATTCAATGAGATAATACTTTATGGTAATATCTATTTACAATATATCCATTCATTATCTTATTAGACATTACATTATCACAAACATGATTATACCCTTAAAAATATTACTATATCATCTTATAATATATTACTACATGGTGATTATTGAAAAAGGAAAAGGAAAATAAAAATTTTAGTGGATTTTTCTATTCCACTTCTAGTATAATACATTCAAGACAAATGAAATAATAAATAATATAGATTTCAATTATAGTTATCCATTCAAAATTCCTAAATTAAAAAATCATTTCCTATAATAAATCATTAAATTAATACCTTAATACATTTCATGATGCTCATGTTTCAACCATATTACTTTCTATATGAACAAATCACATGCATTCTCGTATATCACCACCAAATTGTTAACTATCTCCCCTCTATAATGAGAACTTATTTGGAATTATTTGTATTGTATTTTTTATTAATGTGGGGTTCTATTTATAAAGATATAGATGCACTATTATCAATATAAAACATTAGTAGTCTTTCAGTTTTTGGTATCACCATATATTTAGTAGTGAAATTTGTAGCAAAAAACTACCATCATTTTATATAAAGTAACAATATCTTTTTCAATTATCTTCGATTTTCCAACTATAGATTTTTTTAAACACTTCTATCGGATATATCCACCTCGATAGAAAAATATTGAGTCCATTTGTTTCATAATTATATATTTTTCATGGAATTTCAACAAGGGTATGTAGAAAATTTTTCTTTGATGATGATGAATGAATAAAAAAATAATGGATTATTAATTAGAATTAATGAGTAATTTTAAATATCCTAAAAAGAGAGGATGTTTAGAAGATTATCTTCATTTAATCATTTATCATGTATAATTGGATGGAGATGTCATTCAAGAGATGTTTCTATTAAATAATTTATTTTTTTAAATATGATAAAGCTAAAATATATATGTGAAAATTAATTAACATTATATTAATATATAATATATAAATATTATAGTCGGGATAAAATAAAATATTATTAGATGGAGGATGGTGTACTGATCTTTTGTAATTTTTTAATTGCTATTTTATAATTGAAATTAATGATGATTTAAAAAACTTACCAAATCCATCTATAACATCCACCAATGCATAAGGATATCACATGGACACCAAATCCCAAATATAGAAACCAAAATTGTGTGATTGGAAATGAATGGTGGTAGAGAATGCACATAGTTTCGGCATAAGTCACATGATACATGAAATAGTCGGCATAAATAAGGCCCATGTGGAGTTTATCATTTCACATTTGAGGCGACAAGGAATCATAAGGGAACAATATGGTGAAATATTGGTCATGAATTCTGAAAATTAGAGTGGCTTGTAATATTAAAGAATGTAAATCAAATTAAAGAATCAATGTGTGATATGGGATATTATGGAAAAGATCCCCAACTGATTAAGGGATAGACAAATATGTGATTCCCTAAATGATTGAATATTATATAATCTTTTAGAACTCAACTAGAGGATATAAGTTGCACCATTACATGATGTTCTATCCATAATGAAATTGAGATACATCAGATTTCATGATTTGTGATTTATATCTACTATTGGCCTTACGATAGCTAGACTTTTAATATCGTAAACCATGAAATCATATAAAAATCAAATTACTCGACCACATTTAATAAATGAAAATTTTTATTCCCTTATTACAAAAAAAAATATTGACAACCTTTGGATATTAACCATAAGAGATCACAAAAAAGCATGAAATGAAGAATAAAACCCTCTTTGATATCAGGGAAAGTAATTTATAATGACCACTACATAGTCAGTAGAGTGAATTTATATCTCACGGTAGCATTAAAAACCAATCAATAAATTTTACAACATGTTATTAAACCAAGTGGGGTTATAATCCCATGGATGGATGACTGAATTCAAAATGATTGACTTCAAAAATAAAAATTAAACCACCTGGTAATTCAATAAATGGTGGGAGGAGAAGATGTTTCCCATGAATCATATACTATGTAATGTTATGCTGATTTTCATGTAAACGTTATTTGGTATATGCATAGATATTATAATATAAATATTTTTAGAGACCATAATAATAACATCTCTTGGATTTCATATTGGTCATATAAAAATGGTATAATGACAATAATTATTAATTTTATATAATTTACAACATTAAATTTTAATTAATAACAGTTAATCAAGTCACTATAGATCTCTTTTACCCCATTGAGGAATTATTGTAGATGTTTCTATCACCAATAAAAGAATATATTATAAAAAAATTAAATAATGTTGAATCATGAAAACAAACAGGAGTAAAACTTTTTTGTACCTAATATAAGGAATATAAGATTATACCAAGTCTTGTCGAAGGCCTAACCAAATGCATACCTCAGATATAATCATATAAAATTAAAATCTTATATAAGACTCATAACAAATTAGCACAACTAATTAGTATCCAAGAAAATGTTTATTTCATAATATCATAAAAACCGAAATAAAATTTATCATGTCAAACAATTAATCATATCATATATTTTGATAATATACAATATTATTTTGAAAACCCTAAGGTGAATAATCATGTACCTTCATTTATTTCTCTTATGTATAATATACTACAAGTACTTATATTCTGAAATTCATATTAACTCTCTTAATTTATGACGTTTTCTTTTATTATGATATAATCAAGTACTTCCCCTTGTGTTTCTCCATTACATTTATTAACAATATGTATTATAGAAATTTTATAACATTTACAATATTAAACCAACATTATAAAATCATTATCCCCCAAATCAAACTGTTCTAACACATTTCTAGGATCATTGCCTTATATCTCAAATTTTTTAGGAAATAAATATTTATTTCAGTACATAATATAAATATTTAACATGTAATCCTCAACTAATTTAATTTATATAAATTAATAAACTTCATATAATGACAAAATTGATAATATTATAATAATAAACACTATATATCTATAAAAAAATATCAGAAAAAATATTTTGAATAAAAAAATTTATTATTAATTCCATTAATTATTTTAACATCAATCACATGAATTTATTTAGATTATAGCATAAATATTAAAGAAATTCATAATTATAATTCAAATTTTTAAAAAAATATCACATTAGTAATATGTGAATTAAAAATTTTATTCCATGTAAAATAATCAACATCATGTTTCAATTATCTCACATAATATTAAGATCACATACACCTTTAAATAACAATAACCATCAAATATAAATAAATAGACAATCAAATAAACCCTAATGAATAAATAATTCAACATACATATTACATATCAAATAAACCTATTTAATAATGAAGCCTAATATCCTACTTTAACAATATAAAATTTCAATTCCTATGAATATTTTATATTCAACACCACTGAGGACTTATAGTTTTTCATAGAATAAAATGTGAAATCACAACAAGAATCTTGAAAGATGGAGATATTTTATGGGCGTAAAAGATCATTTTTTTTAATTCTGTTGGTAACGAAATTAATTTAATTTCACAAATTCCATGATTAAAGAATTTAAAAATACCATTTATTAAAAAACACCATTTAGGGTGTACAAGGTACTAAATTCTAAATCATTGTATACCCACTAGACATTAGCCACCCGATGTGCTTAATGATGCCACCTATTGTCATACAATAGCATTGTAGGAACTCTTATCTCTTTACCTACTACCCATTACATCACTGCTTCATAACCAATGGTTCTTACTATAACATGTAAACCTAAAACACATTTTAACCCCCCTCATCCTTTATTTAATAATTCCTTTTGTATTTAAGTATAATTAAGATAACAAATATATTAATTGAACTACCATTAATTAAAGGAAACTCGCTTAAAAATTTATGTTTGATTAAAAACTCCACTATGGGGGTTTTTTCACACCCAAAAATACATATATAATAAATAATTTTACATTAATATTTAATACCTATATCAATAAATAACACATTATATACAAGGGATATTTCTATTTATATTCGATATACATAACCAATTAAATTTAAAAACATCCATAAACATATTCATAAAATAATATTCTACAGTGATACCCTTCTAGAAGTATCATATATAATAACATTATTCATTGCCTATGGAATGAAAATCAAAGAATAGGGTGATCTAATATGCTCATAAATGCGTGATCATAAAATATATCTATCAAATATCATAGGAGAGAATAAATGAACAACTGGGTATGAAAAAATAATGATGGTTCATGAATATAAAATAATAAAATTACACCTAATTAATGATGAATCATAAATAATGAATTATTAGAAAATTATTTTTCTATAACATAATACATTTTTCATAGGACTATGAAAACATTGGTCATTAATCAAGTTCCATTAAATCCTTACATAAGAATGTATTATAATATAAAGATATGATAGTACAATATGGTATATTCTTAGGAATATAAAATCCTATGTTATATCAAGGATGAAAACTAATACAATCATTATACAAAGTAGATAGTGACCCATATATGATTGGTTGGAATCCCATTTTCCATTAACTTAGTTAATGAATTCCGATAGCTAATTGGGTTCTCTGAATTATCACATCGATATTATATCTGGATATATATTGATTTACTTATTTCATTAGAGGTATATATAATTTTTGTACCACAACACATACAATGAAAAACACATAAAATTATGTCATAAGAACGTGAAAAAATTCATAATTCAATGACATATTATTTATCCCATGGGAGAGAAACAAATTTCATGAAAACTATCCATTAAATGAGCATAAACCTTATAAACATAGAAATTACATGATATCATTGAATCATATCACATGTGTAGCATAAGAAATCGTAAATTTTATTAACATATAAAAATAAATAATATCATTATAAAATGAAAAAATATATATAATAATTTTTGCACTATTATTTAGTAATTAAATTTAAATTAAATTAATTATTTTATAAAAAAGATAATAATAATTTTAGAAATCCATAAAATGTGTAAATTAACATTAGTAATGATAAATAATTAAATTTTTAAGAGAAATTAGACATTATTATGGATTTAATTTCTTTAATGTGATAAATATCATCAAAAATAATAAAAATGATCCATAATAAAAATTATAAAAAATAGATCAATTTCACAATTTTAAAATTAACGAATCATTAAATATAAAATGACAATAATAAGATATATTTTCAGTGATAATTAATTCTATAATAATTATAAATAATATTTTCATGGTGTAGTAAGACTCACAATAAATAATATATGATTAGGATGGTTACCATAATAAAAGTCCTTTCAATAATGTTTTGATCCAAAGGGTCATAAAATTTTAAGAATTCATAAAATCCTGAAGAAATAATATATGAGATGATAATATATAATTTTTATGGGTTATTAATATTCAATTTTTCATAAATATAATTTATATATAAATCATCACTATTTCAATAAAAAATTTGAAAAAACCATAATTTCAGACGTCTACAAGGTCATATTCTCTCTAATTCCTTGTATAGTAAATATATGTATGGAATTGATTTGTAAAATATTCATATTAATTTCTATTATATTTATTTTAATTTCATTATAATTCCCAATTATCCACATATTTTTTGTTTATTTCTTAAATTAATATCATAGTGTTAACTTCTCGGTTTCTCATTCATGATTCAATTTGGTGGTTTACACCATTGTCATGGGTTCTTAACCAAGAAAAAATTTAGGAATAATTATTTTTTTGTAATATATTAATTTATTCCCATTATCATTTAATTTAAAATGTGAATATGGTTTACATGGAACCATTAAAAATATTCTTTTTGATGATTATTTTACAAGATAATTGAATTTATTATTAATATAAATTAGAATAATTCCACTCTCAAATTATTTAAACATATTACATTCAACATTATTTATTAATATTATATTTATTCAGGAATTATTATTCATCCTTGATGTAATCACTATAACATTATGTGTTTAGTGGATGACACTGATCGAAATAAGAAGACATTATTATAACTACATGAGTAAAAACCTGTTATTGTATAGTATTAAAATCACTTTTACATATTCTAAATGATTTAAAAATATATATATATAATTTTTTTATAATACATATTATGAATATTTGTATTATCACAACATGGAATAGTTATATACTAGAGGATAACACTTCTATTGAATAAAATATTTTTTAAAAAGAGTTATTTTTAAAACTGATTGATTTTGGCCTCATTGTGAACTGGGATTTCAAAAAATTGGAAAATATTGTCAGGGACATAATTTTCAAGTGAATATATGAAGAAAATAATTAATATTTGTTAGAGTGTATGTGAATTTTATGGGTCAATTTATAGGTGACCTCGATTGGGAGTTTCAAATAAATACTCATTTATTAATGTGTGAGAAATTTATTTATTACAAGGAAAGTGTAATGAAATTGTAAGGATATTAGAGATAAAACAATGGTATGATTATAACATCATCATTAAAACATTAATACATAAGTGCTAAATATTTTTTTGACATTACCATTAATTTAACCCTTTTACCACATTTTAGTCTTTATTGTGGTCACCAACGTTTTTCATGGTGACCAATTTTTATCTTGGTAACCAATTTTTTAGCGAAAAAAGAAAATTTTCTACCCAAAATAACATTGAAATTTTTATGAAAAATTTGGAATCCATTATATATAATTTATTATTAAAAAAGGTTAAATTTATCTTTTGATAAAATAATAAATAAAATTGATTAAAACTGTGTTTAAATAAAACTAAATATTTATTCAAAGTCTATTTGAAATAATATTACATATATATTGACAATTAAATTAATATTAATCAGTTTAGTACATTAAATAATTATGAATTGTTATAATCATCCTTTAATAGTTTTCAATGAATGTTATTAATATGAAATTAATAAAACGTTGAAAAAAATTCATTAAAATTATATAACCTTTTAACATTAAATTATTTTAATCCAATATTGTGAAAAATATTTAAATATATTATAATAATTAAATTATACCATTCCATTTTTAATATAATATTTCTTTTAGTTAAAAAAACAAATCATTATTTAAAAATTTTAATAGTATAAATATAAATATTTATTTTAAAAATGTATTATATTTTTATTTTTTTATAGAATAATTTTCCATATATTAATTATGTCAATTTTAGTTTTTCACTAACTCCCAAACATCAATTAACCTATTCAATAATTTTAGATATTTAAATTTAACTAATGACCCTATATCCAACTTCCATTTTTCTAATGATAATATAAATATTACTATATATAATAGGAATATCGCATTCGCCTATATATCCTTATAAAAATACATAAAACTATTCCTTATATTCTCCAATTTCATTTTCAAATTGTTTTTTATATGTATAAAAATATTTATACTTTATATAGTTACCATTAGTACTATCTTCTTCATTACAGTTATGGAGTATGGGAATTTTACCCTTGTTGTATTCTTCATTACATTGATTTCATTCCATTAATAATTTCATTAATTTTGTTTTAGTTAGTTATCTCAAAATATATTTACCTTTTTTTGGTAGTTTTATAATATAATTAAAAAAAATATTGTTCATTTGGTTTTTTGATGTGTATAATGATTATTTTAATTGTATATACATATTACAATCAAGGGTTTCTACATTTTAAATCCCTGAAAATATTTTTCCCCTTAAAATTTCATTACTCTGATGAAAATAATTATGGTTCTTCTAACTCATTACATATTTGGGTTACAATTTTTCGTCCAAAAGAGTTTATTCTTATTAAATAACATAATATATGTGTATTTTCTATATTATATTTACTTTATCTAAATTATCAAATATTTCTATAATGTTTTCATTCATGATAGATCAAGTTCCATCAATATAAACACTGAGTTTTCTACATTTCATAGATCAAGTATATACTTTCTTAAATGTGATACATGGAATATATAATGAACTTGTGAGTGGTTTAGTGGAAGTCAAAGAAGATAATCTATCACCTTAATATGACTTCATTTTCAAAAAACATGAAATTAAAAGGTGGAACTTTCAATATTCCAAATTATAAAAACTATTTTCCATGGTGATATTAAAATTAATATCTAGTACCTAAAATGAATGTAAAAATATAATTAATGATCAGTAGTGTAGATTTCTATCAACTTTATGATGTTATAATATAGAATTTAATAGTTTTAATCTTCACAAACATTATTGAGAAATAGATACTGCCATATTTTTAGAATAATAAACTCCATCCCAAGATGTTCTAGTTCTTCACCTCTTCCCATATAGAGCCTCATATGGTTTTATTTAAAATAAAAATTACTACAATATGAGAACCCTGGTAGCGGATTTTTTTCATCCCAAAATCCTTTTAAATCCATTGATAATTATCTCAACATTACATTTAATGTTTAAATTTTCCTTTCATGTTGACCATTAGTCAATGGAAAATAAGACGGGTTAAATAAAAGATCATTATTCAATTATTTTTGGAGTATTCTCTTGATTATTCGGATAAATATCATGTCCCAATCTGATTTAAAGAAATGTTGAACACAGTATATACATACCACTTCCTTGATGTATGTATTTTAATTTTTAGTGAGTGATATATCATTCAAAATATAAATGAAATGTTCCAACTTTATAAGTATACCAACAAATACAAAAATTATATCATGTATTTTAAATGTATTATAAAGACCTAAAAGATAATCCATAGTGATGTTATTCCATTTTCATATACGAATGGGTGATATCTATAATGTTCATTACCTACTTATGTAACTTTGTATATTATTTTCATGAAAAACTTTTCTTCATAATTTGTAAATCCATTCTCAATTTTGGTATTATGGGACACAAATTCATGTATAAAATCATATAATTTCATCTTTCACATAGTTAATCCCAAGAATGTTCATTTCCTACTTCTGTATCTCTATATATTATTTTCATGATTAATTTTTCTTCACTACGATAGAGGTCTGATCAATCACATTATAATAACATGGCCTCCCACATTATCTTATAATTTCAGGGTCTATCCATTTACAACCTGTAAATTTTTCATCTCTATTAATCCTAATTAGGGATAATGTGGAACAATCCTTTTTACATTGGGAATTTTACACATGTTTCACCATCCGATTATGGTACTGTATTGAGAAATATTTTCCCTTGATCTACTCTAACCATATCCTTTTATTTATATTCAAAACTATCTATTCGAATATACAAATTATTATCTTACATAGATTACATATAACAAGCATTTAAATGTACTGTTCAAGCCCTTATTTGTTTAATTAAATTATTTCCACTTCTAGATCCAATTAATGTATAGAGTAATCTGTCTAAGGGACCATTAATTGACACGAGGGATACATTTTCACCATGTAATTTTTCATGTGCACACATCCAAATACAATAATCAATTTTCCCCGTATATCCAAAAAATCGTCTCCACTATAGTTTAGAGTGAGTGTAACACTATAGACCAATGATTTTTTCAAATTTTTTAAATTTTATTATGATTTATTTATTTAAATAAAATTGACTCCCTTGTGATTTAAATTGGTTAGTATATTTAATAGTTCTATATATTTTCTCACAAATAATCAGTATTATCATGAAAATCAATGAAAATAAGGAATTTGTATTATAGTGATTGGTCTAATTTATTTTAAATTACCATTATCATTTAATGACCAAAAAATATACCATCAATTGTGTCTAAATTTTCCAATAATTCAACATTCTATATCAATAATTAATAGTTGCTAAATTTAGTATATTGTTTCTCCTTTATAATGGTCTTTAAAACAACCCTCAAATGATATTCATGATCTTTATTTACCTTAGAATATAAAGGAATATTATCTATAAATAATAATAAACATACTGAGGTAATATATCAAGATAATATTGACAATATCCAAGAATATAGTAGGGTAATTTTAATGACTGAATGGAATCACAACATATTCAAAGTGTCCAATTATTATACAAAAAATATTATTGTGTGCATACTCTCATTTCACCCTTGATTTTTGTTATCTTGAGTACAGATAAGTCATATTGAATTATTGATCCTCTTTTGTTTTTTTGATCAATTCGTCAATATGTATTATATTATACTTGTTAGTGATGGTGACATTTTTAATTTCATGATAAAAATTATAGAGGAACATTGATTCATCATTAATAAAATACAACTGAACTTTTAAATCTGATATTGATAAACCTCACTATGTAAACCACTTATCTATGTTCTCATGTCGTTTCTTGTTAAATTACTCCAATTCCCTTTTGTTCAATATATAGTGACTCTTTTATATGCTCATATCAACAAATATGATTTTTATAGAAATATCAACCCCACTATTAGGTGGAATTCTATGAAACTATTTTATAGATCAATCAAAATATTTATTTATAAAATAAATATCTTCAATATTGAGTTTTTACCAAATAATTTTATTTTTATATCCCTGTTTATTTTGATTCATGACCTATATATGAGAAGTAATTTTTATATGGAGTTCATAATATTCATTTAATTGATAAAAGACCATGGTATGATTTTGGATATAAGTTATTGAACTTCAATGGGGCTCCATCGTGAAAATTTAAATTACTCTTTTACAGTTATTTATTTCTATCATTGGGATTTTTCTTGAGTATTTATTGGGGGTAACTAAATAATTTTTTTGATTTGTTTTTGAGTTTTAGATTTTCATGGTTGGTGAATAGTTTTCCCAAACCATGTTCCCACCTTTATAAAATTCCACTTCTTCAAATAGAGTAGGTTTTAATGGTTGGCGCTTTTTTTCAATATTTGATCCCAGTTAAAAAAAACTATTCAACTAAACTATTATCATCTCATTAGTGTCATTGGGTTTCTATTATGTGGGGAAATAATTTAGGATAAAATTCACCAACATTACAAAATCCCACTATCTAAGGTTGTGTGGTTTAATGGGTGTGTATGTATGGTTTGGGAAAAACATGGGAAAATTTTTCACTTCCCAAAATCCATACAAAACCTCAAAAAATATACAATTTACAAAAAACACCCAAGGTTAAATCATATCCAATATAGAAAAATTAAAATAGTTCATAAAATGAGCGTGAGACATACCCAAAAAGGCCAGGATATTACAATAGCCCTATCTTATAATATCTCATCGTCGAACTATAGTATCAAGAATCTACAACATTGTAGTTTAAAAAATATTAAACCACTATTCCTATATATATTCTTCTCTCTCCCATGTTACATTTTATTAACACCCATGTTTCCATAAATCTCATACTATTATAATTATCTTTCACCACAATAATTTATCAATGAGATCCATTTCATTTATTAGATTCCAAATAAAATTTAATCGGTCTCATTACCATCATCATTAAAATCTATTTCATGAGTAGGGTGAGGGTGATACCTCTACATATATGTCATAATGGAAATATCTTGCATAGAATTATAAAGAGATTCAAAGAATATAAAGAGGATTTTACCACTCTAGTCCTTTATCATGAGATCCTTTTTTGGGGGATTTGTTCTAGTCTTCAATTGAGACCAAAATATATTTAACGTTGATGAGGTTTTTAAAATATATTTGGGAAAAACATGGACAAGGAACAAATATTGAGAGGTGTGAGGAGAATTGGTGGTGAGGAGTTCTATTTATAGGATCGGAGAGGAGTGTTTTCTCATAATTGTTATTTCATTATTTTATTATTTATCACAAATAAAAGAAATATTAAGGATTATTGTTAATAAATATTGAAATTAATTGATTTTTTAGAATAAATTGTCACTTACATCATTCATGACTAAATCATGACTCAACAATTCATTTATTTACTTATATGGTAAATTATTATAGGTCCCTATTCACAAAAAATTCTATACTTTTAGAATAATACCTAAATTCCCCACAAAATTTTTTCAATTTGTATAATTATACAAAGGTTTAATTTTATAAAAATAAAATTTTAAATATGAGAAATTTGATGTTTAATTAATATTATCATTTATTATAAAAATAAAAATATTTAAAATATAAAAGATTTCCAAACACATTGAAAAATTAATGAATGTGTCATAGAATTATATTCTTATCATATGAGAAAAAATTAGTAATTTAAAAATGTATACTTTTTGGAAAATAAATTTTCATAAATAATATTAAATTATTCATATAATTGTAATTAAAGATTTATGACTTAAAAAATCCAAAAAGTAAAATTTTTATTTATTAAATAATTACATTCTTATTAAATTAATTTAATACATCATATTTTCATTCGTAATATACATAATTATTATTTTAACATTAATAGTTGAGGTTACTATTCTATTACCTATTTTACAGTTTATAAGGGTCATATTACTATTCCAAAGGTTATGATAGTATTTCATTAGTTTATGTTATTTAGTTTATATAAATACAAATTAATTAATTCATAATTAATTTATAATGTTCGTATTTTGTTCATATTGTAATTTTCAGTGATTACACAATATGACATAATTATAAGAATTTAATTTATATTGATAATGGACATACATGAAATAAAATCATTAAATAAACGTTGATAAAAAGAATTTCAATAAAACTATTTTTGTAATGTCATATATTCATATTTGACTAATAATATGATGACATTACTAATTATATGAACCCTATTGGTTTTCAATGTCCTTAATCTTTATTAAATATAATGTAAATGCATTGTTCTTCAAATAACATTTTTACACTAAAAAACATGCTTCTAAAATATAGCACCTTTCAAAGATTTTTTATTATTCCATTAGCTATAATACAACTTGAAAAATTCTTAACAAGTTATTATCAAATCCCAAAAAATATCATGTAAATTAGCCATTCCTTAGCCTAATGTTTAACCATCATATACATAGTTTCATGTATAGATCTTGTAACATCCCTGGTAAATAATGAATAAATCTTTATCATATTTATTAATATTTATGAATTAAATATTAATTTTAATTAAAAGGTGTTTCTACGTTCGATAGCGTACTCGATACGCAATGATGAGTTTCTTTGAAAACTTACGTTGTACACTAGTAATATAATAATATTATTTTAAATGGTAGTTAACATGTAGCCGTTGTATTGGCGGGAATGGATAAAAATAACTAATATATGATTATATATATTTTTTAAATGTTTTTAAATTTATCCAATAAAAGATAATGGCTTAAAATACGGAAAGAATTCAATTTTAGGCATTTATAACCTTATTTTCATTAAAGGTTCATTTATTACCTTTTGATGGCGAACCGTCATTAAATATAGTTTTGATCACTCTTATACAATAAATTGGACCAAATATAACTTTTCTTTAGAATCAGGACATCAAAATTTACTTTGTGTAATTTTTTGGTATTTTTCCGAAAAAGTTCATTTTTTAATGAATAGTGTAAAATGTTGTATTTTAATTCAAAACCTCTTTTTAATCTAATTTATTTATAAGTTTATATTATCTTTTTAATTGGATTTAAAGTGAAATTAGAATATATTTTTACCATTTAATCCAATGGTGGTCATTAGAATCAATTTCACTTTGAAATTGGACTTAAACTATTGTCAATCTTTTGATACTTATTGTTTCATAAAAACACGATATTTGCCCTAACAGTGAAAATTAATTATTAAATTAATTAATGTCACTTATATGTTTTGAATTTTTTAAAATAGACTTCATTTTGGAATTCAGAATATCAAATTTAGCTTAGGGTGAGTTTTTGGTATTTTTATGAAAAACTTCAATTTTTGATGAATAGTGAAACCACTAAGTGGTACTTATAAAAACTGATTTTTTCGTTTAAATAAAATGTTGTAACGTCTGTGATTTGATTTTCAAAAATCCGACATTCATGGTTGTCATTAATAAGTAAAATGTGGTCCAATTAGATCAAAATAATTTTTTCGTGAATAGTAACTTATTAAGTTTTTAATCGCGATTAGAGGTAATTAGTGTAGTTTGAGGTAAAATAATGTTTTAATAATATGAGATGAACTTGAAACATGTCATACCCTCATTGGATGTGTCATGGCCAACAAAGAAAATCCATGGGTAAACTTGGGGACCCCATGGAGCCACATTGGTTGGGAAATGACATAAATAACCATTTATTAAATGTTAAAGTAAAAATAACACAATCATGAGATGTTTTACTAAAACAATTTTTACATGGGGTTATACATGTCATATTTTTGATTATAAATAGTCATTAGAAATCTAAAACGATTTCTACATCATGATTTTTTTTATAATTTTTAGACATTAAATAAATTAAATTATTTATGACATCATGATGATGCAACAATGACCTCATTAATAAAGGATTTAAATAAAATGAAATGATAATGTAAAATATATGACCTACACATGTCCAAAACCTATTGTATGGATGTATTTCGAACCCTTATGTACTTACCCTCTAATTATATCAATGTGGGACCTTTTGATTCCGAAACTCTTTTAAAAATAAAGTAACTTATCTTTACTTTCCAAGAGTGCCTCTCCTCTTATCTTATAAAAGGCCCCCACCTCTACCTCCTTACCTACACTCCCAAAGCCTTTGGCTCGGCCAACCCCTGCTCATTTTTTCTCTCCACATCCCTATATAACGCCTTGAAACCTCACTTTGGGTATAACTCTTCCCAAGGAAGCCTTTGAGCTCAAACCAAAGGGAGTAACCCGATTTTAAGGTAATGTCTTCACTTGATTCCTTTTGTTTTATTTTGCTTTTCCAACCCCCTAAACTCTTTTTATTCATTTCTTTTGTAACAACTACAGTATATTAAATATACTATGATGTTTTTATAATAATTATTCGAGCTACACTTACACACACCTACATCTAATGGTTAAAGAATATACTGTTTCCATGGATGGTGAATTTATACCTCCCGAAACGATGATTGTTCAACATTCTTTTAACACCTTAAAAGGTGGCCATTAAGATGACACTATATTTATATATGATATATAATATGTTTATGTTTTCCTGAAGCTTATGTATTTTTCATTTTGGGCATACCTTTATGGTTTCCATTATGGGTAAACACAATATCTTCATTTAAGGAAGTGCGGACTACCGCCCCCTTAAAGTGATTTGATTTGTTAATGCCATATGTCGGACGTATAAATGATGGATTTAAAGTTATTATATATGATGTTATACTTCAATTATAACATACCTCTATATCATTATTATTTCCTTCCATTAATATATGAGATAGAAATGAAAGTAGTGTTCATGCGTACGTACGGCTTACCGTCTCAATGAACGGTGCATTTCATATCTTATCCCCAAATGTAATGTACTATTATATGTAAATATATATAATGGATATATATGATTTATGTTACATCTAAATGATTAATATAATTCTGGAATTAAAATATACATACCTATCATTTAGTTTAAATTCCATTAATATGACATAGAAATGAAAGTAGCGTTCATACGTACGTACAGCTTACCGTCTCCATGAATGATGCATTTCATTTCTTACCTCTAAATGATTATGTAATATTATAAATACATGTATATTCTGGATATATATGATATATATGATATCCAAATCATGAATATCATTCTGGATGTGATGAAACATTTGACCACACAAATAACATGTAATTGTAAGAAGTCCACTTTCGACTTAAGAACCAAATATCGACAAAACAAATATTATTAACATAAATGGTTACATAATGTTTATAACATGGAAATAAGTGATATAAATGGAATAATGAACTTGAAAAAGGTTCTTAAGAAAATAGAAATTAAATCAAGTTTATTATTCAGGACGTTAAAAAATGATTGACTCAAGTCTGACACGAGGTAAGGGACTTCGTCTCAATCTCCTTTCATTGAGGCATATTTCGTTTTATACACAACTTTATTTTATACGGTGTATAAAACCCTTTGACTTTTACATTTATTCAAAAGGAATATTTTTATACGAATCATTTTACTAAACAACAAAAGGGAATGTTTTTTTCGTACGTATGCGGCGCAACGACTTCTCCGCCGCCGCGAGTATTATTTGGTCATTGGCTTCCTCAACAAGCCATAATGTTTTTAAAATAAAATTATTACCATATACTCTTTTATGTATTTTGGTATTGAAAATGGTTTTGATAAAGGATTATATTATGTCAATATATTTAAATGATATATTGTGATTGAAATGTAGAAATGTTATTATATCTTTTATATTGGTTTTATGTTTTATGATTTTATATTGATACATGGACATTTGACTAGTGGTTAAATGATAAACCATATGACGGGTGGTGCTGTGAATACCAGGACGGGTGGTTACGTTATAACCTCTAATGCATTGGGTATGGATGTCGGCCATATGGATATTCCATTAAGTATGTATGGAAGTTGGCCGTATGGCTATTCCATTAAGTGATATGTGTGGAAGTCGACCGTATGGTTATTCCACTTAAGTATGTTTTTGTCCCAAGTTACCTTTATATATTATGTGATCTTTTTATGGGTTTTATGGTAATCTTTTTGTTACAATAGGGTATGTAATGATCTTTTATTTTGTGAATAGTTTTTACTACTTCATGAAGGTGAAGGTTTTACTTTGATAAAGTTATACATTGTTTACATGATGTTTGAAAAACTAATTGTTTTCATTCATTGTGTATCCCTTACTGAGCTTTTTATGCTCACCCCAAGTTTTTTTGAAATGTTTTTCACCGGACTTAATGTGAAATAGGGTCAACGATGGGATCAAGGGAATGTCATGCTATATAAAACATGGAACTAGACATGTTTCTTTTTAAGAGTTTTGATTTTATGGAATCTTTGTAGAAGTGTCTACTTTGTAATCTTTTGAGATGTAATAGTTATTTCCTAATTCTCTAAAACTCCAAAATTGAAAATATCCTCAATGTGAATTATTCATTCAATTCAATATTAAGAGAAGTTTAAGGCTGGGTCATTATAGTTGGTATCAGAGGACTGTTTAGACAACTTTAGGGATTATGAGTTTTTGTTAGACACATGGTTAGTCCCAATATCTAATATTTTAGTTAAATCCTTGTTTTATAACTTTTATCAAGTCAAGTAAAGTCAGTTACGAATGGAAGGAGGAGGATCTCAAACGACATTCCTATCTCTTCCTGATGACATGCTTGCAATAATTATTGCAAAGTCATGTTCGGATGATTGTGAAACTTTTTCTAGCATACAACTCACTTGCAAGAATTTGTTTGAGATATCAAACACCTCCTCTATACCTCGTTATCATATTGGATCATGTGTTGTTTTTAGACAAATACTATTTTCATAATATTCTCATATTTTAAAGAAAGGTAAATATTATCAAGTTATTTTCAAATATTTTACTTTATCACAAGAATTTGAAGCATATTATGATTTTAAAGATGGTGCTGAGGAAGGAGACCCTTACGCAACCTATTTATATTTTCTTTTAAAAAATAGTCTCACAGAACATACTTATGGTATTTTAAAAGGAGCAATAATAGAACGTTTCAACTCAATTTCGGTCTGACAATTTTATAGAAATCATGTTTTATCAGATGTTTTGGAATTATACGTCATACATGATTATTTTCCAAATTTGTTTTTCTGTGAACACCCATATGACCCATGTTGTACGAGGGGTATTTGGATGGAGGAAGCAAATGATTTTGAATGATCTCTAAATCATTGTTGTAATGCATGGGACTTCTACCTACGTGAACAAGATGACGATGAAACTGAGTGGACGCCATGATCAAGGTATGCTATTTTGAGTTTTTGTAAGAATCCTAAAAAGAGTTGAAAGTCAACATGATAAGTAAGTATGTTTCCTTAAGATCAAAAATAAATTCCTCAATGAAAATTAACATAAAAGAAAAATGTTTTCTATTAACTTTTCTTACTGGGGAATCAAATACCATTTAACCAATCATTTTCTTGTGGTTAACTTTCTCCTAAACATGTTTTCTATCACTCTCCCTCGGAACATAACCCTTGGTTTTACCCTCCATGTCCATGTTTTCTTTCATAGAATCCTATTATGGGTTAACTCGGGTGACCTCTATACTCCTCTTTCTTTCTTTTAAAGTGATAGTTTAATTTACTCCTTTTCCGATGTGGGACTTTCAATGAAGTTTCTGAGACCAATTTTAAAATTGTGAGGTCGTAATTCCCAAAAGGGGGTAAGGATATAACATCCCAAGTAAATAATGAGTAAAACATTTTAATAATTATTAATATTTACTAATTAAATATTAATTTTAATTAAAAGGGGTTTCTACGTTCGATAGCGTACTCGATACGCAACGATGAGTTTCATTGAAAACGTACGTTGTAAACTAGTAATATAATAATATTATTTTAAATGGTAGTTAACATGTAGCCGTTGTATTGGCGGGAATGGATAGAAATAACTAAAATATGATTATATATGTTTTTTAATTTTTTTTACATTTATCCAATAAAAGATAAAGGCTTAAAATACGGAAAGAATTCAATTTTAGGCATTTATACACTAATTTTCACTAAAGGTTCCCTTATCACCTTTTGATGGTGAACTGTCATTAAATATAGTTTTGATCACTCTTATACATTCTATTGGACCAAATATAACTTTTCTTTAGAATCGGCTCATCAAAATTTACTTTGTGTAAATATTTGGTATTTTTCCGATAAAGTTCATTTTTTAATGAATAGTGTAACATGTTGTATTTTAATTCAAAACCTCTTTTTAATCTAATTTATTTATAATTTTATATTGTCTTTTAAATTGTTTTAAATGTTAAATTAGAATATATTTTTACCATTTAATCCAATGGTGGTCATTGGAATCAATTTCACATTGAAATTGGATTTAAACTAGTGTCAATCTTTTGATACTTATTGTTTCATAAAAACACGCTATTTGCTCTGACAACAGGAATTAATTATTAAATTAATTAATGTCACATATAGGTTTTGAATTTTTTAAAATAGACTTCATTTTTGAATTCATAGTATCAAATATATCTTATGGTGAATTTTTTGTATTTTTCTGAAAAACATCAATTTTTGATGAATAGTGAAACCACTAACTGGTACTTATAAAAATAGATTTTTCCGTTTAAATGAAACTTTGTCACTTCTGTGATTTGATTTTCAAAAATCCGACATACATGTTTGTCATTAAGAAGTAAAATGTTGTTCAATGATATTAAAATAATTTTTTGGTGAATAGTAACTTATTAAGTTTTTAATCACGATTAGAGGTAATTACTGTAGTTTGAGGTAAAAATAATGTTTTAATAATATGAGATGAGATTGAAACATGTCCTACACTCTTTGGATGTGTCATGGCCGAAAAAGAAAATCCATGGGTCAACTTTGGGACCCCATGGAGCCACTTTGTTTGGAAAATGACATAAATAACTTTTTATTATATGTTAAAGTAAAAATAACACAAACATGAGATGTTTTACGAAAACAATTTTTACATTGGGATATAAAAGTAATATTTTTGATTATAAATATTAATTGGAAAGGTAAAAAGATATCCGACATCATGATAGTTTTTTTATAATTTTTAGACTTTAAATAATTTAAATTATTTATGACATCATGATGATGCAGCGATTACCTCATTAATAAAGGATTTAAATAAAATGAAATGATAATGTAAACTCTATGAAATACACATGTCCAAAACCTATTGGATGGGTGGATTTAGAACACTTATCACCTTACCCTCGAATTAAAACAATTTGGGACCTTTTTAATCTGAAACTCTTTTTAAAATAAAGTAACTTATCTTTACTTTCCAAGAGTGCCCCTCCTCTCCTCTTATAAAAGGCCCCCACCTCTACCTCCTTACCCACACTCCCAAATCCTTTGGCTCGGCCAACCCCTACTAACTTTTTCTCTCCACATCCCTCACTAACTCCTTGAAGCCTCACTTTGGGTAGAAGTCTTACCAAGGAAGCTTTTGAGCTCATACTAAAGGCAGTTACCCGATTTTAAGGTAATGTCTTCACTTGATTCCTTTTGTTTTATTTTGCTTCTCCAACCCCATAAACTATTTTTATACATTTCATTTGGAACAACTCCAGTATATTCAATATAATATTATGTTGTTATAAAAAGGATTCTAGCTACACTCACACACACCTACATCTAATGGTTAAAGAACATACTATTTCCGTGGATGGTGAATTTATGCCTCCCGAAACGATGATTGTTCAAAATTCTTTCAACACCATAAAAGGTGGACATTAATATGACACTATATTTATATATGATATATAATATGTTTATGTTTTCTTTAAGCTTATGTATTTTTCATTTTGTGCATACCTTTATGGTTTCCATTATGGGTAATGTGATATCTCCATTTAAGGAAGTGCAGACTATCGCCCGCGCAAAGTGATTTGATTCGTTAATGCCATATGTGGGATATATAAAGGATGGATTTAAAGTTATTATATATGATCACTACTGGAAAATGGGTCTATACCCACGGTTCTACATAAAACCGTGGGTATAGCCCCCCCCCCCCCCCATACCTACGGTTTTGGGAACCGTGGGTATAGGGATAGTAATGGGACCTATACCCACGGTTCTCCAAAACCATGGGTATAGGTCCCCTTTACCCACGGTTCTTGGAAAAACCGTGGGTATAGGTCCCCTTTACCCACGGTTCTTGGCAAAACCGTGGGTATAGGTTTTTTTTTGAAGACCTATACCCACGGTTTTGCCAAAACCGTGGGTATAGATGTTGTTCTACAGACCTATACCCACGGTTTGTGTAAACCGTGGGTATAGGTGGTATATTTTTCAAAGACCTATACCCACGGTTTGTCAAAATAGTGGGTATATTGTGCGGGAACAAAAAATTACGCGAGACCGAATTTTTTTTTGGGTGAAAAGACGATATGAAATAATATAAATATAGGGATATCAAATATTAAACCGTGTAAAATATTCAGGTCAGCTGGTCACTCCCTGAAATTCGTTAGGACAGGTCGCGGGTTCGAAATCCCGCGTATTTTTATTTTTCGATTGTAGCAAATATATTATTATAAGAATATATAATTATAAGCATATATCAAATGGGTCGTCAGCTCAGTTGGTCGCAGTTACTGTCCAGCTATTGTGAAGCGCGGGTTCGAAACCCGGAAGGCTTTTCTTTTCCATTATAACTGTTATATTAATATATTAAAATGAAATTATCAATATATTCCAATAACGGTGATAGACAGGTTGGTCGCTTGGTGCGGCGTGGGATTGAGGCTTTGGGAGGTTGCAGGTTCAATTCCCTGCTGGGAATTTTTTTGAATTCAAATACCCCACGGTTTGAAATTGTGGGGTCTGTGTGTGACAAGCTGACACACCATTGTTGCAAACATTGACTCCCCATATACCCACGGTTTTGGAAAACCGTGGGTATAGGTTGTGACCCCTATACCGACGTCGTTCCAGCCCACGGTTCCCAAAACCGTGGGTATAGCCTATACCAACGGTTTTGGGGGCTATACCCACGGTTTTGAACCGTGGGTATAGGTCATTTTTCCAGTAGTGGATGTTATACTGTAATTATAATATAATTCTATATCATTATTATTTCTTTCCATTAATATATGAGATACAAATGAAAGTATCGTTAATGCGTACGTACGACTTACCGTCTCCATGAACGGTGCATTTCATTTCTTATCCCCAAATGTAATGTACTATTATAAGTACATATATATAATGGATATATATGATGTATGTTACATATAAATTATTAATATAATTCTGGAATTAAAATATACATACCTATCATTTAGTTTTAATTCCATTAATATGACATAGAAATGAATGTAGCGTTCATGCGTACGTACAGCTTACCGTCTCCATGAACGGTGCATTTCATTTCTTACCTCTAAATGAATATGTAATATTATAAATACATGTATATTCTGGATATATATGATATATATGATATCCAAATCATGAATATCATTCTGGATGTAATGAAACTTTTGACCACACAAATAACATGTAATTGTAAGAAGTCCACTTTCGACTTATGAACCAAATATTGACAAAACAAACATTATTAACTTAAATGGTTACATAATGTTTATAACATGGAAATAAGAGATATAAAACGAATAATGAACTTGAAAAAGGTTCTTATGAAAATAGAAATTAACTCATGTTTATTATTCAGGACGTTAATGAACGATCGAGTCAAGTCGGACCCGAGGTAAGGGACTTTGTCTCGATCTCCTTTCATTGAGGAATATTTCGTTTTATACACAACTTGCATTTATACTGTGTATAAAACCCTTTGAATTTTACTTTTATTCAAAAGGAATATTTTTATATGAAGCGTTTTACTAAAAGACAAAAGGGAAGGTTTTTGTCGTACGTATTCAGCGACAACGACTTCTCCGCCGCCACGAGTATTATTTGGTCTTTGGCTTCCTCAACAAGCTATAATGTTTTTAAAATGAAATTAATACCATATACTCTTTTATTTATTTTGGTATTGAAAATGGTTTTGATAAATTATTCTATTATGTCAAAAAATGTAAATGATATATTGTGATTGAAATGTAGAAATGTTATCATTCCTTTATATTGGATTTATGTTTTATGATTTTATATTGGTACTTGGACATTTGACGGGTGGTTACTTGATAAACCATATGACGGGTGGTGCTGTGAATACCAGGAGTGGTGGTTACGTTATAACCTCTAATGTATTGGGTATGGAAGTCGGTCGTATGGCTATTCCATTAAGTATGTATGGAAGTTGGCCGTATGGCTATTCCATTAAGTGATAAGTGTGGAATTCGATCGTATGGTTATTCCACTTAAGTATGTTTATGTCCCAAGTTACCTTTATATGTTATGTGATCTTTTTTTGGGTTTTATGGTAATCTTTTGGTTACAACAGGGTGAGTAATGATCTGTTATTTAGTAAAGAGTTTTTACTACTTCATGAAGGTGAAGGTATTACTTTGATAAAGTTATACATGGTTTACTTGATGTTTGAAAAACTAACAGTTTTCACTCATTGTGTATCCCTTACTGAGCTTTTTATACTCACCCCAAGTTTTTTTGAAATGTTTTTCACAGGACTTAATTTGGAATAAGGTCAAGGATGGGATCAAGGGAAAGTCATGCTATATATAACATGGAAGTAGACATGTTTCTTTTTAAGAGTTTTATTTTATGGAATCGTAGTAAAAGTTTCTACTTTGTAATCTTTTGAGATGTAATAGTTATGTCCTAATTCTCTAAAACTCGAAACCTGAAAAGATCCTCAATGTGAATTATTCATTTAATTCAATATTAAGAGATGTTTAAGGTTGAGGCCTTATAGATCATGAAACCTATTCTTCAATCAATAACTCCTTACATTTAACCTAGGTTACTTATAATGTGTCCAAATACATTATAATATTTTGTAATGATATCATGGATTACTCTAAGCATATATCCTAGGAGTGTCAAACCAGGTGTATAGTAAGGCCCACTTTTTTGTACTATGATACCTAGATTCTGGTGCGGATGACCTTATCGGGGTTGTTACTCTAAGGTAAATCTATTCTAGAACCACATCAACTTGTATTATGCTGACATGGATAAATATTATGGAATACACAAATTATGTATAATTCTCAAAAACTATAAGTTTTTCATCTATTCATATCATAATATTATACGTTAGGGTTATGTTCTATAATCACTGTTCACATAAATCTAGTTCCCAAGGTTTCTACTAAACCACCCATTGATACCATCTTTAGCGACCTAACCTCCAAATATCCTAGAGATATTTTTTTATATCAATTAAATTGGAATGATTACTAGTAATAATTCTTTAAAGGACTAATCAGTTTAGTATTATTCAAAAACCATATACATAAATGAGTATTTCATTATAAAGAAATACACTAATTAGAAATTATTTTCATTTTCATTCTTAAAAACAACAACTTCAAGGACAAATCTTATAAATATATCATATGATTTCATATCATTCTTAATAAACATCACAACATCATAGGGAAAAACATAATAATGGTGAGCTGAAATGCTCAGTAAAGTAAAAGTATAGCATAATCAATAATAAATCAATTAAAGCAATAATTATGTCATGGTAAATAACCGAATTAGTATAAAATTTATTCCAACAAATTAGAAGGAATTAAATAAACAATAAATAAAGAAGATAACTAAAAATAAATTTCATTCAACAAAAAAATTTAAATGAAATGTATCTATAGATATATCGAAGAACAATATCATGGATGAATAAGAATTGAATCAAAATGAGGGAATTGATTGATTAATTGATAACAGCTCTTCAGAAAATGAAAACCTACTACAATCAAGACCGTTAAAAATATGGTATAAAACTACGTTTTTGAACCCATTTTCATAATAATCCATCTCATGAGAACCCATCGATGCATTTAGTATCTATATAATGTCTTGGCTCCACCCATCATTTCTTATCCAAATAATTATACATTATCTAAATAAATTATATGCCTGATCATATTACCATATCGAATGAGGAAGACATATTCATCAATAATTTCTCAATTAATTAAATATCTATTAATTAATGAACCATATATAAAATTGTATATGGTTTAGGAAACATTAATATCCATGAAAATAAAAATTGATAATTAAGGGAAATTATACGTGTGATCAACATATGATATCAGATATTTTATGGGTACTAAAATATATATAATATAAGTGAATGTGAATATTATCCTCAACCATATTAAAAATAAATCATCCGATGAACGAATAAGGATTCTAACAATACAGAAAATCTCATATGTGGGTAAAATTGTGGTTTCTTTCCATTTATAAAATAAAACAATAACTCCTTAAAATATTCTTGAGGAAAATATAATTTGTTTCTGAATGATATTTTGAAAATATTTTTCATTTAAAATCAAATTTTAAATAATTATTTTCAAATATACCTATTAAATGTGAAAAAAGAGGCCTCAACAAAATGATAGAAAATATATCTGTACGTTTCATTCGAGGTAAAAATAATATTCCTTTTGTGTGTTAAAAAGGATAGAAAAGGCACTTGTTGCCATGGAGACAATATTATTCCATTGATAATAATGTTAAAAGAGAAAATGTGTTTAATTTTCATTACAAAAGTAATTTTTTCTAAAAACAATTTAATAAAAAATAGTATTTATAAAAGAATTATGTTTTCAACAAATGAGAGAAAAAAAAGTAGAGTTTTCATAAAAAAAATATCAAAAACAATTTGAGTACCAATGAGTGGAGAAATGGTGACAATACATGAAAATAAGAATGAATAATCAATTTATAATGAAAGGTTTTATTGAGCAATGGTTATATAATTTCAGCTAATGGAAATTACATTGAAATAGCTTTATGATTATTCTTCAGAAAATAATCTTTAAACATCCCAAAGTGTTCCAAACATATTTAAAACATTTTAAATCAAAACATCATGAAAGCGTAAAATTTAATTTTAGTTATAATATCATTATTATAAGGATATTACAGAAATAAAATTTCAATTGAAATTTATACACTATATAAAAGAAACGAGTTTCATAACTATACAATATGCATCAATGAAATGAAATTGATATGAAATCCCTTATATGTGAACTGAAAATAAAAAATAGCTAACAAAATGGAAAAATATAAATACCGTGAATAAAAATGATTTAATGATATAATATATCAAAATTTTATGTATATACACCACACAAAATAAATAACTGTTGAATATGAAATCTATCTCATAGTTGTAAAAAGAGATATATAAATCCCTATCTATATAGTAAAAATTGATTTTGAAAATCCAAAGGTAATAATATATTAATAATATATCTAAATACCCTGAATATAATATAATTCATGATATTATATGTCAATGTGGTAGTAGATAAACCATATTTAATAATTTAGGTGCACAACCATTAAGTATGCCTCATAGAATGAAAATGAGATAAGAATAACCTACCATGAGTTTCATTACTAGTGAATGACCATTAACTTCTTGTATAATAAACATATGATAATTTTATATCTAATTTGGAAACATTTAAAATTTTATCATTAGCTTAATTTCACTTATTTCTATGTTGTGTACAACTACTTACACAATTATGTTAATGTCGGGTGTTTTGAGAAAATTAGGTTGATGTGTCAAAAAAATATTGTTGGGTAAATATTGTAATTTGGGTATTTATGTAATAAGTATAGGATAATAACTATGAAATAATTATACAATTTATATATTAATTAATATTTTAAAATATATAATTTAATTTAGTTATGAAAAAGGGGTTGTATTGAAGGATGAGAATGTACCTTGCCTGAGTGGATTTGGTCATGGATGAGGACATCATTGGGGGAGGTAGATGGGTATGATGTAACATGAAATTTATGGACCCTACCATGATTTATAATGTAGACTGTTGAGATATAAACTTTTTATTGTTCCCATTCTCTATGAGTATTAGGATAAGGTTTTAGAGATCTATCATCTTTGGGAATTCCAATATGGGCAGTTCATTGGGGTTGTAGAGATACGATAAGTTGAGGTGGATTCTAATATATATCTAAATATGGCATGATAAAGTTTCATTGTGACCTGGTTACAAGCATTTTCTTGATCCATTGGGTGTTCTGGTAGCCTAGTTAGAACAATACATATATGAATTTTTTAGAACATATTTATATAATTCATTATGAAACAATGTATATGATGGTTTATATGAGGTGAACATGGTGGGACTATTATAATATGTTTTTAAAATACCATACATAGTTCCCCCAATTCACCTGGAGACCATATATATTCTTTAATGTTGGGAAATGTAAGTGTATTGAATTATATTAGTGAAACTAGATGGGTATTTGAAGATAAGAAGTGTGAAGCACACACACTTTATTTGGTCTGCTGTATGTGCATTTTTTTTTGATTATTTAGTACTATGGATTAGATCATTGGGTGATCAATGTTTGTATGATTTTATGAAAATTTTGTATCATTTTTTAAAGAACCAATATTATTTATTTATGGGTAATTAGGTTATATTTTTTCAATGATTTTGTTATTTTTACTATATTTTAGGACTCTCGATCAAGGGCTTCATCACCCCACTATATATATTATGGCCTATTTAGTATCCTATTACCTATGGTAGGTATGTAGGTCTACCTATATTTATGTGTATCTCTATATTAGTATCATTGGAGTGTCCTGGGGATAGGGTAAACAAAATCGTATCAAATCCCTATATTATATTGTAGATTATGGGTATGGTGGATATGACATTTAAAAGTGTTTCTGATCTTCAAAAGTACCTACAACATGAGATTCATGATCACATTTCTTGTGGTATGTTCTAGTTACAAAGTTTAAGGGAATTTTGTTTATGTTTTCAATACTTATAAATGATATCTTTATTTAATATGAGGAGATTATTAGAGGTTTTTATTTATGGTCTTAACTCCTTTCTCAATGGAAAGATTATTCAATATCTACATCATAATAGGAATCTATAACTAAAATGACATGTTCCTAGTTGTATTTCATTGGATTATCTAATTGGGGGTTGTCTATTTAATTTTTCAAAAATAATTTATATGGTGTTTTACTATATCATTTATTTTTATCGTTCTACTCACATGAATCATGTACGTTTATATGATTGAAGGTTATGTGGATCATAGTGTTGGCTATTATATGGGTTAAGAAATACATTCCATTAATCATGGGATGCATGGAAAACCTTATTGGATCAGTGTAGGCATTGTATGCCTCTGTGATGGAACACAAATGTGCTCAGTACATGAATTTGTCACACAATTAATGTTTTTAGTATGACTGAGCATTTCCATGTGGATATAGAACCCTGGTGATTTGTAAATGGATTTGGATTTTTTCCATGTGACTAAAAACCAATATGGTGTTTTTTATATATCATATATGTGGAATTGTATGTAATATAAATTTGTTGATAAATAAAAACCATGCTGGATTATGATAAAAGGCATGTGAAATCCCATAGGCTATATATTAAAATAAATTTGGAGTATTTCGAATATCTATAATATTGTTTGATTGGGGATTAGTATGATGCTTGTCCCAGTTGGTTCTCAAGATGTGATTATAGTGTCGTGATGAGTGGGTGGGTTGATGATAATTGTTCTTCATAAAATTCTTTGTTGGTCATGAGTTTATCCTTGGAATTGAATATCCTTTGATGTATTGGATGATAATAATGTGAATGTGGGGAATGGTTAGTGGGGTAGGTTTGTGATATTGAGCTAAATTTTCTAACACTCATGAGAGTGTGAGTCAGTTTGTGTTGTTGAGTTTTAAATGAATATACAATAGGGTTCAGTTGAGACCATATAGGATGGATGGTGTAAATTTTTTGTAGTGTTCTCAGTTGGTGACTCTTCATTTTTAGGTGGATAGTTTGTGTTTATGATATATGTTTTAAATTATTTGTGTAAGATGGTAGCTATGTGCTGGGTCTACATGGTTATAAATAGGGTTATGAATAGGTGAATCAACCATTTTCATGTCAGTTCAAATTTTTTGTGATTCGAATTAACCATTGAAATTTTATTATAGGTCAACTATGGTGGTGATTTTAGGGTCACTCTTATAGTTAGTTGATTGGGATGTTTATTGATACACTCTTGTTCATGCTTTCCCATAGTGTGTAATGTGAATTAGAGATGTCTCTTTGTGTGAATAGGTCTCATCGTCATTGGATCAGTTTACTTTTGTACACAAAATAATTACATTGTATATCTAATACTAAAATTATGGAAGATATTATTATTGACAGGGATTATTTGGGTCATTCCTAGAGGAGTGGTATAATATAATCCAAATTCTCTGGAGATATCCTTTGGATGTTCTGAGGATGATGCTATAGTAAGTAAGGAATGGATAATGGTGGGTGTTATTGTGTTTGTTACTTGGATTGATTTGGTTAAAAAAGACCATTCATTATATTCGGTAATGGACTGAGAGTATTCCATATATATTAGTTGTTTGGTTTACAATATGGTGATAACAATACACTTCTGGTGAAGAGGATATTATTAGTCATGGATAAATGATGTTTATAGAAAAAGTGTGATTGTTATAATGATACCAATCATGGGATGGTTGATTTTACATTAGGGCACTAGTGTGCAGTGAATATATAATAAATTATGGTTACATAGAAAACATTATACTTAATATGTGGATATGATCGTTGGTATAATTGATCTATCAGCCTGAGGCTTAGGGTGGTTTATATACTTAAGTACATGTGACTTGGATCTGTGGTGCACCAGTTCTCGAGGTGAGAGCATGGAGATACTTATAGGGGATTTGTGATCTAGTCATGTAAGTAAAATAACATTAATCATCAAATTTATTTCTTTTTTCTCTGATAAACTTGCATTTCATTTGAGTATCAAGGTGTCAGGATCATTGTTAGTGGTAGTGAGTTAGAAGGTGTGGCTGATCATTTTGGATGGTTTTTCCATGGTGATCTGAATAATGGTTTGGATCATTTTTGGATACAGTGTAATGATAACCACAAAGGTTATGTTGATTGGAGTTTTGTTTTTAGTCTGTTGGGGGATTCATATAGTTGGAAACAACATTGAATTGAATTGAATATTTTAGGTGAATCCTTATATTACCATGATGTACAATCTTTAAGTATTAATAGATTAATAAGATGATTTTTTATGGCTAAATGGTATGGTGATATATATATCAGTGTTGGTATTGGGAGATTTTAGGTGGCCCAACTTATGGGAAATATTATGATCTGTGTTTAGAAATTGGAAATAGAAGGGAGAGAGATAATTTTTAGTATGAATATGGAAAGTTATAATTGAAATAATAATCAAGGTAAGGAGGGATATGTGGTTTGAGGATCACCAGGACTTTGAAATTATAGGAAGCATTATAGTGGGTGTGGGTATGTAATAAAATACATATTTTAATATCATTGTTTTTTGAATGAATATGAAATTTTAGTTGGATGATTTATCATTTTGATAGTAGATACATTCACTAGGTTTTGGTGCATTTTTTTAAACAAAATATATATTATTGGATGTGGTTTGAGGTTTCATGTACAACCCATGAATTCAAAAGAGAATCATATGATAGATCAAGGTTTTCTAAATTATAAATTTTATTATATAGTACAAAAACTATCCTATGATATTCCACCAACTTACCAGTGGGATAACCTAGAGGCCAAATCCATTTTTATTTGTATTGGTTGGATAGATAATCCACATGAACATTGGTGGTATCATGGTGTTTTTTAGTGGGGAACATGAGTCTTTTGATTATCTATAAGGACTTGAGTTTTATGGTTTTATTGTGGGGAATGAGATAATCTTGGATGATTTCCCTCCCCTTAGTCCTCATTTGGTCCCCCAAAATTGGGGTGATTCCAAAATAAGTCCAATAGTTATCCATGTTAGGAATTTCGGTTTTTTTATTTTATTGAGCATAACATAACCACAATATTATTCTTATCTATTTAATTTAATAATTTTGTGTTTATTCAACCAAATTATGGTGAAATAAATCGTCATTATTGGGATTTTTCCATTCATGCATAAATGATATATAACAATTTAATCCCCATGTTATTGAAATATGTTTTTATGAATATTCATAACTCTATTAAATTATTTATGGTTTTTAGGTAAATTAATTTTCTTATAATGTGGACGCTTCTATAGTTATGTAATTGATATGGGATGGTGGTTAAGATGTGTTCTGGACCCTCATGGTGTGGTCAGTCGGGGTTATCTTGGTGAGATGATGTTTGGATTATGGTTCAGTGATTATTCCATGTCTTTTTACTATAGATAAATATATTATCATTTAATTTAGATAATTACTTATCATCTATAAATTGAGGCAATATCTTGGTCGGTGGTATGAGATTTGGTGTGGCATAGAGGGGCTATGATATGGATCAGAGGGGATTTTTGGGGGTGGTAACAACATAAAATTGGTAGGTTCTATGTTTAATATAGATCCATATGTTTTTATGAATTTATTCCTCCCTTAGTTAATTTTTCATGTGAATGGGTAGATGGATAGACACGATGGATTCCACAGGAGGATGAGACATGATGATTTTCGACCTCCCATTCTTATGTTTAGTGTCATTTAGCATTGGGCTAATTTGAAATCATTTAGAGAAAATGTCTCCAAGGGTATTGATTAATTTTTCCACTATGTAGATACCTTTTTATTTCTCATTAAGTAATATGCTATGAGGGTATACAAGGGGGACCCTCCAAGGACTAGAGAGCCAGAGATAGTTGGATTGAGCCTCATACTAACAAATAGAATTGATAGATGCCACATGTAACTTAATAAGTCCATCATGAAGGTGGATCTAGATCCTATAAATTTTCTCAAGTATGAGGAGTTCTCCAGGATTGTACTAGGTTTAATGGTAGGTGTTCCTCTTTTTGAGGGTTTGAGACATCCTTCTTAGTATATGTGAGATGGAACCTAGGAAAAAGTTCACTAGTATTTCTTAAAAAGTTGGAATGTGGTTTCCGTGAGGGAGGATTATATATTTTTTCGATGGTATAGAATTTGGGTAGTGGGGTCGAGAGTGTTGAAGTCCTTGATGTGGATGTGGACTATGGTATGAGTTCTGGTTAACCGTGATCCTTTAGAAAGTGATGTCACTAAGGGTTGATGGGTGAGATATGGTATCATTAAGGAGGAACAATTAATGTTATTGAGGACATGGTGTATTCTTATATTAGTGATATTATATGTAATCCAAAGTGTAGTTATTTCTAAATAAAATTGCACACTAGTATCATCTTTTTATTTGAGTGATGGGTTGTGGCCCCCTTTGCATGTTCTTGATAGACCCTTACTTCAAGTGGTTTTGGTCAGGGTGCTTTAGGTGACCTATAATAATTCTTTGATAATGGGTCATTTTTATGATCATTACTTATAAGATAGGGTATTTTATTGAGGAACATTCCAAATAATTATTAGGTTAGTGAACAAGATGTCAGGCCTCATCCTAAGTGAGAGAGTTTAGGTTGTAAATGGGGCCTTATCATTTAGTCAAATGGACTAGATGAATATTTTCTAATTGAGAGGGAGTAGTTTTATAAATGATCATCAAAATTTCCTAAGGCTATTAGGTCATTATCGAGGAATATTTCAGGGGCTAGGTCAGTGAAAAATATGATTTTTGAGACAGTTGGACCCATTCTTAAACAATAAGGATGTGGGTTTAGACCTAGATTCTTGACTATTCCCAGCGATTGTGGGTATTATTCCGATGTTTTATTCACCACTAAACCTTGATCATTTATGTGTGGATTTTAAATTTATGATCTATAACTATAAGATAATGATTTTTATTATGGAATAGAACTTAACCATGAAATATAAGGATCTATTATGGACTAGTTACCACCTCGTGGCCAAATAAAAAGTGATTCATGGTGTCCAAGTTATCACATGAGGACCAATTTTCTTATCTGTAATGTTTATTTTGATCCTACTGATTTTAAGTATATAATGGTGTATACAAGTGGATCTAGGTCAGACCCTATTGAGAATTATTCCCCACACCCTAAAAGATTACCCTAATATAATTACCAATTTTATATCTGCATTCATGTCCATCAAATGACATGCAGTGCATTAGGATAGTATAGCTAAATGGGTATTTGGGTACATAGTGCGTGAGTCATAAGAATGGAATTAGGGAAATTGTGAATTTTTTATTTTTTTATTCCATATTTAATGTCTGCTTTATAATAAATTGGTGTTTTTATTCTTTTATTAATTCTAAATCATATATAGTTTACATCGATGTTTTCTTATTTATATTTTCTATTATTATGTGTTGTGGATGTTTTTGTTATTTATTTTTCATTTTATGCCTACAATTCAAGGTAATAGTATAACCAATATATGGAATAAGACCCCACCACATGATGGAATCATTTGACATTTATGGTGTGGTGCTTGATTCTATTTTGTGATTCAGTATGTGCTCTGATGTCTAGCACGTGGAAGAGGAAATACATTATATAGGTTTTGTATTTTTATATAAATCCAATCATATCCCATTTCAATCCTAAATATAAATTATTTCATAAAACACTATAACACTACATGGATAAACTAAATGATTTCCCTATCTAGATATAATAAAATCATACATTACATCTTCTAGTGAATGAAACATAAAAGTCCTTCCATGAACATATTGAAGATAATCAATATCTTAATTCCACCTATGAAAATTCTACCAAATATTCAAGATGTTATGTAAAACCTAAAACTTATAATTTATTCTCAAGAACTCTTTAAAAATCACCATTATTGGTAAATTTTTCTTCAAATGATCTTGGAATAAATGAAAACTATCTTTATAGGTAAAAAGATGACAATCATAGATAATCGACATAATCATTAAGTTGTCAATTTAATTTTGAACTACATCAAACTAATTCATCCTATATAATTTATAATCAATGAAACTTATTTTTCCATAATTATATATCACTTATTTATTAAATAATGAAATATATAATATACATAATCTTTATATAAATTCATGATTTTTCTTAAGAATATTTAATTCATGTTTTCATAATTTTCATATACTAAAAATGACAACCAATAAAATCCCCCACCTTTTCTGTAAAAGAACCATCATTGTTTGATCAATAATATGAGTGAACTAATTATTATTTTAATAAAAAAATTAATTATAACTATATCCCACAACCCAAATCTCTAAAATTATCAAACACTATAAACCTACATTATAGAGATAATAATCAACCACATAGTGTTTTTCATGATATCATAAAATGATAATATTTTTTGATGTTATCCATTTATTAAGAAGATACAATAAATCCTTCTATATAGAATTACACTAAATTATTAACCCATTTTTAGTCAATGTCATTATCAATATATATATGTGAGAAAAGTAACAAATGAAAATGTGTTCATTATTAGGAATCCATAAGAAACATTAATTTTTTAAAACATTCTATTGAATCTCCATAGACATCAGATCTACTATATTTTTAGGATCCAAATAATTCTTTATTTTAAAAAATATAAATCCCATTAATTTCACCTCTTAGATCCAGAAAAAAACATTTTTATATCCTCTCATAAAATTCATGATCATTCAATGTTTCAATGAATATGACATTAAAATTTCTAATTTACTCTTAATATTATGATTGTATCAGTATTTCATTTATAGATATGATAACAAATGAATCGAGATGTGGATTTAAAAGATGATTTGAAAATACTACATAAGAATTGTTGCATTCATCACCCTAGATGGAAAAAAATATTGTCTTTATCTATTTCAAAAATATTTTTGTGTAATATCATTACCATTTATTCCTATCTAGTAATATCCCAACCAAATATCATTCTTACAAAACCATTTAAATCCCACTAAATAGTTCAATAAATAAAAGATCCTAAAAAATAATATTGATTAGTGATTTTAATCATGATAAAACTATGATAAAAAACACACAAGATAAAGATCAAATAATTATTTTTTTAAAATTTCACTAGTTCACCCCATTATAGTAATTATGAGAAAATAAATCCCTTGTTTTCATGATTTTACAATTTATTTTTCAATTTTCTAGGCATAGTCAGAGATATGAAATAAAAATTTATAATGATTGGCATAGTACATAGTATTCAGTTAATAACAAACATAGATTCTCATTCTGGATGTAAGTTATAAAAAAATCAAGGAGGACCTCATTATATATATCTATCACAGAATAAAATATGTTATTAGTTCTATGAACCGAAACTTCTATATGAGTTGTGATAATATTGTTTTTCATCAAATAATTGTCAGACTTATTGGCATGATAGTATGTCTCACCAAGGGAAATAAATGATAATTCATCAGATAAAAAAACATTACATGTATTCAATAAGAATTTATGTGTAAAAATTTATTATCCAGTGATTTTTTTAATAAATATTATGTTTTACAGGGTATAAAATATTGAAAACCAAGCATAATCAAACTATGAAATATTGTTATTTAAATTTTGCCATTGTAAATAGGCCATGAAATTGGAGGGTATTACTATGATTAACTATATTATAAATATATAGAATCAAATTTTCTTATAAAGGCAAATGATTTCATTAATTTATAGAAAATATGAACTCAAATTTTAATAATTCTATTTTATTCTTCAAAGACATGTTTTATTCAAAAATGATTTCAATATTGTATTTTTTGAGAACATAATATAACTAACTGGAGGATATTTTAGAAATAATATTTTATAAAATTAAAAAAATTATGAATGATGAATATAAAAATAAAATTTTGTGAAATTCTATCATTTTAATGAAAATTTTGATTTTTCATTGAACACTAAGAAATAATAATTTTTTAAAAATGGATTGTAGTTAATATTATTAATAATGTAAAATTATGTTTTATATTAGATAAAAAAATTAATTATATTCTTTTGATATAAAATAATCCACTTTGGAGTTTTGAAATGTATTTTATACTTGAATATTATATAATGAAATATTATATTTAAAAGAGTCATTTTTCTAAAAAAGTGTTTATCGTCTCATTATTTAACATAAATTTTGGTTTAAATAATTTAAAAACCTAATTTTAAAAATATAAAAACAGATTCTTAATTTTAAAAATATAAAAACGGATTCTTAATTTTAAAATAGTTTTGAAATTTATTCCAATGGTTTCATTTCATTTTTCATGTGATGAATAATAACAATAATAATTTTTGTTAACATGTTAAATGGTTTATCAGTTAATTAAGTGTAAAAAATGGCGATATAATTATTATAAATTGACATTTAAAAATAATTATTTTTAATATATATATATAACATTTCATCCATATGCATCAAAAAATCAGTTATATGAACTTTTTCCATTTTTATGTGATTATAAATTTTATAATAATTAATTTAAAGGCAATTAAAAAATGTCACACTTGGGTTTTTAAGCACAACAATATTATTTATGCTCGAGTAAAATAGATTTTATATTAATTTCAAAATTTTATTTTTTTAGATAAATGATTTATATTCATAAGGGTAATTTAATTTTTATTTTTATAAAAAATAAATTAAATAATTACACAATACTGATTTAGTAATTATTAAATTATTCTAAAAATAAAATAATAGATATTAAAATACTCAAATAACAGATTTCGCTATAATTAATGAGACAGAATAATTTTATTCATAAAAATTACATGTTAATGATGTATTAAAAATATTTGTTCTGAATTCTCTTTAATTCTTGATTTTATTAAAATTAATTCAATCAAATTTTCTACAAGTTTAGATTAATGTTATATTAATATAAATAATACATTTTAAAATAATATAAAATTATTGAAAATATTATAAATTTTCATGTTTTTTAAATATTTTTAATAATATTGCCCAATTTCAATTTATTGTACACATTAAATTTATTTTAACTACTTTTCCAACGAAAAAAATAATTGTTGTCATTGTATGTGTGAAAGGGCATAATGGTTGGTTAAAAAAATGATAAGGGTAATAATGTAAAAAACATATATAATTTTTATTTAATGGTATTTTTTTGATCCCTCTAAATCATATATTTTAAATAAATTATTTTTATCAATTTCTAATTCGAAATAAATTTAAATTAATTTAATATTATGAAATATTCCATTAGTGCCTCTCCCATCTCTTATAAAAGGATGTATTATCTTCCCCATTACATGATACAAAAAACTCATTTGGTTTGTCTCAAATAAAAATGAATATATTTATATAATTCCAACCATTATTTTTGGGGTATTTTTTAGGAATAGTAAATTCCTTAATTTCCTTACACTTTCAAACAATAAAATTTGTCTGGATAAGAGGAATCGTTTTTAATTGAGGGTTTTTATTTTATTAATTCCAACACCTAATTAAAATACTCCCTCTATATAATTATATAATAAAACAAAAAATAGTTATATACATAAAATTCTTTATTTTAATTTCATTATCTACATCAATCTCTTCTACCTTAAAATGGTAATCATAACCATCATTTGTGTGTATGACAAACTACTACCTCCTGAATATATATAATTAATTTTCCATCACTATCTCTCACAGATGGATTATAATGATATAATTAATGTTTATATATGTTATTAATTACATGTTTTTCATTATTAAATTATTATATATCATTTTCAATGTTTCATTCTTAGTCACTGATAAATGATAACGTCAATCATGCATATGTTATGACTACAACCTCCGTAATGTAGGGTGATTAGTTTTTAATCACCACATCACATGGATGATATGTATAAATATATATAAATAAGTAATATTCTAGTTATTATATTATTAAATTTCAATAATGTTAAAATTATACTTAAATTCATTCCATAATGAGAATTGAAAAATAAAAATGATAATCATCCAGACGTACGACCTACTATCTCTATGATTCTAACATAGTTAATTTTTAAAAACCATATTTAATGGTTGTATTTAAAATTATACTATATATTCTAAAATTATAATTATTTTATTATAATTATTTCTGGTATGATGGAATAATTGCTTATTTTACTATAGTAAAATTGAAAAAGTAATTTATGACATATGATCATAAAATCATCAATACACCTGAAATAAGTTCATCGATAATGTGATTTTATATCACATTGTATTAAATTTAATAGATGAATTATGAAATTTTAAATGTTCATTTATAATTATAAAATTATCATATTTTTTTAGGATTTTAATAAATATATGTGATGAGTCGGGCTAGAGATAAGGGAATTTAGTTTGCAAGTACTATTTAAAATTTTCACATAAAATAAATTTTATTCTGGAAAATTGTCTTCAAAAAAATAAATAAATGTTTTTTAATATTCTACCATGACTTATTAAAATTATTATTTAATTTGTTTTTGTTTTTGAAGAATTGTTTGAAAAGAATGATTTAGTCATTATACAAATGAGGTATTTGGTGAGATTTCAAGCAACATAATGAGAGGAATTATATTTAACATTCATGGTATGAATATATTATCATGAAATAATTACTTATCCTTTCATTAAAAATTAGTTTTCAATTTTAAATGGGTATCTAAAAAATTCCTTTTAATATTTCACATTTATTTAAAAACTGTTTAAAAAATGATATTTTATTTTTATCAAAAATATTTTACTGGTTTTTTAGTGTTTATTCTATTTATCAATTATAAAAACCCTTAATTTAAATTTTTATATTCAAGAATCATTAACTAAATATACAATTGTCAATAATTTTCAAAATTTATTATTATTTTTTAAAATAGATAAATATGCAAATAATTTTTTTTATGGGTTATTCATGTTATGAAATGAATGATTAATTTCAACGTATATGGAAACAACATTATTTCCCATCAGCATACAAATTTTTATATATATGGATTCTATTCTAGTATTTCATGTTTTTTTTAAATTAAAACTATCATTCTTATATTCTAGGTGATTAATATTTTAAAAATGGGTTTTTAAAATTAAATGGTATTTTGATATATTGAATTTATTTAACACACATGTTTAAATGTGGTTTTCAACTATTTAAATCCAGATATGTTCCATGGAAATTTATTATGAAGTGTTGATCCCCATTATATCTCATTGGTGAACCAAATACATATTATATGAAAGGTTGATCCCCATTATAGCTCAATAATGATCCCGGTATAGCATATATAATGGGTTTAACCAAATGTTTCTCCATTTCCTTTAGTAATTATTACGTTATATATAGAATTATATTGGATGTATTATATATGATCATTCTAATCATAATGGTTAATATGAGGGATATATTAGTGTTATATGATGGTGACGTCCCAAGGCACCTACACAACTATATTATGCATGCTATTAGGGTTTCATGGCTATTGTTAGACTCCAAAATATATGATACCTAAAATTTTAAAGGAAACATAATTTCATTTTAGTTAAATGATTTTGTTTTTAGGAAAAATCCATTCATGTGATTTAATTATTTTACTAGAATAGTAGATTTATTCTTCAAATTCCCCTAATTGATCATTTTTTCTCATCCCATGTTTATAAAATAAAATTAAGACATGATAAGGGAAAGGATAAAGTTCAGTTAAAATTCATGAATATTTATCATGAAAAGAATAATGATTAACATTAAATGATTTATATCTAAAAAAATTTGATACTAATTTAAAGTGTCCCCTTTTAAATATACGAGATTATTATATCTCAGTTATGACCTGACTGACTAAAAATTATCTTTTTATTATTTTTATACACTTGTAGTGAGAAATTGAGAATCCATATAAAACCAAACAGAAAACATCATTTACAGAAAAATGAGTCAAACCATTAAAATCATGTATGGTCCAATTAGAGACATAATCCTTAAGAATTTTTCATTGTAGACAAAAAACCGTTGATTTCGGGACTCTGTAAATCGTATCTTCAAACCAAGAGGATATTAGGTCCCATTATTGAATGATGTCTTCATTATATATCATTCATTCATTAAATCTTCAAATTATAATAATGTATTTCTGGTTTATCTAGTTGTATTAATCCTTTTATATATTAATGGGAATTAATCTCTTGTATATCTAGTCAAACATCTTTAGGTTCCTCAATCATAAAGTCCTCCACTAACATTTCATCCTTAGAGTGGTTGAAAGTTAACAATATAACCTACTATGAACCGCCTCCTTTCATTCCACTCTATGCTAGTCATCCATCCCAAAAATATCCTCAAATCTGGAAATACCCTACACAAAAAAGTCACCCTAAATCTGATTGGTATCATCTTTCACACCATTTTCATTATGATGTTCCATATGAACTACACATTCAAGTTTATTATCTTTAGTTGTAGAGACAATGTCATGTTTCGTGGTCATCGATTTTGAGGATGACAATTTCTCCTTTATTTTGAGAAGGAATGAATATTCCTTCTCCCCCTTTGAATTACTCCCCTTAATCAGAATCAAACTCCAAACATCCCTAATTATCTTCTTACCCAACCCCTGTCATGGGCTATTAATAACCATATAAATACCTCATTAAACATTGTATCTAGTGAAATGGTTTGAATCACCATTACTTTAATCATCTCCAAAACATCATTGATCTTCCATTAAGGTAGATCAATATCCACCATGGACTTGAACACACTCTATATTTCCAAATCCCTCAAGTTGATTATTTGGATTTAAACTCATAAATTTCCTTCTTTTGTTGGACCCATTCACAATAATAACTGAGAAAGTCATACCTTTTATAGAGCTCTCACCTCTTTTGCATCCCAATATTCCATATAAACATTCTCTAAACTCTCCACATCAAGAAAAATTCATCATCCAGACTATATGATTCTAGCATAGTTGAAAAAATTCACAGTGTTTCTAGTTGCCTCCATGGTATTAGTAGCTGAAACCTCTTTGTTTTCCATTGTCACAGAATGAGATTACAAAATTGTTTGTTGAACAACAAGATTATTCAATATTTTCTTATAAATGTAATCCACCACTATTATATCCTTCATATAGATTACTGAATTATTATCAAGATGGAATTAAAGTGGTTATTAACACCCATCTTTTTACTTATTGGACATTTTATTAGCATCGTTAATTAAAAAACATATTCAAAATATTTTGGACCACTTTTTGTGTGTTCAAATCACCTTCATGAAACTATTTCATCTATATAATAGATTATTATTTGTCTAAAATTTCTATGGATCATAGTGTATCATTTATCTGATTTCAAGATATAAAATTTATAATCTCATTCAGTAACGAAAATAATTTCTAGGGATTGAAAAATTATTTTCATGAAATATTGACATTATGCGTGATTAAAAATGGGGTATCTTTAGTATTGAAGAATAATAAGATGTTTAGATTTACATTATGAGTTATTTTGTTTTGGTTTTTACCTAAAAATATAAAATTATTGAGTTTATAATTAAAATCATTAGGACATATTTAATAACATTGGATTATTGGAATAATGTGTAATCGAATAATACAAAGAATCATGGTTAATGGATTAAGGGTGTGTTTATGTATTTTTTTTAAAATTATTATAATGTGGTATTTTATCAAGTTTATGATAATCATAAACCACATAAGGTATATTCAATAGTATATTATATTTTTGTAAATTGGGAACATATGTTATGTGAAAATCATACCTCTGAAATATGGACTTGTGAAAAGATGATAATCATTGGGGGTGATTTTTTGAGTTCTAAAACATTTTAAGGAATAAATAAGTTTTATCTCTAACGTGTGAAATTTTTATTTAATGATGAATTATGTTACATTTATTGAACTTATGATTAATGTACTGGTAGCCGTTTGGGTTAATTTTTTCTCTGATTTCAAAGAAATTTTGGGTTATTACAATTTAGTAATATATGTTTTATAACATAAATATCCATGAGATTACAAATTTATTTACTGATTAAGGGATTAGTGTTATTTCCAAAGATGATCACTATATGATTGATAACATTATATCATTAAGGTAAATTTAATATTATGGGATTTTTTTAGGAATAAAAGTTGAGATATATTTTGGAATAATATATGAATTTTTTTTATAAATTTATAGTGATTCATTGGAAATATTATTATATCATTCATAGTATGTTACTTGAAAATATATATTTTTTATAGGAAAAAATAAGACTGACCAATGTTATTTGGAGTTAATAGTTAAATTAATATTATATGAAAATGTGATCATACCCCTCTAATCATTAGGTCTCAATATTATTCATAAATATTTTGTTAATTTTTTTGGTAGTTATTTTGAGGATGATCTATGATAATTTATGGGTATTATTGATGAGTCTTTTTTTATTAATGTTTTAGTTCATATGATTAACAATTATTCTTTTTTTTTTAATTTTCTTACCTTCTGTTATCCATATTTTCATTTTAATATAAAAATTTATAAGTATTGACATTTTATCAATTAATGGAATTATGGGATCTATTAGATGTTTGTTGTAGTTATTCAGGGATTAATAATTCATCATTCATGAATAAAATTTGGTGAAAGAGGTTATACTATTGTATAAATAAATAAAATAAATAAATTTATATTTTTTATGTATATTTCATTATTCATAGTGTTGATAATAAATAAATAACAAAAAAGTATGAAAAAGATCTTGAAATAAAATAGTTATCTATTTACTTTATTAACTAGGAAATTAATAGCCTTTTTACCCATTATGGATTTATTGGTTTTTTATGGATAACTTTTTTCCAAAACATATTCAATATCATTATCTATTAGTACATGGTCATTATGTTTCTCTTCGATTTCTATTTTTCCACTTCCCACAAATTCATCATTTTATGGAAATTTAGTTATGTGTTACTTCAGATCAAAATATTATTTATCATTCTTTATTTTCACGTTGAGGTACTATTAAGACTTCTTTTGAAGTGGAATTTATTAAAAAAATAATTAATATTGTCCTAGGATTTTATTACCTATATGTCACATCATGTAGTTGAAATTTTAATAAATTTCATAAACACATGTTTGAGAACCATAATCATTTAGTGTATTTCAAGACGACAAATGTAGTATTCTTATATCATGAAATATGTTTAGCATATCCCAGAAATCCCTTCTCATATATTAAAAATCATAGTAATACCCTTCTTAAACCCATCATTATAACTTAAGGAAATAAACAGAAGAAAGTCTGATATCAAATAATCAGTTACAGTAAACATATAATATATCAATTTATGATCACTTGAAAGTATTATATTTGAATAAGGGTATGTGATCATGAATATAACATAAAAAGTTCAAACCTAACCATTGAAATGTCTACTGATGAAAAACAGGCCTACGGCCTGCAGGATTTGCGAGTATAGGGCAAATACGGGGTGGGGTGGGCCTAAAAATATTTACTGTAAAGAGCACTAAGAAAAGTGATTTTAGCCCGCGTGGGTAAGGGCCAATGATATTTGACCCCGCGAGGGTGTGGGCAGACCCACGTGTCTAATATAAGTTTTTTTGTACAATATAATCATTTTTAAATTTTTTTTATAAAAATTATTAAACCACTATCTCACCATAGTGGTCATACAAATTCACCATTAATTTACCTGCGAATTTAAATAGGTCAGTATTTATTATTTTAATATTATATTATAATATTTTTCTTGTAATTATTAACCATATTCACATGGTGTGTCATCTCCCCTCCTAAAAAATATAACTCATATCTCCCACAATTGGTTTCAATTCTAAAAGAGTTATTATACCTAAAATGTATTCTGGTCGATTTAAATTTGTTATTAGTTAATATTAATTTTTTATTAAGAAAACATGGAAGGACCTCATGAGACCCTAATATCCTTCTATTAAAACATTTTTTTCTTGAATTATTGTCGTTAATTAATATCCATCCATTAGCATTGTAAAAAAATCAACATAATCATTATTACCCCTCATTGATCAGTCACCTGCTTTGCCTTGCAATAGTTCAAAACCACATCAACATCGACACATGACTCCATTAACCCATAGAATTTATTTCCATCAAATCTCTTAAAACATGAGATATTGTAAATTCCTACTAATCCCTATTACTAAAATATATACAGAGAAATAATAAACTATTTACTTTTTATATCTATTATTTTTTCAATATGTGTAGCCCGCGTAAACCCACCACAACCCGTGGGATTATACGGGGTGAGGTGGGCTGGGATTTTTCTGTTTGCGTGATATTTGGGCTTTTGTGGATAAGCCTGAGTGGTCTCAAACCCAGGCGGGCTTGCCCCCCCCCCCCCACCCAAAGTTTCGAGTCACTATAATTTAAATAAACATTACTCATAGAACAAACATTATAATTTAATAAATCATCGCCAAATGTGTGATAAATCATCATGAATCAATCTTGAACCATATAATACAATCATTAAATAGAGGTATCTTTATAATTATATAAAACTATTTTATATGAAAAACGATAACTACCAAGACCATCAACATAGTGGATCAGGGGTTGTCACCTATTTCCCATTTTGGATCCAGACACATTTGTTTCCCATTATGGATCAGTGTAAACCTATTTCCCATAGTGGATAAATCCCATTTAATTGTATCCCATTGTTTTCTGAGGTGATATAATTTTTTTATAATTAATTTTAGTCATATATAGTTCACACCAATCGTATATTGGATTCCATACTTAAGTGTTCCACAACATCATAAAAAGTTCATTGTATCATTACATCATAACCCATGTAAAGAAAATGGGTTTCATAGACATTTCTTAAATTTACCATAGTATAACCCAAGAAAAAAAATTTGTTTTATAAATATTTCATCAGTAAAAACATTTTCCATATAGAGAAATAATAAGAATGGTATTGTTTAATCTTTTCCCTAGTAAAGTATAAGTAATATCAAAGGATTTCATATTATATGGAAGCCTATTTTGTAATATCACACGGAAATTTATTAATGATTTTATTTTTTACAATTATAAAAACAATTTTTAATCATAATACGTTTTGATAATCATTTTCGTTTGAAATAATCGTGAGAAAATAGAAATTATTATTTAAAAATAATATAAAATATCTTAATTAAAATAATATTTCATCAGTGGAAAAAAAATTGAGGCATAAAACATTTGGAAATTAGTTTCTTTTAAAATATCCTTGGAATCATATAATGGTATATTTATATTTATTTTAATACAATTTTCATACAAACATGTATTAAAAAAATAGGCTTTTAGAAAAATATTCTCTTTATTTTTAAATCATTTTTATTTTATGTTTATTTAATTGTTCGTCATGGAAGTAATTACATATATATGTGTAAAACATATATATTCATAATTTATTTAATCATATTCAAACACATTATCCCGTTGTATACATTATAAATATCATACTAAATAGTAACATTCTAATTGTATGTCATGTTTCATTTCAACTTGATGTTGTTTGTAATGCAAGCTAATCTCATTGTTTCATGTAGTGAATGATAAACATAGATATGATTTAAATGAAAGAAAAATACTTTATGAGGGAAATAGAAAATATAAAATAAATTAAAAAGATTTGAAAAAAATTGTTTTCAAACATATCATGGTTTTTCATTATTCCCCTTAAAATGGGTTTAACACAAGGAATTCATCACTTTTGAACCAACAAATGAAGATATTTATTTCCCACTACATCCTTTGTTTCCAAGATATTTCCCGCATTCTAGTTGTTTTTTCACAAAACATTAACATGGTGAGAGATATTTTTTCTTATCACATTTTCTTTATGATCCAGATTATCAAAGGATTGTACCTTATAAAAATGTTCTTCCTCTGGTTGTAGAACATATTATTTTGTTATATGTGAATGATCACGTATGTACATCCTTAGTATAGTTATATTGATAACATAATTAACCTGGGAATGGTTCTTTGGAAGCACTAAATGATAATATACTTCTACGTATAACTAACATTTTCAAAAGGACTAATATACCTATGGTTTATCATTAAATTGTATCGTATGTGCAATTTCATCCTTTGGTTGTGATTATAAAAATTTCCACATCATCTCTTACTCCGACAATTGATGTTGAAATTTTTTATTTTTTATGTAGTAATGGAACATAAGAATCAAAATAAAATGAAAATTCATTACATCTATCACTAGTTATAAAAAATGTTTTTAATAGTTTATCCAATAATATTTTAATATAAGCATAATTCATTCAATAAATGTCAAACCTTTTTAACCTTAAATAAAATTTAAAAAATTAAATTAGGTCACTAATTTTCTCTAAATAAACCTAACATTCATCCCCCAATTAAAATAATATATATCGTGAGTGACTCACTCTAATCATGTGAATACAATTATCATTTATTGTATTAAAACATGGTAATAGTGTGGATTGTTATAAAATATCAATGAAACCATATATACATCCTCATTTTATGAATAAGAAAATAGGATACTTAATATATTCCAAAAACCATTAATGTTAGAAGAATCAACAATGAAAAAAAAATCCAATATTTCTAGAAATAATTTATTGGTTTATAGGTCATCAATAGTATAAATATCACATTATCTATATCATTTTCTTTTTATCTAAACTAATTTCCATTTCCACAACATTAATAACATATTATGTGTTATCTTCCCCTAATAAAAATATCAAATTTTCTTAAAATAACTTTACTATTCCATCAAAAACATTTAAAATGTTTTTAAAAATCCATAAAGAAGCATTTATTATTAATAATCCTGATAAATTTCATAATTATTCCATTCCAATATCTACTCATATCAATCACTCCACTGTCACCATACTACAATACCCCATATTTTTCATCTAGTTCCCTAACACTTATCTCGATTCATATATCATTTGTAGTTGCTTTATCATCACAAATATTATTATTACTCATAAATACATGATAATTATATTTTTTATATTTCCCTTTGGGACATCAATTTTCATAATTCTCATAATTTTTAGATTTGAAACTTTTAATCATTGATTACATATTACGGAGACCATTGTTATCATCAAATGAATTTACTAAAACATTCATTTTTCTTATGTGATAACATGATTTTTGTCCATATTTATATATTCAAACATATACTTGATCATTTCATAATTCTATAGATTTATTTATTTCATGTTCCCAAAATATATGAAACCAGGTATTATTTTCACCAATGTCTCCACCACTGGAACTCTCAGTGAACACTATCATTCTCATATTTTTTATGTTTTAGAGTTGGTGAAGGTGAATATTGTTAATCAAATATCATGATAAAATATAAGGACTAATCAAAATATCATATTCACCATTGTAATCAAATTTGGTTGATCTTAATCCCACTATCTAACACATTCAATGTTGATCATACTCATTATGGTTGCCACTATTGAAAAAATCTATATAGCATAGTGTGAGAAACACTAATAATATTAAAAACCAAATAGTATAAAATACATTTATAATAAGTATAATAAAGATAAAATCTTTTAAATCTTTTATACCTTAGATTTATCCTATTTCTTTTATAGTCATCTTCTATTTAAATCCTTCATGATGGAATATAAAGATGTTGCCAATTTCAAAAGAATATATCATGGGAGTATCAAACCAGGTGAGATACATGGATCATATCTATACACAATATGATTATATAGTGCATCACAATGTTCCCATTTCATATTTATTAGCACGTGGTACAATTCTGTCAGAGCAACATCCACTTTTGGTATCTGGATAGGGATTTAATTAAATAGAAACCACGCAATCTATCTTGTACAAAAAAATCCATCTTATTTTCATATATTTTGAATCATCCTTAGGCATATCCTTTAATAATTCCGTCAACATATCCTTATAAACACCCCTAAATATCTGAACAATGTTTTCTCATCATAGTTTCCAAATGTTAACTAATCCAGTCCTATAAAACCTACTATATAGACATAATCATTCCGTACATAAATATCACATAATTTTAGATGAATATTCAATACATTTCATAAACATGTTCTTGATGACCAATATTTTTTTGTTTCTTTGGAGACTAGATACACAATATTCTTATTTGGTGAACGATTTTAAAAAACTTTGACAAATATCTTCCCGCATAGTTATACTCAGATGAAAACCCTACCTAAACCATTATTCATAACTAGGGTAATGAAATATAAGAACGCTTGATCTCATATTTTCAGTCATGTTATACATAGTAGATATAAATCTATGATCATGATGAAGTATAAGAAAATAATATGGAGATTTGATTATGACCAACCTAGATACATAGAGTCGGGGCACTATTACTTTACATTGGCATGCTCACAAGAGATCAAGACTTAAATACTGACATGTTTAGTTGCATTGGAAGTACTAGATACATTTATATGCTTTATATTACATTATGAAGAAAAAACATTGTGTCATAATTTTACAATGTCATATCCCTTAGCATATCCCTAAAGTTCAGTGATATAATACATCTTCACATCCTGGGAGAAATAAAACATTAGAAAGGGGTGAGGTCATATTCTTAATAAGGATAACAATATAATAGAAACAATTATAAATATTAATTAAAATTTAAGACAATGTATAAGGCTAAAACCAAACCCCTTTAAACATAATCACCAACATTATATGGTAAGGATAAATCAAATAATTTCATAATTTATTCACATGGATATTCCAATAAGTCTAATAATCACATGTAATATCAGTAAAAATTTTCATAATGATAGAATGTATAATGTCAGACATCATAACCACATAGTCAAGGATTTGTGCCAAGACTACAAATAAATAAATTGTCCATGCCTTATTCTTATACACTAGTTTGTCTCATTAGACCTACTGATATATCAAGGGGATAATGTGGGCCCCACCTTCCGCTTACTACATCCATTGCATTCCTCATATGAAATGGGATAAACATAAGAGAATAATTCGTATTAAACTACCATTCAGAATATTAATACATTATCCCTAAATTGTGAATGACATAAAAATAGCACATCTACAGTCAAACATATCATTATAAAATCAATACAATATGGAATATTTTATCCTAATATACCAAATTCAGTTAAACATAAAATCAAAAAATAGGTGTTGACATATATGACATCAATTCAAAAAACAATTTGAGAGAAATATCTTTTTCTACTTTGAAATTATTTAAATGATTAATAATTATACAAGAGAATGTTTATTTTGAAAATATTTCAATAATTTTGTAAGGGATGATTCTAAGGTCTTATAATGAAAGAAAATAATTGCACCCACTATATAAGTTAAAAAACATTCATTCCTTAATTTTTAAAAAATACTATAAATGATCTAGTTTGGAAAATGACCGAAATATTCCTTTTTATACATTTTATAAAAATTAAAATAAGGTTATAAATGAATTTAACCCATAGTCAAAAAAATAGTAATTTTTTTTGAAATAAAATATTAATAAAACATTGATATGGATGCAAAATAAGTCTCATTAGATACTTACGTATAAACAGCCTCAGATAATGAATAGATTGTAAAATAAACTCAGAACACATAATTTTCCGTAGTCGATGGTATTATATCCTCTTGTATAATTCAAAAATCATTTTCATTGTATTATAAATGAACCACATACATAAAAATGATATCATATATTATCCTATAATATTTCATAGTTTATAATATTTTAGTGGTATCATTGTTTCGGGTGTTAACTTATTCATTTTTTTGTATATATTTTTTTCATGTAAGTCATGTTTCTTATGGATAAGATATATTTGATTCATATCCAGAATAAAGTTATTTTTATAAAAATTAATTTTTAATCATTAAATGAAAATAATTATTAAATGGTTTTGATTGGGAATGAATTGTCATCGCGTCATGGAGACGGTAAGATGTACGTGCACACAAGAGAAAATATCATTCCATTAATGGTGAAATTTTATGTAATTAGATGGTATATTATATATATATATATATAATAATTAACATTTTATATTTATTATTTTCATAAATTTAACTCATTATTATACCCATCAAAATAATGAAGTGTTCAATAACTTACTACCCCATGACATGGAGATGGTATGCCATACATACAAATGTATAGTTACTTTATCATTGATAAGATGGATAAAATAATGAATATGGTTGTACAGTATTTATAATAAATTCATAGTATATATAATTTAGTGGATTTATAAATTTATTATGGATAAACAAATAAAGAAGAAGTGGAAGAAGAAAATAACTTTGAAAGGGGTGAAAAAATAATTACCTCTTATTCATGTGATTCCTTATGATTTTCTCAAAATAGATCCTTAGATTGGATTTATAATCAATGAAAATCTCATAGGTTTAATTGAGGGTATTTTTTGGAGACTTGAGAAGGTTTTGGTCGAGCCAAATGGATTTGGAGGTGTGAGTATAAGAGAAGGGGATGTACCCTTTTACAATAATGGAGAGGGGAACTTTAGAAAAATCATGAAATATTATTTGATTATAAAAATATTTTCTATTTCTAATAGTTTCAGATGGATTTATTTTGTGGATAAGGTGGGGATGGGTCAAATTCCACCCAACCAATAGGTTTTAGATATGTTTAGGTCACCAAATTTATATTATCTTTTTTATTTATATCTTTGTTAAATAGTTTATCTTATACCATGCCTTCTTATATTTTTACACTACATGGTTAATATAGTTACAATAAAATGTAAAGAGAACCTCAAGTGGTTAATTAATGACATATCTATGATTATATATACCGTTTTCATGATTATAATATGTTTATAAATTTTAAAACATTTAAAGAAATTGTATTTGTTTTAGAAACTCATTTCTATCAATTTTGACACTATTTTGTGTTTGGATTTTGTTAAAGTAATAACATCTTGATTACTTTAAAAAAATACATCTAATCCACCCTATAATGTTATATTCTTCGAGAAAAAAGTTTTTATGTCCAAAAAGGATTAAATTTAAACTTATTTAAATATTTATTATATCAATTATTTTATTCTACCATTAATAAGGATATTATTGCCTCATCATTGTGTTATAAATAAATTTAAATATATAATGTAAAAAAATATAAATAAAATATTATGATGTGTGAAATATTTTTATTTTTCTAATGAATATTTATAGTTGAATTTATCTTGTTTATATATCTATATAAAGAATGTTTTAATAATTAATGTTTGAATTTGTATTCACTCTTCTTTAAATAAAATATAATAAATTTCAAAATCTAATCAAAATGGATCAAAAAAATATTTTTTTTCTACAAATGATTTTTGATTTAAAAAAATATCCAACTGAATTAGGGCATGTCTTGGGGTAATTATATAATATTATAATATTATTTATACCTTTAATTACCGTATTTACTTTTAACTGTCTTAAATTAAAATCAATAGTTATTATTCACCAAAAATTAATTTCAACCTTTTTAACTAAATTTTACTTACTGATGACAACTATGTTGTTATATTTTTGAAATTGAATTCAATGATGTGGAAAAATTATGTTCTATTCCAATTTGAAAATGTGCTTAGAATGTAGGAAAAAGACGTTAAATAGTTCAATAAAATTGTATATGTCTATTCTTATTATAAAATGAATCCAAGGATTTAAATTGTACTAATATATGTATTATATATCTATTTTTACATTAAAATAAATTTAATTCAAATTAATAAGTTAAATATAAAGTTTTTTTAAACAATAATGCAGTGTTTTTCCCTATTCATAAAAAATTTTATGTTTTCAAAAAAACACCAAAAATTAACCGAAAGAAGATTTTGATATTCAGAATCCAAAAATGAATTCCAATTTGAAAAATAAAATTTCAAAAATTCAAAAAGTGAGTATTACTATTCATATCTTATTTTTACAAGGTTATTTTTATTAGTCGTTCTGTGCTAGAACACGAGGTTGTATACAAAAAAAAGCTATTTTATTATTAAAATAGAAGAGTGATGTGGAAGGGTGTGGTGTAACATTCTTCCCTCATTCAAATAATTTTATCCTCAAAATTTGTAGAATATACCTGCAAAAAAATATTTAGGGGTCATTCCATATAAGTTAATCATGTTCCCACTTGGCCTATTCAATTTTATGGTTTCTCCAAAGAACCTTTACTAGTAGAGTCGTCAAATTTTCAACACTCATTCTCTCGTATCAAGAATCTTCTTATGCTCTTCAAAAAAATACATATCAGGTTCCAGTTATATTTCATCATAGTTGAGTACATGTGTTGGGTTTGGCATGTATTTTCTCAATAGTGATATGTTGAACACATCATGAACTTTGGAGAGACTTGGTGGCATTTCTAAATGGTATGATATAACTCCAATTCATTCTAGAATATTGAAAGGTCCATTGTACCTCAGTCTTAATTTACCCTTATAACAGAATCGTATAACACCCTTCTATGGAGATACCTTCAACATAACATGTTCTACAACATGAAATTAAAAATTCCTTCCTTTTTTTATTAGCATCGCTATTTTTTCTACATTGAGTTTCTTTTATGTGGATTTGGATAATCATCAGATTTTCCATTTTATCCTCAACATGTTATGGGCCTACAAGTTTTCCTCCCCCAACATGATCCCAACAACTTCGTGTGTGACATATCATTATATATAACACTTCATATGGTTCCATCTGATTACATGAATAGAAGCTATTAATATACGAAAATTATAAAATAGGTAAATATTGATCCCCCATACCTTTCAATTCATGAGAGAATGATCTCAACATTTATTCCAAAGTTTTAATTTTTTATTTTTATTATCCATCAATTGGAGGGGGTAGGTAGTTCTCAAATGATGTTAAATAACCAGGTCATTCTGAATACTTTTCCAGAATCCCGATGTAAAATAGGGATCTTGATTAGAAATTATTGAAATCGGTACACCATATATAATTACAACATCATGAGTATATACTCTACCAAAATGTTCAAGTGGTAAATCTTATCTTATAGCAAGAAAATGTGTTGACTTGGTAAGTTGATCAACAATGACCCATATTTCATCATTCCTTATAGGAGTCGTTAGTAGCCCGATTACGAATTCCTTCGCAATATCAACCAATTTCCACCTAGGTATAGGAAAAGTATGCATGACTCCTCTGGGAAGTTATCTTACTACCACCACCTATTGAAAACCAATAAATCATGAAAATAATCAATAATCCCCTTCTACATGATATCCCACCAATAATGTTCCTTCAAATATCTATACATCTTAGTGCTACTCAGGTGTATAAGAAATTAGAGCTATGAGAATTGTCCAATAATTTCATTTTTTGATCGGGTATATTGGGAACACAAATACTAATACAAAATATCAAGATACCAACTTCATATACGAGTTCAATAAATCTCCCATCATTCCAAGTAGTAATATTCATTTGTAACTCCTCATCATTAGTTTGGGACCTTTTTGTCCCTTCTTGTAATGGTGGTTTGGAAACCAGTAAAAAAAGTATTGATTCATCACCTTTTATTATTATTCCCATATCCACAATTATTATATCCATGAACATTGGATCCCATTAAACTCTCATCTTATCCTGAACTCCTTGATCCATTCTGCTCAAAGAATCTTCCACCTTATTTTCCTTCCCCAGGTGGAAGTGTATAGTGAAATCAAATTACATTTTTTTAAGCCATATTGATTTTATCATGTTGAGTTTATTCTTGGAAATATTTTACTTCAAACTCTTGTGATTAGTATATATTGAAATTTTTTAACATAGTGACAGTATCTCCATATAATCAGAGCATATATTACAATTGATAACTCAAGGTCATGAGTATGATAGTTTTTTTCAATAATTTTTAGCTATCTTGATGTAGAAGAAATAACACTATCATTATACATCTGGACACAACCAAGTCCATTCATTGAAGCAGGACCATAAATAATAAAGACATCATTCCCAGATAGTAGATTCAAGATAGGTTCATTGAATAATTTTCTATTAAATTATAAAAAAATTTAAAACTATTTTTTCCAAACTAATTTTACACATTAACATGTGAAGATGGATAATCAGTTATCCAATCAAGAAAAATTTTGGATGAAACATCGATAATAAATAGCTAAAACAATAAAACTATATACCTCAGTTATACTCATCGGTGATGGAACGTATTGAATATCCATATTCATTGATGGAAAAATAATTATTTAATCCTTAGAGACAATATAGATAGGAAATTAAATATTCTAAATACAAAATTCAAACATGCTAAACTTCCCATATAATCCATTTTTATAAGATTTTTCAGAAATTTGTGAAAAGGATTTTCATGATCTTGTATCTTTTGTAGTATACCAATATATAAACAATAATTAAGGAAAAATGTTATCAATATATTCCTTGAAAAAACTATTAATTAGATCTATGAAAACATTGGGTGCATTAGTCAGTCCAAAATACATTACTGTAAACTCATAATGCCCATACCTAGTTTAAATGGAAGCCTTTGAAATGTCTTCCTTCTTCACGCACAACTGATGATATCCTGGTCGAAGGTTAATATTTGAAAAATATTTATCTCCATGATGTTGATCAAATAAATCATCAATGTGAGTTAGGGTATACTTGTACAATATTTTTATAGAATATATCTCCATGTAGTCAATGCACATCCCCAAAGATCCACCATTATTCATCACAAAAAGAATGGGGGATCCATATGAAGAAAAACTAGGGAAAAAAATCCTTTATTACTAAATTCATCTAATTTTTTCTTTACTTCCACAAAATCCACAGTGGCCATTCTAATAGGGGTCTTTGAAATGGTCCATTAACCAAGAATAATGTCAATGAAAAACTCAATTTCTCATTCTGGGGGATGTCCTAGTAAATCTTATGGAAACATGTCACCATATTATTGAACAATAGGTAAATTATCTATTTGAACATTTCTTTCATCACCCATAGTTATTTATCTCCCCTCCTCTCCAAAAATTGAATATATTTTATCTATAGAGGGAGGATTTAGATGAGATTCCGATGGTGATGTTTCTTCACTAAAGATAAAAAATTACTTATAATCCCCAAAACATTTAACCTCATTCTTCCAACAATTAATTTTTAAATAATGGTTTTAAAGGCAATAAATATCAAGGATTATATCAAATTCATTATTTGATATGAAAATAACACCGGTAGGTAAAACAAATTTATATTCTATAATGATACTGATTGATCATACATTGTTTCTATGATACTTCCCTTATGAGTTTTGACTCACAACTCCCTTGTTATGTTAAAATGGAAATATATAATTTTCATGGAGAACTAGGAAGGTATAAATGAATTTGTGGATACGAAATCAAATAAATCATTGGATAATATTAACAAAATGATTAAATTACATTTTACCATGTCATTTGGAACATCAACCTCAGTTGTTGTGATCACATAATCCCATCCATTCTCCATTGTCCTTTCCAAGGTAAGTTACCTTGATTCTAATGACATTAATTGGAATAAATCCCTATTTCCTTACAGTTGTAGAATTGACCATTATCAGCCTCTTTCTTCCCATATAAATCACGAGCGTGGTGGCATTTTTTCTCCACACTTGTAACAAACTCCCATCCCCATTAAGTATGTACCTAGGTTTTTCTTCCTAGAATTAATGAATGATGGAAAGTCAACATTTCCAATATTACCCTTATTTCTTATTTAATAGTGTTCAGCTACTCTCCTCTTCTCTTTCTTCTCTTTAAATTCATAAGAGTTAGAGAATTCCTTTCCCTTTCTGATAGTGTGTGTGACTATATTTTCGTACGATAAGAAGGACTATGAGAATAATGCTCGGTGGAGACATGGTTTTATGCGATCAAATAATCAATCAATACTAATTATTGGGATACATATATAATATACTTCATCCCTTGCTTTACTTATTTTCTTCACCTAATACTTTGAAACATTCTCATTCTCATTTTTCATGAGGCTCATAAATTGTTTTTCTATATTATCATGATGTTCACGAGGAAATTATTATTATGAGGAAATCACTTTAAACTCCCTCCATTCCATATTTGATACTTCTTCATCCTTCTTTTGTGTTTCTAATTAATGACCACTATTAATCAGTATCTCAACTTTTTCTTATTCTCTACTCCACAAAGGATGAAATATTTTCTCTAAGTAACTTATCCATCTCTCATCTACATATTAATTACTAGTCCCATTTAATGGTGTTGGTTCCTACATCATGAATCGGTCAAACATTGATTCTCTGCATTTTGGATTACGGTGCTCAATACGGGTATGGATTTTCTTCATAACCTGAGTGTGTTGTCCCAATATGGTTATAATATATTTAGTACTAGTTACATCACTAGCTCGATGATAATTATCTTGTATGTGAGGGAAATCCCTACATAGATTAAATGGGTTGACAAGGATTCTTTTCATTACACTATGCTCCAATTCTAAACAATGGAATCCACTAGAATAGTTCATGACTCGTATTTATTAATTCCAAACATGAAAAATACTTTACATAAATTGATAATTTTATTCATATAATCCATAATCATAAAAAAATATTTCATTAGGGAATTATTTAATCATAAATCCATCATAATTGTTTGTAAATTAAATTAGAATTATCTTAATCATATCCTCGAAGAGTGTCAAACTAGTTTCATAATATGTCTTATTATCGTGTACAAGGATACTATGGGTCATGATCGAAACTCTAGGTCATAGTTTTTGTAGAAGCCCAAGCATCCATGGTATTCTTCTTTTTGAATAATACAGTAGTGTATGTTGTACTCAACATCGAGTTCTAATACACCACAACTAATCAAACTAGACTTCATGAATCTTAATACCCACTTTTTGTAATTTTTTAAATTTTATAATTAAAAATTGACTTTATTTTTGTATTCGTAATATCAAAATTATCTTAGGGTACATTTTTGGTATTTTTCTAAAAGCATTCAATTTTTGATGAATAGTGAAAAACAGTAAGTTATAGTTTAAAACCAAATTTTTTTTAAATTTTTTTATTTAAATATATTTTAGGTCAAAAAAGGTATATAATACCTATATAAGTTCAATGTAATTTATTGAAGTCAGTATATAATAATTTTAGATATATAAAAATTTTATTGATCTTTTTACCGTCTTTTACCCACCTCTTATGAGCATTTGCAAGTTTATATAAAACATAATTTTACCACAATTTTGAGTTTAATTTCCATAATTTTAGAGACAAGATTAATATCAGAATGTAAAATGTGGTCTAATAAGATGAAAATCATTTTTTATGAATAGTAAATTTTTACTTTTATTTACCATGGTTAAAAGTAAATATGGAAATTAAGGGAAAAAAATGATATTATTATTTCCCTAAGACATATCCTAATTATATTGGATAAGTGTAAGTTGACAAAAAATAACCTTAGGAAAAAAATATGATCCTTTAGGTCCACATGGATTAGATTAGTACATTTATTATAATTTAATTCCAAGAAGAGTTAAAATTGGTAAATTCAATGTTTAATAACTAAAGCATTTTTAATATAGGGATACACATAAAATAAGTTCGACTAAAATTATTCATTATAAAGAAAAATATATTTCCTACATAGTGGTATTTTATTAATAATTTTTAAAAATTAAATAACTTAATTTATTTATGACATGACGATGTTCCAGTAATTACCCAATTAATGAAACATTAAAATAATTGATATTATATCTATCCAAATAAATGTAATTTTAGATTTTTCATGAATTTCAATAATTTTGAGGTAAATATTACATGTTAGGGTTGGTTAGATGATTTTTTTAAGTAATAATGATGTAATGAATTTAGAAAAAACAAAATACCAAATTGTGTAAAAATTGAAATAAAATAGTTAATAAAACAAATATTATATTATTAATTGATATTTTATTCCTAAAAATTTATGGTTTGGAAAAAAATACTTATATAATGATATCTGTATAACTAATGAACCACTTGGGGTTCTCTTTAAAGTTTATAGTAAGTTCATTAACCATATAATATAAAAATAAAAAGAGACATGGTATATGCCAAACTATTTAACTATGTGTTAAATCTATAAGAAAAAGTTAATATAGTGACCTAAACCTGTCTATAACCTTTTGGATAATTATTTCTCGACCCATAACCACCATATCCATTAAATAATTCATTTTTTAGCCATTTAAAACTGAATATTGTTTTATTATAAAATAATATTTCTAGCTTTTCCTAAGGTGCCCATCACCCCTCTTATAAAAGGACACTCCTCCTTCTATCTAATTCAAACCTTCAAAGCAATTTGGATCGGCCAAACCTTTCCCAAATACCCTCTCTACTGTCCTACCTTCGTCCTAGTGTCCTTCCATTAGTCATAAAGCCTTCCTAAAAAACTCTTTTGATCAAATAAAAAGTAAGAACTCTAAGAAGAGTAAATATTTCATCACCTTTTTCAAGTTCCTTTTTTCATTCACTTGCTCTTTCTTTCTTGTTACCATTATAAAATCAGAAATCCAGTATATTCTATGTACTGTGATTTTATTATAAATATGGTACAACCATTTTCATTATTGTATCCATCCTTTGAATGAAATGTCACCATACGTGCGTATGTACAGATTACCGTCTCCACGTCGTGGTGTAATTGTTATTCAATACATTATGATTTGGATTGGTATAATAATGACGTGTAATTGATGTAAATAATAAATAAAACATGATAATTATTCTGTATATTTGATATTCCATCCAATTATATATTATTTTAACATCAAAAGAATGATATCGTCCTCCGTGCATACTTACGGATTACTGTCTCTGCCAACACGATGAGATTCATTCCCCCATCATATCCATTCAAGACTAATTTTCATTAGATGATTAAAATTAATTTTTAAAGACTTAATATTATTTTGAATATGAATAAGATACATCCTATCCCTAAAAAACATTACTTATGTATTAGAGCATATAATGGAAAAAGAATAAGTTAACACCTGAAACGACGATAATTCTAAGATATTATTAACAACGTAATGCTAAAAGATCATATATGATGTCATATTAATGTATATGATTCATTTATTATTTAATAACAATTTTTCCGCCATTATAATTTTGGTTACCCTATCCTCGACCAAGGAAAATAATAAGGTGAGGGTTAATTTCACAAACACTTTGTTATCCAAGGTTGTTTTTACGTAAGTATCTACCGGGACATCATTCTCATCCACATCCATGTTTCTTAAAAATGGATTCCAAATTTTTTTACTATTTACTAGACTATGGGTTAAATTCATCAATACCATTTTTTGATATTTTATAATATGGTTTGAAAGGAATCATTACATCCTTTTCCAAATAAGGTTCTTTATGTGTTTTTCGTCAAAATTAAGGTAAGAATGTTTTTTATCTATATGGTGGGTGTGGCTATTTTCTACCATTATAACATCATTGAAGCTTCCCTTAAAGTATTATAATAATGTTTTCAAATATAAATGTTTCCTTTTATAATTACGTGACTTTTAAATGATTTCAAAGTAGAAAGGGATAGTTCTCTAGAAAGGTTTTGATTTCATAGATTTTATGTTTGTTTGATGTTTATTTGTTATGATACATAACATCCATATTGTATTGAAGGTTTTGTGATATGTTTGACTATGGATTTGTTATATCATACCATTCATGGTTTTTCTATAAAGTTTTGACATTTTGAATGCCATTTTTAATACGAATGTTTATGTTATGTTTAAAACTTTTCATTTAAGGAATGAATTGGACTTAGTAAGTGACGAGTGGAGCCCATTATAGCTTCTCGATGCATCGGTAGATCTAATGAGACACACTAGTGTCTTGGCGCAAGGACATGATAAAATCTTATTTTTAGTATTGAAACAAGGCCTTGACTATGTGGTTATGAACATCTAGCATTATGAATTCCATTATTATAAATGCATCTATTCATATCCCATGTGATTTTTCAAATAGTAGATTATCCATTTGAATAATTAAAAGGAATTATTTTGAATTATATTTTCCATATTATGATGATGTTTATGTTGAAAATTATTTTGTTTTAGTTCTATACATTGACTTAAATGCTTATGCTTATTTATGAATGTTTACACTATATTGTTGTCCTTATTGGGCATCAAAGCTCACCCCATTTCTATGTTTTATTATTCCAAGGATGCAAATAGGTATATTATGACTGACCTACAGGGATATTTAATGGGATCTCAGTTTTTTCTATGGAAACAATGATGATGTATTTTTTCATTTTAGGTTATAATGCAATCCTTATGGATTTTTCTAGTAATTCCAATGCTACTAATCTAATTGGTCTTCTGAGTTTTTCTAGTAATTCCAATTCTACTAATCTAATTGGTCTTCTGAGACATGATCTTTTGTGATCATGCTAATGTTATGTAATAATGAACTGACTCTGGGTAACAAGGGTTGGGGCGTTACAGTTTGTTTTAGAGGATGTTTAGTACAATCTTTGGAAACATTATTTAGATAAACACTGAATAAAGCACATAACTTTAAGATTGACATTGAGGATTACTATAGAAGAACATCCAAGAATTTTGGTACCATAGAGATTTTGTGAGTTTTAAAAGAAATAAAACCCTATCTCGATACAAGAAGGTAAAATCAATTTTGGGACAGATTTACCAAGGGTTAAAACCCGAAAACACCACTTTGAGCTAGACTTTAACGGGATCTGGTGCACGACAACCGGCCTTGTTGCACTCTTGGTTACGACAGTCCTGGGGGATATTCTTAGGTTAATTCTCATTTACATTACAAACCATTATAAAGGTTTTGGGAGTATATAATTCCTCAAAGAATTTTTTTTATGATTATTGATTAAATCCATAAACTGTTCAAATTATGTTAAGTGATTTAAAAGTTTGGATTTATGTATTGCGATTCATAAACTAATAAAGTGTATTCCATTTTTTAGAAATGGAGCTTAGTTGAAGGAATGAGAACTGTATCAATGCACACACTCCATTTAGGGATTTCCATCCTGCTCAAGATAATTATAGTGGAGCTGTTGCCACAACTGGTGCTGGTCTGTTTATCAATATAATGTGACAACTCACTCAGGTTATGAATAATAAACATACCAGTATGGAGCACCCTAATCCGCAGCGTGGAGGATCACTGTTAGATATCTTTATGAGGAAAAACCCACTAAAATTCAATGGGGGTACAAATTCACTAGTAGCTAAGCATTGGATAAATTCTGTAGAGAAAATATTTCATGCCTTATGGAGTTGCGAAAGGGAAAAAGTTATCATGGCAGTTTACTACCTCAATGTATATGTTGATCAATGGTGGTGATTGATTCAATACACAATGGAATATGATGAAGTACAAAATATATAATTGAGGGATATTATTGAAATTTTCATAGAAAAATACTTTCCTCATGACCATCGAGCAGATATAGGAAGGTAATTTCTGAGTTAGAGGATTAAAGAGAATGAAAAGGTCGAAAAGTATAAAGCTAACATACAAGGATAGTGAGGCATGCTGAAAATTATATAAGTTACCCAAGAAGTAATATTGATCATTTATTTTATGGGTTAAAACCATTTCTCCATTGAGCATTAGTCTCACAATCCTTCTTATCGTAAAATGATATTGTCTCAAGTGCTATCAAGATAGAAAAAGAATTATCTATGTCTTACTCATTTAAAGAAAATCAGGAGAAGAAGAGATCCATTGAACACTCTGAAAATGTAAATAAGTGAAATAATGAAACAGATGAATATTTATCCTGTAGTAAATGTGGGAAAAAACACCCTAGTACTTGCCTAAAAGAAATTAGAGTTTGTTACAAGTGTGATGAAAAAGGCCACCAAACTCATGATTGTAAGGGGAAGAAAAAGGATGTCGATGTTTAATGCTAAAATTGTAGAGAATGGTGGCATTATGAAAATGAATTTCCTAAGTGTTATGGGATCTTACCTCAGAAAAGTCCAAGGGATCAAGGCCAATCTAATGATATCACTACTACTGAGGTTAATTCTCTCAAAGATATAGTGGAAGGTAATTTAATGGTTTCTTCATGATTACCCAATGCCTTATTTGATTCTGGATCATCGCATTGTTTCATATCATCCATTATTGCTAAGAAAATTTGATATTTCCAATATGATTTAATAAGTGAGTAGTTAGTCAAAACTATTAAGGGAAGTATCATTACAACAATATTTTGTGAATGAGTTCCCATTGTGGCATATAAACATTATTTATCTTCAAATCTCATCATCATACCCATGATTAAATTTTATATAGTCTTTTTAATTGATTGGATTTCAGACCATGATGTGAAAATTTATTGCAAGAAGAAGGAGGTTACAATTTTTTATGATGATAAGAAGTACCTTATCTTTAGAGAAGAAATGTCACGACCTAATTATTATCTAGATCCACCACCAGTAGCTCAACTAAATTCAATTATTGGGGAGAAAAATAATGAAATAACTCAGGGAGAGTAAAGTAATGTTTTAATAAAAGATCTACCTATTGTGAAATAATATGTTCATGTGTTTTCAGACGATTTACTGGTACATCCTCCAGAATGAGAAATTGAGTTTTCTATTTATTTAATTCCTGGATCAATGCCCATATCGAAGAACCATTATATAATGACCACTATGGAATTAGTGGAACTAAAGAAAAAACTAGATGAAATGAGAAATAATAGATTTATTCTCCCTAGTGTTTCTCCATGGGGATCCCCTATCCTTTTTGTTAGTAAGAAATATGGATCTATGAGGTTGTGCATTAACTACCGGGAGATCAATTCTATAATAATAAATAACATGTATCCCCTACCTTGTAACACCCCGAGATTTTATGAAAAACTATTCTTTTTAATTTTATTAATGTCTTGTGTTGTACGCTACACCAAAAGGAGCTCGCACAACACGTATCCTTGACTTGCCTTGCATTACACGCAATCGCAACCTTCCTCGATAGCGTGTGTAGTACGCAATACTGAGTTTCACTAAACAACGATGTGCTATTAAAATATTATTAAAACTAGCCGTTATGAATAGTAATAACCACTTTTTAAAATTCTGTAAATCTTATTTTTCAAAATGAACTTCATTTTTGGATTCGGAATACCGAAATTAGCCTAGGGTGAAATTTTGGTATTTTTCTGAAAACTTTCAATTTTTGATGAATAGTGAAACCACTAAGTGGTAGGTTAAAAACTAAATTTTGCATAAAACTTAATTTTACCGCTTCTGTGAATGGAATTTCAAAAATCCGAGAGACACGGTTAATATCAAGGACTAAAATGTGGTTCAATGAGATGAAAATAATTTTTTGGTGAATAGTAACTTTTTACTTTTTTTACCGCGGTTAATAGTAAATAGGGTAACTAAGGGTAAATATGATATTACTATTACCCTAATACATGTCCTAATTCTATTGGACAAGTGTAATTCGACCAAAAACAAACTTAGGAATAAAATATGACCATTTAGGCCCACTTGGATTAGATTAGGACATTTATTATTAATTTATTTAAAGAAAGGTTAAAATAGTTAAAATCAAAGTTTAATAAGTAAATCATTTTTAATATGGGGTTATACATAAGATAAATTCGATTGTAAATATTCATTAGAAAGCTAAAACGATTTCCTACATGATGGTAGTTTATTTGTAATTTTTAGACTTTAAATAATTTAACTTATTTATGACACAATGATGATGCAGTAATTATCTTATTAATGAAATATTGACATAATTGATGTTATAAACACCAAAATAAATGAAATATGAGACTTTTTATGAATTACAATAATTTTCTAGGTTACTATGATATATTAATGTTGATTTAATCAACTTGGTTCGAAAATTTAATTCTGTTATGACTTTCACAAAAATCATATATCAAATAGTGTCAAAATTGACACAAAATAGTTTTTAAATAAAATATTATATTATTAATTGTTATTGTATTTCTAAAAATCTAAGGTTCGGCCAAATGACTTAGATAAGGATATATATATTAATAATAAACAATTTGGGGTTCGTTTGGCATGTTATAGTAAGTGTATTAACCATATAGTGAAAGAAAACAAAAAGACATGGTAAAAGTTAAATTATTTAACTTAGAGTTAAATCAAATTGATAAGGTTAAAATAATATCCTAAACTTGTCTAAATTATATTGGTTCATAGGATTTCTACCCATCCCCACTTTAGCTTCGAAATAAGACCCTTTGGAACCATTATAAACCGATTTTGACTTTAATATAAAATAATATTTTGAGATATTCCTAAGGTGCCCCTCTCCTCCCCTATAAAAGGACACCTCCTCCCCCTCCTCCTCACACCAATTTGAGCACTCAAGCTCGGCCAACCCCTGCCAAAATCTCTTCTCCACTTCCCTAGAAACATCCTAGAGGTTCTGTTCTTCCTCAAAGACCAATTCTAGTGCCCTAAGAGGAGGTCTCAAAGAGGCACTTCAAAGAAGAGGTAATTACCGTTACCAATTCTTTCATCTTTATTTCTTCTTCCACTTCTTCTTCTTAGGTTGTTTCATTATGAAGTAATAACATCAGTATCAATCATATACTGATATGTTATTATAAGTATGAAACAACCCTATTTCACCATCTATCCATCCTACGGAAAAAGAAATCACCGCGCGTGCGTACGTACGGAATACCGTCTCCACGCCGTGGTGTAATCTATTTTCCACCACCACCTTACATGGATGGGTATAATGGTGTAAAGAATAACGATACATAGTTATTACAACATCATATTGATTCTGATATATTGTATAATCCACTCCAATTCAATTCAATATTTATGGAAATGATATCATCGCTCATGCGTACGTACGGACTACCGTCTCCACGACGCGATGAGATTCATTCTCCATGTTAACTATTTAAGAATGATTATAAAGTATATATAAGAAATAATAATGAAATATATGACATTATAAAGCTACTGGATTTATGTATATATATATATATGTATGTCATCTACTTACTTCCATTCAAGACAATAAGGAAAGGAAAACAGCGTTCATGCGTACGTACGGACTACCGTCTCCATGAACGGTGTTTTTCATTTTATTTATCTACCTATTATATATATATATATATACTGAATATATATGATATATAAATCATATTTTATATTCTGGAAGTGAGTAAATCATGATATAAGTAATAATGATGTCAAGAACAACAAGTCAAAACACCTACAATAAATGAAACGATTTTACCCAAAACGCTTCTTTAACATGGAATTTACAAAAGAACGGGTAATATAATGTCATAAGTGAACCATATATGATATCATAACAATGAATATGATTCTGTAATAAGTCAATAACATGATTTAAATCATTATACAGGAGGTTCGGACACTTACAAAGCAAGTCGGACCTAAGGTAAGGGAAATATCACAATCTCATTTTTATCCAAGATTGTTTATACTTTGGTAATTACTGGGGTGTCTTTTATCATCCACATCCATGTTACCTCAATATGTAATATTATTTCCATCCTTCTACAAGAGTTTATATACAATTTTACCCTTCGGTGAGTTTTTAGTAAAATATACGAAAGGAATCTTTTGTCGTTTTTCGTACGAGGTACTTTTTGACTTTTTCGACAAAAGTACGAGAAGAATGTTTCTTTTAACTTATACGGCATGAATGGATTTTTAAAACATTATTTCCAAGAAGCTTCCTTTACAAGTTTTCAAGTTTATTTTTAATCAAATTCTTTTATTTTAATGTTGTATGACATGTTAAGAAAGAAAAAAATGTTTTTGAAGAAGAAAAGATATTTTCCTCAAGAATGATGTTCAAGTATTTTATCAAAATTATTTTCCATCTAAGATAATAAAAGGGTTATGTTTTTATCCCTATAATTACATTGATTTGATCATGTTGTATTTTTATGAATTCCTTTATCTTATATGAATTGTTTTATGATGTCATGTTGTTTAAGAATCCCATTTTTATTACATGGGTTACGCTATGATATATGGTTTATGATTATGTGGCACACATAAGAAAGGATTCATTATGAGATGGGTGGGACCTATATCTCCCTCCAATGAATTGGGTAAAGATTTTATATCTCATGAGATAGACATGGCTGAAATGGTAGGTTATACCGGTTCAGTGAAACAGGACTGAAACGAGGGTTACTCGATTCAGAAAGGGACTTTGTCCACTAAGATAGTCTTGGAAATGAGTCATGACTAACAAGAAATGATTTTCCATGATTATGTGTGCATTCCACAAAGTTTCAAGTTTCATGTTATGATTATGGTGATCTCATTTTCACTTCTATGATTTGTTCCATGTTAAGATATTATGATCTCTTTTGCAGGTTATGATTTTCAAAAAGATATGATATGATTTTTATTTCTTTTGTATACCCTTACTGAGCATTTGAGCTCACCCTTTTAAGTTTTATTTTCCCCAGGATATAAATAAAGGTTTTAGGTAAAAAAAAGGGAAGATCTTTATGGGAGATATTGAAGATCTTTCACCACGATTAGAAGATTACATTCCGAGTTTCCAAAGACACTAAACTATTACGATCCTTTAGTGTGTGTTTTTTTTATGTACTAAGTATTCCGCCAATGTAATGTAATGTCAATGTACGTCAAGATACGGGTCTCTACAGTTGGTATCAGAGGAAAGGTTTTGTCAACCTTTGGAAACTAGGATGCGAGAACTTTAGTGAGATCCCTACAGATATTTCTAAGGTATGTATAGGGATGTCCCTAAGGTTAAGTATACGTATAGGTTATAGTACTAGAATTACGCTAACGATCATAGAATTAAACCTAAGATGTTGGATATTGAAGGTACTCCCCCTTTATTATGTTGTTTTCCCTAGCATGATTTTTGCCTCTCACACTATTCATTTTGGGTTTTAGAAAATGGCTGGAAACAAGATGATTCATGATAATGGAGGATATGATGGACAATGGAATGATATTCTTCATGAGCAACCAAATGAAATGGGATTTGGAAGTCCAAATATCATTATTATGACGAATCAGCAATCTCATAATATGATCAATAAAGTAAAATTTGGTAAGTTTCCTGACTCGGCTAATAAGAGAAAGATGGAGTTTCATGATGATCATAGAGGAAAGAAAGTTCAATTTCCCCTATGTAAATCATGTGGGAAGAGGCATCAAGGAGAATGTTTCAAAGGAACTGGAAGATGCTTTGGGTGTGGAAAAGAAGGACACAAAGCAAGTAAGTGCAAAGGAAAAGGTTCAGTTAACACCATGGATGAGGATAATGGTATTGCTACGACATCAAAAATGGTTAAGTGTTTTAAATGTGGAATGTATGGGCATTATGCAAACCAATGTCCTAAGGGAAAGACTCATGAAGAGAATCAGTATGGCCGTATGGGTAGTATTTATGTGGATGATGATGAAGAGACTACAAATGATATGTGAGATGAAAGAATTGTTGAAGCTCGGTTAATGGTTTAAGAATGTAGGGGAATGATTACATGTTTATCATGTGTAATGTTGTATAAGTAATCTCATGGTACTATGGAATAAAGAGACATGTAAGGATTGTTACATTGTTGTCTGATTAATGTTACCAGTAACCATGAAAGGTTATTCAGATACTTTTGGAAAGTAGATGATAAGTGCATAATGAAAGGATAAGAAGATAATGAGATGTTTGATTGTATTCATGAGCTCATGATTGATATAAGGACTAAGTGATATCATGGTTTGAGTATATAGAATTTTGAGGATTTTGGTATGTGGAAAGTGTTATCTTTTAACTGCACTCATGTTTTCACTAAGGTATTCAAGAGAATACACGATTAAGGACTTTGAATGTTTGGAATGTGACCAACAAGACATATCTTATGATATGTGGGGATCAACGACAGTATTAAATCTCTAGTAATCGTTGTCACTATATTATGAGAGTGGACTGCAGTATTATGTATAAGCCTAAAGATTAGACTGGATTATGTTGGACATAAGTTAGTATTGTTTAAGGATAGAAGATTTTCGATATTATTGATGGGATGTTATAGTAACGTAGTTTTAGAAAAAGGACAACCTGCAGGACGGGCGACAGCCCATCGCTTCGGACAAGGCTGTGGGAATCGAACCCACAACCGAAGTGCGACTGGCCTTTATCGCCTACCACTGGCCTACAGGAAGTCCCTGCTTAGTAGAAACTAGTTTTATTATATTAAGCAGTATGATATATGAAGTATAAGTCCATTTTAGGAACCATATGTGATTAATCTCACTATAGATCGACTTATGTATATAATTTTTTTGCTAACCTTTTGTTTGAGACAGATGGAATGACCCGTCATTCTATCACATGATCTGCTAACACTTCACGAATAACAAATTCAACTTCATTTATTTAAGAGATGAAGTGGATATTGTTCAAGGCATGAACAATAGTGAGATTGTACCAAAATAAAGAAAGTATTTATACTAATTCAAATTTTCAACTTTAGGAAATGATCTTGAAAACCAAAAATGTTGTCCTAGTGATCTTATACCTGATGAATCGGATGGTACCTTAGATCGTCACAAATTTATGGATTTGTGATTATTGGCTTTTCCATAGCCATGTTCTCTACCACTCTCCATCAGAACATGATGGTTAGATTTTTCTTCCATATCCATATTTTCACCTATGTGGAAACCCAGTAATTAGTTTATTTGGGTAACCATTACGTTTCATACTTTAGTTTTTAAATATTGGTTTTGGTATTCTATTTTACGATGTGGGTTTCTATCAAAGAAACTTTCAAATAGTAAACCATTTATAACCCCGACGAATTTCGAGGGCGAAATTCATTTTAAGGGGGGTAGAATGTAACACCCCGAGATTTTATGAAAAACTATTCTTTTTAATTTTATTAATGTCTTGTGTTGTACGCTACACCAAAAGGAGCTCGCACAACACGTATCCTTGACTTGCCTTGCATTACACGCAATCGCAACCTTCCTCGATAGCGTGTGTAGTACGCAATACCGAGTTTCACTAAACAACGATGTGCTATTAAAATATTATTAAAACTAGCTGTTATGAATAGTAATAACCACTTTTTAAAATTCTGTAAATCTTATTTTTCAAAATGAACTTCATTTTTGGATTCGGAATACCGAAATTAGCCTAGGGTGAAATTTTGGTATTTTTCTGAAAACTTTCAATTTTTGATGAATAGTGAAACCACTAAGTGGTAGGTTAAAAACTGAATTTTGCATAAAACTTAATTTTACCGCTTCTGTGAATGGAATTTCTAAAATCCTAGAGACACGGTTAATATCAAGGACTAAAATGTGGTTCAATGAGATGAAAATAATTTTTTGGTGAATAGTAACTTTTTACTTTTTTTACCGCGGTTAATAGTAAATAGGGTAACTAAGGGTAAATATGATATTACTATTACCCTAACACATGTCCTAATTCTATTGGACAAGTTTTATTCGACCAAAAACAAACTTAGGAATAAAATATGACCATTTAGGCCCACTTGGATTAGATTAGGACATTTATTATTAATTTATTTAAAGAAAGGTTAAAATAGTTAAAATCAAAGTTTAATAAGTAAATAATTTTTACTATGGGGTTATACATAAGATAAATTAGATTGTAAATATTCATTAGAAAGATAAAAAGATTTCCTACATGATGGTATTTTATTTGTAATTTTTAGAATTTAAATAATTTAACTTATTTATGACACAATGATGATGCAGTAATTATCTTATTAATGAAATATTGACATAATTGATGTTATAAACACAAAAATAAATGTAATTTGAGACTTTTTATAAATTCCACTAATTTTCTAGATTACTATGATATATTAATGTTGATTTAATCAACTTGGTTCGAACATTTAATTCTGTTATGACTTTCAAAAAAATCATATATCAAATAGTGTCAAAATTGACACAAAATAGTTTTTAAATCAAATATTATATTATTAATTGTTATTGTATTCATAAAAATCTAAGGTTCGGCCAAATGACATAGATAAGGATATATATATTAATAATAAACAATTTGGGGTTCGTTTGGCATGTTATAGTAAGTGTATTAACCATATAGTGAAAGAAAACAAAAAGACATGGTAAAAGTTAAATTATTTAACTTAGAGTTAAATCAAATTGATAAGGTTAAAATAATATCCTAAACTTGTCTAAATTCTATTGGTTGATAGGATTTCGACCCATCCCCACTTTAGCTTCTAAATAAGACCCTTTGGAACCATTATAAACCGATTTTTACTTTAATATAAAATAATATTTTGAGATATTCCTAAGGTGCCCCTCTCCTCCCCTATAAAAGGACACCTCCTCCCCCTACTCCTCACACCAATTTGAGCACTCAAGCTCGGCCAACCCCTGCCAAAATCTCTTCTCCACTTCCCTAGAAACATCCTAGAGGTTCTGGTATTCCTCAATGACCAATTCTAGTGCCCTAAGAGGAGGTCTCAAAGAGGCACTTCAAAGAAGAGGTAATTACCGTTACCAATTCTTTCATCTTTATTTCTTCTTCCACTTCTTCTTCTTAGGTTGTTTCATTATGAAGTAATAACATCAGTATCAATCATATACTGATATGTTATTATAAGTATGAAACAACCCTATTTCACCATCTATCCATCCTACGGAAAAAGAAATCACCGCGCGTGCGTACGTACGGAATACCGTCTCCACGCCGTGGTGTAATCTATTTTCCACCACCACCTTACATGGATGGGTATAATGGTGTAAAGAATAACTATACATAGTTATTACAACATCATATTGATTCTGATATATTGTATAATCCACTCCAATTCAATTCAATATTTATGGAAATGATATCATCGCTCGTGCGTACGTACGGACTACCGTCTCCACGACGCGATGAGATTCATTCTCCATGTTAACTATTTAAGAATGATTATAAAGTATATATAAGAAATAATAATGAAATATATGACATTATAAAGCTACTGGATTTATGTATATATATATATATGTATGTCATCTACTTACTTCCATTCAAGACAATAAGGAAAGGAAAACAGCGTTCATGCGTACGTACGGACTACCGTCTCCATGAACGATGTTTTTCATTTTATTTATCTACCTATTATATATATATATATATACTGAATATATATGATATATAAATCATATTTTATATTCTGGAAGTTAGTAAATCATGATATAAGTAATAATGATGTCAAGAACAACAAGTCAAAACACCTACAATAAATGAAACGATTTTACCCAAAACGCTTCTTTAACATGGAATTTACCAAAGAACGGGTAATATAATGTCATAAGTGAACCATATATGATATCATAACAATGAATATGATTCTTTAATAAGTCAATAACATGATTTAAATCATTATACAGGAGGTTCGGACACTTACAAAGCAAGTCGGACCTAAGGTAAGGGAAATATCACAATCTCATTTTTATCCGAGATTGTTTATACTTTGGTAATTACTGGGGTGTCTTTTATCATCCACATCCATGTTACCTCAATATGTAATATTATTTCCATCCTTCTACAAGAGTTTATATACAATTTTACCCTTCTGTGAGTTTTTAGTAAAATATACGAAAGGAATCTTTTGTCGTTTTTCGTACGAGGTACTTTTTGACTTTTTCGACAATAGTACGAGAAGAATGTTTCTTTTAACTTATACGGCCTGAATGGATTTTTAAAAAATTATTTCCAAGAAGCTTCCTTTACAAGTTTTCAAGTTTATTTTTAATCAACTTCTTTTATTTTAAAGTTGTATGACATGTTAAGAAAGAAAAAAAAAATTTTGAAGAAGAAAGAATATTTTCCTCAAGAATGAAGTTCAAGTATTTTATCAAAATTATTTTCCATCTAAGATAATAAAAGGGTTCTGTTTTTATCCCTATTATTACATTGAATTGATCATGTTGTATTTTTATGAATTCCTTTATCTTATATGAATTGTTTTATGATGTCATGTTGTTTAAGAATCCCATTTTTATTACATGGGTTACGCTATGATATATGGTTTATGATTATGTGGCACACATAAGAAAGGATTCATTATGAGATGGGTGGGACCTATATCTCCCTACAATGCATTGGGTAAAGATTTTATATCTCATGAGATAGACATGGCTGAAATGGTAGGTTATACCGGTTCAGTGAAACAGGACTGAAACGAGGGTTACTCGATTCAGAAAGGGACTTTGTCCACTAAGATAGTCTTGGCAATGAGTCATGACTAACAAGAAATGATTTTCCATGATTATGTGTGCATGCCACAAAGTTTCAAGTTTCATTTTATGATTATGGTGATCTCATTTTCACTTCTATGATTTGTTCCATGTTAAGATATTATGATCTCTTTTGCAGGTTATGATTTTCAAAAAGATATGATATGATTTTTATTTCTCTTGTATACCCTTACTGAGCATTTGAGCTCACCCTTTTATGTTTTCTTTTCCCCAGGATATAAATAAAGGTTTTAGGTAAAAAAAAGGGAAGATCTTTATGGGAGATATTGAAGATCTTTCACCACGATTAGAAGATTACGTTCCGAGTTTCCAAAGACACTAAACTATTACGATCCTTTAGTGTGTGTTTTTGTTATGTACTAAGTATTCCGCAAATGTAATGTAATGTCAATGTACGTCAAGATACGGGTATCTACATACCTCATGTTGAAGATTTATTTGACGTACTTCATAGAGCTCAATAATTTACAAATATTGACCTTAGATCTGGATATCATCAGTTGTGCGTGAAGTAGGAAGACATTCTGAAAACAACATTTTGAACATGGTACGGTCATTAAGAGTTTACAGTAATGTCTTTTGGATTGGCTAATGAACCCTCCATCTTCATAGATTTAATTAATAGAGTTTTCAAGGAATATCTTGATGACTTTTTAGTGGTATGAATTTATGATATATTGGAATACACCAAAAGATATGAAGATCATGAAAATCACATGCGCATTATCCTGGAGACTCTTATAAGACACGAATTATATGGGAAGTTTAGCAAGTGTGAATTATATATTCATGAGATTTTGTTTCTTGTCCATATTGTCTCTTTAGATGGAATATCTGTTGATAATTCCAAGACCAATGAAATCCATGAATGGCCAACGCCGCTGAGTATAACTGAGGTATGCAGTTTTATTGGTTCATCTGGTTGTTATCGACATTTATTCCAGAATATTACCCGATTGTCTATCCCATTAACAAATATCACCCGAAAAAGGGTTAAATTTGTTTGGAAAAAAGAGTGTGAATAATTTTTTTAAGAATTTATGAGAAGATTAGTCAATTCTCATATCATGACACTACCATCTGAGAATGATGGGTTAGTTATTTATAGTGATGCCTCAAAGAAAGGACGTGGTTGTGTTCTTATGTAGAATGATAGGGTTATTGCCTATGCATCACGACAGGTAAAAATTAATGAGAAATACTATCCTACTCATGATCTTGTGTTATATGATGTAATATTTTCTTTGAAGATTTGGAGGCACTATCTCTATGGTGAAGATGTGAGATATATATTTATCACACGAGTTTGAAGTATAATTTCTCACAGAATGAACTCAACATGAGGAAAAGGCAATGGATTGAACTACTCACGGATAATGATTTCACTATACACTACCACCTTGGGAAGGAAAATAAGGTGTAAGATTATTTGAGGAGAAATGATTATGGAGTTTTGAACAAGATGATAGTTGAAAAGGATCCTATATGTAGGGATCTAGTAATGATGGATATGGGAATCACCATGGATGGTGAAACATCAATACTTTTTCATATGGTTGCCAAATCGTCTTTACTAGAAATAATAAAGAGTTCTGATATCGGTTATGAAGTGTTTCAAATAAAGATTAAAGCTGCGAATGATGGGAGATTGAGTGAGATTGTGTAGGAAGATGGAATTTTTAATTTTGGGAAGATACTTTTTGTTCTCGATATACCTGATCTAAAAGGGGAATTGTTAGATGATTCTAATAGTTCCAATTTCTCTATACACCATTGGAGAACCCAAATGTATAGAGATTTGAAGGAAAATGTTTTGTGGGACAACATAAAAAAGGGATATTATTGATTTTTTTTCATGATGTATGGTTTGTTAAGTGAAAGCTAGAAGCAACAGCTTGGAGGAGTCATGCAACCTCTTCCCATACCTGAGTGGAAATGGGATAATATTATGATGGTCTTTGTCATGGGACTATCATAGATTCCTAGAAGGAATGATGAAATATGTGTCATTGTTGGTTGTCTTACCAAGTCAGCCCATTTTCTTACAATATGGGATGACATACCACTTGAACGTTTAGCAATACTATATATTAATGAAGTTGTAAGACTTCATGGAGTACAAAAATCGATTGTTTCTAATCTTGATCCCTATTTTACATCAAGATTATATAAAAATATTCAAAAAACCCTAGATACTGAACTTATTTTGAGGACATCCTACCCCCCCCAACTGATGGGCAAACAGAACGGACTATTCAATCCTTAGAAGACATGTTTATATCATGATCACATGACTTTCAAGGTATGTGGGATCAATATTTACCAATGGTTGAATTTTCTTATAACAATAGCTTTCATTCAAGTATTTCTTTGGAACCATATAAAGCATTATAAAGAAATAGTTGTCGCACACCAACCTTTTGGGATGATGTTGGAGAAAGAAAAATCATAGGCCCAAAACTTGTGAAGGAAATGATGGAAATGTAGAAGGTAATCCAAACCCAAATTAAAGAATCTAAAAGTATGAAGAAGAGTTATACCGATAATTTAATGAAAGATTTGTAATTTCAAGTAATATATCATGTTTTCTTGAGTTTATCTCCATAGAAGGGTGTTATACATTTCTGTTAGAAGGGAACATTGTTTCTCAGGTACATCGAACCTTTCGAAATTCTAGAACGAATTGGGGTTGTAGCTTACCATTTGGCACTGCTGCCATGTCTTTCCAAAGATCACGATGTATTCCATGTATCACTATTGAGAAAATTAATGTCTGACCCAATGCTTGTACTCACCTATGGAGAATTAGAACTAGAACCTGATCTCACTTATTGTGAAGAGCCTATGAAGGTTCTTGATACAAGAGAACAAGTGTTGAAAATCGGACGACTCATCTGGTAAAAGTTCTATGGAGAAAACATATGATGGAAGAGACAACGTGGGATCCCGAGGAACTTATGATGAAAAAAACCCTAGTCTTCTTATGAATTAATATTCTTGAAATTTTGAGTACAAATTTATTTGAATGAGGGGAGAATATTACACCCCAAGCTTCCATGGTACACTTCTCTTTGAATAATATAGTTGTGTGTGTTTTATGCAACTTCGAGTTCTAACACACCACAACTAATCAAAATAGTCGTTATGAATAATAATAACAATTTATTGAAATTTTATAAATTTTATCTTTCAAAATGGACTTCGTTTTTCGATTCGTAATACCAAAATTAGATTATGGTGAATTTTTTGTATTTTTCTGAAAACTTTTAATTTTTGATGAATAATGAAAAAAACCGTGTTTTAGTATAAAACAAAATTTTTATTTAAATAATTATTTAATTTTTTTAAATTTATTTTAGGTAAAAATAGATACATAATACCTATATATGTTCAATTTAATTCATTGAATTTAGTTTATAATAATTATATATATATATAATTTATTCATCTTTTTAAGGTCTTTTACCCACCTCTTTGGAGAATTTACGAATTTATATAAAACATAATTTTACCACTTCTATGATTGGAATTTAAAAAATCTGAGAGACATAGTTGATATAATTAAGTAATATGTGGATCAATAAGATGAAAATAATTCTTGTTGATTTGTAACTTTATACTTTTATTTACCACAGGTAAAAGTAAATAGGGTAATTAAGTGTAAAAATAAAACTATTATTACCCTAACACATATCCTATTTTAATTGGATAAGTGTAATTAGACCCAAAAAATCATTAGGAATAAAATATAACCATTTATGTCCCAATGTATGAGATTAGAACATTTATTATTATTTTGTTCAAAGAATAGTTAAAAGTGTAAACTTCAATGTTTAATAACTAAACCATTTTTAATATAGGTTTACACATAAGATACGTTTGACTATAAATATTCATTAGAAAGCTAAAATTACTTCCTACATAATGTTATTTTATTTATAAATTTTGGAAATTAAATAATTAAATTTATTTATGACACAATGATGATGTAGTAATTACCTAATTAATTTTTTTAAATAATTGATATAATAAATATCCAAATGAAAGTAATTAGAATATTTATTTTTGAATTACACTAATTTTATTGGTTAATATGACATGTTAAGGTTGGTTATGTGATTTTATTTCGATGTAATAATTCTGTTATGAATTTAGAAAAAACAAAATAACAAATTATATCAAAATTGACATAAAATAGTTTTTCAAACAAATATTATTTTATTAATTGATATTCTATTTTTAAAAATATAAGGTGAAAGAAAAATGATTATATAATGATATTTGTATCATTAATGATCAACTTGGTTTTCTCTTGGAAGTTTATTTTATGTTTATTGACCATATAATACAAAAATACAAAGATACATGGTAAATGTCAAAATATTTAAATAAGGGTAAAATCAAAAGGATAAAGTTAATATTGTGTCCAAAACCTGTCTAAAACATATTAGTTGAGTGGATTTCGACCCATCCATACCTTATCCTTTAAATAATTAATTTTTAAGACATTAGAAACCAAAAATGATTTTATTATAAAATAATATTTCTTGCTTCTCCTAAGATTCCCCTCACCCCTCTTATTAAAGGGAACTCCCCCTTATCTCTTATTCACACCTTCAATGCCATTTTTCTTGGACAAAACCTTCCCAAATACCCTCTAAACTACCCTCCCAACATCCTATATCCCATAATATAGTCATAAATCCTTCTTAATTAGCCCTTTTGATCAAATCAAAATGAAGAACCTGAAGAAGAGGTAAATATTTCATCACCTCTTTCAAGTTCCATTCATCTTCCACTTCCTCTTTCATTGTTGTTTCCATTCTAAAATAATTAATATAGTATATTCAATATAAATTGATGTTATTATAAATATGCAACAACCATATTCATTATTCAATACATCCTTTGATGTACATGTCAACATATGTGCATACATTTGGCTTTCCGTCTCCAATTCGTATTGTAATTGTTATTCAAAATAATTATTATTTGGATGGGTATAATAATGATCTGTAATTGTGGTAAATAATAAATAATAAATGATAATGATATTGTATATATGATATAACATTCAATTATATTTTATTTTAATATCAAAATAATGATATTTTCGCTCAAGCATACGTAAGGATTATCGTCTCCACGAACACGATGAGATTCATTCCCCATCGTATCCATTCAAGAATAATTTACATTAGATGAGTAAAAATTTTGTTTAAAGACTTAATCTCATTCTGAATATGAATATGATACATACTATCCATAACGAACATTACTTACATATCAAAGCATTTAAAGTAAAATGAATCAATTAACACCCAAAACGACGATAATACTAAGATATTATTAACAAAGAATTGTTAAAAGATCATATATCATATCATATTAATGTATATGATTCATTTATAATTTTAAAAACAGTTATTTCACCATTTTACAAGAGTTTAACCTAATATCGACCAATGAAAATTACAAGGTAATGGTTAATTTCACAATCTCTTTATTATCTGATGTTGTTTATAAGTATGTATCTACTGGGACCACTTTATCATCCACATCCATGTTTCTTAAAAATGTATTCCAAATTTTTTTCAATATTTACAAGACTATGGGTTAAATTCATATATACCTTTGTTTTACTTTTTATGAAATGGTTTGAAAAGAATCTTTTCATCATTTTCCTAACAAGGTACCTTATGACCTTTTTGAGAAAATTAAGGTAAGAATGTTATTTTAACTTATATGGTAGGTGTAACTATTTTCCACTATTATAAAATTTTCAAAACATCCCTTACAAGATTATAAGAATATTTTCAAATATAAATATTTTCCTTTATAATTATGTAAATTTTAAAAGATTTCAAAATAGAAAGAGATATTTCTATATTTTATTTTTGAGTTCATGGAATTTAAGTTTGTTTGAAGATGATTAATTATGATACAAAACTTCCATATTGTAATGATGGTGTTGTGATATGTTTGACTGTGGATGTTTTATTTTATACCATTCATGGTTTATAGAAAAATTATTGATATTTCGTATACGAGTTTTAATTTGAATTATTATGTTATGTTTAAACCATTCCATATGAGGAATGCATTGGACATAGTAAGAGATGGGTGGAGCCAACTATAGGTCCTCAATGCATCGGTAGGTCTCATGAGACAAAATAATTTCTTGGCACAAGGCCTTGACTAAATCTTATTTCTAGTCTTGGAACAAGGCCTTGACTATGTGGTTATGAATGTCTGTCATTATGTATTCCATCACTATGAACGTGGATATTTATTTTACATGTGAATATTCGACTAGTAGAATATCCATGTGAGTATGTAAATGGCATTATTTTGATTTATATTTTCCATATTATGATAAAGATTATTTTAAAAAGTCATTTGTTTTAGTTTTATACATTTATTTAATTTTTTATGCTTATTTAAGAATGTTTCGGATATATTGTTATCCTTATTGAGCATCTGAGCTCACCCCTTTATATGTTTTATTTTTCCCATGATATGGAAAAGTATTTTATGAATGAATTATAGGGATAGTCAATGGGATCTGAGTTTTTTTCTATGGAAACAATTTTTTTGTAGTTTTCCATTTTATGATGTAATGTAAAACATATGAATGCATCTTTTACTTCCTAGGATACGAAACTAATCAGTTTTTCAAGACATGATATTTTGTGATCATGCCAGTGTTATGTAATAAGGCACCAAATCTAGGTAACTTGGGTTGGGGTATTATAGTTTTCACTCCTAGGTACATAGGTTCCCGAACCACGTCTACATGTATTATCTAGACAGAGATGTATTTCTTGGAAACTCACATAAAATCTACATTACCTAATTTTGTGGATGTTCATCTATAATAATCATCAATGTCTATATTAGGGTAATGTTCTCTATTTAGAGTTTTTAAAAATATAGCTTCCAAGGATTGTACTAAACTTCTTCGGATACCCACTGTAATGCACTGACACTTGTTACCCCTAGTTAGAGCATTATTACATAACATTGTCATGATAATAAGAGATTAATTCCAGAAATACCGATCAGTTTAGTAGCCCTGGAAGTACTAGATACATATTGAATGATTTATATTATATTATGAAAAAAAAGATTGTGATTCCATTGAACACACTCATATCCCGTAGTGTATCCTTGAAGGTCTGTCATAATATAATTCTTCACATCATTGGAAAAATAAAACCTAATAAAGGGGTGATCTCAGCTTCTTAGAATGGATAACAATATAGCGTAAACTATCATAAATTTGAAAAACATTTCAGGTAATGTATATGACTAAACCAAAATCCATTTAAACAGAAACATCTGTACAATATGGAAATGATAAATCAAATAATTCCATTTACTTATTCATATGTATATTCTACTAATAGAATAATCCCATTTAATATCAGTAGCTAATTTAATAATTATAGAATGAATAATTTCGAACATCCTAACCACATAGTCAATGCCTTATACCCAGACTACAAATAAATATATTATGAAGGCCTTGTTCAATGACCCTGTATAGTCTCATGAGACATACCAAGGCATTGAGAGGTTATTGTGGGTACCACACATCACTTACTATATCTAATTCATTACTCATATGAAAATGGTGAAATATAACATGAAAAATCATATTGAACTTACATACGAAATGTTAATACAATAACCATAAACTGTGAATGACATAAAAATAATACATCCACAGTCAAACATATCATAGAACTATCAATTAAATATATAATACTATATCATAATAAACCAACTTCAATAAAACATAAAATCCTAAAATAGATGTTGATATTGATGAAATCAATCCAAAAAACTCTTTCAGAGAAATATATCTTTATAGATTGAAATCATTTAAAATTATAATAATTATAAAAGAAATCATTTATTTTAAAAATATTCTTAAAATCTTGTAAGGAAATCATTGAAGGTTTTATAATGGGAAAAAATTGACGCCCCCGCCATATAAGTTATGAAATCATTCATTCCTTATTTTTTGGAAAATATTAGAATGGATCATGTTAGGAAAATGACAGAATGTTTCCTTTGAAAATATTTTTTAAAAAGTCATTAAAGTCTATAAATGATTTAACCCATACTCTAGAAAATAGTAAATTTATTCTTAAATACAGGTTTACGAAAGATGGATCTGAATGATAATGATGACCAAATATATACTTACAAATTTAAACACTTAGATAATAACGAGATTTGAAAATTTACCCTTACCCTGTACTTTTCCTTAGTCAAGGGTAATTTGACCTCATGTATAATGTATAAATCATTTTCATTAAATTATACAAGAACCACATACATGAATATGATATTTTATATGATCCGTTAATATTTATTTGTTAAAAATATTTCAGTAGTATCATTGATTTAGGTGTTAACAGATTTACTTATATTTATATATTTTGTTGATTACGTCATGTTTGTTATGGATAGAATGTATTTGATTCATATACATAATAATATTAAGTTTATAACAATTATTTTCTAATCATCAAAATGAAAATTATTCTTGACCGTATACTATGGGGAATGAAATCTCATCGTTCCATGGAGACGTTAAGCCGTACGTACATATGAGTGACAATATGATTCTATTGATGGTGAAATTGTATGTAATTGGATTGTATATTATATATATAATCATTCAAATTTTATAATTATTATTTACATAAATTATATTCAATATTATACCCATCAAAATAATAAAGTCTTGAATAGAATACTCCACCACGATGTGGAGATGGTAATCCGTACGTTTGTACCAATGGTGAATTTTTCATTCATAGGATGTATAAAATAATGAATATGGTCATACAATATTTATAATAACATTTCAGTTTGTATATTGTATTAGTGTCATTGTTTTAGTATGGAAACGATCAATAAAGTGGATGTGGAAGAAGAAAATAACTTTGAAAAAAGAGATAAATTAATTACCTATTTATCGAGTGCTTTCTCTTGATTTCGACAAAAGTATCATCAAATTGGATTTCTGATAAAATTAAGGAATCTAGGTTTTATTGAGGGTATTTTGGAGTTGATTTAATCAGGGTTGGCCATGAAAAATGGTTTTGCAGGTTTGAATTTTAGAGAAGGGTAAGTACTATTTTGTAATAGATGTGATTGTTACATTAGGAAAAGCTGGAAATATTATTTTATTATAAAATTATTTTCGGTTTTTAATAGAATGAAATTGATTTATTTAGAATCTAATATGGGTATGTGTAAAAATAATCTCATCCAATATGTTTTAGACAAATTAATTCACCATATTATCCTTATTTTTTTATTTATTTCTTAGATAAATTTTTAACTATTACTATGTCTTCTTGTATTTTTATACTACATGGTCAATATAGTTCCTATAAATTACCAATATAATGCGAGTGATTAATTATTTACATATCTATCATTCTCTAAGTATTTTTGTCAAATTGTATATTTTTAGTAATATAACCTATTTTAATAATATGTTATTTGTTTAAAAAACTCATTTATGTCAGTTTTGACATTATTAAGTATTGTGTTTTTCTGATATTCATAACAACATGATCAATTCATACAAAAAACATTTAATCAACCATAACATGTAATATTCCCCTATAAAATTCGTGGATGGCATCAATTGTTTCAATTTATATTTATTTTAATATTTATAATATTTATTACTTTTATCATTCATAAATAAAATAATTATTGCATCATCATTAAGTTATAAATAAATTTAATTATTTAATATCTACAAATTTCAAATAAAATTTCATGATATATGAATTTTTTTTATAATTTTTAATGAATATTTATAGTCAAATATATCTTATTTATAAATCTATATTAAAAATGGTTTATTTATTAAAGATATAATTTAACACTTTTTTTCATCTTTAAAGAAAATATAATTAATGTATTAATCTAAAAAATGGATCGAAGAGAATCTTATTTTTTTCTGAAGATTTATTTGGGTCAAAAAATACTAATCCAATTTAATTAGGACTTCTCCTGGTGTAATTTTAGAAAATTATAAAATTATTTTTAACATTAATTACTGTATTTACTTTTAAAAGTGCTAAAATATTAAAATATAACTATTGACCAGAAATTATTTTCATCCTATTGAACCAAATTTTACTGACTGATGACAAATGTGTTTGTCATATTTTTGAAATTCCACTCATAAAAGAAGTAAAATTATATTTTATGCAAACATTCTAATGTGTCTAGAAGGTAGGTAAAAGATATTAAAAAGTTCCATTAAATTTTATATGTATAATCTTATTATAATTGACTCCATGGATTTAAATTGTTCTACTAAAGGTATTATGTAACTATTTTGACTTTAAAATAAATTTTAATTAAAAAAATTATTTAAATAAAAAGTAGGATTACAATAATAATGGAGAGTTTTTCACTATTCATTAAAAATTGAATGTTTTTAATAAAAAAAAATTCACACTATGAATATTTGGATGTTTCAAATCTCAAAATTAGCTCCAATTTGAACAATAACATTTATAAAATTTCAAAACGTGGGTATTACTAGGCATAACTACTTTTAAATGGCTAGTTTGATTGGTTGTGGTGTGTTAGAACTCGAAACTGTGTACAACACAATATTTGGTATTTTTCAAAGAGAATCGTACTGTGGAAGCTTGGGGTATTACAATCTTAAAGATTTTAAAAATGATTTATGTAATAAAACGTTATAATTTATTAAAACAGTGTTCATATAAGTGATAAATAATCACAATTCAATCATGAAAAAATTATCATTTCATAAAAATGTGTCACCACTCTAAATACTGAAAACCAACCCATATCTGTCAGTTTACTACCAAGACCATCAACTCAATGGATCAGAACATATAACTTATTTCTCATTACAGATATGTACAGACCTATATCTCTCAATAATATCATATTTGAAATCATAATTATGTGTGAAGAAACATCATAAACTTTCATCATATCATCACATAATAACCATTGTAAATATAAAATCTTTCATAAACACATTATCCACTCACCATAGAATATCCCATAAAAATTAAATAGGTTTAAGAAACATTTCATCAAATTAAACATTAACAGACTTTAGAAAAACTAGGGATGGTATATTTTAATAGAAAAATATTAATACCATAAGTATCATTAAATTATTTCATCTTAGATAGAAATTTTATTGTAAAGTTCACTTGGAAAACATATTTAGGAACATAGCTTTTCCACATTGAAGAAATCATTTTGAAACCTAAAAAATTTTCAAAATTTTATTCTTATAATATAATATTGAAAACTTATAAATGAATCCTTAAAAACAATAGAAAACATTTATCAATGAATATATCATTTAATATTTGAATGAAACTTATTAAAATGTAATAAAATTATTAAAACCATTTCTTTTAAAATGGCCTATCAATATTATAATGGATTATTTAAAAATCACTTATAATTTTTCTCAAGGAAAATATAATTTACACTTCTAATCAATTATATAAAACATAGAAAAATTAAAATATTTTTATTTGACAATAACATTAAGATCATATAATGAAATATTTTAACTCATTTAATAAATTTCTTGAATAAAATAACCATTCCACATTAAAATTAACTATCTAAAAGATACAAAAAGATTAATTTTTTAAAAAAATATATAGTTTTGGAAAAAAAATTGTTTTTGATGTATGAGGTAAATAATAATGCTTTTTCTTAAAAACACTATTTTAATTTCTTGTGTATATAATGGGAGTAAAATAATGTGAAAACATGTGTTATAAAAATTAACATTAAGAGAATAAAATAAATTCATTTATTAATATGTATATCATAATATTACATAATTGGAAACATGATTATGAGAAATCCCATGAAACAATAATATTGAAACATAAAACAATAACCACATTTTTAATTTTTATGTATAACCCCCATGAAAGAATAACATTAAATTAAAAATACCATATCATGAGAATAAATAAATTCACAATATTACATATCAAAAGAGGTGTATGTACACCTCCTAAAAGACGATAGGTGAATAACATAAAATATGACTCAAATAAGAAAAATCGATACTAAAATCCCCTATAATAATAGTAATCTATTCGGTCATAATATTGATTATAGAATAACAGCATATGATACTTTAAACATCATAAAATAATTATATTCATCATCAAAAAAGTAAAATGGGAAATATATACATCAACAAATGAAATGAGTTTTTATTTTATGTATTTATACTATAAATACAAGAGAGACTATAAATACCTTACATTATGTCTCCACTTAATTTAAACTTGTTTAATCCACATGTACATAATAATTTTTTTATTACAAATCTATTATAGATTCACAAACTTAATTATAATACCATATATGGTCACCTTATAATGTTTCAATTCACATTTATTATTAATTCCATTATAAAATATTTCTTTTGGGAGTTAACTAATCCATTTTTCATGAGAGTTATGGTTCAATAATTCTAGTTATTATAATTTTACCAGCATTAGATAATATCTAAAATTTTGAATATAAAATTAATATCATATATTTTCATTATAAACATATTTTTATTCACTCTCAAAAATTACAGATATAATATTTAAGCACACCATTCATGGAGACGGTGGGTCGTGTGTATGCCTGAACACGGTTTACATATTTTGGAATATAGAATAAAAAATAGTAACCAATGATAAAACATTACAGAACAATAATTATTTAATATATATAAAATATGTTATTTATTATAAAAAGTTTTCTATGTAAGGTGTTAGTGAGAACAAGTCACACCCCGTCGTGATGTGGTAGTCTGTCACAAACATGGGTGATGTTAGCTTTTCCTGAAAAGAATGGAAATTTAAAAAGGTTACACGTTATGTTAAATTTCATAAACTAAAATTATGTTAGAAATATCAAATAAATATTAGAGATCCCCGAAATTAATAGAATCAATCATTTTCATATCTATTAATATTTATGAATATGTTATTAATTTTACTACAAATATGACACTTTTTCTGATAGCATACTCAACATGCAACAATGGGCTTCCTTGAAATATCACATTGCACACAACATTGAGTTATACAGAAATATAAAACTATATAATCACTATTATTTTTAAGGGTAGTTAATGACCATCCATTTTATTGGTGTGAATGAACTGAACGAACTAAAATATGATTATACATGTTATTTACATGATTTTACTTTTATTCAATAAATTTTAGATTTTTAAAATCAGATTTAATCCAATTTTAAGCATAAAAAACTCTGATATTTTTTAAAGGTTGGTTTACCTCTTTTTCATAGAGAATCCTATGTAAATATTTTTTATTTCACTATTATTTGTTCAATTTGAATAAAGTAAATATTTATTAATTAATGGAACATCAATATTTACATTGGTTGAAATTTTTGTATATTCCTGATTAAAATGATATTTTAAGGAATATTTGAATATTCTTCATTTTAATTCAAAACTACATTTTCATATCATTTATTTATATATTTAGATTGTTATTTTAATTTGTTTTAAAGTTTAGAAAGAATATTTAATTATAATTTATTTCAATTTTGTACATTGTAATTTAATTCCCTATTGAAATTGGACATAAACACATGCCAATATTTTGTAGTTATTAGTTCTTAAATCATCGCTTTCTGTTTTTGACAACGAGAATCAATTTTAAATTAATTTGTACCAATTTGAAGTTTTTAATTGGGAAAAATGGATTCCATATTTTGAATCCAAAGGTCCATGTTTTTTAGGAAGGTACCTTTTTTTAGAATTATTAATAGTAAATTCAGTAACTATTTATTTTACCATGGTTAAAGGTTAAATATGATAAATAATGATAAAAATTTATAATAATATTAAACTACCATAACACATGTCCTAATCAGATTTTATGAGATATGTATGATCATAGACATCCTGGGGTCAATTTTGGGACACTATGGAGCAACTTGTGTTTGATAATGACATGTTATAATAATTAATTTAATATAAAGATAAAAATATCATTAACATTCATCTTTTACTAAAAAAAGATATCTCTGGTTATATAAGTGATCTATTAAACAATAAATATTCATTATAAAAATTAAAATATTTCTTACATCGTGATATTTTATTTATTAATTTTATATGTTATATAAAAAAATTATGTATGACATAATGATTATGCAGTTATTTCTTCATTAATAAAGGATTCAAATAAATGATATTATATATAATAAAATATATATTATTTTACATAATTAATTTCTTATAAGAATTCTCTTGCTGAATATGAGATGTTAGTATTGATTCAATTTTATTTTCAGAAGTATTTATGTTATTACGTATTACTAAAAAATTCATGTATTAATAGTGTCCATAATTGTCATAATTCATAATTTAAAATATATAATAGTTTATTAAATGAAATTAAATGATTAAAAATCTATTATTTCTAAAAATTTATAATATTATTCCAAATATTTAATAAATGAATTTATCAAGGATGTTTGACATGATATTTTAATTACATTTACCGACAATATGTAAATAACAAGATATCACAACAATATTAAAAAGTTTGAAATAAGTGTTAACCCAGAAATATTGGGATAAAATAATTTCTAAACATTTCTAAAAAAATTGGATGATGGCTATTCAAACCAACATCAACATATCTTCTAAATAAATGAGTTTTTTCATTCCTAATTGAATTTTAATTTAAAACAAAATAATGTTTTAGGACCTTCCTAAAGTACCCATACTCTCTTATAAAATGATACCACTATACTTATTTATTCACACCTATCAAGACCCTTGGATAATTCATATTCTACTCAAATATGTTCCAAATATCACTTCCAACCTCTTAGAAGACTTACCTTGGGCTGATTTCAATTCAAGAATGCCTTTTGGCTCAAATCAAAAATATTTTCCTGATTTAGTGGAATATAAAGAACGAACTAGAGAAGTTGCATTTAATGTAAGAGACATCTAGTAAATGATATTTAATTGGTGATTATTTTGTTAATATGAACCTCTTTATTTTATATGGTGTATTATAAAACCATATACTTTTTATTACATTCCAATGGTATCTTTTTCTATGAAGTGTTTTGCTAAATGATAAAAAGGAATGTTTTTAATGTATGGGTTGAAAATGACATATCCACTACCATAACTATTATTTGATATTTGGATTCCTCTATAAACAATAATTAATTTTAAATGTATAAATAAAGACCTTATTCCCTTTTTTGGGGGTTTTGGTATTGGAAATAATTTTGAATGTGCATTTAATATTTCTATAACAATAAATTCCCTCTTGTGATTGAAAATGTAAATTTTTTAGTAAAATATTATTATTTACAATATTTTATGTGTTATGATTATATAATGTTAATTGTAAATTTTTGGTAGGATCCGTGATAAACCATGAACTAGTTGTTATGTTATAACCTTAAATACATTGGGTATGGAAGTCGAACATATGGCTATTGTATATAGTTATATGTGGGGATGTTGACCATCTGGTTATTTGACTTAAGTATGTTAGTATCCCATGTTATATTTATATGTTATATATTTATTATTATGGGTGTATTGTAATTTGATTTTTTACAAAATGGTTAAGCAATTATAATATATTCAATGATTTGTATTTACTACATCTTAATGGAGAAATAGATTACATTATGATAGAGTATTAATGGTTTACATGTTATCCCAAGAATATTAAATTTCCTTATATTTGTATCCCTGATGAAGCTCACATTTAAATATATTTTATATTGTAAATCATTGTTTATAATCCCACAAATGTGTTATTGGATGGGTAATTGTCATGTTTTTAGGTAATAGTGTTATTTTGAGCCCAAATGTGAAAAACGCCTAATTCTGGATTTTAGACAGATTTTTACATCAAGGGTATTTTGGTCATTTATGTAAAATAATATATCCAAATTTTCTGAATCAAATTTATTTATAATACTTATTTTATTTCCTTCAACTTTGTCTTATGGACCAGGAGCTGATTCGGCCATCTAAAGGGTCTAACAGTTCATTGAAGTTGGGAATATTTCCGGGCATACAGCGTGGACCCACCCAACGTAACGGATATAAAACTCGGCCTACACATATCTAAATGATGTTTTCCCACCTGGGATATGACGAGGACAGATTTTTCCGTCTCGACAATAACTTTTGATGATTTTGGAGGTCATTAAGTAGGCTATTTACCGATATAGTTTCGGAAGTACCTTCCTGGAGGATTTGCCCAGAAATAGAAACCGAGAATGAGAAATTCATAACCCCTTCATATAGTTTCCACATTATCTGAAATTTGGAGGAGATACGGAAAAGATATTTATGATCATCATTCATGAAGGGTGGAATAAGAGGGGAGGTAATTAAATGGGTCTAAAACGCAGAATACTTCAGGGGTCGAATTCTTCCTATAAAAGGACGTCATCACCTCCTTCCCAAAGCATCCCATTCTCCAACCATTCTTTCAAGGCACTAAGGGGGAAATCTCCACTGAGGGAGGCCGGCCACAAATCATCCCCCTTTCATTTATTTTCTTTAATTTATTTTAATTTTTCAGTTGTAATTTAGATTTCTAATAAAATTCATCCAATATTTTTGTGTCCACCCATCCACCCTATTTTCGTCTTCAAATTTTATCCTTATTTTCTTATTTTATTATTCTCTTATTATCCACCATGACCACTTACCCTCAAATATGAGGGGTTAACCCGAGACTTGGCTCGGGGGAGGTATGTGGAAATTTCATCTATTCTGTGCTTAAATTCTGATTTTTATTAAGTTTGTGATTAGCAAGAGTGATGTGCACAGGTGTGGCGATCGTCCACCACGACACTGATCTCAAACACATTTATATTTATTTATTAAATATTATTCCTCCCTTATACTGGATACAATCTCTTCATACAATGGAGTTGATCCATTCAGTGGTTGAAATGGCATACGACAGAGCCAGGTCTTGGAAGATGACACACTCTCGATCAAGGTGTGCCATCAACCATGATTATAGGAGGAGGTGAAGTTATGTTTACAAAATGCATTCAGGATTTCACAATAATAAATAAAATAATGGTAATTCAGGAATGAGATCTCATAATTGAATTATCAAACTTAATTTAAATACCAACAAAGAGAATGATAAAACACACAAACCAACACATAAAGGCCATGTTCTTTCTCAATTAATTGCATTCTGTCCTTGCATGTTAGTTTATTCATTTATTTTAATTTAATTATTTTCCATTACGATATAATATAATAACACCAAAAATAAGTAGTTTAGTTAAATTAGATTATGTAAGTAAACGATTGAGAAATCTCCTCAAGTTAGACGGCCCTAGTCAACTTCTATGCTGCACTAGGAAAATTAAATTTCTTTTCCCACACCCTACGACTGGCGTGCACCAAAACCAGCGCCGTTTCTCGAGAGATAATCAGTTTTTTACTTTAATTTTTTTATTTTTAAATATTATATAGCTTTCATTTAATAAAAATGGAATAAAAAATTTTTTCCATGATCCATTCAAATTTAAATTATTTTTCATAGAGCAATTACTCACAGGTGCAGGAGGAAGAAACAAACTATAATGAGGAGGCCCTCCAACGAAGAGCCGATGCACTGATGATAACGGTCAGGAAAGTGAAAAGAGGCATAGAAACATGGATCTCATTGTAAGATTTGATGGCTATGATCGATGAACTCCAAGCTGACATAAAAATATTCAAGGCCAATAAGGAAGTGCCACTGGTCTTTCCTGATTTCACTGAAGACATCCAGGAAGTTGAATACAAACCTGAGGTGTATGAGCCCGACTACCTACCTCCATCCAGTGAAGATCAACTCCATGAGGCACATTCAATTGAAGATGATATTAAAGTCGAACCGACTCAGGGAGATGATACAATCTTAAACTCAAAGTCTTTTAATTTTATTGAAAATAATTTGAGTATCACCCCTAATAGTTTTGAATTTTCAGATTCGGCCATCTCACATTATGCCTTGGAGGATGATGAAGGAAAAGAAATTGCACCTGTTGAGGAACATTTAAATCTCCCTTAACACACTGAATATTTACTAGGCGGAGCACAACAAGGGAAAGGGAATTTTGCACAATTAGCAACAAATGAAGAGGAGGTTCCCTACTTCATCCAACCCCCTCCATGGAAGTTGTACCAAATTGAGAAGGGGGTGGATCTAGTATAATCTGTCTATGGAGTCCTCCTCAACAAGAACGAAGAACTTCAAGTTGGGAAGAACCACATGTGGTGGTTCAAATCAAAGAATCTTCATCCACCAACAGATTATTGATAAAATCTAGTACTACCCTCTGGAGGTAGTAAAAGATTCCAGGGCCAACTTGGGGGATCATACCAAGATTTATCTTTACATGCTTTCTAGTAATTTAAATTTCAAAATCAGTATTAGGAATTTTTCTAGCATGAGGCCCCCTCCCTCTTTTCATTTTGAGATTAAATGAAATGATCCTTATGATTAATTGAGTAATTTTTCTTTTGTAGGATCATAAAGGTAGAAGTAAGCCCCGCGAATTAGTGGAAGAGGACCAAATCAATATTTCAAAACGGAGTTAACTTTTTACGATTATCATTTAAACTCCTTTCATTTTTTGTTCCAAGACATATTTTGAGCTTTAATGAATATTCTTATCAATTTTCACACATCAATTGATTTTGAAAGAGTTGAAATGATTTTTGAAATAATTGATTTTAAATGATTGTTCATATGAATTATTTTCCCTTGAAATGGATTTTCAAGCATTTTAATGAGTTTGACTGATTTTTTTAATCTGTGACCATGAAACACTGACTCAAAATAGTTTTTTTCAATCCTGTGAGGTATTCTAAACCAATTTTTCGTATTCTTCCTAATACCCAAACTTTCTTAATGGAAACATTAATTTTGTATGAAAACCAGAATTTGTGAATACTCTCTTTCGAAGATTTGGATTTCATGAAAAGTATTTAAAATGATTGAGGCATATCTTTTTCTAGAAAAATTTTATCTTGAGAACCACCTTAAAATTTATGCTTCGTAAGACCTTAGATGCCATGAATTCCCTTATATGTTTAATCCACATTACAAGCCAATTTTTTCTCACCTACCCACACTTTTAGTATTTTTTCATTGATATTTCAAGTTTGACTCTGGGGGAAGGGCCTTTCGTGTTTGTTCATTGGGATGTGTATCATTTATGGGGATTGAGATGTGTGTGTCAATATTTTGGGCTATGGATAACATGATAATTGGGCATGTGCCGTCATTTTATTGTGCTTTATTTGTTTCATCCATTTCACCTTAAAAAAAGAAATGAAAAAAATGGATATGAGCTTTAATTCCTCATTGTACATTATTTTTTGACTCATGTACCTCTCAAATATTATGTGCATGAATTTTCATTCATTCATTGTACTCAATTTTCAGCTCATCCTCCATGAAAAAAAGAAAATAAAACTCTGCCTTTCTGTAGCTTTGAAAAAAAGGAGGAGAAATTAGATGATATCATTCATTATAATCACTTATTGGGTCATGTACCATGTCATAAAAAGGTTGTGGTGTTGTTTTTCAAAATTTTAGTGGGATTGAGTTAGTAATTTCATATGTTTTCACATTATTTAATCATGCATTGTAATTAAAAGTCCAACCTCCTCTTTCTAGCCTGGAACATTTTTCAATAATTTTCCCACCAACCCTAAGGCACAGAATCATTTGAACCATTAATTAAATCCCCCATGATTAAATTATTTTTCATGTTTCACGCTGTGGAGAAATGATAATTTTCACAAACCTATGGTGATACATGAGATTTTCAATTATTAGTATAACTCTAGATTCAATTTCTCTTGAGTGAAGAGTGACAAAAAAATTCAATGTGAGGTAGGTTTTGATTGGTCCGTGGATTCATTTATGAGGTTGAACAAATTTTAGTGATTGAAATAAAAATAATACAGAATTATTATTCATATATGTGACATGTTGGAATTCTATTTTGGATAAAATCATTGATATTTTCTCATTTTTGATTGTTGTGTAGATTTTGATTTGGATGTAAGATGATTTCCCATGAGTGAAATGTTTAAGTGTTGGGGAGTGATGAAGCTCACATTTTCATATATTTTATATTGTAAATCATTGTTTATAATCCCAAAAATGTGTTATTGGATGGGTAATTGTCATGTTTTTAGGTTTTAGTGTTATTTTGAGCCCAAATGTGAAAAACACCTAATTCTGGATTTTAGACAGATTTTTACGTCAAGGGTATTTGGTCATTTCTGTAAAATTTTATATCAAAAGATTCTGATTAAAAATTGTTTTAGAACCCTTATTTTATTTCCTTCATCATTGTCTTCGTGACCGGGAGCTAATTCGACCATCTAAATGGTCTAAAAATTCATTGAATTTGGGAATATTTCCGGGCAGACAGCGTGGACCCACCCAACATAACGGATATCATACTCGGCCTACACATATCTAAATGATGTTTTTCCACCCGGGATACCCCGAGTCTAGATAGGTCCATCTCTATAATAAACTTTCGAGATTTTGGAGGTCATTAAGATGGCTATTTAATGACATACTTTTGGAGGAACATTCCTAGATGCATCGTCCAGAAACAGAAACCGAGAATGATAAATTCATAACTCCTTCATATGGTTTCCAAATTATCTGAAATTTGGAGGAGCGACGTCCAAGATATTTATGAACAACATTAATGAAGGGTGGAACGCGTGAGGAGGTCATTAAAAGGGTCTAAAACTTGGAAACCTTCAGGGTCTAATTCTGCCTATAAAAGGAGGTCCTCACCTCCTTCCCAAAGCATCTCATTCTGCATCCATTCCTTCATGGCACCAAGGAGGAGATATGCAACGAGGGAGGCCGGCCAAAAATCTTCCCCATTTCATTTCTTTTCATTATTATTGTTTTTTTCAGTTGTAATTTATATTTCTAATAAAATTCATGCATTATTTTTATGTCCACCCATCCACCCTGTTTTCCTCTTCCTATTTTCTCCTTCTTTTCTTCTTTTCTTCTTCTCGTATTATCCACCATGACCTCTTACCCTCAAATATGAGGGGTTAACCCAAGAATTGGACTTGGGGAGGTATGTAGAAATTTCATCTATTCTGTGCTTAAATTATGATTTTTATTAAGTTTGTGATGAGCAAGAGTTATGTTCACGGGTGCGGCGATCGTCCACCACAACACTGATCTCAAACTCGTTTATATTCATTTGTTAAATATTTTTCCTCCCTTCTACTGGATACAAGATCTTCATAAGATGGAGTTGATCTATTCAGTGGTTGAAATGGCATACGACAGAGCCAGGTCTTGGAAGATGACACACTCTCGATCGAGGTATTCCATAAACCTTGAATATAGGAGGAGGTGAAGTTAAGATTACAAAATGCATTCAAGATTTCAAACAAAATAAATAAAATAATAGTAATTCATGAATGAGATCTCATAATTGAATTATCAAACATAATTTAAATACCAACAAAGAGAATGATGAAACCCACAAACCAACCCATAAAGGCCAAGTTCTTTCTCAATTAATTTCATTTTGTCCTTGCATGTTAGTTTTATCATTTATTTTAATTTAATTGTTTTCCATTACTAGATAATATAAAAACACCCAAAATAAGTAGTTTATTTAAATTAGATTAAAGAAGTAATCTATTTAGAAAGCTCCTCAAGTGAGACGACCCTGGTCAACTTCTAAGCTGCACTAGGAAAATTAAATTTCTTTTGACACACCCTTTGATAGGCGTGCACCAAAACTGGCGTTATTGCCGGGGAGCTAATCAGTTGTTTACATTACTTATTGAATTTTTAAATTTTATATAGCATTCAATTTTAAAAAAAAATTGAAAAAAAACATTTTTCTAATATCCATTCAAATTAAAATTATTTTGCATGGAATAATTACTCACACGTGCAGGCGGAAGAAACAAACTATACTGAGGAGGCCTTCCAATGAAGAGACAATGCGCTAATGATAATAGTCAGGCAAGTGGAATGAGGCATAGAAACATGGATCTCATTGGATGATTTGATGGCCATGATCGATGAACTCCATGCTGACTTAAAAAGATTCAAGGCCAAGATGGAAGTGCCACTAGTCTTTCCTGATTTCACTGAATACATCCATGAAGTTGAATACATACCTAAGGTGGATGAGCCCGACTACCTACCTCCATCCAGTGAAGATCAACTCCATGAGGCACATTCAATTGAAGATGATATCAAAGTCGAACCCACTCAGGGAGATGATACAATCTTAAACTCAAACTCTTTTAATTTTATTGAAAATAATTTGAGTATCACCCCTAATAGTTTTTAATTTGCAGATTTGGCCATCTCACATTATGGCTTATAGGATGATGAAGGAAATGAAATTGCACCTATTGAGGAACATTTAAATCTCCCTGAACACACTAAATATTAACTTGGAGGAGCACAACAAGTGAAAGGGAATTTTTCACAAGTAGCATCAAATGAAGAGGAGGTTCCCTACTTCATCCAACCCCCTCCATGCAAGTTGTATCAAATTGCGAAGGGGGCGAATCTGATATACTCTGTCTGTGGAGTCCTCCTCAACAAGAACAAAGAACATCAAGATGGGAAGAACCACATGTGGTGGTTCAAATCAAAGAAGCTTCATCCACCAACAAATTATTTATAAAAGCTAGTACTACCCTCTGGAGGCAGTAAAAGATTCTAGGGCCCACTTGGGGGATCATACCAAGAATTATCTTTACATGCTTTCTAGTAATTTAAATTTCAAAATCAGTATTAGGAATTAGTCTAGCATGTGGCCCCCTCCCTCTTTTCATTTTGAGCATAAATGAAATGATCCTTATGATTAATTGAGTTATTTTTCTTTTGTAGGATCATGAAGGTAGAAGGAAGCCTCGAGAAATATAGGAAGAGGTCCGAATCAATATTTCAAAAGGGAGTTAACTTTTTACGATTATTATTTAAACTCCTTTCATTTTTTGGTCCAAAACATATTTTGAGATTTAATGAATATTCTTGTCACATATCACACATCAATTGATTTTTAAATAGTTGAAATGATTTTTGAAATAATTGATTTTAAATGATTGTTCATATGAATTATTTTCCCTTGAAATGGATTTTAAAGGATTTTAATGAGTATGACTGATTTTTGAAATCCGTGACCATGAAACACTAAATCAAAATATTTTTTTTCCAATCCCGTGAGGTATTCTAAAACACCTTTTCATATTCTTCCTAATACCCACACTTTCTTGATGGAAACTTGAATTTTGTATGAAAACTAGAATTTTTTAATATTATCTTTTGAGATTTGTATTTCATGAAATGTGTTTAAAATGATTGATTCATCTCTTTTGATAGCCAAATTTTATCTTTAGACCTAACTTAACATTTATCCTTCATAAGCCCTTAGATTCCTTGAATTTCCTTATAGGTTAAAGCCACATTACAAGACAATTTTTCTTTACCTACCCGCACTTTTAGTATTTTTGCATTGATATTTCAAGATTGAGTATGGGGGAAGGGCCTTTAGTGTGCTTTCATTGGGTTGTGTATCATTTATGGGGAGACTAAATTGTGTTTCAATGTTTTCTGCTATGGATAAGAAGAAAATTGTGCATGTGTCGTCATTTTTTTGTGGTTTATTTGATTCATCCATTTCTCCTTCAAAAAAAAAGAAATGAAAAAAATGGATATGAGCTTGAATTCCTCATTGTACATTATTTTATGACTCATGTCCCTCTCAAAAATTAAGGTCATGAATTTTCATTCATTCATTGTATTCAATTTTCAGCTCATCCTCCATGAAAAAAAAGAAAATAAAACTGTGCCTTTCTAGAGCTTTGAAAAAAAAGGTGGAGAACATAGATGATATCATTCATTATAATCATTAAATGGCTCATGTACCATGTCATAATAAGGGTGTGGTTTTGTTTTCCACATTTTCAAGTGGGATTGAGTGAGGAATATCCTATGTTTTCACTTGATTTAATCATGCATTGTACTTAAAAGTCCAACCTCCTCTTTCTATCCTGGATCATTTTTCAATAATTTTCCCACAAACCCTAAGCAACAGAATCATTTGAACCATTAATTAAATCCCTCAAGATTAAATTAATTTTCATGTTTCACACTGTGGAGAAATGAGAATTTTCACAAACCTATGGTGATACATGCGATTTTGAAGTATGAGTACAACTCTAGATTCAATTTCTCTTGAGTGATGAGTGACCAAAAAATTCAATGTGAGGTATGTTGTGATTGGGACATGGATTGATTTATGAGGTTGAACAAATTTTAGTGATTGAAATGAAAATAATATAGAATTATTATTCATATATGAGACATGATGGAATTCTATTATGGATAAAATCATTGATATTTTCTCATTTTCGATTGTTGTGTGGATTTTGATTTAGATGTAAGATGATTGCCCAGGAGTGCAATGTTTTAGTGTGGCGGAGTGATGAAGCTCACATTTTCATATATTTTATATTGTAAATCATTGTTTATAATCCCACAAATGTGTTATTGGATGGGTAATTGTCATGTTTTTAGGTTTTAGTGTTATTTTGAGCCCAAATGTGAAAAACGACTAATTCTGGATTTTAGACAGATTTTTACGTCAAGGTTATTTTGGTCATTTCCGTAAAATTATAAATCCAAATTTTCTGATTCATATTTTTTAGAACCCTTACTTTATTTCCATCAATATTGTATTCTGTACCACGAGCTGATTCAGCCATCTAAAGGGTCTAAAAATTCATTGAATTTGGGAATATTTCCGGGCGGATAGCATGGACCCACCCAACGTAACAGATATAAAACATGGCCTATACATATCTAAATGATGTGTTTCCACCTAGATACCACAAGGACAGATAGGTCAATCTCGAAAATAAATTTTGGATATTTTTGAGGTCATTAAGGATGCCATTTAACGACATACTTTTGGAGAAACATTCCTAGAAGCTTCGTCACGAAACAGAAACTGAGAATGATATATACATAATTCCTTCAATCGGTTATTAAATTATCAGAAATTTGGAGGGGATACGTCCATGATATTTATGAACAACATTCATGAAGGGTTGGACACGTGAGGAGGTAATTAAAAGGGTCTAATATGTGCAAACATTCAAGGATCGAATTCTGCCAATAAAAGGAGGCCCTCACCTCTTCCCAAAGCATCCCATTCTCCATCCATTCCTTCAAGGCACCAAGGAGGAGATCTCCACCGAGAGAGGCCGGCCACAAATCTTCCCCATTTCATTTCTTTTCTTTATTTTGGTTTTATTTTTCATTGTAATTTATATTTCTAATAAAATTCGTGCATTATTTTTGTGTCCACCCATCCACCCTGTTTTCTTCGTCATATTTTATCCTTCTTTTCTTCATTTATTCTTCTCATATTATCCATCGTGACCTCTTACCCTCAAATATTATGGGTAATCCCGAGACTTGGCTCGAGGTAGGTATGTGGAAATTTAATCTATTCTGTGCATAAATTCTTATTTTTATTAAGTTTGTGATGAGCAAGAGTGATGTGCACGGGTGTGGCGATCATCCACCACGACACTGATCTCAAACTCATTTATATTCATTTATTAAATATTTTCCTCCCTTCTATTGGATACAATCTCTTAATTTGATAGAGTTGATCCGTTCAGTAGTTCAAATGGCATACAACGAAGCCAGGTCTTGGAAGATGACACACTCTCGATCGAGGTGCGCCATCAACCTTGATTATAGGAGGAGGTGAAGTTAAGATTGCAAAATGTATTCAAGATTTCACACCAATAAATAAAATAATAGTAATTCATGAATGAGATCTCATAATTGAATTATCAAAATTAATTTAAATACAAACAATGAGAATGATGAAATCCACAAACCAACCCATAAAGGCCATGTTCTTTCTCAATTAATTGTATTTAGTCCTTGCATGTTAGTTTTATTATTTATTATAATTTAATTGTTTTCCATTACTAGATAATATAAAAACACAAAAAATAATTATTTTAGTTAAATTTGATTATGTAAGTAAATGATTGAGAAATCTCCTCAAGTGAGATGACCCTGGGCAACATCTATGCTGCACTAGAAAATTAAATTGCTTTTTCCACGCCCTATGACAGGCATGAACCAAAACTGGCACCGTTTCCGGGGAGATAATCAGTTGTTTACTTTAATTTTTCTATTTTTAAATTTTAGATAGCTTTCATTTTAAAAAAATTAATAAAAACATTTTTCCATGATAAATTCAAATTCAAATTGTTTTGCATGGAACAATTACTCACAGGTGCAGGAGGATGAAACAAAATATACTAAGGAGGCTCTCCAAAGAAGAGATGATGGACTGATGATAATAGTCAGGAAATTGGAAAGAGGCATAGAAACATGGATCTTATTGGAAGATTTGATGGCCATGATCGAGGAAATCTAATCGGACTTAAATAGATTAAAGGCCAAGAAAGAAATGCCAGGAGTATTTCCTCATTTCACTGAAGACATCCATGAAGTTGAATACAAACCTGAGGTGGATGAGCCCTACTACCTACCTCCAACCAGTGAAGAAAATCTCCAAGAGGCACATTCGATTGAAGATGATATTAATGTCAAACCGACTCATAGAGATGACACAATCTTAAACTCAAACTCTCTTAATTTTATTGAAAATAATTTGAGTATCACCCCTAATAGTTTTCAATTTTGAGATTCGGCCATCTCACATTATGCCTTGGAGGATGATGAAGGAAAAGAAATTACACATGTTGAGGAACATTTAAAGCTCCCTGAACACACTGAATATTTACTAGGCAGAGCACAACAATGGAAATGGAATGTTGCACAAGTAGAAAAAAATGATGAGGAGGATCCCTACTTTATCCAACCCCCTCCATGAAAGTTGTACCAAATTGCGAAGGGGGCGGATCTGGTATACTCTATCTATGGAGTCCTCCTCAACAACAACAATGAACTTCAAGCTGGGAAGAACCACATGTGGTGGTTCAAATAAAAGAAGCTTCATCCACCATCAGATTATGGATAAAATATAGTACTGTCCTCTAGAGGCAGTAGAAGATTCCAGGGCCCACTTGGGGGATCATACCAAGATTTATCTTTACAAGCCTTCTAGTAATTTAAATTTCAAAATCAGTATTAGGAATTAGTCTAGCATGTGGCCCCCTCCCTCTTTTCATTTTGAGCATAAATTAAATGATCCTTATTATTAACTGAGTAATTTTTCTTTTTTAGGATCATGAAGGTAGAAGGAAGCCCCGAGAATTAGAGGAAGAGCACTGAATCAATATTTCAAAAGGGAGATAACTTTTTACAATTATCATTTAAACTCCTTTCATTTTTTTGTCCAAAACATATTTTGAGCTTTAGTGAATATTCTTATCACTTTTCACACATCAATTCATTTTGAATGAGTTGAAATGATTTTTTGAAATAATTGATTTTAAATGATTGTTGATATGAATTATTTTCCCTTGAAATATATTTTAAAGAATTTTAATGAGTTTGACTGATTTTTGAAATCCATGAACATGAAACACTGACTCAAAATATTTTTTCCCAATCCTGTGAGTTATTCTAAACCACTTTTTCATATTCTTCATAATACCCACACTTTCTTGATGGAAACATGAATTTTGTATGAAATCCAGAATTTGTGAATATTCTCATTCGAAGCATTGGATTTTATGAAATGTATTTAAACTGATTGAGGAATCTCTTTTTCTAGCCAAATTTTATCTTGAAGGCCACCTTATCATTTATCCTTTGTATGCCCTTAGATTCCATGAATTTCCTTATAGGTTTAAGCCACATTACAAGCCAATTTTTCCTCACCTACCCGCACTTTTAGAATTTTTTCATGGATATTTCATGATTGAGTGTGGGGGAAGGGCCCTTCGTGTGCGTTCATTGGTATGTGTATCATTTATGGGGAGTTGGAAGTGTGTTTCAATATTTTTGGCTATGGATAACATGATAATTGGGCATGTGTCGTCATTTTATTGTGCTTTATTTGTTTCATCCACTTATCCTTCAAAAAAATAATTGAAAAAAATGTATATGAGCTTGAATTCCTCATTGTACATTATTTTATGACTCATTTCCCTCTCAAAAATTAAGGGCTTGAATTGTCATTAATTCATTGTATTCAATTTTCAGCTCATCCTCCATGAAGAAAAAGAAAATAAAACTGTGCTTTTCTGGAGCATTGGAAAAAAGGGGAGAACATAGATGATATCATTAATTATAATCACGTATTGGCTCATGTACCATGTCATAAAAAGGGAGTGGGTTTGTTTTTCACATTTTCAAGTGGGATTGAGTGAGGAATTTCCTATGTTTTCACTTGATTTAATCGTGCATTGTACTTAAAAGTCCAACCTCCTCTTTCTAGGCTGGAACATTTTTCAATAATTTTCCAACCAACCCTAAGCCACAGCAACATTTGAACCATTAATTAAATACCTCATGATTAAATTCATTTTTATGTTACACACTATGGAGAAATGAGATTTTTCACAAACCTATGGTGATACATGTGATTTTCAAGTATGAGTATAACTCTAGATTCAATTTCTCTCGAGTGAAGAGTGACAAAAAAATTCAATGTTAGGTAGGCTGTGATTGAGCCATGGATTGATTTATGAGGTTCAACAAATATTAGTGATTGAAATGAAAATAATATAGAATTATTATTCAGATATGAGACATGATGGAATTCTATTTTGGATAAAATCTTAGATATTTTCTAATTTTTGATTGTTGTGTGGATTTTGATTTGGATGTAAGATGATTGCCCAGGAGTGCAATGTTTATGTGTGGGGAAGTGATGAAGCTCACATTTTCATATATTGTATATTGTAAATCATTTTTTATAATCTCACCAATGTGTTATTGGATGGGTAATTGTCGTGTTTTTAGGTTTTAGTGTTATTTTGATCCCAAATGTGAAAAATGCCTAATTCTGGATTTTAGACAGATTTTTACGTCAAGGATATTTTCGTCATTTACGTAAAATTATATATCCCAATTTTTGGAATAAATTTTGTTTATAAACCTTATATTATTTGCTTCAACTTTGTCTTCTGGAACTGGAGCTGATTCGGCCATCTAAAGTGTCTAAAAATTCATTGAAGTTAGGAGTATTCCCGGGCGGACAGCGTGGACCCACCCAAAGTAATGGATATCAAACTCGGCCTACATATATCTAAATGATGGGTTTCTAACTGGGATACCAGGAGGCCAGATAGAGACATCTCGACAATAAATTTTTGTGATTTTGGAGGACATTAAAGAGGCTATTTAACAACATATGTTTGGAGGAACCTTCCTGGAAGCTTCGTCTGGAAACAGAAACCGAGAATGAAAAATTCATAACTCCTTCATATGGTTTCTAAATTATCTGAAGTTTTGAGGAGAGACAGACACGATACTTATGAACAACATTCATGAAGGGTTGAATGCGTGAGGAGGTCATTAAAATGGTCTAAAACGCACACACTTTTAGGGGTCGAATTCTGCCTATAAAAGGATGCCCTCTCCTCATTCCCAAAGCATCCCATTCTCTATCCATTCCTTGAAAGAACCACGGAGGAGATCTCCACCGACGGATGCCGGCCACAAATCTTCCCCATTTCATTTATTTTTTTTTTATTTTTTTTTAGTTTTCAGTTGTAATTTAGATTTCTAATAAAATTCATGCATTATTTATGTGTCCACCCATCCACCCTATTTTCTTCTTCATCTTTTTTCCTTATTTTCTTCTTTTATTCTTCTCATATTATCCATTGTGACCTCATACCCTAAAATATGAGGGGTTATCCCAAAACTTGGCATGGGGGAGGTATGTGGAAATTTCATCTATTCTCTGCTTAAATTCCTATTTTTATTAAGTTTGTGATGAGGAAGAGTGATGTGCATGGGTGTGGCGATCGTCCACTACGACACTGATCTCAAACTCATTTATATTCATTTATTAAGTATTTTTACTCCCTTCTACTAGATACAAGATCTTCATAAGATGGATTTGAGCCATTTAGAGGTTGAAATGGCATACGACGGATCCAGGTCTTGGAAGATGACACACTTTCGATCGAGGTGTGCCATCAACCTTGATTATTGGAGGATGTGAAGTTAAGATTGAAAAATGCATTCAAGATTTCACACCAATAAATATAATAATAGTAATTCATGAATTATATCTCATAATTCAATTATCAAAAATAATTAAAATATCAACATAGAGAATGATGAAACCCACAAAACAACCCATAAAGGCCAAGTTCTTTCTCAATTAATTGCCTTTTTGTCCTTGCATGTTAGTTTTATCATTTATTTTAATTTAATTGTTTTCCATTACTAGATAATATAAATATACCAAAAATAAGTAGTTTAGTTAAATTAGATTAAGTAAGTAAACGATTGATAAAGCTCCTCAAGTGAGACGACCCTGGTCAACTTCTATGCTGCACTAGGAAAATTAAATTGCTTTTGCCACACCATACGATAGGCATGCACCAAAACTGGCACCGTTGCCGGGGAGCTAATCAGTTGTTTACCTTACTTTTTCTATTATTAAATTTTAGATAACTTTCATTTTTAAAAAAAAACTGAAAAATAAAAAAAAAATCATGATCTATTCAAATTCAAATTATTTTTCATGGAACAATTACTCACATGTGCAGGAGGAAGAAACAAACTATACTACGGAGGCCCTCCAATGAAGAGCCGATATGCTGATGATAACAGTCAGGCAAGTGGAAAGAGGCATAAAAACATGGATCTCATTGGAAGATTTGATGGCCATGATCGATGAACTCCAAGCTGACATAAAAAGATTCAAGGCCAAGAAGGAAGTGCCACTAGTCTTTCCTGATTTCACTGAAGACATCAATGAAGTTCAATACAAACGTGAGGTGGATGAGCCCGACTACCTACCTCCATAAAGTGAAGATCAACTCCAAGAGGCACATTCAATTGAAGATGATATTAAAGTCAAACCGACTCAGGGAGATGATACAATATTAAACTCGAACTCTTTTAATTTTATTGAAAATAATTTGAGTATCACCTCTAATAGTTTTCAATTTTCAGATTCGGCCATCTCACATTATGCCTTGGATGATGATGAAGGAAAAGAAATTTCACCTGTTGAGGAACATTTAAAGCTCCCTGAACACACTGAATATTTACTAGGAGGAGCACAACAATGGAAATGGAATGATGCACAAGTAGCAAAAAATGAAGAGGAGGTTCCCTACTTCATCAAATCCCCTCCATGCATGCTATACCAAATTGTGAAGGGGGCAGATCTGGTATACTCTGTCTATGGAGTCCTCCTCAACAAGAAGTAAGAACTTCAAGCTGGGAAGAACAACATGTGGTGGTTCAAATCAAAGAAGCTTCATCCACCAACAGATTATGGATAAAAGCTAGTACTTCCCTCTGGAGGATGTAAAAGATTTTAGGGCCCACTTTGGGGATCATACCAAGATATATCATTACATGATTTCTAGTAATTTAAATTTCAAAATCAGTATTATGAATTTGTCTAGCATGTGGCCCCCTCCCTTTTTTCATTTTGAGCTTAAATGAAATGATCCATATGATTAATTGAGTAATTTTTCTTTTGTAGGATCATGAAGGTAGATGGAAGCCCCGTCAATTAAAGGAAGAGGACCGAATAAATATTACAAAAGGAAGTTAACTTTTTACAATTATCATTTAAACTCCATTCATTTTTTGGTCGAAAACATATTTTGAGCTTTAATGAATATTCTTATCACTTTTCACACATCAATTGATTTTGAAAGAGTTGAATTGATTTTTGATATAATTGATTTTAAATGATTGTTGATAGGAATTATTTTCCCTTGAAATGGATTTTCAAGCATTTTAATGAGTTTGACTGATTTTTGAAATCCATGACCATGAAACAGTGACTCAAAATATATTTTTTCCAATCCTGTGAGGTATTCTAAACCAATTTTTCATATTCTTCTTAATACCCACACTTTCTTGATGGAAACATGAATTTTGTATGAAAACCTGAATTTGTGAATATTCTCTTTCAAAGCTTTGGATTTCATGAAATGTATTTAAAATGATTGAGACATCTCTTTTGCTAGCCCAATTTTATCTTAAGACCCACAATAACATTTATCCTTCGTAAGCCCTTAAATTCCGTGAATTTCCTTATAGGTTTATGCCACATTACAAGCCAATTTTTCCTCACCTACCCGCACTTTTAGTATTTTTGCATGGATATTTCATGTTTGAGTGTGGGGGAAGGGCTTTTCATGTGCTTGCATTGGTATTTTTATCACTTATTGGGAGTGCGAAGTGGGTGTCAATATTTTGGGCTATGTATAACAAGATAATTGGGCATGTGTCATTATTTTATTGTGCTTTATTTGTTTCATCCATTTCTCCTTCAAAAAAAAAGAAATGAAAAAATGGATATGATCTTGAATTATTCATTATACATTATTTTATGAATCATGTATCTCTAAAAAATTAAGGGCATGAATTTTCATTCATTCATTGTATTCAATTTTCAGCTCATCCTCTATGAAAAAAAGAAAATAAATCTGTGCCTTTCTGGATCTTTGAAAAAAAGGAGGAGAACATAGATGATATCATTCATTATAATCACTTATTGGCTCATGTACCATGTCATAAAAAGGGGGTGGTGTTGTTTTTAACATTTTTAAGTGGGATTGAGTGAGAAATTTTCTATGTTTTCACTTGATTTAATCATGCATTGTACTTAAAACTCAAACCTCCTCTTTCTAGCCTGGAACATTTTCAATAATTTTCCCACCAACCCTAAGCCACAAAATCATTTAAACCATTAATTAAATCCTTCATGATTAAATTCATTTTCATTTTTCACGATGTGGAGAAATGAGAATTTTCACAAACCTATGGTGATACATGCGATTTTCAAGTATGAGTATAACTCTAGATTCAATTTCTCTTGAGTGAAGAGTGACAAAAAAATTCAATGTGAGGTAGTTTATGATTGGGCCATGGATTTATTTATGATGCTGGACAAAATTATGTTATTTAAATGAAAATAATATAGAATTATTATTCATATATGAGACATGATGGAAATCTATTTTGGATAAAAACATTGATATTTTCTCATTTTTGATTGTTGTGTGGATTTTGATTTTGATGTAAGATGATTGCACAAGAGTGCAATGTTTAAGTGTTTGGGAGTGATAAATTTCACATTTTCATATATTTTATATTGTAAATCATTTTTTATAACCCCACAAATGTGTTATTGTATGGGTAATTGTCATGTTTTTAGGTTTTAGTGTTATTTTGAGCCCAAATGTGAAAAACGCCTAATTCTGGATTTTAGACAGATTTTTACGTCAAGGTTAGTTTGGACATTTCCATAAAATTATATATCCAAATTTTCTGATTCAAATTTTTTTAGAACTCATATTTTATTTACTTCAACTTTGTCTTCTGGACCAGGAGCTGATTCATCCATCCAAATGGTCTAAAAATTTATTGAATTTGGGAATATTTCAGGGCGGACAGCGTGGACCCACCCAACGTAACGGATATCAAACTCGGACTACACATATCTAAATGATGTTTTTCCACAAAGGATACCACTAGGACAGATGGATACGTATGGAAAATAATTTCTGGAGATTTTGGATGTCATTAATGAGACTATTTAACGACATACTTTTGGAGGAACCTTCCTGGAAGCTTCGTCGGGAAACAGAAACTGAGAATGAAAAATTCCTAACTCCTTCATACGGTTTAAAAATTATCTTAAAGTTGGAGAAGAGACGGCCAAGATATTTATGATCAATATTCATGAAGGGTGGAACGCATGAAAAGGTCATGAAAAGGATCTAAAACGTGCAAATGTTTGGGGGTTGAATTTTTCCTATAAAAGGAGGCCATCACCTCCTTCCCAAAGCATCCCATTCTCCTTCCATTCCTTCAAGGCACCAGGGAGGAGATCTCTACCGAGGGAGGTTGGCCACAAATATTCACCATTTCATTTATATTCTTTTTTTTTGTTTTAGTTTTCAGTTGTAATTTAGATTTCAAATAAAATTCATGCATTATTTTTGTGTCCACCCATCCACTCTATTTTCTTCTTCATCTTTTATCCTTCTTTTCTTCTTTTATTCTTCTCATATTATCCACCGTGACCACATACCCACAAATATGAGGGGTTATCCGGAGACTTGGTCTGGGGGAGTTATGTGGAAATTTCATCTATTCTGAGCTTAAATTCTGATTTTTATTAAGTTTGTGTTGAGCAAGAGTGATGTGCAAGGGTTTGACGATCGTCCACCACGACATTGATCTAAAACTCATTTCTATTAATTTATTAAATATTTTTCATCTCTTCTATGGGATAAAATCTCTTCATACGATGTATTTGAGCAATTCAGTGGTTGAAATGGAATACGACGGAGCCAGGTCTTGGAAGATGACACACTATCGATCGAGGCGTGCCATCAACCTTGATTATAGGAGGAGGTGAAGTTATGATTGCAAAATGCATTCAAGATTTAACACCAATAATTAAAATAATAGCAATTAATGAATGAGATCTCATAATTGAATTATAAAACATAATTTAAATACCAACAAAGAGAATGATGAAACACAAAAACCAACCCATAAAGGCCAAGTTCTTTCTCAATTAATTTCATTTTGTCCTTGCATGTTAGTTTTATCATTTATTTTATTTTATTTTATTCCATTACTATATAATATAGAAACACCAAAAATATTTAGTTTAGTTAAATTTGATTAAGTAACGATTGAGAAAGCTCCTAAAGTGAAACGACCCTGGTCAGCTTCTATGCTGCACTTGGAAAATTTAATTGCTTTTGCCACGCCCTACGACAGGCGTGTGCCAATCCCTTACTAGGATTTTTATTCTCATCCCATGTTTTGAAATGTTTTTCACTGGACATAAAGAAGATTATAGTCAAATATGGGGTTAATTAATAGTCATGTTGTTTAAAAAATTAAATAAAAAATGATTTTTTTAAATGATTTTTTAGTTTATGAAAATTGGATTACGAGTTAAAGTGTCTAATTTAAATATTCTAGTTGTTTTGTATATTTTATGACCTAATTCTCAAAATATCTGAACCTAAAAAGACCCTCAATGTGAATAAAATTCAAATTATTGACTTATCTGAAGATTAAGTATTTTTTTAGGATGGGGGCTTATAGTTAGTATCAGAGGTCGGTTTAAATACCATTATGAGTTAGAATATTTTTAATATAAAATATATAAAATATTTTTAATTTAATGACAAAATGATATAAAATTTAAATATTTTCATGTTTCTTCATTTAAGATGTTTTTTTTCAGAATGGTTATTTGTATAGGAAATAGGATAGCTATGCTGGGAAGGCATATAGATTGATATAACCATCCAATTAAACATCATGAGATTGTCAGAATTGAAAAAAACAATTTTTTTAGTGATGGCTAAGTTGACTTAGGCGATAAATGGTGGTGTTGTTCGACCACGATATCAGCCGGACCAATTTCAGTGGAATATGTCGATCGTATAGCATTTAATGAGGAATAATACCCAATAATTCATAATATCATCTAACCCTATGCAAAAGGAAGGGTGGATTCAAGAATTAGAATATATTTCTGATTTAATGGGTTGTTCAGACAATCCAAAGTTTAGTATTACTATTTGTTGTTTTCATGGTGAATTAGATCATTGGTGGTCAATGATTAAAAATAGTAGAGGATGGAACTGATTTATGCTATAGGGTGTGGTGAATTTAGTAATATATTCTTTGAGAAATATTTTCCATAGGATGTTTGACTTAGGATGCTAAATAAATTCATGGAATTAAGTAAAAAGGAGTATGATTTTGTTTCTGTAAAGGAAGAATATTCCACCTATTTTAAATGGCACATACCAAATTTGATCTGGGATATTATTAGTAAGATCAATTGGTTTTTCTCAGAATTGAAGCTGAAAAACTAAAGCGTGTTATCATTTGGTGATTTCAAAATTTATTATAAGCACTTCTAATGTTATGTGAATATATAAATGGAATATTCTATTGGATTCAGGATCAATATGTTGATGTGTTTATATATAAATTTTTTGTATATTATAAAAGTATAGAGGAACATGAAAGTCACATAAGTATTGTTTTGCGAACTATAATGGAAAATAATTTGTATAGATTTTTTAGTAAGAGTGAATATTGGTTTAAAAAATTTCTTTCCTTTGTCATGTAGTTTTTAATTATTGGATAAATATTGACCCTTCTAATTTTTTTCAAAGAGTGGAGAAGACCTACCAACATAATATAGATTCATAGTATTATTGGGTTACATGGTAATTATTAACAATTTTTTGATAAATTTTCTTAATTATCTATCCCACATACTAAGAGGGAACGTATGGGAGTTATGTTTTTGTGGGAAAAATAATATGATGTTTGTTTATAGGAACTAAAAAGAATATGGGTAAATTCTCCAGTTTTGGACATACCTTCCAAGAATGGAGAATTTTTTAACTATAATGATGCATCATTGAAAGGACATAGTGGTGTTATAAAGCTGAATGATCATGTAATTTTTTATGATTTATTTTAGTTGAATACTCTAGGGAAAAATTACCCTACACCTGATTTGGAATTATCGGGTGTTTTTTCTGCATTAAAATTTTTGATGCATCATTATTATGGCATAAAGTGTGACATATATACTGATCAAAAAACATTGAAATATATATTCACATAGAAATAATAAAACTAGAGATAGAGGATAAGGTTAGAATTAATCAATGCTTATGATTGAAATATTCATTACCATATGGGAAAGTAAAATAATGTGGATGATTCATTGAGTCGAAAGAGTAATGTTACGTAAACCATGCTAAATTTGAAATGATATCCTTTAAATTTTGATTTTATGAATTTTGGAATGGATTTTTATTGGGTATGCAATTACTCTGTTTGGTTTTAGTTGGTAGTGAAATCATCTCTATTTGACATAATTAATCATGAGTAGAAAAAAGATATTGAGTTATAGAAAAAGGTATAATTGGTTCAGAAGGGTAAGTTACCTTAATTTAACATTGATAGTGAATGTGTTTAGAGGTTTGGAAATAGATTATGTGCTCACAATGACTCATAATAAATGAAATATTTGATATGTGGTGCTCATCATTCTCCATTTTCAGTTCGACCTTAATGTACTAAAATGTACAATGATCATTGGGAGTAATACTTCTAAGATATAATTAAATGAGATATTATAGATATTAATATGAATTATTTGACTTCTCAATAGGTTAAATAAGAATCGAAGTTATTGAATGGGATGACTCATCCTTTTAAAATTTTAAAGAAAAAATGGAAAAATATTTCCATGAATTTGATAGCGGGATTACAAAAAAAATTATCACGGTAATGATGAAATCTATGTTATTATTGATTGATTGAAAAAATATGCTCGTTTTCATCCTATTTGAGACACTCTGTCTCTACATCCACTTTTTCAATTGTATATTAAACAGATTGTCTATTAATATAGAGTTTCTCTCTCTATTGTATTTGATTATCATCTATGGTTATCTTCAAACTTCTAGAAAGGCCTTGATATGTCCTTGGCTACTGAATTATATTTCAGTAAAACTTTTCATATGAAATCAGATGGGTAGTCGGAACAAACAATTTATAAATTTGATGATATTATATGTTCTTGTTAAATGGATTACTGGGGATGTTGGTAATAACATATTCTTTTATTTCAGTTATCATATAAAACGTTTTTAATTCTAGTATATAGGTGGCACTATTTACGACATTATATGGAATCTTGTGTCGTACTCCAGCTTTTTTGGAATTATGTATGAGAATGAATGTTAACAAGAGCATAATTGGTAGAAGAGATGACATAAAAACATCTAGTCTTTCATAATCATATGATTACATCTCTGAGAAGAAATAAATATTGTGCCGATAACTAGAGGATCGTTCTTTCGAGGTATGGGATCATGTATTTCTCAATATTTTTCCATGGAAATTTTTGATTCATTTTGGTAAGAAGGGAAAGATGAGTCTGAGGTTCATTGGACCCTATAAAATCCCAGATAATGTTTGATTAGTTTCTTACAGGGTGGTTTTTACTCTATATTTATCCCGGGTACTCAATGTTTTTTATGTTTCAATAATGAGAAAATATTTATCGGATCCACCTAATGTTTGGAGACTAGAGTTAGATCAGTTGGAAAAGTATATTTTTATGAGGAACTACCAATGTTGATTCTTGACCACATTGAGAAAGTGTTGCTGAAAGATGTTTTTTATCAAGTAATTTTTTTGAATAAATATCATAAGGTTTATAAGGCAACATGGGAGTCTAAAAATGTTATAAGTGACAAATACCTATAATTATTTGATATGTAAAAAAAATTGTGGGGGCATAATTTTCAGAAGAGGGGAATGATGTACCATCCAATGAATTTAAAGAATCATGAATTTTCATATCTAACAATATTTATTAATAAGTTATTAATTTTACATTAAATAAGATACTTTTTTCTATAGCGTAATCAACATGCATCAATGTGTTTCTCTAAAATCTTATGTTCCACACAAAATTGACATATACCGAAAAATAATACAATAATATCATCATTATTTTAAATTGTAGTTAATACCTAACTATTATATTGGATGGAATGAATTGAACTAACTATAATACGATTATACATGTTTATTTAATGTTTTCACATTTATTCAATAAATTATAGAGGATTAAAATTAGAATGAATCCAATTTTAAACATAAAATACTTTTTTATTTTTTAAAGTTCATTTTACCTCTTTTTAATAGAAATCCATTTTGAAATATTGATTTTATCATTGTAATATATTATATTTGAAAAAATAATCTTCTTATTTAGAAAAAAATAATGAAAGTATACATTGGTTGTATTTTTGGTATTTTTCTGATGAAATGTATACTTTAAGGAATTGTGAAAAATTCTACATTTTAATTCAAAACTTATTTTTTATCAAATTTATTTATAAAGATAGATTGTAATTTTATTTTTTTTAAATTTTAATTGGATTATGACTTAATCATATTGACTAATTCCGGTCATTGTAATTAATTTCCCATTGATATTTTACAGAAACATATGTCAATCTTTTAATAGTTATTACTTCTTTAAAACTCGCTTTTTGGTTTTGACAACGAAATTTAAATTTAAACAAATTTCTATAAATTATATGTTTTGAATTTGGAAGAATGGATTTTATATATGGAATCATAAGCTATAAATTTTCTAAATAGATACCTTTTTATTTTATACATTTCAAATATCAACTTCATTAATTATTTTTTTACCATGGTCAAAGGATAAATCTTGTAAAAAATGGTAAAATGAATAATTTATTAATATTTATCTATCCTAACATGTGTTAAAATCCTATTCGATGAGATATATATGATCATGGGCATCCTTGTGTCTATTTTGGGACACCATAGAGTCACATGGGTTTGATAATGACCTGTTATTATAATTAATTTAATGTAAACAAAAATATAACATAAAATTTTATCGTTTAACAAAAAAAATTATATGGGGTTATGTATGTGATATATTCAACTATATATATTTATTTGAAATATAAAAATATTTCCAAAAAGTAGATATTTTATTTATAATTTTTAGATATTAAATAAATAACTTTATTTACGACACAATGATTATACAGTGATTCCTTCATTAATACATGATTTAAATAAATGATATTATAAATATTAAAATAAATATTATTTGAAATAATTAATTTCATCCATGTATACTCTAGGAGAATATTCCATGCTAGGGTTGATTATGTGGTTTTTTAAATGGAATCAAAATGATTTTAATTTAAAAAAATGTAAATTATGAATACTGTGCAAAATATTCTTAATTCATAATATAAAATATAAAATAGTTCATTAAATGATATTAAATTCATAAAAATATCTATTTCATAAAAATGGTTAAGATAAGTAAAAATATTTCATAAATGACTTTTTTTGGTCATTTGACTTGATATAGTAATTTCATTAACCTACAATTTGTAAATACCTTGAAATAACTATAAGATTAGAAAGTGTAAATTAAGGGTTAAACCAAAAAGATAAGGATAAAAAATATTTAAAAACTCCTTAAAATTATTGGAAAATGGTTATTCAAACAAAAATCATCTTATATTTGAATAAAATATTTTTTGGTATTTTGGTAATGGAATTTGAATTTATAATAAAATAATATTTCATGAAATTTCTAATGTGCCCATACTCCCTCATATAAAATTTCATCCCTCTATCTAATTAATCAAATCTCTCAAGCCCCTTGGATCATCCATAATCTACTCAAATTAACTCCCAGAACCCCTCCCTCCCTCCTATAATCAATATATTTTGAAGAAGGTAACACAAGAAATCCTTTTTGCTCAACAAAAAAGAAGTTACACAATAAAGAGGAATAAAAATAATGAACATGACAAGTTGGAAAAGATATAATGGAATTGGTCTCAATATCCTTTTGATGATGAATATTTTTCTAATATACATTTCATTTATATATAAGGTATATAATAAACCCCTTTTACTTTTAATTCCTTCAATGGGAATTTTGTTCTATGAAGTGTCTTACTAAATAACAAAAAATGAATGTTTTTAACATATGCAGTGACAACGAATACTCCACCGCTGTAACCATTATTTGATATTTGGCATCCTCTAAAAGCTATGATTTATTATAAATGAAAATAAATCCCATATTCATTTTTCTGTGTATTGGTATTGTAATTGATTTTGATTGTGGATTTACTATTGTAATATCTTGAAATAATCTCTTCTGGTTTCAAATGTAATTTTATTAGTGAAATATTTATATTTGAAATATTTTATGTTTTATGATTATATAATGGTACATGTAAATTGGATGGGTGGTTACGTGGTAAACCAATTATGGGTGGTTAAGTTATATAAAAAATAACGGTGGATTCCGTTATGAACCATGGACTAGCTGTAGAGACCCAAAGCCTGACGTACATGGACATTACATTACTTTTGTGGAATACTTAGTAAATAGAAAAAACACACAGATAAGGACCGTAATAGTTTAGTGTCTTTGGATACTCGGAATATAATCTTCTAATCGTGGTGAAAGATCTTCAACATCTCCCATAAAGATCTTCTTTTTTTTAAACATAAATCCTTTCTTTATGTTTGGGGAAAAACATAAAAGGGTGATCTCAAATGCTCAGTAAGGGTAAACAAAAGAAATATCAATCACGTCATATTCATAAGAACATATCTTTTGGAAATATTAACCTGCAAAATAGATCATAATTTCATAACATGGGATAAATCATAGTAGTGAAACGTAATCCCAATAATCATAACATAAAACATGAAACATTGTGGCATACACACATAATCCTAGAGAATCATTTCTTATTAGTCAAGACTCGTTTCCAAGACTATCTTAGTAGACAAAGTCCCTTTCTGATCCGAGTTCACTCCTTGTTTCAGTCCTGTTTCACTGAACCGGTATAACCTACCATTCCAGCCATGTCTATCTCATGAGATATAAAATCATTACCCAATGCATTGGAGGGAGATATAGTTCCCACCAATCTCATGAAGAAAACCATTCTTATGTGTGCCACAAAAATCATAAACAATACATCATAGCATAACCTATGTAATATAAATGGGAATCTTATATATTGTGACATCATAAAACAATTCATATAAGATAAAGGAATTCATAAAAATAATTCCATTATAATATAATCAAATCAATGTAATAATAGGGATAGAAACAAAACCCTTTATTATCCTAGATGGAAAATAATTTTGATAAAACACATGAACTCCATTCTTGAGAAAAAATATCCTTTATACTTCAAAAACACTTTTCCTTTCTTAACATTTCATAAAATTTTAAACTAAAAGAAGTTGATTAAAAATAAACATGATAACTTGTAAAGGAAGATTCTTGGAAATATTTTTTTTAAAAGTACCTCGTAACATAAACAAAAGAATGATTCCTTACATACCATGTAGTAAAAGTCAAAAGTGGGTAAAAAGGACTTTAAACATACATGAAACCATTTTTATGAAACATGGACATGGATGATAACAATAACCCCAATAAATAATTACGAATAAGAAATCTTGGATAAAAATGAGATTTTCAAAATTATCCCTTAACTTAGGTACTATTTGCTTCATAAGTGTCCAAACCTCCTGTATAATGATTTAAATAATGTCATTGACTTAATACAGAATCATATTAATTGTTATGATATCATATATGGTTTACTTATGACTTTATATTACCCGTACTTTTGTAAATTCAATGTTAAAGAGCGTTTTGGGTAAAATTGTTTCATTTGTCGTCCGTGTTTTGACTTGTAATTATTCATATGATTACTTAGATCATGATTGCTTAATTCCAGAATATAAAACATGATTTATATATAATATATATTCAATATATATATATATAATAAATCAGTAAATGGAAAGAAATACACCGTTCATGGAGATGGTAGGTCGTATGTACGCATGAACGCCTTTTTCGTTTCCTTATTGAGTTGAATGGAATTAAGTAGATGAAATACATATATATACACATAAATCCAGTATCATTATTATGTCATATATTTCATGATTACTTATTTTATATACTTTATAATCATTCATGAATGGTTAAAGTGGAGAATGAATCTCATCGTGTTGTGGAGACGGTAGTCCGTACGTACGCACGAGTGATGATATCGTTCTCATGATCGTGGGACTGTATTGGAGTGTATGTATACTATTTCAAAATCATTATCAATTTAAAGTAATCACATATAGTTATTATTTACACCATTATACCCATCCAAGTAAGGAGGTGGTGGAAAATAGATTTCACCACGGCGTGGAGACGGTATTCCGTACGTACGCACGCGTGGTGATTTAATTTTCCGTAGGATGGATAGATGGTGAAATAGGTTTGTTTCATACTTATAATAACATATCAGTATATGAGTAATACTGATGTTATTACTTCATAATGAAACAACTAAATAAGAATAAGTGGAAGAAGAAATAACGATGAAAGAATCGGTAATGGAAATTACCTCTTCTTTGAAGCGCCTCTTTGAGACCTCCTCATAGGGCACTAAAATTGGTCTTTTAGGAACACCAATAACTCTAGGATGTTTCTAGGGAAGTGGAGAAGGGAATTTGGCAGGGGTTTTCCGATCTTTAAGGCTCAAAGTTGCATGAGGAAGAGAGGGAGGAGGTGCCCTTTTATAAGGGAGGAGAGGGGCACCTTTGGAATAACAAAAAATAATATTTTATTATAAATCAAAATTCGGTTATAAATAGCTCCAAATTGACTTATTTCGAAGCTAAAGCAGGGATGGGTCGAAACCCTCTCATCGAATATAATTTAGACAAGTTTAGGTTCCTATTTAAATCTTATCATTTAGATTTAACATTAAGTAAAATAATTTTACTTTTACCGTATCTTCTTGTGTTCTTATACTATAAGTTTAATAAACTTACTATATAAAGCCAAAAGAACCCCAAGTTGTTTATTATTAATATATATAACCTTATATATGTCATTTGGACGAACCATAGATTTTTATGAATAAAATAACAATTAATAATATAATATTGTTTTTAAAAACTATTTTATATCAATTTTGACACTATTTAGTAATTGATTTTTGTGAAACTAATAACAGAATGATAAGTTCTCAAAAAGTTAATTAAATCAATACTAACATGTCATATTAACCTATAAAATTAGTGTAACTCATAAAAAGTCTCAAATTATATTTATTTGGGTATTTATAATATCAATTATTCCAATTTTTCACTATTATGGTAATTACTGCATCATCATTGTGTCATAAATAAATTAAATTATTTAATGTCTAAAAATTATAAATAAAATATAATTATGTAGGAAATTTTATTATATTTATAATTAATATTTACAATCTAATTTATCTTATGTATAACTCTATATTAAAAATGTTTTAGTAAATAAACATTGATTTTAATTCTTTTAACTCTTCTTTGAATTAAATAATAATAAATATCCTAATCTAATCCATGTGGGCCTAAATAGTCATATTTTATTCCTATGGTTGTTTTTGGTCGAATTACACTTATCCAATAGAATTAGGACATGTGTTAGGGTAATAATAATATCATTTTTACCTTTAATTACCCAATTTACTTTTAACCGTGGTAAAAAAAGTAAAAAGTTACTATTCATAAAAAATTATTTTCATCTCATTGAACCACATTTTAGTCCTTGATATTAACCGTGTCTCTTAGATTTTCAAAATTCCACTCACAGAAGTTTTATAAAAAATTCAGTTTTTTTAACTACCACATAGTGGTTTCATTATTCATCAAAAATTTAAAGTTTTCAGAAAAATACCAAATATTAGGCCTAAGATATATTTGATATTATGAAATCAAAAATGATGTATATTTTACCAAATTCAAAACATATCAGTTTTATTAATTAATTTAAAAATTAATTCCTGTCGTCAAAACAAATAGCTTGTTCTTAAGAGATAATAACTATCAAAAGATTTACAGTTGTTTTTGTCTGGTTTAAATGCGAAATTACATCCAATAACCAATATTGAATTAAATTGTAAAAATATATTCTAAATATACTTTAAAACCAATCAAATTAATAATTTATCACTATTAATTATTTCCATTAAAAAGGTTGTTTTAAACTAAAATTTAGTAATTTTCACTATTCATCAGAAAATGAAAGTTAACAGAAAAGTACGAAAATTTCACCCTAAGCTAATTTCGATATTCTGAATCCAGAAATGAAATCCATTTTGAAAAAAAAATATTTACAAAAATTCAAAAATTGGTTATTACTATTTAGAACGGCTAGTTTTAATAATAATTTAATAGCATATTGTTGTTTAGTGAAACTCTGTATTGCGTACTACACACGCTATCGAGGAAGGTCGTGATTGCGTGTAATGCAAGGAAAGTCAAGGATGCATGTTGTGCAATCTACTTTTGGTGTAGTGTACAACAAAAGACATTAATAAAATTAAAAGAATATTTTTCATCAAATCTCAGGGTGTTACATTCTACCCTCTTTAAAATGAATTTCGCCCTCGAAATTCGTCGAGGTTATAAATGGTTTAATAGTCGAAAGTTTGTTTAATAGAAACCCACATCATAAGAAGGAATACCAAAAACAATCTTTAAAAAACAAAAGTATGAAATGTAATGGTTACCCAAATAAACTAATCATTGGGTTTCCACATAGATGAAAATATGGATATGGAAGAGAAATTTAATCATCATGTTCTGATGGAGAGTGGTAGAGAACATGGCTATGGAAAAGCCAGCAATCACAAAGCCATAAATTTGTGATGATCTAGGGTACCATCTGATTCATTGGATATAAGGGCACTAGGACAACATTTTTTTGGTTTTCATGATCATTTCCCTAAAGTTGAAGATTTTGAATTAGAATAAATACATACTTTATTTTGGAACAATCTCACTGTTGTCCGTGCTTTGAACAATTTCCACTTCATCTCTTATGGAAATGAAGTTGAATTTGTTATTCATGAAGTTTTAATAGATCATGTGATAGAATGATGGGTCATTCCATCTGTTTCAAAGAAAAGGTTAGCAAAAGTTATCAAATATACATAAGTCCATCTATCGTATATCATTCTAAAATGGACATATACTTCATCTATAATACCACATAATAAAATAAAACTATTTTATACTAACCAGGGACTTCCTGTAGGCCAGTGGTTGGTGATAAAGGACAACCGCACTTCAGTTGTGGGTTTAATTCCCACAGCCTTGTCTAATGCGATGGGTTGTCGTCCGTCCTGCAGGTTGTCCATTTTCTAAAACTACATTACTATAACATCACATAAATAATATCAAAAGTTCTATCTTTAAACAATACTAACTTATGTCCAACATAATCCCTTCCATTCTTTAGACTTATCTAAAATACTTCAGTCCAAGCTCATAATATAACGAAAATGATTACTTGAAATGTCATCAACCAAGCATGTGAATACCATCATTTATCCCTCATATATCTTATTGGTCACATTCCAATCATGTGAATACCTTAATCATGTATTATCTTGAAAAATAAATACCCATTAAACCTTAGTGAAAACATGAATGCCGTCAATAGTTAACTCATTCCACATACCAAAATCCTCAAAATTCTATATACTCCAACCATGATATCACTTAGTCATTATATCAATCATGAGCTCATGAATAATGTCAAATATTTCATTTTTTCGTTTTCCCTTCATTATGCGCATATCATCTTTCTTTTTCCAAAACTATCTCAATCACTTTCCATGGTTATCGGTACCATAAAATTATTGAAAACCACAATAGACCAATACATAAATATTCCAATATTCCACGATACTATATACAACATTAGTTTGGAATCCCATTACATAAACACTTAATCATTCCACCACATCGTTTCCATATTCAACATCGCCAATAGTGATCGCATGTGACTTCCCTTTGTCCTTTTACTTAAGTGGTTGCTCATGTCGATCATCATTAACCCTTGAATTAGGGAATTTATTAGTATACTGCCCTATTTCCTTGCACTTGAAACATTGAAGTGTAGTAGGTTCATTCTGTGTATCCCTTCCTTTGTTTGCATCATTAGACATCTTCTTCCCATCATTTTGGCATTAAAATGCCCGATGACCTTACTTTCCACATTTGAAACATTTACTTGTCCCTTTAAGACAATCTCCACCATGCTTCTTTCCACACTTTGAGCATAAGGAAGCATTCATCTTCTTTTCACCATTATTCTGAGATTTCTCCTTGAAATACATCTTTTGTTTCTTGTCAAAACTATGAGATGCATAAGTAACACCAACTTCAATTTCTACCTTCATGGCACAACGCACAATTTCTTCATAGATACTAAAGTCTCTTATAGCTAATGCCCTTCGAAGATTTGGTTTTAAGCCACTGAAGAATCGATTTACTTTACTTTCAGGTTGGATGATAAATCCAGATGCATACCTTGCAAGCCTTGTAAAATTCGCTTCGTATATACCAAAAGATTCATCATTCTTTTTCTTTAGTTCAAGAAACTCTTTCTCCGTATTTGATCGAAGAATACGAGGTAAGTACTTATTGAAAAATAAGTTCTTGAACTCGTCCCGTTCCATGGACTCAATTTCATCTCTTTTTCTCGTATTATTGATAAGATTCCACCATTGATCAGCATCACCTTCCAAATGATACACTGCTAAGATGAATTTATCATGTTCAGAACATTGAAGAACTGAAAATATCTTTTCAGTAGTACTACTCCATTGTTCAGCAACAAGTGGATCAGAAGACCCACTGAAAGAAGGTGGATGTTGCCTCATGAAGGACTCAATATAATATTGTTCCCTTCTCTACTCATTTGGAAGTCCATAATGATTCATAGCTTGTGTAAGTATAGCAATAAGATTTTTCACTCCATCTCCAATAACATTTGTTTGTTCAGGAGGTCAATCAATGCATTGTCCATTATAATGATCAACACGGTTCCTTCGGGTTCCAGACATCGTCTATAACCCAAAAAGAATTGTGTTAGAGGAAAAAAATCACGCTAGGGAAAAAAAATATAATAAGGGGGGAGTAATTTCAATATCTAACATCTTGGGTTACCGTAATTCTAGTACTATAACTTATACTTATACTTAACCTTAGGGGCATCCCTAGACATACCTTAGAAATATCTCTAGGGATCTCACTAAAGTTCTTGCATCCTAGTTTCCAAAGGATGACTAAACATTTCCTCTGATACCAACTGTAGAGACCCAAAGCCTGACGTACATGGACATTACATTACTTTTTCTGAATACATAGTACATAGGAAAAACACACACACAAGGACCGTAATAGTTTAGTGTCTATCTAAACTCGGAATATAATCTTCTAATCGTGGTGAATGATCTTCAACATCTCCCAAAAAGATCTTCTTTTTTTTAAACCTAAATCCTTTCTTTATGTCCTGGGGAAAAAACATAAAAGGGTGAGATCAAATGCTCAGTAAGGGTAAACAAAAGAAATATTAATCACGTCATATCCATAAGAACATATCTTTTGGAAATATTAACCTACAAAAGAGATCATAATTTCATAAATGGGATAAATCATAGTAGTGAAATGTAATCCAAATAATCATAATATAAAACATTAAACATTTTGGCATACACACATAATCATAGAGAATCATTTCTTATTAGTCAAGACTCATTGCCAAGACTATCTTAGTGGACAAAGTCCCTTTCTGAGCCGAGTTCACTCCTCATTTCAGTCCTGTTTCACTGAACCGGTATAACCTACCGTTCCAGCCATGTCTATCTCATGAGATATAAAATCTTTACCCAATGCATTGGAGGGAGATATAGGTCCCACCCATCTCATAATGAAACCATTCTTATGTGTGCCACAAAAATCATAAACCATACATCATAGCATAACCCATGTAATAAAAATGGGAATCTTAAACATCGTGAAATCATAAAACAATTAATATAAGATAAAGGCATTCTTAAAAATAATTCCATTACAAAATAATCAAATCAATGTAATAATAGGGATAGAAACAGAACCCTTTATTAACATAGATGGAAAATAATTTGATAAAACACTTGAATTCCATTCTTGAGAAAAATATCCTGTCTACTTCAAAAACACATTTCCTTTCTTAACATGTCATAAAATTTTAAAATAAAAGAAGTTGATTAAAAATAAACCTGAAAACTTGTAAAAGAATTTTCTTGGAAATATTTTTTAAAAAAATCCATTCATGCTGTATAAGTTAAAAAAACATTCTTCTCGTACTTTTGTTGGAAAAGAAAAAAAAGTACCTCGTAACATAAACAAAAGAAATATTCCTTACATACCATGTAGTAAAAGTCAAAAGTGGGTAAAAAGGACTTTAAACATACATTAAACCATTTTTAGGAAACATCGACATGGATGATAACAATAACCCCAGTAAATAATTTCCAATAAGCAATCTCGAATAAAAATAAGATTTGAAAAATTATCCCTTACCTTACGTCCAATTTGCTTCGTAAGTGTCCAAACCTCCTGCATAATGACTTATATAATGTCATTGACATATTATAGAATCATATGAATTGTTATGATATCATATATGGTTCACTTATGACTTTATATTACCCGTTCTATTGTAAATTCCATGTTAAAGAGCGTTTTGGGTAAAATTGTTTCATTTGTCGTCCGTGTTTTGACTTGAAATTATTCATATAATTACTTAGATCATGATTACTTAATTATAGAATATAAAACTTTATTTATATATAATATATATTCAGAATATACATATATATAATAAATCAGTAAATGGAAAGAAATACACCGTTTATGGAAACGGTAGGCCGTACGTACGCATGAACGCTGTTTTCGTTTCCTTATTGAGTTGAATGGAATTAAGTAGATGACATAGATATATATACACATAAATCCATTATCATTATTATGACATATATTTCATGATTACTTATTATATATACTTTATAATCATTCATGAATGGTTAAAGTGGATAATGAATCGCATCACGTCGTGGAGACGGTAGTCCGTACGTACTCACGAGCGATGATATCATTCTCATGATCGTGGGAATGTATTGGAGTGTATGTATACTATTTAAGAATCAATATCACTTTAATGTAATCATATATTGTTATTATTTACACCATTATACCCATCCAAGTAAGGTGGTGGTGGAAAATAGATTTCACCACGGCGTGGAGATGGTATTCCGTACGTACGCAAGCGCGGTGATTTCATTTTCCGTAGGATGGATAGATGGTGAAATAGGGTTGTTTCATAATTATAATAACATATTAGTATATGAGTGATACTAATGTTATTACTTCATAATGAAACAACTAAAGAATAAGAAGTGGAAGAAGAAATAATGATGAAAGAATCGGTAACGAAAATTACCTCTTCTTTGAAGCGCCTCTTTGAGACCTCATCTTAGGGAACTAAAATTGGACTTTGAGAAAGACCAGAAACTGTAGGATGTTTCTAGGGAAGTGGAGAAGGGAATTTTTCAGGGGTTGGCTGAGCGTAACGGATCAATGTGGTGTGAGGAAGAGAGGGAGGAGGTGCACTTTTATAAAGGAGGAGAGGGGCACCTTTGGAATAACTAAAAATATTATTTTATTACAAATCACAATTCGATTTTAAATAGCTCCAAATTGATTTATTTCGAAGCTAAGGTGGGGATGGGTCTAAATCCTCTCATCCGATAGAATTTAGAGAAGTTTAGGTTCCTATTTTAACCTTATAATTTAGATTTAACATTAAGTAAAATAATTTTACTTTTACCGTGTCTTATTGTGTTCTTATACTATAAGGTTAATAAACATACTATTAGAAGCCAAAAGAACCCCAAGATGTTAATTATTTATATAAATAACCTTATATAATTAATTTTTCCGAACCTTATATTTTTAGAATAATTTAACAATTAATAATATAATATTTTTTTAAAAAACTATTTTATGTCAATTTTGACACTATTTAGTAATTGATTTTTTTTAAAATCATAACAAAATGATTAGTTCGAAAAAAGATAATTAAATCAATACTAACATGTCATATTAACCTAGAAAATTAGTGTAATTCATTAATAGTCTCAAATTATATTTATTTGGGTATTTATAGTATTTAATTATTCTAATTTTTCACTATTATGGTAATTACTACATCATCATCGTGTCATAAATAAATTAAATTATCTAATGTCTAAAAATTATAAATAAAATAACATTATGTTGGAAATCTTATTATCTTTCTAATTAAAATTTACAATCTAATTTATCTTATATATAACACTATATTAAAAATGTTTTTGTAAATAAACAATGATTTTAAGTCTTTTAACTCTACTTTGAATTAAATAATAATAAATGTCCTAATCTAATCCAAGTGGGCCTAAATGGTCATATTGTATTACTAAGGTTGTTTTTGGTCGAATTTCACTTATCCAATATAATTAGTACATGTGTTAGGGTAATATTAATATCATTTTTACCCATAATTACCCTATTTACTTTTAATCGTGGTAAAAAGAAGTAAGAAGTTACTATTCAACAAAAATTATTTTCATCTCATTGAACCACATTTTAGTCCGTGATATTAACTGTGTCTCTCAGATTTTCGAAATTCCACTCACAGAAGTTTTATGAAAAAATCAGTTTTTTTAACTACCACATAGTGGTTTCAGTATTCATCAAAAATTGAATGTTTTCAGAAAAATACAAACAATTAGGCCTAAGATATATTTGATATTATGAATTCAAAAATGATGTCTATTTTACCAAATTAAAAACATATCAGTCTAATTAATTAATATAAAAATTAATTCCCGTCGTCAAAACAAATAGCGTGTTCTTAAGAGATAATAACTATCAATAGATTGACAGTTGTTTATGTCTGGTTTAAATGGGAAATTACATCCAATAACCAACATTGTATTAAATTGTAAAAATATATTCTAAATATTCTTTAAAACCAATCAAATTAATAATTTATCACTATTAATTATTTCTATTAAAAATGTTGTTTTTAATTAAAATTTAGTAATTTTCACTATTCATCCGAAAAATGAAATTTATCCGAAAAGTACTAAAATTTCACCCTAAGCTAATTCCGATATTCCGAATCCAGAAATGAAGTCGATTTTGAAAAATAAAAATTACAAAATTTCAAAAAGTGGTTATAACTATTCATAATGTCAAGTTTTAATAATATTTTAATAGCATATCGTTGTTTAGTGAAACTCGGTATTGCGTACTACACACGCTATCAAGGAAGGTCGCAATTGCGTGTAATGCAAGGCAAGTCAAGGATGCGTATTGTGTATGCTCCTTTTGGTGTAGCATACAACACAAGACATTAATGTAATTAAAAGAATATTCTTCATAAAATCTCGGGGTGTTACACTGGCGGTTACGTTTTAACATATAATGCATTGGGTTTGGAAGTCGACTTTATGACTATTCCATTTAGTGTTTTTTGTTGAAGTCAATTATATGGTTATTCTCTATATGTATGTTGTTTTCAAAAGTTATCTCATTATGTTCTATGTTTCTTTATATGGGATTTATTGTAATATTTTGGTTACAAAATGTGTACGCAATGAGTTTATATAAATGAAGTATATTTACTACTTATTAATGGTGAAAAGTAGTAATTTATGATAATGTATTCCTGATTTTCATATATTCCATTAGCTAAATTTTTTCATTATTTGAGTATCCCTTATTGACATTTTTATTCTTATACCATATTCTGAAATATTTTTTACATGACTTAAATAAGAATTCACTCAAGGATGTGATAAAAGAATAGTCATGTAACTAATACATGAAATGAAACATGGTTCATTTTAATAATTTTTTGGTTTATGAAAAAAGGATAGTGAGTAGAAGTGTCTATTTGTAATATTCTAGTTGTTAGTTATATTTTATTACAAAATACTCTAAATATCTAGCCAAATTATTGACTTATCTCTAGATTATATAATGTTTAATGTTGGGGCCTTATACAAATGCAATGTATATCATTATACACTACTCTAGGAGGTGGATATGGAAGATGTATTATGTTGGTTCATGAGAAAATAGTCTTCCACAAATAAGATCAATTGTTTTCTTTCCCATTTTTGGAATTTTCCTATAGATATAGGTCATAGTATTAATTTAGAAAATGTATTATAATATTAAAGATATTTTGGTTATTATATGAGGATGGTTTGATAATAATTTATTGTGATGATATGGTAACAAATCTATAATGCATTATTCCATAATATACCTTTTATTTAGGTAACATGATTAGGTTTACCCAAAATTCCTTCTTAAGAGAGATTCTTAAAAACACTTTGGACTGTAGTAGTTGATGTTGGTAGTGAGGATGATATTTTGTCTAGTATTTTCAGCACTAAAATTACCTTATAGTTTTTACAATAGAGGGTAGGAGAGAGCCTTTTATTTTTTGGTAAAGGTTATCACTTGGAAACAACATAAAAATTTCCCATGAAATACAAAATGATAATTAATTTCACATTAAAAATCAGTCAATTGAATGTAGATTTTTATTGTTATGGATAATATAGAAATGTTTCAATGTTTAGGTTCATATATAACCCATGTCTTTTTAGATAAACACATATGGTAAAAAAAATTATATTAATCGATGTAACTGATTTGTAAATTTTGGACAATTTATTAAGGTCAATAACTAGGTTGACCATATCAAATAATAAATATTATTAAATTTTCAAATATTGAATCCATTTTTTAAAATTTATTCTTATATGTTGAAATATTTAATTTAAAATTAATCTTGTATGTTACACCCCAAGCTTCCATGGTACGCTCGTCTTTGAATAATAGAGCAGCGTGTGTTGTACGCAACCTCGAGTTCCAACACACTGTGACCAATAAAAGTAGCAGTTATGAATATTAATACCCACTTTTTGAAATTATATAAATTTTCTATTTTAGAATGGACTTCATTTTTAGATTCGGGATATCGAAATTATCCTTTTTTGAATTTTTGATAATTTTCTGAGAACTTCCAATTTTTGATGAATAGTGAAAAATACTTAAAAACAACATTTTTAATCAAAATAATGGATAGTGATAAATAATACAATTAAGTTGTTCTAAAGTGTAATTAGAATATATTTTTACAATTTTATCCAATGGTGGATATTAGAATTCATTTCACTTGGAAATTTGACATAAACAATTGTCAATCTTTTGATTGATATTCTTTCTTAAAAACACGCTATTAGTTGTGACAGAGGAAATTAATTGTTAAATTTATTAATTCAACTTATATGTTTTGAATTTTGTAAAATATACATAATTTTTGAATTAGAATATCAAATATATATTAGGGTGATTTTTTGGTGATGTTCTGAAAAACATCGATTTTTGATGAATAGTGAAACAACTATGTGGTAATTAAAAAAACTAATTTTTTGGTTAAATGAAAATTTACCACCTCTATGATTTGAATTTCCAAAAACCGACATACATCATTGTCATTAGGAATTAAAATTTGGATTAATGGGAATAAAATAATTTTGGGTTAGTAGTAACTTTTATGTTCTATTAATCGCGATTAAAGGTAATTAGTGAAATTTAATATAAAAATTATATTATTAAAATATGTAAATATCATGAAACTTGTCCTACACTTATTGGATGAGTCATTTCCGACCAATAAAATCCATGGGTCATCTTGGGGACCCCATGGATCCACTTGGGTAAGAAATTGACATTAATATCTTTTTATTTAAAGTAAAAAATAAAATTATCACAAACATGTGTTTTTTTACTAAAACAATAATTACATGGGGTTATATAAGTTAACATTTAGACTATAAATATTCATTGGAAAGATAATAATTTTTCATACATAATTATATTTTTAATATAATATTTAGACATTAAATAAATTAAATTTTTTATGACACCATGATGATGCAGCGATTTCTTCATTAATTAAATATTTAAATAAAATGATAAGATAATGTAAAATCTAAAACATAAACTTGTCAAAAACCTATTAGATTGGTATATTGCGAACCATTTTCACCTTATCCTTGAAATATAAAATTGTGGGACCTTTGAAATCCTAAAAGTACTTCATAATAATGTAACATTTCATTACATTCTAAGAGTGCCCCTCTTCTCCTCTTGTAAAAGGCCCCCACCACTACGACCTTATTCACACCTTCAAATCCATTTGGCTCGGACAATCTCTACCCAAATACTCTCTCAAATTCCCTATATTACTCCTAGAATCCTCACTTGGGGAATAATTTTCCCAGGAATCCTTTGGCTCAAATCAAAAAGAGTACATGATTTTAAGGTAATGTCTTCTCTTATGTTATTTTGTATTATTTTTCTTCTCCAACCCCTTAAAATTTTTTATTACTTTATTTTGTATCAACAACAGTATCTAAAATATATGAGGATATTTTTATGATATGTATTCTATTTACACTTACACACACCTCTGTCTAATGGTTAAAGAACATACTGTTTCTGTGGGTGGCAAAATACTGCCTCACGAAACCATGATTGTTCAATATTCTTTTAACACCTCTAATGGTAGCCATTATGATAACACTAGTTTTATATATGATATATATTATGTTTTTGTTTTACTTATGATTTTGTATTTTTCATTTATGGCATACCTTTATGATTTCCATTATGGGTAAACACGATAATTTCATTTTAGGAAGTGCGGACTACCGCCCCCTCAAAGTGATTTGAATCGTTAATTCCATATGTGGGATGTATAAAAGATGGACTAAATGATATTATACATGATATTATAGTGGAATTATAGTATAATTTTATTTAATTATAATTTCATTCCATTAAATATGAAATAGAAATGAATGTAGCGTTAATGTGTACGTACGACTAACCGTCTCCATGAACGATGCATTACATTTATTACCTCTAAATGTTATGTAATATTATAAATGCATGTATATAATGGAAATATATGATATATGTGATATCTACATCATGAATCTAATTCTGGATATAATGGATATTTCACCACATGAACAACTTGTAATTATAAGAAGTTTATTTTTGACTCAAGTACCAAAGATCGACAAAACAACCGTTATTAACTTAAATAATTACATAATGTTCATAACATGTTAATAAGTGATATTAATGGAATAATAAAAATGAAAAAGGTTCTAAGAAAGTATAAATTAACTCTAGTTTATTATTGAGGATATTAATGAACGATCGAGTCAAGTCAGACACGAGGTAAGGGAACTTCTTAACCCAATTTCTATTCTTTGAGTTAATCTCCTACATTCAAATTATGTCATGATACTATTATGTCATATCTTGTACATAAACATTATTTATGTGAACTTATATTGAATAAACATAATAGATCTATATTATTTAAAAAAAGATCTTTGAAAGGGACTTCGTCTCAATATCCTTTCATTAAGGCATATTTTGTTTTATACAAAAATTTCCATTATATGGTGTATAAAAACCTTTAACTTTTACTTTTATTCAAAAGGAATATTTTTATACGAAGAGTTTTTACTAAACGAAAAAAGGAATGTTTTGTATTATGTATGCGGTGACAACGACTTATCCACCGTCATGACCATTATATGAGTTTCGAATTCCTCTACAAGCCATACCTATTTTTAAATGAAAAATAAATACCATGTTTTAATTTTATTTTATTTTGGTATTGAAATTGGTTTTGATAATGTTTTTATTATATTAATGTGTTGTATTGATATCTTGTGATTGAAATGCGGAAATGTTATGTTTTATTTATGCATGTTTTATGTGTTATGATAATGTTATGGTTTATGATATGTTTAAACCTATTCATATAAGGAGTACATTGGACTTAATAAGTGACTGGTGGAGCCCGCTATAGCACCTCGATGCATTGGTAGGTCTCATGAGACAAACTAATGTCTTGGCACGAGGCCTTGACAAAATCTTATTCTTAGTCTTGGCACGAGGCCTTGCCTACGTGGATATGATAGTCTGGAAGTATGCATTCCATCATTATGAATGTGGTTATTGATATTGCATGTGATTATTCGACTAGTAGAATAACCATGTGAATAAGTAAATGGAATTATTTCATTTTACCTTTTCCATATTACACTGAAGTTCTTGTTTAAATGGCTTTTGTTTTAGTTATACATTACCTTAAATGTTCATGTTTATTTATGAAAGCTTCCAAAATATTATTATCCATACTGTGCATCTGAGCTCACCCCTTTCAATGTTTTAATATTTTCTAGGATGTGAAGAAGTATTTTATGAATGACTTGCAGGGATAGTCCGAAGGGGATATGAGTGTGGACAATGGAGACCATGTTATAGTAGTTTTCACTTTATGATGTAATGTAACTCATATGAATGTATCTAGTGTTTCCAAGGCTACTAAACTAATCGGTCCTTCGAGACGTGATCTTTTGTGATCATGCCAATGTTACGCAATAATGCACCGACTCTGGGTAACTAGGGTCGGGGCATTACAGTTGGTATCAGAGGCAGTTTAGTACTATCCTTGGAAGACAGATTTAGATAAAATCTGATTAGAGCACATAGACCAGAGATAGAATTTGAGGATTAGTATAGAAGAACTTCCTAGAATTGTGGTATTATAGAATTTTTTTTAGTTTCCTGGGTAATACATCCATTTCAGGATACGAGCAAGTAGAGGCAGCTCTGGCAGAGATGTACCTAGGGGTAATACCCAAAAACACCACTTTGAGCTAGACTCGAACGGGAACTGGTGCACAACAATGGGCCTTAATGCACTCTTGGTTATGACACTCCCGAGGGATATGTTTAGGATAATTCTCATTTTCATTACAAACCACTATAAAGGGTTATGTGTATATACTTCATCAAAGAAAACATTTTTGTGATTATGGATTATATCCATAAATAGTTCAAATTTTTTTAAGTGTTTTGCAAGTTGGTAATTATGTATTTTGATTCATAAAATAATATAGTTTATGCCATTGTTTAGAAATGGCACCTAGAGGGAGGAATGGAAACCATATCAATGCATGCACTCCATGTAGGGATTTCCCTCCTGGTCAAGATAATTACAGTGGAGCTGGAGATACAACTAGTGTTGATCAACTTATCACCATACTGGGACAACTCACTCAGGTTATGAATAGTAACCTTACTCGTATGGAGCACCCTGATCCGCAATGTGGAGGATCAATGTTAGACCGCTTCATGTGGAAACAACCGCCAATATTTAATGGGGGTACAAATCAATTAGTAGCTGAGCAATGGATAAATTTCTTAGAGAAAATATTCCACGCCTTGAGGAGTAGCGAAAGGGAGAAGGTTGTCATGGCAGTTTACCACCTCAATGGAGATTCCGATCAATGGTGGTTGCTGATTCAAAACACAATGGTTGATGAAGAAGTATCAAGTATGGAATGGAGGGAGTTTAAGGAAATTTTCGTAGAAAAATACTTTCCACATGACCATCAAGCAAGTATGGAAAGGAAATTTCTGAGTCTGAGGCCAAAGGAGGATGAGAATGTCGCATAGTATGAGGCCAACTTTACAAGGTTAGCAAGACATTATGATGATTATATACGTAACCCAATAAGTAAGATTGGTCGTTTCATTGATGGGTTAAAACTATTTCTCCATCGACCTTTAGTATCACAATCTTTCTCAACGTACGAAGATATAGTCTCGTGTGCTATCAAGACAGAAAAGGAATTCTCTAAGTCTTATGACAACAAAGTAAAGCAAGAGAAGAAGATAACGGTGGAACAAGAGACAGATAAAGAGAAAAAGGGAAAGAAGGATTTTCCTTTATGCAATAATTGTGGGAAGAATCACCATGGTACTTGCCTAAAAGGAATGGGAATTTGTTTTAAATGTGGAGAAAAAGGTCACCAGGCTCGTGATTTCAAGGGAAAGAAAGAGGCTATCAATGTTGAATTCTACAATTATAGGGAAATGGGGCATTATACAAATTAATGTCCTAATCTTCAGGAAAATTACCTCAGAAAAGTCCAAGGGGTCAAGGACAATATTATGTTGTTACTATAGTTGAAGTGGAATAATTAATGTATCGGTGCTTTTGGAGTCAAGGATTATATTCTGGTTATAAGAATAATGTGATATATATAAGTATTGTACTGAAGTACTTGTTTTTTTCATTATGGTTTTAATATGATGAAGGTAATCATATTTTTATATGTGACAATAAAAGAAACTTTTCTTTTTTTGAGGAATCTGATGATACAATTGATTTTGTAATTTAGAGACCTCTTAGGGAAAGTCAGGATGGAGGTATTTTGGATAACTATAAAGGATGGAATGGAGTAAGTTGAACTTTGTATAGTGTTGTTTAAGGTTAAAACATTTATGAAGAATATTTTTGGAATATTATAATAATATAGTTTTTGGAAAAGGACAACCTGCAGGTTGGGGGATAACTTGTCGCGTCGGACAAAGCTGTAGGAATCAAACCCACAACCAGTGTGTGACAGGCCATTATTACCTAACTCTAGCCTACAGGAAGTCCCATGTTATTACCAAAAAGTTTTCCTAATCTAAATGGTATGTGTTAATATTTGGAACCTTATAAAATTATGATAAATATAATATTTTTGAGTTCTATTACCTTTTGGAGTGAAAGATGGGTTTGTGGTAAAAATTTATTAATAAATGAATATCTACATGACAAGTAAGTATATTTCCTTACGTTATTAGTAAATATCCTAAATAAATTCCTCAACTTTATGAAAGGTAACATAAAACAAAAATTCTTTCAGGTAACTTTTCCAATTGGGGAATCAATGACCGTTTAACGAATAACATGTTTGTGATTTTTTTGTAGTTAACTTTCTCTTAGTCCTCTTTTATACAACACTCCATCAGACCTTGATGGTTTTTTCCCTCCATATCCATATTTTCATATAATCAAAGTATGGGATATCTCGGGTGACCTTTGTACTTATCTTTATTTCTTTTTAAGTTATATATTTATTAACACTATTTCCGGTGTAGATTTTCCACAATGGTATTTTAAAATTTCGACCATTTCTTTTCAAAGAAAAATTTTAAATTGCGAGGATCCAATTTATTGAAAGAGGGGAGAATGTAACACCGCAAGCTTCCATGGTGTGCTCCTCTTTGAATAATAGAGCAGCGTGTGTTGTACGAAACCTCGAGTTTTAACACATCGCGACCAATAAAAGTAGTAGTTATGAATAGTAATATCCATTTTTTGAAATTATATAAATTTTATATTTCAAAATGTACATCATTTTTGGATTCGGAATATCGAAATTATCCTATGTTGAATTTTTGGTATTTTTCTGAGAACTTCTAATTTTTGATGAATAGTGAAAAATACATAAAGCCAACTTTTATAATAAAAGTAATTTATTAGATTATATTATTACCATTTTATCCAATGGTGGTCATTAGAATTAATTTCACTTTGAAATTGGACATAAATAATAGTCAATATTTTGATTGATATTCTTTATTAAAAACACGCATTTCTTTTGACAGTGGGAATTAATTATTAAATCAAATAATTCAAATTATATTTTTTTAATTTTATAAAATAGACCTAAATTTTTAATTAGGAATATCAAATATAGATTATGGTTAATTTTAGGTGTTTTTCTGAAAAACTTCGATTTTTGATGAATAGTGAAACCACTAAGTGGTAGTTAGAAAAATGATTTTTCGCTTAAATGAAAATTTTCCACCCCTGTGATTTGAATTTCCAAAATCCTACATACATAATTGTCATTAGTAAGTAAAATGTGGATCAATTGGATTAAAATAATATTTTGTGAGTAGTAACTTTTAAGTTCTATTAATCACGATTAAAGGTAATTAGTGAAATTTAAGGTAAAAATGATATCATAAAAATATGAAAATATCATGACACATTTCATAACCTTATTGGATGAGTAATGGATGACCAATAAAATCCATGGGTAAACTTGGGGACCCCATGGAGACACATGGATAAGAAAATGACATTAATAACTTTTTATTTAAAGTTAAAATAAAATTACAACAAACATGTATTGTTTTACTAAAACAATTATTACATGGGGTTATATAAGTTAAATTTTCGAATATAAATATTCATTGGAAATATAAAAAGATTTCCTACATCATTATATTTTTTTTATAATTTTTAGACATTAAATAAATTAAAAATTTTATGACACCATGATGATGCAGCGATTACCTCATTAATTAATGATTTAAATAAAGTGAAACGATAATGTAAAATATAAGACATACACTAGTAAGAAACCAATTGTATGGGAATATTTCTAACCCTTATCACCTTATCCTTTAAATATATAATTTTGGGACATTTTAAATTCGAAATGTACTTCATAATAATGTACCATTTCATTACCTTCTAAGAGTGCCCCTCTTCTCCTCTTATAAAAGGACCCCACCACTACCACCTTATTCACACCGTCAAAGCCATTTGGATCGGCCAAAATCTGACAAAATACTCTCTCAACATCCCTATATTACTCATATAAGCCTCACATTGGGAAGAATTCTTCCAAAGGAAGCCTTTGGCTAAAATCAGAAAAGTTACCAGATTTTAAGGTAATGTCTTCTCTTATGTTCATTTGTTTTATTTTGCTTCTCCAACCCCTTAGCATATTTTTATTAATTTATTTTGTAACAACTCCAGTATCTAAAATATACTAGGATGTTTTTTTGATAAGGATTTTATTTACACATACACACACCTTCGTATAATGGTTAAAGAACACACTGTTTCTGTGGGTGGTGAAATACAGCCTCATGAAACGATGATTGTAAAATTTTCTTTTAACACCTATAATGGTGGACTTTATAATGAATCTATTTTTATATATGATATATATTATTTTTTTGTTTTCCTTATGATTCTGTATTTTTTATTTCTTTCATACCATTATGATTTCCATTATGGGTAAACGCGATAATTTCATTTTAGGAAGTGAGGACAACCGCCCCCTCAAAGTGATTTGAATCGTTAATGCCATATGTGGGATGTATAAAGGATGGATTAAATGATATTATACATGATATTATACTGGAATTATATTATAAATTTATATAATTATTATTTCATTCCATTAAATACGAAATAGAAATGAAATTAGTGTTCATGCGTACGTACGACTTACCATCTCCATGAACGGTGCATTTCATTTCTTACCTCTAAATGTGATGTAATATTATAAATTCATGTATATATTGGATATATATATGATATATTTGATATCTACATCATGTATCTAATTCTGGATATAATGGATATTTTACCACATGAACAACTTGTAGTTATAAGAAGTTTATTTTTGACTCAAGTACCAAAGATCGACAAAATGACCGTTATTAACATAAATAATTACATAATGTTCATAACAAGATAATAAGTGATATAAAAGGAATAATTAACATGAAAAAGGTTCTTAAAAAATTAGAAATTAAATCTGGTTTATTATTATGGAGATTAATGAACGATCGAGTCAAGTCAGACACGATGAAAGGGAACTTCTTAACCTAATTTCTGTTCTTTGGGTTAATCTTCTACTTTCAAATTATGTCATGATATTATTATTTCTTATCTTGTATTTGTACTTTCTTTATATGAACTTATATTTAATACACATAATAGATCTATTTTATTTGAAAAATGATCATTGTAAGGGACATCGTCTCAATATCCTTTCATTGAGGCATATTTTGTTTTATACACAACTTTCGTTTATACGATGTATAAACCCCTTTGACTTTTAAATTTATTCAAAAGGAATATTTTTATACAAATAATTTTTACTAAATGAAAAAAGGAATGTTTTGTCTAACGTATTCGTCGACAATGACTTCTCTGCGACCGTGACCATTTTTTGAGTTTCGGCTTCCTCTACAAGCCATATATTTTTTTAAATGAAAACTAAATACCAAGTTTTAATTTTATTTTTTTTTGGTATTGAAAATGGTTTTGATAATGATTTTATTATATCAATGTGTTGTATTGGTATCTTGTGATTTAAATGTGGAAATGTTATGTATCCTTTATGCATGTTTTATGTGTTACGATTATGTTATGGTTTATGATATGTTTAAACCTGTTCATATGAGGAATGCATTGGACTTAATAAGTGACCGGTGGAGCCCAATATAACTTCTCGATGCATCGGTAGGTCTCATGAGACAAAATAGTTTCTTGGAATGAGGCCTTGAAAAAATCCTATTTGTAGTCTTGGAACAAGGCCTTGGCTACTTAGTTATGATAGTCTGGCATTATTCATTCCATCATTATGAAAGTGGTTATTGATATTTCATGTGATTATTTGATTAGTAGAACAACCATGTGAACAAGTAAATGGAATTATTTCATTTTTATTTTTCCATATTACGCTGAAGTTCACGTTTAAAAGGCTTTTTTTTAGTTATACATTGCCTTAAATGTTTGTGTTTATTTATGAATGCTTCCGCAGTATTGTTATCCTTACTGAGCATCTGAGCTCAACCCTTTCATTGTATTAATATTTTCTAGGATGTGAAGAATTATTTTATGAATGACTAGCAGGGATAGTCCGAAGGGGATATGAGTGTGTACTATGGAGACCATGTTATTGTAGTTTTTCACTTTATAATGTAATGAAACTTTTATGAATGTATCTAGTGTTTCCAAGGCTACTAAACTAATTATTCATTCAAGACATGATATTTTTTGATCATGCCCATATTACACAATAATGCACCGACTCTGGGTAACTGGGGTCGGGGCGTTACATTGTAGATGTGAAAAGAAACACGGGATTTAAAGAGAAAATGTTCAAAATTTTAAAAAATAAAAGAAACAAAATATATTATGAAAATGACTCAAATTACCTGAATAAGATTAATATATTTATTATTGATTTAATTTAAATATAATAACCTTTTTAAATAGTTTTGATGTTTTTATTAGTCATATTAGAAATAAAATTGCCTAATAAAACTTATTATTTTCACTATTCGTCAAAAAATGCCCCTTCTGAAAGAATTCTCAAAAATAGACCATTAGGTAATTTTAATATTCTGATTTAAAAAATTAAATATATTTTTTTAGACAAACGTTGAAAATTCTTACTATGAAAATTTTAATTTATGTTCATAAAATCAAATAAAACTAGTTTTTAGAAAATGTATAGTTATTTAGAACAATATTGGATTAAATCATACAAATTTTCAATATTTAATTTTGAAAATTTTTCTGAATATATAGTATATATATTGAATTTAAATTATTCATGAATTTCTATTTATTAAATTTATTTTGATAAAACATGTTTTTGAAAAAAAAATATTTCCAAAAAAATATTTCCTTTATTTTCATGTGGGGTTTTTGTTTATTACAAATTAATTTCTCACCATGTAACACATTATATATAAAATTTTAAGCCATATATTTAAATAATTATATTAATCTTATTGATTCCGATTTTTCAAATTCCTAGGTGATAATTATCACATTAAATCATATTATTTTAATTGTATGTTAAGTTTCGTATATATTCATTATTGCGTGTAATTCAGGATAAAAAAGAAGTTGTAGGTAATGAAAAATAAATATAATGATTCATGTAACCCAATATAAACTCAATGTTCTATGTAAAAAATGTAAAATATATTAAATTTATTTGATAATAAAATTCAAAAAATATTCTGATGTTTGATATTTAAAAATCCAATCCATTGGTTTTGTATTGTGATTTTTAATTGTGATGAAAAATATTTTTAAATGGGGGAGAATTTAATGTCTTGATATTTTTCTATAGAATTATATGTTTGATATAAATCATAATTTTCAAAACCATGAGTAAATGAACAGTGAAATATTTTTATTTTAATGTGACTGTTATAACAAATCCACTATATTTATAGTTATGAATAAGATTAATTAAATTTTGAAATATATACATATAAATTTTATAATCAATAAAAATGTATTGATTAATTAATAGGAATTCAACATTCACATTTTAGTAAATTCGTTTTCTTCTTCATATATATAGTTTCTTCAAACAAAATTAATTTTTTTTTTGATAAATGATATAAATAATTTGTTATATTTATAAACAATACACGATGAAGTAATTATCACTATTTTAATAATATTATGAAAAGGTTATAATTTTGAAATTTAGAAAACATTAAAAAACATTTGATATTTACTGAATAGTGAAAAATACTAATTTTTATTTAAAAATTCTAGTTATTTTAATGAATTTTTTAAATAAAACTTTATCATAGATTCACTATAATATTTAATTTCTTCATTTTTAAGTAAAATAATCCAATTTTGGGTTTTAAATAAAATTCATACATGAATGTATTATAAAAGCAACTTATATTTAAAAATGGGATTTAAAAAAACTCATTGCTAATAACATTTTTTTGGATTATTTTTTTATTATCATCAACCACATATTTTTTTAGAAATCATTCTAAATGAATTAAATATTTTGAATAAGTATTTAAGTATTTGGTATGTTTGTTTTGTTCATTTAATACATTATCAATAGTAATCATAGAAACTTTTTAATCGTTGTAAAGTGTAAATTGGTTAATTAAGAATAATAAATATTATAGGAAGGATTATAAAATGACCATAAACATTTCATTTATTTTATTACATAATTTCATTTTATCCACTATCATCCATACTTTGGTTATACGGTCACTATTTCCATTTTAATGTGATCTTAACCTTTAGAATATATTCTTTAATCAATTGTTAAAATTGGAACACTTTTGTTTTTAGTAAATATAATATTTTTAGCCTATTTTTTAACCAAAGGACATATTAATTTAGAAATATTAATTTTAAATAAAATTTATTTATATTTAACATGGTAATTTATTTTTTATTTTAAGTAAATAAATCATTACCTTAAATGTTTACACAACATGGATGCAATAATTATTCAGTTAATAGAAAAGTCCAAAAATGATATAATGAAATATTTACACTATTATAACAATATATTATTAATTTTATCCTAGAATATTCTAGATTAAAATTATATTTTAGTGATGTATTAACAAATATGGTTCCAATGTTAATTATTGTCTTTATATTATTAAAAACAAAGTTATAATGAGTTCTAAAATTGAAATTAATGATATATTATAATAAATACCATTTAATTAAATAAAATAAAACATAAAAAATCTTGATTTTTGGAATAATAATTAGTATAGAGTTTACAATATCAACCATGGTCCATTAATGGAAGTTTTTCCCATTTAAAGTAGTAATGCTTACCCTCAAATAGAAAAAAACAATGTTGTGATGGTAAGTGTTAAAGGGTATAACGAGGGGTTAAAAAATGATAAAGATAATATTTTGATCAATAAAATGAATAATTATTATTTTACTTTATTAATACATTACAAAATTATTCTTAATTATAAATTAATTTGTTTTTATCCATTGGGAATTAAAAATTAGTTAAATTAATTAATATTATGTGAAATATAATGTAAATCCCTCAACTCTTTTATAAAATGGTATTCCTTATTCACTTTATATTATACTCCATAACACATTTTTTCTCATCCAATGATTACCAAAATCCATTCCTAGAATCACTATGATCTTTATAAATACCATGGTTTAGGCATAAAATGTAATGCCCCGACCCTATAAGCCCAGAGTCTGCGCATTATTACGTATCATTGTCATGATCACAAAACATCATGTCTCGAATGAATGATTAGTTTAGTAGCCTGAAAAGTACTAGACACATTATTATGGTTTACATTACATCTAAAAATAGATAACTAAAACAACGTTGTTTCCATATAAAACACTGATATACCATAGACCATCCCTGCAGGTCAGTCATAATATATTTATTTACATCCTAGAAAAAATAATACATGTAAATGGGTGAGTTCAGATACTCAGTACGAATAATAATATAGCAGACTCTTTCATAAATAAGAATAAACATTTAAGGTAATGTATTAGACTAAAACAAAAGCCTTTTAAACTTGAACTATAGAATAATATGGCAAAGATAAAATCAAATAATTCCATTTACATATTCACATGGATATTATACTACTTAAATAATCACAAGCAATATCAATAACTAGTTTCATAATGATGGAATGCATAATGATCAACATTCATAACCACATTATCATCATAGTGTGCCCAGAGTAAAAATAATATTTTGTCGAGGCCGTGTGCCAAGACACTAGTTTGTCTCATTAGACCTACTGATTCATCGAGGAGCTATAGTGGGCTACACCCGTCACATACTAAGTCAAATTCATTACTCATATGAAAATGTTTAATCATAACATAAACATTCGTATTAATACTACCATATGAAATGTGAATAATTTATCCATAACCCAAGAATGATATAAAAATAACACATTCAGAGTAAAACATATCAAAAAACCTTCAATAAAATATGGTATATTTTTTTCATAATAAATCAACATCTAAGATGTTGAAAATCCATCAATGGATTTTGACGTAGATGAAAATTCTTTTTAAAAAACATTGATAGAAATATACATTTTTCATGAAAACATTTTAAATTCAAAACATTTTGAAAGGATGAAATTTAAATACCTTTTTGATTCAATGTGTCCAATACCACTTTGATACTTTTTAAAATATTTATCATATCAAAACATTCATGTCTATATAGATAAATACTTAAAAACCAATTTGAAAACATGGAAATTAATGAGAATGATTTAGAAGAATAAATTTATAAAACATTTAAAATGATGTTTTAGAAAAGAAATTCCCTTAAAACAATCCCTTTGAAATCGCTTTCATGAAACATGGACATAGATGATAAATATGTCCCAGTAGATACTTCGGTAAAATCAACCTCGGATAATAATGAGATTGTAAAATTAACCCTTACCTTGTACTTTTTGTTTTTCAATGGTAGGTTAACCTCCTGTATAATGGTGAAATAATTGTTATTAAATTATTCTAAAATAATATACAATAATAGGATATCATTAATGATGTTTTATATTGATTTTATAATAATATCATAGTATTATCGTCGTTTCTGGTGTTAACTAATACATTTCCCTTTATATGCTTTGTTATGTAAGTAATTATTGTTATTGATAAGATGTTTCTTATTCATATTCATAATGATATTAAGACATTAAAAATTATCTATAATCATCAAATGAAAATTAGTCTTGAATGGACTACGATGGGGAATGAATCTCATCACGTTCGTGTAGATGGTAATTCGTACGTACGCACAAGCGACAATATCATTCTTTTATTATTAAAATAATATTTAATTGGATGGTATATCTTATATACAGAATAATTATCCTGATATATTTACTATTTAAATCAATTAAACATCATTATTATACCCATCCAAATAATAATTTATTGAAAAACAATTACACGACGATGTAGAGATGGTAAGCCGTATGTACGCAGATATGATGACATGTCATTCAAAGGATGGATTGAATAATTAACATGGTTTTACAAAAAATTTAAAAACATCACAGTATATAAAAGATATTGGGCTTATTATTTTATGATGGAAACCACAAAGAAAGATGAAGTAGAAGAACAAAGTAACTTGAAAGTGGTGATGAAATATTTGACCTCTTCTTCCGGTTCTTCTTTTTGATTTGTCAAAAGGGATCCAAAGGATTGCTTTCTTAATAAAGAAAGGCCTCTAGGACGAATGGAGGACATTTAAGAGGGTATTTGGGACGATTTTGGCTGAGCCAAAAGGCTTTTATGGTATGAATCTGAGTGAAGGGGGAGTGCCCTTTTATAAGAGGGGTGAGGGGCACTGTAGGAAAAGCTTGAAATATTATTTATAATAAAATCATTTCAGGATTATAATTAATGTAAAATTAATTATTTAAAATATATGGTGTAAATGGGTCAAAAAACTCAACCAATAGGTTTTAGAAAGGTTTGGGTCATATTTTATCCTTATCTTTTAGATTTAACTCCTAGTTAAATAGTTTTACATTTACAATGTCTCTTTGTATTTTTATATTATATGGTTAATAAACATATTATATAATTATAAGAGAACCCCAAGGGGTTAATTAATGATACTTATTTCATTATATATGTCTTTTTTCCGATCCTTAGAATTTTTAGAATATAATGTCAATTAATAATTTAATATTTGTTTTAAAAACACTTTGATTTTAATTTTGACACTATTTAGTATTTTGTTTTTTCTGAATTCATAACAGCATTATTACTTCAATAAAAATCAATCTAACCAACCCTAATATGTATTATCAACTTATAAAATTAGTGGAATTCATAAAAAGACTAAAATTATATTTATATGGATATTTATAATATCAATTAATTTAATAATTCATGAATACGGTAATTACTTCATAATCATTGTGTCATAAATGAATTTAATTATTTAATGTCTAAAAAATATAAATAAAATACCATTATGTAGGAAATAGTTTTATCTTTTCAATGAGTATTTATAGTTGAATTTATCTTTTCTGTATCCTTACATAAAAAATGGTTTAGTTATTAAACTTTGAATTTAGCACTTTTAACTATTCTTTGAATTAAATAATAATAAATGTCCTAATATAATCCAAGTGGACCTAAATGATCATATTTTATTATTAAGGTTGTTTTTTGGTAGTATTAAACTTATCCAATAGAATTAGAACATGTTTTAGGGTAATAATAACATCATTTTTACCCATAATAACCCTATTTAATTTTAAACGCGGTAAATAAATGTAAAAAGTTATTATTCACCAAAAAATAATTTTATATCATTGAATGATATTTTACTTACTAATATCAACCGTTTTTCTCAGATTTTCAATATTCAACTCACATATTCATTAAAATTATGTTTTATGTAAATTTGCAAATTCTCATAGGAGGTGGGTAAAAAACGGTAAAAAGTGCAACAAAATTTTAATATATCAAAAAATGTGATAGAATGACTCCAAAGAATTATATTGAACATATATAGGTTATATATATATTTTGAACAAAAATAAATTTAAATAATTAATTAATTATTTAAATAAAAAGTCGATATTAACCAATAACTCATTGTTTCTCACTATTCATAAAAAATTTAATGTTTTCAGAAAATTACAAAATTTTAACCTTAGCTAATTCTGATATTCTGAATTGAATAATCAAGTCTATTTTTTCAATTTTAAAACATAGATGTTTCATTTGTTAATTTAAAGCTAATTCCCATTGAAAAAACAAAAAAGCATGTTTTTTATGAAATAATAACTAAGAAAAGATTGATACTTGTTTATGTTAAATTTAAATGTGATATTATTTCAATGAATAACATTGGATTAAATGGTAAAAATATAATCTATTTATACTACCAAAACATTAAAATTTATAATTTAACACTACAAATTATTTTGATTAAAAAAGTGGGTTTCAGTTAAAATATAGTATTTTTCACTATTCAGCAAAATATGAATGTTATTAGAAAAACAAAAAAAAATTATTGAAACAAAATTCTTCTGTCTCAATTTTAATGAAAAAGTTCATTTTGTAAAGTTCAATATATAAAATTTTGAAATATTGGATTTAAAAATGGATTTCTATTAAATGGAGGTGAAATTGAATTTTTTTAAAAAGTTCTTCTGTTATCAAAAAAATGAATATGTTTTTTTAATTATGTCTGAGAAACTCATAATTTTGTTCTAAAATTATAAGGATTATATAATGATCAAAATTTAGTTAATACTATTCATAACCTGATTTGAATGGCTAGTTTGGTATGTCATGGTGTGCTTGAACAAAGTGTTACGTGTAGTGTATGTTATTGAATTACTTTGAAGAAGTAACAGACTATGAAATCATGGGGTGTTACATACTTCTCTCCTTCAATAAATTTCTTCCTCGCAATTTGAAATTGTTCTTCAAAAATAAAATGTTGAAAATAGAAAATACTTTTGTGGGAAAACCCACATCAGAAATTAGATTAATAAAATTTAGTCTTAATAAGAGGAAAAAGGTGAATGAAAAAAGTTACCACCATATTATGATCTCGATTAAGAGAAAATTTGTGGAAATTAAAGACACAAAATTGGAGGAAAAACATAAATATTTATATGGATTTATTGAGGTTATCAGTCACAATAAATTGTAGAATTGAGGGCCTCAAATCCATCAATCTATGATGATTTAAAATATCATCATTTCAATAAAACATAAGGTATTAACATAACCCATTTTATGTTTTAAAATCCCGTACATAATGTTTAAGAATTAATTTCTCTATAAAATAAGAGGGTATGAAATATATATACTTGACCAGTAGAGTTCTATCCTTTAACTAATTTCTACCAAAAACTCATCTTCCACTCTAAAAGATAATAGAACATAAAAACATTTCTATTTATCCTCTTTGTATAGGGTTCCAAAAAAATGAATTTTTAATTCACATATCAGACCCATTAAAAAACTACATTATACAATTCAGGGACATCACATAGTCCAATGGTAGCTGATAAATCCTAATTTCACTATGGTTGTGGGTTCGATTCCCACAGCTTTGTCTGACGCGACGGGTTGCCACACGGTCTGCGTGTTGTCATATTTAGAAAAATCCATGAATAACCCTAAAAATAGTATCAAATTTCAAACATAATCCAATCCAACCATTAGAGTTATCCAAAATAAATCTATCCAAACTCCGAGTTCAAAATTTATAAAGAAATTAAACACAATTAACATCCTTTTTTCACGTAATAACATGTGAACACCTTCATCATGTATTATTTTAAAACAAGGTAACACCTTGAATTACCATAAAACCATTTTTATTACATTCATGCTCCCTTGTCCTTTATATAATACTGGATATATTTCTTATATTTGAAAATATTGAATATTCCAACAATAATGAAATAAAAAAACTATTAGTCAATTCCATGGAAATCAAGAATACCAAATATAATTTATCCAAATCGACCGTCTCTTATTCCAAAATTACTACCTTAGTATCAAGAAGTTATAATCTCAAATTCCAAATGAAGTAGTACTACAGTAAAATTACTATTTATTTCCATAATTAATATAACTAGTATATCGTTGATAAAACACTCAAATGACACAATACTTTAATAACAACATAATAACTCTTAATCATTCCTATCCATATTTATTAGTATCATAACTTTATTGTTATCTAATGAATCATTTGGTGTATACACTGATGATTTGGACACTGATTCACGTAGTGTCCCAAATCCTTGCAGATGAAGCATTGTACATTTTAAAAATCCTTTTTCTCACCCTGCAAACACGTTATTGGTGTGATTTTTCTCCACACTTATTACAAACACACATTTCCTTCAAAAATTTACCAAGGGGATTCTTTACACTGTTATCATATATGGGAAAATCCTTCTATCCCTTATTTGATTTATCCATTGTTCTCTCAACCATCCTTTTTGTCTCCTGATTCCTTTCAAAGCCATAGGACTCAGAGAATTCTCTGCTTATCTTATTAACACATGATACTATTTCTTCATATTTTGAGATAAATTCGGAGCATATTTCCTTTATATATGTTGGCATAATACCATGAATTATTTGATCCTTATTACTCTTTGGATCAGACATATTTTTGGATTTCTCATTCCTTCTACTCGGCACCATTTCAAAACAATGGTGGACACTACGTCAGTTTTTGAATCAAAATTAATAATTCCAAACTTCTAAAATATATAACGTAAATTCAATAGTTTATCGATATAATCCACAATCATAAAAATGTTTTCATTGAGGATTTATTTACTACTAAATCCTTCATAATGTCTTGTAATAAATATTTGAATTATTCTACGAATATCCACTAGGAGTGTCGTAACCAAGAGTGCAGTAGGAACTATGGTCGTGCACTAGTTCCCATTCTAGTCTAGCTCAAATAAAGGTTTTAATGTTTTTCCCCTAGGTACATCTGTGCCTAAGCCGCCTCTAACTACTCATATCTAGACAGAGATGTATTTCATGAAAAACTCACCAAATCTCTACAATACCAAAATTCTAGGAAGTTCTTCTATACTAATACTCAAATTCTATCTTAGGGCTACGTGCTCTAATCAGAGTTAATCTTAATCTTTTTTCCAAAGGTTTTAATAAACTTCCTCTGATACCAACTATAATTCCACGACCCCAAAAGCACAGATTCAGTGCATTATTACATATCATTGGCATGATCACAAATCATAATGTCTCGAAATACTGATTAGTTTAGCATCCTTGTATGTACTAGATACAATCATAAGGTCTACATTACATTGTAAAATGGAAACCTACAATAAAATTGCTTCCATAGACAACACTGAGATCCCATAGACTATCCGTACAGGTCAGTCATAATATACTTCTTCGCATCCTAGATAAACTAAAACAAAGAAAGGGGTGAGCTCAGATGCTAAATAAGGATAACAATAAAACTGAATCTTTCATAAATACGCATAATCATTTATGATATTGTATAAGGCTAAAACAAATGCCTTTTAAAATTGAACTACATCGTAATATGGAAAAGATTAAAAAAATAATTCCATTTACTTATTTACATGGATATTCTACTAGTTGAATAATCACATGCAATATAAATATCAACATTCATAAAAATAGAATGTATAATAACAAACTTTCATAACCACAAAGTCAAGGCCTTGTGCCAAGACTACAAATAAGATATTGTCAAGGCCTTGTGCCATGAAACTAGTCTGTGTAATGATACCTACCGCTGCATAGAGGATCTATAGCGGGCTCCACCCATCAATAAATAAGTCCAATTCATTCCTCATATGAAAAGGTTTATACATAACATACTCATTCAAATTAAAAGTAGAATACGAAATGCCAATACATTATCCATAAACCATGAATGGTATAAAAATAACACATCCACATTCAAACATATCACAAACCATTGAATACAAAATTGAAGACTTATATCATACTCAATCAACTTCAATCAAGTTTAGAATCCATCAATGCATGTTGACTAAGATGAAAATGAATTGTAAAACTCATTGAGAGAAATATCCATTTTTAATGAAAACATTTAAAAGTCACACAATTTAGAGTGGGATAAATTTAAAGTCGTTTTTTAATCAAACATTCCCATACCACATTGAATCTTTTTAAAATAATTATCATTTAAAAACATTCATGTCTATATAGATAAATCCTTAAAATCCATTTTGAAAACATGGACTTTAATGAGAATGATTTAGAAGAATAAAAATTTAAAACATTTAAATTTATGTTTTAGATAAAAGTACCTTAAAATAATCCCTTCGAAAACAATTTCATGAAAAATTGATGTGGATAATAAATATGTCCTAGTAGATAATAACGTAAAAACAACCTCGGCTAGTAAAGAGATTGTGAAATTAACCCTTACCTTGTACTTTTCCTTGGTTGAGGGTATGTTAACCTCTTGTATAATTGTGAAATAATTGTTATTAAATAATACTATAACCATATACATTAATATGATATCATATATGATATTTTAAAATTTAATTTTTAATAATATCTTAGTATTATCGTCATTTCGGGTGTTAACCGATTCATTTTCCGTTATATGATTTGTTACATATGTAATGTTTATGGATAGGATGTATCTTATTCATATTCATAATGATATTAAGTCTTTAAAAATTATTTTTAATCATCTAATGAATATTAGTCTTGAATGGATTACGATGGGGAATGAATCGCTTCTCGTTTGTGGAGACAGCAATCCGTATGAATGCACGAGTGACAATATCATTATTTTGATATTAAAATAAGATATAATTGGATGATATATCATATATACTGAATAATTATCATGTAATATTTATTATTTACATCAATTACACATCAATATTATACCCATCCAAATAATAATGTTTTAAATAACAATTACACAATGACGTAGAGACGGTAAGCCGTACGTACGAATGTACGGTGACATGTCATTCAAAGGATGGATAGAATAATTTAAATGGTTGTACCATATTTATAATAACATTACAGTATATAGAACATACTAGAGTTATTATTAAATTCCTAATTTTTTTCTGGTTGAATTACATTTATTCAATAGAATTAGGACATGTGTTAGGGTAATAATAATATCATTTTTACCCTTAATTACCCTATTTAATTTTAACTGTGGTAAATAAAAGTAAAAAGTTACTATTCACAAAATATTATTTTAATCTCAATGAAAATATTATACTTACTAATATCAATAGTGTCTCTCAAATTTTTAAAATTCAACTCAAAAAAATGGTTAAATTATGTTTTATGTAAATTTTGAAATTTTCTTAGCAGGTAGGTAAAAGATAGTAAAAAGTGCAATAAAATTTTTATATATCTAAACTTATTATAAAATTAATCCAATGATTTATATTTAACTTATATAGGTATTATGTATCTATTTTGACCTAAAATAAATTTAAACGAAATAAATATATAATTTAATAAAAATCGGTTTGAACCAATAACTTAGTGTTTTCACTATTCATCCAAAATTAACTGTTTTCAGAAAATACTAAAAAATCACCATAAGTTAATTTAGATATTATGAATTCAAACATGAAGTATATTTTAACAAATTCAAAGCATAAAAGTTTCATTTATTAATATAAATTAATTCTCATTGTCAAAACCAAAAATCATGTTCTTAAGAAATAATAACTAACAAAAGATTGATACTTGTTTATGTTAATTTTCAAAGAGAAATTATTTTCAAAGAATAAAATTGGATTAAATCGTAAAAATATAATCTATTTATTATTCCAAACCATTAAAATGTATAATTTAACACTATAAATTATTTTTTTAAAAAAATCAGTTAAAATATATTATTTATCATAATTCACCCAAATATGAAAGTTATCAAAAACCACCAAAAAATTATAGATACTAAATTCTTAGGTCCTGATTCTAAATAAGAAGTTTATTTTTTCAAATTGAATATATAAAAGTTTCAAATAGTTGATTTAAAAATGGTTCACCATTAAAAGGCGGTAAAATTGCCTTTTTTTTTAAATACTTATTTTATCAGAAAAAATGTATTTGTTTTTTTACATTATTTCTAAGAAACGCATTATATGGATTCTAAAATTATAAGGATTATATAAATTTCAATATTTAGTTAATATTATTCATAACCTCTTTTGAACATCTTTTTTGTTAAGTCGTGGTGCACTAGGACATGGTGTTGCATGTAGTGCAGGTTATTGAATTACATTGAAAAATAACGTACTATGAAATCTTGAGGTGTTACATAAAATCATACTTAATGTTCTTAAGAAGTTTTGAAAACTAGGTTGTCTGAAGAAAATGTCTCATTTTTAATTGATAATATTAATTTTATTTATTCTTACACCTCCATCAATTAATCACTAACCCTTATTATATAATAAAATCAATATCATAAACATACATAGTATTTTTTCGAATAAATTCACAATCTATTTTCAAATCCTCCTCCTTAAAATGGTAAATAAAATCATCATTCATTTGAATTGTAGTCTACCACCTCGTGAACAAATTTCTATAATTTTCCATCAAATTTTCTCATTCATATATTATAATGATAAATGTAATTTTTAGGTATTATATTTCTGAAATTGTTATCACTATTAGAATTTAATATATCATTAATCATACCATAATATTCACAAAAGAATAATAATGTGATTCATGCATACGTGTATACTACCACCTCTCTGAAGAGATGTGATTAATTTTTCATCACAAAATAACATAGATGATAATTAAAATAATATTTAAATACAAATAATATATTTATTCTATTATAATCATTTTTGAGATATAAAATAATACTTACATTTGCTCATAAGGATCATTGAAAAATAGTAATGTTACCCATGCGTACATGCATCCTACAACCTCCATTGTTATAACCTACTTCATTTATCATAACCATATTTAATATATTAATTTAATAGTATAATTTATTTATTGAAGTAATAAATATTCCATTATTATTATTACTGAGATTTTGGAATAGTGAACACTTTGATTATATTAAATATATCGAATTCATTATAGTAATATATAAAAAATGCCATTAAAATACATGATGTGAATTTAACTGATTAACTAATTACATATAACATGATATTAAATTAAATATAGGAATAAAACACAAGAAAAAAATTCGAAAAACTTTTAAATTTTATTTAATTTTTTTATCTGGGAAAGACAAAGAACATATAAAGTGATTCATACTCAATGTAATGGAATTTCATATAAAAGTAATTAAATAATGTTTTAATGGAATGTATCTATTCTTCCATACCATTGTTTTATTTTGAAACTCCAATTTATTTTATGATTTAACTCATTTGAATTAAATTAATAATTTTTAAAGCTTGTGATGTATGCAACACCATATTAAAATAGTACACAATAATGTATTAAGTTATTATTTAGGAATCAACAATTTTAACCAATATGTTATGATTATAGATATGAATTGGTCAAAAATAATGAAAATTATTTCATTTACACATATATAAAATAATTTCAATGGATATCTATTTTTTGTGAAGTTTTATTTTTCCAAAATGTAGTTTAATTTCACTTTTCTCACATAATATCAATTTATTTTTTTACCAATTATCAAAATTATATTTTATTAGATGAACATAATTTCAAAAATATATATATATAAAATATTCTAGGTTTAATTTTGGTGATATTTTTAAAATGTTTCATTTTATTATTTATTTAATTTAAAACCGGCATTTTGTTTAAATTATTTACAAAGTTAAGTTACATTAGAAATTGGTTTTAAGGTAAAATTAGTTAAATTATATTATTATAAATACATTTTAGGTCATTTGAATAATTTTTATAATGATATTTTATATTAAAACCTTTTATACTTATAAAAAATTTCTCTTTGGAAAACATCTTTTTCATCATGTGTGTTGGTTTAATTTTATATTGGATTATTATAATTATTTGAATTTATTTTTTATAAATGAATACAGTATTTGGAATAAAAATAAATTATATTTTCTAACATTGTCACCATATTTTTCTACCATCATTAATATAAAATAAGATAAAATTAACTATCATAGTTTAGGAAAAAACAGATTTTTCTAGGGGTTAAACTAAAATTATAAGGGTTAAATTAAACTAACATCATTAAAAAAAAAAATTTATGTAAATATTTATGTATGATCTTCATTAAGTATTGATAATTATCCTATTTAGGGGCTTTTTACATGATAAAAACATGCTTGAAATTGATTTGGTTCAAAAATTAAATGTGTGTTCTCTCCCCAACATATAAAAGGACAGCCTCTATCATCTCCTATTCGAACATTGAAATCCATATGGTTCATTCAATAGCTACTCATAGAACATAAATAATCCCCTAATAATAACATATATTTATGTTTTATCATAAATCTATCATTGCAATGCTTTTTGTGCAAACATGGAGTGGTCTCTATAAAAAGTGGTATCCTTCATGAATGATCATTTTTATTTATTATTCCACAACCTTTATATATAATTAATTTACCATAGTATAGTAAATTTGATATCTCCCATATAATAATATTTTTTAGTTTATTTCTGTAACATATATACATCTCCTCTTCCATTAAATGTTAAATGAAATCTTCAATCATGTGTACTTCAGACTACAACCTTGCGAACCAATGTAAATCATTTCCCATCAACACATATCAAAGATAGATTTATTGATTAGTTTAATATATATATATAATATTTTTTATTTAATATTACATCTATAATTATAATATCTCAAACGTATTCTAACATTCTATTTTGGTAAAATTGGATAACGTTAGTTGTGTGTAAAGAGAACTATCACCTGAGGAAATGATGTGATTTATTTTTGACCATTTATTTATAAAGATGGAAATAATGTTAAATTTAAAGAAGATAGGTGATATATATAACATGATATCTTATTTTTAAATCTAATAAATAATAAAATAACTTAATATTTCTCCTATAAAGGAAATGATATCGTCGCTCATCCATACATACGATCTACCATCTCCACAAAGAAATGTGATTCATTTTCAATAACCAACTTTTATAAATTTTACTAATAATTTATATAAATGTTAAATATTATAAATATAAAATTATTATTATTATTAGCATTTATTTTTATCTAATTTAAAATATTTGGATCTCTCATAGAAAAAAACACAAGAGAAAATAAGGAAATTAATACCCAATACAATAAAAATAGTCTAATATTTTAAAGAAATGGATAGTAAAATGTTCCAGATGTATCATATATCTTATTATTAATATGACTACGTTTATTTTATAATATATTATTATGAATAAAACCATTATAATAATGACGGATTCACTTCCAACCAATGATAATCTTGAGGTAATAGATTCTATCTTAATTGCCTGCTCATTCATAAATATTTGTTATTATAAACCCATTGAATTTTTTACGGTGTATATTCTTCTTCATTGAGGTATTTAAAATAAATATTTATTTTATTAATTATTATTAATGTTTTATTTAATTTTTATTATTCAATTGGTTAAAAATTTAAAGATGTTGAAGATATAAAAAATTGTTGTGCCATCCCACTTTATTTTGTGGTTGTTTAATTTCATGTAAAAGAATCACTTTCATGGGACCATTATTCATTGGATATTGAATTTATCTTATAAATAAATATTCATTTATGGTTAATATGAATACTTTCTAACATACATGCCATTTTCAAATATGTTGTCTAATTTCTTTGTTATTTGATTAATTTTGAAAATATTAATATATGTGTATTCTATACTCTATATAGATGTTTAATGATATAGGTTATTGATTCATGAATTAAATATACTAGTATATATCTGATTAATTTTTTGGACATAATTATATTGTTGTTTCCTAAATATATATATAATCGTAATGCATCGACATGTTTAATGAAACCAATCATTTGGAATACTCTGATGGGATTTTAACCATAGTCTTAAAAAATCTTATGAAACGTCTTGATAAAAGAGTAATCATGGTTTTTGAGACCATAAATTCCAATAATTATCCCTTTATGTAATATGTAATTCACATATTATTATCTATGATATTTTCACATTGATATTATTTATAGCTTCATTTCATTCTCATTTAATTGATATATTGAAATTTGTTTTCTTTTGTCTACATTTCAAAATAGATTATGCCTTATCCAATTATGATATTTATGTTGTAAATTAAGATGAATTTTTGTTTGTTATTTACCATTTCTTTTTGATTATTCAATATGGATTCATAATAACTTATATTATATGTTACCCTAATAGAGCATTTGAGTGCATCCTTATTTTGATTCTTTTCCCCCAGATATGAAGAATAAATATTTGAACGAGTTTTTAGGATATAGATCATTTTATATTTATGTATCATGTGTCTATATGGTTTATCCAAAATACTAAACTATTAGGTCCTTTGTGATGTGGTTTATACTATATTTTTTCAATGTAATAATATTGATATTGGCTCTGGGTTACTAGGGTCTTAGATGACACAGTTGGTATTAGAGAATGTATATTAGGGACCTATGGTAGTAAATTATGGAATAAATAGAATATGAAACACAAAACTATCATATTTTTTCTATATATTTAATGAGAAACACTGAATTTTTTTTTATATTGTGATTTGGTATTTTTTAGCAATACATCCATGTATTGATACTACAATTTGGTGTGGTTTTAGTGTAGATGAATTTATGGGTGATGGATCTGAATAGGGTGAACTGGATTAAACCAACCATCACATGGTTCTTGAGAACATTCATTTTTCCGCACCTAGTTTTAATTTTTCATGGGATATTATTATGATAATTAACATTGTATTATCATAATATAATGAAAATTTTTAAAATAAATATATCCCCAATGAAAAAATGATTTTTATTTTTAGATTAACAATGAATAAGTATTTATGTTCATTCTAAGTGTCACACCATATCTCTAATTATACATAATTATATAAATTTTATTATTTTATGAGTTATTATATTATATTACATTGTTTACAAATGGTATTTCGATGAAATAATTGTATTAATACACATTGAATAATTAAATATTTCCATTCGTAGAAATCAAATACATCTAGTATTGGAACCCATGAGATTGTGGATATATAATGGATTATTTATTTTGATTTGAAATATAACCTTGTACAGATAGAGAATACTATTATTACATAAAATGACTCTCCTATGTTAATCACATAATTTAATATAATCCACCATCATTTGATGGTACTACTAATCTAATGTTAGGTGAGAATAGTATTTTTTCTATAGAGAATATATTTACGGACTGGGGATGAGGTAAAAAGTAAAAGGATACCCTTAATGGGAATTTGATCTCACCATTACTGTGTTTATATTATATATGTTTTAGGGAAAAAATATAATAATCTTGCAACTGAGAACCATGAGAAATGTATCACATAAAAAAAGAATGCAGAGATTTCATTGTTATGAAAACCAAGGAATAAATCATCCTAGGAAACTATTGGATCGATTGTGTGGTTATTATAGGTGTATCAATAAGGTTCTTAATTCTAAATAAAAACAGATGTCAAAAATCAACAATTTAGTGTGTTAGTAGTATGGATATAAGGAATATGTAAGTATATTCCCAATGTTAAAGGAATCTACCACAATAGAGGCAATGGTATGAAGTCTTATCATATGTGAACACTATAGTCGAAGATTAAGTTCAAATAGATATGGTGGATGTTATGTTAATACTATCATCAGTTTTATCTAATTATTTATTGGATTTATATCCTCAATCAATTTTATATCTTCTATTTTTAACAAAAAATTAATATATTCCCAAATAACATTTAAAAAAGAGTATTTTGTCAAAACACATAGTTGATGTTTCACTACAACAAGTATGTATCCATAAGTCCCCAATACGAAAAACATATATTCATTATCTGATTAACATACTAACATACCTATGGTTCAATTCAATATAATAGTTGTTATGAACTAGATATCCAAATCTGATGTAAAAACTTATTTCTATAAGAAGGAAATTAAAATTTATGATGATGTTGTGTAATTACTTATCATTAGAGTAGATACACCATCTACAATGACATGTCTATATCCTCCCCAAAATTTTTAATGAATTATATTCTTGGGGATTAAGAGAATAAAATATTTAGGTATTGATAGAAAATTCATCGAATAGTTGATAATCCAATATTATATGATTATTTTATGTATTTCATGATGAGTTACCTCATCATCCCCCGAATAATGAATTTTGGAAATATGACGACATAATATCTAATTAAAGGAAATTATCAAATACTACGTATAAAAAAGAAACAATAGAATTAGTAGTGTTGAGGAAATAAAGAGATTCATTTTTGTGACAAGGGATTTATTCACTTTATTTATTAATAATGGGGAGAATATATTTACTTTATTGATATTAATGTTGTGTTTAGATGTTTGTGCATTGATTATAGGAAAATAAATTTTTTAACAATAAAAAAACAATTATCTTCCAACTCAAATTGATGAATTACTCTATAAGTTTCATGTATCCTAATGTTGTTCAATGATCAAACATCAATCTAGGTATCATCAATTTTGAGTATATATGGAATAAATTTGGAATATATCATTCTGAACGATGTGACTACATTATAATTTTACATTAATTTCATTATGATTGACCAATGAAACCTATAATTTTATACATCTATGTAATGGAATATTCATGGAATATATTGATGTTTTTTCTGCCATAAATTGATATTATCATGGTGTATTAAAAAACCTATGAGGACCAAGATAATGAATCTCGAATCATTAATGAGCCTCTTTTAATGAATGAGTTATATAGGAAATTCTAGAAGTCTGATTTTTGGATTCATGAAGCTTCTTTTTAAGAAATTTTTTTCTCTATTGATGAAATATCCATTAAACAAGTGAAGGATAAATAAATCATAAATTTTAATACAACAAAAATGATAACTGAGGTACACATTTTCATTTGATTGGAAGGACACTATGGGTGATTTGATTATAATTTTTCCAGATTTTCTAACCCGTTATCCATTCATACTAAAAATGTTTTTTTTATAAAAAGCAATATAAAAATTGTCTCAATAAACAAAAATGGACATTGTTCAATACTATGATTTTTATTCTACCATTTGGAAATTATGGGATTGTGATGTATTCTTGTTCATCAAAGAATATATATTTTTTTGACAATAAATAATTATAAAATTATTTCATATGCATTAAAGAAACTGATGATTCAAGAAGAAAACAATCCAACCCATTATTTGGAATTTGAAGTTGTAAAAATTTCATTGTATATATGGATCCATTATCCCCAGAGTGAAATATTTGAGATATATATGGAACATAAAATCCTAAAATACATATTTTTATAGAAATAGATCAATATTAAATCATACTTTTTGAGCAATTGATGTATTATAATTTCATGATAGACTCCCACATTGTGAATGTATATACGGTAGATTACACATTATGTATGAGTAAAAATTGAGTTATAACAAAATTGATGATCAAGATAGATCCAATGACCAGGTATCCAGAAAGAATGAACTGGGAAATAGTTTGGCTGGAAAAATATCATAAATATTTCAAATGATCGAGAAATCATCTCTATTATAATGTTAAAAATCTATCAAAATAATTATGATAACATTATGAATAAAATTAATGATGTGAATGAAGGGAAATTAGTAAAATGTTTTTGTCAATACGGTGATCTATAATTTAGAAATAGATTATATCTTCTAAAAAATCCTCAGATAAAAGTGGAGTTCTTGGATAATTCTCCTTGATCGAATTTCTCATTAGACACATTTTTTAAAAACATATATATTTATTTGAGGAAAAAAATTATAATAAATGGAGAATTAAATTTAGAAATATATATAATGATTATTAGTTTTTTAATAGGTTGAGGAAGATGTATATTATCTTACAAGAGTAATTCAAACTCATTGAATTCAAATAACAAAATTTTATTAAATTTCTTTTGAAATTATAATAGTACTACTGAATACAACTACAATGAATAATGAAATATGTGTTATTGATGATATAATAACCATTATGTTAATTTCCACTCAATAAAAGGAATATTTACTTATTGATCAAATTGTAATTATTTATATTTAAATATTTTTAAGACATTATTGATTCACGATATCTATTATGTCTTCTCATGATCCCTGATTTATATTGAAATTTAGGAAGAGACATCAGAAGGACCTCGATACTAAGGTAAATTTGAGAACTTCATAATATCCTCAAACTGATGGTTAGTATGAAATTAATATTCACAAAATATTTGATAAGGTTATATCATTCTGACCAAAATTAAATGGTATCTGGGGTCATTATTTACATTTTGTATAGTTTGCTTATAATAATAGTTTCCATTCATGTATTCATATATGTCCATATAAATCATTATATATAAAGAGATGTCTTACTCAAGCGTGTTTGGAGGAATTTGGTAAAGGGAGTCATGTATGACAAAAAAATACTGAATATACTACAACAATGTTCTAGTCTATTCATTCTTATATTAAAGTAGTTCAAAGTAAGGAAAATAATTATAAAAATAATCATAAGAAGGATATAGATTTACCAGAGTGATATAATGTTTTCTTTTGAATATCTAAATTTAATGGAGTTCTATGGTTAATTAATGAATGTAAATTGTTCTATAGGTTCATTCAACCCTTTTAAATAATTATGAATATTTGAGTTTTTATTACAAATTTTCCAGGGAACCAAGTCACGAAATAGAAAAAATAACTTCCATAAATCACTTTTAATGAGCTATATTCCAGACTCAATGCATATGCTCAATGATGATGAAAATTAAATACAACATGATATATATTACTATGAATAACCCATATATATTACTAATACCTAATATAATTTATTGATGAATAAAAAGACTCAATTGGATTAGTTAAATTAAATAAATCACAAAATGGTGGATGCAATGTGGAGACCAACGGGGGTTATTAAAAAGAACATTATTCATCGGTTTAAAAGATAATATACCTAAAATTTCAATGAAATTATATTTATGATTTAATAATGTAACAATATGAGTTGAAATGATTTTTTTAATAAATATTTATCTTGGATAGTTTGAGATGTACGCAACAGATGGTTTAAACAAAACATAATAATCAACTTAAATATTATTTAAACATAACCATTATGGCCTAGATATTATGTTGATGGTTATTAATAAGACAAAATAAATTATTAAAATAACATGGTTTAAACATGAATAAAATAATTTCACTTTACATCAATAGATTATAAATAAAATAACAATAATTTTAATAGAAAATAAATAGTTCTTGAAAACTGTAATTTTTTACAAGACAGTCTACTCACGCTTTGAAAATATAACATAAATATGTTTTTAAATTATTTCTATAAATATATCTGATGAAATAAATTTTTTTTAATCTATATTTATAAATTTTCTGAGGTTGAATATTTGGTATTTTTCTAAACTTTTTAATCATTTTATGATTACTAGATAATAATGATTTTATTGAATATTTTCATTTCAATAAATTAATTACTATGTTAATATATATTTTAAATTTATATTAAAGTAAAATTAGATTAATTATATTGCAATAAATGAAATTAAAACCTTTTTAATCAATTTCATATTTAATTTTGTTATTAAAACCTTCTATACTTATGAACATTTTCTCTTTGGAAACCCACTTCTTCAACACAACTATGGGTATAATTTTAAATATTTATCATAAAACTTCTATGAGAGAAATTTTAGAAAATGGATTCCATATTATGAATCGAAAAAAATTTATATTATCTAATATGCTTGACATAAATTTTGACCATTGTGAACAAAAAATGTATGAAAAATAAATTAATGTTTTTAAGTTAAAATCTTATTTAATAAGCTTAAAAATAATAAATATAATTTCTAAAAAAACCTAATAAGTCGTCTAATTACAAATTCTATGGACATATTTATATCCTATAACCTCTAATAGTTGATAATAACAGATTTTAATGATTTTTAATAATAAAAATGTGGTCATAATTGGATTTCTTAAAAAATTTCAGTTATGTCCTCTCTCCCACATATAAAAGTATACACCATATTCTCCACTATTTACACATCCAATAAATTTATTTTTTTCGAAATATTGAAATAATATCCATAATCCCCTAAAATTTTCATTAGTTGTTTTATATCATAAATCTATCCTAAGATGGGATTTGATGCAAACCTACGTAGTTCAACTAAAAAAGAAGTAATGTTCATTAATAATTGTTCATTTATTAGTTCTTCTTCAAAATCCTTCAAATATTTTCCAAATTTGAATGTATAATAAAACCAGTATCTACCCTTTACTGAGATATTAAAACATTAATTTCATAACCCATATCCACATTCTCTTTTGTAAAGTGTGAAATAAAATCATAGATTGTATTTAAGGTAGACTACTACCTCATGATCCAATGTAATTAAAATTCTATAAAAACATCACATTATAAGATATATAGATGGTTTTGATATATATATATATTTGATATTTAGGATATTATTTTAGTTAATGTATTATAATATCACAATTAACTTATTATTTTCCATTCATTTTCAAATGGAATTATGTCACTCATGTGTGCGGAGGACTACCACCTTGTGAAGGGGTGTGATTCATTTTTCACTTATGCATTAAATTATAGGTAATAAGGACATATATAATGAATATATATGATATATAAAATATGATATAAATTTTTTAAAATTATTATCTCATACATTCCTTTTCCTTTTCAATCATTAAGGGAATGATTTCATCGCTTGTGTATATGTATAGCCTACTGTCTCTATGGTGTGAGGAGATTCATTTTCCATTCCCAGAAATTATGAATGGTTATAATAATTAATTCACTATGTAAATTTTTTATTTATAACCTCATTATTATTTTTTAGATTATTTACTTATATTTTATAAACTATAATCATAAGTTTTATGAAAAAACATGCATGATAAAATATGTCAATAAACTCTCGAAACAATGAAAATAATGAAATATTATTAACGAACAATTTATAAAATGATATTAATATAATATATATTATATTATAAATATTAATATGGTTCTAGAATAAATTAATATCATTCATTAAACCATTATATATTATTTTAAATAAAATTCAATCAACATGATTCTTGAGGAAAATAATTTTTTCAATTTCCACTGCATTGAGACATATTTCTTAATATGATCTTATTTAATTTTATATGGTGTATATAATACCACCATTAATGTATTTAACATTGATAAAAATAAATTATTGATTATTAATGTAATATTATAATTTCTTCTTCACGAGGATTCAATTTAAATGTAATCAAACCGGTAATAAAAATTATTGCACATTTTCACATTATTTTTCATTTTTTACTATCTCTTAAAAAAATATTATTGTGATTACGTTAAAATAGAAACAACATTGACCATAAATATACATATTATTTTATGATTTATATGTTCATTTATATTACTATATTAAATTTTTACATTCAATTTTTAGATTGATATTTATTTTATTAACAACAAAAATATTAATAAGTCTGTATCCTTTAATAAATATAGATATGTAGTGATAAGGAATGTTGATTCTTAAATTAAATCAATTAATATATATATATATGAGTAATGATTTATACATATTTTTATGAATATGAACTATGTATATATATCCCTTTGAGGCAATGATGGGTCTCATTAGACATATATGTTGGCCAAATCAGATTGGATTTTAAATATATTTTTAAACAATATTGTGAATTGTATTAGTTGTAGGAGTATCATACTGCCTGATAAAAAGATTTACCATATTTAAGAATTTACATAATTGAGAATTTGCTAATTAATATTATTCATGATATTTGGTTCATTGATATTATCTATTGGTTCATTTTATTCTATGTTAATTTATTAACTGAAATGTGTTTTAAATTACATAGAATTACATATTGAATACTTTTTATCAAATTATTATACTCATGTTGTTGATTAAGTGGAATGTGTTTTCAATTATTAACCTTTCCATATTTCATATTACTTATAGATTCATGATATCTTTTAATATATATAGCCCTTAATATAAATTTGAGATCTTTCTTATTTTTTTCATTTTCCCATGATATGAATAAGAATAATATGAATGTGTTTCACGGATTTAGATAATTTTTCTTTATTTTGAACAAAATTTTATTTGTATTGCCAATGTAAAATGGTAATCATGTGTTTATCTATTTCATCAAGAATAATAAACTATTCTGTCCATCATGATGAGATATATTTATCTTCTTCTAACGTAATAATCTATGCACCGACATCGAGTTACTAAAATAGAGTAAATTAAATTATTATTATATTCCTATGATTATTTAATGACATTAATATATATGTATAATTTTTATAGAATGGTTTGAATGGAATAATGTTTTTCCAAATTTGGTACTTTGGGTCTTTTCTAACCAAAGTTTGGTTGAATCATGTTTAACATAAAAGATAGTAATAGTTTTCCGATAATCAAAATAAATATTTTTTTTGAATCCTATATTACAAGATTAAATGGCTCTATTTAATGAAATATTATCCCATTAAAATTGTGAATTTTTATTAATTGAATGGTTATTTTCCTTAATAATGTTTTAATTATGGTTTAATTGTATTTATATTTATAAATGAGAACACCTTTTATTTCACTTATGATTTTCAAGGGATATGATCTAAGGATACCAAAGTCATTTTTTCCGAAGATGTATTATTATTTTTTATGTTATATTTTCATGGGACTCATTTATTTTTCATGGAATAATGATGTAACGAAAGGAATTCACAATTTCAATGAATATGGAAACATCAACATTTCACACTATCATTGCCATTAAATGATGATTGGATTCCCAAATAATTTTTATTGTTTTATTTAAATGGGAAACCTCCTTCTCTAACTCTTTTTGATTTGTGTTCTAAAAATGGGGATTTAAATTAAATGGTTTATTTTGAAATTTAAAAGTGTTACTAATAGGGATTAAATTTTTTTATTGTTTTTATTCATGATATTGTCCATCAATAAAATTTATAGTGGTTTGATCTCCAATATAGAATATATGAAGGGTTTATCTCTTTATAAATCATATTTTATCCCGATATATCTTTATGTATGGGTGCACTCAGATAGCGCTCTATTGTATCGGGTATTTTCTATGTTCTACAAAATGAAATTATACAAGTATTTCATATCATTACTCTAATTTAATAGGTTTATTTATATATTTTTTATGTATTTTATGAATACGATGTACCATGTAACCAACATGTATTTTCATTTTTTGTTAATGAATTTTCAAATAAATCATTTGATTTCAAAATTTAGGATTATTATCTTATTAAATAAAAAATAATTCTCTTTTCAGATAAATGCAATATTTTATGAGATGTTTTATAGTCAGATTTTTTGGTTTTTCACTGGACTATATGAATTCTACTACTTTTGTACATTACTTATGTTTTTTTTCTCATACCATGTTTTTATATTTTTCCTATATGTCTTATGTATGGATAAGGGAAATAAATTATTCATGTTTAAATTTTTTAATAATATTCTGGAAATAAAAATGTTTTACATTAAAAGAATTATATTGTGAAAAGGGATATTGAATAGAATTGAACTCATTGTAATTTATGAGTATATTATTTTAGATATATTAAATAAATTTATAAATATATAAACAAAAAAGATATTTTAAAAATAAATAAAACTAAAATAATTTCAAATGACACTAAATTAAATAGTGATTAAGGTTCCTTATCAAAAGTTTCAAAATATTTGTGAACATAATCATGTTGAAACCCTCCTTGTCAATATATAATTAGACCAAATTATATCCAAAAATATTAATAAAAATTGTACATAATATGTACCATATTATGTAATCCCCTCTTCCTCCAATAACATTAATCATAACCAAATCTCAAGATGAAAAATCTGTCTTGAATTCCATTTGAAAAATAAAAATTGAAAAAAATAAATGAATGTAAAGAACCCATATATAATAGCACAATATTCAATATTTACGTAGTAAATATCTTACATATTAACATTAAAATCTCTGAAATATGATAAATTGTAACATAGTTTTCTGAAAACAATTGACCAAAACCTACTCCTCTACCCTTTCCCAAGGATCCAAAATTCATATGTGATCTATCACCCCGTTGATAAGGTTATTTTGATAACTTTTCCCTCATGGGATGAGTCATCAATCACTACACACATCTAGTAGTCATTTGTAGTCCATTGAATCATTCTTTTGATGCTTGCGTGAAAATATAATCTCAACCTCCTCTAACTTGGACCCTTTTATAAATAATATATAAATTTGGATTTTTTATTATAATAGAACTCATTTATGTCATTAGATTATAAAAAATATATGTCAAAATTATTGTCATAACAATAAAAATTTATGGTTCTCTTCCTTAAGAATAAGTAAAAGAAAAAGAATCTCTCACGCTCTATTATCACACTCTATCTCTACAATTTCAATATATCATTCTCATTATACCATTTCTTGTGATTTGGAATCCCATTATAGCTGTTATTTATTTATCTATATGATTATAAATTAGGGTTAGTTTGTTTAATAATTATATCAATTTAATAAAACCTAATTCTATAACTGTCAATCAATTATCTATCTATAACCCATACATTACATGATGAGCTTTATAATTCCCATCACCACCCAAGGATATATAAAAATGAAGCATGTATGTATATTTGGATTCATGATAAAAAATATATATTCTACCCAAATTTTTATCCTCTTATTCCATATCTATATACTTACTAAAATTATTCAAATTAATTATTCAAATAAGAGATCCAAAAAATAATCCCATGTCAATAATGTTATACTATTTTCTAGGAGAAAAATATCCCCCTAGTGTTGTGTTGGTCCCATATTTGGAAAAGTGGATGAAATGTATGTCCCAACGAAACTAGACAAGGGGGATTGAATGAAGGTACTTTGGAAGTTAATGTTTTTATTTTCAAAGAAGACCAATCATTGAATGTTATTCCATACTATGAAGGAATGATTTCATTACCTTATTCTTTTTTCGAAAGCATTATTTGATGTTTTCCCTCCTTTGTTATATTAGGTTCTCGGGAACCAATCAATATTTAATCAATATTACCTATATATTAATATAGATGTATATTAATAAAATAATTATCATATTTTTATTTTTTATCTAAGTGAATTTATTATTTTAAATTTTTAGAGTATCTATATAATTTAAGAATCCAGAGGATTTCCATGACTAGATGAGAACCATTATGTTCTAAAATTAAAATATTAATATATGATCTATATGGTCATATTATGTCATAAAATAGGATATATATGATATATACTTTCAGATGATAGTAGTCATAAGATGATGAGGCATCATCTCACAAATGAGAATCTCTAATATATGAGATTATAAGGAGAAGCATATCAGTATTAAATCCACATGTTTTAGGTCATTCAATATTCATGTCAATGAATGTTTTTTAAAGATCCATGGGCATTAATATTTATATTAATACATATCATGGGTCACATTCAAAGATATATTTTTATAAACAAAGAATAAATATTTTATTTTCTATATTGGGTATGTTTGGTACCAAATAAATTATATTTAATTAATTGATAAGTTATGGAACGATTTACCATTTAAACATTTTTGACATTGATATCTAAAATCATCAATTGAAATGATAGTGTTGACATAAAATCAATTGACATGGTGTATATATGGGCTCATTTATCCAATAAAAATAAATACATATTAATTATATAGGTTTATGACACAGGTGTGAAATTATGAACATGAGATATTTAGAATAGGAAATTATATTTCATAATTGTAATTTATTTGTAATTTTCACCATTGTGTATTTTACTTCTTCATATGCAGGCTCCACTACATGTATCTAGTTTATGATGTTTGCTGAAAGTTTTAGTTTATTACATTCAATCAATAGATATAGTACAAAAAACAACAGGGAGTGTTAAAAAATACAATATGAGAGGGTCCCCATTAAAATTTTCACACACTATAAGGAAAGGGATCCAAATCTAGAAAAAAGAGTACACCTGATATAGGATCTATGATGAATAATCCTTAAGGGAAAAAAATATTAAACCTTGTTTCCTTCATGCCACTCACCCCCACCTTGTTACTCAGCAGATTAATGATGTTTCGGATTTCATAAGAGATTTTCCAAGTGGGAGATTTCTTCTTATTAAGGGAGTTAAATATGATCTAGGAATCTGTATCTACAGCTTCTATGTTAATATTATTGTCCAAACAAAGCGCTAAACTATTGACTACTGCCTTTGCTTCCTCCAAAAGAGAGTCACCATAAAAATAATCATTACGGAATAAAAACACAACTACACCATTAGCATCACAAACCACACCTCCTCCACTAATTAAACGAATAACACAGTAGCCATACATGCTATGTTCTAAACCATTCTTCAGATAATTACAATGGATCCATGTCACCTAATACGAAGGCCTCTGAGAAAATGAGAATCCACCATGCCAGAAATAAATGCATTCATATATGGTGATTTATCATAGATCATAATTAGATTTTAATGAGAAATCATTGTGCATCAAGATCTAGACTCAATGGAAACATGAGAGCTACAAAATCCCTCATGTCTAATCATGTCACTTGCCTACCAAATATTCTAGTACCTTAAAAATAATTTAATTGATCTTGCATTATAGTTAAATTTATTTTTTCAGACATTTCGGCACACTTGTGACGTAAATCCCCACTATTGTTGTTGTGGATACAGAAGTAGAAAACCTCTCCAATACTTTCACATTTTTTCTTCACCCATCCACCATGGGGAAAATAAGTTGACATGATTCTTCATTTGGCTTGTAACATCATGGACATTTTGAAACCAAATAGATACCATTCTGTTAAAACTCGTAGTCTGTGGATACAGTATGAAAACTGATGCACCATACTAAGAAAAATAATATTGCTGGTATTTGGAAACACTAGAGGATCCCACACCATGTATCATTTTTATCAGGAACATACTGAATCAAACAATACTCCTTGATACTGAATAAAAATTAGAGAGATCATGTGAAAACCAACATGTCCTTCCCCTATCTCTTTGGGGGATATTATTTAACACTTTACAATAATAAGGGATCAATGTTGATTATATGAGTACATGGAAATTGTTGGATTCGTTAAATGAAATTGAAGGAGAAGAACACTGCAGAAATCTCAGATTCAAGACTATATAGTTTTTTTTCCAATAGATGATGTCAACATATCCTTCAATCCTACATTTATGATGTTTAATATCCTATGAAAGACATTGATGATATTCCAAATACTAATCAATAATTCATTGTATCCTATATAGGGAATGCTTTCATTCAATAAATAGATTCTTCGACATCCCTAACATTAATAGCACCATCCTCTACTTCATTATCCATATTTCCCCACAAAGCATAGTGACATCTCATGGTGGCACTTTCATCCCAATGGAACATGAAAAACTACCTTTTGATTTTTCTAAAAAAAATTTTGGAATTCAAAGGTAAGACATAATATGCATTGGAGTGGAATAAAAGACACAATTAATCAATATAATACAACCCCAGAATGAGAAAAAATAGTTCTTCTAGTTTTTTTACTAACAATTTTATCCAATAGCCCCCCCCCCATCCCCAACAGTAGATGCAAATATGAACTAGAGAAATATGGGAACTTTATTAGATAATAGGAATGCCCTTCCTTCAAATTCCCAAAACATCCTCGATGATTTACTTCTTATTTCGAGAAAACGTTTTTTAATGATGAGACTTCATTTTTTTCTTGTTGATACATTTCCCACTCTATATAATATAATCTTCTAGATCTTTGTTGGGATTAATGATAGATCTTCAAATCATATTTGATAAATTTAATACGTTATCGAAAAAGACAAAATGATATATTCCATTAATGTTGTGTCTGCAATGAAAGGGGATAATGTCTCCATCATTAATTTTCATTGAGATAGATATTCTATGAGCCTCTATGGCCAGGATAAATAGACAAGGTGATAATTTATCCTCCTCTCGAATCCCATGAACTATTTTGAAAAAACAACATCTTTTTCACATAAGTTATATAGATACCCAGGTGTAGTTGAAACATCTAATGAGGAGGCCGATCACCTACACATAAAAGCACATATCATTACAAATGATGATAATAAAATACCATTACATTATTTCATAACCATGTTCATTTCAACCAGGATGACAATATTAGAACACAGGTTTTAACATCAATATCACTAATCATCTATTGAGATTATCTTAGAGAATCCTGGATGATCCTACTTTAAATTAAACCATATTGTCCCTCTAAGAAAAGATTTTTAACCTATTGTGCTAACTGTATATTGAGAATACACACCATAACCATGAACAAGATGTTTCACATGTTGATGGATCAATACTAGATAATGGGGATATGGTTATACACCTTTGGAATAAGAACCATTTTTGTCACCTAAGTTACCCTTGGAAGTAGGCCTCCCCTAAAAACCATAGATGATTCCCACCACCTCATCCTTGATTATACTTCATTATTACATATAAAAGGAACCTAGAAATCCATCTACCATTAAATCACTCTCTAAATTGAGTGAAGCTTCCACCTCCCATACTTATTTCTCCATTGAAATGGATCTAATTGACCTGTTCATTATGTTGGATACCCCATTGGAATATTTCAAAAAATAAAATAGGACCCTAGGGGATTATAATCCTATATGAAAGGAATAGATTCAGAAAGATGATATTTGAAGTGATATTCATCCAACCCACCAACACAATCCAAATCACTACTTATGTATTTGTTTGCCATTTGAATGATGGCCCCCACAGTTCTCTTCCTCTCTTTAATACATTCATGAAAGAATTTCTTGTTGTGATTTTCATACTTTAGTTATAGTTCACTTGAATGATAATTAGGAAAAATATATTCCTCAAATATCTAATCAGAATAAATGGCCTATTTTTAAAGAGATTATTAAAATTTTCCTCATCCAAACTGGTCTCCTACCCTACCTTATCATGTTCTATATGCATTTTCATGGCCTTCAGACCCATTATAGTTGAGATATGTTTTGTAGTCCTAGAAAAAAAATATATTTTGTTATTCCATAGTTTATTTTGAAAACCCACAGAGGAAGATTCCTACATATTCTAATTCTTGGACAGATTGATAGTGTTAAATAATGTTGGATCCGATATCCATCTTTGGAAGAAGAAGAATTGTTTTTATTAATTCCTAGATTTCAAAAGTGATATAATAAGAATGAAGTGATCTAAGATAGTTCAATCAATATTTGTGATCAATGTATAATGGAAAATCGAGGCATCCTTGAGATTTCTTATACACTGATCCAATATGTACCAGAATTTCTACCTTTTTTTCTTGTTATTTCACCATGTGAATTTGTATACGGAATACCCTCAATCCATCAATGCATTGCTATTAGAAAATGTAGCAAAGTCATTCCAAATCTTCCATGGGAAAGTAAAATCACTTTTCTTCCATGAAGGAGCCTATATTGCATTGAAATACCCCCACCTAATAAGATTCATTCATTGGATTAAGAAGACCCACATCGAACCATAATATTTCTCTGTCGATGACATTGCATTTGTCGTACCCAAAAGTGAAGAAGGGGGACAGATTACCCTTATTGATATTGGGGAGATGTACTAGCTCGATGATGAAATATTATAAACATAGGTAGAAAATCCCAAAAAAAAAATCAATTTATGATTTTTATCAGATAATCAATGAAAAAAACAAGTGAGACCAAGCTTTTGTGAAAAGCATTATATCCATTGAGGTTTCTACTTCTGTTAAAGAACATTAGTAATTGAGAGGTTAGACCGATGTTTCTCATAAACAAGAATGTATGTTTTTACAGATTACCCTAACCCACAAGATATATAGAAATTATTATGAATCATTTAAATTGTGGGTTCATGGATTTGGCCATAAGCACAAAAGATCTCTTTAAAGTTACTGCATAGAATCTTGAATCCCATTTTGATGGAGACCGTTTACACACCCCATTAATTGGATATTTGAGAAGAAATTATTTGAGAGAAGAGGTACTAGAGACCAAGGTGATGAGATGATAAGATGGAAGGACCTTTCTAGTCACCACACTGGCCACATATAGTGGTGAAGAGAAGACCTCTTGGATTCTTGGTTGTGGAGGGTCCTAATCATTTGTGGGACACAAAGATAGAAAATCTAAGTTTTCATGTACGTGAAATATTTCATTGTACCTATTTGATATTGATATTGAATAATATGTGGATGAAGCGGGAAGCCCAAGTGGGGGAGAATAAAAAATAGAATCACATCATACAACCTCTTTCGCTTTTTTCCAATTTAGAGACCAACCAAAATTTACAACATTTTTAAGTGAAAAAAGATCTGGACGAGGAAGCGACCAATTTTGGACTAGTGTCATGCCCATTAATGCGTCTAGAGAAAACAGAGAGTAGACAATAATATCTTTAATAGATCTTTTGGAATCTGGATATGGGACCTCCAAACTACAACCTTCTACTAGATAAGAACAATTCCCAGTTTGGATGATGACCGACATCATAAGGGTTCTAGAGGGTCAAAAATATAATGTTTCCATTGATTTTATTTAGTTTCTATTTCAATTTATTTATTTGAATAAATGATATTATATATATAAATAAAATATTCTTTATTTATTATTTATTGATCACATATATTCAGTCACATTTTTACATGAGATAAATATAAACAAATATCTTTATAATATGATGAATATAAATATTTTTATTTTTTGAAATAATAATATTTATTTTTTGAGGTTCAATGAATATTCATAAAGGGGCAAAGATTGATTATGTAACTTTTAAATTGAAATAATAAATTCAATATCTTTTTAATAAATATTAATTAGTTTATTATTATTTATATTATTCATGAGACATTTGGGATCTAAAAAATAAAAATAATATAATTAATATTTAACATGGGGTTGAATAAGGATTAATATATGGTATAAGGACATTTGAACAATCAAAAATAATCTATCCATATCATTATATATGTTAGTGTGATTATATCATTTCTATATGCATTACAGAATGATATTGTTGTGATCAAAATTTGTCCATAATAGAGTATTATAACCTTTATGAAATTATTATTTCTTCTCAAACATGAGGGAATATCTTACACATTCATTATCCTTGTATTGAATTAGGGAATAAGGATCAAAAAATAAATGATATGTATTATGTTGTGATCAAATGTCCAAAATAAAAGATGATAAATATCATCATATTAGCACCTGTACTATCTTCGATGAAACTTCAGGATCAAAGTAGAATCATTGGATTACCACTGGAGTGGTTTTTCTTTGGATCCTTCCAAATAAATGATTATTTAACATGAAAGCTGGATCAATTTATCAATACATTCATGATTGAAATAACTCATGACATAAGTGTTTTTTTAATTAAATTAATTATAAATTAAACATGAATGATCCTTTTTATTGTATTGAGATTATTTTGTTAGGATTCTTTTAAACCCATTTTCAGGTCTAGAAATATATTATAATTGTTTCATATCATTACCCAATTTTTAAGGGGTAATTTAAGTATTCTGTAATGATTATATGTAGGTGGTGTCCTAAGGAAACTAAAATTATTTTAATTTTTTGTTAACATCTTTTAATTTGAATAATATGATTTCAAAATGTATGATAAATATGTTTTTATAAGAAAAATAATCCACTTTTCAGAAAAAAAAAATGAATATTTTTAACAGTTGTTTTATCATGAGATTATATTTTTTCAGTAGAAAAATGATTTCTTCTTATTTTTTCCTAACGGATGTTTTTTTTAAAATGATTTTATATTTGTTTTCATATGGATTATGTATGGATAAGGGTAATAAAGGATTCAGGTTTAAAATTTTGATTACATTTCATGAAATAAAAAAATGTTTTACATTAAAAGTATTATATTGTGAAATATGATACTAAGTTAAACAATAATCATTGTAATTTAAGAGTCTATTATGTTAGTGATATGAAATAACTTTCTAAATATCTAAACCCAAATGATATTTCAAATTAAAACTAAAATATTGTCAAATGAAACTAGATTAAATAATGTTTATGGTCGGTTCATTTAAAAAAAATTAAAACATTTATGAAAATAAAAATGTAGAAACCCTCCATCTCAAAAAATAATAAGACCTAATGGTATCCACAAATATTAATAAAAATTGTACATAATATGTATCATATTATGTAATCCAATATTCCCCCAATAACATTACTCATAACCAAAACTTATGATGAAAAATCAACTTTAAACTATGATTTGAAATGTATTGGATGCAGGAGTATCATGCTTCCTCATATCAAGATTTCCCATATTTAGAAATTTACATCATTGAGAATTAGCTTATTATTATTATACATGATATATGATTCATTGATATTATCTATGGGTACATTTTATTCTATGTTTATTGATTTAATATAATGTGTTTTCAATTACATAGAATATCGTATTGAATACTCCCAATCCAATTATAATAGTCTTGTGGTTGATTACCTGGAATGTATTTTTAGTTATTTCCCTTTACATATTTCTTATTACTTGTTGATTCATGATATTTTCAAACATATGTATCCCTTACTATCAATTTGAGATCAACAATATTTTGTTTCAATTCCCCATGATATGAACAAGAATGCTATGAATGTGTTTCATGGATATAGATCATTTTCAATTATTTTATAAAATATTTTATTTTTATTCCAAATGTAAAATGTTAATCGTGTGTTTATCTGGTTCAACAAGTGTACTAAACTATTTACTCATTTATGATGAAAAGTAATTTATCTTATGCCAATGTAATAATCTGTACACCAAATTCAAGTTACGGGACACATGGTCATTTCATTTTCATTATAGTCCTATGATTTTTTAATTTCATTATTATATATGTCTTACTTTTTATAGAATTGTTTTAATGGAATATTTTTGTTGTTATCAAAAATTAGTACTTTGTGACTTTTCTGGAAAATGTTAGGATGGTACGTTTTTAACTTATATGACATGAATGATTTTCCTATCATCTTGACTAATATTTTCATTGAATCATCCTTTACATATTTACATGGTTTTACTCAATGAATAATTTTCCTATTAAAATTGAGAAATTTTATTAATACGTTTTTTCAAAATATAAAAGATATTTTCCTTAATAATGTTTTAATTATGTCTTCGTTGTATTTCTATTTATCAATAAAAAACACACATGATTTCAATAATGGTTTACTAGGCATATTATCCATGGATACCAACCTCATTTTATCTCCAGATATATTATTGTTGTTGAGGATATATTTTCATGGGAGTCATTTCTTTTTCACTGATTATTTTAGTAATAAAAGGAATTATCAATTTCAATGAACATGCAATCAATATATATTCTAATTATCTTATACTTTAAATGATATTTTTATTCCCACATAATAATAAATTTTTAGCTAAAATAATATCATCTATATCTCATTCTTTATGATTTGGGTTCTTAAAATGTTGTTTTAAAAGAAAATGAGTATTTTGATATCTAAAATTGTGTTTCATACGGGTTGGAAGGATTCGATACATAGTTTTATTCATGATATTTTCTATCAAAAAATTTATGATTGTTTGATCCCCATTATAGCATATATGAATGGTTGATCCCATTATAACTCATAAGATATCTCAATATATCTTATATGATGGGTGCACTCAGATAGTGCTCCATTTCATTGGGTATTTATTATGTTATACATAGAAATATATTAGATGTATGTTCTATAATTACTCTAATGTTAAGGTTTTATTTAAGTATTATGTTAGGATTTTATATAGGTGATGTCCCAATGAACCTACATGTATTTTCATTGTTTTTAATGACATTTCATGTAAATAATTTGATTTCAAAATATATGATAATGATCATTTTAAATGAAATATAATGATATTTTAGGATAAATGGTATATTTTTAAGAGATGTTTTTTCATGGTATTTTATGTTATCCGGTGTACTAATTCATTTATTCATTGTTTGTAACATATCGAAGTTATTTTCATACGATGTTTTGAAAAAATTTCATATGGATTAATTATAGATAAATGATAGAAAATTTTCATGTTTAAATGTTTGAAAACATTTCATGAAACAAACAAATGTATTACATTAGAATTATTATATTGTGAGAAAAGGATACTGAGTATAATTGTTCTCATTATAATTTACGAGTCTATTATGATAGAGAGATGAAATAATGTTCTAAATATCTAAACCTAAATGACATTTTCAAACTAAATAAAACTGAAATATAGTCAAATGACAGTATATTTAATAATGATTATGTTTTGTTCCTTTCAAAAAATATCAGAAATTTATTAAAATAATCACAATGATCCTTCCATATCTAAAAATAATTAGACCCAATGATATCAACAAATTTTAATTAAAATGGTACATAATGCGTATCATATTATGTAATCCTCTCTTCCTCTAAAAACAGTACTCATAACCAAAACTCACGATGAAAACACATCCTTGAAATCCATATCAAAAAGCAGAATGGAAAAAATTATTGAATGTGAATAACTGATATAAAATAGAACACTATTCAATATTTATTTAACATATATCATACATATTACCATCAAACTCGCTGAAATATAATATATTGTAAATTACTTCTCCAAAAACATGACCAAAATGTACACCTATACCCTTTCATATAGATCCTAAGTTTTTATGTGATTCATTACTCTATTGATATGGTTTTATAGATGACTTTACACCCATGGGATGAGTCATCATAATCTACACACATTTATAAGTGATTTGTAGTGCATCAATTCATTCTTGTTATGTTTATGTGAAAATATAATCTCACCCTCCTCTAATTTGAGATATCATCCAAAATAATGTATAAATGTGTCTTTTTATTATAATAGAACATAATTATATCAGTATTTTATAAAACATATGTGTGGAAATTACAGTCACACCAATAACCCATTTTTTGTTCTCTTCCAAAATAATAGGTAGAAGAAATAGAATCTCTCAAGATCTATGATATCTCTACATCTATACAATTTCAATCCATCATTCTCTTCTAACAATTTCCAGTGAATTGAAGACCCATTTAAACCATTATTTATTTCTCCATATGAATATCAACCAGGTGTGGTTTGTTTATAAATTCAATAAAATTAATAAAAATAAATTATATAACCCTCAGTCTAATATCCTACATTAACCCATACATTGCATAATTTTCTTTAGAATTATCTTCACTAACTAAGGATAGATAAAAAATGAAGCGTGTAAGTATATTTTGAGTCATGATAATCAATATATATTCACCTAATTTTTATCCTCAAATTCCATAGCTATATCCATACTAAAATTATTAATGTTAATTTTTCAAATAATATATCCAAAAAATCATCCCATGTCAATATTGTTATCCACTTTTCGAGGAACAAAATATCCCACCAGTGTCAAGTTGGTACCATATTTAGAATAGTTGATAAAAAAAGTCCCAAGGAACATATACAAGGATGTTTTAATCATGGTACTGTGAATGATAATGTTCTTATTTTCAAATCATTCAAATCATGGAATGCCATTCCCATATTTGATGGAAGACATTCAATATATTACTTCCTTATCAAAACCCATATTTGACGTATTCCCTCCTTTGTAAGATATAGTTCCCAATAAACAAAAATGTTTTACACTTCATTACCTATATATTCAAGGATATGAATATTAGTAAATTACTGATCAGATATTGATTTTTTATGTAAGTGAATTTAGTGTTACAACTTTTTAGAGTATCAATATTATAAAAGACCTCGAAATAATTCCATTCACAGATTAGAACCTAGATTTTTGAAAAATACATTCTTAAACAATGATTCATATGGTTATATGATATCATCTGATGGGACACATATGATTTATACTGTCAGATGTTAATAGTCATAAGCTGATGAGACATCATCTCACATGTGATAATCACGAAAATATGAAATTATGTGGACAAACCAACCAGTATTAAATCCACATGTTTCAAGTCATTCTATATTCACGTCAGTAAAAGTTTATCTATTGAATCATAAACATTAATATTTTAATTAATACATTTTATGGGTCATGTACATAGACATATTTTCATTAATAGATAATAAATATGTATGTTGCTATATATTGTGTGTTTTTTAATTAATTTATTTTATTTTATTAATTAATAAGTTTGGGAAGGATTTATCATGTCAATATTAGAATAGTGATATCTAGAAATATGTATTTAAATGAATTTTTTGACCAAAGTTCTATGTCCATGGTGTATACATGGGATCATTTAAGTTAGAAAAATTAATACAAATCTATTATATAGGTTGATGTCATAATTATGAAATTTTCTAGGTGAGATATTGAGATAAGGAAATTATATTACATAATGAGAATTCTGTTGTAATTTTAATCATTGTGGAATTAACTTATTCATATGTGGGTCCCATTAAATTTACCTACATGATGATTTTGGCTGAATTTAGTATTTTATTAGTTTCAAGAGATTGAGACATTATAAACAACATTAGGGAGAGAGAGAAAAAAATGCAAGCTGGGAGGGTCCCCTTCACAATGATCACACGGTATGAGGGAAGGGATCCCAATTGAGAAAAAAAGAGTACACAAAATAGATTATTAATTTTTCAAAATCATTGATACCAAAATTTGTAATCTTGTGGCCATCATGACATGTGTGACTCACCCCTACCTTGTTACTCATCTTAGTATTGATGTCTCAGATTTCCTAAAAGAAGTTCCAAATGGTAGTTGACTTTCTGTTAAGGGAGTTAAATATGTTCAAAGAGGTAGTCTCTACATATTCTAGGATAATATTATGGTCCAAACATAGTTTTAAACTATAGACCAGTGTATTTGATTCCACCATAATAGAGCCAAAATAACCATCATCATTTTGGAAGGAAACACAATTGTACCCTAATCATCACAAACCACACTCCCTCTTGTAATTAGACAATTGGAATATGATATATCGATGATATGCTTCAAATGATTGTACATAGAATTTTATTTGACCCAGATCCCTTGATGGAAAGGCCTCTAGGGAAAAAGAGAGGCCACCATACCAATAAGAAATGCATTATTTTATGATGATTTATCCCAGTTCATCAGGATGAGTCCTTCCTCTACCAATATGCATTGATATCCATCCTACAATGAAAGAAGAGAGCCTCAGATTCCCTCATGACTACACATTTTCATTGATTTCCAAATAATCTAGCATCTTACATATAACAAAACATGTCTTACCTTCTGCTCATATTTATTTGTATCATACTTGTTAAATAATGTATGAAGGAAACATTAAAAATTATCATTGTGGATACAAAAGTTAAATAACCCTCTAAACGTATCCCATGATTTCATAGACCAACAAAAATGGAAAAAAGATGTTGACATGATTATTCATTTGGCTTGGAGCAGTATGAACACATAAAAACCTAAGAGATACCATTCCGCTGAATATTTTTGATTGTTGATATAGCTTGAAAACCGATGTTCCATTTCAGGAAACATAATTTTGTAGATATTTTGGAACACTGTAGATTCCAACCACATATATCACCATTATCATGACCATATTGAATCAAACGATACTTCTGGATGTTGAATAAACCGGTGGGAGATCACTTAAAAACTAGCATGCCATTCTCCTCTCTATGGGGGATATTATCAAACACTTCACACAGTTGTGGGATCAGTGTATATTGGATGAGTAGAAGGAAATTATTGTCATCAATATATGAAATTAAAGGAATAGGTCACCAAATAAATCCCACCTTCCAACCTGTCCAGTTGTGATTCTAAAAGCTGATGATACCTCAACCTTAAATCCTATGTGGATGAATTTTGAGGTATTGAGTGTAAACCTAAATGAATATCCAAATACCTATAAACCATTCATTGAATCCCCAAAATAGAAAACATTCTTGAAATACATATACTATTCCCCATCTCTAAAATTGAAGCCACTAGATTTCACTTATTTATCCATCATTCCACACAAAGCCCAATGGCATCTCATGTCATACTTTTCATCCCAAAAGAACATGACAAAATATCTTATTGCTTACTCTAATAACAATTTTAGAACTCAGATATAAGACATAATATGCATTGTAAGGTAATAATTTACAAAATTAATCAATGTTACATGACCCACGAATGAGAGTAAACAATTTTTCTAGTTTCTTTATTCGACTTTCAATTTTACCCAATAGCCCCACAAAAATGTTGATGAAAGTATGACCAAAGAAATAGGGGAACACATGTAGAAAATTGGATTTTTTTCCGATCCAATTCCCAGAACCTCCTTGATGGTTTACTTCTTCATTTAGGACAACATTTTTAAATGAAGACAATTATTTTTTTCCAATTGATATATTTCCCGCTTCACATAATATAATCATCCAAAACATTGTTGATATTGCGCATATGGATTTTACATCTATTAGAAAAAATCAATTCATCTTCCTAAAATAGAAATTTAGATATTCCATTTATGTTGGGTCTTCAATTATAGTGGATAATGGCTCTATAATCTTTTTTTATTGAGAGGGATGGGCTATGAGCATCCTTATCCAGGGTGAAGAGACAAGGTGATAAAAGATCCCCTTGTCTAAGCACACAAACTATTTTGAAAATACACCATATTTTTTCCATAAGAGACATATGAAACTAGGTGGTGTTGATACATCTAAATAGGAGGTCAATCCACCACACAAAGAATCTCATAGCATTCAAAACCTTGATAATTAAATACCATTACATTCTCTCATAATCTTTATATAGTTAATGCTTGATGAAAATATTAGAACATAAGGTTTTAACATTAATATGACTATTTTTCTCTTGAACTAGCCCGAGAGAACCATGGTTGTTCTTACCTTGAATAAAACTATATTGTTCCTATTAGAAATTTTTTTTAACATGTGGTGCTACCCATCTATTGAGAATACAAGTCAGCACCTTGTAAGAGATGTGCACAAGCTGATGGGTCTATACTGGCTAATGTATAAATGGTCACACTCAATTGGAATAAGAACCATTTTAGTTGCAAAACATACCATTAGACGCCCACCTATCCTAAATAACATCGATGATACCCACCATCTAATTTTTTATTATACTCCAAGATACCATATAAAAAACCTAAGAAGCCATTTGGACCTGGACCACTCTCCGGATGGTGGGAAGAGACCACCTCCCATGCTTATTTTTCCACCAAAATGGATCCAATTGACCAATTCATTTTGTTAGACACCCGCTATGAATATTGCCAATATGCGCTGAGGACCCATTGAGATACCAATTCCATATGAAAGGGATATATTGACCTAGTGGAGATTTAATGTGTGCTTCATCCAACCCACTAAAAACATTCAAATCAATACTAAAGTATCTGTCTTCCATTTTCATGTTGGGCCCAATAGGTCTCTTCATCCCTTTAATAAATGCACTAAATAACCCAGTGTTTTGCTTTCCATCCTTTATCCCAAGTTCCCTTATACGTTATTGGGCCAATCTCTCTTCCCTAAGGATCAAATCTGAAAAACATCACTTCTTTTTAATAAGATCATTAAACCTTTACCCATCCCAACATGCCTTCTACCTTCCCTCATCACGCTCCATCATTGTATTCATGTCCTTTAGACCCACTACAGGTGTCAACCATTTCATGTTCTAGGAAAACATATCTATTTCCTGATGACTTATTTTATTATGAAAATCCACTGGTGATAATTCAAACATATTCATAATCCAAGACATACTAATAGTGTTAAAGAATGTACGATCTGACATACTGCTGCTAGGGTAAAATAATCGGTTTGACTCATTCTTGGATTGCTCAAGAGATATTAGAAAAGGGTAGTGATCTAAAATAGTTCTCTAGATATTTCTTATCTTCATATTATGAAAAATAGAGACCACTTAGATATTTTCCAAACACTGATCCAGTATGCAGCACATTCTTCGCATTCCTTACTAGTTATTTCACCGCATGAATTTGACTCATGAATACCCAAGATCCATAAATGCATAACTAGATGAAGAAGTAGAAAAGACATTCCTACTCTGCGAATGTAAATCACGAACACCTTTCATCTATGAAGGATCCATTACTGAAATGAAATCTCCCCCAAACCAACTAGGATTCATTCTTTGGATTAAAAGACACAACTACAATAATAAGGATTATATATCCATTACATTGAATTTTTCATACACAAAAGAGAACAAGAGATAATTATTTCCCTTACTGATCGTTGTGGAGATGTTCTAGCTCGACGACGTTATCTTCTACAATTAAGTTGAAGAATCCTTGAACAGCCATATATGATTTTTTATCGTATAATAATGCAAAAAATTAGTGAGTTTAGGCTTTTGTGAAAAAATATGGATCCTTTATATCTTTATATGTGGTTCAAGAACAATAATAATTGATTCTTTAAATAGAAATTTCTAATAAACAAGAAGTTCAGGTTTTACATTTTCCCCTAACCCAAGAGAATTATTGATAACAAAAAAATCATTTAGATAGTGGGTGATTGGATTTGGCCCCGAGCACATAGGTGTTATTTAATGTTATTGGAGAGAACCTCAACTTCGGTTTTGATCAAGACCGTGTAAAAACCCCATTGATGGGAGATTCAAGAAGAAATTCGTACTGAGATGAGCTACCGGATAACTAGGTGACTTGAGGATATGATGGAAGGACCTTTCTAGTCAACACACATGCCTCATATGATTGTGAAGAGTATACCACTTAGATTTTCGTTTGTGGAGGGTCTAGAACATTTGTAGGACTCGAAGTGATAAAATATCATTTTCAATGCACATGAAATATTTCACATTACCTATTATTTGTTTGTATTGAAAAGCATATGGATTTATTAGGAATCCACAGTTTGGAAGAACATGAAATAGCATCATTGCATTCAACCTCTTAACCATTGTTTTCTTGTTTTTGACACCAAACATGATTTCCAACTTAATGAAGATATGAAGGATAAAGATGAGGAAGAACTTGATATTTGGAAATTTTCATGACTATTAGTATGTCCAATGATGACGGATGGTGGACCAGAATATCATTCAAATAACTTCTGGAAGCAGAATCAGGGACTTAAAAACTACATCCAAATTTTCGATATGAACAAGGCTCAGTGTCAATGATGACCTACAATGGAAGATTACTAGAAGGAAAAATAAAATTAATGTTTCTAATGATTTTAATTGCATTCTATTTTAATTAATTTATTATAATATAATCTATTATATTAAATAAAAATAATTTATTTATTTAGGATTTATTGATTATATATGTTCAAATAAATTTTCACATGAGATTAATATAAATAAAACATCTTCCCATGACGATGAATATAATTAATTTTATTTATTAAATGAATGATATTTATTTTTTGTGTTTCAAAGAATATTCCTAATGTTAGAATGAATGAGTATGCCACTTTTAAAATGAAATGATATACTCATTATACTTTTAATAAATATTAATTTTTTTTATTTTTATTTTTTTTATTCGTGATACATGTGCACATTAATGAAACAAAAATACTATAATTATTATCAAACATGGGGTTTAATAATGATTAAGAGACTGGATAAGTACCTTTTAAGAATTATTAATACTCTTACCATATAATTATATATTTTTGTGTGACTGTATCATTTCCCTATATATTTCTAATAGATTTTGTTGTGCATGAAATTTCTCTATACTATATAATTATAACCTTTGTGAAATTATTATTTTTTTCTCAAACATGAGGGAATATATTCCATATTCTTTATCCCTATAAACAATTAGAAAATAAATATCATCAAATATATCTTAAATTTTATATTGAAATGAATGTTAAATATATAATATGACCGGTACCATCATGTTAGCACCTAGATTACCATTGATGACACTTTATGATCAAAGGTTCATCTTTGGATTATCATCGTACTGGTTTTTCTATGAACCCTTTCAATTAAATGATGGTCCAACTAGAATGCCGGTTCAATATATCAATACCTAGATGGTCGAAAGAACTCAACCTTGAGATGCTTTTTTATAAATAAAATTAATTATATATTTAACATGAATGATCATTGATATTGTTTTGAGAAGATTTTATTATGATTTTTAATACATATTTATTATTCATGTTATTATTATTTGTGTTCTTGTGTTTTATTACTTAGATTAAATGAAACACCATTATTGTGTATAGAAAATAATGGATTCTAATATGTTTTGATCCTTCAAGGGGTTCCAAAATTACGATGTTAATAATTATTATTATGTTATGGTCATTTATTGATTTTCACATATGAAGATATATATTAATTTATATTTTATTTATTCCTAAAACATTATTTTAATGTATATTATTTATTCACTATATTATGACCACAAAATAGTTGAAAATAGATAAATAAAATGTGAATAATTCATCCTATGTAGTAGATGATTTATGATAGTTCACATGGAACTATATTACAGATATATTGAAGGTACAAGTTGCGAATCTATTTTCTTTTCAACAATATGAGGCTAAAATTAAAAAGGATTTCTCACATGAAAAATAATATTAAATGTAATCACACAACATGTGTACACATATTCATATTCGGAAATGATTTCATGGACTATGTGGTTTGTTGCGAGAATACATTCCATATAGTCTATGTGGTTTCATAATGAAATTAAGAAAAACAATGTGATCAAATATGTGTTGATTATTAATTAATCCCATATGAAAAAATCATTAAAAAAAAATATTACATATCTTTTAAATATAATTAAAATTTCGTACCTCAAAAATTTCATTGTTTAAAAATACAAAATGTGTCCCAAACTATGTATTGGGGATAAATGGTGATCCAAATATACAGTGTGTGGCTAGTTTCAGAATAGTATTTATATTATCTATTTACATGAATAATAAATTTATTAATTAATTTACTAAACCATATCCAGTTTACTCTATGCTTCATTTATTTATAGAACTTTTTCGTTGATATATATTATATAATATTAAATGTTTGATTTTGTTTTAATTCAAATTCTAATCTAAATTTCATGTATGGTCATCAATCATTCAGTACACTATTAGAAAAAAATGAAGCACACTCTATGAAATAAAACTTGTATATGTGAGTCATTTATTGAAATAATACATTATATAATTACATGGAATATCTTATACTCTCTGTTATAATCAATATAACAATATAAAACAGGGAACATTTTCAGAATTTTAGACTAATAAATGTCATGTTTCTTATATGTACATTTCATTTTTACATTAATTTTAAATAATTATAATTTATTTGATTAGATTAAATTTTTAAGGGATTGAATTATCCATGATGGTTTGTATGGAAACAATATAAAAATTAATCTATTAATTTTATAAATAATTTATTTATAAATTATATCATAAAAAATAAATATGGAATCAAATTTTAGAAAATTTATTTAAATACATATTTTTTCAGACATTAATGAACTTATGATAATTATTACCTATGTGTGTGTTGATTTTATTTTAATTTATTTTCATGAGTATTATTTTTATTAAATAAAAGTTGAGAGTTTTTGTTTAATTTATCTCTCTTTTTTATATATTACATGTGACTATACATTTTCTTTATACAAACCCCATATGCATTCTAATGGTTCCCCGCACATTTTTTTGTGTTAACATATTTAACTGGTGGTTATCCATGGATTGTGTGTACTTTATGACTTTATCTAATGTGAAATCATCTGAGATAAAATATACATCAATGATGGAATGTTTATACATGATCCAAGACCTTCTGAATGTGATTTTTCCCATTGGTCCTAGTGTATGTTTATCATTCAATTGGTAAAAATACCATTATTGGTACCATGATCATGTCAAAATATATATTTATTTTCCTCTACATCATGGTTGTTTACATGGGTGCTTTATCATGAGGGCATATATAAATTATTTAAAAATCATATGATGTGTCACTAAAATAAATTATGTTATTTGAAAAAAAATTATAATTTAATGGTTAATCACATATATAAATAAAATAATATATTAACTACTAATGTAAATTATAAAATATGAAATTTATGTACAATTTGAAAATATCACAAAAAATATTCGGTCAAAAAATCATACCATTATATAAGATACGACTGAATAATATAAATTTTTATTTTATTCCAATTTTTATTAAGAATTTTTCTAATGTGGAGTCTATAAAAATATTATGTGCTATGTTAACCAAACATATATATTGTGTTTAATAAAAATTCATTTTTTAGAAAAAAAAATTGAAGGTATTTTTTAATGAAATTGGAGTTAGTATTTCATAATTTGAGAGTCCACTCAATATATTAAAATGTTTTAGGATTATATTTAGAAATAACCCCAACCGAGAAATATTCTTATGATATTCTTTTCTATATTATATATTAATCCCTCATTGGAAGAATTATATTTTTTCACTTTCTTTTAATGTTTTTTTATAAAAATAATATTCTCTTTAATATTAATTACAATATTTTGAAGAACTAATAAAAAATTGAGTAGCATAGTAGTTGGAAGTATAATCCCAATAATTAATAAGATGTGGAGGGAGTTACATATTAGTCTGTTAATTTATGTTCGATTTTTTATTATTTGATAAAGCATAATGGAATGTTGGTTCCATATTTATTATAATTATCAATGGAAAAATCATGATGTTCATGGATTTTATGTTGTTGTAATTTTATTTTATACTAAATTAAATAAGACATTATGTAACTGAGTTATATGGAGGATTTATAATGAATAATTTTATTTCTCTATGAGGAAGGAATTTTAGATGTTTCATCCCTATATTTTCTTGATTAATGAGTATAAGTTTCTATTACCACTAACCTGGATGGGTTTTTGAATCTCCAGAATGAATAATTGTTCATTGTAGATTATTAATGGATGAAGAGTGGAAGATGACATTCTAGTGACCACGGTATTCCATAAAAAATCATCAAAATAGATCTAAAGAATTTTTTTTTGAAAAAATGATGATCATACATTGAACATGGGGGTTTTTCAATGATTTTTACACATGGATTTTAACCTGTTTTGAATAATAAAACATATTTATCACTTTGAGTAAAATTATTGTAACATGTATTGGATTGTGTCACATTAAAATTATGATAAATCCTCAAAATCGGTGATACACAAGACATTTTTACATAAAAAATTATCATATTTAAAATTAATTCAATGTCATATCATAGAAGTCACTATGGTTTTTTTTAAAAAAATATGAATTTGGATTCAATAATCGTAAAATATATATAATGTAATATTCATTATAATCAATTTTTGTTATAGTTATATTATTTATATATGCCATAAAAAAATAGAAGGACTATCTATTTTTAATAGAATAAACATGGGATCCAAATTTCTTACAACAGGTCTCAGTGTTTGAAATAACTCCCCTGAATATGCATATTGGAGTGAAAATGTTATTATACAGGGAATATTAATTTTATTTTCAATTTAGTTTAGTGTTTTTTGATTAAAAAGAGTCCTTGAATCTTGTTGTTATAATTAATTTTTGAGGTAATCTCAGATATACCATTAATATGTCATAGTGGTTATAGAATAAGTATAAGTACCCGGCCATATTACATTACATAATCTCTAATTTTAGTCAATAAACACTTCCGTTCACAATTTGGATCATTTACAGTTTAGTTTTTTAGAGAATTAGGATATAATATATACATAAAAATTCAACAATTATACAAAGAAGATAGCACAAAATAGTTTCCATTTCTTCTAAAAAATAAAATATTTCAAATAAAACATGTTTTCATTTAAAAATTTACATAACATTTAACATGGATTCTATATTTGTCTTACACATCCTTATAACCTATGAAAAATCATTTAAAAATGGGATGAGAAAAAAGTTTAGTAATGGATATAAAAACAATTATTATAACATTAGTCCATTAATAATTGTAAATGTAAAAAAATCATTACAAAAAGACATAAATTATACCCATAAAAACATACTTTGTGATACAGGAGATTTCCATGGAACATAATGAAAATAAATAAAACTATAAAGGTATCTTGGAGAATTACATACATGATATTGTAACCCCCTTGGCTATCATATGATTTGTAACCCTCACGACTTCCTTACAATGTTCCTCTCAAGAGTACATTTTTGTGTAGCCATCGAAGTTTCATTTTGAGTTACGATAAGGCTTACCACCAATGTAGAAGAACCAAATGTATTGTAGGGAGATATAGGTCACATACATCATCATAAAAAAATCACAAGAACCATACTATAATTTTCAAATAATAATACTCACATAAAAACATTCACGTAGAATTTTGAAAAACTATAAGTTTAAAAGAGAATTTTATAAGAAAAGTCACTTAAAAATAACATATTATTGATATAAGAAAAAATATAATGAAACTAATATGTTTATACATTGTAAATACAGTTAGTAAAACATAATAGAAATAAGAAATCATCACAAACAAAATAGTAAACCCACAAAATTAATGAAGTTTATGGATAACCCAAAGAATGGAAATGGGGATAAGAATTTCTTTACCTCGGGTTCATATTACTCCAAACATGTTTAAACTATATTTATAATTGTTAAAATATTCTTATTAATATCTTACATAAAAATATTCTTTTCTAAATTACTTTATATGATTATTTTATAACATAATTTCAGTTATTTATTAAATGTATTTTGTTATTTCCATTATTTCGAGTGCGTACTTTACATTGTTTCCATGAATGCTTCATAATAGATTTTATTATTATATAAAAATTAAATTACCAAATTGTATTGAAATGGTATTCAAAATTTTTGAATAAATAAAATGATTCCATAAATGATATTTATTATATGGTATGAGGATGAATCATTTGATAAATGTTTAAGGATATCTGTTTAGATCATTTTTGTGTTTCCTAAATAATCCTAAAATTATATCAAAATAAAATTTATTGTCATTCAGGGAAGTTAATTATTGAATGTAAAAGAAGTTTTATCATACCAATTAAAATTTGTTCCAACTATTTAAATGGTTTTACAAATAGTTTTGATGCATGTTAATGAAATTATAAACACATCATCCATAATTTTGGTAAAATGTCATATCATGATTATTGTTTTTATAGGAGGGGGATGAGATGAAGTTAGTTGAGGAATTTTTCAATTATCAGTATAGAAATATAGAATGTATATAATTATACATCTTTAATTAATCATTGATAAGGTGGGTAGAATGTATTGTGACAAAAATAATGAATTGAATAGAAAACACAAGAAAATGGAATAGGATATTTACCACTTGATCTCTTCTCATTAAGATCAAACTTAAGGCTATTAGTTTTGGAATTTTGGTGCGATCATAAGGTCTTAGACGTGAGAGAGGAGACTGGTTAGAGTATTAGATATAATATAGACAAGTCTGAAGGCTTGAGTGGTGTGAGAGGGTGAGGCAGTGAGGGTAGTATTTGTAGAGGAGGAGAGAAGGAGTTCAAATTATTTTAATCATTAGTTTAATACTTTCTCTATAGGCTATGAATAGTCATGATTTATGTGACCCAAAATTGTAATATGTGCATGTTGGTTTGAACCAATGTCCAGTTACATTAGAAATGACTTATTCATGATGTAGAAATTCATTTATTTGGCATATATTGTTAAATACATATTCAACTATTCGAAAAAATATAGTAATTTCAGAAAAATCCAAAAATGTCACCCTAAACATTTGTCAACATGTAGAATTCAAAAAATAACTCCTTTTTTGAAATTATTTTTCAATATATGGGAAAATAAAATTATAAATAATGTCATATTTTATTCAAATAATGATAATTGGAAAACTACAACTGATTTAATATCTCCTGGAAAAATTAATCTAGATCATGTTATCTTGTCACCAGAAAAAAATAATATAGAATAATATTTACTATTAAGAAGGCTCACATTACTATAAATATTAGTTTTTATAAGGGGTTTTTGTTGTTCCCCAAAAAACAAGTTGCTTCCATCAGACTCAAAATAACTAACTAATCACAATTGTATATATCTGTTTTTTGAAAGTGAAATCATAGTAGTAGAAAAAATATGTTTCATGACTAATTTTTAACCTTATCTTTAAAATATAGAAACAATATGTATATAATCAGTATTTCATTCATTTCAATTTATTATTTAAAACTATTGGTTGTTATATACTCCACACCTTCTAGAAATTATGTCCTAAAATTTTTTTATTACTTATTTAGTTATTAAACAATTGAGGGCACCATTACCTCATATAATTTTCTATTTCCATGATTATTCTTTAACCGTGTGGTCTCTCCCCAAAACATTACCTTAGAGATTGCATTAATCCACCACACATTCTATATATCATCAATAATATGAATAGGTTTCTCTTAATAAGTAGAGTTATCTTCTTGCTGAACTACATATGGGATCAAGACATGAGATTAATCTAAAACATAATTTATCATCATAAAAAGATGAAAAAAAAACATTACTCAATATTAACATAGTGTTAATTCTACTCGGTAAGAAACTGGTCCAGCTTCCACCCAGATTTCATAAGTTCCATTGAAAAGTGGAGTCAGCTTTCCCTTCTTACTAATACGCATTACAATTTTCCATGGTTAGACTCTATGAAAAACATGATCACATACCTCAAAATAATATCCCTTCTTTATTTTGTCTTCATGACTATTTTTCTAGACCTAAGATGTCCTCATATTTTGTTGGATCAGCTTCACATTTTTAGCCTCTTCCTCTAGTAATCCCATTCTAATCAAATTCATTTTCTCGACTTCATCAAAAAAATATTGAGTTTAACACCTCTTCCCATAAAATGCCTCAAAAGGTTCAATATACATACTATAATGAAAAATTATATTCTAAGAAAACTAAACTAAAGAAATATTTTAATCCCAAATTCCCTGGTAATCCACTGAACAAGCTCAATGCATATTCTCTAATGTCTAAATCATTCATTCTGACTTCCATCTGATCGAGGGTAAAAAGATGTACTAAAATTTATTTATGTTACCAATGACTTATAAAGGGCTTTCCAAATGATAGAAGTGAATCTAGGATCACAACTAAATATATTAGAATGAGGAACTCCATGTAACCATATAATATATTAGAGGGACAGTTGAGAAATATGATCAAAAGTCATATTATCACGAATAAGAAGAAAATGAGAAGATTTAAAAAGTCTATAATCAATAATCCATATTTCATTTTTACATAGAGATGTATCTGTTATCCCCACCATGATGTCCCTAGATATATTTTCATATATCCCTTTTGGCACGTCCAGGGGCTAAATCAGCCCCTTGGTTAATATTCACTTTTCATTAACATGATGACATGTCAAACATTTCACAATAAAATATACAATATCTCTTTTCATTCCATCACTCCAGTAATACTCTTAAAGCACCTTGCACATTATAGTATACCCCTGATAATCTAAAAAGGGAGAATTCTTAGTTTTACACAATATATAATTCATCAACTGGTAATCACAAGGAACAAACAACATATTTCCAAATAAAAAACCACAATATTATCATGGTTAAATTATAGAAACATTACCATTATAACCAATTCTACATTTTTTAATATCTTGCAGTCGTCCATCTGTTCCTTCTTGATTTTGTCTGATACAGATGACTACACCATAACCTAAAATAAAATAGAAGTATTTTCTATATGAAAAATTTCTAAATGAAAATTCATCAAATCATTAATAAATGGATCATGTTCCAAACGTATCATGGTTAATGATGCATGATGTTTTCATTATGAGGAATCTTCCACATTGTTTAATTTTCTAGGATGGTAATTAATAATGAAAACCCAGTCTTTTATCATTTCAAGCCAACTTATCTTCCTCAAGAATTTTTTTTCTGTGAAAATATATTTTAGAATTTAATGGTCTTTATATATTTCACATTTGGATCCGTGTAAATGATGCCTACAAAAATTGGAAGAATAATACAAGATTTTGAAAATGAAAATAACGTGTGGGATAATTTACCTCATGAGTTTTTAGTTGTATTGATGCATAACCAATTACCTGATTATTATGCATTAGAACGCTACATAGGTCCTTCAATGAACCATCAATTAAATGGAAAATTACCATTTTTAGATGTTAGAACCTAAACTGGATCATTCACAATTTTATTCTTCAGTTCCTAAAAAAATCACATTATTGAATAGAAATAAATTTAACCCCATTTCATGTTAACATAGTTAGTAGGTTAGATAACCGCACATATTTTTTAAATTAAAAAATAATAATAACATAATAATAAAAGATAAATACGAATATATGTAACATTTGTAAGTCATGGCCATTCAACAACCACTTTTTTTAATAAGGATCAACTATTATTCCACCCTTATTTACAATATCCCCATGAAAAGATATTTCTTGCAACCAAAATCCACAGTTACATAATTTTCCAAACAATATTTTTTTTTAATCATTTTTATAAAAACACTTAGATTTTTTCATTTTCCACTTTACATTTAAAAATTACTAGAATTTCACCAATAAACAAAAATAAAAACTTATCCAATAACAAATGAAATATTTCATACAAAATATCCATGAATATAGCATGTTAGTTAGTTAAACTAGTTAGAATTACAAAAAATTCATAATACCTATATATAGTATGGAATGTAGTCATCGAGATGATTGATTATTTTACATTCAAATGGTGGTACCATGGCCTTAGATCAACCATTGAAAACAACTGTAATCCTTGGATTTAAAAAATAATAATCGATATGAGTAAAAGGATGCATGTTTTTAACAATACATTTATTCAAGGCTCTATAATCTATGGAAATACTCATAGAGCTATCACTATTTTTAACAAACAAAATATGAGAAAAACATAATGATGTTTTAAGATGAATGAATCCTTTATCATGATAATCATGCAAATAATATTTCAAATAAATAATTTCCATTTGAGAAACTCGATAAGGGGGATTTGAAATTGGCTTAGTATCAGTAACTAGGTCAATTGTGAATTGATCGTCATGGTCAGTTATAAGACCAACAAACTCATCCAAAAAACATCAAGATATTCATTTACCACTGGCACATCATTAAAATGAAATGTTCCCTTGTTTTTATTAATATGGCCAAGATAACATTCATTTACATTTCTCCAAAATTTATCAAATTCTTAGTATTTTATCAATTTCATGGGTTCATTATTGTATAAAAACAGAAAATATTTCTAAAATAACATCTTTATCACTAAAATAAATCTTATCATGATAAATAGAAATCCAATCCATACCCAAAATGTAATAAAACTCTAATAATGAATAAAATACAAGTTTTTTAACTAAATAATTCTAACATTACATTACATAATGATTATTATAATTAATGTTTTCTATTATATTTCCCCCAAGTGTTTTAACAATAATCTATAGTCTCATTTGATGAGGTGATATTTCCAATTTAATAGAATATTTCTCAGAAATAAATTAATGTGTAGATTCCATATGAAACAAAACATTTGAAAAATATGAGTAAACAAAAAAGGTACACGATATAACATCATTGGATGGATTAACTTTCAATTTCCAAGTCACAAAGGATCTCACAATACCTTTGTAGTTATAGTTTGGCTTATTTGCATCTTTTGGTTCTCTCTTTTGGAATGTATTTTCATTATGACCCATCTCAACACATTTAAAATAAATTGTAATTTTTATATTAGGATAAGTCTTGTGATCATTTTTATTATAATCATGGGACATATTTCCAATCATAGAATATCATAAACAATTCCTAGATTTGTAATGACATTTAGCGGGGTTCTTTTGTCCAAACTTTTGACAAACTAGAATCTTGACTTTCCAACCATCAGATTTCATTGACTGATTCTTACACAACACTTTATATCCAGACCTATTTTTTCCTTGATGTCAAAGTTCACATGGTCATCAGGAAACTCCATTTCAACCCTCTCATCACATTATATATTATTCTCATAAATATTTATCTCATGGTATGAAAATTCAATTTTATATCATTGCTTTAATCAGGAGTAAAAACTGTTGATTTTGATATCAATATCCAAAATAAAATTTTGAGCATACCTCGCTCGTCTGGTGAAGTTTTCTTCATACACATCAACTAAATCATTTTATTTTTACTTCAATTACAGGAATTTATTTTCAATCCAATATCAAACCTCCATAAGAATGTAATTTTCAATGGAAATACTTTTATATTCATCCCTCTATAAATAAGACTTTAATATCCTTTCTATCCATGATATTCATTAGCACTTACCACCACTGATCAGCTTCACATTAAAAATGATAAAATTAATGAAATAAATTTTGATTCTATACGAATCATATAACATTGAATATCATTTCAAGGGATTTAATCAATCCCTTATCCACTACTTCTTTAGAAGATCCACATAAAGTTGCGGGGTGTTTCCACATTAAATGTTTGTCTATTGTTATGTTCCTTTGTGGTAACTCCAGTTATTCTATTGCATCAATGGTACTTCCATTTAATTCATGTTTCAGTTGATCTATTAGTGTCACATACTTCTCGGTTTGAATACCTGCTATTTTAGGCTACATATTTGGAAGGATATAATTCGTTCGGTGTCTTTACACTTCATCTTCATTGTTTCTTATAGGGAAAACATTATAAACAAACATCTCTTATTAAAAACAACATGGTAGTCATTAAAATCTATAACATTTAAAATAAAACATAGAGTAAACATAATTTATATAATTACATTAAGATCATAAAAACTCTTAATTTTTTTTAACTATCGTATGATACCAACTATAAGGACATGGCCTTATTACTGTACATATTTTCTAAATTTCAGTTAAGAACTCACTTATTTTAAAATTATGTTTCAAATCAATTTTATATTTTTTTTAGGGAATTAGGATATAATATATTTATAACATCAACATTTATATATAGAAAATACTAAAAAAATAGTATCCATTTCTTCTAATATATAAAACTTTTCATATAAAACTTGTTTTCTTTGAAAAATCATCATAACATTTAATATAGATTCCTTATTTTTCTTACACATACTTAGAACCAATTAAAATCATATAAAGATTTTATGATCAAAAAAATATCAGAATGTGATATATCAACACAGAAAGAAAACATTAGTCCATGGATACTTGTAAATGTATGAAATCATTTCCAAAAAAACATACTTGTCTCACATATGCACTTACTTCATGAAAAATGATATTTCCACCGAACATTACAAAAACATAAATTGGACCATAAACCTATCATGAAGAATTAATTACATAATATTTTAACCCACTCACCTTCCTTATGATTTGTATCACTCATGGCTACATTGAAATGTTACCCTCATAGGTACCTTATTATGTAACCATCGCAGTTACACATAGAGTAACAATACAACCAAACTACAACAAACACAAACCTAATTTATTGGAGGGTTACGTAGGACCCACCATTCATCATAAAAAATTCCCAAGAACCACAACATTATCATAAAATCATAATACTCTCATAAAAACATTCACATTAAATTTTGTAAAATTAGACGTTCAAAAGAAGATTTTATAAGAAAAGTCACATATGAAATACATATAATTGATATGAGAATCAAATGAATTAGAGGAATACGTTTATATACTATAAATAAAATTAAAAAAACATAATACAAAAAAATCATAAAAAATATTTTAAAATGAAACAATTAATGAAGTAGTATGTTATCCTAAAGAACGGAAATTTGGTTCTGAATTCCCTTACCTCCGGTTTGTCGTACTTGAAACATGTTTGAACCATGTGTATAATGGTAAATAGTTATATTAATATATTATAAAAAATATTCAAATTTATAACACCTTATAAGATCAATTTATAATATCATTCCACTTTTTTATAATAATATTTAGTTAGTTCTATTGTATGACGTTTGTACATTACATGGTTTCCATTGAGGGTTCGAATTTGATATTATTGTTGTAAGATAATGAAAATCATGAAGTGGAATGAAGTGGTATTCATAAGATTCCATAATATTAAATGATTATATAACTAACTTTGTTTATATGGTATGATGAGGAATCATTAAATAAATCTATAGTGATATCCATTTAGATAATTTTGGCAGTTCTTCAATAATCATGAAATTGTTTCATTATATAATTTAATTTCATGCAAATAAGTTCATTATCGAACATAAAAGAGGTTATATCATCGATATTAAAATTTGTTTCATACATTGAAATGTATTTAAAAATAGTTTTAAAATAATTAGATTAAATTTAAAACACATAATCAATGATTTTGAAAAAATGACAAATCAAGAACATTTTTTTATAATAAGGTACATGATGATGTATATTGAGGAAATTTTACAAAAAAAGATAAAAAGGTAAAATATATAAAATAAATTGGCTTTAATTCGTATTGTATTTTGGGAGGATAATATTGTATAAGAAAATAAAATAATTTAATATAAAACAAAATAAAATGACTGAGGATCTTTACATATTGATCTGTTCTCCTTCAAATCCTCCATAAAGACCACTATTTTGGCCTTTTAGTGAGACCAGTTGGTATGGGACATGTGAGAGGGTCTTGGTAAGATAATTTTTATGATGTAATGAAATTTCCTAATGCTACAGTGGTTGGAGAGGAACAAGGGTGAGGGTAGTATTTATAGTGGAGGAGAGGATGGGTTTTACAGTATAATAGTTATTGGTTTAATATTTTTTTCAAATGACTATTAATAGTATATATTTATGTGAACCAAAATATTAATATATTCTGGTGTGTTAGACCCTACTTCCATTTACCTCATCCATGACTCAAGAACGATAGAAAAATTCAATTATTTATAATATTTTGTTAATTACTGTATTTCACTATTCCCAAAAAATTTCTGAATCTTTGGAAAACCCCAAAACATATCCCTGACCATTAGTTGATGGGTAGAATTAAAAAATTAAATCCATTTTTTGAAAATAATTTTCTAAATATGAGAAAATATTTTTTCAAATCATACTTTATTCCAAAAATAACAACTTAATTACTACAACTAATTTTATATCACCAATAAAAATTAATCAATATCTTAATATCTTATAACAATAATAAAATAAAATAATAATAATATTTACTATATATAAGGGCCATATTATTATTTATATTACTATCTCATTAAAATAATGTTCCATTATTTAGAGAGTCTGTGTTTTATGCATTTAAATTTTAATTTTAAAACCTAGGCATGTTACAATAAGTCATGGTCTAAAGGAATGATTTAGTTTTTAGGGTATTAAATAATTTATCACTATTTATCACTTAATACCCTCTTATGGTCAATCATATATGTTATTTACCATTATACAAACTTCTTAAGGGGTTATATTTGATCTAATTATATAAAATGAAACATAAGAGGTTGATAAGAGGGTAATGTATGTTGAATATATGAATTAGATTTTCAAAATGAGAGTTTCAATTATTAATAGTGTTGGTTATATAGATATATAGAGACAATGGAAGAGAAAAGTAAGAGGATATGAACAAAACTCTGAATTTAGAGTGATTATTTGATTTAGTATAAGTAATAATATAGAGTTGACAAACTATTTAATTTAAGATAATTATTTGAGTATAGAAAGTGATAGATAAAAATATCTATCAATTCTACCAGATATATTAAATGATTTAAAGGATTGATATATAAATATTACCATTTTTAATTATTTTATGCATTTATGAAGAAAAATTGAACAGAAATATTAAAGAAAGTAATAAATCTATTGAATATCGAGGAGAATAAGGGATTTAAATCTACCTGAAAAATAAATCAAAATTTTGCGACAAATAAATGACCAAAAAGGAATAGAGTTATTTTAGTATACCGTAATATGAATAAGAATAATTATAAGATTAATTAAATATAATTCAAATACTGCTCGTATTGATATTTTATAAATATAATTCTTCTCTTTTTGAATGAAATTAAATATATATACATTTTTTAATGATGATGAATAATTTTTTCTTTTGTTTTTTATTTAAAGTGTAGAATATTATCATTACAATGAATGAATATAAGGAAAAGAACAGATCGAGTAACAAAATTTAATTATGGGAATATATTTATGAAGGATTTGATACCAAACACTAGTGTAAATCATTGATATAGAAGTACAAATAATAGATGGGATGCTTAATTAGGGGGTTATGCAATATAAACTATTAGGACACTATAGTGTGAATTTAGTTAATGGATAAACAAATATTATTTCAATCCTAAGGAAATTATTGTTTATAGTGTGGTCTCAGTAATATACAATTCACAATAGGTACTAGTTTTCCCATATTGGGATGTGAACACTAAAAAATTATTGTTTCATATATGGGTGATTTTAGGAATGTATTTTATAAACTAAAATAGTGATAAGAGAGAATAAGTAAAACATTACCCTTAATAAGTGATAGAGGGGAAATGTAAAGAGATATAGTGTATAAATTAGATTAAAGTTCCCCAAAACATGTTCACCTAAAATCACAATGATTAATAAATATCTAACCATTCATCTCAATTTGTATAATGTCCTGATTCATCTTATATTGAAACTTCCATTATGAAACAATTATATTTTTATAATTTTATGGTAGTTTTTTGAATATATAATGAAATATATTTTTTTGAAAATAATACTATTTTACTTAAGTATTTAATATCTTAAAAGACTATAATGATCATAATAAAATAAATTGAAGAATATATTAATGAATTTATCCAAATTATAAAATTCTAAATTGTACTTTAGTCAACCACCATCATTATAGAAAATCCTTATACAAAAAAATTTAGGTAATTTTGGAGAACATGAGGTATGTAAAAATTCATGCATTAACTATAGAAATGAACATACAAGCATTAGCGAGAGGGAAATAATATCAATGGATTTTTATATTGATACATTAAAATAGATTCTATATTGTTACCCAAAGAATTTATCTCTCCAGGTTGTAAGGTAGTTGACTCTCGGTAGGGAAAATCACTTCTCTAGAATTAATGTCTGCTGAAAATGGTAATTGTTTTAAAAATAAGATTATTAGTTTTAAATAGCTATCAAAATATGATAGAGAACTATATATATATATATAATTTTTCTTAAAAGAGTAATAGTTTATGTTTAAAGAAATTATTATTAATGAATTTTAAGTGATGTAAGAGATCATGTTAAACCATTATGGGAAGGTCAATACATATAAAATAAAAAATCAAAATGTCATCAAAATCATGAATGAATGGATATAAGTTAAATCGAAAATGATGATGGAGATCCACACATTGATTAAAGAAACTTATTTAATTTATGTATGGGTAATGGATTTTATTATGAAGGGTGATAAATATTGAATATAACCTAATGAATATCAAAATAAAATTATCAATATCAAATCTCATGAGCTTGATATTATGTGTAAAATCTAAAAAATAATCATGATTTTTCACCAAAGGTGGTTTGTGGAATAAGTGTGTTTCTCAGAAGACGTTATAAAGTGTATTAATATATATAAAAATCCATCTTTTATGAGGAAATAGGATCAGGTCATAATCTAATGATATATATCAAGTATCTTTATATGATAATGGAAAATAACCCACTATAAATATTAAGGATTTTACTAAATATATTTCTATATTATTGTTCCTTTTAAAATAAAAAATATAAAAAATGGATCAGTAAAAATTGGTAAAATCCTACTACTAAATGAAATGTTGATAAAAGAATATGTTTGGATGTAGGGTCCCAATAAGTTTCCCAATTATTGAAATGGAAAGCTTAAAATTAGTTAGATGTGAATTTGGACAAAATACAATTTAGGAAAAATATTAATATTTATTGGGAAATGATCGTGTTATCATAGATTTGAGAAGATTGTATTAGATTGATATTATAATCCATCAATCCCTGAAGCATAGAGTAATCTTATTTTGCTAGGGTGGGGGAAAAGATATAGAAGATGCAATATTAATTTTTTAGGATTACAAATATATATACCTCAAAAAATGATATAGTAAAAATTAATTAAGATTTTATAAATAGATGTTTTAATATGAGGGTTTTATGATCAACCAAGTATGTTTCAAAATCAATAATTTATATTAGAAAATAAAAGATGAAAAATTATGATGAATAATCCCTAAGAAGATATCTGGATAAGTTTTCAAAACATATTACTCACAAGATTTTTTATAATAACGTTGATTTTTACATTTACATCATGTGGAAGTAAAATTAGATATAAGAAATTCTATGAAGACAGAGGATTTCCTCATCTAAAAGGAATGTTGAGAAGATAATCACTTATGATAATCAGTGATTAAGATCACAAAAATAATCAAACGGGACATAATAATCTTTGAATACTTAGGGGATAGATTTAATGAAACCATTAATTATATAATAATAACATGAAAATCATAGTGCTAAAAAATAAATGGATCCACTTAATGGACTAAATTTTTAAATAGTTTTTTAATAAAAGAAATCCTACGAGATAAATAAGGAAAACATGGGATATATAATATTGATGGGAAAAATTCTAAAAATACCTCAAATAATCTTCTATCACATGAAGAATACAGGAATTTTAATAAAATATTATATACAAGGTTTATTAAAAAGATAAATTCTCTATACAAAAATGATGAAGATAATAAGAGAAATACTATAACAAATAATGTTTTGTTTTGAAATTTTTTTTTGATATATTAATAAAAGAGAATATATGATAAGAAAATCCTACTATCCTTTCAACAAAACATTGACAATCTTATATTTCCACCTTATATCCTTTACATTTTATGGTGTATTTGTGTGTAAAATTAAGTGAATTGGATGTGAAATAGGGTAAAATGGTATGAAAATGTGAAAGAGTGTGTATTATAAAAATTGTATATCTATGTAAATATGATACCATATTATAATGACTTATCAATTAGTATTACAAAGCAATTTTTTAAGGGAAAATTTAGGGTGAAAATAATAATATTTTTTCATTTGGATAACCAGATTAAGTGAACTAATTTCTATTTTTCTCTACATGGAAAATATTGAATTCCATTTTTAAATAGATCGATAATTACCATGATAAAATAATGTGTACATTTAACTTTGTGATAGTTGAATAATTATTTAGAATCTTCCTTATTTTTAAAATATAGAAAACATGCATATTATAGAAATTTGATAATCAAATGTCATTGACATTGTATGAATAATTATTCTCTATCCATTGTAACAAAATTGTGTTCCTAAATTAATGGGTATATTTTATTTTTAATCAATAAAATAAAATGTGATTTTCTAAGAAGAATAAGATATATTATTTGAATCTTTTATCCTACTTTAATGATTTTTAAATATGTGTTAAAATGAGTTCTATATGTCATATTTATTATACATTTTTGGAAATATTTAGTAAATTGGAATCTATGTATTATCATTTCTGAAAATACTTATAAACACTTTTATAAAATGGTATCTACTATCTCATTTCAGATATTATCATTATTCAATTGATAATAATAATGTTTCTTTTCTATTTCAAACCCTCTTGTTCTCTAAAATGAGCATGGTTTTAATAAACATAAATAAGAATAGTTAATGACATAGTACATATTTATGAAGTGATATCATCATATCTTTTATGGATTTATAATTTCTTTTTGATAATAAAATGATATATGTAATGTGAAAATATATGTATTACATTTAGGGATTAAAATTTAATGAGTTATTGTGGAGTAAGGACATGAATTTGAAGACAACATATTAAGGTATCTTTTCATATGGGTGTATACAGCAACTACAATGTGAATGATCATCGACCCCACTTTTCATGTGTTATATTTATTTTCATTGGTTTTCAAATATGATAGATTATTTAGAATATTTATCTATATAAATTGAATTTATATAGTCGTAAAGAATATCTTGGATTTCTAAAGTATAATCCCATGCTTCTTGAATTAATAAAAAATGTTCATAAGTATTTTTTTACATTATATTTGGGTCATTATGATGTATTTTACATATAAAAATATTGGATTGATGTTTATTATAATTACTCAATTGATAAATAGAAAATCACATTCCTTTTATGTTCATAAAATATTCTTTTATTTTGAAGAAAAAACATTTTAATACATGACTTCCATGTGATATTTATACTGATAAATTCTATATATTAGTGATTACGGAATTTTAGAGGATGCATATTAATTTTTAAAAGAATAAAAAATAATTGTATATTTTATTAGTAATTTATATGTTTTCATAGATTTATTTAATGATTAAAGAATCATTGAATATGTTTTAAGGTTTAAGAGAAGAAATGGAAGTTTCAATTTACTTCCCTACAGCTCATAATTTCACCAAAATGGGATGGTATTATTGCAAAGATGAATCATGTTACGATACTGTCATAAAAGATCCATTAAATAAATATTTGAATGGTCTCCCATGGGTAGATCATCACAAAATGATCAAACTTCAGAAAAAAACAATCAGACATATTTCTTTAAGGGTCATCTATCACTTTCATAGGACATAGATGTGATCAGTGTGGAAACTGATCACATTGAAAACAGTCAGATGAAATAATTGAATAAATCCATCTTCAGTAAATAGGTGAACAAAGAAAAAGTTATAGCCAATGTTTCTATCAAACAGAAACATCAACCTATGGAGGAGTCACGAATTAAATCACTTTGGGATAAAGATCGCAAATCTAGATTCCGTCATGCCATTATTAATGTATGTAAATTTTTTAATATCCCACTTTCCTCATGGAATATAGTTTTTAAACTGAAAATAGGGTAACATTGGAAGGTATTAATGCTTCTCATTTTCATTATATTCTTGTTGGTCGAATCCCTTAAATACAAGGAGGCCATTTGAGGGGAAATATAGATCTATTCATGTATATATTTCATGTGATATCTGAACTTGATAATAATACCCTATACGGTACACCTGATGAAAGTTATGTTAGATGTGCAATTTGGATTCTCAATTCTGAGTGTGTTTTTTTCCATAATGTTTCCCTAACTCCTTCGAAAATGCCTATTTGGATGTGATAAAAGAATTACCTTTTCAATCTATGAAAAAATTATTTCATGGTGTTAAAATCCAATAGATTTCATGTATATCAATTCATGTGATTCTTCTAGTTGTTAGGGAACCATAGATCTTAAATAAGTAAAGGATAATGTACATGTGAAAAATTCTTTATAAGGTATTAGAATATATTATTATTAAAAGCTTGTCTTATGACCACTCTAAGTGGATTTTTTAATGGAAGATTTTATTTATTAAGAGGCATTCTATTTTGGGCGATATGTTTCTTTCCAAAAAAATGATTACGGATAATAACTAGGAAAAATTGTGTTTGAATATGTAGATCAATTTGGATATAAATAAATCCATTCTCATTCTTGAATTTAATTTTTTTCTTAATGTTATGAATCAGAATGGACATTAAATGTGGGTTGTGGTGCTTTGTTTTAGGTTTTCAGGATCTTCATGGATCTCCACAAAAATTATGTGAAAATGTTATGTTACCTTTAGGGATTCTTCGGGACTTTATCACGGAGAACCCCTCTCCCCCAGCCTTTTTATCCTTAACTAAAACTCTCTCATTTAGTATATCAATAAATTTATTGTAATGTGAATCATTATTCCTTATCACTCGAGGAATCATTCTTGTGGAAATTCATGTATAATGTTAGTTGAGGACACATTCAGGTTTATAAATGGTCCTAATATATCTATTTGGGGGATTAATAGTATTTTGGATGAATATTATAAATAGAGTGTCCAATTGGTAAGTAATTATATGAGTACCTTTCATTCTTCCCAAAAATTATTAGAAATGTGTATTTGATAATTAGAGGGAGATCATGGCCTTAATATATGGGTTTTACCCTTCATTATATGTGTTCTCTAATTTCCCCAAAGAATCTTCGGATCCTGCACTCGTCAAAAAAGTAAGATACTCTCATGACCTATTATAAATTGGAAAATTGGTCTCTATATTTTGGTGGTCACATTACATTGGTGAATAGTATCATTTCTTCTATTATGACTCATATTTTATCAACACTCAAATTTTCAATGTTGGTTATTTCGATGTTGGAAGAGATTATGCTTTCCTTCTTATATACACTAAAGAAAAAGGCAGTCATCCTTAGGAATTATGATAAAGGATGTAATGATCATTATTTGAAGGGTTCCCTAATATTAAAAGTGTTTAGGCAACCAAGAAAGTAATGAATTCAAAAATTTAAGGCATAAACCATAAAGGAAAACTCAATATCATGAGTTGGGTAAATTTTTTAATGAGGCCTCTAGTGTCATGATCCAAATGCAACAACCAGATAATCCTATATCTACACTACTCCTAACCCAACATCATACAAATCACAGACCAAGGTAATGTTATTACCCAGTTTGGGTAAGATCAGAATCTGTGTTATAGTCAACTGCTTCATTAAATCATAATAAGTATTATCTCAAGCCTGGGGTAATTCATACATAACTCCCTTTTGGGTGAATCTTGAAATTGGTTCTAAATGATTTTAGAAATCATTGATGGATAGTCAGTAACAAAAATCCATTACTAGAAAACTCAAAACATCCGATACATTATTTGGTTTCACCCATGACACAACAGCCTATACATTATCTATATCCACTAACACACCTTCCTCTAAGATGACGTGTCCCATAAAAATCACTTTACCAATCTCGAAAATACTTCTTGATATCTTGACATGAATATTATTCTCTATTATTGTACTCAAGATGATTTAATGATGTTATTCAAGATCATCATGTGTTTTGGAATACACTGGTATGTCATTAAATAAGATGACTATTATTTGGTCCATATATGGTTAAAATATCTGGTTCATTAATCCATGATCATTTCCAGTACATTGGTCAATAAGAACAATATCATCAAAAACTCATAAAACCATTTTTGTCCCTAGAGGTGGTCCATGATATATCAGAATTACTCACCCAATGATGGTGATACCTTGATCTCAAATTGACCTATGAAAACAATCTTTCACCCCCCAACTAGTCAAAGAGATCATTGATTCCATGAATAGTGTATCTATTCTTAACTTCCATCTAATTGAGCTTCATCTAATTGACACATAGTATTAAATATCGTTCATAATTATTAGAAAATAAAACATGAGACCATGATGGAAATTTTCTAGGATGGATGAATATTTTATTCTCAAATTCCTCTAAATGAGATTCATTTTCATGGGATTATATTAGTCCATGTTTGTATGGTTAAATGTAAACTAGATCTGCTCACTACATTATCTCCTGTGTGAACTCATTAAAACATTCAATTGGAATCCCCAATAAATCTTTAGGAAACAAATCCTAAATTATTTCCATCATACTAGGATTTTAATTTTGTTCCACTCCTCTATCATGATTCATAATGCAATAAACATTGGCCTTGAGATCCTGAAACTTTCGGAAACCATTTCCTGCATGATCTTCCAGGAAATCGAACTCACCACGATGAACATAATATATTATTTTAATAGATTTGAATGTTAATTGTGGAAGGTTACAATCAATATGGGCTAGATACCATACAATCAAATCCGTTAAAAAAATAGGTCTGAAACAATCATCTCTTGAAAAAACAGGTTCCATAGAGAGCAATATCCACTAACCTCTAAACCACACCAATGACATTTTATGATATCCTCAAATCACACTCCTAATTGAGTATCCATTGACATAAACCCACAAAAATGTTCTTACGTCTAGGTCTAACATTATAAAAAATGAGTAGAGATAAAAGTGTGTGTGTTTCATGTTTCAAACAATTCACTACAGAGCTTGGAAGATATAAGGATCATACCTCAAAAAGTCATTTTTCTATCCTTTCCACCTCCAATTGCATTATAAACTACCTGAAAAAGAACTTTCCATCTTACCTATGTTGGTCCATGTGTCCCTAGTGCTAAACTGTACTATTGAAATGGACTCACTCCCCCTTGAGAATCCTATCCACCCCCTCAACCAGTATGACCGGTCATGATGAAACAGTCTGCCACATATGGGGTTATTAACCCCCTTCTCGCACAAGAAATCTTATTAACGTGTCCACATATTCCCAATTGGTTATGATTCCTATATAATTTATGCACATGCCAATTTTTTCACATGATCGGTATACGAATCGTGGTTAAGCACAATGACCACACATCATTCTCAGCCTTCCACAAAGGGTAACAAAACATGTAATCACAACCCTGAGAGGATACCTTCTTTTCTGAATACTCTTTGCACTACCACCATGGTTGATTCTACCAATGAATAATTTCTTGCTCTTGGAAACTATACAAATCACCCATCCAAATTGTACCACAAGAACAATACCTGAATACCCCTCCCGAGTCCCTTTTGATATAAGGTCCTAATCCACTACTTTTGAAAACCATTACAAATGGATGATTCTCACCTAATAACTAATCACATTCCTCACCAATTACTGGAAATATTTCACCACATCTATATCATATCATGATAATGCTAAAATGAAACATAAAAAAACTAGTGAGATGGGCATAATAATCTATAACATGCATTACCCCATAGGCCAATCTCATGAAACATGTGGCCTTCTCCTCACTCAAGGTCACTCGATAGAAATTATCTAGAAACATCTCATATAGATACTTCCATAAAATTCCTTCATCCTAATCAATAATTACCATGATGTCCCACCAATGTTTTACCTGAACTATCAATGTATAGGCTGCCAATAAGAATCTATTTTCAGAAAGAGTCTCTATATGATCAATAATTTTCAGGACGGACTCAATCCAGAACTAGATATTCTTTAGAAAAGACTATCTAGTAGTGGTTGGACCTAATAAATCATTACCATGATGTCCCACCAATGTTTTACCTGAACTATCAATGTATAGGCTGCCAATAAGAATCTATTTTCAGAAAGAGTCTCTATATGATCAATAATTTTCAGGACGGACTCAATCCAGAACTAGATATTCTTTAGAAAACACTATCTAGTAGTGGTTGGAGGGTACTAGAGATGAAATTACCAGGTTATCTCAAACATGCTCGACACAACCCACCATAGGACCCTTCCATAATTTCCATGAAGTGGGAAAGATTCCCAAGTAACAACTCTCTTATATTTTACTTGATCACCACTTTCAATTTCTCCACTACCAATGTAGAATTATCAGTAACGCCCTCTTGTCTCCCAACTGGCATACTTCAACATGTTGGAATTTCCCTATAATTACAAATAGTAGCTCTTGAACACATTTCCTAAAGGACCAACAGTTCTTATAAAAGGAATCTATCTTCTATCTGAAAACACATCATTTGTATACATGATCCCAATGGATATCATAACACATTGACACTACCTCTACCATACCTAAAACTAATAATGGTGAATATTGGGTAAATAATTGATATATCCATGGTTCATCATTAGAAACCTTATTTAAAACCATTTTTATGCTCCAACCATAATTCATTCCTCATAATCGCATTTCTAATTATTCAACTTATTAAATAAACATTTCTACTCATTTACACCATTATTAATAATGATTATTTATTGCATTATTTATATTCATTCCCTTTTTCACATATTAATAATAATTATTAGAGACAATTTTCATTTAATTGATTCCAAAATTTCAAATTTATTTCATCATATATTTCCCACACACACATCCCATGTGTTCCTACCATGACGTATGTATCCAATATACATTGGTTCATATAATGATGAATTAATGCACATCTCCTTGCCAATAAGGCCGGGACAAAAATCTCATAAAACAATCGATACACAAAACATGTGCCTCACTCAATGGTGAAATATCATAAAATATAACAACACCTATAAAGAATAATAATTCCCTTCCCAGTGGACATGGATTTTCCCATTTAATTAGGTTAGCTATTGTAAAGCACGAGTTCGTTTACATTTCTCGAAACATACAATACTCATTTTTACCATAGCAAATAGTAAGTTCATAGAATAAAATTACTTTGATACCACTTTTCTAACATCCCCAACATGAGTGACACTAAACTAGTGCTCTAGGACAAGTCACCACATGACATCAAGCATGCCACCCATATGTCAGAGGATGCCAAATAACATTGAGGCAAAAAATAGGCACATACGGAGATGATTCCCTCATTTCTAGAGTAATCCACAGTAGATAACAATTTGACAAGTGGAAGCAATAAGCAATATCCAAGGGAAATTCATAAGAAACTTCTCTCAAAACTAGGTACAAAAAAACTCAAATAAATATTCCACGTCATTCTAGTAGTGTCACAAGTGATAAAATTCCAATGTAATGAAAATTTCAAAATATAAAAAACATTCATGGATCCAATTCTAAAACCTCATCTACATACATCCCTTCCCCAGCTAAAATCCAGAGTATTGGGACCATACCCCTCTAAGGACCTATAAAAATGAAGTCAACTCAGGTACCCAATGGATTGAAAAGCATGGTGTGAATACAAATTAGAAGGACAACACCAAAGGTGTCTAAAAAATATCCATCAAAGAAAAATAGTTCTTTTATGTGATAATAAATGAAATGTAAATAAAACATAGTTTGGGTGACAATAGTTAACATTATTTTTTTATTTCATTCTGAGAAATATTCCTAATTTCATTACTTATACTGTATTTATATCATAATTCACATTTATCTCATGTTCTATAGATTAAAAAAATTTAAAAATATCAATACATTAGATAAACCATTTGATTTAATAAAATTTCTAAATTGAGGACTCCACCATAACATCATTATAACATGTGATCTTTTTTTTCAGACCACCCCAACAGTGAACATGTATCCATTATCTACATATCAAGAGTACCAACATCTAGTGAATGGAATTCCAAATAAAATTTACTATTACTAATTAAAATATGATGTAATAAAATAAATATTCACCTCCAAAAAATTTACCACTATAATACGTATTTCTGGAAACCTCATAAACTATCTAAACACATTGGAATATTCTACTTCTATCAAAGCTGGTAGTGTCTCTATCAAGTTCATTTGTTGAAAAAGTACCACAAAGTAATGATACAAAATTTTAATTTTTTAATCTATTTATATGCTAAAAATATCTAATAAAATTGATTTATCATAATATATTTGTCATAAAAAACTCTTTATCATCCAGAAAATATTTAGGCAAATGGTATTTTAGGATGATATGCTATTTTATTCCATGAAACTAAAAAACTTTATCTTTGTTTATTTCAATTTGATTATCAGTTAATAGAAATAATTATATTTTATTCATTATGAATTACATGAAAATCTCATTAATGATATCATTTCACTCTATGAATTATTTTACAAAATATATTATACTTACATTGAACGTTGAGGAAAAATATTCTATAACTTCTATTTCTAACTAGAATTTATTCCACTAAAAGTAAACAGAAAAAAAATTGTATATTTCATTATATTTCATTCACTAAATATGTTTGAGTCTAGTACACAATAAAATTTTCGATTTTATATGAATTGTAGGTTATTATAATTTATTAATTACAAATATCTAAGGATAAACAAACAACCACACAATTTTGTTTTCCTATATTATCAATGAATCAACTCACCAACTTCAATAAATATGAAATTTTTGGATGAGTGAAAATAATTAAATAATTTACTCTACCAATAATTTATTCATATGGAAAATTTTCCATATTCATGGCCTCGTATTCCATTATTAGAGATTTTGTATTGGATGATTTGAACTCACGTAACAATGTATTCAAGAATGATATACTTCTATTTTTACCAAATCTATATAATACTACGTAAATATAGTCATATTGTGATAAAATAAAATCATTTCTATTTATATCTATAAATATTTATCGCCAATATATTATTTCTTAATCCATGATCTTTCAATACAAATTTTAAAAATAGTTTATGATACTTCTTTTATTTAATCCACCATCAAATTTACATAAAAATAATAATTCCAAATATAAAATCAATAAGATGAATATTACATCGTCCCATTGATTCAATTTTAAGAAAATTATCCACAATGAACTTATTAAATACATATTCATAATTAAATGAAATTAATTTCATATTTCATTTCATCATAGATTAATTCAATATATAAATATATTTCTTTAGCATGAAAATAGAATTCTGGTTCTCATCTTTCATGAAACATATTATAATATTTATTTATATTTGTTACTCCAAATATCAATGGAAAACGATTTATTTATATCCATGTAATCAAGATATATATATATATATATATATATATATATATATATATTAATCTTCAACCATATATATAAATTATTGGATATTTATATATTTGAAAATATATATGAATAATTTTATAAAATTCACACCATCATTCTGTTGAAATCTTTGTTCCAACAAAAACACATTATAAGGATTCACTCTATAAACCTCTTCATGAAATAAAAAATACCACATATTTTTTTGTACATTCTCTATTTTGATAAGATATTTCGTTGAAAAATTCTATTAGTTTTTGAAAAAAACCATTTCGTTACCCATTCTAAATTCCTCCTTTTAAAATATTTGACTGTTATTTATTCCTATAGACATCTAGATACCTTTCACCTATTCAATGTATGGTGTTTATGTCAGTTTGAAACCTATGGATTGGATTTATAACTCTAGTAGATATAAATAATTGAGTGGGATACACCACACCTCTCATATTTTTTGGTTTACTAGAGACATAACTTAATATACTCTAACATGATCTTCATAACATATTTAACATTATATTACATATTCCAACAGAATCACCACTAGACGTTTAGCACATCTATAAGAGTCATCAAATGTTTTTGAACATCTGGTACACCCCTTATGATTACCTTGGAGATCACAAGATAATTCATTCCATTCATATTGTTTCTCCACCAATTCATATCCCTACCATTTAACCAATTTATTTATGGGAATATCTTAGATGAAGATAAATTAACTAATATCCACACCCCCGAACAAGTAGTAGATGTTAAAATGACCCTATATAATAAGAAATGTTATTTGTAATTTTTCACAAGGTATTCCATTTCATTCGCATCATCATTAATTTATATATTGAATCTGAAATCATTATGGTAAACAACATTCATAATTTTATCAAACTGTAACTTCACTAAATGTTCTTTTCCAACAATTAGTTAGTGATTTTTTTAACTATATAATATTTTGTGTATTTTTGTTCTTTTGAAATACCATTTGACATTAAATTGTGTAACCAGGTGCTAAAATATTCTTAGACATTATATGATCCATCTATTAAAACACTCCATTATGCTATAGATTTTTTAAAAATACCTCTTCATGTATTGTTGTTTTCTTTTTACAAATGTTTATATTTTTTTATATATTGTACTCAAAATATTTTTTATAGTGAATAGATTTCAAATTCTATCCAATCTATTATATTAAATAGCATTCCATTGAATAAATTCGAAAATATAATCTAAATTATTCATAAAAAATAAAATCAAAACATTTAGAGTATCTTGATCAATGAAGGTTTCAAATTAATGTAATCCTATGAGAGACTAAAATTTGTATGTTCCCAAAAAATTATGTGAATTATTTCTAACATATGAGATCTAGGATTCCATCTATCTTAATAAATGTTCATGCACCTTTTATTCCCTATAATACATTTCTCATTAATACTAGTATTTAGGTTTTAATGATTCATTATATATATTTCATTTATAAAATAATTAATCGTCTCAGTGAGGGTATTGATAATTAAATGATGAATATTTGGATCATCTAATGTTAAACATTAATCAATTTATATCATGAACCATCCCAAATACACAGGTACCCTGATACATAATTTTGAATTGAAATTCCCTGAAGGTTGTTCCGTATCACCATGGGTTGGTGAACAAAACCTTACATCATTAAATATAAATGTGGGAATGAATTTTTTCAAAGGAAAAACAGAAGATAGTCTATAGATGTTACTATGCTCAAATCTCCAAAATAAAAAATTACAAGTATACAGATAGGTATATAAAAATCTTGAAAGAGAATATGTTTAATATAATCTTATGAAATTCAAAAACCCAATGAAAACAGTTAACTCCCACCCAAACGATCCAGAATATCCACCACCTTTAGGCAGTGCATTCCATGTTCTCATATCATGAAGAAGAAAGCTAAAAAATATTTACGGAAATGGAATTTTGTGAGCTAAAAATCCATGTTGGGACTCACCAAATGATACATTAAAATATTCCAAAGAATAAAAAAATTATTATTTAAATTTTAATAAAATATGGCATGTAAATGCCAATTCATATTTAAAACAACATATTTATTCATATTGAAATGTTGAAAAAAAATTTAAACATGTATTAATAATAATTTTAAATAATATTTTTTCTAGAAATCAACTATCATTACTATAGTAGTATCATAATCAATGGAATATATATTAAAACAATTATAATATAAATAATGGTTATATGTTGCATGGTATGATAGTTTCTAGTTATAAGATCCACATAATATTATATTAATGATAATGTTAACATGTTTACACATGTCCCTCCAGCTGATCCCAAATAGGACTCATCATTATCTCATCGAGGAAAAGATCCGCATAACTAAATATTTGAGGGTTTTCATCATCAATATGATTCTATGGAATAATCATCCTAGAATGCTTTCCCCAAATAACGCACTAACCGTATAGGCTTGGATGTTCTCAATCGGTCAATTGAAATAAGAAAAATTAGTTCATTTCAAATTAATCATCATTACCAATTATATTTTCCAAATTTTCATTTTCTAAATTGCCATTAACATTCATTAAAAAATTGTCATTTTCATAAATTGATTTTATTTCAAATAAAAAAACCATTGGTTTTTATCAATTAAATTTAATTCATTTCTCAAAATCAAATTCTCTAATAAATTCACAACTTCCATCAATTTCCAAGACACACCAAAAAATCTAATTCCATTATAATTTTGGATTTTAATAAAATTCTATTCCAAATAAAATAAACAATTACAATTTATCTGAAATTGGATTTTCATAAATCCATTAAAATAAATAAAAATAAAAAACATAAATTCATGGCTAATGAAAAAAAAATAAAATTAAACCACCTAACTTTAATAATGATATCATGTATTACACACCCATACAAAAAGATTTTCCAAAAATGGTGTTGGAAATAGATGTCTCAAAATCAAACATATAATCAAAATTAAATGAAAAAAATCATAGATTGATTAAACATGTGATGATATATTAAACTCTATAGAGGAAATAAAGTGGGATTCGGAGAGAAGGAACATGAAGAGATCCACTTACCAAATAGGGTTTAGATCATTCACTAGCACTTCGATTATTCAAATATTGGATTTAGAGGAGAAAAAAAATTAGACCCTCCATGACCTAGTAATTTGAGATGTGATGAGTTTGGGTCCAAAGAAAAATAAAATTGTGTTCATGTAATTTTAAAATAACATTTTTAATTCAAAATGACTCCCACAAATAATAGAAAAGTCAAGGCCACATTGTGAGAAAAACTATGTACCAAAATAGTGCACTATACAACTAGGGTTCGCAGTTTCTACTAGGTTAGTGCATAACTTTTTGAACCATGTGTCGACCAAAAAAATACTACTACCCAGTGTTGTCATGTTTTAACACTGAGTATGAATATTTTGGGAAAACCATGCACCTTTCTTACACAACCCTGATACCACAAAAAAAATTCAACATGACTCCCAAAATAACCTAAGGAAAATCCAAACTAGATATTAATAAAATTAGGCTTCATAGATTACCAACAAACCAATAACATTGTGTTAACCCCCCCCCCCCCACCATGGAGACATTATAACCCTAGATATCATGTCAATAATATTCAATTTCAAAAAAATATCACCAATGTTTTCTAATCCATGCCTCCCTCTACTATGTCTCGTGAATAAAAAAGTTTTTATTTCATATCACACATACAAAATATATAATCCACCCACTAATTACCATTACCATTGAATCAAATATAATAACTAGATGCTCTGTAACACAAAAAATAGGATCAAACCCATGATCATTCCATCTTATGACATTAGATGGGTCAGAAAGATATTTATGAAGCTCATATAGATGAAAAAAATTATTGATTTAACTTATGGTTGTATTGATAAAATGTAATAAACATTCCTTAAATTATTCAAACATTACAGGGTCCTATAAAATTAGGAGAAATATTCCACTTCCGCTGAAGTGGTCTATAACCAAAATGAAGTAAATATTTCAAAAAAACCAAGTCACAAAATGAAAACTCAAATAGTACCTGATGATTATTAGAAAAATATTTGTACCGACTATAGTGCATAAAAATCATCAATAATATGAAAAGAATATTTTTCCTTGGACCAAGATTTGTCCAACCAAGGAACATTCACCAATCTCTGACCAACACATTGAAATTTTTCAAAGCCAGTCCTACAATGCCTCAAAAGGATCTATTCTATTTGTGGACTAGTATATATTGTTATTATCAAATGCACATAGTCCCAAATGGTCATCACAAGCTCCCACAATATCAAGGATTTAGGAATGAATCATATCATCCTAAATTTTTATATCTCACTCTGTCTAACCATATATCTATGGATATTATTCCACTCTCAAATGAACCAAAGATCCTGGTTTCTCATGGAGGTATTTACAAGTGTAAGGCATAAAATTGAGATCAAGAGTTACCTATACATAAAATACATCGAAAATATATCATTATAGAATAATATTCATCACATTACAAATATAATTATCAAGGACCGTAATAGTGTAGTTTATTTAGAAAATTAGAACACATTCTTTTAATTTGATGAAAGATCATCAACATCCCTTATAATGTTATTCCCCTTTAGTACTCCTATTTAAAACCATTATTCATACCCTAAGGAATGTAAACATAATAATGATTGAGATGAAATTATTATTTAGGGTAAAAGTAAAAGGGAAATGTAATCATTAAAATTGAATAAGGATTTGAAAACATGAGAAAATAATTTAATGATCATACCTTAAATATAAAATAACATAATAATTGAATAAATAAGAAATGAATCATAATGAAATCAAAGAACATGAGTCATGATAGTATTGTCTAGTATAATATATTGAATTTTGGAATACACATAATAATATGAAATCATCCCCTATAATTCAAGGAGAATTTTGAGAATATATCAAGGAACTTCATATGGGATAAAACTACTAGGCGGGACAGACAACCAACACCAGTCATAACCCTTTCTTTATAGCGAATCGGGTATCACTATATTCTCATATTTTTTCATGCTCCTTGGAATATTTATCATCTTATTAATCAAGGATTGCTCCTAATACCAACTTAGTTGTCATATTTCACACCATATATCATCTTATAAGTCAAGGTTCAATCCCAAGACCATCTTAGCAGTGAAGGTCCACACACAATACCATATTTTTGCAAACATTCGTTACTAAATTAGGCACACTACCTATATCACCTATATAAATCTCATGATATGAAAATATTCATCCAATTCTTTGCCAAGAGATATAGATCCCACCCATAAAATAATGATATCATACATAAGTGTTCCATATGATCAAAAACATTCATCATATCATAACTTATGAAAAGAAATGGGTAACATAAAGATTTAATCATATCATTACATATATAAAATGGGTTAGGTTTCAAAAAAAATATAATTATAGAATTACCATTGAATAAAATAAGGTTCCATAAAAATTTTATAATGGTATAAAATTTGGAATTGAAAAATGCTACATAAAAAACTTATCATCATTAAAATAGCACATTCAAATAAGTAATTAGAATAGTTTTCTTAGAAAATATCCTTGGTAAATAATAAACAATATCAGTGGATGTCATCTTAGATGGAGACGTGTTTTAAATGACCAGTTGGTTTATTTCTTAATGAAAATAACCTTTTATTAAAATTCACTTTTATGACATAAAACATTCAATCTAATTTTATTTTAAATCTACCGTGAAAACATATAATATAATATTTAAATGTAATTTAAAACATTGATTTAATAAAATATAATTTCTATTTTGAAAAAATATTATTCTGAAAAAAAAAACTATTTTGAAAACTCCTCTTTGAAATTATCCTTTAAAACATAGAAAGGGGGATTGGATTGAAATTGAAATCATTTTTTTAAATATATTGAAGAATTATAAAGGGATATATGAAAAAAAAATTAAAAGAAATAAATTTTTTTTTGGAAAATGATATTATAATATAATTTTTAATCAATTTTGAAAACAATTATTGAAAACATGGTTTTTGAGTAAAATAGATTTCCAACCAAAAAGAAAAATAAAGTAAGATTTTATTAAAAACATTATTATGATTATCATAATTATAAAAAATAAAAATCAGTGGAAAATGGTACAATTAGATGAATATATAATGAATAATATTTTATGAAATTTAGTGATGGTTATTGAAATATTGATAATGATATTTCATCATTAGAGGAATATTCTTCAATAATCATGATAAATGATGAGATTGTAGTAATAAACACTTACATCATTGGTAATTTTTAATCATAACCCCATTATTGAATTACTTGAACATAATACTAAAATATCTTTCAATATTGGATATTCATGATATAAAATTCCAAAGTGTAATTATATACACCTTGTAAAAAAATATATGTTTATAACATAACATGTTTATCAAAGAATGAAAATGGAGAAAAAATTAGTGTACTGATTTTGTAACTTTTTAACGATGAACCCAATTAGATATAGATCATAAAATGTATATTTAAATACCGATAAATTTCATTATATGAATCATATAGTACATTAAATTGTATTATATATGACCCAAAAAATAAACTAGCGGTTAATATGGAATGAGTCTCATAGAAATAAAAGTGAGACATTATATCCCCTAACATTATGTACTGAATTACATTGTGCTCATTCAAAACACAGGAATAATAAATATAATTTTATTATACATCTAAAACAGATCCATATTCCAATATATCTTCCCATTAATTATTTTTTGTGAATTTATATTACCCATTTATGAACGATTCCATGTTAATGTTATGTTCAAGGTTATAATTGTGACTTGTTATTCTTGATCCTATTACATAGAAAAATAATTAATTTTTTAATTTTTTTAAAACATGAGTAAAATAAAATATATATTTACTATATATATTTATGTATAATAATATATAAAATTTTAAAATATTTAATTAAATACTGCATTAATGGAAACAATAGGTTGAACTTATTCCTGAACAATGCTTCCATTTTTTGTATTGTAATGAATGATAGAAATATATATATATATATATATATATTATCAGTTAATTATAATTATTATTTAATAAATATCAAAATAATAAAAATAAATTAATCATTAATATATTATATTTATTGTGTGAATGAATGATATATTTTTGAGGAGGTGGTAGTCACATGTCGAGAAACGATGTAATATTATTCATACATATTAGAAATAATGGAGGTATGTGTTATATGATAATTAAAATAGATTATATAAATATTAAATATCATAAATAGCATATAAATATAGTAATTCCATCATTATTAACAACCTTTTATGGTGGTAATGGATGAATTAACAACATCAGTTCGTGAGATTGTAGCCTGACTTACACATGATCAGTGATTGTTTACCCCATTTGATATAAGTGTGTACAGTTTTTGGAAATAAAATTAACCTAAAAACATTAAATTTTATTTACGATGATTATATTATTATATAATAGTGATTTAAAATATTTTAATGGGTCAAATATTATATTAATACAAATTTCTTGTTCAAGAACATTGTCTTTTGTTCAAGTAACTCCATATGGATTACATCGAAGGACTTTGTTAATTTGATTAAGTAATAAATTTGGGATTAGGATATGATATTACGGTTTATTAAAGCTTGTTTATATATGTTTTTATGAGATAAATTTCATGCATTGTGTGAATAAGTGAGGGAGGTGTCATTATTGTAAATTCTGAAAGGTAAACACTATAGGGATGTCTCTCTTGCATCATGTGCCTATATTAACGATCCATTTTTTATAAAATTTATTATATGGTCTAAATATTTCCATAAAATATCTTTTAAAAAAATTTATATCCCATTTGGCCACTTAATATTAATGTTTAACAACTAAGTAATCATGTTTTATATTAATCACTATAATTAATTTTAATCAATTTCATTAATATTTTTGGTTAATAACTAAGTCAATTGTACTATAAATTATAAATTATTCTATTTCCAAATATATAATTCATTTTTATTAATTTATAAAATAATTCTAAAATTACCATTAAATTTACCTCATAGAAGGGACAAGGCAATGAGTTCATAATGTGAAAATCTTCAATAGTTTGAAAAAAAAATTATGCAATTTTAATTTGAAATTGATTAAAATATCCTATATTTTATTGATATACATAATACATATATAATTTAAAAAAATTAAAATAAATTTAAATATATAATTATTTTGAAAATTTTGGTATCAATTAAAATTTAGTATATTTTTCTTATCATCCAGAAATGAATATTCATAGAGAAATATAAAAACATACCCAAAGTAAAATTTGATATTCTTATTATAAAATGAAATTTATTTTTTCAAATAATATTTAAAAATGTGTCCAAATTGTGTTTTAATGCAAGACTGTCATCCAATGGCGGAAAAACTACCTTTTAGAGAAGACATTTTTATGCCTTAAATTGGCATATTTATAATTTCAAATCTATCAAAATTATTGACATAATGTAAAAATATTTGGATGAATTGATAATATATATATATTTTTATTATCTAAAAATTATATTTCATAATTTAATTTATTATTTAATATAACTTTATTCACATAAAAATAGTTTTATCATAAAAGTGCATCCTTTATATTCAATTAGACTTTATTTTCATTTCTATTTTAATGGTAACCAAATAAATAAACATAAAAATATTTCAAAACCATAGATTAATAATATATTATTTTTAATATATTCCATTCTAATGGATATGAGATAAATTTAATAATTTTTTAATAACATTATTAATAGTACATTATAGTTCAGTAATACTCAGTCCTGCGTGTAACGCGAGCTATTGAATGAACTCAACATTGTCTATCACGAAAGAAAATATAGGGTTTTTTATACCACTAGATAATATAATTTTAACTTGTAGTGAATAATTACTTGGTCTTTTTTGTAATACAAGACAATAATAGTGCTATAATATGACATGAGCTATATTCAATGTTGCATGAAATGAAAACCATCAAAAATGTTAAATTAGTTCATGAAACAATATGTTATAAAATCATGGGGTGCAACATTCTAACATCATTATAATGTATTTCTCCATAGAAATTTGTTTGGGTCATCAAATTCTTCATACCAGAATGATAATTTTATGTATACCAATAATGTTAAAATGAAAAATAGAACATATATTCAAAAGAGAGAGTTGAAAACCCAATGGTTACTCAATGTAACTCATTACTAGGATTCCATGTTGGAGAAAAAATGTCATAAGTGACAATTCAAAATAGATTATATGTTTTAATTATTATATTGAGTGATAAATATCACTAATCACAAGAAATTGTGTAATTCATGTAATGATAATAATCAAAATACCACAAACAAAATGTGTTTGAAAATGCTCAACAATATCATAAAAATGATGATAACTAAACAAAATTTAATTTCAGGACCCCATTTTTTCCTAATTATTATGATCTTTTCCCTAGAATATTGTATCACTTTATTTCATTTTATTTTGTAAGAACAGTATCAAACTAGAGTAGCTTCATGATCAATTTCCACTTCATCTCTTAATCAAACAATTGAAGGATAATTTCTCAACAATAAAAAACTAAGATATCATGAGATCCATAAGTGGAATGATAAGTCATTACATATATCATTAACTACCCTTGAAATAGTGTGGTTAGAATAGGGTTTTCATTATGTATAAATCTTTATATGGTGATATAATATCTTAGATATCTAGACATCATCTACAGTTTTACATAAATATTCTAAAAAAATTACCATATAACCATTTTGAAAGATAAAAATAAAAACATTAAAAATGAGATCACAATATTTATAAAGATCACCATAATATTGGTCCCCCCGTATATCATAATTTACCTCTTGTTTTTCAAAAAAAACCATTTAATAGCTTCATTGTGTATTCTCTGGAATCATAGTATTAACCATAATTACCATAAATCCTCATCGAAAACATACTTTTCCTTATATGAAACATAGATTATTGATTATATTCCTTAAATCCAAAAATGATGTAAACTACATCCATGATATCATTAACCAACTTTTCAAAATATTCTTAATCATTTCAAAGGTAATCATTTCTATCCAATTTACTTATTCATTTCAAAAAAATATTTATTCAAATATAAATATCTCAATATCAAGAAAATATTAATGTTTATATTTTCAGTAATAATTAAATATTAATGAATATCACTTTGAAATTAAATAACCATTTTACTCCATAAAAAATTCAATATATTCTAGTAAATTCATATTAGAAAAACACAAAATGAACAATCCATATATATTTATAAATTATTATAACATAATTCTTGAATCTAAATACATAAACAATTATATTATACCACTTAATACTTAATAAATTAATATGGATTCCATTTCAAATTCATTAATACCTCTTTACATTAATATTTCACCTATAGACTCTTAATCATCAGTAATATAAACATTACTCATATCACCTTGCTGATTCTCTTCCTGAAGTTTTAACTTACGAAATTATTTTGCAAAATTCACTTTCATTCCACATTTAAATAATTAAACAATAATTGATGACTTATAGTGGAAATTATTCTCATTAATTTAATTAATAGAACAATTTATTTTACATTTTCAGTTAATTTATTTATGTACTTCTTTTCCATAGTCTAAACAAATTATCATTAATCTAATACATTAACATGGGGTTTTCATTCCCTGTTGTAGATATAAAGGAAACTAAATATTCTTTTATCCCTAAAGTTTATTACCCAAACTCTCATTGAATTGTTTCCTTTTATTCTATGTTGATTATGAGAGTTAATTATGGTACATTTTGTTAATAATATTATATGAAAACTAATTAGGCATAAACATAACATCTATTACTCTATTCATCAACTCATATGATTACTCGTCATCAAATTTTACATCAAATTTAATATTATACTAGTTCATTCTTGTCCCCACCATTAACTAAAACAAGAGTAAATAGTGTGAGAAATACTTTTCATAGTAGAAATGATGATAATCATGCAAAATAATTTATTTCATGTCTAAATCATAAATCCCAGTTCATTAATTAGTAACATATTCAATTTATTCTAGGTTATTTATAGTCATGTTATTTTTATATCCATTATCATGGTGCATCTTGAACTTGTGAATTCCAAAACAATATACCTTATGAGGGTTAAACCTAGTGTGCTGCAAGGCACATTTTCATCCACCAATTCTAGAGAGAGTATTTACGAATATAATGTTTTTGGTATGGTTAACCCTCTGTACATCTATGCCAAATCCATATACATTTGAAGTATTTAGAACAATATGTATTCATATAAACCACTCACATTACCTTTTAAGAAAATTATAGTATTTTAATTATACATTAAATCACAATTATACTTTTCCTTAGATAAATCCCCAGAAATAACCTTATAAACAACCTTTCGAATCTCATTAAACTTTTCTTATCCTTGTTTCAAAATGATGACTAAAACATTCAATTGATACCAACAATAGAGATGTAATTTACATACATAGATATTACCATATTCTAGAAGAATATTAAGCACATTAAAAAATTAAATGATTGAGGACAATATTAGTTTAGTTTCTGTGGAAACATGGAGATCATTCTTCGAATTCTGTTAGAGATCCACAAAATATCTTCTAAAGAACTACATCTTTACTATGTATACTTAAAACCTTTCTTCATAACCTAGGGAAAGGATACATAAGAACGAGTGAGCTCAATTACTTAGTAATAGTGAAAATAAAGAGATATATAACCTTAACATGGGCATAAGGGTATGACAACATGAGAATATCATTTCAATATCATACACCACATATAAAAGATCATAATAATGGAATAAATATTGAATTTTCATTGGACAGGATTCATAAGGAATTAAAAGAACACAAGTTGTGATATCATAAAATTTTCATAGAATAAATAATTATTTCAACACATGAGAATATAAAATCATTCCCTATAAATCAAGGGACATTTACAGAGCATATATAGGAACATCATGGAGGATACACATACATGTAGGGACACACATCCATTCATATTTGCATCATTTTCACCGTGGTTGATCAAGTTACAAATTCTTCAAATTCGTGATCATGCTCGTTGATTTTTTTAACAAATTACTAGTAATAATTCCCTCCCACTAGCATCATAGTAGAAAATGTTCGCAAAAAAGACCATCATATTAATGAAGGTTTTCATCAAAGACCATATTAGTATTCAAAATTCCCTACTAATACTATATTAGAATAAATTTTCCACTAGTAAACCTTGTTGACTCCCCATTTCGTCCATTTCTATCTAATGATATATAAATCATTACCTAATTGGTAGGAGGGAGATACAGGTCAGAACCATCTCATAATTAAATCATAGATATATGTTCTGTAAGATCATAAATATTCATCATATAAAATCCAATGAATTGAAATTTATATCGTAAAAATTTAATGATATCATGACCGACAGAAAATTTAATGTCTTCATAATAACATTAGACATATAATAGCCCTTGATAAAATATTGGTTTCATAATAATTACATCATGAAATAACTCATAGAATGGAATCGTGTTCCATAAATAACATTTCATCATAAACATAAAATCTTTAATGCTATAATACGAGTTGTATATATAGAAAATATTCCTAGAAAATCATAACTATTTCATAGGTTATCATTTTTTTTATAATGTTTTTGAATGATCCCCAAGGTAATTTCTTGAATAAAATTAAATGTCATCGCACAATTACTTTTTTAGGCAAAAAAAAATTTCAACATAAATTTATATAAAACCAACGTTGAAAAAATATAGTTAACTTTTAAATTTATTTAAATAATTTAATGGGGAATATATAATTTTGAAAATGATTTTATTTTGAAAAAGTGTAAATATTTTTTATAACATTATCGTTTATAATAAATTTAAGAATTTATAAAGGAAACAAGAAAACATTTTTCAACAAAAATATACTAGAAAATTAATAATTGATGATTTGAATACAATTTAAACAATAAAACAAATTTATAATACTACTCCTTGAAAAATAAATTAAAATATAATTTAGAAAAACATTATTAACATATTTACAATACATTATTTTTGAGTGAAACACATTTTCTATCAAAGAGATAAATAAAGTCGGATTTTCATTAACAAGTTATAATAATTATCTGAAGTGATAAATTATATACATATAGAAACTTAACTTTAAGATAAAATTAATAACAAAATGGTAATAAAATTAAATCTTAATCTTTGTATATTGATCATTATATTTCATCAATGTTAGTATAATCGTAATCAATCTTGATAGATAATGAGATTATAGCAATAAACTCTCACCACATTAGTAATTTTGAATCATAACCCCCATTAGAGAAAAACATTACAAGAAAAATAAAATATAATTAAAACAAAGACATTCATGATACAGCATGTAAAAAGGGGGTAATATATATCTCATTGAATTATATAAGAGAGTAACATAACATGTGTCTCGAAGAAGGCACACTGAGACAAAATTATTTTACAAATTTTTTATTTTAGGGACCATGAACACAATAAAAGAGATATCATCAAATGGATAAGTAAATAACCATAAATTTATGGTTAATAATAATAATATACCACCATTTTTAGTATACACAATACCCAAATGAAACGAATGGTAAATAAGGAATATGTATCATAGAATTAATAGAGAAACTAAAAACCTGCTAACCCTAAGTTGGCACTTCATTGGTAAATGTTAAATCCTCGTATATAATAAATATTTGTTAATTAAATATCTAACACCTTACCATAGTAATATATTTCATATCATTATTTATTTAAAAAGAATTTTATATTAAAATTTTACTAAAAAGTTTATTTTAAATTTATGTTTCATCAAATAAATGCTTTGTTTTCGATTCTGTTTTGACATGATATTCTTAGTCCTCACAAAGAAATCAAGATTTAAAATTTTAATGAATGTAAAAATGTATTATATGTAATCATTATATATGTATTTATAATAATATATAAAATATATAAATTTTAAAATAAATATACTTATCATAGAAATGTGGGATCATACATATTCATGAAATTTTTTTCCATTTACTTGTTGAATTAAAAGTAAGAAGAAAATTGATTTTTATAAATATTATCATCATAGAATAATTATTTTTTCATTAATATTAAACTTGTTATAATAATCACATCTTTAATATATTCCTTTTATCAAGTGAGTGAATCACATCTTTTTTAGGAGGCGGTAGTCCACACGTCCTTGTATGATGTAATTGTATTCCAAAAAAATATAAATAATGATGTTTTTGTTATATAATTGTTAAATAATAACTAATAAATCACAAATATAATATATATAATATAAAAATATTATGTAAAATAGTATTCGATAACATGAAAATGGTAATTAAATAGAAAAATAGCATTGGTTTGTGAGGTGGTATTACACTATAAACATGATTGATTATTGTGTGACCCATTTGATATAAGTGAGGGAAGATATAGGTATTTCCCTTCACATAAAAAAATATCATTATATTTTTGACACTGAGAATATTATATAATCCTACTATAAAAAATTAAAGGGGCGGAAAAAGCAATAAATCAAACGTTCTCTTTGAAAAATATAACAACTTATTCGTGTAACTACATTTTGTTTTCACCAAAGGATTTCTAAGATTCCTTTCATAAAAAAGTAGTTATTATAAAAACATTAATGAATTTTGTTTTATTATTTGGGTAATATATTTAAGATTAAATGGATTTGGAGGTGTTAATAAGTGAGGGATTGTGTAACATTTTATACCATAGGAAGAGTGTCCTTCTTGTAAATACAACAAGGTAAACACTACGAGGATGTCTTCCATACATAATATTACTCCAATAATGACACATTCTCTAGAAAAACTATTATAATATCTAAATATTTCCATAAAATTTCTTCATTAATGCGTACACATCATTTGGAAATATTTGATTAATGTTTGACAACTATGTAAACTCATTTTTACATCAATCCATGTAACTAAATTTAATTGATTTCATTGATATGTTTTTGTCAATATATATGTTAATAATATGATAAATTATATATTATTATAATAAAAACTTTTAATTATACATTTTAAAATTTCAAAAATATATGTTTTATAAAATAATTTAAATTTTATCTAGTAGAGAGGGAGAGACAATATGTTTTTAAAGTGAAATATTATCAAATTTTTGAACAGTTTATTGTCCAACTTATTGGTGAAATTGATTCTACTTACCTAAAACATATTAATATACAAAAAATTTAAACAAATTTATATTAAACCCTATTTAATATATTTTTAACTATATAAATAACTTACAAAACATGAAGCATTACATTAAAATTCACCATTTTTCATTATTCATCAAAAAATAAAACATACCATGAAAATAAATAAACCTACCAATGTAAATTTTGATAATATTATTTTATAAATAATGTTTATTTATTAAAATAAAATTAATAAAATTCCCAAAAACATTTTTATATATATATATATTCTATTAAATGGAAATAAAAATGCCCTTTAAAAAATTAATTTTTTTTATTCCAAAAATTGTATTTGTTCAAATTTTATATCTACAAAATATATTGAATTAATGTCAGAACATTTTTTTATTATATAATATATAAAGTTCATTAATTTCTATCATTAATAATTCTTTTAATAAATGTGTGATGATAGAACACCTTTATGGGAATTTCAATTTTTTCATCAAATAAAATCCTTTGTAATAAATTGTCTTTCATTTTAATTTATAATTATTTGATAACCAAAGAATTCATTTTATAACAAACGTGTAATATATTGTTTCAAAATTTATTTAGTCTTATTTATATATTTTCTTCCATTTTCTAGGAGATAAATGTAATAATATTTCAATATTATTTTAAATAGTACCTTATAAATCTGTAAAACATGGTTTATCATGTAACGCAATATATCAAAGGAACTCTGCATTTTTTTAACCTAAGCCAAATACATTATTTTATATATTAAATGCTAAAAAATTTGATTAATTTTATGACATCATAACATGTTGTTGCACATAATTCATGAAGAATATAGTTCTTTCAAATAACACAAGCTATATTTAATGTTGTGTGATGTTTAAAATATATAAATGATTAAATAATTTAAAAATAGAGAAATTTAGAAAAATCTTACAGTGGTAAAAGTTCCCTATATGTTACTATAGATAACTCAATATATGAAAAAAAATATGTCTCTCTTATAAATTTAGATTACTAATCAACAAATTTGGTTTCATCACGAATGGGACCAACAAATAAAAAAAATTTCTGCCTCTCATTCCCAATCGATATTGGATTTCAATTTTTCTAGTTATGTGGAAACCTAACCATAATGTCAATATAACTATAATCTCACATGCAAAGTAAAAACTGGGAGTTTCAGAAGTGAACAAGAAGGTCTATTACAATAATCTGTAATGTGTTGGCATATACAATAATGATAGGAAAAATTTGCAATTTCCCTCTATGTACCTAGCTAGCAGAATCATCACCACAAGTCATAGAATAACATTTTGGAATGTGGGTACAATGCTCACTAAGAATTATAGAAATCATATAACACATACTACCATACATACATTGTCATAAAAACCGATTCTATTAACATAAAATACCATTTTGGATAATAACCACTTAGCAACGGCCTCCCCACCATAGAGAGTCTCTCTAATGCAATATACATTATCATGGTGTTTTTTTCTAAAACTATCTTCTCAAAAATATCATAGTACAACAGACCATAATCCAAGATAACAATGGCCAATGTTTACTGATATCCTATATGAAACTATGTAAAATGATCCATCATATTCTGCTTTTGGAATGATACTTCCATGACCTTGTTCAAGAGTTTACTGCTCAAGGCATCAGCAATGATATTCCAATTCCCTAGTGTATTGGAAACATCAAAATCAAAAAATGGAGAGTATCCTCCCAATGTATCATGAGGATATTGAAATATTTTTTAGGTATTATATAACTCAACATCATCTAATCAAAACTAATGGTAAACCGTACACTAAAATGGTAGTGTTCACAACTCTTAAGATCATGAAACATGACTACCAGTTCAATGTCATGGGTAAGATAATTATTCATGTGTGGCCTAACCTCCCATGATCTATAGAAATCCACATGATCAGTCAATATAATAACACAGCCCAAAACCAAACCAAAGGATTCATATATGACCTAAAAACCCTTTACAAATCAGTGGCAATACACATCTAAACTAGAGAATCTATAAATATAAAAAAACATTTTGTGGTTACTCCCATGTTATAAAACCATTGACCTTATCCGGATCAATTGAGATAACACATCCTCGAACTAGTTGTCCCATGAAATTCACATCCTGAATATAGAAATAAAATTTTGATAGATTAAAATAAAATAACTTATTTCTCAAAAATTCCATAACTTTTCTCAGATGATTCACATGGTCCTACAAAGACAAAGAGTAAACAAGTATTATATCAAAAAAACCCATAATGAATGTACAATGATTCTCATGGAGGATCATGTTAATAAAATCTACAATGATGATGGGAGCATTATTTCGATAAAATAGGATGAAAACCTAATAATAATTGAAATACATATACTTGAATGAGGTTTTCTAATTGTTAGATTATTTTATTCTCAACTGGTGATAACAAAAATCTGTTATCAATCTTCAAGAAACACTTTACCCATTTATAATGTTCAACCAAATCATTAATATATGGAATTGGATACTTATTTGTTATCAAAAATAAATAGAGTATCTAATAATGAAAAAATAGATTGTGTGTTCCTTAACCATTCATGGAAAGGATAACATGTAATATATAATGTTACAAACTCATTTGTATAAGTCCATTCTATAATAGAGCATCCGACTGAATTTTCAACTCATTCATTTTAGCTGGTTGTATATGGTAAGAAGGTATAGATACTGAACAAATACCAGTGAACAATCAATAGAAAAATATTATTCTATTATTTCTAATAAAAAATTGAAGTCATCAAAAATAATTTCAGAAAATGCAAGGACAACTATGGGAGATCATCACTCAAAGGCTCCAACTATCACTCAAATTTGAACACAAATATTACTTTACTCATATCTATATAATAAGGTCCAACTCTACTCAAGATTGGGTCCCCTACTCACTGAATGATATTTTACACCTAATCAGTCACATTAAAGGTGACCTATTGAAGATATCATAAAATTTAGGCTTTACAATCAATTATCAAATCCATCAAGAAAAAAAGAGGTTTCAGGTAGAGAACTCAAAATTATCATATAATATCAGTCTATGATAAAGGAAAAACACAAGAAGGATAGTGATGAACATAATCTCTCTTCATTTTTTGGGGCATTGTAAAGTCCATCACATAATATAAAATATTTATGCATTAATTTATCATATTCATAATATGAGTCGATGTAAATGAATGAGATGCACCAGTATTAAATAGTATAGTCACTAAGGAAGAAGTTATATTTGAGGTACCACTCTCATTATGTGGACACATATATACATCATATCGAGAATCTTCCACTGCATGAACATGTTTCGTTCTTCATTCCTCTGGCAAGAAATAATTTTTTATTATCAACATAAATTAATTGTAGTAAATTTTTATGCTGAATGTTCTATGGCACTATATGGATAATAGAATAAATAATAGAATTTTTTATTAAAACCTGAATGAATGCATGAACTATATATAATGGGTGCCTTAGTGCAAACCAGTTTCAAATTTACATGATTGCAACTTTTGATGCATTTAAAATAGACACTTATAAAAACTATATAAGGCTAATAAAAATACCTCTATTGAGATCCACTGTAATAGTCATCAGAATTTCTTTTTCCTTTAAAAGAAGTCATCTAACATCCACAGGGATAAAAGGTAACATCAATAAATCAAATCATACCAGTAAGGTAGCACTCAACCACCAACACTCTACCATGATCATCAACATAAGAAGATTTATTCAGAAAGAACACATGAGAAAAAAATAATATATTAGTCAAATATTGAATTTTTTAGTCTTCACATTCTCATTTAATAAATTATTATGTAAAAACTACATAATAATGGGGAATAATTTCACATATTCTTTCACAGTCCTTTCAATACCTCTTGCTTATTTTCAATCACTATTGATTTCCACCATTTCCTTCAAGGTACCTATAGCTTGAAGGTTGCATATTTATCCATGATTGGATATGTAATTTCCATGAACTTAAAAAATTTAATTCTTCATCAACCAATCCTAAAAATCATGAGGATATTCAGAGACATTAAATGTAGGTTGTATCTCGTAAAGTAACTCCAATGAAGGATTATTTGATTCATCCCTCTATGGTCCCATAGCTGGATCCCGAATGGGTAATGGTACAAGGGCATGTGTCGGAGCTTGGACAACACGCACAATAATTTCAATGAGATTCTAGACCATGGGAGGATTCTCTCATTGAGGTTCCCCATAAACATCTTATTATATATTTTTCACATGTCTTTATAGAGTATCAATGCTAAAAACATCAAAAAATTATATTCATGACATTAGAATATATATCAGACTTATAAATCATCTAAGAGAAAGGATAAAATCCATCTAATTAGACAGGAATCAATAATTGAATATAATCTATCTAAATCAAAATTAGGAAAAATAATACAACTAGATTAAATTTTTTCATATAAGTCCTTTCCAAAAACTCCCATGGTTACATATTTCACATTATGAGGAGATCTAACCAGTAACTCACTCTCAACTACATCCCCTGTCTCAACAAAAAAAATTCAAACTACATACTAATATCATGAAATAATGCTAAACCTTCACCTTTAATAAAACCATTTTATAAACCATATCAGATCTGCATGTACCCTGATACCAAAGATATAACCTATATAGACTAAAGGATATTATTGATCCATAAAGGGTTGGGTAATAGTATCTTTTAATATATAGAATAAAATAGGGACTGAATTTCCATAATAAGATCATAATATAATAGATATAAGTCAGTATTCCCAATTCTTCTCATGTAGAGAGATACAGAAAAAAAATGTTTATCAATAACAAAAAATATAAAATCATGATTTTACCTAGAAGAATGGAAAATATCCCAAAATAATGTATCACTTTAATCCCAATGGGTTAAGAACATCTTCCACATCCATGTTTTTATTTCACATTACTCAGTACTCATAGAAAAAAATAAGTAAATGACATGTGGAAATAGTATGGTGTGAGATAAAAAAACAAATTATGGGCTCACCAAGTGTTCCAAACAAAATACTTTATAATATCAACCCAAACCAGGATTTCAGTTTCAAAAAAAAGGATTAATAATTTTGTTTCATATTTAAAACAAAAAATGGATTCATTTTAAAATGATTGTAAAACTTCAGACATGGTATTACAAGAATATTGAATAAAACTATTTATATAATTTAATTGAATAAATAAAATTTTATTATATTCTATGGAATATATGACAAAACAATCACAATAATAACCATGGTCATCTTCCATGTGGTACAATAGTTAATAGTTCTTGGATCTGCAAACTCACATATCAATGATCATAGAAATATGTGGATAAACATCCCTCATTATTTGCCCAAATTGAATAATTAACATCCAATGGGTATACGACTTAACTAAATAGATTTTTTAGAGTTTTCAACATCAATCAATTTTTAGTGAATAATCAACCTTGTGACCTTTTCCCAAACAACCCACTAACTAACAAAACTCATATGTGCTCAATCATAAAATTGAAAAATGAAAAATATATTTCTATAAAATAAATCCTCATTCACAATTCAATTTCCCCAATTTCCCTTTTCAAAATTACAAATCACCTTCGTAACCAATACGTGGGTTATTTAAAAAATTAGGAAAATTTTATGGATATCAATTAATATGTTTTTATTAATATTATTTCTGTTATTTTTTAGATTCGGTTTCAATTCAACTCTAAAATTCCATTACTTTCAAAAAATATACCCCAATTACTAATTCCATTAAATTTGGGCTAATTCTTAAAATCACCTAAAAATAAATTCATTGACATAATAAATATAGTATAGGGTTTTCATAAATCAATTAATGACAATTTAAATCATTTCTATAAATTCATTGTTAATTTATGTGTCCCAACTCACTTAGGACCACCTCTCTTTAGTCATGGAATCACATATCAACAATTACTGCAATGGTATATAATAATGATCAGTGATCGAAATTGAGATCTCAAATTCAAACCAATAATCAAGATTGAATTAAATGTATTTTACATCCCCATATCTTGTGGTTATCTATCAATATATATATAGAGGAATGAAATAGATATTAATATGGATTGAATTAGAGGAGAATTACTTATTATATAGGGATCAAATCTTCTATCAATACATAGATTCATCATTGATTGGGTTTGGAGAAGAAAAAATGATTTCTAAGAGACTCTAGGACCTATTAATTATATACATGATATGTTATGTTTTATTTTATAATTAAATAGTGGTTTTAGGAATTTTTAAATAATTTTATAATTAAAAATTCATGCCATCATTGTTCGTTGGGAAGCACGACCCGGTAAGAAAAATTGTGTCCCCAAACCATGATCCCCTTTTTTGGGTGCATTATTTATATTATGTGCGTTTATAGTTTTTCATTCCATGTTCCAATTGGAAAACATCACACTTCCTAAGGATTTAGAGTTTTCAATGGGAGGTAAAACTATATTGGAAACCATTGAATCAACTATAAACAACGTATAAAACACTTAAAATTAAAACGTTTCACCCAGAAAACCCAAGAAAATCCCCCAAAAAATGCATTTCCAAAATTAGGGTAAAACAATACTTGAAAACTAGTAAAAAGATGTCATAATTTAAATTCAATACAATTATACATTCAAGTGGATTTTTAAATCAATAAATGGTTTCTCAACCACCATGTATCTTCTAGTCACTATCCAAACTCAATGCATATATCCAGTCCCTTAACCATCTTTATTTCGTTTAACAATGTAAATAATATTCTTCTATATAGTCAAGATATTTCAAACATATTTCACATCCAAGACACCCCAATTAATTATTTAATAACTCACATCACCATTTCTAATAATATATGTTCACTTATCACCCACTAGTTGAACTATTCAATTGTTTTAGTAACATTGATAATCACACATCCATATTAGTCTATTTAATAAAAGGAATATAATTAGAAAATTAGCCATTAATCCACAACAATATTTATTTTTGAGAAATATTTCTCTACCTCATCCCATATTACAAATGGAATTTGGACTTCCTAATTCTGATGACCTTCCAATGCTTTATAATTTTACTACGTTAATTTTTATTGGTATGTATTTTCTTAAAAAATTTATAATAGGTCAAACATGGAACATCCAACATCCCTAAAATATTCTCATTGGACATATAATCTGATTTATTATAAATATTTAATTTGATTCATTGAGGTTTCAAACATTTTATATCAGTATATAGATCATTATTAGATGGGGATAAGACTTATGTCTCCCTTAGCTCTTAATCCAAGTCAAGTTTCCAAGTATTGTTGAACAATAATTTTGATTTCTTCTTAAATTAATAATTATTTTTATAATAAATCCACATATTTTTGAAATTTAATTTAATTGAAATAGTTCCAACACAAAACTAGTTAAATCCAAATTCATCAATTCGAGCTTCCCTCAGATCATATTGATGCCATTCCCATGATCCACTATCAGTTTTCCTTTTGAAAAATATTGTTTTTATAATTCTCACATTATGAAAACATTAAAGAATAAATTTATAGTGACCCAAAATTTTTATACCTAATAATCTCATCTTTTAGATGAATACTCCATACATTTCAACAACCCATTCCCTGGGTACATAATATTTTAGTGTTTCAGGAGACCAGAAACACAATATCCTTATTTCATGAATGGTCTTCCACATCTACCACAAATATCATATCACATTATACTCCTCTTATTAATATCATAACAAAATCTGTCATTATAACTAGTGGAATGAAAGATAAATAATGGTGAGCTCGGATTGACAGTAAGGGAAAACATATGAGTTATCAATCTATGATCATATAAATTCAATATATAATGTTGAGGGTATGTGAACATGAACATAAATAATGAAGTATATAACTAACCTTTCATATATTACAAACACATTTCATCTAAAAAATATTATTTCAGAAAAAAAAGTCCCACAAAAATGAAAAATAATCATTAATTAATTATTAACTATAAATATATTTCAAAAAATCTTGGAACCATCATAATTATGAAAAAATAATTACTTTTTCAAGTTTAACTACTTTTAAGATCATCAGAGTGGATCAAGACATATCATCTCTCTCCAATTATGGATTAGGATGCACTTGTTTCCTATAGAAGATTATGACACACTGGTTTTACATAGTGGTTAAAGGCCATTAAAATGTTTCTAATTTTTATCTATTGAGATATAATTCATTACCCAATTATTTGGACATAGATATAGGTCAAACCCATATCATGATGAAAACCATACAAATAATATCTATAATATCATAAAAATAATATTATAATCATATAATGACTCATGTAATGAAAATTAGATTCATAAAAATTTCATCAATTCATCATTACATAACCATGGAGAAAAAAATGGGCTTTTTAAACATTTAATCAATATAAACATTAGACAATAATCCACAAAATAATAGTGGTATTATTCAATACTGTCCCTAGTAAAGAATATATTACATCAGTACATTTCATCATATATGAAAAATGTTTTTTAATTATCACATGGAATATTTCAATAGGAAAATATCATTAGGAAAATATCATTTCAACATTGACAAAAATCATATTTAAAAGAAAAAAAATCAAAAACATTTTCATTGAATATAATCTTCTCTATTTATAAAGGAATATTTATAAATAATTTAAAAAATTTATTAAGGAATATATCCATTACAATTTAAAGACAAATAAAAAATAAATCTATTCAAAAAAAAATTCTTTGAAATTAATCCATTAAACTTATAACATATTCTTTTAATACAATTTAAACCATTTCATAAGGAAAAAATTGTTTCAAATTTTGGAAAAAATTTAAAATTTAATGATTTTTCAAGTTAATATTTTTTTAAAATAACTATTCAAAAGTGTTAAGGAATCATTAAAATAATTAGTTGATCATGATGAAAATGAATATTATTTATGTTATACATGGTGAAAAAAATATTCCTTTCACATTTCCTAGAAAATCCATATGGTCCATATATGGAAAAAAGTAAAGAATCCTTTTAAAATAATTTGAAAAATATAAAACATAGGTAAAAATTACATTAAAAATATATATTAGAATATTTTAAATTTTTATAACACATTATTAAAAAAATATGGTTATGGATAGGTAAAAAGTATTTTCAACCTAAGAGATAAATATACATGATTTTTCATTAAAAAATTATATTGAATTCTGTAGTACATATAGTGACACAAATGAATGGAAAACATGTATTTTAATTACATAAGAATATGGTATGTGAAATAATATTTTTCTTGATATATGTATCAAAATATACTATAATTATAAGAATAAAAAACTAAAATCATGATAAATGATTATCTTTTATCATAAAAAACATACCACTTTGAAAACATTTAATTCTAATCCCCATGGAAGAATAACATTAAATGAAATATAAAATATTATAATAATATATAAATACATGATATTACATGCCTAGGGGAATTTTAATACACTACATAAATGAATATAAGTGCATAACACAACATATATATCAATAAAGGAAAATTGGGACAAAAATAACTTATAACATTGTTAATCATATTAATCATAATCCCCAATGAATAATAACATAAAATAAAAAATAAAATTTCATTAAAATAATTATATAAATGATAATACATGTCAATGGTTTAGCATATACACTATATAAAATAAATCATTAGTGAATTTATAATAATTGCGCCACAAATTAAAGCGAGATATGAAATCCCTTATCTCAAGTCATGACTTCTTCATTCACATTTGAACCTACTATATAATAAATATTTGTTTATTATATCTATATTACTAAAACTTAATTATAATTATCATATCATTTATTATTTACTTATTTTCTCTTATGTCCATTTTAGTAATAATTCATTGTCCAAGTCATCTTTTTTGTAATAAATTGTTTTGTTTTTCATACTTGTATTGATTTTGTGTTTTTTTGACACTTTTATTGATCACAGTTCAATAATATCTATAGTTTTTTCCAAGATATATTTCTATCATATATTGAGTATAAATATATTTTTATTAATCCATTAAATATATATATGTATAATATGAAATATAAAATTCATAATGATGGTAGGGCAAACATACACATGAACATTGTATACATTTTCTAGATGAATGAAATTAAAACTAGTTAAATAATATTTTGTCCCTATAGAATAATTTTCTATCATATAAAACATATATATTCATTAATATTTCCATAATTAATATCAATGAGATGGTTTAGTGAAAAAAACCATATTTCATCATGGGGTGTTAGTGCATCATACTCATGAATAATGTTATTATATCCCCCCTGGAATGGAATGTAAAAAAGTAATATGTTATAATATAATTATAGAAGTATATTTAAGTAAAAAATATAATATATATATATATATCAATAAAACCTAAATAAGTGGTTTGTTGATAAAAAACAGGACACATTGGATTTTGAGGAGGTAATCTGTCGTACACACGATCAAAGTTATTATTTCCCATTTAAGAGACATGATATGGATATAGATCAATATGTTGTATTATTAAAAACCTAATATATGTAAGTTACTAAATTTGGAATATTTTCATGGTTTAATAATATTTAGAGCTGTTGGAGGAATAAATAAATAAAATTTCATTTGAAAACATTTCCTCTTCTCTGGGAAACCCCCATATGTTTGGACCATAAGGCTTCCTATGATGGTATCATAATCAACATTATTCCTCTAAGAGGTGATTAAGTAATTATGGAAAGGATTTTAGTAGGTATTTTATAAACCAATGGAATTTATATGACTAAATAGGAGAGGATAGGGAGTGACCATTATATGTAAGGTGAGTAGAACACTTGTAATTATTGAAAAGAAAATTAGGTACTAGCGTTTTCCATTATATATAATTTTTCGAAATCAAATTTTTTTGGAATTTTATAGTAAATAATGCATAAATATTCACATTAAATTTGCGTACTGAATTTTTATGGTCATTTTACGACTTATCTATTTAGTTTCACCCCTATTAACACTATTTTCACCTTAATAGTGATAGTTATATTATACCACATTTACGATTCATAGTTATAAGACATTAATTTTTTCTTTATTAGATAATTTAAATTAATCTTATTTATAATAAAAAATAAATATTTAAAATTTTCATTTACATTAGTGTAAAAATTCAATTTAAAAATCAATCCTGTAGATATGATGAAAATGGGGTTTCAGGAATAGAAAATTTTCAAATGTTTAAAAAGTGTTTTTTTAAAATCAATATGAAATTTCATACAATGCTCTAAATAAAATGATTATTATTATTATAATATTCATTAGGGTTTTAAAAACATTATAAAATTATTTTATATTTTTCTATTATTTAAAAAATATTAAATTCTTAATAAGGGCATGAATTTTTAACTATTTATCAAATAAATTACCTCTTCAAAAAATTCAAAAAATTTAAATCTAAGATAACTTTAAAATAATAATTTTAAATATTAAATTTAATTTTTCAAATATATTTTATTAAATTGGAGAAAATTAATTTCACTCTACGAACACAAAAAGGTAACAAAATAAATTTTAAAATGTATATTTTTTAAGCAAAAAATTGGAATTATTCTTATCTCTTGTCCAGAAAATATGTAACATGTTTGTTTAAAATTTTATTGATTGTATAATATATAAATTACATTAACATAATTCACCATAATTTTTTTTATTTATTGAGTTAAAATTCATTTTTATATATACAAAAATATTTTCAAAAAACAAGACATCCATTATTTTTAAATTTCATTTATATTCATTCATTATTAATTTAATACAATATAATTGATTTAATATAAATTTATAAAAAATATATTTACATAATATAATTAATATTATCCATAACCACCATTCAAATACATAGGTGATATATATTTTTTATCTAATAATATTTTAATAGTGTATTGTGATTTTTTAATCTCAATGTTACATGTAAAAAAACTAAACTCAGTGTTTGTTGTAATAAAAAATAAAAAAATTTATCATGTAATTGAAGTTAATATAACTATTTTATTATGTTTAATAAAATTTAAAAAAGATTAAATTTAGTTGGAAAAACTATTTACAAAAAAATCATGATGTTATATACTACGCCCATTAAAAAACTACATTGTAATAATTTAAACATGATATCAATAGTCATGGGTTGGATATTAGAAAATTATATTATAAAAAACCTACACAATAAAAAAGATGATAAAAATCACTTTAGAAATATATATGATTATAAATATATGGTCCGTCTTGAATGAAATGTAACCATATTTCCATTTTTAAGGAAATCGGTTGGATGTGAAAACATGGCCATTGATGAGAAAACTAATGCTCAAATACTTATAGAGAGTGAATGAGAACATAGTCAAGATTAGTTATCAACCACATATTCATAAATATTTGATTGGTTAAAAGACCCATAATACATCATAAATGATATTAAATTTATTAAATTTAATTCATGATCTTTTTCCTACTGTTGAAGAAATTATGACTATTAATATAGAGTAAACTTGAAAAAAATCATGATTGATACATAAAATATCATTCTTTTGTAAAATGATAAATTCCCACTTAATCTCTTACACTATGAAATGAATAGTAATTTTTCATCTGAGAATCAATAAAATGTATAATTGATCATAATATCTAAAATCTAATGATAATTCATTCCTTTCATCTATTCTTATAATAAATAACAAAATTGATAGCACAATATTTACAATATGAATAAATAATCAGATGATAAAATAACACATTAATCATTAAATTATTTTCTATAAATCAAAAAAACCTAATACATACTTAGTTAACCTTATGAATCATTCAAAATGAAATATTTATAAATAAGATAAATAAATTTTCCATATTAAATTTAACATTAATCACCCAAATTTAATTAAGTAGATTTTAATTGTCAAATGAGAAATATATGAATATTTAATCCATATATTCTCAAAAAATATGGTAATTACTTAAATTACCATAAACCATGAATAAAAAAATGTGCTTCCAAAATTTAACTCCTTCCTCATTCCTAAAATAAAATACATGATTAATGAATATCTTTTATAAATATAAAAAGGTTAAAACTCAATAATTGATAACAATAACCACTTCATTAAATAACTAATCAGTTCCCATGTTATAAATAGAATCCAATTTACTATATCAATATTAGTCATCTATTTATCCCAAATATGCATCATGATCTAAATGTCGGGAACAATGTAAGGGTTATATTTCCGTTAATCATGTGGTTTCAATAAAAAATCACCATTTAAATAAATCAATTTTCTTGGTCATTAGTACCGATCAACATATTCTTGAAATCCATAATGAAAAACTTTATGGAACAATCCTTATACTTGTAATGATTCATATAACAAAATTCTTGAATTCCAATACAAAAACATATCAATCATCCCACTTCATTATTAAACCATTAAACATGCTTCATAATCTTATTACATAATTCCTTATTCCTTTCATATTAAATATGAATCATTTATTAAAATTCATCAATACCAATATAATCATTATTCTTGAATTGAATAAAAAAATATTGTTCACAAATCCCATACCTTTGATATTTCATTTTTATTCTCATCATTATTCAAATGACATTCACTTGTAAAACCATTATGATCACCTTTTTATGATTTCCCCCATGCGACATCGATTTTTCTAATTATAATACAATATACAATTATGAAATACTTCCATTGATTATTCCCTAGGTAAATATTTATTTTCATATATTTCCTTAAAAGAACTTCTCATTTTCGGCCACTATAATTACAGTCATTGTGTATTTGTTTTCCAAATTGAAAACATATATTATATTTCTATAAGGCATTCACTTGGGATCTTCTTCACACATTCATAATATATAGAATACTGAATCTTCTTTTCTTTATGTTCCCCACCACCCGGGATCTAAGAGAACTCTAACCATCCCTTCTTTGGTGAGTATGATAATTGGGGAAGGTGAATGTTTTTAATCATAAATCACAATAGCTGACTTAGAATAATCAAATCAACCGTTAATCCAGTTATCATCCTATTTGGTTCTTTAACAACACATTTTCTACCAAATTAAATTTTAACTCAATTTATTCAATTTATATCAATTGAATAAAGAAAAAATCATAATGTCATTAAAAATTATCATATTGTGAAAATAGATATTCATAATGAATAATTAATTGTATATACAAATAAAGACCCCTTATTTAAAATAAATGACACTTTTGGTTTAACCTAGTTTATCCATAGTCATTTTCCTTCTAAATCATTTATTATGGTTATTAAATAAAATATGGATTAATGAAATCATTTTCCCTAGGAGTTTCAACCTAATGAAAAAATGCCCATTTTGGAGTACCATGTAATAATAGATTCAAGATTGATGATAAATTTTTGGAGTTATTACCTCTAGTAACATATGTTCTAGAACCAAATAAACTTATAGTATTCATAAAGGGATGTATTTTTGGGTAAACCACATAATTTATTCCTTACCAAAACATTAGGATATTATCGTATACATAGACTTATCCAAATTTTGATCACTACAGTTATTATAATGATAATCTCTAAATATTATCTAAAACATTCATTTCATTACATATATAGAAAAATAATGTATTCCATCAAAAAACATCACATCATTTAGATGGATATTCATTACATTACATAAACATGCACCTGAGAAAAATAATAGTTTAATTTATTTGGAAGGTATAAAAAGTATTTTTTCAGGAATGTTATTCAAAATCTCCCTCATATATATTCTATTATAATACTCCTCTTATGAATACCCAACATAAACATTTCTTAGAAACCTAGTGTTGGAAATATAATAAATGGCGAGCTCTGATGCTTAGTAATGGTAATCCTACATAATGTAAATATATTATCATTTGAAATCATAAGATAAAGATAATGGTATGGGAACATGACCATAAAGTAAAATGTTTATACCTAACCTTCCATTGATCAAAAATACGAATCATGGTGTAAAACATTATTACTACAAAAAACATGGCCCACAATAGTAAGAAATGTTAATAAATAAAACATGAACTATAATATCATGTCATAATAGTGTGTCACCTTCATTAATATAGAAAACCATTTCATATTACAATGTAAAATTCATAAAACATCAAGATAGTGGATTAAAACATATCACATATTCCCCTTTATGAATCTGAATGAACTTGTTTAACATAGGGAGTAAGGGATCAACTGTTTCTCATAGTAGGACATGCCCATCAAATTGTTTAAAATTATTTTCTAATGACTTATAACATCATACCCAATGAATTGTAGGGATATATACATATCACCAACATCATAATGAAAACCAAACATTTTGTTGCCCTAATATCTTAATAGATTTATCATATCATCATATCATAACCCTTGTAAATAAAATGCTTTTCATAATCATTTCATAAATTCATCATATCAAAAACCATGAAAAATAAGTGTGTTTCATTATCATTCCATCAACATAATCATTAACCACAAATATAATTAATATGAATTGTATAATTAAAATATTCCCCATTAATGCATAAGTAACATAAAAAATGTAATATTATATGGAAATTATTTAGGAAATCTCTTCAAAACGTTTATCAAGAAAATATCCTTTCAACATTGAAAATTTTGTTTTAAAACATAAAATATTTTAAAAATGCATTTCATTGAAAATAAAACTGGACACATATTAAAAATGTGTTCAAAATTATTTAAAACATTTATTGAAGAATACATAATTTCCAAATTAAAATAAAACCTCACATAAAATAATTTTCAAATTTTTTAATTTGATAATACCCTTTTAACATTTAAAATAAAGCTCTAAAAATCATTTAAATCATTTTGTTATGAAAAAATCCATTCCACATAGAAAAAAATAAACATAAAAAAATTATTCAAAATAACCTTTAAAAAATATAAAGGTATCTTTAAAATTTTCATTTGTTTATCATGGTGGAAAATAAAACTCCTACCATACTCATTAAAACAGATATTCTATTAATTTTTTTTGAAATCCAAAAGTGACGTGTATGGAAAACAACATAAATATAAATTTTAAAACTATATTTAGATATTAAAAGATGGGTTATAATTTTTTTAACAAATCCATTGGATAATGTTAAAAATATAATTTTTTAAGAAAACATGTATATGGACGAAAAAACATTTATTTGACTGAAGAGAAAATTCAAGACATTTATTCATAAAAGATTTATTTGGATATCTTGACTAAATAAAAAGAGAAACGTGAATGGAAAACATGTATTATAACGAAATGAAGAAATGAGATGAAAAATACTATGTTTCTTTTGATATGGATCATAATATTTAATCATTGTAATAATAAATATAAATAATCTTGATTATCAGTGAGATTGTATCATAAAACTTGTACAAATTTGGTGACATCGATTATAATGCCCCATAATATAATAATTTAAAATGATACATAAAATATCATGAGAATAAATAAATTCACTATATATCATGTCAATTGGTAATTATATACATATCAATAAGGAACAAAGGATCATAAAACAACAATAAATCTCAAAGAATGCAAATTGAAAAAAAAATCCCTTACCACATTGGTAATCCATGGAATCATAAACACCTAAAAATAATTACATAAAGTGAAACACAATATATAATAAAAAAGTGTATTAATAATAAAAAATTTATCAAGAAATGTATATACACAACACAAATGAAAAGAGTGTTGAATTAAGCATAACTCTCCTAGAAATACAAGTGAGACTTGATATCCCATGTCATAAGTCTAAACTTCCTATGTTCACATTATAAACTCATTTATAATAAATATTTTTTTTATAATTATGTTATATTAGAATAAATATTAATATCATTCCTTACATGATTCACTAATTTACATTTATTATCCATGTATTAATAATTTTATGTTAATGTCACATCGAGAAATAATAGCCTTGTTTTTCTTGCATGTTTTGATTCTTTTTGTCTATCTGAAATTTGTCATGGTTATATCATTTCAAAAATCTCAACCATAACATAATTAAAGTATATATTAACTTTATATGAATTTATATTAATTCATAAATGTTATACATAGAATATTATATACATCATTCATGGAGATATTAGGTCATATATATGAATGAATGATGATTCTATTTTCTCATAGGATACAATTAAATAAATGTAAACAATATATTAACATTTAATTATATTTTTTATTTAATATATTTAACATATATTCATTAATGTATCCCAATATTGTTTTCTTGAAAATCTCCTTGTGAAACATGAATCACATATCTTAACAAGGTGGTAGTTCACTTTACCCATGAACAATGTTCTCATATCCCCCATGGAAAGGAAACAAATACGGTATATATAAAAATATAGTTAAAAAATTATATTTACTTAAAAAATTTCATATATATATATATATACTCATCATCAAAACCAAACATGAGTGGTGTTGTTGTAAATTTTTTCACATTTGTTTGGGAGGCAATTTTCCATTGTACACATAAATAACGCAATCATTCCCCATTTGAAGGAATGTGAGATAGATGTAGGTCATTACCATAAAATAATAACATATCATTGAATTTAATATAATTATGTTATTATATTTTCAATTTTAATAATTTTTTATGTATGTTATGGAATAGATAAAATAAAAACACTTGTTATAGAATGTAACCTCTTCTGGGTGTTGCCTACTTAGATTTTCCCAAAAAGAATTCATAGGTGTGATTAAGAATTAAACTAATACATATAGGAAGAGTGGAGGAAATTGATAAAATTTATTCCTCTAGGTCTGGGCTTATCCTATATTTTTTGAAATTATGAAAAGGATATGAGAGGGTGTGGCGTTTTATAAGGGTGGTGAGCATTCCAATTACATTTTTTTAAATGAAAAAGGTATAACCATATTTCTTCCATGTCAAAGGGATACATAATTTCCAATTATAAAACATTATAGGTGATAAGGATTAAAAATTACAACACTATGGCTATTGAACATGTTTCTATGTCATCTTACCCTTTATCATTTAAGACAAATCCCATTGTAAACCCATTATAATCTTAACAATGTTAATTTATTTTTAATCCATTTTACAATTACTAGTTATCAGAAAATATGTTCAAATTATTAGAATATATATTATACATGTTATTAATATGGAATCTATTTTTTTCTATATACATTAACTTATATGGTACATTTAAGTTTTCAAATTCTTCCCATAGAAATGAGGAAACAACAGTTTTTCAAAGAGAAAATATTCAAAATTTAGAAAAATAAATTATTTAAGAATTCAATAAATTTTTTTCTAATGACCTAAATTGGATATACATATACACATATATATATAATTTAATTATATATACTTTTCATACCAGCTTAAATAATTTTTTTAAAATACATTTATATATATTTCACTTTTTAATAAAATCGAATAATTTTCCTTATTTTTACAAAATGTTATCTTCTATGAAAATTTAAAAAATTTAAAAAAAGATGTGGTTAAATGTTTTTTATTAAAATGTATATTAATAATTTTAAATAAATTTTTTGTTTAAAAAATAATTTTCATATACGTGTACAAAAATTATAGAAAAATATAAATTTTAGAAAATACATTTTTTAGCCAACATCATATTTATTCATACCAATTTTCTATAAAACACATATGATTAATGTTGATAATTTATTAATTTTATAATGTATATATTTTATTAAAAATAATAACAAAAAGTGATTTGTTAAATTTATTGAGGCATATCACATATATGTTAGAAAAATATTTTTTCATAATCAGTTTTTTCATTTTAAAATAGTTTTTATTTTTATTTATAACTAATTAGTCACCAAAGAATTCATTTTATATATTTGAATAAAACATTTTTTTATAATATATTTCATATTATTTATACCCACCATTCCAATTTGTGTTTGAAAACTATCACATTAAATAATTTCATTTTAATAGTATGTCATTTTTCGTTTAAACATGGTGTTGCATTTAATGCATGCTAAACTCATAATTGTGTATAACGCAAGATAGAGATAATTATCATGTAATATTAGTATAACTCAATGTTGTGTGTAATGAAAATATATATATAATATTTATTTTATTTTAAAGATAAACATTTCACAAAATATCAAGGTATTATAGAGTTTATTTTTTATATATAGCATCCAATTTTATTATAAAAACCTATATAGTTTATATTTATATTTATTTTGAAGGTAACATTCTATTCTAAATTAATCAACTCATGGAATGATCTGTTCTCTCAAACCTATTCTGTTCCACTTTTTCTATTTTATCTATAAAATTACAAAATAGAGAAACATCAACATTCTTTTGATTGATATGTTTCTCCATCTACATTCACCATATGAAAAAATATGATTCATCAAAATAATAAATCTATCATCAGCATTATATCATTTAAATTCATATATTATAATGAAATTAGCTCCCTTTGAAATAAAAATATCATTATGTAAATAAAGAAACTCATCTTCCATTAACATGTGCCCCGATAGTAGTTATTATAGATAAAGAGTGGAATATATTCTCTAATTTTATGTTTTAAAAGACCTCATAGTCTTACATAACTTAAATAGTAAACTAATATCTTAATTAAAATAATATATCCCACATATACTCTCAACTGCTAATGATAAGATAAATTAGGGTCCTGGAGGTTAGATTTGTATATATATTTTTCACCAATCTTTAAAATTATAATAATTAATATTTCATATCTAGACCCTTTCATGACATATCACCAGACACCATCATCTTCAAAACCATTGGAATAGAAATATATGAATTGGGTGTACTTAAAATATCAATAATGTAAAAGGAATATTGGAATGTTCTAGATCATCATCAGGAATAAGAATCTGAGAAAAAGTTAAATATCATGATAAAAAAAATAAAAAGTATGAAAATCAAAACAAACTAAAAGTGAATCATAAGATCACAAAATTTAATTATGAAAGAATAAAATATATTTTATGAATCAAACATATATCATTATTCATGAAGTAAGTGGGAACTATATAAAAATTATGAATACATAAAAAATAAGACTTGAACATGAATAGTAGGAATTTCATAAAGTATAATTCCATCATGTAAAATTCATATGAATTGATAAAAATCATAGTAATTACTCAAAACCATAGGAATAGGAAAACCAATGAAAAAAATATATTATTTATATGATTCATTTAAGAAACTAAATATTTCGACAGATAAAAATGTGAGAAAAACTATCATGCCCACACATATGTGAAGAAAACCCATTTATTTCGATACTTCGTTATCGAATACGATATAAGAAAAAAATATTGAATTGGTGTGTGATATTTGAACTCATCCAAATTCATCCATACATATTTGTTCCAAATTAAAATCAATCATCATAATAATTTAAATGTTCCCTTGAAAAAATAATGTTTTGTTATTTACCAAATAACATGAAAATTTGAAATAATTGAATATAAATTATCATTTCCCAAAAGGATCCAAAATAAAATAACAAACACATGGTGATAGAAATATCACGTATTGGGATATAAATATTGGATAAAAATGGATGTTATAACAGATATTTTTTCAAGAAACCATTTTCAATCATTTTGATGTATTGTAATTTTTAAATTACACTAAAACACATATTTTATAATGTAAATAGAATAAATATTTCAAAAACTATTTCAATGGTTTCTAAATAAATTATCCATAAAAAGTAATATGGTTTAAAAAAGGAGAGGTGACACTCCATTAAAAAAATAACTTATAAATTAATATTTATTAATAAAGACATGAAAATATATAAAGCTATCAAAAAGGGAAAGTGAAATTTTTTTATAAACTTTTACATTTAAAAAATTATTTACTTATAGAAATATAAAAAGTAAATAATATAAAAAAATGAGTATTAAAAATAAATTTATTACAATTTAATTTTAAAGGAATATGTATAAAAGGAATCTTGTAAGATATCGTAAAATTTAATGAAATAAAATTTGGGGTTGATTGTATAAACTATAACTTTGAAAGGATAGAAAAACCATTTGAACATTTTGAATTTACCATTCAGAAAAATCAAATATTTACAAATAATGAAAAATACATGTTTTAAAAAATATGAATAATAGAATTATTAATTATAAAAAAAATTGATTTTACAAAAGGTAAAGTATACCATTGTTGGGATGTAAAAACAAGGTCATGGAATAAAAATATATTATAAAAAAAGAAAAATATTCATAAAAAAATTTTAAATAAAAGAATACTCAAAGGAGGCGTATTTGGTGTTAATCATTATTTTACAATAAAATAAAGTTTGAATTCAACATAACAAACACATAGGTTATGATATATTATTCTTTAAATATTATTTTAAATAATAGTGATTATGACTCGATAAAGGGATTTGGGTCATGAAACCCCATTACATCATTAGTAGTATCTAAATAATAACAAAATTAGAGTTATACCCTTAAAAATAATGTTAAATATCATGAATTATAAAAAACATATTGAAAAAAATGACATTAGGAAAGTATTTATGATATTTAAATACAAACACGGTGTATAAATTACACGAATCTTGATGTAATAAAATTTAATACCAACCAAAACCTTATCATATTTCACTAATTAGTTGGATGTGCACATTCCTAGAATAAAAAAGACATAAATGTCTTAATAAAAAAATTTATAACCAAATAAAAAACTAAAAATATTACTAGTTTTCATTTATACTCATTTTTATATGATTATTATAGTGTTTTTTCTTATTTTCAAACATTAAAAGTATATTGATTTGACCACATGTAGTAATGTTTTTGAATCATTTTAGGTGTTTTTTCTTCTTCGAATGGTAAAAAATCAATCTTTTTTAATTTTTATATAATGTATTACTTATAATTTTGTAAAATTTTTAAATTTCCTCTAATTATTACTTTTTTCATCTCCCTAAAAGATCAAATCGACAATGAACATTTATTAGGGATTTTCAACCTAAGAAGGTTGTTTGATAAATTTATTAGTTTAATATTAAAGTAATATTTCTATAAGGAATACTTATTTAAATATTTATAACATATTAGAAATAAATCAATGTTTTCATAATTATGATAGTAAAATTTCATCTCATTTATCAAGAAGGTGTTCAAATAGTCCAAAATAGGATCTTACCATGATTATCGATGACTATAAGGTGATTTAGTTGTGAAATAATTACCCAAAAATCTGATTTATATAATTTATTTTTTACTATTATGATATATCATATTTATTAAGGAAACATAAAATGAAGTGATGGATATAAGAATACAATGTATCTGGAATTAATGTTTCTCATCTTAGTATTCTTCTTTTAAATGAATAAATTCATGATAAATGATTATTTCCCATATCATTAAGAGAATGAAAAAGTTTATAATACTAAATCCTTAATAATTTATCATTAATAATATATTTCCTTGAAAAGATTTCTCATGTACTCACGTTAATGTAAATTATTTCAATAAATACAAATAAATCATTCCACGAAGGTGACAGTCCACATGTATGCAGGGATAAAAATTTTATTTTCCATAGAAAAGGGAAACATTGTAGCATGGTTCAGCACATTAGGATCTTAAATTTCTCATTAACATCATAATAAATAATAAGTTCTATATTATAACCATCTTGATATGATGTTGATGTAAAATACAGAAAATCTGTATCTAATGGAGGTGGTAATCAAAAAACCACAGGATTCAAGAATATGCTTTTATTAAAGGAAAAGTTTCCACTTAATAATGATTTTATGATTATTATAATAACATGGAATTATTATAATTATATTTTTTTCATTTTATCATAGAGAAAATAATTACAGTGAAGAAAAACATATAAATAAATAGAAATAGTATGATATGGTCCAAAACATGTACATCATTATATATTTGATTTCTATTATAAAGGAGACTAAACCATTGAGTGGTGTAATTATAATAATAAAATAAAATTATAATGGTTAATTTTACTGTATAATTGAAGTTATGGATATGTTTGGGATGAACTTTTTTTTGGGAGTGAGGGGTTAGTGGTTCCCTTGGTTGGGTTGTACATTCTTTCTTCATGTTATCTAAGCTCTCTATTATCTATCAATAGTTTGAATCTAGATGGAAACTTTTAAAAAAATATATTATGGTCCCATTGAATAAATTTTCATGGTTCTTCCTTCCCCATTTTTAACAAATAGATAATTGAACATTCTTTCAATTGTCATCTTCATTACTTGACTTTACTAAGACTACATCTTTCTATTCATTATTTTGTTTGGGGGTTCAACAATGTTCACATTTATAATCATATTTCATGATATATGGTTTGGTATAATCAAATGGTTTATCACTCTAAATCTTATTTATATAGGTTTTTAGTTGATTAAATCTTCAAATTTTCTAGCACACACGCGGTTCCTTCTTTTTTACACAATTACTAAAAAAATGGTTAACATGAGTAGCATAAAATTAACCATATACATGAAAATATCATTATATTAAATAGAATATTGTTCATAAAACTTATTATTCATTTTTATTACCATGTTGTTTTATTGTTGATTTAGGAAAAAATAATAGCAATCATATATTAATCTTTTTTACATTAACTGTTGATCGTCCCCTTATGTGTGCCCTCTCTTAAATTAATAATAATAACGGTTGGATTATCTTAAAATTGATGACTAATAGAGGGTTCAATCCACTTTATAATGTTTATCTGTTGTGTATATTTCTCCACTGAATTCTCAAAAGTCATATGATCAATATAGTTCATTGTTTTTGACTCTCTTCAACTGTAACCATCCTTTAATTATAGACTTTAAAATTCTTATGGATAATTAATGGGTTTTGAAGAAGCAGCAAACTTTAAGGCTCCTAAACGGGAAGAAAATTCTTTTTCATTTCTATGGTGTGCATGATATCAAGATGTAGAGTTCAAGATCTTATTTTTATTTATATTGTTTCAGTTATTCCCCTTTAACTGTTTAATTGAATTTTTCATGGATCATAAACCCTCGTTGACATTTATTTGTGAAATATTTCCTAGTTTTCCTTTTTCCTTCACAATTCTGGGATCTCAAACAACATTCATAACTATTAAGTTATTCCTTCAAATGGTTCATAAATAGAATATTATCAACCAATTAATATCCCAATGGAGTGTCCACATTTATCGTATTAAATAATCATTCACCATGGAACCTAAATATTACTGAGTAAATATATAATATTCTATTTTCATGAATATTACACCAATGTACCACTATTACGGAGCATTAATCCACTTTTAGTATATAGATATGGATTTATTTTTAGGTATAACCATATAATCAATACAATAACAATATTTTAGGATATCATCCAATACAAAGGATAGTCTTTATCATTTTTAATATGGTTTTATTACCCTAAAAAACATAACTAAACCAATCTCAAAAAGTTACTAATATTGTATCTAAAATTACCAAACATTGGTAGGATACTAATGATATATACACATGTTAATCATAAAATAAATAGTATATAATATTAATATTTTAATAATTCATCCCAAAAATACTCTCATTACAAAAACATATAATGGTTTTGGGTCTCTTAAATAAGATATTTAATAATATAATATTAATACACCGTCATATTTTTATTCTTATTAATTCTCTTGTATAACTTTTAAATAAAAATCACATGAAACAATCATCTTCATAACCTGTGAATTTTATTTATAAGAAAGGTGTGAACTCAAAGAGTCAATGAATTAAAAGTAATCTCCTAAAGTGTTAGATTATAATAATGAAGGATAATATGAGGAAGACATATATATATTGTTGAATAATAATAATACCATATATGCTAATCGTAAAAATAAATATATAATGATAATATCATGAAAATATTGTTATGGAATAATAAAATATATTTCATAGATCAAAAACATGTAATTTATTATAAAACATGTGAGAAAAATATATAACTATTGGAAAATTTATAAAAAATGTATTATCATTAAAATGTGGAATTTCATTGAAATGTTCATCATGTGAAATTAGAATAATTTGTTAAAAATATGGGAATTCAAAAACAACCATAAGAATATGAAAAAAGATGTGAGAAAATCCATTATACCCATGCCAATGTTCACAAACTCGATATTTCCATGCCTGAATATGTTAGCAGACCTCTCATGCCCATACCTGAATGAGAATAACCCATTACATTTATCAATAAATATCTCATGATATATAATCCAAAACCATTTAATGGGTGGGAGATATATTACCCCACCAATAATTATCTATAAAGATGTGTTCCATTTAAAATTGTTTATTATCATAACCTAAATAACCAACTGAAAAAGAATGGGTTTCTAAAACATATCATATAACACAAAATTTACAAATCAAAGGATATAAAAATATAACTTATCAAAAATAATTTTTATGTAATTATATAAAGAAGATGATAAAAAACAATTCATTCGAGATAAAACATATAGGTAAAATTTATGTGAAAATACAGTAGTATTGTCACATTATTATAAAAGATAATGTGTAAATATTATTTAAAAATAAATTTTAGAAAATTGAATTGGCATTTATTTGAAAACATTATTATAAAGGATTTAAAATAAATCATAATTTGAAGAATATATGGTTTGAAATATGAAAAGTTAAAATACTATAAAATATCTACACTTAAAAGAGTTAATAACATTGTATACTATAAAATAAATAATGCTTTTAAAAAGTGTAAGAAAAAATAATTTTAAAAGTTTTAAATTTTTAAAAAAATCATTAATAATGGAAACATTAAAAGGATATAATGCTTTTTCAATTGGGGATTTTAAAATACATTGAAATATTTACTTTGAAAATTAAAATTTAATAATTGAATCCTGTAATAATTATACAATTTTATTGAAATATATTTTGTATTGGACGACCAAACATTTTGATTTATGTTGATAAAAAAAGATTTTAATCATTTAGAAATAAACTTACTGAAGGCCCATTCCATTAGAAAGAAAGTGAAACCACAATATTAAAATAAATAAATCATAATAAAGTGGTAAATTGATATAAAAAACTATCTTTTTGTAGGGGATGTAGAACAAAAGTGGAATGTAAAAATTAGATTTTCAATTAAAGTACATGAAAATAAATAGGAATTGTTCATAATAAAAATGGAATAAAATAGAATCCTCAATGAAGAATACATTAGTTTAGATCCTTAATTACCCCTAAACGAGGTAAAAATAAAATATAGTGTCTTTATATGTTATAATATATAAATCTTTAAATATTAAAGTCAATGATGAGTGACTATGACTAAAGAATTTGAGTAATGAAAACCCCATATGAGCTTAGTTAATTTTGAATAAAAATCACACGACATATATAAATTTATAGAGAATATTCCATATCATCATATATTAGATAATATTGATAATAAAATATTTTAATTATATATTTACACCAAGGAATGGAAAACATGGTATAATGCTTAAACATTTCCCAACGGATTCAAATTTTAGAAAAACAAACCCTTTCCTTCTTACCCAATATAGTCAAATGTTCAATAACCTCCTATAATAAATTGGTTACAATATTAGTATAATATTTTAGAACCATATTCAAACCTAAATATATTTTTTATTTTCATTTATAATTTTTCAGTAATTTTATATTAGATAAATTTTTCTAATTTCCCCACATCATTTTCTTTACATTTTTTGACCATTTGTAGCAATTTTGTATGAGTTGTGCCTGTATATTTCATGATCCAAATTTAATAAATCAATTTCAATTAATGTTACTATAATTTATTATTTTTAATTATTTATAAAATTTATATTTCTTTTTATGAGTACATTATTATTTTTAAACAAGATGATATCGATAAAAAAATTCAATTTTTTTCAAAATATTCAGGGTGTTTTCATAACAAGTTAGTAAAATATTGATGATTTTTTAGATAAATTTTTTATATTTTATATTTTTTATATTATTTAACCACAAATTAGGTCTTCATAATAATATATTATTAAATTTTATAGGATTGTTCATGTAAGTGGTCAAACCGACCCAAGATTGAGTATACCATGATTATCTATGATTATTAGGTGATTTAGTAGTAACATATTTACAATAGTAGTATAATGATATCATTTCACGATTTTAGGGTGATATAACATTATTATAAATGAATTACAATATTATTTGATGGATATGAAAACATTATCTAGCCATAATTAATGATTTTCATCACAGTATGCTTGTTTTAAACAATTAAATTTACGATCATCATATGTTTTTCATATCACTAGAAATATTTAACATTTTTAATAAAATAATATTAAAGATACAACAAAAATATTATCTTTACTTTAAAAAAATTCACAGGGACAACTCTTTAAGGTGGTAGGGATATGAAACATGGAAATGAACCATCCCGTATAAGCAGTATGGCTAGAGTATATAAGGTTAATGAATTTGTTTTCCATAGATCATGGAAATTTTTTAATAAGGATTATAATTACAGATTCTGAAATATATTATTAATATATTAGATATATAACAAAAACAGACTATAGACAATCCTTTTAATGTGGTTATGGAAAACTAAAAATATATGTCGTAGACAAGGTAGTCCACACAACAAATGATTCACACATTCAATTTTCATATTTAAAAAATTGAAGGGTTAATATTTATTTTAAAATAATTATAAATGAGTAAATTTATAATTATTATACTTATTTTTTAACTATAATCCGGATAAATTTAATTTTAATAAGTTTAAAATTCATATATGGAAATAAAAAAACAGAGATTGTTTAAAGAATATACACCCAAATTATTGAATTATCACATTTTTTGAAGGGGATTAAACCATGGAGGTGTTGTATTTTTAAAACTCTAGAACCTTCCCATGGTTGATTAAAATTTTTAATATAGGTTTTTTTAGTGTTTCATCCAAAACAAGTTGTTTCATTGGTGATGAGAAATAAGGTGATGAGTAAAAAATTTATAAGCGACATAGAGTTTCATTTTATTAATTACTATAAACTATTACATAATCAAAATTAAATCACAATACATGATACAAAAAAATTTATAAATAATGTATTTTATATAATATAAGTTCTTTCTAAACATCCTATATTAAAATAAAATTAAATCATTTTGTTCCATTTCCCTCTATGGTAAACCACTTTTACCATTTTATATTTCAATAAGGTAACTAATATTTACCGATGTAATTATTAATTTATGAAAAATAATAAATAAAGTATAATAAGATAATATGATCCCAAAAATATTAAATATTATATCAAATTTATCAAATTAATATCCTTTGTGTTTGGGAAATTAATTTTTCACACAAATGTTTGTAGCTTTCTAAAACATATTTTTATGAAAAGTTTTATTGTAACAAAACCTCTTTATGATAAGGATATAATTATCATATACATTGACTTTAATTAATTTAAAATATCTATTATCATTAATAATGTTATAAATTTTATAATAAAAGAAATAAAAACATTATTTCATCATCTGATAATTAATTAAACAAAATAGACAAAAAAAACTTCATTAAAAAAGATACATAAATTTTCAAAATACTGTGGATAAGTTTATAAAATCAATCATATTTTAAAAAAATACTCTATTAAAATTTATAATAAGTAATTTTATAATCAATTATTTCAAAAACATCCATTTAAAATAAAAGTGATGTTATTAGAAAAATCAGTATTTTCATTATTCATCTAAAAAACAATAATTAATAATCTCTCAATGTACATCCAAAGAAACATTTTAGTGAAAAAATAAAAAATAAAATTTTCATTAACATGTTGTAATTGTATATTTTGTAAATTTATTATTTAAATATAATATATAAAAAATAATTAAAATGAATTTTATTGAATATTGACATTTTTTAATATTAACTCATATTAATTATTACGTTTTATTGATAACAAATGTTAATGGTTTACCATCATTTTTTATATTTTTTTAATAATGTTCCATTATTTTAATTTCGTATTTTACATTGGATGTAAGATTTGAAACATGTTATAGAGTATAATATGGTTTTTAAATGCTCGAAAATATCAGGTTATTAAAGTACTTATGATAAAAACTTTGATAGGGGAACCATGGTACACTAAATATTTTCCTATCGAAGGCTCCATAAAGTCAAATTGATACCTCTATAAGTTATGTTTCATGATAATTATGTATATATGAAAAACATAAGAAATACCCTATATACCACATAGAGATAACCTTACAAAAATTAAAGCATTATATTACGATATATTTAGTGGATATAGATAAATAATGATATAAAAACAAATAGTTTTAATGTTCTTCAGACAATGATTTTGAAATACATGTGAGAAAAACATTTAGGATGGTTTTCATTATAATATTAAATAAAAATCGAATACAAAATAAGATTAGTATATACAAGTAATATTATAAGCTCTTTACTTATATCAATTTTTATAAATTGTTAGAACTAAGGTTATGAACAATTATATAAAAAAATTTATCTAATCAATATGTAATAAAATATCCCTTGAAATATCTCATAGCATAAAATAATCTTGTATGTTTGGATACATATATTGAGACCCATGGGATTTTCATAACATCTATTCATTCAATTATTCATCATTACACCATCTGAATATGTGAAATTTGTACGGTCCTACAACCCCTTGAATGATCATGTTACATCTATTTAAAACCTTAGAGCAGCTAACAGATACTATATTAAATTGGAGTAAATGTAATTCTAATGAATGAACATTTCTGAAATAAAATTGGACGCACCACTAAATATGTGAAATTACTCTAGTCAAAATCTCTATTTATTTTTTTATAATGAAATAATATTATAAAAAACATGAGTAAGAGAATATTATTCGATGTAAATGTGAGATCCATCTAGCTCATAGAAATAGAAGGGGTACAATGATTCATTTATAATTACGAATAATTGCAACCAAGATCATCTATTGATATTGGATAGATTAATGATTAATAGAGATGAATATTGTACATTACTTAATATTATTATTCAATAATAATAAATATGCATATCCTAATGTGTTATAGGTATTTTTTTATGTCTTCCACTAAATACGGATATTTGTTATACCGTCCAAAACACATCAATGGTATTAACGACTATCCAATATCATTTTTATTGTATCGTCAAATACTTATTGAATTTTATAGAATAATAATATCAAAAAACATGTTCTATCCATGTTTAAAATCACCATGGCTAATGGAATTTTTAAACCCCTTTATAAATTATGAGGTAAAATTGTATATATGTTTATATATGGTACTTGGACAAAAAATATTTTTTATACGAAACCAATTAAAAACATAGAAATCAATATAATGTGTTTATCACTATGTTTGGGACATATTTTCATCATTTCTTGGTGATCCCCTCCATGAGGAATGTCCATTTCATCAGAGGATATGACATGTTATAGCCCAATGTGAATCGGTTATTTTTGAAGCAATTCTTCTTTATGTATATAATTTTTCCGTAATGCCCCAACAACATGGTAAATAAAACATAACCATACATTACACATTATTAATGTATTTTAATTTATAACCATTGTACCATAATGTCTCTAACTTATCACTATATAAATGGTAATCTACTTGAAATATTTTTTTTAATCTGTTTTCTTGAATGGAAACTAATCGGTAGCAATACTAGTCGCCACATGGCCTCAAGAATGCCTCCTCCTAAACTATATGTTTCCAACTAATATTGAGTGTCCAATTTTGGGACAATGTGGACACTATACCCTCATGGTCAGAGTCGCACGGTTCTATATCATGTGTACGTCAAAGAACAACCAAAAATGCAGTATATGTGGAAAATAAATAGTCTTAGAATATAAATATAATATCTAAATAAAGTGGAAAATTCCGATATAAAACATTTAATTCAGTTAGATGATGCTACAATTTAATAGGGGAAAACTTAAGATTATAAAAAATAACAAATATAATAAAAATCCTAATGGATACTTCATTGATCATAATTATTGCTATGCCAATCTTGTTCTCCTGACATCCCATGTACAATGCATAACAAAAACCATCATCTGCAAACCTATGAACATGAGGTCTTCTTAGGTACCCTAATTCAATTGTTTTCTGAGAAGGCTGTGAGAAATATTTTGTAGGCCACCACAAACTGTATCTACAATATAGTCCAGTTCATGAATATTAAATACGTATTGTAAAAGTATATCAATTAATGTAGTACTATAATGAAAATAAATATCCTAGTCATCTTAGGTTTTATAAGGACACATGGCCTAACTATACATACATAGTCATAAGACAGAAATATCTAAACAACAATAGACTTTTATAAATGTGATATTAGAGTAATGATAAAAAATGGTCTTAAAGATGTATTCGTGGGATGGATCGTACACAAGAAAGTGACTCTTCATGGTGAATGGATCCCTACGATAATCCAATCAACATGGTCATATTTTTATATATGAATATATTCCAAAACTAAATAAGAATTTTCCAAGAGACATGCATGTTGATCCTTTACAGGAATGCTATGATTCAACATAGATTTCCCAAATTTTTCATTGCTATCAGATTTTGTCTAATGGGGTCCATGAATGGTCTCTCAAGTATCACTCACAGCTTAATGTGATACAAAAACCTCTGATCCTATACTCAATATCTAATTTATATGACTAAGCCTCACTGGTGGACTGGTAGAATCATCTCTCCAAAGATCCCATCCAATGTATCTCCCATATGGTACTGGTATTTCTGATAATTGGGTAAGAGGAATTTATGGTTATCATTTCTTTTCATACCAATGTAAACCCCAACATATAAATAATCTATTAGAAACATTAATCAGATGGTTAATCTATCATTCCATGGAATTCTTTGGAAGTAAACCGATGTATCACTCACAATATTCATAGATCAATTAATTAATTAAACAGTACAATATAAAATCCATGTTAGTAAGCATACCCAAATGAAAAAAATTCCTTTAGAGTGCTGCACCCATTTTATATTTTATTATTCATGGAAATGTACCACCTTCATAAGTGGTCCACATCACAAGTCATGAATACTAAAGGAGAGTTCCCAACCAATAAATCCCATATTTGAAAATTAGAGGTCTGGGTACTAAACATTTCACCAATCCAAATGAAATACCAATACAAATAACATTTTTTTCATTGAAGATAGTTATCTGTAATATATGGCTATTATTATAAAACATTATTGTTATTCAAAAAATTATTTTCATTCAATTTTAATATTTCAAATTCATTACAAGGCATAATTGGATCCATTCAATTGTTGTTTAAAGGATGAAACATCATAATTTAATAAATAAATAAATATCACACCCAAAGGGGTGGATTATGCATAAGGTTGTCAACTCTAATAACATGTTATTAAATGAACCCATTGTAATGAGGTTGTTCAGGTTGAGGTTGTACCCTAGAACCACCTCAAGAGGGGTCCAAAATAAATAACAAGGATGACTATGAATATTAATTAAGGGAAGTTCTCAAATTAGAAGAAACATTAGGTAATTATTTAATATAGAACATGATAAAATTTTATAACATAGTGAAACTTGAGGGGAAAATATTTACACATCTTACCTTATACCATGGACAATGCATACATTTCTAAATCATGGTGGAATTAAGTCTCATTCAAAAGAAATCAATGAAATGGATGACCGCCCTACAAATAGTGTGTAGTCGTTCACACCAAAATATCACATAAGGAGATAATATAAACAAATAAAGTAAGATATAGAAGTCATTGACACAGCTAGATTCTTTCAATGCACCTTACAGAGATAGTATCATATGTCGTATAAAGAAAATGATCACAGACCAAGAGGAGGAGAAAATCACATTGAGGAGACTATCTTTTGCGAAGGAGGAAGAATAAATGAGGAGGAAAGTAAAAAAAAGAAAATGGATAAAAGGGTGATTTTTCCAATTTAATTATTCCCATGGTTTGGCCACATGGTAGGAAAAACCATGTGCTAATCATGAAAGGGTCACTACTTAAGGGTAGTGGGTTTCACTGTTTGGCCAAACCATTTTCCTACCATGCAGAAAATAGTGACCTCCTACTTTCAAAATGATACTAAGAATTCTGGAAAAGAAAATGGTTTTGGAAAAAATGTGGACGTCATGTGGATCACTTATCCTCACTTTTAGATATCACATAGATTACCCTATGGTCCGCATAGGGTCAGAAAAATTGGGTTCCACTACTAGTCCAACTAATCATGAGTTGTTGTGGCTCAAACCCCCTAAAACTTATCAAAACACAAAAATGACCCATCAATCTATTATCCAAGTCAAATAAACACATTAATGTGTTCCAAACCATGATAACATGTTTTCATGATCGAACTACAAAAAATACCATCTCCCAATTATACAATTAAAACCCCTTTGGAATTTTATCTGGTCTAAAACACAAGATGTTACAATCTACCCAACATAAAACTTATCATCCCCAATAATACTTGGTGAAATTAAGAGAACATCAATTGACCTACTCAGGTCACAATTTATTTTTCAAATGGGAACATTGGTTTTTCAAATGTGCAATATATATGTGAGCATAACCTCAAAAGAAAACACATCAGTTGTAAATATTGAATACCACGCGTGTTTTTTATTAATAGAGTCATAAAGATGGTTCCAACTTTTTCCTTTCATACATGATACATTATCATAGCGTCATATCCTTCCCCACAAAGTTCTATCATTATTATTTCTAAAACCAGGTCACATTATTCCATTGATGAAACTACCAATTAAAGAATAACCATATAGCATAAATGAAACTATTTTCATGATTCTCATCATAAATGATTGTACACCACCAACTGACCCAATTTAGATACTTTAGGACTAATTTCTAAAAAATGTTGTGATGACATAAACAGCATCTACCAATATGTGATGATGTGACATTATGAGGTTTCCCACCAACAATTTATAACAAGAGTGAGGGATGGATAACAACTTAAATAGTCTTTGTTCAACTACACTCAAGTTACTTGGCCGAGATGGAAGGTGAAAATAATAAGTTATACCATATTAAAATAGAAATAAAGACCACAATATTCACCGATCATACTCATCGAATCATGTAATCATTTTTTGGTGACGTCTCTATGACAAAAACCCACATTGAGATATCATTCCCTAGTGCGAATATGGGAACATTCCTAATCTATCTGAGATGGATCATCACTGTTCAACACTTCATTTGAGCCCAAATGAAATATATTTTATCCTCGGAATCATTAGTAGGAATTTAAGATGCTCATCCATGGAAATAGTTAAATAAGGATTTCCAAAGAGATAAATCTGTAGGCGAATAAAAGTCTACATACCCAAAATGTTTACTGAGTCCTTGTGATATTTTTCTGGTGATTACATAAATGGAAAATAGTCTGTGTCCATGAGTCTATATATGGTATTCATACATGGGAATTCAGGAATCACTTATAACATACCATGCGACTGAGAATTTATACTCACATATAATGTGAAATCAGATACAGACCAACCAATAATCCCAATGTATTCCAAATTTATCATGGTGTATAATTGATTCACTCTCAGTATACCCAGATGATGACATAATAGGATAAATGATCTCCATTCAGGTAACATTTTACTAATTGTTTTTCAGGTATTTACTGAAATTACCCAGGATAGTCCTAATACCCGAAGAGATAAGTTCTCAATATTTATTCAAACCGAACTTTCCAAATAGACAAAGGAAGTGTATTCATACAAACACATGAAATCTTCTTTTAGATAAACCTCCATTTCACATTACAATGTATCACCATTTACCAATAACAATTCCTTTACCACCTAAGGCATCCAATGATTACCCAATCAAAAACTCCTAGTCCCACACTGGGCCAATGTTTTCATTATAGGTTGTTTGTAAAGGAAATAACAATAGCGTTATTCTCTCTTTTAAGCCCAGACATAAAATAAAATATAACCATCCACTATTAATTTTAAGCAATACTTACCATTAACAAATGGAGTTTCCTTGGTTTCACTCCATGTACTTGTAATACATGTTATGACTCTTCCAACATGACACTTCCCACCTTGAGAATGTCATATTAATTAGATATACTAAAGAAAGAATCTCATCCCAGGATGAATGCTCTATCATGGACTAATTACTATTTATAGAGGTGTTCCATAAGATTAATATTGAATTTATTGGAAGAGATAAGTAATACATATTCTTAAAATTACTATAATAGATTCACATCTTGATGTACAGATGACTCTCCTCTCGGGTAATGTCCACATGCACCATAGATTTTTCATAAAATCTTAAACGACTGATCGACATGTCGAATACATGGTCCTCTTTAGAGAAACACCCCAAGAATTGGGGCGATTCAAGCTAATTTTTAATTCCTATGTCACTCTACATTAGATATTAAATGAATTTGAAATGTAACAGGTCAAGGTTTAAATAGGTACAACTAATCCTAAATGGTTTGTTGCGAAATTTAAACAAGTCAATAGGTCCTACATGTAAAAACACATACTACCCCGAGTGAAATAGAACATCCTTGATACTACCCATAATATTATCATCCATATGAATTCTTGTATCTAATGATCAGTAAAAGAGTTATTCCAATGTCTTACTATCCTATATGAATGAAAAACTTGATGATGATCTCATGATCCATCCAACTCAAATGAAGATGAAAATAAGGGTCACACAACCTACAAGGTAGTTATCCATGACTTAATCATGTCGATCCCTATAAAATTTAGCATTACACAGTTCACATGCTCATTCAAAGGGTCAAAACACTAAGAGAATGTCCATTAAATAAAGTTTCATTTCTAAATGATGAAAAAATTTATGAGGGAGAAACAATACACAATAAATAACTCACATCAATAACTAATCATAAGCATGGAATACAAACATTGAGTATTCCCAATAACAAAGCATAAATAATTGGACCAAACTGAGACAATGCCTACAAAATTCACTATTCTTAATTGCATGTCATTTATGTATGAGCTATAAAATAAGGTGCCTATTGGTAATACTCATGTTCTTATTTCAGAGAAATAGCCATGAATGATTTAAACTACACTTACTCAAGGTTCTAAGCTAAGAACACCATTTAAGGATTAAATTTACGGTATTAAACCAAAACTCATATAATAATTTATTCATTTTGATGTTTAGTTTTAAAAAAATATAATACTATTCATGAAACAAAAGAATCTAGAGATTTATTTTGATATGGGATAAGGTAAAATAGAAAATATATCTTTAAATTGCATTAAATCATTAATTATTTAATTGACATTTCATTATAATGAGGCCTTTTATTTCACAAGCCATATATTAAACAAAAAAATATTTATAAATTTTAACAAATGGCTTAGTTAAAGATAATGTCAATTCCAATCTATATAAGAAAACACTCTTTAGGTTGAAATTATATATAAAATTAACAGACATCCATATAAGTCAAAATAAAATTAAAATAATAAGTTACATATTTTTTAATGAATAGATTGGTCATGTAGGATTCCACCATAATCCTATATATTTACCCATATATTCAGATGTGGACACATTTGATAACCATTCTTATATAGCATAATTATATTCCATGGGGTTCAACACCAATGAATATCAATGAAAAAGTAAACCTACTTGGGACCCATTACTCCAGACTAGTTTTTACTAAAAGCAGCCCAAAACATTTAAAACATTATGATCTAAAACACCCTTAGCATTGAATTTCATAGGAAACATTCCCCAAATGTCTTAATAGGGTCCAATTTTTAATTTATTATTTCATTCGCACGTGACATTAAGGTGAAGCAAGAAAGTGAAAAGCCTTTTTAAAGGCCACAAATTATATTTTAGGATAAAAAATTGAACATATTTTTTATTTATTAAATGGTCTCTAAATATATAAATCTCATAATGGATGGTCTAGTAATATGGGTCACCACATCTTTATCTTTAAGACACCCACATAAATTACTTATTTGAGGGTAGGATCCCATTTAACTAAAACCAATTTATTTGGTATAAATAAAACATTTATCAATTCTAACATTTAAATAAAAAGTATTTATTCAAATAATGTCAATATTCCATAGTTAAATTATATGGGGTACCATTTTACATTTTATATGAAACCATACACCTTACAATTGGAAATTGGATCCCATTTAACTATAACAAGAAACAGTTAACCACATTCGTAATGGAATAAAATAATGTAAATTGGAAACAAAGATCCACAATTCTTCACAAAACGTATTACTAATTTAGACATATTAAATTAATTAATAGGCATGCTAAATAATCACAAATATGTATAGTAAGAATAAAAATCTATTATGTGTGAATGAACACTCAAACATGGTATAAAAGTAAGTCCTGGTAATTTAAATTATAAAAGAATTATAAGAAAATACATAAGAAGTTGAAAACTATACATGGTACCAAGGCACCTATTATGGAATATAATAGGTGGGAAAAACTCCAAAATAACAAAAAAAATCAAAAAAACAGCAATGCAATATACATGTCATAGAATATGAATGGAATTTGAATACGTATGTTCCTAAAATGATTCTAAAAATTCTAATTACTAACCATATAAAGATATAGGTAAATTATGTAAATCATATAAATTAATAAACCTTGATATGTACACCAATCACTAAAGGTGATGTTAAAATGAACACTAATAACAATCATCTTGAGAAAAAATCCCATAATTGGAAAATTGGACTTTTCCCCATATGTGGGTAGATCAATCACAAGAATGGAACCTTACCATTTTTTAATAAATTCCTAGTCTCCTCTCTTCAACCTAAAAAAAGAATGATATTTTAAAATGATCTTAGATAAAACTTTTTAAAATTCTAGCCTAACTAGCCACTAACTTGTATTCGGAATGATAACCACATAGCCTCCTAGATGCTTCATCGTATGTCAATAGATTATTACTAGAAGTATGGTTTTTACGTTTGTATGGTGGTGAGACAATACCATTATGGTCAGAGTTGAATAGAAGTATATAAAGTGAAAATAAAATAAAAAAAATGGAATCATTATATAAGGAAAATACAATGTATAAGGAGATAAATATTATAGCTAAATAATGTGTCCCCCGCTAATATAAAACAATTAAAGAAAGTCATATAAAGGTAAAATATAATAGGGAAATCTGTCAGATAATAAAAATCTGCAAAACTAAAATAATACAAAATGTTATCTCTATTCGAATCCTAAATATCGTCTTAGTTATATTATCCTAATACCCCATGTACAATGCACAACACAATCAATAATGCATGTACCTGCAAACCTGAAGACTTCTCAAGTATCCCAGTTGAATGGTAGCCCTAAAAGGGTGTGAGATATACTATGTAATCCATCCCCAACTATTTATAAATCATGTTCTAGTTTATTTATAAAAAATAATTAGTGTGTATGTATATCAAGTATAGATGAGATGTGAAATAAATAACTAATGATGTCTCCCAGGGTTTATAAAGGACATGTATACTAACCATACATGACTCATCATAAGCTGGAGATGTTTGAACCTTAGTAATCCTTTAGAAATTAGATATGAGATGAATTATAATGAAAGGTATTAATTTAAATTTCATAGGATATGCAGAACCCAAGAATGTGATTGGGGGGTGGAACTCTTGGAAAATCTAATATTCATTCGCATCCCCTATTTTATGATTAATTACAATAATTGAATAATAATAATCCTTCGACCATGTAAGGTTAACCATTAAAAGGAACTCATGTGTCACACCTAGAGCTCTATAGAAACTCACTTTCATTGGATTCCATCCAATTAGATCCATGAATGGTATCAAAAGTGTCACTCCCAGTCTAATGTGAGACAATGACTTCTGAAAACATTCCTGAAATATCATTTAGGGGATCTTTTATCACTTGTGACCTAGAACAACCTTCTCTCCTTTGAGCCTCTCCATATTTTCTCCTCTATGTGACCTATATCGACCATAATGAGTTAAATGAAAAACACAATGATCCCTTCCTAGATTAGAAGTATCACCCCAACAAATACACAAGCTATTCGTTAAACTAAACACAATCTTGATAATCTCATCCTCATCATTTTGTGGAAAAAACCCTGAGTATAATTCATGACATTCAAAGTTAATTTAATTAATTAGTATAAAAAAATAAAAAATAAAAGAAATAATTTATTCCCTAATTGGAGAAAAATAAATTTAGAGCCCCTCTCCCAAATACCATTTTAATTCTTAACAAAATGGGCCCCAATCATAAATAATCCACACCAAAAGATGTGGATACTAAAGGAGTTGGCCAACCCTGTAAATCAATTCATGAAAAAATAAGTGTTATTGGTTATATGAATGACACCAATACATATATTGAAACAATAAACATTACATTTTTGGTTTCAATGATAATGCACATCATCATAGGGTTTTATAACAATAAATTACATTGCCAATCAAAACATTCATTTAATTTTATAAAATAATTACTTTTTTCAAAAGGAATAAAGGAAATCTTTCAATTTTTGTTTAATTTTGGAAGTACCAAAATTTGATATATATAAATAAACAACACACCAAAATAGGATTCATAACATAAGGCATAAAGCATTCAATATGAGTTATTTAATTAACAATTTGTAAAGTGGTGGTTCGGGTTTAGGTTGTAACCTCATACTATATCATGAATGTAATAATATATATAACAATGGATATTATTAATTTTAATTATGGGTTTATTTTAAATAGAATACACAACTTTAATTTCATCACGTGTCACAGTAAAACATTTTATAATGCAGAGAAACATGAGGGAAACTGTTATAAACCACATACATTGCCCTATGGATGAGTCAAACATCCAAAATGAAGGATGGAATCAGTCTGGTGTGATTTAAAACAAATAAATAGATGCAAACCCAGAAAAAAGTGTCAATTAGGTCACACACAAATAGTATAAAGGGATTTAAAATAAAAAAAATGAGGAATAATGATGAGTAGAAGACTTATTGAGGTTCATCCAATGCACCTACAAACATCGAAATTAGGGGACGTATGAGGTTGATTTATCCATACTTATATGAGGAGTTGAAAACCCGAAAAAGAGGATGTTATTTGTGGAGGAGGAAGAATAAATGTGTTGGAAAAGTTGTCAAAAAATAACGGGAAAGTGTAATATTACACCTTTAATGAGGCACATTATTTTCTCACAAAGTTGTCCTAAAAATGAACCAACCATGTGATGGTCACTTCTTAAGGGGAGGGGGTTACACAATATTCCCACATGGTTTAGAAAACCCATGTGAAAACATGTGGAAATAATTGCACATATACTACATAAAAGGCACTATGAGTGCGTTCTAGGTGAGTTATACGGGAAACCATGAACAAGGTGAGCAAATAACAACTTATCACCTATTGAAATTTCATGGTATACACTGCTGTCCAACACAGTTAAAGAAAAAATGTTCACCTTTACCATTCCTTCTAGTAATTTTATTTTGGGGCTCTTAATGACCAAAACATAGCAAAACACTCAGGTACCCCTCGGTCCTTTAATCAAGTCTAAATAAAAAACATAAAAGTGTTAAAACACTAAAAATACATTCTAATACTCGATCAACAAAACAGTCTATCCACCAAATGATAAAATTAAAAATACTTTGGAATTTCATTTTGTCCAAAAAAATAGGACAATACTATTTTCATTTGTGACACTAATATGTCATAATCAGTTTCAAAAATGAGCATCATGGATATATTTTTTGTGATTTTTTTGGTTGAAATTAACTAAAACATTCATCAGCATGGTCCTTCCAAGCGTAACCAAATCCATGGTGGATCATTGAATCAAACCCAAATACTTATGGTATATATATTCTAGGAAAAATTTTAATTTACATTGTATGTTTAAAAATTACTTATAACTATATAATATTTTGATATAATTACATTGAGACAATATATTTTTGAAATTTATTAAAACAATTGAAAAAATATTTTATATATACTTGATCACTTGTTTAATTAAAAATAAATGTATGGTATTTATTTAATGTGATTTCTTTATATAAATTATTAGATTCATATCATAGTAATTTTTTTAATGGATGTCATATATATTGAACGATGAAATATTAACTTCTAAATCCCATTAAAATTTAGGACTTAAAAGTATTCATTTTTGATTTAGTATAAAAAGTTTATATTTAAGGATTGACTATAAGATAATTCCTATATTATCTAGTGTTTAATATTTATTTATTTTTTCATTGTTCATAAATTTTTATCTCAAAAATATATTTATTAATTTTTCATTTATTAATTTTATTCCCTACGTTATTCGCCAATATAAATTTTTCAGACTATGAATTGATAAATTATTAATTTGAATACATTTTAAACTAATTTTCTGAAGTGTCTTTCAGGAATTTAAATAGTAACATTCTATGTATGACTAATTTTTTGTTTCATTCTACATTTATTTTTTCTTCTTCTTAATTTATGATAATGAATATAGAGGTAAATTAATGTTCATATATATACGTTAAAGATTTATGATGGTATTAATGTCACTTACGAGTAACGAATCAGGTCTGGAAGGGAATTGGCTTTAATTGATAACTGTTCTTAGAGCTCATTGTGGACCATTTTTCTCTCCATGAGTACTCATTTAGGTATTATTGATTTCATTATATTTTATGCTTTAATATTAATGTATTTCATGTAACATATATGTGGTATGAATTTTGATAGGTATAAATATACATGATATTAGATTTGAGTTAGTATCACAATATTTGATTTGTGTAAAGAGATATACATCAATAGAGTCTGATAATATTGCACTAGTTGAAAGAATATTCTTTCGCTGGTATATCCTTAAAATTTGGAACTGTTGTAGAGGAGATACATAAGACAATTTAGACAGATAATAATTTCCTAAATATACATAGTATTATATTCCTTCTAATGTGTCACTTTTCATGACCTTGATCATACAACAAGGTAGATTTATTCAAATTCTGGGTCCCAATAATTATTTTGTCTAAGGCATACCAATTATGGATATTATTAAGAGTTATATCCTATATATAGAATATGATTCGTGTTAAAGTTATATTTTAATCCTTGAGAGTGTGGATACAAATGAAATATAGTTGATTTTATCCTTGTGATGGATATCTAACATTGTTGTGTACTCTAATAACCATGAGTCATATATAATATCAATGGAATTAAGGAAGTTATAAAGTACTAATTTATGGGAAGTACACCAAAGTGGTATATTTAAATATTGAAATATATTTCATAGCCCATAATTAACGTCATGTGTTCAAACAGGGTTCATCATTTAAATGTAATTACATTTATTAAAATTTTATAAAAATAAATTTAACAAATGATACTCATATAATATAATATTTTTAGACAAAAATTTCCCATCATCATCTGGAATGAAATTGATATTAACAAAAAACCCACATAAGACACCACTATGGTCTGAAATTATAGCAATCTTCCACCTTATTACCACATTGAATAGGCCAGGGGCAGTAAACTTGTACCCATATAACATAAATATACATGTGAGGAATTAAGAAATATCAACCTATGAATGAAATAATTTTTTTATATATAACTAGACCCAATATAATTTTTTTTTAAAACTAATGTTTATATAAATGAATTTATTTATAAAAACTATATAGGACTACAACTCAGCGAAAACACTAAAAGGTAACCAAATGATAGCACAAAACTATGAATTATACGTGTACAAGGGATCCAAATCTTCAAATAAGGGACACAAGAGTGGATATTACAAGTTCAACCATATTTTAATGGTTATTATGAAGATTTATTCAATAATAACTTCCACTAAAATGTATTTTTGAGAAACACCATGATTTTTCTCCACTAAATTTTTTTCGAGTCTATCCTCACCTAAACATCTATTAATTTTGCATCATCACCACAACCACAACAAAAGTGGGTAAAATTACCGTTTAAGGGTTATTATAAATATACCTAGTGATGTTATTAAAATTATTATTTAAAAGAAACATTTTATCTAAGAATGTCATGTGAAAATCCTTAACTAGAAATTAATGGAATAATTAGTGGTGATTTGCATAAAAAACATGAACAGATGGAAACCACCTATCACCCTAGATCATCTTATCTAATTGATTTAATCTTGTCATATATGTATAAATGTTCATGCTACATAGTGAATGAGATAGTGTGTATGATGTACATAACCATGTTGTAAGTCACATCTTGGCATTGATAAAGGAAAATAGGAAGGATACACTAATTACCAGTATATAAGTTACTTACAACATGAGTGATAAAAATATCAATGAATGTTGACACACATAAAAAAATCACCCAACACCTAATAATAAATTTGTTCCAACTATGATACTATGGATTGGGACTGTGTCATATCAATGAAATGTAATTTGATCATCCCAAATAAATTTTAGGTATTTCTAAAAGAAGAAAGGAATCTGGAGTACATCTTTTTCTATAAAACCCATATTTTACAAATATCCTACATCTATCACATATATATCACCCCTAAATATAATATGTAAATGTGGAATCATTCTATAATAAAATATAACTTAGTCAATAGGGTAATCATGCATTATAATGTACTTATACCCTGATATGTTCTATGTGAATAAGATGGGAGGGATACAAAATACATTATTAGAGGACATATAGAGCACCTGTATAAGAGGGTTACCTTCTCTACTATGTACATGAATGACTCATACTATAGAAAAAAAAAATCAAAGTGGTTTACTGACCCCATGTACACATTAATATTATTTCCCCCACATCCCATCATCTCAATGTTTGTAGTAAAATTAGATTACATTAACAACATGAAATTAATCACTAGATTAAATAAAGATATATAAAATAAATTTTTAACGATGAAAAAATTGGGAGAATAGACTACTCCTATGTATGATATTGATGACAAAAAAATCATCATAGGATACCGATTATATGAAATATACAATCTAGTAACATGATGTGTAGGTCCTGGGTGATTGTTTGGACTATACTATGACCACCCAACTTGTGTAATGTCATGATACATTGTATCTCCATGTAGGGTAAAATATATTTTGGGAAAGTGGTTGTATCAGGTGTATCTCACTAATAAATAATCTCCTACCATATTTCCCAACCCGTTGTGTTATCAACTAATAAATGATGTCTGTAATGCATCATAGTTTAGTCAACATCTACATCCCAATACTGGTTTACAACTTTGAATTCGTAACATGGATCTTACTTTTAATCTGCATTATTATATATACCAAGCTGTAATATCCAATGGAAATAATTGTTAATTATTTTTATTATTTTACCCAATATATCAATGATTATTAATAATATTTTTCAATAATAATAAATATAATCAATTACAAAAAATATCTATGAAATCACACATCATTATCATTCATAAATAATGTTTTAAACCGTTATGACTAGTTTTACTTCAAATGGATTTAGTTGATAAAATGTTTTCAAATTTCATTATGCCAATAATCAATAGGACATAAAATAAGGTCTTAATTATTTTTATAATTATATATTTTCCATTTAAAATACTAGTAAAATACAGATTTATATCTTAATCATGTTTTATTCTAATCATTTCACAATTGAAATGAATCCATTTATTTTTAATATATTTTTAACCCTTTTGATTTTAATTGATTTTATAAAAAATAAAAAACCATTTTTAAATATATTTTTCTTAAATCACACACCCTTCACTCCCTATTTATTCATTATATTTGCTAATTATTCCTCTCATATTTCATTATTTTTTTCCTGAATAGTTTTTTAATCAATAGGTATTATATTTTTATTTATATTTATATTACATGTTTCTATAAATTGTCTCTTAAAATAACATTATTACCTACAGGTTCCACATTTTCCAATTTATTACATTTAAAAAACAATTAAAAATACATTTTTATTAATATACTAATCATATAACTATATATGCCCCAAATTTTACAATTCAGAAATATTACTATATTTTAGTTTTAGATTCCTCTTGGCCTTGAATATAATATTCTATTCTGTGATGGTACCAAAATAAAAACAAATTCATTAAATATAATAGTTCATATTGGGTGAGTATAAACACTATCAGAATTTTTTGGGTTACTCGTCAGCATGATGGACTCAAACCTAACATTTTTAGATTCGTCTCATTGATATTATTATTTTATGATCTATATTTAAATGGTGAAACATAACTAAAATAATAAAAAATTATCAACTGAGAAAAATATGACACCTGAATTTCAAAAACATAATTAGTTGAATGATAATAATATTAACCATGAATAAACGATAAAACAAATATTTTATTTAAATAATGTTATTAAAAATCTATTTTGGTAAACCAAATGTTTGTCATTGATATTCTATTAAGTTTCATTTTTACCCTTATCATGTTGTAATTTAACATAATTATCAAATAACCTAACATATATATTTTGTTGAAATAATTGTTTTTTTGTGTGAAATGATGTCTAATTAGAATAAAATAAAATTACATTTAAATATTAAAATATTGTGATTATAATTTAATTTCCAAAATCCTAAATACAGTCATCATTGTGAAATATCTTTGAGGGGTGAGAATATTTTATTAAGCATGAGATGAGGAGAAGAAACCCAAGATTTACCATATCATTAGAAAATAAATTATGATTTTAAAAAAATTATTTTATTTGTATTATTAATTTTCCCATTGTATGGTTATTCCCTTATGGTTTCTTTATTAATTTTTTCCTAAACTACTTGAATAATTCTAATAAAACAAATTTTTACTACATTTTGGTGAGATATATATATATATATATTCATTTAAGAATATCATTTTTTAATATGATGATAAAAATAATAATGTGAGAAAATTTTCAATTCTAAATTGGATTTATATGTATATTTCAATTTATCCACTGAATAATTCTATAATTGTCCATTTAATTCCATGAATAAGTTTTTATTAAAACACCAATTATATTTAAATATTATTTATCTAAGAGTTATAGTTCATCAATCCCAAAATAATTTTTCATTTTATCTCTTATGTCCACAGCATGATCACTAGGCCATAAGGGTTTATGAACACTACCACAAGGCCACACCAATTCTTATACAGAATGTTGAAATAAAACATTTATTTTCCTTAATAATTCTTGTGGTAGATTTTAGATTTGAGATGTTTCCCATGACTCATCAAATACGAACATAAATTAGACAACTCTTAAGAAATCACAATTTTTGAATAAAAATGTGGTGTCCTGATTTTCATCAAATCTCTCATGTATGATTTATAATTATCCAAATTCATGAAATAAATATTTATTTATTATTAAATATTAATTACTCCATAAATATAGTGTTTCGTGGAATATAGGGAAAATTTATCCAAATTGTAAATTTTATATGTTGATAAAACAATATTCAAAATTTTTATGGTTATTTATAGTTTTAAAATTTCCATTATACCCTTTTTAAGGACCCAAGTGTCCAAAATCAAAAAATTAGATTGGTTAGGGGAAAATATAATTGCTAAATTCCATCCCCCTTTATGAAATTTCGTCATATAAAATGAAAAAATAATTTAGGTAACCAAGATAGATGAAATAAATATTTTGTAGATGAAAGGTTGTCCCAACACATGTTGAATACATTCTGGCTACTCGTAACAATATGTGAACTCAGATTCAACCATATCGTAAAAAACACGTCACCACATATACCTCTTAGTTTCTTTATTTACATATGTCATTACCCATCCCCTGGAGCCCCTATCGTGAAAACCCCATTCCCACCTATGAGAGACCCTGGGTGGGAAACAAGTGTCGGGTAGGCATATCCTACAAATTGGAGGCATTTTCCAAATATCATGTACACATTCACCCAACTCCAAGCCATATGGTCCAGAGAGTAAAAACACTATATAATGAAAATTCATCCACACCACTACAACCTAGCAACATAGTACGATAGATAGTAAAGAAGTAATTTTAAACAATGATAAAATACAAGACCACTGAAATAAAGAACACAGAAAATTCAGAAATATAATCATGGGTACTGAAGATGGTGTAACAAGCTTCAAGAAACACCACAACTCATCTGATCTCACAAGGAATCATTTGGACCTAGTCTCGGTCTTTCTGCAACTCAGAACCAACCAATGTATTGGTCGTCTACCCAAGATACGACACATGTGAGTGAAGCCCTTGAAGGGGTGAGTAAAACAATACACAATAGGGGACCAAAAAACACAGTGCAATAAACCACAAATGAAACACCACCAAGAAGGTACATTAATGTCAAAAAAAGTATATTACAACTAAACATATAACAAGGAAATCTGGGTATACTCTTAAGGGGTTCCATGATTCACCGTCTCATCCACTACCAGCCATGTGGTTCCGCACATAGAATTCAAGATACTAGGAGATCCCACTCATCATGCTAATAGATAGTAACCACATAGAATGAGCATAACAAAATTCATCCAAGAAGAAATTAGGTCTTGATACATCAAAATGATTCACTGAGATGTCTTGTCTCATTAAGTCAAGGAGTTTCGATATCATAGTTGAATCCTTCCTCATAGGATTCTACTGAAGGAAAAATCATTTTGATAGAACTCACTCCTTGAACTAGGATGTAATAAGAGACTATCACAATGAATTCCATATTCATTTAGGACCTCCCAATAAAGACCCACATAGAACTAACCAATGAAAATTGATCTGGTCACGTCACGATGGAAGAAAATATCTAGATACACAGATAGGGTGTCATGCACTTAGGGATCACTAGGGGACATCATGGACCTATAATAATTTTCATCCTAGATAAAAGATGGGTGAGTGGGTAAATGTTTGTCACATCCATATAGTAAACCCTATTTAAGTTACCATGAAGAAATTTTTTGACCAGTTCTTCCTGTTAGTACGGTCCTAGCATTACATAGACATGATAGGGCACTAAGACTCCCAGAGTCACTTACACCTACTGGTGTTTAGTCAATAAGGTTTTCCTTATGAATTTATCATTCATCTTGTTTTGAAAATGACAAACACCCTATTTTAAGAAAAATCCTATTTTACCCATGTTTTACTTCTATAACGAAAATTTCCTTCCCCAAGGAAATTTACCCTTTCCAAGATTTCATTGCTCAAATCATAATTTTTCTTAAGTATAAAAAACAGATTCATATCTAAAAACTGAGAATCGTATAGTACATATACATGAAGCATTCTGTTTTAGGATGCGAATTCCTGTTAAAAACTTTTGGGATGTTTTACTCTGAATTCCCTATTACATAATTTTATGATGTTCAACTCTGAATTTTGATTACGAACTTGTATAAAGTTATAACTACAAATTCTGACTACGAATTCTCATTACGAATTCTGATGATGAATTCTGATTAAGAATTCTCATTACAAATTCTGATGAAGAATTCTGATTACTAATTCTCATTACGAATTCTGATAACGAATTCTGATTCGGAATTCTCATTACGAATTCCAATGATTAATTCTGATTATGAATTCTCATTACGAATTTTGATGATGAATTCTGATTACGAATTCTGATGATGAATTCTTATTATGAAGTCTAATGATGAATTCTGATTCCAAATTCTCATTAAGAATCATAATGATAAATTCTGATTACGAATTCTCATTATGAATTCTGATGGAAAATTCTAATTATGAATTCTCATTATGAATTTTTATTAAGAATTATGATTACAAATTATTGATATAAACATGTATGATGTTCAACATAGAATTCATCTGATAAACAAAATTCCAATATTCATGTATTACAGAATCCTAATTTATTTACTTAAATTCCAAGCTTTCATATTTACGTACATTTTGAACAATCATTTTCTACATTTTGAATATCAGTTTTTGGTTATGCTTACACTTGTGGTAATAAAAAATGATGTCATGCCTTCAGTTATTAACTAACCGTTGTTTGAGTGACATGTGTACAGGTCCCTCTGAAATTCAAGGAAGAATTCGATCGTTGAGGAGAGAGCTGACCATTGGAGTTGTGCCTATAACTAGGAGCTCATTTAAAAATACCTCAATAATGAAATTTGACAAATGTGCCTACATGTTGTTGAAGTAATTTCTAGATATAGAGGCTCTTATCAAATCTAAAGCTTCCTTTAGAATGTTTGAACGGCCCGTTCAAACTTTTCCTTGTGCGGATTTTCTTCATGCGACTCCGATTGTTGATGTGTACAATCGAGGGCTTCCAGGGTTTGGAAGATAGAGGTTCCAACACCATGAATTTGAGGGCTTCCTTGTTGGGGAAGACAGAGGTGTCGACTACCTGATAGTTGAGGGCTTGCGGGGATAGCAAGACAGACTCTGATCTTCATATCGAGGGCTAACCCTAGTGTTGGTAAGACATACTTTCTTGAAAGTATAAATAAAGGGACCTTTATCCAAGGTTTTTGGATACCCTTCTCTATGTTTTAAAAGACTAATAACATGTTACTTGTTTTGTTACAAGTTTTCCGTTGTATTTTTATTGCAAAATAAAGTATAACTATCTTGTACTTCCTTACTCTTGTACTCTGATATAGTTAAATTCTATACACATTAAGGTAGAATTTTCATCTTTTTAAACTTTATTTAAGTTCCATTTCTAGAATCACTTTTCCCGAATCTAGCATGTGATTAAAACTTATAAATGTCTTGTGAATTATCTTGTTTAACCTTATAAAACATAACCATCTTTAAATTTTCCAAATTAATTTTTAAATGGTACAATTCACCCCCCCCCCCCTCTTGTATCTGAGAATATAATTATTATATCAATCCTACATTTGGTATTATATAGTATATCATACATGGAAATACCATCCAAACAATTTGTATCAGAGGATTTGGTTCAATCTGAATTAATCTCATGATTAGATTCAGAAGATAATTCTTGGAATTTAATTTTCTGAATTCATTTCTTCAGAATCTTTTTTTCGGACTCCTATAGTTCGGATTCAATTTTTCGTATAGAAACATTTTCTCAATATTTTCAATCTTATAATATTTTCCTTGTTTATAAACTTTTTCTACTTTTTTTTTGAAACACTTTTCATAAAAATGGCAGGAATCAATGTTGGTTTCATAGACAATCTCAATCAAACCAGAGCCCCAATCTTTGATGGTAATGGTTACGAATATTAGAGAGCTCGCTTGAATACATTCATTATCAACATTGTGGTTGAAATTTTTGTTATGCATACCAGTGGATGCAAAATTCCTGATAAAGAAGTATGTGCCTTTAAAAATCAGGAAAATCATGAATATCAAGTTAATTATATGGTATGCAATACTTTACATTGTTCAATGACTAGAAATATAAATAGAAAAATTTCATCTTGTGAAGAAGAAAATTCTATATGGAAGATACATGAAGTTACTCACTTTGGAACATCCAAAGTAATTGAGACATGAAGAGCCATGCTTAGTTCTGAATATCATTGTTTTGGTTTTCCTTATGGTGAACCCATATTCAAGGTGCAATAAAGATTCATGACTATTGTGAATAGATTAAAATCAATGGGTTGAAAAGGATTGGATGACGAAGCCCTTGTTGACATGATCATTGACATCATACAAATCAGGGGGAATCTAAAATAACTGCAATTGATGAAAATAGAAAGGTTACTCATATTAAACTTGATGAGATCTTTGGAAATCTTCTTCAGTGTGAGACTAGAATGAAGAGAGATGCTGATATTGTGAAAAAGAAGAATGGAAATGGTAGTGTCGATTTTACTACTACTTCCAATCATATGAAAGTCAAGACTCCAGAGATAGTTACTAGATCCAGATATAAGAATGTTGTTACAAATTCTGAATCTAGTGGAAGTGAATCCTTAGAAAATGAATTAGAAAATATTGCTCGAAGGATGAACAAGATAGTTGGAGAGTGGAACTTTCAATCCAAATACAAGAAGAAGGAAATGAAAGACAAAAATGGTTCTGAAGTTACATGCTATGAATGAAAGAGATCTGGATACATAAGGCATGACTGCCCTATGCTCAAGAGAAAAGAATGAAAGGAAAGAATTCTGAGAATAACATAAAGAAGTATTACAATTCTAAAGCTAAGAAAGAGTTGAAAGATAATGACACATGGAGTGCTAGTGGTGGAGACTCTTCAGATGAATATTTGGATTATGAATCTTCTAGATAGAAGAATCATGGTCTTTTATCTATGCTACCTATTGATAATCATTGCTTGATGTCTAAGGCACACAATTGTTAATCTATGAACAATGTTTCTTTAAATGCTAATGATAGTAAATATTATAACTCTTCGGATGAAGAATCTTCTGATGATGATAATAATACATTAACCACCTATGAAGAAGTTTCTAGGTCTTCCAAACTCATTTAAAATGAGAATTAAAAACTCAATAAAAATTTTGATAAGGAAAATTCTAGGAATACTATTCTTACTAAGGAAATCTCATATCATTCTAAATATCGTGATAGAAAAAATGATTATTTATAATGTATTTAAAAAAAATATAAAGGAAGTATGTTCTGATAATAATAATCATTCTAAAGATCTAGAAAACGTAATTTCTAAGAAAAATGTTTTCGAGCCTAACTCTAGTTCAAAATAAAATGATTTTGATGACAATAACATAGTTATAAAACTCATATCTGAAATATTTTCCTTAAGGATGTGTTTTTCAAACATTAACCTAGTAAAAAAATTTGATAAAATATATTCACAAATCTGACCTCAAAGTAATACTTCTGGTTTTGGTTACACAAGTTCTAAACTGATTATTAGCAACAATTGCTTTTTTCCTCAAATTTCCCCATTCTGCACAAAGTGTCAATGTGGTGGTCATTGGGAAATAAATTGTTCTCTAAAAAACCCAGTATTTAGAATTTCATAAAGATTATTTTTCTAAGAATATGTGGGTTCCCAAAATTTTATATTCTGAGATATCTGGATCCAATCATGTCTGGATTCCGAAAACCTATGATTTTCGTATTTTCATGAAAATAGGGAAAATACTGACATCAATAGTTGGTACATGGATATTGGATGTTCTAGACATGTAAATGGTAATAAAAACTATTTTTAAATGATTATCAAGCCAAGAGAAGGAAATGTATCTTTCAGAGATAATGCTCATGGTGAAATTATTAGTATAGGTAACATCGTTCTTCTTGGAAAAACATTGATTTCAAATGTTTTATTTTTTAAGGGTCTCATGAACAACCTCATAAACATAATTCAGTCATGTGAGGAAGTCTACCTAGTAAATTCTAGAAATTATAAGTGCTTAGTACACAATTCCAAGGAAGAGTTTATTCTTTCTGTAATAGGCAAGATAATGTTTACACACTAAAAGGAGATATCATTATTCAATTTATCAGAATTCAATATCAAATTGCTGATATTTTCAAAAAATCACTACCCTCTAATAGATTTGAATATATTAAACAACAGTTAGTAATGATAACCATATGGTAATCTTCCTTGATTAACTTCTTGTTGAACCATTCTCCTTACAGTAATAAACTCCTTTTCATAGGGGGAGTACGTTTATTGTTATTGGTTTTTCAAAAATTTTCTTAATGAAAAATCATAGTATGTTTTTCAAAGTATTCATAATGAAAATATTCAGAACTTATTTTTTCATAATGAATACTTTCGAACCTTATGTTTACATAATGAGAATCTTCTGATTTGAAATTCTCGTAATGGAAATTTTCATAATTCAAATTTTTGTAATGGAAATTTTCATAATGGGAATTTTTGAAATCAAGTTTTGGTACTCAATGTTTTTGCAATAATTCTTTTAGATATTAATTTTTTTGTAGTATTTTCATCGTAGTATGTTTTTTCTACTATGTTTTTCGTAGTTTGTTTATCGTAGTTTGTTTTTCGTAGTATGTTTTTCGTAGTAAGTTTTCCATAGAATGTTTTTCGTAGTGAGTTTTTTGTAGTGATTTTTTCATAGTGAGGTCTTCGTAGTAAAATTTTCTTCAAGAATAATATCACCTATAACGAATAATCTTCATAGCCACTCCGAATGGTATTATTTTCTTACTTAAGTTTTCATAGTAATTTTTACTGGCTCATATTTTCTTTTAAAATTTCAGATTCATTTCTTCTTAAATCGGAATGTTTTTTTTAACGCCTCAGAAGATCGGATTCAATATTTTCATGTGGGTATGTTATCAACCATCATATCAGATTATAGTGTTTTTTAACCATTAAATTGGATTTGGAAGATGAAAGGTCACTTTCGTCACCTAAAAAAAAGGAACCCCGAAAGGTAGTCCCACATCTGTTTTCAAAGCTTTTGTGTGCTGAAGCTCTGCTACCCTTCTTACACCAATTACAAATATCTCAAAGATCCTACAGTCTGAATGTATGTGGAAGCTTCTTCCAAAGAAATGTCTACCACGAATCAAATCTCAAAATGTAAAGTATATAGGGAAAGGTTGGTGCATCTGAACATTTTCAAATATGATTCTATCATTTCTAAGAATATCAAGTTAAATGGATTGGAAGATGTCTGCATATCTAAGTAAGGTGTTCAATACCCGGTGTATCTGGATTTACTCATAGAGTTTTATGAGTAGGTGTGCTTCGTTAAGTAAGATGGAAGAGAAAAGCTTTCATTCATGTCGTTTGGAAATACCTACAAACATTCTTATACCAAGGCATCTTGCTTGGTGGGATTATCCTATAAAGGGGGAGAAGAGTTTTGTTCCCACAAAATACCGGATGATAAAGGATGTTTTATACTGGTGAAGGATTTTGAATGTCTTCAAATCAATTCAAGATAGCAAATATGTCACATCTATCTTCTAACAACTGGATCCTTAAACTATGGTTACAAGGTTTTTCTGTACTGAGAAAACGTGATAAAGATACCCTCAAGAAGTGTGACATATATTTCATAGATTTCTTGGTAAATCTATTGAAAATCAATTTGATGCGGCCTATTCTTATTTCAATTTAGATCATCAAGAATGGAAATTTAAGAGCCCAAATTATCATGTATCATGCCTTACTTTCAATGTTGATAGTTCGGTGTCTTGAATCATTCAAGATTGCATGCAGTTCCAAGCATTGGAATTGCAACGTTATGATTTTTAGTTATGACACTATAAAATGAGAAAAAAATGGGCTATTCTAAGGAGACATGAGAGTTCTATGATCTTCTTGAGGATGGGGAAAAAGACAATCCGAAAAAGGTTGAAAAATCTAGACCATTAAAAGAATGTAGGAATGAAAAGAAAGATGAAGAAAGTGGATGAAACAAACAATACCCCACACAGCTAAGGAAGTCCAATCCACACCTCCTAAACCCAAGAAACAAAAATTGTATCCAAATGAGGAGGTTGAAAAATAGAGGGAAGGAAAGGAAAAGAGGAAATAATGGGAGCCATAGTTCAGCTTAGACCCTATTGAAGCTAAGGCTTTAACAGAGAAGACTGCTGAATACCTTGAGAAGAAATAAAAAGAGAAGAAGATGGAGAAGAAAATGTTTGTGTCTGAAGTTGTAAAATCTCTTTTCAAAGCCACAAAAGTAGCTTCCGATAATATTCCAGTTCTGGAAACATTCCTAGTCGAGCCAATACCTGAGACTACGGGGGAGACTATCTTCACTCCAGAAAAATTGAAAGAGAAAGAAGTTGTTGAAGAAGTGTTAGTGGTTGATGTAGAATTAGTAGAATAAGAGAAGGATAGAAAGAATGATGAAGACAAAGAAGAATATGTAAGTGAATTATATGAGGAAAAAAGTTATGAAATGTACTTTATTGAGGAAGGGGCAGAAAATGAAAAAATTGATGAAGATAGAGTTGTTCAATTATCTAATAGTGAGCATAAATCTCATGATTAGTTAGTCATACCAACGGTTGATAAGGGTAAGCAAGTGATGGTTGATACTCTAAAAAATCTACATGGAAGAGAAAGGATGTTGAAGGAACATAAAAAAGTAAGCTTGTTGAGATTCAAAAATCACTCTCACTATGTAATGTCTCGGATTCAGATTCATCTTCACTTGGTCATTATTTTTTGGAGCTATCATTGAAGAAGCAAGTCAGTTCCATTCCAACTTTTACAAGCATAGATTCTAGATGCTCGATGATCCAACACAATATTAATCAAAAATAAGATTCTTTGTCCATGGTGATGGACTAGTTTTTCAAGATAGAATCAAATTTTCATAACTTTTCTTATAGGCTATGAAGCTCATAAGAAGTCACGCAAGAAGATAGCTAGCTAGTCGAAGAAATCAATTCAAGAAATGAGCGAGCTTGATGAATTTCATGATGGAGTAAAGGATGATTTTAATATACAAGATGGAAGGATCAATGAACTTACAACTAGTTTTGATGAAAATCTTACCCTAGAGAAGAATATTCGGAATCAACAGGTGAATGATCTGAATGAGAAGCTTACCTCTTCAGCTCAAAGCTAGAAGGGGGAAAGAGATCTCCAGATTGAAATTGAAGAGAATCTTGTAAATTAGGATTGAGTTTTTAAGGCTCATTCTGAGTCTCTTAAGGCTCATGAAGATAGGATTAAAGCCTTAGAAAAGCATGTTGAGGATGATCACAAAGAGATAAAGAATCTAAAAACCATTCGAACGAAGTTAATACCCAAGGAAAATGATGAAAAATAGACCTAATCTGATCTTTTGGTGTAATGTCTTTCCCTCTATTAATTTTTTTTCCAACCTTAATGGAATTATGGTTGCTTGTATTTTGTGTTAACTTGTACAAATATTTCAGGTACTATATTGTTTTCCATTCCCTAAAATTATTTTTGAAAATCACAAAGGGGGAGAAAGAAAAAGAATTCTAAAGAAGAGAAGGAAAAAGATTTATATGTATATAAGAAGTACACCTAAGTAAGGGGGAGTTTATCTAAGGGGGGTTCTCATTATGAAGATTTCTATATTCATAATAAAAATCCCATTCGGGAAATATAGAATATGATCCTTATTGTTCCAAAGCCTAAGGGGGAGTAGGTCGAATTCACCATTGACCATAAACAAAGGGAGATAAGATTTTATTTAAAATTCTACAAAATCTTTTTCTATGTCCATATACTATTTTTCGAAGGATGTTTGTTCTTTCCAAAAGGGGGATATTTTTGAATCAATAAGGTTTTCCCTATGAATCTATCCATCCTCTTGTTTTGAAAATCACAAACACCTTATTTTAAGGAAAATCCTAATTTTCCCCTGTTTTTCTCCTATAAGGGAAATTTCATTCCCTAACGAAATTTACCCTTGACTAGATTTCATTTCTCAAATCCTAATTTTTCATAAGTATAAAAATTGGATTCATATCTAAAAACTCAGAATTGTATAATACATAGACATGAAGCATTCTATTATAGGACCTGAATTCCTGTTATGAACTTTTATGATGTTCTACTCAGAATTCACTGTTACGATCTTTTAAGAAGTTCAGCTCTGAATTCTGATTAAGAACTTTTATAATGTTCTAACTATGAATTCTGATGATGAATTATGATTATGAATTCTCATTATGAATTCTGATGATGAATTATTTTTATGAATTTTCATTATCAATTCTGATGATGAATTTTGATTATGAATTCTCATTAAGAAATATGATCATGAATTCTGATTACAAATTCTCATTACGAATTCTGATGATGAATTCTGATTAAGAATTATCATTACGAATTCTGATGTTGAATTCTGATTAATAATTCTAATGATGAATTCTGATTAAAAATTCTCATTATGAAGTCTGATGATGAATTCTGATTATGAATTCTCATTAAGAATCCTGATGATGAATTCTGATTAGAAATTCTCATTATGAATTATGGTGACAAATTCTAATTACTAATTCTCATTATGAATTCTGATTAAGAATTCTGATTAAGAATTATGGATATGAACTTGTATGAAGTTCAACATCGAATTATTCTGATAAACAGAATATGAATATTCCTGTATTATAAAATTTGAATTCATTTACTAACATTCCGAACATTCAAATTTACATACATTCCAAACATTCATTTTCTCCATTCCAAATATCAGTTTTTGGTTATTATTACACTTGTGCTAATACAAAACTATTTCATGCCTTCAGCAATTAACTAACCGTTGTTTGCATGACACATGTACAAGTCCCTATGAAATTAAAGGAAGAATTCGACCGTTGGTGGAGGGAGCTGACTGTTGGAGTTGTGCCTATAAATAGGAGATCATTTGAAAAGAGATCAATACTAAACTTTGAAAACTGTTCCGACAAGTTGTTAAAGTAATTTTTATTGAGAGAGACTCTTATCAACTCTCATGCTTTGTGCAGAATGTTTGAATTGCATATTAATATTTTTCCTTGTGAAGATTTGCTTCGTGTGACTATGATTGTTGCTGTGTACAATCGAGGTATTCCAGGGATAGGAAGATAGAGGTTCCAACACCTTGAATTAGATGGATTCCATGCTGAGAAAGACAAGGGTGCCGACTACATGATAGTTGAGGGCATGCGGGGATAGCATGACAGACTTAGATCTTTGTATCGTGGGCTTACCCTGGTGTGTGTAAGACATAATTTCATGAAAGTATAATTCAAGGGACCATTATCCAAGTTTGTTGACTACCATTCACTTTGGGTTAAAAGAATTATTACTTGTTACTTGTTTTGTTACAGGTTTTCCATTGTATTTGTATTTCTATGGAAAGTATAACTATCTTGTACTTCCTTACTCTTGTACTATGATATAATTAGATTCTATATGCTTTAAGGTAGAATCTTCATCTTTGTAAACATTAGGTAAGTTCTATTTATGGAATAACATTTCCGAAATCTACCAAGTGATTAGAACATATAGAGGTCTTGTGAATTATATTGTTTAACATTGTTAAACATAACCATCATTAAAAGTTCCAATGGAATTTATGAAAGGTACAATTCATCCCCCCTCCTCATGTATCTGAGAATCTCATTCTTATTTCGATCCTATATTTTGTATTATAGAGTATATCATACTCAAACATGCCATCCTAATAGTTGGGTCACCAAGAACCGCTCTGAGCAAAATAAAATCATAAAATGGATGATTAACTACTTAAATAATGAGATCCTACCTAATGCATTAATATATAATCCAAAGGGTATCATCTCAATATATTCTATCACCCATTATGATGGGGTAGAGATCCTGTATTTCTCCCTTACTGAAAAGTCACGGAGAACACCACCATCCCATATTTTTCTAACTAAAACCCCATTAAGACATATCAAAATGACAAACTCATTGTAAGGGTACCAGTGCTACCACTCGACTCAATTCCAACATGGTTTACTGGGTCCAACCGACCCGTAGTGTCGACTTGTCCTGCTTTTCCGTCCCGACACAAGGTGCTTGGTCTAGCTCGGCACAAAGTTAAGGGTTTGTCCTAAGGAAAGCATGTTGGACCAATGAGGCCAACTGGAGCAGCCAAATATTCCCTTCTTATGATGTGATAGGCACCACAGGTTTCCACTGTGTTCCTACTGGACTGTGACCTCCATCCACGTTCATTGAACCACCCCTAGCCTGATCCTTGAGTCTAGTTCCTCATTTCAAGGATCCTCCAATGCATCGGCATCCGCTTCAACCAGTGGGACCTTCATGTGGGACACTGGATGTGCTATGGTGATATGTTCTTCGATCTGGAAGAGGTTTTGGGGTCCTCAGGACATGTTCTATATCTCTGGGGGTTAGAATGATCATTGTGATCCAACAATTTTAAATACCTCTTGAGGGAAAACATTTCATGCACCACCTTATTCAATTCTCCGCCATTATTGTTGAACCTCCATTGTATCATGTGCATTCTAGATCCAAGATGTCATATAGTTTAACCATGAAATGGTTTTACAATGATAGATCATTCATCAACCCACGATTAACTTGGGGGAAAAGCATAATAAGCAACCTGAGGATTGAACAATGGTCTTTTGTTCATTCTGTCCTCGATATGATCTGGTATAAGGATATATAAAATGATTGACAAACTAGAAATGAATCAAAAATTGGTCAATCCCTAATAAAACTCTCAAGGTTAAATCAATCCCACAATAATACAACCAATCTGTGAATGGATCCATTAATCGATCGATTCGTGTTCATCATTGGAATTTAAACATGGGGAAAGAATGAAATTAAAATAATAGCCACTACCTTGAGTTAGATAACTTGTTGACATATATTGAAGTCTTGTCGCCATGTCGATCCTTGTTTTGGCAGTGGTTGTCAAATCATCACCACTTGATCGAATCCCATCTTTTGAAATGTTGTCACTTGCTAGAGATAATCCACCACTTTTCCGTAGGGAAATTCTAGGGTTCCAAATAAATCTCATGTGTTATAAATTTTAATTTTCGACCCTACCCCCGAATAATGAAGGATTCACGTTAAAATATTTATACATTTTAGCATTACTATTTTTCATTGAAATATAATCTCCATGATGCTTTATTTATTAAAGGAGAACATGTTTCTCTGTTGCTACATCTCCACGCGATGAATCATTAAAAGGAATTAAAATAATCTACATTTTGTTTATTTATTCTCCATTAAATGTTTTTAAATTATCTTTTACCCTCCACCTGCTCTGGTAGAGGTTAAGATTTTACTAAAGAAATCACAACCTCATGATGTGAAAGGTACTCTGGGATTTCCAGTCTGAGTTACTATTAATGTGATATGTGTTTTTGAAAAAGAAATTAGTTTTTATATAATTATTTTTTTTACGGTCACATCCCCAAAACTGTTTTCCATGGATGGCCCATTCCAAACAATGATTGGCTTTTCCTAATAAAATCATGCCCACAATAGATCAATGGTGGTCTCAGATTTTCAATCTGATTAACCATTCCTGAGTTATAAGAATTGGAAAAATATAATAATTTTATTTAATTATTTTATCTACAATTATGTTATTTTCTAGTTTTCTCATCACAGGCCAATGCTGACTAAACTTATGAGACACCTAGATTAATCCCACTACTTTAAATGTGATATCACCATCATATTTTTTATAAAAGAACACTTTTATGATTTATTCCACATTTTTTGGATAACTACTCAGCATCACTATTTAAAAACATAATATTTTTTGACAGATCAATATGAGCACTCTAGTCCTTAGAATCACATTCCATCTCTGCACCTGTTCCCTAAAGTTTTCCATGAATTTCCTAAATACTGGACTGGGAAAAGCTGATTCATTACATTCTCCCAAACGTAAGGATTTACATATGTGAAAATCAAAACAAGGTTATGTCAAAAAAAGGTGATAAAAATGAGCATTTATCTTATCCTCCGACTCCCATGTGCTCCTATTAAGATACCATTGATGCATCCTTACTCACATGGTCAGATAAGATCGACAAGGATGGATACCTGGTCATCATTGGGAATATAACTGAACACCCTCCAATGTTTATTCATAGCTCAACCTATATTACGATGTGCAAAAGGTTTACACATGAATATCCTCAACTGAGACATGTAGAAGACGTTGTGAACCCAGTCCCACTTTGTGTTATATCCATGAAGCACAAAACCTTTCCAAAACTACACAATATCTGAATGTGGGACTATTGGACTTGGGGATACCTTCCCACCCTAGAAAAATCTTTTTAACCCTTTTATAGTTGAGTCCCAAAGGAAATCATTGTCTCCTACCAAAAACACCATAGTTGTCTATTGTGTTCCAGCTCAAAACATCGGACAAAACTGCACATACGTCATCCAATCATAGATGACCTACACAAACTCAAAAAACACCTTCTGAAATCCTTTCCATAATCAATATATAAAGAAAGAATCATGATGTGAAACAATCATTGAGGAAACACCATGGAGTCATGAAATATCATGCATATAGGTGCATCCATATCCCTCTATTAAACCTTATTCTTGGCTAGTTAGGAAGTGGTAAAACGTGGTGATTTGTTCAATGATCACTCAGATGGTATCGTGCCTCCTGTACATACTTGGTAAACACATCACGAAGTCTAACATCATCCTTTCCCACTTACTTTCATGTACCCTAAGAATGATATGTAAAAACAAAGAAGAAAAAATTAAAATAAACAAGTAGCTTTTTTATCTCAATAGGTAAACCAAAATTCAACCCGTTCTATCATCATTGGTGTCTTCTTGGACACCCACTCGGCTTCCCTGATGCATTGTTACGATTTTATGCATCCACTGTTACAATTGTGCATTCTCTGAAAAGAAAAACATGCTCCCCACCATTGTAATATCCATCAGGGGTATTCCTAGTTGGAAACTAAGCACATAAATTGTAGAGATATGTTTCTCCATCCCCATGTAAAATTTATAACTATAGCGAGGCCAACCAGTTTGATGCTTCACTCAAAAACTACTAACTAGATTCCTTCTGGCAGCCTCTTCTTCTACATTCCTCATCATTGATTTCACTGCCACTCCAACCTCTTCAATTCCCTGACCGGGAAAGAAATTACCTTCCAAATATAGGAAAGAAACATCAAGATATTTCCTTTTAGCAGGTTCTCCCTAATTGGGTCCAAGACCATCCATATGTGTCTAATGTGCTACCACTCAGACGTCAAGTATACTACAATGTCGCTACAAAGATTTTCTGGGGCTGTCTAGGGAGAAGCATTGGGTCTTACTATGTATTTCCTTTACACATCCCCATATGTACCCCCAACTCATGGAGATCTTTGAGATCCATATGATATATTATCATATTTATCAGTGTCGCACGAGGGTGTAGACAAACACTGAAGCCTAACTCTTAATGGAGAGGTAATCCTCGAATATCTTCAAAGAAGGCATCCACATACAGTTTCTCAACTAAGAAATATGAGGACTCATATAATCCCTTGAACCGAGGGTCAGAGTAGCCAACTGAATAGAAATAAGCCTCATTTTCCTCTACATGAGTACATTAAGAGTTGCAATGATTTACCCTTTGATGATAAATCTAAATCTAATTCCTTCACTGCGGTAAAACAATGTCCTTCACCTAATACATTTAGTTTGAGCATGAACAATGTATTTAGTACCTATTGATAATGACATCATATGTTCTTGGGGAAACTACTATGATATCCCAACTGAAACTCTCACCCCCCAGAGGTAGGACCCACTGTCAACACTAGTGTTTTGTCATTGGGTCTCCTCGATTAAGAGTCTCTAGATGTGGGGATCATGTAATAAAATTTACCTGATCCAATGGGTATCAAACAAGGCATGTGGAAAGAAAGTAAATCACTAGTACAAGTGTCTAAAAATACTATTGCTCAAGTACAAAAACATAGATTATACCTTGAATAATTTTTTGATTCCTGGGGTCGTAAGCCTTGACAGCCTGCAAATTGTCTCCTCCCCTGTCCTCCAACTCCCAGAGTCTAGTATTTACCACCAAGAGGTGGATGTCCTAAAACATCAAAATTTTGGAAACATCCTACTGCTTCCCCATCTCTTCGTCCATGTCTCCTTCCTGAAATATCATTCTTCTCTCGTTATTTCATCTTCCATGGGATTTCATAAACTACCTCTATGATTGCAACATAATGGCAAGACAATATCGCTTCAGATTCCCACTTTTTTGAAAATCATATAATATACTTTTCTCTTAGTAACTATAATGTCTATGGAAAATCCAGAAACAAATCTTATTTTCTGTATTACATTGTACACCTGCTATCAGTAGGTCCTCATATCCATCTTTATTAAAAATAGCTCTATGAGTAGCTCTCATCTAGAAGGAATCATCGATAATCGGGCCAATCTCCTAATCCTGTTGTAGAATCCTCAGTGGTCAGTGTCATGAACACATCCTAAGGAGAACAAAATGTATCATGGTTAAAATTTTATTCATGTTGAGCTGACTCAATAAGGAATGGGAAACACAAACACTTAGAATATGATGCATGTTCTTTTATTTCGCCACAACAAGTGTTTTTATGAAATGAGTTGGAAAATAGGAACCCAGTGTCCTAGTGTATGGATACGTCAGTCACAGCATCGATGTTGGAGGCCTTATCCTGAAAGACACACTAAAAACTCATAAAATTGATTCCCTTAATAAATATGATATAATCTCTGTCCTAGGGTCCAACTAACCTCCCTCATATATCACTCTATCTGGACTTGTCATCTGGGGACCATGCCATGACAACCCCAAGCCTATATATGATAGGTTAGGCACTAGAGGCCAGCATAGGGTAGACATATCCTACTAATTAGAGGAATTTATTTTTATCATATAAAAATGTACCCAACTAGAATCCTTTGGGGTCAGAGAGAAAAAATAATATGTAATGAATTTGTATGAAGGCAACTAGAACTAAACAACATTGTACAACAGAATGAAAAGAATTTAAGAAAAAATGGTCCATAATATTGGCCCAATAAAAGAAATAAAACATCAATGTCTGACACATAAACACAATAATGAAGATATTATAGGAAACTTCAAGAAATACCTCAGCTCATTTGATCTCTCAAGGAACTTTCTGGTCCTGGTCCATGTCCTTCTATGCATAAGATTCCACCAATGCATCGGTTATCTGCAAAAGACATGACACGTTTAATAAATGCTCGGGCATGGGTGATTAAAACAATACATTGTAGTGGACCCTGAATCACAAGGTAATATACTAAAAGAAACTCAATTAAGAAGTTACAGTCAACTCAACATACTTATATTTCTATGAAACATAAAACATGAAAATCAAGGTATACTCATAATGGTTTACTATAGGAAAAATCTCATCAAATGCCACGTAAATGGTTCCTCTCATAACATTCTCAATTATAGGAGATCCCACTCCTTGAACTATTTGATAGTAACCAGATAAACACAGTCAACCAAAAGCATCTGAGAGAACATATGGTCTTGATATATCCTAAAGTTTCCCTAAGATGTCCAATATCACTAAGTCAAGGATTCTTAATATCACAACAAAAGCATTGGTCATGAATTTCTGCTCAAGGAATGCTTATTCTAGGAGAACATGCTCCATGATCTATGAAGTTATCAGAGAAACTAGAAAAGTTGTTCTGCTTCTTTGGGGATGGAAAAAGAAGAAAAATTGAGGACTATGTGATTTAAACTGATCAAGTTAGTTCATGAAGGTAGGAATGATATTTATACATAAATAGGGGTATTGCACCTAGGTGTCCCTTGGGGATATCCTAGACCAACTGGAATTGTTATACTAAATAGAGGATGGGGTACCATGTAATTTTTGTTGAAACCCATGCTTCCAAATATATATAAGGTACCAAAAAGAAGAGTGTGTACCAACCGGGCCTCTCAGTGTGGTACATGCTCCACATAGACCCAATGGGGATCTACGAACTATGGAGTCATTTTGACCTTCTGGCTCACCACGATCGACTCATCACTAATGCATGCTAGGTCACAATGATCCACTCAGAGCCAACTCACCTTAGAACACATGTCATTATATATGATTGTAATGGGATACTAAATCATACCTTTATAGATAATCCCAAGGCTATTGTCTCAATTTCTACTGTCACCAACAATGATGGGTTCACGACCCATTATCGATCCATCATAAGAATGACAAAGAGATATCCAATAGCCCCTTTTAGTCTGAATAAAACCCCAACAAGACATATCAAAAGGAACATATCACCACAAGGGTCCCAACGCTACTAACAACTCATAAATTGGAAATATAATTTTAATGATAAAGGAATTTTAGTAAAAAAAGGGGTTCAGTTGGGTCCGGGTGCGGGCGTAACCGGTCGGACCGACCAGACTCGACCCGGTCAATGGTATTCCGACCCGACCCAGTACCGACCAAATTTTCCAGAATAAACCTGAACCACCGAGTCGACCCGTCCTGTTGGGCCCAACCCAGAACGACAGGGTCTAACATGGCCTGATGTTGTGGGCCACCTTTCTTGACCAACCAGACCCGCAGGATGGAACATATCTTCTTCGCCTAGGACCTGGTAGGCATCGTATCCCTCCCAATGTTTGATGTGGGTTGACACTATGGTTCCATCTACTCCCAATACAGCATTAAGTTATAACTCTTCCGATGGGGAGACACCCACCACTGTTGAGGAACACCGCCTCCACCGCACCGTCATGAAGCCACCACTGGTGGGACCCTATATGGGCCCAAAACAAGGTCTAATGGTCCATACATCAATTCAGAAGAAGCTATGGGGTCCCCAGTCTGCATTCTTCATCACATGGGGTTCAAATCCTAGTTATGATCCACTATTGTGCATTGTCATTTGACCCACAATATCTCCAAACTTTCCTTGATCTGTTCACTACCTTCATTTTCATACCTCCATCGTGTTTAGTCCATACTGGATCCAAGATGTTGGATTTTTCTACCATGAAATTATTTCGCAATGATCGATCATTAGTTAAAACATTAAAACATGATGAATGTGGGGTGGGGTCATAATAGTAAACCCAAAGATCGAACTTTGGTTGTTTTTTCATTTCATCCTAAATCTGATATGTTTGAAGGATCATGAAAATTGTAAAAAACCAAATATCAATCAAATGATCATCAATCCCCAATAAACCCTGTAAGGTGAAACCCATCCCGCAAAAATATGCATGATCTATGAATTGATCCGTTCATTAGTCAATTCACATTTATCATAGGAATTAAAATTCAGGGAAATGGTTGACATTAAATAAAAACCCCTACCTCTAGTTGGATTGCATACAAACATATATTGATGTCGTGTAACAATGTGTATCATAGTTCCACCCATGTTCGCCGATTCTTCACTACTTTATCAAATCCCAACATCTGATCCATAATAACTAGCGCTAGAGACTCTTCTTTCTTTTCTTAGGTAAATTATATTGTTCAAAAAAATCTCCAACATTATGAATTATAACTCTACACCACATTGATTAATAATTATTGAAATCCATTAACATGATTATGTATCTTAGTGTTACTATTTCTCATTAAAATAAATATTCCACACTACTTTATTAATGAAAGGGGAATATGTTTGTATGTAATTGTGTCGTGGTATTTTCAAACTACAAAACATTATAAGAAAATGAAGTTAATTTATTTAGGTTTGTATTATTATCCTTTAAATTGATAAACATTAAACTTACCCTTGACCAGTGCCAGTTGAGGTTAGGCTCCACCTATGTAAAGAACATCCTCACGAGCTCAACCATACAATCTGATTTCCAATCTGAGTTTTCATTTACGATTTATAATGATTTGAAAGAAAAAGATACATAATTATTTTATTTATGGTCTCATCCCAAAAACAATATTCTATAGTTTTCCCATGCCAGCCAATTCTTTTCTCCGCCTATGGAAAGAACACCCTCAAGTGCTCAATGGCGGTCTCGTATTTTCAATTCAAGTCACCGTTAATGAGTTATAAGGACATGAAATGTAAAATAATTTTATTTAGTTATTCTATTTACGATTATTCCATTTTTAGGTTACCTCACTAGAGGCCAATGCTGACTAAAATAATGTTTTTCCTAGTGTAAACCCACTACTCTAAATGCAACAATGGCATTGTATTTCGAATACGGGCACTCGTTTAAGTGTTATTCCACCTTTTTTGGAAAAATATTCTCTCGAGCAATTCAAAATGTTAACATTTTCTAACGGATCATTCAGGGCACTCTGGGCCTTGGAATCCCATGCTTCTTCAGCATGTGGTCTCTTTATTTTCCAAATAATTTTATAAAAATAGAACCAAGAAAATCCATTTTGTTATAACATATAACTATAAATAAAAACCATTAAATCAATCTTATTTCAAAACATTGTCCCTAACGAATTAGTAAGATCACATAATATAAAAATCACTAAACCTAAACACCCATTACCTTTTATTTATTTAATGGTTATCCACCTACATAGTACTGAATAAATCCATGAATGACTAAAATCCACCACAAAATGTTTTGTTTATAAGCACCCTTCTTGTTTTAGTGTTACACCCTAATCCATTGTAAATTGACCATTGTTGTTGTCAAATAATATTAGTTACACTCTATCGTGGACCATAATCTACTAATGATGATACTTGATCCAAAAATTCATTGATAAACTTAATAAATACACCATATTATATCTACTATTAACTAGATAAGTCGGTTATATTCTCCCCACATTATAGAAAAACCCCTCATATACAACATTGTAGAACATTAGGCTACAAAGGACCAATAAAATAATACCACAACTTTGAGGAACTCTAAAAAAATATTTTTTTGGGCTACTACCATCAATCTAATGTGATAAATGAATCCCCCACATATATATATTCAAGTACTTCGATAATGGTTTAAAAAAATCCACCTTTACCAATTCAACATGGAATTTACCACTACCACATCATCTATGATGAAACTAATTATCTACTATAATCCCTCAAACCACTATAGAATGAACCATCTTAAAAGGTAAACACTATTCATTAAATGCAAGTTGATTCATACATTGAACACCATAAATGGTTAACTAGTGCTCTCCGTCAATAATATATCTAGTTATTTTATCATAGTCATTGGTAAAAAAATACAGAAGAACACCTCTAAAACAAAAAAAAGGTTAATGTGTTTACCTCCTTTGAATTATGTTATAACATCCTATGGATAACACTTGATTTTCATAGGTGGGGTCCCACTCTCCACTGCCATAACATAATTTCATTTATGATATCTTCCTGGGCCAATGTTAATCTCACAGAATTATATTCTGTATGTAAAGTATATGACATTATTCGATATTTAATATTTGTATTTTTAATTTATTTGTGTCAATAGGATGTTTAATGGTGGTATAGAGTTATAGTGTTGAGTTTTGGATCACTATGGTTTAAAATAAAAAAATTAAAGTCATGGTGGATACCCTATCAAAGATTTAGTTTACTATAGTTAGTTGTTTTGAGAGATATTATCTATTATTGGTTAATATTATGTGGTTTATAATTGAATCCTATTTAAGGGATGGCTTTTTTATTTTATATTATGTGAGGAAATGACCTTGTTCTGGTGTATATGCTACATCCATTGGGGTTTTTTGTGAAATTATGTAAATTGGGACATAAATTAAGTTTTTTTTAAGAGAGTAGTTACCATGGATACTTTATTAATGTACATGTGTAAATGAGTGTAAGGAATATCACTGATTTTGTTTCCTCGAGGCTCCAATCCATTATATTGGGTGGTTTTAAATGTAATCATTCATGGAGTGTTTTTGGATATCACAAGGGTTGATATGCCTTATCCTGGTAAAAGTAATATTGGATTTTTGTAAAATCGTAAAATAGCGATTGAGTAAGGGAAATATTCCAATTTAAAGGCTTGAAGATTCATATCATACTTTGATTTAGGCTATAGTGGTGAGAAGTCATGGTGGAGCTCACCTAGTATTTCTCTATAAATTGCCATTGGGAATTCCATTGGTTCAATTTTTTTTCATTCCCATAAAAATTATACAAATCTTAGTCTTCCTATAATATCCTTACTCATCAATTGGTTTATATTATCTAAGAAATTATAAAGTGATTTCTTATTCAATCAAATGATCCCCTTTACTCCTATTTTATTTATTTACTCCTTATCTATTTGTTCACAGATGTTATGAAAGAAGGGATCTTCTATTTTTTATTAGCTGACTGTATTTTGATGAGGATTAATTATATTTATATCTGAAGGTAGTTCTCATCGATATTTTTAGTGTTATGTCCTTAATTTCATTGATCATTGAGGAGAGTTCATTGATTCTTTAATCAATGTATGATATTTGACTCTTCACCTTCTTTTATTTTTTATTGTTGAATAATCAACCCTTTTTCAGAGGGTTTATATAATGATTTTCAAAATGATATATCATAAAAAGGGTAAAGAAGTTTAAAAAAAAGTTTATACTCACAAACACTTTACTTGAATCCGGGTTATTATTTATATTTTTATACTTCCTTGTTTAATTTATTAATTTGATATTTATTTTATACTACCCTTGCGATGTTATTATTACATTTCATATAAGGATATTCACATAATGTTAGTTATTTTTTTAGGAATTTGGGACAATTTACGATATATGAATTATTTTTAATAGATAAATTAATATGTTTTTTTCCTACATAGCATATTTCATCATGATTTATGAAGACTAATTTTTTATAAATTTTTAATAATATAGGTTATTTATTATTGATAGATGTGTGTAAAAGATGTGGTTTGGAGTTTGTTATGATGGTTATACATTTTTTTCTTGTTCTTTATATGTTGTTATTTTTTGTTATTATGGGGTTGTGTTATAATGTCCTGTTATCTTGGAATATGTTTGGAATAAATAAAATAATAATTGAAGAATATGTTATAATAGATATTTTCTTAAATAAATGAATGATAATTGATGGAATAATGGTTATTAATTAATGGTAATTGTTGGTATTTGCAATGCCCTGACCCTAGATACCCAGAGTCGGTGCATTATTACATAACATTGGCATGATCACAAAGGACAAGTTTTGAAAGACCGATTAGTTTAGTAGTCTTGGAAACCCTAGATATATTCATAAGTCTTACATTACATCATAAGGTAAAAAAAATAAAACAACATCTTGTCTTCATATCCCCTCATACTATCCTTGTAGGTCATTCATAAATTACTTCTTCTCATATTGGGAAAAATAAAAAACTGAAAGGGGTGAGCTCAGATGCTCAGTAAGGATAATTATATAGCATAAGCTTTCATAGATAAGAATAAACACTTAAAGCAATTTATAACTAAAACAAAAGCCTTTTAAACTTGTACTTCAGCATAATATGGAAAAGATAAAATGAAATAATTCCATTTAATTATTTTCATTGATATTCTACTAGTCGACAATCACATACAATATCAATAACCACTTTCATAATGATGGAATGCATAATGTCAGACTATCATAACCACATAGCCAAGGCCTCGTGCCAAGACTATAAATAAGATTTTGCCAAGGCCTTATGCCAAGACACTAGTTTGTCTCATGAGACCTACCGATGCATCGAGGAGCTATAGTGGTCTCCACCCGTCAATTATTATGTCCAATAAATTCCTCATATGAATAGGTTTAAACATAGCATAAACATCCGTATTAAAACTATCATACGAAATGTCAATAATTTAACCACAAACCATAAATCGTATAAAAAATAGCACATCCACAGTCAAACATAACTCATTTGATACAATATGGAAGATTTTATTGTATCACATTAACCTCAATCAAGAATATTGAAGGATATTGACATAGATGAAAATAATCATCAAAACTATTTGATAGAAACGTCCCCCTTTTTCTTGAAATCATTTAAAGTCACACTATTTTTAAAGAAGCCATTTAAAAATATATATTTGAATCAAAGTGTCCCATACTACTTTGAAACATTTAAAAGTAGTTTTAATTCTAAATCATTAATGTACATATAAATAAATCCTTAAAACCATTTTTTAAAATATTGGCATTATTGATCAAGATTTAGAAGAATAAGTCTTTAAAACATTTAAAAATTGTATTTTAGTTAGAGTTTCTAACCAAAAGAGAGACACTTGAATACAAATAATTGAGATAATAAAAACATTGTAATATCATTAGAGTAAATGGATTCATGATATTCTATGTCAAAGTACATTATATACACCACATAAAAGTGATTTGGTGTATAAAAACAAAGAAGTCTCAATGGAATGTAAATTGAGATGAAATCTCTCATAAATGTCGTATCCTTAGGTTAAGGATAAATCAACATCATAATTATTTGTGAATAATATAAATACACTAAATATGATTGGATATTCATGGTAAAACAATCAAAGGTCATTCACACATATTCTTGTAAAAACAACACCAACGAATTGGATGTTTAACTCAACAATGGAGAATGAGTTAAAATTACTCTTATTAAATTCATATCAATGAATTGAGAAATTATCAATGGAGTGATTATTTGTATAAAAAGTATATACATAGGAAGGGGAGTGGAAATTATGATACAATCAAATTAATAGTTATTCCACACATAATCTTGGATTAATATAATCAATGAAATATGCGTAAAGCAAAATGAGTGGAAATTGAAATTTCAAATTCTATTATCAATTAGGTAACTGAAGAAACATACACCCATGAAAGATGGATTATACCATGATGAAGTAAATATCCATAAATTAAAGTATATTACACAATGAATACAATCATGGGCAGTACACACACCACATGTAATAAATAATTGGTGAACAATGGAAGTCTCATGGAATTAAAAGTGAGATAAGAAACCCCTTACCTTGTACTTTTCCTGGGATGGGTGTAACAGCCCAAGATTTTATAAAAAATATTCTTTTTAATGTCTTGTGTTGTACGCTACACCAAAAAGAGCTTGCACAACACACATCCTTGACTTGCCTTGCATTACACGCAATCGCGACCTTTCTCGATAGCGTGTGTTGTACGCAACACAAAGTTTCGCTAAACAACGATATGCTATTAAGATATTATTAAAACTAGCTGTTGTGAATAGTAATAACCACTTTTTGAAATTTTGTAAATTTTATTTTTCAAAATGGACTTCATTTATGGATTCGGAGTATCTAATTTAGCCTAAGGTGAAATTTTTGTACTTTTCGGATAACTTTCATATTCCGATGAATAGTGAAAATTACTAAATTATAATTAAAAACAACTTTTTTAATCGAAATAATTAATAGTGATAAATCATTAATTTGAGTGGTTTTAAAGTATATTTAGAATATATTTTCACAATTTAATACAATGTTGGTCATTGGATGTAATTGCACATTTAAACCAGACATAAACAAGTGTCAATCTTTTGATAGATATTGTTTCTTAAAAACACGCTATTTGTTTTAACAGCAGGATTTAATTATAAAATTAATTAATGCAACTTCTATGTTATGAATTTGGTAAAATAGACTTCATTTTTGAATTCGGAATATGAAATATAGCTTAGGATGAAATTTTGGCATTTTTCTGAAAACCTTCAATTTTTGATGAATAGTGAAACTACTAAGTGGTAGGTTAAAAACTGAATTTTGCATAAAACTTAATTTTACCACTTCTGTGAATGGAATTTCGAAAATCCGAGAGACACGGTTATTATCAAGGACTAAAATGTGGTTCAATGAGATGAAAATAATTTTTTGGTGAATAGTAACTTTTTACTTTTTTTACCACGGTTAATAGTAAATAGGGTAACTAAGGGTAAATATGATATTAATATTACCCTAACACATGTCCTAATTCTATTGGACAAGTATAATTCGACCAAAAACAAACTTAGGAATAAAATATGACCATTTAGGCCCACTTGGATTAGATTAGGACATTTATTATTAATTTATTTAAAGAAGGGTTAAAATAGTTAAAATCAAAGTTTAATAAGTAAATCATTTGTAATATGGGGTTATACATAAGCTAAATTCGACTATAAATATTCATTAGAAAGCTAAAAAGATTTCCTACATAATGGTATTTTATTTGTAATTTTTAGACATCAAATAATTTAATTTATTTATGACACAACGATGATGCAGTAATTATCTTTTTAATGAAATATTGACATAATTGATGTTATAAGCACCAAAATAAATGTAATTTGAGATTTTTTATGAATTCCACTAATTTTCTAGGTTACTATGATATATTATTGTTGATTTAATCAACTTGGTTCGAACATATAATTCTGTTATGACTTTCAAAAAAATCATATATCAAATAGTGTCAAAATTGACACAAAAGAGTTTTTAAATCAAATATTATATTATTAATTGTTATTTTATTCCTAAAAATCTAAGGTTCGGCCAAATGACTTAGATAAGGATATATGTATTAATAATATACAATTTGGGGTTCGTTTGGCATGTTATAGTAAGTGTATTAACCATATAGTGAAAGAAAACAAAAAGACACGGTAAAAGATAAATTATTTAACTTAGAGTTAAATCTAATTGATAAGGTTAAAATAAGAACCTAAACTTGTCTAAATCTTATTGGTTGATAGGTTTTCGACCCATCCCCACTTTAGCTTCGAAATAAGACCCTTTGGAACCATTATAAACCGATTTTGACTTTAATATAAAATAATATTTTGAGATATTCCTAAGGTGCCCCTCTCCTCCCCTATAAAAGGACACCTCCTCCCCCTCCTCCTCACACCAATTTGAGCACTCAAGCTCGGCCAACCCCTGCCAATTTCTCCTCTCCACTTCCCTAGAAACATCCTAGAGGTTATGGTCTTCCTCAAAGTCCAATTTTAGTGCCCTAAGAGGAGGTCTCAAAGAGGCACTTCAAAGAAGAGGTAATTACCGTTACCAATTCTTTCATCTTTATTTCTTCTTCCACTTCTTCTTCTTAGGTTGTTTCATTATGAAGTAATAACATCAGTATCACTCATAATACTGATATGTTATTATAAGTATGAAACAACCCTATTTCACCATCTATCCATCCTACGGAAAAAGAAATCACCGCGCGTGCGTACGTACGGAATACCGTCTCCACGCCGTGGTGTAATCTATTTTCCACCACCACCTTACATGGATGGGTATAATGGTGTAAAGAATAACTATACATAGTTATTACAACATCATATTGATTCTGATATATTGTATAATCCACTCCAATTCAATTCAATATTTATAGAAATGATATCATCGCTCGTGCGTACGTACGGAATACCGTCTCCACGACGCGATGAGATTCATTCTCCATGTTAACCATTTAAGAATGATTATAATGTATATATAAGAAATAATAATGAAATATATGACATTATAAAGCTACTGGATTTATGTATATATATACATATGTATGTCATCTACTTACTTCCATTTCAAGACAATAAGGAAAGGAAAACAGCGTTCATGCGTACGTACGGACTACCGTCTCCATGAACGGTGTTTTTCTTTTTATTTATCTACCTATTATATATATATATATATACTGAATATATATGATATATAAATCATATTTTATATTCTGGAAGTAAGTAAATCATGATATAAGTAATAATGATGTCAAGAACAACAAGTCAAAACACCTACGATAAATGAAATGATTTTACCCAAAACGCTTCTTTAACATGGAATTTACAAAAGAACGGGTAATATAATGTCATAAGTAAACCATATATGATATCATAACAATGAATATGATTCTGTAATAAGTCAATGACATTATTTAAATCATTATACAGGAGGTTCGGACACATACGAAGCAAATCGGACCTAAGGTAAGGGAAATATCACAATCTCATTTTTATCCGAGATTGTTTATTCGTAAGTATTTACTGGGGTGTATTTTATCATCCACATCCATGTTTCATCAATATGTAATATTATTTTCATCCACCTAAAATTGTTTTAATCCATTTTTACCCTTCGGTGAGTTTTTAGTAATATGTATGAAAGGAATCTTTTGTCGTTTTTCGTACGAGGTACATTTTGACTTTTCCAACAAAAGTACGAAGAATGTTTTTTAACTTATACGGCATGAATGGATTTTTAAAACATTATTTCCAAGAAGCTTCCTTTACAAGTTTTCAAGTTTATTTTTAATCAATTTCTTTTATTTTAAAGTCATATGACATGTTATGAAAGGAAAAAAATGTTTTTAAAGTAGAAAGGATATTTTCCTCAAGAATGGAGTTCAAGTATTTTATCAAAATTATTTTCCATCTAAGATAATAAAAGGGTTCTTTTTTTACCCCTATTATTACATGGATTTGATTATATTGTGATGGAAACATTTTTATGAATTCCTTTATCTTATATGAATTGTTTTATGATGTCATGTTGTTTAAGAATCCCATTTTTATTACATGGGTTATGTGATGATGTAAGATTTATGATTATGTGGCACACATAAGAAAGGATTCATTATAAGATGGGTGGGACCTATATCTCCCTCCAATGCATTGGGTAAAGATTTTATATCTCATTAGATAGACATGGCTGGAATGGTAGGTTATACCGGTTCAGTGAAACAGGACTGAAACGAGGATTACTCGATTCAGAAAGGGACTTTGTCCACTAAGATAGTCTTGGCAATGAGTCTTGACTAACAAAAAATGATTCTCTATGATTATGTGTGTATGCCACAATGAGTAATGTTTTAAGTTATGATTTCATTTCACTACTATGATTTATCCCATGTTATGAAATTATGCTCTCTTTTGCAGGTTAAGATTTCCAAAAAAGTTATGTTCTTATGAAAATTATGTGATTGATATTTCTTTTGTTTACCCTTACTGAGCATTTGAGCTCACCCTTTTATGTTTTCTTTTCCCCAGGATATAAAGAAAGGTATATAGGTAAAAAAAAGGGAAGATCTTTATGGGAGATATTGAAGATCTTTCCCCACGATTAGAAGATTACGTTCCGAGTTTCCAAAGACACTAAACTATTACGATCCTTGTGTGTGTGTTTTTGTTATGTACTAAGTATTCCGCAAAAGTAATGTAATGTCCATGTACGATAAGCTTCGGGTCTTTACAGTTGGTATCAGAGGAAAGGTTTAGTCAACCTTTGGAAACTAGGATGCGAAAACATTAGTGAGATCCCTAGAGATATTTCTAAGGTATGTCTAGGGATGCCCCTAAGGATAAGTATACGTATAGGATATAGTTCTAGAACTATGGTAACGATATTAGATTAAACCAAAGATGATAGATATTTATGTTACTCCCCCTTTATTACAATTTTTGCCTCTCACACTATTCTTTTTTGGGTTTTAGAATATGGCTGGAAACAAGATGATTCACGATAATGGAGGATATGATGGACAATGGAATGATATTCTTCATGAGCAACCAAATGAAATGGGATTTGGATGTCCAAACATCATTATTATGCCGAATCAACAATCTCACAACATGATCAATAAAGTAAAATTTGGTAAGTTTCCTGACTCGACTAATAAGAGAAAGATGGAGTTCCATGATGATCATAGAGGAAAGAAAGTTCAATTTCCCCTATGTAAATCATGTGGGAAGAGGCATCAAGGAGAATGTTTCAAAGGAACTGGAAGATGCTTTGGGTGTGGAAAAGAAGGACACAAAGCCAGTAAGTGCAAAGGAAAAGGTTCAGTTAACACCATGGATGAGGATAATGGTATTGCTACGACATCAACAATGGTTAAATGTTTTAAATGTGGAATGTATGGGCATTATGCAAACCAATGCCCTAAGGGAAAGTCTCATGAAGAGAATCAGTATGGTCGTATGGGAAGTATTTATGTTGATGATGATGAAGAAACTACAAATGATATGTGAGATGAAAGAAATGTTGAAGCTCGGTCAATGGTCTAAGAATATAGTGGAATGATTACATGTTTATCATGTGTAATGTTGTATAAGTAATCTCATGGAATAAGGAGACATCTAAGGATTGTTACACTGTTGTCTTTCCTTAAGTTTTGAAAGTGTATGATGAATGGTACCAATAACCATGAAAGGTTATTCAGATACTTTTGGAAAGTAGATGATAAGTGCATAATGAAAGGATAAGAAGATAATGAGATGTTTGATTGTATTCATGAGCTCATGATTGATATAAGGACTAAGTTATATCATGGTTTGAGTATATAGAATTTTGAGGATTTTGGTATGTGGAAAGTGTTAACTTTAAACTGCATTCATGTTTTCACTAAGGTATTCAAGAGAATACATGATTAAGGACTTTGAATGTTTGGAATGTGACCAACAAGACATATCTTATGATATGTGGGGATCAACGACAGTATTAAATCTCTGGTAATCGATGTCACTATATTATGAGAGTGGACTGCAGTATTATGTATAAGCCTAAAGATTAGACTGGATTATGTTGGACATAAGTTAGTATTGTTTAAGGATAGAAGATTTTCGATATTATTGATGGGATGTTATAGTAACGTAGTTTTAGAAAAAGGACAACCTGCAGGACGGGCGACAGCCCATCGTGTCGGACAAGGATGTAGGAATCGAACCCACAACCGAAGTGCAACTGGCCTTTATCACCTACCACTGGCCTACAGGAAGTCCCTGTTTAGTAGAAACTAGTTTTATTGTATTAAGCAGTATGATATATGAAGTATAAGTCCATTTTAGGAACCATATATGATTAATCTCACTATAGATCGACTTATGCATATAATTTTTGCTAATCTTTTGTTTGAGACAGATGGAATGACCCGTCATTCTATCACATGATCTGCTAACACTTCATGAATAACAAATTCAACTTCATTTATTTAAGAGATGAAGTGGAAATTGTTCAAGGCACGAACAACAGTGAGATTGTACCAAAATAAAGTAAGTATTTATTCTAATTCAAATTTTCAACTTTCGGGAAATGATCTTGAAAACCAAAAATGTTGTCCTAGTGATCTTATACCTGATGAATAAGATGGTACCTTATATCATCACAAATCTATGGATTTGTGATTACTGGCTTTTCCATAGCCATGTTCTCTACCACTCTCCATCAGAACATGATGGTTAGATTTCTCTTCCATATCCATATTTTCACCTATGTGGAAACCCAGTGATTAGTTTATTTGGGTAATCGTTACATTTCATACTTTAGTTTTTAAAGCCAAGTTTTGGTATTCCTTTTTTACGATGTGGGTTTCTATAAAAGAAACTTTCGAATAGTAAACCATTTATAACCCCGACGAATTTCGAGGGCGAAATTCATTTTAAGGGGGGTAGAATGTAACAGCCCAAGATTTTATAAAAAATATTCTTTTTAATGTCTTGTGTTGTACGCTACACCAAAAAGAGCTTGCACAACACACATCCTTGACTTGCCTTGCATTACACGCAATCGTGACCTTCCTCGATAGCGTGTGTTGTACGCAACACCAAGTTTCACTAAACAACGATATGCTATTAAGATATTATTAAAACTAGCTGTTGTGAATAGTAATAACCACTTTTTGAAATTTTGTAAATTTTATTTTTCAAAATGGACTTCATTTATGGATTCGGAGTATCTAATTTAGCCTAAGGTGAAATTTTTTTACTTTTCGGATAACTTTCATATTCCGATGAATAGTGAAAATTACTAAATTATAATTAAAAACAACTTTTTTAATCGAAATAATTAATAGTGATAAATCATTAATTTGAGTGGTTTTAAAGTATATTTAGAATATATTTTTACAATTTAATACAATGTTGGTCATTGGATGTAATTGCACATTTAAACCAGACATAAACAAGTGTCAATCTTTTGATAGATATAGTTTCTTAAAAACACGCTATTTGTTTTAACAGCAGGATTTAATTATAAAATTAATTAATGCAACTTCTATGTTATGAATTTGGTAAAATAGACTTCATTTTTGAATTCGGAATATGAAATATAGCTTAGGATGAAATTTTGGCATTTTTCTGAAAACCTTCAATTTTTGATGAATAGTGAAACTACTAAGTGGTAGGTTAAAAACTGAATTTTGCATAAAACTTAATTTTACCACTTCTGTGAATGGAATTTCGAAAATCCGAGAGACACGGTTATTATCAAGGACTAAAATGTGGTTCAATGAGATGAAAATAATTTTTTGGTGAATAGTAACTTTTTACTTTTTTTACCACGGTTAATAGTAAATAGGGTAACTAAGGGTAAATATGATATTAATATTACCCTAACACATGTCCTAATTCTATTGGACAAGTATAATTCGACCAAAAACAAACTTAGGAATAAAATATGACCATTTAGGCCCACTTGGATTAGATTAGGACATTTATTATTAATTTATTTAAAGAAGGGTTAAAATAGTTAAAATCAAAGTTTAATAAGTAAATCATTTGTAATATGGGGTTATACATAAGATAAATTCGACTATAAATATTCATTAGAAAGCTAAAAAGATTTCCTACATAATGGTATTTTATTTGTAATTTTTAGACATCAAATAATTTAATTTATTTATGACACAACGATGATGCAGTAATTATCTTTTTAATGAAATATTGACATAATTGATGTTATAAGCACCAAAATAAATGTAATTTGAGATTTTTTATGAATTCCACTAATTTTCTAGGTTACTATGATATATTATTGTTGATTTAATTAACTTGGTTCGAACATATAATTTTGTTATGACTTTCAAAAAAATCATATATCAAATAGTGTCAAAATTGACACAAAAGAGTTTTTAAATCAAATATTATATTATTAATTGTTATTTTATTCCTAAAAATCTAAGGTTCGGCCAAATGACTTAGATAAGGATATATGTATTAATAATATACAATTTGGGGTTCGTTTGGCATGTTATAGTAAGTTTATTAACCATATAGTGAAAGAAAACAAAAAGACACGGTAAAAGTTAAATTATTTAACTTAGAGTTAAATCTAATTGATAAGGTTAAAATAAGAACCTAAACTTGTCTAAATCTTATTGGTTGATAGTATTTCGACCCATCCCCACTTTAGCTTCGAAATAAGACCCTTTGGAACCATTATAAACCGATTTTGACTTTAATATAAAATAATATTTTGAGATATTCCTAAGGTGCCCCTCTCCTCCCCTATAAAAGGACACCTCCTCCCCCTCCTCCTCACACCAATTTGAGCACTCATGCTCGGCCAACCCCTGCCAATTTCTCCTCTCCACTTCCCTAGCAACATCCTAGAGGTTATGGTCTTCCTCAAAGTCCAATTTTAGTGCCCTAAGAGGAGGTCTCAAAGAGGCACTTCAAAGAAGAGGTAATTACCGTTACCAATTCTTTCATCTTTATTTCTTCTTCCACTTCTTCTTCTTAGGTTGTTTCATTATGAAGTAATAACATCAGTATCACTCATAATACTGATATGTTATTATAAGTATGAAACAACCCTATTTCACCATCTATCCATCCTACGGAAAAAGAAATCACCGCGCGTGCGTACGTACGGAATACCGTCTCCACGCCGTGGTGTAATCTATTTTCCACCACCACCTTACATGGATGGGTATAATGGTGTAAAGAATAACTATACATAGTTATTACAACATCATATTGATTCTGATATATTGTATAATCCACTCCAATTCAATTCAATATTTATAGAAATGATATCATCGCTCGTGCGTACGTACGGAATACCGTCTCCACGACGCGATGAGATTCATTCTCCATGTTAACCATTTAAGAATGATTATAATGTATATATAAGAAATAATAATGAAATATATGACATTATAAATCTACTGGATTTATGTATATATATACATATGTATGTCATCTACTTACTTCCATTTCAAGACAATAAGGAAAGGAAAACAGCGTTCATGCGTACGTACGGACTACCGTCTCCATGAACGGTGTTTTTCTTTTTATTTATCTACCTATTATATATATATATATACTGAATATATATGATATATAAATCATATTTTATATTCTGGAAGTAAGTAAATCATTATATAAGTAATAATGATGTCAAGAACAACAAGTCAAAACACCTACGATAAATGAAATGATTTTACCCAAAACGCTTCTTTAACATGGAATTTACAAAAGAACGGGTAATATAATGTCATAAGTAAACCATATATGATATCATAACAATGAATATGATTCTGTAATACGTCAATGACATTATTTAAATCATTATACAGGAGGTTCGGACACATACGAAGCAAATCGGACCTAAGGTAAGGGAAATATCACAATCTCATTTTTATCCGAGATTGTTTATTCGTAAGTATTTACTGGGGTGTATTTTATCATCCACATCCATGTTTCATCAATATGTAATATTATTTTCATCCACCTAAAATTGTTTTAATCCATTTTTACCCTTCGGTGAGTTTTTAGTAATATGTATGAAAGGAATCTTTTGTCGTTTTTCGTACGAGGTACATTTTGACTTTTCCAACAAAAGTACGAAGAATGTTTTTTAACTTATACGGCATGAATGGATTTTTAAAACATTATTTCCAAGAAGCTTCCTTTACAAGTTTTCAAGTTTATTTTTAATCAATTTCTTTTATTTTAAAGTCATATGACATGTTATGAAAGGAAAAAAAATGTTTTTAAAGTAGAAAGGATATTTTCCTCAAGAATGGAGTTCAAGTATTTTATCAAAATTATTTTCCATCTAAGATAATAAAAGGGTTCTGTTTTTACCCCTATTATTACATGGATTTGATTATATTGTGATGGAAACATTTTTATGAATTCCTTTATCTTATATGAATTATTTTATGATGTCATGTTGTTTAAGAATCCTATTTTTATTACATGGGTTATGTGATGATGTAAGATTTATGATTATGTGGCACACATAAGAAAGGATTCATTATAAGATGGGTGGGACCTATATCTCCCTCCAATGCATTGGGTAAAGATTTTATATCTCATGAGATAGACATGGCTGGAATGGTAGGTTATACCGGTTCAGTGAAACAGGACTGAAACGAGGATTACTCGATTCAGAAAGGGACTTTGTCCACTAAGATAGTCTTGGCAATGAGTCTTGACTAACAAGAAATGATTCTCTATGATTATGTGTGTATGCCACAATGAGTAATGTTTTAAGTTATGATTTCATTTCACTACTATGATTTATCCCATGTTATGAAATTATGCTCTCTTTTGCAGGTTAAGATTTCCAAAAAAGTTATGTTCTTATGAAAATTATGTGATTGATATTTCTTTTGTTTACCCTTACTGAGCATTTGAGCTCACCCTTTTATGTTTTCTTTTCCCCAGGATATAAAGAAAGGTTTATAGGTAAAAAAAAGGGAAGATCTTTATGGGAGATATTGAAGATCTTTCACCACGATTAGAAGATTACGTTCCGAGTTTCCAAAGACACTAAACTATTACGATCCTTGTGTGTGTGTTTTTGTTATGTACTAAGTATTCCGCAAAAGTAATGTAATGTCCATGTACGATAAGCTTCGGGTCTTTACAATGGGGGTAGGTTAACCTACTGTATAATGTTGAAATAATTGTTATTAATTTATTCATGAATCCTATACATTAACATGATATCGTATATGATCTTTTAACATTGCTTTGTTAATAATATCTTGGAATTATCATCGTTTCGGGTGTAAACTTACTCATTTTCTTTTATATGTTTTGTTACGTAAGCCATGTTTTCAAGGATAGGTTGTATCTTATTAATATCCAGAATGATATCAAGTTCATAATCATTATATTTAAATCTTCAAATTATAATTATACTTGAATGGGTACGATAGAGAATGAATCTCATCGCGTTCGTGGAGACGGTAGTCCGTACGTACGCACGAGCGACAATATCATTCTTTTGATATTAAAATAATATATAATTGGATGTTATATCATATATAAAGAATAATTATCATGTTATATATATTATTTACATGAATTACACATCATTATTATACCCATCCAAATAATAATACATTGAATAACAGTTACACCACGACGTGGAGACGGTAAGCCGTACGTACGCACGTATGGTGACATGTTATTCAAAGGGTGGATAGAATACTGAATATGGTTGTATCATATTTATAATAACATCACTGTATATATAAGATACTGGATTTATTATTTTAGAATGGTAATAACAATGAAAGAATAAGTGGAAGAAGATAGGAACTTGAAAAGGGGTGGTGAAAACATTACCTCTTCTTCGGGTTCTTCCTTTTGATTTGATAAAAATGGCTCATGTGGTTGGATTTCTGATCAAAATAAGGCCTCTAGGATGTTTTGAGGGAAGTTTAGAGAGTATTTGGGCAGGGTTTGGCCGAACCTAAAGGCTTTGAATGTGTGAAGAAATGAGAAGGAGGAGTCCACTTTTATAAGAGGGGTAAGGGGCACCTTTGGAAAAGCTAGAAATATTAATTTATAATAAATTCATATTCGGTTTCTAATGGCCCCAAAGTTGATTATTTAAAGGTTAAGGTGGTTATAGGTCGAAATACACTCAACCAATAGAATTTAGACAGGTTTGGGTCATTATATTAACCTTATCATTAAGTATTAACTCTTAGTTAATTAGTTTCACTTTTACAATGTCTCTTTGTATTTTTATATTATATTGTTAATAAACATACTATATACATCCAAACGACCCCAAAGTGGTCTATTAATGATACACATATCATGATATAAGTCTCTTGGCTGAACCTTAGATTTTTATGAATTTAATATCAATTAATAATATAAGATTTTTTTAAAACAAACTCTTTTCTGTCAATTTTGACACAATTCAAAAATTGATTTTTGTAAAACTCATAACAGAATTATTACTTCGAAAACAGTTAATTAAAGCAATCCTAACATGTCATATTATCCTATAAAATTTGTTCAATTCATAAAAAGTCTCAAATTATTTTTATTTGGGTATTTATAATATCAATTATCATAATTTTTCACTATTATGGTAATAACTGCATCATCACTGTGTCACAAATAAACTAAATTATATAATGTCTAAAATTTATAAATAAAATATCATTATGTAGGAAATCTTTTTATATTTCTATTGAATTTTCATAGTCTACAATCCAACATATATAACCCTATGTAACAATTTTTTGCTAAAAGATATATGCTTGTGTCATTTTTGTATTCATTTTAACTTAATTAAAATAAAGTGTCATTATCACTTAAAAGTGGATCAATGGGGTCCCAAAATAGACCCAAAGACTCCCATGGTCGGCCATGTATCAACTAATAGAATAAAGACACGTTTTAGGGTAATTTAATATTATTATAATATTTTTTATTTACCATTATTTACCGTATTTACCCTTTAACCATGGTAAATATAATATTTACCGAAGTAATTATTCAAAATGTCTAAAAATGAAAGTTACCTATTTACACAATTTGGACATTCTGATTCCAAATATGGAATCCATTTTTCCAAATTCAATACAAAGAAGTGGCAGAAATTAATTTAAAATTAATTCCCGTTGTTAAAACAAAAAATGTTCTTTTAAGAGATAATAACTATCAAAAGATTGGCACTTGGTTATGTCTGGTTTAAATGTGAAATTATGGTCAAGGACCCACATTGTATTACATGGTAAAAATATATTTTAAATATAATTTAAAACCACTCAAATTAATAATTTATCACTATTAATTATTTCGATTAAAAAAGTTGTTTTTAATTAAAATTTAGTTATTTTTACTATTCATTAAAATATAAAGTTATCCGAAAAGTACCAAAATTTCACACTAGGATAATTTCGTTATTCTGAATCAAAAAATGAAGTCTATTTTACTAAATTAAAAACATAAAAGAATCATTTATTAATTTAAAATTTATTCTCACTTTCGAAACCAAAATGCGTATTTTTAAGAAATAATAACTATCAAAAGTTTGACACTTGTTTATGTCGAATTTCAAGGTGAAATTACTTAAAATGACCATAATTGGATTAAATATTAAAAATATAATCTATTTATACTTCCAAACCATTAAAATGTATAATTTAACAATATAAATTATTTTGATTAAAAAAGTTGTTTTCAGTTAAAATATAGTATTTTTCACTATTCACCATAATATGAAAGTTATCAGAAAGACACCAAAACATTATTGATACTAAATTCTTATGTCCCAATTCTAAAGAAGAATTTCATTTTGTCAAATTGAATATATAAAAGTTTCAAATATTGGTTTTAAAATGGCTTCTCCATTAAAAGGCGGTAAAATTTCATTTTTTGAAAAATACTTCTTTTATCTCAAAAAAATGAATTTGTTCATAAATCATGTCTTAGAAACTCATAATATGGATTAAAATTATAAGGATAATATAATATTTAAAATTCAGATACTACTATTCATAACCTCATTTGAACGGCTATTTTGGTAAGTTGTGGTGTACTTGAACTCAGTGTTGCGTACAACACATGCTAATGTATTATTCAAGAGAAGTGTATCATGGAATATTGGGGTGTTATATTCACCCCTCCTTCAGTAAATTGTGTCCTCGCAATTTTAAAAAATTGGGCCTGAGAATAAAATGGAAAGTCCCACATCGGAAAAAAAGTCAATAAAACTATCACTTTAAAAGAATGAAAGAGAGGTATAAAGGTCACCCAGGATAACCCATACTAGGATTCCAGGTAGGAAACATGGATATGGATGATAAAATAAGTGTCAAGTTCTGATGGAGAGGGATAGAAATCATGATCAGGAGAAAGTTAACAATAAGAAAAACACAAACATGTGTTAAGACAAATGATCATTAGTCTCCTAGTAGGAAAAGTAATCAGAAAAAAATTTTTGTTTTAAGTTACATTACATAAGGATAAGGAATTCATTTATGATATTGACTAATAATATAAAGATATTTACTTACTTTTTAAGTACACTTTCATTCTTTAATAAATTTCCACCACTAACTCATTTTTTAAATGATGAGTATTCAAGAAGACTTGGTCACACTGGAAGAGCTAGAACAAACTTATATAGAATCAAATGATCCATGCAGGATAAACTATATAATTACATTGTCTTTAGAGAATAATCAAAACCAACATGGTTAGTAGAAGATCTAATGATCCCCCAAAAAGATATTCCTTGAGAGAAATAAACAGTAATCACAATTTATAAAATTAAACCAATAATACCCCAAAGTTAAATAAATACCATTAAATAATCAATTGTCCTTAAAATCCTTCAATATAAAACAAACTAATGTTGAAACTCAAAACTTTTATGAATGTAGTCTTCAACGTTAAATTATATCTCCAAATGACATCAAATACTCTTAAAGTCACATACATAAAAGTAATTAACCTAATCATTTCCATAAAAAACCTAAATCACTATAAATCAATAATAAAAACATAGATAAAAATCCACCATTACTCCTCAAATGAAATACCATACTATTCTATTTTCCTTGGACATATAGTGTTCACAACAAAGCGAACAACTTCCAAAATAACATCTATCACTTAATCTCCAAATCAATTTCCTATACCAGGTGTATTCATTTAATAAGACATAAGAACCCAAATCAACATATTATTGATCAATAAATTCATTTAACTAAAAATAATTAGCCACACTATCCAGGGACTTCACATAGTCCAGTGGTAGATGATAAATCCCAATCGCACTTTGGTTGTGGGTTCAATTCCCACAACTCTGTCCGACGCGACGGGTTGTCGCACGGTCTATGTGTTTTCCTTTTTCAAAAACTATATTTTATAATATTACCAAAATGAGATTAATTCCTCCAAATACCAGAACATAATTTAACAACAAATGTTATATCACACCTTGCATTTTCATCCCAAATTATAATAACTAATAATTCTCTCAAACCCCAAAGATCATATAAAACCAAATGGTTATTTATACCTATATCCAGAAGAGAAGTGATAATTCTTCCTCAAATATCATTCTCACATGAAAAACTGCAGGGTTACAAATACAAGGGAAAATTATTCCAAAGTAAACCCATCAACAAGGAGCGCTAATACTTTTTAATCATTTCTCCAACCATTTATTTCCACATAGCTTCTTCTTTCACCAAGAAAATATCCTAAAAAATAGGGCATTCACTCGGGTAATGGAAAAGTCCCCTACATTTACAGAAAATGACTGTAAATGGTCTCTTGGGACCATTTTTTATCTTCATCCATAGTACTCTTCATTTTTCTTCAGCAATTCTTCACTTTATTTCCTTCCTTCCCGCATATAACGAATTTTTTTGTCCCATTGAGACACTTTCCTGGGTGTCTCCTTCCACATTTCCTGCATGATGTAAATTGAGGATTCCTTTCTCCATGGTCTCCACTGCTGGAGATCTTATCATTCATCACCTTTCTCTTCTTTTTTGAGTTCAGGAATTGGTTAATATATATATTATTGATCATATTTTTGGAAAATTGATTTGGCATAAAGACGATATCTTTTATGCCTATCAACATTCAATTTTGTTGCTCATTTCCACCACCGTTCCGACCTTGTACATCATTCCCAAAGTCACTATGACTTCCTTGGAATCCAGCTATTGACTAAAACCAGAAAGCATTGTGTGAGTAAAAGTAGACATAAAATCATTTAGAGATTAACATGTCACTATATTCTCAATTTGAAACACCTTAGGATTAACCAAGGACGTTTACTATCATCTTATATATTTAATACTTCAAATCGGTTAGTAAAGAAAATGTAAATTATCCTAAGCATATCCCCAGGGAGTGTCGTAACCAAGAGTGCAGCAAGGCCTGTTGTCGTGCACTAGTTCCTGTTCGAGTCTAGCTCAAAGCGGTGTTTTTGGGTTTTACCCCTAGGTACATATGTGCCAGAGCCGCCTCTACCTGCTCGTATCCAAAAAGGGATGTATTGCTCGGAAAACTCAGAAAATCTCTACAATACCAAAATTCTAGGAAGGTGTTCTTTACTAATCCTCATAGTTCATCTTAGGTCTACGTGCTCTAATCAGAGTTTATCTAAATCTAGCATCCAAGGTTTGTTCTAAACTTCCTCTGATACCAACTGTAACGCCCCGAACATAGATACCCAGAGATGGTGCATTATTACATAACATTGTAATGATCACAAAGGATCAAGTCTCGAAAGACCGATTAGTTTATTACTCTTGGAAACACTAGATATATTCACAAGTCTTAAATTACATCATATGGTAAAAAAATAAAACAACATATTGTCTTCGTATCCCCTCATACTATACTTGCAGGTCATTCATAAATTACTTCTTCTCATCCTGGGAAAAATAAAACACTGAATGGGGTGAGCTCAGATGCTCAGTACGGATAACAATATAGTAGAAGCTTTCATAGATAAGCATAAACACTTAAAGAAATTTATAACTAAAACAATAGATTTTTAAACATGAATGTAAGCATAATATGGAAAAGAAAAATGAAATAATTCCTTTTAATTATTCACATGGATATTCTACTAGTCGAACAATCACATGCAATATCAATAACCACTTTCATAATGATGGAATGAATAATTCCATACTATCATAACCACATAGCCAAGGCCTCGTGCCAATACTACAAATAAGATTTTACCAAGTCCATGTGCCAAGACAATAGTTTTTCTCATGAGACCTACAGATGCATCTAGGAGCTATAGCAGGCTCCACCCATCACTTATTATGTCCAATTCATTCCTCATATGAACAGGTTTAAACATAACATAAACATTCGTATTAAAACTAGCATATGAAAAGTCAATACTTTAACCACAAACAATGAATGGTATAAAAAATATCACATCCATAGGCAAACATAACTCATTCGATACAATATGGAAGATTGTATTGTATCACATTAACCTAAATCAATAGTAATGAAGGATATTGACATAGATGAAAATAATCATCAAAACTATTTGAGAGAAATATCCCCCTTTTTCTTGAAATCATTTAACGTCACACTATTTTTCAAGAAGCCATTTCAAAATATATTTTTGAATAAAAGTGTCCCATAACACTTTGAAACTTTTAAAATGAGTTATAATTCTAAAACATTAATTTCCATATAAATAAATCTTTAAAAACATTTTTTAAAACATGGACATTAATGAGCAAGATATATAAGAATAAGTCTTTAAAACATTTAAAATTTTTATTTTAGTTAGAGTTTCTAACCAAAAGAGAGACACTTGAATACAAATAATTAAGGTAATAAAAACATTGTAACATCATGAGAGTAAATGGATTCATGATATACTATGTCAAAGTACATTATATACCCCACACAAAAGTGATTTGGTGTATAACAACAAAGAAGTCTCAATGGAATGTAAATTGAGATGAAATCTCTCATAAAGGATGTATCCTTAGGTTAAGGATAAATAAACGACATAATTATGTGTGACAAATATAAATACACTAAATATGATTGGATATTCACTGTAAAACAATAAAAGGTCATTCACACATATTCTTGTAAAAACAACACCAACGAATTGGATGTTAAACTCAACAAATGGAGAATGAGTTAAAATTACTCTTATTAAATTCATATCGATGAATTGAGAAATTATCAATGGAGTGATTATGTGTATCAAAATTTTATCCACAAGAAGGGGAGTGTAAATTATGACATAATAATATGAATAGTGATTCCACACATAATCTTGGAGGAATATAATCAATGAAATATGCGTAAATCCAAATGAGTGGAAATTGAAATTTCAAATTCTCTTATCGATTAGTTAACGTACAAAACATACACCCATGAAAGAAGGATCATACCATGATTATTTAAATATCCATAAATTAAAGTATATTACACAATGAATACAATCATGGGCAGTACACACACCACATGTAATAAATAAGTGGTGAAAAATGGAATTCTCATGGAATTAAAAGTGAGATAAGAAACCCCTTACCTTGTACATTTCATTGGATGGGGGTAGCATAACCTCCTGTATAATGTTGAAATAATTGTTATTAAATTATTCATTTATCATATACATTAATATGATATCATATATGATATTATAACGCTGCTTTGTTAATAATATCTTAGAATTATCATCGTTTCGGGTGTTAACTTACTCGTTTTCTATTATATGTTTTGTTACGTAAGCCATGTCATTCATGGATAGGTTATATCTTATTCATATCCATAATGATATCAAGTTCATAAAATTTATTTTTAAATCATCAAATGATAATTATACATGAATGGGTACGATAGAGAATGAATCTCATCGCGTTCGTGGAGACGGTAGTCCATACGTACACACGAGCGACAATATCATTCTTTTGATATTAAAATAATATATAATTGGATGGTATATAATATATACAGAATAATTATCATGTTATATTTAATATTTACATGAATTAAACATCATTATTATACCCATCCAAATAATAATATATTGAATAACAATTACACCACGACGTGGAGACGGTAAGCCGTACGTACGCACGTATGGTGACATGTTATTCAAAGAGAGGATAGAATAATGAATATGGTAGTACCATATTTATAATAACACCACAGTATATATAAGATACTGGAGTTATTATTTTAGAATGGTAATAACAAAGAAAGAATAGGTGGAATAAGAAAGGAAATTGAGAAGGGGTGGTGAAAACATTACCTCTTCTTCGGGTTATTCCTTTTGATTTGATCAAAATGGCTCCTTATATAACGACCCATACTTTACATACATTGTTAATACTTCAAAATTGAAGCACACTTATTACAACATATGAAAAAACCACAAAGGACCGTATAGGTATAGTGTCTTTAGAAACTAGGAAACATAAACAACTGGTTCATAAATCTTCTACAGTGTCTCCCATTTATTTCATAATATCTAGGGTCCCATTTAGCATATTCTACTTAATATCCATCATCCTGACCTGGGGAAAAGAAAACATAAAAGGGTGATCTCAAATGCTCAGCAAGGGAAAATAAAGGAAATAAAAATCATATCATATCTTTTTGAAAATCAAAACCTGCAAAAGAGATCATAATATCTTATCATGGAATAAATCATAGAAGTGAAAATGAGATCCCCATAATCATAACATAAAACATGAAACATTTTTTCATGCACACATAATAATGTAAAATCATTTCTTGTTATTCATGACTCATTTCCAAGACTATCTTAGTGGACAAAGTCCCTTTCTGAACCGAGTTCACTCCTCGTTTCAGTCCTGTATCACTGAACTGAAATAACCTTCCGTTCCAGCCATGTCTATCTCATGAGATATAAAATCTTTACCCAATGCATTGGAGGGAGATATAGGTTCCACCAATCTTATAATGAATCCTTTCTTATGTGTTCCACATAATCATAAATCATACATCATCGCATAACCCATGTAATAAAAATGGGATTCTTAAACAACATGACATCATAAAACAATTCATATAAGATAAAGTAATTCATAAAAATGTTTCCATCACAACATAATCAAATCCATTTAATAATAGGGATAAAAACAGAAGACTTTTATTATCTTATATGGAAAATAATTTTGATAAAATACTTGAACTTCATTCTTGAGGAAAATATCCCTTCTACTTCAAAAACACTTTTCCTTTCTTAACATGTCGTACAATTATAAACTAAAAGAAGTTGATTAAAAATATTCTTGAAAACTTGTAAAGGAAGATTCTTGTAAATAATGTTTTAGAAATCCATTCATGCCGTATAAGTTAAAAAAACATTCTTCGTACTTTTGTTGGAAAAGTCAAAAAGTACCTCGTACGAAAAAACGACAAAAGATTCCTTTCATATTCAGTACTAAAAACTCACCGAAGGGTAAAATTGGATTTAAACTAGTGAAATTGTATGGAAATAATATTACATATTGATGAAACATGGATGTGGATGATAAAATACACCCCAGTAAATACTTACGAATAAACAATCCCTGATAAAAATGAGATTGTGATATTTCCCTTACCTTAGGTCCGGTTTGCATTGTACATGTCCGAAGCTCCTGTATAATGGTTTAAATAATGTTATTGACTTATTACAGAATCATATATATTGATATGATATCATATATGGTCATATTCTTAGCTTCTTGTTAGTAATATTTCATTGTTACTTGTTACTCGGGTCTTTATTGCCTTTTGTTCTTATGCGTGTTTTGCCGAATACATTCTTATTATTCTTTTAAGGTTATAGATACCTTATATCCAGAGTGGTATTAGTGTAACATATATCATATTTATTCATTCAATTCATTTATATAATTACTATGTAATGATGATCATGTAGAACGAGTCGCATCACATTGTGGAGACTGTATTCCGTACGTACGCACGAGTGATGATATCGTTCCTATGATCGTGGAACTGTATTGGAGTATATATATATTATTTCAGTATCAATATTACTTTATAATAATCATAAATAGTTACTCATTACACCATTATACCCATCCTTGTAATGTGATGGTGGAAAATAGGTTACACCACGGCGTGGAGACGGTATTCCGTACGTACGCACGCGCGGTGATTTCATTTTTCCGTAGGATGGATAGAAGGTAAATTAGGGTTGTTTCATATTTATAATAACATATCAGTATGTAAGTAATACTGATGTTATTACTTTATCATGAAACAACAAAAGGAGAAGAAGTTGAAGAAGAAAGAAATTGAAAAGATCGGTAACGGATATTACCTCTTCTTTAGAACGCCTCTTTGAATCCTCCACTTAGGGAACTAAGATTGGTCTTTGAAGAAGACCAGGACCTCTAGGATTATTCTAGGGAAGTGGAGAGGAGAAAATGGCAGGGGTTGGCCGAGCTTGAGTGCTCAATTTGGTGTGAGGAGGATGGGGAGGAGGTGCCCTTTTATAAGGGAGGAGAGGGGCACCTTAGGAATATCTCAAAATATTATTTTATATTAAAGTCAAAATCGGTTTATAATGGATCCAAAGGGTCTTATTTCGAAGCTAAAGTGGGTATGGGTCGAAATCCTATCAACCAATAGGATTTAGACATGTTTAGGGTATTATTTTAACCTTATCAATTATATTTAACTCTAAGTTAAATAATTTAACTTTTACCATGTCTTTTTGTATTCTTTCACTATATGGTTAATACACTTACTATAACATGCCAAACGAACCCCAAATTGTTTATTATTAATATATATATCCTTATCTAAGTCATTTGGCCGAACCTTAGATTTTTAGGAATAAAATAACAATTAATAATATAATATTTGATTTAAAAACTATTTTGTGTCAATTTTGACACTATTTGATATATGATTTTTGTGAAAGTCATAACAGAATTATATGTTCGAACCAAGTTGATTAAATCAACACTAATATATCATAGTAACCTATAAAATTATTGGAATTCATAAAAAGTCTCAAATTACATTTATTTTGGTGTTTTAACATCAATTATTTCAATATTTAATTAATAAGATAATTACTGCAACATCTTTGTGTCATAAATAATTAACGACCCATACTTTACATACATTGTTAATACTTCAAAATTGAAGCACACTTATTACAACATATGAAAAAACCACAAAGGAACGTATAGGTATAGTGTCTTTAGAAACTGGGAAACATAAACAACTGGTTCATAAATCTTCTACAGTGTCTCCCATTTATTTCATCATATCTAGGGTCCCTTTTAGCATTTTCTACTTAATATCCATGTTCCTGACCTGGGGAAAAGAAAACATAAAAGGGTGAGCTCAAATGCTCAGCAAGGGAAAATAAAGGAAATAAAAATCATATCATATCTTTTTGGAAATCAAAACCTGCAAAAGAGATCATAATATCTTATCATGGAATAAATCATAGAACTGAAAATAAGATCCCCATAATCATAACATAAAACTTGAAACTTTGTGGAATGCACACATAATCATGGAAAATCATTTCTTGTTAGTCATGACTCATTTACAAGACTATCTTAGTGGACAAAGTCCCTTTCTGAACCGAGTTCACTCCTCGTTTCAGTCCTGTATCACTGAACCGAAATAACCTTCCGTTCTAGCCATGTCTATCTCAAGAGATATAAAATATTTACCCAATGCATTGGAGGGATATATAGGTCCCACCCATCTTATAATGAATCCTTTCTTATGTGTTCCACATAATCATAAATCATACATCATCGCATAACCCATGTAATAAAAATGGGATTCTTAAAAAACATGACATCATAAAACAATTCATATAAGATAAAGGAATTCATAAAAATGTTTCCATCACAACATAATAAAATCCATGTAATAATAGGGATAAAAACAGAACGCTTTTATTATCTAAGATGGAAAATAATTTTGATAAAATACTTGAACTCCATTCTTGAGGAAAATATCCTTTCTACTTCAAAAACACTTTTCCATTCTTAACATGTCGTACAATTATAAACTAAAAGAAGTTGATTAAAAATAAACTTGAAATCTTGTAAAGGAATCTTCTTGGAAATAATGTTTTAGAAATCCATTCATGCCGTATAAGTTAAAAAAAACATTCTTCGTACTTTTGTTGGAAAAGTCAAAAAGTACCTCGTACGAAAAAACGACAAAAGATTCCTTTCATATTCATTACTAAAAACTCACCGAAGGGTAAAATTGGATTTAAAATAGTGTAAGTGGATGGAAATAATATTACATATTGATGAAACATGGATGTGGATGATAAAATACACCCCAGTAAATACTTACGAATAAACAATCCCGGATAAAAATGAGATTGTGATTTTTCCCTTACCTTAGGTCTGATTTGCTTTGTACGTGTCCGAAGCTCCTGTATAATGGTTTAAATAATTTTATTGACTTCTTCCAGAATCATACATATTGATATGATATCATATATGGTCATATTCTTAGCTTCTTGTTAGTAATATTTCATTGTTACTTGTTACTCGGGTCTTTATTGCCTTTTGTTCTTATGCGTGTTTTGCCGAATACATTCTTATTCATCTATTAAGGTTATAGATACCATATATCCAGAATGGTATTAGTGTAAAATATATCATATTTATTCATTCATTTCATTTATATAATTACTATGTAATGATGATCATGTAGAATGAGTTGCATCACATCGTGGAGACGGTATTCCGTACGTACGCACGAGTGATGATATCGTTCCTATGATCGTGGAACTGTATTGGAGTATATATATATAATTTCAGTATCGATATTACTTTATAATAATCATAAATAGTTACTCATTACACCATTATACCCATCCTTGTAAAGTGATGGTGGAAAATAGATTACACCACGGCGTGGAGACGGTATTCCGTACGTACCCACACGCGGTGATTTCATTTTTCCGTAGGATGGATAGAAGGTAAATTAGGGTTGTTTCATATTTATAATAACATATCAGTATGTAAGTAATACTGATGTTATTACTTTATCATGAAACAACTAAAGGAGAAGAAGTTGAAGAAGAATGAAATTGAAAAGATCGGTAACGGATATTACCTCTTCTTTAGAACGCCTCTTTGAATCCTCCACTTAGGGAACTAAGATTGGTCTTTGAAGAAGAGCAGGACCTCTAGGATTATTCTACGGAAGTGGAGAGGAGAAAATGTCAGGGGTTGGCCGATCTTGAGTGCTCAATTTGGTGTGAGTAGGAGGGGGAGGAGGTTCCCTTTTATAAGGGAGGAGAGGGTCACCTTAGGAATATCTCAAAATATTATTTTATATTAAAGTAAAAATCGGTTTATAATGGTTCCAAAGGGTCTTATTTCGAAGATAATGTGGGGATAGGTCGAAATCCTATGAACCAATAGGATTTAGACAAGTTTAGGGTATTATTTTAACCTTATCAATTAGATTTAACTCTAAGTTAAATAATTTAACTTTTACCATGTCTTTTTGTTTTCTTTCACTATATGGTTAATACACTTACTATAACAAGCCAAACGAACCCCAAATTTTTTATTATTAATATATATATCCTTATCTAAGTCATTTGGCCGAACCTTAGATTTTTAGGAATAAAATAACAATTAATAATATAATATTTGATTTAAAAACTATTTTGTGTCAATTTTGACACTATTTGATATATGATTTTTGTGAAAGTCATAACAGAATTATATGTTCGAACCAAGTTGATTACATCAACACTAATATATCATAGTAACCTAGAAAATTATTGGAATTCATAAAAAGTCTCAAATTACATTTATTTTGGTGTTTTAACATCAATTATGTCAATAGTTCATTAATAAGATAATTACTGCATCATCTTTGTGTCATAAATAAATTAAATTATTTGATGTCTAAAAATTACAAATAAAATACCATCATGTAGGAAATCTTTTTAGCTTTCAGAAAAATACCAAAATTTCACCCTAGGCTAATTTCGATATTCTCAGTCCAAAAATGAAGTCCATTTTGAAAAATAAAATTTATAAAATTTCAAAATGTGGTTATTACTATTAATAACGGCTAGTTTTAATAGCATATTGTTGTTTAGTGAAACTAGGTATTGCGTACGATGCAAGCTATCGAGGAAGGTCATGATTGCGTGTAAAGCAAGCTAAGCAAGTGTTGTGTAGAAAAATATTTCTTTGATGATTTATATAACATAAAAGTCTCGGGTGTTACACCTTAGGTTGGCTTTCTAATCAAACTAAATCCTATAGGTTGTTTTGAGTGAACTTTAGAGAGTATTTGGTAAGGGGATGGCTGATCCAAAAGTCTTTTAAGGTGTGATGAAATTAGAAGGAGGAGTGCCCTTTTATAAGAGGGGTGAGGGGCACCTTTGGAAAAGCTAGAAATATTAATTTATAATAAATTCATTTTCGGTTTCTAATGGCTCAAAAGTTGATTATTTAGAGGTTAAGGTGGGGATAGTTCTAAATCCACTAAACCAATAGAATTTAGACTGGTTGGGGTCATTATATTAACCTTATCATTATGTATTAACTCTTAGTTAATTAGTTTCACTATTACAATGTCTCTTTATATTTTTATATTATATGGTTAATAAACTTACTATATACATACAAGTGACCCCCAATTGGTCCATTAATGATACACATATCATGATATAAGTCTCTTGGCCGATCCTTGGATTTTTAGGAATTTAATATCAATTAATAATGTAATATTTGTTTTAAAAACTCTTTTATGTAAATTTTGACACTATTCAAAAATTGATTTTTGTAAAAAACATAACAGAATTATTACTTTGAAAATTGTTAATTAAATCAATCCTAACATGTCATATTATCCTATAAAATTAGTGTAATTCATAAATAGTCTGAAATTATATTTATTTGTGTATTTATAATATCAATTATCTTAATGTTTCAATATTATGATAATTATTGCACCATCGTTGTGTCATAAATAAACTAAATTATATAATGTCTAAAAATTATAAATAAAATATCATTATGTAGGAAATCTGTTTAGATTTATAATGATTATTTATAGTCTAAAATCCAACATATATAACCCTATGTAACAATTTTTGTTCTAAAAGATATATACTTGTGTCATTTTTTTATTCATTTTAACTTAATTAAAATAAAGTGTCATTGTCACTTACAAGTGGATCAATGGGGTCCCAAAATCGACCCAAATACTCCCATGGTCGGACATGTATCAACCAATAGGGTTACGACATGTTTTAGGGTAATTTAATATTATTAAAATATTATTTATTTACCCTTATTTACCGGATTTACCCTTTAACCATGGTAAATAAAATATTTACCGAAGTAATTATTCAAAATGTATAAAAATAAAAGTTACCTATTTACACGATTTGGATATTATGATTCAAAATATGGAATCCATTTTTCCAAATTCAATACATAGATGTGGAAGAAACTAATTTAAAATTAATTCTCGTTGTTAAAACAAAAAGTGTGTTTTTAAGAGATAATAACTACCAAAAGATTTGCACTTGTTTATGTCTGGTTTAAATTTGAAATTATGTTCAATGACCCACATTGTATTACATGGTAAAAATATATTTTAAATATAATATAAAACCAATAAAATTCATAATTTATCACTATTAATTATTTCGAATAAAAAAGATGTTTTTAATTAAAATTTAGTTATTTTTATTATTCATCAAAATATAAAAGTTATCCGAAAAGTACCAAAATTTCACCCTAGGCTAATTTAGTTATTATGAATCCAAAACTTAAGACTTTTTTAATAAATTAAAAATATAAAATTTTCATTTATTAATTTAAAATTGATACCCGCTTTCGAAACCAAAATGCGTATTTTTAAGAAATAATAACTATCAAAAGTTTGACACTTGTTTATGTCCAATTTGAAGGTCAAATTACATAAAATGACCATCATTGGATTAAATAGTAAAAATATAATCTATTTATACTTCCAAACCATTAAAATGTATAATTTTACAATACAAAATATTTGGATTAAAAAGTTGTTTTCAGTTAAAATATAGTATTTTTCACTATTCACCCAAATATGAATGTTATCAGAGAGACACCAAAACATTATTGATACTAAATTATTATGTCCCGATTCTAAAGAAGAATTTAATTTTGTCAAATTGAATATATAAAAGTTTCAAATATTGGTTTTAAAAAGGCTTCGCCATCAAAAGGCTGTAAAATTTCTTTTTTTTTTAATATTTATTTTATCTGAAAAAAACTGAATTTTTTCATAAATCATGTCTTAGAAACTCAAAATATGGATTAAATTTATAAGGATAATATAATATTTAAAATTTAGTTAATACTATTCATAACCTCTTTTGAACGGCTAGTTTGGTAAGTCGTGGTGTATTTGAACTCAGTGTTACGTACAACACACGCTATTGTATTATTCAAAGAGAAGTGTATCATGGAAGATTGGGGTGTTACAGTATTAATTTTAAATAATATAATTATTTTATTGACTTTAAATATAGTTAAATGAAATTATTTATGGATAGGAATAAAGTGGAATTAAATGAATAGAATAATTAATATTATAATTCTGTTAAATGGTAATTCAATAAGTTAGTCAATAATGTGATGAAATGGGATATTAATAAATTTTCTATGAATATTTATTTAGATAATTGGATTTTGTTAGGTTGTATATTGGGATGAAATTTCATTTGTAAAAAAGTAAAATCTAATTATTATACTATGATTTCTTCTAGTTTATTTGTTTGTTGTTAACATTGGTTTTTTTGTAATAATTATATTTATAACATTATCTTGTGATTTTTTATACAAACTCACCTGAGTTAGATATCCCTATCAATTCCCATATGGTTTTCGGTTTAGGGTGTTTTCCACAATATACATGTTTTTAAGGGAATACATCCCTGACCACCCCCCCCCCCCTCTACCACACTCTCCCTTATAGGTGTGGTAAAAGATTTCATGGATCATAGTGTGTATATTCATATGAGTTTTAATTTATTGAGGTTTATTATGTAACACACATGTTTACTTGTATTTAATGATTATATTCTTTTGAAAATTTTCTGGTATTTTGAGGTGTATATCTGACAATGATGATTATATATTTTTTTAATAACATATATCGATTTTATATGGGAAATGATGTGTGATGGAACAAATTTGGATGGGACGGAAGAGTGAAGAAATTTTTTCTAAGTGAGTGAGAGTGAAAAAAAGTGGGGAATTAAATATGGGGTCCCTTATGAATGTACATTCATTTTATATTATATTATTATACTTTATGTGTTATTAGGTGAGTGAGCCTTGGTGAGGTTGGGTGATAATTAACTTAGAATAGCTTCATGTTGGTTATGTTATTCATTTACTTGTGCATTATTATTATTTTTCATTATTTTTATAATAATATTTGAAGTTGAGCATATTAACAATACATGTTTTCATATAATTTTATATATAAATTTAATTTAATGATTTTTATGATGGAGTTGATGACTATGTTGAGCATTACAAGCTCAATGAATGGAATTTTTTGGGTTCACTAATGTAGGATTTTTGATTTTCTCTTTTATATTTATGTAACTTGTTTATATATAAAATATACATGTATTTTTTTTTTATTTTTTAAAATATTGTATTTTTTATTGGATGTTTTTTATCATATATAAATATATAAGTGACGATAATTCTTACTTTTTGTGTGTTCAATATCATCAATTCTATCCACCTTCCCATTGCTATTGGATGTGGGTTTTTAGGGTCACAATCATCTTTATAATATCCTTTGATGTGTTAATATTAGGGTTGGGTGATGATGGAGTGATAAAAATTCTATGGATTATAATTATGAATGAATTTTTTATTAGACGTTTGTGAGGATTTCTAGAGTTTTATTTGTAAATAGTTTTAGTCAAACATAGAAAATGACGTGGAAAGTTATACAACTACTACATAGGGGAAAAGGTCCTCATTTCATCCTTGAAAACCCAATAAACATACCGAGAACATAATTGTAGGTAATGTTACTTATTTTTTTGATACATAGGGGAGGTATATGAATTGTATTTCATTACGCTTAATGTTGAAATATGATGACTCTGATATATAGGATGATGTAATATTGGTTGAGTGTTTTGTTGATATTCAAGATCTTTAGCATAAGGTATTGTGTGTGTTTAATTCCATTGTATTTTATCCTATAATGGAACTTTTTAATGGAGTAATCTGGGGTGGATCGTGAGTTCGATGCACCCTATATATACTTAGCTACATTGAACCTTCTTTTTACTTGATTTATGTTTTCTATATTAATGATTATTTCATTATCAATATTTTATTCATGTCCTACACTTTTCATTATTTATTGAGTAATTCGTTTCTGAGAAGTATATACTATAGGTGAAGAGGTTTTTTGTCATTATTTTCCATTTGGTTTTGATTTTAATTTATGGGGAATAGAATCATTTTAGAGGTAACTAATATCGTATCCAAGAACTTCCATGGCCTTTATATTTTATTTTATTTTAGATTTTTGGTTTATATAAGGAAATTAAAGGTTGTATAGACGTAGAGGATTGAGATTTGGATCTATATGTTCCAAATCTCCCATTTGGAATGTTGATGTTGGGACTATTTGAAGAATTTTGTTTTAGATCATTGTCTTTTGTGAGGTATATTATCTATTTTTTGTTAATCGTTCTTTATTTCAAATTTTATACTATTTAAAGATTGGGTTATCATATATAATATTATGTGGGCATTTTATCACATTTTTGTGTATATCTTGTGAATATTTTTGGGTTTTTTTTTGTTTTTTTGTAGTCTACAACAGGAGGTATGAAATTTCAAAGTGTTTGATGTTTATGGAGATTTTGGGGTTTTTTGTGTATGAAACGGTTATATGAGTGATACTCATTTTCATAGTCATGGAATATATAACCAATAGTGTTTTATTTTATTTTATTGTCCGTGATGGGTTTATTTTGGAAATAAAAAGATTGTTGGTATTTTTTATAGGGTTTCTCAACCCCATTTTTTGAGTGGGAAAAATTGTGATGGGGTGTGGGGAGATATTCCACATCGAATACCATTAGTTTTGGTTCTTTATATAACTACGACATTATTATTTTTTTAATTACAACAACATTTTGTTAGCGGTAAATATAATTTTCTCTAAAAATATGTTTGATAATTTATTAGATTTTAGTTTTATACCACTAACTTGAAACATATATTACACCATGTTATCACGTGATGCTCATCAATGTTTCATAAGTGTATCTTAACCATCTTAATCTAGAAATGATTTCATCCTTGATATATTGTTCTCCACTCCTATTTCACCAATTTCTTATTTAGCTCATTCATATCAAAGCATTTGGTTGACAATTTCTTCCTTATTTTATATGTAATTCATTTTTATAGACTCAGGTTTTTTTTGTTCAGTAGTTAGGTGGGTTCCCATCAATTTTAATGGTGCTTGGTCATTGGTTTCTTTTATACTTTCGTAGTGAAAATTGAAGAATTAATTAAATATGATATTGGAGGCTTATCCATTATTTTTTATTACAGAATGTTGATTATTAATTATTTTTATTTCATTAAGTGGATATTTAAATAATCCTAACAAAATATAATAACCTAGTTAAATAAATTAAAAGGAAAAAATAGATATTAAAAAGTTATTTACCTAATTCTATATTATTCTTCGTATTTTTATACTTTATTATAAATTTTTATATTATATAAAACATTTTATGATTCCCTTGAGATGTTATGATCAACTATTTTAATTTTTCAATTAGATAATGTTAGAAAACAAATTTGGACTCTAGAATTTCATTGAGAATTTAAAATATAAGAATTAATAGTAACAGATTTTTAGTCTATTTTATATTGTATTTTCTATCATTTACTACGTTAATATGGGTCAATTTTTAGATATTATGTTTTGGGATATTAGTTTTATATGTATGTTTGTAACATATATTTTTTCTTTGATGCTTTGGTATTTGATAGAAATAGTTGTGTCTAGGGTTATTCAATAATGAATTTAATTTCAATGGGGTTATGTTCTTGTGGCCTAGTAGAATTGAATACTATTATAATATATGATTTTTATAATAGGATAATGGTATATAATTCTTTAAGAGTGAATTTTAACGAAATAATGATGGGTGGGATGGATGTGATTAAAAAATTACAAAAATGGTGGGATAAATTTCAAATATAGATTATCAATTCGTTGAATTTAATAGTAGTTAAATAAAATAAATAGTAGTTGGGAATATTTTGGGACTAAATAAATTAACTATTTTATTAAATGATCCAATTAAATTATATTTAATGAATTAAATGATATATGTCGTGAAATGGGATTATTATAGAATTATTACATATGTTTGTGTTGATGGATGGGGTTGGTTATATTATAGTTGTTTCTAGAATTGTCGATGTTTAGTTTTAGAATCCATATGGTGTTATGGGTTATAGATTATGTTGCTGATTTTACCCTACAGTTTTAATTTTTTAAAATTAAATTCAATATATTTTATTATGGTTTCTTATAAACCACCACCTATGTTGGATATCATGGGAGACACCCACATGGGGTTTGGTTCTTGTTATTTTCTACAGAATATATGTTGGTGAGGGGATAGAAAGTTTACTACTTCATCTTCTATACTCTCCCTTAGATATTTTTTTGTGACATGATGTTTGACAATAAGTATATTCATGTAATACCCCGTGATTTTATAAGATATATTCTTTTAAATTTTTATATCTTTTGGTGTACCCTACACCAAGATTATCTTGTGGAATACACAACAATGTATTAGCTTGCAGTATACGCAACACTAATCTTGCATCGTGTTCCGCACAATTTCAAGGTGGTTTCATAGTAGTTATTATACACAACATTTATAGTATATATATATAATTTATAAATGAAATATGGTTGGATTTTGTTATACGCCACAACAAAGAGGTCTTGCACTACATGCAACCCTGACATGGCTTGCATTACAGGCAATCTCGACCTTCCTTAATAACATGTGTTGTATGCAATATCGGGGTTCACTAAACAACGATATATGGTTATAATATTATTATAATCTAGCCTTTATGAATAGTATTAACTACATTTTGAAATTTATAACATTATTATTCATTTTAAACATTTTCTAGAACATGATATTAGAACAAAGTAAAATTTTTAGGTAAAATAAATATTTTTCAAAAAATTTAGTTTTTCCACATTTTGATGGTGCACTGACATTAAATTTAATTTTTTATATTTTTATAAGTTTAATTTTTCAAAATAAAATTCTTCTTTTGAATCAGTATATAAAAATTTACTTTGGATAAAATTTTGATATTTTTCTGATAAGATTCTTATTTTGATGAATAGTAATAATACGCTAAATTAAAATTAAAAACAAATATTTTCAGTGAGATAATTAATATGGATGAATTATAATATTTAACGGATTTAATGTATAAATAGAAAAAAAATACAATTTAATACAATGTATGTCATTAGCATTGATTTTACATTGAATTCATAGGTAAAATCATTTCAATCTTTTGTAATGTTTTATCTGTTAAAACACATTTTCATAACAACAGGATTAATTTTAAATTAATTTCTGAAACTTTTGTGACATGAATTATAAAAAATTGATTCCATGTTTGAAATCATTAGGTCTGAAATATGTTAATAGGCTACTTTTTATTTTTTTCCACTATGAATAGTAACTACTGTAAATTTTATTTACAATAGTTAAAGGTAAATCGGGTAATTGGGGGTAAATATAATATCATAAAATTATCCTAACACTAGGTTTAATATAATTGGATGATTATATTTATTCATATGGCATATTTCGGTCGAAATTGAATCCATTGGAACCCACTTGGATGTGATTAAGACCTTTAATTTATTTTATTTAAAATAAAGTGAAATATGTCACACTCAAACTTTAAATATTAAACTATTTTTAATATAATGTTATACATAATATAAATTCGATTATAAATACTAATTTTAAAGATAAAATGTTTTTATTTATCAGGGTAATTTATTTATAATTTTTAAGAATTATTTATTTACTTTATTAGCTTATACATTAATGACACAGAAATTATTTATTTAGTAAAAAATCAACAATATAGTTTTTATTGAAATAATAATACACAAAAAGGCCCAAAAACCTGACCAGGACATATAGGTAGTGTATATATGAACCCTAATCATCCAATGGCCAAATTGGTGACCATTTGGATTCTTATAAAAAATCTTATGACACTTATATTATTTTATTTTGAATGATTCCAAAGTTGTCACATTCATAATTTAATAAATATAACTATTTACATGTTGTGATTTTAAGATGATAAATTCTAGAAGTATTATTTTATAATCTATGTGATATATATTCTTTATAGGATTTTATTTTTTATTTTTATTCAAAAAATAAGTATATTAAATAATTATACAAAAAAGTTGTACTAATTATTTTATTAAGAGATATACCAAATAAATGGTTTTAAAAATATTAAAATAAATATTATATTAACTATTTAATGTGCTCCAAAAATTTTATAGACAAATATTACATTGTTAGAAATATATTAAATATTTTGGTTAGAATATATCCTCTGTGTGGCTTTTATTTTAACTAAAATAAATCAATAATGTCAAAATTGACACTATTTTTATTTTATTATAATATCATATTATAAAATTGATTTAAAATCACAAAAATATTTAAAAATTATAAATTGTAATTTATATGGTCGAAAATATCAAAAATTATCCAATTATAGACAATTTAAAACACATAAGTAATTATTTATGACAACTTAAAAATTAGAAACTTATTACCTCAAATAAAATTAAATAGATTAAATAAGGATAAATAAAGTTGATAGTGTTTAAAATAAATTCCCAAAATGTCTAAATTTTATTGGTTGATGATATTACAACCCTATATTATCTAATATTCTGATTTGAGACATTTTTGGAGGTTTTTAACTGATTTTGAATTTATTATAAATTAATATTTCTTATGTTAACAAAGGTGCCCCTCACCTCTATTATAAAAAGGTCACAACTTCCCTCTTCTCTTCACACCATTTTTATCCTTGATTCTAGGCCAAACACTTCCAATTACACTTCTCAACCGCTCTAGGTATATTCTTGAGGTTCTGGTCTTCTCAAAACACCAACTCCAGTGCCCTAAGAAGATGTTTAAAGGAGGTGCGTCGAGGAAGAGGTAATCTCTTCTAACGACTCTTTCAAGTTTCATTCTTCTAATAATTCCTCTTATTTAGTTGTTTCATTATAAATTAATAAAATAAGTATTACTTATATACTTATATGTTATTATATATATGAAACAACTCTATTTCACCTTCTATCCATCCTACAGAAAAAGAAATCACTGCGCGTGCGTACGTACGGAATATCGTCTCCACGCTATGGTGTAATCTGTTTTCCACCACCACCTTGCTTGGATGGCTATAATTGTGTAAATAATAACTATATATTATTATTATAATATCATAAAAATTCTATGATATTATATCATCCACTCCAATTCTATTTAATAAATATGGAAATGATATCATCGCTCGTGCGTATGTACAGATTACCGTCTCCACGACGCTATGAGATTGATTTCCATGTTAACAATTCAAGAATGATTATAAAGTATATATAATAAGTATTCAAGAAATATATGACATATTAATGATACTGTATTTATTTATATGTTATTTACTTGCATCTATTATATTTAATAAGAAAACGGAAACTACGTTTATGTGTACGTAAGGCCTACCGTCTCCATGAACGGTGAATTTCTTTCAATTTATCGATCTATTATATATATGTATATTAGGAATATATATTATATATAAATCATGTTTTATATTCTGGAATTGAGTAATCCTGATCTATGTAATCATATGAATAATTACAAGTCAAAACATGGATGATAAATACATGATTTTACCCAAAACATTGCTTTAACATGGAATTGACAAATGAACGGATAATATAAAGTTGTAAGTGAATCATATATGATATCATAAATATTATTATGGTTTTGTTAAAAGTAAATAATATGTTTAAACCCACTATATATGAGTCTCGGACACATACAAAATAAATTGGACAAAAGGTAAGGGATAACATTTCTAATCTCGTTTTTATCTGAGATTGTTTATTCGTAAATATTTACTAGTGTTATATTTATCATCCATGTCGAATTTTTCTAAAAAAAATTCATGTATGATTAATGTCATTTTACTCATTTTTTATTTTACCCCATGGTATGGAAGGAATCTTTATTTTTATTACCCTAAGAGGTACTTTTTGAATTTTTCGGCAAAAGTACGAGGAGATTGTTTTTTTAACTTATACGGTATGAATGGGTTTTCACATTTTTATAATGCCTTATTTCCAGGAATATTACTATATATGATTTCTTGATAATTATCAAAAAAAATTATTTTATTTTAAAATTGAACGGCATGTTGAGAAAATAAAATTATTTTGATGAAAAAGTATATTTTCATCAAGAATTCATTTCAAGTGTTTTGTGACAACTATTTACTTTCTATGATTAAATTATTTAGTTTGATTATGTTTCAAGTATAATGTCTCTATGATTTACAAGGTTTCACTTTTATTATGATGAAATGATATCCATTTGTTTTATATGGATTACATTATGATGGGATGATGTTTATGAAACCCATTTTATTCTTTGGGTTATGATGAATGATTTATGTTTATGTTGTGGCACAAGTAAGAATTATTTAATAATGAGATGGGTGGGACCTATATATCCTTCCAATGCATTGGGTAAAGATTTATATCTCATGAAATAGACATGGATAGAATGGAAAGTTAATTTGGTTCAGTGTTATAGTACTGGAACGAGGAGTGAACTCGATTCCGAAAGGGACTTTGTCAACTAAGATGGTCTTGGCATCCATGCCTTGGCTACTATGGAAATCTTATCATGTGATTAATGGTTCCCCGCAATTACATGATTTATTCCCATGCTATTTTATGATTATTGATGTTCCATTATGATCTATTCCTTACGTACCACCATGTTTTATGTCATTTCTCAAGATTTTGATGTTTAACTATTATGTTCATGTTTTTAAGTTCAAATGTATATGGTTTTTTTGCTTACCCTTACTGAGAATTTAATCTCACCCATTATATTTGTTCTTTTCCCTAGGATATAAATAAAGGTTTTAGGTAAGAAAACAAAAGGGGAAGATGATTATGGGAGATGTTGAAGATCTTTCACCATAATTAGAATATTATGTTCTGAGTTTCCAATGACAATAAACTATTATGATCCTTGAGTGTTGGTTTTTGTTATGTGTTATGTATTCCGAAAAAGTAATGTAATGTCCATGTACGTCATTTTTGGGGTCACTACAGTTGGTATCAGAGCAAATGTTTAGTCAACCTTTGGAAACTAGGATGCGGAAACTTTAGCGATATCCCTAGAGATATTTCTATGGTATGTGTAGGGATGTACCTAAGGTTATGTAAAAGTTTATATTATAAGCCTAGAATTACGGTAACGATCATAGAATTAAAACTATGTTTTTTGAGATTGAATGTACCCCCACTTGATTATGTTGTTTTGCATCTCATACTATTATTTTTGGGATTTTAGAAATGGAATGAAATAAGAGGATTGATGTTAATGGTGAATATGATGGACAATGGAATGATATTCTTCATGAGCAACAAAATGAAACGGGATTTGGATGTCTAAACATCATTGTTATTCCTAATCATCAATCACATAATATGATCAATAATCTCAACTTTGGTAAGTTTCCTGGCTCAGCTAATAAGAGAAAGATGGAGTTTCATGATGATTATAGAGGAAAGAAAGTTCATTTTCCCTCATGTAAATCATGTGGGTAAAGGTATCAAGGTGAATGTTTCAAAGGAAATGGAAGATACTTTGGGTGTGGAAAATAAATATACAAAGCCAGTAAATGCAAAGGAAAAGGTTCAGTTCACTCCATAGACAAGGATAATGTTATTGCTAAGACATCAACAGTAGTTAAATGTTTTAAATGTGGAATGTATGGGCATTATGCAAACCAATTCCCTAAGGTAAATTCTCATGAAGAGATTCATCATGGTCGTATGGGTAGTATTTATGTTAATGGTGATGAAGAGACTACAAATGATATATGAGATGAAAGAAGTGTTGAGGAATATAATGACGAAGCTCAGTCAATGGCTTAATAAGGTAGTGGAATGATTGTATGTTTATCAAGATTTATGTTGTATAGGTAATTTCATGGTACTTTGGAATAAAGAAACATTTAATGATTGTTACACTATTGTTTTTCAAAAATTATTTGAATGTATATATTGAATGGTACTGGTAAACATGAAAGGTTATTCAGATATTTTTGGAAAGAAGATGATATGCACACAATGAAGGGATAAAGATACAATGAAATGTTTGACAGTATTAATGATCTCATGAATGATATAAGGACAGAGTTATATCATGATTTGAGTATATAGAAATTTTGGGATTTTGGTATGTGGAATGTGTTATCTTTTGATAGTCTTCATGATTTCACTAATGTTCGATTTGTATTCGTTTTTTCAAGAGAATACATGATTATGGTATTCAAAAATTTTGAATTGACCAAAAAGATATATCTTTTGATATATGAGAGATAAATGATGGTATTCACATGCTTGGTTGATGACATTTCTAGTAATGGTTTTATTTATACTATGTGCTTGGATAGATGTATTTTGGAAAAGCCAAATGATTTGAAATGGATTATGTTGGACATAAGATAAGATTGTTTAAGGATAGACCTTTTTTCGATATTATTTCTAGAATATTATAAAAGTGTAGTTTTAGAAAAAGGAAAACCTATTGGACGGGCGACAACCCGTCGTGTCGGACATGGCTATGGGAATAGAACCCACAACCGAAGTGTGATAGGCCTTTATCGCGTACCACTAGCCTATAAGAAGTCCCTGGTTAGTAGAAACTAGTTTTATGTTTTAAGCGGTATGATAGATGAAGTATAAGTCCATTTTTTAGAATCATATATGATTAACCTCACCATAGATTGATTTATGTTTATTTGATAACTTTTTCTACCCTTTTGATTGAGACAGATGTAATGACCCATCATTCTATCACATGATCTATTAACACTTCAAGAATGACAAATTCAACTTCATTTCATTAAGAGATGAAGTGGAAATTGTTCCAGGCATGAAAAATGGTAGGATTATACCAAAATAAAGTAAGTAATTATTCTAATTAAAATTCTTGAACTTTAGGGAAATGATCTTGAAAACAAAAAATGGTGTCTTATTGTTCTCATATATGATGAATCAGATGATACCTTAGATCATCACAAATTTGTGACTTTGTGACTGTTGAATTTTTCATATGCATGTTCTCTACCACTCTCCACCGGAATATGATGGTTAGATTTCTCTTTCATATCCATATTTTCAGCTGTTTTATTTTATATGGAACCCTAGAGATTAGTTAATTTGGGTAACTGTTAGGTTTCATACATTATTTTTTAATGATTATTTTTGGTATTCCTTTTTACAATGTGGGTTTCTTTGAAAGAAACTCTCATCTAATAAACCATTTATAACCCTGAAGAATTTCGAGGGAGAAATTCATTTTAAGGGGGGGAATGTAATACCCCGAGATTTTATAAGATATATTCTTTATAATTTTATATCTTCTGTTTTACGCTACACCATGATTATCTTGCGGTATACGCAACACTGTATTAGCTTGCAGTATACGCAACACTAATCTTAGATCGTGTTACACACAATTTTAAGTTTGTTTAACAGTAGTTATTCTACGCAACATTATGTGTATATATATATACAATTTATAAATGAAATATGGTTGGATTTTTTTATATGAAACAACAACTAAGTCTTTCACGACACGCAACACTGACTTGGCTTGCAGTACCCGCAATCGTGGCCTTCTCCAATAACGTGTGTTGTACGCAACACCGGGGTTCACTAAACAACGATATATGGATATAATATTATTATAAACTAGAAGTAATGAATATTATTAACTAAGATTTTAATTTTATAAAATTATGATTCATCTTAAACATTTTCTAGAACATGGTATGAGAACAAAATAAATTTTTCAGGTAAAATAAGTATTTTTAAAAAAATGCAGTCTTGCCACCTTTGGATGGCCCAGAGATATTAAATTCAGTTTTTGTCATGTTTATAAGTAAAATTTGGAAAAATAAAATTCTTCTTTTGAATAAGGATATAAAAATTTACTTTGGATAAGTTTTTGATATTTTTCTGATAAGATTCTTATTTTGATGATTAGTAAAAATACACTAAATTTTAATTTAAAACAATTATTTTCATTGAGATATTTTATATGGTTTAATTATAATATTGAATGATTTTAAAGTATAAATAGAATATATTTTTACCATTTAATATAACGTATGTCATTAGCATTGATTTTACATTGAATTCATAGGAAAAATCATTTCAATGTTTTGCAATGTTTTAACATTGAAAAAATCATTTTCTTTACAATGGGATTAATTTTATATTAATTTCAGACACTTCTATGATTTTAATTAGGAAAAATGGATTTCGTATTTTTAATCAATTGGTCCAAACAATGTTAATAGGCTATTTTTAATTTTTGGGCCCAATGAATAGTAACTACGGTAAATTTTAGTTACCATAGTTAAAGGTAAATCAGTTAATTGGGGGTAATTATAATATTATAAAATTACCCTAACAATTGTATTAATATAATTGGATGATTATATTTAGTTCTATGACATATCTTGGTGGAAATTGAATCCATTGGACCCACTTTGATGTGCTTAAGACCTTTAATTTATTTTATTTAAAAGAAAGTGAAATATGTCTCACTCAAACATTAATAATTAAACTAATTTTAATATAAGGCAATACAGAATATATATTTGGTTAAAAATACTCATTTGAAATATATAGTGTTTTTATTTTTCAGGGTAATTTATTTTTAACTTTTAATAATTATTTAATTACCTTATTATCTTATACATTAATGACGCATAAATTAATTATTTAGTGAAAAATCAATATTATATTTGTTATTGAAATAATAATACATATAAAAAGGCCCTAAACCTAAACAAGACTTATTGGTAGTGTATATATAAACCCTAATCATCCAATGGCCGAATTGGAGACCATTTAAATCCTAATAAAGAAAATTATGACACGTATATTATTTTATTTTTAATGATTCTAAACTTGTCACCTTCATAATTAAATAAATATAACTGTTTACATGTTATGATTTTAAGATGATAAATTCAAGTAAATGTATTATTATAAAATTTATGAGATTTAACTTCAACATAGTATTTAATTTTTTATTCTTATGCAAACAAATTTGTATATTAAATAATTATACAAAAATGGTGTACTAATTATTATATTAAGAGATATACCAAATAAATGGTTTTAAAAATATTAAAATAAATATTATATGAACTATTTAATGTTCTCCACTAATTTTCTAGACACATTTGACATGTTAGAAATCTATTTAATATTTTGGTTAGAATATATCCTCTGTGTGGCTTATATTTAAATTAAAATAAATGAATAATGTCAAAACTGGCACTATTGTTATTTAATAAAAATAACATATTATAAAATTGGTTAAAAATCACAAAAAGATTTAAATTTTATAAATTTAAATTTATATGGTCTAAAATTTCATAAAGTATCCAATTATGGAAAATTAATAACACATAAGTGATTATTTTTAACAATTTAAAAATTAGAATCTTATTACCACAAATACAATTAAATAGATTAAATAATGATAAATAAAGTTGATAATGTTAAAAATAAAGTACCAACATGTCTAAACTTTATTGGACGATTATATTACAACCCTATATCATCTTATATTATGAATTTAGACAATTTTGGTGGTTTTTATGTGAGTTTTAATTTATTATAAATTAATATTTCTTATGTTACCAATGGTTCCCCTCTCCTCCCATATAAAAGGGCACCCCTTCCCTCTTCTCTTCACACCATTTTGAGCCTTGAAGATCAGACAACCCCTGAAAATAACTCTTATAAAACTCTCTAGTTATATAATATAGGTTCTTCTCTTCTCAAAAGACCAACTCTAGTGCCCTAAGAAGAAGTTTAAAGAAGGTGCGTCGAGGAAGAGGTAATCTCTTCTACTGACTCTTTCATGTTTCTTTCTTCTTCGACATTCTCTTATTTAGTTGTTTAATTATAAATTAATAACATCATTTTTAATTATATACTAATATGTTATTATAAATATTAATCAACCCTATTTCATGTGCTATCCATCCTACGGAAAACAAAATCACCGCGCGTGTGTACGTACGGAATACCATCTCAACGCTGTGGTGTAATATGTTTTCCACCGCCACCTTACTTGGATGGGTATAATGGTGTAAATAATAACTATATATTATTATTATACCATAATACTAATTCTATTACACTATATCATCCAATCCAATTCCATTCAATAAATATGGGAACGATATCATCGCCCGTGCATATGTACGGATTAACGTCTCCATGACGCGATGATATTCATTTTCCAGGATAATAATTCAAGAAAGATTATAAAGTAGATATAATAAGTAATTAGTAAATATATGACATATTAATGATACTCTATTTATTAATATTTTATTTACTTACATCTATTAAATTTAATAAGGAAACAAAATCAGTGTTCATGTGTTCGTACGACCTATCGTCTCCATGAATGGTGTAATTATTTTCATTTTTCGATCTATTATATATATATATATGTATATTCTGAATATATATTATATATAAATCATATTTTATATTATGGAATTAATTAATCATGATCTAAGTAATCATATGAATAATTACAAGTCAAAACATGGATGATAAATGAAACGATTTTACCCAAAACACTTCTTTAACATGGAATTGACAAATTAACGCATAATATAAATTTGTAAGTGAATCATATATGATATCATAAATATTATTATGGTTCTGTTTCAAGTTAAAAATCTGTTTAAACCCACTATATAGCAGTCTCGGACATATACGGAATAAATTGGACAAAAGGTAAGGGATTACTTTTCCAATCTCATCTTTATCCGAGATTGTTTATTTGTCTGTATTTAGTGGGGTTATATTAATCATCCATGACCATGTTTTCTATAAAAATTTCATGTAGTTTTAAATTCCTTTTTACTCATTTTTACATGTACCCCGTGGTATGGAAGGAATCTTTCTTTTTTTTTACCCTATGAGGTACTTTTTGAATTTTTCGGCAAAAGTAGTAGGAGAATGTTTTTTTAAGTTATATGGAATGAAAAGGTGTTTACATATTTATAACACATTATTTCAATGAAGATTACTTTCCAAGATTTCATGATAATTTTAAAAAAATTGTTTTCTTTTAAAACTTCACGACATGTTGTGAAAAGAAAATGATTTTGAAGAAGAAAGGATATTTTCCTCAAGAATTCATTTCAAGTGTTTTGTAAAAAACAATTTTCCATCTTAGATGAAAATATTTATTATGACTATGTTTAAATTATAATGTAACTATGATTTACATGGTTTCATTATTATTATGATGAAATTATATCCATTTGTTTTATATGGATTACGTTATGATGGGATAATGTTTATGAAACCCATTTTATTCATTGGGTTCTGATGAAGGATATATGTTTATGTTATGGCACAAGTACAAATGATTTAATTATGAGAAGGGTGGGACCTATATCTCCCTCAAATTCATTGGGTAAATATTTATATTTCATGAGATATACATGTTTGGAACGGTAAGTTAATCCAGTTTAGTGTTATAGGACTGGAACGAGGAGTGAACTCGATTCAGAAAGGGACATTTTCCACTAAGATGGTCTTGGAAGAAATGCCTTGGCTACTGTGGATATCATATAATGTGCTTAATGGTTTTCCACAATTACATGATTTATTCATATTATATTTTATGATGATTGATTTTCCATTATGATCTATGCCTTACATACTGCTATGTTTTTTGTCATTGCTCATGATTTTGATGTTTAAACATTATGTTCATGTTTTTAATTTCAAATGTATATAGTTTATTTTATTTTCTCCATGATTACCCTCACTGATCATTTGAGCTCACCCTTTATATGTTTTGTTTTCCCCAAGATATAAAGAAATGTTTGAGGTAAGAAAACAAAAGGGGAAGATCAGTATGAGAGATTTTGGAGAACTTTCACCATGATTAGAAGATTATGTTTTCAGTTTCCAAAGACTCTAAACTACTATGGTCCTTGTCTATTGGTTTTTGTTATATATTAAGTATTCCACAAAATAAATTTAATGCCCATGTACGCCACGTTTGGGGTCTCTACAATTCATATAAATTTAGATGCCTTTTTTTATTATGTAATGCATTGGTATAAATGTATATGTGTTGCTTGGTTGATGCATTGTTGGGGATGTGCATGGTTATAGGAGGGAATGGGGCTTATTTCCTTCATGATCATTATACCCTACTGTGATGAGGTTCAGATATATGATTGTGGTGGGTTTTTAGTTATTATGTGTCTCTTGTTATGTGGTGTAATATGGTGGTGGATATGTGATGATGATTATTATTATTATTATTATTATGATATGGTTATGGTATGTAGTTTATGATTATGTTTGGGTAATTTATATTTGATGAAGTGACTACCGAATGGAGGGAACGATCATTTCATTTCCCATTGGGGTGTGATAGAGGAAAACTAATTGGAATTTGGTATTGGAAAAAAATCATGACAAATATTTTTTTTATTTTATATTATTAAACTGGGATGTGATATTCGATGAGGGAGCCTTATATATGTTGGAAAATAGTTTACCTAGAATAATTGAATTCTAGTATTACATTTTTCATTGAGGCATTAATATGCTTCTTCCATTTTTATGTTTTTTGGATAATCATTTAGAGTATATTTTTATATTGACCCCTATATAATATATATATATAGGGTATTTAAAATTTTTTTGGTTCCTTAATTAATAATTTGTATATTGAGGCTTGTAGTTTTTCTTGGGGTCCATATAATAAGAGATTCCAAGAGGGTTTTTTGGGGTCCTTTTTTATATATGACATTTAAATTTATTTTGGATCATGATTTAATTTAGTATTATGTTTATTAATGGTTTTTTTCTTTATGATTATTAAATATATGGGGTTAATTCCTCCCATTTTTTATTCTATACCCTCAGTGCTAGTCATCATCTAATAGAATATTGTTGGCATGATTCTGATGTCACATTCATCTTCACTACAATCAAAGAAGTGATTTCTAGTATGGAATGGTCCTTAATATATCAGTTACATAATGTTTCAATATTTGTTCACTTTATAACTTAATTGGGTTCAAACAAACTCATTACTAGAATATCTTGATACATAATAAGTTTTGTACAATGAATAGATCATTGGTCTGTCCATATACATGAGGATCCATTCAGAGAGGACATGAATCACACATCATACAACAATGGTCATAATCTCATCATTTAAATTCACATTTTGAATAAATATAAACCTCTTATTTTAACCACTATATGCTGAAAAATATATTTAAGGACCGTGTTGGAATTAGTGGATAATATGTTCTCTCACCACTTGATACATTTACACCACCAAATCCTCAACTGAAACCAACTCACTAGTAGGTTATTGTGCATGTTTTAGGAGGTTCCTTGTTCAAATTATTATTTCCCTCATGGTTGTATAGACATGAAATAGATCCATATTTATCCATGTATAATCTATCCTTATCCCAAATATAGGTTGAAACACTACTATGAATATTTCAACTACAAATTCTCTATCAAGTACTCCACTGTATGTCGGGTTTCATCGTAGAAAACACCCATCTTGAACCCATTCCCCAAAATATTTTCTCAACCTAAAAATTCAATAAAATTTTGTAACACCCCAACCCCAGTTACCCAGGGTTGGTGCATTATTTTAATACATTGGCATGATTACAAGTAATCAAGTCCCTAAGGACAGATCAGTTTAGAAGTCTTGGAAAATAGATTACATACATTAATGTTACATTACCCAATAGAAAATAAAACACAACACAAATAATCCTTTGAGGATGCCATTAATCCCGAAGCATAACCATGCTTATCAATCATAATACACTTCTTTAAATCCTTGGAAAATAAATCATAAGGAAGGGGTGAGCTCAAAAGCTCAGTAAGTGTAAATAATTTAGCGGAAGCTATAAATATTTTAGGAAATATTTGTGAAAAAAACAACATCCTTTTTAATCATAAAATTTAACATAATATGGAAAATTTAAATCAATTCTTACCATATTAACATGCACATGGATATTCAACTAGTCAAATAATCACATGTAATAACTAATTTCACAATGAGGGAATGCCTAATACTGGACATCATTACCACACAGTCATGGCCTCGTGCCAAGACTACGAAACAATTTTGTCAAGGCTTTGTTCCAAGAGACTAGTTTGTCTCATGAGACCTACTGATGCATCGAAGAGCTATAGTGGGATCCTCTCGTCACTTACTAAGTCCAATGCATTCCTCATATGAATAGTGGAAACATAACATAAACATTCGTATTACAAAAAGCATACGAAATGTCTATACATTAACCATAAACCATGAATGGTATAAAAATAGAACATCCAATGTCAAACATATCATATATCATTCAATACAATATGGAATACTGTATTATAATAAATCAACCTCAATCAAAAATAATATGTAGTAAAGGATGCTAACATAGTTGAAAATGATGAGTAAAACTTTTTCAGAGAAATATCCTTTTTGCAAAATCATTTAAAAGTCACACAATTATAAATGATGTAATTTTAAAATAGATTTTTGAATCAAATTGTCCCATACCACTTTGAAGCTTTTGAAAAGAATTATCATTTCAAATCATTCATGTCCATATAATTAAATCCTTAGAAATCATTTTGAAAACATGGACATTAATAAAAAATGATTTATAAATATAAATATTAGAAACATTTAAAATTATGACCTTGATAAAGAGTACATTTAAAAAATACATAAAATATTCATTTTGAAATCATTCTTAGGAAAAAAGGACATGGATGATATAAATGTCCTAGGAAATACTTAAACATAAACAATCTCAGATAATAATGAGATTGGGGAATTAACCCTTACAGTGATCATTCCTTTAGTAGAGGGTAAGTTTATCCTAATGTCTGATGTTCATATCATGTTATTAAATTATATGAGAACCATATTAATATTTTAGATATCATACATGATTCATTTATGAATTTATACTACCCATTTAATAATAATTTCCATGTTAAATTAACATTTCGGGTAATAATCGTATTCTTTATCGTATGTGTTTTAACTTGTTACACTTGAATATATCACTTAGATCAAGATTTAAATAATTCAATAATATAAAACATTATTTTTATACCATATATATTTAGAAAATAAATATTTATAATAGACATATATATGAAATGAAAAACACCGTTTATGGATACGGTAGTTCGTACGCACGCATAAATGATGTTTCCATTTTCATATCGTATTGAACGGAACTAAGTAAATATGATATATGTAAGTACATATAGATATATATATATATCTCTCCAGTAGAATTATTATTTCAATATTAAAAACTTATTATTAATATATATTTTTATAATCATCGATAAATGGTGAACGTGAAAATGAATCTCATCGCGTCGTGGAGACGGTAATCCGTACGTATGCACGGGCGACAATATCATTTCTTTCATGGTGTGGAATGGGATGGTATATTAATTTTAAAGAGACATTATCATGTAATTTCTATTATTTGTATACATATTTCTCATCATTATACCCATCCAAATAACTTACTGTTGAATAAGAAATTATACCACGACGTGGAGACGGTAAGCCGTGCGTACGCACGCATGGTGACATTATCATTCATAAGATGGATAGAATAATGAATATAGTTGTTCCATATTTATAATAACATCAAAGTATTTATAAGATACTTAAGTTCTTATTTTATAATGGAAACAACAAAGAAAGAGTATGTGGAAGAATAAGAGAACTTGAAAGAGGGTGGTGAAATCATTACCATTTTTTGGGTTCTTCCTTTTTATTTTATCAAAAGGGCTCCTTAAGTTAGCTTTCTGATCAAACTTAGTATCTAGGATCAATTTAGAGAAGTTTTTAGGATATTTGGGCAGAGGTTGGCCGAGCCAAATGGCTTTGGAGGTGTGAATTTGTGAGAAGGGGAAGTGGCCTTTTATAAGAGGGGTGTGGGTCAATTTAGGAAAACATTAAAGTATTAATTTATTATACAATCATATTAGGTTTATAATGGTTCAAAAGGAATTTATTTAGATCCTTAGGTGGTTATGGGTCTACATCATCTCAACCAATATGTTTTTGACAATTTTAGGTTACCATTTTAACATTATCTTTTAGATTTAACTCTTAGGTAAATAGTTTAACGTTTACTGTATCTTCTTGTATTCTTACTCTATATTGTTAATAAACATACTCTAAACATACAAGAGAACCTCATGTGGCTCATTAATGACATATATAATATTATTTAAGCCCTTTGGCAAAACCTTACATATTTAGGAATATTATATCAGCCAATAATATTGTATTTGTTTTAAATATTAATTTATGTCAATTTTGACACTATTTTGTATTTTCTTTTTTTGAATGTCATCACAACTTGATAAAACTGAACAAGATACATTGAAACATCCCTAATTCACCAATACAATTCGTGAGTTTAATAGAAACTTTGAAATTATATTTATATAAATATTTATAATATAATTTATTTGATTCTTTCATGAATAATGTAAGTACTGCATCATCATTGTGTCATAAGTAAATTTATTATTTAAATTCTAAAAATTATAAATAAATACCACGATGTAGGAATTTTTTTTATATTTATATTTAATATTTATAGTCAAAAATATTACTTATATAACACTATTTAAAAATTAATTACTGAAATGATCTTGTTTATGTCATTTTTGACATTACATTAAATTAATTAATCTAAAATGATACTATCATTCATAAGTGACTCCATCGAGTCCCAAAATCGACCCAAAGATTCCAATGGTCTTCCATTACTCATCCAATAAGGTTAGTACATGTGTTAATGTAATTTTGAATTATTACAATATTCTTTTTACCTTGAATTACCCTATTTACCTTTAACTGCGGTAAATAAAAGTAAAAATTTACTACTCACGAGCAATTATTTTTATCTTACTGAAAGAAATGTTACTCCTTTATATTTACCTTGTCTCTAAAATTTCCAAAATTCAACTCACAGAAGCGGTAAAATTATGTTTTATGTACATTTTCAAATTCTTATAGGAGGTGGGTAAATGACCGTGAAGAGTTCAATAAAATTTTTATATATCTAAAATTATTATAAACTAACTCCATTGTATTACAATGAACATATATATGTATTATGTATATATTTTGACATAAATTTATCTAAAAAAATAAATAATTATTTATGTAAAAAATTGGTTTTAACCAATTACTCAGTGTTTTCACTATTCATCAAAAATTGATGTTTCTCAGAAAAATTCCAAAAATTAGGCCTATGATATATTTTATATTATGAATTCAAAAATGATTTCTATTTTACCAAATTCAAAACATATAAGTTTCATTAGTTATTTTAAAAATTAATTTCTGTTGTCAAAATAAATAGTGTGTTTTTAAGAAATAATAAATATCAAAAGATTGACACTTGCTTATGTACAGTTTAAATGTGAAATTATGTCCAATGACCAACATTAGATTAAATGTTAAAAATATAATATAATTATACTTTAAAATCACCCAAATGAATAATTTATCACTAGTAATTATTTTGATTAAAAAAGTTGTTTTTAATTTAAATTTATTAATTTTCACTATTCATCAAAATATGAAAGTTATAAGAAAAGTACCAAAAATTCACCCTAAGATAATTTTGATACTCCAAATCCAAAAATGAAGTTCATTTCGAATGATCAAATGTATTAAATTTCAATAAGTGGGTATTAATATTCTTAACGACTAGTTTGATTAGTTGTGGTCTGTGAGAACTCAAAGTTTCATATAACACACGCTATTGTATTATTCATAGAGAAGTGTACCGTAAAATCTTGGGGTGGTACATTCTCCCCTACTTCAATAAATTTCATCCTCATAGTTTATTCTCGGTATTGGTTACATGGGGTTGATATTTCAATATATCATAGTTTAAATTCCACATCGAAAAATGGATTAATGAGGCCTCTATTTAAAATAATGACCGGTAAGTATGAAGGTTACTGAAAATAATTCATACTAGGGTACCATGTAGGAAAACATGGATACGGTAGAGAAATATAACCATCAATATCTGATGGTGAGTGGTAGATAACATGGCTATAAAAAGGCTAAAAATCACAAAGCCATAAATTTGTGATGATCTAAGGTACCATCTAGGACAACATTTTTGTTCTGAGTTCCTTTTCTTAATGTTGAGGAATTTATTTATGATATTGGATAAGATCAAAAATAGATATACCTAATTTATAATTATAGTTTTATCCATTAATAAATTTCTACCACAGACTCATATTTCATTCAAATACATAATACAACTCAAAAATACTCTATTTATCCTAATTGTATTGGATTCCAAATATAATGAATTTATAATTCACATATCAGACCCTTAAAAAAGAAACTACAATATACCATCCAGGAACTTCATGTAGTCCAGTAGTAGGTGATAAATCCCAATCGCACTATGGTTGTGTGTTCGATTCGAGAATCTTTCTCCGACGCAACAGGTTGTCACACGGTCTACGTGTTGTCATTTTATAAAAATCCAACAATAACCTTTCAAACATAATCCATTCCAACATTTATAATTATCCAAAATACTACTATCCAAACACAAATTCCAAAATTTATAATGAATTTAAACACAATGAAGATCATTTTTTCAATTTAATAACATGTGAACACCTTCATCATGTATTATTTTAAAACATGGTAATATCCTGAATTACCATAAAACCTTATTGATTACATTCATTCTCCCTTATTTTTTATAGAATAATCAATATAATCATTCTATCCATAAATGTTGAAAACTCCAATAATGAATAATTATTAATATGTTTCAAGGTAGTCAACAATATCCAATATAATTATTCAAATCATCCATCTCATATTTCAAAATCACTACCTCATTATCGGGACCATATTGAGGATTACCTTTTTTGAAACATGTATTTTCCAAAAAGTGTAGCTTAATATTATGTCAATTTTATTAGAACCATATAATCTCATATCCTCAATAAAATAGTACTTCATTACAATCCTTATTTATTTTCGTAATTCATATAACCAGTATATTGTTGATACAACACTCAAATGAAATAATCATATAATAACAACATAAGAACACCAGTCATGCTTCTTCGTCTGAGGTAGTATCATCACTTGATTATTATCCAAAAGCATCATTTGGGGAATACTCTAATGATTTGGAAATTGGTTCGTGATGTGTCCCATCTTATTACAGATGAAGCATTGTATATTTGAATCCATTTTCTTACCCTTGCAATCACGTACTTGGTGTCCTTTTTCTCCACACTTATAATAAACTCCAATTCCCTTCAGGCATGTTCTTGGGTGTTTCTTCCCACAGTTATCACATATGGGAAAATTCTTGTTTTCCCTCTTCCCTTTAGACATCGGTCTCTCTACCATCATTTTCTTCTCTAGATTCCCTTTAAAGTCATAGGACTCAGAGAATTCGTTACTTATCATATTAGAACATGATATGATTTCTTCATATGATGATATTACGTGGGAGACTATTTCCCTTCAAAATTCTGGCTTATAACCATGAAAGATATGATCCTTCTTACTCTTTCTATCAAGCGTATTGTTGGAGTTCTCATTCATTCTTCTCGGTGCCATTTCTAAACAATGGCATACACTATATTAGTTTATGAATAGAAATACCTAATCCCAAACATGTAAAACACTTAACATACATTAAATAGTTTATGGATATAATCCATAATCATATAAATGTTTTCTTTAAGGAATTATATACTCATAAACCCATCATAATGGTTTGTAAAAAAAATGAAATTATACTAAGAATATCCCCTAGAGTGTCGTAAGCAAGAGTGCAGCAAGGCCTGTTGTCGTGAAACTGTTCCCATTCGAGCCTAGCTCAAAGTGGTGTTTTCGGGTTTTACCACTAGGTACATCTGTTCCAGAGCCGCCTCTAACAGCTCGTATCCAGACATGAATGTATTGCTCGGAAAACTCACAAAATCTCTACAATACCAGAATTCTAGGAAGTTCTCCTATAATAATCCCCAAAGTCTATCTTACGGTAATGTGCTATAATCATAGTTTATCTAAATATGGTTTCCACAGTTATTGCTAAACATCCTCTAAAAACAGCTATAACACCCCGACCCCAGTTACCCAAGGTCGATGCATTATTTTAATACATTGGCATGATTACAAGGAATCAAGTCCCGAAGGACCGATCAGTTTAGCAGTCTTGGAAAATAGATTACATACATGAACATTACATTACACATTATAAAATAAAACACAACACAAATGATCCTTTGAGAATTCCATTGATCCCCAAGATTAACCCTACTTATCAATCATAATACACTTCTTGGAATCCTGGGAAAATAAAACATAAGAAAGGGGTGAGCGTAAATGCTTAGTAAGCGTAAATAATTTAGCGGAAGCTATAAAATTTTAAGGAATGATTTGTGATAAATGAAACAGCCCTTGTAAACATAAACATTAACATAATATGGAAAAAATAAATCAAAAATTACCATATAAACATGCACATTGATATTCTACTAGTCGAATAATTACATGTAATAAGTAATTTCACAATGATGGAATGCCTAATACCAGACATCATTTCCACATAGTCAAGGCCTCGTACCAAGACTACAAATAAAATTTTTGTCAAGGCCTTATGCCAAGACACTAGTTTGTCTCATGAGACCTACCGATGCATTGAGGAGCTATAGCGGGTTCCTCCGGTCAATTACTAAGTCCACTGCATTCCTTATATGAATAGTTGAAACATAACATAATCATTTGTATTAAAACTAGCATATGAAATGTTAATACATTAACCAAAAATCATGAATGGTATAAAAATAGAACATCCAATGTCATACATATCATATCTCATTCAACAAAATTTTAAATATTGTATTATAAATAATAAACCTCAATCAAAAATAAAATCTCGTAAAGGATTTGGACATAGTTGAAATTGATTAGTAAAACTTTTTGAGAGAAATATACTTTTGTTAAAATCCTTTAAAAGTCACACATTTATAAATGATGTAATTTAAAAAATATTTTTGAATCAATGCATCACATACCACTTTGAATCTTTTGAAAATAATTATCATTTCAAAACATTCATGTCTATATAAATAAATCCTTAAAATTCATTTTGAAAACATGGACATTTATTAAAAATATTTAGAATGATAAATCATTAAAACATTTAAAATTATGATCTTGATAAAGAGTACTTTTCAAAAATCCTAAAAATATTCATTTTGAAATCATTTTTATGAAAAATGTTCATGGATGGTATAAATGTCATAGTAAACACACAAAAATAAACAATCTCAGATAATAATGAGATTGAGGAATTAACCCTTACCTTGAACATTCCTTTAGTAGATGGTATGTTTAACCTCTTGTATATAGATCATAGTATGTTATTAAATTGTACCAGAACCATATTAATATTTATGGTATCATACATGATTCATTTATGACTTTATACTGCCCATCTAATAATAATTTCCATGTTGCATTAACATTTCGGGTAATAATCGCATTCTTTATCGTACATGTTTTAACTTGTTACTCGTGATTGTATCACATAGATAAAGCTTTAAATACTTACAGAATATAAAACATTATTTATATATCATATATATTTAGAAAATAAATATGTATAATAGACATATATATGAAATGAAAAACACTGTTTACGGAGACGGTAGTCCGTACGTACGCATAAACGTTGTTTCCATTTTCATATCATATTCAACGAAACTAAGTAAATAATATATATTTAAGTACAAAAACACACACGAACACACACACACATATATATCCATTAGATTTATTATGTCATATATTACATACTTATTAGAAATATATATTTTTACAATCGTCGATTAATGGTTAATGTGGAAATGAATCTCATCGTGTCGTGGAGACGGTAATCCGTACATACGCACGAGCGACAATATCATTTCCTTAAATATGAGGAATTAGATGGTATATTAATTTTACAGAGACATTACCATGTTATTTTCATTATTTATACACATATTTCTCATCATTATACCTATCCAAATAAGATATTTTTGAACAACAAATTACACCACGGCGTGGAGATGGTAAGCCATACCTACGCACGCATGGTGACATTAACATTCGTAGGCTGGATAGAATAATGAATATGGTTTTCAATATTTATAATAACATCACAGTATATATATGATACAGTAGTTATTATTTTTGTAATGGAAAAAACAATGAAAGAGTAAGTGGAAGAATAAGAGAACTTGAAAGAGGGTGGTGAAATCATTACCTCTTCTTCTTGTTCTTCCTTTTGGTTTGAATAAAAGGGATCCTTAATTTAGATTTATGATCACAATAAGTCCTCTAGGATCAGGTTATGGAAGTTGGTAGGATATTTGGGTAGATTTTGGCAGAGCAAAATGGCTTTGGAGGTGTTAATTTGAGAGAAGGGGAAGTGGCCTTTTATAAGAGGGGTGAGGGTCACTTTAGGAAAAGATTAAAGTATTAATTTATTATACAATTATATTCTATTTATAATGTTTCAAAATTAATTTATTTCACAAAATAGGTGGTTATGGGTCTAAATCATCTCATCCAATAGGTTTTATACAAGTTTAGGTTACAATTTTAACCTTATCTTTTAGATTTAACTCTTAGGTAAATAGTTTAACTTTTATTGTGTCTTCTTGTATTTTTACCCTATATGGTAAATAAATCTACTCTAAACATCCAATAGAACCTCAAGTGGATCATTAATGACATATATAATATTATTTAAGCCCTTTGGATTAACCTTACTTTTTTAGGAATATGATATCATCCAATAGTATTGTATTTGTTTTAAATATTAATTTATGTCAATTTTGACACTATTTAGTATTTTGTTTTTTTGAAAGTCATCACAACTTGATAAATTCTAAAAAGATAATTAAATCATCCATATAATGTCATATTAACCTATAAAATTCGTGAATATCATAAAAACGTTTAAATTATATTTATTTTAACATTTATAATACCATTTATTTGATTCATTCATGAAGAAGGTAATTAGTGCAAGATCATTGTGTCATAAATAAATTTATTTATTTAAATGTTAAAAATTATAAATAAAATATCATAATGTAGGAAATCTTTTTAGATTTATAATGAATATTTATAGTCAAAATTATTAATTATATAACACTATATAAAAATTAATTACTAAAAGGACTTTGTTTTTGTCAATTTTGCCTTTACATTAAATTAATGAATCTAAAATGTCATCATCATTCATAAGTGGCTCCATGGGGTCCAAAAATCGACCCAGAAATGCCCATGGTTGGCCATTACTCATCCAATAAGGTTAGGACATGTGTTAAGGTAATTTTGAATTATTACAATATTCGTTTTACCTTAAATTACCCTATTAAACTTTAACTGTGGTAAATAAAAGAAAAAAGTTACTATTCACCAAAATTTATTTTTAGGTTATTGAACCACATTTTACTGCTTGATATTAACCATGTCTCTCATATTTTCGAAATTGAACTCACAGAAGTGGTAAAATTAAGTTTTATGTAAATTTTTAAATTCTCCTAGGAGGTGGGTAAAAGACGGTGAAAAGAGAAATAAAATTTGAATATATCTAAAATTAGTATAAACTGAATGCAGTGAATTAATATGAACTCATATGAGTATTATGTATCTTTTTTTACATAATCTAATTTAATGAAAATAAATAATTATTTTATCAAAAAATCTGTTATAACCAATAATTCAGTGTTTTCACTATTCATCAAAAATTGATGTTTCTAAGAAAAATAACAAAAATTCAGCCTAAGCTATATTTGATATTATAAATTAAAAAATTATGTCTATTTTACCAAATTCAAAAAATATATCTTTCATTAATTTATTTAAAAAATTATTCTCATTGTCAAAATAAATAGTGTGTTTTTAAGAAATAATAACTATCAAAAGATTGAGACTTAGTTATGTCCAGTTGTAATGTGAAATTATGTACAATGACCATCATTTGATTAAATGGTAAAACAATAATCTAATTATACTATAAAATCACTCAAATTCCAAATTTATCACTATTAATTATTTTGATTAAAATAGTTGTTTTTAATAAAAATTTAGTAATTTTCACTATTCATCAAAATATGAAAGTTATCAGAAAAGTACAAAAAATTCACCCTAAACTAATTTTGAAATTCCAAATCCTAAAATGAAGTTCATTTTCACTTATAAAATGTATAAAATTTCAAAAAGTGGGTATTACTATTCTTAACGGCTAGTTTGATTGGTTGTGATGTGTTAGAACTCAAAGTTGCGTATAACACACACTATTGTATTATGCATAGAGATGCATACCATAAAAGCTTGGGGTGTTAAAAATTTGTTGCGGACCATGTCCATTTCATAACATATATGTTTTCTAGCATAAAATATTGTATGGAATGGTTGTGTTACCCTAATAAGGCCCAAATTTCTACCTAAACAAGGTTTAAAAGTACAGTTTTTACCTAGTAGTCATTTACATGATTTTGTTGAAAACATCATCAGATAATGGATCATTGTGAAATGTACATTAATCAATCCAGACTCTCTATATATCCTTTAAATGTATGATATTGATGGAAATCACAATTCCTTAACAAAGACTAACCCTCTTCCATTATAGGTTTTTTATTGTCACATTTTCTAGGAAACATTTTCAAATTGAAGTCTCAAAGAATACATTGAATATGATTGTTCCTTTCTAACACTTTACAAATATTGACCACTCTTACAACCATTTATACACTAATCATGGTAGAAATAAAATATTTCACTAAATGTGGGAAAGGGTGTATCTCCACTTAGTCGCATTCTGAAATCCTCATCACTCAAGAGATTGGTTGTCTGGGTATCACATGCAATCAACATCTGGTCATGACCATGCCACTAAATAAATATGATCGAAATCTAGGTATTTCCTTTAATTTGGAAGTCTTAACCAATAATGTAACCTGTATCTAGGTGATATTAAAAGTGATAATGCAAACCATAAAAAATCCCCATCATATGATGAATGTACCTTATTAATAGTATTCAAAATGTATGTTATATGGTTCTAATTTGATCAATAAATTATCTTTGTTCTATTTAATGGATATGTTTTCTATCACACCAACAATTGGTCCCGTATTTAATTAGTCAAACTAAAACCTCATTAACATCATTTAATAATTTTAAAAACTATAAAATTCCTAAAAATAGACTCTATACCTCAGACATTAATTTCTTTGATACCATTATATAAAAACCCAACACATTATGACCCCTCATATTCCAGTGATGAGTCGGGTTTTCAACCCCAATCTCATCTCTAACAGTTGAAGGACTGCAGACTAACACCACCTAGACATAAACGGACCTGGGATGTCTTAACCTATACTGAAATAATAATAATAGATATATATATTAAAATATAAATAATATAACCCAAACTCACATCAAAATAAATGAACAACTATATTTTATATCAATGGATATATGAAAAAATCAATACAACACTATAAATAATATGAAACTTTTACAGCTAACCCAATGTGATCATTGCTCTATGAAATAGACATAATCAAAGGAGGAAATATCTTTATAATTGGGAGACATAAAAAAATGCATCTTATAATACCATATATCAAGGGATCCTATGAATGCTTTGTTGATAAAAACAATTATCATCAAGTACCACCGAATTTCACCAAGAATATTCACTTCTCAAACACCTCCATCATCATCATCACCAAGAGACATATGAGCCATCATCATTGGTATAAATACAACATGTTTGGGAACAAATTACATGCACAGTTGAGTATAAATATTTCTAGTATGATTCCCCAAAATAAAAAAGTATGATGAAATAATATTTCATATTTAATACGACATAAAAAAGTGTCACTGGGAGGGATAGAAAAACCTATATATTCAATATGAAAATAATAAATGGATTCATGAAATTACCTTTCTAATAATTTTGACATTCTCTCCAATATTTTATCAAATTACACAGGTGTCTAAGGTTGCATTGTTACATGAAAGACCTTGTGTGTCCAAATTAAACAACATAGATATAAGTCACACCTTAATAGAAATCAAGTTTAATATGAATAATCCTCAAACCACTAGTAGTGTAACTCCAGAAATCATGAATATCAGACGATTCAAGTAACACAAAAAACTGATCATCACCAAAAAACAATCTAGGGACTTAAATCCCTAGTTTCCCCAATGTGACACTAAATAATGAGACAACATCTTGTGATATTAATTTTCTTTAATTTTCACTACTCATCCATCTATTTAGAAAACCTCAAAATGGGATATAGATAAATCGGGGGACTATATAACTGAATGTTATCACACTCCATCTCATCTTATAACTCAACATTATTCATCAGTAGTTATTGGAATATGGGACTTATTTTTTATGGGAAGAAACCATAGCAGAGTGGGTACCGGGACCCTATAGAGGAACCACACACAAATGTGTAAATATGTATCATTAAATATGGTTAAAAACTACATTACTCTATAAACTATACTGAATCACAATGAGAGGGTCAATTAATCATTTATACTAATTCATGACCCATGAACTATAGGAATATATTCCCCAATATGGTTACTAACAACATGGATGATGTAATCATCAACCCAAATAATGAATTGTCTATATATAGATATGAAATTATAACTACATTAACTCCACAAAAATATTCACCATTTGAATTATATTTATATACCACCTTGTTCTACATGGAGAAATGTACAGAACAAACTACAAACTCACTTGATTCTAATACCCCAATAAATTATCTGAAAATAAACATTAAATGAAAATTGTCTGACATGTATTTCTTATGTATAGGAAATATAGTCTTCAGGTGCTATTTAAGTAGTAATTTCCACCACCTAACTTGTGAAAAGCCAACCGATACAAAATTTCCACTAGGGAACATAATGGTTTTGATATGAAAGATCAAAATGGTGTATCCTAAATACACATTATCCTATAATCCTGAAAAATATATCATGTTCAATAACTACACATAGAATGTGTATTATTGTGGGGGTTTGATTGAGGTACATTTTTAAAACCCATTCTGTAACATTGAATACATAATAAACCTGTTAATTTTAATCCACATTAATTTATATTTTAATCCATGATCCACAATGACAATAATAATTAAATATTCAATTTATTCCCAAATATATATCCCTGTGTAACATCATTATTTGTTTTACAATAATAGCATATTTAATTATCATAATATTTAGGAAATTATAAAAATTATCATTCATAAACAGTGTTTAACTTCATTATAAAAAATAGTACATCACTTTATTTTAATAGGAAATTTTTTTCTCACATCACCGTATGAGGAATCAATTATTTTTAAATTAATAACAACAATTGTCTTTTTTAGCGCTTATTCAATAAGAACTTTCATCACTATAAGTCTTTTAAATTCATAATATGTCTTACTCCTTAAATAAATTATCATCACATGTTTTAATAATATAAATATAAAAATAATATTATTATTAATATTTTATATTTTATTTTAATTAGTAATATTTACAAATTATTTTACATCAAAAACAATTTTTCTTCTAAACATTTCAAAATTGAAACACTTCCCTTCCATGGAAAGTTATGTTATGCATTTTTAATTGTAATGAACATAAAAAAATTATGAATTTTCAAAATTATATGTATTTATTCCTTTTACTCACCATTATCGATTTCTTATAATAATGATTTATTATATTTCATCATTCATCTTTTCTATTCACCTTTTCACATTAAAATATTTTTCTTCAAAATGATCTACAAGATTTTTTAAACACTTATATAAGAAAATGTTTTCCATTATCTCTTAGTTTTCATGTCTGCTAATAGGATTCCCTTTCCCCCAATAATTAAAAATAATATATTATTAAATATATAATTATTTTATACTTTATTATATATAATATAAATCTGTACAATATTTAACCAATCCGTAAAATTAATATATTTTAGGTGTGGAAAATGGTAGGTATGATATATAATTTAACATGGGTGGTGACACCAAAATCATCCCAAATTAATTTATAATTTTCCTAAAATAATATGATTGTAAACAATAACCTAATGTTTACAATAATTTATTTTATCGATATTGACAACAATTCATTAGATTTTAATTAATGGGAAGAACGTTATAGGGTATACATATCATAGATGAAATATATTGTAAGTACCTATAATTCAAAATTGAAATCAATATATCACCCATATTTTTTAATAAATTATTTTCTGAATATTAATAACATTTATCATCAATGAATAATAACTCAATCCTAGATTAAACACACAAGTTTAGAAATGGTTAAAAAAATTTAGAGTAAGGAGATAAAATTGGAATGCTAAAGAGAATATTATTATGTACCCTATTCAAGAATGACACATATAATTTTAGAGATGGTAAAACAATTTCCAATATGGGGCACAATAGTTGTTACATCTTTATGGTGTTTGAGAGAGGTTTTATGGTTCACTCTCATCAAGTATGATGTAGGAACTGGTATATTTTAATTATCACTTTTAATCCCATCATCTTATCTATACGAAAAATATTATACACTTTGGATGATTTTCAAAATTGAAAATAAACAAATTTAATGTTAATAAAATATTTAACAATTAAATTCAACAACTATTTTTGATATTTTATCTTCTTTCACACATTTTTTCCCATTGCCCTGTGAATTCTCTATTCCTAATTGCATCCACTCTTGTATTGAATTCTAATAACATGAAGAATTTTTTATTTATTTTTTATAGATATATTTATAGAAATATAAAAAAAATTTATCTGATTCAACATTTTTCAACAGAAGAAATCAATATATTACATGTGTTAATTTTTTATTGCTATACAGAATTGGATAGGGATTTCAATTTCCCCATAATGGATTACTGGATTTCCATAATTACTTTCAATCATAATTTTAAATAAAAAATAATTATATATCTATTTAATTTCCCTAATCATGGAAGGTCAACTATCCAAAAATAACATTCTCAATAATACATTAAATATTATTCTTTTTCAATTGTGAAAAATATTTTTTATATAATCGTTGAAACTTATGGAAGGAGATATTCTAGAATTCCAAAGCAGAACTATATAGATATGTTAGTAAAATGGAACCTATATCAAGAAGTATTGAAAAAGGAAAATTGAAATCAGTGACACAATACTAGACTCTAAATTGTAGAGGATCTTGGGATCATGAATCTTCTTTTTTTAAAGGTTGGGGCCAAAGCCTCAATTTTTTATTTTAAAAGGGATCATGAATCTTTAAAAATTCATCCAATGTTCATATATTGAATGTTTAGACAGTTATTGTTTGTTTCAATCATTTTAGAAAAATTAAATTAGAATCCTTTAGAATTATTTTTATGTTATAAAGTATTTTGAACACTTATTAAGTATGATGTACATATTGGTATTTATGTCCCCTGAAAAATGTACCAAATTGGTTGGTTTTGTTAATGAAATAATTTCTTTAATAAAACCAACATATGTCAGGATGTAAATGTGAGATGGAGATGCACCCTATTTGGGAGATAATTTGTTACTATAAAAGGATGTGGGACATGAAACTACAGTTTGTTATATATTATACAATCCTATGTGTAATGATGAATCATTTAATCTATAATGTTTTAATTTCTTATAATTTAGATAATAAAAATATTATTTAGTGTTGTACCATAAGATTAAGATAAAATTCCAAGGCATGTTAAATTTTTTTAACCTTTTACTTTACATATTGTCATTCCATTACATTGGGTATTAGTGTGCTAATGAATTGTGTTTCAAGATTTGGGAATAGGGTGTAATTCTCTTTATAGTAATTTTAATTTAATACAGATGGTTTGAACTAGTATTTAGGTTTCTGGTGTATTAGAAAATTGGGGGAAAAACATCAAATGATCCTAAGGATAAACCATCCAGTGTTTATTTAAATTTTTCATGTTAAGACCTTTATCCCACAATATGTAGTACAAAAAGGGTACATGGATTTAAATAATCCACAACCCAGTTAACATTTAAACATGAATCACAGTTATATAAATTTCCAATCGGTCATTGAATCTTTTAGATATGTGGATAAAATGATGGAAATAACTCGAGCATTTTCATTAATAAAGCAGTGTTTTAAATATGGAATATGATGATATATTAAAATCTCGTCTAAATTGATCTTGAAATTAGTTTAGTGAGAATCCAAATCATGAGGATACAATATAATTTTAAAATTGAAATATAATAATTAGGCTTGGCGAGATAGATGTAGGAACAGAACATGACCCTCGGTATTTGGGAGCGAAATACCATATCTCCACCAATGGATGCCCTAGATGATACATATGAAAAATGAATGCATTAAAATACTGTTATCGATGTGTTGATTTTTTATCATGAGTCAGTTATATTTAATGTAATTGTAACATCTTTTCAGTGTATTCTTTATGATCATAAGATTCCTTTATCAGGTCAAAATGACATTCATAAAAGATGTCTAACATATTCTACGGTTTTAGCATAACCAAAATATTATTATGGCATGGTTATAATAATAACTCCTTTGGAAGGTTGGTCTTTTGTTTGTGTACTTCTAGAATTATTTCCTCAATGAGTATCTTAAGAGAATACAGGTTAAAGTATCTTTTTAGATGTCCGTTGAGTTCTAGAGGAAGAGGGAACTAACGTCTTTAAAATAATCATCGACAACTATATAAAAAATCCTTAGATAATATTTATGGAAAGTCAACAGATGAAGGAATTATCTGATTGAATTTTGGTAAATAAGTTCAAAATTATAGATATTATAGATTCCATAAGGATTGAATCATAAAATAATGTACTAGAAGTTTACAAAAATTTAACACAAAAGAAGATATTAGTGACATACATCTCATGATTCAAAATATGGTGAAGTCATCGATAGTTGAATTTTTTTAATCCTCACACTCAATGGATGATCATTGATGCATGATAATATATGTTTCATGATGCTTAGTTTGGCCTTTTTTTATTGATTTTTGATAATTCACCTTTCAAGGGGTCAGGTGGAACCCTTAAAAGGCCTGTAGGTGTAAGTATTACATGGACCATAGGCCCTAGATGAATTAATTTCCTATAGGCTTCAATAATTACATACAACCTGGACTAAATACATGGAACTTCTCCTCCCCAACATATTCATCGTTAAATATGCTCTCAACATTCACATGGCTGTTCAGAAAGAATTTCCCATGCATGCACAAGCTTGTACCAATGATAGGTGCCATACCCTCTCTTTCTTGTAATCTTTTTAGCTTCTGCAATGGTGAAAGCTCCTTTCTCATCCTCCTTCTAAGCTTGTTCCTTATAGGATTTCTGGTTTTCATGAGCACTTAAGGTGGCCCAAAGGCCTTACTGACCTGAAGTCCTAGGTGGATTGAAATCCTTAATGGACATGGGGACCAAATATGTGGCACAAAACCCCAAATGTGTGAATACTCCTGGCTGCTAAAGTTCCAAACATTTCCTACTACAGTTCCTTTACAGTATCACATAGTTCATGTTACATTACTGCTATAGTACTGCTACAACACATCCTACAGTGCCTGCTACAGTACAGATACAGTACCCCCAAAAATTTGCCTCTTCCTTGGTTTGATCTCGGGTCTCCTAAATGCACATAAAGTGTCCTCAACAAATGGGTTGATGCTCATGTGCTTTATTTAATATAATATTGAAGATGATGAATCACTGAATTTTGTTGTAAAGGGATATGTAAATTTTTCGGCATAGAACGATTGTATTCATTTATTGAATGTAGTGAGACTCAGACAATGTTTTAGGAAACATTTCATATCATTTAGGATATTTTATGATTGCTTTATTGATAATACATTCATGAATGGATTATGGAAAGTGACTTAGGGATCTATGATTGTGGCATGAGGAGTAAAGTTAAAAACGTTTATCTGAATGGATGTACAAATGGAAGTTAAATGACTATAATTTATAGAATTAAAATTATATAGGCATGGTATTTTAGTAATGGTAACTATACTATGAAAATCATGAAGATACTTATAGAAAAGGGAAATCTAAATCTCAATCATCAATTATCAGGTTTTCTGTGTATAGTGTTCTTGGAAATAAAAAGTGGTTTTCATTCCATCTGGAAGACCAAATTCCAATATCATAGAATTTAGATCTTGTTCAAATGGAATTACAGTGTATCACCTTAATCTGGATGACGCTAAACTAAATCCCTAGTCTGGATTTCCTCATGTCCTCAAGATATCATCCTTATTTGATAGAGGATGATGAGTAGTGTTGAGGGACTATGAGGCTATCATTGAAAGATTATGCCCTCTTTACAAGAATGGGTGACCTAAGGTAAAGAGTAAATAAGATATGACATCACATATAGTAATTGTAACCCCTGAATAAAATAATAAATAAATAAAATATCATGTATAATAATAAATTATTGTTTCAAACGTACAAAACAAGATCCCACATGGAATAACATAGAGAACAGAAACAAAAAAACCTAAATAAAACCATGTATAAAAAATCATCCCTTACTTGTACAAAGTGTATCCCCATGATATAAAAAATTCAATCCTATAAAGACAAATAAATTTCTAAAAACCTTTTTCTTTGCCTTAAACATTTACAAAATATAAACAATGTCATATAATATGGTTTTCTAGTTCCATGGTGGCCTAAGAAGGGTGTGTGTATGACACCGCCAATATTGTCTAATTGAATAACTCTCCATGAGTGTAGCTCAAAAAAATGTTTCATAGAAATATAATAGAAGTGATAATAATAGTATAAATTTAAAAATTATACCCATTAGATCCTTGGGTATAAAGGGAATAACCTAGTATAACACTAAAACCATTATTTTTATCCATCCTCAGAACATGGCTGAAGAATCAAGTCTCAATTCATTTCAAATTTTCATCAAAAAAGGAAACAATGATGAAGTATTGTAAGTGGAATTCATATGTATCAAACAAGAATTCATTCCTAGTAATTTTAAATCCCAGCCTTTATCTCTTTTAGTCATGTGGAATAGTACATGGAATTCAGATTCATCAGTCACTCAGAATCCAAGTCTCATACACAAGGAAATACTAACTGATATTATCGAGTTAAATCAATAGATATCATCCTGGGACATTAAATAAGGATCACCCAAATTAATCCTTGTCCTAAATCAATTTGAATAATATAATGAGTACATTAACCAAATACAAGGTTGCTCCATCAAATGTAATTCATGGTTTCTAATCTTATTAGAATTCACTAGCTCACCCAAGGAATTCCATAATATTGGACTTTATTGAATCTAAGGATTTATTAGCTCCTATAATTCACAAGATTCCCTTAGTGGGATTTAAATCACATCCATGGGATTCCACAATAATAAAATTCTTATGAAATAAATGTAACATCTAAGGAACACTATATTCATTATAATTTACATGATTTACAAAAATGAATTATACAAAATATAAATAAAAATATTTCATAAATCAAGATAAAATTCACTATTTTGGTCAATTTTCAAGTAGACCCAATTTAGCACATTAAGTGAATTTATCCATATAATCCAATTCTTATTTTCTTTAATATTTATATTTCCATTATAACTACTGGGATTCTATGGGTAATAAAATGAAACTAAAATCTCTATAAAATTGATTCCATACCATAGGTGGCCCCAAACCAAAAAATTCACTCACATTGGACCAAGGCATAATCCTACCACAATAATTTAATATATTTAACATAAATTAACCCCAATTAAAAAAAATGTGAAAAAAATGGGGATTTCATGAAATCAATGGGAATCTATTAATTTTATTTATTTATTATATAAAACATCCAATAAGTTAGTAGAACTAAAAAACCTAACCAAAAGTCACCATCAAGACTACATGGGGAAATAACTTATAACACCTAACATTACCACATAGGGATCCACTCATACGTTATCACCCTTCAGTTCAAGTAGAAATGATAGACATTATGAAACATGAAAAGTAACCTGAAACTGTGGTCATAACCCACATATAATTCATGAGGAAAACTGATAATGAATTTTTTTGGAAAATATAAGAAGACAACTTGTAGACTCCTATCATGACTTCCAATACAGCTGACTATACCAAAACCATTCATGAACTACAAGTGATCCCCCATGTCAAAGGAGAGGGATAGAAGAGCTCCATTAACACTAAAAACTAGCCAAGAATATGAAACATGGTCCAAGAAGAATGGAGTGATGGAGTGAAATTTCAATTTTTTTCCAATTTAAAAAATGAAACGTCGACCCACTATCTCGACATTACTATGATTAATGGATAGTCAGTGGGCCCATGAAAACATTATAAAATTTTGGAAGGCCATTCGATAGCCGGTGGGACTACAATTTCATATTATAGTCATGACTCGTGCTTTTATGTAAATCAAGAACACCTGAGACACCCCTACACCATGAGATCATGTTCAATGGATTTTTTTTTGTTTTATCCCAAAATTAAGGTGTTTGTTCCTCAATGAAAGGTTAGGGAATCAATACCTCCCCACTATTAAAATTAACATTCCTAGGATTTACCCCTAAGAAATTACTAAATCCACTTGTGACAAACAATGATTGAAAGATCCAGTGGTTATGGTCATACAAAAAAATGCTAACTGAATTTGTTGTTTAAAGTCTCATAGACCAATGTACCATGATGCTTCTGTATTAATCAAACCCAAAATGAAGTCCCACAATCAACCACATAGCTAAAATCTTGATCACTAAATTCACACCTCATAGGGTGAGGACTTTGTTCCATACCAGTCCCCTCAAACAGAAATTCAAATCCAAAGGCACAGTCTCCCTTCAAAGACTATCAGCATCTCGAGGCCTTACATCAACAATAACATTGATATGTGATCATAAAAATAGTTTAGTTTCAAATATCATGTCACCAAACACACATACACTCTAGTAACATATGAGGCATATCATCTAATCACCAATAGAAAACTATTATCCCCCAACCATGATCTACCGTCCTCTAACATAGTCTAACCCACCGACACATTAACGAGGTTATTCTCCTACAACAAAATTCCATATACTGGTTTTTTCATCAAGTCGATAATAATGTTTATTTAAAACTATTGGAAACAAGAACCTTATTCCAATTAGATAATAGTGTACCCCCCCCCCCCCACACCACAAACCTAGGATATCTTCTTCCCTAAAACAAGATCACAAACATAGATAATACCCATAACCATCTATAAATTGGTATTCATGATCTATTCCCATGTTAATTGTCCAGGACATCAAGTGAAACCTTATACTATGCTTTAGAAATATAGAGATTCCATATGAAAACCCTTTCTAGTCTATGTCTAACCCACCATGGACACTCTTTCATGACCTGTCTACACAAGTTTCCAACATGTATAACCTAACTCTCATAAAATATAGAAGACGATAATAGGTACAATTCCACATTCATAATCCGTCTCCAAACCTATGTGTTTAACAAACCCCATTCATAAGGTCCATCTATGTCCAAATTCCATGGATGATTGTTAGAATACTCAACTATTACAATTTTATTGAATCTAAAATACCTTAATTGGTTTCCAAACTACCATGTCTAATATAATAAATAAAACCACATTTGGGATTCATTGGAGGACCAAACAAAATTCCCAAATGTTCCTTCCAACACATCACCAAACCACCTAATAATAATTCCGTATACTTTTTATGAATCTAATGAATATGTAATCCAATCATACAGAATTACAAACCCAAACATTAGGGAAACTATATATTAAATCCACAAATCAACTCAGCTCTCCATTTTCACTATCATGAGTAATGACACCCCATCAATCAGAGTCACCATTAGGTCATCTATATAATTTATTTATCAACATGATCACGCATACATCATAAACTATCACATACAAATTTCTCAATAGAATTATCCCCATGAAAAAGATTATAAAGATCCACCATCCATGTATCTCTACCCCGATGACAACATAACATAGGCATCGATCCTATTATGACTTATTTTATGCTCCCAACCAAGGACTCTCCTTATCATCACCCAAGGAAAAACAATTACAATATCCATGGAATATTCAGTATATTTCATAGAAAAAAATTAATTTATTTGGTTTTCCTATCAAAATAAAGACCACACATGGTGCATCAGTTACTAATCATCATTGAAATAAAATAACATTTTCCACAGCATCCACTGAAAACTCATTCGTAGTGAGTTTCATGACCTATAAATCCATTTGTGCACTCTTCACCTCATGAATTCACTTATAACATGCTCATAGTAAAATTATATACTCTTAAAAAAACAATACATGTGTCTGTTATTTTTATATATAGTTACCAACATCAATTACCCCTAATATGTCATGTAGGACTAACAATGATCAAAATTTCTAGTTCACATTAATACTTTATAAAGGAACCTCCACCATATTGGAGAATGAACAATTCACATCCATTACCCGAGATGTTATTTCTAAAATAATAAAAACATCATCAGACACCTCCCTCTATGAAAAACATTCTTATCAAACCTGTTCAGCCTCAATGATACTCCTCAAATGTGTCATGATCCTAATGGAATCACTAAAATTCTTCCATTACATCTCCATGACACCTCATGAACCAAATGATTCACCAATAATTTTACATCACATATTTTTCAAAATATAAAAACCCAAAATTCCCTATGTATTGTGATCATACACAACTATCACTATTTTGAAGATAGAGGAATCTCATTCCCAGGTCATTCAGCCACATCAGCTCATGGATCCACAACCCTCAAATAGGCTCATTACATTTTGATTTTAATATAGCATAGGGTCAGTAAAATTATCTACAAAAACATTCAATACCATTACTCATAATCTGTTGAGTCGTACAATGTCGACACCCACTCACAAGTCAGGTCAAGCATCAAAACAAACCATAACAAACCACATGACCAACTATCACTCATGAATCATTCCATCACAAAAAAATCTAACAATCATCAAAGAATAACATAATGTATCTAAAATAGAAGATTTATAGATCACAATAATCCCACCCTATCAAACTAGGCTATAAATAATGAGAACATGCATATAGGATTACCTACACACCAAAATACGTGGTTCATCATATTCCCCTATCAAACCCTCTACTGAGAACCTCCCCAAAACTAACATTAGTAAAATAAGATTTCTCCAGAAATTTCATTTACTAAATTTTATATATTTAATCACTTCCTAATATTCTGATCAAACCTATATTGTTTCAATAATCCTCTCTAAACCTAGACCCTAAAATTTAGGGTAATTATAGACCATGGTATTGAAACTACATCGAAATCTAACTAGTCATGAACCTAAATGAACATATAACCCAGAACTAGAATTTAGGATGTAGGATCTAGAATGATAGTTTCTGTTCCTTCTAAAACATGTATCCTCAATATGTACCAATGTACAACTAGTTTTACTTATTGAGCCCCACATCCATAATCAAAAGCTTCTACCCATGCTTCACACCTCTAACAAAATACAAGAATGGGTTAACCCAGTGGAGGTTCACCCTCTACGACCTTTAGGGGTTGACTCACTAAGAAACATAGTACCATATAAGGGTCAATAGGTTCATTCCATATTTCTCAAACACCCAAAACACTATATTCCATCTCTTCAACAATGGCCATATAAATTCCTCATTATAAAGAAACACATAAAATCCCAAACTAACTATCGGTCTCAATATTTCATCATACACAAAAGAAATATTCATAAAAATTAGTAATCATTGACCATGATCTTTCTACACCCCATCCTACACGTTAAAAAGGTCAACACCATTCCAATATTGTTATGACATTAGCTCTCCCCAGAGACCCACTTATGACTATAGGCCAAAAATCACAATTCATTAATGATTTTCACTTTCCCCCTCAATTTACAGATCACATAAATTCACAGTTTTTTCATTTTTTATATCTCTTATATTGTCTCATATCGCCACACTTTGGTAAATATTAGTAAATCCTGATTTTATGACGGAAAAACCTAATAAGTTACTTACTATCATTTTAATGAACAAAACCCATCATTAAACATCGTCAAGGTATCATATACCATATATATTTAGGTATTCATCACTTCTTAATTCTCTTAAATTTTCAAATTACATAACTATAGTTTCATTGTATAGAGTTTCAATCCCATGTTATAGAGTAAAATATCATTTAGGTTGTGATTTGAGAACCATTTAATTAAAACCAATATTAATTTCAATTAAAAACACCCATCATAAATATAACTCTATTTAATATCAATCCTAGGTTTCAATAACTCATGGACTCTATCATGAAACTTTCTCTATTAATGTCAATATATATTTATTCCCATAAGATTCATATTTTAAAACTTTTTCATTTTCATCAATATTAAACATTCTATTTTTTCATAATTTATTTAGATATCAAAAACCATTGTTTGGTTATATAGGATTCCATTCATATGAAATAAATTAAAATTACCTATATATTTCTTATAAGAACATTATTTTTACAAACCATCACTTTAAATACTCATTAATATATTCAAAAAATTTTATAAAGGAGGCGGTTTTATGTTATTAAATAATAATTAATTTATATTTAAATCATATAACATTGGGGTGGAAATAATTATAATGAACTAGATTAATAAATCATGTTATAAAGGATTGTTATGTTTAATTAATATATTTAAATACTTATTTTAATTTTGAATTCATTAGGTATTTTAGTCTTCTTCTTTTAACATTATTATGTTTCCTAATTTTACTTATACTACGATAAAGGTTCTTTTGACACAGTAAATTTTTTATGATAAAAAATTAAAATGATCTTATTTCCTAGTTTATAGATCGTAATTCCTAATATTTAATACATATTGATAAATTCATTTCAATTAATTTTGAAAATTAAATTTAAAACCAATGCCACAAATGCGACGAAAACAATGGTTTTAGGAAGTGATTTTTTCAAGAAAAATATTATTTTATATTAACTCTAAAACAAATAATAATAATTGTATGAAAATAAATTACAATTTTCTAATATATAATATATGAATTATATTAAAAATGATCCTTTTTATATATTACTAAAATTAATTTACTAGGAGAAACATTACGCACTTTCAAATAGTTTTAAGAAACATCCATCTGTAAATCAAAAATAAACTTATTCTAGAATAAAATAAAGAGTACATTTAAAATAATTAATGTGCATGAAATGTAAAAAAATAATTCTTTTGATACCATAAAAAAATTCAAAACGTAATGTGACAAATAAATTAATTAATTTTTTAAATGGAAAGTATATTTTTACAAAATGCGGTATGTTCAATATTCATTGAAAACACATGATTTTATCTGAAACCCAAAACATTCACCCTAATATAAATGTGAAATTTTTATTTATAAATTAATTTAATTTTATGAATTTTTTTTTAAAAATTTATAAAAACTAATTTCAATATTCACTCATATAAATAAATTAAATGATTTTCTAAAGAAAACTTATTTTTTTGAAAAAATAAACATTTTTTACGAATTTAGTAGTTATTTAAAAAATAATTAATTAATAAATTATCATTTAGTATGAAAATTATATATTTCATATTTTCATTAATTCTATTAATTCCATCCATTTAAATTGATAGGAAAAAACAATAATATTTAAATAATATTATTTATTCATTTGTTTTAGCTCGATGTGGCATATCATTTCTAATATTGAACATGGTGTTTTATTTTAAAATAATGTGCTATTATATCCATGATCATTTCTATCTGAAAATAATAGTTATATATTCATTGGTTTCCCAAACTAAACATTGGGTTGTACATGTTGACATAACGCCAAATCACCCAATTACAGTACCTTATACTTATATAGAATCTCAGGACTATAAAAAATATATTACTAAAGTCTAACCATGACATTTTGTAAAACATCATAATAAATTATCAAAAATACTATGACCATGGTCATTATCTATCATGACTACTAATTCCTCATCAAAGAGATTCACGATCATATCATATACAGAATATCTTGAGATGTAGTATGTAGCGAAAATTCATCCAAGATCACATATGAATATATTCCTAGGATCCGCCCATGAATCCTGATACTCTGTGTCCAAAAAACAAAAATATAACCCCTCTACACTTATGACACCATAACATAAGGGCCTAACATTCAATGACCAATTTAATCATCTTGAGGGAGGATTATCATTCTCATTTCCAATAGAAGAAAACTAATAATATCTAAGGCCTATGTTTTGGTCTTAAAAAATAAATGTCTGGACATCCCACTCTAATATATGCACGATATATGATATGTTTTTAACTACTCATATTTGAATAATATGAACATCATCATCAGTTTCCATGGAATCCTCATTGATATAACATGTGTCATCTCCAAAAAACATAGTGTTCACTCACTACCACATGTATTTACTTATTCCACAACAGGATGTAGGATCATTGGCATGACCACAACCTTGTGCATTCTAATTCTTTTAATCCAAACTCACCCTATCATCTACCCTTAATGAATCCATTACGATTAACATGGATCAATAGAGCTAGTGAAAATCTATCCATCCACTAAGGAACAACCTCCACCCAAGAGACCTTTTAATTCACATAAAATCCCCTATAAAACATGAATGAAATCATCAAAACCCCTCAATAACATCACACTAATAAGAACAATATAATCGTTCCCATTATGGCTCCACAACTCTCCTTCAAGAATTCTTAGGCCCAATAACATTACAAAACAACAACCATCACATCCCTTGATCTACTACTGACTAGTATGATTCTTCATAGGTCCATAAAATAATTGTTTTACCCGAACTCCAAACACAATAGACCCTAGGTCTACCGAAGTGAAATGATACTACATGGATGACAATATGTGCTCATTCTCAATCCATCCTAAGACATCACCTCATTACCCCACAGTACTCAAATGATATATTGACATCCTTATTTATATATAACCTAGGGGATGTATACATCCCTAATAAGTATTTAAAACCATTTTATAACATAACATTTATTCTTAAAATGTTGAGAGATTCTCAAACATCAGGTTATGCATTTACTATAAGATAACATTCCTCATGAAAACATGTCACTAAGTCATCATTATAGCCAAGATAATCTCACCATCCACACTATATATAAGAATGACTTTAAAAATCATTTGTTTCGGAATTATACATATAAATCACTCACCTTCTATCTTAGATACCATGATCATGAGCACTCAGGGTTCTACAATCCCCAGGAGACGGGTAAACGCATAATCATTTTACAAACCCTCTAAGGATATCCAAAACAATAATAACATGTCATAGAGGAGGATTTTCATGTAATAAATATTCATATTTTTTCATTCATCTAACCAATTTTCATGTCTTATTTCTAACCCATAGTATTTCGTCATGCATACAAATCATGAACCCTCTCATTTGGACATCTCACTCACCAACTCATCAAAAGACCATTAGAAGATAACATGTCAAACATCTAAATGATCCATTCATCTAATAAATGGCCATTAAGATAATGGTTCTATTACACTTTTTTCCACATAATACTATTGAAATTGAAATGAACAAAATAATTGATAACTCCTCATATGAACTGACACCATTAGGTGAAGATTATACCCATGCTTGGTGCCTTGACACATAATTCATGCATATAACAATGTTTTATTCTTCATTCCTCACAATTATTGGGAATCTGTTAAAAAAACTTACCACTGGTCTTAGGAATCCCAAATACATGCAAACAAACAAGAACACCAATAATTAATCACAACCCATAAAATATCTCTAGAACTACCTGCCCATATATATATGTTTATGTTTATTAAAATATTGTCACAACACAACTGCCCCCCCCCCAATACGCTGCAAACAGTCAAGGAAAAATAATCTCTTTTCAAGAGTGATTATCACTTACATCATCAATTTTAGTGCATAAAAATTTCAAATATTTTATACTTTCTTAAGCTCCCTTACATATTCTAAAATCCCCATTTTGGTTTAGAAAATATTACATTCAAATGTTATATGGTAAAACACCTGATAAGTAGATTACTAGGATTTTATTTGACCAAAAGTAAAATTTAACATGGTCTAGATCTCACATACCATATACATTTAGGTATTTATCACTTAAAATTTCCCTTAAATCTTTAGATTCCCACACTACATGGTTTTTATATAAATTTTTTATCTACTGTTATAGAGTAAAATGCCTTTATGTTGTGATCAGCACTACATTTTCCAAATATAAATTTATTTTCAAAATAAGAAGATGATGCATTAAGGGTAACTTCATGTACAATCAACCTATTGTATTTATATTATAGGTACACTACCATGAATTATTTCATATTCATGATAATATATCATTATTACCATATGGTTCACATTTTATAACATTTTCCTTTTCATCAAGGTTCTAAATGATACAATTATCATTTATATACATATCACAACCACCAGATTTTTTAGATAATAATCCATTCAAAACTGATAATGAAAAAATCCTTATAATTCTTATACCAAAACCTTATTTAACTAAACTATCTAATTAATTACTCATTTTTATATATTATGTAATTTATATTGATTGACTAAATGATATGGACCAATATAATTCCACCATAAATTTATATGTGATAAGCACAATATAAATGGCAGCAAAACATTAAATATTAAACCCATATAAATTATTTACATCGAAAAAAATTTATAAATTAAAACTAAATATAGTACAAATTAATTAAATATAAAACAATCAAACATTAATCCTATAAAATTATCAATCACACTCAATCTTTGGATGAAAAATAAATCCAATGTTCCTAGAATGATGCAACAATGCACACTCAATCACGTCATATTGGCCAAGATTAAAAAACCAATTAATCACTAAAGACACACACAAGTAAACCATTTGAGGTGAAATTCAATACCCTATTATAACAAAATGTTACTACAACAATCCATATCCTTAAGAACATAGTACTTCCCCTGTATATGGTTTGGTTACTTATAGGCATGATCGGATTAAATGTATTTCTAAAACATCATAGTCTTATTTCTATGGTTTCAAAATAGTATAATAAGTAATATGACATCTATTATTCCACTTTATAACTCTCTATCCATGATAACACTAATTTAGTTCTATATATCAGTGCACCATGTAGGATCATGCATGGATCACCATATACTAGAAGATGTTGACTAGAGGAGGGGGCTTATGAGATTACAATGGGTATAATATATCCACTCTACTATACTGGTAAACATAAGGTCAACAATAAGTCATATAAAACATCCCATATAGACATCGTATCCTAGGAAATTTCAAATAAATAAATATAACACCACATATGATTAAAAATTTATTTATCATACATAAAAACTGGACAACCCAAGGATAATCATACACAATTATGAAAAAAAAAAATACAATGGATGTTGATGGGACATCCTCAACCAATCCAGATTATTGTTAGCCCCGTCCTCAAAATACAATATATGAATCCAAATTGATAGAAAACAACATTAGGCCATTCCCATAACATTTCAATTTGATCAGTAATGGTGTCTTCTAAGGTACTAAAGTGTCATGGAGACCAATGAATGGTGTGTGTTTAACTAAGTAGGATACCTCCAGTACATTCTAATTCAATTACAGCCTTTGTGTGTTCCACACGATGGTGTATAAAGAATATGTGAATTATAGATAAAAATAATGTAACAAAATAATTAGAACCTAGTTGATCATTGGGTCTCTACTAGACAACATAGGCTGGCACTACCTAAATCGACCTATGGTGTCCTCTAAACATGTTGGATATATCATTTATCAATTTATTTATATCATTCATCACCATTTCAACCATACGCAATTAAATTGATTTGAATCCATGTGTTTAATATAGAAAATAAATACAAGAAATTTTAAAAAAACCCATACATTTGGACTGAAACCAATGAATCATCCTTACAATTCAAAAGCATTACTCTATTACAATACAAGGATCAAACATTTGTCATTCCAAAGAAATATAATCCATCTGAATATAGATTTCTCATCCAGATATATTTAAGAAGGATCTCCCTCAATAATTCAATGCGTGAATCCTTTCCATTCAATAAATATTGTCATTACCAAAATCCAAATGGGAACCACCACATTGAATCCACCGTAACAAATCTATGTAGAATCAATTTTCTCAATCAATAAATTCAATAGAATTGGACATAATTGAACCCATGAAATCTATTACACATGATATTAAATTGATTCCCTGAGTGGAATCTATGGTGAGTTTATAGAATTCCACACCAATAAAATTCTTAAAAAAATATGTATCACCAAAATAATAGCATGTTCCCCATAATTTAAAGATACCAAACAACTAATTTTTCCAAAATATAATGAGATAGACATTTAATAATTCAATCTATGGTTCCCCATATATGTCCATTTTAACTTGTACACAATTTAACACATTAATTTATGGTCTCCATATAATAAAATTCATATCATCATTGGGGATTTCAGAGGCCATTATAACTGAATGGTATCTAAGGATCATCCTTTGAAACCACATTCCATTAAAATCCATTTCATAAAAAAGTAATTCCAAAACCTCTTCAATAATTTACATAGTTCTAAGACACCAATAAACCCGTTAAATTAATAGATTTTTCAAGATTCAACCCTAAATAATCATTATAATATATGATCTGGGGAGTTCTCAACACCTCAAACAGAATGTAAAATTTTAATTTATTTACTAACAATAGAACCTATAACTCGTCATCCCTATATAATCCAAATTCAAATACACTGACAAGTATTTAATAGAAAACATCAAAATTATATACCTTAACTTGATAGGGACAATGCCTCCAGTAGTAGATTTCGGTTCAAGAAAAAATGTGAAAGTTAAAAAAACTAGAAAATACCCTAAAAATAGATTATATCCCACATAAACGTTGTGTAGAAACCTCATAATGAAATAAATAAGAATAATATGGAAGAGAATTATTATACTCCCCTAAAATCTTTTAACACATCTGAAAACAATCCAAACATACCAAAAAAATAGTGGATCTTCCATAGAAAATGATAGTGAGGGGAGGGATCCTATGGCCTTGAAAACCTACCAACCTTAGAAAAGAAATAATATTATAAAGAAAATAAGGTAATGTGGAAAAATTAACCATCCCCCTATAGAAATGGACACCAAAAAGCTCTGGGTTTCTAGTTCTGGGCTCAATATTTATTCAAAAAGAAAAATAATACTTTAAATCTTTCTAAAAGTCCATCAACAAGATTTTGGGTCTACAGAAACTTCTTGTTATCCCTGCTCATGATTATGAGCCTTCTGAGCACATCGAAGACCCCCAACACCGCAAAAGAATCCTCTATAAAGAAAAAATAGGGGTTTTGATAAAATATTCATCCAAGCCTCAGTTAAGGGTAGGGGTCATACATTTGGGGACCTATATGTAATGGATCAGATCCATGTGGTCCATTACTTTTCCAAACACGGCTCTATCGAAAGGGTGGTATCGTTCACAGGGGCACCGGTTACAGTGGCACCGTGACAATCGCACACTGGTCACGGTGGCACCGTGGTGGTGTAACCAAGAGGGTTCTGCCGTGAAGGTGGCACCGTGAGGGTGACACCATGAAGACGACACCATGACCGTGGCACGATGTCCTCACAGAGTAGTCTTTGTCCTTTTTCCAATACTAAACTTTTTCTGCTCTCGTAACATATCTTTTAACATAAAGATGATTTAATGACACATTGAAAGACATTTAAAGCCCATAATTAATATCTAAAATCCCCCAAGAGTCGGGAAACCCGTAAACATACCAAAACATGTGGTTTTTCCTTGGTGTCACACCCTTTCCCCATACCTACATGTTCCTCCCTCGTTGCACATTTTTCCTCTCTTTAAAAAGAAATGGATTAATGCACAACCATTATGCCACCACCCAAATGGGAATAATTAAATAATAATTAATCCCACTATGTGAAACCTCCCAACTGAAAAGGAAACCACGAGCATACTTTCAAGAGGTTGAAAATTCATTATCCTGTAATAATAGAATCTAGTCTTTATATCACGCTTGAGTTTCTTCCGTCCCCTTCTTGGCTGGATTTTTTTCTTCTCCCTGGTGCGCATGGAGTCCCTCCTTCCCGAGGCTTGTGGTGCACCTGTTCTGGAGTTTTTCTGCTCATCCTTGGAGTCCCTGGAGTTCCTCCCCTACATGTCGTACACCCTCAGTTCTTGTCACATTGAGAAATACTTCATCGTTCATCATACAAGTAGGGTTTTCCTTCATCTCTCCTTACTGTGAATCATGTGGGGTGGGTACACTACTATTTCTATGGGAATGGATGAAACAAAACAATAACAAAAATAATAAATAGATTATTAAATAATGATTGAGTGTGTTTGAAAATTCTTCTGTACTCTTTTATAATTTCTATATGTTGTGAACTGTATGGGCTATGCTCACTGAAAATCATGGAGGTTGGCGGTCCTTCCTTGTGCACCAATGAATCCTTGTATTCTGTGATAATTAAATGGCTCCAACATGGGAATTTGGTTAATTATGGAAACTCGGCTTCTTAAATGAATATCTAGTGAACAAAAATCCTTGTGTGATCCCCCCGGTTAACAAAATAGAAAGAAGAAAACATAGTGAATGATGCATATGAGTCTAGAAACATCCTTGTTCTGTCTTAGTGGAATGTCTGTTTGTTCTGCTCGATGCTTATGGGGTGATGTGGATGAGGATGATATCCTCTATTGTGGTAATATTGTTGTTTGGGAATCTGATTCTGTGTGGGGATATATCTCGAGGCTAGGTTTTCTTCCAGTACTTTGAGGGATCTCACTAATCCCTTTGTTGTTGTGACTTCACAATAGAACCGGCTGGGAATGCTTAAATTGTTGTTTGGGTGTTTCTAATTCTCTGGATTGTGGTTATGACTGTTAGTTTCCCATTAGTGTAGAATTATAATAAACGGGATCACATGAACATGAAAACAATAATGGGTTAAATGGGTAATTGGTTTTTGGAATGAGTTTTGAATTGGCCGTGAGTGATGTGCTTTTATTTTATGAATGAATAGTAACGAGGGTGTTTATGCATAGTTTGGCTTTGGAAAATCTAGGTTAGGATTATTTCTTGTTACCTATACATATAATTGTAGTTTTATGATTCTTATTCGCACCCCACCCAAGTTGAGAAATTAGTGCAGAACACCCCCATTTCATGGGGGAGGGTGTTTTTTCCAACACTCTTATGAGTGGCTGGTTGTTAGCTCCTTTTCATCTCCCTTTCCCAAATAGACCAAGACCCTACAAGTAGGCTGTGATGGACTGAGGTCCATTATATCCCAAGATTCATCAGGCAGGGTAGTTGTGGTGGCTGGACCAGGTGTGTGCGTGCAGGTTGTTTCCCAAGAATCTTCTGGATGAGGCCCAGGTGTCTTCGGGTGTGGCAGTAGTTGTTTAGGCCCAGGTGTTTGTGGGTGTGGTTACGTTTGGTGATTGTGGCCTAGATGTTTGCGAGCGAGATGGTTATTGTGACCCAGATGTTTTTGTGTGGGATTTTTGGCTGCATCCCAAGAGTTTGCGGGCAGGGAGTTATAGTGGGACTACAGAGACAATGGAAAGATTGGTTCGATGCGCAGGATGTCTTCAATAACCAGTGGGAAAGTGGCACAGGGTACCCAAACATCAATGGGCTATTAGTATACATTACTTGACTTGCGTTATTTGGGGAGTCTTCCTTGGTGAGGCTTGGGTGGATAGTTTTCCTTCCTAGGTGATTTGGTTATCTCTTTTCTCACAGGGAATTAGAATCCCTCCCCACATGTGCATGAGAGTCTTTGTTTTTATATACTAAGTATATTTGTATACTCACCCTATGTATATTAAACTGATTTCAGGTTTCCAGGAGGACTTTAGGGATCGTGCAGGGCCATACTAGCTTGGATGTTGGGACAGTTGCAGTTGCTTTTTTTTCTTTTCTTTGGTACTTTACATTTGTATCTCCTTGTAATTTGTGGAATTTACTTTTGTATCATGGATATAGGAATGGTTTTCTTTTGAATTACTTTTCCCCCCTAGCTTTGGTGTAGATGGGATTTATTATCTTATCTCCCGATCCTATAAAAGAAAAATGGAAATTCCTTCCATCTTGTGTGTGACTCTATACCCTTGGATCTAGTCGCCACTCTGGGGCCTATTGAACGCGGGTCTCGGGGGTCATTATCTCTCCTTTAACTTGAAGATGGAAGGGTCTGGCAATCTGATGTCCCTTATCTCATCTTGGTGAAGGTGGGTCCTAATAGAATTGTATTAGAGGCAGAGTTTGAGAGATAGGATGGAGTCTAGTGTTAGGAACAGTGAGGATTTCATGGGATGTTAGAGAAATAGTGTTGGGTGATCTTGGTGCGTGAAATAGTCCAGGAAAGATCGGCTAGGTCATGGGATTTTGGGGCCCCTTATGATCCGATGAAAGGCCTCTGGGCCTACCTAATGACCAATTAAGGATACACTGATTACAGGGTAGAGACCCTAGGGAAGGTATATGAATCATAATGACCTGTTTTCTTGTGTTTCATGGGTATTTGGGGATTTAAAATGAATAAATAGTGTAAGAAAATTTAAGAACAATATTCTACAGTACTCTGGCTTAGGAAATCCTTGTTTACTATGGAACTATGGTACCTTAGAGAGGACCATGAGTAGTAAGGGAGATCGAGGACCAGGATGTTGACTTGGTTGATCGGCAGAGGGTTGAGTGAGATAAGGAGGACGATCAATGGTAGAGGATGCTTCATGCCTTTCAGCGGCAGACCCTCTAGAAGTACGAGGGTAGCATCTCAGACATGAAGACAGAGAACTGGCTAGAGGAGATCATGATAGCATTCAGCTTGATCCGGGATTCGACAGAGTACTGGGTTCCTCTGGCTGTAAACCAGATACGTGGATCAGTGCATTAGTGGTGGACGCATTATCTTGGGGGGAAGAGGGAGGCTGTGGTTACATGGGCGGACTGCGAGAATGAGTTTCATGCGGAATTCCTCTCTTCTATGATGAAGGCTGAGAAGAGGAAAAAACTACTCTCCCTCCAACAAGGGATTATGTCAGTGAGAGAGTTGGGGATCAAGTTCAAGGATCTCTTTCGCTTTTCTCCAGACCTCTTTTTGGATGAGGAGTCTTAGGCAAGACGTTTGAAATAGGCACTTCGACCTTCTCTCCAGTATGTTGGTACTCCCTTCACCCTACCGACGTACTTGGAGGTCCAGAAGAAAGATGAAGTGGTGGAAAGTATGCACATGCTGGGAGGTGTATCACGAGTGGGAATCCAACTTTGGATGGTCGAAGGGGAAAACTATCAGCAACAGGCCTCCAGCATTAGGGACCTCTATGTTTCGACCAGCAGGAAGCAGGCCTGAGTAGTTCTAGTGCTAATCCCCTCGTCATCTCCCATTCCTTTCAGGCCAAGGACCGAGATGATTTGTCTGTGGAATCCATGGGAACCTTTGGAATTAGTGCCCGGAGGGAATACAGTACAGTGGGGGTAGGCAGGTTCAACACCCACCTTAGTAGCAGCAGTTCCCAGCTAGGCCCTTTCAGCGGCAGCAGCAGGGGAAACAATCTCCCACTCTTCCGAGGGCAGGAGTTGCAGGAGGGGGATGACCTCAGGATGTTTCTCAATGACCTCGACCCAGGTGTGGTCAGGGAGGTGGCTGATAGCTGAGAGGCAAAGGAGCTGGTCATGGGCATTTGCACGCCATAGAGGCAGCAGTTCCAGCAGGGCCAGAAGTCGTCTGAGGTATGATCATCTTGTTTAGTACTCTTTCTTATGCCTTGTTATATATAGGAGCATCACACTCCTTTGTTGCACCTGGTTTGTCACATGCTCTGGGTTTAGACACTGAGAGACTTCCAATGCCCATGGTGCTGATCTCAATAGTTGGAGGTCAGACCGACTTGTTTTATGTTTGTCGAGGCCGTAGACTGGTGATAGGGACACATCAGTCTATTAGGGATCTTCTACTATGGCAGATATATCCATAAGATGTCATCCTAGGCATTAAATAGATGTTCTCTGCATGTGTCATCATTGACTTCTTCCATGGAAGGTTCATGTTTTCAGTTTAGGGAGGCCGACATGTAACTTTCATCAGCAAAAGGGGTTTCCAAAAAAGCAGCAGGCGAGAGGAGCCTCTCCTTTCTTTGTTAGTTGATCTATCAGTGGAGTTAGTGGATGCAGAAATAGTGGATGTACCAGGGATCATCAGTGAGTTTATAAATGTCTTCCCTAAAGAGGTGGCGACTATAACCCCTTCGGCGTGATGTTTAGTTTTGGATAGACATACAACATGGTGCACGTCTGATTTCAATGGCCCCTACCTGATGGAACCATTTGAGTTACGGGAGTTACAGATCTAGATTGATGATCTGATGAAGAATCGTTTTGTTTGACCAAGTTCATCACCATGGGGTTCTCTAGTCTTATTCACAAATAAGGCAGATGGTGGTCCCAGGCTTTACATAGACTATAGGATACTGAACCAAGTAACGGTTAAGAATCATTGCCCCCTCCCGAGGATAGATGATCTCTTTGACCAGCATATGGGACCATGTAGGTTCTCTAATATTGACATGTGTTTGGGATATAACCATTTGAGGGTGAAGGATGGAGACATCTGGAAGATTGCCTCCAGATGTAGGTAGGGACACTTTGAGTTTGTAGTCAGGTTGTTCGGCGTTACGAATGCTCCATCTGTGTTCATGGGGCTCATTAACTCCCTATTTCGGGAATACCTGGATCAGTTTGTAGTCGTGTTTGTTGACGATATCCAGAACTACTCAAGATCAGTGGAGGATCATGTTGAGCACCTAAGAACAGTTTTATAGGTCCTATGCTAGCACCAAATCTATGGGAAGTTATCAAAGTGCATGTTTTGGACGTGAGAATTTCACTTCCTTGGGCACGTGGTGTCCGAGAAGGGAATAGCAGTGGACCCATCGAAGGTCGAGGGGGCTGTTTCTTGGGCAGCACCCAAGAACGTGTCAGAGGTTCGTAGTTTCCTTGGACAATAAGTTTACTAGCAGAGGTTTGTTCCCAACATCTCCTAACTTTTGTCACCTTAGATAGCTTTGACCAAGGACCAGGCTTTCGTGTGGAATGGGTAGTATGAGGCGTCCTTCAGCTATCTGAAGGAGAAGATGGTAAGTGCCCCAGTGCGGAGATTGCCAGAAGAAGGCGTAGCATAGGAGGTGTTCTGTGATGCTTCAAGACAAGGCCTTGGGTGTGTGCTAATGAAAACGAAATGGGTGATCTCTTATGGGTCTATACAGTTATTCCCCCATGAGCAAAATTATTCCACCCATGATCTGGAACTTTCAGCGGTCGTTCTCACACTAAAGTTGTGGTGGCATTACCTCATTAAGGTGCACTTCATGGTCTTCACGGATTACAAAGGCTTGAAGTATGTCTTATACAAGTGGGATATTAACTTATTGTAGTGAAGGTGGATGGAGTTCTTTCAAGAATACGACTTCAATATTTCCTACACCTCAGGGAACAGGAATGTGGTGGCTGATGCCTTGAGTAGGAAGTCGATGAAGGATGCAGTTCGAGAGTCGGTAGATGCTTGGATGGCGATGGAGGAGTTGGCTGCCCTACACCTAGATGCGAGGATGGACGCCAGCATAGGTTTCTTGTATCATATGATAGTGAAGTCTTCTATACTATTGCAGGTGGAGGAGTCTCAGTTGGGAGACATAGAGAGTGAAGTGATGCGTGACCGGGCTAACCAAGGTGATGCTTTGGAAGGGTGGACATAGGATGGTCAGAATCAGATGCTTTTTTGAGGGATGTTGTTTGTTCCAGAGGCGATGCATGAGGGGTTTCTTTGTAACTTCCAAAACTCACACCATGTAGTTTATCTAGAAGTTTCCATGATGTACCAGGGTTTTGGACAGTGTCTTACACAATCCGAAAGTGCAACCAGCTCCTTGAAAGTAGGATTCAGATAACTCACACATGGAGAGGGGGTAAAAGGTTGCAAATTAATTGGCATCCATGGGTGTCCCGGGTTCAAAATAGATTTGCCTCCTCAATGAAGATACTCTCAAAGCATAAGTGATTAATCTAATTCAAAGCGACGTCATCGAGCTCTATTATTTCAGGCCCCCGTAATCTGGGGATGCTCCTACTCCCTGCTCTCCCTCTCCCTCTCCCCCTCACTCTTCCCAATCCTCTTGTTTTCTCTTTTTCTTTCTTTATTGTCCTTTTATTTGATAACTATAATGTATGATGATGATATGTTGGGTAAGGCGGGTGGTGGCGGAGTTCATGGCCAGGTTCCTAGTGTGTCAGCTGGTGAAGGATGAACACCATGTTCCAGGTGGTCAGTTACAACCTTTAGATGTCCCTGAGTGGATGTGGGATGACATATTGATGGATTTAATCACCGGGCTACCCAAGGTTCAAGGAGGTGGTGACACTATCTGGGTAGTGGTGGATTAGTTGATAAAATAGGCTCACTTTCTTGAAATCAAGGATTCGGGTGCAGTGGATACCTTATCCCGGAGGTACGTGGATGAGGTGGTGCGATTTCATAGATTTCTGAGGTCCATAGTCTCAGAAAGGGATTCACGGTTTACCTCACGAGTTTGGAGGGATTTGTTGCATGCTTTTGGCACCCAAATACCTCTTTGGACTGCTTTCCATCACCAGAAAGATGGACAGATAGAGTGTGCCATCTAGACGTTGGAGGATATGCTACGAGCATGTAGTCCATATTTTGGGGGATCATGGGTGCGGCACTTGCCTCTGGTAGGCTTTTCCTACAATTATATCTATCAATCTACCATTGGCATGACTCTATTCAAACCCTGGTATGGAAGGCCATGTCTCTCACCCGTGTGGTGGACCGAGGTTGGGGAAATAGGTGTTCTTGGACCAGAAGTGGGGCATAGCACAACGGAGAAGGTTTATCTTATACGGGAGAGGATTATGGAAGCTCAGCACCGGAAGAAGTCATATGCTGATAATTGGAGGATACCCTTGGAGTTTGAGGTCAGGGACCACATATTTTTGAAGGTCTCCCCTAGGCATGAACAACAGAGGATCGGAAGGGGGATTAAGATTTCTCCAAGGTTCATCGGACCCTTCGAAGTGTTCCAACGGGTCAGATAAGTGGTTTATTAGCTAGCGCTACTACCTCCTCTACTGAGAATACATGACGTCTTCCATGTGTCACAACTCCAATAGTATCTACATGACATTTCACACATCCTTGACTGGGAAAAGATGGATATCGAGGACAACCTGACTTTTGTGGAAAGACCAGGGAGGACCAAGGATTGCGAGGAGAAGGTGCCCCGTGGATGGACCATTCCATTGGTTCGTGTGTTTTGGAGGCTTGGTGGGCTCAAGGAACATACCTTGTAATGGTTGACGCAAATGTGCGCTCAGTACCGAGATCTGTTTTGATTTTTGTTTTGTTTTTTTTGTACTTGTTATGATGGAACACTTTACATTGTTAACTATAGAACGTGTAGTTTTACTTATTATGTGGTTGTGTTTGTAGAGTCATGAATATGGGGAGGGGAGGAACTGATCCCTCATCAAGACGCATTATGGTGGATGCGATTATACCCGTGCAGGCAAGTCTGTACCACCAAAAGCGGATAATATCTTGACATAGAGGAAAGAAACTACCTAACACATATGAATGGATAGTTTGACCTTAGAATTTTTCCTGGTTAAATGAGAATGAGGTATTCCAAGATTTCCATGAGGTTCACTCTTGAGAGGTATCTTATTAGGTGGTTGTTCGAAACCCCTCTTTTCGTCGGGTCTAGTTTTGTTTCTTTAGGGCCAGAATTATTTGAGAGTTATCTGATGTAATGGCCCCGACCCACGTGTTCCATTACTTTCCCAAAACAGAACTCCACCGAAACGATGGCACCGGTCACAGGGGCACTAGTTACTGTGGCACCGTTACGGTCACACACCGGTCAGGGTGGCACCGTGAGGGTGACGCCCTGATAGTGGCACCGTGAATGTGACCCCGTGACGGTGGCACCATGATGGTGGCATTGTGTCCTCACCAAGAAGTCTTTGTCCTTTTTCCAGTTTCTGACTTATTCTGCTCCCACAACATATCTTTTAACATAATAATGATTTAATTCCACTTTCAATGCCATTAAAATCCCATAAATAGTATCTAAAATACCCCAAAACTTGAGAAACCCTTAAACATACCAAAACGTGTGGTGTCTCCTCGTTGTCACATCCTTTCCCCTTACCTACTAGTTCTTCCCCCGTTGCATGTTTTCCTCCATTTAAAAGAAATGGTTTAACGCACTGCTGTTATGCCACCACCCCAATGGGAATAATTAAATAAGAAATAATCCCATCGTGTGTAACCTCCCAATAGAAAAGGAAACCATTATCCGACAGTAATGTGATTAAAAATTAATATCTCGTAACAAATATAATCATGTCTTTATATCATGCTAGTGTTTCTTCTTTCCCCTTATTGGCTAGATTTCATTCTTCTTCCTGGTGCGCTTGGAGTCCCTCCTTCCCGAGGCTTGTGGTGTGCCTGTGCTGCAGTTTTTATACTCTTCCTTGAAGTCCCCGGAGTTCCTCCACTGCAAGTCGTGCATCCTCATTTCTCGATGCGTGGAGAATGTCTTCATCGTTGATCATCAAAGTAATGTCTTCCGTCATTTATCCATACTGCGTATCATGCGGGGTGGGTACGGTACTGTATCTATGGGAATGGAAGAAACCAAACCATAATAGAAATAATATATATACTATAAAAGAATGATGGGGTGTGTTTGACAATTCTTCTGTAGTCTTTTATAATTTCAATATTTTGTGAATTGTATGGGCTATGCTCACTGAAAATCATGGTCGTTGGTGGCCTTTCATTTCAAACTAACAAACACTAGTTTTCTTTGATAATTCAATGGATCCAATATGGGATTTGGGTTAATTAAGTAGGTTCGCCAAGTTAAATGAATTTCTAGTGAAGAACAAACCTTGTGTGATCACCCCGGTTAACCAAACAGAAAGATGAAAACTTAGTGAATGAGGTACTTGAGTATATAAACTTTGTTGTTCTATCTTGGTGGCATGTGTGTTGGTTATTCTTGATGATTATGGGGTGACGTGGATGATAATGGGATCCTCTGTTGTGGAATGGTTGTTGGTTGGTAATCTGAAGCTGTGTGGGGCTATATCTCGAGGCTTGGTTTAGTTCCAGTACTTTGAGGGATCTCACTGATCCATTTGTTGTTGTGACTTCACAAGAGAAATGGTTGTTAATGATTAAATTGCTATATGGGCATTTCTATTTCTATGGATTGTGGTTATGCGTGTTAGTATCACAGAAGTTAAGAACTCACCTAAATGGGATAACTTGAACATGAAAAAAATAATGGGTTAAATGGGGAATTGGTTTGGGAATGAGTTGTGACTTGGTCGTGAGTGTTGTGCTTCTCTTTTATGAATGAATGGTAACGAGGGTGTTTGTTCTTAGGTTGGGTTTGTAAATCCTAGGATGGGATGAGTGCTTTTTACCAATACATATAATTGTAGTTCTATGTTTATTATTCACGCCCCACCCATGTGGAGCACTTAGTGCCGAACACCCCCATTTCTTGGGGGAGGGTGCTTTTCACAACACTCATAGGAGTTTCTGGTTATTACCTCCATTTATACACCATTTCATAAATATACCAAGACTTTTCGGGTAGGCTGTGATGTCCTTAGTCCATTATTTCCCAAGATTCTATGTGTAGGGTAGTTGGGGTGGTTGGCCCATGAGTGTGTGGGCAGGTTGTTTCCCAATAATCTTTGGGATGAGGCCCAGGTGTCTTCGGGCGTGGCAGTAGTTGTTCTGGCTCTGGTTTTTGTGGACGTGGTTACATATGGTGATTGTGGACTAGGTGTTTTCTGGTGGGATGGTGATTGTGGCCCAGGTGATTGCAGGCGGGATGTGTGGTTGTAGCCTAGGTGTGTGTGGGAGGGGAGTGGCAGTGGGACTATGGTGAGAATGGCTGGATTGGTTCGATGCTTAGGATGTCTTCAATAACTAGTGGGAAAAGTGGCACGGGGTACCCAAACATCGATGTGCTATTACTATACATTACTTGACTCGCATTATTTCTGGAGTGTGACTTGGTGAGTCTTGGGTGGATAGATTACCTTGCTATGTGATTTGGTAATCTCATATCTCACAGGGCATTAGAATGCCTTCCCACATGTGAATGAGAGTATTTGGTTTTCCCTACTGAGTGTACTTGTATTCTCAACCTACGTATATAAAACTGCTTTCAGGTTTTTAGGAGGACTTCAAAGGTCATGTAGGGCCGTACTAGCTCGGACACTGGGACAATTGCAGTTGTTGTTTTCTTTTCTTCGGTTCATTACCTTTGTAGTCTCCTTGTACTTTGTGGAATTTACTTTTGTAACATGCATATGGGAATGGTTTTCTTTGGCTTTACTTTACCACTGGTTTTGGTGTTGTTGTGATTTACTCTCTTATATCATGATCCTATTAGAGAAAAAGGCTAATGCCTTCCACCTTGTGTCTGATTCAATACCCTTGTTTCTAGTCACCACTTCGGGACCTATTAAAGGCGAGTATCGAGGGTCAATATCTCTCCTTCAACTTGAAGAAGGAATGGTCAGGCAATCTGTTATCCCTTCTCTCATCTTAGTGAAGGCGGGTCGTGACACAATATCCATTCAATATCAGAAAGGATCATGTTACATTATTATAATAATTGAAAACCCCATGAGTATGTACTGGGTATAATATATATTAAAAATGAAACTAACATTTTTTTATGTAATTTTATAGTAAAAATTAAATTTGGAGTTATAAATTTTTCTTAAATTTATGTTCATAACATTTGATAATGGTTGTCAATAAAACACTGGTAATTTACAAATCATTTTTCATAAGAAGACGATTTGGATTGATGGAATAGTACGCCTAACTCACCAACAAAATTGAGTTATAGGTAATATGATGCGGGCTTTGAAAAATGAAAAAAAACATGTGTGTGTGAAATCTATTTTTTCAATGTCCATCTAGTTGAATTAAGTTATCATAATAGTATACATAGTTTAAAAAAATTAGTCTTTAGTATGAAGAAGACTACTTTTTGAGATATTTTCAGATTAGATACTGGATGTTTTACAAGTGAAAATAATTGGATTTATTAAATATTATTTTATTAATGGAAAGGAAAATTATAAGCTAGAGGACAAATTAAAAATCCAATTTTCTTATTAGCCATATAGATGATTTGTTTTGCAATAGACTATAGAGTGATGGTCTATAAAATATCATAATAAGTTGATATGTAATATTCAATGAGAATTACATAAGGAAATACAATAGCATCACTAAATAAAGAGTAGATGAAAATAGGTCAACAAATGACATTAATGTTGATCTATATTGAATCATAGTTTATTTAAACATATGAGAAATACAAAATAGTTGTAAAAATGCATCATTTATTTATCCAAGAATTGATATAAAAAACCTCCCAAAATTAGAGATATATTAAGGAAACATATAGCAATAGATAAATAAGTATTAGGTGATTCATAGGTCTAAGAATTAGAATATAAAATTCACGTGAATATAAAATCTTCTTTGATACTATATTTTAGATTTAGTTGACTAGAACAATTATACAGGGTCAAAAAAATATTAATTTGAATAGATACTAGGTAACAAAAATATCAAAAGTGGAATAAAATTATAATGGCTGAAATTATAGGGAGACAACTATGGATTGGGATATGAATTTATTAATGGTCATCTTAACAGAAGATATGATTGAACTACCAAAATACAAATAGGAACTCAGTAACAAATGTGTATAACATTAAAAAAGATACAGTTGACAAATTCATGAGATTCATGTAATTTGTTGTTGTAAAAATATAATTACAGAATGAGGGAATCGATTTCTATGAAATATTTATACATGTATTAAACAATAATATAGGCTAGGTTGTGATGTCCATTAAGGAATCTGAGGGTTTATAATTTGACTAGTTGTATGCAATGAAATCATTTATCTATGAAAATTAAGAAGACAATATATACATGATCTAACACAATATATTTAAATACTGCCTCATATATTTCCTTTTCTATAAAATAAATAAATTTATCATCTGTTAATATTGGTGCCTTGAATGTTGAATTAAAAGTTTGATTCATTCATTAATGATGAAGGCCTCATGAGGATAAAATGTAGGAACCTCATTTTTTCATCAGGTATGGATCCATTCAATATTGGACTAACTCATTATTTTTGACATATTTTCAGGTTCCTAATGAGTTCATAAAGTTCTCAGGGCTATATGGAGATTTTTAAAATCCTTAACCTCCTATTTTTTGGAGAATTTGGCATGATTTATGGTTAGTGTAAACCATTTGGGTAGGGTTCCCTATTAGATGTAACTGTGCATATGGTCATCATTTTTGAGGAGATCCATTTCTCATGGTTTAATCATGATCTAAAAAACCATGTTGTAAAACTATTCACATGCTATTTTTTGGATAATATTACCATTTCCCCTAATGATCTTATTTTATAAACCTTTTATCCCCATTTTGATTTTAGAGTAAAGAACCACCTTCTCTCCCATATTGATCCCTCTTCAAGCGTAATATTAGTATTGAGATATATCCTTTATATGTGGTCTGATCGAGCTTCTGTTAGTCATTTTGGATGCACATCGATTCGTACTCAACTACTCTTTTAACCATTGTTCATTTCTCTTATTCTTGAGGAAGTTTTTGAGTTGAAATCATATAATACCTTTTTTATATCTAATATAATGCAAGAAGAATTAGAGGTTGATTTAGGATGAGGATAGTCGAATGAATAAGTGGTAGGCGGTCTATAAATAATTATTCAATTTCTATCATTTTATAAATTTTCGTGTTGTTGCGTCGATTTCAACGAGAGTCATTTGTTAAAAATAATTATCATTGATGCAGTCATTAGAACCATAATCTTAGAATATTTCGATATATGTGATATATTTTTTGTTGTTATATCCACAATACCAACCACCTCAGGTAGGTTTTTATGCCATATTTGGGTTTTAGTATTTTAACACTTTGATTCATTGTTTGGGTGTGCCTACTGCTTGACCATCCTAATGGAAAGCCTTCTAATAATAAATGGATATTGAATTGATGAATTTTGTATAAATGAATGGTTTTAGACCATGTTGATTCCACTTAATCTACCTAATGGAATGTATTGAACATTTTTCCAAAATGTTAAATGATATATTGGAAAGTATATTGTATTAATATGATTTGGCCTAATTAATGAAATCAAATGGTTGGTTTCATGTCGTAGCATAACCTTCCACTGACAGTGGAAGGTCGCATAATTAACCAAATACAATGAGAATGAAATAAAAGAACTAATGATATGGTTTCATGATCCTTGGCCATATAACACTAATAAGAGGAAATTATTGAATCAGGTGAACTTATTTAATATTTATAACTAATATACAAAATAAATATAATGGTAACATTCTCCTTGGCTATGTCAAACTAATGAAAGGCAAGGTTGTAACCTCTTGAACATATTAAATGGAATTCCCTTCACTTGTAATAACTAATTAAATGTATTTATCTTATGGTCCCAAATTGAATGTGGTCCTTGAAATCATTATAGTATGATCTTGACTTGAGTTAGCCTTTGTATTCCTAAGGGAATTCCATAAGCTATCAAGCAATTAATTCAAATTCATAGATTTCAGTCTCCTTGGTTGAGACCCACCTATGAACCCAATTCTCATCAATCAATGGATGCCTAGTATGACTCTATAGGATCATTTTTATATCATTACAAGATACCTTAGATACATTTCATGGATCCAGGAGGGCTTATATTAACACGAGGGGCTTTGGTCACATCCTTGGTCTGAAACATAGGTTATCTCATTTTACCTTGGATATATGCATTAGAATCGGTTAGATCATACTACTATGGAATACCATGTACAGTGCTCCCTATACGACACTCTTACCTCTTATCCATTCTTCAGTTTTCACTGAGTTAGTGACCATTGTGGTCAAGGTTTCCTCGATTACTACCTTTCAACCCATTTATTTAACAATCACCACGGTTTCCTTGGTTGATACCTTGGCACCGTTTTAATTAGAATATCATTACAGGTTTCCTTATTATATCATGGACCCTTCCCTATTTATATCATCAAGATTTGTTAGTGTTGGGTTTTCCACACATGACATTATTATATAAAATAGAACATAATTAATATATGAACTGTTTACATTATCAGATGCGATGTAAGGGATGAAGTAGATATATGGGTATTTAAATTACTCTGTTGCTTTAATATTTTATATACATGCTTTAACACATTATATTTTGTATTATATTTACATGAAGTTACAGAAACGGTTTGTGGTGGAATATAGATATTTATCTAACAACATATCAAGAATGCATTTTGGTACCTGAGAAGACACTATGTGTGCATGTGTTGAAAAGGGGGAGCATAAGGCTTCAGATACATGATTTTTCACTCTTCTGGGATGGATCTTGTAGCAGATGACCCAGATAGAGCTCAAGATTCATAAGATAGATTTTTCATTAAATTTATACTTTATAAAGCATGCTTTTATTTTGATTTTGTACATGTCTTCCCAGATTTCTTGTGAAAAGCCATATATCATCAACATGTGTTGAATGTTTATGGCGATCTACTCGTCTCTTACATTAACATTTCATAAATTTTTCGAACTACTAAAAAACATAATAAAAACAAACACCCAAAGAATGTATTTTTATAATACCATTGGAATAATGTAAGCATAAACACTGGTGAATAATGAGCTACATCATTTCCTACTAGGTTCTTCTTGACAAGAACCCTTCATAAACACATCAGAAATAACCCATATATTAATGACTTGGGGGAAGGAAACATATAAATAGGTGATCTCATATGCTCTATAATGGTAGAAAAGGGAGATTCATAAGAATAATCATGATCATGACAATAATATTACATGATCTTGAAAATAGATTATCATACCCTATATATCAATGATCATATACATGAATCTTGGATTAATGCTTGGCAGTTCATGAATCATAAGGAAATAATGAACATAAGCCTTGAAAAAATAAAATAAAAATAAAACACAAAATTGTGTCATACACATACACAAATATAAATATTTATATAGTATTCAAGGCATTGATTCAAAGGCCATATTAGTGGATTGATTCATTTAGTTAACCATATTTACACCTCATTCTGGACATGTCTTACAAAATTGAATTCACTCCTCATTCCAACCCTATAATGATGATCCAAGTTCATTTCGTAATCAAGACATGTATTACTGAATTGAGTTCATTTCTCATTCCATCCATGTTTATCACATGAGATATAAATATTTACCTAGTTCAATGGAGGGAGATAGAGGTACCACCAATATCATAATGAAATCATACATACATGTTCCATAAGGTCACAAATAATCATATCATAACCCATGAAAAGACATGGGTGTTTTAAACATGTAATCGTAACATAATCCTTAAAAAATATATAGGTTTCATAATCATTTCATCAAAATCAAAACCCATAAAAGAGAAACATATTTCATAAATGTATAAACAATAATAGAAAAATGGGTTTCATAAACATATAATATTTGAAAGAGAAAAGGTTTTCTTAAAGACCATTACATCAACAATAACCCCTTCAAAGAAGAATTGTGAATTGAATCACTATATAATTACCTCGAAAGGCATTAGTAACCTCAACAGATGTCAAAGCAGAAGGAAAATAATTTTGGAATATATTCAAAAACATTTCTTGAGAAAAATGACATTTCATAATTAAAAAAGGCCTTTTAATACATAAAACCATTTGAAAATTATTTTCATAGAAAATGACTTGAAATTTATAGATAATACATGAAGTCAGTTCATATCCAATTTCCATAAAAACTCATAAAATCAACTTTAAAACATTTTGAATACCCTCTTTCCTTGGAAACTTATAAAATAAGATTAAAAATAAATTAAAATAATTTTTCATTTAAAACACATAAAATAGTCGTTATAACATTTTTTATCCCATTTTCATGAAAATACATTGAAAACATATAAAAAATATTTAAATTATTTTGAAATCAATTTATTTTAACATAATTCTTAAAACATATAAAGAGATCATGAAAACATTTTGAAGACTATTTTCCATGAAAACATATAAAATAAGATTGAAAACATTTTCAATACCATTTATGTCAAACACTTTTAAAAATAATTTCTTTAACTAAATTAACATTTTAAACATGAAATGTTTTCTTAACAAAAATGATGGTTGCTCAATCCATACGTGTAATATGAGGTAAAAAGAACATTCTTTTTAAAATCTGAAAAGGGTATAAAATTCCTTGATCAGAAAGAAGTAAGAAGATTCAATTGAAAATATAGATAATATGCCAAAAGGGAAAAAATTATTTTAATTATTATTGGAATATTATTGTAACCATTTTTAGAATACATGGTTTCGATGGACCAATTATTTCAAATGGAAGAGTGAGTAATGTCAGGCTTCCTTAAAAAACATTATTAACTATATTATATCCCAAAGCATGAAATAATGGTACTGATACATGATTATATATTTAATTTCCTGATGATAATAAAATTCATGAATTTTCTAAGACATGGATCATAATATTTTATCAAATAAAGAATAAGCATAAACAATCTTAATAATTTATGAGATTTTTTAAATAAAATTTTATGATTCAGAAACTCTGAACCATAATCTACATATAAGAAAATGAGATTAAATGAAAATTAAATATAATGAAAATAATTAGATTCATGATGTAACATTTCAAATAAAATAAATAATCATCTTGGAAAAATATAAGTGAATTTCATGGCATGTTTCTCAAAGAATGAAAATTTAGACAAAATCACATTACTGATTTGGTCACTTATGAGTCATAAACCCCATGACTGAAAGATAAAAATATGTATATTTAAATCACCATATATTTAAGTATAATAATAATATAATTCATCCTTGGTATGTATAAACACAATATAAAACTGATGGGTGGTGAATAAATCATGTATATCACAAAAATAGAGAGTGAGATGAAATTCCCTTACCTTATGTGATGACTCTCTTTGTACTCATAAATTATTACTGTATAATAAATGTAAGTTTGTTATAAGTATTTAAAAAAATAATATTCATATATCTAAACCGTATATCTCTATATAATGACCTTATATAACCCACATATTGACAATCATATATTATGGTTTCACATCGGGTAATATTTTCTTTACATATCGCATGAGTCTTAATTTGTTAAATCATTGGACCATATATTTATGTTATGATTTCAATAATATAAACCATGATATAAATATAATTTATATTTGTTATATTTGTATAATAATAATCTATAGAATATAAATGTGAGAAATGGAATAGATAGTTCAAGTTGATGGTTAGTGGTACGAATGCATGAACACTCCTATTTTTATTATCATATTGAAAGAAAGAATGAAAATCACATATATTAATACATATATATATATATATATCATAAAAATACAAAATAATTATTCATATATATATAATATAATTTCTCAAAACCCATGCTTAATATATTTCATCTACTGTGTAAACGAATCACATCACATTGAGGGGATGGTAGTCCACACTTCCTCAAACGAAATTATCATATTTACACAAAATATAAACAATAAGGATATGTGATATAAAATATTTAAATAAGATTAAATACATAATAAAAATAATAAATATCATATATAAATATATTAATATATTTTCCATCATAATTTCCACCATGATTGGTTGTACGGAAAAATGAACAATCAATGTTTTGTGAGGTGGTAGTTCATCATACACATAAATAGTATGTTTCTTACCCGATAGATATGGGTGTGTGGAATTTCAAGTTAAACAAATCAAATAAATACATCCTAGTACATTTAAGATACTATTTTTATTATAAAATCATGGAATAAATAGAGTGGATAGGGTGGAGAAATAAAATAAAAGAATGGAGTTTGGGAGAAGTCGTTACCTCGTAATCAGAAAACTAGTTTTGGTTTTTTCCAAACGGGTTCCTTGGATTTATGTTTACCTATGTGGATGATTAATGGTGATATTTATGGTTTTTTGGGGTATATTTGAGCATATCCTGGTAGATACTATGTAGATTGAGAGGTGTGAGGAAAGGGTAGAGTTCTTTCGTTTTTGTAGTGGAGGGGGAGTGAAACTCTTTTAAATACCAAAAGCTATTAGATAATGGAAGGCCTCTTTTACAAAAATGTTACTAATAAATTAAAAAAAATTTACTAATGTGAAATTAAGGTCAGAAAAATTTTCATCACAAACATATCTGTTCATGTTAATAATTGTGTTCCTTAACATCTATGATTCCCCACTTTTATTATTTTGGTTTTAATTAAAGCATATAGTTTTCTAACCAATTTAATATTACCATTAAGGATAAAATAAAGTGAAATTAATTATATATATTGAGACACTACATTTAAAATATGATACCAAATGTATAAAATAAACATCTCTTGTTTTTTTTAATTAATTTTTAAAACAAGCGCATGTGACGCAAAAAAACTACATAAACCGAGATTGTGCGAACAATGGTTTTACAATCTATGGGTAAACATGTTAATTTTAAAGGGTAAATTTTTCCATTAATAAGAAATATTTAGGATTTTTAATATCTAAAATTACATAGAATAATATAGTATTTTCATTAATTTTAAATAATTTTATAAAATATCATTTAATGTAAAATAAAAAAAATATCAATTTAGACATTATTTTTTTATTTTTGATTTATAATATAAAATTTATATTGTAATTAAACTAAATTAAATTTAATGAAGTGAAAAATTATTTATAAATTAAAAAATTAAATACAATATCTCTATCAATTCACATCACATTTAACATTTATAGTATTATTTATTTCAGATAATTATAAACTAAATAATATCTACATTGAAATATCATAATCATTTTATGTAACTAAATAATCTATAAAAATTAATCCTAAATTGTTATTATAAAAATTACCCATTTATATTTTAAAATTATATGTATAACTGAATATATTACGCTTTTTACATATCTAAATGTTTAATAAATCTTAATAGAAAAAAAAATTCTATTTTTCAGTACTTCATATTTTATATAGGGAACATTCATTTATTAATATCCAAATAACCCATCAAATTAGAAAAAATGGGTCAGATGGTCTATGTATTAGTGTAAAATGGATTTATGACAACTTTCCAGGTTATTTTGGTCCTTATGATTAAGGTTTATTCTTTAATTATTATTAATCTTGCCATATTCGCTCTAATTAATATTAATCGCATTAAATCATCTTTTTGGTAAGAAATTACATAATTATTATCAGTATTAAAATATCATAATTATTAAAAAATTTATTTCTATTGTTGAATATTCAAAAAAAGTGGGAAGATTAGATCTAACTCTAATCCAATAGACGTGGAAACAAAGAAGGTTTCGAAAGTAAAAATATTCAAAAGGTTAATAAGTTTTTTATATCAAATTTCTATATAAAAATGAATCCAATGATCTATATTGGATTAAAATATTAATAATTTTTCTATTGTGACATTAAAAATCAATTTTAAATATAATTTAACAATAAAAATTATTAAGAAATTTTAGTTTTTCACTTAATTGAATTAATTTTTACTATTCATCCAATAATAACGTCTCTCAAAAAAATATAAAATATTAAAACTATAATAATTTTGACATTCAGAATGAAAAACTGAAGATAATTTTATCAAATTAAATTTAAATGAGTCTCTAAAATTTATTTTATTATTTATCATTGATGTATGCTAACAGTATTTCATTTATGAAAATACTATTTTTAAACATATAATGACTTTTCAAAAAACTAAATCTATCCTTATCAACATGTAATATTTATATAAAAACATTCTATATAATTTTTTAAAAGTATTTATTACTATTCATATTAATATGTATAAGTACTTGGTTATAATTATCTGGTTTAAATAATTATAACAATAAAATGATGTTTTATAGAAAGACCAGTGTTGCGTGTAATGTATTCCAAGTCTGTGTTGCATGAAATGCATGACCTGATGATGTTCCTTGTAAAATAAAATAAAATATACGTTGTTTTTAGTTCATGATTAACTTGGTGATGCATATAACTCAACCAAAACAAAATGATTTTGTAAAATTAACTATTTTCAGTGTTGTGTGATATGAAAAATATCAAAAATATTTAATTAATTTGAAAATTTATATTTCCAAAATATTTGTGCTTCACATTATATACCCTCAGAATGAATATCTTTGTTGAAATATATATAATTTATCAAAGTTTTTATATTTGAATGTTTCATTCATAGAAACCCACATCGAAAGAATGAATAATAAAACCTCCATTTGAAAAGGATATTTAGAACTATATGGGTTTCCAAATATTACACATAACCAGGTTCCCAATTAGGAGGACAATAGTGGGAAATGAAAACATATAAATGAAATATATATCTAACCATCATGTTCTAATATATAGTGATAGATAATAAGGCCAGGAGAAATTTACAATCCCAAATCCATAAATTTTGTTATAGCCTAACAGAATATCTGTTTCATCAAAACGAAATATACAATGATAACATTTTTTGTATTAAGATCCATTTTCCAAAAGAAATATAATTTTTGCGAAAAGATATAATTCCATTATTTTTGGAAAACCTCACCCTTTGGTGTTCCTTGATCAACATCCTTATCATCTCTCATTCCAATAAATAAGGGTGAATTTGTAACTCCTGAAGCATTAACACATCATGTGATCTAAGATAATTCATCCCATCTATCTTAAGCTACCATAAACACAATGTGGATAGAACAAGTTCTCTAATATTCATTAATTCCCATATGGTGAGATAATACCTTAATCTCACAAACTTCATGCTATTTTTAAATTAACATTTCCAAAAATGGTTATCCATATAACCCTTATAAAAGATAAAAATACTGAAATTTATAAAGAAGGTCATGAAATTATTTTAACATATATCCCCCATATATCAATAACTATTTATTGTTTATCAAATTCAGAAAATGTGAATAAACTCATCATATATTCCCTCAATACATGGTAATAACATTAATTACCCTAATCCTTTTCGAAAACATGCATTATTCCTTATTCCAATGATTACATGATATATTTTATAAATCTGATTAGTTGTAAACGTCATACATGATGTCATAGAATACATGGTCAACAATTATTTCTTGGGTAATATGAACCATACAATTTACTTATTCATATCTTTTATATCTTTATCCAAACCTCATTATCATAGCATTAGGAATTAATCAAGGGTTACCTTCTCCTACTAAAAATATCAATATTAAATTAAAATTATTTTCAATGTATTAATCACAATTAAACATTTCCCTTTAAATCCTTAATGAAAAATTATAATAAACATACATAGATATTTCAAAATTCATATAACTTAATCTTTGAATTCCAAAACATAAATACTTCATTCAGCCAACATTATTATTAAACTATAACTTATTCTTCATCAAGATATTCGTTAATACCTATTTCCTATTACATGAAATATGAACCATGTTTTGAGGTCCCTAAAACATAACATATTCATTCTTATTATGTAAAATATACTCGAAGAACATCACATAAATTTCATAAATCATTTTTAGTCTCTTTATCATCAGAAGTATAACCAACACACATATCACCTTCTTGATTCTAATTTTGAGATTTTTACTTGGGAAATTTATTTTCTTAATGCCCATAATTTACACATGTGAAACACTAAATTTTAACCCTTTTATTTATAGTTCAATTTATTGACTAAACCTGGAATGAGCAATTAGATCAAAACATATCATTTAAGAAAACCCCATAATGTGGAAAAATTACATATAAGATATCTAAATAGTGATACCTACATTTTATATTAATACACCCTAAATTTATATTAGTTAACTCGATTTGATATTCTATTGAAAACCTTCATAATGGTTCATGTAGAGTTTTTAAATTTTTATAGCATATCCCGTGAGAGTGGCAAACCAGGTGTCCAGTAAGAATCATTTCTGTGTAATGGATTTCCTCGATTCAGGCATGGGAAATTTTGTAAGAACTCTTTCCCTTATGAAAATCTATTCCAAATCCATATCCACTTCTAGTATTGAGCTAAGGATTTATTTCTAGGTAATCACTCTCTCAATATATTATCAAATATTCTAGGGAATTTTCCAATGGTTTCCATTTTCCTTATACATATACTTAAATATTGCTTTATAGTTCACTTGATGGTTTTTTTATCCTATCTTCGATAGGATAAATTAACATTTTCTCTGATACCTACTCTATAGTCCCTATACATTTATAAATTAGCATTACATAAGATTTTAATAATACATAAAACATTATAAAAATACACACCCAAGGACTATATTAGGTTAGTTCCTTTGGAAACATGGAAACATAAACAATGGTATATTAATGAGCTACATCATCTCACACTAGGTTTCTTGTTTAGTAGAGTCCTTCTTAGAAACATCAAACATAATACATTTCTTCATTATTGTGGGGGAGGAAACATAAAAATCGGTGATACCATATGATTAGTAAGGGTATATAAGAGAGATACATAAGGATAATCATGAGCAGAAGGGTTTGAGAACATGATCATGAATATATAATATTATACCACATATATCAAAGATCATAAACATCAATCATGGGATAAATAATCACATCTCAGTAATTATAATGTACTTAAAAAATTATCCATGAAATAATAACATAGGATTAAAACAAGTAATTATGGAAGACACAAAAGCATATATAATGATTTTCATAGTAACCAAGGCACTACATCCAATGTCATCTTAGATGAAACCGACCCTTATTGAATGGAACTCACTTCTTGTTTATCTGTGTATATATAAACTAAGTTTATTACTCATTCCAGCAATTTAATACTAAATTAAGTTCATTTTGTATTCTATCCATGTAATAATGATCCTTGTTCCTTTCTCATTTTGGCTGTGTTTCTCTCATTAGATATAACTCTTTACCAAATGCATTGGAGGGAGAAATATGTACTGCCCATCTCATAATGAAATCATACATACATGTTTCAAAAGATTTTAAATAATAATATCATAACCCTTCAAATTAATGGGGTATTATAAACATATAATCATATTATAATTGTTGTAAAAGGATATATGATTCTTAATAATTTCATTGAAATACTAACCCCTGAATGGGAAACAAAATTCATAATCATATAGCCCGTGATGTTGAAACGATTTTCATAAACATGTAACCTGTGAAAATGAAATGGTTTTCAGAAACATATAATATATGAAAGAGAAGAGATTTTTATAAAGACTATAATATCAATCATCATCCATTAATAGATAGATTGTTAATGGAATCTTTAGATCATTTCCATGAAAGGTATGAGTGATTCCAATGGATGTAATCATTCATTGAAATTAATTTTGAAATTTCATTCAAGAAATTTTCCTGAGAAAAATATCCTTTCTTATTTGAAAAAGTCTTTCTAATACATAAAACAATTTCAATGTAATTTATTTAGAAAATACCTTGAAAAAAAATAAATAATACAGAAAATTATTTTGAAACCCATTTTCCTTGAGAACATATAAATGCCACATGAAAAAAATTTGAAAAAAAATTTCACTGAAAATTTATAAAATAAGATTTAGAAAATTTTAAAACTTTTTTTCACTGAATGCATATAAAATAATATTCAAAAAAGAATAAATAAATTTTTATTTGATAAAACTGGAAGACATTTAAAGAAATAATGAAACCAATTTGAAAACTGTTTTGTTGAAAATAACATTTAAAACATATTTATAATGATTGAAAACGTTTTGATAACCATTTTCCTTGAAAAAACAAAAAATAATCTTGAAAATATTTTGAAATACATTTCATTTAAAATAAATTTAAAAACACAATTTTTTAATAATTAATCTTTTAATAATAAAAAGGATGCTTCATAGAAATGATGGTGGGTAAATCCATACATACTTTATAAGGAAAAAAGATCATTTCTTTTTCATTATTAAAAGGGTAGAAAATGCCTTTTTCCAAAAGGGAGGGTAATATTCCGTCGAAAAAATTATTAAAAGAAAAATGGTTAATATTTATTTTATATATTATATGAATATTCTTGAAACCCCTTTTTCGAAAAAATGGTTTTGAAGGAACATGGATTTCTAATGGAAGAGATGGTAATGTCGGGAATTTGTAATAACAAATTATTAACTACATTATGTCCCAAATAGTGGAGTAATGGTTCCAAAACATGATTATACCATGAATATTTAGAGGAGAATAAATTTTATAAACGTTCATGAGATATAAATAATAATATTTCATTAAAGTAAACATAAACATAAACAATCTCAATAAGAGATGATATTGTATCAATAAAATTTTACCACTCAGTTGCAGATGGTCTCTTCTTGCTACTATCAACTCCCAACATCAGCATTGTGTGACTTGGGATTTCTCCAAGCAAATCAAGAACTGTATCTTGGCTATGGTGGATGAACTCATATATGTGACCTGGTATGGTAGAAATATTTTTATCCATAATAATTGCTCTTTCAGTCTGAATGCAGGTAAAATGTGTATTCCCATTGCCATTAAGGATGTCGCCACTCTTCAGAAGGATCATTGTGAAAACTCTGTAAGGGATTTTGAGATCCTTCGTCATCTTCAGATTTTGGGCTCTTATAGGCAACCTTGACATACTTTTGAGGTTTTTTTGGAATGTCCCTCTTCCTGGTTGGATCAAAGTGAATGTCGACGGTGCTTCTAGAGGAAACCGGGTACAGCAGGATATGGTTCCATCCACAGAGATTCTCTTGGCAAATTCCTTGGCTGCTTCTTCAATGGATGTGGTACGACCTCAGCTTTAGAAGCAGAAATGTTAGTTGTCATTCATGCTGTAGATTTTTTCAAGAAAAAGGGATGGATCATGTTGTGGATTGAATGTGATTCAACCAATGTTTTCCAAGCTATTTGGAAGGGGGTGGTACACCTCAAATGTCCGCTTACCTCTCGATGGATGAAATGCCTTTCTTTGCTCATGGAGCTCAACTACATTTCCACACACGTGTTTCATGAAGCGAACATGGTTGCGACTAGTCTAGCCATCAAGGGAGTCAATTAGGTCACTACCTGGTTGGATGATTTTCCTGATGACTTACTCCATCTTCTTAATAAATATTTTAATAATATTCCATCCTTCAGACTTTTGTAGTTCCGTTTTTTTTATTAATAAATTGTTCCTTGGTCATTGACTGAGGCATCACCTTTTAAAAAAATACATAGTTTCATAATATTACATGTGTCTCAAAGAAGCCAAATTGAGACAAAATTACCTTACTAATTTGGTATATTTGAAAAAATAAACCCCCATAAATAAATATAATTAAATGGATATGTAAATAATAACAAATATAAGTATAATAATAAGGTAATTCTTCTATATTCATTATAAACACCCCATAAATATAATGGGTGGTGAATAAAGCACGTATCTCCCAAAAATAAAGAGTGCGGTGAAATCCCCTTAACTTGTGTATTGAATCTTTTCATAGTCATATAGGATTCCAATATAATATATGTAAGTTCATTATAAATATTATTAAAATTTATATTCTTTTATCTAAATCTATATATGGTTTGATTTTGACCTTATATTACCCGGTTGTTTATAATGATTTTTTAGGATTCACTTCGGGTAATATTTTCTTTTCTCTTTGCATGAGTCTTAACATGTTATATCATTTCTTATCATACTTATAGCATAATTTAAATTGATTACAAAATGATATAAATATAATTTATATTCGTTATATGTGTAGTATAATATTCTATTTAATATATAAATATGAAATGGAATAAACCATTAATGGAGACAGTAAGTCCTACATATGCATGAACATTGTTTCTATTTTAATTATTGTATACAAATAAAGAAGAAATGAAATATTTGGGTATATTTATATTTTATAATTCTAGTAGAATTGTTATTAAATATTAATATAATATATGTTCAGTAGCTCATTCTTAATATATTTCATGTACTGTGTGAATAAATCACATTGCGTTGAGGGGGAGGTAGTCCACAGTTCCTCGAATGAAATTATCGCATTTACAGCAACTGTAAAGTATAACTATATGAGTTAAAAAAGAATTAAATAATCTTCAATTTCTAATAAATATAATTTATTAAAAATATAAACATAGATTATATGAAAGTTTCCACCATGAGAGGTAGAAATGAAAAATGAACAATCATCGTTTTGTGATGCGGTAGTTCGATGTACACATAAACAGTTTGTTTGTTGCCAATTAATTGGAGATGTGTTTAAGTGTAGGTAGAAACCATATCATTATAAAGTCATATTTTATTTACTATACTATGGTTCTTATAAAATCATGGAATAAAGATAGTTCATGGGTGGATAAAGAAAATAAAATGGAGGTTCAGAGAAGTTGTTAACTCGTAATCGGGTATCTCCTTTTGGTTTGTAAAAAAAGACTAATGTGGATTGATTTATTACCATGGGGATTTATAAGAGGAATTTAGGGTATTTGGAGGATAAATTAGTAGATATAGGAAAATATTATGTGGTTTGGGAGTTGTGAACGAGGGGTAGAGTGCCTTACTTTTTATAGTGGAGGGTGTGGCACTTTTATAAATACCAAAAGGTATTCAAGAATTATATATTTTCATTACATTATTTTCCTCAATAATCAAAAAAGAATATATTAATGTGAATTTATGGTCTAAAAAAATCTACACCTCACATAAATACATTGATTTTAATAATTCGGCTCCATAACATCTAAAATTCCCTAATTTTATTATTTTGGTAATTATTAAGGTATATTGTCTTCTAACCTAAGTAATTTGAACATTATGATTAAAATAAATTGATATTTATTATATAATATAGATCAAAAAAACCATAAATATGATAATTAATTTACAAAATAAAAATATCATTTTTTTTAAATTAAGTTTTAAAACAAGTGCATGTGATGCGCAAAACACATCATCACCATGGACGGTGTAAAAAATATTTTTACAATCTATGGCTCATTATGTAAACTATAAAAGAAAAATTTGTGAATTAAAATATTATATTAATTAATTTTGAACCATAAAAAATTACCTAAAATAATATATTGTTTTTATTAATTTTAAATAATTTAATAAAATTCATTTATTTTGTAAAATAACAAAAATGTCAATTTTTACATTACTTATTTAATTAAAATTTTAAAAAATCAAATATATAGTGGAATAAAAATAAATAAAGGTTAATAATGTATAAAATGATATATCAATCTTCCAAAATAACCAATGATTATAATTCAATCAATTCACTTCACTTTTATCATTTATAAAATTAATTATTTTAGTTCTTTATTTTCTAAATAGTCACTACGTTTTAGTTTCATAAGAATTATAACTAACTAAACAATACAATTTATTTTAAAATTTTATTACTATAAAATAGCACATTTAACTTCTTAAATAATATTTATAGCAAAAAATATGTTGTATTTTATATATCAAATTTTTTTATAAATGATTATTTTAAGGAAGGTCACATTTTTGTCTATTTATTTATATTACATTTTATATAGAGAAAATACATTTAATAAAATCCCAATAACCAATAATATTAAAAAAAATAGGGATATTGTCAAATTATTTTTAGAAAATGAAATTTGGACAATTTTCGAGGTCATTTTGGTTCTTAATATTATGGTTTAGTCCTAAGCTATGAATATTTCTACCTTAATCGATGTGAAAAAATTTATTTACTTTCACTAATATTATTGATTAGAAATGAATGTTATCTTATTAGACTAAAAATAATATAATTATTAAAACTAAGTATTTACATTTTTTAAAATTCAATACACATAAGTGGAAAAATTATCTTCAATGCTAGTCTAGTACATGTGGTGAGAATATTGGTTTTTAATGTAAAAACATTAAAAAGTTAAATAAATTATTATATCTTATTTCAATATAAAAACTCCCATTAACTAAATTTTATTAATATATTCATAATTTATCTATTTTGGATTTTGTAACATATTTATAATATAATTTTACACTAATAATTATTTAAATAGAAATGATGTTTTTAACAATATTTCATTAATTTTTACTATTCACCCAAAAATAAATTTTCTTGGAAAAATCCAAAAAATACACTATATGAAAATTTTGTAATTATGAATTCAAAAATAAAATTGATTTAACAAAAATAAATTTTTATTACTTTATAAAATTAATTTTATTATTTTTCATGGAAGGACATTAAAATCTATTCATTTGATAAAATATTTCTTTTCAAAATATAATGAATTTAAGAATAATTATATCATTCCTTAATTATATTTTCTAATTCTATAAAACCATTATAAAAAATATTTCAAATGTAGTTATTACTATTCATATTTCTTTTTATAATGGCTATGTTATAATTATCTCATTTAAATAATTATAACAATAAAATGATGTTTCATAGAAACATCATTGTTGCATATAACATACTCCAAGTCCGTGTCTCGTGTATCATATGACAAGTTGTTCTTCCATGTAAATTAAGCTAAAATTTATGTTGTGTACATTAAATGATTAACATGGTGTTTCATATAACTCAATAAAAACAAATTACTTGTATTTAAAAAACTATTTTTATAGTTGCATGAAATACAAAATATAAAAAATATTTCATAAATTTGAAAATAATCTATTTCAGAAAATATTGGTGGTGCAACATTGTTATTACAGATATTTTAGTTATTATTGAATTTTTCTCTATCTGTTGTGCATTTTATTTATATATATTACTTCTATTTTTTATCTCATGTTGGATAATAAACGTTATTTATTAGGATTAACTCTAGTAATGAGGGAATAGTCTCCCCACAGCCACACCCTAGGCCCTCACTTATAGTTAGAAGCATTTAGAATTTGGGGAGATTCTCTTAAGGCCATGTGTATCACCATGTTTTGGGAACATTGTATGTGGAATGGGAGTTAATGACGTTATAAATTGATATCAGAGTGGTTCCTTTGTTACATTAATATTAGGATAAAATAGTTTAGGATTATTAAGGCTTGGAACTTGTTCATAAGCTATTCTAGGGTATCACAAACCACATTCAGGGTAAAGCCTAATTACCCTAAATTATAATTAATTTCATTTTTTTTCTATTATAGTTATTATCAGTGAACCATGGATTGACTCACATTTTTTATGGTGTTGTTGATTATTTTTTTGATTGATATTCTATTTTATCCATGGTCCGAGGATTTGACGGTAAGCATCATTGTCATAAGCATCATATAGGCAGCTATAATTCTCATGTCATGCATATTTCCATTCCATATAGGTGTATTTATCTTATTTTCCATTCATGATATTCCTATTATTATTGAGTGAGCCTTTATTTATTTATATCATTGTGCTTATTTTGGGGATATGATTGAGTGATTTCCAATCTCAATTCATAATGAGTTATGGACCCTTATGGGTTAGAATGAGTACATTACAAATCAAGACTTTAATTAGAAGTTCAAATAGGTTTTGATCCCAATAATTAGGAGAATGGGACCTCATTTTTGGGGGTGTACAAATTATTTTAATTGCTTATTGGTATATAGAAAAAATAAAATGAAATTTAATAAAGATACATAACTTTTATAATGAAATGCTTACATGTCCTTACACGTCCTTTTCAAGTCTATAAATGGTGAACGAGTGAACCTTTTAATTAAATATAAAATGAATGGGGAAGATACCAATAATTGATGAGGAATGTAATTCTTGGACCATTATTTACAAAAACCCATGTACCTTATATTTTTTAAAATACCAATATCTTGCCTTCTAACCAGGTTGTTAGGGTAGTCTACCATGGGGAGTGAGCCCTTTATTACATTTATCTTCTATTAGTGTTGCTATTTATCTACATAAATCATTTTTTGAGGTTTGTGCTTCGAATTTTCAAACCAATTCAACCATGAAATCATTGTTTCATATACCAAGAGGGTGAATATGATCATACTCTAGACATGAGGGTCCTTGATCCACCTGTCATACCAACGGGACTGCCACATGGGTCACCACCTATTGTACATAAATTGGGTACTAATTCCATAGTTTGTAAATGAATCTTCTGTATGACTCACTATATGCATATTTCTCCATGTGTTGCACATATGAGGGATGATCTGACCCCTTGGGTACCAACAACAAAATCCTTATTCCATTTCAGGGATTGGCAGTCCAAAGGTAGTTGATTCTTATCTAGTTTTCAACTATTCTATCTTTGAGAATCTAAAGACTCTTCCAGAGTTTTGGGTCATGATTTTTCTGTACATGCTCTATGATTTTACCAAGAGTTATTGGGATGTGATTACTCAATATGTTCACAATCAAGACATTTTATGGGAGGATTTCTAAACTAAAATCTATGATCAATTCATTCTTAATATGATGAGAGTTGAAAGGCCCATAGTGTTCATTCATCTCTAGAATAGATCCATATTAGTTATGGATTATTTAGTTTGATTCACTGATTAAAGTGATTTTTACCTTTTCAAGATAGTATTGATTGTTCAACTGATAGTTCCATCGATGATGGTATTGTGTAATACATTTTTACTCCAGAAAATGTTTTTTTCCTACGAAATTTCTCTAAAATAATAAATCATGCTCTTATAACTGAGAATGTTTTGAGGGATGGTGATATTACTGACCATATAGGACTAGTTCTTGTGGATGTGATGTAGTTCTTCTAGTAGTAGGAATTGATCTCTCAATGTATTATATCCAAGCCTCAAAAACTATAGCACCCACGTATGTTGTCTATGGTGTGTGACCAATGTGGGAAATAAGGGAATCTATAGCCTCAAAGTGGAGGAGTCCCTCTAGAGTGTCATGATTGCAGTTTTATGGGTAACTTGTAGAGATTTTTCAGACCATAACATCAACATCTAGTTGAAGAAGTGTCATATGAGATATACCTTTATGGGTATGTTCTTTTTAATCATGTCATGTGTGCTGATAGATTTGCATCGACCAGACATCTTGAGGAGGATTTGTGGTTGTGGTATCCAGAACGATGATCACCATCAATGTCAGTAGAGTAGTATTCATCATGGTTGACTGCTCTCAATTAAGGGGATAATTTACATCCCTGGAGGGAATTAATTTTTCTACATAAGGGGTAGTGGAATTTCCTGGATAACAGAGATGGTCCAAAGCATCATTGGCTTGATAGAGCGACCTCTAATATTTCCAATCTATTCATGGAGGATCAAGGTGCATACAATGATGAATTCTATCTGGAATTAGATCTATTCACGAATTTATTACCTGAATAATTTCTTATCCTACCTTTTGATAGTGAGGTATAGTATACAATAAATCTTGTCCTGGAAGCCTCTATTGTTTGCATTACTTTATCAGGATGACACCTACTAGACTCCTTGATCTCAAGAGATAGTTAGAGGACTTGGAGGAAAAATGGAATTTATATCCTAACACATTTTCTAGGGATTCACACATACCATTTTTTTTTCAAAAACTCATATATTACCCCTCTTCTAAAAATGGATTATAGATAGTTCAATAAGCTTATGGTTAAAAATTGGTATCCACGACCTGGAATATATGCCCTCTTGGACTGGCTCTGAGGATTTGGGTTTTCTCTACGATTGACCTGAGATCGTTCTATCATTAGTTGTGATTCATAACATCATATATACCTTGCATAGATTTCTATAGTTGGTATTTTATGTATGGGTAATTTGTTTTGTCATTATGTCTTTTGAACATTCACACCATTTTCATTAATCTGATGAATAGGATGTTCCATTTATATTTGGATTGAATTTTCATAAAAATTATAGGAAACATCTTGGTGTATTCTCACACTCATAGTGACCATTCTAAACACCATGAATCATTCTGAGTACACTAAGGAATAATAATCTTTAATACAATATTTCTATGGGCCACTTCTTGATCAACAAATTTTAATTATTGGTTCATATTATCATAGAATCAAGAGTCTATGTTGACCCAGAAAAGGTGACTGTAGTGGCTTCCTGGGAAAGTATGAAGAATATGTTCGATATAAATACATTTTTTGGGATTGGAAGGGTAATATAGTTGTCTAATATAGGACTTCTTACATCTTTATTTACCCCTTATTTGTCTTACAATGAATGGTCTTATGTTCATGTTGTTAGAATAGTGCTAGAAAGCATTTCTAAAACTGAATGGGATGCCTATAGGGGAACCTAGAAAGATTTCTCTATAGCCTAGAGAATGTTATATCATAATCTTTGATGAATCTAGAATCTTACATGGAGCAGTTATGATGTGGGAGGGCAAATTCATTACATAGAGATCTCGATAGTGGAGGCCACATGAGAGAATATACCCAATGCACAACCTTGAGCTAGCTGTAGTTTTTCAAGCCTTATGTTGCTAGAGACGCTATCTATTAGGTGAGTTCGTTGTGGTGTATAAATTCCCTAATAACCTAAAATATATCTTTTAAAAACGTTACCTTAATATCATGTAGCACAAATGGGTTGAATATACGCATCCCTTTGATGTTTAGCTTGGTTATAATTTTGAAAATGGTAATGTATCCATTAATATATTTTGTAGAAAAATATAGGCTCATCCATTAAAATAACAAAAGTGATGAATATAAATTTATAGCCCTAATTTATATGATTCATATAGAGTTTCATGAATGTCCTGAGCAGTCATCCCTCTTAATCATAGTGGTTACCTCTTCTCTTTTTGAGATGGTGAAGAGAAGGAAATTTTCAGATCATGAGGTCCAGGGTCACCATGATATAATATCACTATATAACCAGCCTCTGGGTTTTTCTATGGCTAGATCCAATATCTAGAATATCCATGGACATGTCTGGAATCCTATAGAAATGAAAGAGGGGTTGATTCAATAGTACCATGCTTCTCATTAGTCAGTTCATCAATGCATCACCCAGATGTATTGGGACATGAGACACTGGTAATGGTGTCTTGTAATGAAGTGTTAGAGAGAAAGATTTATTATTAGGATTTCCACCTATCATCAGGTAAATGTGGATCACTAGAGAGTTTCATTATTATTAAATACACTTCAATTCCTAGAACAGAAATAAGAATATGTTTATATGGATTTCATAGTGGGATTACCTTGGTCTCCAAGAGGTACTAACGTTGTATGATTGACAAAAAAATTATCCATATTAATTTTAGTCAGGGATATTATTTTAGTTAATGAGTTGGGAATACTATATATATGTGACATCATTCAACAACATGGGGTCCCTTGTACGATCAATTTAGAAAGGGGTGATCATTTAAAGAAATGGTTATATCATAGGATGAAAATGTATATGGGTACACAGGTTCTTCTCAGAATAACAATTCACCCTCAAACTGATTGGAAGTTAGAACAGATGATATTGGTTTTATAGGACATACTATATGTATGTTCAATTGAATTTAGTTGTTCTTAGGAGTAAAATATATCTCTCACAATGCTCTATAATTTCAATTTTCATGATAAAATTCAAATTTATCTTCTTATTGCCTTATATGGTACATCATTTTGGTCACCCCCAAATGACTTGACATGGGAGAGGCATCCCTATTAAGCCCTCCTATCTTTTTGGAGACTCTGAAGTAGTTTTGGGGGATCATGAAGAATATGACTACTTCTCAGTATAGATAGAAATCTAATGAAGATCTCTATTTATGACCTCTACAGTTCATGTTTAGGGATCTTGTTATTCTAAGGGTATCACACAGTCTAGGGAATGGACGGTAACTGAAGTGATGGGTGTTTTCAGCACATTATATAGGGTTGTATTTTATCATTGAAATAATTATTTAGATAGCCTATAGGTTATTAGTACCTCATAGGTACCATGACATGTACAATATCTTCTACGTTTCACATGTTCAGCATTTTCATGATGACCTGTCTCATACTATTGATCTCGAGGAAGTTGAGATTTATGCTAATTCTTTTTTTTAGGAGTGTCCAATAAGAATTTTCGACCAGAGTATGATGTCTATAAAATGGATGTTTTTCCCTATAGTATCGGTGTTATGGTTGCACAATCTTGTGCAAGATGAGACATGGGAGGGGGATCATGATAAAGTTACTCAGTGGCTAGTGTTATTCTCTAATGATGTTTCTTTACCCATGGAATGTGAACTTAGGGATGAGTTCCTTTAATGGGGGGAGATAGCAAGAACCTAGTGTTTGAATTAGGTATGGATCTTTTAAATTTTGTCCTAATTTGTTTTTGGGACCTACATGGGAATCCTAATTAGTTCCCAAATGTCTCAGGGGTTTCTGGGGCTTGTTCAAACCCAAAAAACCATATTTTTTTTAAAGAAATTGGCTGGGTGTATGGTTATTGTAAACCATGATGGTAGGCACAACGATTATATCTAACGGGGCATATGGTCTGCATTTTTTTCTGGATAGATTTTTTATGGTTGGCACACAGTGTTTCAGACTATGTTCCATGACTTTTAGGGTGAGCCACTTCCTCCAGGTACTCTTGTAGGGTTGGGGAAAAGTTTTGAAAACTGTGTGACCAAACTGTTTATAGATTATTATTTTTGGGTAAATTTACCATTTTCTTTTAAAGATATAATAAACTAACCCCATATTCCCTATTTTTCTTCCATTGGATGGAACTATATTCTCTCCCATTACTGATCCATATTAATACCTAATATGGGGATTTATTGATCTCTTTAATTCTGGGTCTAAGGAGGTTTTTGGTCACATTGGATGCACATTGGTAAGTACATGAGTCCTTTTGTGTCATTATTTATTTATCTTTCTTTCGATGAAGTTATCAAGGTGTAGAAAAAAATCCCTTTTCTTAGATCTACAATAATCCAAGATGTATTAGAGGATGATACTGTATGAGGAGAGTCACAAGTGTACAACGTAGGTGGGCTATAACTCATTCCTCAATTTTCATTATTTTTTAAATTGTTGTGTCATCATATAGATTTCATCAGTCATCATTTGATAATATTATGTGTCATTATTGTAGTCTTTAGAACTGTATTGTAAGACACATTCCATATCTGTGATTTGTATTTTGTGGTTACTTCCACAAAACCTACAACCATGGGTAGTGTGTTATTCCATACTTGTGTTTTTAGTATTTTGACGCATTCCGCCACCGTTTTGGTGTTCCATAATCTTGAACATCCTAATTGTAAGCCTTCCATTAATAAATGGTTATTTAATTGTTGAATTGTGAATTTATGAATGGTTTGGGCCATGTTATTTTAATTTGACACACCTAATGTAAGGGCTTGTACTTGTTTAATAAATGATTAATATATATTTGAAATCATATGGTGTAAATATGACTTGGCCTAATTAATGAAATCTAATGGGTGGTTGCATGTCGTAGAACCCTTTACCACTCATGGTGGTATGTAGGGAATGAACCAAGTTAAAAAAGCAAGACATTAATGAACTAATGAGAGAGTTTCATGTTATTTGGCCTTATTAAACTAAATAAGGAAACTAATTAAAAATGAACTTATTTAATGCTTATGACTTCAATATGAAATAACTATAGTGTTTCCATGCACCATGGCCTTTTCAAACTAATTAAAGTCTACTTTTAAACCACTTAAAGATATTAAATGGAATGACCTAACGATGGACTAAATAGTTAAACTAATTAAACATAAGTTTCCTAATTATATGTGGAACATGTCATCATTATATGATGGGATTGACTTGATATGTCCTTTGGATTCCTTAGGGAATTCTTTAATCACTCAAGGAATCCATCTTGAATCAAGGATGTTAGTTTCCTTGGATGAGACCAACCATGGAACCTGGTCCTTGTCTATCAGTTGATTCATGGTATGGAACCATAAGATCATCTCACTATCATTGCAGGATTTGTTGAATATATAATGGATTCTATAGACATGAGGTTCCTTTGTTACATCCTTGGGCCTAGACATTTCTTGTCAAGTTTTACCTTGGATGTATTCCATGGGCATGGTAAGATCATACTACTATGGAATTCCCAGAAAGATGCTTCTTTGAATAAACTCTTAGCCTTTAGATAGTTTGTAGTTTCCACAATGTTAGCGAACATTGTGGTATTGGATGCCTTAGTTACTACCTAGGAACCCATTTATATTAAAATCATCATGGTTTCCTTGGTTGAAACGTAAGAACCCTTTTATTAGGAATTTCATTATATGTTTCCTTGTTATATCATAGAACATTCACTATTTATATCACGAGGTGATTCTAGTGGTGTAAAATCTTTAGGTGAGTTAATTTTAAAAACTATAACTCAATTAATTCATGAATTGTTCACATGTTCTCACACCAGCTAAGGGATAAAGGTGTTACATGGGTATTTATGCTACTATACTACTATACATTTTTATATCCATTCTTACAAACTATTCATTTTATATTATATGTATGTAATGGTACATACACTATTGGTGGTGGCCTATTGATATTTATCTCCCTCCTTTTCAATTTCATTGTTTGGTACCAAAGCAAGCACTTTTTATAATGGTTTTGAAAAGAGGACATATAAAGATTTAGATACTTGATTGCTTACTGTTTTGGGATGGAGTAGGTAGAAGATGACTAAGTTGGAGCTTGGGATGCTTGGGATTGACTATAAATTATTTTTTCAACTTCATATAGAAATATTTTATTTCTATGAAGTACCTATTTTCCCATCATTCTAGTGACATAACACATATCATCATCAATTGATGTTTGTTACATCAGTTATTTCTGTTATTATTGATCTTGTCTCTTTTGGATATGAATTATATTTACTCATATTAATTCCTATTTTAATTTCATATTGTATTATATATTTTATCTTCTATGATACACTATGGTAATGAGGACATTGTTTCCCCATGGACACCACTGGCACACAGTGCATGTCCATAGCCTCTGTAATCCATGGAGATGTGCTTGAGGCTATATGGATCACTCAGCTTGGGGAACCTTCTATGTGGAATATGGGTCTAGGATATCACATAAAATAAGATCATTATTTTTATCTAATTTCATAGAATTTTGGTCATATGATCAACTCTTACGTAATGTGAATTAAATGATTTTTGGGGATCATAGACTAAAAAGTAATGAAATTTAGATTTATTTTTTTAGAGTATTTGAAATGAATGATATTGTTCAAGAAGATAAATATCGGGGATTTAAATAGAGAGGGATATAAATACGTTTACTCATGTTTTATCCTTGGAATATTATGTGTGATATATATTTGAGAAATTTTGGTTATTTTGGATATAAATCTATTATAACCTTTATTACTAGAAACATCATGGTATCTAAAGAATAGCTACAATAAATTGAACATGGGGTTTGTTATATAGGAAAATGCCATATAATTTATTCATTATATTCTTGTTTACATTGATGATATGTATAAAGGAAAAAATTTCCTTTATAGTGGGTGTGATGAGTTAATTCATATATAACCCAAGGAATGGGAATAATGAAGCATTGATTTTGATTATCTAATTTTTGAATACATTGGTATATAAAACATTTTTATTTGTGTATGATAATACCCTAAATTTTATTAATACATACATTTCCAATGATTCTGACATCCTGAAAAGCACATAGGTTTTACATTAAGATTTTTTAAAACAATAATAAGGTAGATGTTTTTTCTGCAATCGATGGTGACTTTTCTAAAACAAAATTAGGGTATGTTTCAAATATAGAATCTTAAAAAGAATTCATTTCATTAAATATTGTTCTAATAGAAATATTTAGTCAATTGGAAGGGGAAACCATATTTTATGAAATTCAAAGTGTTATTATTCTTTTCATTAATCCGTAATTTCATAAAATATCCTAACAAATCGACATGAAATTCAATTTAAACAAAATTTTAATGGCATATGTAATTCCCCAACCCTAGTAATCCAGAGTGAGTGCATTATTACATAACATTGTAATGATCAAAAAAGATAAAGTCTCTAATGACTGATTAGTTTAGTAGCCTTGGAAGTACTAGATCCATTCATATGGTTTACATTATATTATAAAATGGAGAAATTCCACAAAATTGTTTCAACAGACAATACTGATATCCCATTGTCAATGCCTATAGGTCAATCGTAATATAATTCTTTGCATCCCATGAAAAATAATACATAGAAAGGGCTATGCTTAGATTCTCCTTAAGGATAACAATATAGCGGAAATGTTCATAAATAAGCTGAAACATTTGAGGAAATATATAGAACTAAAACATAAGCCTTTTCAATATAATCTTCACTATAATATGTAAAATATTAATCAAAATTATTCCATTTACCTACTCACATGGATATTCTACTAGTCGAATATTCACATGCAATATTAATAGACACTTTCATAATTATGGAATGCATAAAGACCGACATCTATAACAACATGGACAGTGCCTTGTGCCAAGACTGCAAATAATATTTTGTCAAGGCCTTGTTCCAAAACACTAGTTTGTCTCATTAGCCTTGTCGATGCTTCGAGGAGCTATAGAGGGCTCCACCTTCACTTACTAATTCCAGTGCATTCCTCATATAAAAATATTTAAACACAACATATATATTCATATTAAAACTATCGTACAAATTTTCAATACTTTATCAATAAACCATGAATGTTAGAAAAATAACAGATACAAAATCAAACCTATCACAATACCTTTAATACAAAATGGAATATTTTTATCATAATAAATAAACTTCAAACAAGATTAAGATCCACTAAAAGATGTTTTTATAGATGAAATCAAAACTGTTTGAGAGAAATATCTCAATATTTTTTGGAAATAAATTATGGTTACATAATTATAAAAGAAAACAATTATTTGAAAATTTTCTTATATGCCTTTAAGGGAATCTTCGATGATGTTATAATGGAAGAATATACCCGCACCAGCTGTATATGTTAAAAAACATTCTTACCATAATTTTGTCGAAATGGTTATAATGTAACTTGTTTAGAAAACGACAGAAATATTCCTTTAAAAAATATAAGGCCAAATAAGGGTATAAATGAATGTAGGCCATAGTCTAGTCTGAAGTAAAAATTCCTTGGAATACTTTTTTAGGAAAACACAGATGTGGATGATAAAGAGTTACTAGTAGATAATTACATATAAACGACCTTGAATAATGAAGAGGTTGTAGAATTACCCCTTACCTTGTACTTTTCTGTGGTCGAGTGTAGGATAACCTCCTGTATAATGGTGAAATAATTTTTGTTAAATTATACATGAATCATATACATTAATATGATAACATATATGATCTTTTAATATTTCATTGTTAATAATATCTTAGTATTATAATCATTTCGGGTGTTAACTGATTGGTTTTCCTTTATATGCTTTGTTACTTATGTAATGTTTGTTATGGATAGAATGTATCTTATTTATATTCAGAATGATATTAAGTATTTAAATATGATTCTTAATCATATAATGAAAATTATTCTTGAATGGAATCAATGGGGAATGAATCTAACTGCGTTCGTGGAGACGGTAATCCGTATGTACACACAATCAACAATATCATTCTTTTGTAATTAAAATAATATATATATGGATGTTATATCATATATATAGAATAATTATCATGTTATATGATTTATTTATATCAATTACACATCATTATTATACACATCCAAATAATAATGTATTGGATAACAATTACAACACGACGTGGAGACGGTAAGTCGTACGTACACACGTATGGTGACATATCATTCGAATGATGGATAGAGTAATGAATATGGTTATAAAAGGTTTATAATAACATCACAAAGTATATAAGATAATGGATTTATTATTTTATAATTAAAACAACAAAGAAAGAGGATGTCAAAGAAGAATAAAACTTGAAAGTGGTGATGAAATATTTACCTCTTCTTCAGGTTATACCTTTTGATTTGATCAAAAGGGATCTATAAGATAGATTTATGACTAAATGAATACCTCTAGTTTGACATCCCACATTTTTATCACATAAACATTCATTACATTATACAAAACCGAGGATCTTTATGGTTTAATGTCATGGAAACCAGGAACTCAAAACATGAAAACATAAAAAATTCTTCTTCAAAACATGAAAGGCACCTCCTTATGATCATCCTAGGTTAATTACAGCATCTCATAACTTGGGGCATACATCAAAAGAAATGGTGAGCAGAAGGCCCAGTAAGGGAGACAAGGGAAACATTTAACATGTGAACTTCAGATGCATCAATAAAGTCATGAAAAAAAACATTAAGGCATGTGAGAGAAACCAAGAGGCATATCATAATAAAAATAATGTCTTTCATAACTTGAATATGTGGCTACAACATTCATCTTAGAAAATCATTTTCGTTCCACCAAGTTCCATCCCCAATGTGTCATTAAAATTTACCAAGGTTAATCACCAATATATCGTTAAAAATGGTCATCTCTAAAGATTAAGTCTTTACCCAATGCATTAGAGTGCTATCAGGGAGACCCCTTAAATTTTCCTTTTTTATCATTTGATACACATATATAATCATCAAAAAATTCATAAATAACACATATAGCATAAAATAAATTGGTTTCATTTCATAATCATAACGTTTTAAAAAATGCTTTAAAGACATGATCTTTATGTCACTTTAAACCCACAGAAAAGGAAAGAGGGTCTCATGTATGTAAATCATAGAATTTAAAATAGAAAATTTTGGAATATATGTGAATACCCCTTTAGAAGAAAGTACCATGAATATTCACTTAATAAAATAAAAGAATTTGAGAAAAAGAGAGAGACATTTTGAGATGGAAATTCGGCAGCATAACAGCTATGTTGTAGGGTTTTAGAAAACATTGAAAAGAAAGGGGAAATGGGTCACCCACTCATAAATGATCCATAAAACAGTAGGGGGACAGAATATAAAGGATTTAATAACATGGTAATGAAATTTTAAAGATATACCATATGTAATGAAGAACAGTAAAGGAAGATAAAAATAAGATATCTCTTATGAAAATTCAGAAGCATAAAGGCATCACTTAAACTTCAAAAAAATGAATTTACGAGATCAAATAGCGTATATCATTATATGAACATAAAAGATAAGTATGATAGATATATATATCATACCACAAAAAAATAAAAAGGAACTTGAAAGACTTGATAGGAAAATAGAACTTGAAAACGAGAAGGGTGAAAGAATCCCTTAAAAATTCAACAGCCTAACGGCGTCACTTAAATTTGAAAAAAATTAATTGACGAGATCAAATAGGGTATCTCATCATATGAACATAAAAGATCAGTATGATAGATATAGAGATAATATGCCAACATAATAAAAAGTAACTTGAATGATTTGACAAGAAAATAGAAATTGAAAATTAGAAGGGTGAAAGAATCCCTTAAAAATTCGGCACCCTAACATCGTCACTTAAACATCAAAAAAATGAATTTAAGAGATCAAATAGGGTCTCTATTCATATGAAAATACAATAATAGTATGATATATATAAATATCATAACCCAACATAATAAAAAGTAACATGAAAGACTTGACAAGAAAATAGAACTTGAAAATGAGAAGGGTGAATGAATCCCTTAAAAATTGGGCAGCCTAACGACCTCACTTAAACATTCATAAAACGAAATGATGAGAGTAAGATAGGATCTCTCATAATATGAACATTAAAAGGGCAGTAATTGGAATATAAAAGAACATCCTACAACATAATAACATGGAGCATAAAAAATGACTTAAAAGAGAGTATTTGAAAAGAAAGAGAGAGGTTGGATCCCTTACCTTAAAACGTAACTCTTAAAACTCGAAGGTTGGGACCTTGAGGGCTTAGGGGAACCTTGAAAGGACTCTTTGGTAGGTAATGAGACCAGAGCATCGTTGGGGGAGAGTTGGGAGTGAAAAATAAATGAGTAAATGGTGGGTATTTTTAGGGAAAGGGAGGTGATACTTTAATAATTTCAAGGGACACCTGACTAGTGGTTTTGGAAAACCCATGGGCTTGACCATGGTATTTTCCCATGGATTTTGCCACATGGGACCCCTCCTACAATACTTCATCCCTTTTAGTTGACAATCCCTTAAAATATCTCATGACATCATCATGATGTAGTCATGATGTCATTAAACATACCGAAACCCTAAAACTGTATTTTTACTATTCACTGAAAATTCAACTTTTTCCAAGAACTCCCAAACATTTATCTTAGCATAATATCAATTATCTGAATTCAAAAATAAACTCCATTTTATATAAATAATTTTCTAAATATTTTTAATTTCATTTTTAAATAATAACATTGTTCACCATAAATTCATTTTTTTAGAAAAAACACCAAAAATTATCTTAACATTATATCGATGTTATAAGATCAAAAATAAATCCCATTTTATAAAAAAATTTCTAAATACTATTAATATAATTTTTAATTAAAAATCACTATTCACCTAAGAAACTATTACTTGACTAATAATTAATGAAACTGTTATTTACCTATTTTATTGAATCACACTACTTAATCAAGGTGCCTAAATTATATTAATACTTTCTTTAAATGATATTACTAATCCATTTGGTCACATTAATAATCCGAAGCATAAAATCACTATTCATAATTTACTTTTAATCAAGAATTATGTTGATCTTATTAGACTCTAAATTTCATACTGAACACATTTTTAGAAGACCATTTTTTGAAAATTATTACACATCATTAATTATTTAAGGTTTACATAAATATTTTAATTTATTTTTTTTTCAAAATACATTAATAAAATTCAGCTTATATTCATTCGAACATTTGAAATCTCCCAAAATTCAGCATAAGAAGAAAAAAAAAATTATTTATAACAAAGGATTATGGTCTCCTTATATAGCCCCTTATAACCCCAGCATATGACCTATGTGTAAGGTGTGCTAAGGTGAGAGAATATGAGGCCGGCTCAACCAACATCACACGATTAGTAATTTATAGCTGTTTGAACTTCTCGCAAAGGAGATTCCATTCTAGCATCTCATGATGAATTTCGGCTTCGTGTTTTATCCAGAGCAAAGCCCAGTGGTGCTACCTCCTTTCCAAGTTCTATTTGATGGTCTTCGATCAGTCCAACACTACTGGATGAGGCCATTGAATCTTATTTCTATATTAATTAACTAATATCACTTGTATTTAGAGACAATAGTCGCAACATTTAGTTTCCAACGGTCATATAATAGTCAAAACCCAATAGTATAATTTTAATTATACTCATGTTATCAAATGAAACAGTTTTGTTGATTATGAAAAATAAAATAACACACAAAATTAGGAAACAATATTTATTCAATATTTCGGGACGTTATATTCTTCCCCACTTAAGAAATTGTGTCCTCGTAATTTTTAAAATTGGGCTTGGAAATTTCATTGAAAGTCACACATCAGAAAAAGAGTCAATAACACTATTACTTTAAAAGATAGAAAACAAAGTACAAAGGCCACCCGAGTTAACCCATATTATGATTCCTTGTAGGAAAACATTGATGTGGAAGAGAAAACAAAGGGTCACGTTCTAAGGGAGACTGATAGAAAACATGATTAGGAGAAATATGACGATAAGAAAATCACAAACTTATGATGGGTTAAATGGTATTTTATTTCTCAGTAAGAAACGTTAACAGACAATGTTTTTGTTTTATGTTCCTTTTCATAGTTTTGAGAAATTTTTTTACTACATTTGAATGAAAACACAAGGAAATATATTTACCTTCATTTAGAGTTTCATCCTTTAATAAGTTTCTACCAAAACTATTCTTTTCTCCAAATGGTCAGCATTAGAAAAAACACTTGGTGTCATCAAAAGCATAAGAATCATATTCTAGAGAATCACACAATCCACCAAAGATTAACTATCTATTTCTTCTATCATTAAACATTATCCAAAAAATAGATAGGGTAAGATAAAACAACTCTTCCAAAATAAATAACCCTATAGGAAGGGAAACTACTTTTAAATCTTCAAAATTGCACAGTACTACCCAAAGTTCATCATAGACCATTCCATAAATAAATTTCCTTACAATTCCTCAAAATAAACCAAACTAAGATTGAAACCCAAATACAAGAAGGAATTGATAACATAGTCTTCCAAACTAAACTTTATCATTCATCTCCAAACAAAATCAACCACTCCTAACATCTTATAACAAAAGTAGCTAACTTAAACATATTTTACCCATGATAGGTTATTAATTTCCATATGTAACCTATATTACCATAAGTTCACATTAAATTCGTTGATTCTTCATAATATAAGTCATCCTTTATTCCTCAAAGAAAATACCGTAGTAATCTGTTTACCTCAATCATATTGGGTTCCCAAAATAGTGAACGTCTTCCAAAATAATAATCATCTTTTAATCCCCTAATCATATATTTGTTCAAGAAGAATAGCTTCAAAACATCAACATGTGGTACATAATAATAGTTGTTTTCCTTAATGATATAAAACCATCATAGGTACCGACTCGATGTTATTAGAAAACACTAAAGATATGCTCATTGGGAATGAACTAAAAAATCAACATGAAAAAAACAATTATTGCGAAGAAGTCACACGTAATTTAGTCATCAAGATCCATCTAATCATAGGACTTTCATTGTTCCCTTGTACTTGAAGATTTTTATGCTCATCATGCTTCGCATACCTTCCAAGAGAGCATTGCCTTGGATAATGTCTAACTTCCCCACATTTACGACATTGAAAAGTATATGGTATATTAGATCAAACCTTATCTCTATTAATCACATTATCCATTTTTTAAAGCAATTAGCTACTTTATGCCCTATCACCCCACACATAAAACATCTCTCGGTTCCTTTATGACATTCCACTTAGTGCCACATTCCACAATTTTTCACAAAGGAAATTGTGTCTTCTTTCACATATCAACTTTATCAGATGAACAACCTTGACACTTCATCTTCTTCTTCCTTGATGAATTTTGCATTCAACTAGGTACCAATTATTAATTGTAATTTTTCATAGCTGGTTTGGAATAATCACAATTTGTTCAACATGATCTATCTTCATCCCTATCACATTAATAGGGTAATCGTCACATTTCCTATCACATTTGTTGTTGGGACATGTTCTTCCATTTCCTGCAATTAACTATGAAAAGAAAGTATAATTAGCGGGCTTAAATACATAGCCAATAATTATGAAAAGGAAACATAAATCATAGAAGGATAAACATGCAGAAGAAATGTATATCCTAACTTGTGATCCCCCAGGTTCCAATCTAGGTTATCCATGATCATATATTCTTATGTGAATCATTATTTTATTTTATCTTTGTTCCTTTAATAATGGTTCATACTAAGCTTATGAATTTATCAAAGCATATCCTTCAGGAGTGTAGTAACCAAGAGTGCAGCAAGGATCATTTTCGTGTACCAGTTCCCGTTTGAGTCTAGCTCAAAGAGGTTTTTCAGGTTTTACCCCTATGTACATATATTCCATATCCACCTCTACCTTCTCGTATCCATACATGGATGTATTAACTTGATAATCCACTTACTAAATACTCACCAAAATACTAGGAAGATTTCCTATATTTAAACTTTTATATAGGGTTCTTCCTAATGTTTTCATATCCTAATTTCCAAAAATAACTAAACCTCCCTTTGATACCAACTATAACATGCCACCTTTTTATCACATAAACATTCATTACATTATATAAAATAGAGGATCTTTATGGTTTAGTGTCCTGGAAACCAAAAACTCAAAACATGAAAACATAAAACATTCTTCTTAAACACTTTAAAGGCTTATCCTTATATTCATACTAGTTTCATTACTGCATCTCATAACTTGGGGACATACATCAAAAGAAGGGGTGAGCAGAAGGCCCAGTAAGGGAAACATGGGAATAATTTAACATGTGAACTTGAGATGCATCAATAAAATCAAGAAAAAGAACATTAAGTCATGAGAAAGAAATAATGAGGCATATCATAATAAAAATAATGTATTTCATAACTTGAAGAAGTGGCTACAATATTTAACATAGGAAATCATTTATGTTTCAGCAAGGTCCATCCCCAAGGTGTCATAAAAAATTACCATGGTTATTCACCAAGATATTGTTAAATATTGTCATCTCTAGAGATTAAGTCATTACCCAATGCATTAGAGCACTATCAGGGTGCACCCATAAATTTTAAATTTTTATCATGTGAGCCACATATATCATCATAAAAAATTTCTTAATTAACCCTTATAGTATAAATGAAATTGGTTTCATTTCATAATCAAAACGTTTTAAAAACTGCTTTAAAGACATGATCTTTATGTCACTTTAAACCCTTGGAAAAGGAAATTGGGTCTCATGTATTTCAATCGCAGAATATAATTTAGAAAATTTTGGTATATATGTAAATACTCCTTTAGAATAAATATCTTGGAGTATTACCTTAATAAAATAAAATAATTTGAGAAAAAGAGAGAGACATTTTGAGACGGAAATTCGGCAGCATAACAGCTATGTTTAGGGTTTTAAAAAACATTAAAAAGAGTGGGGACATGGGTCACCCACTCATAAATGATCCATAATAAAGTATGGGGACATAATATAAAGAATTTAAGAACATGGAAATGAAATTTTAATGATATACCATATGAAATGAAGAACATGAAAGGAAGACAAAAATAAGATTTCTTTTATGAAAATTCGGCAGCCTAATGGTGTCACATAAACTACAATAAAATGAATTAACGAGAAAAAAAATTGTCTCTCATCATATAAACATAAAATATCAGTATGATTGATATAGAGATAATACCCCCACATAAGAAAAACGAACTTGGAAAACTTGACAAGAAAATAGAACTTGAAAATGAGAAGGGTGAAAGAATCCCTTAAAAATTCGGCAGCCTAACAGCATCACATAAATATAAAAAAATGAATTGAAGAGATCAAATAGGGTCTCTAATTTTATGAACATAAAATATCAGTATGATAGATATAGATATCATACCCCAACATAATAAAAAGTAACTTTAAAGACTTTACAAGAAAATAGAACTTGAAAATGAGAAGGGTAAAAGAATCCCTTAAAAATTCGGCAGCCTAACAGTGTCACTTAAACATCAAAAAAAAAAATTGACAAGATCATATAGGGTATTTAATCATATGAAAATAAAATATCAGTATGATATATATAGATATCATACCCTGACATAATAAAAAGTAACTTGAAAGACTTTACAAGCAAATAGAACGTGAAAATGAGAAGGGTGAAAGAATCCCTTAAAAAATCGGCAGCCTAACGACGTCACTTAAACATTCATAAAACGAAATGATGAGAGTAAGAGGGGATCTCTCATAATATGAACATAAAAATAAAAGTAAAGGTAATATAAAATAACATCCTACAACCTAAGAACATGGAGCATAAAATAAATGACTCAAAAGAGAGTATTTTAAAAGAAAGAGAGAGGTTAGATCCCTTACCTTAAATCGTAACTCTTAACACTCGATTGTTGGGACCCTGAGGGATTTGGGGCGCCTTTAGAGGACTCTTTGGGATTTAATGAGACCATATCTTCGTTTGAGGAGAGTTGGGAGTGTAATATAAAGGAGTAAAGGGTGGGTATTTATAGGGAAAGGTAGGTGATACATTAATAATTTCAAGGGACACCTCACTAGTGGTTTAGGAAAAACCATGGGCTTGCCCATGGTATTTGCCCATGGTTTTTGCCAGATGGGACCCCTCATACAATTATTAATCACCTTTTTCCTTCCATATCTTAAAATATCTCATTAAATCATCATGATTCAGTCATGATGTCATAAAACATACCGAAACCCTAAAACTGTATTTTTACTATTCACTAAAAATTCATCTTTTCCTAAAAACTCCCAAAAATTTATCCTAACATAATATAAATTCTTTGAATTCAAAAATACACTCCATTTTTTAAAAATAATTTTCTAAATATTTTTAATTTTATTTTTAAATAAAAACACTATTCACCAAAAATTCAATTTTTTCAGAAAAAACCCCCAAAAATTCCCTCAACATAATATCGATGCTATAAGATCAATAAAAAAGTCCATCTTATTAAAATTATTTTCTAAATATTTTTAATTTAATTTTTAATTAGAAAACACTATTCACCCGAAAAAACTAATACTTGACAAATAATAAATGAAACTATTACTTACCTATTTTATTGAATCATGCTACTTAATCAAGGTGCCTAAATTATATTAATACTTTCTTTGAGTGATATTACTAATCCATTTGGTCACATTACTAATACTAAGCATAAAATAACTATTCATAATTTACTATTCATCCAAAATTAGGTTGATTTAATTAGACTCTAAATTTCATATTGAACACATTTACAAAAGACCATTTTTTGAAAATCATTACACATCATCAATTATTTAAGGTTTACATAAATATTTTAAAATATATTTTTTTTTCAAAATAAATCAATAAAATACATCCTATATTCATTCGAACATTTGAAAACTCCCAAACTTCATCATAAGAAGAAAACTCAATTTTATTTATAACAAATTATTATGGTCTCCTTCCATAGCCCCTTTTAACCCCAGCATAGGACCTAAGTGTAAAGTGTGCTAAGGTGAGAGAATATGAGGGTGGCTCTGCCAACATCGCAGAGTAGTAATATCTATCAGTTTGAACTTCTCACGTAGGTGATTCTGTTCTAGGTTTACACGATGATGTTCGTCTTGGGTTTGGTCAAGAGCAAAGCTCAGTGGTGCTACCTCCTTCCCAAGTTCTGTTTGATGGGCATCGTTCGGTCAAAGAATACTGGATGAGGCCATCGAATCTTATTTCTATATTAATTAACCAATATCACTTGTATTTAGAGTCAATAGTCGCAACATTCAGTTTCCAATGTTCATACTGACTAAGAGTCATATAATAGTCAAAACCCAGCAGTCTCATTTTAATTATACTCATGTTATCAAATGAAACAGTTATTTTGAGTATGAAAAATAAAATAACACACAAAATTAGGAAACAATTTTTATTCAAAATATTGGGACATTACATATATGATGAATGGAAGATAGATGAGATATTAAATGGGTAGGGGCTATCCGAGCCAAATGGATTTTAAGGTGTTAATTAGATAGAAGGAGGAATTCCCTTATATAAGAGTAGTGAGGGGAACCTTAGGAAAGGCTAGAAATATTATTTTATAATTAAATAATTTATGTTTTCTAATGGATCCAAAAATTATTTATTTAATGGATTAGTTGGGGATGGGTAGAAAACCACTCAACCAATAGGTTTTAGACTGGTTTGGATCACTATATTAACTTTATCATTTATATCTAACTATTAGTCAAATAGTTTGACATTTACCATGTCTCTATGTATTTTTATATTATATGGTTAATAAATTTACTATAAATTCCAAGCGAACCCCATGTGGTTCAATAATGATACATCTATCATTATATATGTTTTTTGGCTGAACTTTAGATTTTTAGGAATATAATATCAATTAATAATATATTATTTTTTTAATAACTCTTTTTTGTCAATTTTACACTATATTGTATTTGTTTTCTAAATTCATAACAGCATTATAACATAGAAAAAAATTCTTCTAACCAACCCTTACATGTCATATTGACCTAGAAAAGATGTGGAATTCATAAAAAGTCTGAAATTACATTTATCTAGAAGTTTATAAAATCAATTATTTTAATATTTCATTAATTATATAATTACTACTTCTTCATTGTGTTATAAATAAATTTAATTATTTAGTGTCTAAAAATAATAAATAAAATACCATTTTATTGGAAATTTTTTAGATTTATAATGAATATTTATTTTCGATCTTATCTTATTTTTAATCCTATATTAAATATGGTTTACTTATTAAACATTGAATTTAACACTTTTAACAGTACTTTGAATTAAATAATAATAAATTTCCTAATTTAATCCAAGTCGACCAAAATGATCATATATTATTCCTAAGGATGTTTTTGGTCGAATTAAACTTATCCAATAGAATTATTATATGTGTTAGGGTAATAATAATATCATTTTTATCCTTAATTACCCTATTCAATTTTAACCATGGTAAATAAAAATAAAAAGTTACTATTCACCAAAAATTATTTTCTTCTTATTGAACTACATTTTACTTACTGATATCAACCATGTTTTTCAGATTTTTGAAATTCAATTCACAGAAGCAGTAAAATTATGTTTTATTTAAATTTGAAAATGCTCATTGGAGGTGGATAAAAGACTGTAAAAAGTTCAATAAAATTATTATATATATAAAAATATTATAAACTAACATTAATGAATTTCATTGAACATATATAGGTATGATGTATCTATATTGACCTAATATAAATTTAAATAATGTAAATAATTGTTTAAATGAAAATTCAGTTTTAATCTATTAGTTATTGTTTTTCACAATTCATACTAAAATGAATGTTTTCAGAAAAATACCAACCATTCACCCTAAGGTAATTTATATATTCTAAATCCTAAAGAAAGACCATTTTAAATGATAATATTTATAAAATTTCAAAAAGTTGGTATTACTATTCTTAAAGGCTAGTCAGATTGGTTGTGGTGTGTTCGAACATGATTTTGTGTACAACACATGCTATTGTATTATTCAAAGAGAAGCATAACGTGGAAGTTTGGGGTGTTACATTCTATTCTCCTTCATATAATTTCATCCTCAAAATTTCTAGAGTGTTACTACATAAAAAGACTCGGGTGTTTCTTCATTATATGTTCCTCGGGTTCACAAATTGCCTCTTCCATCTTATGGTTTCTCCAAAGAAATTTTACCACACGAGTCGTCAAGTTTCTCATAACATCTTCTCTGGTATCAAGAACCTTGAAAGCCTCTTCTCAATAAGACATATCAGGTTCCAATTCTAATTCCTCATAGGTGAGTACATGCATTGGGTCAGGAATTTATTTTATCAATTGGGATACGTTGAATAAATCGTGAACTTTGGAACGACCTAGAGGCACTACCAAACGACAAGATACAACCCCAATTTATTCTAGAATTTCAAAATGTATGATGTACCTGAGACTCAGTTTTCCCTTCTTACTGAAATTAATAACACCCTTCCATGGAGATACCTTCAAGAAAACATGATCTCCTACCTAAAATTCCAAATCCTTCCTTCAGTTATTAGCATATATCTTCTGCCTACATTGAGATTCTTTGATGTGGGTTTGGATTACCTTCACTTTTTCCATTGTTTCCTCCACATGTTCTGGTCCTATGAGTTTTCTTTCTCCAACATCATCCCGACAAATTGGTTTTCAAAATATCTTTCTAAATAATACTTTATATGCTGCCATCGGTATACTTGAATAGAAGCTATTATTAGATGAAAATTCTACCATAGGTAAATATTGATCCCACATTCCTTTAATGTCAAGTGAGCATGATCTCAACATGACTTATATGGTTTGAGTAGTATATTCTCATTGTCCATCTGTTTCGGGCTGGTATGTGGTGCTCAAATTACATTTAGTATCTAGGGAATTATGAAGACTTTTCCAGAATCTTGATGTAAAATGGGGATCACGATCAGAAAATTTCGATAGTGGTACTCCATGAAGCCTTACAACTTCCTTAATATATAGTCTTGTTAAATGTTCAAGTGGTAAATCTTCCCTTATAGAAAGAAAATGTGGTGACTTAGTAAGATGATCAATATTGACCCATTTTTCATATTTCCTTATAGGAGTCTTTGGTAGTCCCATATCAAAGTCCATCGTAATATTATCTCATTTCCACTCAGGTATTAGAAGAGGTTGCATGACTCCTCTAGGCTATTTCCCTCTAGCTTTCACTTTTTGACAAACCATACAACTTGACACAAAATCAGAAATTTCCCTTTTTATGTTGTCCCACAAAAAATATTCCTTCAAACCTCTATAAATTTTTTTGCTCCCAGGGTGTATAGAGAAATTGGAATAATGAGCATCATCTAACAATTCCTTCTTTAGATCAGGTATATCAGGAACAGAAAGTTTCTTCCCAAATTTCAAAATTCGATCTTCATACACAAAGTCACTCAATCTCCCATCATTTACACCATTAATATTCTTTTGAAACTCATCATCACTGGTCTAAGAACTCATTGTCCTTCCTAGTAAAGATGGTGTGGCAACTATTTGAAAAAGTAAAGATGTTTCAACATACATGGTGATTTTCATATACATATTTACTAGATCCATGTATATAGGATCATTTTCAACTCTCATCTAGTTTAAAATTCCAATATCCATTCTTCTCAAATCATATGACACCTTATTTTCCTTCCCATGGTGGTAGTGTATAGTGCAATCATAATCCTTGAGTAGTTAAAGCCATCACCTTTATCTCATTTTGAGTTCTTTCTGTGAGGAAATATACTTCAAACTCTTGTGATCGGTATATATCTCCGATTTTTCACCATAGAGATTGTGTTCCCAAATCTTCAAAAAAATATTACAAATACTTACATAAGATCATGAGTATGAATTTTTTTATCATTAATGTTTAGTTGTCATAATTCATAGGCAATAACCATATCATTCTGCATAAGGACACAACCAAGTCCTTTCTTTGAAGCATCACTATAAATAACAAACTAGTCATTCCCCAATGGTAGAGTCAAGATAAGAGCATTGGCTTATCTTCTATTCAATTCTTCAAAACATTCTTCAAACTCGTCTTCCAAATCAAATTTAAACCCTTTTCGTGGGATCTTTGTTAATGGGTTATCCAACCGTGAAAAATTCTGGACAGAACATCGATAATAACTTGCTAAACCAAAAAAACCACGTACCTCTGTTATACTCGTCAGTGTTGTCCATTCTTGGATTTCCTTGGTCTTAGATGGATCGATAGATATTCTATCCTTATAGAAAATATGGCCAAGAAAATAAATCTCCTGAATCCAGAATTTACACATGCTAAACTTCCCATATAATTCATGTCTTCTAAGATTCTTCAGGATAATGTGCATGTGATTTTCATGATGTTCATATCATGTGGAGTATACGAAGATATCATCAATAAATACCACTATAATGTCATCAAGATATTCATTGAAATCTCTATTCATTAGATATATGAAGACATAGGGTGCATAAGTCAATCCAAAAGGCATTACTGTAAACTCGTAATGCTCGTACCTAGTTCAAAATTCTGTTTTTGAAATGTATTCCTTTTTCACACACAACTGATGATATCCAGATTGAAGGTCAATTATTGAAAAGTATTGAGCTCCATGAAGTTGGTAAAATAAATCATCAATGCAATATAGGGGATATTATTTCGTTATTGTTATAGCATTGATCTCCATGTAGTTAATTCACAACCTCATAGATCTGTCTTTCTTTTTAACAAAAAGGACATGGGATCCCCATGGAGAAACAATATGGTGAATAAATACCTTATTACTCAACTCCTCTAGTTGTTTCTTTAGATCCATTAATTCCATAGTGTACATTCTATAAGGGGTATTCGATACGGGACTTGATCCAGGAATTAAATCAATCAAAAACCCAATTTCACATTCTGGAGGATGTCCAAGTAAATCTTTTGGAAACACATTAACATATTAATTAACAATAGGTACATTCTCTATTTGAACATTCCTTTCCTCACCCATAGTTATATAATTCTATTCCTCTCCAATAATTGAATTTAGTTGAGCTATTGGGGGTGGATCTAGATAAGAATTAGGTGGTGAAATTCCTGCTCTAAAGATAAGGTACTCCTTATCATCATCAAAAATTGTAATGTCCATCTTCATATAATGAATATTCGCATCATGAACTGAAATCCAATCCATAACGAGGATTATATCAAATTCAATCATGGGTATGACAATGAGATTAGCAGATAAATAACGTTTATATTACATAATGGGAACTGATTCACAAAACATTATGCAATGATACATCCCTAAAATTTTTTGACTGACCACTCCCGTGTTCAATAAAATTGGAAATATCTAATTTTCATACAAAACTAGGAAGATATGAATCAATTTGATGATGCAAAATCAAAAAAAAATCATTGGCTAAACATGAGGATACCATTAGATTATCTTCCACTATGTCTTTTGGAGCTTCAACCTTAGTAGTAGTGACAAAATTAGCTTGACATTGATCCCTTGGCCTTTTCTGAGGTATGTTATCCTGATGCTTAGGACATTCATCTGCATAATTCCCCCTTTTTTCTATAATTGTAGCATTAAACATCGACAACCTCTTTCTTCCCCTTGCAATCACGAGTTTGGTGTCCTTTTTCACCACACTTGTAACAGACACCCATTCCCTTCAGGCAAGTACCAGGGTGTTTCTTTCAATATTTACTACATGATGGATATTCATCTTTTCCCTTATTCCCCTTATTTCCATTTCTAGAGTGTTCAGTAGATCACTTCTTCTCTTGCAATGATTTAAAGTCATAAGACTAAGATAATTCTTTTTCTGTCTTGATTTCTCATGAGACAATATCTTCATACGAAAATAAAGATTGTGAGACAAATGATGTACAGTGAAATGGTTTTAACACATCAATGAAATGATCAATATTACTTCTTGGGATACGTATATAATCTGCAGCATTACTCGCTAACCTTGTAAAGTTAGCTTCACACTTTGCGACATTCTCATCCTCCTATTGAATCAGACTCAGAAATTGTCTTTCCATATCTTCTCAATGGTCATGAGGAAATTATTTTTCGATGAAAATTTATATAAACTCCCTCCAATACATATTTGATACTTTTTCATCTTCCTTTATGTTTTGAATCAATGACCACCATCGATCAGCATCTCCAGTGAGGCGGAAAACTTGCAGGAAAACTTTTTCACTTTTGTTACTCCCCAAAGCGTGGAATGTTTTCTCTAAGGAATTTATACATTGCTCATGAAATTATTGGATCTATACCCCCATTGAATTTTGGTGGTTTCTTCCACATGAAGTGATCTAACATTTATCATCCATGATGCGGATCCGGTTTCTCCATACATGTAAGGTTATTATTCATAACCTGAGTGAGTTGTCCTAGTATAGTGATAAGGTGATCGGCACTGGTTGTATCACCTAATCCACTATAATTATCTTGAGCAAGAGGGAAATCCCTACATGGTTAGTGTGCATTGATACATTTTCCATTCCTTCTACTAGGTTTCATTTTTAAACAATGGCATACACAAGATTAGTTTATGAATCACAATACAATAATTTTAAACCTGTAAAACACTTAACATAAATTGAACAGTTTATGGATATAATCCAAATTCATAAAAAAAATTTCTTTGAAGAGATATATACTCATAAACCCTTCATAATGGTTTGTAATGAAAATGAGAATTCTTCTAAGCATGTCCAATGGGAGTGTCGTAACCAAGAGTGCAGCAAGGTCCATTGTCATGCACCAGTTCCTGTTCAAGTTTAGATCAAAGCGGTGTTTTTAGGTATTACCCCTAGGTAAATATGTACCATAGCCGCCTCTAACTTCTCATAACATGACAGGGATGTATTCCTTAGAAAACACACAAAATATCAATAGTACAAAAATTCTATGATGTTCTTCTATACTAATCCTCAATGTCTATCTTTGGGCTAGGTGCTCTAATCAAAGTTTATCAAAATATAGTTTCCAAGGATTGTAATAAAATTACTCTAATAATAACTATAATTCCCTGAACCTACATACCCATTGTTGGTGCATGATTACATAACACTGGAATGATCACAAAATATCATGTCTCGAAATGCCGATTAGTTTAGTAGGCTTGGATGTACTAGATACATTTATAAGGTTTACATTACATCATCAAAAGGAAAAAAACACCAACATTGCTTCTATAGATGAAAATGAGATCCCATATACAATCCCAGCAGGTTAGTCATAATATACTTCCTCCCATCCTGGAAAAAATAAAACATACAAAGGGGTGAGCTTAGATGCCCGTTAATGATAACAATATAGTGGAAACTTTAATAAATAAGCATAAACTTTTATGGAAATGTATTGAAATAAATAAAAAGACTTTCCAACATAAAATTCATAATAATATGGAAAATATAAATTAAAATAATTCCATTTAATTACTCACATTCATATTCTACTTGTCGAATATTCACATGCAATATCAATAGCCACTTTTATAATGATAGAATTTATAATTCCAGACATTCATAACCACATAGTCAAGGACATATGACAACACTAAAAATAATATTTTGTCAAGGCCTTGTGACAAGACACTAGTTTGTCTCATAAGACATACTGATTCATCGAGGTGCTATAGAGGGTTCCACCCATCACTTACTAAGTCCAATGCATTCCTCTTATGAAAAGTTTTAAACACAACATAATCATTCATATTAAAACTAACATACGAATTGTCAATAATTTATCCATAAACCATGAATGGTTGAAAAATAACACATCCAAAATAAAACATATCACAAAATCCTCAATACAAAATGGATGATTTGTATCAAAATAAATCAACATTAATCAATATTAAAATTTATTAAAGAATGTTGACATTAATGAAATAAAAAATGTTTTGAGAGAAATATCACTTTCATTTTTTGAAATCATTAAATGTTACATAATTTTAAAAAAAAATTATTTGAAAATATTCTTATAAGCCTGTAAAGGATGCTTCGACGATGTTATAATGGTGGAATATAGCCGCACCCGATGTATATGTTCAAAAAACATTCTTACCATAATATTATCGAAAAGGTTATAAAGTAACATGTTTGGAAAGAAGAGGAAGGATTCCTTTCAAAAAATATAAGGTCAAATAAGTGTTTAAATGACTATAACCCATAGTCTAGTAAGTAGTAAATAAAATTTGGAATATATTTTTAGGAAAACACGGATGTGGATGATAAAGTGGTCCCAGTAGATAATTACAAATAAACAACCTTTAATAATGAAGAGGTTGTAATATTAACCCTGACCATGTAGTTTTCCTTAATCGATGGTAAGTTAACCTCTTGTATAGTGGTGAAATAATTGTTATTAAATTATACAGGAATCATATAAATTAATATGATATCATATATGATATTTTAACATTACTTTGTTAATAATATTTTCGTATTATCGTCCATTCGGGTGTTAACAGATTTGTTTACCTTTATATGATTTGTTAAGTAAGTAATGTTTTTTACGGATATAATGTAACTTATTCCTATTCAGAATGATATTATGTCCTTAAACATTTTTTTAATCGTCTTATGAAAATTAGTCTTGAATGGATACGATTGGGAATGAATCTCATTGCGTTTGTGGAGAAGGTAATCTTTACGTACACACAATCAACAATATCATTCTTTTGATATTAAAATAATATAAAATTGGATGGTATATCATATATTCAAAATCATTATCATGTTAGATTTATTATTTACATCAATTACACATCATTATTATACCCATCCAAATAATATTGTGTTGAATAGTAATTACACCACGACGTGGAGACGGTAAGTCGTACGTACGAACGTATGGTGAATTGTCATTAAAAGGATGGATATAATATGAATATGGATGTACCATATTTATAATAAAATCACATTATATAGAATATTATGGAGTTATTATTTTATAATGGAACAACAAAGAAACAGGAAGTGGAAGAAGATATTAACTTAAAAGAGGTGGTGAAATATTTACCTCTTCTTCGGGTTCTTCCTTTTGATTTGATCAAAAGGGATCCATAGGTTAGATTTATGATTAGAAAAAAGACTCTAGGATTAATTGAGGACAGTTTAGAGTGTATTTGGGCATGTTTTGGCTGATACAAATGGTTTTTAAGGTTTTATATAGAGATAAGGGGGAGTGCCCTATTATAAGAGGGGTGAGTGACACCTTAGGAAAAGATGAAAATATTATTTTATAATAAAATAATTTTCTATTTCTATTGTATAAAAAATAAATTATTTAAAGAATAAGGTGGGGATGGGTCGCAAACCACTCATCCGATAGGTTTTAGACAGGTTAGTGTCACTATATTTACTTTATCTTTTAGATTTAACTCTTAGATAAATAATTTGACATTTACCATGTCTCTTTGTATTTTTATATTATATGGGTAATAAACATACTATAAACATCCAAGAGAATCCAAAGTGGTTCATTAATGATACAGATATCATTATATAGTTCTTTTTTTCAAGCCATGTATTTTTATAAATATAATATCAATTAATAATATAATATTTCTTTTTAAAACACTTCTATGTCACTTTTGTCACTATTTGGTATTATGTTTTTTTCTAAATTCATAACAACATTATTACATAGAAAAAATTTATCTAACCAACCCTAACATGTCATATTATCCTAAAAAATTAGTGGAATTCATAAAAAGTCTCAAATTACATTTATTTAGATATTTATAATATAAATTATTTTAATATTTCATTAATTAGGTAATTACTACACCATCATTGTGTCATAAATAAATTTAATTATTTAATTTCTGAAAATTATAAATAAAATACCATTATATAGGAAATATTTTTATCTTTCTAATTAATATTTATATACGAACATATTATATGTGTAACCCTATATTAAAAATTGTTTAGTTATTAAACATTGAATTTAAAACTTTTAACTATTCTTTGAATTAAATAATAATAAATGTCCGAATCAAATCCAAGTGGACCTAAAGGTACATATATTATTCCTAAGTTTGTTTTTGGTCGAATTACACTTTTCCAATAGAATTAGGACATGTGATAGGGTAATAATAATATCATTGTTACCCTTAATTACCCTATTTACTTTAAACCATTGTAAATGAAACTAAAAAGTTACTATTCACACAAAAAAATCATCATATTGAACCACATTTTACAAACTAATATCAACTGTGTCTCTTGGATTTTATAAATTCAATTCACAGAAGCAATAAAATTGTGTTTTATGTATATTTTCAAATACTCCTAAGAGGTGGGTAATATACGGTAAATAGTTCAATAAAATTTTTATATACCTAAAATTATTATAAGCTAACTCCAATAAATTACATTGATCTTATATAGGTATTATGTATCCATTTTGACCAAAATTAAATTTAAATAAAATAAATAATAATTTAAATATATATTCGGTTTCAACTATAACTCAGTGTTTTTCACTATTCATCATAAATTGAATGTTTTTAGAAAAATACCTAAAAATTAACCCAAAGATAATTTAGATATTCTGAATCCAAAAATGAAGTCCATTTTGAAAGATAAATTTTTTAAAATTTTAATATGTGTGTATTACTATTCATAAAATCTAGTTTTATTGGTAGTGGTGTGTTAGAAGTCGAAATTGCATACAACACATGGTATTGTTTTATTCAAAGAAAAGCGTACAATGGATGTTTGGGGTGTTACGGAGTAAAATGTATTGGAGAAATTAAATATTAATGGAAATAAATATATGGAATAAATGTTCACGCATTTCATATTCTAATAATATATGTCGAAACACTATTCCTTAGTGGGACTTAACTGATCAATTGGAGGGTGATGACTAATATAATGAACATGGAAGTATGAGTTGGTTTTCCCAAAGTGTTAGAGGTAATTGAAGTTGTTACTTGTTTAAATCATTATTTCATAGACTCTTATAGTCCTAAATCGTCTCTAAGTCATAATAAGTTCAATTAATTTATGTTTAGGCTCTGATGGTTCATTTAATTCATATCATTACTTCAGAAGATGAAACCTTCATAATATGAATTATCTTAATGAATGCTTAAAAACCATTAATGGCTGATGTGAATAAATTTCAATGGCTACCATGAACAGTGTATCAGTTTGGAAAACTCATTCATTTAATGAATCAATGTAACATTGATTTCAATTGATTGATAATTGAAAAGGTTGGATTAAGGTAAAGCCTATTTTACAGGAAATGTATCTTTATAAAAGGATTTGGTATGAGATGTTGATTTTTATAAGTTAATTTTATATAAAATGTGTTAGATTGGATTAATATGCTTCCTGGTTTCTTACTCTTTTAATTTCACAGATAAAAATAGTTTTAGTGTTCCCAATGAATGCATGATGAATGTTTAAACCTCGTAAAACATATTTCCTTTAAATTTTCATGTTTTTATTCCATTTATTGTTCTTCATGAAAATATTATATCTCAGAAATGGATATTAAGGTGAAACTATATTCCTAATTATTGTGTTTCAAGATATAAGGGATAAAGTAGTAGTTCATTTTCCACCACTTGGAAATAATGATGTAAAATAATTTCTTGTGAACTCATGGTTAAACTAATATTTATTGTCATCTTTTTTTATTTACTAATCATTCATCGATAAATAGTAGATTCATAACAATATTTCAAATCTAATATTATAAAAAAATATGAATATTTGAAGGATGAGTAAGATTAAACATACTTGAATTGTAATATTTATCAGGAATAGAGGATACAGATATGACACTCTTATTATGAAGGAGGGGTCATGTTAGTGGTTTCTGTTCACTGAATGATGATATTCCATTAAATATAAGATCCAATGGAATATTCTTATTGAATAATGGAAGGAATTGAATGCTAACCGACTGTATTGTATAAGTATAATTTCCCTATATATTCTTGTTTTTTCATTTGTTTTGTAATAATATGTCATCCCTTAATAAATAATTTCTACATCATACCATGGAGTGGTTATTTATCTAAACCATGTAAATTGTTTTATTGTTCGTTTATTTTTTCAATATATCATTTAATTTTAGATGTTCTTCTCTGGTGTTCGGTGGAATTTGTGTTTAGGGGTGTGAGGTATATTGTCCAGTCTAGAATAATCATTTATGTTATGTATTTCCAAGTCTAAAGTTTGAGAACATTGTTCTATATATAAATAATTAGTGGGGATTCTATTTCTAGAACATGTAGACCAAAAAAATTATATAAGAGTGATGATGGTTTTTTCTTATATCTTATATACAAATATGTAGTATCATACCATGGTTATATAATAACATACAACCAGACATTAACCATGTGATTTTAGAGACTATTTTAATAACGTCACTCATCTTTCAACCATATACATTAATTTTCATAAGTAATTATAGGGATATCATATATTATTTCTTCTAATGTGTTAGTTTATTATTTCATTAAGGATGTAATTTTTTATGGTATGTTCTATATTGAGATTATCGGGATGAATTTATTATTTCAGTATAAAAGAGATAGAGGTTTTTCTTCTATATAAGAATTAAATCACCCAATGACATGTGTGAAACCATAAGTGATAAATAAAGAAGAATGGTAATGGATATATAAGAGTGAACTACTGTTGATCAATGTTTCACTATCCTAGAATATATCTTATTAAATCTATAAAGTGAAAATGACTTCATAGTTTTTAAAGACTCGTTCAATAAAATATGAGAAGTTTTTTCATAAAAAATGTGTTCATATTATAGAAATTTTTTCAAGGTGTTGGTTGTAAATTTGACAGTTATTCATGTTAATGAAATTAAAATATTAAGAGTAATCTATAATTAGTAATGGTTATGTTTATAAATTTAGTGTATCCATTACAATTTCATTCATCTCTCCCGGATTCTTTGGAATTGATGGTTACTATATTTAGAATCTCATGTTGTAATATAGACTTAATGTTTCTAGACAGCTGAGATCAAATTCTAAATGAGTATATTTGGATGAATTGAATTGGGTCACCTACCAGAAGTCCTTACAACATGGATGGTAAGATGTATTCAACTACATAAGTGTATCATATAAAATGAAAGGAAAAAAGATTTGAATTTTAACTAGTTTATATGAATTAATTCCATTGTTCTGAAATATTGTGTAGAAAATAAAAAGGATGATATATTTTATCAATAGATGAATCAATTAAAAAATAACTTTATAATTTAATCTAAAAAACTTGTTTTGGAATATAAAACAGGCATATTATTAATTTTTTCCATTTCACCTCAGTCTTGTATCATAAAATATATGGATTATTTTTACTCTACATAAGTGTGGATATGTATAAGGAACTATAAATTATGATGTTTTAGAGAGTTCTATCTTCGGTATTGAGAAAATCTTGAGTTAAATGCAAAGGGATATTATTATATTTTCATCTAGAACAAAATCATGATAGAATGTAATGAGTGAGTAACATACTAAGGTTAGAAAAAATTTATTGCAATAATGTTACCAAATGACATGTGATTTTGTACATTAACTAGTGGGTTTTAGAAAATCAAACACAGTTCCATGGTAGTGGTGAATGAAGTTACATTTATGAAATTGTACTAGAATGTAGTTTTAATATCACATTTTATTTACAATAAGAATGTTTTATATATTTAATTTCATAGAATGAATTTATTATTCGAATGAGTGTGAAAATGTATAATTCCCAAGATTTCAAAAGTATATGTTATCTCAGAATCTTGGAGTAATAAAATATAATATTTTATACATGTTATGAAATGAAAGGGTTCCTTCTTAATGGATTGAAAGATACCACATTATCAAATGTTAAATCTTGTTCATATAGACATATGCGGGATGATCCTATCTATTATCAAAGACTTTGTCAGTATAACGATAAATTTATCAATCTCCTGATATATAAGGCATGAATATTTTTTCTCAATATAAACTTTGATGTTAAGGAAACATTATTCAATGTAGATCAATGGTGGAAATGGATAAAAAATGAAAACTAAATTCTTTGAGGTTTCAAAATATTTTAGAATTATAATGTTTTTATTGGAAAAAAATACATGCAGTTTGAGAAGAAACAACTAGGAAATCTACGAAAATATTGGAGTCATGGAAAAGATTAATTTGTCATTATTTTAGAGTTAATTTAAAATAGAGATACAAAAGAGTTGTCATTAGTAGTTTTGGGAAGATGTTTTCAATTATGTTATATATTATTTTTGAATAGAAGTACATATTCTATATTGGGGTAATAAATACAAACAATTTATTAGCATATAACTGAGGTTGTATTTTTCGTCATAGAGCCTTCAATTCACCCACCTATATTAATTTTGATTCTGTTAATAGGGATATGCTAAATTTTATTTCATGAGTTGATTAGTTATTGGGAAATAGAGAATTTTGATTTTTGGATTTTTAAAATGGGAAAATTACATATGAAAGTCATCAGAATATGAAATACCATCATAAATTAGTACAACCTCCAAAAGTATATAAACCAAGAGGAAAGTTTTTATGAGAGGAAGAAACATACAATGTTGAGGTTTAATTGATAATAAGTACAAATGTTTGGTATAATTTTATGAGTGAAACAATTCTAAAATAACTATACTATCCAAAAGGAGTTTCATATTCAAGTCAAATACTGATGGTGTTTTGAAGGATAGATATATAATTTATATTTTGGACTAAGGATTCCCATGTAAGAACATCAAAATCTAACGTTCTAGATATAGTTATTTCAAGAGGATTTTAGCTATAGAATAAGTTTCATAGATATAATGTTATTTAACATCATGTGTTGTAATACATAAGTGGTCTATAATAAATTATTCATAGATACTTTATGGAACCCAAACTTATTTGAGAGGCTATAATTTTTAATGAATTGAGTCATTGGGATTTATCCATTAGAGGTAAAATGGATTAGTTATATGTTTTTTGGGACATGGGAGAGAACTTAATGCCATGTTTGTATAATAGTACATTAAAATTAATGGATTTATATTCATAAGGCTGACTGATATGTTTTATGTATGTATTAAGAATGTCTATTCCAAACAAGATTTGAAAATATGTTATATATATGTTTTTCATTAATAATTTATTTTGTAATTATGTGTCCGATTTGTTAGATGACCTCAGAATGGTTTCCATTGAGGGGTTACACTTAGAGTATTTTTATTTGAAGAATACTTTTCTTCACGAATATTCTGATGAATATATCGAGAAATAGTGTCCTGTATTTTTTAATTGTTAAATTTAATGATCATCTAGTTTTTCATCAAAATTTTTTATGTGCTGAAACATAATCTCGGGAATTGGAATCATTAGTTCGATATCATAATGAATGAACATAATTTTATTTGGATTACTAAGGCTCATTGTAATTATAAGAAGGTGATTGATAATGACTTGTTGATCATCCATCTTCTCAACATTAATGAATTTTTTTATAAGGAATGGTTAAAAAAATATTCTAAGAGATTGAACATAAGTGCTTTGGATGTTTTGAGATGAAGGGCCTCAGTCTAGAAAATATATACTTCAGCTATATCAAAATTGACGGTCCTAATGTCCAACAAAAATTCCAACAAATTCCAAACGATATTTTTATTGTCATCAAACATATTTGAATGAGTGATGTAGTGAATATAGACACTCATCTCTCTAGAAAATTCAAGATGAGTAAGCTGAGGGATACTAGAATGAAATATTATATTTATTACATGGTGATAGTTTCATTTAGATTAGCCTTAAGTAGATTGATGTATATAGTAGTTTTTGTACATCTATAGATTTAAAATTCAGCTGGATTAGGTATATAGTTCATGGATAATCACATATGGTAACACTGAGGAGATGTAATGTGGATACTTCAGGGTCTAAAATGTTTTATATGTTTATAGTTGGACAACATTCAAACCACATACATCATTTTTGTTGTTCAATTTTTCACTAGGTTTATGACTTTATTATTAAGTGTATGGTATAATTTTAGTGTCTGTTCTAGGTGGGTTTTATTCTTAATTCATGAAAAATTAGTGCATTGGTTTATATTTATTTTAATGTTCCAAAACATAGTTGTGCATTTGAATATCGATAAGATGATTTTATTTCAGGAGGTTATGGACACAAAATGAGGTATGTGAGGGATGGTGGTGTTTTTATGCCTCAAATATCCCAAAAATAATTCCCAATAATGTCATGTTCATGAATTATTTTAAAGGTACATATAATTAAATTTCCATATGTGCTTCGTTGTGGGTATTTCCAGTAGAATATTTTTAATAAAGGGTGTGTTTTTATGATTTGGGGAAAACCAAGGGCCCATTTCCAGATTTAAAAAATGAATTAATTTTCTTTTATAACTCTTTCTATTTTCATCATTTTGCACCCATTCCACTTCCAAAATAGCCTCCCTTAACCTATTAAATCCACCACATAAATTTTGAGTTTTTAGTAATCCATAATCATTGTGGATTTTAGTTTTTATTTAAGGAATTGGGAAATCCCTAAGCCCATTTCCTATGTTCAATTAATTTTTTAATTAATATCTTGATCAATTTTTCTGATTTTTTTGTGATACCTTATCTCAAATGAGACCATGGACCTTGGTATGCCCCAAGCTCTTTTCCACCATTTTAGATATCATATAAATCATGAATTTGGGTAGAACCTCTTAAGCTTTCTCATACCTTCTATATTTAAAGATGTAACTTGTTTCCTTATTAACTTCTTCAATTTTTACACTTTTTCCCCCATTCTAGTTCTCACATTACCTTCTCTTCCTTATTCGAATATAAATTACATTTTTGGATGTTTTTAAATTCAACCACTGTTTTATTTGAGGAGATTTATTCTATATTCCTTAAGTTTGTTGGTCTACTTCATTATTCTCCCAATATACCATATGTTTCATCCATTTTCTTAGGGTTTCATCCATTTCATCATTGATGAATATAATGTAAAACAAGTAGGGATTTAAACCTTGGGTTTTATCATGGGATTTTTGGACTAATATTTTGGTTTTAGTCTTAATCTATGTCTCATGTAGTGCGGATGTGGGGCTATTGAACTTTGGCACAAATATTCAATGGTTTTGACACTTGTGGTAGGAGACTCCATTTTTTATGTACTCCTAGATGAGTTAGATTTTATTAATTTATATTTGTATCCCAATTCTCTTTTATTATCCTTGATTCTTAATTTTCATTAGGTGTTGTTTATTAAGAAAATGATTTTTAGGTACCGACTTTGTGTTAAATTGGCTGTTTTACATGTCTATTCTAGGTTATGCCAATTGGGGATGTTTTATTACCATTGTAATGAATTTTTAAAAATTAATTTAGTACTGAAAATTCTGTTTTATTGAAATTGGAAATGCACAAAGTGTTCAAAGTGGTATTTTTAATGGATTTTGTTTTGTGAAAAACATTATTAAATGTTGTAATGTTATTCTGTTGAAATTAAAAATGGTTTATTGAGTGATGTTTGTGGAGAAAAGCATGTGTAGAAATTGTTCTGAGTTCATTATAAATAATACTGATGTGTTTATGTGCTAATGGATTTTGGTAACTTGTGAAAATCATTTGAGCACAAATTGGGTATCATGGGTATCTTGGAGGGAGGATATGTACTAGTACGCTAGTGATCTGGAGTGGGTTTATCCATCTTTCACTAAACAAAATGGATTAATATTACAATAAAAAAATATATTGATGTTTTTTTCTATACCACTAGGTTTTGGGTATGTTCTCTATTAATGTCTCGTGCATGAGAACATATTTTTCTCTGGTTACATTACACCGAGATAGGATGTACATGGGGGCCTGAGACTAACTAGTGCCTAGGCGTGTTCCTGAGATCAGTGCTCATTGAATATTTTGTTGTCATATTTGGAATATGGTGGTTATGGATGTAAAATACAGAATCTTACTTGTCTTTTTTTTGAAATTTGGTCACTCATGGAAAATTCCCTTCGAAGAAAATTTACATTTAAATGCTTCATTCATTAGACATTACTTCCACCACTTATTGATTATCAAAATTGGAAAGATTTTTATCATGTATTAATTAATATAACGAATCTCTTGGTGGTATTATATTTTTATTATTCTCAAACCCTAATTACACCCCGTGGGAGTATGTATACTTGATCATGTTTTAGACAGGTAAAGGAAAGGCCTTTGCTGATTGTAGATTAGGTGATTAGTTCCCTTCCTTGGTGTATTGTTTTGGAGACGACTTCTAGGTAATGACCCCCTGTCAGGTGGATTTCTTGGGGATATTATTGACTTACATTAATGTATCTATGTACCTCTTTTCTTATTTTTAATCCTATGTATCTAGTTTTTCATTTATCTTTAATCTTATTTGGAATGAGATTTCAGATTTGTTTTATTGATTGTTTTTTTTATTTTATGTATCCATACTTGGGTAAATCATTCCCAAACCAATATCTGTTACACCAAGAAACTTGTTTTATCCTATGGCGGTAGTGAACTCCCTTACTAACTTGTCATGGTCTGGGTTTGGTAATGGTTTTGAGTGCGACCATATTTGGTTCGTGACAAAATGGAATCATAAGAGATTAATATTTTAGCGTTATATTATTATATTGGAATGAGTTTAGAGATAGGGGATCTTGGACTATCGGGACATAGGGTTTTGGTCATTAGTAGGGTTCATTGACCATACCTCTCTTGGAATAACTCGAGTCATCAAGGGATAATGTAATTGTTTCTTCGACTTCACATCGAGGCGATATGTGTGGGCTGCAGACTACACGTGCACATCTGGCGGGGGTCGGGTAGTTATTTCTTTTATCATTGTAATGTCTTTGTTATTTATATTTTATTTTATCGATGAAATTTTCATAATATTTGTACTAATTTGTTTTGTTGTGATTTTTGACTTTTGTAGATACATGCCTCCCTAGAAAGCTCTCGTTCACACACAGGAGGAAGCTGTAGAGAGTTCTCCCTCACCACTAGATCAGAGGCTAGTAGAAAATGTTGTTCAGGCTATCCAAGATCTAGGTCCGGGACTGGCATTTTTTACATCTCATGTTGGAGAAGATGAGACTAGTCCTAGGAAGGACAAGGCCTAGAAGATCCTAAAAACAAGCCTCATACTTTCCGAGATAGCATAGAACACTAGAAATCATATGAATGGATCGAAAAGATGAAGTGCATGTTCGAGTTCCTAGACACACATGAAGAGATCAAGGTGATGTGTGCTTATTTTCTGTTGGAGGTTCACAAACACAAGTTGAGGGAATCAATACTTGTAACTTGAATGAATGAAAAGATACTAGGAGAGATTTCATGGTTGTCTTCAAGGATCACTACTGACCTAATGTCTTAGCATATGTTAGATCTTTAGAGTTCATAGATCTTGTTCAGAGGGATCATTATGTGATAAAGTACACCAACCATTTTTCTAAGATATTTTAGTATGCTCTTAACATCATCTCTAATTTGAAAGCGAAGGCCTAGAGGTTTGATAAAGGCATACGACTAGAGATATACTAACATTTTTTCTTATTTAAGTTGAGTACTTATAATGAGGTGGTTAACTAGGTGAAGATGGTGGAGATTTATAGAAAAGGAAGGGATGGTTTCTCTGGGATGATATCATTAGTAGGCAGTGGAAGCTCTCTAGAGATGAAATGGACGCGAGAGGAGTAGGGGAATAAAGGAGGTGGTAGTTCAGACCACGCTTCTAGGAAATTTTCATCTATGGATTCTGATATGAGATTCTTTATCTACCACTTGTGTTGGTGGCCAAGGAACATCTAACCAGCAAGGCTATTTCTTTTGAATTCTTTTTTTAATGTGGAGTATTGGGACACTTTTAATGCTTTTGAGGGGTGTAATGTCTAATTTAGAGTGGGGTTATATTAGTGGCTTTAAGAGGAGTGCCATCTTAGTCAGAGCCGTTAAGGATGGGGGGGTCATGATTTAGAGTTTATGGTGGTAGGGTTGGGTCATCTTCTGGGTAGATCCTATTAAGGAATAACCTCAGACTAGCGGTCGTCCTTAGGAAAAGACCAGACATCTCCATGTGATGGATCAGACACCAGCAAGATCAGAGGATGGACCGTTGATAGTATGAGGTACTTTTCTGATTGAATCTTCTATTGTTGATACTCTTTTTGATATGGGTTCCTCTATTTAATTCATTTATACCCATTTTGTGAACACACTGAATTTTCCAAAATAGATTTTTTTGCGATGGAGTTCGTGACGCTGCTGGGAATGTAGAAGGTGTAGGGTCTCAGGTGCCCGCCATTTTCACATTCTGTGCCAATGGTTGAGATGGAGTGGGGCCTCCTGGTCTTATAGATAAATCGACTTGATGTGATACATGGAATGTATTGGATGGTACATTTTCTAAAACACATCGATGTCTATAGGCTGTGGGACATTTTCACAGCACCTGATGGGAGTCGTCTATTTTTTCGTGGGGAATGGGATCCTCAGTTGAGTCGGGCAGGACAACCACTCCCAATGTTTGGAGATCTTATTTTTCAGTTATTTTCACTCATGATAGAGGATAATGTTCATTATTTTTATGGTGGACTACCTCATGTAGTGGACTAATTTATAGATGTATTTTTTTAAGGATTTTATAGGTTTTTCCCTAGAGTGGGATGTGGAGTTATCAATTGATCTGGCATCAGAAACACATCTGATATCTCAACCCTAATATCGGATGGTCACGACCAAGATGACGGAATAAAAGGTATTAATAGAAAACATAGAATCCATTGGATTCATTCACCTGAGTTTCTCTCCTTGGGCTACTCTTGTGTTGTTTGCGGAAATGGCTGATGAATCCTTCAAGTTGTGCATTGACTGACGGAAGGTGAATAAGGTAAAAATCATGAAAAAAACATTCTCCTTGAATAGATGAAATGTTCGATTAGTTGATGGGGGAATGGTGATTTAATTAAATTTACATGTTTTAGGCTAGAATAAACTTCAGGTGAAAGAGGCAGACAACCCAATGGCATCCTTTCGAAATATGTATGGCCACTTCGAGTATATTTTCATGCCCATCAGATTGACCAATTCCCCAACGGTCTTTATGGTGCTCATGAAAAGCGTGTTCCATCTGTAACTCAATTAATTTTTTTGTGGTATTTGTGGATGATGCCCAAATTTATTAGGGTTCTGAGGAGAAACATGAGCCTCACTTGTGGATTATTTTGAGAACATTGTGAGAGCATTGCCTTGCGGTAATGTTTTCCAAGTGCATATTACGGATCCGAGATGTGAAATTGTTTTGGGCCTTTGATCTCATTGCAAAAGGTTTTGATGGACCTCGAGAATATCCGTTCGATTATGTCATGGGAGTAGCCGAAGAATGTGTTTCAGATCTACTGATTACTTAGCCTGGTTGGTTTTTATAGGTGGTTTGTTCAGGATTTATCTTGGATTCCTTCACATATAACCATGCGTGCTAGAAAAGAGGTGATGTTTTTATGGGGACCAGTATGTCTGGAATCCTTTGAGGAACTGAAGAGGCAGTTGACTTCCACCCCCATTCTAATGTATCTAGAAGATGGAAATGGGTATGCGGTGTATTGTGAATCCACATGTATGGGTCTTGGGTGTGTGCTTATGCAGGATGATCATGTTGTGGCATATGTCTCTCACCAAATTCGACCACATGAAAAGAATTACCTGACCCATGACTTAGAGTTATTAGTTTTGATGCATTCTAAAAATACTTAGAATCATTATCTCTTTGGGGATAAGTTATTGGTCTATTCTGTTCACAAAATCATTGCCAATATCTTCTCACAGAAGGACATTAACTTGTGGTAGTGTCTTTGGATCGAGTACATGCAAGTGTTCCACAATTAAATTCTCTACACCCTCGTAAAGGGTAACATGGTGGATGATTCTTTATGTAGAAGAGTTCTAGTGTAGCCTTTGAGGAAGTCCATTGATGGGTGGAATCTAATGGAACTCTTTACTCAGATACATGTGGAGACTGTGGAATAAAATGGGGGTGCATTATTGGCAAGATTTCAATTGACTCATTATCTGGTTGAGCTAATTCAGCGGGAACAACATAGTGATTAGCTTCGTCAGTGGTCTAAGTGGTTTTTTCAGTGTATGAAGAGGTCTTCGTATTTGTCATAGTCTCCTGAAGGAAACTTGTGATTCATGAGCCGTTTAGTAGCATTGTTATCTCTAAGGATGGGGGTTATGAGGGATAGCCACCAGTCTCAGTGGGTTGTCCGTCTAGTTTTCACCAAAATGTATAATGGTGTTCGTTGGCAGTTCTGGTGGCCTGGTATGAGAGGTGATATCGTGGACATCATGTCATGATGTTACACGTGCCGGCAGGTGAAAACATAGCATCAAAGGCCCTCCATTTTTCTCCAGTCATTACCAATTCCTAAATGGAATTGAAATAAATTCACCATGGATTTCAATGTTGGCTTTCCTCGTACTCCTCAGGGTAAGAATTCCATTTGGGTGGTCATTCATCATCTGACAAAATCAGCCCCCTTAATTTCGATCTGAGATATAATTAATGTGGATGAGTTCGACCATTTGTACCTTCACGAGGTGGTAAGGTTCCATGGTGTGATGAAAATATTTGCCTTGGATAGAGACCCCTATTTCACTTCTCAATTTTTGGAATTCCTTCATAAAACCATGGGGTCTCTGATTCAGATGAGCATGACATACAATCCTCAAACTGATTTTCAGGTAGTTTGGGCGAATCAAATATTGGAGAACTAGCTCTGTGCATGTGTTCTGGACTTTGGAGGTTCGTGGGATAAAAATTTTGGATTGGTTGAGATTGATTATAATAATAGGTACCAATCCTCTATTCAGTTGGCTCTTTTTGAGGTTATCTATGGTCAGCCTTGTCGGTTCCACCTTTTCTGGGTTGAGGTAGGTGAGACATCACTACTGGGGCCGAGTCTGATATAGGAGAAGTCTGAGAAGGTCATGTTGACCAAGAAGATCTTATTGACAACTCAAATTCTTTATAAATCATATTCTGAATAGAGGTGTCGAGACCTAGAGTTTGTTGTGGGTGAAAGTATATTCTTAAAAGTCGCCCCTCATTTGGGCCATCGTCGATTAGGAAGACAATGGAAGATGACGTCGCGGTATGTGAGAACTTTTTAGATCACCATGTGTATTAGAATGGCAGAATACAATTTTTCCTTACCTTCTTAGTTGACATCTATCCATGAAATCTTTCATGTCTTCAAGTTGTATAAATACAACTTTGATCCATCATATGTACTGATTTGGGAGGGGTTAGATATATAGAGAGATTTATTTGTTTCTGAGTGGCCATTGCAAGTAGTGGACTTATAAGAATATTTGTTTCAGGGAAAGTATATTCCATTAGTATGGGTTCCTTGGAATCATTGGAATGATACACATGATACTTCGGAATAGATGTTGGGGGTTTAGAAAGAATACCCATTCTTGTTTTCCGATCAAGATTTAGGTTGAATTTCTAGGGCTGAAAGTCATTTATGGTGTGGAGAATTGTCAAATCCATATATTATTTTAACGGTAAATTTATTTAATTCCCATTATTTCTTTGTTGTGGTGGGTTCTAATGTATTTTTTGAATAAAGTGGAAGTTTTCATGATTTGGACCAAACAGTGAGCCCATTTCCTGATTTAAAAATTATTTTTTTTTCTTTTATAAATCAATATTTATAAACATTTTTCACCCATTCTACTTCCAAAATGGAATACCTATCCTATTAACACCACTATATCAATTTATATATTTTTTTAATTTATAATCAAGGTGGATTTTGGTTATTATTTATCTAATTCAGTCATTCCATAAGACTATTTTCGGATTGATTATTTAATATCTGATTAAATTTTAATGCTTTTTCTATGATTCCAACTCTCACCCCAGACCACAGACCCTAATAGATAAACCACTCTCTTTCCCCCTATGTGGATCTAATATGAATCGTGAATTATACCATAAATTCTTAGTTTTTCTCGAATCATCCATATTTGAAGAGGTAACTGCTTCCTTCATAAATCCTTCAATTATTACTCTTTTCCACCAATTTCAGTTTTCACTTGACATTATCAGCCTTATTAGAACCTCATTTTCTCTTTTGGGAATTTTTAATTTCATCTACATGTGTATTTGGGGCTCCTTAATAAATATCTATTAAGTAAGTGGGTCTCTTTCATTCATCCTAGGATTCTCTAGCGGTGTCTTCCATTTTCTAAGGGTTTCTTCCATTTTTTATTGATTTTCCTAGTTTCCAGAACGTGGGGATACAAACCTAGTGTTTTGTCTTGGGTTTCTTGGTCTAATTTTGTGGATTTAGGCTTTATCTATGTCCCATGTGGTGTGGCACTAGTGTAGTTGAACTTTCTCACAAATATTCAAGGGTTTTGAAATTTATTGTAGGTGATTCGATGTTTAAGACATACTAGATGAGTTATATTTGACTAATTTCCATTTTTATCACACCACTCTATAATTTTCCATATTTAAAATTTTATTTTTCATGACATTTGATATGAAACATATTTTTTAGAACCAATTTTGTGATAGGTGTTTTACTTGTCTATTCTATGTTATTACAATTGGCGTTGTTTTATAACTCTTGTAATGGATTAAATAGAAATTAGTGCTGAAAATACGCTTTTGTGGAATATTGGTATGCACATAGTGTTCAGTGTGGGGTTTTTAATGGATTTTCTGTGAAAAACATTGTTACATTTTCTGAAGTTTTTCTACTTAAATTCTTATGGTTTTATTGAGTGATGTAAGTGGTGTTATGCATGTGTCGCTATTGTTTTGATAATATTATGACCAGAACAGAATTTTTAAAGAGATAATGAAATTTTAAAACATGTAAAAAAAATTTTATCACAAAAGGGGAAACCAGAGTATCTAGGAGGGTGGATATGTTCTAGTTTGCTAGTGATCTGGAGTGGTTTTATCCATTTTTTGCTAAGAAAAATGGATAATGACAACACTAATAAATCTATATTGATGATGGTTGGGGAACAATAGGTTATGGATATTTTCTTTACTACTGTATTCTTCATAAGAATATGTTTTTCTATGGTTAACATAAACCAAGATACGATGTACCTGGGGCCCTAGACCATATAGTGCCTAGGATGTTCGTGAGATTTGTGCTCATTGACTCTTTTGTCCTTATATATGGAATTTATTGGTTTTGGATGGAAAATATAGTAGATCATATGTTTTATTAATATATCCTCACTCATGTTAAATTCCCTTTGAAACATAATTACATTTAATTGTTTCATTCTTAAGAAATTATTTCCACCACATCTTGTTTATCAAAATTGGCATGATTTATTTCTTGTATTTATTAATCAATGGAATATATTTATTATATGTTATTGGGATTAGTATCACAACCTACATAAAACACTTTGGTGTAAGTAGAATTGTTCATGTTAGACATATGAATTGGCTAGGCCTTGGGAGATGGCGATTCAATTTGTTAGTTCCCTTCCATGGTGTGGTGTTGTGGAGATGTATTGTGGGTGATAAAAGCATCTCATGTGGAGTCATTGGTACTGTTTGTCTACATTTTTTATGTTTCTTGGGACATATTTTTTATGTTTAAACCTCTTTATTTAGTTAGAGATTTAATTTTAAAATTTTTTGTCATGACTTTTCTGATTCGGTTTATCGATGGTTTTTTAATGGTTTATGTATCCCTTCTCGCATAAATCAATCCAAAAAAATATGTTACTCCGGGACTTGTGCCAGCCCTTGGGGATAGAGAATGACATTCAGGCTGTCACGAGCTGGTTTGGTGCTAGATTTTATGGATACAAGATTTAGTTTGTGACGTATCATAACTGCAATTAAGTCTTGATGATAATGATTGAATAGTCAATATAGGGTTTTAACTGACTTTTTTAGAAAATTAACAACAAAAAAATTTAAAGAATTAATTTTTAATAAAAAGAGAAATAAAAATAATTATTTTCATAGTAGGTAATTTATAAAGATCCTAAAATATTTTTCAATGCTCCAAAATTTAGAGGGATATGATACATGCTAAAATTGTCTCGGTATATTTTATAGGGACTCACAACCAATAAAAATGGCATTTTTAATCCCACAGTAAAAAGCTCAATACAAGATTCATATATATTAGGTTCCTAAAAATGGTCAACCTACCTTTTTCACAACTACAAGAACAACATATATAATACATTTAGAATTATATGTAGAACAAAAACCCAACATTTTACCAATACAAATAATGAATTAATCCCTTTAATTTTATTATTTCTAGTAGAACAGTTACCTTTTGTATATAGTAGTATAAACAATTCCAACCACTTATTGGTCGTATAACCTAATTTAGTTTCATATAGATAATAATATAAAGAATTAGTAACTTTATAAACAAGAATAAATGTAATGGATTTTATTATTAAGGTTGTAGTGTTCTCTCTGACAGTGATGGATCAAACAATTGATGTTTCGTGGAAAGATGTATTTGATCACCAAGGAATATCAAATAGTATAGTATATAAATATCATCAACCCATTTTATCTTGATCTAATTATATTTATATCAATATATTGTTTGATATCATGAAAATAATACTCAGTGAATGAATTCAATTTTATTTTATTATTCCCATTGTAATGTGTGATTTCAGCATTGAATGCCCATGAGAATTATTCGCATGTGGGTTTAAATTGATTATCAATAACACTAAATTAATTTTTACAAGAGACATTATTATAACATTTTATTCATCATTGAATGAACTAATAAAAAATAATATATAATTTTGAAAAAATATCCCATAGCACATATAAGACCAAATTTTAATATTTCTAATAATTTTAATTTAATAATTTTAATTTCTCAAAGTTAAGAAGTTTTATGAAAATATATTATGCATAGAAGGATTATAATTATCAACGTCTAACACTACATATATATTTGTTATGTTCTGGATAAATTTTACTCAAAAGTCATATAATTATCACTCCAAAGGCTTAAACTCGTGAGTTTTTTATTTTTAATTCTCAGTGATGTATTGTGCCTATAAATAAAGACTTACACTCATGTTATATGCTCGTTCCTTTTTTATTTTTCAATATTGAATATTAAATGTGGAACTAAAAGTATAATTTTTAAAAACATGTATAATAACATTTATTATTTTTAAATATTGTTTAATATATATTCAAATATATAACCACTGGATTAAAATAATTTTTAAGAATTTAATGAATACATAAATAAATAGAAACATATGAAATTGATTTGAAATAATTAATAGTATGTGATAAATGGGGTTCAATACGTTCTAAAATAGAATAATTAAACTATAATATGATTTGAGATAAAATATGATATATCCATAAATTAATATTAAGTGATAAAAAAAATTCAATACATTCTAAAAAAATTACGTTGTATGATTTGTTGATTTTTCTTCTTGGAGTAGTTTTATTTTTAATAGTCAATTAATTTTTATTTTTTCAGCGAGTTCATTTTCTTATTACACTCATTTTCTTATTCATGCAATCTATTATAGAAGTTGCCAAAATTTTTACTCACTATCATTTATATAAATTTTCTAAATTTTCACTAATGATTAGTTCCTGTCATTTCCATATTTTGAAGAATATAATACTAAGAAACAAAAAATTGTAATTTGTACCTCATGTTATAGACTATAATTAATTAAAATAATATTTTGGAAAAATTAAAATTATTAAATATTAAAAAAATTAGTAATAAAAATTTGGATCAAGGATTTACTTCAACAATCCCAATTTATAATAATTACAAAAAAATATATATTCATAAATTTATTCCCTTTTTAATAAATATAAAAATACTAAAAATAATTTACATATATATAAAAATACTTCAAGGATAAATATTCCCCTATAATGTAAATTTAAATTTATATGAAATAAACTAACATATAAAATTAAAAATAAATATGGATATCTTATAATGAACATATTCATTTTCAAAAATTATGTGCAAAAATAAAAACAAAAATTATGAAAAATAAAATATATTATTATTTGAAAATGTTTTAGAATGCTCAAAAAGAAATAAAAACATTAAAAAATAATCATTAAATAATGTATAATGATATTAAATAAATAGAATAATAACCAAATGCTAAAATTAATATTAGTAGGTATAAAGATATACAGAATTAGAAACAAATTTTTTTAATCCCCAAAAATAGACTCTAAATTTACATCATACAAATATTGAATTTATATTTATCAATATTAAATAAATCATTTGTATTAGTAAATTATTATATAAAAAATATCTTAAGGAAATAGATTCTTGTTTTTTTTCTCAATTTTAACATTATATTTAAGATATTGATCTATGAAATAAATTTTTTTCCTAGAATATTATAATTTATTATATTGGAGATAGAAATTATAGAAGTACTATAATATAAAATCAGTATACTTTTAAAATTAAAACCAAAACCAAATTTTTTTTATACATAAATAAATTTAGTAATAAGTAGAAAAAGAATATAATTAATCACAACCATTGATAAATTCATGAAATTTTTTTTCCCTATAATCCAAGAAAATATAAAATTTTGAAAAAATGTGATGCATATATATTGGGATCTTTATATCTATTTTTGAACCTCTAAAATTAAAATCTAAAAAACTACTTTGTATTTGAAATATAAAATAATATGAGATTAATAGATCATTTAGTATTCTTAATTTATCTATTATTTTACCTTTAAAATAATTTTATTAGTATTAAATTACAATATGAAACATAAAAATATATTCAAAAAATCAAAACATAACAATTCGTGTTCCAGATTTTAATATATCTAAACATATTTTTCACATAATGTTTTTTCGTGTTAGATGTAATATAAATATATAAAGTTCTTGTTGAAATATTTGTACTTATATAACAATGAAAACTACACCATTTGACCAATTCTTTAGACTATTTTGATTTATTTGTGACTATACCTTAATTCTGTTGAATTATTTTCAAAACCATAATTACTTATTATCAACCATAATGTTCCTATATAATTAAAAAAAATTATATTTGACATGTAATTATATAGTGAATCACTTTTGTATATAGATATAATATCATGAAAATATATTTGAATAATCCAACAAAATATTTATTCCATGTTAATAAATAAGGTTAGATATACTATTCCCTTTTCAAAACCATTACTCAATATAAATAATTAACACTTCTCATAACAATCATGGGGTATTTTTTTAAACAATAATGGTATCTACAATGTTTCAAAACATGGACACCTGGAACAAAAAAACGTGATTAAGTTCTAATTATTTATTCAGACTCATATGTCTTTTTTACGGACTAATTTCATTCTTATAATATTTTGACACTTCTGGGGTTCAACTATATTCTGGGCATTGTTCCAATCAAATGGACTAAATTATTTATGAATTCATATAATATATTTTGACAAAAAATAATTTGTTAATATTTTTAAGCCCGAATCATAAATAAAATATAGATATTAAAAATAATTTCTTATGGAAATTTCAGTTTTATCATCACCATTTATATCACTAATTAATTTTTCAAACGAATGTTATTTTTGGACTATAAATGTTTCATTATGATTGATAATATTCTAATCAATAGATGTATTTAAATATTAATTATCATGTTCCCTAATATAAAATTATATGAAATATTCCTCAACCATTTATAATTTATATTTAATTTTAATTTATTAATATTAATCAATTTTATCATGAACAAATTCATCAACTACTAAGATTCAATTTATATAAATTATATAATACTTATTATGATTAAAATACCCTATGGGAAAATATTAATCCTATTTTAATGAAACCCACTATTAAGTAATATAAGGTTTCAAAAATATTTATTATAATATTATCCTATCAAAGACAGATTCTATTTTTGGTTGTTTTATTTAAACTAATCATTATATCATATCTTTTTCTTCCCTGAATAAATTTGGAAAATCATATTTCATTTTAATATTTTGCCTTTAAAGCCTACAGTTTACTTTCAAAAAATAATCTGACATATTTATTTGTCCCTCATCTCATTTAAAAAAATAAGACATAAGAATATAATTATCATTTTAGAAATATTCTATATCAATACATAATCTTTCATTGGATCATGAAGTATATTTTTAAAATTTTTCATTTTCATTTAGTACTTAATTAATTTCAGTTTTATGATTTTATAATAATCCTCTATTAATATTATAATAAAATATATAAATATCTTCAATGAAAGAATATTTAGAGGGATTTGAATTATTTTCATAAGAGAAAAGGAATTAGATTCCCAAACCATCCTTGATAAAACCATTTGACATATGTTTTTAGAGTATTTACCTTCATAAAATTCATCAAATGAATTACAATATGATGTATAATACTAACCATCTTTTATTTTTAATTCATTTAGATACTATTTTCTCCACTTCAAATGATTCTTGAGTATTGGGATGTTAGGCTTGAGGTATGATCATCCTTTTCAATCTTAACAAATAACATCATAATTAGAATTATCATTCCTAATTTCATAAATCCATTAGAAATTACTTTCATTTTCCATGAATTGCAATTATTTATTCCATATTTGGATTACTATGCAACATTTTCTTTTTAATTTTATTCAAATTCAATATTAGAATAGTGATTTGTAACCATCATTATTTTAAATCAATACCATTATTTTTCAAATTTTCATCTTTAGTACTATATTTTCAATTAAAACTCATATTGAAATAAATTTCCAATAACTGTAACTAAGGCAAATTATTTACAATTATTCCAATCATAGAAACATACCTTTTTTAGTATTCCATTTATTGGGTAAGGTACTTGAATCTATTTTGACCTGAATAAAATTATCTACAATTTCATTCAAAGAAAAAATTCAATTTATAATACATGTAAATTTATGAAAAATTTTATTTACTATATATTCATCTCTAAATTTCAATTCATCATAATCAACTATTTAAATTCATATTTTCGTTGTAGTAAAATTTTCAAAAACTTGATGACTAATATTCATTATATTTAAAATTTTATGTTCTTTTTTACATATAGAAATATGAATACACACACTCTTAGTTATGATAAAATATTGAATATTAATAAATTTATAATTTATCAAATGATTTAATTTATCATTAGTAACTAATTTTTTTGATCAAATTTTTATAGTTTTAGTGGATTCACTATTATAATCTAAAATTCAATGATAATGTGTTTAAGAATAGTCTCCACATGAGACTCTCATTATCCTTAATTAATTTCATAAATGAGTTGAGGTATTTGATGTGTACAACCATCATTCATAACCATTCACACAATATAAAAACTAATATTTTCCCCTATAATATTTTGGAATGTATTTCATTAGCACAAATAATATATAAAATATTCTAAATCATGAAAAGTACCTTTTACAATAATTTTTAGTTCCTTATGAGAATGGTTTGATAAAAAAGATGAGCGGTGGTGATTAAACCTTTCTATAGATCATTTAATCACTTATCAATGTTATTTTAGAGTATTTAAATAAATTGAGAAATTAACATCATGATTTTTATAATAGTTTGTATCTAAATGGTCCAACTTGACTCTATAACCCTCTAAAATATAGAAATATTTGACATATAAAATAATGGGCTTTGTGTTTTTTTAAGTGAGTCAAAACCCTTTGTAACATCGTTTTTAAACCCTAGAGGAACCACTTAAGTCAATATTTTTTCCCACATGGTGGCCTAACCCATTCACCCCGTATTATCAAACATGGAGGAAAAATCGATATTATACCTTTTGAAGTGGAGATTGTACTAGACACTTCGTTTTATCCAAACCTAGTAACAAATGAACTCTGTTCCATTTAACATTTATGGTATATTTGATGCCATTTTATGGGGTAGTATAAACCAACTCATACCTTTTATATATAGAATAACCTGACACAATTATGTATATATATGAATATAATGTATAAATAACTATATAAACTAGATGAACAATAATGTATATATATTTTAGGGTAGAAAGGTTCTATCCAGTAGTAATATGTGAATTAATTTTTGTTTAGTATAATTTTTTATTTTAACTCCATCCTATATCACAAATTACAATATAGAAATATCATAAATTTGTATTTTATTGATCTAGTTCAATTAAACAAAATATATAGAGTTATTTCATGAAAATTATATTAAAATGATTCTTTATACATTTAATCATTCAAAAAAAACATGCTATATCCTTAATGAATTCCCATGAAAATTATTCCTATGTGGGTTTACCTCGATAATATATAAAAAATAACTTATATAATAAATCGTGTTATTATGATTAATACAAAAGTAAATAAACTCATAAAAACCAATATAATAGTTCAAAAAACATCCCACATCACATGGTCATTGAATTTTAATTTGTAAAATAATATTAAATTAATAATTTCATGTTCATGATATCTTGATATATTAAATGGAATTCTTATTCTCATAAGGACTATAATTCGCAATGTCTTAGACAATAGATTGAATCCTTTCTACCAAGACACTTTCTAATGCAATGTATTATTCTTACTTCTCCCAATGAAAAATCTCATTCCATTTTTATATATCAATATTCTTAAAGTATCATACTTCAAAACTAATACATACACTCAATTCATATTCTCAGGAATTTTTTATTTTTCCTACTTGATTCCAAAATTCAAAATAAATAGTGTGAATTTACTCTATGTATAAACATGTTTACTTTTTTTTATATAGAGATTATAATATCTCAAAATAATGTTCAATAAGATAAAAATAATTATTGAGTATTTATGGAATAATTAAATTTGGAGAAACATATGAATAAAAAATCTATTAAATCATAATATAATATATTAATTAAAACATAACCACTTTATGATAAAATATGAAAATTAATTTTGTGAAAATAAGTAAGAAGGATGGTTATAGACTTTTCTAAGTCCTAAAATCACATGGTTGTATGATTTTTTTTCTTCTGTTATGATCATTTTTCATGTTTTGATCATTTAATTTTCATTGTGTGGTCAATTCATTTTCTTCTTACTTATAGCTTATAAAATGAAAAAATTTCACTCATGGTCAGTTCGCTACTTCACAAGACATTCAAGAACATTCTAAAAATAGACTAATATCTTACTCACTGTAGCTAATATTATATGGTATTAAGTATTATGAGAACATCAGTGACAATGTATAGATATAAAATATTATATATTCTAATTATCGAAACATAAATAAAGTGAATCATAGAGACACTTCAGAAACCATTAGGCCAAACATTTACCATGTCACTACCACATACAAAGCCACATAAATGATATTATATGACAAAAAAATTCATTAAATAGTGTGATTTTAAAATTTATGACCCATAATATCATTGTTTGTGTATCCTCACCCAGACAGAAAATTTTTACACCTCATAAGAATAATAACTCATTCCTAACTCAACTATACTGTCAAAATTTCCCTTTATGATCTTAATTTAGACATATTTTATTCATTCACATGGAATAAATATTTTTTAATAATAAATATTAATTAGTTAATAAATTTATTTTTCATATTAGAATGTCTATAATTCAACACAAATATATTAACCAAATTTTGAGACCACAAAACAACTAGAAAATTCATCCAAGGCTATTTACAATAGTCAAATTACCATTTTATCATTTGTAGAGGAATACTGCTATAAAATTGCAAAATGGTTTATGAATTTCCTAGGAAACGATTAGGATCGAAATTGAGAAAATTCTTATAAAAGGATATTCTTAATGAAATAAAATTTAATTATTAATACAATAAAATTAAAATTATTCTGATGAAAATTTAAAATTTTCAATTATAAGAGAAACCACAACATAAATTTTCAATTATTAAGGTTAATTTGATCTATATTATTTTGTAAAAAAATGATTCACTTCATATTTTTATTAAATTAGATACCAAATAAGAAATGATGCATTAGTCTCAATTCATTTACACAATATATTTGGATATATTAATGTATTTGTGATAGTAGATGACTCATTTATGGATTAGTCTCACTATTAACATCATTCTATTGTCATACTTTCAATTGTTATAAATATGTGAGTGAGTTTAGTAAAATGTTTCATCATCTTCCAAAAAAAGTATGGATACCTGAATTTGAAATGATATGTTCATGCTCTGATAATCTTTTAACAATAAATAAAGGTAAAACATTAAGATGGAAAAGAAGATTTGACAGTATCATTGTTATCCTTGGTCATTGAAACATAATAATTTGTAGCTAGTTGCAGGGGTAATTTTTACTTATTTGATGGGAATATATCGAACATCAGGAGAAGTTAGAAAAATTCTTTGGAAAGACTATGTTTGTTATTAGTTATATAAAAATAAATTATTAGATTTTAAAGGAAATATTATACCAAATTTTACTTTTATAGTCATTATAAATATAGAGAATATTAAAAACAATTTAATTTTTATTTATGTTTTAATATTTTGTTCAAATTTATTATATAAGGATTCTACTATATATATTTTTACAAAAAAAATATAACTCCATCATGGGATGAATCTAGATTAAAAGATATATTTGTTTATCTCATTTATCTTATTTGATAAGATAAATGATTTGTAAAAAACAATTGTTATAATAAATATAAGACGTTGGTTTAAATATACATTGTCTAATATATGATAAAATCCAAAGAAATTATTTAACGTGACATGATGGAACGAAAGTTATATAGGATAAAAAAGGTCATATAATATGTTTTCTAAACTTTAAGGGAAATATTTCCCACCACCTTACAATCGAATATCTTAATGAATATAGTTTTTTCACTAAAATATTTTTATAATCATATATTATTACTGTATTACATATTAATTTTAATTATAGTTCCCCATTATAAATAACCTAAATATAACCCTATCTCGGGGATCCACAAGACTTAAATAATGCCTCCTTATAGTGGCATGGGTCTATAACAGATCATGGGGATATTATTCCCCATCAGAAAACTATATGGTTAAATCTTGAATTTACAAAATAATTATACCCACCCATCCATATTACAGAAACACCAAAATACTATGGACACAAACTATTCATCCAAGAGGAACCCATAATCATGAATTGGAAAGTAATGAACTGTCTATAAGATGTATTAGTAATAATTAGAGAAATAAAAGTATAATACCACTAAACATACATAAATATATAGTAAAACTCATGAATATAAACAACTATATCTCTAGTTAATACAATAAAACTAATATAATTAAAATTACAATAAATATATATATAATGGTCTCCATTCCAACTCATATTATATATCCTACCTTGCACCTAGCTTCCAAATACCACATTAGACTAGAATGCTGTGTTTTAATCCCACTTAATACAAATCCTTGAATATTTTTATAAATTTATTCATATGTACGTTGAAAATCATGTTGTGTACAGGGGTATAGATTGTGTCCAATGTCCCATTAGGATTACCCAACATTCCTCTACACAATATGAGTATTTTTTATCATGTGGGTCTTTATGAAATTTTTAGTGGAGTGTAAATTATTGTTTGATTATGATCACCCATGAAAAAACAAAGAACATAATAAATATATATATTAATCCTAAGATGACATGGATAGAGAACCCCCCCCCCCACCACCCTAATTGACTCACACTCATTCTACCCAACCAGGGAAAAACATTCATTCCCAGAATCAATGTGTTGTATTTCATCATGACCCAACATTGAATAATCAATATACTCTCATGAAATCAATTCTATAGACCAAATAGGATATATAACACAATAATTACTAACTTATTTCAGTCCCAATAATCTCATACATTATCTCAATATACATAAAAAACATTTAATGTTTTATTCAGTTGAGGATTAGGGCGCATACCCTCCCAATGAATCAAACAATTCCCAATCACTCAACATATGGTATACAACTGAGTCACATGAAAACACCTTATAAATCAAGGTGAGATCTCATATCATAAACTCATACTAACTCCTTATCACTCACGGTGAAGTGTGATATCATTATATTGTACAAGTAACTTATCACTCAACATACAATCTTGCATTCTTACATCACGCTAACACTGTCTCATTGAAGGTGATGTCTATTTTAATATCTTATATAACATATATATCACTCTTAGTAAGGATAAATTGTTAGAACACACCTACCACCACACCTGAAAGCCAATAAACTCTAAAATAATTATAAATTAGTACCCCAATTCTCATAATATCATACCCCAACATAGAAATTCGATGTTTTCTCTGTCCTCTCTATAACAAAAAAGATGCTCCCTAAGCCAACAATCAATCCCAAAATTCATAAATAAGTAACCTTTTAGTTGTTTCAACACCGAATAAAGAGTCTATTAATATAGTTTATACAACCTATTAAGATTTGTACCAAGATCCTTGTTAGAACGTTTTCCTAGACAATATCATCCCATCACCAGACCCATTATGCATGAACTTGTCCAAAGTCTTCAATAAAAAATTACGGTACAAAACCCCACCTAAATAATTAAGGTTTAACCATGAGTCTCTTCTATAATACAAGGGAGGCCATAAATAATATCAAAAATTTAAATCACTACCCAAATCCCTATAGAAAACATCTCATCCATAACTCATCCTAATCTGTAACTATTCTCCCTCCAAAGGGTATCCAAATTCCCCTATGGAACTATTCCAAAATGAAAGTGGAAAAAATCTCAAAATATCCTATAAAAACCATCTCCCAAAAGAATTTATCACTCCTATGGACCTTATTACTTAATTCATTATCATGTAAACAAATATAAGATACATGTAATAATTATTGGGAACCCTAATCAGGAGCATACAATGTTGGGAAAATAAGGAACCTCCCACACAATGTTAAATAGTAAAAGAATAATTTAGAACAAGTACCCCAAGGAATTATATTAAAATAAATGTCAAGGACTCTTCTCTTAATATAAATGGGATTCACATTCTAGATATACATATAATATTCCCTAGTAAAAATATTATTGAAATTCAATTTAAAAATTAATTTTTTCTTGAAAACCCATTTTAAAATCATATCCTTCAAAAATAATATCATCTTGAAATTATATTTTAGTCAATTATCAGTGAAAAAATCATTAAATTATATATCTCATTTTAAAATACATAATGTATAAGGAAACAATATTTACCATAAAAAGAAACTCACACCAAAACATAATACATAAATAAGGGAATTATCTCTACCAGTGCATATATAAAGAACTAATAATTTTTGGATTTATATCATTTATTTCATTTTTCAAAATCCCCATAAACGTTTAAATTTATTATTTTAGAGAAATAGGATTGAAATTACAATAAATAATATAAAACATCCAAGTAGTTTAATTTTTTCATAAATATAAGATCATAAATTAACACTCTTGTTCCAACTATGATACTATTGATTCATTCAGGATTAGTCTCTACAACAATGAGATTGACCTTGATATAGTTCATACACATCATTAGACCCTCTAAAATTTTGAATACATAGAATTAAAACCTAAATATTTTTAAGGGATGTGAAATTGATGAATAATTTTTACCCCATTTAAAACATGAAAAACCATAAAACATTCTTTCATAATTTATAAAGTATTAGAAACAAAAGAAATAATTCATTTCATAATGAATAAAACATGTTTTAAAGCTATAATAAAATAAATATAACATTAATTAATGAATCTTGGGAAACTATATTCATCACCTATATTTAGTTATATTTTAATAATATCATAATTTACTTGAAAACATAATAAACCCTTTATGGAAAATCTTAAAATATTAATTCAGCCTTATATCTCAGGTGAATAAATTATTCACCAATGCATTGTAGTTCTATATCTATGTCCCATACTTTATCATTTATAAGGTAAAAAACTATTTCACGAGTAAAGTAAATATAAGAAGTAATTTCATCGTATCGTGAGTAAAAATCCTAAAATGCAATTTTTTCCATAGATAAACAAAATCTCTTATATTAACACATAACGATATGATTATTTATAAATGGGTAATCCAATTTCCTTTTAGGATTAAAATTAAAGTGATACTTCATTTCTTATAAGAAAAATTAAAATTTTCATTTTATATTAAGTGGAAGTTACACATTCTTATTCTAAAATTAGCATTCAAAATTTTTTTAATATAAATTAAATTTATATTGAAATACTTTGAAAACATGAAAATAAATATTTATAATAAAACAAGAATACTTCTGGTAAAATGTAAATTAATTTTTAAAAGATAAAAAAATATTCCATGAAAATGAATTTAATCAATTTACCCATATAGAAAATGTTAAAATTGTTATTTTAATAAAAAATTAATTAATATAATAGAAAATGATATTGAATTTAATAACACATTGAAATAATGATGACAATATATTTAAAAGAAGATAAACATGTTAGAGAAATAGTTTATATGAAAACATCAAAACATATGAATTATTTTTTAATGGAAAAAATATATTGCTTTAATTATATACTCATATTTAATGTTATGTCCCCACTTGGATAATAAAATTATATAATTTCTTTACCTAATATATAATTTTTTCCTTGTTAATTCTATTATTAGTTTTCCTTTTGTTTCAATTATTACCATGTTTAACTCTAACAAAATCATTATTGGTTATTTTTTATGTCATTCGCTCAATTCCATGAAAAATACATTAGTACACTTAACAAGGTTAAAGTGATAATATAATAATTTGCTAATATCGAGAATTTTAACGATATAAGATATTTATTTTTATAGTAGTAAAGAAATTTAAGCTTTATATGTTGTCTAAAATGAATTCAACGAATTAAAAGTGTCTTGGTATACTAGTTTTAGTATGTTTTTAAGGTGATAATTTATTTTAAATTATATAAATAGAATTAAAAAAATTAAACATTTTTATTATTGTTAAAAATATCATATTTATTAATTAATTTAATTTTTAAAAAATTAATGTTTTTAGATGGTGAAAATTGACATATGTTGTTTATGGATGTGGCAGCCCACACATAACAAGAGCAGCATTTTCATTTTCCAATGGATGTGATATAGGTAGATATTGGTTATTATAAATATATAATAAACCTTACCTATATTAATGATCCTTATTTTTATATATTTTTTTAGATATGATACATTTGTAAGACGTTTAATATGAAATAATCTTGAACAAATTGTTAATATAATTAAATCATCCATGGATATCAACATTAAATACAATCCATGTTCCTTAAAATCATTTTCATTTCATCAGACCAAAACCTATGGGAAGTAATTAATATTATTATTTCTGAATTTTTAGGACTTCTAAAACAATGTTTCTCAAGGTGTTTTGAGAGGTGATTCTGTGAAAGAGTCATTTTTTAGATGAGACAGGTGATATTTTTGTAATATTAATTTCATAATAAGAAAGAGGAAATAATTCTCAAGGAATATTGAGATGATATTGATTTAATTACAAGTATTTAATGGTTAGAATGGTAAATAAAATTTCCACCCATTTTAAAATATATTTTTGAGATATTCTATACCTTTAACACTTTATTTAATACTTTGATCCAATATTATAATTTAACATTGTGAAAAAATTTACATTAGTAACTTTTTATTATGAATAAAAATCAAAATCACAACTTTTCTCTCATTTCAACAAAAAAAATCTATATATTAAAACAATTATCCAATATTAAATTTCTATATGTGGTAAAATTTTATTTTTAGTAAAAATATGCTAAATACAATAAAAGAATTTAGAAAAAAAAATCCATTTAAGCATTAAAATGAATATACACCAAAATAATGAGTAGTTTTAATCATAATACTATTTATTATGTTATGGTTAATGAACTAAATGGATCATTTTGAGAACCGAATTAAAGGGAAATGATTGATATAATTTTTTCTAAGAATAAAATATATCTTTATCATAAAAATGAAATGAATATATTTCTAAATAAATAATATAAATTTTATAGGAATTGTTATAATAAATAAATGGATTTTTTGGGTGAAATTTTTACATATATTTTCATTACATTATTTTATCATGAATCTTCCATAAAATATACAGTTTTAGAAAAAACAAAAAAAATTATATTCACCCAAAAGTTAAACTATTTAGAAATATCAATAAAAATTACCCTATGATAATATCAATATTATAGAAAATTGATTTTAATTTTATCATGTTAAAAAAATTAAAATAATTAATTTATATAAAATTCATATGAAACATTTAATAGTATATATTTGTATTAAAAAATATTTATTTACCAAATTTAAAACCATTTTATTATTTTCTAATATAAGAATATTATTTTAAGTGTTATTATAGAAACGATTCATTTGGATCCATATAATTTTATATTTATAAAAATATAAAATCAATTCATTATAATAAATACATACGTCATAAAATTTCACCATTAAATAAATTATTTCCTAGTAATTTTATTCATCAGAAAATAGTTGGGTATATTTTTCACTCAAAGATATTTTTGGTTCTATTGTTGATTTATTTTTCATATGATTATTCCAAAATAAATCAACCAATTTATTATCTTTATTTTGAAACAACTTCTCTCTATGATAAAGAAACAAAATTGGATTTTAGTCCTTATAATTATAATCCTCTAACTATAACAAATCAATGTTGAAAACATCTGATTAATTATGTACATACAACCATAAAATTGAATCAAAAAACACATCATTTTTGTGTTTTAAACTTATAGTTAAGGCTACTTGGTAAGAAACTATTTCCATTTTATCATGAAGTTCAAACAAACCAATAAATCTCATGTTTAATTTCATAATCTTACCAAAAGACATCACACCATTCTGTGTAAATATATTAGAAAAAAATCCCCCTACATAAATGGAATTCTATTTCTTCCAATTATCTAAATGAATCATTATATGACTTGCATGTACCCTTTTTTGGTGTGGAGTCATATTTACCATTTTTCTTATACCAATTACTAATTCATGTTCTAACAGTTTTCTCTCCCCAGTTTCATTGAAATATGATAGATTTTCATATCACATTCCATATAATTCATCAAAAGGATTCAAATGGATACAAGGTTGAATATTATTATTATAATAAAATAACACTAATTAAATCTATTGACTAAAACTGTAATGATAATGTAATGGTAAAAAAGGAGAATATCCTTTAAATTTTTAATTCTCCGCAATGATATTTTCTAAACGTGGGGATGAAAAGATATAATAAATCATAATTTATTACCTAATGTATTATTATGTTTATTAAAAAAATTATTTAATCTATGGATCATAGGAAGATACAGAAGAAATAATAACTCTTTCTAAATTTATTATCACTTTATAATAAAATCATTTCAGATTATGCCAAGGGATATGGTCTCAAATAGAATGAAAGTTAGACAATTTAATTAAAGGGTGCAAAATAACCTAATTTTCATAATTACATTGATTTGTATTTGGTATTCCAAATATTAAATCCTTGTATATTTTCTCCCATTATTACTATTTAATTTATAATTACTTTATCATTAAATTTCATTTCTATCAGTCAATTTTAACTTTTTCAAAAATCATAAATTTCAAGTCATAATTAGTAATATACCTCTGTATTCATTCTAAAAAATTATATGTTATATGATAATATTTTGTCTTAGTACAAGTATAATTATATAATATATAATATTTTTAGACCCACTCAATAATTAATTATTAAATTTGGATATATTCGGTACACAAAACAACTTTCCAAATTTTACAACACCTTCATTATCTTTATTAAAAGGAGGAATCTTTCCTTCCTTCCCCAATTATATCATTTATTTTAAAGAAATATATTCCTTATATGAATATTTATTTCATTCATGAGATAATTATTATGCTATTACTTAAACCAAAAGTGGAGAGTTTTTTTTATAAAAATTTTCCCAATCAATTTTCATTAAACTATTAACTACAAGACTATATATTAATCCTAATATTTTTAATAGTGTATTATAATTTCAACTACAAACATCTATTACCATATTCACTCTAATTGGATGATAGTTAATGGTATAATAATAATACTATATTAGTTATAACTATCTAATCTGCCTCATGTTCAGGTCTTTTTTAGTAAATATATACTTTTTTCATTATTGATTCATATATATATCACATATATAAGAATATAAATTACTCAAAATATTTAAATAAATAAATTCCACTGTATGTTCATGATAATTCATGTGAAAATTATTTTCAATAGATTTCAATTTTCATGATTCATAAGAAATTAAATGAACATTATCCTCAAATCATATCCATTGAAATAAAATGAAGCATCAAAATAAATAAAAATTATCCCATTTTATGATCATAAGGAAAATATTTGAGAAAAATAATAATTTTTAATTCCTAGAAAATTAATAACATTTCATTGCCCCTAATAAATCTTCCAAACATTTGATTTGTCTTTATCATTGTCTTATATAACTGAGAAATGTTTTGGTGAAACTGCAAGAAATATCCTAATAATTTAAGAAAATATTTAATTTCAGTTATACTAAAAGGCCTTGTATATTCTTTCACCATATTATTTTTAGTATGATGAACATTTATTCCATATTAATTTTAACTATGATCAAATAAATAAATCAGATTTAACATAAAAAATCCATTTACCATATTTTAAAAATAACAACATTCTTTTAAGGTTCTAAAGAAAAATCCATATATTGTTCTTATAATCCGCATTAAATTTATAGTATGTTACAATATAATAATTTAATACCATAAAAAATTTCCCAAATTATTGTTTAACAATATATTAATTTGATGCATAAATACAATGGGTTAATTTCTGAAAATAATGGTGATAACCTTAAATTGATAATGTACATAACTAATTTGAAAAAATGTCCTTGAAATTTTTTCTTATGTTTACTTTATCTGATGATATCAATACATGAGGAAAATATTAAAAAACTATACTCTATATAGCGGATAAAATAAGATTTATATACAAGGAAAATGAAACTCATTCTTAATAATAGTGTTAATGGGTCCTCTGAAATCAATAAAAACCACATAGAATCTTCTTTCTTCTTAGAAAATGATATATGAACACCCCAAGGTGAAATTATAGGGCGGTTGAAACCTTTTTCTTATAACTCCTATAATTTATGTTTGAGTTCTAATAACTCTACTATAGACATTCAACATGGTGGTTTTCATATTAAAATATATTAGGTAACTAAGTTAACATTGGACTCAAATTCACGATCCAAAATAACACTAGGTAATCCCTGAAGAAATATCCATGAATAAATTGAGACATGGTAAAATCACTAAGATTAATAATTCCCATCTATTCAATGATACGTTTAATATAACTCTCATCAATTTTTTAATCACATTCCATGCTTCGTGATATTTATTATAGGAATAATCTCATTCTTATGTTATACCATAAAATCTCAGCCAGGGGATAACCCCCTAACCGTTTATTAAAATAAAAGAAAAGGACAGTAGTCAAGCACCACAAGCCAAAAAAAAAAGAAATCACATGTCATTAAAACCATACCCATCTCCACATCCAGGGTAGCATGCTTCCTCCATAGTAGCTGATTCCCATTCCGAGCTATCATAATGCTTCATTACCTTAGCATATTTCCTTCACAAATTCATCCGTTCCAAGGATAAGAGCTCAGTGTTTCCACTAGAAGACCATGTGGCCAACGACTTTGGTAGATAACAGTAGTCTTTCCTTGAACTTCATCGTGGTGGGGCAGTCAATACATCTTGAGACCCAGTCATCATCATTCTACCACCATGGACCACATCACTAAAAGAAGGCTTGATCATACCACTATAGTTATCTTTGTCACTCTTATAGAAATCCCCCCATTTCCCATGAATGATCACCTTCAGAAAATTATATTCCCCTTCACTACTCTTCTAGAATTGTCTAGTGGTGTCAATCACAGCAAGACACCTTGGTTGTTCTATGGACTCATGATTAACCAATGTCCCCTATTGCACAGCCTTTGATCCATTACTACCCTACTGTGAAGGAGACCCATGCTTCAATTCAGTCAATGGGATGTCCTCCTCCATATCCTCTTGCTCTAACTCCTAGAAACAATTTCTGGTAACAAATGTAAAGCCCACACCACCATCATTAACATCCCTTCCTTGTGCCCCATTAGCAATATCCAAAACCTCTGAAGGACCACAATCAAAGTCAACAATATCTAGTATTCCATCAACCACATTCGTTACTCCCTTACACCAAGTCTCATCCATTTCATTAGATAAAGGCACACATGACTCATGTTGTAAATCCTTCGCAACTGCATTAACACCTACTAGACATCCCACTTTGCCCGAACCAAAAGGATACATTGCATTATCATGCATCACCCCATAACCCAACTGCAGATCATGGAAAATCCTATTGAACACTACAAACACATCATGATTTAGGGGAACCTCTATATAGCTCCTCGAAGTCTCAGCAACCCGGTTCTACACACCATCAGCAATTAATGAAATCATACCTCCAGCAGACATCAACCTGGGCCCAGGGGGATCGACTACCCTCTCCCTCGGGTTAGATGTTCTTATGTTCATTACCTCAAAGTTACTCTTCGAAGCCATATGACCCAGACAGAAACATGTATTGTAGTAGTCTACCCAAGATTCAAATATCATGGGATTCCTCCATCTTAATTCTTTACTAATGGTAAGCTATACACAATTGACTAAGGGCCTTGTGACATCCACCTCCACCCAAAGACGTTGATTTATTGGATGACTTACAGTGGATTTTCGTACGTCGGAACATAGATATCGCCCAACCATATTACCAATCATGTGAATAATTTCATCATTTTGTAAAGGAAGAGTGAGTTGAGGGATACTAACCCATGCTTCAATGCTTGATGGTTCGTGATTCATGCATATATCAAATATCCTGTGAAGGAGGATGAAACTACATCCATTGCATCTATGAGAGGCACTAGACCAGGCTCGGATCAAATCATCTTTGGAGGAAAATCGAATCATGAATGGGCATTTATTGAGAATCCCAAAAACTATGCGGTCCTATAAATAACACTTACCAATGATGAAGTGGTAGAAATCATCAACTGAGGGCCTTCGCTGATTGAAACATGCCACCAGCGTTATATCCATGTGGCTCGATGCTTCAATAAACTCCGATGGAGAGATTGATAACTAAGGATCACCCTGATGAAGATCAGGAACATTTGGGCATAAAGAAATTGTCAGGAAATCTGGGAGAGATCTAGGGTTTGAGAAAGGAATGAAATGTTTCTGCTGGGTTAGAGGCTATGAGACTTTTTCTTCTCCCCGCACTCACCTTATGGAAGGGGGGAGTCATCCCTGAGCATCATCTTGGGTTCCAGCGCTGCGATTCGCCATTGCCAACGCCACGGGCCTCCACGAGTCACCATCGCCATCATTCTTATATTACAATTAAAACACATTTTGAAACTATATATAACTAATTTTTGTTAAAAAAATATATTATCATAATAAACATACTTATTGTACGTAACAAAAATAATATAAATCTATAATATGGGAAGAAAAATAAAATTTGTTTAAAAAATAATCCATAGTTTAATTTTGGAAAATTCATATAAATAATATTTATATTAATAAATCAACCAAGTGTTTATATTATAATATTTGTATCAATTTATTTAGGTGGTATTTTTATTATTGTACAAATGGTCATAGAAATAATAGAATGTTTATATCCAAAATCAAACTATAAAGAGTAATAATTTTACTAAAAGAATAAGGTACCATTCACCATTTCATTCGATAGTGTAACATTTTCAGATGTAGTAGAAAATTAATTTTCCACATCCTTATACTTATTATATTTATGATATTCATAATTATCATAGGATTTATAATTCCATAATTGACCATATCTTTAAAATTAAAATATTTCATTGCTCTATTTCCATTTTTGGTTTTATCCTTCTTTTTTCTTTATAATCACGTGATGTTTTTCCAAATATTAACAATAGTAATATTTTCCCAATCCGATAATACATTACCAAGAATTATTAGTACCCTATTTAAGATAATGGAGAAGATTGGCTCCATATTTACATTTTTTTCTATTTCCACATTTCTTGCCTTATTAACTACTTTTTATCCTTGTTCTTTAAAAAAATTAAAAACATCACATCTATGTCAATCCTTTCACATCATTAAAAAAAATTCAAAAAACTCCCAACTTATAGAGTAAGCAATTCCATATATATATTAGGTTTCAAAAATTGTTAAAATCATTAAATTTTTCTTTCATGTTATAAAAGAAATTTGGTAAACCATACAAATATTATAATAATTATAATAAAATAAACAATTATCTCTAACATATTGTACATTAAATACGAAAATTTCCATTATATCTTATGTTGTTGAAATTTATTGGAATATTTATCTTGAAATATATCTTTAAATGACATCCATATTGTGTTATTAATTACATTAATATTTTTTTATTAATCAATTTTATCAACTAATTGTCTTCTCTTTCATGATGATAAATAGTAGTAGGTTACTTCTAATACTTTGAAGACCACAAAACAAAAAATATTTTTCTCCAAAACAATGATATATCCTTTAACTACCACTCATACTATTGATACACCATATGAAATATTATATTATCACATGAAATGATCTACTATTTACAATTTTCTTTATAGAGAATTCGTCTACTGTCTTGAATGAGAACAACCATTTCAAGCTGATTTTAATTTACTTAACACAACCATAAAATGCTTAGCTCTATCTGTAATCGTTGTGGGTGGACTATTATAAAAACTATTGTAATATTTTTTTCTTCATAACTAATTTACCATATTAAATCAATAGAGAACCATTATAATATAGACATATATCATCTGAAGCAACATAGAAACAATTCATGTATTTAAAAACACTCTCTGGATAATATGATCCTAAACTTTCATACCTAAAACAACTTTCCTTGTCAATAACATAAATATTAATTTTATATGAACCCATTTATGATAACAAAATAATTGCCTTCATATAAACAACCCATAATTCCATGATATATAGTGTGTATTTTATTCACCAATATTCTATAGACAATTTTGTTATAGTGTATTTGATAATTATAAAAACCAATACATGATAAAAGATAAAACTTCCAAACATTTAAAATTATTTTCCACAAAAAAATTCATAAATTGATACTCTTGTTTTATTATTGAATCACTTTATTAGATTAATATAAATTTCCATAACTAGAATATAGAACATTATATATTTTATACACAATATTAAACCTCATAAAAATCATTTGAAAACATCAGATAAGAAAAATAAAACTCTATTAGGGATATAGAAAATGAAACTCTTAGCGTATTGAAATCATGGAAAAACATGAAAAAAATGATTTTATGTTATATTAATCAAACTCATAAAAGAATATTTTCATAAATAATAAAATAATTTCAAAATAAATCATAAAAAAAGAACAATATGGTATTATTCTTGGTACATTATATTTAACGCATGTATCACTCATGGTAGAATAACATAACTAGTTAATTACAATATTCTAAATCATTAATTGAATAATATAACTAGTTAATTCAATAATTATATCTTAAGATAATAAATCAATACCTAATTCATTATATGTATATATCATGAGGCCACCCATAATTACCTTTATTGATTAAAAACGATTCCACAAATAATACTCATTAGATTTTTCCTTTCATCATCTCATGTGTAGAAATCATAAAAAAATTTCAATGCATTATTAAAAAAAATCAATTTCAAATAATAATTTGTATTTCATTATGGGTTAATAAAGTCCCAATTTATTGGAAAAATAATTAAAACACTATTATATAATAATAGAATTAAAAAATTCTTTATAAAAGAAGAATAATTAACAGTTTCTTCTAATTACTATAAAAATTGAAAATATCACGGTTATTTATTTTAAATTATTATAACATGAAACAAAATCATAACAAATAAGAGACATGATGATGGTAAATGGTTCTCAAGTTGAAAACATTTACAAAACAATTCATCCACAACTTTATAATGAAATTTTAAAAAAAACGACAAATAAAACATTAATGAGAATTTATTTTAAAATCATTTAATGATATTGAATGATAAAAAATACTTTATTACAAATTTTATTTTTGGAGAAGTTAATTCCTAAGATAATATGAATAGGTAAGTGAAATTATTTAAAGTAAAACATTATGAAATTAAATGTTTAGTATAAATAAGAAACTGTAATGCCCCGACCCTATTTACTGAGAGTTGGTGCATTAATACATAACATTGGCATGATCACAATAGATCACATCTTGAAATTCTAATTAATTTAGTATACATGGAAGTACTAGATACATACATAAGTTTTACATTACATAATAAAACCAAGAAAAAAAATTGTGTCCCCTTTGAACACACTCATATCCATTGGCCATTCCCTTTAGGATAATTATAATATACTTCTTCACCACATGGGAAAATGAAAACATAATAAAGGGATGAGATCAGATGCTCAGAAGGGATAAAAATATAGGAGAAACAATTATTAATAAGCATAAACATTTAAGGGAATGTATAAGACTAAAACAAAACCCTTTCAAAATTATACTTCAGCATAATATGGAAAGGATAAATCAAATAATTTCATTTAATTATTAAGGTGGATATTCTAATAGTTGAATAAGCACATGTAATATCGATAGGTATTTTATTATTATGGAATGCATAATATCGGTCATCATAACCACATAGTCATGGAATCGTGCCAGGACTACAACTAAGATTTTTCTAATGTCTTGTTTCAAGAATCTAGTTTGTCTCAGGAGACTTATTGATGCATTGATGAGCTATAGCGGGCTACACCCATCACCTACTATGTCTAGTTCATTCTTCGTATGAAAAGATTAGAACATAATTGTAACACCCGAGACTTTTATGTTATATAAATCATCAAAGGAATCTTTTTCTACACAACACTTTCTTGTCTTGCTTTACACGCAATCACGACCTTCCTCGATAGCTTGCGTCGTACGCAATACCGAGTTTCACTAAACAACAATATACTATTAAAACTAGCCGTTATGAATATTAATAACCACTTTTTGAAATTTTATAAATTTTATTTTTCAAAATGGACTTCATTTTTGGACTCAGAATATCGAAATTAGCCTAGGGTGAAATTTTGGTATTTTTCTGAAAACTTTCAATTTTTGATGAATAGTGAAACCACTAAGTGGTAGGTTAAAAACTGAATTTTGCATAAAACTTAATTTTACCGCTTCTGTGATTGGAATTTCGAAAATCCGAGAGAGACGGTTAATATCAAGGACTAAAATGTGGTTCAATGAGATGAAAATAATTTTTTGGTGAATGGTAACTTTTTACTTTTTTTACCGCCGTTAATAGTAAATAGGGTAACTAAGGGTAAATATGATATTAATAATCCCCTAACACATGTCCTAATTCTATTGGACAAGTTTAATTCGACCAAAAACAAACTTAGGAATAAAATATGACCATTTAGGCCCACTTGGATTAGATTAGGACATTTATTATTAATTTATTTAAAGAAGGGTTAAAATAGTTAAAATCAAAGTTTAATAAGTAAATCATTTTTAATATGGGGTTATACATAAGATAAATTCAATTTTAAATATTCATTAGAAAGCTAAAAATATTTCCTACATGATGATAGTTTATTTGTAATTTTTAGACATCAAATAATGTAATTTATTTATGACACAAAGATGATGCAGTAATTATCTTATTAATGAAATATTGACATAATTGATGTTATAAACACCAAAATGAATGTAATTTGAGACTTTTTATGAATTAAACTAATTTTATAGGTTACTATGATATATTAATGTTGATTTAATCAACTTGGTTCGAACATATAATTCTTCTATGACTTTCACAAAAATCATATATCAAATAGTGTCAAAATTGACACAAAATAGTTTTTAAATCAAATATTATATTATTAATTGTTATTTTATTCCTAAAAATATAAGGTTCGGCCAAATGACTTAGATAAGGATATATATTTTAATAATAAACAATTTGGGGTTCGTTTGGCATGTTATAGTAAGTGTATTAACCATATAGTGAAAGAAAACAAAAAGACATGGTAAAAGTTAAATTATTTAACTTAGAGTTAAATCTAATTGATAAGGTTAAAATAATACCCTAAACTTGTCTAAATCCTATTGGTTGATAGGATTTCGAACCTTCCCCACTTTAGCTTCGAAATAAGACCCTTTGGAACCATTATAAACCGATTTTGGCTTTAATATAAAATAATATTTTGAGATATTCCTAAGGTGCCCCTCTCCTCCCTTATAAAAGGGCACCTCCTCCCCCTCCTCCTCACACCAAATTGAGCACTCAAGCTCGGCCAACCCCTGCCATTTTCTCCTCTCCACTTCCCTAGAATAATCCTAGAGGTCCTGGTCTTCTCCAAAGACCAATCTTAGTTCCTTAAGTGGAGGATTCAAAGAGGCGTTCCAAAGAAGAGGTAATATCCATTACCGATCTTTTCAATTTCTTTCTTCTTCAACTTCTTCTTCTTTAGTTGTTTCATGATAAAGTAATAACATCAGTATTACTTACATACTGATATGTTATTATAAATATGAAACAACCCTATTTCACCTTCTATCCATCCTACGGAAAAATGAAATCACCACGCGTGCGTACTTACAGAATACCGTCTCCACGCCGTGGTGTAATCTATTTTCCACCATCACCTTACAAGGATGGTTATAATGGTGTAATGAGTAACTAAATATGATTATTATGAAGTAATATTGATACTGAAATAATATATATATACTCTAATACAATTCCACGATCATAGGAATGATATCATCACTCGTGCGTACGTACGGAATACCGTCTCCACGATGTGATGTGACTCGTTCTACATGATCTTCATTTCATAATGATTATATAAATGAATTGAATGAATGAATATGGTATATAATACACTAATACCATTCTGGAAATGAATTATCTATAACCTAAAGATAAGAATAAGAATTTATTCGACAAAACACGCATAAGAACAAAAAGTTATAAAGACCCGAGTAACAAGTAACAATGAAATATTACTAACAAGAAGCTAATAATATGACCATATATGATATCATATAAATATGTATGATTATGGAATAAGTCAATAACATTATTTAAACCATTATACAGGAGGTTCGGACACGTACAAAGCTAATCGGACCTAAGGTAAGGGAAATATCACAATCTCATTTTTATCTGAGATTGTTTATTCGTAAGTATTTACTGGGGTGTATTTTATCATCCACATCCATGTTCCCTCAATATGAAATATTATTTCCATCCACTTGCAATAGTTTAAATCCAATTTTACCCTTAGGTGAGTTTTTAGTAAAGAATATGAAAGGAATCTTTTGTCGTTTTTCCGTACGAGGTACTTTTTGAAATTTCCGACAAAAGTACGAAGAATGTTTTTTTTAACTTATACGGCATGAATGGATTTTTAAAACATTATTTCCAAGAAGCTTACTTTACAAGTTTTCAAGTTTATTTTTAATCAACTTCTTTTATTTTAAAGTCATATGACATGTTATGAAAGGAAAAAAATGTTTTTAAAGTAGAAAGGATAGTTTCCTCAAGAATGGAGTTCAAGTATTTTATCAAAATTATTTTCCATCTAAGATAATAAAAGGGTTCTGTTTTTACCCCTATTATTACATGGATTTGATTATGTTGTGATGGAAACATTTTTATGAATTCCTTTATCTTATATGAATTGTTTTATGAAGTCATGTTGTTTAAGAATCCCATTTTTATTACATGGGTTATGCGATGATGAATGATTTATGATTATGTGACACACATAAGAAAGGATTAATTATAAGATGGGTGGGACCTATATCTCCCTCCAATGCATTGGGTAAAGATTTTATATCTCATGAGATAGACATGGCTGGAACAGAAGGTTATTTCGGTTCAGTGATACAGGACTGAAACGAGGAGTGAACTCGGTTCAGAAAGGGACTTTGTCCACTAAGATAGTCTTGGCGATGAGTCATGACTAACAAGAAATGATTTTCCATGATTATGTGTGCATGCCACAAAGTTTCAAGTTTTATGTTATGATTTTGGGGATCTCATTTTCACTCCTATGATTTGTTCCATGTTAAGATATTATGATCTCTTTTGCAGGTTATGATTTTCAAAAAGATATGATATGATTTTTATTTCCTTTATTTGCCTGGCTGAGCATTTGAGCTCACCCTTTTATGTTTTCTTTTCCCCAGGTCAGGAAGATGGATATTAAGTAGAATATGCTAAAAGGGACCCTAGATATGATGAAATAAATGGGAGACACTGTAGAAGATTTATGAACCAGTTGTTTATGTTTCCCAGTTTCTAAAGGCACTATACCTATACGGTCCTTTGTAGTTTTATCATATGTTGTAATAAGTGTGATTCAATTTTTGAATTATTAAAAATGTATGTAAAGTATGGGTCGTTATAGTTGGTATCAGAGGAAAGGTATAGTCAACCTTTGGAAACTAGGATGTGAAAGCCTTAGTAAGAACCCTAAGGATAAGTCTAAGCATAGTACACAATCTTAGTGTTTTAGAAATGGCCTTGAATAACCTAGGATAAGACCATAAGCATGAAAATTTTATTCTTGAATTATGTGGTTTCCTATTATAATTAGTATTGCTCACACTATTCTTCTTGGTTTTAGTCAATGGCTGGAACCCGAAGGAACCGTGTTAATGCGGAATGCGATGGGCAATGCAATGATTGTCCCCCTGAGCAACCAAACGATATGGGAGCTGGAATGCCAAATCTTGTAGCCATGCTCACACAACATTCTCAAGCTATGAATCATGCAGGATTTCCAAACGAGCAAAGGAGGGAGCAACATTCTGTTGAATCCTTCATGAGGCAGCATCCACCTTCTTTCAGCGGGTCTACTGATCCATTAGTTGCTGAACAATGGATTAGTACTACTGAAAAGATATTTTCAGTTCTTCAATGTTCTGAACATGATAAAGTCATCCTAGCAGTGTATCGTTTGGAAGGAGATGCTGATCAATGGTGGAATCTTGTTAAGAATACGAGGCAAAGGGATGAAATTGAGTCTATGGAATGGGACGAGTTCAAGAACTTATTTTTCAATAAGTACTTCCCTCGTATTCTCCGAATAACGATGGAGAAAGAGTTTCTTGAACTGAAGCAAAGGGATGATGAATCTGTTGGTACCTATGAAGCAAATTTTACAAGACTGGCAAGGTACGCTTCTGGTATTATTATCTAACCTGAGAGTAAGATTGATCGATTCTTTAGTGGCTTAAAACCAAGTCTTCGAAGGGCGTTAGCCATAAGAGACTTAAATAGCTACGAGGAAATCGTTCGATGTGCTCTCAAAGTCGAGATGGAGATTGGAGTAACCCATCAGTCACATGGGTTTGATAAGAAGAGGAAGATGGAACTCAAAGAAAAATCTAAAGAGCACACAGAAAAGAAGATGAGATTTTCCTTATGCTCAAAGTGTGGAATGAAACATGGAGGGAGTTGTCTTAAAGGGACAAGTAAATGTTTTAAATGTGGAATGGAAGGTCATCGGGCATTTGAATGCCGTGATAATGGGAAGAAGATTTCTAATGACGCAAACAAAGGAAGGGATACACAGAATGAACCTACAACACTTCAATGTTTCAAGTGCAAGGAGATGGGGCATTATGCCAATCAATGCACAAATCCAAGGGTTGATGATGATGGTCGACGTCAACAAAATCTTAAGGCTAAAGACAAAGGAAAGTCACATGCAATTTCTATCAGCGATGTGGAGTACGATAACGATGTGGTGAAAGGTACACTTACCATCCACTCTAAAGTAGCAAATGTTTTATTTGATTCTGGATCCACCCACTCTTTTATTTCTGAAGAATTTTCTAAGGGTATCACCGTATTACCTCAACAATTAGATGTTGAGTTAGCTGTGACAACACCTAATGGCACATCAATCGCATCAAAAGTTTATAATTCTTCTCCGATCGAAGTTTGTGGGAAAGTGCTTCCTGCAAATCTTGTGATCCTTCCTTTAGTGGAATTTGATGTGATTCTTGGCATGGATTGGCTTTCTCTACATGGAGCTCATATCAATTGCCAAATAAGGGAAGTCACATTTCATACTCCAGATCAATCTACGATCGTATACCAATGCAAGGATGAACATAACCTTCCAGTGGAAATTTCTTCCATCTTATGGGTATTGATCCCACTAAATGAAGGTTATTTATCTCAAATGGTTGGTGAGAAACTCACGATTAAGAATATGCCCATTGTAAGGGAGTTTGATGATGTCTTTCCGGAGGAATTACCGGGTCTTCCACCAAATCGTGAAGTTGAGTTTTCAATAGAACTCGTACCGGGTGCTTTGCCTATTTCAAAGACACCTTATAGAATGGCCCCAATTGAGTTGCAGGAATTGAAGAAGCAACTCCAAGAGAATCTTGATAAGGGATTCATACGCCCTAGTGCGTCACCTTGGGGAGCACCTGTTCTATTTGTTAAGAAGAAATATGGATCAATGAGACTCTGCATTGATTATCGAGAACTTAACAAGATCACTATCAAGAACAAATATCCTCTCCCACGCATTGATGACTTATTTGACCAACTACGCGGAGCTCAATACTTTTCCAAGATTGATCTTCGTTCAGGGTATCATCAATTAAGGGTCAAAAGGGAGGATATACCAAAGACAGCTTTCCGTACAAGGTATGGACACTATGAATTTATAGTGATGCCATTTGGTCTTACTAATGCCCCTGCTATCTTCATGGATCTAATGAATAGAGTCTTTAGAGACTATCTTGATCAATTTGTGGTAGTCTTTATAGACGATATTCTTGTCTATTCAAAGAGCAAGGAAGAACATGGAGATCACTTGAGAATTATATTGAAGACCCTGAGAAAGGAGAAGCTTTATGCCAAATTTACCAAGTGTGAATTTTGGCTTCAAAAAGTTGCATTTTTTGGTCACATAATCTCAAAAGAGGGGATATCTGTGGATCCAGCAAAAACAGAGGTTATCGAAAGATCGTCGAGACCAACAACAGTAACTGAGATCCGAAGTTTTCTTGGTTTGGATGGATATTATCGACGTTTTGTAAAAGATTTTTCACGATTATCTAATCCACTCACCAAGTTGACTCGGAAAGGAGTTAAGTTTGTCTGGACAGAGGAATGTGAAGAGAATTTCAAGGAGTTGAAAAGAAGGTTATCCAGTGCACCTTTGCTCACACTGCCTTGTAGTGGAGAAAGGTTTGTGATCTACAGTGATGCATCCAAGAAGGGATTGGGGTGTGTTCTTATGCAAAATGATATGGTGATAGCTTATGCCTCACGACAGTTGAAAATCCATGAACAAAATTACCCAACACATGATTTGGAGTTGGCTGCGGTAATCTTTGCATTAAAGATTTGGAGGCATTACCTTTATGGTGAAAGGTGTGATATTTATACTGATCATAAAAGTTTAAAGTATATTTTCACACAAAAGGAGTTGAATATGCGTCAAAGAAGATGGTTGGAGCTGATTAAGGATTATGACTGCTCAATCCATTACCACCCTGGGAAAGCAAACAAGGTGGAAGATGCATTAAGTCGACAAGACCATGCTAGTTTATCCATGATGAGGATCACAAAAGATCCAATATTTATGGATTTACAAAGGATGGATCTTGGAATTATAATGGAAGGGGAAAAATCTTATCTTTCTCAAATGAATGTTCAACCATCTATACATGTGAAGATTAAAGAGGCACAGAAAGAAGATGTCGAGTTACAAAAGAAGGTGAGAAATGTTCCTGAATTCAACCTTGATTGTGATGGGATAATAAAGTTCAGGAATCGGGTTTGTGTTCCTCCCATCCCCGAATTAAAGAAAGAGCTGTTGGATGAGGCTCATAGTTCTTCATTCTCTATTCATCCTGGAAGCACGAAGATGTATAGGGACCTGAAAGAGTACTTCTGGTGGGATGGCATGAAAAGAGATGTTGCTGAATATGTCTCTCGATGCTTGGTTTGTCAACAAGTTAAAGCTGAGAGACAGAAGTCTAAGGGGATGTTACAACCATTACCCATACCCGAATGGAAATGGGAAAACATCACTATGGACTTTGTCACAGGACTTCCTAAAACATCCAAAGGCAATAATGCTATCTGGGTCATAGTTGATCGTCTCACAAAGTATGCACACTTCATTCCTATTAGAGAGGATTTCTCTCTAGATCAGCTTGCCAGGATATATGTAAAGGAAGTGGTAAGATTGCATGGAGTACCACTTTCTATTATATCTGATCGAGATCCGAGATTTACCTCGAAGTTCTGGCGAAGTCTTCAGCATACTCTGGATACAGAGTTGAGTTTCAGCACTGCTTATCATCCCCAGACAGACGGTCAGTCTGAGAGAACAATTCAAACCCTAGAAGATATGTTGAGAGCTTGCTCTATGGATTTCAAAGGAGGTTGGGATCAACACCTACCTTTGGTGGAATTTTCTTATAATAATAGCTTTCACTCCAGTATTCAAATGGATCCTTATGAAGCTCTCTATGGAAAGAAATGCAGGACTCCAACTTGCTGGGATGAAGTTGGGGAAAGAAAGCTATTAGGACCTGATCTTGTTGATGAAATGGAAGAAAAGGTCAGATCTATTCAACAACACATAAGAGCAGCTCAGAGTCGACAGAAAAGCTATGCCGACAACCGAAGAAAAGACCTAGAGTTTGAAGTGGGTGATAAAGTGTTCTTACGAATATCTCCCTGGAAGAGGGTTATGAGATTTGGAAAGAAGGGGAAGTTGAGCCCTAGATATATCGGTCCTTTCGAAATATTGGATCGTGTTGGGAAGGTAGCTTACCGATTGGCGCTTCCACCGAATCTCTCTCAAGTTCACGATGTGTTCCATGTATCTCTCCTGAGAAAGTACATACCAGATCCTTCACATGTACTCAGCTCAGAAGTTGTACCGCTGGAGCAAGATCTTTCTTATGAAGAACAGCCGATAGAGATTCTGGATCGTAGCGAAAAAGTCCTACGAAACAAGACCACTCGCTTGGTGAATGTTTTATGTAGAAACCACCAACTTGAAGAAGCTACATGGGAGCTTGAGGATATGATGAGGGAGAAGTATCCTCATCTGTTTGTTGCAAAGTGACGAATTTCGAGGGCGAAATTCTTTTTAAGGGGGGTAGAATGTAACACCCGAGACTTTTATGTTATATAAATCATCAAAGGAATCTTTTTCTACACAACACTTGCTTGGCTTGCTTTACACGCAATCGCGACCTTCCTCGATAGCTTGCGTCGTACGCAATACCGAGTTTCACTAAACAACAATATACTATTAAAACTAGCCGTTATGAATAGTAATAACCACTTTTTGAAATTTTATAAATTTTATTTTTCAAAATGGACTTCATTTTTGAACTCAGAATATCGAAATTAGCCTAGGGTGAAATTTTGGTATTTTTCTGAAAACTTTCAATTTTTGATGAATAGTGAAACCACTAAGTGGTAGGTTAAAAACTGAATTTTGCATAAAACTTAATTTTACCGCTTCTGTGATTGGAATTTCGAAAATCTGAGAGACACGGTTAATATCAAGGACTAAAATGTGGTTCAATGAGATGAAAATAATTTTTTGGTGAATAGTAACTTTTTACTTTTTTTACCGCGGTTAATAGTAAATAGGGTAACTAAGGGTAAATATGATATTAATATTACCCTAACACATGTCCTAATTCTATTGGACAAGTTTAATTCGACCAAAAACAAACTTAGGAATAAAATATGACCATTTAGGCCCACTTGGATTAGATTAGGACATTTATTATTAATTTATTTAAAGAAGGGTTAAAATAGTTAAAATCAAAGTTTAATAAGTAAATCATTTTTAATATGGGGTTATACATAAGATAAATTCAATTGTAAATATTCATTAGAAAGCTAAAAAGATTTCCTACATGATTATATTTTATTTGTAATTTTTAAACATCAAATAATGTAATTTATTTATGACACAAAGATGATGCAGTAATTATCTTATTAATGAAATATTGACATAATTGATGTTATAAACACCAAAATAAATGTAATTTGAGACTTTTTATGAATTCATCTAATTTTATAGGTTACTATGATATATTAATGTGGATTTAATCAACTTGGTTCGAACATATAATTCTTTTATGACTTTCACAAAAATCATATATCAAATAGTGTCAAAATTGACACAAAATAGTTTTTAAATCAAATATTATATTATTAATAGTTATTTTATTCCTAAAAATCTAAGGTTCGGCCAAATGACTTAGATAAGGATATATATTTTAATAATAAACAATTTGGGGTTCGTTTGGCATGTTATAGTAAGTGTATTAACCATATAGTGAAAGAAAACAAAAAGACATGGTAAAAGTTAAATTATTTAACTTAGAGTTAAATCTAATTGATAAGGTTAAAATAATACCCTAAACTTGTATAAATCCTATTGGTTGATAGGATTTCGACCCTTACCCACTTTAGCTTCGAAATAAGACCCTTTGGAACCATTATAAACCGATTTTGACTTTAATATAAAATAATATTTTGAGATATTCCTAAGGTGCCCCTCTCCTCCCTTATAAAAGGGCACCTCCTCCCCCTCCTCCTCACACCAAATTGAGCACTCAAGCTCGGCCAACCCCTGCCATTTTCTCCTCTCCACTTCCCTAGAATAATCCTAGAGGTCCTGGTCTTCTCCAAAGACCAATCTTAGTTCCTTAAGTGGAGGATTCAAAGAGGCGTTCCAAAGAAGAGGTAATATCCATTACCGATCTTTTCAATTTCTTTCTTCTTCAACTTCTTCTTCTTTAGTTGTTTCATGATAAAGTAATAACATCAGTATTACTTACATACTGATATGTTATTATAAATATGAAACAACCCTATTTCACCTTCTATCCATCCTACGGAAAAATGAAATCACCACGCGTGCGTACGTACGGAATACCGTCTCCACGCCGTGGTGTAATCTATTTTCCACCATCACCTTACAAGGATGGTTATAATGGTGTAATGAGTAACTAAATATGATTATTATGAAGTAATATTGATACTGAAATAATATATATATACTCCAATACAATTCCATGATCATAGGAATGATATCATCACTCGTGCGTACGTACGGAATACCGTCTCCACGATGTGATGCGACTCGTTCTACATGATCTTCATTTCATAATGATTATATAAATGAATTGAATGAATGAATATGGTATATAATACACTAATACCATTCTGGAAATGAATTATCTATAACCTAAAGATAAGAATAAGAATTTATTCGACAAAACACGCATAAGAACAAAAAGTTATAAAGACCTGAGTAACAAGTAACAATGAAATATTACTAACAAGAAGCTAATAATATGACCATATATGATATCATATAAATATGTATGATTCTGGAATAAGTCAATAACATTATTTAAACCATTATACAGGAGCTTCGGACACGTACAAAGCTAATCGGACCTAAGGTAAGGGAAATATCTCAATCTCATTTTTATCCGAGATTGTTTATTCGTAAGTATTTACTGGGGTGTATTTTATCATCCACATCCATGTTCCCTCAATATGAAATATTATTTCCATCCACTTTCAATAGTTTAAATCCAATTTTACCCTTAGGTGAGTTTTTAGTAAAGAATATGAAAGGAATCTTTTGTCGTTTTTCCGTACGAGGTACTTTTTGACTTTTCCGACAAAAGTACGAAGAATGTTTTTTTAACTTATACGGCATGAATGGATTTTTAAAACATTATTTCCAAGAAGCTTCCTTTACAAGTTTTCAAGTTTATTTTTAATCAACTTCTTTTATTTTAAAGTCATATGACATGTTATGAAAGGAAAAAAATGTTTTTAAAGTAGAAAGGATATTTTCCTCAAGAATGGAGTTCAAGTATTTTATCAAAATTATTTTCCATCTAAGATAATAAAAGGGTTCTGTTTTTACCCCTATTATTACATGGATTTGATTATGTTGTGATGGAAACATTTTTATGAATTCCTTTATCTTATATGAATTGTTTTATGAAGTCATGTTGTTTAAGAATCCCATTTTTATTACATGGGTTATGCGATGATGAATGATTTATGATTATGTGGCACACATAAGAAAGGATTCATTATAAGATGGGTGGGACCTATATCTCCCTCCAATGCATTGGGTAAAGATTTTATATCTCATGAGATAGACATGGCTGGAACGGAAGGTTATTTCGGTTCAGTGATACAGGACTGAAACGAGGAGTGAACTCGGTTCAGAAAGGGACTTTGTCCACTAAGATAGTCTTGGCGATGAGTCATGACTAACAAGAAATGATTTTACATGATTATGTGTGCATGCCACAAAGTTTCATGTTTTATGTTATGATTTTGGGGATCTCATTTTCACTCCTATGATTTGTTCCATGTTAAGATATTATGATCTCTTTTGCAGGTTATGATTTTCAAAAAGATATGATATGATTTTTATTTCCTTTATTTGCCTTGCTGAGCATTTGAGCTCACCCTTTTATGTTTTCTTTTCCCCAGGTCAGGAAGATGGATATTAAGTAGAATATGCTAAAAGGGACCCTAGATATGATGAAATAAATGGGAGACACTGTAGAAGATTTATGAACCAGTTGTTTATGTTTCCCAGTTTCTAAAGGCACTATACCTATACGGTCCTTTGTAGTTTTATCATATGTTGTAATAAGTGTGCTTCAATTTTTGAAGTATTAAAAATGTATGTAAAGTATGGGTCGTTATAATAATCTAAACATTTTTATTAAAACTAGCTTACCAAATGTCAATATTTTAACCACAAACCATGAATCGTATAAAAATAGCACATCCACATTCAGTCATAACTCATTAAATACAATATAGAATAGTGTATTATAATAAATCAAAAAAATCAATAATAATGAAGGAAATATACATATAGAAAATAATCAGAAAATCTATTGAGATAAATATCCTTTTTTAATCATTTGAAAGTCTCACTATTTTTCAAGAAGCCATTTAAAAGTGATTTTTGAATAAATGTGTCTCATACCACTTTGAAACTTTTAAATGTAATTTGATTTTTAACTCATCCATGTCCATATAAATAAAACCTTATGGCCATTTTTAAAACATGTACAATAAGGAAAAATATTTAGACGAACAAATCTTTAAAGCATTTAAATTTATATTTCATTTAGAGTTCCTATCCAAAAGAAATTTTCGTGAATACAAATAATTGAGGTAATAAAAACCTTATAATATCATGAGAATAAAGGGAATCATGAAATACTTTGTCAAAGTATAGTATTTACACCATATAAAAGTGAATTAGTGCATAATGACAAATAAGTCTCAATGGAATGTAAATTGAGATGAAATCCATTATAAAGATCGTATCATTAGGTTAAGGATAAATAAATCACATAATAATCTTTGAAAAATATAAATACACTTAATAATATTGTATATTAATTGTAAATAAAACAATATACTTTCACATATATTCTTTTAAAAACAACACTAATTACTTGGATGCTTAACTCAATGAATGGAAGTTTAGTTAAGATTACTCTTATAATGTTCATATCGATGACTTTAGGACATATCTATGAAGTGATTATGTGTATCAAAAGAATATCCACAAAAAGGGAAGTTTAAATTAAAACATAAATAAACATATAGTGATTTCACACATAATCATGGAGTAAAATAATTAATGATGTTTGTGTAAAACCCAGTGAGTGGAAATTAAAATTACAAATTCCCGTTCCGATTTGATAACTTATGAAACATAAACCCCATTAAATAAGGAGCATGCAATGATGTTGTTAAAACCTATAAATTATTGTATTCTACATAAATAATACAATCATCGGATGCATAAGCACCACACAAAAGAAAATACTCAAAAATATAGAATTAATCTCACGGGAACAAAAAGTGAGATGGAAACCATATACCATGTACTTTTTAATAGTAGAGGGTGGGATAACCTCTAGTATAATGGTGAAATAATTTCTATTAAATAATTAAATAACAAAATAAATATATATGATATCATATATAATCTTATAGTATTTATTTTCTAATCATATCTCAGTAGTATTAATGTTTTGGGTGTTAACTGATTCGTTTTCCTTTATATTTTTTGTTACATAAGGCATGTCTGTTATTGATAAGTTGTATTTGATTCATATACATAATGATATTAAATTCAAAAAAATTATTTTTATCATAATATGATGATTATTATTGAATTGTTATGATGGGTAACCAAATCTCATCGCGTTGTGGAGACGGTAAGCCGCATGTACGCACGATCGACAATATCATTCTATTAGTGGTTATATCGTATGTAATTGGATGATATATAATGTATAAAGAATAATTAAAATGTTATAATTATTATTTACATCAGTTATAATCATTATTATATCCATTTAAATAATGATGTTAAGAATAACAAACTACCCCATGACATGGAGATGGTGAGTCATATGTACGCACATATGGTGACATTGTCATTCATAGGACAAATAGAATAAATAATTTGGTGGTAACATATTTAAAATAAAATCCCAGTATATAGAAGGTACTAGAGTTTTTATTTTTGGTATGGAAAAAACAATTAAAGAGGTCATGGGAGAAGAAAAGATCCCTGAAAGATGTGATGAAATTATAACCTTTTTTTGGTTTCTTCCTTTTAATTTGATCAAAAGGGATCCTCATGTCAGATTTCTGATCAAAATAAGTACTCTAGGTTGAATTCATGGTAGTTGGGAAGATATTTGAGTAGGTTTTGGATAAGCCAAATGACATTGGAGGTTTTATTTTGATAGATGGGGAAGTACCCTTTCATAAGAGAGGCGATGGTCACATTAGGAAAAGCTTGAAATATTAATTTATTATACAATCATATTAGGTTTATAAAGGAGCCAAAATTATTTATTTAGAGTATAAGGTTGGTAGGGGTATGAAATCATTCAACCAAAATATTGTAGATATATTTATGTCACCATATTAACTTTAACATTTTTATTAATTTTTAGTTAAATAGTTTAAATTTTACCATGTATTCTTTTATTATTAGAATAAATCGTTAATAAACATACTATAAAAAGACAACAGAACCCCAGGTAGTTCATTAATGAAATTTATAACCTTACCTTTGTACTTTGGCCTAGCCTTAGATTTTTATTAATATTATATTAATTAAAAATATATTCTTTTTTTAACACATTTCTGTCAATTTTGACACTATTTATTATTTGGTTTTTGTAAATGTCTAGAAAAAATGACTACTTTAATGAAAATAAATTAAATCAATCCTAACATGTCATATTGACCAAGGAAATTATTGAAATTCACCAAAAGTCTCAATTTACATTTTTGGATATTTAAAATATCAATTATTTTAATCATTCATTTATAATGTAATTACTGCATCATCATTGTGTCATAAATAAAATTAATTATTTTATTTCTAAAACTTATAAATAAAATATAATTACGTAATAAATATTTTTATATTTCTAATTAATATCTATAGTTGAATTTATCTTATGTATTACCGTATATTTAAATAAATTTATTTATGAAAATTTGAATTTAACACTTTCAACTCTTCTCTATATAAAATAATAATAATCGTTCTAAGCATATCCCGGTTGATCAAAGAGTATCATATTTTATTCATAAGGTTTATTTTGGTCTGAAAACACTTATCCAATAGAATTATAAATGTATTAGGGTAATTATAATATCATTTTTACCTTTTATTACAGTATTTACATTTAACAGTGGTAAAAGAAATTCAAAGGATACGATTCAAAAATAATAATTTTCATCCTATTGAACCACATTTTACATATTGATGTCAACCGTGTCTATCGGATTTTTTAAATCCAATTCACACAAGTAGTAAAATTATGTTTTACGAAAATATGCAAATTTGACTAAAACGTGGGTAAAAGACATTAAAATCTTTAATAAAATTGATTATATTTAATTTTATTACAAAACAACAAGAATTATTTACATTAGACTAATATAGGTATTATGTATCTATTTTAAATTTAATATAAATTTAAATTAAATATATTTACTTAAATAAAAATTCAGCTTTATTTAATAACAAAGTGTTTTTCACTATTCATCAAATTTTGATTTTTTTTTCAAAAATACATAAAATTAAACCAAAGATAATTTAGATATTCCAAATTAAAAAATGATTTCTATTTTACCAAATTAAAAATATAGATGTTTTACTAATTAATTTAAAAAAATCCCGCTGTGAAAAACAGAAAGCGGGTTTTCTAGAAGTAAAATCTATCAAAAGATTGATATGTGTTTATCTCCAATTTAAAAGTAAAATTACTTCCAATGGAAAATATGGGATAAAATGAAAAAAATAATACTTCAAAATCATTCAAATGTATAATTTAAAAATATAAATTATTTTTATTAAAAATGTTTTTTTCAATTAAAATTTACTGTTTTTCACTATTTATCAAAATATAAAAGTTAAGAAAAAACACTGATATTTTATCAAAACTAAATATTTATGTCCCTATTCTAAAAAAGATGTTTATTTTTTCAAATTGAATATATTAAATGGTCAGGTATTTCATTTGTAAGGTTCACTATTAAAAGGTGGGAAACTTGGATTTTTCAGAAATACTTCTTTTATCCAAAAAATTTAATTTTTTCTTATATAATGTATAAGAAACACATAATTTGGATGTTAAAATTATATGGAGTATATTTAATTCAAAAATCAGTTAATATTATTCATAATAATTTTCTTACGGATAATTTGGTATGTCGTGGTGCGCTCAAACTCATTGTTGCGTGTAGCACAAGCTATTGAATTACACTAAAGAAAATAACTTTCTTTGAAATCTTGGGGTGTTACATTCTTCCCCCTTTTGGAAATTGTGTCCTCTCAATTTTAAAATTGGTCTTAGGAAGTTCATTGAAAGTCCCACATCGGAAAAAGAGTCAATAAAACTATCACATTAAAAGAAACAAAGATAAGTTCAAAGGTCTACCTTGAAAACCGATATTAGGATTACATGTACGATAACATGGATATGGAAGATAAATTAATTGTCAAGATCTGATGGAGAGTGGTAGAAAAAATGATTAGGAAGATGATAATAAAAATAAAACCACAATCTTGTAATGGGTTAAATGATCATTAGTTTCTTAGTAGCAAAGTAAATGGATAAATGTTTTTGTTTTAAGTTATATTTCATAAATTTGATGAATTTATTTATGAGATTGACTAAGAATTCAAATTGATATACTTTCGTTTAATGTAGAGTATTCCTTTAATAAATTACTTCCACTATCTCTTCTCTTCTCCAAATGATGAGTATTCAAGATGACTTGGTCACACCTGAAGATCTAGAATCAATTTATATAGAATCACGTAGTCCACAAATGATGAACTATATATTTCCCTTGTATTTAGTAATTAACCTAAACCAAATGGTTAGTACAATTTCATATTCTCCCCAAAATGGATAATCCTATATAGAATAAAATACTAATCCTAATTTCCAAAATTTAACAAACAACAACCAATGTTTAATAAAGACCATTCAATAAACAGTTGTCCTTAAAACCATTCAATATGATCCAATATAAGATTGAAACCCAAAAATCAGAATAATTTAATCACATAGTCTTTTATAGTAAATTTTAACAGTTATCTAAAAATAACATTAACTACTCTTAATGTCTCATACATAAGTGTAATAATCCAAATAACATATTCTCTATGATAGGATAATAATTTCCCTTAATAACCTGAATCTCTAAAAAAACATAGAATCTCCCAAAACAGAAAAATAAAACATTACTCCTCAAATTAAATCCCATGGTATTATATTTTACATAGGCATATAGTGTACCCAACAGATAAAATGTCGTCCTAAATAACATATATAAATTAATCACAAAATAATTTTCCTATACTAAGGATATCTATTTGATAAACATAATATCCCAAATCAACTTATTATTGATCAATAAAATCATTTAACAACAAAATTAGTCACAAAAACCAGGGACATCACGTAGTCCAGTGGTAGGAGATAAATACCAGTTTCACTTTGGTTGTGGGTTAGATTCTCGTATCATTGTTTGACGTGAGGGGTTGTCACACTATCTGTATGTTTTCCAATTTGAAAATATTAATTTTATAAAATTACTAAAAGAATATAAATTCCTCAAAATTAGCATAACATAATATTACTGCAATTGTTATCTCATACCTAGTATTTTCATCCCAAAAATTAATAACCTATAATTGCCTAAAATTCAAGGATCATATAACCCCAAATGGTTATTTATAACTATATCCACAAAATAAATGATAATTCTTCCTCAAATAGAATTTTAACATAACAAACTATAGGGTTACACAAAAAAATGAATCGTATTCCAAATTAACCCCATAAACTAATTTCATTAATACTTTCAAATTTTAACCATCTATTTATTTTTATGTACGTTTTTCCTTGACTTATTGGTTTTACTATAGAATAGGGAATTGACTTAGGTAATTATTAGGTCCCATACATATACAAAAAATTATTGTAAATGGATTTTTAGTATCATTTTTATTTTCTTACATTGCACTCTTTATTTTTCCTCGGGTTTTCTTAACTTTATGTCTTTCCTTTCCACACATAATGCATTTCTTTGTTCCATTGATACACTTTCCAGGGTCTCTCCTTCCACATTTTTGGCATGATTAATATTGGGCTTTCATTTCTCAATGGGCTCAACTGTTGGAGCACTTATCATTCCACACCATTTATTAATTGTTGAGTCTAGGAGTTGGATAATATATATATATTGTTATTCATATTGTTATGAGCATGATATCTTTTAATCATATCAAAATTACATTTAGTTTACCATTTCCACCATTGTGACCACCTTTTACATCTTGTAAAAGGATATTATTACTTCCTTGGAATACATCCATTGACTTAAACCAGAAAGAATAGTGTGAGTAACAAAAGTCATAAAATCATTTATAGAATATCATGACACCTTATTTTCAATATAAACCTTCTTATGATGAAAAAAAGGTTATTTATTCACATATTATATTAAAATCCTTCAAATCAGTTTGTAAATAAAATGTGAATTATCCTATGAATAACCTCCAAGGGTGTCGTAACCAAGAGTACAACAAGGCTCATTGTCGTACAAAAGTTCTCATTCAATCCTAGCTCATAGTAGTGTATTCATATTTTACCCCTTGGTATATCTATGCTAGAGCGGCCTCTACCTACTAATATCCAGAAAGTGATGTATTTCTGAAAAAACCCACAAAATATTTACATTACCAAAAAAATTTAATGTTCTTCTATACTAATTATCAATGTATATCTTATGGTGGTGTTTTTTAATCAGAGTATTTCTAAATATAGATTCCATTTTTTGTACTAAACATCCTCTAATACCAACTATAACATCCCTACCTTAGTCAAAAATATATGATACATTATTACAAAACATTGAAATGATCATAAGAAATCATGTCTCGAAACACCGATTAGTTTAGTAGCCTTGAAAGTACTAGAAACATACATATGTTTTACATTACATCACGAAATAAATAAAATCAACATTGTGTCCCCTTTGAACACACTAATATACTTTCGATTATCCTTATAGGTTATTCATAATATAATTCTTCACATCCTGTGTAAAATAAAACATAAGAATGTGGTGAGCATAAATATTCATTAGGGATAACAATATAGAAGAAACTATCATAAAAAAGAATACACATTTAATGCAATGTATAAGACTAAAAAAACATTTCAAAATTAAAATTCCACATAATATGGAAAAGTAAAATCAAATTATGCATTTTACTTATTCACATTGATATTATACTAGTCTACTAATCATATATAATATGAATATCGAATTTCATAATGATGGAATACATAATGGCGGACATCATAACCACATAGTCAAGGCCTTGTTCCAAGACTACAAATAAGATTATTTAAAGGCCTTTTTCCAAGACAGTAGTCTGTATCATGAGGCCTATCAATGAATTAAGAATCTATAGTGGGCTCCACCTATCACTTACTATGTCCAATTCATTCTTTATATGAAATGTTTGGAACATAATCTAAACATTCGTATTAAAACTAGCATACGAAATGTCAATATTTTAACCAAAACCCATGAGTGGTATTAAAAAAGCACATAAACAGTAAAACCTAAATCATTAAATACAATATAAAATATTGTATTATTATAAATTGACATAGATCATGAATAATGAAGGATATTGACATAGATGGTATAAATCAGAAATACTATTTGAGAGAAATATCATATTTTTTCATTTAAAAGGTTCACTATTTATCTAGAATCCATTTAAAATGGATTTTTTAATTATAGTGTCTCATACCAATTTCAAACTTTTAAATGTAATTTTAATTTTATGTCATCCATGTAGATATAAATAAATCATGAAACCCATTTTAAAAAAATGGACATTAATGGTATGATTTCAAAGAATAAATCTGCATAAAAAATTTAAAATGATATTTTAGCTAGAGTTCCTAATCATGTGAAAGATGCATGAATACAAATAATTTATATAATAAAAACTTATATTATCATGAGAATCATTGTATTCATGATATACTATATCAATTTACATTATATAAACCATATTAAAGTGAATTGGTGCATAACAACAAAGTAGTCTCAATGGAATGTAAATTGAGATGAAATCCGTTATAAAGATTGTATCCTTTGGTTAAGGATAAAAAATGACATAATTATGTGTGAGAAATATAAATAAAGTCAATATTATTATATATTCCTTGAAAATAAATTAGAGTACATTCACACATTTTCTTGTAAAAACAACACAAATGACTTGGATGTTTAACTCAATGAAGGAAAATTGAGTTCAGATTACTCGTATAATATTTATATCGATGACTTGAGAATTTATAAATGGAGTGATTATGTGTATTAAAATTATATCTACACAAAGGGGAGTGTAAATTACTACATAAATAAACAAATAGTTATTTCACACATATATTAGAGTAAAATAATCAATGATGTCTGTGTAAAACCCAATTAGTGGAAAATGAAATTTGAAATTCCCTTACCAATTTGGTAACATATGAAACATACACCCCACAAAATAAAGATCATACATTGATGTTATAAATATAAATTAATTTTTTTATTTTATATAAATAATAAAATAATGGTAAGTATATACACCACACAAAATGAAATAGTGGAAAATATAGCATGAATCTGATGGGAATAAATAGTGTAATGAAAACACATTACCCTGTACTTTACCTTAGTATAAGGTATGTTAAACTAATATATAATAGTGAAATTATTGTTATTAAATTAAAAAATAACCACATACATAACTATTTTGTCATATATGTTCTTCTAATATTGGTTTGTTAATGATATTTCAGTAGTATCCTTGTTTTTTGTATTAACTGATTCATTTTACTTTATAGTTTTTATTTTGTTAGTCATGTTTGTTATGGATAGGATGTATTTTATTCATATACATAATGATATTATGTTTATAAAAATTATTTTTAATAATTAAAAGAAAATTATTCTTGAATGGTTACGATGGGGAAGAATATCTAATCGCGTTGTGGAGACAGTAAGACATACGCACGCACGAGGGAAAATATCATTATATTAGTGGTGAAATAATATGTAATTGGATGGTATATTATATTTAAATTATCATTAATGTCTTATATTTATTATTTAAATCAGATATACTAATTATTATACCCATCCAAAAAATGAAGTGTTGAATAACAAACTACACCAAGACGTGGAGACGGTAAGGCGTATGTACGCACGTATAGTGACTTTTCCATTTACAGGATAGATAGAATAATGAATATGGTTGTATCATATTTATAATAATATAATAGTATGTATAAGGTTCTCGAGCTATTATTTTGGTATGTAAAAAACATTGAAATAGGAAGTGGAAGAAGAAAAGAACATTGAAAGAGTTGATGAAATTATTACCTCTTCTTCATGTGTTTCCTTTTGATTTGATCAAAATGGCTCTTTAGGTCGTTTTTCTGATCAATGTAAGGAATATTAGTTGAATTGAGGGTAGTTGGGGAGATATTAGAGCAGAGTTTGGCAATGAAAAATTCCTTTGGATGTATGATTTTGAGATAAGGGGATGTACCCTTTTATAAGATAGGTGAGGGTCAGTTTAGGAAAGGTATGAAATATTATTTTATTATACAATCATATTCATTTTATAATGGATCCAAAAGATTTTATTTCTTATATAAGGTGGTTTTGGGTCAAAAACCTCCCATCCAATTTCTTTTATATAGGTTTATGTTTCCATATTAACCTTATATTTTATATTTATTTCCTAGATAAATAGGTTAACTTTTACCTTGTATTCTTGTATTATTTTAAAAAAATTGTTAATAACCATGCTATAAAAATCTATGATAACCCCACGTGGTTCATTACTGAATTATCTTACTTTATCTATGTCCTGTGGCCAAACCTTAGATTTTTAGATATATTATATCAATTAGTAATATAGTATTTCTTTTAAATACTCATGTATGTCAATTTTAACACTATTTAGTATTTGGTTTTTGTGAAAGTCCAACATAATTTATTAATTCGAAAAAAATAAATTTATTCATTTATAACATGTCATATTAACCTATAAACTTAGTTGAATGTATCCAAAGACTCAATATACATATATTTGAATATTTATAATAAAAATTATTTTATGATTTCATTTATAATGTAATTACTACATCATCCTTGTGTCATAAATAAATTATATTATTTAATGTCTAGAAATTTTAATTAAAATACCATTATATAGGAAATATTTTTATCTTTCTAATGAATATTATTAGTATAATTTATCTTATGTATAACCCTATATTAAAAATGTTTTACTTATAAAAATTTGAATTGAACACTTCTGACTCTTCATTAAATAAAATAATTAAAAATGTTCTAATCTAATCCAAGTGGATAAAATAGGATAATATTTTATTCCTAAAGGTTATTTTGGTTTAAAAACATATACAATAAAATTATTACATGTTTTAGGGTCATTATAATATCATTTTTCCTTTAATTACCCTATAAATTTTTAAACGTGGTAAATAAAAATCAAAAGTTACTATTCACCAAATATTATTTTCATCATATTGAACTACATTTTACATAATGGTTTCATCCTTCTCTTTCTTATTTTTAAAATTAAATACATAGAAGCAATAAAATTATGTTTTATAAAAATTTTCAAATGCGCATAGAAGGTGGGTAAAAGACGATAAAGTGTCAATAAAATTCTATACATCTAATTTTATTATAATATGACTTAAATGAATTACATTAGACTAATATAAGTATTAGGTAGATATTTTTTTTATTAAAATAAATTTGAATTAAAAATAATTATATAAATAAAATTTATGCTTAAAATAATAATGCGGTGTTTTTCACAATTCAAAAGAAATAGAGTATTTTTAGAAAAATACCAAAAAATTCACCAAAAGCTAATTTTGGTATTCCAAATTCAAAAATTTTAACTATTTTACCATATTAAAAATATATAAGTTGTATTAATTAATTTAAAATTCCCCCCATTATAAAAACCAGAAAGTTGATTTTTAAGAAGTAAAGTCTATCAAAAGATTGATATGCGTTTATGTCCAATTTAAATGTAAAAATACTTTCAATTTCCAAAATTAGATTAAATGATAAAAATATAATCTAATTATATTTATAATACGTTCAAATTTATAATTTAACACTATAATTTCATTGACTAAAAAAGTTTTTTTCAATTAAAAGTTTGTATTAATCATTAATATTCAAAATATGAATGTTATCAGAAAAGCACTAAAATTTTATGCAAAGGAAATTTTTATGTCCCTCTCCAAAAAAAAATTTATTTGGGAAAATTTAATATATAATTGTGTCAAATCTTTTATTTGAAAAAGGTTCTCCAAAAAATGGTATAAAGATTCAATTTTTCAAAATTTCATCTTTTATCTGAAAAAATTGTATTTGTTCTTATATTATGTCTAAGAAACACATAATATGGATGTTAAAATTATATAGAGTATATAAAATTAAAATTTAGTTAATTATATTCATAATATTTTTTTTAAAGACTAGTTTGGTAAGTTGTGGTGCGATCGAACCCGGTGTTTCATGTAGCGAAAGTTATTGAATTACATTAAAAAAATAACATACTATGAAATCTTGGGGTGTTATAGAAACACCTTACCATGAGACCCAACTCAATTCATACATCCTCTAACCTAATGAGTAATACTGTTATATAAATTATTAAATTCATTGAAGACATTTTTTGGTATGTTAAATTATAATTATTCATATTATTTTATTTATTATCTTGTATCATTTTTAAATAATTTGGTGTTGGTCAATTTTTGGTTCATTCTGTCAATTCCTCCAAAACATCATTAGTATGTTAAAAATGTTTAAAGGGGTTATGAAATATCATCATGATAATTTTAGATTTTATGATCCATATTATTCCTGTATAGAAATTTTTTTATAGTTCAATAGGTTTTCCAAAATAGATTCAGATAAATAAAATGTCTTTATATGTCATATTATGTGGTTAAGTTTAGTGATGGCCATTTATTAGTAATATTATTAATATAATAATAATTAAATTCCCTTTCCATGACTATAATAATGTTATAAAAACCAATTTTTTAATAAATTCAATTTTAAATCCATCTATGCAATGTAACGATTAAAAATTATATATTTCATTCTGGGAGGCGGTATTCTACACGTAACACAGAAGACATTTTCACTTTCAATTGCATTTAAGGGAGGTATATATTGGTTATTAAATATAAATAATTACATTTAAGTATACTAATAATATTTTTTCATTATATTAATTTTTATATTAATTTTTCAGTATTTTTGTGAATACAGAAACAATAAGAACATAGTTAATACATGTACTTATTCATTGGATATCCTCCATTGGGACTCTCTTTAGGAATTATAGATTTCTATTTTAGAGATAGAAAAACCTATAGGATGTGTGAAATATATTTATATAACTATATATTAATTTCCTAGTAAAAATTATATTCTCGTGGTGTTTGGAGAAGTTAAGTTGTGAAGGGGACCTTTTATAGATGAAAGGGGGTTTCTTTTTTGTAATATTTATTTCATAATATACAAAGGAAAAATTAGTATTAATGAAACTAGATTAAATATTGATAAATATTTAAAATAGAAATTAATATTTATATAAATCTCTTTTACATACATTTAATGATATGGTTTTGTGTTATTTTACAACTTTAACCCTTGATTTAACACTTTTGCCCTACTCTAGCATTTACTGTGCTGACTAACATTTCCCAGGGTAGGTTTTTAATGAAAAAAATTTAAATTTAATTAATTAATTAATTTTAACAAAAAAATCATAATTTAGAATCCATTTTGATAGATTCAATTTTTATAGGTTTTAAGAATTAATTATAAGAAAACTATACTTAATGCAGCATAATTATTTTTCAAATATGATGTTTTAAGAAAATAAATGAATCTAAATAACAATCTATTAGCATATAGATTCAGATGATATTTCTTGGTTTATGTTCAATAAAATGTAGAGTTATGTGACTTTAAAATGTATTATAAACTAAAATGATCATTGTGAATACGTAATTAAAGTAAAAGAACCAAAATAAGTTTTTATTAAAATAAAATATGTATTTCTTCACAAATATTCAAAAATATATTAATAAATATATAATATTTATCTTAAATGAATTATTTAACTACATAAATTATTTTTTACAAATAAAAATTATTCCTATGTTTTTAACTCTTGTTTATAACATGATGATTAAGTAAAATATTCGGTTTTTGAAAAATATTATATTTCTCATTATTCACCCAAAAATAATTTCTTTTAAAAAATTCCATACTTTTACACGAAATTTAATTTTGTATTATAAATAAAAAAAATTCTTTCTATTAAATTAAAATTATAAAATCTTCATTTCATATTTTTATATAAAAACATATAACATATTTAAAATAGTTTTTTAGGGTAAAAACTGCTTTTCTTTACTAAATAAAAAAATTCATAACCCATAAATTTATAATGTTATTTTTAATTTTGCAATAAAAACTACTAATTAGAGTCCTTATATTTCTTATGGATAAAAATATAAAATTTATTTACTGAAAAATAGATAAGGTTTCACACTAGAACCTATTTGGCACGGGTTCCACCAATGAACAATTTTAAGAATCTATATAGTTCTGGTTAATTATTATGCCGACAGGTTCCCAATACATATTTATGTGAAATAAAATTAAATATAATTCCTTATTCCATGAATAATAATAATGATCTCACATGAATATAAAATTACCAAATCTATAAGATACATATTAATGTAAATTCCATATACCTCTACTAATAATTTATAAATTGATTCCCATCATGTATTAATCTCTAGCAACCCAATGACCACCTATATTTAAAAGAACACCAAAATAATTAATAATAAAATAAATTTTCACCGATATCTCACATTAACATAGGAAAGAAAAAACAATAGATAGATCCTTAAGGTTGAACCCACAACTAGAATTTAGAAGACCACCAATAATAGTCCTTAATTATTAAATAAAGAAACAAATCCAATTTATATGGTTAAATCAGGGGAAAATGTTATCCAATTTCAAAAAATATTTAATTAAATTTCTATGTTGAGTTTCATGAACTCAAATAATGTGGAAAGTTCATGATCGAAGTATCTTATGGATCCTGTATGTATCACATACAGAATCCTATTATGTTGATACTCTAATGGAATGACACATCAAATACAAAACTGAGATGAATAAAAATTATAAAATAATATATAATTTAGTGAGGAAGATAATGGAAGATCATATAAGGTTTTTTCCCTGATATAAATGTCCCCAAAACAACCTATTATCAATGGGAATATAGGGGGTTCCAATGGTAGGAAATAATGGGGTGAGTGGGTATTTTATAATGCCATAAGGTCTCTATTAATACCCTAATTCATACAATTGGAATAGGTAATTATTTAAATGTATATTCTTTACCTATATAAAAATATATATCTATAACAAACCAGGCACTCAGTGTGCTTCCACAAAGTACATACTGATCCACTGGGTACTGAGCGTAAGGTGTTGAGTAGATATGGGCCTGACAACTTGTAAAACCATTTTTATTAGCTCATTGGGTACTCAATTACACTAAATTAGGTACCCAATGTAATACTACCTCAGACCCTTATCCTCTTCTCCACTAATGATACTCAATGCCTCTATTTTAGTATTTTTATATTGAAAAAAAACCACTATAACATCCCATTATTCACATTATATAAGATATAAACTCACATAAATTGTTCAAAATCTAAATAATAACATTTACCCACCTCTATTATAATGATTATCGAAGGAATCACTAGATTCACTAACTCTAAAATCTATGTTTCATTACATATAATGTTTATTTTCAAAATATTTCCACAAATGGGAATGATTCTTATTTATTTTAAACTGTATTTTTTTTAAATGAATATTTTAAAGAAACTATTTTTTGTGATAAGGTATTAGGATTATTTTTTAGACAAAAATAATTTCAATGCATAACAAATAAATGACTATGGTGTGTAGAATCAAAGTAAATTTAACTTTATATCATAAAATAAATTTTTATTCATTGATAAAAACACTATATTATTATAAAGAGTTATCTTTTGATTCCAAAATTTTTCACATTGAACATTTTGAGTGGAAGAGATACATGATGATTAAAATATACATAGATAATGTTTAATGTGACATATATAATTTATAAAAATCATAGAATGCAAAGTTGTAATGTTTTGAAATTTTAATAATATGTTCATGGAAATAAATAGTATGAATATGATTCCAAACTGTCACAATTGTGGAAAAAGTTATCCTTATAGTAATTTGATATAAAATTTTTTCGTGGGAGAGATTTATAATATGGTCACACAGATATGTGGTATGAATTATATAAGTATTTATTTAGATTACCAAAATCCTAAATTTTTCATTACTATAAGGAATCTCTAGTATTATATCATATACGATATAATTATATTTTTTCTGTGAATGGGTTTTTTAATATTATTAATAGATTATAAAAATATACAATGTATTGTGTTATCCAATAGTTAGCCCATATTTATCATTTTTTCTTACTAGTGGTATATATTCATGATGTGAATATGTAACTAAAATCTTGAAGTATAAATTTATGTGATCCTTACCTTGTTTTTATCATTGAGAATTATATGTTGTAATTAAATTTTAATTATAGAATGTATACGAATTTTTATAGAGATACCAAATAGGATTAAAAGACATAAAATGAGATTTGTGTGATGGATGACCCATAATGTATAATACATAGAGTGTCTAAAACTATAAATTTGTTTTTTTATGGGAATGTTTTTCATATTGAATCCCCATACTCTTGTTTGAAAATATTCCAAGCATGAGAAACTTCATATTTTGATACCATTATTATTACAAGAATGAGAAAGAGTTCATCAGCTGGGGTTTAAGATTTTTATTAATCCTGTAGTTGATTTAGATTTAACAAGGTTGAAATTTATCCTTATAAATTATGATTATGAAACCTCAAAACTTGATTAATATATTTTAATGATGTATATATACATATAAAAAATGATCATGTTGTTTTCATATCAATTGGAATTAATAGAATGTGATATGCTCATCAAATTTGATGAATTACTTAAGATATGACCATCTATCTTGTTAACCTATACTAGGAGAATTGCTAATGTTTGAGTCGAATATATCTTATTGACATGCTATATTTCAAAGGATCACTCAATGTCTTGTTATATTATATTATATGATTATACATACATTTATTTTATAAAACTAGTGGATATATGTATCAAGATACATTTTTTTGATAGAGATTACATCATATCCATTTATCCCTCGAGTTACAAGAATTATATTTTAGAGTCCTCTTATTACATAAAATTATGTATTGGTTAATTCATAATTTCTATTATTTCTATGCATTCATGTTGAGTTACATATAGTATTTTTTTAAATAAGGAATACTTTCTAAAAAATATTTTATAAAAATTTTAGAGATTCGCTAAAATTATTTTGGTGGATATAAAAAAATATTTTCGATTGCTATTAACAAGAATTTATATATGAAGTAAATATTGGGAAAATTAATGGTAAAATTACTAAAATGTGTTTTAGAAGATATGCCAATGTGGTTTTGTAAGTGTATTTTAGGGTTATTGCATATAATGTGACACAATGTGAAGATATTCTATTTTTATGTACATTTTGTACAAGTGGGAGATTTTGGATATATATAACAATGGAACCACAATGGTGTGCAATTTAAGATCATGTTGTTGTTTGTGTGGGTTTGAATATTTTCCTAATTAAGGACATTGTGCGATGTTTTTATCAGGTAATGTATATATTATGAGATAATGTAATACTTGACCACAATCTTTTATTTTAAGATATCATGATTAGACTATATCATCACATAATGATCATTAGATGATTATAAATATCATAATTAATAGTTTAAATAATAAAACATTAATTATAAATGGGATTCAATGAGATAAAACTATTATTTATAATGAAACATTTCATTATGTATTTTAAAATATTTGGGATACAAATGGTTCTGAGGATGGATATATAAGTTGGTTATTAAATTATGATTGGTGTGAATCTAATTACTATTAAAATCCTAAATGATGAATTTAAATTTATCTATATTCACTATCCTATTATATATGATTATATAAAACCATGGGGAATATAAAATCTAACCCAATAATTTAAGGATTCATATAGCCCTCAGATATCTAAAGAAGGTCCTTCATAGTGATCACTATCAATTTTATGTGTAGTTCTTAGATAGATTTGTAATTAAAATAGAAAAAAAATCATTGTATATATTTTATAGTAAAAATGAATGGATATATCTTATATTATTATAGAATTATTTGATATTTTATTTTGAAAATGGATATTCAGTACCCCCTTAAAACCCCATTAATACTATGTGTAGATTAATACCTTATACCCTTGAGATATAGGAAAACAAAATTATCATATATTATTTAAAATGTATTCTGACATTCATGACTCAAAAAATTTCATTATGTAATCTCATACTATGATAATTTAAATTTAATCATGCACAATATTCTTTACATATGATCAAATTCATTCAATAATTGTTTTCTTCCTTCAATGATTTATCCTTATGTACATTTAAATGTACATCAATTCCGGATGATGTATTTTAAAAATTAATAATAAAAAATTATATATAATTATTATGATATATAACATCCATTAAATCCAAAAAATTCCTTCAATAGTAATGAAATCACTATCTCTAATAATTATCTTTGTCCTTTACAAACTAGATTGACATAATTTTTTATATCTTTCTATAGTCACATTGGAATCATCAATACTTCTACTCATGTTTTTTCCATAAACATACTCATGCTAAAATTACTTAAAAGTAAATTCTAATAATTTATATCAAGTATAGACTTATTTTATATGAACTATTTTAATATTAATTCATAAATCACCATTCATTCTATATTAAAATATATCTATGGTTTTAACTTCCCCATTTTAATCATTCACCATTATTGTTATTATGTTTTATTTTATTTAGATATTTTTCTAATTAACATGATTCCAATATTCCCCAAACCATTTGGATCAAAAATTTTTCTTATCTCTTTATCATATAAATCATTTTTTAAATTCGAATTAATATAAAATAAGCTAATGAAAAATACAACTCCTAATATTTTTTGTGAGATCTTCACTTGTTATGTATTTATGAATCTATCATCTCAAATATACCCAAAAGATCATAAATATTAGTGGAATATTTTCATGAAAACATTTAACAATAATGGTCATGACTTCCACCCATTTGGATTATAATTTTCTATTTTCTAAATAACATTAATAAAATTATTAATAATCACTTTCTTTATTGGATACCCTTGCTCTCTTACTAGATAAACATAAAATGCCTCCCATTTTATATGTACCTCAATTGATTTATCCTACTATAAAATTTCTGTATAAATATTACTAATATTTTTATCTTGATCAATGGTTCTATAAATTGATAATAAAAATTTAATATAAAAATTAATATAATTATCAATTAAGAAATCCATATATCGTCTCTTATATATGGTTATAACAGAATTACTTAATTCAATTTAATCAATTTAATTCATTAAATTTATCCCACCAAATTAAATTAATTTATCCATTATTAATAACGAGTTATGCAAGAAAATCTTAATAATTCCGTTATTTAACTAAAATTAAATCATAGATCTAAAAAAATCACATACATAAAAACATATTCCAAAATTATCCATGAATAATCCCTTATATAATTTCCACTATGGTGAGAATAAAACAAATAAATATAATTTATTTTTTATGATTTCTTCCCATACCCCCTTGAAAACATGGACTTCTTCCACATTATTATGGGATAGGAACATGAAAATTACTTCCACGCTATACTCTAGACTCTAATATCATTTTTAACATTAGAACAAAAATTATTTCACATAATTCTCTCACTAGGACACCACCTAATAAAAAAATAGTGTTGATTTTTACCCCAAATCCAACATTCAATATGCCACAGTTTGATGACTATAACAAATGGTATATCATCACACATATCAATTACTTATTCACACCCTTTAACATCTATTGAATATATCACTATAAATAATATATTTAATTTTTAAACATTGATACATGAACAATGTATATAAATTCATACCATGTTCTACAATTGAAAAGCTGATTTGGTTAAAATAAAAAAATATATCATATCTTATACACCTCTTGTAATCTATATAACAACCACTAACAACAAAAAATTACCATGTATGGGGACACTTTTTCTTGAAAACCCAAGAAAATCTTTTCAGATAATTTGAAAACAAGTATATATAAATGTTTGGTAAGAATATTAATATACTAAATTGAGTCCTTATCAAAAGTATTATATTCCAATGTGAATGAATCATATAAATTCAACCTTATATGGAATAAATAAAATAAATTAACCAATCAATATCCTTATCCCGAAAATGAACCATCCAATGAGATACATTCTATGCCACTATGTAAATCCTACATCTAGTTACGATGCCACTTATAATGGATTTAATAAGTGGTTCGTTTTTTTACAAATTAATCATCTTGAATTAAACCCTTGTGACCAGTTGTTTTATGGATTCCCTACAAAACACTCCTCCTCACATGTATGCAATAATAGTGACTAAAGACATCATTATAAAAATTTTCAAGGTTTTTTTCTTAATGAGAGAACCCAATATATAATATTTCCATCCATGGGATGGGATTCTAATTAAAACATCAGGATGAATAGTTGTGATTATAGGTGAGTTTCATTCCAACAAATTATTTTATAAGGTTTCCTCAAATTCATAAAATAACCCGGCATCATCCACTTCCTAGAATCGAGATGCATATATTTAGACTAAAAATGATTAATTTATGATCACTTATTCAATATTATATTTGAATAAAACCTCCAATTCATCATAAGATGATACAATATTAAGAATTTTCATTTTTCAATAAATACTTCAACTTCCCTACTAAACCATAGAGAAAAACTGATTAATCTTCCTCTCATATCTCTTCATCATAATCTAATCATGTGTGGGATGATTCTCACATGATGTTATCTGCATACTAATCATAATAATACACCAATATTAATATAAATAGTGTCATATTTCAAAAATATCATCAAAATAATCAAATGCAATTCATGTTATATTGATTAGTTCTTCTATCTATATGATAAAACAGCTCTGCAACATATTGGAGTTTTAACACTTTCAAATGTTTTTCAAACACATCATCCACTCTTAATTTTATAATAAAAATTCATTATTGAAAATTAATAATATCTACAAATATATATTCAAAAAACATTCTTTCTCACCTATAAAAATGATCTCATTCATGGACTCCCTAAAAAATATATCAAGTAAACATGAAGAATAATTTTAAATGTTTTAAATATAAATCTCCGTTAATTTTCTCATGATCTGTGTCATTTAATGTCAATGAAAACTTCCTTGAATCTCATCTTGAATCATGGTTATTGAATGTGATAATAATGGTTTCAAAATTATTATTAACAAGTCATCATTAGATAAAATATCTAATTTTCATATTTTTCTAATTTATAATACAATACAAAACATCAAATACATTATATGATTCTAAACCCATCATATGCATATTTAAATATCATTCGGGACACTGAAAATAATAAATACATATTAGAATACTTAATGGGATTCTCAAAACATCATATACATTTTCAAATATCTTATGTGATTCAAGTATCATATGCATATCTTGAGAATGTCATATGCAGAAATGATTTTAAAAGATAATAATAAGCCCCAATATTATACACATAAACTGAGTTCGTTCATATATCACTATATTATGGGATTAATTGAAAACCCATACATTAATATCAAGGACATAAAGGATAACCTATAAATTCATATCTTTAATTAATTTATTATGAGATATACTTACTTATCCATCAATACAAGTTACATTTATAAATATATCTCTGAACAACACTAATTATCTCTAAAAATATCTTAAACATATCATAAAACTCTATATTCAAGGATGACATAGATAAAATAAATCTCTAATATTTTTTAGGGGACATCAATATCCCCCTTTGGATTTGTGTTGAACCAATGAAACTATTATAATCGCTTATTTAAAAACAATTACTCGTGATAGAGAAATAAAATCCCATCCTTTTTAAAATGAAAAAGACTTGACACCAAACCATGGTTTTGATTATATTATTTTATAGAGATCCATATCTCTGTGAAAAATACATTTTTCAGAAGTGATATCATTTTACCCTTAAATGAAGAAACTCAATTAAAAAAACTCTACCTTTTAAAAAAATTAAATTTCACAAAATTAAAAGAATATAAGAAATAAGTGATCAATTTTACAAAATATTTATACTATTTTGTTTACCTTCCAACCAAATAGTAATGCATTTACTTCTCCTCCAATAGAATCATAATCAAATTATTACTTGGGGTCCTTCAAAAAATAATTAACTGTGTTGGAGGGGCTTAAAATTTTTATTCATCCTCAAAAAATAAATATAATCTTGAGGGATATCACAAATTAAAATATTAGATCACAAGTCATCTGTAGGAATAAATTCTAGGTTAATGTCTCAATTTTCGACCCCCTGTTTAATTTTATTAAATATGATATCAATATTCGTATACCATCTGTATTCAGTAATATTTTTCTAAAGGTTTAGAGCACATTGATTTTAAAAATGAATTTTGAGGGTTCTTACAACATTCACCATTAAATTATCTATATTTTCATTAATCTATGTAATTTGAGTAACAAATAATTTCAATAACATTTTTATCTTCATGATTACTAAGATTTGATGATTTTGATTTATTTCAGAACCAATTAATATTGATAGCTCTTCAAATGAAAATCCCACATGACATAGATCTTCTATCACCACAGTCACCTACCAGTTCTATAGCTGTAAATCTTGATCGACTCAACTATTTTCCCTTAATATAGAATAAATAATTGTTAATAGTACCATTTAAATATCTATTGATAATTTTGTTATCCATGATATTTGAATTCTTTTGTTCATAATGATATTAATAACAAAAATACCTAATGATATCATTTTCTTTTATAAGATGTTATATAAAGAAGGGTTCCAACCAATATTAAAAGTTCTTTTTTACTTACACTCCCACATACTGTAACATTAGATAATTTTATCCCCATTAAATTTGATGGAGAAATTTCCTTTGATTCCACTGTCTAAATATTCTACCACAATTATCATGAATATTTTTCATTCGTTATGAATATAAAAATTTAAACATGATGAATTTATAAAACTATGAAGTATTTCATGGCATATTGTATAGGCATTTTAAATTGATCACTAATTTGATCTAAAAACTCTTCAAAATTACTATAATGATCACCTAAAAAAATGAAATATAAATATAAAAATTTATAATAAGCATACCTGATTCTATTTATTTCATGTAAAATAATACAAATTTTTCCTTAGAGAGGCTTATCTCTTTCAAACAGTTATCATGACTTGTCTCTGAGGAACCTGGTGCTTACATTAAACTATATGAATAACTATTTAATTTTAATACTATTTATCCATCATTATATTAAAAAACCAAATCAATTTTCTCAACATATACCTCTTCATCAATATCCCCATTTAAGATAGTATATTAAATATTGAGATAATTGATTTTACAGTTATTTAATATTTAACAAAAATAACATTGAAATATCCTCAATTGATGATACTTGAGAAAAAATCACTCTAAAATACAACCCTTTAACTTGAGATTAGTCTTTTCTAAAAAAATTCTTAAACATGACATCATTTCCTTGAACATTAAACTTTTTCCCAAATTCCATCATTGTTCCAATTTTATCTTGATTATTATGTCTTGGAATAATGTATCATGAACCATTTGTTTATCAATTCAACTCATCAAAAATCACCTTAATCTATTCCTTATATTTATAGGATTATGAAATTGATTTTTTTTATTTAGAGATGAGTGGATTTTGATTCTCAAACATCATCTGTTTCATATTTTTTCTATTATTAGTTCCATGTATTTCATCTTTTTATAGTCTATATAGTTTAGATATTTCTCCAATGATATTATTTATCTCCATATTCTGACGTCATCTTCTAAATATATTATTATCACAATCAAAAACCTAATTTTCATATCTTATTGGGTTATAATTTTCATCTACTATGTGTTCGTCGTAATCAATATGTTTTTTTTAATTTTCCTGGTTTTTTATAATTAATGTCACCTTTTTATGAAAAACTCCAATAGCTAGAAAATATTTTTTTTCGGGTTTTTTAAATAATTTCACATCCCAATGTTTATAATACTTGAAAAGAATCTTATTCTGCTATATATATTATTTTCCATTACATAGGTACCCTTGAAAGATACCCTTCTCATCACATTAATTAAATATTATAATATTTAAAAATTAATTAATTTAATACGATAATGGATAAAAACCCCCACAAAATAACTCCATATAAGAAAACATTAAATGAATATTTCATATCAGGTATTTTTTGAATTTTCCCTCGCTAATAATATATTTTTTATGTGAAAGATAGTACACATTTCCTCCTAAAAGAACATTGATCTTTCAAATTTTATAAAAACCTTTCACCACATTTCCATTATGTTCTCTATTATATTAGGATTTTTTAAGAGTTTCATATTTATGTTTAATACCATAAATTAAAATGTATGACTTGGAACAATATACATTATACTACTTCACATTATCATTTCTCACTTTCCAAATGTAAATTTCAGTCCCTTTCAAAATTTCTTTTGAAAACATTGAACATGTCCACATCTTTAGAATTTTGATTCATAAATAAAAATATTTATATCCATTTATAATCATAAAGGAATATTAAAAATTACATACAACAAATTTTTTATTGTCTATCACTATTCACAAAAATATTAGTGAACTATTTTCAGATGCCTTTTTTGATTATTTCTATAATCATTTCTGGTCTCCTTTAATCATTTTATGAATTTTATAAGTTTTAAAAATTTAATCCTTATCTCGATTTAATTGGGGAAGATCCCTCATAACATAATCTTTAAAAATATCACAATGTTTTTTTCAGTGTGACCACATATTCTATGTGAATAATTATTTTCTTATTTTCCACTATTGAAGAATAAATTACTAGAATAATCTATATGTAATAATTCAGCCTTATTTATTTATCATGTTGTGATGATTTTTCCATGTTCCATTATTTTATGAGATAATATTTTTTTTTACATAAATATATACGCATTTACTTTTTGACAATGATGAAAATCACTCAACAAATTATTAATGGGCCCATCCAATGACCAAACATCCTCTTAAATCAATGTATCGTCCAAAATTTTAATAGATCCAATGTCCCTAAATTTAAAAAGATAAATAATTTTTAAAAATAATATTCCAACCATCATTACCTTGTAGGTTTTTTATAATCATTGTTTACCATGTTATATATTATTATTATTTAATATTAAGGATAGATGGATTTCTATTCTTAATAGCTTTAAGAGCCACCACCATAATAAATTAATTTTATATATTGATCATTTCTAAGGTATTATATTGTTTTGAACTAAATTTTATTTACATAAATGAAATCTCAGAAACTATCTTATATAGTTTTATTGATATACATATCTTCGAAAAATATTCATGTTCCAATTACACTGTTTTGAGACTAGTGGCATAGGTTGCATTCCATTCTCATTTTATTTCCTCATTGATTTGTTATTTTTATTTTCATAGTAACTCCCCCTAAATCCAAATTGTATTTAGTTCCAAGGGGGTATATATTATACCAAAAAACATATGATTTGTTTCCATAACAATCATAACACCAAAAATACCCTTTATATTTAATTCATATAGTAATCTATTTCCTATATGATTAATTTTTTTCTTACAATTTATAAACATATAAATTCATTATATTATTTTATTTTTAGTAATTTTTTTATTTTTTTATTTTCTAAATCCTTATCTATATATTCTATTCTCAAAGAATTTGTATCAACTCATGATGCATAGACATAAATTTAGAATGTACACTATTGACTAAAAAAATTCAACATCTTCAAAAATAGTAGGTTCTAATCTTAATAGTTTTGATGAACAATATTTCTTAATCACTTATGATTACATAAAATTTATATTAATCACTTTATAAAATATACTCTCCATATTTCGATGGTTTATCTTATATTTTAGAAACCTTTATTAATCCTCATTAAGATTTATTTATTAATCAGAATTCATATTCTCATAATATCTTTTAATACTTTCATCCTTTGTGTTGTCGAACCAACCATAATGATTACATATTATAGTGAATTTATGATATAATTAAATTTATTTTATCCCTAAAGAACTTTTTGGTTTAGGTTTTTTGAGGATTATGTCATAATTCATACATAATTACCTAAAAGTATACAAAGAAGATAATAATAAAATGGAATCCAAAAAAGCAAATTATTTAAAATATGACATGATTACTTTTCATGAAACATCTTCAAAACATTAAGATTGGATTATTCTTTTATCTTACAAAACCATAAATACTATGAAAATATTTTAAAAATTAGGGTGATGACATAAATCTCAATAAGGGACAAAAAAAAAAGAAATTTACCCTTAGTCCATGAATGGTTATGAACACATGAATGATAAACTTATCATCTTTAATTGTAATATATTCTTACTTTGTGAAATCGTAAGGATTCCATAAAACATATAATGTATAAATAAACCATTTTGGTAACGAGGGTAATAATTTTATCACCACACATACATATTTTTGAAACCATAATTACTACCAAATGGTTTGTAATACTCATAGTTACCTTAAAATTTAAGCCTCATGGATACCTTACAATGTATTTTTCACATTCAGATTTGGAATAACCATTACAGTCAACTTCTAACATACCAAATCCATTGGGGGGATATCACAGACCCACCCATATGTGGTCTATATTTTTACAACCCATAATTATAAAATATTATGAATAATAATAACATAATAAAAAACAATTAAATTCATGCATCATAAAAACATTTTTTAAGGAAAATCACTTAATTCATTGGAATATTGTACACAAACAAAGGAATGTATTTTATTTGAAAATAATAATTTACTATTCTAAAAAAGGATTAAAAACATTTATGAAATATATTAATTGTAGAATATTTTCATTACTTATAAGATAATATGAAACATTATTATTAAATTTGTAAAAACAAATATAAAATAGGGTTTTAAAAAGAAATTCCCTTACCAAATAGCTGAAAAAATAATCCGTTTTTGAATGAATTTGAGAGAATGTAGAAAACTACTATTTAGAAACATTCCTCCTAATATAAATAAATTAATATGATCCATTTTTTATATGTTTTCAGAAAATTTAAATATTTATAATAGTAAATCAATAAAACATTTAAAATAATCATTTAGTTATAGTTTCCATTACCTTGGGTTTTAATTTCTTCAAATTCGTTAAAAATTATTTTATAATGGCCTTAATAGTATTATTAGTTTATTCAATAACTATATTATTATTTTTAATAACATCTATGACATTATTATAAAATATTTCCACCAATTTATTATTAATATTTTTGGTATTTCTATTGGTTCATGTGCATTCGCTTCATGGTTTCATGGTTGATATATTATGGATTTTCTTATCTAATAGAAATAATAATATTGAAGAGTGAATATATATATATATATATATATATATATTAATATTAAAAATTTATTAAATAATTTAAACTACCCATGAATGTGGTAATGAGAAGTGAAAACACATCATCTATGAAGGCAGGGAATTAACAGACAATGGGTGATGATTTTATTTTTAACAATAAAAGTATAAATTAAGATATTTGATCATGGATATACCATTAAAAAATTTCATTACATTTTATGTATGATACTAAGGTTATCATGAAATTCTAGATAGTTGGTGATGTTAAGTTATATGTGATAAATAATTTAAAAGAGGAGGAGTAATTCACCTCTTGAATATTTCTCCATGAGAACCTTTTTAGGCATTTATAATTTATCTTTTTGTGATACCAGAAACACTAAAATGTGAAAATTTAAGATTATAATATTATTTTTAATAGTTTAGTAGTGTAAAAATTCTCAAGGTGATGAAATTAAGTGCAGGAATGAGTCCCTTTTATTAAATGTGGTGACAGGAAATTTATGAATTACCTAAAATATTCAAATATAATAAGTCTAATATAAGGGTAAACATTTAAAAAAGGATAACGAAATCATGGTATTACATTTTAGAAAAAATATTATCCCATTTGACCTTATTCAATATATTATTATTTTTAAATAATTTAATTAAAAATGTATTCATTAAATATTTTTTCCCAATGTTAACAATATTCATAGGTATTACAGTAAAAACATAAAATCAAAGATTAAAATCATAGAAAAATATATTATTATATATTATACATGTCATGTTGATCTATATACTTCATGGTTCATCTTAATTATCTCATGTAATACTTATTTTATATTTCCTCATTTTATATTAGTTTTTATTTTTCCATTAAGTTAATCATTATTGCGTCATCATTGTATAAGCCATTAATCTATTTATTTTTTCCCTAAATATTAAAAATATATTATCATGAGAAATGAAAATATTGAAAATTGCTAATAAATATTTATTTTTGAAAAAATCATCATGAAATCGTTATATTAAAATTTTATACAAATTGAAAACCGTAATGTGAATAAGTTGACTTTCATTTGAAAAATATATTATAAAGGAATAAGTGATCCTATAGGGTCTAAAAGAAGAAAAATTTGAATAAAAAATATTTTTGACATAAAATTACTCCTTCAAAAATAGTTATTCAAATTCTAGGTTCATTTAATTATTATTATAATTTTAAATAAATTTATTTTATTTATTTTTCTTCACTTTGCACAAGCACTACATCAGTGATTCATAATCAATAAAGTTATTTATTTCATATATAAAAACTAAAATAAATTAATATAATTAAAAGAAGTTAATTAGATTCATGATAATATTTTAGAGTTATTCATTTAGTATATTTACTCACATCTATATCAAGTCAACTTTATTAATTTATTAATTAGGGTTCTCTTTCTTTGCACAATCATTTCACATTCAATTTTAATACAATTCATGTTTTACAAATTTAAAATTTAAAAAATTCATCCAAAAAACAAAAATTATCAATTATAATTAATAATAATTTAAATAAAATACTTTTTATTATTCAATTATTATCTATAAGGGTCCAATTTTGACATTGTAATTACAGTGTAGGCATTGCATCGACACTAACAATGTTTTGTATAAATGTCATGAAATAAATAATAATTTACATTTTATAAACTAATTTTGGTAAATATTTCTATTAAACAACCATAATATTGTCATTACATAAGTTTTTGAATTTTCATATCATAATTATTTCTTGAAAGTTACCGAAATATAATTTTTTTTTAAAAAAATTATTTTTTACTATTCACCATAAATTTTACTTTTTAGAAAATTATTAAAATATAACTAAACATTAATTTTGGTATGATGACATCAAATATTATGTTCATTTTATAAAATATATATTCTAAATGCTCTGGAATGTTTTTTAATAAAACTGGGGACATGAATTGGTCTCCCAATTCATGCCATAAAAGGACATTATTAAAAAACAAAAGTTGCAGTACAAACATGAGGTGTAATGAATTTACCCCTGTAGAGATTAAGGTAATTAAATAATGAAAAAACACCAAGGAAAAGATTGAAAAATCTTGAGAAGCATAAGATGATCAAAAAAACTTCTTATCAACTATTCCATGATCTCCGAAAAAAGGATGTGATGTCCATTGGGACTCCACCACTCTAGGAATGAAGGGAAGCCAATGCCTGCACAACTTTTCTTCTCTATCAACTTATGACTTGTCCTTCATGAAACTATAGAGATGTCATTTTAAAATGAATTTCTAAAATGAAACTTGAGAAATTCAAGTGGAAAATTACATCCAGGAAGCCCGTATATGAGCTCATTGACTATGCAAAGGCTTACCATTCTTTAAAACGGAAACATCAAGAAGACATACATGCACTGAAAAAAAGATGTAAAATAGATAATTAGAAAATAGAGGTAATTACATTAGAGAAATTAGAATAGTACAACCAAAAAAATATCCTCTCTACAATCGAAAGAGGGTAGAAACTCCAGGATTGCATCAAGACATCAAAGTAGATCTGCAAAATCCACTCCTCATCATAATAATGATAAGACATTTAGCAAAGAATCAAAAACAATGAAATTATTAAACACAGAATCATGGATTTTAAACCCCATAATATTTCACAAACACCAAGAAACCCAGTTCAAATAAATCCTATAATTACCTTAGGGTCCTACTAGAACAAGTAGACAACCTATAAGCATTGACTCACACACCAAAAGATTGAAAATCAATTGTGATTAAAGCCACATGAGAGAAAAACATCACCCTTATCCAGTTAGTAAAATCTTATATAAAGAAAACTTGAGAAGTCATAACATTTGAGAGATGGAAGAATTCAATCCCATGGAAAATATCTAAATTTGAAATTGGTATTCTTTTTATACTCACCCAATATCCTTATGAACAAATATTTTATGATTTGAATATATTTCTCTCATGTAATAGTGTTATACATATATTTCTAGAATATGATATTGCCATGCTCCTCCATCTAATCATGAACTTCTTCTGCCACATCCTCTTCATTATAATAATTATCCTTGAAGATAGTATTCCATTTTCCTACATTAGCATCCTCATCATTTGATTGATCCACCACCTCATGGGATTTAACAGATTCATTTATTTCCATTGAAGAAGTATCTATGGATCATGTGACAATGGATATTTCAAAATGAGAGTAATATCAATGATTTTTTAGGATTTGGAGTTTTTAAACCAACAACATCAACAATGGGATTATTCACCTTCCTAGATATTTATTTTAACTAGATTTCCTCAATTTGGGAAGTTAGATCATCATCCTTGGTTGAGGATTCACTAGAATCTGAGAGTTCACCCTGCCCATTAGCTAGAGAAACTTGTAATTCTATGTGCTTTTCTTGATCCACGGATAGAGGAGGAGGTAAAGTGATAGAATGTGAAGCAATCATGGAGTCAACATCACATGGAATTCCATTCACTTCAGAAGCTTGATCCATATTTACCTTATTTCTAACATTTTTTTCCATTATCTTGAAGGTTAGGTTGATTGGCATTAACCATATTTCAAGCATTTATCCCATCATGCTTATCTTTCACAACCAAAATAGATTTCTTGGCCTCAAGACAATTTTTCTTATGTCTAAAATATATTTAAGAATGTCCTAGAATGAGTCATAGATGAAAAATATTCAGGTAGTCTCTCATAAACAACATCCAAAAAGATTATGAACTCTCAATTCTGAATCCAAATTTTAGATGGTAGATCCTTATAAACATAAAATATAATTCAAATCCTATAAAATGTTTTTATTGAGAGGCTCCCCATCACTGAATCTAGATTCAATGGGTTACCCATGAGCATGGAGATCTGGAACAGTGTTTGTTAATTAATCAAATGGAGTGGTAACCCGTGTAATCCAATCCAAAATAGGATGATGGTAAACTCAGCACACTAATCAAAATCTGGGGTATATTTAAAAAAAATTAATAGAGTAACCCCCAAATAACCATGATCATCTCACACATAACCTATTTTTATCTTCCTTGGAAGAAACAGGAAAGATGAATTTATAGGAGTTCAATAGGCCGATGTGAAATCCTAATAATCTGATGGTTTCAAGCACATTTCATAAGTATTTCAATGAAAACCTATGATAAGAAAACATCTAAATGAGAAAAAAGTGAAGATCTGATTCAAGAGTGCAAACCACTATTGTTGATAAATTAATTGATGTTTGTCAATGGTGATGGAAATGTTTAGTGAAACCACAAAGAGCATGAACTGTGACATCATTTGAGTAGACCTCAGCATTCACGGATCATAAAAAAAGCTCTAAATACTGATTATTTATTTTTTAAATAAAAATAAATAAAAATAATTTTTGAAGAAAACATTTTTTTATAATAAAATGAATTTACTAAATATTGTGTGATTATTTTATAAGATACTAACAAAAAATTAATATTTTTAACATTATATGAATTTTATAAATCATTTAATCTTGACTAATAATTTCAATTTAATGGTTATGTTATAACATCCACATAAGTTGTTCATTTAATAATAATTGGGAATATCTCATATAACATTTGTTATAGTGTTTTCTTTTAGAATATTTAGATGTTTCATTATCTCACAATTTTATAAATATCATCCATACAATTTGAACTCGAGATTCATAACTACAGTTCAACTAATCAATATACCTTTGTCGAAATTACACATTGAGAAAGTATTTATAATTTCCCAATGTTGACATATATGGATATTACATCATTTTAATGCAATACACATAATTCACACAAACACATCCCCAAAGAATATATTAGTTTAGAGCCATTGAAAACATGAAACATAAACTTCTACTAGAGTGAAGTTATTCAAATTTTCACATAAATATCATCATATTTAGTACTCCTACCTAAAACCATTCATTATTACCTACGGAAAAGAAAAAATAATAAAAAAGGGATCACAAATTCTTAGTAAGCATATAAATGGGAGATGTGAATCATAACATAAACATATGTGTATAATAATTTTAATATTTTACCATGTATGTCAAAGATCTTAAATCTTAAGTCATAGAATAAAACATGAATTACATTGAATATCATTTTCATAAAACACGGAATTGTTAAAAAAAAGAATTGAAAATAGTTACCATATTATTCATGGAGCATTTCGAAGACCATATTAGTGGACAATGCCCTTTATAAAACCAAGTTCACTCCTCGTTCTAACCATGTGTTACTCAACCAAGATCATTTCTTGTTCCATCCCTGTATTACTATACCGTTATGATTTATCATTATTTCAATGTCTATATAATGAGATATTTTTATTACACAATGAATTGGAGGGATATTTATTTCCCATATATGATATAATGAAAACCATAAATATGTGTGCCACAAGAAGATATTACATTCATCAAATCCGAACCCATGTAAAGAAATTGGTTTCATAAACATCACTCAATAATAATATATCCCATGGAATGAAATAAGTGTCATAAATATCATTCCATAATAAAATTAAGCCAAACATAGGAATAATAGGGATATCATCCTTTAAAAATATCCACATTAATACATAAGTATCATTTTGAAAATCACTTAAAAATAATTCATTAGGAAAATATCATTTCTTCTTTGAAAACATTTTCTTTTCTAAAAATTAAATTTATCTTTAAATGTAATCATTTTATTAAAAAATAACATTATAAATATATTAGAAAATATTCACAAAAATTAGGGGACTTGAAATCATAAAAACTCATTTTTTTTCTTATAAGTTTAATGAAAACAATATTCTCATACTTTTTTTAGGTAAGTAAAAAAAGTATCTTGTTTGTAAAATGAAAAATGATTTGTTTAAAACCATGTTGTAAAAAGTAAAAAAGGGGTAAAAATGACATTAAACATCCATATGATAATATTAAAATATTTTTCAAAACATTTGATGATAATCTGTACATTAATGATAAATATTCCCCAATAGACACTTAAAACTAATCAATCCAAAATATTGAAGAGATAGTAAAATAAAAACTTGTCACATTATATTCATTATAATAGTATTTATAATGAAATAAAGAAAACAATAAAGAAATTAATTATCATAAATTTATATATAATAATCATAAATGAAATTAATGGGCATCATATACACAACATAGAAAAAAAGTACTCTATGAGGCATATATTTCACGGAATTAAAGGTGAGATAAAAATACCTTACCTTTTTTCAGATTCCCTTAAAATGTATCCAAACCTCTTATATAATGGTTTAAATAATTTAATTAAATTATTCCATAATCTTGATATTAAATATGATAATCCGATCACAGGTTTAATAAAAAAATTTCATTATTACTTGTCTTTCGAGTATTAACTACTTCATTTTTTACGCATGTTTTTTTATATAAGTTCTTATTTTTTATTCATATGTTGTAGTTGTATCATTTGTAGATTATAATTAATATAATATATAACATGTTTATTAATTATATATATTTATAATATATTTATTCAATGGTGGTCAGGGATAATGAATCTCATCGCATTGTGAAGACAGTAGGCCATACATACACACAAGAGGTGATATCATTCCCTTAATTATAGAATGGTATAGAAGTGAATAGTATATATTTGTTCAAATAATTAATATAATTTTATACCAATCATATGTAGTTTTTATATCCATAATTACACCCTTTATTTTTTGTGGTGGGGAAAATATATATTACACCACAATATGGAGAGAGGAGGTCGTACGTACACACGCATGGTGGTTTCATTTAGTGTAGGATGTACAAAACGTGGAATAAAGATGTTCCATAATTATAAAAAATTAAAAAATATAGGTAATATTGTAGTTATGTATATATAAAGGAAAAAATATTTTAAAGGAAGAAGGAGATGAAATGATCATGAGAGGGTTTGTTAAAGAGATTACCTTATCTTTAGAGAGGAATCTCCAGATCTTCTCTTAAAGACAATGTAGTTGGACTTTTATAAAGACCGTAACCTCAATAATGTAGATATGGTTGTTTAAAAGAAAATATGATAGGTTATTACTAAGATTTATATCTCAAAATTTATTGAAGTAATGAGGGAGGATATGCCTTTTATAATTTAGGTAAGAGGAGCTTTTGGAATCTTCAAAAATATTATATTATAATAAAAGAAAACCACATCAAAAAACCTCTAAAATATTATATATTAAAATATTATATGATATAAAATTTTAATTTCATCAACCAATTAATTTTAAGAATGTTTTTCTATAAATATAACCCTTGTAATATTAATTAACCCTTAGTTTTTCTATATAAATCTTAACTAAGGAAAAAATTTATTAAATATTAAAATAATGTACTTTTTCATTATGGGATATCAATTAAACCATAAATGAACTGTTTATAATATATTAGATCATATGATTTTTTATTATAAATTTGTAGGATTTTTAAATAATTTTATAAAATAATATTTTGATAAATTATCAATAGTTTAAATTCAATCATTATTCATGTCATAATTTTTTTAAAAAGTAAAGATAAAAATTTGTCATCAAAAAAAATATTTTATAGTCTCCACAAGGGGAAAGGTCATATATAAAATTAATTTGATATATTAACTATCAGAAATTATATTTACATTAATATTTATAATAACATTTATTTGATATTTCATTTTATAATATAATTAATACAACATTTTTGTGTAATAATTTAATATAATTAATTTTTGAATAAAAATTAAAAATAAAATACTATGATTAATATAAATCCTCTGTATTAAATAATAATACTTATAGTGGAATATTCCTTCGAGAAAATCCGACATTATAAATGTTATATTTATTAAAACAAGAATGTGGAAAATTTAACATTACTTAAGATAAATTATTATAAGTGTCATAATCATTCTCATGTTGCTCCAAATGGTCAATAATTAGACTCTTGGATGATTAAGGTCAAGATATACTCAACTTAAAATATTTATTCTTGTTTTTTAGAATTTCAATGCTTATTAAAAATTTAATTAAAATTATTTCAATGATTTTTATTCAAATAAATAATTTATGCATCATCATTGTATAATGCTTTAAAGTAATTATTAATTATTTTAAAAATAAAAATTAATTTAAATGATAATTAAAAAAATTAGATTTTAAATAAGTATTTATATCTAAATTAGCTTCTTTATGACCTTATATTCACAATTATATAGTTATTATAATTTGAGTATGACATATATAAATTTTCATTTCATAAAATATATTAACTATACTAATCCCATACATGGGTCTTATTAAGGATAGCATTTATAACAAAGGATGATTATGGTCCATGTAAACTCATTAAATGCTATTATTAAATGTGTCAGTTTGATTTCATAACATTATTTTTACCCTTAAATTCCAAATTTTCTTTTTAATATATGAATAAAAATTATTGAAATTAACATTCATAGTCCCCAAAAAAATCTATTTATGTAATTTGGACCCACTTATTTCAAATATGGAATCCATTATTCAAATTTCAAATCATAGAATATTTTGCAATTAATTAAAATTAATCCCCTTATCAGAATTAGAAAATAGTTTTTAAAAGTTAATAGATAAAAAAGAGTGAAATATGTTCACCACTGAATTAAATTAAAAATTAATTACAATGGAATAAATTATATTAACACAATAAAATTTAAACTATTTAAACATTAAAATTATTTAAATATATAATTTAAAATTATAATGAAAATTATGAGGAAGTAGTTTTCAATTAAAGTACATTATTTTTTACAATCCAACAAAATTTGAAAATTATCCTAATAATACCAAATATTAAACCAATGTATATTTTGATACTTCTATTTCAATGAATAATTTTATTTTGTCGGATATAATGTAAAAAAATTCCAAAAGTAGATTTAACAAGGTTGTGCCATTAAAAAGTAGGAAACTGTGTTTTTTTAAATACATGATTTATTGATAAATATGAATGTTTTCTCATATCATGTACAAAAAATATAAGATGTGTTTCTACCACTTGATAAATATATTTCATATATATTTTTTTACTAATATCTATAAAGAGTGGTTTTATTATTTTATATACTCGCTTATTCTCATTTAGATATTTTTCCAGAAAAAATATTTCCTTTTATATAAAAATGGTTTTGTATTCATTTATAGTTAACTTTTCACCAATGAATTAGTTATACATATGTGTGTGTAAAGAATATTTTTATAATTTAGTTAATATTTTTCATACCCGCCAATATAATGGATATGTTATATGGTTACACAGTGATATTTAGTTGTTCTCTTAAACTCAGTCTCATGTGAATGAATTCTGTCAAACAAATATGAAATTTTGTGAAACACAAGAAAAGAATATTTTTTAATACACCAAAATCTAATAAATTGATCCATGTCAGACCAGATGATCTTTTTGTAGTGTATAAAACAAGACAGTAGAGAAAGTTTAAAAAATCTGTTAAAAATTTCATGGTGTTATAATATACCAATGTGAAAACAAATTTCTACCTAGAAATTAATCTGGGATGGGAAATTTTTAATACCTAAAATTTTATTTCCTGGATTCACAAATTGTAAAAACAATGACTAGAATATTCTTTTATATAAGAAAAATTGAAAAATAAAAGTTTCCCAAAATAAATCATAACTAGGTTTCTACATAGAAACACGTATGTAATGATTTGGGAATGGAAGAAATGTGTAAATAATCAATGAGATTAACAAATATCATTCATCAAAATAAAGTTGGTGATCTTGATAAAGTTAACAATCACAATACCATAAAATAAATAAGCATTAAATAGTTAATTACTATACCCAAAAAATCATGATGATAGCATACACTTTTTCATTATGATTCCTTTTTGTAATGTTCAATAATTTTCCAAGGATGATGGAATTACTTTATTTCATTAAAATTCCACCAGTTTTGTATTTCGTGATTATTTTGAACATAATCTCTTATTTTATGAAATTTAGTTGAAATTATCACTCTTGAAGCATTATTATATCATGAGATCCATAAATAGAATGATAGGTCGTTCCATCTATCTTTATCCCAATAAAAAGGTTATAAAAAGATATCAAATATGCATAAGTCCACCTATAGTGGGATAATAATTTAGCCTAATGAACTTCATTTGAGGTTTAACATTAATTTTCCATAAATTTAGTAGATAAAATTTCATCTAAAAGTTGAAAATCCAAATCGTTTAAAAATTGTGTACTAACTCAACTTAACACCAATCCCGTATATATCATAATCTATCTATAGTTAGTCACAATCCAAATGGGATAATTACATCATCATGTATTCTCCGGAAACATAGTAATAACATAAATTACCAATAATCCATATTGAAAACATTCATGTTTCCTTATCCAAATGTCTATAGATGTATTCCTTAAGTCCAAAAATTATAAAACAACATCCATGATAGCATAACCCACATGTCAAAAAATCCTTAATTAGTATCTTCCAAATAATAATATCTAACATATATTTATTCAAGATAAACACAATTTTGTCCACATCATGAACACATTATGTTTTACCTTCCATTCATCAAAATATTACCTTTCCCTTAAATCACACCTATAATTCTTCATCAATGTTTAAACTATAATTTTAAATTCATAATGAAAAAATTATAATAAATATACTTATAAAAAATATTAGAATTCGAAAACATTTACACTTAAATCAACCCAATTTATTCTTACCCTATTACTCAGGATAAATTATTTTATTCATTCAGATAATTTGAAATTAAGATAATATATTTAGGTTCCTCAGCATTATTCAAATCATGATTCTTATGATTAATGTAAAAAATATTATTATATCATCTCATAACATTCACATGTCACTTGAAGTCTCTTTATCATATGATTTTAAAACAATACACATATCACCTTGTTGATTTTATTCATTATATTTTAACAGAAGAAATATAATTCCCTTTTTTCCACATATGAAACACTCAATGTTAATTTTGTTCTATCTAGTTCATCCTATTGACTAAGAGTAGAAATCAATGTATGAGAATTACTTTTCATATATGAAAAATATATAATTAAGGAAAATTAATTATAATATTTAAATATATGATATCATAGGTTTATTCCTAGGTTTTTCATGATCATTACAAAAATTATAGGATTTTATCAAATTATTAGATTTATCCAAAGTACATCCCACAACATATCTATAGAAATTTCTCTTTAGATCTCACTAAATTTTGTGTATCTTAGATTCTGAAGGATGACTAAACCTTTTCTCAAATAAAAACACTAATGACCCAATAATTAGGTATAATGATATTATATTTTTTTAGGAATACACATACTTTACACAAACACACACACAAATACCATATTAGTTTAGTACCTCTGAAAACATGGAAGAGAAACTTCTAGTCTAGTGAAAGATCATCAATGTTTTCCACAATGGTCTTTCTCTTGAGTACTCATTCCTAAATCCATTATTTATAACCTAGGGAAAAGAAAAAAATAATTAAAGGGTGATATCAAATGTACATTAAGGATACAAAAGAGAAATATGAATCATAACATAAACATAAGGGAATAAGAATTTAAATATTATACCCTACATTTCGAAGGACAGAAAACATGTTTCACAAAATAAAACATAAATAAAAAAATACTTTTGGAATAAAACATCTAATTTTTGAAAACAAATAAGCATAGAAAATAATTTCCATATTATTCAATGATCATTGAGTATATAATCATAGTGGGAAAATTGTTTTACTGAACCGAGTTCAGTCCACATTCTTCCCTTGTGTTACTGGACAAATAACATTTCCCATGACAATCCTATACTACATGACTAAAATTATTTCCCATTCCAACCATGTATTACTAAACCATTATCACTTCACATTCCATCCATTTCTATCTCATGAGATATAAATCATTACCTTATACATTAGAGGGAGATATGAAGGATCTGACTACAGCAGAAGCATGGTGATTTAGAGGTCCCAACACTACCTTTATCGAAATAGATGACCAATCTGATATCAATATGATGAAAAATTATAGTACCTACTTGTTAAGAAAAAAATATCTAGATAATAGAAGAAAAGGGAACAAGATCCTAGATAAAGGATCTTGCGCATCATATTTATACTTAAATTAAATAATTTATGTAGAAATTAAATGCTAGTATCTTTAGTAATTTCTCTACTAATGATGTTGATTTTCTATAATGATCCTTCCAGATTGTCTCATTACACTTATGAGGATCCAAACTAGAATCCCTCTAGTGGTGATCCAAACATTTTCTGATGGCCACTGATCGACACCACTCGTTCATCAGCTGCAATCACGGTAAAGCGAGTGTCTTCAATCTTTCATTTTTGATCACCTATAATTTTGTCTTGAAGAACATATCTTCTTCTTTTTTTGCTGAAGGAGGAGAGGATTCAAGAGAGAAATTGTTTTGGATCCACAATTCAATCACCATCGATAGTTGGTTTCACTAGTCGTAATGGCACAATAGACATACTTGTCAATTTTGATGACATAGGGTTTTAGTAACAATATTTTATTAAATAATAGTAATTAAATACATTCATATCTTTAGAGAAAACCAATGTTACATAATATCAATAACAACACTATTATTTATGGTGCACCAACATCCAAAAAATGGAATCATAAATTAAATTGTGTGCCTCATAACAGTGTTATTTTTATTTTTTCTTGTGCCAACTAGTTAAATAATTATTTACCATATTCCAAAAAAAAATTACTACCAGAACATCCTTGGTCTATTTGAACTCCACATTAATTTATTCAACACCTGAATAAATAAATATATAAATTATTCTCTTTAATAAATATTTTATTTACAAACTCGTGTATAAATATTTATTACATGTTCAATAAATTAATATATTTAATTTAATTTATGAGATATTTTTAACTTGAATAAAAATATTCTATGGTCTTGAGAATAATATTTATTTCATTAATTAAATTCAAATTGAATTAAATTGAGGCCACAAGAAACACATAGTGTGTGACCTTCTAGGATTCTTTCTCATTGGCATTAGGTAGTCTTGCCTAACATCCAATTGTAATGTCTAGATACGGTTCAAGGCACTGAAGGGAGAGAAAATAAAGTCATAATGATGACATCCACATAAGAATGCCCACTATGTAATATAATCAATTTATCAAAATATCTCATGAAATATGGTTTAAGATAGTTTCATCAACCTATTTTTCTGGTATTTTATTCTTTGAATAGGTAAAATAAATTAATTATTTCACCATGGAAATATAATTTATGGTGACATTTCTATTTCCATTAATGGGAAGATATATAGGCATCCATTAATGGAAGGTAAAATTATTCTATGACTTAATTATTAATTACAGGTCACTCCTAATGACCCCATCGTACCCTACATCCCACCAACAATTGGTGTGACTATTTTTGTCCGTAAATCAAAGTGTGTGAATCATGGAATGAATTAAAGATAATTTTAACGTATAAAGAACATTACACATGCTCATTGATTTGAATATCCAATGACACCAAAACATATGGAACTCCTGCAGGTGAGTCTTTTCACAAAACCTCCCATCTTGGAGATTACCAAGTTAAAAAAATCCTGACATGAAGTCCCATCTGCATTTGTGTTTTGTCACCTAACGGTCTATATACTATTTGTCTCATCATAGTATGTCATTCAAACACATAACTATATTTAAGCATATTTTCATAGCAATCCATGGTTTTCATCATAGAGGGGAGATGTTATGAACTTATCAATGTGGAAAATACTCTATGACATTATTATATCAGTCATTCAGAACAATGAACAATATCTAATAAGTTTATTAATAGTTAAATACATTATTTATTCCTCTAATAAATGTACAAACAGTGGGTTCTAATACACCAACTATATCAATCTTCAACAAGGACAAGATCTAAATTCATATGACTTTTTTTCTACAAGACCTCATATAATGATCATTTTTCTAGTGATTCAAGGATTTTATTCACTGGGGAAGCCAAATTGACCTCCTTGGAAATGATGTTCATTGTATCTTTTCCTCTCTGAGAAATATAACATAAGAGATTATACTTCTGAATTAGTTTCTTTGTCTGCCGATGTGACCTTGTCTCTTTTATGACAACATCACAACAATATTATCACAATAGAGTGTGATGGGATCATAACATCTATGTAACACATCCTTCTCATGGATGAAGCATCACATAAAAATCAATTCATTTGTTTTCTCTGAATCTACGATATACTCATAATTTTCTATAGAATCAATGACCACACTCTACGATGAGAACTTCCATCTCAGAACACCTTCATTAAAAGTGGAGAGGTATCCCATCCTCAACTTCATTTCTTCTAGATCAGTCCCGAAACTATCATATGCATATCCCTTGAAAACTAGTACCACATCTCTTCCATAATCTTGAAACATATCCTAGTACACCTTAGATATATAAGGATAATATAGATTTCCATCCAATAACGGTCACTTGTGTTTTCATGATATATACCTACAATACATAATTTATAGGAAACATCTTTTCTAGTATATATCCTGGCATACATGACTGACCCAATCGTTGATGCATATGGATTCCTTTACAATGTCTCTCCTTCCACATGTGTCTGAGGACACATTTTCTTGGAAATAAGAATACCAAGTAACAATGGAAACAATCCAATATGGGATTGTTCCATATTTAATATCATTAGTATATTGTCAATGTATGTAATTTGAAATAGGCCAAAAATTATCATGGATCTATCAGGATTGATATTGATCCAAAAATTATATTTATCCTCACCAAAATCTTTCATTGGGAATCATTTATTCAACCTTGCCTTACAATACTATAAGACTGGTATATCGTTTCCAATAAGAAATTTTTCCTCAACATATACTATTATGAAAATTATTTCACTCCCACTAAACCATTTATAGACACAAGGTTCGCATTCATTCTTTATAACACACAATTATATTATGGCTTCCCCAAAATGAATGTTCCATGACCAGGATTCCTTCTTTAATCCATAAATGGATTTTGCCATATATCATATCTTATTGGCATCCATTGGAGTCACAAAACCTTCAGGTTGTCTCTTATAGACATCTTTATAAAGGATCTTATTAACGAATTGTGTTTTGACATCCATTTTCAACATCTCATAGACTTTGTAAGAAAAAATTGGCAATATAATTCTAATGTATCTTTGCATCGAAACTGGTGAAAAAATTTCATCAAATTCAATTACATGAAAATCATTAAACCATTTTGCAATCAATTGTGCCTTATAGGTATAGATTTGTACTTCCAAGTGAATTTTCCTCTTGAATACCCATTTGAAACCTACATGATTTACATCAACTAGATGATCTACAAAAATCTAGACCTGGTATTTGAACATGGAATCCATTTTAGAATTCATGGATTCATGCCACATGGAAACATATGTGGAATTTAATAAATACTTGTATGTTAGATTATCATTATTATCAACTAATAATGAGTCACTATCCACTATAACTAAGAAATAATACCATTCCAATTCTCTAACCTCTCTTATACTCCAACACAATACTTGTGTCGCTAGAACATATCTTTCTTCCACATGGCACTATAAAATATTTTCATGTACCAACACTTTTATACCTGGATCCTCATCTTCATATATGTCTATCTCTATCCCACTATATTTTTTTAGATATGTGATCCCTCTAAAGGAATTTTGTTTTCCGTTCCCATAATACATTTTTTAATGGGTCCAATAAATAATATCTACATGTTTCCTTGGGGTATCCTATAAAGGTACACCTTGTGCCTTATAGTGAATGTTTGTTACATGAAGCGTCCTTAAAACATTCATTGGTACCCCACACATGCAAATTCAATAACATGGATTTTCATCCACTACAATGTTCATATAGAATACCATTTATCAATTTAGTTGGTACATGGTTTAGTATGTGTACAGAATGTTTTAACTTATTTCCCAAAAAGGGTAGTGGATGACTTGTATGACTTATCCTCAATCTCACAATGTCCAAAAATGTGAATTTCCTCCAATTTTTATTACACAATTTCACTAACGCGTGTTAGGTGGATTGAGTTGATATAGCATATCAAAAAACCATAAATTATCAATGATTTCTTGTTTAATATACTCTCCAACTCTCTATGAGTGGTGTTTCTAAATCATCTTAGAGTTCACAAATTTATTCTTTTATTCCATGATCTTTTCAAGAGAATCTCACTTATACAGAATTATGTAGTTATATCCATATATTCTAAAATCATCAATAAATGTTATGAATCATGAGAATGCACCCCTTTCTTCTATTGGAAATATCCCACACACATTATTGTGAACAAATTCAAGAATCTATTTTGACCTTTTATCTTTCCCACTAATTGGTTCTTTGGTCAATTTTTTTTGTAAACATACATGACATACACCATGTTGTTGTAGTTGCAAAGAATCTCAATATCCATCTTGATGTAACTTTTTCTATTGTTCGCCATTTACATGACTTAACTGGTGATGCTAATGTTGGGTACGGAATGATTGAAGTGAATTATGTTTTTTATTGATTTCCATTACATGGTTTCGGTAATCCAACACGTAATGACAATTGTATGAATGTTCCCTACCAAAAAAATTCTTTATTTATAAAAGGATAAACATTCTATTCTAAACATGAATAAAATCCATCTCTATATACTATGGATACATGAAAAAAGTTTATAGTCATAGATAGAACATAATAAAAACCATTGAACCACTATATTATCCGAGTCAGTAACGTGATGGGGTAGCCCCGACAACTATAAAAGCAAGTCTATCTCTGTTGGATTCTCATAGATCTGCCTCCCATTGGTCAATTTTATGGAATCTACCTGGTTCCTGTATTTGAATATATATTTGACCCCCATAATCTTTATCCAAAAACCAATTTGATGAAATAGATTAATTCCACTTGAAAATAAATTCACCTCAAGCATCCCCTTTCTTCTTAGAATGGGTGTAGTTTTCCTTCCAGTGGACCTTCTTTCCATATGAAAAACAAAAAACACCATGTTACCTTCCTTCTCCTTCAGTGTAGTTTTTCTTCTAGTGGCCCTTCTTTCCATATGCAAAAAAACAACTTCATGTACCCTTCCCTACCATGGATCTTATGTTTCATAGAATGATGTGAATAATCCTTGGTCTTAATACTCCTCAACATCCATTTTCTCTTATTCATTATAAGGGTAGAAGAATTTTCATGATTCATATCTTTTTTCACATGGAGAATAAAGATAAGAAGGCTAGATATAGTCTTCTCTATGTTCTTCATAATGAAATTGACAACAAAACCGGGGAACCACTATATGAGTGATGTGAGAATGAGATCATTACCCAATTCTGCATGGAGTGTAAACCCTAAACACTCTAGGTGATCAATTTAGCTAATGTTCTTGACAACGTGAGGCCTAGTTGGGGCACCCTCTCCACTATTAATCTGAAGGAGTTCCTGGATATCCCAAACCATTCCCATCTTCCTCTCTCTAGGTAAAGACCACAGAGGTTCTCAAGCATGCTATATGCATCCATATTTTCCTGAGACTTCATGAGTTCATAAGACATTTGGTGAAAGCATCAAAAATTAAATGTTGATTTCATTGCTCATATGATTCTCATAGAACAATAAATCATTATCACTCGCCACCTTTTCATATGGATATGGTAATATTGACTCTGTTACATATGACTTCCTTTCATGGGAACGAACAGCATGTAGGTGTCTACACCATTCCATGAAGTTACTATCGGTGAGGATATTGTCTTATTCCAAAATTGATTGTAGGTATAATGTTCTCAACGAGATTTTCATTTTATTCTATAATTAAAATAGTAGATTATTAGTACCTTCTTGATATAATTTAATGAGAAGTAATAAATTAATTTCATTATGTATCCAACAATTGTATCAAGTCCCAATGGCCCCCTCTATTAAACTCAAAATGTATAGATTCTTGGACATTATAGACACAAGGATCTATATTCCCCTTTACATAACCCTAACAAGGGTTGGTCAAGCTATTATATGTATATAGGTAGGATGGACTTTTCCATCTATGAGTCTGAAGATCCATGATCCGTTGAGTGGACTCCCCAATCCTAAAATCCTGACTTGGATTTCCTCAACACTTTACTCGAATATTACACCAAGTCTAGCAAGGGATACTTTGATTGATGTAATACCGTTCAGTAAACCCAAAAATTCATAAGGGATTTCTGTATAAAATCTAGTGTCCCAAAAATGGTTGGACAAACACATTTTTTTATTGAGTACTGTCCTTAATCAAGAAATGGAAGTCTTAGTCAAAATAAATATTTTATTAAGGGATTTTTATCTCGTAGGCATAAATTGATTATTATATTTATCACGTGATTATTAATATTAAGTGGAACTAAATTGAGTGATTATCCATGTAATGATAATATTTATGTATAATCCATGATTATTTTAGTTCCATCTTGATTTCTTGTTTAATTCATTAATTATGTGATCGCGACAACAAATACAATATGATAAACCATGCCACTCATAGAAATAATAAAAAGTAAAGGGATGATCATTTTCTTTTCTAATGGTTCATTTATCTAGTGATTAATATTCTAACCCTAAACTACGGTAGAAACACCATGAAACATTTGGGTCCGTGCTTATAGCTATCCACCTATCCACATTTTTATCTCCTAGGATTGGTTTCATCTTAGCTCCAACATAAACCGCCTCCACTATCTTAGTAGATCCATCCATTAAAAGTGAGTTTTAACTCACATTTAGGTGAGGGGAAATGGGGTTTACAAAAATGAAACCATGTGCATGTGTGGACTACATATCATGGATGAGATATGCATCTCATAGAAAAAATTTAATTTAACAAAAAAAGTAAAAGTGAAACAAATTACATACAATGGTCTAGTCTAGCTCATCATCATCCAAATACATGTAATATGTTACACAATTAATAAAACTAGAATTCAATTATTTAATCATTATTATTTAGACAAATAGTTCTAAAATTGATTAATTATTTTCATTAAATAATCAATAATTTTATCTTAATTATTTTTCTAAATTTCCCTGATACTCTCATCCTTGTACATAAATGTACCTTGGAGGTAATCTTGTGAATACCAGTTCAAATCTACACAACATGTTTTATATTCATATATTCTTTTACTCTTCTGAAATATGGAATACCTTATTTTCCAATTCATAGTGTAATGACATGTTGTAGGATTTGTACATGATAAGTAGTTCCGAACATTAAACAAACTTTAATGTTTTATCATTGTGTAATTTGGTAAATTACACAGCGTGTAGTTCTGACTACACAACATGTACTTACTTCACCACATTTCCTTAAGTACATGCCGAGGGACTTGGAATGTGAGGCATAATTCATTTATTTAGTAGTACATGGTGTGTTTAGGGGGCCACATGTCGGGTTGTCTCTACATTACATGGTTAATGATCAGCTCAATTCATGTATGGTATACACAGATTGGCCCCTGACCTAAAGGGACTACACATTTTATCTAATTGCCACACAATGTATAATCCGGTGATTTTGTTCCTACCAATCCCAGTCAACACACAGTGAAAAATTAAATACACCATGTGTAGTAAATGAACACGCCTTGAGTAATGGCCAAATTACTCCTGATTCACCGAACACGACTACATTATGTGTAGTCTGAATTACATGGTGTGTATGGAACATAACATAACTACATGATGTGTAGTCCGAATAGATGGGATGTACTTTCATGTCACCTAGACTGAATTTTCAGCACTTACTGATGAGTTCCTCACATTAATTTTAATCCATATATTATTTGTTTCGGTTAGATCTGTGAGAAAGGAATGATAAAGAACAAATTTTAAACCACAAATTACTAGAATGAATAACCATGAATTGAAAAACTAAATTATTAAATCATAAATCATTAACTAATTATTTAAATAATTATAAAATATAATGAACCTCTCTCTGATACCAATTGTATGATTCGATTGTAGCAGAAGTATGGATGTTTGGAGAGAAAACATTTCTTTTTCGATAATAGATGACCAATATGGGATCAATATGTTGATAAATGCCAATATCCTCGGATTAAGATGAAATATCTTGAGAAAATATGAAAAGTGTGTCCGATCCTAGAGAGGTGATCATTCACATTCTGTTTATAATTAATTTAAATAATTTCTCTAGCAATTAAATACATGTATATTCAGCACATTCATTGATGATGATGTTGGTCGTCCATAATGACCCTTCTATATTGTCTAATTGCACTTGTGACGATGCAGACCAGAATCCATTTAATGGTGATCCACAGTTGTTTCGATGGCCTCTGATAGACACCCTTCATTCTCTATGTTCTACATAGTGAATCGTGTGTCTTTCAATGGACATTTTTGATCTCCTATTTATCAGTCTTGAAGAAAGCCTCATGTTCTTAATAGGGGAGAAGATAGGATTCAAGAGATTGATTTTTTGGTCTCAACAATTCTCTCACCACCGATAGATCAGTTCTCCTTGCATAATGAAATAATAGACATACCTATTCAATTTAATGGTATGGGGTTCTGGTTAAAATATATTATTTCACAACAACAATTAAATCCATTCATAACCATATATAAATCCCATGGTACATAATAACTATAGCATCACCATTATTCATGGTGCACCAACTTGCACAAAATGGAATCATAAATTAAATCTCATGACACATAACATCATTATTATTATTCTAACTTGTACTAACTATTTAAGTAATTATTTTCCATCTTGGAAATAATTTTTTTACTACCAGACTGGCCTTAGTACACTCTTACTCATCATCCATTTATTGAACACCCAAATAAATAAATAAATAATATAGTTTCTTATATATATTTTTTATTTGAAAACACGAAGATAAATATTTATTAAATTTTCAATAAATAAATGTATTTTATTTTATTTATTTTATCATTTTAATTTGTATAATTATTATTCCATTTTCTTTAGAATAATATATATTCTATTAATTAAATTTTAATCGTTTTTAATCAAGAACAGACGGAAAACATTGTGTGTAGCCCCATGGGATTCTTTCTCCTCGGGATTATGCTTCTTGCCTAAAGTCCCAAATTATTATCCATCAATTGGTTAAGGTACTAAAGAGAAAGATCATAAATTTGAATAAAAAACAACAACCACATATGAACACTCACTATGTATAATAGTCACTTTATCTCAATATCTCATCATGCATCATTTAGGATAGTTTCATCAACTTATTTTCTTGATACATCTTTATTTGACTACTTGAAATTATCTCATTATTATTGTGTGGCCATGGAATTTAGGGCTAGGGATTTATTTTAATAAAAGGGATGAGATATAAACTTCCATAAATGGAATATATAAATCCATCCTCGACTTTTCCATTAATAACATGTCACTCGTGACGCACCCAAAGAAACATACTTTTTGCAAACATATGACTTGATAGTTATCATTAGTTAATCAAAGTAAATGAGTCGTGACCCACATTAATGATAATATTAATGTCTAAGGACCATTACACCCGCTCATATATAGAAATATCTGATGACACCAAAACATGTGGAATTCATACATGTGGGTCTATTCTCATAACCATTCGTCTTCGAGATTAGTATGTGAGAACATCCTGAGAAGAAGTCTCATATAATTATGAGCACTCCCACTTAACGGTATCTATAATATATGTCCCATCATAATATGTCATCCAATGAGAAAACTATATTTAATAATATAGTCATATCACTTCAATTTTCTCATCATATTGGGGAACTTATATGAACTTTTCGATGTGAAAAATACTCAAGGACATTATTACATCACAGTCATGCAGAACAATGAACAATATTTAATAAGATGTTTAATATTTAATTACATTAAATATTCATTTAATTAATATACAAATAGTTTTTTCTAGGATATAGACTATAAAACGATACTGTTCTCACCCATCACAAAATGAAAAGCATACATATGTGTTCCGCAATAACAAAAATGATTCATCATATTAGAATCCTAGTAAAAAATAGGTTTCATAAACACAACTCAATAATACCATAACCCATTGAAAGAAATTGGTTTCATAAATATAATTCCATCATCATATTAATCCAACCGTATTAATAATTTTGATATCATCCTTGAAAAATACCCCCATTAAAATATAAGTAACATTGGAGAAATCATATGAAAATAACTCATGAAGAAAATATCATTTCTACTTTGAAAACATTTTATTTCAATAGAATTTACTATATCATTAAAAGAAAACAGTTTCATTGAAATTAACTATGTAAAAATATAATAAAATCTTCATGAAAAATAGGAAACATGAATAACTAAAATACCATTCATGCCGTATAAGTTTAAAGAAATTATTCATCTCAGAATATTGTTAGATAAGTCCAAGATTATGTTGTATGGAAAATGAAAAAATATACATTTAAAACCATTTTTTAAAAATTCACATATGGGTAATAATTAATTTAAACATTCATAGGGTAATAGATATAAAATTTTCATAATAGAATTATAATGATATTACATTGATGATAAATATTCCCCAATAGAGACTTAAAATGAAACAAACCAAAACATTTACAAGATTTAAAATGAATTCTCATCACAATATATTTAGTAGAATTATATGAATCATTAAAGAAAGAAAATCATAAGGATATGAAATATCATAAAACACTATTCAAGACTCATAAAGTTCATTAATGGGAATTATACACACCACATATAAAGAAAATAAGTAGTGTATAAGGCATGTATCTCACAGAAATAAAAGGGAGACAAAAATCCCTTATATTTTGTTTGATTCCCTTTATATGTATCAAAGCATCCTATATAATGAGGTAAATAATGTCATTAAATTACTATTGAAAAATTATATTTAATATTATCATCCTATAACGCATTTTTTAATAACATTTCATTATTACCCATCTTTTGAGTATTAACCACTTTATTTTCTTAAACATGTTTTTTCATATAAGATTATGTTCTTATTCATAAGATATAGTTATATCATTTAAAAAATATATTAATGTAATATATATCATATTTATTAATTCTATATATTTATTTAATTATTATTTAATGGTGATCATGGAGAATAAATCACATCATGTTATGGAGATGGTAAGTCATATATATGCAGGAATGACAATATCTTTCATATAATAATGGAATTGTAGGGAATTGGATGGTATATATTTTTTATGTAGTAAATTTAATGTTATAATAATCATATATGGAAACATTATACCCATCCTATTAAATTGGTGGTGAAAGACATATTACACAACAATGTGGAGATGGAAGGTCGTACGTACGCATGCGTGGTGATATCGTTTTTCATAGGATGGATAAATGGTGGAATATGGTTTCTCCATAATTATAAATTCATCTCATAATGTAATTTATACAGGTATTATTACTATATAATGCATTCAATATATGATATGGAATTATAATATGACATGATCATTAGAGAGTTAGTAAAAGAGATTACCTCTTCTTTAGGGAGCTCCCTCTAGATCTCCCCTTAGAGACTCTAGGGTTGGTCTTTTGAGAAGACCAGTACCTATATAACATGTATTATAATGATAATAATGTAATTTTTGGGTTATTTTTTAGCTTCACGGATCAATGTGAAGTGATGAAATGAGGGAGTAGGTTCCCATTTATAATTGAGGTGAGGTGCACTTTTGGAATATCCAAAAATATTATTTTATAATAAAATAAAACCTCATCCAAAAACCACCAAAATTTCATATTTTTTAATATGATATTAGATAAGGTTTTAATATAATCATCCAATAATTTTCTGAGAAGTTATTATATCAAATTAAACCCTATCATTTTAATTAACCATTAGTTATTCAATTTTTATTTTCACTAATGTAACAAATTATTCAATATTAAAATACTGTAATTTTTAATTATTTGATTTAAATTAAACCATAAATTATATATTTATAATAATATAGATAATATAATATTTATATGGCATCTTTATAAATTATTTATTATTTTTAAATAAATTAATGAAATTTCATTTTGATAAATTATCAATAGTGTCAATTTTGACACTATCAAATTCTTGATTTATTAAAAAAATAAATATAACATGTTATATTAAAAAAATATTATTATATCTCCAAGTTGTAAAGTTCATATATAAAATTAGTTGGATATATTAACTATAATATAATAATTTAAATTTAATATTTTTAATAATATTTATTCAATATTTCAACTAATGAAATAATTACTACATTGGTTTTCTATAATTAATCAATATAACTACATGTTGAATAAAATTATAAAAAATATGATGAAGATAAATAAACTATATTTTTTCTCAATAATTTTATTCTTATATAACTTCTACACAATCCTACATTCAATGTGTTATATTTATTAAATCATGAATGTGAAGACTTTAACATTACTTTAGATAAAATATTGTAAGTGTGAAAACTAGTCCCATGTGACTCCAAAAGGTAAATAATTCAACCCTCGGATGATTATGGTTGATATATATGTGTAGAAAATAATATATGGTCAAGTGTTTTGGTATTTTAATAGTTATTATCATTTTAATTAAAATTATTTTGTTTAAATTTATTCAATTAAATAATTTATGTGTCATCATTATATAATCCTTCAAGGTATATAATTATTTTATAAAAATTAAAATTAAATTACAAGGACAAATAATATCATATTATATTTAAAATTACTTTATGTAATAGAAATTACATTCTATATAACCTTGTATTCAAAAATATATAGTTATTAAAATATGAGTAAGACATATTTAAATTTTCTTTAAATAAAATATATTAACTGTCCTAATCTCATCCAAGTGGTTTCTTAAAGATAACCTTTAAACCAAATGATGATTTTATTAGAATCACACACATCCAATTATATTATAATAAGTGTTAGGTTAATTTTATAACATTATTTTTACCCTAAATTAACTGATTTACCTTCTTATAGTATTAATAAGAATTAATGAAGTTACTATTTCATAATGCAAAAAATATATATATTAACATAATTTGGACCCAATAATCTAAATTTTTAATTCATTTTTAAAAATAAAAAACACAGATGTTTTAATAAAATTAATCTTAGTGTTGGGATGAGAAATCGATTTTTAGAATTTTAAACATGGAAGATATTGAAATGTTTTTATATATATATTCAATATATAAATAATGAAAACGACCTAAATTATATTAAATTATAAAAATATAATCTATTTATAATTTAAAACCATTCAAATATGTAATTTATCACTATAAATATAATTAATGAAGAAGTAGTTTTCAATTAAAATGCATTATTTTTTAACTATTTGCGAAAACCTGAAACTTATCATATAAAATACCAAAAAATCAACCAAAGTAAATTTTGATTACCCTAAATCATATAAGATGTTTATTTTGTCGTTTATAATTTAAAAATGTTTCTAAAAACTAGATTTGAAATGGGTGCATCATCAAAAGGTGAAAAAATTGCATTTCTTAAAAAATAATTCTTTTATATAAAAAATTAAATCTGTTCTTATATCATGTCTAGATAACATATAAAATGAATTTTAAATATTATATTAAATATATATGTTATATATTTTATTAACAAAGTCCATCAATAATGATTTTATTATTTTATAAACTCACTTATTTTCATTTAAATATTTTATCATAAAAAAATTAATTATTTTTAGAAAGGGTTTTATATTCATTTATATTAATCATCTAAACAATGATTTTATTATAAATAATTTTTGTAAATAATATTTTTGTAATATAGTTAATATTTTTCATACCCTCCATTATAATGTCTAGGTTATAAGGTAACAATGTAATTTTTATTTTCTCTTTTAAACTCAGTCTTGTGTGAAATGAATTTTGTCAAAAAAAATTAGGAGACTATGTGTAACACAATCCAAGAATAGTTTTGTGTATATCAGAAGATTAGATATTGTTGAAGTAAGCTTAATATTATCTAGTTGTATCATACATCACAAGAAATTAATGAAATTAAAAATAAAATCTCATTAAAATCTATTGGAGCAATAGAACTAATGATGTATTAACATAAAAAAGAATGAAATAGAAGTATGATGGTATCCTTAAATAACACATACACGGATTCCAAATTTGTAGAAATGGTCACAGAAGAGAAAAATCAACGTCAAACTCTGATTGAGAGTGATAGAGAACCTGTTCATTATGATGTTAACCATCACAAACTCGTAAATCAATGATTGGTTAAATAGAAATTAATTTCATAGTAAGAAAATTAAATGGTTAAGGATTTTATTTCTAGATCCTTTTTCGTATAGTTTAGGAACTACATTAGAATATATACTATGTACATGTTGATAAATAATTACATTTAAAGTATAGTATCATCGTTTAATGAATTTTACTCCAGAAACTAATCTTTTTCACCAAAATATAAATATGTATGTTTTATTCTTAAAACACTAGGATGAACTTTTATGGATATTTAAATCCATAAAAAGAAAATAAATTCCTCCTATTCTTCAAAATTATCCAAAACAAATATAGTTAAGATAAGATAAGGTAATTATAAGAAATAACTAATCTACAAAATTCAATTGTACTTCCCAATGTTAAACCTTGTTCATTCTATAAATAACTATCATTAATATTATAAAAAAATAATGTAAGGTACGATTAAAACATAACAGTTAGAAGGATTTGATCACATGGACATTAAATATTGTATTATCATTTATCACCAAATAACATCAATTACTAGTAAAGAATCTCTCATAAAAAGTAGATTTCCAAATCATGTCATCTCTAAGATATACTATTTCTTTCTATAATCACCATAATTAAATAATAATATCATATTTTCCTAAAAAAATATCCTTTATTCCACAAATAAAATTTCATGACATTCTATTTTCCAAATTCCTATATTGATTCCCAAAATTATAGTGATCATATTCCAATATATCATTACATGATAAATCAAATTATGGTAAAACATATGTTCCCAATTTATAAAAACCCATAATTACCTAAAAATAAAGGATCATATGAAATATAAAATTACCTAGACCTTTAAAATTATGTCCATAAAAAATAATATTTTTTACATTGAATAACATTTCATTTCTTCTGACAATATAAGAATTACATATAACTCAATCTCAATAAAATTATCCCAATGTACTACAACCATAAATTGGGTACTAATATATATAAACATTTCATCATCCTTAAATCCACCATAACTATTGAATCCATTATATGTATAATTCATAATCATTCAATGTTATTTGTAATTCAGTTATTATACATTGCCACTTAATTTCATAAAAATGTATTTCTACAATTAGTAGATATGAATTATATCCTCGCTATTCATGAATATTAATCCAATCATGTTTCATTTTATATGGATAAGAAAAATATGTCATTAATTGAATCCAGATTAGTGGATCTTTTTCATATTCCATAAATCTTTTGGCATGTTTCCAAACATTTAAAGTGTAAACATTAATTCCACTTCTAGAATTTCACTTTTCCTAAGAGATGGAACTTTTCATATATTAAACTCATATTAAAAAGATACCTTGACCCATAAAATTTTAATAGGAATAGGTAGGTGTTGGGTAACTCGGAAAATTTCATGTAGGTGATTTGAATACTCATGAAGCTTCCAAAATCATTTGAATAATATTTCTCAATAATTATTATGGTAAAATAATCATGGGGGGAAATTGTGGTTCATGATCTATTTCATTCCCTAATTAAAAAAAGTCATTAATCTTTTGAAAGTAACATCACTTAAAAAATGAATTATTTAAAAAACAGTAAAGGGGGAAGATAAAATTTTATAGTACTCTATTCCATCATCCCTTTATATCGTAGTTGATTTATGTTTTATCCAATATACCTAAAATAACAAAAACATACCAATGTTTCTATATGATCATAAGACTTTTTGTTATAAAGGATCATTAACCAATGCTTAGTTAACATCCTAACCTTTATAGTTATCAAATATCTGATTTGATACATATTATAGAAGAACTGCACTTCAACATTACATATTCAAGTAAACATATGATATAATTAAATTTTCTTTTATCCCCAGAGATATAGTAGGTTTGGAGTACTAGGTGAATAGTTTATAATTCACACATAACAACCCGTAATCATAGACATTGGATACTACTAAAATAGTATCCATAAAAATGTATTTAAAAATAAAACAATAATTATTTTAATGAAATATCTTCAAAACATTCGGATTTTATTCTTATTTTATATTACCCAAAATTAAAAACATTGAAAAAAATTAAAATTGGGATGATAAAAAAATTGTAGTGATGGAAATAAAAAACATCATTATTTCATGAATACTTATAAACACGTGAAATATATAATTATAACCATTAAAATTAACATATACGTCTTGAAAACATGATATTTTTATAAAACATAGAAAGGAAAAAAACCCTATTTGGGTAACCTGGGGAATCATTTTCTTACCACACAAACATATTATTATAACTATCATGGAAAAAATTTCATTTTTAACCATCACAGCTGCATTATTATTTAATGCTCATGACTGCCTTATTATGTGACTATTGTAGTTACACATGGAATAACCATTACAATCATTATCAAACAAACCAAATTATTTGGAGGGTTTTCCCAGACCCTCAGATATTTAGTTTATAATATAACCACATATCAACATAAACATTTCCCAATAAATATAAAAATTTAACAAATCATGAATACTTACATCATATAAACATTTCTTGAGGGAAATCACTTAATTAAAAGAAATAATGCATACAAAAGAAAACGAAAACACTTTCTATGAATATAACAATGAAATATTTTAATGGATTAATAAAAATATTACTGATTCATGAAAATAGGAAATTCATATCATTCCTTATATGTTAATAAGAACCATTCATTTTTTTTTGAAAAAAGTGATATTAATGAGGATTTTAAAAGGGAATTCCCTTACATAAAACCTGAAAAATGTCCATTTATGAAATTATTTGAGAGAAATATAAAAATTCCTATCTTCAAACAATCATTTACATATAAATAAATTCACAAATTACATTTTGAAAACATGTTCATAACCATAAAATATTTAGTAGAATAAATCATTAAATGAAATAATATAATATTTTAGTTAAAGAGGCACTTAACTCATGTTTTAATTCTTCAAAAACCATTAAATAATAATGTATAATTATCGATATAGTGTTATTATATTTTTCTAGAACTATATTAAAATTTTTATACCTTATATGATCTTATTATACAATATATTCACCGATTTATTAATAATATTCTATTATTCCAGCTGTTTCAGATGTGTTCATTTCATGGTTTCATTGTCAGTGTATTATGTATTTTCTTGTCAAATGAAAATAATACTATATATTAGATATAATATATGTTGGTCGGAGTAGTTTACTCAATATGGGTGTAATACCCTGACCCCATTTACCCAGAGTCGATGCATTTTTACAAAACATTGGCATGATTACAAGGAATCAAGTCCCGAAGGACCGATCTTTTTAGCGGTCTTGGAAAATATATTACACACAAGAATATTACATTAAACATTATTACATAAAAAACAACATAAATAATCCGTTATGAATGCCATTACTCCCTTGGATTTACCCTGTATATCAATCACAATACACTTCTTTGAATCCTGGAAAAAAATTAAACATAGAAAGGGGTGAGCTCAGATTCTCAGTAAGGATAACAATATACGAGAAACATTCATAAATAAGCATAAATATTTGAGGCAATGTATAACTAAAAAAAATCCTTTTAAACTTGAACTTCAATATAATATGACAAAAATAAAATGAAATAATACCATTTATTTATTCACATTGATATTCTACTAGTCGAATAATCACATGAAATATCAATAACCACTTTCATAATGATGGAATTCAAAATCCCAAACTATCATAACCACATAGTCAAGGCCTCGTGCCAAGACTAAAAATAAGATTTTGTCAAGGCCTTGTGCCAAGAAACAATTTTGTTTCATGAGACCTACAGATGCATTGAGGAGCTATAGCGGGCTCCACCCTTAACTTACTAAGTCCAATGCATTCCTCATATGAACAGGTATAAACATAACATAAACATTCGTATTAAAACTAGCATACGAAATGTCAATACTTTCTCCATAAACCATGAATGGTATAAAAATAACACATCCTTAGTCAAACATGTCACAAAACCATCAATATAATATGGAATTTTTGTATCATAATAAATCTACTTCAAATAAGCTGAAAATCCATCAAAGGATGTTGATATAGATGAAATCAAAACTATTTGAGAGAAATATCTCTTTTTTTATATCATTGAAAAACACACCATTATAAAGGAAGTAATTTAAAAGATATTTTTTAATTAAAGTGTCTCATACCACTTTGATTCTTTTGAAAAGAATTATCATTTCAAAACATTCTTGTCCATATAAATAAATCCTTAACATCATTTTGAAAACATGGACATTAATTAAAAATATTTAGAAAGATAAATCTTTAAAAAAATTAAAATTATGATCATGATAAAGTTTCCCTTTTAGAAATCCTTAAAATATTCATTTTGGAATCATTTTTATAAAATATGGGTATTTATGAAAAGTATGTCCAATTAAATACTTACACATAAAAAATCTCGGATAACAATGAGATTGAGGAATTAACCTTTACCAATTTGGTAACTTACGAAACATACACCACATGAAAGGAGTATCAAACAATTAATATGTAAATAAACATAAATTAAAGTGTATTACACAATGAATATAATTATGGGCAGTACAAACAACACACAAAAGGTAATTAGTGGCAATATGTCATGAATCTCACGGGAATAAGGAGTGAGATGAAAACCCCTTACCTTGTATTTTTCCTTGGTCGAGGGTAGGTTAACCTCTGGTATAATACATAAATAATTGTTATTAAATTATACCAGAATCATATACATAAATATGATATCATATATGATCTTTTAATATTTCCTTCTTAATAATATTTTAGTACTATCTTCGTTTTGAGTGTTAACTTACTCGTTTTCTTTTATATGTTTTTTTACATAAGACGTGTTTGTTATGTATAGATTTTATTTTATTCATATACAGAGTGATATCAGGTCTGTAAAAATTATTTTTCATAATCAAATGATAGTTATACATGAATGTATATGATGGGGAATGAATCTCATCGAGTTCATGGAGACGGTAGTCCGTACGTACGCACGAACGCTACGTCAATTTCATTTTTCATTTAAAAAGAATCAAAAAAATGATACGTTGGTATATTATTATTCAAGTATAATATAATATCTTATATGTGTTACTTATTTTCATTAACTTCTTCCTTTATATGTTCCATGTATGGTATGAATGAGTCATATCACATTGAGGGGGCGGTAGTTCGCACTTCCTCAAATGAAATTAGCGTATATATATATATTCAACATGAAAATAATAATAGTATTCAATAAAATGGAATTACAGAAGCTTATATATAAAATAAGTATCATTAATATCATATTTAATTATAGTTCCATCATAATGTCCACCATGAGAGGTGGTAGGAGATAATTGAACAATCATCGTTTCGTGAGGAATTTGGTTGCCATCAACACAAACATTATGTTCTACACCCATTAGATGGAGGAATATGTAAGTGTAGTTCGAATAAATCTCATAACAATATCCTATTATATTTAGGATAATGGTTTGACACAGAAGGAAATAATATGAAGAGTTTAGGGATTGGTGAAGTTATATAAAAGGTAAGAATCTAAGAGAAATTGTTACCTTTAATTTGGGTAACTCCTTTTAGTTTGATCCAAAGTAATCTTGAAGTGCCTTATGCCCAAGGTAAGGCTTCTAGGAGAAGGATAGGGACATAGGGAGCTTAATTGGGCATAGTTTGGACGATCCAAAAGGCTTGAGTGGTGTGAGTAATTGGTTAGATGTGGAGTCCTTTTATAAGGGGGAGGATGGGCCCTTTAAGAAAAACATAAGTATTATTTTATAATAAAATCATATTCGGTTTATAATGGCTCCAAAGTAGATTATTAAAAGTATATGGTGGGAATAGGTCGAAGAAAAATCATCCAATAGGTTTAAGACAGGTTTTGGTCACTTTATTAACCTTATCTTTTTGTTTTAACTCTAAGTTGATTAGTTTGACACTTATCACGCCACTTTGTATTTTTATATTATAAAGTAAATAAACCTACTATATACTTCCAAGAGACCCCCAAGTGGTCCATTAATGATACACCTACCATTATATAAGTCCTTTGGCCGAAGATTAGAATTTTAGGAATAGAATATTAATTAATAATATAATATTTAAAAAAACTCTTTTATGTCAATTTTGACAATATTAAATAATTGATTTTTGTTAAATCCATTAAAACAATATCAATCCGATTAAAATTCATTTAAGCAATAATAACAAGTAATATTAACCCATAAAATTCATGGATGTCATCAAAACTTTCAAATTATAATTATTTTAACTTTTATAATACCAATTATTTGATTATATTATTATTAAAGAAAATACAGCATCATTATTGTTTCATAAATAAATTTAATTATTCAATGTCTAAAATTTATAAATAAAATACCATTTTTTAGGAAATCACTTAAGATTTATAATTAATATTTATAGTGTAAAATATAACATATATAACCCTATGTAAAAAATTTTTTTCTAAAAGATAAATGCTTATGTCATTTTTGAATTTACTTTAACTTAATCAATATCAAGTGTCATTATCCCTTACAAGTTGATCTACGAGGTCCCAAAATCGACATAAAGATGACCATGATCGGACATGTATCAACCAATAGAGTTAGGACACGTCTTATGGTAATATATTATTATAATAATATTATTTCATTACCCTTATTTACTGGATTTACCCTTTAACCATGGTAAATAAAATATTTACCGTAATAATTATTAAAAATGTCTAAATATAAAAGTTACCTATTTACACAATTTGTAACTCATTATTATAAATATTGAATATATTTTTATAAATTCAAAACACAGAAGTGGTAGAAATTAATTTAAAATTATTTCTCGTTGTCGAAACAAATAACGTGTTTTTAACAAATAATAAATATCAAAAGATTGACACTATCATATGTCCAGTTTAAATATAAAATTATTTCCGATGACAAAAATTGGATTCAATGATAAAATTATAATCTAATTATACTTTAAATTTACTCAAATTCATAGTTTATCACTATTAATTATTTCGATTAAAAAAGTTGTTTTTAATTAAATTTTAGTAATTTTCACTATTAATTAAAATATGAATGTTATCAGAAAAGTACCAAAATTCCACCATAAGCTAATTTAGATATTTTGAATCAAAAAATGAAGTCTATTTTAAAAATTTCAAAACTTATATGATTCATTTATTAATTTAATGTTAATTCTTGCTGTCAAAACCAAAAGTCGTATTTTTATGAAATAATAACTATCAAAATCTTGACACTTGTTTATTCCAAATTTCAAAGTGAAATTGCATAAAATGACCATAATTGGATTAAATGTTAAAAATATAACCTATTTATACTTATAATCCATTAAAAATTTTATTTTAACAAAATAAATTATTTTGATTTAAAAAGTTGTTTTCAGTTAAAATACAGTATTTTTTCACTATTCACTCAAATATGATAGTTATCAGAAAAACACCAAAACATTATCAAAACTAAATTTTTATGTCCTGATTCTAAATAAGAATATTATTTTGTAAAATTGAATATATAATAGTTTCAATTATTGTATTTAAAGGGCTTCTCCATTAAAAGGCGGTTAAATTGCATTTTTTTAATAATACTTCTTTTATCTAAAAAATGTATTTGTTCTAAAATTATGTCTAAGAAACTCATAATATGGATTCTAAAATTATAAGGATTGAATATAGTTCAATATTCAGTTAATACTATTCATAACTTATTTTGAACGGCTTGGTTGGTAAGTCATAGTGCCTAGAACTCGGTGTTGCGTGTAGTGTAATTTATTGAATTTCTTTGAAGAAATAACGTACTAAGAAATTTGTGGGTGTTAAATTCTTCCCACCTTTAATAAATTGTGTCCTCACAATTTGATAATATTTTTAGAAAATAAGAGGTTGAAAATAGAAAATACCTTTGGGAAAACCCACATCAAAAATTAGTTTAATAAAATTTAGTCTTAATAAGACGAAAAGTGAAATGAAAGTGTCACCACCAAATTATGATCTCGAATAGAAGAACATTGGTATAAATTAGAGACATATAATTGGATGAAAAACATAAATATTTATAGGTATTGATTGAGGTCATCAATCACAAAAAAGTGTAAAATTGAGGGCCTTAAATTCATCAATCTATGAGGATTTAAAATATCATTGGTTCAACAAAACATATGGTATTAGGATAATATATTTTATTGTTCTACTATCCTTTCACTAAAGTATAAGAATTAATTTCATCATATAATAAGAGAATAACGAAAATATATACTTGATAAGTAGAGTCTCATCCTTTAACTAATTTATACCACAAACTCCTCTTTCACTCTAAAAGATAGTAGAACATAAAAATAATATTCTATTTATCCTATTCGTATAGGGTTAAAATAATATGAATTTATCATTTATCTACTAGGATTTTTTAAAATAAAGACTACATTATTCAATCCAGGATGTCACTTGGTTCAGTGGTAGGTGATACACAGTTTTCGCCCTTCTGTTGAGTGTTAAAGTCTCGCAGCCTTACCAGACGCGACGGTTGTCGCCCAACCTCCGGGTTGTCCTTTTATGGCAATCCAAAAATAATCTCAAACTAGAATTATCCAAAATACATCTGTCCAAACTCACAGTCCAAAATTTATAAGGAAGTCAAACATAATGAAGATCAATTTTCCACGTAATAACATGTGAAGATCATCATCATGTATTCTTTTAAAACACTGCAACATCCTAAATTACCATAAAACCTTATTGAATACATTCATGATCCCTTATTCTTTATAGAATATCGGATCTTATCCTTCTATCCAAAAAATTTTGTAAACTCAAATAATGATGGAATATCATTAATCATTTTCATGGTAGTCAATAATATCCAATATAATTTATCCAAATCAATCATGTATTATTCCAAACTAACTACCTCGGTATCAGAACCATATTATGGTTTATCTTTCTCTCAACCATATTTTTTCCAAAAACTTAACATGCTATTGAGTCACTTTTCTTCATTCCACACAATCTCAAGTCCTTAGTGAAATAGTACATGGGTACAATTCTTATATACTCCAAAATTATTATAAACAGTACATCATTGATACAACACTCAAGTGACATAATTTTTTAATAACAACATAAGAACTCTAATCCTTCCTTCTCATCTGTGGTTGTATCATAACATGTTTATTATCTAATAGCATCATTTGGGGCATACTCTTATGATTTGGAAATTGGTTCACGTAGTGTCTCAACTCATTGTAGACAATGTATTCTACATTTGAAACCTTTTTCTTACCCTTGTAGTCACGTACATGGTGTCATTTTTCTCCACACTTATAACAAACTCCCATTCCCTGCAGGCAAGTTCCAGGGTGTTTTTCCCATAGTTTTCACATAAGGGAAAATTCTTATTTTCCCTCTTCCCTTTATCCATATTTCTCTCTTCTATCCTTTTATTATCTTGCATCCCTTCAAAGCCATAGGACTCAGAGAATTATTTACTTATCATATTAACACTTGATCATATTTCTTCGTATGTTGAGAATAAATGGGCGAGTATTTACCTTATAAATTTTGGCTTAATACTATGAAAGATATGATCCTTCATACTCTTTGGATCATACGTATTGCTGGAGTTCACATTCCATCTACTGGGTGCCATTTCAATACAATATCATAAACTCGGTCAATTTATGAATTACAATAATTCCAAACATGTAAAATAACTAATATAAATTGAACGGTTTGTGGATATAATCCATAATCATAAGGATGATTTCATTAAGGAAGTATATACTCATAAACCCATCATAATGATTTGTAAAGAAAATGAGAATTATCCTATGAATATCCCCCGGGAGTGTCGTAACCAAGAGTGCAGTAAGGCACATTGTCGTGCACCAGTTCCTTTTCGAGTCTAATTCAAAGCAATGTTTTCTAGTTTTACCCATAGGTACATCTGTTCCAGAGCCGCCTCTACTGCTCGTATCTAGACAGGGATGTATTTTCTTGGAAAACACTAAAATTTTCTACATTACCAAAATTCTAGGAATTTTTTCTATACTAGTCCTCAAAGTAAATCTTATGTCTATGTTCTCTAATCAGATTTTATCAAAATCTAGCTTCCAATGTTATTGCTAAACTTCCTCTGATACTAAGTGTAATGCCCCGACACCAGTTACCCAGAGTTGGTTCATTATTACATAACATTGGCATGATTACAAGGAATCAAGTCCTAAAGGATAGATTTGTTTAGCAGTCTTGGAAAATAGATTACATACATGAATGTCATATTACACTTTATAACATACAAAACAGCATAAATAATCCTTACGAATGCCATTATTCCTTTGTATTTACCCTGCATATCAATACCAATACACTTCTTGGAATCTTGGGAAAAATAAAACATAGAAAGGGGTGAGCTCAGATGCTCGTTAAGGATAACAATATACAAAAAACTTTCATAAATAAGAATAAACATTTAAGTAAATGTATAACTAAAACAAAAGCCTTTTAAACATGAACTTTTGCATAATATGGCAAAAATACAATGAAATAATTTTGTTTACTTATTCACCTGGATATTCTACTAGTCGAATAATCAAATGCAATATCAACAACCACTTTCATAATGATGGAATGCATAATGCCAATCTATCATAACCACATAGTCAAGGCCTCGTTCCAAGACTACAAATATGATTTTTTCAAGGCCTTATTACAAGACACTATTTTGCCTCATGAGACCTACTGATGCATCAAGGAGCTATAGTGGGCTCCACCTATCAATTACTAAGTCCAATGCATTCCTCATTCGTACAGGTTTAAACATAACATAAACATTCATATTAAAACTAGCATTCTAAATATCAATACTTTCTTCATAAACCATGAATGGTATAAAAATAACACATCCACAGTCAAACATGTCACAAAACCGTATATACAATATAGAATTTTTGTATAATAATAAATCTACTTCAAATAATCATAAAATCCATCAAAGGATGTTGACATAGATGAAATCAAAACTATTTGAGAGAAATATATCTTTTTTTAAATCATTGAAAAGTCACACCTTTATAAAGGAAGTAATTTAAAAGAGATTTTTGAATCAAAGTGTCACATTCCACTTTGAAACTTTTGAATAGATTTATCATTTCAAAACCTTCATGTCCATATAAATATTTCCTTAAAATCATTTTGAAAACATGGACATTAATTAAAAAGATTTAAAATGATAAATCCTTAAAATATTTAAAATTATGATCTTCATAAAGATTAAGTTTTAAAAAACCTTAAAATATTCATTTTGGAATCATTTTTATAAAATATGGGTATTTATGATATGTATGTCCCATTAAATACTTACACATTAACAATCTCGGATAACAATGAGATTGAGGAATTAACCATTACCAATTTGGTAACATACGAAACATACACCCAATGAAAAGGAGTATCATACAATGAATATGTAAATACACATAAATTAAATTGTATTACACAATGAATACAATTATGGGCAGTACATACACCACAAAAAAGGTAATTTGTGGCAATATGGCATGAATCTCATGGGAATAAGGAGTAAGATGAAAACCCCTTACCTTGTCTTTTTCCTTAGTCAAGGGTATGTTAACCTCCTGTATAATAGTTAAATAATTGTTATTATGTTATACAAGAATAATATACATAAATATGATATCATATATGATCTATTAATATTTCCATGTTGATAATATTTTAGAATTATCCTCGTTTCAAGTGTTAACATAGTCGATTTCTTTTATATGTTTTGTTACATAAGACATGTTTGTTATGTATAGGTTATATTTTATTCATATAAAAAATGATATGAAGTCCTTAAACATTATTTTTAATCATAAAATGAGAATTATACTTGAAGGGATACGATGGGAAAGAATATCATTGCGTTCATGAAGATGGTAGTCCGTACATACGCACGAACGCTACTGCCATTTCATTTTTCATTTAAATGAAATCAAAAACAAATTATACATAGGTGTAATATTATTCCAGTGTAATATAGTAACTTATATGTGTTACTTATGTTCATTAACACCTTCCTTTATATGTTCCATGTATGGTATGAACGAGTCATATCACTTTAAGGGGGTAGTAGTCCGCACTTCCTCAAATGAAATTATCGTATATATATACAACATGAAACGAATATTGGTATTCAATAAAATGGAATAACATAAGCTTATATATAAAATAAATATCATTAATATCATATTTAATTATAGTGTCATCAAAATGGCCACTATGAGAGGCGGTAGGAGATAATTGAACAATAAAAGTTTCTAGAGGCGTTTGGTTGCCATCCACAAAAACATTATGTTCTTCACCCATTAGATGGAGGTGTGTGTATGTGAAGTTATAATAAATCTCATAAAAAATACTAGTATATTTAGGATACTGGTTTTGTTACAAAATAAAATAATAAGAAGAGTTTATGGGATGGAGAAGTAAAATAAAATAAGAGAAGCTAAGAGAAATCGTTACCTTTAATTTGGGTAACTCGCTTTAGATTAAACCAAAGGACTCATGAAGTGCCTTATGCCAAAGGTAAGGCTTATAGTAGGACTATAGGGATATAGGGAGATTATTTGGTCAGAGTTTAGATGAGCCAAAAGGCTTTAGAGGTGTGAGGAATTGGTATAAAGTGGTGTCCTTTTATAATGGGGAGGAGGGGATCTTTAGGAAAAACATAATGTATTATTTTATAATAAAATAATATTCTGTTTATAATGGCTCCAAAGTGTATTATTCAAAGTATATGATGGGGATAGGTCTAAAACAACTCAACTAATATGTATTATACAGGTTTGGGTCACTTTATTAACCTTATCTTTTTGTTTTAACTCTTAGTTAATCAGTTTGACACTTACCATGTCACTTTGTATTTTTATATTATATAGTAAATAAAAATACTATAGACTTCAAAGAGACCCCCAAGTGGTCCATTAATAATACACCTACAATTATATAAGTGCTTTTTCCAAACCTTATAATTTTAGAAATATAATATAAATTAATAATATAATATTTGTTTTAAAAACTCATTTATGTCAAATTTGACACTATTCAATATTTGATTTTTTTAAAGCCTTAAAAACGTTATTAATTCGAATAAAATTCATTTATGTAATAATAACAAGTAATATTAACCAATAAAATTCGTGGATGTCATCAAAACATTCAAATTATAATTATTTTAACTTTTATAATACCAATTACATGATTCCTTTATTATTATGTAAAATACTACATCATTATTGTGTGATAAATAAATTTAAGTATTAAATGTGTAAAAATTATAAATAAAAAAAATTATGTAGAAACTATTTTTATCTTTCTAATTCATATTTATAGTCTAAAATACAACATATATTACCATATGTAAAAATTGTTTTTCTAAAAGATATATGCTTATGTCATTTTTGTATTTACTTTAACTTAATTAATATAAAGTGTAATTATCACATATAAGTGAATAAATGAGGCCCCAAAATCGACTCAAAGATGCCCATGGTCAGACATGTATCAGAACATAGGGTTAATACACGTTTTAGGGTAATTTATTATTATTATAATATTATTATTTTACCCTTATTTACCAGATTTTCCCATTAAACATGGAAAATAAAATATTTACCAAAGTAATTATTCAAAATATCTAAAAATAACAGTTACCTATTTACAAAATTTTGACCGTAAGATTATAAATATGGAATCCATTTTTCTAAATTAAAATCACAAAAGTTTCAGAAATTAATTTCAAATTATTTCCCGTTGTCGAAACAAAAAGCGTGTTTTTAACAAATAATAACTATCAAAAGATTGACACTTTCTTATGTCCAATTTAAATATGAAATTGTGTCTAATGACAACATTGGATTAAATGGTAAAATTATAATCTAATTATACTTTAAAATCACTCAAATTCATAATTTATCACTCTTAATTATTTATATTAAAAAAGTTGTTTTTATTTATAATTTAGTAATTTTCACAATTCATCAAAATATGAAAGTTATCAGAAAAGTACCAAAATTTCACTCTAAGATAATTTCAATATTTAGAATCCAAAAATTAATTCTATTTTACCAAATTCAAAACATATAAGTTTCATTTATTTATTTAAAATCAATTCCCTCTATCAAAACCAAAATGTGTATTTTTACGAAATAATAACTTTCAAAAGTTTTACACTTGTTTGTATCCAATTTCAAAGTGAAATTACTTATAATGACCATCATTGTATTAAATGGTAAACATATATTCTATTTATACTTAAAAACCATTAAAATTTATAATTTAACAATATAAATTATTTTGATTTGAAAAGTTGTTTTCAGTTAAAATATAGTATATTTCACTATTCACTCAAATATAAAAGTTATCAGAAAAACACCAAAACATTATCAAAACTAAATTCATATTTCCCGATTATAAATTATAAGTTTATTTTGTCAAATTGAATATATAAATTTTTCAAATATTGGATTTAAAAAGGCTTCTCCATTAAAAGGTGGTTAAATTGTATTTTTTGAAAAATACTTCTTTTATCTAAAAAATGTATTTGTTCTTAAATTATGTCTAAGAAACTCATAATATGGATTATAAAATTATAATTATTATATATAGTTAAATATTCAGTTTATACTATTCATAACCATTTTTTAACAGCTTGTTTGGTAAGTCATGGTGCACTAGAACTCGGTGTTGTGTGTAGTGTAAATTGTTGAATTATATTGAAGAAATAACGTACTATGAAATCTTCGAGTCTTACAATGGGAGGGGTGAATTGAGTAACTATAAAAATTTATATTTAAATAATATTATTTTCAAATGAAATGGTTTCCCCAAAAATAGATATAGCATAGATAATCAAGGTTATATTTTATTAAGAGTTTGACTTTTTAAACAACTTCGTAGAAGATTGATAAATTCTCAGTAATTTTAATTTGTATTATTAATATTACTTTTGAAGTTATCGTACTATAAAAAATCAGTTATAACTTCTTTCTAAGACTAACAATAAAAGTGAATTTAGTTTTTTATTGATTATGCAATAAAGTAGTAAAACAGTGGAGAATAAATTTAAACAGCACAGCGGATATGAAACAAGTAGTTCAGTCTCAAGCTGAGACCTAATCAACTCCACTTGGTGATCACCTCCCACCAAGCAGTTTATATAAATAAACGTTAATCCACACCCTAGATCGGGGTTAATTATAATACACAGACTATCCAGGTCACACATGGACCTCTTCCATAGTTTCCGTGTGTAAAAATAATAATAAATATGACACATAGGGACCACTTCCACAATTTTTGTTGGTAAACAAAAGTATAATGTGTTTGGTGTATGGATTTATAAATCCATCAGTTTAGGTCAGGAGTTAGTGTGTGTATAGAATATATAGAGTACACACACTTCTCAAAAAGTAAGTAAATGAATCACTTAGAGAGAGTGTATATATGATTTTAGAATTCTATAGTGATTTTAAATGCATCATTATACTCCTTTAATTAAACTGAAATGCTTATAAGTCCTTCTCTGGTTTTTGTCTTGAAAAATAGAGTGTCGCAATTCATCTTGTGTTCTTCACATGTTTTGATAATTTGAATATGTTCTCTAGATTCCAGTGTACTTTGTATGGTCTTTAAAAGATTCAGATTGCATGCATTCGACAATGATTTATTTGAAAATCTTGTGATGTGTTCTTCACGGGTGTGGTCACACGCTTGTATTTCGTTCAGTATCGCGCTTGTTCATTCTTAGGCACACTTCACTATTTATCTTTGAATGCATGAGTTTTAGCCGATAGGTTCCATGTTCTTCGTACCTCGTAACTCATACTACATCTACAAAGAAGCATTAATTATTTCAATGCATTAAAGTCATAAAACTTGACAGTTAAAATTTAAATTAAAAGAGGAAAAAAATAGTTTAAGAAAAGGTGTCACGGTGTGTTATGAAAATGGTGTCTCCTTCACATGGTGTCTGAGTGTCACGTTGTCTGATTATCATGGTGTTTTGTTCATGGTGTCTTGCTTCATGGTGTATTGATTCACGGTGTCTTGCTTCACGGTGTCTGGCATACGGTGTCTAGATTACGGTGTCTGGATTATGGTGTCTGGCTGATGGTGTCTAGCTTATGGTGTCTGGCATCATGGTGTATGGCTTACGGTGTCTGGTGTACGGTGTCTGGATTATGGTGTTTTGCTTACGGTGTCTAGATTACGGTGTCTGGCATCACTGTGTCTGGCTTCATGGTGTATGGCTTCACGGTTTCTGGCCTACGGTGTCTTGTACTTAAGCAAACAAATGTGTTCAGACTTAAAATAATGATATGCAAGAAATGGATTGAGCTGAACCATTATAAACCATGAGAGAACTTGAAACATAAATACACATGATTGGATATAATTTATAGGAGTTAACTAGGATGAATAATATTTGTGATCATTAATGAGACTTGTGATCATTAAAACATGATTAATACATGAAGAGTCCAACAATCTACCCCTTTTTGATGATCACAGTTCATGTACAGTTAAAGTGTAAATTTGATGCTACTATAGAGAAAATAACCTATAGAAACTTATCCCCCTTTTTGGATAATCAAAAATTTGTAAGAAGATAGGGTAAACATTGCACATTCCATTAATAGTAAACAAGGATTAGTACAAAATAACAGTGAAATACAAAAAAAAATTGCATCCCCATCTTAAAAAAGTAATCATTAGTCTTCTTTAGGGACTGACCTTTTCTTTTCCTTTATCAGCTGCAGAAGAGGAAGCCATAAGGATAGTGGTTGATGAAGAAGAATGATTATTCAAGGTAGATAAAGATGGTAACATGAGACCTTCAAAGACTGAGGGAGCCAAGGTAGGAGCCGTAGAAGATCTAGGCAGTTGCTGATCAAGTATCACAGGCCTGATCTAACTGAGATCTTGGCCAACGGACATGGTAGTTGAGGCTCAGGCAGATGTGAATGTATGCAGCTCAGGTCTGAGAGGTGTAGTTACTGGAGAAACAATTGGCATACTATGGATAATAAGATAAGGTCTCGGGAGTTAGATGATGTCTGTAATAATCTCTAGACCATACTACATGGCTTTTTCAAAGACAACATTGTTTTCCATGAACCTGTCCAAAAATCGGGTAAACTCGGTTAGCTTCTGGACTTGGGTTTTAAAATATTAAGTCACATGAGGAATGTTCATATTCTCTACAAGGTAGTTGAAGTGGTTTGTCATATCAGTCTTGAAGAAAATTTAGTTGAAATAGACATCCACTTTCATAGAAATATTCCATTGGGAATCATTTGCAATATTGGTGTGAATTTGTACAAGATCAAGAACTCTATCACTATTCTTGAAAACTTCAGAGAAAGAAGAGACATTAATGAAACTGAAAGCATTTTGAAGCTCTTCTTTGACTATAGATCTGATCAATGTACTATCCAAGGAAGGTGTAAATGATTTACCAGATGTATTAGAAGCTTTGATGGTTGTGGGCAAAGATTTGAGCTTATTTAGTACCTTTTGAAGCCAACCAGTGAACTTATCATTGAGTTGATTAAGGTTCACCACAAGATCTCCCATGTCATTCCACATCTGTTTGTACCTTTCCACAATCTTTTCATTGATGGATGCTAGATAAGGGTGAATATGAGACACAATAACTAGAGAGATTTATGAAATAGTGGGTGTTAGAGGAGCAGTAGCAGGCTCTGATCTTGAATGTATCTCTATCTTCATGTCTTCAACCATGCTTCTTAGGGTTGCACCTTCATTACTGAGCAACTTATTTTCAACTAGTACTTCTTGAATATCATGGAGAATCTTAGATTTTATTTTCCAAATGATATTTTACAATAATAGTGAGGCAACTCTATCACTTAGATTTTTCACAGGAAGAGGCTGGGAGTTCAAAAGTTTCTCAACTCTAGATAAGAGAGTATCTCCAAAATCCATCAGATCATCCTTACTAAAAATTGAATGATGTTTAGATAAAGGTTCAGGTGTAGGAGTTGGTACAGAGTTAGGTTCAGGTTCAGATTCCCTCTCAGGTGCAAAGTTTGTGAACGATTTCAACTGAAATATGAAAGAGAGATCATGCCTGGTTGTAGTAACCTGCTGAGACTCATTCACATCATAGAAACTAAGAAATTTGTATAGAGTGTCCACAGGACTTGACTCAGTTGCATGTGAGGCTTCATCAGGCTCATGATTTGGGGTTTTCCCCCTCAACTTGTGCCTCCTTCTCAGGACTGAGAGGCTTAGGAGCTTGGTCTATATCCATAGACTCAGCTCCAAGTTCTTCATTCATTTCTTGTTCAGCCAGTTGAAAGGCCATCTCCATCCTCTCTTCAGAAAATGGTATAATTTTAGGAATATATTGTTCCACATGGAGTTTTCGAAATTCGCTTCTTGCACAACAGGGAGTTCTTCTAGATTCACTTCTTGCATAACAGGGAGTACTTCTAGATTCGATTCTTGGACAATGGAGAATTCTTCTACTATAGGCTCTTCCATGTCATGCGGCTCAGATTCTGTGGCAAATGATTCATTTTCATCTTCGGGTTGGATTTCTAGATTGAAATCATTTCTAGTGGTAGGAGCTTCTTCAAAAACAACATGAGGAACAATATTCCTTTCTTCCTCAACAATAACTGCTTCTTTATTAGGTACTTCAGCTTCAACTTATTCTTCCTTTAAATACTCAACAAGTACATCTGGTTCTAAACTAGGATTAGAAAAGTCTTTCGATCATGATGGATAAACCATAGGATTAAACTTCTCATAAACCTTATCATTATCTTCCACCCACTCCTTTTTCCAAGTATTCCAGCTTATATTCATTCTTTTTATGGTGGCTTTAGAGAGACAGTACTCACAGACCATAAACACTTTTTCATTAGGTCCAACCATGCCTTTTGCAACAAGCATGGCTGATATCATCTGAGAGTAGAATAGAGAAGTGGACTTGGATGTAACCTTGACCAATTCACACATATGGTGAATGATGTACTTGCACAGGTTGATCTTGTGTCCATTTTTCATAAGATGAATCAAAAACACATCTTGATACATTAACACAGAAAAATCACCTTTCTTGGACTAACAATATTTTGAACCAACATTAAAAGAAGTCTTATTTCTACATCTATTTCAGCAGTGATGGACCTTCTTTTGGTGCCATTTCTAGTTAGGATTTTTAGAGGATCTTCAAGATCAAAGAAAAAAGTTGAAGGAGGAGGTTCTCTCTAATAATATTCAAATATACCTTCATGAGGTATCCAAAGTCATGAAGCCCATAACCTCAAAGATAAGGATCATATTTGGCCATTAATCCAGCTCCTCACAACATAAATTTCACCAGAATCAAAAGAGAATTGTATGGACTGGTAGAACTAAGCTACTAACCTAGTATAGAATGGTCTACTCTTCCATGAGAACCATTCTAACCAGCCTTGTTCTTTTAACACATTCAAGACTAGATATTTTCTAGATAGAAGCCATTTGGGTAAAATTTCTTTCTTAGGTACAACACTTCGATTTACTAGATTCGGATTTAATGGTCCTTTAGGAGTTAGCTTAGGTGAAATCATGTTCTTCTTTGGGTTGTGCTTCTCAAGTGTGGATGATGATAGACGTTTCATTCATGGCATCTACTTGGGGTTCAAAAGGGAGAGAGAGAAATGGGGTTACAAGGTGGAAAGGGTTCAAAACGAGAGAAAGTCTGAGTGAATAACCAAGTAAAACGTTTTGTTTTATCATTTAGGAATGCCAATAGTCACAAAAATAAAAACATGGGAAAGTAAAATAGGTGAAATAAAAATTACCATGATACGGGTTTAATGAAAATCATATAGAATTTTCACGGTGAGACCGTGAATGGTCATTACGGTGAGATAATAAGTGGTCATCAGATTGAGACAGTGAGTGGTCGTCATGATGAGACAGTGAATGGTTGTCACGGTGACACAGTAAGTGAACTTTCCAGTGCGTGTTACGGTGAGACCGTAAATGTCAGACCATAAGTACAGTGTGATAATGGGGAGATATTACACATGAAAGATAGTAACTGAGAAACCATAATCATGAAACAGTAAAGTAAAACATAGTGAAAAAACTTTTGAACAGTAAGACATGTTAGATATCTATTTTAGATTTTTTATTCCAAGATCATGTATAATGTAGTCTATTCTCTCATAATTTAATGGTTTATTGAATATATAAGCAATCTAATATTCAGTACCAATTAATTATAAGGTGATATCACCTTTTTGATAATGATCTCTCAAAAAGTGATGTCTTACGTCAATATGTTTTGTCCTAGAATGTGAAACATGATTTTTTGAGATGTTAATAGCACTTTTGGTTTCACAATTTAATGTTACATTCCTATATTGATATCCATAGTCTAGTAATTTTTGTTTCATCCACAAAATATGTGAACAATAACTACCAGTAGCTTTGTATTCAACTTTTACAGTAGATAATGCTACAGAATTTTGTTTCCTACTACAACAGTATTCTAATGACTTGCCTCAATGGTGGCATGTTCTAGAGGAGCCCTTTCTATCTAACTTATAGCCACTGAAGTTAGCATCAGAATAACTACCTATTTCAAATGATTTCCTTTAGGTTAGAATGGTCCTAGATTGGGTGTATGCTTGAGGTATTTTATAATTCTCTTTACAGAATTTAAGAGATATTCTCTAAGATTTAATTAAATTTGTGAACACATACACACACTAAACATAATGTTCCAAAGGATAGAAGTTATGTAGAGTAAATGTCCAATAATTCCTCTATAAGTGGTTTGATCAACCGATTTTTCATCTTCATCATGATCCAACTTACAGGAGGTACTCATGGGAGTGTCACTACTTTTAGTGATATCCAATCCAAAACGTTTTAGAAGATCTCTAGTGTATTTACATTGAGTTAAAACAATTCCATCATTATTTTTAATGATTTGAAATCCATGATAGAATTTTATTTTTCCCATTAAACTCATTTCAAATTCATTTTGAATCATTTTAGGAAAATCAATACATAATGAATGTTTTGATGATCCAAAAATAATAACATCTATATAGATATGAAGAATTAAAACATCATTTGAAGTTCCTTTTATAAAGAGCGTAGGATCAGCAATTGTTTTTGTAAATCCTTTGGAAATGAGAAAATTACTCAATCTGTCATACCAAGCTCTTGGCGCTTACTTTAAACCATATAAAGCATTTTATAGTTTGAAAATATGATTTGGAAAATGAGGATTTAAAAATATAGGGGGTTGTTCAACAAAGACATCCTCCCCTATATACCCATTTAAGAATTCACTCTTTACAACTGTTTGATATATTTTAAAATTCATATGTGTAACATGAGCATATAGGATTCTGATGGCTTCAAGTCTGGCTACTAGAGAAAAGGTCTCCTCATAGTCGATTCCTTCTTCTTGATTAAAGCCTTGTGCAACTAATCTAGCCTTGTTCCTAACTATATTTCTAGCTTCATCTACCTTATTTCTAAACACCCATTTAGTTCCTATGATGAATTTGTCATTGATTCTTTCAACAAGTTTCCAAACATTGTCTCTTTCAAATTAATTAAGTTCTTCTTCAATATCCATTACCCAAAATTCATAGTTGATGGAATCATCAATGTTTTTAGGTTCAAGTTGTGACAATAAGGGTTGATGTTCAACATCATTTTTATGAGAAGCTCTAGTTTGTGTTCCTTTCTCTATGTCTTCTACAACAACATATAAGGAATATTTTTTAATCGTTAAAACCTTTCTAGAAAAAGAGGGAGTACTGATTTCAAGTTCATAAACAGATTCAAGTTCATTAAGACTTGATTATAGGGAATTTCTGGAATTGGAAGTTTTTACAGATTCTTTCACTATGGAATTTTAGGATTTTTAGTTGATGTTCAGATTTGATACATCATCCACAAGATTTTCTAGGATTCTTCTAGGTTCATGTGGATCAGTTTCATCAAACATGATATGATCATATTCTTCCACAAATTTATTTCTCGTATTGAATACTCTATAAGAATTACTTAATATTTAATAACCTAGTAAAATTCCTTCATCACTTTTGGATGAAAATTTGTCATGATTATCCTTTGGGTTGAGAATAAAGACTTTGCAACCAAAAAGACTTAAGTAATTAACCTTAGGCTTCCTATTGTTCTAGAGTTCATATGGGTTATTTTTGAGAATTGGTATAATCATGACTCTATTGATTATGTAGCATATTGTATTAAGATCTTCAGCCCAAATGTCAATAGGTAAATCATATTCACTAAGCATTGTTCTCGAAATTTCTTGCAGGGTTATATTTCTTCTTTCTACAACACCATTCTACTGTGTTGTTCTAGGGGCATATAAATTGTGACTATAACCATTTTGTGAGAAAAATGATTCAAACTATTGATTTTCAAACTCACGGCCATGATAATTTCTTAAATATTTAATTTTAAGATCACTGATATTTTCTACAGACTTGGAATACATAGTAAAATATGAGCAGGATTCACCTTTGTGAGACATGAAGAAGGTCCAGGTATATCTAGAAAAATCATCTACCAGAACATAAACATAGTGCTTCCCATTTAAAATAGAAACTCTATATGGTCCAAACAAATACATGTGGACCAATTTGAGAGGTTGAGAAGTAGAAACGTATTTCTTTGTTTTGAAAGATATTTTGTGTTGTTTTCCCTTTTGACAAGGATTACATACTTTGTCATGTGGAAACTCACGTTTGGGGAAGTCTTTTACAAGGACTTTTCTAGATAGATTTTTAAGGGAGTGAACATTATAGTGTCCTAGTCTCCTATTCTAGATCCAAGATTCTTTATGAAATACACTTAAGCATGAAACATTTTTAGATGATAAAGAATATAAATTAATAGAATAAACGTTATAATTACCTGATGCGGAAAATACTAATTCATCTTTAGAATTAAAGATATTAAAGCCATCATTTTCAAATTTAACATGATATCCATCATCACATAATTGTGAGATACTAGGTAGATTATATTTTAAGCCATTAACAAACAGTACATTAGAAATTAAAATCGAATCATAGTTACTAATCTAGCCTAATAAAATGATTTTTCCTTTGGCATTGTCACCAAATGTGACATGTACTCCATCTAGTTTTATCAGGTTCTTGAAGCATGAGTAGTCTCATGAAATGTTCCTTGAACATCCATTGTCCACGTACCATATATTTTTGCAGGATCTCTTTAAGAAGATTTCCTATAACATGATCAAGCAAAGACAGGTTTTGGTACCCATACTCATTTGTGTCTAGTAACATTAGAAATAAGTACTTTATAAACCCATATTTGTCTCATAGGTTTCCTATAAGAATTATGTAATGTTTTTTAAAAATAAACTAGATTTGGTCCACAAAAACATGGAACAGTAGAATATGTGTCATGAATTGAGTTATTTGAGTTGTGTCCAGAACTAGGAAGAAAACTATTTTTCCTAGACTTGGAAACAAAATTCGTTCTACCAAGGATTCATTTACCATGATGATAACCAATTCTAGTATTGTATATGGGGAAAAAAATTTCCAAGAATTTGGGTAAGGGTATTTTTCCCATTAGTAAACTTTTATAAGTCACTTTTGAATTTCTCATTATAAAATTTTAATTAATTTCTTTCTTTGAGAAGTTGAGCATTTTTCTTCTTTTCAGTTTTAAGTTTATATTTAACATTAACAGTGAGATCATTTTGTTTCTTCAATGATTTATATTTACCTTTTAATTCGTTGCATGTATCTTCAAGAATGTTTCAATATTTAAACATTTCATCATTAGTCATATTTTCAGAGTCACTGTCCTCTTCAAAATATTATGAATTATTTACAGAAGAGTTCAGTGTTACCTAAAATGTGTTTTTCATAAAACACCTATTGGCATTGTTTTCATGTTCATCATGTGATGTCTTTGAGTTGATTTAACTATCCTCAGAGGCACTCCAGGTTTCTTTCATAGCCTTTTTGTACTTCTTATACTTATCCTCATACTTCTTCTTATACATGATATTTTCACAATCATCATTTATATGTCCTTTACGTTTACATTCATAGCATACAATTTCATTAGTTTTTTCACTTCTTTTCCTGCCCTTTTTCTAGTTTCCTTTTATTTCATACATTCCCTTAAAGTTAGGCTTTATGAAAAAATTATTCTTTTTATAAAATCGTTTGAATCTTCTGGCCAATTAAGACATCTCCTCATCACTATCAGGTGATGATTGTTCAATCATGGAACTTTCTATAGAAGCTTCCAGTTTCCCTTTGTCTTTGTGCTTCAAGAAGGTGGTATTGAATGCTATGAATTCCCTCTTTGGTTCATCATCCTTTTCTTTGTTGACATTTAGCTCTTCCTCATACATCATCAGCTTCCCAATGAGTTCTATAACAGGAATATTTTTTATGTCGCATGATTCTCTAATTGAGATAGAGGTTCCACTCCATCTATCAGGTAGAAATATAAGGATTATCGTGATCTGTTCTTTGGGAGTGACTTCTCTTCCTATAGAAATCATTTTTTTGACAGTCTCATTGAACCTGATATACATGTCATAAATAGGATCATCAAGTTTCATCTTAAAATTATCATATTTTGTAGTATAAGTATTAAGTCTCATTTCCATTACACTAGGTGTGTCTTCATGTGAGGCAGACAAGGTATCCCAAATTTCATGGGCAGTTTTACAAGAAAAAATCCTATTAAATTCGTCATCTCCTAATGAACAGTAAAAAGAATTCATGGATTTAAAATTTTTATTGTATGAAATCTTGGGAGGTTCATCCCCTGTAATTATATCAGTCACATGATGTTTTTATTAATCTATAATGGATGACCAAATTTAAAAGCTCATACTCTCTAGATACATTTTCGTTATAATTCTCCATTGAGAATAGTTGGTTCCATTAATGAATGGTGGTTTGTTGGTTGCAGCACCTTCTGATCTATTGTCCATACTAACTAATTAATTTAAAAGATCTATAATTTTAGAATTAACATAAATTTACATATCTTTAAAGTGAAACTTCAATCACAGATGAGTAAGATTACACAGAGTCCTAATAAAGCAATCCTATGATACCAAATGTTGGTCGGAGTAGTTTACTCAAGAGCGGAGGGGTGAATTGAGTTACTATAAAAATTTCTATTAAAAGAATATTATTTTCAAAAGAAATAGTTTCCCCAAAAATAGATACAGCCCAGTTAATCAATGTTATACTCTTATAATACATTGACTTTTTAAATATATTCTTTGAAGATTGATTAATTCTCAGTAATCTTAGTTAGCATTATTAATATTACTTTTGACGTTATCCTACTAAGACCAATTAGTTATAACTTCTTTCCAAGACTAACTATCAAAGTGAAATTAGTGTTTCTAGATTATGCAATAAAGCAGTAAAATAGAGAAGACTAAATTTAAACAGTACATCAGATATGAAACAAGTGGTTTAGTCTTAACCTGAGACCTAATCCACTCCACTTGGTGATCACCTTCCACCAAGCAGTTTATATAAATAATCTTTGATCCACACCCTAGATCGGGGTTAACAACAATACAAACACTGTTCAGGTCACACAGGGACCTCTTCCATAGTTTTCTTGGGTAAACAAAAATAATAACTAGGACACAAAGGGACATCTTCCATAGTTTTCAAGGGTAAACATAAGTACAAAGAGTTTGGTGTAAGGATTTAGAAATCCCCCAGTTTAGCACAAGAGTCAGTTTGTGTATATAATATAAATAGTACACACACTGCTCAAAAAGTATGTAATAGAATCACTCAGAGAGAAATAGTAGATATGAGTTTATAATTCTCTAGTGATTTTAAGTGAAACTCTTGACTCCTTTGGTTAAACTGAAATGCGTTTGTGTCCTTCTATGGTTTTTTTCTTGAAAAACAAAGTGTTGCGATTCATCTTCTGTTCTTCATGAGTTTTGATAATGTGATAATGTTCTCTGGATTCTATTGTACTTCGTATGTTCTTCAGAAGAGTCAGATTGAATGCAAGAGAAAATGATTTCTTTGAAAATCTTGTGATGTGTTCTTCGCAGTTGTGCTCACATGCTTGTATTTCGTTCAGTATCACGCTTGTTCGTTCTTGGGAAAACATCACTCTTTATCTTCGAATGCATGAGTTTTAGTCGACAGGTTTATTGTGCTTCGTACCTCATACCTCGTACTATGTCTACAAAGAAACATTAATTATGTCAGTGCATTAAAGGATTCAAATATGCTCGTTAAAAATTAAATTTATAGATGACAAAATAGTTTAAGAAACAGTGTCACAGTATGTTAAGAAAATGATGTCTCCATCACACGGTGTCTGGGTTTCACGGTGTCTGAGTGTCACGGTGTCTAAGTGTCATGGGGTCTTGTTCACGGTGTCTTGTTTCATGGTGTCTTGATTCACTATGTCTTGCTTCACAGTGTCTTGCTAATGGTGTCTGGCTTACAGTGTCTGGATTACGGTGTTTGGCTTACATTGTCTAGCTTACGGTGACTGGCTTCACGATGTTTGGCTTTCGGTGTCTGGCTTATGGTGTCTGGCTGACGGTGTCTGGTTTCACAGTGTCTGGCTTCACAGTGTCATAAATCACGATTCCTGGGCTACGGTGTCTTGTACATAGGAAAACAAATGTGTTCAGACTTAAACTATGTTATGCATGAATTGGATTGAGCTTAACCATTATAATGCATGAGCGAACTTGAAATATAAATACAAATGATTGGATGTAATTCATCAGAATTAACTAGGTTGAATAATATTTGTGATCATTAATCAGATTTTTGATCATTAAAATATTATTCATACATGTGGAGTCCAACAATATATATAGATCAGTTTAAAAATTTAAAAAATAATTAAAACAATCCATGATTTCGGTAATGAGAAATAATAACTCATCGTCCTTGAAGTTGGTGAATTGACACAACATGGGTGATTATTTAATTTTTAATAATAAAAGGATAAAATTATAGATTTTATTATGGATATACCCTAAAAATAAAAACATTACAGTAAATATATTATACTGGAGTTATCATTAAACATTGGATAGTTGGTGATGATAATAGAGTGGTGGGAAATAATATAAAAGATAATAAGGAGGAATTTACCTCTTGAATATTTCTCCTTGAGAACCTCCTTATAAACATTGAATTAGTCTTTTTGTGACAACGAAAACACTGAAATAACAAAAGTTTTGAAAATAAGATATTTTCTATATAGTTTATTTTGTCAATAATGCTCATGGTGATGAAATTAATTGAAGTAATGAGTCCATTTTTATAAATGAAGTGAGGGGAAATTTAGGAAATACATAAAATATTAAAATATAATATGATTATATAGGGGTAAAGACATCAAAATGTTGTAAATAGATCATGAGAATAAATTTTTTACAAAGTATTGCCTTATTTTGAATTTTTAAATATTTTATTGTATTTTTAATAATTGAACTAAATTTTTGATTCATGAAATATAATTTACCTAAATATCAAATTATTCATTACAATGAATATAAAAACATAAAATCATTGATTAAAATTATAAAAAACAATTTTCTGTATCTTATATATGTTATAGTTATATAGATAATTAATGTATTAGCTTAATTATCTTAGATTATATTTATTTAAACATTTTTACTATCATTTATGGGACATTTTCATTAAATTAAAAATTTCAACATCATCTTTGTTCAACCCATTAAGGTAATTATTTTTTCCTAAAAAATTATAACAATTTATTATTTTTATTATAAATCAATTAATATTTCTAAAAACCATTTATAGTATATGAATATTTTGGAAAACCTTAACCAAAAAATTTATACTAACCAGAGTGTGAACAAATATACATTCTTTTAAAAAATATATTCTACTCTACGTAAAGTGATTTTAGTGGATCCAAAAGGTCTAAAATTAGAATAAAAATAATAATATGGATAACACATAATACAAAAAAATTTAAAAAAATATTGTGCATTTAGTAGTTATTATATTGTTAATTAAAATCATTTTATTTCCCTTTATTCTAATTGTAGAAGCACTGAATCAACATTACATAGGCCTAAAAGATAAAATTTTCATATATAAAAATTAAAATTAGATTAATATAATATAATTAATTTTTAGGTTCTACATAATATTTTATATAATTGTGTATATTTACTCATTTACAGTTCAAGACACATTATTTAATTTTTTATTTTTTCTTTTCTTGTTTTGTGCAAGCATTGCACATGGATTAGGATAATATTCAGGATGTATAACTCTAAAATCAAAAATATTTGCCAAAAACATCCATTATACATAATAATTAAAAATTGATTCAGGTTAAATTTATTATCATTAAGTAATATCTAAAAGGAAACAATTTTCACTTTTCCAACACTACGGAGGCACTGCATCAGCATAGATAATGATTTTTATACCTATCATGAAATAAATTTTAATTTACATGTTATGAATTATTTTTGTTCAATATATGTATTATAAAATCATTATTAATTCGTTATATATTTTTAAAAAAATTATATCATAATTAAGTATTATAAATTTCAAAAAAATAATGTTTAAAAAAATTACAATTCCCCAAAAAATTAACTTCTTATGAAAATTATCAATATTTCACCATAAAATTTCTTTGGAATTATTACATAAAAATTTAATTTAATTTTTTAAAATAAATATTCAAAAACCTCTAGAAATTAATTGTATTTTTTACAATAAAAAAGTATAAAAATCATTTTGGATGAAAATGAATTTTTTTAAGATTAAAATGACTTTACTAAAAATTATGTGATAATTTTATAAAAAATTAACAAAACATTTATATTGATTTGTTAAATTATATATATATCAGAATTTATTTATTCCTACTCAATACATATAATTTAACGGCTAGGTTATAACAATCTCATTAGATGTTAGTTTAAGCATGATGTGGCATGTCTCAAATGCTATCGAGAATATAGTTTCCTTTTAAATTCTTCTTTTGTTACACAATGGCACATGTAATTAAAATTATTTTCTATTTCTAAAATATTATAATTCTAACTATTTGTAATATCATATTAATCTTTTATCATATTACTTACTTATTTCATCAGGGAATGTATTTCTTCTTTATATTGTGTGTTTCTCTCATAACACAATTCGCGTTCAGTTTTCAATATTTTAATCAAATAATTTTTTTTCTTCTCCCAAGTCATTACTACATTATCTATCATCAATTATCTAAAATATTTTATTTATGTTAACATCTTATATAGTATTATATTTATCCTTACTACTATATGAGAAAGAATTGTATTATTCCTCTTTATTCAACGAGTTTCTCTTCATTCATCCTTGAAACATGGTTCTACATTAATTATATTTCATGTACACTTCACATTATTTGTTTTCACGTATTCTATAAGTATTTTATTAATCGTATTCATTTATATAATATATTTTATTATTTCATTTTTGAAAGTATGAAAAATTAGAAACACTCATCTACACATTGACAAATTTGGGTGGGGTTAACCCTTTGTATTTTCCGTTTACTCATTTAATATTTTTAGAGTTAAAATCCATTAATATTTTGGGACTCATAACTCTCACTATTATCTTCAAGGTGAAATTTAGATTCATCACCCAATTCTTTAATATTTATGTTAGTCATGGATATAAATTCATGGACTTATTTAACTTTCTCCTAGAAAATTAGTTCTTAATCATTTAAATATTTAAAAGAATATTGTTCGCATTATCTATGGAAAGAAATTTTCTATCATCAATTGAGAAAATAATTGGAATAAATATATAGCGGATTTTTATCATTAATTTCTTATTAACAATAGAATAAATAAGTAATTAGGTATCTTCCACTACTAAAAATGGGAATGTATCACCCATATCCCACAAATTATATAGTGATATTTTATAATAACCATCATTATATCTAAATTACAATGTTGATATTCTATTTGATGAAAATATTTAAACCATCATAGAATGCTTCATTACCAAGACTATATATTATTTAATAATGACTTCACCTTCCATTATAAATATTGTAGTAGTGTTATGCTAGTCTTCCTCTCACAACTCATCAGGAATATCTAATTTGTGATGAGAGAACGAAAACATGAAACTGTATCCTTCATCCTTATAGAAAAATAAAAAAGATAAATAAAGTAATAATCATCATTCATAAACCTCATCAAAATAATCCAATTTAATTCTTACCATGCTTTTTTTATCTCTATTTGGTATAACAGATCTTCAATATAGTATTCTATAGTCACGTCCTCACAATTAATTATAAATTTTTTGTATTTTATTACTATATTTATATTCATAGAGTGAAAATGAATTATAAATCCAAAAAAAAATCAAAACTCATTTCTCAGATAAATAATAAATATCGAGCATGGATTCATTAAAAAAATCAATATACACAATGAAGAATAATTTTGAATATTTGATTTTGAAATCAGTATTAATTTGGACATTACCCATATCGTTGAATCTATATTGAATCATCCTTGAATCTAGAATTGATTTTTTTATTTATCTACAATTATTTTAGAAATAATTATTAAAACACAAATAATATTTAAAAGATCATTTTTTTATATTTTTTCAAGTATAATGTCATACAAAATTTCATACGTCTAATAGTATTCACAAATCATATACGTCTTCAAATATCATCTAAAATTTCTAAAACATCATATATATCACCAAAATCATACTAGATTCTAAAAACATCATACTCATCTACATATATTTTATGGGATCCAAATAGCATGCATGTATCTTAATAAATTTATTAGTGGAAATTATGTTTACATATTCAATATAAAAAATACATTTCATATAAAATAATATTCTTACCTAGATAACTATATTATAGACTCAGTAAAAAAACATATGTGTACCTGAACATCTTATAATATTAGATGCCGAGTCATATGTGCAACTCAATATCTTACAAGATATCCATTTTTCTCCAACAACGTGCATAACCTTTAAAGACTCATCACTAACCACCTAAAATCAACTCTAAATTAGTTTTCACACATCACATCATAAATCATATAATATTTTGACACCAAAATAAAATTCCCTAACAAATTTAATGTCACTTAACTTAGAATCATCAAAATATAAGAACTAAAACTCTCTCCTGAACACATGTCATCAAAAAACCACCCCTAGGGTAGTTACAACCTATATTCGACATCAATGAACTGAGTGGTTATCCACACATATGTACATTAATATAATATCCTTATAAATTTGTCCTCATATAGGGACATCACTATAATATCACCATTACTATGTATTTATCCACCGATAAAGGACTCTCTATAACATCTCCATCATTATCTATGTATCATAACATAGTGAAATCATTCTAAAGTCTTTATAAATAAGTAGTTATCCCATCATAGGGAACACTTTGACAATAAAAATCTATTGGATTGGTAATTATATTCACACAAGTACTCACATTTCATTTGTGATTTAACCCTCTAGGATTTTACCCACCACAACCTACATGGGTTATTTAGCTATCCATCACATATGAGTCTCATTGTGTCATTAGGATTTTACTAATAGTGTATCTCTACTCCTTAACATCATTTATCTCTATCATACATCATATATCCTTTGTGGATATAAAAAACATCCTCATTATCATGACATCCACAACCATCACATTCACTACATACCTTCATCCAATTCAAAATAACAATAATGTATTCTATATCAATATCATATATCCGAAATTAATTATCCCCCACCCCATCCACAAATTCATCACCAAGGAAATCTCAAATGAAAACACTCTCTGCAATATAATCATTCGACATATATATTCAATTCCCCTACCTATGTATACCAAAATTAATATCATAGTGATTAATTCGCAATATTACTAATACTCCACCTATCCATGAAAAACACTTGTTTTCAACCTAATCTATTTCCAAAACATATCATAAGACTCCTTTTAGAAAAACTCATCATATTTCTAATTACTCTACACTCATACCATCGTATATTCCCACTCAGAATGTCCATATAAGGGTTTAAAAAAGTTTAAAATTATAAAACCACATTCAACTCATCCTACTATAAATGTATCCCACTATCAACTAATTAAAAAAGAATATGAAATCATGAATCATTATACATTTTTCACAGCCTCATTCTATGGTGAAATGACCCATATATAATTCTCTCAAACCAATTTAACAAATAGATAAATGTTACCCAGTTTTAGAATATAGAACAAACCCATTCCATGGTTGTATGACCACTTTGTTACTTACTACCACATCATCCCCAACCATCTATAATGCACTATCTAATATCACAATAAATCCTAAAAACCACTTTTTACATTATCATAACCCATTCCAATATTCATAATTCAATAACTCAATTCTGTATAACTATTTCTGAATTATATTTCATCATTTTAATCATAAAAACCAATATTAGAACTTAATCAATGTTTTAAATATATTCATAGTAAATAAACAAAACCAATTTCATTCTTAATATACATGTGAGATAAATACTATATGATTCATTATGTAAAATAAATATTAATTCCTCAATTTTAGATAAAAATATATTATCCCCTTCTCTTATATATTGTTGCACAATTAATTATATAATAAAACTCCACTATTAATCTACCATAATTGCTAATAATTCAAATTATATATTCATCTAATACATTTCCATGAATTTGAATATTCAAGTTCTAACATTTATCAATCCATGAATTCTCATATTATTCAAAACATTCTTAAGTAATATTTATTCCATGAATTCCATATTCATCAATCATATTATTATTCTTAATTTATCACACAATAATTATATTAAATTATTTGGATTCATCTACCCATGATAAAATATAATATAAAGATATATTTATAAGTATTAAAAATATTTATCAAAATATCATGTGGAATACTATAATTATATTATAAATATATGTATTTAAGAATCCAATGATCTTCCCCGATCATTCTTCAAATGATTTTATCTATTAACCTCTCTCATATCCATCATGAATCATTAACGCCGGTTATTTTTCTATAGAGGATTAAGAGAAAAAAATAATATACTTCTGAAATTTTATCTGTAGAGATACACAAAATAAATTGATGTTAATCCATATAGTTCATTAATTAACTGCATTCAATGATCAATTATAAAGTATATAATTGAATTTTTTATTTAAATCACACTTCCAATTTTCAAACCAGATATATAATTAATATAAAATATTTAGATACAATTCATATAATATTTCTAATTTAATTTCAACAACAAAGTTATCTAATTATACACATTATTTATCTTCAAAATATTATTTATAAATATAAATAATAGTTAAATCATAAAATTATTATTATTTAAATTTCCCCTATCACCTGTCATTTAGGGAAAATCCTACCACCTAGTAAAATTACCAAATTATGGCCCATTTATAAATATAAAATAAAAACTCCAAATTCCTGCTAAAATTTTCATTATGCGACCTATAAAAATAAGTTTAAAAATTAATTATAAAATAATTTAAAATATTTTATGACCTCTTAAAAACTCGAATGTCGAAGTATTTTCATTACAGACTCTATTTTTTATTTTTTCACAAACATATTCAAACATATTCATAAAAATAATAGAAAACATAAATATTATATTTATTCATCATGTTTATAATAAAATTCCATATCAACATAGAATAAAGAACAATTCAAAATAATTTATTATATTGGATATTCACCTAAAATTACCTCTAGAAATTTATTTTCTCTACTATACCTTCCCTCCCTTTAGTACAAAATAATTATACAACATCTCCATGTAAAAAATATTTCTTGAGATCATGAATTTTCACCAAATAATATAAAACATTCATATCCTCATTGATATCCACATCACTCAAATCAACCACATGTGATGAAGTAACAAGATACCACTATAAATCATTAAAACATCTCAAAAGGGATAAAAAAATATTGGATAAATATTTCTCATATTTCTTAACCATTAATGACCATCCCAAGGAGAAACCTTTAAGAACACATTATCTCTAATCAAAAACTCCAACAAATTTTTCCTAAAGGTTATCATATTAATTTTTTCTCTACAATCCCCTATATGAATAAAAATTAATTATTTTTGTTTTTTCATATCTTTCACCATGTATTACAAAATAATATCCATCTCATAATCCTCAATATATCATAATGGTAAGTGAAATGATCACCCAAATAAGGCCACATAAAGAGGCATAACATTGGAGGAATGATAAATATTGTTATAATGAAATTGTACCAATGATAAATGAACTATATAATATCATTGTAGAGACCCGTATCCTGACGTACATTGACATAACATTACTTTTGCGGAATACTTAGTACATAACAAAAACACACACTAAAGGATCGTAATAGTTCAGTGTCTTTGGAAACTCGGAACGTAATCTTCTAATCGCGGTGAAAGATCTTCAATATCTCCCATAAAGATCTTCTTTTTTTTCTACCTAAAACCTTTCTTTATATCCTGGGGAAAAGAAAACATAAAAGGGTGAGCTCAAATGCTCAGTAAGGGTATACAAATGAAAAATCAATCACATCATATTCATAAGAAAATAACTTTTGGAAATCTTAACCTGCAAAAGAGAGCATAATTTCATAACATGGGATAAATCATAGTAGTGAAATGAAATCCCAATAATAATAACTTAAAACATGAAACTTTGTGGCATACACACATAATCATAGAGAATCATTTCTTTTTAGTCAAGACTCATTTCCAAGACCATCTTAGTGGACAAAGTCCCTTTCTGAATCGAGTAACCCTCGTTTCAGTCCTGTTTCACTGAACTGGTATAACCTACCATTTCAGCCATGTCTATCTCATGAGATATAAAATCTTTACCCAATGCATTGGAGGGAGATATAGGTCCCACCCATCTTATAATGAATCCTTTCTTATGTGTGCCACATAATCATAAATCATACATCATCACATAACCCATGTAATAAAAATGGGATTCTTAAACAACATGACATCATAAAACAATTCATATAAGATAAAGGAATTCATAAAAATGTTTCCATCACAACATAATCAAATCCATGTAATAATAGGGATAAAAACAGAACCCTTTTATTATCTTAGATGGAAAATACTTTTGATAAAATACTTGAACTTCATTCTTGAGGAAAATATCCTTTCTACTTCAAAAACACTTTTCCTTTCTTAACATGTCATACAATTATAAACTAAAAGAAGTTGATTAAAAATAAACTTGAAAACTTGTAAAGGAAGCTTCTTGGAAATAATGTTTTAAAAATCCATTCATTCCGTATAAGTTAAAAAAAACATTCTTCGTACTTTTGTCGGAAAAGTCAAAAAGTACCTCGTACGAAAAAAACGACAAAAGATTCCTTTCATATTCTTTACTAAAAACTCACCGAAGGGTAAAATTGGATTTAAACTATTTTAAGTGGATGGAAACAAGATTACATATTGAGGGAACATGGATGTGGATGATAAAATACACCCCAGTAAATTTCAAAGTACAAACAATCTCGGATAAAAATGAGATTGCGATATTTCCCTTACCTTAGGTCCGATTTGCTTCGTAAGTGTCCGAACCTCCTGTATAATGATTTAAATAATGTCATTGACTTATTACAGAATCATATTCACTGTTATGATATCATATATGGTTCACTTATGACTTTATATTACCCGTTCTTTTGTAAATTCCACGTTAAAGAAGCGTTTTGGGTAAAATCGTTTCATTTATCGTAGGTGTTTTGACTTGTTGTTATTGACATCATTATTACTTATATCATGATTTACTTACTTCCAGAATATAAAATATGATTTATATATCATATATATTCAGTATATATATATATATAACAGGTAGATAAATAAAATGAAAAACACCGTTCATGGAGACGGTAGTCCGTACGTACGCATGAACGCTGTTTTCCTTTCCTTATTGTCTTGAAATGGAAGTAAGTAGATGACATACATATGTATATATATACATAAATCCAGTAGCTTCATAATGTCATATATTTCATTATTATTTCTTATATATACTTTATAATCATTCTTAAATGGTTAACATGGAGAATGAATCTCATCGCGTCGTGGAGACGGTAGTCCGTACGTACGCACGAGCGATGATATCATTTATATAAATATTGAATTGAATTGGAGTGGATTATACAATATATCAGAATAAATATGATGTTGTAATAACTATGTATAGTTATTCTTTACACCATTATACCCATCCATGTAAGGTGGTGGTGGAAAATAGATTACACCACGGCGTGGAGACGGTATTCCGTACGTACGCACGCGCGGTGATTTCTTTTTCCATAGGATGGATAGATGGTGAAATAGGGTTGTTTCATACTTATAATAACATATCAGTATATGAGTGATACTGATGTTATTACTTCATAATGAAACAACCTAAGAAGAAGAAGTGGAAGAAGAAATAAAGATGAAAGAATTGGTAACGGTAATTACCTCTTCTTTGAAGTGCCTCTTTGAGACCTCCTCTTAGGGAACTAGAATTGGTCTTTGAGGAAGAACGGAACCTCTAGGATGTTGCTAGGGATGTGGAGAAGAGATTTTGGCAGGGTTTGGACGAGCTTGAGTGCTCAAATTGGTGTGAGGAGGAGGGGGAGGAGGTGTCCTTTTATAGGGGAGGAGAGGGGCACCTTAGGAATATCTCAAAATATTATTTTATATTAAAGTCAAAATCGGTTTATAATGGTTCCAAAGGGTCTTATTTCGAAGCTAAAGTGGGGATGGGTCGAAATCCTATCAACCAATAGAATTTAGACAAGTTTAGGATATTATTTTAACCTTATCAATTAGATTTAACTCTAAGTTAAATAATTTAACTTTTACCATGTCTTTTTGTTTTCTTTCACTATATGGTTAATAAACTTACTATAACATGCCAAACGAACCCCAAATTGTTTATTATTAATATATATATCCTTATCTAAGTCATTTGGCCGAACCTTATATTTTGAGGAATACAATAACAATTAATAATATAATATTTGATTTAAAACCTATTTTGTGTCAATTTTGACACTATTTGATATATGATTTTTGTGAAAGTCATAACAGAATTAAATGTTCGAACCAAGTTGATTAAATCAACATTAATATATCATAGTAACCTAGAAAATTAGTGGAATTCAAAAAAAACCTCAAATTACATTTATTTTGGTGTTTATAACATCAATTATGTCAATGTTTCATTAATAAGATAATTACTGCATCATCGTTGTGTCATAAATAAATTAACTTATTTAAAGTCTAAAAATTATAAATAAAATATCATTATGTAGGAAATCTTTTTAGCCTTCTAATTAATATTTATAGTCGAATTTATCTTATGTATAACCCCATATTAAATATGTTTTAGTAAATAAACATTGATTTTAACTATTTTAACTCTTCTTTGAATTAAATAATAATAAATGTCCTAATCTAATCCAAGTGGGCCTAAATGGTCATATTATATTCATAAGGTTGTTTTTGGTCGAATTACACTTATCCAATAGAATTAGGACATGTGTTAGGGTAATAGTAATATCATATTTACCCTTAGTTACCCTATTTACTATTAACCGTGGTAAAAAAAAGTAAAAAGTTACTATTCACCAAAAATTATTTTCATCTCATTGAACCACATTTTACTTAATGACATCAACCGTGTCTCTCGGATTTTTGAAATTCCATTCACATAAGCGGTAAAATTAAGATTTATGAAGAAATTAATTTTTTTAACTACCACTTAGTAGTTTCACTATTCATCAAAAATTGATGTTTTTCAGAACAATGCCAAAATTTCATCCTAAGCTATATTTCATATTCCAAATTCAAAAATGAATTCTATTTTACCAAATTCGTAACATAGAAGTTGCATTAATTAATTTTATAATTAAATCCCACTGTTAAAACAAATAGCGTGTTTTTAAGAAACAATATCAATCAAAAGATTGACACTTGATTATGTCTGGTTTAAATGTGAAATTACATCTAATGACCAACATTGTATTAAATTGTAAAAATATTTTCTAAATATACTTTAAAACCACTAAAATTAATAATTTATCACTATTAATTATTTCGATTGAAAAAGTTGTTTTTAACTAAAATTTAGTGATTTTCACTATTCATCAAAATATGAAGGTTATCCGAAAATCACCAAAATTTCACCTTAGGCTAAATTCGATACTCCGAATCCAAAAATGAAGTTCATTTTGAAAAATAAGCTTTAAAGAATTTCAAAAAGTGGTTATTACTATTCATAACGGCTAGTTTTAATAATAGTTTAATAGCATATCGTTGTTTAGTGAAACTCGGTATTGCGTATTACACACGCTATCGAGGAAGGTCGCGATTGCGTGTAATGCAAGAAAAGTCAAAGATGCGTGTTGTGCAAGCTCATTTTGGTGTAGCATACAACATAAGACATCAAAAAAATTAAAAAGAATATTTTTCATAAAACCTCGGGTTGTTACATTCTACCCCCCTTAAAATGAATTTCGCCCTCGAAATTCGTCGGGATTATAAATGGTTTACTATTCGAAAGTTTCTTTAATAGAAACCCACATCGTAAAAAGGAATATCAAAACCAATCTTTAAGAACAAAAGTATGAAACGTAACGGTTACCCAAATAAACTGATCACTGGGTTTCCACATAGGTGAAAATATGGATATGGAAGAAAAATCTAACCATCATGTTCTGATGGAGAGTGGTAGAGAACATGGCTATGGAAAAGCCAACAATCACAAATCCATAAATTTGTGACGATCTAAGGTACCATCTGATTAATCAGATATAAGAGCACTAGGACAACATTTTTGGTTTTCATGATCATTTTCGTAAAGTTGAAGAATTTGAATTAGAATAAATACTTACTTTATTTTGGTACAATCTCACTGTTGTTCGTGCCTTGAACAATTTCCACTTCATCTCTTAAATAAATGAAGTTGAATTTGTTATTCGTGAAGTGTTAGCAGATCATGTGATAGAATGACGGGTCATTCCATCTGTCTCAAACAAAAGGTTAGCAAAAATTATATACATAAGTCGATCTATAGTGAGATTAATCACATATGGTTCCTAAAATGGACTTATACTTCATATATCATAATGCTTAATATAATAAAACTAGTTTCTACTAAACAGGGACTTCCTGTAGGCCAGTGGTAGGCGATAAAGGCCAGTCGCACTTCGGTTGTGGGTTCGATTCTCATAGCCTTGTCCGACGCGATGGGATGTCGCCCGTCCTGCAGGTTGTCCTTTTTCTAAAACTACATTACTATAACATCCCATCAATAATATCGAAAATCTTCTATCCTTAAACAATACTAACTTATGTCCAACATAATCCAGTCTAATCTTTAGGCTTATCCATAATACTGCAGTCCACTCTCATAACATAGTGAAAACAATTACCAGAGATTTAATACTATCGTTAATCCCCATATATCATAAGATATATCTTGTTGGTCACATTCCAAACATTCAAAGGCCTTAATCTTGTACTCTCTTGAATACCCATTGAACCTTATTGAAAACATGAATTCTATTAAAAGTAAACTCTTTCCACATTCCAAAATCCTCATAATTCTATATAGTCAAACCATGATATCACTTAGTCCTTATATCAATCATGAGCTCATGAATACTATTAAACATTTCATTTTCTCGTTTTCCCTTCATTATGCGCATATCATCTTATTTCCAAAAATATCTGAATAACCTTTCATGGATACTGGTAACATTAATCAGAAAACAGTGTAACAATCCTTACATGTCTTTTTATTCCATAGTACCATGAGATTACTTATACAAAATTACACATGATAAACATGTAATCATTCCACCACATTCTTAAACCATTGACCGAGCTTCAAAAATTCTTTCATCTCACATATCATTTGTAGTCTCTTCATCATCATCAACATAAATACTTCCCATACGACCATACCGATTATCTTCATGAGACTTTCCCTTAGGGCATTGGTTTGCATAATGCCCGTACATTCCACATTTAAAACATTTAACCATTGTTGATGTCGTAGCAATACCATTATCCTCATCCATGGTGTTAACTGAACCTTTTCCTTTGCACTTACTTGCTTTGTGTCCTTCTTTTCCACACCCAAAGCATCTTCCAGTTCCTTTGAAACATTCTCCTTGATGCCTCTTCCCACATGATTTACATAGGGGAAATTGAACTTTCATTCCTCTATGATCATCATGGAACTACATCTTTCTCTTATTAGTCGAGTCAGGAAACATACCAAATTTTACTTTATTGATCATATTATGAGATTGCTGATTCGGCATAATAATGATGTTTGGACTTCCAAATCCCATTTCATTTGGTTTCTCATGAAGAATATCACTCCATTGTCCATCATATCCTCCATTATTGTGAATCATCTTGTTTCCAGCCATTTTCTAAAACCCAAAAGAATAGTGTGAGAGGAAAAATAATGCTAAGGAAAACAACATAGTAAAGGGGGAGTATCCTCAATATCCAACATCTTAGGTTTAATTCTATGATCGTTAGCGTAATTCTATTACTATAACCTATACGTATACTTATCCCTAGGGACATCCCTAGACATACCTTAGAAATATCTCTAGGGATCTCACTAACGTTTTCGCATCCTAGTTTCCAAAGGTTGACTAAACCTTTCCTCTGATACCAACTGTAGAGACCCGTATCCTGACGTACATTGACATCACATTACTTTTGCGGAATACTTAGTACATAACAAAAACACACACTAAAGGATCGTAATAGTTTAGTGTCTTTGGAAACTCGGAACGTAATCTTCTAATCGCGGTGAAAGATCTTCAATATCTCCCATAAAGATCTTCTTTTTTTTCTACCTAAAACCTTTCTTTATATCCTGGGGAAAAGAAAACATAAAAGGGTGAGCTCAAATGCTCAGTAAGGGTATACAAATGAAAAATCAATCACATCATATTCATAAGAACATAACTTTTGGAAATCTTAACCTGCAAAAGAGAGCATAATTTCATAACATGGGATAAATCATAGTAGTGAAATGAAATCCCAATAATAATAACTTAAAACCTGAAACTTTGTGGCATACACACATAATCATAGAGAATCATTTCTTGTTAGTCAAGACTCATTTCCAAGACCATCTTAGTGGACAAAGTCCCTTTCTGAATCGAGTAACCCTCGTTTCAGTCCTGTTTCACTGAACCGGTATAACCTACCGTTCCAGCCCTGTCTATCTCATGAGATATAAAATATTTACCCAATGAATTGGATGGATATATAGGTCCCACCCATCTTATAATGAATCATTTCTTATGTGTGCCACATAATCATAAATCATACATCATCGCATAACCCATGTAATAAAAAATGGGATTCTTAAACAACATGACATAATAAAACAATTCATATAAGATAAAGGAATTCATAAAAATGTTTCCATCACAACATAATCAAATCCATTTAATAATAGGGATAAAAACAGAACCCTTTTATTATCTTAGATGGAAAATAATTTTGATAAAATACTTGAACTTTATTCTTGAGGAAAATATCCTTTCTACTTCAAAAACACTTTTCCTTTCTTAACATGTCATACAATTTTAAAATAAAAGAAGTTGATTAAAAATAAATTTGAATACTTGTAAAGGAAGCTTCTTGGAAATAATGTTTTAAAAATCCATTCATGCCGTATAAGTTAAAAAAACATTTTTCGTACTTTTGTCGGAAAAGTCAAAAAGTACCTCGTACGAAAAACGACAAAAGATTCCTTTCATATCTTTTACTAAAAACTCACCGAAGGGTAAAATTGGATTTAAACAATTGTAGGTGGATGTAAATAACATTACATATTGAGGAAACATGGATGTGGATGATAAAATATACCCCAGTAAATTTCAAAGTACAAACAATCTCGGATAAAAATGAGATTGCGATATTTCCCTTACCTTAGGTCCGATTTGCTTCGTAAGTGTCCGAACCTCCTGTATAATGATTTAAATAATTTCATTGACTTATTATAGAATCATATTCACTGTTATGATATCATATATGGTTCACTTATGACTTTATATTACCCGTTCTTTTGTAAATTCCTCGTTAAAGAAGCGTTTTGGGTAAAATCGTTTCATTTATCGTAGGTGTTTTGACTTGTTGTTCTTGACATCATTATTAATTATATCATGATTTACTTACTTCCAGAATATAAAATATGATTTATATATCATATATATTCAGTATATATATATATATATAACAGGTAGATAAATAAAATGAAAAACACCGTTCATGGAGACGGTAGTCCGTACGTACGCATGAACGCTGTTTTCCTTTCCTTATTGTCTTGAAATGGAAGTAAGTAGATGACATACATATGTATTTATATACATAAATCCAGTAGCTTTATAATGTCATATATTTCATTATTATTTCTTATATATAATTTATAATCATTCTTAAATGGTTAACATGGAGAATGAATCTCATCGCGTCGTGGAGACGGTAGTCCGTACGTACGCACGAGCGATGATATCATTTATATAAATATTGAATTGAATTGGAGTGGATTATACAATATATCAGAATCAATATGATGTTGTAATAACTATGTATAGTTATTCTTTACACCATTATACCCATCCATGTAAGGTGGTGGTGGAAAATAGATTACACCACGGCGTGGAGACGTTATTCCGTACGTACGCACGCGCGGTGATTTCTTTTTCCGTAGGATGGATAGATGGTGAAATAGGGTTGTTTCATACTTATAATAACATATCAGTATATGAGTGATACTGATGTTATTACTTCATAATGAAACAACCTAATAAGAAGAAGTGGAAGAAGAAATAAAGATGAAAGAATTGGTAACGGTAATTACCTCTTCTTTGAAGTGCCTCTTTGAGACCTCCTCTTAGGGAACTAGAATTGGTCTTTGAGGAAGACCAGAACCTCTAGGTTGTTGCTAGGGATGTGGAGAAGATATTTTTTCAGGGTTTGGCCGAGCTTGAGTGCTCAAATTGGTGTGAGGAGGAGGGGGAGGAGGTGTCCTTTTATAGGGGAGGAGAGGGGCACCTTAGGAATATCTCAAAATATTATTTTATATTAAAGTCAAAATCGGTTTATAATGGTTCCAAAGGGTCTTATTTCGAAGCTAAAGTGGGGATGGGTCGAAATCCTATCAACCAATAGAATTTAGACAAGTTTAGGATATTATTGTAACCTTATCAATTAGATTTAACTCTAAGTTAAATAATTTAACTTTTACCATGTCTTTTTGTTTTCTTTCACTATATGGTTAATAAACTTACTATAACATGCCAAACGAACCCCAAATTGTTTATTATTAATATATATATCCTTATCTAAGTCATTTGGCCGAACCTTAGTTTTTTAGGAATACAATAACAATTAATAATATAATATTTGATTTAAAAACTATTTTGTGTCAATTTTGACACTATTTGATATATGATTTTTTTGAAAGTCATAACAGAATTAAATGTTCGAACCAAGTTGATTAAATCAACATTAATATATCATAGTAACCTAGAAAATTAGTGGAATGCATAAAAAATCTCAAATTACATTTATTTTGGTGTTTATAACATCAATTATGTCAATATTTCATTAATAAGATAATTACTGCATCATCGTTGTGTCATAAATAAATTAACTTATTTAAAGTCTAAAAATTATAAATAAAATATCATTATGTAGGAAATCTTTTTAGCCTTCTAATTAATATTTATAGTCGAATTTATCTTATGTATAACCCCATATTAAATATGTTTTAGTAAATAAACATTGATTTTAACTATTTTAACTCTTCTTTGAATTAAATAATAATAAATGTCCTAATCTAATCCAAGTGGGCCTAAATGGTCATATTATATTCATAAGGTTGTTTTTGGTCGAATTACACTTATCCAATAGAATTAGGACATGTGTTAGGGTAATAGTAATATCATATTTACCCTTAGTTACCCTATTTACTATTAACCGTGGTAAAAAAAAGTAAAAAGTTACTATTCACCAAAAATTATTTTCATCTCATTGAACCACATTTTACTTAATGACATCAACCGTGTCTCTCGGATTTTTGAAATTCCATTCACATAAGCGGTAAAATTAAGATTTATGAAGAAATTAATTTTTTTAACTACCACTTAGTAGTTTCACTATTCATCAAAAATTGATGTTTTTCAGAACAATGCCAAAATTTCATCCTAAGCTATATTTCATATTCCAAATTCAAAAATGAAGTCTATTTTACCAAATTCGTAACATAGAAGTTGCATTAATTAATTTTATAATTAAATCCCACTGTTAAAACAAATAGCGTGTTTTTAAGAAACAATATCAATCAAAAGATTGACACTTGATTATGTCTGGTTTAAATGTGAAATTACATCTAATGACCAACGTTGTATTAAATTGTAAAAATATATTCTAAATATACTTTAAAACCACTCAAATTAATAATTTATCACTATTAATTATTTCGATTGAAAAAGTTGTTTTTAACTAAAATTTAGTGATTTTCACTATTCATCAAAATATGAAGGTTATCCGAAAATCACCAAAATTTCTCCTTAGGCTAAATTCGATACTCCGAATCCAAAAATGAAGTTCATTTTGAAAAATAAGATTTACAGAATTTCAAAAAGTGGTTATTACTATTCATAACGGCTAGTTTTAATAATAGTTTAATAGCATATCGTTGTTTAGTGAAACTCGGTATTGCGTATTACACACGCTATCGAGGAAGGTCGCGATTGCGTGTAATGCAAGGAAAGTCAAAGATGCGTGTTGTGCAAGATCCTTTTGGTGTAGCGTACAACATAAGACATCAAAAAAATTAAAAAGAATATTTTTCATAAAATCTCGGGTTGTTACATTCTACCCCCCTTAAAATGAATTTCGCCCTCGAAATTCGTCGGGATTATAAATGGTTTACTATTCGAAAGTTTCTTTAATAGAAACCCACATCGTAAAAAGGAATATCAAAACCAATCTTTAAGAACAAAAGTATGAAACGTAACGGTTACCCAAATAAACTAATCACTGGGTTTCCACATAGGTGAAAATATGGATATGGAAGAAAAATCTAACCATCATGTTCTGATGGAGAGTGGTAGAGAACATGGCTATGAAAAAGCCAACAATCACAAATCCATAAATTTGTGACGATCTAAGGTACCATATGATTAATCAGATATAAGAGCACTAGGACAACATTTTTGGTTTTCATGATCATTTTCGTAAAGTTGAAGAATTTGAATTAGAATAAATACTTACTTTATTTTGGTACAATCTCACTGTTGTTCGTGCCTTGAACAATTTCCACTTCATCTCTTAAATAAATGAAGTTGAATTTGTTATTCGTGAAGTGTTAGCAGATCATGTGATAGAATGACGGGTCATTCCATCTGTCTCAAACAAAAGGTTAGCAAAAATTATATACATAAGTCGATCTATAGTGAGATTAATCACATATGGTTCCTAAAATGGACTTATACTTCATATATCATAATGCTTAATATAATAAAACTAGTTTCTACTAAACAGGGACTTCCTGTAGGCCAGTGGTAGGCGATAAAGGCCAGTCGCACTTCGGTTGTGGGTTCGATTCTCATAGCCTTGTCCGACGCGATGGGATGTCGCCCGTCCTGCAGGTTGTCCTTTTTCTAAAACTACATTACTATAACATCCCATCAATAATATTGAAAATCTTCTATCCTTAAACAATACTAACTTATGTCCAACATAATCCAGTCTAATCTTTAGGCTTATCCATAATACTGCAGTCCACTCTCATAACATAGTGAAAACAATTACCAGAGATTTAATACTATCGTTAATCCCCATATATCATAAGATATATCTTGTTGGTCACATTCCAAACATTCAAAGGCCTTAATCTTGTACTCTCTTGAATACCCATTGAACCTTATTGAAAACATGAATTCTATTAAAAGTTAACACTTTCCACATACCAAAATCCTCATAATTCTATATAGTCAAACCATGATATCACTTAGTCCTTATATCAATCATGAGCTCATTAATACTATTAAACATTTCATTTTCTCGTTTTCCCTTCATTATGCGCATATCATCTTATTTCCAAAAATATCTGAATAACCTTTCATGGATACTGGTAACATTAATCAGAAAATAGTGTAACAATCCTTACGTGTCTTTTTATTCCATAGTACCATGAGATTACTTATACAAAATTACACATGATAAACATGTAATCATTCCACTACATTCTTAAACCATTGAACGAGCTTCAAAAATTCTTTCATCTCACATATCATTTGTAGTCTCTTCATCATCATCAACATAAATACTTCCCATACGACCATACTGATTATCTTCATGAGACTTTCCCTTAGGTAATTGGTTTGCATAATGCCCGTACATTCCACATTTAAAACATTTAACCATTGTTGATGTCGTAGCAATACCATTATCCTCATCCATGGTGTTAACTGAACCTTTTCCTTTGCACTTACTTGCTTTGTGTCCTTCTTTTCCACACCCAAAGCATCTTCCAGTTCCTTTGAAACATTCTCCTTGATGCCTCTTCCCACATGATTTACATAGGGGAAATTGAACTTTCATTCCTCTATGATCATCATGGAACTACATCTTTCTATTATTAGTCGAGTCAGGAAACATACCAAATTTTACTTTATTGATCATATTATGAGATTTCTGATTCGGCATAATAATGATTTTTGGACTTCCAAATCCCATTTCATTTGGTTTCTCATGAAGAATATCACTCCATTGTCCATCATATCCTCCATTATTGTGAATCATCTTGTTTCCAGCCATTTTCTAAAACCCAAAAGAATAGTGTGAGAGGAAAAATAATGCTAAGGAAAACAACATAGTAAAGGGGGAGTATCCTCAATATCCAACATCTTAGGTTTAATTCTATGATCGTTAGCGTAATTCTATTACTATAACCTATATGTATACTTATCTCTAGGGACATCCCTAGACATACCTTAGAAATATCTCTAGGGATCTCACTAACGTTTTCGCATCCTAGTTTCCAAAGGTTGACTAAACCTTTCCTCTGATACCAACTGTAGAGACCCGTATCCTGACGTACATTGACATCACATTACTTTTGCGGAATACTTAGTACATAACAAAAACACACACTAAAGGATCGTAATAGTTTAGTGTCTTTGGAAACTCGGAACGTAATCTTCTAATCGCGGTGAATGATCTTCAATATCTCCCATAAAGATCTTCTTTTTTTTTCTACCTAAAACCTTTCTTTATATCCTGGGGAAAAGAAAACATAAAAGGGTGATCTCAAATACTCAGTAAGGGTATACAAATGAAAAATCAATCACATCATATTCATAAGAACATAACTTTTGGAAATCTTAACCTGCAAAAGAGAGCATAATTTCATAACATGGGATAAATCATAGTAGTGAAATGAAATCCCAATAATAATAACTTAAAACATGAAACTTTGTGGCATACACACATAATCATAGAGAATCATTTCTTGTTAGTCAAGACTCATTTCCAAGACCATCTTAGTGGACAAAGTCCCTTTCTGAATCGAGTAACCCTCGTTTCAGTCCTGTTTCACTGAACCGGTATAACCAACCGTTCCAGCCCTGTCTATCTCATGAGATATAGAATATTTACCCAATGCATTGGAGGGAGATATAGGTCCCACCCATCTTATAATGAATCCTTTCTTATGTGTGCCACATAATCATAAATCATACATCATCGCATAACCCATGTAATAAAAAATGGGATTCTTAAACAACATGACATAATAAAACAATTCATATAAGATAAAGGAATTCATAAAAATGTTTCCATCACAACATAATCAAATCCATTTAATAATAGGGAAAAAAACAGAACCCTTTTATTATCTTAGATGGAAAATAATTTTGATAAAATACTTGAACTTTATTCTTGAGGAAAATATCCTTTCTACTTCAAAAACACTTTTCCTTTCTTAACATGTCATACAATTTTAAAATAAAAGAAGTTGATTAAAAATAAATTTGAATACTTGTAAAGGAAGCTTCTTGGAAATAATGTTTTAAAAATCCATTCATGCCGTATAAGTTCAAAAAACATTCTTCGTACTTTTTTCGGAAAAGTCAAAAAGTACCTCGTACGAAAAACGACAAAAGATTCCTTTCATATCTTTTACTAAAAACTCACCGAAGGGTAAAATTGGATTTAAACAATTGTAGGTGGATGTAAATAACATTACATATTGAGGAAACATGGATGTGGATGATAAAATATACCCCAGTAAATTTCAAAGTACAAACAATCTCGGATAAAAATGAGATTGCGATATTTCCCTTACCTTAGGTCCGATTTGCTTCGTAAGTGTCCGAACCTCCTGTATAATGATTTAAATAATGTCATTGACTTATTATAGAATCATATTCACTGTTATGATATCATATATGGTTCACTTATGACTTTATACTACCCGTTCTTTTGTAAATTCCTCGTTAAAGAAGCGTTTTGGGTAAAATCGTTTCATTTATCGTAGGTGTTTTGACTTGTTGTTCTTGACATCATTATTACTTATATCATGATTTAATTACTTCCAGAATATAAAATATGATTTATATATCATATATATTCAGTATATATATATATATAACAGGTAGATAAATAAAATGAAAAACACCGTTCATGGAGACGGTAGTCCGTACGTACGCATGAATGCTGTTTTCCTTTCCTTATTGTCTTGAAATGGAAGTAAGTAGATGACATACATATGTATATATATACATAAATCCAGTAGCTTTATAATGTCATATATTTCATTATTATTTCTTATATATACTTTATAATCATTCTTAAATGGTTAACATGGAGAATGAATCTCATCGCGTCGTGGAGACGGTAGTCCGTACGTACGCACGAGCGATGATATCATTTATATAAATATTGAATTGAATTGGATTGGATTATACAATATATCAGAATAAATATGATGTTGTAATAACTGTGTATAGTTATTCTTTACACCATTATACCCATCCATGTAAGGTGGTGGTGGAAAATAGATTACACCACGGCGTGGACACGGTATTCCGTACGTACGCACGCGCGGTGATTTCTTTTTCCGTAGGATGGATAGATGGTGAAATAGGGTTGTTTCATACTTATAATAACATATCAGTATATGAGTGATACTGATGTTATTACTTCATAATGAAACAACCTAAGAAGAAGAAGTGGAAGAAGAAATAAAGATGAAAGAATTGGTAACGGTAATTACCTCTTCTTTGAAGTACCTCTTTGAGACCTCCTCTTAGGGAACTAGAATTGGTCTTTGAGGAAGACCAGAACCTCTAGGTTGTTGCTAGGGATGTGGAGAAGAGATTTTGTCAGGGTTTGGCCGAGCTTGAGTGCTCAAATTGGTGTGAGGAGGAGGGGGAGGAGGTGTCCTTTTATAGGGGAGGAGAGGGGCACCTTAGGAATATCTCAAAATATTATTTTATATTAAAGTCAAAATCGGTTTATAATGGTTCCAAAGGGTCTTATTTCGAAGATAAAGTGGGGATGGGTCGAACTCCTATCAACCAATAGAATTTAGACAAGTTTAGGATATTATTTTAACCTTATCAATTAGATTTAACTCTAAGTTAAATAATTTAACTTTTACCATGTCTTCTTGTTTTCTTTCACTATATGGTTAATAAACTTACTATAACATGCCAAACGGACCCCAAATTGTTTATTATTAATATATATATCCTTATCTAAGTCATTTGGCCGAACCTTAGATTTTTAGGAATACAATAACAATTAATAATATAATATTTGATTTAAAAACTATTTTGTGTCAATTTTGACACTATTTGATATATGATTTTTTTGAAAGTCATAACAGAATTAAATGTTCGAACCAAGTTGATTAAATCAACATTAATATATCATAGTAACCTAGAAAATTAGTGGAATTCATAAAAAATCTCAAATTACATTTAGTTTGGTGTTTATAACATCAATTATATCAATATTTCATTAATAAGATAATTACTGCATCATCGTTGTGTCATAAATAAATTAACTTATTTAAAGTCTAAAAATTATAAATAAAATATCATTATGTAGGAAATATTTTTATCCTTCTAATGAATATTTATAGTCGAATTTATCTTATGTATAACCCCATATTAAATATGTTTTATTAAATAAACTTTGATTTTAACTATTTTAACTCTTCTTTGAATTAAATAATAATAAATGTCCTAATCAAATCCAAGTGGGCCTAAATGGTCATATTATATTAATAAGGTTGTTTTTGGTCGAATTAAACTTATCCAATAGAATTAGGACATGTGTTAGGGTAATAGTAATATCATATTTACCCTTAGTTACCCTATTTACTATTAACCGTGGTAAAAAAAAGTAAAAAGTTACTATTCACCAAAAATTATTTTCATCTCATTGAACCACATTTTACTTAATGACATCAACCGTGTCTCTCGGATTTTTGAAATTACATTCACAGAAGCGGTAAAATTAAGATTTATGAAGAAATTAATTTTTTTAACTACCACTTAGTAGTTTCACTATTCATCAAAAATTGATGTTTTTCAGAACAATGCCAAAATTTCATCCTAAGCTATATTTCATATTCCAAATTCAAAAATGAAGTCTATTTTACCAAATTCGTAACATAGAAGTTTCATTAATTAATTTTATAATTAAATCCCACTGTTAAAACAAATAGCGTGTTTTTAAGAAACAATATCAATCAAAAGATTGACACTTGATTATGTCTGGTTTAAATGTGAAATTACATCTAATGGCCAACATTGTATTAAATTGTAAAAATATATTCTAAATATACTTTAAAACCACTCAAATTAATAATTTATCACTATTAATTATTTCGATTGAAAAAGTTGTTTTTAACTAAAATTTAGTGATTTTCACTATTCATCAAAATATGAAGGTTATCCGAAAATCACCAAAATTTCACCTTAGGCTAAATTCGATACTCCGAATCCAAAAATGAAGCTCATTTTGAAAAATAAGATTTACAGAATTTCAAAAAGTGGTTATTACTATTCATAACGGCTAGTTTTAATAATATTTTAATAGCATATCGTTGTTTAGTGAAACTCGGTATTGCGTATTACACACGCTATCGAGGAAGGTCGCGATTGCGTGTAATGCAAGGAAAGTCAAAGATGCGTGTTGTGCAAGCTCCTTTTGGTGTAGCGTACAACATAAGACATCAAAAAAATTAAAAAGAATATTTTTCATAAAATCTCGGGTTGTTACAATCATATAAAATAAAAATGAATTTAGTAAAAATTTCATACAACATTTGAACCATTTTTTCAATTTTATAATCATTTTGTGGGAATAATATCGTACAATGACTCAACTGAGTACCCAAATCATGATGGATTCTCTTCCACATTTCTGATGAAAAATTGTCATCATGATAAAATTATATCATCCATATAATTTCAATAAAATTAATAACATGTATCACATAAAAATTATCTACACAATCCAATAAATTAATTTCAATCAAAATTAAAAAATGATCCAAACATTCCATTCAATCCATTATAACACAAATAGTGTTAAACACATTCAAATTTTGAGTAATAACTAAAAAAATACCTATATAAGTCCCAATAGTAAAAATTAATAATTAAAAAAATATTATATTCGATGAACATTATGATTTAATTTCACCAACACGTGAAGTTAAAAAACATAACTAAAGTAAATTGCATCCTTGAAACAAATCATGTTTAAATCACAGTACATCTTTGAAACAACATTATTCACCATCCTTAATGAATTATGGAACATACAAAGAACTAATACCCCATGTAATCTATAATAATTATATTCATGTTAGAATCCTTTTATTGAATACAATGTTTTGGGTATTCTTTCATTCTAATGGTGATGTTGAGTAATTTGATTTATTAGACACACATTAGTAGTTTGTTAGATATCAATATAATGCAATTGTGATTGGATTTACTATCTAAACAAGGTATCTTTGGTATATTTATGATATATTCTAAAGTGTTATAGTGTTGAGGATGTATTCCTATAGAATAATTATAGCAATCTTTCAGTGTGATATAAACCATTCCATAATTTCCTAGGATACATTTTTATAATGGATCAGTAAGGATAATAATAATTTCATAGGGTTCCTTTCACTAAACTTCATGCCTCAACAATAAAAGTTCCACCATACTAGTATTTTGGTGTTTAAAAATGAATTATATTGGAATGACATGGTCTTGTTCTATAAATACCCCATCCTTTTACACATATCCTTACATAATTTAAATCATTATATTACAAGCAAAGGATCATTTGTCTAGTGTCCTGGGAAACTATGTACCTAAAATATGAAACATGGATCTAAATATAACATTTAATTATTTATTATTATAAAGAGCTCTTAACCCGCATTTTTCTCATATATATTCATAGGATATCCTTGGGATAATATAGAAAATGGGATGAGATAAAAATCCATTTCCAGGAATAAATAAAAGAATAATGCATTATCACTTGGGATAGAAGGCATGACATAATGATATAAAAAGGCATGGAATATATAAAATAATAACATATAAATAGGGGATCATATAAACATTGATTCATAGTAATGTGGATGCATTATAGAAAATGATTTTAGCATGACTCAAGGCACGTTACATATAGAATAGAACAAGTCACGATTAACTACCCGGAGCATTTCACATGGCATTATGAGTCAAGCCTAACTACCAGGATTGTTGCACATAACATCTACTTAAACTCAACAATACCCAATTCATTGGAGCGCTATCTGGCCACAAAAATTTAAACATTTTATTGAATATTCTTTCAATATAAGGAATGTTTCATAATCAATCATACATAAATATAAGTATATTCATGGAATAAAATGGGTATCATGATCCTGTCATAAACCATAATGAATGGGCTTATCATACATGTTTCCATGAAAAAAACAATTCAAAACTTATATTTACATTCATAAGGTAAAATACTCAGATATAATATAAACTGATGTCCAATAGAAGAGAAAACATGTAAGAATAGTATTTAAGAAATATTAGCATTAAAACATTTTAGCATAGATTTAAGGAATATCCTAAAGATAATTCAAAATTTAAAAGAGAATAATCATATATATAAAGAAAGTACTAAACCAAGAAATTTATTATAATACAAATATTTATTTTATGAAATAATTATTTCTTATAATAGATTATAGAGTGCTCTTTAAATTGAGTAATAATTCGGGAAATTCCTTTAAACTGGTTTGCTTATCAGAAATCATCGAGGATGAAACCATTTAAAAACATGTATACCCCCAAAATAGAATGATGAATGGATATTGGTACATGATTTTGTATAATATATATATAATTTAAAATATATATATATAAATAAAATAAAACTGCATTTGGGAAAAAATAATGTTAAAGAATCCCAAATGAATAATGTAGGTTCGGTTAGAATCCCTTACCTAGAGTATGATGGTGTCCTTAACATGATCACAATTCCCTTGATAAAAAAATTAAATCTATTAATTAATATTTATTTAACCTCTAATTTATGTAATTGATTTATTATAACCTTTTTATGCACATTAATTAACTTTTTGTGTGGTTAAGAGTTCCAATTTCATTGTTTGGTAGCATTTGTTTCCTTGGTTTTTATGATTGGTGTACCTATATACATGTAAGGATAAACATGTAAGACGAGAAAGGTTGTCTGGATTTTATGTTTTATGTTATTAGTGAACGTCAATATGATTAAATGGTTATAAAATTTTTTTGGTTATTTTTAATGAATATGAATCCTCAATGACAACCATTTTGGTTAATTGGCATTTTTTAGATTACAATGAAAACATTTTTCTTTGTAAATTAATATAATATGTATAAAAGATTCCATAAACATACATAAGAATAAATAAAAATATTATAGTACGGTTTAACCATAAAAATTATCTCATGACTAGAATTTATTATGGTAAAAAATTGACAATCTTTCGTCCTTGAATGTGATAAATTAACAAATGTTTGATAGTGTTTTCATTTCTAGTATAAAACGATGGAAAATGAAAGATGATGATTAATTATTCCATTAAAATAACAATATTCTAGTACATTTAAGGTACTATATTTATCATAAAATTTGTATTACTCGAGGTGAAGATGGAAAAATAAAATAACGGAACCTGAAATAAAATAAATGAAAAGTAAAGTGGAATTTACCTCTTGAATATATCATCATTGAGAACCGCATTGGGGGAGAGGACTATTTCTCAAAATGAGACCATGGGATGATGGAAATGGGATAGTGTATTATGTAGAAATTCAAATCATTTTTTTCTAGAAACAAGGCTTGATAGGAGTGAAGGGAAGTGGTAAAGATTGGTGGCATTTGTAGTGAATTAGAGGAAGGTTTTTTCAATATTTTATTCATTATTTTATTATTTCTCACAAGAAAAGAAATATTAAAGATTTTTGTGACCAAAAAACATAATCTATGAAAGTGAGTTCAAATCCATGGATATTACTTCAGAATAACGGCATACATGAGTAAATACATCATGTATTTAGATTATTCAGTAAATTATATTATTGTGATATTCACTAAAATTCAAGTATTTCAGATAAATACCCAAAATTTACCGCAATAATTTTTCAACTTATAGAATCAAAAAATGAACTCCATTTTGTGAAAAAAAATGTCTAAATATGAAAAAACAAATTAATTAAAATCTTAATTTATAACAAAAATTCAAATTGTTATATTAAAATGTTCTTCTAACACTTTAAAATTTTATGTTAGATCTCTTAAAATTATTTTATAATAATAAGTCATAAAAAACATACTTCTGAATAAATTTTATGAAAATAAATTTTCTTTTAAATTATAGAATTAATCCATAAATTTTAATTAAATTTAAATGGCCTATAAAAATACAAACACATAATTAATAATTATTAAAATATTTACTTACTTTTACTAGGATATAATTATATCATATTGAAACATATAAGGTGGATAAATATTATTTATACATTAATTATTGATGTTATTATTAAATTGGACATTTTAATATTCATAAGGGTCACATTACTATTCCAAATGTCAAATTACTATTTCTCTGGTATATGTTCCTTAACATATAGATATACCTTTTATTTTACTCATTATTCATTTACAATTTTTTTATTGTTTTCAATGCGTATTCTTAAATGATTATACTATAAGACATAATAATAATAATAGAATTCCTTTGATAAAACATTAGGCCATTTCATTCTTCCCCCGTTATGAAATTTCTCCTTCAAAAGTTTGTTTTACATTCTAAGAAGTAAATAGGTGCATGTATATTTTCTTCATTGACTCCTCAAGTTCCCATGTTTGTTTGTACTTATGGTTCCACCATAATACTTTGAGAAAGTCAGTAGTCCTGTTGAATAGAACATAATCTCTATAATCAAAGATATTTATTGGATTATCCTAATAAAAATTATCAATCTCTAATTGAACCTCCTCTGAAGATAATACATGTGTAGGATCTGGTATCTACTTCTTTAAGAGGGATACAAGAAAGACATCATGTAATTTAGACATGTTAGGTGTATGTGCGAGTCGATATTATAGCATCCCTCCTTTTTATAACATAAATTTTCATTACATTTCACAAAACTAAGGATCTTTAAGGTTTAGTGTCTTTGAAACCAAGAACTTATTACATAAAAAACATTCTTCTTAAACACTCGAAAGGATTATTCATTTTTTCATCCTATGTTCATTACAGCATCTCATAACCTGGGAGAATACATAAAAGGAAAGGGTGAGAAAAAGGCCCAGTAAGGGAAAAAGGGAGAAAAATTACATGATAACTTGAAATACATCAAAATTCATGAAAACTATCTTTAAGGCATGAGAAAGAGATCATGAGGCATATCATCATAAAAATAACTTGTTTCATAACTTGAAGATGTGGGTACAACAATTAACTTAGACATTCAGGAACATATCACCAAGGTCCATCCCCACGGTGTCATTTGAAATTACCAATTTTATTCACCAATGTTTCATTAAAATTGTAATCTCTAGTGGTTACATCATTACCCAATACATTCGAGCGCTATCAGGGCGCACCCCTAAACATGTAATCTCTAGTGGTTACATTATTACACAATGCATTGGAGCACTATCAGGGCACTCACAAATTTTTCGTTATTATCATGTGAGCCACATATATAATCATCAAACATTTCATAAATAACCCATTTAGCATAAAAAAATGGGTTTCCTTTCATAATCATAACATTTTAAAAACAGCTTTAAAGACATGATCTTTATGTCACTTTAAACCCACAAAAAAGGAAAGTGGGATTCATGTATGTAATTCCTAGAATTTAAAATATAACATTTTGATATATATTTGAATACCCCTGTATAATAATTATCTTTGAGTATTCACTTAATAAAATAAAATAATTTGAGAAAAAGAGAGAGACATTTTGAGATGGAAATTTGGCAGCATAACAGCTATGATGTTGGGTTTTAGAAAACATTAAAAAGAGAGGGGACATGGGTCACCCACTCATAAATGATCCATAAAACAGTATAGGGAAATAATATAAAGGATTTAAGAACATGGTAATGAAATTTGAAAGATATACCATATGAAATGAAGAACACTAAAGGAAAACAAAAAAAAGATTTCTCTTATGAAAATTCGGTAGCCTAACGCCGTCACTTAAACATCAAAAAAATGAATTTATGAGATAAAATAGGGTCTCTAATAATATGAACATAAAAGATAAGTATGATAGATATAGAGGTCATTCCCCAACATAATAAAAAGGAACTTGAATGATTTGACAAGAAAATAGAACTTGAAAATTTAGAAGGGTGAAAGAATACGTTATAAAAATTTCGGCAGCTTAACGACACTACTTAAACATTCATAAATTGAAATGATAAGAGTAAGAGTGGATCTATAATTTTATGAACATAAAATGGGAATTAATAGGAATATAAAAGAACATCCTCCAACATAAGAACATGGATCATAAAATTAATGACTTACAAGAGAGTATTTGAAAAGAAAGAGAGAGGTTGGATCCCTTACCTTAAAATGTAACTCTTAATACTCAATGTGTGGGACCTTGAGGGCTTGGGGGAACCTTGGGAGGACTCCTTGGGAGGTAATGAGACCATATCTTCGTTGGGGGAGAGTTTGGAGTGAAAATTAAAGGAGGAAAGGCTGGGTATTAATAGGGAAAGTGAGGGGACAAGGCATTAATTGCCAAGGGACACCTCATTGGTGGTATTGGAAAAACCATGGGATTTCCATGTATTTGCCATTGGTATTGGCCACTTGGGACACTTCATACCCTATATTACTATTAATAAGTCGACCATGTTGATTACATACTTAATACATCATTTAATGATGTCATTAAACACCCGTAACTTAATAACGGTATTTTCACTATTAATCGAAAATTCAACTTTTTCAGAAAAATACCAAAATTTTACCTTAACCAAATAACAATGCTATGATTTCAAAAATGAACCCCATTTTATAAAGATATTTTTATAAATATATTTAAAATAATTTTTAAATAAATACACTATTCACAAAAAAGTTCATTTTTTTCAGAAAAATCCCCAAAAATTACCTTAACATAATATCGATGATCTGAGTTCAAAAATGATATCCATTTTATAAAAATATTTTTATAAATATTTTTAATAGAATTTTTAATTAAAAAACACTATTCACTTGAAAAAACTAATACTTTACTAATAATCTCTGAAACCGTTATTTACCTATTTTATTGAATCACATTACTTAATCAAGGTTCCTAGATTATATTAACACTTTCTTTAAATGAGATTACTAATCCATTTTGTCACATTACTAATCCTAAGCATAAAATCACTATTCATAATTTACTATTTATGAAAACTTAAGTTGATCTTATTAGACTCTAAATTTCTTACTGAACATAATTGTAGAAGACCATTTTTCGAAAATCATTACATATTTTTAATTATTAAAGGTTTACATTAACATTTTTAAATATCCTTTTTATATAATTCATAAAAAATATGCATACTATATTTATCTAGACATTTTTAAATTCACAAAAATCATCATAATAAGAAAACACAATTTTATTTATCTCAAAGGATTACAAAAAGTAGTTACGATCTCCTTACATAGCCCCTTAAAACCCCAGCATAGGACTTAATTATATTGTGTGCTAAGGTGAGAGAATATGAGGGAAGCTCGTCCAACATTGCCCGAGTAGTAATTTCTATCAGTTTGAAGTTTTCACGAAGGCGATTCTGTTCTAGCTTCACACGATGAAGTTTGTCTTGGGTTGTGTCCAGTGAAAAGCCCAGTGGTGCTACCTCTTCCCATGTTTCGTTATATGGGCCTAAATTGGCCCGAGACTACTGGATGAGTCCATCGAATCTTTTTTCTTTATTAATTAACCAAGATCACTTGTATTTGGAGACAATAATCGAAACGTTTAGTTTCCAGCGGTCATATTGACCAATGGCCATATAATAGTCGAAACCCAATGGTCTCATTTTAATTTTACTCATGTTATCAAATGAAATAGTTTTGTTGAGTATAAAAATAAATAAACACACAAAATTAGGAAACAAGATTTATTGAAATTTTTGTGTCGTTACAATCTCCCCCCTTAATAAATTGGGTCCTCTCAAATTTTTTGAAAATTTGGCTTGGAAATTTCATTGGAAATCCTACATCATAAAAGGAGTCAATAAAACTATTACCTTAGAAGAAATAAAGGTATGTACAAAGGTCACCCGAGTTAACCCATACTGGGGTTCTATGTTCGAAAATATGGATATGGAAGAGAAAAAAAGGGTCAAATTCTAAGGGAGAGTGATAGAAAACATGATTAGGAGAAATTTAACAACAAGAAAATCACAAACTTATGATGTGTGTAAATGGTCTTTAATTACCCAGTGGGAAACGTAAACCAACAAATTTATTGTTTTTCATTATTTTTCATAATTTTGACGAATTCATTTACTACATAGAATAAGAACACAAGTAAATATACTTACCTTCAAGTAGAGTTTCATCCTTTAATAAGTTTCCACTGATACTACTCTTTTATCCAAACAATGACCATTCAAAACTACTTCATCTCATTAAAATCACATGAATCATCTTCTAGAGAATCACATAATCGACAAAAGATTAATTATCTATTTCTTCTATCTTTAAACATTATCCCAAAAACAGAAAGGGTTAGATAAAACAACTGTTGAAAAAGAAAGAACCACACAGGAAGGGCAACTACTTTTAAATCATCCAAATTCCACAGTACTACCCAAAGTTCATCATAGACTATTCCATAAATAATTTTCCTTAAAATTCCTCAAAATAAACCAAACTAAGATTGAAACTCAAATGCAAGAAGGATTTGATAACACAGTCTCGCAAATTAACCTTTATTGATTATCTCTAAACAAAATAAACCACTCCTAACATCTTATAACAAATGTAACTAACATAAACATATTTTCCCCAAGATAGGTTAATAATCTCCATAAGTAAACTATATTACCATAAGTTCACCTTAAATTCATTGATTCTTCAAAATATAAGTCATCCTTTACTCCTCAAAGATAATTCCATAGTAATCTATTTACCTCGTTCAAATAGGGTTCCCAAAATAGTGAACGTCTTCCAAAATAATAATAATCATTAAATCCCCTAATCAACTTTATCATATGAACATCCTTGAGAATTCGTCTTCTTCTTCCTTAATGAATTTGGTCATTCAACTAGCTGCAGATTATTAATTGTGATTTTTGATAGCTAGTTTGGCATAATCACAATATGTTCAACATGATCTCTTGTCATCTCTGTCACATTAATAGGGAAATCGTCACATTTACTATCACATTAGTTGTTGGGACATGTTCTTTTATTTCCCGCAATTAACATAGAAAATAAAGTATAATTAGGGGGTCTTAAATACTAAGCCAATAATCATGAAAAGTAAACTTAAAGCATAGAAGGATAAACTTATAGAAGAAAAGTATACCCTAACTTGTGATCCCCAAGGTTCCAATCTAGGTTATCCATGATCATATATTCTTATTTGAATATTTATTTTAATTCATCGTTTTCCCTTTAATAATGGTTCATACTAAGCTTTTGAATTTACCAAAGCATATCCCCCTAGAGCGACGTAACCAAGAGTGCAGGAAGACATGTTGTCGTGTACCAGTTCTCGTTTGAGTCTAGATCAAAGCGGTGTTTTCGGGTTTTACCCCTATGTACATCTATGCCAGAGCCACCTCAACCTCCTCGTATCCAGAAATAGATTTATTTTCTTGGAAACCCCTTACTCAATACTCACCAAAACACCAGGATGATTCCCTATATTCAAACATTTCTATAGAGTTCTTCCTAAAGTTTTCATATACTAATTTCCACAAATAACTAAACCTTAATTTGATACCAACTATAGCATCCTGCCTTTTTATAACATAACTTTTAATTACATTTTACAAAACTGAGGATCTTTATGGTTTAGTGTCTTGGAAACCAGGAACTTATTACATAAAAAAACATTCTTTTTAAACACAATAAAGGCTTCTTCATTTGTTCATCCTATGTTCATTACAAGATCTCATAACCTGGGAGCATACATCAATGGAAAGGGTGAGAAAATTGCCCAGTAAGGGAAACAGGGGAAATATTTTACATGAGAACATGAGATACATCAAAAGTCATGAAAAATAAATTTAAGGCATTAGAAAGAGATCATGAGGCATATCATAATAAAAATAACGTGTTTCATATCTTGAAGATGTGGCTACAACATTTAACCTAGACAATCATGAACATATCACCAAGGTCCATACATGGTGTCATTTGAAATCACCAAATTTATTCACCAAGGTATCATTTAAATTGTAATCTCTTGTGGTTACATCATTACCCAATGCATTTGAGCTCTATCAGGGCACACCCTTAAACTTGTAATCTCTAGTGGTCACATCATTACCCATTGCATTGGAGCGCTATCAGGGCGCACTCTTAAATTTGTCTTTATTATCATGTGATAAACATATATCATCATAAAAAATTTCATAAATAACCCATATAGCTTAAATGAAATGTGTTTCCCTTCAAAATCATAATGTTTTAAAATTTTCATTAAAGACATGGTCTTTATGTCACTTTAAACCCACGAAAAAGGAAAGCGGTTTTCATGTATGTAATTACCATAATTTAAAATATAACATTTTGATATATATTTTAATAACACTATAAATTAAAGAGCTTTTATAATTCACTTAATAAAATAAAATAATTTCAGAAAAAGAGAGAGACATTTTGAGACGAAAATTTGGCAGCATAACGGTTATGTTGTAGGGTTGTAGAAAACATTGAAAAGAGGGGGGAAATGGGTCACCCACTCACAAATGATTCATAAAACAGTAGGGGACAGAATATAAAGGATTTAAGAACATGTTAATGAAATTTTAAAGATATAACATATGAAATGAAGAACATTAAAGGAAGACAAAAATAGGATTTCTCTTATAAAAATTCGGCTGCCTAACGGCGTCACTTAAAAATCAAAAAAATGAATTGAATAGATAAAATAGGGTCTCTCATCATATGAATAAAAATATAAGTATGATAAATATCGATATAATACCCCAACATAATAAAAAGGATCTTTAATTACTTGACAAGAAAATAAAACTTTAAAATTGAGAAGGGTGAAAGAAACCGTGATAAAAATTTCGGCAGCCTAATAGCGCCACCTACACATTCATAAAACAAAATTATGAGAGTACGAGGGGATCATTCATCATATGATCATAAAAGGGAATAAATAGGAATATAAAAAAACATCCTCCAATATAATAACATGGAGCATAATAGAAATGACATAAAAGAGAGTAATTGAAAAGAAAGAGAGAGGTTGGATCCCTTACCTTAAAACGTAACTCTTAAAACTCGATGGTTGGGACCTTGAGGGCTTGGGGAACCATGGGAGTACTCCTTGGGAGGTTATGATACCACATCTTTGTTGGGGGAGAGTTTGGAGTGAAAACTAAAGGACGAAAGGGTGGGTATTTATAGGGAAAATGAGGGGACAAGGCATTAATTGCCAAGGGACACCTCATTGGTGGTATTGGAAAAACCATGGGCTTTCCCATGGTAGTTTCCCTTGGTATTGGCCACTTGGGACACCTCATACCCTATATTACTATTCATAATTCGACCATATTGATTACATACTCAATACATCATTTAATGATGTCATTAAACACCCGTAACTTAAAAACTATATTTTCACTATTCATCAAAAATTCAACTTTCTCAGAAAAATCCCAAAATTTCAACTTAACCAAATATCAATGCTCTGATTTCAAAAATGAACTCCATTTTATTAAAATAATTATATATATTTTTAAAATAATTTTTAAATAAATACACTATTTACCAAAAATTCATTTTTTTCAGAAAAATCCCCAAAAATTACTTTAACATAATATTGATGCTATGAGTTCAAAAATGAAATAAATTTTAGAAAAATAATTTTCTAAATATTTTTAATTTAATTTTTAATCAAAAAAACATTATTCACCTGAAAAAAACTAATACTTGACTAATAATCTCTGAAACAGTTATTTACCTATTATATTGAATCACATTACTTAATCAAGGTGCCTACATTATATTAATACTTTCTTTAAGTGAGATTACTAATCCATTTGGTCACATTACTAATCCTAAGAAGAAAATCACTATTCATATATTACTATTCATCAAAAATAATTTTGATTTCATTAGACTCTAAATTTCGTGCTGAACATAATTGTAGAAGACCATTTTTTAAAATTCATTACACATTCTTAATTATCTAATGTTTACATAAACATTTTTAAATATCCTTTTTCTATAATTCATCAAAAATATGAATACTATATTTATCCGGACATTTTAAAATTCACAAATATTATCATAATAAGAAAACACAATTTTATTTATCTCAAAGGATTACACAAAGTAGTTACGGTCTCCTTACATAGCCCCTTATATCCTCAACATAGGACTTAAGTGTAAGGTGTGCTAAGGTGAGAGAATCTGAGGGCAGCTCAGCCAACATTGCATGAGTAGTAATTTCTATCATTTTGAGCTTTTCATGAAGGCGATTCTATTCTAGCTTCATACGATGAATTTCGGTTTGGGTTTGGTCTAGAGAAAAACCCAGGGGTGCTACCTCCCTCCCAATTACTGTTAGATGGGCTTCGATTGGCCCAAGACTACTGGATGAGGCCATCTAATCTTCTTTCTATATTAATTAACCAATATCACTTGTATTTAGAGACAATAATTGAAACATTTAGTTTCCAGCAGTCATTTTGACCAATGGTCATATAACAGTCAAAACCCAATGGTCCCATTTTAATTATACTCATGTTATCAAATGAAATAGTTTTTTTGATTATAAAAATAAAATAACACACAAAATTAGGAAACAAGATTTATTTCAAATTTTGGGTCGTTACAGATATGAGATAGCTCCAATATGATCATGAATCCCAAATGTGAATATGTACTTGGTATATAGATTTCATTTCATCCCAAATCTCATGAACGTTTACCATGGAGATGTCTGGAGGAATACCATGTCTCCATCATTAAACACAAGGTCCCATCGACGGTTGTCTGCATAACTATTCTGTCGAATTTGGGCTATCTTGATGTGTTGCGGAATGGTTTTCACCTTCTATACTATTTAATCGACTATTTCAGGTCTTATATTCTTAATCTCACCAACTTCCTCCCAATATGTCGGTGTTATGCACTATTTCCCATAAAGGATTTTATATGGTTCTATTAGGATTCTCTAGTGAAAACTATTTTTATATGAGAATTTTACCAATGGAATATATTTCTCCCATCATTCGTTGATGTCCATGAAACTCTTTCTCAATATGACTTCCAGTTTCTAAGTACTTCGGTCATATTGTCCCTCATTTTGGGGATGATGGGACATACTGGCGATCTGTTTAGTTTTTCGAGCATGTCATAGACTTTCCCAGAACATTGAGGTGAATCTTAAATCTCCAATGGATTCAATAGATAGTGGAACTCCATGAATCCTTACCACCTCTTTGATATATATATATCCATGGAATTTAATATAATGAGATGTTCTTTTTAATTGTGATAAATTGAAATGCCTTTATAGAAGGATTCACAATGTCCCATATAGGATTGATTCTCGTGGATGCCCGTAGAAGTGTATTGAAAAGGAATGTGGTGATGTTCTCCCACTTCCATGATGGTTTGGGCAGTGGATGTATAATCCCCTTATAATTTTTCTTTTCAACCTTCCCTTGCTAACATACCAGGTACATTAATGTATACTCAGTAATCTTCTTTTTCATATTGCCCCACCAAAGGTTCTCTTGGAGATCTCAATACGTCATTGTGCTCCATAGGTGAATAGAGAAGGTTTTACTATTTTTATCATTCAAAATCACTTTCATTGTCATTGGATCAGATGGTGCATATAATTTTGACCGAAATCTTACAAATCTATCCTATTCTGTCATAATCTCAAAGGATATCTCATTTCTGAAAACTTCAACCCTTTTTTGAATTTCCACATCTTATCTTTGAGCATACATTATTTTATCCATTAGGGATGTTAGAGAAATAATTTGATAAAGGATTGATTATTTTCCTCCCTTAATGATTCCCATTTCCATCCTCAACATTTCAATTAATATTGGATCCTTTTCAATTATCATCATTGACAAAGATGCAGAATCCTTTAACTTAGAGAATCTTTCACCTCATTTTTCTTGTCGATATGTCAGTGGATTGAGTTGTCTTATTCCTTAATGAGATCTAACCACATTTTCTGGGGAATATAAAGATCTTTTTATGTGAATATATAGTTCAAACTCATGTGATTAGTTTATATCCTACACTTCTCCCCATAGAGATAATGTCTTTCGATTTTCAATGCAAAGATTACAGCCTCCAACTACAGCTCATGCATGGGATAGATTTGATCATTAATTTTTAGCTACCATAAGGAATAGGCTATCACATTATCATTTTTCATCACCACACAGCCTAAACCCTTCTTTATGAATCATTGTACACCACAAATAGTTATCCATTTGTTGGTAGTGTGAGTATTGGCATAGCGATAGAACTCTTTTTGTGCTCCTTAATACTTTATTCATATTCTTGTGTCCATAACAAATTCACCCCTTTTCTTGTCATCTTGGACAGTGAGTTTGAAAATCATGAGAAGTTATTCAAAAATCATTGATAATACCCAGTTATACCTAAAAAGATGTGGATCTGAATTTCAAATGATGTCCTAGGCCACTCATCAATTTCTATTGTCTTTGAAGGGTCCACATATATTCCTTTTCATGTGATAACATGACCCAATATTGATACTTCATATATCTAGAACTAACATTCGCTATATTTTCCATAATGTTTCTCCCTTCATAAAGTCATTATCATAGTATTCAAATTCTCCTAATGTTCATCCTTTCTCATGGAGTAAATCTAAATATCATCGACAAAGACAACCATAAATTTGTTGAGTTAATCTAAAAATAAACAATTCATTAAATCGAAGAATATTTCTATGGAATTAGTGAGTATGAAGGGAATAACTATGAACTCATGGATTCCATACCTCATTCAAAATGTAGATTTGGGAATACATTCATTCCTTGCAATTAATTGTTGATACCACGACCAAAGGTCCACCTTAGCAAAATAATTGGCCCCACATATCTGATCGAACAAGTCATCTATATATGGAAGGGGATACTTTTTCTTAATTATGATTTAATTGAACTCATAATAATCAATGAATAGCTATATTGATCCATCTTTCGTCTTAATAAAGAGTATAGGTAAACCCCATGGGGATGCCTTGGGCGTATAAAACCATTCTCCAAATTATCTTTTGACTACTTATTTAGATATTTCTTCTTAAATAATTTCATTCTATAAAGTATCTTTGATATAGGTAGAGATCTAAGATTTAGTTAAATTGTGAACTCACCCTCTCGATAATTAGTAAGAGTAGGAAATTCTTCAGGGAATACATCATTGTAATCCCTCTTGATTGGAACAATCATAGTAAGGATTCTTCTCCATTGTCATAATCATTTGAGCTTGATATCCTTGATCTTAAGGTAGTAATTTTGACACATGAGACAAAGATTCTAAGAGAGATTCATCTCTCTCCAACACTTGTAATATATTTTATGATTCTTCATGATTTGAAGAGTGATCTCCCTTTCCAAACAGTTGATGTTGGCTATTTATAAATATAGCTAATACTTACCCATGATAACATCCAACTCCACTAAAGGAACTATGGTGAGGTTTTATGGTAGGTCTAGTCCAAAAATATTTATCGAGGAGGAGTTGTAAACCTTGGATGGAATAATTTCTCCATTCAATATTCTCATATATAACAAATTCTTTAAATTTTGTGGTGGTGTTTTAATAGTTATACTAAACTATCAAGACATGAATGAATTTGTAGATTTATAACCAAATAGTATGTTCACTATTATTCAATGAATAGCTAGCATACCGATCATCAAATGGTTTTCCAGATCCACCTCAGTAGTAGTGATATCATAAACCCATCCTAATTAACATAGATTTTGTTGATGATTTCCACAAACAAATCTTAGCTTAGGGAAATTGTTAACATAATGCCCATGATCTTTATTTTTGTAATAGTAAACTATAGGTAGAGAATTGATATGAAACTTCCTTTCTTCTTCCATGTTAGTGGGATTCTTGGTATCCCTATAGCAGTTCTTAGCTAGATGTCTCATTCTACCAAATTTGAATAAATTACTATTTCCCTTTAGATAGGTACCATGATTTCTTTTCCCATAATTTTGATACATGGGATGATTGATCTTCGTTCCATTATGGGATATTTTTTCTGAACCACCCATATTATACTCCATTTTATTCTTTTATTCACTAATCCCATGAGACCACTGATATTCATTGATATTTATTTTATCCCTGAGGGTGAAATAGACATTATCTTCATAACTATCAATGTCACGAATCACCAACACATTTCGTAGTCTCAGCTTTATCCCACTAAATATGCAATAGACCATGATTTCAGTGTTCATGAAAAAAGATAGAGGATTATCTTTCAAGCCTTGTGATGCTTGCGTTAAATGCCCTGATGGACTCATCTTTCTATGCATAAGATTAAGGTACTCTCTTTCAATTTTAATATAGAGGGTTTGGGGAAAATATTTTTTGAATAAAAATTTCTTGAATTCCTACCAATCCATGGAATAAAGTTTCTCTTTGGACTTCCTATTCTTGATTTCTATCCACTGCTAATCAGCTTGTCCATCAAAACGATAGAACTCCAACATGAAATTCTATTTTTATGAGCACTATTACATAAGGAATATCATTTCAGTGTAGTTAATCAACTATTCTATGATGTGTTGAATGGAAGATCCACTAAACATTTGTGGTCTTTTCCACATGAATAATTCAACCACAATTTGATCATTCATTAGAGGAGGATGAAATTCTACATGATTCATGTTATTATTCATAACATGAGCTAGCTAATAATGTACTATCCAGAATTTTTTATCAACTATTCCCATTAAATTTGTAATATCATAAGGAAAATATCTACATTTCAAATCACATGGATTATTACCACATTTTCTTTTATTTCCATCCATTAAATAAGAAAAAACATACAATTTTAGGGCTTTAATACTTAGATAAAACTCATAAAAGGAAGCATTGAACATTAATGAATAAACTTTTAAACCAAATGTATATCATAACATGGGACTACATAGGATTCAATCTAGGATATCCATGATTTGTTTCTTAAAATTTATTCTTGTGGGATTCTTTTTTTGTTCCATGAATAATAGTATATACAAAGATAATTAATTCACCAAAGAATACCCCCTGGGAGTGTCGAACCAATAGTGAATCAAGGCCTGTTATCATGCACCATTTACCTTTTAAGTCTATTTCAATGTGGTGTTGTAAGAACCCGGATCATCTTTTCAGTTATGTTTTTCTTTTTATGGATTTTTTGAGAAAATATGAGTTTTTTGAAATTTTTGGAAGTACATGGCGTGTAATTTATGATTACATGTCATGTACTCAATTACTGCTGGTAGCCGTGTGATGGCCATGTAGTAGCCTTGCAAATAACCATGTGGGATGACCTGTAGGCCTCTCAAAGTGGCGTATAGAAAATGTGAGTACACGACGTGTACTTCAAAAGTACACACTGTGTATTTGTTTTTTTTCATTAAATGCAATGGGGTTGCATCTAATAGACAGAACACTCATCTTCTATGTCTCGTTCATCCAAGGGAAACCATACAACCACGGATCTTCGACAAGCCCTCAAGCCTCCATCCGTCCTCCGAATATAACATCGTTGGATGCATTTGAATCGCATCAGTGTGTTCTCTCTTTTTCTTGAGCCTTGTTTTATGATTTCTCCTCTTTTGTGAGTTGTCATGGGTTGATCTTTTTATACATATTCGTAGATCTACAGAGTTCTAAGGTGATTCAATCCTCTTGGTTCAAGTATCTTGATCTCTCAACACCAAGGTATGTGGTTTGAACCTTTTCGTAGATTGTCCTTGAATTTTATCTGCAAAATTGCCCAATACCCATGAATGGGGTATTGCTGTTTTACCCTTTTAGTCATATTTTTTTTCTATGATTTATGCTTGATTAGATTGTTATTGTTTGTGAATATGGTGAATTTTTTTTCTTTGGATGTTTTCACATGCATGTTTTTCCTGTTTGGAACTTCGGGTCTTGATTGCATGTTAGGATGATGTTTACTTTCCCCATGCCTAGTATTGTAGGATTTTGTGACTTTTGATTGATTATGTTGTTGTGTTGTAGAATGCTATCAAAGTATTTCTTGAGGTTTACCTTGGTTGTTACATGTTGCTTCACTTGCTTGACTTACACAATATTGTGAGAACTACGTGTATAGACCATTGGGAGAATGGATGTTGAGGGATTCTCCAGAGTGTCTTTATAATTTACGATGTGTGTCCACTGGGGGAATTGATGTTGAGTGCTTCCTCAAAGTGTATGTAGTTCTCTAATGTGGGCCACATAGGGAATGTGACGTAAGTGCTTCCCAAGAGTGCATTTAGTACCGATATGAGTCTATAGGGGGAATTAACGGTGAGTGATTCCTCATAGAGTCTATACATTATCTAAACTAGAGGGGATAGAATGAGTGTACTGCCTAGATGGTTGTTTGTACTAGTTATGTAGGAACATAGGGGTTAAATAGAGTACACTACCCAGAGGGTTACCTATTGTGTTTTATCATCTTGTTTAGTTGTTTCTTGATACTAAACTATGGATTGATTACTGTTGAGTTCTTTCCTGTTTACTATTTCTTGTACTTTTACCCGCCATATACTCCTTAACTATTAGGCACAGATCCTGGGGGGTTGCCTACTGGGATTCAGTCTCACACCCTGTATGGGCTATGTTTTTTGGCCCAAAAAGATTATATTGTTGCAGTTCTAGACAAGGTAAATCACCCTTCTACTTCAGGTACATGACATGCTGTGGAGCTGGAGAGCATGTGACCAAGATTAGGCATGCGATGCTATGTAACTGATTAATGTTTTTCATTTGTACTAGTTTTAGTACTATATATCAACATTTTGCATTGTTTGGCTTCATTCCTAGACATATGTATCAGGCATCACTATATATATATATATATGTGCTCTAATTTATGATATCAGTTTTCTGCTATTTATTTTTTTAAGTATTATAGAATTATTTCTTTCTCTCTTTTATGTATTTGGTTACATACACTGTGTACTCTGCCAATGAGGGCATAATTCCTCCACTATCAGACCCAAGGCCCTCACTGCTAGTCTGCAGCCTCTGGAGTTTGATGAAATGTGCTTGAGCCCATCTGACCAACTGGGTGCGGGGCGCCTCTAGGTGGCTTCCATAACCGGGACATAACAAAGTGGTATCAGAGAAATTCTTTTTCATAAATTACTATTTGGAGCCTTTATCCATGGATATGAAGGAATATGTAAATGGTAATAAGATGTGCCCGGGAGTAGCTAATCTATGTACAGGGAAAATCCAACCTACCTTGTTTATTGCAATTTTCTGTTTTATCAAGTTCACTGTAGAGTTGATTTCACCTTGAGTGATTCACATGATTTTGGCTATTATTTTTGAAGTTATTGAGGTTTAATTTATGTCGTAACCCAATGAGATGAGGGTATGCGATCTCATGCATCATATAGGAACGTGTTAGAAATCACATGTCATGCATTCTTACCATTCAATTTTGTGTGCATTTTTAATTGCATGTTATTGTGATAAATATTTTGTAGAATATGCATGTTGTTCTGATAGATTCCTTGATAAAAATACCTACTATTTGATTGTGTATTTTTCTATAAGTTTTTGTTTGAAATAATGTCAAAATTTTGTTCTTGAGTTGTTATGGACCCTCATGAACCGTAATTTGGCAGATCTTTGGCTTTTTTACCTTGTTATAACATGATTAAGATGCCAAGATTTGATTCCTAGTGAGTATGGGCCCTCACGGATCATAATTTGGCACATTTATTTTTCATTTCAGTGATTTCTCTGTTTTGAAGTTGTTTCTGAGGCTTACTAAGCAGAAAAACCCAGAATACACGTCGTGTAGTGTTAACTACATGCCTTGTGTTCTTATGTTTGGGAAAAAACTGTTTTTCTTAAGTACATGCCTTGTACTTTATGTACAAACCATGTATTCTCTGACCATTTCGTAGGCCGTGTTGGCCGAGACATGGGATGGGGAAGGTCCGGTGGGAACACGTTGTGTACCTGATTAACATTCTGTGTGATGTGGACCATGTGTCCGCTTATGTAACCAACAACACAGACGGATAAAACCTTAAGCTATACACATTGTGTCAGTATTGAACACACCATGTAGTCTGACCTATGCACCTGACCATGTCCCGAACAATATGGTTCAGTGTTATCCCTTCTCGTTCACGTCGTGTCCGCCGAGAGAATGTTGTGTAGTGTCAGCCGTGTAGCCGGACATGTAACCAACAACATTGGTTGGTGTATCCTTTAACTTTCATGTCATGTCCACCTTGAACACACCGTGAGGTTTGAGTCGTGTTTCAGGCCATTTCACTAACAACACGGCCCAGGTAAACTTGTCTAGTATACATCATGTATAGCATGAACACTCCATTTAGTCTTTCCTTAGGAGAGTTGTGTGGCTTAACCGTGTAGAAGGAGTTGGGAAGGGGAAGAGGATTCAATTACTCACCATGTGTTAAGACAACGTGCCATGTGTTTGGGGTGTTACACGACCTGTTTAGGAAGGATTACACTCCCATGCTAATGACTTAAGGGAACACGCCATATTGAAAATATACACGCCGTGTAGTCATGTTTTCTAAAACTTGAATGCTTTCATTCTCTTGTTCCCTTCTTAAACAACTTCTTTTCAGCCCGTAATAACCTTGATCAAAATTTTGTGCTTGAATTTTCATATTCATGCCACCAAGACATCCTCTGGTTGTGTGCTAGTTTCTAGATGGCGATCAGACACTGGACATGGCTAATCGGAGACAACTTGCAGATCCTCTAGTTCTACTAGTATTGGAACCATCCATTGTACCTGACATAGGTGCAGATGCACAGTTCATGTAGAGAATTTTGAGGATGATGCATACCTTTTAGAGAGTGCCACCTCCAGCCCCATCGATGGCTGATTTGACCTGGGTCTTCCAGTAGCAGCATCATCTTACTTTCTCTTGGGATAGAGGACCCTAGGCTATAGAGTCATGTCTAGAAGCCATGCTGAAGATCTTTGAGAATATAGAGACACCTCCAGAGAGTAGGGTCAAGTTCGCTACCGATATGCTTTGGGACTCTTCGAATAGGTGGTGGGATGTGATCTCATAGGCGGGGCGCCAGCAGGTTATGACGTGGGTTGAGTTTCAGTGCATCTTCTATGACTACTTCTATCCAGAGACCTTGAGGGCCGATCGATCCTGAGAGTTTATGAGTTTGGATCAGGGTACTCTTTCTTTTATGGAGTAATTTTCCTACATTACCAAGCTGCAGTGCTTCATGCCTTTTTCCAGAAGAGATTAGTTATTAATGGAAAGGATGTTCGAGGATGGTCTGAGGCACAACATCCGATCGCATGTGAAAAAATTCTTGTTTACTTCATCACTTATATCGTCAGTTAGGTGCTGATCAAGGAGCACAATCCGAGGGTTTCTGGAGTTGTGATCTAGGGAGGCTCTTAATCTTGGGTTAGTATTCCTCTTAGTAATAGCAGGAAGTGTCACAAGGACTCTTCGGGTGGTGATCCAATGAGGAGAGACACTTCTTCTGTTAGCCAGGTGGTGTGCTACCAGTATGGAAAGAGCGGGCATACGAGGCCACATTCCCGAGAGACCTAGTGGACTGCCGATCTTGCAGCAAGATGGGTTATCTTTAGCACTTCTGTTAGATCTTCTCCCCAGCAGTTGGTGAGAGGGGTTCTTTTATGACTACGCATTCGGGAGCAACACCACCAGTTTCTCACCAGTTAGGGAACTAGAGTTATTCTGGCCATTCAGGTCGAGGTGGAGGTTGTGGCCAGGGTGGTCAATTGTTGGTCATTCAGCAACAGTAATGTGGATCAGCTCAGAGTGGTCAGGCAGGTTCACATGGCCGCGGAGCAGGCTAGACCTTTGTAGTAGAGTAGACCAAGTAAGAGTAGGATCTCTGACCTTCTACAGTTCGAGGTATGATCATAGTTTCCTCAGTTTTAACTTCTTATCATTTCGATATAGGGGATTCCCATAGATTTATATCTATTACGGTTGTAGAGAGCCATGGTCTCTATATCTTTTCTTCTGCTGATATCATGACACTAGACACTCTATTGGGAACAAGAATGGTGAGTGTAAATCAGTGTAAGGACTTCCCTCTAGCGGTTGGTGGGTGTCACTTTTTATGGGACCACTATGTCCTAGATATGACAGGCTATGATTTCATTCTAGGAATGGACTGTCTAGTTCCCTTCTAGGCATTCTTCGACTTTTATCACCACATGGTGAGTTTCACCTCATAAGAGGCAGTATTTTTTCTTCATAAGCATTAGTGGGATGTCCATGAAAGTAGAGATGTCCAAGAGAATCATGGGTTAGGAGAAGTTACGTCCTATATTTCTAGTTTATATCTGGACGATCAGGGGACTTCATAGTTAAACTTTATTCTAGTGGTGGATCGTTTTTGGGATGTCATTCCAGATGACTTTTTAGGTTTGTCTCCAAAGTGTGAGGTATATTTTTTATTAATATCACGCCAGGGGTGGCACTGGTGTCCATTCCTCCTTACAGGATGGATACACTAGAGTTATAGGAGCTCAAGAGGTAGTTGGAGGCGTTGCAGGAAAGGGGATTAATCTGACCCAGTACTTCTCCTTAGGGTTCGCCTTTCCTTTTTGCGAAGAATGAAGGCGATACCCTCAGGCTATGTGTTGATTATCAGAAGTTGAAACAGTTGATGGTCAAGAAATAATATCCTTTACCAAGGATTGATGATTTCTTTGATCATCTTTGACGAGCCCAGGTGTTCTCGAAGATTGACTTGAGATCTGGTTATCATCAATTGCACGTTAGACCATCAGATATACCTCCTACAACCTTATGGGGAAGGTATGGTCTCTACGGATATATGGTAATGTCATTCGGTCAGACAAATGCGCCAGCAGTTTTCATGGCACTGATGAACTGGGTCTTCCATCCATACTTGGATTCCATCGTCATGGTCTTCGTTGATGATATCATGCCATACACTTACACTCGATACGACCTTGATAGTCATCATGATATTGTATTGAGTACACTGAGAGAGCATCAATTATATGATAAGATTTCAAATGACATTTTTGGGTGGATCAGATTCACATCTGGGGTCATGTTATCTTTGGGGTAGGAGTATCAATAGACCTAAAGAAATTGAGAGCAGTAGTTTCTTGGGATCAGCTGAAGAACATATTTGAGTTGTGGAGTTTCCTAGGGATGGATGGATACTAAAACCACTTCATACAGGACTTATCATGCTTAACAGCACCACTAACGGGTCTGATTATGAGGGGTGCAAAGTTCTTATGGTCAACTTCTTGTGAGTCATCCTTTCATAAGCTAAGGGGGAGGTTTACATTAGCACTGATACTAGTCTTGCCAGAGCTGGGAAAGAGCTATACTGTTTATTGTGATGCGCCAGGTATTGAGCTGGGATCTATGCTTATGCACGGATATGGAGTCGTTGCATACGGGTCTCGACAGTTGAGGCCACATGGGAGGAATTACCCGATGCATGATTTGGAGTTGGCAACTGTTGTTCATGCCTTACGATGTTAGAGAAATTATCTTCTGGGAGAGTGTTTCGTTGTTTTCCCCAACCAAAAGTGTCTCGAGTACATATTCACTAAGATACAAGAGGTTCAGAAGGCGCAGTGAGTGGCAGCTTATGGGTCTGTTCTCTGAGATATATTTGGAGGTGCACGATAGATAGGGGAGGAATATTTTTTCTTCTAAAACGTTTACCTATACTTATTCTGGATCAAGTTTGAATGAGGTAGCTATCTAATTCTGAAGGCCTTGTCTTAAGGGAGAGTGTCAGGAGAGGACCCTATTTCTCAATGGACCATAGTTGAGGATTAGATCATGAATTTCTAGGGGTACATATGGGTGCCAATAGACATATGCGAGGAGATGATGAAAGCCTTTTATTCCTTAGTTTGGGAAGTTCATCCTGGTTTCACGAAGATGTATCGTGATCTATACCATCAATATTGGTGGTCGGGTATGAAGAAGGATATTTTCGGTTTCGTCATGAGGTGTTCCACCTATCAGTAGGGGAAGGCGGAGCATCAATGGCCAGTAGGGTTCTTACGGTAGTTACCAATTCCCGAGTGGAAGATAAATGATGTCGTAATGGTCTTCATGACCATTTTTCTGAGGTCACCTCGAGGAAATGATATTGAATGGGTTTTCATTGAAAGACTCGTGAAGGTTGCGGACTTCTTGTCGATCAAGGAGACCTTCAGTGTTGATGAGTTGGGATGGTTGTACATCCAAGGGATTGTACGTCTTCATGAAGTTCGACACTCCATCGTTTCATACTGGGATTCATGTTTTACTTCTTAGGTTTGGAAGTGGCTTTAGAAGGCTTTGGGTATACAGGTACTTTTGAGTACAAGTTACCACCCCCAAACAGATGGCTAGTCTAAGTGTAAGATTCAGGTGCTTGAGGACATGCTCCGATCATGCATCTTGGATTCTGGGGGTTCTTGGGGGAAGCATGTACTTATTGTATTGTTTTCCTACAAGAATAGTTTTCAAGAAACTATTCAGATGGAACCTTATGAGGCTTTGTATGGTAGGCCATCCCGATCACCCTTATGATGGCCGGAGGCATAAGAGGCAGCTTTATTAGGACCTCATGTTTTTTAGGAGACCAAAGAGTTGATAGAGATGATTTAGTAAGGGATGGATACTACACATTCTCAACAAAAGTCTTATGCTGATCAGCGGAAAAGACCTCTAGAATTCGAGGTTGGGGACCAGGATTTCCAGTGTGTCACACCGAGGTTGGGACACAAGAGGATCCGAAGACATGGTAAGATTTCACTGAGGTATGTCCGGCCGTTTGAGATGTTGGAGAGAGTCAGGACGGTTGCCTATTGGTTGTAGTTACATTAGAGGTGTCAGGATATGCATGATGTTTGCCATGTTTCTCAGCTTCGACGTAACTTTTTATAACCATCTCATGTCTTTCAACCTACGGAGGTTGAGTTGGAAGAGGATGCATCCTTCGAGGAGCATCCTATCTGGATTTTCGATCGGAGTATATTGGTCTTTCGTGGATGGTTTGTTCCTCTGGTAAGAGTGCTATGGCAGCACAACTGGGTATAAGATGAGACTTCGGAGTGGGAAGACGATGTACGAGCCAAGTGGTCAAAGTTTTTCGGGGTCTCTATTTCTAACCACCGTATTAGGAAATTCGGGGATGAATTTCTTTAAGGGGGGAAGTTTTTAAGAATCCGGATCTTCTTTTCAGGTATTTTTTTATTTTGTCTGGTGTTTTTGAGAAAAAATGAGTTTCTAGAAATTTTTAAAGTACACACATCATACATTTTTATTACATGACGTGTAGTGGCCTTCCACATGACCACATAGGATGACCTGGAGGCCGCTTGATTTGGAGTATGGAAAAGGTGAGTACACATTGTGTACTCCAAAAGTACACTCAGTGTATTTTTTCCATTAAACGCACATGGGTCACGTCTGACGGACAGAACACTCATCTTCTTGGTCTCGTTCATCTGAGAGAACCCATACGGCCACAGAGATTTGATGAGCCCCCAAGCCTCCATCTGTCCTCCAAATCGATCACTGTTGGTTGCGTTGGAATCACATCGGTGAGTTCTGTCTTCTACGTAAGTCTTGTTCAATGATTTCTCCTCTTTCATGAGTTATCTTACGTTGAATGTTTTATACGTTTTCTTAGATCTATGACATTCTAAGGCGATTCAATCCTCATGGTTCAAGTATCTTGGTCTCCCAACACCCAGGTAGGTGGTTGGATCCTTTCCCTAGATAGTCCTTTAGTTTTATGTGTAAAATTTCCAAATACCCATGAACGGGTCGTTGCACATCTACTATTTTAGCCCAATTGTTTCTCTTCTATGTTGTAAGCCTGAGTAGATGGTTATTGTTTGTGAATAGTGTGAATTGTTGTGCTTTGGATGTTTTTCCCATGCATGTTTTTCCTATTTGGACCTTTCGGTCTTCATTGCCTGTTAGGTTGCTGTTTACTTTCCCCATGCCTAGTATTGTAGGATGGTGTGACTATTGTTTTTTATGATGTTTTGCTATAGAATCCTAGCCAAGTAATCTTTGACATTTACCTTGGCCGTTACGTACTGCTACACTTGATTGACTTACATGGGGGTGTGAGAAACTAGTGTATATACCATAGGGAGAACGGATGTTGAGGGATTCTCCATAGTGTATTGATAATTTATGATGCGAGACCACATGGAAAATTTATGTTGAGTGCTTCCTCAGTGTGTCTATAGTTCCTCGATGTGGGCCACATAGAAAATATGATGTATGTGCTTCACTAGATTGCCTTAGTACCGATATGAGACTATAGGGGGAATTGACGGTGAGTGCTTCCTCAGAGAGTCTATAATTTAGCAGAACAAGAGGGGTTAGCCTGAGTGTACTTCCTAGAGGGTTGCTTGTACTTGTTAGGTAGGACCAGAGGGGTTTGACTGAGTGCACTACCCATAGGGTTACCTGTTGTGTTTTATCTACCTATTTAGTTGTTTCTTGATATTGAACTATGGATTGTTTGCTATTGAGTACTTTCCTATTTACTATTTCATGTACTTTTACCTTCCATATACTACTTTGCTATTAGGCATAAATCTCATGGTGGTCACCTATTGGGATTTATTATCACACCCTATTTGGGCCATGCTTTTGTGGCCGAACAGATTATATTGTTGCGGGTCTAGACAAAGGTAAGTTCCCTTCTACTTCAGTTATTTGATATGTTGTGGAGCTGGAGAGCACGAGACCAAGCTTAGGTTTCCAATGCAGTTGATCTAATTGTTGTTTTTCTTATCTACTTGGTTTAGTATAGTATTTCTTCATTGTTCTTTGTTTTGATAAATTCCTAGACATATGTAACATGCATCATTATATATATATATATGTCCTACAGTTTATGCTATCAGTTTTCCACTATTTATTTTTTTGGTATAATATCATTATTTCTTCCGCTCTTGTATTTATTTGGTTACTTCCACTGTGTACTCTACCAATGAGGGCATAGTTTCCCCACTATCACACCCAAGTCCATCTCTGGTAAAAACAACTTCTAGAGTTTGGGGAAATGCATTTGAGGCCATGTGACTAACTGGGTACGGGGCACCATTGCGTGGCTTCCGGAACTGGGATGTTACAGGTGTTTTCAGTTTTTACCCCTAGATACATCAATTCCAGATCCACATCCACATGTTTGTATCTAAACAAGGATGTATTTACATTATAAACCACTTAGTTTATAGTTATCAAAATTTAGGGTTGTTTTCGTATACGTAGTCTCATTCTTAATGTTCCTAATAAATTTATCAATTCCTAGTTATCAAAAATTAATAGACCATCCTCTGATACTGACTATAGGTACCCTATACTTTTACACATATCATTACATGATTTTAAGAATCATATTACAATCCAATGATCATAATGTCTTGTGTCTATGAACACTAGGTACATAAAACATAAAATATGGAACTAAATATATCATTTCATTATTTCGTATTCCTAAAGAGCTTCTAACATTCATTTTTATTACACAATTCATAAGATAATTTTGGGATTACATAAACAAAGGGGTGAGCTAAAAATCCCTGTAAAGTAATAAACATAAGAATACAGATTTAGAACTTGCGTTAAAAGGCATGACATAATGAAATAAAAAGGAATGGATCATATAAAATAATAACATTTAAATATGGGATCATATAAACATGGATTCATAGTATTTTTTTAGGAACATAAAACCTGACTTTATCACAAGTCAAGGATCATTGCACTTATATGATCAGAATTCAAGGTAAACCACCAAGACCATAGCACATGGAAGTAAGAGTTAAGGTAACCAACCCGACTATTGCACATAAAGACTCAGGAGACTAACAAATACCCAATGAATTGGATCACTATATGGAAACACCAATCTTACCATGTTCATGAAATGGCTTTCCTCATAAATAATCATATATAATCAATCACACATAAACATAATCATACCCTTGGAGTGAAATGTGTATCATAACCATGTCATAAAGCATAATTAAAGGGCGTATCAGAAAAGTGTACTTGAAAGAACGGATTTAGAACATATATTGAACTTAATATGGTAAAAAATATATATTATGGTATGTAATCTCAATTATCAGTGAAAACATGTATGATGAATATTTATAAAATCTTAGCATTATAATATATTAGCATTTTTTAAAGGAAAATACTAAAGGGATTTTAAAATAACAAATGGAATAATCCTTTTTATAAAACCAAAATTGAACCACGAAGTTTTTCATTGTAAAAAGAGTGGTTTTGTAAACAAATCTTAGCTTATGTCATATTATAGAGATCTCTTTAAATTGAGTCATAATTCATGAAATTCCTTTAAATGGGTTTCCTTGTCAGAATGTTTTGAGGAGAGAACAATTTAAAAACATATATATCCATGAAATATAATGATGATTGGATCTTGATACATGATATTGGAGAATATGTACCGAATTTAGAATATTTAAATAAAAATAATTGATAAATTCATTTGGGTAAAAAAAGACTAGGCAACCTGAATGGATATTGGAGGTTTGGGATGAATCCCTTACCTTAAGTATGATGAAGTCCTTCAATTGATATTAGTATCCTATATAACCAAATTAAACCCGTTAATTAATATTTCTAGAACATATTATTTATGAAATTGATTTATTATAAACTTATTAAGTTCATTTTTTATCCTTTTTATTGTAAGCGGTTCATTTTCATTGTTTGTGGGTTTCCTTGGTTTTCATGATTGGTTTAATTATATAAATTTAATGATAAACTTGTATGATGATAATGGTTGTAAAAAATTTAAGTTACATGTTATTAAGAAACATAAATATTAATAAATTTTTATAATATTAATTTGGTTATTTTTTATGAATATGAATCAATAATGATAACTGTTTTGGTTAATTGATAGTTTTTTATCACAACAAACACATTTTCTTTATAATTGAATATCATATGTAAAAAAGATACCAAAACATTAAATAAGAAATTATACATACCATATAGTCTAATTTAACCATAAAAATTATTTCATGACCATAGTTGATGATGGTAAAAGGAATTAAAAAACAGTTGTCCTCAAATGTAATAAATCGAAACATCTCGGATGGTGTTTTCATTTCTGGTATAAAAGGACAGGAAAGGAGTGATGATGATGAATTATTCAATTATCATAAAAAACTCTAGTAAACATAAGGTACTATATTTAACATAACATTTTGATGAATGTATGTAAATAATGATAAATAAAATAATGGTACTTTAATGGAAATAAAAGAAAAGACAAGAGGAATTTACCTCTTGAATATATCTTCCTTCCGAACCCCTTTAGGGGAGAGGATTTCATATTTAAAAGAGACCAAGGAAAAATAGACGTGGGAGAGTACATTTTTGGGAGAAATAAGAATAATTTTGAATCGGAACTGGGCATCAGATGAATAAAGAGAGGAGGTAATGAGGGGTGGTTTTTATATTGGCGGATATGAGGGTTCTCTCTAAATTTTAATCATTATTTTATTATTTTTCTCATGAGAAGAAATAGTAATGATTATTGTGACCAAAAATGGTAATATGTTCCTTTGAGTTGGATCCCAAGAATCATACATCAACATAACATCATCCTTGTCCCATTAAATTATGTGTTTATATTATTCAGTAAATAATCTTATTTGACTATTCACCAAAACATCTTGTGTTTCAAAAAATCCCAAAACATCACACCAACCATCATTATGTTTGTATAATTCAAAAATGACTTCCATTTTATGGATATAATTTTTAAATATTAACAATTTATATTTTTAATAAAATCCTAATTTATGTGAAAATTTCAAATTTTAAAATTAATACTACTTTTCTAGTACTTTGAAAAAATAATTAATGTATCTTAAAATAATCTTATAATAATAATTCGTCACAATAGTTATTTATTAATAGGTTTTATGAAAAAAATATCATTTTAAATATTAAATTAATCATAATATTTTTATTTAATATAAATGTCTTACAAAAACACCAACACTTAATTAATATTTTTTTAAATATTTATTAACTTATACTATGATATAATTATATCATATTAAAACTTATAAGATGGAAAAAGTTTATTTATAAATTCAATGGTAGGGTTTTTATTCAATTGATTGGTTTACATTTCATAAGGGTCACATTACTATTCCAAATGTCAAGTTACTATTTCTTTAGTATATGTTCCTTATCTTCAAGAGATATCTTTTATATTACTCATTATTCATTTATAAAGTTTGTATTATGTTCTATATGAAATTTTATATGATTAAACTATATGAAATAATTATTATAAGCAAATTATGTTGATAAAATTTTGGGTCATTTAATGTTCAACATGAGATGCCTTTTACCAAATAGGATGTTGACATATCTCAATAGTATCCATGTATTATGTTGAGAATAGGTACAGTACATTCCCAGTGTTTGTCTCTTCCAAAAAGAATCATGGCTAAAATATAGTGTCAAAACGTGGGGAAAATACATTATAGGGTGGAATAGATACTAATTATTATAGGGAGGTTCCTATTGTATTTTATATGATAAAGTTTACACAAACATGGTAAAAAGGAAGAACTCGACATATTGTATTCCCAATATGTGATTAAGACTAATATAGAAAACATTGTATGAAAGATGGATATTCAACATAAACATGAAATAATAATATGTAAGGGTATTTTTTGCACACATCATAGTGGAATACACCACACTGTATAATTTTTGATGTGGAATACTTCAATGATACATAATTATTTTTTCATATAAGGTGATATTCTAAAGGATTGAATGAAGGTGAGTTCTCAAACTCTATTGGAGATTAAATCCTGTAATAAAAGACCATGTAATAACTTATTAAAATTTTTTGAAGTTATGATTGTTATTTTTCATTATTTTTGGGAGTTTTATGTGTTATTTACATATGAAAAAGTGTATATTTATGTGTTTACTCAAACTACACCATGGATAAAAGGACCACATTCCAAGATATTCATATATTGGAATTTCTTGTTTATATAATCTAGGTTTTCTACCACAAGTAAGGTCACACATCACAAATGGTGTGTGGTTGGATTTCTATAGATAGTTCTTTTTGGAGAGGGTGGTTTTATATGAGTTACTTATAAAGGAACCAACATTGTTCAAGTGACTAACTACACTACAAGGAAAACAATAATGCCACAGTCAATTCTAATAATTTAATGAAATTAAGGAAACTATGTTTATATAATGGGGGAGGATAAATGAAATTTTTTCATCGATTTTATGGATATAAAAATTGGTCAATTTCCATTATAAAACAGTATACCACACTATAATTTCCCTAATGTTGATACATACCATGACATGGTGAAATATTCTCTATTGTGGTCATGGAGTTTTCTTGTCAAAACAATTTTTCAAATTTAATAGAGAATTAAAAAATTATAGTTCTGAAATATTATATATTTTTTAATAATGACTATGTAAAAATATGTCAGACAATAGGAACAATCCCAGTTGATTTTTGAAAAGGATAATTAATCCACACCATTGGATTAATGGCTGGGTAAATGTTTCTCTATAAAATTATGAATTAATAGTTCTATTGAATCCCTCTAAATCTATTTTTCATTGAGATATCTAAATTTTATATGTGATAATAGAGAGATGGAAATGATATATTGTCTAACATATTTATGAACTGTCTAATGTATAAGGAGAATATTACATTTTAATGCTAAAACTCAAGGTAATTTCAATTTAATTAATTTCAAACTGGTCAAGGTGATGATTATTATATTAAATATATATTTAATAAATTAGATAATATGTGATAGAAAATCCCTAAATAATTAGGGTAATTAATACATAAGTAAAGGTTAAGAAGAAAAGGATTAATGAAATTGAGTCAAAGCAATGCACTATAACGGGAAAAATATATTATGAACATCCACTCTTTTTTAGTCTCAACAAAAATAGAAAAGGATATTTTAAAATATTCTATGATGAAAAAAATATAATATTTGTTAAAAAAATGTATGTTATGGAATAATGAAATGGTTGGTGCATAGTTATAATCCTATTGAATTTTAGGCAATTCATGAGCATTTTTCATGACAAAAAAAGAATAATTTTGAATAAACAGTTAATACTATTACATATCAAATAAATGATAAAAATATGATGTATGATTTTTAGGAAACATTTATTAGATTTTATAACTTTATTCATATGGAATTACACTATAGTAGGACAAGGGTAAGAGAAAATAATAAGGAATTCATATTTTCCAATGACATGAAAGGATAGAATACACCTAACAAAAATCTGGTCAATAAAGAAAATAGGTTTACTATTTTAGTAGACAATAATGATGTAAAAAAGTGATCTTCATGAAATATTTTCATATTAGAAAAATAGTCCTCTTAGAAAGAACAAAAATATATTTTCTAGAAAACTCAAGGAGTTTCGCAATATGGGAGAAAATTGAAAGGACATGTAAAGATAAATTCATCATTAAAGGACATGTTTGAGGTAGAACTCATGGAAATAAAGGAAAACTCATGTATTGGTGGTCTTAAAAACATACAATAATTCCATTGTAAAGGGTTCGATGAAAATATCCCCAATAGGGAAGAAATCATGAAGAAATATCCAAAAGTATTATGTCACAATATGAAATTTTCATAATTGTATTCTATTCTATTAATATAATATAGTCTAATCCAATGATTGAAAATAACTTCCACATCATATAAAAAATTTCTGTATGTGGCATCACATAGAAATCATCCATTGGAATATCTATACCATGTAGAATGAAATTACCTATTTTGGGTCACTTCATCATGAAATGTTCTTTTCCATGGATCAATTACAATACTTGGAAAAGGTCACTTAAGGTATTTAATTATTAAACATAGGACTAGGATTCATGTTCCTTGTGTAGATTTAATTCTTCTAGTTTTGATACCAATTGTGATATCATTCATTATACTAAAAGTTAATACCTTGATGATTTTTTTATTCTAGTGTTTTGAAATTATATATTCTTCAATATACCATTTAAGGACAACCATACTTCTGAATCCACTTTTAATAATCATTTTCGAACATAATCATAACTATCTTCAACACTATTATCATGTTCTTTCTCAACACATATCCCTTAAGGATCATATATCCCCGTGAAGATAAATTTTAATATTGAGAAAACATTTAAAACATATAGTAAGAATGATATCAAATATTTTCTCAAGTTGATAGAGATGGTGGGTCTTAGTGGACTAATCCTCCATAATTAAAATATCCATTCCAAATTTTTATATTTAATAATGTACTTCCCTGAATTCATAAATCCCATATTATTCTTGGCCAACTGTTAGAAAAATTCTACATCAAATTTTAATATAATGGTCAATATGTGATTCCAATTGTACACATTTCATTGACATTGTTATAATTATTTAATATCATGGTATTTTATTTTTCCATAAATATATATTTTTTCATCCTCAGATTATAAAAATAAATACTATGTTTGATATTGTACATGGTAATCCACATCAAGCTTATGAGAACAACATTATATTGTTATTTAAATGTTAACATTATAACATAGTCATTATAATAGCGAGAAGGAATTGTATTATTAGAATTATGAAAAAATATTACACACAAACACACATATATATATAATCATTTGGTGAAGAATTAATTGAAAATGTATGTAAACACCATATAAAATAAAAGGAATTTTTTTGGAAAAATTTTTTAAATGTGAAAACATGATTTCTATACGAATAAGTTAGTAACTCAAACATTTTGAATTAGATTAATTAAATACATATATAATATATTCACTTTATTTTCTTATATTCATCTTATGTTTTTTTAAACATGATATAAAAAAATTCAATTTTATACATAAAAAGGAGTTTATTTCAAAAAAAAATATGTTTACCTTCTTTTGATAGAGAACCCATTGTAAATCTAGTTTATATCACATTTATAAACTATATTTTAAAAAATAATCATATTATTTTAAATCATAATATAAAAATTTAAATTGCTTTATTTTTTTTTATTTTTTTTATAAGACTAATTTTTTAATGAATAAATAAAAATACTGCATTTTAATTCAAAACAACATTTTATTCCAATTATTTATATATATATTATCATTTAATTTCGTTTTAAAGTATAATTAAATATATTTTTTATCATTTAATGTAATTTTGTTTAATATAATAAATTTAGTATTTAAATTGGATATAAAAACATTGTGGACTTTTGAACGTTTTTACTTTAAAAACTCTTTTTCTCGATCATAAAACAACATTAATTTAAATTATTTTTAGACACTTATATGTTTGGAATTTTTAAAAGTGAAAATACAAGTTTGTAATAAATAATAAATTTACCATCTAATATAATTAACTTAATTTATGGAGAATATGAATAGTAACATAAGTTATTATTTTTACTACCATGGTAAAGGGTAAATCACGTAAATAAATATAATAAATATTATAAAATATTATAAAATTAGCCTAGAACTTGAACTAATTTGATTGGATAAGTTATTTTCAGCCAAAATATTCTTTTTAATGATTTCAGTTCAACATGGAGCAACATTTATGACTTTAATAAATTTATATTTTTTAATTCAAATAAAAGACAATTTTTCACACTATTAATTTTAACAAGTAAAGTATTTTTAATATGAGGATATACTTGGTATCTCTTCGACTATAAAAACTCATTAGAAAGATAAAAATATTACCTTCATCATGGTAATTTTTTGATAATTTTTATAAAAAAAAATTAAATTAAATGGTTCCACGATTATGATGATGTAATTTATTCATTATCAAAAATATAAAATTAATTATATTAAAAATGATAAAATAAATATAATTGGACATAATTTATCACATAAAAAAATTATGCAGTACATTAATATTTTAGGGGGGATTTCTTGAAATTTTTTAGAAGATAACATGTTTGTATTATATTTTTTTGTAATTCAAATATTGAATAGTGTTTAAATTGACACTAATGATATTTTAAAATATAAAATATTGTAATAAATGATAAAAAATTTATAGAAAACTAGTTTTTGGAAAAATGGTTGGAATATTTCTTATAATTTCAAAAATAAATTAATTTATTGGTTCTTTAGATTTTTAATGTAATTATAATGACCCTTAGTGTTTAAATTTCATGACATCAATGTAAGAATTAATCAAGTTTAAAACAAAAATATAAGGATTAAAAATAGTCAAACCATATATAATTTTTATTTTATATTGTGTATTCGACTAATTTCATAATATATTATAAATAAATAAGGTTTAGTTTAATGTAATAGAAAAATGTATTTATATTAATTTAATATTTTGAATAATTCCATGTGTGTCCCTCCTCTCATCAATAATGGGGAACCCATTATTCTCTTTTCTTCACACCAAAAAAACTATTTGTTTCATAATAATTATTCCAAAAAATAGTCCCATAATCCCACCTCACATTATAAAGTCTTTAATTTAGTCATATCAGCCACCATAGAGGTATTATGGTGTTAATCAAATGTTGTTGTCTGAAAAAAATTTCCCATTTTTAGTTAAGTGTATCTATATTATTTGATATTCCACTTCCTTAAATTGTCCTTCAACCACACTAAAATAATAAATAAATTATCATAAATATTCTAAGATGATATTATGTTTGTATAATTATCCATATCCACATCCAATTACATAAAATTGTAAAATAATTAATCATCCATGCGTATGTGTGAACTATCACCTCCATGAACTGATATAATTTGTTTTTAATTACCGTATCTCAAGGATGGTAATAATTATTGAATTAATTTTTATTTTTGATATTAATTACATATTTTGGATAATTTTAGAGTAATATATTACTTAAATACATAACTTTTCATGGATAAAAAATGATAATGTTGTTCGCGCGTACGTGGGAATTCTCTCCTCCACAAAGCAATGTGATTCATTTTTAATAACCACGTCACATGAATGATATATATAAGTTTATTTAAATGATTAATTTGATATTAATGATTTTATTATGATTCCAGAAACATTAAATTGTTTTTAAATTAATTCCATATTGATAAATAAAAATTTAAATATTACTCATGTGTATGTATGATTTATCGTCTCAATGAATATAATATTGTTCATTTTTCATATCCATGCATAAATGGTTAGATTTAAAAGTATAAATTTCATGTAAAATTGATTATTATGTCATGGATATTATTTTTGATATTATGTTCTAATTAAATCTTTGACTATAGACATCATACCAAAGTCATTTGGGACTCATGTACTGAATATCATCGAAACATACAATGTGAATTTAAAAAAGTAAGTAATTGTAATAATGTGATAATAATTGATATACAATAAATAATAAACATAAAAAATTATCACAAGAAATTAAATAATTTTTTAAATTTTATTATTAATTAATATATATATTGTACTTGATTTTTTTTGACTCATTATAAGAGTCCCTTCAATAAAAACATAATTTTGAGTGTTTCAAATTTTTATTCATTGAAATCATTCTCATTCATGTCAATGTTTTCAAAATTCATTTAACTATTTAATAATATAAAGATAAATGTTTTAAAGTTAGAATTTATTTTAGACATTTCAATGAGGTATGGGAGATGTTGATTCCAAAATATCATTTATAAATGTTTTAAATGTGTTTTTGAAAATGAATTGGTTATTTCAATAACAAAAAATGTGTTCTTATGCATGAAAATTAAATTTTATGAGTGGAATGTTGAAAATATCAAGATTTTATGTTATGAAACTTGTACATTAAATTTGTTATCTAATATAGATTATACTAAGGGTTTATCCCCAAAATATCTCATAGGTGATCCCATTATATCTTATACAAGTTGTTGAGCCCCATTATAGCTCCTGAAATACAGGTGAGCCCGATATATCTTATAATATGGGTGAGCCCCATTATTTCCATCATATTCATTGGGTAATATATACATGGAATTAGAAAATATGTATATTAAATTTATAAGGTTGATTTTTTCAGTGATATGGTAATGATGTTTCAAAACACCTATGTGACCTTTCTAGTCTTTCTAATGAGTTTTTAAGAAACTATTTTAATATGTTATAATTTTTTCATTGGACTAATGATTTAATTTATTTATGTCTCTTAATTTTTTTTCCTAAACCATGTTTTAGAATCTTTTCCACTAGTCTTAATAAGTGTCTCTATATAATTTATGGGAACACAATTTTATATTTTTAAATAATTATCTAAATTTATATACTGAAAATATCCTTTAATGCTAATTCTATTTCAAAAACACTAGAATATTTCAGGTTTAAGGGTGGGTCCTTATAGTTGGTATCAGAGGATGGTTTAGAAAACATTAAAAATTAGGATGTCTTCTCAAGTGTTATGTATATATTCATGAGTTTATAATTTTCTATATGATCATTAGTTTAGTTTCATATAAACTCCATTTGATGAATAATGTTATGAAATTATAAGGTAACTGACAATATTTTTAGGGATATTCAAATTTTAGGTAATTATGGGTTATTACATTTTGGTATGGAAAATGAACGGTATAAGATAATCTTTAAGGTTAATATATTTTATGTTTTTTTAGTATTTTATAATATTTTGGGAATGTTATAATAATTAGATAGTTTTAGAAAAAGTTATCCCTATAGGGTGGGTGACAAACTATTGCATATGTCAAAGCTGTTAGAATCGAAGCCAAAACTGATGTGTGACATTGGAGCATCACCAACCACTGGCCTATGTGAATTCTCGGGTTAGAATGACTTTTCATGTTTAGTTAAACGATATGATGAAATAAGAATAAGTTAATTTTGGGAACATATGTTTTATCGATTTTATAACTTTGGGATTGTAAATTGATTTGGGTATTGGAGTGATTAAAGCGATTTCAGAATATGTTTACTATTTTTGGAATCATATATGATCATGTTAAATAGAATAATATGGTATTTTATTTGATAAATAAAAACTGATTTAAATGTTGGAATAATCTATGTTTTTAGTACGGTATTATGATGAATTAGGTTATTTTTTAAAATGGTTAGCATATCTTGGGGATTAAAATTGAAATTAGATTTTGGTATGATCCCCCAAAAGAAATTTATATTATTTAGAACCATTATAAAAATTTATCTTCAGAGATTCTGATTACAAATTATTCTAAATTTTAGGTTTTAATATTATTTTGGATTATTTTGAGAAATTTTATGGACAATTATTTTTTCAACTGTTTATTTTGAACATTTCATATTACTATTGAATTTTGGTGACTAAAAGTTTTATTCACCATATAATGGTTTATTATTTTTGTATAATTTTTATATGTAATCCAAATCATTTTGGTTTTGGTTAATTTCTAATGAAGGGAGAAATTGATATTTATCCCTTTGAGGATTATATGATTCTCTATAGGTTGATTATAGTACTTCAAGTATAACAAAACCATTGTAAATACTCAATATTAGGGAAAATGAATGAGTTTTTTGTGGAAATTGATTAAAGGACGAAACTATATTTTTTAAGTAAGTATTTTTTCTTATGTTATAAATCTAGGTAGTAAAATAATTCCTCTACAGTATGAAAAGGATCTTGAAAAAAATATTATTCGTTTAATTCTCGTACTTTGAAATCACTAACCATTTAACCCATCAATGATTTGTTGTTTTTTATTCTTACAATTCTCACAACCATGTTCTATATAACTCTCCATCAAAACATGACAGTTATTTTTTTCTTCTATATCAATTTTTTTTCATATATGGAACCCTAGATTGTGTTATATCATGTAACATTCATACTTACCACTATTTATTCTAAAATGGTATGCTTATAAATCCCTATTTTGATGTGGGGATTCAAAAAAGAAAATTTGAAAATTAAAACAATTATTTTTGGATTCTAAGATCATATTTTGAGGATATAATTAATAAATGTTTTGCATAATGTCAATTTCTGAGTTTTTAAAAGAAACACTATATTCGATAGTGTACATTATATACCACATCGAGCTTAACCGACAATTAAATTTTATTATTTAAATTTTAAAGTCATAACATTGTCATTGGAATGAAAGGAATGAATAACATTATTTTAATTAGGAAAATATTTTTCACTCATATATATAATTATTTATTTGATGAAAAATTAATTATAATTTAAAGTAAACCCCTTTTAAAAAAAATATTTCTCAAAAAAACTATTTAAATGAGAAAAAGTGTGTTTTATACAAATAAGTTAATAAATCACACTTTTTAGATTATATTTATGAAATTCATATGAAATATTTATAATTTATATTTTTATATTTATTTTGTTTTTTTAAATACATGATATAAAATAAATACAATTTTATTCATAAAAATAGTGGATTTCAATAAAAAGTAGTTTTACCAATGTTTTATAGGGAACACATTATAAATAATGTTTTTTTCTTCAAATTTATACATTATATTTTAAAAAATAAACTTCTTAGTTTAAAAATGAGTATGAAATTTTAGTTCAGTAAAATCTTTTTAGAATTTTTATATTATGATTCATTTTTAGTGAATAGAAAAAATACAGCATTTTAATTCAAATCATCTTTTTTGACTAATTTATTTACATGGTTATGTTATTATTTTAATTGGTTTTCATTTATAATTAAATAATTTTTTATAATTACATCCAATTTAATCCATTAGAATCAATATTTTTAATGTAATTGTATATAAAAACATTCTGAACATTTGATCATTTTTACTATAAAAACTCATTTTCTTGATCTTTCAATGTGAAAATTTTAAATTAATATTAGAAACTATAGTGTTTAGAACACTGAAAAGTTTACATAGATTTTTTTATTAGAATTAAACTTTCTATATAATATGATCTACCTAATTGTTTGAAATTAATAGAGGTAACTTTATTAATTATTTTTATTACAATTATTAATGGTAATTCTGATAAATAAGGGTCAAAATAATATTATCAATATCATAAAATTATCAAAAAACAAGGCAAAATTTTATTGGATGAGTTATTTCAAACCCAAATATTTTTTGGTAAGATTTTATTTCCATGTATACCCACGTGTATGAATTTAAGATATTTATATTATTTTATTCAAAGAAAAGTGAATATTGTCACACTCTTATTTTTAACAAAAAATAATTGTAATATGGGGTAATATAGGTTATCTCTTCGGATATAAATATTATTTATAAATATAAAATTTTTCTTAACATCATCTTAATTTTTAATAATTTTTATGAAATAAATTTTTAATCTAAATAGTGACAGAATGATGATATAGTAATTCATTCATCAATGGTAGAATCAATTAAATGATATTAAAAAATGTTAAACTACATATTTTTTTTATATAATTGATTCTATAAATGAATTTTATGAATTAATTTAATATGTTAAGGATGATTTAATTGATATTTTTAAAATATATCAAGTGGTTATGATATTTTTAAAAAGTAAATATTGAATAGTGTCAAAATTGACACTAATGATAGATTCAAATATAAAATCATTAAATAAATGATAAATAATATATAAAAATATATTTTTCAGAAAACAAAATTAAAGATAAATATTATAATGTCATAAATGTCTTGTTTAATTTTTTTATTTCCTTTTATAGTAATTATATTAACCCTAAATGTTTTAAATAACATGATATCACGGTAAGAATTAATAAGGGTTGAAATTGATAAGGATTAATAAATAGACAAAAATTATCTATTTTAAATATTATGAAGTTTATTTTACCCTAATGAATCATATTTTAGAAATAAATAATTTTGGATAAATTTGGATAGAAAAATTAATTTATATTAATTAATATTTTGAAAAATTCTAAGAGTGCATCTCCTCTGTTTTAAAAATGGAACTCCTTATTCACGTTTATTCAAACATAAAAACTAATTTGAATTAAAAAATAACATCCCAAGTCTCTTACTATAATACCTCCTTATATTTTTTAGTTCTTATTTTAGGTTGAACACTCACATTAGAGGTGTTTAGGAGTTAATCAATGGAGGTCTTCTGATGAAAAGAAATTTTTTTTTTAATTTATTGTTTCGATATTATTTCTTCTTCAACTTACATAAAATATACATAAAAATGTTAATGTAATAACAATAGTATCCTTAATATACTAATATTTTGTTAAGTTTCTATCATTTTTGATATCCACCTACAGTTTCATAAAATAGAAAAATAATTAATCATTCGTGTGTATGTGTGAACTATCATGTCCGCAAACGGATATAAATTTTTTTCCATTAAAATCTCTAGATACTGGTTATAATGATGAATGAATGATTATATATGATATTCAAAGACATATTATCATTATTAAATAATTATACATCATTTATATTCTTAACCTTCCATGCACATAAAAATGAAAATGTTGTCTGTGCATTGGTGTGAACTAACACCTTCCTGAAGGGATGTGATTTGTTTTTAATCACCACATAACATGGATGATATATACAATTAAATTTATATTGTTAATATCATATAATGATATTATGATCATTATTTAATTATTAAATAAAAAATAAATTGTTTTCATGATTATCAGTAAAAAGTTTAACTGTTATTAATGCTTACGTATAACAAAATGTCTCCATGATTATAACAGTTTTAATATTTCATATACATATATAAATGGTCTGTATTAAAAGTATAATTTCTGTTTAAGAGTTATTATATTTTCATGAATATTATTTTGGAGATTATGGACAAAATAACACTTTGAATATTGTCTTCACACCAATGTCATTTTGGGCTCAAGTATTTCATATCATCAAAACATATAATTTGAACTTAAATAATTAAGTAAGTGTTATAATATCATAATAATTTATATAAAAGGAATAAAAACATTAAAAACGTTATTCAAAAAATAAATTAAATACTTAATATTATTATTCTAGAAGATAGATATTGTATGTGAAGAGTTGGACTCATGGAAAGGGACTCTTTAACAGAAGCATTGTTTTAAGTGTTTTGAAGATTTATTCTTAAAAATATTTCCCATTCATGTCCAAGCTTTCAAAATGGTTTTATAGATTTAATTGTATCTACAAAAAAAATTCAAATTTTAATCCTCAAATTTATTTTAAAATTTTCAAAATGGTATATACACTTTGATTCAAAAATATTTACTGTAAATTTTTTAAAAGATCTTTTCAAAATATATTGGTTATTATAATAACATGGAATGTTTTATTATGAATGAAAATAATATTTTATGAGTGAAATGTTCATGATTACAAGAGTTTATATGTTGGTACATGGAAAATTAACAGGTGAGCCTTATATAGATTATATGAAGGGTTGAGCCCCATTATTGATCTAGGGTGACCCAGATATAGATTATACGGAGGGTTGATCCCCATATAACTCATGAAAGATGGGTGAGCCTGATATAGATTGTTCAAAGGGTGATCCCCATTATAGATCTCCAATTTATTGGGAACCCTATAGATGGAAGTCGATTGTATGTTTATTCCATTTGTAATGTTGAATGTATGAGTGATGTAGAAATGATGCCCCTATGAAACTATGTTATTTTTATATGATTTCTACTGAGCTTTTAATAAAATGACTTAATTGGTTTTTAGGTTTTTACTATACTAATGATTTACTAAACTTATATCCCATTGTGAGATTTTTTCTTTCTCATACAATGTTTTAAAATGTTTTCCCAAGTCCTATTATTGTTAAGAGAAAATATTTCATGATTAAACAATTGAATATTTGTCTCAAAAATAATTCATGTTTTTAAGGTGATTCCTTTGGTTGGAAAAAATGGATAATGAGTATAAGTGTTCTCATGTAATTTATAAGTCTGAATTGTAATTTTTTGACTAAATTCTCCAAATATATATACAAAAAATATCATAAAATGTGAATTCTACTTCAAAAAATCTAGAATAAGTTATGTTTAAATATGGTTCCTTACAATGATAAATATTCCACTTATTAAAATATCTTATCTAGATGCAACACTAGTACATCTTTGTTAAATATTTCTCCTCTATTAAGGATTTTTTTCCTACCATTATTTATTATTTCTTTATGTCATGTTTTTTAAGAAAACTATGAAATGTATATTCCTTAATATTCATGAGAGTCACCTTATAATTATCTATATTTGGTGGGATTTTCTTTACATAACCTTATACCATTATTACATATAGAGAAGGTCGTTGATTTCTATTCAAAATAATTATTCTTTTCTTTACACTATGGATTTTGTGAGTAATTTGAATTTATTCTATGAATTCAACATATATTAACAATCAGTCTTATCCTCCAAAATAGTAATGCAGTTTTTTACATAACCAAATTATTTCTAAGGTAAATTCTCACCTAATGTGTCTTAATATTGGATGTAGTCATCTGTGATTTTCAATATACTATCTTACTAAAATGTCTTACAATATTACTATGTTTATTACATGTAAACCATCTATAATAGCAATCATTTTTTATGTGGTATTATTTTGGTTTATATGTAAATGTAACAATTTTTTCCCCATTGAAAATATTGTATATGAGACACATGTTCAAAATATAACCAAATATTCCCATAAAATTTAACATTGTGTCTACCATTATTTTTTTTCATTCCATATATATTTTTCATGATTCAACTATATGTTTACTGAATCAATATTTAAATTTATCTTCTCTCTCCAATTTCAAGATGTTAATAATTGGAACATCACCTTAATTTTACCATTAAGGGGTTGATATATGACTCCATCTATTTATTCCTCTAAATAGTTAATTTATATTTTAAAAATGATGGGGGTATCTTACATACCTTATTTTCATATTTCCTCAAGAATATTTTCGAAATGGTATTATTCTTTCATTTAAATTGATCTAGATATTGAATATATAATTACCTTGACATTAATTCACTAAAAAAATCTTACCCTAATTAGTTTGGATGTTCATAAATTAATTCCAAGATATCTCTTTTTCAATTTATACTCTCTTTTATGGTATTAATATCTATCAATGTGATAATATTTTAGAAGTTCCCTCTATAAAATATAATGATATGTTTTATATATAATCATTTATATAAAAATTAATCCAGTGGATTCAATTAAATATAATGTCCCCAAATCAATTGGTATCATTTTAATATTTCAATGTGGTCATCATTTACAAATAGAGAAAGTTAAATCACTAGAATTCCATATATACTTGTTAAATCTTAATTCTATATGTAACTGGAAATATTCAGGGATGTATTATTGAATACATCCGCATGTTTTATTTTACAATATTTTGCAACATTGTGTCATGATTTTTTTATTTACGTCATAGTAATTGGATAAGGACCATACTCACAAAATCCATAGAAAAGATTCCTCTAAACACTCACTTGATCATTACATGTTCACTAAAATACTATTCTATCCTCAGAACCAGTTCTGATAGGGTTTTTTTCTCTATGGTGTGGCAGATTAATTGATCAATACTATTTATTGAATAGATAACACCTACGGTGTGGTCCACTCTCAAAAATAAGATCCAAGTAAGTCTATCCACGCTTATTTTATGATGTAGACTCATCCTTATGGTGAAAATACATGGATTTAATAAAAAAAATGAAAATATTATGGTATCTTCAATTATTACGTGTCATTTTCTGATAGAACACTAAATTATATAACTTTTCCCTATGTATCAAAAATAGAACAACACAAATATTCATGGTGTATACTCTTCATAACTTCTCAACATTCTAGTAATTGTTATTGTGGTATTTTATTCCATAATGAAATATATGGTAGACACAGAAAACTCATCTTCATTATATCGTCTATAATATCAGCCAATATGATGTAAAAAAATCAATGATATGGATGTGATTGGATATAACACTTTAAGAAGTTTTATCTCTTTCTACCACGTGTGTAACAATAGTTCCTCACCTATCCATTCTTCATATTTCTTTGGAAAATCCAACTTCTATACAACATCACCCAAATCAGCCTTTATCCCACATCAAACATATATCAAGTTTAGTGATACCTTATTACCCAACATGTGTATGTATACCACGAAATATATATTATGTACCACCAAGTATCAATAGGTCACTGTTAATCCCTACATGGTTATTTCCTCCATAACACCACTTTACATCGTGGTCCCACTCTTTCCTAGTGTTGATGAAAAATAGTAACATGGTGTACCTCTATTCTTCCTAAGCTGGTGTTTCCTTTAATAATTTTATGCTACCACATTATAAGATTGCTGGTAAGGTGGCCTAATACCATGCCTAGTCACTGTATTCCTTTTTCCAATCTCCATCACACCACTACAGCACAACATGTGTTTCTATAGCATGAAGGGTAATGAAATTTCTCTTATAAAATCATTAGAGTACCTATAAAATCCTTCCACATAAAATTCACTAGATTATATTTGTGTTTCTTTAGACTACTTACTCAATGCCAGAAACCATCAAAAAATAACTCAAGGATCCCAGAACAATATTTTGTGGATAATAAATCATATAAAATGTATAATACACTAATCAATATCAAATCCACTAATATTTATCAAATAAATATTGATCTTTAACATCACTAAGTGGATGACAACTGTCTCCCAAAATTTTCAACTTCAATATTCTGATGCCAACAATAACCTACATTAGTTTTTTTGGAAATAATTATACTCAAGAATTTATTGTATTTGACTTTAAACCCATAAGAAATACCTCTAATCTTGAATCAAATGTTTCTATATTATACCAATTTTTTTATTCTTCCCCATAATTGTTTGGATAAAAATTTCACAACATTTTTATACACTTAGGGTTTAGTTAAAATTCTCTTAGTGGATTCATTGTTGATTAATTATTCTTATTATATTCCTTATAAATAAAATATATATCCTTCTTCCTATGCTACACAATATGTTATAAATACTTAAAATTATCTTCTTGTGACAGAATAAAACTTTTTTGGATACTCCTCTTGTCTATAATATGTAAAACAATACTTTATCCATCTCATATATAACTATTTTTATCCTACAATAATATATTTACAAGTATATAGTCTTATTCATAGTATATGTATTTCATAAACAAATTTTATGCTCATTTATAATGAAATTCAATAATACCAAAAGATCCATTTTCAATCATTTTTAAAAATTGAAAACCATTTTTTAATCACTAACAGAATCTCATATTTATCATCATTCTCACTAATTATTCTTCAAACTATGGGTACATTATTTTAAATAAAATTAGTGGAATTTAACTATTTTAAAAGTTCTATAAAAATAACCTCAATCATCATCGATCTGAGGAATAATGTAATAAAAACGTGGTTATGATGAGAACACCCATGTTTCCCATTCCACTACACCTACATACTGATAGTTGGAGAGATGTATTTTTAGGCAAGGAATATAAGTCCTATGACCACTCTTCCCTAGAAAGTGGAATTGGTTATAAAGGAAAACCACCCCTCGATTCCCAATAATGTAATATTTAGAAAACAAGCTCAATGTTTTTTCATCCTTAAAGATCATTGTATTCACATGGAATGGGATATTTCAGGAAGAGATCTCTCATAGTACATATATTCAATGAATAACTTCACCTCCTTGAATGTTAGAATTAAGGTTCATGAATCATGGTGGGGCAACAATGATTATGTTGCAACATAATATAGCTGAGAAGTATGGTTGTTAGAACCATGCCATAAACCCTAGGGTAAGAACTACTATGGTAGAAAATTAACCTTATCACCGCATAACATAAGGATAAAATATACCCCTTTGTCTAATAACTGTTTCACAGATTTAACACTCCTCATTGAATGATAATTTTATATTATCTCAATACCTATTGTTTTTTTATTTCCTTGATATCACTACCCACACAAACACCATAATGTCTTTTGGGTTGTGTTTTCATAGGGATTATACTCCATTCCTTCAAATCCCCCTCAACCTATGTGGGTCCTTGATTTTAGCTATCATGTTGTGAACTCACTAGAAACACAAAAACACCCTGCATCTGGGTACCATGGCTATTTGACCCATTTCATATGCCCTAGGGAATGCACTGATGATGGTTCAACCATTTCCATAGAAAACATCCCAATATTAATCTTCTTTAGCACATTCATTGTAATATTCATCATTCATAATTTAATCTCTGTTGACATCCATATAAAAATCTCCCAGTGGATACTCCTCTACTGGACATGCTAATAATGATGTCACCAACATCTTATAATGAAATGTTCCCTAATCGATATCTTTATAAACAAGGTGAATATTTTATAATATCCATATCACCATACACTAAATTCTTTTCCATTTCATATCATGGCTTTAAAAATATAGGATCCATGTTCTAAACTAAAAAATACCCTTTCAATATCTACATGTGATCTCAAAGTCATAATCGAAGAGAAATCTGACCCATATGCAATTAAAAATTGAAATACTTCAATGAAAATATATACCTCAATTTGTTATGAACAACATAAATTATTAATAATTCTATTAGAAAATTATTGTTCTAATGTAACATATCCCACCCCCATCTCATTATCTTAAGAAGAGTCGGATGTGCTACTGACCATAGTTTTTATCCCATGCACACAAAAGGATATATATAATTCCAAGGATTTAAAAAAATGTGGGGGTAGTTTCTTCCTTTATGGAAGACCAAGCAACAGTAGAAAAAAAAAATAACCAATATATTATATGATGTATGATACTATACCTAACTACATGAAATCTAAGAATCAAAAAATAATTTGACTTTTCATATACATAATGGCAGAATCATTCTAATAACAAAAAATAAATCCTGGAAAAATGAAGCTAACATGGAATCATTCCAAACAACAAACCCAAACATATCCAAGATCCAGTCATTATCATCACAATAAAATCGTCATGATGCTCTACTGGAGAAAATTGAAATCCTATCATTATGTGTCTCTTGAAAAAATGAATTTACAAACACAATAAAGTGCATATATAAGGGTCGAATATCGACTGAATAGGTAATCCACAAGAATATTCATACACAAAAAAATAAATCACTAACATGTTACCAAAATTTAAATAAATTATAATTTGTATGTAATTATTTATCATGATAATTCAATTAAAACAAGGGAATATGCATATGAAAATATATTATATCAAAATCCCAATATAAAAATATTTTTATGATAAGAGAATTTCATATAAAAATAATTTTTATAATCATTGTGTCTTTTAATTATTATTTTTATAGCCATTCAATATACTCAAACACATATGTATACATCAAATATGAATGTCACAATACTCACAAGTGGACACTCGTCCACTATAAAAATCCCTAACTTATTTGTTCACCTTCATTACTCAATTGGAACATGAAACCAAGTCTGAATTTAAAAAGGTCCATCATAGTGAAATAATGAACTCATTATAAACCTTATATACCAAATTATCATTTTAATATACATTCTTTTAATAATTATTATTTTTGTTATTTATATGTAGAAGTTTCCTGAATATTTCTAAAATTAGGATTTCTAGACAATAAAAAAATTGAAGTTTGTCATAAAATTTCTTTAATAATTTTTCAAATGAATAAAAACTAAGAGTTTTATAATTTCAAACCATTCATGTTTCATATGAATATAAGTGAAAGGGAGAGGACCCTCCTAACTCACAAAGTAACATTTCTAAAAAAGTCACACAATAATATTGTGAGATCATGGTTCCAATTTCCTTTATTTCAACATTTCCAAATCAAATAAAATCATAAATCATCTTATTCCATATATTCAGACATAATAGTTTTGATATAAGTTTCTTTCCTAAAGGAAATGAATATATAAATATAGATAAGGATAAAAAGATCTCTTACCTTTATAATCTCGATCCAATGAAGCAATATATATAAAAATTTGTCTCTAGATAGAATTTAACAACAAAAATTCCAAGAGGAGCCCTCTATTTTCTTTTCATAGGAAAGATATGAGGAATGGGGATTTTATGTGCATATTGGGTTAAAAATAAAAATTTTATACATAATTAAATGTGATGGATGGTTTAATAAATCATTTGATAACTCTCATGGACCCACTATCTTAAAACTCCCAAACATATGGTTTGACCACATGGTATGAAACACCATCCAACAACCATGTGAAATTACATTGTCCTATAAAACATTGTTATTAAGAGGATACTCATGTTTTACCTTAATAGTGTGATGAGTATGAGATTTCTCTAATACATCAGGTATATTCCAATAACTCTTTTAATCTTCACATGAATAATACCTACAAAACCATATTTGATTATGTAAGAACCCAGGTCTTCACTTATGGTTTGTATCATCATTTCATGTTTTTTTATAGGAAAAAGAATAAATTGGGTTTCCCTACGTACACATCTTTTACATTGGAGTACAAATCGTGTAATCAGTTTCCATGTACAGCCGTGTACTGGCCATTTAACAATCGAGTACATGGTCATGTGATGACCTGGATGACCCACATAAGTTGGGACTGATTGAGGCTAATATACGACATGTATATTTAATGAACATTCCATGTAATTTTGTTTTTATTTGATAATTCTTATTAGGTTCATGTATCATCATCACAAAGACATTCTTTTTGCAGTAGTTCTTATAAGAGTATGACAAAAGGGACGACGAACTCCGAAACCCTCCCGATTCTCTGTCTGATCTCTGATTAAGATGTCTTTAGGTGAATTGGAATTTCATAGGTGAGTCCTAAAAAACCCCTTAGCCTTTCGTCTAGAACCATCATCACTTTTGAGTTATTCATGGTTGGTAGTTTTTCACCTTTTTCATATCTACACTAATCTATGATAATTTAAGGGTCGACGTTGAAGTATATCTATCATGAGACATCAAGGTAGGTGGTTTGTTCCATTCATTGTTCATATTTCGATTATTTAAGAAAAAAGTTCCACATAACCATGATTGGTTTATTTCTGGATTTTCAATATAACACAGTTTATTACCTACTATGGTTTGATTCATTGGTAAAGGGTTATTGCTTAGGTGCAAGATTTGATATCTTGTTTTGGGGCACCCAAAGGGTGAATTTTCCCTTGATTGACCGTTTATGTCCATTTAGTATATAATTCCTATTAGGCATACCTTCTATTCAATTCCTTGGTTTATTAGGATTGAGGTTGTTGTTTATCTTAAATGCATGTGGTTTTCATTGTGGATGATTATCCATGTAGTAGTTATATATTACATGAGATTATTTGATATGATATGCGCGTTGTTTTTACAATGGACCGTGAGAGCCATAGACCAGGAAAACAATGGGGGTGGCTATATTATCTACATAAGAATGTGAGATATATGGAGTAAATATTGACCCAGGGGGTATTGGGAGCGAGAGATTTCTAGGAAGTCCTTTACAATTACCTTATGCTATGTTAACCTAGGTGTATTGTTTGTGGGAGCTACCCAGTATGTCGTTTATAATTGATTGAAATTGTGTTTACCCAGGGTTATTGACTTTTACAGAAACCCATGAAGACATTTATTATTTATTGATGACATGTTGACCTAGGGGTATTGACATTGAGAGCTTTCCAATGATTGTGAAGAGTCTTCTAATCCAAAACACAATCTTTGACTTAGTCTTACTGGTTTATTTAGATGGTCTTCTGAGTTATCAGTTTTGTTATTATTACACGGGGGTTATAGAGCATATGCTAGATCCTTAGATTGCATGATTAATATGATTAATAATAATAATATATGAATGTAATTGAAAATTGTATGTTTTTTAACTTTTGAGTACTTCTTAGTTTATTTCTTCATTTCAGCACATTGTCTGCTATATATATTCACTGTTAGTTAGGTACAGATCATTTGGTGGTTTCCAATAGGGATTCATCTCACACCCTATTTGGGTCCTGATTTTGGACCAAAATATACTATATGGTTGAATGTATAGATAAGTTCAAGGGACCATCTTTATTAGGTACTTTATTGATGTTGGAGTTGGAGAGCATGGTTCCAAGCTGAGGATTGTGATGCTGCTAGATTTTACATGTTTTATTTTTTACATTGGTTTATTTATTATTTTCCAACACTGTGACATGTTTGGATTATTTATTAGATACATATTTAATTCATTATATATATATATATATATATATATTGGCATCTATTGGATTTACAATCATTTTTCTGTTGTTTATATCTTTTATTGGTATTACTACTTCATCTATTGTTTACAATTTGTTATTCCATAGTGTATACTCCATCAGTGATGGCATAGTTTCCTTATTTTCATACATTTTACCTATTTACTAGTAATTAGCCTCTTTCATTTGGGGAAATATGTGTGTGGTAATGTGTGTAGAGACCTGTATCCTGACGTACATTGACATTACATTACTTTTGCGGAATACTTAGTACATAACAAAAACACACACTAAAGGATCGTAATAGTTTAGTGTCTTTGGAAACTCGGAACGTAATCTTCTAATCGCGGTGAAAGATCTTCAATATCTCCCATAAAGATCTTCTTTTTTTTCAACCTAAAACCTTTCTTTATATCCTGGGGAAATGAAAACATAAAAGGGTGAGCTCAAATGCTCAGTAAGGGTATACAAATGAAAAATCAATCACATCATATTCATAAGAACATAACTTTTGGAAATCTTAACCTGCAAAAGAGAGCATAATTTCATAACATGGGATAAATCATAATAGTGAAATGAAATCCCAATAATAATAACTTAAAACATGAAACTTTGTGGCATACACACATAATCATAGAGAATCATTTCTTGTTAGTCAAGACTCATTGCCAAGACTATCTTAGTGGACAAAGTCCCTTTCTGAATCGAGTAACCCTCGTTTCAGTCCTGTTTCACTGAACCGGTATAACCTACCATTTCAGCCATGTCTATCTCATGAGATATAAAATCTTTACCCAATGCATTGGAGGGAGATATAGGTCCCACCCATCTTATAATGAATCCTTTCTTATGTGTGCCACATAATCATAAAACATACATCATCGCATAACATAGGTAACAAAAATGGGATTCTTGAAACATCATGACATCATAAATCAATTCATATATGATAAAGGAATTCATAAAAATAATTCCATCACAACATGATCAAATCAATGTAATAATAGGGATAAAAACAGAACCCTTTATTATCTTAGATGGAAAATAATTTTGAAAATCACTTGAACTCCATTCTTGAGGAAAATATCCTTTCTTCTTCAAAAACATTTTTCCTTTCATAACATGTCATACAACTTTAAAATAAAAGAAGTTGATTAAAAATAAACTTGAAAACTTGTAAAGGAAGCTTCTTGGAAAAAATGTTTTAAAAATCCATTCATGCCGTATAAGTTAAAAAAACATTCTTCGTACTTTTGTCGGGAAAGTCAAAAAGTACCTCGTATGAAAAACGATAAAAGATTCCTTTCATATCTTTTACTAAAAACTCACCAAAGGGTAAAATAGGTTTTAAACAATTGTAGGTGGATGAAAATAATATTACATGTTGAGGAAACATGGATGTGGATGATAAAATACACCCCAGTAAATTTCAAAGTATAAACAATCTTGAATAAAAATGAGATTGTGATATTTCCCTTACCTTAGGTCCGATTTGCTTCGTATGTGTCCGAACCTCCTGTATAATGATTTAAATAATGTCATTGACTTATTACAGAATCATATTCACTGTTATGATATCATATATGGTTCACTTATGACTTTATATTACCCGTTCTTTTGTAAATTCCACGTTAAAGAAGCGTTTTGGGTAAAATCGTATCATTTATCGTAGGTGTTTTGACTTGTTGTTCTTGACATCATTATTACTTATATCATGATTTACTTACTTCCAGAATATAAAATATGATTTATATATCATATATATTCAGTATATATATATATATATATAACAGGTAGATAAATAAAATGAAAAACACCGTTCATGGAGACGGTAGTCCGTACGTACGCATGAACGCTGTTTTCCTTTCCTTATTGTCTTGAAATGGAAGTAAGTAGATGACATACATATGTATATATATACATAAATCCATTAGCTTTATAATGTCATATATTTCATTATTATTTCTTATATATACTTTATAATCATTCTTAAATGGTTAACATGGAGAATGAATCTCATCGCGTCGTGGAGACGGTAGTCCGTACGTACGCACGAGCGATGATATCATTTCTATAAATATTGAATTGAATTGGAGTGGATTATACAATATATCAGAATCAATATGATGTTGTAATAACTATGTATAGTTATTATTTACACCATTATACCCATCCATGTAAGGTGGTGGTGGAAAATAGATTACACCACGGCGTGGAGACGGTATTCCGTACGTACGCACGCGCGGTGATTTCTTTTTCCATAGGATGGATAGATGGTGAAATAGGGTTGTTTCATACTTATAATAAAATATCCGTATATGAGTGATACTGATGTTATTACTTCATAATGAAACAACCTAAGAAGAAGAAGTGGAAGAAGAAATAAAGATGAAAGAATTGGTAACGGTAATTACCTCTTCTTTGAAGTGCCTCTTTGAGACCTCCTCTTAGGGAACTAGAATTGGTCTTTGAGGAAGACCAGAACCTCTAGGATGTTTCTAGGGATGTGTAGAAGAGATTTTGGCAGGGTTTGGCCGATCTTGAGTGCTCAAATTGGTGTGAGGAGGAGGGGGAGGAGGTGTCCTTTTATAGGGGAGGAGAGGGGCACCTTAGGAATATCTCAAAATATTATTTTATATTAAAGTAAAAATCGGTTTATAATGGTTCGAAAGGGTCTTATTTCGAAGCTAAAGTGGGGATGGGTCGAAATCCTATCAACCAATAGAATTTAGACAAGTTTAGGATATTATTTTAACCTTATCAATTAGATTTAACTCTAAGTTAAATAATTTAACTTTTACCATGTCTTTTTGTTTTCTTTCACTATATGGTTAATAAACTTACTATAACATGCCAAACGAACCCCAAATTGTTTATTATTAATATATATATCCTTATCTAAGTCATTTGGCCGAACCTTAGATTTTTAGGAATACAATAACAATTAATAATATAATATTTTATTTAAAAACTATTTTGTGTCAATTTTGACACTATTTGATATATGATTTTTGTGAAAGTCATAACAGATTTAAATGTTCGAACCAAGTTGATTAAATCAACATTAATATATCATAGTAACCTATAAAATTAGTGTAATTCATAAAAAATCTCAAATTACACTTATTTGGGTGTTTATAACATCAATTATGTCAATATTTCATTAATAAGATAATTACTGCATCATTGTTGTGTCATAAATAAATTAACTTATTTAAAGTCTAAAAATTATAAATAAAATATCATTATGTAGGAAATACTTTTAGACTTCTAATGAATATTTATAGTCGAATATATCTTATGTATAACCCCATATTAAAAATGTTTTAGTAAATAAACATTGATTTTAACTATTTTAACTCTTCTTTGAATTAAATAATAATAAATGTCCTAATCTAATCCAAGTGGGCCTAAATGGTCATATTATATTCATATGGTTGTTTTTGGTCGAATTACACTTATCCAATAGAATTAGGACATGTGTTAGGGTAATAGTAATATCATATTTACCCTTAGTTACCCTATTTACTATTAACCGTGGTAAAAAAAAGTAAAAAGTTACTATTCACCAAAAATTATTTTCATCTCATTGAACCACATTTTACTTACTGACATCAACCATGTCTCTCGGATTTTTGAAATTCCATTCACAGAAGCGGTAAAATTACGATTTATGAAGAAATTAATTTTTTTAACTACCACTTAGTAGTTTCACTATTCATCAAAAATTAATGTTTTTCAGAACAATGCCAAAATTTCATCCTAAGCTATATTTCATATTCCAAATTCAAAAATGAAGTCTATTTTACCAAATTCGTAACATAGAAGTTGCATTAATTAATTTTATAATTAAATCCCACTGTTAAAACAAATAGCGTGTTTTTAAGAAACAATATCTATCAAAAGATTGACACTTGATTATGTCTGGTTTAAATGTGAAATTACATTCAATGACCAACATCGTATTAAATTGTAAAAATATATTCTAAATATACTTTAAAACCACTCAAATTAATAATTTATCACTATTAATTATTTCGATTAAAAAAAGTTGTTTTTAATTATAATTTAGTAAGTTTCACTATTCATCAGAAAATGAAAGTTATCTGAAAAGTACCAAAATTTCACCCTAAGCTAATTTCGATATTACGAATCCAAAAATAAAGTCCATTTTGAAAAATAAAATTTACGAAATTTCAAAAAGTGGTTATTAATATTCATAACGGCTAGTTATAATAACATTTTAATAACATATCGTTGTTTAGTGAAACTCGGTATTGCGTACTACACACGCTATCGAGGAAGGTCGTGATTGCGTGTAGTACAAGGCAAGTCAAGGATGCGTGTTGTGCAAGCTCCTTTTGGTGTAGCGTACAACACAAGACATTAATAAAATTAAAAAGAATATTTTTCATAAAACCTCGGGCTGTTACATTCTACCCCCCTTAAAATGAATTTCGCCCTCGAAATTCGTCGGGGTTATAAATGGTTTACTATTCGAAAGTTTCTTTAATAGAAACCCACATCGTAAAAAGGAATACCAAAACCAATCTTTAAAAACGAAAGTATGAAACGTAACGGTTACCCAAATAAACTAATCACTGGGTTTCCACATAGGTGAAAATATGGATATGGAAGAAAAATCTAACCATCATGTTCTGATGGAGAGTGGTAGAGAACATGGCTATGGAAAATCCAGTAATCACAAATCCATAGATTTGTGATGATATAGGGTACCAACTGATTCATCAGGTATAAGATCACTAGGACAACATTTTTGGTTTTCAAGATCATTTCCCTAAAGTTGAAAATTTGAATTAGAATAAATACTTTCTTTATTTTGGTACAATCTCACTGTTGTTCATGCCTTGAACAATTTCCACATCATCTCTTAAATAAATGAAGTTGAATTTGTTATTCATGAAGTGTTAGCAGATCATGTGACAGAATGACGGGTCATTCCATCTGTCTCAAACAAAAAGTTAGCAAAAATTATATACAGAAGTCGATCTATAGTGAGATTAATCATATATGGTTCCTAAAAGGGACTTATACTTCATATATCATACTGCTTAATATAATAAAACTAGTTTCTACTAAATAGGGACTTCCTGTAGGCCAGTGGTAGGCGATAAAGGCCAGTCGCACTTCGGTTGTGGGTTCGATTCCCACAGCCTTGTCCGAAGCGATGGGCTGTCGCCCGTCCTGTAGGTTGTCCCTTTTTCTAAAACTATATTACTATAACATCCCATCAATAATATCGAAAAAACTTCTATCCTTAAACAATACTAACTTATGTCCAACATAATCCATTTCAATCTTTAGGCTTATCCATAATACTGCAGTCCACTCTCATACCATAGTGAAAACAATTACCAGAGATTTAATACTATCCTTAATCCTCATATATCATAAGATATATCTTGTTGGTCACATTCCAAACATTCAAAGGCCTTAATCTTGTACTCTCTTGAATACACATTGAACTTTATTGAAAACATGAATTCTATTAAAAGTTAACTCTTTCCACATACCAAAATCCTCAAAATTCTATATAGTCAAACCATGATATCACTTAGTCCTTATATCAATCATGAGCTCATGAATACTATTAAACATTTCATTTTCTCGTTTTCCCTTCATTATGCGCATATCATCTTATTTCCAAAAATATCTGAATAACCTTTCATGGATACTGGTAACATTAATCAGACAACAGTGTAACAATCCTTACATGTCTTTTTATTCCATAGTACCATGAGATTACTTATACAAAATTACACATGATAAACATGTAATCATTCCACTACATTCTTAAACCATTGACCGAGCTTCAAAAATTCTTTCATCTCACATATCATTTGTAGTCTCTTCATCATCATCAACATAAATACTTCCCATACGACCATAATGATTATCTTCATGAGACTTTCCCTTAGGGCATTGGTTTGCATAATGCCCGTACATTCCACATTTAAAACATTTAACCATTGTTGATGTCGTAGCAATACCATTATCCTCATCCATGGTGTTAACTGAACCTTTTCCTTTGCACTTACTTGCTTTGTGTACTTCTTTTCCACACCCAAAGCATCTTCCAGTTCCTTTGAAACATTCTCCTTGATGCCTCTTCCCACATGATTTACATCGGGGAAATTGAACTTTCATTCCTCTATGATCATCATGGAACTCCATCTTTCTCTTATTAGTCGAGTCCGGAAACTTACCAAATTTTACTTTATTGATCATATTATGAGATTGCTGATTCGGCATAATAATGATGTTTGGACTTCCAAATCCCATTTCATTTGGTTTCTCATGAAGAATATCACTCCATTGTCCATCATATCCTCCATTATTGTGAATCATCTTGTTTCCAGCCATTTTCTAAAACCCAAAAGAATAGTGTGAGAGGAAAAATAATGCTAAGGAAAACAACATAGTAAAGGGGGATTATCCTCAATATCCAACATCTTAGGTTTAATTCTATGATCGTTAGCGTAATTCTATTACTATAACCTATACGTATACTTATCCCTAGGGACATCCCTAGACATACCTTAGAAATATCTCTAGGGATCTCACTAACGTTTTCGCATCCTAGTTTCCAAAGGTTGACTAAACCTTTCCTCTGATACCAACTGTAGAGACCCGTATCCTGACGTACATTGACATTACATTACTTTTGCGGAATACTTAGTACATAACAAAAACACACACTAAAGGATCGTAATAGTTTAGTGTCTTTGGAAACTCGGAACGTAATCTTCTAATCGCGGTGAAAGATCTTCAATATCTCCCATAAAGATCTTCTTTTTTTTCTACCTAAAACCTTTATTTATATCCTGGGGAAAAGAAAACATAAAAGGGTGAGCTCAAATGCTCAGTAAGGGTATACAAATGAAAAATCAATCACATCATATTCATAAGAACATAACTTTTGGAAATCTTAACCTGCAAAAGAGAGCATAATTTCATAACATGCAATAAATCATAGTAGTGAAATGAAATCCCAATAATAATAACTTAAAACATGAAACTTTGTGGCATACACACATAATCATAGAGAATCATTTCTTGTTAGTCAAGACTCATTGCCAAGACTATCTTAGTGGACAAAGTCCCTTTCTGAATCGAGTAACCCTCGTTTCAGTCCTGTTTCACTGAACCGGTATAACCTACCATTTCAGCCATGTCTATCTCATGAGATATAAAATCATTACCCAATGCATTGGAGGGAGATATAGGTCCCACCCATCTTATAATGAATCCTTTCTTATGTGTGCCACATAATCATAAAACATACATCATCGCATAACATAGGTAACAAAAATGGGATTCTTGAAACATCATGACATCATAAATCAATTCATATATGATAAAGGAATTCATAAAAATAATTCCATCACAACATGATCAAATCAATGTAATAATAGGGATAAAAACAGAACCCTTTATTATCTTAGATGGAAAATAATTTTGAAAATCACTTGAACTCCATTCTTGAGGAAAATATCCTTTCTTCTTCAAAAACATTTTTCCTTTCATAACATGTCATACAACTTTAAAATAAAAGAAGTTGATTAAAAATAAACTTGAAAACTTGTAAAGGAAGCTTCTTGGAAACAATGTTTTAAAAATCCATTCATGCCGTATAAGTTAAAAAAAACATTCTTCGTACTTTTGTCGGGAAAGTCAAAAAGTACCTCGTATGAAAAACGATAAAAGATTCCTTTCATATCTTTTAGTAAAAACTCACCAAAGGGTAAAATAGGTTTTAAACAATTGTAGGTGGATGAAAATAATATTACATGTTGAGGAAACATGGATGTGGATGATAAAATACACCCCAGTAAATTTCAAAGTATAAACAATCTTGAATAAAAATGAGATTGTGATATTTCCCTTACCTTAGGTCCGATTTGCTTCGTATGTGTCCGAACCTCCTGTATAATGATTTAAATAATGTCATTGACTTATTACAGAATCATATTCACTGTTATGATATCATATATGGTTCACTTATGACTTTATATTACCCGTTCTTTTGTAAATTCCACGTTAAAGAAGCGTTTTGGGTAAAATCGTTTCATTTATCGTAGGTGTTTTGACTTGTTGTTCTTGACATCATTATTACTTATATCATGATTTACTTACTTCCAGAATATAAAATATGATTTATATATCATATATATTCAGTATATATATATATATAACAGGTAGATAAATAAAATAAAAAACACCGTTCATGGAGACGGTAGTCCGTACGTACGCATGAACGTTGTTTTCCTTTCCTTATTGTCTTGAAATGGAAGTAAGTAGATGACATACATATGTATATATATACATAAATCCAGTAGCTTTATAATGTCATATATTTCATTATTATTTCTTATATATACTTTATAATCATTCTTAAATGGTTAACATGGAGAATGAATCTCATCGCGTCGTGGAGACGGTAGTCCGTACGTACGCACGAGCGATGATATCATTTCTATAAATATTGAATTGAATTGGAGTGGATTATACAATATATCAGAATCAATATGATGTTGTAATAACTATGTATAGTTATTCTTTACACCATTATACCCATCCATGTAAGGTGGTGGTGGAAAATAGATTACACCACGGCGTGGAGACGGTATTCCGTACGTACGCACGCGCGGTGATTTCTTTTTCCGTAGGATGGATAGATGGTGAAATAGGGTTGTTTCATACTTATAATAACATATCAGTATATTAGTGATACTGATGTTATTACTTCATAATGAAACAACCTAAGAAGAAGAAGTGGAAGAAGAAATAAAGATGAATGAATTGGTAACGGTAATTACCTCTTCTTTGAAGTGCCTCTTTGAGACCTCCTCTTAGGGAACTAGAATTGGTCTTTGAAGAAGACCAGAACCTCTAGGATGTTTCTAGGGATGTGGAGAAGAGATTTTGGCAGGGTGTGGCCGAGCTTGAGTGCTCAAATTGGTGTGAGGAGGAGGGGGAGGAGGTGTCCTTTTATAGGGGAGGAGAGGGGCACCTTAGGAATATCTCAAAATATTATTTTATATTAAAGTCAAAATCGGTTTATAATGGTTCCAAAGGGTCTTATTTCGAAGCTAAAGTGGGGATGGGTCGAAATCCTATCAACCAATAGAATTTAGACAAGTTTAGGATATTATTTTAACCTTATCAATTAGATTTAACTCATAGTTAAATAATTTAACTTTTACCATGTCTTTTTGTTTTCTTTCACTATATGGTTAATAAACTTACTATAACATGCCAAAAAAACCCCAAATTGTTTATTATTAATATATATATCCTTATCTAAGTCATTTGGCCGAACCTTAGATTTTTAGGAATACAATAACAATTAATAATATTTTATTTTATTTAAACACTATTTTGTGTCAATTTTGACACTATTTGATATATGATTTTTGTGAAAGTCATAACAGAATTAAATGTTCGAACCAAGTTGATTAAATCAACATTACTATATCATAGTATTCTAGAAAATTAGTGGAATTCATAAAAAATCTCAAATTACATTTATTTTGGTGTTTATAACATCAATTATGTCAATATTTCATTAATAAGATAATTACTGCATCATCGTTGTGTCATAAATAAATTAACTTATTTGAAGTCTAAAAATTATAAATAAAATATCATTATGTAGGAAATCTTTTTATCCTTATAATGAATATTTATAGTCGAATTTATCTTATGTATAACCCCATATTAAAAATGTTTTAGTAAATAAACTTTGATTTTAACTATTTTAACTCTTCTTTGAATTAAATAATAATAAATGTCCTAATCTAATCCAAGTGGGCCTAAATGGTCATATTATATTCATAAGGTTGTTTTTGGTCGAATTACACTTATCCAACAGAATTAGGACCTGTGTTAGGGTAATAGTAATATCATATTTACCCTTAGTTACCCTATTTACTATTAACCGTGGTAAAAAAAAGTAAAAAGTTACTATTCACCAAAAATTATTTTCATCTCATTGAACCACATTTTACTTACTGACATCAACCGTGTCTCTCGGATTTTTGAAATTTCATTCACAGAAGCGGTAAAATTAAGATTTATGAAGAAATTAATTTTTTTAACTACCACTTAGTAGTTTCACTATTCATAAAAAATTGATGTTTTTCAGAACAATGCCAAAATTTCATCCTAAGCTATATTTCATATTCCAAATTCAAAAATGAAGTCTATTTTACCAAATTCGTAACATAGAAGTTGCATTAATTAATTTTATAATTAAATCCAACTGTTAAAACAAATAGCGTGTTTTTAAGAAACAATATCTATCAAAAGATTGACACTTGATTATGTCTGGTTTAAATGTGAAATTACATTCAATGACCAACATCGTATTAAATTGTAAAAATATATTCTAAATATACTTTAAAACCACTCAAATTAATAATTTATCACTATTAATTATTTCGATTAAAAAAAGTTGTTTTTAATTATAATTTAGTAAGTTTCACTATTCATCAGAAAATGAAAGTTATCCGAAAAGTACCAAAATTTCACCCTAAGCTAATTTCGATATTACGAATCCAAAAATTAATTCCATTTTGAAAAATAAAATTTACGAAATTTCAAAAAGTGGTTATTAATATTCATAACGGCTAGTTATAATAACATTTTAATAACATATCGTTGTTTAGTGAAACTCGGTATTGCGTACTACACACGCTATCGAGGAAGGTCGCGATTGCGTGTAGTGCAAGGCAAGTCAAGGATGCGTGTTGTGCAAGATCCTTTTGGTGTAGCGTACAACACAAGACATTAATAAAATTAAAAAGAATATTTTTCATAAAATCTCGGGCTGTTACAATGTGACCAACCAAGTACAGGGTACCTTTGGACGGCACCCGGAACCGGGATGTTACAAAATGGTATCAGATGGTTTTTTTATTATATGCCTTGCTATACTATTTGGATCTAATAAACTGAGATATAAAGGAATCATTATTTAGTAATAAAATATTCTCATAAGAATCTAAACTATGTATAGGTAAAATCCAATGTACCCTGAATATTGAAATTTTCTGGTGTGTCAATTGTTACAGTTGATTTGATTTTACCATTGGGTGGTTCACTTTTTTTGTGCTATTATGATTTATATCATTCTGGTTCTATTTATTTTACAACCTAATGATATGGGGGTATGTCATATCTTGAATCATATAAGCACTTTCAAGATATCACATGTAATGAATTATTGTCATGCCATTTAGGATGCATCACTGATTCCATGTAGTTGTGATTGATGTTTTTCTAGATATGCATGTTGTTGTGACAAATTCCTGGATTAAATTACATGTTGCTTTCATATGGTATTGGTATATGTAATGTTTCATTTATATGGACGCCAAAATTTTGTCATCTGAGGTGTTATGGCCTCTCTTGGATCAGAATTTAGTAGATCATGTTTGAACATTAATTGAATTTTGTTAAGTTCTGAGGTTAATAAAGATGCCAAACATTGATCCGTGTGAATTATAGGGTCTCATGGATCTTAACATGGCATCCCTTAGACAAAAATGTTATGTTTTTAAGTGTTATGAAGAAGTTTTGGAGGCTTACTGTCTAGAAACCCATACAACACAGCATGTGATGTTATGAACACACGCCATTTGTTCTTCTATTCGAGAAGAACTGACTTTTCTAAAGTACATGTTGTGTACCGTATGTACATTCTATGTATTTGTTAACTATGTGACTGTATATGTGAGTTGAGACATGGGGTTTGTAAACATTTGGTCGAACACGACGCCTACATGGAGTACACATTGTGTTGTTTCTAATGTCTATTAGGTCATGTGACTAATGAAACGGGTGGATGAAATATGGGTTTTACATGTGGTGTCTAGATGGTACACACATTTTAGTAGTCTATCGTGTATCTAGGAATTTGAATAATGACACAGGTGGATAGAACATGTTTAGTTCATGTCATGCATTGGGTGACCACATTTTGTAGTGTTACACAAGTAGAACCGTGTAGTTATAGCAGTGTAGGAGTACATGGGAATGAGGGAGTATTCCAGTACATGATGTCACCTGAGGAAAATTTCATGTGTATGGGGTGTTTCATGAAAAAGTTGGTAAGGGTACATTCCCATGTTAAAATATTACTGGAACATGTCATGTGGTCATTATACACTCTCTGTAACCCTATTTTTTAAAACATCAATTTTTTCATTTCTCATGTTTTTTTCTTTCACTCTTATGTCATTGTACCTGATAACCTCGAACTGGGTTGTCCAATTAACCATGCAGATTTATGCCACAAAGACGCCATCTAGTCGTAAGCCAGGTACATGGGGATGATCAGACACTGAATATTATAGATCATGGACTTCCAGTAGATCCTCCTCTCATACCCATCTTAGAAACATTTATTATACCATACACAGGTGCTGATGCAATTTTCGTTGAAGAATTTATGAGCATGATTCATACTTATAATAGAGCCACAAATCTGTCCCCATTAATGGTAGAGTTCGCGTAGTTGTTCCAGTAGTAGCATCCTCCCACTTTCTCAAGGGATGTGGCACCACCGGCTATAGAGTCCCTATTGGAGGAAATTATTTCTATCTTGGAGCATCTAGAGTAGCCTCTAGAGAGGATGGTGAAGATTGTGATGTACATACTATGTGATTACCCAATGATATTATGGGATCATATATCACAAACATGGAATCATCGATATATGTCATGGGAAGAGTTTCAAAGGACCTTCTATGATTACTTATACCCCAAGACATTAAGGGTCAACCAATCTCGGGAGTTCTTGAATTTGGAGTTGGGAACTCTTTTAGTGATGGATTAGTCATCTCATTTTATAGAACTTCAGTGCTTCACACCTTTTTTGGGAGGCAAAATGTTATCACTAGCTTGGTGTTTTGAGGATGGTCTTCGGTTTGACATCTGATAAAAGTTGAATGTTTTCAGGCCTCCAATGATGAATACTATAGTAGATCTAGCACTGATTATAGAGCATAATATGAGGGAGTTAGAATCTATGAGTATTTTTGGTTTAGCATAAATAGAGGGTACCCATTAATTTGATATCCCAAAGCACTGCAAGGATCCTTCATGCGGTGATTCCAACAGCTGGGTAGTATATTCAAGTATCTAGGTGAGGTGCTACCAGTGCAAGAAGAGTGGGAACATGAGGCCTCAGTTCGTGAGAGAACTAGTATAGTGCCGATCTAGCGGCACGATATGTCATCGTAAATAATTTTTTTGGTTTGTTCACGAGTATTTGGTGAGAAGGGATCCGATACAACACTATATACAAGAGCGGGGCCACTATTTCCTCATCAGTATGGGAATTGCAGTTTGTTAGGTCATTCGTGATGACAAGCTGGTCATGGCCTTGGAAACCTGATTTTCCACTTAAAGATACTAATATTAATTGTTTATATTATAATATTCATGTTCTTTATTAATCGTAAACACCATTTTTAGTGCATTTTACACATTGAACATCATTTCACCTTATGATTATAAGTCTTTCTTAAAATTGACTATAACATGGTACTTTTTTTAGCACCTCGGAAAATAAAAAATATAATTTATTTTAGTTTTATATTTTATTTTTAGTTCTCTTATACTATAAGGAACAATTCATGCTTTTGGAGAACTACATGATTGACATTATAAGTCCCCCAAAATTGGCCTTGAACTAATAACATTCTAGGAAACATAAACGGGTCATTAGGCCAATAAATAGATTATAGTGGCTACCATACAAGCCCAATGATTCTCAAAATTTAACAAAAGTTATATTACATCATGGGGAACATTTAATACTACAGTGAAAATAGATAATTCGAATTTTTTAATGGAGTTTCACGAGTACCAAGTTGGATATAAATTTTTGGTCTAGATTCTATGGCCCAGAAAAAAACCCACTAATTTAATCATATCCCAACAACCAAAAATTCATTTGGGATTTAATTTTACAAAGTTCTAGGGAATATTTGAATATTAAATTTTTTCTTCTTTGTCTCTTTCCAATTCGACCATCAAGAAGGTCTTCTAGGAGCCTCTGTCCAGTGGATGGAAGTTGGCTGTAACTTTAGGTCAAGGGAAAAAAAGTCTACTCTCCCATACATTCAACCACCCTAGGCCTGCAATACTCATGTAGGATCCTTTATACTATTGGAAGCTAGACCCAAGAATCTTGAAACTCCATTTAAATTTAGTGGTTGTGTAGGATTTTATCATCATGGGTTCTTTCTTCTTTGTAATGTTATGCTGCCACATTTCTTTTGTAATGTTCTTCCTCAATTGTATGTTATTCGAATCACCATAGTTTTCTTAAAAAACCTATTCTTATTCTTATTTTATGTTCATATTAATAGCAAGTTGGTACCATTTATTCATGGTTTGAATTTGTTCAGACAAATCCCGGTGAGATTTATCACACAATAGTGGATTGTTGGTTACTTTTTTACTGTTTTTTCCCTTCAATTCCTCCCTCATGAGTCTACATCCCACTTAAATTTAGATCATAGAATCAATGGAGGGATAACCCACTTATGGATTGATCAAAGGGAGAATAAAGGGGATCAATGGGATGTTATTAATCACTCCATTAATCTCTAATCACTTCTTTTAAATGAGATTTTTAATTGATTATTTCAAAACTATTCATCCTTATTGAATTTTAAGACCACACACATCAAGTGATAATACTAGTATTTACCTTGGAGTGCTCATAAATATGTTCCTACAAGTGTATAGGTGATTATTATTATAGTGTGTTGGTATGAACTAGTAAGTGATGGAGTTGTTTGATCTCCCAAAATGAACCCATCTCAATTATACGAAATTGAAATAACTAAATGGGAATTTCATCCAATCCACCCCTTGTAATAACCTAGGATCAAACCTTCTCATAATTTGAATTAATATTAGTTACGTAGTGTTATATTAAACCTATCTAAAATCAACCCAATGTTGTCTATATAATAGCCAAAATCAGTCCAGAGAATGTGTGTGTCTATAAGTTTCTTCTAGGGTCTCTAAGGAATCGACAACCCATGCTACTCTACATTCGACCTCTAAACCATAAAAACATGGGTATATTTGGGTGATACAAAGATTTGAAATCATTGTCGGGGACCCAAGTAATTTATCTCAACACCCATTCTATTCTCCCCCATTACTTCTAATCTCATCCAAATTCACTTATCTTTTACCATTCTCATTTTTTTCCTTTGGCACATGTCCGCCTACACTCATGACCAATCAAACCATCTAGTTTGGGTGGATAGTCCTGGGGTTTTTGAGTCAAGTACACCATGGGATCTATTTCCATTAGATCCCAATCTTTCTAATACTACAGATAAAAAGTTTGGGCCAATTTCAATTGAAGTTCTTCATTGAAACCTACTCAAAACCAGGGTGGGAACCAAAATGGAAATCCAAATGACGCAACTCCAAACATAGAGAATTCAGTTGATTAAACCATGAATTAATACCTCACACTTGCATGGTCTAATTCCCCCTCAGGTATTAGACACAATTTCATAAGAGATTCCAGCTACATCATTAAAACCCATGTCCTAAACCTCCTTCCCAAATTCTATTGAATGGAGTTTGAGATTCACAACAATCACGTTAAGGAGTTCAATGACATTGTAGAAACAATATGGACCCCACATCAAATAGAATCAACTAAGATAAGGATATTTCCTTTTTCATTAGAATATTGAGATAAAAATTGGCTAAACAATTTCATACTATAATACATCAACTCTTAGTATTAATTACAAAGAGAATTATACAAGAAATACTTTCCTCACCATAGAACAATTTCACTTAAAAAGCTCATCCAAAATTTTTTTGAAAAAGAGGAAGAGTAACTCTATGAGACATAGAAGACTTTCAAAGACACCCTAAACAGGGTTACACCCCATGGTTTTTATATTCCGGAACTAGTGGGAATTTTATATGAAGGGTTGGGCCCAGGGAACAAACAATTCATTAGCATGATGTTTAATGTGGCCATTAAAAACAAAGCCTCAAATGTTGCTTATGAGTATCCAGAAAGCCTTTCTGAACAAAACCAATCATGGGGAATATCACCTTAATCGAAAAATCCACAAAGAACTACTAGAATTAATACACATAGAGAAGAAAAAATACCTAGGGCTAAACATGTAGCACTCACTATGAAGGATATAGAGATGGACCTTAGGTAAATCCATGAATTCCAAACTATAGACCTTATATGAAAAATTTGTGACAAACATGAACTACAAATAGGCAACTACCCAACCATTCCATCAATAAAGGATTTTCTACTTGGAGGACCACTTACTGATGTCAAGGCCTTAAACTTACAAAATCCACAATAACAAAACACATTCAGCCCTTGGTATAATGACCACCCATGCTTCTTCTGGAATTATAACCATAAAACTATCCAACCACAAGTTCCAAACCCCAACCCAACAAAAAATTTCCAAAACCATAACCAATTCCAAAAAAACACTCACAATACCAACATCTTCTTTTATAATACCAACAACCCATCCCGTAACCCATGAAACAATTAATCCAACAACCAAAGTATTCTCATGGAACAAACTAACCAGCACATGCCCCTACTCAATCTGTCCCTCTTCCAATCCTTGAGTAGTAGTGTAAAAAATGGGGGAAATTATCTCAAGAAGTCTCATCCTTTAAACATGAAATAAACACCATTAAAACAAGAAAGGCACCCATTCCTAATCAGGCGGTACCATCCTCATCTTTAAGGGGAGAATCCATTTACACAAAAACCACTCATGAAAAACTCAGAGCACCAACTCTTTTAATAAGGGTTAAATCCATTGAGGAACCATAAATACCATTAAAGGTCCATTAAAGGCTTTATCTATTCATGAAATTGTTGAAGAACCACCAACAGATTCTGAAAACCCCAATGATAAGGTTATGGATCTATAGAAACACCAAACAATCAAACAACCTTCTCTGTTCCCTAAACACATGAGAGGAAAAACTAAATCAGAACTAGAATAGAAATTGAGGGAAATATTCTCTCAGGTTATGTTGAACATTCCCCCTCTATATGCAATCCAATCCATTCTTTCCTACTCAATGTACCTTAATTATTTATGAACTTTTAAACGGAAATTTTCACATAAAAACCTAGTCTGTTTGGCTATTAATGCTAGTACCACCATTCAAGGGACCATCCCTCCAATGTTAAAATATATATGATGTCTATACATGAACATTGTGTTAGGAAATAACAATGTTTCCAAGGAAATTTGTGATCTAGGATCCAGTGTGAACCTCATTCCATATGCCTTGTATTGTCAGTTAGGGCTTGAAGAACTCCAACACACATCTGTCACTCATCAACTTGTTGATCGTAGTGTTTGAGTTTTTAAGGGTATATTAAAAGATGTTTTGGTAAATTTTGAGAATTTAATTTACCCATATGAATTCATTGTCTTTGACAATAACCCAATCTTATGTCCTAGGGAGGAAACACCAATTATCTTTGGTCGTCCCTTCTATGCAATAATCAACTATATTATCTGAGTCTAAAATTAGAATCTGACCATCACCTTTGGAAACATAAGTCTAAAATTGAACATATACAATGAAAACTCTCATATTTGGGATGATGAAGTGATAAATGGTATTAATTGGATTCGTAGTGTTGATAGTGAACTCGAGGTACATCAAGGGATTAGTGAAAGATATTTAAGTCAAGAATAGATTTGTTTTCTTATTTCACATGAGGGAAATTTGTCTCCCTATCATTAATATCATTTAGATAGATAATTTTATGATTTTCATGAATTACCTATAAATGATACAATTGTTGAACTAAATAAAATTGATTCTATACCCATTCATGACACTAATCTGAAAAATTTAGTGGATGAAAATTCTGGTCACAAGGGACCAATTCTATCAAGAAATTTGCATAATGAAATTCAGTTCAATAAAAAGTCACATCCTTCAGTGGAAAGTGTTAACCAATCTGATATAAAATATAAGTTCTTACATTCATCGCTCAATTATACATTATTAGTGTAAGAACCTGGGCTTTTCTATAAAATAATTTGGAATATTCTTGATGTTATTCCAGAACAGCGCCTTCAGATAGCGTGCGATTCTGATCCCCAGTGTGGCCGGAATTGATTTTTTAGTGCATTAACATTGGGCACGCCAAATAAATGGGAAAACTCTTAAATGGTGTTTTGGAACCTAAATTTGATAGTACTGATGGGTTCGAAATGGGGTGTTTACCCTAAGAACGACATAAAACATGTCGGCATGGTACGTTGGGATCCCTCGCCCCTTAACGGAACATTAAAGAGATAAATAAATTTATTTATTTATTTGTTTAATGTATTAACTCACATATCTCTTAAAAGTTTGCTCAGATTGGAAAACTGAGGGCACCGTTGAGTCTGGAGCGTGCCATTTACCTAAGGAGGGGTGTAACATTCGCGGGCCCAGGCCTCCTGTGAAAAATTCCATCGAGGGAGTTTTCATAATTTAGTGACTTCGGACGTTAAATTTGATAACCATTGAACATGGCCTTGAATTAAAATTTTAAGACCACCGTTGTGTTCGGGAGGTGGTGTTTACCCTTGGGGACGTTTAATATCGACCCCGCCGGAAGTCTAGGTTCAGGCCGACGAGTAGGTGGTTAAGTGTGTTTTCTATTTAAACACTTAACCCCCCTCACCCTCTCCCCTTTGTTGTTCTTCCCTATTGCAAGGAGCTCCCAATGAAGGGGGAACTCCATCCTATCCTCCCTCTCTTCGGCGAGACATGGTAGTCTGACAGATCTCTTGTGTAGATTTGGGCTACGCCCACGAGGTAGGAGCGTGTTTACGTTTTAATTTTTTTCCACCCCACAATCTCCTTGAACTAGCTTTGTAGCATCAAAATGCTGTTTAATTTTCAAGAAAATCCCACAACCATGTAGTTTATGATCTGATCATTCCGACTCATGTTTCGAATTGAATTTCCATGTTCCGTGGTGACCTCACCATTCCGGTTAATTTTTGGGGTTTTTGGGTGTTTTTCAGCGATTTCAGCCGGATCCAGCGGCAGTTCAGCGAGCGGGTGCGGCGGCGCGACTGTGGTGTTCGAGGAGGTGAAGGTGGTGAGCAGGCCCCGTTTGTGGCTTCAGGTAGTGTCTCCAGGTTTTCGGCGCGAGGCGGCGGCTCCAAGCGGTGCGAGGCGGCGCTCGCCGGGGCGTTATGGAGCACCGGGGTCGCAACGCGCGACCTCGGTGGGGGAACAATACCCACTCTCGACGGGTCTTCACACGGCCAAACGACCGACCCCACAAGGGCTGGTCTACGGTGGACCGCAGGTTAGCGACGGGCTGCGTGGGTGAGCATCGGGCCAGCGCTGCAAGTCGGTCCGGCCGGCACGGACCGGCCGGTCCAGGCCGGTCCAACCCATGGGGATTCGTCCCCTCTTCGGAAGCCCATAGTTTTCATTATGGGTGTCTATTTTTTGTGACATCTATGACAGTTCCTAAATAATGTCATGAAGGGAATTTTAATTTGGTTTCGGTGGTTTTTAACTCCCGAAATGGGGGCCTCGGTGGCGCGACACAACGTTAAGTGGACGAGCGCTTTTCTCAGGAGTTCTTGTTTTGGACGGTGCAGACACATCCGATGTCCATTTTGAGCATTGTAAATGGTGTAGTGACCCTGGCGTCGATACGAAGATTTCCAAGGGGTCTTCCGGCATCGAAACCAGAGTTGAGGCATGGGCTCCACGAGCCATCTTTCGAGCTGCACACATCTTTTTGTAACTTTTTCATCTTATGTCCGTTCAGGGCGTGCGAGCAGTTGTTTTTCGGTGTTTTCTGAGGGCATTGCAATGGCGTAATCTGCCCGCTTTAATTCAGCACACTGGTGCGGGCCCCATTACGACTGTTTTGGGAGTTGGCAGGGATTTCAAGATTTATCATCAGGTGTCCATTTTGGACAAGTGAATATTCCATCTTGTGTAATTTTTTGAGAGGATCGCAATGGTGCGATCTATTCGTTGTGCTTCAGGACCAGGATGCGGGTCCCACGAAGCACCACTCATGTGCGGTGCGGCAGAATGCATCTTTTTTGTTGGATATCTGTTTCACTCGAGTGAGCAGTAAATTCGACGTGTCCTTCCGAGGAGATCACAATGGCGTGATGACCATGACTATTATCGGGGCCAATGCTCGGGACCATAGGACGCCGTTCGGGCGTAAGGCGGTGTTGGCGACTTTTACATCGGATATCCATTGCAGGCGAGTAAGTAGTCAATCTCGCATGTTTTTCTACGAGGATTACAACGGTGCGATCTTTTTGGATGTGCGAAGTCTCTTTCGAGACCTAATTTAAATGTGTAAGCATGAAAGGTGTACTGGTGGAGGTTCTTCCTGTGGTGTTTGCAAAGAACCCTTGGAGTGTGATCGCGTGAACTCCCATGTGAGTGATGTAAGTGTTTGAAGAGATGTAGTTGGTCGTGCCTGGGCCGATGAGGTGGAATGTTGGAGTTGTTATGTTTATGCCCTTCTTGTTGATGTTGGGTGTTGTGCCCACAATAGATTTTGGGCTAGAAACATGGTATACAGTGGGAGTATACGAGAATTCTTGGAGGTACATGGGGTTGTTTTTACCTGAGAACGTCTGTGCACTTGGTTGGAGTTTACATGGGGTCACACGTCCTGTGGGCCCCATGAGTGTGTTGTGTTATTCTTTGCATACCCTTTACCTCGCGTGACGTAGAAATTCCCTCTATTCTGGTTTGTTTGACCATTAGGGTTGAGTTTCCCCTGGTTCTATTCTCATTTGATTCACCAGCAGGGTTGTGTTTCCCCTTGGTTCTGTTCTCATTTGTTTGACTAGCAGGGTTGAGTTTTCCTTGGTTCTGTTCTCGTTTGGTTGACCAGGAGGGTTGAGTGGGTTTCCCCTGGTCCTGTTCATGATGGTTTCGACTAGCAAGGTGAGTGGTTTTTCCCTAGTTCGGTTCTCGATATTTGGCTGACAGAGTTACTTTGTGTTCCCTAGTAGAGTTAATGTGGATTCGGTGTGACCAGCACATTACGTGGGCACTGATCCTCTACCCAGGAGGTTGTTTCCAGCAGGGCTGGCTAGGAGGTTGTTTCCAGTCGGGATGGAGAGTGGGGTACCATCCAGCATGGGTGGCCAATTGTACCATCCAGTAGGGATGGCCAATACAGCGGTCTTCATTGAGCAGTACCATCCAGTAGGGATGTCTAGAGTGGTTCCGGGATTACCTCTAGTAGGGCCGAGATGTGGTCCCCGATGACAGGTTTGACTCCAGGTGGGCTGGTAAGTGGTCCCCGATGACGGTTCCAAGCCTCCCTCCAATGGAGTACCCTTTTATGGGATTGGGCATTGGGACTCGTCGATGACTTTAGCCGAGTCTCCCTCTAGTGTATTACCCTTTTACGGGACTGGGCAGTGTGGCCCATGTTGACTATTTTTGGGTCTCCCTCCAGTGGGAACCCGTCGACTTCCAAGGATTAACCTCTAGCGGGGCGGGCCAGGAGGTCACCTGTCATCTTTCGGGAGACCTGTCTACTACAGGGCAGTGACATATTGTGGTTTGACATTCCCTATAACTATCATGTACGAGGGGAGATTTCCCCACTGAGACGTGTCCTTGCGATGCGACCTAAAACTGTGTAGGTGAGTCATTGTTTCCCAAAGCGAATAGTGTCGAGGTGTGGTGATTTGAGCCCCTTGACTTGCGGTTTGGGGTAGACATGCGGGATGATGGGCATCGATGGTGGTTACTTTTGGGACGGTTGGCTACTCACTTTTTTGGGCTGAGCTACGGGATGGAGATCCCCTTACGATCTTGATCGGGTTTCTTGATTGAGCATACGCATATGTATATACCTTATTCTAGTACCCCCTTCTTGGTTTTTGGTTACTCTCCTTCCAGGAGGTGAGAAGATGCATGGGGTATGCCACATGCTTTCCGTGTCTAGCTTCTCATGGTTAGACGAGTCTACTCTCCTGCTCTAGGTATTGAAGACTCGAAGTGAAGTTCATCTTCTCTCCGTTTCTAGCTCCTTGTGTTTAGATGAGTCTACTTCATTCATCTTGTTGGGTTGATATGTACTCTTTGATGAACTCTCGGTTGTACTACTTTACCTTTCCATGTTCGATCTACTTCTCACCTCTTCAATACCTCCTTTGTTGCTCCCTCGATCCTTTGGGGCATCCTACTGAGTATTTTTATACTCACCCCTACTTGAGCTTTTCCCTCACTTGGTGTGCCCTTGCAGACGACAGACAGGTTGTTCGTGACTTCAGAGTAGCTTAGGAGTTCGAGAGCTTGGACCGTGTGCGGTGGTCGTAGTCGGGTTCAAGGTGTGGGCGTTTCCCAGGTGTTTGCTTTTATTTACCTATTTTCGGGTTATGGCACTTTTCTTGTTGGGCGCGTGTTTTTCCCCTTTAATTTTTAGTTTACCTTCAGCACTTGATTTGTACTATTTTGAAGTCGATGCACTTTGTGGTTTATTTATAGTAGTTAGAACATTACTTTTCCTTTTACTCTACAATTCTGCATTGAGTGGGCTACGTTTGTATGTACAGGTACTTGAGAAAAGGCATCCCCGAGTTGTGTAGCCTTCGGCACTTATCGCTAGCCTCTGGCCTATGGAGGCAGGCTAGGATTAGTTTTGGCTCGAGCTAGGATAGGGTCAGGTCGTGAAAAAGTGGTTTCAAAGGCGGTTCGTTCCTTGGGATGTGGTTCGGATCTCCCTAAAAAAGAAATTGGTTGGGATCTAGGAAAATTGTGTTAAAGTGTCTCGAGAGAGGCTCTTAGAAAATGGATTCCATTGATGGTGCGGTGGCCGACATATCCATTCACCAGGACCCTGATAACCCACTTGTCGACACGGTATGCTGAGACACTCATTGGAGGGAAAATTGGTTTGTGCATCACATAGGATTGAGTCTTTGACTTTCCTTCTTGATTCAGCTCCCCATTGTCGTTACTGTTATATAAATATATGCTCATCTGACTGAGGCACTCCTTGATAACATTCAAAATGTCTCTCAGAAGATAGCCAGCCAGGATACCAGCTTTGGTGCATGACGACGACCTTGTGAGCTACGAGGCCTCAGTCCAGGACCCATCATGCGAGCCCCTTTCTCCGAGTGGGATGATAGTAGCACCCCCACCTGGTGAGCAGCAGACAGCTTTAGCAGAGTATACTGTGCTTGAACGTAGGTTGAGCGTGCACCATGAGTTCCAGTGATAGAGACCTATGAGGTTTAGTGGTGATCCAGATCCTTGGGCAGCAGAGGTTTGGCTAGAGATAGTGGTTTGACGCGCAGACGCCGGTAGATCTTATGGTGGCTTTGGCCGCCAACCTTTTCCATGGAGCATCTTGGAGTTGCAGGAGTCTGGTGACTTAGTTTCTTGATGAGTAATCGCTTTCGTGGGGTGACATTTAGTTGTTGTTTCCTGAGGTGTGTTGCCACTACTGCTTACACTCGGTTCAGATTCAAGAGATCCTACAGTTTTAGCAGTGAGGGGTGACGATGGCTGAGTATGCCTCTACTTTCCGAGACCATGCACACATTTACCTAGACTTGGTCCACGATGGAAACTTCAGAGTGCAGTAGTTTGAGTAGGGTCTCCGCCGAGAGATTCGTGCTATCATAGTACCCTTGGGAATTCCCACTTACATCGGGGTTCTAGAGCAGGCGCTGGTGACAGAAAGCATCATGTCACTTTCTACAGTTGGTGGTGGAAGCAGGCACGATGGAGTCAATACATTTTCTGCATGTAGGGGGCATTAGAAAAACGAACCTCAACGCTTGTGTCCTTCATACAACCAGACTCAGGGGCACAGTTGTACACCATAGTGGCACCAGAGGGCACCAGTGCAGCACGGAGAGAGTCTGGGCTATGCTTGTGACGACCGAGGTCACATGGCATGAGACTGCCCGACTAGGCATGCTGATAATATAGGGCAGGCAGCAGGTGCACCACCATGACAGAGGTAGCGCAGTGATTGGAGTAGTGCTTTAATAGGGGGTGCTAGGAGAGGAGTGGGAGGAGCTTATGACAACCCTACTTTTATGACAGACATAAACATGATTTATTACATAAAACATCACTTGATACAAAAAAGAAGATCGAGAGGTTTAGTGTCTTTGGGGATTAGGATCATTACATAAAAACTTAAAACATGAAATACAACATCTTTATTGAAAACTTCCTTTACATGACCACTACATTCTCTCGTACTTAGCATTGCATGGGTTAACCTGAGGACATGCAGAAGAAAAGGGTGAGCTATAAAGCCCAGTAAGGGAGTACACATGGAATAACATGAGTAGTAAATTACATGTTAGACAATAGGCATATCAATAGAGAATAAGAGAAACATGAACATATAAGGCATGATAAAGTATGATAATCATAATATGGAAATGTGGCAACAACACTTAACATGGAATTAGCATGAGCCAAAGCTCAATGCACATAGAGCATGAGTAAATCCTCATTACACATAAATCCCGAGTAAACCCTCGTTGCAATTGAATTAGAATTATTCAACACTCATTTCACATGACGTATCATGATTCTATACTTTATCCAATGCATTGGAGCACTATAAGGGTTCCCCCTTCTTAAACATTTTATTTCAGGCATAAGTGTGCCACATGGATCATAAAACATGGAATCATAAAACTTAATCTTTTATTACACGATAAAGGAATGTGTAATTAATACATGAAATTTTATAATCAATAATTAAATTTATATAAAGGTGAATAACCTTTATGGAGAAATGGGCATGGTATTCACTACAAAATGGCATTGGCTTAGAAAATCAGTGCGATTTCGGTAGTGTAACGCTTTGACATAAGAATTCATAAAAATGGTTGATGAGAGATTAGTGGGTTCTTCATCATATTTACATGTAATGGAAATTACATAGTTCATATAGATACATACCCCAACAATTGTAATGGAATTTAGATTCATGATACAAAAGTATTGCTTGAATGTAAATGAGGAGAGAGAAGTTCCTTTTGGAATTTTGGCACAATAACAGATGTACATGGGAGGAAATTAATGAGAGAGAAATGGGTCTCCCATAATTCAAACATAAAGAGGAAAGTATTATGGAGGTGTGAAACCATACCCCAAAATTCATAATTGAAATTAAAAGGGCAAAACAACTTAAATAAAATTGAACAAAAATGAGAAAGGAATAAAAAACCCTTACTTGGAAGTGTGATTTCAAAGGCATGAGAGAGGATTGAGAGATACTTATTGGGAGATTGGGCAACCTTTAGAGGATTTTAGAGAGATTAAGGCAGAGGTTGGATGAACTCCAAATTCATTGAGTAAGGAGGATGTGGGAGCTTGGGTGGGTTTATATGGGAAAGGTGAGAGAATTCATTATTATTTAGGTTTGGGACCCCTTATATTAAATTAATCTAAACCACAAACCATCCCATTGTTTTTGACCATGGTTTTTGGAAAAGGGAAGAGGAAAAAAAAAATTATAATTCCAAATTCTGAACATCTTAAAATAATAGGTTTTCTTATGTGGAGATGAGTTACACTCCCATGGAAAACACTTTAAAAAGAAAAGGTGTTTAATAAGTCTTGAGGAGTCCATTAATGATTTTAAAAGTAAGTCAAATAAAACCAAAATCACAATTTTTAATGGTAAAACATATATTGGCCGAAAATAAAGATTATAGTATTTTATTACATCATTATTGGGTCATTATGATGTCATAAAACACATTATATATTTAAACGGTATTTAATTTTTACCCAAAAATTTGACTATCTCATAAAATTATTAAAAATTCACCGTTGTATAATTTCTATGTCCTGATTCCAAAAATAACTTTTTTTTTCTAAGTAATTTTATTAATATGTTAATTTTCACTTTTAAAATAAAAACCAACATTTATGGAATATTCATGGGTTTTGACAGAAATGGCTTTCAAACCATAATAAAAATTGTAATTGCATTCATAAAATTATAAGATCATTTATATTTAATAAAAATTAATTTAATAATAATAATAATAATTTAATAAAATATTATTTAATTCAAAAATCCCTTAATTTAAAAAAATATAATTCTTGATTAAATAATAACTAAAAACACTATTTGTACATTAAAAACTATTCACAATGTATCAAAAAATGACAAGAAGGTGTATTCATTATTATATAAAAAAATAATATACATGAACATAGTACTAGAGATTTGTTACATAACCCCTTAAAACAGCCACATAAGACCTAAGCGTAGGGTGTGCGATGGTGACAGACTCTTGGGGTGGCTCAGATAACATTTCTCGAGTGGTAATCTCTATCAACTTCCACTTTTCCCACAGACGGTCACATTCGAGCTTAACATTGTGAAGCTCAGCTTGGGCACGGTCAAGAGCGAAGCCCAAGGACACCACCACTTTTCTGAGCTTCGACAAATTTGCTTCGTAAGGAGCAATTATAATGGATGAGGCCATTGATTCTTTTTTCTGAGTAAATTGGATTTGTTAAAGTACTATATTTATACTAATCATGTAATCAATATTCAACGACTATAAAAGCAACAGTCACAATTCTTATCATAAAACAAAATAAGTTGACCTTTTTTATAGAAATTTTACATAAAGAGACATTTAATTAGATCAAGATGGATTTTCCATTAATGAAACTTTGGGTCGTTAAAGAGATGGTAGTGGGGTATGGATTTACGAGGTCTTCCCATCGCCACTAGTCGGTCCACTTAAGGCTCTAGGATTTGACAGTTGGGACCATAGACAGCTGCGAGCTTTGGATGTCTACGATCCTGCAGTGTGTAAGGTGATAAGGGGTACACTCTACAGCTCTTATACTTTTTGCTGTAGTTTTGTTAGACTATGTGTGTAAAATTATTTTCTCCCTCCTCTTTATTGGAGGGGTTACCTAGGTGGTGCGAGGCGTTGGTGTAACCCTGTTTTGGTAAGGTAAAAGTCATGGGTCCTTTTTCTTTAGTCGATTGTGTTGACTCCTTTGCTCTCTAAGCATGTAAGAGAGTCTTGGTTGTGAGACATCGACTATGAAACCTTTTGTGACCAGATATCCTTGGGTGTTTCACTGTATTGATATTCTGAAGGAGGGAATAACTGGGCTTTGTCTTAGGTCTAGACGGTCATTCTAGTCGCAGTGTGCGACATAGTTGTTCGGCCGGGGAGGTGATCTACCCCCGAGGGCCTTGTGGCCGTTTAAGACCATTCTAAGGGATGGAGAGGTTCCCTACTGCCTTTCCCTAACCCCAATGTATGGAGTGGGTGCACGACGTCTCATGCGTGTCTTACCTGAGGAGATGTTTTCATACTCCTATGCACGTCATCAGCAAGGGCAGACCTCATGTGAACAGATCAAATCATTTGGTCTATGTATAGTGACACGGGATTGTACAAGAGTTCTTCTGGGAACAGGAGAACTAGGTGTGGGCTTAGTACCCTAAGTTGTTCCTTGGTTATTCATTTCGGGGAAAAATCTTGAAGGAGGGAATGATTTAAGAACCCGGTTTTTGCAATGAAAGACATTGAAATATTCTTGATGTTATTCTAGAGCAGTGCCTTCAGACGGGGTGTGATTCCGAGACTCGGTTTGGCCGAATTAATTTTTTAGTGTGTTCACACTAGGCAAGCCAAATAAATGTGATAACTCCTAAACATTGTTTCAGATCCTAAATCTGAGAGTAATGATAGGTCTGAAATGCGGTGTTTACCCTAGGAACAACATAAAACATGTTGTCATGGGACGTTGGAACCACTCTCCAATTAACGGAACTTTAAACAGATAAATTAATTAATTAATTAATTCGTTTAATTGATTAACTCAAGTACCTCTTAAACGGTTGTTCAAATTAGAAAACTGAAGGCACCGTTGAGTCCAGAGCATCCCTTTTTCCCTATGAGGGGTGTAACTTTCATGGGTGTGGGCCTTCTCTGAAAAATTCTACCAAGGGCGTTTTCATAATTTAGCGACATCGGACGTAAAATTTGATAACATTTGAATGGGGCCTCATAGTAAAATTCTGGGACCGTCGTTGTTCCTGAGAGGATGTGTTTACCATAGGGGAGGTTTAATCTTGACCCCGCCAGAAGTTCGGGTTCGGGCTGTCATGCGGGTGGTTAAGTGTGTTTTCTATTTAAACACTTTACCACCCCCCAAACCCTCTCCCCCTTGATGTTCTTCCCTAGTGCAAGGATCTCCCAATGAAGGGGAAACTCCATTCTCTCCTCCACCTCTCTGGCGAGGTGCGGCAGTCCGATGGATCTCTCGCGAAGAATCGGGCTATGCCCACGAGGTAGGAACGTATTTAATATTTTATTTTTTCCCTCCACACAATCCCCTTGAACTATCTTTGTTGCATCAAAATGCTCTTTAATTTTCAGGTGAATCCAACAATTGGGTATTTTATGATCTGATCTTTTCGACTCTTTTTTAGGATTGAATTTCCGAGTTTTGAGGCGACCTCACCGTTCCAGCGATGATTTGGGGTGTTTTGGGTGTTTTTTTGGTGATTTCAGCAAAACTGAGTGGCGGTCCAGCGAGCGGGCGCGGCGGCGCGGCTGTGGTCAAGGTGGAGGCATGGGCGGCGAGTGGGCTCCGACAGTAGTTTCAGGTGGCAGCTCCAGGGCGTCGGCGTGAGGCAGCAGCTTTAAGCGGGGCGAGGCGGCGCTCACCGGGGCACAAGGGAGCACCGAGGTCGACTCCTGTGACCCCAGCGGGGGAACAAGTCCCACCCTCGGCGGGTCTTCATGCAGAAAAATGACTGACCCCATGAGGGCCGGTTTACGGTGGACCGCAGGTCAGCACCGTGCCGCAAGGCTGAGCCGCGGGCCGGCGCTGCGAGTTGGGTCGGTCGAGGCTTGGTGGACCGACCTGTCCAGGTCGGTCCAGCCCAAGGGGATTCGTCCCCTCTTCGGATGACCGTAATTTTCATTACGGGTGTCCGTTTTGGGTGTTGTCTAAAGTAGTGCCTTCCTGGCGCCAATAAGAGCATTTTGAGATAGTTTTGGGGGGTTTCAACTCCCCAAACGGGGGCCTCAGTGGCATACACGACGTTAAGTGGACGAGCGCTTTTCTCAAGTGTTCTTGTTTTAGACGGCGCAGACACATCCGATGACTGTTTTGAGCATTGTCAGTAGTATTGTGACCCTGGTGTCGAGACGAAGATTGCCAAGGGGTCCTCAGGCATCGAAAGCGGAGATGAGGCATGGGCCCAATGGGCTGTCTTTTGATCTGCACGTAGCTTTTTGTAAGAGTTTCATCAGTTGTCTGTTTGGTGCATACGAGCAGTTGTTTCTAAGTGTTTTTCCTAAGGCATTGCAGTAGTGAAATATTCCCACTTTAATTCAGCACACTGGTGTGGGACTCGTGAGGGCCATTTTGGGAGTTAGTGGTGATTTCTAACTTTATCACCATGTGTTTGTTTTGGACAAGTGAATAGTCCATCTTTTGTACTTTCAAGAGGATCGCAACGGTGTGATCCGTTCGTTGTGCTTCGGGACCGGGATGCAGGTCCTATGAAGCACCGCTCGTGTGCGGTGTGGCGGAATGCATCTTTTTCTCTGGATATCCATTGCACTCGATTGAGCAGTCAATTTGACGTGTCTTTCTGAGTAGTTCTAAGTGGCGTGATGCACCTGCCTATTATCAGGGTGAGGCTCGGGACCACATGATGCTATTTGGGCGTAAGGTTGTGTTGGAGACTTTTACGTCGAATATCCGTTGGTGGCGAGTAAGTAGTGGATATCGCATCTTTTTCAGCGAGGATTACAACGGTGCGATCTATTTGGATGTGCGGGGTCTCTTTCGAGACCTCATTTAAATGTGGATGCATGAAAGGGGCACCGTTGAAGGTTATTCCTACGGTATTTGCTGAGAACCTTTGTCGTGTGATTGCGTGCAATCTCGTGTGAGTGATATAAATGTTTGAAGAGTTGTAGGTGGTCGTGCCTAGGACGATGAGGTGGAAAGTTTGAGTTGTTACGTTTTCGCCCTTCGCAATGATGTTGGGTGTCGTGTGCACGATAGCCTTTGAGATCGAAATGTGGTATACTCTGGGAGTATACAAGAACACATGGAGGTACATGTGGTAGTTTTTACCTGAGAACGTTTGTGTGCATGGTTGGATTTGACTTGGGGCCACACGTCGTGTGGGCCCCATGTGCGTGTCGTGTTCTGCTTAGTGTATGCTTGAACTCTCGCAAAATAGAGGGTCCCTCTGTTCTAGTTTGTTTGACCAGAAGGGTTGAGTTTCCCCTAGTTCTGTTCTCGTTTGTTTGAGCAGTAGGGTTGAGTTTTCCCCTAGCTCTGTTCTCATATGTTTGACTAGCATGGTCAAGTTTCCACTAGTTCTATTCTCGTTTGGTTGACTAGCAGGGTTGAGTGGGTTTCCCCCTGGTCCTGTTCACGATGGTTTCAACCAGTAGGGTGAGTGGTTTTCCCCGGATTCTGTTCTTGATTGTTTGGCCGGCAGAGTTGCTTCGTGTTCCCTGGTGGAGTTCTTGTGGATTCGGTGTGACCAACACATTACGTGGGCACCGATCCTCTACCCAGGAGGTTGTTTCTTACAGGGCTGGCCATGAGGTTGTTTCCAGCATGGATGGCCAGTGGGGTACCATCAAGTGGGGGTGGCCAGTTGTACCATCCAGTAGGGATGGCCAGTACAGCAGTGTTCACCGAGCAGTACTATCCACCAAGGATGGCTAGAGCGGTTCTAGGTTTACCTTCAGCGGGGCGGGGAAGTGGTCCCTGATACCGGGTTACCTCCAGATGGGCTGGGAAGTGCTCCCCGATGACGGTTCTGAGCCTCCCTTCAGTGGAGTACCCTTTTATGGGACTGGGAATTGGGACTCGTCGACGACTTTAGCGGAGTCTCCCGCAAATAGATTACCCTTTTATGGGACTGGGCAATGTGGCACCCATTGACTCTTGCCAGGTCTCCCTCCAGTGGGAACCCGTTGACATCCAGGGATTACCCTCCAGCGGGGCTGGGCAGGGGGTTGCCTGTCGTCTTTGAGAAGATCTCTCGACTGCGGGGTAGTGAAGAAGTGTGGTTTGACGTTCCCAAAAAATTTCATGTATGATGGGTTCTTTCCCCAATAAGACACGTCCTTTCGACATGACCTAAAATTGCATGGGTAATTCAGTGCTGCCAAAAGAGGATAATATTGAGGTGTGGTGATTTGAGCCCCTTGACTTGTAGTTCATGGAAGACGTATGGGATGTTTTACATCGATGGTGTTTACTTGTAGGACTGTTGCCTACTCACTTTTGTGGGTTGAGCTACAGGATGGAGATCTCGTTACCATCTTGTTCGTGTTTCTTGATTGAGAATACGCATATGTACATATCTAATTCTAGTACCCCCTTCTTGGGTTTTGGTTTCACTCCTTCCAGGAGAGGCGATAACGCATGGGGTATGCCACCACCTTTCTGTGTCTATCTTCTCATGTTTGGACGAGTCTAATCTCCTGCTATAGGTTGTGAAAACATGATGAGAAGTTCATCTTCTCACCATTTCTAGCTCCTTGTGTCTGGACGAGTCTACTTCCTTCATCTTGTTGGGTTGAGCTATACTCTTTGTTGCAGTCTCGGTTGTACTCCTTTACATTTCCCTGTTCGATCTACTGCTCACCTCTGCAGTACCCCCTTTTTTGCTCCCTTGAGCCTTTGGGGCATCATACTGAGTATTTTTATACTCACCCCTTCTTGGGCTTTGCCCGCACTTTGTGCCCATGCAGACGACGGACAGGTTGGTCGTGAATTCAGCAGAGCTTAGGAGTTTGGGGGCATGGACCGCATGTAGTGGTTGTAGTCGAGTTCCAGGTGTGGGACTCTCCCAGTTGTTTTCTTTTGTTTACATGTTGCTAGGTTGTGGCACTTTTCTAGTTGGGCGCGTGCTTTTCCCCTTTATTTTTAGTTTACCTTCAGCACTTGCTTTGTACTATTTAAAGGTTGATGCACTCTGTGGTTTATTTATAGCAGTTAGTACTTTACTTTTCTGTTTTCTCTACACTTATTCATTGAGTGGGATGCGTGTGTGTGTGTGTATAGGTACTTAGGCAATGGCCTTCCCATATTTTGTAGCCTTCGGCGCTTATCTCCAGCCCCTGGCTTATGGACGCAGGCTTGTGGTAGTTGCGGCACGAGCCCAGGTAGGGTCGGGTCGTGACAATTTGGGGATAATCAATCCTTTCTTGTTGTAATTTCTTCAACTCTTAAATCCAATCAAGAGATGATGATTCTGGATTTCCTAATAAAGAAAAAGAAATCAATTGGATGGAACCTTTATGATATTTCTAGGATTAGTCCACTCATTGGAACTCATAGGATTGTTATTGAATCTAAATCCAAACCATGTCATTATCCACAGTGGAGACTCAATCCAAATCTTATGGATGTGGAAAAAAACAACTTCTTAAGTTGTAATAAGCGGGTATCATCTACCCCATTGCTGAGAGTGAGTGGGTTAGCCTAATTAATGTTTCCCAAAGAAAGCTGGAATCAATATGATCACCAATGAGGATGGTTAAATTCTCCCCATAAGGATCTTTAGTGGGTGGAGAGTTTGTATTGACTATAGTATGCTCAAATCTTGTACCAAGAAAGACCATTTCCCCTTGCCCTTTGTTGATCAAGTCCTCGAGCGAGTGGCAGTTCATCAATTGTATTACACCCTAGATGGATTATTAGGGTATAATCAAATCGAGGTATCATTATATGATCAAGGAAAAACTACTTTCAATTGTCCATTCAACACTATTTCCATCAATTTCATGACCTTTGAGTGGTGTAATGCCCCCAGGACCTTCCAACAGTGCATGATGGGAATCATCTCAGACATGGTAGTTGTAACAACCTGAGATTTTATGAGAATTATTCTCTTTTAATTTCATTGATGTCTTGTGTTGTATGATACACCAAAAGTATCTTGTGCTATATGCAACACTGTATTAGCTTGCAGTATATGCAACACTATTCTTGGATCATGTTACACACAATTTCAAGTTCATTTTGTAGAAATTATTCTATGCAACATTATGTATAGATTTTGTTTAATTTATAAATAAAATAAGTTTTGATTATGATATATTCAGCAGCAAACGGAGCTTGTACTACACACAACCTTGACGTGTCTTGCATTACACGCAATCACGACCTTCCTCGAAAGCGTGTGTAGTACGCAATACCGGGTTTCATTAAACAACGATATATTGTGATAATATTGTTATGAACTAACTATTATGAATAGTAGTATCTAAATTTTGATTTTTATGACATTATAATTCATCTTACAGATTATATATAACATGGTATAAAAACAAAATAAATGTTTCGGGTAAAATAAGTATTTTTAAAAAAATGCAGTTTTGTCGTCTTTTGATGGTGTACCCACATTAAATTTTGTTTTTGACATGTTTATAAGTTAAATTTTACAAAATAAAATTCTTATTTGGAATAAATATATAAAAAATTACTTTGGATAAATTTTTCATCTTATTCTGATTACTTTCATATTTTAATGAATAGTAAAAACACGCTATATTTTAATTAAAAACAACTTTTTTCATCTCAATAATTTATATGGTAAAATTATGATATATAATGGTTTTATGGTATAAATAGAATATATTTTTACAATTTAATATAATTTTTATCATTACAATTTAGTTTACATTTTATTCATAGGTAAAAACATTTCAATCTTTGGCAATGTTTTAACTTTCAAAACTCGTTTCTTTAACAATGGGTTTAATTTTAAATTAATTACTTGAACTTTTTTGTTTTGAATTTTGAAAATTGTATACCATATTTTAATTCAGTGGGTCCAATTTATGTTAATTGGTTAATTTAAATTTTTTGATATTATGAATAATAACTACGTTAAATTATATTTACCATAGTTAAATGTAGATCGGGTAATTAAGGGTAAATATAATATTATAAAATTACACTAACACTTGTATTAATATAATTGGATGATTATATTTCGTCCTATGGAATATTTTGGTCGAAATGGAATCCATTGGAACCCACTTGAATGTGATTGAGACCTTTAATTTATTTTATTTAAAATAATGTGAAATATGTCTCACTTAAACTTTAATAATTAAAATATTTTTAATATAAGGTTATACAGAATATAAATTCAGTTATAAATACTCATTTGAAATATAAATTTTTTTTCTTTATCATAGTAATTTATTTGTAATTTTTAAGAATTATTTATTTACCTCATTAGTGTATACATTATTGATGCAGAAATTATTTATTTAGTGAAAAATAAATAATATAGTTTTTATTGAAATAATAATACATATCCAAAGGCCCAAAAACCTGAACAAGACTTATTGGTAGTGTATATATAACCCCTAACCATCCAATGGACGAATTTGTAACCATATGGATCCTTATAAAGAATATTATGACACTTATATTATTTTATTTTAAATAATTCCAAAGTTTTCAACTTCATAATTTAATAAATATAACTATTTACATTTTTTGATTTTAAGATGATAAATTAGAGTAAAAGTATTATTATAATATATAAAATATTTATATTCATTATAGGATTTTATTTTTAATTTTTATACATCAAATAAGTATATTAAATAATTAATCAAAAATGTTGTACTAATTATTTTATTAAGAGATGCACCAAATAAATGGTTTTAAAAAATTTAAAATAAATATTTTATGATCTATTTAATGTGCTCCACGAATTTTCTAGACAAATTTGACATGTTATAAATCTATTGAATATTTTGGTTAGAATATATCCTCTGTGTGGATTGTATTTAAAATAAAAAAATGATTAATGTCAAAATAGACGCTATTGTTATTTTATAAAAATAACATCTTATAAAATTGTTTGGAAATAACAAAATGATTTAAAATTTATAAATTGAAATTTATATGATCAGAAATGTCATAAATTTTTAAATTATGGAAAATTTTAAAACACATAAGTAATTATATAAAACAATTTAAAAATTAGAATCTTATTACCACAAATAAAATTAAATAGATTAAATAAGGTTAAATCAAGTTGATAATGTTTAAAATAAATTCTCAACATGTCTAAATTTTATTTTTTGATGAGATTACAACCCTATAACATCTAATATTTTTATTTGAGTCATTTTTTGAGGTTTTTAAGTGAGGATTAATTTATTATAAATTAATATTTCTTATGTTACCAAAGTTGCCCCTCTCCTCCCTTATAAAAAGGGAACCCCGTCCTTCTTCTCTTCACACCCTTTTGAACCATGAATCTCGGCCAACCCCTGAAAATTCAACTTCTAAACATCTCTAGTTATATCATAGAGGTTATGGTCTTCTCAAAATACAAACTCTAGTGCCTTAAGAAGAAGTTTAAAGGAGGTGCGTCGAGAAAGAGGTAATCTCTTCTACCGACTCTTTCAAGTTTCTTTCTTTCTTCTACTTCCTCTTCATCAGTTGTTTCATTATAAAGTAATAATATAAAAAATTATGTATATACTGATATTTTATTAAAAATATGAAACAACCCTATTTCCCCTTCGATCTATCCTATGGAAAATGAAATCACCGCGCGTACGTACGTACGGAATATCGTCTCCACGCTGTGGTGTAATTTGATTTCCACCACCACCTTACTTGGATTGGTATAATGGTGTAAAGAATAACTATATATGATTATTATAACATCATATGGATTCTAAGATATTATATCATCCACTCAAATTCCATTCAATAAATATGGGAATTTTATCATCGCTCGTGCGTACGTACGGATTGTTGTCTCCACAACGCGATTAGATTCATTTTCCATGTTAACAATTCAAGAACAATTATAAAGTATATATATTAAGTAATAATGAAATATATGACATATTAATGATAGTAGATTTATGTATATGTTATTTACTTAGAACTATAAAATATAATTAGGAAACGAAAATAGCATTCATGCGTATGTACGGCCTACCATCTTCATGAACGTTGTATTTATTTCCATTTATCGATTTATTGTATATATGTATATTATGAGTATATATTATATATTAATCATGTTTAATATTCTGGAATAAATTAATCATGATCTATTTAATCATATGAATAATTACATGTCAAAACATGGACGATAAATGAAACGATTTTGCCCAAAACGATGCTTTAACATGGAATTGGCAAATGAACGGATAATATAAAGTAGTAAGTGAATCATATATGATATAATAAATATTATTATGGTTTTTTTACAAGTTTATAATATGTTCAATCCAACTATATAGGAGTCTCAGACACATATGGAAGAAATTGGACAGAAGTTAAGGGATAACTTTTCCAACCTCGTTTTTATCTGAGATTGTTTATTCGTAAGTATTTACTGGGGTTATTTTTATCATCCATGTCCATGTTGTCTAAAACAATTTCATGTATTTTTAACTTCCTTTTTACCCATTTTGACATTTCTCCCATGGTATGGAAGGAATCATTATTTTGTTTACCCTATGAGGTACATTTGGAATTTTCTGGAAAAAGTTAGAGGAGAATGTTTTTTTAACTTATACGGCATGAATGGGTTTTTTCATTTTTATAACGCCTTATATCCATGAAGGTTACTATCTAGATTTAATGATCATTTTCAAAAAAAATTATTTTCTTTTAAAATTTCATGGCATGTTGAGGAAAGAAAATGATTTTGAAGAAGAAATGATATTTTCCATAAGAATTCATTTCAAGTGTTTTGTCAAAACTATTATCAATCTAAGATGACATTATTTAGTATGATTTTTTTTCAAGTATAATTAATCTATGATTTACATGGTTTAACTTTTATTATGATGAAATGATATCCATTTGTTTTATATGGATTATGTTATGATGGGATGATGTTTATGAAACCCATTTTATTCTTTGGGTTATGATAATGATTTATGTTTATGTTGGGGCACAAGTAAGAATTATTTCATTATGAGATGGGTGGGACCTATATATCCATCCAATTAATTGGGTAAAGATTTATATCTCATGAGATAAAAATGTCTGGAATGGTAAGTTAATCTGGTTCAGTGTTACAGGTCTGGAACGAGAAGTGAACTCGATTTAGAAAGGGATATTGTCCACTCAGAAGGTCTTGGCAGCAATTACTTGGCTACTATGGAAATAATATCATGTGATTAATGGTTTTACACAATTACATGATTTATTCCCATGCTATTTTATGACGATTTATATTCCATTATGATCTATTCCTTACGTACTGCCATGTTTTATTTCATTGATCAAGATTTTGTTGTTTAAACATTATTTTCATGTTTTTAATTTCAAATGTATATGGATTGTTTTATTTTCTCTTTGATTACCCTTAATGGCCATTTGAGCTCACCCATTATATGTTTTATTTTCCCCAGGATATAAAGAAATGTTTTAGGTAAGAAGATAAAGGGGAAGATCATTATGGGAGATGTTGAATATCTTTCACCAAGATTAGAAGATTATATTCCGAGTTTCCAAAGACACAAAAATATTACGGTCCATTGGTGTGAGTTTTTTTTATGTATTAGATATTTCGAATAAGTAATTTAATGTCCATGCACTTCCAGTCTGGAGTCTCTACAGTTGGTATCAGAGGAATGGTTTAGTTAACCTTTGGAAACTAGGATGTGAAACCTTTAGTGAGATCCGTAGAAGATATTTATATGGTATGTATAGGGATGTACCTAAGGTTGCATATAAGTATAAGTTATAGTCCTAGAATTACGATAACGATCTTATAATTAAACCTAATATGTTAGATATTGATGGTACTCCCCATTTATTATGTTGTTTTCCTAGCATGATTTTTTTCTCTCACACTATTCATTTTGGGTTTTATAAATTGGCTAGAAACAGAAAGATTCACGATAAAGGAGGATATGATGGACAATTGAATGATATTCTTCATGAGAAACCAAATGAAATGGGATTTGGAAGTGCAATCATCCTTATTATGCATAATTAGAAATCTCATAATATGATCAATAATCTCAACTTTGGTATGCTTCCTGAAATAGCTAATAAGAGAATGATTCAGTTTCATGATGATCATAGAGGAAAGAAAGTTCAATTTCCATCATGTACATCATGTGGTAAGAGGCATCAGGGAGAATGTTTCAAAGGAACTGGAAGATGATTTGTCTGTGGAAAAGGAGGACAAAAATCCAGTAATTGTAAAGGAAAAGGTTCAGTTAACACCATGGACAATGATAATGGTATTTCTAAGACATCAACAATGGTTAAATGTTTTAAATGTGGAATGTATGGGCATTATGCAAACTAATGGTCTAAGGGAAAATTTCCTGAATAGAATCAGCATGGTCATATGGGTAGTATTTATGTGGATGATGATGAAGATACTACAAATGATATATGATATGAATGAAATGATGAAGCTCAGTTAGTGGTTTAAGAAGGTAGTGGAATTATTGTATGTTTATCAAGAATAATGTATGGTATTATGGAATAAAGAAAAATCAAAGGATTGTTACATTGTTGCCTTCCCTTGAGTTTTTGAAAGTATATGATGAATGGTACTGGTAACCATGAAAGGTTATTCAAATATTTTAGGAAGGTAGATGATATGTGCATAATGAAACAATAAGGAGATAATGAGATGTCTGATAGTATTAATGAGCTCGTGTCTGGTCTAAGGACAATGTGATATCATGGTTTAAGTATATAGATTTTTGGGATTTTGGTATGTGGAAAGAGTTAACTTTTCAAAACATTCATGTTTTCACTAAGGTTCAATGTTTATTCGTTTTGCAATAGAATACAAGATTAATGAATTCACATGTTTTGAATGTGATCAACAAGATATATCTTGTGATATATGAGGGATAAATGATGGTATTCAAGTTCTTGTTATATGACCTTTTTTGGAATCGTTCACTTTATACTTTGAGTTTGGAAAGAATTATTGTGGATAAGCCTAAATATTGTAATGTATTATGTTGAACATATGTTATTATTGTTTAAAGATTGAAATTTTTTCGATATTATTGAAATAATGTTATAATAGTGTAGTTTATGAAAAGGTACAACCTGCTGAACGGGCGACAACCTGTCGTTTCAGACGAGGATGTGGGAATCGAACCCACAACTAAAGTGCGACAGGACTTTATCACCAACCACTGGCCTACATGAAGTCCCTGGTTAGTAGAAAATACTTTTACTTTATTAAGCAGGATGATAGATGAAGTATAAGTCCATTTTGGAACCATATCCAATTAATCTAACCATTTATGGACTTATGTATATAACATTTTCTATCTTATGTTTGAGACAGATGGAATGACCTATCATTCTATCGCATGATCTACTAAAACATCGAAAAAGAAAAATTCAACTTCATTTATTTTTTAGATGAAGTGGAAATTGTTTCAGGCACGAGCAACATTGAGATTGTACCAAAATAAAGTATGTTTTTCTTTTAATTCAGAAATTCTTCAACATTTGGGAAATGATCTTGAAAACCAAAAATGTTGTCCTAGTGCTCTAATATCTGATGAATCATATGGGACCTTAGATCATCACAAATTTATGGCATTGTGACTATTGGATTTTTTCATATCCCTCTTCTCTAACACTCTCCATCAGAACTTGGCGGTTAGATTTTTCTTCCAAATCCATATTTTCACCTTTTTTCTCCTATGTGGGATCCCAAATGATGAGGTACTTTGGGTATCCATTTTGATTCTAACGTTCACTTTTTAAAATTATGTTTTAGTGTTCCTTTATAAGATGTGGGTTTCTAGGAATGAAACTTTCAAGTAGTAAACCATTTATAACCCCGTGGAATTTCGAGGGAGAAATTCATTTTAAGGGAGGTAGAATGTTACAACCCGAGATTTTATGAGAATTATTCTTTTTAATTTCATTGATGTCTTGTGTTGAAAGGTACACCAGACTTAGATTTTTCAATATGCAACACCTTATTAGCTTGCAGTATACGCAACACTATTCTTGGCTCATGTTACACACAATTTCAAGTTTTTTTTGTAGAAATTATTCTACAAAATATTATGTATAGATTTTGTTTAATTTATAAATGAAATTAGTTTTTATTATGTTATAAGCATCAACAAATGGAGTTTTCACTACATGCAACCTTGACATGGCTTGCATTACACGCAATCATGACCTTCCTCGATAGCGTGTGTAGTACGCAATACCAGGTTTCACTAAACAACGATATATTGTTATAATATTATTATGAACTAGCCTTTATGAATATTAGTATCTAAATTTTTAATTTTATGACATTATAATTCATCTTACACAATTTATATGACATGGTATGAGAACAAAATAAATTTTTCGGGTAAAATAAGTATTTTTTAAAAAATGACATTTTGCAACCTTTTGATGGTGGACCCCCATTAAATTTAGTTTTTGACGTGTTTATAAGTTCAATTTGAAACAATAAAATTATTCTTTGAAATCATTATAAAAAAATTTACTTTGGATAAATTTTTCATATTATTCTGATAACTTTTATATTTTAATGAATAGTAAACCACTATATATTTTAATTAAAAACAACTTTTTTCATCGCAATAAATTATATGGTTAATTTATAATATTGATTGGTTTTAAAGAATAAATAGAATATATATTTTTACCATTTAATATAATGTTTTTCATTACCAATTATTTTACATTGAATTCATTGGTAAAAACATTTCAATCTTTGGCAATGTTTAAACTTTCAAAACCCATTTTCTTAACAATGGGATTAATTTTAAATTAATTACTGCCACTTATGTGTTTTGAATTTTGATAAATGGATTCCATATTTGAATTCAGTGGGTCCAAATTATATTAATAGGTTACTTTTATTTTTTTGATATTATGAATATTGACTACGGTAAATTTTATTTACCATAGTTAAAGATAAATCGGGTAATTGAGGGTAAATATAATATTATAAAATTACCCAAACACTTGTCTTAATATAATTGGATGATTGTATTTATTTTTATGGATTATTTTTGTCGAAATGGAATATATTTGAACCCACATGGATGTGATTAAGACCTTTAATTTATTTTATTTAAAAAAATCGAAATATGACTCACTCAAACTTTAATAATTAAACTATTTTCAATATATGGTTATACAGACTATATATTCGGTTAAAAATACTCATTTGAAATCCAAAATGTTTGTATTTATCATGGTAATTTATTTGGAATTTTTAAGAATTGTTTATTTACCTTATTAGCTTATACATTAGTGATGCGGAAATTATTTATTTAGTGAAAAATCAGTAATATAGTTTTTATTGAAATAATAATACACATAAAAAGGCCCAAAAGACTGACTAAGACTTATTGGTTGTGTATATATAAACCCTAACCATCCAATTTCCGAATTGGTGACCATTTTGATCCTCATAAAGAAGATTATGACACTTATGTTTTTTTATTTTAAATGAGTCCAATGTTGTCACCTTAATAATTTAATAAAAATAATTATTTACATGTTGTTATTTTAAGATGATAAATTCGAGTAAAAGTATTATTATAAAATAATTGAGATTTATATTCATCTTAGGATTTCAGTTTTAATTTTTATGCAATAAATATGTATATTAAATAATTATACAAAAATGTTGTACTAATTATTTTATTAAGTGATATACCAAATAAATGGTATTAAAAATATTAAAAAAATATTATATGAAATATTTAATGTGCTCCACGAATATTCTAGACAAATTTGACATGTTCGGAATCTATTAAATATTTTTTTATAATATATCCTCCGTGTGTCGTTTATTTAAATTAAAATAAATGAATAATGTCATAATTGAAACTATTGTTATTTTATAAAAAAAACATAATATAAAATTATTTAAAAATCACAAAAGGATTTAAAAATAATAAATTTATATTTATATTGTCTAAAATTTCATAAAGTATTCAATTATGGAAAATTCACAGCACATAAGTGATTATTTATAATAATTTAAAAATTAGAATCTTATAACCACAAATAAACTTAAATAGATTAAATAAGGATAAATCAAGTTGATAATGTTTAAAATAAATTCACAACATGTCTAAATTTTATTGGTTTATGAGATTAAAACCCTATCTCATCTATTATTCAGATTTGAGTCATTTTTTGAGTTTTTTAAGTGTGGATAAATTTATTATAAATTAATATTTCATATGTTACCAAAGGTGCCCCTCTCCTCCCTTATAAAAGGGCACCCCTTCCCTCTTCTCGTCACAACCTTTTGAGCCTTTAATATTGTCCAACCCCTTAAAATTCCTATTCTCAACCTCTCTAGTTATATAATAGAGGTTCTTTTCTTCTCAAAAGACCAATTCTAGTGCCCTAAAACAATGTTTAAAGTTGGTGTGTCGAGGAAGAGGTAATCTCCTCTACCGACTCTTTCTAGTTTCATTCTTCTTCTATGTACTCTTCATTAGTTTTCTAATTATAAAGTAATATCATCAGTATTAATTATATACTGATATGTTATTATAAATATTAAACAACCCTATTTCACCTTATATCCATCCTATAGAAAATGAAATCACTGCGCGAGCGTACGTACGGAATTCCATCTCTACGCTGTAGTGTAATCTGTTTTCCACCAAAACCTTACATGGATTGGTATAATGGTGTAATGAATAACTATATATGATTATTATAACATCATACTGATTCTAATATATTATATCATCAACTCCAATTCCATTCAATAAATATGGGAACGATATCATCGCTCTTACGTACGTACGGATTACCGTCTCAACGATGCGATGAGATTCAATTTCCATGTTAACAATTAAAGAATGATTATAATGTATATATAATAAATAATCATGAAATATATGAAATATTAATGATACTTTATTTATGTATATGTTATTTACTTACATCTATTAAATTTAATAAGGAAACAAAAACAGCGTTCATGCATACGTACGGCCTACCGTCTCTATGAACGATGTATTTCTTTCAATTTATCGATCTATTAAATATGTTTATATTCTGAATATATATTATATATAAATAATTTTTTATATTAAGGAATTAACTAATCATGATCTAAGTAATCATATAAATAATTACCAGTCAAAACATGGACGATAACTGAAACCATTTTACCCAAAACGCTGCTTTAACATGGAATTGAAATATGAACAGATAATATAAATTCGTAAGTGAATCATATAAAATATCATAAATATTATTATGGTTCTATTACAAGTTAATAATATGTTTAAACCCACTATATAATAGTCTCTTAAACATATAGAAGAAATTGGACAAAAGGTGAGGGATAACTTTTCAATCTCGTTTTTATCCGAGATTTTTTATTCATAAGTATTTACTGGGTTTATATTTATCATCCATTCCCATGTTTTAAAAAAATTATTTCATGTAAGTTTAAAGTCCATTTTGCCCATTTTGAATTTTTTTCAATGGTATTGAAGGAATCTTTTTTTTAACCTACAAGGTACTTTTTGAATTTTCCAACAAATGTACAAGGAGAATGCTTTTTTAACTTATACGGCATGAAAGGGTTTTTAATTTTTTATAACGCCTTATTTCTATGAAGCTTACTGACGAAGATTTCATGATAATTTTTAAAAAAAATATTTTCATTTAAAATTTCACGGCATGTTGATAATAGAAAATCATTTTGAAGAAGAAAGGATATTTTCCAAAATAATTCATTTCAAGTGTTTTGTCAAAAATATTTTCCATCTAAGATGAAATTATTTAGTATGATTATATTTCAAGTATAATGTCTCTATGATTTACATGGTTTCACTTTTATTATGATGAAATGATATCCATTTGTTTTATATGGATTATGTAATGATGGGATGAGGTTTATGAAACCCATTTTATTTTTTTGGTTATGATGAATGATTTATGTTAATGTTGTTGCACAAGAAATAATGATTTCATTATGAGATCGGTGGGACATATATCTCCCTATAATTCATTGGGTAATGATCTATATCTCATGAGATAGACATGGATGGAATGGTAATTTGATCTGGTTCAGTGTTAGAGGACTGGAACAAGGAGTGAACTCGATTCAGAAAGAGACTTTGTCCACTAAGATGGTCATGGTAGCATTTCCTTGGATACTATAGAAATAATATCATGTTATTAATGGTTTTCTAAAATTATATGATTTATTCCCATGCTATTTTATGATGATTTATGTTCCATTATTCTCTATATCTTACGCACTACCATGTTTTATGTCATTGCTCAAGATTTTGATGTTTGAACATTATGTTCATGTTTTTAAGTTCAAATGTATATGGTTTGTTTTATTTCCTCCATGATTACCCTTACATAAAATTTTATCTCACCTTTTATATGTTTTCATTTCCCTAGGATATAAATAAAGGTTATAGGTATGAAAAAATGGGAAATATCTTTATGGGAGATGTTCAAGATCTTTCACCCAGATTAGAATATTATATTCCAAGTTTCCAATGACACTAAACTATTACAGTCCTTTGGTGTCATTTTTTGTCATGTATTAGATATTCTGAAAAAGTAATGTAGTTTCCATGTACGTCATGTTTCGGGTCTCTATAGTGGGGGATTGTTTAGAGGTCTTCATGGATAACTTATCCACCATTAGGGATACTTTTGAGGGATTCATCATGAATGTTGAAAGGTCTTTGTTAATATGTGAGGATTAGAACATCGTCCTAAATTTGGAGAAATTCCATTTCATGGTAAAGAAAAGACATGTTCTAGGACATATCGTCTTCGGAAGAGGGATTGAAGTTGATAAAGATAAGGTTGATATCATTTTTCACCATCCCTCTACGAAACCTATCAAGGAAGTGAGGTCCTTCTTAGGACATTCATCATTTTATAGAAGGTTAATTAAGAATTTCAACTCTATTTCTTGACCAAATTGTACTCTTTTAATGAATGATGTTATACTTTTATGGATATAAATATATGAGGAAACATCCTCTACAATCAAGTCATCCCTTATCTCTCCTCCTAAAATTCATGCTCTAAATTGGAAACATACATTGAAACTCATGTGTGATGCGAGTTACTTTGTTGTCGGAGCAGTATTAAGACGATAGTGTGAGAATACTCCATGACTCATTGCTTATGCATGAAAATAAATAAATGATGAACAAATAAACTAAACCACCACTGAGAAAGAGTTTCTTGATGTTTCCTTTTCTTTAGAAGAATCGAGGTCTAATATCTTAGGATCACCCATGATTGTCTTCACCGACCATTCAGCCCTAAAATATATTTTTCCAAAATCAATATACCAAGTCTAGATGGATTATGTGGGTCCTTCTTCTTAAAGATTTTCATTTAACCATTAAGGATAAAATGGATGTTGAAAATGTTGTATATGATCACCTATCTAGGATGGAATTCAAAGACAACTCACATCACCTTTCTATGTATGATTCATTTCTTTATGAGCACTTTTATTATAAGGGTGATTTACAATGGCATGTTGACATAGAAATCCATTTAAAGATGGGTGATATTCAAAAATTACTAGGGACCCATGATAAGATTAAATTTCTTTCTGATAGAAAAGACTATGAGTTTGACGATCCTTACCTCTTCATGATATGTCCTGATCAAACCATTAAGAGATGTGTTCCTGAGACTCACCAAGATTCCATTCCTACATTTTGACCTTGAGAGGCATGTGGAGGAAACTATTCCATAATGAAAACCACAAAAAAGGTCCTCCAATGTGGTTTATAAAATCTTAAAATCACTAAGGATACCGTCCAATTCTGATAACTTTGTCCTCAATGTCATCAATTAGGATATATTACCAAAGGGAATCAAATTCACCTCACTGCCATTCTGGTCATCGAAATCATTGATTATTGGAGAATTGATTTCATGGACCATTCCCAAACAATAGGGGATACCTCTATATACTCTTATCTATTGATTATTCTTATAAATGGGTTGAGGCAATTCCCACGAGGTCCAATGACCATCATATTGTGGTATGATTTCTAAAGGAGCACATATTTTCTCGGTTTGAAATTCCTAGTGCTATAATTAGTGATCGAGGAACGCATTTATACAAACACCCAATCTATTAACTCGTGTCTAAGTATGGTATTTCACATAAATTTCTATTATATACCATCCTCAAACCAATGGTCAAGATGAGTTACTGATTATGGAGATTAAGAATTTTTTTTTAAACTATAAATCCCTTAATGAATTATTTGTCTAACAAACTCTTGGATTCTCTTTGGGCATATCGTACAAAATTCAAAACCATCCTATAAATAACACCATATATGTTGTTTTATGAAAAATAATTCCATTTACATATTTAAATTGATCATAAGGCCTCTTGGGAAATCAAAAAAATGAATATGGACATTTCTTGGGCTGAAGAAAAGATAAAATTAGATCTTAATGAACATGAGAAACTTATTATTAAGTCTTATTAAAATTGAAGGATAAGGAAAGGATGTGTTCTAGGACATCTCATATCCAGAAGAGGTATTGAAGTTGATTAAGATAAGGTTGATATCATTTTTCACCTTCCCTCTCCAAAACCTATCAAGGAAGTGAGGTCCTTATTAGGACATTCATCATTTTATATAAGGTTCATTAAAAAATTCAGCTCTATTTCTGACCACTTTGTGCTCTTTTGGTGAATGATGTTATACTTTTATAGACAGAAATATATGAGGAAACATTCTCTACACTCAAGTCAGCTCTTATCTCTCCTCCTATCATGAAATCTCCAAATTGGAAACTTACATTGAAACTCATGTGTGATGCGAGTGACTTTGTTGTCAGAGCAGTATTTGGATGACGGTGTGAGAAAACTCGATGACTCATTACATATGCTTGAAAATATATAAATGATGAAAAATCAACTACACCACCCCTGAGAAAGAGTTTCTTGATGTTTCCTTTTCTATAGAATAATTTAGGTCCAATATCTTAGGATCACCAACCATTGTCTTCACCGACCACTCAGCCCTAAAATATATTTTTCCAAAATCAATATACCAAGTCTAGATGGATCAGGTGGGTCCTTCTTATTCGAGAGTTTCATTTAACCATTAAGGATAAAATGGGTGTTGAAAATGTGGTATATTATCACCTATCTAAGATGGAATTCAAAGACAACTCACATCACCTTTCTATGTATGATTCATTTCTTTATGAGCACCTCTATTTTGAGGGTGATTTCCAATGGTATGTTGACATACAAAACCATTTAAAGATGGTTGATATTAAAAAATTACTAGGGAACCATGATAGGAGGAAATTTATTTCTGATAGCAAACACTATGTGTTTGATGATCCTTACCTCTTCATTATATGTCCTGATCAAACCAATAAAAGATGTGTTCCTAAGTCTCAGCAAGATTCCATTCCTACATTTTGACCTGAAGAGGCATGTGGAGGACACTTTTCTACAATGAAAACCACATAAAAGGTCCTCCAAAGTGGTTTATACAATCCCAAAATCACTAAGTATACCTTCCAATTCTGAAAACATTGTCCTCAATGTCATCAATTCGGATCTATTACCAAAGGGAATCAAATTCACCTCACTGCCATTCTGGTCATCGAAATCATTTATTGTTGGAGAATTGATTTCATGGACCATTCCCAAACAATAGAGGATACATATATATACTCTTATGTTTTTATTATTCCTATAAATGGTTTGATACTATTACAACAATGTCCAAATACAATCATATTGTGATCTGATTTCTAAAGGAGCACATATTTTCTCGATTTGAAATTCCTAAGGCTATAATTAGTGATCGAGGAACCCATTTCGACAAACGCCCAATCTCTTAAGTCATGGTTAAGTATGTGATTTCACATAAATTTTCTAATATATACCATCCTCAAACCAATGGTCAAGATGATTCAGTGATTTTGGAGATTAAGAAAAAAAATTAAAAACAGTAAATCCCTCTAGGAATGATTGGTCTAACAAACTCTTGGAATCTCTTTGGACATATCGTACAACATTCAACACCATCCTATGAATAAAACCATATATGTTGGTTTATGAAAAATAATTCCATTTACATATTTAAATTGATCATAAGGCCTCTTGGGTAATCAAAATAAATGAACATGGACATTTCTTTGGATAAAGAAAAGATAAAATTAGATCTTAATGAACATGAGAAAATTATAATTAATTCTTATGAAGATTCAAGGATAAATAAAGAAATATTTAATGCCTAAAAATATAGGAATCTCAAAGTTGATCACTTTGAAATGGGAAAATTCGTTCTCTTGTATGGTTCAAAACATCATTTACACTTGTGAAGGTTATGGTCAAGATGGTCAGGTCCTTGCAATGTGCATCATGTGTACCCCCATAGAGACGTTGAGATCCATGCTCCCACAAGTGGTAACATTTTCAAAGTCAATGGTCAGAGGTTAAAACCATTAATTGAATTATTCAATAAATAGGAAACAGAGGCCAAGTTATTAGAACCAACCTTTGAACTAGGAAAATTTGAAATATTTAAGATCCATGTTAGGATAACGATGTTAAACAAAAGCATTGCATGAGAGGTAACCCATGGTTTTTATGTTTCAAATATTTTTTAATCATCTTTATTTTTCCAATAGAAAACATAAATCATTTTGATTTTTAAAAAAATACATAACTCTAAATATGATATTACTATAGACTGTTGACCTGTTCTTTTATTATGATATTGATGGGTATGAAAGGGGAGTGCCATATTCATCTGTGTCATGTGGTATGAACCTTGTATAATATCTTTTTCTGAAATTTTAAATGAATAAAATGTATAATCAATTTAAGATTATTTTTATGCGTTTTTATGTTAAAATAAAAATACAAAAAAATTATAATAATTAAAAAAATAAAAGGACACTTTATAGGTAATTTGGAAAATCCCTTCATAGCTGGAAATGCCACAGAGACTTGAACCAGGGACCAAAAGGATATAGGGGCATGTGCTTACTGCTTACCTACGACTTATAGTGCTAAATTATTCTATAATTTTTGTATAAATACTTATATTTTAATTTTTTATTCTATAAAAATTTATATATATATATATATATTGTTTTTTTTTCACTAGGTAACTCAACGAGTGATATGGATATCAAAGGACTAAATTGGAGTAGCACGAACTACAACTTCAACAACCTGGTGATTCATTACATGATCCTCCTTTTCAATTTCCGTTTTGAACTCCCCTTCCCTGCCTCTACCCACATCTAAATTTTTTTTTTCAAAACATAGGGGATGGTATTATTTTAGTTTTGGGGGGAGATGAAATAGAAAATTTTCTATTCTGTAATTTTTTGTGTGTGAAAAAAAGATGATTTGAAACAAATGTGTGCCTTAATGGAAGGAAAAGTTCCATTAACCTTAAACCCAATAATACATAGTGCAAACATGGTAATTAATTATCAAATATTTTACCATTATCTATTTCTAATTTTAATCCATGAATAATTTCATGTGCATATATATGTAAAGTGTGGTTGTCTAATGTGGACTTCTATCATTTATATTTTCCTTCAAATAAAAAAATTCACAACGCCCATCCTTTGGATAGTGGGGTATTAGTTTCATTTCACAAGGTCCACAAAATAAATAACATAGGTTTGGTGATAATTTTATTTTTAATAATAGTATTTAATAAAAAATATATATTAAAAAAATTAAATTTTTCGTAGAGATATGAAATTACCTAATGTTTGGATTTTAGCACTTGGGGATTGTGACTCTATAGTTTTATGGCCCGGATTTAGTAATTTTATCTCTATTTTTGGTAATTTGACTTTATTTTTATTTAGCTAACTCGATATTTTTCCCGAGTATGTGGTCTTCACTTGTTTCCCTATGGTCTCTGAGCCTAGGAGTCATCGGAAAAGTCTCGCTACATGGGTTAACTCTATTGGGTGCAATTTCAATTACCATGAAAAAAATTGTAAAAAACGAGAATAAAAAAATACAATGAAAATACAATTAAAAAATAATTATCATCTTTATATAGAAATGTGATTCCACCTAGAGCTTCCATCATTCCCCCCTTGATTAAAGATGAACTCACATGTCTATTGTGATGCACAACACATCATTACACCTTATTGATATTCGATGAAATATGTCGATTAATTTTAACAAATTAATGGGATTGAGATTAGGATATGATTATGAAAATATCATTAATTAATAGATTTTCTTGGGTTTCATGATTGTTTGGTATAGGGTTTTTTGGTGATCATAGGGTATTAAAAAATTTTTGGAAAAGGGAATTTGAATTTCATATTATTGAGATATATTTTTCTCGGGACATGAAAAAATCGAGTTGGGTGTTTGATTAGCCACTAAAGGAGGCTAATATTAATTGTAAATATTATAATATCCATGTGTTTTCTTAGTCATAAACACAATTTTATGTGAATTTTACACTTTGAATGTTATTTCACATTATGATTATAAGTCCTTCTTAAAATTCACTATTACATGGTAAATTTTTAACCACCTCTTAAAATAGAAAATGGTATCTATTTTTTTTATATTATATTTTCAGGTATCCCATACTATCAGGATTAACTCATGCTTTTGAATCACTTTAAGATTCACAATATAAGACCACCAAAGTTATCCTTGAACCAACAACATTCTAGGGAATGTAAACTAGACATCGGTCCAATAAAGTGGCTATAGATACCACTAAAGAAGCCCAATAATTCGAAAACATTATTTTAATATAGATTAAATAATTGGTAAAATTTAATAAGATAGTGAAAATAGATAATTCGGATGCTTTAATCGAGTTTTTTGCGTCCCATGTTGAAGATAAAATTCTAGTCCAGATTCTGAAGCCTAGAAAAATAGCCCACTAATTTAATCATATATCAAAAAACAAAAATTAAATTATGCTGAAATTTTACAGATAGCTAGGATAAATAATGAGATTTATTTTTGTCTTCTATGTCCCACTCATATTCCACAATCTATTTGGTCATCTAGGATCTTTTGTCTAGTGGATGCAAGTTGGGTGCAACTTCAGGTCAAGGGTGGAAAAGTCTCCTCTCCGTCACTTTCCACCATCCTAGGACTACCATACTCATGTGGGATCATTTTTACTATTGAGAGATCGACCGAAACCTCTTTAAATGCCTATTTAAGGTAGTTTTGGTGGAGTATTTTTTCATCTTGGTTTCTTTCATTCACTGTAGTATTATGCTACCAATTTTACATTGTAATGTTCTTCCTCAATTGTAAATTTTTCGAATCACCTTAGTTTTATTATAAATATTATTCTTCCTCTAATTTTGTTTTCATATTATTAACGCATTTATACCATTTCTTCATGGTTTGAATTTATTCACACCAAACCTCGTGAGATTTATCTCATAATAGCGGAGTTTTTATTACAATGTTTTTTCCTTCATTCCTCTCTCATGAGTTTACTTCCGACTTCAATTATGATTATATGATCAATAGAGGGCTAATCCACTTATGGGTTGATCCAAGGGACTGGAAAGGGGTTGTATGGGATTTTATTTATCAATCCATTAATCTCTAATAACATCTTTTGAATGTGATTTTTATTTGATGATTTTAAAAATTCTTCATCCTTATTAAATTTTAGGGAAACACACTTCAAGTGGTATTAAGAATATTTACCTTGGATTTCTCGAAAATGTGAACCTCCAAGTGTATAAGTGATTATTATTTGTGTTCATTGGTATAAACCAGTAAGTGATAATGTTGTTTGATCTCCTTGAATGAACTCATATCAATTATTAAAAATAGAACTCGCTAAAAATGAATTTCATCTAATCACCCGCTTATAATAACCTAGGATTAAACATTCTCATAATTTTAATTCACTTAAGTCGTGTAGTGTTAGAATAAACCTATCAAAAATAAGCCCAATTTTGGCCACCTAATAGCCAAAACTTGTCCATAGAATGTTTGTGTCTATAGTTTTTTTATTTGGTCTATAATGAATCGGCAACCCAAGATAATCTACATTCGACCACTTAACCCTAAAATATTAGGTCAATTTGGGTGAGACCAAAACCATATGTCAGGTTTCTAGTGACATTATCGAGTATTAGGTCAGGGTAGCTAGGTAGGATCAGAGGGGCATTGTTCAAGTCAAACTTTTTCAATGGAAAAGTCCCAGAAGGAGGAGGGTTCGATACCCTCAATAGTAAGAGGTATGATTCTAGTTTTCTCTGTTTTAGGTAATTCTATTTTTAAAACATGGTAATAATGTAGTTTCATGTTTTTTTTATGAAGAGCCTTTGTCTCTTTATCTTTACTCTTGATGATGTTAGGATGTTAGAAAATTTATTGGGGATTAGGACAGCTTGTGTACATTAATTCAAGGAATTCCCTATTGAGGTTGTTGGGTGTCACTTCATATTTGACCTCTATTTCATAGAGATTACAGGGTTCTATTTCATTCTTATAATAGACTGGTTGGTCTCTTTTCATGCTTTTGTTGACTTCTATCACCACAGGGTGAGTCTCGCGCCACCTGAGGTTAGATCGTTTCTACAGAAGGGAAAATAGGATGTCTATGCGAGAATAGATGGACCCGAGCATCATGGGTTTGGAGGAATTACATCCCATATTTCTATTTTATATCTTGATGATCAAATAACATTATAGATGGAATTTCCTCTACCAGTGGATAATTTTATAGGTGTATTTCTAGATGACTTTTTGGGTTTACCTCTTGAGAAAGAGGTAGATTTCTCTATTGAGCTTGTTCCAGGAGAGGCGCATGTGTCCATTCCTCTATATAAAATGGATAAACTAGAGTTAAAAGTTCTCAAGAAGTATTTGGATTAATTATAGGAAAAGGGTTTCATTAGACCCAATACTTCTTCTTTGGGTTCGACTGTCCTTTTGGTAAAGAAGATGGACGATACCCTCAGACTTTGTGTGAATTATCAGAAGCTAAACCGGTTTATATTCAAGAACTGATATCTCATTCCATTGATTGATGATCGCTTTGATTATATTTGATGATTCTTGGAGTTCTTGATGATTGACCTGAGATATGGTTATCATCAGTTTCAAATTTTACCATCAGATATACCTAATACATCCATTCAGAGTAGGTATGGTCTATACGAGTATTTGGTTATACTGTACGGTCTCATTAATGCACCAAAAGTTTTCATGTTATTGATGAACCGAGTGTTCAATACATACTTGGATTATTTTGTGGTATTCATTGAGGATGATATATTGGTGTACTCACACACTCAACACGACCATTCCATCCATCTTGAGATCGTATTTAGTACACTGATAGATCATAATTTATATTCTAAGCTATCGAAATTCAACTTTTGGATGGACCATATTCACTTTTTGGGTCGTGTCATCTGAAAGATAGGAGTATCAGTAGTTCTAGAGACAGTGAGAGCATTGGTTTCTTGGAGTAGCCAAAGAACATCTTTGCGGTACATAGTTTTCTAGGCCTAGCTGGTCACGACAACTTCTTTATTTATGAAAATTCACACTTTGCAGCACCACTGACAGGCCTAATTAAGAAAAGTGAAATGTACTTGTGGAAAAAGACCTATGATTCTACCATTAAGGATATGGGAGGAAGATTAGATTTATCAATGATACTGAATTTTATAGTTTTGGGCTAGAGTTGCACTGTTTACTTTGATTCATTAGGTATCGGGTAGGGGGCAGTGCTTATGTAGAGGGAATGAGTCATTTCATATGAGTCTCGACAGTTGAAGTCATGTGAGAGGAATTATCTGACACAAGATCTTGAGTTGGTTGCAGCTGTACATTCGTTTCATTATTGGAGATGTAACTCCCCGACCCCAGAATCCTAGAGTCGGTGCATTATTACGTATCATTGGCCTGATCACAAAAGATCAAGTCTCTAAAGATCAATTAGTTTAGTAGCCTTGTAAGTAGTAGATACATTCATAAGGTTTACATTACATCATAAAATGGAAATCTACAACAACATTGTTTCCATATAAAACATTAAGATCCCATCGACTATCCCTACAGGTTATTCATAATATAATTTTCGCATCCTAGGAAAAATAAAAAATAGAAGGGGGTGAGCTCAGATTCTTAGTATGGATAACAATATAGCAGAAACATTAATAAATAAGAATAAACATTTAAGGCAATGTATTATACTAAAACAAAATTCTTTTTAACATAAGCCTCATCATAATATGGAAAATATAAATCAAAATAATTCCATTTAAATACTCACATGGATATTCTACTAGTAGAATAATCACATGCAATATCAATAGCCACTTTCATAATGATGGAATGCATAATGCCAGACATCAAAACCACATAGTCAAGGATTTGTTCCAAGACTACAAATAAGATTTTGTCCAGGACTTGTGCCAAGACAGTAGTTTGTCTCATGAGACATACTGATGCACCGAGGAGCTATAGTGGGCTCCACCCGTCACTTACTAAGTCCAATGCACTCCTCATATGAAAAGGATTAAACATAACATAAACATTCATATTAAAACTGGCACACGAAATGTCAATACGTTTTCCATAAAACAAGAATGTTATAAAATAACACATCCACAGTCAAACATATCACAAAACCTTCAATACAATATGTACATTTTGTATCATAATAAACGAACATAAAACAGACTTAAAATCCATGAAATCAAAACCTTTTTAGAGAAAATATCTCTTTCTATTTTGAAATCATTTTAACGTCACGAAATTATAATTGAAAACATATATATTTGGAAATATTATTATAATATTATAAGGGAAGCTTTGAAGATGTTATAGTGGCGGAAAATAGTCGCAGCCTCCGTATAAGTTAAAAAAACATTCTTAGCTTAATTTTGTCAAAAATTTCATAAGGTACCTTGTTTGGAAAATGACTGAAAGATTCATTTAAAACCATTTTATGAAAAGTTAAATAAGGGTATAAATGACTTTAACCCACATTTTAGTAAATAGTAAAAATGTTTTGGAGTAATTGTTTAGAAATGTGGATGTGAATGATAAAGATGTCCTGGTAGATACTTATATAAAAACAATCTTGGATAATAAAGAGATTGTGAAATTAACCATTACCTTGTACTTTTTCTTGGTCAAGGGTAATTTAACCTCTTGTATAATGGAGAAATAATTGTTATTAAATTATTAAAGAACCGTATAAATTTATATGATATCATATATTATCTTCCAATATTGATTTTTTAATGATATTTTAGTAGTACCATCATTTCAGTTATTAACTAATTCGTTTTCCTTTATATGATTAGTTACATAGGCCATGATTATTATAGATAGAGTGTATTTGATTCATATCTATAATTATATTAAGTTATTTAAATATTATTTTAAATCATCACCTGAAAATTATTCTTGAATGATTACGTTGGGGAATGAATCTCATCGTGTTCATGGACACGGTAATTCGTACTTACGCACGAGCGACAATATCATTCTTTTGTAATTAAAATAAAGAGTAAATGGATGTTATATAATATATACATAATCTTTTTCTTGTCATATCTATTATTTAAACCAATTATACATCATTATTATACACATCCAAATAATAATGTATTGAATGACAACTACACCACGACTTGGAGACGGTAAGTCATTTGTATGCACGTATGGTGACATGTTATTCATATGATGGATAACATAATGAATATGGTTGTACCTTTTTTATAATAACATCATATTATATAGAATATACCGGTGTGATTATTGTATAATAAAAACAAAAAATAAAGAGGAATTGGAAGAAGAAAATAACTGGAAAGAGGTGGTGAGATATTTACCTCTTCTTCAGGTTCTTCCTTTTGATTTGATCATAAGGGCTCATTAGGTTGGCTTTCAGATTTAACTAATTCTTCTAGGATGAATAGAGGATATTTGGGAGGATATTTGGGCAGGTTTTGGCTGATCCAAACGGATTTGATGCTGTTAATTTTAGAGAAGGGGGTGTTCCCTTTTATAAGAGGGGTGAGGGGCACCTTAGGAAAAGCTAGAAATATTATATTATAATAAAATCTTTTTCTAATTCTAATAGATAAAAAATTAATTATTTAAATGAAAATGTGGGGTGGTTCGAAAACAACTCAACCAATAGGTTTTATATAGGTTTGGGTCACTATATTAACTTTATCTTTCATATTTAACTATTAGTTAAATACTTTGACATTTACCATGTCTCTTTGTATTTTTATATTATATGGTTAGTAAACATACTATAAAATTCGAAACAAACCCCAAGTGGTTCATTAATGATACACCTATCATTTTATAATTCTTTTTTCCGAACCTTATATTTTAAGTAATATAATATCAATTAATAATATAATATTTGTTTTAAAAACCTTTTATGTAAATTTTGACACTATTTGGTATTTTGTTTTTTTATAAATTCATAACAGCATTATTACTTAAAAAAATTCATCTAACCAACCCTAACATGCCATATTAACTTATAAAATTAGTTGAATTTATAAAAAATCTCAATTTACATTTATTTGGATATTTATAATAATAATTATTTTATTATTTCATTAATTAGGTAGTTACTATAACATCATTGTGTCATAAATAAATATAATTATTGAATGTCTAAAAATTTTAAATAAAATAAAATTATATAGAAAATAATTTTATATTTCTAATGAATATTTATTGTCAAACTTATCTTATGTGTAACCCTATAATAAAAATGGTTTAGTTATTAAACGTTGAATTTAACACTTTTAACTGTTATATGAATTAAAAAAAATTCCTAATATAATCCAAGAGGACCTAAAGGATAATATTTTATTCCTAAGGTTGTTTTTGGTCGAATTACACTTATCCAATAGAATTATGAAATATTTTAGGGTAATAGTAGTATCATTTTTACCCTTAATTACCCTATTTACTTTTAACTGTGGTAAATTAAAGTAAAAAGTTACTATTAACTAAAAATTCTTTTCTTCTTATTAAACCACATTTTACTAACTAATTTCAACTTTGTTCGCTCAGATTTTTTAAATTCCACACACCAAAATGGTAAAAGTATGTTTTATGCAAATTTTTTAATGCTCCTAAGTGGTGGGTAAAATAAGTTTAAAAAGTTCAATAAAATTTTATACATATAATTTTTTATAAAATGACTCTAATTAATTACACTGAACATATATAGGTATTATGTATCTATTTAAACCTAAAGTAAAACAAATTAAAATTAAAAATTATTTAAATAAATGTCAGTTTTATCCAATAACGCACTGTTTTTTTCACTATTCATCAAAAATTGCATGTTTTAAAAAAATACCAAAAATTCACCCTAAGTTACTTTTTATATTCCGAATTAAAAAAGAATTCTATTTTACCAAATTCAAAACATAGAAGTTTCATTAATTACTTTGAATTTATTTCATGTTTTCAAAACCAAAAGGCGTATTTTTAAGAAATAATAACTATCAAAAGATTTACACTTTTTATGTCCAATTTCTATGTGAAGTTACTTACAAGGACTAGTATTGGATTAAATGGTAAAAATATAATCATTATATACTTCCAAGAAATTAAAATGTATAATTTAACACTATAAATTATTTTGATTAAAAAGTTGATTTCTGTTAAAATATAGTATTTTTCACTATTCACCAAAATAAGAAAGTTATCAGAAAAACACAAAAAATTTATTGAAACTAAATTCTTATGTACCAATTCTAAAGAAGAAGAATATTTTGTCAAATTGAATATATAAAGGGTTCAAATATTATATTTATAAAGATTTCTCCATTTAATTGGGGTAAAATTTCATTTTATCTGAAAGATACTTCTTTTATCTAAAAAAATGAATTTATGGTTACATTATGTCTAAGAAACTCATAATATGGATTATAAAATTATAATGATTGTATAAAGTTTGAAGTAATGTTTATAAAATTCATAATAACTTTTGAACATCTAGTTTTGAAAGTTGTGGTGCGCTTAAACTCGGTGTTGTGTGTAGTGCAAGTTATTGGATTACATTGAAGAAATAACATACTATGAAATCTTGGGGTGTTATAGGAGACATTATCTTTTGATGGAGAATTTTTTGTATACACTGAACACAAAATCCTAAAGTATATTTTTAGTCAGTGTGATCTGAATTTTAGACAATAAAGGTGGGTTGGGTACCTTAAGTCTTTTGACTTTGAGCTTTCATACACGCTTGGGAACGGTAACATAGCCGCTGATGCATTGAGAAAGAGAATTCATATATAGGTAGTTCAGGAGTCTAGTAATGAGTGGAATCTTATGGTTATATCCTCTACGATACATTTGGAGGTGCACGATAGACACAGGCAGACATTTATTTCGTCAATAGATGTTACCTCTACCATACTAGATCAGGTGTGAATGAGGCTGTTATCATATTCTAAAGGCCTAGTCCTATGGGAGAGTGTGTTATGAGATGACCCTACACTTTGATAGACCATAGAACATGATTAGGTTTTTCATTTTCATGGGTGTTTATTGGTGTCAGCTGACATAGGCGAGGAGTTATTGTGAGATTTTCAAGCCTCTATATGAGAAGTTCATCCTAGTTTCACGAAGACATATTGAGATATACATCGTTAGTATGGGTGGAAAGGATTGAAGCGGGATGTAACTGGTTTCATTATGATATGTTACACCAATTAGTAGGTGAAGGAGGAGCATCAATGACCAATAGGTTTATTACATCAGTTACCCATTCCCATGTGGAAGTGGAAAGATGTCATAATAGATTTTGTGATGGGTTTACAAAAGTCACCTTGAGGAAATGATGTTGTATGGGTTTTTTTCAAAAGAATTTTGAGTGTTTCCCATTCACTTATAATAAAGTATACCTTCAATTTTTATGAGCTTGGATAATTGTTCATCTGATAGATTGTACATTTTTTGGGGTTCATCACTCTGTGATTTCAGATTGGGACGCTCAGTTTACATCTCACGTCTAGCTGAGAACACAGAGGGATTTTGGTACACAGGTATTTATGAGTACATTATACCATCTCAAAATAGATGGCCAGTCTGAGCACACAATTAGGGTTTTGGAGGAAATTCTTCAAGCATCTCACCAATATTTTGGGGGCTCTTGGGAGAGACACATACCCCAGGTGTATTTTTTCTACAATAATAGGTTTCAGACAATGATTCATGTATAAGAATATAAGGATTTGTATGGTAATCCATTATAATTAACCATATTCAGGATAAAAGTAAGATAGGTATCTATATTTGGACCTTATTTTGTCTAGGAGACCACTGAGTAGGTGGAGTTGATTCAGAAGATAATGGATACTTCACAATCTCACCCAAAATCATATAGTAATCTAAAAAGATGGTATCTCTAGTTCAAGGTCTGAGATCATGTTCTCTAAACTGTCACACTAATGTTTGGACACATGGGGATTATCAGACAGGGAAATCATTCACCATGATACGTCATTCTAGTTACTTATCTATTTTAGTTACCTCATAGATACCATTGTATTAATGATATCTTTTGCATTTTCTGAGCTACGATGTTACTTTTCGTACCCATATCATGTTTTTAACCCAATGATGTTGATTTGGAGGTGGATGCATCTTTCAAGGAGCACCATATTCAGATTGTGGATTTTAACACGAAGGATCTTTGTTTCCAATCAATTCCTATGGTACAGGTGTTATGGCAGCAAGGCTGGGTACCAGATGAGACTTGGGAGAGGGAGGCTAACATATGATCATAGTGGCCATAGTTCTTTGAATTTTTTTATTCACCACGCATGGAAGTGAAATTTGTGGATTAATTTCATTAAGGGGTATTTTTTTTTGAAACCGAATCATCATTTTATGTATGGGTCTTGATTTTGTGTTATTTTTTACAAAAAAAAGGAATGAAATGGTTTTTTTCTAAGTACATGTCATGTACTTCTGAGTACACACCGTGTACCTGGTCAAAGAAGTTAACTGTTTATTGGCCATGTAACGGCTGAGTACATGGCCATGTCATGACCTGACTATCATTCCTAAGTCAGATCCAATTGAGGCTAATAAGAGTCATGTACATTAATGGAAAACACCATGTACTTTTCACTTTATTTGATTAATTTTAGAAGTGTCACATCTCATCTTCGGAATAACCTTATTTTGGAATTTGTTCATATAGAGGCACGACGTAAGGGCCAAACAACTCTGAAAACCTCATGATTCATCGTCCAAGATCTGATTGAGACTTTATTAGGTGCATTGGAATCCCATTGGTGATTCCTCAAAATGCCTAAAGAAAATCTTCCTAATTAAACCTCTCTTATGATTTATTCATAGTTGGTCATTTTTTATCCTTTTTTAGATCTAAGTCAATCTAAACCTATTCAAGGGCTAACATTAATGTATATCGATCATGAGATATCGAGGTTGGTGGTTTGGGTCTTTTGTTTTTCATATTTGGATTATATATGCTAAAAGTGCTGCATAACCATGATTTGGGTAATGCTTGATTTGGAATTTAAACATGTTTATTACCTACTATGGTTTTAATGATTGATAAATGGTTTTTTCTTAGGGGTATTGTTAGATACCTTGTTATGGGACACCCCATGGTTGTGTTTTCCCTTGATTTACTATTTATGGATGTTTTGTCTATAATTCCTTTTAGGCGTACCTTGTTTTCTATGACTTGGTTTATTATGATGTATTTCAATGTTTATATGAAATTATAGTTGATTGTTTTGTGAATTTTCATCCATGTAATAGTTATAGACTACATTTTTCATATTTGATATGATATGCACATTGTTTTTCAAATGGACCATGGGAGACTTAGACTAGGAAAACTGTGGGGGTTTCCATATTTTTTACACAGCATTGTGAGACCATTGGTGTAGATATTGACCTAGTGGTATTGACTTCATGATATACCCAGGTGGTAATTTACAATTACCTTACCCTATGTTGACCCATGGGTATTGACTAAGAGAGATACCTAGGAGGTAGATTATAATTACTTGAAGTTGTGATGACATAGGGGTATTGACCAAGGGAGATACCTAGGAGGTCATTTATAATTTATAGATTATATGTTGACCTAGGGGGTATTTACCATGAGAACCTCCTAGGATGTTATTTGTAAATGATTGTTGATGTGTTAAACCAAAAGGTTTAGATAGAGAGTGCTTTCTGAGAGGGTTGTTTATGAATGATTGAATGACTGTGATGAGTCTTCCAAGACAAAGGCCAGGCTTAGACTCGGTCTTACTTGTTGGTTTAGATGGTCAATTGAGACATCTGTTTTGATATTAATACATGGGGGGTTATAGAGATTAGGCTGGATCCAAGGATTACATGACTCAAAGGCCTAATAATAAATATAAACGAATGTAATTGAAAACTATATGACTATTTACTTTTGAGTACTTCCAAGTTCATTATTTCATTTCATCATATTTCATACTATATATATTCACTAACAGATAGGAATATATTTTTTGGTGGTTTCATTCTGGGTTTCATCTCACACCCTATTTGGGTCATGATTTTAGACCTAAACAGATTATATGGTTGGAGGTATAGATAATGGAAAGCACCCTTCTGCATTATGTATTGGATTGTTGTTTGAGATAAAGAGCATGAGACCAAGATGAGTCTTTCAATGATGGTAGAGTTTACTGGATTTGTTTTATACACTATTTTCCATATTAGTTTCTATCATTATGACTTGCTTGTATTCTTTCATAGATACTGACCAATGCATCATATATATATATATATAATATGTCCTCTGTTGTATTTACACTCAGTCTTATGATGTTTAATTATTTTTTTTCTATTTATACTTCTTCTATTATTTACAATTTGATATCCCGATGTGTATACACTGCCAATGAGGGCATAGTTTTTCCATTATCAGACATTGTCCTTCGCTGCTAGTTGGAATCCTCTGGCGTTTAGGGAAATGTTTTTGAGTTCACGTGACCAACTTGTTATGGGGCACCATTGGGTGAACCCAAAACTGTGATGTCACAGAAATACACATAAATGAGTGGAAGATACCTCATATAGGTGTAATTATGTTTTCCCACCATTGATATTTCCATAATATGAATGATTGGATTAGTGTTTTCATGGAAGAGAATTAGTCGTTAAAATAGCATAAAGTCCTCACATTCCAATATCTCATTCTAAACATGAACTTGAATCCATTATATTTACACTATGACAATAAATTTGTGATGAAATATATTATGTTGTATATCTAAAATATGTTTCATTTAATTAATAAATATTTCATCTAACTCAATGTTGATATGATAGCATAGAATTACATGTTTATGGTTGGGATGGTACTTCTTATGTTTAGCATCTCAAAACAAGTTGTGAACCAAATTCAAACTTGATTGGAAATTTAATTGATATTACACATCACCATTCCTTTAATGTATCTCATGAAGTCAAATATAACAAGGAGATAGAACCCCTTATTTATTGAAATAGTGATTCCCTAGTATTGGAGTGTCCTTATTCAAGCATTGTCCAGAAATATATATTATAATTACCAATGTTGATAATATATATAATTTATGATTACTCAATGTAATTTCCTTTATTTTCATGATCATATAAATATTCTCCATCATTTTAAACACCAGACTATGCTCAGTTAGTGAAGTCTATTTTGTCTCAACACAACAAAATGGTGAGTGAAAAGGAAGGAAATATAATTATTATAATGGATTCAAATGTATTTTATCTTAATAAAAATTTGTATACAATAATTTCACTAATTCAAAATGATCCCATCATAAGACACATTAATCCTAAACTGAATCACTAATAATTTATTCTGATGTACAGACCATACATTCAGGCTATGCATCCATTTTAGGATGATACAACGTTAATTAGATTTTTAGGGATTGATGTAAAATCACTAAAATCGTGTGGAAAAACTCGAGAGTATGTAAAAATGATTTAAACTAGAACACAATTAAGGATTAATAATTCACAAATAAAAATAACTACTTGTTAATTTAGCAGATTTCATTATTGAATTGAGAAAAACTTGGATAAATTTTCATTGAAATGCACAATCAACCAGATTGAATCATGATTCTGAATCATTCTTGGTAAACCCTTGAAAAACATAATATTGATTTTCTAAAACATAAATACCAGTATAAATAATATTTTCAATTTACCATATACTCTTTGATGTTTATCTTTATCAGGCAGATTAGTGAAGAATTTCGAAACATATTCAACCACTCACAATTAAAAACCTAAACACTAAAAAAATTTCAGTTCCTTGTATATATTATTGGATTCCTAAATGAATTACCAATATTTAATGGTTATTAGTTCTAGTTTATATAAAGGAGATACTATATGATCTATAAAATGCATCAACAAATTCCCACATTCAATCTATTCATCAATAGTCTACCAAAATTAATTTTTGACCAAATAGATTTTCAATCACGGTTGGATATTTGATAATACATTTCATAATCAACTATATTAAGAAGAAGAGATAGTATAATGATGAAATGAATAATTTCCTACTCCACCAAATTGATAGGCATGTCAGTAATCACATTCATAAACAACAACTGATCAAAATTAACTTTTAGGTAGTTGGATATAAGACATTGTATTTAGAAAATTTGCCACTAGATTCTATATTCCTGGTGTCTAAACCATGTTAATGTTTAACATTCGAATATATTATACCCATTGATTTTAACAAATGATTATATCTCTTTTGTAAATATATATTTTAAACTCTTATGATCAGTAAACATAGAGAAATTTCCATTAATGAAATAAGGACTATATTCTTCCAAATCATGGACTATCATACCTATCTCTATATCATTTGATGGATAATGACTTACATTAATTCATAATAGTCATGGTTAATAACATATGACCCGGTCTCTTCTAATGATAAAATAACTCAACCAATATCCAGATGCATCACAATATATCACATACCCCATCCCCATTACAATATTATAAGGATATGTTCTGAAGAGTCTTTTTTAATCTACTAAAATAATTTATGATACTATTCACTCAATTGTAATGGAATTCCTTTCCCCATTATACCATTAATTGAGGAAGAAAGAAATGAATATTCATGAACAATGTAATAGTAATAACTGATTAATATATGAAAACTTCATAACATAAATAAATTCTTGAGTGGTTTTATTGAGATACTATTTTTTTATGATATACCAATAATAATTTCTAATAATTCACATGTTCAAGGAGGTTTACATCTTGTATCCACTGTTAATACGTGGAGAATTTATCCTAAATGAGTTGTTCTCGTAGTGTGCCTAACGCTATCATTAACTATTCTAAATGGTTAATTTCATAATAATAATACGTCCAAATAATATAAAAAATTCTAAAAAAAAAGAATTTCAAGGATCATAAAAAATTAAAATTCATCAATACCAGGAAAATTATTTTTTTAATCATGAGGAATTATGGAATAAAAAAGGTTTTCAAAATGATCATAACAACTTTAAAAAGTTTTATTTTTAATACCCCATCCAAAATTGGATTTGGTGCTACCATGATCAAAAGTCCATCTTAGAGAACAAGGTGGATCCCATTAATAGATCAAAAAGATCATTTCATCATGGAAGGTGATATTGGAACGTTATCATAACCTGATTTATCATTTTATAATCAGTGAAAATAGGAATTGAACCATTCCTCTTCTTCACAAAGAGAATTTGATCATCCTAAGTTGATGTATTATGTATTATAAACTATTAAATACAAAATATTATAATTGTAACATTAATTCCATCGAATATTTTATTTTAATTCAATAATATATTATTAAAATGTGATTTTTTCCCAATAGTAGATCAATTGGGTATTCATGTTCCCTTTTAGATGGAAACTGAGAGACATTCTAATGGAAAATAGTATGATATTGAACAATGATAATAAGAAAATATATTTTCACGATTTCTTCAATAATTTCTAAATTTATAGTTTCATATTGATAATAGATTTCATTTACCCTTTGTACCAAAGTCCAAAACTCTACTTTGATTTAGACCCCAATATAACTTAAATATAATTACCATTCTCTTAGAGGATGTAAAATCCCCTTATTGAGTATAAAAGTAGACGTGACTTTTAAAATATATCAAAAAATATATTCCCAAAATTAGTTCCAATATGTATTTCTAGAGAATATAAAATTTAAAAACAAACTCATCCCCATTGATAATTATCAATCATTATTTACACTTAATGCCTCTATACTCTTATTAACCAAAACGTGTAAGTATTATCACAATATAAGGAATATTTTCAAAATGAACCACCATAAGACCAAAAAAAGATATGAGATAAATGAGTGGCATTTTCCATTAATAATAAAATACAAATTTGTGTTGTGTTAAAAAGTATGATAGCTAGAACCGTTGAATAATTGTATTGATTTTTCTTCACTAGTTTCTATACAACATACAATTTTTTATTAGGCCCTCCCAAGTATTATGTTCTTCACTATTATTATGGAATTCAATATGATGTTAATGTGGTCCTAGAACCCCCTAAATCACTCATTCATTGGGTAAAATGCTATTTTGATGAAATCGACCTATCTAGGAATAAAATTTTGGAGATAGATTGGAGATATTTGTACATATTTACCCTTGGGTGAAAGTAAAATAATGTTTTAGGAGACCCATTAAATTGAAATTGTGACACATTCAAGAAAATTCAATTAAATCCCTTTTTCCATAATCTAATGATACACATTGAAAACAACATAGTAGGGTATTTTGACATAGAAGAAGGGATACTAATATTTTTTATTAGATCGTTGGTGCCATGATTTCTCTAAGAATATGTTTTATTTTTCCTCTTATTTATTGCATCAAAATTTTCACTTTTACCCATATATGTAAAATTTTAACCCCACCCACTATAGGTAAAAAATATATCTTTTTCCAAATCAATAATTCTATTGACCATCTTGGTATAATTAAAAATACAAATGATGCCTACTTTAGAAAGAATGTCTAGTCACAACCCTCTATTAATGATATGCACTTTCATCCACTCACTAGTAGGGAAATATTGAGAAAATAGGGCTATAATCATGACTTAAAAATAATAATCCATGAAAAATAGGTTTTTTTGAATTATAGAATATAATTTCATCATCTTTATGATCATAATGGTATGTGGGTTGAATTTTTTGTTAAAACAATCCTTAAACCCTTACATAGTATGGTCTCAGTCTTGTTTTGTTTGAAAAACTATATCCCACCATTACATTTCATGGTCATAGAATATTTATAATTCTATAATTACATTTATATTGATCAAGGTTTCAAAATATTAAATATTTTATTAATCTAACTTTTTCTTTTCCCGATAACCTCTAGTCTAGATTCACCCAAAAATATTAGTGGATACAGATTCTAAAATTCAAACATAGGATTCTAAAATAATGACTGATGACTCTGATTTCCCATGTCAATGGCTATAATGGATTCAAATATACATTAGGGGATTATTTTATTCACTTGTAGATTAGTTTGAAACATGATTTTAGTTGTGACCTCTTATTGATTTCCTAATCTTGATTATGATTAAATCTCTCTATAACCATATCCATTTTCCAATTATTCACCACATCACATATAAATATAATGATTATGATATATTAAATCATAATAAAACAAAATTTTACAATAGTAGTTCAACATTTTTTAAATCCATCCAATGCATAGTACTCTATACTCATCATCAAAGCCCCGAATAATGAGGTAAAACCAGTCTTGAAGGTGTGTATTAAAAACTTCTGTACCTTAAGAACCTAGGTAACATTATGATATATAAAACTAAGTGAGAAACAACTTTTTATAATAAACATTTTATGTTATAGGCCATACAATCTCGATAACTACTATCTTTTAATATGGACTGACCCAAACTAATACCATTTAAAAAATCCCTCCTCAACTAATTGGATGATAAGTGGTGGTTGTGATTCTGAAATTAGGTGACTTCATTTGTGCACTAAATCATATAAATAGATTAATATGGATTTAAAATAATTTGGGGGATTCTTTTCCTTCAATAAAACCAACCTATAATATAAAAAATACAATACCATGAAATTATATGATACATGATAAAAAATCCCACAACTCAAATTCTAAGATGCAAAAATAAATAAACATATCAGCCTAAATAAGGGTAAAAGGTTTCTAAAACCCAAATATATATCCTAAAATAACTAAATATATGTTTAATCACTCCATACATCTTATTTGAACATCTAAAATTTGGACACATCATCACCAGGAACGTAACATCATGATGCTCTAGTAGAAAAATAAGAAACCATTCCCTAACATGTGTCCAAAAAATAGTATCTTCATATACACCGATGTTAATATATAGGGGTTGAATAGATCAACTCAATATACAATATACTAAATTCGTCCAACACACTCCACTGATAGATAAATATTATAGATTAATTCATAAAAATGAGATAGAATATCAAATCAGTTTTCAAGAGCAGTCATTTAAAATTATGAAATAGGAAAATCAATAAAAATTATATAAAAATCATAATTTATCATGATTTCAATGAATACACAATTCATATAACAAAAATTTAATTATAAATTTTTTTCTTTTTTGATAGTATAAACATTTTATATAATCATGAATATATATTTTCATTAAACATGAATATCTCAATACTTATGTGTTGCGACTCATATTCCATACCAATTCTTCACTTGGTCATGTGCATGTATTCTTCAATTTTCATAGGAAACCATGTCTAAATCTAACAAGGTACCACATAATGATATCATGAACTCAAGCCAACCTGAGTATGAATAAATATCTTTAAAAATCTTCTTTTAATAATTTCTATTTTAGGCATTTAAACCGATACATTATGTGAATCTTTAAAAAACAATGATTTTTAAACCCTTAACAGGAGATATTTCAAAAAATATATCATCTAGGTTTATTATAATGTAATAAAAAAATATTTTTTAAATCATAATCTTTCATGTTCCTTAAGAGGATGATAGTGAGAGAGAGAGTCCATATACCTCACATCCACATCTTTTCTCGAAGAATTATTCAATGATATAGGTAGATCTAGGTTCCTCCTTCATTTCTTTATGAAATTCCCAAGTTAATCATATCATAACATGTAATAACCCATATATCTATGTATAAATGATTTGATCTAGGGATACCCATAAGGGAAAACAAATTGATTGAGATGGATAAGGAGAAAATGGTAATATTCCAAGATTATCTATATCTAACACCATAATATTCATTAAAATTAGGATCTAAATGGATGGTAATAAAAAAAATTATATGTTGAGTCTTATAGTTTTAAAATAAATGATTAATTGGTGATGAATGAGTGTATCTTTGGAGTTCTTTTTGTTATGGATCAAATTATCTAGTTCTATAAATTACATCACAAGGTTATGACCCATGGTTTTACAATACATGATCCAAATATAAACACGACACTATCTCAAAACTAATAGAATTCACGGTCTTTTCATATGGTTTAGAAAACTAAAAGCCCAAAATAATAAATTCTCCTATCCCATTTCAAAAATTTATCAATCAAATCCACATGATTGAAGATAGTTTTTTACCAACCATCAAACCTCTAAATCATTACCAAAACATGAAAAAATATTATAAAAAATCATCAAACTATGTCAAAAAAACCATTGCTCAATGACACATAAAATAGAAAATCATATCTAAAACTATGGTTATTAAATTCAAAACTATTGTGAAATCACTATAATTGAATACATAATATCATGGGTAGTTTATTATAATTTATGAGGATGCATATATCTATATCCATATTCAATGTATTCTCAATCTTGTATCTAGAAGCATATAAAACCCTAAAATAATATTTCACAATATACCCCATAAAGATACAATATTTTTTTATTAAAATAATTATATCACACAAAAAATTATCGATATTATTTTTTAAATTATCATAACACACCACCTACCATTAAATTTGTTTCCCTTTATTAGTCAAAGAGAAAAATAGAGTTAAAATTATATAAAAAATATCAAAATCATCCAATAGTAATAAGAAAAGTCTAAGAAAAATCATATTCATGAAATAATATATGGTTTATTCTAGGTAACAACAACCTTAACCTTCATTGGGTCCACTGCTACACCATGCTTTAAAATTACATGATCTATAAAATAAACCTCATGTTTCCATAATTGAGTGTTAAAAACACTCACATTTAAAATATTATCTATAAGAAACACTAAAATATATTTAAATGAACTTAATGATCCTGCTACTTTATTTAGTAAAAATATTATCGTCAATGAATATACCCAAAAAAATAAACATCATATGATTGATCCACCCTATTTAGAAACCTTATAAGTAGAGAAATAGAATTCAGAACTCTATAAAATATTAATGAATCATGAAATTTCCATAATGACATTATACATTTTTCTTATGGATTTCATGAAATGTAACACTAATCTTGTTATATCAAGATTAAAAATATCATAAAAATAATTTTATTGACATTCATGATGTCAAAGGTTCCATATATCCTTGGAAGTGGTTAATTATTCATTACATTCACTTGATTTAATCATTTATAATCTGAAAAAAAAATCATAATCCTTTATCCAAATTCATATTAAACTACATGTTGAGGTAGATAGAAAAACACTATACTATATAAACCCTCCCCAAAATAATACATAAATATGAAATTTCAACTATTAATTATATGTAGAATCCATATGATAAAATTATATATTTATTAGTGAAAAAAATCTATATATCTTAATAAATGCATAATATATAATAGAAAATGTAAACACATAACCGATTATGGAATAAACCAGTAAAATAACATAATATAAAAATAAATTTCCCCATATTCATTCCATATTCTCACATTTCTAGATAACTAATTGATATTTTTAATCTATGGTACAACACATGTCTAATCCAAAAATAAATATCACTATCAAACAGAAAAAATGTATGGTACTTATCTAAAATAGGAAAATAATCATAAATTGTTAACAAAGAAACAAAAACATCATAGAATTTCAACTATCCATCCCATGGATAATTTAATGTATTTGCATATATAATAGGTTATGAGTTTAATTGAGTAAATATTTCTATAAAGCTAACCCATGGCCAATAAAATCATCTAATATTGGTCTACCTCCCATAAGTGTAATCAACACCATTGTCCTTTTAATAATATCTACTAGAATTTAATGTGTATAATGTATATAGGGTTTGATAAATATAACAAAGGTATTGACATCAATAAAAATATAATAATGAGTAGAGTAAACTAAAACAATATCTTAAACCACCTCTGGTCCTTCCACATCAAGAACATCTACAACATGGAGTTTTCTTTTCAAAATCATCCCCATCATAATCCCTATTTTCTAAATCTACATCATCACTATTTATAATCTACTATAATTTTTTATGATTCCATTTTTATCAACATAATGTAGTTGTAGTATAAATAGTCATATATCATACAGCATAAATGAAGTCATGAACTAATAAAGGTACACAAACACATATGGTTGTCTATTAATAATCTGAATATACTCACACCATGTCTAAAGAGAATTATAATAGGATAATATATCCTTGATATTTCACAGACATCTATAATATAAATATTTAATTCTCTGGGAACCACTTGATGATAGTGTACTACCAAAACCAAAGAAGTGGGTTCAGTTTTGTATTACCCCCATTTTTTGGTAAGTAACCCTTTTTTATGCTTTTTAAGTGCATGAAGTATATGTAATATGATTGTGGAATGTTTGGGAGACTTTTAAAACGTAAAAGTGAAAAATGTGGGGACACATGGGCTGCGCACGGTTTTCCAAACCGTGCGAAATCCGTGCTAGTGGTGGTCTTTTGGACAGAGAAGACCACACCGTGTGAACACGGTTTGGGAAAACCATTCGAGGAGGTCGTGTGAAGATCCCCTCTCTTGTAGTGACTACCGCGCGATTAGCGCATGGTTTAACTAACCATGCATGAAGTCCACATTAGATCCTATTTATTAGTATCTAATCCGTTTTATCATTTAACCCACTCATTTTTGCTCCCAGACGGCACTAACTTGGGATTTCTCTCTAGGGTAGGGGGAGAACACTTACCAGGCATTTTGGAAGCGCTCTGGAGGGTTGCTTGGCTTTTACAGGTCGGTTGATCACGAAAAGTCTCTTTCTTTTCTTGTTTTATTAGATATCCTTCTTCCCTCTTGTTGGATCCTTAGATCGACACCCTAAGTGGGTAGATATAAGGTAGTGGATGACATCTAAGTGGGGTTTTGGTATTGTTGGTGATAGGGGATGGAATCTAAGGAGAGTTCTTGGAGAATCTACCCGGTGTTCTTGAGTGTTCTTCGTCCGTTTTTTGGTTTTTCTCAATTGGTTGAGGTAGGTGGCTTCACTCTCGATTCCTCTTTCATAGAAATTAAAGGATTAGTTCAAATTGATATAATTTCTTGTTTTTGATTGTGAAATTTGGTGCAAAGCATGTTATAAATCTTCTTTACTAATGAGTTATGGTTTTTGATGGAATTGTGGATATTGAATGAACGGTTTGTGCAAAGTGTTTTGGTTTTCATGATTTTAAAATAGTGATTTTAAAATACAGATTTTCTGGATTTGGAAAATGGGTTACGGGAAAAAGGTTTTCAATAAAAGGGCTATTTTATTGAAATGGTTTTGGTATGGTTGAAATGGTGTGGTTTTTAGCCATACTTGTTGTGTGTGTTCATATTTCATTTGAAAGTCTTTGTTGAAATATGACCTTGTGCTCGGTGCCAAAAGTGTAATGGCCCATGGGGAATGATTACCTTGTGATGACTTGGTAGATCGACGAGAGACCGCTCAAGAGTATGTAACTCTCATAACGATGCATGCATAGTTGATTTCATGGGTTGTGAAATGGTTGGTTGTGTGGATTTGTGTAATGAAATAGTTATCCCAAAAAATGAAATGTGATTTTGATTGGGAACATTCCTTGGTTTCTTTTCTTGAGAAAGATGGTTTTTCCGGAAAATGGTTTTAACTTAGAACATGTTAATTGGTAACTGTTTTGGAATGTTTTTATATAAATTGTTTTATATAAATGTGCTGACATGTTTTATCCTAGAGGCATGGGTTGGGAAGTCATCAGGGAAAACCTATTGAGTTTCATTACTCACCCCTGCATTGGCACGATGGTGCTTTTGTAGATGTCATATACCTGGATGTTGGCAAAGGTAAAGTGTCACACGTTTATAGCACTACTTCGTGACTCTTAGGCTGGTTCATGATGTTGGAGGTTGGAGCTTGTAGAGCAAGGAGTTGGGTTGTTGTCTTGAAGTCTTGTTGTTTTTTCTCTACTATTTACTCTGATTTCGTTTTGTATTACGTTATTGCACTAGGATGGGTTATTATGAAAATAGTGGTTGTGGTGTTTCGGTTTTAAATCATGCATCATATAGTGGTTTCTTGGAGATGTTTATCTTGTTTACATTGTTGGTTGGTTGTTTTCATTGAAAGGGTAAATCGTCCACCATGTGTTTTGAAACCCTTCATCATTCATTTCCATCCTTTGGAACCTTGGGGATGTCGCTTAAGGGCTAGTAATGACTCGTTGATCTCTCAAGCCAATGAGAATTGGTGGGTCATTACAAATGGTATCAGCTTGTTCGGTCCTTTCCTAACAAGTTTTCATCGATGTTCTTGGTCTGGGAGTTGAAATTCCTTCTTGGCTATTCCTTGGGTGGTCATCTTAGACAGGAGTAGGATTTTCATTACTAGAAATGTATAGCATAAAAGGATGCAGCTAACCCATTTATACTGAACATCAAGATACCAGGGTGTTGGGTATATAAGTGTTTTTGATACACTTATAGAATGTCGAAAATCTCATTGTCATGGGTTTAGCCAATGAGATATGTAGGACATGCATTGTAGAGGAATGATTTCCCACTAGGATTTCATAAATAATTTGTATAAATGGATTATAATTTGATGAAAAATTGTGATTTCTGAAAAATTTAAACACGTTTTGAAATGAAATATTTTGAAAAGATAATGGTTGAGGTATTTGGAAAATAGATTGATTTTCAAAAGAAATAAAATTCCGTTTTAGGAATGGTGGGAAATTAATGATTGGATAGTGATGTAATAGAAATTGAAATTCTATGCCTTTAGTTTCTAGGAAGTGAGACTAACGGAATGTGTTGTTTATATAGAAAATGGCACCCGTTAGATGTCGTAGAAACCAAATGGAAGAAGATTCAGAGAATGTGGTTGTACCTGAACCACATGTAAACAAAGTTCTGGTTCGTAGTATCGTTCAATATTTTCAGGTTGTGGACACGGGGAATCAGAGGGATGAGTCAAGGCGTGTAGACCATTCTGTCCAATTCCAGAAGTAGAATCCACCCATCTTTCGGGGTGATTCTGAACCATTAAAGGAGGAGGTGTGGCTAAGAAGGATGAATCATATCATCGATTTCATCGGCACACCAGTAGAACTAAATGTAAAGTTGGAAATGTATATGTTGGAGGATCTTGTACAACAGTGGTGGGAGCTGGTGGTGTAGGATAAGGTGGATCAAGGCCTAGGCTGGGAGGAATTTGAGGAGTTTTTCAATAAACAATTCTATCCTTACACGTTCAAGATCTAGAGGACAACTGAATTTCTCATCCTGAAGTAGGAAAATCTCTCAGTCACAGAGCATGCAGCTAAATTAATTAATTTATTAAGCTTTGCACCAAAGGTTTCTGAACGTGTGTCGCTAAAGGCATACATAATTGAATCTGGATTACGATAGGAGATTCGCTCAAAGATAGATGTACTATGTATTACAGATTATATAAATATGGTAAACAGAGAAACAGTGGTAGAAAGGGACATCATAGGATTTATGGGAGGAGGAAGTATGATGATACCCATGGGAACGAGGGGGAACTCTAATGCAGTGAAAAAGCGGAAGAGGGACACCTATTTCCAAAGTGGGAGTGCAAATCAAAATCAAACGGTTGGATCGGTGAATCTTCATGTATGGCCCATGATGAATGACAGGTGTTTTCTATGTGGTCAAATTGACCACATTAAACGAGAATATACGGCACAACCAAAATCATGTCACAATTGCAACAATATGGGGCATCTTCAGTGATATTGTCGCAATGCTCCGAGGTCAGGTGCGTGTGACACTTTCTAGGCATTGCAAGCATCTTATGCTTCGACAGGGCGAGAACAGAAAAATCAGTATCTCCAGTAGAACAGATCTATTTATGGTGATTCTAGGAATACCATGAATCCTCTAGAAGTACAATCTCAACAAGGCAATAAGGATCAAAGTTCAGCAACAAAGCAATTGTATGGAGCAGAACAGGTGATTGTGGATGACCAGTCTGGACCGTCTACGGAGAGAGGTACGATTCTTTTGAATTCTACCATCATGCAAGTGTTGTTCGATACTGGTGCATCGAATTATTTTCCATCTTCTCGTATTGCTGATTTTCTAAACATAAAGCTTGAAATGATGCCTTCTGTGATAAAACTTCAAACACCTATCTGTGAAAGAGAATGTAGAGCCTTCGTGTGTAGAGCATGTTCTATAGTTGTTGATGGAGATGTGCTGAAATGGTATTTCTCTATGTTGGAGATGGATGTCTATGATATAATCTTGGGTATGGATTGGTTGATAGAGTTTAGGGCTCACATAGACAATTATAGTATAACAGTCAGTTTCACGATTGAGGATGGCGTCAATATCTCTTTAGAGGAGAAAGAGTGGTGAAGGCAGGTGCAACCGGCTTGTTGGCACCAACAGTGGAAACAGTCTCTTACAAGTTGGCTACGTTAAACTTGAAATTGATGGACGAGATGGCGAATAATAGTTTTCCTATAGTCACGGATCAATTTCATGATGTGTTTCTTGAAAACATCTCAGGGTTACCACCTGTGAGAGAAGTGGAGTTTATGATTGATCCCCTTCCGGGGACCAGTCCTATTTCCCTTCCATCTTATAGGATGGAACCAATGGAGTTAAAGGAATTGAATGTTCAGTTGGATGAACTGGAAAGCAAAGGTTTTATTCAGCCAAGCATGTCTTCGTTGGTAGCACCAGTTTTGTTTGTAAAGAAATCATATGGAACATTGAGGCTATGTGTGGATTATCATAAACTTAACCAAGTTACGATAAATAATAGATATCCACTTTCTTGCATTGATGACCTGTTTGATCAATTGAGGGGATCTTAGTGGTTCTATAAGATTGACTTGTGGTTAGAATATCACCAGTTGCGAGTTCGGAAGGAGGATATTCCAAAGACAATCTTTAGAAGTAGATATGGCCACTACGAATATGTAGTCATGGATTTTGGTCTTACAAATGCACTAGCAGTCTTTATGGCATTGATGAATCGGTTATTTCAGCGATATCTGGATTATTTTGTTGTGGTTTTTGTGGATGATATAATGGTGTATTCAAGAACAAGGGCTGAGAATGAGCGATACTTAGCGATAGTGTTGGAAATCTTGCGAGACCATCAGCTGTATGCCAAATTATCAAAGTAGGATTTTTGGAAACAAGAGGTACGTTTTTTAGGCCATGTCGTTTCTAAGAAAGGTGTTTCTGTGGATCCAAAAAAGATAGAAACTGTTCATTCTTGGCAACCACCGAAGAATGTATTTTAAATACAATGTTTTCTTTGTCTAGATGGTTTTTACCGACTCTTTGTGCGGGACTTATCAAGACTAGAATTGCCTATGACATCATTGACAATAAAAAACAGTGAAATTCAATGGACTGAAGAATGTCATAGATCTTTACAAGAGTTGAAATTTCACCTTTCATCAGTACCCATCTTGATCTTGCCTGAATTAGGACAGGGGTATGTGGTGTATTTTGATGCTTCAGGATCAGTTTTGGGCTATGTTATCATGCAAGGAGACCATGATGTTGCTTATGGTTCATGTCAGTTGAGGATACATGAGAATAATTACCCAACACATGATTTGGAGTTAGCGATAGTTTTCCATGCCTTGAATTCTTAGCGTCAATATATCTTTGGTGAGAAGTTCACTATGTTCACAGATCACAAAATCTTGAAACACATTTTCTCATGGAGATATTTGAATGTGAGTCAAGGGATATGGATGGAGTATCTTTAAATTTTTTATTTTGACATAATGTATACACCGGGTAATATAAATTCGGTGGCTGATGCATTAAGCAGGAAGTTGTATGCTCAGTTGGAAAAAGAAGCGTTAGACAAATGGCATTTGATGTCGTTCTTAGTCGACATGCATATGGAATGTGAAGACAGGGGTGATGTTGCGGTTTTCATTCAAGTTGCGCTTGTCCATGATTTGGTGGAGATAGTAAATGAGGCACATGCATCTGACCTAGACTATGTTACAATGAGTTCAAAACTTAATGGTGGGGATACCATTGAGGGATGGAAGCTAGATGGGAGTTCATTTTTGCGGTTTCACGATCAGATGGTTGTACCTTTAACTAATCAAGAACAACTCCTTCAGGCATACCCCCATTCCTGATGGGCTCCACATCCAGGTACACAAATGATTTATAAGATGTTGAAGATGCAGTTTTGGTGGAGCGGCATAAAAATGAAGGTGGCTGAGTACATCTCATGGTTCTTAACTTGTCATCATGATAAAGTAGATCATAAGAGGCTAGCTGGTATGTTACAATATTTACCTATTCTTGTGTGGAAATGGGATCAGATAGCAATGGATTTTGTTACCGGTCTTCCATGAATGGTCTGGAAACACGATGCCATTTGGGTGAAAGTGGATCATCTAACCAAGTCAGCCCAATTTATCCCTATTCATGAAACTCATACGGTGAAAGATCTATCAAAAACCATTATCCGAGAGGTTTTAAAGAGACATGGGATAACAGTTTCAATCGTGTTAGATAGAGATCCTAGGATCACATCTTGTTTCTGGTGATCCTTACAGAAATCCCTGGGAACTCAGTTGACTATGAGCATGGTGTATCATCCTCAAACGGATGGGAAATCCGAGTGAACGATACAAACGTTGGATGATATGTTGTGGGCTTGTGTAAGGGATTTTAGTGGCTCATGGGAGGAGCATATACCCTTAGTGGAGTTCTCATACAATAAGATTTATTATTCCTCGATACACAGGGCTCCGTTTGAAGCATTATATGGGTGTCCATGTCGTTCTCCATTATGTTGGGTGGAAACGGGTGAAACATCACTAGTTGGGCTGAGCCTTGTGCAAGAAACAACGGGGAAGATTTAGTTGATTAGAAAGAGGATGGAGATGGATAAAAGTCATCATAAATCTTATGCAGATCACCGTCGCATACCATTGGAGTTCGTTGTTGGTGATCATGTCTTCTTGAGGATCTCTCCAAGACTTGGACATCACTATTTTGGGAAGCAGTGAAAGTTATCTCCTTGATATATAGGCCATTTTGAGATTCTGGAAAAGGTTGGAGAGGTGGTGTATCAGTTGGCATTACCACCACGGTTTAGTGCAGCGCATAATGTGTTCCATGTATCTCAGTTGAAGAAGTATCTGTCCTATCCTGACCATGTGATCAGATGGGATCACGTTGACCTAGATCTGAATTCTTCGTTGGTACATATCACGGTATGGATTGTGGATAGGAAAGATAAAGTCATGCATGGAAAAAGAATCGGTCTAGTGTAGGTTTTATGGCAGCATGGTCAGATCTAGAAAGAGACTTGGGGAAACAATAAAGAAATGAAAGACAAGTGTCTAGAACACTTTCAGGAAAGCGATGGTTTTCTACTTTCCGATGATGGAAAGGCCAATGGTGTGGAGAATGTAGTACCCCCAGTTTCTGGAAAGAAACCCTTGTTTTATGATTCTTAAGTGCATGAAGTATATGGGAGATGATTGGGGAATGTTTGGGATACTTTTAAAGCGTAAAATGGAAAAATATGGGGACTCATGGGTTGCGCACGGTTTTCCAAACCATAAAAAAGCCTCGCAGGTGGTGGTATTTTTGGATAGAGGAAACCACACAGTGTGTGCATGGTTTGGGTAAACCATGTGAGGATGCCATGTGGAGGGACCCTCTCTGGCAGTCACTACCGCATAGTTAGCGCACAGTTTAACTAACTGTGTGGACTAACCGTGCCCGAAGTCAACATTACATCCAATTTATGAGGATCTAATACATTTTATCATTTAACCCACTCTTTATTGCTCCCAGATGGCCCTAATTCAAGATTTCAACCTGGGGAAGGGGGAGAACACTTACCATGTGTTTTGGAAGCGATCTGGTGGGCTGTCTTGGCGTTTAGAGGCTATTTGATCGCGGTAAGTCTTGTTCTTGTCCTGTTTTCTTAGATCTCCTTCTTTCCTCTTGTTTGATCCTTGGATCTACACCCTAGGTCGGTCTATCTAAGGTAGTGTATGACTTCTAAGTGGGGTTTTGGTCTTTTTGGTGATATGGGAAAGAATCTAAGAAGAGTTCTTGCAGAATCAACCTGGTGTTCTTGAGAGTTCTTCATCCATTGTTTGGTTTTGGCTAATTGGTTGAGGTAGGTGTCTTTAATCTCGATTCCTCTTTCGTAGAACATGAAGTCTTAGTTAAAATTTATTTAATTTCATGGTTTTTATTGTGAAATTTTATTCAAAGCATGTTATAAATCTTCATTAGTGATGATTTATGGGTTTTGATGGAATTGTGGAAATTGGAAGAATGGTTTGTGCAAAGTGTTCGGGTTTTCTTGATTTTAAAATAATGATTTTAAAATGAGGATTTGAGTGATTTGGATAATGGTTTGTGGGAAAAAAAATTTCAATAAAAGGGTTCTTTTATTGAAATAGTTTTGGAATGGTTGAAATGGTGTGGTTTTAGGGCATACTAGGTGTGTGTCTTCATATTGCATTTATGAGGCTTGGTTGAAATATAACCTTGTTCTCGGTGCCAAAATTGTAATGGAACATGAGAAATAATTACCTTGTGACGACTTGGTAGATCAATGAGAGACCACTCATGAGTATGGAACTGTCATAATGATTCATGCATAGTTGATTTCCTAGGTTTTGAAATGGTCGGTTGTGTGGATTTGTGAAATGAAATGATTATTCCAAAAATTGAAATGTGATTTTGATTGGGAACATTTCTTGGTTGTTTTTCTTGAGAAATATTATTTTGTTAGAAAATGGTTTTAACATAGAACATGTTAATTGTGAACTATTTTGGAATGTTTTTATATAAATTGTTTTATATAAATGTTCTGACATGTTTTATCCTAGAGGCATGGGTTGGGAATTCATCGGGGAAAACCTACTGAGTTCCATTACTCACGCCTAAATTTGCACGATGGCGCTTTTGCAGATGTCATATACCAGGATGTTGGCAAAGGTTAACTGTCACATGTTTATATCACTACTTCGTGACACTTGGGCCGATTTGTGATGTTGGATCTTGGAGCTTCTGAAGTATGAAGTTGGGTTGTCATCGTGAAGTCTTGTTGTTTTCATTCCGATATTTACTTTGATTTGTTTTTCTATTACGTTGTTGCACTTGGTTGTGTTATTATGAATATGGTGGTTGAGTTGTTTCGGTTTTAAATCATGCATCATATTGTCATTTCTTGGAGGTGTTTATCTAGTTTATATTGTTTGTTAGTTGTTTTCATTGAAAGTGTAAATCGTCCCCCATGTGTTTTGAAACTCGTCAGAATTTATTGCTAGACTTTGGCTCCGTGGGGATGTCGCTTAAGGCCTAGTAATGACTCATTGAGCTCTCAAGCCAATGCAAATTGGCGGGTCATTACAGGTTTGGTAGTCTTCTTTTGTGGCCTGTCATAAACCTTGACGAATTCAAAAATTGAGAGTATCAAAATCTAACTTCACTATATTAAATACCATGTTGGTTACTTCTTAGTAATGTTCTAGTGTTTTTTTTATAAATTAACCTCCCTCAAATCCTTTTATAATATCTCTATAAATGAACTTAGAGAAAATATCCCAAACTACCTCAAGAACATGGGCCTCATATTCATTTAAAAGCAATGATAACTCATCATATTATTAGATATCAAATTAGTATGATAAAATATTAAATTCATAACTAGAACACAAAAATAATATAGAGAATATTATATTTGTTGTATCGCCAACAAATAATTTTAGAACATGAGTTTTGGAATATCCAATAAGAGATAATGAATATAAAGCCTCATATTCACATCTATCACCCCCATTATTAAAACCACCCTAATAAGAACATATAAAAATTTATAATGACCTAAAATAATATTATATATGAATCCAAACATATCAATATATTCTAGATATATTATACTATTAACTGAGTATTTATTTTTGGGTTATAATGTCGTTCCCTATACATAGGAGACCTTCCACCACATGCTAGTTTATATGTTTTACTTTATAAACCATGGTCAATATATATTGTTTTTTATCACCCTTTAATTATTTAATATTTCCTAATATATATAACTTTATTAAAAAAATTCTATTGGCACCATTTATCATGACCAATTCATATTGGGACTCCCCTAATCAAGTAATGTCTTTGAGTGTGACCCATTATACCCACCATCAATAATTCATTGATGGGATAGTATAATAATAACATTAGCATCATATATATATATATATGGAATGAATTTTCCTTATAAAATTATAACTCAATAAAAAAAATATAATTATGTGATTCATTTCAAATCCAAAGAGTATGAAAATTTTATATCGTTGAATTTATTTTCATACAAATATATTTTACAATTAGAAAAATCCCTCACGTTTATAATATTTTATATACATCAATCAAGTTATAATGTTACTACCATATCATAAAACTCTCTCTTGTATTTCTATAACAACGCATGACACCACCACTAGATCTATCTAGATAGAATGAAAAAATAATATATATAAGCAATGGTATGGGAATATAATCATACATAGTAGGTTCTTTCATTGAAATCCATTGACTATATATGAACAATGAATAAAATTAATTCATGTATAAATAAAATAATACATAATAATTATTCAATATAAATATCCCAAATTTCATCAATCCAAACCCTATTATTCAATACCACATGATCATCTCACCTTGGAATCAAAAACATTGTAGCTATCAGAAATCATCCTAAAACTATACCATAATAATAACCGTCACTAATCCAAATATAAGAACCAATAAGGTGTCTACCCCTAGGCATATCAATACGATATCCTCATATTGTTTCCCTACCATAGGGTAAACACGATAATACTACAACCACCAATTTTTTATTCATCCACAAGGAACATATAATGATATATTCATAAAAAATTTCCGTTAAACTACAATTAAATCATTATAATATATTCATCTCTAAGTAGTCATAAAACATTAGGAAACTCAATAAATATCCCCATCTATTAGTTTAACCATTTTCTACATTTTAGGATTCTCAGTGGTTTTTCAGATTTCAACTAGTAGGGACTCTCCCATACATAACAAGTGTCAGTTTTATATTTATCCACACCTGGGGACTCTCACTGTATTTTCTATTTCCAAACATTATAGACTCATTCAACCTCAGAAAGAACCACCTTCAATAGATATCACATATCAATTATGTCTTGTTATACCTTTCACACAATTATTACCATAATCATTATTATCATAACCATATACTATAAAACACTTCCACAAGACTAGTAACATATTTCACAACACTATCACTTATCATAAATAGAAACAAACTCCATCCTATCTATTAATTTTCTAGCCAAGTATTCCAAATATAAAAATATAATAGAAAATATACTTACAATACATATATAAAAACGATGTTATTTATGTCTATAAAAATTTAAATACATTTATGTAACTAACCATATCAATTAAATTCCACATATCTATGGAATTCCCAAATACAAACACCTTGTATGTATCCAACAAACATCATGTTTACAAATTCAATACAGCAACATAATTATTACACAACTTAAAACCAATAAATGATTTAATTTACACAATGAAGGCTCCTCAAGTGGTGACCTAAGGTTCCAATTCCACAACCACTTTCAAATAATCCCACTACCTACAAGTCCCACATTCAACATAACTTATAATCATTGGGTTAAACATTTTTCATAGAAATAACATGGTATTTTTCAATGGTGGAATAATAATTTTAGAGTTAAAAACTCCCTTTATAACTCAATCAAAACATTCACTCAACTCCCAAATATAAAACAACTTTTTACTAATATAGAATAACCTCTGCATAACTTACTATCAATTTTTTCTAACCCATTTGTATTACTTCAATAAATATCCCTATAAAATGGCTTGACCCATGATGAATTTGAATTACTCATTCCAAAAAAAAATTCAATTCACCTCCCACATTTATTTTTTTACTAATTTTAATGATTACAAGATAAAAACGTTAGTTTTACTTAGAAAATATTTCATACATATTTATAATCGGTAATTAAATCTATTTCCTATCTTATGAAGTATGTCAAATAATTTTATAAATGAATAATAAACAACAATCACACTTTTTAAACGTTTCTACATAGTATGAAATTTTCAACTTATCTTATGTATTTTTATAAATACATATCACATAATCAAACTCTACCTTTAGAACACCAAAATTCATAATAATTTAAATTCAATATTCATATATACTATTTCCTTAAATTTCTATATTCCAATTCTAAAATGTATTGTATCTACTAATTCTATAAAAAAATTATATGATTATAAATACTCATATAGTATATTTATCCACCTATTCTATATGCATCTATTCTTTCTATGTCAGATTCAACACATAACAGTATCTCATATTATTATGAATCATCTATCCATTATGAAAATGAAAATCCTCGTATATTTACTGGGATAAACATAGAGATGAGAATTATTACACACCTACCTTGATTCTTGGATGAAATAAACAATCCAATACATATATAATCACCATTGATCATGCTTCTAAAATTTTAATCCATTCATTAACCTCTAAATTACTATGTAACATTAATTCTAAGGGATTCCCTCTTCCAAAATATGAGGGAATATATAGAATATGGAAAAAATTTCCATGGTGCTGAATATAAATCAAAATGGAATTCAATAACAATATTTATTCTAATAGATACATGATATAATAGATCATAAAGTAATTTTTTAAATTTTCCTATAAAACATACCATTTTAATCACCCTTTTAACTCCATGAATAGATGTGCCATTAATAAAAAAATTATCCCATCCATTAATATTTCAATATCATCTTCATAAAAAATATCTCCCAGTATCCAAATTATTTATTTTGAAAAATCAATCTATAAAAAATTTAAACATTATTCATTTAATTATTAATTATTTCTACAATGTGTCCTAACATCTATATAGAAAACAAAACACCCAATAAAATTTAAAAAAAATCTTAATATAATAAAATTCATGTTCTAAAACCCATGGAAATATCTGAATATTATTCAGAGACCAATGAAATTACCAATGTTACCTTCTTATCTAAAAATATATTAAATTATAAGAACTACAAATATATAAAATTTCAAGTTTCAAGATTTCAAGGCCTTTGAACAGAAACCATGCTGATATCATTTTTAGCATCCCACCCCAACATGACCATATAATTGAGATGAAATTATATATTAAATGAAGTGTGATTCATGATCACTATATGATGAAGACTAAAACTAAGGGTTTATATATATATCTTGGGAATAAAATTATCTTCCAATGGACTTCAATAATAAAAAATAAAAAATAAATACTCAACAACCATAAGTGTTAAAAATAAAAAACAATAAATAAAAAATAAATTAAATTCTAAAATTTCAGCGATAATTGTACATATTAAGCACACACATTAAATAGTATATAAAAAATCCCTAGTGTAAAATTCATGAACATTAGAAATGTAATAAAAAAGGAAATTAATTTTTGCAAAACCCTTCCATATTACTCAAATAATTTGTAAAATAAACACTAATATTTATCCTAATATTTTCTCTTAGATACTAGATCCATTTTTTCCTTACATAAATCACCACACATGTAATTTACATGTTCATTAATTGTCCACATATAGGGTATGATAAATAAATCTAACTAGAATTCAAAAGAAACCCATAATTACCTTAAATTTTAATATATACATATATAAATTATCTAGACATAATAATTAATTTCTCCATATCATTTATAACATTCATCCTAAATTACATGTTTTAAACCATGTCCCTTACGACCTATTATATATTTTTTATCCAATGATATTTGAATCATTTAACATAAACCAAGGAATGTAGTTTGCATTAAATATAATATCTAATTACATGATTAATTTTGAATCATTTTGAACACATGACATACATTATATCCATATCAAACACATGACATATACAAAATCATAGGCCAAAAAAAGGACTAACCTAACCTATGGATCTTATATCATTGTCTCAATTCATATTCTTGGACTTGGAACCCTATATGTTAAGCAAGACCATGTAATATTTATAAAAGAAATGATTTGTGTCCTGATATTAGAAACCCAATACTTAAATTGAGAATATAAATATTATCCATATTCTATTTATTATATATCAATAATTTATTTATTTTTTATACCCTAAAGAAAATAATAAAACAACATAAACTCATGTTATTTAAAAATTAAACAATTATAATATCTTAATTTCTCATGAAAGTACTATTTAATCCATTAATTTTATAGCTTTTACATTAATATGATGTAACATGCATTTTTATTTAACTAGTCTTTTATATTTATTAAAATATAATTTATTTTAAGTACGAGTCATTTACAACATACAAACTTAATTATAAAATCACAATAAACTATTTAATATTTTTCTAAATCATTTCCATATATTTCCCCAAATATAATATTCATTAAGTAGAGAATAATTATTTTAACACTTAATAACAAACATTTACTTTTAATTATCAATCAATATATTCTCTATATACCATCCATGATAATAAAACAATAAAGTGAAATTATAATATATTAGTCACCAATTTTCAACCATAATAAAAGAATAAAAATTTTATTTTCATCACACAAAATTAATTTTAAAGTCTATTTTTAATTATAACATCAAACATGATAATTTATTCACCGTATCTCCCATTGATTTAACATTTTATAAAATATAATTAACATTTTGGTCAAAATATAGATATTTAATATGTGTTCAACACATAATATTTCATGCAATATCATACAATTTCTAGATGATATTATTTTACATCTCATTAATCTCACACATAAAATTAAATTTGAATAATAGAATACAATTTATATTAAAAAATAAATTAAATTTAAAAAACTAAGAGAGGTCTATTTCCACTAACATACCTATAAAATCACACCAAGAATGTAGGTCTAAATAGTTCATAAATACTATAAATTCACAATTCCATAGAAACATGTAAATTGAACATTCTCAATATATTATGGTTTAACAAATAATTGATTAATACATTGACCAAGGATGCTAGAAATTCATACATGCACACATTGAGTGTGTGCGTTTATTAGGATGAATTACCATAATTATATATTAACATATAAGGAGCTATAGTAAAATTACCAAACATAATGAATTATATTTTTTAAATATACATATTTAATGAACCATATATAATTCCATAGAATTCCTAATACATATCCTTAAGAGACATTGTTGAAATCAACATCTCAATGTGAGACAACAAGTGAATTGATGATTATTTTTTATATTTAATCCACTATGCATTCTCTATCGGTTGCGTATTATATTACAACAAGGAACTATGTGTAAATTTCTATTATATTTCAATATAAACACCTTTAATTAAAAATTCAGTCCATTATTTTCTAAAAAATCAATATTATTATATAATTAAATAAAAAAATAAATTTTATTTAAATTAAAAATAAAAAGTCATCTAAAAACATGATGTTGTTATAAGTACCCCCACATTAAAATTTCATCCATTATATTTTCAATAATTTGATGATAATTAACACCAATATTCTTTATTGTTGATTATTACTAATAATAATAGAGATACTATTATAACATGTGGTTGAGATATGTAATAATATCACATCTCAAATACCCGAGAATAGTTTTTCCTTAAAATAAATTGAATACATGCATGAGTTCTCAAGATAAAATCCACATCCACTATATTTAATGAAATAAAACCTATATTTTTTAAAAAAAAAGTGCATATATTTATTTCTATTATTAAATGATCTTGGGGATTTTTAAATTTTATCATTCAATAACCAGCTAAATAAATGTGTTTAAAAATAGTTAATTCATGATGTTTTGTTCCACTATAGAACAAACCAAATTCCACCATTCCATTTATGTTCCATTATATTTTTTAAATATAAAACAAATTCTTTAATTAGGAACACTATTTTATATTTCATCTTGATATTTCATTTACAGGAGGTCTATTCATATCAGTACTAAGTAGATGAAACTTCAAATGATTTTCTTCAACTCTGTGATGTTCAATGACAAAAAAACATTCAAATTTTAATAATGTAATCCATGTTAAAAAAAATTGATAAATTTTTTTAAAAATTAACAATTATTTAGAATATTTTAATCACAAGATAATTTTTCTTTTAGTATTTTTACTAAATTTTATTCCAATTAAAAAAATTCTCAATAATTAATGATGTTATACTATAATATTTTACAAAGTCATAAATTTATTTTGGAATTTATTACTTTAAAATACAAAATACGATATTTTTAACATAATCCATCACCATATGTATATCATTGGGAGTCATATTCACATATAAATTGTGAAAAACTTCTCCTCATGTGATACAAAATATCATCATAGAATGATCATGACTTGAATATTATTCTATTTGTTCTTATTTTAATATGTATAGATCATTATTAATCTTTAGTATATTTTTCTCATCACTATTGAGTGAAAATATATAAATTTGTTCAATATATATTTCATCTTCTATTACCACATATGAAAAGATAGTTTCACTTCTAACTTGATGGTTTTTAAAATAAATTATACATATATGTCAATGTAAATCATTATCTCCCCCAACATTACTATTTGAGTGAATGATTCATCATAATCAACATCACAAATTTGATAATACCCATTATAAAAAATTGGTGTTTAGATTATTTTCACCTTTAAATGTTTATTTATCTTGTTTTGGAAAATAAATTTTGTTCAAATATAATTTATACGCATTTATCATGGATCGTATTCCTATATACCCATAAATCTCAGTCTGTTCATGTTATTTATTCCCTATTTTGAAATATATTTTTTCATTTGACACCACTTTAAAAAAATTGACTCAGTAATATATAAAAAAACTTATCCATAACTTTCATCATTATTATATAAAAAATAGTTCATTCATTAATGAATTTGAATCCTTCATGAATTTTAACTCTAATATTTTTTTATATAAAACATAATTTATGATTTCACCATACTAATTATTCATTTAAAATTTTAAATAAAATATCATAATTTTATTTTCAATATAATTTTATTAACTATTTTGATGAATATGAATAGTTTCATAGATAATAATGACACCATGACATCAAAATATATTTTCCAATTTTTAAATGTATGTATAGGAATAATTGGTCATGACTCGTACCCCAGAGCTCAGGATGTGACTACCCCTGGCCCACATTCCATAGGCAAGGGGACGGAGACTAGCACTGAGTAGGTATATTCCAAAAAGGGAAGTTATTTTCCTTTAAACTTGTAAACACGAAAAAAATTCAAACATTAGAAATTAAATGAAAATTAAACCACAATAGTCACTTAGAAAACTACTGAGAGTACAATGCAAACTAAATGTAAAAATGGGTCCATATTACAAACCCAAAGTCAACAAGGAATATACAACTTCCATAGTCAGTCCTCTTGAGACCCCACCTAAATGGGAGGTGAAAGGTAGATGCTAGTAGCTGTAGAAGTACGTATGTCTGTCAAGTATCACTAAGAACCACCTGGTCCCAAACCACCAAGGTCTCAATCAATGAATCGATCACCTATAGGGGACATGACACATGTGGGTGAAGCCCGTGCATGGGTGAGTAACACAATACTCAACAGGGGCCCGATACTATAACTGAAAAATAGAAAATAAACATTACAAAGAAAATACCACAATGTAAAGATTGCTCACACTAGGTATAACTCATCGTATAAAAAATAATATTATCAACCTTAAAGCTGAATCATTTTGTACTACTGAGGTATTCATCCCTAATGAGTCACTGAGGTCTGTTCGGCTACTAGACCACTGAGGTCTACTCTTCTGTTAGACCAATGAAGTTTGCTCGGCTGTTGGACCAATGAGGTCTGCTCGGTTGCTCGACCACTGAGGATTGCTCGGCTACTAGACCACTGAGGTCTTCTCATTTACTGGACCACTAAGGTCTAATCCTTTAGTGGACCACTATTATCCGCTAGTTTTCCGAACTACTATGCTCTGCTCGTTTGTTGGACCAATGAGGTCCGCTCATCCGCTAGACTACTAAGGTGTGCTCGTCTGCTGGACCACTGAGGTCCACTCGTCTGTTGTACCACTAAGGTCCGATCTTCTTATCATTCGTGTCACTTCCAGCCATAGGATTTCATCTCTTTAGTGTGATTCATTCAAGGAGAATCTACCACTCAAATCATCATTTGTTTCACGACTACCACTAAAACTCACTTACAGTATACCCAATAGACCGTATCTTTGAATTGGTCACAAATCTGTAGATAGTGTGTCAGTCGGGCATCAGGTATGAATGATATTAGAGTTTCAGTAAATAGGGGATGGTTTCGTCCAGCCCTTGTTTGGCCAACCCGACTCTGGCGTCCCACATGACCCGACCCTGGTAGGCCAACCCGACCCAACTCAGTTGGGTCCAGGCTGACCTGGTTCGACCTTGCCTTCTGGCCAGACCCATTACGCCTTGATGGACCCATCATGGTTGTGTCATGAGTTCTATCCACCAGGTAACCCAGTGACCTAGTTATCATCCAGTCTGGTCTTACATAGTCAGAGATGTTTTGACCAGTCGAGTGCCCAGGGGGGGCCAATTTTCCATCTAGCTCGACCTATATTGGGTGTCTGGTTCTCCTCTAGCTCAGCCTACCCAGTGGCCCGGTTTATTTCACCATATCGTCCAGTACCATCTTTTCAATGTGGAAATAACCTAGACACCACACAAGAGTTTGGTTCGTGCGACCACGCGGTCGGATGAGGACGAATGTATCCCCTCTACATGCGGTTTATGATGGACTTCATGCCATCGCACATTGTAGACCACTCTATGGGACCCTTCCTTTAATTTCATTCGCAACTGAAACCATCCACATTCACCATTATGTCCCTTGTTGGATGCGGCCTCCACCCCCTCAGTGTGCCGCCAGGGGAAGATGTCTCCCACCTACCATCAGCCACGGTGTTGGTGGCTTTTCTTACCACCACGAACTGGGTGTTGTGGTATGGTTACACCACTGCAGTTAGGTGTCACGACCTTGTGTCATGGCCTCTCACTGATATCGTGACCCTTATATCCTGGAACTGTGGGTCGATACACTTCCGAACATTGCACCAGAATGAATGGGAAGAATAGATGAATAAAATTGTGGAAAGAGTCTCAACACAAGAACACCCAAATAATTATCCAGGATATTGTTTTCATTGACCCCAGATGCATTCTTGTTAGCAAGATCATGAAGCACCAAAATAACATAGAATAATAATTAAGATGGATATCCCCTTTTTATCTCACATGATTTACCCTCCCATATGAACTATCAATCTGCAGGATGACGTGTTCATGAGTTAACCAGCATTCATAGTTTAAAAAAATTAGTAGGGAAAATAAACTCACATAGAATAATATAAAAATCCTACCTAGATAATTTGATTGCTTGAGGATTATAATTTTTAATATTTCGTTGATCTTTGGTCCTGAATCTTCTCTCCATGATTGTCATTTCCATTGTTTGATTCTCTGGTGTTCCTCGTTTTAGAGATTCCCTTCATCATTCATCATAAGAATTCCATGTTTTTTCATTAACCTTGATTTACCTATTTAATTTATTAATGAAGATGCATGCATGTTGCAGGGTACCCACTATAATTCATTAATGAGGATCATTATTTGGATTTTGCCTCACCTCATCATTGGACCGCAGTACTGATGAGTTTCTACATAACGAAAAAGAAAATATAATAAAATTACTTTTTAAATTTTTATATTTCTCTTCCTATAAATCTTAAAATTATATTTCACCATCGATCCATGCCATTCGAGTTTGGATCCACCTAAGGGAAATTTCTCTCACAAGAACAACCATACTCTCGGATTTCAAATCTGAGATACCTTTTCAGAATTATATGTTTTTGAAAATAAAATAATTATTACCCATTTATTTAATTTATGGTCAAAAACTATTTTCCAATGTTGGTCCGCACGGGCTAATGTTAGGCCATTTCTAAGTTAATGTCAATGCTCTGAGTTCAACAGTGCCCTAAAAATTTTGACCTGGGAACTGGTTTAATAGTTTTTAAAACTCTCTCGCACGATAATTTCATGAACATTAAAAAAAATACTTCAAAAATACATTATGGACACTCTAGGGCTCAAATTACTCTTCATCTCAATTCCTTGACATGAAATAATCCCATTTAATTTTTAAAAAAAATATATGGAATTATGTGGTGTTACATTACTCCCCCTTTAGGTATTTACATCCTCGTAATCCCAAACAAGATCTAATCAAACAAATAGGGGTAATGAGCACAAATATGATACTCCTACTCCCATGTGACCTCCTGGATATTCTCGTGTTACCAATGAACACACACCATTTGAATCGACCATCCATGAAGGATCATCTCATGTCGATCCTCTACCTTAACTGGGTACTCTACGAATGTCATCTCATTATTAATCTCCATCTCCCCATGGTCAATGACATGAGAAGGGTCATGAATGTATCCCATCCGCTAGGATATGTGAAAGACTTCCTTCACCCTCATTAATTGTGGCAGAATATCAATGTGGTATGCCACCTAATCCACTCTATATAGTATCAAGAATAGTCTGATGAACCTCAAAGATAACATATTTCCCCATCAAAATCATTGTTTCCCTTGTTGATGTGAGACTGGTAGGAATTACCTGGTCCAACTATTTTAACTACTTGGGTATGAATTTCCTATCATAATTGGACTTCTATCGGCACTATGTAGTCTTCTTCCACTCTTAGATGACCTGAACCTTCTTTGTGGTAGTATGTACCATCTCTGGACCCATGAGTGCTGACTCCCTTAGGTTTTTCCAACATAACACTTACATGTATGGTCGTATGTACCACATCATGAATTGTTCCATACTGATAGTGGAGTGGTAAGTATTATTGTGTACAAACTCCACCAGTGGTAGTTCTTCCTCCCAACTCTGACCAAAATAAATAACATAAGAACAAATCATGTCCTCTGAGGTTTGTATGGTCTTCTCTGTCTGAACAAATGTTTGTGGGTTAACGGTTGTGCTCAAATGTAGCTATGTCCCAATAATATACACTAATATCTTCCTCAATTGGGATGTAATGTTTTCATCACAACCAGAGACTGTCTTATATGGGAATCAGTTTAGGTGAACATTCTTCTACAAGTAGAGGCATCCAATGTTTTCTACTGATCCCTGCTATCAAATGGGTAGGATGTTGGCAGTCTTTTTGAGTCGTTCTACAATCTCCCAGTTAATATCATGGACATTGGAGGAACAAGGTATTCCTATCACAAATTCCATTGATATACCATCCCAATTAGACTCTAGTACCTCAAGGGGTTCTTAAAAACCTACTATAACCTGGTTCTTAGCCTTCACTTTCAAACAAGTGAGGCATCTCGAGAAAAACTATTCCCCTACGTTCTTCATCCCTGGACACCAGTACTTATGTTATAGGCCCAGGTATATCTTCTCCATAAATAGATGTACCACTAAAGGGGATGTATTGAACTCCCTCAACACCTCCTCCTATAACTCCACTAGTATTATACTGTGTCCTGTGAAAATTTATTGCATGGTCCCCACCTTTTGAATATCCATTCAGGGTGTGCCCTATAGACACATGGGTATGTTTATTATCACAGATGGAATCTCTAATTTTCACTTCACTAAATCATTGTAAGAGTGGAGGGGAAACTACCATAGATTAAAGAATTATTGTCTCATCTCCATTCAAGAAGGATGTTTGAAGCCAGGACAACTACACTGAGGCCTCGTTCGGTAGCTGTAAACACAATATCTTACTGAGATCATCTTCTACGACATTCCCCACCCAGGAGTGTAGACTATAACAAATTCATAGTCCTAGAGAAATTATGTCCAACATCACTGTCTCAAATTCATATCCTTTTGAGAAGAGATATACTTAATACTCTTATGGTCAGAGTAGATGATGAATAGTTTTCCCAAAAGGTAGTGCTGGTACATATTTAGTGTGAAAAATACCATTTCCAACTCCAGGTAATGATTCTCATAGTTCTGATCATGCGGTATCAATTGTAATAAGAAATAATTAATCAATTCTTACCCCCGCCTCTTGACAGAAACATGTTTGGTTCTTAATGCATCATAGAACACTACGTGGTTTGTTCCCTCTTATGGAAGCCTCAAGATATGATCACTCGTCAATCTCTTCCTTAGTTGTTGAATGTTATAACGGTATCTCCCTTTCCACATCAGGGGTTATTCTTTCATTTTCAACACTATCATGGGTGCATACACTAAAAAATTATCCTACAAACCTATAATAGTACACAACCAACCCAAATACACTCTGATCATTGGTAATGCTATTGGGTGGATCTCAAGCAAGAACCACCATGATCTTTGCTGGATCCACCACAACCCCAACCTCTGAGATGAAATATACCATAAAGTGGAAATTTTGAATTCAAAACTCACAGTTCGAGATCATTCAGTAAATATGGTGCCCTCAGAGTGTGTCCAAAACTATCCTCAGGTGTATCGTGGTCTCCTCTTCAGATGCTTAATACACTAAGATGTCATCACTGAAGACTACTACAAAATGGTCTATGTATGGATGGATATTCTTTTTCATTAGTCCCATGAACACTACTGAGGAGTTCCTCACACCAAACATCATCACTATGTATTTATGGTGGCCATAGAGATATTTGAAATACGTATTCAAGATGTCCTCATCTCATACAAGAAGCTGGTGATAGCCCAACCTAAGGTCTATCATTAAGATTCACCTCGCTCCCTTCTGTTGATCGAAGAGTTCATAAATCCTTGGTAGATGATACCTGTTCTCCATGGTCACCTACTTTAGGCATTATAAGTCCATGAAAAACCACAAGCTTCTGTCTGACTTGTTGGAAGACAACACTGCAGTTGACCTTGGTAAAATGTTGGGCCTTAAAACCCCTTCTTATAAAATTACTCCAACTATACCCTCAGCTCCCGGAGCTCTGTAGGAGACGTCTCATATGCATGTGTAGATATTAGTTCTATCCAAGGGTATAGATCAATACATATATCTAAATCCTTATGAGTAGGTAGTCTTCAAACATCTTCTGGAAAGACATCCTCGTACTCATCCACCACTGCAGGAAAATGTGGACTCATCTCATCCATTTCACTTAGGATCATACTAGCCAACAGATGAGTGATCTACTACACACTCTAACGTACATGTCCATCCTACGCTGCTCTGGTTTCCTTTTCACTGATAAATTAAAACCTGGTCCCATATCTGCCCACATGCCACATTGTATGCCTAAAATAATTGAACTGGGCATGGACTGTTGATAGCCAGTCCATACCCAGAATGATGTTATAAGGCCTCAATTCCGCTACCAGGAGAGTCCATCCAAATCTCTCTCCTGTAATAGTAAGATGTCAATACTAGAACCAGTGTGTGATCATCAAATCTCTTCTGGTGGGAGTATCTAATCGTAAGGATCGATCCAATGGATCGATCAAAATCTATGATCTCCATGAAATGTATATGTAATGGGAAGAGTTACTGGAACCTATGTCTATAATAACTATAGCTAATGTGGTGAAGACACATATTGTACCCTGTATCATCTCTAGGAAATCTGGACTATAGGGAATGAATGTCTGATGCTGATCCCGCCCTTGTACACCTGCTCCTGGAGCCCATGGTGGACCACCTATGGGTGGTAGTAGTAGTACCTCGTACCTACTCCCACCTCATGTCGCTCGTCCCGCTCCTCTGCGACATCCTCCACTTGTCGTACTGCCCTATTCTTATCTCTATTGTTTCCTTGTCAGTCCCTCGACCATCTATCAGTCCTCTGTGTGGCGAGTCATGAAATCTCGTTCCATGTGACACTACTCGCCTCATGTATAACATACAATTCTCCCTGAATGACTCCCCAAACCTCAGGAGCCTCGTCTATCGGACCTTAAGTCTTGGGGTCACCTTCTAAATGGTCTAGCCTTTTTGGGACTCTGTGTCATCTGTCAGCTACTCAGAACAGATGACTCAGCCTCCTATCACCCAGTGGTAGATCCCACCATCGGTGCCTGCTTGGAAAGGATGCTCTCTATGAGTAGAGTGTGCTCCATCACCCTAGACTATATATGGATGCTGAGAGAAATCATCGATTCGCTGATCTCCAGTCAGATTCCCTAATAAAATGTTTAGACCCTAAAGAAAGGGTCTCATACCATATCTATAAAGTAACGGGATTGGCTTGTGAACCTTGTGGAGTATGAATCCACTGTTAGGCTACCCTGCTGTAAGTGGAGCAGCTCTTGTATGAGAACAGAGCGTAAAGTGAAGGGGATAAACACCTCCATAAAAAAAAGACTGCTTGAGGTTGACCATTCATCATTGTACATAGATCTCCAATACAAAAACACTCTCCACATTTGTTGTCTTCGTCATCTGATTTGTCAGAGTTTGGCATTGGAAAGGTTCCCTTCGTCGTTCATCATAGGAATTCCAGGTTTGTTCATCAACCATGAATTTCATGATTACATAAATAAGGAAGTCATATGTGTGTTTTAATGTCACCGTGCTGATTCATTATTGAGTTTCATTAATGCGATCTAGTGTCGCCTCATCGCTACACTGCAGCACTGATGATTCTCTTCATAGTGTATAAGAAAATATAATAAAATTACTTTTTATGCTATTTTATTTTTCTTCTAAAATGTAGGAAAATAATATTTCACCCTCAACCCATGCCGATCGAGGTTAGGCTCTTCCTAAAAGAAGCACATCCTCAAGAGCTCAGTGGTACTCTCTTATTTCCTATCTGAGTTATCCTTTAAGAGTTATATGTATTTTAAAATAATATAATTGTTCCCAAATTATTTTATCTAAAGACAATATCTACGTTCCACCATTGGACCATGCTGGTAAATGTCATTCCATTTTAAGGAGAATTATGATGCTATGAGTTCAATGGTGACCTTATATTTTTGATTTGGGAACCAATTTAAAAGTTAAAAAACCTGCTCAAATTATTATTTAATCAACAGTAAAAAATAGTCCAAAAATATATTCTGGGAACTCATGTCCTCGGAATTACATTCCATCTCTGATCTTGGTCATGAAATATTCCAATATAATTTTCAAAAAAAAATTATATGGAATTGAACGGTATTTCATTATTCTTAAATAAATATCCATGAAATATAAATTAAATTATTTCATATCCAAGCATCCATTGATAGTTTTATTATTAAATTATAATTGTTATTTTTAATGTCCCTAAATAATTTTGGGATTGCCTTTTAATTTTTTCATATCTCCAATTTATATTTATTATAATAAAAATACCTAGTTTTATGTGAAAACTATTGCTAGGATTGATTCCTTCTACTAATTTTTTGATATATAATTTGATATTATTATTGATTATTCCTTGTTTTTTACATCTCAATTTATACATTAAATTATTCCATTTTATTGAGGAGCCACAAAATGATTTGAGAGTATTTTTTCCATTTTTGGATTCCAAATTGAGAATTATCATATAATATATCATATCATATATCATTACAGTTCACATTTTAAATATATTACTTTACTTTTCTAACTAATTATAAACACCAAATCCAATAAATTGTAATTATTATTTTATAACACATAATAATTTGAACCTCTATAATTTCGTAAATAAATTGGTCCAGACATATCCACATATTACTACATTAAAACGTATTTTTTACCTAATTTCTAGACCTCCATATCATCATGATTCTTTTCCATAACTATTCTCTTAATATAGTTTCATTATTATAATATCATTGATATTATGAAACAATGGAAATTCCATATAAGAATTTTATCTCATATGTTACATATATTTATGATTTAATAATTTTTCATCCATCATTAAAAAAACATTTATATATAAACATTGATACAGGTTTCCTCTTTTCCTTATATCAATGATTAAATCAGTTCCATATCTTATTTTTTAGGTAAAACTAAAATTTTATTAATGTATGAATTTTTGGGGGAAGAATACATTCACTTATAGGTGACTAGAGTTAATGTGGTGAAATATATGAAGTGAATCATCTCAAGACACATAAATAAATAGTGGTTTATCAATAGTATTGTTTTATGATGCTTAAAAACATCGCCAATAATATTTTCCAACACATTTTACTAGATATGATCAATTATATGATTTTATTATATAAATATATATATTGAATATCTAATAATATGTAAATATGAATTCTTTAATTTTGAATAAAGTTATAGTATTCTTATATGATATTATAAAAATGATCAAGATCAAATTAGATCCGTTTTTTCATTCTATCCCAAATAAAGAAAACATAATTCCATGTGAATAATTTTATAATTATTCATAGAAATTACCAAGAAATTCATATGACTATATTATGTTTGGAGTTTAATTCACTAATTATGGTTTCCTCATATCTTCAATTAATTAAGAAAATGTTTTTATTATAGTGGTTGGTATGAATGAAGATAAAAAGATGACATACACTAAGTAAATTAGATCTTAATACATTGACATAAAACACAGAACTCTTCTTTAAATATTTACATCTAATAACATATTTGTAGTTTCCTTTTATTTTTTTCACACAATCTTCACCAAACCATAAAATAAAATCATCTTTATGCTCTATATTTTTTTGAAATTTTTTATTTCCATTCATATGGGATAGAAATTGACTATCAATGATCAATAAACAATTAATATTACATGATTTAAGAAACAATTCCCAAAAAAATCTTCTCAAACCATTGAAGTTCTCATAAAAGTCGTTCTTTTGGTGGTGGAAGTAGTATTTTCATGACATTATCTATCATAAGACATGATATCATATTTCTTATGCACAAAATTCAATTTTTTCAATAATAAATTATAATTTAGACTCAATTTTTAAACCACTTTGGGAAATATGTTTCTTGTAAACATTGATGAATTCCCTGATATTATTGATGAAAATTGAAATTTGTAACTATAGTTTACACAGTTATAGCAATAGTCATTTCAAAAATGGTTCATTTGAGAAGTTGTAATGTTAAACATCTATTTTTTTATAAATCTCCAAATACCATTATTTAATTGGATATGGATCTTAATTTTATTTAATATAAACTATTTTATCATAAAAGAAACCTAATTTAGTGTTTTTATTATGTCTTCATTGATGAATCCACCACCATTTAGGGTTTCCAAGATTCAACATTATTATTTGGTATAGTAGGATAATTATTTTTCATATGTACAATGTTTTCTTGAATTACCATAACCGAAATCTATTTTTTCATTTATGTGATATATTTAATGATAGAATAATCCAACTATATTTCATAAAGATTCTCCCTCATTTTTTTATGCATATCATTGAATAATATTACAATTTTTTTAATTTTCAGAGACATACATAGAGTGTGGATTTAAATTTTATTATCTAATATTCCATTAGAATTACCATGTATATATTCAAGGTTTGAAAAAATATTTTAATTTTATTTCACTAATATGCTCACACTATAAATGAAATAGAAATTATATTGAATCATAAGATTCAAATATACAATATTTATAAAAAAAATTATTTATATAATCTATAAATTTTTCTTTATCTTTTAATCTGCCAATACCCTTTTGTTAATACAGCATATAACTATTTTGATCTTTGACTACTAACATGAATTTAATTCTATGATCAATTTATAAATATTTCTCCTAACTGTTTGCTTTCAGGTTTAAATATTATATTTATGACTCTTTTCTCAATTTGGCCACCCTCACAAATTTTTTCATTTTTTGGATAATTAGTGATAAAAAATATTGCAATTTATAATATCAACTGTCATTAATTAGAAACTCATCAAAAGTACATCATATGGGTGGGGAAATTACTATTTTATGATATTCTATTTAAATAAATCCTTATCAATTTTTTATTTAGAAAGGATATATTTGAGAAATTATAACACCCTTAAACCCACTCAACCATATTCAGTGTTAAAAACATTATCTATTCATTATGGATTTGGTAGAAAAACGAAAACCACATTTTTATTCCTTGAAAATTTTCTATTTCCTTGAAAAAAAATCTGGATCACAAACATACCTAGTTACCTTTTAAGATTATTGTTTTATATAATTATGTTAGGATCTTACACAAAAATACACATTTCATCAATTGATTTTTTTTCCACTATTTCTTACTTAACTTATCTCAGATCACATCTTTAACAAGTCCTATAAAATTCATCAAATTTGAAACAATTATAGATATAATTCATCTAAAATAAATATTCCTAAATTCAGAAAATATAGAAAATAATAATAGTGATATTAAATTCTCAGAAAGGGTAAACATATACATTAGTAAGTTACTGTCATCAGTGATCAAAAGATGAGAATAAGAGTTTTATGAAATAGAAATAGTGAATTAGTATAGCATAATATAATTTATACCAATAATCATTTATAAAAACAATGATACATGGAAACAATATTTAACACAAGAAAATAGTTATATATATCAACAATAATGAGCCTTTTAAAAACAATCTATGAGTGAATGATCCATTAAAAATCATATAAGGCATTAAGAAAACATATTTGTATCTTGGAACATTATCTTTATACATCATCTTCACAAATTTCATAAATAATAGGATCTTGGTTAAATATATATGAGATAACCCCTCGGTCGACTCTCTCCCTCTTTCCTTTAAAGAAAATTAAAACTTCCCAATGCATGAGAGAGCTATATAAGGCTCACCCAATATATAAGCTGAATATGGCTCACCCATCAAAATGAAATATTTCAGTGTCACCCGTTATAATCAATAATTTCATTATTTTTTAGAATTATATAACTCATGGAAGATTTCATTTTCATATTCTCTATTTTAGCAGCATTATACAGTCCTCCATAACATCATTTTTGAGAAAAAAATTGGTTTCATGATAATATCATAAAAATAATCATTTTAAGAAATCATGTGAATACAGATATGTGGTATCATAACATCATCATTTCATTGATGTAGATGAATCATTATAACATGTACACTTATATGTAAATACCTTTAAAAAATTTAGTCATTTCTTTCAAAAGGATGTAGAATACATTTATTATTGGTAAATTTTTATAAAAAATTGTCAAATATTTCACCAAAATTTTATTTGAATATAGAAATGGAAAATGGTAAAGAATTATTTAAATAAAATAGTGGTAATGATGGTGGGAAAATCCATTCCTATCAAAAATATAAAAAATAAATATTATTTTCAAACATTTTTTAATAGATTAAAAATTAAACTATGCTAAAAATATTAATAAATTCACTTTTAAAAATTTTAAAATATGAAAAGATCATGGGAAATAGAATTATGAAATAATTTATGTTTAGAAATGAACATTCTTGAAATAAGATAACAAAAATAGGGTAAAAGTTTGGTTAAAATTATTTAATTCCATTTGAAAATGTTTTTAATGAAAACCCAATAAAAAGAATTTCAAACAAAAACCCTTCAAAAAAATAACATAAAAAGAAACATAATATTTCATTGGAATAAAAAGATTCATTATATTATATTTCCAGAGTTATTATAAACACACTATGAATTATTATAATGACATCAATCAAAACATGTCTTAAATAATGACGTTTGAGATGGGAAACCTTGGAAACATGTGTAATGTTTCATTAAAAAGTATAATGAATGACGGAACATAACAACATTCTAAAAAATCATAATTTAAATGAAATAATATTTTTAGAAATTCATTGGGTAGTAACAACAAAAAATAAAATAAATCATGGTTCATAATATTAAATATAGCTCAATGAATATAAATATAACCCTTGAAAAAAATCACCCTTTAAAACATTTGAATCAGTATCTCATGAAAGAGGGAAAATAAATGGAACTGTAAAAATAATGATCAAAGAGTCATTAATTATATAATTACATAATATGATTCATAGACACATTATAAAATTCAGTATGTTAATGTTATAAAACATTTCTCAAAGAAACAATATTAAAATGAATAATCCTTTAAATATCATATCATTTATGTTATAGTAAATCAATGATGTTATTTTTTGTAAAAATTTATTAAACTAATAAAAAAGTGGAAAGAAAATAAAATAAAATATAAGTTCATTTCATAGATAATATTATAATTAGATAGCCAATTTATTATAAGTATATCCCAATAAATTGAAATTGAGTTATAAAACCCCATACATTGAGTCCAAACATGCTATGTAAATTCATTAACTTATGTATAATAAATTTATTTTAATGATTACTGTGATATCTTTTTTTCTCTTGGGGTCATGAAATTACTTCCCAATGATAAGTGACCCATAACTAGAGAATAGATTATTTTATATATTATTTAAAATTAACATACCAAGATATAATATTTTTTTATTAATAGTAAGTCATTCAATAAAATATCATTTAATATAATATTTAAATATAGTGATTTTTGACACTACACATATAGTTCAAATTTAATAACCTCAAGATAATAATGTAATTAAAATATATCATTTTAAAAAACCCCTAAAATGTTAAAATTAAATAAAAAATCCTTTGACACTTTAAATCACCAAATAAATAATAATTTTTTAGTTTTTAAAATCATTTACGTCATTTTTTTACTACTTTTATAAGAACTATTTCAGCATTGCATAAAAATTTAACTTAATTATTTCATCACTAAGAAAATAAAATGAAAAAATAATCCATATTGGAAATATCCATTTATAAATGAAAATAAGTTGTTTTTATACATGTAACATAATATTATTGACAATAAAATAAAGTGGACAATATTTTTCATGTTATGCATTACTTAAAATAATTTAAATTTTATAACCAAACAAAAGTGGAATAAAATTTCCTAATTTCTAAAAAATTAATGGAGATGAAAGAAAAATACTTATACATGAAAATAAATTCATGTGTTTGGTATATTGTTTCAACTTATCTGGTTAATTTTTATGTTAATTGGTATATTTAACCTTTCTAAGGTGAGAAATATTTCTTATGGTTACTATTCGTAATGAAAAAAAATTATGAGGGGTTAGTTACCAAATTTGAACCTTTTGGTTTAAAATATTGACTAGATTTTAAAATATTTAATTTCATGAAGTGGGTTGACTCAATTTTTATATGAATGTATAAACCAAAATGAAAAAATGTTTTTTGTAAAATGTGTTTTAAACTGAAAACTAAACTTATAACAAAATAAAATATAAATAAGATTAAAATTTATTTAATTTTAATAATTTAAGATAAAATAAACATATTTAATTTTTTATAAAATTCAACAAATAATTATACCTTTCAATGAAATGAAATTATAGTTGTACAAAAATGATATTTTTCACTATTCACTGAAAAATAAATCTTATTAGAGAAATACCAAAATCTAAAAATAATAATTTTGATATGAATATTCCAAATTTCATTTCATTTTTTTACATAAAATTTATAAAAATTCCTTAAATAAATTACAACATTTTCTTAATAAAATAAAATAAAAGCATTTTTAAAAAAATAGTTATGAAGCATAAAATTACTTTATTGATGATTGAGTACTTATTTCTTATGCACTAACAAATAAATATTCAATATATATAACATTTTATTAATATTTTTTATAATATAGTTATTATTATTCATAACTACCAATTTAAAATCTGGGATATAATGCCCACCTTAAATAATAATATTTTTATAATAGATCACAATTTTCGTAATGATCAATATTGTATTTTAGGAAATATAACAAACCATCATTTATTTTAAAATCACAAGTTATTACATTCGACCATTAAATTAGTAATTTGTTTCCTCATAATTTTAACTTGATCATGGTAAAAAAATATTTTACATTTGAAAATACCTTCTTTAAGAACCCAAATCATAAAAAGGGTTAATTAAAAATCCATTTTAAAAGATAGAAAAATAAATAAGAAATTTATTTTGAATAAAGTATAACATGGATTATAAATATGAAAAATGTATTTGGAAGTGAATATATAGACATTGGAGATAATTTAAATTCCCCAATAGTTAGGGATGGTGATAGAGAAAATTAATCTCAAGAAATAGAGTGATCATTAGAATGTCAATGGCAACAAAATAAAAAAATAGTGAGTAGATGTAACACCCCAGGTTAATAAAGAATATGAAATTTTTATATATATCCCTATTTGTGAATAAAATGTCAATATTAATGGAACGCTATGCTCGATGGCTTACCCAATATGCAACAACGAGTTCCTTTGAAATCTTATGTTGCACTCTAATAATAAAATAATATTATTTTAAATGATAGTTAACGCCTAGCCATTGTATTGACAGGAATGAATAAAAATAACTAAAATATTATTATATATGTTTGTTAAATGTTTTAACTTTTATCCAATAAATTTTATAGGCCTAAAATACAAATGAATCCCATCTTAAGCATTGAATACACTAGTATTTTTGAAAGATTGTTTTACTACCTTTTGATGGAAAACAATTTTTTTTAAATCACAATTTTGACAATTTAATAAGCTATATTTTTTAAAATAAACATATTATTTATTATTGGGACATTGAAATTTACCTTGGGTTAATTTTTGTTATTTTTCCGAAAAAGTTCAATTTTTAATGAATACTGAAAAATGTTGTATTTTATTTCAAAACCTCTTTTTAATATAATTTATTTATATGATTAGATTATCTTTTGAATTGGTTTTCAAGTGAAATTAGAATATATTTTTACCATTTAATCCAATAGTGGTCGATGGAATTAATTTCACTTTGAAATCGGACATAAACTAGTATCAATCTTTTGATACATTTTGTTTCATAAAAACACGTTATTTGTCTTGACAGCGGGAATTAATTATTAAATTAATTAATGCAACTTATATGTTTTTTATTTTTTAAAATAGACATCATTTTTGAATTCCAAATATCGAATATATCTTAGGGTGAATTTTTGGTAATTTTCTGAAAAACTTCAATTTTTTATGAATAGTGAAACCACTAAGTGGTACTTATAAAAACTGATTTCCCGTTTAAATGAAATTTTGCCACTATTGTGTTTTGAATTTTGAAAATCCGACATACATGGTTATCATTAAGAAGTAAAATGTGGTTCAATGGGTTTAAAATAATTTTTTGGTGAATAGTAACTTATTAAGTTTTTAATCGCAGTTAGAGGTAATTAGTGTAGTTTAAGGTAAGAATAATGTTTTAATAAAATGAAATGACCTAGACACATGTCCTACCCACATTGGATGTGTCATGGCCGACCAATAAAATCCATGAGTCAACTTGGGGACCCCATGGAGCCACTTTGGTTGGAAAATGACATAAATACCTTTTTATTTAATGATAAAGTAAAAATGACACAAACATGAGATGTTTTACTAAAACAATTTTTACATGGGGTTATACAAGTCAGAGTTTTTACTATAAATAGTAATTGGAAAGCTAAAAAGATTTCCTATATCATAGAATCTTTTTTTAATTTTTGGACATTAAATAAATTAAATTACTTATGACATCATGATGATGCAGCGATGACCTCATTATTTAACGATTTAAATAAAATGGAAAGATAATGTAATATCTAAGACCTACACATGTCCAAAACCTGTTTTATGGGTTGATTTCAAACCCTTATCACCTTATCCATGAATTATATCAATGTGGGACCTTTTAAATCCGAAACTCATTTTCAAATAAAGTAACATTTGCTTACTTTCCAAGAGTGCCCCTCCTCTCCTCTTATAAAAGTCCCCCAACTCTACCTCCTTACCCACACCTCTCAAGCCTTTTTCTCGGCCAACCTATGCCCATTTCTTCTCTCCACATCCTTTTATAACTCCTTGAAGCCTCACTTTGGGCATAATTCTTTCCAATGAAGCCTTTGAGCTCAAATCAAAGGAACTTACCTGATTTAAAGGAAATGTCTTCACTTGTGTCCTTTTGTTTTATTGTTCTTCTTCAACCCCATAAAATCTTTTTATTCATGTATTTTGTAACAAATCCAGTATCTTCAATATACTAGTATGTTGTTATAATAATTATTCGAGCTACACTTACACACACCTACATCTAGTGGTTAATGAACATACTATTTCCGTGGATGGCGAATTCCTGCCTCCCGAAACGATGATTATTCAACATTCTTCTAACACCTTCAAAGGTGGCCATTAAGATGACACTATATTTATATATGATATCTAAGATGTTTATGTTTTACTTAAGCTTCTGTATTTTTCATTTATGGAATACCATTATGGTTTCCATTATGGGTAAACGCGATATCTTCATTTAAGGACGTGCGGACTACCGCCCCCTCAAAGTGATTTGATTCGTTAATACCATATGTGGTACATATAAAGGATATATTTAATGATATTATATATGACACCATACTGGAATTAAAATACTATTATGTATCATTATGTTTTAATTCCATTAAATATTAAATAGAAATGGAAGTAGCGTTCATGCGTACGTACGGCTTACCGTCTCCATGAACGGTGCATTTCATTTCTTAACTCTAAATGTTATGTAATATTATAAATGCATGAATATTCTGGATATATATGATATATATGATATCTACATCATGAATAAAACTCTGGATATAATGAACCTTTGACCACATGAACAACATGTAATTGTAAGAATTCCACTTTCGACTTAAGAACCAAATATCGACAAAACAAACATTATTAACTTAAATGATTACATAATGTTTATGACATGGTAATAAGTGATATAAAAGTAATAATGAACTTGAAAAAGGTTTTTAAGGAAGTATAAATTATCTCAAGTTTATTATTCAGGAGATTAAAGAACGATCGATTCAAGTCGGACCCGAGGTAAGGGATCCTACTCCTCTCTTTTTTTTAAGTACACTCTTTTATGTCATTCCTTTTAAAGCTCATCTTTCTTGTTATTGAGATGTTCTTTTATATTACTCTTACTGTAATTTTTATGTTCATGTGATTATAGACTGTATTATCTCTCATTAATCCATTTTGGATGTTTTGAGTGGCGCCGTTAGGCTGCCGAATTTTCGTAAGAGATCTAACCTCTCTGTTTCTTTTTAAGTACTCTCCTTTATGTCACTTCTTTTAAGCTCCTCTTTGTTATGTTGGGGGATGTTCTTTTATATTACTCTTTCTATAAACATTATGTTAATATGATGATATATCCTATTTTATCTCATCAATCCATTTTTTTATGTTTTATGTGGCGTCGTTAGGCTGCCGAGTTTTCGTAAGGTATTTTTCATCTCACTTTTATTCACATGAGAATAATGCTACATTTGCCACAATTTCCTTTGAGTGGTGTATGTAATGCTTATTATTCTAATCTTTGTGTAATATACTTTCTTTTATGAGTATTTACATCAATGATGTATTTTCCTTCTTTCATGGGGTGTATGTTTTGAAAGATACCCAAATCGGTAAGGGAACCTTTCACCATCCTATTTTTTAAAAGACTTCTTTTGTTGGGTCTTTTAATTTACATATTGTTATGTTGGGATATGTTCTCATATATCCTTATTGATGTAAATTGTATGTCCAAGTGATGAGATACACTTTTTATCTCTCATCGACTAATTTTGATGTGACGCCGTTAGGATGTCAAGGGAACTTCTTAACCCAATTTCAATTTCTTTGGGTTCAACATGTAGTTATTGAATATGTCATCCTTTGAATATGTGTGAATGAACTTTGATTATTTTACACTTAATATCCACTTATATTTGGTGTATTTGTTTGTGAAAAATAATTATGTAATTGATTTATCCTTAAACCAAGGATACCGTCTTTGTATGGGACTTCGTCTCAATCTCCTTTCATTGAGGCATATTTTGTTTTATACACAACCTTCTTTTATACGGTGTATAAACCCATTTGACTTTTACGTTTATTCAAAAGGAATCTTTTTTATACGAAGAATTTACTAAACGACAAAAGGGAATGTTTTTGTCATACGTATGTGGCGACAATGACATCTCCACCGTCGTGACCATTATTTGAGTTTCGGCTTCCTCTACAAGCCATACATTTTTTAAAAAAAGAAAAATAAATACCATGTTTTACTTTTCTTTTATTTTGGTATTGAAAATGGTTTTCATAATATTTGTATATCAATGTGTGGTATTGATATCTTGTGATTGAAAGGTGGAAATGTTATGTTTCCTTTATGCATGTTTTATGTGATACGATTATGTTGAGGTTCTTGGGTATTATTATGAAGACGGGTGGTTCTGTGATAGACTAAGGGCGGGTGAGCCCGATATAGCTCTCCAATGATTTGGGTAACACGAAGGAGTGAAACGTTAAGGTTTCTCCGAAGAGATTTATGGAATATACTGTGGTGGGTATTCCAAATGTAACCAAGAGTGACACTACCTATGTAAGAATGTTATGAATGCCTCAATTTACCTTTTATGTCTTATGATTTCTATGATTTATTCATGATTTGATGAGATATGTTAAAGTGCCTATGTTTTATAGGTAAAGTATGATTTCATTCATATGTATATATGAACTCATGTTTCCTATCCATATTTTTATAACCCTTACTGAGTTTTTTATGCTCATCCAAAGTTTTTGAAATGTTTTTCACTGGTCAAGGGAAAGGTACATGATGTGATGAGAGTGTCAAGGATGTGTCAAGAAAGAATCCGTGTTTTATTTTAAATATGATTCCATTGATAAGAAGAATGAATATTATCTTTTATGTAACCGCTTTGTTTAAATGTGGAATTTAATGAAAGTTTCATGATCTAATTCTCAAAAACTCTAAACCTAAAAAGATCCTCAATGTGTAATCTTGTAATAACTCAAGATTAAGTAAGGTTTAAGTCTGGGGCCTTATAGTTGGAATCAGAGGCCGGTTAGACAACTTTAGGGATTAGGAGTTCTTGTGAGACACATGATTAGTCCCTATATCTATTATTTCAGTTAAATCCATGTTTTATAAAAAAAATTTCAGGTCAAGTAAAGTCGGTTACGAATGGAAGGAGAAGGATCTAAAACGACATTCATATCTCTTCCTGATGACACGCTTGCAATAATTATTACAAAGTCATCTTCGGATGATTGTGAAACTTTTTCTAGCATACAACTCACTTGCAAGCAGTTGTTTGAGATATCAAGCACCTCCACTATACCTTGTTATCATCGTTGATCATGGGTTGTTTTTAGAAAAATAATATTTTCAAAATATTCTCATATTTTCAAGAAAGGTAAATATTATCAATGTATTTTCAAATATTTTACCTTATCACAAAAATTTGAAGCATATTATGATTTTAAAAATGGTGCTGAGGAAGGAGACCCTTGCGCAACCTATTTATATTTGCTTTTAAAATATAGTCTCACATCACATACTTAGGGTATTTTAAAAGGCCCAATAATAGAATTTTTCAACTCAATTTTAGTCCGACTATTTTATAGAAATCATGTTTTATCATATGTTTTAGAATTATATGTCATACATGATTATTTTGCAAAACTGTTTTTCTGTGAACACCCATATGACCCATGTTATACGAGGTTTATTTTGATGGAGGAAGAAAATGATTTTGAAGGATCTCTAAATCATTGTTGTAATGCATGGGAATTCTACATACGTGAGCAAGATGACGATGAAACCGAGTGGACACCATGATCAAGGTATGATGTTATTCATTTTGGGAATCGTTTTTTTATCTTATGGTGGTGAAATAAGACTTCAAGAATTAAGATGTTGATATCATAATGAATTCGGATGAAAATTAAAGGTATAAGGAAACGATTGAGGTTAAAACATGGTAGGGTTATTTTTGGAGTTTTATAAAAAGGACAAAACGCAGACCGTGTGACAACATGTCACGTTGGACAAAGCTGTGGGATTCGAACCCACAACCAAAGTGCGACTGATATTTATCGCCTACCACTAGACTACGTGAAGTCCCTGGTTAGTTTGACTGATTATTTTTAGTTTGATGATTTTATGAATTAAGAGTAAGTTGATTTTGGGTTATCTATGGATATTTATTAACCTATCATGGAGGATATGTGATTAGGTTAATTAATTTTCAATACGAGACATTAAGGGCAACTGATATTGTTTGGAGATAAATGTTACAATTTAACTTGGAAGACTATTGAATAAATCCTTCAAATATTTGGGTTTCAATCATAGTTTGGTTTAGTTTGACGTATTTTTATGTAATAATTGTTTATAGAATGGTCCTCGTTGAACTTTGGGTTTTGTTCGACAAATTTTGGAGATTAAGAATAGATTTCTTTTTATAAAGGGTTATCTTTTTCTAGATTATCTGATCCTGTACTAACCTTTTTGGTTTTGGTTTTGGTTAGAGTATAAAGACATGGGAAGTTTATAGTTCTCTATTGTGGATTAGGTGATTCTCTAGAAATTGATTACAGTACTCTTAATGTGAACAAGTCTTCCTAAATACTCGTCGTTTGGAGAAAATATGAGTTTGTGTAAGGAATCTAATAAAAGTTGAAAGTCAACATGATAAGTGATTATGTTTCCTTATGAATAAATTCTTCAATAAAAAGTAACTTAAAACAAAAATGTTGTCTATTAACTTTTCCTACTGGGGAATCGAATACCGTTTAACCCATCACAAGTTTGTGATTTTCTTGTTGTTAACTTTCACCTAAACATGTTTTCTATCACTCTCCATCAGAACATGACCCTATGTTTTCTCCTCCATGTCCATATTTTTCTACATGGAATCCTTTTATGGGTTAACTCGGGTGACCTTTGTACTTATCTTTCTTTATTTTAAAGTGATTGTTTTACCGACTCTTGTTCCGATGTGGGACGTTCAAGGATGTTTCCAAGCTCAATTTTAAAATTGCGAGGACGCAATTCCCAAAAGGGGGAAAGGATGTAACACCCCAGGTTAATAAAGAATATGAAATTTTTATATTTATCCCTATTTGTGAATAAAATTTCAATATTAATGGAATGTTATGCTCGATGGCTTACCCAATATGCAACAACGAGTTCCTTTGAAATCTTACGGTGCACTCTAATAATAAAATAATATTATTTTAAATGGTAGTTAACGCCTAGCCGTTGTATTGACAGGAATGAATAGAAATAACTAAAATATTATTATATATGTTTGTTAAATGTTTTTACTTTTATCCAATAAATTTTAGAGGCTTAAAATACAAATCAATCCCATCTTAAGCATTTAATACACTAGTATTTTTAAAAGATTTATTTACTACCTTTTGATGGCAAACCATTTTTTTAAATCAATCTTTTGACAATTTTATAAGCTATATTTTTCAAAATAATCATATTATTTATGATTGGGACATTGAAATTTACCTTGGGTTAATTTTTGGTATTTTTCCGAAAAAGATCAATTGTTAATGAATAGTGAAAATTGTTGTATTTTAATTCACAACTTCTTTTTAATCTAATTTATTTATATGATTAGATTATCTTTTGAATTGGTTTTAAAGTGAAATTAGAATATATTTTTACCATTTAATCCAATAGTGCTCGATGGAATTATTTTCACTTTGAAATCGGACTTAAACTAGTGTCAATCTTTTGATACATTTTGTTTCATAAAAACACGCTATTTGTTTTGATAGTGGGAGTTAATTATTAAATTAATTAATGCAACTTATATGTTTTGAATTTTTTAAAATAGAAATCATTTATGAATTCAGAATATCGAATATAGCTTAGGGTGAATTTTTGGTAATTTTCTGAAAAACATTAATTTTTGATGAATAGTGAAACCACTAAGTGGTACATATAAAAACTGATTTTCCGTTTAAATGAAATTTTGCCACCTTTGTGTTTTGAATTTTGAAAATCCGACATACATGGTTATCATTAAGAAGTTAAATGTGGTTCATTGGGATTAAAATAATTTTTTGGTGAATAGTAACTTATTAAGTTTTTAGTCGCGATTAGAGGTAATTAGTGTAGTTTAAGGTAAGAATAATGTTTTAATAAAATTAGATGACCTAGACATATGTCCTACCATCATTGGATGTGTCATGGCCGACCCAGACAATCCATGGGTCAACTTGGGGACCCCATGGAGCCACTTTGGTTGGAAAATGACATAAATACCTTTTTATTTAATGATAAAGTAAAAATGACACAAACATGAGATGTTTTACTAAAACAATTATTACATGGGGTTATACAAGTCAGATTTTTGACTATAAATAGGCATTGGAAATATCAAAATATTTCCTATATCATAGTATTTTTGTTTTAATTTTTAGACATTAAATAAATTAAATGACTTATGGCATCATGATGATGCAGCGATGACATCATTATTTAACGATTTAAATAAAATAGAAAGATAATGTAATATCTAAGACCTAAACATGTCCAAAACCTATTAGATGGGTGGATTTCTAACCCTTATCACCTTATCCACGAATTATATCAATGTGGGACCTTTTAAATCTGAAACTCATTTTCAAATAAAGTAACAGTTGCTTACTTTCAAAGAGTACCCCTCCTCTCCACTTTTAAAAGGCCCCCACCTCTACCTGCATACCCACACCTCTCAAGCCTTCGGCTCGGCCAACCTCTACCCATTTCATCTCTCCAGATCCCTCTATAACTCCTTGAATCCTCACTTTGGGCAGAATCCTTTCCAAGGAAGCCTTTGAGCTCAAATCAAAAGAAGTTACCTGATTTAAAGGTAATGTCTTCACTTGTGACCTTTTGTTTTATTTTGCTTCTCCAACCCCCTAAAATATTTTTATTCATTTATTTTGTAACAAATCCAGTATCATCAGTATACTAGTATGTTGTTATAAGTATTATTCGAGCTACACTTACACACACCTTCTTCTAGTGGTTAAAGAACATACTGTTTCCGTGGTTGGCGGATTTCTGCCTCCGGAAACGATGATGGTTCAACATTCTTCTAACACCTTCAAAGGTGTCCATTAAGATGACAATATGTTTATATCTGATATATAATATGGTTATGTTTTACTTAAGCTTCTGTATTTTTCATTTATGGCATACCTTTATGGTTTCCATTATGGGTAAACACGATATCTTCATTTAAGGAAGTGCGGACTATCGCCCCCTCAAAGTGATTTGATTCGTTAATACCATATGTGGTACGTATAAAGGATATATTTAATGATATTATATATGATATCATATTGGTATTAAATACTATTATGTATCATTATGTTTTAATTCCATTAAATATGAAATAGAAATGGAAGTAGCGTTCATGCGTACGTACGACTTACCGTCTCCATGAACGGTGCATTTCATTTCATAACTCCAAATGTTATGTAATATTATAAATGCATGAATATACTGGATATATATGATATATGTGATATCTACATCATGAATAAAACTCTGGATATAATGAACCTTTGACCACACGAACAACATGTAATTGTAAGAAGTCCACTTTCGACTTAAGAACCAAATATCGACAAAACAAACATTATTAACTTAAATGATTACATAATGTTTATGACATGGTAATAAGTGATATAAAAGGAATAATGAACTTGAAAAATATTCTTAAGGAAGTAGAAATTAACTCATGTTTATTATTCAGGAGATTACAGAACGATCGAGTCAAGTCGGACCCGAGGTAAGGGATCCTACTCCTCTCTTTCTTTTTAAGTACACTCTGTTATGTCATTTATTTTGATGCTCATCTTTCTTGTTATTGAGATGTTATTTTATATTACTCTTACTGTAATTTTTATGTTCATGTGATGATAGACCTTATTCTCTCTCATCAATCCATTTTGGAAGTTTTGAGTGGTGCCGTTAGGCTGCCAAATTTTCGTAAGAGATATAACCTCTCTCTTTCTTTTTAAGTACTCCCCTTTATGTCACTTCTTTTAAGCTCCTATTTGTTATGTTGGGGGATGTTCTTTTATATTCATCTTTCTATAAACATTATGTTAATATGATTAGATACCCTATTTTATCTTATCAATCCATTCTTGTAAGTTTTATGTGGCGCCGTTAGGCTGCCGAGTTTTCGTAAGAGATTTTTCATCTCACTTTTATTCCCGTGAGATTTATGCAACATTTGCCACAATTTCCTTTGAGTGGTCTATTTACTGCCCATTATTCTACTCTTATTGTAATATACTTCCGTTTATGAGTATTTACATCAATGATGTATTTTCCTTCTTTCATGGGGTGTATGTTTTGAAAGATACCCAAGTCGGTAAGGGAACCTTTCACCCTCCTCTTTTTAAAAGACTTCTTTTGTTGGGTCTTTTAATTTACATATTGTTATGTTGGGATATGTTCTCATATATCCTTATTGATTTAAAATTTATGTCCAAGTGATGAGATAAACTTTTTATCTCTCATCAACTCATTTTGATGTGACGTCGTTAGGCTGTCAAGGGAACTTCTTAACCCAATTTTGATTTCTTTGTGTTCAACATGTAGTTATTGAATATGTCATCCATTGAATATGTGTAAATGACCTTTGATTATTTTACACTTAATATCCACTTATATTTGGTGTATTCGTTTGTCACACATAATTATGTAATTGATTTATCCTTAAACAAAGGATATCGTCTTTGTATGGGACTTCGTCTCAATCTCCTTTCATTGAGGCATATTTTGTTTTATACACAACCATCTTTTATACGGTGTATAAAACCCATTGACTTTTATTTTTATTAAAAAGGAATCTTTTTTATACGAAGCATTTACTAAACGAAAAAAGGAAATGTTTTTGTCGTACGTATGCGGCGACAACGACTTCTCCGCTGTCGTGACCATTATTTGAGTTTCGGCTTCCTCTACAAGCCATACCATTTTTTTTAGAAGAAAAATAAATACCATGTTTTACTTTTCTTTTATTTTGGTATTGAAAATGGTTTTCATAATATTTTTATATCAATGTGTGGTATTGATATCTTGTGATTGAAAGGTGGAAATGTTATGTTTCCTTTATGCATGTTTTATGTGATACGATTATGTTGAGGTTCTTGGGCATTATTATGAAGACGGGTGGTTCCATGATAGACTAAGGGCGGGTGAGCCCGATATAGCTCTCCAATGCATTGGGTAACTCGAAGGAGTGAAATGTTAAGGTTTATCCGAAGAGATTTAGGGAATATACTGTGGTGGGTATTCCAAACGTAACCAAGAGGGTTACTCCCTACGTAAGAATGTTATGAATGCCTCAAGTTACCTTTTATTTCTTATGATTTCTATGATTTATTCATGATTTTATGAGGTATGTTAAAGTGCCTATGTTTTATGGGTAAATTATGATTTCATTCTTATGTATATATGAACTCATGTTTCCTTTCCATATTTTTATAACCCTTACTGAGCTTTTTATGCTCATCCCAAGTTTTTGAAATGTTTTTCATAGGTCAAGGGAAAGGTAAATGATGTGATGATAGTGTCAAGGATGTGTCAAGAAAGAATCTATGTTTTATTTTAAATATTTTTCCGTTGATGGGAAGAATGAATATTGTCTTTTATCAATATTTTTAAATGTTCTGTTGATTATTAAAACACCATTATACACCATTTTTTCTAACAAATGTGATGTTAAAGCATCACTCATGCATACGTACAGATTATCATCTCCACAGAGTGATAGAGTTATATTATCTTAAATATATTTTATGGATTGTTATTATGATAGTATTATTGTTTATATATGGTAGTTATGAAATAATTACACTTCTTTATTTTTAATAAAACATATACTTTCTTACATTCCAATCCATTGAAACACAATAATGTCCTTTATGTGTGCGTGTGGACTATCACCTCCCTGAAGTGATGTGACCCATTTTTCATTTCTATTTTAAATTTATGTTACTAATGATATATTTAATGATTAGATATTATATATGTAACATGGTAATAATTATGGAAAGGTGAATTACTATTTACCTCTCTTTTATTACATCTCTTGAAATATGAAAAGATTGTTCATACGGCCTACCTTCCCCATGAATGATGTAATTAATTTTTATATCTATAACTAGATGTATGAAAATAAATATGTATATAATAAATATATATGGAATTTATATCATTAATAATATTTTATAGGTTATAAAACCAATATAAATTAATAAGGGTCAGAACTACTGAACTGAAGTTATCACGAATAAACGAAGCAATACACACCCAAGAATAAAATATTTGTTGATTAAATGTGGGTTAACATGTTATAAAGGAATCATATGTGACATTATAAGAAATAAAATGAATCCTATATTGAATTCTAAAAAATAATATATTATACTAGAATTTAGAGTGCATTTGAAGCAAGGAGAACGGGAGGTAAGGGATATTTGTCTCACTTTTATTTCTATGGTATGCATTCCTTATATACCACTTATTTATTTTGTGTGGTGTATATAGATTCCATGAAGTTATTTTATGATTACTATCATATAAAAATTGGTATTTATATATCTATCTAGGATAATTTTGTTCATTTGACTTACAATTCAAATGTTTCCAATGCGGTAAGGGTTATATTTCACAATCCCTTTAAAAATGAAATTTATTTACATTTATTTCTAAATATGTGAAGATTTATCTTCCATATACATAAACTCTAATATCATTATTAAAAAATATATATTACACTATGATTATATTATTTCATTTTTACCCAATTTTTAAATTTTTTTGAAAATTCTTTTTAAAAGAATCATTTTGTTATTTTCTGAACAATGCACTTTCTGACTTTTTCCAAAAAATTATATAATATACATTTTTTTACTTATATTAACTAAACTAATTTTAACTCCATCATGACTAATTATTTATTTGAATCTTACTTTCTATTCTTAAATAGAATATTCCAAAATAATTATTTTACAATTGTATATCATTTAAAAGAAATTATTTTAAAAATTGAAAGGTAATTTTCTTCAAAAAATATTTCAAGTGATATTTCAAAATTTTATACAATATAAGATGTAATCCATTTATTTTATTTAATAATTTATGGTAATATGATATTGGTATACCATACATATTCTCTCTCTTGATGGATTCTCATTATAATTAAAAAAGTCATTATGCAACCAATTGTTTCTTTACTTCAAATATGTTGAATGGTTTAAGATCTTGTGAAACAAATATAAATGATTTTCATTTTGTGAATTGTGGTAATGATATATCCATATAATGAATATGGTAAATATGGATAAATCGTGATTTAAATATGTTATTCATGTACCTGATTTCATGTTCACAATTTTATGTATGGTTCTAGCTTTCATTTCCAAGACATTATGCATTAACCTAGAATTCAAGTCCACAATTTTATGTTTGTACCTAAATTTCATGTTCATATATTTATTATTCGACATGGTTTCATGCCCATAAGTTAATGTGAGGGCATTTTTTCACATCCTTAACTTAATGAGTGAATATGTTACTATTCATACATGCTCATAGAGTATTAATTTTTTGTGTATACCATAATTTCATGTCTTATGTAAATATTATGCCCTCATGGATCACATTATTTTATTTTTGTATGATTATTATCTTATTAAATCCCAAGATTTATAAATTTTCTTAAGATTATGATGCATGATATATTTTTTGTGGATTTAAAATATTAGTTACATGTTCTCACACTGTTATACTCATGTTATGGTTATGTAATCACTAATATGTCTATTGTTTATACCTAATTGAAATTTAAGCTCACACTTCATTATATTTTATTCCCCCATGTTATATGAAATGTTTTTATAATTTATATGTCTAATTAGGGTCCTAGATATGAAGAACTTAGATAGAGAGGATATATATCATTTATAAACAAACTATTTTTTTGTCCATATTTCCAAAGGCACATGACCCATACAAATCAAGAATGGATAGTTATGTAATATAAAAAATATTCACCCATTAATATATCATATGTATATATGAATAATTTTTGTAGATATAGTTATTATCATAGAATGGTTTTTTAACCATTACAAACCCAGATAATAAAACATTTGTGAGAACCAAATGGGATTATTCTAAGTATATGATAAAATCTTAAAGTGTTGGTAATGATCGTAAATGTACTAGTATTAACCTAAGGTTTTATGTTGAATTTTTCATGATTAATTCATATATTAATTTATCATTCTTGATTATTTCATTTTATACTATTATAATCATTGATCACACCATACGTTCTGGTTTTGGTCTGTGGTTAGAACCCCCAATAATTGTGTAGAAAATGATTGTGAATGCCAATTCAATGACCATACTCATGAGAAATAAAATAGATTAGGTTCTATGATTCAATATATTATGACCATTCTCACTCTACTCTCTCAAGATATTAGATATATCATGAATTATGTTGATCTTTATAATGGAGCAACAAGGAAGAAAAATGTTATTGAACCATTGATGTGAAAATAACCACCATCATTCTATGGGTATTATGATCCATTAGTTTCTTGGAAATAGATCAATGTAATGGAAAATATATTTTCCATATTTCAGTACTTAGACCATGAAAAATTTAACTTATACGTTTATTTTTTTCAGGGCCAAAAATATCAATGGTGTAACATTATAAATAATATGAGGAAGGAGATGGAAATTTTCTATGTATAATGGAATGGGTTTAAGAGATTACTTTTCATTAAGTAATTCCCACATATTATATATAAAAAACATAGAATAAATTCCTTAAACATATGTATAAGGATCTGGAATCTATTGGAAAATTTTATGAAAATTTTACAAGACTTGTAAAGTGTGATTTAGGTTTAATTAATAGCCTAAAAGAAAGTGTGATCAATTATTTAGTGGTTTGAAATCAATTCATAAAATTTCATGAATCCAAAAGGTAACTTGGGAATATTGATGAAATTATTAAATAAAATCTAAAATATAAAATGGAAGATGGAAACTGTCAAGGTTCTTATGATTAAAAAAAAGATGGGGATTCATGGAAGCTCCAGTGGGTTTTCACAAGAATGGAATAAAAATTTTCAACATCCTACATTTTAAAAAATCTTATTGAAAGAGTTAGGTTAATTCCTAAAAGGAATGAGAAAATTTTTTAGGTGTGGGACTCCAAGACATTGATAAAAATAATTGTGGAGTGATATAAAGAGGCTAGTCATGGAAATTAATTAAGACAATTAACAAGATAATGCACCACTCACACATAAGTTCAACAACTATAAAGTGTTTGAGAACTATGTGATTAAATTTCCTAATCTAAGGGATAATATAGATAGTGAGCCTTAACAACCTCTGATGATAATGGATAAATGGAATTATTATATAATGAAAAAAATTATGTAAATTATTATTGTTATGGAACAAATATGCTATACTCTATAATGTGGTATTCTATATTGACACTTATAAGAATAATCGATATATAAATTATCTTCTTTAGTGAAATTTAATGTTATTTTATGTATTTTTTATCTATTCTAACATAGATTTCGCACATATTTCTGGAATAAGGAAATCATGCTATATATTATTAATAAACCTATGATCATACATTGGTGTAAGGATAAACCAAAGCATTAGCTAACATAAGAGATTATTTGAAGAATAAGGTGGGGATTATCTTTTAAAAGAAAATATGATTTTATGCTCACCATTTGAAAAATTATTAGTACGCATTGGAGAATATAGGATCAAGATATATACATTTTTCTATGATACATTATAAGTGCTTAAGAGTGTAGTTATTTTGATCATGGAATGATATGGTATCAAATAAATTTTTATTTTTGAATATGGTAAATAATATTTTGGATTGTTCATATGGTTAACTGCTTGAGGAATGGATTAAGTTGAAATTTGGATATTATTTTCAGAGTTTCAGTTATGAATGTGCATAACATTAACTAAACATATGGGTTTTGGTAAATATTTAAAGGAAAAATGAATGAATTATATAAATCTCATGATTTTTTAAATGTGCTTTAATCTAGAAAAAAACATCATGAATATACAAATCCTTGAATGAGGAATTAATGGGATATCGATCAAACCACATATAAAGGATGAGATTGTGTTTATAAAATGGAAAGAAATTAAGTGAGTGTATTTCATAGAGAGATTTACATAGATATTAAAATAATCCCTAGAACTTAAGAAAAATTTTATAAAATAAAAATGATATCTATTAACATTTCCTAAATGGAAATCAATTTTTTTAACCAATAATAGATTTAATTTTTTTCAGTTGTTAACATTCACATTACCATGTTTTCAATCTCTCTATCTCAGTACTGGAGATTTATTTATTTCATACATATCCATGTTTTCACTCCCACATATGTTCTCATATTCAAAAACATTGTTTTGTGAACACCTTGTATTTTAATATTCAATAATTTTAAGAGTAGTTTTCATTAACCCTTTTGTTATATGGAATTTATATAAAGGGTTTTTCATATTTTAACCACATGATATCTGATCACTACTTTAAATTAAAAGGATTAAATTTATTAAACAAGGGTAGAATGAAATGCACATATATTTTATAAAATATTTCCATTTCAATAATATTATTTCTTCAATATCTTCCTCTACATACATAAATGATTTTAAACATACTATAATAAACTACTGATATAATATTATTTATTATAACGGTAAAAACCTAGCAATTAAATTGGTCGGCAGGAAAATTATTACCTAAATTATGAAATATTTATATGTTTTATAGTAAATATTAACTTATTTATAATTTCATATTAAATAATAATTCAATTTGTAATAGAGTTATTTTTTTCTTCAGAAATATGTCTTCCTCAAAATGATTTTATTGGTTTTTTGAGAAATTATTATAAATAATTTGTGTAACCTATTTAAATTTTTATTTATCAAAATAATATACTCCTTTAAAATATTCATACTAAAATCATCTCAAGGGGATATTTTTGGATTTTCCTTAAAAGCATTATTTTCTCATGAATGATGAAAGATATTTATTTGTATTGAATATTTTATTTTTTTCAAGCATTTAAAATTTTCATTTTATTTTAAAATTGTTTAAAAATAAAATTATTTCTTTTATATTATGAGAAATAAAATTAGTTTCATTTCAATAAATTTTACAATTGAATTTGGTATTAAGAAATTTATACAAAAAAATTCTTATTTACGATGAATTGTATTTTTCAAAAATGTGGTTTTCATCCTGTTTTGTACAAATATTATTGAACTTATTTTATAAAATTAATAAATATTGAATTTTATAAAATGGATTACATATTTGGATTCAATAAACTCAAATTTATTAAATAGGTCTCTTTCATTTGTCGACATTATTAATAATATTAGTTTTAAAATTTATCACCTTAGTAAATTGTAAATAGGGTTAATATATGTTAAAAATATGTGATAAGGCCATTATTTTTTATCATAATTATTATCTAATGATGATAATTATAAATTTATCATTTAAGTTTAAATAATCATTTATTTAACATTAGTGATTCACTTTTCAATTTATAGTGATGTTATTAAACATTTGCGATTATAATAGTGGTTTTTGTGGCTAGGGTCAAAAATGATTGACAAATGTGTTAATAAAAAATTTAAAGATTAAAATCATATTAAAAAAATTTAAATTTCACTGGATGATTTTATTTAAACCCTTGATTCTTTTTTTATTTTAGATCATTATCTTTTGATAGAATCTGGTTCATTAATATTCATATTATATTTTAATTATTCATGAAATTCCAAAAGTGCCCTCAACTCAATTATAAATGTGAAACTACTACCTCATTTATTTAAACCACCTATAGATTTTTTGCTTGATAAAATCCAAATTAATTCCACTCTAAACATCTTTATTCATAGTATAGAAGATTTATTCTTCAAAAAATACTAACCTTATATGCCTTTACATAAGATATAAAAGTGTTGCTTCCATAAAGAGGCATTTGATTAAACTAATATCTTTATTTTATAATCTTCTTAAAATACATTAAATATATGTTATTTATCAAGAAACTATATCTTAAATATCAAAAATATTCATAAATTCAATTATGATTATTAAAAAATCATTATATAGCTTCATTTTTATTAGATGATAAGTAAAACTACCACTCATACGTACATACGGTTTACTATATCTACAAAGCGATAAAATTAATTGCTCATAAATATATTTTATGGATTTTTATTATGATGGATTTAATGTATATATTTTTTAATTATAAAATAATTAAACTATTTAAATTATAATATACTATCTGTCTTCTTACCTTCCAATCTATTTGAAAATGATAACATTTTTATGTGTACGTGTGGATTATCACCTTCACAAACCTTTGAGATTAATTTTTATTTTCCATTTAAACCGGATGGTAATAAGGGTGTATTTAGTTAACTGATATAATATATATACTGACATATTTATTCAAAAATATTGAATTATTTTTTACCTTTATTTTATTCCAATCTTTAGAAAATGAAAACAGTGTTCATACAGTCAATCACCTCCATGAATATTCTATTTCATTTCATTATATATAACTTCATGGATGAATATAAATATGTATATAATTATTATAAATTATATTTATTTGATGATAAATATTAATTTTTTGATGTAAAAAATATAAATTTATATGTACTGAAAATACGAATCAGAATTACTCATGAATAATCAAAATAGTACACACATGAAAATAAAAAATTATTGATACAGGTGGTGACAAAATGTTACCAATGGATCATATATGATATTATAAGAATGAAAGTGACTCTAGTGTAAGAGAACAATACATTTTATTTTATTTTACAATATTTTAGATAAATATTGATGAAAGGATTTCTTTAGGTAATGGATGTTCGTCTCACTTTTATTTATATGGGACACATGCCTTATCAACCACTAGTTTCTTTTGTGTGGTGTATATAACTGCCATGAATGTATTTTATTATTACTAGTTATAAAATTATTGAATATACATATCCATATAATTTTCATTCTTTCCAAGGGATTAAATTTCAAATATTACCCAAGTGGAAAGGGTTTTATTTCTCAATATCATAAATATTCATGATTTTGTATATTTATGTATTTTCTGGAAAATATTTATCTAATATATCCATGTTTTCCAAAAGAATATTCTAAAATATTGAAAATATTCTCCTATTATTGTTTAATTTCATTTTTACCAATTCTTTACTTTTTCAAAATGTTTAAAGGGAATCTTGTTTTCATTTTCCAAATGTGGTAATTTGTGAAATTTCAGAAAAAAACTATTGAATGAGTTTGTTTAAATTACATTGCATGAATTCCATTTCTTGTTATCAGGAATAATTTTTTTATTTGAATCATTGTCAACATGTTTACAATTTTCTTTTTAAAAAATGTTTTCAATTATAATTCCACTTCTTCTAAAAAATGAAAATGGAAATGTTATTTTCCTTATTAATTATTTCATGTGAAATTTAGAAAAATAATTTTCCATATAAGATGACATACATTGATTTTATTTAAGATTTAATAGGAATATAATCCAAGAATACTATACTTATTGTTTCTCTTGATGGTTTATGAATATAATGAAAAACAATTTATGAACCCCATTTCATTTCATGGTTTTTGATATGTTGAATGGTTTATGGTATTATGTGACACATATATATGATTTTTTATATGTTATGGGTGGGACCTATATATATCTCCAATGTATTGGGTAAATATGAACAAATCGTATGGTAATGAAGTTATGTCTATACCTAATTTCATGTTCACAATTTTATGTGTGGACCTATATTTTATGTTCATAACCTTTTGAGAGGAGCTAGTTTTTATATCTATAAGTTTATTTGTGAACCTAGATTATTGGTTCTTAATTTTATTCATGGACTAGGTCTCTTGTTCATAAGTGTATTTAAGGGTATTTTTTTCATTTCCTTATCATAAAGATTGAAACTGCTTGTACTTATACATGTTCATAAAGTTATAAAATTTTATTATGCCAAAATTCCATGTCTTATGACAATGTCATTCTCTTATAGATTGTATTCTTTGATTATTTTTTTATTCATGTATTATGAACTATAGTGATTTATGCTATGACTCATGATTATGATATATAATATGTACATCGTACATTTAATGTGTTAATCACATGTTATATCACTTTCATGGTCATGTTATGGTTATTTAATCTTTGGTATGCCCCTTCTTTACCCTTACAAAGAATATAAGATCACCATTTATTATGTTTCCTTTCCCTATGTTATAAAGAATGGTTATATTAGTGATATGTCAATAGGGAGTACAACTTATGTATATCATAGTGTGAAATGATATAAATCACTTTTGAAAATATTTTTTATGTTTCTATGTTTCCAAATTCATTAGACCTATATGATTATACAATGGATAATTATGTTATGTAATTAATATTCATCCATTATGATATGATATCTATGTATGATAGGTCTAGGTCGCAATATATATCTTATTCACCCATCATATAAACTGTATTGATATCATCCATCATCATGATATATATGAGGCTCACTCATCAAAATTAATAATTACCATGTATTATACATTTATATAACATATGGAAGCTTACATTTTCATTATAAACTATTTAATTGAAGATTATATTCTTTTATAATTTAATTTTACCATATAAAAGAAATCTGTTTCATGAATCTCTCTTTATGTCAATCATCATAATCTTTCTTGAGAAATAGTATGGATAGTATCATAATATAATAATTCCAATATTGTAGTGTAATTAATACTGGTTGCTTACATAGATAAAAAAGAACATTAAAAAAACATTAAAATCATTTCTTTGAGAGTAGGATAGAATACACTTTACATAAGGTAATGATTTAAAAAAAATTCTATAATATTGGAAAAAATAGTTGAATTTAAATTAAAAAGAAGACTATTAATTTTTTTTAAAAAAATAAAGGAATTATTACTATGGTGGAATAATTTGATCATTTCATTACTTCTGAAAACAATAAATCTTTTAAAACATTTGTAAAGAGGGTCCAAATTTACCAATGGAAAAACCATTCAGAAATTTCCGTTTATACCTTTTAAAATAAGGTTAAATATAATGTAAAATAATTTATTAAAAAATTTATATTTATAATATAACATTGTATAAATAAGATAAAAATTTCAAGGAATAGTTTGGATAATTTTTATTAAACCTCTAAAGAAGTGTTTTTAAAGAAAAAAACAAAATATTTAAACTATGAAACATTTGAAAGAAAAAAAATAGAAAGAAACATAAAATTGCCTGAGTATCAACTTATTCATGATATTATACTTCATCAGTCTACATATACATCATATAAATGAATGTAGTCACACCAATCAGATCATTTCTCGAAAAATGAAGTTTGAGATGTGTAACCTTTATAACCTGGTAAATTAATGGATCAAAAATAAATTAAATTAAAGAACATAACCTGATACTATAAAATACATAATTTTCATAAAATAAAATAATACAATATTAAATATATATTATGTATGAAATACACAATATATCATGCTGGATAACATGAATAATATGTAAAATAATCAAAATGGATACCATGAAAACCATTACAGCTATTATACATTTAAATCAATATCTCATTAAATAGATAACATAATTGAAAGTTTATTTATAATAATCTAATAGTAAATAATGATATAAAACCTTAAAATATGGAATATACACATTATGAAAGGAATTATGTTCATTTTTTACAACATATCTCAAAAAACAATATTGAGACAAATAATCCTTTATGGATATAGTTTCATTGAAGTTTTAATTACTCAAGGAAGTGATTTTGTGTAATAATTGTAAAAATATTAAAAATAAGTGGAATTAAAAAATAATATATTTATATGTAATTTCTATTATAATCTTTTCATAATATAGTCAATTTAGTATAATTATAACCAAAGAAATGTAAATTGATTTTTGAAACCCCATACCATGAGTCTCGAGTCACCATGTATGTTCTTTAACTCTAGTATAATAAACATATATTAATAATATACTTGTTCAAGAACAATTTTATAGTTTATTACCTTATATTAAAATAATTTATTTCATTTATTTAAATTAAATATGGTATTACTTAATCAGTTAAGTCCTGGCCATGTGTTTTTAGGATGCTCGGTTCATTATTTCAAAATGAAATTAGTATGTTTATTATGGTCAAAAAGTCAATTTTTTCTTCATATGATGAATAATTATAATAATTAAATAGTTTTAATTTTTTATATTAATGAAACAATTTATAATCACCCATGAATGAGTAACCATGTGGCCTCCCTTGAACGATTTCTACTAAATGTAAGTCCATTCAGTTTCCCCCAAAAAGATGGGTTTTGAGGTATAAACAATCCATGGACACCTTTGCTACATTTCTGACCTCACTATGAATCTAAAATAGTTTCATAATAATTAATGTGACATAATTTAAAATTATGTATACCATGAATAATGCCCAGGATCATACATTATTCCCCCTTAATAGAAGTCATCCTAGAGTTCACCTTCCAAGGGCTTAAAAATTCATATTGAGAATAACATTGGCCACTATGCACGTACATTATCCTCCCTCTTATGAGATTCATCCATTACCCAGCTTAGATACCATAACACCGATGATAAAAAGAATGAATGACCATTGATATCCTTTTGTTCTCCGATCGAGGATGCTGATAGGATAATCCCCACAAGATGAATCAGTATCCAGTTCAACATTCTTAGGATAAAATGTATCAGTTGGGTCATCATGATAAAGTTTTAGCTATGAAACATCGAAGACATCATGAATGACATGATATATATGAGGAAATAGATACTAATATTCTATCGAGATGACTCTCTCCAAAATCTAAAATTCCCCCAAAAATAATGGAAATAGCTTCTCATTCCACTATATCTGTCTATTACTCGTTATGGGTGATATCCATAAGAGTACATGATTCCCAACATAAAACTCCAGAGCATGTTGATTGATATCAAAATAAGATTCAGGTTTAGAGTAAGCATTATAAATCCACTTCTTGATCAGTTGAACCTACTCTATAATTTCATAAATAAGATAAGGACCCTACAATTCTGCCTCTCAAACCTCTAACTAGAATGTGGGTGAACAGCTTGGCCAACTAAATAACGCATTATATGGATCCATCTAAATCATTTCCCAATAAATGTTATTATATGATAAATTGATGAGAAGGATATGATTCTCCCAAAAATCACTAAAATAAAATAGGCTTGATTGAACCATTTCCTCTAGAATCTGTATCATTCGTTTTGACTGACTGTTAGTCTGTAGTAGAAATTTTTTTCTTAGAAGCACCTTTTTTACAATAGACTTCTGCAACCCCTGACGAAACCTTGATGTGAAATGATCATCCATATCCAAAATTATATTTCGATAGTCTACATGAAATCTTATAAGGTAATGAACCAATATTCTTTATAGATCATCAATTGGGATGTTCTACCAGATATGAAGAAGGAGGGATACAATCATCAATCAATCCATAAATATGAAAACTATTTCAATACCTCAAGGGAACCTTGGTATGTTGATGAAAAAATGCATAGAAACATCTTCCCATTTCCTTTCTAGGACTGGTAATATCTTTTTAATGATTGTAGGTCACTGATGTTCCCCATTTACCTACTGATAGATGGAACACCTGGTGATAAAACATGTTATTTAATTTTTTACCCATGGCCACCAATACATCCATCTCATATAATGATACATCATTGAGATACCCAGGTGAACTGCCTAATGTGAATCATGCAACTCTCAAATCAACTTCTCTCTCTTTTCTATGGGAACCCAAATATTCCATTTATATACATTTTGGAATCAAGATTGATAGACCAATATGGAGGTAGGTGCTCAACAAAAATACTCTCTCAAAGAACCAATCCCTCGTGTTATGAAAAATACATTATATTCACCTTCCCAATAAGTGATGAGGTCACATATAGTGATGAAACTACATAATTTCCATGTGGCCCAAAATATCGATGTGTGTGTTAGAAAACATCACCGTAATCTACTATTCTCTACTAGCCACCTGAATTGCATGTGTCTGAGTCTTCATATTCAAATTATAATCAACATAATTACCTTTTCTAGGCATGTGGGAAACCACATAGTCAATGGACTATTGGAAATCAACACTTATACACCACATAAGAATCATGGCATGTTATGTAAAAATATAACTGAGGCTATTGTGGTCTATAAACACCACAAAGTTCAACCCAAATAGGTAACGTGTCTAAAAATTCAAGTAGTTTACAACATCTACCAAGTTGAGGTCGTATTTCAGGTGATTTTTTACCTGATTTCTCAATTTTCGTTACCCATATGCAACCACTCTATCTTCTTACATCATAACTACTTCTAGACTGATACGTGATGTATGATAATACATGGACTAACTCATCTCTGGATCTGTAATAACAGGATTAGTTCTGAATTCAATATCCCATTTATCTTTTTAAGGGATATCTCATAGGATTCACACCATATTAAGGGTACACCCATATTATCCAAGCTCGTAATAAGTTCTTCTAAGCAATAGATGTCCAAAATATATTTCCCATATTTACCAAGTATCCCCAAGAAACTCTGTATTTCAAGGTGTTTCTTGGGATTCTCCTAGGTAACTGTAGCTCTAAACATCTCTAAGTTAACTAAAACTCTTGTCTCTAAGATAATATTACCAAGGAAGGGTACCATGTCGATCATGAAATGACATTTTCTAAGATTATCATATAGATGGGGGTCTCTCATTGTATTTTAAATGATCTCAAGATGAGGGGATTGGTTGATTTAATTTTGAGAATACACCAAGATGTCCTCTAAAAAGGCCATGATAAAGGCATCCATATATAGATAGAAAACCCTATCCATCATATACATGATGTTGGAAGGTGGATTCATAATACCAAATGAAATTATGATATACTCATATAAACTATAAAAAATATAAAATTTCATTTGTGGCATATATGAATGTATGAATCAAACATGTTGATATCCATATCTTAGTTTCATCTTGGAGAATTCCCTCCCTCCCTTGAGCTAGTCAAAATGGTCATATATTTGAGGTAAAGGATACAAATTTTTCACTATTAGATGATTCCACTTTGGGTATTCCATGAAAATCATAAGTGTTATATCCACGTTCATAGTGATAGGTACCTATAAACCCTAGAGAGAAGTTATGTTACGTATAATACCCTTGTCCTATATATCCTATAGCTATATCTTTAGCATCTAAAAATCAATAGCAGCCATCCTGTATGGAGGAATGGATACTAGTGAATCTAATGATACTTTCTTGATAGTAAAACCATCCAATATCTCAGTAGGTAGTCTAGAATTGTATTTGGGGAAGATATCCCCAATTAAATCGACTTTAGGAGTAAAATCTGTATGATTTATTCCCTAATTGTTCATATATTGGGTAGAAATCAAGATAGACACTCTACCTAGCCCAAGATGACTTGGTCTATCTCTAGTAACTGGGATATCCCACTCATCCTTGAAAATATACTTACCTACTTTAAGTGATGTAAGTGAAAATATCAAGCAATTACAATCTACATAGGTAGGATTGGGGACCAAATAGTCCATCTTGATAATGACATCAAAACATATCATCTCAAGGATGAAGAGGTATGGAAATAATAGATGGTTGCCTTCTTCAAGAGGACATCCCTTACACTGAAATATGCTCTCTAATCAAATACACAATGTTTTATTAAGCATCCTGATGCTATAGGAGTAGTGAAAATTATGTTTGAGACTCTCCATAAAAGGAACATATATGAAAGAATGTGATCCACCTTTATTGAATAAAGAAAAAATGATAATATAGGGTACTAAAATAGTACCTAGAATTGTAGATAGTCTAGCATCCTTCTCCTATTTTACAAGCTTCGCTGAATAGAAAATGCCTTATTTCCAACTTTGTTCTATAAACTAAAAATATGTAGTAAGCCCACCCAATTGGTTTTAAAAATATGAATCATATCTACCATGGCCATGAACACCTCTTCTACAAATTTGGCCAGTAGTACTATAATTACTTATGTGGAGAGGTACTACTGAACCTACTTCTAAAGGTGGAGGTGGAATGGATCTTGTCCCACTCAAAACAGATGGAATATTCCTACCAAAACATTTTATATTCAACTTCCCTGACACTTGATGGGGTCTCTAGGACACTAAGACTTCTTATGCCTAGTATTCCCACAATGATGACATAATATGTTACTATCTATAGTTTTAGACTTGATTCCACTACTTTTGTGCACAATATCAAAGCATAACATACGACCACTAGTAGAACCATTACACTATCTGTGTTCTGAAGTGCCCTGACCCATTTCATCTGCTTCCCCCAGCTTCCACTCTGTGATAATGGATTGATTTATTATATCAAATATGGTTGTCCATTACAAAAAATTTTACTCATAAATAATAGGATGCCTTATACAATCATCAAATCATCTCACTTTATCTAGATCATCAATCATATGCATAGACACAAATTTTTGAACCTATACCAAATGAGCTAAATAGTACATAACATTCATGAAACCCTTCTTTGGGTTCATACATTCTCAATAATTATTGGCCCTCAGAGTCTCTGAGAATAAATAGTCAAGTAATGTATATTGTAAGTCCCTCCATGTGGATTCTCGTTGATGGAAAACATGAGTTATAATATCCCACTAGCATTTGGAGGATCCTCGAAGCATATAAGTAGTGATTTTCACTCTCCTATCAGGAGGTGTATCCAAATTCTCAAAAATAGACATGGACTTATTAATAAATAACACTATATCGTGTTTCCCTCCATCCCCTGAAAACATGGGTCGATGCTACAGATATAACTCTGTATTCCACTCTCCCAAATAAGGGGAAGAGCGCAAAGATCCCTATATTACCTACATAACCTATAGGAACTATCCTTGAAACTAGGCATCATCACCCAAGTCATGAATAGAAATAGGTTCCACAATAATCAATACATTAGTTATTAATGGAGGAAAAATTATATCAACCTTTAGAGTGTGGTCATCACAACACTCATGGTGAATAACACAAGGACATCACCATGAAATTACTATAAAAACGCTAAAGAGAAACCATATCTAAGATTTAACAGCGATGACATTAAAAATACTTTAATATGATAGGTACCAGAATTCCTATAAATAATTGCACCCCTCTTCCATCTCTATGTGTAAGTTTTAGGTGACATAAACAATTATATTGAATAACATAAATTATACTTATTTCTCACAACTATGTTTGGTACTTAGATAAAATTCTTATTTTACTATCTCAATTTCATCTAATTCGTATTTTATTTTCAATTTTATTTAGATGATAGAACCAAGTTTTTCACCACTTCTGGTCAATAAGGGCCCATGCACCTTATGAACCAAGATATGATGTCAAGTTAATTTATACAATAACATGTTCTATTCTATGAGACCAATTTTCCATGACTCATTATTCCATAATTGACTTATTAGGGTATCTACTAGATCCTAAATATGGAAAAAATATGTTATGTTATGAACTCTATATACCAATAATTTTTTCTCAAACCCCTCCAAGAATCCTTAGACCATCGCAATTCAATTTATAATGGTCCAATCACTCATGGAGATCAAAGGTAATTAAATCAACCCAATGCTCTTATATGGCATGGCATATGAAAGGCATGAGAATTTCTGATAATGTGCATAAAATGATACAAGAATAATTCCTCATTGCTATCATCTCATTAGACCAAGGATAAAAGATAAACATAAATCATTTAAATAAAAACATCACAATTCATATACATCATCCAATGGTGGAATCATATAAACTATAAGATGAAAAAAGCAAGAAATAGCAATTTCCATTCAAGGAAATTTGTCTTCTCTTTGTACATGGGTTAATTAGTCCTAGTCACAACTCCTTAAAAATTACCAATTCATTTATAATACCATGTGTATTGTCTCAAAATAGTAAAGAAATAAAATAAAATCTCTCATTCTTCTTTATGGAATCCAATCCATGGGTTCCACTCAATGGTTCCCAGTACTCGGTTGTCCATATGGCCTTAGTAATATCTCCCCAAATTCCAGAGGTTCATGACAATTAGTGAGAATCTGGGGTGTGTCCATAGGGATATTATATACTCAATACCAAAAGTGGATAAAAGTGGATATGATAACATCATATGAATAGTGGAAGAATTATCACAATTTATAAATATTGGAAACACACACTAGAATGATTGGACAAGTATACTGCATTATTGTAAGAATATATAACAAAAAATAAAATAATAGTAATAAAAACATTAAATATAATCATATACAATGGATGATAATATAATTTGTCAATAAAATAGAAAACATGGATATAAGATGTAGTAAATACATGTTGTAAAAGATAAACAAAAGGTACAAAAAGGACAAAAGTCTATCCCGGCATTTAGACCATGAACCAAGTTATCTACTTCCAATCCCCCATCTTATTTCATGTCAAAAATCATGCATTTATAAGAGAACATGTTCCATTATCTACACCAACAATCATGATGTCTTCTCGGGTACCATAGGTGGCCCAAATATATTCTGAAAAATATCTCAGTATACCACCACCTACAGAGTCTATAATTATCCATTTTATGTATACAGAATTGAAGTGTGAATATATAATAATGAAAGCAACAATAACAATATCAAAAGGTCCATATTTGGTTTTGTAAAGGAAACCATTCTCACACTACCTTCATCATACCGTGTGAAAACATATATGAACATATCAATAGATGAAATAACCAGTGTCATATTATATAAAGGACTCCATTCCTAGTGTCATAGTAGTATAGGTAATTCCACACCTAGTATCATAGGGACACCATTCCCCTATAGTATCACAAGGAACATCGTGCCCTTATAGTAATATAATGGACATCATCTCCATATATTATCACAATATATGTCTTGGATGTATAGTATCGCAAGGGATTCCATGTCTGTATAATATCACAAGGGAATCCATGCCAGTATAGTACCATATTTATATAAGGTTCATTATTCCTATATCATAATAACATGTTCATGGGTCTGCATTGCCTTTTATTAACAATAAGGATGGATTCCATTATAATTTATATATATATATATATCATTGAAAAGGGTCTTCATTCCCAATTACTATTATCAAAAAGGTTATTCATGTTCACACATCCTTAGTAATAATATCAATTTTCTTTAATACGATATAAGGATATATTTATAGTTCATTTACATTTAATAATGACCTTGATGTAATAAATTTCCATTTATTTAAGTGATGATGGATTACCAATCACCTCTAACCAATTCAATTCATTATAATTGTTGTCAAAATCATACAATCTACACCAACACATTTATGCACTATCAATATGATAACATCATGTAGACATTAAATCCAAACAAACCATTAGGTGTTTCAGGGGTAAAATAATAAAAGTTAAATCTGTATAAAGGGGACACACAAATGGAAGGATTACTCTAAGATGGTATACCTCGACTTGAATTGGATACAAAAAAATAAACCAAATCAAATTAGAAGAAATTTAAGGCAACACAGGGTGAAACTGGCAAACAGAACAATGTTACATGTTACAAAACATCAAGACATACTGGGATAATTAGTAAACCACATGTCCTGTACTCGTACAACTATCCTCATCGAGCATCGAACATGAAATTGGTCTAGAAAGGGAAAAATGGGAATAATCGATCAGTTCCCTATAAATTGTGCATATGATCTTACACCTCATAACTTTATCGATTGAATGACAAATAGAGAAATGTGTGAGATGATTGAAGAATATACCAGTGTGGATCCAATGAGGAAAACAAAGATTGATTTGGACTTCATATGTAAGAGTTAAATTAATTCCTATGTTATAACATAAATGGATCATCAAGGGATGATAAAAGGGAGACACTGTTTGTACAAATAGAAAATTGGAAGAGGGAAAATGATATAATTATTTATGATTTGTTTTTTGATTTGACCGAAATAAAGAGGCGTGTTGTTTGGCTGCATGGTTGGATAAACTATGTGCTAACCATTCTTGGACACTTAATTCGACAGGGGCCTAGATTATTAGGCTAAATTTTTAGGGAAACCAAGTTCCAAACATGATACAAAACTCTGCAAAAACCTAATAACACCCAACATAGGTGTCTTCTCCATTATGCATGGTTTCCTCAAATCGTGTATCCCCTATTGATTTCAATCAAGCTTCTATGGTTAGGGATATCTATCTATCCTTCCCAATATAATTTCTATTAATCATGTGTTTGTTTTGTTTCTCCCAAAATGTTGGTTTCAGTGATCTGAATAACCATCGGTCACCAGTAGATCATAAGTGACCTCACTACGAATCTCCATTTGGTCCAAAAAATAATAATGATCCTGAATTAAAAATTATGTATAACTTGAATACAGACTAAGTTGTTATAGATAATTTTGAAAATATTGGCCAAACTAGAGTTCAATAAAATTTGTGAAGAAGTGAGGATAGGAGGTACCCTTTTTAAGTGATGGGAGGGGAACTCTTGGAATTAGTAAATGAATTAAATTAATATAAATTCTTTTTAGGGAAAAGTGGCACATAAATAATATATTCATAAAATATGATGTGGAATATTTGTAATCCCCACATACAATAATATTTATTTAATTTTAGGAAATTTTTTAACAATTATCCCTTAGGTTTAACCCCTCGTTAACCATTTTGATAATTACTGTGATATACATTTTTATAATATTTAGGGGTCTAGAATGCTACTATAAAATGGAAAGTCACACATAATAAGAATATTTTTGATATTAAAGACCATATAAAACTTAATTGGATGAAGATATCATTTTTATGAATCTTAAATCCTTAAATAAAATATTTGTTAATGTAGTATTCCATTATATTCATTTTTTAGACTATTCACATAGTTTGACTTTAATGACATCATGATAGAAATTTAATTCCAATATAAATTTTTAAAACATCCATAAAATGTTATATTTATCAATATAATTAGTGTTAATCTATAAATCACATAAAAAATTTAATTATATAATTTATAAAATCTTTTAAATGGTTTTCTACTACTCACACGAGCATTATTTTGGCATTTTATATGCATTTAAGAAAATTATTTCATTAATAATATTTAATAATAAATTTGAGTGATAAAATGTATTCATTCATACTTCAAATAATAATTTATATGTAAATATTTCTTTTATTTTTTACGTATCATAAAAAATAATAAATAATAAAATAAATAGAATGGCATTTTTTACTAAACCCTTTACAAAAAATAAATTTATTATTATAATACAAGGAAATATTAAATAACTTTCCACATTTCCAAAAAATTAATAAATAAAAAATTTATCCAATATGATTATTAAAAAATTTAGCAACATTTTTAGGCTTTATAACATTTTTTTACCAAAATTACATGATTTAGCCTCATTGAGGTGACAAATATTCATAATGAAAAAATCTATGAACTATTTAAAAAACTGAACCTCATAATTCAAAATATGGAATACTTTTTCAATAATCAATTTATATAAGTAACATGAATCAATTTTTATATAAATTCTTAAAAAAGCAACAAAAAGCGCTTTTTTAAATAAATGTGTTTTTAACCCAAGAATGAATTGTTACCAAAATGAAGTACTAATATTATTACAATATAATTAATTATAATTTTTTTAAATATATTATACTTATTTTAAATTAATATCACATTAAAATCAAAATGATACATTTTAATGAAATGAAATAACACCATTACAAGAAAGTGGGGTTTTTGCAATTCAACGAAAAATCATGCCATTCCGAAAATTCCAAAAAACACACATTGGGAAAAAAATTATATTGATATAAAAATGATATATTTACTATTAATTAAAATTTATAAAATTTATATAAAATAATTATAATTTTTTATCAAAAATGAAAAAAATATCATTTTTTAGGAAGGTGTATTTTTAAAGCATATAATGACTTTACTGAAAATTTATTACTTATTAATTATGAATTAATCAATAAATTTTAATTATATATTACCATTAAACATGTTTTTCGTAAAATAATTATTATAATTATTTCATGTTAATTTAATGGATGTGTTGTAATGGTCATAATTAAATAACAATATTTGTCTAGAATATCACAATTTGAATAAAAGTAGATGTTTTTTGTAAATAAATCTGTTTAGAGGGTTTTTTTTCAAATAAATAGGTATTATAGTCTTTATATTCCTTTTATATTCCATGGTACTTCTATGGACACTTAATAATGAGATTTCCAAATTTCCCATATCTAAAAACATTGATTGGATGATTCACATTTGTTTTTTCATCTCTCATTTTGATATTATATATGAGGAAAGACATTATTATTACAGTGAAATATTCTTTTCATACTTATATTTCACATCTTCTTATGTGAATATTCAAGGAATAACATTACAATCCACACCAAAATCATATAATTCTTGTGTCTTTTGAATCATGGATACATAAAAATATTTTTCATATGAGATTAATATCATACACAAGAAAGTATATCATAATTATAAACATACATAGAACTATCATATGTAAAATATTTCTTCAAAACCTAGAGAAATGAATCCCAAAAAAGAGTGAGCTTTATTGCTCAATTATGGTAAAAATTGTAGATATCCAAGATCCCTTAAACATTACATGTGTATAAGGGTATGATAAAAATAGTATAACATTTTGAAATTGTACCATTCATATAAAATATCATAGTTGTGAGTAATGGAATTAATCATTGTGGTTTAAAAGACATGAATTATAATGTAATCAAAGAACGTGATCCATGTGAGAATCACATTGGAAAAAGGAATAATTTTTCTGCATACACATATGAATAGATAATCATTTCCTTTGTAGTCAAGGATCACATACAAGAAAATCATAGTGGATTGGTTTCAGTCCACATTCCAATGTATTAATCATGTTTTACTCCCAAGACTATCATAGTAGATAATGTCCCTTACTGAAATGGGTTCACACTCCAATCTAGTCCTTATTATCTCATGAGATATACATCTTTTCCCAATTTATTAGAAAACTATATAATTCTATCCCCACCCATCATTTAATGAAAAACGTGATTTTTTGTGCTAAATTATAATAAAATATTATCCTATATTAATACATGAAAATATAATAGATTTAATTATAATTTCATTATTTACTCATAGAATAACCCATCTAAAATAAATGAGTTTCATAAAATAATCAAACCATGGGAAAGAAATTAGTTTCATGTAATTATCCCTAAATCATCATCATTATTATTGATCAAAAGAATTATTTTGGATCATATTTTTTAATTTATCCCCATAAAATCATAAGTAACACAATAGGATTTCATCTAAAATGAAGATTACTTTAAAAGATATCTAAAATATTCTTTGAGGAATATAACATTTTAATATTTAAATTAAATCACTTAAATATAAAAAAATACCAAATATTAAAGAAAAATAATCATTTTAAAAAACCTTGGAAACATGTAAACGATTCTTCAAATAATTGACCAATCACTGTAGAAGTACATTATTTTAATTCCATGCATGTTAAAACAAATATTTCACTGACATTTTCGGTAAAAAGTTAAATGTACCTTATTTCAAAAATGACATGAAGATTCATTTTTAAACATTTATATAAAATTTAAAACATGGGAAAAAATTAGTTTTTTAAGTACTTATATAATATTAAAAAAATCATAAATGCATTTTTAGAAGAAACAAATACATGGATGAAAATGTATTTTTGACCAAAAAGAGAAATAAAGTTTATTTTAATTTCAAAATTTCTTTTGGTATCATATATTCTTAAATAGATAAAAATAATAGAAAAATTTTAACCACTAGAAAAATCTAAAATATAATAAAATTAATTTTATTATTGAGATATAAATAAAGACATTCACCCTTCTAAGCTTAATCATAATCAATCTTGAGAAAAAAATAGATTGTAATATAAATATCTAACCACTTTAGTAACTTTTTAATCATGAACCCCATGAAATATTTATAGCAGATGAAAATTTCAAAACCATTTAATAGGATTTATATTTACTCTTAAAAAATGTAGGTGCATTATATAACATATCTTCCAAAGAAGGCAATTTGAGATGATAAACCCTTACCTCAGTTATGATTTGATTCATAATTTCCATTAAATCAATTAAAATAAATCTAAATTTTTTATAATTCAGTACTATAAAACTTTTCACAGTTATAATATCATAATTGTTCCACCTATAACATTTGTAACACCTATTATTTATTATTTATTATGAAAACTCAAATTTTTGGGAGTAAAATGTTACATTTTTCATAAGAATTTTGGTTTCATTGTTCTATTAATTATAAATTTATCATCTTTACATAATATAATAACTTTTATAAAAGATATAAAAACATATATATTCAATATATACATTTTTATAATCATCAATAAAAGAGATAGGTAGAAAATTGAATTACACCATTCTTGGAGATGGTAGCTTGTACGTATGCATGGAAGTTGATTTACCTTTTTTAAAGATAGAATAAAAGAAAGTTAGATATTAATTATCCATTAAATAATAATTATTAAAACAAATATACAATATATATTTATTAAAACTACCCTTATTATCATCCATAAAAAATAGAAAACAAAAAAATGTAATCACATAGATGTGTATAAGTTGTAGTCCATATGTACTCATGAGATACATTATTGTTTCCAAAAAATTAATTTAAGATGGTAGATATGATTTTTTTATTCAATAAGAATAATTGATTAATAAATATCATATAAAATCATTAAACCCATTATAATATCCATCCATTAAAAAATTTAATGGAAAATTAATTGTAACGCTATGTGGAGATGCTAGGTCGTACGTGTGCACAAGTGATAATTTCACTCCCCATTTTATGTATATAGAGTGGTTAAAGGTGAATTTATAATAATAATAATATTTTAATATATTTAATATAATAATTTTAATATTTTATTAATAATATTTTAGATTGTGGGAGGTATAATAAGATACAAATTGAAATAAGTCAAGTGGGACGATTACCTCTTCTTTGGTAGTCCTATTCTAGATACCTCCTTATGTACACCTGGGGTGGTCATTTTAGAAGACAAGAAATGCTAATTTGTTAATATTTAAGTATATAATATAATTAGATATGTTTTGTTTTTGATATATGGATCAATGTGGTTTGAGGAAGTGAACGAAAGAGTACCCTTTTAACAGTAAGGGGAGGATCACTCTTGGAATTTCATAAAACATTAAGAAATTATAGATTCATTATCTAGTAAAATAATAAAAAATTGAAAGAGATTCAATGACATGATATTTGGTTTAAATCCTTAGTTAACCAATTTTAACCATAATCATGGTAATGACTGTCTCTTTCATAAAGGGTTATAACTTAACTTATAAGCTATAAAATTTCTCATAAATGTTTAATTAATGAAATTTATTACAATTTATTATCCAACTTTTCATCTTTCTTTATATTTATGTTTTTTAAATAATTTATTATTTTATTATTTTACATTAAATATCATTAAATAAAATTTTCAAAATGTTAATTTAATTAGAAATTAATAACAACAAGATGCTAATTTAATTAAAATATAATTATTAAACACAACCCGAATAAGTTATATTTATCTAAACAGTTTTTGGGACACTATAACTCGCAGAAATATTATATTATTTTTAGTGTTTTTAAAAAAAATAACTAGTTTACAACTACATACATAGAGACTGTGTTAGTATTGCATAAGGTTTTACTGTAATTTTTTAATTAATAAAAATTAAATTAAATTTACCATGATAAAAAATAACTTATGTTTTTTTCAAAAAAAAATGATACCAAATGTGTCTACTTCATGTCGATATGCGATAAAAATGTTTATTTATTAACGTCAAGAGAGTGACTTTTTCAATTATATTTACATAATATAATATAAATATCACTATCAAGGAAAATGTGAATATATATGAAATATATTAAAAGTTGGATTAATATGGTTATATTCATTCCATTAAATGAATTGAATTCAAATTTTAGGTTGATTTTGAGACCTTATATCATGGTTTTAACCCTAATTTTCCATTTTTACCATTACCAAGGTAAACAAATTTCTTTGGTTATTATTCATAACGAAAAAATATATAAGGGATTTCATCACCAAATTTGGACATCATGATTTTATATATTCAATCAATTTTTTATTATCCAATTTCCAGAAGTTGAAAAATCCATTTTAATCATATTATTTATAAAAAAATGAAAAAAATTCAGAAAAATGAAAATTTAAGAATAAAAACAAACTTATATAAAAATCATGAATATTATTTATTCAAATAAAATAAAATAAATTATTCTAAATCAAATAGATAATTTTTCACATTAAGAAAATATCCAAAATTTAATTGGACTTATAAATTACTTGAATTAAATAAATAAAATGATAGTATTTTAAAGAAAATGTTTTTTCAATATTCACTAGAAAATATGTCACTTTAGAAAAATTCCAATCTTTAACCTAAATTTAATTTTGAATTTATTATTTCAGAAATTATTTAAATTAAATAATATAAAATATCTAAAAAATTTATAAATTAATTGTAACTTCTTTACACAAAATGTAATAAAAATTTCATTTTATGAAAATGAATTTTGATACATAAAATTAACTCAATAAAAAATGTTCTTATGTCATAAAAATCAACACATTTTTATTGATTTAGACTATTAAAATGTTATTTCAAATTTTTTTATGCATATTCATATCTATCAATTCCACATCATGGTTATACAATAATTTTTATGATATATTATAATTTTCATAAAGAATAGTGTTACATTTTATGTATGATTTCAATATTATTATTCTTTCAAATAAATTTTTAAGGTTTTCAATCCCTAATCCATAAATAAATTTCACCCTAATAATTTTATTTAGATTATTAAAAGTTTAATATTTCTAAATAAATTTATTAAAAACCCATATCTTTCAAAGGGATAAAAAGACATAATTTAAAATGATAAAGTGGGAAACATTCATGTTTCCTAAAATTATACATAATAGAGTTCCCAATAATGGGGAACATTGGTGGGAGGTTGATTTATAGACATAGATAATAAAACATAAATCCAAGGGCAAATATATTGTGATAGATAATATTTTCCTGAGAAAGTTAATGATCACAAATCTATAAATCTATGATGAGGGTAAAGGTTATTAATTCATAAAAAATATGGGTAAATGTATATAAGTTCTTTTCAAGATCATTTTCCTAAATTTGAGGGATTAATTTATTGTTAAGATATATAAGATGATAAAATGGACTTATTTTTTTGTTTCTATTTCATAAGAATAATTTCATCCATTGAATTACATTCAATGGTTATTTACCTCATTTATTACGTACTGAAATTAATATTAAAGTTTAGTTTTTCTTGCGTGAATCATTAAAAAATAGTTTTTAATGGATTATATGAATTATTATTCATTACATATATATATATTCATAATCAAAACCAAAATGGTCATCATAAGTTGTCCAATACCGATTAATATAAACAATTAATCTCTATAACCTCAAAAATATCACCTGATGTTCAAATTTATACATTATTTAAATACATAACCTTAAGAATCATCTAAAATATATGTCACCAAAATAAAAACCCAAAATTTAAAAATATTTGACCACATATATTTTTAAAGATTAAATTTAACATTTATCCTTAGAAATCATGAACTAGCTCATTATGTCCCACACCGAAAATGTGAATACCAAAATTCTCTTAAAAAATTCTAATAACAATAAGCACAATAAAAAATCAGTTAAAACATATATGCTTCCTCTAGAGTGTAAAATCATGTGTGATGAAAGTTAAAAATCACTATGCACTAGAATAATTACTGAGTTATACTCAACTAAATACGTTTTGGGTGATTACCCCTACATTCATTTATTCTAAGTACACATTCAGGTTTCGTATAAACATAGAGATGTTTTTTCCGGAAAGCCCAAATGATTTACTTATCATAACATAGGATGATATTTTATAGTTTTAATTATCCTAAGGCAACCCCCTAAATATTTTTCATGCTATTTTAAAAAGGTAAAAAAACCTTTCTAATATACCAACTATAAAAATCCATATGTTTTAAACATAGATATCTCATATTATTAGTTCAATATTCAAAATATAACATTATGAACCATGATAAAATTATATTATTATAGTGTATTTTGAAACATGGATACATAAATTTTTTTTCATAAGCGATCTAAATCATCCCCCACTATGTTTATAATCCCTATCATCATTCTTAGACATATAATACTTAAAACCATTCTCCCTAAACATGGTAAATGTAACATAAGAAAGGGAGAGACATAATGCCCAATAAGGGTAAATAAGGTAGATATCAAAGGTAATATAATGTTAAAATGAGAATAAGGGTATGATAAAATGGTCATAATAGTTTGAAACCACGAACTGTATATCATAGATCATAAACTAAATTCCTGTCATAAATCTTGATAGTTCGTAAGACATTAATAATAATTGAATAAAATAACATGTTCCATGATAGTATAACATTGCAATAAGACATATGTTTTTTGAACACACATAAGAATATAAAATCAATTATATTGTATTCGAAGCACACTAACAAGACTATAACTTAGGGTTAGGTCACCCCCTTCAATCATATTATTCAAGGTTCACTCCCAACACTATCATAGAATATAGATTCCCTAATTAAAATGGGTTCAATACCCATTCCTATACTTATCACCTATGTATATATCCATCTTAACCCAATTCACTGGAAGGATATATAATTCTAGGACCAAATATAACACCATGAAAATCTTATATACAATATACATAATATCATAAATAATTCTTTATATCATAACCCATGAAAAGAATACTTATTTTATAAATATTTCTTTAGTTTATCATTTTATAACTCATAGAAAATAAATTGGTTTCAAATGATAATCAACATATTGGAAAGAAATAGGTTTCATGGAATCTTCAATAAATAATCCTCATCACAATGAATCCAAATAATAAAAGTGTATTGTATCATTGTATCATATACCCACTATATCACAACTAACACTAGAGGTTGTAATCATAATGTAAATTCCTTTATAATATATCTTAAATATTTCTTCACAAATTTAAACTTTTCATTTTAAAATAACATATTAAAAATTTAAAATATAAAAACTACAAAGTAAAAAATCTTCATTGAAAATAACCATGTAATATTATATATAAATATTTTAATCCCTGGGTTTTTATTATGGTGATAAATTCTATTCAGGTTGTGTTTGTTAAAACAATTATTCCATTCATACATTCTATAAAAAGTTAAAAGTACCTCATTTGGTAAATGATAATAATATATATTATTAAAAAATTAAAAATTACAAAATGTGTAAAAAATAATTATTTAGAAATTCGATAATATTAAAAACATTCAAAAAAACGTTTCTCAAAAACAAGAACAATGAATAAAATTGTTTTCAACCAAAGAGAGAAATAAAGTCGGTTTTCCTTATAAATATTATTTTGGTATCGTAAATTTTTAAAAAGATAAAAATGAAAGGTTATAATTTTTTCTTAATTATTTTGAATTATAAAAAAAAGTAATTTTATTTAGGATATATATATCAGAAATTATTATTATTTGAAATGTAATAAAAAAATAAACTCAATATATAATGAGATTATAACATAAATCTCTTTTTGATTTGGATGATTGTGAATCATAATCCACAAAAAAGAATAAAATAAAATCAAACATTAAATATAATTGACTTAAGTATGTTCATGATATAAATTTCTAATGGGTATGTATATATACCTCGTAAGGTATTTTAGGTTTATGTTATAATGTATGTCCCAAAGAAGAAAATGTGAGATGATAAAACCCTACATTAGGATAAAATTTCACTGAAATCACACTAAAATATTGTATAATATATTTTAATATTTTATAACCCAACTACATAATAATTTAAATAATTATAATATTATATATTTTCCACTTATACAAATTTAACACCCATATTTTTATAATTCTTTATTAAAATCATAATTTTACAGTGTTAAGTATTTAAATTATGCTAAGAATTTTGGTTTTGTAGATTTGGACCTTATAATTTCATAATGGTTTTATAATAACAAAAATTTTAATAATTATTTAAATATCATATTAATGAAATATATATAAATTTATATTCATCCATAAAATTTGGAGGTAGAAAAACCAATTACACCATTCATGGTGATGGTAGAATTTATGTACGTATAAATAGTTTTTTCCCATTTTGATAGATGGAATGAATGAAATTTTGATAATAATTCACCTATATAAAATAATTATTATATCATATATATCATATATATTCATTAATTATATCCTTATTAGCATCTATGTAAATCATAAATGGAAAAATTAATCACACCACTTCATAGGGGTGGTAATGTGCACATATGTTGGAGCGACGTTATCCTTTTCCCAATGACTAGAAAAAAAAGGTAGATTTTATATTATAATTATAAAATCATAATTTTTTCATGAATTTTATTTATAAAAATTAAACCCATTATAATTTCCATTCATTCAACATTGTGATGGAAAATGAAATGTATGGCTATATTGAGACTGTAATTCGTAGGTAAACATGAGTGATACTTTCACTTCCCATTGGATTTGAAGAGGTGAATAAATGTGTTTTAAAAAAATAATATATTTTATCTATATTGAGGATAATCAATTTATTATTTTATGAGTAATATAATATATTAAGATTAATTATAAGAAAAACAATTTGAATGAGTTTGGGTAAGATGATTACCTCAAATTCAATATGTCACCTTTTTATTCCTTCATGAGGGCCCAAATAAGGTTTTTTATAGGATAATAATTAATAATTTTTGGTTAGTTAAGAAGATAATATTATTTTCTATGGTTTGGTAATACATTATTGCTCAATGTTTTGTAAAGAAGAGAATGGAAGTGTTCGTGTTTATATGTGTGGGGAGGGATACTCATGTAATTTATTAAAATATTAAAATATAATAAAGTAATTATCTTAGATTATACTTAGCAAATTTTCATATATCATAATATAATGTAGATATTTTTTTATAAAACATCAAATAAATAATATTTGGATCGGTTTATATGGTTTTATAAAACATATCTTTTGGTTTAATCCCCTAGCTAACCAATTTTACCCTTAACCACGGTAAATACTTCTTCGCTCTTAAAGGGTTGTAATTTAAATTTTAATGTAACTAGTGGCCCATAAATGGACATGTTATGAAATTAATACATTTATAATAATAATATTTAATGACATATCCTTAAACAATATATATTCTTATTATTAAAAAACTATCAATAACTTTCTTTTCCAAATATCTTTTAGCATTACAGTTTTAGAGAATTAGGAACAGGTTGTACAAAGTAAACCCATACATTATGAGTTGATACTTACACTCCATATCTATATAAATAACCTTTTTAATATTATATTATTTTCATGAAAAATATTCACAATTTTCATTTTTTCCTCATCCTCATCTCTAATCGTCCTTTACACTGTGAAAACCCCAATTAAAAATATGAAATGGGTGGATAATCATCATAAGGGACTTAAAAGAAATGAAAATTTCTCTACTGAAATTGTGAAACCCCATGTAATATTTACCTTTATATCAATTACAATTGAATATTAAAATTAATCATTTTATCCAGAAAAAACACACTCTTAAATCTAAAATAAAATCATTAAGAAACACATAATGAAAAAGAAAACCATTTTTAAAACGAAGGTCATTGCATAAATAAAACACATTCAAAACCTTTTTAATATGAAATAAACATATGGTTAAATATAAATATAATAACAAAAAAATGTAATATAGATCATTAATAGTGAGTATCCCTTCCTATAATCCATATTGGGATCACCTATTTTCCATGAGATATAATGGGGATAAACCCTTACTATAAGCTACATTGGGATCACCTATGAGCTAAAATGGGATTCAAACCATCATAAAAATGGAGTAACCAATATGAAAACCACTATATCCAGAGTACCCAATGTGTTGGAGGTTATAACGTAACCACTCATACATTTTTATCATAGAACCACTTGTTATTGATTATCATGTAACCACCTATCATTGCTCTACCATTAACCACACATTATTGGTTTATCATGTAACCATATGTCATTAGTTTATCATGTTACCACACATACAAATAAAAAATATCCAAGAACTATATCAAAATCATAAAAATATAGTACATAAATTATAAAAATATTCTTAATGAAAATAACCCTTTCATTGTAAAATATCATATTTTTAGAAAAGCTTCACTATTATAAAAGAAAATATTTTATTTTAAAATAACATTGTAATATTGTAATGTAAAATTAAAATAATTAAGGTATTGTGAAGGAGGAATAATATTTCATTCCAATTAAGTTAAAAAACATTCCCTCCCTATTTTTGTCAAAAAAAATCACCAAAGCCAAATTTATAAAATGGCAAAAATAAGAATTTCGAATCGTTGAGTACAAAATTAAACAACAGTGAAAATGAAGTAAAACAATCATAAACGTATAGTAAAAATTATTTTAGGAATAATTTTTATAAAACACAAACATGTATGAAAATATTATTTTAAATAAACATTAAAGAAGTTATTTCATTAGATCGTTGTTTATATATATTGTTTCGGTGAATTGGCCATGATTGAAATGAATTGAATATGTGTATCCATTGTAAAAAATCATAAAATAAGTGGAAATACAAAAAAAATTCAATATTCAATTCAAAAGTTATAATATCAATACATAATCAATAATTATGATTTAATCCTAATGAATATTAATTTTGTTAAGACATCAAATACCTCAGGCTTACCTTTAGTTTCATGTACTTTAATCTCATATTGAATATTGCTCATTTAAAGGACCCATTTATGAAATTCGATATTGTTTCTTGTGATACCAATAATACTAAGATGTTATCACAGTAAGGAGGAGAGGTTTTGGCAGATATTTGAGGAGCATCAATAATGGTGAGGTGAAATACTGTGGTGAGGTGTGGTATTTATACAGGGGCCATGGTGAATTTAAGAGATTAAATAATGATTATTTTATGATTATATCCAACCAGATTTGGGTGGAATTAATTTCCACATATTTTTCTACTAATTAATTTTGTAATGGATATTTTGGTTCATTAAACACATCAACTAACCATTAATTGTTTCAATTTATATGTATTTTTATCTTTTACTTTTTTACATTTACACTTTTATTATTTTACCTATATTGCGGTAACTAATTTTTTTATATGATGAATTTTTTTTAACAAAAAAATAAATTGATCCAGTTATATAATTTGTACCTAAAAATCAAAAATATATAATTTATTTTACAAAATTTAATTCCCATAATTTAGAAAAGTAGATTTAAAATTAACCTTGTAGACATAATAAAAAAAGTAGTCTCAAAAGTGAAAAGTTCAAATGTTTGAAATGTATTTATATTCAATTTCAATGTGAAATTCCTTACAATTACCTAAATTGGTTTTAATGAATTATAATTAAACTAATTATACATTAAAACCAATTAATAATATAATGTAACCATGTAAATAAATTATATAAAAGGCAGTTTTCAATTAAAATTTAGTATTTTCAGTATTATTCCCAAAAAAATTAACATCAGTGAAAAAAAAATTCACCCAAAGATAATTTTTATTTTATTGGTTAAAAAATTTTGTTTCTAAAGAAAAATTTATAAAATTTTCAAATTTATTTTTTAAATAAATTCACCATTATGAAGTCAAAAATTTGACTTTAAAAAAATATAGATTTTTATTTTTAAAATAGGATTTATTTTATATTTTATGTATTAAAAACATCATGGATTAATTTAGAAACATTTTATAGGGTATGAAAAATATATATGTCATTAATATATTACAATAATAATGATTAATTAAATTTCTGAATATAAAATTCTCTTAGAACATAAAAATAGTTCTTTTATAAAAATAATTACATTATATTCAATTAGTTTTATTTAAATTTCTAATTAATATCTAACTAGTTAATTCATCTTCTAAACATGTTAAATATATATTTTCATAACTTATTTAATCTCATTTATTCTGTCATTCTAATAACTAGTTGATAACTATCCTATTTAAAAAATAATTTTTTGTCATTTTTTTAGGCTTCACATTGAATATATTGTACGATATTGATAATTGTGTTTTCTTTTAAAATATATGTATGTTATATCCCCCCTATTAAAAAAATTATTCCTTAAAATATTAACTCAATATTGGAAAACTCGGGCTTTGACTTTTCAAAATACATTTGTTGAAATCCGATATCAGAATAAGGGTTAACAAAACATCCATTTGAAAAGAGATAAAGGAAAGTATAATGGTCACCTAGATAGACACACAAGGGTTAAATAGAAGAAAACATGGACATGGATGGGAAAAATAAATATCATGGTTTGATATTGAGTGATATAGAACATGTTCACATGAATTTTAACCACCACAAAACTAAAAATCTGTTATAGGTTAAAAGGCCATTAATTTCTCCTTATGAAAAGTAAATGGATATAATTTTTGATTCAAAGTAATTTTCATAAAATAGAATAACTATTGTAATACTTATACTAAGAAGATAAGGAAACATGCTTACTTGATAATTGGAATTTCATCCCCTATTAAGTTTCCAAAACAATCTTATTTTTTATCCAATTGATGAGTATTCAAGATGAATTTACATACCTTATGTATCATAATCAACTCCTACAGATCAAAAAATTCATAAGAGTATAACTATCTATTCCATATATCTTTATGAATTAACAAAAATTAAAATGGTTATTACAATATATAATATTTCCAAAATATTTAAATATTATTTGACAAAAAGCTACTATAATCTCCAAATTTCAACATTAATACCCATTGTTAAACATAATCATTCGATGAAAAACTATCATTAAATTTGCTCTAAATATTCAACACTAATATTGAAACCCAAAAATAGGAAGTATTTTATCACATAGTATTCCAACAAAAATTTAATATTTAACATCCAATAATATAAATCTCTCTTAAAGTCTTATACCAAAATCAGATTTCCTTAGTCACATAATCATTGATATGTACTAGTAATTTACATGAATTTCCTAAATCAATATAAATCATATATTTTTCAAAAATGTGACTTATATTTTATTTATTTAATAAAATACCCTAGTATTTTATTTACCTTAATCATATAAGGTTCCAATAATTGGGAAAATATTCCAGAATAACATTATAACTTTACAACTAAATCATTTATTAATACCATGGTTATCAATTAGATAAAACATATCTTCCCAATATTAACATAACCTTTATCTGACATATATTTTATATTTGAAAAATAATTTTACACTAACCATAAAATCACGTAGGTTATTGATAGGTGACGAGGCTTTGTCTCCCTTTGGAAGTGGGTTTGATGAATGTGTCTATTTCATACTCAATGGGTTTTCACCCATTGTACAATGTGTCCTTTTCCTAAATATATATTAATATTATTCATATAAAATTATATAAATTTCAAAAACATATTAAAAATGACCTTAATATATTTTAACCTCAATGTTTATCTCATAAATTTTATTTTTCATTCCAAAAAAGTATGAATTAATAATTACCTCAAATTCTTTGATCATACAAACCAAAAATGATACCAATTAATTAAAAATTATTTCCACCAAAATTAAAGTAATTATTCCTCAAATTAATTATTCATATTGTAAAATTATATATTACATTTACCATATAAATTATCTCCTTTTTACCAGAGTTAAAAGGTATCAATTCCATCAAAAATATATTTCCAAATATATTAAAACAAATCCTACTATTGAAAAATACATAGTTGTTACAATGCTTAAACAAAAATTAAAACACTATATCCTAAATTTGAAAACTAAATACATATACACATCCTTCATTTATATTTATTTTTAAACCATTGACCACGCTTCATCGTCTTATTCCTTAATACGTCATTCCTACCGTCAAAGATGTGAATTATATCATTATGATTCATTAATATCAATAGAAACTTATTCCAAAAATGAATATAAAAAAACAATTTGTACCTTAAATTTATACATTATGATTGATTTTATACCCCCTTTATCTTCTAACTTTATTGATATCTTCCAAAAATTAAATAGACATGTACTTCGCGAAACATCACTCTTTGAGAGAGATGTTAATATTTGGAAATATAGATAAAATAAAAAATATATATTTTCTAATTAAATTTATTGGATAAAATAAATTTTTTTATATAATTGAACAACTTTCTTATAGGTGATTTGAATACATGGATATCTTTCAAAATAATTTGAACAAAAAATTTCAATAATAGTTAATATTTTATATTCTGGAAGAGATTAGTAGGTTCTGAAGGATTTCATTCCTTTCATCTTGATAAATGATCCTTAATCCTTAGAAAATAACATCATTAAAAAATTATTAGATGTTAAAATAAAAAATATTTCATAAAATATAATACCCATAAACAGTTTATAATAATTTAACCTTCAAATATCTTATATCTAAACTGATTAACTTTCTAAATCCAATCTTCAAAAATATATCACTAATTTACTATAAATCCATAACATAAAAAAGTGTAATTTAATACTTCAAATATAAAATTATTATTATACTTTTAAACCGAATATTATATATATCTCTTAAGAAAAATGTATAAGGAAACCTCCTAATCTCCAAATTTTCCTAGAACCTACTCTGATACCAACTATAAGGAATTGACCTTAACCAATATATATTCTATTTATTAAAAAACTAAAAATCACCTTATTTTCCCAAATATATTTTATGTTTATAAATTTATAGATTTAGGTAATAATCTTACAAATTAAACTCATACATTACAAGTGAAAACATATAGATGTATTAATGATTAAAAACATTTTAAAATAAAACATGATTTTATTTCATTTCAAATCATTAAAATTTTCATATTTCCCTAATCCTTGTCCCTACTGATATTTTACCCTATAAAAATTAATTATAAATGTTGGACGAACAAAAAATCATAGTATGGTACATAAATGAATGGAATATGTTTGTATAGTAAAAAATATAAAAACCCATATAATATTTATATTTAGATCAAAGTTTTCTGGTCTATTGAAATAAATCAGTTTCTCACGAAAACATAGAAAATTTTATCTCAAATAAAATATTTAAAATCCATATAAATAAAAAAGAAAACCATTTCTGAAACATAGGGCCTAATGTTTATAAAACTTTTTAAAAACTTTATTAATCACAATAGCCATATGGTCGACTTGAAATATAATCACTACACAACAACATAGAGATCCATAAACGGGCTCACCATTTTTGTATTCTAGATCAACCTTCCACATGAGCTATAATTTGGATCAATCCTTTGTATAATCTATATCACACTCACCCGATTTTCATGAGCAATAATTGGTCTCATCCCTTTGTATAAGCTATATCGGGCTCACCTGTGAGATATAATGGGAATCAATCCTTCATTTAAATTGAGTAACGAATATGTCCAAACTAAAATTTGATATTACCCAATGAATTGAATGTTATAATATATCCACTCATCCATGGTTAATCATGGAACCACCGGTTATTGGTTTATCGCTTAACAATCTGTCATTGGTATATCACATAACCACCCATCAATGGTTTATCATGTTACCACATGTTATTGGTTAATCATGTTACCACCTTTGAAGATAAAAATATACCAAGAACTATATCATAATCATAAAAATGTAATACTTACATTATAAAAACATTCAAAAGTTAAAAAACCCTTTAATTTTGAGAAGTCGTATTTTTTAAAAAGTTGTGCACCTATAATTGAAAACATTTTGTTTGAAATTAACCTTGATATATTTTAATATAAGTTTCAAATAACTAATTCATCATGATGGAATGAAAATATTCCCATTTTTATGTAAAAAACAAGTCTTCTCGAAAATCATAAAATTAACTAAGAACCACATTTATAAAATTTCCAAAATAATAATTTCAGATAGTTTTATAAAAAGACACACATTAGTGAAAATGAAATGAAACGATCATAATGGAGTTGTAATAATATTTTTTCGATCATATTTTAGAAACCAAGGTCATGAATGAAAATATATATTCAAGGAAACATTAAAATGTTATTTTTTATGTAAAGTATTTTATTAATATTGTTTTTATAAAATGAAAATTAATAAAATGAATTGATTATGTGTGTCCAATGTAAATACACAAAAAAAAGTGGAAATACAATATAAGATATTAAAAATTAATATCTCACATACTCTTATCATGAAATAATTATGAATTATAAGTTTATCCCCAAAAAAATAGAAATTGTGTTATGAAATAAATTACATAATGCTTCCCTTTAGATTTGTGTACTTTAACCACCTCTTGAATATCGCCCCTTTATTGTACCCTTTGAGGTCATTAGATTTGGTAATTTGGTGCGAATATAATTACTTTGATGTAGGTAGAGTGGGGAGGACTTTTTTTGGAAGATATTTGAGTAGATTCATGTCTTTTGAGGATAAATGTGGTTATGATGGGTGTTACTTATACTTCAGGAGGGGTGTATTTAAGTGATTAAATATTTATTATTTCTTGGTTAAAGACAATAACATTTGGATGGAATTAATTTCAACAACTTTTTTACATAATTATTGATTTAATAGATTTTCAGTTTAGAGAAACACATTAAAACCAATTAAATGTTGTAATTTTTAGGTATTATAAACTTTTACCTTTTAATATTAACCCTTTACATTATTTTACCTATACTATGGTAAAATAATGTTTACTATGTTTATGTTTTTATACCTAAATAAAGAAAAAACCCTAAAAATAATTTATATTTCTTTTTAAAAATATGGGATCTTTTTTCAAAATTTAATTCATATAATTCTCATAATTAGATTTAAAATTAACCTTATAGACACAACGAAAAAGCTGGTTTTTAAAGTGTAAAGTTTAAATGTTTGAAATGTTTTTATATCTAATTTTAATGTGAAATTCATTAAAATGACCTAAATAGTTTTTATATATTTATAATTGAACAAAATAAACATTAAAACATATTTAAAATATAATTACTACAAAAAAATTCAACAAAAAAATATTTTCGTTCAGTATTAATCAAAACAATGAAACTTCTCTGAAAAACACAAAAATTTAAACCAAGGAAAATTTTGATATTTTTATTTCAAAAAATATTATGTTTTTTCTAAATATAACGTATGGAATACTCCAAATTTAGTTTTAAAATATCTACTCCATTAAAAGGTTCAAAAATTATCTTTTGATAAAATATAACTTTTTAGGATTAAATTTGGTTCTATTTCTTATTTTAAGACTATAAAACATATTTTATTAATTTAATAACATTTTACTAGATATAAAACATAAATATTTCATTAATATATTCCCCAAGTAGTGATTAATTTTTTTATTATCATAAATTTCATTGGCATATAAAAATGTTTTTTTATAAAAACATTTACTTTATATTCATTTTATTAATTTTTTAAAAATTGGTAAACAATTAATTGATCTTATAAGCATTTATAAAATATATTTTTATAATTTATTTAACCCCATTTATTTCTTCATCCTAATGGCTAGCTGATAACTATCACATATTAATAATAATGATTAGCCGTCCATTTAAGCATGATGTGGCATATCATGTATGATATTTAGCATTGTGATCCCTTTTAAAGTCCTAATATTTTACAAACATAACCTATTTCAATATTTTTATTATTTTTAAAAAAATTAGTAAAATTTTATTTAAGATAAACACATTAATTTCATTTTTGACACATTTATTTAAGTTCAGATTAAAGACACGATGATAATGATTTAATTATAACTTAATCATTTCACAAAAAACCTATTGTGTTATATTGATCTATAGAATATGTGGGAAACTATAACTGGCCCAAAAAATATTAATGGTTGTTTTTTAAAAATAATTTACTTGTTTATTATTCAGATTTTAAAAGAAATGTATGAGCATTACATAATAATTTGATATAATTATTTCATTAAAAAAGTAAAAAAATACCATGAAAAAAATGTAATTTATACTTACAATAATAATTTATAACCATAATTATCCAATTTATATTTTTATTCAATAAAATTAGAGATATTAAATTCAAGAGAGGGAACTTTTAAATTTTTCCTTACATAAAATAATGTAACTGTGACTATGAAGGCAAAATAGCTCGAAATACCATATATTAGAATTTTACAGGAATATGATAAAATTTATCCCATAAAATTAATCAAATCATTCTTTTTTGTTTAATTTGAGACCTTATCCCATGTTTTTACTCTAATTATCTTTTTGTTCCTTTACAATGTTAATTAATATTTACTATAGTTACTATTCTGAATTACTAAAAATGAGTTAGATATATTAGCAAAATATATAACTCATGATTCCAAATATGGAATCTCCTTTTTCTTTATTCAATTCCTAAAAGTGGTAGAAATTAATTTTAATATAAATTATCAAAACGCAATGGAAAAAATTCATATAAATGTGTTTCTGTTCATAAATAATAACTTATAAAAATCATGAATATTGCTGATTCAGATAGAATAAATTATATTAATATAAATAAATTGGATGAAATTAAAATTTAATACGAACTCAAAAATATAATTCCAAACATAAATTACTTTATTTAATTTAATGGAATGATATCATTTAAAAAATATGCATTTTTTACTATTCGCTAAAAATAAATCCTTTGAGAAAAATGGAAAAATTTAACTATATCGTAATATTGATAAAACAAATGTTGATAGTTTTTTAATATTATAAATTAAAATACTTAATATTTTTATAAAATTATTATAATAACAACACATAAAAGGAAAAAAAATTGATGAATATTCATTTTGAAGAATAAAATGATTTGAATAAAAATTTTGTTCGTATTTCCAAAGTATTTATCAATACATTTATTATGATTAATAGAAAAATAAATATATTTTAGAATGTGTTACGCATATAAATTCCTATAAATTTAATGTCTATGTTATAATATTATTTTTCTAATATATCACTTTTTTTAAAGCTCAGTGTTTTGTGTTATGTTTGTTATTGAGTTTACTATAATTTTAACTATGTTGTCAACGTGTTACAATTATGTAATCTAATTAACCTTTAGAATCATCCTACAAGGTGATTATACTTATTGTATTAAATGATATATCCTTTTTCTACATAATAACTTTCATATTATCCCCATAAATTCAGATATAAAATACCATGGTTATGCTTTAAATATCATCTAACAAAAAAATAGATATTTTCCCTTAATTATTGTAAATTTTTTATTTAAATGAGATTTTAATATCTTCAAAATTCACATCATAAAGTTTATGTCATCAATTAATTCCTGAAATCCTCATAAATCACCAACTATATTAATCACTCGATCGAAAAATGTGCTAAGAGACTCCATTTTAAACATCTTCAAGTATTCAAATATGTTTCCTAGAACAAAAAATATCACACTCATAGATATTTTAATCACCTTCAGACGTTTTCAGGAACATTTTCCACATACTACAAAAATATTTTCATGAATTATGCTCTATGTATAGAATATTATCATGTAATCTACCCAAATAATTTTTTCAATTATTAATGTCTCTAATTTTATAGATTAGTGTCCACCGCAATTCATTTATTCTTTAGGTTTCAATATATAATTGAATAAATGTAACAATTTATGGCAATAAATTAGAGAAAATATTTAATAAAAGGGTTGTGGTCTTGGTAGTGGACTAGCTCAGGGTACCAAGTTGTAACACCCTATGCAATAAATATGTATATATATTTAAATTAATATAGTCTGTTTGATATATTTTGATACATGAAATATAAAAAATCTAACTATTATTTAATTTTTTATAAAATATAATAATTAAAAATAAAATTCATTGTGAGATAACTAAATGAAAAACAATCGGTAAAATTACTAAAGGAATTTACCCGTAAGAAAATAAAACTACTAGAATTATCAAATTTTCATCATCATGATCTTACATGAAGATCATACTACCGATGGAAAATATATATGGTATAACAAAGGTTATAAATATAACAAATGTTATGAAAAACAATATTACAACCCTGCTCTTTATTACACACTTAAACATGATTTATTATATAAAATTCACTTGATAAAACATATAATATTGAGAGGTCTAGTGTATTTGGTTCTTAGGATCTTTACATGACTACTTAGAACATGAAATACAACATCTTTATTTAAAACTTCCTTTACATGACCACTACATTCTATCGTACTTATCATTGCATAAGATAACCTTAGGACATGCATAAGAAAAGGGTGAGCTGTAAAGCCTAGTAAGAGAATAAACATGGAATAACATGAGGAATACCTTACATGTTAGACATATGGAATATCAATGGAGAACACGAGAATCATTAACATAAAGTCATGATAAATCATGATAATCATAACATGGAAATGTTGCAACAACATTTAACATGATTTTAGCATGAGCTAAGGCTCATTGAACGTGGAACATGAGTAAACCCTCACTACATTTGAATTATCATGAGTAAACCCTCATTTAACTTGACATATCATGATACTAATCGTTACCCAATTCATTGGAGAGCTATCAGGGCGCACCCTTCTTAAACATTTCATTTTATGCATAAATGTGCCACATGGATCATATAACATAGATTCATTAAACCTCATAATTTATTCTATAATAAAAGAAATATTGAATTAATACATGAAATAATATAATCAATAAGTAAATGTGCATAAAGGTGAATACCCTTGATATAAGGCCCCAGCCTTAAACCTTACTTAATCTTGAGTTATTACATGATTACACATTTAGAATCTTTTCAGGTTTAGAGTTTTAGAGAATTAGATCATAAAACTTGCATTACATTACACATATAAACAAAGTGGTTAAATAAAGATAGTATTCTTCATTCCCATCAATGGAAACACATTTAAAATAAAACATGGATTATTTCTTGACACATCCTTGACTCTATCACCTTATCATATACCTTTCCCTTGACCTGTGAAAAACATTTCAAAAACTTGGGATGAGCATAAAAACTCAGTATGGGTTATAAAAAAAACATGGAAAGGAATCATGAGTTCATATATACATAAGAATAAAATCATACTTTACCCATAAAACATAGGCACTTTAACATACCTCATAAAATCATGAATAAATCATAGAAATCATAAGACATAAGGGTAACTTGAGGCATTCATAACATTCTTACGTAGGGAGTAACCCTCTTGGTTACGTTTGGAATACCCATCACAGTATATTCCCTAAAATCTCTTCGGAGAAACCTTAACGTTTCACTCCTTCGCGTTACCCAATGCATTGGAGAGCTATAACGGGTTCACCCGCCCTTAGTTTATCACGGAACCACCCGTCTTCATAATAATGCCCAAGAACCATAACATAATCATATCACATAAAACATGCATAAAGGAAACATAACATTTCCACATTTCAATCACGAGATATCAATACAACACATTGATATAATAAAAACATTATGAAAACCATTTTCAATACCAAAGTAAAAGAAAAGTAAAACATGGTATTTATTTTTCTTTTAAAAAGAAGGTATGGCTTGTAGAGGAAGCCGAAACTCAAATAACAGTCACGACGGCGGAGAAGTCGTTGTCGCCGCATACGTACGACAATAACATTCCCTTTTGTCGTTTAGTAAACGCTTCGTATAAAAAAGATTCCTTTTGAATAAACGTAAAAGTCAAAGGGGTTTATACACTGTATAAAAGAAAGTTGTGTATAAAATAAAATATGCCTCAACGAAAGGAGATTGAGACGAAGTCCCATACCTCGTATCCGACTTGACCCGACCGTTCTTTATTCTCCTGAATAATAATCTTTAGTTAATTTATACTTTATTATGAATCTTTTTCAAGTTCATTATTTCTTTTATACCATGTTATGAACATCATGTAATCAGTTAAGTTAATAATGTTCATTTTGTCGGTATTTGGTTCTTAAGTCAAAAATAGACTTCTTACACTTACATGTTGTTAATTTGGTCAAAGGTTCATTATATCCAGAATGGTATTAATTATGTAGATATCATATATGTCATATATATCCAGTACATACATGCATTTATAATATTACATCACATTTAAAGGTAAGAAATGAAATGCACCGTTCATGGAGACGGTAAGCCGTACGTACGCATGAACGCTACTTCCATTTCTATTTCATATTTTCTGGAATGGAATCATAATGATATAAGAGTATATTATAATTCCAGTATAATAACATATATAATATCATTAACTTTATCCTTTACACATCCCACATATGGTATTAACGAATCAAATCACTTTAAGGGGCGGTAGTCCGCACTTCCTAAAATGAAGATATCGTGTTTACGCATAATGGAAACCATAAAGGTATGCCCAAAATGAAAAAAACAGAAGCTTAAGGAAAACATAAACATATTATATATCATATATAAAAATATTGACATCATAATGGCCACCTTTGAAGGTGTTAAATGAGTGTTGAACAATCATCGTTTCGGGAGGCAGAATTTCGCCATCCACGGAAACCGTATGTTCTTTAACCATTTGATGTAGTTGTGTGAGTGTGTAGCTCAAATATATCTTATAACAACATCCTAGTATATTGAAGATACTGGTGTTGTTACAAAAGAAGTAAATAAAAAGAGTTTAGGGGGTTGGAGAAGCAAAATAAAACAAATGAACATGAGAGAATGAATCACCTTAAAAAGTGTAACTCCTTTTGATTTGAGCCTAAAGGCTTCCTTTGAAAGGATTATTCCCAAAGGGAATCCTCTAGGATGAGGAGAGGGATGTGGAGAGAGCAAATGGGCAGGGTTTGGCCGAGCCAAAGGCTTGAAGAGTGTGTGAAATGAGGTAGAGGTGGGGGCCTTTTATAAGAGGAGAGGAGGGGCACTTTTGGAAAGTAAAGAAATATTACATTATTTGAAACTGTGTTTCGGTTTTAAAAGGTCCCACATTGATATAATTAGTGGATAAGGTGATAAGGGTTCGAAATCCACTCATCCAATTGGTTTTGGACATGTGTAGTTCATATATTTTACATTATATTTCAATTTTATTTAAATCGTCAAATAATGATGTCATCGCTGCATCATTATTATGTCATAAATAATTAAATTTATTTAATGTCTAAAAATTATAAAAAAAATACTATGATATAGGAAATATTTTTAGCTTTCCAATGACTATTTATAATTAAATATCTTATCTTTATAACCCCATGTAAAAATTGTTTTCGTAAAACATCTCTTGTTTATGTCATTTTTACTTTAACATTTAATAAAAAGTTTTTTATGTCATTTCCCAACAAAAGTGGATCCATGGGGTCCCCAAGTTGACCCATGGCTTTTCTTGGTCGGCCATGACACAACCAATGAGGTTGGGACATGTGTATAGGTCATTTCATTTTATTAAAGTATTATTTATACCTTAAACTACCCTAATTACCACTAATCGTGATTAAGAACTTAATAAGTTACTATTCACCAAAAAATTATTATAATCTCATTGAACCACATTTTACTTCTTAATGACAACCATGTATGTCGGATTTTCAAAATTCAATACACATTAGTGGTAAACTTTCAATTAACTGAAAAATCAGTTTGCTTGATTATCACTTAGTAGTTTCACTATTCATCAAAAATTGAAGTTTTTCAGAAAATTACCAAAAATTCACCCGAAGCTATATTTGATATTCCGAATTCAAAAATGAAGTCTATTTTACAAAATTCAAAACATATAGGTCACATTAATTAATTTAATAATTAATTCCCGCTACCAGAGCAAATAGCGTGTTTTTACAAAACAATAAGTATCAACAGATTGACACCAGTTTAAGTCTAATTTCAAAGTGAAATTGATTCCAATGACCACCATTGGATAAAATGGTAAAAATATATTCTAATTTCACTTCAAAACCAATTCAAAACATAATATAATCATATAAATAAATTAGATTAAAAAGTAGTTTTGATGTAAAATGCAGTATTTTTCACTATTCATTAAAAAATGAACATTGTCAGAAAAATACCAAAAATTCACACAAGGTAAATTTTGATGTCCCAATCATAAAGAATAAGTTTATTTTGAAAAACATAGTTTTTAAAATTGTCAAAATATAGATTCAAAAATGGTTTTCCATCAAAAGGCAGTAAAACAATCTTTTAAGAATATTAGTGTATTCCATGCATAAGATTGTATTTATTTTCATTTTAAGCCGCTATAACACTATCTTAATCATTAATAGACATAGATAAAAATATCTATTATTCATTACTTACTTGGTATGTTACATCTTTCCCCCCTTTAGAAAATTGTGTCCCCGCAATTTATTTACATATCGAATAAATGGGGGTACTTATCCCTCATTGCATTTTCAGATTCACATGTTGCCTCTTCAATCATGTGGTTTTTCCACAAAACCTTTACCTGGTGAATCACTTTATTCCGTAACACTTGCTCCCTGTGGTCAAGAATCTGGACCGGTTGTTCCTCATAAGATAGGTTCTTTTCTAGCTGAACTACCTCTGGACTCAAAACATGAGATGGATCTGGCATATACTTTCTCAACATCGAAACGTGAAAAACATTGTGTACCTGAGATAAACTCGGAGGTAAAGCCACTCGGTATGCAACTGATCCAACTCTCTCCAGAATTTCGTATGGTCCAATGAACCTTGGACTCAACTTTCCTTTCTTACCAAATCTCATCACACTTTTCCAAGGAGAAAACTTGAGAAAAACATGATCACCTACCTCAAAAGATAGATCTTTCCTCCGGTTATCAGCATAACTCTTCTGCCTGCTCTGAGCTGTTCTCATGTGTTTCTGAATCAGTTGAACTTTTTCTTCCATCTCTTCTACCAATTCTGGTCCCATCAACTTCCTTTCACCCACTTCATCCCAAAAAGCTGGAGTTCGACACCGCTTCCCATATAATGCCTGAAATGGTTCCATCTGTATACTGGAATGAAAACTGTTATTATATGAAAACTCAACCAAAGAAAGATGTTGGTCCCAACTTCCCTGATAATCTATAGAACAAGTTCGTAGCATATCCTCCAATGTCTGAATTGTTCGTTCTTACTGCCCATCTGATTGAGGATGAAAAGCTGTACTAAAATTTAATTCACTACCCAATGACTTCTGAAGGACTTTCCAAAAGTTAGAAGTAAACCTGGGATCACGATCTGATACAATGGAGAGAGGAACTCCATGTAACCTGACTATCTCTTTAAGATACAAACGGGAAAGTTGATCAAGAGAGAAAGTATCTCGTATAGCAAGGAAATGAGCAGATTTGGTCGAGCGATCAACAATAACCCAGATTGCATTATTACCTCGAGATGTCTTCAGTAATCCAACAACAAAGTCCATGGATATATTCTCCCATTTCCACTCTGGCACTGGTAAAGGCTGAAGCATCCCTTTCGGTAACTTCCACTCTGCTTTAACCTGCTGACAAGTCAAACACTTCACAGTAAAATCAGCAATATCTCTTTTCATTCCATCCCACCAGTAATACTCCCGCAGATCTCTATAGATCTTAGTACTGCACGGATGAACTGAAAACGGAGAACTATGAGCTTCACATAACAACTCTCTCTTCAATTGTGAATCACAAGGCACACACAATCTCTTCCCAAATCTCAAAACACAATCATTATCAATGTTGAATTCAGGCAACTTACCTTTCTGAACCAGCTCTACCTTTTTCTGCAACTCACTATCTTGCTTCTGTGCTTGCTTGATTCTATCTGATAGAGATGATCTCACTGATACATGAAACAAAACAGAAGGACTTCCTGCACCAAAAACTTCTATGCCAAAGTTCATCAAATCCTTAACCAAAGGATCACGTTCCAAACGCAACATTGTTAATGAAGCATTACTTTTTCGACTCAAAGCATCAGCCACTTTATTTGCTTTTCCCGGATGGTAATGAATTGTACAATCATAATCCTTGATTAATTCCAGCCATCTCCTTTGTCTCATGTTTAACTCTTTCTGAGTGAATATATACTTTAAACTTTTGTGATCGGTATATATTTCACACTTTACTCCATACAAATGATGCCTCCAAATTTTTAAAGCAAAAACAACAGCAGCTAATTCCAAATCATGTGTAGGGTAATTTACCTCATGAGTTTTCAACTGTCGTGAAGCATAAGAAATTACCTGATCATTCTTCATTAGGACGCAACCAAGTCCTTTCAATGAAGCATCACTGTATATAACAAACTCACCATTCCTGGAAGGTAGTGCCAAAACTGGAGCATTCACCAATCTTATTTTCAATTCCTGAAAACAATCATCACATTCTTTTGTCCAGATAAACATAACACCCTTACGAGTTAGCTTAGTCATTGGACTAGATAACCGTGAAAAATTTCTAACAAACCTTCGGTAATAGCCCACCAAACCAAGGAAGCTACGAATCTCGGTTACATTTGTGGGTCTTGGCCATTCTTCCACAACTTTTGTTTTTGCAGGATCAACAGTTATTCCATCTTTAGAAACAATGTGACCAAAGAAATAAATTTGTTGCAACCAAAACTCACACTTGCTGAATTTCCCATACAGTTTCTTTTCTTTTAAGGTTTGCAAGATAACCCTTAAATGTTTTTCATGATCCTATTTACTTTTAGAAAACACCAAAATATCATCAATGAAAACCACCACAAACTTATCCAAGAACTCATGGAAATTCTATTCATTAAGTCCATGAATACAGCAGGTGCATTGGTTAGCCCAAAAGGCATTACTACAAATTCATAATGGCCATATCTCGTATGGAATGCGGTCTTCAGAATATCTGCCTCCTTTACCTTCAGCTGATGGTACCCCGATCTCAAGTCAATCTTTGAAAAAAACTGAGTTCCCTGGAGCTGATCAAACAAATCATCGATATGAGGAAAAGGATATTTGTTCTTAACAGTGATATTATTCAAGGCTCTATAATCAATGCAAAGTCTCATAGAACCATATTTCTTTTTAACAAATAAAACAGGAGCACCCCATGGTGATGTGCTAGGTCTAATGAAACCTTTCTCTAATAAATCTTGCAATTGCTCCTTCAACTCTAAAAGTTCAATTTTTGCCATTCGATAAGGGGGTTTTGAAATTGGCTTAGCATCAGGAACTAAGTAAACAGTAAACTCAACTTCCTGATCTGGTATTATTCCAGGCAACTCATCAGGAAAAACATCAGGATACTCATTTACCACTGGCGCATCATTAATCTGAACAGTTCCTTTATTTTCAATGACGTGTGAAAGGTAACATTCATTTCCATCTTTTACAAGTTTCTCGGCCTCTTGATATGTTATCAAAAGTAAGGGTTCATTTTTGTAAACAAACTGAAAGTCTTTCTGAAAAGAAACTTCTTTAGCTCTACAGTCAATCTTAGCATGGTAAATAGAGATCCAATCCATACCTAGGATAACATCAAACTCTACTAGAGGTAGTACAATATGGTTTGCAAGTAGGTTCTTTCCACAGATAGGATAGGAAGATTCTTATAAATTCTTTTTGCCTCGACACTTCCCCCAGGTGTTTTTACCAAAAGTTCATGAGTCATTTCTTGAGATGGTATTCCCATTTTACTAGAAAAGGTTTCAGAGATGAAAGAATGTGTAGACCCCGAATCAAACAACACACTAGCATAATCTGAAAAAACAAACAAAGTACCTAATACCACTTCATTTGATGGCCCGACATCTGCTGAAGTAGTTGCAAAGGATTTCACCACCCCTTTCTGCTTGTAGTCTAACTGCTTCCCATCACTCAAGCTCTTTGTCGGACACCCGTTTGCATAGTGACCCATCTCATTGCACTTATAACATTTCACTAACTATAAATCAAATTTGTTCTTACCTTCACCTTGATCCTTTTCAGTGCAATCACGAGCCTTATGTCCCATATTACCACATCGGTAGCACTTCCCAGAATTCAGAAGACATTCCTCAGCATGCCTTTTTCCACATTTATCACAAACTGGAAACTTAGTTTTCTTACCATCAGACTTTTTTGAAGAATTATTACCTTTCTCCTGCCACCTCGGTCTCTTATTCTACTGGTTGTTATAGAAAACTTGGTCATCGGCAAACTCCATTTCCACCATCTTAGCACATCGAACAAGCTTTTCATAACTTTTAAACTCACGAGAAGCTAATGCCCTTCGATATTTTGGCTTTAATCCTGAGTAAAAACGATTGATTTTACTATCAAGGTCTCGGATAAAATTTGGAGCATACCTTGCCAATCGAGTGAACCTTTCTTCATAGGCAGCCATTGAGTCTTCATCTTGCCTCAATTCCAAGAATTTCTTTTCCATCCGAAGTCGAACAGCCTTAGGAAAATACTTCTCAAGAAACATACCTTTGAATTCATCCTAGTCAAGAGCATCAATCTCATCGGCGTCCCTGATATTTTTAACCCTAGACCACCACTGATCTGCTTCACCCTCCAAACGGTAAATAGCAAGACTAACCTTTTGATTGTCTGAACACCCCATGACATCAAAAATCTTCTCCAGTGCTTTAATCCACCCTTCAGCTAGAACAGGGTCAGATGATCCTCTGAATGATGGTGGATGTTGCCTCATGAAATGTTCCACCACTGACATGTTCCTCTGCGGTTGTTCTGGCTGATCTCGTGCATGGATACCACTGCCATTTATCGCTTGAGTCAACAGCGCCATTACTGCAACAAACTGTTCAGTTCCAATTCCGACCATTTCTGGATGCTGATTCGGAAGGTTATTTCCTTCTGTATGCCTTCCTAGCACTGCTTCCCTGTTTCCTCTGCGGAAAACCATTCTGAACAAGCATCTCTTAGATGAAACAACATGGTAATCATTAAATTCTATATCATTTCAAAATAAAATATTTTTGGATAATCATTTAATAGAATTCTAACTCCTAAAGTTATCTAAACCGACCTCTAATACTAACTATAGGGCCACAGCCTTAAACCTTACTTAATCTTGAGTTATTACAAGATTACACATCGAGGATCTTTTCAGGTTTAGAGTTTTAGAGAATTAGATCATAAAACTTGCATTACATTCCACATATAAACAAATTGGTTACATAAAGATAGTATTCATCATTCCCATCAATGGAAACACATTTAAAATAAAACATGGATTATTTCTTGACACATCCTTGACTCTATCATCTTATCATGTACCTTTCCCTTGACCTGTGAAAAACATTTCAAAAACTTGGGATGAGCATAAAAACTCAGTATGGTTTATAAAAAAACATGGAAAAGAAAACATGAGTTCATATATACATAAGAATGAAATCATACTTTACCCATAAAACATAGGCACTTTAACATACCTCATAAAATCATGAATAAATCATAGAAATCATAAGACATAAGGGTAACTTGAGGCATTCATAACATTCTTACGTAGGGAGTAACCCTCTTGGTTACGTTTGGAATACCCATCACAGTATATTCCCTAAAATCTCTTCGGAGAAACCTTAACGTTTCACTCCTTCACGTTACCCAATGCATTGGAGAGCTATAACGGGCTCACCCGCCCTTAGTTTATCACGGAACCACCCGTCTTCATAATAATTCCCAAGAACCATAACATAATCATATCACATAAAACATGCATAAAGGAAACATAACATTTCCACATTTCAATCACGAGATATCAATACAACACATTGATGTAGTTGTGTGAGTGTGTAGCTCAAATATATCTTATAACAACATCCTAGTATATTTAATATACTGGTGTTGTTACAAAAGAAGTAAATAAAAAGAGTTTAGGGGGTTGGAGAAGCAAAATAAAACAAATGAACATGAGAGAATGAATTACCTTAAAAAGTGTTACTCCTTTTGATTTGATCCTAAAGGCTTCTTTTGAAAGGATTATTCCCAAAGGGAATCCTCTAGGATGAGGAGAGGGATGTGGAGAGAGCAAATGGGAAGGGTTTGGCCGAGCCAAAGGCTTGAAGAGTGTGTGAAATGAGGTAGAGGTGGGGGCCTTTTATAAGAGGAGAGGAGGGGCACTTTTGGAAAGTAAAGATATATTACATTATTTGAAAATGTTTTCCGGTTTTAAAAGGTCCCACATTGATATAATTCGTGGATAAGGTGATAAGGGTTCGAAATCCACTCATCCAATTGGTTTTGTACATGTTTAGTTCATAGATTTTACATTATCTTTCCATTTTATTTAAATCGTCAAATAATGATGTCATCGCTGCATCATTATTATGTCATAAATAATTAAATTTATTTAATGTCTAAAAATTATAAAACAAATACTATGATATAGGAAATCGTTTTAGCTTTCCAATGACTATTTATAATCAAATATCTGATCTTTATAACCCCATGTAAAAATTGTTTTCGTAAAACATCTCTTGTTTGTGTCATTTTTACTTTAACATTTAATAAAAAGTTTTTTATGTCATTTCCCAACAAAAGTGGATCCATGGGGTCCCCAAGTTGACCAATGGATTGTCTTGGTCGGCCATGACACAACCAATGAGGTTGGGACATGTGTCTAGGTCATTTCATTTTATTAAAGTATTATTTATACCTTAAACTACCCTAATTACCACTAATCGTGATTAAGAACTCAATAAGTTACTATTCACCAAAAAATTATTATAATCTCATTGAACCACATTTTACTTCTTAATGACAACCATGTATGTCGTATTTTCAATATTCAATACACATTAGTGGTAAACTTTCATTTAACTGAAAAATCAGTTTGCTTGATTATCACTTAGTGGTTTCACTATTCATCAAAAATTGAAGTTTTTCAGAAAATTACCAAAAATTCACCCTAAGCTATATTTGATATTCCGAATTCAACAATGAAGTCTATTTTACAAAATTCAAAACATATAGGTCACATTAATTAATTTAATAATTAATTCCCGCTGCCAGAGCAAATAGCGTGTTTTTACAAAACAATAAGTATCAAAAGATTGACACCAGTTTAAGTCTAATTTCAAAGTGAAATTGATTCCAATGACCACCATTGGATAAAATGGTAAAAATATATTCTAATTTTATTTCAAAACCAATTCAAAACATAATATAATCATATAAATAAATTAGATTAAAAAGTAGTTTTGATGTAAAATGCAGTATTTTTCACTATTCATTAAAAAATGAACATTGTCAGAAAAATACCAAAAATTCACACAAGGTAAATTTTGATGTCCCAATCATAAAGAATAAGTTTATTTTGACAAACATAGTTTATAAAATTGTAAAAATATAGATTCAAAAATGGTTTGCCATCAAAAGGCAGTAAAACAATCTTTTAAGAATATTAGTGTATTCCATGCATAAGATTGTATTTATTTTCATTTTAAGCCGCTATAACACTATCTTAATCATTAATAGACATAGATAAAAATATCTATTATTCATTACTTACTTGGGATGTTACACTTGATGGTGAAATGGTCATGGTATTCACTACACAATGACATTGTCTTGGAAAATCATGGTGCAATTTCAACAGCATAACAGCGTGACATAGGAATTCATAAAAATGGTTGATGAGATAGAAATTTGTGTCTCATAATATGTACATGAAATGGACAGTAAGGGGGTCATATAGATACATTTCCTAACATAATAAATTGAATTTATATTCCCAATACAAAAGAATTGATTGAATGTAAATGAGTAGAGAGAGATTCCTTATGGAATTTTAGCATTGTAATGGGTGTACATGAGGGGACATTAATGAGAGAGAAATGGTATCTCATCATTAAAACATAGAGAGTTATGTATGGGGGAGGTGAGAAATCATTCCTCAACATTTATAATTTAAAACAAAAATTCATAAAAACATAACTAAATTGAGACAAAAATGATAAAAGAAGAAATCCCTTACTTGGAAGTGAGATACCAAAGGCATGGGAGAGGTTTGAGAGAGGCTTCTTGGGAGAATGGGGCACCTTTGGAGTATTATAGAGAGAGGAGGGAAGGGGTTGGTCGAAATCCAAATGCTTTTAGTGATGAGAATGTGGGAGATTTGGTGGGTTTATATAGGAAAGGAGAGGGAATTATTTATTATTTAGGCTTGGGTCACCACACATTAAACTAATCAATAACACAAACAAGACCATGGTTTTGTCCAAAGGGGAGTGGAAAAAATATTTTATAAGGCCAATGACAAAAATTCTTAAAATATTTAGGGTTCTTAAGTGGAGGTGAGTAACACTCTCAAGAAAAACAATTTAAAAATACAAAATGATTTATAACATTTGGAGGGTCCACTAATGTTTGGTAAAATAAACCAAAATAAAATACAGTCTCATTATTTTATTGATAAAACATATATTGGCCAAAAATTTCATTTTTATTTTTTTATTACATCAATATTGGGTCATTACGATGTCATAAAATATATTATATATTTATATGGTGTTTAATTTTTACCCAAAAATTCGACAGTCTCAGAAAATTATGAAAAATTCACCATTGATTAATTTCGACTTCCTGATTCCAAGAATAATTTTAATTTTGCATAAATATTTTTCTAAATATGTGAATTTCTACTTTAAAAAGCCTTCATTTATCGAAACTTCATGTGTTTTGACAAAAACAACATTCAGATCATAATAAAAATCACAATTTCATTATTAAAATTACACAATAATTTATATTTAAGAAACATTTATTTAGTAATAATATTTTATTAAAATATTTTTGAATTCAAAAATAAATTAATTCATAATAATTAATTTATTATTTTAATATTAATTAAAAATATTATTTGTACATTAAAAATTATTTACAAAGTAAGAATAATAAAATGATTGTATATTAATTATTATATAAAAAATAATTTACATATTCATAGTGATAAGGTCTTGTTACATAACTTCTTATAACACCCACACAATACTGAAGGGTAAGGTGCGCGATGGTGATAGACTCTTGGGGTGGCTCGGATGGAATTGATCGAGTGGTAATCTCTATCAACTTCCACTTCTCTCATAGGAGGTTCTGCTTAAGCTTAACGTATTCAAGTTCATCTTGGGCTTAATTAAGAGTGAAGCCCAATGATGCTACCTCTTTCCCAGCACTTACAAATGATCATAGTATGGGGAAAATCTATAAGATGATGCCATTTCTTCCTTTGTCTGAGTAAATTGTATTTTTTAAAGCCCTATATTTATACTAATAATGTGATCACTGTTCAACAGCTATATTAGCAATGGTCACAATTCATAACTGTATTTTAAAATGAAGTTCACATTTCATATAACCATAACAAAAAAATATAATTAGATCAATTTGTATTTCCATTAATAAAAGTTTGGGTTGTTACAATATCCCCCCCCCCATTAAAAAAATTTTCCCTCAAAATATTCTTTTACCACTCTAAAAAAATATGGGTAAGTATACTTTATTTCTTCCTCTAATTCCCAAGTTTCCTCTTAAAACTTATGGTTTTTTCACAACACCTTGACGTGGGGCATTGTTTTATTTTGTAGAACATTTTCTCTATGATCTTAGATCTTCACCATTTACTCCTCGTAAGAAATAACATCCTCCAATTGTACAACCTCTAAAGAGAGTACATGTGAAGGGTCTGATATGTACTTTCGTAAGAGAGATACATGAATGAAATCATGTACTTTTTCCATGGTAGGCTGAAGTTCTATTCGATAGGCCATATCCCTTACACGATCCATAATCTCAAAGGGGTCAATGTCCCTAGGACATAACATCCCTTTCTTTCCAAAACTAATGATCTTCTTCCATGTAGATATGCGTAGAAATACCATATCTCCAATATTAAACTTAATGTCTCATCAACAGTTATCTGCATAACTCTTCTATCAAATCTAGGCTACCTTGATATGCTGCTGAATGGTTTTCACCTTCATCAACATCTCATTGACCATTTATGGTCCTAGGATCTTACGGTCATCGACTTCATCCCAACACGCCTGTGTTCTTCACCTTTTCTCATAAAGGGATTCATATGGTTCTATTTTGATGCTTGGGTGAAAATTGTTATTGTAGGAGAATTATGCCAGTGGAAGATGTTTTTCCCATCCTCCTTTGAAGTCCATAGAACATGATCTTTTCATATCTTCTATTGTATGAATAGTTCACTCAGATTGGCCATTAGTTTAAGGGTGATAGGTCATTCTGATGTTCGGTTCCGTTCTTAGTGAACGTTGGAGGCTTTTCCAGAACATTGAGGAAAATCTGGAATCACGAATGGTTACAGTAGATAGTGGTACTCCATGTAGCCTTACCACATATTTGATGAAAATTTGTAAATGTTGATCCAACAGGTAGTCCTCTCGAATCGCGATAAAGTGAGATGTCTTCGTAAGATGGTCCACAATGAGCCATATAGCATTGTTTCCTCTAGATGTCCTTGGATGTCTGGTGGCAAAGTCCCTGGTAATGTTATCCCACTTCCAAGTTGGTATGGGTAGTGGTTGCATCATCCCCTTAGACTTTTTCCTCTCAGACTTCACTTATTGACATACCAAGCACTTTGATTATAGTTTGCAATCTCCCTTTTCATATTAGCTAACCAAAAGTTTTTTCAAAGATCTCGATACATCTTTGTGCTCCCTGGATAAATAGAGAAGGTTGAGTAATGTCAGTCATCCAGAAGCTCCTTCATTATATCTGGATCGAATGGTACACATAATCATGACCTAAATATCATGATTCCATCCTTGTCAATCATGAACTCTAAGGATTTCCCGTTTTATATAGCTTCCACCCTTTTCATAATTTTCACATCCTTTCTTTGAGCATCCTTTAACCATTCCAAAAGAGATGGTTGTAAAATAATTTGTACAAGGATTCATGATATTCTCTTTCTTTATGATTCCCATTTCCATCTTCAGGAAATCTAAGAATATTGGATCCTTCTCAATTCTCATCAATGGTAGAATTTTTGGATCTTTTCTACTTATAGAATCGTCAACCTTGTTTACTTTCCCATGGTGGTAATGGATTGAGCAGTCATAGCCTCTGATCGTCTCTAACCATCTTTGTTGGCACATGTTCAGCTCCTTCTATTTGAATATATAATTGAGGCTTTTGTGGTCCGTATATATTTCACACTTCTCCCTAAAAATACAATGTCACAAAATTTTTGAAGAGAAGATCACCGCAGCCAACTCCAGATCATGTATTGGATAATTCTTCTAATTATCTCTTAATTTCCTTAAATCAAAGGCATTGTATTTTTCATTTTGCATCAACACACATCTAAGGCCCTTCTTCGAAGCATCACTAAATACCACAAAAAGTTCTCCACTTATGGGTACACTAAGCATGGGAGCAGTGATAAGCCTCTTTTTCAACTCCAGGAAGCATTTTTTTCCTTCATCACTCCATGAAAACTTTACTCCCTTTTGAGTCATCTTGGTAATATGGTTGGACAATCATGAGAAATTTCTCACAAATCGTCAATAATATCTCGCTAATCCCAAAAAAACTACGGATATCTATTACCAATGTTGTCCTCGGCCATCCCTCGATTGCAGATGTCTTGGAGGGATCCATAGATAACCCATTACTTGTGATGATATGGCCAAAGAATGAGACATCCTTCAACCAGAACTCACAGTTGCTGAACTTTTCATAGAGCTTCTCCATCTACAAGGTCTCTAGTACAGTTCTTAGATGCTCCTCATGATCCTCCTTCGTTTTGGAGTATATTAGAATATAATCTTTAAACACTACCAATAATTTGTCGAGGTAATCTCAAAGGATTATATTCATCATTTCCATGATGATTTCTGGAGCATTAGTGAGTTCTAAAGTCATTACTATGAATTCATAGTTCTTGTATCTTATACAAAAAGTAGTCTTTTAGATATCTTCTTTAATCACCATTACATGATAATATCCCGACCGCATATCCACCGTGGAGAATTATTGTGCCCCATGGATTTGATCGAACAAGTCATCAATTATTGGGAGAGGATACTTGTTCTTTATCATGATTTTTATAAGTTCACGATAATCAATGCAAATGAACATTGATCCATCCTTCTTCCTGGCGAAGAGGATAGGTTCACCCCATAGTGATGCACTTGGGTGTATAAACCCTTTATCTAGATTCACCTATAGTCATTTCTTGAGCTCCTCAAGCTCCACAATTTCCATTCTATATGGAGTCTTGGATACTGGGAACTCCCCAATTATAAGATCAATTGAGAATTAAACAACTCTTCTAGGAGGAAGACTATACAATTATTCAGGAAACACTTTAGCAAATTACCTCATAATGGAAATGTCTTCAAGGATGGTTTCTTCCTTGGGCTCAATTATGTGAGCCAGATATGCAAGCTCATAGGGAAGTAATATCCATTCTTGAGATGATGGAGCTAAAGAAGATTCATCTTCCTCCTTGAACTTGTATAGAATAAGGGGTCCATTATCAACATGAAGAGTGATTTCCCTCTCATGGAAATTTATTTTTTTTTCTATATAAGTAAAGTAAATCCATGATGAGAATTGCACCAAATTCTACCAGAGGGAGTATAACGAGGTTTTTCATGAAGTTCAATCCACAAATTAGGACAGGTAAGGAGTTATATTCATGGGATGAATTGATTTCCCCATTTTTCGTACTCACCGAATTCATTACTTCCATGATTTTTGGTTGGGATGGGATTGTTCTACTAAACTTTCTTTATATAAAAGAAAGTGTAGAACTAAAATCAAAAAGTTCATTCACTATTCTTGAATGAATAACTAGAATACGTATCACAACTTCTTTTTTAGGGTTCACTTCAGCGGTAGTGATGGAAAAAGATTTCCATTGCTGCCTTGGAGGTTGTGGGTTGACTCTGAAAACCCTTGACTTTTGGCACTGATTTGCAAAGTGCCCCAGTTCATTTCAGTTGAAGAAAATAACAATGCGTTGAGGGTCTAGTGGATGTTTCCACTCCTCAGTCGCAGTTGCGGGTTTTTATTATTGGCAGCTAACAGCTAGGTTCCCTTCTTCCACACCTAAATCATTTCCTCATTCCCATCAGGGAATTTCTAGGGTGCTTCTTTCTATATCATTGGAAATTGGGGTGAGGGATTTTCTTAGAACCATTGGATTTATGCATCGGACCACCAGCATTGATTTCCACCTCATGCTTCTTATCCCCATGATACCCCTAAGATTCTCAGGTCTCCATTTTTTCCTTGAGGGCACGTTGGACAATTTTCTCATAGCTTCCAAAGTCATAGATCACCAGTGCTTTTCGTAGGCTAGTTATCAGCCCACCAATGATGCAGTCAACCTTATATTCAAGGGTAATGACAAAGACGAATGAATATCATGCAATACTCGTATATTTCGCCTCGTATGCTCCAACGGATTCATCATCTTTCTATTTGAGGGAAGGAAGTCCGCTTTTATCATACGTCGGAGGGTGCGCTGAAAATATTTATCAAAAAACATATTCTGGAAATCCTCCCATTCCAAAACCTTGATATCCTCCTCAGGATTTGTATTTTGGATCAAAATCTACCATTGAACTACTTTACCATACATATGATAAGTAGCGAGGAGAACATTCTCTTGTTCATAACATTGAAGGGTGGAGAAGATCTTTTCAATGTAGTTGATCTATTGTTCGGCAATTGAGGGATCAGATGATCCATTAAAAGTAGAAGGCTTTTGTCTCAGGAAGAACTTGATAGCGACGTGTTCTCTATTAAGGGGGTTGGAACATTCCTCTTGAACCATGTTTCTATTCAAAACATGATTTAACTGTGAAAGAGGCTTGACAATGTTCGTGATTTCTTCTCCCATCAGATTCGGCATCTCATTAGCACAGACATCACATTAGGGGGTTGGAGAAGCAAAATAAAACAAATGAACATGAGAGAATGAATTACCTTAAAAAGTGTTACTCCTTTTGATTTGATCCTAAAGGCTTCTTTTGAAAGGATTATTCCCAAAGGGAATCCTCTAGGATGAGGAGAGGGATGTGGAGAGAGCAAATGGGAAGGGTTTGGCCGAGCCAAAGGCTTGAAGAGTGTGTGAAATGAGGTAGAGGTGGGGGCCTTTTATAAGAGGAGAGGAGGGGCACTTTTGGAAAGTAAAGATATATTACATTATTTGAAAATGTTTTCCGGTTTTAAAAGGTCCCACATTGATATAATTCGTGGATAAGGTGATAAGGGTTCGAAATCCACTCATCCAATTGGTTTTGTACATGTGTAGTTCATAGATTTTACATTATCTTTCCATTTTATTTAAATCGTCAAATAATGATGTCATCGCTGCATCATTATTATGTCATAAATAATTAAATTTATTTAATGTCTAAAAATTATAAAACAAATACTATGATATAGGAAATCGTTTTAGCTTTCCAATGACTATTTATAATCAAATATCTGATCTTTATAACCCCATGTAAAAATTGTTTTCGTAAAACATCTCTTGTTTGTGTCATTTTTACTTTAACATTTAATAAAAAGTTTTTTATGTCATTTCCCAACAAAAGTGGATCCATGGGGTCCCCAAGTTGACCAATGGATTGTCTTGGTCGGCCATGACACAACCAATGAGGTTGGGACATGTGTCTAGGTCATTTCATTTTATTAAAGTATTATTTATACCTTAAACTACCCTAATTACCACTAATCGTGATTAAGAACTCAATAAGTTACTATTCACCAAAAAATTATTATAATCTCATTGAACCACATTTTACTTCTTAATGACAACCATGTATGTCGTATTTTCAATATTCAATACACATTAGTGGTAAACTTTCATTTAACTGAAAAATCAGTTTGCTTGATTATCACTTAGTGGTTTCACTATTCATCAAAAATTGAAGTTTTTCAGAAAATTACCAAAAATTCACCCTAAGCTATATTTGATATTCCGAATTCAACAATGAAGTCTATTTTACAAAATTCAAAACATATAGGTCACATTAATTAATTTAATAATTAATTCCCGCTGCCAGAGCAAATAGCGTGTTTTTACAAAACAATAAGTATCAAAAGATTGACACCAGTTTAAGTCTAATTTCAAAGTGAAATTGATTCCAATGACCACCATTGGATAAAATGGTAAAAATATATTCTAATTTTATTTCAAAACCAATTCAAAACATAATATAATCATATAAATAAATTAGATTAAAAAGTAGTTTTGATGTAAAATGCAGTATTTTTCACTATTCATTAAAAAATGAACATTGTCAGAAAAATACCAAAAATTCACACAAGGTAAATTTTGATGTCCCAATCATAAAGAATAAGTTTATTTTGACAAACATAGTTTATAAAATTGTCAAAATATAGATTCAAAAATGGTTTGCCATCAAAAGGCAGTAAAACAATCTTTTAAGAATATTAGTGTATTCCATGCATAAGATTGTATTTATTTTCATTTTAAGCCGCTATAACACTATCTTAATCATTAATAGACATAGATAAAAATATCTATTATTCATTACTTACTTGGGATGTTACACTTGATGGTGAAATGGTCATGGTATTCACTACACAATGACATTGTCTTGGAAAATCATGGTGCAATTTCAACAGCATAACAGCGTGACATAGGAATTCATAAAAATGGTTGATGAGATAGAAATTTGTGTCTCATAATATGTACATGAAATGGACAGTAAGGGGGTCATATAGATACATTTCCTAACATAATAAATTGAATTTATATTCCCAATACAAAAGAATTGATTGAATGTAAATGAGTAGAGAGAGATTCCTTATGGAATTTTAGCATTGTAATGGGTGTACATGAGGGGACATTAATGAGAGAGAAATGGTATCTCATCATTAAAACATAGAGAGTTATGTATGGGGGAGGTGAGAAATCATTCCTCAACATTTATAATTTAAAACAAAAATTCATAAAAACATAACTAAATTGAGACAAAAATGATAAAAGAAGAAATCCCTTACTTGGAAGTGAGATACCAAAGGCATGGGAGAGGTTTGAGAGAGGCTTCTTGGGAGAATGGGTCACCTTTGGAGTATTATAGAGAGAGGAGGGAAGGGGTTGGTCGAAATCCAAATGCTTTTAGTGATGAGAATGTGGGAGATTTGGTGGGTTTATATAGGAAAGGAGAGGGAATTATTTATTATTTAGGCTTGGGTCACCACACATTAAACTAATCAATAACACAAACAAGACCATGGTTTTGTCCAAAGGGGAGTGGAAAAAATATTTTATAAGGCCAATGACAAAAATTCTTAAAATATTTAGGGTTCTTAAGTGGAGGTGAGTAACACTCTCAAGAAAAACAATTTAAAAATACAAAATGATTTATAACATTTGGAGGGTCCACTAATGTTTGGTAAAATAAACCAAAATAAAATACAGTCTCATTATTTTATTGATAAAACATATATTGGCCAAAAATTTCATTTTTATTTTTTTATTACATCAATATTGGGTCATTACGATGTCATAAAATATATTATATATTTATATGGTGTTTAATTTTTACCCAAAAATTCGACAGTCTCAGAAAATTATGAAAAATTCACCATTGATTAATTTCGACTTCCTGATTCCAAAAATAATTTTAATTTTGCATAAATATTTTTCTAAATATGTGAATTTCTACTTTAAAAAGCCTTCATTTATCGAAAATTCATGTGTTTTGACAAAAACAACATTCAGATCATAATAAAAATCACAATTTCATTATTAAAATTACACAATAATTTATATTTAAGAAACATTTATTTAGTAATAATATTTTATTAAAATATTTTTGAATTCAAAAATAAATTAATTCATAATAATTAATTTATTATTTTAATATTAATTAAAAATATTATTTGTACATTAAAAATTATTTACAAAGTAAGAATAATAAAATGATTGTATATTAATTATTATATAAAAAATAATTTACATATTCATAGTGATAAGGTCTTGTTACATAACTTCTTATAACACCCACACAATACTGAAGGGTAAGGTGCGCGATGGTGATAGACTCTTGGGGTGGCTCGGATGGAATTGATCGAGTGGTAATCTCTATCAACTTCCACTTCTCTCATAGGAGGTTCTGCTTAAGCTTAACGTATTCAAGTTCATCTTGGGCTTAATTAAGAGTGAAGCCCAATGATGCTACCTCTTTCCCAGCACTTACAAATGATCATAGTATGGGGAAAATCTATAAGATGATGCCATTTCTTCCTTTGTCTGAGTAAATTGTATTTTTTAAAGCCCTATATTTATACTAATAATGTGATCACTGTTCAACAGCTATATTAGCAATGGTCACAATTCATAACTGTATTTTAAAATGAAGTTCACATTTCATATAACCATAACAAAAAAATATAATTAGATCAATTTGTATTTCCATTAATAAAAGTTTGGGTTGTTACAATATCCCCCCCCCCATTAAAAAAATTTTCCCTCAAAATATTCTTTTACCACTCTAAAAAAATATGGGTAAGTATACTTTATTTCTTCCTCTGATTCCCAAGTTTCCTCTTAAAACTTATGGTTTTTTCAAAACACCTTGACGTGGGGCATTGTTTTATTTTGTAGAACATTTTCTCTATGATCTTAGATCTTCACCATTTACTCCTCGTAAGAAATAACATCCTCCAATTGTACAACCTCTAAAGAGAGTACATGTGAAGGGTCTGATATGTACTTTCGTAAGAGAGATACATGAAAGGAAATCATGTACTTTTTCCATGGTAGGCTGAAGTTCTATTCGATAGGCCATATCCCTTACACGATCCATAATCTCAAAGGGGTCAATGTCCCTAGGACATAACATCCCTTTCTTTCCAAAACTAATGATCTTCTTCCATGTAGATATGCGTAGAAATACCATATCTCCAATATTAAACTTAATGTCTCATCAACAGTTATCTGCATAACTCTTCTATCAAATCTAGGCTACCTTGATATGCTGCTGAATGGTTTTCACCTTCATCAACATCTCATTGACCATTTATGGTCCTAGGATCTTACGGTCATCGACTTCATCCCAACACGCCTGTGTTCTTCACCTTTTCTCATAAAGGGATTCATATGGTTCTATTTTGATGCTTGGGTGAAAATTGTTATTGTAGGAGAATTATGCCAGTGGAAGATGTTTTTCCCATCCTCCTTTGAAGTCCATAGAACATGATCTTTTCATATCTTCTATTGTATGAATAGTTCACTCAGATTGGCCATTAGTTTAAGGGTGATAGGTCATTCTGATGTTCGGTTCCGTTCTTAGTGAACGTTGGAGGCTTTTCCAGAACATTGAGGAAAATCTGGAATCACGAATGGTTACAGTAGATAGTGGTACTCCATGTAGCCTTACCACATATTTGATGAAAATTTGTAAATGTTGATCCAACAGGTAGTCCTCTCGAATCGCGATAAAGTGAGATGTCTTCGTAAGATGGTCCACAATGAGCCATATAGCATTGTTTCCTCTAGATGTCCTTGGATGTCTGGTGGCAAAGTCCCTGGTAATGTTATCCCACTTCCAAGTTGGTATGGGTAGTGGTTGCATCATCCCCTTAGACTTTTTCCTCTCAGACTTCACTTATTGACATACCAAGCACTTTGATTATAGTTTGCAATCTCCCTTTTCATATTAGCTAACCAAAAGTTTTTTCAAAGATCTCGATACATCTTTGTGCTCCCTGGATAAATAGAGAAGGTTGAGTAATGTCAGTCATCCAGAAGCTCCTTCATTATATCTGGATCGAATGGTACACATAATCATGACCTAAATATCATGATTCCATCCTTGTCAATCATGAACTCTAAGGATTTCCCGTTTTATATAGCTTCCACCCTTTTCATAATTTTCACATCCTTTCTTTGAGCATCCTTTAACCATTCCAAAAGAGATGGTTGTAAAATAATTTGTACAAGGATTCATGATATTCTCTTTCTTTATGATTCCCATTTCCATCTTCAGGAAATCTAAGAATATTGGATCCTTCTCAATTCTCATCAATGGTAGAATTTTTGGATCTTTTCTACTTATAGAATCGTCAACCTTGTTTACTTTCCCATGGTGGTAATGGATTGAGCAGTCATAGCCTCTGATCGTCTCTAACCATCTTTGTTGGCACATGTTCAGCTCCTTCTATTTGAATATATAATTGAGGCTTTTGTGGTCCGTATATATTTCACACTTCTCCCTAAAAATACAATGTCACAAAATTTTTGAAGAGAAGATCACCGCAGCCAACTCCAGATCATGTATTGGATAATTCTTCTAATTATCTCTTAATTTCCTTAAATCAAAGGCATTGTATTTTTCATTTTGCATCAACACACATCTAAGGCCCTTCTTCGAAGCATCACTAAATACCACAAAAAGTTCTCCACTTATGGGTACACTAAGCATGGGAGCAGTGATAAGCCTCTTTTTCAACTCCAGGAAGCATTTTTTTCCTTCATCACTCCATGAAAACTTTACTCCCTTTTGAGTCATCTTGGTAATATGGTTGGACAATCATGAGAAATTTCTCACAAATCGTCAATAATATCTCGCTAATCCCAAAAAAACTACGGATATCTATTACCAATGTTGTCCTCGGCCATCCCTCGATTGCAGATGTCTTGGAGGGATCCATAGATAACCCATTACTTGTGATGATATGGCCAAAGAATGAGACATCCTTCAACCAGAACTCACAGTTGCTGAACTTTTCATAGAGCTTCTCCATCTACAAGGTCTCTAGTACAGTTCTTAGATGCTCCTCATGATCCTCCTTCGTTTTGGAGTATATTAGAATATAATCTTTAAACACTACCAATAATTTGTCGAGGTAATCTCAAAGGATTATATTCATCATTTCCATGATGATTTCTGGAGCATTAGTGAGTTCTAAAGTCATTACTATGAATTCATAGTTCTTGTATCTTATACAAAAAGTAGTCTTTTAGATATCTTCTTTAATCACCATTACATGATAATATCCCGACCGCATATCCACCGTGGAGAATTATTGTGCCCCATGGATTTGATCGAACAAGTCATCAATTATTGGGAGAGGATACTTGTTCTTTATCATGATTTTTATAAGTTCACGATAATCAATGCAAATGAACATTGATCCATCCTTCTTCCTGGCGAAGAGGATAGGTTCACCCCATAGTGATGCACTTGGGTGTATAAACCCTTTATCTAGATTCACCTATAGTCATTTCTTGAGCTCCTCAAGCTCCACAATTTCCATTCTATATGGAGTCTTGGATACTGGGAACTCCCCAATTATAAGATCAATTGAGAATTAAACAACTCTTCTAGGAGGAAGACTATACAATTATTCAGGAAACACTTTAGCAAATTACCTCATAATGGAAATGTCTTCAAGGATGGTTTCTTCCTTGGGCTCAATTATGTGAGCCAGATATGCAAGCTCATAGGGAAGTAATATCCATTCTTGAGATGATGGAGCTAAAGAAGATTCATCTTCCTCCTTGAACTTGTATAGAATAAGGGGTCCATTATCAACATGAAGAGTGATTTCCCTCTCATGGAAATTTATTTTTTTTTCTATATAAGTAAAGTAAATCCATGATGAGAATTGCACCAAATTCTACCAGAGGGAGTATAACGAGGTTTTTCATGAAGTTCAATCCACAAATTAGGACAGGTAAGGAGTTATATTCATGGGATGAATTGATTTCCCCATTTTTCGTACTCACCGAATTCATTACTTCCATGATTTTTGGTTGGGATGGGATTGTTCTACTAAACTTTCTTTATATAAAAGAAAGTGTAGAACTAAAATCAAAAAGTTCATTCACTATTCTTGAATGAATAACTAGAATACGTATCACAACTTCTTTTTTAGGGTTCACTTCAGCGGTAGTGATGGAAAAAGATTTCCATTGCTGCCTTGGAGGTTGTGGGTTGACTCTGAAAACCCTTGACTTTTGGCACTGATTTGCAAAGTGCCCCAGTTCATTTCAGTTGAAGAAAATAACAATGCGTTGAGGGTCTAGTGGATGTTTCCACTCCTCAGTCGCAGTTGCGGGTTTTTATTATTGGCAGCTAACAGCTAGGTTCCCTTCTTCCACACCTAAATCATTTCCTCATTCCCATCAGGGAATTTCTAGGGTGCTTCTTTCTATATCATTGGAAATTGGGGTGAGGGATTTTCTTAGAACCATTGGATTTATGCATCGGACCACCAGCATTGATTTCCACCTCATGCTTCTTATCCCCATGATACCCATAAGATTCTCAGGTCTCCATTTTTTCCTTGAGGGCACGTTGGACAATTTTCTCATAGCTTCCAAAGTCATAGATCACCAGTGCTTTTCGTAGGCTAGTTATCAGCCCACCAATGATGCAGTCAACCTTATATTCAAGGGTAATGACAAAGACGAATGAATATCATGCAATACTCGTATATTTCGCCTCGTATGCTCCAACGGATTCATCATCTTTCTATTTGAGGGAAGGAAGTCCGTTTTTATCATACGTCGGAGGGTGCGCTGAAAATATTTATCAAAAAACATATTCTGGAAATCCTCCCATTCCAAAACCTTGATATCCTCCTCAGGATTTGTATTTTGGATCAAAATCTACCATTGAACTACTTTACCATACATATGATAAGTAGCGAGGAGAACATTCTCTTGTTCATAACATTGAAGGGTGGAGAAGATCTTTTCAATGTAGTTGATCTATTGTTCGGCAATTGAGGGATCAGATGATCCATTAAAAGTAGAAGGCTTTTGTCTCAGGAAGAACTTGATAGCGACGTGTTCTCTATTAAGGGGGTTGGAACATTCCTCTTGAACCATGTTTCTATTCAAAACATGATTTAACTGTGAAAGAGGCTTGACAATGTTCGTGATTTCTTCTCCCATCAGATTCGGCATCTCATTAGCACAGACATCACATTAATCTTCACATCGGTTGTTAGCCCGAGTCCTCCTTTTACCAGCCATTGGTTGGAATAAATGGAATGTTCAGGGTCACACATTATGGGTAATCCAAAGAAAAACTGGATGACATATACATTACTTTTATTTTCTTAACTTAGGAATCTATAGTCTTCAATCTATGTAATTCCTGATCTACATTCCTACATATATTCTTAAGAGCATTTTTCTTTCATTAATAATAGTTTATATGAAGCTTGTGAATTTACCAAAGCATATCCCTTAGGATTTTCATAACCATGAGTGCATCGATGCCTGTTGTCATGCACCATTTCTCATTTGAGACCAGCTCAAAGTAGTGTTTTACGGTTTTACACCTAGGATACATATGTTCCAGAGCCACCTCTACCTACTCGTATCTAGACAGGGATGTATTTTATTGATAAACCACTTAATCAATACTCCCCAATACTTAGGGATGTTTTTATTATACTTATTATGGTCTCTAAGTCATCACTAGGGTTATCTAATCTTAATCCCAAAAATAACTAAACCTATCCTCTAATATCATCTATGACAACCCAACTCTTTATTTCACACTTAAACATGATTTATAAGATGAACTTCACTTGATACAACAGAAAAGATCAATGTTTCTAGAGTCTTTGGATATTAGGATCTTTACATGACAACTTAGAACATGAAATATAACATCTTTATTGAAAACATTCTTTTCATTACCACTACATTCCCTCGTACTTAACATTACATAGGATAACCTGATGACATGAATAAGAAAAGTGTGAGCTATAAATCCCTGTAAGAGAATAAACATGGAATGACATGAGGAATACAGTACATGTTAGAAATTAGGCAAATCAATGGATCACAATAGAAACATTAACATAAAGGCATGATAAATCTTTATAATCATAACCTGGAAATGTGGCAACAACATTTAACATGATTTAAGCATGATCCAAGGCTCATTGCACATTGATCATGAGTAAACCCTCATTTCACTTGAATTAGAATGAGTAAACCCTTATTCCACTTGATGTATCATGATACTAATCTTTTCCCAATGCATTGGAGTGCTATCTGGGTTCCCCCTTCTTAAACGTTTCATTTCATGCATAAATGTGCCACATGGATCATATAACATGGATTCATTAAACCTCGTCATTTATTCCACGATAAAGGAAATGTGGTATTAATACATGAATCAATATATTTATAATGGCCCATAATTTACATGTAAATATTTTTTAATTAAATGGGAATTTTACGAGTCCGTGAAAATTTACAGCATGTGATTTTGAGGCCTTGTGTGCTAGGAATTAATTTATGAACTTTTTTTTTGAGTACGTACAGTAAACGTACGAGCGGTTTTTTATAAATTTTGAACCGTTGCACAGAATTGAAATCTGAGAACACCATTGAACTCGAAGTGCCGATATTCTCTTAAGGATAATTTCACCTCGACAACAGTTGGTTGACGGTGAATGATAATAATTGGGTTCTTTGTGAAGGAATGAAATAAAATAAAACGGTGTGACATTTTTTTTTATTTTATTTTGAAACCACCTGTGTGGATATTTCACAGGTCGGGACCACCTAAACTAAAACCACCCTGGAGAGGTTATGGTGGTGGGGACCACCTGAACTAACCTCCCATGAGAGGTTATGGTGGTGGGGTCCACCCGAGACTTGAAACCTCTTGAACTCTCTATTAAGTGGGGAGAAGCCTCTTGATCTCCCCACTTAATTGTTCCAACCCTCCCCCACTTAATTATTCCTACCAATTTGATTAATTAACCTAATTTGAAATTGTTCCAACAATTAAATTTGGGAAACATATCACATTTCGGCTACTTTACTAATTTGGAAGAATTGGGAGGGGAGAAATATTTGTAGGATTACACATCTCCAAATAAGAATGATCCTCCAATGAAGAATGTCGACTTAGACTTCTTCCTTGAGATATCCTCCAACACAGGACGTCTTCGATGACTGGAATTCCCTCCTCATCGACAATAATAAACAAATGAGGTAGTGGTTTACTACAATTTCATTATCACATTCCATCTTCTCCCCTTATAATTTTTGCGGTAATGGGAATTGTGATTGATGAGGATTGTAGAGAGGGTGCATGATTATTTCTTCTTTACTGGTTTATGATACTTTTGTTCTTGTTGAGCCACATGCTACCATTCTAATGTGGAGAGTGCAGGTCAAACTAAATTGGCATGTCCTCTCTACAATTCTGGTGAATAATTATGGTGTACCTCGTGATGGAGGAGGATAGAGACCAACCATGAAGGGGCCTGATAATGGAAGTCAGCACCCCTACCGGTCATGACGAAGGCAACGGTGCAATAGCGCCACTCCGCGACCCCCGACATCGTCGCATCGCAGCGCCGCCTTGGCTGAGCCACTACCGCGGCCTGGCCTTGTTGCTCTGATAGAGCCCCCCCTCTCCATGTGGCTTCACTGCGGCACCCTGGCCAAGCTGCCTCATAGCCTCATCGAGCCTCCATGCGGCCATCCATGCCACTGAGGCCTCCAGCGGCCCTCAACGGCCCCCTTGTGGCCTCCGCGACCCCCATGGCCCCTCACGGGCCGCTTCCCAAGCTGGGCCACCCAGCGGGCTGAGCCTCCTAGCACTGGTAGGGCTGAACCCAGCATGTTGGGCCATGTCGACCCAAACCAGATACGACCCTATAATTTACATGTGCCATAACTTTGGCATCAGACGCTCGTTTGATGAACCATTAGCAGCGCCAGAAACCATAGAGTGAGATGTTCCATTTGGTATACCACATTATAGTATTGGATAACATTGGTAAATGGTCTTTTTGGATCGAGCAATAATCCAACCAGGCCCCCGGGACAAAAAAACTAATAACTTATAGACTGGGTGTCCTATTGATGCACCATCTATTGAGTTGAGAACCCTATGATGTAGAAAACATTTATGATACTTCTTCACGGGAAATCATGGTAGTGGTAGAATCGACAAGTGTCTTGGGGAGAGGACTCTCTTAGAGAGGTGAAATCCTAGTGCGGAAACCCAGTAGCAGGCTGTGACGAGAAGAGTGCTCCTAGAGAACCTGTGCGGGTTAGCACCTAGTGATCCTATGTGAGTTAGCTTAAGAGAACCTATGTGGGTAACCTCTGAGCGATTCTGTGTGGGTTAGCTCCAGCGATCCTATGTGGGTCAGCTCCTAGTGATCGTGTATGGGTTAGCTCCAGCGATCCTGTGTGGGTCATCTCCTAAAGATCTTGTGTGCGTCAGCTCCAGTGATCTTATGTGGGTCAGCTCCACGCAATCCTATGTGGGTCAGCTCCAATATATCCTATGTGGGTCAGCTCTTAGTGATCTTGTGTGGGTAAGCTCAAGTGATCATGTGTGGTTCAGCTCCTAGAGAGCCTATGTGGGTCAGCTCCATCGATTCTGTGTAGGTCAACTCCATCAATTCTTTGTGGGTCAGCTCCTAGCGATCCTATGTGGGTAAACTCCTAGTGATTCTATGCAGGTCAGTAGCAGATCCTCTTAATAGAATTACATGATTCAGTATTTATAACTAATCATCTCTAATACCATACCTAATGATATACATGGTGTGAGCTAAGTTCGTTCCTATGTGGTACTTTCCTTTGTGGTAATACCTTGGTGGTATTCCACCGTGTGGTGTACTAGTGTGGTACTTACCATTGTGGTTTTCCTTCCTTTATGGAAGAGTTGAGCTTTGGGCTTTTGGGTTGGACACTCTGTTTCCACCTGTTTGAGATGGGTATGTATGATAACTTTGGTATATGAATGACAATATACATAAGTAGGGTTGACAGTTGATTACATGCAATTAGGTTTATCCTTTGTGGATTTTGTGAGGCTTTTAGGGTCTCGGGGTCCATATTGAGTATCGTTATACACACCCCTACATGGGCTATGCCCGCCCCCTATTGTGTTTAGTGCATATGATGTACAACGCTGACTTTGGAAGAGAGTACCAGGACTAAAGGTAGCATGGAGGTGGATGTTAGATGAGGAGAACTGTGGAGACTGTCGTTCGAAAGCTATACCCACCCTTCAGGTGGGATCTGTGGTTGAAGATCTAGGAGATGCTTTTCACCTATTAGCTATTTTTTACTTTACAGTTTTCCTTGTACATTCCAGTTAGGCTTGTATTCTAGCCCCTTTTTACTTACTACACACATATTATGTTTATTATTCAATTTACATGAGTTTGTATCTTTTTGTGTGCGTGGCTGTGTGTGTTATAGGTTAAAAAGGGAATTCCATCTCGGTTATAGGGAATATGCCTTCGATGCTAGACTCCAGCCCCTAGCCTATGCAAGGAGGGAATGGGGTAGTCACGACACGGGCCTCGGGGGATGGGTCATGACAAATTGGTATCAAAGGAGTCATTTCTACCACATAACATATGACTTTGATCATTATTTTAACGGAAATATGGTTTAGTGTAGTTTGTGTGGTTATCAAGTTTATAGAATCTAGGGTTGGTGCAGTGGCCGATGTATCCATACACCAGGACACTGACTTCTGATTTCTGACTCAGTGCACGAAAACACTGATTGTGTGTCTGTTTTGAAGAGTTTTCCTTATGATCTCTTTGACTCAGCTCACCAGGTATAATTCATTTACCATGGAGCACCTGTTTCATTACAGTATTCCTCCACATAGAGAGCCATCTAGGGTTCCGAGAGTAGTACACACTGACATCCCACCGAGCGATGAGGCCTCGGTGTAGGTCCCTCTTCTAGTAGAAGCACAAGAGGAGGAACCAGTGGTACTATAACCTATTGGTCCACTGATTCCACCATCCCCGGTTGCATAGGCCGCACGCATCTTTAGTGCACTGCATGAGTTATAGCGCTAGAGGCCACCAAGGTTCAGAGGATTGATGGACCCATAGGCGGTTGAGGATTGGCTTGAGGATGTGGTGAGAGTCTTCTAAATGGTAGGGACACCAGCTGATCTCGTGGTGACCATTGCTGTCAGCCTTCTACAGGCATTAGTAGGCAGATGGTGAAGCTTGATACTCCAAGTTCACGATGAGGTGATGCTACTTTGGTAGACTTTGAGAGCCTGTTTCGAGAAAAGATTGTTCAAGCAACTCTTCATGTAGTGTGAATTCAAGTGCTACATCATCTGGAGCATGGCAACATGACTGAGGCTCAGTACTCTACGAGGTTCACCGACCTCTCAAGCTACTCCACTGAAATGGTGCGAGACCCATTCTTCCAGGCCCGAACCTTCGAGCAAGGACACAGGTGGGAGATCAGGGATTCGATGATCTCACTCAACATCCCAACGCATGCAGGGGTGTTAGAGAGATCCTTCTTGGTGGACAGTTTCTTTGCAGAGTATTCCCCAACAGTGAGACCCACCACTTTTCATCGCGTAGAGGAGTCTTCTGAAACTGGTAGCAGGCAAATGTCACAGAGGTCCAAGAGGACCAGTCCTACAGGTAGGCAACCGTAGGATTCTGGGTCAGTTTTGCAGGGAACCAGAGGAAAATCTAGTCATTCCAGGAGAGATAAGTGTTACACATGCGGCGAGAGGGTCACATGGATCATGATTTTCTGACCCTCTGTACAGATGATTAGGAGACGGTTGAAGGACCACCGAGGTAGAGACATTGATTCGATTGAGGAGGTATGCTGGGAGAAGGTAGACGTGGTAGAGGAGATGGTCATGCAGCTAACGATGGGAGGTAGTTCTTGATGTTACCGCCACCACCACGTGGTGGTCCACCCAAACCACCGGGAGTAGGAGGAAGGGGCGAGCTCAGCCTCAGGCTTCTGAGGCCTATGATCACGGTGCTCCAGAGAGGATATGAGGTATGATCTATGTATATTCCACCTTAGCCGCAGTACTTATATACATAGGTCCCAATCATTCTTTTATTTCCACTCCCCTCGCTCGGAGCTCAGAGATTCCTACGGAGCCGTTGGATCGATCTTTATGGCTAGATACTCCTACGAGAGAGGATTCGACGATTATGCACTGATTCTGGCAGTGCAAGATTACTGTAGGAGGCGAGACCATCAACTAGGATATCCAAGTAGCATCATTGAGGCCTTATGATTTCATCTTGGGTATTTACTGGTAATCTAAATTCGATGATTAGATCGACTATATTTGGTGCAAAGTGTGGTGAGTCTACACAGATGGGACCAGAGTTACATTCACCAGCGAGAAGGGAGCATGTGTAGCATAGGATGGACTTACCTGAAAGAGGGTGTGAAATGCACGACCAATTCTCACCTATCGACCAGTCAATGTTTTCATGCTCTAATAATGTCTATACCATCACTCGGATCGAATCCTTGGCAATGATACATTTTAAATAGTCGATTGTTTTTAGTTGATTGTATTTTGATTAGGAGGGTTTGTTTGTGGAGCTTAATTTAAATGATTGATTGATTATGACTAATTTAACAAATTGATAAATACTGGTGTGAGTACATCATTTGGTAGTTATGCTTGTGAAATCATAGACCCTTGATTTGTATTGCATTAAATTAACACCCACTTCACAAGATAACATTGATTAGAATTACTAAGTGTTAAGGCTTTAATCCAAGAATTGACTTATCTTAAGGTTCTAATCTCAATCAGATCTTGTTGAAGGTGGTGTATTTATGGTTCCAATAATCCTTTTAAAACCATAGGTTAAACAAAACCAGTCATTAATCCATGACATTTTTAGTCCAACAAACACAATGTTAATTCAAAAAATATTCATCGAGAAAATACTCTCAATCACTTAACATCACTAAATTTTGACTCACCCCAATAAAGGATTTACTCAGACATTTGGGGGTTTAATAATATTGTTATAATGATTATGATGATAAATTAATAATAGAATAAAAATAAAGGGATAATAAAAGAGTGGTGCGTTGAACACACACACCCGAAAAATGATGATAATTAAAAAAGGACTTTCGATTGAATGAGGAAGAAAAAGAAGGGAAGGGGATAAAAATATATTTAAAATATTTTTACAACATTAATATTAAACTACAGAAGGTGTATGAGAATAAGAGAAATTTTAGAAGAAACTATCATTAAAATAGAATTACAAAAGAATGACTTACAAGATTACAACAAAGAATAATACAATATTAAATGAAAAGAAGCAAGGAGGAATGGTTTCTCAAGTAAAACATTGAGTATGGAAGATAGTCTCAAGCCTTTGACTGAGCCTTGGTCGTACCAAACTATCCTCCTTTGCTCTGAAATGCCAACCACTTTGAAGGAGAGGAGGGTAATGTATTTATAGTCCAAGGAAGTGGATTGTTGGCATTCCCAATCTATAGGTCCATTTGGCTCGACGATTTGGACATTCAGACAACCAAATCTCAAGATATTACCCTCTTAAAAGTTTTAGATAATATTGTTGGATGACCTCTCCCAAGGTTTGGAGTCATTTGGACCAATGCAGCCATCATTAAGAGGATTTTATTAATCAAAGGTAAACAATCCATTCCAATCAATGATTTTTTGAAAGAAAAAATGTGATTGAATTTTGGAATTGAAATATGCCTTAAAATCTGAATGGATTCTTCAAAAAAGTAGGCCGCCTATACCTACTCTTTCTCACTGAAACCTGTCAGCTTTATTTGATGGCTAGATTAGGATACTTGTCATAAAAATTGTCCGGATTTTAATTTCTGGATAGGATGGTGGGCTGGATTCATGGAATTATTTGGGCTAATTTTCCTTGTAGTTGGACCTTAAAATTTTTATCCCTGATTCCTTTGTATAATCTAGAATATATGGAAGAGTTTAATAAAATTTTTGCTTTGGGTTTTAGACCAGTATCTCAATCATCATGGATGGTCCAGTTCCATCACAAATTATTTGGGTCTTTTTGTGTGGACCATATGGTCCTTCAAATGGAAAAATTGGCCAATGGTTACTTCAAATGATATGTGAGAAATTGAATAAGGAATCCTAAAAAATAATAACCACACAATTTAAATCATTTTGGTAAGAGTTATAAATAAAATAATAAACTAACTGAATTGGACTACATATAAAAATGGTCAAAAATTATACTTAGTATTAGAACATTAATATTTCACACAAATTATGCACATTTCATATAAAATAAGTAAAGGGAGAATATAATAGGTCATGAAAATATTAATAACATCAACTCCTCCATAATATTTTTGTGCATGTCCTCATGTGCAACAAATATAAAAACATGACAAAATCATTTTCACTCACCAACAAATATAAAAATTTATTTTTCTTCAATCAGGGGAGGTTTAGACTATTTCACTCATCCATGTTGAATTACACCACATGTTGTTATAGAAACAATGTTCCAAAAACTATTAATTTTTTTCATTCTCAAATTTAGAAATGGAAAATGTGGACACTCAAAACTCACACCTCTAAAGATGATAAAATTCATTTTTGTAGGTTTACTCTTTCACCATCCAAAAGTGAAAATCATCGAGATTGAAAGAGATCTCAACATCCAATCCCTATCCAAAGTGCACAAGAATCAAGAGGTCTTTTGAAGGGGTTTTTCTGTGTCTATGGGCTGGTAGGAATATAATGTCCTAGAGATAAAAAAAGAGGGGTAAAACACCAACATGGAAAACACAATGCACAGTATTATTGAAATGAAACATGGAAGGAAATGGAAACAAATATTTACGAGGGAAGGAAAATGTGAAATAAGACACCAAAGTGGAAGTAAATGTGAATGGAATGAGAAGATATAATATTCACAAAACAAAAACTTATCCCAATAAGAATATAATGCAAGTGTTCTTTTTTTCTTTTCCTTTTTTCATTTTTTTTTCGTAATTTGACCTTCAAAAAGATCTCACACTCATATCCCAACCCATGTTTGATCTCCTCATGACACTAATTGTAATAGTTATAACAAGATAAAAGGTTGAGGAAGAGTGATTTTTGACCTACCCAAGACACAACCCATTTATTTATTTTTTTTTATCATTTTTGATTTTTTTTGAACTATTAGTAATAAAATTTACAAAATTACATAAATGGAAGTACATTAAATTCCCCAAAAATCACTGAATGAAAGACTCTCACCCACACTAAGATGGAGGCTTTCCCTCAAGAATATGATAACATAGTGAAATCAACAAAAGGTACACAAAATGAAATTCATTCCACCCACACTTAAATTTCAAACAAAATATGGAATGAAAACTCCATGTTGATATTTGGTGGGATAAGGTATTGGTCTTTTAATATAGCTAACAAAGATAAGGTTTTAATAGGCTCAAAGGGGATTTTAAAAGGAGGATTAATGTATAGTTAATGGGAGGCTATTTTGATATTGTGATTCTATTGAAGTTCATAAAGTGCCTATATCATATTAATGCATACTAAAGTAATAAATTCAGATTGAAGGTCCACAAACTCAAGATTCACAAATAGAGGTGAAAAAATGCTCATTTTGAAAAGATGGTCGTAGGTAGCCTTAGCATGAAAGCTAATGTTGGTTCTCACGGTTGCGGAAAAACATTTTCCAAATAAAAAATTGAGCATTCAAAATTTGTTAGTTTTGAAAAAAAAATCATTATCCAATGTCATGATGAAAATACAAAAAAATTGAGATGATAACATGCATGTTGACTCCCCAAAAAAGTTGGAAATATTTTCAAAACTCGATGGTGAGTAAGCATGAATCTTGATTTTTTTATATTTCTGTTTTGTTATGATTTTTTTGTTTTTTTAGAGTTTTTTTAGTTTTTAATAAAGACACAGTCACACAAAATAGAAGGAGAAAAATAAATTATTTGATAAAGAAAGTGGAAAAAAAGAAAGACAGAGGAAAAAGAAGGAAGATGTAGAGGGAGTTAGAAAGAGAGTGTGAGAGTTAAAGGGAAAGAGGTCCCCCTAGTTTGGATTTGGTGGGTTTCCATCTCCATCTAGTGGTGGGTCGACTATTGAGGTTGGGGATCCAATGGAATTCTATGTTGATCTCAGATTATGCTTCCTCTCATGGTGGTTCTTTAATCGATGTCCAGTATCTGTGAATGTCCACTTAGAAGAGGGGTCTTGGACTTGCACTGCACCAAACGTGTAAACATTAGTAATAACAAAATGACCTTCCCAATAAGAATTAAACATACTTGGGTGAATCCGAAATTGATAATTAAAGAGAATTACCTTATCACCTTCAAGTAATACTATTCTCAGGATGTGTTTTCATCGAGTGAATTGGATTTTTCTTTGTAGAGATTAGAATTCTCGTAAGAATCAAGTCTAAGCTCCTCCAGATCAGCCAATTGAAACTATCATTCTTCACCAGTTCTTTCACAATCAAAATTATAGGTTTTCACAGCCCAAAAAAAATTATGTTGGATTTCAACAAGTAGATGAAATTCATTACCAAAAACTAGCCTAAAAAGAGACATTCTAATGGGTGTTTTATAGGCAGTGCGATAATCCCAAAGTGATTCACCAAGTCTTTTAGGCCAGTCTTTTCTTTTGGGTTTTACAATTCTCTCAAGCACCCTTTTCACTTATATATTAGAAACCACAGTAATGGAATTTGTTTTAGGGTTATATGTAGTTGAAGTTTTATATACAACCCCATTATTTTTCAAAATAGATTCCATGTTTTTATTTAAAAAATGGGTTCTTAAGTAACTTTTCAAGGCATTAGGTGTGCCAAATCAGTGGAAGGTGTTTGTCTTTAAGAACTCACTAGAAGTATGTGAATCATCATTTCTAGTGGGTTTGGCCTCAACCCACCTAGAAACATAATCAACTACAAGAAGAATGTATGAAAATCCATTATAACGGTGGAATGGTCCCATGAAATTGATGCCCCATACATCAAAAATCTCACAAAAAATTAAAGGATTTGGGGGCATTTAATTTCTCTTTGAAATGGTACCAAAATTTTGTCAAGTGGGACGTGATTGATAGAACTCATGTGAGTCATTGAAGAGTGAATGCCAAAAGAATCTAAAGTCTACAACCTTTAAGGAGGTCCTTTTTGGTCCCAAGTGGCCACCACCAGGCATTGAGTGAAAGAATTCTTAGATGGAAGATTGTTCATTTTCATCGACACATCTCCTTATTACCATGTCAGCCCCAATTTTCCAAAGTTTATTTTCTTCCCAAAAATAGAATTTTGAATCACTTTTCAACTTCATTTTTTCTTCATTTGAATAATTTTTTGGAAAAATACTATAGACCAAGTAATTTACAATTGGGGAATACCGTGGTATTTTTGGAGTGAGAGATGGAAGGTTCTTAGTGGGGAATTTAGGATTGATGATTTTAGAATGAGTATAATTAGAAATTCTACAAAAGTGATCAGCCATAGGGTTTTATTTTCCTAGTCTATCTTTTATTTGATGGTCAATCTCTTGAAGCATTAGGACCCATCTTATTATCCTTGATTTGAAATCACTTTTCTTGAGTATGAACTTTATAGCAGAATGGTCTGTGAAGATAATTATTTTGGCACCTAAGAGATAAGTTCGGAATTTATCAAAGGCAAAAACAACTGCTCAATGTTCTTTTTTAGTGACAGTGTAGTGAGATTGAGTTTCATCAAATGTTTTTGAGGCATAATAGATGACCTAAGGAATTATTTCTCTCCATTGACCAAGAACAGCCCCAACAAGGCTATCAGAAGAATCACACATCAACTCAAAGTGTAAAGACCAATCTGGGGGTTGGATTATCGGTCTGAGGTAAGAGAAATTTTGAGTTCAACAAAGGCTCTCTTGCAAACCACATCGAAATGGAAAGTGAGATCATTTTGAAGAAACCGAGTGAGTGGGAGGGAAATTTTACTGAAGTTATGGATGAATCGCCAATATAAACAAGCATGGCCAATGAATAAACAAATCTCTCAAACAGAAGTGGGTTTTGGAAGTGATTAGATCACTTCAATTTCGGAAGGATCAACTTCACCACAATATTTTGAAACTACATGCCCTAGAAAAATCCTATTTGTAACCATGAAGTGACATTTTTAAAAAATTTACACAAGGTTACACTTGACACACTTTAGAAGGACTAGAGAGAGTGAATTCAAGAGATATTCAAACGACTCACCATAAATGGTAAATTCATCAATGAATACTTCGATTTAGTGTTCAATTAATTTAGAAAAGATACTCATCATAAACCTCTGGAATGTTGTAGGAGCATTACAAAGGCCAAAAGGCATTCTTCTATATGCATATGTTCTAAAGGGACAAGTGAAAGTAGTATTTTCTTAGTCCTAAGGTGCGATTGGGATTTGGATGTAGCCAGTGTATCCATCAAGAATGAAACAGTGTGACTTTCCAGCTAATCATTCTAGCATTTTATCAAGGAATAGAAGAGGGTAGTGATCTTTTCTTTTTTCAATATTCAATTTCCTATAGTTCATTCACACACGGTATTTTTTTCACTCGATTTATGACTACCTCCCCATGTTCATTTGTGAAAACAGTTATCCCACCCTTCTTATGTACAACATGAATTGGACTAACCCATTCACCATCGGAAATTGGGTAGATAATACCAGCTTGAAGAAGCTTGGTGATCTTTTCCCTAACTACCTCAACTAAGAGTGGATTGAGTCTTATTTGTGGTTGTCTAATTGATTTGTAAGATTCCTCAAGATGGATGTGATGCATGAAAATATAAGGGTTTATTCTCAGTATGTCATCTAGTGTCCATATTAGGGGCTTTTTGTTTTCCTCTAACACCTGAAAAAGTTTGAATCCTCAATTTCAGTAATTGAAGAAGAGATAATGACTGTATAAGGGTGATCATGGAAATGGAATTCATATTTCAGGTGTTTAGGAAGAGTTTTTAGATCAGTATCATCTCTCATTTTTGGGTTAGACATCTCAGGAATGGATAAAGGGACTTTAGTTCCTTCAAATTCCTTTTCCTTGATATTGACCAGGGTGGAGCAGTAGAGATCAGAGTTGATGTGGGATTCAAGGGAGTTTTCAAATTACACTAGATTGATGGAGTCTGTGAATGAGAGGATAACATTAACATCACCATTTATAACATGGTTATTCATGTTGCAATATTCACAATATCCTTTATCATAAGAATAGGATGAACATGACGAAATGGGGTTCAATTGACTCTTAGAAGTGTCCTCAGAAGCATAGATTGAGAATGTAGAGTAATCCTCAAATGGGTATCGCATGGCATGGAAAATTTTGAATTTTACCAGTTGGTAACAAAATTCCCTGGATAAGATGACTGAATGGACATAAATTTTGGTTCTAGCAGTCATGAGGAATGGTCTCCCTATAATTAGGGAAGATTGTGAAGAGTTCGTCTCACCTTCCATGTTAAGGACATATAAATCAGCTGGGAAGATAAGATCATTAACACAAACAAGGACATCCTCAATTATACACTCAAGACAAGCAGTTCTTCGATTGTCTAACTGAATGACAACACCCATTGGATGTATGGGACCTAGACCAAGGTTGGATAATATGGATTTGGTCATGAAATTAATTAAGGCTCCAAAGTCTATGAGTGGATCACCGAAGTTAGAACTTCCAATTTGGCATGGAACCATAAAGGTCCCTCGATCTTTTCACATTATGGGAATAGACTACTACGTGGAATCCTTTTCAAAGGTCCTAAGTGGCCTCTTGTGGGTGCATAATTCCTTAAGAAACATGGCATACATAATAATTTTATTGATGGAATCTAAGAGAGGAATGTTGACTTCAACACATCTAAACATGTCGAGCATTTCTAGATCAGGTTCAAATGACTTCTTTGGCATAGATACTACTTGTGTAAAAGGAATTGGGTTCCTTAAGAGGCTTTTCCCAGATTGGGATTACCTTGATTTTGGTTCTTGGGAAAGCGATTGTATTGGTTTTGTAATTGGGAAGGCTCACTAGGATAATGGAATGCAGGAGAAGGATTGTTCCTTTGAGGTTGAGGAACCAAAGGATAAGGTTGTTGGAAGTTACTAACACCTTTACCATATTGGAATTGGATTGGGTTTTGAGGAGGGAATTAAGGAGGATGAGATACAGGATTCACATATCTCATGTTAGGGTTATATGTAGAAGATAAAGGCTCGGAATGGGGTTGGTTGAAGTTTCTAACAAACTGACCTTATAGTTGAGGTTTGGTGTTCCTCTAAAAAAATGCTGCATTGATCTCCAATTGGTACAGATGAATCAGATTGATCCTATTGAAGTTTTGGACATGTGTTAGTTGGATGATATGGAGAGTTTCAGATTCCACAGTTTTGGATAGGTCCAAGAAACATTGATTGTGGATAAGACTAGGTTAGAGATTTGGATGCCATATGTAGTTGTCGCACAAGACCTGTAAGTTCACTCATCCATTCTGTCATCTTTTTCGGCTCTATTGATTGATTATATTGGTCATGATTGACTTGAGCATGTGCTCGAGTTTGGAATTGTTGTGAGTTTGCAGCCATGTTGCTTATAAGATCTTTTGCAACTGTAGAAGTTTTGTCAACAAGAGCACCACCACTTCTAGCATCAATGAGAGTTATCTCCATAGCCAATAACCCCTCATAGAATTATTAGATCAATAGTTGGAAAGTTATTTGGTGGTGTGGGTAGGTTTCAACAAGATTTTTGATCCTCTCATAGTATTCATGGAGATATTCACTTGGGAACTGACGGATACCACATATTTCCATTCGAATAAAAGCAGTATGAGAAGTATGAAATAATTTCTCTAAGAAGCGTCTATTCATGTCATTCCATGTGGTTGGGAACTTGGAGGTAGGTAGTAAAGCCATTATTTAGTAGTGTTAGCTAGGGAGAATGTTAATGCTCAAATTTTTATTTGTTTCTCAGAAACCCCTTGAGGCTTCATGGTAGAGCACCCCACTTGGAACTCTTGAAGGTGGAGATGTGGATCCTCATTGGGTAGCCCGTGGAAATGAGGAAGAAGATGAATCAAACCTGATTTTTGTTCAAAGTCAGCTTCTATGAATGGATATTGAATACCAATAGGTTGGTAATTCATATCATGGGTAGAATGTTCTTTTAGGGTTTGTTCCCTGGGATTGGTCAAATATAAATCAATTGGATGGCCAAGGACCAGTTCTTGAATGAGTTGATTATCTCTAACATTACTCCTAAGTTGGTGAAGTGTTCGCTCAATTTTAGGGTCAAAAAACTAAGGTATTTTTTGGGAGGATATGGGGCATTCAGAGAGATGTTATAAGGAAAGGAAGATGGGTTTTTCATTGCATTTTTTTCAGTTTAGGATTTTTATGAGAAGACGGGTTTTTATTTGTGTTTTTTTTTCCGTTTTTTTTAATTATGTTTTTTGTATTTTTTCAAATGACTAGAATCTAATTACTACTTCAAGAAACATCCCTAGAAACATTGCCATTTGAAATTCATGGGTCATTGTCGCCTATCGACGGGTCATAGTTCTGATGCTCTGTTAATGAGTATAGCAGCACTCGGGTCGAATCCTCTACGATGATAGTTTTTAAATAGTCGATTATTTTTAGTTGATTAATTATGATTGATTTACCAAATTCATTAATATTGGGGTGAGTTCATCATTAGTTAGTTATTCTTGTAAAATCATTGATCCTTGCTTTTTATCGCATTAAATTAACACCCACATTAGAAGAAAATGTTTATTGGAATTCTTAAGTGTTAAGGCTTTAACCCACGCCTTAACATAACTTATAGTTCTAATATTAATCTGATCTTATTGATGTTGGTTTATTTATCATTCCAATAATCCATGGTAACCACACGTTAAAAAAAACAATTCATTAATCAATGACATGTTGAGTCCAACAGACACAATGTTAATTTAAAGAATATTCATCGAGCAAATACTCTCAATCACTTAAAATCCCTAAATTCTGACTCACCCCAATACAAGGATTTACTCAGCCATTTGGGTGTTTAATAATCTAGTTATAATTATTATGACGATAAATTAAGAATAGAAGAAAAATAAAGGGATAAGAAAATAGTGGTGCGTTGAACACACACAGACGAACAATGATGATAATTAGAAACGGACTTTCAATTGAATGAGGAAGAAAAATAAGGGAAGGGGAATAAAATGTATTTAAACTATTTTAAGAACATTAATATTATACTACAAAAGGTGCATGGGAATAAGATACAATGAATAAGTAACTATCATTAAAATATAATTGCAATAGAAAGACATACAAGATTACAACAAAGAATAATACAATAGTAAATTAAATTAAGCAAGGAGGAATGGTTTCTCAAGTAAAAAAAATGAGTCTGGAAGATCCTCACCAGACTTTGGAAAATCCTTTTTCATGCCAAACTATCTTTTTTTCTCTGAAATGCCATCCTATTTGAAGGAGAGGAGGTAAATGTATTTATAGCCCAAGGAAGTGGAATGTTGGCATTCCCAATATGTCCTTCCACTTTTCTCCATGATTGGGACATCTGGAAAGCCTAATCATGAGATAAATCTTTCTCTGAAGTTTTATACAATAATGTTGGATGACCTCTCTCAAACGTATGAGTCATTTGGACATATGGAGTCAATGTTATGTCGGTTTGATTAAACAATGTTTAACGGTCCATTTCAATCAATGTTGTTTCAATGGCCAAAATGTGAATGGATTTTGGAATATAAATATTCCTTCAAATCCGAATGGTTTCTCCCACAATGTATGCCGACTATATCCCTTCTTTCACGCTGAAAAATATCAGCTTGATTTAATGAATAGATCATGAGACATGTCCTGAATTGTTTCCGGATTTTAATTTCCAGACATAATGGTGTGCTGGATTTCATGGAATTTATTTGGACCACATTCCTTGTAGTTGGACAATATAATTTTTTTCCGTGATTCCTTTGGATTTTCTTGAACATATGGAAGAGTTACATAAAATTTGGGCTTTGGGGTTTAGAACAGTGACTCAATCTTCATGGATGGTCCAGTTTCATCACAAATTATTTGGGACTTCTTGTGTGGTCCATATGGTCCTTCAAATTGAATAATTAGCCAATGGTTACTTATAGAGATATGTGAGAAATGGAATAAGGAATTCTATAAAACAAGAACCACACAATTTGAATCAACAGGGTAAGATTTATAAATAAAATATTAAACTGAATCAATTGGAATACTTCTAAAAATGCTCAAAAATTATACTTAGTATTAAAACATTAATATTTCACAAAAATTAAAAATATTTAATGTAAAATAAGTAAAGGAAGTATATAATATTTCATGAAAATATTAAAAACATTAGGGTGTAGCCGATTACTCATCAGTTGTCCAGCCATACCCTCAGAGCGTTTGATGTAGAGAGTCTGAATTATCTTATAATTTTGGACTAGTATGCGGATGTTTAACCTGATGATGTTTTCGGTCTACCTCCTCGAAGAGTGGTGAAATTTTACATTCACTTTTACCACAAGATGGAACCGATATCTACACCAGCGTATTGGATGGCTCCCACGGAGCTTCGTGAGTTTCGGGTACAATTGGGGGACTTACAGGGGAAGGAATTCATTCGGACCAGTGTTTCCCCTTGGGCAGCCCTGATTCTATTCGCCAAGAAGGTGGATGGAAGCATGAGACTTTTTGTTGACTATCGATGCCTGAACCAGCTAACCGTGAAGAACAAGTAGCCCCTCTGGAGGAGTGATGACCTCATTGATTAGTTAAAGGGAGCATTGTGGTTCTCAAAGATAGATCTCATTTTAGGCTATCACCAACTTAGAGTGTGAGATTATGATGTGTAGAAGATGACATTAAGATGTTGGTATGACCACTATGAGTTATTGGTTATGCCATTAGGAGTAACCAATGCTCCAATAGTATTCATGGGAACTCATGAATAATATCTTCCAGCCATACCTTGATCGCTTTATAGTAGTCTTCATCGACAACATTCTGATCTACTCGACTACTGAGGAGGAGCATGCCAATCATTTTCTAATAGTTCTGGACACACTGCGGGAGCACCAGTGTTATGGTAAGCTCTCAATGTGCCAGTTCTAGATCCAAGAGGTTCACATTCTGGGACATGTCATATCGGAGGCCGGATATTTTGTGGATCTAGTGAAGATTGAGGCGGTACTTTATTGAGAGCCATGAAGGAGTGTGATGGAGGTATGGAGTTTACTGGGGTTGGCTGGATACTACCAAAGAGTTGTGCCAGATTTCTCCAGAGTTGCATCACAACTATCAACATTGATGAACAAGGGGCAACCAATCATTTTTTCGGATAAATGACAGTGGAGTTTTTAGGAGTTGAGGCAGAGGCTAACTAGTTCCCCCATCATGAGGCTTCTAGAAGAGGGTGTCGAGTATGTAGTGTATCGTGACACATTTGGGACTGAACTCTGATGTGTCCTGATGCAGGAGTGGTAAGTGATTTCATATGGTTCATGATAGCTGAGACAACATGAGTAGAACTATGCAACCCATGACCTGGAGTTAGCAACGGTGGTCTTTGCCTTGAAGATGTGGTGACATTACTTGATGGGTGAATGATTTACCGTGTACTCTGACCACAAGAGTCTCAAGTATATCTTCTCTTAGAAGGACCTGAACCTGATTTAGTGACGTTGGATTTAGTACATCCAGGACTATGACTTTGAGATAGTCTATACTCCAGGGAAGGGGAACGTGGTAGGAGATGCACTCAGCCAGAGATCTGGTATACATCTTCTAGGTGAAGTAATGGAGAAGCTATCCACTTTGCAGATATCCTTTGTGGATAAAGATGGATTATTTTTCCTTCAGTCTCTTATAGTCACTCCCTCACTCCTTCAGCGAGTATGGGAGGTCCAATGCAATGACACTAACTATGAGGCTCGACGTGCTCAGATATTCAAAGGACGGAAACATGATGTATTTTCTGAAGGTGGGGAGCACATCATTATATTTAGAAGACGTATCGTGGTACTAGTGTCATTTCGGGAGGAAGTGAATAGGGAGTTTCATACATCCCCTATAATTGTGCATCTGGGAGTGGGAATGATGTACCCGGACCTCCGACAACAACATTGGTGGCCAAGAATGAAGAATGTAGTAGCAGAGTTTGTCTCTCGATTCCTCACTTGTCAGCAAGTGAAGGTAGGGAATCAGGTACCACCAGGCATTGTTCAGCTTTTAGAGGCCCAATAGTTGAAGTCGGATGGGATATCCATAGTCTTCGTGATAGGACTTCCACGTACATCCAGAGGGAATAATTCTATCTCGGTGATTGTTGACCGACTCACCAAGTCATCCCACTTCATATCAATCAGATTACTGGGATCAGTAGAGAGCTTGGGATGCCTCTATGTGTAGGAGATTGTGTGGCTACATGGATTACCCTCGACGATTGTCTCTAATCATGATACCTGATTCACGTCCCAGCTATAGAAGGGGTTGTAGGAGGCTTTCAGGATGCATCTTAATTTGAGCACTGCCTTCCATCCTCAGACGGATGGAATGACTGAGCGGTCCATTCAGACCCTTGGGGACATGCAACATGATTGTGTCCTCGACTTCGGTCGCAGCTGGGAGGATCAATTACTTTTGGTGGAGTTTGAAAACAAAAACAGTTATCACTCCACCATTGGGATGGCACCTTTTAAGGAATTGTATTGGTGACCTTACAGATCACCTTTGTGCTGGACTGACCTAGGGGACTCGGAACATGTGGGACTTGAGATGGTACGGGCTACCATAGAAATGGTGCAAATCATCTAGGAGTAGATGAAGACTGCACAGAGTAGGAAGAATTCATATTCTGACATGAGACAGAGACCTCTAATGTTCGAGGATGGCCACCACGTCTTTCTACGGGTCTCACCCCGATGAGGTTTAAAGAGATCTAGCTGAGATAGCAAGTTATCTCCGAGATTCATTGGACCCTTTCAGGTCCCAAGTCAAGTTAGTGAGGTGGCTAACAGCTTGGCTTTTCATCCTCAGTTACATTGAGTACACGATGTCTTCCATGTATCCTAGCTGTGGAGATATGTGCATGACCCTTCCCACATCATCGATCACATCGAGGTGTGCATCGACGTTGGGGTGACTTTTATGGTGTTTCTAGTGTACATTGAGGATCGATAGGAGTGGGTCCTTCATGGGCGGTCGATACCTTTGGTGTGCATTCGTTGGCAGCATGGGAACCTCTAGGAGAGCACATGGGAGCGGGAGGCTCATATACGTGCTCAGTACCCCCATTTGGTTTCCTAGTTTTGTGATATAGCTTATGAGGACGTAAAGCCCTATGGTTTAGAGAATGTAAATACCCAAAATTTCCATGTATTTATTTCAATTAATTATGAATTTTACAAGTCCGTGAAAATTTATGACGCATGATTCCGAGGCCCGGTGTACACGGAATGAATTTCTGAACTTTTTTCGGGTACGTTCAGTAAACGTACGAGTGGGTTTTTTTAACTTTTGAGTGCTCGGAATGGAAATATGAGGACACCGTTTAAATTGTAGCACTGGTATTTGCTTAAGGAGACTTTCACCTTGACGGCAGTTGGTCGATGGTGAAAGATAATTTTTGGGTGCTTCGTGAAGGAATGAAATAAAATAAAATGGTGTGGCATTTTATTTTTATTTTATTTTGAAACCACCCATGTGGATATTTCATAGGTGGGGACCACCTGAACTAAATCCTCCCATGAGTGGTTATGGTGGTGGGGACCACTCGAGTCTTGAAACCTCTTGAACTCCCTATTAAGTAGGGATAAGCCTATTGAGATCCCCACATAGTTATTCCAACCCCCACCCACTTAATTATGCCAACCTGTATAATTAATTAACCCAATTTGAAATTGTGCCAACAATTAAATTGGGGAACATATCACATTTCGGCTACTTTTCAAATTTGGTGGAATTGGGAGAGGAGAAATATTGGGAGGAGTACACTTCTCCAACGAAGGATAATCACCCAACGAAGAACGCCTACTTCGACATCTTCCTCGAGACATCCTCTATCGTAGGCCATCTTTGATGACCATCATTCCCTCCTCATCGTCGACAATAAATGAACGAGGTAGGGTTTTACAACTATTTGATTATCAATTTCCATGTTCTCTCGTTCTAATTATTTTTCATGATAGGGAATAGTGATTGATGGGGATTGTAAGGATGGTGTTTGAATATTTTTTCTTTACCCGTTCTTGATACTCTTGTTCTTATTGAGAGACTTTCTACAGCTCTAATGAGAAGAGTGTGGTCCAAACTAACATATCACATCCTATCTGTAATTCTTGTGATGAATTGTGGTGTTCTTCATGATGGAGGAGGATGGAGACCAACCACGAAGGGGCATGAGAATGGTTGTCGGCACTACAGTCGGCCATGATGAAGGCGACGGTGCCACCTCGCAACCCTCACCAATGCGGCCTCGCCTCATCGCTCCGGCCGAGCCCCCCCCCCCCCCCCCCCCCCCGTGACTTCACCGCATCGCCCAGGATGATCCACCTAACGTCCTAGTCATGTCGCCCTGTAGCCATTCATGCCACTACGACCTCCAGTGGCTCCCTCGTGGCCTCTGCGACCCTCACGGCCCCTTGCGGGCTGCAGGCCGGGCCGGGCTGCCTAGCGGGTGCTGGGCCGGACCCAGCGGGCCGAGCCGACCAGTGCGGTCCGGGCCGGACCCATGGTGTTGTTCTAGTTGGCCGGAACTGGGTCATCCCAGGATGGGTCAGACCGGATACGACACTATACTTTACTTGGGCCATATCTTTGGCCCCAAATGTTTATTTGACAAACCGTCGGTGGTGATGGAAACCTTGGAGCGAGATAGTCCCTTTTGTATGCACAAGTAATGTTTGGGATAAATTTGGGAAATGGTCAGTTTAGATCAAGCACAAATCCAACTGGGACACCGGGACTAAAAGACTAATAACTCATAGACCGAGCATCTGATTAACACACCGTCTATTGAGTTGAAACCCCTATGACGTGGAAAACGATTGAGATACTTCTTCATGGTACATCATGGAAGTTTGAGATTCAGATAGTGGCTTGGGGAGAAGACTCTCCCGGAGACGAGAAATCCTAGTAAGGAAACCTAATAGCTGGCAGTGACGAGAAGAGTGCTCCTTGAGAACCTGTTCGAGTCATCTCCTAGAGATCATGTGTCGATAAGATCCAGTGATCCTATGTGGGTCATCTCATAGAGATCATGTGTGGGTTAGATCTAGTGATCCTATGGGGGTCATCTCCTAGAGATCCTATGTGGGTCAGTTCCTAGTGATCCTATGTGGGTCAGATTTTAGCGATCCAGTGTGGGTCAGCTCCAGCGATCATGTGTGGGTTAGCTCCAGCGATCATGTGTGGGTCAGTTTCAAGTGATCTTGTGTGGGTCAGCTCCTTGGGATTCTGTGTGGGTTATCTTCAACAATCCTGTGTGGGTCAGCTCCTAGCGATCCTATGTGGTACAGCTCCGAGCAATTCTATGCAGGTTAGCAGCAGAGCATCTTAACAGAATAAAATGATTTAGTATTTATAACTAATCATCTCTACTACCATACCTAACGATATAATTTGTGTGAGTTGAGTTCGTACCATTGTTCTACTTTCCTTTGTGGTAATACCTTGGTGGTATTCCTCTGTGATTTGTACCTATGTGGTACTTACCTTTGTGATTTTCATTGCTTTGTGGAATAGTTGAGCTTTGGTCTTTTGGGTTGGTCCTTGTGTTTTCTCATGTATGAGATGGGTATACATGATAACTTAGGTACATGTATACCTAAGTAGGGTTGATATTTGATTACATGTGTCACGACCCACCTTCACCAAACAGAGGGAAAAGACAGCATATTGTCAAACCATTCCTTCTTTAAGTTGAAGGATAGATAATGACCCCTGAAAACATCCTTCAATAGGTCCCAGATTGGTGACCAGCACCAGTGGTATAGAATATGACACAAAATGGAAGGCATTACCCTTTTTATTTTTATGGGATCGAGAGATAAGATAGAAACCCCCACAATGCAAAAGTTGAAAGTAAAGGTAAAGCCAAAAGTAACCCATTCCCATATGAATGTTCAACAGTAAATGATACAAGCCACAAAAACACCAAAGGTAAAGTACCAATAAAAAGGAAAAAGGCAATAGCAACAGCCCCACGGTCAGAGCTAGTATGGTCCCGCACGATCCCTGAGGTCCTCCTGGAAACCTGAAAGCAGTTTTATATACGTAGGGTGGGCATACAAGTATACCCAGAACAGAGAACCAAAATCTCTCGTGCACAAGTGGGGAAGCATTCTAATGCCCTGTGAGAAAAAAGAAACCAAAGCACCTAGCAAGGAAAACTATCCACCCAAGCATCACCAAGGCACACTCCCCAAATAACGCAAGGCAAGTAAAGTATAGTAATAGAACATTGATATTTGGGTACCTCGTGCCACTTTCCCACTGGTTACTGAAGACATCCTACACATTGAACCAATCCCACCATTCTCACCGTAGTCCCACTTCCAAACCCCACCTGCACACACCTGGGCCATAACCGCCACCCCGCATGCCGACACCTATGCCAAAACCACCATGCGTAAACACACCCACAAATACCTAGGTCAGAACAACTACTACCATGCCCGAAGACACATGGGCCTCATACCTAAGACACTTGGGAAACAACCTGCCCGCAAACACCTGGGCCAACCACCACAACTACCTAGCCCGAATATTCTTGGGCTAATAATGGACATTAGGCCATCACAGCCAACCTGAAGAGTCTTGTGCTATTCGGGAAAGGGAGTAGAAAAGAGCTAATAACCAACCACTCATATGAGTGTTGGTAAAAAACCCTCTCCATGAAATGTGGTGTTCGGCACTAAGTTCTCAACTTGGGTGGGGCGTGAATAAGAAACATAAGGAATAAAATATATGTTTAGGTAACATGCACTCATCCCAACCTAGGGGCTCCAAAACCTAAGCACAAAAACCATCGTTGCTATTTTTTCATAATACAAGCACCACGCTCGCGGCGAAGTCACAAATCATCCCCAAAACCAATTCTCCATTTAAACCATTCTTGTTTTCATGTTCAAGTTATCCTAGTTGGATGAAAACTACACTACGGGGAAACTTACAGGAACAACCACAATCCAAAGAAGAGAAAAAACCAAAAAACAATATAAGCATTCACATATGGTTCTCTTGTGTAGTTACAATAACAAAAGGGGATTAGTGAGATCCCTCAAAGTACTGGAACCAATGTAAACCTCATAAAAAGGGATGAGTGAGATCCCTCAAAGTACTGGAAACAAAGAAATCCCCGAGACACGGCCCCATGTCCCCAAAACAACGAACCAACAATTTCTCAACAATAGAGGATCCCACCTGAGTTCGTATCATAGTAGAGCAACCACATAGCTTAAGAATAACAACCAACAACTGTACCATAAGAGAGGATACCGTTCCCGTCCACACCTTCCCATAAGCACCAAGTAGAATGACACAGCTACTACCAACAGAGTGGTAAACTTCCAGGTTCAATCACATCATTCATTAGGTTCTTCTTTCTATTTGTTAACATGGGTGTTCACATAGGGATTCTTGTTTTAATGAACATCCATTTAAACCAACTAAGATTAGGTGACTTACCAATTTACATGTTACAGTTATTTAGTCATCACAAAAGACAAGGGTTTATTAGGATGTGCAAGGAAATAATGCCGATGTCCATTATTATTGGTGAGCACATGCCCATACAGTTCACAACACATATCAACATAAAAGAGTACAACAGAACATCGATTACACCCCACTCCATTCTTTAATGTCTGTTCATTATCTTCGTTTTTTTTTGTTTTCATCAATCCCCACAGAAACAAAATTATATCCACCCCGTATGATGCATAGTAACGAGAGACAAAGGAATACCCTCCCTGATTGATCAAAGATCAAACTTCTTCTCCATGCAAAAAAAACAGGGAAAAGCGCGATTTTTAGGGGAGAGGCATCAGGAACTCCAAGGATGAGCAGAATGACTCCAGTACAGGCGCACCCCAAGCCTCCGAAAGGGGAACTCCAAACGCACTAGGAAGAAAAGGAATCCAGCCAAGAGGAAGAAGAAGGAAGAATAAATTATTGTGCGATATATAGATAAGATCCTGTTGTTATTGGATATGGGGATTTGAATGGATTTAAATTCGGATCGTGGTTCCCCATGCGGTTGGGTGGTTACACACGACGGGATTAATTTTTATTTGATATCCCCCATTGGGGACGTTCCTTGAGATTTTTTTGTATTAATTATGGGATTTAAATGGCTTTCAACCACATTAAAAGGGTTTAAAAAGCCCAAAAGAGGTGTTACAGGAAAAACTGTTGATGAGAAACCCGACAAGGCTGGGTGACACCGATCGGTCGCGCCGATCGGTCGCACCGATCGGTCCCGCCGATCAGTCACACACGGATTGGTCGCACGCCGATCGGTCACACACTGGTCGGTCGCCCACCGAAATGACGTCCTACCACTGAGACGTCACCCTTAGGATCCGAAAATTTGGAAAGGGATGGACCGTGAGGGTCTGGGTCATCACATCAGATACCTCTCAAAGATTTCTCGCCCTCAAGAATTTAAACCTAGACCAGAAGAAAGGAGGGGGTCTGAAAAACAACCCCATCAGATACCTCTCAGGAGTGAACCTATCCGAAACATGGGAACACCATCCCACCTTATGAAACCATGCAACATTTAAGGTTCAAGATGTCCAGTCATACGGGTTAGGGAGTTTCTTCCTCCATGGTAAGATATTATCTGCTTTGGGCAGCACTGACATGCCCGCACTGGTTTAATCACATCCACCATAATGCGTCTTGATTGGGGATCGGGTTCTCCCCTCCCCACAGTCATGATTTTTCACATGCATCTAGAGAATAAGGAAAACCATAAATTCCTTAGTTAACAAGGTAAAGTGTTCCCTCACAACCAAGTACAATAAACAGAACTACTCAAACAGGCTCTGGGTACTGGACGTGCATCCACGTCTCCCATTCCTATGTACTTTCCTCAATCCCACCATGCCTCCACAACACACAAACCAGAGGAATGGTTCGTCCATGGAGAACCTTCTCCTCATGATCCTCAATCATCACTAGTCACTCCATGAAGTTGCGTCATCTTTGATATCTTGCTCTCCCCAGTCAAGTTCATGTGAGTTGTCATGCAGATACCAACAAAGCTGGGACACATGGAAGACATCATGCACCCTTTGTAGCTGTAGTGGCAATGCAAGCTGGTAATCCACCTTTCCAACCCACTGCGACACCTCAAAGGATCCGATGAACCTAGGGGAAAGCTTACTTCCCCTGTCGAACCTTTTTTTCCCACGTTGAGGGAAAAACTTCAATAACTTGTGGTCGCCGACCTTGAACTCCAAGGGTCTCCTCCTATCGTCGGAATACGACTTCTGTCATTCCAGAGCCACCTTCATCATCTCTTGTATAAGTTGCACCTTATCCAACATGCTCTGCACCACCTCTGGGCCATGGAAGCCTGCCTCTCCAACATCTGTCCAGCAGACGGGTGAGTGACATGGCCTCTTATACAAGGCTTCGAAAGGAGCCATACCAATAGTAGAGTGGTAGCTATTATTCTAGGTGAAATCTACCAGAGGCAAGTGTCACACCCACCATTCCACATAGTCCAGAACGCAAGCTCGCAACATATCTTTCAATGTCTGGATGGTGTGCTCTGTCTTTCCATTTGTCTGGGGTGGAAAGCAATGTTATGTCGTAACTGGGTTCCAAAATCATGTTGCAATCCCCTCCAGACTCAGGATGTAAAACATGCATCCCTTTCTGAGACTATGGACCTCAGAACTCCATGAAACCACACCACCTCATCCACATACCAATGTGCTAAAGCATCTTCTGCTCCCGACTACTTGATCGCCAGAAAGTGAGCCGATTTCATGAACTGGTCCACCACTAACCAGATAGTGTCATAGCCTCCTTAAACCATGGGTAGCCCCATGATGAAATCCATCAAGATGTCATCCCAATTCCACTCAAGAACATATAAAGGTTATAACATGATACCTGGAACACGGTGTTCAACCTTCCCCTGATGACACACTAGGCACTTTTCTATGAACTATGCTGCTACCCGTTTTACCCCAGGCCACCAAAACTGTCTCCTCAGTCCCTGGTACATATTGGAAACTCTCGGGTGCACAGATAGGGGTGATTGGTGGAACTCACTAAAAACTCTCTCATGCATCGCCTCTAGAACAAAAAGCTTTCCTCGGAAAAGCACCTGATTCTGACCATCCTCCATCCACCCTTATGGAGAATCATCTTTGTTAACCTGGTCACAATCCACTTTGCATTCTGAGTCTCCCCATTGAGACTCTTCTACCTACCCTAATAGAGAAGATTGTAGTTTCATCTGATATAGGAATCCTCTACCACCATCTATCCTTGCATCCAGGTGTAGGGCAGCCAGCTCTTCCATCGCCTTCCAAATATCTGCCGACTCTTGGAACGCATCCTTCTACGAATTCCTACTCAAGTAATCAGCCACCACATTCCCCTTTCCTGTGGTGTAGGATATCTCGAAGTTGTAGTCTTGAAGGAATTCCATCCACAATCGCTGGAGAAAGTTTAGGTCCCACTGTGAGAAGACATACTTCAAGCTCTTGTGATCGGTGAAGATCATGAAGCGATCCCTGATGAGGTAGTGCAACCACAACTTTTGTGCGAACACGACCACCGCAAGCTCTAGATCATGGGTGGCATACTTACGCTCTTTGGACGTAACTGCCTAGACCCATGGAAGATCAACCCTTGTCTCTACATCAACACACGTCCAAGCCCTTTCCCTGAAGCATCACAGAACACCTCATATGTCACCCCTTCATCTGGAAACCTCAGCACTGGGGCACTAACCAACATCTCATTTAGATGGGGGAAAGCTACCTCGCACTGCCCATCCCATACGAAAGCTCGATCCTTCTTCGTCAAAGCTGTCAAAGGTGCTGCAACTCAGGAGAAGTTGGGCACAAATCTTTGGTAGTAGCCAGCCATCCTGAGGAAACTACGAACCTCCGGCATGTTCTTGAGTGCTACCCAAGAAACAACCTCCTTGACCTTCGATGGATCCACTGATATCCCCTTCTCAGACACCACATGCCCAATGAAGTTCAATTCTCGCATCCAGAACTTGCACTTGGAAAACATCCCATAGAATTGGTTCCATTAGAGGACCTCTAAAACTGTTCTAAAGTGCTCAGTGTGATCCTCCTCTGATCCAGAGTAAATCAAGATTTCATCAATAAATACGACTACAAACTGATCAAGGTACTCCTAGAAGACAGAGTTCATGAGCCCCATGAACACAGCTGGAGCATTCATAACACCGAACAACATGGCTACAAACTCAAAGTGCCCATATCTACACTGGAAGGCAGTCTTAGAGATGTCACCCTCCCTCACCCCCAGCTGGTGGTATCCTGACCACAGTCAATCTTAGAGAAAAAACTGGCTCCCTTCACCTGGTCAAATAGATCATCTATCCTCGAGAGGGGGTAACAGTTCTTGAATGTTATCTGGTTCAGTCTCTGGTAGTCTATGCATAGCCTAAGACCACCATCTGGCTTCTTGGTGAATAAGAATAGAGCACCCCATGGCGATGCACTTGGTCTAACAAAACCCTTCATCATTTCATCAATCTGAATCTGTAACTCCTGTAGCTCCAATGGTGCCATCTGGTAGGGATCCATCGAAATCAGATGAGCACCAGGTTGCAAGTCTATCCTAAAATCGATGTCACGTCGAGGGGGCAGAGTTGTCACATCCTCAGGGAAGACATACCTAAACTCACTGATGACCCATGGAACTTCCACCATCTCTACATCCATCTACTCCACTGATAGGTCAGCTAACAAGGAGAGGAGGGGTTCCCCTTTCTTGCTGCTCCCCTGGAAACTCTGCTCACCGATGAAAGTCACCTGTCGGCCGCCCATGTCTGAAAACACAACCCTTTTTCAGAAGCAGTCAATGATGGTACATACTGAGAATATATAGTCAATGCCTAGGATGAAATCATATGGTTGTATCTACAACAGTACAAGATCCCGGACAGACTGATGTGGCCCTATTATCAGTCTGCATCCTTGACAAACGTACAACAAGTCAGTCTAACCTCCGACTGGAGTTCTCTGCACCAGGGGCACAAGAAGTCTCTCAGTGTCTAAACTCAGAGCATGGGCCAGACTAGGTGTAACAAAGGAGTGTGAAGCTCCTGTATTGAACAAGGCATATGCAAGGGTACTAAACAAGATGATCATACCTCGAATGACCATTGTCCCAGCTAGAACTGTTGTCTTCACAGTGTACAACTGCCCATGCCCAGCTCCTCTGCCTCTTGGATGTCGGCCACCTCCCAGACCATGCCCGGGTCGAGGTCCTTGAAGAGCACCCTAAGGCTGACCTCCTCCTGCAACTTCTTCCCTCAGCGGAGTGGGAGCCCACAACCCCTATTGCTGCTGCTGAAAAGGCCTAGCTGGGAATTGCTGCTGCTAAGGTGGGTGCTTGACCTGCCCACCCCCATGGTACTATACTTCATCTGGGCACTGATTCCGAAGGTGCCCATGGCTTCCAAAGATGAAGCATGTCGGCCCTAGTCCCAAAATAATAGGGCGAGGTCCGAATGTTGCAAACTGGAACTACTGAGGCCTACTCCCTGCTGGTCGAAACCTAGAGGGTCCTGATGTTGGAGGCCTACTGTTGATGACCTTCCCCTTTGTCAAGACCAACAGTATCCCCTCTCGTGACACACCTCCCAACACGTGCATCCTCTCCACCACTTCTGCCTTCTTCTACACCTCAAAGTTTGTCGGTATGGTGATGGGAGTAATAGTGTACTGAAGAGAAGGTGGGAGTTCCTCCTCTAAACGTGTCGCCAGAGACTCCTCATCCAAAAAGAGGTCTGTAGAGAAGCGACAAAGATCCTTGAACATGATCCCCAACTCCCTCACTGAAAAACTCCCCTGATGGAGGGAGAGTAGCTTCTTCCACTTCTCAGCCCTCATCATGGAAGAGAGGAATTACACCTAGAACCCTTTCTCGAAGTCTGCCTAGGTCACCTCAGTCTCCCTCTTCTCCCCAAGATAAAGAATCCATCACTGACGCGCTGCTCCACATATCTGGATTACAGCCAGCAGGACCCAGTACTCCATTGAAGCCCAGATCATGCTGAAGGCTATCACTAGATCCTCTAGCCAGCTCTCCGTCTCCACCTCTGAGATGCTTCCCTCGTACTTCCTGAGGGTTTGTCTCTAAAAGGCTCGAAGAATCTTTTTCCACTGATCATCATCCTCCTCCTGGTCTGTCCTCTACCGATCGGCCAAGTCAACCTCATTGGCCTCGATCACCCGCCATACTCGTGGTCGCCTCCCAGGTGCCATAGCTGCAAGGTAAACAAGGAATGCCTAATCCTGAGTAGTGTAGAATATTGTTCTTAAATTTTCCAAGACTTATTTATTTATTTTTAAATTCCCAAGACACCCAGGAAACATAATAACACAAGTCATTATGATGTATGTACCTTTCCTAGGGTCTCTACCCTGCAATCAGTGTAGCCTCATATGGTCGTTCGGTAGGGCTAGAGTTCTTGCATTGGATCATAGGGGGGCCTAAAATCTTGTGTCCTAGCTAGTCTTCCTTGGACTAATTCATGCACCAAGGTCACCTAGCACAGTTTCCCTACCACCCCATGCAATCCTTACTATTCACAACTTCGGACTCCATCTTATCTTGTAACTTCTCCTTTGATACAATTCTGAAATGACCCGCCTTCACCTAAAGGATGGGAAGGACAGCAGATTGCCCAAACCTTCCTTCATTAAGTTGAAGGTGAGATAATGACCCCTGAAACCTGCCTTCAATAGGTCTCGGAGTGGCGACCAGCACCAAGGGTATCGTATCTCACACAAAATGTAAGGCATTACCCTTTTTATTTTTATAGGATCGAGAGATAAGATAGAAACCCCAATAATACCAAAGCAAAAAAGTAAAGGTAAAGCCAAAAGTAACCCATTTCTATATGCATGTCCAGCAGTAAATGATACAGGCCACAATAACTCCAATGGTAAAGTACCAAGAAAAAGGAAAACAACAGCAAAAACTAACCCAAGGTCCGAGCTAGTACGATCCCACATGACCCCTGAGGTCATCATGGAAACCTGAATACAGTTTTATATATGTACGATGAGCATACAAGTATACCCATTAGGGAAAACCAAAATCCCTCGTGCACAAGTGGGGAAGAATTCTAATTCCCTATAAGAAAAGAGAAACCAAAGCACCTAGCAAGGAAAATTGTCCACCCAAGCCTCACCAAGGAACACTCCTCAAATAATGCAAGGAATGTAATGTATAGTAATAGCACATCAATATTTGGGTACATCGTGCCACTTTCCCACTGGTTATTGAAGACATCCTATGCATCGAACCATCCCACCATTCTCACTGTAGTCCCACTGCCAAACCCCACCCGCACACACCTGATCCATAACCGTCATCCCTCCTGTAGACACCTGGGCCACAACCAACATGCGTAACCACACCCACAAACACCGGGGCCAGAACAACTACTACCACGCCCGAAGACACCTGGGCCTCATCCCGAAGACACTTGGGAAACAACCAGCCCGCAAACACCTGGGCCAACCACCAAAACTACCATGCCCGAAGATTTTTGGGTTAAAAATGGACTTTAGGCCATCACATCGTGCCCGAAGTGTCATAGGATATTCGGGAAAGGAAGCATAAAGGAGCTAATAACCAGCCACTCATAGTAGTGTTGGAAAAAACACCCTCCCCATGAAATGGGGTGTTCAGCAATAAGTGCTCAACATGGGTGGGGCACGAATAAGAATCATAAGGAATACAATATATCTACAGGTAACAGGCACTCATCCCAACCTAGGGGCCCCAGAACCTAAGAACAAACACCCTTGTTACTATTTTTTCATAAGAAAAGCACCCTGCTCATGGCCAAGTCACAACTCATCCCCAAAGCCAATTCCCCATTTAAAAAGTTCTTGTTTTCATGTTCAAGTGATCCCAGTTGGGTGATAACTACACTATTGGGAAACTAATAGGCACAACACAAAAGAGAGAGAAGAGAAACAACCAATCAGAAATTTATACATTCACACCCGGTTCTCTTGTAATGTTACAATAACAAAAGGGGATTAGTGGGATCCCTCAAAGTATTAGAACCAAAGGAAACCTCACAAAAAGGGTTTAGTGAGATCCCTCGAAGTACTGGAAACAAAGAAAACCCTGAGACATAGCCCCATGTCCCCAAAATTAGGAACCAATTATTTCTCAACAATAGAGGATCCCACCCTAGTTTGTTTCACAGTAGAGCAACCGCACAACTTCAGAATCACAACCAACAACTGTACCACAACAGAGGATCCCATAATCATCCACATCTTCCCATAAACACCAATCAGAACAACACACCTACAACCAAACAGAGTGGTAAACTTCCAGGTTCAAGCACATCATTCATTTGGTTCATCTTTCCATTTGTTAACTAGGGTGGTCACACAAGGATTCTTGTTTTACTAAAAATCCATTTAAACCAACTGAGTTTCGGTGACTAACCAATTTCAATGTTATAGTTATTTATTCATCACAAAAGAAAATGGTTTATTAGGACATGTAAGGAAAGACCCCCAATGGCCATGATTTTCAGGGGGCACAATCCCATACAGTTTACAACACATATCAACATAAAAGAGTACAGCAGAACATCAATTAAACCACCCTCTATTCCTTAAGGTTCATTCATTATCTTCATAATGGTTTGTTTCATCAATACCCACAGAAACAAAAGCATACACACCACGCATGATTCATAGTAAAGAGAGAAGAAGGAAAACCCTACCTGATTGATCAAAGATCGATGTTCTTCTCAACACGTCAAGAACAGGGAAAAGAGCGACTTGTAGGGGAGGGACATCAGGAACTCCAAGGATGAGTAGAAATACTCCAGCATAAGTGCACCACAATCCTCGGAAAGGGGAACTCCAAATTCACTAAGAAGAAAAGGAATCCAGCCAAGATGAATAAAAAGGAAGAAGAAATTCTCATGTGATATATAGATAAGATCCCGTTGTTACGGGATATGGGGATTTGAACAGCATTAAATTTGGATCATGGTTCCCCATGCGGTTGGGTGGTTACACACGATGGGATTAATTTTTATTTAATATCCCCCATTGGAGAGGTTCCTCAGGATTTTTGGGTATTAATAATGGGATTTAAATGGATTTGAACCACTTGAAAAGGGTTAAAAAGCCCAAAAGAGGCGTTACGGGAAAAACTGTAGAAGAGAAACCCGATAAGTCTGGGTGACACTGATTGGTCACAGTGATCAGTTGTAATGATCGGTTGCGCTGATCAGTTGCACACCGATCAGTCGCAGGCCGATCGGTCACACGCCCATCGGTCGCATGCCCATCGGTCTCACATCGCTCGGTCGCACACTGAAATGACTTCCAACCACCAAGACGTCACCCTTAGGACCTGGAAATAGGTAATGGGATGGACCGTGAGGGTCAGGGTCATCACAACATGATTTGAGGTTTACCCTTTATGTATTTTGTGAGGCCATGAGGGTCTTGGGGTCCCTACTGAGTTTCGATATACTCACCCATGTACCGGCAATGCCTGCACCCTGTTGTGTTTAGTGCAGATGATGGATACTGCTGAGTGAGTATGAATGTACCAGGATATGAGGTAGCTCAAAGGTGGAAGTTAGATGAGGTGAACCATAGAGACGGTCATTCATGAGCTGTACCTACCCTACTGGTAGGATCTGTGGTGGACAATCCCTGAGATTCTTTTCACCTATCAGTTGTTTTGTAATTTCCAGTTTCCCATGAACATTACAGTTGGGCATGTATTCTATCCCCTTTTAACTAAATATACTCACATTTTTTACTATTTAGTTTACTTGAGTTCGTATCTTGTTTTCTTCTTGTTTTTGTGTGTTATAGGTTATAAAAGCAATGCCTTACTAGTTTTAGGGAATACGCCTTCGGTGCTAGTCGTCATCCCCAACCTATGGAAGGCGGGCCTGGGGTAGTCACGACACTGGCACCGGGGGACAGGTCGTGACAATAATCAATAAGTAAATGTGAATAAATTTGAATACCCTTTATGGGGAAATGGACATGGTATTCACTACACAATGTCATTCCCTTGGCAAATGACGGTGCAATTTCGGCAGTGTCACAGCGTGACATAAGAATTCATAAAAAATGGTTGATGAGAGAGAAATGGGTGTCTCATCATATGTACATGAAATGGATAGTAAGGGGGTAATATAGATATATGTACCAACATATTTAATGGAATTTATATTTAAAATACAAAATAATTGCTTGAATGTAAATGAGGAGAGAGAGATTCCATACGGAATCTCGGCATGGTAACGGGTGTACTTGAGGAGAGTTTAATGATACAAAAGGGGTATTTCATCATTGAAATAAATATATGGAGGTATGGGGGAAGTTTGAAATCTTACCCCAATATTTTTAATGGAAAACAAAAATGCATAAAAACATAATGAAATTTAGATTAAAATGAGAAAAGAAGAAATCCCTTACTTGGAAGTGTGATCCCGAGGGCCTGAGAGAGACTTTTGAAATGCTTCTTAAGAGCAGGGGGAAACTTGGGTGGATTATAGAGAGAAGTGGGTAGGGGTTGATCAATCTACAAAGGCTTTGAGTGAAGATTAAGTGGGAGCTTGGGTTGGTATATACAGGAAAGGAGATAGAATTCTTTATAATTTAGGTTTGGGTCACCACACATTAAACTAATCAATACCACATACCAGCCCATGGTTTTTTCCCAATGTTTTTTCCAAATGGGAGTGTAAAAAAATATTTTATAAGTCCAGTGGCCAAACATCTTAAAATATTTTGGGTGATTATGTGGATTTAGTCACACTCTCTAGAAATACAATTTAAAAAGACAAAATGTTTTATACCTCTTGGAGGGTCCACTAATGTTATTTTAAAAATCCGTAAAAACCTCAAATCACATTATTTTATTGATATAACATAAATTTTCTGAAAAATATCATTTATAGAATTTTATTACATCACTATTCGGTCATTATGATGTTATGAGACACATTATATATTTAAATGAAATTTAATTTTTACCCAAAAATTCAAATGTCTCAGAAAATTATGAAAAATTCACCATTGAATAATTTCAATGTCCTAATTCAAAAATAATTTTCATTTTATCTAAATAATTTTCTAAATATGTGAATTTATACTTTTAAAATAAAAACTGTCATTTATCACTAATTCATGGGTTTTGAAAAAAACGACTTTCAATCCAAAATAAAAATCACAATTGAATTCATAAATTTATAAAATATTTTATATTTAATAAAAAATTATTTAATAATAATAATATTTTATTAAAATATTATTTTATTAAAAAACCATTAATTCATCAAAATTGATTTATTATTTGAATATTAACTAAAAATATTATTTGTACATTAAAAATGGTTTACAATGTAACAATAATAAAATGAAGGTATATTAATTATTATATACAAAATAACTCACATATTCATAGTATTAAGGTCCTGTTGAATAACTCATTATAACACCTGCATAATACTGAAGGGTAAGGTTTGTGATGGTGATAGACTCTTGGGGTGGCTCAGATATCATTGCTCGAATGGGAATCTCTGTCAACTGTCACTTCTCTCATAGGTGGTTCTGCATGAAGTTAACATATTCAAACTCAGATTGGGCATGGTCAAGAGAGTAGCCCAATGGTGCCACCTCCTTTCTGAGATCTAAAAAATGGGTTTCGTATGGGGAAAGTCTATTGGATGTGGTCATCGATTCCTTTGTTTGAGTAAATTGGATTTGATAAAGGCCTATATTTATTCAAATCATGTGATCACTATTCAACTACTATATTAGCAACGGTCACAATTCATAACGATATTTTAAAATGATGTTCACTTTTTATATAACCATAATAAGACATTTCATTAGATCATGATAGATTTCCATTAATGAAATTTTGGGTCATTACAAAGAAATATTATAATTGGTTGAATTTCTAAAAAAGAGGTTTTAAGGAAATATAAAATCATGTAATATAATTTTTTCATATATGGTCATTAGACACATGGTTTTTGGATATATGTCAATAGATATACGATAATTGGATATGTGTATATCTAATATGAAACTGACATTTTTTATTGTTAGTAAATAACTAAAAATAATATAATTCCCATTTAAAAAAATATGATAATAAATTAAAAATAATCAATAAATTAATTCCCATATTATAAAAATATACATTTTTATTCAATGAATATTATACTTATAATAATAATTATTATTATTATAAAGGAATTATTTTATATGTTAATTAAATTCAAATGAATATTTAAATACACATGTTAGGATAAAATTTATTGTTAAGAGGATAAATAATCTGATGTGATTGAAATCATATAACATTAATTTGGATAATTTTTTATTGAATTTTTTTAAAAGTGTTATGTATTCTTAATATTTTATATTTTTAATTAAAATATAATTTTATCATATTTTCTAATATAATTAGGTTATATTTATTTCAATATTTAAATTATTATACAAATATTTTTTAATGTGGTCAGTTTCATTTGTAGTCATAAATTTATGTTACCATAGTCAAAGTTGGTCTCCATGGTGAAGGAAAAATGTGGTAGAAGGGTAAAAGTAATGGGTAAAGTCATAAAATGTGACAAAATATTATTTCAAAATTTTGGTATAAAGGAATAATCCAACACTTTTAGTCCATTATCCATTATATTTCTTCTATAGATATATGTTCCATGTAAAAAAAGTATTCATTACCCATTGAGGAATGAATATTTTTGATAATTCCACTAATTCTCACCTATAAAAGGACCCCAACTATCCCCACATCCTCTCACATAGTTTTTTTGTATCACACTTGAATAACTACCCAGATTCAATCACTTACAACCCTCACCAACATTTTAGAATCCATAATTAAATGATAGAGTCCAAAATCCCCCATTTACAAGAGGTTATCTAATTAAATATTCATGTATTCAACATAAGGGTTATCATATCCCTAATCATTATTATTTAACCTTCAAATACAATTCTTATTAAATCAAGTTTTTCATTTTAGTATTTTGTTTTAAAATCATTAATTTTATATAGAAGTGATATTATAAAAATCTGATAACTTGTTCCTAATCATTCATTTGTTATAACATGTCCTTGTTTGGGTCAGTTTTTCAATATACTTGAATGATGTTATAAATTTTACGTAATGAATTTATTTGAAAACATAAATATTTTTAATATTACAAATTACATTCAAAAATAAATGTAATTCATTTTCTAATTCAATCATCACTGGAAAAAAAATTAAATGTTCTATGTGAACTGTCAACAGAAGTTCTATAAAATTATCATGGGACTCTATAAATATATCAAACACAAATAATAAATCTTCATTAATATTCTATTTGTGATGAAACCATGACTATATAGAAAGGAATAAAACATAAAAGTGAAAACATGTATAACAAAATATAATAATTAACACCCTAATATTAATTTTAATAATAAGCAAGTGGTGTTGGTTTAATAAGGAATTACAAATTTATTTTGTTTTTTAAAACAAATATTATTATCTTGTTAATAAATGTGAATAATAAATCTAACATTATTATTCATTTTTAATAACACGTTTATCCATGAAGAAATATGATTCTGGGATTTATTTTTCGATATCACTTTGAAATTGATATTGAATAAGACTAAATTCATATTGGAAATTTTGATTTTAATTTTATATAAAAAACCATCTATTAACTTCCAATATGTTTATTTATGTGTTTTACATTTCATGTTATCATTTCATATCCCCTTTCTTTATAATTTAATCATGAAGACTATTGTAAGTGGAACTTTCCCTATCAATTCTTTTCTACAATTAATCCTTCTCCTCTATGTCCATATTTTTTACATATCCTTGTCCCTTATTATATTATTTCTTGTGGATATCCTTTATTAACCCTAAATTTCATTAAAATCATGTGAATTTATGTTTCTAAAAACAATTCACATTTTTATATTCTGTTACTATTTTTCATATTTTTAATTATATAGCTTCATTTCCATGATTTAATGGTCTTCCAAAGTATATTTTATTTACATTTTAATTATTCCTATAAAAAAATTATATATTATATATTTTTAAAAAAAAATCAACAAAATAATTACTTTTATTTTTCAATATATTTTATAATTATCTTTAAAATATTTTTTCATATATATATATATTTCCATTAATATTTATAATTATTCTTTATGGATATTCCCTAATGATACCACCCACATTCTTTCTCTACGTGGATTATGGGGGTGTATTTTAGAAATGTTTTATGAAACTCTTTTATATATAAAAATTTTTATTTGGTTTGGTTCATTTATGATTGTTATAATGTTCATATTAAACACATATATATTTTTTTTCTTTTTGTGTGGGAGGTGCATGAATTATAGTTCACACTAATGTATTGGTTTTAATCATTATATCTCATGAGTTAAAAATTATGGGACTATGGAGTGAACCCACCCACTATGGGATTCTTTCTATGTTTTTTAAGGGAATGGTTAGAATAATAAATACCATGTTGGACTCATTTCAATATGTTATTATAGTTTTACTAGTGATCCATTAAATTATAATGAAATTTCAATTCTAATGTAAGAGCCACATTCTTATTCTATGTATATATGTTATACATGTTTCTTAGACTATGTTTTCACATATCATGATTACGGACTCATGTTTGTGCACTCTTATTAATCATGTATTATGTTATTCCAAAATATTTATATGATGAATCATGATTTATGATCGATGTTGTATTGTTTATGGTTTTCTTATTCTATGTATAAAACAGTGATTATATTATTAAACAGATATATTCATATTATTTTTAGGAACTTTGATTGTTATCTCTTATGTTGACCCTTATTGAGAAACTAATCTCACCCTTTTCTTATAATTACATTCCCTATGAAATGAAGATGATTATTATTTGTAATATTTATTGAAGAATATCATGTGTGGAGAATTTTTTAAGAGATTTTCATGACTTATTTAAAAATATTATGATCTTATATCTAATATCTAGATACACTAGACCTATAGGTTTTGGTCTATGATTTATAATTATATTTAATGATTATTCATGTAAAATGATATATTAAGTATGTACTCCCATGTAATGTTAACATAGTTTGTATTTGAGTGTGTTTTGGTTATTTTTTATTGATTAGGTTATAAATAATAAGAGGATATATCTTAAACTATCAAATATTTAATCTAATGTGGTTTTGTGAAAACCAAGAGTTCATAAGTTAGAATGGATTTGTCAGAATTTAGGATATATTAGGATTGATTTTCTCTATCATATGGTCATTTACATTTTTTATTAATTGATACCCACACTCAATTTTTTTTTTTTATTCATTGACTGTAACAATGAGGAACAAATTAAAAAATAAGTGTAATGGACAATGTATTTATTTCTACTATTAGAAACCAAATGTTATAGAGGATGTAGTATAAATTTTTCTGGACATGACCAGCCAAATTTTTCAATATATAAAGAGTAACATGAACCATTTAAGACATCCAAACATGCTAATAAAGTAAGAATTCTCTATTGGGCCATTATATAGAAAAATCCACCATCCATTAGTTGGTCATCCAATCCCCGAATTGTTATGAAATGGATAAATACAATAAAAATTATATTTTAAAATCTCAAGTTATATATTTATATAAATATTTCTTTTTGATTTTATCATTTTAAAGGTGAGGAATATTAAAATATTACCCTATACATTAAACTTAGGGAAGCGGATGAAATATACTCCTTTGATTGTTTAGATTTTATATAGATGTTTATTATAAAATATTTTCCCTAACAAAACTTCAATACATTTGATAGTTAATTCTTAATACTGAAATAAAGGAGGATAAATCCATTTTTACATTTGAATGAAACTTTATGAAAAATCATGGTATGTTTCTATATTTATCAATGACCCAAAAAGTAAAATTTATTGTTTATTTAGTCCCTTTAATCCACATCTTCTAAAATGATTCCTTATAATGGAATTTGGTAATTATGAATAAATTATTTGTGTTATCAAGATTATAATAAAAATTAGAGACTCCAATTATTCTCAATGTTTTGGGGAAAATAAGAGAAAAAATAGAAGTTTCATTGACACTCAAATTATAAAAACCATGGAGGAATGAAGATTCATTATCTTGCATGTCTAAAATGTCAGAAATGTTTAGGGGAACATTCTAATATGAATATATAAATACTACAAGTTTTCAAGAGTATCACATCTATATTTTGAATTTCAAAGCTACGTGAAGAGGATAATTCAGTAAATTGATCAATAGAAGTCACAATCTAATTGTCCAAGAAAACTCTAATGCTTTAATTTTTATGTTTTTAGGCATCATTCATACTAGAGTAAAAAAATTCAGGTTAATTATTAAAATTTATGTCAAAACCACCAAATCTGAGGGATAAAAGGAAATATAATGAAATATCACCTAATTAAGTTCATACATAAAACAAAGTGGTGAAATGATTACTCAACGCACAATAAAGATCCTTAAATTACCTTTCTTCCTTATGGTTCTACCAACTTATTTATGAATATAAATTCTATTTTGGGAATCAAATAAACATCCCCCTATTTAAATACAGAATTATTGGTGAAAAATACTAGCTATGAAATAATTAAATCCCAATTCAATAACACCACTATGATATTATGTTATGTCAATTTAATTCTTATAAATTTTAAAATTCTCCCTTTATTAAAATATTATTTAATTTTTCGCTTGGATTTCTTGTGTTGAACTTGCCATATAATAGATATATTTTACATTATTTCCATATTTTAACATTATATCTCTTTAATTAATAAAACACCCCAAACCATATACTGTTTCTTTAATTTTATATATTATCCACATAAATTTATTATTCCACATTTTTTATTTAAAATATCCCAAAATATTATTTACAAAATATTTCCTTATAAAGATATTCATGCAAATAATTCACTAGGTTAAGTCAAAAAAAAGTAGGTGTGAGTTTAAATGCTTGATAAGTGAAAAACATATCAACAAATAATTCATAGTTATATGCCTTTGAGAAAAAATGAATATGTGAATGTTTCGAATTAAGGAGATCATGGAATCATTAAGGTTGTCCATAAGGCATGAAGAAGGGAAAATAACCTTAGCATAATCATCATTTAAGAATAAAATTTACAATAAAAAAAGAATATGGAAACGTGAGAAAATAATCATGATCCATGTAGCATAAAAAATAATGCGGTATGAACACAGGTCAAAGAGAACCATTACATTGTGAACCTAGATAACCGAAATGTTGTATGCACACAAGGTTGTATAAATAGAAAACAAAAATCATGTCCATGCATAAGGTTGTGAACATGGATGGCCAAGATCATGTACAAGAAAATTTATGTCAAAATAGATGACTACAATCATTCCCAAAAATATTATTTGGAATATATCTAACAACAGTAATATCCAAAGATAGTGTTTTGGACATAGCTGATTGATATAATGTAAATTTATGGAGTTGTGAATGTATCTAAATATTATTATGTCTAATTATAACAACATTATCTCATGATATATTAAGATTTTGAAAATAAATTTGGGGGATATATAGGACCCTCCCATAAAATAATGATAATATATATATATGAGTATAAAATTTAATAAATAAAACATATTATCATGAATAACTCACATAAATAAAATTTATAACATAACATTTTGATATTGTATTGCATTGAATGAAACAATGAATTATATTGGTTGAAACAAAAAATAAATTATCCAAACAGAATATTATCATAATTTAACTTATAGTATATTTTAAGAAATATAATTTTTTATGAGTTGTAACTTTTTATGTTATGGATGAAAATTAAAAAAATATAAAAATAATTGTTTTCTTAAATATTTTTTTTTCATTTTCATAAAAATAATGTTTTAGGTCACACTAAAATCCTTTTCAAAATATTGAAAAGATGATATATTAGAATTATAATTATAAAATTAATCTCCAATAATGTATCTAAGAAATTAAATAAATAAAATTTCAATGAGTTTTTAGAATAATATTAATAAATATATAATTTAAATGAAATGCCATTCTATGATACTAAAACTATTTTGATATTCAACCAACATCAATAAATGTAAGATAAAATTTAATTTTGAATCGTGATAAAGAGAAACAAGAAGGATACATAATGGAGTGAATATTTAACCATCAAAATAAACCAATAAAACATATTTGGTATAAAATTACATGGATATGGTAGAGAAATATCCAATTTACATGATGAGAATGTTTTATAACAACATTGTATTTAGAGAAGAAATAAATCCATAAATGAAGTTTCTTCCATTAAAATGTAATATTCCCTTATATAATACCAAAAAACCATATTAAGAATATAAATATTTTATTATAATAAACAAAAAATAACATAATCAAGGAATAATTAATATGACCCAATGAAATTAAAATTTAGTAAACAAAACCCCTTACGAATTTCATAATTGAAAATTACATTGAATACAAAATAAGGGATAAAAAATGAGACATTAAATACCATGAACAAAAATATATTTATTAAAAAATATTATAAATTGATAGTATATACACCATATAAATCAGAACTGGTGCATAATACAAAACATGTCTCAATGAAAAGAAATTCAAATGAAAAATTGTTACCTTGGATTCAGGCTTGGATATAAACACTCTATCCTCTTATATAATCAATTAAGGGTTATTATTAATCTATATAAGTAATATTTTTATTTTTATTTTACATTTTTTCAAATAATTTTAAATTAATTATCACCAATTTTTTAATCATTCTTTGGTAAAATATACATTCTCCCATCAATTATCTTATTTAAATCGTGATAGCTTCGGTATGGCAGATCAAGTCTTTCATTATTTAACATTGGTTAATCAACTAAAAAATGGTCATGGTAATTTATTATATTTTTTAATATTTTTTTAAATTCCAATGGTCATTTAAAAGAAGTTATGTTGACAGTTAATAAATAAAGGTGAAGATATATTTCATATTTTTTTACTTCAATTAAATAAAAATAATAAATATAATTAATGAATATACATGTATGTTGACGTATATAAATATAAAACAATAAAAATTCATAACTATTAAGTCATATTAAAATTACTTATTTTTTCTTTTCCATTCATTATATAACCATTATAGCATCGTTGTTAAAAGTTGTTATACTAACCCAAAAAAGAATGAATTATAGAAAATGAATGAATAATAACATTTTATTTTATTGTTATAATATCACATTTATAGAATAATAATGGTTTCAAAATACTTCATTAATTTCTTAAATTATATTTAATAATAAATGTATGAAGAAGATAATGAATTAAAATTATGGAGAGGATGATACATACGTTTAATACAAGAATCATCACATAAAGAGGCATGTGGAAATAATGTATTTAAGACTCTTAAATAACTGAGGTTACCAAATGTAGGATAGGTTTGTAAAGGATAGAATCTAATTAATTATTCTAGATGATTCCAAAGGAAGGGTTTTCTTTTAGGTGGATCATGGGGGACTTATTTAATCGCTAGGCTGGGGTGGCATTTTTTCAAATATTTATTCGGTAAAGAATAACAAATGTAATTTCTCATGGAATGTAGATCTAATGAGGAGAAATAATGGATATTGGATAAAGTTAAGATGATCATTCCTTTAAACACACACATATATATATTTATATATTTTTACTTTTACATATTAATTAAAAAATATATTTCATTAAACTTCATACTATAAATATAATAATTTCAATTTTTAATCAAAGATATATAATATAAAATAAAAAATTATTTTTTAATTAACCGTTTTTATCCATTAATAATATAATTATTCTTCTATATAGTTACTTAACTATTTTTTGGATGTTATTATATTAGATTACTAATACTTCATTGACTCTAATCAATATATTGTATTGAAATCAATCATTTGAATTAATAATGGTAAAAAAATTACATAATTTACAAAAATGGTTTCTTTTGAATCAATGGTATTTTACTAGGTCAATTTGTACCTTTTAATTTTATCCCATATAATATATTTTATTTAAAATAAATTTTCTATAAGTGGAATGTATATTTTTTCACAACTATATAATCTTTATGTATATGAATTATATACTGGTAATTCCAATGTGGTAATATGTTTATTATTGCTATAAACAAAAGTTATATATTTTTCTGTAATGGAAAAATAATGATTCTATTAACCCATTTAAAATATAAAAAATCATTTCATTATAACATTAAAAATAACACTTCTCATTCCATAAATTTCACTTTATATTTTCCAATATTCTTTTTTATATTCATGATGATTTTTTGCATTATAGTTTTATTTTAACAAATAGTTTTTCTTAAGGGTGAAGATTGAATATGTTATTTTCTAGTTTAAAGGATATTATTCTTTAATATTTATTATCTCATTCAAATTTATGAACATTCAAGGGATGTAATAATCCATGGTATGTAATACATGGATTCATATAAATTTTTTGTAATTCACCATTATGTGTGAATAAATTTTGGTAATTTGATTCATTTATTTATGATTTATTTCCTATAAAATTTAAAATCAATTGAAATAATAGAAAAACTTAGTTAAGAATTATATACCTAAATTTTAATGAAAAAATTTCCATAAAACATGGTTGGTTAAATTGGAACTCCATATAGAGCCAATATTACTTGTTGTAATATGGAAATAAAATTTCATGTCCCAAATAAAACTATGATCATATATTAGTGAAAATACAACTATAATCTCCCATATTGGAATTATTTTTGTAATATGGTTCTTATTACCTAATCAAGAGGGGGATTTTTCTCAAATGGTTGGTGAGAAGCTCAGTATTGGGGATATGTTATATTGAGTAAATAGGTTGATGATTTCTATGAAGATATTTTTGTTCGTCCCAAATATCATGAGGATTAATTTACCTTATAATTCATACCTATAATTATTCCAATATCAAAAAATCCTTATAAAATTCCCCAAATTGAATTGGTGTAATTGAATAATAAACTCCCAAGGATGTTGGGATAATGGTTTTATAGACCCTAGTTCTTCACCATGGGGTTTAACAATCTTATTTTCTAATAATAAAATGGTACACATGGATGTTGACTTTTAATATCATGAATAGAATGAGAATATAATTATTAAAAAATGTCATCTATCTAATATTTAAGGGTTTTTAATCAAATGTTAGGGTATTAAAACTTCTAAAAAATTTAACTTTTATATTTATATCATTAATTAGGGGTGAAAATGGAGGATATATCAAAAATATTCTTCTTTTTAAGACATAAAGACTATGAATTCATAGTGATTCAATTAATTATTACAAATCCTCCAATTATCTTTATGGATCTAATGAGTCAAGTCTTCACATGTTACCTTGATTGATTTGTGCTAGTATTTATGGATGATATTATCATATATTCAAAGATCGTGGAATATCATGATCATAATTTTAGGATTATGTTGAAGCATATGGAAGGGATAAGCGGTATATGAAATTTGAAAAGGGTGAATTATAGTGATAGAAATTATCAATCTAGTTATATGTTATCATAAGTGAGGGTATATCTATTGATCCATTAAAAAAATATTTATTGAAGAATTTTTCATACAAAAAACAATAACATAGATCTATAGTTTTTAAATATTTTATGGAAACTGTCAACATTTTTTGAAAAATTTCTCACTAATATTATATCCACTAACAATGTTACCTCAAAATAGTTTCATTTTCCTTTAGACAGATTAATGTGAATGAAATTTGAAGGATCTTAACATATGGTTGGTCACTTCACATATACATACACTACTTTTAGTGGATATGGTCTCATGATTTTTAGGGATGTGTCAAATAATGTATTTGGATGTTTTATACTAAAAAAGTAAATATGGTGTATTATTTATAATTTTAAATAGTATTTTATAATATTAATTAACCAATGTATGATTTTTGAATATAATTACTAATAATTCTATTAATTATATATATTTGTTATCTCTATTTTCAAAGGTTTAAAATATATGTTTATCAAAATATCACAATTTCTCTATTCGAAAATAAGGAGGTGAACATGCATGAAAGGAGATGGTTAGAGTTGATAAAAGACAATTACTAGTCAATAAATTACCACCATTGGAAGGATAAAAAAATGAAAAATTCTCTGATTAGTAATGATCAAGATACTGTTTCAACAATAAGGATTTAAAGATACCCAGTACTCATGTATTTTCAAATTATTGGAAAAAGAATCAGAAGGTATGTGGAAAATTACAATATTTCCAAAACGACTGCTCATCCATCCATCCATGTAAAGGTTGAGGATGTTTGGATGAATTATATAGAACTCGATAATAAATTAAAAAATAATCGAGAGTTCAACTTTTATAATAATGAAATTAAATGTTTTGGAAAATAAATATTTTTCATTTAAATTCCATAATTCAAGAATCATTACCCATTGCTAGTTGGAAAACATGAATACATACATTGAAATTTATATATATCCCATTGCTTTCTATTCGAGGAGGTTAATTATAAGAATTATAAGTTTAAGGGGATTATGAAACCATTACTCATACCTATATTCATTTGGGATAACATCGCAATATATTTGATCGTAGGATTTCAAAATAAATATAACGTATATAATGTCATTTGGCTTACAGTGTATCCCCATAAAAAGTATCCATATTTCATTTCTATTCTCCATGATTTATTTCCTGATTAAATTTTCAAGATATATATAATTTTAGTTTTAAGGATATATAGTGTACGACATTCAATTCTGTTGGATTAAGATTCAATGTTTAAACCAATGTTTTGGTGATGTACATAATAAGAATTAAATGAAAAATTGTTCTTTTGTACTCATTTTCAAAATGAAATTGATGATTAATCCAAAATGAGAATTTAATCCTTATAATATATATTTATATCCATATCTATGGATTTTAAAAGATTTTGGTATTAGTACCTTACCCTTTTAGAGTTTGAATATAAAAATATCTTCTAATATATAATTCATATGTCATCATATGAGTATTTTATAGGAAGAGGTTTATAACTCCAACATGTTGTGATGATTTTTGGAAACAATCTGTTTTGAGGACTGTATTTTTTTTGGGAAATGTTATAGAGGATTCAAACCTTTAGGTGACTAATTATAATTACACAGTGTTGATAAATTATATTTGATAATAATCATTAATGAGAGTTAGATTTCATCATTTTATAAATGATATTCCATCAAATGTCCCCATATAATAACGTTATTATATTTTGAAAAAGGGATATTTGATCCCTATATACATTTCCCATATTGAAATCATTAATTATATGGAGATAATAGCTTATCATATTTCACTTCTAGAAAACCTCTTCTATTTACATGATGAGTTCCATGTACCACATTTGGGGAAGTACATGTTTGGTTATTTACATGTACTGAACTCATAAGTAATATAATAGAATCATGATCTGTTTTATAAGTAACAACCAGTAGACTGCTTGTCAAAAGGTCATGCTTTGTTAATGTTTCATCAGGGTGTATTTTCTAAGTTGTAGTTGATCCGGTAGTTTGTTCTAGGTTATTGGTGTATTCTTCTATGGGCGTTGTTGAAATTATGGTTTCTCACTTTTCCTCAAAAGGGTTCTTTTATAATAGAAAAAGTATTTGAGAGTGAAGTAACAACTAGAACAAATCATTAATCATAAAGATAAAATACTAAAAAATAATACTGGAATGGTTAATGTTTTATTGAGTAATTATAATTTTTAATAACAAACATCAAAACCTATAGGTGTAATGAGAAATAAGTAACAACATTTTTCATTTGAAATAATGAAATTTCAAACGAGAAATTTTTTATATTGTAGAATGTAACACAAAAATGATTTTATCATATATTTCCATTAAAAATTAATTCTATGTTTTTTATTTATTGTGTTACATTAAACCCTGAACTAAAGTGAGAAAATGTTTTATTTCACTACATTAAAATATTATAAATAAAAATTAAATAAATTATGAGATAATAAAATGAAGGATAATTTGTAAAATTTATAAAAATATTAAACAAAAAGTAAATAAAAATACTACATTGTTGAAACTGTCATCATTAGGATTTTCCATGAAGATCATACTACCAATTATAACAATTAAAATAATATAACACATTATAAATATGATAAAAACCATGAAAAATTAGGTATAGACATTGATGAATAGTTTTATTGATGTATGTAAGGCTATATTTATGAATATAATATGACCATTATATATATATATGAATTTAACATATGTCTATTGTACGTATTACCATTAGATATATGGTCCTTGAATATATGGTCATTGCATATATGTGTATCAAATACATACATATATGTTGTGTAACTTCATGTAAAATATAAAAAAATCACATATAATAATTATTTCTTGAATAAATTAAAAATAAAATAATTAATTAATATAATTTAATATCAAAATTTTATCTTTTTTTCATTTAATTTTAATACCATAATTGTAACATCCCGATTTTTAAGAAAGAAACACTATGTTGTATATCATACAAGATGTGTCCCTCATTCATAAATAAATAACTAAATATTATTATTTAAATGTTACCATTATAACCTAGCCATTGGAGTAGAGGGAATGAACAATATAAATTTAATTATGAAAATAGGGTTTAAACATCTTTTTTTATTGATTTATTGGTTATAAAATTAATTGAAAAATGAAATAAAAACCATTTGAATATAATGGATTTGTTTTTATGAGAAGTTATTTAAATGAGAATAATTGTGTTTATAAAATAATAAATCACTTTTGTTCTATTATATAAATAAAATATATATAACATATTCAATTTATGTTTTATAATTCATTTTATTTGTTTTCTAGAAATTATATAACAATAAATTCAATTTTATGTATAAAAGAAGTAGTTTTCAAAAAATTCATTTTTACAGCATTTTGATGGAGAACCCATTTTAAATATATTTTTAGGAACTTTTATATGTTATTTTGGAAAAAATAAACTTTTTATTTTTAATTGGGACATAAAATCTCATTTTTTATAAATTTTTGGTATTTTTATTGTAATATTCATTTTAAATGAGTAGTGAAAAATGCAGCATTTTAATTCAAAACTGTTTTCCATTTAATTTATTTATATAGATAGATTGTCATTTTAATTTGTTTTATTGTGTAATTAAACGATTTTTTTTCATTTAATCCAATTTCAGTAATTTTATTCAATTTATAATTTGAAATACATATAAAAACATTTCAATCTTTTTAAAGTTTCAAAAAAAATTCGCTTTTTCGTTTTGTTGGAAGAATTAATTTCCAATATAATAATTATAATTATGTGAATTTATTTTGTTAAAATGGTTTCAATATTTTGAATTATAAGGTCCAAATTATGTTTTAATGTTAATTTAATTTTTTTTTTAAAAATTACCTTGGTATAAAAAATTATTTACTACGAAATATGTAAAAAATGAAACATGTAAATGTTAAAAGTGTAATGACTTAAAATAACTAAAAACAACAATATTTAAAGTTTAGTAGTGTTGTTTAGAGGCTATAAATAGACTAGAAAATATTAATTGAAATTAAAATTATTTGAAATTAATATCAACTCTCTGTGGTTAGCTCTAAATATAAAGTAATCAATAAATTAATTAATTGAACCCACCTCTCCTCAATTATAAATACCACCAATCACCACCCCCTTTCGACTAGGATTGTCTTTTAGCTCCTAAAATATTTTAAAAAAACTTCCTCCTCACTCTCCCTATGTATAAGTGCTTCTGGTATCCCTATAAGACTAAATCCAAGGTCTTGAAGGGCCATTCAATGAGGGAATATTCAAGTTGTAATTTTATCAAAGTCTATCTCTTAATTTATTTTCATTTTATATTTTCTCTAGACTAACTTCATCCATCGATTCATGGTAACTTTGTAATATTTTATATACTAGGGTATTATATTTCTAAGGGAATATCTCATATCTATTTAATTTCACACCTCCTCTTATTCAAAGAATAAAATTTTATGTCTATGTTATGATGGCTAATCACCTCTGTGAATAATGTTTTGGTTCTTTTTTACATTACCACATCCATGGATGGTATTAAAAATATTTTTAAGGTTAAATAATATATTAATAATCAGATTAAAACATCTTTACTATTTTTTAAATTTTATATTAAACAAACCATCAATCATCCCATATCGTGGTTATACGATAACTTCATGTTGGGATGTGTAGACTACCACCTCCTCAAAATGATGTGATTCATTCTTCCATCGCACGGAATGTGTTATGTATTTTTTTAGTAAATATATATGATATAAATTAAATATTATTTTAACATAAATGATATTATAATTTTACACATTTACATACATTTCATTTAATTTTTTTCATCAACATGACGGGAAAAACTAAAATAGCATTCATACATACGTATGACCTACCATATCCATGAACAATATTTTTATTTGTATTTAAATATTTTTATAAATAAAAATAAAATTAATATATAATATATTTACATCAAGTTTAATCTTTTGGGGATGATGTACTTATGACTGCATGGACTATTGACATCTTATCAGGTTTATTTTCAACTCAAGTAACAAACATTGAGAAAGCATCTATCATGAACTTAAATAATTATGTAATTATTATACCATGGTAATTGATGATATAAAATGAATAATAAATATTAAAAAGTTTATAAGAAACAAAAAATTAACTTAAATTTATTATTCATGAAAAGAAAGAATATACAAGACAATTCAAACTCGAGGTAAGGGAATTTATTAACCCAATTTCCATTATTTGGGTCAAACATCTACTTCATGATTATAATGTTAAACTGTTATGTGTGAAATAAATTTGTAAAATATTGTCTTTTATTTATAATTTTTTATGTGTATTTATAGTGAAAATACAAAATCTAACAATTTTTTTAACAAAATTATCTTTATAAGGGAATTTGTCTCAATCTCTTTTAATTGAGGAATATAAACCTCTTTATCTAATGTAGTGTATAAATAAATCCTTTACAATGTATTTTTTTGTTGCAACTAGTTTTTAAAAGTGATTTACTATTTCAAGTTACTAAAAATGGTTTTCGAAATTGATTTAATTTTTCAATGTATTAAAAATGGTTATGAAAATTGATTTACTATTACAATATCTTGAGAATATTTCATGTTATTTTAATTGAAATTTTATGAGTAAAATTCTGATAATTTACATATTTTTTATGTTATTATTATATAATATTAGATGGAAATTTGATGGTTGGTTGTGTGATAAACCAAAGATGGGTGGTTTTGTGATTAAGTATGGATGAGTGGTTACGTTATAACCTCTAATACATTGGGTATGGAATTCGGATGTATGTCTATTCCTTTTCTATATTTGATATGAGTGGAAATCGACATCATGGTTATTTCATTTATGTGTGATTATATCCCATGTAACCATTATATGTTACAATGTTTTTTCTATAGGTTTTATTGTAATATTTTGATTACATAAAAGGTATGAAATGATATTATATTCAAAGGAAATTAGTTGCTACTTTTTAATGGTGAAATGTATAACTTTTTATTAGAGTATTCATGGTTTACATGTTTTCACAAGACTAATATTGTTTCTTCTTTTTTCATCCCTTACTGAGATTAATATTTTCATCCCATGTTTTGAAATTCTTTTCACTATATTTAATGTAAAATGGATTCAAATATGGGATCATGAAAAATTTATGATGATTAAATATGAAACCAAACTATGTTTATTTTTAATGGTTTTTTATGTAAAAAATATAGTGATTATAAGTTTCTACTTTGACATATTTGAGTTGTTATTTATGAGTTATGGATGAGTTATCTAAATATATAAACATAAAAAGATCGTCACTACAAAATAATGTAAAATAATAAAATAACATATGATTATATAATGTTTAAGTATTAGGCATTATAGTTGGTATCATATTTCTGTTTAGATAACTTTAGAGGTTAGAGTGTTAATTAAACATAAGATTCAAGTTCTATATAAACACAATGATTATTATATTAAAATGAGTCACATATAATTTAGATAACTTATATGAGTTTTATATAACATAAATAAGGATATATTCGTGTTTATCTTCTTTATAAGGTAGTATATACTGATTTTATTGATATACTCACCCTATGATTTTTCCCCATTAGTAAATGGCTAGATAAAGCAGGTACCAATGTTTGGGAAGAAAATTTTTCTGGTTCTATGAATGAGAAACCAAATAAAATGGGTTTTCCAATGAGAACTATCTTGGATATTCTAAACCAAATATTAGGAGTTTTTATTAACAACTTGAACCTTAGTGATTTTTATAATGCAACATTTATGAGAGAAATGAATCACTATTAATGTTGTTGTAATGATCATAAAAAATAGTATATTCAATTGCATATGTTTCAAGGATATGGAAATAAACACAGAGGAAAATTCTTTAAGGTGATAGAAAGATATTTTAGGTGTGTTAATGATGTCCATAAAGAAACAACCTTCCATGGAAAAAATAATTCATTAGTTACATCTAAGAAATGAGAAGAAGTTCTTTACAATTTATCAATTAAATGTTTCAAATGTGGATAGTATAATCAGTATGAAAATATATTTCCTATGAATATGGATCGGGAATGGGATCAATAGGATTGTACAAATATATTTTTAGTAATACCTAATGTATTCCAATTGATGACATGAAAACTTAAAATGATATATGAAAGGTATGGATTATTTCTTAGAACATGTGTTGAAATTATTATCTCTTAAGACGTGATTCATATATCTAATTATAGTAATAATGTGGAAGTACATGGTTAGGGTATCATGAATAATGTTTAATGATTAATATGTATACATATAAGGTTTTCAAGAGATATGATGGGTGATGAAATGTTTAAAAGTATTTATACTCTTTTAAGTATTGGAGTAATTTGGATGATTTTTTTAGTTTGTGAAATATATGACTCTTAAGGTTGATATTTGAAAATGTTATTTGATGAAAAATTATCTTTTCAATTGAGGAAATAATTTTAAAGGTATGGAGAAACATTATCGTTTATATGAACATTATTTTTCTGAGGTAATTGTGGGTTATTACTTTTTGGGATGAAAATGAGATGTATAAGAAAATATTTTAGGGTAAAACATGTTATTTTTATTTTTAAGTATGTTATATCATTTTGTTAATGTTATAATAATTAGAAAAGTAAGTACTACATGATGTGTGACAACTTGTCGCATCAGATAGGGCTATAGGAATCGAACCCCCAACTTAAGGGTGATAAGGCTATATCGCCTACCACTAGACTACATGAAGTACCTAATTAGTATGACGTTTTATTTTTATTCAAATGATTTGATGGAATACTTGTAAGTTAATTTTGGAAACTTATGTATTATCAAATGGATATCCTTGGTACTAGAAAATGATTTTAGGAATAGGTCACAAATGTTATTTTGGAAAACATTTACTATTTTGGGAACTCTATATGGCTAAGGTAAATAGAATACATAGGGATTTTATTTGGGGAGTAAGGGTTGAATTTTATTTTTAAATAATCTATGTTTTTCTTAGGGACTTATGAAGATTCCTTTTATTTAGGTAAATGATTATCCTATCAATTAGAATATGTTATTTTGAAAATTATATTTTTTGTGTGAGATATTTTGAGTGATTGATGTTATTTGGGGATGAGTGTTAAAATTTATATTGGAAGACTGTGTAATAAAATTCTTCACTATTTTGGGTTTTAAACATAGTTAAGTTATTTTTTTAGATACTTTAATGATATTTATTTGTTAAATGGTCTATGTTTAACTTTTGGTGTTACAGTTTAATTTTGGAGCATAAAGTAGTTTTTCATCATCCAATGATTTATTATTTTTGGATATTTTTTTTATATTATCCATAAAAAATATGTTTTGATTAATATTTAAAGATATGGGGAATATATATTCTTTATTTTATTGATTATATGATTTTATATAAGTTGATTATAATGCTTCGGGCATGAAAAAATCATCTTTAATACTCATTGTTTGGAGATAAATATGAGCTTGTGGTATAATAAGATTAATGGATGGAGCTATACATGTCAAGTAGGTATATATCCTTATGTTATTAGTAAATTATTTAAATGAATTCTGTAACTCAGGGTAAAATATTTAGAAATAAAAAAATTTATCTTAGTACCTTGTTTCCCAATGAATTAAATGGTCCCTTAAATATCCTCATATTTTTAGCTTAGTGATTGTGAACATTTTCTTCACCATGTTTTATATCAATATATATCAGAACATGATAGTTAGTTTTCATTCTATATCAATGTTTTCCTATTTTGATTCCAAGTATGTGTTATATTAGGTGATATTCATACTTCCCTTTCTATCTTTTAAAGTGGTAGTACTATAAATACTTTTTCGGATGTGGGACTGAAATAAATGTATTTCAAAAATTCGTACCACAGTAATCGACCCCAAAATCAAATTTTGAGGATGAAATTTACAAAATGAGGATAATATTAAATCAAATATTATATGAAAGTATCAATATTTTCGATATTTTACATCATACGCCACATCTAGCTTAAACAAACATATAAATATTATTATTTAAATGTTACCCTTATAACCAAACTATTGGAATGGTATAAATGAACATTATTAAATGAATTATTAAATTTGGTTTTACATAGGTTTGTATATTTATTCATTTTTTACAAAACTAATTTGAAAAGGAAATAAAAACCAATTGAATATAAAAGATGCGTTTTTATGAAAAACAATTGAAATGAGAATAATTGTGTTTATAAAATAATAAATAACCCATGTTATATTATATTAATAAAATATATATAATATATTAAATGTAATTTGTATCATTAATTTTATGTGTTTTCTTGACATTATAAAAGAACAAAATCAAGTTCAAGTATAAAAAACTATTTTCCAAAAAAATCTTATCTTTCCCACCTTTTAATGGAGAAATAATATTAAATTTAGTTTTTGACACTCATATAATTTATATTTGACAAAATTAATTTTTTAATTGGATTTGGGACATAAAATTTTACTTTGGATAAATTTATGGTATTTTTATAATAAAATCCATTTATTAATGAAAAGTATAGAATATTACACTTTAATTCTGAACTTCTTTTTTCTCCAATTTATTTATAAAGTAAGAATGTCCTTTCAGATGATTTTATAGTGTAATTAAAATTATTTTGATCATTTAATACAATTTATCTAATTGTAATCAATTTAAAATATGAAATTGATATAAAATCATTTCAAGCTTTTGAACGTCTCAAATTAAAAACACGGTTTTCCATTTTGTCTTCAAAATTAATTTTAAATATAATTATTCAAATTCATTTAATTGAATTAGGTAAAATTTATTCCATATTTATAATACCAAGTTAAAAATTATTTTTCATATTCATTTTCACAATTGTTTGTCAAGTAGTTACCACGGTAAAAAAATATTTACCATGGTATAGCTATAAAATGAATCATGTTAAAGTTAAAAGGGTACAGGCATGAAATTCCCAAAAAAACATTTAAAGTTTATTTTATGTTTAAATCAAACCTAACCATCCTACACAACATTTTCTGAAGTCATAACTCGTTTAAATTATTTCCACCTCAATGTGGTTAGCTTTAAATGTAAAATAATCAATTATTTACTCACTTGAACCCACCTCTCCTCAAGTATAAATACCACACCTCACCTAACCATTTCAACCCAAAAATCCCTTAAAATCCTAAAATAACAACCAAAAACTCCCCTAATAACTATTCCAACACCAAATTCATTATGTTCTCACCAAAATTACGAATCCAATGTCCTCAAAGGTTTTTTAAGGAGGGGATATTCAAGAGTTAATTTTCTCAAAGTACATCTCTTAATTTATTTTCTTTTTCAAATTTCTCTTATCTACCTTAATACATCAAGGCATGATAACTAATAAAACATTTATATACTTTATTGTTATTTTTCTAATGTAATATTTTATATCCATTTAATTTATCACCTCGTCTAATTGAAATAAACTAAATTGTTGTCCAAGTTATGACGGTTAGTTGCCTCTGTGAATAATGTTTTTGTTCTCTATACATTACAGCCTTTGTGGATTCATAAAAATATTTTTATGGTAAAATAATATTTTAATATTTGTATTATAACCTATTTAACATTTTTAATATTTTATATTAAACATACCTTCATTCTTTCTATATTGTGGTTATATGATAATTTCATTTGGGGATGTGTGGACTACCACCTCCTCAAAATGATGTGATTCGTTCACACATCACATGGAATGTTTTAAGTATTTAATTTAGTAGAATTAAATGATATAAATGAAACATTAATTGTAATTCAATGATATTATATATATATATATATATATATTTATACCGTAATCTAATTTAATTTTGTTCTTAAATATGATAGGAAAACCAAAAATATTGTCCATGCATACGTGTGGCCTACGGTCTCCATGAACTGTTTTTTTATTTATCATTAAACTTTATTTTAAATACCTATATAATGAATTTATAAGTTATGTATACCATTTTTATATTATATAGATGATTTACTTTTGACCAGATGGACGATTGATATCTTATCAATGTCATTTACAACTCATGTACCCTATATTCACAAAGCGTCTGACATGAACATAAATAATTACGTAATTATTATACAGTGGTAATTAATTTTATAAAATCAAAAAAAGCATTAAAAAAATTAATATAATGTATAAATTAACAATTTTTTATTATTTATTATGAATAAGAAACATACGAGACGAGTGGAACTTGAGTTAAGTGAATTTATTAACCTAATTTCCATTATTTAGGCTAAAAATATACTTCTTGATTATATCGTTCAAATGTTATCTGTGAAATGAATTTTGAATATATAATATTTTATTTATAATATTTTATGAGGATTGATTTTTAAAACACATTATTTGATTATTTTACTAATAAAATGATCTTTGTATGGGACTTTGTCTCAATCTGCATTCATTGAGGCCTATACACCACCTTCTTTTATAAGGTGTATAAATAAATCATTTTCAATGTATTTTGCTATTTAAAATGGTTTTTAAAACATATTTACTTTTTAAATGTATTGAAAATTATTTTTAAAATATATTTACAATTTCGAGGTATTAAAACTGGTTTTGAAAATGGATTTACTACTCCAACAACTTGAAAATATTTCTTTTGATTAAAAATGAAATTTTATTAGTGAAATGTTAATAATTGAAATCTTTTATGTGTTTTGATTATATAATGATACTGGGTCGGGTGATTACATGATAAATCAACAATGATAGGTTTTGTGATAAATCAAGGATGATTTGTTATCTTATTACCCGTAATGCATTGGGTATGGAAGCCGATCGTATGGCTATTCCATTTTTAAGAGTGATGTGAGTGGAAGTCAACAGCATGGTTATTCCATTTAATTATAATTATGTTCTAAGTTACATTTAAACATTATAATGTACATTATATGGGTTTTATGGTAATATTTTGATTACAAAAAATCCAATAAATGAGCATATATTCAATGGAAAGTATTTAATACTTTTTAAGGGTGAAATATAGTACTTTATGATAAAGTATTCATGGTCTATATGTTTTTTCATGACTAACAGTTTTGATTATTTTTTGTATCCCTTACTGAGTTTTTTATTCTCATACCATGTTTTGAGATTTTTTATCATGACTGAAAGGAAAATCGAGGCATGGATGTGATCAAGGAAAATTTATGATGATTAAACATAAAACAAAACCATGTTTATTTTTCAAATGTTTTGTGCTGTGAATAATATGTATGGTGAGTAGAAGTGTTTAATTTTTATTATTTGAGTTGTTATGTATTAGCTATAGCCCGATTTACTAAGTAACTAAACATGATAATAACCTCAATGTGAAATAATGTCAAATTATAGACTTAACTCAAGATTATGTAATGATTAAGGATTGGGCCTTGTAATAATTATTATAATTAATGAAACATTCAATGTGTTTAAAAAATTGAAATATATATTTTAGAATTGTAGGATTCATAAATATGAAGGGTTAGAATAAAAATAATGGGATGTGATTAAAATAATTTTATATTAAAAAGGGATAAATTTAAAAGAATTATTTTTCTCTAAGTGAAGTGTGTTTTTATATTGATTAATTTTATTGATAACTTTTTTTCATGAACCTACATGGGAATCCCGAACCCATCACCTAATTTTACCTATAACATACACGTGGGACATTTCTGATCACCCTAAGTTGAGAACTACTGTTTGTGTATAAAAATATTACCATTTAGAATGATTTCACTCTCACATTCCAAAACCAAACCACATATTATACCAGGAATGTTACACGAAACATCTATGATCTGGGCATCATCACGGCCAAATAATCTGGTCAAATAAAATAAATAACACTTCATAGTATAATATAATGTAATTAAAATAAAAAATAAACTAATGAAATGCAAATTCAAAATTAACCTCGTGAATAAAAATACTGATAAATATTCAAGCGATTATGGCTAATACAACAAATAGTAATAAAAACAAAACAAAAACTACTATTGTCCTTCTCTAGGTGACCCATGTCTAGAATCCGCAATCCCCAAATTGGACATCACCCCAATCAAACCACATAATGATGAACAAATATTTGAAACCTACAATGAAATCTATAATATCTGCAATTTTAAGATTCAATATTATCATAAATAAATATTACATCTTCTTTTATGAATATTGAATACATTTCACACAAAAACACCTAATGATCCTAAAGGTTTATTGTATTTCGAGACACTAAATATAATATTATTTTCTCATGAAAGATCATCAGAATATAAAAAAGATATTTCCACAAAGATTCATTCATAAACATACACTACTTAAACTATTCATCATATCCTGGGGAAAACAAACATAAGAAAGGGTGATCTCAAATGAATAGTAGGGATAATCATAGGAGATATCAATCAATAATCATATTAAAGAATAAGATAAGAATATGGGTGTGAGATAATGATCATAACTTAAAAATTGCATACCAATTATATCATGAATAATGAATACGATTCGTGGTATAAAACATCATCATTTCAAAAGAAATGAAACATAATAGGCATAAATCATCATCAATCATGATTCATAACTTCATTTTGTAAAAGTGTGTAATGATCATAAGTATAAAACCATTTCATATGTCATGTATAACGACCGAGACCATAAAATCCATGTTGATCTAGAATCCCAACATTCCTACATATTATATCATACAAGTCATATCTAACAGTATCCAATAGTGGATCAAGCACATCAACTTGTTTCCCATAGTGGACTAAGCACAATGACTTACATCCCATAATTATCTCATGAGATATAAAACATTACCCAATTAATTTGATAGTAAGAAAATTTTGGTTCCACCCATTATATAATTATAACATTACATATGTGTAATATAAGACCATAATAAATTTTTTATGAACCCAGTTCTTATTCTAGGGGTATGGGTTTCTTCATTTCCTTTTAATTAAGTTTTTTTGATAAAATAATGAAAATTGGGGAAAATACCATAATTTGTGGGTACACACTGTGTACTATTTCACACACCATGTACTTTAGTAGTGTGGGATGTTTATATAGGGAGTGTAGTCTTCTCAACAATGAAAGGCGTAAAAACTAACCACATGTCATATATTTAGTATATAAAATCCTTGTAATAAATCGCTAGGTGAACAGTAAGGTGGTGGAAGTAGCCGCCAGCATAATGGTAGTACACACCATGTACTTAGTAATCCACACCGTCTAACCATGTTGTTGGATGAACAGTGAGGCGGTGGAAAGTGGCTGTCAGAGGAACAGTTAAAAAAATGCAAAGTACATGCCATGTACTTGATTTTACATTCCATCTAGTTTTTTTTTCTCTTAAAACAGGAAGTAGACTCCTTATTCGACAGAGGAGGCATAGAACACACCAGGAGTAGCGGGAGAGGATGCCGAGACTTGGAGGATCTCTCGACCGCACACCAGGACCCCGATTCTTCTGTCGTCGATCTCGTTTGAACCGCACAGATGAGTTCTTCTCTCTTATTTAGTGTTTCATTCCAATTGTTTTCCAAGGGGATGTTATTTACATTTGAACGAGTGAATGTTTAACCCAGATCTACCTTGTTCTCGGTTGTTTTGGGAGGTTTTGTTCAAGTATATTGATCAGAGGAGATCGAGGTAGGTGGTCTTGTGTTTATTTACAACTGTTTAGATGATTTTTTATATTGTTGTGCTACATGCCATGTTTCGGGTGTCGTATAGCTAAGGATTTGACTGATAAAATAACTAGAATTTCATAGGTAATTTAATGAATATGTATAAACTGGAGTTTGGGATCGTTGCCTTGATCCAAGTCCACCCCAATGGTGTGTTTCCCTTGTTTAACCATTTGGCCTAGATACCTATGGGTATGATGTGTTTATAGCATACTTTGAGTTTTCTTGAGAGAAAATGTATACCAATTTCATTCTTATGTATTGATCACGACTTGGTTACTTGCTTAGCCTAAGGGTAGTGTACTGTTTAGCCTGAGGGAAGTGTTTTGTTTATCTTGAGGGTTGTTTTTTGTTTAACTTGAGGGCAATGTTTCTTATGTTTGAGGACAGTATCTTCCATGCCCGAGGGCCACATCTTGTATGCATGATGGAAATATTTGTTATTCCTGAGGGTAATCACCTGAGGGTTTCAATTCTGATTACTTGAGGGTAATGATTTTTATGTTTGAGGACAATGTCTACTTTTAAAATTCACTATGGTGATTTCATATGTTATATCTACCAATATAAAGCATAGGATTGGTGTTGTTATTACCTTCTACATGTTAGACATCCTGTTGTGGTTTTTACTATGGAACTGTATAAGATATTGTCGGTTGAGGTCGGGTCTTGGGAACTTATAATTAAATTATACTGGATTGTTAAATATTAATTAAATGGTGGTGGAACTAGTAGGAGTATCCGCTTTTGAGTATATCCATGCATACTGCATTTTATTATTGCACACTACTGTTACACATTTTCACTGATCATTGGGCACGAGCCTTTGGTGGTTTCCAAATGAGATTTATTTCTCACACCCTGTTTGGATGATGTCTTGGGCCCAAACAGACTATAATGGTGGAATAGTTGATACGGGAAAGAGTCCCTATATAGGTACTTTATTGTTGGAGAGGAGTAGGAGAGAATCGGACCGATCTTAGGTTTGTGATGCTGCTGAGTTCCTACAACATTATTTTGTTTTTCCTTGTTGTACTTGTACATGGTACTGTATTGTTTTAGATTGCATTGTAGCCTATTTTAGCTACTTTCTAAGACATAGGGACATAGTGTATCATTATATATATGTTTTTCTATATTTTACTTTTGTACTACTGTCCATTTCAGCTTGGTATTGTTTACTGCTTCCACTTTTGGGTATGTTTATATTTTCTGTTGCGTTACACTTTGAAAAATGAGGGCATAGTCTCCCCACTTTTAGACCTAGGCCCTCGCTGTTAGTCGGTAGCCTCTGGAGTTTGGGGAAATGCGCTTGAGGTCATGTGACCAACCGGGATTGAGGCACTCGTTGTATGGCACCCAGATCTAGGATGTTACAAAGTGGTATAAAAGGTATTTCCTTTCTTTCACTTACTATTTGGAGCCTATAGTAAGGGATAGGACAAAGTTGGTATTTGGTAATAAGTTGTTCCTGGGAGTAGCTAACCCGTGTATAGGGAAAATCCAATCTACCTTGTTTAATTGTGATTTATCAGGTTTTTCAATTTTAAAGTTGATTTAATTTTCACCATTGGGTGATGCACTTGTGGTGGGATATTATATTTTTATCCATGGGTTCTATTTAGTCGCAACCCGATGAGCTGAGGGTATGCTATCTCATGAATCATTAGGCACGTGTTAGAATCACATTCCCTGCATAGTTTCCATTCCATATATGTGCATGAGAAATTTTATGTTTTTGTGATAGATGATGTGCTTGAAAATTCATGATGTTGTGATAGGTACCTTGTTAGATACACTTACTATTGATAGGGTATTGGTACATGTTATGGTTGGGTTTATGAAAGATAAACTTTGGTTGTTGAGAAGTATGGGCTCTCTTGGGCTGGAATTTACCGGATCATGATTCAGCATTTTTGTTGTGTTTTGTACTATAAAGTGAATGTTCAGGAGTTAAACATTGATTTTCGAGGAGTATGGGCCCCCACTGATCATAATTTGGCATACTAATGTTTGAGATTAATGAAAAGGGGGCTTTAGAGTTGTTTCTGAGGTGTACTGTCTGGAAACCCATACAACACGCCATGTGGTTCTATGAACTCATTCCATGTACTCTTCTATTAGGGAAGAAATGAAAAAAAATTAAGTACATGCCAAGTACCCTATGTACACACCATATAGTTTCTAACCGTGTCATAGGTCGTGGAGGCTGAAACATGGGAGGGGAAAACTCTAGAGGGAACATATTGTGTACCGTTGTACACGTCGTGTCGTGTTTACCCTGTGTCTATCATGTTAGTGACAACACCGACAAAGAAAACGTTGCTTAAACATGCCATGTCAATTCAGAACATGCCATGTAGTGTAATCTGGGAATCTGGCCGTGTTTTTAACAACACAGGTCAGTGTTATCCTTTGTAGTATATGTCGTGTGCTTGTAGTACAAGTCGTGTAGTCTTGACCAGTGAAAGACCATGTAGCCTTGTTCATGTTACTAGGGAAACGGGGTGGTGTACACGCTACGTGTGGGTGTAACACGCCATGTCACGTCAGTAGTGTATTCGGTCGTGTCACTAACAACACGGGTAGTTGGAATCTAATCCATACACGCCGTGTCTATCTGGAACACACCATGTAGTATGAGCTATGTACCCGGCCATGTCATAAACAACACGGATCGGTGAAGATCATCTAGTACACATTGTGTAGACCTTAAACACGACATGTAATTGAGTTCTATGGAGATCTGTGTGGGTAAGCCATGTAGAAGGACTCGAGAAAGAGAATAAAATTCAAGTACATGCCATGTGTGTGGAAAACACACTATGTGTTTAGGGTGTTACCCGACCAATGCTGCAAGAGTACATGCCCGTGTTAAAGACTTAAGGGAACATGTTGTGTAGTTATTTTACACGTCGTGTAGTCTTGTTTTGAAAAACATGAGTGGTTTCTTTCTCATGTTCCCTTCTAACACTCTTTGTCTTAATTCCTTGATGGTCTTAATATAAGGCGCGTATCTGACAATTTAGATTCATTCCTCCGAGATGACCATGAGTTGTTCCCCAAGAGAGAATAAATGATTAAACTCTTGATATGGTAGGCCATAGGCTACCGATTAATCCTCCAGCAGAGCTAAGTGTGGTGCCAGCAATTATACCGGAGACAGGTGCGGATTCAAAGCTCCATGAAGGCTTTATGTAGTTTAGGCAGACCTTTTAGGAAGCACCACCGACAGCTACATCTATGGAAGAGTTGACACCTATATTCCAGTAGCATCATCTACCTACATTTTCAGGGGAAGGGATACCAAAGGTTACATAGTCATGGCTGGGTTCTGTGTAGATGATTTTAGAGCATCTGGATACTTCTCCTGGGAGGAGGGTAAAGCTCGCTACTTATATGTTGCGTGATTCCTCCAAGAGATGGTGGGATGTTACCACCTAGAATGAGCATCATAGAGACATGGCATGGGACGATTTTGAGGTAGTCTCCTATGAATTTTTTTTCCCGAGACTCTAAGGGAAGATCAAGCATGGGAGTTCATGAATCTGCAGTATGGCGCCATGTCAGTGACATATTATGCTTCCTGCTTCACCGAGCTAAAGAGTTTTGCACCCGTTTTGGTGGGCGACGAGACATTTAGGGCTAGACGCTTTGAGGATGGTCTTCAATATGACATCTGAGTGCTGTTGAATGTTTTCAGGTTGCCTATAGTTCATTCTATTTTGAACTAGGCATTGATTACTGAGCGGAAATAGTGGGAAGTTAGTGGTGCAGGCCAAGGCGGTTCAGCACCAGTTTCTAATACTATTTCTACTAGTAAGAGGATGAGGAAGATGGATTTCAATCACAGTGGAAGTACTAGCTAGAATAATTCTTCATCTGGTTAGGTAATATGCTACCAATGTGTTAAGGAGGGGCACAATAGACCTCACTGTCCACGTGACCTAGTTGAGTGTCGAACATGCCAAAAGATGGGCCATCTCCAGCATTTTTGGAGTGTGTTTCCACTAGTGACTAGTGAGAGGGGTTCTATGCAGAATCTGTGTGCATGAGCAGGTCTAGAAGCTTCTTACGAGTCAGGGAATAGGAATATGTCATCATGTTCAGGTAGAGGTGGTGGTTGTGGACGTGGTAGCCAGACACCAAAATCTTAGAGATAGGAGGGCGGGTCAGCTCTGGGTAGCCAGGCTATGTCAGAAGGTTGCAGCACAGGGTAGGCATGTGCAGTGCAACATACCCAATAAGATCAAGATCCTAGACCTTCCACTGTTAGAGGTACTATTCTAGTTGCTTCTATTTTGTCGTCATTAATTTTCGATACTAGTGCTATGCATAGCTTTATATTTGTGCCCATTTTGGAGAGCCTTGGGCTATTTGATTCTTCTTATTCTGATATTATGATTCTAGACACTCCATCGGGGATTAGAACGGAAGGTGTGCGTCAGTTCACGGAGTTCCCCCAAGAGGTTGGTGGGTGTCACTATCAATGGGACCTTTATGTCTTCGAGATGACGAGCTTTGATGTCATTCTCTGTATGGACAAGTTGGTACCCTTTCGAGCCTTTGTAGATTGCTATCATCGTAGGGTGAGTTTCAAGTCACTTGAGGGTGGACAGCTTCTATGTAATGGAGAATGGGAGATCCAGGCGAGGCGAGCTAGACCAGAGCATTGTAGGAAAGGTGTACTAACATCCCAGATTGCGAGTTTATATCTAGATGACTGGGGAACTTGTCTGAAGTATTTCCCTCCAGTGGTTTATCGTTTCAAGGATGTCTTCCCAGATGACTTTTTAGGTTACCTCTAGAGTGAGAGGTGGAGTTCTCTATTAAGCTTCTGCCAGGAGTGGAACTAGTGTAACACCCGAGACTTTTATTTTATATAAATCATCAAAGGAATATTTTTCTACACAACACTTGCTTGGCTTTCTTTACACGCAATCGCGACCTTCCTCGATAGCTTGCGTCGTACGCAATACCGAGTTTCACTAAACAACAATATGCTATTAAAACTAGCTGTTATGAATAGTAATAACCACTTTTTGAAATTTTATAAATTTTATTTTTCAAAATGGACTTCATTTTTGGACTCGGAATATCGAAATTAGCCTAGGGTGAAATTTTGGTATTTTTCTGAAAACTTTCAATTTTTGAAGAATAGTGAAACCACTAAGTGGTAAGTTAAAAACTGAATTTTGCATAAAACGTAATTTTACCGCTTCTGTGAATGGAATTTCAAAAATCCGACAGACACGGTTGATATCAGTAAGTAAAATTTGGTTCAATGAGATAAAAATAATTTTTTGGTGAATAGTAACTTTTTACTATTTTTACCGCTGTTAATAGTAAATAGGGTAACTAAGGGTAAATATGATATCAATATTACCCTAACACATGTCCTAATTCTATTGGACAAGTGTAATTCGACCAAAAACAAACTTAGGAATAAAATATGACCATTTAGGCCAACTTGGATTAGATTAGGACATTTATTATTAATTTATTTAAAGAAGGGTTAAAATAGTTAAAATCAAAGATTAATAAGTAAATCATTTTTAATATGGAGTTATACATAAGCTAAATTCGACTATAAATATTCATTAGAAATCTAAAAAGATTTCTTACATAATGGTATTTTATTTGTAATTTTTAGACATTAAATAATGTAATTTATTTATGATACAATGATGATGCAGTAATTATCTTATTAATGAAATATTGACATAATTGATGTTATAAACACCAAAATAAATGTAATTTGAGACTTTTTATGAATTCCACTAATTTTATAGGTTACTATGATATATTAATGTTGATTTAATCAACTTGGTTCGAACATATAATTCTGTTATGACTTTCACAAAAATCATATATCAAATAGTGTCAAAATTGACACAAAATAGTTTTTAAATCAAATATTATATTATTAATTGTTATTTTATTCCTAAAAATCTAAGGTTCGGCCAAATGACTTAGATAAGGATATATATATTAATAATAAACAATTTGGGGTTCGTTTGGCATGTTATAGTAACTGTATTAACCATATAGTGAAAGAAAACAAAAAGACATGGTAAATGTTAAATTATTTAACTTAGAGTTAAATCTAATTGATAAGGTTAAAATAATACCCTAAACTTGTCTAAATCTTATTGGTTGATAGGATTTCGACCCATCACCACTTTAGCTTCGAAATAAGACCCTTTGGAACCATTATAAACCGATTTTGACTTTAATATAAAATAATATTTTGAAATATTCCTAAGGTGTCCCTCTCCTCCCTTATAAAAGGGCACCTCCTCCCCCTCCTCCTCACACCAAATTGAGCACTCAAGCTCGGCCAACCCCTGCCATTTTCTACTCTCCACTTCCCTAGAATAATCCTAGAGGTCCTGGTCTTCTTCAAAGACCAATCTTAGTTCCCTAAGTGGAGAATTCAAAGAGGCGTTCCAAAGAAGAGGTAATATCCATTACCGATCTTTTCAATTTCTTTCTTCTTCAACTTCTTCTTCTTTAGTTGTTTCATGATAATGTAATAACATAAGTATTACTTACATACTGATATGTTATTATAAATATGAAACAACCCTAATTCACCTTCTATCCATCCTACGGAAAAATGAAATCATCGCGCGTGCGTACGTACGGAATACCGTCTCCACGCCGTGGTGTAATCTATTTTCCACCACCACCGTACAAGGATGGGTATAATGGTGTAATGAGTAACAATTTATGATTATTATAAAGTAACATTGATACTGAAATAATATACATATACTCCAATACAATTCCACGATCATAGGAATGATATCATCACTCGTGCGTACGTACGGAATACCGTCTCCACGATGTGATGCGACTCGTTCTACATGATCATCATTACATAGTAATTATATAAATGAATTTAATGAATAAATATGACATATGTTACACTAATACCATTCTGGATATAAGGTATCTATAACCTTAAAAGAAGAATAAGAATTTATTCGACAAAACACACATAAGAACAAAAGGCAATAAAGACCCGAGTAACAAGTAACAATGAAATATTACTAATAAGAAGCTAAGAATATGACCATATATGATATCATATCAATATGTATGATTCTGGAATAAGTCAATAACATTATATAAACCATTATACAGGAGCTTCGGACACATACAAAGCAAATCGGACCAAAGGTAAGGGAAATATCACAATCCCACTTTTATCCGAGATTGTTTTTACATTGGTAATTACTGGGGTGTATTTTATCATCCACATCCATGTTTCCTCAATATGTAATATTATTTCCATCCTTCTACAATAGTTTATATCCAATTTTACCCTTCGTTAAGTTTTTTGTAAAAGATATGAAAGGAATCTTTTGTCGTTTTTCGTACGAGGTACTTTTCGACTTTTCCGACAAAAGTACGAAGAATGTTTTTTTTAACTTATACGGCATGAATGGATTTTTAAAACATTATTTCCAAGAAGCTTCCTTTACATGTTTTCAAGTTTATTTTTAATCAACTTCTTTTATTTTAAAGTTGTATGACATGTTATGAAAGGAAAAATGTTTTTGAAGAAGAAAGGATATTTTCCTCAGGAATGGAGTTCAAGTATTTTATCAAAATTATTTTCCATCTAAGATAATAAAAGGGTTTTGTTTTTATCCCTATTATTACATGGATTTGATTATGTTGTGATGGAAATATTTTTACGAATTCCTTTATCTTATATGGATTGTTTTATGATTTCATGTTGTTTAAGAATCCCATTTTTATTACATGGGTTACGCTATGATGTATGGTTTATGATTATGTGGCACACATAAGAAAGGATTCATTATAATATGGGTGGGACCTATATCTCCCTCCAATGCATTGGGTAAAGATTTTATATCTCATGAGATAGACATGGCTGGAACGGAAGGTTATTTCGGTTCAGTGATACAGGACTGAAACGAGGAGTGAACTCGGTTCAGAAATGGACTTTGTCCACTAAGATAGTCTTGGCAATGAGTCATGACTAACAAGAAATGATTTTCCAGGATTATGTGTGCATGCCACAAAGTTTCAAGTTTTATGTTATTATTATGGGGATCTCATTTTCACTTCTATGATTTATTCCATGTTAAGATATTATGATCTCCTTTGCAGGTTTTGATTTTCAAAAAGATATGATATGATTTTTATTTCCTTTATTTGCCCTTGCTGAGCATTTGAGCTCACCCTTTTATGTTTTCTTTTCCCCAGGTCAGGAACATGGATATTAAGTAGAATATTCTAAAAGGGACCCTAGATATGATGAAATAAATGGGAGACACTGTAGAAGATTTATGAACCAGTTGTTTATGTTTTCCAGTTTCTAAAGACACTATACTTATACGGTCCTTTGTGGTTTTGTCATATGTTGTAATAAGTGTGCTTCAATTTTGAAGTATTAACAATGTATGTAAAGTATGGGTCGTTATAGTTGGTATCAGAGGAAAGGTATAGTCAACCTTTGGAAACTAGGATGTGAAATCCTTAGTGAAAACCCTAAGGGTAAGTCTAAGCATAGAACAAAATCTTAGTGTTTTAGAAATGACCTTGAAGAACCTAAGATAAGACCTTAAGCATGAAAATTTTATTCTTGAATTATGTGGTTTTCCTATTATATTTAGTGTTGCTCACACTATTCTTCTTGGTTTTACTCAATGGCTGGAACCCGAAGGAACCGTGTTAATGCGGAATGCGATGGGAAATGCAATGATTGTCCCCATGAGCAACCAAACGATATGGGAGCTGGAATGCAAAATCTTGTAGCCATACTCACACAACTTTCTCAAGCTATGAATCATGAAGGACTTCCAAACGAGCAAAGGAAGGAGCAACATTCTGTTGAATCCTTCATGAGGCAGCGTCCACCTTCTTTCAGTGGGACTACTAATCCATTAGTTGCTGAACAATGGATTAGTACTACTGAAAAGATATTTTCAGTTCTTCAATGTTCTGAACATGATAAAGTCATCCTAGCAGTGTATCGTTTGGAAGGAGATGCTAATCAATGGTGGAATCTTATTAAGAATACGAGGAAAAGGGATGAAATTGAGTCTATGGAATGGGACGAGTTCAAGAACTTATTTTTAAATAAGTACTTCCCTCGTATTCTCCGAACAAAGATGGAGAAAGAGTTTCTTGAACTGAAGCAAAGGGATGATGAATCTGTTGGTACCTATGAAGCAAATTTTACAAGACTTTCAAGGAACGCTTCTGGTATTATTATCCAACCTAATAGTAAGATCGATCGATTCTTTAGTGGCTTAAAACCAAGTCTTCGAAGGGCGTTATCCATAAGGGACTTCAATAGCTACGAGGAAATCGTTCGATGTGCTCTCAAAGTCGAGATGGAGATTGGAGTAACCCATCAGTCACATGGGTTTGATAAGAAGAGGAAGATAGAATTCAAAGAAAAATCTAAAGAGCACACGGAAAAGAAGATGAGCTTTTCCTTATGCTCAAAGTGTGGAAAGAAACATGGAGGGAGTTTTCTTAAAGGGACAAGTAAATGTTTTAAATGTGGAAAGGAAGGTCATCGGGCATTTGAATGCCGTGATAATGGGAAGAAGATGTCTAATGATGCAAACAAAGGAAGGGATACACAGAATGAACCTACTACACTTCAATGTTTCATGTGCAAGGAGATGGGGCATTATGCCAATCAATGCCCAAATCCAAGGGTTGATGATGATGGTCGACATCAACAAAATCTTAAGGCTAAAGACAAAGGAAAGTCACATGTAATTTCTATCAGCGATGTGGAGTACGATAACGAAGTGGTGAAAGGTACACTTACCATCCACTCTAAAGTAGCAAATGTTTTATTTGATTATGGATCCACCCACTCTTTTATTTCTAAAGAATTTTCTAAGGGTATCACCGTATTACCTCAACAATTAGATGTTGAGTTAGCTGTGACAACACCTAATGGCACAACAGTCGCATCAAAAGTTTATAATTCTTCTCCGATCGAAGTTTGTGGGAAAGTGCTTCCTGCAAATCTTGTGATCCTTCCTTTAGTGGAATTTGATGTGATTCTTGGCATGGATTGGATTTCTCTACATGGAGCTCATATCAATTTCCAAAGAAGGGAAGTCACATTTCATATTCCAGATCAATCTACGATCGTATATCAATGCAAGGACGAACATAACCTTCTAGTGGAAATTTGTTCCATCTTATGGGTATTGATTCCACTAAATGAAGGTTATTTATCTCAAATGGTTGGTGAGAAACTCACGATTAAGAATATGCCCATTGTACGAGAGTTTGATGATGTCTTTCCGGAGGAATTACCGGGTCTTCCACCAAATCGTGAAGTTGAGTTTTCAATATAACTCGTACCGGGTGCTTTTCCTATTTCAAAGACACCATATAGAATGGCCCCAATTGAGTTGCAGGAATTGAAGAAGAAACTCCAAGAGAATCTTGATAAGGGATTCATACGCCCTAGTGCATCACCGTGGGGAGCACCTGTTCTATTTGTTAAGAAGAAAGATGGATCAATGAGACTCTGCATTGATTATCGAGAACTTAACAAGATCACTATCAAGAACAAATATCCTCTCCCACGCATTGATGACTTATTTGACCAACTACGCGGAGCTCAATACTTTTCCAAGATTGATCTTCGTTCAGGGTATCATCAATTAAGGGTCAAAAGGGAGGATATACCAAAGACGGCTTTCAGTACAAGGTATGGACACTATGAATTTATAGTGATGCCATTTGGTCTTACTAATGAACCTGTTATCTTCATGGATCTAATGAATAGAGTCTTTAGAGACTATCTTGATCAATTTTTGGTAGTCTTTATAGACAATATTCTTGTCTATTCAAAGAGTAAGGAAGAGCATGAAGATCACTTGAGAATTATATTGAAGACCCTGAGAAAGGAGAAGCTTTATGCCAAATTTACCAAGTGTGAATTTTGGCTTCAAAAAGTTGCATTTTTGGGTCACATAATCTCAAAAGAGGGGATATCTGTGGATCCAGCAAAAACAGAAGTTATCGAAAGATGGTCGACACCAACAACGGTAACTGAGATCCGAAGTTTTCTTGGTTTGGCTGGATATTATCGACGTTTCGTAAAAGATTTTTCACGATTATCTAATCCACTCACCAAGTTGACTCGGAAAGGAGTTAAGTTTGTCTGGAAAGAGGAATGTGAAGAGAATTTCAAGGAGTTGAAAAGAAGGTTATCCAGTGCACCTGTGCTCACACTGCCTTGTAGTGGAGAAAGGTTTGTGATCTACAGTGATGAATCCAAGAAGGGATTGGGGTGTGTTCTTATGCAAAATGATATGGTGATAGCTTATGCCTCACGACAGTTGAAAATCCATGAGCAAAAATACCCAACACATGATTTGGAGTTGGCTGCGGTAATATTTGCATTAAAGATTTGGAGGCATTACCTTTATGGTGAAAGGTGTGATATTTATACTGATCATAAAAGTTTAAAGTATATTTTCACACAAAAGGAGTTGAATATGCGTCAAAGAAGATGGTTGGAGCTGATTAAGGATTATGACTGCTCAATCCATTACCACCCTGGGAAAGAAAACAAGGTGGCAGATGCATTAAGTCGACAAGACCATGCTAGTTTATCCATGATGAGGATCACAAAAGATCCAATATTTATGGATTTACAAAGGATGGATCTTGGAATTATAATGGAAAGGGAAATATTTTATCTTTCTCAAATGAATGTTCAACCATCTATACATGTGAAGATTAAATAGGCACAGAAAGAAGATGCCGAGTTACAAAAGAAGGTGAGAAATGTTCCTGAATTCAACCTTGATTGTGATGGGATAATAAAGTTCAGGAATCGGGTTTGTGTTCCTCCCATCCCCGAATTAAAGAAGGAGCTGCTGGATGAGGCTCATAGTTCTTCATTCTCTATTCATCCCGGAAGCACGAAGATGTATAGGGACCTGAAAGAGTACTTCTGGTGGGATGGCCTGAAAAGAGATGTTGCTGAATATGTCTCTCGATGCTTGGTTTGTCAACAAGTTAAAGCTGATAGACAAAAGTCTAAGGGGATGTTACAACCATTACCCATACCCGAATGGAAATGGGAAAACATCACTATGGACTTTGTTACAGGACTTCCTAAAACATCCAAAGGCAATAATGCTATCTAGGTCATAGTTGATCGTCTTACAAAGTCTGCACACTTCATTCCTATTAGAGAGGATTTCTCTCTAGATTAGCTTGCCAGGATATATGTAAAGGAAGTGGTAAGATTTCATGGAGTACCACTTTCTATTATATCTGATCGGGATCCGAGATTTACCTCGAAGTTCTGGCGAAGTCTTCAGTATACTCTGGATACAGAGTTGAGTTTCAGCACTGCTTATCATCCCCAGACAGACGGTCAGTCTGAGATAACAATTCAAACCCTAGAAGATATTTTGAGAGCTTGCTCTATGGATTTCAAAGGAGGATGGGATCAACACCTACCTTTGGTGGAATTTTCTTATAATAATAGCTTTCACTCCAGTATTCAGATGGCTCCTTATGAAGCTCTCTATGGAAAGAAATGCAGGACTCCAACTTGCTGGGATGAAGTTGGGGAAAGAAATCTATTAGGACCTGATCTCGTTGATGAAATGGCAGAAAAGGTTAGATCTATTCAACAACACATAAGAGCAGCTCAGAGTCGATAGAAAAGTTATGCCGACAACCGAAGAAAAGACCTAGAGTTTGAAGTGGGTGATAAAGTGTTCTTACGAATATCTCTCTGGAAGATGGTTATGAGATTTGGAAAGAAGGGGAAGTTGAGCCCTAGATATATCGGTCCTTTCGAAATACTGGATCGTGTTGGGAAGGTAGCTTACCGATTGGCACTTCCACCGAATCTCTCTCAAGTTCACGATGTGTTCCACGTATCTCTCCTGAGAAAGTACATACCAGATCCTTCACATGTACTCATCTCATAAGTTGTACCTCTGGAGCAAGATCTTTCTTATGAAGAACAGCCGATAGAGATTCTGGATCGTAGCGAAAAAGTCCTACGAAACAAGACCACTCGCTTGGTGAAAGTTTTATGGAGGAACCACCAACTTGAAGAAGCTACATGGGGGCTTGAGGATATGATGAGGGAAAAGTATCCTCATCTGTTTGTTACAAAGTGACGAATTTCGAGGGCGAAATTATTTTTAAGGGGGGTAGAATTTAACACCCGAGACTTTTATTTTATATAAATCATCAAAGGAATCTGTTTCTACACAACACTTGCTTGGCTTGCTTTACACGCAATCGCGGCCTTCCTCGATAGCTTGCATCGTACGCAATACCGAGTTTCACTAAACAACAATATGCTATTAAAACTAGCCGTTATGAATAGTAATAACCACTTTTTGAAATTTTATAAATTTTATTTTTCAAAATGGACTTCATTTTTGGACTCAGAATATCGAAATTAGCCTAGGGTGAAATTTTGGTATTTTTCTGAAAACTTTCAATTTTTGACGAATAGTGAAACCACTAAGTGGTAGCTTAAAAACTGAATTTTGCATAAAACATAATTTTACCGATTCTATGAATGGAATTTAAAAAATCCGACAGACACGGTTGATATCAGTAAGTAAAATGTGGTTCAATGAGATAAAAATAATTTTTTTGTGAATAGTAACTTTTTACTATTTTTACCGCGGTTAATAGTAAATAGGGTAACTAAGGGTAAATATGGTATCAATATTACCCTAACACATGTCCTAATTCTATTGGACAAGTGTAATTCGACCAAAAACAAACTTAGGAATAAAATATGACCATTTAGGCCCACTTGGATTAGATTAGGACATTTATTATTAATTTATTTAAAGAAGGGTTAAAATAGTTAAAATCAAAGTTTAATAAGTAAATCATTTTTAATATGGGGTTATACATAAGATAAATTAGACTATAAATATTCATTAGAAAGCTAAAAATATTTCCTACATAATGGTATTTTATTTGTAATTTTTAGACATTAAATAATTTAATTTATTTATGACACAATGATGATGCAGTAATTATCTTATTAATGAAATATTGACATAATTGATGTTATAAACACCAAAATAAATGTAATTTGAGACTTTTTATGAATTAAACTAATTTTATAGGTTACTATTATATATTAATATTGATTTAATCAACTTGGTTCGAACATATAATTCTGTTATGACTTTCACAAAAATAATATATCAAATAGTGTCAAAATTGACACAAAATAGTTTTTAAATCAAATATTATATTATTAATTGTTATTTTATTACTAAAAATCTAAGGTTCGGCAAAATGACTTAGATAAGGATATATATATTAATAATAAACAATTTGGGGTTCTTTTGGCATGTTATAGTAAGTGTATTAACCATATAGTGAAAGAAAACAAAAAGACATGGTAAAAGTTAAATTATTTAACTTAGAGTTAAATCTAATTGATAAGGTTAAAATAATACCCTAAACTTGTCTAAATCTTATTGGTTGATAGGATTTCGACCCATCCCCACTTTAGATTCTAAATAAGACCCTTTGGAACCATTATAAACCGATTTTGACTTTAATATAAAATAATATTTTGAGATATTCCTAAGGTGCCCCTCTCCTCCCTTATAAAAGGGCACCTCCTCCCCCTCCTCCTCACACCAAATTGAGCACTCAAGCTCGGCCAACCCCTGCCATTTTCTCCTCTCCCCTTCCCTAGAATAATCCTAGAGGTCCTGGTCTTCTTCAAAGACCAATCTTAGTTCCCTAAGTGGAGAATTTAAAGAGGCGTTCCAAAGAAGAGGTAATATCCATTACCGATCTTTTCAATTTCTTTCTTCTTCAACTTCTTCTTCTTTAGTTTTTTCATGATAAAGTAATAACATCAGTATTACTTACATACTGATATGTTATTATAGATATGAAACAACCCTAATTCACCTTCTATCCATCCTACGGAAAAATGAAATCACCGTGCGTGCGTACGTACGGAATACCGTCTCCACGCCGTGGTGTAATCTATTTTCCACCACCACCTTACAAGGATGGGTATAATGGTGTAATGAGTAACTATTTATGATTATTATAAAGTAATATTGATACTGAAATAATATACATATACTCCAATACAATTCCACGATCATAGGAATGATATCATCACTCGTGCGTACGTACGGAATACCGTCTCCACGATGTGATGCGACTCGTTCTACATGATCATCATTACATAGTAATTATATAAATGAATTGAATGAATAAATATGATATATGTTACACTAATACCATTATGGATATAAGGTATCTATAACCTTAAAAGAAGAATAAGAATTTATTCGACAAAACACACATAAGAACAAAAGGCAATAAAGACCCGAGTAACAAGTAACAATGAACTATTACTAATAAGAAGCTAAGAATATGACCATATATGATATCATATCAATATGTATGATTCTGGAATAAGTCAATAACATTATTTAAACCATTATACAGGAGCTTCGGACACATACAAATCAAATCGGACCTAAGGTAAGGGAAATATCACAATCTCACTTTTATCCGAGATTGTTTTTACATTGGTAATTACTGGGGTGTATTTTATCATCCACATCTATGTTTCCTCAATATATAATATTATTTCCATACTTCTACAATAGTTTATATCCAATTTTACCCTTCGGTAAGTTTTTTGTAAAATATATGAAAGGAATCTTTTGTCGTTTTTCATACGAGGTACTTTTCGACTTTTCCGACAAAAGTACGAAGAATGTTTTTTTTAACTTATACGGCATGAATGGATTTTTAAAACATTATTTCCAAGAAGCTTCCTTTACATGTTTTCAAGTTTATTTTTAATCAACTTCTTTTATTTTAAAGTTGTATGACATTTTATGAAAGGAAAAATGTTTTTCAAGAAGAAAGGATATTTTCCTCAAGAATGGAGTTCAAGTATTTTATCAAAATTATTTTCCATCTAAGATAATAAAAGGGTTCTGTTTTTATCCCTATTATTACATGGATTTGATTATATTGTGATGGAAATATTTTTATGAATTCCTTTATGTTATATGGATTGTTTTATGATTTCATGTTGTTTAAGAATCCCATTTTTATTACATGGGTTACGCTATGATGTATGGTTTATGATTATGTGGCACACATAAGAAAGGATTCATTATAAGATGGGTGGGAACTATATCTCCCTCCAATGCATTGGGTAAAGATTTTATATCTCATGAGATAGACATGGCTGGAACGGAAGGTTATTTCGGTTCAGTGATACAGGACTGAAACGAGGAGTGAACTCGGTTCAGAAAGGGACTTTGTCCACTAAGATAGTCTTGGCAATGAGTCATGACTAACAAGAAATGATTTTCCATGATTATGTGTGCATGCCACGAAGTTTCAAGTTTTATGTTATGATTATGGGGATCTCATTTTCACTTCTATTATTTATTCCATGTTAAGATATTATGATCTCTTTTGCAGGTTTTGATTTTCAAAAAGATATGATATGATTTTTAATTCCTTTATTTGCCCTTGCTGAGCATTTGAGCTCACCCTTTTATGTTTTCTTTTCCCCAGGTCAGGAAGATGGATATTAAGTAGAATATGCTAAAAGGGACCCTAGATATGATGAAATAAATGGGAGACACTGTAGAAGATTTATGAACCAGTTGTTTATGTTTCCCAGTTTCTAAAGACACTATACCTATACGGTCCTTTGTGGTTTTGTCATATGTTGTAATAAGTGTGCTTCAATTTTGAAGTATTAACAATGTATGTAAAGTATGGGTCGTTATAACCAGTGTCAATTTCTCATTATAGGATGGCTACACCAGAATTGTAGGAGCTCAAGAGGTAGTTATAGGAGTTATAGGAAAAGGGTGTCATCATACCTAGTACTTCTCCATGGGGTTCACCTATCCTATTTGCCAAGAAGGCAGATGGTACCCTCAGACTTTGCATGGATTATTGGAAGTTAAACCAGTTGACAGTCAATAACCGAAATCCCTAGCCGAGGATTGATGATCTTTTTTATCAAATTCGTGGAGAATGAGTGTTCTTGAAGAATGACTTGAGATCTGGATATCATCAACATCACGTTAGACCATCATAAATACCACTTACATTCTTTCAGAGAATATATGTTCTAAACAAGTACTTGTTATGCAGTTCGGACTCTCGAATGCGCCAGCAGTTTTCATGGCTATGATGAATCATTTGTTTCACCCTTATCTTGATTCTTTTGTGGTAGTCTTCGTGGATAATATCTTAGTGTACTCTCACACTCGACACGACAATGCCATCTATCTTGACATCGCACTAAGTACACTAAGGGAGCATAATTTATATGCTAAGATCTCAAAGTGACACTTTTGGATAGACCAGATTCACTTCCTAGGTCATATTATCTCAGAGGAAGGAGTTTCAGTAGGCCAAGAGAAAGTGAAAGCAGTAGTTTCTTGGGAGAATCCTAAGAACGCGTTTGAAATATGGAGTTTCTTGGGGCTGGCTGGTTACTACAGGTACTTTATATAAGTCTTCTCCAGCTTAGCAGCGCCTTTGAAGGGTTTGACTAAGAAGGGTGTGAAGTTCGTTTGGTCAGAAGCTTGTGAGACAGCCTTTTAGGAGATGAAGGGAAGGTTGACAAAAACACCAGTCCTGATACTTCTAGAGTAAGGGAAAAGCTATACAGTTTCATGTGATGCATCATATATTGGCCAGGGAGCAGTGTTGATGCAAGGCGATCGAGTATTTTCATACATGTCTTAGTAGCTGAGGCCCCATGAGGGGAATTACCTGATGGATGATCTCAAGTTGTTTGTAGTTGTTCATGTGTTACACTGTTGGAGACATTAACTCTTGGGAGAACGATTTGTTGTGTTTACGGAACAAAAAATTCTAAGATACATATTTACCTAGAATGAATTGAGTTTGAGACAACAATGGTGGTTTGAATACCTTCAATCCTTCGACATCGAGCTTGCCTATACACTAGGTAAAGGCAATGCAGTAGCTGATGCACTAAGTAAGAGGACTCAGATACATGTAGTGCAGGAGGCCAGTGGTGAGTGACAGCTTATGGATTTGTTCTCTAAGATGCATTTGGTGGTGGATGATAGTCAGGGGTGAGCCTATCATTCGTCTTTATTTTTGAATTCTACCCTCCTGGATAGAGTGAGGATCAGACATCTATCAGATTCAGAAGGCCTAGTTCTACAAGAATTAGTGGCCAATGAGGACCCTTTTCTTTGTTAGACGATAGGAGATGATGAGGTACTGCATATCCATGGATGGGTGTGGGTTCCATAGGATATAAGTGAGGAGTTTCATGCATCAGCTTGGGAAGTTCACCCTGAAGTTACCAAAATGTACTATGACATGAGATATTAGTATTGGTGGCTAGGTTTGAAAAGAGATGTAGATGGTTTTGTTACGAGATGTTCCACCTGTCAGCAGGTGAAGGCGGAGCATCAAAGGCCAGTCGGACTGTTATAATAGTTACCAATCTTGTAGTGGAAATGGCATGATGTCGTGATGGACTTCGTGACCGGGTTGATGAGGTCACCTCGAGGCAGTGATGTCGTGTGGGTTGTTGTGGACAGACTTACGAAGGTAGATCACTTTTTACCGATCAAGGAGACCTTCAGTATTGACCAGTTTAGGATGTTTTGTATACAATAGAATGTACGTCTTCATGGGTTCCCTCGTTCTATCGTTTTAGATAGGGACGTCTATTTTATGTCTCATTTTTGGAAGAATTTTCAGAGATCACTACGTACACAGGTGCTTCTGAGCATAGATTACCTCCCTCATACCGATGTCCAATCAAAGCGTACAATACAGGTACTAGATTACATGATGTGTTCATGTGTCCTAGACTTTGGGGGCTCTTGGGAGAAGCACATGCCCATGGTTTAATTTTCCTATAATTATAGTTTTCAGGAAACTATTGAGATAACACCTTATGAGGCTTTATATGGTAGGCCATGCCAATCCCCATTGTGCCGGTTGGAGGATGGGGAAGCAGCATTACTGGGACATTTTATCATGTAGGAGACTTCATAGAAGTTCCAGTTGATTCAGAAGCGGATGGCTACTGCACAGTATCGTTAGAAATATTATGTCGATTTTCACCGAAGGCCCTTAGAGTTTGTGGACAGGGATCAGGTTTTCTTGTGTGTTTCCCTGAGGATGGGACACAGGCAGATCAGATGATAGGGAAAACAATCACTGTGGTATATAGGGCCGTTTGATATTCTGGAGAGAGTCAGGATGGATGCCTATCGACTGCAATTACCACAATGGTACCGAGCCATACACGAAGTCTTCCATGTATCTTAGCTGGACCATTATCACTCAGACCATCCCACATTTTTTATACCTAGGAGGTTGAACTTTAGGTTGATGAATCCATTAAGGAGCATTCAATTCAATTTGTTGATAGAAGCACAAAGGTTCTCCGATGTCAGTCAGTTTCTCTCGTACGGGTGTTAGGGTAGCATGTGTGAGTACATGACAAAACCTGGGAGCGGGAGGCCGACGTACGTGCTTAGTGGTCAGATTTGTTCTCAGCTTTATCGTCACCACCCTTGTAAGGGAAATTCGGGGATGAATTTTTTTAAGGGGGGAAGTTTTTAAGAATATGGTTCTTATTCTAGAGGCATGGGTTTTTACTTTTCTATTTTCCTTATGTTATTTGAGAAAATATGGAAAATGGGGAAAAATCCAAAAATCTGTGGGTGCACGCCCTGTACTTTTTCACATGCAGTGTACTTTGGCTGGGTGGGATGAGTATACAGGGCGTGTAGGCCTGTCAGCGATGAAAGGTGTAAAAACTGACTACATGTAGTGTATTTAGTTTCTACATGTCGTGTAATCAGTCGAAAGTTAAACAGTAAGGCGGTGGGAGTAACTGCCTGTGGAATGGTAGTACATGTCATGTACTCAGTAATACATGTCACGTAACCAAGTTGGTTGATGAATAGTGAGGCGGTGGAATGTGGCCGACAGAGGAACAGTTAAAAAATTGAATGAACACATCCTGTACTTGATTGTGCACACCGTGTAGTTTTGTTTTTTTGCATAAAATAGGCAGTCACCTCCTCATTCAGTAGAAGAGGCATAGAACACACTAGGTGTTGTGGGAAAGGAGGCTAAGACTTCAAGGATCTCTCGATCACACGCTGAGACCTTGATTCATCCTTTGTCTATCTCGTTTGAACCGCGCGGGTGATTTCTTCTCTCTTCTTGAGTGTTATCTTCCAATTCATTCTTGAGGGGATGATATTTATGTTTGAATAGGTGAAAATTTATCCTATATCTATGACGATCTTGATTTTTTCGGGAGGTGTCATTCACGTATATCAATCAGATGATATCGAGGTAGGTGGTCTGATATTTATTTTCAACTATTGAGTTGATTTTGTGTATCGTTGTGCTACGCGTCCATGTTTGGGGTGTCATATGGCCGAGGTCTTGATGGATAAAATAACTATAATTGCATAGGTAATTTAATGAATATGTTTAAACTACTTTTTGGGATCGTTTCCTTGATCCAGGGCCACCACATGGGTGTGTTTCCCTTGTTTAGATGTTTATCTAGGATACCTATGGGTATGCCATGGTTATAGCATAATTTGAGTTTTCTTGAGAGAAAATGTATAAAAATTTCATGCTTATGTGTTGGGATCGGCCTAGTTACTTACTCAGCCTGATGGCTATGTTCTGTTTTACATGAGGGCAGTTTTTTTTAGCCTGAGGGTGGTTTTTTTTATCCTTAGGAAATGTTTCTTATGTCTGAGGAAAGTATCTTCCATGTCTGAGGGAAACATATATTATGCCTAAAGGTAATATACGTTATACCTAAGGTAAATCACCTGAGGGTTTTGATTCTGATTACCTAATAGTAAGGATTTGTATGTGTGAGGACAATGTTTTCTTCGAATATTCACTGTGGTGATTTCTTGTGTTATATCTTCTAAGCTAAAGCATAGGCTTGGTGTTTTTATTAACTTCTATCTGTTAGATAGCCTGTTGTGGTTTTTTTTGGCACTGTATAAGATATTCTCAGTTGAGGTAGGGTCTCAGGATCTTATAATTCAATTATATTGGATTGTTAAATAATAATTAAATGGTGGTGGAACTGGTAGGAGTAGCCACTTTTGAGTACTTCTTAGCTTATTGCATTTTATTATTGCACACTTCTATTACACATTTTCACTGATAGTTGGGCACGGGCCTTTGGTTGTTTCCTAGTGGGATTTATTTCTCACACCTTGTTTGGGTCATGTCTCGGTCCCAAAAAGACTATAATGCTGCATGTGTTAATAAGGTCAAGAGTCCCTATACAGGTACTTGATTATTACAGAGGAGTACGAGAGCATGGTATCGAGTTTAGTCTTGCGATGATACTGAGTTCCTAGAGCACAGTTTTGTTTTACCTTGCAGTACTTGTACTTGGTACTGTATTGTTTTAGTTTACAGTGTATCCTATTTTGGTTGTTCTCTTAGAATAAGAGACATATTGATTCTTCATATAAATGACTGTTTTTATCTTTTATTTATGTACTATTTTCCATTTCAGCTTGGTTTTGTTTACTGCTTCCTCTATTGGGTATGTTTATATTTTCCGCTATGTTACACTTTGACAATTGAGGGAATAGTTTCCCCACTATCATACCTATGCCCTCGCTGCTAATCGATAGCCTCTGGCATTTGGGGAATGTGCATTAGGTCATGTGACCAATCGGGTTTGGGGCACCCGTTGTGTGGCTTCAAGATCCGGGACGTTACAACATTTATATTATCATCACATCATAAGATGTTAAAATAAAAAGGTTTTTATAAATATTTTATCAATTCACCATTGGATAACCCTTGAAAATTAATGGTTTTCACAAAAATATCATCATAATAATCATAAAACATCTATAGAAATAATAATGATGGAATCATTGAATTATATCCCCACTAAAACATGATTAACATCAAGGGAAATTATCATATATAAAAATTAATTTAATAGAATCACTAGAATATATCTTAAATAAATTTTCTATTTCATTTAGAAAACCCTTATTTAAAAGATAAAAAAGTACAAAATTTTGAGGAAACAACTATTTTTTAAATAAAAATTCGGAAATTGTAAATAATTCTTCAAATGATTGAATTTTCACGAGGGTTAGAAATGTTTCTCATGTCGTATAAGTTAAAAGAAAACATTCATTTCACACTTTAGTAGAAAATGTCAAAATATTCCTCATTTCGGAAAAGATAAAAATAAAACCACTAAACTGTTTTATAAAAATTAAATAATGGGTATAAATTAATTAAATATTCATAATTAAATATTAAAAAAATATTGAATGTGATTTTATAAAACAAGGATATATAAGAAAATGGTTTTTTGATTATAGTGGAAAATAAAGTCAGTTTTCCCATAAAAATATTCTTCCAATATATTGACTACTTAAATTGAGTAAATTGAAAGTAAAAAATGTATTATTTAGAATTAAATATGGGATATCAAGAATGGAAGGTATCTATAATTTAAGGATTGTATAATTTTCATAATAGTTATTCAAGAAAAAATTCTCAATTAAAATATTATAGAAACATAAATCCCTTACCTCATGTCTCGTATAGCTTCAAACTTGTTAAAAATCGTGTTTAATAAATAAAACATTATTATATATCTATTATAAACCCACAATCACCTTTATCATACATTTTTTGATTTACTTATGAAACTTTTTCACCTATTTATTAAAAACATATAATTAAAAATCATTGTTCTCGGTTATAACTACTTCATTTTTCATCTATGTTTTGTTTTGGAAATCTTGGTCCATGTAATTTGATCATAGTTCCTTAATATATATATAATTAATCATGATAAAAATATCATATATTTTAATTAAATAATTTTATTTGTATCCATCAATAATGTTATAGATAAAAATAATAATTACACCATTCATAGATACGGTAGGTAATACATAAGCCTGAATGATATTTTAAATATTTGTCTGATTGGGAAAAAGAAATGTAAATAATATTTAACCTTTATAAAATCATAGTTATGTCATATAAATCATATATATTCATCAAATATATCCTTATTAATATATATTTATTTTATAGATAAAAAATTAATCACATCACTTTAGAGAGGTTGAAATACACATGTATGCATTAGAGATGATATTTTTTTCTAACAGATTGGGAGGTAAGATATTAGATATGATATTATCATTCAATATTGGGACACATAATTTTAATACATATATAATAAATATTTATAGATAACTATTCAATACATAACATAATTATCCATGGCAGAATTGTATAGTAATAGTTTCTCTAGAAACATGGGCACATAAACAACTTCTTAATAAATGAACTGCATCATATCCAACATAGTTCTTCATAAAAAGTACCATTTTTAAAAATTTAATATATAATTTATTTATTCATAACCATCGGAAAGGAATCATAAGAAATGGTCAGCTCGTATTCTCAATTGGGTTTAACAAGGGACATATCATTGATTACATAATTATAAAGTGAGAAAAGGGATATTAAAACATGAGAAAAACATTTTAAACCATACCCTATATATGATAGATTATAATATTTATTCATTGGATAAATCTTGGAATTTTATAAGCCCTAAATAATAACATAATTAAAAAACCCGAGCCACGATAGAAAAAAATTGGCGTATGATATGGAATTTTGGCCAACACAAATTCATAGAAACTAATCTCTTTAATAGTCACATATCACCGCCAAGTCTATCATAGTGGATTAAATTCACTACCTAAACCATATTAGTAGTCAAATTTCACACCCAAGACTGTCATAGTGGATTGTTTCCATCACTAAACTTGGTTCACTCCCCATTATAGTCATTATTATCTCTTAAGATATCAATCATTTCCCAATTCATTGGAAGGATATATAATTATGGTCCCACTTATCACATAACTAAAATCATACATTTGTGTTCTATAACATCATAAAATATTTACCATGTGATAAAACATGAAAATAAATGTGTTTTATAAGTATTTATTCATAACATAACCCATGGAAAATGAATGAGTTTCATATACATTTCATAATTTTAGTATAGCATAACCCATGTAAATGAGTTTCATCATTTAATCATTTTATATACCATTACATTATTATTAAAATATTCAGGAGGAAAATCCATTTTCCATGTTTAAAATCACTTTTCCAAAAAAATTAAAAAATCTAAAAATATTTTGATAATAATTTTCATTGAAAATATCCTCGAAAACTAATTATGTTTTCTTTACACTATTTAGTGTTCATAATGGGTGAAAATTTTGTTCATGTCATATAAGATAAAAGAAAAAATTCCTTTGATATTTTTTAAAAAATCAAAAAGTACCTCGTTTAGAAAAATAATAGAAGATTCATTTTTAAAAAAATTATAAATTCAAAATTTTTTAGAAATGAAATTAAAAAATAATTGTATAGTATTAAAAAAATTAATTAAAACATTTTTATAAAAATTGGATATTAAAGAATAAGTTTTTCTAGTTGAAGAGATAAATAATGTAAATTTTCCTTAAAAATATATTTTCATTCTCTTGAGTACTTAAGGTGAGGGAAATAAATTTTGTACATATATCTTTAAGAAATTAATAAAGTAGACTAAAATTATTAATTTAGTTGATATGATTATCATAATATATAATCATTGTAATATTAATTATAAACAATCTTGATTAAAGATTAAATTGTGACATAAAGCACTTACTAATTTGGTAACATTTGATTAGAAATACCCAATAAATAAATATGAATATATGGATATGTAAATCACAGTATATTTCATAAGAATTATAAAAAATAATTATTCATGGGAATTAAATGTTATGTATTAAAGAAAAAAGTGGCGAATATATCATTTATCTCACAAAAATAAATCTTAGGTGAAAATCCATTTCATCGGGTCTGACATCCTTAATACATGTTCAAAAATAATGTATAATAAATATATTTTTATTATACATATATTAAAGAGACATAATGATATATACCTCACCATATACTATATACTTTTAACTTTTTATTGCTCATTTATTATTGATTAAAATCACTGTTTTGGGTGATATCTGCTTTGTTTTTCATGTTTGTTTTGGTTCTGTATTTTTTGGTCCATACACATAGATCAAAGTTCCATAATATGTTTAATTTTTTATTATGATATAAATATAATATATATTAATTATATACATATTTATATTTAACCATAAAACTATTAATTAAAAAATGAATAACATCATTCATTGAGACGGTAGGCCATATGTACGCATGAACATTGCATTCTATTTTCTTTTAATGGAATGAAATTAATTAAATTAATAGTTAAACATTATCAAAAAATTATTATATCATATATATCATATTTATTAACTAAATATATCCTAATTTCTATCTATGTATAATGGTATTAAAAATGAATCACATTACTTTGTTGAGGTGGTAGTCCATACATAAGCATGAGTAAGGTTATCATTTTTCAATGAATCAGAAGTTAATAAGGTAGATGATATATTTTTATGAAAAAGTATACTAATTAAAAAATTATAATTTACAAACATTAGGAACATCATAATAACCATATATGATATATGACGGTGTAAAATTAATCGTATCACTATATGGATATGGTAATTCGTACATACACCAAAGAAATACTTTCACATCTTAGTTCCACACTATTGGAACTCATTTACTATTTTATGAAAAATTAATTTTTCAAGACTCGTTATTTGTGATCAAAGTTTTATTGGGTATGATTTTCTTATGTCATGATGATTAACCCTGATTATGTTCTCTTTAACATGTGTTCAACTTATGCTTACATATAATCATAAATTGTTATGTATTATATAAGGTATAAATCGTTTAATTTTTTGGTTTATTTCCTTAAAATGGTAATAAAAATTATTTCCAATGGTTTAAAGGAGGTCTCAGGGGTGTTTGAATCTTGTTTAAATACTGGAGCACTGAAAAATGGGAAAATACACTATGACACATGGTTGGTAAGAAACCATGTGACCTAGGTCACACACATGTGTCACATTTTTCAGGTTTTAGATAGTGAGAAAATTCATGGTCTATGCATAGTTAGTCAAATCGTGCACCTTGTCCGTGGAATGTTCCCAATGGAGAAGAACCTTAATCACCATTGGCACACTTTTTGGGAAAACCACATGTCCAAATAATGAAAAATGTAAAACAATGGTTAATTAACCATTTTCATCCATTAATGTTTTAACCTAATTTTTTCCCTCTTATTTCCATGTCGATTTCTCCTCATCCTCTATATCACATGAGCTTCTCTTCTCTATTGGGGTTTTTTCTGTCTCCCAAAATTATCCATCAATTCCTTTCCTGTCAGAAGTATCAAAACCATATATCAATTATCTACCATCTACACACCTTGATTTCTATGTTTCTCTGCTATCGATTGTTCTATTTTAGTGAAATGCATTTATTCCCTATTTATAGGGTTTTGTTAAATATTTAGTTTTCTTCCATTTTAGGTTGAATCAAGGCTTGTTATCGGGTGTGTGGAGTAATATGACCCTGAGGTAGGGTGTATATGATTTTTCACAAATTTATGTGGATTTTAAGATTTCATGTCCTTGTTTCACTCACCATACCCTTCCGGTGAATCCTGATATTACATATTAAATAAATTAAAATTATTTTCTATGACTGTAGTTTACAGTGAAACCCATCCAATGATGTTTACATTTTACATGGCCACCTATTTTAGTATTACATACAAAATTGACTATATTGATTTATGATTTGAGTGTACTCCAAGTTTAGTTTATTTTTATTAATTGATAAATGGATTTAGAATGATTATTGTAACCTGAAATTAATCCCTCTTGGAAATTCCTATCCATGATTATAATTGATTGGCCCATGAGTAAAGACATGATTCTTTACAGGACTGAAGTTTTATTTTGAAAGTCAAATACCACATGATTAATTACTAATTCTAGTATTGAATTCTTTTAGTCATTCTTTATTCTTTTAACATAATTTTATGCCATGTCTAATGTGTATTTACATGTAAAACTCTCATCTCTTAGGACTTGTTATGTATTTTATGGATTTTTGTACTTGGTCAAGCTCAATAACTCTAAGTACTGACATTTCATTGATTACCATTGTTAGAGTCATAATAATTACATGTGCCTTTGTTTATATTTCATTGTTTTGGACTATGATCTGTATTTTTTTCCTCGTTCATGTTCCTTCATTGTGTTTAATACTAATTTTTATGCCATATGAATTGTGTTATTATTGTTTGTCTTGAATTTCATAGATTGAATTAGATAATGATCATATTATTTAGAGATTCACCTTTTTGGAATGTGATCATATATATATATGTGTGCTTATATTGTAATGTGCCTTCGTTTCTTGATTCACTTGATACAGATCGGGAGAGAATATTGGTTCTGCATTAAAGACACATGGATGGTCTCATCTGGAACATTTGGTTATAACTCGACATATTAAGAGCATTGCCTAGTCATTCCATTAATGGGATACATAGGGAGTTTTTTATACTCCTAAGGGATATCAGTTCCCTAGGGGATCAATTGCTGACTAAACAATTTTCAATATTTTTTATGCCATGCCATGGGTGATAATCGGTCCCCCACATGAGATGCCTTGGTTGAACTTAGAGTCACCATACCTTGAGTGATAGAACGAATGTTTTATGGGTCTCCTTGGATAGAATCGGTGCAATTGGATTATAGTGAAAATTCGCATAGTGATACTTGGGATTATTTTAGATCACCTTGGATGGGCTCAGGACTCGACCACTAGAGTTTACATATTTGAATGATTTATTGATCTCTCTAATGAGATGTATCATTTATCATTATTATTATGAGATTTATTATAAATATGTGATTATCCTTCATTTATTATTAGTTCACTTATGAGATGACATGTAGATTCAACCCCAATCCAAAGAACATGCTTGGGGTATACCTTTCTCAGTATTTCTTATTTACTACTAGCCCTTGTATACAGATTATGGTTGAACATATACCTTGTTCAGACATACGACAGAAGCCAAAGAAGGTGTTATGGTATAGGCTTCCATTTTCGAATCAGGGACATATTTTACATGTTTATTTACTTAGTGTCTTAATAATTTTATATATGTAACATTATTATTTATTCACTGAAAAAATGTAAAGGATTAGACACTATAGGTTCTGGCCTACTGATATTTACATCTCACAACCTTGTAGGGTATCTTTTTGTTCCCACGTAGACATTATAATCACATTAAATGATAATGATGAGTGTTATTCTTCCAATTCTTGATTTCTTGTTGCTAGGGCTAGAGTTTGGTGAAGAGGACCAAGCCCTTTCTTGAGATGATCCTGTAGTATTTTTGGACCTTTTTGTAGTTTTATTAGCATGTTTTATATACTCTATATCCTATTATCCCCATTAAGAATTTTTTTTATAGAATCATAAACATAATCACTTCTTTAACCCATTATTATTTATTCTACTTCATCAAGTTTTGTTATTTTTTTTGTATGGGTTATCCCTTTTCTTCCACTACTGTATGATTATTTATATAATTCCATTATTATTTGATGGTTATTTTCTGATATTCTTACTCTGATCTATGTGGTAATACTGTTCCCAGTGACACACCCTTGGCCTTCACTACATGTCGGAAGCCTCTAGCATTTGGTGATATGTTCTTGAGATCTTGTTTCCTACCATCTTGAGGCATGGTTCGGTTGAACAAATGCTAGGATTCAACATGTTTTATTTAAAGTATCCAAGAGAATATAATGTGTGGAGATATTTTTGAAGAAACCTAAGAGTTATTATAAAATAAAAATTTCACATATCTAATCACCAAACACAATAAACCCATAGGTTCTAGGTGTGCGATTTGTTGTGATATGAAACACATATTCTTGTAAAATTATGTATCATATATGTATGACATGGTTGGGTCATCTCATTGGTGGAGAATTATTGGTTACCTAGTTGTAATTGGTGTGTTATATATAATTATTTCATCAACTCTATGTACCCTATGTAGTCACACAATGTAACAACTTAATGCCTCTTAGTAATATTCGTTTGCTAAATAAATGTGTCATGTATTATATTATATAATATTATACACAAAAAAATAGATAAACCAAAAAGGACATTATTTAATTACTAAATAAAGTTAAATAAATTACTAAATGAACCAATTAAAATTATAAACATTAAAACTGGTCAAAGAAATTAAAATAGAAAAGCTTAAATGAAAGAAATATGGATCACCCCAATCTACTATAATCATACCCCCGTTGAAAATAATATTTAGTAGAAGAAATATATTAGTAAACACTGAAACATTAAAAAAAATGGAAATATTGATCCTTGAGATTCATTAAGATCATTTTTGAGTGAAATAATAGAGTGATATAAACATGAGATAATATGATTGTTGGAATAGTAACCTATCTGTTGGGAATAGTAAACTGACCATTCAAAATCGTAAATTGACTGTTAGAATAGTAATTTTACCTCAAAATAATAATTTTTGAAATAAATTATATTTATAAATATTAATTTATGTAAATAAAATTAATATAATTTGAAAAAATTAAATTAAAAATTAAAAAACTCAATGAAAATATAACCACATTTTTATTAAACTGTATTTTAAATTATTCTGTAAAAAATATTATGTTTATATAAAAGAATAAAATTAACTATTTTGGAGTTTAATTATCGTAAATTTAATATCATTTTTGAAATCATCAAATACAAATTTTCCAGGTTTATTATTTTTCTAATTTTCTCAAATACATTAATTTTCAGGTGAATAGTAAAAAATACAAATTTTTAAATAACCAGTCTATCATAAATTACATCATTCATTACATCGTAATGAAATAATAATTTATATAAGTTGAGATTAGTCCATGATATATATTATTTCATAAAAAATTAATTAAAATATAATAAATTTAATTTCCAAACCTAAAAACTAAATTTCCAAAACCTAAAATCCATGTGATTCCATAAATTAAATTTTTCTCATTCTTTCCCCATTATACTTCAATAAAATAGATAATTTCGATTATTAAGGGATTTTAAAATCTTAAAATAGTTATGTTATATTAATATATTATTTATAACGTAAAAAATACAGTATTATTAGTTTTACCTTGGATATATTATTTAATTAAATATTTTATTCTAAAAATACCCCACTCTGTTCCCTTGGAAAACCACTCCTCCAACTAATTAAAAAACCTAATATCATCCCAAATAATACCTCTAATGACCATTATAATACTTACAGAAATTATTGAGAAATTAAACTCTAATCACTAAGTATTTATTTGGTCATTTAAGAGAAGATACATTGAGGATTAAGAATGTTCTGATCCACTCCTCTCTCTTTTTTATTTCTTCTTCCACATAACATTATTTTTTTCACCAACCCTTTCAAAAAACGTTAAAATAATTAATTATTAAGTAATATAAAATTATACTAATGATGTTAGACTAATTAAAATATCATATTATTATATATTTAAATATCAAATTTCTCATTCCTACCCTCCATACAATTTCCCGTCAAAGGTCAGTTAACCACATACAGAGACATTTTGATGGAAAAACATATAACGATTATCATGGATTGAGATTATAAACATTATATATTATATATCCATGTAATCATATGAATTTTAATCCTCTATAATTTATTATACTAATTTATAGATTACATTTACTAAAATAGAGAAATAATATTTAAAAGGGAAACTCTTAAGAAAAAACATGTTTTCAAAAGGCTTCAATTTCATCATAAAAAATTAAGAAATATAAAACAATGATTAATATTGATAAATAGTTGTAAAAATTTTTATAGTTAACTTTTGGATCATTTTTTAACAAAATTCCTATTATTTAAGAGGAATAAATTGAAAATATAATACGGGAATAAAGGTAATGGGATTCTCAAACCCAACTCCCCTTCCTTGGGTTTTCCTTATATAACTCCAATATCATTATGGATATTAATTTAATGTTCCTTAAATTCAATTTAAATTTTCTTCCCATTTCATTTCAGTGATTTATATGTTTGATACATGTGTTTATAGAAAATGAAATATTTTCCTTAAGAATGATTCTTTTTAAAAATGCATCATTTACTTCTCTTGAGACATTTTCATCTTCACTATATATTGATGATTACCACGAATGATCTTATATTTTTATTTTGGGAACCCCAATATTTATTCATTAATGGATTATTTATGAAAATTGTCTGAAACCAATTCCTTTTCTTGTGTTATTTTATAAATATGATTGTTCTACATTCAATGAGGCATGCATGATTATGTAAATGTTATGATGTAACATATGGGCCTAAAATTATATAGTCTTATAATGTATTAGAAAATGTGATATATCTCATGATATAATGTGTCATATTCAAAATGTTATGAAATATTTATTCACAATGATGATGTTATGATTGTGCACATTTATTATGCATGAACAAGATGCTACCTTTGTCCACAACTATATGTAGTATTTGACCACAAAAACACAATGTTTCATTTTTATAAATTTTCACATTCTACAAATTTATCCATTTTTTCCTTCATTATGTTGACAATAATACTTTGATTACATTATAATTATGATGATTTTTATTCTCACCATTGTTATATTAATCCATCTCCTTTATTAACCCTCTTACTAGGATTTCAGGTCACCCATTTCATTGATGTACATCCTTGGGTGATTACTTGTATTGAGGAGAACATGAGGTACCCAATGAATATAAATAATAAGTAACATAATATTTTTTATGTTTTATTACGTGAAAATTATATATGGGCCTAGTTTTTGCAAGATGCTAAACCATTTTATGATGGATTTGTAATTACATTATGTTGTTTGTCATTAAAATTATATAATACATATGAATAAAAATGTATGGAATCTATAGTTGGTACTAGAGAATATTTTATTTGGGAATTATTATTATAAAATATAAGGTAAAACCAAAAAGTATTAGTCTATATATAGGAAAATTTCTAATAATAGTCTTTCTAGAAAAGGATAAACATAGAGAACCCATAAGATATTCCTTGAGAGTTAATTGCACAATAGGATAAATTATTTATTCAATATTTGTTGATTTTTTTTCCAAACCCTTTATATTTTTGAAAATTTTTGGAATAAGGATATACTAGTCTAAAACCCTATGTGAGGGATAATGCAGTGGTTGTCCAAATGATATTCCTAATAACATGGGTGGTGGAGTTCAAAACATCATGATGATGCTCATAGAGCCACTATAGGATAGGAGCAATAACCTGAATCATGTATAATTTCCACCTTCACAAAAGAATGATCAACTAGACATTATGTAATTTATTCAGAAAGAACCATTTATTCTTAGTGGAACTACTAATTTACTTGTATCATAATAGTGCATTAAACAAATAAAGAATATATATTTTGTGATCCATTGTTCATAGGAGGAGATGGTGACTCTAGATGTTTTCCGTTTTTATAGAGTATATGATATGTGATTGGAGTTTATTTAAAACACCATGACAATGTATGGAATAGAAGATATAGGGTTGAAAGACTTTAATAGAATATTTCCAACCAACTATTTCTATCAGAATAATTGAAAAATGATAGATATATAATTAATAGAACTAAATAAAAAATATGGTGAATATATCATGGATTTATAGTAAAACATCACAAGGATTTCAAAATACACCTTAGGTTTTTTATAAACAATGACGAAAAAATAGATATATTATTTGGTTGTCTAAAACCATACCGTATAGAGGCTCTAAATATCTATAAGTTTTCGATTTATGATGAAGTGGTACGATGTGAAATCATAATAGAGATAGATTTTGGATAATTTTTCCATGGTTCTAGATATAATAAGAGAAGAATGCTGTATCAAATTGGTGGGAGAAATGAAAAAGTATGAAAGAGGATCTAATGACCCACTTGTCAAAAATGTGGAAAGAAACATCATAGGAATTTTTTTAAAGGGATGGGGAAATGATTCAAGTTAGAGGATAAGAAAATCAAGATCAAGAATATAAAATAGACATAAATAATCCATAAATCAAGATGGAGGAAAGGATGGAGCATCATAATGAACCACTAATTGTTCAATGCATCAACTATAGGGAGAAAAGGTCTTATTCAAGCGAGTCCACTAAACATGAACTTGGGAATGGTATTCTATGTCATCAACAACCAAAACCAATGGATCTGGTGGAATATTATTCCCTCACTACTACTGAAGTGGAGCATAAAAAAGAATTCATACATGGTAGCCTTCTTATTCTCTCAATAATGAAAAACGTTTTATCTAATTATAGTTCTTCACATTTCTTAATATCCAATATGATTTCTAGAATTTTTTTAATTGAAGAATTGATACCGTGATTTTTAGATATCTATAAGAACACCATGTGGAAAAATAATTGAAACCAAGTGTTTTAATCTTCTCTTATGAGCATCTAGTGGAATATTCTTTTAGTGAATGTTGTAATACATCCATTAATGGAGTTTGTTTCTATATTGGACATGGATTGGATCTCATTATATAGAGCACACATTGACTATCTGGAAAATGAAATCTACTTTTGTATTTCCATCCATCAAATGATCCTCTAAAAATTAAAGACCACGAATTTCCATTTGAAAATCCCTCAATGGTGTGTTTATTGATACCCCATGAAGTACCATACCATTCTTAAATGGTTTAGTCAAAGGAAGGAATCAACCTAGATGGAATTTCATTAATAATGGAATATAATTATGTATTTCTTGAAGAGTTACCCATAATTTCCATTGATCATGAGGAATATTTCTCAATAGTTCTCATACCAAGAGCCTCTCCAATATAAAAAGGATAATAAAATATGGACATGATTTTATTGGAAGAGTTAAAAAAATATTTTCAAGATCGTTAAGGCATATTGTTCATATGACCCAGTTTATCACCTTGGTGTAGATCAGTTCTCTTTGGCATGATGAAGGATAGATCAATGCATCTATGTATTAATAACTATGCTCAAAAATATCTCTATAAAGAACAATTATAATCTTTAACTGATTGATGAATTGTTAAATCCACTATGAAGAGCTCAGTACTTATCAAAGGTGGATCTTAATTCTGAGTATCGTCAACTGAAGGTGAAGAAATAAGATATTCATAAGACTTCATTCCATATATGGTTTGGTAACTATGAGTTCACAATTATTCCATTCATTCTCACTAATTCTCTTATAATATTCATGGATTTTATTAATTGTGTCTTTAGAGACTAACTTGAAAAAAAAATTGGTAGTATTTATTAATGGTATTATATTTTACTCTAAAAGTAATGAGGAATATCAAGAGAATCTAAGGATTGTTCTGGAGAAATTAAAAATAAAATGTATGTATATTCAGAAATTGTGTATTTAGGAGGCCCCAATTCTCATCTATGGGGTACAAGATCACAATTTATAAAATTTCTATGGACCCATAAAAATACCAATTGACTAATGGACCAAACTCTCTAGTTTCATGGAAATTCATAGTTTTCTTGGATTAGCTAGTTACTATAAACAGTTTGCCTAAAATTTCTCATGATTGTATAGCTCACTAACTAAATTAACACGGAATGGGGTAATGTATGTATACATGGAATAATCTGAGGATATATTCATGGATCACAAGAAGAGGCTAATAACTACACCTGTGTTTGCAAAAAATGTGGATAATGTTTTCTAATATGAATAGATTCTTTTAATAAAGGATTTTGTTTTATACTCATTAATAATGATAATGTGATATATTAATCCTCATAGTAGTTGAAGGTCAATTATTAGAACTACCCAATGCCTATTCTGGAGTAAACAGTTGTGATTTTTGACTTGAAAATACTGTAGAAATAACTCTATGGTAATAAGAGTGACATATATAACAATCATAAGTGTCTTAATTATATATTCAAATAGAATGATCTAAAAACTCATCAAATAATACAGTTAGAGAAAATCATGGACTATGATTGCATTATTCACTACCATCCGATAAAGGAATACAAGGTAGGTTATGCTCTTAGCAAAAAAGATCCTTCCACTCTATCCATGATTTGGATTTAGAAAGACTCTATCTTCAAGTAAATTCCAAGGATAAATCATTAACTCATAATGGAAGGGAATAGATCCTACCTTTACCAAATGATTTCCCAACCATCTATCAAAAATAAGATAAATGGGGAAAAAGGGGATGATCTGGAGCTACAAAAGAATGTGATTATAGTAAAGGAAGGTAGGCTAATTGAGTTCTATATAGATGATGATGGTTTAATTTGGTTTGTATTGAGGCCTTGTGTTCTTGAATAACCTGATATAAAGAAGGACCTATTGTATAATGAACATATATCATCTTTCACTATCAATATTTGAAGTACCAAGATGTATAAAGATATTTGAGAACACCTATAGTTTGACATCATGAATAAGTTGATTGTGGAGTATATCTCAATGTGTTTGTTGTGTAATCATGTAAAATTAGAGTGATATAAGTCCAAAGGGATGATATAATTATAGCCTATAACCATGTGGAAATGAGAGAATGTCAATATGGAATTTTCCATTGGTCTTCCAAATACATCCAATGGAAACAATTCAACATGGGTTGTGGTAGATCAAATCACCAATACTACCCACTTTATCACTATTAGAGAATATTTCTTGCTTTAATAAAATTCCAATATATATGTGATTGATGTGGATAGGCAACATGGGGTACCAATTGTAATCATATCATATCGTGATCCATTGTTTTCTTATAATTAATGGGAAATTCATCAAAATTATTTGAGTACTGAATTGAATTTTATAACCGCCTATCACCCCCAAAATGATGGTCAATATCATCAAAAAAATTCAGATGCTTGGGGACAATGTAATCTCTTTCTAAATGAAATTTATTGAATGAAGTGATCAGTATCTCACATTTGTTGAGTTCTAGAATAACAACATCTTCCACTCGACTATTAAAATGGCGCCATTTGATGATCTATATGGGAAGCGATGTAGGACTATAATGTTTTGTTTTTTAGTCGGTTAACAAAATCTATTTGGACCTAATCATTTACAGGTGATGAAAGTAGAGGTCCAATCAATCCGACATCTAATAAAATCATCTCAATGTCAATGAAATCTCTATGTTGACAACCGTCTATGGAAGATGGATTTCAATGTTGGCGAAAAATATTTCCTTTAAATGTCATGATAGAAGAGATTAATGTGATTTAGAAATAAATGGAAACTTATCCCAAGGTACGTTGTCCCCTTTGATATCCTTGATCAAATAAGTGTAGTGTCTTATTGGCTTGTAATTCCACAAAATATGGCTCATGTCCATGATGTGTTTTACATATCTCTCTTCAGGAAGTACATACCTGTCCCCTCACATGTACAGGATTCGGATGAACCATACGTATGAAGAGATAAATTGGGAATTAGGGGAAATGAAGAAATATAAGCACCCTCACTTATTTTCAACTAAGAATATGAGATGACATTTCTTTGAATAAATCTCACAATGGGGGAAGAATGTAATGACTTAGTGTCTATTTGTAATATTTGATTCCTGAATAAATTTGTGTTGTATAATATTATACAATATTATACAAATATAGAATATAGATAATCCAAAAAAAGTATTTATTTCAATACTAAATACTCTAACAATAATCAACAATGAAACCAATTAAAATTTCAGACATTACAACTCGACAAAAAATATAAAATAAGAAAGATAAAATGGGAATATATGGATTTACCCAATCTACTAGAATCATCTCCCTCCCTAAAACACTATAGAGAAGATTAACTATATTAGTAAACTAAAAAAATTAAATAATAGATTTATATAACCTCAAGAGTAATTGAGATGAATATTGATTGAACGAATGTAGTGGTGTAAATAGAATTTAATGTGATCATTAGAATTGTAATCTAACTATTTTGAATTGTAATCTAACCCTTGGAACCATAATTTCACTAAAAAATTATAAATTTATATATATAAAAAATTTATCATGTTTAATTTAGGTAAAAAATATTTTAATTCCCAAAAATAAATATCATGATTAAAAACTAAAAGAAAAAATAAGCATTTTTTAACAAACTATATTTTAAAGTATTTTGTAAAAAACCTTATTTTTATATTAAAAATTAATATTACCTATTTTAGAAATTAATTTTCATAAAATTAAAATAATTTTTGTAATCATCACATTGATATTTTCAAAAAAAAAATCATTATTTTTTTGAAATACTTCAATTTTTGGGTGAGTAGTAAAGTAGAGTTTTGACAAAACTAGTGTATCTTAAATTACATCATTAATTATATAATAAAGAGATAATACATTCTATAAATTTATTTTTGGACATGATATATTTAATTTCATAAATTATTCATTAATATATGATAAAAATAATATCTTAACCTAAAAAGAATTTTCCTAAACCTAAAGTCAAAAGTGATTCCTGAAAATAACAATTTTTATTTCTTTCCACATTTCTTTTTAAAAAGATAATTACTAATAATCCTAAAGGGGGTTTAGATTCATAAAATCATTATATAATATTATTAAATGATTTATAATTTGAAAAAGTCTCTATTATAAGTTTTACCTTTAATATATTATTTTATTTAGTATTTTATTGTAAAATTACCCATCTTCTTAAGTGTAAATAACACCTCTACCTTCCCTTGGAAAACCAATCCTCCAAACTAATCCAAATCCAAATATCTTTTAAAATCTCACTCTAAATACCCTTATTAGAATTATGTACATTATTGTGTAATGAAACTCTATTCAGAAAAGAGTTATAATGTCATACAAGAGAAGATACATCGTGGATTAAGTATGTTCTAATCCACTATTCTCTCTTTTTTATTCCTTCTTCCTCTCTCTTTTTTATTTATTCTTCCTATTCACTTTATTTTTTCCACCAACCCTTTGAAAAAAACTTAAATGAATAAATTAGGTAGTAATTCATCAATTTATTTTGGATTTTATCCTACTAAAAGTTTCATACTATTATATATATAAATTTTAAACTTCTTATTCCCATTATCCCAACAATGTCTCGTCAAAGGTCGGTTAACCACCTATAGAGATATTGTCATGTCAACACATATAACTATCATCATGGATGGATATTAGAAACTATATATAAAATATTACCATTTATTTATATTAATTATATTATTCTTCATTTAATTATACTAATGTGTAAATTACATTTAAGAAGACCAACAAATCAAAGTGAGTTAGGAAATTCTTAAGAAAATCATGATATCAAAACACCTCAATTTCATCAATGAAAATTATAAAATATAATCCACTAATTATAATTGATAATTATTTATATAAATTACTATAATTAACTTATGTATCAATTTTATTTGAAATATAATTTTAATATTCAGGAGGTGAACATGGGGTGAAATAATGCGGGAATAAAGGTAAGGGGATTCTCAAACCTAACTCCCTTTCCTTGGTTTTTCCATCTATCATGTATAATTTTTCTATGTATATTCATTTTATGTTCCCTAAATGTCATTTAATTATTCTTCCATTTTATTTTAATGTATATAATTGTTTTCTACTTGATTTTATGAAAAACACAAATATTTTCAAAAAGAACTCATCTTTATAAAAACAAATCATTTACATATCATGAGATTTATTCTTCATCCCTCAATATTGATGATTCTTATAACAAGTATATTATTCCCTTTTTTATTTGGGTATCCCCAATGTTTATTAATGAAATTATTCTTTATGAAAGTCTTATAAAACCCATTCCTTTCTGTGGGTAATGTTTTGACTATGATTATTATACATTCTTGGTGGAATGTGTCATTATGTAAATGTTATGATGTGATGGGTGGGGCTGGAATCACATATCTCTTAAATGAATTGGTTAATGTGATGTATCACATGAGATAATTTAAAATATGAATCAAAATTTTGCTATATTTTTTTACAATTAATATTTTATGGTCTTGCACATATGTTGTGTGTGAACATGATGCTAGATTGATTCACAACTATGTGTGGCAGTTTACTACTAAGACATTATGTTTCATTTTTATGAATTACCAAATTCCATGCCTTTATCCATTGTTTCCTTCATATGTTGATGATAATCTTATACTTAAGTTATTATAATGATGATGTTTTTTATCACCCATGTTATATTGATTAATGTGCCTTATTCATCCTCTTACTATGATTTTATGTCAGCCATTTCATTGATATATATCCTTAGGTAATTTCTTGTACTAGGGAGAACTTAAGGTCTATTAATAATATATATAATAATTATTTAAATAATTTTTAGGGATTATTTTTGTAAAAAATATCTATGTCCCTAATTTTACCAATACATTAAATTTTTTATCCATGATTTATAAGTTCATTATGTTATTTATATTAAAAATTATCTGATAGTGATGAATGAAAATGTAGGTTCACTATATACAAGTTATTTGGTATATTATTAGTTTTTTTAATAAAAGGGTATTTTTTTATATTTGACTAGAAATATCATCCATAAAATTATATTAGCATTAGGAATATCTTTATTTAATCTTTGTGTCCCACTGTGAATGATCTTGATATTATCCCTTATTCCAAAGAAAAATCCATTTATCCTACACCATATTTATTTCCCTTGTATTGTGCAGCCTATTTTTTAATAAAATTAAGTTAAAGGGGAATATAAACTATGTTTTATTTTTTTAACTATTTCATAATTCAAAGTAAATAAATCTTATATTTGTTATAGTTTTAATCAATAAATTTCCCAAATAGTTCTATTTTTATGTAATTGAATGTGAAATTTTTATTTTTCTTCCAGTATGGAAGCTACCTTTTCTTACCAATTTTCATATTTAATTAGAGAAATGATTGAAATATTATTTTTCACTAACATAAGGATTACTAATATATTAGGTTTTGTAATCTCTTCATCCAATATATATAGAAAGTGGGTTCATAGAAATTATTGGTAGGTGACCAATTCTCACCTCACATGAGATTATTTAGGGAATGATAATAACTACAGGAGCTTGGGAAAATCCAAGTATATTTTATTTTTTATTCTATGAAAATGTTTAAACTATTTATTATTTTTATATGGTTTATTTTAAATTAAGTATGAGTTCCCAAATAAGTGATTATCTCATTTATTACCTTTCCCATTCATTATACCTTTTTGAGTTACATAACATGATATGATTTTTTATATTATTAAATTCTATAGGATAGTTATATATATTATAGATGTATTTACTTACAACCATTTTAGGTGATAGATTGTGACAATCAAATTTTATTTATATTTGTATATATGTTTTAAGTTATATATTCCTATTTGAGGTGTTTTGTGATAAAATTTATAAAACTTATGAGAAATTTCATTGTCGCATGGTTCTTACACTATTTGGTAAATAGTTCCTATAAAATTTAGGACATATAGAGATATAAATATGGTTTTTAGGGAATTTCCCCCATTGTTTATTATTCTATTTCTCCTTGCCACAAATATTTTCTGAAAATTATAATTTTTTTTTCAGATTGTTCTTATTCAAAATTCTCCCAAATTTCATCCCCATGTAAAATGGGGAATATAATATACTCCTCTTGAAAAATTAATCCCACTATTATTATCGCCTTATGGAATAATGGTGAATTATTGGGGGTTTATAATTCAAATAAAATATTTATTGTCACATCCTTCTTCTTCTTCTTCCTCATTCCAATTTATTTTTTATTTATCATTTCTTTTATAACCTTAGTAGACTATGTAGCCAAAACTCATTTGTATGTATGATTAAAATTGGGGTTTTTGTCTTATAGTAGTTTTAATGTTTCTCTCATGGACTCTTAATCTATTATTCATTGAAGGTGATGTGATTTTATTAATTGAGGTAGGTTTCTCCACACGCTTAATTTTATTTGAGAGCTCCATTGATTTTTCGATCCTTGAAAATTATTTTCTAGCTAAGAAAATGTAATAGAAGTTGTATATGTTCTTTTATCAATGGACCAATTTGAATTTCATTTCAATTAAATTTGAATTTTATAATTCAATTTTACTTTAGTTCTAATCCTAAATTAAAACACAGTATATATTTGATAAAATTTATATGAAGGTTTTACATACAAAAATTACATATAGATGATGTTTTAAACAAAAAATGATTTATAATTATTGGTGGTTAGTTATTTATAAAACATTTCTATTTAAAAAAATTATATATTTAATTTTAAAAAATAGTGACATTATTTATTATTTTTTATCATTCCTTCATGTCATTTATGTGTATATTTCAATTTTTATTGTTTTAATTTCATGATTAAGCATTAATATTTTTTAAGAAAAACATCTCCTTTTATAAAATGAAGATCATATTTTAAAATTAATTTAAAAGTTTTTATTATGGAAAGCACCACATTATTTGTGGTTTCTAGATTGGTCGTGAATTTTTCGTTATGAAACTCATGTTATATGAGTGGTTTTTTATTTAATATTAACGATAAAAGGGGATATTTTGGGAAATGTGGACATAGAAATGTTTTTCTATTTTCCTAGTGTTGTTATTTTAAATTATAATTAGATTACTCACCTTCTTTATATACATCATGGGAAACCATGGGTAAATAAATAGGAAATTTTGAGACATTTGCAATTCTTGTAGATATTATGTGTTGTTGGAGACCAAAAACACCTTATTTTAATTATATCAAATCATATTTATATTGATATTAAAGAGTTTCATGTATGATTTTAGAAAGAAAAAATTAATAGAAAAAATTTACCAAAATGGAAAAGTTTAGAGCTTACTATTCCACCTCACTATGTGAAGGTCAAGTGACTGTATCACCTTAACACACATTATACTACCCCATACCGCATGAACGAAAACATATTACCATGATTCAGATAATCAAAACATTTCTAAATCATGGCGTAACCAAACATTGAATATTCAGCATATCTTGAAATGATAATCACCTTACCTCATGTACAATCAACCTACCATGATATAAAAATGCCAAATAATAAAAATCGGTGTACCGAATCGCATGAAAGAAATTACATACCCGTTGAAGAAATCATGTTACCATGTAAAGGTATGTATAATTTTTCATAAAGTGATGTATTGACCATGTTTATTAATGTAGTTCCCATATGAAGAAACACCTTACCTCATGGTTAAATGATCAGACCGCATGAATATATGATTAATCTCTAATGGATAAATCTGTAGAAGATCTATTTTAGATATTTATTCTATCATGTGGAGATATAATGGACTTTGGGAAAAAAATCTCACACACCAAGAATAAAAGAGGATCTTTATGCAAGTGCCCCTTCTTTAGAGAATACTTTTATAACAATTTGTTTTCTATAATTTTCAAATTAACTCTTCTAAGATCCTTCATAATAAAAATTCATTGACTATAGAAAATAGAAACACTTGAATAAATTTGAATTTCATTTCCTATATTTTTATCACTTTATCCTTTTAATTCGTATATTCTTTTGAGATATGTTTTATTTTTATATATTTATCAGTAAAAACACAATCACTAATGTTAAACTAGTGAATTCTCTATATTACTTCGAATCCATTACTTATTTTCCCATGAATAACTATGGAAGAGGTCTTATGTTCCCTAATATAGTTTTAATCCCACAAATAACTATTTAAGAGGATATCTTCCTTGAATGTATTGTGTAATATATTTTTAAAAAATGATCCAGGTTTTGGATCAGTTAATTCATTAATAAACTACATAGAAACAAGTGATTTCCATGTAGAGGGGATTAAGCCTCAAATTGATAATAAACAAATTATTTAAATTCCGTTGTTTTTTTCTCGTTATTTTATTTTAAATTGAAAATAAAATTTCATTTTCTAAACCAAAACAAACTATTACCGTGATTTTTATTCTTAATCTATGTTTACATAAAGCATTTTATTAAGTAACATACTTTCAAAAGATAATTCATTTGAAGGATATCTAAATTGATCATTTATCCTTCTTCATAGAAACTAATTAAAAGGTGAAATTTATATATTTATACTATTTTTTTTTAATTTAATGTTTTTATTAAATTTTTTATATAGTTTTAAAAAAAATTAAATGTATATTTTATTAGGAATGCAATTCAACCCCCCCCCCTTCTTTAGTAACTCACTTTGACTAACACATGGAATCAGATAATTTTCAAACATATTTTTATATGTGATTTTGAAAGAGTTAATGATCTTATATTTTGTTTCATCTGTAAATTTATTTCTTTATGGATTATAATAAGAAAAAAGAACCTACCACTAATCAGCCAAATTATTTTAATGGAAATAATTATTCTCAATGGAAGATTAAAATGAAAATTCTCTTAGAGAGTATAGGTTTTTGTATTTGGGTTATTATTAATGATAAATATAAAAAACCTCAAACTAATAGATTTTATTGGAGTGGTGCTCATATAACAACATGTGAAGTTAATTTCAAATCAATGAATGATCTCTACTATGATTTATTAAAATATGAATTTTATATAATATCCACAGGTGCTACTAAATTTGAAATTTGGGATACCCAACATATTTCTCATGAAAGAACATATAATTGTAGAGAATTTTTTTTACATACACTATTAAATAAGATTATTTTAATACAAATCATGATCAATCTATATCGAACATATATCTTGGATATAATGAGATATTTAAAATGATGCATGCACTGGGAAAGAAAATTAACCACAATGATCAATTAATGTGATTTCTCATGTTTTTAATAAAATGATGGAGATGAACATATATATCTATAAGAGAATCATGTACATTAGTAGACTTCCAGTAATGGAACTAATTGAAAATCTAATGATGTATGAAGAATAAAAACACGTAAAATAATATGAATTTGATGAACCGAAATGAAATTTTTTAGCTTTCAAGACTACTAGATCAAAAAAATATAAGATAAATTCTGAAATCTCAAGTGATTAAGAATCACCTTTTTATAGTGATGAGGAAATGGAACATTTATCTAGACATTCCAAAAATATCTACAAAAAAATAGTTTATTTTTTAAACCAAATTAAATGTGTGAGTATGAGAAAGTATGTTGGTGAATATATTAAATGAATGATGATTCAGTCAAGAAAATAATATAATATGAATATAGAATAAAAGGAAATACCAAAAAATATTTCCCCAATCTAATGTATAATAAAAATTAAATGATAAGGATAAAAGATATAAAAAGGATATGAATTTCAGTTTGAGTGTCTTAGAGGATAGTTCAAGTGAATTAAATCAAACTAGAGGATAACTAAGTGATAAGGATAATATTTTTTCTATAAAAAACACATCAGGGGTATTGATTTACTTTCTTGAATCTCTTTTTCACATTCCAAATCATTATAAGACTAAAAATGATTCGTGAAAATTATCCATTTATAATTTATTTGAATATTATAACATGATGTAAGATACATTTAACATATTAATAGATAAATAAAAAATTTTAAAGAACTGGTATAATCTATCTTCTCACTCAAAAACCATTATTAGTTTAAAGGAGGATAAAAACAATCTACTACATGAAGAAAATAATGAGCTGAAATTGTCTAATGAATAATTAGAGAATGATTTAGAGAGATTTACCAATGGAATAAAACTATTACTCAGATACTTGTTTAAGTGGATGCTTATAAATATACCATTGGAATAGGATATCAACCTATAAAGAGAAGAATTGTTAAAAATAAATTTATTCCCAGCTCTAGTTTTACTAAATATATTAATAGTATTTATTATGTTGGACCAAATAAGATCTTTATTTTTGAAAGTTAAAGGTATGATTATATGGAAAATAATTTAATAATTATATATTCCAAATTATCTTATTACTAATGTATCTACACCCAATAAAATATAGGTACGGAAATATTTTTTGGTTTAAATAGATTTTTAAGAAATCAACTTAAATAGTTCCAATAAATAGTTGTGATATCTAGACAGTAGATACTCCAGACACATGACATGATACTACATAAGATATAAAAATGTTATTTAATTATATTATGAACATGTCACATTTTTTAATAATTTAAAAGGGAATATAATTGGTCTTATCCAAATTGGTAATTATAGTAAAATTTTAATTTATAAATTACTATTTTTAGATTTATTAAAATATACAGTTTCTAGATTATTACAATTATGTCCTTATATTTTTTATGTTAAATTTGGAAAAATGATTGTATAGTTTTTTATTCCAAACATGCTTCAGTTTTTACTACTTATAGAAATTAAAGTGTTTATGTTGTAAATTTAAATTTCTTTTTTCCCAAATAGTATCTTGTTTAATTTACTTTCACAAAGAATATACGAATTGTAATTGGATACTATGTCATTGAAATATTCAGTCTCCTAAAAAATATAACTACAAATGTTTGATTAATGATATATCAAATCTAGAATTCCCAAGCTATAAGGACTGTAATTTATAAAAAATGGAAAGCATCATAAAATATCTTTTAAATAAATTTTTTTTCAAATTATAAACTATTAGATTTTGTTCTCATGGAAATTTTTGGATCCATTAATGTTTTTATTTTAGTAGGAAAATAATATTCTTATTTTATAGTTTATTAATATTCAAGGTATAAATGGGTGTTTTTCCTTTCCAATAAAAATAAAGATCATTCCTATTTTTCAAATATATTAGATCAGTAGATAATCATAGAGTAATTATAATTAAAACAATTATAAGTGATCATGTTCATGATTTTAAAAATAATAATTTGAGTCATTATAATCACAACATTGCTATAATCATAACTTTTCTTCTTATAGGACCCCGTTGTAGAATGGTGTAGTGTAAAGAAGAAATTAAACCCTTCAAGTAATTTCCTATACCATTCTAAATGAGTATGATTTACCTATTTATTTTTTGGAAGAAGCATTAGTCCTACAATGTTATATAATTAATTGAGATTTAATTATACCTCTCTTAAAAACAAACCCCTATGAATTTTGGAATGGTAGAGAACCAAAGGTCAATTACATTAGAGTTTTTTTTTTAATTTCACTTTAATCAACAAAAAATATAATTTGGGAAAATTTCATTTCATGAGTAATGAAGTAATTTTACTTTGATATTATATATCTAGTAAATCGTATAGTGTTTTTGATAAAAGGTCTTTTATTGAGGAAGAATCCATACATGTAAAATTTGATGAGACAAATCCACATGAAGCTAATAACTATTCCCAAGATCTTGAAGATTGTCTTTTAAATATGGAATTAAATGTTAAACCAAGTAACAATTATATCAGGTCTTATCTAAATAACCAGTCCAGTTCTGATGAACATGTTGAAACTGAACATATAGATGAGAATGAAGGGTCAAAAATTCTATTCTTGGATATTTTATTACTCATTGATATAATACCTTAGAAGATTTAAAATATTACCTAGATAAAGGAACTTAGAATATTTATTTTATTATAAATCAGGTCGAAATTCAAAATCTATTGTAAGAGCGTGAACCTATAAATATTAATGATGTAACTAATAATGAATTCTAAATAATGGATACCCAATAAAATCTTGTTCGCTTTGAAAGAAATAGATTCTCAGTACTAGTTGAAAGAACCCAAGACTACCTAACTATTATCACTAAATGGGTGTTTAGAAACAAGGTTGATGATTAATTTATAATAATTATAAATAATGATACATTATTTTCATAGGGAATTAGTCAAGAAAAAGGTATTTATTTTGAGGAAACCTTTTCACTAGTATCTAGATGTGAAGCTATGATGATATTTCATACCTATACAGAACTTGTGGATTTAAAATTATGTCAAATAGATTTCAGAGTGAAAAATAAAATAGTTATATTATTTCATGTGATTTTGTGGAATAAACCACTACATTTCAACACCCTGGCTTACTAAATCATGTTTTTAAATTAACTAAAAATTTATATAGTTTAAAAAATTTCTGATACGATAATATGATAGTCTTAACTCATTTCGATTTTAAATTTTATTTATTAATGTTATAGTTGACAAAAAATTATTTATTAAAATAGTTTCAAAACATGTTTTAGCAGTACAAATTTATGTAGATGGTATTGTTTTTTCATCTTCAAAAAATTCTTTATGTATTGAATTATCAAAAATAATGCTGAGTGAATTTGAAAATATTTTGATGGGTGAACTTAAAATCATTTTTGGAATTAAAAATTTTAAAAATATGGAGGAAATTATTTTAACTATAATAAATTAAACTGAATATCTTATAAAAACATAGGGATTGGATTTGAGTAATGTTTGAGGTAGAACCATTTGTACTACCTACAGTTTGGATCTTATTGAGATTGGGAAATCATTTTATCAAACATCATATAGAGGCATTATTTGAAGCTTATCATTTAATATGTGTATGTGTGATCATACCCAAGAAAACTGAGAAGTGTCTCATCTTATATCAATGAAAATAATTTTCAAATACTTAAAAAATAAAACAAACATAAGATTGCTTTACTTAAGAGGAAAATAATTTTATTTATTTACTTATAAATATGTTGGTTTTGGTGGTTATATGTTAGATAAAAAAAGAATATTCAAAACATGATTCATTTTGGGTAGGCCTATTATTTCAGGGTAAAGTAAGAAACCAAACTCAATGGAATTATCTACTGTTGAAGCTGGTTATATAACTTCTGATAGTTATTGTCCATAGATTATGTACATAAAACATATATTACTAGATAATGGATATATATTCCATTATGTACCTATAAATTTTGATAATAAAAGTGCACTAAATATTTCTAATAATCATATATCACATTCTAGAACAATGTATATTGATATGGGACATAACATTCTGAGATATAATTCCTAGAAAAGATATATAACTCTTAAGTTCATTAGTACATGAAATCATTATACTGATATATTTACAATGTCATGGAATATTGAAAGAATCTATTGTATCATGCATGAATTGGGCATGGTAAGTTATGTGTAATTATTTTCATTTAGTATTAGTTATTAATTCCATTGTTAAAATTTTTTATCATCTATTATGTAAACAGTTGTAAAAGTAACTTTGAATTATGATTCACTTGGTTTGTAGGTAAACCATGAGCATTTGTTCACATGGTCATCTTTACGACCATGATCACTTAAAAATTCAGTCACTATACTCGCAATGATTATTTTCCCATATGGTCACTCTGTTTACCATGAAAACCTATTCATGTGGTCGGTACAAACATTACATTGAAATCTTGGTTTTACAATTAGAACATATACCATAACTTTATAGATCTTAATCATAATATTTTGATGTTATATATAGATCCATGGTCAGTAGATATACTATGTCTATTTATATTGAATTTTTCATAAAAATATTTGTGGAAATATTTCTTTTATGTTTATTATTATTTCAATCCCTAAATGATTTAAATTAAAATTAAAATTAGAATTTGAACTATTACCTATCTTTTATTTTATATCTCTTAAATATTTTAATATCTTTTGATTTGGTCATTTTCTATCATCCCAAACCAATAGCTCTCTCCTTCTAAAACATCCCGGTTTTCCCCTCATTTTCAAATCATGAGAGATCTGAAATCGAATCTGAAATCTAAGGATAAAGAGAATGTTGTAAATTTATTATCCTGATTAGTCACCTCATTTAATGAATTTGAAATATCCAAAATTTATATCATGTTAATAAATATATCCAAAGAATTATCATCTCATTTATCATCCAGTTTTAGTGGAAAAAAATTCAATCGTCATTGGTAGAAGTCAAGTCGATCACTATTTTGGAATTCAATTCTGGAACATGGGTGGGCTGATTAGTTTAAAAAAATGGTAGGCCTCTCCATCCAATAAAAATAAAGTAATTTTTTGTGAAACATTAGTTCTTCCCTATAAATATTATGGATATTGTAAAATTAAGGATAAATGGTGCCATTTTTTAATTCTCTTCAAAATGTTGGGAAAAGTGTTTGTACATGAGACACATAAGAGAATATAAATATTATTGAAGTTCATATCATGTTAATTGTTTTCAATTTAAATTTCAAAATTCTTTGGATGCGCTCAGTTGTTAATAATAATCACATAATAACAATTGTTGTTGAGTGGAGTGGTTAATGTAGGCTCCTTGTTAATATTTTTCAACATGTAATATCACCAAGAAAGGGAGACTCTGGTATCCGGAGTCATTCAAACCTATTTTTCTTATTTTCAATTAATAATAATGTTAAAATAAACCTTTAAAAATAATTTATAAGACATATGGTTGATTTTTTCAAGACAACTTCAAGTATTAGTAACTTATCATATCTAATGATAATTTCTACCTTACCAGATTATAAATGATTTGTTCCACAGGGAAAGGATAAGATAACAACTTCAAATATATTTTTTTACTAAAAATATTTGAAATAAAATTGATGTGAATTTGAATCTATGGAAATAGGAATTGGTGGTTGGACCATAGAAACTATATGATCAATTTAACATAGTAAAGTATTCTATTGGACAAATGGGTCTCGTAGATCTAGGTACTGAACCTAATGAGGTTTTTGATTATTAAGATGAAATTTATTCTCCATCTAAATAAAAAGAAAAAATTGATTTATAAGAATATGAAGAAGAAATAAAATTGAGTTTGTCGAACATAATTAAGAAGAAAGGTTATCTTATGAATATGAAACTGTATGGGATTAATCCATTGAATTTGATGAATATAGGAATATCTTTGAAGGATATCCTATTTTATGAAGTATCTAAAGACATCCTATACTAGATTCACCATATAATGTGGATAGATCACCAATATATCTTTTCTTTTTCTTATAATATCTCTAATGAATAATATCATGGAGGTAGTCCACCTAGACATGGTAGACCTTCGGTTATCTTCATATAAAAAAATTAGAAGGATCATTGAATTATGAGGTTGACATTCAAGAGAAAATTAAATATCCTTAGATTTTTGTTTTTTAGGAAATTTTTGAAATTTTTGATAATGGTGACATTTAATTTTTTCTAGAGTTATCGATCAGGCTATGAGAGATATTCTAATAGATTATATACCTATAGTGGATGTTTGACATCTAGCTAGTGATCCATCTACCTCTTTCCATGATCCCTACATTCTATCGTATTCAATGTTCACTAAGTATGACTTAGCTATAAATAAATCATATATTTTCAAGATACCCGGACATGCACTTGATAAATTTTTCAACTCATTGTAGCAAGTGAGACAAGATGATATTTCTAAAGAAGTTACTTTTGTAATCATTCATCTTCAATATAGATTTAATTTCAGAAAATTGATGATATAATATGATATTGTATATATGATAGATCAGGTTTATGATCTTTAGGTTGATCAATCCTAAATTATGATTCAGTTAGACCAGAGGTTCATGAATTTTGTTTATCATCATACACTTGATCCTTTTTCTCTTATAGTTTAGTTGGTTGATGAAGAAGATAAGATCTTCTAATTCATTTGGTATGAGTTATTTTTTTCTAATAGTCCAGCAATACTCGTGAAGTTGTGTATGATTTGTTTCAAACACATGATTCGATGAACCAATATTGATATTGTAAAGATATCAAACAAGCATGTCAATATTGAGAAAAAATAATGTGGGTGATTGATTACTATTTAAGTTGGATTTTTTGAAATTTCTATCTGAAATAGATGTTTAGGTCTCTTTAATTGGATTTGAATATACTACCTTTGACTCAGGATTTTACATTATATGTTGAGAAACATAGGACTATGAGACATGTTTTTGAATCATCCATGGAAAATTAGGATGGTTTCTTTCTATATTTGGAGAAGGATTCATAGTCTGTCAGTGAGTTTACCCGGTTGATAGAACCATATATTTATACCTCTTAGACTTATGTGAAACCACTTCATTCATTTATTTATCTAATAATACTACCTCCTATACCATTAATATGTTTCCCTATCTTCTACCCAATCCTTTCACCATTGTAGACCAGTTTTTATTTGTGTTGTTATCACAGCCCCAACTTCCTCATATACTATTGAAACTACTTCTACTCCTACCTCTACATCCAATGAAAAATATCATTTCGTTCCTCTATAAATATGATATGAACCTTAGATAGATTCATATTATGATTTATGAATGGTTTTATTATAATTAGTTTTTACCCATTGGTATTATCTTTTAATATATTAATTCCATTCTTTATTTTATTCGCATCTGTTTTTTATCTTATTCTTTATTTTGTTTAATTTTGACAGCCCCAAAAGGGAGAGAAATGAAACAAATTAAAATTAAATTAATTCATTAGAAAACTTTTGCATTATTTCAATAAATTATTATAAAATTAATTCAATCATTTTTAAATATAGTTATGATATTCTCAGTTCATTAAAATTTAAATATCATGATTTATGATCCTAAAAAGGATAGATTATTGGGATAGACCTGAACCTCTTTATTATAATGATGTCAGATCATTTTTAACATATTATTAATCATTTTTCATGGTTTATTTTTTAGAAATATATTACTAGTAAAATTTAAAAAATGGAAAAGTCTTGTGCTTACCATGACACTATTTTGTGTGAATATCAAGTGACCATATCACCTTAAAACACATTTTAATTAACCTTACTACCTAATCAAAAACTATATCCTGTGATTCGGGATGAAAAATAAAAAATAATAATTCTTGAATTTATAGTACATTGATGATTCATCTTAACGTACAATGACAATCTATTTGACACATGTGAAATCATCCAACAATGAGATCAAAATACATTACCATGAAAATCTGTTTACTTAAACAAATGCTGGAAATTAACTACCATATGATGAAATCAATTTACCATTCTATGGTTTGAATAATTTTTCATAATGTAATATACTAACTGTGCTTTTTTAATATGGTGACAATATGACAAAAAAGTTTCTAAAATGTGTAAATTATCTAACTACATAAATAGATAAACTGATTGTATCACCTTGCCGCGTTGGTTGACCAATTCATGTTACCATGATCTGAACTAACCATTACTTAGGTAAAGCCTAATTTCCACATCTAACATAGTAGTGGAGCATTTGAAATCATTAATATCTATTTCTGAATCATTAAATGGAGGGTTAGTGAATTCAATGAGTATTTATTTTTCTCCAATCGCTACTTCGGATGAGGATCTATTTAAAAGAATTATTTGATCGTGTAGAGGGATAATGGACTAATGAAATAAAATTTTCAAAAATAGATAATAATAGAAGACTTTTAAACAAGTTCCTATGCTACAAAAATGACTTTTACAACCCATTATTTTTATTAATATTCTGATAAAATCAACCATTATCCTTCCAAAGAAAAAATAAAGGACTCTATAAAATCAAAGATACTCAGATCAAGTTATATTTCATTTCATATATTTTTATGATTTTCTCCTCATATTTCATCTATTCTTTTGATTATTGTTTTATATTTATATATTTATCTATAAAGACATACTATCATATGGTAAACAGACGAATAATTTTTATTCTCTTAAATCCATTGTTTTTTCAAATCAATGATTGTCCAAGAGGTCCTTTGGGACCTGGTATCATTTTCCTCCCACATCTAACTATACAAGAGGCTATGTTCCTAATAAACTTATATACTATTGTTTGTAAAAGCAGATCCCTGTTTTGGATTGGTTTATTCATTAATTTACTTCTTGAAATTAGGCTATTTATTAGTTTAAGGGATTATATCTCAGTTTTATACTAAAGCCCTTGTTTAAATTTTTTTTGTGTTTTTATAGTTTTTTTGTTTTCAAACTAAAAAAAACTCAATTTTCAAAACTATAAAAATACATTATGTTGATATCTAGTAATATTTTATTTTTTATAAATTGTTTGATTAAGTAACTTAATTTCAAAATTTAATGTATTTGAAATATATTTTAACTGATCCTTAAACCAACATCTGATAAATGGTTTAAAAATTTAAATTTATATATTTCTACTATTTTGATTAATTGGGAATTTTTATTAAATTATGGATTTAGTTTTAAAATTACATTTTAAATGGATATTTTATTCGGAACAAAATTACCCCCTCCCCCAAAACCATTCTCATTATTCCAAACATTAGTATGCACTAGATAGTAACCCATAGTTGAATTTGTGCATTTTCTATAAGTATTTCCCTAAATTATGTTTTTTTATAGTGAGTGAAAAGATATTTTTTTAAAGACCAAAAAAAATTCTCCATACTATTTCAGCCAAGGAACATTTATGTATTATTTCATTAGTTCCAAATGTGATTTCCAAGGATTACTATTATGTGTTATGTTTTTATTATGGAATATTTTTCTTGTGAGCTACTTGATTTATCCTTTTATTAAAATTATCAACATTATTAATAGTTTAATAATGATATTTTATGTCATATAGTCATAATTTAACTTACTTATCATCATTTTTTCCATTATCATTCCATTTATGTATCTTTCATAGAAATATTTCTTTAATTATTTTACATATTTTATAAGTATTTAAAGGATATAAAAAATGGGTGGTTTATTTTTAAACTCTATAATTTCTAAATAAACACGTTCGAAACATATTTCTTGGCCTATTTGAATAGTGGTTTTTTCAATTGTTGATTTTTAATAGTGGAATAAGGTCATGCATTGATCCCCTTTTAAAGATATATTTGTTTGAGAAATGAACCATTTATGACTTATTTATTTTCAAATCTATTAAATTTAATGGGAAATATTATATATTCATTATATTAAAAATATAGTTGTTTTTTCCATTATAAAAGTGATGGTATGAATTCTTAGAGGTATCCTTCAAGGAATTGGCTCAAACCCTAATTAATCACTTTGTTTTTTTGTAGTATGAATCAGTTATATAGTTTTATAGGTTTTAAATTATGTAGTGATCATTTTATTTTGTTTATATCTATTTCCAATAAGGTTGTGAAAAGTAATTTCAATGTTTTTTGAGTTTCGTGATGGAATTAGTATCTACACAAAGGGTAATGGAAGCAGTATCCCTTATATTGGTGAGTTGTATAATAGATTTGGATTTTTCATGATAATCACTTACATCAAATGATTGTTTATATTGTATTTTTGGTTTTTAAAAGTGCTCTAACATTGGGAATAAGAATTATCTATAACTATTTGAATGAAAGAGCTAATTGGACAAGCAGATGGAACATAACTAATGACTAGAAAGTGTGTATAATTGTTGTAAATAATCATTAAAAAAGTTCAAATTTGTGAGGTAATCTGGCCATAAGTTGGAAAAAACCATTATTAGATGATCTATATTTAAGGTTGTTGTTTATAATGATAAATATATATTGGGAAAAATTAGGTAGTGGATATTAGATGAAGTCATTTGAAATTTATCAGAATTAATTTTAAGAAGTCCTATAAAAATATTAATGTTAATTTTTGTACCTTTTAAGGATAAAATATATATATCATAATATTCTTAATATTAACCTCAAAAGTTTTCTATGAACACTGCATAAGGTTGTGATAACTAGAGGCCATATGCTAGAGAAGGATTATTTGTATGTTTTGGACAAGAAAAGAAAAAATTTGAGACTTGTCCCAATAAAGTTCAGACATGTCACTATAAGGTTGATTTTTATGCCTCTTTTGGTTCACACAATTTGAAAGGTACCATCATATGATATATATATATATATATATATATATAACTACAAAAGGAACATATAATCTTGTTAGGTTATTAGTAATTACCCTATGTTCTATGAGAAATGAAATTCATTTGGTACAATTGAAGCACTCCATAGTTCATATTAGTTTTTATCCTTTTATGGAGTATTTATTTTGAAAATATTCTTTACTATCCCCAAATCAAAAATAAACAACAATAGTGATTAATTTATAAATTCTAGATTTAAATAGGGAATCTTGGAATTCCTTTATTAAATAAATGATGGGTTATAAAATGAGGAAAACTATATTACAATATATCACTGAAAAACAAAATACCACATGGATTACATGTCTTTCAATATGATATGAAATGATAATACCATCACAATATGAAGGAAGAAAAAATGTTAGGATGAATCTAAATTAGTAACTATAACTATGAATAATAGGGGGGAATAAATAATAAAGACCATAAAATATCAATGTCAAAGTATTCATATTTATTATAATTAATGAGAATTTTTGTTCAAAAAAATTTTAGGAAATTAATTTAGGCAATTGAAAATATTTGAATAATTTTCATTACAATGAGAAAATATAAGTTGTCAGACTTTGGACATTTACATTAAAAAGGGAGGATTGACCATTGGTAGTATCTGTTAGAGTGGGATTGTCCCAATTATTTTTAATTAAATAGTTAAATTATTTAAAACATTAGTGATATGAAAAACACTACATTATACACATTTTTATAGTAGTTTTGTATTAATGTACTCATATTAAAAATCATTATTATATCTATAACCTAATTGTGTTACTGAAAATATAGTGATTTCATAAATGTAATAATATAATTACTTATTTCATAGAAAAATTATTTAATACTAATTAATTCATATGTTATGATATAAAAATTATTAATGAAATTCACAATAAAATGCAAATATATATGTAAACAAAAAAAATTAAACAAATAAACATAAACAAATTAATATTTCAAATAATAATTCTAAAATTCGATTAAAAAATAATATTATAAATATAATAAATGTTTTTGAAAAATGAAAATTATGAAAAGTAGATTTAAATACATTTATAAAGAGTTTATAAAAATGTAATATAAAAAGTATTAGGAAATATAAATATAAAGTTAAATATATAATTATTTGAAAAATAAAAATAGTATGTTTCATTATTTTTATGAATATATAGATAAGTAATTAAAGTATAGATTAGATATAAAAAAAGGTGTTAGGAAAATTTCCCAGCATGGTTACCCCTGGAAAACATGTAGGGTGTAGATTAGGCTGCTCGGAAAAATAGCAGAAGTATAGAAAGGTATTTAGGGTGCACTTATAGGGAGAAGTCATGTGTTCCAGTAGGTCTGCATTGGGTGGTGTGGTAGACATGGTGAGTGTGTGGTGTGTAAATCCTTGATATGACTCTGAAACATGAAACAAGACTATAAGGGGGAAGGATGTATATTTAATAATTTCCAAGTGATGTATCAAATTTATGTGGGATTTTAAATTCATGGAATTTCAGTACCTCTTTAAAAAAAATGTAATGAAATATTGTTAATATATCTAATCAATATAAGCCTTCTGATCAAATCGATTAGTAATCATCATTATTTTTTTCATGTAATAACACCTGAAATGTAGGAGGCATCCATCGAGATCAAACTGGGCTCGTGACATAGTGGAGATCATTCTACTACGTTTGATGGATAAGATAAATAAACACAGCAATGTTTTTGAATGTATTATATAATAATATTTAATCTATAAAACAATATTTCTTAATATTCAACTCAAATTATTCCTATGTTGTTTTTTGTTTGTTATTAGGATTGATTGTAGAGGGGGGGACATGCTTGGAGGTCCTAAAACACAAGAAAAATAAAGAGAATCTCTTCACCTTCCACCTAGAAAAACTATTTCAATGCATTACTAAATTATATATATATATATATATATATATTTGTGAATAATTAATGGTGAGATAGCAAAAAAATGTTTCTAGGTTATACGAGTAATGTGTAAATTAATTTCCAAACCATGAAGGCCAGGAATGTAATGGAGTTCAAAATAGTGATAAGTGAAATGGATTATGTTTAAGGGTATTTTTATCCCTATTTTTCACACCACAACGAGACACTACTCTTTTATTTTAATTATTTTAATCATCCTTGGTATTATTTTAATTTTTTTTTGATCGAGTTGAGTTTGAATTGGAGTTTTTTATTTCTATTTGGAAATGGACATTTTGGGCTTCGTTATATCTGGCATGCAGGAATAGAACAGTTTGGGAACCATACGGCTTCACCCAGGTAACTGTGAGGTCTACCATGTTTTCAAAATAAATAAAATGAAATGAAATAAATGAAATTAAACTAAAATAATTCCTTAAATAATAATAATAATATTATTATTATTATTTTGATTATTATTATAATTGTTATTATTATTATTATTATATTTATTTTTATTATCATTTTGTTTTTTATTATTATTATGTTTATTATTCTTATTATTATATTATCATTAGGTTTCATTTCTTCCTCCACTCCTCTATGTCCCCCCCCCCCTCCACACATTTATCCCCATATCCATATCTCACACTAGCCCTTCCTCCCTCTCCCCCCTCTATACAACCCACCACCAGTGAGCCTCCCTCCGGCGAGCACCCCCACATATACCCCACTCTCTGTGGCTGAGAACTACCTAAGGCACGCCCCTCCCTGGGTTTCTGATTTTCCACACACTCGACCCACTCATCAATGCCTCACCTGAAATTCAATTTATACTAGATTTCCTCAAATTTCATGGCTAACTCTTTGTGACAATTCTCTTCCTTCCTTCCTCTACCTCTTTTGGTCATTTTTCATTCTTCTATTTACCCTATTTTAATTTGGTCGAACACCCTAGGGTTAGGGTTGATTTTTTTTTCAATTATATTTTTTTCTAGTGTATTCAAATGTTCTCTCGGGGGTCATTCATGTGTGTTATGACAACTTTTTCCAAAAGTTAACCCGTTCCCTTCGATTTTGTCCCCCCACCAACACTTTCAGGGAATTTTTCCTTCTATTCTTCTTTGTATCTTAGTTTATATTTGGGTTTTTGGTAATTTATTAGTCTCTGGTATTGAATTTCAGTTGTATTGGATTGTTATGTTTTTTATGGTTCACTATCACCATCAATGGTAATGATTGGAATCCACTATTTAGTTTTTTCTAGTTTATTTTGGGTCCTTTGGATGATTTAGGATGCCTTGTGAATTCTTGTAGTGATTTTTGGTCATCCTTGAGGAGGTTTCTTATTGTTTTTGCCTAAGGAGACTCATCTACCTGTTCATAGGTATGTATATAAAAATATAGGATGGTATTTGAGTTCCCATGTTACATGTATGATCATCCATGGCAGTGAATATACATGTTTATGGCTAGGTGTTCCCATGTCTATATATGAAAATGCATACATATGTGAGTGATGACTATTATATAAATATAAGCCTATATTAGAGGATCCCCTTACACATGTTCATGGCCATGTGGGTGGGTTCATAAGAACTAGGTGTCCTTTTATTTATGTAAAAGTACCCTTTTAAAGTGGGGGTGAAATAACTTCTAGTTAGAATGCACTAATAGTTAATAGTTTGAATTGGTTCCACCTGAAGATGGGTACCCTATGCCTATGCCTTTAAATTTAATTCATAAATTTATTAAGTTCTTTAAAAAGGGTTTTTATTGTTATATATTATGTGCATGCTATGAAAATTTATAGTGATGCATGATGTTTGACTTTACTTTTTTAATGTTCTCTTTAAGTGTTAACATGTGTATTTATCATTAATATGTGATCAAAAGATTGATTTAGAATCCTCATAATTTTAAATTCATAAAAGTAGTTTCTAAACTGGTTTGGGGTGTGTGGAGGCTATTTCCAAAAATGTTTTGTATGTATATTATTTTTGAATTTTGATTTAAATGAATATGGATTCTTGTGTGATTTCAAAAAGTAGAAATTCAATTATTTGGATCGCTCTTTCAGTAAGTGTGGTTATGTGTTTGGGGGTGACCCATGAGGTCACATGAGGTATGTTTTTTTAGTTTATTAATTTTCCTTATGCATGTTTGTTAAGTTTATTTTCTTTTATTAATCTTCCCTTTCTAGGATAAATAATTTCCAACTGCTTCATTTTGATTCCAGGCATTAGTTTCTAGCATTTGAGGATCGGGAACTCCCTTCAAGCCTTTTCGTGAGCCAACTCAGGTGACTGGTTTGAGGTTGACTTGAGTTAGTTTAGGACATTATTTCTCTATCACTATGATAAATTATTATTCTAGTTTATAAATATATGTTTAATATATAAAGTAATCCATTCTCATTCAGGTATAAATGAAATTTCATTTCACTAATTTTTAATCCAAAGGAGTGAATATTCTTCTTTATCCACAATTTATAGTAGATATATAAAGAGAAAGTGCATATAGATAAAAGGTGTGTTTAGTGGTCTCCCTTTCAGGAGGAGGATATTCTAAGGATAATTGGGTAAAAGTAATTTTGGTAATTATGTTCTGGATAAATATTTTTATTAAAATTTCCAATAATTCATTTAACGTTCGGTTCTATATAATATTTCTAGTTTTCAAACAGGTTTTAATGAATATTTTAATTATCAATTTACATTTACGATTTTTTTTAAATATTTTTGTGTATTAATTATTTTAAAACCCCTATATATGGGAAATTATTTTATTTCAAAATAATTCATTGAAAGGGGTATTATTTTAAAAATGTTGCATAGAAGATTATTTAAGAAAATTAAATCTTACCACCTTATGTGTAACTTCCTGACATTTTAAGAAATAAATTCTTTCAACTATAATTTAATTTTTTTATAAATTGAGTTATGTGGAATGAATTGATTATATTTCTTTATAATCGTCACCAATTTTATCTTTCACTTCATTCAATATCACATTTTATTGATAATGTTTGCTATTTGTAAGATCGTGTTTTATGAAACAACAATATAATATTAATATTTAATATGATAGTTATCACATTATAATTGTAATGGAAGGAATGAATATTATTAAATGAATTATGAAAATATTTTTAAATAAATATATATATTTATTAATTTGGTGAATAATTAAATATAATTAAAAATAAAAAACCAATTGAATATAAAAGATATGTTTTCCTGAAAACCTACTTTTTTACCATAAATGAGTTTTATCATAATAAATTTTATTAATCACTATTAATGAATTATATTAATAAACTTTATATGTTACATATTCAATAAAATGTTTTTAAATACATCTAATATGTTTTATCTGCATAAAATAAGAACAAATTTAATTTTAGGCATAACAAACAATATTTTTTCCAAAAGGTTGTTTTGTTGATTTATAAAAGAAAATTTTTTTTTAAAATAAAATTTTGAAAAATGTATATATTTTATTAATGTTATTTTTTATTAAACTTATTATTTTAAATTTAAATTTAAAAAATCTCTTAGGGTGAATTTTTGGTAATTTTTTAAAACATTCATTTTATGATAATAGTAAAAAATACTAGATTTTAATGGAAAAAAGACTTTCCATCTAAATAATTTAAAATGAAAAATTTTGTTTTGAATTGTTTTTAAAGTTAAATTAGATAAATTATAAATAAATTTGTCAATTTTTCATCATCATAATCATTTTATATTTATTTTGGATAAAAACATTGTAAAGGTTTTGACATTGAAAATCAGCTTTCTTATTCCTTTTGTGGGATTAATTTTAAATTAAAATTTTACACTTCTATGAATTGAATTATAGAACATGTATTATATTTTTTTTAATTAGGATAATTCGTAATTTCAATTATATTCATCTTATTTTTTCACCAAAAATATTATTGAAACAAATTAAAATTAATTATCATGATTAGTTTAAAAAATAAGAAAACATAGTGTTTAAACATTAATCATAAGGGGACAAATAACATCGAAACATGTCAAAGACCCATTTTATTTCCATATTTATACCTTTTTACATATTTTATTAAAAATGATTCATTATTGGAGCTACATGATAAAAGGGATAACTCCCAACAGTTCATGATTATTTGTATTTTAATGAATGTCATTCTTCCCCAATTATGAAAGGGAATACACTATCCCTCATTCTACACAAGTTTCAAGCATTTTGTATAGTTACCTAAGCCTTTTATATAAAATATTTCATGATTTTAAGCATAATTAATCATTAGATTTGAAGCCAAAGATTGTTAAGTCTAGTGTCTTAGAGGACTAGGTACATATAACATAAAAAATATGGATAAAAAACTTCTTTATTTTATCACCATAAAGATCCTCTAACTTCCTTTGAGCCCTTACATCTACATAGGGTACCCTGGGTAACACAAGAACAAAGGTATTAGCTAAAAATTTCCTTAAAGAAATGAACATAAGGATACATCTCAAGCATATGAATTAAGAGGTATGACATAATGATATCCAGAGCATGAAACTTAAAAAATAATTTAGTATAAACATGTGATCATATAAAAATGGAATCATATAAATGTGGAAAAATCATAAAAAATTTCTTTAGTGTGGGTCAAGGCTAACTACTCATCCTGTTTCCCATTTTAGTACGGTCAAGGCTAATTGCCAATCTTGTTTCACATCGCATCTAATGAGACTTATCCTTACCCAATGTATTGGAGTGCTATCTGGGTGCACCCATCTCAACATTTTCATGAATATTATTTCCACATAAATATTATAACCACATAAATCTTCTTTCCATATGATTAATCATACATAATCAATTGTTCATACACTTAAGGTTACCCATGGAGAGAATTGGGTACTATAATCATGACATAAAGCATAACCAATGAGTGTATCATAAAATTGTCCATAAAATAAGGGGATTAGAACATACATGGACGTTCATAAGGTAATTTAGGCATAAAACATGGTAGGTGGTAAAAATAGAAGTGAAATCATATAAGAAATGTATTTGAGAGATATTATCATTAAAACATTTTTGTGCGATTTTAAGGAAAATACTATAGAGCTTTTAAAATAGTAAAGAACACTTTCTTTTATATCAAAACAGATTTGAACCAAGAAGGTTTTAATAATGAAAATACTGAATTTACAAAGACAATGTTGTTTTAAAATATAAGATAGAGTGCACTTGAATTTGGGTAAAATTTTGGGAAGTTCCTTTAAAACTAGTGTGCTTATTAAGAAGTATCGAAAAGAGATCCACTTCAAAGAATGTATTTCCCTAAAATATATTGAGTGATGGATCCTAGAACATGAGTTCTGAGCATATAAACATAATATTGAATCTCTACATAATAATAAAAAGACAACTATATTTTTGGTAAAAATAAATATGGAGCAACCCGAAGGAATAAAGGAAGTTCAGGTCGAATCCATTATGGTTTATCAATATGGTATCGGGTGTAATTAAGAAGGATTGATGGGAGATATAAGGGGTCTCTCATCAATATTAAAACATTAGGTCAGTATGGGTAAGGTTTATAAACATACCCCATCACATGGTATTACACAAAAAGGCATAGCATAGAGAACATTCTTGATTAAGAGTGAAAGGGGGAGGATACCTTACCTTAAAACCATTGGTGTTCTCCACTTGTTATTAATGACATGAATAAAAAAAATAGTCTTATTAATTAATAATTCCATAACCTTTTCTCTATTAAATTCATTTATTATAACCCTTTTTAGTTCATTCAAATGTTTTTTGATTAGTTACAAGGTTCAATTTAATTGTTCGGGCTCGTTTGTTAAATTGGCTTTAAATGATTGGTTCACTTATATTCAAGTTTGGATTATATGAAAGATGAAAGTGGTTGTCCAAAATTGAAGTTATATTATTTATTTCGTATCCAAAAGTTTACATGGTTATAATTTTAAATAGGTTACTTAGAGTGAAGTCAAATTATTATATATATAACCATGGTGATAACCGTTTTTGTTAATCGGTGGATTTGATTACAAAGAATGTGTTTTTATTTATAACCTAATTACATTTGTACAAAGGATTTCAGAACCAAAAATAGGATATATTAAATACATAATAATATGTTTCAATAATAACACAAAGAGTTTCATGACCAGAACTAATGATAATAATAGAAATTGATAAATTGTTGTCCTTGAATGTGCTAAATTAGCACATCACAAACAGTGCTTTCATTTCATTCAAATAAATGGGTGGGGAAAGGAGAGAAGATATTGAAATATACCACTATCATGAAGACATTATAGTACATGTATGTTATTGGATTTATCATACTATTATGGTGAAGGGAGGTGAGGAATGAAATAAAAAAGAAAAGAACTTAAAAGAAAAGAAGAAATTGGGAAGTGGAATTTACCTCTTTAGACTTCCTCCTCTGAGAACCTCATAAGGGAATAGGTTTTGGTATTTTGATGAGGATGAAAGCTTTTGGACATGATGGAGGACCTTGTGGGAGATTTGGGTAGAATAATGGAATGGAACAAGTCTTGAGAGGATTGGAGAGAAGAGGGGTAAGGGGGGTTTTAAAGTGGAGGAGAGGAGGGATTTAATAATATTATAATAATTAATTTTTTATTTCTTCCCAAGATAAGGAATAGTAAATATTTCATGACCAAGAATAGTGATTTTATCATGTTATCCCGAACCAAGTGGGATTACATCAGCAAAACATCCTCGATGACTCAATTAATCCATTATTTGGCATTTATTGTGAATTATTGGATTCTATTGTTTATAAAAAATTCAAGTATTTTAGAAAAATACAAAAAATTCTCCCTAGCCATTTTTTGACATATAGAATCCAAAAATGAAGTCCATTTTTTCAAAAATAATTTTCTAAATATGATTATTTTAATATTTAACTAAAATAATAATTTATTATCCAAACCAGTTTTAAAACATTCATTAACTTATTCTAAAATATAGGTATATCATACTTCCAAATTGAATATTATTTTTATACCACCATAGGTGAGGTTACTATTCATTAGGGTATATCACTATTCATAAGGGTATGTTACAATTCATTAGTGTAGGTTACTATTCACCAAAAATTATGTTTCCCTTATCAGACTCCAAATAACTTACTGATTACTACCATGTATGCCGGATTTTCAAAATTTCAAACACAGAAGTGACAAACTTACGTTTAAAGGTCACTTAGCACTTTTTAGTTCATTATATTGTGTTTTCATGTGATTTAAGACATACTTATGAGAAGGGAATTTTCATTGAAAAATATTGGGTCATTATATTCTTCCCCTCTTATGAAATTTCTCCCTCAAAATTTCGATTTACATTCTAAGCCAAAAATAGTTGTGGGTAATTTTCCTTCATTGATTCCTCCATTTCCCATGTTTCTTCTTTGTATATATGGTTTCTCCATAGTACCTTGACTATATGAGTAGTCTTTTGTGTATAACTTTGTCTCTACGATCCATGATCTTCACTGGCTGCTCCTCGTAAGAGAGATCATCCTCCAACTATACCACCTCTGAAGAGAGTACATGTGAAGGGTCTGGTATGTACTTCCTTAATAGGGATACATAATAGACATCATGTACTTTCAATATGGTAGGTGGAAGTGCCAATCTATAGGCCACAACTCTAACTCGATCAAGGATCTCGAAGGGGCCGATGTACCTGGGACTTAACTTCCCTTTCCTCCCAAACCACATGACCTTCTTCCATGGGGATATATGTAGAAATACGATGTCTCCAAATTTGATCTCAAGGCTGCATCGATGGTTATCTGCATAACTCTTCTTTCGACTTTGGGATACCTTGATATGTTGCTAACTGGTTTTCACCTTCTCCACTATTTCTTCGACCGTTTCAAGTCCTAGAATCTTACGCTCACTGACTAGATCCCAACATGTCAGTGTTATACACCTTATCCCATAAAGGGATTTATATGGTGCCATTCAGATGCTCGGGTGGAAACTATTTTTGTAGGATAATTGAACCAGTGGAAGATGTTGGTCCCATCCTCCTTGGAATTCCATTGAACACGCTCTCAACATGTCTTCCAATGTCTGAATAGTTCACTCAGATTGGCCATCAGTTTGAGGATGATAGGTCGTACTGATGTTGAGTTCAATGCTCAGAGCATGCTGGAGACTTTTCCAGAATGTTGAGGTGAATCACAGATCATGATCAGATACAATATATAGTGGTACTCCATGCAGCCTTACCACTTCTTTGATGTAAATCCATTCAAGTTGATCCAATGAGAAGTCCTCTCAAACCGCGATAAATTGATCTATCTTCCTAAGATGATACACAATGGACCATATAGCATTATTTTCTCTAGATGTCTTTGGATGTCCAGTGACAAAGTCCATGTTAATGTTCTCCAGCTTCCATGCTGGTATGGGTAGTGGTTGCATCATCCCCTTAGACTTTTGTCTCTCAGCCTTCACTTGCTGACATACGAGGCACTTGGATGTAAATTCAGCATCTCTCTTTTCATATTGTCCCACCAAATGTTTTCTCAGAGATCTCGATACATCTTTGTACTCCCTGAGAGGATAGAGAAGGTCGAGCTATATGCATCATTCAATAGATCATTCTTTATATCTAGATCATATGGTACTCAAAATTGTGTCCCAAATCTTACAACTCCTTCCTCATCAGTTTTGAAAACGGGGTATTTCCCATTTTTAACAACTTCCTCCCTTTTCTGAATTTCCTCAACCTTTCTTGATCATCCTTTATTATCTCTAAGAGGGATGGTTGACCAATCCTTTGAGAAAGGATTGACTATGTTCCTCGCTTAACGATTACCATGTCTATCCTTTCCAAATCTATGAAGATCGGATCTTTTTCAATTCCCATCATTGATAAAGATGTAGGGTCCTTTCTACTTAGAGCATCTGCCACCTTGTTTGCCTTACCTGGATGGTAGTGGATTGAGCAGTCATAATCCTTGATGAGCTCTATCCATCTTCACCAGTGCATATTATTCTCTTTCTATGTGAATATATATTTGAGACTCTTCTAGTCAGTATATATCTCACATTTTTTCCATAGAGATAATGCCGCTAGATTTTCAACGCAAAATCACAACCGCCAACTCCAGATCATGCATAAGATAGTTTTTCTCAAGGATTTTTAGTTTCTTTGAGGCATAGGATATAAATTTATCATTTTTCATTAGCACACATCCTAATCCTTTCTTAGAATCATCACTATACACCACAAAGAGTTCACCAATTGAAGGAAGTGCGATTATCAGCGCAGTGATAAGCCTATTTTTCCACTCCTTGAAACAGTATTTACATTCTTGTGTCCTGACGAACTTTACTGCCTTCCATTCTAGCTTGGTCACTGGGTTTGACCATCAAGAAATTTTCATCACGAATCGTCGATAATACCCAGCTATATCTAAAAATACGTGGATCTCCGTTACAGAAGTTGGCCTCAGCTACTCTTCAATTTCCTTCATCATGGAAGGGTCCACAGATATCCCTTTCCCGGTGATAACATGCCCCAAGAATGTTACTTCCTCCATCCAAATATCACATTTACTATACTTTTCATACAACTTCTCCCATCTCAATGTCTTTAACACAGTTTCTAAATGCTCCTAATGTTCCTCCTTTCTCTTAGAGTATATCTGAATATCATCAATAAAGGCCACCAAAAATTTTTCAAGGTAATCTCTAATGACTCTATTCATTAAATCCATGAAAATTTTTGGAGCACTGGTGAATCCGAAGGGCATCACTATGAACTCATAGTGTCTATACCTCGTTAAAAAGGCAGTATTTGGAATATCATCATTCCTCACCTTTAGTTGGTGATATCCCAAACGAAGTTCCACCTTAGAGAAATAATTGTCCCCATGAAGCTGACCGAACAAGTCATCTATCCATGGAAGGGGATGCTTGTTCTTTATAGTGATTTTATTAAGCTTGCGATAATCAATGCAGAGGAACATTTATCCATCCTTTTTCTTGAAGAAGAGGACTAGAGCACCCCACGGTGAAGCACTCAGGTATATAAAACCCTTCTCCATATTCTCCTGTAACTGGTTCTTCAGCTCTTCTAGCTCTACAGTGTCCATTTTGTAAATTTTCTTTGAGATTGGAATATATCCAGGGATAAGTTCAATTGAGAACTCAACCTCTCAGTCAAGAGTAAGACCATGAAACACTTCAGGTTATACATCAGTGTAATCCCTCATGATGGGAAAGTCTTTAAAAATGATTATATCCTTTATCCCGATCATTTGACTGTGATATTCTTGCTCACAAGGAAGAAATATCCAAACTTGAGATGAAGATTCTAAAGGAGACTCATCTTCCTCCTTACACTTGTAAAGAATCATAGGATGCTTCAGGATGTGAAAAGTGATCTTCCTTTCCCGACAATTGATGTTGGCCTTATACAAAGATAGCCAATCCATGCCCAAGATAGCGTCGAACTACACTAAAGGAAGTATGACAAGATTTTCTGGGAGGTTCTATCCACAAACATTAACCAGGGAGGAGTTATAAACCATGGATGCAATAATTTCCCCATTTTGTATTTTCACAGATAACTTTTCCATCAAATTTTGAGGTGGTTTTGGAATAGTTCTACTAAACTTGCAAGATATGAAAGAATGTGTAGAACTAGAATCAAATAGTACATTATCTATTCTTGAATGAATAACAACTGTACTTTTCACCACATCATTTTCCATATACACCATAGTAGCAGTGATAGCATAATCCCTTCCTTGTTTCCCTGGAGGTTGTTGCTAATTGCCTCTGAAAACCCATAGCTTCAGGCAATTGTTCTCATAATGCCCAAGCTCCTTGCAGTTATAACACTGCACTGCATGCTGCGTATTGATCTGAACCTTCCATTCTACTTCAACATTAGTGGTATTTTTCATTTCCCTTCTGTAGTTCTTGTCCAGATAACCAAACATTCCACATTTGAAGCAATTCTTGGTTCCGTTGAGACAGTCACCAGGATGATTCTTCCCACAATTATGGAAAAGAGGAAAGTGAGGCTTCTTTCCATCATGGGATTTGTTTGATGAACCACCCATTTTGTTCTCCATTTTCCGCTTCTTATCACTAGGACCATTAGACTACTGAGGGTCTCCAATCTCCATTTCAACCTTGAGGGCACAACGAACAATCTTCTCATAGCTGTCAAAGTCTTGAATCGCCAACACTTTTCAAAGACTAGGCATTAATCTGCTAAAGAAGCAATCCACCTTTCTTTTGGTGTTCATGACAAAGACAGTGACATACCTTGCAATCCTTATAAAGTTTGCTTCATATTCCCCGATAGACTCGTCTTCATTCTTCTTGAGTCCAAGGAACTCTCATTCCATATTTATATGGAGGGTTTGAGGAAAATATTTGTTGAAAACATCCTCTTGAATTCCTCCCATTCTATGGAATCAAATTCCTCTTGGGACATTTTATTCTTGATCAGTGTCCATCACTGATCAGCTTCCCCATCAAAACGATAGACTACCAGTACAACATTCTCTTCTTCAGAGCACTAGAGTACAGAGAAAATCTTTTCGATGGAGTTAATCAATTGTTTTACGATGAGGGGATCAGAAGGCCCACTAAACATGGGAGGCCTTTGCCACTTTAAGTATTCTATGGAAACTTGATCTTTCCATGGAGGAGGGGGATGTTCCACATGATTCAATTTATTATTCATAACTCGAGCAAGATGAGAAAGTATTTCCATGATGTTTCAAGCACCCGCTTCTTTCACATCAGGCATGTCATTAGGGAAATCCTTACATTGCCTATTACATTGGTTTTTGGAACGAGTTCTTCTATTTCCCGCCAATAACTATGAAAAAGAATGTATAATTAGAGGTCTTTAATACATAGCTATTGAGCATAAAAAAATTGACCATAAAAGTATAAACTTATAAAGAAGAAGTATATCCTGACTTGTGATTCCTTAGGTTTATATCTATGTTATCCTCAATCTATTTCTTAACTTATATTCTTATGTGCCTCTTTTTTCCCTTAATAATGGTTTTCACTAAGCTCATGAATCTACCAATGAATGTCCCCTGGGAGTTTCGTAACCAAGAGTGCAGAAAGGCATGTTATCATGAACTAGTTCCCTTTCGAGTCTAGCTCAAAGCGGTGATTTCGGGTTTTCCCCTAGATACATTTGTTCCAGAGCCGCCTTTACCTGCTCGTATCCATACCAGGATGTATTTTCTCTATAAACCACATACTCTATGCTCAACAAAATTTATGAATTTTTTCTTTTACTTACTCTCTTCCTTAAGGTTCTCACTAAGGTTCTCTATTCCTAATCTCAAAAAATAACTAGACCATCCTATGATACCAACTATAGAAATACGAGCCTTTTACATAAAACATTTCATGATTTTAAGCATAATTAATCTTCAGAGTACAAGCCAAGGATCGTTAAGTCAAGTTTCTAGGAAGACTAGATACATCAAACATAAAATATAGGGCTAGAAACATATTTATTTAATCTCCATAAAGAGCTTATAACTTCCTTTGAGCCCTTACATCTACATAGGGTGCCCTGGGGAACACATGAATAAATGGATGAGCAAAAAATCCTAGTAATCGAATGAACATAAGGATACATCTCAAGCACATGAGTTAGGAGGCATGACATAATGATATCCAAAGCATGAAACATATAAAATAATTTAGAATAAGCATAGTATCATATAAACATGGAATCATATAAATGTGGCAGAATTATAAAACATTTCTTTAGTATGGTTCAAGGCTAACCGCCAGTCCCATTTCCCATTTCAGTATGGGTCAACGCTAACTACCAATCCCGTTTCACATCGCATCTCATGAGACTTATCCTTACCCAATGCATTAGAGCGCTATCTGGGCGCACCCATCACAAAATTTTCATGAATATTCTTTCCGAATAAATATTCTTAACACATAAATATGTCTCCACATTAGTAATCATACATAATCAATTTTCCATACACATAAGGTTACCCATGGAGAGAATTGGGTATCGCAATAATGACATAAAGCATAACCAATGAGTGTATCCTGAAAGTGTCCATGAAAGAAAGGGATTATAACATACATGGAAGTTCATAAGGTAATTTAGACATAGAACATGGTTGGTGGTAACAAATAGAAGAGACATCACATAAGAAATGTATTTGAGAGACATTAGCATTAAACCATTTTTGTGCGGTTTTAAAGAAAATACTATAGAGATTTTAAAATAGTAAAGAACACATTCTTTTATATAAAACCATATTTGTACCAATAAGGTTTTCATAATCAAAATAATGAATTTAAAAATACAATTATTCATTAAAATATAAGATAGAGTGCACTTCAAATTGGGTAAAAGTTTGGGAAGTTCCTTTTAAACGAGTGTGCTTATTGGGATATATAGAGGGGAGATTCACTTTAAATCATGTATGTCCCTGAAAGAGAATGAGATATGGATCTTAGAACATGAGTTTGGAGAATGAAAACAAAATGGTAAAGTCTACATAAAATGAAAACACAACTATATTTTGGTAAAAATAATGATAGAGCAACCTGAAGGAATAAAGGATGTTCAGGTGGAATCTGTTATGGTTTATCAGAATGGTATCACGTGTAAATAAGAGGGCTTGATGAGTGAAATAAGAGGATTTTCATCACTTATAAAAAATTAGGTCATTATGGGGAATGTGTATAAACATATTACATCACATTGTATTACACAAAAAGGCATAGCATAGAGTACAATCTTGATAAAAAGTGAAAATGGGAGGATCCCTTACCTTAAATCCTTTAGTGTTATCCACTTGTTATTAACGACCTGAATATACAAATTAGGATTATTAATTAATAATTCCAGAACCTCTTCTATATTCCATTTATTTATTATATCCCTTTTTAGTTCATTCAAATCCTTTTTAATTAGTTACAAGGATCAATTTAAGTTTTTAGGCTCATTGGTTTACTTAGATTTAAAAGATCATTTCACTTATATTCAAGCTTGGATTATATGCAAGATGAATGTGGTTGTCCAGAATTGAAGTTATATTATTTATTTAATACCCATAAGATTAAATGTTTTTAATTTTAATTAGGTTACATAGAGTGATGTCGAATTATTATATATATAACCATACTTATAACTGTTTTTGTTAATCGGTGGATTTGATTACAAAGAATGTCTTTTACTTTATAACTTTATTCCATTTGTACAAAAGGATTACAGAACCAAAAATAGGATATATTACATATATAATAATATAGTACAACCATAACACAAATGGTTTCATTACCATAAGTAAATATAAAAATTGAAATTTATAAAATGTTGTCCTTGAATATTCTAAATTAGCGCATCTCAAACGGTGCTTTAATTTATTTTAAATAAAAGGGTGGAGAATGGAGATAAGATAATTAAATATACCACTAGAATGAAGATATTATAGTACATATATGTTACTAGATTTATCATACTATTATGGTGAAGGTAGGTGAGGAAAGAAATTAAAAGAAAAGAACTTAAATGAAAAGAAGAAATTGGGATGAGGAATTTAACACTTGAGACTTCCTCCTCTGAAAACATTTTAAGGGAAGAGGTTTTGGTATTTTGAGTAGGCTGAGAGATTTTGGACGTGGTGGAGGACCATGTGGAGAGATTTGGGTAGAATAATGGCAAGGAACATGGATTGAGAGGATTGGAGAGGATAGGGAGTGAAGGGTATTTTATAGTGGAGGGGAGGAAGGATTTTATAATATTATAATCATTAATTTATTATTTCTTCCCAAGACAATTAATAGTAAGTATTCCATGACCAAGAATAGTGACTTATCATGTGATCCCAAACCAAGTGGGCTTACATTAGTAGAACATCATCGATGACTCAATTAATCCATTGTTTATCATTTACTGTGAATTATCGTATTCTACTATTCATAAAAAAATTCAAGTATTTTAGAGAAAACCCAAAAATTCACCCTAGCCATTTTTAGACTTGTAGAATCAAAAAATGAAGTCCATTTTTCAAAAATTATTTTCAAAAAATTATTTTTTTATATTTAGTTAAAATAATAATTTATTATAAAAACCAGTTTTAAAACATTCATTGATATATTCTAAAATATAGGTATATTGTACTTTCAACTTTAATATTATTTTTATACCACCATATGTGAGGTTACTATTCATTAAGGTATATCACTATCCATAAGGGTATGTTATTATTTATTAGTTTGGGTTATTATTCACCAAAAATTATGTTTTCCTTATCAGACTCCATATAACATACTGATTACAACCGTGTATGCCGGATTTTCAAAATTCCAAACACAGAAGTGAAAAACAGACGATTAAAGGTCACTTATCCCTTTGTAGTTCATTATATTGTGTTTTCTTGGGATTTTATGACATACTTATGAGAAGGTAATTTTCATTGAAAAACATTGGGTCGTTACATTTTAGATCCTCAAAACCTGGACCAAATAAACTCATAACATACCTCCCCTAATTATAAAATATTTTCTTAAATAAAAATAGAACCATCAAGGGATTTTTGTAGAAACCAAAAATAGTTACATGAAAAAGAGGTAATGTTCATCAATGATCACGTTTGATTTATTTTTTTATCCTCAACATAAATTATTCTTTTAAAATGATTATATAAAAACCATAGTGTCCTAAATATACTAATATTTTTTATGAAACATTTATTTCCTACACCCACAAAAACTTCCATAAATGGGTTATTAAATCCTCATTCATGTGTATGGTGGACAACCACGTCACGAAATGATGCCATTCATTTTTCCTTTACCACATCTCATGGTTGAGAATTGTAATAAAAATGATATTTAAATATGATATTTCTTATTTTTATAACATAATAATACCTCTTTATTTTTTATAACATATACCCTCTTTTTTACATTTCATAGAATAGGGGATATAATAACATAACTAGTGTGTACAGCGGACTATCGCCTCGCAACGCGATGTGAAACTTTTTTCACTAAATTTTTACATGGAAGGTAATAAGGGTAACTGTAGTGAATATATATGATATAAACTAAAAAATTGTGATGTTAATGTCATAATAATATTAATTTAAATATAATATATCATTTTCTTCTTACAATTTAACTCACTAAAAAAATTATAATATCATTCATGGACGGGATGACTATCGCATCCTCAAAGCGATGTGACTATTCTTTCTTAATACCCACAACACATTAATGTTATATATAATTATATATAATGAATATTATAGTATTTATGGTATAATTATAGTTCTTTAAAAATAAATTTTACCTAACTTTTTTCTATAATGGTCATTGAAAAAATGGAAATGTTACTCATTCATACGTATAAACTATTGTCTCCATGACCGTAATGTTGTTTCATTTTTCCAAAAGACCATTAATAATTGGTATTAAATGTATAATTTATGTATAAATTTGAAAATTATTTCATTATTATTATTCTAGAGATGTTTAAATAATTACCTCATTGACCTTAGTGGACCTATCAGAGTCAGTTTTGACACATAAGATGAATATGGAAAAAAATATGACTAAATCATAATTGATTATGTAAATAACATTTTTATTATTGAAATAAAAGTAATAATAATCATATAAAATTTTCTCCATAATTTAAATAATTAACATAAGTTTATTATTATGAATGATAAGGAACATATGTGATGAATCAGACACAACGTAAGCATTATTTCCTATATCACGTTTTTTAGATACATGTCATATTCACCACTTATATTTTTTTGTGGTTTATATAATGAAAATTAACATATTTTATAATTACTATAACAAAGTTTATGTTTAAATACATTTACATTTTATTATATATATTTCATGGGGTTTCAAGTATCGAAGATACCGAAGCGGTGATTGATTTTTGTCACAATTTACCTTCCTTGAGACTTATGTCATATTATACACCCATATTATTTTATGAGGGGTGTATACATATATATTTTCATTTAATATCAAGAATTTATTTATTATAATTTTATTTTAGGTTTCTCTTAATTTAATACTTTTATGTGGATCATGATTCAATGTTACCAATGTGGTAAGTCTTTTGTTACAATCTCGTCATTTTCCATGATTATGGATAATTATGTCTCTAATGTTAAATATTATAATTATAATGAAATATCATATCCTAGGTTTATTCATGATATTTTTAATTAATTTTAACATTTAAATGCTCCATGTTACTTAAAATGTATGAGAAAGTGTTTCTCAAAAAATCTAACATCATTTACCTCATCTGATAGAAATATATTTTCTTTAAATTCCATATTTTTTAAAAATGTTTTCAAACATGTACTAAAAGTATTTTTCAATGGTAGAATAATATTTTATTCATTAAATTAATTATATTATTTTTATATTTTTTCTTTTATAATCATTCAAGGTTACTTTCAAAGAATATTATTTTCAAAACAATTTATTTTTTAAAATTTTTTTTAAATGAAAAAGATATTTTCATTAGAAATATTTTTAATGATATTTTAATGGTATTTCAATTCACAAACTTAAAAAACCTTATTTTTACTTATTATATATTGGGGATATTTCTTATTGATACCATCCTCATTCTTTTTGAGATGTATTTAAATTGTTAGAAAGGTATTTTTATGGAACCCATTTATTTTTCCAGGGGTTAAACATTTATCAAAGATACTATTATAAAAATAATTTATTTTATTTTGTTAATTAATTTATAAATGTTATAATGGGTTTTCCTTTGATTTTATAATGAAATTCAAGATTTTATGTTATGATTAATTAATTTTACTAATAAATTTGAAGGATTGTTAGATTATAAGCCAATATTTGCTGGTTCTATGATAAACCAATTATGTGTGTTTTCATGATATGTCAAAGATGGGTGGGTCAATTATATCCCTACAATACATTGGGTATAGAAGTTGACTGTATGGTTATTCCATTTGTAAGATGTATTTTAAGAGTGTATTTGAAATGATGTGCCAATTTATATACATATTTAATTAATGCATATTGTGGGTTTATAATGCTTTTCATGATTGAGATTGATATCACATGGCTCATAATTATTGATTATGATGACAATTTCTATTTCCTTATTTTCATATATAATGATCTAGGTATTTATTGGTATGATTCATTTTAAGAGTATCTAATGTACATTAATTATTTCATCATACCCTTATTCACTATTTTTCTCATTGATGGAATTCAATTGTTACTATTTATGTTTACCCTTGCTGATATTTTGAGGTCACCCTTCTTATGATTCCTTTTCCCCAAGTTATAAAGAAAGAGGTTGAACTATTTATGTATATAAAAGATTTTTTGAGGATGGTTTTTATGACTGATTGTGAAATAAGAAAATTTTGGTTAAATATGAAAAAAATTTATTTGATGAATTCAGTGTTATTTATGTAAGAGTTGTCATAATTCTGTAAAACACTAAAAAAAATTTCCTCTAAAATTTAATTGATCTAGTTTTTCATTTTTATGTTGTAGGGTTCTTATGGAATAAAAAATTGAGTCACAGTTTTCCGCATCATAGGGAGAAATTTAGAGTTATGGATTTCACCACAGGATCTATGAAAATAGGAACATGGTATATTATAGTTGGTATAAAATATTTTTTAGAGATCTTTTTAGAATAAGATGTTTTTACTTGAGGTGATATTAAGTGTAATGTATATCATAAAAGGTATATAATCTTGAAGATTATGATAATTTCAATGTGTTAGACACCCCATTTGGGTTTTAAGGGATGAGATATTAAAGTGATTAATGAATGTTTTTGAAAAGCTTTTTGTTGTGATATTTGTAACCCCTAGTATCACAATTATCTGTTATTTTAGGATGAGTTCATTTTTTCATGTTTAATCGAAAAAAGGGAAAACATGATGGCCATATGATAACCTATTGTATCTGGCATGGTTGTCGGGTTTGAACCTATAATCAAAGTCTAATAAGTGTTTAATACATAACATAGGCATACATGATGTACAAGATAGTGTGATAGTTTTATATATTTAGATTGATTTTATTTTTTCAACTTATGTGAATTTATTTGTGTAATAACTGTTGTTTTCATTAGAATAATATATAATAAAAAACTTATAATTGTTGTGTTTGGAACTTATTCCTAAATTTTATAAAGAATTTTATGGATAGTTATTTATATGATAATTTATATTGAACTTTGGGTACTACTATTTAATTTTTAATATTATTGTTCTATATGATGTTTTTTTTATTTTGGAAATTTTCTAACGAGGTGATAACCATTTTGGTTAATTTCTAAAGATATGTGGAATAGCTTATATATTCCTTTTATGGTTATGTAGTCTTCAAAATTTTATTTTAGTGCTACAATAATTTATAATTCATCTTGAATACTCATTGTCTATAGAGAAAAAATATTGTGGTGGATTTTTATTAAAGGATGAAATTATACTCTTCAATTAAATATATTTCAATTTACTCTTAGTCTATATGGTAAGATAATGCCATAACTCTAGGAAAAGGTTCTTAAAAAAATTGTTATCCTGCAATATTCATTTCTGAGTAACTGACAGTCTTTTAGCCACAATCCATAATTTTTGTATTTTAAAAAGACACTATTAATGGGAAAGTGTGAACCCAGTACAACTCTAGCCAGATTCAATTAGACAAAAAAACACAGTATCCTGCAAATCCCACAAATCCCGCTGATACCAAAGACCAAATATATTCCAGATAAGAAAAAATCAAATTTCAACATTAAAAATCATCCAGTCAATGTCAAAGAACCACCTTGCAACCCATTCTCGCCTAAGTTGATCACAACTACAAATTTCCATCCACAGACCATCGTCGACACCAGAGAACAATGCACCACACTAAGAAGAACTCGTACCAATGGAATGATACAACCAGTAGAAACATGTCTAATCAAACCATGGAAAATGAGCCTCCTAAATCATCCACACTGATGGGACCTTCACCATTAGCCCCAAGCAACAAAAACCACCAGTGACCTCACGATCCACCGAAATACTCCAAAAAAATGTGAAATGGAAATGCTCGATGAAGACCGGTGAGTTGTTGATGAAACCTGCATCGAAGAATATCATGACCTAAAAAATCCCCAGTTGTCGCACCACCTTCACGTCAGTCAACCTTTTCACACCGCCACCTCTTCCATCTTCCATCACTACTACCATAAAAAAACTAACGCTCCTCACCTGAACCATTGGGAACCTATCACCACAACACATCACACACCCAAAGACTCCTTCGTACCATCACACCCGACCGACTGGGAAGGAGGAGGTGGTACTGGAGTCAAGATTGGGGCGAGCATAGAGACTTACATAGCAAGCCCCTGAGAGCAAGCACTGTCACTTAATCCTTCAACAAAAAGAGAAACCAGCACCCACAAGATGCCCCCAACAAAGCTGAAATGCAAGTCAAAATCATAATGAAAAAAGAGGGATATATGAGATTAGAACACAATTAGATGACGAGACTAAAGGAAATTGGGGCGATGAAACCCTATAAGGAACAAAGAGAGAAAAAATTAGGGCCATCACCTGAACAAAGGAAATATGTGGTGCTAATAAATCCACAACCGCCAGTCTGTTAAACCCAAAACCTGTGAGTGTCCTCATTCTAAATCTAGCCTGGATAAGAGCAGTGGAGCTCAAGGTCCGAGTGCAGAGGAGATAGCCTAGAAGAAAGCTGAAGCATCCTAAAGTATAAGGAGGAGAGTGGGTTGAAACCCAAGATGGAATAATAGAGAAGAAGCTTGAGCCCAAAGAGAGGAAAAATCAAGTGAGATAGAGAGATGAACCGGATAGAATGGAGCCTCCCTCACAGGCGAAGGGAGAGTAAAATCCAAGGAGGAGTGGGCCGAGATGAGATCCTGAGAGCCGCCAGGTGATTGAGGCACCTTGTCACGTAACAGACAGTCTCTTGATCATCACATATTTATCATTTTAAGGACATTAATTATAAATTGATCATTCACTTTCATCCAATCAACAATATCAATCACAATACATAATTATACATTCTTTTCCTCTATTTCCACCAATGTTCTAATATGTGGAAACCTAGTTATGCATAACTACGTTTTAATTTATGTTTCCAAGTTTTCATTTTTCTAGGATTTATTCTTTATTTCATTTTGTTGATTTGGGTTTCAAAAATTCAATTCTAAACATGTTAATCCATTTATAGCCAAGATAAATTTCGAGTGTGAAATTCGTTAAAAGGGGGTAGGATTTAACATCTCAATAATATAAGAAATGAATTCATTCAAAATTAATTTGAAATTTTATTATGTTTTTATACCAGAAATTCATAGTTTAGCTTCATTTATACTCAATACCATTTTTATTATTCATTTCATGCAACATTGAGTTTCTTCCATAATGTGTGTTACATACAAGACTAATTTTTAAAAAACAACAATATACTATTAATATATAATATTATATTTATTTCCTAGTCTTTGGAATTGTAAGAATGAATAGTATTAAATTATTTATGAAATTATGTTTGATATATATATAACTAATAAATTCACTGGGACGAAATAATTATTAATAAAAATAAAAAATCCACTTAAATATAAAGGCAGGGTTTTTATGAAAAATTGTATCCACAACCAAAAAGGTTCATTATCTTAATAAAATAGGTCAGTCACTATTATTAAATAATATTAATTAAATTTATATATAATTTATTCAATAAAATGTTTCTAAATTTATCCAATAAATTTTATACGTATAAAATTATAACAAACCCAAATTTATGAATAAAAAGTTATACTTTTCTAAAAGGCAGTTTTGTGATATTTTATTGGAAGACTTGTCTTAAAATAAAATTTTAAAACTATGATGAATTTAATTTTAAAATATAATATTATTATGTTAAATAAAAAAATTAAAATTCTCTTAGTGTTAATTTTTTACTTTTCTAAGAAGATTCTTTTTTATAAATAGTTGTAAATATTATATTTTAATTGATAATAGGATTTTTATCTGAATACATTATAACATTAAATTATATTTTTTATTACTTTTAAAGTTAAATTATATTAATTATATTTATATTAAATAAATTTAGGTTATTGATATCATTTTGTTTATAATCTGGATATAAAAACATTGAAATCTTTTGATCCATTACACTTTAAAAACTCGTTTACTCATTATATCAGTGGGTTAAATTTAAATTTAAATTCTACCTTTTCAATGAATTTAATTTGGAAACAATATATTAAATATTTAGAATCATAATAATTTATATTTTATAGTAGGTTAAACATATTTTTCTACCAAAAATATTAGTGCAATTAATTAAAATTAATTGCATTGATTAAAGTAAAAATGAGTTAACTTAGTGGTCAAACATTAATATTAAGAGGAAAATGACCTAAAAAATTATCCAAATCTAATTTTATGGACTTATATAGTTAATAAAAAATCTTTTATATAAAATTTATCATTATTTGATGCACATTATTTTAGGTATAACTCCCAATAAGGTTTTATTTTTGGTATATACAAGAATCCCACTACTCATTAGTTATAAAAGGGCGTTCAGTCCCCCTCATTCAATAAACCTATAAATATTTTTAGGTGATAAAAGAATTTCCCAAGTAAACTCCAAATATTCCTCCCCTCGTCATATAGTTATTATTGGATATAAATAAAACAACGAAAATATTTTGGTACAAACCAAAAGGAGTTAGCCGAAGAACTGGAAATGTTCATCAATGATCATTGTTGTTTTACTTATTTATACTCCCATTATAATATTCTTATACCATTATTATATAATAACATTAGTATAATCAATATAATAATATTTTTTATTTAAATTTTATGACCTAATCTCATACACAGATCAATTAAATGGTTTATGAAATCATCATTTGTGTGTATGCCGAACTACCGTCTCGTGAAATGATGTCGTTCATTTTTATCTCAACCTCTCATTATTGAGAATTATGATGAACCTACTATATATATATATATTATATTTATGATATTTATAACATAATAATACCACTTAATCTATATATCCTTGACAACCTTTTTCTAATTACATTTCATAGGGGATATGATAACATCACTTGTGGGAATGGCGGACTACCACCACGCAAAGCGATGTGTAGAATTTTCCACTAATGTGTTACATGGAACATAATAAGTGTAAATATAATGAATAAATATGATATAAATGAAATTATTATGATAAAAATGACATAATATTATTTCTATAAATATAAAACATTATTTTCTTCGTCATATTTCACACACTAAAAAGTGATAATATAGTATTTGGACGTGTGGACTACAACCCCCTCAAAGTGAGGTGATTCTAATTTTTACATAACCAAATAAATATAAAGATATATATAGGTATATATGATTAAATATTATGTTATTTATTATAAAATTATCATTCATTAAAAATAAGTATTACTTACCTTCTTTCCATAATGTTAAATTAAAAAAGTGGAAATGTTACTCATGTGTACATACGGCCTACCATCTCTATAATGTTAATGTTGGTTCATTTTTCATAACCACCATTAAAGGTTGGTTTTAAAAGTATAATTTATTTTATAATATGAAAATAATTTCAGGATTATTATTCTAAATATGTTTTAATAATTTCCTTATTGACCTTAGTCGACCTATCAGAGTCGGTTTTGACACAAAATCCTAATATGGTCAAAACATATGAAATAAACATAATTGATTACTAAATTTAATATAACATGTCTATAAGTAAAATATTATTAATAATAAACTTGTTAAAGTATTTAATTAAATATAAAAATTAACATGGTTTTATTATTCAGGAATATTAAAAATAAGTGTGATGAATAAGACTAAGGTAAGGGTTTTTTCTTGTCCCACTTTTATTTATGTGACATAAATGTCATATTCACCACTTATTTTTATTATGTGGTGTATATACTTAAGATTAATGCTTTTTATTATTATTGTTATATATAAATTTATTTTAATTTATAAATCTATTTTTTTATCTCTCTTTTACAGGGTTTACTATTTCAATGTTATCAAAGCGGTAATGAATTTTTGTCACAATTTGCCTTCTTTGAGAATTATATCATATTACACAACTATATTATTTTAATAGAAGTATATATATAACAATAATCCTGTAATATAATGAATTTATTAATTATAATTTTATTTTTAGGTTTATTTTAATTTAATTCTTTCATGGGGATCATGATTCAATGTTTCAAAATTGGTAATAGTATTTTATTAAAATCTCATTATTTAATGATATTTTATATAATTAAGTCTCCAATATTGAAATATTATAAGTATAATCACATATCCTTTACATTTTTTATTCATTATATTTTGGAGTAATTGAATTATTTTACCACTCCTTGTAATTATAAATGTTTGAGAATGTGTTTTAAGAAAATATGACTTCATTCTTTTCTTGATGGAATAATATTGTTTCAAAAGGACTGTTCTGGAACCTATTTATTTTCTATAGGTTAACCATGATTAAAAGAGATTTTTATAGGAATCATTTATTTTCTATCGGTTCATCAACTTATGAATGGGATAATATTTTTTCCTATGAGTTTGTAATGAAATTAAATATTTTAATTATTATTATTGTGGAACGGTACTTGTAAATTTTATTGGTTGTTATGTTATAAAACAATTATGGGTTCATCCATTACAAAAAATGATGGGTGGTTCTCTAATAATCCAAATACGGGTGGTTACACGATATAATTCTAATCCATTAGGCATGTGTGTCAAATATAATGTTATTTCAGTTATATGAGTGATGCAAAAATGATTTCAAAAGTTATATACATATTTTCTATATTTATGTTATGGGTTTATAATGCTTTCAATGATCATTATTGAGGTCACATGGCTCATGATTATTGATTTTGATGACTCTTTTCTTTCTATGCTTTCATATTTACTAATTCGGGTATTGATAGGTATGAGTTCCTTTATGATTTTTTCATGCACTTTGACTATGTAACCATAACCTTATGTAAAATTATGCTCATTAATGACATTCAATTTAAAATTATTATATTTTACCTTACTGAGTATTTTAGCTCACCCTTCATATGTTTTTGTTTACACGGGTTATGAAAAATGTGGTTGAATTATTTATTTCTTTAAAGCATTTCACAAGGATGATGTTGATGACCTAATATGAAATAAGAAAAATTAGTTTAAAGGGGGGAAATGTTTATTTCATGACTTAGTTATTGTTTATATATTGGTTTTTTTAATTACATAAACACTAAACATAAACGGTCTTCTATACTGTAATTCATCAACATTTTCCTTTTGATGTTGTAATGTTTTTATAGAATAAATAAATGGGTCACAATTATCAGTATCATATAAAGTAATGTAAATTTGTAGATCTCATCATAGGATCTAGGAGTGTGGGGCCTTAGGTTGTTAAATTAGGAAATAATGTCTTAATTAGAGTATAATTTATTTAGAAAAAATTAATATATAGAAAATTGGATCCCCTTTCATGAAAATGTGCATTTATAAAAAATATTCTGCACTGGAGATCTATAGTTTGAAAATAAATATTTTTAAATGGAGTTTTAATAAGAAATGAAATCCATTAAAAATTGTTTCATAAAAAATGTGGAAAAAGGGTATTGCAAAAATAGTGAGGGATGGAGAGTGAACTAAAACCTCTAGGGAAATTTTTCATAAGTGATGGGTAAGAACTAAATATCGTTAAATTCCTCGGTACCATTGATTTTGTTTATGAATTCCCATTATCATAAAATTACATTTTAAGAAATTTAGTATATTTTTAAAAGTTTTATCCTATTATCAAAATACTGTTTTTGATTTTTATTTTATTTTATATTTAAAATATCATGGAAATTAAATTCTCTCCCAAGGAATACTTCAAAAATCACGTCTTTAAGGAAAATTGTATTATGAAAAAACATTTTTTTTATAAAGGATAAATTTATGTTTTCAATCTAAAATATCTATTTTGAAAGAAAATTATTTATAAAGATTTCATGATTAAGAAAATTATAATTCAATCATATTGTTTAAAATCCCTTACTAATCAATTTTTTATGTTCAACATAAGTTTTAAAATGTTTTTCATGGGTATTACTGGTGATTTAGTGTAAGTAAACTAAACCTATTTGGATTTACACTGTTATTTTGTGTTCTAAAGGTGTTTGGAGGATGTTCAAAGGAGTTTTGGGGGAATAAAAAGGAATTAAAATATCTTTTATGTCATAGATCCACGGGTTGCATCGTAAGAAAAGTCATTGTGGCATTAAGGAGGTGGATACTGTGTAAGTGTTTAGGTATGGGTTTTGGTAGCCACTATAAATTATAACATGGTTCAACCATAGATATGGGTTTTTGTGTAGGCCTTTCAATATTGGCTATGTGACGCGGTGTTTAGAAGCTCAACATTGTGGTAATAGATTATGGTAGGTCTTCAAATTTGCAGTAGCTGCACCATAGAGATAGGCTATGATTTATCCTCCCTTTATCAATAAATGGAGTTTATGGTGTGTTTTTAAGACTACACCACAGTCACTCCCTAGGTTTATAATATTTTTATCAGGGGGAATTATTTTCATTAGATGATATTCAACAATAATGATTTCACTTTTGTCTATTAGGATTACATTGTGGTCTTGGGAGTCTATTTCATAGCCTAGGGATGGTCTTCAGTTTTTTAGTTAGCCTTTAAATACTTTAACCCCGTCATAACCAGCTTTTCTCCCGTACTTCTCTATCAACCCCTATGTATACATGTGATATTTTTTAAGTCCTTTGAGTCCTCTTTTTACCAGATTTGATCCTTAGATTCCCATGTTTAATCCATGGAGATATTAGGTAATTTTTTCCTTCTTTTATTATGGTATATATTTCATTAAATCTAGTTTTAATCCCATTATTTATTATGTTATATTAATGAGGATATCTATAATTCTAATGTATTTTTTATTGATATTGTTTGTTCGGTTATGGTATGTCATTCTAAGATGGATTCAGTATACTTGTGAGTATTCTGATCAGAGATCCACAAGTTTCTTTTATTTTGTAAAAAATGTGGATATATTGTTGTAGGGTATTCATGGATTCCAATTTATTTTCTATTTTCAATTTTAATTTTTCCATGCTTTATCTTCTCTAGTTAGTTGTGTAATTAACATGAATAAATGATAAAACAGATCACTAGATAATTTTATCGTGTTCTAAAATCATTTTTTCTTTCACTGTGATAATGTGTTTCTTCTATATTTTCTATATTGCATGATGTCTATGTTTTTTTAATGTTGGTTGTTAATTTATTAGCATTTTTTTCAATGAAATTTGTTATATAATATATAGATGATAATTTTTTGTTTGGATAAGGATATTAAATAGGCATTTTTAATTAATTTTTAGATCCTTTTAATTTGATGGTAATCAAATTGATGCTTAATACAACTATAATAGAAGTTTTTATTCTATGTTCAATGATAATTGGATTAAGAACCTAAAGTAATAATGCTTGTTTTTATAATAAAAACATTCATGATAGATGATATATGTTCTTATCACAGTTTCATAAAACTATATTTGATGCAAGTGATCATGTTTAATAAATTATAGCTCATTATAGATGTTTAATTAGGTTACCCATAGTTATACCCTATAATAAATTAATTAATTAATTCAACATGGAATACAAAAATTATGAAGATTAATTTCTAGGGTTGAGTGATCACATTTTCATGTGAAGTCTAAAAGCCTTATTTTAGGGCCTAGTTTCTCAATTTACAGTATTGGTTTCTTCAGTTATATATTGATCTGGATGTGAGTCTTTCTATACGATGTGATGTGAACATACTATTCTAAATGATTTATGAGTGGGGAGGATCAGTTATGTGGCAGCATTTGACACTTATGATAGAGAAATTAATGGGGATACGCATGAGTGTGTTGGGGATGAAACTAAAGTTGATGGAATGGGTTGGAGCTAGCATTACCCATTATGATTCTCAAATATATAATGATTTCATAATAAAAGTTTTTAAGACATAGCTTCGGTTGGTTGTTTATCTACATTCCATTCCCCACTTCTTTAAGAAGATGGTTGTTCTTGGTAGTACATATTTTATGTTCTAGCTTAGGATGTTTCCTAGAGTACCTAGAATTATGGAATGGTAAAATAATAATGAATATATTAACCCATGGGTATGGTTATTAATGTAATTATGGAAATATGTTAATCTTGGGAAAACATGGACTCTATTAGATTATTCTTGGAGGTCGTGGACTTCACTCTGATGGTTAATGAAATTTTATTCATAAAAATATTAGTTAATGTATACCGAGTCAATAACATAATGAAAATTGTCAACAGTAAAGAATTAATTTAATAAAATTATTCTTAAATGATTGTTTTCTTATAAGATATATGTCTCATTGTTGTGGCAGCAGGGTGCTTGAGTGATGATAGTTGTAGTTGATATTTAGACTATGTTATTTCTAATTGCCTAGTTCTGAGCTATATTATATCCTTTTTTATTTCATATAGAACCTTATTCTTGTTAATAGGGATACTGACAACTAGTTGACTCTAGGATGCTGGTTTGGTCGATATCTAGGTTGGTGAGTGATGTATTACTAACTACCCCCTCTAACTCTGTTCTCCTATTTTGTAGTATTATTTGATTTCATGCATGGTGGTTAGTTTTGAAAAATATGTTCATTGAGTGATTTCATTTCCTAAGGTTATTTAATGAATACGTATCTCCAAACATGGTATCAAAAGAATTATTATACGTATATCATTTATGGGATGATATGGATCATGTTATATTACTTGGTGTATGATATATGATTGATTGAGTTATGATAATGATGTTTGGTGCACAACAAATGAGCAGCGGGGGATCCCTAAAAAGACTCAGTTACTATATAGTGTTGTGGATAGGATGATGACGTATTGTTATTCATGAGATTCATGCTATTTTACTTAGCTTGTGTGTTTTCAGGATAGATTATTTTAGAGATAGAGGGCCTAGGATATAAAACGTTGGAGTATAGTGGAAAACCAGTGGGGAAGTTTTTGGTGGGGTAAACATTTTTATTAATATAATATTTGATCTCTTGTATATGATAATGGAATACGTATAACCATGGTGAGATTATTAACATAATATACATTTTTATTTGGTGATCTTTTCACTTGTTATTCACAAATATTTAGCATTATTTCTTTATCTTTTCTTCAAGAGGGTCTAGGGAGGATACAACTGAGTATACCTATTATTATAACCCTACATATATATAAAGTATTTTTTAGATCATCATGAGAATATTGTATATCTAGATAAATATCTCTATGTCATGGGGTTTTAGGATAGGTTTGGGATAAATGGTTGATGTCGAGTTTATCTTTTAGTAATTGTACTTTCTTTTCAATTTTATTAGTTTTGTATGATATTACATGTTCTAAATTGGGATATCTTTTATGTTTATGATAATTATTTTATTAGTCTTTTTTATTATCTATCTATTATAGATGTTTCTATTTTATTTTAATTCCTCTAGTTTTTATGTATGATATACCCTCAATTCTTTTTTCCTACTTGGGGCCTATTAGAGGGGGGATTCGAGAAGTCACCATCTTCCTTCTATCATTTCTAGCCTAGAAGGGGTGCATTTAGGGGGAGGGGATCATGGAATTGTGGTGTCGGTGATTCAAGTTTATCGATATGATAGAGATTTGTGTTATTCATAGGTGATTAGTTCATGTGTTGTTAGGGAAATTATGTTATCTAGGATTGGTAAGTGATGTAAATAAGGGATACCAAATGATACATGGGTGTTTTGGGACCCTTGTGATCTGACACAAGGACCTTTAACTTTATTGAGCCTATTAAGATAAGTGATAACGTTTGTACGGTACGGACCTAGGAAAATTTCATGCATAATTCTACTTTGTGATGTTTTTGAAATAAGAAGACATTGGTCATATGTTAATCTATAAATAAAAATAATTAATTAATTAATGATAAATATTCCATAGAACTTGTCTAGAATCCTATAATTGTTTGTTCTTTCTTATGTCTAGCTCCAGTTCAATGTCCCCCATCAGTTATTCATAGAGTATGTTCATCAGGATGTGACAGTATACCACTATAACGTAGAATTCATTAATGACCACACCTAGAGGAGGAAACTCTGATAGTTATATCACTAGATTTTATAGAAGTATGATGATTCTATTTCAAAGTCAGTGACAAAATACTAGTTGGAGGAAGATGTGATTGTTTTTGATTCAACTCTTTCTTGGGAGGATCATTGGGTTTCATTGGTCATGACGATGTTGCATGGAGTAGAGTGTTAGTGGAATATATTGTTCTTTCTTGGTCATGTGGTGTCAAAGGTCTCATGAGAGAAGTTTAAAGACCATTAATGAGTAGATTTTCTTTTATCAACCTTGAAAATGGATAGTCAAATAGGGTTTCTTACTGTTTGATATGTGTGTCCTAGTGTGTGGGATTTCGAGATCTATTTTAGGTCTCTTATCTGATATTCTTCATCCATATTTCCAGATAAGGAGTCTAGGGTGAGGCACTACAAGGTGGATTTACATCCATTCATATAACCATAGGTCACACTTTTCATTTTGTTGACATATCTCAAGGTGGTGGTGATGTAGAGTTTTTTTAGAGGATGTTATCCATAACTATGCCATCACATGAGGGTATTCATTTGGATTCATCATGTAGTATAGTGGTGGATTGGGGTTCCATGTTTCTTGGATAGAAAATCATTCGAGTAGTTGAGGGTATCTCATATCCCTTATCATATCATTTCTTTGTGGGAGGAAGATCATAAAACCATTCCAAGGGATTAGACACTTGTTTTCATGTAAATATTTGGTTCATTAGTAGTGAGAGTGCCTGAACATTCTAGGTAGGCCTCTGGCACAAGGTGTTCTTCTTTAATTTTTCAGTTCAGGAAACATCATCTGAGGTAACAGCATGATACATCATCTTTCTATTAGTATATACAATAAGGGGTAGGTAGAGGGAAGGTTCAATATGCTCCTATACCTAAAAAAGGATCATAGTTACAGATGTGGTCGTCATTAGGGTTGTAAAGTTCATTTTAAGCCTCATTTTTTGGTTTTCCAATGTTAATGTATGATGACATCATTTGAGGTAACGTTTACTTGTTTTCTAATTGGGTCCTTTCCTTGTTTGAATCAAGAGATACAAACTATTTCATACTAGTTTCAATGGTCAATTATTTAGGAATTGATGTGAAGAAACATCAATTTCCCTTTGCATTAGCTACGCTAGTTAGAGGTCGATATTATCTATATGATGTGTGGAGATATTTTGAGCAAGTTTTGGGGAATCACTCGTCTTTGGAATACTTCCTATGTTTCTGGATATAGCTAAAAAACATCATCTTTAGCTTGGACTAATGTATTTGGTGTAGGATATTTTGTAGTGATTTTGGAGAAAGTTTTTTTGCTATGATGTTGATGGAGAGGCAGTAGTGTTCATTGGTGAGTAAGACCCTCATATACGTCACATGGATATTTCATCCTTATCATCCTTAATGGTTGACCTGGTTATGAGTAAGTCTTAGTTTCATCCAACGGTGTTTCCTGGAGATTTGTAAGTGTTCTATGATGCTTTCCATAAGGATCTTATGGAATTACACCCTTAATGGGATATCATTTTGGAATAGATATACTACTAATAATTTCTTCTATCATTATGTATCTATATATTTTTGAACATTATTTGTGGTGAAGGATTCATGTACAACTAAATGATCTGTTATAGTGGGGTTTTGTTCATCTTACTATGTCACCATTGGGTAAATCAATTTTGTTCACGGAGAAGGCAATTAGAATTTTTTAGCTTCACATTGATTATCCTCACTTGAATCAAGTTATGGTGAAAACACGTTATCCTATTACATATATTGATGATTTATTGGATCAACATAATATAGGTAAGTAGTTATTCTATATTTATATAAGGTTAGGATATCATCATATGCAGGTGATGGATGAGGATATTATGGAGACATATTTTTTATGTCATCATGGGAATTAGGATTTTATTTTTCTTTTTTCAATGTTCCCAATGATCCATCTGTGTTCATGAGTTTTAAGAACATAGTTTTCAAGATGTTTTTTGATCAGTTCATGGTGGTTCTCATTAATTAAATCCTTGTATTATCTTCATCTGAGGAGGAGCATACAGAGTACTTTTCATTCCATTTTGGGAGTTCACATTCATCATTAATTGTTCAGGAAGTTGTAAAAGTGTCATTAATGAGCTCATGAAGATTGTATCTTCAGGTTTGTCATGTTCCAATAGGGAGTAGTAATGGGTCCGTCATATATAAATGTAGTTGCTTCATGGGTGTCTCCAAAGACTTTAGCGGAGGTGTGGATTTCACTTGGTTATACAGGTTATTATAGGATGTTTTTAACTAACTTCATATGAGTTACAACACCTCTAAAACCATGGTTATAATGGATAAATAATTAGGTGGGTTGGACTGTATTAAGAATATTTCAGGTACTTGAAGGAGAAGTTGGTTAGTAGATTAGTTCTTTGTTTCTAGAAGATGGAGTTAATTTCAAGGTTTTTTGTGACACTTTACATCATGGGTTGGGTTGGGTTGTGAATCTAAACTGATCGGTTGTTTCTTCATGGTATGGATGTTATGTTCTCATGTGTGTAATGATTCCTCCCACGATATAGAGTTGGTAGAAGTTGTATTTTCTTTGACATTATGGTTAAATTACCTCATTAGTTATCATTTTGTGGTTTTTACAAATCTGAAGAGACTAAGTTATATATTATATTAGTAGAAAATGAAGTTTTTATAAATATAGTGGATGTAATTATAACCGAATTATGACTTTTAGATTTCATATGAAAAAGTATATGGTATTTTTGTGCCTAATAAATTGTGTAGGAAGTCACATATTGATGTGGTGATTGAATCTACATATTTATGGAGTGTAATAGAAGATCTTTCAATGATGTATCTTGATATAAAAGAAGTTTTAGGTAGAGTTTAATTTTTCTAGATGTTGGGGTAGGTTTCTTTGGTGTAGCAGGTAGAGGAGTCAAAACTAGTGGATATTGAGGTGGAGTTCTATATTGAATGAGTTCTCATTGGTGATTCTATTAATGATAGGTCTGAGGATGATCAGAATTGGGTTTTGGTTCAAGGATGGTTTCCCATCGCTTTGGTTATGTTTGAGATGGTTCTTTATGATTTATATAGATCACCCTTGGCAGTATATCCAGGTGTAAAAAATATTTACCAACATTTGAGAAGAATTTTTTGGTGTCCTAGGTTGAATCATGTAGTTTCATAGTTTGTATCTCGATGTATGGTCTTTCAAAAGTTGAAGATCAGGTACCATGTTACTAGTGGTTTTCTCCATCCACTATACATTCCTTGGTGTGAGTGATAATACATCTCGATGGACATAAATATCGATTTACCACAATATCGGTTTACTTCTATATGGGTGATGGTGGTAAGTTGGACTAAATGATACAACTTTATAGTAATCATTGTGCCCATATTAGTGGATGTTTTATTAAGGTAGTATTTGGAGGACGTTTTGAGACTCCATAGGGTCCTATGGACAATAATATTTATGGTGATTCTTATTTTAACTCTATTTAGTGTATAGGTATTCATATTTCACTTGGAAATTAGTTATTTCTAAGCACGTATTTTCATAAATAGAAATACAGTTAAATAGAGAAGAGTCTATAGTATCTGTAAGGCATGTTGTGTTCTTGTGTCCAATATTGTGGAGGTTTGTGGATGAGGGACCTACCATTGGTTTTGTTTTATTGAAAAAATATTTTCCACTCCACAATTGTTATGGAACGATTTGAATCTTTTTAGGGCCGGCCATTCTATTTTATATTATATTGGACTAAGGAAGGAGGGTTAGTGATTCTCGAGGAAAAACAATTTTATATCATGATTGATATAATTTAGGTTATTCATGACAAGATAAAAGCGGTATAATATCATTAAACTTCTTATGTAGATCATATTAGGAGAAATTTGGAGTTCAATTTTATAGATCATGTGTTCCTAAATGTGACTCCACATCATGGGTATTAATGTTTTAGTTATGTGTGTAAGATTTGTCCTGAGTTTGTTGGGACATTTGAGTGGTTGGATCATGTTAGAGTTGTCATGTCAGATAGCACTTTCTGAAAATATGATCTTGATACAATTTGTTTCCATGTATCAAAATTTCATCATTATCTTCATGATAACTATCACATCAAGTATTTTTGTGAGAATAATGTTGAAAATAATGTGGCCTTTATGGAGGGCCAACATTAATCCAGAACAACCAAGGGAAGGTGTTATGTGGGTGTTTTTTCCTCATCTCATGCCCTGGGGTGAAATAGTGTCTTAGAGGAGAGAACTTATGAACATCAATCACAAATAAATGATCGATTATCTGATCTGTTTTATTTTTAGGCCTTCATTTGTAGAGTTACCCATTCCTTATTATTTACCTTTTTGGGTTTATGAAATAGTTTCCACTTGTTGTTTTTTTGGTGAAATCACTATTGTTTTATAAGTATCCCCCCATGATAGTTTTCAAGATATTTTTATTGTGTTTTTTTGGTGTTTCTCTTATTTACTCTGGAGAAGGTGTTGTATATCTTATGGTGGTGTGATTCTTGATAGGTATCTCATGGGGTGGTTAATCAGAAAAACCTTTTTTCTTCATTCTCAATGTGTATAGTTTCAAATTCTTTATAATGAGAATATTTTCAGAGGAATCTGTGGTAATAAAAAAAGACCCTTGTAACCCTTACCTTTTCTAGTTTGGGTTTTGGAGGTTTTTGTCGGATGTTTCAAGGTATTTTTGAGGAACACAATGGATCTTAGAGAATTTCTGTATCACAGAGCCTTGGTATACTATATAAACATTTACATTGTAGAATAGTGGGTGATGGTTGAAATGTAGGGGATTATGTTGTGGTTTTGGGATCTAACTCCATTTCTAGAAACGATTCTCTATGGAGTGGAGTTATGGTATGGTCCATTCACTGGTGATTGAGCCTTGTGGTGTAGAGAATCCCAACTACACCATAGTGGTTTGAGGTATTTCTACCAAATTGGTAGTAGCTTCACAGTATAGATGGGATATGGTGTAGCCACCTTTCATGGAAAATGAGGTTTGTGTCACGGTGGTTTAGGCTGCACTATATTCCCTCTCCAATATTATGGTACATGTACCATGGTCATCACTATGTTCTTTAGACATAGTTTGCCCAAGAAGGTTGCACCATGGTCTAGGGAGACTGTGTCAGGGTCTATGTATTATGTGCCATGGTCTAGTGGGATTTATTATAGACTTCACCTTCTTAGTTATTATATAAATACCAAAACCCCCTCTTATCCAATATTTATCACACTTTTATCTCTTCACCCTAGGAAACCATGAGATATTTTGGATGGTCTTTGAGGCCCCTTTAAATCGGATTCAATCTACGGCTTCCCATGTTTGATTTGTGGTGATATGGGATAATTTATTCTATTGCTTCATGGAGTTTCATACATTTTAAATCTATTTTTCCTCCAATTCTTCTTTCCATGCTATGGATAATGATATCTAAAATTATAATGTTGTTTCTTTTGATTTTTTATCATGGTTATAGTGATATGTATTTATAGGGATGATGTTTTCTTAGAGGATAGGTGATCAGAGCTCTGCATGTTATTTCATTTCCTTATGTAAATAATGATGAGGTCCTGAGGTAGGGTATTCATTTTTTCTCATCTATTAGTACATGCAATTTTAAAATTAACCATGATTTGGGTTTTCCGGGTGGTGGTGGAATTAACATTAATAAAATATAAAAATTATTAACAAATAAATATTTTATGGTTAGCTATTTTTGTATTTTCACTATTATAATGGTTTTCCTCCTAATTTATTAGATAGTGTGTAATTTATGATATATTTTTATCCTATTTGTTATGATTGTATTAGCATGTTAGTAAATAAAAAAAATCATTAATGTTAATATTGTGATTTTTTTGTTTGGAAAATGAACATAAAGAGGCTTGTTTAATGGATCCATATATTCTTGTAATTTGGTGGTAATCAAAGAGATTCCATGTTCATGATTAATTGATGTTGTTCATACATGTTTTAATAGAATTGGATAAAGAAACAAAATAAAAAATTCATGTTGTGTATAATAATAATATGCTTGTTAAATGAGAAAAGTTCATCCCCTGGTTTGTTAAAACTTGGTTTGATGCGAGTGATCATTTTATATAAATGATCTATTTAATAAATGAATTATTTTTCCATTATATAATAAACATGAATAATTTATAATGATAAATCTTTGTGCCTGAGTAAGCCAATTTTTATGTGAATTCTAAATTCTTTAATTTAGGACCTAGTTTCATAGATTACATTGTTGGTCATTTTCTACCTTCTATGTTTCCATGGATATGAGTCTAGTTATATGATGTGATGTAAACCTGTGATAGTGAATGAGATACAGGTGGGGTGGCCTAGCTTTACTGTAGTAGTTAACACATGTAATAGAAATATTAATGGGGATGTGCATGAGGGTTTTATGGATGGAACCAGAGTTGATGGAGTGGGTTGAATCATGGCCAACCTATTACAGTTCATAAATCTAGGACAATTTCTTAATAAAATAGTTTATGGTCGGATGGTTAGGATGTTTGTTTTTCTACATTCCTTTACCCACATTGATAGAAATCCATTTTTTCTTGGTTATGAATTTCTTTGGTGGTGTATTAGTATGCTTCCTATAGTTTCTTGAGTTATATAATGGTAATATAATAATGAATGTGTTGAAAAGATGTTAATCATGAGAAATTGTTGTCCTTGTTGGATTATGCCTAGAGGGTGTGGACATCACTCTAACGGTTAATGAAATGTAATTAACAATTATGTTAATTAATGGATAATGAATTAATTTATTTAAATATAATTATAAAAATGAAATAATTAATTTAACTAAATAATTATCAAATTCTTGTGTTCTTATAGGATATCCTGCTCTTAGTGGAAGAAGTTGGGTGTTTGAGTGACGAAAGTTATAATTGAGCCTAAGACTACGTTAATTACCACAGTGTATTTGATAGATATATTATATAATTTATATTTTTTTGATTTCATAAGCTACCCCACTCTTATTAATACTGATACAGTCACATAGTGTACTATGGAATGTTATTTTCCCCAACATCCATGTTAGTGAGGGATAGATGGCTGACTACACCCCTATGGCTCTACTCACTTCTCAGGGTAATACTATGTGCTTGCATAAATGGTGATTAGTTTTTCCATATATGTGTCTACTAGGACGAAAAGTCTTGTATTTATTTCACACACATTTATATAAGGATATAGTATCCAAAGTATTATTATAGGTATGGTGTGTATAGGCTATGATGGATCGAGGTGCATTACTCATTGTATCAGGTGTTATGGATTTAGGTATAACACCTATTGTATGATACATGATATAAGGATCTATTGTAATCCATAAACTACTCAGTTACTATATAAAGATGTGGTTGGTAGTATTAGATTATGTGATTCAATACATGCAGGTTTTGGTACATAACCCAAGTGTCTTCAGGATGGTTTTTTTGGGAGATATATAACTCAGGATGTACGAAATTGGTGTGGAGCATAAAACTAGTTGGGAAGTATTAGCTATGTTCCATTTTTTCTTAATATATATATTATTATCTCCTGTATGTGGTAATTGGTGATAGATATCCATGGTAAGGTTAAGAACATAACATACACGTTTAGGTGATGAGTTAGTTTCACTTATTATTCCCTGTTCTTTATCATGTTTTCTTTATATTTTACAGCAGAGGCTCTAGGGAGGATATGTAAATACCCATACCTAACATATATATATATATTATTAAATTTATAATCACTAAATAACATAATGAACCATTAAATACACATCTAGTGCCTATGGAAAATTGGAAACACGAACAACGGGTTCATTACAGAACTATATCATCTCTAAAAATGTTATTTATAACTATCACCCTTATTTGATATGTCATACATAATAGATTTTTTCATAACACGGGGATATAAAATATAAGAAATTCTGATATAAAATGCTCGGTATGGGTAAAAAATGAAGATATCAACATGACATGAGAATAATGACATGAGAACATGATAATAAGATTTGAAAGCCATACCCTTCATGAAATAGATTATAAATATTAGTTATGTAATAAATATTCTCAATTCATAATCAATTAATCATAAATGAATCAAAAAAATGAGTCATTATAACAAAACAATGGCATAAGACATAGATTTATGGTATACACATAAGTATAAAATTTTATTACATTAGTAGTCAAGATTCATTTTCAAGACTATTGTAGTCGATTAGGTTCACTCACTAAACAATTATAGTAGTTAAGGGTCACTCCAAAAACTATCATAATATATTGGGTTCACTCTCTAAACCATCATAGTAGTCGTGTTTCACTCCCATGACTATTATAGTGGAAAACGTCCCTTATTGAACTAGGTTCACTCTCTATTATATTCTTATTTATCTCTTGAGATATCAATATTTATCCAATTCATTGGAGGGAGATATTTCTCCCAACCATTATATAATTAAAATCTTATATACATTTTCCAAAAATCATAAATCATTCATCATATTAGAACCAATAAAAATATTTAGGTTTTAAAACAAATTTATCATATCAAAACCATTAAATCAAATGGGAATAATAATATATTTATCATATCAGACCCTATAAAAATAAACGGGTTTAATAAAAATTTCATCATATAATAACTACTGAAAAAATTGGTTTCACAAAAATATTTCCATTATAAACATAAACCATCCATAAAAAATAGTTGTTGTTTATAAACTTACATGAATATTACTTTTAAATCTAATTAAAATTTTAAAACATGGGGTAAAAACGAATTTAAATAATCATGTAGGAACATTGACGCATTCTTGAAAATATTTTTATAAAACAAGGATCTGGAAAAAATGGTTTTTCAACTAAAGAGTGAAATAAATTCGATTTTCATAAACAAATATTGTAAGACATTGATTAGATAAAGGGAATAAAATTAAATAAAAACTGTGTTTTCTCAAAAAAATAATGTTATTATAATATAATTAATAATTTTATTTTCAAATAGATAAAAATATTTCATCAAAGAATTAATAATCATAAACACTCACAATGAACAATGAGATTGTAAAATCAAACCCTTACCACATTGGTAACTTCTGAGTCATATGACACCTAAAATATATTACATATATGGATATGTATATCCAATAATTTTAATTATAATAATCATAAAATAAATTCATGTATAGTATATACACAACACAAAATAAATATGTTTTGTATCAGCGATGTTTCCTATATAAATAAAAAGTAGGCAAAAATCCCTAACCACTTTTGTAACTTTTGAATTAGAATCACCATCAAAGAATAAAATTAAATGAAAAATTAAATATCATTAGAAGAACTAATTGCAATATATAAAATGTCAAAGGGTCTGTATATACACCTCATAAAATAAGATAGTATCATAACATAATATATTTCTTAAATATGACAATTTGAGATCAAAATATCGTATCACTTTGGAAACATTTCAATCACAAATCCCATTAAATAATAAAATAAAATTAAACATTAAATGTAATTAAAATAATTATATTCTTGCTATATCATGTCAAAGTGTATATTTATACAAAACAAGAAATTATTAAGTGTTGAATATGCTTGTGTCTCCCTTAAAAAAAGAGACTAGAAATCTCTTACCTTAAGTATCTAATTTTACATACACATTTGAACCTCTTATAAAATTAATATAGGTAGATTATACATATAATATATAACCATATTCACATATATTTTACCATATATTATTTACATATAACCTTTTATTTCTAGGTTATTATCAATTCCTTGTCAAAATAATGTTTCAGGTAATAGTTGCTTTGTTTGTTTTGTATGTTTTGGTTCGGTAGTTTTGGTCCTTTTACATTGATCGTGGTTAAATTATCTCGATAATATTATCTATGATATAAATATGATATATAATCATTATATATTTATTTATATTAATCCACAAAAAATATATGTATAAGTTGAATTACATCGTTCAAGGATATGGTAGGTCGTATGTACGCTTGAACGTTTTTTCAATTTTCTCCAAAGATGAAACACAATAAAGGTAAATAATATATCACCTTTAAATAGTAATTAAGATTTCATATATATCACAAATATTCATTAAATTAATCATTATTAACTTCCATTTAAATCCTATGTGACAAACGAATCACATCGCTTTGTGAGGTGGTAGTCCATAGTACACACGATTGATGTTAACGTATTCCCACAAAATGGAATGTAAAAAGGTATATGTGATATTATAATAAAAATGTATAATAATATCATAAATTTCATATATAAACATAAAATTCAACATCATGTCCATCCATGAGAGGTGGTGATGGAAAATTAATTACATCAGTTTGTGAGATTGTAGTTCAACGTACAAACGATTGATAGTTTCATTTACCGTTTGATGGATAATGTGATGGGTATAGGTTATGCCAAAAAACATAATAAACTATTACCATATGTTAGATACTGGTTTTATTATATTATTATTAGTATTACATTAATGTAGTTGGTAATACATGATGTAATAAAAGATCTTGTTAAATACAATTACCTTTTCATAGGAAACCCTCCATTGGATATATTTTTAATGACCATAATATTGGAATTTTTGGAATAAATTCAGTTGTATAACATGTATAAGTGTTTTTTGGCGTGATTTTCTGAGAGTTTTGTCTATCCAAATTCATTTATAGGTGTGAATAATTGAGTTTTTGATGACCTTTTATAATTGAGGGGGAGTGGCATTTTTTGTAATGAAACAAAACTATTCAATAATGGGGAGTAAATCCCTACCCAAATGCCTGAAAAATTAATAAATAATGGAGTTTGTGGTAGGTATGGTCGAGCCACACCTCCAAAACTCACAAAAAAACATTTTTCAAAAAAATTGTTCCTTAACTTCTATGTTTCCTTACTTTTACAATTTTTGTATTTACTACTGTAACTAGCGTTTTTATCATGGTAATTTATCATTGAAGAATATAAATAAAACTAGAATTATTTCAATATTTATACCCAATTTTTATAAATATGGAATATAATTTATAAAATAAAAAATTTATGTTTTTGTAAAATAAATATCAACATAGGTGCATGAAACCCGCAAAACGCCATTTTACCCTTTACCATGGTAACAATGATTTAATATTTAGGGGTCAATATAATTATTATAATAGGAAAATTGGTCTGTGAATGCAATATGGATGATATTTATAAACCAATAATAATAAATTAGCATATTATATTCATTTTATGAATTATAAATCAATTAATAATATGTTTTGTATTATAGAAAAATAGTTAAGTCAATTTTATACTATTCGTTTAATTTTACATTAAAAACATCAAGATGAAGGTGGAATTAAAATATATAATTTTAAAATATATATATCATGTTATATTAATATATATACTTAATTAAATAATATAATTAATTTAATTTATAATACTCATAATATGGTAGTGTCATTTATTTTATTTTTCAAATAATTAAATAACTGTTATGTTAGTGATTCATAAGATTTTAATGAAATTGTATAAGTAATATAAATTAATAAAAAAATATCCATATAAAATTAATTTCATTATTAGGAAAACTGACAACAATATTCACTCAACTATTTTTTTTAACTATGTGAACACATAATATAATTTTAAAAGTAAGAGGATGACATATTGTGTTTTTCGGTACATAAATTGTTATATTGGTCACATTAAAGGAAATGTTTCCCCCATGATCCTAAGAATAAATAATTATGTATCAATGGTTTAAATATATTCATAAAATATTAATTTTATTTTATTTTAAGTAATTTTTTCTCCCATCCTTTTAGTTTGACATCCTTATAAACACATTTTATCCATTGCCGTGATAATTAGTTTTTACTATTTTTATTATTAATTTTGACAAAAAAATAAGATTACCTTTTTATAGAATATTAATTATAATGATTACGAACACATAAATCTATTTTTCTAAATTAAAGTAAAATATGTGGAAAATTATCATTTAAAATTAAATTCACATATTATACAAAAAAAAGTTTTCAAAATAGAATATTTTAATAAGTATAGAAAGATTTAATATATAAATTATATATGAAATTTATTCTAATGAATTAAATTTATTTAATAAATATATGATTCAATTAATTTGACTTTTAAAACATTTTAAAACAATATAGAACATTTTAGATTCTTTAAATGAAGATGTATTTGTTAATAAAAATTAGTATTTTTTACTATGAGATGAAAATTTATTCTTTTCAATAAAATCTCTAGAATTGAAACTAATATAATTTGGAAGTGTTGATTACAAAAAAGTTTTTTCCCTAAAATAAAATTTATAAAATTATCAAAAATTTAGTTTTTTTATTAATTTACAAATATCAATAACAAACCATTTTCAAGAGAAAATTATTTTTGAAGCATATAAAGACAACACGATATAAGTTTTACTTATTTTTTAGTATATTTTATTTATCTAAAAAATTTATACATAATTTAAAAAATTGGCTATTTCTATTCATACCTCCAAATTTAATTTCTATGTTATAGTGTTATTTTTTAAATAATAATGATAATATTATATCATGATTCATTAAAACATTGTGTTGTGTGTAATGATAGTTGTCGAATGAATTAGTTTTTCAAAAAACATATTTCATCAAAACTCGGGGTCATATTGTCAACCCTATAAAATGAATTTTTCCTTTTAAATTCAACACATATATAAAAAAAATTGAGGATACTTCTACATCATCACATCCCCATGTTTCACTATAGATTCTTCATGCTTGTCATTTTACCACAAAATAGTGACCAAGTGGTTCGTCATGTTTCGTAGTGCTTTATCTCTATAATCTAGAATATCCCCCAGTTATTCTTATTTGTAAACATAATGTTTCAATTATATGACATCTAAGTTTAGTATATGTGAAGGATTGGTTATGTACTTCCTCAAGAGATAAATGTGGAACACGTCATAGCCTTGAGAGAGGTTTGGTGGAAGCACCAATCAATAATCTACCATCCTAATATGATCCCTAATTTCAATGGGAATTATATAACTTTGTATTAGTTTTACATTATTTCTATATCTATTTTAATTCTTCCATACACTACTACAAAAATGGGAATGTGAAGCACCACCCTTTATCAGTGCTAAAAAAAGTACTGATAAATGGGGGCCTTTATCAACGCTTTTTTAGTGCTGATAAAGGGAACCCCTTTATCAGCTCTTTTTTTTGTAGCGCTAATAAAGGGGTTATTAATCACCACTTTTTCCTATCGCACATAAAATTTATATTAAAAAAAATTATGAAAAATAATAAATTATTATATATGTATATTTATATTTATATACATTTAATATATATTTTTTAATATGTTTTAGATAAGTATAAATAGACTATAACATTTAATATATAAGAAATTTAGTGAAAATGGATCTAAAATATTTTTAACAATATTATTAATTAAAAATTTCCTATTTATAATCAATTAATAATCATTTAATCACAATTTTATGATACAAAAAGTCAAAAAAATGAATAAAAGATCTAAAATATGTTGAAAATGTAACTCAAAATTCAAACGGCCATAACTATTGATCCATGTGTCTGTTTGAGCTCTACAGTATATCAAATCGAAACATGCGATGATCTCTATGCAGTAGTGACCCAGGGAAACATTGGTCAAATTTTTCAAGGACCAAAATATCCCAAAAGGCCTCCAAAAATCCGCTTTTAATCGGGATACCCCTATTTTTTAACATTCAAACAGGTACAAATTCTGATCTGGATGTCCTATAGGCCTGTAACAAATATCATATCGAATATTGTTTCATTTTTTTCGATTTTATTAGTTGTAGAGTTGAAACGGACTTCTAGATTATAATTTATTGTCATTTTAACATTCTATGGCTTTTCAAATACACATATATATATATTTATTCGTAAATATATATATCTATGTGTGTGTGTCTCTGTGTGTGGGTGTTTGTGTTATATATATGTATTTATTTATTTATTTATTTATAAACATAGATAAAAAAATATATTTTATAAATGTATATAAAAGTAATCTTATAAATATATATTAATATAAAAATAAATGTATGGATAAAAAATTCTTACTAAAATATATATAAATATAAATATAAATATAAATTAATATACGAATAAATATATATATATATATATACTATTACATTAATAAATATATATATATTAATATAACTATATTTATTTATATTAATATGAATCTATATTAACATACAAATAAAAATAACTGTATATATAAATATAAATATATATTAGTATATATTAATACACAAATAAATATATATACGTTAATAAATGAATAAATATATATGTATTAATATAATTAAATATATTTACATTAAAATGAATCTATATTAATATACGAATAAATATAACTATATATATATATAATTAAATAGAGAAAAAATGAAATGTCTTAGTGGTAAAGGTGGAGGCCCGCAAGTGGGTTATCGCGAGTTCATGTTCGGGTGGAAGCAAGGAGGTGGATAAGGGATTATTGGGTGATGCTCGGGTAAGGGCAGCACGTTGGAGAGTGGTAGGGGTCTACCTAGCGCTAATAAATGGGGTCCAGTGCTATTAAAAGCTCCTCCCCACACATTATATATTCTTTTTTAAGTATTTTTAATTTCATTTAACTTTTATCAATGCTAAAAAAAGCACTGATAAAAGGTGTCCTTTAACAGCACTAAAAAGCCATGATAAAGGGGACCCCCTAGCAGTTCCTCAATTAACATAGCTTTATAAAAGCTGTTAATGCACTTTTCTAGTGGTTATAAAGGCCATATTTGTAGTAGTGATATATAAATTCTAAGAAACACATTGTCACTAACACCAAATTCAAGATCACTTTGACGATTCTCATCATAAATTTGCTACAATTTTTTTTATCGCTTATGTGTTACAAAATGGCTCTAAAATTCATTGTAATTTATTTATCTATAATAGGTCTCAATATATTTTATTCTCCAAATTCATTCTAGTACATTGGATTTCTACACAGTTTTCCATATAGGGCTTCATAAAAATCCGTCTGAATTCTCAAGTGGAAGCTATTATTGTATGAAAACTCAACTAGATGAATGTGTTGATCCCAAAATCCCTTAATATCCATATAAAACTCTAATAATTTGGCTTTAGGATTTAATCATTCTCTTAGATATGCTATATTTTTTATGATTATAAAAATTTCTTAAATGCATCCCCTTATCAAGATCTTACTTAGGACTTCACTAGAAATTCAAGGTAACCCTCCGATTCTGATCAGATATAAATTGAATGTGGTACTTTATACAACCATGCCACTTGATTAATATATATTATAGAAAGAAGATATATTGATATTAATTCTATAATAGTGATTAAGTGTTTTTAATTTTTATGGAAATCAATAACAACCCATAGAGAATTATTTCCTTTAGATATTTTGTGGAGTATAATGATAAAACCCAGAGTGATGATATCCCATTTCAATTATTTTATGGGTAATGTTTGTAAAATACCTTTAGATTTCAGTATCTCATCCATAAGTGGTTGAGATGTTAGGCACTTTGATACATACTCTATAATATCTCTCTTCATTTTTTCCCACCATAATTGTTTTTTTCAGATCTCTATGCATCCTTATACTTCATTGAATAATAGAGAATAAAAAACAATTAGATTCATTTATATACTCCTTCTATAAAACCGTTATAGATGTAACAAAAAAATATTTCCTAAATAATATCATTCCATTGTGATATAAGATAAACTTAAAAATATTTATGACCTTATTTTATAGCTTTATATCATCCTTCCTCATCGTTTTAATCTCCACTCAGATAGATTGTTTAACACTTATTTGTCAAAGATAATAATTCCCTGCATCCTCATAATTTTCAGATCTACCCTTTGTAAATATAAAAATATTGGATCTTTTCTAACCCTCAACATAGATAGGATAACATGTTTGTTTTGACTCAAAACATCAGCCACCTTTTTTTCATTCCTAGGGTGGTAATGTATTGAGAGATGATAATCATTAATCAATTTCATCTATCTTATATGGTTATTATTCAACTATTTTTTCTATGATTATATACTTTTAACATTTATCATATATATATCAGTATTTTCTCCATAAAGTCCATTCCACTATATTTTTAACTGAAAATTTACCAAAGCTAATTGCATATCTTGAGTTGGGTAATTTTTCTTATGAACCTTAAATTTTTATAAGGCATAATATATAACCATGTTATTTTACAAGAGAACACATCCTAGCCCCTTCTTGGATGCATAACTATAGATTTGACACTCTTCTACATTGTAGGGTAATGTAACCATAGGTACACCCAATAATTTTATATTTAGTACATTGAAGTTTTCTTCACATTCATCAATCCCAAGAAACTTGGATCCCTTACGATTTAACTTATTGAATGGATTATATAGTCATTAGAGATTATTTACGAACCATCAATAATATACAAAAAACCCCATGAAAACTATAGATCTTAGTCATGGTAGTTAGTCTACAATAACATTCAATATCCACCAATATTGATGGATCCACTAATATACCCTATATTGATATTAAATAACCCAAAAATGATACCTTTTACTACCAAAATTCACACTTTTAAATTTTTTCATATAGGATCTCATTTCATAGGGTCATTAATATAATTATCAAGATATATTTTTTGGCATACTTTCTATTTATATAAATTATAATATCACCTAAAAAGACTACGAAAAATTAAGGTAATATCTAAAGACATTATTCATTAAATCCAAAAAGATGGAAAGGGAATTAGAAAGGCTGAATGGTATCACTATATAATCAAAGTGTCCATAACTTTTATATCCCTTCTTATTGAACCTTAATTAATGAAATAAATAATAAAGTTCATTCATGTAAAGGTACTGATCTCCAAGAAATTTATCAAATAATTCATCAATACATGGTAGAGAATAGTTTTTTTTTTATTGGGATCTTTTTAATTTATTGATACTAAATATAGAGTCGAATCAATAAATATTTTTTTAACAAAAATAATAGGATCATCCCATGGTAGTGCACATAGATGAATTTCTCACTTTTCAAGGTTCCCATTGTGTTTCTTCTTTAATTCTAGCAACATAATAAAGGTCGTTCTATTGGGAGTTTTTGAAATAGGTTCAGCACCAGGTATTAGTTCTATTGACAACTCAACTTCACATTTTTGTGGAATACTAGGGAACTATTTAAAAAATATATCAAAAAACTCTCATAAAATTGGTATCTAATAGATGTTGAATTCTGCCCCATAAAAATATGATAAAAATAATTTTTTAATAAGAATCAATACCCATACAATAGATGTGATTTCTATTGGAAGTTTATATTTATCATCACATTGATAGATTATGATTGTTTGGTTTAGAATATAATAAATTAGTTACCTTCTTCATAAATGTATGTGTTATTTATATAGATAAGTCTAATACATGCCTTAGATTACATCAAATTCAACTAGAGATGGAGGAATAAGAATTGATGGAAGCATATTACCACAACCATCAACTAGGAAAGAATCATATACTTTAGATTCAATCATCATACCATTATGGTTTTTCACTTCTACATCAACATATAATCATTGAGGATAGGAAATAACATTCCAAGATAATTTTCATGACAAAAGTGTATTTATATTACTATTTTCAAATAGTTTATGTCAATATTTTAGCATTCTTGTTACCACCTTAACCTTATCACATTATCTCCAATCCCATATTAAAACAAAAAGGGTTCGTATGAATTTTTAGTCATCTTAGATCAATATGATAAATCATGAAAAAGAATTTATGTGATGTCTAAATCATGAAACTTTATTTTCAATCTATGATACCTTAGTATAAACCTATTCCATTCATTTTCATTATTAAAATTCATCATTATGGTTTGTAAAGCATTTGTGAATTTCAAAAATAAATCCCACAAGATTATCAAACCAGGTGTACAACAATGCTTATTTTCATGAACCATAGGATGATCAAGTCTAGCTCAATGTTACCATTTTATAATTAGTTCCCCTAGGAATAATTATTCAAGATTTGCTTCCCCTATCAATTTCTAGATTAAAATATAATTACATAGAAACCAATATCACTATCCTTCATTCAAATTATAGGATATTTTTCTATAATTTGAAATATCCTTATGGTTCCCACTGATATTTTCTCACACTATTTTTCAAATGATTGAATAAACCTTACTCTAATAACAACTATAAAGATCCAAAATTCTCATACATATATATTACATCTTAATAGATGCTTATTCAATACATAATATAACAATCTATGCATATTTGTATTGGTTTAGTGCCTTTGGAATCTCAAATACAAAATAAATGGGTTGATAAGTGAAATATACCATCTCCTACTATATTTTTCATAACTATCACCCTTTATAGACATGTCATACGTAATACCTTTACTCATAACCTAGAGAAAATGAAACATAATAAGGGGTGTGCTCAAATGTTTATTAAGGTTAAACAAGGGAGGTATCTACATAACGTGAGTGTAAGGGAATGAGAACATGAGAAAAAAATTGAAAACCATGCCATGCATATCATAGATCATAAACATGAGTCATGAAAAAAATATTGGAAGTTTATAAGACATGAGTCATAAAGGAATCAAAGTACATGATCAATGGGAACATAACACTGGCATAATAAATAGAATTATGGAATATAAATAAGAACAAAAAATCATTTCCAAATTAATCAAGAAACATTTACTAGAATATCATAGTGGATTGGGTTCCCTCACAAAACCATCATAGTAGATCAGGTTCACACCCATGACTATCCTAATAGATTGGGTTCACTCTCCACACCCTTATTGTAAAACCCCGAAATTATTAAAGGACATTTAATTTGATAGCTTTTCTTACATCTAATACAAATTTAAAATTAATTAAACCAAATTATAATTTTATCTTTAGTTACATGCAACATTTATTTTATCTTACATTTCTTGCAGCAATGTCTTTCTGCGATGGCCTGCATTAAATGCAAGATCGAGTTTTACTGAATACTATTAATATTATTATTTATAATGAAAAATATCTCATTGTTGATAAATTGGATGTTATGAATATGATTTGATAACTTATTAAAATATATGTTTTAATTTATTGGTTACCAATTAAATTTAAATTAATATAAAAACCAATTTAATATAAACGAATTTTTTTATAAATATCTATTATACTGCACCAAAAGGATTTATCCTAATAAATTAAATTAATTACTATTAGTAAATGATATTAATGAAATATATTTATTATATATTCAATAAAATATTTTTACATTCATCCAATAGATTTTTTGGGTATAATATAAGAAGAAATCGAATTTTACACATAAAAATGTATTTTTTTAAGGTAGTTTTGATGCCTTTTAATAGAACACTTGTTTAACATAACATTTTGACACTTTTTTTAATTTTATTTGAGAAAATAAAATTAATTTTTATAAATTATAATTTCAATGTTATATTTTCAGGATTTTTTATTTTTCTATGCAATTTAATGATTATGACGAATAGTCAAAATTACAGAATTTTAAGTGAAAATGAATTTTAATCTAAATAATTTATATTGTTAAATTATCAATAAAATTGGTTTTAAATTAAAATTAAATTAATTATATATTTATATTAATCCAATTTAGGTAATTTTAATCATTTTTATATTTAATTTAGATATAAAAACATAGTAAAATTTTGAACATTTTCACATTCAAAAACATCTTTCTCAATATGTCTATGCGATTACTTTTAAATTAATTTTATCTACTTATTTGAATTAAATTTAGAAAAATAGATTAATTATTTTTAATTATAATAATTTATAATGTCTCATAAGGTCTAAATAATTTTTTGCCAAAGTCATCAAAAAAACAAGTTAAAATTAATTATAGTGATTCAGGTAAAAATAAGCTTACTTAATGATTAAACATAGAATATAAGGTGTAAGATAGACCAAAAACTTTTATAAAAATTATTAGATTGCCATATTTAGACCATAAAAATTAAATTATATTATTTTTTACAATATCTAATCCTTTTATTTAGAAAAAAATTGGGTACACGAAAATTCTTTTCAATAATTCCAAGTGTGTCATCTCCCTCACTTATAAAAGGCCACCCCTAATACTCCTTTCTTGAAACCACCCAAGACATTTGTATCACCCAATACCTGAATTATTCAATTCCAAAATTACCTCCCCTCATCCCAGGATAAATATTTTTGGAATAAATGAAACCTTTTGTTGTTTTATTTCAATCCTTATGAATATACCTAAAGAAGAGGTAATGGTCTTCTAAAACCATTTTTATTTTATTTTATTCTCCACCTCATTCAATTCATATTATATCATGACTACATAATAACATAAGTATTTTGAATATATTTAGATTTTATTAGGATAAGGTATCAACATAAAACAATCTACACTTCCATCAAATGGGTTATGAAATCGTCATTTGTGTGAATAGCGGACTACCACCACGCAAACCTATGTTGTTCATTTTTCAATTACTACATTTCATGAATGGTAATAATGATTGATTGATAATTTATATATTATATATATAATATTTATGGTTTTATTTCTGTTATGTATTTATTATATCACCCATACCATCATGTTTTCCATTTTGTGGGAATACGATAAAGTCGCTCGTGTGTACGGTGGACAACCACCATGTGAAGTGATGTGATTCATTCATGCTTTACTTGAAATGTTTTAACGATGGGTTTAATAAATATATGTGATATATATGACATAAAATTATATTATAATGATAATATATATATAGCATTTACTTTTATTTCTTTTAATATGACATGAAAATGGAAACTACATTTATGCGTATGTACGACGTACTGCCTCTATGAACGTTGTATTTAATATCACAAAACAAAAAAATTTAGAATATTATAAATGATATATACATAATATATAAGGTATTTACAAAATGTTTTACATTCTGGAGATTATTAAATCTTGATCGAAGTAAGAAGAACAAAAAAACAAGTCAAAACATACTTGAAAAACAAGGAAATTAAAACACAAAATAAGGAAAATATTGAATAATTATTAACAAAAAGGGTAAAAATATGTAATAAAAGGAGAATGTGGGATATTATAAATATTAATATATTTATTTTATAATTTAATAACATTATTAAAACCATTATATATGAGGTTAAATATCATTCAATCAAATGGAAGTGCAAGGTAAGAGATTCACTACTACAAAACATGCCTTTAACAACGCAACAATAGGCCATTATCAGTGCTAGAAAAGTGCTGACTACATCAACGCAGTTAAAAGGACAGGGAGTTTATCAGTGTTAGAAAATTGATAATAAAGGTTTGCTTTATCAGCCTAAATAAAAGCACTAATAAAGCATAATTTTAATAGTTCTTTTAAAATAATTTATAAAAGACACTATTTATCGGTGCTATTATTTGGAATTGATAAAACTTTATTTATTAGCACATTTAGTAATAAAGATAATAGGGGAAACTACGATATGATGCTACAACACAATTCAGCATAAGAAACAGGTGCAGTGTGTTTTAACAACACAATAGATCCCCAAAAACAGCAAAAGAAATTACAAAAATAAGATAAAAATACTAAATTTAAATGAAATAATATTTATAACACAAAAAAAAATTAATTATAGAGTATTTCAGTCATTGTTTTTACAAAAATTAATGTATATTTCGAATAAAAAGTCGCACTTGGTGTTCCACTAGTCACATCATGAGTTGAATTGTGGTGTGAATGATTCCTACGTGTCCAAAATGACTTATAGATCATTTTCTTAAATTAAAAAAACAATCTAAATGAATTTCCTATGTTTTTATTATCTCAGTTGTTTTTTTTTCATTACAAATAATGTTAGTTTTGAATAAAAAGATGCACTTGGAGTCATTTCGGTCATAGTGTGTGTCTGATTGAGTTATAACTGATTTATATACATCAAAAATGACTTATGGATCATTATTATAAAGTATCAAAACAATCCTAATGTGTTTTCTTGGTTTCGAGTATGTTAGTGGTTTTTTCAATAAAATTTGTGTCAATTTTGATTAAAAAGACACACGTGGAGTCATACCAATCACACCATGCATCAGTGTGAGGTGAGGTTGATTTTCACATGTCCCAAATGACTCGTGGTTATTTTTCCTAAAGTATAAAAAATATGAATGTGTTCCCTCAAATTTGAGTATGCCACACTTGTTTTTTAGTAAACGGTCATTTTAAACAAGATACATGCACTTTGATCCATACTGGTGGCATCGTCTATGGGTATGAGATGAGAATAATTCATACATGTCAGAAATGATTTATGAATTTTTTTCCAAAAATTATCAATAAAATTCGAGCATATTTTCATGGTTTTCAATGACTGTCACTATTTTTGTATTAAATTGTCGATTTTAAATGCAAAAAAGACACTTGGAGTCATACTGATAACACCATGTTTTAGATTGAGGTTTGGTTTATTACTAAATGTGAAATATGACATAAAGATAATTTTCATAAATTGAAAAAATAATCTAAATGTGACTGCTCAGTTTTGAGTATGCTAGTTGCTATTTTCTAAATAATTAATTCGAATTTTGAATAAAATGACACACATGGATTCATATCGTTCACACCCTACATCAGATTGAGGTGATGATGATTCCTACACACCCAGATTGTATCATGGATCTTTTTCCAAAACTATAAAAACAAACAAAATGTGTTTCCTCTGTTTTGAGTATGCTACTTTTCTTTTTTACTAAAATGTCATTTTAAAATGGAAACATGCACTTTGACCCATAAATGTGGTTTCGTGTGTGGGTTTGAAGTGAGAATAATTCATACATTTCACAAATGAATTATGAATCATTTTTCCAAATTATAAAGATAATATGTGCATGTTTTTTCAATTTCTAGTGGGTGCAACTTTTTTTATTAAAATGTAATTTTTAAAATGATAATAGAAACATGGGGTCATACTGGTCACACCGTACAACATATTATGATGAGGCTAATTCAAACATGTCATGAAATTAATTCAATATCATTTTTCAAAAGTACCAAAACAATAGGATTTTGTTTTCTCAGTTTGGTGTATATCCGTTGTTTTTTCACCAAAATTAATGTTGATTTTAAATAAAAAGATGCACTTTGAGTCATAATGATCACATAGTGAGTCAAATCGAGTTTAGGATGATTCCTACACATCCAAAATGACTTATGGATCAATTTAAAAAAGTATAAAATAATTAGAATATGCTTCCTTGGTTTTGAGTACGTGAATTGTGTTTTTTTACTAAAATTTCATTTTAAATTAGAGACATGCCCGTTGATCCATAATGGTGGCATTGTCTGTGGGTTTTCCATGAGATAGATTCATAAACACAAAAAATAAATTATGAATTGTTATCCAAAATTATAAATACAATATGAGCATGTTTTCTTTTCATTAGTAAGTGACACATTTTGGTATTTAAATGTCAATTTTAAACTGATATGGGACACTTTGAGTCATACAGATCCCACTGTGCATTTGATTGAGGTGCAGAATATTCCTATGCTCCCAAATGATGTATTGATCATTTTCTTAAATTACCCAAATAATAATATTGTGTATGCTCATTTTTGAGTAAGTTAGTTGTCTTTTACTAAAATTAATATCAGTTTTGAAAAAAATTACTCACTTGGAGTCATACCCATTACACCGGGTGTTAGATTGTGGTGCGGTTGATTTTAAAACATCCCAAATCACTCATGAATTATTTTCCTAAAGTGTTAAAACAATAATACGATGTTTCCTTGGTTTTTAGAATGCCACTCTTATTCTTTACTAAAATTCATTTTTAAACTTGAAACATGTACTTTCAACCCTACATGTGGCATTGTCTGTCTGTTTTACATTAGGCTGACTCATAAGTCTTAAAAATTAATTATGAATCATTTTCCCAAATTATCAAGACATCCTGAGCACAGTTTCCTAGTTTTGGGTGAGTGACACTTTTTTTATTAAAATGTGAATTTTGAAGTGATAATATACACATAGAGTCATACTGGTCACATCAAACATAGTATTTAGGTGAAACTGATTCATACGCATCAAAAATGACCTATTGATCATTATAATCATGTAACAAAAAAATAAAAAAAATTGGTTTTTAGTATGTCAGAAGTTTTCTTCACCAAAATTAATGTCAATTTTAAATAAAAAGATGCACTTTGAGTCATACCAGTCAAACCCTATATCTGATTAAGGTATGGAATATTCCTAGACATCCCAAATGAATTATATATAATTATCATAATATATAAAAACAATAAGAATGTGTTTCCTTAGTTTTGAATCTATCACTTTTTTTAATAAATATGTCATTTTAAAATGAAAATATGCACTCTGATACATATGGGTGGAATCATGTGTGGGTTTTACATGAGGCTAATTCATTAATGTCGCAAATGAATTATGGATCTCTATACCAAATTATCATGAAAACCCAAGTTATTTTTCTTAGTTTTCAATGAGTTTCAATTTTTTTTATTAAAATGACAACTTTAAACTCATAACAAACACTTTGACAGCATTCCTCCTCGATGAACATGATATATCAATGTTGTTTTTCCTGCAATTCTTCTTTTATACACCTATTTACATAGGTGGTTAATTACACACATATTTATTCAAAAATTTATGTTGAATTATAAATATGTTTGATGATTGGGATTTGTACATATGTTGCTTCAATAACACTAGTTTATAAATTGAAGCATCCAACATTGAATGATCATATAGGTGGGTTACTACCCTCTATAAAATCACATAAACCAGTACTTCAAACCTTATATCAGCAATTCATTTGAAACACTTTAAAAATGGATCTAATAAAAAGTAACAACTGTTCAGTCAACTTTTCCAAAAAATTTCTCAAACAGAATCATATTATGATTCTCAGTCTACATCATTGTACAAATTTTTTTTTATTTTCTAGCTAGAACTTATTTTTAACCTCCCCCAAAGTCTCCAACATGGTCTTCACCTCTACATCCTCCTTCATGTTAGTCTAAAACTCTGACTCTACCTCCATCTTCACCTCTACCTCTGACTTTGCCTCTGCCTCCACCTCTTCCTCCATCTCCATGATTTTCCAAAAATTGTATTGTTTATAGGTCAACACTTATAAACCCAGCTGATTTCCTCAATTATACTTATCCTTGAGAAAGCAATCATAAATATTATATAACAATTCTAGCACTAATTTGTCACGCCCCAAATATATTTCAAAGGGCATAACTCATACTATATCAAAACCACAATATTTAATTAACTAAATTTGTTGTTAGCATACATTTTTATAAAAATTATGATGTCCACTCATCCATAGAAAATTTATTTCTTCTTTTTAGAAATTATGTTGTCGACAATATTGATAGTTTTATGAAAATATAAAAAACAAATGATTAGGAAATATATTTAATAAAATTTTAATTACCATCCGAAATTTCAATTTTGGGGGGTGGGTGTTTTTATGATTAATGATTATTCACATAAATTTGAAAACCTAATATCCACAATCAATGTAGTTATCTTATTTTAGAAACTACCAAAACATTTACATAAATAAGTAAATTGTTTGGAAATGTTTTGATAGTTAAACCTTTAAATATATACCTTAATGTTTTTCCATTTGTAGTAATCCATATGCTTTATCCCTTTTAACATCATCTTCATGCCATGATCATACATGTATTAAGAAACCTCCCTATCATAAAAAATAATGTTAAAACATAGACTCAACATTTTATTCTATGTTTATATATAAAAATTTAATTTCATTATATTATATATCCACAATAGAAATCATATGTGTTCGATTGGTTTCATATCCATTCATTAGATTTAAAAAATAAATATTCAGGGAGTCCATATTGACTGTAATCAATATCTACTGTGTCCTAAAAAACAAAAAAAAAATAGGTAATTCAAAAATTAAAAAAATATTTTATGTGACTAGATTATCGAGTTTTACCTTTCAATTTTAGGCATTAAAAAGTATCTACCAAATTATTATTTTTAATTAAACAATTTGAGAAACGCATCTTTTTTCTTCTTAATTTATTCCTCGTTTAATGTCTGTTCTAGCGTAGAAATAATACATTGATTATTGACTCAAAATCATGATTTTTACTATATTCCATTTATATAGTTGTGATACAAATGCTGATGTAAAATATGAATATATATTAACATTAATGAACATATTTTTTCACTATTTAGATAGAGGTATTATGAAAATGTACCTTATGTATGTATTTGAAAATGAGATGCCCATGCATTCATGCTTGAGAATCTCATTTAGAGTCTCAAGACCAATTAAATCATTCAATGAATCTCTATATATATTTTATTAATATTCAATGTAACACATAGTTTTATCTTTAAATGTGGTCTCGGCTTTATTTTTTAATGGCTATAAATTTTTATCTAGAACAAGTAGGGAGATGGTACTCTCATAATATTTTATTGTTTTCTTTGTTGATATGCTGAATTTTCATGATTCGGACTTCTGTTTATCCTCCCCTTCATCCATCTATAATATCATACCTCACTTAAAACATTTTATCATCAAATGTTACATAATTTTCATATGAAATATTTTTTAAAAGATGTACTTAATATTTATTTATAATATTAGATGGTCATGCTATTAAAGCTCCAATAGAACCATCACCGTTGTAATATCTAGACCATCAAGTGGAATAGTAAACTCATCAGTCAGCTTATAAGATACCTCAATACCCAATATCAAATGATATTTTGGGAGGTCTTTATTTTATAGTTTGTATCCTAGGATAATATACATTATATCGATCATAACATGGCGGTAAATGGGTGTTGACGGATACAAATCACATACAATTATACCCTACAAAATTTTAGTAATATTAAATTATCATAAGTTGTTTGATTCACATTTAGAAGAAATAGTAATGATAAAATTTATTACCCAAGTAAGGTTTGTAGTTGGGAGAATGATAATTCTCAAATCTAGTGGGATCATTTGGTTCATGTGTGGATCTTTTCTCCACCACCAGTTCTCTTTGATCTTTTCTTATACATTCACCTGCCAAATGAGACCTCAAAATAATATATTGCAGTGATTTTATTTTTTCTTCCATATTCTCACAATATTATATGTATCTTAATATTTATTCATATTCTAGAAATATTTTCGAGGAGAGACTCCAATACATACTCCTATAATGTGGAAAAATTTTTCAGGTTGCTTCAAATCTACTGAACGTATCTTTTCTTAGGGTATGGTTTTTGACGATTCTAATGTCTAAAAAAAATTAAATGATATTTTTATGAAATATTTTTTTTGTAAATCATAACAAATTACAATTTCCTATCACTTAAAAGTTCTTACCATATTATTTTTGTGTTTTCATCAGCTAATTTAGCTTTATTTATTTACATAAGCCTCCTTCTATAGCACATGACATGGGATGGAAGTAGATTTAGCTTTTGATTCATCAATCTGAATATAAACAATAGAACATATGTTGTCTCATATCATTGAATAAAACTTTTATTATTTATTTAAAATAAATACCAATTTCATCTATAATTAAGTGTACCACATCCTTGCTTTGTGATAGGGGTACATTAGTTTTGATGCATGTTCTTTATTTTTAGCACTCTTTTTTATATTTCATAAATTAATAATTTTGAATCAATTTGGATAAAATAAATAAGATCAAATAATAAATAATTGATATCAATAAACCAAAAATGATTTATCATTATGACGACTGATGAAAACAGACTATGTTTCTTGCTTTATAATGTGTGCATAACAAAGTGTAGGGTGGTGCTTTATTTTATCCTATGCATCCCTAAGATGTACCTTCATAACTAGATTTCGTAAGTCTATATGGGGTTTTTCTATACCCTTTAAGATAAATTTAATATATAAATCTTCTAAAATAAAAGATGTCTGTAAGGAATAATGAAAAATAAATCAATGTTTCATTAAAAAAAAATTCAGTAAAATAGAGAAAGTATATTTTTAAATTATTGTTATATCATTCCAAAGGAAAATTATTCATTAAAGGATGTGTGTGGTTCCATTAATAAATATCAATTACCATATTTATCCTCATTGTGACCCCATTATAACTAATGAAAATTGACATGATTGTGTTAATAGATTGGTCACGTTGATTCAAACTAACCTCAATTATGTGTACCATAACTTCTTTCCTTGATAATTTTATTCACCGTTGTGATGATGAATCATTGTTTTTATACTTTCATAAATATGTTGTTTATTCCTTAATAATTCTAAAATTTCCTGATAAAAAATCATTTCTACCTCGGGATTTGTAATATCATCATGTGTAGAAGAAATTGTTAGTACAAGTAATAAAACATTCAATTTTTCGTGAATAAAATCAATACAATACACTTCATACATAAAATTCCACATTGTGATTCAACATGCATGAAAATGTTTTCTATCTTAAATAGAAATTTAATACTTAAATACTCCATTATAACTAACCTTTACAACCTTTATTTAATACATCCATAGATATTGATCATCTTCCATCTCTTGATGATGGATTGGACTCTGCTTTCAAACTAGCATTCTTCTAATAATTGTGGTTTTAATGATCATTGATGAAATACCACCTGAATAGTATTAATTTATTTTATTTTTGTTTGAAATTTATCTCCCATTATTTTTTGTCATCCACATATGTTTATTTAACAAATCAAACCAAATTTCACCCCATATCGTGTACTGGTGATCATTTTTGGATGACTACTCCTCTGATTAGTTCAATCAATATATATGATATGGAGGATGAGTCTCAAGAAACAAAATTAAATAATAATTGTTTAAGAGATGAAATTTGAGTTTCGAGTCAGGTTAAAAAATAAATTAAATGAAATTTTAATTATGGATTGTAATATATTACATTACAAAAATGAAGGAATGGACCTTAAAATTCCAATGAGATCCACTCTCATTAATTTACTAACACTCACATTCATTTATTGCTTGAAACTTTCCCTAAAATGTTTCATTTCATTGGTAGGTCTTAGAGGGGACACAAACTTTTGGTGGTATTGATGTAAGGTATATCATAGAGTTTGAAAACTAGCTATTTCTCCAAACATACAATAGAAATTATCCTGAAGATGAAGCTAAAAACAAGAATGAATATCTCTGCTCATTGTGGGTGTAATACCTTTGAGAGTTATATTAGATCACTCATCATAGTAGTATTCTCATCCAAGTATTCTTAAATTATGAGTTCTAATATGATTCAATGTCATCACATGAAAAAATAAAATTAATTCTTGATGTACTATTTCCAAAAGTAACCAAGTGTGTCATATAAGAAAATGAGTATCAAGAAACAAAAAAGGTATTAATTATGTTCTGATTAATTTTTTTCATTATTTATGTTCCCAATAAGTAGTAAATGAGCATAATGAAAGTTTGAAAGAGTTACTGAAAGAGTTTGGAGACATGGTATTCAAATCCATGGAAGCAGCTTTGACAAATATTAATGAATAATATCTTAGATGGGGGTATGTCATCAAGGAACTTTGGAACCACAATGATGTGAGGAAGGATAGTTATAGTAGGGATTCCAATCCATTATCAAGAGATGGGAGACATTAAAGAATCTGAGGTAAGATTATAAAAAGGGAGTGAAGTTTAGTAGTAGTGCATTATTGATGTATTATTTCTATATTTAATACAGTAATAATTTTCATTCAAGATGCATGAAATTATGAACTTTTATGCATGGGTTGAATTATATTGTATATCTATCTTAACAAAATGAATACTTATTTACACAACATTATTTGTGAAATACATGGACCTTTCTTATGAACACATATTTATATTGCCTATGAATATTATGTGTAGTTTGCTTCTTTCGCAATAGTGGATAATGATGTAGTTCGTTGTGGTCTCATATGAAGCGGGAATATGTTTACAGAGTAGGGGTGGAAATTTATAGGTATAGGTAAGGGAGATATATATATATATAATACTCATAAATAAAATTGACATTGTTTAATCTTTTTCCACATGTTTACTTATAGATAATATTGATATTAATAACATGACAAGTATGTTCTAATCTCAATCCTAGATGAAATATAAGATACTCAAAAATAATGAATATGAAGGTTTTGTGTCCTAATAACATAAACAAGAGTATAATATACTAGGATTGTACCTAGAATTAATGATGAAACCTCTATATCATCATCCATAGTCAACCCAGCTATAAATAATTTTCCAATCATATATAATGATGTTACCTATAAGGAATATCTCAAAAGGACTATTGGAGTTTCCCCAACTAACCACATCGATAGAAATATTATACATCAATGAGGAATCCTCACCTTCCAGTTTTCGGAAAAATTTTAATCTACCATAAGATCCATCCAATAACATATATCCCTTTAGTGGGTGAATTTTTCAACTTTTTCTCAGTATTGGTCTATAATTTTTTTACTCTTATAAATGAAATGAATATATTCAATGAAATCATAAATTTATTATTGTGATATATTATCATAAAATCTTAGAGGAACCATAGATACTAGATGTTCCCATAATGGAAAATTATACCATATATCGTGATGTAGATTTAAAATTACCATTATGACATGGGGATAAATATATGTTCTAGTATACAGAGTATGTTCATTGGATCCTTCAAATAGAGATCTAGGGTCAGAGTTGTGACATGTTCTATATTATTGTAGAGATTCGCATAATTTCCCCTTCCAAAAAAAAATAATACTTTAGACATGAGAACAAAATAGTCTATATTAAATGTGAACTCCCTACCCATATCTCTATTTAATATAAATTTTAATAATACTTTTCATAATTTATATATAATTTAAAATATTTTGGAAGAATTATATTAAATAAAATGTTTGAAACAACTAAATAATAGTATTTATAAAGAGGGTTACTAAATAAAATCAATCAATTAATGAGTTATATAAACTTAATCATTACTAATAAGTAAATAAGAAAGACACATAAGAAAAAACTGACACATAAGAATGATTATATTCTTTAAACCCAATCATCACTATTTATTTATTATTCAAGCTTCTATTAATATAAAATGATAATTGATTCTATAAAAAAATAAACAAATACACATAAGAAAATGGAATTTCATATATTCATAGTTATTTATACCTATCTATGCCTGAATGGGAAGCATGATAGACCAGAAGATAGATAAAGGCTAAAATAAACAAAAAAACCTATGAATCGTATGGTATCTCAAGAATCCAACATAATTATGCTATCGAGACATATTTATGGATTACTTATTATGTCTATAAAGATTTATTTTTTGGATATAATCAATACAAATATACCTAGTTTCACTATGATTCCATTTTGTAACATTTTTTACCTTGTATACCCAAATAATTCCCAATTCATGTAAACACATCACCCCAGACACACTTACTGATCACTAATGTCTTATGTCAATACTAACAGATATAGATAACATTACCTTTGCAGAAGAGTGTGGTGAAAAATCTATATTATTTATCTATAAAGGCCCATACACATATGTTTACTATCATTGCCATATAAAAACATCCATCTTTTTCTTCACAACCATTTTCTATGGAGGAAAAAGATGAAATAGAACCACTCTTTGTATTTCAGTTGTGAGAAGACGATATGTAGGGTTCATCATGGATAAGAATAGTGCAAAAATGAAAAAAGTGAAACCCAAAAAATCATATAATAATAGAAAAAATATAGAAAATAACATATATTAGATTCGAGCCTTGATTTAACTGAAGGAATTTTGAGGATTCGCATCAGCAGTAGAGGATATTTGAGTGATCTTCATAATCACAAGTGATTGAGTCACGGTTAGGGTTCTTTTCAATAGATCTGGGACACTTTTAATAGCGCTTTCATAAAATCACTGATAAAGGTCAATTTTATCAACATTAAATTCATAATAACTGATAGAAAGAATATTTATCAGTGCTTTTTTAGCACAAATAAAAGATATATTTATTTTTGCTAACATTTTGGTGCTGATAAATATTTTTTAACTACACTTTATTTAGAACTTATAAAGATAAATCTCTGTCAATGCTAAAAAACACTAATAAATATGCCCTTTATCAGTGTTAAACTTTTAGCATATATAATGGATTTATAATTACAATTATTTATATAAATTTATTATAATTTTATAATTATTTAAATATATAAAATTATTAATTTATAATTATATAAATACATATTTAAAAAATAATAATTATTTATTTATAACAATTGTAAATATATAAATTTATAAATATAGTAAATATACATTTATAAATATTTTTATTTATAAATATTTATTTACAAATATATTAAAAACATTATTAGTGGATATATAATCTTAAAAATATGGGTTTTAAAAATGAGTTAAATTGAATAATTCAAAATGAGCACACTTTATAAATATTGAAAAATGAATAAGTTTTATTAATTTAATGAAATTTATTAAAATTATGGATATATATATATATATATTGAATTAAAGATGAATACATATTGAAAATACTAAAACATAGTAAATAAATATATATATGTAAATAATAAGAAATGATCAAATTCAAAAATAAAATAAAAAATATAAAAAATATTAAAAATGAATAACCTAACCTAAAGAGTATTAAAAATACATAAATAAAATTAAATAATTAAAAAAATAATATATTAAATGTATCATGTTATAATGAAATTTTAAAATATACTAATATTTGAATAAATTACCTTAATATTAGGTCTATGTGTTTCTACATATTTCATAAATATATTTGTGTGTGAATTTGTATAAAAAAATTCATTATTTATATATATATATATGTACCTGAAATCAATGTAACACATGACTTTTTATATATATTAAATTGAGAAATCAAATACCTTTAAAAATGAATAAGTCGTTAATATGCTTTTAATTAACATTTTTTCAATATATATATATATAATTAATATATATTATTTATTACTATTTATAATAAAAAATATAAAAATTTATATATATATATTATATTTATTCATTTTATTCATTTTATTTATATGTGTTTCATTAATAAAATTAAATAATTTTGTAATATATTCATTTTGAATTTTTTTAATTATTACAATCTAATCATTATATATATATAGTATACTATTTAATAATATTTATAATACATATATATATATATATATATATATCTGTGTATATTTAATTTATTCATTTTTATCAATAAATATTTAATTAAACAAATGTTTAATATTTTCCCTAATTTAATCAATTTAAAATTTAATTTGTTTAATTATTTCATTTTATTCATTTTAAATATCTATATATTTAATATATATTATTTATTAGTTTTTAAAATTTATGTATATGTATATTCAATTTATTTATTTTCAACAATAATTATTAAAATACAAAAATTGTTAAAAAAAATCAAAATTATTTCACTTTATTTTAGAATTTCATCAGCACTTTCTTAATGCTGGTTAAGGGCTCTCTTTGTCATCCCTTATTTTATCTCTAATAAGGATGGCCTTTATCGGTGCATATTCTTAGTATAAACAAATGTCAGCGCTACTAAAGATGTTTTTTTAGATGTGATTTCTTTTCAATTTCATTTTATTGAAACATATATTAATTTTATGCATCTATTTTATTTTATTTGATTTATATTCTTTAAATTTTCTGTATAATGTCATGAATAATTAGTTTTAAATTGTATTTTACGTTTCAATTTAAATTTGTTCATCTAAGGGGAAGTGAAAAAAAAGTTACCAAGTAGTAAAGAAATTTCATAACTCAATTCCTTTTCACTGGGTTATTTTACTTCCTCATTTTTGTTGATACACAATGTTTATGTTTATAATGTATTTTTAAAATATATATATAAAGATTTATATCCACTTTTTTTATTTGACTTTGATGTTAATACACATAATCAATTCATTGATTAATTATCACTTCAACGTTATGATCATTTTAAGGGTTTCCTTCACAATCTTATTCTAATCAATGTTGTTTGTTATTGAAATTCCATTAAAGTAAATTATGTGATAATTATTTAATAGTCCATTTTATTTTTTTCTCCTTTGGTTATTAATGATATTTTTCAAGTGATAGTGTCGCTTTCCACTCTTTATTACTAAAATTATTATGAAATTTTTTTAATAAAATTCGTCTTCATTTATCTCTTTGGTTGGAAGTATTTTTTATTATAAAACCATGTTTTCGAAAAAAAATGGATTCTTTTTTCATTAATATTTTAAGAAATAATTTTTTAAAATAAATTTTTAGCCAATTTTTATTTATAAAAAAAATTCAAAGTAATCTTCTTTTTGCTTTCCAAACAATTTACTTTTCTAACCTTTTTACTATGAAAAAAGAATGTTCTTTACAGTATGTATGAAATTTTCCACCAACATGATAGTAATTTGTTTGATGAATACTTTATAAGTTTATGATGAAATTTTTAAATTAAAAAGTTTTAAAATTTTATTTTGAAAAAAGTTATTTTCAAAAAAATAAAAATATAATATAATATTTTCCAAAATAATTATTTTAAAGAAAATTTTAGGTTATTTATTATCATCAACAAAACAACCTTTTATTCTCACTTAACGGGGTATATATTACATTGATACATTCCAAATTAATTTTATATATGGTTTAAGAACATTCTAACTCAGTAAAGTATTGACATTAATTTTCGTAATTCATTTATTTATTCAATAACATTCCAATGTAATGTTTATATTCCTATGATCATTAGAAACTAAATTTCCTATAAATATCAACATTATTTATCTTATATATGATTATTTTCTAAATCTTATACCATTTTTACGTATGGTATTTACTTTTATAGTTATTTGAATATCTTGATAAATATTGAAAAATCAATATTCGTTAATCAATATGGATATTTGATAACACACATTTTTTCTTAATTAAACCAATTATTAGATATATGATGAATTCTTTTGACTCGTATGACACAAGATGGAGAAATTTTAAAGTATTCCCCCCAATGCATCAGTAGACTCATGGGATGAATTGGTTGTATAAATATTGGTAAATGGTATTCATCGAATCTGTTTTAAACTATCTTGTGAAAGGTATTGATGGTAAGGGTTTCATGTACCTAGGAAACATGGAGTTCAATAATTGAGGACTATGTTCACTTAGATTCAGTTATTACTATCCATGAGATTTTGAATATGAAGAAATGTATGGATTCAATTCATTCATGGTTTACTATGTAAATGGAATGGTTTCAGTTATTTACCATCCCTTATAAATTATTCTTTATCTGGTTTTTTAAATGGCATGTCTTTTCGGTTATTTACCTTTCTATGTTTATTTATATTTGTATATTTATTTAAATTTCATATGTTATTAGTAATTTAAATTTACATATTGATTATTATTATTATTTAATGATTATTTCTTATATTTTACATAGCACTTACTGAGAATTTGAGCTCTCCCTCATTTGATTTCATTTCTCCATGATTTCATGAAGTATTATAAGAATTCTATTAAAGGATATGCTTGATTAAATAAATTTATTCTCAAGAAAAAAATTATGTTTTAATCTATGTATTCAATTGTTATAAAAGACTCATATATGTATCTAGTTTACTAAGAAAAATAATATATTTGTTCATTAGGGAATTGATTTCCTTATATCATATGCCAATATAATAGTAATATGCACCAGGTCTAAGCTACTAGGGTCACGGTCACAATAATTATAGTATTCATGTATCACACCAATTATTATCATAGAGTATAAATTCCCTTACAGAACTACGTTAAATTTCAATTCTAGTCCTTTTTAAATCATGAGATCTCAATATTTAACCCAAGAATTAGATTTAGATATAGGCCCCACCCTGCACATAATGAAAATTATCCATATGTGTTCCATAAGATCATTGAAAATTCATCATCTCATAACTCATAAAAATAAATAGCCCTTATAACACATTTATCATATCAAAATCCAGGAAAATAAATGGGATTCATATATCAATTATCATATAATAACCCATTAAAAAGAATGGTTTCACAAACATTTCATCATAGCATGACCTATGAAAACTAAAATTGTTTCATGAAAATATTAACATCATAAATATAAACCGTCCATTGAAATAATATATATTTTATTAATTGATAATTTCCCTTATAAATATTAACCAACATCAAAGGATTTCATCTTTTCTAGAAAATTATTTTGAAAGATCACTTGAAGCATTTCTTGAGGAAAATAAACATTTCATTTCGAATATCAGTTTTTTAAAACTAAAAGTTCCCAAAAATATGAAAATAATTATCTATGAAAATAACCTTTGAAACTTATAAATTATTCTTTTAAACATTTAGTGGTTTTTACTATTAGGAATTTCTTTCATTTATTACATATTAAAAAAATTGATTTTCATTTTTGAAAAAATACAAAAATTGTTTGTTTGGAAAATGATATGAAGATCCATTTTAAATAATTTTTTAAAATTAAAAATAATGATAAAAATGAATTTTAAAAATAATATATGAACATTAAATCATTCTTTACAAAAAATTTAGAAATCAATGATATATATGAATAGGGTTTTCGAATGAAGAGATAAATAAATTCATTTTTCTTTAAAAAACATTATTTGGGAATCTTAAGTACATAAAGAGATAAAAATGAAGGGAAAATATATATTCTCAACATATAACTAGTTTGTAATCAAAACCATTACGTTCTTGGGAAATATATCATATTATTTCATGAACAAAAGCATGATAATAAACAATCCTGATAAACAATGAGATTATAACATCAAACCATTACCACTTTGGTACCTTTTAAATCATAATATCCATGAAATATAGAACCATATATTAATATGTATATCCCACATTTTTATGTGAAAAATGATAAAATAAATTCATAATTAGTATATACACCACCCAAATAATCAAGATGTGTATATGGCATGTGTCTAGTTGAAATTAAAGGGAGATAAAAATCCCTTACCACATAGCTAACTTTGGAATCATTAGCCCCATGAAATAATTACATTAAAATAAGCATTAAATTTTATGAAAATAAATTATTTCATGATATAACATGTCAATGGTGTTGTGTAAACACTTCATAAAATAAGATTGGTTCCTAATATAACATATGTCTAAAAGAATGGTGTTTTGATTTTCTCAACGAATGGAATGAATGAATCTTAGATGGTATATATTGTTTTTATATTTATTATGATTTCAAATATATAACATATATTCAATAATTTATCATCATTACCTTCTATTTAAATAATATTTTAAAAATAATTTACATTGCTTCATAAGGTGGTAGTCTGTCGTATACACGAGCTATGTAATCATATTCCCATGAAATGTGAAGTAAAAATGGTGTTTGTGAAATTATAATTAAATAATAATAATAATATCATAAATAATATATATAAACTTAAAATATATCATTATATCCATTAGTGGGAGGTGGTGATGGAAAACGAATTACATCAGTTCACAAGGCAATAGACATGTTGTAAACACAATCGATTATTTTATTTCCCATTTAATGATATAAAAGATTGTTATAGGTTATAGCATAAAAAATATAATATCTCTATAAATTTAAAATACAATTATTATTATATTTTAGTTATTTGTACATGAATGGATGTGTAAATAAATGAAGTACAAAAGAACAAAGTTATTGAAGAAAATTATCTTCGCTTAGACCAACCTCCTTTGGATATCCTAATATGGACCCTTAGATTGGTCTTTTAGGAAGATAAATAGCTATAAAACATGGATAATAATTTTGCGGATATTTTTTTAGAGGTTTTTGTCGATCCAATTATCTTGATATGTGTGAAGAATTGATGGTGGAGTTGTCCTTTTATAATTGAGAAGTTGAAATTTTTTAAATACACAAAACTATTCAACAATGGGGAGTCACTCTCAATACAAATGAATCAAAAATTGAAAAATAATGGATTTTACGGATGATAATATCGATAAAAACCCCAAAAAAACAAAAAAACATTTTTAAAACATTTTATTTCTTAACATCTATGTTTCCTTACTTTTGCCTTTTTAGTTTTCTCAACTTGTAACTAACGTATTTAACTAGGTAATTTATCATTTAATAATAGAAATAAATTTAGAATTAAAAAAAAATTGTAACCACTTCTTATGAATATGAAATAAAATTTATTAAATAAAAATCTGATGTGTGTGGGAAATTAATGTTAATACATGAATGGGAAACACATAAAACCTTATTTTACTATTTACTATGGTAATAATGTTTTTTTATATTTAGGTATTAATATAGTTATTATAAAATGATAACTGGTCCAAGAATGAAATATGGTTGATATTTTTACCATATTCCAATAAATTTGTATAAGATTGGATTTTTAGGAATTTTATTCTAATTAATAAAATAACATTAGTGTCAATTCTCACATATTAATTTAATTTGACTCTAAAAACATCAATAAAAATGTTTAATTCCAATATAAAATTTATAAACCTATATATAAGGTTATATTTATCTAAAATTTTCATTAAGTAAAATAATTCATTCTATTTATATTAATTTTAGTATATTTAGAATCATTTATTATATTTTTCTATTTACTAAAAATTACTTTCTTAGCATTTCTTAAGCATTTAAACTAATTATATAATAGATATAAATTTAAAAATTCCATTATAAAATTAATTAAATTATTCTCAAAATTAATATTAATATTCATTCATTCCTCGATTTCTTTTCTCTACGGGACCACAAAATTAGAATTTTAAAGCAAGAGGGTGACATTTTGTATTTTTTACAAAAATTATAATAGTGGAGATCTCATAGATAATTATCCCAAAAGTTCATAAAAATAAATAATATTGTAATGAGGATTTAAATATTATCATATAAAATGAATTGGATAAGTTTTTTGGTTGTTTTAACCCTTATCCTTATAGTTTAACCCCTTGTTAAAACGTTCTAACTTTAATTGTGGTAAATAATTTTTTGGGTTTTCCCTATTCCTTTTTCCCTAAAATTAAGATGAACATATTTAATAATATAATCATTATTACATAAAATATGGATATACATTTTTTTAAATTCCATTCATTCAAGTGGATAATTTTTATTTAAAAATAAACCTGCAAATGCGATGAAAAAATTGGTTTTCAAAGGGAAACATTTTTATAAGTATATAATGTTTTAATATCAACCTTAAATATTTTATTTATTCTAATAATATAAATGGAATTAAATAATATATAATTTAACTAATTTTACTTTTAAAAAAATTAATCTATATGGATCTTTGTATATCCTTTAAAATAAAAAACAATTTTTAATAAATGTATGTATTTTTCACTATTCGCCGAAAAATAAACATTTTTAGAAAATTATCAAAAATTTATCCAAAGATAAATTTTAAATTTTGATTACAAAAATTAAGTTATTTTTTTCCAAAAATAATTCTAAATGTTTATAACATAAATTTTATTAATTATTTACAAAATAAGAAATAACATTTTTTTTGAACAAGGTATTTTCGAAGCATATAAAGAATTTAAAAAAATATTACTAATTTATAAATATATTCCAATTGTCTAAAACCTTTATACATTGTTTTAAAAATTCTATTAATTTCTGGTCAAATTTCCAAATTTAACAGCTAGGTTATAGAGGTCATTTTTTAAGAATAATATTAATAGTATATCAAGAGTCATTTTAAATTAGTGTTGTGTGTAATGAAAGATATCAATGAAATTAAATTATTCAAAAAATATATATTTCATAAAAAAAATTATTATAGGATCCTAATTATTACACCTATTATTATCAGACTATGTATATATAAACTATTTTTCAGGTGAGTTGGATCATATTAGAGATCAGGTCGGATATTATTAGCTCTTAGTTTTCAAAGAGATATTTGAGCTTTGTAGTCACTACTGAGTATGTCATTCGATGATTATATTTTATTTTCATCTTTTTTAGTTTTTTTATGTAATTACATCTATTCACATAGGATATCTTATCTCTTTATAAATAGTTATTGATTTGTGTTATGTCTTATCTATGTCATCCATATGTTTCTCTTAATGGGTAATGCCTACCATTTGTTTTGATTCTTGTCACCAATATATGGCCTATTAGAGGTGGGATTGTGGTCATTATAATCTTCTTTCCTTCATATATGGACCAAGATGTGTTTCTTTGTGGGGAAGTGGGTAGTGAAATTTGAAGCTAATGAGAAATAATTCTCAATCAAGAAGTTTATGTTGAGTGAAGTTAAGATATTATTTAGAGAGTTTTTTTTAAATATTGGTTTCATTTTTTCTTTTTATTAGCATCCTAATTGCCTAATGATCATAGAATAATAGATATATGGGATGATAGTGACTCAATATTTGAATATTGATGATATATTGACAAATTTTAAATTTCAGTCATTTGTTTATTATATAATCCATAACATAAAATAAAATTATAGCATTTTATCATTTAACTTTTGATTATTGGTTTGGGGTATTAGACATGTTATCAAGGAAAATGTTGAGAAAATTGTTTATATTAAGATGGTTGTTATTTAGTAGTAATTTATTAATTATAAAATCCATTCTAATAATAAGTTTTATTTTTGAGGATTTTGACATTTTAAATTTAAGGATACTGGATAAAAATTTAATAAATGTTATTTTAGGAGACCTTGTGACCTAGGGATGTTTATTTCTAAAGTATCCTTTATTAATCTCTAATATAATCATAATTAGGAAAATGTTACTCTCTTTTTCACTTATTTTGGGAGAATGATTTATGGTAAATAATCTTATTATGTGATGTATTCAGGTTGATTATTGAGTCAAATATGGAAGGAAGAGGATGTCAAACTACTCTTCTATCTCTTTGGGGTTACGTACTTGTAATTATTATTGAAAATAATTTAACACTTGATACGAAAAAAATTCTAATATAAGAATCTCCCATAATAATATATATAATATATCTACACATCCCCTATACCCTAAAATCACCATGGGTAATAAACCATATTTTAAAAATTCATAAAATACTATTTCCTTTATTTCTCCTAAAAAGGAATGTATTAATAAGGTATATTCCAATTTTTTACTTTTTCATGAAATTTTTACATATGTGATGACTTCAGAAATGTTGTAGAAGAAGGGATACCTTGTTCATCCTATATATACCGAGTTTTAACGCATTGACATTTATAAAATTTATCCAGTAGGTTATAAAGATTGTTAACTGAAATCATTAAAATAGATTAATTTGGGATGTGTTATAAAAATCAATTCCATTCTAACATATTGAGCTTATATTTTATAAATTACTCTTTCCTAAATATTCACTATTGCATCCATCAATATGATTTGAATTGTGTATGATTTATATAAATTAAGTAAGTAGAAAATCTTAAAAAATCTGGGAAATTTTATTACATGTTAGGGACCATCATCATTTGTGAGCGACTAAAAAATGATGTACCTTGGTAAGAAAAGAGTGGGAATCATTGAATGAGATATCATTATGTAGAATATGGTCACAATTTTTCTTAGTATGATTAATTGAATTAGGGGGTTGAAATTTATTTAAGGGTGGGTAATGCGACTGACAAAAGTTTTTATCATTTTTCCCTATTAATGATTAATTATTTTGATGAATTCCTCAGCATTCCCCCAAACAAAAACAAAAAACCTTGGTGGTGGGTTTCTAAACACTGGAATAAAATGCGATTTCCAGAAAAACCTATATTCATTCCATTATTGATTAAAAAATTAAGAAATCTAGATTATAATAAATCACTTGAAAAAAATTTCCAACATTTATTACAAGTTATTCAATAAGATAGGAAACAATATGTCCATGACAAAATAAAATATGAATTAAATGCTTGGAATAATTAAGATTAATAACTATTACTAAGAAAAGTAGAGGGAAATAAATTTTAAGGAACAAAAAAACAACATGGTTAAAGTATGCCTTTTCGTAACAAACCATGATATGTGTATGTCCACAGATGATCACTAAAATAATTCACACCATTGAAAGTATGGGAATAATTTTTTGAATAATACAAAAATATGGGATGTGAGACATTGAGTATTTAAAGAAAAAAGTGGGGAGTAATTGTTGGTAGTAGTTGTTTGATTTGAATTATCATATTTCATTTCATCTTAAAAGTAAAATAATTTAAAACATTAAAGATATGAAAAACACAACTGTAATTACATTTTTATATGATTTATGTGTTAATGTACTAACATTAAAATAATTATTTCTGTCCCATGATTTATTTGATGAAATCTAGAGATAACATATATAATAATAATATAATGATTACTTTCCAATTTGAAAATTATACTACTAATTATTATTATTTTCATGGGATATAAAATATTAATAAAATCTATTATGGAATAATGATATAATTATAAAAAACATATTTAAAAAAAGATAATTAAATATATATAAATTTAATAATTGCTCTAATAGAACATTATAAATGCATATTCCAATAATAAAATTTTTTTAGAAATATGAGAATTATGAAACAATAATTTAATAATGGTTATAAGTATGATATACTAATATAATAAAATATAATATTTACTAAGATATATAAAGACTGATGTAAATATAATATTTATTGAGAAATTAAAATATTATGTATTAATGTTATTTGGATTCTCACTACCATAAAAACAGGTTTCCGTTGTTCCACCCATTAACATTACTAAAAAATGCAGATAAATAAGATACCATTATCAATGGTAAAAAAAACATTGATAAAGGCTTTTTTTACACTGCTAAAAAGTGATACTAAAAGTACCCCTTTATCATCACTTTTTTATCACTGATAAAGTTACCCCCTTTATCAGTGATTTTTTTAGCACTATTAAAAGGGGTCCTTTTATAAACGCTTTCTTTGGTAGTGATGATAAAGGGGGGTCATTATCAGCACTTTGTTAACTAGCACTGATAAGGGTTATATTTCAAAAATAATATTTCATTAAATATAATATAGTATTATATAAATATATAAATATATTTATATTGATATAATGATAATATATATTTTTAAAATATGTTTTAGATAAGTATAAATAGACATTGACACTTAATATATAATATATTTAGTGAAAATGGAATATAAAATATTTAAAAAAATTATTATTAATTATTTATTTGATAATTATTATCATGTAATAGACATTTAATAACAATACAAAGACACAAAAATTCAAAATATTGATAAAATATCGAAAATTAGAGAAAACAAAACTCGAACTTTAAAAGGACATAAATTTTGATTCGGTTGTTGGTTTGATCTCTATATCATATCAAATAGAATCATGTGATGTGATCTACTCCCTTAGTGGTATAGATAAACCTGTTTCAAATTGTTTGAGGCCAAAAAATGCCCAAAAGGTCTCCAAAACTAAGTTTTTAGTTGGGATACCCAAATGTATTAACATACGATTGAATTTAAACCTTGTTTATGGTTGTATTTTTGTAATTTTCAGTTGGCACTAAATTTATTTTTATGGGTTACATTCATATTGATATTATGGATTTGAAATTTTAAAATTTTTTATAATATACTATAATTAATAATCAAATATATAACAATATATATAGATTTTTTATATACTCACACATAAACATTTTAAATTTATAACTAAATAATTAGAAAATTTTAGACATAAAGTATAATGATTATTTCATAATTATTATCTAAATTAAACCTAAAATCCATTTTATTTAAAATACAAACATATGAATATTTATTTACCTATATAGTGTGTGTGTGGGTGTGTGTGTGTTAACAAACTGAGATATATTATCTATATATTTTAACATATGTATATACATATTAATATATAATATATGTAAATATATATAAACATGTATAATTATACTTACAAGTACACATATATAATATATATGTTTTTGTTAGGGTGTGTGTTGTATATGCGTATTTATTATCTAATTATTTATAATCATGCACACAAAAACATATTTTATAAATGTATTGAAAATTGATCTAATAAATATATATTAATATACAAAAAAATATAAAAATGAAAAAATATAACTAACTATATATATATACACAGATATATTAATATACGAATAAATATATAAATATATAAATATAACTATATAGGGATATATATTAATATAACAAAATATATATTAATATAAATATATATTCATATACGAATAAATATAACTCATTGTATATATATTAGTAAATATATATATCATTCAATGGAGAACAATGTAACATCGAGGAGTTGTAAAGGGTTCAAGTGCACATAGGAGAGGTCTCAATTTCGATTCCATGGGAGGTCGGGGCACGCGCATGGGTGAAATTGGGGATAGCCTTGTTTAAGTGTTGGGGTGCCATGGGCATGCGGGCTGGGTAAGGGGGGACTCATAGATCTATTGAAAGGGGTTCAAGAATTGTTAAAAATCCTTATAATTTTCAAAAAAATAAGAAAAAAAATTAACTTCTATCTGTGTTTTTTTATTGATGATAAAAGGGATCTAGTCAGCTCTTTTCAGCATAGATAAAAGGGACCCGCAAATTGCGCCATGATTATCAGTGCTCTCTAGCACTCGTAATGTTTTTTAGTGCATATAAGATATTGTTTTGTAGTATTCTATGTAATGAAGTAATCTAAACTTATATTTGATGTAAAAAATTACTTTTATTTGATGTTGAAAAATAGTGTTGGGATACCTACCTGCTTCAAGACATATTCAAAATATGAAGGGAAGAGATAAGGGTACTGAGGTGAAGATCACAAGTAGGTAGGGGTGAGTTGGGTGCACGCACATGGTGATCATGTGGGTGGTAGTGGGTTGTCACAAGGAGACAAAAACTATGTGACAAGTGGGAGCTGTGTGAATCATGTCACAAACCTAGATATCCACAACTGGTACGCAATGGGTGTGGGACGTGTTATTAAGAATTTTTTATAAAATTGGTAATTTGATGTGGGGTTTGAACCTCATGGAAGTATTATTATTCCTTAAATACTTATGTAAAGAATTTGGGTCATTTAATCAAATAATTCATTGTTTTCTGGTCACATATAGTGATTATCTTCAACCTTTATTTGTGTGTGAGAAACCCTTAAAACCGGTAGGCATCAACGGATCTCAAAACAAGCTTGTGATAGAGTGGATATCATTTTCTTTAGTTTCAATGATGATCTAAAAAATTAATCCATGTATGTTGATGTATTGTATAGTGGTGCATCTCTTTTAACACTTACTTTCCTAGAATTCTTCTCATATATAGCCTATGAAATGTTTCCTTCAGGGGAAAGGCATATAGTGAATGATGAAAGATACATGGAGGTCCTATAACTTTCCAAAATATAGAAAATATTTTTGACTTATTCTTAGTGCATATGTTGCTATATTTTCATCAAAATTTATATTTATAAATAAATATATATTGGAATAATGAATTTTTTGCCTATAAAAACATATGGGTAGGTTTTACAGGAATGTGTAAATGAATTACCAATCCACGATGAAAAATGAAATAAATGGTGCTCTGAATAGTGATAAGTGAAATGATTTTTTAAGGATTATCTATGCATTCCTAGTCCTCTATCAATTTTATTGTTCCCTATTCTGGTTTATTAATTGAAATTCATTTTATAAAATAATCTCTTACCTATCGGCTAAGAGGTAAGTGTCATTTTATTATTTTTTACTCACAGGGAGTGAACATTCTTCCTTAGTGAGTGCTTATAGTACAGATATATTGGGAGAGGGAGTAATAAATAAGGGTGAGTTTAGGTGTCACCGTTATGGGAAGAGGATATTCCAAGGAGAATTGTTTATAGAATACTCTATAGAAATAAGGTAAGTGGAAAATTTTCCTCTAAATTTTCTATCAACTCAAATATATAAGGTTTTTATAAAAAATAATTGTTTTCAAATTGGTTTTAATGAATTTTAATGTAATCGTTTTACGGATATGATTTTCTTAAATATTCATTTTTTAAATTAATCTATGACCCCTATGTATTGGAAATTATTTTATTTTCAAAACCCTTATTTATAAGGGGGTTCTGTTTTAAAAATATTGATTGCGTTTTTTAAGGCAAGGATCGAAGACCACTTTATAAAAATTAAAAACAACGGGAGACAATGGATGAACATACGTGAAAAAACATCTATAGACACGAAATTCAAAGAAAGAAATAAAAGATATTAGGTAACCTGATATCTTGTGCTCATACAATGATGAGAAGTTCATCCTACCATATCATGGGGGAGTCATCCTCTCTTCCATGTTTTAAACTAAATTTATGTTCCATATCCATCATTAGAAGGATCCCCAAAAATTCATTCCCTAATTTCCCATACACACAAAGTAGAACCACTTTTTTACCATCCTTGTCACTATTCTAGATACAAGTAGTTCAAAAAATTGTTTACAAAAAGCATTGTATTAACCTTATCATTAATAGGTTACACATAAGCCCAATTAATTGAATGAAAATCATCCTTTGTTTTTAATATAGTATATGTTTCCACCTTTTAATATTCTGATCTCTCACAGTCAATTAGATGAGATGATTCTATACACTATTTAGTTACTACAGTACCTATTATGGAAACAACAAAAAAAATTTCCTCGTCCTAGAGAGTTCCCTCTATCTTGGTTAAGGAAGTGGCTACACCTAAGAGACTAAATTCAATACCTTATAATTATCTGATTCAAGTTCATATAATTTTGAATATATAGAATAAGAAGAAGAATTAATCTTGATGTCATGGACCACTAATGGAATGTAAAAATATTATGGACACCCAGCCTGGTTAGTTCTAAGAGAGAGAGTAGAAGAACCTTCATCATTTTTCCTTTCCTTCATGTAAAGAACATTGGTCCCCATTGAAGATTTATTGGAAACATCAAGGGATGTAACCCTATTACAAACATAATAAGAGATAGTATCCTTCTTATTTAGATGTTTAACTTTCTAAAAATAATCATCCGTATTTTTCATCATCCCTTTACTCATTTAATTCAATTTTTTTCTCCAAATATAATTTATTATCATATGACACCTGAGAATCGAATTCATGATCAATCCGGGTATCCTCTTTATCATTTTCAATAGTCTTTTCTTTAGAACCCTTAATCAGAACATCTATAAAAATAAAACCAATTAGAGATGAATAATCTTCATCCATAAGATCGACCCATGGATTTGAGCCTCTTCCAAAAGGAATAAGAATGTGAGAAACATGCATATCCTACATCTAAATTGAAAATATAGATTTTGGCATTGCAACATCTTTTTCATTTTCCTAGTTTAACTTTGAAAATTTTCATAATGAGCTAAAAAAACCTGGATAGGTATCTTGAAATATTTCTAGAATCTATAGGAATACCTACTATATTAAGAGTAATAATCCCTATCATAGTAGGAGGTTTCTCTTTAATCAGCCTCTATCCATGAGTTAAATTCCCATTAATATTATTCATCGGGGGAAATTGGTCCCGATCAAAAACATTACTAACCAAATTAAATGAATTTTTATTAATAAGAATTTAATTAAAAGGATTACATGCTCAATTCTTCCTCTGGCACATATTTTCATCATGAAAATGAAAGGAACAAAAAGAGAAGATAATATCCCTTCTGTAATCAGCCAGTATATTTACTATATATTAACATAACAAAAAAATAAGAAGTTTCTCACACTTTATTTGAGTGATCATCCTCATCTTTGTATAACATAACCTTCTCAACTGGGCTAACACATAGGCCTAATTTATAAATAATTCTTACATAATAACCAAATTGGTCAGCCTCGGTGCCTCCGTCCATTTTAATTGGAATACCAATAGGATATGTAATATCAAATAAAATACATGTATGCCATAAAATCAAATTCAATCCAATAATTATTTTCTAAATTTGATCTTAGGTGTTCTTGAGATAAAATATATTAAAATGGAAATCCCAACATTTAATGGAAAGCATTCCATGTTTCAATGAAATAGGGCTATATCCCCAGGATATTTTCTTTAATTAATTTGAAGGAAAAAAAGTGAAAATTGCATTTTGATATGGAATACACCTCCAGCCCGAGAAACCCCATGTATTCATGTGAAGCCACACAAGGTCTTCAGTGATCCATTATTTCCCATAGCATGTATAAAGTGGCCCTCCATGATGGAAAATTGACGATGTTGAAGACTATTATTGATTGTATCCTAATTATTAACTACATGATCTAAGGATCCTCTACCAACCATTTCATCTAGAAGAGAATATTTGAGAAAATAAAAATATTTCATAATAACATCTACATTATTTTTATTTTCAAAACATGCTAAAAAGTGACAATCTTTCATATTCCTCGAACGAAGACCAAAATGATATGAATCTCAAGATTCTCCCATAACATCCTTGTGTCAGTATAATAAACCATGATTAAGGAAAGATTGATCCAAATTTACCCAATCTAAAGATTCCATGGGGAAAACCCCAAATGACCATCGAGAGATAAAAAATAAAGCTCTATTGAACCTCCAATCCTACATAAATAGATTTTTTTCATGCTCTTTAATAAAATTTTAAATTCTCACATTTTGTGTGAAAATTTATATTAGAGTATTATATGTTTTGAAAATAATTTCAATATACAAAATTGGATTCTTTTTCATAAATTTCATTTTTGATTGATATTTCATGTCTTCTTTTCTTTTTAAAACCATAAATCTTCACGAATTATTTAAAATGGTTATTTTTCTTAGTCTCTTAAAAATGTAAATGTATTATAATTATTTTACAATGATGATGTGTGATTTGAAAAGAAATATTTTAAATGGGGGTTTTTATGAGAATGGTAATCCATTCAAAAGTTTATAATCAAAAACTTAGAACATTTTTATTGTAAACATATTGAGGGATGAGCCTTGATAATAATCCTCTAGGGACATTGTCGAAAAGGGACGTATGGGCCATATATGGCCTTAAATTCCTAGACATCCATGATGTTTTTTATGATTTAAAATTATTAACGGATTCCATTTTATGGAATGTAGTATATTTTTTAAATGTGAATCCTTTTATCAAAATAATTTTATTTATCATTATTTAAAAGGATTTTCAAAAGTTCATTGAAATTTTATATTCTACCGAAGGAAATTTTTAAAAGAATGTATTTTATAAATATTTATTTCTAAATAATCCTTAGGTTTTTTAATGTACATTATTTTTAAATAAGTCTATTTATTTTTAATGATAATGTATTAAGGAGTATTCATGATTTAAAAACCCCAAATATATTTTAAATCCCTTACCTGAAGAACTTATTTATTCTTAGACTAGATTGTAAAACATTTTTCCAAGGTCTTGGTTGTTATAAGAATCTAATGTTTAGAAGGTATTGTTTAATAAGTTTATCATAGGTGAAGCTGAGATATTTTTAGTATATTTGTTTAAAAATATTTTTTATTATAATAGGTTCTTGATTCTATAAAGATCTAGGGATAGTGGATATTTTTGATGATATTGGATCTTAAATGGAGTTTTTAGGATGTATTATTAAATTTATTATTTGATTAACTTTTTATTATCAAATACATAAATTAAAAACAATGTCGGTGGTTTTTGAACCCCAACTCCAGAGTGAAGGTTTTGGTGTCACAATAATAATACCAATGATGAAATCTCATAAGTTATAAGATTAGCTTAACATTAAAATTTTTAAAATGATATGAACACTATAAAATTATTATGGTACATTGTCTTCATAGGGTACAAGGCATCATATGTCACATCATACGGCCAAAAATATTAGAAATTGCAGAATTTAGATTCTGAAGTGAATATCTAATGTGATAACACCAAATAAATTATTCAATGTTCTGTAAAAAAAGAATATAAAAAGGGGATGTGGTAAAAGGTAAAAATTATGAGAATATGATATTTATATTTGAGTAATAATATCAAAATTAATGAATTTTAAGAAGAATTTAAAAATAATATTTTAGCGGGGAAATTATTGAATAAAGAAGAAATAAATGGATAAGAAAAACATGTTGTTATTAAGTGTTTCAAATATCATAAAAATTTATTTTTGGTTATTAGTTATAAAAAGGTGATGTATTTTTATTCACAGTATATAGAGTCATGTTTTTCTGTACTAGTGTTCAAACTATCTCTCAAATAATAAGAGGAAGACCAATATACTCCATTTATTTATGAGTTTTGTATAAAACCTCAATGAAATATTTATTTAATGTCTTATGAGAGTAAAATGAGTAAGAGTTAAATAATAATGGTAATCATGTTATTGTTTAGATACTAATGATAAAAAAATCCCATACCCTAGGAATTTTTGATATTATGGGGGGGATATTTCATGCATGTAGTTTTTCTTTTTTTTTTAATATGAATATTTATATTAATAGACAACAAAAAATACCCCCAAAAGGATAATTTAACCTATATAGAAAAGTAAATACGAAAATAAAATATGTTTTTAAGGAGAATAAAGTTAAAACTATTAGTGTTCTGAGAGAACAAGACCTCTTGAGGATAAAGAGAAGAAGCAATGATCTATTGCTGAAGCAGATATTCCATATGGGTGTCAAGGAATAAGAAAATAGAATAAAGGGGAGAAGTATGGTTTATATTACATTAAAATACACAAAAAATGTTGTTGAATCATGAGACAATGGAGTAGGATATGAAGATAGGTAAGACCAATGAGTAGAAAACCTACAACGATCATTGGATATTTGAGTTGGGAGAGGCTATCGAGTAGTTTCTGAAAAATAAAAGGAATCCTGGAAGAAAAAAATGAACGGGTTTCACATTCATTTTTTGAAAAATAAAAGAAAATAAAAAGACTTTTCACTTTTGAAGAAGGTGATTCAATCTCCAAAATAGAGGAAATAAATCACTTCTATATAAATGATTTGATGTTGTGGAACAAGTGAGGCTACAGTTATGAAATTAAATCATACTACGATGTTGTGACTCAAGTGTGGATTTTTTTTGTGAAGTCTAGTGAGATGTTGAAAGTAGAAAACGCGGTGGGAATCTTGTTAGTATGGGATGCATTGTGCGTTAGGATGAGGACTTCCTACAACCTGTTTAATTTAATACTTATTATAGTAACGATTATGTGATTAAGGGGATGGAAAATCATAATAAATAGAATATTTCTAACATCAGGGATAAACCATTTTAAAATACCATGTGAGATCTGTAGTAACCTCCATAATTTTCATATAGTGTGTTTTTGAGTATTAATAAATTAACATATCCACTATTATGGAAACATATAACAGTGTTTCAAATATAAAGTGTGTTAGAGCATTAAAGAGAAATTATAATTTGGTAAAAATTTTGTAACACCTGATCCACCCACTCACTCAAGTGTCTATAAAAAACCTAAGGAAAATATTAATTGGTATAAAATGATTGGTTATGTAATACCCTAATATTTTATGAAATAAATTAAAAAATAATAACTTCTTCGACATCTTGTGTTACACACAACAACAAGTCTTAAGGAACCACGATATACTCTTAATATTGTTATTTAAATATGACCATTATAACATAACATTTAAATTTGGTTGTATAAATTTTTAGTAAACATATTTTAAAAATTATGTATAAATGTTGTATAAAAATAAAATATTATTTTTGAATAAGTACTTAATTTTCAATAAAGTCTTTATATTCTTCAAAAATAATTTTTCCACAAAATATTTTTTTCATTAATTTTTGTAAACAAGTAATATTATTATTTTTTGACACTATTAAAATTTATTTGATAAAATTAACTTTATTTTTGAAATCAAATTTTCAAATTTAGATTCCAGTGAATTGTTCATCATTTTCTAAAAAATTAATTTTTTGATGAATAAAGAAAAATACATATTTTTATTAAAAAATCTATTTTACTATATTAATTTTTCGAAGAAAAATATTTTTTAAAAATGATTTAAAAATAAAATTAGTTCAAATATGTTATTTTTTAACCAATTTAATTTATTTAAATCAAATTCATCTTTAATTTCGATATTAAAATAATCTTTTCTTAAAACAATCATGGAAAACTGTTTTTATCACATTGGTGAATTTAATTTTAAATTAAAATTTTCCAATTCTATGAATGAAATTTTAAAAAATGGATTCGAAATTGGGAATAAATATAATTAATGTTATATAATAAGGTTGAATTAAATTTTTATCAAAATGAATGATAAAAATAGATATAATTAATTGTCATAGTTATGGTTAAAGAAAATTTATTGGGTGTTAAACTAAAAATATAAGAGGTTACATGATGTAAAACCATTTATAAATCCCATTTCATGGACATATTTTGATTTTATATTATCCAATTTTATATAATTATCTATTAGAGATTATTTTATAATGTTTAAAACATCATTACACCTTTTTATTTTCAAAAATTACAAGGTTATCCTTCCCACACATATAAAAGGGAACCTCCTCTCATATCTTCTTCACCCTACCAAAATCCTTTGTTTTATCCTTGCCCAGAAAAAATGAATTACTTACTTCTATACCCATATCGTAGAAGTATTATTTTGATTATAAAACCCTCTTAATAAATCTTTAGGCGTAAACCTAAAGTATTTCTCTAATGAAGAGGATGTTTGAATGTGTATAAAGGAAGTTGATACATAAGGTAAGGAATTTTCATTTCACATTTATTATTGTGGGACACATTCCATATTCACCAATTATTTATTTTTTGTGGGGTATATACTACCCATTAACATTTTTTATTCTTAGTCTTAGGAATTTTATTGGGATTTACATTTCCATCTAATGTTATCTCTTTTATAGGAAATATATTTCAAATGTTTCCAATGTGGAAAGGGTTTGTCAAAAAAATCTACTTATTTATTACGATTGCTTATGATAATTTAATAAATAATGAAATATTATGATATATCTCACAAATAAATATTTAGTTTCTTTTTCTTTTTTTATTTTATGAAAATTCATGTTTTCCCTTTGGTTTCCCTTCTTTATTTACTCAATGGTCCAAAATAAACTATTGAGGAATACTGAATTTATTTCTCCCTTTGGTCAAAACCCACTTTTTCTTCCAACTAATTTTTTTCATCAAATATATTCAATAATTTCTTAAATTTTTTTACTATGAAGGTTTAAATTCATTTATATCTTTGATTTAATTTTTATAAAATGATATAAAATGTATCTTCTTAACATTTTTCAAATGAGTTTCTTTTGAATTTTTTCTAAACTATATGAAAGTAAAAATTATTTTAACATGTGTGACATGAATAAAATTTTCTACCACCATGAACACTAAATTATTTAATTATTGCCTTATATGTTTACATTTATTTCTTCCAAGGAAAAAATTTCATTATTATTTGGGAAATTTTTGTATTGTAAAGAATTTATTTCCAATTTGAAAGGATATTTTTCTTCAAGAAATATTCCCGGTGATCTTTCAAAAACATATTCCAACTAATTTTACATACATTAATGTTACAAAATATTTATTGGATGTATGATCCAATCGCACCATCTGTATTCTTTCTCTATAAAGTTTTTTATGATGATATGTTATTTATAAAACTCATTCCTTTTCCATGGGTTATTCTATACTAGGATGTATACGAAACTCATTCCTCTTCTGTGGGTTATGTTATGAATAAATGATGAAATGTTTATGAAACCCATTTATTTTACTATTATCTAATATGATGAATTTATTATGATATTTTGGAAAACATATGTATAATATCCATTATTTTTTTGGTGGAACCTATATCTCCCTCCAATCCATTGGGTATTGTTTTATATCTCATGTGATTATAATGGGAATAAAAAGGATGTGCTTAATATTCTATGGGAAATAGATTTTTCTTCTTGATCTACTTGGGTAAAATGGTGATGATAACTCATCCATTAAGAAATGGGAAATATAGTTCATTTCCTTATGCAATATGATTTGATGGTCTCATATGTTAACCATGACATATGAAAAAATATATATACTTACGTTGGTTACAAACTTATATGACATGAACATATGGTTCATTAATGATTTATAATGATTTCTCAATCATATAGATCATGTATTTTAAAATTATATTGTTTTTAGACATGGATAACGATTAGGATTCCAGATAGATTTGGTATAAAAAATTTATGTTATATTAAGAATAACATACATTTATCTTTATCATATGATTTAATATAATCATGAATTGATAACTTTCTTATTTACTTTTACTAAGAATCTAAGATAACTATTTTTGGTTTCTTTTCACTTTGTTATAAAGAATGTTTTAATTAGGTTATGTTTATGATGTAAACTAAATATTATGATCTTTATTGGATATGGTTAATATCTTTCATGAAATGAGAATATATTGTATCTAGTATACAAAAAAACAAAACTTTTATAGTCTTCATGAATGTATATTTCTTATGTATTGAATAATAATTTATTTAAATGAAATATATTTGTATTTATACCCTATGTTTCAATAGTTTTTATTATAATAACGGTTTAGTTTTAATTTGTAACTAAAATTATAAATATTTTGTAATAACCATATGGTTAAGCCTAAGGATAAGAAAAAATATATGAAAATGTCATTGAATTTTGTTAATGGGTAGAGAGAGTGTTTTCCATGAAAATACCTTCCATTTCATATATTACAAGAGGATGTGACTCTGGAATAGTTACACCTAGGTGTAATAACTCCAAAAAGGGAGTATTTATCTTGACTCGATTATTACCTTGTGCATGAAAATGGGTCTTTCTGGACACCTGGTTTGACACTCCTAATGGATATATTTGGAAATTTAAAATATTTTACAAACCATCATGAATAATTTGACAAGATGATGACAATGAATGACTAAGGTTAAACAAAATTTGTACTATATTGAAAATAAGGTGACTTTATTTGGAGATCCTATATATGATTATTCATTATTATAGGGGTTTTCCACTATGATTATAGTTTTTCACACTTGATTTTTGGTTTTATTCAATGACTCAAAACTGAAGAAATTTTGTTAATAGTTAATTCAAAGGAAAATTAAAACCAAATGTTTTAGGAGATGGAATAAATAATATCATTGTAATGCTCAAAAAACATTCTCAATATATGAAACATGATGAACTTATAAATGATAAAAGGAATGAAAAATGTGCAATTATGTTATTCATGAGACAACTCCCACCATATTTTAGGGGTTCCATTGATCCACTAGTTACTAAGAAATGGATCAATACAATCAAAAAGATATTTTTCATCCTCCGCTATATAGTTTAAGAGAAATTCATTTTGGTTGTTCATCACTTGGAAGGAAAAGAATATCATATGGGGACTCTTATCAAGAACATGAAAGAACAATAAGATATAAGATCTATGGATTGGGGTGAGTTTAAGAAAATATTTTTCAATAAATATTTCTTCTTATTATTCATAAAAATATGGATAAGGGATTACTTTACCTAAAGTATAAGTATGATGAATCTATTGATTCCTTTGATTAAAATTTTACAAGTCTTTTCTTGAATGTTTTTGGTATTATCAAATAACATAAAAGTATAGTCAATTGAATCTGAAGTGGAATAAAACCAATACTTTTTAATGAATTGTCTATTTAGAAATTTGGTGTCTATGAGGAAATTATTCTATTTTCATTCAAGCTAGAAATTGATATTAGAGATTCCCAATATTCACATGGTTTTGGTAAGAATATAAAGATTAATTCGGATGAAAACTCAAATAAATATCATGGTACAAAGAAATTCTAGACATCTACATGCCATTAATGTGGAATTAAACCTCAAGGGAAGGACTTTAATAGAACTAGGATGTCCTTTAAAAGTATAAGGGTGTGTCATAAATCCCATGAATTTTAATATGAAATTAATGTACAAGTTAACATATTAGAGGAGAAGAAGATGTCCAATAATGCACTACCAATTATTCAATTCATAAAATTAAAATATCATTGGGATTATGATAACCAGGGATAAAATCCAAAGGTTAATGATGATGATATACATAAAAAATCTTACGGTGAGGTGAAAAGTGATATCTCGTGCAGTTAATATTTCTGATGAGGGGTATGATAACAACAAGATGAAAGGCACGCGTACCATCTATTCTATAACTGCTAATTTTTTATTTGAATATACATCCACCCACTATTTTATATTTCAATAATTTTCTTTGGATATTGAAATAAATCCCTTAATGATTAGAAATTTAATTATTATAGAAAACCCCTAAGGTAACAATGATTTAATCTCACATCAATGATTTTTATCTAGTTGACGTTTGTGGGAATGTGATTCCTAAAGAATATTTTTATCCGCCCTCTAGTTGAATTTCATGTTATTATAGGTATGGATCGCATTTATCTATATAAATCACAAATCAATTTAAAAAGAATAAACCCTAAATTATATATTCAAAAACAATATATAATCTTATATTAGTGTTATTATATATATGATCTTCCGATAGAGATCACATCCATTTAATGTGTCTTGACTCCAATTAAATAAGGGTGTTTATCTCAACTAGTTGGGGATAAACTCAAAATTAATGGTATAACTATTTTTAGGTAGTTTACTAACGTTTTTCTATAATAATTTCATATTCTTCCAATAAATCACAAATTTGAGTTCTCAATATATACCGTAGTAGGTGCCACACCTTTTTTAATGACATCCTTTATAATTTCATTGATCAATTAGATGTAATTGAAGAAGAAATGATAAAACACATTTTTATTGAATATTATATTGATAATAAATGATATAATTTCCTCATATTGTGGTAAATATGTTTAATTAGAATGTATTTGTGATTAGATCATTCATTTTCATATTTTATGAAAATTCATGTTTTACCCTTTAAAATCACTATAGTATTTCAATCATAAATATTTTTATTTGAATTAGTTAGATTTAATATTTTGTAATTGTGTTCCTTACTTTAGGGTCTAAAACATGTATTTATGACACTAGATCAAAAAAATGTATTTGGATGGAGTAGTTGGGCCATTTATTCAAAGGTTGGCTGAACATGCCAGAATGGATAAGATTCTGTATTTGGGCCATAACATATTCATATGGGATTTGATTAAGCCAAAATTTTAAGAGGAGATAGAGGACCCATATCCACACATATTATCCTTCTATAAGAAGATATGAATCACTGGTTTATGTGGTCAAATTGGAGGGACAATTTGGATTAAAATATTTTTTCGAATTTCCACATTCACACTTGAAACCACTTGAAACCTCTCCTACCCTCCCCAATATAAATTAGAGTTTTTATCATTTTTAATGGTTGGGATGTGCATTGGGAAGTTGAAGGCAGAAGATAATATGTTTCACTCCAATTCTCAAACCATTTTAAGAGGGGTAGCTCTTGAAGCAAGGATCCCCTCATCAAGCCTTCCTCTTCTCCTTCTTCTTCTTCATGTTGTAATTATTTTCTTCATTCAATAAGCTCTTAGTTTGTCTTACATTTATTCTGTTATTTACAATTTTATTCTTCACTTAATCTTCCTATTTGGGTTGGAAATCAAGATTGTAAACGAGACTGGGTTATACCCTTTCTAAACCGTTGAAAATGCAAAACATTTCTACGATGACTACACCGCTCATGGAAGAGTAGTTTTTTTATGTACTTGATCTAATTATCACCTCCATCATTTATTAATTTTGAATCAATGAGCTACTGTAATTATAATATTATTTTATATTAATTGATTTCTAATTTAAATGAAATTAAACAATAAATTGAACAATTTACACAAAAACACGCGTGGTTGAGATTTTGTGTAAATTATGAGAGCGCAAACTTAATCGGTGAAACCAAGTCATACGGGATAAATTTGTAGAGCTCAAATATCATCCCCGGACATAATTAATCCTCATTTATAGTGTTTATTTTTTCCCTAATTAACCACTGACCACAATCTAGAGTTAGAACATTAATCAAAGCAGGTTGCTATGATTGCATAATCCGAAACTAGCCTAGGGTTTAATTAATTTCATCTTTGTGGTTAAGTTATCTCAAATAGGCTTCGAGGGTTAGAAAATTAGGGGATCGTAATTATTTTTATGTTAATTTAAATTATAATGATTAATGAGTAAATTAAGAGGTATAGTTAGTTCTATTACACCTTTTAGAATAGATTTCTAAAAAAACAACTTTTCGTTGTGTTTATTAATCAAAATTCATATACAAAAATTAAAAAAATGTAATTTTCATCCAGCATACTTAAAAATTTATAAACAACCTCACCCCCCCCCACCTCATTTTAAGTATTTTTCTTATTATCACTGATTTTTATTTTAAAATACCTTTAATAAGTTGTTAAATTCACTTCCTCCTTTGAGAGACGACCTTGTTCAGCCACTCTTCTGCACCTAAGTAACCTAAAACAGAATATCATTTGAATGTGCCCACAAAAATGCCTTACTGAAACTATTGGAGAAACATTATATTGTAATAATTTGTCCAAGTGTGTTACCTTGGGGTGAACTCGTTCTCTTTGTTAATAATAAATATGAACTAAAATGTATCTGAATTGATTATTAGGAACTGAATAGGAACACAATCTGGAAAATGTATCCTCTATCTCAAATAAAAGTATTTTTTTGATCAATTGTGTGGTTCTCAATTATTTTCCTATATTTAACATTATTGAGTATATCATCAATTGAGGGTCATGAAATAGGATATATACAAGACAACATTTCGTACAAGGTATGTCCACTATGATTATATAGTGATTTCATTAGGTCATAATAATTCTCCCACTATATTCATGGATTTAATAAATAGAATATCTAATGATTACCTTGAATAGTTTTTGGATGTCTTTATAGACAATATTATTATATATTAAAAGAGAAATTAAATCATGAATATCACTTTAAAATTGTGTTGAATACCCCATAGAATCAGAAACTCTATGAAAAATTTACAAAGTGTGGATTTTGGCAATAAGAGATTTCATTTTTTGGTCATATAATCTCAATAAAGGGTATATTAGTGGATCCATTAAGGAAAAACGTTATTGAATGTTATTCCAGACCAACCATAGATACTAATATCCAAATATTTATTATTTTGGATGGATATTTTCTTTGTTTTTTGGATACTTTATCATGGTTGTCCTGTCAAATCACCATGTTAACTCAGAAGAGATCCATGTTCCTCCAGATAGATGAATGTGAGGTAAATTTCAAGGAATGGAATAATATATTTCTATGTGAACATATGCACTAATTAACCTATAGTAGATAAAAGTATATCATCTATAGTGATGAATCAAATAAGGTCATGAAATTTGTTCTTATGTTGAATGATATGGTGATAGATTATTCCCCACAATAATTGATGTATCATGATAAAAATTACCCAACTCATTATTTGGAGTTAGTTTAAGTAATTTTTAAATTAAAGATGTGTTGTAATTATATTTACATAGAAAATAGTGATATATATATATCAATTATATAATTTTAAATTATATATTCACGTAGAATGAGTTGTATATGAACCAAAGAATATTGTAAGATATGATTAATTATTACTATTACTCAATAAATTTCCATCATTGGAATGAGGAAAAGGTGGTAAATGAATTTATTAAAAAAGATTAATATATATTATCTCTGAATTGGATCTCAAAATATCTAAAAGTTCTGGATTTTCAAAGGATGGATCTGGAAATTGTGATGGAAGAAGGAAATTGTTTATCTTAATTGTAAGAGTTGGTGTCCTAGAACCAATTGGTTTTGCTTTGATTTCATGGATGCTTAATGTATTATTACATATTGTTCATTGTTCTGCACGACTATGATGTAATAATATCCTAGAGTATTTGTTGCAATGATAAGTTCATGGAAGTTCCCCACTATGATGAGAACCTTGAAATGCTATAAAAATATTAGTAAATATAGTTCTGTGGTTGGATGACATATTATGATGGAACACATAGCATATAGACCATCATGTACGACTTCTTGTAAGCATATGAGACTTCCTCTCATGAAGTTTTCATTTGGTAATCTCCAATATAGGAGATTATGAGGATAGACCCGCTTGTAGGAATTCTGAAAGTTTTAGTGTCATCAAGTATTTCTATCTGTGAGTGTGTGTAATGATCCTTAGACATTAAGATTTTCATTAATACTAGTCAAGACTTCTGAATTTTGATTTACTGACAAAAACCATCACGCAGGCTGTTGGTGGGAAGTTGGGTAGATTGGGTGCGTCAAGACGGGCATGTTATTAATGGATAAGTCAAGGATAGATTTGTCCCCTCTATTTATGGAAGTTGATATCTCATCCCTTTGATTGAAATAGAACCGTCACGTGAAATTCCATGGCAATGGTGTAACGATGAGTTTATATCAGGTAGTCAGAGAACAACATATCAAGCATAAAACTTGATGACACAATCAGGAAACCTGCTTGATGAGATATTGCTACAAAGGGATTATATTACACAATGAACATTCGTATGTGGATGTCATTTTGTGACATTAAATTTTGTGTCTTGGGTGGCTTGACCCATTTCTAAATAGTACTCTTGGAATTTAGGCAATCCCACCTATTTCTAATGAGATAGAACCCTAGAGTGTCACACACTAATCATTCTAGGTTGTCTTGGTTAAATTCTATTTGAATTTAATTAATGAAATAAATATTATACTCAAAACCATTGAATAATTTTATTCAACCTAAAATGATCTCATAAATTAAATAAAATATATTTATCTAATTTATGTATCATTTAATAAATATTTATTTACTAGTCTGTAAATAAAATATTTATTTAGAAGAATAATTTATTTATTTATTTATTCAGGTGTTCAATAAATGCAAGTAGAGTTCGAGCAGACAAAGGTCATTCTGGTAGAAAAAATAATTATTATCATGACAAATAATAATTATTTAACTAGTTGGAACAAGATAAAATAATAATGATGCAGCTATTATTTTGTGACGTGGAATTTTATTTTATAATTCTCTTTTGCGCAAGTTAGTGCACCATGAATAATGACGCGGTATTATTATTATGAGCATGTGTTTTCTCTATGTTCTTGAATTTATTTAATTGTTACTATGAAATTGAATATTGTAACTAAAATTCCAAGTATATAAATAGACATTTTGGCCTAATGTTCCATACACCACACCACATGTATGGTGTATTCATAATTGTTCAACCCAAAAATTTCTCTATTGAATCATCTTCTATCCCCTCTCAAGAATGAGAGGCATTATTCAACACTGAAGAACAACTGATCAAAAACGACCGACACAAGACACTCGATTAGATGCTCTAGCACCCAGAGAATGAGCGGTGTCTATCAGAGTCCATCAGAGAACGTGTGGATCACCTCTAGAGGGATTCTAGTTTGGATCCTTACAAGTTAAATGAGATAATCTGGAAGGGTCATCCTGGATGATCAACATCATCAATGATGAAAAATACCTAATATCCAGGTATTATTTTTCATTATGAATTTAATTAAATTAATTATAAGCATGATGTGAAAGATCCTATCTAAATGTTTCGAGCCACTTTCTTCTTCATCTAAATCTTTGATTATATTCTGTGGAGACTGGCATTCATCGTTGTATTGATCACGGAATAATCATTGATCATGGTAAAAAAATAAAACTTGTGTCTCCTTCCAACCACGCTTCTACTACGCCCAGAACCAACAAGTGCAATCAGAGTTGTTACATCATTGTTTTTAATTATTTAAATATTTCATTAATGAATTACACGTTTAATAATTTAGATGTTTAAATTCATGTTAATTGTTCTTAAAATCTGAATATCGAGATCTATTCATCCCCTTTCATTTCACGTTCACCTTAGAGAAATGATCTTTTATTTTAATTTTGATTAAAATAAAATATAGGATCTCATCTGAAGGTTCCAAAGCATCATGTTCATACAACACCAGAACATACGACATGTATTCGGCAGTACATTCCTTAATGTCAAGATTCAATGCATCGGACCGGCCCGTCAAACCAAGTAGTGTGTTAGAGTCTTTATAAGTATTAAATGACTCCGTTTGTTGATGAGGAATAGGTGGCATGAAGTTTATAGATTACACACCATGTGGCCCAAATGGACACGGTGTGTAGTCCCTTCAGGTTAGAGTTGGACCATGTACCTCGTACATGGCTAGCCCGGCTAGAGACCGTATAATGAGGACCTACGTGGCATGTGGCCAACTGGAAATTCCAAGTACTCTAAGGGTTTCTGAAGTGCACTCACACGAAGTTTCCCCATGAATGTACTTTAGATGGATGGTGAACAATAGAACACATTGTGTAGTTAGAACTACACGTTGTGTACTCATCCAAATTACGCAGATTTATTAAAATTTCTTATTATATCATACAAACCCTTGAGACGTGTACAATCATGTGGGTGTAAATCTGGGGCACAACACATGATAGGTGTTCTATATATGTGTTTTTAATTTAACATCTATTTATTGTTCATTTCTACTCACTGGATAGTTATGAATAGGAATTCATTAAGTTTACTCCAATGTACATGTTATGTACAAAGATAATTTTAATTGAATTTATTTGTTTAAAATTATGAGGGATGAGAATCTCAAGGATATTCAGAAAAATATTTAAGATAAAGGGATTGATTAATTAAATATGATAATTAATTGATTCGAGCATGATTTATATTAAATGAGAACTATTAAATAATTGAAATCTATTTTATTTATGCGCAAATATCATTGCATGTATGGATGACCCAGAGTTAGACAAAGAACTTTGTATGTGGATGGTTTCTCTTAATTTATTTACTTGAATTAAATTTTTTGACTTGTGAGCTTTCTCTTCGTTAATATGTAGAACCTACATGCCCATGGTTTCATTTATATAAAACCCCCATTTACCCCTCACCTACATGTGAGTTAAAAAAAGGGAATATGTAATGGATGGAACTCCCAAGCTAGTGGAGGCATTTCAAGCTCCCGCCAAGATGAAACCAATCCTCTGAGATACAATGGTGGACAAGTGGAAGTTGTAAACATGAACCCAAAAGGTTAAAGGTGTTTCTTCCCAAGGACAGGGTTGGTTTATCAACCTCTAGTTAAAATAACTATTAGAAAATCTCATGATTAGTCCATTTTCATTATTTTATTTCTTTCATTTTCATGGTTTATCATTATGGATTTGTTGTTATCATCACATAATTAATGAATTCAAGAAGCCTGTAAGATGGAACTAATACAAACCAGACTTATGTATAAATATTATCAAGAAAAGTTTAATCACATAAATAAGTTCCAAATAAAATTTACCATAATGTGATAATAAGAAATTCACATATAATAGATAAAATTACCTCAAAAAAATACTAAGTCAGACCAAGACTTCAGTTTCTTGATTAAAGAAAAAACTCAATAAAACTATGTTTTTAATAAACCTTTGTTGGGACACATACTTTTATACAGGAAGCCCTTATGAATGGTTTTGGGTTGACTTAACCATATTACATTAAGAGGAGTAGCCCTTCCTAGACATGGTGTAATATTGAAGGCAAGAGTTGAGGAAATCCAAAGTCATGATTTCAAGATTGGGGAGTCCACTAAACAGTTCATGGAGCTGCAAGCCCACAGTTGGCAAACACCTACCTACCTAAATACCTTCTAATGGCTTGACCAACCCTTTTGGGGTTATTCAAAGGGGAATATAGATCCTTTCCATTAAAATTTCATGGAAACTAGACATTTTGATTTCAATAGTGAGGGCCATTGGGACATGATAAAATAGTGGGAGACTTAATAAAATTTTTATTTCTCATAAAATGTAATCAAGAATGTACTAATGATCTGGTCTTTTAATTGTAGAATAAAAATGACAAGCTCATCAACCACAATATCCCTGCGATCAATTCTAGATAAAGACAATATTCTCACCTACAGTAACTTCCAAGAATGTTTTAGACACCTTCGGGTTATCCTACGCCATGAACAGATGTCTTAAATTATGGAGTCAGCATTACCTGATCCGCCTGCCAAATAGGTGAGTGATGAAGATTTCCTAGTCTATGAGAAACATATAAATGTTTTGGTCGATGGTCCATGTTTTATGTTATCATCGATGTCGAGTGATCTCATGAAGTCTCATGAAAACATGGATACATATAGCATGCTTGATCACCTCCATGGCCTTTTCCGAGAGAGAGAGAGAGAGATACAAGAAAGGTTTGAGATATCTAAGGCACTCTTTCATAGTAAGCATAGAGAAGGTGCCCCAGCAGGGCCTCATGTAGTCAAGTTCATTGGATACATTAAGCACCTAGAGGTTCCATGGTTTAAACTCTCCGAAGAACTGGGCACCGATCTCATTATCGCATCACTCCCTCAGAGTTTCTCTAACTTTTTTTCAATTTAAATATGAAAAACATTGAGAAGTCTCTATCTGATCTTCTTATCCTCAATTTCCAAGTGGACAGAGATATGAAGCGCGAAAATCCTTCTGTCCTTATGGTGAATAAGAGGAAAGGGAAGGCAAAGAGAATTAAGCCCAAATATTCTCCACAGCCTTCCAAGAAATAGAATAATAAAAGGGAGGCAAGGGAACAAGAGGTTGTTTGTTTCACATGTGGAAAAAAGTGCCCCTGGAAGAAAAACTACACCCATACTAAGAAGCAAGTAGAAGCTTCAGGTGTATTTGTTATCAAATGCAATATATCTGTTTCTACAAATTGGTTATTATATACAGCTTGTGGTTCTCACATATGTATCCAAATACAAGAACCAAGTAGATTTAGAAATATTGATCGAGGGGAGGTAGATATATGAGCATCCAACAGAGCTAGACATGCTGATGTAGTTGTTGGGGACTACCACCTCATGTTACCAACTAGTATGATCTTGATGTTAAAATATTTATTTTATGTACCTTATGTAACCAAAAACAAAATTTCTGTCTCCAGACTAGATATAGATGGATTTTTTCTTGTTTGTAAATGAATGTTACTTCATTTATATAGATATCATTAGATTTTTTAGGGTGTATTTATACAGTGGTCTTTATGTGTTGGATTACACAAACCATGTAATGGAAATAGATGGCAAAGATACTTCACATGACACATACCACACCCAACTTTGGCATCACTAGCTGGGTAATGTAAATGAGAAACTCTTGACAAAGTTACATCAAGATTGATATTTATATTCTTTTGAACTAAAACCACTTGGTGTATGTCATGCATGTTTACAAGGAAAAATGACCAAAGCCCCATTTGGTTTCAAAGGTTAAAGGGCTAAAGAGATTCTTGAATTGGTTCACACTAATGTGTGTGGACCATTTTCTATTGCAGAAAGGGGTGGGTACTCATACTCCATAACATTTATTAGTGATTTTTGTAGATATGGATATATCTACTAAATGAGGTATAAGTCGAATTCCTTGGATAAGTTTAAGGAATATAAGAATGATGTTGAGAACCAGTGTGGTAAGAAGATTAAGAAACTCCTCTTAGACTGAGGTGGGGAATATCTTAATCAGGACATCATGGATTACTTATGAGATTTTGGGATCCTATCCCAACTCACTTCTCCTTACACACCTCAATAGAATGGTGTAAGTGGATGGAGGAACCACACCTTGTTGGAAATGGTGAGATAAATGATGATTTGTTAAAGTCTTCCATTATCCTTTTGTTTATGTGTTACAAACACCGGCACACAAACTAAACCAAATACCAACTAAATCAATAAATGGTATTCCATATGGGTTATAGGGTGGAATAAAATCCATGTTATCGAATTTACATGTCTATTGTAGTGAATCATTTCTTAAGGACCCATTATGTGGAAAACTCACACACCGAGGCACAAAGTGTATCTTTATAGGATACCCCAATGAAACAAAGGTATATTACCTATACAAAACCTCAAACTAAAAATGTTAAAGTGGAAAGACATGCCATATTTATTGAGAGGGAGAACATCTCTCAAATATATATTGGGGAAAGATAGACTTTGATGAAGTCGATTATCAAGGTACACAAGAGTTGGTACAGGGACATATTCCACAAAGCCTCATGGAAGAAGAATATGTTCCAGACACAAGTACTGTGTAGGATTACAAGAGAGGTTAGAGAACTGGAATGGTAAATTTTTCTAGTTACTAAGGATGGTGACTCATTATTAGTTGATAATAATTATCCTCTAACCTACAAGAAAGTGGTAAGTGGAATAGATGTTGCCAAGTAGAAAAAATCCATGAATTATGAAATGGAATCCATGTACCAAAACAAGTCTATATTTTGGTAGATCCTCTCGTTTATGTAAATCCAGTTGGTTCAAAATGGGTATTCAAGAATCAACTAGACATGGAAGGACAGTTCAATGCCTACAAGGCACGATTGGTTTCAAAAGGGTTTAAATAGCATCAATTAATTAAATATGATGAAACCTTATCACCAGTTGAAATGCTGAAATCCATCAGAATTATACTTGAATTGCGGCGTACCATGGCTATGAGATTTTGAAAATGGATGTCAAAACAGCATTCCTTAATTGGAACCATCATGGAAGATGTCTACATGACACAACCTGAAGGGTTTGTTACTCCAAATTATGCCAATTGTAAGAACCTTGTTCTTGCACTATAGGTACGGGTTTCTTCTTTTACTTTTTCCTTAAGTGTTTTGGAGAAAATAAGGAAATGGGGAAAATCCCAAATTTTGTGGGTACACGCCAGGTACTTTTCCACACACCGTGTACTTTGGCCATGTGGCATGAGTACACAAGGCGTGTAGCCCTGTCAGAGATGAAAGGTGTAAAAACCGACTACACGCCGTGTAGTCGGTATTTAAACGTCATGTAGTCAGTCGAAGGTGAATAGTAAATCGGTGGGGGTAGCCACCGGTTGAGCGATAGTACACGCCATGTATTTGGAAGTACACGTCGTGTACTAATGTCAAAAGATGAACAGTTCGGCGGTGGAAAAAGTTTCTGCCAGAGGAACAGTTAAATGAGAAAATTACACACCGTGTACTTGAGATTAAACACCGTGTAGTTTGTTTTTTTTTTTTGCTTAAAATTGTCAATAGCCTCCTTTGTTCATAGAGTAATCTTAGAATGCTAGAGGATCTTGAGAGGACGGCTGGAGTTTCGAAGATCAGCTGACTGTGCGCCGGGAATCCATTTCGGCTTCTATCGAACACGGTGGAACCACACAGGTGAGTTCTCCCCTCTCCTTAAGCTATTATTACCAATTCTTCCTCTAAGGAAAGTTATTTTCATTTGAACGGGAATTCATTTATCTTAGATCTACTTCATTCTAGGACAATTCAGGAGGTATCGTTCAAGTATATCGATCAGAGATGATCGAGGTAGGTGGTCTGGTGTTTAAATTCCAACTGCTATGTGTTTTGTGTACCATTGTGATATGAACCCATGTTGGGGGTGCCGTATGGCTGAGTCCTTTCATAATTAAAATACCTAGGATTGCATTTTTAGTTTATTGAATATGTATAACTGTTGTTTGGGATCACTGCTTGGATCCAGGACTACCCTAGGGGTGCGTTCCTATGTTTTTTCGTTTGTCCAGGTTATCTAAGGGTATACTGTAAAATATAGCATGCTTTAAATTGTAATGAGAGGAATTTTATATAATTTCTTCCTTATCTGTTGGGATTGACCCAGTTACTTGTGCCTGAGGGCAATGTTCTTTTTAGCCTGAGGGCATTTTTTTGTTAAGAATGAGGGTGTGGTTTTATTATAATAGGCTGAGGGAAAGCCTGAGGGTGTGGTTTTATTATAATAGCCGGATGGCAAGCCTAAGGGTGTGGTTTTATTATAATAGCCTGAGGCCAAGCCTGAGGGCGTGGTTTTATTATATTAGCCTGAGGACAAGGTTCTGATTGGCCTGAGGGCTTAGTACTGATGAGCATAAAATGTTAATAAATATAATGGTTAAATTAATATTAAAATGGAAATATTAATGGTAAAGTTAGTTACTTTTGAGTACTTCTTAGTTTATTTCATTGTCTATTTCTCACTGTTGTTACGCATTATCATTGAAAATTGGGCACATGCCTTTGGTGGTTGCCTACTGGGATTTATTTCTCACACCCTGTTTGGGTCATGTCTTCAGCCCAAAAAAATTACATTTCTACAGGTTTGGATAAGGGAAAGGGTCCCTATATAGGTACATGATTATAGCATAGGAGTAGGTGAGCATGGGACCGAGCATTGGCTTGCGATGCTGCTGTGTTTTGTTTACTCTTCTTTGTTTTGTTTGGTTGTACCTTGTACATTGAGTTGTAGTGTATTGTATTGCAGTGTATCCTGTTTTGGTTGTTTTCATAGAATTAGTGGAAAGATGCATCTTTATATATATGGCTGCGGGTTCAATTTTACTTCAGTTGTCCATTTCAGTTGAATATTATTTACTGCTTCAGTTATTGTGCCCCGAACCTGGTTGGTCACATGACCTCTAGCGCATTCCCCCAAATGCCAGAGGTGGCCGACTAGCAGCGAGGGACTAGGTATGATAGTGGGGAAACTATTTAGTCATTTGTCGAAGTGTAGCATAGTGGAATAAAATATATAAACATTAAGCTGCTGAAGTAGTAAACACTATTCAACTAAAATGGACAACTGAATTAAAAGAGAACCAACAGTCATATATATAAAGATGAAGCTTGTCACTAATTCTATGAAAATAGCCAGAACAGGATACACTACAATACAATACACTACAACTCAAAGTACAAGGTACAACCAAACAAAACAAAGTAGAGTAAACAAAACGCAGCAGCATCGCAAGCCTATGCTCGGTCCCACGCTCTCCTAATCCTCTACTACAATCATGTACTTGTATAGGGACCCTTGCCCTTATCCATACCTATAGAAATGTAATCTGTTTAGGATGAAGACATGACCCAAACAGGGTGTGATAAATAAATTCTAGTAGGCAACTACCAAAGGCCCGTGCCCAACTATCAGTGAGAATTTACAACAACAGTGTGCAATAGTAAATGCAATAAACTAAGATGTACTCAAAAGTAACTAACTTTACCAGTCATATTTCCATTTTAGTGTTCATTTATCCATTATATGTAATAACATTTTGTGCTCATCGGTACCAAGCCCTCAGACCAATCAGAACCTTTCCCTCAGGCTAATATAATAAAATCACTCCCTTAGGCTTGCCCTCAGGCTATTATAATAAAACCATGCCCTCAGGCTTGCCCTCGGGCTATTATAATAAAACCATGCCCTCAAGCTTGCCCTTAGGGTATTATAATAAAACCACACCCTCATGCTTAAAAAACAATTCCCTTATGCTAAAAAGAACATTTCCCTCAGGAACATGTAATAGGGCTGAGCCAAATAGATAAGTAAGAAATTATATAAAATTCCCCTCAATGCAATTTAAAGCATGCTTTAATTTACGATATACCCTCCAGTAACCTGGCCAAACAGAAAAATAGAGGAATGCACCCCCAAGGTGGTCCTGGATCCATGTAGTGATCCCAAACAACAGTTATACATATTCATTAAACTACCTATAAAATTCTAGGTATTTTAATTATGCAAGGCCTCAGCCATACGATACCCCCAACATGGGCATGTATCATAGTGGTACACAAAACATACTACAGTTGAAATTTAAACACCAGACCACATACCTCGATCATCTCTAATCGGTATACATGAATGAAACCTCCTGAATCGTCCAAGAATGATGTAGGTCTAGGATAAAATAATTCCTGTTCAAATTAAAATAACATCCCTTAGAATAATAATTGGTAAGAACAATGTAAGGTTAAGGGAGAACTCACCCGTTTTGTTCCAACGTGATCGGCAGAAGTAGAAACGGATTCCCGGTGTGGGGCTAGCTGATCTCTGAAGCTCCGGTCATCCTCCAGAGGTCCCCCAGTGTTCTAAGATTCCTCTGTGAACAAAGGAGGCAACTTCCCATTTTAGGCAAAAAAAACACACTACAAGGCGTGTATTCTCAAGTACACGGCATGTACTTTTCTCATTTAACTATTCCTCTGGAAGCTACTTTTTCCACCGCTGAACTATTAATCTGTCGACATGAATACACGGCGTGTATTTCCAAATACATGGCGTGTATAGTCGCTTATCTGGTGGCTATCCCCACCGCCTTACCATTCACCTGCCGACTGACTACACGGCGTGTAAATACCCACTACACGGCGTGTAGTCAGTTTTTACACCTTTCATTGCTGACAGGGCTACACGCCGCTATGTACTCATCCCACATGACCAAAGTACACCGTGTGTGGAAATTACATGGAATGTACCCACAAAATTTGGGATTTTCCCCATTTACTTTTTTTATAAAAAACACTTAAATAAAAAAGGAAAAGAAGAAACATGAACCTCAGGAATAAGAACCTAGTTCTTAGAAACTTCCCCCCTTAAAGAAATTCATCCATGAATTTCCCTTCTAAGGGTGGTGACGATAAATCCCAGAACAAATCTTGCCACTGAGCATGTACGTCAGTCTCCCACTCCCTGGTTTCATCCTGCACTCGGCCATGCAGCCATAACACCCGTACGAGAGGAACTGACTGGCCTCGGAGAACCTTCATGCTCCTATCAACAATACGAATCAGATGCTCCTCGAAGGAAGTATCAATCTGAACCTCAACCTCCTCATGCTGAAAGGTGTGAGATTGGTGTGAATGATAACGGTGCAGCTGAGATACATGGAAGACATCGTTCATGGACCGGTACCACTATGGTAACTGTAACTGATAGGCAACCAGCCCGACTCTCTCCAGAATCTCTAATATCCCCACATACCTCGGTGAAAGTTTACCCTATCTCCTGATTCGCCTGTGTCCCAACCTCGGTGAAACATGCAAGAAAACCTGATCTCAGACAATGGACTTCAAGGGTCTTCTATGGCGATCAGCATAATATTTCGGAAGAGGCTGCTCAATATCCATCCGCTTCTGCATCAACTAGACCTGCTCGGATGTCTCTTGCACAAGGCATGGTCCCAACAAAGCTACCTCACCTGCCTCTAACCAGCAGAAGGGTGATCCGAATGGCCTACCATATAAAGCCTCGTAAGGTACCATCTCGATAGATTCCTAAAAACTATTATTATAGGCAAACATGACTAGGGGTATATGATTCTCCCAATATCCCATGAAGTCTAGGACGCATGCGCGCAGCATGTTCTCAGGCACTTGTATGTATGCTCTGACTGGCCATCGGTCTAAGGGTGGTAAGATATTCTCAGAAGCACCTGTGTACCCATTGCCCTTTGAAAAATATTCTAGAAATGAGATGTAAAATGGGCGTCCCTATCTGAAATGATAAAACGAGGGACCCCATGAAGACGTATGACCTCTCAGATATACAACTTCTTGAGCTCGTCAACACTGAAGGTCTCCTTGATTGCAGAAAAGTTACCTACCTTCATAAGTTTATCTACAACTACTCACATGGAATCACTACCTCGAGGTGACCTTGGAAACCCAGTCATGAAATCCATCACGACATCATCCCATTTCCACTCCAGAATGGGTAACTGCTGAAATAGTCCGTCTAGCCTCTGATGCTCTGCCTTCACCTGCTGGCAGGTGGAACATCTAGTAACAAAACTATCTACCTCCCATCTCATACCCATCCACCAATACTGACGTCTCAAGTAACATTAAATTTTTGTAACTCCGAGATACACTACCCAAGCTGAAACATGAAACTCCCGGATGAGCTCCTTGAGTATATCCCCTGGAACTCATACTCATCCATGGAAATGCAATACCTCATCTTCACGTATTGTCCATACAGGATGAGGGTCGTCACTTGACACAAAATCCTGTAAGATGAGGCCTTCTAAATCTGATAGTTATCTCATCCTTACTCTATCTAGGAGGGTAGAGGTCACAAGTAAGGAAGAAATATAGGTCAGCCCCTGACTGTCATGCACCTCCAAATGCATCTTAGAGAACAAGGCCATAAGCTTCCACTCATCACTGGCCTCCTACACTGCCTGTATATGAGTCTTCCTGCTCAATGTATCAGCAACTGCATTACGCTTACCAGGTGTATAGGCAAGCTCAAAATCGAAGGACTGAAGGTATTCAACCCACCTTCGCTATCTCAAGTTCATGTCATGCGGGGTAAAGATATATTTGAGACTTTTTTGGTTGGTTAAAACCACAAAATTATCTCCCAATAGATAATGTCTCCAACACCACAACGCATGAACAACTTCAGCCAACTCGAAATCATGCGTCGGGTAATTCCTCTCATGTGGCCTCAAGTACCGAGACTCATACGCAACTACTTGATCGCCCTGCATCAACACTGCTCCCTGCCCAATACCTGATGAATCACAGTAAGTTGTAGAGCTCTTCCCTTACTCTAGAAGTATCAGGATTGGTGTCGATGTCAACCTTCCCTTCAGCTCCTGAAAGGCTATCTCACAAGATTCTGATCAGACAAACTTCACACCCTTCTTAGTTAACCCTGTCAATGGTGCTGCTAAGTTGGATAAGTCATGTATAAAGTGCCTATAGTAACCAGCCAGCCCCAAGAAACTTTGTATATCAAACACGTTCTTAGGATGCTCCTAGGAAACTACTTCACTCACTTTTTCTAGGTCCACGACAACTCCTACCTCTAAGATGATATGACCCAGGAAGTGTATCTGGTCCATCCAAAATTGGCTCTATGAGAGCTAAGCATATAGTCGATGCTCTCTCAGTGTACTCAATATGATCTCAAGATGGGCAGCATGGTCGTGTTGAGTGTGATAGTACACCAAGATGTCTTCCACAAAGACTACCACAAAAAATTCCAGATAAGGGTGGAACACAAGATTCATCAGAGCCATGAAAACTGTCGGCACGTTCGTGAGTCCAAACGGAATAAACATTACACGTATAGACTATATCTGTTCCGAAAAGCTGTAAGCGGTATATCTGATGGTCTAATGCATAACTGATGACATCTGGATCTCAAGTCAATCTTCAAGAACACTCGTTCACCTCGAAGTTGATCAAAAATAACATCAATCCTCAGCAAGGGATATCGGTTCATAATCGTCAACTGGTTTAGCTTCTGATAATCAACACAAAGTCTGAGGGTACTATCCTCCTTCTTCACAAAATGGACAGGATAACCCTAAGGATAAGTACTGGGTTAGACGAAATCCCTTTTCCTATAACTCCTCTAACTGTCTCTTGAGCTTATGAAACTCTGGTGTAGCCATCCTATAAGGGGGAATGGACACCAGTGCGGCTCCTAGCATAATCTCAATAGAGAAATCCACCTCTCACTTCAGAGGTAGACCTGAAAATTCGTCTGAAAAGACATCCTGAAACGATCAACCACTAGAGGGAAATCCTTCTAAAAATTCCCATGATCATCCAGATATGAACTCGCAATCTGGTTTATCACACCACCTCTCCCACGATGCTCGGGTCCAGTTCGACTTGCCTGGACATCCCATTCACCCTTTTATAGAAACTCTCCACCCTCTAGAGATGTGAAACTCACCCTGTGATGATAGAAATCCACAATGTCTCAAAAGGGAACTAACCAGTCTATCCCAAGAATGACATCATAGCTCGTTATCTTTAAGACATAGAGGTCCCATAGAAAGTGACACCCACCAAAATCTAGGGGGCACTCCTTGCACTTACAAAAACAAATCATTCAAGTTACCAACGGAGTGTCTTACATCATGACATCGAATGAAGAAGAATCACAGAGCCCAAGGATCTCCACATCGGGAATAGATATAAAGGTATGTGTAACACCTGTATCGAAAAGTGCCAAAGATAATACAGAAGCAACTAGAATAGTACCTCTGAAAGTAGAAGGTCCGGGTTCCTTCTCCTGTTGGGGCTGTTGCACTGCATATGCCTGCCAAGTGCCACGGCCCTTCGACACAGCCTCGCTACCCTGAGCTGTCCTACCCTGCTGCCTCTGAGATCCTGGTGTCTGGCTACCGTGACCATGACCACCACCCCTGCATGTACATCCTGACATATCCCAGTTGCCTGACTAGTAAGAAGCTGTTAGTCCTTATCCCGCACACAAAGTATGCATAGAACCCCTATCACTAGCCATTGGTACAAACACCCTGCAAAATCGCAGCAGATGACCCATATTACTGCAAGCTCGGCACTCCACTAGGTCTCGAGGACACTGAGGTCTCTTTTTCCTCTCTCTACCACACTGGTAGAAAATGGCTGAGCCACATAAATTAATCTTCTAGATAGTAATGCCACCTTGAGAGAAACTTATATGTATCTTCCTCTTCTCGGTATATATAGTACCAATAACTGGTGTCAACCCACCCTGGCCCACACCACTAGCTTCCCACAGGTTCCGCTCGGTAATCAGTGCCTGGTTCATAATAGCATGCACTGTCGGCAACTTGAAAACATTCACCAGTTCTCAGATGTCATATCGAAGACCATCCTCAAAGCATCTAGCCCTCAACATCTCATCACCCACCAAAACAGGCGAAAAATGCTAAAGCTCGGTAAAGTGAGCTGAATAGTCCATCACTGACATGGAACCCTGCTATAGATTCATGAACTCTCGAGCTTGATCTGCCTTCAGTGTCTCTAGAAAGAAAAAGTCATAGAAGACTGCCTAAAAAACTTCCCATGTCATGTATATGTGATGCTATGATTGGGTGGTAACATCCCACCACGTCTTTGCGGAATCACGTATAATATATGTAGCAAGCCTGACCCGCCGCCCTGGAGGAATCTCCCGATGCTAAAAAATAGTCTATACTGAATCCATCCATGACTCTGAAGCCTGTGGTTCGACATCCCCTAAAATCATAGGCAGATGCTGCTGCTGGAATATACACGTCAGCTCTTCCAAAGATGTGGTGGCCTGCGGTGCTCCCTCTAAGGTTTTCATGAACCACATGAAGCCTTCACATAACTGTGCCTTCACACCTACATCAAGTATAATGGCTGGCGCCGCACCTAGCACTATTGGAGGATCAACTGGTAGCCCATGGCCTACCATCTCTGGAGTATAATTGTTGCCGCTCTCTTGGAGAACAACTGAGGGTCATCTCGACCGCATGACTCTACAAGGTCAAAAACACGCCTTATATTTATGTTTATCAAAGAATGAAAACTAGGAGACCAAAAGAGAAACAGAAGGAAGAAGGCATTCAAGATTTTAAAAACAAGACTACATTGCATGTATATTAACTACACAGCATGTACCTGACTTTTCTTGCCCTGCCCGGGTCCTTCTACACGGCTTAGCCATACGGATCTCTTCTGAACAAGACTACACGGGTTGTATAACATCTACATGGCTTGTATGTTTTAACTTCTAACTACCCATGTCATTTATGACACGGCCGAGTACTTGGCTAATACTACAATGCATGTTACACCCGCACACGGCGTGTCCACCACTCCATCATCCCAGCCACACGGCCAGGTCCACATGGTCTTTCCCGGTCAAGACTACACGGCATGTCTCATAGGTACACGGCATGTTCGAGAAGAGGTAACGTCGACCCGTGTTGTTATTGACATGGCTGGGTACCTAGGTCAGACTACACGGCGTGTTTAAGGTGAAAACGGTGTGTATGTCTTAAGGTTTCACCATTTTTGTTATTAGTTACACAGGCGGACACTGGGTCTATACTACACGGCGTGTACAACCAGTACACGATGTGTTTTCACCAAGTCATTCCTTACCCCGTGTCCCCACCCACATGGTTTATGACACGGGAAGAGACTACACAGCTTGTATTGAGGGTACACGGCATGTACTTAAAAACTTTTCTTTTTCTCCCCGAACAGAAGTTTAAACGGCATGTAATCATAGAACTACACGGCGTGTATCCTAGGTTTTCTAGATAGTATGCCTCTGAAACTACTTCAGAACCCGGAGAAACATTTAACAACACCTAAGTGCCAAATTCAAATCTGTGAGGGCCCATACTCCTCATGAATCAAATCTTGGAATCTTATCTGTGTTATAAATAAGGTAACAGCCAATGATCCACCAAATTTCGGTCAATGAGGGCCCATAATCCTCAATAACCAAAGTTTGGTGTTTATACTATCACGGCGTCACACAAAAATACCCTATCAAATAGTAGGTATTTATCAAAGCAACTATCGCAACAACATTTGTTTCTAATACAACATCTATCACAACAACATGCAATTTCTAATGCACCTACTTGGAATAGAATAATGCATGACATGAGATTTCTAGAATGTTCATAAATGATGCATGATGTGGCATAACCTCATCTCATCAAGTTGCAACTATATTTAACCCATTATAAAAATATTAACAGCACACCACAAGTGCGTCATCCAATGGTGGGAATCAACTCAACTGTAAAATTACTAAATCAGTGAAAATTGCAATATAAGGTAAATTGGCTTTTTTTGGTACACGGGATATCTACTACCGGGAACAACTTATTTCCAAATACCTATTCCGTCCTATCCCTGACTAAGGCTCCAAATAGTAATTGAAAGAAAAGAACTCCTCTGATACCACTTTGTAACATCCCGGATCCAGGACGTTACACCAATAAGGTATGCAAGTTTCATAAATCCATTTATGGTTTAAAGCAAGCATCTAGGTCATGGAACATTCATTTTTATAAATCCATTAAAGAATTAGGTTTTATCCAGAATGAATGTGAGCCTTTAGTCTAAAAATGGTTTAGTGGGAGTGCAGTCGTTTTCCTAATAGTATTTGCTGATAACATATTACTTATTGGAAATTAGATACCAGTCTTACAGTCTATTATGGAATGGTTAAATCAATGATTCTCCATGAAGATATTTGGCGAGGTTTCATATATTCTTGGTATAAATATCTACCGTGATAGATCAAAAGATTTTTGGGCCTATGAAAAAGTACATACATTGATAAGATACTGATGATATTCAGTATAGAACAATCCAAGAGGTGATTGTTACCAGCATCACATGGCATTCATCTTTCCAAGAAAATATTTCCTCAAAAACATGAAGAAAAAAAAGATAATGGAAAGTACTTCATATGAATCAGCGATTGGGTCAGTCATGTATGCCAGGCTATGTACAAGGCTGGATGTCACCAACACATTTAGTGCAGTTGGAAGATATCAAGAAGACCTAGGTGACCTCCATAGGATGGTAGTCAAGACAATACTAAAGTATATGAGGCGTACTAGGGATATGTTACTAGTTTATGGAGGAGATAAGGAACTAGTCATCCGAGGATATGCAGATGCTAGTTTCCAGACCGATCAAGATGACATGAAGTTGCAAACAGGATACATATTCACTTCGAATGGAGTTGCAGTGTGCTGGAAGTGCTCAAAGCAGAGTGTGGTCACAGATTCTACAACAAAGTCCAAGTATATCATGACATATGAGGTATCTAAAGAAGAAATTTGGATGAGAAGCTTTATCCAAGAGCTAGATTTGATACCTAGTATTAAAGATCACATCACATTGTACTGGGATACTACAACAGTGGTGGCGCTTTAAATAGAGCCAAGGTCACATTAGCGGATGAAGCACATACTTTGGAAGTATCATATCTTGAGAGATTTTTCTTAGAGATGTGAAGTTGCAGTGAGCAGTATTTTTAGGGAAGACAACAGAGCTGGCCCTTTAACTAAATCCATAACTCAGCAAAAACATGATCGTCATGTGCGGTCTAGCGAACTGAAAGTCATAGGCAGTTGGCTCTAGTCCATGTGGGAGTTTGAAAGAGTTGGTGTCCTAGAACTAACTATTTTTATGTTGATTACATTGATATTTAATGTATAATTACATATTGATCATTGTTATACATGACTATGATGTAATAATGTCCTAGAGTATTTGTTGCATTGATAAGTTCATGGCAGTACCCTACTATAGTAATTCCCCGGCCCCAAAATCCTAGAGTCCGTGCATTATTTAAAACACTAGCATGATTATAAGAAATCAAGTCTCGAAATACTGATTCAGTTTAGCAGTCTTGGAAAATAGATTACATCCATGAATGTTGCATTACACATTATAAAACAAAACACAACATAAAGGATCTTTTGAAAACGCCATTAATCCCCTAGCTTAACCTTGTTTATCAATCATAATACACTTCTTGGAACACTACCACAAAACTGGGCAAGGCCAGCGCCACCCATTTATCAGCGCTAACGAAAATGCGCTGATAAAGTGTTCAACTTAAAAAATTAATAAAAATAATATATTAATATATCAATATATCAATATAGTCATATTTATATAAATATGATATATAATTTATAAATATATTTTAGAAAAGTATAAATATATATTTACACTTATTATACTTAATATATAATATATTTAGTGAAAATGGCTTATAAGAAAATTAAAAAAATATTTTTAATTAATAAGTTTCTAATTATTATGGAGTAATAGTCCTTTAATAACAATTTTAAGACTAAAAAAATTAAAAAAAGATCCAAAATATGTTGAAAACTGAACTCGAACTTCAAACGGCCATAACTTTTGATCTGAGTGTCCGTTTGAGCTCTACCAGATATCAAATCGAATCCTGTGATGAGCTCTACGTCCATATGACCAGAGGGGACATGGTCAAGGTTTTTTCGAGGCTAAAAATAGCCTAGAAGGCCTCCAAATCTGTGTTTTTAGTTAGGGTACCCTGATTTCTTAACATTTTGTGGATTTTCAGCCTCGTTTAATGGGGTATTATTGGCCTTTTTTGGTGCGGACTGAATTTATTCCAAGGTATTACATTCATATTGATATTATGTCTTTGAAATTTTATCATTTTCATAATGCACTACTATTTATAATCAAATATATAACTATATGTACATATTTGTTATATATTCACACCTAAAATTTTAATTTTTTATATAAATAATTAAACATATTTATATATAAAATATATTAGCTTTATCTAAATAATAACTAATATCCATTTTATTTAAAATACCAATATATTAATATTTATATAACTATATATTAATATAACTATATATATTAATATAACTATATATATATTAATATAACTATATATATATGTATTAATATAACTATAAATATATATATTAATATAACTGTATATATATTAATATAACTATATATATATTAATATAACTATATATATTAATATAAAAATATATTACTATAAAAATAAATATAACTAAATATATATATATATATATCATAAATAAGAGAACAAATCAATACAGGGGAGGGGAAAGGCTTTAGGTGCGCAGGGGGGGGAGGTCTCGAGATCAAATCTGGGTGGAGGCATGGGCGCGTGCGCAAGGTTGATTTACAGAGGATAGCGCTGATAAAGGGTGTAGGCATTGTGTGTGGGTGCTAGAGGTGCGGGAAAGTGCTGATAAAGGGGTGCTCAAGAACTGTAAAAAGCCCCCCCCCCCCCCCGAGATTGGTGGTATTTTTTTTATTTTTTTTATTTTTTTTTTCAATGCTACAAAAAGCGCTGATAATAGGGGACTTTATCAGTTCTTTTTGGAGCGCTGATAAAGGGGACCCCCTATCTTCGACGGCATGAACAGCACTTTTCTAGCACTGTTAAAGGCCATTTTTATCACTGATAAAAGCCTTATATGTAGTAGTGGAATCCTGGGAAAATAAAACACAACAAAGTGGTGAGCACAGATGCTCAATAAGGATAACAATATAGCGGAAACTTTCATAAATAAGCATAAACATTTAAGGAAATGTATAAGACTAAAACAAAAGCTTTTTAATCTTAAACTTCATCATAACATGGCAAAGATAAATCAAATGATGTCATTTACTTATTCACAAGGATATTATATTAATAGAATAATCACAAGTAATATCATTATCAAATTTCATAATGATAGAATGCATAATTCCAAACTTCATAACCACATAGTCAAGGCCTCGTGCCAAGACAACAAATAATATTTGGTCAAGGCCTTGTGACAAGACACTATTTTTTCTAATGAGACCTACCGATGCATAGAGGAGTAATAGCGGGCTCCACCCATCACTTATTAAGTCCTATTCATTCCTCATATGAGAAGGTTTAAACATAACATAAACATTCATATTAAAACTAGCTTACGAAATGTCAATACTTTATCCAAAAACCATGAATGGTATAAAAATAACACATCCATAGTCAAACATATTGCAAAACCTTCAATACAATATGGAAGACTTGTATCATAATAAATCAACTTCAAACGAGTTTAAAATCCATAAAATGACGTAGGCATAGATGAAAATGATTTGTAAAACTATTTGAGAGAAATATCTATTTTTCATGAAAACATTTAAAATTCACACAATTTAGAAAGGAAGACATTTAAAAACATTTTTTTATCAAAGTGTTCCATACCACATTAAATCTTTTGAAAGGAATTAACATTTTAAAAAAAATCATGTCCATATAAATAAATCCGTAAAAACCATTTTGAAAACATAAACATTTATGAGAATGATTTAGAAGAATAATTATTTAAAACATTTAAAATGATGATCAAGTTAAATATTAACTTCCATAATACCTTAAAATAATCCTCTTGAATTTTTTTTATGAAACACGGATGTGGACGATAAAGAGCTCCCAGTAGATACTCATGTAAAAACAACCATGGATAATAATACGATTGTAAAATTGACCCTTACCTTGTAGATTTCCTTGGTCGAGGGTACGTTAACATCCTTTATAATAGTTAAATCATTGTTATTAAATTATAAAAGAATAGTATACATAAATATTATATCATATATGATCTTCTAATATTTCATTGTTAATAATAATTTAGTAGTATCATCGTTTCAGGTGTTAAGTGATCTATTTTCCTTTATATGATTAGTTATGTAAGCCATGTTTGTTATGGATAGGATTTATTTGATTCATATCCAGAATTATATTAAGTTCTTATAAATTATTTTTAATCATCGAATGAAAATTATTCTAGAATGGTTATGATGGAGAATGAATCTCATCGTGTTTGTGGGGATTGTAATCTGTACATACGCCCGAGCGACAATATAAATATATTGATGGTGAAATAGTATGTAATTGGATATTATATCTTATATAAAGAATCATTAACATGTTATATTTATTATTTAAATCAATTATACTCATTATTATACTCATCCAAATTATGAAGTGTTGGAATAACAAACTACACCATGACGTGGAGATGGTAAGTCGTATGTGTGCACGTATGGTAACATTGTCATCTATAAAATGGATAGAATAAAGAATATGGTTGTACCATATTTATAATAACATCATAGTATGTAGAAGTTACTGGAGTTATTATTTTGGTATGGAAACAAAAAATAAAGAGGAAGTGGAAGAAGAAAAGAAATTGTAAGAAGATGGTGAAATTATTACCTCTTCTTCAGGTGTTTCCTTTTGAGTTAATCAAAAGAGCTCCATATGATGGATTTATGATCAATTTAAGAACTCTACGAAAAATTTTGTGATGTTGGGAAGGTATTTGGGTAGGTTTTGGCTTTAAAAAATGGCTTTGGAGGTGTGAAATTAAGAGAAGGTGTGTATCCTTTTATAAGAGGGGTGAGGGTCATTTTAGGAAAAGCTTCAAATATTATTTTATAATAAAATCGTTTAAAGTTTAAAATGGCTAAAAAATGATTTATTTATAGGATAAGGTGGTGATGGGTCTAAATCCTCTCAATAAATAGGTTTTATATAGGTTTATGTCAACATATTAACCTTATCTTTTATATTCAACTCTTAGTTAAATAGTTTGACATTTACAATGTCTCTTTGTATTTTTATATTATATTGTAAATAAACATACTATAACAAGCCAATAAAACCCAAATTGGTTCATTATTAATATATATAACCTTATCTAATTTTATTGGTCTATCCTTATATTTTTAGAAATATTATATCAATTAATAATATAGTATTTGTTTTAAAAACTCAATTATGTCAATTTTGACACTATTTAGTATTTGTTTTTTTGTGAAACTCATAACAGCATGATTACTTCAAAAAAAATTAATCAACCCTAACATGTCATATTAATCTAAAAAATTAGTTTAATTCATCGAAATCCTGAGATTACATTTATTTGTATATTTATAATATCAATTTTTTTAATATTTCATAAATAAGGTAATTTCTACATCATCATTGTGCAATAAATATATTAAATTATTTAATGTCTAAAAATTATGAATAAACTACCATTATGTATAAAATCTCTATATATTTCTAATGAATATTTATAGTCGAATTTATATTATGTATAACCATATATTAAAAAAAAATTAGTTATTAAACATTGAATTTAACACTTTTAACTCTTCTTTAAATAAAAAAATAATAAATGTCCTAATCTAATCCAAGTGGACAAAAGGGGATCATATTTTATTCCTATGGTTGTTTTTTGTCAAATTATACTTATTCAATAGAATTAGGACATGTGTTAGGGTAATTATGATATCATTTTTTCCATTAAATACCCTATTTACTTTTAACAGTGGTAAATAAAACTAAAAAGTTACTTTTCACCAAAACATATTTTCACCTTATTGAACTAAATTTTACTTAATAATGTTAACCGTGTCTCTCAAATTTTTAAAATTCAACTCATGGAATCAGTAAAATTATGTTTTATGAAAATTTGCAAATGCTCCTAGAAGATGGGTAAAAACGTTAAAAAGTTCAATAATATTTTATACATAAAATTTTATTATAAAATGATTCTAATTAATTATATTTAACTTATATAGTTATTATAAATCTATTTTGATTTAAAAAAATTTAAATAAAATAAATAATTATTTAAATAAAAAGTCGATTTTAAATAATAACGTAGTGTTTTTCACTATTCATCCAAAATTGAAAGTTTTTAGAAAATTAGAAAACTTTACCCTAAGATAATTTTGATATTCCAAATTCAAAAATGAATTCTATTTTAACAAATTCAAAACATAGAAGTTGCATTTATTAATTTAAAATTAATTGTCATTGTCAAAACCAAAAGGCTGGTTTTTAAAAAAAAGTAAAAACTATCAAAAGATTGACATGTGTTTATGTCAAACATAAATGTGAAGTTACATATAATGACCTACATCGTATTAAATGAATAAAATATAATCTAATTACATATCAAAACAATTCATATTCAAAATTTAACACTTTATATTATTTCAATTAAAAATGTTGTTTTCAATTAAAACATAGTATTTTCCACTATTCATTTTTTTAAAGGTTGGGGGAAAAGCCTCGTTTTATTATTAATGCAATGAGAAGACCTATTTTTAACTGGGTAGAGGGATACCCATTCAATTGACCGAAGGCCCAGTGGGATACTAGCCCATTACATAGCCCGTAGGCCAAATTTTTTGGCCTAATGCCCATTCTATGAATAGTAACCCACTTGCTACAGTACCACCACTACTATGGTGCCCTGCCGCCGCTATAGTACCCACCGATCTAAAGTACCACCACTACTACAGTACCCACTTATCTATAGTACCTCCACTGCCACAGTACCGCTACAGTGGTGTTATATTACATGCGCCCAATGGGTTTTTGAACCCCCATTTTTATGTAGGATTACGGGGTGCTTACCACAGAGCCAACCCCCAACTACATATTTTTCACTATTCAACAAAATATGAAAGTTATCATAAAATTACCAAAAAAAATTCAAACTAAATTTTCATGTCCCTCTTCTAAATAAGAATTTCATTTTTTCAAATTTAATATAAATGTTTCATATATTTCATTTAAAAAAATTCACAATTAGTAGTCGGTAAAATTGAATTTTTGAAAACTACTTCCTTTATTTGAAAATTTGAATTTGTTCTTATATTATGTATAAGAGAAACAAAATATGGGTGTTAAAATTATATAGAGTATATAAGATTCAAAGAGTGGTTAACACTATTCATAACCGCTTTTTGAATAGCAAGTTTGGTAAGTTGTGGGGTGCTCGAACTCAGTGTTGCATGTAGTGAAAGCTATTGAATTAATTTTATGAGATAATTTTTTATGAAATATTGCGGTGTTACATTATCCCCTACATCATTAAATTGCATCCTCACAATTTGAAATTGTTCTTAGAAAATAAATGGTTACAAATAAAAAAAATACTTTTTTGGAAAACCTACATCAGAAATTGGGTTAATAAAATTTAGTCTTAATAAAAGTGAAAGGGAAATAAAAAAGTCACCAATAATTTATGATCTCGGTTAGGAGAACATTTGTGGAAATTGGAGACACATAATTGGAGGGAAAACATAAATATTCATAGGGTGTGATTGGTCATCAGTCACAAACAAGTATAAAATTGAGGGCCTCAAAGCCATCAATCTAAGATGATGTATAACATCATCAGTTCAACAAAACGTATGGTATTATGGTAATACAATTTTGGTTTTAAGATCCCTTCCCTACAGTTTAAGAATTAATTTATTCATATAATAAGAGGAAAAATATATATATATATATATATATAGTTGATAAGTAGAGTTTCATCCTTCAACTAATTCCTACCACAAACTCATCTTTCACTCTAAATGATAATAGAAAAAAAATATTCTACTTATGCTAATCGTATAGGGTTAAAAATGAATTTATAATTTATCTATCAGACCATTTATAAAATACATTATACAAACCAGGACATCACATAGGCCAGTGGTAGGTGATGCACCCTTGTCGCACTTCGGTTGCGGGTTCAAGTCTCACAGCCTTACTGTACGAGATGGCTTTTCGCCCAACCTCCAGGTTGTCCATTTTATGACAATCCAAAAATAATCTCAAGAAATGATTTAACCTTAACAATATTATCCAATTTCAAACATAATCGATTCTAACCTTTAGACATATCCAAAATATTTCTGTCAAAACTCACAGTCCAAAATTTATAAGGAAGGTAAACACAATGAAGAACCTTTTTTCCTCGTAATAACATGTAAATACCTTCATCATGTATTCTTACAAAACATTGTAATTCCCTGAATTACCATAAAAAAGTTATTTATTTCTTTCATGCTCCCTTATTCTTTATAGAATACTAGATATACTCCTTCTATCCAAAAATGTTGTCAACTCCAACAATGATGGAATATAGAAATCATTAATCAGTTTCAAGGTAGTCAAAAATATCCAATATAATTTATCAAAATCCATAATATATTATTCAAAAATCGCTACCTTATTATTATATTCATATTAATGTTTATATTTCTCTCAACCATATATTTTCCAAAATAGTTAACCTACTATTGGGTCACTTTTCTTGGATACACACAATCTCAAGTCCTCAATGAAATAGTACTGCAGTACAATACTTATATACTCTATAATTATTATAACATGTACATCATTAATACAATAATCAGTTGCCACAATGCATTAATAAAAACAAAATAACTCTAATCATTCCTCTTCATATTCGGTAGTATAATAACATGATTATTATCCAATAGAAACATTTGGGGTACACTCTGATGATTTGGACATTGATTCATGTTGTGTCCCAACTCCTTACAGATGTTGCATTGTAAATCTGGAACCTTTTTCTTACCCTTACAATCACGTACTTGGTGTTATTTTTCTCCACACTTATAACAAACTCACATTCCCTTCATGAATTTACCAATTTTATTCTTTCTAGTCTTATAACATATGGGAAAATCCTTCTTTCACCTATTCCCTTTATCCATCTTTCTTTGTTCCATCATTTTCTTCTCTTTCTTCCCTTCAAAGGCATATGACTCAAAGAATTATTTACGTAACTTATTAACACATGATATTATTTCTTCATATGATGAGAATACGTTGAAGAATATTTCTCTTTTAAATGTGTGCTTAATACCATGAAAGAGATGATACTTCTTAATATTTAGATCATGCATATTGCTGGATTCTCATTCCTTATGCTATATACTATTTCTAAACAATGGCATACACTAGTTTAGTTTATGAATTGCGATGCATAATTCCAAAGTTGTAAAATACCAAACATAAATTAAAATAATTATACATATAATCTATAATTATAAAATTTTTTCTTTGAAGAAGTATTTACTCCTAAATCCTTCATAATGGCTTGTATTGAAAATGTGAATTATCCTAAGCATATCCCCCCATGAGTTTCATAACCAGAAGTGCAGCAAGGCCCGTTGTCATGTACCAGGATACCCCTAGTCAAGCCCAAAACTCCTTGTTGGAGTTTTTACTCCTAGGTAAATTTGTGCAAGAGCCACCTCTACCTGCTCATATCCAGATAGGGATGTGTTTCGTGGAAAATACAAAAAAATCTCTACATTACTAAAATTATAGGAAGTTCTTCTATAATAACCCTCAAAGTCTCTCTTAGGGTAATGTTCTCTAACTAGAGTTTTTTTAAATATATCTATAGGGTTTTTGATAAACTTACTCTAATACCAATTGTAACGCCCCGGCCCCAAAAGCCCAAAGTCAGTGCATTATTTAAAACATTGGAATGATTATGAAGAACCATGTCCCGAAAGACCGATTCAGTTTAGCAGTTTTGGAAAATAGATTACATACATGAACATTACATTACACATTAGAAAATAAAACTCATCTTAAATGATTCTTTGAAAATGTCATTATTCCTCTAGCTTAACCCTGCTTATCAATCATAATACACTTCTTGGAATCATGGTAAAATAAATCAAAAGAAAGGTGTGAGCTCAGATGCTCAGTAAGGATAACAATATAACAGAAAATTTCATAAATAAGCATAAAAATTTAAGGAAATGTATAAGACTAAAACACAAGCCTTTTAAACATAAACTTCATCATAATATTCTATAGATAAATAAAATAATGTCATTTACTTATTCACATGGATATTCTACTAGTCAAATAATCACATGTAATATCAATATCCAATTTCATAATTATTGAATGCATAAAGATAGACTTCATAACAACATAGTCAAGGCCTTGTTCCAATACTATAAATAATATTCTGTCAAGGCATGGTTCCAAGTCACTAGTTTTCCTCATGATACCTACTGAAGCATCGAGGAGCTATAGCGGGCTCCACCCGTCACTTACTAAGTCCAATTCATTACTCATATGAAAAGGTTTAAACCTAACATAAACATTTGTATTAAAACTAGCATACGAAATTTCAATACATTATCCATGAACCATAAATGGTATAAAAATAACACATCAACAGTCAAGCATATCACAAAACCTTCAATACAATATGTAAGATTTTCATCATAATAAATAAACTTCAAACATGTTTAAAATCCATCAAAGGATGTACACAGAGATGAAAAAGATTTGAAAAACTCTTTGAGAGAAATATCCATTTTTCATGAAAACATTTAAAAGTCAAACAATTTAAAAAGGAATACATTTAAATAATTTTTTGAATCAAAGTGTCGAATACTACTATGAAACTTTTAAAAGGAATTAATATTTTAAAAACGTTCATGCCCATATAAATAAATCCTTTAAAATCATTTTGAAAACAAGGACATTAATGAGAATGATATAGAAGAATAAATATTTAAACCATTTAAAGTGATAGTCGAGTTAAATATTACCTTCCATAAAACCTTAAAATATTCCTTTTGAAAATATTTTTATGAAACACATATGTGGATGATAAGGGGGACCCAGTAGATGCTCAAGTAAAAACAACATCGGATAATAACGAGATTTTGAAATTAACAATTACCTTATACTTTACCTTGGTCGAGGGTACGTTAACATAATGTATAATAGTTAAATCATTGTTATTAAATTATAAAAGAATCATATACAACTATATGATATCATATATGATCTTTTAATATTTCTTTGTTGATAATATTTTAGTAGCATCATTATTTCAGGTGTTAACTGATATGTTTTCCTTTAAATTCTTGGTTATGTAGGCCATGTTTTTTATGGATAGGAGGTATTGAATTCATATCCCAAATTATATTATGTTCTTAAAAATTATTTTTAATCATAAAATTAAAATTATTCTTGAATGATTATGATGGGTAATGAATCTCATCGCGTTCGTGGTGACGATAATCTGTACATACGCACGAGCGACCATATCATTATATTGATGGTGAAATCGTATATAATTGGATGTTATATCATATATACAGAATCATTAACATGTTATATTTTTTATTTACATCAATTATACTCCTTATTATACCCATTCAAATAATTAAGTGTTTGAATAACAAACTACACCACAACGTGGAGACAGTAATCCGTACGTACACATGTATGGTAACTTTATCATCTATATGACAGATAGAATAAAGAATATGGTTGTACCATATTTATAATAACATAACAATATGTATAAGGTACTGAATTTATTATTTTGGTATGGAAATAACAAGAAAAGAGGAAGTGGAAAAAGAAAAGAACTTGAAAGAGGGTGGTGAAATTATTACCTCTTCTTCAAGTGTTTCTTTTTGAGTTAATCAAAAGGGATCCTTAGGTTGGCATTATGATCAAACTAATGACTCTAGGATGACGTGAGGGAATCTGTGAGGGTATTTGGGAAGGTTTTGTCAGACCAAATGTCTTTGGAGGTGTGAAATTAAGAGAAAGGAAATTATACTTTTATAAAAGGGGAGAGGGTCATTTTAGGAAAAGCATGAAATATTATTTTATAATAAAATAATTTTCAGTTTATAATGGCTCAAAAATTATTTCCTTTGATGATATGGTGGGTATGGTTCGAAAAACTCTCATAAAATAGGTTTTAGATAGTTTTAGGCCACCATATTGACCATATCTTTTATATTTAACTCTTAGTTAAATAGTTTGACATTTACCATGTCTCTTTGTATTTTTATATTATATGGTTAATAAACATACTATAACAAGCTAAGATAACCCCATGTGGTTCATTATTAATATATATAACCTTATCTATGTCCTTTTGCCTATCCTTATATTTTTTAAAATATTATATCAATTAATAATATAGTATCTGTTTTAAAAACTCAATTCTGTCAATTTTGACACTATTTAGTATTTGGTTTTCTCTTAAAATCACAACAACATGATTACATTGAAAAAAAAATTTTTAATAAACCCTAAAATGTCATATTAACCTAGAAAATTAGTATAATTCATCAAAAGTCCCAAATTACATTTATTTTGATATTTATAATATCAATTATTTTAATATTTCATTAATAAGGTAATTTCGGCATCATCATTGTTTCATAAATAAATTAAATTATCTAATTTCTAAAATTTATAAATAAACTACAATTATGTAGGAAATATTTTCATCTTTCTAATTAATATTTATAGACTAAATTTTCTTTTTTATAACCATATATAAAAATGGTTTAGTTATTAAACATTGAATTTAACACTTTTAACTCTTTTTTAAATAAAATATTAATAAATGCCCTAATCTAATCCAAGTGGACCAAAGGGGATCATATATTATTCCTAAGGATGTTTTAGGTCGAATTACACTGATCCAATGGAATTAAGACATGAGTTAGGGTAATTATGATATAATATTTACCATTAAATACCATATTTACTTTTAACCGTGGAAAATAAAAGTAAAAAAGATACTATTAACTGAAAAAAATTCATCTTATTGAACCAAATATCAATTAATTATGTCAACTGTGTCTCTAAGATTTTTTAAATTCAACTCACAGAAGTGGAAAAATTATGATTTAAGCAAATTTGAAAATGCTCCTAAAAAGTGTGTAAAAACGTAAAAAAATCCAATAATATTTTATACATCTAATTTTATTATAAAATGAATTTAATGAATTAAAATGAATTTATATAGGTATTATATATCAATTTTTACTTAAAATAAATTTAAATAAAATAAACAATTATTTAAATAAAAATTCGATTTTAAATAATAACGTAATATTTTTAATTATTCATCAAAAATTGAAAGTTTTCAGAAAAATACCAAAAATTTAACCCAATATAATTTTGATATTATAAATTCAAAATTGAAGTATATTTTACCAAATTAAAAACATAGAAGTTTCATTTATTGATTTAAAATTAATTCCCGCTGTCAAAACCAAAAACGGGTTTTTAAAAAAAGTAAAAACTATCAAAATATAGACACATGTTTATGTCAAATTTAAACTTGAAATTACTTATAATGACATACATTGTATTAAATGATAAAAATATAATCTAATTAAAATTTAAAATCATTCAACTTCATAATTTAACATTTTAAATTATTTTGATTAAAAAATTTGTATTTAATTAAAACATAGCATTTTTCACTTTTCATCAAAATATGAAAGTTTTCAGAAAATTACCAAAAATTTTACCGAACTAAATTTTTATGTCCCTTTTCTAAATAAGAAGTTAATTTTTTCAAATTCAGTATAAATGTTTCATATATTTCATTTAAAAAAATCTCCATTAGTAGTCGAGAAAATTTCATTTTTGAAAAATACATTCTTTATCTGAAAAATTGATTTTGTTCTAATATTAGTTCTATGAAACACATAATATGGGTGTTAAAATTTTATATAGTATATAAGATTCAAAATTCGATTAATACTATTCATAACCACTTTTTGAATGGCTATTTTGGTATGTTGGGGTTCGCTCAAACTCGGTGTTGCGTGTAGAGAAAACTATTGAATTACTTTAATGAGATAACGTTCTATGAAATCTTGGGGTGTTACATTCTCCCCTCCTTCAATAAATTACGTATTTTAAATATTAAATTGTTCTTCGAAAATAAATTGTTAAAAATAAAAAAATACCATTGTTGAAAACCCACATCAGAAATTGGGTTAATAAAATTTTGTCTTCATAAGAGGGAAAGGGAAATGAAAAAGTCACTACAAATTATAATATCGATTAGGAGAACATTGGTGGAAATTAGAGACACATAATTTTAGGAAAAACATAAATATTTATAGGGATTGACTGAGGTCATCAATCACAAATAAGTGTAAAATTGAGGTCCTCAAAGCCATCAATCTAAGATGTTGTAAAATATCATTTTTTCAACAAAACATATGGTATTAGGGTAACACATTTTTGGGTTTAAGATCCCTTACCTAAAGTTTAATAATTAATTCATTCATATATGAAGAGGGAAAATATATATATTTATATATATATTTCAAGTAGATATTCATCCTTCAACTAATTCCAACCAGAAACTCATCTTTCACTTAAAAAGATAATAGAATTCAATAATATTCTATTTATCCTAATCATATAGGGTTAAAAAATGAGTTCATAATTTATATGTCACACCATTTTAAAAAATACATTATACAAACCAGGACATCACGTAGGCCAGGGGTACGTGATTCACCCTTGTCGCACTTCATTTGCAGGTTCAAGTCTCATGGCTTTGTTGTATGTGACGGGTTGTCATCCGACCTCCGGGTTGTCCTTTTTATGACAATCCCAAAATAATATCAAGAAATTATTTAACCTTAACAATAGTATCCACTGTCAAACTTAATCGACTCTAACCTTTATACTTATCCAAAATACTTTTGTCCAATCTCACATTCCAAAATTAATAAGGAAGGTAAACACAATGAAGATCCATTTTTCCACATAATAACATGTGAATGACTTCAACAAGTATTCTTTTAAAACACTATAACATCCTGAATTACCATAATATCGTATTGATTACATTCACTATCCTATATTCCTTATATAATACTGGATATACTCCTTATATCCAAAACTGTTGTAAACTCCATCAATGATGGAATATATAAATCATTAATCATTTTCAAGGTAGTCAAGAATATCCAATATAATTTATCCAAATTAATCATATATTATTCCAAAATCACTACCTCAGTATTAGAACCATACTATAGTTTATCATTCTCTCAACCATATATTTTCCAAAAAAATAACCTGATATTGTGTCACTTTTCTTCATTCCAAACAATCTCAAGTACTTAATGAAATAGTAATAAAATATAATCCTTATATACTATATAATTGTTATAAAATTTACATAATTAATACAATAATCAATTACCATAATGCTTTAATAAAAACAAAAGAACTCTAATCATTTCTCTTCATCTTTGGTAGTATCGTAATTTTATTATTATCCAATAGCAGCATTTGGGGTATACTCTGATGATTTGTACATTGATTCGCATAGTGTCCCAACTCCTTGCAGATGAAACATTATACATTTGAAACCTTTTTCTTACCCTTGAAATCACATACTTGGTGTCCTTTCTCTCCACACTTATAACAAACTCTCATTCCCTTCAAGCATTTACCAAGGTGATTTTTTCCATAGTTATCACATATGGGAAAATACTTATTTCCCCTCTTCCCTATACCCATCTTTCTCTCTACCATCCTTTTATTCTCTTTCTTCCCTTAAAATCCATATGACTCGGATAATTCTTTACCTATCTTATTAACATGTGATACTATTTATTCATATAATGAGAATATGTGGGAGACTGTTTCCCTTTTAAATGTTGGGTTAATACCAGGAAATATATGATATTTCTTAATCTTTTGATCATGTGTATTTTTGGAATTCTCATTCGGTCTACTAGGAGTCATTTCTAAACAATGGAATACACTAGGATAGTTTATAAATCGCAATGCATAATTCTAAACTAGTAAAATAACTGACATTAATTGAAAAGATTATACATATAATCTATAATCATAAAATGTTTTCATTGAGGAATTATTTACTCCAAATTCCTTCATAATGGATTGTAATGAAAATTTGAATTATACTAACTATATCCCCTGGTAGTGTCGTAACCAAGAGTGAAGGAATGCCCATTGTTGGGTACCAGGATACCCCGGGTCAAGCCTAAAACTCCTTGTCAGATTTTTTACTCCTCGGTATATTTGTTCCAGAGCCACCTATACCTACTTGTATCCAGACAAGGATGTATTGCTTCAAAAATACACAAAAATGCTACTTTACCAAAATTCTAGGAATTTATTATATTTTAATCCTCAAAGTCTCTCTTAGGGTAATGTTTTGTAATCAGATCTTATCTAAATCTATTTCCATGGTTTTTTCCAAACTTCCTCTGACACAAACTGTAACACCCCGACCCCGGAAGACCAGAGTCGGTGCATTATTTAATACATTGGCATGATTACAAGGAATCATGTTCCAAAAGACCGATTCAGTTTAGCAGTCTTGGAAAATAGATTACATACATGAACATTACATTACACATTACAAAATAAAACATAATATAAATGATTCTTTGAGAACTCCATTAATCTTGTAGCTTAACCCTACTTATCAATCATAATACACTTCTTGGTTTCCTGGAAAAATAAAACATAATAAAGGGGTGATCTCAGATGCCTAGTAAGGATAAAAATATAGTGTAATCATTCATAAATATGAATAAACATTAAGGAAACGTATAAGACTAAAACACAAGACTTTTAAACTTAAAAATCATCATAATATGGCAAAGATAAATCATATAATGTCATTTACTTATTCACATGGATATTCTACCAATAAAATAATCACATTTAATATCAGTATCCAATTTCATAATGATGGAATGCATAATGCCAGACTTCATAACCACATAGTCAAGTCCTCATTCCAAGACTACAAATAAGATTTTGTCAAGGACTTGTGCCACGATACTAGTTTGTCTCATGAGATCTACCGAATCATCGAGGAGCTATAGCAGTCTCAACCTGTCACTTACTATGCCCAATTCATTTCTCATATAAAAATGTTAAGACATAACATAAACATTCGTATAAAAAATAGCATAAGAAATCTCAATACTTTATCTTTAATCCATGAATGGTATAAAAACTACACATCCACAGTCAAACATATCACAAAACCTTCAATACAATATAGAAGATTTGTATCACAATAAATCGACTTCAAACAAGTTTAAAATCCATTAAAGGATGTTGACATAGATGAAAATTATTTATAGAACTCTTTGAAAGAATTATAGATTTTTCATGAAAAAATTTAAAAGTTACAAAATTTAGAAAGGAATACATTGAATGACATTTTTGAATCAATTTTTCCCATTACACATTGAAATGTTTGAAAGGAATTAACATTTTAAAAACATTCATGTCCATATAAATAAATCCTTAAAACCCATTTTGAAAACATGGACATTAATGAGAATGACTTAGAAGAATAAATATTTAAAACATTTAAAATGATGATCTAATTAAATAGTCAATTCAATAAAACCTTAAAATATTCCTTTAGAAAATGTTTTTATGAATCACGGATGTGGATGATATAAATGTTCCAGTAGATACTCACGTAAAAATCCCCCGAATAATAATGAGGTTGTGAAATTAACCCTTACCTTTTACTTTTCCTTGGTCGAGGGTACGTTAACCTCCTTTATAATAGTTAAATCATTGTCATTAAATTATACATTAATTGTATACATCAATACGATATCATATATGATCTTCTAATATTTTTTAGTTAATAATATTTTAGTAGTACCATCATTTTGAGTGTTAATTGATCTATTTTCCTTTATATACTTGGTTACTTAATCTATGTTTGTTATGGATAGGATGTATTGGATTAGTATCCCGAATTATATTAAGTTCTTAAACATTATTTTTAATACTTTAATGAATATTATTTTCGATTGATTACGATGGGGAATGAATCTCATCGCGTTTGTGGAGATAGTAATCTTTACGTACACCCGAGCGAAAATATCATTATATTGATGGTGAAATCATATGTAATTGGTTGGTATATCATATATAAAGAATAATTAACATGTTATATTTATTATTTACATCAATTATACTCATTATTATACCCATCCATATAATGAAATGTTTGAATAACAAACTACACCACGACGTGGAGACAGTAAGTCGTACGTACACACATATGGTAACTTTGTCATTTATAGGATGGATAGAATAAAAAATATGGTTATACAATGTTTATAATAACATTAAATTATATATAAGGTTCTGGAGTGGTTATTTTGGTTTAGAAACAACAAATCAAGGGAAAGTGGAAGAAGAAAAGAACTTGAAAGAGGGTGATGAAATTATTACCTCTACTTCAGGTGTTTCCTTTTGAGTTGATCAAAAGGGCTACATAGGTTGGATTTCTGATCAATTTAAGGACTCTGTGATGAATTTAGGGATGTTGTGATGGTATTTTGGAAGGTTCTGGCTGAGCCAAATGGCTTTGGAGGTGTGAAATTAAGATAAGGGGAAGTATCCTTTTATAAGAGGGTTGAGGGTCATTTTAGGGAAATCTTGAAATATAATTTTATAACAAAATCATTTTCGGTATCTAATGGATCTAAAATGATTTATTTAAAAGATAAAGTGGGTATGGGTAGAAGACATATCAACCAATAGGTTTTAGATATGTGTAGGTCACCATATTAACCTTATATTTTATATTTAACTCTTAGTTAAATAGTTTGACTTTTGACATGTCTCTTTGTATTTTTATATTACATGGTTGATAAACATACTATAACAATAAAAGAGAACCCCAAGTGGTTCATTATTTATATATATAACCTTATCTAATTCCTTTGGAGAGATATTATATTTTTTGGAATATTAAATCAATTAATAATATACTATTTATTTTAAAAACTCAGTAATGTCAATTTTGAAATTATTTAGTATTTTGTTTTTGTGAAAATCATAAATGCTTGATTACTTCAAAAACCAATTATTTCATACACCCTAACATGTCATATTAACCTGCAAAATTAGTGTAATTCATGAAAAGTCTCAAATTACATTTCTTTGGATATTTATAATATCAATTATATTAATATTTCATTAATAATGCAATTTCTACATCATCATTGAGTCATAAATAAATTAAATTATTTTATGTCTAAAAATTATAAATAAACTACCATTATGTAGGAAATATTTTTAGATTTCTAATTAATATTTATAGTCTAATTTATCTTATATATAACCCTATATTAAAAAAAATTAGTCATCAAACTTTGAATTTAACTCTTTTTACTCTTCATTAAATAAAATAATAATAAATTTCATAATCTAATAAAAGTGGAAAAAATGGAATAATATTTTCTTACTAAGATTTTTTTTGGTCGAATTAAACGTATCCAATAGAATTTCGACATGTGTTAGGGTAATTATGATATCTTTTTTATCCTTAATTACCAAATTTACTTTTAATTGTGGTAAATAAAAGAAAGAAGTTACTATTCACCAAAAATTATTTTCATCTTATTGACCACATTTTATATATTTATGTCAACCATGTCTCTTGGATTTTTTAAATTCATATCACATAAGCTATAAAATTATGTTTTATGCAAATTTAAAAATGCTCCTAGAAGGTTGGTAAAAAACGACAAAAAGTTCAATAATATTTTATACATCTAATTTAATTATGAAATGACTCAAATGAATTACATTTAACTTATATAGGTATTATAAATATATTTTTAAATAAAATAAAAAAACATTTAAATACAAAATCGGTTTTAAATAATAATGCAGTGTTTTCCACTATTCATCAAAAATTGAATGTTTTCCAAAAATTACCAAAAATTTAACCTAAGATGATTTTGATATTCCTAATTCAAAAATTAAGTCTGTATTATCAAATTCAAAACATATATGTTTCATTTATTAATTTTAAGTTAATTGTTGTTGTCAAAACCAAAAAGAAGGTTTTTTAAAAAATTAAAAATTATCAAAAAGATTGACATGTGTTTATATCAAATTTAAATGTGAAATTACTTATAATGACCTACATTGTATTAAATGATAAAATATAATATTATTGAACTTAAAATTCACTCAAATTCATAATTTATCTCTTTAAAGTTTTTTGATTAAAATGTTGTTTTCAATTAAAACGGAGTATTTTTCACTATTCATCAAAATAAAAATGTTTTCATTTAAGTACCAAATATTTGCCCAAACTAAATTTATATGTCCCTGTTCTAAATAAGAATTTTATTTGGTCAAATTCATTATAAAATTTTCATATATTTCATTTCAAAAATTCACAATAAGTAGTTGGTAATATTGCCTTTTTAAAAATATTTCTTTTATCTAAACAATTGAATTTTTTATTATATTATGTCTAAGAAAAACATAATATAGGTGTTAAAATTATATAGAGTATATAATATTAAAAATTCATTTAATACTATTCATAAACTCATTTTGAACATCTAGTTTGGTAAGTTTTGGTGCGCTCGAACTCGGTGTTGCATGTAGCGCAAGCTATTGAATTAATTTAATGAGATAACATTCTATGAAATCATGAGGGGTTACTACTATGATCAGAACCTTGAAAGGATATAACAATATTATTAAATATAGTTCTTCAGTTGGATTACATACTATGATGGGTCACATAGCATGTATACCTTCTGATGTGAGTACTCATAATCAGATGAGACTTCCTCTCATGATGTTCGCAATTGGTAATCTTGAAGATATGAGATTATGAGAACAAACACACTTATAGGAATTCTACATGTTTTAGTGTCATCGGATATTCCAATATGCAAGCATATATAATGATCCTTAGACTTTAATATTGTAATTAATATGTGTCACGACTCGCAGACTATTATTTACTAAAGAAAACCTTCATGCAGGTAGTTGGCAGGAAGTAGGGTACGTTGGGTGCATCACGAGTGGCATGTTATTAATTGATATGTCGAGGTGGGATTTCTCCCTTCCAATTACATAATTTGGTATCCTAACCCTTTTATTGAAATATAATCATAGCATGAAATTCCATGGTCATAGTGTAATGATGAGTTTATTTCAAGTAGGCAAAGAATGACATATCAAGCATAAGAGTTGATGACACAATCATGAATCCTACTTGATTAGATATTGTGAGAACAGGATTATATTACCCAGTGAGTGTTTGTATATGGATGTCATTGTTGTGACTTTACATTCTTTCTCTTGGGTTCCTTGACCCATTGCTAGATAGTACTTTTGGACTTTAGGTAAGCTCTCCTAATGCTAATGAGAATGAATCCTAGAGGGTCACACACTAAATGTTTTTGGTGGTCTTGATTAAAATAAATTTGAATTTAATTAATGAAATAAATATTATTTTCAAGACTATGTAATAATTTTATAAAAGTTAAAATGATCGCATAAATTAAATAAAATATATTTATTTATATTATTGAACATTTAATAAATATTTATTTATAGTTTGTAAATAAAATATTTATTTAAGAGAATAAATTATTTATTTATTTATTCGTGTGTTCAAAAAATGGAAGTGGTGTTCAAGCGGACCAAGGTCAGTTCAGTAGTAAAATAATTATTTTCAAGACAGTAAATAATTATTTAACTAGTTGGAATAAGTTAAAATAATAATGACACTCCTATTACTTTATGATGCAGAATTTTATTTTATAATCTCATTTTGTGCAAGTTGGCGCACCATAAATAATCACACAGTATTATTATTATGATCATGGGTTTTCCCTAAGTTCATCAAGAAATTTAACTGTTACTATGTAATTAAATATTGTAACTGAAATTCCTTGTATATAAATAGACAAGTATGCCTATTTGTCCATACACCACGCCACACACCTAGTGAATTGAGAATCTATGATCCAAACATTTTCTGTCTCAAATCCTCTTCTATCTCCTCTCAAGAACAAGTGATGTTTTTCGAGGCCGAATAACATGCGATCAAGAATTACTAACATAAGACACTCGCTTCGCCGCACTAGCACTCGGAGAACGATCAGTGTCAATCGAAGGCCATTAGAACACATGTAGATCACCGCTAGAAGGATTCTAGTTTGGATACATAAAAGTGCAACAAGATAATTCTGAAGAGTCATTCTGTTCGATCAACATCATTAATGAAGAAAAATATCAAAGATCCAGGTATTATTTTTCTTTATGAAATTAATTAAATCAATTATAAAGAAGATATGCAAGATCCTCTCTAATGGTTTTGGGACCCTTTCTTCTTTATCTAAATCTATGATTATATTCCATGAAGACTTGAATTCATCATTGTATTGATCTTGAAATAATCATTGATCATGTTAAAAACCAATGTTTGGTGTCATCCTAACCATGCTTCTGCTACACCCAGAACCTTCATTACTGAATAAGTGTTCAGCTGTCAATTCAAGTAAATATTAAAGATGTAACACCCCAGGTAAATAAAGAATATGAAATTTTCATATTTATCCATATTTTTGAATAAAATATTAATATGACTTTAAAGGGGATGCTATGCTCGATGGCGTACCCAACACGCAACAACGAGTTTCTTGGGAATCTTACGTTGCACTCTAATAATAAAATAATATTATTTTAAATGGTAGTTAACATGTAGCCGTTGTATTGGTAGGAATGGATAGAAATAACTAAAATATGATTATATATGTTTTTAAATGTTTTTACATTTATCCAATAAAAGATAAAGGCTTAAAATACAAAAAGAATTCAATTTTATGCGTATATGCCCTAGTTTTCACTAAAGGTTCACTTATCGCCTTTTGATGGAGAACCGTCATTAAATATAGTTTTGTTCACTCTTATACATTCTATTGGACCAAATAAAACTCTTCTTAAGAATTGGGACATCAAAATTTACTTTTTGTATATTTTTGGTATCTTTCCGATAAAGTTCAGTTTTTTAATGAATAGTGTAAAATGTTGTATTTTAATTCAAAACCTATTTTTAATATAATTTATTTATATTATTAGATTATCTTTTTAATTGGTTTTAAAGTTAAATTAGAATATATTTTTACCATTAAATCCAATAGTGGTCGTTGGAATTAATTTCACTTTGAAATCAGACTTAAACTAGTGTCAATCTTTTGATACTTATTATTTCATAAAAACACGCTATTTGCTCTGACAGCGGAAATTAATTATTAAATTAATTAATGTAACTTATATGTTTTGAATTTTTTAAAATAGACTTCATTTTTGAATTCATAATATCAAATATAGCTTAGGGTGAATTTTTGGGATTTTTCTGAAAAACTTCAATTTTTTATGAATAGTGAAACAACTAAGTGGTACTTATAAAAACTGATTTTTCCGTTTAAATGAAATTTTTCCATCTTTGTGTTTTGAATTTAAAAAATCCGACATACATGGTTGTCATTAATAAGTAAAATGTGGTTCAATGGGATAAAAATAATATTTTGGTGAATAGTAACTTATTAAGTTTTTAATCGCGATTAGAGGTAATTAGTGTAGTTTATCGTAAGAATAATGTTTTAATAAAATGAAATGACCTAGAAACATGTCCTACCCTCATTGGATGTGTCATGGCCGACCAAGAAAATCCATGGGTCAACTTGGGGATCCCATGGAGCCACTTTGGTTGGAAAATGACATAAATATCTTTTTATTTAATGCTAAAGTAAAAATGACACAAACATGAGATGTTTTACTAAAACAATTTTTACATGGGGTTATACAAGTCATATTTTTGACTATAAATTTTCATTGGAAATATAAAGTGATTTCCTACATCATAGTAGTTTTTTATAATTTTTAGACATTAAATAAATTAAATTATTTATGACATCATGACGATGCAGCGATGACCTCATTATTTAACGATTTAAATAAAATGGAATGATAATGTAATATATAAGACCTAAACATGTCCAAAACCTATTGTATGAGTGTATTTCGAACCCTTATCACCTTATACTCGAAATAAATCAATGTGGGACCTTTAAAATCCGAAACTATTTTGAAAATAAAGTAACATTTTGTAACTTTACAAGAGTGCCCCTCCTATCCTCTTATAAAAGGCCCCCACCTCTACCTCCTTACCAACACTCCCAAAACCTTTGGATCGGCCAACCCCTGCCCATTTTGTCTCTCCAATTCCCTCTCTTACTCCTTGAAGACTCACTTTGTGCAGAAGTCTTCCCAAGGAAGCCTTTGAGATCAAACCAAAGGGAGTTACCCGATTTTAAGGTAATGTCTTCACTTGTGTCCTTTTGTTTTATTTTGCTTCTCCAACCCACTAAAACATTATTATTAATTTATTTTGTAACAAATACAGTTTCTTAAATATTCTAGGATATTTTTATAAGAAGGATTCAAGCTACACTTTCACACACCTACATCTAATGGTTAAAGAAGATACTGTTTCCGTGGATGGCGAATTTCTGCCTCCCGAAATGATGATTGTTCAACATTCTTCTAACACCATAAAAGGTGTCCATTAAGATGAAACTATATTTATATATTATATCTAATATGTTTATGTTTCACTTAAGCTTCAGTATTTTTCATTTATGTCATACCTTTATGGTTTCCATTATGGGTAAATGTGATATCTTCATTTAAGGAAGTGCGGACTACCGCCCCCTCAAAGTGATTTGATTCATTAATACCATATGTGGTACGTATAAAGGATATATTTAATGATATTATATATGATACCATACTGTAATTAAAATACTATTATGTATCATTATGTTTTAATTCCATTAAATATGAAATAGAAATGGAAGTAGCGTTCATGCGTACGTACGGCTTACCGTCTCCCTGAACGGTACATTTCATTTCTTATCTCAAAATGTTATGTAATATTATAAGTACATATATATAATGGATATTTATGTAATATATTATATCTAAATTATGGATATCATTCTGGAATTATAACATATATATATATCTCTCATTTTGTTTTAATTCCATTAATATGATAAAAAATGAAAGTAGCGTTCATGCGTACGTATGGCCTACCGTCTCCATGAACGGTGCTTTTCGTTTTTATCTCCAAATGATATGGAATAGTATGAAATGAATATTTACTGTATATATATGATATTTAAATCAATAATTCTATTCTGGAAATTATTTACTTATAACTACATGGGAAATCTTTTTTCAAACAAGTTCATTTTTGACTCACATACCAAACATCGGCAAAAACGTCTGATATGAACTAACATTATTAAACAATTATTATAACATTATAATATGTCATATGAACTGAATAATAATCTATAAAGGTGTTACTTAGGCAATTATTAATTGACCAAAGTTTATAATTCAGGAATATGAATAAACGAACAAGACAAGTTGGACTTGAGGTAAGGGATCCTACTCCTCTCTTTCTTTTTAAGTACACTCTTTTATGTCATTCCTTTTAATGATCATTATTCTTGTTATTGGGATGTTCTTTTATATTACTATTACTGTAATTTGTATGTTCAAATTATGAGAGACCCTATTCTCTCTCATCAATCAATTTTAGAAGATTTGAGTGGTGCCGTTAGGCTGTCGAATTTTCGTAAGAGATATAACCTCTCTCTTTCTTTTTAAGTACTCTCCTTTATGTCACTTATTTTAAGCTCCTATTTGTTATGATGGGGGATGTTATTTTATATTCCTCTTTCTGTACATTTTATTGTAATGTGATGAGATACCATATTTGATCTCATCAATCCATTTTTTGAAGTTTTAAGTGTCCTCGTTAGGCTGCCGAGTTTTCGTAAGGGATTTTTTCATCTCACTTTTATTCCCATGAGATTTATGCTACATTTGCCACAATTTCCTTTGAGTGGTGTATGTACTGACCATTATTTTACTCATTGTGTAATATTCTTTCATTTATGAGTATTTACATCAATCTTGTATTGTCCTTCTTTCACGGGGCGTATGTTTCGAAAGATACCCATGTCGGTAATGGAACCTTTCACCCTCCTCTTTTTAAAAGACTTATTTTGTTATGTCTTTTAAGTCACATAATATTATATTGGGATATGTTATTATATTACCTTATTTATGTAGATTTTATGTCCAAGTGATGAGATCCCCTTTTTACCTCTCATCATCTCTTTTTCTGAATTTTTAAGTGACGTCGTTAGGCTGTCTAATTTTTGCAAGGGAACTTCTTAACCCAATTTCGATTCTTTGGGATAAACTTATACACCTTGAATATGTCGTTCTATGATTATGTGTGAATGTCCTTTGATTGTTTTACACTTAATACCCACTTATATTTCGTGTATTCGTTTTTCACACATAGTTATGTAACTGATTTATCCTTAATCGAAGGATATCGTCTTTGTATGGGACTTCGTCTCAATTTCCTTTCATTGAGGCATATTTTTTTTTATACACAACCTTCTTTTATACAGTGTATAAACCCCGTTGACTTTTAACTTTATCAAAAAGAGAATATTTTTTATACGAATCCTTTACTAAACGACAAAAGGGAATGTTTTTGTCGTACGTATGCGGCGACAATGACTTCTCCACCGCCGTGACCATTATTTGAGTTTCGGCTTCCTCTACAAGTGATACCTTCTTTTTAAAAGAAAAATAAATACCATGTTTTACTTTTCTTTTATTTTTGTATTGAAAATGGTTTTCATAATGTTTTTATATCAATGTGTTGTATTGATATCTTGTGATTGAAAGGTGGAAATGTTATGTTTTCTTTTATGCATGTTTTATGTGATACGATTATGTTGAGGTTCTTGGGCATTATTTTGAAGACGGGTGGTTCCGTGATAAACTAAGGACGGGTGAGCCCGATATAGCTCTCCAATGCATTGGGTAATGCAAAGGAGTGAAATGTTAAGGTTTATCCAAAGAGATTTACGGAATATACTGTGGTGGGTATTCCAAACGTAACCAAGAGGGTTACTCCCTACGTAAGAATGTTATGAATGCCTCAAGTTACCTTTAATGTCTTATGATTTCTATGATTTATTCATGATTTGATGAGGTATGTTAAAGTGCCTATGTTTTATGGGTAAAGTATGATTTCATTCTTATGTATATATGAACTCATGTTTCCTTTCCATATTTTTATAACCCTTACTGAGCTTTTTATGCTCATCCCAAGATTTTGAAATGTTTTTCACAGGTCAAGGGAAAGGTACATGATGTGATGATAGTGTCACGGATGTGTCAAGAAATAATCCATGTTTTATTTTAAATATGTTTCCGTTGATGGGATGAATGAATACTGTCTTTTATGTAACCACTTTGTTTAAATGTGGAATGTAATGCAAGTTTCATGATCTAATTCTCTAAAACTCTAAACCTGAAAAGATCCTCAATGTGTAATCTTGTAATAACTCAAGATTAAGTAAGGTTTAAGGTTGGGGCCTTAAAAAAGATACATAATAATAGGATGTATAACTGTAGAAGGAGGTGATAAATATTCCTATGTCTAACCATTACTATGATTTAATGACAAGGTTCAGGAGTTGTGTATGTGTCTTATACATACAAGACAATAAGAAGGAGTTGTTAGATGAATCTCATATTTTTTCAATCTTTATTCATCCAGGATTTCCAAATATATATAGATATTTGAACGAGTATTTCTGGTTAGATGGAATAAAGAGTGATATTGTAGAGTTTTTATCTCGGTGGTTGGTATGTTAAAAAGTGAATGTTGAGAGACAATAGTATAAGAAGATGATACAACCATTACCCATACCATAATGTTTATTAGGAAACTTCACCATGGTTTTAATCATCAATATTTCAAAAAAATATAAATTTTATACTATTATATGAGTTTTAGTTGGTCACCTAAAGAATATAGAACACCTCATCACTATCAAATAATATTTCCCTCTGGATAATCTTTATAGAATATACATTTAAGAAGTGGTAAGGATACATGTAGTTCCACATTCTATAGTGTTTGATCTGTATCATAGGATTACCTTAATGTTCTGATGAAGTATTCAACAAAGTCTTGATAGAAAGTTGATTTTTGGAATTATGTGTCATCCTCATATATATGGTCACTATTAGAGAATAATGCAAACCCTATAGGATGTATTTAGAACCTATTAAATGTATATCAAAGGTTTTTTGGATCAACGCCTTTATCTAATCTAGTTCTCATATGATAATAGCTTTCACTCACGTATTCAGATAGATCCTTATGAAACCCTCTATATAATGAAGTATAAAACTCCAAAATATTGAGATGAATATAGAAAATTAATAATATTTGGATAAGAAAAAGATAATGAAATTTCAAATAAGGTAATATCCATTCAAAAACACATAACGGTAGCACAAAATAAATTGAAATGTTATGCTGATAATTATTGGCTTGATATTGAATTTTATGTTATTGATAATGTGTTTCTAAGAATTTCTACATGGAAAAGATTATTGAGATTTTGGAAGGAAGGGAAAACAAATCCATAGGTATATTATTCCCTGGGATATTATTGATTGTGTAAAGATGGTTTCATGTCGATTGGATCTTCCAGCGAACCACTCTCAAATCCCTGATGTGTTCCTTGTATCAATCCTAAGGAAGTACATACTTGATCCTTCATATGCACTATAATCTGAGGTCATTCCAATAGAATATTATATTTCTAATCAAGAAATTTTTTTGGACATTTTTTGATCATATAAGTAATTTACTAAAAAACAAAATCTCTCATCTGGTCAACGTTTTTAGCAATGCCTCTAATTTATTGAAATTATATGGGAACCTGAGGATGTGATGAGGAAATCATATCCTCATTTGATTGCATGGAAGTGATGAATTTATAAGGATAAATTAATTTTAAGGGGGTAAAAATTTAAAAACCTAAGATTTTATGAAATATTTTTTTCTAATAAATTTAATTTCATTGATAGAATATCTTACATGAAAACCGAGTTTGAATAAACCACGATATACTATTAATATTTTTATTTAAACATGATTATTATAAACTATTTGTTAAATTTCAAAGTATGAATATGAATAAACATATTTTTAAATTTATTTATAAATTTTTTAGATAAATAAAATATATTTGGTAAATTAGTATTTAATTTTTATTAAATTATTTAGATTCATTGAAAATAATTTTTTAACAAAAAATGATTTAAATTTTTTTTTTTTTGAATATTTATATACAATTTTGAACCTTTAAAAAATTTATTCGAAAAACATAAAACCATTTTTTGAATCTAAATGTCAAAATTATCATAGTGTTAAGTTTTGATAATTTCCTTAAAAGATTAATTTCTTAGGGAATAATGAAAAATATTGATTTTTAATAAAAAATGAATTTTTTTAAAGAATTTACAACGTACCGTGATTTCTAAAAAAATTAAAAGTAAAAAAATAGTTCAATTATGTTATGGTTAAACCAATTTATTTCATTTGAATCAAATTCATGTTGACTTTTTATATTAAAATTATCTATACTTATTATTTTCTCTATTTGGAGGTCACTTTTTGTCATGTGTGCATTTTTAAGTTAAAAACAAATCTAATTTTATGATTGAAAAATACAAATGAGGATTAAATATTTTGAATTATCATTATTAATATTATTTAATAATTTCAACTAATTTTTTGTTCAAAATAAATATTAAAATTAGTGAAAATTAATTACAATGGTTAATGTTAAAATGGATTCAATAGGTTTAAACTAAATATATTAGGGGTGAAATGACCTAGAAACTTTTCCAACACCAATTATATGACATTATTCTTAAATTATCTCATATAAATATTTATAATGATCTATTTTGAATCATTTTGGATTGATTAAAAAGTGGTTACACCTTTTAATTTTTAAAAATTGATGGTGTATTTTTACCCCCACATATAAAATTAACCCCCATCCTCTTCTCTCAACATGTCAAAAATCCCTTAGTGTAGTCAAGTCCTACAAAAATGCATTACTTAATTCCCTCCTCACATCATAGAATCCATAATTTGATTCTGAAATCCTCTTAAGAAGGCTTTCTATGTAATCCTAAAAGTGTTCTCTGAAGAAGATGAGGTTCAAATGTGTACGAAGGAAGTTGATACTTGAGCTAAGAGATTTTATTCTCACCTTATTTCAATAGGAAACACTCTATATTCACCAAATTTTTCTTTTATGTGGTGTATATACTTACCATGAATTTATTTTATGATTATTCATTTGAATGTTATGTGGAATTTCATTATTATCCAAGGTTTTCTTTTCTTTGGGGTTACGATTCAAAAGTTACCAAAGTGGTAAGGGTTTGATGTTACAATCTCATTTTTTATGGGAATTATTTATTATTATTCTTTTTGTGATGAATTATTATGATCTATCTATCAATAAAATCTTTAATTTTATTCACCTCTAGTTATTTCATTCAAAAACATATTTTCCCACTGCTTTGCCATCTTTATGTACTCAATGGTCCAAAAGAATATTTTTAAAGAAAATTGGCATTATATCTCTCTTTGGTCGAAAACCAATTTTTATTCCATATACATATTTTCTAAAAACATTAAATAATGTTTTATGTATTATACTCTGCTGATTTAAATTTTTATTTAACCTTTTTATTTTTTAAAAAATGTTATAAAAGGAATCTTCTTATTGTTTTCCAAATGAGGTGCTTTTGAATTTTCTCAAAAATAAATATAAAGAATCTATGTTTTAATGTGTACAACATGAACCTGATTTCCCACCATTAAGAACACTAAATGATATAAATATTCCCTTACATGTGTCTAAGATTATTCTTATAAGAAATGTTTTATTTATATTTGAGAAATTTTTTGAAATTAAATAATGGTTTTCAAAGTGGGAAGGATATTTTCTTCAAGAAATGTTCCATGTGATATTTAAATATAATTTCTCTTCTAATATGAAATATGTTTATTTTTTTTATTCTTTACTAGGGATTTCATCCGAGGAAACCATATTTATTATTTATCTAGATGGTTAATGTTTATAATGGTAATACTTTTATGAAACCAATTCCCTCTCCATGGGTTATTCTAAGATTAAATTTTTATGAAACTCATTCATTTTCCCTGGGTTATACTATGACTAAATTATAAAATTTTTATGAAACCCATTTCTTTTTATGTGTTATGATATTATTAATGTATTACAATCTTATGGAACGCATATGTATTATTTTCATTATGTGATAGGTGGAAACTATAACTCCCTCCAATTAATTGGGTAATGTTTTATATATAATGAGATAATTATGGGAAACAAGCTGATGTTCATGATACACTATAATAAATAGGATCATTTTCTTGAACCACTATAGAAAAAAGGTAATGATGCATGATTCTATATGAATTGGGAAAAATGTGTTGATGATTTTTCCAATAAGATTTGATGGTCTGAGATATTAACATTTACCTATAAAATGGTTTCTATACTTTTGATGGTGCCACATTTATATGACTTTAACATATGGTTTATTATTTATTTTTGATGATTTATCACTCTTGTGGTTCATTTATTTGTAAAAGATAATGTTATATTCCATGAATCATGTTTATGGATTGTGATATATTGGGTATGAACTTTGAAAGTTACATTCTAAATCTCATACACTTATGCCTATCTTATGATTTTATATGATCGTCAATTTGGGTCTTATATGTTTACCCTAACTGAGTATCTGAACTCACCATTTATTATGTTTCCTTTCCTCTTGTTATGATAAAAGGTTTAAGTAGGTTATGTATATGAATTTTACGAAATGGGAAGATCTTAATGGATGATTCTAATGATATTTCATAAAATAAGAAGATTGAGTATCTAGTATCAAAAGAAATAGAAAATTTATTATTCTTTGTTATGTATTTGTAAATTATGTTAAATTTTAATCTAATAATAAGTAATATTATTAAATGAGAATTTTGTTTCAATATAGGTTCCCTCTGATTGGATCTATATTCTAGAACTATTATTTTACCCTAATTTTATAAAATTATGATTAAAAATGTAAGAGATTCAATTTGTAAAATCATATTTTATTCCTTCTGTTACACATGTGGATGTCTCAATAATGAAAATAAAAAATGGAAAATATAAATAACTTAGGAAGGTGAGATATCTGTCAAGAATGAAAGAAGAGAAACAAGTGTTATAAGGTAGTTATAGTGGTTCTACTATCCCATGTTATAAATATATTATTCTTGTCAAATCTACAAAATACCTTAACTTTGAGTTTATATAATACATGGATAATTTTTTACATACTTATTTGAAAATATATAGGATGTATATGATGAATAATCACATACAAGAGATAAAAATGAAATATTAAAAATTACATTAGTAATTTAACTACATAAATTCAACTCTCACATCAAGGAGATAAAATCCATATAGTAATCCTTACAAATTAGCAGATATAAATTTCCTACAGATGAAGGAAACTTTCAATTCTATATTTATGAGAAATATTCAATGGGTAACGATTTTGAGGATAAGATCCCTGCAGAATATTATTTACATAACTCTAATATAGAATTCATGTTTTCTTAGTTGGATATTAAATCTAAAAGTTTGAATGAGTTTAATAATTACATACAATAAAGAATAAATTTTCATGATGAATAGGCTAATAAAATGATTATATAATGTAAATATATATTCAACAAATTTTTGGATAAGAAGAGTAAAAGAAATATAAGGTGCCTAGAATTTGAAGTAATGTTTATAATCCTTGAATCAACACAACCTAAAACATCCTATAAAACTGAGAAAATAAGTGCTATAATACAATATTTTAAAAGGATTGTTACTTCTAATAAGAATCTTAATTATGGAAAAAAAGATTTGGGAATCATTTCATAATAAATACTTATCTATCCCATGTAAAAAATGTATCTGATAACCAGGTTTGAGTTGTCTCAACTAAATCTATTTTCATTGGGTGTATAGATATTAAATAAAAAAAGTATAAATATAAAAGTATAAATTTTCCAAAAAAATCTAAGTAAAATATCATGGTTTACTATATTTGTGTCAATAAAAATATTATTCCTAAATAGATTTTATAATTTGTTTTCAAAAATAACAATAAATAATATCAAGACTAACTGCAAAAAATAACAAAAAATGAGATTTTTTGGGCCTTTTGTGATTAAAATGTTTTTTAAACAAGTATATATATTATTGGTATAATATTTAAACATGTTGATGTGATAAAAGGCATGAATTATAAGGGATCGATTGTAAAACTTAGATGAAACTTTTTGTACAAAAACTTTCTCTACAGAATAAGATCGATTCTTTTTTCATGAAATGATTTTATTTAAAAAACTCTATGAGTATTGAATCCAAACTAAGAATTGCAATGTTGAGTGTTTTTATAATCTAGGACAACACAAATCATTTAAAAAGGTTTATATAAGTCGATTATAAAAATGGAAAATTTGGTGAAGTAGGAAAATAAGTTTTACTTGTAGTTTATATCGATAAAGATGGATTCTAAACATACCACTTCTAAGAATTCAAATAATTAATCATTAAATTATGTTGATGATTATTTAAAAATATGATTCTATTTTAATAGGAGATTACACACCATGTTATATTATAATATGGACATAAATTTTAATAAATAAGGAATTAATATGAAAAATAAATGGAAATATATCAAAAAAATCATTAGTACTTAACATTCACCATGAATAATTTAAGAGGTTTCCAAAAAAGGTTAACAAATAAGCTATAAAATAAGTGTTTGGAAGGTGAAAACTGTTTGTTGTAGTGTTGTCAAATGTGTATCATGGTTTCCTGATCAAAATATGATAAAAATAGACAAAGATAAACCACTAATGAATTAATGTATAGAGAAAAATTCTATTAAGATAAAATCAACACAAAAAGAAAAATATGATAATATTCCTAAAGTATGTGTAACCATGTGTCCATATGACTTGGATGATTCCAAGAAGATGCAACAATTTGAATAGTAATAGTTTTCCCTGGTATCTCAAGTAATGAGTCCCATTCTAGATAATAAGGAAGTTTAAAAATGAATGAAATCAATGTTACTCAAGAAACTAAATATTTGGAAAATTAAATTGTAAGATATCATGAAGAGTTCTCATGAACATAATTCATCAAATAAGAAGTTGTATAGATTGATAAACAAGTATCATCCATTCTTCTATAGCTAAGGAGTTCATGGACAATTTCTTTATTCCAACATATTGGTGAATGCACATTTGAAATGTTTTATTTTAAGGTAAATCATGAAATAATATATTCATCCCTCATGATGAGAATCATAGTTGGTATTAGTCCAAAAATTATAACATTGAATATTAATGATTTTGTGTTTAAATAAAATTAACCATAGAAAATTTTAGATAGCATAACATGATGTTGAGATATCAAACAAGGAATGAGGAAAGAGGTTATGTTGTTTTTATTAAATATTGAATCCTTAAAATCCTAAATATGAACTATGTGGTTTAATAATCAAATACCAATTTTGTTCTTTTTTTATATTGAATAAGATCATCATGGGGAGTTACTATATAAAAAATAAGGGAGAAAATGGTCTTCTGAAAGAATATTTTTAGTTGTTTGATGTGTTGAGTGATGGTTCTTAAAAATTATAGTAAATTACTTTGTAAAACCCCTAACAATGGAATTTTTTTAGTTCTTATCATAGTGTGAGTGCTTTATGGGAAACGTTTTTGTCTAAATTGACCTTTTTATTTCATAAAATCATCTTACCAAAGTATAAAAAATGTTATTTAATTCATATAACATTGCTAAAAAATAAGGTGACACCCTTCTCCCATGGAATGAAGTGAGCATAGTGGAAGTGAACGAACATGATGGTAGAAGAAGTTTTCAAAAAAATAGAATATTTATATATGTAATTAGAGAAAAAATACATTATTATCATAATGTTAATAAGGGGGAGAATTATTTTTCTACCTTTGTATATATTTCCAAAAGGGTAATAAAAATACATTTAAATTTGAAATTTTATTTTATATTGATAATAAATCAAATATTGGAGTTTTATTGTTCATGGTATTTGTGTTGACTTTTTTTTAATAATATTATAAGAGGGAATGTTAGTCTATATTTATTTTATTGATGGAAGTAGTATCTAACCAAAGGATAAGTGAATGAGTTTCCCATGTATTTTGAGAAAATATAATAGAATTAGTTTCTTGTTGAGAATCCCTTGATTGATATGATTGTGGAGATGGTATTTATGGCTATGAAAAGTGTTACAATATTGTAAGGATAATTGTACACAATAGTTTTAATGAAATATATTATTTGAAATGTAGGATTAACTAAACCTATTACTAGAAAACTATAATAGATATAGTTAAAAGTAATAAAATAAGTTCAATGTTTTTATAGAAACTCACATGAAGTTTAAATAAACCATACCTAAATGATTGAGCAAGAAGTTCATTGTTTATAGTGATAAATATCTATTGGATGAAGTTTTCATAAGAGTTTAGATGGATTGATGTTTCATTGAATTACTTTTAATTAATTTTAAGAAGTCTCAAAATTATCTTAATTTTGTTTCTAGACCTAATATGGTTGTTAAATTTTATTTATATGGTTCTAACAAGCTGCCTTGTATGGTTCAAATAGACGTCTCATAATGTTAGGACAACAAGTAGCTATATGGTTCAATCATATACTTCATACGGTTAGTAAAACTAGATCATAAGGTTTATAATTATCCTTAATATTTAGGAAATTTTACCATAAGGATTATTCTGGTACCTCATAAGGTTCATACACTTAAAAAATTACCTTACAATGGTACATCTATGGATTTCTATGTTACATCTTACCATTTGATGGTAAAAGGTAAAATCATTTACTTGATAAGTACAAGGATTAACAGCATATAATAAAACTTATGATCACACATAAAATAATAAAAATGATATAAATTTATAGATTTGGACAAACCCAATGCATATTATAGGGTACATGGGCTTCATTGATAATAGTGGTTCATAGGGTATATTATATTGTATAATTTTTGAGATATTCCAAAAATTTAAATTTTTAGGTAGAGATCAATTATGATGGTGAAAATTTATTTATTAAATTTTATAAGCAACATAAAAACCTAAAAGGATTTAATATTTTTGTTTTTGAATTATAATAATATAATCATCAAATATTGAGAAGAATATAAAAGTTGAGGAGTTTATAAAAAAAATTAATAGGTATTTAAGTTTAAAAAATTCAAGAATAAATAGGAAATAAAATTTGAATATTAATGTGATATTATTAGTAGATTTAAATATCAAAAAATAATATTTGATTCAAATTGAGGAGAAGGTGTCGGGGTGCTCTTCACAGTTTACAGACACAATTTTGTGTGTGTTTTGGTTTTCAATGGAGATATAATATTGAAAGTGGAAGACCAAGATACTTCACTTATATTTCTATTTTTTATACTTCCTTGAAGATTTTTTTATCCCAAATACAATGAGAGTAAAATGAAAGAAGAATAAAATAAGAAAGGTATTGCTATAATTTTATTGGATATTATAATTGAGAAAAAAGAAGCAGATATGGAAGATTGTGTTGATTGTGGGGATGTGTTAGGATGTGATTTTTCCTTGCATACAAAATTATTAATTTTTGAATTTATAAAAATGAGGAAATTCCTCAAAAATGATGAGTAAAAATGTATATAAAACTAAACTAGGAAATAAAATAATTCGATAAGGATAATAAAAACTGAATTTTAAGCATGTCGATAGTATTAGACCTCTCACGAAAGAAGTAAAGATTTTAAAATCCGACGATCAATTAAGCACATCATCTAGGAATTAAAGAGGAATAAAACTATTGGAGGTGTATAAAGTTTGTTCACAAGTCATTCCCTGCTACATTGTGTGTAATAAAAACATGATAAGAATATGAATAAGAAGTATCTAGGCATGGTTGATGAGATGGATACCTACTAAATATCCAATGGATGGATATTTCCTTAGATTTTTAAGTTTATAGAAACCAAAATAAATTTTATAAAGAATAACTATTATCTAGGAAAAAACATAGACCATATTTAATAATTAATTTTTAAATATTTTAATTCATTTGATGACTCTGTAATGAGTTTAAATAAGAATGTATATCTAGAATAGAAAAATAGAATCACTTGTATATACATTGTGGGATGTTATAGAACTAGTGAGACTCTATGTATATAAATAAATCATAGTACGATGTTGTGAATCTATTTTGAATCCAATTTTGTGTTGTCGAGTGAGATGTTAGAATTTATAAATATATTGGGACTCTATTTTGGTATGTCAACCCTTGTAATTTGAGACATATTATAATATTAAACTTGTGATCAGATCCAACAACCAATCACATCAAGTAGTAAGTTTCCAAAATTTTGGGTCAAACCATGTAAAAATATTTTGTGGTATCATTACTTTCATTCATTAGTTTCATGTGGTGTATTTGATTGGTTAATAATTACATATATCCATAACTATTCTAACAGAGAATAGAGGTTCAAATAATAATGGGGTAATAGCTTAAAAAGAGAAATTGGAATTGGATAAAAATTAAGCAACTCCTTATTCCCCCAGGTGTCTTCATCGATCGTAAAGGGAATTTATGTTTCATATTGAGTTTGAGAAGATTTTAATTGGGAATCTGGTTGATATTGATATATTTCATTGACTTCATGTCATACGATGATAGCTTGGTCAGTGCCTTAGGAACTCTAGACAGGTTTGGGCATGTTATGTAACAGCCTCAATGACTTTTATCCCACTTTTTATATTCATATTTTTAATATGTTATAGAGTTATTATATTATTTTGGTAGTGTATGATAGAGATTTTTAGGATGTTTATTATTACTATTCCATGTTGGGTTGGATGTTATTTAGAAGTTATGTCATTTAATTTACCATGAGTGTTCTTTATATAAATACTTTATGATGGATTCTTAGTTTGAACAAGTTATATGATTAATTTTTTTATAGGTTTAATCATTCACAACGATTTTTTTGTACCCATTGAGTTTTTTTCTATGTTTTGGTGACTGGGAATGTGATTCAGGCCCTTGGTGAGTTGACTCAGGTGAAATTTCATGTTTATCATAGATGGTTTGTTAAAACGTTGTATCTGAACTAGGTAGATATTTGTAGAGTAATGGTTGAAATGGGATTGTATTGTTCGTACATGATAGGTACGTTCTGGGGAGTGTCTCACAAAATATTATATGTCTTGATCCTCGAGTTACCATTGGTGGTTGGGAACTGTGTAGTAGATTTGATCAAAAATTTCAGTTATCTCTGATGTGTATTTAAATGTTTTGGTACTAATATTTGTTTTATGAAAACCAATGTGTGTTTTTTTGAAATTACCAGTTTCATGTGGAAAGTGGGTAGAAACCCAAGGGTGTATTGTTAGGATGAATGGTCTATAAATCCATGTGGAAATCATGATACCCATTCATGATAAACTCCCAATAACACTCACAAAGTATGCATACTATATAACAAATTGTGCAACAAAAATGCATTCATTTGTAAAACTCTTTAAATTTATTACACCCATCACTACTAAAAAACCCTTTTATCAATGCTATAAAAACCCTTTATTGATGATAAAAAATCAATGTTTTTATAATAACCATTTTAAGGAGTCATTTTTATTAGTGCTAAAAAATGTGTAGATAATGGTTCCTTTAATCATCGCTAAAAAATAAATGATAAAAGTTAAAAAAAAATTAATAGGGTGATATTTAGTATGGAGGCCATCCCCACTTTTATCAGTGCATGACTCCCACACCCCACTTTTACCAACACACATCTATCCATCCTTTGGACATTTATGATTTCTATAGTACTAATCACTCATGCCCACACTCGTGCATGTCTCCCCTTGGATTCGAACTTGAGACCTCACTCTCACACACATGTAACTTTTCAACTGCATTGTGTTTCTTTGTACTATATTTTATTATATATCTTTATATTAATATATATATATATATAGTTATATTTTTTATCCATATATTTATTCGTATATTAATATATATTTTTATCTTTATTTTTAAATATATTTATGAAATATTTTTTGTGCTTATGAGTGTTAATAAATAAATAAATGCATACATACATACATATATAAATATTATATATGCGTGTGTATAAATAAATATAATTATTCATAGTTATATTTATTTAAAAATATTTTATATTAATATTGATATACATATATTAGAATATATTGATAATATATATCAGTTTGTTAATACAAACACACACAATATATATAAATATTTATAGATTTTAAATGTATATAAATATTCAAAAAAAATTAAATAAAATGGGTATTATTATTATTTTAATATATGGTCTATATATTTATAAATATGTTTTATATGTAAATATGTTTACATATTTATTTGTAGAATTAAATTTTCATGTCTAAATATATACAAATATGTATACAATTTTATATATTTAATTTTAACTAATAGTGAAATATGAAAATTGATAAATTTTAACATTAAAATATCCATATGAGTTTAATCCATGAAAATAGATTGATTCTCCACCCAAAAAAAGAAAAGAATATTCCCTTAAATGAGAATGAAATTCCATCAAATTTTAAAAAATTCGGGTACCCTAATAAAAAAATGTTTTAAATTCCTTAAGGGCCTTTTTGAACCCAAAAAATGATTACTGGGCTATACCTCAATCACAATGGAATATATCATTTTGAAAAATGATATTTGATATATGTTAGGGCTCCAATAGACACCCAGATGAAAAGTTATGGTTGTTTGAAGTTTGACTGATGTTTTCAAATTATTTTTGATCATTTATTAATTAATTCAATTTTCATATCTTCAAATTGTAATTAAATGATGATTAATCAATAACAATTAGTAAATTTATAAATAATATTATTATTTAATTATTTTATATACCATTTCCAACTAAATATCTTATATATTATGTGTGATTAGATATTTCATATTATATAAATCATATTTTTTAGAATATAGAATATTTATCTCAATATAAATATATTAATTTATTAATATATAATTTTTAATGATATATAACTTTTTTTATGTAATATTTCTTTAATCAGATCAAAAAACACTCGTTTTAGCGCTGACAAATGGGGTAATTTTATGAGTGCTAAAAAATATTGTCAAATGGGTACTTTTATCAGTGCTTTTATTTAGTGCTCATAAAAGCACATTTATTAGCACTTTTTTAGCACTAATTAAACTATCCTTTTTTCTTTTCATTTTTTAAAGTTGATAAAGGGTAGAACTGGATAAAGTCAAATATGTATTAGTTCATTGGGAATTTCATATTACCATCCTCGCTTTTTTTACATTATTATGAGTAATTGAGTGGGCTTTGTTACACCCCAAGGATTTATATATAAATTTAATATTAAATTCATAAAACATAGAGTCTCTATAATACATAACATTGTTATATCTTAGCTAGTAAACATAATTTTCCACCTCTGTGATTTGAATTTCAAAAAACTGCTATACACAGTTGCGTTTTTAAAGATATTTAGAGTCTAATAAAGAAAAAAAAAATTTCTGTTGAATAGTAAAAAACTCTTATGAATATTAATATGACCCTTATAAATAGTAAATCATATTATTGTTTTATTTTCTTAAGGTTATAAGATAATGAGATCTTGATTAATTTTTCAGGGTGATATAAAAATAATTATAGTTTTAAAATTATTACATTTAGAATAAATTAGTATTTTATTTAAAAATTATATAATAATAATTAGAAAATTATTTTCAAAAAATTAAGTTAGTTTTTTAATTCATAACATTGATATTAGGTTATGTTGAATTTTTGGGAATTTTATAAAATACATTATTTTTTGTGAATTGTAAAATTACAGTTTTGAGTTTTCATTGTGATTAATGACATCATAATGAAATTATAATTAATAAAAAAGACTGATCGAATTGTGTACATAAAAATATGTTATGAGGTATCCCATGTGTCCAATACCATGGGAAATTCCATGGGAAATCCCATGGTTTTTCATATACCACTAATGTGGTATCATTTGAAATTATTAAAAAACTCAATCTCTTTTACCATAAATACCCACTCATTCAATAATTTTATTTCATTATAAATTCATCATCCTCTAATATCTGGTGGTTTTACCTCCCCATGAGTCCTCTCATGTTTTCCTCAATCCACCAATGTCCCAACCTTTTTGATGTAGGAGTTACCCTATAAGGTAAGGGAATCAACCACCCTTCTCTTTTTCAAGCATTGTTTTTATGTTATTCTCTTTTAATTTCAATTGTATTATGTTGTTATATGTCATTAAATATCCCCCCATAATCTCTATATTATTTAATAATGAATATATACCCATTTTTTTCTCAAAAAAAAAATTTACGATTTATTAGTGACGTCGTTAGACTGCCGAATTTTCGTACGGGATTTCTGTTGATCTCTTATTATTTCAGGTTCCTTTCTTTTATTTTTATATCCAAAAATCCACTAATACAAAAGTTTTTATAACCTCATTAATTTAAGTATAGTACTATTTTTTATAATGAAATAATTCATCATCATCTCTCCTTACCCCTCGTTATATACAAAAAATGACAACGTCGTCCAAGATGTGTGAATTTATTACATTCTAGTACCATGGCATTTCAATTTCTATTACCGTATTTATTGCTGGTAATGAAACCATTTTTATGGTTTAAACAGACTATAATATTTGTATTTTGACCTATTCAATGTTTTATAACCATTATATTCTCAAATTACTAATTCATATGACAAACTATTTTGTAACAATCGAGATATCGCCAAAATAATTTAAATGGTTATTACTAATGTTCTATCTAATAATCCATCCTCACACTATGTAACCAAGTTATATATAACCATTTTAAAATATTTATTTTCATCAATAATATATAACTTCAATTTTGTTGAATTATATCCATTCCACATAAATTCCATTACTTATAATCAAGAAAACTAATCATAAAATCGAGGAAGTTGACACTCCGCAATGACGAAATTCGATCATATAACTTATAAATAAGAACATCGATGAATATAATAAAAATTTAATGAATCAAATATATGTATAAGGTTTTAATTGATTAATTAATGTATTTAATTTTATTATCCAAGACATTTAGGTCAAGTACATAATATGTTCGGACATAAGGTAAGAGTTTTCTACTCGAACCTCCATTTCCATCTGGGTTACTCTTATTCTCAACTTACCTAAATTAATTTGTTATTTATTCATATTTATTCTTAATAAATTCTTTTTTAATGTTATATATGTGTGTACCAACCATAATCCTACTCTCATTTATGGGGAGATATATTTTTTAGAAGTATCTTTCAAAAATTACTCCCAAAATATAGGCATAATTCAAGGAAATTTCTAAAATTCTTACCTATTATCAATCTAACTCTATAATTCTTTTTTACCAAACATTATATTTCTAAAAGAACTCATTTTATAATTAAAACCCATATTTACTTCCCTTATGTTTTATAAAAATACTTTTCCAAAATAACATTTCTTTTTAAAGTAAAAGAGTATTTATTTCAAGAATTACTCGCTGGTTTTATAAGAGTATCTTCATCTATTTAAAAACTCTTTTTGAATATTATGTATTATAAGGATTAATCTTTTTTTATATCATCTACCATGTTTAATTGAATGTTTTATGACTATATTTACTTTGTATGTTCTATCTTAAAACCATTCACTAATTTACTTTGAATGGTTAGTGTTTATGCATAATGTTCAAGGAAAGTTATTAACATTTCATATGTAAGTTTCAATATGAATGTATATTTTTTTAAGGTTCATCCCCATTATTATGAGTAATTCATTAGACTTAGTAAGATACATGTGGGACTATCTATATCCCCTCTATTCCTTGGTAGGTCTCATGAGACAAACTATAGTCTTTGCACGAGGCCTTGACAAAATAGTTATTTATGGTCTTGGAACAAGGCTTTTAATGTATGATTATGATGTCTAGAATTATTAATTTACTAATTATGATACAAGTATTTTAATTTTCATGAAGTTATTCAACTATTATAATACCCATCAATATGATTTATTATGGAATTATTTATTCAGCTCTTATTCCTACCATAATGTGTTCAAGATTAATTTTAAAGGCATGTGTTTTTAGTTATTCATCATTCATAATATTTATTTTTATGATATCTTACACTGTATTTTGTACCCTTACAGAGTATTTGATCATACCCCTTTCTTATGTTTCATTTTCCCCGGATATGAAGAGGTATATTATGAATGACATGCAGGGATAACCTAAGATTTATGAATGTTGTACAAGGAATTTCTATATGGTATTTCCTTTCATGTTGTAATTGTGAAATTATATATTTATATATCTAGTTTTCCAAAACTACTAAACAATTCATTACATTGTGATAAAAAATTCTTTTAATCATGCCAATGTTGTCATTTAAGGAACTAATATTGGGTAACTAGGTTGGATCATTATAGTTGGTACCATAGTAAGTTTAGTAGGAAACATGGAAGTTTTATTTAGAAAATGTATATTATGAAACAAAACCCTAAGATAAACATTGAGGATAAACTATAAGAACATCCTGGAATTTTGGTAAGAAATATATTATGTTGATATTTCTAGAATATAAATCCATGTTTGGATACTACAAGTGGATGTGGTTCTAGAAAAGATGTACCTAAAATTAATAACTCTCACAAGATGTTTTGGGTTTGACCCAGGGTATCCTAGTACAAGACAATGGGCTTTACTACACACCTAGTTTGACACTCCTAGGGGATATGATTAGGATAATTCACATTTTCATTACAATCCATTATGAAGGAGTTAAATGTACATTTTTTCCTCAAAGAAACCAGGTTTATGATTATTAGATTAGCTATGTATAGGATTTCAATTTATTCTAAGTATTTTTCTATGTATATATTATAATTTATGATTCATAACCTAATCTAGAGTATTCCATTATTTAGAAATGGCACCTTGTGGAAGTAATGGTACCCACATGAATGCATGTGTCCCATGTAGAGATTTCTATTTGATGTAAGATAATGATGTTTGATATGGTGTTGCGACTATTGTTGAGAAACTTATATCTATACTAGGATAGCTAAAATAGGTTATGAACAATAATATAACCCATATTGAGCTTCTGAATTCACAATGTAGAGGAGTTACATTAGACTTCTTTATGAGACAATATCCTCCTTCATTTAGTGGGACTACAAACCCATTCATAGTGGAACAATGTATAAGTTCATTATAGAAGATATTTCTCACTTTAGTATGTAATGAAAGAGATAAGGTTGTCATGGAAGTTTATCATCTATTGGAAGATACGAATCAGTGGTGGTATTTAATTCAAAACACAAAAGAGGAGGAAGAAATATAAGAAATGTAATGGAGGGATTTTAAGGTATTATTCATAGAAAAATAATTCCCTCTTGAATAGTGAGAAGATATGGAAAAGAAGTTTCTGAATCTAAGGAAAAAAGAGGATGAGAATGTTGCAATGCAAGATGTTATCTTTACATGTTTAGCTAGATATTTCATCGACTACATATATAATACAAGAAGAATTATTTATTTATTATTCAATGATTTAAACCACTCCTCTTAAGGGCTCGAGTATCCCAAATTTTCTCATCATATGAATATATACTCTCTTGTGCTATTAAGATAGAATAGGAATTCTCTAAGTCCTATGATATTAAGGGAAAGAAGGAGAATAAGAGGGTTGTCGAAAACTATAGAAAAGTAAATGAGGAAATGGGGAATAAGGTAATAGTTGACCTTTTTCCCTATGATAATTGTGGGAAAATACACCCTAGTACTTTCTTGAAGGGTATGCGTGTTTGTTACAAGTGGGTATAAAAAGGCCACCTATCATGGGATTGTAATGGAAAGAAAAAAAGATACCAATGTTTAATGTTACAATTATAGGGATATGGGAAATTATGTTAATGATTATCCTAGGCGTTAAGGAAATGTTCCCCAAGGAAGGACAAGGGAGAAATTCCAAGCTTATGTGATCATAAATTCTTATATTGAAGTCCATAATGATGTGGTGGAAGTTACATTAATATTTTCCTCAAACATATCCAATGATTTATTTCATTCTGGATCATCACATTCTTTCATATCTTCTGAGTTTGAAATTAAAATTAGATATTTCCAACTTGATTTAATAAGGTATTTTTCAGTCAAAACTGCTAAGTGAAGTATCTTTGCAATAAAAATGTGGTAGGTAGTCCCCATTATGGCCTTTGAACGTACTTTATTTTCTAGTTTTATTATCATATCCAGGAATGAATTTGATATAATATTTATTATGGATTGGATTTCAAATTATGATGTAAAAAATATATTTCAATAATGAGGAAGTTAAAAATTAGGATGATGTGGAATCCCTTATCTTTAGGGTAGTAACATCACCATATAATTATCATCTAGATCCACATTCCGATTCTATATTGAATTCAATTATTGGGGAGGATGAGAACTCGATATCTATGAGTGAGGAAAGAAATTTTCCAATAGGTGATACACTTATTGTGCAAGAATATGTAGATATTTATCCAGATGATTTACCTGGACAACTTCCAGCCCATAAAGTTGAGTTCTCTATTGATTTAATTTCAAGGTCAATGACTATATCAGAGACTCTTTATAGAATAGAAACTATGGAATTAGTATAAATGAAGAAACAACTAGAGGAATTGAGTGAAAAAATGATTTATTTTCCCCAGTGTCTTTCTATGGGGATACCCTGTTCATTTCATCTAGAAAAGATGGATCTATGAGGTTTTCCATTCACTATGTGGAGATCAATGCTATAAAAATAAAGAACAAGTATCACCTACCTCACATTCATGATGTATTTGATCAACTTCATGGAGCCTAATATCTATAAAAGATTGACCGTCGATCTGGATATCTTTGGTTGTGTGTGCTGAAGGAAGATATTCCATTGATGGCATTTCGAACCAGGTATGGGAATTTCTAGTTTACAGTAATGCCTTTTGGGATAACTTATGCACCCTCTATATTCATGGAACTAATTAATAGGGTTTTCAAGGAATATTTTGATGACATTTTTTGGGTATTTATTGATGATATCGTGGTATACTCCAAAAGCTACAAAGATCATGAAAATAACCTGCGCATTATTATGAATACTCTTAGAAGAAATTAATTATATGGAAAGTTTATCAAGTGTGAATGTTCACATCAATCGTTTTCTTTTCTTGTCCATATTTTTATAAGGATAGAATATTCATTGATCCTGTGAATACAAAGGTTGTTCATGAATGGCCTACTCTAATGAACATAACTGAGGTACGTAGTTTTATTGGATTAGTAGGTTATTATCAGTGTTTTGTTTAGAAATTCACCCATTTAGACAACCCAATAACCATGATTAAACATAAAAGAGTTGTGTTTGTATGGGAAATATAATTTGAGGAATGTTGAGAATAATTAAATATGATATTATTGAATGGTCTGATCTTGATTCTACCATCGGGGAATGGTAGATTTGTGTTCTATAGTGTTTAATCAAAAAAAAGTCCTTGGTTTCCTCCTTATACAGAATGATAGAGTTATTGCCTATGCATCAAGGTAGTTAAAAATTCATGAAAAAAACTATACTAATAATGATATTGAGTTAGATGTTGTTATTTTTTCCCTTAAAATATGGAGACATTGTCTCTATGGTAATATATGTGAGATTTATATGGATCACAAGAGTTTAAAATATATCTTATCCGATAAAGAAATCAATATGAGACAAAGGCGATGGCTTGAACTGCTCAAGGATTATTATTGTTCCACACAGTACCAGCTAGGAAAGGAAAATGATGTAGTTGATGCATTGAGCAAGAATGATCATGGAGTTTTTAAAAAATGATAATTTCAAGGGATCATGTATTCATGGATCTAGTAAGGATTGACATTGGAATTATCAACATAGGGGAGACATCATTAATTTTTTAGTTTCTTTCCAAACCATCATAATTAGAAATAATTAAATGTTCTCATCCTAATGACGGGAATCTTAAAAATAAAATTAGTGTTATAGATGATGAGAAGTTTCAAGACCTCGTATATAAAGATGGAATTTTGAATCTGGGAAGATTCATTGTGTTACAGTTATACCCAAGCTAAAAAGGGAGTTATTTAATGATTATCATGGTTTGAATTTTTCTCTACACCCTGGTAGCACTAAAATGTATAGAGATTTGAATGAACATTTATGGTGGGACAACATGAAGTGAAAAATTGTTAATTATGTATCAGCATCCTTATTCTATCAACAAGTGATGGCCATACGAAAACATCCTAGTGGAATCATGAATCCTAAACCTATTCTTACATGGAAATGGGATGACATTACCATATATTTTGAAACTGGATTGCCTGAAAATCCAAGAAAAAATAATGCAATATGGTTAATTGTTGATTGACATACAAAATATGAACATTTACTTTCTATAAGGTTGGATTTCCCGCTAGAGTATTTTTCACGATTCTATATCAATAAATTTGTAAGACTTCATGGGGAACCTCTTTGAATAAGTTCTAATCATGATCATCAATTTACATTGAAAATATGGAAAATTCCTTTCAAATCTATAAATATTGAGCTATTTTTGAGTATTGCTTATCATATTTAAATTGATGGGCAACTGGAAAGGACGGTCCAAACAGTAGAAAAAAAATTGATATTATGATGAATTTATTTTCAAGGTATGTGGGATTATTATTTACCTTGGGTGTATATTTCCTACAAAAATAGTTTACATTCATGAATTCAAATGGCACTATATGAAGAATTGTATGGAAAGAGATGTCATACACCAACATGACGGGATGAAATCAGACAAAGGAAGCTTATTCGTACAGATCTTGTGGATGAAACAATAATGAATATATATACTATTCAATCCCATATCAAATAATTTCAGAGCATACAAAATATCAATTCTGAAAATCAAAAGAAGGATTTTTAATTTTAGGTGGAAGATTATGTTTTCATAAAAGTATCTCCATGGAAGGGTGTAATAAAATTTGGGAAGAAAGGGAAATTGAGCCCTAGGTACATTGAACCTTTTGAAATTATAGACAAAGTTAAAGTTGTGGATTATCATTTAAAAATACCACCTAGATTGTCTAATGTACACAATGTGTCCCATGTCTCATTGTTGATAAAGTACATGCCAGACCCAATGCAAGTCCTCACTTCTGATGGTATAGAACTGGAACATGACTTATCATACTGTAAAGATCCTATCTGGATTATAGACACAAAAAATAGGTGTTAAGAAATTAGGGGACCTTACTATTATAGATACTTTGGAAAAATAATAAAATTGAAGAAGCAACATGGGAGCCTAAGGTTCATATAATGAAGAACTACCCAAATCTTTTTTTGATGTAACATCCCATAATTTCGAGGATGGTATTTTTTTTAAGGGGGGAGAATGTAAAACACCAACGAATTATAAATAGATTTAATATTTAATACATGAAATATTGAGTCTCAAAAAAATTCCACTTTGTTACAACCTAGCTAGTAAAGATAATTTTTTCACCTCTCTGATTTGAGTTAAAAAAAACAGACATACACGGTTGCGTTTAGTAAGATATTTAGAGTCTGATAAGACAAACTAAATTTTTGGTGAATAGTAACATACCATAATAAATAATAATGTGAATAGAAATATTACCATTATGAATAGTAAATTATATTATTATTTTATTTTCATAAGGTAATAATATAATGAGATATTGATTAATTTTTCAATATGATATAAAAAAAGTTATAGTTTTAAAATAGTTATTTTTCAAATAAATTATGATTTTTTTAAATATTAAATTAATATTATTTAGAAAATTATTTTCAAAAAATGTGGTTTATTTTGGAATTCATAACGTCAATATTAATTTATGCTGAATTTATGATGATCTTATAAAATAGTTCAGTTTTTCATGAATAGTAAAAATATAGTTGTGAGTTTTTTATATGATTAATGACATCATAATGAAGTATTAATTAATATAAAATTATGTTAAACTATTTTAAATTAAAATATGATATTGGTGTCCCTTGTGGCCAATATCATGGGAAAATACCATGTGAAATCCCATTGTTTTATAGATTCTACTAATGGGATGTCCTTTGAAATTAATAAAACACTCCCTCTCTTTTAAAATAAATACCCACTCATTACTTTGTTTTATTTCATTAAAAATTAATAATCCTATAATATATGATATTTTTATCTCCCTATGAGTCATCCCAAGGTCTATGCATCAAGTTTTAGTACAAGGTAACAATATCTACCACCTATCTGTTTTTCAAGCACTCATTTTATGTTTTTCTCTTTTAAATAAAATTGGATTATGATGGGATGTGTCAATACATAACACCCTTATTACCCATATTATGTTATAATTACAATAAACCCATTTTTCTCTAATAAAAATATTTTATGAATCTTTATGTGATGTCATTAGGTTGCCGAATTTCTATAAGGGATTTCTTAACTTCTCTTTTTCTTTCAAGTTGTTTTCTTTTATTTTTTTCTCCTAAAATCCCATCATACATAAGTTAATATAAGTAAATTATATTAAATATAATTTAAATTTTTTATTCTAATGTAAAAATTCACCATAATCTCTCTTTTACCATCCTTATATACAGAAAATGAATACACTGTTAGAGATGTGTTAATTTTTCGCATTTAAGGATGACTGGTTATCAATTTCCATTACTGTATTTATGAATTGTCATGAAACCATTTTTATGGTAGAACCAGACTATAATATGCTTATTATAACATATTTAATGTTCTATAACCATTATATATACATAATAATAATTCATATATCAAACTAGTTTCTAACAATTGACATATGGCCAAAATAATTTAAATGCTTATCACTAATGTTCTATTTAATAATTCATACTCATACCAGGTATCCAAGTGATATATATAACCATTTAAAATTATTTTTGTTTATAAATAATATATATGTTCAGTTCTATAGAATTATATCCATTACACATAAACTCCATTACTTATAATCAAGCGAACTGATCATGAAGACAAGGTAATAAACACTCTGTAACAACAGAATTAAATCTTATAACATATCAATAAATATAAAAATGAACAAAAAAAACATTAATAAATAAAATATATGTATAAGATTTTTAATTATTTAATTAATTGATTTATTTTGGTTATCGAGGATATTAAGGTCAAGTGCAGAATACGTTCGGGCATAAGGTAAGGGTTTTCTACCTTAACACCCATTTTCATTTGGGTTACTCTTATTATCTACATACATTAATTAAATTTTTATTTATTAATATATACCACTCATAAATTATTTTTTTATGATATATAAATTTCTACCAACTAGATTCCTACTTTCATTTATGCAGAGTTATATGTTTTAAAAGGATCTTTCAAAAATTCTTCTGGAAATACAGGCATGATTCCAGAGAATTTCTCAAATTCTTACCTATTTTCATGTGCACTATATAATCTATTTTTAGAAAACATTATTTTATATACTCCCTCGTTTTATTTTTAAAATACTACCTTACTTAAATTCTGGTTTTATACAAATATTATTCCAGAATAACTCTTCTTTTTGAAGTAAAAGAGTATTTATCTCAAGAATTACTCGATTATTTTAGAAGAGTTTCTTTAACTTGTTAGACACTATAATTGATTATTATGTATTATTGGGAGTAATATTTTATTATATAATGTACCATATTTAATTGATTGGTTTATTACTAGAATTACTGTGGATTTTTTATCTTATACCCATTCACCAATTTTCTATGAATGGTTAGTGTTTATGCTTAATGTTTGGGGAAGGTTATTTACATTTCATATGTTATATTTTCAATGTGAATGTATATATTGTTTTACTTTATCCCCATTCATATGAAGAATTTATTATACCTAGTAAGTGATGGGTGGGTCACACTATAGCCCCTCGATGAATCAGTAGGTCACATGAGAAGAATTGTGGTCTTGGAATGAGTCATTGACAAAATAGTTACTTACAGTCTTGGCACAAGGTTTTGAAAGTATAGTTATGATGTTAGGCATTATAAATTACCCCATTATGATACTACTAATTTAAATTTAATGAGGTTATTCAACTAGTATAATAGCCATGATTATTTTTTATTGTTAATTATTTATTCAACTCTTATTCCTGCCAGAATGTGTACAAGTTTGTTATTGAATGTATGTTTTTTCAGTTATTCACCATGGCTAATGGTATATTTATTATATATTCATCTATATTTGTTACCCTTATTGAGAATTTTAACTCGCCAATTTCTTATGTTTCATTTTTCTAGGACATGAAGAGGAATATTTTGAATGACATGAAGGGATAACTTAGAAGTTATTAGTGATTTCAAGGGAATTTCAATTTTTTTCCATTCATGTTGTAATGTTATATTTATGTATGTATCTGGTTTTCCCAAACTACAAAAATATTCATTCCTTTGGGTTATTACTTTCATGTAATCATGCCTATTTAATGATTTAAGGCACCAACTCTGGGAAATTAGGGGTGGGTACTTAGAGATTTTTTAGTTTATAGAAGTTTATTTATTATGTTGTGTGTGATCCTTTATGAAGGAGTATTTGAATTCATTTTATAAAAACTAAATTTTTGTTTAATATAATGTTTTTATGGAACATTTATTTATCTTATTATAAATATTTTGAAAAGAAAAAACAATATTCCATTTGTGTTCATTTTTATTCAATAATTCTTGTTTGGTTTTTCAAGAGATATAAGGAAACTATCACAAATCGCGCCTTAGGAAATGCTGCCTTTTATCCACACTAAACATAAATCATTGATAAAAAGGTAACTATTATAAATGTAAGATAAAAATTATGATAAATTTAACATTTATCGGCACTAAAAAATGTGCAGATAAAAGTGCACCCTTTATCAACGTTGATAAAGTTTGGTCTTTATGACTGACTGAAAATTAATTTTTTTTATTAAATAACCAAAACACTTTTGAGGGGAATGTGAGAAACCCAAAATCCTAATAACATGTTCAAGAAGCCATAAAACTAGGACAAAGCAAAAGGAACCACCCCTCCCTGGCCAATACAAAGAATGAAAACTGTCACCCACACCTGACCATTCAGCAAGTTGTCCCGTGCAAGGATACATGGGCCCTGAAACGATGGTGTGGCCATACCCTCTCAATCAAACAATTCCAAATGGAATGCACAGGTGAAGGTTGAGCTCTGGTCCCCATCTAGAGTGGCCCCTCTATAATTCTGGTATAACACTCCCAAGCTACCTGCAAAAACATTATATTCTCCAAAAATTCACACATGCCAGACCAACATGATTCCCAATCACTTAATAGGTTCCACAAATTTCATCAGAATCATTGAATGAAAATTTGATATTACCCATAATGAGATCCCTAGACAACTTCCAATATATGGAGGATACATGGGTTCTTGGAACAGATAACAATAGGATTTCAAGATCATAAGCCAGCTTGTCCAAAGTCTGTAAGTACTTCTCAAGACTGGTCTTCCCTTTGTTGAAACCTTTGAAAAGAATTAAATCATGTTTATCAACCCATGAGTTTTGATCCTCATTGATTGACACATTTAAAGGTCTCCCCATCATCTTGGGAGCCTCCTCTTCTAATGAATTCAGCAACAAAACCTGTTCAACCACCTTTTCTTCAGAGCTTAGTAGTAATTCCAGAGTTTTAGTATCTCCAACCTCTAATTCTAATCTCATGGAATTTAGCTTTTTTTCTGACCAAGTCTCCAAAGGAGGAGATAATGATGAGTAATCTTTCCTACTTTACCACCTCATATTTCTTCTGTTACTCCTCAGGCTTGCATCTTCACCAACCAAGGGAGTAGGATCGGTTCCATTTGTTTCAACCATGTGTTCCCCATCAGCATCAATCGGGCTACTGAAATCAGAACACAAGCCAGCCTCTGTAAGGGGTTCAAAGCTGTTGGACAGCATAAATGGATTGAGGGACCCTGAAGCAGCACCCCCTACCCACTTAAAACTGACCTGCATATCCAGTTTTTGTTTCCCTTTACCTGCAGCATCCTTAACCAGCCTCAGAACCCCCACACAAGGATCAACCGCCTCATCCACCTCTCCACTTGCCTTATGTTATATATCAGTTAAACCCCAACCCGATGTTTTAGCCATATGAACAACCTCATACTGAACCAAAGCCTCCCCTACTCCTACACCCTCAAAAGGAATTGGTTCCTTACCATAATAAGGATCTACAAGATCCTACATCAGTCTATTAAAAACATCTGAAACTTTCAGATTAACCTCCATTTCCAGTGTCTTCTCTTACAAAGTTTCACCTTGATTAGCCTCCAACAGCCCCTTGGAAATCACTGGGAGGCAGTCGAGTCCCTCCACCACCACAGGTAGAAATTCCAGAGACACAGTTTTCCCTTCCAAGTTGTAATCTGTGTCACCTCCCCCACTACCTTCTGAGCCTCTAACCACCTGTTCTGGCAAGTCAGACCCATCCCAGTTCTCTGTAACCATACCACTACTTCTTCCACTCTTACTGTGAGGATCAAGATCTCCCCAATGACAATTACCCATAGAATGACCTAATTGATGGAAGGTAGAGCAATAGTCCATCCAAGACTTATAGAGAACCCGCTGCTTGCACTTCTAATCATCCCCAATGGTAACCCAAACAAATTAGAAAGTATTCCTTGAAACATACATTTCCACACAGACTCATAGGTTGATGGGGTGAAATAATGCTTCGGTTCGACTATCAGTACAGAGGAATATACCCACAAGATTACCAAGCATCCTAATGACAGAAGTATTTTGGAACGGTAAAGGTAAATTTGGAAATATCACCCACACCGTAGTAGAAGGAGGGTCGCGCTTCATATGGAAATTGAAAGACCAATAGAATAAGATGAACCAAAATCCCTTGAAGAAGCGGGGGGAACTCGACCAGTCATGGATAAGGTCCTCCTCTGAAGCAAATCGAACCATGATGTGAGGATGATCTAGCAGGTCCACTATCGCCTGCTCCTAAAAGTTCCATGAGTCGAAGATGAAATGGTAAAAGGAATCAACCGGAGGCGGCCTCTGACTGAACTGAGCCACCAAGGTGAGGTTGAGAAGATATGAGGTTTATGTTAACTCAGATGTCGACAACTGAAGATTCGGGAACCCATCAACCAGATCTGGAACATTAGGTCATAAGGATGCCTTCGGGAAAGGAGGTAGGAAACCAGGGTTAGAAAAGGGCTTGAAAGATGATCTAGCTCCCATGGTTGCTACCGAAGGTCCCTCCCCCTCTGGGAGGGGAGGAACCTGCATGAAGGCTTATTCCAAGGTTGGTCTTTATGAGCTCTCTTGTTAGTTCTGAACAAAAATGTGGATAAAAAATGTTATTAATATATATGTGATTATCATATGTATATTCAAAAAATAATGTTTATTTATATACATTAATTAAAAAATGCATGATTATAATTAATATAAATATGATATAATGATATATTTTTCAATAATTCAAACAATTATATAAGTATAAATGATGTATTGTTAATATGTGTTATTTGAACATATATATTTATATCAATTTCTATGTGTATATATGTGTATGGATTATGTTGTGGGTGTGTGTGTGTGTGTGTTTTGTGTATGTGTATATATAGATGTTGTACGTGTACATATGTATGTTGTGTATGTATGTCATGTAACTAAATAGTTAATTATAAAATTATAAATATATATTTTTTTTAAAAGTATTTATAAAAAAAATGAATTTATATTTAAATATATATATAATTATAAAATTAAAATAAATATATATAAATAAAAAAGATATTTATTATACTTATAATTAAATATACTTATATGTTAATACAAATATATATAAATAATTATATAAATATTTATAATTATATAAATATATTTATAAATATATTCAATTATTTATAAATATATTTATTTAAAATTATAATTATAAATATATGTATATATATATAACCCCATAAACACTTTTTACGACTAGGGTGTTGGGTGACTCATAGCAACCCTTGTTAGCCTGCATCGCGTCTGGGGTTCTAACCCAAGAAGCCCCCAAATTCGAGAATTCTCAGCAGTTTATTTCGCTTGTACATGGTTGGAGAAACAGACTTTGTTGTTTAACATGGAATACAATGGTCGGTATTAATCATGGCCTCGGTAGTGTTGCTTTGAAGTATCGACAGTGGTTGGAAGGTAGATACAGCTCGACAGCGGGCATGATATTGATGGTTGATGTGGTCTGATGATGACTCAATTGGTACAAGGGCCAACAACTAGCCATAGGAAGCTACCAGAGTGCTCTGGGGATGGGCTAATGTGGTGTTGTGGGGATGGAGAGTGCGGTCTGGTGAGAGGTTATCACAACAGGTTGGGTACCGACAACACGGTTTACTTGGCAATGGAGGTGCCTATGGATATCAGTATATAATCACGAACTGCGCAAGGGTTGGTACCAGCAGAGAGGCAGGTGTTTCTCTAGTGGATTCTGACAGTGATGATATGGATCTCTCTGAAGAAGTGTGATGGCGAGTTACTCGGCACGACAACTAACGACAAATGGAGGTACCAATAAAGATGTGGCATGCAGGTCATTAGTGCAATGACTGATCAAGGAAAGACAAATTATTATCTGTGGTGGGATTTGGCCAGTAGGAAGGGGCATAGTGAATGGTAATAGTTGGCATGAAGGGATGACATGTGAATTGTGTGTGATGCAATGAGGGCATCATGGTGGTGAATGAGAATGGTGAACCCCTTCTTTATGGGGAGGGTGGTGGTCTGGCAGTCTTTTGTGGGAACAAAATGGCATCCAACAATGGCTTGGATGCTGGACAAATGTCCAGTCATATGAACTATAATTACTGGCCTTTCAGGGCATAAGATATATGGCTCTTCAAAATGTTAATGGGTGGGTTATCCGTTGTGGGGCTATGACGTCCTGATCACGGGTTGAGATGTGTGTGTATGTGTGTATGTGTTTTGTTTCAACTGTTCCCCTAAATACATAGTAATATTATTATAAATATATTTAAATAAAAAATATATTTATTACATTTGTAATTATATATAAATAATTTTTAAATATATTTATTTATAATTATAGTTATAATATATATATATATATATATGTAATTATAAAATTATAATACATATATTTATTATATTTATAAATATATATACTTATATATTAATAAATATATATTTTTTCATATAAATCTATATAATTATGTTAATATGTTTATAATTATATATAATTATTTATAATTATATTTATGTATAATTATAGTTATAAATAAATATATATATATATTTGAATAATTATAAAATTATAATAAATATATTTATTATATTTATTATATTTATTATATTTATTGTATTTATCAATATATATACTTATATATTAATATATATATATATAATCATATAAATCTATATAATTATATAAATATGTTTATAATTATATAGAAATATTTATAAATATATTTATTTAAAATTAGAATTACATGTAAATATATACATATTTAAATTATTATAATATTATAGAAAATATATTTAAATAATATATGTGTTTACTATTTAAATGTATATATAATTATATAATTATATTTAATTATATTAATATATTTAATTATATTAATATATATAAATATATAAATATATATAATAATATAACTATATTTATAATTATGTACAAATAATTATAATTATATTTATATATAATTATAATTATAAATAAATTAAAATATATTCAAATAATTATAAAATTATAGTAAATATATTTAATATATTTATAATTATATATACTTATATATTAACAAATATATATATATATATATATAATTCAATATATATACCCAGAACAGCGTGAATCACCGGTGATACCAATGATCCCAAAGTTTATTATAAATAAAGATAATGTTCACAGGGAGATTCCATTTTGAAAGCAATGATAGGCTACCACATTTAAGCAAAACAAATAGATTTTGTTAGGAACCAAGAGAAAAAAGGTTATCTTGTGGGTTCATATTAGTCACTGCCCCTACCACTTGGATGAAGACCCCTCTTCCATGTTTTAGGATTCTTTTCTATGTCATGTCATCATGAGATTGAGGGTCGAATATGTCATCTGGTGGGATGAGATCCTCAATAATTTGAGGCTCCTGCCCTCCAGTTGGACCTAAGACCCCTAATAAAGCATTCAAATTAGAATTAATCCTTACCTTGGCATCCTCTGTTCCGGAGCATTGCCATTCAACTCAGGAAAAACCAAAAGCATTACTAAATTCTTCATGAAATAAATCATTGCTATTAGATCTATTTAAGCTGTTAGGTAGATTAATGGAGCCAACAATAGATACATCCTCAATATCAGATCCCTTTACACCTTCATTTTCTCGTTGTTGAACCGCAAGCTGGTTAGCCACATCAGCTGCTTCTCCTACAACATGAGAAATTGTCACAACCATGGTGCAAACAGTCTCATTGCCCACACTTTTTAGTTATGGATAACATCAAGCATAGAGTGGGATATCCCCCCATGTATTTCCATCATCTGACATCACTAGGTTAAAGGAAGGGGAACATATATGCACCTTCTTCCTCTTTTGGGATTTAACATAAGAGTTAGATTTCCAATTACTATTACCAACATTGACATACTCATCCCCCAAAACATATTCAAATATTTACAAATATGTTTATTTATAATTATAATTATAAATAAATAAAAATATAATTAAATAATTATTGAATTATAGTAAAAATATTTCAATAATAAATATATTAATTATATAATTATATATAATTATATAAATCTAGTTATAATCATATATAAATTATTATAAATATATTTATTATATTTATAATAATATATATTAATATATATAAATATATTTATATATATTTATATATAATTATAGAAACAATTTATTATTATATATAAATATTTATTAAATTATATTTATTTCTAATTATAATTATAGATAATTAAATATATTTTTAAATGTAGTTGGGGTTTTTCTTAGTGGTAAAGCAATCTCATAATACTACATGAGGTTGGGGGGTTTAAAACCCATTACACGTAGGTACTATAGAAGTACTGTAGAAGTGAAGGGTACTGTAGTACCGGGTGATCACTATAGTAGCGGCGGTATTGTAGCAAGAATAGTTGCAGTTGTGGTACTGTATCAGGAACTATAGCAGTGAGGTACTATTCATAGAATATGTATTTGGGACAAAATTTGGGGCCTACATGCCATATAATGGGCATCATGCCCACTAGTCCTTTGAGTTAGAAATATAGGATGTAATAAATGTTGCTAGTTGGGTGGGTTATCCCTTGGTGGGGCTATGACATGCCTTTCAGGGCTATGTGTGTGCAGTGTGTGTGTGTTTTTTAATCTAATTGTACCCCAAAGCACCTAATATATATAAAAATATATATTTAAATAATTATAAAATTAAAATAAATATATTTATTATACATATAATAATCTATATTGATATATTAATATATATATATATAAATAATTATATAAATGTAAATAATTATATAAATATATATAATTATATAAATATTTATACTTAAAAAAATATTTTTATTTTAAAAAAAATTGGGACTTGATGCTTTTATTAAAATAAAGGAATCAAAAAAACTATAAAATGGGATTAGATGTAGTAAATATTCCCTCATCACTTTGGACCCAACTTCTTTATAATCTCAACCCCGACCTTGCAATCCTCATCTCATATAGCAACCCAATGAATTCATCCACATGTGTGACCATGACCTCTTGGATGATGACCATGTCTCCATGTTTTAACTTGATGCCAAATCCCTTCAATTTCTTCCTCCTCTATGTCAGATTGCATGACTTTCTAAATCTCATCTCCATTTGTATGTTTAGGTGTGAGTTCTTACTCCATGGATTTCTTTGTCTTATCATATGTATCCTCAATTTCATCCTTAGAAGATCCATCACCAATGTTCAATCCATCTTCAATAGATGCAAAAGTATTGGACATCACAATATTACTAACCACATTATTCGTTCCCTTCCCATATACCTTCTCATCATGAGAATGAGTATACACCAATGCATTCTTCTTATCCTCTTTAGAGAAGACTTCATCAACATTAGGGACCTTATATATAGAGTTAACATTTCCAACAAGAATATATACAATCTCCATGTCATAATTTCTAGAGTTACTTTTCATTTCTAAAATCCAACATTCCCCAACCTCTTTTTCATCTTTGACACCACCATCTCGCACCCCCTTAAGGGAGTCTTGTTTTTAACAAATATTGGATGTAGAAACATTTTCCTAAAATGAATATTAAAGAATAATTTGATAATTTGGATCCATTTCATTCTCCCATTTTTTAGATGAATCCAGGTTTTTTCCATCATTGGTCACACTCTTGTCTTTATAAGATATCCCAGCTAAATTTTGATCAGGTTTTTCATGAAAGAGTGGGACATAAAACCCCAAATTCTTTTTACATTTTCTATCTATAAGTTACAATAGGTTTTCTTCTTGTAGAAACTAGAAATCAAATTCATTCTGAGCCTTTTGTTCAACATAAAATTCTACATTCTCATCCTCTTCATAGTCTATTCCAACTATAACATCCTCAAAGGAATATTGTGCATTTACCTCATTTTCCCTTGACTGATTATGTGTAGTAGGCTTAATTTCAGGAGAGGAAACCCATATCCTCTATTCAAAGTGAACATAATCATGTATAGATTCATCATTTTTCTTAAGAACATTTCCCCATCCTCTTCCAAAGATTCTATATTACCTAATCCCCAACACCTTGGTCATAACACCATTCATCCATGCATGTATGTGAGGGATCTTTACCCTTCTTTTTGGCACAAAACAAATTTACCTCCTCCATAATGATACCATTAATAAACTCTTACAAATAATTTTTTTATTTGTATAAACCATATCATGGTTGAGTAAGAACCCCACATTCAACCAGTTCAACCCATCACAGCTACACATCCAAAATTTGAAATTCAAAATAGAAATCCATAAAAACCAAATTTTAAATTCAAAAAATACATTCCTTATACGAATCACCACTGAACCACCTCATTTCATGAAATATTGAGTGGAGGTCGACCTCAATCCACACCCCTGAAAAAAAAAGCTTCATTGAAAAAGTAAAAGAAATCACCACTTCCTGTGAATACCCATCGATAATATTCCCACTAAAGCATCAAACCACGATCACAGAAGACACCAAAAAACAGTCAATCATCATATAACCTTTGGATTGAAAAAAAATCCATACCCAGAGGAATAATTTGGAATCAACATCATTCAATAAAAACACCTTGAATAAAAATAATAAAAACTAGATCCATCATCGTCGTCTCTGCATCCGTTGCAGACCTTATATCATCCTCATTGTCGTTATGAATGAAGTGTCGGTGTCATAACTAAAATACCAAGTATGAACAACATACCATATAAATTTGATTATAAAAACTCAGAAAAATAATTCCAAACACCATAAGAACCTGATGAAGGAAAAGGAACCTGACATATGAGAAAACCAATGTTGGCAAGAGACAGCATTGAGACCACTGCCAACATCCCTCCAACACCATCCCATGTTTTCCCAAAACCCTCATAGTTCACGACCAAGATGGGGGGGCATGCCCGATGTGTTGGACAACAAAATTAGTAGATATGATGAACAATGAATTCCACCACCATCTTTGACCCAAACCACCTGATGTACCTTCACATAGACCAAAAATTGAGGTTTGATGTACAGGGTAAGGAAGAAAGTGGGGTGGTGGTAATAGAACACCATTCCACTGGTGACCATCGCCAGGTAATCAGGGAATGAGAACAAGTAGAGGGAAAGGGAATATAAATCAGAGAAGAATTGATGGATTAGGAAGAAGGTAGTAGGATGAGGGGAAAAATATAAAAAATGATGTGTATAGGCACCCCAAACCCGCAGTGAAGGGTTTCAGGAGGTAAAGTATGCATAGCAGAGAGATGTAGGTTCAGGTATATGATATAAGGAAAACATCCCGATTAATACCCTCTTATATGGATATATTACTCTCTATTAGTTTCTTGATATAAGAGCATTACTTATTTCCTTTCAAGAAATAGATAGAGAAATCAATATCTTTGTTACATCCTATCTTATCTTAACCAAGTACTTTGCAATTATAATATAATTTAGGTACTTTTCATACACAATATGTAATTCAATATCAACATCCTTGGTCAATATGAAGTCATTTTAAATTAAATCAAAAAATATATATACTTCAATTAACAACCAGGCATAACAGCCAAACCATTCCATTTCCATTTCATTATCCATTTTGATATGAATTTCAATAAACAGATCAATGACATACATAATTCTATGATTCTAGATGATCTAATTTAATACATGTATCCTCATGAAAATCTGATCCAAATTACACCTAACCTATAAAGTATTTACTTTATAGTCTCATTCTGGTAAAACAAGAACCCTAGTTTGATGGAAATCGAACTAAATCCTAGCACCTACATATTCCTTTCCTCCAAGGGAAATATAATATGATAAAATACCCTTCCCAAAGAGACACATTTTAAAATGTATAAACCTTATATTTTAGAATGTAAACCCATTATATCATCTAACTTCCATGGTTTTGAACCCTTGGGAAGAATTAAATGAGGTATTGAAGAATACATTCCTAATTTATTCTTCTCAGTGATGGATTATTGGTTCTTAATTACATGATTGGTGGTCCATTTTCTCAAAATTATACCAAAATCCATGATATTTAACTCTAAGAAAAACCAATGACCTTCATAATCTATAACATTAATATCCTCTTTTTCACCTTCAAAAGGTGTCATTGATTTCTTAAAATATCTATCGGCAAGAGTTGACATCGAATCAGATGATGAATCCTTCACATAATGTGGTGCCTCAACAACATCCCGATCAACCCAAATCAAGGTTCCATGAAACCCAAAAGAATACCAAGACACCTCATGAGTAGTTTTTTTTCACAAATAGCGGATACCAGATAATGAGGAATTGACCTGATTACAAGAAACATTATTCATCGCCATTTTCATCATAGAGTAGCTACCTAACCTGCACCATCTTCGTTGGATAATTTATATATATTTATAACTACATACAAAAAATTATGAATATATTTATTTATAATTATAATTATAAATAATTAAATATATATTAATATAATTATAAAATTATAATAAATATATTTAAATAATAAATATATTTATTAATATATTTTAGGTGTTTTGGTGTACAATTATAGTGAAACACACACACACCTCACCAACAATACAATGGGGAGGTCATAGTCTCCCCCCAAGGGATAAAAACATATCAAACCCTCTTTGATCATATATTATATAGGCCCATAGACCCCATACTAATATACGCTGGAAGACCCTTAAAAATCATGTCCAGAAAGGCCCATTCATGTAACCCATATGACCTAGAAAACCATGGAAAATAGACCTCAACCTCATCCTTGAATGCATGTGAACCCCAAGGTATTCTCCAACCCCAAGGACATCATCATCAAACACTAGATTAATAATTATCAGCACCTAATGGGCCTCTCAAGAATACCAATGATGGACATGACCCCTCTATTCCGTGTGTTTGTACGATCCTCGAACAGGCTCTACTAAAACACTTGAAATTATCTTTTCAGTTTCCATATCATTATGCCACAAATGGCTGATGGACCTCCTCCACCTCCATCGATTGGGGGTTCACTTGTCTCATCCCTCTTCCACTTCTCCCACCACTGCACTTGTGCCATTAATTTGTAGATGTCTCCCCAAATATCATCCATAAATTATCCACCATCATTACCAACCATGTGGAGACCCTATATCATCACGTGGGGTCCTCCTCCTTTGTACCATACATATTTCAAGGAACCCAACCCTCGCCACTGCACTTTATCAATATTCATAACAATTTGATACTCTCAATATCTATGTCGTGTGATTATTTTTCTCTTCTTTAATCAACATCCAAACTATGCATCATATCTGATTCTTACCAAATCGTATCTCATCACATGAAACACAGTTGATCAAACCTCATTTGGAAGACCCCTCACTTCAGTTTCATGAACTACACCACATTTCAGCTTACCCTATTGCATATACACTTCACATACATAGTTTGTATGATTTTTTCCAACACCGATGAGGCTAACAAAATCAATCCAACATAATGAGAACTATGATGCTTGTCTCCTCAGATATTTTTGAACTCCAACATGCTATACTAACACTGTATTATCATCTTCATATTAATATTTGGTAAACATTTTATTGTTTATAATTATTGAAATTTATAATTTTTCATTGATCTCTATGTGAGAAATTGGGTGTAATTTTTACTCTATTATTAAAACATCAAAAATATTTCTTATATTGTTTTCAAAATCTTAGACATATTCATGTGTAAATTTTTTATGAATTCAACATCAATTTTTAGTTGTTTTAATTTTATTTTGTGTTTTGATGATTGTTTATAAATATATTTTCTTAACAATTTTACTTCAAAAGGTTAAATCCTTGATCATTTGTTTAACTAAATTTACCTATCTCTCATTCTTTTTAATTTATTTTTCAATGATTAATAAAAAACATTATCAAAGATAAAATTTTAATAAACTATTTTGAAAAATAATTTAGGGATCATCAATTGAAAAAACATATTTCCCCTCTTTTGTACTTACCAAACATTAATTAGTATATATGGAAAACAATTAAGAAGAAACACATGTGATATTTGGATAAGTGTTCATAACACTTTAAAAAAATAACCAAAACAATATTAGGGGAAAATTTCAAATAAAAATAGTAATAACAAAGAATTATAAGGCATAAACATGTACAATGTTACAATCATTGAAATTAAACAGGAAAACCACAATGGTGTTCTAATAACTCATCATAAATACAAAATGTGTAAGGACACAAAATTTTATTAAGGGAAATTACCATCTTATAATTATTTCATATAGTATGAATCTTATAAAATCACTCCGATAACAGAATAAAAACATTATAAATGAATAATTAATGGTATAAGTGGTATTTTTAGAAATTAAGGCACATATACCAATGGAATAGTACCTTAAAATTTGGAATAGTAGTATGACCCTTATAGATAGTAAATCAACCAATAGAATAGTAACCTCACCTATGAATGTTTAAATAAAATTTTGGAATCTTATAGATGGTAATATGTTATAATTATATCCTAGTATAAGTAAATAAATGTTTTAGAAATTATTTATTAAGTGTTGATATTTTTGTAAGTAATAATTATTTAATTACAATTTTATAATTAAAATAATGTATTAAAATAAAATTTATTTATCTAAAATTTATCTACAGATTAATATTTTTGTTTTCATGTGGTAATAATATAATTTAATGTGACCTCAATTAATTTTTCAAAGTTCTACAAAATGAATTATAATTTTAAAATAAGTATTTTTTATGTAAAGTTTTATTTTAAATTAAAATTAAATTTATCATAATTAGAAAATTATTTTCATAAAATGTATTTCATTTTTTAAATCTAAACATTAAAAAAAGTTAGATTGAATTTTTGATATTTTTTTGAATTACTTGGTTTTTTGGTGAATAGTAAAATACTATAATTTATGGTGTATATTCATTATAATATATATACACTATTCCTTGATTCATAGCTAATGTGAAAACAAAAATATAGAAAATCATTCATTATTTTAATATATTTAGTGATACCACTCTATCTATCCATAGTCTTGAGCCGAAATAAATAAGTAATGAATAAAATAATGGGAAATCACCACTCTCATCCCCTATAAATACCACCCCTCACCACCTATTTTACTCATACATTACAACTTTTGATATGTTCTAAAATTCTACCCTAATATATTCCTAAGCCCCTCCCCCTTGTCCAAGATCCCATGGTCTCAACAAAAGACCCAAAAAATTCTTTATGTACATTCTCGAGGAGGAGAAGTTCAAGAGGTAAAATCATATTTCTTTTCCTTTTAATTTATTTTAAATTAATTTTATTTTATTATTATATCCTCACATCATCCATAAAAATGTTCATAACAACCCTATTATATTTTATATACTTTAATTATTTCATCTTAAAAGATTATACATCATCAAACTCTTTTCTCTCTCTCTTTTATTATGAAAATGAAATCATCACCTGTGATGTGTCAATTTACTAACATAATATATGACGAATTTTCATTTTCCATTAACACCTTAAAAGATACATATTGAAAAAATATAATGGTTGTTACATACTTTTAAATTTATATAATAACCCTACTTATGTTTTTGAACTAACTTATGTACACAATAATAAATAATGGAACAAAACTACATTGTGACGTTTGAAAACCTGCCTAAAAATCTAAATGATTATCACTAACCATTTATATAATGATTCAACCTCATACCATTTAACCAAATGATATAAATCATCATTTAAAACTATTCGTTTTGATTAATAATATATAATTTCAATTTTGGATTATTATATACATTCTACATAAACTTTTGTACTCATATTCATGTGAATTGATCATGCAAACTAAGAAAACTAACACCCCCAGATGATGATATTAAACTCTATATCTCATCATAAATCCCATAAAATATCATAATAAAACTATAATGAATAAAATTCATGTAGAAAAGGTTATTTATTTTGTAATTAATTAAATTAATTTGATTATATAAGATATTTAATAGAATAAATCTTGTGGACATAAGGGAAGGGGATTTTCAAACCCAAATCTCTTCCATCGAGTTTTCCCTATTTCACTCCATTTTTAGTATGAATATTCCATCTATTCTCCTTAAATATAATTTATTTATCTCTTAATTTTATTTTATTTTTATACATGTTTCCGTTATGAGTTTATTTCAAATGAAATAATTTTTCCGAAATAATTATTCTCTATAATTATAGAACTTTTACTTCTTGTGAGATTGTTTTATCCTCACTCAAGATTGATAATTCTTAAACAAATTATGTTATTACATATTTAATTTGGGAACCCAAATTTTTATTCAAGAAATTATTCATTATGATATGAAATCCATTCCATTCCATGGTTTATTTTATTTCCAATATTGATATATGCTCTATATGGCATGGAAGATTATGTAAATGATATGATGTGATTGGTGCGCCCAGAATTATATAGCACATGAAAATGTTATGATGGGATGGGTGTGACCAAAACTATATAGAGCTCCAATTTATTGGTTAATTTCTTGAATCTCATGAGATAAAGGTAAATATTTATGAACATGATGCCAGCTTTGTTCACAACTATGTGTGGTAGTCGACCACTAAGACGTGATGTTTCATTTTTATGAGTTTCCACATTCGAAGCCTCTATCTAATGATTCCTATAATGTTTATGATTATTATCCCATTCTTATGTTATTATTATAATGATTATTCTCATCCCCATTTTATATTGATTCATGTTCATATATACCATCTTTCCTGTCTTTTAGATCACCTATTTTCTTTGATGTATATCCTTATGTGATTACATGTACTATAGAGAACATGTGGTAATATAAGAATCCTGAGAAGAAGGAATTAAATATATTATTGTGTTTTATTTTGTAAAAGATATGTATGGTGCTAATTTTTCCAGTACACAAAACCTTTGGATCATAGACTTGTAATACTATTATGTTGTTTATCTTTGAAATAATGTAATAGTCATGTAAGAAAAAACAGCTTAACTATAGTTGGTATAAGATAAAAGATTAGTTAATATTGGAATAAGTATTATATAACCTTAGTGAAAACCATTAGTATGAGACTAACTATATATAAATACCTAAGAATCTTTATTCAGAAAAATTATAAACATAGGGATTGCACAACATATATTGTTACAGTTAATTGTACGAAGGAATAAATTACCTAGTCAAGACTTATTGAATAATGTTTTATTCTAACCTATTATTTTTTAGAAATGGTGGTAAATAGGAGAAACCAGGCCAAAAAATCATGAAAGGAACAATACAGTGATTTCCCAAAGGACATCACCAATTCCTTGGGAGGTGGAGTTTAAAATTTCTTGGCGATGATTACCTGAATTTATTAGGCTATAAAAAATAACTTGAATACTGTGGAACATACTCCTTCACCTAAGAGGGAGAAACTGTCTATTGATCCTTTTATATGGAAATTCCAACCGACATTTAGTGGATCTACTAATCCACTCATTGCGGAATAGTGGGTCAACTCAATGGAGAAGGTCTTTTCTAAGCATCAGTGTTCTGATATGGAAAAGGTGACTCTGTCCATTTATTATATAGATAGAGAGGCCATCCAATGGTGGGAGTTGATTAAGAACACTAACTCGAAGGAATAAATTGAAGAGATGGAGTGAGAAGACATTAAGATAATTATTATTAACAAATATCTCCCTCGAACACTTTGTGAAATGGTGGAGAGAGAATTCATTGAGATGAAGAAAAATGAGGGAGAGCCTATCACAACCTATGAAGAAAATTTCACAAGTATTTCATGGTACTATTCATGTTTTGTTATAAAATATGATATAAAAATGATAGATTATTTAGTGTTTTAAAACCACACCTTCTAAAAGATCCATCAATTTGAGACTTTTGGAGTTATGAATAAGTGGTTCGATGTTCGTTAAAAGTGGATATAAAGTGTCCAGAATGGTCTCATGGAATTGGTGATAAGAAAATAAAGATGGAGCTTCAATCAGGGGGGATCTAATGATAAATGTGGAAGTAAATATCAACCACCCACACTCCAAAAATGTGTTAAGAAGCATCATGGTAATTTCCTCAAAGGTATGGGGAAATGAAATAAGTTTAGGATAGAAGGACACCAAGCTCATTAATGTCGAAGATACATGATGAATAAAGAAAATTTTTTGAAGGAAAGTCACTACAATAGAAATTGTGTTTAGCGACGGTTTTTTAGCGTCAGTTTTGGAAACCGTCGCTAAACCTTTTTTAAAATGGTTTCGTGGCGGTTTATAATAAACTGTCGTGGAACATTTTTTTTAACACCACCGACCCTTCCCCCCACCCCAACCCTCTTCTCACCTCGCTTCCCCCACTTCCCCCGAACCCCAAATTACTCCACGACCCCAGCCCCCCGCGACATTGGTGACCCTACGACCTCAAAGATCCTGTAACCCCGGCGACCCTACGACCCCGGTGACCACACGACCCAGGCGAGCCTGAGCCCTAGCGACCCCACGACCCCACTTCCCCCGGTCCCCCATGACCTCGTCGAACTATGTATATTGATCCTTCACCTCTTTTTTATCCTTTTTTTTCTTCTCATTATTCATTTAGAGAATTATCCAACAGTCTTAATGGTCTATATGTTTATGAGTTTGTGATTATGTGTTTCCTTGATTAATTTGGAGTCCTTGGTTAAGTAATGTGATTTGGGGACTTAAATTAAGGTTTTAATTTTTAAACCCTTCAAAAACCTTTTTGTGTTTGTTGATGATGTAAGACCAAACCATGTGATACCCAAGGAATATGCCAAAACCTTTAGAATTGTTAAATAAATTAGTGAATAGTAAAACGAGGTAAATGTTAGAGGGAATGTGTTCTAAATTTTAATTGGGAATGTGGGTGTGGTTAAAGGGTAAAATGAATTGATTATAGGTAATTATTTTTGAATTTCCCAAGGGTCTCTTGAAATGGTTTGAAATGTGTGTTTGGGATTTTAATCTGGTTATGAATTTTATATGATGAAAATAATGTTTTAATGTTGGGTTTTATTATGAGATTTCAAATGATTATTTGAATTTGGGGTTTAAAAAATATCTTATAGAAACTCTAAATGGTTGGTTTGAATGGTTGATTTAGAAATGAAATCCTTGAGGAATTCTTTAGATTTAAAAGTGGAAAACCCATGTTTTACGTTTTGGATTCGAAATGATTTCAAATGAGTACTTGAATTGTGTTTATAACATTATTTGGTTTTAAAGGTTTTTTGGGACCATAATAATTAATTGGATATATTTTTTAGTGAGATATAAACCATGGGGATTTTTTTGTCATGTGAACATTGTTATTAAATGAACAAAATGATGAATGTTACTAGTTAACAAACCATGATAAGGGGGTGTATGGAATAATTGTATATGTGTAATGTGTCATGTATGTGAAAGATAAATGTGTTAAATTTTTATGGTTATAAATGGTAAATATGTTCAATGGTTGTGTTTTCTAGTTGATAGATTAGTTTGTGATAAAGAATCATGTTCACATGGATTAATAATGGGTGGGGTATTGGATTGAGGCTCCTCCACTGGGTTGATCAGACTGATACTCTAGGACCACCAAAGTATTTCATGGGTGAGGGAGTAATATTGAGGCTCTACGTCCCTAATTAGTGAAAGTGTAAATTCACTTAGATTGAGGCTATAGGGTGTGGTAATTCACATAGACATAGGCTCCAAGAGGAGGTAATGTAACTTTAATAACTAGTACTCGCATGTGCTATTGCATGGTGCATTCGATTACTAGTTTTTCATTAAATAAGAGATTAATATATATAGAATTTGAGAAGAAAATGTATTTTTGAATAAATTATAATTATAATGTAATGGTGTATGATAATGGAATCCTACCTCTGATAAAAAAATCACCAGATCCAAAACCAACAGGACTGACCCAACCTGACCTGCTGATAAAAAAATCACCTAATCCAAGATGAGGGCAGGCTTCTAGCCATCTTTATGTGGATATTTTCATAGATAAATATTTTTTCATGTTGCATTTACACAATGGTAAACGAATGGGATGTGTCAATTTCAACTCTTTATTAACCCAAAGCAATAAAAACTGAATGAGAAAATCACAAAATCCAAACCTTAAAACCATCTTACCCCGTCATCTTCAATGGATCTTCAAAAAAATGTAGTTGAGACTGAAGAGAAAATAAAATATATTTTTAAAATATAATAAAATGATAAATTTATACATGAAAAAGAATATTATAACTAAAATAAAATAGAATAAACTGATCTAGTAAAACATGAAGATGAAATTTCAGTTTTTTCTAGCATTTATCAATATACCTTCAAAATAGCTGGCCAACTGGTACCTGAAAATGGAAAATCATTTATGCTCAAAACAACTGCAACATGCATATAAAAATGGAATCAAAACAGAGGAAAATAATGAATGTGACTTGTTTTGACCTATAAATGTGATTTTTTGATTCAAACGAACATCAACTGTACCACAAATCTTCAGGGGTATACACCTGTATGAACATAAAACAATATATAAAAACAAAATCAGATTAGTAGAATCATATCAGTAAAATATATAAAAACCTGTTACCAATCGGGGGTGGCATACGGTGAGTTACTTTCAAATAAGGTATGCATACTCTTCATGATGTAATATACATTTTTATACATATAGGAATTCATATAATAGATATAAAAAAATGTTAAAATAGGAAGCATGTATTAATACCATACATTTATTAACATGTGACTGTGAATTCCACCCTTGTCAAGTGCAATGGGTCGCGCAGGACCTGGAAGCAATAATCTGTAGAGATAGTTATGTAATGTAAGTTGGAATGTTCGTCTGAAATTAATAAGAATGTTACCCGTACGGTAATCTAACCTGGCGCCAATATATACCAGAACTAAGATAAAAATGCTCGGAGGAAACTCGTGTAGTTTATAGCACTGATTGAGCATGGGAAATCCCAAGTGGTGGAGGCAGTGAAGGAAATGGAATGTCGGTGCGGATATGATGCAGTTTCCCAGGTGTCATTGGGAAAGATGAGATGGATAGTTACACACAGGGTGCTTGGTATGATGTAGTTGACTAGGTGTCTTTAGGTGGGATTATATATAAGGAATTGGAGCACTTCGACATATGAAATTGGAGTTTAGTTCAAATAGGGTTGGCCGATAAAAATTTTGGTGTATATATGTGTCTTCTAATATCCTTCATGTTATAACCCAGTGAGTTACACATAATTTTTGGTTCCCATTGATGATACTTAGTGTATCCCGTTTCCTACCTAGATTGAACCCATAGACCTTGGTGTTTTAATTTGGAACCATTTCATGGTGGATGTTTATATAGTTATTTAGTAATATATTGGTGCTTATTTATGTTCATTTCTTGTTTTTGTTAATTTTTTGTTTTAATGTTTACTATATAATGTGTTAAATCTACCCATTTTTTATATAGGAATTGTATATTTTTTACTAAAATCGAAAAATCATGTGATTTATGTATTTTAAAACTTCTATATGTGAATAATAAACTCTATAACTATATTTAAAATAAGTATTTTTGAATATTTTTTATAAAATGAATTATAAAATATTTCTAGTACTATTTATAACACACTTTTCATACACATTCATGTCTGTCTCTAACTTCTATCTTTTCATTCTAATTCCAAGATTTTGATTTCTAGTTATTTGTTTCCTCTTGTTCCATTAATGGACATTGGAATGTTGTGACTTTTTTGGGATCACATGGAGATGTTTTGAGTTGTGAATATGGTTGTGACTTTTTTTGGGAAATTTTATTGTGAGATAGTTCAACAAGGTTTATTTTGTATTTAAATTTTATTTGTATTTTCTTTCTCTATATATTATCCAAACTAGATTATTTTTCATTAATATGTATAGTCTTGGATGAAAGTAATCACTTTCATTGAATATTATGTTTCTTTAATCTTACACTATCATATATATAAATATCTTTCTCTATTTAGTAGTAACTATGTGTTTTAATTTTTTTTATTATTGTGTAGGAACATTGTGATATACATGGATAAAAGCTAGATCACATTACCGAGGAACACACCTCAGTATGTTAAGGGTTTGAATTAGTTTTTAGATTTTTCAATTTCTAATCGACTCGTTGAAGGGAGAATAAGATGCACATGACCTAAATGTAAATTTATAACATGGTTGAACAAAGATGAATTTTATGAACATTTAATACTGAAGTAATTCCCTGGTCAATATTTGTGTTGGGTTTGGCATGGAGAATCAAACGTTACAGAAAGATTGAGTACATATTTTAATCTATAGAATGAGGTCCCAAGTTCATCGACAATGGAAAATAAAATGTAAAACCTCATAAATGATGCATTCGGCACTGCAAGACACCACTATAAGCATCAAAACATATAAAAAACTATAATATGGTGCTACAAATTGCAATGTGACAAGTGATGTTTTTGAGATTCTAACCCAAGAAGATCAAGATCGTAACATATCATGGGATCCTCCTCTTGATTCTGTGGAGCCAAATGTAAGAGAAAACTTCACTAAGAAAAATGTGTTTCATGATTTAGTTGACGATAGCAATCAAGAGTTTTATAGTGGGTATTTCAAATATTCAAATCTTTCATTTCTGCTGACATTGTACCATATAAAATGTCTATGTGGAATTACAAATAAGGCAATGTCCATGATATAGGAATTGATTCATGATGCATTTCATGAAGGCAAAAATCCCAGAATCTTTTTATGATATGAAAAAAGTTGTTAACAAGCTTGGTCTGAATTATACAAAAATACATGTGCATCCCAATGATTGTATGCTTTATTGGGGAGAGGATTCAAGTAGACAGAATTTCAAGAAATTTTCATCTTCTAGTTGGCAGAAAAATGGTGATTTTGGAAGTCTGAATGAACATAATTTCATGGAGAAGAAGAAAAGGAACACAACTGTAAAGTTTTTGCATTACTTTCCCTTAAAGCCTCGATTGAAAAGATTATTCATGTCATCGAAAACCGCCAAACACATAAAGTGTAATTCTGTATATAAAAACAATGATGGGTTAATGAGGCATCCACAAGATTCCCAATCATGGAAGACATTTGATTCATTAAATCTAGATTTATTAGATGATCCTAGGAATGTTCGATTGGGAATGGCTGCTGATGGATTCACCCCATTTGGGACTTTGAGTTCCAATTATAGCATTTGGCCAGTTGTTTTTCATCCCTTATAATATGCGTTCATGGATGTGTATTCAACAAACATCTTTTATCATTTTGATGATTATTCCAGGAAAACAAATTTCTCGAAATGATATTGATGTATACTTGCAGCCTTTGATTGGAAAATTGTAGGAGTTATGGAGCAATGGTGTTGAGACATTTGATGCTTCTTCTAAATCAATGTTCAAAATGCATGCTGCTTTAATGTAGACCATTAGTGACTTCCCTGGGCTTGGGAATTTATCTTGTTGGAACACATACATGGGTTTGGCTTGTCCCATCTGTAACTTTGATTTTGAGCCCAAAAGGCTTCCTCACAGTAGAAAATGGTGCTTCTTGTGTCATCGAAGATTTCTCGATGCATCTCGTAGATTTCAAATGAACAGATCAAAATTTAATGGTTCCATTGATCATAGACCACCTCCAAAGTTGTTAACTGGTTCAAAAAATATTGACACAACTTGGAAATGTTGAAATAGAATTTGGGAAGGTTCATCATTTGAATGATAGTGGAAAAGAGGTCTGAAGTGCATCTTCAGGTGAAATCAGAACACAATAATGGAAGAAAAAATAATATTCTTCAAACTCTCGTATTGGAAATTTAATTTTTTGTGGCACAATCTTGATGTGATGCATATTGAGAATAATGTCTATGATAATTTGATTTTCACATTACTCAATGAGCATGGAAAGTTGAAGGATCACCTCAATGCTCACAAATACTTACAAGTAATGACCATAATATGTGATCTCTAGCCAGATGAGAATGAAAAGTATGCTCCGGCCATTTTTACAATGAAAAATAAGAATAAAGATATTTTCCATAGAATTTTAAAGAATGTGAAGGTATCTGATGGGTATTCGAGTAACATCTCGTGGTGTGTTGACTTGAATAGTCATAAGTTACATGGATTGAAAAGTCACGATTCACATATTTTGTTACAATAGTTACTACCATTGACATTGCGTACAATATTACTTTAAAAATTTACTGCTTTTGTACTCCAATTATGCACATTTTTAAGGCAATTTTTATGAGAAATATCTACATCCATTTAATCTTGACAACCTCCAGAAGAGGTTTGTATTAACCTTTTGTGCAATGGATATGATCATTCCTCCATCATTTTTTACTGTCATGATGTATTTAGCTGTGCATTTGGTTGAAGAATCTAAATTAGGAGGCCTCGTTCATTATCAATGGATGTATCCAATTGATAGGTATTTTATTTATATGTTTTTCATTTAGGTAAAAAAAATTTGTATTTAAATAAATGCATAATATTATTATTTTATTTCACAGATATCATGGGAATTTGAAATCATACGTGAGAAATAAAGCTCAACCAGAAGGCTCTATTGTAGAAGGATATTTGGCTAAGGAGTGTCTTACCTTTTGTTCCAGATATTTGGATGATATTGAGAAAATATTTAATTGACTCGGACATGTTGAAGACACATAAACTCAATCTCAAATGCATCAGAAATCAAAAATATTTCCTGTTATTAGCCGATCAGTTGAGAGGACCTCAAATGTGACACTGACATTATTTGAATTATTACAGGCACATAGATATGTGCTGCTGAATAGTGAAATTGAAAATCCATTTATTGAAGAGTTTAGGATACAAAAAAAGAGATGAATGAGAGGCCGAACACGAAATGAGAAAGATATAACAAAAGCTGTGAATAAAGAGCTTGTAGAATGGTTTGCATGACGTGTATGTTCATAAATATTTCAATGAATATTAATACTAGTTTGACACATAAATTGTGTAAATATATTAAATTATATTTCTTTTTTCAGATCATGTATACTAATACTCGAGAAAACTTATTAGAAGATTTGAAGTTTCTTGCTAGAGGTCCTATAAAACAAGTTAGAAAGTTCGACGCTTATAATGTGAATGGCTTTAGATTTTGTACAATTGATCAAGAAGTGGGTTTGAAATCACATAATAGAGGTATATTTACATTTTCTAAAGTGGGATACTATAGAAATATTCATGATATTATTGAATTAAACTACCATGGACATTTTTCTATTGTTTTATTCAAATAAAAATCAGTTGATATTATCAGAGGTGGTATACATCATTCCAGTTAGGCCTATGTTTGAATTGGTAGTCGAGATTTTGGATGACTAGGAGTTAAACCCATTGTTGATGTGTTAAATAAATTCTCGATGCCTAATATTATAATATTTAATTATTCAATATCATCATCCAATAAGGTAAACCATTCTGGAGTTGGTATCATATGACACCATGAATCACAAAAACATGTGGATTTATAACTCTTTATTAGGAACTATTTTCTATGAAACCAATAGAAAATGATTTTCATTTTCCATAACACAAACATAACTTTTTTTTGAATTTGAGCCTAATATGATTCATGTTATATTAATCCTAATTTCCTAAATTTTTTCATTAATATATAAACAATTACACATCATTCCATGAATAAAACTTTAGAAAACAATAATATCTCAGAGCTAGCGTATCACCCAAGGTGAAATAACATCCAATTATAACATCAAACAATAAGAACAACAATCCCACACTGAGAACCTGGGTTTTCGCCCATATATTGGTTATATAATCCCACAAAAAAACACATTACCAAGGACTGAAACACCTTAATATCATATAAAACTTTCAAAAAAATATTCAATAGAAAATAAAATGGCTTTGATACCACATTGTGATGCCATTACCTATGTTCCACTAAACTGGTTCCCCAAACCAATGTGCCACACGGCCATAGGAATGCGTCCTCATATACAAGAGGCTTCCTACTAGTATTGAGGGTCCAATGAGGTATATGGGGATAATATACCATCTTTACCAGTGTAAAACAAAAGTATAAATGGTTTTTACATTTTTATTAACAACAATGGTAATTCATTAATCATTTCAAATTCATATATTGTGGTGCAATAATCAGTTCACTCATATCATACACATAGGCTTTGGTGCATAGAAATCCATTTCAATACACTATCCAAGCATATGAAACTCCATATACATCATTTCATGTCCATTATGTCTAATTTCATGTCTAGCCATCCCACATCAAAGATAAGGAATTCCTTGTAAATAAATTCTTACCCATGGGTGGGATCTACTATATCCCTCATCATTTACTAATCCATCAATACGCATTCCACAAGGTCAAACACACTTGAACTTTTTAAAAAATTACAATATCAAGGGTAAACCTATTTCATTTCACCAATATTCACATAGTTTATCACTTTCACGACACTTAATGTAATTCCATAACAATTCTATTTTAATATTCATTTATAACAAAAACCATTGTACATATTTTCAATTCCATCTTATAACATGGATTTTCTCACATTTTCCATTCATTATTTAACCCCTTAGTTATCTCACAATCCATTTAACCAAAAAAGTTATGATAAACCACTTATTCCATTTTGACATGCTAAAAATATCTATAATTTTTTTAATCTCATAAACCCTTCAATTTAACATTTAATAACTAAATTCACATGTTCAAGGGATTGGAACACCCTATGGGTGGCCATAAACCCAATCCACATTTCATCAATATATCCAAAAACATCCTTGAATGGTCCAACACATCATTGAGTGGATGTTATTTTATGATATTGTGTCTGGTTTGATTTGTTTTTCTTGCCAGTGGTACAGTGGAAGCATAAAATTTATATTTTTTTTCTGGTCAGCTTTTCGCGGTGGTTTTAACCACACCTAATAGTATACAGGTAAGAAAATAGTGGCGGTTAAAACCACCGCTAAACGTAAGTATTTTTACGTTTCGCGGTGGTTTTAACCGCAGCTACAGAGTCGCATCACCCTCATGCATTCTGCGGCGGTTCTCTTGACTTTAGTGGTGGTTTTATGGCCACTGGATTTTATTTTATTAGTGAAGGTTATATCCACCGCTAATAAAAAAATCTCAGGCTCTTAAAAACCGCCGCTAAAGTGACAAGAACCGTCATGAAATGAGGCAGTTATGACGCTTTTCTTAAATTGTCATTAAATGTAAAATCCACCACTAATAGTTTGTCGACGCCAAATTTAATTGCGTTTTCTGTAAACCGATTCCAACTCATGTAGTAGTGGTTTAAACTACCACTAAACGCAAACATAACTGCCACTAAAGGGTGGATTTCTTATAGTGAGTAGAGCACCACCCATGGTTCAATGGTTCAACTGTAGGGAGCAAGGGAACTATGAAAGAAAGTGCAATAAACTGGGAGTCCTCAAGGGTAATCCTAGTCATTATCCACTAAATACAAAGGTTAAAGGGAAGTTTTTCTTATCAATACTACTGAGGTGGATCCCAATAATGATGTGGGGATAGGTATGTTAGTTATTCATTCGATAATAGAAAATATACTAATAGATTCTGGTTCTACGCATTCTTTCATATGTTGTAAGTTTAGTAGAACTATTCAAACACCATCTCTAAATATAGAGGTTGAGTTATCTATGAGAATTGAAAATGTTAAAATTATTTCATCCAAAGTATATAACTCTTCCTTGGTTAATTTTGGTGGAATAATCCTCCTTGAAAATCTGGTCTTACTTAATTTGGTAGAGTTTTATGCTATTTTGGGCATGGATTGGATATCTTTATAAAAATCCAACATTGACTGTCAGGAAAGGGATATCACTCTTCGCATCTTAAAGCATCCTATGATTTCATAAAAGAGTAAGGAGAATGATTAATCTTCTTAAGATCTACCATATCAACTGTTGGTATTATTGCCTTATGATCAAGCATATCTGGCTCAAATTATTGAGACAAAAGAGTGAATCATTATCGAAGAAAAGCCCATTTTGAGGGACTACACCAATGTGTTACCTGGGGAATTACATGTTCTACCTCCTAATAAAGAGGTTGAGTTCTCAATTGAACTTATTCTTGGGTATCTGTCATTATCAAAGACACGTTATAGAATGACCATCATTAATTTGGATGAATAGAAGATGTAGTTACAATAGAATCTAGAAAAGGGTTATATACACTCGAGTTCCACACCATGGGGTTCCCCAATTCTCTTCATCAAGAAGGATGGATCACTGTGCCACTATATTGATTATCATCGGCTCTAAAAAATAATGATAAAGAACAAGTATCAATTTCTATGGATAGATGACTTGTTTAATCAACTCTATGGGTCCATGTATATCACTAAGGTGGACCTTTAGCCACGATATCACCAATTAATGGTGAGGAATGAAGATATTCCTAAGACTGCCTTTATAATGAGGCCTGAACACTATATGTTCATACTGATTCCACTAACACTCTCTAATCCTCCATCAATATTCATGGACTTAATGAATAGAGTGTTTAGATATTACCTTAACAATGTTGTGGTAATATTTATTGATGATATTCTGATATACTTCAAGTAAAAGGAGAAACATGGGGAGAATTTGAATAATGTGATAAATACTTTGTGAATGGTCAAAATGTATGAAAAGTATAAGAAATGTGAGTTTTATAAGAAGGAAGTATCATTATTGGGGAATTTTATCACCAGAATAGAAATATATATAGACCCTTCTAAGATATTTGAAATAGAATAGTGGTCCATGCCAACATCTTTAATAGAGATTCATATTTTCCTTGTTCTATCTGGGTTTTACCAGCAATTTGTGAAGAACTTATCATGATTTTGAACCCCCCTAACCAAGCTGATTCGGATGGGAGAAAATTTTGTATGGACCATTGAATGTGAAGACTACCTCAAAGAGTTAAATAAGAGGCACATCACCACGCCAATACTCAAACTTACAATAAGTGGGTAACTCTTTGTAGTATATATAGATTATATAAAGAAGTTATTAGGGTATGTACTGATGAAAATTGATAAATTGATAGCCTATTCCTCAAGTAAGTTGAAAATTCATGAGCACACTGATCCTACAAATTATTTGGGGTTGGAAGTTGTGACCTCTATGTTGAAAATTTGGTGGCATTATCTATATAAGGAGAAGTGTAAAATATATTTTGATGATAAGGCCCTCAAATATATTCTCACACAAAATGAGCATAATATATTCATGAAAATATGGTTTTGAGCACATCTAGGATTATGAATCCTCAATACACTACCATCCCGATAAGGAAAATAAAGTGGCGGATTCCTTAAGTAGAAAGGATCCTACAACATTATCAATTATTAGAATTGAGAAGGATCTGATCTTCTTAGAATTGAAAAGGATTGGTAATAGAATCATTAAGGAGGAAACAACATCAATTCTTTATCAAATGATTTCTAAACAATCCCTCATAGAGAAAATAAAGGATGCTCAATTAAATTATGTGGAAATTTAGAAGGGGGAATCAATGAGAAAGGATAAATCCTTAGAGTTTAAATTTGGTGAGAATGAATTTTTTAGATTTATGTCACAATTATGTGTATCATCTGATCTAGAGACCAAGAAGGAGATTTTGAATGAAGTGCATATCTAGGCCTTCTCTTTTCACCCAAGGAGCATAAAGATGAATCGAGATAACCAAGAATATTATTGGTTGGACAATATAAAGAAGGAGAACATTGATTATGCATCAAAGTGCCTGGTATTATAATATGTTAAGGCTGAAAGAAAAATTTATAATGGGTTAATGTAACAATTACCCATACCATCATGGAAAATAGAAAACATCACTATAGACATTGTCACTGTACTTTCGAATTCTTCCTGATAAAAAAAATCGTTATGGGTTATTATGGATCATCTTTAAAAGTCCACTCATATTATTGAAATTCAAGAGGACTTACCAATGGATAAAATTTCATGGATATACATTATAGAAGTGGTAAGGATGTATGGAGTACCACTATTTATTTATCCGATAAAAATATGAGATTCACCTCTATGTTCTCAAAAAGTCTCTAACATTATCTAAACATTTATATGAACATAATTATGGATTATCATCCTCAGAATATGTCTCAAAATAATAAAACTATTTAGAAAATAGATGACATGTTGAGGGAATGTTCTATGGACTTCAAATGAGGATAGGACCAATATCTTCCTCTTATCGAGTTCTCTTACAACAAATGTTTCCACTCAAACATCAAAATTGCTCCACAAGAAGACCATTATTGGAAATGGTGCAGAATGCCGTTGTTCTGGGTTGAAGTCTGTGAACCTGATCTTCTAGGACCAAAAATGGGTGAAGAAATGGTGGAAAAGGTGAACACCATTCAGTAACACATCAAGGTTGCCCAATTTTGGAAAATGATCTACATTTATAATGATCAACGAGACCTTGAATTTGTCTTTGGAGACATGGTATTCCTCCACATATCACCACAGAAGAGTATCATGAGATATGAGAAGAAATAAAATAAGAGTTTCATGTGCATTATCCCCTTCGAGATTCTCGATCGAGTATGAGTTGTGGCCTATCAACTGGAACTTCCATCAACCACGTATCAAGTAAATGATGTATTTCATGTATACATCTACATGAAGTACATATCAGATCTCACACATGTACTGAATCAATAGGTGGTATAGTTGGTAGATGATTGTTCTTATGAGGAGAATCTAGTGAAGATCTTGGAAATAGAGATAAATTTCAATGAAACAAGACTAGTCACCTAGTTAAAGTACAATGGTGGAACCATATGTAATAAGATGAAACATGGGAACTAGAGTAAGTGATAAAGGATAATTACCATCACTTTTTTTCACCATATTATGTAAAATGAAAATTCGAGGGTGAAATTTCATATGGGGGAAAAATATAATGACCCAAAATTTTATTAATGGATAATCCCTTCATATAATAATGTCATATGGTATAAATCACATAAAATAACTTAGTGAAAACAATAAAAACATTATAAGTGAAAAATTAATAATATAACAGTTATTTATAAAAGTTGTGGATCATATACCAAAGGAAGAGTAACATGAACTTTGGACAAGTAATATGACCCTTATGAGTAGTAAACCAACCAATAGATTAGTAACCTATCTCATGAAATTATAAATATAATTTAATCATCTTATAAATGGTTACATGATATGATTATATCATAGTATAAGTAAATATTTTTTTTAGGAATTATTAATTAAATGTTGGTATTTTTGTAAGTTGTAAATATTTAATAACAATTTTATAATTAAAATAACGATTTAAAAGAAAATTTATTTTCATAAAATTTATTTATAAAATAATATTTTATTTTCTTATGATTATAAGATAATTTTATGATACCTTAATTAAAATTTTAAAATGTTAAAAAATCATTTTTAATTTTAAAATCGGTATTTTCCAATTAAATGATAATTTTAATTAAAAATTTAATTTCTCATATATATAAAATTATTTTCATAAAATGGGTTTCATTTTTGAATTCTAAATATCAAAAAAATTGTTTGGGTGAATTTTTTGGATTTTTCTGAATTACTAGAATTTTGTGAATAGTAAAATATGGTAATTTAGAGTATAAATACGTTATAAGTTAAATGCACTATTTTTTTATTCATCACCAATGTACACAGAATTATCTCAAACTCCCCTTCATTATTGTGGAATATTTTGTGATAATGATAAATATATTCATATTCTTGAGCCAAAATAATAAACTAATGAATAAAATAATGGGTAAACACCTCTCTCCTCCCATATAAATACCACCCCTCACCACTTATTCTGTACACACCTTAAAAAATTTTAGACATAACTAAATTATACCAAAATATCATACCAATACCCATCCCCCATTTCTGTGATCCCTTGGTCTCACCAAATGACCAAAACCATTTCCCTAAGGAGGTTCTCGAGGAGAAGAAATTCCATAGGTAAAATCCTATTTCTTTTCCTTTTAATTTCTTTTCCGTTTCTTATTATCTCCCACCTCCTCCATCCAAATGTATATGAAAACTCCAATTTCTTTTATATACTAGAATCTATCATGTTAATGCAATATATATCATTCATATACTTTATCTGTCTCTCTCAATTTTATTCTAAAAATGAAATCATCACCCATGATGTGTCAATTTACAAACATCGTGGACGATGCATTTTAATTTTCATTTAACCCTATCAAGGTTGTTCATAAAAACAAATATAATGGTTTTTAAATACGGTAAAATTTATTAAATGACCCTTTTTATTTTCTGGTACTACCTTATATATACAATAATAAATAATGGAACAAAACTAGTTTGTGTTGTTCGAAAAACCACCAAACAAATATAAATAATTATCACTAACCTTTTGTCTAATGATTAATCCTTTTAACATTTAAACAAATAATATATATAACTATATAAACTAATGAATTTTCATTAATAAGATATAATTTCAATTATATAGAATTATATCCATTCTATATTAACTTCTATACTCATAATCAAGTGAACTGGTCAGGAAAACCAAGAAGAAAAACAGTCCTGAACGATAAGATTAAACTCTATAACTCATATAAAAACCCTTAAATGGTCTTAATAAAACTATAATTAATAAAATTAATATATTAATGGTTATTTATTTTTTAATTATTGAATTTAGTTTTATTATCATGGTTATTAAAAAAATAAATCATTCAAACATAATGTATGGGGGTTTTCAAAACAAACTCTCTTTTTTCAGGTTTTCCCTCTTTCACTGCATTTTTAATATGAATGTTCCATTGATTTTACTTAAATATAATTTATTTATCCTTACTTTCTATTTTCTTTATATACATGTTTCCTATATGATTTTTTGAAAATGCAATGATTTTTCTGAAAGAACTCTTCTATTATAAAAACAAAAATTCTATTTCTCGTGAGATTGTTTATTCTTAACTAATGATTTATGATTCTTATACCAATTATGTTTTTCCATATATATTTTGGGAACCTAAAATTTTATTCAAGAAATAATTATTTATAATATTAAACTCATTCCTTTCCAGGGATTATTTTCTGTCCAAGATTGATATATGTTCTATGTGGAATGTATGCTTATTTAAATGTAATGATGTTATGGGGGCACTCGGAATTATATAGTGCATGAAAATGTTATGATTTGATAGGTGAACCTAGAATTATATTGCACTCAAATTCATTGTTTAGTGTGATAAATCTCATGAGACAAAGTGAAATATGTGTGATCATGATGCAATATTTGTTCACAACTATGTTTGGTAGTTGAGCACTAAGACATGATGTTTCGTTTTTATGAATTGCCACATTCCATGCCTCTATATAATTATTCATCTTGTGATAATTATGATTATACCATTATTATGTTATTAATATGATGATTAGTTTCACCCTATGTTATATTGATTCATGTTCTTACTTATCCTCTTACTGGAATTATAGTTCACCCCTTTTCTTTGATGTATACCCTCAGGTGATTACTTGAACTAAGTAGAACATTAGGGATAATAAGAATCTAGAGAATAATGAATTAAATAAATTATTATGTTTTGTTTTTTAAAATTTATGTACATGCCTAATATTCCTAGGACACTAATCCTTTGGATCCTGGATTTGTAATATTATTATGTTGTTTGTATTTAAAATGGTGTAATATTTGTGTATATAAAAGTAGGGTCACTATAAAATGGATTGTAAATAACCCTTAAACATCATACTAGAAAAATTAATATGTAATTACTAACAAAAAAATTTATTTTTACATAAATCTACTAAAATATATATGGACTTTAGACTATAACAAAATGATTACAGAGAAGCACTTTGGATTCAAAGGAATATAATTTCACCACCACATTAATCTAAGAACAAAACTAGATTTAACATAATATTAGTTATTGGTTTGTTTTTTATAAATTGTATGAAACTAAAAAATGGAAAAAATGAATTACCTTGAAATCATCAAAGAAAACAATCCACACCAACCAAACCAAATAAACATTGAATGATCGAAAAAGATTCAAGGTCCTAATACCGGCTTGTAATGTATAGGGAAATTTTAAAAAAGAAAGAGTTGATTAATAATATTATAGTAGAGAATATAGGATTACCTTTGTGAGTAATACCCCTTATTATAGATTCTAGGGTTTTGGTAATTTATCAATGAGAAGGGGTGACAAATAAGTGATATACTTTTATTTTAACAATTACTCTTAAGAAACTAGCCTCTATTATTGATTTAAGCTTTGGATCACTCACTTACCAATTTACATTTAGTTTTTTTACAATCCTTAAAATATGTATGAAAAAATTGAGTGGTATATATATTTATAAATGAAACGGGGTGATTGGTTTCAATATTTATCAATTCATACATATGTAATGAAAAATGGTGGTGTCTATATTTTCATAATCATATTAAATTTGGGAGACCTCCTAGATACACCAATATCTAACCTCCAACATAATATAGATTGATAATAAAATAATGTAAAGAACTTTTCACTAACATTATCCAACTCAAATGATATCCATCATGACCCCACTCCTTTATGTTTGGCCTAATAGGAAGCTAAGAACTACTAAAATTCAGTCCTCAGACAAAATGAATTTTCGATTTCATGGATTAATTAAAGTCTATATTTGAACATTAAAAATGAAATGGTTGTATTAGTATTAGTATCTGTAAGACCATCAAGATAAGCCTTCTCATAGTCAAACCAATCAAGTATCCCCTTATAGGCATCTGTCTGTTGCTTCTGTTTTTTCATCTTTAGAAAGAAAACTATGAAAAAAATCAGTTCTTTTCCAACTCCACATCCTGGGAACATTTAGATTTAAGGATACAACTATCATACTCATGATTTTCATCTCCTGAATAGTTATTATTTCATTTTTTTTCTAATACTCATCCCCCATAAGTTCTATACATTTACTTTTGTAGCATGAACACTTTGAATAGTAGTCATCCCATAACTCATATCAATGAACATTGTGGATGAATTTGGAGGATAACACTTACCACTAGTGGAGTATTTATTTCTCAAATTCAATTACCCATTTCCTTCAAAGCATGTTGAAATTATTTGAAACATAAAAATGTTGTGTTCCCCTTATTTGAATGGTCACTATTTTTATATTTATTTATTTTGTTAAATAATAATATTATCAAATCAAATATTATGGATATGAATTAAAATTTGATGGTTGAAAATCGTATGACAAAAGTGTATAAAGATATGGTGAAAGAGTTATTCATGTTTACAGAAGATCATGTATATGACCCTACTCAAATGCTTTTATTATGTTTATGCTATTCTTATTCATGAACAATTAGTCTAGTGGAGTTGGAAGAACACTTGATCTATCACAAAATAGAGCAATGTTATAAATTTTGTACTAAAAATGATGAAAAAGTGGATGTTTCTAGTAATTGGGATAACACTATGTTTTATGGATCATGTGATATGATTAGAAGTTTTTACAATGAATAATATTGTACCAAGGATGTGATTATTGGTGTGAATAATGATTACTATCATATTAAAGAAATTAAAATGATATATGAAGGTGAACTTTATGATTGTCCAAAAAATTTTGAGAAGTTAATGATTTGTGAAAATACACCATTATATTTTAGTTTCCCAAAAAAAATACACTATCATCCATACTGATCCTGTGTAATTTAAAAGGTGAAAACAGATGGTGTGATGTAACTTTTACTGAACTAATTCCTCTCTTGAATGATATGCTCAAAATTTTAATAATCACCCTAGATAAACATATGATGATAAAAGAATTATATGTTCAATGGGTATGATCTCTAAAAGAATATATGTTTATCCAAATGATTGTATACTATTTCTAAAGTACCACAAATTACTTAAATAATTACACAAGTGTGGTGAATCTTAATATAAGAAAAATTATTTGGGTCCTATGAAATTTTTATGATAATTTCCAATCATTCCAGGGTTTAGATGCCTATATAAAACTAAGGGGACCTTAAGTCAATTTTTTTAAAACATAGATATAATTAATGGATAAGGGAAATTTTATGACCAAGAAGACTCTCCTCAGAAGAAGATAATTGATCATGTGTATCCTGAATTTAAAAACAAGCTGAAAAAACATCATCTTCTTCTATATATATATGGAGTGAGTAATTTTTCTTTTTAAATAGATGCACATAGTACATGTCTGGTTATGTTGGTAATTTTTAAATTCCCATCATGGTTATGCAAGAAATGAAAATAAATTATGTTATCATTGATTATATTAGGGCCAAAACAAAGGGATGATGGAATTTATGTTCAATTGGATTCATTGATATATGATTTGAAATTATTATGGGATTTAGTTGTTATGTTATATGATGGTCACATAAATGAATATTTCATGTTGAGATCTATATTGTATGGGATGATGAATGACTTTCCTGCTAATGTAATTTTTTCTTTATATAGAATTAATGGAACTAAAGTCTATCCCATTTTCAAGAAGGTAAAAAAATCTATTAGATTGAAACATTCATTTAATTATGTGTTTTTATTATATCATAGATCTATACGCTGGTGGAAAAAGTGTTGAAATTAGACGACATCATTCAATTAGAGTTTACAAGAATTTAAAAAAAATTCTTCATTAATAGGTGATCAACTATTTGGTAATGTAAAATATATAGACACTAATTTTGGTAAACCATTTTCAAAATCCTTATGAAAACCGAATGAAAATAAATATCATTTTTTTTTGAATTACCATATAGTAATTTATTCTATGTTATGAATTTTTTTAATGTTATTCATTTTGAAAAAAAATGTATGTGATAATTTCATTGAAACATATCTAAATTCACTAGATAAAACTAATGATGAAATTAATTGTATGTTGTACATTGTTGACATGGGAATACGGGAAAGGTTTTCACTAGTGAAGAGTGAAAAACGTTCTTTTCTTCCTTTATCTAGTTACACTCATTATAGGTAAGAGAGATATCCATTTTGGAACATCTTGAATGATGTAAAGGTTCTAAAGGATTTTTCATTTAATATCATGAATATCATGACTATGACTAATTTTAAGTTAAAGAATATGAAATCACATGACTTTCATGTTTTTATGTATGATCTAATTTTTATAGAGTTAAATTTAATTTTTAACAATAACTTCCAGCACACATTAACAAATATCTATTTCCTTTTCAAATTAATATACAACAATATTCATATTTCTAGAGAAAATATCAAAATATGCGAAAGGAAATTATCATCATATTATGGGAATTGTAAATGTTCTTACCATCATAATTCTTTGATATGATGGTTCTCTAGATGGTTTAATTTGTAAGAGAGTTTGGACTATGTGGTCTAACACATTTTAGATGGATGTATTACATTGAATGGTATATGAATATTTTGAAAGGGTATATCGAAAATAGAATATTTCCAGAAGGTTTTATTGTGGAGAAATATATAGTTGATAAAACCATTGAATTCTGTACCGACTACCTGACCAATCTAAAAAACATTTTCTACCAAAATCTCACTACACTAGTTGGCTTATGGATAAAGTAATTTCTAGAAGAGATTAAGTCACAATCACTATTACTTATTAGGACTAGGTACAACGTTACATTTTTAATAATATTTTATAGGTTTCCCCAAATGTGGAAACCCATAAAAACTATTATGAATTTTAATCCATCAAGGGATGAAATATGGCAATCAAATACAAATAATAAATTGTTTTTAGGATGGTTTTAAGACCATATTATTAAGGATTCTTCTGAAAATCTTGATTCATTTTCATAAAAAAACTTTTTTGGCTAGAAAAAGGAACAAGTGTTCGTGTATTATCTTATAATTTTTATCTAATTAATGGTTATACAGTCTATATGAATGAACATGATGAATAAAGTACCATGAAAAATAGTGGAGTTACACTTGTGGCTGAAACAATCAATGTATATGGTACCATGGACAGAAATACAATTTATGGGAATATGCAATACTTTGGCATCATAAAAAATATGGGAGTTTGAATATATGACATTCTTAGTGATGATTTTCAATGAAAGTGTATTGATAGCAGGAGTGGTGTTAAAATAGATTAATTGGAAATTGGGAAAGTGGTTTTTAGTATGGAAGGGTACAAATGATAACTATTTATAATAAAATTTCATGAAGTACAAGTATTTTAGGTTCCATATCCTATAAAAACAATTTGTCAAATTTTCTATAATCATTCAAAACCACTAATGTTTCAGATGATATTTCCACTAAGAATGACACTGTTATTGGGACGTTGGAAGAATTTCGCAGTAGTCCCAATGTGGATGGGGTATTTTATGTCATATGATACCACAATAAAGTGGTTTGGAAACTTTATAGAGGGTTAAAATCCATTCAACCATTAAAAAAGGTAGTTAAATAATCATGTTATAGTTTTTTGTAATATATATTGTGTTAAATCATATTATTATACATTCCATGTTTCATTTATGTAATCTAAATTTAATGTTCAACCACTTTTATAGATAATGACTTATGTATGTGTTAATGCTCTTAATCCTAAGTAATAACTAGTTTCTAAACCTATTAGTGCTCCCGATGTAGAGAAACAACAACCTTCTGCACATGTTCATGCTACCAATCTAGAGGAACAACCTATTGATAATGTGGACCCTAAGAAAATGGAAGATGATGAACTACCGGTGTCCCATAATAAAAAAGAGTATTGTGGCCTGATGATGTTAGAAATAATTATTATGGAGAGAAGAAAAGGAATTAAATTTGAGGATGGAAATAATGAATCTGGATAGGTTGTTAACCCCAACAAGTCTATGTTATGCAGTTTCATTAGGATCACCTCTCGGTACACTGCAACAAAAATTGTGTTTAGCGGCAGTTTTTTAGCGGCGGTTTTTGAAACCGTCTCTAAACCTTTTTTAAAATGGTTTGGAGGTGGATTATAATAAACTGACGTGAAACATTTTTTTTAACAACACCAACCCTTCCCCCCACCTCGTCCCTCTTCTCACCCTGCTTCCCCCACTTCCCACAGCCCCCAGCTTCCTCCGCGACACTGGCCCCCTGCGACCTCGGAAACCCCGTAACCCCGGCGACCCCATGACCCCGGTGACCACGTGACCCCGGTGACCTCGCTTCCCCCCGGCCCCCCGTGACCCTGGAGACCTAGGTATATTGATCCCTCGCCTCTTTTTTATCCTTTATTTCTTCTCATTATTCATCTAAATAATTCTCCAGCAGTCTTAATGGTCTATATGTTTATGAGTCTGTGATTATGTGTTTCCTTGTTTCATTTGGAGTCCTTGGTTAAGTAATGTGATTTGGGGAATTAAATTGAGGTTTTAATTTTTAAACCCTTGACAAACATTTTTGTGTTTGTTGATGATGTAAGACCAAACCTAGTGATACCCATAGAATATTCCAAAACCTTGAGAATGGTGAAATAAATTGGGGAACAGTAAAACGGGGTAAATGTTAGAGCGAATGTGTTCAAAATTTTAATTGTGAATGTGGGTGTGGTTAAAGGGTAAAATGAAATGATTATATGTAATTATTTTTTAAATTCCCAAGGGTCTCTCTAAATTGTTTGAAATATGTGTTTGGGATGTTAATCTAGTTATGAGTTTTATATGATGAAAATGATTCTTTAAAGGTAGGTTTTATTATGATAATTCAAATGATTATTTGAATTTGGGGTTTAAAAAATATCTTATGAAAACTCTAAATGGTTGGTTTGAATGGTTGATTTATAAATGAAACCCATGAGGAATTTTTTAGTTTTAAAAGTGGAATACCCATGTTTTATGTCATGTATACGAAATGATTTCAAATGAGTACTTGAATTGCTTTTATAACATTATTTTGTTTTAAAGGTTTTTTGGGACCATTATAATTAATTGGATATATTTTTTAGTGATATATAACCCATGGGGATTTTGTTGTCATGTGAACATTGTTATAAATGAACTAAATGATGAATGTTAATAGTTAACAAACCATGATAAGGGGTTGAATGGAATAATGGTATATGTGTAATGGGTTTTGTATGTGAAAGATAAATGTGTTAAATGTTTATGGTTATAAATGGTAAATATGTTCAATGGTTGTGTTTTTTAGTTGATAGATTAGTTAGTGATAAATAAGCATGTTCACATGGATTAATAGTGGGTGGGGTATTAGATCAAGGCTCCTCCAATGGGTTGATCAGACTGATACTCTAGGACCACCAAATTATTTCATGGGGTAGAGAGCAATACTGAGGCTCTACGTCCTTAATTAATGAAAGTGTAAATTCACTTAGATTGTGGCTATAGGGTGAGGTAATTCACATAGACATAGGCTACATGAGGAGGTAATGTAACTGTAATAACTTGTACTCTCCCATGTTATTGCACAGCGCATTCGATTATTGGATTTTTTTAAATAAGAGATTAATATTTATAAAATTTGAGAAGAAAATGTATTGTTGAATAACATATAATTAAAATGTAATAGTGTATGAAAATGGAATCATACCTCTAATAAAAAAATCACTGAATGCAAAACCAACATGACTAACCCAACTCGACTTGCGGATAAACAAATCACCAGATCCAAGATGAGGGAAGGCTTCTAGCCATCCGTCTGTAGATATTTTCATAGATAAATATTTTGTCTTGTTGCATTTACATAGTGGTAAACGAATGGGATGTATCAATTTCAACTGCTTATTAACCCAAAACAATAAAAACTGAATGAAAAATCACAAAATCCAAACCTTATAACCATGTTACCTCATCCACATGAATGGATCTTCAATAAAAGGTAGTTTCGACTGAAGAGAAAAGAAAATGTATTATTAAAATAGAATAAAATGATCAACTTATTCATGAAAAATAATATGATAACTAAAATAAAATAGAATAAACTGATCCAGTTATACACGAAGATGCAAATTCATTTTTGCTAACTTTCATCAATTTTCCTTTGAAATCGCTGGCCAACTGGTACCTGAAAATGAAAAATCATTTATTCTCAGAACAACTTCAACATGCATATAGAAGTGGACCGAAAAACAGAGGAAAATCATAAATGTGACTTGTTTTGACCTATAAAATGTGATGTTTTGATTCAACAAAACATCAACTGTACCACAAATCTTCAGGGGTATACGCCTGTATGAACATAAAAAAATATATAAAAACAGAATCAGATTAGTAGAATCATATCATTAAAATATATAAAAACCCATTACCAATTGGGGGCGGAATACGGTGAGTTACTTTCAAATAAGGTATGTGTACTCTACATGATGTAATATACATTTTTATACGTACAAGAATTCATTAAATAGATATAAAAACAAATTAAACATAGTTAGCATGTAATAATACCATACATGTATTAACAGGTGAGTGTGAATTCCACCCTTGTCAAGTTTAATGGGTCGTATAGGTCCTGGAAGTGGTAATCCACATAGATAGTTATGTAATGTAAGTTGGAATGTTTGTTTGAAAGTAATAAGAATGTTACTAGTACGGTAAGCTGACCTAGCCCCAATATCTACAAGAACTGAGTTGTTAATGCTGGGAGGAAACTCACATAGTTTGTAGCACTAATTGATCATGGGAAATCCCGAGTGGTGGAGGCTGTGAAGGAAATGGAAAGCCAGCGTGGATATGATGCAGTTTCCCATGTGTCTTTGGGAAAGATGAGATGTCTAGTTACACATAGGGTTCATGGTATGATGTAGTTGACTAGGTGTCTTTGGGTGGGATTATATATAAGGGATTGGATCACTTGGACATATGAAATTTGAGTTTAGTTCAAAGAGGGTTGGCCGATTTAAATTTTGGTGTCCATATGTGTGTTCCAAAATCCTTCATGTTATAACCTAGTGAGTTACACATAATTCTTGGTTCCAATTAATGATCACTTAGTGTATCCCATTTCCTACCTAGATTGAACCCATAGACCTTGAATTTTTAATTCGGAACCATTTCTTGGTGGATGTTTATATAGTTATTTAGTAATATCTTGGTGCTTATTTATGTTCATTTCTTATTTTAGTTATTTTTTTGGTTTAATGTTTACTATATAATGTGTTAAATCTACCCATGTTTTATATAGGAATTTTATATTTTTTTACTAAAATGGATAAATCATGTGATTTATGTATTTTAAAACTTCTATATGTGAATAATAAACTCTATAACTGTATTTAAAATATGTATTTTTGATTTATTTTTAAAAAATTAATTACAAAATATTTCTAGGACTATTTACATCACACTTTTCATACACATTCATGTGTGTGTGTAACTTCTATATTTTCATTCTAATTCCAATATTTTGATTTCTAGTTATTTGTTTCCTCTTGTTCCATTAATGTACATTGTAATTTTGTGACTTTTTTGGGATCACATGGAGATGTTTTGAGTTGAGAAAATGGTTGTGACTTTTTTTGGGAAATTTTATTGTGAGATAGTTCAACTAGGTTTATTTTGTATTTAAATTTTATTTGTATTTTCTTTCTCAATATGTTATCCAAAATAGATGATTTTTCATTAATATGTATAGTCTTGGATGAAACTAATCACTTTCATTGAATATTATGTTTCTGTAATATTACACTATCATATATATGAATATCTTTCTCTACTTAGTAGTAACTATGTGTTTTAATTTTTTTTATTATTGTGTAGGCACATTGTGATATACATGGATAAAATCTGGATCACATTACTGAGGAACACAACTCAGTATGTTAAGGGTTTGAATGAGTTTTTAGATTTTTCAATTTCTAATCGATCTGTTGAAGGGAGAATACGATGTCCATGTCCTAAATGTAAATTTAGATCATGGTTGAAGAGAGGTGAAGTTTATAAACATTTAATACTAAAGTAATTCCCTGGTCAATATTTGTGTTGGGTTTGGCATGGAGAATAGAACATTACAGAAATATTGAGTACTGGTGTTAATCCACAGAATGAGGTCCCAAGTTCCTTGACAATGGAAAATGAAATGAAAAACCTCATAAATGATGCATTCAGCACTGCAAGACACCACTATCAGCATCAAAACATATCAGAACAATCAGAAGAGGGTGCTACAAATTGCAACGTGGCACGTGATGTTTTTGAGACTGTAACACAAGAAGATCAAGATTTTAACATATCATTAGATCCACCTCATGATTCTGTGGAGCCAAATGTAAGAGAAAACTTCACTGAGAAAAATGTTTTTCATAATTTAGTTGATGATGGAAAGCAAGAGTTGTATAGTGGGTGTTCGAAATATTCAAAGCATTAATTTCTGATGAAGTTGTACCATATCAAATGTCTATGTGGAATTATATATAAGGCAATGTCCATGATATTTGAATTTATTTGTGATGCATTTCCTGAAGCAAAAATCTGAGAATCTTTTTATGATATGAAAAAAGTTGTTAACAAGCATGGTTTGAATTATATAAAAATACATGTGTGTCCCTATGATTGTAGGCTTTATTGGGGAGAGGATTCAAGTAGACAGAATTGCAAGAAATTTTCTTCTTCTAGATGGAAGTCAAATGGTGATGTTGGAAGTCTGAATGAACATAATTTCATGGAGATGAAGGAAAGGAACAGACCTGCAAAAGTTTTTCAATAATTTCCCTTGATGCATCTATTGCAAATATTATTCATGTCATCGAAACCCACAGAACACATGGAGTGGTATTCTATAGATAAAAAATGATGGGTTAATGAGACATCCACAAGACTCCCAATCATGGAAGAAATTTGATTAATGACATCTAGATTTTTCATCTGATCCTAGGAATGTTCGATTGGGATTGGATGCTGATGGATTCAACCTATTTGGGACTTTGAGTCCCAGTTATAGAATTTGGCCATTTGTTTTGATCCCTTATAATCTGCCTCTGTGGATGTGTATGCAACAAACATAGTTTATCATTTCGATGATTATTCCTGGAAAACAAATTCCTGGAAATGATATTGATGTATACTTGCAGCCTTTGATTGACGAATTGCAGGAGTTATAGAGAACGGTGTTGAGACATTTTATGCTTCTTCTAAAACAATGTTCAAAATGAATGCTTCTTTAATGTGGACTATTAGTGACTTCCCGGGGCTTGGGAATTTATCTTGTTGGAACACTTACATGGGTTTGTCTTATCCCATTTGTAACTTAGATTTTGATCCAAAATGGCTACCTCACAGTAGAAAATGGTGCTTCTTGTGCCATCAAAGATTTCTTGATGCATCTCATAGATTTCGGCTGAACAGATCAAAATTTAATGGTTCTATTGATTGTAGACCACCTCCAAAGTTATTAACTAGTTCTAAAATATTGACACAGCTTGAAAATGTTGAAATATAATTTGGGAAGGTTCATCATTTGAATGATAGCGGAAAACGGGTCCAAAGTGCATCATCAGGTGAAATAAGAACGCAACAGTGGGAGAAAAAAATTATATTCTTCAAACTCCCATATTGGGAATTTAATTTGTTGCGGCACAATCTTGATGTGATGCATATTGAGATGAATGTCTATGATAATTTGATTTTCACATTACTTAATGAGCATGGAATGTTTAAGGATCATCTCAATGCTCACAAAGACTTACAATTAATGAACATAAAACATGATCTCTGACAATATGAGAATGAAAAGTATGCTTCGGTCATTTTTGAAATGAAAAATAGGGATAAAGATATATTCCTTCGAATTTTAAAGAATGTGAAGGTATCTGATGAGTATTAGAGTAACATCTCAAGGTGTGTTGACTTGAAGAATCGTAAGTTAAATGGATTGAAAAGTCACGATTCACATATTTTTTTACAACAGTTACTACCATTGACATTGCGTACATTATTACCTAAAAAAGTTAATACTGTTGTAGTCCAATTATGCACATTTTTCAGGAAATTATGTGAGAAAGCTCTATATCCATTTCATCTAGACATCCTCCAGGAGAGGTTTGTATTGAGCCTTTCTGCAATGGAGATGATCTTTCCTCTATCATTTTTTTACTGTCATGATGCATTTAACAGTGCATTTGGTTGAGGAAGCTAAATTTGGAGGCCTCGTTCATTATCGATGGATGTATCCAATTGAGAGTTATTTTATTTATATGTTTTTCATTTAAGTAAAAAAAATTGCATTTAAATAAATGCATAATATTATTATTTTATTTCACAGATATCTTGTGCATTTGAAAGTATAGGTGAGAAATAAAGCTCAACGAGAAGCCTCTATTGGTGATGGCTATTTGGATGAGGAGTGTATTACCTTTTGTTCTAGATATTTGGAGGATATTTAGACAAGATTTAATCGAGTTGTACGTAATGACGACACATCAACTCAATCTCAAATGCATCAAAAATCAAAAATATTTCTTGCTATTGGCCTATCATTTGAGAGGACCTCAAATGTGACACTAAAAGTATTGGAATTATTAAAGGCACATAGATATGTGCTGCTGAATAGTGAAATTTCAGATCTATTTATTAAAGATATGAGGATACAAACAAAGAGACGAATGAGAGGTCAAACATGAAATGAGAAAGATATAACGAAAGTTGTGAATAAAGATATTTTAGAATGGTTTACATGACGTGTAAGTTCGTAAATATTGAAACAAATACGAATATTAGTTTGACACATACATTTTGTAAATCTATAAAATTATATTTCTTTTTTCAGATCATGAATACTGATACTCAAGCAAACTTGTCAGAAGATTTGATGTTTCTTGCTAGAGGTCCAATAAAACAAGTTATAAAGTTCGACGCTTATAATGTGAATGGATTTAGATTTAATACAGTCGATCGAGAAGTGGGTTTCAAAACATAGAGTAGTGGTATATTTACATTTGTTGAAGTGGGATACTATGGAAAGCTATGTGAAATTATTGAATTAAACTGCCACGGACATTTTTCTGTTTGTTATATTCAAATTCAAATGGGTCGATATTATCAGAGGTGTTAAAAGATATTCCTTTAAATTTACTTCTGTGAACTTCTCTCGCTTGATAGATGTTAGTGATCATGAACTGCATGATCCATATATCTTAGAATTGCAAGAAAAAATGGTATATTATGTGAATGATGTTGTGGATGAATGGTGGAGTGTAGTTGTTCACGTAGTACAAAGAGATTTGTATGATATGTGTGATGAAGTAAAATATTTGACCTTTGAAATTGAATTTCATCAACAACAGGAAGCAGAATTATTTTTCCATCATGATATTGAAAATATTAGTCTAGGAAGGTTGAATGAAGTGGATGATGCAATGGAGTAGGAAACCGACATGATTTAAGGGTAAAATTATTGTATGTACAATTATTTATTCATTCAGCAACCACTTGTTTCATTTATGCAGTTATTCATTATCATTGTAATATATATTTTTTCTGTTAGTACTAGGCATCTATTATCATTTTTAATTTTTTTTCTACATAATTTTTTTGAATTGTATATTCTGAACTAAATTTTATTTGATTAAATGACAGTAATTCCAAGGAAAAAGTGGTACACTATTTCATCTAGTTCTGCGATAGATGATGATCCATCTGGCTCCCTCCCCACGACATCTGAGGCACCAACTGCCTACACCCCTACACCATCTCCCCATGCACCATCTCCCACACAATCTGTGGTTGTCCCATTAATGGCTGAGTCGTCGACTCCCCATTCAGAAACCTCAGTAGTGGGGAGGTGACACGCCCCTTCCATTTCATCACGGACATACTAGAGTGTCACTGTCATGGGTACAAATATAAATTAAATAAATTTATTGCATTTTTTATACTAATTGTTTTCTCATAGAAGATGAAAACAATTCAACCATGGAGAAAAACATTAAAATTTCAGATGTTTGGAATATTAATGGCGAGAAGATAGTTGTGCCATTTGATTCTTATGGGGTTCCCTACAGATGACATCGCGGGGTTACATGGCCAGATTCTAGGCCAGCTGGCAGCAGAGCCCATTTCCCTACCTATTTCTTGTGATGATTGGAGACATATGCCTCTTAGCTTGAAAAATGAAGTTTTTTATTACCAAATAAATGTAATTTTATTACATTATTAATTAATTCAATATCATGTTAATAATATGTTCAAAATGAATTTATGTATATAGATGTTATTTCACTTTACAGTTGCTGATGTGATAGCACGGAAGTGGATGTTGAATATCATGGTAGGAAATGGAAAGATTTCAAATGGAGATTGTGTTGTGATGTCAACGATACTTCGTTGACCGTGCAACAAATGTATGAGAAGCTACCCAGTGGGGTACCTAACGAACAGTGGAATGTTTCTGTTAACAGACATCGTGATGAGAAGCTGATGGTATTGAAATATATATTATTATATGATCCTTATTTTAAATTTATACATGTATATGAAGAGGATATGACATTGAATACATTACTGTTAAATTTCATTTTATTTATTTTAGGATTTCTCAAGACAGAATGCATCAAACCGGGCTAAGCAAGTCATCCCTCCCACTGCGGGCTCCAAATGCATTTCTAGAAGCCAAACGACTTTGGTAATCTTTTAATAATTTTAAATATTTATAATACAATATTATTTGTTTAATATATTTAATTTTTTATTTATATTTTCTTAATGTAGTCACAGAGTTTAGGCCACGAAGCATCCCTAACTAAACTTTGGTTGGATGTTCACAAAAAATCAGATGGAAGTTTTGTTATTGAGCCTGCCAAAGAAGTTGGGGTATGAAGCCAATTTTTTTTATAATTACTTATTATTAGTTTTTACTATGTTAATATATATTGATATTTGATTTGTATGTAAAAAAGTAAAGAACTATGGGATGCTAATCCTAGGCAGTCCTACTCAGTCTCCCAGGATGACCCAGTTGCTAAAGTCCTTGGGAAAGAGCATCCTAGTAGAGTGCACGGGATGCGTTTCAGACCCATACCATCTGAGGACTTTGGCATGCCACCAGGGATTCCAGCTGCATCTACTCCTGGTTATAGTCAGTCCATACCAGAATATGCTCAGAGGGAGATTGATTCTCTACGAACCACAGTTCATGATCAGGGGGCTCAGATATCCGCTTTTCAGAAAGAGGTGACTGATATACATTAGAAGATGAGCAGATATGCCCCTGGTGGTAGTGCATCGACTGGTGGTCAGCAGGTAAATCACAAAAAATCAAAATCATTTATTTTGAAAACTTTCATTGGTTTTATGTTTTAATATAAATATTTAACAGTATTTAATTTTCAATATAATGTTCTTACAGGTGATTGAAGAAAGTGGAGATAGAGGTGGAGAGGGTGACGATGGTGGAGAGGTTGACGATTCATCATTGGATAGTGAGTAGTTTTATTGCTGATGTGTTGAACAAATATGGGAACAGTTGGTTTGTATATGTACCATGTGTGGCACATAGTTACCACCAGACATTTCCATGTCCTAAAATTTTCTTGATTTCTCATGTTTCCTTTTCTGAATTTTATTGATTTTGTTGTTTCCTTTTATGTCTTGATTTCTTGAGTGTGGTATACATCATTCCAGTTAGGCCTGTGTTTGAATTGGTAGTTGAGATTTTGGATTACTTGGATTTAAACCCATTGTGGATGTGTTGAATAAATTCTCGATGCCTAATATTATAATATGTAATTATTTAATATCATCATCCAAGAAGGTAAAACCTTCTAGTGTTGGTATCCTATGACACTGTGAATCACAAAAACATGTGGATTGATAACTCTTTATTAGGAACTATTTTCTGTGAAACCAATAGAAAATGATTTTCATTTTCCATAACCCAAACATAACCTTGTTTTGTATTTGAGCCTAATATGATTCATGTAATATTAATCCTGATTTCCGAAAATTATTCATGAATATATAAAAGATTACATGTTTTTCCATGAATAAATCCTTAGAAAACAATAATATCTCATAGCTAGCATGTCACCCAAGGTGAAATAACATCCAACTATAACATCAAACAACAAGAACAAAAATTCCACACCGAGAACCTCGGTTTTCCCCCATATATGTGATAGATAATCCCACAAAAATAACACATTACCAAGGACTGAAACACCTTCATATCATATAAAACCTTTAAAAAATTATTCAATAGAAAATAAAATGGCCTTGATACAACATTGTGACACCATTACCAAAGTTACACTAAACTAGTTCCCCAAACCAATGTGCCACATAACCATAAGAATTCCTCCTCATATACAAGAGGCTTCCTACTAGTATTGAGGGTCCAATGAGGTATGTGGAGAAAATATACCATCTTTACCAGTGTAAAAAATAGTATAAATGGGTTTTACATTTTTATTAACAACAATGGTAATTCGTTAATAATTTGAAATTCATATACTATGGTGCACTAATTAGTTCACTCATATCATACACATAGGCATTAGTTCCTGGAAATCCATGTCAATACACTATCCTAGAATAGGAAAGTCCATATACATCATATCAAGTCCATTATGTCAAATTTCATGTCTAGACATCCCACATCAAAGATAAGGAATTCCTTGTAAAAAAATCCGTACCCATGGGTGGTATCTACTGTGTCCCTCATCATTTACTAATCCATCAATACACATTCCACAAGGTCCAACACACTTGACCTTTTTAACAAATTAAAATATCAAGGGTGAACCTATTTCACTTCCCCAATATTCACATATTTTATCACTTTTACTGCACTTAACGTAATTTCATAACTATTCTATTTTACTATTCATTCAAAACAAAAACCATTGTACATATTTTCAATTCCATCTTATAACATGGATATTACCACCTTTTACATTCATTATTTATCCCCTTATTTATCTCACAACCCATTTAACCATAAAAATTATGATAAACCACTTATTCCATTTTGACATGCTAAAAATATCTATAATTTTTTTAATCTCATAAACCCATCAATTTATCAATTAATAACTAAATTCACATGTTCAAGGGATTGGAACATCTCATGGGTGGCCATAAACCGAGTCCACTCTTCATCAATAAATCCAAAAACATCCTTGAACGGTCCAACACATTATTAAGTTGATGTTATTTTATGATATTTTGTCTGGTTTGATTTGTTTTTCAGGGTAGTGGTGCAGTGGAAGAAGAAAATTTATATTTTTTTTCTGGTCATCATTTCGCGGTGGTTTTAACCGCTACTAATTGTATACAGGTAAGACAGTAGCGGTGGTTAATACCACCGCTAAATGTAAGTATTTTTTCATTTTGCGGAGATTTTAACCGTCGCTACAGAGTCGCATCACCCACGTTCATTCTGTGGCGGTTCTCATGACTTTAGCGGCAGTTTTAAGGCCGCTGGATTTTATTTTATTAGTGGTGGTTATAAACGCCGCTAATAAAAAAAATCTCGGGCTCTTAAAAATCTCCGCTAAAGTGACGAGAACCGCCGCGAAATGAGGAAGCTACGACACTTTTCTTAAACCGCCTCATAATGTAAAAAAACGCCGCTAATAGTTTTCCGACGCCAAATTTAGCGGCTTTTTCTATAAACCACTGCCAACTCAGGTAGCGATGGTTTAAACTGCCGCTAAACACAAAAATAGTCGATGCTAAAGGGAGGTTTTCTTGTAGTGGTAGTGCATACCAGTTGACATATATTTGTGTGAAAATGTTGTTCTAATGCTTAAGACACTTATTTTTGAAGATATTGGGTTAAAATTATTATATAATTTCATTATTTTACTAAAAATATGAAACATTAACTTAATCTTCATTGTCCTTTGCAGAGTGCATTGATAGTAGATCAATACTGAATAAAATTTGTACAAAATATTGATGAAAGGATCATAGTGTCTTTCACACAATTCTTACAAATTCTAAACTCAAATTTACTGAAGGAAAACTAAACTCTCACCCCCGAAAGACTTATGTAATCCTAATAATTGAATAAGTGCGGGATGCATTTATTATTCATCATGTGGAGACATATTTTTAGGTACTTTATTACTAGTAATACATTATTTGAAAATAAATTAATTAATCACATTGAATAAAAAATTTAATTTATGAGACAACAACAGGGTTCTGAAAATAAACAACGAGTAGAAAAACAGACATACCCCTACAATAAATCAAGGATGGTGTACACTTCACTTGAAAAAAAATGTTGTGTATTTTAAATCTATAGTATTACTTTTATGTGACATGAAACAACAGTATAATTATTTTCCCCTATTTATATAAATATTTATGAATCCAAAACCAAAAAAATTACCATCCAATGTCATGTGATATTAAAGGAGGCATGTGTAAATAAAGAAGATACACTAATAGATGAAAAAATACAAAATGTGTGGGAAGCATGTGTAAGTATGAAATAATATAAACAAAATTGCTTTGAATTAGTATTATATATCAATGATTAATTATTTTATTATATATTTTATCCAAAATAGACATAAGAATCAGCATCATCTGTACAAAATGAACAACTACTATTAGTGTCTATGAGGTGGATAGAATAGTATGGCTGCATCAATAGTGTGGGTTTTGGGGTGACCCTCCCAACATATTTTGAAAAAAAAGAATATAGGGGATAAAGATAAAAAATAAAATATTTTGAGGATCTATTAGATAATGATGAAGAATAATTTAATTGGAAGTCACATTTTCTAGAAAAATTTATGGGAAGGAATCAAAGAGAAAAAAAATCACAAGAATAACCACTACCTAAAGACCCCCCCCCCCCCCCAACCATCTTTGAGGTAAGACATTCCCCTCAAAGAGCTATCTTACATGAGTTAATTGATATTCACATAACTCTTTCTATGAAATTTGAATCAGGAAGAAACAAATATTTTTCCTATAATGATATTCTATAGGGTGAAAATTATAATTATTTATATCTATCAACACTCACGCATCACCTTGTTGTGACGGATACTGTGTTCAATTTACAAGAATATATTATACCCAACAGAAAACTTCCAGTACATTATGTGAGAGCACGAATTAAAATATCGCATGATCTGAGCATTGAGATACAAATTCCAATTTATTATGAAGTTATTCATATGGTCAATAAATATGTTGGAACAATATTAGAATGGCCATTTGATCTTTTTAGAAAACATATTTGTAAGGAGGAATTCATTTCCAATTTATTTTTCATGGAAAACCTTTAACAATTGATGAAAAAAGGTCTAAACCGAGGAATGTTATTATAGATGGAAAAAGGGAAGGTGTGAAATGAAATATCAAGTCAAACTGTTTTAAAGGATCAACCATCTAATCAAAAATATCTTCACAATGTATCTTTACCCCACATATTCAACTTACCCATTTACTAACATTAAAGGTTCATACGACTAAAATGTTATAAACTGATTGTAATGTCAGAGCTCATTTTAAAGAACAAAAGTATGGAGAGTGCATTAGATACTATATTTCTCTTGAGAATATAAATGAAATCCTTAGGTATGAATGGATAGGAGTCTCAGTTTTGAATTTATACATGATGTGTATTTTAATGATTAGTTCTTCCAATAGCTAATCTACTATATTAATTATTACTAAATAAAATTCATATTTTTTGTAGTTGTATATATATAAATACTATTTTAAGGAAAAACACTATGAACATAAATTTGGACTCATTAGTCCTCACATCACTTCTATATAAAAAATCTCATTGGAATCACATCAAATTGATGTAATAGTGGAAAACCATGTCATCGTTCTAAAAAGAAAACTTACAGAGGAAAATATCATCTTATTACCAATGATGGATGGGTAAAACTCTATAATTTAATCATATAATATATATTTCCATTCCATTATTTACCTATTTTCTTTCTAGGACTCATTGGTTAATAATTGTATACAATTTTGATACTCTAAAGATTTATTTTATGGATTCACTACTTAGATACCCAACAAACCAACCACACGTGATAATGTCTGTCAATTTTTAATATTGTACATGAAATGTTTTTGAACTAAACATCAAGTTATATATTTTATATTACTTTTTGGTGATAATTCTTTCGTTAAAGGAAAGTGTTTAAATATCATCAAAATCATATCATGAGGACAGTCCATGAGAATAAGGTGCCAATCTACTTCTACAAGTGGATAAGTATTAGGGTACATATAATAAGATTTCACTGTAAAAAAATATATCAAAACAAATTAATTATTTTGTTCAATTTTTCATAATTATTTGAAACAAACCAATGGTAAAAATTATGGTTACTATATCTGAAAATTAATTAATGATATCATATAACATCAATAAACTAGCATCCCCGAAGAGGTATTTTAGAAGATAATTACAATTTCATTTAACATGTTAATAACTCTTTTGTGTGTTTCTATTTTTCAAGTACCACTAGGACTATTGAAGGTCATCATATTCACGAGAGGATTTTTTTTTCAAAATGAATGGGAAACATACCAGGTGTCATAATGTACATAGATATCATCAATATGTGACTTCATAAAACAAATCTAGTAGATTTTATCAACATTTTATCTACAATTTTTAGTTAATTTCCTTATCATTTTTTTCTAATACTTATTTTGTTAATTTCCGATGTGATAATAAAGAAATATCTTTATCAACAAGGATGATTCACTCATGTACACTAATCATATAGTTGACCAGGATGATGCACTAGAGATGATGCAATTTTCATTTTATTCTTCAATGTATTCAACCTTCCAGGTTGAACATTGAATCATTTCCATTTCTTTAAAATTTACAAGTATTACAATAACATTGGTCAATTTTACCAATTAGATCACTAATAAAAACTAATTTAATGATAATTGAATTTTCGTATGCATAAAATTGGTCCCACTCACTTACAGTTCATCAAAAGGGGTCAAAAATTAGTTTTTATAACAACCCAAGCTTCCACGGTACGCTTCTCTTTCAATAATGCAATATCTTGCATTGTACGCATGTTCAAGATTCTAACACACCGCAACCATTCAAAGTAGACATTTTGAATAGTAATACCCACTTTTTGAAATTATATAAATTTTATATTTCAAAATGGACTTCATTTTTGTATTCATAATTTTGAAATTATCCTAAGTTTAATTTTTTGTAATTTTCTGAGAACTTCCAGTTTTCTATGAATAGTAAAAAAATACTTAAAAACAAATTTTTTAATCAAAATAATTTATAGTGATAAATTATATTATTGAGTGTTTTTATAGTATAATTATAATATATTTTTACCATTTTATCCAATGGTGGTCATTATAATTAATTTCACTTTGAAACTAGATATAAACAATGGTCAATCTTTTGATATATATTGTTTCCTAAAAATATGTTGTTTGTTGTGACAGTGGGAATTAATTATAAAATTAATTAATGAAAATTTTTTGTTTTTAATTTTTTAAAATAGACATCATTTTTTAATTCGGAATATCAAATATATCTTAGGGTGAATTTTTGGTATTTTTCTGAAAAACTTCAATTTTGATGAATAGTGAAACCACTAAGTGGTAGTTAAAAAACTAATTTTTCATTTAAATGAATCATTACCACTTCTGTGTATTGAATTTCAAAAATACAACATACATGGTTGTCATTATTAAGTAAAATGTGATTCAATGGGATGAAAATAATTTTTGGTGAACAATAACTTTTAAGTTTTATTAATCGCGATTAAAGGTAATTAGTGAAATTTAAGGTAAAAATGATATTATAAAAATATGAAAATATCTTTAAACTTGTCCTAACCTTATTGTATGAGTCATGGAAGACCAATACAATCCATGGGTCAACTTGGGGACCCCATGGAGCTACTTGGGTAAGAAAATGACATTAATAACTTTTTATTTAGAGTAAAACTAAAATTGTCACAAACATGTGTTCTTTTACTAAAACAATTATTATATGGGGTTATATAAGTTAACATTTAGACTATAAATATTCATTGTAAAGATAAAAATATTTCCTACATCATGGTAATTTTTTTATAATTTTTAGACATTAAATGAATTAATGTTTTTATGACATCATGATGATGCAGCGATTATCTCATTAACTAACGATTTAAATAAAATGAAAAGATAATGTAAAATATAAAGCATAAACTTGTCTAAAACCTATTGGATGGGTATATTTCTAACCCTTATTACTTTATCCTCTAAATATATCATTTTGGGACCTTTAAAATCCGAAAATCATTTCATAATAATGTAACATTTCATGACTTTCCAAGAGTGCCCCTCCTCTCCTCTTATAAAAGGCCCCCACCTCTACCACCTTATTCACACATTCGAATCCATTTTTCTTGGACAAAATCTACCCAAATACTTTCTAAACTTCCATATCTTACTCCTAGATTCCTCACTTTGGGAATAATTCTTTCCAAGGAAGCCTTTGGCTCAAATCAAAAAGAGTTACCCGATTTTAAGGTAATGTCTTCTCTTATGTTCTTTTGTATTATTTTGATTCTCAAACCCCTTAAACTCTTTTTATTCCTTTATTTTGTAACAACACCAATATCTTAAATATACTAGGATGTTTTTATTAGAATTATTTTATTTACACTTACACACACCTTAGTCTAATGGTTAAGGAACATACTGTTTATGTGGGTGGCGAATTACTGCCTCACGAAAAGATGATTGTTCAATATTCTTTTAACACCTCTCATGGTGGCCATTATGATGACACTATTTCAATGTATGATATATATTATGTTTATGTTTTCTTTATTCTTCTGTATTTTTCATTTATGGCATACCTTTATGGTTACTGTTATGGGTAAAAGTGATATCTTCATTTTAGGAAGTGCGGACTACCGCACCCTCAAAGTGATTTGATTCGTTAATGCCATATGTGGGACATATAAACGATGGAGTGTATTATGTTATATATGATATTATTCTGGAATTATAATATACCTTTATATAATTATTATTTCATTCCATTTAATACAAAATATAAATGAAAGTAGTGTTCATGCGTACGTACGGCTTACCATCTCCATGAACAGTGCATTTCATTTCTTATCTCTAAATGTTATGTAATATTATAAATTCTTGCATATGATGGATATATATGATATATATAATATCTACATCATTAATATAATTCTGGATATAATATATATTTTACCACATGAATAACTTGTAATTATAAGAAGTTTATTTTTGACTGAAGTACCAAAGATCAAAAAAACGGCCGTTGTTAACTAAAATAATTACATAATGTTCATAACATGGTAATAAGTGATATAAAAGAAATAATGAACATGAAAAAGGTTCTTAATCAACTAGAAATTAACTCTAGTTTAATATTCATGAGCTTAAAAAACGATCGAGTCAAGTTGGACAAGAGGTAAGGGACTTCGTCTCAATCTCCTTTCATTGAGGCATATTTTGTATTATACACAACTTTCTTGTATATGGTGTATAATCCCATTTGAATTTTACTTTTATTCAAAAGTAATATTTTTTATATGAAGCGTTTTACTAAATGACAAAAGGGAATGTCTTTTTGTCATACGTATGCAGTGACAACGACTTCTCTGCCGTCGTGACCATTATTTGAGTTTTGGTTTCCTCTACAAGCCATAACTTTTTTTAAATGAAAAATAAATACCATGTTTTACTTTTATTTTATTTTTGTATTTAAAATGGTTTTGATAATGTTTTTATTATATCAATGTGTTGTATTGATATTTTGTGATTGAAATGTGGAAATGTTATGTTTTTTATGCGTGTTTTATGTGATAAGATTATGTTATGGTTTATGATATGTTTAAACCTTTTCATATAAAGAATGAATTGGACTTAATAAAAGATGGGTGGAGCCCGCTATAGCTCCTCGATGCATCGGTAGGTCTCATGAGACAAACTAGTGTCTTGGCACGAGGCCTTGACAAAATCTTATTTGTAGTCTTGGCACGAGGCCTTGGATACGTGGTTATGATAGTCTGGCATTATGCATTCCATCATTATGAAAGTGGTTATTGATATTGCATGTGATTATTCGACTAGTAGAATATCCATGTGAGTAATTAAATGGCATTATTTTATTTTACTTTTTCTATATTATACTGAAGTTCAAGTTTAAAAGTCTTTTGTTTTAGTTATACATTTCCTTAAATGTTTTTGTTTATTTATGAATGTTTCTGATATATTGTTATCCTTACTGAGCATATGAGCTCACCCATTTCTATGTTTTATTTTTTCCAGGATGTTAAGAAATATTTTATTACTGATTGGCAGGGATATTCTGAAGGGGATATGAGTGTGGACTATTGAGTCTATGTTATTGTATTTTTTCACATTATAATGTAATGTAACATTTATGAATGTATCTAGTGTTTCCAGGGCTACTAAACTAATCATTCTTTTGAGACTTGATCTTTTGTGATCATGACAATGTTACGTAATTATGCACCGACTCTGGGTAATTGGGGTCGGGGAATTACAGTTAGTATCAGAGATCGTTTTTTACTATCCTTGGATGCTAGATTTAGATAAAATCTGATTAGAGCACAAATCCCTAAGATAGACTTTGAGGATTAGAATAGAAGAACTTCCTAGAATTTTGGTATTATAGAGATTTGGAGAGTTTTCCGAGCAATACATCCATTTATGGATACGAGCAGGTAGAGGCGGGTCTAGCACAGATGTACCTAGGGGTAAAACCTGAAAACACCACTTTGAGCTAGACTCGAACGGGAACTGGTGCACGACAACGGGCCTTACTGCACTCTTGGTTACGACACTCTCGGGGTATATGCTTTGGATAATTATCATTTTCTTTAAAAACCATTATGAAGGGTTTATGAGTATATATTTCCTCAAAGAATGTTTTTTTATGATTATGGATTATATCCATAAATAGTTCAATTTATGTTATGTGTTTTTCAAGTTTGTTATTATGTATTTCGATTCATAAACTAATCTAGTTTATGAAATTGTTTAGAAATGGAGCCTAGTGGAAGGAATGGAAATTTTATCAATGCATGCACTCCATGTAGGGATTTCCCTCCAGCTCATGATAATTATAATGGATCTAGTGATACAACTGGTGCTGATCAGCTTATCACCATACTGGGACAACTCACTCAGGTTATGAATAACAACCCTACTCGTATGGAGCACCCTGATCCACAATTTGGAGGATCAATGTTAGACCACTTCATGAGGCAATAACCACCAGCATTCAATGGGAGTACAAATCCCTTAGTAGCTTAAAAATGGATAAATACCTTAGAGAAAATATTTCATACCTTGGGGAGTAGTGAAAGGGAAAAGGTTATCATGGAAGTTTACCACCTCACTGGAGATGTTGATCAATGGTGGTCGTTGATTCAAAACACAAAGGAATATGAAGAAGTATCATGTCTGGAATGGAGAGAGTTCAAAGATATTTTCTTAGAAAAATACTTTCCTCGTGACCATCGAGCAGATATGGAAAGGCAATTTCTGAGTCTAAGGCAAAAGGAGGATGAGAATGACGCAAAGTATGAGGCTAACTATACAAGGTTAGCGAGGCATGCAAAATATTATATACGTAACCCAAGAAGTAAGATTGATCGTTTCTTTGAGGGGTTAAAACCGTTTCTCCATCGAGCCATAGTCTCACAATCTTTCTCATCGTATGTAGATATAGTCTCGTTTGTTATCAAGAAAGAAAAGGAATTCTCTAAATCTTATGACAATAAAGTAAATCAAGAGAATAAGAGAACAGTGTAATAAGAGACAGATAAAGGTAAAAAGGGAAAGAATTATTTTTCATTATGCAATAATTGTGGGAAGAATCACCCCGGTACTTGCCTAAAAGGAATGGGAGTTTGTTATAAATGTGGAGAAAAAGGTCACCAGGCTCGTGATTGCAAAGGAAAGAAAGAGGATATCAATGTTGAATGCTACAATTATAGAGAAATGGGGCATTATTCAAATGAATTCCCTAAGCGTGAAGGAAACTTACGTAAGAAAAGGCCAAGGGAGCAAGGACAATCTTATGTTGTTAATATAGTTGAAGTGGAATAATTATTGTATTTGTGTTTTTGGACTCCAGAACTATATTATGGTTATAAGAATAATGTGATATATATAAAGATTATACTACAGTACTTGTTGTTTTCATTAAGGATTTAATATGATGAAGGTAATCATATTTTTAGTATGTGACAATAAGAGAAAATTTGCTTTGTTTGGGTAATCTGATGAATTGATTTTGGAATTTAGAGACCTTTTAGAGAAAGTCTGGACATAGGTATTTTGGATAACTATAAAGGTTGAAATGGATTAAGTTGAACTTTGGATAGTATTGTTTAAGGTTAAAACATTTCTGAAGATTATTTTTGGAATATTATAATACTATAGTTTTAGGAAAAGGACACCCTGCAGGTTGGGGGATAACCCGTCGCGTCGGACAAAGCTGGAGGAATCGAACCCACAACCATAGTGCGAAAGGCCTTTATTACCTACCACTTTCCAATAGGAAGTCCCTGGTTATTACAAAATATTTTTCCTAATATAAATGGTATGTGTTAATATTTTTAACCTTATACAATTATGATTAATAGAATATTTTTGAGTTCTATTACCTTTTGGAGTGAAACATGGGTTTGTGGTAAAAATTTATTAAAGAATGGAAGTCTACATGACAAGTATATTTCCTTACGTTCTTAGTAAATCTCATAAATAAATTCCTCAACTTTATGAATAGTAACTTAAAACAAAAATGTTGTCGGTTAACTTTTCCAATTGGGGAATCAATGATCGTTTAACCAATCACAAGTTTGTGATTGTCTTGTAGTTAACTTTCTCTGAATCCTATTTTCTATAACTCTCCATCATACCTTGATGGTTTTTTTCTCCTCCATATCCATGTTTTCATAGAATCCTAGTATGGGCTATCTCAGGTGACCTTTGTACTTCTCTTTCTTTATTTTAAAGTTATATTTTTATTAACCTTATTTCTGATGTGGGTATTCCACAAATGTATTTCCTATTTTCAACCTTTTATTTTCGAAGAACATTTTCAAATTGTGAGGATGCAATTTATTGAAGGAGGGTATAATGTAACACCCCAAGCTTCCATGGTACGCTTCTCTTTCAATAATGCAATAGCTTTCATTATACGCAAGTTCAAGATTCTAACACCCCGTGACCAATCAAAGTAGCCGTTTTGAATAGTAATACCCAATTTTTGAAATTATATAAATTTTATATTTCAAAATGGACTTCATTTTTGTATTCATAATATTGAAATTATCCTAAGTTGAATTTTTTGTAATTTTCTGATAACTTCCAATTTTCTATAAATAGTAAAAAAATACTTAAAAACATATTTTTTAATCAAAATAATTTATAGAGATAAATTATATTATTGAGTGGTTTTAAAGTATAATTAGAATATATTTTTACTATTTTATCCAATGGTGGTCATAAGAATTAATTTCACTTTGAAATTGGACATAAACAATTGTCAATATTTTGATATATATTGTTTCATAAAAACACGATGTTTGTTATGACAGCGGGAATTAATTATTAAATTAATTAATGAAACTTATATGTTTTGAATTTTGTAAAATAGACAACATTTTTGAATTCGGAATATCAAATATAGCTTAGGGTGAATTTTTGGTATTTTTCTGAAAAACTTCAATTTTTGATTAATAGTGAAACCACTAAGTGGTAGTTAAAAAACTAGTTTTTCATGTAAATGAAACATTACCATTTCTTTGTACTGAATTTCAAAAATCTGACATACATGGTTGTCATTAGTAAGTAAAATTTGGTTCAATAGGATGAAAATAATTTTTGGTGAATAGTAACTTTTAAGTTTTATTAATCGCGATTAAATGTAATTAGTGAAATTTAAGGTAAAAATGATGTTATAAAAATATGAAAATATCTTGACACTTGTCCTACCCTTATTGGATGAGTCATGGCTGACCAATACAATCAATGTGTCAACTTGGGGACCCCATGGAGCTACTTGGGTAAGAAAATGACATTAATAACTTTTTATTTAGAGTAAATATAAAATTGTCACAAACATGTGTTGTTTTACAAAAACAATTATTACCCGGGGTTATATAAGTTAGAGTTTCGACTATAAATATTAATTGGAAATCTAAAAAGATTTCCTACATCATGGTAATTTTTCTATAATTTTTAAACATTAAATAAATTAAATTTTTTATGACACCATGATGATGCAACGATTACCTCATTAATTAACGATTTAAATAAAATGAAAAGATAATGTAAAATCTAAGAGTTACACTTGTCTAAAACCTAGTGGATGGGTATATTGCCAACCCTTATCACCTTATCCTTGAAATATATCATTGTGCGACCTTTTAAATCCGAAAATCATTTCATAATAAAGTATCATTTCAGGACTTTCCAAGTGTGCCCCTGCTCTCCTCTTATAAAAGGCCCCCACCTATACCACCTTATTCACACCTTCAAAGCCATTTGGCTCGGCCAACCTCTACACAAATACTCTCTAAACTTCCCTCTCTTACTCCTAGAATCCTCACTTTGGGCAGAAGTCTTCCCAAGGAAGCCTTTTGCTCAAGTCAAAAAGAGTTACCCGATTTTAAGGTAACATATTCTCTTATGTTCTTTTGTATTATTTTGCTTATCCAACCCATTAAACACTTTTTATTCCTTTATTTTGTAATAACACAAGTATATTAAATATACTAGGATGTTTTTATGATAATTATTTGATTTACACTTACACACACCTTCATCTAATCGTTAAGGAAGATACTGTTTCTGTGGGTGGCGAATTACTGCCTCACAAAATGATGATTGTTCAATCTTATTTTAACACCTATAATAGTGGCCATTATGATGAAAATATTTAAATATATGATTTATATTATGTTTATGTTTTCTTTATGCTTCTATATTTTTCATTTATGGAATACCTTTATGGTTACCGTTATGGGTAAACGCAATATCTTCATTTTAGGAAGTGCGGACTATCGCACCCTCAAAGTGATTTGATTCGTTAATGCTATATGTGGGACGTATAAAAGATGGATTTTATGAAGTTATATATTATATTATAGTGGAATTATAATATACCTTTATATAATTATGATTTCATTCCTTTAATATGAAATATAAATGAATGTAGCATTCATGCGTACGTACGGCTTACCGTCTCAATGAACGGTGCATTTCATTTCTTACCTCTAAATGTTATGTAACACTATACATGAATGTATATACTGGATATATATGATATATATGATATCTACATCATGAATATAATTCTAGACATAATGGATATTTTACCACATGAACAACTTGTAATTATAAGAAGTTTATTTTTGACTGAAGTACTAAAGATCAACAAAATGACCGTTGTTAACTAAAATAATTACATAATGTTCATAACATGGTAATAAGTGATATAAAAGAAATATTGAACTTTAAAAAGGTTATTAAGTAAGTTGAAATTAACTCCAGTTTATTATTCAGGAGGTTAAAGAACGATCGAGTCATGTCGGACACGAGGTAAGGGACTTCGTCTCAATATCCTTTCATTGAGGCATATTTTGTTTTATACACAACATTCTTTTATACGGTGTATAATCCCCTTCATCTCAAAGTGTGTGTTTTCATTTTAAAATGAAATTTTAGTAAAAAACACATGTGACATATGGAAAAATGATAAAACACATTCGTATTTTTTGATACTTTTGGATAATGACCCATAAGTCATTTTTTAGGTTTAGGAATCAACTGCACCACAATACGATACACGATTTGCGTGGTATGACTCAAAGAGTCCATTATCAATTTAAAATAGACATTTTAGTTCAAAACATGTATCACTCACTAAAAATCATTAAAAAATCTCTAATTGTCTTTATAATTTAGTATAATGATCCATAAGTCATTTATGTTGTGTAGGAATCAATCTCATGTCAAACCGATACACGATGGGACCAGTATGTCTCAAAATGTGTGTTTTCAGTATTAACTGACATTTTATTAAAAACACAAATGACATACTAAAAACTAAGAATATTCATTAAAAATATTTTGATAACTTTGGACAATGATCCATATGTTATTTTTGACATGTAAGAACCAACCTTGCCTCAATCCAACCCTCAGTGTGACCAGTATGACTCCAAGTGTGTATTTTTATTTAAAATTTACATTTTAGTAAAAATCACAAGTGACATACTAAAAACTGATTAAACACATTTGTGTTGTTTTGATACATTAGAAAAATGATCCAAATGTTATTTTTTATATGTAAGAATCAGAAGCACCACAATCTGATACATGGTGTGCCCAGTATAACTCAAAGACTACAGTGTCAGTTTAAAATTGATATTTTAGTTCAAAACTTGTGTCACTCAAGGTAAACTAAGAAAAACTCTCTAATTGTCATGATATTTAAGAAACTGATTCATAAGTCATTTATGACATTTAGGAATTATTATCATGTCAAACAGACACACGATGTGACTAGTATGACTCAAAGTGCGTGTTTTCAGTTTGAAATGATATTTTAGTAAAAAAACACAAGTGACATATACAAAATCGAGAAAATGCATTCAGTTTGTTTTGACACATTATGGAAATGATCCATAAGTCATTTTTTTATATGTATAAATCATCTGTACCTAAATATAACACACGGTGTGGCCAGTATGACTCAAAGTGTGTCTTTATATTTTAAATTAAAAATTTTAGTAAATAACATATGTGAAAAACTCAAAACTGATAAAAAACACTCATATTGTTTGATATATTATTAAAAAGATTCATAAGTCATTTGTAATGAGTAGGAATCAGTGACACCTCGATCTGATACACAGTACTCTTGGTATGATTCAAAGTGTTTATTATAAGTTTGAAATTTACATTTTAGTTGAAAATATGTGTCACTCACAAAAAAATGAGAAAACATGCTTTGGATTTCTTGATAATTTAAAAAAATGATACATATGTAATTTTTAATGTGTAAGAATTAATCTCATGTCAAACCAACACTAAATGTGACCAGTATGACTCAATGTACGTGTTTTCAGTTTAAATGACATTTTTGTAAAAAACGCATGTTACATACTCAAAATCGAGTAAATGCATTCAGATTTTTTTGATACTGTTGGAAAATAATCCATAATCCATTTTTAATGAGTAAGAAATAGTTTCATGTCAATCTAACAAATAATGTGACCGTTATGACTCAAAGAATGTGTTTTCAGTTAAAAATGACATTTTAGTAAAAAGCAAAAATTAGATACTCAAAATCGAGTAAACACATTCAGATTGTGTTAATATTTAAGAAAAACGATCTATCCGATTTTTGATGTGTTGGGATCATCCGAACCTCGATCTGATGTACAATGTAAATGGTATGATTCCATGGGTGTTTTTTTTAAATTGACATTTTATTAAAAAACACTAGTGACATACTCAAAATCGATAAAAAGAATTCACATTGATTTGATAGTTTAGGGAATTGATTCATAAGACATTTTTTATGTGTAGGAACCAACTTCTCCTCTATCTGATACACGATGTTCCGAGTGAGACTCAAAGTATTTGTTATCAGTTTAAAATTGATATTTTAGTTCAAAACGTGGGTTACTAACAGAAAATAGAGAAAAAGAACTCTCGTTTTCTTGATAAATTAGGACAACGATTCCAAAAACATTTTTGATATTTAGGAATCAGTCTCATGTCAAACTGATACACTATTTGACGAGTATTACTCAAAGTGTGTGTTTTGAGTTTAAAATGACGTTTTAGTAAAAATCACTAGTGACATACTTAAAACTGAGAAAAAACATTTAGATTGATTTGATACTTTAGAAAAAACAATTTATAAGTCGTTTGTGACATGTAGCAATCAACCGAACCTTAATCCAATGCACGGTGTGATCGATATGACTCGAAGTATGTCTTTTTATTTAAAATAGTCATTATAGTAAAAAAAACAAGTTACATATTCAAAACCAAGAAGACCCATTCGAATTGTTCTGATATTCTAAAAATTGATTGATAAGTCATTTGTGATGTGTAGGAATCAGGCGCAACTCAATCTGATACACGGTGTACCCGATATAACCCAAATTGTTTGTTATCAGTATAAAATAGAAATTATAGTTGAAAACATGTCAGTCACTGAAAATCATGAAAATTCACATGGATTGACTTGATACATTAGGACAACGATTCATAAGTCATTAGTGACATTTAAGAACCAGTTTCACATCAAACCGACGCACGATGTGACCGATATGACTCAAAGTGCATGTTTTCAGTTTAAAATAACATTTTAGTAAAACACAGACAAGGGATGTACTTAAAATTGAGAAAAAATATTCGGATTGTATCGATACATTTGGACAACGATGCTTAAGTCATTTGTGAAGTGTAAGAATCGACATCACCTCGATCCGACGGACAGTGTGACTTGTATGACATTAAGTGTGCCCTTTCATTTAAAATTAACATTTTATTATTGTATTGTTTCATATAATGTTTAATTTATTTCTTCATTATATTAATAAAAAATTAGGTGGATTTTTTTTTCTCTAGTAGTGGTGATTTGTTTGGAAATTGTTACCATGATTGTGCTTTTTTTAAGGGGGTTAAGTGCGAAAGATAATGAAATATTGAGATTTTTCGATTATTTGTGATAGTACTTGTTAATTTAATTGTACAAAACATTGTTTGAAATTTTTATAATATAGTATTTTTATGCATTTTTTATGCAATTTTTATATCAATTAAATTATGATTTTGCATCATACAAAGTTGGTGATGCAATGTGGTGTGATTCAAACATCACACTACATTAGTAGATGCTTTGTTAGGGCTATTTCTATCGCTGACAAATACTGTCCTTTATTAGTGCTAATTAAATCAATTTTAAAGGGTGTGCATTAGAAATAGCCCTGATAAAAGGGTTTTCTTTTAATGGTGTTTATGACAATAGTGCACTGTTAAAGCTCATTTTGTAGGTGGTTAAAGGGCTGATCTTGGAGTGGCTGAAATCATAAAATTCTTGTATTTTAAACCACATGGAGTGTTTTGAAATAAAATAAGGAATCGTGAGGTGTTTCCAAAATAAAGGTATGAGTTGAGGTATAATTGATTATCAAGAAAAGGATGACGTTATGGTGGAATATTTGGGGGTATGTATATCATTAAGTGTTAGCCTTTCCCCCACGGTGGTCGTGAAGGGCGCCTCCTTAGGAGCAACCGGAGATCGCCGTGGTACCACCGGAGAAGATGCGGGGCTTCAGTTGCGGCGTGTGCCCCACGCTCAAACGCGAGAGGATGGAGCTGAAACGCGAGATCGATGATCTGAAGGCCAAGGTCGCCTTCCTCAGCTTCTGCTCTCCCCTCGACCTTCCCCAGCCGTCCCCGGGCTTCACCGACGTCGTTTTGGTTGCATCCGACGGGGATCACGCTTCTATGTCCACTCCCATCCCCGCGCACCGGGCAGTTTTGGCGAGCCGGTCGCCGGTGTTCAAGGCGATGGTGGAGAACGAGATGGAGGAGAGGCGGAGCGGGACGATCAGGATCAGGGACGCCTCGTACGATGAGCTCCGGAGCTTCGTGAACTATCTGTACACGGCGGAGGCTAGCCTCGACGAGGAGATGGCTTGCGGCCTGATCGTTGTGGCGGAGAAGTACCAGGTGGAGCACCTCAAGGAGTACTGCGAGCGCTTCATGGTGTCCCGGCTGTCGTGGGACAACTCCCTGGTGACCTACGCCTTCGCGCACCAGCACAATGCGTGGCTGCTGGTGGAAGCGGCGCTGGGGGTGATCATGGAGAACATGGAGAAGCTGATGAAGCGGCAGGAGTACAGGGAGCTGGTGGAGAAGGACCCCCGCCTTGTCGTCCACATCTATGAAGCTTATCTCTCCAAACAGGTCAACACTCATCCACTCTTTACCATCATGGCCAGACCTACCTTACTTAATATGCCTCCCATCCCAAAAGATTTATGTATGAATCCCCTAATCTATTTAGTTACAAATGGCAGGAACAAGAATCCAAACAACGACACCAAAGGGAAGAGAAAACATCTATGGCGAGATCGCTTCATCCCTTCGGAGCCTTCCCCCAAGCCCCCGAAGCCGAATGAGGATCTTCTTCAATTTAAATTCATGTTGCGCGACAATCTCTTCCACAATCTCATATTCAATGTTTTGATAGTATCTGTCTGACTTCCACGTTACATGTTTGTTATTGCACACCGTCCTCACGCTACTAAAGAAACTACCCATCTCACCTCGAGAAATAAGCTTTGTGAGTGCCATAGAAAAAAAAACACTCACATGTTGAGTGTTTTTAAATGCGTACAACATTTAATAGCGCTCTATAAATCTCTGATAAAGAAACTCTTTATCAACGCTTTGTGTTTAGGACTGATAAATCAATGCGTTTTTTAATGCTCATATAAAGGACCTTTATGGAAGTTTTTTTATCACTGATAAAGATCGTTACATCCACTGCAAAACATTTTACCCTGCAGCCTCCCTATAACAGAACCACATTAGAAAACTATAATCAAATTGAAATGAAAATGTTACAAAGAAAATAAAAAATAATGAAATACAAATATTGCATTGCACTATCATTTCAATTCAAATGTTGCATACAAAATATTTATATTCATGTAATATTTACAATGAATTAAAAAAATTAAAACACAATATACAGTATAAGCAATCTTATAACATGATTTCTCCAACAATTAGCATCCATACAAAAGTTTGCACCTGTAACATCCCACAATCTGGCACTCTCTCATGTAGCCAGAAAGGGTTGGTTACGAGACCTCAAGTGCACCACCACATACGTCAGACGCTGCCGACTAATAACAGAGATGTGAAATATATGGTGGGAACACTGTACCCCCTCGTATGAAGTGTCGTAGCAATATAAACAAATCATAATAGATTAAAAATTATCAAAGTAAAGACATAGTGAAAGACAACATTAAAAGCCAACTAAATAACCCAATAAAGTAATATTTCTAGCTTTTCATAAGGTACCCTTCACCCCTCTTATAAAAGGGCACTCCCCCTTCTCGCTAATTCACACATTCAAAGTCATTTGTCTTGGCCAACCTCAGCCCAAATATCCTCCCAACTTCCCTCACTATATCCTACATGCCTTAGTTTAATCAGAAAGCCAACCTAAGGAGCCCTTTTGATCAAATCAAAATCAAGAACCCAAAGAAAAGGTAATGATTTCACCACCCTCTTTCAAGTTCCTTTCTTCTTCCACTTCTTCTTTCTTTGTTATTTACATTCTAAAATAATGACTCCAGTATCTTCTATATACTATGATTTTATTATAAATATGGTACAACCATATTCAATATTATATCCATCATTTGAATGACATGTCACCATACAGGCATACGTATGACTTACCATCTCCACGTCGTGGTGTAATTGTTATTCAAAACATTATTGTTTGGATGGGTATGATAATGATGTGTAATTGAAGAAAACAATAAATATAACATTATAATGATTCTGTATATATGATATACCATCCAATTATAAATTATTTTAATATCAAAAGAATGATATTGTCACTCGTGCGTACGTACGGACTACCATCTCCACGAACGCGATGAGATTCATTCCCCATTGTATCCATTCAAGTCTAATTCTCATTTGATGATTAAAATTAATTTTTAAGGACTTGATATCATTCCAGATATGAATAATATATAACCCATCCATAACAAACACGTCGTATGTAACAAAACATATAAAAGAAAACGAGTAAGTTAACACCCAAAACAACGATAATACTAAGATATTATTAACAAAACAGTGTTAAAAGATCATATACGATATCGTATTAATGTATATGATTCTTTTATAATTTAAAAACAATTATTTCACCATTATACAGGAGGTTAAACTACCCTCAAACAAGGAAAAGTACAAGGTAAGGGTTTATTTCACAATCTCTTCATTATCCGAGCTTGTTTATACGTAATTATCTACTGGGACCTCTTTATCATCCACATCCATGTTTCTTAAAAATGTATTTCAAATCATTATTACTATTTTATAAAATATGGGTTAAAGTCATTTATACCCTTGTGGACTTTTTATTAGATGCTTATAAAGGAATCTTTTCATCGTTTTCCAAACAAGGTCTTTTTTAACCTTTTCGACAAAATTAAGGTAAGAATATCTTTTTTAACTTATATGGAGGGTGCGGCAATTTTCTTCCATTATAAAATCATCAAATCTTCCCTTACAATCTTATAAGAAAATTTTCAAAGTAAATGTTTTCTTTTATAATTAGGTGACTTTTAAATGATTAAAAAATAGATATTTCTCTCAAATAGTTTTGTTTTCATCTATGTCAACATCTTTGATGGATTTTATGTTTATTTGAAATTGATTTATTATGATAAAAAACATTCCTATTGTATTGAAGGTTTTGTGATATATTTGACTATGGATGTGAAACTTTTATACCGTTCAATGTTTATTGTTAAATTACTAACATTTCGTATGCCATTTTTAATATGAATGTTTATGACAAGTTTAAACCTGTTCATATGAGGAATGTCTTGGACTTAGTTAGTGACGGGTGGAGCCCGCTATAGCTCCTCGATGCATCGGTAGGTCTCATGAGACAACTAGACGGGGAATTGGCTGAGGCCCTTTCCCAATTTTGATATACGGTTTTGGCCAAGGCCTTAATCATTTTTAGACGTCTTGGCCGAGGCCTTGACAAAATGTTTCATAATGTCTGACATTATAAATTTCCTCATTATGAAAATAATATTGATGGTTTATGTGGTCATTTGACTATTAGAAGACCACTGATTATGTTTTATTATGGCATTATTTAGCCATCTCATATTCCTGCCATAAAATTATTGATGTTTATTATTAGTAAAGGCATGTGGTTTCAATTATTCACCATGATTAATATATATGCTATTTTCCACTGTATTTCTTACCCTTACTGAGCATTTGAGATCACCCCTTTCTTATATTTCATTTTCCCAGGATATGAAGAAGTTAGTTATGAGTGACTTGCATGCATTATTTAGGAGGCTTGGATGTTTCCAATGGAATAAGTTTGTGTTGTATTTATTTTCACGTTATAAAGTTGAACTTATGTATGATTCTTGTTTCCAATAATAATAAACTTATCGGTCTTTAGAGACATGATTTCCTTGTGATCATGTCAATGTTATGTAATAATGCATCGACTCTGGGTAATTGGGGTCGGGGTGTTACAGTTGGTATCAGAGGATGTTTAGTACAAACCTTGGAAACTAGATTTAGATAAACATTGATTAAATCACATAGCCCAAAGATAGACTTGGAGGATTAGTATAGAAGAACTTCCTAGAATTTTGGTATTGTAGAGATTTTGTGAGTTTTCCGAGGAATACATCCCTGTCTGGATACAAGCAGGTAGAGGCGGCTCTGGCACATATGTACCTAGGGGGAAACCCGAAAATATAGATTTGAGCTAGACTCGAATGGGAACTGGTGCACAATAACGGGCCTTACTGCACTCTTGGTTAAGACACTCTCAGTGGATATGCTTAGGATAATTCTCATTTCCTTTACAACCCATTTTGATGGGTTTAAGAGTATGCATCCTCAAAGAAAACATTTTTATGATTATGTATTATATCCATAAACTGTTCAATTTATGTCAAGTGTTTTACAAGTTTGGATTTATGTATTTTGATTCATAAACTAATCTAGTGTATACCATAGAGGATCTTCTTCAATTTAAAATCATGTTGCGCGATAATCTCTTCCACAATCTCATATTCAATGTTCTGATAGTATCTGTCTAAATTCCACGTGACATGTTTGTTATTGCACATCGTCCTCACACTACTAAAGAAACTAACCATCTCACCTCTAGAAATAAGCTCTGTGAGTGAAAAAGAAAAAAACACTCACATGTTGAGTGTTTTTAAAAGTGTACAACATTTATTAGCGCTATATAAATCTCTGATAAAGACACTCTTCATCAATGCTTTGTGTTTACCACTAATAAATCAATGCGTTTTTTAATGCTCATATAAGAGACCTTTATTGATGTTTTTTTTTATCACTGATAAAGATCGTTACATCCACTGAAAAACATGATACCCTACATCTGCCCTATAATAGAACTACATTTGAAAACTATAATCAAATTGAAATGAAAATGTTATAAAGAAAAAAAAACATAAGGAAATACAAATATTTCATTGCACTATCATTTCAATACAAATGTTTCAGACAAAATATTTAAATTCATATAATATTTACAGTAAATCAAAAACATTACAACACAATATACAATATTAGCAATCCTATAATAGTCTTTCTCCCAAAATTAGCATCCATAGAATATATTTCATGTGTAACATCCCAGAATCTAGAACTCTCTCATGTAGCCGAAAAGGGTTGGTTACGAGACCTCAAGTGAACCACCACATACGCCAGATGATGCCGACTAATAACAAAGATGTGAAATATATTGTGGGAACACTATACCACCTCGTATAAATTGTCGTAGCAATATAAACAAATCACAATAGATTAGAAATTATCAAAGTAAGGACATAGTGAAAGACAACATTAGAATCCAACTAAATAACCCAATAAATAAATAAGGGATAATTTAAGGATGGTTTGAAATGTAACTAAATGACATGCTAGAACTATACAAGAAAAGATTAACAAACTCAAATAAAAGACTGAAGTCCGAAGTCCCTAACCCAACAATGCTCCTATCTCCTAATTCCATCCCATCCACAAACAAACAATCAACATCAAGGTCCTTTGTACTTGTACAAACCTACATCCACATAATCTACTTGGGTGCCAAACGACAGCTTGAACAGGCTATGAGTATAAATTAGTAAATCGACACCACCGTATCTAAACAAACCCAGTCTAATAGAAGTGTATGCAATATGGCGATAAACATGTGTGTTAATTAATTTCAAAATTAATAAAATACAACAATAATCCACTTCGTCTTAATGTAATAATATCTCTGAGCATGTCCTATAACCACGCCAACAACAACCATATAACCAAGGTAAGATAACCTACTTCAACGCCCTGTTAGAATATCTCTGAGCATGTCTTACGACCATGCCAACCAATATTATATAACCATCACTACAATAGATATTCCCTTTTATAGCGTGAAAAAAGTCTTTTAACAGTGTTAAATAAGACACTATTAATCATAGCGCGCATAAACGAGGTCCTTTATCCATGCTAAAAATGGTGATAATGGCCTAGCTTGTTGCAGGGTCTTGTCAATATAACAGCACACCCAGTAAAAACCTGTAACATGTGATATAAAATTATATAATTTAATTAAAATAAATATGACATCATGAATACAAAAAAAAACTACTATATATATTTCAAATAATGTTTTATATAATTACATTTACAATTATCCATCCAACATTTAAAAACATTAATGTTTCATCTTTTGATTCCCATTATCCCCTCTCAAAAATGTCATCCCATGGTATTAGTTTATGAAAACATCATCTCAACCCAATCAGAATATTCTACCTTAATATGAAAACAAATATTCTGTTAGTAATTCTATAAATAAAAAAATTAAAATTTAATATGAAAGAATAAAAATAATAAAATGTCAATTATTAATAAAAAATACACATTTGGAGTTATACCAGTCACATCGTGCATCGTATTGAGGTGGAGTTGATTCCTACTCATCAAAAATGTGTTATGGATCATTGTCCTAAAATATCAAAACAATCAGAATATGTTTCCTTGGTTTTGAGTATGTCATTTGTTCTTTTACTAAAATTAATTCCAATTTTAAATAATGAAATATTTGGAGTTATAAAGTCCACACCGTCCATTATATTGAGGTGAAGTTGATTCCTACTTGTCAGAAATTACTAATAGACTATTTCTCTAAAGTATCAAAATGATCCGAATGCATTTTCTCAGTTTTCATTATGCCAGTTTTGTTTTTTTACTAAAATGTCATTTCAAACTGGAAACAAGCATTTTGAGTCATATCGGTCGCATCATATGTCAGTTTGACCCGAAACTGATTCATATACATCAAAAATAACATATTACTTACTATCCAAAATAATCAATATAATTGGATGGTGTTCTCTTGGTTTTCAGTGAGTGACGCGTTGTGAACTAAATTGTGAAGTTTAAAGCGATAACAGATAATTTTAGTCATACTGGTCATATCATCCATTATATTGAAGTGTGGGTTATTCCTACATGTAAACAATTACTCAAGGATAATTTTCACAAAGTATTAAAACAATCTGAATGTGTTTTCTTGGTTTTTAGTGTGTCAACTGTCCCTTTTACTTAAATTAATTTCAATTTTAAATAAAAAGACACACCTTGAGTCATAGGGGTCACACCGTGCATTAGATTGAGGTGAGGTTGCCTCCTACACATCAAAAATGACTCATGGATTGTTTTTACAAATTATCAAAACAATTCGAATGTGTTTTCTCAGTTTTCAGTATATCACATGCTCTTTTTACTAAAATTAATGTAAATTTTAAATAAAAAGACCCTTTGATTTATACCAGCCTCACCGTGTACATATTGAGCTACGGTTGATTAATACACATCATAAATTACTTGTAGATCATTTTCCTGAAGTTTCAAAATAATCATAATGCATTTTTGGGATTTTTAGTATGCCAGCTCTATTTTTTTACTAAAATTTAATTTCAAACTGAAAACCCACATTTTGAGTCGTACTTGTCGCATCATGCATCAGTTTTATGTGAGACTGCTTTATACTCATCAAAAAATGACTTATGATTCATTTCCATAAATTATCAATACAATTGGAGTGTGTTTTCTTGGTTTTCAGTGATTAACATGATTTAAACTAAAATGTCAATTTAAAACTAATAACGGACAATTTTAGTCATACTGGTCACACCGTGAATCAGATTGAGGTTTTGTGGATTCATATAGGTCAAAAATGACACATGGATAATTTTTTGAAACTATCAAAATAATTCGAATTCATTTTCTCAGTTTTCAGTATGTCGCTCATTCTTCTTTACATAAATTAATGTCAATTTTAAATAAAAAGACACACTTGGAGTCATAGCTGTCACACCATGTGTTAGATTGAGGTGTGGCTGACTCTTACACTTCACAAATGACTCATGGATCAATTTCATAAATTATAAAAACAATATGAATGAGTTTGATCAATATTTAGTATGTCACTTGATCTTTTAAATAAAATTAATGTCAATTTTAAATAAAAAGATACACTTTTATTCATACAGGTTACATCGTGCGTCATATTGAGATGTGGTTGATTCATAAACATAAAAATGACTCATGGATAGTTTTCCAAAAGTATGAAAACAATCATAATTATTTTTCCCAATTTTCAATATGTCACTAGTTATTTTTACTTAAATTTATGTCAATTTTAGTTAAAAAGACACACCTTGATTCATACCTATCACATTGTATTTCATATTGAGGTGTGGTTGATTCCTACTTGTTGAAGATGAATTGTGGATTATTTTCCTAAAGTATCAAAAAAATTTAATTCTTTTTCTCAATTTTCACTATGCCACTTCTTTTTTTACTTAAAATGAAGTCAATTTTAAATAAAATGACATACTTGGAGTCATAAAAGTCACACTGTGCATGATATTTTCTTGTTTTTGACTTATACATGTCACAAAATAATCATGAATAATTATCATAAATTATCAAAACAATATGAATGTGTTTGATCAGTTTTCAGTAAGGCACTCTTTCTTTTTACTAAAATTATTGTCAATTTTAAATAAAAAGAGACAATTTTAGTCATACCCATGATATACTTTGTCGGATTGAGGATCGATTGTTTCATAAACGTCAAATATTACTTATGGGTTATTTCATTAAAGTATAAAAACAATCCTAATTCTTTTTCCTAGTTTCCGATATATGAATTTTTCTTTTTTTTACCTAAATTAATGTCACATTTACATAAAAAGACACACTTGGAGTCATACCGGTCACACCATGCATCAAATTGAGGTTTGGTTGATTTTTATAGATAAAAAATGACTCATGGATCATTTTCTTAAAGTATCAAAACAATCTGAATGTCTTTTATTGTTTTTTGGTATGTCACATGTTCTTTTTTACTTAAATTATTGTCAATTATAAATAAAAATACACACTTGGAGTCATAGAGGTACATCGTATGTCAGATTGAGGTTCGATTGACATCTACTTGTTAAAAATGACTAATGGATCGTTGTCCTAAATAATTAAAACAATATTAATCTATTTTATTAGTTTTCAGTATGCCACTTGTTCTTTTTACTAAAATTAATGTCAATTTTAAATAAAAAGAGACACTTTTAGTTATACTGGTCACACAGTGATCCATATTGAGGTGTGGTTGACTCATATACATCAACAAAGACTCGTGTAATGTGTTCATGATGTATAAAAAAACACTAATGTGTTTTCTTGGTTTTTAGTATGTCACTTGTTCTTTTTAACATAAATTAATGTCAATTTTAAATAAAATGACACACTTGGAGTCATAGAAATCACATTGTGCATTGGGTTGATGTGAGGATGACTCCTACATGTCAGAAATGAATCAAGGGTCATTTTCCAAAATTATTAAAATAATATGAATGAATTTGATTAGTTTTCAATAGGACACTTGTTTTTTAGTAAAATTAATGTCAATTTTAAATAAAAATATACACTTTGAGTGATATCGGTCACACTCTGCATCATATTGGGGTTCAGTTGATTCCTACATGTAAAAAATGACTTATATGTCATTTCAATAATGTATCAAAACAATATGAATGTGTTTTATTGGTTTTCAGTATGTTAATTGTTCATTTTAATAAAATTATTGTCAATTTTAAATAAAAAAGACATACTTAGATTTATAACAGTCACATCGTGCATCATATTTAGGTGATTTGTATTCCTACAAGGAACATATGACTTATAGATAATTGTAATAAATTATTAAAACAATCAGAATTTATTTTCTCAGTTTTCAATATGTCATTTGTTCTTTTTATTAAAATTAATTTCTATTTTAAATAAAAATATACACTTTGAGTCATATCGGTCACATCATGTATCAGATAGAGGTTAGGATGATTCATATATGTCATAAATTAAATATGGAAAATATTCTTAAATTATATAAAAAATCTGAATATATTTTCACTTGTTTGAGTATGTTTGTTGTCTTTTTTACTAAAATTTATGTTAATTTTAAATAGATATTTGAACATGGAGTCATAGTAGTCACACAATGTGTCTAATTGAGGTTCAGCTGAATGCTAAATGTTCCAAAGTATTAAAAAAAATATTAACATCCAATGTTATCATGATTTAAATTTTCTTTATTTATCGAACTATCAATACTGCATATTGACTTGATATTTTTAGAAGAAAACCATTCTCGTTGTTGAAATATAGTAGAGTGGAGGATACTCATGTTCCCATTATATCATGAGAAGTCACTACAATGAGCACATGATATTCCACGACTCTTTTATCTTTCAAATATAATGGTTTCTCTACCAAATAACGTCGACTCTATGAAGTTTTGGTATCTCAAAAAAGATAAGTAATATAAAGCATATAGATCTGTGAAAAAAAAAATAAGTGTTAGATAAAAATGATAAGGAAATTAACATACAAATTTATAGATAAATTGAGGAAAAAAACTAATTAAATATTTATTTATTATTTACCATTTTATGATGGTTGTATATATTATTCACCCATTTCATTGTTTTCACTCTCTCAGATACAGCCTCGAATCCCAATCTATCACAAGAATGAGAAACTTCAAACAAAACACCCTAACATGAACAAAGAAATCCACCTATATAAGAAAAAAAATCTTATGTTTGTAATACTAAAAATAAATAAATTAAACATAAATATGAAACAATACATTACATCTATGTAAGTCACATCTTCGAATTGTTTGTGTACATTCTTCCATAAAGTATGCTGCCCATTAATTTCTATGAAAATCTATACCATCTTGTGAATATTAGTCTTTTAGACTATCATGGTAGTACTGAAAAAATATAAATACACAATGAATTAATAAATATTTTAAATTAAATAGTAATTAACAATAAAAATACCTATTTGGGGATGCTAGCTTGTTCATGAAATATGATCTCTCTCATAAATTTACAAATATAATAACCACGATATTTTACATTTTTTGTTTCAGACATAATAGAAACATTGATAAGAATAATTAATTTGTTTTGATATGTGTTTGGATAGTGAAATATTTTTATATATTCCCTGATACTTATCCAGTTATTGAAATTTTCAGGGTTATTGTACTCAGCCCCTCACAACATTCCTTGTTTTTCATGATATTGATGCACCGCCCTATCATAAGAAAATCCACATTAAAAGGAAATATAAATTATATAACATTTCATTTAGTTCTAAAATGTTGGATGTAGTGTATTAAAAATTGAGAAACATTGTCATGGGTGGTCGGTTTGTTGGGTATCCATGATGTGAATCTAGGAAATAATTCTTTGAAGTATCCAAATTGACTGCAATGAAAATCCAATGTTTCCTAAAAACACAAAAAAGAATAAATAATGAATGAAATGAAAATATATTTGATATGATTAAATTTTGGAGTTTTAACCCAAAATTTTAGTATTAAGAGTATTCTGTCATCTGTAAGTCTTCTTTCAAATGATTAGACCAGGCCTACCACTATTTCCTCCATTTTTATTCTATTTTTGTTTGGTCTCTAGAGGTGGTGTGAGGACTAATGAGTGCAATTTTTTTCATGGGGAAATCCCTTAAATAGTTTTTTATATATACACCTACCACAAATAAGAAATTTATGTATTCATAGTTAACATATAATATCATATTTTTTTAAATAAAATCATGAAAACATACCTCATGTTTACATTTACAAATGAGGTGCCTAGTGGATAATAGTTGATGATTTAATTTACATTATAAATAACTATGTAGTCTTCACCTTCCTCTCTGTACATATTTTTTTAAACATAAACTATGTGATTGCTACCATTTTCTAGATTTGTATCCACATCAACCTTCAATGATACTAAATGTAGATATGGAACAGGCTGGATAAAGGTTATTTCAGAAGATATTTTCGATCGGTTGGTCGATACTTTAGATAGACTTGATTCCGTATTTCATTTCACCTCTTCCTTTTTTCAGTTTGTAGTAACAATTATCAGTTCAGACATTTTTTCATTAATTTAAAAAGGTATAGCTTAAAAAATAAATTGAAAATGATACCTCATTGTTGACATATTTTTTTACAATATGTTATGGCTATACAATAAATGTTCTAATAGTTTGGTTGACCATATGAATATCATCTTCATCAAGTGGAACAGGTAGCTCAGTGCTCAACTCGTGAGATACACTAATCACTACTCTAGCATGACCTTTTGGATGTGGTATGTTTGTAGACTTTCTTCTTGGATATTGAACACTGTAACCGTTTCTAAAAGGCAATGGGTGACTATTGGTAGATATAAATAACAATAATTTATTCCCGGTAGAATATCATTATAGGAATGGTATCAGTGTATATCTAATTCACATTTCGTATAAACAATTATTAGAATATTGATTACCAAGACTAAGATAGCTCTTTGAGGGGAATGGATCCCCTCAAAGCTGGTGGGTGGGGGGGGGGTCTTCACGTAGCGGTTGTTCTTGTGTTGTATCTTCTCTTTACATCACCCCATAAAAGTTTTTGTAAACCCTCTCTACCATTGGAATTATTCATAAAGGGTAGATAGTCTTTCTTTCAACCATTTGACTTCTTTATCAGAATCATGCTCTTGTTTTTCTCAAAATATGTCTGGGGTGTCACCCCAAAACACACCCCTCTTACACGGACAGACTCTCCTAGACACTTCAAGGCCACCGATAGTTGGTGTTCATCTTTTACAAGTGTTTCTGATTCCTATAACTATATCAGATAGAAAATATAAGAAAATAAGTAATCATTGTTATGTAATTGATATTTAATGATTATTTTATTATGTTATACTTATACATGTTTCCCACAATTTTTTTGTGTCTTCATCTATTAGTATCCCTTATTTATTTACACATTTCTAATTCTATTGCACATGACATGGGATGGAAGTGGTTTTGGATTTAGAGTAATCAATCTACATATAAATAGGGGAACATAATTATAATGTTGTTTTATGTCACATAAAATTATTATGCTACATTTAAAATACGTTCAATTTTTTTCAAGTGAATCATACCCCATACATTCTTTACAGTATGTGTACACTGGTTTTTCTTCTCATCCCTTAATTTCAACACTCAGTTGATGTTTCATTAATAAAAAAATTCAATCTAAGTGATGAATACACATACCATCAAACAATGTATTACTAGCCACATTGTACTTGAACATACACATCCACACGATGATGAGTAAATGCATTCCACACTTATTATATCATTAGGACTTCATACATAAGAGGTGGGTGTGGGTTTATTTTCCATTCAATGTCTTTAAGATAATGTCTTGTTTAAATTATGTGAAAGCCTATGTGAATCTTTCCAACAAGAATTAACACATATTTATTGTGGGATTCATCTACTATAAATGAAATCTACATGGGATGAAGAAGAGTAATTCAATGTTTCATTATTTCATTACTTAGTAAAATAAATAATTGATATTATAATGTTACTGCAATATCTTCACACAATAATTTTTCAAGCATGGGAACTAAATGGTGCCATAAATTTACATAAACTAGCACACGTTGCCATGTGACTATTATAATGTAAAAACATAACATGGACTTGTTGGGATTAACATGATAACCCTATGAATTCTATCCTACTTCATATTTAATGTCTTTGACTTTCACCTTAATGATTTTTTAAACACCGTCTAACTAAAATGCTCCTATTTTTTCTACATCATCCATCCTTTATCACATATCATTTTATTGGATACAACATCATAAATATGTTAATCATATGATGTAGTAGCATCAACATGTGTAGATGATCATTGTACCTATATGCTGGAAGAAGCGATATGTTGAGAAATTTGTTGTTCCTTAGTATTAGGAGAAACAACACCTGCATAATGCCATTGTTCCTCTGCACTGTGAGAAGCAACATGTTGAGAGACATGTTGTTCATCAGGATTGGGAGCACCAACACTTGAAACTGTCATTATCTGTATAAGTGGTTTAGAATTTAAATTATATTACATAAATGCAGCAATGAATAGATAATAACATGTAGTAAAAATTTTATATTACAAAAAATATATATAACATGATTATTGACATCCTTTTTTTAAGTGCTGATGGAATTTGACCCCTCTTTCGACTATCCAAATCCCTTCATTGTGGCCTCGTCTGACATATAAAACATCATCTACTTTGGGACAAATAGGAAATGATTGTGATGTACCATTGAAAGGATTATACTCAATTGAATTTCATTCTGACTCTTCAGTGGTTTTGGTTGATAATTATCCTATGGACTACGTTTAGTTTGCAGGATCTGAAACATAAAATACTTGTACTGCCTATGATGCCATTATAAATGGTTTTTCTTTGTAACTTTCCTTACTAAAATCATATTTCACGAATCCCAATTCATCTATTTTAATAGAACACCTATCATCAACTCATTTTCATTGAAAATCATAACTTTCAATGTTTTCTAATCCATATCCCTTATTTGTTTGATGATGAAAAAGTATGACATATTCATGTAAACTGGATATCAATTCTTAGTACCGGAAATATGCATCGCTTTAGCCATAAGTTTAACTCCACTATTTTTCATGGTTATTTATTCATCATTTTTCTTTGTATATATTATATAACCATTAATTACATAACCATTTTAAATTAATAAATACAAACTTGGTCCTTTAACTATCCATCAAAGTCTTTCAAAAATTAAATCTGGTTTTTCATCTAAATCGTTAAAAATATGGTCCTAAAACCATCTTATAAACTATTGAGTATGTGTATTTGATATCCATATTTCATCTCTTGATGGATTCAAATGCCTACGAATTTTTTTGGGGGTTCAATATATGGGGAAATATCAAAAATGTATTGCAAAACATAAAGGTGAGCCTGATCCTAATTTGTAATGTTGATTGTGACAAAATATCATCCAAAAATTCCTTCACTCACAAGCTACCCAGTGTGATGAGATTTTGGTAGACCAATAATTACCACACAAGATAGGTATTCGGTACAAAATTCAATGACTTCCTCAAAAAAATTTCTTCAGAATACAACCCTCTGACCGACTTCAATTTTTTACATACCCTTTTAAAATATTCAAATACAGTTCAATGGGGGTACATTCATCAACAACTTATAAGACAACATAGTAGAATCTCTCTCATCAAGTGAACCATCAAATGAATGATCATATCAAATAATTATGGCATGAAGAACATTTCTAATTCAAATAATATGATGGAAATTTCCCTTTCCATAGTTGGAAATTTCATCAGGTCTATAACTTAGCTAGATATATCTTGGAAAAAGAAACAGAGCATCGTTAATGTGTGATGAACATTCTTGGATAAAATTTAACGTAAATCTATAGGAATTAGATATTCCATGAAAAACTTAATAGTCATGTGATTTGAGACCCTTTAAATTTGAATTAGTCACTTACGCGGTATTAATGTTATTTGATGAATACCCCTCTAGAACCTTTATGTCATTCAAGAAGTTGAAAAATTGATATCTCTCTTAGCCAGAAAGAGTGTAAGTAGTTGGAGAAAGAAATTTTTGTTTTTCACCATTCACTAGAAGCAAGTCTTCTCGTATTTCCATGTCATCCATGCCCATCATATCCTCAATTACATCCTTTGTTTTTCTAGGTTCACTTAGGAACATGTCTATGACACTATAAAATATTTTTCCAACATTGATAACATCAAGAAAATTTATGTCGTACAAACAATTATAGTATGGTAATTTAAAAAAAAAACAGATCTTTTTTTCCAACTGGGTTTTGTAATGATATTTGAAAATGGTTTACCAAATTCAGTGTCCATATATTTTAAGTTCTCAAACATTTTTTCACCTGGTAGTGGAGATAGAGTTGTATGTTATGTTTAAATTCCATATAATGATGTCAACCATGATTAGTACTTATATCATCAACGTAGAAATATGAAATGTCCTAGAAACACAGTTTTCGAGGAATATTTCAAACTAATTTACGGTGTACCTTGTTTGAAAATGGGACACCCTTTAGTTCCTTTAATTATATATCCTCACAAATTTCCATAAGTATGAAAGTCATTTATCATCCCATAAAACATGGATCTCAGCATGATATATTCATTTTTGTAAACATCATACTATGTAACACCTGAATCCTGTAATAATTTCAAATCCTTGATCAATGGATCCAAATAAACATCAATATCATTTTCTGGTTGTTTTGGTCCGGATATAAGAATTTATAACATGATATGTTTTGGTTTTAGGCTTAACCATAGTGTAATGTTATTATTTACCAACATAACAAGCCATGTACTATGACTACTACTTTGAAAACCAAAAGGATTCACTCCATCTATATATAACACAAAAAGAAGGTTTCTTAGCTCGTTTCCAAATTCATGACACTCATGGTCAATTATCTTCCACTAAGGTGAGTCTAATGGGTGATGTAGTGTCCCATATTTATTTATTTTCTCTACATTCCACACCAATTACCATATATTCTCCTCACTTCCAAATAGGCGCATAAACATTGGAATGATTGTAAAGAACCATACAACATCTGTAGGACTAAATACATCATTCTTATATCGAGAAGAACCAAAATTTGGGCATTTGAAAGTGATTTTTTTTCATTGTGAAAAAATATATATTCATTTTTGTAGGTGTGTCATCTTTCAGAGATCATACACATCTAGCATATCATTCGTTTGGCATCTTATGTTCTGTTAGAGAGCTCATTGACTTCTGAGAGCATGTCATTCAAGAGAATAAATGGTTCCGTAAAACTGGAATCACCCATCCATTTATTATTTTCAAATTATATAGCTTCAGTATGACTAACAATGTTGTATATTTAGTGCAACCATCATACAATAGTGTGTTTTCACAACTCTTTAACTTATCAAACAATTTTGGGAAATCACAAAGTTCATATTTAATTTTCCATTTTCTTTCCTCAAAACAATCTTGATTATCATTCACATATGCAATCACATCCTCGATATGATATTCTTCATTGAATACAGTTGTAATCATATTAGTTGATCAATAAAATATATTATTATCCTAGCCACTAGATACATTCTCTTTTCTACATTTTTATTCCAATAATTATATATTGGATATATTCCATGAAATATCAAGTGTTCTTTCAACTAATATGGACAAATTAGTCATTAATTAAAATAGTGTAAACATGGACAAAGGATTTGAGAAGTTTCATATGCATGATATTCTAAAAACCTGATGAACTCTTTCACTCCATATTTACACTCTTTTTTCATACGATTGTAATCCATCCATAATTTATTCATATATATCATATTTCATTCGGTAATATTAAAATTTAATAAAAGAAATAAACAAAATATGTTTAACTAAGGTCACCATCCAACTATATATCCCTCTAAGAAGATCCAATGGAATCTAAACAAACCAGAACAAACATGAATTTAAAAAATATTGGCTTGATCTAAATGTCTAGTAGGTCACCAAAACCTACTAAATCTAAGAGGTCACTATTATATGACATCATAAAAAATATTGTTTTAAATACATTAGAAAAATAAAAATTTCCTATAATATTTTTCCAAATAAGTAGTAACACCTAAAATTGTGTTAAAACCCATTTTCTATGATTTTTATTAAATGAAAACAATCACTTGGAATACATTTTTCCTTGGATAGTACCTCTTGGTCAAATAACTTTTTTAAAATATGAATTTAAACTATTTTATACACATCAATTTTTAAAATATAAATTTCAACACTGAAAGAGGTTTCCAACTATCAAAAAGTTTTATAAAACAAGTTTGAAAACCAACCATTTATATAAAACTAGACATGGTGGCCTAAAACCCCATTTTAAAAACTCACATATTATTAGAGTTTCAAATACAAGCCATCCCAATATACTCTTCAGGCTAATTTTATCCCAACACATTTGAAAATCAAATGGGAATTTTCACTTCCCTTTATATGGCCATTGAAAAACATTTAAAGACACAATAATTTTGAAAATCCCATCCACATGGGAAAACACAACCTTTTGAAATAATATTTCTCATTTGGAAATCTTAAAATCTTTAAACACCCCCAAAACGTTGATATAAATATTAACCAATGATAAAAAAGTGGTTTTGAATATAGATTACAAGGGTTAACTCACCACTTTAAAAATAAAACAATATTTTAAATCATTTTTAACAGTTTCAAATCACCCAAAATCTTGGTTTGAAATCTAATTAACAGAATAATAATTTATAAAACATCAAGTTAGGGATTACCACTGATTTTAAAAAAAATAATTCATTTAAAAAAACCATTGAAGAATTTTTCTAAACACTTTTCATCAAATATTATTCCATAACAATAGATAAAACCACAAGGAAAACACCAATCAACCCTCCCTGGTACTTATGTAGGCCCTGAGAGGGCAGAGATGACCATCATCCTCAGTGTTGGGTGCTGGTGCCTTTGGAAGGCTCGCAATAAGGTGAGATTTGAGGGGTCACTCTCCACAGGTCAGTCCATAATCATGAGAACCAGGATGATGCTGATCGACTGGGTCACCCTTGTTGAAAATTGGCAAGACGCACCATCCATGCGGTCTCTTCAGGGTCGTCTGCCCTCTTATTCGGTCATTCCTCAAGTGAATGGGGCATGAGGGCGGTGGATCTAGTGGTATCCTCCCATTGAAGGTATGAGGTTGAACTTGGATGGTTCAAGCATAATGAGGGACATGCAGGGATGTGGAGTGGTTTGAAATTCATAAGGGAGTGTGTTCCAGGACTTCACAACCCATTATGGCGATGGTAGTTCCCTTCAGGCAGAGGCATGTGCGGTTATCACTAGGCTCAAGTTATGCAAACAGAAAAATATTGCACTCTCTGAAGTGGAAATAGAGTCAAGGAATTTTTATGATTCTATGATGGGTTGAATTTATACTCCTTGGACAGTGGCTTACGCAATCCGGATGTGCAAATAGCTCCTCAACAGCAGGATTCGGATCACCCACACGTGGAGATAGGGGAACAAGGTTACGAATTACATGGCATCCATGGGTGTCCCGTGTTCAAAAGAGATTTGTCTCCACAATGCAGTTACTCTCAAAGCAGAAGGGATTAAAATTATTAGAGGTGATGCCCTCGGGCTCCATTACATCAGGCCCCCCTAATCCGGGGATTCTCCTTCTCCATGTTCTCCCTCTCCCTCTCCCTCTCACTCTTCCTCCTCCCCCTCCACTTCTTTTCTCATTTTGCTAGATTTCTGGTCCCCCTTTTTGAATAAATATAAGAAGAAGGATATGATGGATGTATATCTATAAGTGGAACATAATACCTTTATGAATTGGATGATCTGTGGAAATCATTAAGAGTAATATAAAAAGATAATGGAAATGTTCATGTAATAGTATATATATATTCCCCATTCACCATTAAAATTTCACAAATTTCTTCATCTTCCATGTTCTTTAAGGAACTCATTTATGATAAAAATAAATTAGAAGATATAGGATTGATTTTTTCAAAGAGATGATTTCTTAGTTATAGGTAAATGAAATATTAAACTAAAACTCATGATCCATATAGATTTTCTATTAAATGCAATATCAGTTCTTGAACTTTCTATAATTCCCTTTTTTATTTATAGGGGATATCTGGCCTATAACACTAAATATTTTTTTGAAATGTAATCCACATACAGTAGATGTTATTATTTAAAAATAGGACTAGTACATCAAGTACATAATTAGAACTTAGTATGATGTATTGGTCTATGAAGGGAAACTAATCATTCACATTGATATTGTAATTCTAGAAATTGTGGAAGAATGTTAGGTACTAACATTCATAAGATGAAATTTCATATCAATGTGGAAGTTTTCAATTAATATTAATCTAGGGTAGTTTATTTTTTATGTCTTTATAGGAGAAAGTACAATTTTTCTTGATCAAAGAGGTGAATCGGGTAGATGAACGAGAAGATTATCATGTCTTCATTAACAATAATAATTATTATAGAGAATTAAAAATAAAATTGGTCGAAGAAAAAGGTATGATGTACTTTATCAATATAAAATACAAAATTAATACGATGGAAATTCACGAGAATATGGAATAAGAAGAAAGATTCTCAATTATAGAACTACTTTAATGGACATCCTTTACTAAATTACTTATCTAAACTTTGGTTCCACCTAAGCTAGAGCTATGTAAATTCATGACAAACATGAGGTACTCATTCTTAGGAAAAGTAAAAAAGATAAATTGGATATATGAGTTTAATTAATTTCATTGGAGAATAGTCAAGTAAGGGTATGGCTCATGGACAATATAAAACAATATGGTTATGAGTTTTCAAGTTGGGTTATATAGGGGGGTATAACCCAATGGAGATATGAGTTTGAGTTTTAGATGGAATATATCATAATGGGGATGATATGGTTTTTATACTCTAAAGGAATATAACCATATTATTCTCTCTTGTTTTTATATTGAGATTTTTATGGGGTATTTATATGAAACCTTAGATAACAGCTCCATGAAATAGATGACCATTTGTATAAGAGGTGGTCATGTAGGAAATGCATGATCATAAAGGTGTCTGACATCGACATCGGGATACTACTGATGTGTAGGGTGTCAACGTTGGATACTCATATAACAAAAGTGATATACAGAGTTTAAAACCCTTTAATGATCAATTGATTTGGGAATGAGGTCTCCATTTCATGTACATAAACCAAAACCTCCCATCACATTATAATTTTTATATTAATTAATATCATAACTCATCCAAACATTTTTATTTCAAAAAACTCATCGGGTTCTCCCATCACATCAGAACGACAACCAAACACCCATAGGAGGTCTAATACCCACTGCCAGCACCATTTTAGGCATAAAACATAGCAACCAACAATAATTTGATCATAATGTAACATAATTTAGGATAAAATACTTGAAAACAATAAAAACGTAACTTCTTCGAAACAACATGAAACAACATGCATACATAATCTCAGGCCCTCATTTACACAAGTTGAGAAAAATCACCATTGACTAAGATGATTTCCTCCCTAATTATTAGGAAGTAATCAATAAAACCTAATAGAAATATGACTAAATACAACATAAAATTATGGTTATAGCGAGTGATGGGATCTCAAAAGGGGCTTACCTTTCTCGGAGTGACAACAACATAGAGTGACATCAGCGGGGAGCAACAATGAAAGGGTGTGATGATAGCATAAAGGGACATTGGCAGTGTAGGTAGCGATGCTAGTGGGATGGATGATAGAAAGGTATGGAGAAACTATGATTGTGACAGTGAATGAGAAGGTGGGGTAGGGAGAGAGGGCGGCGGGGTAGGGAGAGACAGGTACAGGTCTGAGAGACAGTTCCACAAAAGCTTTGAAGGCGTGATGAAAGACAATTATTAGTGTTATTTTAATAACATTGAGGGAAGAATTTTATTAGTTATTTTAAAAAAAATACTGATAAATGAATGTTTTTTTAGTGCTAAAATAGAAACTGCTGATAAAACCTATCTCTATCAGTGTTTTTTTAACACAGATAATGATATAATGTTAAAATTTGATTTATATTATTATATATATTTATAAAATTATAAAAAAATATATATAAATATAAAGCCAACGAGCCTGTACCCTAGTGGTACATGCTCCTGCTTGGCATCCAAAAGACCCAGGATCGATTCCGAGCAGGGGAGAATTTCCCAAGTATTGTAGCAGTACTGTAGTAGGTACTGTAGCGGCAGAGGGACTATAGCAGGTACTATAGCAGCGCGGGTACTGTAGCAGTACTGTTCACAGAGGGGTCCTTTGGGCAAAAAAAATTGGCTTTCAAGCCTTGTATTCCGGCCACATGGCCTTGGGACTTCGGGCTATGTAATGGGACTCCCACTACCCAGTCTAAAGAGGTCTTTGATTTCAAATAATAAATTGAGGCTTCGGCCACAAGCTTTAAAAAAATATATATATAAATATAAAAATATATTTATTTATTTATTTAAATGGTTATAATGTTATAATAATTGTATTTATTATACTTATAATTTTATAAATATATATAATTATTATAATTATTACAATAATAATATTATTTTATTATATATTTATTTATTTCCAACTATAATTATAAATATTTGTATTCATTTATAAATATTTGTATATATTTATAATTATATTTATTTAATTATATATATTTATAATATTATCAGTATAATAAATATATTTATTATAATTTTATAATTATTTAAATAAACATATTTATTTATTATTATATGTATAAATAAATATTTAATTATTTATTATTAAAAAATTATAACTGGTTAGGATCTTTGGATTCTCGCTAGACCCTTTTCACTATAAATATATATATATATTTATTTAAATAAAGATAAAGTTATACAAAATATATTTATTATACTTATCATTTTATTAATATATATAATTAATATATTTCATATAATTTTATAATAATTTAAATATATCTATATTTATTTATAATTATAATTATAAATATAAATATTTATTTAATTATATATATTTATAACATTATAAGTATAATAAATTTGGAGCGCTCTCGAGAGCTCTCAACTCTTGGGAGTATAACGAACCATACTTTACATGCATTGTTATTACTTCATAATTGAAGCATACTTATTACAACATATAACAAAACCTTGAAAGGACCGTTTAGGTATAATGTCTTTAGAAACTGGGAAACATAAACAACTAGTTCATAAATCATCTACGTTGTCATCCATTTATTTCATCATATCTAGAGTCCCTTTTGGCATATTCTACTTAATACCCTTCTTCCTGACCTAGGGAAAGAAAACATACAAAAGGGTGAGCTCAAATTCTCAGTAAGGGTAAACAAAAGAAATATCAATCACATCATATTCATAAGAACATTACATTTTGGAAAACATGACCTGCAAAAGAGATCATAATATCCTAACATGGGACAAATCATAATGGAGAAATGTAATCCCAAATAATCATAACTTAAAACATGAAACTTTTTTGAATACACACATAATCATAGAGAATCATTTCTTAGTAGTCAAGACTCATTTCCAAGACTATCTTAGTGGACAAAGTCCATTTCTGAACTGAGTTCACTCCTCATTTCAGTCCAGTTTCACAGAATCGAATTAACATACCATTCCAGCCATGTCTATCTCATGAGATATTAATCTTCACCCAATTCATTGTATGGAGATATAGGTCCCACCCATCTCATAATGAAACCATTCTTATGTGTGCCACAAAATCATCAATCACACATCATAGCATAAACCATGTAATAAAAATGGGATTCTTAATCATCATCCCATCATAACACAATCCATATAAGATAAAAGGACATCATAAAAATAATTCCATCATAACATAATCAAAACAATGTAAAAATATGGATATAAACAGAACCATATATTATCTTAGATGGAAAATAATTTTGATAAAATGCTTGAACTCCATTCTTGAGGAAAATATCCTTTCTACTTCAAAAAAAACATTTTACTTTCTTAACATGTCATACAATTTTAAACTAAAAGAAGTTGATTAAAAATAAACTTGAAATCTTTTAAAGTAAGATTCATGTAAATAATGTTCTATTAAATCATAAAAATCCATTCATGCCGTATAAGTTAAATAAAAACATTCTTCTCGTACTTGGGCCGGAAAAGACAAAAAAATACCTCGTACTAAAAACGACAAAAGATTCCTTTCATATATTTTACTAAAAACTCACCAAAGGGTAAAATTGGATTTAAAAAATTGTAGGAGGGTATAAATAATATTACATTTTGAGGAAACAAGGATGTTGATGATAAATATTCCCCACTAAATTCTGAAGTATAAATAATCTCGGATAAAAATTGAGATTGGGAGATTTTCCCTAACCTTTGGTCCGATTTGCTTCATAAGTGTACAAAAATCCTGTATAATGATTTAAATAATGTCATTAACTTATTCAAGAATCATACTTATTTTTATGATATCATATATGGTCATATTTTTAGCTTCGTATTAGTAATATTTCATTGCTACTTGTTATTCGGGTATTTATTAGTTTTTGTTCTTATGCGTGTTTTTTTGAATAAATTCTTATTCTTATTTTTAGGTTATATATACCTCATTTATATAATGGGATTAGTGTAATATATATCATATTCATTCATTCAATTCATTTATATAATCATTATGCATTGAAGATCATGTAGAACAAGTCACATCAAATCATGGAGACGGTATTTCGTACGTACGCACGAGCGATGTTGTCATTCCCATGATCGTGGAATTGTATTGGAGTGTATGTATACTTTTTTAGAATCAATATCACTTTAAAATAATCATATATAATTATTATTTACACAATTATTCCCATCCATGTAAGGTGGTGGTGGAAAATAGATTACACCACGACGTGGAGACGGTATTCCGTACGTACGCATGCGCGGTGATTTCATTTTCCATAGGATGTATAGACAGTGAAATAGGGTTGTTTCATGCTTATAATAACATATCTGTATATGAGTGATACTGATGATATTACTTCATAATGAAACAACTAAATAAGAATAAGTACAAGAAGAAATAAAGTTGAAAGAATCGGTAACGGACATTACCTCTTCTTTGAAGCGCCTCTTCTTAACCTCCTATTCTGGCACTAAAGATTGTCTTTGAATAAGACCAGGAACTCTAGGGTGTTTCTAGGGGAGTGTAGAAGAGAAATTGGTAGGGTTTGGCCGAGATTGAAGGCTCAAAGTGGTGTGAGGAAGAGAGGGAGGAGGTTCCCTTTTATAAGGGAGGAGAGGGGCACCTTAGGAAAACTTAAAATATTATTTTATTATAAAGTCATATTCGGTTCTTAATAGCTCCAAATTGGTTTATTTCAAATATAAGGTGAGGATGGGTCTAAAGAATTTCATCTAATACAATTTAGACAATTTTAGGTTTCTATTTTAACCTTATCATTTAGATTTAACTTTATGTTAGATAATTTAACTTTTATCGTGTCTTCTTGTTTTCTTAAACAATAAGGTTAATAAACATACTATAATAAGCCAAACGAACCTCAAGGTGTTTATTATTAATATATATAACCTTATCTAAGTCATTTGGCCGATCCTTAGGTTTTTAGGAATAAAATAACAAATAATAATATGATATTTGTTTTAAAAATTATTTTATGTCAATTTTGACACTATTTGGTAATTGATTTTTGTGAGAATCATTACAGAATTATTAGTTCGAAATAAGTTAATTAAATAAATAATAACATGTAATATTAACCTATAAAATTAGTTTAATTCATAAAAAGTCTCAAATTACATTTATTTTGGTATTTATAACATCAATTATGTCAATATTTCTTTAATAAGATAATTACTGCATCATCATTGTGTCATAAATAAATTAAATTATTTAATGAATAAAAATTATAAATAAAATAAAATTATGTAGGGAATAGTTTTATCTTAATAATGAATATTTATAGTCGATTTTATCTAATGTATAACCCTATATTTAAAATGATTTAGTTATTAAACATTGATTTTAACTATTTTAACCCTTCTTTAAATAAATTAATAATAAATGTCCTAATCTAATCCAAGTGGTCCTAAATGGTCACATTTTATTCCTATAGTTGTTTATGGTCGAATTAAACTTATCCAAAAGAATTAGAACATGTGTTAGGGTAATAATAATATCATTTTTACCCTTAATTACCCTATTTACTTTTAACCGTGGTAAAAAAAAGTAAAAAGTTACTATTCACCAAAAATTATTTTCATCTCATTGAACCACATTTTAGTCCTTGATATTAACAGTCTGTCTCAGATTTTCGAAATTCCACTCACAGAAGCTGTAAAATTAATTTTTATGTGAATTTGAAAATTCTCCTAGGAGGTGGGTAAAAGACGGTGAAAAGTTCGATAAATTTTTTTTATATCTAAAATTATTATAAAATAACTCCAATGAATTAATTTGAACTTATATAGGTATTATGTATCAATTTTTACCTAAAATAAATTTAAATAAAATAAATAATTATTTAAATAAAAAGTCGGTTTTTAAATACTAACCTAGTGTTTCCACTATTCATCAAAAATAGAAAGTTTTCAGAAAAATACCAAAATTTCACCCTAGGCTAATTTCGATATTCAGAATCCAAAAATAAAGTTCATTTTGAAAAATAAAATTTATAAAATATCAAAAAGTGGGTATTACTATTCATAACGGCTAGTTTTAATAATATTTTAATAGCATATCGTTGTTTAGTGAAACTCGGTATTGCGTATAACACAAGCTATCGAGGAAGGTTGTGGTTGAGTGTAAGGAAATCCAAGATAGTTTTTTGTGTAGTGAAAGATTCCTTTGATGATTTATATAACATAAAAACAAAATATTTCTCATAAAAATCTCGGGTGTTACATTCTTCCCCCTAAAAATGAATTTCTCCCTCGAGATTCGTCACTTTGTAACAAAATGATGAGGATACCGCTCCCTCATCATATCCTCAAGCTCCCATGTAGCTTCTTCTAATTGGTGGTTCCTCCATAAAACTTTCACCAAGTGAGTGGTCTTGTTCCATAGGACTTTTTCTCTATGATACAGAATCTCTATTGGTTGTTCTTCATAAGAAAGATCTTGCTCCAGCGGTACAACTTCTGAGCTGAGTACATGTGAAGGATCGGGTATGTACATTCTCAGGAGAGATACATGGAACACATCATGAAGTTGAGATATATTAAGTGGGAGAGCCAATCGGAAAGCTACCTTCCCAACATGATCCAGTATTTCGAAAGGACCGATATACTTAGGGCTCAACTTTCCCTTCTTTCCAAATCTCATTACACTCTTCCAAGGGGATATTCGTAAGAATAATTTATCACCCACTTAAAACTATAGTTATTTCCTTTAGTTATTGGCATAACTTTTTTGTCGACTCTGAGCTTCTCTTATGTGTTGTTGAATAGATCTGACCTTTTCTGCCATCTCAACAACAAGATCAGGTCCTAATAGATTTCTTTCCCTAACTTCATCCCAGCAAGTTGGAGTTCAACATTTCTTTCCATAGGGAGATTTATAAGGACCATATGAATACTGGAGTGAAAGCTATTATTATAATAAAATTCCACCAAAGGTAGGTGTTGATCCCAACCACCTTTGAAATCTATAGAGCAAGATCTCAACATGTCTTCTAGAGTTTGAATTGTCCTCTCAGACTGACCATCTGTCTGAGGATGATAAGTAGTGCTGAAACTCAACTCTGTATCCAGAGTATGCTGAAGACTTCACCAGAACATCGAGGTAAACCTCAGACCCCGATCAGATATAATGGAAAGTGGGACTCCATGCAATATGACCACTTCCTTTACATATATCCTGGCAAGGTGATCCAGAGAGAAATATTCTCTAATAGCATTGAAGTGTGCCGAATTTGTATGATGATCAACTATGACCCAGATAGAATTATTGCCTTTGGATGTTTTAGGAAGTCCGGTGAAAAAGTCCATATTGATGTTTTCCCATTTCCATTCAGGTATGGGTAATGGTTGTAACATCCCCTTAGACTTCTGTCTCTTAGCTTTAACTTGCAGACAAACCAAGCATCGAGAGACATATTCATCAACATATCTTCTCATGCCATCCCACCAGAAGTACTCTTTTAGATCTCTATACATATTTGTGCCTCCAGGATGAATAGAGAATTAAGAACTATGAGCCTCATCCAGCAGTTCCTTCTTTAATTCTGGGAAGACATCCCTGAAATGATCAGAAACTGGAGGGAAATACATCTGACAAGTCCCCTGATCATCCAGATATAAACTCACAATCTGGGCTGTGACTCCACCTCGCCCACGATGCTCTGGTTCAGCTCGACTCGCCTGAACATCCCACTCAACCTTGTATAAAAACATTCCTCCCTCTGGTGATGTGAAACTCACCCTACAATGATATAAATCTACAAAGGCTCGAAAGGGAACCATCCATTCCATCTCGAGAATGACATCATAGCTCGTCATCTCTAGGACATAGAGGTCCCATAGAAAGTGACACCCACTAACCTCAAGGGGGCACTCCTTGCACTGACGCACACCAGCCGTCCTGGTCCCCAATGGAGTGTCTAGCATCAAGATACCAAAAGAAGTAGAAACACAGAGCCCAAGGCTCTTGACAACGGGCACAAATATAAAACTATATGTTGCACCCTTATTAAAAAGTACAGAAGATAAGACAGAAGCTACTAGAATAGTATCTCTGACAATATAAGGTCCGGGATCCGGCTTCTGCTAGGTCTATTGAACTACATATGCCTGCCCAGTGTCATGGCCCTATGACACAGCTTGGCTACCCTGAGCTATCCTACCCTGCTGCCTCTGAGATCTTGGTGTCTGGCTACCATGGCCACGACCACCATCTCTGCCACCACGCCCTGACATATTTTAGTTCCCTGACTGGTAAGAAGCCACTGGTCCTACTCCCGCACACGGAGTCTACATAGAACCCCTCTCACTAGCCACTGGTAGAAATTCCCTACAAAAGCGTTGTAGATGCCCCATCTTTCCGCATGCTCGACACTCCACTAGATCACATGGACACTGAGGTCTCTTTTTCCCCTATTTACCACACTAGTAGAACCTGATCGGGCCACCTGAAGAGACTGCCTGGCTGGTACTTCCACCCTGAGAGAAATATATCTATCGCTTCCTCTTTCAGTAGATATAGTACCAGTAAGTGGTGCTGAACTGCCTTGGCCCACACTACTAGCTTCCTGCATGTTCCTCTCTGAAATCAGCGTCTGGTTCACAATAGAGTGTACTGAAGTTAACCTGAAAAGATTCACCAGTGCTCGGATGTCATATCGGAGACCGTCCACAAAACGTCTAGCTCTTAACATCTCATCACCCACCAGTATGGTTGCAAAACGCTGAAGCTCGGAGAAACGAGCAGAATAGTCCATCACCGACATAGCGCCCTGCTATAGATTCAAGAACTCTCAAGCTCTATCTCCCCGCAATGTCTCTAGAAAGAAGAATTCATAAAATAGTACCTTGAAGTCTTCCCACGCCATGTCTCTGTGATGCTCTGACTGGGTGGTAACATCCCACCACCTCTTGGCAGAATCCCGCAACATGTAAGTCACGAGATTGAACCTCCGACCTAGAGGCATCTCAAGATACTCAAAAATAGTCTGCATAGATCCTAGCCAAGACTCGGCAGCCTGTGGTCTGCCATCCCTTGAAAATATAGGTGGTTGTTGCTGCTAGAAGATATGAGTAAGCTCAACCATAGATGTGGCAGCCAATGGTGCTCCCTGAACGGTCTGCATGAACCACATAAAGCCTTCATGGAACTGTGCATCTGCACCTGTGTCCGGTATAATGGCTGGTTCCGCATCTGGATCTACTGGAGGATCAACTGGTAGCCCATGACCTACCATCTCTGGAGTATAGTCGTCACTGCTCTCTAGGCGAACAACGCGTAGTCGTCTCAGCGGAATGACACTACAAGGTCAAAAACACACCTTTAGAACAAGATTAACAACGACAGAAAACGAAGAAACCCAAAAGGAAACAGGAGGAAGAAGGCATTCAAAATTTTCAAAACAAGACTACACGGTGTGTATATTGACTACATGACGTGTACTTGACTTCTCTTCCCCTTCCCGGGTCCTTCTACACGGCTAAGCCTCACGGATCCCATTGAACAAAACTACACGGAGTGTATAACATCTACACGGTGTGTATGGTGTAATTTCTAACTGCTCGTGTCTCTTGTGACACGGCCAATGACTCAGCTTGTCACTACATGGCGTGTGACACCCGAATACGGCATGTACACCACCCCGTTTTCTTCCAGCCACACTGCTAAGTCTACACGGTCTGTCCTCGGACAAGACTACATGGCGTGTCCCACAGGTGCACGATGTGTTCAAGGAGAGGTGACACTGACCCGTGTTGTTAGTTACAAGGCCGAGTCCCCGGGTCACACTACACGGCGTGTTCATCATTGACATGATGTGTATGTATTAAGTCTCCTTCGTCCATGTTGTTAGTTACACGGGCGGACTCCGGGTCAACACTACACGACGTGTACATCCGGTACATGGTGTGTTCGCTCCAAGCTCTTCCATTCCCCGTTTCACCGCCCACACGGTTTGTGACACAGGAGGAGACTACACGGCATGTACTTCAGGTACACGATGTGTACATAAAAAGTTTTCTTTTCTTTCCAAACAGAAGAACATACACGGTGTGTGTAAAACACTACACGGCGTGTATACTGGGTTTTCCGAACATTATGCCTCAGAAACTACTCTGGAGCCTAGAAAATACTGAAAAAAAAACACCTAAGTGTCAAATTCCAGTCCGTGAGGGCCCATACTCCCCACGAATCAAAGTTTGACTTCTTATCTATGTTATAATAAAATAAACAATCAACGATCCACCAAATTCCAGCAAATAAGGGCCCATACTCCCCAAAAACCAACATTTGGCATCCATTCTACAAACATGCTCATGAAAAAATACCCTATCACGTAGCAGGTATTTATCAAGCAGCTATCACAACAGCATGATTTACTAGCACCATAACTATCACAACAACATGAAATTTCTAATGCACCTACATGGCATGGAACTATGCATGGAATGTGATTTCTAGAATGTGCCTAAATGATGCATGAGATGGCATACCCTCATCTCATCGGGTTGCAACTAAATATAACCCAAGGATAAAATATAAACAGCACAAACACAAGTGTGCCACCCTTTGGTGAATAAAAATCAATTGTAAAATTTCAAAATCATTAATATTGCAATACGAGGTAAATTGGATTTTCCCTGTACATGGGTTAGCTACTCCCTGGCACAGATTATTACCAACTACCATTCTCATCCTATCCCTGACTAAGCATCCAAATAGCAAGTCAAAGAAAAGAACTCCTCTGATACCACTTTGTAACGTCCCGACTCCGGGTGCCACTCAATGGGTGCCCCGAACCCGGTTCACCACATGACCTCAAGCGCATTTCCCCAAACGCCAGAGGCTACCGACTAGCAGCGAGGGCCCAGGTCTAATAGTGGGGAAACCATGCCCTCATTTGTCAAAGTGTAGCACAGTGGAATCGAATAAAACATACAGCAACAATGGAAGCAGTAAACCATGCACAACTGAATTAAACAACTGCTGTAGACATAACCAACCAGTATATAAATAATGGTGCAACATGCATCAAATTCTAAGAAAGCATCCAAAACATGTTACACAAAAATATAGTACAATACAAGTACAGGAAATCAATACAGAACAAAACAGAAGGTAGCTCTGCGAGCCTCAGCCCGGTCCCATGCTCCCCTACTCCTCAGCCACAATCATGTACCTGTATAAGGACACTTTCCCTTATCTACACCTGTAGAAACGTAATCTATTTGGGCCAAAAAGCATGAACCAAACAGGGTGTGAGAAATAACTCCCAGTAGGCACCCACCAAAGGCATGTGCTCAACTGTGTGTAGACATGCAACAACAGTGTGCAAAAGTAAATGCAATAAACTAAGCAGTACTCATGTAACTAACTTTACCAGTTATATTGTCTTTTTAATTATTCATTTAACCATTTAATATTAAGGAAACACCACATTGAATTCCTAATTAAGCAGTTAGCGTCCTCAGACAAGAAAAACCACACCCTTAGGTAATCAGAATCTCACCCTCAGGCATTCAAAATCTTTCCTTCAAGAATAACAGAATCTCTCCCTCATGCATAACAGAAGTCAAGCCCTCAGGCATGAAAGGTTCCCCTCAAGCAAAGTAGAACGTCTCCCTCAGGCTAATACAGTCACGCCCTCACGATATAGTAAAACACTTCCATTAGGCACAAGTAACCGGGCCATGCCCAACATATAAACATGAAATTTACATAAAATTCATCTCAAGGAAAAAGTAATGCTTAATTAAACATGGAATACTCTCATGTATCCTGGCCAAACGGCTAAACAGAGGAACTCACCCCTCGGGTTGGTCCTGGATCCATGAAGTGATCTCAGACAGCATTTTATTATCATACTTAATTACCTATTCAATTATATGTATTTAAAATAGCCACGACCTCAGCCACACGACACCCCAAATATGGGTTCATAGCTCAAAAATGCACAAAACGCACAACAATTGGAAAATAAACACCAAGCCACCTACCTTAAACACCAATGAATGATATACGTGAACGTCGATTCTAGAAATTCCCAAGAACGACGTAGATCTGACGTAGAAGAAAACTCATTCAAACGAAAATAACTTCCCTTATAGGAAGAATTGGCAAGAACGGCTTAAGAGGAGTTGAGGGCCTACCCGTGCGGTTCCAACGAGATCGTCCGAGGCAAAAACGGGTTCCCGATGTGTGCCTGGTGGATCTCCAAAGCTCTGTCCTCCCTCTTCCACTCCTTGTTCTCGTTCTAAGCCTTCCCTAAGAACAGGGGAGGCTACTGCCCATTTTAAGTGAAAAACAAAGTACACGGCGTGTATTTCCAAGTACACGGCGTGTACTCCCCATTTTTTAACTGTTCCTATGGCAGTTTCCCACCAGAATTACACTGTTCACCTACCGACGTTACTACACGGCATGTCTCCTTGAGTACATGGCATATTCTTTCGCACAGCAGGCCACCGCCTTACAATTCACCTGTTGACTGACTACACGGCATGTAAAGGACCACTACACGGCGTGTAGTCGGTTTCTACACCCTCCGTTGCCGACATGGCCACACGCCCTATGTACTCATCCCACACGGCCAAAAGTACACGGCTTGAGGAAAAGTATATGGCGTGTACTTCCAAAATTTGTGATTTTCCCCCATTTTTTCATATTTTTTTAAAAAACATAAGGAAAAGACAAAGAACAAACCCATACCTCAAAAGTAAGAACCGGGTTCTTACAAAAAACACATGTGACATAATGAAAAATGATAAAAAAACATTTTTATTATTTTAATACTTTTGGATAATGACCCATAAGTCATTTTTTATGTGTAGGAATCATCTGCACCACAATACGATACATGATGTGCCTGGTAGGATTCAAAGTGTCCATTATTAGTTTAAAATTGACATTTTAGTTCAAAACATGTGTCACTCACAAAAAAACAATAAAAAACTCTCTGATTTTCTTGATAACTTAGTATAATGATACATAAGTCATTTATGTTATGTAGGAATCAATATCATGTCAAACTGACACACGATGTTACCAGTATGCCTCAATATGTGTGTTTTCAGTTTTATCTAAAATTTTAATAAAAAACACATTTGACATGCTCAAAACCAAGAAAATTCATTCAAAATATTTTGATAACTTTGTACAATGATCCCTATGTTATTTTTGACATGTAGAAACCAACATCACCTCAATCCAACCCACGGTGTGACCAGTATAACTCCAAGTGTGTATTTTTATTTAAAATTGACATAATAGTAAAAAACAGAAGTGACACACTCAAAACTGATAAAACACATTTGTGTTGTTTTGATACTTTAGGAAAACAATCCAAAGGTTATTTTTTAAATGTACGAATCAGAATCACCACAATCTAATACATGGGGTGCCCGTTATAACTCGAAGTCTATAGTGCTAGTTTAACATAGATATTTTAGTTCAAAACATGTGTCATTCAATGATAACTAAGAAAACATGCTCTAATTGTCTAGATATTTAAGAAAATTATTCTTGAGTCATTTATGAAATTTAGGAATTATTCTGATGTAAAACTGACACATGATGTGACGGGTATGACTCAAAGTGCATGTTTTCTGTTTGAAATGATATTTTATTAAAAAACATAAGTGACATACACAAAATCGAGAAAATTCATTCAGTTTGTTTGATACATTATATAAATGATCCATAAGTCATTTTTTATATTTATATATCATCTATACATAAATATGAAACCAAGTGTGACCAGTATGACTTAAAGTGTTTCTTTTTTTTAAAATTGAAAATTTTAGTAAATAATAAAAGTGAGATACACAAAACTAATAAAAAACACTTATATTGTTTGATACATTATTAAAATTATCCATCAGTCATTTGTAATGTGTAGGAATCAACGACACCTCTATCTAATACATAGTGCTCATGGTATGATTCAATGTTTTTATTATCAGTTTAAATTTTACATTTTAGTTGAAAACTTGTGTCGCTCATCAAAAACTGAGAAAGCATGCTTTGGATATCTTGAAAATTTAGGAAAAATATTCATCAGTCATTTTTAATGTGTAATAATTAGTCTCATGTCAAACCAACTGTCACGACCCGCCCTCGGGGTCCGTGCCGTGACTACCCCAAGCCCGCCTTCCATAGGCCAGGGGCTGGCGACTAGCACCAAGGCATAAATCCCGGTAAAAAGGGAAGGCATTGCCTTTGTAAAGTAAACAAACACCACAGAGTAAGCAAGCGGAAAGTAACACTAAGCAAAACAGAGTACAACTAAAGGTGCGGAAAGTAAAAAGGGGCCGGAAATACAAGCCCAACTGTAAAGTACAACTCGAAAGGGAAAACAGCAACTGAAAAGTAAAACAGCTACGCCGAGCTGTCCACTGGAAATCCCACCTGAAGGGTGGGTACAGATAGCTCCTCTGCTCCTCGGGTCCCGCCGTCTGCTCCAAGTATGTCCCGCCCAGTGGTCTGCCTCTGGGTACCGCCTCGTTGTATAGTCCACCTCCAGGTACCGTCCAGTCCTCGAACACTCGGCCTCTGCCAGTACTGGTCGTCGTCTGCAACCAACACAACGAGGTGCGGGCATAGCCCGTGCAGGGGTGAGTATAACGATACTCAGTAGGGACCCTGAGACCCTCAAGGTCTCACTAAAACCAACAAGGATAACCACAAGAAGATCACAACAGATAAACTCTACTTAGGTATATTCCCATACATATACCTAAGTTATCAAGTAACCCATCTCAGTCATGAGGAAACACAAGGATTGTGAAAACGACGGATAACCACTACCCGGGTATATGCCCATACATATACCAAAGTTAGTAGGTGACCCATCTCAATCATGAGGTAAACACAAGGTCAAAAGTCTCAGCTCAAACCAGGATTTTCATTATCGAAACCGTAACTGCTAAAGAGCTCCGTCTCTAGAGTGTACAGTGGTCCTGTCACGACTCCGAGGCCGCCGCTCACTAACCTAAGACTGCTGATGTACTCCTCCTGTCGAGTACTGCGGGCCAGCCACCCAAACACAGTAGTGCTTCCCGCCGAGGTATGTCACCCAAACACCGTAGTGCACACCCTCTAGTAGCCTGCTGAGGTACTCTCCAGACGAGCACCTCGGGTCTGCACTGTCACACAGGTAGTGCTCCGTCCGCCATGGGTCTGCACCTCAGAAAGTAGTGCTCCGTCCACTGGGCTAGTCGACTCACTCCAAGTCGAGTCGGTCAAGCAGTCGTCAGGTCTCAGCCAGCTACACGGTCTCCGTACTTCGCACGCTCGTCACTGGGAGGGTCCGCTCCATGAGCTACAGGTCGATACTCCAAGTATCTCAAAGTCCCACGAAGAAGTGTCTCAAAGGTCCGTCTCGTCACAGGGGTCTCAACGCAACAGACGGCGCGTCGATCGGACGCCCGGTCTGTGAGTTATTAGCCTTTTCGTCCCAGGGGCCCGGTTTGTTTTGTGAGCAAACCAATCCCGGCCGTATATCAACTGTACCCCGAACTCCCATAGGGTAAACTCAAAGGGACCGTTACTCAACGTAACCACCAACGCCGCTGACGGTCCGTCAAGCGGACGTCCTGTCTGAAAGATAAAAGCTTTTCCGTTCCAGGGGCCCGGTTGGATTTCGGGTACAATCCAACCCGGCCATACTCCGACTGTATCCAAAACTCGGGCGGAGTATGTCAAAAGTTCCGTCTCATCAAGAGGAAGTCAACGAAACAGACGGCGCGTCAATCGGACGCCCGGTCTGTGAGTTATTGGCTTTTTCGTCTCCGGGGCCCGGTTGGTTTTTAAGGCAAAACCAACCCGACCGCACTCCACCTGCGTCCAAACCTCGGGCGGAGTATGCCAAAAGATCCTTCTCACTAAAAGGAACACAACGCGACTGACGGCGCGTCAATCGGACGTTCGTGGCTCAAGATATGAGTGTTTCCGCTTCGAAGGCCCGGTTGGTTTCGTGAACGAACCAACCCGGCCGAACTCAAAGTTAACCGAAACCTTGAGTGCGATATATCGAAACGACCGTCTCGGTCCAAGGATCGCGTTGCCGCAGACGGTTCGTCATTCGGAGGTCCGAGGCTCAAGTTATGAGCCAAAAACCAAAACTGGTTCGAAACGGGGGGTCCGGGTCCGGGCCGACCCGGCCCGACCCCCCCCCCCCCTGGGGCGGCGCGGCGGCGGCGGCGGCGGGCCGCGGCGGCGGCCCCTGGCGCCGCACGTGGGGCTGCGCACGCGGGGGCTAAGCCCCGCGGTTCTTCAAAGTGGCGCGGCCTTTGTGCCGCGCCGGTTCTTTTAAAACCGCCCCCCCTCACGTGGGGGGGCCTGCTGGCGCCGAACCAAGGGGGCGGCTGCCCCCTTCCCTCAAGAACCGCCCCCCTCATTAAGAGGGGGGTTTTGTTGAACCGGCCGGGGGATTTTTTCCCCCGGTTTTATGTCATCCGGCCGGCCAGCTGGCCGGCCGGTTTTTACCAACGGGACCGGAAATTCCGGTCCCGCCTTCGACTTCCGACGCCGGCGGCCCGGCCGCCGGTCTCCTCTTCCGCCGCGGCCCGGAACCGGCCGCAGTCTTCTCGTCCCGCCGCGGCCCGGAACCGGCCGCGGTGCGACGGCACCGCGCCCCTTTCGCCATGCCATGATTCTTTTCAACGCGGCGCGACGGCGTCACGTTCTTGAAGATTTTTCCTTGACGTAGCGCGACGGCGCCGCGTAAATTATTTGTACGATCATCCGCATGGTGCGACGGCACCACGCCACTTGCTTCCACCCGCATGAATAAACATAAACGATGGAGGGGAGTTCGGCCGTGTTCGTGCGGTCCGGCCCCCCTCGCGTTAACAATAACACTTATATAAAATAATTAAATGCCTCACGTAGACATGCGATCCACGAGCAAGAAAAGGAATAAGGAAACCAAAATGAAATCAACAACCCCTACCTTGGTATAAGGTTCGAAGATCGTTCTACGTTCCGCGGAAGACGACGTCGCGGAGGTTGGGCGACACGGTCGTCGTTCGTCAAATTCAACGACGAAGAGGCGCGTCAGAAGAGGCACGTCGTTGGCGAATCCTTGTACGCCGACGAAGGTTGTCCGAGAAAGGTGCGGTGTTCTCTCTCGTTGACACCGAAGACGAAGAAGAGCGGAGCGGCGTTCTTCGTCGGAAACTTGAGCGTTCTATGTCAAGTCTTGAGGAAAGTCAAATAAAAAGGTAACAACGAACTCAAGAACCCCTACCTTGATAGTCGCACGTTGACGGAGTCGTGGAATATCGGTGTCGATTCCTTTGACGTCGGAGGAAGAGTCGTTGTCGATGGCGTTCGTCGCGGAAAACCGTCGCGGAAGAGATGATGCGGAAGAAGAACTTCGCGTCGCGGATACGGCGTCGCGGATGGATCGTGTTCTTCGGCGGAGAAGTTCTTCGTTGAAGAACGACGTTCTTCGCGTTCTTCGTTGAGTTTGAAGAAGAAGGAGAGGCTCTCCAAAAGCTCCCAAGGAGACAAACAACAACCCAAAATAAAATAAGACAACTTCTTATTTTATTATTACAATACACATTAGAATTTCAAAAGTTTGAAATTCAAAAAGGTTAAACTCCCATAATTAATTAAGTAACTCAAGTTGACAACATTTAATGAAATGAGTTAAAGGGGAGGTTTTGAGAGAATTTGAGGAGTTGGGGTTCGTGTGGACCCCACCTCACTTAATCCTCCCAAGGGAGGTTAAGTGGATGTGGGTCCCACTCCCAACTCCCTTTGGTAGGACTTAACTAGATAAAAAATAAAATTTATTCCTCACAAATTTTATTTAACTTAAACTAAAAACCCAAAAACTAACTTTCAACCCGCAACAAACGCAACTTCCGAAAAGGTCTCATTAAGCGAATATCGGCGCTGCGAGTTCATCGGTGCCCTCGGATTTCAATTCCGAGCACCGGGTCAAAAGTTAGGAATTCCCGCTCGTTCGTTCACTGAACGTACCCGAGCCAAACTTCGGAAATTAATTCCGGGCACTCCGGGCCTCGGAATCAGGTGCCGTCTGAAACCGCGCTCTTGTAAAATTTTAAAGAAAATTAAGAAAAAATTTCCCTTGAATTTTACGGGTCTTTACATTACTCCCACCTCAGGGCTTTACGTCCCCGTAAAGATACAACAAAAACTAGGGAAACAAAAGAGGGTACTGAGCACGCATCTGAGCCTCCCGCTCCCATGTGCTCTCCTGGAGATTCCCGTGCCGCCATCTGTTGCGCACAAGAGGAATCGATCGCCCATGTAGGACCCGCTCCTGTCGATCCTCTATCTCCACCGGGACCTCCGTAAAAGTCGCCCCATCTTCAACGTCAAGCTCCCCAAGGTCAAAGATGTGCGTCGGGTCGTGCACGTATCTCCTCAGTTGAGACACGTGGAAGACGTCGTGCACCCGGTGTATCTGAGGTGGTAGAGCCAGGCGATAAGCCACCTCACCTACCCTGCTGAGGACCTGGAAGGGTCCGATGAAGCGCGGAGATAACTTGTCGCCTCGGCCAAATCTCCGAATACCACGTCGAGGTGAGACCCGCAAGAAGACGTGGTCACCATCCTCGAACTCTAGTGGCCTCCGCCTCCTGTCAGCGAAAGACTTCTGCCGGCTCTGTGCTGTCCTCATCCGCTCCTGGATGACATGGACCTCCTCTGACGTGGCCCGGACCATCTCTGGTCCCACAAGAGCTGCAAGATTTCTTCTTTGCCGATAAGAGAAACCTGGTCTCATCCCCTGGATGAACCACATTCTTTGCCTAAAACAGTCAATCCTAACATGGATAATACTAATCCATACCAAGGATGACGTCGTAAGGCCTCGACGCTACTACTAAGAGATCCAACCGTTACTCTCGCCTCCAAGGGTTGAGTCACACTGTCGGCATCAGTGTGTGGTAACTGGTCTCCTCCAGTAGATGTCTCACAAGTGAGGGTCAAGTCAACAGTCAACTGGAACCTCTTAGTAACATCACAAAAGAGGACAGGAATGAAAACATCGCAAAGTATGCGTCTTTTATTATTGCAGCTCATAATACAAAGATGCTACACAAAAACAACATCAACAAGGAACTAGAAGTACAAGAGACGTATCCACTAGTTCCGCTCCTGTCCACCTGCTTTACTGTTGCTCAAGCATTTGTCGCTGCCTCAACCTCGGTGGCTCCCCCCCCAAGCCTGCGGATCGAGGAGTCGGACAGTCACGTGCCAGGTGACCCTTTCCGCGACATGAGTGACACAACCTTCTCCTTGCACGGCTAGCTCTGATCCCACTCCAGGTGCCCTGCACCACTGGTCCTAAAACCTGAGATCGCCCAACTGCTGGTCTGGTCCTCCTGGACCTCTGCATCATCTGTCTACTGCCCACAGATGACTCGGCTTCTGATCGAAAAACACGCGGTAAAGGCAGAATCTCCTGTACACGCTCGGGGTGTAGAGATACTGGCACAAACTCCACCCTGAAGAAGGTCTCGAAGTCTTCCCATGCGAAGTTCATCTCATCGCAAAACTGAAACAAGTGGCTCCACCACCTACCTGCTACTGCCTGAAGGAGGCTGGTAGCAAAGATCACCATGAAGTCTGCCGGCGTCCCCACTAGCCTGAAGACTCTCACCACAGCCTCCAGCCAAACCTCAGCCGCCTGCGGGTCCGTCTCTCCCCGGAACCTGGGTGGCCTCTGGCGCTGGAACTCGTGCAGCGCGCTCAAGTGTCGTGCATCGCCTACTGCTGGGGCTGGTGGCATCGGTGGCCCAACGTATGGTAGTACCGCTGGTGCCTCAACTGCAAGAGGGCCCTGTACCGAAGCCTCGTCGCTCGACAGACTGTCAGCACGCTCATCCCTCCGGGCTCTAGCTTGTCGTCTAAGAAAAGACATCCTGAAAGAAACAACGTAACACGATCAAACGATTATACCTGGTGAGCTGACCTGGTTTGAGCTGTTTTAAGGGGAAAAACTTTTGAAAACACACACGCAATCAGTGTTTTCGTGCACAAAGTCGGAAATCAGTTGTCAGGGTCCTGGTGTATGGATACGTCGGCCGCCCGCACCAACACTGGACTCCCTGAACTGAAAACCACACTCGGTACCCTTAACACTAATGCTTCACAGAAAGAAAGATCAGAGTCTGCGGTAGAACCGACCACCTCTGATACCAATTTGTCACGACCCGCCCTCGGGGTCCGTGCCGTGACTACCCCAAGCCCGCCTTCCATAGGCCAGGGGCTGGCGACTAGCACCAAGGCGTAAATCCCGGTAAAAAGGGAAGGCATTGCCTTTGTAAAGTAAACAAACACCACAGAGTAAGCAAGCGGAAAGTAACACTAAGCAAAACAGAGTACAACTAAAAGTGCGGAAAGTAAAAAGGGGCCGGAAATACAAGCCCAACTGTAAAGTACAACTCGAAAGGGAAAACAGCAACTGAAAAGTAAAACAGCTACGCCGAGCTGTCCACTGGAAATCCCACCTGAAGGGTGGGTACAGATAGCTCCTCTGCTCCTCGGGTCCCGCCGTCTGCTCCAAGTATGTCCCGCCCAGTGGTCTGCCTCTGGGTACCGCCTCATCGTATAGTCCACCTCCAGGTACCGTCCAGTCCTCGAACACTCGGCCTCTGCCAGTACTGGCCGTCGTCTGCAACCAACACAACGAGGTGCGGGCATAGCCCGTGCAGGGGTGAGTATAACGATACTCAGTAGGGACCCCGAGACCCTCAAGGTCTCACTAAAACCAACAAGGATAACCACAAGAAGATCACAACAGATAAACTCTACTTAGGTATATGCCCATACATATACCTAAGTTATCAAGTAACCCATCTCAGTCATGAGGAAACACAAGGATTGTGAAAACGACGGATAACCACTACCCGGGTATATGCCCATACATATACCAAAGTTAGCAGGTGACCCATCTCAATCATGAGGTAAACACAAGGTCAAAAGTCTCAGCTCAAACCAGGATTTTCATTATCGAAACCGTAACTGCTGAAGAGCTCCGTCTCTAGAGTGTACAGTGGTCCTGTCACGACTCCGAGGCCGCCGCTCACTAACCTAAGACTGCTGAAGTACCTCTCCTGTCGAGTACTGCGGGCCAGCCACCCAAACACAGTAGTGCTTCCCGCCGAGGTATGTCACCCAAACACCGTAGTGCACACCCCCTAGTAGCCTGCTGAGGTACTCTCCGGACGAGCACCGCGGGTCTGCACTGTCACACAGGTAGTGCTCCGTCCGCCATGGGTCTGCACCTCAGAAAGTAGTGCTCCGTCCACTGGGCTAGTCGACTCACTCCAAGTCGAGTCGGTCAAGCAGTCGTCAGGTCTCAGCCAGCTACACGGTCTCCGTACTTCGCACGCTCGTCACTGGGAGGGTCCGCTCCACGAGCTACAGGTCGATACTCCAAGTATCTCAAAGTCCCACGAAGAAGTGTCTCAAAGGTCCGTCTCGTCACAGGGGTCTCAACGCAACAGACGGCGCGTCGATCGGACGCCCGGTCTGTGAGTTATTAGCCTTTTCGTCCCAGGGGCCCGGTTGGTTTCGTGAGCAAACCAATCCCGGCCGTATCTCAACTGTACCCCGAACTCCAATGGGGTAAACTCAAAGGGACCGTTACTCAACGTAACCACCAACGCCGCTGACGGTCCGTCAAGCGGACGTCCTGTCTGAAAGATAAAAGCTTTTCCGTTCCAGGGGCCCGGTTGGATTTCAGGTACAATCCAACCCGGCCATACTCCGACTGTATCCAAAACTCGGGCGGAGTATGTCAAAAGTTCCGTCTCATCAAGAGGAAGTCAATGAAACAGACGGCGCGTCAATCGGACGCCCGGTCTGTGAGTTATTGGCTTTTTCGTCTCCGGGGCCCGGTTGGTTTTTAAGGCAAAACCAACCCGACCGTACTCCACCTGCGTCCAAACCTCGGGCGGAGTATGCCAAAAGATCTGTCTCACTAAAAGGAACACAACGCGACTGACGGCGCGTCAATCGGACGTTCGTGGCTCAAGATATGAGCGTTTCCGCTCCGAAGGCCCGGTTGGTTTCGTGAACGAACCAACCCGGCCGAACTCAAAGTTAACTGAAACCTTGAGTGCGATATATCGAAACGACCGTCTCGGTCCAAGGATCGCGTTGCCGCAGACGGTTCGTCATTCGGAGGTCCGAGGCTCAAGTTATGAGCCAAAAACCAAAACTGGTTCGAAACGGGGGGTCCGGGTCCGGGCCGACCCGGCCCGACCCCCCCTGGGGCGGCGCGGCGGCGGCGCGGCGGCCGGCGGCGGCGGCGACGGTGGCGCGGCGGCGGCGGCGCGGCGGCGCGGCGGCGGCGGGCCGTGGCGGCGGCGCCCGGCGCCGCACGTGGGGCTGCGCACGCGGGGGCTAAGCCCCGCGGTTCTTCAAAGTGGCGCGGCCTTTGTGCCGCGCCGGTTCTTTTAAAACCGCCCCCCCTCACGTGGGGGGGCCTGCTGGCGCCGAACCAAGGGGGCGGCTGCCCCCTTCCCTCAAGAACCGCCCCCCTCATTAAGAGGGGGGTTTTGTTGAACCGGCCGGGGGATTTTTTCCCCCGGTTTTATGTCATCCGGCCGGCCAGCTGGCCGGCCGGTTTTTACCAACGGGACCGGAAATTCCGGTCCCGCCTTCGACTTCCGACGCCGGCGGCCCGGCCGCTGGTCTCCTCTTACGCCGCGGCCCGGAACCGGCCGCGGTCTTCTCGTCCCGCCGCGGCCCGGAACCAGCCGCGGTGTTCGTCGTCCGGCGCGGTGCGACGGCACCGCGCCCCTTTCGCCATGCCATGATTCTTTTCAACGCGGCGCGACGGCGTCGCGTTCTTGAAGATTTTTCCTTGACGTAGCGCGACGGCGCCGCGTAAATTATTTGTACGATCATCCGCGTGGTGCGACGGCACCACGCCACTTGCTTCCACCCGCATGAATAAACATAAACGATGGAGGGGAGTTCGGCCGTGTTCGTGCTGTCCGGCCCCCCTCGCGTTAACAATAACACTTATATAAAATAATTAAATGCCTCACGTAGACATGCGATCCACGAGCAAGAAAAGGAATAAGGAAACCAAAATGAAATCAACAACCCCTACCTTGGTATAAGGTTCGAAGATCGTTCTACGTTCCGCGGAAGACGACGTCGCGGAGGTCGGGCGACGCGGTCGTCGTTCGTCAAATTCAACGACGAAGAGGCGCGTCAGAAGAGGCACGTCATTGGCGAATCCTTGTACGCCGACGAAGGTTGTCCGCGAAAGGTGTGGTGTTCTCTCTCGTTGACACCGAAGACGAAGAAGGGCGGAGTGGCGTTCTTCATCGGAAACTTGAGCGTTCTACGTCAAGTCTTGAGGAAAGTCAAATAAAATGGTAACAACAAACTCAAGAACCCCTACCTTGATAGTCGCACGTTGACGGAGTCGTGGAATATCGGTGTCGATTCCTTTGACGTCGGAGGAAGAGTCGTTGTCGATGGCGTTCGTCGCGGAAAACCGTCGCGGAAGAGATGATGCGGAAGAAGAACGTCGCGTCGCGGATACGGCGTCGCGGATGGATCGTGTTCTTCGGCGGAGAAGTTCTTCGTTGAAGAACGACGTTCTTCGCGTTCTTCGTTGAGTTTGAAGAAGAAGGAGAGGCTCTCCAAAAGCTCCCAAGGAGACAAACAACAACCCAAAATAAAATAAGACAACTTCTTATTTTATTATTACAATACACATTAGAATTTCAAAAGTTTGAAATTCAAAAAGGTTAAACTCCCATAATTAATTAAGTAACTCAAGTTGACAACATTTAATGAAATGAGTTAAAGGGGAGGTTTTGAGAGAATTTGAGGAGTTGGGGTTCGTGTGGACCCCACCTCACTTAATCCTCCCAAGGGAGGTTAAGTGGATGTGGGTCCCACTCCCAACTCCCTTTGGTAGGACTTAACTAGATAAAAAATAAAATTTATTCCTCACAAATTTTATTTAACTTAAACTAAAAACCCAAAAACTAACTTTCAACCCGCAACAAACGCAACTTCCGAAAAGGTCTCATTAAGCGAATATCGGCGCTGCGAGTTCATCGGTGCCCTCGGATTTCAATTCCGAGCACCGAGTCAAAAGTTAGGAATTCCCGCTCGTTCGTTCACTGAACGTACCCGAGCCAAACTTCGGAAATTAATTCCGGGCACTCCGGGCCTCGGAATCAGGTGCCGTCTGAAACCGCGCTCTTGTAAAATTTTAAAGAAAATTAAGAAAAAATTTCCCTTGAATTTTACGGGTCTTTACACCAACACACAATGTGACCCGTATGACTCAAAGTAAATGTTTTTAGTTTAAATGTCATTTTAGTAAAAACACAAGTTACATACTGAAAATCGTGTAAATTCATTCAGATTGTTTTGATACTATATGAAAATGATCCATAAGTCATTTTAACATGTAATAATTAGTCTTGTTTCAATCCAACACATAATTTGACCGGTATGACACAAAGTTTGTGTTTTTAGTTTCAAATAACATTTTAGTAAAAAGCATAAGTAACATACTCAAAACCGAGTAAACACATTTATATTGTTTTGATATGTCATAAAAATGATCTATAATATTTTTGACGTGTATGGGTCATCAGAACCTCAGTTGGATGTATAATGTAACTGGTATGAGTCTATGTTTTTTTTTATTTAAATTTGTCATTTTATTAAAAAACACAAGTGACATACTCAAAATTGATAAAAAGAATGAAAATTTATTTAACAGTTTAGGAAAATGATTCATATGAATTTCATTGTTTGTAGGAATCAAATTCACATCAATCTGATACATGATATTCCTGGTGTGACTCAAATTATTTGTTATCGGTTTAAAATTGACATTTTTGTTCAAAACATGGGTCACTAACAAAAAACCAAGGAAGTTTACTCCCAATTTTCAATATGTCACTTGTTACTTTTACTTAAATTAATGTTGATTTTAAATAAAAAGACACGCCTTGAGTCATACCTATCACACTGTATGTCAGATTGAGGTGTGGTTAATTCCTACCTGGAGAAAATAAAGGTTGCTCAATGAAATGATGTGGAAATTCTGAAGAAGGTGGAATCCATGAGAAAGGAAAAATCCTTAGAGTTTAAAATTGATGAGGATGAATTTTTAAGATTTGCGTCACCATTATATGTATCATCTGATCTAGAGACAATGAAGAAACTTTTGAATGATGTGCGTAGCTCAGCATTATCGTTTCACCCAAGGAGTATAAATAGGTATTGATATCACCAAGAATACTATTGGTTTGACAATATGATGAATGAGAACATTGATTATGCATCAAAGTGCCTAGCATTCTAGTATGTTAAGGCTAAAAGACAAAATTATAATGGGTTAATATAACCAATCCCTATACTTACATGAAAAATGGAAAACATCACTATAGACTTTGTCACCGTACATCCATACTCATATAGAGAAAACAACTCTATATGGGTTGTTGTGGATTATCTTAAAAATATAACTCACTTTATTTAAATTCAAGAGGGCTTCTCATTGGATCAAATTTAATTGATATACATCAAAGAAGTGGTAAGGTTGTATGGAGTACCAATATTTATTATTCCGATCAAAATAAGAGATTCACCTCAATGTTCTCAAGAAGTCTCCAACATTCTCTAAACATTGAGATGAATATAGGTATGGCTTATCATCCTTAGACTAATGGAAAAACGAAGAAAACTATTTAGAAAATATAGGACATGTTGAGGGAATGTTCTATGGACTTCAAATGAGGATAGGACCAATATCATCCTCTTATTGAGTTCTCTTAGAACAATTGTTTCCACTCAAGTATCCAAATGGCTCCACAAGAATCCCATTATTGGAAAAGGTTCATAATGATGGAGTTATGGGTCGATGTCTATGAAATTAATCTTCTATGACTAGAAATAGTTGAAGAAATTGTGGAAAAGGTTAAAACCATTCAGTAGCACATTAAGGTAGCCCAAAGTGGGAAAAAGATCTATGTAGATAATGATCGATGAGACCATGAATTTAAGTATGGAGACATGGTATTCATCCACATATCTCCATATAAAAGGATCCTGAGGTATGTGAAGAAATAAAATATGGGTCTCGGGTACATCATCCCCTTCGAGATTCTAAATTGAATAGGAGTTGTGGCCTATTGACTGGAACTTCCATCAACTATGTATAAAGTACATGATGTATTCCATGTATCCATCTAGAGGAAGTAAATATCAGATCCCTTGCATGTTCTGAATCCATAGGTGGTATAGTTTTTAGATGATTGTTCTTATAAGGAGAATCCAGTACCGATATTGAAACATAGGGAAAAATTTCAACGCAATTCGACTTTTCACCTGGTCAAAGTATAATGGTGGAATCATTTATAAGAAGATGCAACATTGGAATAGGATGAAGTGATGAAGGAAATGTACCCTCATGTTTTTCACCATATTATGTAAAATGAAATTTCAAGAATGAAATTTCATAAGGGGAAAAAATATAATGACCCAAAATTTTATTAATGGAAATTCCCTTCATATAATTATGTCATATAGTATAAATCACATAAAGTCACATAGTAAAAACATTAAAAAATTTATAAATGAAGAATTAATAGTATAAGAGTTATTTATAAAAGTTAAGGAACATATACCAATATAATAATAGCATAAACTTTGGACTGGTAATATGACCCTTATGAATAGTAAACCAACCAATAGAATAGTAACCTCACCAATGAAAGCATAAATACAATTTAATAATATTAAAAATTGTAATATGATATCATTATATCATAGTACAAGTAAATGAATTTTTTAGAAATTGTTAATTAAGTGCTGGTATTTTTGTATGTTGTAAATATTTAACTATAATTTTATAATTAAAATAATTACATAGAAGAAAATATATTTTCAGAAAATATATTTATAAATAATATTTTGTTGTCTTAGGATTATAAGGTAATTTTATGATACCTTAATTAAAATTTCAAAATGTTATATAATTAGTTATAATTTTAAAATCTGTATTTTCCAAGTAAATAATTATTTAAATTAAAATTTAAATTTCCCATATTTATAAAATAATTTTCATAAAATAAGGTTCATTTTTGAATTCTAAATATCCAAAAAAATTGGGTGAATTTTTTGGATTTTTCTGAATTATATGAATTTTGTGAACTGTAAAATACGGTAATTTAGAGTATATATATGTTATAAGTTAAATACACTATTCCTTGATTCATCGCCTTTGTACACAGAATTATCTCAAAATCACCTTCCTTATTGTGTTAGTTTTTGTGATAATTATCAGTCTATTCATATTCTTGATCCAAAATAATAAACTAATGAATAAAACAATGGGTAAACACCTCTCTCATCCCCTATAAATACCACCCCTCCCCACCTATTCACCTCACACCTTAAAAATTTTGATACTTGTCTAAATTATACCAAAATATGATACCAATCCCCATCCCCCATTTCCATTATCACTTGGCCTCAGCAAATGACCAATACCTTTTCCATAAGGAGGTTCTAATGGAGGAGAAATTCCATAGGTAAAATCCTATTTATTTTCTTTTTAATTTATTTTTCTTTTCTTATTATCTCCTCACCTACTCCATCCAAATGTACATGAAACCTCTAGTTTCTTTTATATACAAGAATCTATCATGTTAATGGAATATCTATCATCAAAATCCTTTCTCTCTCTCTCTCTCTTATTATAAAAATAAAATCATCACCAATGATGTGTCAATTTAATGACATTGTGGATGATGCGTTTCCATTTTAATTTAACACTATCAAGGATGTTCATGAAACCACTATAATGGTTTTTATACAATGCAAAATTTATGCAGTGACCCTTTTTTATGTTTTGGTACTAACTTATATATAGAGTAATAAATAATGGAACAAAACAAGTTTATGGTGTTCAAAAAACCACCCGACAAATCTAAATAATGATCACTAACCTTTTATCTAATGATTAATCCTAGTACCATTTAACCAAATGATATATATAAATATTTAAAAAAATGAATTTTTATTAATAAGAAATAATTTCAATTATGGAGAATTATACCCATTCTATATTAACTTCTATACTCCTAATCAAGTGAACTAATCATGAAAACCAAGAAGAAAAACAGCCCTGAATGATGAAATTAAACTCTATAACTCATATAAAATCCCATAAAGGAAGTTAATTAAACTATAATGAATAAAATTAATATATGAAAGGTTGTATATTTTTTAACTAATGAATTAAATTTTATTATCTGGGGTATTAAATATAATTAATCCTTCGGACAAAATGTAAGGGGATTTTTAAACCAAACTCTCTTTATTTAGTTTTTCCCTCTTTCACTCAATTTTTAGTATGAATATTCCATTTATGTGCCTTAAATATAATTTATTTATCATTATTTTTTATTTTATTTTTATACATGTTTCCAATATGATTTTATGGGAAATGAAATGATTTTTCTAAAAGAACTCTTCTATTAAAAAAAACAAAACTTCTACATCTCGTGAGATAGTTTATTCTTCACTAAAGATTGACGATTCTTATAAAAATTATGTTATTCAATAAATATTTTGGGAACCTGAATGTTTATTCCAGAAATTATTCTTTATGGTATGAAACACATTTCTTTCCACGTGTTATTTTATGTCCAAGATGAACATATGTTCTATGTGGAATTCCTAATTATGTAAATGTTATGATGTGATGGTTTCACTCGGAATTATATAGTGCGTGAAAACATTATTATTTGGAAGGTGTGCATAGAGTTATATATCACTCAAATTAATTGGTTATTTTGATTAATCACATGAGATAAAGTGATATATGTGTGATCATGATGCTATATGTGTTCACAACTATGTTTGTTAGTTGACCACTAAGACATTATGTTTCATTTTTATGCATTGCCACATTTCATGTCCCTATATAATTATTCCTCTTGTGATTATGATGATTATCCCATTTTTATGTTATGAATATGATGATTATGTTCACCCCATATTATATTGATTCGTGTTCTTATCTATCCTTTTATTGGACTTTTAGTTCACCCCTTTTCTTTGATTTATATCCTCAGGTGATTACTTATACTGAGGACAACATGAGGGATAATAAGAAGCTAGAAAAGAAGGAATTAAATAAATGTTTATGTTTTGTTATGTAAAATTATGTACGTTTTTAATATTCCTAGGACACTAATCCTTTGGATCATGGATTTGTAACACTATTATTTTGTTTGTCTTTAAAATGGTGTAATAGCTGTGTATGAAAAAGCAGGGTTGCTATAAAATGGATTCTAAATAACCCTTAAACATCATAATAGAGAAATTAATAAGTAAGTCCTAAAAAAATTGTTTATTTTTAGATAAATATTCTAAAATATATATGTACATTGGCCTATCTCTAAGGTAATGTGATTGGGAATGGGTGTAATCCTACCAAAAGGATTACATAGAAGCACTTTGTATTCAATGGAAGACAATTCAACCACCACCATAATCTTAGAACTAACCTAGATTTAACATAAAATTAGGTATTGGTTTGTTTTTTATATTATGTATGAAACTAGAAAATGAAGAAAATGTATTACCTTGGTATCATCAAAGAAAACTATCCACTCCAACCAAAACAAATAAACATTGAAGGAGTGAAAAAGATTCAAGGTCTTAATACCGGATTGGAATATACAGGGAAGCTTTAAAAACTAAATAGTTGATTAATAATATTATAGTAGAGAATATAGAATTACCTTTATTAGGAATACCCCTTATTTTAGATTCTAGGGTAGTGGTAATTTATCAATGAGAAACGGTGATAAATAAGTTATACACTTATTATTTTACAATTACTCATCAAAAACTAACCTCTATTATTGATTAAATAATTGGACCACTCACCAATTTCCATTTAATTTTTTTAACACTCCTTAAAATATGTGTGAAAAATTAGAGTGGTATATATATTTATAAATGAAACGGGGTGAGTGGTATTTATATTTATCAATTCATACATATGTAATTAAAAATAGTGGTATCTATAGTTTTATAATCATATTAACTTTTGGAGACCTCCTAGATACAAAAAAATCTAACCTCCAACATAATATATATTGATAATAAAATAATGTAAAGAACTTGTCACTAATATTATTAAACTCATATGATATCCATCATGACCCCACTCCCATAACTTTGGCCCCATAGGAAGCTAAGCACTGCTCAAATTTAGTCCTCAGAATAAATGAATTCCCCTTTTCAGGGAGTAATTAATGTATTTTTTGAAATTTCAAATTGAAATGATTTTATTAGTATGAGTGTGTATAAGACCATCCAAATAAGCCTTCTCAAATTCAAACCAAGGATCCCCTTGTAGGTATCAGGCTGTTGCTTCTATTTTTTCATCTTTAGAAAGAAAACTAAGAAAAAAATTTAGTGATTTTCCAACTCCCCATTCTGGGAACATTTAGATTTAAGGAGAAAACTATAATAATCATTATTTTAATCTACCAAATAGTTATTATTTCATTTTTTTCTATTATTCATCCCCCATATCTTCTAGACATTTACTTTTGTAGCTTGAACACTTTGAACAGTAGTCATCCCATAACTCGTATCGGTGAACATTGTGGATGAATTCAAAAGATAACACCTACCACTAGTGGAGTATTTCTTTTCTCAAATTAAATTAACCATTTCCTTAAAAGTATGTTGAAATTATTTGAAACATAAAATTGTTTTTTTCCCCTTATTTCAAAGGTCACTATTTTTATATTTATTTTTTTATTAAATATTAATATTTTCAAATAAAATATTATGGATATGAATTGAAAATTGATGGATGAAAATCGTATGAAAAAATTGTATAAAGATGTGGTGAAAGTGTTCATCAAGTTTATAAAATATCACTTTTACAACCCTTATCAAATACTTTTTCCATCTTTACATTTTCAAGAACAATTAGTCCAGTGGAGTTGGAAGAACACTTGATCTATCACAGAATAGACCAAAGTTATAAATTTTATACTAAACTTGAGGAAAAATTGATTGTTTCTAGTGACTGGGATAACACTATGTTTTATGGATCATGTGATATGATTATAAGTAGTACAGTAAAGAAGAATTTATCATGGATATGGTTACAACTATGAATGATGATGAATATCGTATTGATGAAATGAAAATGATAGTTGAAGATGAACTTCATGATTGTCCAAAATTTTTTTGAGAAGTTGAATATTTGTGAAAATACACCATTATATGTTAGTTTCCCTAATTAAAATATATTGTAATCCATAATGAAGCTGTTTAATTTAAAACCTTAAAATAGATGGTGTGATGTAAGTTTTACTGAACTAATTCCTCTCTTGAATTATATGCTAAAAAATTTAATGAGCTTCCTAGCTAAACATATGATGCTAAAAAAATTCTATATTCAATGGGTATTATATCTAAAAGAATATATGTTTATCAAAATGACTATATACTATTTTTAAAGTACCATAAATAACTTAAAGAAATCCCAAAGTGTTGTGAATCTCAATATAAGAAAGATTAATGGGGTCCTATGAAATGATTATGATACTTTCCAATCATTACAGGTTTTAGATGGCTATATGAAACTAAGGGGGTTGTAAGTCAATTTTTGTGGAACATAGTTATAAGAAATAGATATGGGAAATTTTATCACCCAGAAGACTCTCCTTAGTGGAAGAGAATTGATCATGAGTATCCTGAATTTAAAAACAAGCTGATAAACCTTCATCTTGTTCTATATACATATGGAGTGAGTCCTTTTTCTTTTCAAATAAACACACATAGTACATGGCTTGTTATGTTGGTAATTTATAAATTCCCATCATGATTATGAATGAAATGAAAATAAATTATGTTATCTTTGATTATATCAAGTCCAAAACAAAGGGATAATGAAATTTCTATTTAATTGGATTCATTGATCAAAGATTTAAAATTATTATGGGATTTAGGTGTTATGTTATTTGATGCTTACATAAATTAAGATTTCATGTTTTGATCCACGTTTTATAAGATGATGAATGACTTTACTACTATTGTAATTCGGTCTGTATATATAATTAATGGAACTCAAGGCTATCCCATTTGTGAACAAGGTAAAAAATCCATTAGATTAAAACATTCATTTGATTATGTGTTTTTTTGGATATCATAGATTTATACCCTGGTGATGAAAGTGCTGATATTAGATGGCATCATTTGATTAGAGTTCACAAGAATGTATAAAATTGTCTCCATTAATAGTTGATCAAATTATTGGTAAATTAAAAGATATAGATGAAAATTTTGTTAAACCTTTTTTAAAAACCTTATGAAAACTGGTTGAAAATATAGATCAATTTTTTTTGAATTACCATATTGTAATTTATTATATGTTATGACTTTTATTGATGTTATTCATGTTGAAAAAAATGTATGTGATAGTGTCATTGACACATTGCTAAATTCACCCAATAAAACAAAGTATGAAATTAATGTTATGTTGTACATGGTTGACATGGGATTGTGGGAAGGGATGTCACTAGTCAAGGTTGAAAACATACTTTTCTTCCTCTATCTACATACACTCATTCTAGGTAAGAGAGATATATATTTTGGAACATGTCAAATGATGTAACGGTTATAAAGAATTATTCATTGAATATCAAGAATATCATGTCTATGACTAATTTTAGGTTAATGGATATGAAATCAACTGACATTCTTATTATTATGTAAGATCTAATTTTTGTATTGTTACCTTTAATTATTAAAAATAATTTTCATCATACATTAACAAAAATCTATTTCTTTTTCAAATCTATATACCAAAAATTCATATTTTCAGAGAAATTTTAAAAATATAGGAAGGGAAATTATCATCATATTATGTAAATAGTAAATGTTTTTTTCCACCATAATTTTTTGATATAATGGTTCACTTGATGGTTTAATTTTTAAGAGAGATTGGACTATGTGTTCCTATACAATTTAGATCGTTGTATCCCATAGAATGATATATGAAGATTTTAAAAGGGTATATCAAAAATAGAATATGGCCAGAAGGTTTTATTGTGAAATAATATATTGTTGAGAAAACCATTAAATTCTATACCGAAAACCTGAGCAATCGAAAAAACATTCTCAACCAAAATCTCATCACACTGGTTGGCTTGTGGATAAATTAATTTCTGTAAGAGATTAAGTCACAATCACTATTAAAGATTGGGAGTAGGTACACCTTTACATTTTTAATAATATTTTATAGGTTTCCCCATATGTTGAAACCCATAAAAAACTCTTAGGAATTTTAATTCATCAATGGATGAAATATACATATCAAATAAAAATAATAAATAGTTATTTGGATGGTTTTGATACCATATTATTAAGGATTCTTCTAAAAAACTTGATTCAATTTCATAATAGTTTTTTTGGCTATCCAAAGGACCAAGTGTTCATGTATTATCTTATAATGGTTATCTAATTAATGGTTATACATTCTATATAAATGAACATGATGAATTAAGTACCATGAAAAATAGTGGAGTTACACTTGTGGCTGATACAATTGATGTATATGGTACCATGGACTGAAATACAATTTATGGGAGTATGTAATACTTTTTCATCATAAAAAAATATGGGAGTTTGAATATATAACATTCCAAGTGATGATTTTCAATGCAGGTGGGTTGATAGAAGGAGTGGTCTTAAAATAGATTAATTGGAAATTGGGAAACTGCTTTTTAGTATGGAAGGGTACAAAGGATAACTATATATAATAGAATTTCATGAAGTAAATGTATTTTATGTTCTAGATTCTACAATAAAAAATTGGTCAAATGTTCTGTAATCATCCAAAACCACTTAAGTTTTAGATGAAATTTCCACTAAGAATGACCCTTTTATTGGGATGTTGGAATCATTTCTCAATAGTCCTAATGTATATGTGGTATTGTATTTCATATGATACTATAATAAAGTGAGTTGGATACTCGATAGAGGGTTCAATACCCTTCAACAATTAAAAATGGGAGTTAAATAATCATGTTATTATTTTTTGTAATATATATTGTGTTACATCATATTGTTATACATTCCATGTTTCATTTATGTAATATAAATTAAATGTTTAACCACTTTTATAGATAATGAATTATTCATGTGTTGATTCTCCTAATCCTAATGAACAACTGTTTCTCAACCTATTGGTGCTCCCAATATAGAGAAACAACAAACTTCTACACATTTTCATGCTACCAATCCATAAAAACAACCTATTAATAATGTGGACCCTGAGGAAATAGTAGATGATGAACAACCGATGTCCCATAATAAAAAAGAGTATCGTAGCATGATGGTATTAGAAAAAATTATTAAGGCGAGAAGAAAAATAATTAAATTTGGGGTTGGATAGAATGAATCTGTCTAGGTTGTAAACCCCAACAAGGTTATGTTATGTAGTTTCATTGGGATCACCACTCAGTAGTGCATACATGTTGGTATATATATGTGTGAAAATGTTTTTATCACGTTTAAGGCACGGATTCTTGGAATATAGTTGATTAATATTATGATATAATACCATTATTTTACTAACAAATTGAAATATTAAATTAATATTAATTGTCCCTTGCAGAGTGAATTGATAGTAGATGAATCCTGAATAAAATTTGTACTAATTATTGATGGAATTGATCATAGTGGATTTCATAAAATTCTTACAAATTTTTATATCAAATATGCTAATGTAAAACTAAACCCTCACCCACCACAAATGTATGCATCCCTAATAATTAAAGAAGTGTGGGATGCATTTATTAGTCATCGTGTAGAGACATATTTTTAGGTACTTTATGAATTGTAATACATTATTAGAAAATAAATGAATTAATCACTTTTAATAATAATTTTTAATTTATGAGACAACAATAGGGTGATGTAAATAAACAACGAGTAGAAAAACAAACATACCCCTACAATAAATCAAGGATGGTGTATGCTTCACTTGAAAAAAATTGTTGTGTATTACAAATCTACTGTATTACTTTTATGTGACATGAAACAACACTATAGTTATTTTTCTATGTTTATATTAATATTTATGAATCCAAATCCACATACACTACCATCCCATGTCATGTGATATGGAAGGAGGCATGTGTAAATAAATATGATATGCTAATAGATGAAAACACACAAAATGTGTGGGAACCATGTGTAAATATGAAATAATAAAAACAAAATTTCTTTGAATTAGTATTATATAAAAATGTGTAATTATTTTCCTATATATTTTATCCAACGTAGAAACAAGAATCATCATTATCTATACCAAACGAACTAATACTATTAGTGTTCATGTGGTGGCCAGTACAGTGTGGTTGCATCAAATGTGTGGGTTTTGGGGTGACCCTCCAAACATATTTTGAGAAAAGAATTGAACATATTGGATAAAGATAAAAATGAGTCTAAGGAAATAATAGATACTCTTAGGGAATAATTTAATTTCCAGTCATATTTTCTAGAATTATTATGGGAATAAATCAAAGAGAAGAAACATTACAAGAATACACACTACCTAAAGACCCCACCCCATCTTAGAGGTGAGACATTCTCCTCAAAGAGCTGTCTTCCATGTGGTAATTAATATTCTCATAATTATTTATATGAAATTTGAATCAAGAATACACTATTATCTTCCCTATAATGATATTCTATAGGGTGAAAATGATTTTTATTTATATCTATCAACACCCACACATCTCCTTGTTGTGAGGGATACTGTGTTGATTTTCTAGGAATATTATATACCCAATAGAAAACCTCCAGTGGGTTATGTGAGACCATATATTAACATATCTCGTGAACCAAGCATTGAGCTACCTATTCCACTTGATTATGAAGATATTCATATGGTCAATAAATCTGTTGGTATATTCTTAGAATGGTCATTTTATCTTTTTAGAAAACATATTGATAAAGAGGAATTCATTTTGAATTTATTTGTAATGAAAATACTTTAACAATTAATGAAAAAGGTCTAAAATCATGAATGTTATTATAGATGGAAAAAGGGAAGGGGTGAAATGAAAGGTCAAATCAAAATGATTTAAAGAATCTACCATCAAATATAAAATATCTTCAAAAAGTATATTTACCCCACACATTCAACTTACTCATTTACTAATGTTAAAGGTATATACGGATAAAATGTTATAAATTTGTTGTAATGTCATAGATGATTTTGAAGAAAAAAAGTATGAAGAGTACATTAAATACTATATTACACTTGATAATGTAAATGAATTCTTCAGGTATTAATGGAAAGGAGTCTCAATTGTAAATCCATACCTGAGGTGTGTTTTCATGATTAGTTTTTTCAATATCTAATCTACTATATTAATTATTACTAAAAAATCATATTTTTTTAGGTCTATATATCAATAATATTTTAAGGGAAAACACTATGAACATAAATATGGAATCATTAGTCATCACATCACTTCTATATAAGAAAATTCATTGGAATCAAATCAAATTGATGTAAAAATAGAAAACCTTGTTGTAGTTCTTAAAAGAGAACTTATGAATGAAAAAATATTCTTGTTACCAATGATGAAAGGGTAATAATATATAATTTAATCATATAATATATATTTTAATTCCTTTCATTGCCTATTTATTTTTGTTTCCTTGGAAGCATTGGTTACTCATTATAGTCAATTTTTATACTCTAAAGATTTATTATCTAGATTCACTGCATGGATACCCAAAAAAACAACCACACGTGATAACGTCTTTCAATTTATAATATTTTACATGAAACGTTTTTTAACTAAACATCAAGTTATATATTTAATATTATTTTTTAATGAGAATTCGTTCATGATAGGAAAGTGTTTAAATATCATCAAAATTATAGCATGAGGATAGTCCATGAGCACAAGGAGCCAATCGACTTCTACAAGTGGATAACTATTAGGGTATATATAATAAGATTTCATGGTAAAAAATATATTAAAATAAATTAAATATATTTTTCAATTTTTTAGAAGTTTTCAAAAAAAACCAATGGTAAAAATTATGGTTACTATGTTTGAAAATTTATGAAAGATATCATATAACATCAACAAACTAGCATCCCCAAAGAGGTATTTTAGAAGATAATTACAATTTCATTTAACCTGTTAATAACTCCTTTGTGTATTTCTAGGTTTCAAGTACCACTAGGAATATTGAAATTCATCATATTCACAACAGGATTTTTTTATAAAATGAATGGGAAACATACCTGGTGTCATAATGTACATATATATAATGAATATTTGACTTCCTATAAAAAAATTAGTTGTTTTTATCATCATTTAATCGAACTTTTTTAGTTAATTTCTTTATCATTTTTGTCTAATAATTATTTTTTTATTTTCACGGTGATAATAAAGAAATGTTTTCATCAATAGGGATGGTTCAATCATATACACTAATCATACAGTCGACAAGAATGATGCACTAAAGATGATGCAATTTTCATTTTATTCTCTAGTGCATTCAACTTTGTAGATATAACATTGAATAATTTTCGTTTCTTTAAAAGATACAATTATTATAGTAACATTTGTCATGTTGACCAATTAGATCACTAATAACAAGTAATTTAAGGATAATTGAATTGTCACATGTATAAAATTGGTCTCACACACTTACAGTGCATCTTAAGCATCCAACAAGTAGTGCCGACTTCCGATATTCATGGAAGACCCTCAATTCACCCCAACAACCTCTAACAAGGTAATATGAACCTATCAATTAATATCTAATGAAAATTCTATGTTACTCAAACATTCCACTAAAATACTCTTATGTATCATCTCCATATGATGCATTGTGTGATTGGTATGACACTAACTATGTGTTTTTTATTTAAAATTGGCATTTAGTTTAGTGAAAAGAATAAGTTACATACTGAAAACAAATAAAATTCATTTTTATTGTTTTGATACTTTAAAAAAATGATCCATAAGTTATTATCGATTTGTAGGAATAATCAAAACATAAATCTGATACATGGTGTTCCCGATATGACTCAAGGTGGTCATTATTAGTTTAAAATTGATATTCTAGTTCAAAACATTTACTACTCAATAAAAACAAAGAAAAATAAATCAGATTGTATTGAAAATTTAGGAAAACTATTCATAAGTCATTTGTGATGTATAAGATTCTATCTCACATCAAACTGACACACAGTGTATTCAATATGACTCAAAGTGAGTGTTTCTTGTTTAAGATGACATTTTTTTAAAATTCAGGTGACATACTCAAAATTATGAAAATTCATTTGAATTGTTTTGATACTATAGAAAAATGATCCATAAATATTTTTTGGCATGTATGAATTAGCCACACCTCAATATGATGCATGGTGTGACCCGTATGACTCAAAGTGTGTCTTTTTATTTAAAAGTGGAATTTTAGTAAAAAGGACAATTGATATACTCAAAAGTGAGAAAAAACGTTTTCATTGTCTTGATACATTATAATAATGAGCCATAATTCATTTATGATGTGTATAAATTATCTTTACCTACCTGAATGGCCCAAAGGCCTTCATTATTTATTTATTTTTGATAATTCCATTTTTGATGGTTGATGGGGAACCCTACCATTACATTTCTCGAAGTCTTATAGACATTACTGGACTCATATGTCTTAAGGAGATAATACAGACAATTACTAATTGAAATAGCCACTCCCCAACAAATGAATTGTGATCATCTCTCCACCTTTTCATGGTAGTTCAGCTAGCTGTCACGTGCAGAGATGCACAGGTCCCGTACCGATGGAAATGTCATACCCTCTCATTCTTCCATATTTGTTAGATCTGATTTGGTGAATGTGTTGTGTTCTTGAATCCTTCTCTAGAGTTGGATCCTTATATAATCTGTATGGGCATCTACACATCAGGTGGCCTGAAGGCCTTAAGGTGGCCCAAAGGGCTTAAAGGTGTTCTGAAAGCCTTACTAACTTGAAGGCATGGGTGGGATGAAGGCCATAAGGACTGAAATCCCATACCAGCGGCCCTAGGTGAATAGTTATTATTTCTACAGTACCAAAAAACACCTATTACATTATCCATACAGTTCATCTACATTGCCTGCTATAGTGCCTACTATAGTACTGTTACAGTACCCAGAATTAAGCCTCTACTTGGTTTCTAACCATGGTCTTGTGGATGCACATAGAAAAACCTCACCAAATTGGTTGACGCTCATGCACATCTTAACCTCAGTCTGAAACATAGTGTGCCTAGAATGACTCAAAGTGTATATTTCCATTTTAAAATTGACATTTCAGTTCAGAATGTTTTATTCATTGAAAACATGGAAAAAAAGATCTGATTATTTTGTTAATTTACAAAAAATATTCATATGTAATTTTTGAATTATATGAATCAGTCTCATGTCAAACTGACACATGATGTTATCGTTATTACTCAAATTTTTGGTTTTCAGTTTGAAATATAATTTTTGAAAACAAACATAAGTAACATGCTCTAAATAATGAAATTGCATTCATTTTGTTTTAATACATTTGTAAAATGGTTCATAATTCCTTTTTTATGTATAAGAATCAACCATGCCTCAATTTGATGCATGGTGTTCTTGTTATGATTCCATGTATGTTTTTTATTCAGAATTGACATTTAAGTAAAAATGAAAAGTGGCATACTCAAAAACATGAAAAAAATTGTATTATTATGAAACTTTTGAAAAATTATCCTTAAGTAATTTTATATGTGTAGGAATCAGGTATACCTCAATCTGATATATGTTGTGCCTAGTATGACACAAAGTGTTCGTTATCAATTTAAAATTTACATTTTTGTTCAAAATGTGTGGAAATCATTGATAATTGAGAAAAAAACTCTGATTTTATGTATAATTTAGTAAAATTATTCAACATTTATCAGTCTCACATCAAACTGACACGCGATGTGACTGTATGTCTCAAAGTGTTAGTTATCAATTTAAAATTGAAATTTTTGTTTAAAACATGTGCCAACCACTAAAAAACAAGAAAACATACTCTGATTATGTTGATAATTTTGGAAAATTATTCATAAGTCATTTTTGACATGTAGGAATTATTCTCACATCAAACTGACACAAAATGTGACTTATATGACTCAAAGTGTGTGTTTTCATTTTAAAAAGTAATTTTAGTAAAAAACACAAGTGAAATGCTGAAAAATGATAATACACATTCATATTGTTTTGATACTTTTGTATAATGACCCATAAGTCATTTTTAAGGTTTAGGAATCATCGACACCATAATATGATACACGATGTGCGTGGTATGACTCAAAGTGTCCATTATCAGTTTAAAATTGACATTTTAGTTCAAAACATGTATCACTCACTAAATACCATTAAAAAATCTCTAATTGTCTTGATAATTTTGTATAATGATTCATAAGTCATTTATGTTGTGTAGGAATCAATCTCATGTCAAACCGACACACGATGTGACCAGTATGTCTCAATATGTGTGTTTTCAGTTTTAACTGACATTTTATTAAAATCACAGTGGACACAGTAAAAACTAATAAAATTCATTCAAAATATTTTGATAACTTTGGACAATGATCCATATGTTATTTTTGACATGTAGGAACCAACGTCACCTAAATCCAACCCACGGTGTGACCAGTATGACTCCATGTATGTATTTTTATTTAAAATTTACATTTTAGTAAAAATCACAAGTGACATACTCAAAACTGATAAAACATATTTTTGTTGTTTTGATACTTTAGGAAAATGATCCAAATGTTATTTTTTATATGTAAGAATCCGAAGCACTCCAATCTGATATATGGTGTGCCTTGTATAACTCAAAGTCTACAGTGTTAGTTTAAAATCAATATTGTTGTTCAAAACATGTGTCACTCAATGAAAACTAAAAAAAACTCTCTAATTTTCATGATATTTAAGAAAATGATTCAAAATTCATTTATGAAATTTAGGAATTAGTCTCATGTCAAACATACACATGATGTGACTGGTGTGACTCAAAGTGCATGTTTTTAGTTTGAACTGATATTTTAGTAAAAAACACAAGTGACATACACAAAATCGAGAAAATGCATTCAGTTTGTTATGATACATAATGGAAATGATCCATAAGTCATTTTTTATATGTATAAATCATCTGTACCTAAATATAACACATGGTGTGTCCAGTATGATTCAAAGTGTGTCTCATTATTTTAAATTGAAAATTTTAGTAAATAACATAAGTGAAAAACTCAAATTTGATAAAAAAGCACTTATATTGTTTGATACAATATTAAAAAGATCCATAATTCATTTGTAATGTGTAGGAATCAGAAACACCTCTATCTGATACATAGTACTCCTGGTATAATTCAAAGTGTTTATTATCAGTTTAAAATTTACATTTTAGTTGACAACATGTGTCACTCACCGAAAACTGAGAAAACATGCTTTGGATTTCTTGATAATTTAGTAAAATGATTCATATGTCATTTTTAATGTGTAAGAATTAATCTCGTGTCAAACCAACCCCAAATGTGACCAGTATGACTCAAATTATTTGTTTTCAGTTTAAATGACATTTTAGTAAAAAAACATGTTACATACTCAAAATTGAGTAAATACATTCAGATTGTTTTGATACTATTGGAAAATAATCCACAAGTCATTTTAATGTGTAAGAAATAGTCTCATGTCAATCCAACACATAATGTGACTTTTATTACTCAAAGTATGTGTTTTCAGTTTAAAATGACATTTTAGTAAAAAGCATAAGTTACATACTCAAAATCGAGTTAACACATTCAGATTGTTTTGATATTTTAGAAAAATGATCCATCTGATTTTTGATGTATAAGGATCATCCGAACCTCAGTCTGATGTACAATGTAACTGGTATGAGTCCATGTGTGTTTTTTATTGAAAATTTACATTTTATTAAACAAACAGAAGTGACATACCCAAAATCGATCAAAAGAATTCAGATTGATTAGATAGTTTAGGGAAATGATTCATAAGACATTTTTTATGTGTAGAAATAAACTTCAGCTCAATCTGATACACGATGTTCCTGGTGTGACTCAAAGTATTTGTTGTTAGTTTAAAATTGAAATTTTAGTTCAAAATGTGGCTCAATAACCGAAAATAGAGAAAAAGATCTCCCATTTTCTTGATAAATTAGGACAATGATTCCAAAATCATTTTTTATGTTTAGGAATAAGTCTCATGTCAAAATGATACACGATTTGATGAGTATTTCACATAGTGTGTGTTTTGAGTTTAAAATTACATTTTAGTAAAAATAGCAAGTGACATACTTTAAACTGAGAAAACACATTTGGATTGTTTTGATACTTTAGAAAAATGATTCATAAGTCATTCGTGACATGTAGCAATCAACCGAACCTTAATCGAATGCATGGTGTGATCGATATGACTCTAAGTATGTCTTTTTTATTTAAAATAGACATTTTAGTCAAAAAAACAAGTGACATACTCAAAACCAAGAAGAACCATTCAAATTGTTCTTATACTCTATAAAATGATTGATAAGTCATTTGTGATGAGTAGGAATCAGGCACAACTCAATCTGATACACGGTGTGCCTGGTATAACCAAAATTTTATGTTATCAGTATAAAATTGAAATTTTAATTGAAAACATGTCACTCACTGAAAATCATTCAAATTCACTTGGATTGTTTTTTTTACATTAGGAAAATAATTCATAAGTCATTTTTGACGTGTAAGAATCACTTTCACATCAAACTGACGCCCGATGTGACCGATATAACTCAAAGTGAATGTTTTCAGTTTAAAATAACATTTTAGTAAAAAAAAGACAAGGGATGTACTTAAAATTGAGAAAAAGTAGTCGGATTGTATTTATACATTAGGACAACGATGCATAAGTCATTTTTGAAGTGTAAGAATCAACATCACCTCAATCTGACACACGGTGTGACCTGTATGACATTAAGTGTGTCCTTTTATTTAAAATTAACATTTTTTCATGTATTGTTTCATAAAATGTTTAATTTATTTCTATATCATATTACTAAAAAAATATTTCCTTATATAGGTGGATTTTTTTCTCTAGAAGTAGTGATTTTTTTGGCAATTGATACCATGATCATGCTTTTTTTGAGAGGGGGTTGACTGCCCAAGATAATTAAATATTGACATTTTTCGATTATTTGGGATAATACTTGTTAATTTAATTGTACTAAACATTTTTTTAAATTTCTATAATATAGTATTTTTTTATTCATTTTTTATGTAATTTTCATATCAATTAAATTATGAATTTTCATTATACAAATTCGGTGCTGCAATGTTGTGTAATTCAAGCATCACGCTACAGTAGTCGACACTTTGTTAGGGCTATTTATAGCATTGATAAATACTTTCCAGCGCTAATTAAAGCATTGTTAAAGGGTGTGCACTAGAAATAGCCATGATAAATGGGCATTCTTTTAACGACGTTTAAGACAATAGCGCACTATTAAAGCTCATTTTGTACGTCGTTAAAAGGCTTATATTATAATGGCTGAAATCATAAAATTCTTGTTTTTAAAACCACATGGAGTGTTTTGAAATAAAACAAGGAATCGTGAGGTGTTTCCAAAATAAAGGTATGAGTTTAGGTATAATTGATTATCATGAAAAGGATGACATTATGGACGAATATTTTGGGGTATGTATATGATTAAGTGTTCGCCTTTCCCCCATGGTGGTTGTGAATGGAGCCTCCTTAGGAGCAACCGGAGAGCGTCGTGGTACCGCTGGAGATGATGTCGTGCCTCTATTGCGGCGGGTACCCCACACTGGAATCCCACACCTGTAAGAAGTGCTATGAGGCAGCGAGCAAGAGGAAGGAGCTGAAACGTGAGATCGATGATCTGAAGGCCAAGGTCGCCTTCCTCGGTTTCTACTCTCCCCTCGACCTTCCCCAGCCATCCATGTGCTTTACCGACGTTGTTTTTGTTGCATCCGACATGGATCACGCTTCTCTGTCCACTCCCATCCCCGCGCACCGGGCAGTTTTGGCGATCCGGTCGCTGGTGTTCAAGGAAATGGTGGATAATGAGATGGACGAGAGGGAGGAGAGTCTGGGTATCGTAAAATGAGAATTGGGAACGATTTACATGGGTTTATAAACTTAAAACAACAAATGGATCCAATAAAAAGAATCTGGATTCTTCAAACCAAACAATCTTTTACAAAAATTCATAATTGAATTACATAGTTTAAAACAAATCACCAAGAATATAACAAAGGTACAAAACCAAAAAGAAACATCCCAAGAACCCTCGTGGGAAGAGGCACCACCCTCAATCCATCTCCACAAGACTTCACCACCAAGGACCTATGAGAAACCCAAACTACTGGCACTAAAAACTATACCCAACCTATGACAACAAAACAACCAAGTATAATTACACCCAAGGGTGTAAGTAGGAAGTGAGTCAATTCCTAGTAGGATACCACCACTAAGAGATTCCATGTGATAAACATTCACAGACGAAAATCTTGCAAGGTTTCATAAACAGGAAATGCTAGTTACAATTTCTAAAAGATGCAACATAAAATTAAAACAGTTTTCATGTTTACTATCATTAAGGATCAACACTTTTAAAAATAATTTCAACACTACTTAATTTTCTAAAAAACCATGTTGTATTCCAATGGTAAGCACAAAATAACTAATGAGCACAAGCAATAAGAAATAACCCTTAAGCACTAGCTCGTTGTGGGTCTCAGGTACCTCGTATCTCGGTGAGAGTAAACATCACAATATTCATTATCATGCACGATCCACTAGTAGGGAACATACCCATAACCTACTGGTTTCCAATCATCATTATAATATTTTAGTTAGTGTTGTAAGCATCAATATTTCTACATGTAATTGAGGCCAAACCCCACGGATTCACTAACACACTAGTACATATCCACCCACCTAGATACCTAGGTTTTTCCTTCTTGTGCTCAAATAAGTTCAACAAGACAAGAAATATAATTTGAACATGAAAATATCACTTACACATAAAACATTCACCAAAAATCTCACATGTACGTCACACAAGTCACAAAATCCACTTTTTCATTCAAATTGATTTTGAAATCAAACTCACAACCAAATAGCCCACAACCCATTTTGCACATCTTTCACAATTCATAAAATCTATTAACAATTTTATAAAATCATTCCCAAATGCTAAACATCACATAAGTTCCCACTCACATGTTACATAATACTATTTTCATAAACAATGTCCATTTCGCACATCGCACTCACACAAAACAGGCCGAAAACTTGTTTCGCACCCACATCACAATTTCATAAATCACCTCGATAAATTACAAAACATTACCAAAATGTTTGACATAAAAACTAAACACTTTATATTTCAAAAACACATTTTAGGAAAAAACTACCACCAAAACATTACATAAGCAACCATTTCACACTTTGTGTAACTCAATAAATCATTTACAATTTTCATAAAACCAACCAAAGGGGTATAACTATGTTTTTCCCAAAAAACCCAATCCCATATCCTATTTCAATGAAAAAATCACACCAATACCAATCCAAATCAAAATTGGCAGCCTAGAAACATTTATTTAACCACTCTCAAGTATTATAAAATCACCTCAAATAATACCACAAAAGAAGCACATAAAAACACACATTTTCATAAAATGTTTTCAAGAGGCATTACATGGTTTCACACATAAAACCCATTAAAATACCCTCTTTTAAACCAAAAGGCACACCAAGACCCTACCAAAGCAGAATTGGTAGCCCAAAAAGTTTTAGTACACCAATTTCATATGTTATAAAACACACCCAAACATTACCCCAAGGGTTACACATGAAAAACACCCAATTTCAAACTATAATGCAACTATAAAATTAAATACTTTACCAAATCCATAATAAATAGTTATTTCACCACACACGTCATACGTGGAACATGAAAAATAAGTAATTCAAACAAAATAACCCATCTTGAAATGATTACACATGGAATCACCTACCGAAAGTGTCATAACCTTCAAATATTGGTGTGAAGCATCAATCGCACCACCGCTGCACCTCAAGGAAGTGAAAAGAAACCTAAAAACTCAATATTTCACCCATTAAAAAATAAGTTTGACCCTAGGCACTAACCCTACCTTTTGGACATTTTAGAACTCAATAAAGGGGGAAATATACTCTAAGGAAAGAGAAGAAATCAATGATAGAAAGACTTACTTGGAAAAAGCTTAAACAAATCGACCTAAATCCACCAAAATATGAATATCCATGTAACCAAAACAGGTATTGAGGATCTAAGGTGTCCTATTAGGTCATGTGGGTACTGAAACGGTGGGAAAAGAGTGAAAATTTAAGGAGTTATAAATGAATCATTTTACCTCATCAAATCTGGTCGATTTGAGAAAGATTACGAAAGATCTCCTTAATTCGCAGTTCAAATATGCTCAAAAAATGCAAAACTGATAATGGGGGTGATCATAAGGATATTGGATTCGATAGAGAGATGGAATAACTGAAATAAAATTAAAAATGAAGGAGATATTAAATAATTAAAAATAATAATTTAAAGTAGAAAATGGGATTATGGGCAGGCCAAATACCTTAAAGAAAAACGCAAATACACCATGATTATGGATTTCTAAAGGATCAAAATTAACATGGTGGTGTTAATAGGTCCGGGATACCAAGTAGGAATTGTAATAGATGAAAAATGTTGAAAAATGAAGGGTTTATAAAAGAAACAAAATTATATTTTAAATCTGGAAATGGGCTAACGGTTTGGCCCAAATTTTGAAAACCCACAATTTCCACCAAAATGTATGGGAAACCCCAAAACAAAGAAAAAATAGAAATCAAAGTAAAGATACCTTTAAAAAAAGTCATTTATGTAACAATTATCCTCACCATAAAACTTTTCACCGTCGGAAGGCCACAACAAGGCCAAAAGAAAAAACCAAACCCAACTAATAGACCAAAAATATACTCCTTCACCAAGTTCGATCCGCCCCTGAAAGGCTAAAACACATCCAGTGATCAATTTAGGAAGGAATACTCTCACAAACCAAAACTTACATCACTTTCATGAAATTATCAAGAACATTTAGACTTTATTGTCAAAAGGAAACTCCTAAAACACTATATGAACAAGACTAAAGTAATCTACCCAGAAGAACCACAACAACGAACAATGTTACACATAATATTCTTTAACTAAACTATTGGGCACTCTTCAATCCCAATGTTTACCATATGAAGATGTTTGTAGTTAGATAGCTCTGAACAAGAATACCTTCAACTAGGCCAATACCATGGGCCAATTTGAGTTACTATTATGGGGAGACACAAATGGGCTCTCCACCATAAGAGACAACAAAAATTTGCCTGAGACATATTCCAGACTCTAACAGGGGTAGGCCTGAATGGAATCCTGATTCAAGGGGAAGACTTACATCAGACCATTATAAAAGAACTTATATAAGAATCATAGTGGGTCTCCCCACCATAAGAACCAACCATCTTACACAACTGAAAATAGGGCTTTTTCCATGGTTCAAAACCATGGCAATAGGCCCCAAAACCATGGCCATAGGCTACGACCACGGTTTGGGCCAATCGTGGCTACTATCGTCATGGCAGTAGGCCCTGACCTTTGGCCATAGTTTTAACCATTGCAATAGCTAACTATTTCCATGGTTTTGAAAATTGTGGCAATAGGCCTCCAAATTTGACACTGTGGTGCTTGAACTATAGCCACAGTTTTAACCGTGGCAATAGCCTCAGAAAACTGTGGCAATAACCAAAATTATAATTGTCCCCAACTGGTTTAGATCCCTACACCTCCACTATGCAATCCAGCTCACTTACCTCTACACTGTGCCACAATTCGGGTATATATATATATATATATATATTATGATATATATTAATAAAAACCATGGTAATTGATGAAAACCTGTGGCGATAGGGCTTCCTGCCAAATTGTTTGAGGGAATTTTTGTTCCCGTAGAAGTGTGGGAACCCTATAGCTACAGTTTTGGAAAACCGTGGCTATAGGGAAATGAAAAATTGTCCTATAACCATTGTTTTTTAAACCATGGCCATAGGCCACAAAACTGTGGTAATAGCTATGGGCTACTGCCACGGTTTAGAAAATCGTGGCTATAGGCCATGGAAAATAGTCTTATAGCCACAATTTATAACCATGGCTATAGGTCCATTGCAGTAGATCCATTTTCTATTTGTGTTAACCGACCAGCATGTGCTGGTACTGAAAGACCCCAAAATTTAACGAGTTGGGATGACCGCATGGTTAGTCTGCACAATTTCGGAAATCGTGCGCTAACAGTGGGGATCCTTCTACCTACATGGTTTTCTAGGGAATGGTCACTGTTATCCATGCACAAACTGTGTGCTCAACTTGTCTATCAAAACTTCAAACCTTTCTTTAAATACACAGTTGAAACCAAAGGAGGAATGTATCAACTCAAGCTAGAACATGGAAATAAGGTACTCCCACCTCTACCACTAAATGGGAACAACTAGGACAAGATGATGACACCATTGGTTTAAACTCTTCCTATCATTCATACTATAGATAAGAATTTTTACAAGGGTTTTAACGACCCAGGGATTTTCCCTGACTACGTGACATCTTCTCTCCGGGACCTATGGCTGGAGCTCAAATGATTAAAGCATCTTCGGCCTCATAGTTAGACTTTAGAAACCACCTGAACTGAACTTCTTCTTCCGGTGATACAGACAACTACACCGCAATCCCTAATAGGTTTATCAATACATAACACATTCCAAACTCACTTTACCCTAACCCAAAATTTCACTGAAACATGGTCTTAGAATATGCACACACATCACACCTTTTTTCATCTGTTGAGAAACAACAGAAGGAAAGGATGCATATAAACACCTTCCACTTAAATATGGGATTTTGATGTTTTTTCAACGGAGACATACTCCGAACATAACAAAGACTCTCATAACATTACAAACCTTCACCTTTACATTCAAACAAGCACATGACATCACAAGGCATCACTAAACATGACAATTGTGACTGATAGAAACAATACATGGAACGAGACCTTATGCCAAGTTCCTGAACAATACACCAGTCCAAAAAGTGGACACAATAGCCTCTCATGACCAGATTCCCAAAACATGTGGTTTAACATGAACTCCTAATTTAAAAAACTATGAAGAACCCAGAGTCCCTCTTAGAAACCATTGAGACACCAATCCACACTAACAACCCCATTCCACTTCCACCTTCGATGAATCAAGAAACTTAAGAAACTAAAGTCTCTTTCAACCTTTCACGAGAACTCTCCCACTACAAGAGGATCCAAAAATCAATGAAATGATATGGTGAAAACTTAATCTCCAAATCTTGAGATTTTTTTTATATTGATCAACTTGAGTATTTCCCAAAGGAGAAACAATCCGGGTTGCACTTCTGTCATGCACTAACCCTAAATGGGGGGCATACCTTATCCAACAAGAGAGCCCAAGGACCAATCCAAGCTGGTTAATTGGTAAAAACATACCACAAAACAGATACAAACACAATATGGTAACCATTTTAAAGGTGTCCTAAAACATATCTCAGAAGAGACTACAACATGTCCTTCTACCTAGCTTACCAACCCAACACAAACCCAAAACATGATTCGAACAGGAGGCATTCTTGGACTCAAAACATTCCACAACATCAAAATTTTTCTAAAAACACATAATATACACCATCCCAAACAATTCATCAAGACATTATGTTTTTCTTTAAAAACCTTTCTTTGAAAAAAAATGGTTCAGTGGTTAGCGTATCCACCAATGGTACCCCATGGGCCTCACACATGAATGTTTTTGTGCCACAGCGGCCACCCTCCTCATATCCATCCTGGAACTCATCTTGTCATGTCATCAACCATACATCTTCCCATATAAATCCATGCATGTGGTCTCTCATGGAAATACCAAAGGTTAAAACCAAAATTCTTTCCACTTTTCAAAACCAAAATGGTAAACTAACACATACTTTTTCTCAAAACTGCTAACCACGAGATCAAAATCCCAATTCACATCTTACAAAACTTTCCAGAAAGACACAACCATTTAGATAAGAACACACATTCAAGTTATTCACATCAATTTCAAAACATCTCATCCCCTTAAAACAACCTTTTTTTGTTTAAAAAAACTCAATTGGAAACACTTTTTCAAAACCACATTCAATATAGTTACTGTTTTCAGAAAATATTTAAGCACACCATTTTCCATTACCAAAAATTTCTAAAAATTCAGTTCCACCATTTCATAAATCAAACCATTCCTTATTTAATTGAAAATAATTTTACAAAAAAAAATTTCTTCTTAAAATCAAGTCACTTTAAAAAAATTCCAATATTTCATAATTAAAGAACACAATACAATGCGATATGAAACTAGTTTCAGTGGGTGACTTGGACATATGGTTGGTGTCCATATTCTAATCACTTCACCACCATAGAGAGTGTTATAGAGAATATCCCTGGCTCCACAAGTATTTCTTGGCACAGTGAGATCACTGAGACCATTACCCCAACTCTCTTTTCATTTCCCTTTATCTTCATCAAACCAAGAAGACCAAAGGACTTAGATAAATCCCAACTTCCCCTGTAAACATGAATCCCTTCATGATGTGTGGTGATAAGGAACACTACCCATAATTAGAATACCAAGTCCTGACAATTCTAACTCTAGACTATCCAAACTCTTCCCCAAATAGCATGACCCAATGAGTTGACCTGAACCACCTCTAATACCACTTTGTCATGAACCAAATCTGGACGCCACTAAAACCGATGCCAAACCCGGCCCGTGGAAAGGATCGAAAGGCATTCATAATCCCCACAGGCTGTCACATGTGCTTGGCTATCATAAAATTAGAATTGGGAATGATTTACACAAGTTTATATACATAAAACAACAAATGAATCCAATAAAACGAATTTGGATTCTTCAAACCAAACATTCTTTTACAAAAAATTCAGAACTGAATTACATAGTTTTAAAAAACTCACCAAGACTATAAAAAAGGTACAAAACCAAAATAAAACATCCCAAGAACCCTCATGGAAAGGGGCACCACACTCAAGCCATCTCTACAAGACTTCACCACTAAGGACTTGTGAGAAACCCGAACCACTGGCACTAAAAACTATACCCAATCGGTGACAACAAAAAACCAAGTCTACTTAAACAAAAGGGTGTAAGTAGGGTGTGAGACAATTCCCAGTAGAATAATTCCACTAATAGATTCTATGTGATAAACATTCAAAGACGAAGAGCTTGTATGTTTTCATAAACATAAAATGCTGGTTAAATTTTCTAAAAGATGCAACTTAAAAATTAAAATAGTTTTCTAGTGAGCTATCATTAAGAATAAAATCTTTTAAAAATAATTTTAAAACTACTGAATTTTCCATCCAACGATACCAAATGCTTACTGTAAGAACAAAGTATCTAATGAGAATAAGGAATAGGAAATAACCCTTAGGCACTAGCTCGTTGTGGGACCCAGGTAACTCGTATCTCGGTGTGAGTAACCATCACAATATTCATTCTCGAGCGCGAACCACTAGTAGGGAACATAACAATAACTTATTAGTCCCCAATAATCATAATAATAGTTTATTTAGTGTTGTAAGTGTCAATATTTCTATGTGAAACTGAGGCCAACCCCCACAGATTCACTAGAATACTAGTACACATCCACCCACCAAGATACCAGGGTTTCCCTCTTGTGCTCAAACATGTTCAACAAGACATGAAATATTATTTTCACATGAAAATATCACTTCCACATAAAAAATGTAACAAACATTCAACATGTAAATCACAAAAGTCACAAAATCCACTTTTTCATCCAAATGGTTTTGAAATCAAACTCACACCAAAATAGCCCACAACACATTTTACACATCTTTCAAAATTGAGAAAATCCTTTAAAATTTTTATAAAATCTTTCCCATGATGCTAAAAATCAAATAACATCCCACTCAAATGTTACATAATACACTTTTCAAAAAAAGTCCATTTTTCACATCACACTCAAACAAAACAGCCTGAAAACATGTTTCAAACCCGCATCACAATTTCATAAATCACCTTGACAAATTTCAAAATATTACCAAAATGTTTGACATAAATACTGACCACTTTATCTTTAAAAAACTCATTTACTGAACATAATAACACCAAAAAAGTACATAATCAACCATTTCACAATTTGTGTAACTCATTTAATCATTTACAATTTTCATAAAACCAACCCATGGGGTATAACTATGTTTTTCCCACAAAACCCAATTCCAAATCCTCTTTCAAAGACAAAATCACACCAATACAAATCCAAATAAGAATTTTCAGCCTTATATATATTTATTCAACCTCTCTCATGAATTATAAAATAACCTCAAATAATAACACAAAATATGCACATGAAAAACACACATTTTCATAAATCGCTTTCAAGAGGCATTACATGGTTCCACACATAAAACCCATTAAAAGACCCTATTTTAAACCAAAAGTCACACCAAGACCCTACCTTAGCAGAATTGGCATCCCAAAAAGATTTAGTATACCAATTTCATATGTTATGAAACACACCCAAACAATACCCCAAGGGGTACACATGAAAAATACAACATTTCAAACTAAAATGCAACTACAAAAATTTAATGCTGAACCAAATCCATCATAAACTGTTTTTGTACCACACACCTAATATGTGGAACATGAAAAATATGTAATTAAAACAAACTAACTCATTTTGATGTGATTACACTTGGAATCACCTATCGAAAGTGTCGAAACCTTTAAATATTGGTGTGAAACATCAATCGCACCACCGCCGCATCTCAAGGAATTGAAAAGAAACCTAAAACCTCAAGATTTTATCCAAAAGACCAGAAGTTAGACCATAGGCACTAACCCTATCTTCTGGACGTTTTTGAACTCAAGAAATAGGGAATGAAACTCTATGGAAAGAGAAGAAATCAAATATAAAAGACTTACTTGGGGAAATCTTGAAGAAATCGCCCTAAATCCACCAAAATATGAATCTCCAAGTAAACAAAACTGGTATAGAGGATATAAGGTGTCCTATTAGGTCATGTGGGGACTGAAATGGGGGAAAAGAGGGAAAATTTAAGGAGTTGTGAAAGAATCATTTTACCTCGTCAAATCTGGTCGATTTGAGAAAGATTTAGAAAGATCACCCTAATTCGCAGTTCAAATAAGCTAAAACAATGTGAAACCGGTAATGGGGTTGATCTTAGGGATACTGGATTTGATAGAGATGTGGAATATCTGAAAAAAAATATAAAATTAAGGAGATATTAAATAATTAAGAAAAAATAATTTAAAGCAGAAAATGGGCTTATGGGCAGGCCTAATACCATAAATAAAAACCCAAATACACCATGATTATGGATTTTTAAAGGCCCCAAATTGACATGGTGGTGTTAATAGGTCAGGGGAGGCCAAGTAGAAATTGTAATAGATGAAAATTTTGAAAAATGAAGGGTTTATAAAAGAAAAAACATTGGATTTTAAATCTGGAAATGGGCTCATGGTTTGACACAAATTTTGAAAACCCACCATTTCCACAAAAACTCAAGAGAAACCCCCCAAAACAAAGAAATAATAGAAATTAAATTAAAAATACCTTTAAAACAAGTCATGTATGTGACAATTCTACCCACAATAAAACTTTTCGCCCCTGGAAACCCACAAAAAGGCCAAAAAGAAAACCCAAACCCAACTGATAGACCACAAATGTACTTCTTCACAAAGTTCGGTCCACCCACAAAAGGTTAAAACACATCTAGTGATAAATTAAGGAAGGAATACTCTCACAAAAAAAAAACATACATCAATTTAATGAAATTATCAAGAACATTCATACTTTATCCACAAAAGGAAACGCCTAAAACACTATATGAACAAGACTCAAGTAATCTACCCAGACGAACAACAACAACGACCAAGGTTACACATACTTGTCATTAACAAAACTGGTAGGCACTCTTCAATCCCAACATTTACCCCAGGAAGATGTCGGTAGTTAGATAGCTCCAAAAGAGACTACCTCCAACCAGGCCAAGACCAAGGACCAATTTAAGTTACTATTATGGGGAGACACAAATGGGCTCTCCACCATAAGAGACAAAATAAATTTTCCCGAGACTGATTTAGAACACTAACAGGGGGAGGCCTGAATGGAATCCTGGTTCAAGGAGTAGACTTACATCGGACCATTATAAAATAACTTATATAAGAATCATAGTGGGTCTACGCACCCTGAGAACCAACCATCATACACAATTGGATAAAAGGGTTATTACCATTGTTCAAAACCATGGTAATAGACCCCAAAACTGTGGACATAGGCTACGGCCACAGTTTTGTCCAACTGTGGCTTCTATCATCGTGGTTTTAGGTACTGGCCTATTGCCACAATTTTAACCATGGAAATAGCTACCTATTTCCCTGGTTTTGAAAACTGTGGAAATAGGCCTCCAAATTTGATGCTATGGCGCTTGACCTATATCCTCGGTTTAAATGGTGGCCATAGGTGGCTATTTCCCTGGTTTTAACTGTGGCGATAGCCTTGGAAAACAGTGGAAATAACCAAAATTATAAATGTCCCTAATGGGTTTCAATACCTGCACCTCCACTATGCAATCCAGTGCACTTACCACTAAACAGTGCCACAATTCGTGTATATATATTTATATTATGATATATACATTAATAAAAACCATGGGAATAGATGAACACCCAAGGTGATAGGGCTTCTCGCCAAATTTTTTTAGGGAATTTTTGTTCCTGCGGAAGCTCGGGAACCCTATAGACACGTTTTTTTGAAAACCATGGCTATAGGGAATTGCAAAAATTGGCCTATAGCCACGGTTTTGCAAAACTCATCCATAGGCCCCAAAAACGTGGCAATAGCCATGTTCTACTACCATTGTTTGGAAAAACAAGGCTATAGGCCATGAAAAATAGGCTTATATCCACGGTTCTATAACCGTGGCTATAGCTACCTATAGCCACGGTTTTAAAACACTGGCTATTGGTATGTGGCAGTACCTCCATTTTCTAGTTGTGTTAACCGACCATCACATGCCAGTATAGAAAGACCCCATAATTTAAAGAGTTGGGACAACCACACGGTTAGTCTGCACAATTTGGGAAATCATGCGCTAACCATGGGGATCCTTATATCTACATGGTTTTTGGGGGCATGGTCACTAGTAACCATGTGAAAACCGTGCCCTCAACTTGTCTAGCCAAACTTCAATCCTTTCTCTGAATACCCAGCTGTAACCAAAGGGGGAAAGTATGAACTAAGGATACAACATGGAAATGAGGTACTCCCACCTCTACCAACAAAAGGGAATAACTGGGACAAGATGTTGACACTATAGGTTTAAACTAGTCATATCATTCATACTAAGGATATGACTTTTTACAAGGGTTTGAACGACCCTGGGATTTCCCCTAACTATGTGTCAGCGTCTCTCCGGGACCTATGGCTGGAGCTCAAATGACTAAAGCATCTTCGGCCTCGTAGTTAGACTTTGGATACCACTTGAATAGAACTTCTTCTTCCGATGATACAAACAACTACACCACAATCCATAATAAGTTTACCAACACATAACACATTCCAATCTCACTTTACCCTAACCCAACATTTTACCTAAACATGGTCTTAGAATATGCACACACATCACACCTTTTTTCTTCAGGCGAGAAACAATAGAAGGAAAGGACGCATATAAAGACCTTCCTCTTAAATAGAGGATTTTGACATTTTTCCAAGGGATACATACTACCAACATAACAGAGACTCTCATAGGATTAAAAACCTTCACCTTTACATTCAAAAGAGCACATGAAATCAAAATGCATCACCAAACATGACCATTTTGACTGATAGAAATAATAAATGGAATGAGACCGTATGCCAAGTTCCTGAACAATACACCAGTCTAGAAAGTGGCCACAATATCCTCTAATGACCAGATTCCCAAAACTGGTGGTTTAACATGATGTCATACTTCAAAGAAAATATGAAGAATATAGAGGCCCTCTTAGACACCATCCAGACACTCATCCACTCTAAAAACCCCATACCACTTCCACATTCGATGAATCCAGCAACTTGATAAACTAAGGTCTCTTTCAACCTTCCACGAGAACTCTCCCGCTATAAGAGGATCCAAGAATAAAAGAAATGAAATGGAGAAAACTCAATCTCTAAATCATGAGAAAAAAATTCTTTATATTGATCAACTTGAGGATTTTCCAATGGCGAAACAATCTGGGTTGCACTTCAGTCATTAACTAACCATTAATGTGGGTGTACCTTATCCAACAAGAGAACCCAAGGACCCAACCAAGCTGGTCCATTGGTCAAAATATGCCATAAACCAGATAAAATCACAACAAGGGAACCACTGTAAAGGTGTCTTGAAACATATCTCAGAAGAGACTACTAACATGTCCTTCTACCCAGCTTACCAACCAAACACAAACCCAAAAAATGGTTCGAACAGGAGGGGTTCTTGGACTCAAAACATCCCACAACATCAACATTTTCTAAAAAAACATAATATAAATCATCCTAAACAATTCATCAAGACATAATGTTTTTCTTTAAAAACATTTCTTTGAAAAAAACAGTTCAGTGGTTTGAATATCCACCAATGGTACCCCATGGGCCTCACACATGAATGTTTTTGTGCCACACCAGTCACCCTCCTCATATATGTCCCGACACTCATACAATAATGTCATCGACTATCCATCATCCCATATTACTCCATGAATGTGGTTTCTCAGGGAAATACCAAACATTAAAACAAAAATTCTTTCCACTTTTCAAAACCAAAACGGCCAACCAACCCATCCTTTTTCTCAAAACTCCTAACCATGAGATGAAAATCCCAATTCACATCATACAAAAATTTTCATAAAGACAGAAACATTTAGAAAAAAACTCACTTTCATGTTATTAAAATCAATTTCAAAACATATCATCCCCTTAAAACACCCTTTTATTGTTTAAAAAAACTCTATTGAAAACACCTTTTCAAAACCAACTACAATATAGTTTCTGCTTTCAAAAGAGGTGTAAGCACACCATTTTCCATTACAAAACAATTATGAAAATTCTGTTCCACCAATTCATAAATCAAACCATTCCCTATTTATTTGAAAATAATTTCAAAAAAAAATTGGGCATATTAAAACCAAGTCACTTTAAAAAAAAGTTCCAATATTTCATAACTAAAGAACACAAGATAATGAGATAGGAAACGAGTTTCTGTGGGTGACTCTGAAATATGGTTGGTGGATATATTCCAATCACTTCACCATCACAGAGAGTGTTATTGGGAGTGTTTCTGGCTCCATATGGATTTCCAATCCCTATGTTCTCACTGAGACCATTAACCCAACTCTCTTTTCATTTCCCCTAATCATCATCCAACCAAGAAAACCAAAGGACTTAAATAAATTTCAAATTACCGTGTAAACTTGAATCCCTTCATGGGGTATTGTGATAAGGAACACTACCCTTAATTGGAGTACCATGTTCTGAAAATTCTAACTCTAGAGTATCCCGAATCTTCCCCAAATAACATGACCCAATGTGTTAACCTTAATCTCCCCTGATACCATTTTGTCACGAAGAAAATCTGGTCCCCACCGAAACCGAATCCATAACCAGCCTATGGAAAGTATATAAGGGCATTATCGATCTCCATGGGCTGGAGCAAGTGCCTAGGTATCATAAAATTAGAATTGGGAATGATTTACCCTAGTTTATAAACTTATAACTAAAAATGAATCCAATAAAATGAATATGGATTCTTCAAACAAAACAGTCTTTTACAAAAATTCATAAATGAATTCAATAGTTTAAAAAACACACCAAGAATATAGCAAAGGTACAAAACCAAAAGTAAACATCCCATGAAACCTCATGGAAAGGGTCACCAACCTCAATCCATATCCACAAGACTTCACCACCAAGGACCTGTGGGAAACCTGAACAACTGGCACTAAAAACTGTACCCAATCAGTGAAAAAAAAACCAAGTCCACTTACACCCAAGGGTCTATGTAGGGTATGATCTAATTCCCAATAGGATACCACCACTAATATACTCTATGTTATAAGCATTCAAAGATGAAAAGCTTGTAAGTTTTCATAAACAGGAAATGCTAGTTACAATTTCTAAACGATTCAACTTAAATATTAAAATAGTTTTCAAGTGGGCTACCGTTAAGAATAAAAACTTTTAAAAATAATGTCAACACTACTGAATTTTACATCCAACCATACCATATGCTGATGGTAAGGACAAAGTAACTAATGAGTACAAGAAATAGGAAATCAACCTTATCCACTAGCTCACTGTGGGTCCCAGGTACCTCGTATCTCAGTGAGAGTAACCATCACAATATTCATTCTCGTGCATGAGCCACTAGTAGGGAACATACCCATAACCTAGTGGTCGAAAATCACAATCATAATAGTTTATTTAGTGTTTTAAGAGTCAATCTTACTATGTGAAACTGAGGCCAAACCCCACGGATTCACTAGCATACTAGTACACATCCACCCACCTAGATACCTTGGTTTCCCTATTCTGCTCAAACATGTTAAAACAGATAAGAAATATAATTTTCAAATGAAAATATCACTTCCACATCAAACATTCACCATAAAGCCTACATGCACATCACACAAGTCAGAAAATCCACTTTTTATTCAAATTGATTTTGAAATCAAACTCACACCAAAATAGCCCACAACACATTTTTCACATCTTTCATAATTCAAAAAAATCCATTAAAAATTTTATAAAATATTTCCCAAGATGTTAAACATCCCATACCATCCCACTAAAATGTTACATAACATGAGTTTCATAAAAAAAGTCCATTTTTCAGATAACACTCTAACAAAACAGCCAGAAAACATGTTTCGCACCCACATCACAATTTCATAAATCACCTCGACGAATTACAAAACATTACAATTTTTTTTTAAATAAAACTGAACAATTTATCTTTAAAAGACTCATTTTAAGAACATAAAAACACCAAAAAAGTACATAAGCAACAATTTCACACTTTGTGTAACTCATTTAATTATTTATAATTTTCATAAAACATGCCCAAGGGGTATAACTATGTTTTTCCCAGAAAACCAAATTCCAAATCCTCTTTCAAAGACAAACTAACAAAAATACCAATCCAAATATGAATTTGTATCCCTAGAAATATTTATTTAACCACTCTCAAGAATTATAAAATCACCTCAAATAATACTACAAAAGATGCATATGAAAAACACACATTTCCAAAAAAAATGCCTTCAAGAGGCATTACATGGTTTCACACATAAAACCCATTAAAAGACCCAATTTTAAACCCGAAGGAACACCAAGACCCTACCAAATAATAATTAGAATCCCAAAAAGATTTATTACACCAATTACATATGTTATAAAACACACCCAAACAATACCCCAAGGGTAACACATGAAAAACACCCAATTTTAAACTAAAATGAAACTATAAAATTAAATGCCTAACCCAATCCATCATAAACAGTTTTGACACCACACACAGAATATGAGGAACAGAAAAAATATATAATTCAATATAACTAACTAATCTTGATTTTATTACACAAGGAATCACCTACCGAAAGTGTTGAAACCCTAAAATATTTGTGTGAAAATCAACTGCATGATCGCCACACCTCAAGCAAGTGAAAAGAGACAAAAAACCCCAATATGTCACCAAAAATATAGGAAGTTATACCCTAGGCACGAACCCTAACTTCTAGACATTTTAGAACTCAAGAATTGGTGAAAGAAGCCCTAAGGAAAGAGAATAACTCAAAGAGAGAAAGTCTAACTTGCAGAAATATTGAAGAAATCGCCCTAAATCTACCAAATTATGATTATAAACGTAAATAAAAATGGTATGGAGGATTGAAGGAGTCCTTGTAGGCCATGTGTGGACTGAAATGGGGGAAAAGAGTGAAAATTGAAGGAGTTATGAAAGAATCATTTTACCTCTTCAAATTTGTCCTATTTGATAAAGATTAAGAATGAGCCCCCTAATTCGCAGTACAAATGAGATAAAAAAAAGTGAAAACTATAATGGGAGTGATTCAATGGATATCGGATTCAATAGAGAGTTGTAAAAACTGAAAAATATAAACAATTAAGGAGATATTGAAGAATTAAAAAATAATTTAAAGTAGAAAATGGGCTTACGTGTAGGGCCAATACCTTAAATACAAATTCAAGTACACCCTGATTGTGGACTTCTAAAGGCTCAAAATTTATATGGTGATGTTACTAGGTTAGGGGAGGCCAATTTGGAATTATAATTAATGACAAATGTCAAAATATGAATGATTTATAAAAGAAAAAAAATTGGTTTTTAAATTTGGAAATGGGCTCATGGTTTGGCCCAAATTTTGAAAACCCCCCATTTCTTCCAAAATGCATGAGAAACCCCCATAATAAAGAAAGAATTGAAATTAAATTAAACATAACATTAAAATAAGTCTTTAATGTGACATTTTTCCTTGTCCAAACCTGCATCCACATAATCTACATGGGTACCAAAAGACAGGTTGAACAGGCTGTGAGTATAAAGTAGTTCATCAACACCACCATATCTAAACAAAACTAGTTTAATAGATGTGTATTCAATAAAGTGATAAACATGTGTATTAATTAATTTGATAATTAATAAAATACTACAACAACCCAATTCATCTTCATGTAGGAATATCTTTGACCATGTCCTATTATCATGTTAACAACAACCATATAACCAAGGTAAGATAACCTGCTTCAACGCCATGTTAGAATATCTCTGAGCATGTCTTATGACCATGCCTACCATAGTCATATAACCATCAATACAATTGATATTTCCTTTTACAGAATACAAAAGGGATTTTAACAGCGTTAAAAAGGCACTATTGATCACAACGCACATAAAAGGGGTCCTTTATCCATGCTAAAAAACATTGATAATGGCTTAGCTTGTTGCAATGTGTTTTCAATATAACAACACAACCAGCAAAAACTTGTAACATGTGAACTCAGATTATATAATTTAACTGAAATAAAATTGGCATCATAAATACAGAAAAAACTGATATATACATTTCCAACAATGTTTTATATAATTATATTTACAATTATCCAATAGACATTTAAAAACATTAATGTTTCATCTTTTGATTCTCGTTATCCCCTCTCAAAAATGTCCACCCATGGTATTAGTTTATGAAAAAATAATCTCAACTGGATTGAAATATTCTACCTAAATTTGAAAGAAAATATTCTATTAGTAATTCTATTAAAAAATAAATTAAACATTAATATGAAAGATTAAAAATAATAAAATGTCAATTTTTAATAAAAAAATATACATTTTTAGTTATACTAGTCACATCATGCATCGTATTGAGTTGGGATTGATTTCTACACATTAAAAATGTGTTATGGATTATTTTATTCAAATATCAAAACACTCCAAAAGTGTTTTCTCAGTTTTGAGTATGTCACTTGTTATTTTACTAAAATTAATGCCAATTTTAAATAATGACATATTTGGAGTTATACAGGCCACACCATGCATCCGATTGAGATGAATTTGATTCTTACCTAACAAAAATTACAAATGTACTGTTTCTCTAAAGTTTCAAAATGATCTAAATGCATTTTCTCTGTTTCATTATGCTTGTTTTTTACTAAAATGTCATTTCAAACTGGAAACAAGCATCTTGAGTCATACCGGTAACATCATATGTCAGTTTGACTTGAAACTGCTTCATACACATTAAAAAATGGCTTATTAGTTGCTGTCATAAATTATCAAAAAATATTGGATGGTGTTCTCTTGGTTTTCAGTGAGTGACACATTCTGAAATAAAATGTGAATTTTAAAGTGATAACAGGCACTTTTAGTCGTACCAGTAATATCATGCATTATATTGATGTGTGGTTGATTCCTATATGTCAAAAATGACTCATGGATCATTTTGACAAATTATTAAAACAATCCAAATGTGTTTTCTTGGTTTTTAGTTTGTCAATTGTCCTTTTTACTTAAATTAATGTCAATTTTAAATAAAAAGACACCCCTTCAGTCATAGCGGTCACACCATGCATTAGATTGAGGTGAGGTTTCCTCCTATACATAAAAAATGAAAGATCGATTTTTTTTCTAAATTATATAAACCATTAGAATGTGTTTTCTCAGTTTTCATTACATCACATGCTCTTTTTATGAAAATTAATGTCAATTTTAAATAAAAAGACACTTTGTGTTATACCAGTTATACCATGTATCATATTGAGGTATGTTTGATTAATACAAATCATAAATTACTTGTAGATTATTTTCCTGAAGTTTTAAAATAATCATAATGCATTTTTGGGATTTTTAGTATGCCAGTTATGTTTTTTTACTAAAATGTAATTTCAAACGGAAAACCCACACTTTTAGTCATACTGGTTGCATTGTGCATCGGTTTTATGTGAGACTACATAATACACTTCAAAAATTACTTATGAATCGTTTCTGTAAATTATCATTAAAATTGGTGGGAATTTTCATTGTTTTCACTAAGTGATATGTTTTAAACTAAAATGTAAATTTTAAACTGATAACGGACAATTTTAGTCAAAATAGTCACACTGTGTGTCTGATTTAGGTTTTTTTGATTAATATACGTCAAAAATGACACATGGATAATTTTCCTAAACTATCAAAACAATCCAAATTCATTTTCTCAGTTTTCAGTATGTCTCAATTTTTTCTTTACTTAAATTAATGTCAATTTTAAATAAAAAGACACACTTTGAGTCATAGAGGTCACACCGTGTGTTTAATTGAGGTGTGGATGACTCTTAAACATCACAACTGACTCATGGATCATTTTTATAAATTATCAAAACAATCCATATGAGTTTGATCGATTTTTAGTATGTCACTTGTTCCTTTTACTATAATTAATGTCAATGTAAATAAAAAGAGACACTTTTATTAATATAGGTTACACCATGCGTCAGATTGAGGTGTGGTTTATTCCTAAACATCCAAATGACTCATGGATCATTTTCCAAAATTTAAAAAACAATCCTAAAGATTTATCCAAATTTTCAATATGTCAATTTTTATTGTTACTTAAATTAATGTCAATTTTAAATAAAAAGACACACCTTGAGTCATACCTACCACACCGTATGTCATATTGAGGTGTGGTTTATTACTAAATATTGAAAATGAATCATAGATAATTTTACTAAAGTATCAAAGCAAATTGAATTCGTTTTCTTAATTTTACAATGTCACTTCTTCTTTTTTACTTAAATTGATGTCAATTTTAAATAAAATGACATAATTGGAGTCATAAAAGTCACACCGTGCATGATATTTTCTTGAGTTTGACTCATAAATGTCACAAATGACTCATGGAAAATTTTCCTAAATTGTCAGAACAATATGAATGTGTTTGATCAGTTTTCAGTAAGTCACTTGTTCTTTTTACTAAAATTATGGTCAATTTTAATTAAAAAGAAACTTTTTTAGTCATACTCGTCATAACGTGCGTCAGATTGAGGTCTGATTGATTCCTAAAAGTAAAAAATTACTCATGGGCCATTTTCTTAATGTATAAAAACAATCCTAATTCTTTTTCCTGGTTTCCCATATGTCAATTGTTCTTTTATATAAATTAATGTCACCTTTAAATAAAAAGACACTTTTGGAGTCATATCGGCCACACCATGCATCCGATTGAGGTTTCTTTGATTCTTATAGATCAAAAATGACTCATGGGTCATTTTATTAAAGTATGAAAACAATCCGAATATGTTTTATTAGTTTTCATTATGTCAGTTGTTCTTTTTACATAAATTACTATCAATTAAAAATAAAAAGACATAGTTCGAGTCATAGTGTCACACCGTATGTCAGATTGAGGTGAGATTGACATCTAATTGTCAAAAATGACTCATGGATCATTGTCCTGAATTATTAAAACAATATGAATTCATTTTATCAGTTTTTAGTATGTCACTTGTTCTGTTTACAAAAATTAATCTCAATTTTAAATAAAAAGAGACATTTTAGTTATATCGGTCACACAGTGCCCCAGATTGAGGTGTGGTTGATTCGTATACGTCAAAAATGCATAGGTACTATTTTCATTATGTATAAAAAATACTAATGTGTTTTCTTGGTTTTTAGTAGGTCACTTGTTCTTTTTTACTTAAAATAATGTCAACTTTATATAAAATGAAACACTTGGAGTCATTGAAGTCACACTGTGCATTGGATTGAGGTGAGGAAGAGTCTTACATGTTAGAAATGAATCATGGGTCATTTTAAAAAATTATTAACATAATCTAAATGAATTTGATTAGTTTTCAGTATGCCAACTGTTTTTTTAGTAAAATTAATGTCAATTTTAGATTAAAATGGACACTTTGAGTGATATTGGTCACACTCTACATCATATTGAGGTGCAATTGATTCTTACATGTCAAAAATGACCTATATATCGTTATAATAATTTATAAAAACAACATGAATGTGCTTTATTGGTTTTCAGTATGTTAATTGTTTGTTTTACTAAAATTATTGTCAATTTTAAATAAAAAAGACACTTAGAGTTATAGAGGTCACACCGTGCGTTGTATTGAGGTGAGGTTTATTTTTACAAGCCACAATTGACTTATATACCATTGTAATAAATTATCGAAACAATCCAAATTTATTTTCTCAGTTTTCAATATGTCACTTGTTCTTTTTATTAAAACTAATGTCAATTTTAAATAAAAGGAGACACTTTGAATCATATCGGGCACATCATATATCATATAGAGGTGAAGATGATTCCTATGTTTCATAAATGACATATGGAAAATTTTCTTAAAGTATCTAAACAATATGAATAGGTTTTATCATGTTTGAGTATGTTGGTTGTCTTTTTTACTAAAATTTATGATAATTTAAAATTGAAATATAAACTTTGAGTCATACCAGTCCCATAGTGTGTCTGATTGAGGATCATCTTTATGATAAATGTTCTGAAGTCTTGAAACAAATATAGACTTCTAATGTTATCATTATTTATCGAACATTCAATACTGCATATTGACTTGATATTTTTTGCAGAAAACATATTCTAGTTGTTGAAATCAAGGAGAGTGGAGGATACTCATGTGCCAATTATATCATTAGAAGTCACCACAATGAGGAAATGATATTCCATGACTCTTCTATATTTAAAATAGAATGGTTTTTCTACCAAATAACATCGACTCTATACGGTGTTGGGAGCTCAAAAAAGAGAAGTAATAGAAATCATATAGATCTATGAAAAAAACATAATAAGTGTTTGATAAAACTGATAAGGAAATTAACTTAAAAATTTATAGATAAATTAATGAAGAAAATAATTAAATAATTATTAGGAATTTACCCTTTCATAATGGTTGTATTCATTCTTCACCCATTTAATTGTTTTCATTATCTCAGTTACAACCTCGAATCCCAATCTCTCACAAGAATGAGCAGCTTCAAACCAACTACCCCAACACGAAAAAAGGAATCCAACTGTATAAGAAAAAAATTCTTATGATAGTAATATTAAAAATCAATAAAATAAACATAAATACAAAACAATACACTACTTTTATATAAGTCACATCTTTAAAATATTTTTGTACATTCTTACATCAGGTATGCTACCCATTCATTTCTATGAAAATATATACCATATAGTGAATATTAGTCTTTTAGACAGTCATGGTAGTATTGAGAAAATATAAATAAACAATGTATAAACAAATATTTTAAATTAAATAGTAATTTAAATTAAAAATACATATTCAGAGATGTTAGTTTGTTCATGAATTGTGATATCTCACTTAAATTTACAAATACAATAACCATAATCATTTCCATTTTTTTGTTTCAGACACTATAAAAACATTGAGAAGAATAATTAATTTGTTTTGATATGTGTTTGGATAGTGAAATATTTTTATATATGCCCTGATAATTTTCTAGTTATTGAACTTTTCTAGGTCATTGTATTTAGGCCCTCAACACATTCATTGTTTTTCATGATATTGATACACCACCCTATCATAAAAAAATCCCCATTAAAAGGTAACATATATTATATAACTTTTCATTTTGTTCTAAAATTTTGGATGTTGTGTATTAAAAATTGAAAAGAACCATCATGTGTGGTTGGTTTTTTGGGTATCCGTGCTGTAAATCTATGAAATAAATCTTTGGAGTATCCAAATTGACCGCAATGAGCATCCAATGTTGCCTAAAAATACAAAAAAGAATAAGTAATGAATAAAATAAAAATATATTATATATTATTAAATTCTAGAGTTTTACCCCTGCAATGTTGGTATTAACAAGAGTCTGTCATCCATAAGTCTTCTTTCAAACGATTTGACCAGGCCTACCACTATTTCATCATTTTTTATTCTATTTTTGTTTGTTCTCTAGAGGTGGTGTGAGGACTAATGAGTCAATTTTTTTCCATGGGGAAATAACTTAAATAATTTTTGAAATATACACCTACGTAAAATAAGAAATGTATATATTCATAATTAACATATTATATCAGATTTTTGAAAATAAAACCATGAAAACATACCTTATGTATACATTTATAACTGAGGTGCCTAGTGAATAATGGTTAAGGATTTCATTTACAATCTAAATAACAATGTAGTCTTTACCATCCTATTCATACATATTTTCTTAAAAATAAAATATATGACTACTACCATTTTCTAGCTTGGTATCCACATTAACCTTCAGTGCTACTAAATATAGATATAGAACAGGCAGTGTAAGGGTTATTTCAGAAGATATTTTCGATCAGTTGGTCGATCCTTTAGATAGATTTGAGTCTATCTTTCATTTCACCCCTTCCTTTTGTCATTTTGTAAAAACATTTACCAGTTCATACCTTTTTCATTAATTTCAAAAGGTATATCTTAAAAAATAAATTGATAATGAAAACCTCTTTGATGACATATTTTTTTACAATATGTTATAGCCAGGTAATGAATGTCCCAATATTTTGGTCAACCATAGGAATATCATCTTCATCAAGTGTAACAGATAGCTTATTTCTGTTCTCATGAGCTATACTAATCACTACTATTTCATGAACTTTTGGATGCGGTATGTTCTGTAGACTTTCTTCTTGGATATCGAACACTGTAGCCCTCGCTATAAGGCAATGGGTGACTATTGGTAGATATAAATCACAATAATTATCACCCTATAGAATATCAGTATAAGAAAGGTATCAGTTTCTATCTAATTAAAATTTCATATAAAAATTTATTAGAATATTTATTACTAAGACTAAGACAGCTCTTCGAGGGGAATGGATCGCCTCAAAGCTGGTGGGGGGGATCTTCATGCAATGGTTTTTCTTGAGTTGTTTATTCTATTTTCATCACCTCATAAAAGTTTGTGGCAACCCTCTACACCATTAGAATTATTCATCAAGGGTTTCTAGTATTTCTTTCAACCATTTCATTTCTTTATTAGAATTCGGCTCTTGTTTTTATCTCGAAATATGTCCAGGTTTGTCACCCCAAAACACACACCTCTTACACGGCCAGACTATCCTAACCACTTCAAGGCCACTGATAGAAGGTGTTCATATTGTATAGTTGTATATTATTCCTATAACAATATAAAATATAAAATATGGGAAAATAAGTAATCATTGTTATGTAATCTAGATTTAATGAAAAACTAATTTTTATTATGTTATACTTATACATGTTTCCCACACATTTTTATATCTTCATCTATTAGAATCCCATATTTATTTACACGTGCCTCCTTATATAGAAAATGACATGGGAAGGAAGTGTTTTTTGATTAAGGGTCATCAATATACAAATAAACATGGGAACATAGTTATAATGTTGTTTTATTTCACATAAATGTATTACGGAATATTTAAAATATATACCGTTTTTTTCAAGTGGAGAATACCCCATCCTTGCTTTACGGTATGTGTACATTGGTTTTTCGTCCCATTAATTATTTTCAAAACTCAATTGTTGTTACATTAATTAAAAAAATCATTCTATTTGATGAATACATGTACCATCAAATAATATAGTACTAACCACAATGTACTTGAATAGACACATCCACACGACAACGAGTAAACACATCCCACGCTTCTTAGATCATTAGGTATTCATACATAAGAGGTGGGTGTGGGTTTATTTTCCCTTCAATATCTTTAAGATAATGTCTTTTTTAAATTATGTGAAAGCCTATATGAATCCTTCCAACAAGAATTAATACATATTTCTTGTGGGATTCATCTACTATAAATGAACTCTATAAGGGATGATGAAGAGTAAGTCAATGTTTCATTATTTTATTATTTAGTATAATAAATAATTTATATCATAATGTTACCACAATCTCTTCACAGATTAATGTCTCAAGGTTGGGAACAAAATGGTGCCACAAATATACTTCAATTAGCACATGTTGTCAAGTGACTATTATAATGCAACTACTTAACATGGACTTGTTGGGATTAACATGATGACCCTGTTCATTCCATCCTACAACATATTTGTAGTCTTTTACATTCACCTTAATTATATTTTATAACACCATCAAACTATGATGCTTCTATTTTTCCTACATCATCGATCCTTTATCGCCTACCGTTTACGTGGATACAACATCGTAAATATGTTGTTTATACGAAGTTGTAGCATCATCATGTGTATATGATCATTATACCTCTATGCTGGGAGAAGAAACATGTTGAGAACCCTTTTGTTTCTCAAGATTGGGAGCACTAACACATGCATAAGGTCATTATACCTCTGCACTATGAGAAGTAGCAAGTTGAGAGACCTCTTGTTCATCCAGATTGGGAGCACCAACATGTGAAACATTAATTATCTGTATAAGTTTTTTAAAATTTAATTTAGATTACATAAATACATTAGTGAATGGATAATAAAATGAAGTAAAAAATGTATATTACAAAAAAATATAACCTGATTATTGACATACTTATTTTAAAGGATGATGGGAATTGACACCTCTATCGACTATCCAAATCCCTTCATTGTGGCCTCGTCTAACATAAAAACCACCTTCTACATTGGGACTACTAGGAAATAATTGTGATGTCCCAATGAAAGGCTCATCTTCATTTGAATTTTCATCTGAATCTTCAGTGGTTTTGGACGATAATTGGCCTATGGACCACTTTTTTTTTGCAGGATATGGAACATAAAATTCTTGTACCGCCTATGATTCTATTATAAATGGTTCGTCATTGTACCCTTTCTTACTAAAATCATCTTTCACGAATACCAATTCATATATTTTAATATAACACCTATTATCAACCCATTTTCATTGAAAATTGTCACTTTGAATGTTTTCTTATCCATATCCCATATTTGTTTGATGATACAAAAGTATGATATATTCATGTAAATTGGATATCTATTCTTAATACCAGAAACATGCATCTCTTCAACCATATGTTAAACTCCACTATTTTTTATGGTTCTTTATTCATAATTTTTATTTTTATAGATTTTCAATACATTAATTGCATAACCGTTTTAAATTAGTACATAAAAACTTGGTCCTCTAGCTATCCAACAAAGTCATTCTGAAATTTAATACATATTTTCATATAAATCTTTAAAAATATGGTCCTAAAACCAGCCTATAAACTATTGATTATGTGTATTTGATATCCATCTTTCATCCCTTGATTGATTCAAATTCCTAAGAATTTATTTGGGGGGTTAAACATATGGGGAAATCTGAAAAATGTATTGCAAAACATAAAGGTGGGCCTGCTCCCAATCTATAATATTTATTGTGAAAAAATATCATCTCAAAAATTCCTTCTCCCACAAGCTTCCCAATGTGATGAGATTTCGGTAGACCAATACATACCACAATAGATAGGTATTCAGTACATAATTCAATGACTTCCTCTACAAAATATCACTCTACAACACAACCCTCTAACCAACGTCGATTTTTGACATATCCATTCAAAATATTCATATATAGTTCAATTGGGTACATCCATCAATAGTGTATAGGACAACATAGTCGAATCTCTCTCATCAATTGAACAATCAAATGACCCATCTTATCAAATAATTCTATCATGAAGAATATTTCAAATTCACATAATATGACAGAAATTTTTCTTTCTATATTTGGAAATTTCCTTGGGTCTATAACTTAGCTACATATATCTTTGAAAATGAAACAGGGATTGGTTAATGTGTGATGAACATTCTTGGAAAAAATAATATAAATCTATTTGAATGAAATCTTCCATCAAAACATGACAATCATGTGATTTCAGAACCTCTAAATTTAAATTGGTCACTAACGTGATATTATTTTTATTTGATGAATACCCCTCTAAAAGCTTTATGTCATTTATGAATTTGAAAAACTGATATCTTTCCAACCCAAGAAAGAGTGTGCGTAGCTTGATAAATAAATTTTTGTTTTCACCCTTCACTGGAACCAACTCTTCTCATATTTCCATGTCTTCCACATCCATCCTATCCTCAATTCCTTCCATTTTTTTCTAAGTGAACTTAGAAACAAGCCAAGGAAACTATAACATATTTTTTTCAACATTTATTACATCAAGAAAATTTATGACGTACAAACAATTTTAGTATGGTAATTCAAAAAAAAACATATATTTTTTCAAACCAGTTATCATAATGATTTTTGGAAATGGATTAAAAAAAAGCAGTGTCCATATATTTTACATTCTAAAAAAAAATTCAACTGGTAGTGGAGATAGTGTTGTATGTTCTTTTTGACTTCCATAGAATGATGTCATCCATGATCGGTACTTATGTCATCGAGGTAGAAATATGCAATGTCCTAGAAACATAGTTTTCGGTGAATGTTTCCAAATAATTAACGGTGTACCTTGTTTGAAAATGGGACACCCTTTAGTTCCTTTAATTCTATATCCTCACAAATTTACATAAGCATGAAAGTCATTTATCATACCATAAAACATGGATCTCAACATGAAATATTCATTTTTGTAGACATCATACAATGTAACACCTGAATCCCACAAAAATTTCAAATCCTTGATCAATGGATCCAAATAAACATCAATATCATTTCTTGGTTCTTCTGGTCCTGATATAAGAATAAATAACATGATATATTTTGCATAACCACTTTATAAAGTTATAATTTACCAACATAACCAGCCATGTACTATGACTGCTACTTTGAAAACCAAAAGGATTCACTCCATCTATAGATAACACAAGAAGAAGGTTTCTTGGATCATTTCCAAATTCAGGACACTCATGGTCAATTCTCTTCCACTGAGGTGAGTGTACCGGTGGATATAGTTTCCCATATTTATTTCTCTTTTCTATATTCCACATAAATTACCATATATCCTCCTCACTTCTAAATAGGCGCATCAACAATGGAATTATTGTAATGCACCATACAACATCTGTAGGAGTAAATTCATTATATGGACCCGACCCTAGTTGCCTGGAGCTGGTGTCTTATTTGATTACATTGGCATACAATCAATGAATAATCATCCCGAAGGACCAAGTAGTCTAGTATTATTGGAAAAAAGATACATAAATAAATTCAACTTTACACCAAGAAAGGAAATACAACACTAATTTAATCTATTAGAAACATCCATGCCTTTTAGATTATGCTTGAAATTCATTCATAATTTACTTCTTCATATCCTAGGAAGAAAGAAACATAAGAAATGGGTGAGCTTAAACTATCATTAAGAGTAATAAATATAGTGGAATATAGCATAAACATAAGACATGGGGAATAATTGAAAACACATTCCTTTAACAATAAACTTGAACACATTATGGTAGGAATATGAGATGAGAAAATAATTGCATAATAAAACATAATCATAAGTATTATACTAGTCGACAAACCACATGAATTTTCAATTACTAGCTTTATAATGAGGGAAGTGCATTTTCTAGACATTCTGAAACATTTTTTCAAGGCCTCGGCCAAGACGTCTAATGATCAAGGCCTCAGTCAAAATCCATATAACACATTGGGAAAGGCCTCAGACAATTCCACGTGTATTTGTCTCATGAGACATACTGATGCATCGAGAGGCTATAACGGGCCCCACCCATCACATAATAAGTCCAATTAATTCTTCATATGAGCAGGGATAACCATAAACAACATATACATTTATATTGAAACTATCATATGAAATGTATCTAACTTTCCCCAATTATTGAACATAAACACTAACTATTCAGAATAATATGGTTAATGGTTTTAGGATAGATCATCCAAAAAAAGTTAGTCATAAACCATTCAATAAAATATGTTATATTACATAATAAATGATTAACCCCAATAATACATAATAATCAACAACAGTGTGGAATCAAACAAGAATAATCTTCTAAAATCATTAAGCAATTCTTGAGATAAATACTCTTTTATTTTCAAAAGAAGAGTTCTTTTGGAGGAAAAATCATTGTATAAAACCATAAGTGAAGTAAGATAGTATTTCATGATAAAATTAGTGTTTTTAGGAAAATAATGGTTTCCAAAAACTGATTATAGATTGCCCTTGAAATAGATATGAATTTGAGAAATTCCCTTGTATCGGGCTCTCATTTTTGGAAACAGTTTTGAGAGATTCTTTTAAAACATGTAACTACCCATAAAATAGGGAAGGATTCAGGATGGTGTATATATATAGAATACCCACAAAGAATTTATTAGGATTTCATAACAATACATTAGAATTTCATTGAGGAAATTGGACAATAAAAGTAACCTGAATGAAAATGGATGTTCGGGTGGAAAACCCTTACCTTAACTCCAAACGTGTTATGCTCTTGAACTTAAGCTCTTGGAATATGAAATTATACTTATTAATAACTTATTTAAGAAACTGTTATACATATATTTATTTTATCATAATTCTCTTTAGTTCATTTATACCCTTATTTCTAAGTTATTATATTGAATTTCGTTGTTCTGGGGTGTTCATTTTCATTATTTTCATAATCGGTTCACTTGTTTTTAAGTAATGGAGTTCATGTGGAATGGTTATAAATTCAAAGGATTGGAATTATATATTATTTATGAACATAAATAATTGATAATGGGCATTTCTATCATTTTGTTACATGTAATTAGGATGAATCATTAGATGATAACCACTTCGATTATTTGGCGGTATTTGACTTATTATGAACTAGTTTTGTCATATAACTAAATTATATGTACATATTCTTGTTCCTGAATATTAATTATGTAATAATAAATTTATTATAGTCTGGTGAAACTATAAATATGGTTTCATGACCATTAATAAAGAATAAATTGAAGAACGAAACTTCGCCATCCATGAAGGCTATAAATTGGAACCTCATTGACGTTGATTTCGTTTATAAAAATAAAAGGGAGGGAGTAAAAATATTAATGATGGTTCTTACATTAACATGATATAATTACAGTATATAGATGATACTGGATTTAACATGATCATTTGGATAGAGGAGGTGAGGAGAGGATAGAAAAATAAGATAAATTGAAATGAAACCAAAAGAAAAAGAAGGGTTCTTTACCTCTTGAAATAACCTCCTTGAGAATCTCCTTAAGGGAAGGGGTTTTGGTCTTTTGGAAAGACCAAAAGCTTCTTGAACGTGGGTAAAGGATAGGTAATGGTAAATGGGTAGAACATTTAAGATCTTTAAGGCTTAGAGGAGTGAAGAGAAGAGGGAGTGGTAAGGGATTTTTATAGTGGAGGAGAGGAGTAAATTTTGAATATTTAATTCATTATATTATTATTTCCCTCAAGACAACCAATAGTGTTGTTCCATGTGACCCCTAATAGTAATAAGTGCAAGTGAGTTTGAACCAAGTGTCCATACATCACTTTTGATGTCATGAATAGTGTATTTAACTGATAATTTGTATATACGGTATTTTATCGTATTTCACTATTCATGAAAAATTCATGAATTTCAGAAAATCCCAAAAATTCACCCCTACCATTTTTCAAAGTTTAGAATTCAAAAGTGAACTCCATTTTTCATAAAAAATCTAAATATTATTAATTTATTTTTTAAATAAATTCATAGCAAATTCGAAAAATAACAATCTTAGAGGTATAATTAGTTTTATGTGACATTGAACTATTAATTAATATCCCATTATCTTATTACCTTAAGAAAATAAAATAATATCATTATTCACTATTCATAAGGGTCATATTAATATTCATAAGGGTATGTTACTATTCACCAAAAATAATGTTTGTTCTATCGGACTCCAAATGACTTACTGAACCCAACTCTAGATGACCATTTTTTCAAAATTCAAAACATAGAAGAGGAAAAGTTGTGTTTAATGGATAGATTATAAAATTGCATTATATATTTATTTTCCAAACCTTGTGGCGTTACATTCTCCCCTCCTTACAATAATTTCATCCTCAAAATTCACAAAATATTACCTGAAAAGATTCTGGTATGTCTTTAACATAAGCTCCTCTAGCTCCTGTGTTGCTTCCTCCATATAATGGTTCCTCCAAGGAACCTTTACCAGACGAGTCATTCGGTTTCTCAATATTTGTTCTCTAGTATCAAGAATCTTGATAGGCTCTTCACAATAAGAGAGATCGGGATAAAGTTCTACTTCTTCATATGTGAGTACCTGTGTTGGGTATGGCATGTAATTTCTTAACATTGACACAAGGAACACATTGTGAACCTTATAGAGTCTTGGTGGCATTACCAAATGGTAAGCTACGACTCCAATTCGGTCCAGAATTTCAGAAGTTCCGATGTACCTGGGACTTAATTTTCACTTCTTACCGAATCGTATAATAACCTTCCCTGGAGATACCTCTAAGAAAACGTGATCACCTTCTTGAAATTCAAAACCCTTCCTTCGCTTATCAGCATAGCTCTTTTTCCTACTTTGAGATGTTTTGATAAGGTTCTGGATAATCTTCACCTTTTCTGTTGTTTCTTTAACAAGTTCTGGGCCCACGAGCATTCTTTCACTAACATCATCCCAGCAAGTTGGAGTATGACATCTCCTCCCAAATAATGCTTCCTAGGGTGCCATCTGAATACTTTAATGGTAGCTATTATTGAAGGAAAATTCCACGAGAGGTAAATAATGATTCCACATGCCATGAAAATAATGTGAACAAGACCTCAACATGTCTTCCAATGTTTGAATAGTCCTTTCTGATTGTCCATCAGTTTGTGGGTGGTAGGTAGTGCTCAAACGAAGATCAGTATCTAGGTCCTTCTAAAGACTCTTCCAGAATCTTGATATAAAACAGGGATCACGATCAGAAAAAATTGATGAGGTTACACTGTGAAGTCTTACAACTTAATTAATATATATTCTTACTAAAGGTTCATGTGGTGAATCTTCCCTTATTGCAAGAAAATGTGCAGATTTTGTTAGACGGTCAACAATGACCCATATCTTATCATTATTTCTTGGAGTCTTTGGTATCCCCATGACAAAGTCCATCATAATATCATCCTATTTCCACATAGGTATAAGAAGTGGTTGTATGACTCTGCTCGGATGTTGTCTTCATGCCTTCACCTGTTGACAAACCAAACATCTCGACACATAATCAGCAATCTCCCTCTTCATGTTTTCCCACCAAAAATGTTCCTTTATATCTCTAAGCATCATTGTGCTACTAGAGTGTATAGAGAAATTATATCTATGAGCATCATCCAATAGTTCCCTCTTTCGCTTGGAAATAGTGTGAGCACAAATCCTTTTTCTGAATTTCAAAATGCCACCTTCATATGCGAATTCAGTCAACCTCCCATCATTTGTAGCTTTAATTTTCTTTTGAAACTCCTCATCATCAGCTTGAGAACATTTTATCTTTACCAGTAAAAAAGGTTTGGCAACCATTTGAAAAAGTAATGACATGTTAACTTCTTTGATTATTCCCATATCTATCTTTACTAGATCTATGAAAAGAAGATCCCTTAAAACTCTCATATTGTTCAGAATTTTGTAGTCATTTCTACTCAAAGCGTCTTCCACCTTATTTTTGTACCCAGGGTGTTAGTGTATTATGAAATCGTATTCTTTGAGTAGCTCGATCCATATTATTTGTCTCATGTTGCATTCTTTCTTTGACAATATATATTTCAAACACTTTTAATCTGTATATATCTCACATTTCTCTACATAGAGGTAATGTCTCCAAATATTTAAAGAAATGATCACCTATGCTAACTCAAGATCTTGAGTTGGATAGTTTTGTTCATGAATTTTTAGCTTCCTAGACGCATATGCAATCAATCAATCATTCTACATAAGGACACAACCAAGTCTTTTCATTGATGTGTCACTATAGATAACAAACCCATCATTCCACGATGGTAGGGTTAGCATCATAGCATTCACTAACCTCCTCTTGAATTATTCAAAACACTCTTCACATTCCTTGATCCATACAAACTTAACCCCTTTTCGTGTGATCTTGGTCATTGGGTTGGCTAAATTGGAGAAGTTCTGAATGAAACACTGATAATAACCAGCCAAACCAATAAAACTATATACCTCAGTTATGTTCTTTGGAGTAGTTTATTCTTGCACTGCCTTTGTCTTCATAGGATCATCAGATATTCCATCATTAGAGACAATGTGGCCCAGAAAGGAAACTGATTGGAGCCAGAACTCACACTTTTTGAACATCCCATATAATTCATTTCTTCTCAGAGTTTTTAGAATGGTGTGCAAGTTATTTTCATGATCTTCATAGATCCTAGAGTAAACCAGGATATCATTGATAAACACCACAACAAAGTCATCAAGATATTCCTTGAAGACTCTGTTCATGAGATCCATGAAAACAGATGGTATATTGGTTAGTCCAAAAGGCATTACTGTAAACTCATAATGCCCATACCTGGTTCGAAATGCTATTTTTGGAATGTCTCCCTTTCTCACAAGCAACTGATGATATCCAAATTGAAGATCAATCTTTGAAAAATATTGGGCTCCATGAAGTTGATCAAATAAATCATCAATTCGTGGTAGAGGATACTTATTCTTTATTGTAATAGCCTTGATTTCCCTATAATCAATGCACACCCTCATAGACCCATCTTTCTTCTTAACGACAAGAAAAGGTTCTCCCCATGGTGAAACACTAGGGAGAATAAATCCTTTATCACTAAATTCCTCTAGTTGTTTCTTTAGCTCCACTAACTACATAGTTGCCATTCTATAAGGGGTCTTTGATATATGATTTGAACCAGGAATTAAGTCAATGGAAAACTCAATTTCCCACTCTGGAGGATGTCATGGTAAATCCTCAGGAAAGGCATCAATATATTCTTACACAAAAGGTACATATTCTATTTGAAAATTCTTTTCCTCACACATTGTTATTTCATTATCTTACTCCCCGATAATTGAATTTAGTTGAGCTACTAGGGGTGGGTCTAGATAAGAATCAGGTGGTGATTTTTCTGCTCTAAAGATAAGGTACTCTTTATTATCATTGAAAATTGTAACCTATTTCTTCTTACAATAAATTTTTGCATCATGGTCTGAAATCCAATACATACTGAGGATTATATCAAATTTAATCATGGGTATGACAATGAGATCTGCAGATAAAAAACATTTTATTCCATAATGGGAAATGATTCACAAAACATTATTGTAATGATACTTCCCTTAGGAGTTTTTACTGACAACTCCCTTGTTAAATCAAATTGGAAATATCTAATTTTCTTAGAAAACTAGGATGATATGAAACAATGCGATGATAAATAATCAAATAAAGAATTGGCTAAGTTAGATGAAACGATCAAAGTATCTTCCACCACGTCATTCGTAACTTCAAACTCTACAGTTGTGATTTCATAAGCTTGTCCCTGATCCCTTGGCCATTTCTATTGCATATTTCCTTGAAGCTTTGGACAACAATTAGCATAGTGTCCCATATCCCGACAATTATAGCATTGAACATTATTGGATTCCTTCTTCCCGTTGCAATCACCAGCAAGATAGCCTTTCTGACCACATTTGTAGTATACTCCTTTTTCTTTTAAGAATGCACCATGGTGTTTCCTTCCACAATTGTCACATGGTGGAAATTCAACTCTTCCCTTCTTCCCCATTTCCCTATTTCCTTTCCCAGTGTTTTCAGTAGCCCTCTTCTTTTCTTGCTTTCCCTTAAAGTCAAAAGACTTAGAGAATTCTTTTTTCTGTCTTAATAGCACTTGAAACTATATCCTCATATGATGAGAAACTTTTGGAGACGAGTGCTTTCCAGAGGAATGGATTTAGGGCATCAAAGAATCAATCAATTTTGCTCCTTGTATTTCGTATGTAGTCCACAGTATGCCTTTCCAACCATGTGAAGTTAGCTTCGTACACTAAAACATTCTAATCTTCCTTCTACCTCAGATTCAAGAATTGCCTCTCTATATCCGCTCTTTGTTCAAGAGGAAAGTATTTCTCTAAGAAGATTTCCTTAAATCCCCTCCACTTCATCTCCTCTATTTCATCATTCTCTTTTGTGTTTTGGATTATTGAACACCACTGATCTACATCTCTCGATAGACGATAGACTACCATGACAACCTTCTCTCTTTCATTACATCCCACGGTGAGAAATATCGTCTGAAGAGAATATATCCACCACTCTGCTACCAAAGGGTTTGTAGTCCCGTTGAAAGATGGAGTTTGTTGTCACATAAAGAGATCTAATGTAGTTCCTCCATGTGGTGGATCCGAATGCTCCATTTGGGTAAGGTTATTATTCATAACCTGAGTAAGTTTTCCTAGTATTGTTATAAGTTTCTCAGCACCCATAACAGTACTAGAGAAAACATCATTATCTTGCATCGGAGGGAAATCCCTATGCGCGTTCATGTGATTTCCATTCCTTCTACTAGGTTCCATTTCTAAATAACATCATACACTATATTAGGGTATGTATCATAATTTATAATCTTAATGTAGAAAAATAATAAGCATAAGTTGAAATTCTATGCATAGCTAATCTCTTAATCATAAACATGGTATCCTTGAAGAAAAAATTACATTTAAATCCTCTATAATGGCTTGTAAAGAAAACCTGATTTATCCTAAGCATATCCCCCTGGAGTTTCGTAACCAAGAGTGTAGCAAAGCCCATTGTCGTATACCAGGATACCCCGGGTCAAGCCCAAAACTCCTTGTCAGAGATTTCACTCCTAGGTATATCTGTGCCAAAACCACCTCTACCTACTTGTATCCAGATAGGGATGTATTGCTTGAAAGATCCATATAATCTATTACATACCAAAATATTAGGATTTTCATGTATGTTTATCCTCAAAGACTATTTTACGGACTCTTCCCTAATCTACGTTTGCTAAATCCAGTTTCCATGTTTTCTGCTAAACTTCGTCTGATACCAACTGTAAGGACCCGACCCCAGTTGCTTGAAGCTAGTGACTTATTTGATTACATTGGCATACAAACAAGGAATAAGAATCCTGAAGGACCAAGTAGTTTAGTATTATTGGAAACAAGATACGTAAATAAAATCAACACTACACCAAGAAAAGAAATACAACACTAATTTATTCCATTAGAAACATCCATGCCTCCTAGATTATGCATGAAAGTCATTCATAATTTACTTCTTCATATCCTGGAAAAAATAAAACATAAGAAAGGGGAAAGATAAAACGCTCAGTAAGAGTAAGAAATATAGTAAAAGATAGTATAAACATAAGGCATGGTGCATAATTGAAAACACATGCCTTTAACAATAAACTTGAACACATTATGCCAGGAATATGAGCTGAGAAAATAATGCCATAATAAAACATAATCATGGGTATTAAAATAGTCAAATAACCACAAGAACTTTCAATTACAGGCTTCATAATGAGGGAAGTTCATATACTGGACATTCAAAAAACATTTTTTCAAGGCCTCGTTCAAGACGTCTAATGATTAATGCCTCAGCCAAAATCTGTATAACACATTGGGAAAGGCCTCGGCCAATCCCACGTCTATTTGTCCCTTGAGACCAACCAATGCATCGAGGGGCTACAACGGGACCCACCCATTACATAATAATTCCAATGCATTCCTCATATGATCAGGGATAAACATAAACAACATATACATTCATATTGAAACTATCATATTAAATGTATCTAACCTTCCCCAATTATTGAACATAATCACTAACCATTCGGAATAATATGGTGAATGGTTTTAGGATAGATCATCCACAAATAAAGTTAGTCATAAACCATTCAATAAAATATGTTATATTACATCATAAATTATTAACCCCCAAAATACATAAGAATCAACAACAGTGTTCAATCAAATGAGAATAATCTTCTAAAATCATTAAGCAATTCTTCAGATAAATACTCTTTTATTATCAAAAGAAGATTTCTTTGGGAAAAAATCATTGTATAAAACCATAAGTGAAGTAAGATAGTATTTCATGATAAAATTAGTGTTTTAGAAGAATAATTCTTTCCCAAAATAGATTATATGTTTCCCTTGAAAATAGATATGAATTTGAGAAATTCCATTGTATCCGGCTTGTATTTTTGGAAATGGTTTTGAGAAATTCTTTTAAAACATGTAACTAGCTAGAAAATAGGGAAGGATTCTGTTTGGCGTAGATATATAGAATAACCAAACAGAATTTATGAAGATTACATAACAATACATTAAAATTTCATCTAGGAAATTAGACAATAAAAGTAACCCGAATGAAAATAGATGTTTGGGTGGAAAACCCAAACCTTAACTCCAAATGTGTTCCACTCTTGAACTTAAGCTCCTGTAATATGAAATTATACTTATTAATAACTTATTTAGTAAACTATTAGACATGTATTTAGTTTATCATAATTCTGTTTAGTTCATTTATACCCTTATTTCTATGTTATTATATTGAATTTCGTTGTTCTGGGGTGTTCGTTTTCTTTATTTTCATTATCGGTTCACTTGTTTTTATGTAATAGAGTTCATGTGGAATGGTTATAAATATCCAGTATTGGAATTATATTTTATTTATTAACATAAAGAATTTTTAATGATCATTTATATCATTTGGTTACATGGAATTAGGATGAATCACTAGATGACAACCACTTCGATTATTCGGCGGTATTTGGATTATTATGAACTAGTTTTGTGATATAACTTAATTATATGGACATATTCTTGTTCCTGAATTTTAATTATGTTATAATACATGTATTATAGTCTATTTAAACCATAAATATGGTTTCATGACCAGTAATGAAGAATAAATTGAAGAACAAAACTAGATCTTCCACGAAGGCTATAAATTGGAACCTCATGGACGTTGATTTTGTTCATAGAAATAAAATGGAGGGAGTAAGAATATTTATGATGGTTCTTCCATTCAAATGATATAATTCTAGTATATAAATTATACTAGAGTTAACATGATCATTTTGATGTTGGAGGTGGGGAGAGGATAGAAAAAGATGATAAATTGAAATGAAACCAAATGAAAAAGAAGGCTGCTTTACCTCTTGAAATAACCTCCATGAGAATCTCATTAAGGGAAGGGATTTTGGTCTTTTGGAAAGACCAGAAGCTTATTGGACGTGGTTAGAGGCTAGATAAGGGTAAATGGGCAGAACATTGAGGAGATTCAATGCTTAGAGGAGTGAAGAGAAGAGGGAGTGGTGAGGGGTTCTTATAGTGGAGGAGAGAAGTAAATTTTGAATATTTAATTCATTATATTATTATTTCACTCAAGACAACCAATAGTGTTGTTTCATGAGACCCATAATAGTAATAAGTTCATGTGAGTTTGAACCTTGTGGCCTTGCATCACTTGTGATTTCATGAATAGTGTATTTAATTGATAATTTGAATATATGGTATTTTATCGTATTTCACTATTCAACAAAAAATCAAGAATTTCAGAAAAATCCAAAAACTTCACCCCAACCATTTTTTGAAATGTAGAATTAAAAAGTGAACTCCATTTTTCAAAAATAATTTTCCAAATATTATTAATTTAATTTTTAAATATATTCATAGTTAATTAGATAAAATAACAATCTTAGAGGTATAATTAGTTTTATGTGACATTGAAAAATTAATTAAAATCCCATTATCTTATTACCTTAAGAAAATAAAATAATATCATTATTTACTATTAATAAGGGTCATATTAATATTCATAAGGGTATGTTACTATTCACCAAAAATCACATATGTTTTATCTGACTCCAGATGACTTACTGAACACAACACTAGATGACCATTTTTTCGAAATGCAAAACACAGAAGAGGCAAAGTTGTGTTGAATAGATAAATTATAAAATTGCATTCTATATTTATTTTCAAAATCTTGGGGTGTTATATTCATCTTTATTTTATCAATAAGCACTGAACATTTGTAATTTGAAGGTGATTATTTGTCCTTGTAAAATAGTATATAGTCATTTGCGCAGAAGTGTATTCTTTCAGAGATCATACACATCAAGCATATAATTCGTTTGGTGTTGTATGTTCTTCTATGGAGATCATTATCTTCTTATACCATTTAATTCAAGTGAATAATTAGTTCTGTAAAACTGTCATAACTCCATCCATTTCTTGTTTTCAAATTATACAGATTTTGTATGACGGCCAATGTTCTATATTTAGTGAAACCATTATACAATAGTGTGTCTGTACAACTCTTTAACTTATCAAATAATTTTGAGAAATCATGAAGTTCATCTTCAATTGTCCATTTCCTTTCCTCAATATTATCATCATCATCATTCACATATGTAATCACATCCTTGATATGATATACTTCATTGTACACATTTTTAGTCATATCAGTTGATCAATAAAATATATTGATATCACAGCCATTAGCTACATTTATTTTTCTCCATTTTTATTCCAATATTTATATATTTAATCCATTCCATGACAGATCAAGTGTTCTTACAACTCTTATGGACTAATTAATCATTAATAATAATATTTTAAACACATAAAAAGAATTTGAGATGTTTTATATGCATGATATTCTACAAACTCGATGAACTCTTTCACTCCATCTTTACAATCTTTTGTCAAACGATTGAAATCCATGCATTATTTATTCTTATATATCATATTTCATATGAAAATATTAATATTTAGTAAAATAAATACACAAAATATGATCATATAGGGTCACCATCCAACTATATATCTATCTGAGAAGATGAAATAGAAGCAAAACAAACCAGAAAAAAATATAAACTTAAAAAATATTGGCGTGATCTAAATGTCTGGAAGGTCAATACATCCTACTAAATCTAAGAGATCACTTTCGTATTACTTCATAAAAATATTGTTTGAAATAAATTAGAAAAATAATAATTTCCTATATTGTTTTACCAAATAAGTAGTATCGCCTAAAATTGTGTTAAAACCCATTTTCTGTGATTTTTATTAAATGAAAATAATCACTTGGAAAGAATTTTTCCTTGTAAAATACCTCTGCTTCAAATCACCTTTTTAAAATATGCATTTAAAATATTTTATACCCACCCATTTTTAAAATATACATTTTAACACTGAAATAGTTTTCCAACTATCTTATAGTTTTAGAAAACAAGTTTGAAAACCAACCATTTCTATAAAACTAGGCACGGTGGCCTAAAACCCCATTTTAAAAACTCACAAATTATTGGAGTTTCAAATACAAGCCATCCAAATATACTCTTCAGACTAATGTTATCCAAACACTTTTGAAACTCAAATGGAAATTTTCTCTACCCTTTAAATGGCCATTGAAAAACATTCAAATACACAATAAGTTCGAAAATCCAATACACATGGGAAACACACCCTTTTGAAATAATATGTCTCATTTGGAAGTCTTAAAATCTTTAAACACCCCAAAATGTTGATATAAAAATTAACCAATGATAAAAAAAAAGTGGGTTTAAATATAGATCACAAGGTTTAACTCACCACATTAAAAATAAAACAATATTTTAGAACATTTATAACACATTAAAATCACCCAAAATCCTGGTTTGAAATCAAATTAACATAAGAATAATTTGTAAAACATCAATTCAGTGATTAAAACTGATTTTAAAAACAAAATAATTAATTTAAAAAACCTATTTAGGAATTTTCTGAAACACTTTTCATCAAATATCTTCCCATAAAAATGGATAAAACCACATAGAAAACGCTATTTCATCTTCACAGGTACTTGTATAGGAATAAGTATAGCATGGAAACACTTTCAAAACAAAAATAATTTAAAGATATAGAAAATATGAAGGATAAATAAAAAGAAATAGGATATGGTATATAACAAAAGCTAGTAAAAAAAGATCATGTTGTAAGGATAGAGAAGGACACATCAAATCTAACAAAGTTATATATATAAATGGTACATAATCCCTTTATAAATAGGATGATCCATGGAATGAATTAAGAGTAATATAAAAAGAAAATGAAAATGTTCATGGAATAGTATATATATTCCCCATTCACCATTAAAATCTCACAAATTTCTCCATCTGCAAAGTTCCTTAAGGAACTCATTTATAATAAAAATAAATTAGAAGATATAAGATTGATTTTTTAAAGAGATGATTTATTATTTATTTGAAAATGAAATATTTATCTAAAACTCATGATTAATGTAGATTTTCTATTAAATGAAATATCAGTTCTTGAACATTCTAGAATGCCCTTTTTTATTTATAGGGGATATCTGGCCTGTAATGCTAAATATTTTCAAGAAAAGTAATCCAAATACAATAGATGGTAATATTTTAATATAGGACAAGTACAACAAGTACATCATTGGAATTTAGGATGATGTCTTGGTCTATGAAGTGAAACTGATCATTCACATTGATATTTTCATTCTATAAATTATGGAAGAATGATAAGTACTATCAATAATTGGATGGAATTTCATATCCATGGGGAAGTTTTTCATTAATTTTAATACAGGGTAGTTTTTTTAATTGTGTAAGAGAAAGTACAATTTTTCTTGATGAGAGAGGTGAATCAAGTAGATGAACAAGAATATTATCATGTCTTAATTAACAGTAATAAATATTTTAGAGAATTAAAAAAAATTGGTTGAAGAAAAAGTTATGATTTACATTATCAATAAAAAAAAAAAATTAATACTATAGAAAGTCACGATAATATGGAATAAGAAGACAGATTATCTATAAAAGAACTAATTAAAATGTCATCCTTTACTAAATTACTTCTATAAATTTTGGTTCCACCCATGTATGAGCTTTGTAAATTCATGATAAACATGAGGTACTCATTCGTAGGAATATTAGAAAAGAGAAATTGTATTAAGAGTAGAATTTATATTCATTAGAGGAATAGTCAAGTAAGGTTATGACTCCTGGGGAGTATAAAATAGTATTGTTATGTGTTTTTATGTTGGGTTATATAGGGGTATGACTTAATGGAGATATGAGTTTGAGTTTCATAGGGAATATATCTCAATGGGGATGATATGGTTTTTATACTCAAAAGGAATATAACCATATTATTTTCTCTTGTTTTTTATTTTGAGGTGTGTGTGGGGTATTTATAGAAAACCTTAGATAACATCCCCATGAAATATATGACCATGTGGATAATAGGTGGTTGCGAAGGAAATGCATGATCATAAAGGAGTCTAACATCAAATTTGGGATATTGCAGATGTGTAGGGTGTTAATGTTGAATAATCATATCAAAAAACTAACATACAGATGGTTAAATCCTTTAATGATCAATTGATTTGGGAATGAGGGTTCCATTTTATGGACATCAATCATAACATCCCATCATTTTATAATTTTAATATTAATGAAATTCATAATTCATCCAAACATACCCAATTCAAAAAAATCATCAGGTGCTCCCATCACATCAGAATGACAACCAAACACCCATAAGAACGTCCAATACCCACTACCGGCACCATTTTAGGTACAAGACATAACAACCAAAAATAATTTGATCATAATTTAATTTAATTTATGATAAAATACTTGAAATAGTCAAAAAACAACATAACTTCATCGAAACAACATGCAACAACATGCATATATTATCTTAGGACCACATTTACACAAGTTGAGAAAATTCACCATTGACCATGATGATTTCCTCCCTAATAATTTGGAAATAATCAATAAAACCTAACTGAAATATGACTAAAAACAACATAAAATTAAGGTGATAGCGACTGATGAGATCTCAAAGAGGCTTACCTTTCAAGGATTGATAACAACAGGAAGCGACATCAGCCAGGAGTGACACTAAAAGGGACCGATGCTAGAAAAGACTCACATTGGCAGTACAGGGAGTGATGACAGTGGGATAGACCATAGCAAGGTAGGGAGAAACTATGATAGTGACAGCGAAGGAGAAGGCAACGTAGGGAGAGTGAGAGGCGGGGTGGGGAGAGACAGGGGCAGGGCCGAGATACAATTCCACAAAAGCTTGAAGGCATGATGAAATTCAACTGTTAGTTTTATTTTAATAACATTGAGAGAAGAATTTTATTAGTGCTTTTAGAAAAAACATTGATAAAGGTATGTTTTATTAGTGCTAAAATAGAAAGCGCTGATAAAACCTATCTTTACCAGTGTTCTTTTAACACTAATAAAGATATAATGTTAAAATTATATATATATATATATATATATGTATATATATATTTATATAATATATATATTTATAAATATAAATATAAATAAAAAAATTATTTATTTAAATAATTATAAAGGTTTAATAACAGTATATATTATACTTATAATTTTATAAATATATATAATTATTGTAATTATTATAATTTTATTATTATCTTGATATATATATATATATTTACAGCTATACTTATACATATTTGTATTCATTGAAAAATATTTGAATATATTTATAATTATATTTATTTAATTCTATATATTTATAACATTATAAGTATAATAAATATATTTATTATAATTTTATAATTATTTAAATAAATATATTTATTTATAATTATAAGTATAAATAAATAAATAAATATTTATTTATTATTAGAAAATTATAAATGGTTATAATATTTGGCTTGTCACTATACCCTTTTCAATATAAATATATATTTAGTTATTTATTTAAATAAAGTTAAAATTATAAGAAATAGATTTATTATATTTATCATTTTTTTAATATATATAATTAATATATTTCATATAATATTATAATTATTTATATATATATAATTATAATTATATATATTTATATTTATATAATTATATATATTTATAACATTATAAGTATAATAAATTAGGAGTTCTCTTGAGAGCTCTCAACTCTTGGGAGCACTCCGTCTAGGGTTCGAGTGGCCCTACGACATAGTTACCTTCTTCGATGATAGATGTTCTCAGCTCGTGAAGCTCTGGATTTGTTTCCCTCCCTTGGTAGAGCTCATTTCTCAAGTCAGTGGTGGGTATCGGTCATGCGTCATTTCAGATTTGGGGGTGATGCCAATGATGTGGTTGGCTCTCATTCACTTGGATGGTGGTTGCATACATGTTAGATGTGGTCCAAATATATTTTTATTTACTAGATCTGGTCAGAATGGTTGTATATTCGTGGTCATGGTGATGGCGTAGTGAGGAATGATGGCTTTTTTGCCTTCGATCAATGATTAATGGAAGGTTCTGGCGCTAGAAGATGTCTATGTAGGTAACGGTTCTGTAGCCTTGTGTGAAGATGACAAGGTCGATTTGTGCAGTGATAGTGGCTTGACAGGGTGGTGGGAAGAAATGTTTTTGGTGTTCCTTATGGCTTCGAGAGAAGTGATAGTGATTGGAGAGGGTTCGGGATCAGGGGGATAGTCATTCCTCGGGGGATTTAGCTGGTTGGAAGAGGCGTGGTGGCGCGACCTGGGGATTTGGCAGTGGATGGTGAAGTTAATTGTGGGTCCTGTGTGTCTTTGTCCATCGGTGACCTTGATGGTGGGAAGTATTTGGCTATGATGCGGCAGGCTGTGAAGCGATGCTGCAGTGATTTTGGAGTTGTGTTGGTTCAACCAAGGCCCTTTTGGAATGTTTTTTGGAGTTTACTTGTAAGGGGCATTGTACCATTGGGCTCTTGCCATTTAAATCTTAGACTGCATGCCTCTAGATTTCAGGATTACAATGGATTCTCCCTTAACCCAGCTCAAAAGGGATTCATATTTTTATTTTTATTTTTTACTAAATGCGTTGGTCCCAACCTATTTGAGTAAGTATAAAAAATATATTTTTATAATTTTATAATTTTTTAAATATGTATATATTTATAATTATAATTATATATTTATTTATTTCTAATTTAAAAATAATAATAAATATATTTATATTTATATTTATAATTATAAATACATATATATATATATATAATTATAAAATTATAACAAATATATTTATTATAGTTATAATTTTAAAAATATATATAAATAATATATTAATTATAATTTTATAATTATTTAAGTATATGTACATTTATTTAGAATTACTATTATAAATATTTTTATTTATTTATAAATATTGGTATATGTTTATAAATAGATTTATTTAATTATAAATATTTATTACTTTATAAGTATAAAAAATATATTTATTATAATTATATAATTATTTACACATATATATTTACAATTATAAGTATAAATAAATATATTTATAATTATTTGTATATAATTATATATATATATATATAATTAGAATAGATGTATCTATTGTAATTTTATAATTATTTTTATATATATATAGTTATAAAAATAATTATAAATAAATATATTTAAAAAAAATTATATATAATTAAAATTTTATAATTATAAATATAATAAATATATTTATTATTTAAATACATTTATTATAACTTTATAAGTATTTATGAGAACATAATAGATTCATGGGTATGACATGAATGAATCATATAGCTAGCAAAGTATAGATCATAAAATATGAGTCATCACATATATGGACAACATGAATGATAATAAGGGTGTAATGTTTAAATGAACATTCATGATGAATACATAACAAATGCACATCAATTATACTCAAGCATCAATATATTTATTGGTCAAATTCATTAGAAACATTTATATATATATATATATAATATTAGTTGCCAAGGGGTACAATTACATCAAACACACAAACACACACCACACACACAGTCTTGAAAGGTGGGTTATAGCCCCCCCAAGGGATAACCCACCCAACCACCTACTTTATTACATTATATATATATATATATTTGAATTATTAAAAAAAATATTAATTATCAACATGCATTTATTATTTAATGTATATAAATAAACATTGTTTTTGAGTATAAGTATTCTAATTTTATAAAAGCTAATAATATTTTTTATTAAAAACTATTATCTGCGCTAATAAAAGAACTGATAAATATAACCATTATTAGTGCTAAAAAATTGTTGACAATGGTTAGACTATTATCAGCACTTTTCTTAACATTGATAATGGGTATATTTATCATCACTTTTAGCTAGATCTGATAAAGGACCCCCTTTATCAGAACATTTTTCTTAGCATTGATAAAAGTTGGTGCTTCCCTTTCACCTATCTTTAGTAGTGCATGGTGTACTCACAACAATCTAGGACAAATCCTTATAAGCAATACAACATCGGGGGAAAGTCCCTCTAAGAATTAAAACATGGTATTGGGAATAGCCCTCTCTCTATTAGCATTACAACATGGGACTGGGCCAAGCCTACTCAATATCAACATTACCAAAAATAAGTGTTCAATTTCCAGGGCTGAGCCTGATATAAAAGCATTAAAACATGGAACAAAATCCCTATCATATAGCATGGATATCAAAAAATCACATTACAATTCTCAATGATTAATTATGAGAATTATCATTCTTCTTTGATATGCCATTGGAAATTTAATTCACAATTAGTTAACAATTATATCAATAATATGGATTCTATAACAAGAAATAACCTTAGCACACATGTCATGCTAAACATACTTTAATATTTTTTCCAATTCAATTATAATCATGGTTCACTCACCCCATGGGAAGCCATAATCTTGTTAAAAATACATTCAAAACTAGGAGACATCAAGGAATAATTTCATCTATTTATTTAATTAATCTGGGCAGACAAAATGATTATCCAATCACAATATTTCAAAAACATGGAAATTATCAAACCATTGGGTGACGATTTAGACCCCATAACTTTAACCAACAACACCACAATGCTTATAACGGCCAACACCCATGAGGAAGATGGTGAAGAAGATTGTAAATAGGTTCTTAGATCAAAACTGATCAAGATCAAAGCCAACAACTTAATTAGTAAAATTATTTTACCACAATGGTTTGAAAATAATGAAAATAAAGAAGAAACCAAACCCAAAAGAATGAATTGGGATTTATCTCACAATTTGGATGTCCAGAAGGGAGGTTGTCAACATAAAATTGTATGGGGAATTCCCTAGGGTTGAGAGGATATGAGCTACAGCAGAAACAATGATAATTCAGCCTCACAACATGTTTAAAATAGTTTGTCAGGAATTTATACATCGTGTAATGTGATTATAAATCATGTAAATGTTTTTAATGGTATAGGAATAAAAATCCATCACCTTATATTTATTTTATTAAAATACCGACCAATTACATGATGTGTAATCCCTTTACATGATGTGTAAAAGTTATGAAATTGATTTTCAACGCATTTTCATTTTTAAACAACCGAACCTATTTTAATTTTTCTAAACTCACCAAGAATCCATGAAACACTTAACCCATTTATTCCCAAACTCCCTTAATTCAAACAAGTGTACATCTCCAATATTTATGACATTTTCTCTAACAAATATCTCTTCATAGATACTATCCTTTCCTACACAAATTTCCTTGCAACCCAAGAATTCTTTTATTCAAATGGCATACTTTCATGAAGATAACACAACTGAAAGAGAATATTAACAAATAAACTCAGAGGGAGATGTACATTAAAAAATATGGGATCCTATAACCTCCCAACCTCATAACATGTCTCCCCCTGAGCTACTTCAATTGTCACTATAACGTCTTTGCTATTTTTTTGAATAATATGATCAAATATTATACTTCATATTCAAGTTATCCCCCCTGAACTCACCTATGATAACAATACACTTGACTAACAATATATTCCTACCTCTATTTCTCACTAAGATCCACACCTTTAATTAGATTTTCCTTAAAATATGCATCAACAAAATGCTCAATATCTGCTACATCTATCACAATGGAAGAGTCTGGATGATATCTCAATAGATATGAAATTTGGAACCCATTATGCATGACACTATATCATTTTGGATGGGCTAAATAGAACACCACTAGACCGACCCTTGCCACTATTTCAAATGGTCTGAAAAACCTAGGCACTAGCTTTCCCTGTTTCCTGATGTGGTATTTCCCCAACCTAGGTGAAACCCAAAGTAAATCATGTTTACACACATTGAATTCTAGAGGTAGTCTTTGATGGTCAACATATGATTTCTTCCTACTCTGCATTGTCACCAACCTCTATATAATCTACTAAACCTATATAGATATTTCTGTCATGACAATAGGCTCAACAAGTACTGACTCACCTGCCTCCAGCCAACAAAGAAGTGAACGACATGTCTTGCCATGTAAATACTCAAACGTTTCCAGTTGGATTGATTTCTAGAATATATTATTATATGAATACTCCAAAAGTTCCATATTTTTCTACCATGATCCAACAATATCAAAATCACATGCTCGTAACATATCCTATAGTACTTGAATAATCTACTTAGATTGACCATCAGTCATAAGATAATAGATTATACTTAAAAATAATCATGATCCCAGGACTTCATAAATAACCTACTAGAAATGTGATGTGAAACAAGGATCTCTATCTAAAATGATACTCCTCAGAACACCATGTAACTGAACCACTTCATGCACTTGATGGTTGCCCATATAATTAGTTTTGAAGGATTTCCTAATAGGTTATAAGTGTGATACCTTATTCAGTCAATCCACATCAACCAACACAATTAAATTCTAATAGGTCTTCTGGGGTAGTACTATCATAAAATCCATCATGACATCATCCTATCTGAACATCAGAATGGGTAATGGCTGGAAAACCCCAACTGGCCTCTGATGCTCGACTTTCAATTTTAGAGAATGGAAGCATCTAGCCAAAAATATTTCCACTTCCTTCTTCATTCATGGACCCAATTACTATATATGGATATCATGGTACATATTTGTTAAACCAGGATACACCTCCCATCTAGAATCATGAAACTCCCTCATCATCCTCGCATAACAAGAATCTAGTTCTACCTCTATCTGTGTCTTTTAGCTCAAAACATCATCAAAGATATTTCCCTTGCCTAGTGTGTAATATAATTCAAAGTCTAAAGAGTATAGATACTTGAACCACCTCCTCTACTGAAGGTTAAGGTCTCGATGAGAAAATATGTAACTGAGGCTCTTGTGACCCATGTTTACCAAAAACCTATCACCCATGTGATAGTGTGTCGAACATATCAAGGAATGTACCACAGTCAATAACTCTAGATTGTGTGTAGGGAAATTCCTCTCATGTGATCTCAGCTTTCTAGATCCCTAAAAAACTACTCAAACATCCTACATCAAAACTAATCTTGGTATGAATCTCAATGCCTCACATCACACTGTATATGATTTACCTAGAACATGTAAAGTGAGTATAGGTATTGAGGTCACCCTTCTATTGAAATCCTAAGAATCTCACTCATAAGCATCAGACCAAACAAACATTACCCCTTTCTTGGTCTGCCCAAATATTTTTACTTCCAAATGAGAGAAATCATAGATAAAATAATGGTAATAAACTACTAATCCTAGAAATCTACAAATATCAAAGTTGTTCTTTGGATGTTCCCTAGATATCATGGATACAAATTTCTATGGGTCCACTGACACTCCTACCTATAATATGACATGACCCAAGAAGTTCACATTATTAATCCAGAAACTTCATTTGGTTAGATATGTGTAAATTTTTTGGTCTCTCAATGTATTCAAGTTGATGTCAAGATGTTTGGAATGATGATATGTTGACTGAGAATACACTAAGATATCAGTGATGAAAACGACCAAAAATTTATCCATAAATGTATAAAATATCCTATTAATTAAGGCCATGAATACCACAAGCACAGTAGTTAACCGAAACAACATCACTACAAATTCATACAATCCATACCTGCTTCTAAAAGACGTCCAAGGTATGTAGGATACCGCCACTGATAATTGAAGATATCCTGATCACAATTCAATCTTTGATAATATCTTAGAACCTCTCAACTGACAAAAAATATTGTTATTTGTGGAATAAGAGATCAGTTCTTGACCATCATATTGTCCAAACCCCGATAATCCACACATAAGCACAAAGAACATCTAGAATTTTCACTGAAGAGAACTGAGAAAACCCTAGGATATGTACTTGATTGTATGAATCCTTTATATTCTAGATCTTCCAACCAAATTTTCAAATCTTTAAGCCCTACCGATGTCATTCAATATGGTGGGATAGAAACTGGCTCTACTCCCAGCACCAATTCGATTGTGAACTCAATATCCTTTTCAGGTGGTAAGCCATAAGACTCATCAAAAAACATCCCAAAAATATTCTACTAGAAAAGGAAAATAATCCAGTAACATTCTGTCATTATCTTGTGAAAGAATAGTGATGTGAGTTGTGAGGCAATCCAATTTGTACTAAATTAATCCTGCATGACCTGCCTGAAAATCCCACTTACCCTGGTGAGAATAGCTACTTCCTTATGAACATATTAAAGTAAAACACTTTCTGTAATAGTAGATATGATCATGGTATAGAACTATCCAATACATACTAGAATCATGTCAAGGACATTCATTTCTAGCTTGAACTGTTCCCAAAAGAAACAGTAACCACTATTCTCTAGAGAAAACACCTCGAAACATTTGATATTCTCTAAACGCACTCCAAATAGTGTGTTAATGGTTAAAAAACAATCTAATAATTCCACATCATAGACAAACCATTTTTATAAAGAGTATATTGAAAATAATGTGATTCTCCTATATAAAAAACAAAAGCTAAGGTAGATGATAGTAGAATCATACCTCTGATGGTAGACAGTTCTGCATCTATGTTAACTAGAGTTGTCAGTATGATGTGAAACTTACATGTCCCTATGCCTTGTGCACCAGTTTGACTACCCTAATCTATCTACCTTTCTTAGTACTACTGCTCATGCATGGGGGTACCATGTCCCATACTTTGTCCTGAACAACATGTGGAACCCCTACTACCAGCGTACTAAGGGGTAGCTTAGCCCCTACCCGACTCTTGTTCCTGTCCCAATTCTCAACTACCGGTCTTCTGTGGAATGTTCACATATAACTTCTGAAGGTGACCTAATCTTCCATAGATATGACACTCATATGTGGAGTAAGTACACTACAAGCACTTGTATCCAATCCTTCCACACTAATAGCACTCTAACATAACATGATCTTGATATGGATGTACACTAAATTGATCGTCCTTCCCGCTATTGATTTTGTGGAAAATTTCATATTGATTCTTCTTACCACTCAAATAAAAACTCTTAGATCTCCCAGCTAAAACAACCAGACCGCTGCTTGGGGTCTCTCTCAAATTCACTTCTGTGATGAGTTCTTGATTCAAAACATCTTCAAAGGTACTTAAATAGAAATTTTTTACCTATGATATGAATTCATAATGAATACCACCTTATAAAAATATAACCCTAGAGATATCATTAGCTACCAAATATGTCATAAATCACTATAGATCAATAAAATAGCCATCGTATTCCAACATTGACAAACCCTCCCACGTCAGATGCCTGAACTCACAAGCTTTTTCATCACTCAAGGTATCAGGATATAAATGAATCAGGAAAATCGTATCAAAGTACTTCCAATATAGCTCATCCTTCTTCTCAATCCCTATATAATTTTCCACCAATAGTTGACATGTCAACAAAAAAATATACGTATCAATCTTCACCCTCTTATCCATGGGTGTCTCAAGATACTTGAATATTGTTTAGATTGAATCAATCTAGAACTGAACTACCTAGGGTCCCCCTTTCCCAATAAACGTAGTTGGATGATGTAGTTGATACTCTCTTTTCAGCTCATACATTGAATTAACGGTATAAAAATTCTACCTTTACCTGGATCACATAACCCTCAAGAAGCTGTTTTGATTATGGGCATCCATATACTCCTCAGGTACTACAAGAATCTTCAGTTCATATATCATAGGAGTGTATTGATTTCCACTCACCTAACCCCCAAGTAAATAGTGAAGAGGATCCATTTTATCTACAAAAAACGCACACTATATTGAACTATCTAGAAACAAGTTCAACCCCATTGGAGACTGTAAAAGAGAAAAACCTTCTCTTTTTCTCTCTAGAAACAACATAGAAATATTTTTGAAAGACCCAAAAACTCATTTCATTTATTCAATGAAATAGAAATTGTTGGTCGGAGTGGATACTCAAGAGGGGGGTGAATTGATTTCCAATTAAAATTTCTGTTAAAATATTTTCTATTTAAAATCCCCCGATTTATAAAATAAATTAAACTGTAGTGAATTTATACAGATTGTAAATGTTCACTTAGATTCTCAAAGATTGATTAGGTATCAGTTAATTTAACCACAAGATCAAAATAACTTTTGAAACTAATCTACTAATTTACAATAAGTGTAAACACTTTTTAATTTAACTATAAAAGTAGATTTAAAATAGTTTTTTATTTCAAAGTAATAGCAGCAGAATAAATAAGATATATGTAGCATACTTTGAACTTAAACTAAATATGCACAACATATATAACAAGAGGTTCAGTCTCAAGCCGAGACTTAGTCCTGTCAAATTTATATAAATTTGATCCACACCTTGAATTGGGATTAACAACAGTTTACAAAACTATCCATGCCACACTGGGACCCCTTCCACAGTTCTACATGGGAAACAAAACAATGACCAGGCCACACAAGGACCTCTTCAACAGTTGATGTGGGTAAACAAGAATTAAGAGATATGGAGTGAGGATTTGATATCCTCCAGTTCATTACATGAGACAATGTGTGTATAAGATATACAGAGTACACCACATTGCTCTAAAGTTAATAAATAAACCACTTATAGAAGATAGATAAGAGTTTAGAAAGCTCTAGTGATTATCAATGCAGCTCTGGAGTCATTGGATTCAGCAGGAATGCTTCTGAGTCTTTCTCTAGTTTTTCTGTTGAAAAACAAAGTGTCATAGTTAAGCTTGTGTTCTACAGGAGTGAGAATGATCTCTTGATTCATCATGTCTTCTTCAGTGGCATTGGATTTCATTCATGAGAGTTCTTTGAAAGTCTTTCAATCTCCTTCTTGTTCAAGATTGTTCTTCTTGTTCAGCACAGTGCTCTCGGGTGTATGTAAGTTCTTATTGTTGTATATTCACACTTTTCTCACTTCACTTCTCTTATTCTTTCATGTGTACTGCATCCCAATATTTCTTATATTCCTCAAATTCTGGCAGTAGGAATGATTCCCTTTTCATAGATACGAGATACGGTTTCCTGACATGCCAAAAACTATCATTAAATAACATTAATTTCCTTAAAAACATCAAATATGACCGTTAGAATTATTTAAATAATATTGACAAAAAGTTAAGAAACTGTGTCATAGTGATTATGTAAACAGTTTCTTCTTCACGGTATATGGTTCATGGTATGACCTTCACGGTATGAGCTTCACGGTATGAACTTCACGGTATGTCCATGTCACGGTGTCTAGCGCACGGTGTCGAGGTCACGGTTTTTTCTTCATGGTGTCTGGGTCATGGTGTCTGGGTCAAGGTGAGTCCTACATGGTGTCTGGGTCACGGTGAGTCCTTCATGGTGTCTGGGTCATAGTGTCTGGGTCACGGTTTGTCCTTTACGGTGTCTGGGTCACGGTGAGTCTATCACGGTGTCTTGGTCATGGTGTCTGGGTCACGGTGTCTGGGTCACAGTTTGTCCTTCACGGTGTGTCCATACTTAGACAAATATATGTATTTGGACTTAGACAGTAATATGCAGAATATGGATTAAGTTTAATCATTAAAGAGTAAGAGAACTTGAATCATAAATATAAACGCGTGATAATATATGTGAGATTTGTAATCATGCATAAGACTTGTAAATAATAAAGAGAGTAGCTAACATCCATAAGATTTGTTACCATTAAAACATGATGTGTAGGTATTATTGAGATTGAAGAGCATTATCAAGATGTGCAATGAATATTGAGATTAATTAACAGTAATAGGATTTGTGATCATTAAAAAATGATTAACACATGAGGAGTCCAACAATCTTACCCTTTTGATGATCACAAATCATATATAGTTAGAAAAATATAAAGGAAATTTAACATTAAAGAAACTAGCATAGTAGAATAGCAGAAATCATTATAGTACTGACACTTGCAGTTTTTATCCCCCTTTTATTCTTGTAGTTTTTCTCCCCCTTTTGGGATTATCAAAAAGTAGAGAAAATGAAAATGAAAAGAAACAATGTAGTCTTCATTAAAAAGGGTTCAGAATAGAACATATAGGAGAAGTACAAACAATAAACAAGAAATTACATCCCATCAAAAAGAAAACAGTCCCTAGACTCTTTAGGGATCCATCTTTTCCTTGCCTTTATCAGCAGCAGGAGCTGGAGCTGAATTAGAAGAAGGCATAGATGTGGTAGAAAAAGAGGGTATGGGTAGACCTTCAAAAACAGATGGAGCCAAAGTGGGAGAAGTAGAAGATATAGGCTCTGGTTGGTCAAGAATGACTGGCTGGATCTGAGAAAGGGCTTGGCTAACTGTCATGGCAGTTGAGGAAAAGGAAGGTAGACCAGGTCTAAGTGGTGCAGCAGTTGGAGCAACTATAGCAGTACTCTTCACATGAAGATAAGACTTCAAAAGATTGATGAAATCAGTAATGATATCACCACCATATTTCATAGCCTTTTCAAAATCTTTCTTATTCTCCATAAATCTGTCCAACAATCTGGTGATCTTTGTACGTTTATGAATGTGAGCTTTAAAAGCTTGAGTCACCGGAGGTATTCTCAAATTTTCAACAAGATATCTAAAGTGATCTTTCATATCACTTTTAGAGAAAATCTGGGAGAGATACAAATATATTTTCTTGGTGATCTCTTGTTGAGCATCATTGGATATCTTAGAATGAATCCTAACCAAGTCCAATGCTCTATCACTATTCTTAACCACTTCTGAAAAAGAAGATAGATCCAATCCACTGAAGGCACTTTGAAGTTCTTCCTTGATTATGGATCTCATCATAGAATCATCCAAGGAAGGTGTGGAGGTCTGACCAGAAGCAGGTGAAGCCTTGACAGCTTCAGTTTGAACTTTGTGCTATTTAAAAACCTTTTGTAGGCATCCAGTTCATCTGTAAGCTTATTCAGATTTTCTACAAGCTCCCCCATGTGTTCCATCATATTGGTGTGTCTTTTTCCAATATTTCCATCAAAAGAAAGTAGATATGGATGAAATTGGGACACAATCTCCCTTGCAAGGAGGGAATCAGATGTCTCAGGAGAATCATCAATTGGTGCAGGGGAAGAAACAGGAGCAGACACTGAACAAAAAGACAACTCATTCTGCAAGGTTGCTACCATATTTTTTAGATTTACAACATCAGCACTTAGCAGCTTATTCTATAATCTGACTTCTTGAATTTCTCAGATCATCCATGGTTGAATATGCAATATAATATTTTCCAATAGAATTAAAGCATCTTCTTGACTTAACTGAGTCACCGGACGAGGTTGAGTGGATAGGATCTTCTCAACTACAGCTAACAGAGTCTCTCCAAAAACTTTTAGATCATCTTTAGTCACAAAGGAGTGATTCTCGGGTAAGGGTGCAGGTAAAGGTAGTGGTTCAGATTCTGGTTGAGGTTCAGAGTCATCTTCAGACTCATATTCTGATTCAGATTGAGTTTGGGGCTCTGGTTCTGGTTCTGGATGAGCTATAGACTTCAGTTGAAACAGGGAGGAAAGATCTATTACAATTGTAGACACTTGCTATGACTCATTTATATTATAAAAGCCTGGGAATTCATACCTAGTGTGCACAGAGTATGAGACAGAATGTTGAGAAGCTTCAGCAGATCCAGCTTCTATAATCTCAAGGTTTTGAGGTTCCTCCCCCTCAAATTATGCTTCCATTTCAGAGACTATTGGCTCAGCATGATCAAGATCCACAGGATAATCCCTAATCTCTTCAGAAAACTCTTGCCTTGCCAGTTGAAAGGCAATTCCCATCTTCTCTTCAGTAGAGGGAATAATCTCAAGAGCCGATTGTTCTACTGGTTGAGCTTCCAGAATTGTTTCTTTCTCAATAGAAAGATCCTCTTCAATAGGATCTTCCTCTAAGGTTGATTTTTGTTCTGAATCAGCAAATACCAACTTTCTTGCAGCATTAGGATGAGCTTCTGGATTGACATCCGCACTAGAAGAAGGAGCTTCCTCTTCTCTCAAACTAACAGAAACTTCCTCCCCTTGAGGTATTTCAGCAGGGATAACAGCAGGGACAACAGTCCTTTCACTTTCAACAGGAGTTGTTTCCATTGGAGGTCTTCCAGCTTCTTCTCTAGGAGATAAATCAGTTGTTACTTCATCTTCTTCTTCTTCTGAATACTCATCCACTTCATCTGATTCCAAACCAGGATCAGATAGATTTCTAGGCCTTCATGGATAGTCAACAGGATTAAACTTTTTATACAACTGATCATTATCCTCAACCCACTGCTTCTTCCAGGGGTTCCAGCTAATCTTCATCCTTCTAATGATTGGCATGGATAGGCAGAAATCAAAGTCCTCTAACTTTTCTTCATTCGGTCCAACCATCCCTTTGGCAACTAACATGGCTGAGATCATCCTTGAGTAAAACAAGGAGGTGGATTTGGAAGTACTTTGATCAGCTCACAGATATGCTTAATAACATACTTGCAAAGATTGAACTTATGGTCATTCTTCAACAGATGAATCAGGAACACATCCTGATACTTCATCACAACAAAATCTCTTTTTCTCAGGCTAATCAAATTTTGAACAATCTTGAACAGAAGTCTAGTCTCCCCATCTAATTCAGCAGCTATGGCCCTTCGCTTGGTTCCATTTCTAGTCAGAATTTCCAAACAATTCTCCAGGTCAAAGATGACGGTTGTTGGAGGAGGTTCTCTTTGGTAATCTTCACAAACTCCGTCATGTGGAATCCCTAGGCATGCAGCCCATAGCTTCAAAGAGAAAGAGCACTTTTGTCCATTTATCCAGCTTGTCACTATAAAGCGTTCTCCAAACTCAAAAGAAAACTTCACATACTAATAGAATTGAGATACCAGCCTCGGGAAAATCGGTCTATTCCCTCCAGAGAACCATTCAAGCCATCCTTTTTCTCTTAAAACATTCAAAACTAAAGATTTTCTAGATATAATCCACTCAGGGCAAACTTATTTTTTAGGTACAATAGTACGGCTTACCCGGTTTGGGTTTAGAGGTCCTTCGAGAGCTATCCTTGGTATCCTATTATGTTTCTTAGAGTGGCACTTCTCAGACGAGGGTGAAGATTGGCACTTCATCCTTGGAATTCACAGAAGGTTCGGGCGAGAGGGAAGAGAAGGTTCACGAGAATGTTTGGGTAAGGAGTCAAATGAAACCCTTATGATTTTTTATTTAGGAATGTCAAACGTCATAAAATCAAAAACACGGGAAATCAACTAGAGGTGAAATAAAAATTACCGTGATACGGGTTAAACTAAGAATAAAAATAATCTTCACGGTGAGACAGTGAGTAGGAATTATGGTGTGATGAAAACTATTCATCACGGTGAGACATTTGATAGTCATCATGGTGAGACAGTGAGCATTCTATGTAGTCACGATGAGACAGTGAGTTGACGAACCGTGAGCATGAAACAGTAACTTAGAAATAGTGAGTATGAAACCATAAAGTAAAATACAGTAAATTATTAAACATTAAGATCAGTAAGTTATTTACTTATGATTAATCATACCAAGATCACGTATGATGTAGTCTATTTTTTCAGAATTTAATGGTTTAGTGAATATATCAGCATGTTGATATTCAGTACCAATGAATTCCAATGTGATATCACCTTTTTGAAATTGATCCCTCAAAGAGTGATGTCTTACATCAATATGCTTTTCCTAGAATGAGAAACATGATTCTTATAAATATTAAGAGCACTTGTGTTGTCACAATTTATTGGGACATGTCTGAATTGATATCCATATTCTAGTAAAGTGTGTTTCATCCACAGAATTTGTGCACAACAACTGCCAGCAGTTATGTATTCAGCTTCTGCAGTAGATAATGCAACTGAATTTTGTTTCTTACTACACCATGATACTAGTGACTTGTCTAAAAGGTGACATGTCCCAGAGGTGTGTTTTCTATCTAACTTACATCCAAAAAATTCATAACCAGAATAACTAATTAATTTAAATGATTGTCCTTTGGGATAGAACAGTCCTAAATTGGGAGTATGCTTGAGGTATTTGAAAATTCTCTTTACAGCATTTAAATGTGACTCTTTAGGGTTTTCTTGAAAATGAGCACACATACACACACTAAACATAATATCAGGATGACTAGTAGTCACGTAGAGTAGGCTTCCAATCGTTCCTCTATAAGTGGTTTGATCGACAGATTTACCATCTTCATCAAGATCCATCCAACAGGTGGTACTCATGGGAGTGTCACTACTTTTTGAGCTATCCAATCCAAAACGTTTTAAAAGATCTCTAGTATATTTACTTTGAGTTAAGATAATTCCATCATCATTTTGAATGATTTGAAATCCATGATAGAATTTAAGTTCACCCATTAAACTCATTTCAAATTCATTTTGCATCATTTTAGAAAAATCAGTACATAATGTAGTTTTTGAAGATCCAAAAATAATATCATCTACATAAATTTTTACAACTAAAACATCTTTATAAATTCGTTTCATAAATAGTGTAGGAACAACTATTACTTTTGTAAAACTTTTAAAAATTAGAAAAGTACTTAATCTATCATACCAAGCTCTAGGAGCTTGCTTTAAACCATATAAATATTTTGATAATTTGAAAATATGATTTGGAAATTGAGGGTTTGAAAATCCAGGTGGTTTTTCAACAAAAACATTCTCAGAAATATATCCATTCAAGAATGCACTCTTGACATCCATTTGATATAGTTTGAAATTTAGATGTGCAACATAAGAAAGTAAAATCCAAATGGCTTCTAATCTGGCTACTCGAGAAAAAGTCTCCTCATAGTCAATACCTTCTTCTTGACTATAGCCTTGTGCAACTATCCTAGATTTATTTCTAACAATGTTTCCAGATTAATCTACTTTATTTCTAAACACCCATTTAGTGCCTATGGTGAAAGTGTCCTTAGGTCTTTCAACAAGATTCCGAAATTTATTTCATTCAAATTGATTGAGTTATTCTTGCATAGAAATTACCCAAAATTCATCATTAATAGCATCATCAGTGTTTTTAGGTTCAAGATGTGACAAGAAGGCTTGATGTTCAACTTGATTTCTAAGCGAAGCTCTAGTCTATGTCCCTTTATCAAGATTTCCTACAACAGCATCTAAAGGATGATTCTTTATAATTCTAGTTGATCTAGTAAAGGTAGGGCTAGAAACATCAGGTTCTTCTCTAGTTTTGGGTTCATTAAGATCATATTCTGGAATAAGTCCAGAACTTGTTGTCTTTATAGAAGGTTCATTTATTTTATCATTAAGGTCCAGTGCAGATAAATCTTCTTCATTATTTTCAAGAGAGGTTTTAGGCTCATGTGGACCAGATTCATCAAACTTGATGTGAACAGATTCTTCCACACACTTGGTTATTTTGTTGAAAACTCTATAAGCCTTTCTGGTTAAAGAATATCCTAAAAAGATTCCTTCATCACTCTTAGAAGCAATCTTATCAAGATTATCCTTTGTATTGAGAATAAAAACATTACAGCAAAAGACTCTAAAGTAACTAACTTTAGGTTTTCTATTGTTCCACAACTCATATGGGGTCTTCTTAAGAACAGGTCTAATTAAGACTCTATTAATAATATAACAAGCTGTATTCACATCTTCAGCCCAAAAGTAAATAGGCAGGCCATATTCATTAATCATAGTTCTAGCAATTTCTTGAAGGGTTCTATTTCTTCTTTCTACTACACCATTCTGCTGAGGTGTCCTTGGAGCAGAAAAGTTATGACCATAGACATTGTGTGAGCAATAGGATTCAAATTCATGATTTTCAAACTCACGGCCATGATCACTTCTTAGAGTTTTAATCTTAAGTCCACTAAGCTTTTCTACAGATTTGGAGTAATTAACAAAGTAAGAACAAGATTCACTTTTGTGAGAAAAGAAGTATACCCAAGTATATCTAGAAAATTCATCTACTAGGACATAAAAATAGTGCTTCCCATTTAAGATAAAAACTCTAGATGGTCCAAACAAATCCATGTGAACCAACTCGAGAGGTTGAAAAGTTGAATCTTCTTTCTTTGATTTAAAAGAAACTTTATGTTGCTTTCCCTTTTGACAGGGATTACAAACTTTGTTATTTGGAAACTCAAGTTTAGGTAGGTCTCTAACTAAGTTCTTCCTAGTTATTTTTCTAAGTGAGTTTATATTACAGTGTCCTAATATTCTATGCCATAACCAAGATTCATTATTAAGAGCATTTAAACAGGTAACATTTTGCTTGGATAAGGAATTTAAATCAACAGCATTAACATTTTCATTTCATAAAGCAGAAAAGACTAAAAAAAATTTAGATTTAAAAACATTACAAGAATCATTTTCAAATTTGACATTAAAACCATCATCACATAATTGAGAAATACTTAACAGATTATATATAAGTCCATCAACAAATAAAACTTTGGAAATTAAAACTGAATTAGTGTTACCAATTTGGCTTAGGCCAATGATCTTTCCTTTAGAATTATCACCAAAGGTGACATGACCTCCATCAACCTTTGTTAAATTTTTGAAACAGGAGTAATCCCCAGTCATATGTCTTGAACATCCACTTTCCAAATGCCATGTCTTCTTGTCGGAACTCTTCAAGAAGGTTTCCTACAAAACAGATTTAGATAGGAAATGATTTTGGTACCCAGATCTTCTTGGGTCCAGATAGGTTAGAAATCAAAGCTTTTGGTACCCAAATTTGTCTTATGGGTCTCATATAATTTACATAATCAAAAGATTTTGAAAGATAAACTCTATTTGATTTAAAACTATGTGAATAACTAGTTGAAGCATATAAATGTCCAGAACTAGAACTAGCAGTATTCTATCCATATTTAGGAATAAATCTATTCGTGGTAATCTGTCTCTGTCCAGGTTTGTAGCATATTCCAGTAGTGTATTTTGGCGTAACTTGCTTTCTTAGAATTTGAGTTAGTGTTTCTTTTCCATTTGTGAACTTCTATAAGTCATTCTTAAGTTTCTCATTTGACATTTTCAGTTCAGTGTTCTCCTTTAACAGTTGAGCATTTATCTCTTTTTCAATAGTAAGTTAGGTTTTAACAGCTGAAGTGAGAGCATGATGTTCCTTTAATGATTTTTATTTATCCTTAAGTTCATTACATGTCTCTTACAGCTTATTACAGTATTCAAACAATTCCTCACTAGTCATGTTTTCAAAATCTGAATCAGATTCTGCATCATCTCTAGAATAATAAGGATTTAAAACAAGTGTATCTTAGGTTACCTCAGATGTGTTTGTCATGAAACACATGCTGGAACGATTCTTTTCAGAATCATACATTTCAGATTCACTTGTGATGTCTTCAGAAGCACTCCAGGTAGCCTTCATAGCTTTTTTGTACTTACTATCCTTGTAATCATATTTCTTCTTGAATTTTAGCTTTGGGTAGTCTGCTTTAATGTGTCCTTTCCTTTTTCACTCATAGAAAACAACTTCATCAATTTTATCTAGCTTTTTTCAATCCTTCTTCCAATGTCCAATATTGTCATACTTTCCTTTGTAATTTGATTTTATGAAAAATTTCTTCTTCCTATAAAATTTCTTAAACCTTCTGGCTGTCTGATCCATTTCAGCATCACTGTTAGAGTCTGAATTTTCACTGGTTGAACTGTCAGTTTGTATTTGTGGTTTATCTTTGTCCTTACTCTTTGAAGTGGTCGTCCTGAAAGCCACCGATTTTCTCTTAGGTTTATCATCTTCTTCTTTATTCACCTTGGGTTCTTCCTCATACATCATAAGCTTACCAATGAGTTCTTTGACAGGTAGAGTAGAAATGTCACATGACTCTCTGATTGAAACAGATGTGCCTCTCCATTAGTCTTGTAAAGATCTCAAGATTCTCATAATTGGTTCCTTTACTGGAACAACCTTCCCAAGTCAATTCATTGTATTGACTATCTCATTAAACCTGAGATACATATCAGAAATAGGTTCATCAGTCTTCATTTTAAAATTATCATATTTAATATTATAAGTATTTAAAATCATCTCATTAACATTGGTTGTTCCTTCATGAGAAACACCCAAAGTATCCCAAATTTCAAAAGATTTTTTTGGAAGCAGAAATTCGGTTAAACTCCTCATCTCCTAGAGCATAGTACAGGGCATTCATGGCTTTATAATTATTATTGTAGGTAGTCTTGGTAGGTTCATTCAAAGTTGTTCTTTCAGTTTTTGGAATTTTATATTGAGATCCTATAGCAGTCCATATATCAAAACCCATACTTTTTAATGAATATTCATTTTAATTTTCCACTGACCATAGTTTATACCATTAAAGAAAGGTGGTATGTTAGTAGCAGCACCCTCTAGTCTATTTTCCATAGCTTGATTTTAGAAAGATAATTTAAAGAGATAAAATTTAGAACTAACAGAAATTTAAGATCTTTAAAGATTCAACTAAAATCACAGTTGAAAAACAGAGTATTTCAAAAATCCATAAACCAAAAACAAAACCTTTGATACCAAATGTTGGTCGGAGTGGATACTTAAGAGGGGGGTGAATTGAGTTCTAATTACAATTTCTGTTAAAATATTACCTATTTCAAATCCCCTGATTTATAAAATAAGTTAAACTATAGTGAATTTATACAGATTGTAAATGTTCACTTAGATTCTCAAAGATTGATTAGGTCTCCGTTAATTTAACCACAAGATCAAACTAAATTTTTAAACTAACGAACTGATTAATAATAAGTGTAAACACTTTCTAATTTAACTATCAAAGTAGATTTAAAATAGTTTTTTATTTCAATGTAATAGTAGAGGAATAAATAAGATATATGTAGTATACTTTGAACTTAAACTAAAGATGCACAACTGATATAACAAGAGGTTCAGTCTCAAGCCGAGACTTAGTCCTCTCAATTTTATATAAATTTGATCCACACCCCAGATCAGGGTTAACAACAGTTTACAAAACTGTCTAGGCCACACAGGGACCTCTTCCACAGTTCTACGTGGGAAACAAAACAAAGACCAAGCCACACAAGGACCTCTTCCACAGTTGACGTGGGTAAACAAGAATTAAGAGATATGGAGTGCGGATTTGATATTCCCCAGTTCAGTACATGAGACAGTGTGTGTATAAGATATATAGAGTACACCACACTACTCAAAAGTTAATAAATAAATCACTTAGAGAATATAGATAAGAGTTTAGAAAGCTCTAGTGATTATCAATGCAACTCTGGACTCGTTGGATTTAGCAGGAATGCTTCTGATTCTTTCTCTGGTTTTTCTGTTGAAAACAGAGTGTCGTAGTTAATCTTGTTTTCTACAGGAGTGAGAATGATCTCATGATTCGTCGTGTGTTCTTCAGTGGTGTTGGATTTCTTTCATGAGAGTTCTTTGAATGTCTTGCAATATCCTTCTTGTTTAGGATTGTTCTTCTTGTTCAGCATAGTGCTCTCGGGTGTATGTAATTTCTTCTTGTTGTATATTCACACTTTTCTCGCTTCACTTCTCTTATTCTTGCACGTGTACTGCATCTCAATCTTTCTTATATTCATCAAATTCTGGAAGTAGTAATGATTACCTTTTCATAGATACGATATACGGTTTCTTGACATGCCAAAAACTATCATTAAATAACATTAATTGCATTAAAAAAATCAAATATGACCGTTAGAATTATTTAAATAATATTGACAAAAAGGTAATAAATGGTGTCACAGTGATTATGTAAACAATTTCTTCTTCGCGGTATATGGTTCACGGTATGAGCTTCACAGTATGAGATTCACGGTATGAACTTCACGGTATGTCACGGTGTCTAGCTCACGGTGTCGAGGCCATGGTTTGTCCTTCACGGTGTCTGGGTCACGGTGTCTGGGTCATGGTGAGTCCTTCACGGTGTTTGGGTCATGGTGAGTCCTTCATGGTGTCTGGGTCACGGTGTCCGGGTCACGGTTTTTCGTTTCACGGTGTCTGGGTCATGGTGAGTCCTTCACGGTGTCTGGGTCACGGTTTGTCCTTCACGGTGTGTCCATACTTAGACAAATATCTGTATTTGGACTTAGACAGTAATATACAGAATATGGATTAAGTTTAATCATTAGAGAGTAAGAGAACTTGAATGATAAATATAAATGCGTGATAATATATGTGAGATTTGTAATCATGCATAAGACTTGTAAATAATAAAGAGATTAATTATCATCCATAAGATTTCTTATCATTAAAACATGATGTGTACGTATTATTAAGATTGAAGAGCATTAGAAATATGTGCAGTGAAGATGGAGATTAATTAATAGTAATAGGATTTGTGATCATTAAAACATGATTAACACATGAGGAGTCCAACAGAAATCTAAATTCATAGTTATATAGGCCAATATATATCACATGCAAAAAAAGGATATATTCCCCTTTAATGAATCATTCATGTCAATATATCCCAATGTGTCGTTTTTGATGCATTTATTCTCATTATGAATCATACTAGGACATGAATAGAAATCTCAAGAAATAGTAATATCATAAAACAATAACCTCACAAAACATGTGAATCAACCAAGGAGAAACAACATAAACTATAAAAATATCACAGCACAAACTACAATCCCTTCCCCAGGTACTTGGATTTTCCCCCATACATGGTTTAGTTAATCCCATTCACAATATCATTACAAATTCCCAACACATCCAAGTATCCTTTCTACCTTTCCTAAATAGTAATGAAGAAGAAAACAAAACCTACACCTGATACCACTTCTTAACACCCCCCCATATGGAACTATCAAATGCGGCTGGAAAGGGTTGGTTATAAGACCTCAATCGCTTCTATCTGTATGCCATAGGTTGTTGACTAGTAGCGGGGAAGTTGAATGTATAGTTGGGAGACTACAACCCTTGGTATCATGTTTTAAATAAGTAGAAATAAATCATAATATAATGAGAGTAATGAAACGAGATACATAGTGAAAGAAAACAATATAATCAAACTGAATAATCCAATAAATAAACAAGAAATTTTTTAATGACATACTGGAATGTAACTAAATGGCATGTTAGAAGACTATAAGAAAAATACTTGGAGAATCAAATAGAAGACTCAAGTCCCATGTCCCGAACCCCACATCAATTCCATCTCCTAACTCCAACCCATCCATATACAAGAAATAAAATAAAATGTTTCTCTCCCTTGTCCAAACATACATCCACATAATCTTCTCGGGTACCAAATGACGACCCAAATAAGGTGTGATTATAACATAGTAGGGTGAAACCATTGTGTTTAAACAAGAAAATTATAATAATAAACTTATGGAATAAAGTTATAAATAGGTTTATTAATTAATTCAGCAATTAAAAAAATAAAACAACAACCTTCATTGGCTTCATGCAGGAATATCTCTTAGAAAGTCTTATGACCATGCCAATCAAAACTATATAACCAAGGTAAAATAACCAACGTTGGCACGAGACCAAAATTTCTCTGAGCATGTATTATGACCATTTTGACCCCAACCATAAACCAATGTAAGAAAACTTTCTTCAGAATAATAATGGAATATCTCTGAGAATGTCTTACAACCTTTTCAACCACAACCATATAATCATGGTACAGTTACAACAATACATGTCAAAGCCCTATAAGAATTACAAAATCTGGGACAAATACCTATAAGCATTATAACATGGGACTAGGCATAGCCCACTATCTATAAGCATTAAAACATGGGACTGGGCTAACATCACTCAATATCAGCATTACAGCATATAAGTGTGCAAGTTCTAGGTCTGAGCCTGAAATATAATCATTACAACACAAAACACATTCCCTGTCATACAACATGGATATCACAATATCATATCAAAATTCTCAATTGTTAATTATGATAATTTCCATTATTCTTTCATATGAAACTTTCAATTTAATTCAAAATTTATAAAAAAAATATATCAATAAGCAATAAGACACAATTTAGGGATTCTGTTACAATAAATCACCCTAGGTCACATGTCATGCTAAACATACTTTTATATGTTTTCCAATTCAATTATAAACATGGTTATCTCCCCCATGGGAAGCCAAAAGACAGTTAAAAATACATTTGAAACCAAATGACATCAATGAATAATTACATTGGTTTATTTAATTAATTTGGATGCACAAAACTATAGACCAATCACAATATTTCATAAACATAGAAATTAACAAACCATAGGGTTAATATTTAGACCCTTACCTTTAAATGATGATCCAACAATGATTTCAATAGCCAACACTCAAAGGAAGAAGGTTCAGATGATTTAAAATTGGTTCATAGATAAAAAATGATCAAGATCAACACCAGTAATGTAATTGGTCAAATTATTTTACCACAATGGTTGGAGAAGAAGAAAAATAATGAAAAAAATAGACTAAAAATAATTACAAGGTATTTCTTGCACATCCAGAATATCTATAACTGAATTTGGCACCCCAAAATCACCTAGAGAATGCCCAAGGGTCAAGAAGAGAGGAGCTGCGGCCGAAACAATGATAATTCAGCAACATATCATATTTAAAATAGAAGGCTATGAATTTACAAGTTCTATAATGTTATTACAAGTCGTGTATATATTTTTAATGGAATACATCAAAAAACTCTCAACTCATATTTATTTTATTAAAACCCACAAAAAATTACATGACTTCTAATCCATTTACATGATGTGCAAATGTCTTACAATTGATTTTGATACCATTTTCCTTATTAAACAACCAAAACTCTTTTAAATTTTCCAAAATAACCAATATCCCATGAAACAATTAACCCATTTATTACAAGACTCCATTAGTTAATACAATAATACATCCTTGAACAATAGGTCATTTTCTCTAACAAATCTCTCCTCACAGATACTCTTTGGGCCTGCACAAATTTCCTTGAAACCAAAGACTTATTTTATAAAATGACATACTTTAAAGACAAAACACAATTGATAGAGAATATTAACAAAAAACTCAGAAATAGATATACCTTGAAAAATATGGGAACTTACAACACCTTTAATAAAACAAATGTTTATTTTAGTAGCATTACACAAAAAAATTAAAAAAATATTCTTAATGTTATATAATAAATATATGATAAATTGGATTGTTAACTACTGAATATATTAATGATGTAATCAATTATAATATTAGTTATATTATTATTGATTATATTGTTAAATTTATATTTATGATTAATTATACTATAAATTAATAATTATATTATTTATTTCTAATTTCATTGCTAATTAATAATCTATATAAATTATATTGTCAAGGATTGAATATATTGTTGATTTTATCAGTTAATAATCAACTTAGTTACTTAAAATGTTGATAATAATTATATTATTAAACTAAAAAGACATTTTTATATTAAAAACACACACTTTCAGTCATACTGGTCACATCGTGTATCTGAATGATGCGTAGTCGATTCCTACAAATAAAAAATTAATTAAGGATCATTGTCTTAATGGTTGAAAATAATTTGAGTTCATTTACTTAGTTTTTACAATTCAATATACATTTTAAACTAAAATGAGACCTTTATATTAAAACCACACACCTGGAGTCATACAGGTCACATCATGTGTTAGATTAATGCATGATCAATTCCAACACACCACATATGAATTATGAATCTCTTTCCTAAAGTATCAAGACAATACGACCTTGGTTACTCAATTTTGGATTTGTGTTGTGTGATTTAGAATAACACTACAAAAAAACAAACTTGTACCAACAGAAATTTAGCGACAGATAATATATATGATGGTAAAAATGAACAATTCCAACAGAAATAAAATCTTATTAATATTTAATCATAATACCAACATTTATTTTTACCAATATATATATCTGTTGCTATAAATGGTTAATACCAACAAATATTTTTACCAACAATATAATTTTTTACTTTATCATATTAATGCCAAAAATTGTTTTACCAACAAATCAATATGTTATTATTATTAATTATTACTGACAATTTTTTTCCAATATATAAATCTGTAGCTATTATTTAATCAATACAAACAAATAATTTAACAACAAAAATTGTTGTTACTATTAGTAAATTGTTTTCTACAAAAATTATATTGTTATTAAAAAAAATAAAAAAGATTATAAGTCCAATTTCTAAGTTAATAAAACAAAATTATGTTTTTATTAAATAAAATATTGCAAGTATTTAGAACAAAAAAAATCAACAATTTTTGGAATAATAAAATATTGAAAATATTAACAATAAAATATTTAGAACTATAAATTTTATCCAATATATATTTTTTTTTTAATATAATTAAAATTATATTTTAACTACATTTTGTCTGAATTCAATATTTTGAAATAAATCAAAAAAATATGACCGAAAAAATGAAAAATGTATTCCCCAATAAATCCATGTGTCTTCCTCGCGCCTCCCTACATGCTACTTCGTCACCCGCTGCCTCCGCACAAAATATTTCTGCCTGCACTCACAAACCCGGTTCATATTTTTTCTCCCCAGGAAAGGCTCTCTCTCCCGTGGCTTTCCACTTCTTCCTCGGTTCTCTCTTCACTCGCGTTAGGTGACATGTTATTCTTCGTAAGTTGATTTTAGTGTTTCTTTCTTTCTTTTGGTGTTTTCTTTTTAGGGTTTCTTTACAATCATTTCGGTTCGACCCTCGGCTTTATTTTCTCTTCCCATTCTCTATTACCCTTTGGGTTATGTTGATTTATTCTTCAACTGGTTTCAATTTCTACTAGGTCTTGAAGATAACCCTCCTAGCACAGGGCGGCGTTGGTCTGTCCATCTTGATCCCACGGTCACGAGATGCTTCTTCACACTCATGCTCCTAGGCAGTGAAGGGTAGTCAGGTCAGTTCCCTATTTTAGGTTTCTATTCTTTTGTTTTCCACAATTCATTTGGCGGAGGAAGTGAGGGATCTAGTGTTTGTTGGAGGTTCTATTTTTTGTATAAAATGGTTGTTGAACGAGATTATTTGGAGAGACTTTATAATGCTGTGCCTATTCATGATTTTCTTGGTATGGTTTCAATTTGTGTTGAAATTCAAGGTTTTCAGTTATTCCTTTATATAGAATGCCTGATGTGGTATAGTCAGTCTTTTCTTGTATCAAGTTCACAAGTTTTATACTCAAAAATAATACACTGAAAAATTAATATGTAAGTGATTCTAGGCTGGATTTTTCTTATCTGGTAGGATAGTACATGGTGAGGAACGTGTGTTCAGCATGCTTTTGATGTAAAAGAAGGTGGATCTCCTCTAGTTGTCATAGAAAATGGGAATCTTAATAGTGATTTGGATTTTTATGTTTAGTACTTTTTTTCATTCCCTTTTTGTTTTGACTTTTTGAGGTTTTATTCTTGTTCATTCATTTATTGTTGGCTCTTTTTATGATTCCTCATGCTTGTTAATTATGGTACTTTGTGGTGCGGTGCTGAGGCTGATGACATCTTGTTCTCTATTGATGTTTGATGAGTAGATGAGTATGGGAACACCTCTGTTCTCTAGTTATATTTTATTTGTTTTAGTTATTTTTTTGTTGGAGATTTTTAACTCATTTGTGTATGTGCTTTTAGGAATTAGGGGTTGTATACACAGTTCATCGGAGGTGGTCATTGAAGCGAAGTAGATACTAGAGGAGAGTTATATTGATGGACATTTGATGATAGGGATGTAAGGATGATACATGATTGTGACGACCCGCCTTCACCAAAAGGAGGAAAGGGACAACAAATTGCCAGACCCTTCTTTATTTAAGTTGAAGGAGAGATAATGACCCCCGAGACCCACATTCAATAGGTCTCTGAGTGGCAACTAGCACCAAGGGTATAGAATCACACACAAGATGGAAGGCATTACCCTTTTTATTTTAATAGGATCGAGAGATAAGATAGCAACCCAAACAACACCAATGCTGAAAGTAAAGGAAAAACCAAAAGTAAACCATTCCCATAAGCATGTTCAAAAGTAAGGGATACAAGCCACAAAAAAACCAAAGGTAAGTACCAAGAAAAGGAAAAAGACAACAGCAACTGCCCCAAGGTCTGAGCTAGTATGGTCCCGAACAATCCCTAAAGTCCTCCTGGAAACCTGAAAACAGTTTTATATACGTAGGGTGAGCATACAAGTACACTTGGTACGGAAAAACAAAGATTCTCGTGCACAAGTGGAGAGGCATTCTAATTCCCTGTGAGAAAAGAAAACTAAAGAACCTAGAAAAAAGAAACTATCCACCCAAGTATCACCAAGGCACACTCCCCAAATAAAGCACGAAAAGTAAAGTATAGTAATAGCACATCGATATTTGGGTACCCCACGCCACTTTCCCACTGGTTATTAAAGACATCTTATGCATTGAACCAATCCCACCATTCTCACCGCAATCCCACTACCAAACCCCGCCCACACACACCTGGGCCATAACCTCACCGCAGTCCCACTGCCAAACGTCTCCCGCACACACCTGGGCCATAAATGTTATCTCACCCATAGACACTAGGGCCACAACCACCATGCATAACCACACCCGCAAACACATGGGTCAGAACAACTACTGCCATGCCCGAAAACACCTGGCAATCATCCCGAAGACACTTGGGAAACAACCTGCCCGCAATATAGAATCCCGCCTTTTTATAACATAAACTTTCATTACATTACACAACACTGAGGATCTTTAAGGTTTAGTGTCTTGGAAACCAGGAACATAATACATGAAAACAACATAAAACATTCTTCTTAAACACTTTAAAGGCTTCTCCTTAAGTTCATCCTAGGTTTATTACTACATCTCATAACATGGGGACATACATCAAAAGAATGGGTGAGAAGAAGGCCCAGTAAGGGAAACAATAGAAACATTTTACATGTGAACTTGAGATACTTCAATAATGTCAAGAAAAGAACTTTAAGGCATGAGAAAAAAATCATGATGCATTTCATAATAAAAATAACATTTTTCATAATGTGAAGATGTGGATACATAATTTAACATAGAAAATCATGAACATATCACCAAGGTCCATCCCCAAGGTGTCATTTGAAAATTACCAAGGGTAATCACCAAGGTATCGTGAAAATTGTAATCTCTAGTGGTTACATCATTACCCAATGCATTGGAGTGCTATCAGGGCACACCCTTAAATTTTCCTTTATTATCATGTGATCCACATATATCATCATAAAAAATTTCATAAATAACCCATATAGCATAAAATAAATGGGTTTCATTTCATAATCATAATGTTTTAAAAACTGCTTTAAAGACACGATCTTAATGTCACTTTAAACCCACAGAAAGGGAAAGCGGGTCTCATATATGTAAATCCCAGAATTTAAAATAGAACATTTTGATATATATGTGAATAAACTTGTATAAATAAGGGCATTGAGTATTAACTTTATAACATAAAATAATTTTGAGAAAAGAGAGATGCATTTTGAGACGAAAATTCTGCAGCATAACGGCTATGTTACAAGATTTTAGAAAACATTGAAAAGAGAGGGGACATGGGTAACCCACTCATAAATGATCCATAAAATAGTAGGGGGATAGAATATAAGGGATTTAAGAACATGGTAATGGAATTTGAAAGATATACCATATGAAATGAAAAACATGAAAGTGAGACAAAAATAAGATTTCTCTTATGAAAATTCAGCAGCCTAACGGCGTCACTTAAACTTCAATAAAAAAATGATTTGACAGGGTCAAATAGGGTCTCTCATCATATGATCATAAGAGATTAGTATGATAGATATAGAGATCATACCCCAACATAATAAAAAGGAACTTGAATATAACGACCCATACTTTACATACATTGTTAATACTTCAAAATTGAAGCATACTTATTACAACATATAACAAAACCACGAAAGGACCGTATAGGTATAGTGTCTTTAGAAACTGGGAAACATAAACAACTAGTTCATAAAGCGTCTACACTGTCTCCCATTTATTTCAACATATCTATAGTCCCTTTTGGCATATCTTACTTAATAACCTTCTTCCTGACCTGGGGAAAGAAAACATACAAAAGGGTGAGCTCAAATACTCAACAAGGGCAAATAAAGGAAATAAAAATCCTATCATATCTTTTTGAAAATCATAACCTGCAAAAGTGATCATAATATCTTAACATGGAATAAATCATTGAAGTGAAAATGAGATCCCCATAATCATAACATAAAACTTGAAACTTTGTGGCATGCACACATAATCATGGATAATCATTTCTTGTTAGTCATGACTCATTGCCAAGACTATCTTAGCGGACAAAGTCCATTTCTGAACCGATTTCACTCCTCGTTTCAGTCCTGTATCACTGAACCGAAATAACCTTCTGTTCTAGCCATGACTATCTCATGAGATATAAATCTTTACCCAATGCATTATAGGGAGATATAGGTCCCACCCATCTTATAATGAATCCTTTCTTATGTGTGCCACATAATCATAAATCATACATCATCGCATAACACATGTAACAAAAATGAGATTCTTGAAACATCATGACATCATAAAACAAATCATATAAGGTAAATGACTTCATAAAAATAATTCCCTCAAAACATAATCAAATCAATGTAATAATAGGGATAAAAACAGAACCCTATATTATCTTAGATGAAAAATAATTTTGATAAAACATTTGAACTCTATTCTTGAGGAAAATATCCTTTCGACTTCAAAAACACTTTTCTTTTCTTAACATGACATACAATTATAAACTAAAAGAAGTTGATTAAAAATAAACTTGAAAACATATAAATGAAGATTCTTGGAAATAATTTTTTAGAAATCCATTCTTGCCGTATAAGTTAAAAAAACATTATTCGCGTACTTTTGTCAGAAAAGTCAAAAAAAGTACCTCGTACGAAAAACGACAAAATATTCCTTTAATATCTTTTACTAAAAACTAACCGAAGGGTAAAATAGGATTTATAAAATTGTAGGTGAATGGAAATAATATTACATATTGAGTAAACATGGATGTGGATGATAAAATGCACCCCAATAAATACTAAAGTATAAACAATCTCGGATAAAAATGAGATTGTGATATTTCCCTTACCTTAGGTCCGATTTGCTTTGTACATGTCCAAAGCTCCTGTATAATGGTTTAAATAATGTTATTGACTTATTACATAATCATACATATTGATATGATATCATATATGGTCATATTCAAAGCTTCTTATTAGTAATATTCCATTGTTACTTGTTACTCGGGTCTTTATTGCTTTTTGTTCTTATGCGTGTTTTTCCGAATAAATTCTTATTCTTATTTTAAGGTTATAGATACCTTATATCCAGAATGTTATTAGTGTAACATATATCATATTTATTCATTCAATTCATTTATATAATTACTATGTAATGATGATCATGTAGAACGAGTCGCATCACATTGTGGAGAAGGTATTCCGTACGTACGCATGAGCGATGATATTGTTCCCATGATAGTGGAATTGTATTTAAGTGTATTTATACTATTTCAGTATCAATATCACTTTATAATAATAATATATAGTTACTCATTACACCATTTTACCCATCCTGGTAAGGGGATGGTGGAAAATAGATTACACCACGGCGTGGAGACGGTATTCCGTACGTGCGCACGAGCGGTGATTTAATTTTTCCATAGGATGGATAGAAGGTGAATTAGGGTTGTTTCATATATATAATAACATATCAGTATGTAAGTAATAATGATGTTATTACTTTATCATGAAACAACTAAAGAAGAAGAAGTTGAAGAAGAAAGAAATTGAAAAGATCGGTAATGGATATTACCTCTTCTTTGAAACGCCTCTTTGAATCCTCCACTTAGGGAACTAAGATTGGTCTTTGAAGAAGACCAGGACCTCTAGGATTATTCTAGGGAAGTGGAGAAGGGATTTTGGCAGGGTTTGTCCGAGCTTGAGTTCTCAAATTGGTGTGAGGAGGAGGGGGAGGAGGTGCCCTTTTATAAGGGAGGAGAGGGGCACCTTAGGAATATCTCAAAATATTATTTTATATTAAAGTCAAAATCAGTTTATAATGGTTCCAAAGGGTCTTATTTAGAAGCTAAAGTTGGGATGGGTCGAAATCCTGTCAACCAATAGGATTTAGACAAGTTTAGGTTATTATTTTAACCTTATCAATTAGATTTAACTCTAAGTTAAATAATTTAACTTTTACCGTGACTTTTTGTTTTCTTACACTATATGGTTAATACACTTACTATAACATGCCAAACGAACCCCAAGTTGTTTATTATTAATATATATATCCTTATCTAAGTAATTTGGCCGAACCTTATATTTTTAGGAATAAAATAACAATTAATAATATAATATTTGATTTAAAAACTATTTTGTGTCAATTTTGACATTATTTGAAATATGATTTTTGTGAAAGTCATAAAATAATTATATGTTCAAACCAAGTTGATTATATCAACACTAATATATCATAGTAACCTAGAAAATTATTGGAATCCATAAAATGTCTCAAATTACATTTATTTGAGCATTTATAACATCAATTATGTAAACATTTCATTAAAAGGGTAATTACTACATCATCATTGTGTCATAAATAAATTAATTTATTTAATGTCTAAAAATTATAAATAAAATATCATTATGTAGGAAATATTTTTAGCTTTCTAATGAATATTTATAGTCTAATTTATCTTATGTATAATCCCATATAAAAAATGTTTTAGTTATTAAACATTGATTTTAACTATTTTAACTATTCATTAAATAAAATAATATTAAATGTCATAATCTAATCCATGTGGACCTAAATGGTCATATTATATTCATAAGGTTGTTTTTGGTCGAATTACACTTATACAATAGAATTAGGACATGTTTTAGGGTAATAGTAATATCATATTTACCCTTAGTTACCCAATTTACTATTAACCGCGGTAAAAAAAGTAAAAAGTTACTATTCACCAAAAAAATTATTTTTATCTCATTGAACCACATTTTACTTACTGATATCAACCGTGTTTGTCGGATTTTCGAAATTCTATTCACAGAAGTGGTAAAATTAAGTTTTATGCAAAATTCAGTTTTTAACCTACCACTTAGTGGTTTCACTATTCATCAAAAATTGAAAGTTTTCAGAAAAATACCAAAATTTCACCCTAGGCTAATTTCGGTATTCCGAATCCAAAAATGAAGTCCATTTTGAAAGATAAAATTTCAAAAAGTGGTTATTACTATTCATAACGGCTATTTTAAATAATATTTTAATAGCATATCGTTGTTTAGTGAAACTCGGTATTGCGTACAACGCAAGCTATCGAGGAAGGTCGTGATTGCTTGTAAAGTAAGCCAAGATAGTGTGTAGTGAAAGATTCCTTTGATGATATATATATATATAACATAAAAACAAAATATTACTCATAAAAATCTCGGGTGTTACATTCTACCCCCCTTAAAAAGAATTTCACCCTCGAAATTCATCACTTTGTAACAAACAGATGACGATACTTCTCCCTCATCATATCCTCAAGCTCCCATGTAGCTTCTTCAAGTTGGTGGTTCCTCCATAAAACTTTCACCAATCGAGTGGTCTTGTTTCGTAGGACTTTTTTGCTACGATCCAGAATCTCTATCGGTTGTTCTTCATAAGAAAGATCTTGCTCCAGCGGTACAACTTCTGAGCTGAGTACATGTGAAGGGTCAGGTATGTACTTTCTCAGGAGAGATACATGGAACACATCGTAAACTTGAGAGCGATTTGGTGGAAGCGCCAATCGGTAAACTACCTTTCCAACACGATCCAGTATTTCGAAAGGACCGATATATCTAGGGCTCAACATCCCCTTCTTTCCAAATCTCATAACCCTCTTCCAGGGAGATATTCGTAAGAACACTTTATCACCCACTTTAAACTCTAGGTCTTTTCTTCGGTTGTCGGCATAACTTTTCTGTCGACTCTGAGATGCTCTTATGTGTTGTTGAATAGATCTGACCTTTTCTGCCATTTCATCAACGAGATCAGGTCCTAATAGCTTTCTTTCCCCAACTTCATCCCAGCAAGTTGGAGTCCTGCATTTCTTTCCATAGAGAGCTTCATAAGGAGCCATCTGAATACTGGATTGAAAGCTATTATTATAAGAAAATTCCACCAAAGGTAGGTGTTGATCCCAACCTCCTTTGAAATCTATAGAGCAAGCTCTCAACATATCTTCTAGGGTTTGAATTATTCTCTCAGACTGACCGTCTGTCTGAGGATGATACGTAGTGCTGAAACTCAACTCTGTATACAGAGTATGCTGAAGACTTCGCCAGTACTTCGAGGTAAATCTCGGATCCTGATCAGATATAATAGGAATTGGTACTCCATGCAATCTTACCACTTCCTTTACATATATCCTGGCAAGCTGATCTAGAATGAAATCCTCTCTAATAGCAATGAAGTGTGCAGACTTTGTAAGATGATCAACTATGACCCAGATAGCATTATTGCCTTTGGATATTTTAGGAAGTCCTATGACAAAGTCCATAGTGATGTTTTCCCATTTCCATTCGGGTATGGGTAATGGTTGTAACATCCCCTTAGACTTCAGTCTCTCAGCTTTAACTTGTTGACAAACCAAGCATCGAGAGACATATTCAGCAACATCTCTTTTCCTGGCATCCCACCAGAAGTACTCTTTCAGGTCCCTATACATCTTTGTGCTTCCAGGATGAATAGAGAATGAAGAACTATGAGCCTCATCCAGCAACTCCTTCTTTAATTCGGGGATGGGAGGAACACAAACCCGATTCCTGAACGTTATTATCCCATCACAATCAAGGTTGAACTCAGGAACATTTCTCACCTTCTTTTGTAACTTGAAATCTTCTTTCTGTGCCTCTTTAGTCTTCAAATGTATAGATGGTTGAACATTCATTTGAGAAAGATTAGATTTTTCCCCTTCCATTATAATTCCAAGATCCATCCTTTGTAAATCCATAAATATTGGATCTTTTGTGATCCTCATCATGGATAAACTAGAATGGTCTTGTCGACTTAATGCATATGCCACCTTGTTTTCTTTCCCAGGGTGGTAATGGATTGAGCAATCATAATCCTTAATCAGCTCCAACCATCTTCTTTGATGCATATTCAGCTCCTTTTGTGTGAAAATATACTTTAAACTTTTATGATCAGTATAAATATCACACCTTTCACCATAAAGGTAATGCCTCCAAATCTTTAATGCAAAGATTACGGCAGCTAACTCCAAATCATGTGTTGGGTAATTTTGGTCATGGATTTTCAAATATCGTGAGGCATAAGCTATCACCATATCATTTTGCATAAGAACACACCCCAATCCCTTCTTGGATGCATCACTGTAGATCACAAACCTTTCTCCACTAGAAGGCAGTGTGAGCACAGGTGCACTGGATAACCTTCTTTTCAACTCCTTGAAATTCTCTTCACATTCCTCTGTCCAAACAAACTTAACTCCTTTCCGAGTCAACTTGGTGAGTGGATTAGATAATCGTGAAAAATCTTTTACAAAACGTCGATAATATCCAGCCAAACCAAGAAAACTTCGGATCTCAGTTACTGTTGTTGGTCTCGACCATCTTTCGATAACCTCTATTTTTGCTGGATCCACAGATATCCCCTCTTTTGAGATTATGTGACCCAAAAATGCAACTTTTTGAAGCCAAAATTCACACTTGGTAAATTTGGCATAAAGCTTATCCTTTCTCAGGGTCTTCAATATAATTCTCAAGTGATCTTCATGCTCTTCCTTGCTCTTTGAATAGAAAAGAATATCATCTATAAAGACTACCAAAAATTGATCAAGATAGTCTCTAAAGACTCTATTCATTAGATCCATGAAGATAGCAGGGGAATTAGTAAGACCAAATGGCATCACTATAAATTCATAGTGTCCATACCTTGTACGGAAATCCGTCTTTGGTATATCCTCCCTTTTGACCCTTAATTGATGATACCCTGAACGAAGATCAATCTTGGAAAAGTGTTGAGCTCCACGTAGTTGGTCAAATAAGTCATCAATGCGTGGGAGAGGATATTTGTTCTTGATAGTGATCTTGTTAAGTTCTCGATAATCAATGCAGAGTCTCATTGATCCATCTTTATTCTTAACAAATAGAACAGGTGCTCCCCAAGGTGACACACTAGGGTGTATGAATCCCTTATCAAGATTCTCTTGGAGTTGCTTCTTCAATTCCTGCAACTCAATTGGGGCCATTCTATAAGGTGTCTTTGAAATAGGCAAAGAACCCGGTACGAGTTCTATTGAAAACTCAACTTCACGATTTGGTGGAAGACCCGGTAATTCCTCTGTAAAGACATCATCAAACTCCCGTACAATGGGAATATTCTTAATCGTGAGTTTCTCAACAACCATTTGAGATAAATAACCTTCATTTAGTGGAATCAATACCCATAAAATGGAAGAAATTTCCACTGTGAGGTTATGTTCATCCTTGCATTGATAGACGATCATAGATTGATCTGGAATATGAAATGTGACTTCCCTTCTTTGGCAATTGATATGAGATCCGTATAAAGAAAGCCAATCCATGCCAACAATCACATCGAATTCCACTAAAGGAAGGATCACAAGATTTGCAGGAAGCACTTTCCCACAAACGTCAATTAGAGAAGAATTATAAACTTTTGATGCGATTGATGTGCCATTAGGTGTTGTCACAGCTAACTCAACATCTAATTGTTGAGGTAATACGGTGATACCCTTAGAAAATTCTTCAGAAATAAAAGAGTGGGTGGATCTAGAATCAAATAAAACATTTTCTACTTTAGAGTGGATGGTATGTGTACCTTTCACCACTTCATTATCGTACTCCACATCGCTGATAGAAATTGCATGTGACTTTCCTTTGTCTTTAGCCTTAAGAGTTTGTTGATGTCGACCATCATCATCAACCCTTGGATTTGGGCATTGATTGGCATAATGCCCCATCTCCTTGCACTTGAAACATTGAAGTGTAGTAGGTTCATTCTGTGTATCCCTTCCTTTGTTTGCATCATTAAACATCTTCTTCCCATCATCACGGCATTCAAATGCCCGATGACCTTCCTTTCCACATTTGAAACATTTACTTGTCCCTTTAAGACAACTCCCTCCATGTTTCTTTCCACACTTTGAGCATAAGGGAAATCTCATCTTCTTTTCAGTGTGCTCTTTAGATTTTCCTTTGAATTCCATTTTCCTCTTCTTATCCAACCCATATGACTGATGTGTTACTCCAATCTCCATCTCGACTTTGAGAGCACATCGAACGATTTCCTCATAGCTAGTGAAGTCCCTTATGGCTAACGCCCTTCGAAGACTTGGTTTTAAGCCACTAAAGAATCGATCGATCTTACTCTCAGGTTGGATAATAATACCAGAAGCGTACCTTGCAAGTCTTGTAAAATTTGCTTCATAGGTACCAACAGATTCATCATCCCTTTGCTTCAGTTCAAGAAACTCTTTCTCCATCTTTGTTCGGAGAATACGAGGGAAGTACTTATTGAAAAATAAGTTCTTGAACTCGTCCCATTCCATGGACTCAATTTCATCCCTTTGCCTCGTATTCTTAATAAGATTCCACCATTGATCAGCATCTCCTTCCAAACGATACACTACTAGGATGAATTTATAATGTTCAGAACATTAAAGAACTGAAAATATCTTTTCAATAGTACTAATCCATTGTTCAGCAACTAATGGATCAGTAGACCCGCTGAAAGAAGGTGGACGCTGCCTCATGAAGGATTCAACAGAATGTTGCTCCTTCTTTTGCTCGTTTGGAAGTCCAGCATGATTCATAGCTTGAGAAAGTTGTGTGAGCATGGCTACAGGATTTTGCATTCCAGATCCCATATCTTTTGGTTTCTCAGGGGGACAATCCTTGCATTGCCCATCGCATTCCGCATTAACACGGTTCCTTCGGGTTCTAGCCATTGACTAAAACCAAGAAGAATAGTGTGAGCGACACTAATTATAATAGGAAAACCACATATATCAAGAATAAAATTTTCCCTCTTAAGGTCTTATCCTAGGTTATTCATGGCCATTTATAAAACACTAAGATTGTGTTCTATGCTTATACTTATCCTTAGAGTTCTTACTAAGGCTTTCACATCCTAGTTTCCAAAGGTTGACTATACCTTCCCTTTGATACCAACTATAACGACCCATACATTACATAAATTGTTAATACTTCAAAATTGAAGCATACTTATTACAACATATAACAAAACCACGAAAGTACCGTATAGGTATAGTGTCTTTAGAAACTGGGAAACATAAACAACTGGTTCATAAAGCTTCTACACTATCTCCCATTTATTTCATAATATCTATAGTCCCATTTGGAATATCTTACTTAATAACCTTCTTCCTGACCTGGGGAAAGAAAACAAACAAAATGGTGAGCTCAAATGCTCAGTAATGGCAAATAAAGGAAATAAAAATCCTATCATATTTTTTTGAAAATCATAACCTTCAAAAGAGATCATAATATCTTAACATGGAATAAATCATAGAAGTGAAAATGAGATCCCCATGATCATAACATAAAACTTGAAACTTTTTGGCATGGACACATAATCATGGAAAATCATTTCTTGTTAGTCATGACTCATTTCCAAGACTATCTTAGTGGACAAAGTCCATTTCTGAACCGAGTTCACTCCTCGTTTCAGTCCTGTATCACTGAACCGAAATAACCTTCTGTTCCAGCCATGTCTATCTCATGAGATATAAATCTTTACCCAATGCATTGGAGGGAGATATAGGTCCCACCCATCTTATAATGAATCCTTTATTATGTGTGCCACATAATCATAAATCATACATCATCGCGTAACACATGTAACAAAAATGGGATTCTTGAAACATCATGACATCATAAAACAAATCATATAAGGTAAATGACTTCATAAAAATAATTCCCTCAAAGAATAATCAAATCAATGTAATAATATGGATAAAAATAGAACCCTATATTATCTTAGATGGAAAATAATTTTCATAAAACATTTGAACTCCATTCTGGAGAAAAAATCCTTTCTACTTCAAAAACACTTTTGTTTTCTTAACATGTCATACAATTATAAACTGAAATAAGTTGATTAAAAATAAACTTGAAAACTTATAAAGGAATATTCTTGGAAATAATGTTTTAAAAATCCATTCTTGCCGTATAAGTTAAAAAAAACATTCTTTGCGTACTTTTGTCGGAAAAGTCAAAAAAAGTACCTCATACGAAAAACGACAAAAGATTCCTTTCATATATTTTATTAAAAACTCACCGAAGGGTAAAATAGGATTTAAACAATTTTAGGTGAATGGAAATAATATTACATATTGAGGAAACATGGATGTGGATGATAAAATACACCCCAATAAATACTAAAGTATAAACAATCTCGGATAAAAATGAGATTGTGATATTTCCTTTACCTTAGGTTTGATTTGCTTTGTACGTGTCCGAATCTCCTGTATAATGTTTTAAATAATGTTATTTACTTATTAACGAATCATACATATTGATATGATATCATATATGGTCATATTCTTAGCTTCTTATTAGTAATATTTCATTGTTACTTGTTACTCGGGTCTTTATTGCTTTTTGTTCTTATGCGTGTTTCGCTGAATAAATTCTTATTATTCTTTTAAGGTTATAGATACCTTATATCCAGAATGTTATTAGTGTAACATATATCATATTTATTCATTCAATTCATTTATATAATTACTATGTAATGATGATTATGTAGAACGAGTCGCATCACGTCGTGGAGACGGTATTCCGTACGTACGCACAAGCGATGATATTGTTCCCATGATCGTGGAATTGTATTTAAGTGTATTTATACTATTTCAGTATCAATATAACTTTATAATAATCATATATAGTTACTCATTACACCATTATACCCATCCTTGTAAGGTGATGGTGGAAAATAGATTACACCACGGCGTGGAGAGGGTATTCCGTACGTACGCACGCGCGGTGATTTCATTTTTCCGTAGGATGGATAGAAGGTGAATTAGGGTTGTTTCATATTTATAATAACATATCAGTATGTAATTAATACTGATGTTATTACTTTATCATGAAAAAAATAAAGAAGAAGAAGTTGAAGAAGAAATAAATTGAAAAGATCGGTAATGGATATTACCTCTTCTTTGAAACGCCTCTTTGAATCCTCCACTTGGGGAACTAAGATTGGTCTTTGAAGAAGACCAGGACCTCTAGGATTATTCTAGAGAAGTGGATAAGGTATTTTGTCAGGGGTTTGCCGAGCTTGAGTGCTCAAATTGGCGTGAGGATGAGGGGGAGGAGGTGCCCTTTTATAAGGGAAGAGAGGGGCACCTTAGGAATATCTCAAGATATTATTTTATATTAAAGTCAAAATCGGTTTATAATGGTTCCAAAGGGTCTTATTTCGAAGGTAAAGTGGGTATGAGTCTAAATCCTATCAACCAATAGGATTTAGACAAGTTTAGGTTATTATTTTAACCTTATCAATTAGATTTAACTCTAAGTTAAATAATTTATCTTTTACCGTGACTTTTTGTTTTCTTACACTATATGGTTAATACAATTACTATAACATGCCAAACGAACCCCAAGTTGTTTATTATTAATATATATATCCTTATCTAAGTCATTTGGTCAAACCTTATATTTTTAGGAATAAAAGAACAATTAATAATATAATATTTGATTTAAAAACTATTTTGTGTCAATTTTGACACTATTTGATATATGATTTTTTTGAAAGTCATAAAAGAATTATATGTTTGAAAAAAGTTGATTAAATCAACACTAATATATCATAGTAACCTATTAAATTAGTTTAATTCATAAAAAGTTTCAAATTACATTTATTTGAGCATTTATAACATCAATTATTTTAACATTTCCTTAAAAGGTTAATTACTACATCATCGTTGTGTCATAAATAAATTAATTTATTTAATGTCTAAAAATTATAAATAAAATATCATTATGTAGGAAATCTTTTTATCTTTCTAATGAATATTTATAGTCGAATTTATCTTATGTATAACCCCATATTAAAAATGTTTTAGTTATTAACATTTGATTTTAACTATTTTAACTATTCATTAAATAATATAATATTAAATGTCATAATCTAATCCAAGTGGACCTAAATGGTCATATTATATTCATAAGGTTGTTTTTGGTCGAATTACACTTATCCAATAGAATTAGGACATGTGTTAGGGTAATAGTAATATCATATTTACCCTTAGTTACCCAATTTACTATTAACCGCGGTAAAAAAAGTAAAAAGTTACTATTCACCAAAAAATTATTTTTATCTCATTGAACCACATTTTACTTACTGATATCAACCGTGTCTGTCGGATTTTCGAAATTCCATTCACAGAAGCGGTAAAATTAAGTTTTATGCAAAATTCAGTTTTTAACCTACCACTTAGTGGTTTCACTATTCATCAAAAATTGAAAGTTTTCAGAAAAATACCAAAATTTCACCCTAGGCTAATTTCGGTATTCCGAATCCAAAAATGAGGTCCATTTTGAAAGATAAAATTTCAAAAAGTGGTTATTACTATTCATAACGGCTATTTTAAATAATATTTTAATAGAATATCGTCGTTTAGTGAAACTCAGTATTGCGTACAACGCAAGCTATCGAGGAAGGTCGTGATTGAGTGTAAAGTAAGCCAAGCTAGTGTGTAGTGAAATATTCCTTTGATGATATATATATATATAACATACAAACAAAATATTACTCATAAAAATCTCGGGTGTTACATTCTACCCCCCTAAAAAGAATTTCGCCCTCGAAATTCGTCACTTTGTAACAAACCGATGAGGATACTTCTCCCTCATCATATCCTCAATCTCCCATGTAGATTCTTCAAGTTGGTGGTTCCTCCATAAAACTTTTACCAATCGAGTGGTCTTGTTTCGTAGGACTTTTTCGCTACGATCCAGAATCTCAATCAGTTGTTCTTCATAAGAAAGATCTTGCTCCAGCGGTACAACTTCTGAGTTGAGTACATGTGAAGGATCAGGTATGTACTTTCTCAGGAGAGATACATGGAACGCATCGTGAACTTGAGAGAGATTCGGTGTAAGCGCCAATCGGTAAGCTACCTTTCCAACACGATCCAGTATTTCGAAAGGACCGATATATCTAGGGCTCAACTTCCCCTTCTTTCCAAATCTCATAACCCTCTTCCAGGGAGATATTCGTAAGAACACATTATCACCCACTTTAAACTCTAGGTATTTTCTTCGGTTGTCGGCATAACTTTTCTATCGACTCTGAGCTGCTCTTATGTGTTGTTGAATAGATCTGACCTTTTCTGCCATTTCATCAACGAGATCAAGTCCTAATAGCTTTCTTTCCCCAACTTCATCCCAAAAAGTTGGAGTCCTACATTTCTTTCAATAGAGAGCTTCATAAGGAGCCATCTGAATACTGGAGTGAAAGCTATTATTATAAGAAAATTCCACCAAAGGTAGGTGTTGATCCCAACCTCCTTTGAAATCCATAGAGCAAGCTCTTAACATATCTTCTAGGGTTTGAATTGTTCTCTCAGACTGACCATCTGTCTGAGGATGATAAGCAGTGCTGAAACTCAACTCTGTATCCAGAGTATGCTGAAGACTTCGCCAGAACTTCGAGGGAAATCTCGGATCCCGATCAGATATAATAGAAAGTGGTACTCCATGCAATCTTACCACTTCCTTTACATATATCCCGGCAAGCTGATCTAGAGAGAAATCCTCTCTAATAGCAATGAAGTGTGAAGACTTTGTAAGACGATCAACTATGACCCAGATAGCATTATTGCCTTTGGATATTTTAGGAAGTCCAGTGACAAAGTCCATAGTGATGTTTTCCCATTTTCATTCGGGTATGGGTAATGGTTGTAACATCCCCTTAGACTTCTGTCTCTCAGCTTTAACTTGTTGACAAACCAAGCATCGAGAGACATATTCAGCAACATCTCTTTTCATGCCATCCCACCAGAAGTACTCTTTCAGGTCCATATACATCTTCGTGCTTCCAGGATGAATAGAGAATGAAGAACTATGAGCCTCATCCAGCAGCTCCTTCTTTAATTCGGGGATGTGAGGAACAAAAACCCGATTCCTGAACGTTATTATCCCATCACAATCATGGTTGAACTCAGGAACATTTCTCACCTTCTTTTGTAACTCGACATCTTCTTTCTGTGCCTCTTTAATATTCACATGTATAGATGGTTGAACATTCATTTGAGAAAGATAAGATTTTTCCCCTTCCATTATAATTCCAAGATCCATCCTTTGTAAATCCATAAATATTGGATCTTTTGTGATCCTCATCGTGGATAAACTAGCATGGTCTTGTCGACTTAATGCATCTTCCACCTTGTTTTCTTTCCCAGGGTGGTAATGGATTGAGCAGTCATAATCATTAATCAGCTCCAACCATCTCCTTTGACGCATATTCAGCTCCTTTTGTGTGAAAATATACTTTAAACTTTTATGATCAGTATAAATATCAAACCTTTCACCATAAAGGTAATGCCTCCAAATCTTTAATGCAAAGATTACCGCAGCTAACTCCAAATCATGTGTGGCATTAGTATGACCAAATGGAATCACTATAAATTCATAGTGTCCATACCTTGTACGGAAAGCCGTCTTTGGTATATCATCCCTTTTGACCCTTAATTGATGATACCCTGAACGAAGATCAATCTTGGAAAAGTATTGAGCTCCGCGTAGTTGGTAAAATAAGTCATCAATGCGTGGGAGAGAATATTTGTTCTTGATAGTGATCTTGTTAAGTTCTCAATAATCAATGCAGAGTCTCATTGATCCATCTTTCTTCTTAACAAATAGAACAGGTGCTCCCCAAGGTGATGCACTAGGGCGTATGAATCCCTTATCAAGATTCTCTTGGAGTTGCTTCTTCAATTCCTGCAACTCAATTGGGGCCATTCTATAAGGTGTCTTTGAAATAGGCAAAGCACCCGGTACGAGTTCTATTGAAAACTCAACTTCACGATTTGGTGGAAGACCCGGTAATTCCTCCAGAAATACATCATCAAACTCCCGCACAATGGGCATTTTCTTAATCATGAGTTTCTCACCAACCATTTGAGATAAATAACCTTCCTTTAGTGGAATCAATACCCATAAAATGGAAGAAATTTCCACTGGAAGGTTATGTTCATCCTTGCATTGATAGATGATCATAGATTGATCTGGAATATGAAATGTGACTTCCCTTCTTTGGCAATTGATATGAGCTCCGTATAAAGAAATCCAATCCATGCCAAGAATCACATCGAATTCCACTAAAGGAAGGATCAAAAGATTTGCAGGAAGCACTTTCCCACAAACGTCAATTGGAGACGAATTATAAACTTTTGATGCGATTGATGTGCCATTAGGTGTTGTCACAGCTAACTCTACATCTAATTGTTGAGGTAATACGGTGATACCCTTAGAAAATTCTTTAGAAATAAAAGAGTGGGTGGATCCATAATCAAATAAAACATTTTCTACTTTAGAGTGGATGGTAAGTGTACCTTTCACCACTTCGTTATCGTACTCCACATCGCTGATAGAAATTGCATGTGACTTTCCTTTGTCTTTAGCCTTAACAGTTTGTTGACGTCGACCATCATCATCAACCCTTGGATTTGGGCATTGATTGGCATAATGCCCCATCTCCTTGCACTTGAAACATTGAAGTGTAGTAGGTTCATTCTGTGTATCCCTTCTTTTGTTTGCATCATTAAACATCTTATTCCCATCATCGCGGCATTCAAATGCCCGATGACCTTCCTTTCCACATTTGAAACATTTACTTGTCCCTTTAAGACAACTCCCTCCATGTTTCTTTCCACACTTTGAGCATAAGGGAAAGCTCATCTTCTTTTCAGTGTGCTCTTTAGATTTTCCTTTTAATTCCATTTTCCTTTTCTTATCAAACCCATATGACTGATGTGTTACTCCAATCTCCATCTCGACTTTCAGAGCACATCGAACGATTTCCTCGTAGCTATTGAAGTCCCTTATGGCTAACGCCCTTCGAAGACTTGGTTTTAAGCCACTAAAGAATCGATCGATCTTACTCTCAGGTTGGATAATAATACCAGAAGTGTACCTTGCAAGTCTTGTAAAATTTGCTTCATAGGTACCAACAGATTCATTATCCCTTTGCTTCAGTTCAAGAAACTCTTTCTCCATCTTTGTTCGGAGAATACGAGGGAAGTACTTATTGAAAAATAAGTTCTTGAACTCGTCCCATTCCATGGACTAAATTTCATCCCTTTTCCTCGTATTCTTAAAAAGATTCCACCATTGATCAGCATCTCCTTCCAAACGATACACTTCTAGGATGACTTTATCATGTTCAGAACATTGAAGAACTGAAAATATCTTTTTAGTAGTACTAATCCATTCTTCAGCAACTAATGGATCAGTAGACCCGCTGAAAGAAGGTGGACGCTGCCTCATGAAGGATTCAACAGAATGTTGCTCCTTCCTTTGCTCGTTTGGAATTCCTGCATGATTCATAGATTGAGAAAGTTGTGTGAGCATGGCTACAGGATTTTGCATTCCATCTCCCATATCATTTGGTTGCTCAGGGGGACAATCATTTCATTGCCCATCGCATTCCGCATTAACACGGTTCCTTCGGGTTCAATCCATTGACTAAAACCAAGAAGAATAGTGTGAGCAACACTAATTATAATGGGAAAACCACATAATTCAAGAATAAAATTTTCACACTTAAGGTCTTATCCTAGGTTATTCATGGCCATTTATAAAACACTAAGATTGTGTTCTATGCTTAGACTTATCCTTAAGGTTCTTACTAAGGCTTTCACATCCTAGTTTCCAAAGGTTGACTATACCTTCCCTTTGATACCAACTATAACGACCCATACTTTACATACATTGTTAATACTTCAAAATTGAAGCATACTTATTACAACATATAAAAAAACCATGAAAGGACCGTATAGGTATAGTGTCTTTAGAAACTGAGAAACATAAACAACTGGTTCATAAAGCGTCTACACTCTCTCCCATTTATTTCATCATATCTATAGTCCCTTTTGGCATATCTTACTTAATAACCTTCTTCCTGACCTGGGAAAAGAAAACATACAAAAGGGTGAGCTCAAATGCTCAGCAAGGGCAAATAAAGGAAATAAAAATCCTATCATATCTTTTTGAAAATCATAACCTGCAAAAGAGATCATAATATCTTAACATGGAATAAATCATAGAAGTTAAAATGATATCCCCATAATCATAACATAAAACTTGAAACTTTGTGGTTTGCCCACATAATCATGGAAAATCATTTCTTGTTAGCCATGACTCATTTCCAAGACTATCTTAGCGGACAAATTCCATTTCTGAGCCGAGTTCACTCCTCGTTTCAGTCCTGTATCACTGAACCGAAATAACCTCCCGTTCCAGTCATGTCTATCTCATGAGATATAAATCTTTACCCAATGCATTGGAGGGAGATATAGGTCCCACCCATCTTATAATGAATCCTTTCTTATGTGTTCCACATAATCATAAATCATACATCATCGCATAACACATGTAACAAAAATGGGATTCTTGAAACATCAAGACAACATAAAAAAAATTATATAAGGTAAATGACTTCATAAAAATAATTCCTTCAAAACATAATCAAATCAATGTAATAATAGGGATAAAAACAGAACCCTATATTATCTTAGATGAAAAATAATTTTGATAAAACATTTGAACTCCATTCTTGAGGAAAATAACCTTTCTACTTCAAAAACACTTTTCTTTTCTTAACATGTCATACAATTATAAACTAAAAGAAGTTGATTAAAAATAAACTTGAAAACTTATAAAGGAATATTCTTGGAAATAATGTTTTAAAAATCCATTCTTGTCGTATAAGTTAAAAAAACATTCTTCGCGTACTTTTGTCGGAAAAGTCAAAAAAAAGTACCTCGTACGAAAAACGACAAAAGATTCCTTTCATATCTTTTACTAAAAACTCACCAAAGGTTAAAATAAGATTTAAAAAATTGTAGTTGAATGGAAATAATATTACATATTGAGGAAACATGGATGTGGATGATAAAATACACCCCAATAAATACTAAAGTATAAACAATCTCAGATAAAAATGAGATTGTGATATTTCCCTTACCTTAGGTCCGATTTGCTTTGTACGTGTCCGAAGCTCCTGTATAATGGTTTAAATAATGTTATTGACTTATTCCAGACTCATACATATTTATATGATATCATATATGGTCATATTTTTAGCTTCTTATTAATAATATTTCATTGTTACTTGTTACTCGGGTTTTTATTGCCTTTTGTTCTTATGCGTGTTTTGCTGAATAAATTCTTATTCTTCTTTTAAGGTTATAGATACCTTATATACAGAACGGTATTAGTGTAAAATATATCATATTTATTCATTCAATTCATTTATATAATTACTATGTAATGATGATCATGTAGAACGAGTCGCATCACATCGTGGAGACGGTATTCCGTACGTACGCACGAGCGATGATATTGTTCCCATGATCGTGGAGTTGTATTTAAGTGTATTTATACTATTTCAGTATCAATATAACTTTATAATAATCATATATAGTTACTCATTACACCATTATACCCATCCCTGTAAGGTGATGGTGGAAAATAGATTACACCACGGCGTGGAGACGGTATTCCGTACGTACGCACGCGCGGTGATTTCATTTTTCCGTAGGATGGATAGATGGAGAATTAGGGTTGTTTCATATTTATAATAACATATAAGTATGTAAGTAATACTGATGTTATTACTTTATCATGAAACAACTAAAGAAGAAGAAGTTGAAGAAGAATGAAATTGAAAATATCGGTAATGGATATTACCTCTTCTTTGAAACGCCTCTTTGAATCCTCCACTTAGGGAACAAAGATTGGACTTTGAAGAAGACCAGGACCTCTAGGATTATTATAGGGAAGTGGAGAAGGGATTTTGGTAGGGTTTGGCCGAGCTTTAGTACTCAAATTGGTGTGAGGAGGAGGGGGAGGAGGTTCCCTTTTATTAGGGAGGAGAGGGGCACCATAGGAATATCTCAAAATATTATTTTATATTAAAGTCAAAATCGGTTTATAATGGTTACACAGGGTCTAATTTCGAAGTTAAAGTGGGGATGGGTCTAAATACTATCAACCAAAAGGATTTTGACAAGTTTAGGTTATTATTGTAACCTTATCAATTAGATTTAACTCTAAGTTAAATAATTTAACTTTTACCGCGACTTTTTGTTTTCTTACACTATATGGTTAATACACTTACTATAACATGCCAAACGAACCCCAAGTTGTTTATTATTAATATATATATCCTTATCTAAGTCATTTGGCTGAACCTTATATTTTTAGGAATAAAATAACAATTAATAATATAATATTTGATTTAAAAACTATTTTGTGTCAATTTTGACACTATTTGATATATGATTTTTTTGAAAGTCATAACAGAATTATATGTTCGAACCAAGTTGCTTAAATCAACACTAATATATCATATTAACCTAGAAAATTAGTGGAATTCATAAAAAGTCTCAAATTACATTTATTTGAGCATTTATAACATCAATTATGTTAACATTTCATTAAAAGGGTAATTACTGCATCATCGTTGTGTCATAAATAAATTAATTTATTTAATGTTTAAAAATTATAAATAAAATATCATTATGTAGGAAATCGTTTTAGATTTCTAATGAATATTTATAGTCGAATTTATCTTATTTAGAACCCCATATTAAAAATGTTTTAGTTATTAAACATTGATTTTAACTATTTTAACTATTCATTAAATAAAATAATATTAAATGTCATAATCTAATCCAAGTGGACCTAAATGGTCATATTATATTCATAAGGTTGTTTTTGGTCGAATTACACTTATCCAATAGAATTAGGACATGTGTTAGGGTAATAGTAATATCATATTTACCCTTAGTTAGCCTATTTACTATTAACCGCGGTAAAAAAAGTAAAAAGTTACTATTCACCAAAAAAAAATTTATCTCATTGAACCACATTTTACTTACTGATATCAACCGTGTCTGTTGTATTTTCAAAATTCCATTCACAGAAGTGGTAAAATTATGTTTTATGCAAAATTCAGTTTTTAACCTACCACTTAGTGGTTTCACTATTCATCAAAAATTGTAAGTTTTCAGAAAAATACCAAAATTTCACGCTAGGCTAATTTCGGTATTCCGAATCAAAAAATGAGGTCCATTTTGAAAGATAAAATTTCAAAAAGTGGTTATTACTATTCATAACGGCTATTTTAAATAATATTTTAATAGCATATCGTCGTTTAGTGAAACTCGGTATTGCGTACAACGCAAGCTATCGAGGAAGGTCGCGATTGCGTGTTAAGTAAGCCAAGCTAGTGTGTAGTGAAATATTACTTTGATTATATATATATATATATAACATAAAAACAAAATATTACTCATAAAAATCTCGGGTGTTACATTGAAAGCTTTGACATGAAAATCAAACTTGAAAAATGGGAAGGGTGAAAGAATCCCTTAAAAATTCGGCAGCCTAACGGCGTCTCTTAAAATTTCATAAAAAGAAATGATGAGAGTAAGAGGGGATCTCTCATAACATAAACATGATAAGGTCAGTAAGAGGAATATTAAAGAACATCCTCTCACATATGAACATGGAGAATAAAAGGAATGACATAAAATATATTACATGAAAAGAAAGAGAGAGGTCGGATCCCTTACCTTAAAACGTAACACTTAAAACTCAAAGGTTTGGACCTTGAGGGCTTGGGGGAACCTTGAGAGGACTCCTTGGGAGGTAAGGAGACCAGAAATTCGTTGGGGGAGAGTTTGGAGTGAAAACTAAAGGAGGAAAGGGTGGGTATTTATAGGGAAAGTGAGGGGATAAGGCATTAATGGCCAAGGGACACCTCACAAGTGCTTTTCTCAAAACCATGTGCTCTCCCATGGAATTTACCATGGAGTTAGGCCACATGGGGCCCCCAAAACAATAATTCATCACCTTTGTCTGGCCAACCCTTAAAATATCTCATGAAATCATCATGACACAGTTATGATGTCATTAAACACACTGTAACCCTAAAACTGCATTTTTACTATTCACTGAAAAAATCATCTTTCTCAGAAAAATCCCAAAATTTCACCTTAACCAAATATCGATGCTCTAATTATATTTATGAACTCCATTTTATAAAAATAATTTTCTAAATATTTTTAAATTAATTTTTAAATAAAAACACTATTCATTGTGAATTCTTTTTTTTTTAGAAAAATCCACAAAAATTACCATAACATAATATCGATGATCTGAGTTCAAAAATAAAGTAATTTTTATAAAAATAATTTTCTAATTATTTTTAATTAAATTATTAATTAAAAAACATTATTCACCCAAAAAAACTAATACTTGACAAATAATTTATGAAACTGTTATTTACCCATTTTATTGAATCACATTACTTAATCTAGGTGTCTAAATTATATTAATACTTTCTTTGAGTGAAATTACTAATCCATTTGGTCACATTACTAATCCTAAGTGTAAAATCACTATTCATAATTTACTAATCATCAAAAATTAAGTTGATCTTATTAGACTCCAAATTCCTTACAGAACACTTTTGTAGAAGACCATTTTTTGAAAATCATTACATATCATTAATTATTTAGGGTTTACATAAATATTTTAAAATATCATTTTTCAAAATTAATTAATAAAATACATCCTAAAATTATCCGAACATTTGAAGTTTCACAAACATCACTAAAGGAAGAAATCTTAATTCATTCATCCCAAAGGATTACACAAAAAAGCTAGGGTCTCATCACATAGCCCCTTATAACACCGGCATATGACCTAAGTGTAAGGTGTGCTATGGTGAGAGAATCTGAGGGAGGCTCAGATAACATTGCCCTAGTAGTAATCTCTACAAACTTGAACTTCTCCCGTAGGCGTTTCCGTTCAAGCTTGACACGCTGGAGTTCGGCTTGGGCTTGGTCCAAAGCGAAGCCCAGAGATGCTACCTTCTTCCCAATATCTGATAAGTGGGCTTCATGAGGTTTGAGTCTACTGGATGAATCCATCGACTCCTCTTTCTGCATTAACCATTAACATCTCTATAAAATCGTTAAGAGTATGTTAATATACTATTTAAAATGTTTGGGTCGTTACATTCTTCCCCCCTTAAGAAATTTCATCCCCAAAATTTTATACTTGAGGCCTAGTCGAAAAGGTGCGGGTACTTTTGCGTCCTTGTTTCCTCAGGCTCCCAAGTCGCTTCTTCATATTTATGATTCCTCCACAACACTTTCACAAGGTGGGTAGTCTTATTTCGTTGAACCTTGTCTCTACGGTCCAAGATCTCCATTGGCTGCTCCTCATAAGAGAGGTCATGTTCCAGTTGTACCACCACAGGGTTCAGTACATGCAAAGGGTCGGGTATGTACTTCCTCAAGAGATATACATGGAAGACATCATGAACTTGAACTAGGTTCGGTGGAAGTGCTAGACGATAGGACACTGCTCCTATGCGATCAAGGATTTCATAGGGGCCAATGTTCTTAGGGCTGAGCTTCCCTTTCTTCCCAAACCGCATGACTCTCTTCCATGGAAAATTCGAAGGAAGACTTTGTCGCCAACACCAAACTCCAAGTCCCTTCGATGATTGTCAGCATAGCTCTTCTACCAACTCTAAGAAGCCTTTATGTGTTGTTGGATGGCATGAACCTGTTCTATCATCTCTTGCACAAGATCAGGCCCAAGAAGCTTTCTCTCACTAGCTTCATCCCAACAAGTAGGAGTTCTACATCGCTTTCCATATAGAGCTTCATAGGGTGCCATCTGAATACTCGAATGGAAGCTGTTGTTATAGGAGAACTCAACTAATGGGAGGTGTTGGTCCCATCCACCTTTAAATTCCATTGAGCGTAATCTCAGCATGTCTTCGAGTGTTTGAATATTCCTTTCTGATTGGCCATCAGTTTGAGAATGATAGGCCGTACTAAAATTCAATTCAGTATTCAGAGCATGTTGAAGACTTCTCCAGAATTTTGATGTGAATCTTGGATCACGATCAGACATGATGGATAGTGGTACCCCATGTAGCCTCACCACATTCTTTACGTATATCATGGCAAGTTGATCTAGAGAGAAATCTTCCCGAATAGAGATAAAATGGGCCGTCTTGGTGAGACGGTCCACAATAACCCATATCACATTATTTCCTTTGGATGTTTTTGGGAGACCAGTTACAATGTCAATGGTGATATTATCCCACTTCCATACTGGTATGGGTAGCGGTTGTAATACCCCCTTGGGAAGTTGTCGTTCTGCCTTTACTTGCTGACACACCCAACATCTTGTAGTGAAATCAGCAATCTCCCTCTTCATGTTATCCCACCAATAATGATCATAAAGGTCCCTATACATTTTAGTACTTCCCAGATGTATAGAGAAGGTAGATCTATGAGCTTCATCCATCAATTCTTTCTTTATCTCCGGAATAGATGGAACACATAGTCTTGTACGAAATTTCAATACACCTTATTGATCAATATTGAAATCAGGGAACTTCCCATCCTTTATAGCCTCAAACTTCTCATGTAGCAAAGGATATTCTTTTTAATCCTTCTTGATCTTCTATAATAATGAAGGTTGAGAAATCATTTGGGATAAGGTTGATGATATCCCTTCCCTTACAATTCCCATGTCCAGTTTTACTAGATCTTTAATCAAGGGATCTCCTAGGATCCTCATTATTGCCAGAACAACAGGGTCCTTCCTACTTAATGCATCCGCGACTTTGTTTGCTCTTCCAGGGTGATAATGAATTGAAAAATCATAGTCTTTAATAAGCTCCAACCATATCCTTTGTCTCATGTTCAATTCTTTCTGCGTGAAAATATACTTTAAACTTTGGTGGTCGGTGTATATATCACATTTCTACCCATAAAGATAGTGCCTCCATATTTTTAGAGAAAAAACAACTGTCGCTCACTCTAGATCATGCATAGGATAATTCTGCTCATGAATCTTCAACTGTCGAGATGCATAAGCAATTACCTTGTCATTTTGCATGAGGACGCACCCAAGCCCTTTCAGAGATGCATCACTAAAAATAACGAATCCTTCTCCGATAGAGGGTAGTGTTAACACAGGTGCAGTAACCAATCTCTTCTTCAGCTCTTAGAAACTTTCCTCGAACTCCTTTGTCCAGATCAACTTAACCCCTTTTCGAGTCAACTTGGTTAGTGTATTAGAAATCCGTGAAAAGTTTTTCACAAACCTCTTATAATATCCTGCTAAACCAAGGAAACTACGAATCTCAGTTACTGTTGTGGGTTGATGCCACTCCTCCACAACCATTGTCTTTGCAGGGTCAACCGAGATTCCTTCATTGGTTACGATGTGCCCCAAGAAAGCCACTTTTTGTAACCAAAACTCACACTTGCTGAACTTTCCAAAGAGCCTCTCATTCCGCAGAGTTTTCAAAATAACCCTCAGATGATCTTCATGCTCCTCATGACTTTTTGAATATATCAAAATATCATCAATAAAAACTACCACAAAGTTATCAAGGTAGTCCTTAAAGACTCTATTCATCAAATCCATGAAAATAGAAGGATCATTAGTCAAGCCTAAGGGCATAACAATAAACTCATAATGCACATATCTTGATCGGAAGGCAGTCTTTGGAATATCTTCCTTATTCACCCTCAGTTGATGATAGCCAGATCAAAGGTCAATCTTGGAGAAGAATTGAGCCCCACGAAGTTGGTCAAATAAATCATCAATTCATGGAAGAGGGTATTTGTTCTTCACTGTGATCCCATTCAGTTCTCTATAATCAATGCATAGCCACATTGATCCATCTTTCTTCTTCACAAGGAGAACTGGTGCTCCTCAAGGAGACACACTCGGACGGATAAACCCCTTCTCCAACAAGTCTTGGAGTTGTTTCTTTAACTCTTATAGCTCCACATTTTCCATTCTATATGGAGTCATTGACATCGGTTGAGACCCAGGTACGAGTTCAATGGAGAACTCTACCTCTCTTTCTGGGGGAGGTCCAGGTAACTCCTCAGGAAATACATCTATGTATTCCTAAACAATCGGAACATCTTCTATTTGTATGCTCCCTTTTCCTTCTTCATCATCACCGATTAACTCCATAAAGAAAGCTATAGGAGGTTCTTCTAGATAGGGATCAGTTCAGGATATCTCTCCTTGGAAGATAACTGTAGGTCGTTCATTCAAGACTACTGAGATTTACTTACTTCTGCATTTGATCATAGAATTATACTTTGAGAGCCAATCCATCCCTAGGATAATGTCTAATTCCATCATGGGAATGACTACTAGATTTTCGATAAGATTGTGCTCACCAAAGTAAACACTAGAGTCTCTAAATACTGTTGATGCAAGGATAATCCCACTTGGAGTCTTGACTGACAACTATACCTCTAGCAGTTCGGGGATTGATTCTATATTCCTTTTAAACTTGGAGGAAATAAAGGAATGCATATAACCAGAATCAAATAAAGTACTTGCTAGTTTTGAGAGGACAACAAGAGTACCTGCTACCACATCGTTCGGAACTTCAACTTCAGTTGTTGTGAGAGCGAAAGCACGACCTTGCTCCCTTGGCCTCTACTGAGGTTGATGGTGATTCCCCTCCACCACCCTCAGATTTGGACATTTATTAGCAAAGTGGCCAAGATGTCCACACTTGAAGCATGTGACTTCGGGTAGAGCTAGAACCATCTTTCCTCTGTCGTTAGTGTTGGGAAGTTGATGTTTCACATCACTACGACAATTCCGAGAAATATGGCCTTCTATTCCACACCTGTAGCACTTACCACTACCGATCAAGAAGTTCCCTGAATGCTTCTTCCCACATTTATTGCATGTGGAATGTTGCATATGCTTTCCACCTCTTTCCTGATAAAAACTTGTTCTGAGGCTTGGTTCTAGAGTTCTCTTCTTCTCAATAGATTTGTGAGACCACTGTGTCTCCCCAAACTCTAGTTCAACTTTCATAGCACTTCGAACTATTTCTTCATAGCTATCATAGTCAATGTTGGCTAGATTCTTCCGCAGATGAGGTCGTAGTCCACCAAAGAATCTATCAACCTTCTTATTAGGGTCGATGACAAAGCTTGAGGTATAACGGGAAAGCCTTGTGAAGTTCATCTCGTAGGTTCCAACTGATTCATTCTCCTTTTTCTTCAGCTCGAGAAATTCTTTCTCCATTCTCGTTCTCATCGAAGGATGGAAATACTTATTAAAGAATATTCCCCGTAACTCTTCCCACTCCATAGCATCCATCTCTCCTTGTGGCTTCGTGTTTTTGATTAGTGACCACCACTGATCAGCTTCTCCCTCTAGACGGTAAACAGCAAGGGTGACTTTTTCTTGTTCCGAACAATGAAGTATAGAAAAGATCTTTTCAATGTAGCTTATCCATTGTTCCGCAAACAATGGGTCAGTAGATCCACTAAATGTTGTTGGTCGTTGACGCATGAAGGACTCAACAAAATGTTGTTCCCTTTGTGGTGAGATCGACCTCTCAGCTTGATTCGAGTTATTACTCATAACATGAGTCAGTTGGTTCATCATTCGCATGAATGTTTCCATTTCAGCTTCCATCGGAGAAGCGTCAGCACATGGTGCATTGCGATCACCATCTGCACAGTTCCTTCTATTGCCCACCATTTTCTAAAATAATAAAACCTTAGTGAGAAACTTATTTCATTTATGAATCTTTTAACTAAGACTTCATGCTTAGACAATTACACTTCTCTATAATTCCTTCATAATGATTCATAAAAAGCTTGTGATTAACCAAACATATCCACCGGGAGTGTCGTAACCAAGAGTGCAGCAAGGCCCGTTATCATGCAGCAGTTCCCGTTTGAGTCTAGCTCAAAGTGGTGTTTTCAGGTTTTACCCCTATGTACATCTGTGCCAGAGCTGCCTATACCTGCTCGTATCCAGACAGGGATGTATTTGTTTGATAAACCACTTACTTAGCACTTACCAAAATAACAGGAAGTTTTCTTATATTTAAACTTTTCTATAGGGTTCTTACTAAAGTTTTTATATCCTAATTTCCACAAATAACTAAACCATCATTTGATACCAAATATAGCATCCTGCCTTTTTATAACATAAAATTTCATAACATTACACAATAATGAGGATCTTTAAGGTTTAGTGTCTTGGAAACCAGGAACATAATACATGAAAACAACATAAAACATTCTTCTTAAACACTTGAAAGGATTCTCATTAAGTTCATCCTAGGTTCATTACTACATCTCATAACCTGGGGACATACATCAAAAGAAGGGGTGAGCAGAAGGCCCAGTAAGGGAAACAAGAGAAACATTTTACATGTGAACTTGCGATACTTCAATATGGTCAAGAAAAGAACTTTAAGGCATGAGAAATGAATCATGAGGCATTTCATAATAAAAATAACATTTTTCATAACGTGAAGATGTGGCTACATCATTTAACATAGAAAATCATGAACATATCACCAAGGTCCATCCCCAAGGTTTCATTTGAAAATTACCAATGTTATTCACCAAGGTATCGTGAAAATTGTAATCTCTAGTGGTTACATCATTACCCAATGCATTGGAGCGCTATCTGGGCGCACTCTTAAATTTGACTTTATTATCATGTGAGCCACATATATCATCATCAAAAATTTCATAAATAACCCATATATCATAAAATAAATGGGTTTAATTTCATAATCATAATGTTTTAAAAACTGCTTTAAAGACATGATTTTAATGTCACTTTAAACCCACAGAAAGGGAAAGCGGGTCTCATGTATGTAAATCCCAGAATTTAAAATAGAAAATTTGGATATATATGTGAATACCCTTGTAGAAATAAGATATTTGATTATTCACTTTATAACGTAAAATAATTTTGAGAAAATAGAGAGGCATTTTGAGACGCAAATTCTACAACATAACGACTATGTTACAAGGTTTTAGAAAACATTGAAAAGAGAGGGGACATGGGTCACCCACTCATAAATGATCCATAAAACAGTAGGGGGACAGAATATAAGGTATTTGAGAACATGGTAATGAAATTTGAAAGATATACCATATGAAATGAAAAACATGGAAGTGAGACAAAAATAAGATTTCTCTTATGAAAATTCGGCAGCCTAACGGCGTCACTTAAACATCAATAAAACATGATTTGACAAGATAAAATAGGGTCTCTCATAATATGATCATAATAGATAAGTATTATAGATATAGAGATCATACCCCAACATAATAAAAAGGAACTCGAAAGACTTGACATGAAAATCAAACTTGAAAAATGGGCAGGGTGAAAGAATCCCTTAAAAATTCGGCAGCCTCACGACGTCACTTAAACTTTCATAAAACGAAATGATGAGAATAGGAGGGTATATCTCATCATATAAACATGTAAAGGGAAGTAAGAGGAATATAAAATAACATCCTCTCACATAAGAACATGGATCATAAAAGGAATGACATAAAAGAGATTACATGAAAAGAAAGAGAGAGGTCGGATCCCTTACCTTAAAATGTAACTCTTAAAACTCAATGTTTTGGACCTTGAGGGCTTGGGGGAACCTTGGGAGGACTCCTTGGGAGGTAAGGAGACCATAACTTCATTGGGTGAGAGTTGGGAGTAAAAACTAAAGGAGGAAGGGGTGGGTATTTATAGGGAAAGTGAGGGGACAAGGCATTAATGGCCAAGGGACACCTCACAAGTGCTTTTCTCAAAACCATGTGCTCTCCCATGGCATTTACCATGGAGTTAGGCCACATAGGGCCCCCCAAAAAATAATTCATCACATTTTTCTAGACAACCCTTAAAATATCTCATGACATCATCATGACACAATTATGATGTCATTAAACATACTGAAACCCTAAAACTGCATTTTTACTATTCACTGAAAAATTCATCTTTCTCAGAAAAATCCCAAAATTTCACCTTAACCAAATATCAATGCTCTAATTACATTTATGAACTCCATTTTATAAAAATAATTTTCTAAATATTTTTAATTTAATTTTTAAATAAAAACACTATTCATTGAGAATTCATTTTTTTCAGAAAAATCCCCAAAAATTACCATAACATAATATCAATGCTCTGAGTTCAAAAATAAATTCGTTTTTGTAAAAATAATTTTCTAATTCTTTTTAATTAGATGTTTAATAAAAAAAACACTATTCAGTCGAAAAAACAAATACTTGACTAATAATTTATGAAATCGTTATTTACCCATTTTATTGAATCACATTACTTAATCTAGGTGTCTAAATTATATTAAAACTTTCTTTGAGTGAAATTACTAATCCATTTGGTCACATTACTAATCCTAAGTGTAAAATCACTATTCATAATTTACTATTCATCAAAAATTAAGTTGATCTTATTAGACTCCAAATTCCTTACTGAACACTTTTTTAGAAGACCATTTTTTGAAAATCATTACACATCATTAATTATTTAGGGTTTACATAAATATTTTAAAATTTCATTTTTCAAAATTAATTAATAAAATACATCCTAAAATTATCCGAACATTTGAAGTTTCACAAACATCACTAAAGGAAAAAATCTTAATTCATTCATCCCAAAGGATTACACAAAGAAGCAAGGGTCTCATCACATAGCCCCTTATAACACCAGCATATGACCTAAGTGTAAGGTGTGCTATGGTGAGAGAATCTGAGGGAGGCTCAGATAACATTGCCTTAGTAGTAATCTCTACTAACTTGAACTTCTCCCACAGGCGTTTCCATTCAAGCTTGACACGCTGGAGTTTGGCTTGGGCTTGGTCCAAAGCGAAGCCGACAGATGATACCTCCTTCCCAAGCTCTGGTAAGTGGGCTTCATAAGGTTCGAGTCTACTGGATGAATCCATCGACTCCCCTTTCTGCATTAACGATTAACATCTCTATTAAATCTTTAAGAGTAAGTTAATATACTATTTAAAAAGTTTGGGTCGTTACATGCAAACACCTGGGCCAACCACCACAACTACCCTACCCGAAGATTCTAGGGATAATAATGGACATCATTCCATCACAGCCTACCTGAAGAGTCTTGGGCTATTCGGGAAAGGGGGCAAAAAATGAGCTAATAACCAATCACTCATAGGAGTGTTGGGAAAAAAACCCCTCCCCCATGAAATTGGAGTGTTCGGCACTTAAGTGCTCAACCTGGGTGGGGTGTGAATAAGAAACATAAAAAATACAGATATATTTATAGGTAACAAACACTCATCCCAACCTAGGGGTTCCAAAACCTAAGCACAAACACCCCCATTACTAATTATTCACAAAATAAGTCACAGCACTCGCGGCCAAGTCACAACTCATTCCCAAACTAATTCCCATTTAAACTATTCCTATTTTCAGGTTCAAGTAACCCCGTTTAGGTGAATTCTACACTACCGGGAAACTAACAGGCATAACCACAAGCTAAAAGAAAAGAAACAACCAAACAGCAATTTAAGAATTCACAATCGGTTCTCTTGCGAGTCACAACAACAAATGGATAAGTGAGATCCCTCGAAGTACTGGAACCAAAGAAAACCTCGAGACATGGCCCCATGTCCCCAAAATCCAGGAGCCAACGGTCTCCCAACAACAGAGGATTACACCCCAATTCATGATGTAAGCAGAGTAACCACACAACCTCAAATTCACAACCAGCAAAAGTACAACAACATGGGATCCCATCCCCACCCGTATCACCCCAGAAATCGGCCCATGAAAGGAACAACCAAACAGCTACCACCAACACAAGGAAGTATCATGCATGTATTTTCAGATTTAAAAGATTTAACACACTCCATGGTTTCAATTCCCCTATGCTTTAACCGAGTTTATCATAGAAAAGGGTTGAACCTGGTGCTTTCAATTTATTTAACCGAGTATACGTAATTAAACAATTCCATGTTACGATTATTTAGATATCCAGGATCACCGAGATTAATTAGTACACAGAGAAAGATCACCAACGACCATGATTTTCAGTGAGCATAGGTCCATACAACTCACAACACATAACAACATAAAGAGTAAAACAGAACATCGATCACACCCCCCCCCCCTTTAATTCTTTTAAAGGTCCATTCATTATCTTAGTTAAGTTTGGTTTCATCAATTTCCACTGAGGAAAAAGCATGCCGACCGCACATGATACATAGAAAGGAGATACGATGGAGAAAGTCCCAACTTGTTTGATCGAAGATCGAAGTTTTTCTCCATGCGCCAAAATAGGGGAAGCACGACTCGTTGGGCTCCCGCATAGGTGCACCACTTGCATCGAGAAATAAAGGACTTCGAATGCACAAGGAAAAGGAGGATACTAGCCAAGAGGGAGAAGAAAAATTTCTAGCATGATAAACAGATGAGATCCCCAAAGTTATGGGATAATAAATTTGAATCCCTTGAAAGTCAGATCATGGTTCTACCACTCGGTTGGGTGTTTACACATGACTCATTTAATTGTTATTTAATAGGGAGGTTTCTTGGGATTTTTAGATATTAATTATGGGTTAAAAAAGGCCTTGAAATGCCTTAAAAGTTCAAAAGGGCCTAAAAAAGGCGTTACGGGGAAAACTGTAGAAGGAAAACCCGACAAGGCTAGATAACACCGATCGGTCGCACCGATCAGTCAGTCACGCTGATCTGTCGCGCCAATCGGTTGCACTGATCGGTCATGACTATCGGTCGCGCCGACCGGTCGCACCGATTGAGGGGCGACCCCTTTGGATCCTAGAATTTGGAAAAGGGGTGGATCATGAGGGTCTGGGCCATTACATCAGATACCTCTCAAACTCTTCTCACCCTCGAGAATCCAGAACCAGACCCGAAGGAAAGAGGGGGGGGGTCCGAACAACCACCCCAGAGGATACCTCTCAGGAGTGAACCTCTCTGACACAGGAACACCTTATCTCCTGAACAATCATGGACATCATATTTAACCTTTCCTCGTGCAACCATGCAAAACCAAAGGCTAAACCATCTAGCCATGTGGGAGAGGGGTTTCCATTCCTCCGTGTTAAGATACTATCTGCATTGGGCGGCACTGACTCGCATGCACAGGTTTAGGCACATCCACTTTAATGCATCCTAACTAGGAATCAGATCCTCCTCTCCCCATCCTTTAGGACTCTTCAAACTCATACACAAGAAAAATAAAACTTCACATCTCATAGTCAACAATGTAAAGAATTACATAGAAAACAAGTACTAAAAAAGGATAAAACTCAAAACAATTATGGGTACTGGGAACACATCTGCGCTTCCATCTCCCAGGTACTCTTTTCAAGACCACCATGCCTCCATAACACGCAAACCAACGGGATGGTTCATCCACGAAGCACCTTATCCTCACGAACCTTGATCAACATTGGTCGTTCCATGAAGGTTGCATTGTCTTCGATATCTCTCTCTCCCCAGTCGAGGACGTGCGAATCATCGTGCAGATACCAATGAAGCTGGGACACATGGAAGACATCATGCACCCTTTGTAGTTGTGGTAGCAATGCCAGCTGATAAGCCACCTCACCGACCTGGTGCAACACCTCAAAGGGTCCGACGAACCTGGGAGAGAGCTTACTGCCCCTGCCAAACCTCTGATGCCCACGTCGAGGTGAGAACATCAAGAACATCTGGTCCCCGACCTCGAACTCCAAGGGCCTTCTCCTATCATCCGCATATGACTTCTTCCCGTCTTGAGCTGCCTTCATCCTCTCTCATATAAGCTGCACCTTCTCTGTTGTGCTTTGTACCACCTCCGGGGCAAGAACACCTGCCTCCCTGACTTTTGTCCAGTACATGGGTGAGCGACATGGCCTCCCGTACAAGGCTTTGAATGGAGCCATGCCAATGGTAGAGTGGTAGCTATTGTTGTAGGCGAACTCTACCAGAGGAAAGTGTCTCACCCATGATCCCCCGAAGTCCAGGATTCATGCTCATAGCATATTGTCCAAGGTCTGGATGGTGTGCTCTATCTTCCCATCAGTCCAGGGGTGGAAGGTAGTGCTAAGGCGTAGCTGGGTGCCAAATGTATGCTAAAAACTACTCCAGACTTGTGAGGTAAATCACGCATCCCTATCCGAGACTATGAACCTTGGAACCCCATGAAACCTCACCACCTCGTCCACATACCTCCCTGCTAGAGCGTCCACTGCACTAGACTCTTTGATTGCCAGAAAGTGAGCCGATTTTGTCAATCAGTCCACTACTACCCAGATGGCGTCTCACCCCCTTGAACCTTGGGTATCCCCATAATGAAATCCATAGATATGTCATCCCACTTCCACTCGAAGACATCTAGAGGTTGTAACAAACCACCTGGAACACGATGTTCATCCTTCACCTGCTGACACAATAGGCACTTGGCCACAAACTCTGTCACTGCCCGCTTTGCCTCGTGACACCAAAAATATCTCCTCAAAACCTAGCACATCTTGGAAACTCCTGGGTGCACCCCCAGGGGTGAGCTGTGGAACTTACCAAGGACTCTCTCGCCCATCGCTTCCGGAATGAACTTCCCTCGGAATAGCATCTGATTCTTACCATCTTCTGCCCACCATTCCAGAGCACTACCTTGGCTAACCCGGTCACGCATCACTTCACTTTATAGGTCTCCCCACTGAGACTCCTCCACCTGATGTAATAGAGAATACTGTACTGTCATCTGATACAGCCAACCCTTACCACCATCCATCCTCGCATCTAGGTGCAGGGCAGCCAACTCCTCCATCACCTTCTAAGAGTCTGATGATTCTCGGACCGCATCCCTCTGTGACTTCCCATTCAAGGCATCAGCCACCACATTTCCTTTCCATGAGGTGTAGGAAATCTCGAAATCTTAATCCTGGAGGAACTCCATCCACCTTCGCTGCCGTAAGTTCAGGTCCCACTGGGAGAAGACATACTTCCGGCTTTTGTGATCAGAAAAGACCATGAAGCGCTCCTCGATGAGGTAGTTCCACCACAACTTTAGTGCGAACACGACTACCGCAAGCTCCAGATCATGGGTGGCATAGTTACGTTGATGGGAATGTAACTTCCTAGACCTATAGGAGATCACCCCTTGCTGCTGCATCAACACACATCTGAGGCCTTCCCTGAAGCATCATATGATACTTTATATGGTGCCCCTTCTTCTGGAAACCTTAGCACTGGGGCACTAACCAACTTCTCCATCAGATAGATGAAGTCTACCTCGCACTGCTCGTCCCATACAAAAGCCTGGTCCTTCTTGGTCAAAGATGTCATAGGTGCTGCAACTCACAAGAAGTTGGGCACGAATCTCCGGTAGTAACCTGCCATCCTAAGAAATCTACAGACCTCTACCACATTCTTGGGTGCTTCCCAAGAAACAAACGCCTCAACATTCAATGGGTTTACCACAACTCCCTTCTCGGACACTACGTTCCCAAGGAAGTGCACTTATCTTGTCCAAAACTTGCACTTTGATAACTTCCCAAAGAGATGGTGTTGTCGGAGGACCTCTAAAACTATCCTCAAGTGGTCAGCGTGATCCTCCTATGATCTTGAGTATATCAAGATGTTTTCGATAAACATGACCACGAACCGGTCTAGGTACTCCCAGAAGACGGATTTCATGAGTCCCATGAACACAGCTGGTGCATTCGTAATGCCGAACGACATGACCACAAACTCGAAGTGCCCATATCTGCACCTGAAGGCCGTCTTCAGGATGTCGCCCTATTTCACCCTCAACTGGTGATATCCAGACCACAGTTTGATCTTCGAGAACCATCCTTCCCCCTTCTACTAGTCGAAAAGATTGTCTATCCTTAGAAGAGGGTAGATATTCTTGATCGTCACCTGATTCAGCCTCCTGTAGTCTATGTGCTACATGAGACGACCATCTGCCTTATTTTCGAACAAGAATAGAGCACCCCATGGTGACACACTTGGTCAAACATAACCCCTCTTCATCAGACCATCAATCTGAATCCGCAACTCCCGTAGCTCCGAAGGTGCCATCCGGTAGGGAGCCATCAAAATCAGACGAGCACCAGGCTGCAAGTCTCTCCAAAACTCGACATCACGTTGAGGGGGTAGAGTTGTCACCTCCTCAGGGAAGACGTCCATAAACTCACTGAGGATCCCCGGTACGTCCACCATCTCTGCATCTTTTGACTCAACTGATAGCTCAACTAATAAGGAGTAGAGGGGTCCCTCTCGCCTGCTGCCCTTCTGGCCACCCCGCTCGCCGGTGAAAGTAACACGTCAGCTGCCTAAGTCTGAAAACATGACCCTTCCATGGAAGCAGTCGATGAAGGAACATAAAGAGAACAACTGGTAAATTCCTAGGATGGAATCATATGGCTATATCTGTAATAGTAGGAGGTCCCAGACTGACTGATGTGGCCCTATCATCAGTCTGCATCCTTGACAAACACATATCAAGTTGGTCTGACCTCCGACTGGTGTGCTCAACACCAGGGGCACTGTAAGCCACTCGATATCTAGACCCAAATAATGGGCCAGAATGGGTGTAACAAAGTAGTTTGAAGCTCCTGTATCAAACAAGACATAATCAAGGGTACTGAACAAACTGATCAAACCTCAAATGACCTCCGGTCCTGCTGGAACTGCTGCTTCTGCAACGTGAAACCGCCTGCGCTCGGCTCCTCTACCTCTCGGCTGTCGGCCACCTCCCCGACCACGCCCTGGTCAAGGTCCCTAAAGAGAACCCTGGGGGTGGCCTCCTCTGCAATGTCTTCCCTCGGAGGAGCGGGAGCTTGCTACCCCTGTTGCTGCTGCTGAAAGGGCCTAGCTGGAAGCTGCTGCTGCTAAGGTGGGTGCTGGGCCTGCCCACTACTGTCGTACTGCACTATATCTGGGCACTGGTTCCTAAGGTTCATGTGGCTCTCATAGACTAAGCATCTTGGCCCTAGTCCTAAAAGAAAAGGGCAAGGGCTAGGGGATCAGAACTGGAACTGTTGAGGCCTGCTCCCTGCCGGCCGAAACCTAGAGGGTCCCGATACTGAAGGCCTGCTACTAACGGCCTTCCCCTTCGACGATCCCAGCTGAATTCCCTCTCGTGATACACCTCCCAACGTGTGAATCCTCTCCACCACTTTAGCCTTCTTCTACACCTCTAAGTATGTCGGTAGGTTGAAGGGAGTAACATCTTACTGTAGAGAAGGTCATAGTGCCTCCTCTAAATGTCTCACCTGAGACTCCTCATCTGGAAAGAGATCCGGAGCGAAGAGAAGGAGATCCTTGAACATGATCCCCAACTCTCTCACTGACATACCCCTTGCTAGAGGGAGAGTAGCTCCTGCCTCTTCTCAGCTTTCATCTTAGAAGAGAGGAATTCCGCCCGGAACAGCTTCTCGAAATCAGCCCATGTCACCTCAGCCTCCCTCTTCTCCCCCAGATAGAGCTTCCACCACTGACCTTCAACTCCCTGCATCTAGATCATATCCAGAGGAACCTAGAACTCTGTCGGAGATCAGATCAAGTCGAAAGATATCACCAGCTCCTCTAGCCAGCTCCCCATCTTTATGTCTGAGGTGCTGCCCTCATACTTCCCGAGGGTCTGCTGCTAAAAAGCACGAAGTGTCTTCTGCCACTGATCATCCTACTCCTCTCAATCAGACCTTTGTTAGTTAGCCGAGCCAACCTTTTGGGCCACGATCGTCCGCACTACCCGTGGTCACCTCCCAGGTCCCATAGCTGCAAATAAACAAGGAATGCCTAAGCTCAGGTAGTGTAGAATATTATTCTTACATTTTATTTGACTTATTTATTAATTTTTTTGAATCCCCAAAACACCCAGAAACATGAGAACACAAGTCATTAGGATGCATGTACCTTTCCTAGGGTCTCTACCCTACAAACAGTGTAGCCTCACTTGGTCGTTCGGTAGGTCTAGAGTCCTTGAATTGGGTCATGGGGGCCCTAAAATCATGTGTCCTAGCTGGTATTCCCTGGCCTATTTCATGCACCAAGATCACCCAACACTATTACCCTACCATCAGATGCAATCCTCACTGTGCCTAACTCCAGACTCCATCCTATCTCTCAACCTCTCTCCTCTGATACCATTCTATCACGACCCACCTTCACCAAAAGGAATGATGGGACATCAGATTTCCAGACCCTTCCTTCTTTAAGTTGAAGGAGAGATAATGACCCCTGAGACCCACCTTCAATAGGTCCCGGAGTGGAGACTAGCACCAAGGGTATAGAATCACACACAAGATGGAAGGCATTACCCTTTTTATTTTAATAGGATCAAGAGTTAAGATAGCAACCTAAACTACACCAAAGTTGAAAGTAAAGGCAAATCCAAAAGTAAACCATTCCCATATTCATGTTCAAAAGTAAGGGATACAAGCCACAAAAACACCAAAGGTAAGTTCCAAGAAAAGGAAAAAGACAACAGGAACTACCCCAAGGTTCGAGCTAGTACGGTCCCACACGATCCCTGAAGTCCTCCTGAAAACCTAAAAACAGTTTTATATACGTAGGGTGAGCATACAAGTACACTTAGTATGGAAGAACAAAGACTCTCATGCACAAGTGGAGAGGCATTATAATGCCCTGTGAGAAAAGAAAACCAAAGAACCTAGAAAGTAGAAACTACCCACCCAAGTGTCACCAAGGAGCACTCTCCAAATAACACACGACAAGTTATAGAACATCGATAGTTGGGTACCCCACGCCACTTTCCCACTAGTTATTGAATACATCCTATGCATCGAACTAATCCCGCCATTCTCACCGCAGTCCCACTGCCAAACCCCACCCGCACACACCTGGGCCATAACCGATATCCCTCCCATAGACACCTATGCCACAACCACCATGCATAACCACACCCGCAAACACCTGAGTCAGAACAACTACTGCCATGCCTGAACACACCTAGGACTCATCCTGAAGACACTTGGGAAACAACCTGCTCGCAAACACCTGGTCCAACCACCACTACTACCCTACCCGAATATTCTGGGGCTAATAATGGACTTCAGGCCATCACAGCCTGCCCGAAGAGTCTTGGGCTATTCGGTAAAGGGAGTAGAAAAGGAGCTAATAACCAACCACTCATAAGAGTGTTGGAAAAAACACTCTCCCCTATTAAATGGTAGTGTTCGACACTTAAGTGCTCAACATGGGTGGGACACGAATAAGAAACATAAAAACTACAGATATATGTATAGGTAACAAACACTCATCCGAACCTAAGGGTTCTAAAACCTAAGAACAAACACCCTCATTACTAATTATTCAAAAAATAAGTCACGACACTCGAGGCCAAGTCACAACTCATTCCCAAACTAATTACCATTTAAATGTTTCCTGTTTTCATGTTCAAGTAACCCCATTTAGGAAAATTATACACTACTGGGAAACTAACAGGCATAACCTCAAGCCAAAAGGAAAGAAACAGCCAAATAGCAATTTAATCATTCACACCCCGTTCTCTTGCAAGTCACAACAACAAAGTGATAAGTGAGATCCCTCGAAGTACTGGAACCAAAGAAAACCCCAAGACACAGACCCATGTCCCCAAAATCCAGGATCCAATGGTCTCGCAACAACAAAGGATTCCACCCCAATTTGTGATATAAACAGAGTAACCACAAAGCCTCAAATTCACAACCAGCAAAAGTACAACAACAGGGGATCCCATCCCCACCCGTATCACCCCAGCAATCGGCCCGTGAAAGGAACAAACAAACCGATACCACCAACACAAGGCAGGCCCATGCAGGTATTTTCAGATTTAAAATATTTATCACACTCCATGGTTTCAATTCCACTGTGCTTTAACCGGGGTTATCACAAAAAAAGGGTTGATCATAGTGCTTTCAATTTATTTAACTGAGTATACATAATTAACCAATTCCATGTTACTATTTAAACATCCAGGGGCACTGAGATTCATTAGTGCATAAAGAAATACAACCAATGACCATGATTTTTAGTGAGCATAATCCCGCACAATTCACAACACATAACAACATAAAGAGTACATCAGAACATCGATCACACCCACCCTTTCATTATTTTAAATATCCATTCATTATCTTAGTTAAGTTTGGTTTCATCAATTTCTATAGAGGAAAAATCATTCCTACCCCGCATGATACACAGGAAGGAGAGACGAAGGAGAAAATCCCTACTTGGTTGATTGAAGATCGGAATTTTTATCCACGCGCCAAAACAGGTGAAGCGCTACTCGTAGGGCTCCCGCACAGGTGCACCACTTGCCTCAGGAAATAAAGGACATCGAACGCACAAGTAAAGGGAGGAGACTATCCAAGAGGTAGAAGAATAATTTCTAGCATGATAAACAGATGAGATCCCCAACGTTATGGGATAAGGAATTTGAACGCCTTGGATGTCGGATCGTGGTTCTATCATGCGGTTGGGTGGTTACACACAACTGATTTAATTGTTTTTTAATAGGGAGGTTTCTCGGGATTTTTAGATATTAATTATGGGTTAAAAACTCCCTTGAAACGCCTTAAAAATTCAAAAGGGCCTAAAAGAGGCATTACGGGAAAAAACAATAGAAGGAAAACCCAACAAGGCTGGATAACACCGATCGGTCGGTCGCGTCGATAGGTCACGCTAATCGGTCGCACCGATTGAGGTGAGACCCCTTATGATCCTAGAATTTGGCAACGGGATGGATCATGAGGGTATGGGCCATTACAATGATGCCCTATATGATGTTCTTCATTGTATTGTTCAATGATTCTATCTTTATGTTACGGTTCCAAAACTGGGATCTTTAAGGTTCTTATTCGCTGCTGTCACCTGGTAAGCACTGCGTTATTCATGTTTGACCTGTAATTGTTATTTTCCATCTAGTTTTTATTAGAATTTTCCATGAAAGCATACCATATATTTTGCGCCTTCATGTTATAAGCATCACATATCTTATGTTCTTTCATTTTAGTAGCAACACCCATACTCCCGTCTTTTTCGATCCATGCATTTTCACCTTTTTCATTCTTTACTTGTAGTGCAGTCATAGTCCTAATCAAACTAACACCACTTTTTTGTGCTATGGTTCTCGGTAATTCCTCAAAAAAAAATTAGCAGCTTCGTACAACCACTACTCAATACCTTCTATAGACTAGCTATTTTACTTCAAAGTGGAATCTTTGGTAATCCCAGTAGCACTACCACCAGGTATCTGATTTTTATTATTGAGAATGTTTCTTCTTGGGGAATAAAAACATGAAAACTCATTTACACATTATTTAAAAGATCCTTTCCAGCACCCCTTCGAAAAACAATCCAAGATTTTAGCTCTGAACACTCCACATGATAAAAGATAAAAACTGGTCACTGATCTTCTTAGACCTAAAAAATCCAAATTCATGTAATCTAGGGATAACAAAGTCATTGTTGAACATTACAGCTTCAAGGAACATGGAATCCTCTTATTGGCCGCCAAAGACTTTTTAAACCTTTATATACTTAATGTCAACCTCTTACAAACCTTGACCAAGGTCCGCACAAACTGTTTTCTTAGAATCAAGTGCTAAATCTAATATTTTTTCACTGAATTGGTTAGTGAATTTTGTACCAACGTCACATATCCAAGAATTACAGCATGATCATTCACATCAATATGCATCGTAATATTGTCAATAACTACAATTTTAACCTTAGGTTCATTTATTATAGGCTTAAAAAATGACTATAGACCCTTGTTAGTTAAAATTATATTATCTACGGCCTTTGATGATTGGATATTATAAAGGCACACCTTATTCCCTAATCCACACATTCAAGTGTCCTTGAGGATAGGTACTGGTGTGTTTGTGATTGGAGAACTGATGTTCAAACCATACTAATGTTGCATCTGATTATTATCGAGTGGGTTTTTCTTATTGCGATTTTTCTCAATCATTTATTAGATTTTTTAGACCTCAAAAACATTAGATCATCCCAGATATAGATGGAAAAATTTATTGTTTCCATATATGATGTGAATTCGGTAATATTTGAAATATATGATCACTCTGATCTATCTTTCTAGAGCGTTTAGTTTAGTTGAGAGCGGGGAACATGGTGTTGATGTGGGTAATTGGAGTATTGGAGTCCTGTATTATAACTTTCTCTGCTGGGATTTCTTTTTCATGGTGCAGGAACATTTCTACATGTACAAAAGGTGTTATGGCCATGAAATTTTCAAGTTTGAAAAAGAATGGTGTCTTGATTGCTAATTTTTCTAATGTAAGTAAATGTTTTATTTGGAATGTCATGTAATTCAAGTTACAATATTTTAATTTTCTATGTGTTGTGGTTGTGAATCTCTGGATTATGGAAGCACATTCAATGTTCTCCTAAATCAAAAAGTCATTTCCATTATTAGGTATGGTATTACTCAGGTGAACCCTGCTTCATTTCTTATTTTATACAATCACTATTTTTCATATTCCATTATTCTAATTTTATGAATTTTTATTTTTTTGTGTTTTTTTTGTTTAAAGTATATGCCCATGAAAGACTATGGGAAATTGTGGCTATGTCATGTCCGAGTGGGTGAACTGAATGTGTATACCCTGCTACGACATCAACAACTAATTCTTCTGAGAACTTCAAGCACTAAATTGTCTATCTTGAGAAGAACAATTGATAGTGATTTGGGGGAGTGAAGTGCATTTATAGATTTCGATCCTTCAACTGTAAGGTTTTTTATTATTTTTTCTATTATTTTTCTTCTTTTAATTAGTGTTTGTTTCACCTGATGATTTTCATTTCATACAACCATTTGGGAAGAAAACATAAATTAATGCTTATTGCATGTTTTAATTTTGTTATATTTTCTTTTATGGGTCAGATTTTATGATTGTTAACTCATCTTTAATGTGGATAAATGATTTAATGTGAATTTATATTGTTAATGGAATTGAACATTTACATGTTTCTTCATGTTAGGTAAAGAAAATCTTATGTTGCAGCTTCAAATATTCCACCATGTGAGAAGTAGTACATGCAGTAAGGGCTTTGTTGTTAGTTTATTGATGTGATGGTTTGGGGGGATCATTGAGCTTCTAGAAAGTTGATGTCATAGTGGAGTCTGATTGGTGGTGTTGGTGTTTTAATGCTTGAGAAGAAGTTTTCAAGCCTATCACAATAGAGACTCATGGGTGGTGTTGTCAACCCTAATAGAAGTTGTCTAGCCTGAGCAGAAGATGTCATAGTAGAGACTCATGGGTGGTGGGTGGTGTTTCCAATCATGAGCATAATTTTTTTAGCCGAAGCAGGTGTCAATGGTGAGACTCATGGGTGGTGTTGTCAAGCCTGAGTAGAAGATGTAACAAAAGATGATTATTGCATGCAAGGACCCACTATTAATGTTAACTATGGAATGAAAAATTATGTGTGTGATTTTGGAGTTTCATGTAAAGTCTTAGAGTTTTAATACATTAAAATATATTTGTAACATGATTTTTGGAGCCTCATGTCAATTTTGAAATTTTTATATAAGATAATTTTATAATTATTATATAATACGTATAATAAATATATTATATATAATTATATTAATAAATACAATATAAAATTTTAGCAACAAATATTGGAATATCCAATATAATATTTTATTCAAAATATAATTTACAAACATATATTAGTCGTTGGCATTGCTTATAATAAATTAAATGATAAATGTAATAATATTACAAATAGATAAATTTGTCGTATTAATCTATATCTAAACATTTTTACCAACATATTTATTATCTATTTGTATTATTATAATTCCAACAGAATTATTTTATCTGTCACAATAACATTTAGTGACAGTGTTTTTTCCAACAATTCAGCAACAAGACAATTTTTGTTGGTAAAACGCTTTACAAATAGAAATTGCACTTTTTCTAACAGATATACCTTCTTTTGAAATAACAATTTATTTTGTAGTGTAAAATGATACTTTTAATGTCACTACTATATAAGTGTGTTTTAAAATATATAAAAAAATCCTTTATCACCTTTAAAAAGAACTAATGATCTATGTGCCATTAAGAGGGGGCCCTTGTCACAAACCAACCCAAGTCGACCCTAAACCTGTCACCCTATCCCGCCCGTGACATGGCCCAAGGGGTGTTCCTGATCCCCACGGGCTGGAAACTAGTTCTGTGCATCAAAATTAAATAGGTCGGAACGATTTGTCCCAAAAGAAAATAAACTAAGCAGCAGAAAATTAATAGAACAAAAGAAAATAAATAAATAACAACCAACAACGCTACGAACCTGACTATGACCAAAACTCCACGTGACCTCAAGGGTCACTCTCCAATACCACAACCAATGTCGCTCAAGGAGAAAAACTGAAGCTAGAACCTAAAACAGAATGAAAAACAAGAAAATACTATAGGCATGAGTATTAAAACTTAGTAGGCGTGCCCAACAAACTATTCCCAAAGCACTACCTTTAAATAAAGAAAGTTAGTAATTCTAGGTTTGAACTAAGTTATATAAAATATGGGTTTTCACACATACAATTAAATTTCTAATACAAGTAATAGTCCATTGCCCTTTTTAATTTAAAACAAGTTTAATGTTGGAAAGGAATAGGTGTATTTAATTTTAAAACATTTCTGTGAGCAGTTTAGAAATTCAAATTTTAGTACCTAGTCAATGGGAATACCACACACAACCCACTGCACAGACTAAGGGAAATAGAAAAGAAGTGGCACACATGGGATAGTAACCAAACTAGACCTCTTTATCATCCACCACATAAAAAAATAAACACTAAAGAAAACATGGGTCGAACCTAGGATATTGTTAAAAATCCAGAACATACCATACATGTGACTCATCCTTAATGCATGCTCTAACTCGATGACGTCATAACGCCCTAACGGTCGGTATAGCCCTACATGGCCTAACCGAGGGGCCCAATCCCCATGGTAGCAATAACTCAGTATTCCCCTACAATGGGGCCACTAGCCAGAGCGTGATCTAAACTAGTGCGGCAATCATTCTAAGAATATTCACTCACTATGCCAGGTTCCCATGTCAACACAAGCAATAAAAAGGGGTGCATCAACAATTTAAATCAATCAGTCATGATGCACAAACATCACATACAACTCACGAAATCAACTCACACCAAAGATCACCCCTGAGTGGGTTTTCCAAGAATAATTTATTTTATTAAAGTGTCAAATGGGCCTTCACCAATTTTAAAGAAAAACCTCATTTTTCTAGAAAACCCAAAAAAACTTGTTCAGAAGAAATCATTTATCTTTAAAACTAGAACTACATTTGAAATTTCGTGAATTATGTTTAAAGTCCAAATGGGAATTATATCAATACTGGGTGTCTGCTCATCAACAAAATGTTCCAAGTGTCGTGTATAAAATAAACAGGTCTTTTTACACCAAATAATCATTTAAAAATTAATTATCTTATATTATTTCTCATTTATTAAAATTAAAAAAACATCAAGCCAATTAATAAATTCTAAATTTAAAGGTGAGTGCAGTGGGGGATCTACCTCATCTTGCAGTCCAAACACAATGGCACGTCACGCCTCGCACAGGCGCACAGACACATGTAAACTAACGACCGCAGTATCGCAGGTTTTACCTCACCATTGCAATACAAAAAATGCACAACAACTAAAAATCCATAACCACTGACTTAAGACAATCCAAATGAACAAAAGGTGTAAAAACCAGCTTGACATGTTTTCATAACATACTTCACACCATTTACATTATTTCCTTACACACTTTAAAATTTATGAGAAAATAATAATAAGTCATGTTATATCACACTTAGCACATAAACGCCAAACATACACTTTTTCACAAAAAAAGGTGTGCATCCATTATCGAAACAATTCCAATTAAAACCCAACAAGGCATCAAAACCCAATTTTCATGCAATAAATCCATTTAAAAAAATACACCACATTTTACATATTGAGAACAAGGTGTAAAAGCAACTATAACATTTAAACAACCACTAGTGTGCACATTTTAACCAAAACAACACAATTTTCACCAAACAAGGCATAAACTACAATCCTTGCTCACCAAAGAAATTATCCAACTGTTTCACAATAATACCTAGCATCTATAAAAGGTGTGAATTGCAAGAAAATGATGCAACTCAAAATATAAAATCAATTACAATGAGAGACCTACATCCAAACCATGGAGTGATGAAAAACACACATCCGAAAACATTCCATGCGGAACCTAAAACCTAAAACCATTGAAACAAAATCTTAAACTAAAATTCCCAACAAGATCAATAGAAAAATAAGAGTGAAAATGGGGATAGAGGTTATACCGGAGGGGGAAAAAGATGCACCGACAAGATGCGCACTTGAAAGGGCGACACCGGAAGGTTACAGGTTGGTCGGGAGAGAGGGGGTGCACCGGAGGCTGGCTGAAAAAAAAACACTAGAGGATGGCTGGAAGAAGACTGAAGCTGACGCGGTTGGTCGGAGAAGCAGGTCTTTGGTAGGGGGTTCTCTAGCCAAAGCAATTCTAGTAAGGGGTAGGGGTCGCGTCGGCCAACAAGGGCCGCGCTAGAACTGTGCACGAGAAGGGGTCGCGACCATGAAAGGGGGTGCGCACCAGAAAGAGGTAGTGTTGCAATGGAGAGGACAAAACAAGGGGGGATTCACATCATGTTTCAGGGGGAAGCTCGGAGAAGAAGTGGGGCACTGCTGGGCACGGTGCACATGGGGTAGGGAAAAGGTGGGAAAACGCTGCGGTTTGAGGGAGGGGAGTGGGGGCAGCCAGCGATGTGAAATAGGGAAGGGGGTGGGTTGTCGGGTAGACCTAGGGTTTTGATTTTTTTTTCATTTTATCTTATAATAATAATAATAAAATAAAATATGATAAAAACAATAACTATAATAACACAAATAATAATAATAATAATAATAATAATATAAAGGATAATAATAATAATTATAACAATACGAACAATATAATAATATTATTATTAATAATAATAACAATTCTTTTTAAAACATAAACCATATAATTATCAAATTATGAAAAATGGGTACCCACACACTCATCGTACGAAAGAAAACATGCATGTACATTGTGCGCCTCAACACAGTCCGCTTGGGCACCCGCACAAGCACCTAGGGCAACCGCACGATCACTTCTAACCAAGCAGTGCTCGTGCATGGGTCTGAAACCCACCAAAAACAATAAACGTCGTAATTGTTTTTAAACCAGGTCCCAGCCCGATCCTTAACGCGAGAACGCAGAGCACAGAAATATTAAAATAAAATAAATAAATAAATTTGAAAGTCGGGGTGTGACAATTCTCCCCACCACAGTCACTTTCTACCCTCAGAAAGTTACCCATCCAAACAATAGATCAAACAAGAATCCACGACCGATTGAAACTGAAAGAAACTAAAATTCAAGAGAACACGAGAACACAAGAGGGTTCTCCCCACCACAAAAACTCAATTAGCACAGAAAATTAGCACTCAAACACACCGCCCAGGAAAGAGGGGAGGGGACGTGGGAACTCCCAACCGATCCCAACTAACATTTATAGTAGGAATGAACAACGACTCAGCTAAAACTCAAAACTCTCAACCCAAAAAAACTCCCAATGCTTGGAGAAAAACCTCCGAGAAGTACATAATCCCAAATAGTGAATCTGAGCATAACCATAAGCCTTGACTCCTCCGCAGGCACTTACACCTCCCAACGAACATGACCAAACCGAGATCAACTCCTAGAAGGGCCAAATGCACTTTCAAGAAAAACACAAGATTCAGAAAACTGTGATCAGAAAAACAAAACTGTTTGGATTACAACAGGACAAGTCCATCATAACTTCATGAAAAAAACAATGAACTAACAACCACATCAAAACTTTAATAGTAGAAAATATGAACAAAAAGACTTTAAATGTTCAACTGCCAACACAAAACACAAAACCTGAATCGAGGCTTCACACCCCCGTCAACTCCTGACTGTGCGCAAGCTTCGCCCCAAGACCTGTGGTTGGGGATCTGATGGCTGAAGCATCCTCTGCCTCACAGTCAAGAACTGGAATTTCTCTGGTCACAGTGTCTTCTTCAGGTGACGCATCCTTCAAAGCTTCTCCAAGTGACCCAGACAGCCTCAACGACGACATGTCTTTGGAGGGATGTGACATGAAAGCTTCACATGGCCGAACTGGCCACACCGGTGGCACACCACTGAATGGTCTGATGAACTGTAAACCAGAAACACTGCAGATGACTCTTTAGAAACAGGTTTTTCTGGCACACCCTACTCACCAGACGGGGAACCTTTGCAAGCAACCAGTCACGCTGGATTTCCAACCATCTGCGCTCCAGATACCAACTCCGCTAAAAACACCTCATCCGCCAACTTCTCAAAATAATGGTCCCTTGAAGGGAGGACACGATCCTTGTTCTCTGGATGAGGACACCCGATAAAGAGAGAAGTCTTCATCAAATCATGTGATGCCACCTCCAGAGAAAAGTACAAACGTTCCTTGAAATTATCAACATAATCTTTCATTGTTTGTTGGCCCTATTGATTACGCATGAGTTCTTCCACTTTCTTCATCTTCCCCTATTCAAGTATAAACCATCAGATGAAGACAAATTTAAAGAAATCCCACGTCATCCCAAATTGTAGTGATGGAGGGGAGAAAAACTCTAACTCGTCCAGAGATGGACCTTCGAACAGACCCAAAACGGCATGCACTCTAACAGCTTCGAGAGTTCCCAATACCCTAAAGATGCTCTCGACCTCTTCAAGCCACTGCACTGTCTCTAATAGACTCAAATCACCATGAAGGACAGAAAACGTTTGAGAAAGACCAAAAACTGGGCATGACTCATCAAAACTATGGGGACATTTCTAGGCTGCACTTCTTAACAACATATAAAACACCAATCCAAAACCGATAACATTCAAAGCAACATCAAAGGAAGCGCCTTCATAAAAAAACCAGCTCAAAAGAAACAAGCAAATGCAAAAAAACCAAAATTCCTTTTTCAAAACCCCCTCTCTGTTTTTTTAGATTTTCAAAACCACCTTCTCTCAAGGCCATTTTCCAAATACTAAACCCACTTTTCAAACCAAATCACTTTCCAAAAACATTTTCCTCTTTAAAAGCCAATTTAGAAAACAAGGTCAATCCTTTAATTTCAAACACACCCAGGTAATCCCATGAACCGTTGCACATGTCTTCAACCACTTTCATTCGTACTCACCAACACGCACATTCCATGCATCCTCTCACATGTGAAAATGTTCATAAGGAGTATCTGAGGTTTCAGCCCAAACCATTCTCGAACAATTTCCAAGAAAACACCAGTTTCCAAACCAAAAGCATTCAGTTTTAAAACCCATTTCACAAATTTAAATCCCTTTGAAAGAAATAATTATCATTTCAAAAACCATTTTCATTTTCAAAAGTGCACTTACACCCACAAGAACCAAGACAACACACAACTTGCATCAAATCACCGAAGAGGGGGACTAGTAGTCATGATTAACCTAGCGACATGGTAGTGTTCCATGCCCCAAGTAAGCATCAATAACTAGGATGAATTCAAACTGTGTACCCAGACTCCACATGGGTCACTACTCCATGTGAGATTATGATGTAACATTTGTTTACCTCTTTTGTCATCCCCAAATCCAAAACAAACTAGAACGAAACAAAGACTCAATTCCCGGACTATCCCTGGCTACTCGAGGAGCGGAATGGGTGAGGGTTCATGATGTCCTTCCCGTACCTACGTCTCGAGTCCCAAATATCCTAATCTCCATCTACCAGACACCCCAAATAAAAAGAGCATCCTATGATACCATTTTGTCATGAACCAACCGAGTTCGACCCTGAACCAGTCACCCAAGTCGGCCCGCGACATGGCCCGAGGGGCGTTCCCGATCCCCATGGGTATGCAACTAGTGTTGGGCATCAAAATTAAATAGGTGGGAATGATTTGGCCCAAAAGAAAATAAACTAAGCAGAGGAAAATAAATAGAAAAAAAGCAAATAAATAAAGAAAAACCAACAACGCTACAAACCTGACTACAACCAAAACTCCACGTGACCCCATGGGTCACTCTCTAATACCACAACCAACATCTCTCAAGGAGAACAACTAAAGCTGGAACCTACAACAAAACTAAAAACAAAAAAACACTATAGGCGTGAGTATTAAAACTCAGTAGGCATTCCCAACAAACTATTCCCAAAGAACTATCTTTAAATAAAGAAATTTACTAATTCCAAGTTTGAACTAAGTTATACAAAATATGGGTTTTCACACACACACTTCCATTTCTAAGACAAGTAATAGTCCATTTCAATTTTTAATTTAAAACAATTTTAATGTTTGAAAGGAACAGGTGTATTTCGTTTTAAAACATTTCTGCGAGCATTTAAAAATTCAAATTTTAGTAGTTAGTCAAAGGGAACACCACAAACAACACACCACACAAACTAAGGGAAATGGAAAAGAAGTGGCACACAAGGGCCAGCAACCGAACTTGACCTCTCTATCATTCACCACATAAAAAAATAAACACTAAAGAAATCATCGGCCGAACTTTGGAGATAGTGAACAATCTAGAACATACCATACATGTGACTCATCCGGAAAGCATGCTCTAACTTGATGACTTCATAATGCCCTAACACTCGGTATATCCCTACATGGCCTAACTGAGGGGCCCAATCCCCATGGCAGAAATAACTCAATATTCCTCTACTATGGGGCCACTAGCCAGTGCATAATCTAAACTAGTGCAGTGATCATTCTTAGAAGATTCACTCACTATGTCAGGTTCCCATGGCAACACAAGCAATAAAAAGTGGTACGTCCTCAATGTAAATCAATCAGTCATGATGCACAAACATCACATGCAGCTCACAAAATAAACACACACCAAAGATAACCCCTGAGTGGGTTTTCCAAAATAATTTATTTTATTAAAGTGTTAAACGGGCCTTCACCAATTTTAAAGAAAACCCTCATTTCTCGAGAAAACCCAAAAAACTTGTTCAAAAGAAATCATTTATCTTTAAAACTAGAACTACATTTGAAATTCCATGAATTATGTTTAATGGAAAAACATGCATTCTTTCAATAATAGGTGTACGCTCATCAAGAAAATGTTCCAAGTGTCGTGTATAAAATAAACAGCTCTTTTTACACCAAATAATCATTTAAAAATTAATTATCTTATATTATTTATCATTTATTAAAATTTACAAAACATAAAGCAATTAATAAATTCTAAATTTAAAGGTGAGTGTAGTGGGGGACCTACCTCGGCCCGCAGTCCAATCACAATGGTGTGTCACGCCTCGCAAAGGCGCACAAACACACATAAGCTAACGACCATGGTATCAGAAGTTTTACCTCGCCATTGTGCGGCAACAAATGCACAAAAACTAAAAACCCATAACCACCGACTTAAGAAAAACCAAATGAACAATGGTGTAAAAACCACATTGACATGTTTTCAAAACAGACTTCACACCATTTACATTATTTCCTAACACACTTTAAAATTTATGAGAAAAAATAATAATAATAATAATAATAATAAATCATTTGATCCACTTATCAAAACAATTCTAAGAACGCCATAAAAGAACCCCAAAATATCATTTCACAACCTACCAATACTTTAAAAAATTCACACAAGACATTTTATATCACACTTAGCACATAAACACCAAACAGACACTTTTCACACAAAAAAAGGCATGCACCCATTATCGAAACAATTCCAAATAAAACCCAACAAGGTATCAAAACCCAATTTTGATGCCATAAATCCATTTAAAAAAAGTGCCACATTTTACATATTGAGAAAAAGGTGAAAAAGCTACCAGAACATTTAAACAACCACTAGTGTGCACAATTTAACCAAAACAACACAATTTTCATTAAACAAGGCATAAACTACAATCCTTGAACACCAAATAAATTATCCAAGTGTTGTACAACAATAAATAGCACCTATAAAAGGTGTGAATTGCATGAAAATGATGAAACTCAAAATATTAAAGCAAGTGCAATGAGAGACCTACTTCAAAACCATAGCGTGATGAAAAACACACATCTAAAAACATTCCACGCGGAACCTAGAACCTAAAACCAATGAAACTATATCTTAAAACGAAACACCCAACAAGATCAATAGAATAATAAGAGTGAAAATGAGAATAGAGGTTATAGTGGAGGGGGAAAAAGATGTACCGACAAGATACGCGCTAGAAGGGGCAACGCCGGATGGTTGCAGGTTAGTTGGGAGAGGGGGGTGCACTGGAGGCTGGCTGAAAAAACATTGGAGGCATTCTAGAAGAAGACTGAAGCAGACGTGGTCAGCCAGAGAAGTAGGTCGTCGGCAGGGGGTTCGCTAGCTAAAGCAGGACCGGAAAGGGGGAGGGGTCGCGTCGGCCATCAAGGGTCACAGCTGAACTGTGCATGAGATGGGGCCTCGATCGGGATAGGGGGTGCGCACCAGAAGGAGGTCATGCTCGATGGAGAGGGTGAAACAAGGGGATGTGTGTGAGGTTGTAGGGAGTAGCTCAGAGAAGAGGTGGGGTGCTGCTGGGCACGGTGCATAGGGGGTATGGAGAAGGGTGCAAAATGTCGCGGTTAGGAGGGAGGAGAGTGGGGGCGGCCAGCGACGCGAAATAGTGAAGGGGGTGGTCAGCCGGGTAGACCTAGGGTTTTGGTTTTTTTTTTCATTTTATCATATAATAATAATAATAAAATAAAATATGATAAAAATAATAACTATAATAACATAAAGAATAATAATATCAATAATAATATAAAGTAAAATAATAATAATAATAATAATAATAACATAATAATAATAATAATATTATTATTAACAACTATTCTTTTTAAAACATAAACCATATAATTATCAAATTCTGAAAACTGGGTACCTGCGCACTCATCGTATGACAAAAAAACATGCACGTACATTGTGTGCCTCAACGCAGTCCGCTTGGGCACCCGCACAAGCACCTAGGGCAACTACACGGTCACTTCTAACCATGCAGTGCCCGTGCACAGGTCTGAAACCCACCCAAAATAAGAAACGTCATAATTGTTTTTAAACCAGGTCCCAGCCCAATCCTTAACGCGAGAACACGGAGCCCAAAAATATTGAAATAAAATAAAAAAATAAATTAGAAATTCAGGGTGTGACAACCCCTTTTATCACTACCGAAGAAAGAACTGATAAAAGACATATTAGAATATAATTTATTTTTGTAAATTTAAAGGGGAGACAACCCCCTTTTATTTGAGATCAATTTCCACTTGTATATCCCTCCCCTACCATTTTATTAGCACTAGGGATCCTATTTCCCACCCATGCACACCCCTACCATCTCCCGGTTCTGAACTCGAGACCTCTCCCTCACAAATTTTCACCTTTACCACTCTTCTATATTGTTTTTTCTCTATTTTAGATATATCTATATATTTATATATAGTTCATTACTATTTTTTATCTATATATATATAATTATTTTTAAATAGATTTATAAAATATTCTTTTCAAATGTGTGTGTTTATAAACAAGCACACACACACAAATATATATTTATATATCTGTGTGTATCAATAAATGTACTTATACATATTTATATTTATTTATATATACTATATATTAATATTTATATACATATATTAGAATATATAGATAAATATATATCTGTTTGTTAGTACAAAAAAACACACACACACACACACATATATATAATCATTATATATACATTTCATGGGTATATAAATATTCATACATTTTGATTTAAAATAAAATTGATAATATTTTTTATTTAGATATGGTTTATATATTTAGAAATATATTTTATATGTAAATATGTTTACATATTTAGTTAGAAATTTATATTTTTATGTGTAAATACATACAAATAGGCATATATGTGAATATATTTAATTATAAATAATAGTAAAATATGAACATGATAATTTTTAACTTCATAATATCCATACGAATATGATTATTGAGAATAAATTGTGTATAAACAAATACCCCCTTAAATGAGGATAAACATCCATTAATTTTTCAAAAATTGGGTTACCCCAACAAAAAACTCAGTTTTGGAGGCATTTTAGGCGTTTTAAACTACAAAGATATGATGACCCAGGTTACCCTAGAACAACCTGGTGTAGATCTTTTCAAAAGCTATGATTTGATATATGGTTTCACTCAAACAAACATGCAGATCAAAATCTATAACCATTTGATGTTTGAGTAATGTTTTCAACTTATAATTGCACATTTATTGATTTATTGAATTTTTTATTCTTCAAAATTATATTAAATGTCTATTACCCAATAATAATTTGTATATTTTTATTTTATATTATTTTTAATTATTTCATAATCTATTTCCACTAAATATTTTATATATTAAGTGGGATAACATAATTAACGTTTTAGAAATCATATTTTATAATATATGTCATATTTATAGAAATTTAAATATATTTATATATTAATATATAAATTTTAATGATATATTACTTTTTTTAAAATATAACTTTTATCAGTTATAAAATCAATTGTTAATGCCCGGATAAAAGACGTAATTTTACCAATTCTAAAAAAAGCACTGATAAATGTACCCCTTTTATCAGAGATTTTATTTAGCACTCATAATGGGTAGCATTGGATAATTCCAAATCTATGGTAGTGTTTTCAAACACACACTTTGAGTCATACCGACCACATCATATTTCAAATTTATATGTGGTCAATTCCTATACATCACAAATGAATAATGTGTTGTCATCCTAATGTATCAAGACAATTCATTCTCTTTTACTAAGCTAGGGCTATGTGATACGTTTTTAGAGTAAAATAACTCTTTTTATGTGAAAACACACACTTATAGCCACACTAGCCACATCGTGTGTTGGATTGATGTGAGGTTGATTCATACATGACACAAATGAATGATGAATTATTTTACTAAAGTTTCAAGACAATACGAGATCGTTTACTCAATTTTGGTTGTGGGACATGAGTTTTACACTAAAATAAGACTTATATTTAAAACATGCACTTGGAGTCATGTTGACCATATCATGTGTTTGATTAATGCATGTTTAATTACATCATATCAAAAATAGATTATGGATTTTTTTCCTAATGTTTGAAAATGACTGAATCTTTTTATGAGTTTTGGCCTGTGATACATGCTTTAAATTAAAATATCAAATTTATATTGAAAAAACACTTTGATTCATACTAGTCACATTGTGGGTCAGATTGATGTGTTATTGATTAATACAGGTCACAAATAAATTATGGATCATTTTCCTAAAGTTTGAAATTGATATGATATCGTTTTCTTAGGTTGGGGTATGTGTCACGAATTTTAAACTAAAATAAAACACATTTTGAGCCATAATGGCCACATTGTGTGTTATATTGACATGTAGTAGATTCTTATACATCTCAAATGAATTATGGACCATTTTCATATTGTTTTAAAATAGACCGAGCTTATTTTCTTGGATTTGAAAATATGACAAACGTGTTAAACTAATATAAAACTTTTATATTGGGAACCCACAATTTGAGACATAAAAACTAAATCATGTGTTAGAATGGCATGAAGTTGATTCCTACACATCAAAAATGTATTATGGATCCGTTTCCTATAGTTTTAAAACACCTTAAATAGTTTTCAGGATTTTGACTATGTGACACATGTGTTTAAACTAAAATGAAACTTTTATATTGAAAATATGCACTTGGAGTCATATCGGCCATATCATGTGCCGCATTGATATGTAGCCAATTCATACATTCCAAAAATAAATTTTGGACCATTTTCCTAATGTTTAATGAAAATATGAACACATTTACTCATTTTTGGATATGTGTCGCATGTTATACACTATAATAACACTTGAAAACACACCAGCTATTCTAAAAAGTCACGGATACAAATTCCAATGTGTTGTCAGTACCAAATTACATTGAATTTAACCAAATAGGCATTCCTTGATCATCTAATAAAAATACCTAAGTCTCATACCAGTCACGTAGCGATATTCTATGATTAGAATCTCAATTCAAGTTACCCTTCAGTAACATAATAAAATTTGGATTTACCCTATAGTAACTTAAAATAAATTCTTGTTACAGTTTAGTAACTTCAATAAAATAAAAATTTACCCTTTTGTAACTTAAAAAACATTCAGATCTCCCTTTAGTAATTTTAGAAACCTTTATGTTTTCCATTATTAACTTAATAAAATTTTGAATTACACTTAAATAACTGATAAAATCTTCAAGTTATGCTTTAGTAATGTAATAAAATTTAATGTTACCCTTTCATAAAGTAATAAATCTCTATGTTTACCTATATTATCTTAAGAAAGAAAATTTCTAACCTATATTTACATAAGAAAATTTTGAGTAACCCTTCAATAAATTAATAAATTTTTATGTTACCCTTTAGTAATTTAAGAAATCTTTGAGTTACCCTTTTATTAATTAAGATAATTTTGAGTTTATATTTAGTAACATAATAAATTTTCATGTTTCCCTTAAGCTAATTAAAATAAATTTGAGTTATAAATTAGTTACTTAAAAAATATTAATGTTAAATTTTACTAACCGAAGAAATTTTCATGTTACCCTTTAGTAACTTAAGAAATCTTCATGTTATCGACCACATAATATTTCAAATTTAAATGTGGTCGATTACTACACATTCCAAATGAATTATGGATCAATATATTAATATCGTAAAACAATATGAGACTATTTTAGTGTTCTGAAAATGAAACATGTTTTTTTAATTAAAATGAAAATTTTATATTAAAAACACGAATTTGGAGTCATTCCATCAATATTGTACATTAGATTGATGTGAATTCGATTCCTACAAACCAAAAAAATAATTATGGATCATCTTTCTAAAGCATCAATACAATACAATATTTCTACTTAGTTTTGTCAACGTGATTCATGTTTTAGAGTGAAATGACACTTTTAATGTGAAAACATGCACTTTGAGTCATACTGGCCACATAATATACCAGTTTTATGTGTGGTTGATTCCTACAAATCAAAAATTATTTTTTGATCATTTTATTAATGTATCAACACAGTAAAATATTGTTTACCCATTTTCTCTATGTGATGTATGTTATGGAGTAAAATGGAACTTTTAATGTGAAAAAATGTATTTGGAGTCATACCATCCACATCATGGGTTGGATTGATGTTCAGTAAATTTATACACACCAATAATGAATTATTAATTTTTTTCCTAATGTTTCAATATAATATAAGAACTTCTACTCCATTTTGGATTTATGACATGAGTTTGATAGTAAAATTACACTTTAAAACACACCCTTAGAGTCTCACAAGCCACTTCATGTGTTGTATTATTGTGATCTCGATTCCTAAACATCCCAAATGAATTGTGGATCTTTTTCCTATAATTAGAAAACATTATTAGCTTGTTTTCTTTGTTTTCCCATGTAACAAACATTTTAAACGTAAATGAAACTTTTATATTTAAAATACATTGTTTATGTTATACAAGAAACATCATGGGTCATATCGATCTATGTTCAATTTCTTCACATCTCAAATGAATCATCAATCATTTTCCCAAAATTATAAAGATAACATGAGTTTTTTTATTAGTATTGTATTTATGATGTATATCGTAAGCCAAAACGACACTTTCAACGTGAAAACAAACACTTTCAGTCATATAGGCCACATTGAGTGTCAAATTGTTATGGGTTAAATTCCTATAATCCAAAATTAATTATAGATCATTTTCATATATTATTAAAAAATTTGATCTTGTTTTCTTTGTTTTCTATTCCTGATGTAGTTTTTAATGTTAAATGAAATTATAATGTTAAAACACAAACATTGAGTCATACTGGCCACATCATGTGTTGAATTTATGTATAGTCAATACCTACATTTCATAGATTAATTATGGTTCATTATCCTAATGTTTAAAAATAATTTTTTCTTTTTTACTGTATTTTGACAACGTGACATGTATTTTAATGTAAAATGACACTTTTATATTGAAAAAATGCAGTTAGTGTCATACTGGGAACATCGTATTTCAGATTGACATGTGGTTGATTCCTATAAATCATAAATGAATTATGGATCATTATAATAGATTTTGAAAACAATATGATCTTGTTTGATATGTTATGAAAACGTGACACTTTTTTTAAGGTAAATTATAATGTAGAGATCAATCGACATCTCAATATTTCCAACATAGAACACAGTTTCAACTACCTTAACAATTAATTACTCATTTATAATTTGATAATTGGATTAGGATATGGGTCACACATCTCTATTAGTTTTTACATTATCATTTATTGTCATGTATTCAATATAATCTATCATAAAGGTAAAGGAATTCATCTTTCTTCTTCATCATAGTGGATAAAGTGATTGTAATAGGGCCCAAACTATTTCTAAAAACAAAAAAAAAAGACTACAAGATATAAAATTAAAATGATCAATATTGGAGAATAGAAGTACCTTCCCCATCAATTGGTATCATGTCTTCATATTTGTGGGTATAAGGATGCTTGACCAATTTCCCTCTCACCATTATCTCAACTACATCATTAAAGTCCAACATCTCACAAGGAAAATAATCTTTAAACATGTTACTAGGTCTACCAAAATCCATAGGGCATAACCCTCAATTATACTTATCCCTAATAAACAACTCTAATATTTCATTCATTATAGGTTCATCGACAAATAATGTTGATGATTATAATAACTATTCTTAGCCCCTACATGTTGGAAATTAGTGAACAATGGAATTTTATTTTAGAAAAAATAATATCAAATCATTATGGTACTTATTCTTACATCCCAAATGTATCAAAAAGTTAATGGAATGTACTGGATCACAAAAACAATTGGCCATCACCTCAAATTTATGTCGACAAACACTCTCACACCATATACTTTTCTCACACATCTATAAAAAAATTACTTCTTGTTTTTAGTACATAGATTTTTTAAACTCATTATAGTACTAAGAAATTATAGAAAAACAAATTATTAAAAAATAATTTTAAATGAAAATGTTTTTAACTTGAAAAATTACATGTTCATGTATGATAGTTGTTGACGGTATATAATATCCTTTTTAAAATTTTAAATGTAATATCCACGATGACTGTCGTAATTTCATTTCGAACACTATAGAATAATTGTACCAAATAAGTAAATTATTTTGGAAAATATTTCTATAATTAAATTATACTATATATTTTTTAATAAGTTTCAATTTGAAGAAATATATAGTATATTTTTTTCAGTCACAAACCTTATACCATGATTTATTTGATATTTATAGATTTCTCTATCATGAAAAAATTAATATTGAAACACAAAATAAAATGTATAATTTGATGTTTATCTGGAAAATGTTTATTGTAGTGTATTTCAAATTCAAAATCAGAATCATGTGTGGTCAATTTTTTGGAAGTCGGTTATTTGGATCAATAATATTAACTTTTGGGTATCCAAATTTATTTTTATTAGAATCTAATGTTTCCTAAAAAAAATAAGTAATGAATAAAAAAAATATTTTATATGATTATATTGTATGGTTTTACCCCTATATATTATGTATCAATATGAGTCTCTCACCTATTATTTTATTTTCAAACACTATGGTTAAGTCATCTTTTTTTATTTTTCATTTCATTCGATTCAAAATAAAAAATTTATTTAAAATGGAATGGGGATTAATGTTTCCAAATCATGATTTATAGGGGTTTCCCCTTTTAAAATATTAATATATTCCCCTATAGAAAATATTAATAGTTTTTAACTATAATGAACACATTATATACTTTTTTGGAGAAACATATTATATAAATTTACCACATGAATGTATTCATAATTGAGACTCATAGCCATTCAAACTTGATAACCTCATTTATACTATTGAGACCAACCAAGTCTCTAATGGCCTCTCCAAAAATTTATTATTCATAATAAATGAAGGATATATTTTCAAATTTGAATATTGTTTCCATATGAACTTGTAATGTTAGTACATGAGAGAGTGGAAAATATGGGATGAATGTTCTCTCAAAATGTCCTTTTGATTTGTTGGATAATACACTAAATTGTATTTATTTAACCTTGTGTTTCCCCTTCATTTTGTCTTTCTGTAATACCATAAACCATTTTAGACCTTTTATCATCAATTATTTACAGTTTTTGGTCTAAAAAAAATTTATTGAGGATATTACTCATATATATATATTTATAAGAGAAGATGTTATTGCTACAAAAGTTATAATATAATTACCAACTATGGTGACATCCATATAATCAAGAGGTGCATAAAAATTAGTTCTTGGCTTGAGAGACACTTCAATACCCACTTTCAAGTGATATTTTGGGATTTTTTATTATGTAGCATGTCTCAGGGGATATTGTACACCGTACCCCTCACAACAAGGCTATACATGGGTATTTTTAGATATAAATCACACAAAATTTCACCCTATATAATTTTAGTAATATAATGTTATCAGAAGCTGTTTCATTCACATTTAGGATAAATAGTTGTGAAAAACTAATTAACTTGGGTAAGGTAGGAAGTTAGGGGGAATAGATACCCTCAAAGATAGTGGTGTAATGTGGCTCTATGTGTACTGATCGTTGTTCTACTATTTTTTTTCTTTGATCCGTTCACATATATTAACCCATCAATCTAGATGGGATAATAATTTCTTTTAAAGATTCTATATAAAACTAAATTCCTTTAATCATCTCATATGTATCTCCTTGAAACGTTGTATTTTCACAAAATATTTGAGGTAACACTCCAAAAACTACACCTCTAATGCATCCATATTGTTCAGTCCACTTTAAAGATAATAAAATTATATTCTCTTGATGTATAATCTATGAAAATTATTATGTCTAAATAATATAAAAAAATACAAACATAAATAAATATTTTTATATAATACTATTATAAAGCATAAAAAATTAAAATTATGTAATACTTACACATGATTCTCATACAGATTTTGTGTTTCTTCTACTAGTTTCCCTCTTTATATTCACATAACTCCATCCATTACGTATGATGTGTGATGGAAGTGAATTTTAATTATTATCCATCAATATGTATATAAATAATGGAACATATATTTTTTCATATCACATAAAACATAGACTATATATTCCAAATACATACCATTTTCTTTTAAAGAGAATCATACCCCATATTTTCTTCAGGGTTGGGGTATATTGGTTATGATTCACATTTCTTATTTTCATAAATTAACAATTTTTAATCAAACTGGAAGAAATAAATAATTTAAAATAAAATATTATATATTATAATACACCTAAATTAATTCCTCATCATGAAAACTAATGAATTATTTTCATGTTTCCTAGTTTTTAATTTGTGCATACATTGTTGGTGATTGGGGGTTTACATTCCCCTTATCATCCTTGCAATGATGCTTTATAAGAGGTTTCTAGAATCCTCTATGAAATTTTTCAGTGACCATTAAGAAAAATTTCTTATGATAATCATATAAAATAAATTAATTATACATGGAATAATGAAAATGTAAAATAATGTTTCGTTATATAATTAATCTATAAAACAGATAAATTGTATTTTAAAATTACTTGAATATCTTCCCAAATAGTTTCCTTCAATGTGGGAATGAATTTTTTTCACATATAGTTATCATTTGGCAAAAGAATTATCGTTTAGAACCAAATTTAACTAATGAAAATTGAATTGTTTGGGTCAAAAGGTTGGTCGTGTTGATTCACACCAACCTCAAATTTTATACCTTTTCTTTTTGAATTGATAATTTGAGTTAACACAACACTTCTGTGTCGTTCATTTTTCATAAACATGTTGTTGATCCCCTAAAAACTATATAGTTTTAGAATCAATCATTCATTCTTCCTCAATATTGATAACATCAGCATATGGAGAATTCATTATTTAAATGAGTAGTCAAACATATAATTTATATTATATAAATGTAGTATAGAAAAAAAATATTATGAGGAAAATGATAGTTTATTAAAAAAACCATTTAACTTTTTCATTGACCTCTGTTATATTTTCTTTGATGGTTAAAGTGACTTTTCTCGTCTATCAAGTATCCAAATCCCCTCCTTTTTTCTCCCTATAACTAAAAATACAATATCTACATTGGGACCACGTTGAAATGAATATGATCCCTCAATAAAAGGTTCACCGTCAATTAAATTTTCATTTGAACCTGTAGTTGTTTTCTCCGTGAAAAAACAAAAAAAATAATTCTTATTTATTGGTTATAGGACTTGAAATACATTCACTACTTATGATTATATGATTAACAATTCTCCATTATACCCTTCCACACTTATATATACCTTCACAAAGCCTAAATATTTGACATTTACTACACAAAAATTGTCATCCCATTTGTAATAGAAAATTTGAAGTTGAACTTTTATATAATCCAACTCATATATTTTGTTGATAATACCTGAAATATGAAATATTCCTATAAATTAGATTCCTATCCTTGGTCCGGATATGAGCATCACTTCTTCCACAATCATAACTCCATTATTTTTCATCATAAAATGTACATATATTTCTATAATTTATAGAACTTAAAACCATTAATTACAAAACCTATTTAAGATATAAAATTTACATTTTCCCCCTAGATACCTATGAAAATTACTTTTAAGTGAAATCGGATTTGTAGATAACTCCTTATAAATATAATCTTATTAGAATTATATAAACTATTAATTATTGGTATTTGATATCAATACTTCAACCCTCGATGGAATCAAATGTCTAAGATTTACATTATTGGATTCAATGTATATATAAACCTCCACACTATTTTGTAAAATTTATGGGTGACCATTCTCCTAATCTGTAATGGTAATTAGAACAACATATCATTTAGAAATACCTTACCCTATAAGTCATCCTCTATGATGAGGATTTTGGAGACCAAATGCTATAAACACTAGATATGTAATTGATGTAGAATTCATAATATTTTTTAACAATTTATCTCTCTAAAATATAACCATATTTCTGAATTTGATTCTTGAAATACCCTTTTAAAATCACAAAATATTTTTTAATTGGGTACATCCATCTATAATGTACAAGACCATATATTTTAATATCCCTAACAAAGTGAACTATTAGGTGGACCATTATATAAAAGAGTATTTGTGGGAAAAACATCTCGAATTAACATTATATGACTTTTACTTAATTATTCCTAATTATAAACTTCACCAGGTTTATAATATTACTGCATATGGCTTTGAAAATGAATAAAATTCTAGTTAGTATATGTTAAAAAAATTATGAAGAATTAAATGTATATCTATGACCATTAAATCTTTCACAAAAACATGGTAGTTGTTCCATTTTAGGCCCATTAACTTAAAATAAGTCATTGAGATGAAATTATTTATATTATATGAATATCCCAATGAAGATTTTACACCATTAAAAAAGTTTCAAAATTGAATTATTTCTTGTTATGATAGAGTGTAAGCTACTAGAGGATGAAAAGTTCATATTTTAACCTTTAATAGTGCATATATTTTTTTTATCCTTATTGGAATAGTGTAGCTTGATTAGTTTGGATTATGTTTGCCCGAATCATAATGGTCCATACTGTACACCAGACTATAGAACACTATATTAGTGTGAAAGTAATACAACAGTATATGAAAGAACATAGTAGAAGTTCAGAATTTGGGACTCGTTACTATATCATCTCATAATTTTGGAGACAATAGTATTTTATCTTTGTGGACTTCCACCCACTGGTCATTTTTGAAGCTTGTACTTGGGTGAATGTGGAACTATAGAATACTGAATTTATGGTGAAATTGGTGGAACAGTGAATCATTTTATTTATGAGATCATTTGAGATAGGGTTTATGTGTGTTAGAAACTATTATTGTACCCTATATTTAGGATCCTGATTATAGTGAATTTTATTCCTCTCTATGTATATAGGGATCATTTCACAAAACACATAAATCGTAATGTCTCATGTTCATCTTCCTATTTTTATTTTTTCCTCTGTTTTCATTATATACAAACCATTCTATCAATTTGATTCTTGAAATTTATGCTATGACTGGTATCAAAGGTTGAGTTTTAAAGATTGAGTTTTCGTTTCCTTGAATTAAACATTGGTTATGGAAGAAGGGAAGGTAAATATTTATCACATTGATGAAACTAACTACAGTTACTGGATAATGAAAATCAATGATTATCTTTATTAAAAAAATAAATTTGTTGCTTCTGTGTGTAAAACCAAGGGATATGTATTAGATAGACTGGTAGATATTGGATTGGTATGTTCTTAGTGTTGTGCATGTAACATTCAAAAAAACATGTTGTTTAACCATGGAGAGGAGAAGACAATGACTGGGGTGATAAATGCTCTAAAAATATTCAAAAGAGGCATTCTACATCGAACAAGGTGTACTTGATTTGATGACCATTCAATCTAAAAATGATTAAAGGTAGGATTTTTTAGATCACAGAAATGAATTCAAAACCACCAAAATCTAGTTGAAATTGGTGGGAATTGAACTTCACAATGAGGTATATATAGTAGTTTTAATGTCTTCATTACCTGATAGTTTGGAATCGACTATAATATCTATGATAATTTCTTTCGGGAATAAAAATCTAGTCCAAAAGGATCTGTGTGACCTAATCCTTAGTATGGATATTTGAAGAAGAGGATTGGGGTTATATAGTGAATGTATATTGAAGAGGCAAATATACACGGTGATGTAATTGCAGAGGACGATCAAAATCCAGAGGAAGGAGTCATGATTATGAAAATGGGTCTGATCATATATGTTGGATTTGTCGAAAGAAAATACATGTCAATGAGTTTAGAGAAAAATGAAAGGCTCTTAAAACTAATATAGAAAACACAGTGACTGTAGGAACTGATCATGTGTTGTTGCTGAGTGTGGATAGCCCAATTGAGTCTTGGGTTTTAGAATCAAGGATATTTTTCATTCCACTTTAGAGAAGTTTATCTTGAAAAATTATGTTTATATAAATTATTTTATGGCACATCTTGTGGATGATGAACCCTTAAAGATTGTAGGGAATGTTCACACATATATCAAGACCAAAAATCGGAGTTTTCAAATTCTAGAAAATATAATGTATATCCCTTTACTAAGAATAAATATTATTTCTATTGAACGTGTTGATGATTTGGTTTTTACTACCACATTCATTGGTGGAGCATGGATGATTACCAATGGAGATATAGTCATAGATCGTGGAGTAAAGAATAAAACTCGATAAAACAAGATTGAATATTTCGTAAACAAGCTTCAATTAATAAATTCAATCAGGGATTCAAAAAAAAGGTATTACATGCCCAGTCGGAAGAGTTAAAAGTGGATGGAGGTGCTAAAAAGGAATTCTAATAGATCTAATGTTAGTGTAAGTTGTCTTAATTGCATATTTTATCCTTGTAAATAAGTATAAGTTGCCCTTTTCAAATAGCGTAATAATAATAAAGGATAGAATGTTTGACCTGGTGAACAAATATATAAGGGGGCCTATACCAGTATATTTCTTTAGAGGGTTACTATATTATGTGACATTTATCATCGAACCAACTAGGAAGATATTGTTTTAATTTATAAAATGAAAATATGATTTATTTAAGGGGCTTCAAAAGTGGAAAACCATGAGGGATAATGAGTTAGGAACAAAGCTAAAATGCTTGAGATCTGATAATGGTGGAGAGTATGGATGTAATGAGTTCAAGGAATTATCTGCAAAAATAAAATTTAGTGGGAGAAGACTATTCTCGGTACACAATAACATATTGGTGTTGAGAAAAGGATGAATAATATGTTGAATGAATTTTCTAGGAGTTTGAGGCTATAAGAAGGGATTCTTAAGATATTATAGGTAGAGGCAGTGAATATGAAAACATGTATCATTAACATGAGTCCATATGTTCAAATGGTAGAATTTATACCTGAGGAGATATAGTCCAAAAAAGCAGTAAGACTCTCTTATTAACGATTCATTGGCTAGTTTTCATATGTACATATATATTTCGGTTCAATGGAGAAGTTTGATACGAAGTCAAAATCTAGTTTTTTATTGGATATGGTACTGAGGATTTTGGTTATCACTTTTAGTATGATTAGAATAAGATGATCATAATAATAAATAATTTGATATTAGATGAAGTATTATTGTAAAATGATCATAATGAAACTAAATTTTATAGTGTGAATAAAGATTAAAATTTTCATGAACTAATGGATCTTGAAGGTGTACCTAATTGTGTGACACTAAAACCAGTTGATCTTACTCCTCAAGTAGATTTAATGTGATCATAAAGGGTAAGAAGGCCTATGAAGAGGTATTGAACATAACTATGTTATCTTTAATTAAATAATTGTAGAATTTTTATAGAATAATTAATGTAGTTAAAGGATTCAAACAAGATGGAGATGGAGATGAAGGATGAAATTTCATCATTGCGTGATACCAATATTTGGGAGCTGATAAATACTCCACCAGGAATGGTAAAAATTGTAGAACAAGTGGGAATACTAAGTTAAGGAATAACATGATGGTAAGAGGAGGTGCAAGGAAAGGACAGAGTTAAAGTATTTCAATATAAGTAAGGTGTAGACCTCACATAATTTTTATCACTTATAGTGAATGTTACCACCATACAAGTTGTTCTTAGTAATGTTTCATCAGAGTATTTACATCTTGAGAAGATTTATGTCAAGAATGATTTCCTTTATAATGGTAGAAAGGAGGAGATTTATATAAAATATATAGTGGGATTCATTGGTTTAGGTATGGAATACCTAGGGTGAAAACATCTGAAGAGCTTATATTAGTTGTACAGGTACCTAGGTAGTGGAACAAAAAGTTTGATGCATTCATGAAAAAAAGCATAAAAATGGTGTGGTAATGATCAATTATACTATATAAAATGTTTTATTGATAGACTAATTATACTTATTCTATATGTGGATGATGTGATCATTGTAGGATCATGCATGGAGAGGATTTATGAGATGAAATGGAAGCTAGATGAGGAGTTTGATATGAAAGAACATAGAGAATCAAGTAAGATTTTGGGGATGAGAATCTAGAGAGACATCATAGATCATACCTTGACATTATCACAGGATGGATATATTGGAATGGTTATTATAATATTTAGTATGATGGAATAAAATCCAATCTAAATTTTCCTAGAATGACATTTCACATTATAAAAGGAGAAACCACTAAAGACATTAGAAGAGGATGAGTACAAAGAAAAGTTTCCATACACATCAGCTATGGAAATTCTAATGTGTTACATGTTATATACCAGAAATTTTATTTCTCATTCAACGGGGGTTGTGTTAAAGTAAATGGATAACCCTAGAAAAAACATTGGGAAGCTGTGAAGTAAATAATGAGGTATCTGAAGGGAAGCAACGATGTGTCTTCGTGTTTTGGGAAAGAAAAATCATTAAAGGGGTATGTGGATACTGAACATGGAGGGGATTTAGAAAGTATAAGGAGTAACACATGTTATTTATTTACCTATGGAGGAGATATAATAATAAGGATATATCTGTTTTATAAGGTGTTGGATTTATGCTCCTCAAAGGTAGAATACATTTGTAACATCCCGACTCGTCTGACCATTAACTCGATTGCCGGACCGGTGGGTCACATGACCTCAAGAGCATATCCTCATATACCAGCAGATAACTACTAGTATAGAGTGTCTATGGTGGTGTAGTGGAGAGACTATACCTACATATCAAGGATCAAATAGTAGGAAACAAAAATAATATAGGAAGTGATAGATATGTAAAATACATCAGCTGAAAATAGATAACAGAAATATAATAAAAGTAGTCAATGCTAGTTTATATAGCAGATGAATGAATGGCATGTTAATGATAAATATATGAAAGAACTAAACAAATAATATTATTTTCACAGAAGAACAATACAAGGATCAAATATGGAAAATAAATAAAAAGTCCAAAGATAATCTCAATTAGAATCCTGAGCTCCAACTCAGTCCTTTTCTCCAAACTCCAGGTATGAGCATACAACAACAAGCTAGGTCGAAGGTGTATAGTCTCGTGAACAAGAAAGGTCTACTCGAGTACCCTAGTGCAATAGTGGAATGAGTAGGCTGTGATATATAAATCTTAATAGGATAGAACCACTGATGTCTAGCCTTATCCAGATAGTGTAACATAAATTTAATAGTGTGCATATATGAAGTTTTATTGACATAATTGAATACATAATTAACACATGTCTATGTTCTAAAAGGACACCTAATAGTGATAGATGCTTTAACCCAAGGCTAGTGTGTTTGATCAATTCACCATTTATAAATATATATACACACATGGATATATAGGTTATCACTATGACAAGTTAATCATGCATCTCATCCCGTCATATATATATGTGTGTATAGAGGTTATCCTTAGTATTAGGTAAGAATGCATCTCGTCCAAGGGATACTATATAAATTGAATGAGGTAAGAATTCCTCTTATCCATATGAGATTATATAAATGAAATGAGGTAATAATGACTCTCTTCCATAAGATATTATATAAATGGAATTAGGTAAGAATTCCTTTTATCCATAAGAGATTATAAAAACAGCATGAGGTAAGAATTCTTCTCTTCCATTAGAGATTATATAAATGAAACGAGGTAATAATTCTTATTGTCCATAATAATTTATAACAGATGGCATGGATTAATAATGTCTCCCATTCGTAGTCATTTACGTTGATGGAATTGGGTATGAATGCCTCCCATCCATAGTCAATTACAATAGATGGAATGGGGTAAGAATACCTCCCATCCATAGTCATTTACAAAAGATAGCATGGGGCAGGAATTCCTCACATCCTTATAAATTAACAACCATTTCAATAATTATAATACAATTCATATGGAATCACCTATTATGCATTTCCAATAGTCTATACCATGTTATACATAATAAAACATGTTCACATTAATACTTAAGGGAAAACATCTTAAGTATATCAATAAAACATCAACAAGTGATCACATTCAATTACCAAGTATATGTAAGGAATAACATCTTAAGTATTTATAATGACATGGTTACACATTCATTTCCAATCCTGAGCCAAAGCCTCTCATGCATTTCAGAATCCATTTCTAACTCCCTTTAAATAGTTCAATTGAAATATAGTGATTTATGATCATAAAGAAGTGGTATAGACTAAAACATCCCAGATATGCCAAGTTCACTATCATAATCCATGATTACTATATTAAACCAAGGTTTGGTCTTAACACCCTAATCCTTTTCATTTCATGTTTATTTATTTAATACATTCCAAATAAAAACATTTCATTTTTTATGAGACCTCATACTCACGGTCTTCATGCTCAATTTTCCTAAACATGGAAAATTGATGTAAGGAATAGTCATTTAGATTAGAGGATGTCACCATCTCACTTTGGTCACCCTAAACAAGGCCACATAGATTACTTCATGGAAAGAAAATTTATCACTTGTGGGTCTTCCTATACAAGAAAACTCATTCACCTTGCCTCAACATGGAAAATTTCATACACATGGAATAAAGAGACACTAAGAATTTTCATAAATTCATGGATGAAATTATAATCATACCAAATTAATAAGGAACTAAGAATGGTGTTATAATAAACTAATTAGTGCATTGATAAATTAAAAGGGAATAGAAAGGGACCCTACCTCATTATGGAAACAAGTCTTCCACATCGGCTCTTGGCTCTTTCTAACTAAAATATACTACTCTCCCACTATGCATATTCACCTTCACATACTTGAAAGGACATATAGACTGTATTCACACACCCCAATGTCCATGGTCATGTGTAAGGGGATCCTTACATAGATTCTTATAAGCACATACCCGTCTCCACTCTCCTACGCATGCATTTTCATATATAAAAATAGGAACACCTGGCCCCATACATGTATATTTACTACAATGGATGAATATATGGGTAACGAGGGATCATATATATTTATATATACAAACATACATACATACCTATGCACAAGCAGGTGAGTCACCTTAGACCCTGATGGCTTGAAACCACATGATGGAGTTCAACACAATGCACATAACATACCATAAACTCATAAACACAATAAGACTCTCAAACTAGGAGTGAAAAACCAAACAATAGGTATGATACTTACCCAAAAATGATGTTGGTTGTTCAAAACTACCTGAACTGCCACACCTATGGTGTTGGTTGCCAGAACACAGAATAACATGACCCGAGGAAGCCCTTACATACCCTAAAACAAAAGGATAAATACAAATCTAGCAAACCCTTGACATAGGATTTGGACGAGCCAAAATAGGAAAATGGGAAGGCTAAAAAATCAGCAAGGAAGGGAGGAGAGGAATGGATAGAGCTTACATCACTAGATCAAAGAAGAATCATGAAGGAACGAAGAAAGATCTACGGTCGAAGTGGTGTCGAGGTGGAGCAATGTGCGTTGAAGGGGAACCCCCCCCCCCATGTGGTGCTACATGTTGTGGGTATAGAAAGGGATGGGTGAGCGAGATTTAGGTTTTATTTTAATTTTTTTTTTATTTTGAATTAATTTAATTTATTAAATAGACCAGTCTGTATGGTTTGACCTGCAGGATTTGGAAAATTGTGTTCCAACCCTGTGAAACACTCTGTTTAAGAAATTCCCCTCACATGGTTTAGACACACTATTTGGGAAACATTGAATAGCCTATTAAAAATTCCCCCCCCCTTAAATAAGGCCACATGGTTATCTGTAGTTAGCTTCATAGTTTTATACAAACTATGCTCCCTTTTCAGCACTTCAAAACAAGGATTTTCTAGGTTTGGTGCTCCTAGAACACCTCGAGTCACCAGAGAAACTTAATGAGCCTTCAACTGAGTTTGAAAACATGAATTTTAAAGTTTTAGACTCTCAGAATTAAATTATGAAGATTAATCTTAAAAAAGACTCATTTAGAAAATTAAAAGGTTCAAAATCTTTCATTTTTTAGTCTGGTTCAAATTTTGGATCGTTACAACCTCTCCACCTTAGAACTTCTCATACCCAAGAATCCTTTGGAAACAACATAACCCATCTCCCATCATAAAGGGGTCATGAATCTTCATTAAAACGGTTGCATTGTGTTCCCAAATTCCAAATTCACCCTTAATCATCCCTAAGAAAATGACACTTAAGTCATTTAAAAATTGATCCAAAGCTTTCTTTCTAAACCGATTTACTGAGACGACACTTATCTGAGCCCATCCAACAGGATACATGGTCACATAATAATCTCTTCCAGCTACTATCCAAAGGTACTTCCCACTCTAGGCTTTAACATTAAAGAAAACAATTCCAACATCGACTCATATCACCATTGTAATTTCCATACAAGCATACCACCAAATGTTTTAACGATTCTCCTAGTATGTTATCCAAACAATTTTATAGCATTCGATCCCCATCAACCTCAATGCCCAAGTCGAGCTTCTTTTTCATAAAAATCACTAACTGACGCTAACTACACTTTTCTCCACCTGACAATGTGCTCCAAAATGGTCCATAACCAACTGTAAACATTCAGCAAGAAAGGAAAAGTGTTAAGACACTATGACCGACTAATTAATAAGATTCCAGGCTTAAATGGCTAACATTTTAAAAGATGAGTTGTGATGCCTTCTCCCAAGGAATCTTGGTTTTACAACTTAAATGAACACCTAAGTCCATCCCTAACCTCTGGTGATGTTTATTCATCAAAAAACAATGGAAACTGTGCTTCCATCATGAAACCCCAAACGAGAACCACCCGAACAAGCCCAATGGATTTAAGTCAGTCAACGTGACATAAGACCTCACTCTATTAGTTAATCTAGAATGAATACAAGATACAAGACATGCTTGTTGCTTATAAGAATACAATAAAAGGTTAGAAAGAAATTCTAGATAATCACACCCAATTACTAGAAGGAAGAATGGTTAAAACACCATTGGTCAACTTGCATAGTAAGTAACTTAGATTGACCTACTAATGAACTACAATTAACAAAAACATGATGCCTTCTCCACCTGGCACATCACGTGATTGCTCAAAACATTCCACTGAAATCCAAACACGACCAATGTTGTTTCTCAAAGGTTGCTTACACAACCATCTACCCCAGATTCATGTTACCAAGAATGATAACTAGCCACTCAAGAGCATGCTAGACCAAAATAAATTAATTGTATGTGTGATTCTTCTACGATCCATGATCATATTGTCGAAAACATTAGACAATGAATTCAAAACCAACATGGACCAGTGTGTAAAAACACCTAAGTATCTAGATAGTTATCCCAAACATTGGGAATAACATGATTATTTAATACTCAGGTTACTCTACCTAGAGATGACCAAAGACTGGACATAAAACTCATGGATCAAGGATTATACTGATCTCATCTAGTTCATTGGCACATTTAAGACTCTATGGGACCTCGTAGATCAAAGCATACCGCCTAAGGAAAATAAAAGGATCTTACTATAAAAAAAGTAGCCGACCATTCACTTGGTATGTATAACATGCTAGAAAATGAGCATTACTCATCACTCAAGCCCATAACTAGATCCTAGAAAGCATGACCACCCATCCGATAAAGGGTGTCAATGGAAACTGAAAGTCATATAAGGGAGAATGGCACCAGAACGACAATAAATGTCAGAAATATCATGGTACAAGTAATTAATTTAAGTTATAAGGGAGTTACCTACCACATGATTTCCCCTTATGAAAAAACAAGCATTAACCCAAGAATTTGGTCATGCCTAAAAAAAATTCACTCAGATCAAATCCAATCATCAATACATTGATAAATAAGAAACAACCTATGGACTATGTCTACAGATCTGTTCCAAGTAAACTAAAAGTAAAAGATCATGATACCTAGATGGCGCCTCACTCTTCTGGCTATGCTCGAGCTCTCATCTCTGACCACTCCTTCTTATGGGATTTCTCTATCCCTTCACCGGTGATGGAGTCTCAGCTTTTTCTAGTACAACTCTCTCTCCCTGTCTCTCTTTTCCCTCTCTCTAGGCTCTAGCTTCTCCTCACTTATTCTGTTTAAGGTTTCATCCCCATCTCCTCCCTCTATGTCCTGGTGCATCATCTTTCATCAAGGCTATCTCCTCCACACTCTAACCTTAATCTCCACTAATCATATCCAGATCAGATCTAGAATGAGGTTACTCAAAGGTTTTATGTTTAGAAGACTGGCGGTTGTGGATTTCTCAGTGCCACGTACTTCTTTTTTTCGGGTGATGGCCCCTATTTTTTCTCTCTCTTAATTCCTTCTAGGGTTTCATCCCCCTAGTTTCCTTTAGTCCTGGAATCTATTTTGGTTCCAATATCATTTCTTCATTCATTTTTCATTATGATTTTGACTTGCATTTTTTTCTTTGATGGGGCATTTTGTGGGTGATGGTTTGTCTTTTTTCTTTGAAGGTTGCTCACAATGTCCTGCTGTGGAAGTATCTCCTCACTCCACTCTATAGACTCCAAGAACACCTCCCTCTTCCTGGTCAGTCAGGTTTTATGGTCCATAGAAGGATTTGGGTGTGCGGTGCATTGTGGTGACAGATTACTAGTGGTTCAGGTGAGGATCATCAGTTTTGTGTGGCAATGGTGATGTAAAATGGTAGAGGTGATGGTGCGGCAAGGTAGACTGAGGAGAAAGTGTTGCGACGACTGAGGTTCAGTTTGTTCAGGATCTTTTTTAATGCAGTTTTCCTCGATAGCTCACTGATCTTTGAGGAGCATATTTGTTTGAACGTTTGTTGGAGGGTTCCGATGGATTGGGATGTAGAATGAAGTTTTTTTGCTTGGGGTTGATGGCGAAGGTCTCATCAGTGTGGATGATTTAAGAGGCTCGTTATCTAAGGTTTTATTTGTCCAGTTCCTTCCGGTTGTTGCTCTATCCAAGTTCAAGGTCTTCATGGGGTGGGGATTTTGTTCTCTGGTGACAACAATGTCATGTTGATGGTGGTTTACAGTTGGGATCGACTTAGGTGAGAATGGGTTGCAGGGTGGTTCTTTGACCTTGACTGGATGTTTTTTGAATTTTTAAATTTTAATTTTTGTTATCCGATGTCTTATTGGTCTTCGATATGGGTGGGATTTGCAGGATATGGTGTTTTTTTGTCAGATGGATTTATCTGGTTGATGTTTTACTGGGTTCTCACTTCACCATTAAATGTGTGATTTGAAAAAACAAAAAATATGGATTGTTCATTGAGATCTAAAGCTACCCATTCACAAGGGTTTTTCCAAGGTCTACACTTATAGTTCCATTTCCAAGACCTTTATATTTATTCACATTTAATTTTTAAACATTAAATTATTTAATTAAATTTCAAGTACCATTTTTCAAAACAAAACTCAAGGTATATAATTTTCAACTACCAACCAAGGGAAGAATAATAATGTTTCCCAAAAATTCCTTTTAAACATTTAAATATTCAATTAAATCCCATCATAAAAAGGAAATTTTCGTAATAAATTCGTTTTAATAGTTAAGGAAACATATGAGGGTCCCACTAAGTCAACCTAGGTTCTCAAAATATCCATCCAATAGTAGTTGTTCCTGCAAAAATGTTTTAAACACCCCAACAGGTAATTTCACAATAACCATTCCCCAATGGACCTACTAAGGTAAAATTAAACATTTAATAGTTAACCAATTCATTTAAATTTTTAACTAATTTGCTTTCTCATTTAAAAACCTCACACAAGACATCATGTAATTTCTTCTAACATAGGTTTTCATTTCCCAATGCATGAAGCACCCATACACTTAATGGAGTGATAATTGGATCACATTAATGAAAACAAACTCCATTTAGAATTTTAACATGATCTAAATACATGGTTCAAACATACAGGTGGACACCAACCAACCTATAAATATCCTATAAACTTTACAATTTAGAATTTCAGTCCATTTAATAAAAACCAATTTACCTTTACATTTAAATTTTATCAGCCTTTAAATTTTATTAACAACCTTAAAATGTTATTATCTTATACTCAACAAGGTTTAAATCTATAGGTTCCCCTTTCCCGGTTATAAGGAACCCATAAAACTTATAATAGAAACCCAGTTCCCATTCATTCACAACCCAGATATAACATGCAAAAACATGACATCAAAAGAAGTAAACAAAAAATTCATGGTAAACAAGAAAAATGCATGTAATAATAGGTAGCTAACATAGGATCATGTTATAACACAGAGCATGAAATATCAGCAATCATTCCAAACAAACAACATGGAAAACTATAATGCAACAACATGGCATGAAAATATTATTGGCATGTGAATTTTTATGTTCCCAGTATGATTCAAGGAATGAAACTTCATTTACACATCATTCTATGGAAAAAATGATAGAAATTCCATAAATCATTAAGCATCAAAAAAATAAAATAATCACTCTAGGTGAAATCATAAAAACTTTAACAACTTACAAAATGAACAAAAATTCTTAGCCCTAGCCAATTGGTCATTTCACCTACATGGGGTCATCATTCCCATGCACGAATATTAACAAAACACCGACACATTAATATTCTCATGTCTACCAACCCAAAACTACAAGACCAAAGAATTTTTTTAACTCTAATTCCACATTGTAATGTCCCAACCCAAATGACCATTAACTTGGTATCCAGACTGGGGGATCAGATGGCCTCAGGAGCGTCTTACCATATTCCAGAGGCTGCCAACTACCATTGAGGGTCTATGAAGGTGATAGTGGGGAGAATATACCATCATATAAGAGTTCAAACATATTTCACTAGCATGAATAGAAAAATTAGTAGATAAGTAAAAGATATTAGTATAAGACATATAATAACAATATAATAAAATATTCCAACGCCATGTTATACAACAGATGAATGGATGACCTATTAATGATACATATATGAAAGTAGTAAACCAACCACATGCTTTTCACAATAGAACAATACAAGAATCAAATAACGAACAATGTAAAAAATTCCTGAGGCAATCTCCATGAGTATCATGTGATCCCACTCAGTCCTTTTCTCCTAACTTTAGGTACAAGCATAAAACAACAAGAAAATTCAAAGGACTACATTCCAACAAAAAAATAAAGGTCTACTTCGGTACCTCAGTGTAATGATGGCCCGAGTAGGGTGTGAGATATAAATATCAGTAGGTCGGCACCACTAGTGTCTAGCCCTTTCCAAAAAAATTTAATATAAATTTAACAGTGTTCGCATATGAGGTATTAATGATAGAATTGAATAATTAATTAATGATTTTCCAGGTTCATAGGGGAAATTTGACAATGATAGATGATTTATCCAATGGATGATATGTCTGATCATGTCACCATGTGTAAATATATATATGTGTGATTACTAGGATGAGGGTGTCATCCACTCATCCCATTGTATATATATACATATATGTATGTATGTATAGAGTTTATCCCTAGCACAAGGTAAGAATGCCTCTCATCCAAGGGAGAATATATAAATAGAATGAGGTAAGAATTCCTCTCATCCATATGAGATTATATAAATGGAACAAGGTAATAATGCCTCTCATCCATAGGAGATTATATAAATGGAACACTCTAATAATTCCTCTCATCCAAAGGAGATTATATAAATGGAATGAGGTAATAATGCCTCTCGTCCATAGGATATTATATAAATGGAACAAGGTAAGAATCACTCTCATCCATAATCATTTACAATAGATGGAAATGGGTATGAATTCTTCCTATCCCTAGTCATTTATGTATGTGGCATAGGGTATGAATGCCTCCCATCGATTTTCATTTACAACAGATAGAATGTGGTAAGAATGCCTCCTATCTATAGTCATTTACACTAGATGGAAAGGGGTAAGAATGCCTCCCATCATTTAAAATTTACAACCATTGTCATAATTATGTTACAATGCATAAGGCAATACCTCTTATTAATTTCAAATAGTCGATACAATGTTATACATAAGCAAACATGTTCACTTTTATACTTATGGAAAAACATCTTAACTATATCAATTAAACATCAACAAGTGATCACATTCAATTTCCAAGTGTACTTATGGCATAAAATCTTAATTATTTGTAATGACATGGTGACATGTTCATTTCCAAGAATGAGGCAAAGCCTCTCATGCATGTAAAAATCCATTTATAACTCCCTTTAAACAATTATATTGACGTATGGTGATTTATGATCATAAGGAATACGTATGGGCTAAACCATCCTAGATATGCCAAGTTCACTATCATAATCCTTGCTAACTATATTAACCAAAGGTGAGGTCTTACCATCCTAATACATTTCATTTTATGTTTGAGTACTTAATACATTACAATTGAAAACATGTCATTTGGTTTGAGTCCTCCTACTCAAGTTCTTCATGATCAATTTTTCTAAACATGGAAAAATGATTTAAGGAATTGTCATTTCAATTAGAGGATGTCACCATCTCCCTTGGTTCACTCTAAACAAGTCTACTTAGATGACTTTAAGGAAAGTACACTTATCACGTGTGGGTCTTCCTATACAAGTAATCTCATTCATCTTGCCTCATCATGGAAAATTTGATACACATGTCATAAAGAGAAACCAAAATTTTTTTAAGTAGGCATGGATAAAAGTCTAATCATACTTCATTAATCAGGAACTATGAATCGTGTGATAATCAACTAATTAATGTATTGATAATATTAAAAGGTCATGGAAAGGGAACCTAACTCAAATTGGAACCCCCACTAAGCATACACACTGTCAAAAATATGTAGGGACACTTAGCCTGTATGCACACAACCACATGGCCATGTGCATGTGAAAGGGGATCCTTACATATATTCTTATATTCATATACTCATATCCACATTCCTATGCATGCATTTTTTATAAATATAAATAGGAACACCTAACCCCATACATGTATATTCACTACCATAGATGAATATATTTGTAACGAGGGAACTTACACACACACACACACCGAGAGATATATATATACACACACACATACCTATGCACACAATGGTGAGTTGCCTTAAACTTAGAGACTCAAAACCATAAGACATAGTCCAACACACTACACATAACATACCATGTACTCATAAACACTATAAGACTCTCTAAATATGAGTAAAAAACCAAAAAGGATGTATAAAACTTACCCCAAAATGACGACGGTAGTCTGAAACTACCTAAACCACCTCACTGTCTGTGGTGATTTCAAGAAAATGCAAGAACACGACCCGAGGAAGCCATTACATACCCTATCAAAAATTAGAAATAAATATCCAGCTATCCCATGACCTAGGGTTAGGCCAAACCAAAATAGGGCAATTGGGAGGCTGAAAATCAGACAAGGAAGGAAAGACAATAGAAGGGAGAGCCTACCTCAATGGATCAAGGAAGAATCGTGAAGGAACAAAAGAAGATCAGTGGTCAAAGGAGGCGTCAAGGAGGAGGAGCGAGTATCAAAGGGGAACCACCCATTGGGGTGCTGCGCACTACGGGTCAAGAAATAGAGGGGTGATATAGATTTAGGTTTTACTTTGTATTTTCTATGTTCAATTAATTTAATTTATTAAATAGAATAGTCCACATGGTTCGACCTACTCGGTATGGTAAACAGTGCACCAACCATGCGACACTCTATCTTTAAGACACTCCCCTAGCACGAGATAGGTGCATGGTGTGGGAAAGTTTACATACCCCATGAAAAATTGATTTTCCCCTTAAATAAAGCCATATGGTTACCTGTAGTGGGCCGCACAGTTTTAGAAATACCATACACCCTTTATAGCCGTTCAAAACGTGGTTTTTCCTGGTCTGGTGCTCCCAAAACTCCTCGATCCACTTAGAAAAATTAACGAGCCTTCACCCAAGTCCAAAAAATCAGCTTGAAAGGTTCCAACTCATGGAATTCAATTTCTAATCTCAATGTTAAAAATTACCCATTTAGAAAACAAAAGTGTACAAAAACCTTCTTTTTTTAGTCTAGTTCAAAATGTGGATCGTTACAACCTTCCCACCTTAGAACTTATCATCCTCAAAATGCTTTTAGGAATAATGTAACCCATCACCCAACCTAAAAGGGTTGTGAATCTTCGTTCAAATGGTCACATTGTGTTCCCAAATGACTCAATCATACTTAATAATCCCTTATCAAATGACACTTAAGTCATTTAAAACACAATCCATATATCACTTTCTAAACCGATACACTGAGATGTAACTTACCCAAGGCAGTCCAATTAGAGATGAAATCACATCACTGTATCTTTAAGCAACTGTCCAAAGTTACTTCCCACCTTAGGATTTAATGTTAGGAAACAATTATAACTTTGACTCATCATACTATTAGAATATACTTACAAACATACCTCCAAACATTTTAATGAAACTCATAGCATGTTATCCAAAATGGTTTAAATAGGTCAATCCTCATATACCTCAAAGACCAAGTTGATCTGGTTGTTTATGAAAATCACTTGCCGACACCAACTGAACTCATCTCCACCAGATGACATTCCTAGAAAAGATCCTCCAACAACCGTAATCATTATGCAAGAATGGAAAAGAGTTAAGCCACTATGATAGAAAAATTAAGAAGATTCCTGGATTAGATGGTTGACTTTTTAAAAACTATGTTGTGATACCTTCTCCCAATGAATCTCACTTTTACAACTTACACACACACTGAAGTCCATCCCTATCCTTCAGTGACATTTCATAATAAAAACTGATGGAAACCACACCTCCATCATGAAACACTAAAAGAGAACCACCCAAAAAAGACCAAAAACATTAAAGCATTCAGCGCAGAATAAGACCGACACTCTCTTAGTGAATATAGAATGAAGAAAATATAGGAGACATGCCCACCCCTTTGAAGAATACACTACGAGGTTAGAAATGGATTCCTGTTAATCTCACCCAATTACTAGAAGTAAGAAGCATCAAACCACCATTGGTTGACTTTCATAGGAAGTAACTCGGATTCACCTAGTAACAAACTTCAATTAACCAAAACATGATTCCTTCTCCTCCTACAGAATCACATGATTGCTCAAAAATTTCTCCAGAAATATAACCATGTCCAATGATGTTTCCCAATAGATTAATAGAAATAAAATACACAATAGTCATGCTTCTAAGAAAGATAACTAGCTACTCATGAGCATGCTAGTCGAATATACCTTTACTGAATGTGTGGCGCTCATCTGAGCTATGATCAAAACATGAAAGCATTAGACAAGGAAACCAAAACCAACACATACCGACATGTTAAAACACTCAAGACTTGAGATAGTTCTCTCAAATATTGGGAAAGACTTTATTATTTAATAATTAGGTTAATCTACCTAGAGATGACCTATGACCGCACTTAACAACTCAAGGCTCAAAGATTCAACCGTTCTCATCTGTTTTATTATCACATTTAACACTCGATGGTACCGGGTACATCAATTCATACCTCTTGAGGAAAAGAAAAGGTTTTAATGATCGAAGAAGTATTTGACCATTCCATTGGAATGTATAGCCTTCTGAAAAAAATCATTACCCATTTCTCAAGCCCATAACAAGTTCTAAGAATCATGACCACCTGTCCAAACAAGGGTGTCACTAGAAACTAAAAATCCTACAAGGGACAATGACGCCCGAATGGCACCACACTCCAGAATGATCATGGTATAAACAAATGATTTAGGTTCTATGGGAGATACATACCACATACTAGCAGTTTATGAAGAACAAGTGTCTACCCATGCTTTTGTTCATGAAAAAAAATTCACTCATCTCAAAGCCGATCATCTAGTCTTTTATAAAGAGTAAACAACCTACATAGAACACTTATGGTTCCATTCCTAGGAAAATTAAAGGAAAATATTAAACTACCCATACATGAGGGGTTTTATAAGGTCACCACTTATGGTCCCATTTCTAATTTCTTTATATTTATTCAAATTTAATCATTAAACATTAAAATATTTAATCCAACATCAAGAATCATTTTTCAAAAAAAACTATTGGTACTTGATTTTCAATTAACTCCCCAAGGGAAAAATAGGAATGTTTCAAGAAACATACTTTTAAAAATTTAAGAATTCAATGAAATATAGTCATAAACATGAAATTTATCATAATAAATTCATTTTAACTGGTATTTAAACATACTAGGGTCCAGTTAAACATTTAATAGTTAACCAATTCATTTCAATTTTAAACTAATCTTATTTCTCTATTATAAACATCACACAAGACATAATGCCATTTCATCTAACATTGGTTGTCATTTCCCAATTCATGCAACACCCAGACACTTCATGTATTTAGAATTGGATCCCATTAATTGAAACCAAACACCATTCAAAATTTTTCCATTCACAAAATCCATTGTTCAAACATATGGGTGGCCACAGAGCAACCTGTAAATCAGCCATACAATTTACAATTAGGCAGTTCGTCCCTTTAAATAAAACCATTTTACCTTTTCATTTAAACTTTAATAGCATTTAAATTTTATTACCATCCTCAAAATGTATTTATTTGATACTCAAAATGGTTTGAATATACGAGTTACCCTTTCCCGGTAATAAGGTTCCCATACACATTATAATTGAAACCTAGTTCCCACTCATTCACAACCAAAATATGACAAGGGAAAACATACCATCATAAGTAGTAAACACAAAAGGCATGCTAAGGAAGGTAAAATCATGTAATAATAGGTAGATAACATAGAAGAATGTTATAACACATAGCATGGAATATCCTCAAGCATGTCAAACAAACAACATTGAAAACTATAATGAAACTACATGGAATGGCACTATGTATGGAATGTGAATTTATATGTTCCTATTATGATTCAAGGAATGAAACTTCCATTCCATAACAGGCCAAAGGTGTAACACTACAAATTCTATAAATCATTAAGTTTTGGAAAATAAAATAATCACCATAAGTGAAATCATATCAAATGTAATAACAAACAAAATGAACAATAATTCCCAGCCTTAGAAACTTGGTCATTTCTTATACATGGGGTGATCAGTCCTAAAAATATATATTAACCAAATGTAAAAAAAATTACTAGTCTAATGTCTAACCACCAGAAAATGTAACAAAAAGGAAACATTTTACCCTTGATACCTCTATGTATTGTCCTAGCCCGATTGACCATTAACCCAGTAGCCAGAACGGTGGGTCACATAACCTCAAGCATGTCTCCCTGTACCCAAGAAACTATTGACTAGAAGCTAGGGTCTATTGAGGTGAATATGGGGAGACTATACCCTCATATCAGATTTCAAAAAAATGGTTAATAACAAGAATATTTGAAGCAGTAGATAAGTCAAAAAATAGTATTTTAAGACAGATAATAGTAATATAATAAAAGCGTCCAATTCTAGTTTATACAAAAATTAATGCATGACATGTTAATGATACATATATGAAATAAGTAAAACAAAACCATGCTATTCAAAATAGAAAAATACAAGACGCAAATAAGGAAAAAACTAAAAATTCCAAAGGCAATATCTATGAGCATCCTGAGCTCTAGCTCAGTCCTTTTCTCCTAACTCTATGTATGAGCATACATCAACAAGTAAGTTCCAAGGTCTGCAGTCCTGCAAACAAGAATGGTTTACTAGGAGACCCCAGTGTAATGGCAGCCCAAATAAGTTGTCAGATATATTTCTCAATAGTCCAGCATCACGAGTGTGTATCCCTATCTGGATAGTGTAATATAAATTTAAAAGTGTGCTAGTATGAATTATTAATGGCAAAATTTAATAAATAATTATCACTTATCTAGCTTCCAAAGGGACACCTAACAGTGATATCTGCATCATCCCAAGGCTGGTATGACTGATCAAGTCATCGTGTGTGTGTATATATACATATATATATATAAAAGTTATCACCAGGATTTGGAAAGAACTCTTCTCGCCTAGACATATATATAGAGAGGATATCCTTGGCATGAACTAAGAATGCCTCTCATCTAATGGAGACTATATAAATAGAATAAGGTAATAATACCTCTCGTACATAGAAGATTATATCAATAGAACAAGGTAAGAATGCCTCTCATCTATATGAGATTATATAAATGGAATGAGGTAAGAATGTATCCCATCCATATATGATTATATAAATGAAACAATATAATAATGACACTCGTCCATATGAGATTATATAAATGGAATGAGGTAATAAATCCTCTCATCAATAATCATTTAAAATAGGTGGCATGAGGTATGAATTCTTCCCATCCATAGTCATTTACAATGATGGAAAGGGGAAACAATTCCTCCCATTTATAGCAATTTTCACTAGATGTCAAGTGGTAAGAATTCCTCCCATCCTTTAAAATTGACATCCATTTTCATAATTATAATACAATGAATAAGGTAGTACCTCTTATGCATTTCAAATAGTCGATACCATGTTATACATAGTCAAACACATTCACATGTATTCTTAAGGAAAATCATATTATGTATATTAATTAAACATCAACAAGTGATCACATTGAATTCCCATGTGTATTTAAGTCATAACATCTTATGTATTTATAATGACATGGTTACACATGAATTTTTAAGCATGAGGAAAAGCCACTCATCCATGCCAGAACCCATTTCCAACTCCCTTTAAACAATTATATTGTCATATGGTGATTTATGATCATAATTAATAGGTATGGAAGAAACCATCCTAGATGTTCCAAGTTCACTATCATAATTAGTGCTTACTATGTTAACCCAAGGTGTGGTCTTATCACCCTAATATTCTTCATTTCATGTTTAAATATTTAATACATTATGATGGAAAACATGTTATTTGGTATGGACCCTCCTACTAAAGTTATTCTTGTTCAATTTTCCTAAACATAGAAAATTGATGTAAGGCATAGTCATTTCAATTTGAGGATTCCACCACCTCACTTTGGTCACCCTAAACATGGCCAATTAGATTACTTTAATGAAATTCAACTTATCATGTGTGGGTCTTCCTATACAAGTCAACTAATTCACCTTGCCTAAAGATGGAAAATTTTATACACATGGCATAAAGAAACACCAAGGTTTTTAAGTTTTCATGGATAAAGGTCTAATCATACATTATTAATCAAGAACTAAGAACAGTGTGATAATCTACTAATTAATGCATTCACAGTATTAACAGGGAATATAAAGGGACCCTACCAAAATGTGGAACCAAGTCATCCAATTCGGCCCTTGGGGATTTCAAACTAAAAAAGGTTTCTCCAACACTAAGCATACACACCTTAACATACATGCAAGGACACCTAGCCCCAATGCACACACCAGCATGGTAATGGGCATGTGCAATGAGATCCTTACATATATTCTTATATGCATATACCCATCTTCACTCTCCTACACATGAATTTTCATATATATAAATAGCCCCACCTAGCACTATACACATATATTCATTGCAATGGATGAATATACATGTAATAGGGGAACCTACACACAATATATACAAATATATACATACCTATGAACACATAGGCGAGTCACCTTAGACCTGATTACTCAAAAACACATCACAGAGTTAAATGCACTACACATAACATAATAGGAATGCATAAACACCATAAGACACTCAAACTAGGAGTACAAAACCGAAAATTAGGTATAAAACTTACCCCAAAATGATGTCAGTCATCCAAAACTACTCGAACTCCCTCGGATTCACCGACGGTTGCTAAAACATGAAAGAGCATGACCCGAGGATGCCGTTACATACCCCAAAAAACAAAAGGAGATATCATAATGTAGCTAACCCTTGACATAAGGTTCGACCAAACCAAAATAGGGAAATGGTAAGGCTGAAAATCATACAAGGAAGGGAGGAGAGGAGAGGAGAGGGCCTACCTTGCTGGATCAAGGATGAATCATGAAGGAACATAGGAAGATTAGTTATCGAAGGAGGAATCAAGGATGAGCGATGTGCATCCAAGCGGACCCCTCCTTGGGGTGTTGCGCACTAAGGTTCCAGCAAGGGAGGGGTGAGGGATAGTTAATTTTTATGTTAATTTTGTTTTATTTTAAATTAATTTAATTTATTAAACAGAATAGTTCGAATGGTTTGGAAAATCATGCACCAACCTTGTGACATCCTCAGTTTAAGAAACTATCCTCACACGTGCTAGGCGCATGGTTTGGGAACTGTCCACATCCCATGATAAATACCTCTACCCCTACAAAAAAGTCTAGATAGTTACCTATAGTGGGACACATATTTTCTAAAAAACCAAGAACCCTTTGTAGCATTTAAAAACATGGATTTTCCATGTCTAGTGCTTTTGAATATCTGTGATCATCTTGGAGAAAATAATGAGCTTTCAACAAGGTCTAAAAAGAAAAATTTCAAAGGTTACAACTCTCAGAATTCAATTACTAATCTCAATTTTAAAAACAAACTATTTAGAAAATGAAAAAGTTAAAATACATGGATTTTTATTTCGGCTCAAAATGGGGATCATTATAACATTGTTGTAACAGAAGATGCATAGAATATGGTTTACTTGAATAAAATTCTAGATGTGTTAGTAGAATTTATGAAGAATATGTATTGAACTGTGATAGTAATAGTTTCATACATCTTTGACAGAACCAAATATTTCATTCATAGATGATTCAAATTCAGTTTAATTACCATTTTATCAGAGGATTGATATTGGATAGGTTGATAAAATTATATAAGAATTATTGTAATTATAATTTGGAAGAAATGTTGACGATGCTGATTATGATGGAGATTTTGAGTTAATTCTTTGCCTATGTTGGTATCCACTATTGAATGGAAGATGAGAGGAAGAATATGGGAGAACAATTTGGGGGCACAAAAAGGGAAACAAAAATGTATTTCATCAAATATGAGCTTGAAATTAAAGCTATGAATAGAAAGCACACACTTTATAGTGAAGAAAAGGGGGATATCAGATTAAGTAATTAACCTGTATAAGTGAAGAAAATTACAATATAGAACCAGGATTTAAGTGGGAGATTATTGGAATTGTGTAGCCAAAACCATTTGGACAAAGTTGGGTAAACTTTTAGGGGAACATATTCCACACCATATCACAATGCATACTAATTATAGTATAGATAAATTATGACAATCATAGAACATTGTAGAAGATATGTCTTACTGAAACAACATATATTAGGAAATTTTAGTTTTGCATAATTTGATTCCTATCACTATAGCATCTCATACTTTTAGAGACAGTAGTACTATATCTCCGTGAACATAATCTTCGATCACTATAACATCTTGGACTCGGGTGGCTATAGCATCGCAGCATAGTAAACATACTATATGGTTGGTGGAATAGTGAATCATCTTCTTTATAATATCATTAGATCTAGGGTTTCTATTTGTCTAAACTTCTGATTGAACCCCAAATTTCTACTCCAAATTCTAGTGAATTTTCTACCCTTTTGTGGATATAGGTATAATTTCTCAAACCATGTAAATCATAGTTTCCCATGTTCATCTTATTATTTTTCTCTCATTATTATTTTCTTCATCTAAAAACCATTCTATCCATGGGACTCTCAACATTTTTTCTATAATCCCCATGTTAATCCTATATAGCATAACCTTAATTCTATATTTTTTTATATGGTACATTTGGTAACATTTTAATAAAAAAATCACATACATTTTTTTCTATATGCATAACATCTAAAAAATATACAATGTATAAAAAATTCTAATAAAGTAATTAAAATTAAATTGATATCTCTTTCAAAACTTATTTCATAAGGTTTTTTTAAAATGTTTTACCAAAATCAGTTTCAATATGTTTTACTTTCATATACAGTTGATCACCCATTAGTAGAGACAGTGTTTGGTTTTTTTTCTATATCTCCATCAAATGATGTCATCCAAGATCAGTATTTATGTATTCTGGATAAAAATTTGTGAAGTACTAAAAACATAGTATTCAAGGGAATTTTTAAATAAACATAGTGTATACCTTATTTACAAATAATACACCATATCATTATTTTAATTCTATAACCTAAAATACTTCCACAACCAAGAAATAATTTATTTTCTTATAAGACATCGATCTTAATGTGAACTCTTCACTTCTATGAGAATCTTATAATGACACACCTCTACCCCACAAAAATTTCTTATGTAAGATCAATAGATCCAAATAGGAATTAATATCATTACCAGGTTATTTTAGTCTAGATATTTTAAATGAGGACAAAAAGTATTTTAATATATGCATAACTACATTGAAAAATTATAAATTACCAAAATAACTAGCCATGTACTATGAGTAATACTTTGAGTGACTCATTGTTCTTGTGAAATAATATACAATGAATTGTACTAGCATGTATTTTTTCAGAGATCATACACAATAAATGTATCATTATATTATCTGCATTGTCTCTATAAGAGAGATAATTTTCAACTAGTAGAATATAATTTGGGAGACCAAGTAGTTCTATAAAACTGATGTTGCTCCATCTACTAAAATATTTCAAATTTTATAACATCTATGTAGACAAAAATGTTGAATATTTTGTAAAACTGATATACAATAGTATCTTTTCCCAGTAATTTAACTTCTTCAACAAATTTTGAAAATCACGAAGGTCGTATTCAATTATCATTTTCATTTCCTCAATATGATCTCCATCATCATTTACACTAGTATTCATATCAAATGATCCATAAATGATAGTATCATCCCAATTCGTAATTACATTCATTTACCACATATTTTTTCCAATATTTATAGCTTTTATCTATTCCATGACAAATCAAATCTATATCTTAATCTTCTGGATGAATTCATCATCAATAATAACAATGTAATCATGAATAAAGGATTTGGGAAGGGTAGTATTCATGATCTTTTGCAAGCATGATGAACTCTTTAACTTCCTCCCTATACTTCTTTTTCATACGATTATAATCCATATATTTTTTATTCATATCCATCCTATGTGGTTTAATAATATTAATTTTTTTATGAAAAATAATTAAATATCTAAAAGGTATGAATATAATGTATATATAAATTTATATGTAAACAAAGTATCATAATTTGAGTGTATGAATGCTCTAATTTGGTAAGGTTTATAAATCATGAAAATGATTATGGTCACTACTCTAAATATAATTCTTAATTTCCTCAAAATATTACTTCTTACATTTTCAACACCCTTTTACTCTTTCACAAGGTTTGTCATTATTCAAAACCCATTGTTTAGATAATCATTTTCATATAAAAAGAACCGTTTTTAATTGAAACATAAATATTTTTCAATGAATAAAAATATATTAATTTTTAATCTTTTATTATTTTAATTTACAAAAAAAATCAATTATAAACCTCATTGAGGGACAAATCAAGACAACTATTTGGAATTATTTATTAAAAAATATTTTGAATAACCAAACCCATTATAAATCATAATAATAATATGTATATAGATATATGTGTGTGTATCCTCTAGGTAACATTTTAGTAATATAGTATTTTCACACACTAATACCATATGAATAAATAAAAATTAATGGAAAGTATAATAAATATATAAGATGAAATCATATGGGAATCCAAAAACTTAATTTCCATGCACACGTGGTTATTAGAATACAACTAACATATATCGATCCTTATGGAATCTACATAAACAAGAAATCAGAATGAATAGACCCATTCAAATAATACACAAATGTTCCAAACCCAAAGCCACATATATGCCAAATATATATATTTATAAAGATATATATGATAGTATATATATATATATATATAATTTTATATTTATTATGTTCATGTGTGTGCCCACTTATATTATTTACATGTATATAGTATCATGGAATTGAATGAAAATATAAATAAATTATATATCTATGATTTCATTATGGGAATTTTTTCATGTTAATTTTCAATAAAAAAAATTATAATCATAATTTTATTATTATTTCTGTATAAAATTTTCCATGGTTATTTATAAAAATTCCTATGGAATTCTAAAAATAATATATTAAGATCCATTCGGAAACAAGTAAAACATTTAAAACACAATAATTGAGTATAAAAACACTTTGGAAATTGAAATTAGTGGTTCTATGGAACATGAGAAAGACACTACGGTACCCATAGTCCAAGTTTAATGGGGGTTGTATTGTACACATGGAAACAAGGTCTAAAACGAGTAAAATAATACAATATCAACTAAAAATGTAAAGACCCTGAACCCAATATCCTATAGTCATTAGGTACATTATTAAAATGATATAATATGCAATGAGTAAAATCCTTAAGAAACAAATAATTTAGTAGTTTTGTTAAACTAGACACATACGTTAATTTCACATACATTTGAAAACATCAAATACACAATGTGTTTTTTAGAATTCAACTATTCTTCATAGTATATCTATGCATATCAGTCAAAAAAACACTTCCTAATGTCCAGAGGAAAAAACATAAGAAATTGCTGAGCTTAGATGCCCAGTTAGGGTAAGAAAATAATGAAAGCTATCATAAATAAATATGTATAATCAGTATTGTAAGGTAAATAACTAAAACAGATTCCATTTAATCAATAAAATGAGTTTAATTTCGTAGAAATAAATGATGATAAAATAAAGACATATATATAATCTTGTGACTATAAAAATTATCCATTGATATTTTACATTATATAACTATCACATGGACATCAATAACATATATCATAATGAGTGCTTGCATAACATTGGACATCTAAAACTATCAATACATTTCATAAGAAAGTTTAAATCTTTGTGTAGAAACTAATCTAATTTGGAAAACTAATTTATCTCATGAGACCTATTGATTCATCAAGGGGCTATCTATAACAGTTCCCCATCTGTCAGTTACTATGTCCTTTTCATTTATAATATGAATGTAGTGTAACATAATCAACATTAAAATTCATTTTGAAAATCTAATATATGAAATTTCAATACTTACCTTAATCAAATAAACATAATCATAAACAATCTAGAATAATATGTTTTATGGTAATAAAATATTATATCCTTAGTCAAACTGATCATAAACCATCTAGATAAAGAATGAGGATGATATGAATACAACATATCTCCAGGGGATTATAAGTACAACAAAGAGCTGATGGCATTGATGAATATAAATATAATAAATTTTTTATTAAAACATTCTTGAGTAAATTATACTTTTCAATTTGAAAATCACATTTTAAAATAAAACGTTCAAAAAAAGTTGAAAATAATTTTCTTTGAAAATGAACATTAAAAACTTGTAAAATAAGCTTTAAAACACTAAGATTTTGTGATGACATAAAATTCCATTCATGTTACACAAATTAAGATATAGATTCTTTTCACATTTTCAATAAAAGCCAAATTAGACTTGTTTTGAAAACTAAATAAAGATTCCTTTCAAAATAATTCGTAATAACTAAAAATAGGTAAAAATTTCATTATTAATTGTTTTCTAAAAGGCTAAATACATTTTTGAAAACATTTTTAGAAAAAATTGATTTTATGGAAAATGGATTTTCAACTGAAGAGAGAAGTAAAGTTAAAGTTTCTTAAAAAACATTTCTCTATCATTTAAGTACCAAAAAGTATAAAAATGGAACAATTTATGGAAAAAAATTATTAATAAACATAAAAGAATATAAATTATTTATTTTAAGATATAAATATCAATTAATTCTCTCATTGAATATTTATACAAAAAACAGTCTCGAATAATTATGATATTTTAAAATAAACCCATTCCAAGTTAGTAACTTCTGAATCATACGCCTCATAAAATAAATTACATAAAATGGAAATTTAAACACAATTAAGATAAATATATTCATTATATAATATAAAATGGAAGTATATACAAAAAAATACATGGTGAATATGACATATTTCTCATGAAAGTAAAAGTGAGATGGGAAAACCCATACATTGGGTTGGAATTCCTTTATATGTGTCCAAAAATACTATATAATAACTATAGGTTTATTATAAATCTATTAGAGAATCATAATCATATATTTCATTCCATATATGATTTAATTATATTCTTTTATCACCTATTAATTAATAATTTTTTGATAAAATCACTGTTTCGTGTGATAATTGCTTCATTTATCATATATGTATTAGTTTGGTAGTTTTGGTCATTTTAATTTTATTGAAACTAAATAATATTTTTTTTAATAATTATATAAATATCACATATATTCATTATATATGTACTTATATTAATTTATTAAAGTTATATATAGAGAGTGGATTTCACTACTCATGGAGATGGTGGATCGTATGTACGCATGAATATTGTTTCCATTTCTTCTAGATGGATGGAATGAAAGGAAAAGAAATATTAATTCACCTTTAAAAATTCATTATTATGTCATATATAAAATATATATTAATAAAATTAATCCTTATTACCATCAATGAAAAACTAAAATGAAAAACATTTTACATCTCTAGGTGGAAGCGGTAGTCCACACATATGCACAAGAGACATTATTGTTTTCCAAAAAATTGGAATGTAATAAGTTATATATGATATTATATTTCCATAATATGGTTATATAATAAATATGACATATAAATTTATCCTAACTACCTTTTATTTAAAGTGTAAGTGAAAAACGAATCACATCACTTTGCGAGGCGAGAGTCCACTGTATACACAAGTGACAATATCGTATCCCCTCATAGAATCCTAACTAAGAAGTTATATGTGATATGATAATTCCATAATTATAATAATTTAATAAAAATCATATACATATGTGAAATGCATCAATATATCCATCCTTAAAAGGCGGTGATATAGAACAAGTTACATCTGTTTACGAGGCAGTAGTATGTCGTACACATGATGAAAGGTTTCCTTTCCCATTTGCTGGAAATAGAGAGGCATATCAGTTATTAAATTAATATATTAACAAATAATTATCTATTAGGTACAATTTTTTCATCATATTATCATATATTAATAAGGTTTTGAGGAGGTGTAAGAATAAATACAATAAATATGAACGTCTATGAATTTTACCTCTTCTTTGGAGAGCCTCATTAGGATTATACCTAATGCACCATAGGAAGTATTAATAATAAAAATAAGTTATCTAGGATGTTTATAGGGATGTAGGTAATGGATTTGAGTTGTTTTTGGGTGAATGAAAGGGTTTTTAAGTGTTAAGAGGAGAGGATAGGGGGTGACATTTATATATTGGGGAGAGGACACACATGGGATTTTTGAAATGATATAGTTATACCAACATTTTTAGCATGAAAAAAGAATTAAAATTGTTAATTATATAACTATATATGTTATGTGTTCTAAATAAGTCCATCTAGTAGGTTATGGATAAGTTTTAGGTCATTCAGAACAGTTATCTTCTATGTTTAACCATAGGTAAACCAATATTTACCCTAACTACAATAATTAATTATTAATATTTTCACTATTAATTAGGGTAAAAATTTAATTTTAACTTATTATATAATATAAATTATGATTTTTAAAAACATTTAATCCACTTTTTCAAATTAAATTTATATAATCGTCATAATTTAGTTTAATATTAAACCCACAGGCCCATTGAAAAATTGGGGTTTCGGAAAAAAAACATTCAAAATATTAGAATATTTTCATATAAAAATTCTATATTAAATTATTTACAATGAATTAAATTATTTAGTTTTCAATATAATGGAACTAGTTTCTCATTAAAACTAACTGAAAATATAATTTAACTTTGTAAATTATTTAAACTAAAAGAAAATTTTCATTAAAATCAGTATTTTTCTCTATTCATCAAAAAATTAATATTTTGGGTTATATTAAGTGAATTAATATATAATAAATCATGAATTAATGTTTAATAAATACAAGTTTTGTCATAGTTTGTATCAAAGAAATTTTTGGTTATTTTTTGGGAATAGGACTAGAAAACATTAAAGAATTATTTAGTGATAACACTATATATAAGAAGACATCCATAAATTTTGGAAGAGTATATAGTAAGTGGTTTCTTATAAAATAAATCCATGTCTCAATACTATAATTCGATGTGGCTCAAAGTAGATGTACCTAATGTTAATAACAAAAGACAATATATTGAGATAGAATCGATTGGGAACTGGGGCCCAGTAGTGGGCCTTACTGCACACCTGGTTTGAGACTCCTTAAGGATATGCTTTGCTAAATTCACAAGATCATTATGAACCATTATTAAGGGAACAAAAATGACCATAAGAATTTAATTTAGAAAATATATTATGTATAACATAGATTAAATCATATAAATCCATATGTTAATGGATAAATGTAAATTATAAGTTATCTCTTTAGTGTAATTGGACCCCCATTTTTGTGTTTAATAGTTCTAAAGTACACATACCAAATTTGGTATTTATTCTATCCAATCAGAAGAAACTAAAGGAATCAAACAATCAATGTGAAGGGAAATATGATGACTTCACAAATGATATAATCAACCCATTAAGAGTATGAATCACGAAATTTGCAATGATACTCTCATAGTTGACTGAGGTTATGAATAGAAACCTAAATATCAATGAATTCCCAAACTCCCTTATGAAAGAAAAATATGAAATTGTGACCTTTATGTAATAAAGGAAACTGAATATCATTGGGTCATCTGATCACTTAATTGTAGAATAGTAGATAAAATCCATTGAAAAGATCTTATCCATCATATAATGGTCTATTCCTGAGAATATTATATATGTTGTTTTTCATACAGAGGGATAAGCTTATTAGTGGTGGAAATTGATCCAAAATTCAAAGAATAAAGAAGATATTAAAGTAATGGGGTGGAACAAATTCTGAAAAATGTTTTTCGATAAATATTTTCTGTTCACGCACAAACATAAAATAAAAAGTGTTTTCCACGCTCTCTTGAAAAAAAAAATTGATCCATTGAGGCATATAAGGAAAATTTCCTAAGGCTTACATAATACACCTCTTTCTTTTTTTATCCCCAAAATTAAATGATTAATGCTTCATTGGTGGTCTAAAAAATATTATATGAAAATCCATGCCAATTCAAGACTTTGATAGCTATGAGGAAATTTTCTGATACACCCTCAATGTCAAAATGCAGATTCGTGAATATTAATGGTCTCATGTATATAAGAAGTGAGAAGTAGATTTTAATTCAATTAATGTGATGGGTAAAAATTACATTGGTAAAAAATTTCAACATAACACTTGTCAAAAGTGTGGAAAGGAGTACCCCATAAATTTCATAATGGTGATGAGGAAATTTTTTTCATGTGGAAATGAAGGGAACCTAGCCAGATATTTTTGATTAGAGAAACACACCAATTTATTGGAAGAGTGAAATTATCCACTCAACAAACAACCTATTTAATGATGTTTTAACTAAAATGAACAAGGAAAATATGTGAAAAACTTCCCTAAGATACGAGTTAGAGACAATCAATGCCATCAATATCCAACTCAGTAAGGGTGAGAGAATTGCATCAAAACCACTAAGTTTGATCCTGATAATGAGGAGGTGAAAGGTATGATAGTTTTTCATTAAATAGTATAGAGCATAATTTTTTTCTATTTCTAAAATTTCTTTTATATTAACCAATTTAAGTAGAACTATTCAAAGGCCACCACAAATAATAGAAGTAGATTTGTCGGTGAAATCAAAAAATGTTGAAACTATTTCATATTAAGTATCTAATTCCCACTATCCAAATTTTTGGGTTGGACATCAATGTGAACCATGTGATACTCTCTTTAGTGTAATTTTACAAAATTATGGCTATGGATTGGATTCAATTATATATATCCAATATAAATTTCCATGATAAGGAAATCATTATCTATTTCACAAATCTTTCTCTGATTTTATTCAAGTATAAGGAGGAGGATGATTCTTTTTGAGAAACAAAAAATGAAGCATTGATATTAATTCCCTAAAATAAATCACATTTAAATAAAATGATTTAGTGTAAGGAAAATATCACCCTTGAAGACATGACCATGTGAGAGAATTCACTAAAGTGTTTTCTGAGGAATTTCTTGGTCTTTCTCCAAGATAATAGGTTATAATTTTCAATTGATATGATATTAGGGGATTTAAAAATTTCTAAAACCCAATATAGAATGAATGTTGTTGAACTTTAGGATATGAGGAAACAACTATAGGAGTGTCTAAATAAAGGGTTAATAGACACAAGTTCTTCATAATGGGGTGCACTAGTCATATTCATCAAGAAAAAGGACAGTTTGATGCGCCTTTCCCTAAATTATCATGAGATCAAAAATATCATGATAATTATCAAGTATCATCTACTATATATTTATGGCTTGGTCAATATTATATATAGATCCCAATACTTCTCTATGTTGGACCTTCGATTGGGGTATCATAATGTAAGGGTGAATAAGGAAGATATCCCCAAGACTACTTTTTGTACATGTAATGGCACTATGTGTTCATAGTAATGCCATTCAGACTCTCTAATTCTCAATGAATATTTATGGAATTAATTAAAATAGTATTTAGTGATTACCTCAACAAATTTTTGGAAGTATTTATAGATGATATTTTGATATACTGCAAAATTAAGTAAGAGCAAGATGGGCATTTGAGCACTATGGTAAAGACCTTATTAAAGGATAAGATTTTTGCAATGTAAAAAAATGTGTGTTCTGGTTGAAGAAACTCTAATTATTGGGGAATAATGTAGCAATTAATGGGATATATTTGGGACTGTAAAAGATAGAAGAAATTGAAATATAGCTAAGGAAAACATCTGTCATAGATATCAATAGTTTCCTTGTACTTGGTGGGTATTGTCGATGATTTGAAAGAAATTTCTCACGATTATGAAACCCTTTAAATAAGAAAACTTGAAAGGAAGTCATTATTTTATTTTATAAAAAATGTTATAAAATCTTCAAAGAGTTAAAAAATTGGATTATCACTGCACCTATATTTATACTACCCAAATGTGGGGAAATGTTTATGGAATACATCGATGATTTGTAGAAAGGATTGAGTTATGTACTAATTGATAATGAAAATTTGATTTTCTATTCCTTAATAAAATTGAAATTTAACGAACAGAACAACCCAATTCATGATCTAGAGTTCACCACAATAATCATCGCATTGAAAATATGACATCAATATCTATTTGGGGAGAAGTTTGGAATATATATGGATCATAAGAGCCTCAAATATATATTAACACACAAAAGAGATGAATATGTTCCATCAGAGATGGTTAGAGGTGATTAATGACATTTACTGCTCAATCCACTGCTGTCATGAGAAGGAAATAAAGTGGAAGACACTCTATGTATAAATGATCCAAAAATTTCCCCATTGATTAAAATTGATAAGGATCCAAACTTAATATAAATTAAAAGGATAGACATGGGGATCAAAAAAGAAGAAATGTCATCAATCCTTTCACAAATTATTGGTCAACCATACCTTCTTGAGAAGATAAAGGATGCTCAAAGCTATGATGTGAAAATTCAAAAGAAGGTGAAATCTATAAGAAAAGGGAAATCCTCAGTGTTAAAAATTAATGATGAAGGAGTTCTAAGACTTGGATCATGACTATGTAAACCATCAAATCCTTAGTTAAGTAGGGATATATTGAAAGATTCACATACAACAACCTTCATTATCCATACAGGGAGCACAAATATGCCTAAAGATCTCTAAGAGCACAATTGGAGGAACAATATAAAGAAGGATATCATAGAATAAACATCTATGTGTATTTTATGTTAGGAAGTGAAGGCTGAAAGGAAAAAAGAAAATGGCTGATAAAACTATTACCCATATCTATATGGAAATGGGAAAAAATAACCATCGATTTTCTCATTGTTCTTATGAATACATCAAGAGGAAACAATTATATATGTGTTGTGGTTAATCTTATTTAAAAGGATACCCACTTCATTTATATTTGAGAAAAATTATCACTCGATCCACAAGAAAGGATATAAATTGGGGAAGTGGTGAGGCTCCATGGAATGCCACTATTTATTATATATGATTGAGACCAAAGAATTAACTCTATGGTTGGTAAGAGTCTCTAAAAATGCTCTAAATCTTGAGTTGAACTTTAGAATGACTTATCACCCTCAAAATGAATTCCAATATGATAAAACTATCCATACACTTATGGACATGTAGAGATAATTCTCAATGGGATTCAAAGTAGGATGGGATAAATATCTTACTCTGGTTAAGTTCTCATATAATAATAATTTCTACTCAAGAATCCAAATGCCCCTATTTATCCCTTTATGGGAAGAGGTGAAAAAACCTGCATGCTGGGATAATGTTAGTGAATTCAAACAACTGGGTCTAGATACAGATGATTAAATGGTGGAAAGGGTCAAGGCCATTTATCATAACGACATGGGTGCTCATAGTTGATAAAAGAGCTATGACGACAATCATTGATGAGACCTTGAGGTTGAGGTTAGAGATAAGGTATTCTTTCATATATCTCTATGTAAAAAGTCGTTAGATTTGGGAATAAGGGAAACCTTAACCCAAGATACATTTTTCCCTTTGAGATCATTGATCACATAAAAGTGGTGGCATATCAACTAGCACTCCCACCTAACCTATCTCAGTTACACGAAGTCTTCCAATTATTCACCTTGAGGAAGTACATTCTATACTCCTAAAATTTACTAACTCTAGAGGTGGTAACTTTTGATGATGATCTTTTATATGATGAGTATCCAGTGAAGATCCTATATCATAAAGACAAAGTTATATGAAATAAGACAATGTACTTAGTCAAAATGATATCGACAATCCAAAATTTTGAATAAGATACATAGGGAATGAAGGAGTTGATGAAACCAAATTACCCTCATCTGTTTTATTGTGTGAAATATTAAATTAAAGGGTGAGATTTATCAATGGTGATATTATAACAACCTGAAATATTATAAATAATATTCCCTTTAGGATTTAATTAAATCCATTCTTAGGGTTATCGAAAATACATGCTCTCCATTGGTCTTATTATATCCTATCGGATTTAAAATAACATTATGTATCATAACCATTGATAATATATCTTTTTAATAGTGATCATATGATTATAATAAATATAGGTTTATGATAAATCCAACACACCTGGAAAAAAGAAACAATTACCTCAACCAATAGGATTATACCCAATAAATCCCATTAACCATAGTTTCCAAGAGAGATAAAATCAATAATATTTTCCATTATCCAAGCCAAATAAAATATCCAATAACTGAATCCTGAGATAAACCATTTATGGGAGAAGTTCATATTCCTTAAAATCACATCCCAAACCATGTACGATGCACCACCCCATGAAAATTTCATCATTTCACCAATTACACTCAGCAAGTTTTATAATGTAAAAAAGGGATATGTATCAATACCCTAATAATTTTAGTACTTATATTTTATTTTTTTTATAATAATAATTACTTCTTATTTTTATTACATTGATTTTTTTTATTTTCATATGATAAAACAAAAAATGTATTTTTGTGTATTATGAAATTTCAATTAAGACATTCCTTTTGATGAATTCATGAATTTTAAAAATAAATGATAAGTTATCAAAATAATAAAACTAAATAATTTTTATTAAATTTAAATTATAAAATAAATTTTATGACATCAAATTTAATTTTTATAAGTGTACGAAAACTGTTTTTATCAAAAACCCAAAATTTTACAATAAATGTTGATTGTTGTTTTAAAAGTAAAGATTATTATATTTATAATTTTTTTTTATCAAATAAATGTTTTGTTTTTAATCAACATGTCAAAATTATTCTATAGTTAATTTTTCATAATTTTTTGAGAGAGTGAAATTTTCGGGTAAAAATTATATTCAATATAAATACATTATGTGTATAATGACATTATAATGACCACGAAGTGTTATTATAAATTCTATGAAGGGTATACATGACCAAATATTTATTTCCCCTTTAATATAATGTCAATTTTATATTATTTAATTTATTTTAGAAACCCATTATGAATCCTCAAATACCTACATTATATTTTATGGTATTAAAATCAAATCTTTATAAAAATGACTCACTTCAACATCACTAAGAGTAATATTTTATTATTTTCAGACCTTTTACTCATAGAATAATTAAAAATAACCATCTATGGTGGAAATCACAGGGAAAAAACATGGGAAGGTTTGTGGTTTTGATTATTCTATTATATAGATCCATAAACCTATGTTTAATAAATAATAAAGAACTCCCCTATCTTTTCCTATATAAACCCACTGAAACTCCCATTACTCTTTAATCAATAAATTTTTATAAAATCTTTAGTATTATCTCACCACTACAGAGTTATCCCAATGTTCTCACATTCTATCAAGAAGATCCACCCATGTTTTTCGAATCACCCTCTTTTGACAAGTGATCCTATCCTTGGCCTCTTTATTCAGGCATATTCTTCTTTTTATGCCTCTTATTTCTAATTCCTAAGGTAGGTATATGATTTTACACAAAAATATTTCTTTAAAAATGATTTAAAAATTATTATAGACCTCTTTTAATATAACTAATTCTTTATATGAATCTTTATATACTGCCTTTATGCTGATGAAATTTTACTTTTACTTTTCTATGCCAAAATTTTGTGTTGTAAGTACCAATGATATTTCCACACAAGGGTATTAACCTAGCAAGTCCCATACTTCTTTTATTGGATAAATCTATGTATTTATTTCATACATCTTGATCATGTAATTAAATCTTATGGAATATGTACTTATGTTATATGATATATGTGGAACACTTATGAATGTACATGATATGATTATGATGGGTGCACCATGATAGCGAACCATTTCATTTGTTAATGTATTAGTCTCATGAGATGACATATATGTTTATTAGGAGGTTATCATAAGAACACTATGTTATGATGTCTTGGTGTTTAACCTTTACTTTGGTTTATGATGTCTTGATTAATGTTTTTTCTACATTCCCATGTCTCCATTATGTTGTCATGCTATATAATGCCTCATTATTCATGTTTGTGAACTCACTCCATCTATTCCCCGTTGAAAATCCTATAGCATCACATCTAATAAATTCATAATGTTATTATTTTTTCATTTCCTTATTGGTATTTATAGCTCACCCGATTCATATGTACGTCCCAAGTTTATCCCATACATTTTTAAGAATAATGGAAAATTATGAGAATGTTATGGAAGTATTCAATAAGTTCAATGTACAACATGATTTTAAGTTGTTATTTAATGTTCCTAATTTTCCTAAGAAACTGTAATAAATATTATTTTGGGTTGTATTATATGTATTAAAATGTAATAAAACATGAATTAATTTGTAATAAAGACAAGGGTTATCATATTTCTCCCTTTTTCTCTAACCCTAGTGGCCATGGTTACTAAACCTCCTGTCTGGGGTCGTATATAATGATGGGGTTTTTTTATCTAGTAATTATGAAGTTACTATCATGAAATAATCTTCTATTACTCATCTAAGGTGACTTGATACTATTTAGTGAGTTATGTATGCCTATACCCTTCCTTTTATTTCAATGTTTCCTAGGTGCTTGGATATTTGATACTCATTTTCTATGTTAAGAAAATATAATGTTAATTATATATGTTTGTTTTATCAATGACCTCAATTGAGTTAAATTTCTCAATAATAATGAATTTAATAATTCATGTTTAAATTATATATATATATATATTTATACCTACTACATGTTTAAACAAATTACAAAGAGGGGTTTCTTTAAAATAAATAACTTATGCATGATGTTTTGAACTAGACATGATATATAATGCTGGGATTTCCATGGTTCATAAAATTAACCTATTTTTAATGGATTTATTTGTTTATAGAACCATATTAGTGGAATTATTTATTTATTTTGATTATTATTCTATTTCAATTAAGTGTTCATTTTATTTTATTTTATTTTCAAAATTCATATCAATGATGTTACACATCATTATTTAGCTTCAAGATGTCATTTATGATTTCAAATACATTTATAAATATAATATATTCTTTTTCATGATATTTATGATATTTTAATTGTTTAATATAACATAATATTAAATACCCCAATATTTTACAATATATTTATTTTAGACAAATGTTAATCTCTTCGATAGCTTATGGTACACACAACCTTGAGTCTAAATAAACTGTGATATATTATACTGTTATTACCAAGACATTAAATTGGTGGGTATGAATATGTCAAACTAAATTTTCAAAATCATATATTTTACACATGTATAAATATATTCATTTATTAACAATTTATTAAAAATAATTATTAAAATCATTTGAAAAATAATTTTTTTTATTCAAAACTCTATTTTTTCTAAAAGGGGTTCAATTGTGATTTGTGAACTTATTTAAAAATTACTATTTTTTAACTTTTAGAAAATATATTTGACAAAAAATATCATTTTTTAAATCAACATGTCAAAATTATCATAGGGTGAATTTTTGATAATTTTTTGAAAAGATTAATTTTTTAATTAATATTGAAAATAGTGATTTAAATTGAAAACTTCCTTTGCATTTAAAGAAATTAAAGGGAAAAATTTAATTTCAAACTTGTTTTAAAATTAAAATTATTTTAATTATATTATTATTATTTCATTTTATTCAATTATATGTTGAAATTGGATATAAAATCAATTTATAAATATGAAAACATTTCAATGTAAACTCGCATTTTCATTGCTCTTGGTGGTTTAATTTCAAATTTAATTCTTCTAATTTTGAGAATTGAATTTATAAAAATTTATTCTATGTTTTTAATTCGAATAATTATTATTATATAATAATTATAACTTATTTTTTTGTGGTAATTTGTAACACCCCAACCCCAGTTACCCAGAGTCAGTGTATTATTACATAACATTGGCATGATACAAGGAAATCATGTCCCTAAAGACCGATCAGTTTCATATCCCTATAAATACTAGATATATTCATAAGTTATACATTACATTAAAAAATGAAAAACAACAACAAAATTGTTTCCATAGACCAAACTCATATCCCCTCATATTACCCCTGCAGGTTAGTCATAAAATACTTCTTCGCATCTTGGGAAAAATAAAACATAGAAAGCGGTGAGATCAGATGCTCAGTAAAGATAACAATGTAGCAGAAACTTTCATAAATAATAATAAAAATTTAAGGAAATATATAAGACTAAAACCAAAGCCTTTTAAACTATAACTTATTCATAATATGGCAAATATAAAATCAAATAATTCAATATACTTATTCACATGTAAATTATACTAGTAGAATAATCACATGAAATATCAATAGCCACTTTTATAATGATGGAATGAATAATTCTAGACTTTATAACCCCATAGTCAAGGCCTTGTTCCAAGATTACAAATAATATTTTTTTAAGGCCTTTTTCCAAGACACTAGTTTGTCTCATGAGACCTACTGATGCATCGAGGAGCTATAGCGGGATCCACCTGTCACATACTTAGTCTAGTGTATTCCTAATATGAAATGGTTTAAACATAATGTAAACATTCATATTAAAACTAGCATACATAATTTCAATACTTTATCCATAAACCATGAATGGTATAAAATAGCAGGCCCACTTTCATACATATCACAAAACCTTCAATACAATATTGAAGATTTGTATCATAATAATTCAACTTCAAACAAGCTTAAAATCCATCAAAGGATACTGACATAGATGAAATCAAAACTATTTGAGAGAAATATCTCTTTCCTTTTTTGAAATACTTTAAAAGTCACCTAATTATAAAAGAAAAGATTTATTTTGAAAATATTCTTATAATCATGTAAGGGAAGCTTCGATGATGTTATACTGGCGGAAAACAACCTCACCTTCCATATATGTTAAAACAAGACATTCTTGCCTTAATTTTGTCAAAAAGGTCATAAAGTACCTTGTTTAGAAAACGACAGAAAGATTCCCTTAAAAACAAATAAGGTCAAATAAGGGTATAATTAACTTTAACCCATTGTCTAGTAAATAGTAAAAATGTTTTGAAATACATTTTTAAGAAACATAGATGTGGATGATAAAGAGGTCCCAGTAGATAATTCTGTATAAACAACCTCAGATAATGAAGAGATTGTTAAATTAACCCTTACCTTGTACTTTTCCCTGGTCAAGGGTTTTTTAACCTCCTGAATAATACTTAAATCATTTTTATTAAATTATACAAGAACCATATACATAAATATGATATCATATATGATCTTCTAATATTTCTTTGTTAAAAATATTTTAGTATTATCGTTGTTTCGGGTGTTAACTTATTTGTTTCCCTTTATATTATTTGTTATGTGAGTCATATTTATTATGGATGGGATGTAACTTATTCATATCCAGAATTATATCAAGTCTTTAAACATTATTTTTAATCATCAAATGAAAATTATTCTTGAATGGATATTATGGTGAATGAATCTCATTGCGTTCGTAGAGACGGTAATCCGTATGTACGCACATGTGACAATATCATTCTTTTGATATTAAAATAATATATAATTGGATGGTATATCAAATATAAAGAATAATTATCATGTTATATTTAATATTTACATCAATTATACATCATTATTATACCAATCCAAATAATAATGTATTGAATAACAACTACACCACGACGTGGAGACGGTAAGCCCTACGTACGCAAATATGGTGACATGTCATTGAAAGGATGGATAAAATAATGAATATGGTTGTACCATATTTATAATAACATCATAGTATATATAATACACTAGAGTTATTATTTTATAATGGAAACAACAAAGAAAGAGGAAGTGTAAGAAGAAAGGAATGTGAAATAGGTGATGAAATATTTACCTCTTCTTCAGGTTCTTCCATTTGATTTGATAAAAAGAGCTCTTTAGGTTGGCTTTATGACTAATGTAATGACTCTAGGATGAAGGGAGGATATTTTATAGGATATTTGGGCAGCATTTTTCTGAGACAAATGCCTTTGAAGGTGTTAATTTGAGAGAAGGGGAAGTGACCTTTTATAAGAGGGGTGAGGGGAACCTTAGGAAAAGATTGAAATGTTATTTTATAATAAATTAATTTTAGGTTTCTAATGACTCAAAAATGATTTATTTCTACGATAAGGTGGGTAATATGTCTAAAACCACTCATGAAAAAGGTTTTATATAGGTTTGGGTCCTTATATTAACCTTATCTTCTAGATTTAACTCTTAGTTAATTAGTTTGACATTTACCATGTCTCTTTGTATTTTGATATTATATGGTTAATAAACTTACTATAAACTTATAAAAGAACCTCAAGTGGTTCATTAATGACATATATAATATTATTTAATACCGTTGTCCTAACCTTATATTTTTAGAAAAAAATATCAATTAATAATATAATATTTGTTTTAAAAACTCTTTTTTGTAAATTTTTTCACAATTTGCTATTTTGTTTTTGTTAAATTCCTAACAGCATTATTACTTCGAAAAAAATAATTTAATCCATCCTAAAATGTTTAATTAACTTTTAAAATTCATTTATGGCACCAAAACATTCAAAATATATTTATTTTTACATCTATAATACCATTTACTTGATTCTTTAATTAATAAGGAAAATATGCATCATCATTATATCATAAATAAATTTAATTATTCAGGGTATTGAAATTATAAATAAAATAAAATTGTGTAGGAAATATTATTATCTTTCTAATGAATATTTATAGTCAAATATATAACATATTTAACCCTATGTAAAATTTCTTTTACTAAAAAATATATGCTTATGTCATTTTTGTATTTACTTTAACATAATTAATATAAAGTGTCATTATCACTTACAAGTGGCTCTACGGGGTCCCAAAATATACCCAAGGATTCCCATGGTCATAAATGTATCATCCAATAGGGTTATAACATGTGTTAGGGTAATTTAATATTATTATAATATTATTTGTTTACTCTTATTTACCGTATTTACCCTTTAACCATGGTAAATAAAATATTTACCGAAATAATTATTCAAAATGTATAAAAATAAAATTCATATATATACACAATTTGGACCTCATGATTCTAAATACGGAATCCATTTTTCTAAATTCAAAACACATAAGTGGCATAAAATAATTTAAAATTAATTCCCATTGTAAAAAAAGAGTGTTTTTAAGAAATAATAACTATCATAAGATTGAAACTTGCTTATGTCCAGTTTAAATGTGAAATTACATCCAATGTAAAAATTTGGATTAAATGGTAAAAATATAATCTATTTATACTTAAAAACCACTCCATAGAATAATTTATCACTATAAATTATTGTGATTAAAAAAGTTGTTTTTAGTTAAAATTTAGTATTTTTCACTTTTCATCCAAAACTGAATGTTTTCAGAAAAATACCAAAAATTCACCCTAAGATAATTTCAATATCTCAAACCCAAAAATGAAGACCATTTTGAAAGATAAAATTGTTAAAATTTCAAAAGGTGAGTATTACTATTCTTAATGGCTAGTTTGATTGGTCTCAATGTGTTCGAATCTCGAAGTTGCGTACAACGCAAGCTATTGCATTATTTAAAGGAAAACATACCATGGAAGCATGGGGTTTTACATTCTCCCATCCTTAAAATAATTACTTTCTCAAAATTTCTAGAATATTACTTCATAAAAAGATTTTGGTGGTTCTTCATAATAAGTTCCTCGGGTTCCCATGTTGCATCTTCCATCCTATAGTTTCCCTAGAGAACTTTTACCAGATGAGTCGTCCGGTTTCTCAACACTTGTTCTCTTATATCAAGAACCTTGATAGGATATTCTAAATAATACAGATTAGGTTCCATTTCTAATTCCACATAGGTAAGTAGATGCGTTGGGTCAGGCATGTATTTTCTCAATAGTAATACGTGGAACACATCATGAACTTTGGAGAGACTTGGCGGCATTTCCAAAGGGTAAGCTACAACCCATATTCATTCTAGGATTTAGAAAGGTCTGATGTACTTGGGACTCAATCTACCCTTCTTACAGAAATGTATAACACCCTTCCAAGGAGATACCTTCAAGAAAACATGATATCCTACCTGAAATTCCAAATCTTTCCTTCGGTTATCAGCATAGCTCTTCTATATACTTTGAGATGCTTTGATGTGGGTTTGGATCACCTTCACATTTTCCATCATTTCCTCAATATGTTCTGGTCCTACGAGTTTTCATTCACCATCATCATCTCAACAAGTTGGTGTGTGACATCTTTTTCTGTATAACGCTTCATATGGTGCCATTTGAATACTTGAATGGGAGCTATTGTTATAAGAAAATTATACTAGAGGTAAATATTGATCCCACATACATTGAAATTCAAGTGATAAAGATCTCAACATGTATTCTAAGGTTTGAACAACCCGTTCTGATTGTCCTTCAGTTTTAGGGTGGTAGGCAGTGCTCAAACAAAGTTCAGTATCTAGGATTTCTGAAGATTTTTCTAGAATATTGATGTAAAATGGGGATCACGATCTGAGACAGTCGATATGGGTACTCCATGAAGTCTTAAAACATCATTAATATATAGTCTTTCTAAATGTTCAAGTGGTAAATCATCTCTTATAAAAATAAAATATGATGACTTGGAAGGATGATCAAGAATAACCCATATTGCATCGTTCCTTCTAGGTGTATTTGGAAGTCCCATGACAATGTCCATTGTAATATTATCCCATTTCCACTCGGGTATGGGAAGATGTTTCATGAATCCTCTAAGCTATTTCCTTCCAGCGTTCACTTGTTTAAAAACATACATCTTGACAAAAAATCAGCAATATCCCTCTTCATGTTTTTTCAGAAAAAAATGTTCCTTAAAATCTCTATACATTTTGGTGCTTCCGTGGTGTATAGAGAAATTAGAGCTATGAGAATCGTCCAATAATTCTCTTTGAAGATCAGGTATATTAGGAAAAAAAATTATCTTCCCAAATTTCAAAATTCCATCTTCATATGTGAAGTTGATCAATTTCCCATCGTTCAAAAATTTAATCTTCTTTTGAAACTCATCATCATCAGCCTAAGAACTTTTTATCCTTTCTAGTAATGATAGTTTTGCAATCGTTTGAAAAAGCATTGATGTTTCACCTTTTATGGTTATTCCTGTATCCATCTTTACTATATCCATGTATATAGGATCCTTTTCAACTCTCATCTTGTTCAAAACTCCATGATACTTTCTACTCAAAGCATCTTCCACCTTATTTACCTTCCTTGGGTGGTAGTGTATCATGCAATCATAATACTTGAGTAGTTCAAGCTATCTCCTTTGCCTCATGTTGAGTTATTTTTGTGAGAAAATATACTTCAAACTCTTGTGATCATTATAAATCTCACATTTTTCACCAGATAGATAGTTTCCCCATATCTTCAAAGTAAATATTACAACTGCGAACTCAAGATCACGAGTAGGATAGTTTTGTTAATGAATTTTTAGCTGTCATGATGCATAGGCAATAACCCTGTCATTCTGCATAAGGACACAACGAAGTCCTTTTGTTGAGGCATCACTATAAATAAAAATCTCATCATTCCTCGATGGTAGAGTCAAGATAGGAGCATTGAATAATCTTCTCTTCAGTTCTTCAAAACATTCTTCACAATCTTTTGTCTAAACGAATTTAATCCCTTTGCGTGTGATCTTGGTTAATGGGTTTTCCAATCGGGAAAATTTATGGACGAAATGTCGATAATAACTTGGTGTACCTCAGTTATACTCGCCGATGCTGGTCATTCTTGGATTGCCTTGGTGTTTGAAGGATCAACAGATATTCCATCCTTATTGATGATATGGCCAAGAAAAGAAATATCTTGAAGCCAAAACTCACACTTGCTAAACATCCCATATAATTCATTCCTTCTAGGATTCTTCAGGATAATGCGCAAGTGATTTTCATGATATTCATAGATTTTGGAGTATACCAAGATATCATCAATAAATACCACTACAATGTCATCAAGATATTCCTTGAAAACCCTATTCATTAGATCCATGAAGACATAGGGTGCATTAGTCCATCCAAAAGGAATTACTATAAACTCATAATGCCCATACCTGGTTTGAAATGTTGTATTCATAATGTCTTCCTTATTCACGCACAACTGAAGGTATCCATATCAAAGGTAAATCATTGAAAAAAATTGAGCTCCAGGAATTTTGTCAAATAAATCATCAATGTGAGGCAGGGGATATTTTTCTTTATTTTTATAGCATTGATCTCCCTGTAGTAAATGCACAACCTCTTAGATCCATCATTCTACATAACAAAAAGGATAGGGGCTCCCCAAGGAGAAACACTAGGGAGAATAAATCCCTTCTTACTCAATTCTTCTAGTTTTTTCTTTAGTTCCACTAATTCTATAGTGGCCATTCTTTAAGGGGTCTTCGATATGGGCCTTAAACCCGGAATTAAATCAATGTAAAACTCAATTTCTCATTTTGGAGCATGTCTAGGTAAATCTTCTAAAAACACATCCACATATTCTAGCACAATAGGTACATCTTCTATTTGATCATTCATTTCCTCACTCATAGTTATTTCATTCTCTTCCTCCCCAATAATTGAATTTAGTTGAGCTATTGGGGGTGGATCTAGATAAGAATTAGGTGGTGATGATTTTACTCTAAAGATAAGGTGTTCTTTATCATCGTCATCAAAAATAGTATCCTACTTCTTATTACAATAAATTTTTGCATCATTATTTGAAATCCAATCCATAGTGAGGATTATATAAAATTAAATCATAGGTATGACGATGAGATCAGCAGATAAAGAATATTTTTATTCCATAATGGGGACTGATTCACAAAACTTTTTTGCAATGATAATTCCCTTAGGAGTTTTGATTGAAAACTAACTTTTCAAATCGAATTGGAAATATTTAATTTTCTTAGAAAACTAGGAAGATATGAAACAATTCAACGATCCAGAATCTAATAAAGCTTTTTTTAAACTTGAGGAAACCATTAAATTACCTGCCACCACATCTTTCGAAGCTTCTACCTCAGCAGTAGTGATAGCTTAATCTTGGCCTTGATCCCTTGGCCTTTTCTTAGGTATGTTTCCTTGGAACTTAGGACATTCATTTGAATAATTCACCATTTCTCTACAATTTTAGAATTCAACATTGACAGCCCCTTTCATCCCCTTGCAATCACGAGCTTGGTGTCCTTTTTCACCACACATGTAACGGACTCATATTCCCTTCATGCAAGTACCGGGGTGTTTCATCCCGCATTTACTACAGGATAGATATTTAACTTTTCCATTCTTCCCCTTATTTCCATTTCTATAGTGTTCAATAGATCTCTTCTTCTCTTGCTTTGCTTTAAAGTCGTAAGACATACAGAATTACTTTTTTGTCTTGATAGCACATGAGGAAATATCTTCGTATGTTGAGAATGATTGTGAGACTAATGCTTGATGGGGAAATTGTTTTTAGCCATTAAAGAAACAATAAATCTTACTTCTTGGGTTCCATATATAATATGCAACATGCTTCCCTAACCTTATAAACTTAGCTTAATACATTGAGACATTCTCATCCTCCTTTTGCCTCAGACTCAAAAATTTCCCTTCCATATCTGCTCGATGGTCACAAGGAAAGTATTTTTCAAATAAAAGATATTTAAACTCCCTCAATTCCATATTTGATAATTCATCATCCTCTTTTCTGTTTTGAATCAATGACCACCCTTGATCATCATCTCCAGTGAGGCAGTAAACTACCATGAAAATGTTTTCCCTTTCACTACACCCCAAGGCATAGAATATTTTCTCTAAGGAATTTATCCATTGCTTAGATACTAATGGATTTATACTCCCATTGAATGTTGGTGGTTTTTTCCTCATGAAGTGATCAAACATTGATCCTTCGTGCTATGGATCAGGGTGCCCCATATGGGTAAGGATATTATTCATAACCTGAGTGATTTTTCCTTTTATGGTGATAAGTTGATCAACACCAGCTGCTTCACTAGCTCCACTATAATTATCTTGAGTAGGAGGGAAGTCCCTACATGGATTATGTGCGTTGATATGGTTTCCATTCCTTCTACTAGGATCCATTTCTAAATAATGGCACAAACTAGATTAGTTTATGATTCAAAATACATAATTCCAAACTTGTAAAACACTTAACATAAATTTAACAGTTTATGGATATAATCCATAATAATAAAAAAGTTTTCTTAGAGGAAGTATATACTCATGAACCCTTCGTAATGATTTGTAATGAAAATGAGAATTGTTTTAAGCATATTCCCCAGGAGTGTCGTAACCAAGAGTGCAGCCTGACCCATTGTCGTGCACCAGTTCCCATTCGAGTCTATATCAAAGCGGTGTTTTCGGGTTTTACCCCTAGGTACATCTATTCCAGAGACACCTTTACCTGATCATATCTATATAGGGATGTATTTCTTGGAAAAATAAAAAAAATCTATACAATACCAAAATTCTAGGAAGTACTTCTAAACTAATCCTCAAATTCTATCTTAGGTTAATGTTCCCTAATCAGAGTTTATCTAAATCTAGATTCCAAGGTTTGTACTAAAATTCTTCTAATACCAATTGTAATACCCTTACCCTAGTTACCCAGATTCGGTGCATTATTACATAACATTGGTATGATATAAGGAAATTATGTCCCAAAAGACCGATCAGTTCAGTAGCCTTGGAAATACTAGATACATTCATACGTTTTACATTACATTATAAAATGAAAAAAATACAAAAACATTGTTTCCATAGGCCACACACATATCTCCTCAGACTATCCATGTAGGTCAGTCAAAAAATACTTCTTCTCATTCTAGGAAAAACAAAACATAGAAAGGGGTGAGCTCAGATGCTCGATAAGGATAACAATATAGCGGAAACATTCATAAATAAGCATAAACATAATGTATAAGACTAAAACAAAATCCTTTTAAACATGAACTTCAGAATAATATGGAAAAGATAAAATATAATAATTACATTTACTTATTCACATGGATATTCTACTAGTTGAATAATCACATGCAATTTCAATAGCCACTTTCATAATGATAGAATACATAATGTCAGATTTCATAACCACAGAGTTAAGGCCTTGTGCCTAGACTACAAATAAGATTTTGTCAAGTCCTTGTGCCAAGACACTAGTTTGTCTCATCAGACCAACCGATGCATCAAGGAGCTATAGCGGGATCCATCCATCACATACAAAGTTCAATGCATTCCTCATATGAAAAGGTTTAAACATAACATAAAAATTCATATTATAACTAGCATACGGAATGTCAACAATTTATCCAGAAACCATGAATGGTATAAAATAATACATCCATAGTTAAAAATATCAAAAAACCTTTAATACAATATGAAAGATTTGTATCAGAATAATTTAACTTCAAACAAGCTTAAAATCCATTAATGGATATTGACATAGATGAAATCAAAACTATTTGAGAGAAATAACTCTTTCTTTTTTTGAAATCATTTAAAAGTCACATAATTATAAAAGAAAACATTTATTTTGGAAATATTCTTATAATATTGTAAGGGAATCTTTAATGATGTTATAATGGCAGAAATAGCCACACCTACCGTATAAGTTAAAAATATATATTCTTACCTTAATTTTGTCGAAAAGGTCATAAAATACCTTGATTGAAAAATGACAGAAAGATTCCTTTCAAAACATATAAGGTCAAATAAGGGTATAAATGACTTTAACCCATTATCTAGTAAATAGTAAAAATGGTTTAAATAAATTTTTCGGAATAATGGATGTGGATGATAAAGAGGTCCCAATAGATAATTACGTGTAAACAACTTCAGATAATGAAGAGATTGTGAAATTAACCCTTACCTTGTACTTTTCCTTGGTCTAGGGTACGTTAACCACCTGTATAATAGTTAAATCATTGTTATTAAATCATACAATAACCATATACATAAAAATGATATCATATATGATCTTTTAATATTGCTTTGTTAATAATAATTTAGTATTATTGTTGTTTCGGGTGTTAACGGATTCATTTTCCTTTATATTATTTGTTATGTGAGTTATATTTGTTATGGATGGGATGTATCTTATTCATATCCAGAATGATATCTTGTCTTTAAATATTATTTTTAATCATAAAATGAAAATTAGTCTTGAATGGATATGATGGGGAATGAATCTCATCACGTTCGTGGATACGGTAATCCATACGTACACACGAGCAACAATATCATTCTTTTGATATTAAAATAATACATAATTGGATGTTATATCATATATAAAGAATAATTATCATGTTATATTAATTAGTTACATCAATTATACATAATTATTATACCCATCCAAATAATAAAGTACTGAATTACAACTACACCACGACGTGGAGACGGTAAGACGTACGTACGCATGTATGATGACATGTCATTCAAAGGATGGATAGAATAATGAATATGGTTTTACATATTTATAATAACATTAAAGTATATATAATAAATTGGAATTATTATTTTATAAAGGAAACAACAATGAAAGGGGAAGTGGAAGAAGAAAGGAACTTGAAAAAGGTGATGAAATATTTACCTCTTCTTCAGGTTCTTCCTTTTTATTTGATCAAAAGGGCTCTTTAGGTTGGATTTATGAATAAAGGAAGGCCTATAAAAATAAGGTATGATAGTTAAGAGGATATTTGGTCAGGGTTTGGTTGAGCCAAATGGATTTGAAGGTGTTAATTTGAGAGAAGGGGAAGTGCCCTTTTATAAGAGGGGTGAGGGGCACCTTAAGAAAATATTGAAATATTATTTTATAATAAAATCATTTTCGATTTATAATGGCACAAAAATGATTTATTTCAAGGATAAGGTGGGTATGTGTCGAGAACCACACAAAAAATATGTTTTAGACTGGTTTGGGTCACTATATTAAACATATCTTCTAGATTTAACTCTTTGTTAATTAGTTTGACATTTACCATGTCTCTTTGTATTTTTATATTATATTGTTAAATAACTTATTATAAAATTCCAAGAGAACCTAAAGTGGTTAATTAATGAAATATATAATATTATTTATGACATTTGACTGAACCTTATATTTTTTGTAATATAATATCAATTAATAATATAATATTTTTTTAAAAAATCTTTTATGTCTATTTTGACAAAATTTTCTATTTTGTTTTTGTTAAATTTTTAACAGCATTATTACTTCTAAAAAAAATTTATTTAATCAATCCTAACATGTCACATTATCCTATAGAATTTGTGGATGGAATAAAATATTTCAAATTATATTTATTTTAACATCTATACTACCATTTATTTTATTTTTTCATTAATAATGAAAATATTGCATCATCATTGTGTCATAAATAAATTTATTTATTCAATGTATAAAAATTATAAATAAAATACCATTGTTTAGGAAATTATTTTATATTTATAATGAATATTTATAGTCAAAGATATAACATATATAACCCTATGTGAATTTTTTTTACTAAAAGATAAATGCTTATGTTATTTTTGTACTTACTTTAACTTAATTAATATAAAGTGACATTATCACTTACAAGTGGCTCCATGGGGTCCCAAAATAGACCCAAGGATTCCCATGGTCAGACATGTATCATCAAATAGGGTTAGAACCAGTTTTAGAGTAATTTAATATTATTGTAATATTATTTTTACCCTTATTTACCGAATTTACCTTTTAACCATGGTAAATAAAATAATTACCAAAGTAATTATTCAAAATGTCTAAAAAAAGGTACCTATTTACACAATTTGGACCTCCTTATTCTAAATAAGGAATCAATTTTTCTAAATTCAAACCACATAAGTGGCATAATTTAATTTAAAATTAATTTCCATTGTGAAAAGAAAAAATGTGTTTTTAAGAAATAATAACTATCAAAAGATTGACACCTGCTTATGTCCAGTTTAAATGTGAAATTATGTCCAATGACCAACATTGGATTAACAGGTAAAAATATAATCTAATTATTTTTAAAAACCACTCAATAGTATAATTTATCACTATAAATTATTTTGATTAAAAATGGTGTTTTAATTAAAATTTAGTATTTTTCACTATTCATCAAAAACTGAATGTTTTCAGAAAAATACCAAAAATTTACCCTAAGCTTATTTTGATATTATGAACCCAAAAATGAAGTCCATTTTGAAAGATAAAATTGATAATATTTCAAAATATGATTATTACTATTCATAATGGCTAGTTTGATTGGTCGTGATGTGTTAGAATCTCGAAGTTGTGTAAAATGCAAGCTATTGCATTTTTCAAAGGGAAAACTATCGCGGATGTTTAGGGTGTTTCATAATGAATAGTAAAAATAGTAAAAAGAATTTATCATAGTTAAGGTAAAAACAAGTTTACTAGGGGTAAAATTAAAAAGATAAGGGTTAAAATGACCTAAAAAATTTATAATTCCTATTTTATGGCCATAAATAGACCGCATATAATATAATATTCTATAATGATCCATTTTTTTCATTTTGACAAATAACATGACAAGGAATTATTTGAAAACTATGAAATATTACTATTATTCCACTCACCGCAATTATAAAAGGGGACCCCCTATCCTCTGCTATTAAAAAATAAAAATACGTTTGGTTCATAGAATACCTACCAAAATACATTAAAAACATATATTCGTGACCTGTAGTCTTTTTTTGATCATATATCCATTCTAAAAATGAACTTTGTGTAAGCCTGAAGAGGTCGTTCTGAGAAGTGGTATCATTCTTAACTGAGTGTTTCTATTTAATTTTTTCTTCCACCTTCTTAAAATATTCATCAACTGTTATGAATTAATAAAAATATTATATAAAATATACTGATATATTATTTTGTTAATTTAATAACATATATTCATACCCTCTTCTACAAATGGGAAATGAAATCATTGGTTGTGTCTGCGACAGACTATCGCCTCACAAACTGATGTAATTAGTTTTTGATCACTGTATATCACAACAAAATATATTTATGGATGAAATAATTAAGTATTATATTTATAAAATAATTATACTTCTATGATTATAATATCACGTCTACCTTGTCACCTTCTAATCCATTGGAAAACAATAATGTTGCTTATGTGTACGTGTAGACTACCACCTTCACGAAGAGATATGATTCTTATTTTATTTTATTTTAAAATATATTGTAATAATGATTTAATTATTAATATATGTGATATATATGGTGAAATAATTATTCTCAAAAGTTTACTTAATATTTAACTTTCTTTCATTTCATCGGTCGAGTAATGAAAATAGCATTCATGTATATGTACAACCTACCATATCCATGAAAGGTGTAACTCATGTTTTTTATCTATAAATTTTATTGAATATTATAAGTACTTATATAATGAATATATACAATATTTATATAATGTTCAATAATTTAGAGATGTTGAAACCATGATAAAAGTAAAAGGACCGAAACTATGAAACTAAAACAGACATGAAAAATAAAGCATTAATTACCTAAAATGTTTGTTTTAACTAAGAAATGTTAATAAACTGGTAATAAAATATTACAAGTAAATAACATATGGTTTGATGAATATGATTATGGTTCTATAATATGTGTATAAAAATATATATTCCTTATATAGTATGTTCAAACAGGTACGAAAGAAGTCAGATGGGAGGTAAGGGATTTTGACTCAATTTTACTTTATTGGGGCATATTATATTATTATGCACCTAATATCATTTATATGGGGTATATACCACCCGTTTTAAATTTTATATCATGTATAATTCATTATTGGTATTTTATATTACATTTTAAATGAGTTCATTAATGGGGATTTGACTTAAAATTTACCAAGTGGTAATGGGTTTCATAACTAAATTTCTTTTTATTGGGTTATATGGATTTTTAATTATCATTGATATTATAAGATTTTGTGTGTAATGAGTTTTTATTATTTTATGTTTTATTTCCAATTTTTCTATGTTTAAATTTATAAACATAATTAATCCAATGATTAATAATCACTTCAAATGTATGATGTTTGTAAGAGATTTCGTCTCGATTTCCACTCCTTTGAGACATATTTGGTATCATGAACCTATTTATTTATTTTATGTGTATCCACTTACAATTTGATATATTATATTATGAATGTATTTATGTTCATTTTTTATAATGTTTCATTTTATGTTATTTAATCTACAGGTTTTATGATTCAAAAGTTACCAAACTGGTAAGGGTTTATTTTGAAATCTCATAATTATTCAGAATTGCTTATGTTTATGTATCCATTGGGTAAATTATTTTATCCATCAATAAAAAACCCAATATATTTTATTATCCTTGGAAAATTCCTTTAAATTAAAACTATTTCCTTTAATTTACTATATTTAATAACTAAAGAGACCGAAAGATTTTTTTTTGAAAATTGACTTTATTTCTCTCTTCAGTTGAAAATCCTTTATCTTCCATTTACATGATTTCAATTATTATTTTAAAAAATATTCATACGATTATCCTATAATTGATAAAATAAATTTTTAACCATGTTCACATTTTCTAAAAAAGGTTTTAAAATAATCATTCTATAACTTTTTGAATGATGTAATCTTTGACTTTTTACCAAAAATGTGAAAGGAATATTTTTTAACGTACCCAACTAGAACGGAATTTACCGTAGTCATGAACAACCTTTGATAAAAATATTATTTTAAATGTTTCCATTGTTCTTTTCTGTGTAAATTATTTCATTATATTTTATAAATTTTTTATGTTTTTAAAAGTGATTTTCAAAGTCAAAAGGGGATTTTCCTCAAGAATACATATAATGACATTTTTATGGTATTTCTATTCATCAAAGATAACAACCCTTATTTTACTTATGATATGTGTGGAATTTTTTTTAATGATACAATACTTATTATTTATATGGATTTTTTATGATAAATTTTACTAGAGAAGTACTATTTTTGTACCATTCACTGTATTACTCTGATTGGTTTATGATTATATTTGTTGATTGGGGAAAATATTAAAATTTCATATGCTATTTTTTCAAAAAAAAAATGTTTATATTGATTATTGTGTTACACTGAGATATTTTATGTAATTTTTTCTAATAAACTAAATTTATTTGATTTCTTGTGTTATACACTACACCAAGTTAATCTTGCGCTACACGCAATATCGTATTAGCATGCTTTACACACAACACATAGTTTCTAAAAAATGTCATTTTATTATTATAATTATTTGAACAGGAAAATTATAACCTAACCATTTTAATGGAGTGTATTAACACTATTAACTAAATTATGAAATTATTCATTACATATGTATAAAAAGTTATTTTACTTACTAATTAAAAATGAATGTATAATCATTTTTAGAATAAATGGAATTTTTTTCTAAAATACAATGCATAAGTGTATTATATATATAAAAACACACTTATTAGATTATATAAATGAAGTATATATATATATATATGATATTTAATGTAATTATTAGCATACATATTAATTTTTTTATAGACATGATATAATAACAAATATATTTATCTCAAAAAATATGTATTTCTCTAAAAAAGGTTTTTTTGCCGCCTATTGATGGAACAATTGTTTAAAATATAGTTTTTAACACTTTTAAAAATCATATATGAAAAAAATTATTATTTTAAAGTGGGATCCAAAAAATAATTTTTTATTGAGTTTTTGTTATTTTTATGATAATTTTCATGTTTTGATGAATAGTGAAAAATACGGAATTTTAATTTAAAATAACTATTTCATCCAAATAAATTATAGTGTTAAATAATATTTTTGATTTATTTTAAAGTATAATTAGATCAAATTTTTATCATTTAATCCAATTTATTTCATTTTAATCAATTTTACCTTGAATTTGGATATAAAAACATATTAATATTTCGAACGTTTTCACTTTAATGACCCACTGTTCTGTCTTATATGCAAGAATAATTTTTAATTAATTTATAAAAATTATATGAATTTAATTTGGAAAAATAAATTCCATATTTTTAATGATAAGATCCAAATTTAGTAATTAGGTCCCTTTTTGGATTGTATGAATAATAGTTTTAGTAATGTTTATTTCAACAGTTAAGAGTAAATTAATTAATTAAGTGTAAACAAAATATTATAAATATTAGAAAACTATCCTAAAATTTTTACAAATGTAATATTATGAAATTCATTCAACCCATAACACCTAATTTTCTAAATTTAATAATTTAGTGGATGCTTTTCCATGAAAATTACTGGGATCTTATTAAAGTCAAAGAGAGTGAAAAAATATCACACTCATACTTAAAGAAAGTATGATATTTTTAATATGTGGTTAAATATAAGATATGATCAACTATGTATATTATTATTAAAGTTAAATTATTTTATCTATATCATGGTATTTTTAAAAAAAACTATTATTGAAGAAATAATAATTATAAATATTTACACAATGATGATGCAATAATTTTTCAATTAATAAAATAATCAATTAAATGATATTATAAATAATAAAATAATTCTAATTTTACTTAATTAAGGTGAATTGCGAGTTTTTTTGGTAAACATGGAATATAATGGGTATATAAAATGAATTTTTTGTAATTTATCATTATAGATTTACTTTATTAAAGTCAATATAAGGAAAAGTCTCAAAATTGAATCTAATGATATTTTATAAAAACAATATTTTATTAAATTAATAAAAAATCATAAAATTAATAAATAAGTAAAAAAGGGTATGTGATAAGGTATTAAATATCATAAATTTAACATTTATGTTCCAATATATATCTTATATATAAATATATCCACATTTTAATATTGAAAAAAATTATTATCATAATTAAAATTAAAATTAGTTAACAAAGGGCTACTACAAAAGATAAGGTTTAAAATTACTCACAAACTAGTAGAAAATATATTGTTTGATATTATTATCACCCTATAATACATTATATTTTAATTATTTTCCATTTGGAGGTATTTTTATTGAGATTTAATTTATAATAAATTAATCTTTAAAAAAAAATAAAAGTGCCCCTTCCCACTCTTATAAAAGTTCACCTCTTTAACTCTTTTATTCATACTTCAGAACCATTTTGGTTCAGAAAAACTATATCCAAATATTCTACCAAATTTCCTAAATTCATCATTGAGGAATTATTTTGGTCTTAAATCCAACAAAATAACTCCTTTTGTGCAATTCAAAAGGAGATACCCAATGAAGTGGTAACGTTTATCAACAAACATTTTTGTTTTATTTCATCATTAAACCCCTTAAATTATTTTACTTTCATGTTTATATAATAAAATAAGTATAATAAATAAACTTTTATATTGTTATATTATATTTTAGACATGCACTCACACACACTTCCACCGATTGTGATATGAAATCATTATTTGTGTGTACGGCGGACTACCGCCTCACAAAATGATGGCATTAGTTATTCCATTTAAACATTTAATGGTTGGGAATAATTATGGAATTTATATTTTTATATGATATATATGATATTTATTATGTATTTATTCTTTTATAATTATTTTATAACTCATACCTTCATGTTTTCTATTTTTTTAAATATAAAAAATTCAATTTATGGATGTGTGGACTACCTCCTCCTCAAAGTGACATCATTTTTTCACACTTTACATAGAATGTATTAGGGATTCGTATAGTGAAATTATATGATATATATGTTATAATAATACTACTATAATTATATTATATATATTTCATTTAACTTATTTCTTTTAATAAGATAGGAAAATTGAAATACAGTTCATGCGTACGTATGACCTATTGTCTCTACGAATGGTGTATTTAATTATATAAGTATATATTTTATAGATTATTATAAAAAGATTTATACTAAATATATATATATTTATATAATTATTATTATTTTTTGAGAAAATTAAATCATGATATATGTAGTGAGAAAAATAATATAACAAATAATGAAACATGCGAAAAACAAAGCAGATATTACCCAAAGGGTAAAATTAACATGAAATCTTTAATAAATGGGTAATATAAAGTAATAATAAAAACATATATGGAATTAGATATAATAAAAATTTTATTTATAAGAAATATAAAAAATATTCTAGAAAGGAACTTTGAATACAACATAGAGGAAGATCCAAACTACCAGGTAAGTTCCCCCTCCTAGAAACAATTGAGGGAAGGAGATTCCAACTGCTTTAGAATTTTGTTTCATAATTTAGTAGTTTCCTTGGATTTATGACCTTATTTTATATTAGGGTTCTCAATATCCCATTAAAAGTGTAGGAAAATAAAAAATTTAAGTTGGATTCAATACATAAGGTAAGGGATCATTGTCTCACTTTTATTTTTGTGGGACACATGAATTATACACTACTTGTTTCTTTGGGGTAGTGTATATACCACCCTTGAATGTATTTTATGAGTATTATTATGAATATTATATTATTTTAATATCCATATACTTTAATTTATTTCATGTTTATGAGATTATAATTATTATACAGTGATAAGTATTTATTTTACAATGTCATCTATATTCAAGATTATTTCATTTTAAATCTCGGTTGGGGAATATTTATCCTCCATGTACATGTTTTCTAAAATTGTTTCCAAAACGTTTTTTAGTATTCTAAAATGAATATTTTAAAAAAAATTACCCATTTTTAAATTTTTAAATTTTTTTTGAATGGAATATTTTTTTCATTTTCTAAATGAGGAGTTTTGTGAATTTTCCAAAAAAAGTATGAAATGAAAGTTTTTTTTAACATATACAATATTAACATATTTGTACACTTTAATGTCAATTTATTTCCTTTAAAATTACCCTGAAATATTATAAGTTTATTTTCAAATAAAATATTTTCATTCAAAATTGCGTGGAATTTTAATAAAATAAAATGTTTCAAAAGTAGAAAGAATGTTTTACACAAGAATTATTTCTAAATATATGATAACATTAATTTATGTTACATATGATATACTAGGGATATTTTTATAGAATATAATCCCTAGTATTATTATGGTTTATTTATCATTATGATGTAAAGGTATTTATTAACACAATTTTTTTATATGGTTTATATTATGATTAAATGATTTTTATGAAACCCATATCATTCCATGGTTTCTGATATGATGAATGATTTATGTTATTGTGGCCCATATATGTATAGTTTTTATTATGTTATTGTTGGGACCTATATATCTCTCTAATTAGTTGCTTAAATATGGATAAATCATAAGGTATATATATTATGCAAGGACCAGATTTCGGGTTCACAATCCTATGTGTGAACATGGTTTTCATATCTATAATTTTAAGCGTGGACCCATATTATATGTTCATATGTTTAAGAAACAGCCTAATTTCATATCTTTAATTTATTAAGTTAAATTTTTACTATTTATACATGCTCACAATGTTACATGTTTATCTGTATTCTATAATTTATTTTATTTTTTCAATGTTATAATCACATGAATTATGGTATTTGATTCTCTTATGATTCATGTCTAATGAAATATTGATATTTATTCCTTGATCTATGTTTATGATCTTTTATTTGAAGGGTATAATCTTATAAAATTATGATAATGTTCCCATACCCTTTATTCTCATTTTTATTATTACATATCTCTATTGTTTAACCTTATTAAGCATATGATCTCACCCTTTTCTTATGTTTCTTTTACCAGGAAGAAGAAAATATTTATTTAATATATGATATATCAAAAAAGATTCTAAATATAATGAAATATGAGGGAGATGATATTGATGTATTATGAACCATTTTGTTGTGCTTATATGTTTCTAATGTCACTAAAATAATACAGAATTTGAGCATGTGTATGTGTAATCTGTAAAAACGATATAATATCCATATATATTAATCATGGTTCTTTATAATTGTTATCAAAGAAAATTTTTATTCATCATTTCGAAACTTGGATGAGAAAAACATTGAAATAAACCTATGGTTATGTCTAGGTTATAATCCTAGAGTTTTAGTAATGATCATGAATAACCTAAGTTAAACCTAAGGTGTCATAGATTGAAATTTTTTAGTAATTTCCCTTTAATATGAGTGTTTTACAGTATGATTAGTGTTTATAACACTATTCATTTCATATTTAATATATGGATGGAACTCGAAGAAATTATGTTAATTCTGAATGAAATAGTCAATATAATTATTGTACTATTGAGAAACCAGACTTCATAGGATCTCAAATGAAAAATATTATCACTATACCCACACAAGAAATGAATCATGGTGGAATTCCAAATTAGAAAAGGATGGAACAACATTATTTTGAGTCCTTCATGAGGTAATATTCACATTCTTTCAATGGGTTTTCTAATCCACTAGTGGCTGAGAAATGGATCAACACCTTTAAAAAGTATTTTATCTTCTTAAATTATTAGAATATAAAATAGTTGTCATTGCCATTTCTCATTTAGAAGGTGAAGTAGATAAATGGTGGAATCTTATCATGAATATGATGCAGCGTGAATAAATTGACTCCATGGAATGAGTTGAGTTCCCAAACATATTTTTCAATAAGTATTTCTCTTATATTATTCGTAAAAAATGGAGATGGAATTACTTGGGTTAATGAAAAAGGATGAAAAATTTGTTGATACTTATGAAGAATATTTTACAAGACTAGTGAGGTATGCTTCTAGAATTATCATCCAAACCAAAAGTAAAATTTAATGATTCCTTAGTGGCGTTAAACCAATTTTTAAAAAAAATACCCATAAGGGACTTTGGATGCAATGAATAAATCATTTGGTGTGTACATAAGGTTGAAAAAGAAGTTAGTAACCTTCAAGTTATGGTGATAAAAAAATGAAAATGGATGTTCGTGGAAAATATAGTGGTTTTCCACTTGGAGGTAAGAAAAAGTTTCAACCTCATACTTGCCGAAAATGTGGAAAGGATCACTAAAGGGAATTCCAGAAAAGAAAAAGAAGATGATTTAAGTGTGGGAATCATAACCATCGAGTAAAAGATTTTCATATTGAAGTAAAAATTCCATTTAATGAAATTAATATAGAGAAATCTATAAAAAATAAACTCCTCACACTACAGTTCTATAAATGTAACAAGTTTTGTGACTATGAAAATCAATTCCCCAATCCAAGTGTTAATACTAATGTTATTCCATGATAACCTCTAATGTTAAAGGATAAAGGGAATGATTATTCTATAATAATAGATGAAGTAAACAATTCTAATTTGGGAATACTTATCCACCTCTCATTGTTAGTTATTTCATGATTGATTTTGAATGAATAATCCCTAGGAAAATATTATTTTTCATCCACTGGTAAAATTTCCTATGATTATCTACATGGATTATATTTTAATGAAATCACATATTCTATCAGTATCAGGATGAACTGAAGATTCCAATACAAATGTTTTTATTTAAGAAACATGGTCTTATAAAGAATGAATAAGTGTGTGGATTTTCATGTAATTAACATTTTTAAAGAGAATAAAAGACGGTGATCTTCACATGTTTAGTATATAACCATTAATAGATATATCTAGCTATTTGAGGGATTAATCATAAGTTAATTTTTTATATTTAGTAACCTTCTTTCAAAATTCTTGGGTTTTTAATCTTTTGGATGGTTCATAAGGGTAACCATTTAATAAATTTTGTACATTGAAATTTGAATGAGGTTTTAGAGATTAATATTTCATAATACAAAGATTTATGCATATTGGATAACTTATACTAACCATTTTTTGTGATAAAGATAGATGGAATGACCTATATTTCTATTTATGGATATCATAATCTCATAATGCTTTACAAATGAAAAATTAACCTTCATTTTTTTGGAATAAGAGATGAAGTGGAAATTGATAAAAGAACAAAAAATGGTGTGATAGCGCTGAAATCAAGTAAGTACATCTTCTTATGACAATTATTCAACTTTAGGAAAATATTATTGAAATTATAATGTTATTCCCTTATCATTATTTTTGAAGATATCATTGAAATTCTTCATAACTCTTTGGGATATGGATTTTTTATTGTTAACTTCTTCCCAAAAATGTCCTCTATCACTCTCCATCATAACCTAATAGTTAGTTTTCTCTTATATTTATATATTTTCAATTTCCTCCTATTTTCTAATTTGTAGAAACATAGTTATGAGTTACTTTGGCGAACTATTATGTTTCCAAAATTATTTTTTTATGGGAGTTTTATTATTCATTTTTATGATGAGGGTTTTCCAAAACGGAAATTTCAAATAATCTACATTTTATTTTTGAAGTGCATTATCAAATTTCTCGGATGTGATTTCATTTTTAAATTCTCGATCATATAATAATTGTATCTTATCAATTATATCTTCTACCAAATATCTTTAAAGTACATGATTCTCTCTATGAATCTTTTCTGAGGAAGTACATACTAGATCCTTAACATGTAATAAACGTACAAGTCATACCACTAGAACAAGATCCTTATTATTAATAGAAAATGATATAAATTTTGGATTGTAAATATAAATTTCTAAAAAACAATAACACTCACATAGTTACTATTTTGTGGATAAACCATAAATTTGAAGAAGTTTTGTGGTATCTTGATGATATAATAACATAGAAGTATCCTAATTTGTTTATTTTAGATTGGAAAATTTTGAGAGTGAAATTCATTTTAAGGAGGGTAGAATGTAACACCATAAGTTTTTATGAACTTTTTTTGAATAAATTAAATTTCATTGATGTATTGTGTTATACGCTACAAAAACATAAGCTTGCGCTATACGTAATACCGGATTAGCTTGCTCTACATGCGATACTGAGTTTCTATAAAACATCGTTTTATTATTATAATTTTCTACACAATAAAACTATAACCTAAACATTAGAATGGAGGGTATGAAAAGAATTAAATTGAATATGATGTTCTGGTTTACACATGTATAAATAATTATTTGACTTATTAAATATAAATTAATATAACACCCTTTTTAATATAAAATGAATTATTTTTATAAATCACAATGAAGAGGTGTGTTTTATATAACAATTACACTTATTGGATAATAATAATGATATATTTATAATACTGAATATAATTTTTAAAAATCATATTATGTGTTTTATAGAAATGATATAAAAACAAATCCATTTTTCTCACAAAAGAAGTATTTCTCTAAAAATAAAGTTTTTATGCCTCTTGATGATGAAATTATTTTAAATATAGTTCTAGACACATTAATAAATTATATTTTAAAAATGAAAAATCTTATTTTAATTTAGGATATAAAAATTTACATTGGTTGAGTTTTTGGTATTTTTTCAATAAGTTTCATGTTATATTGAATAGTGAAAAATATTAAATTTTAATTTTAAAAATATTTTTTCATAGAAATAATTCATAGGATGAAATTATATTTTTTTATTGGTTTTAAAGTATTATTAGATAATGTTTCATAATTTAGTACAATTTAGGTCATTTTAATTAATTTTACATCGAATTTGGGTATACAAACATATCAATCTTTTGATGTTTTACATTTTAAAGACATGTTGTTGCATCCCATCTACAGAATTAATTTTTAATTAATTTATTAAAAATTTTGTCAATTTAATTTATAAAAAAAAATCCATATTTTTAATCCGAATATATAAATTTTATAATTAGTTATTTTTTATTTTTGTAATATATGAATAGTAATTTTAGTAATTTTTATTACCATGGTTGAGGGTAAATCTGGTAATTATGGGTTAAAATAATTTTATAAATAATATAAAAATACCATAAAACTTTCCAAAATTTTATTGGATGAATTTAATTAGACACTTAACACCTAATATATAAAATTTAATAATTTAGTTGTTACTTTCCAGTGAAAATTACTTGGATATTATTAAAATCAACTAGAGTGAAAAAATACGACACTCTTAATTTTACAAGTATAATATTATTAATATGTGGATAAATAGAAGATGTAATAGTATATGTATATTATTATAAAATTTAAATGGTTTATCTATATCATGGTATTTTATTTTTAAATTTCTGTTAAGTAAAAAGTTTCATTAATAATTACATTATTCAATTAATGAAACAATAAATTAAATGATATTATAAATATTAAAATAAATATAATATGACTTAATTAATGTGATAAAATAATTTTATACAAACATATGACATGGTAGTGTTTTATTAAATTAGTTTTTTCAAAATCTATCTTTCTAGATTAATTTTCTTAAAGTCAATGTAATGAATAGTGTTAAATTGATATTAATGATAGTTTATGAAAGTAATATTTTATAAAATTATTTAAAAATAACAAAAAAACAAAATAAGGATAAATTTGATGTTATATGGCCTGAAATATCATAAATTTTCCATTTATGGTTCAGGTTACACCTTATAAGTAAAAATATCTGCCTTTTAATATTGAAAAATGAGTTACAGTATCTAAAATTAAAATTTGTTAAATATGGGTTAATAAAAAACATAAGGTATAAAATTATACCAAAACCTATTTAAAATATATTTATTTATGGAATTAGCATCATATACCAATTTATCTTTTAATTACTATCCATTTTAGGTATTTGGATTGACATTTAATTTATTATAAATTAAACTTTTGAGATTTTCCAAAATTGCCTCTTCCCTCTCATATAAAAGGGTACCTTTTACTCTATTTTCTTCACACTTTTGAACCTATTTGGATCAGAAAAAATCTTTCCAAATATCCTACCAATTTTCCTACCATAATCATAGAAGCCTTAATTTGTCCATAAATTCAACCCGAGAAGGTGTTTTGTGGAGATAAAAAAGAGATGCCCAAAGAAAGGGTAACATTCACTAACAGACGATTTTATATTATTTCTCCCCTAAACCCATTAAATTATTTTTATTTAACATTTATATAATATAATAATTATAAAAGATATACTGATATGTTATAATATTAAGTTTTTGACCTACACTCACAAACACTTCCATCAAATGGGATACATAGTCATCATTTGTGTGTACGACTAACTACCGCCTTGTGAACAGATGTCGTTCATTCTTCCATTTCCACCATTAAAGGTTGGGATTAATGATATAAATTATGTTTTTATATTATATATATGATATTTAAGCTTTTAGTTATGCTTCTATAATTTTTATATAACTCATAACTTCATTCAGTCCATTTTTTGTAAGTACAGTATATTCTTTTCCGGGTTGTTGGGCTACCGCCTTCTCAAAGCGATGTGAGTAGTTCAGACTTTACATGGAATATATTAATTATGAATTTAGTTAAATTATATGATATATATGTCATAATAATTTTATTGTAATTATATTATATATTTCATTTACCTTCATTCTTTTAACATGATAATAAAATGGAAACGACGTTCATGCAAATGTACGACCTACCATCTCCATGAATGAAGTATTTCATTTTCTAATTCTATATTTTATTTATTATTATAAAAAACAAATATATGAAATATATATGATATTAATATAATTTTTTTCAATTTTAGAGATAACTGAATTCTGATATTATTAAGAGGAAAAAATATAATATATCAAAAGATATGAGGAAAACAAAGAATATATTACCTGAACCAAAATATTAACATGAAATTGTTATTAAATGGGTAATATAAAATCATAATAAAATAATATATGGCATTATATATAATAATATGGTTATGTAATATATGTATAATAATCATATATTTATTATACCCAAATTTTTTATGAGTATGATGATAGTCAAGACATAAGGTAAGGGATCTTTATCTCACTTTTATTTTCATGGGACACATGCCTTATAAAGTACTTGTTTATTTTTTTGGTGTATATACTATCCATGAATTTTCTATATGAGTATTATTAGTAATATTATGATATTTCAATGTCAATATAATTTTCTTTCTTTTATTCACATATGATTCTACTAATTATAAAGTGATAAATATTCATTCAACAATATCATCAATATTTCAGATTATTTCATTTTAAATATTCATTGAGGAATATTTATCTGCAACATTCATGTTTTAAAATGATTCAAAAAAGTTTTTAATATTATATTATGAATATTTAAATTTATTTTTACCTGTGTTTTAATTTTTACAAAATGGATTGAAAGGAATATTTTTTTAAATGAGGTACTTTGTGTCTTTCCCATCATAAGTACGAAAGAAATTTTTTTTAATTTATATGGAATGAATAGATTTAAAAAAAATTAGGATGCCTTATTTCCTTGAACATTCCCTTACTATCATAAAATGTTATTTTATAAGAAAATTTTTTCTTTTGAAATTCTGTGACATTTTAAAAGTATAAGAAAAATTGAAGAATGAAGGTATTTTCCTTAATAATTATTTTTAAATCAATGATAACATTAATTAATGTTACTTATGATCTACTGGGGATATTTTCAAAAAAAATATCAATAATCTTCCTATGGTTTATTCTTGGTTATGATAGAATGAAATTTATGAAACAATTTTATTTTCCATGGGTTAACATCTAACTGAATGATGTTTATGAAAATCATTTCATTCCATTGGTTTTGATGTATTGAATGATTTATTTTCTTATGGAACACATGAGTATAGTTTTTATTATGTGATGGTCGGTACCTATATCTTCATCCCATTCATTGGGTAAATATGGATAACTCATGAGGTATATATGTTATGTGTTAAGCTAATTTCATGTCCAAATGTTTATTCGTTGACATGGTTTTCTTGTCTGTACATTTATGCAAGGGGTTGATTTCATGTACTTAATTTAATGAGAAATACTTTTGAAATTTATACATGTTTACATAGTTACAAGTTTATGTGTTTGAAACAATTTCATGTCTTATGTCAATGTTATGATGTCATGGATTATGATCTTTGATTCCCTAGTGATTTATGTCTTATAAAATACCAATATTTATTCTATGATTCATGTATATGATCCATGATATGAAGGGTATGATCTTATAATGTTATGATCATGTTATCATACCCTTTATGCTCATGTTTGTACACACATATCTCCCCTATTTACCCTTACCTTATCATTTGAGCTCACCCATTTCTTATATTTGTTTTCCTTAGGATATGAAGAATTATTTTAAGTACGATATTTCAAAAAATGATCTAGATATGAATAAATATTCGAGATAATATATAGAAATATTATAAAAAAAATTTATGCTGAAATGTTTCTAAATCTACAAAACTAATTAGGTATTTGGGAAAGTGTATGTATATTCCAAATAAATGGTGTAATATCCATGTATGTAAATCCTGGGTCATTATATTATGTTTCACCCCTTTCATATGAGGAATTAATTAGACTTAGTAAGTGATTGGTGGGTTTCTCTAATGCCCCTTATTTAATCAGTAGGTCTCATGAGAGAAACTAGCTTCGGAATTTGGTCGACGCCTTACCCATTTATATTAGATGTCTTGGAGTGAGGAATTACTGGTATGATTATGAGTTATGGTACTATGCAGTCCTTCATTATGAGATTTGTTATTAATGTCCATGTGATTATTTTATTAGTCATGATATCCGTAGTTAAATTTCAAGTTCATGTGATTATTTATATGATAGTATTTGATCATCATTTATTCTTTCCATATTATTCATCATCATAATTGTATTGATTAAATGACATGTGTTTTAAGTTATTTTCTATTACATATTGATTATGTTTTATGTATTCTATATTGCTTCCATAATAAGGACACCCTTACTGAGAATATAATCTCACCCCTTAATTTTACATTCCCCGTGATTTTATGAAGTGCATTATGATTAATATGTAGTGATATGATACAGTTAATGATAGTGTTCTCAAAGAAAATTATATGTTATATTTTATGATTTTAATTGAAAAAAAATATTCAAGTATGTATCTAGTATTCAAAGACTACAGAACTATTAAGTACTTCAATATGAGATTCCAAGTATATAGTTCTATTTAATAATGTATCCACCGCCTCTAGGATACTGTGGCCATAGTTTTTACAGATGGTATCAGAGGAAGTTTAGTAGAATCCTTGGTAACTAAATTTAGGAAATCATGGATTTTAGACTAACCAAATAGATGACTTTGTGGATTATTATAAGAATATGATAATAACATAATGTTTTGGTAAGGAGATGATTATGTGGATTTCTTATAGAGACATATTTGTATGGATACTATAGGTCGATGTGGCTTTAGAATGGTTATATAAAACGGTAATAAATCTAAATAGGGTGTATTGGGAATTAAATTAATCATCACTCAGTGCATGATAATGAGCCTTATAGTACACCTAGTTTGACACTCATGGGGGATATTCTTGGCCTAATTAATATTTTCACTAAAAAAATTATAAAGGATTTGAAAATATTTTTAGGACTTGAAAACATTACTAATAAACAATGTTGACAATTGTGACATTTGAAGTGTATAAATTTTTAAATTTATGTTACGTGTTTCACTAATTTTGCTACTATAAATTATGATTCATAATTTTATGATATAATATAGTGTATGCCATTGTTTAAAAATGAATACAAGTGGATGGAATGAGAATCGTATCAATGCACAAAATTTCTAAAGATATTTCCCTCATCGTTAGGATAATGAATCCTAAATTTCATCTTTGGATGAAAAAAATATAACAATTTTAGGGCAGATAACCAAATTTATGACCAATAATATAGATTTTATGGACTAGCCTTAAAATCCACAATGTTGTGTAATAATGTTATACCACATCATGAATCGGAAACCTTAATTATTAAATGGTTCTATAAATCCATTTTTAGCTGAGAAATTGATAAGTTCTTGAGAAAAGATATTTAATTATTTGATAAGTAATGAAATGGAGAAGGTTGTCATGGAAGTTTTTCCTCTATTAGTGGATATAAATAAATGGTAGTCATTGATTCAAAACACCAAGGATGATGAAGAAATAGTAAACATGGAGTGTAATTATTTTAAGATACTATTCATAGGAAAATAATTTACTCATCAGCAATGAGAAGATATGGATAGACAATTTACAAGTCTAAAACAAAATGAATATGGAAATACTGATAATTATAATGATAAATTTACATTGATTTCTAGGAATTTTGTTGAATATTTACATAAACCAATCTGAAAGATTTCCCATTTCTTTGATGGGATTAACCCAACCCTCCACTGTGCACTAGTATCCCAAACATTCTCATAATATGAGGATATAATATCATGTACTATCAAGAGAGAGAAATAACTATCCAATCTTATGAATCCAATGTGAAGGAATGAGAAAAGAGTTTATAAGCACTCTGGAAATGAAAATATGGAAAAATGAATTAATGGAATTGTGGTACATCCAACTTTTAATAAATATGAAAATTAACACCATGGACCATGATTTCCATGTATGGGAGTTCTCTATGAGTGTAGAAAGAAATTCTATCAATCTTGTGACTAGAAGGGAAAAAGGGCTTCCAATGATCAATGATTTAACTATAAAAAGATGGGGCACTATGCAAATTATTTCCTAAGTCATTAAGGTAATATTCCCTAAAAAATGCCAAGGAAGTGGGGAAAAGATTATATAATTATAACAACCATAGTTAAAGTTCTGAATAATGTGTTGTTATGTACTTTAATCCTCTAAAATGTTTTTTTATATTTTAAAAATAAATTACTTTTATGTGGTTAAGTGCGAACCCACATGGCTTTCACATAAAATTGAAAAACCAAAAAACTAATTACATCTATAGACCCATCAACCAGATTCAAAATTCAAACATTAAAAATTCAAATATTCCAAATATTTCACCATCAACCACTAACGATTTGATGTATTGATCCAGCACTTGATATCTACACCTCGGTCTATTCTCTTGACTTCCCATCACCACTATCACAACAATCCATCAAAACAATCACTACTAGAAACTAAGGCTTTCCTAATGGTTTAAAATAGTTGGTAAAGGTTGCCAAACCGTTGGTATACTATATACCAATGGCTTGGAAAACCGTTGGCAAGTAAGGCGTAAGGATAGCCCATTACCAATGGTTTTAGTATAAAAGTTGGGAAAGGCAGTGTAATCCTAGAGTTTCTCAATGGTTTAAATAAACATTGGTATATAGGAGTATTCCCAATGGTTTGAAAATCGTTGGCAATAATAGCTGTGTAATCCTAGTTTCCCAAAAGATTAAATAACCATTGGTATATAGGAGTATTCAGTAAAAATATGTACAACACTATAACAATGGTTTTAGTAAACCGTTTGTATACTGTAATACAATAATTTGGCAGACAAAACACCTAAAATCTCCTCTACTCCTGTATACACTCTTAACAGCAACAAAACCACTACAAACTCAACTACATACACCTACATACACTCTTACTAGCAACAAACACCTGCTATAGCACACAAAAGCATATAAAAATAGGATACTCTTATAACCATGGAATGTACCACAATTATAATCATGTATATGAACCCAATTACCATATGAAATAAGGAATTCATAATTTAATTCTCAATTGAATACATGAAGAATGAATTATGTAATGAATTCTGAATTATGAATCAATAACACATACAAAATGAATTATGTTTCATACAGAATTCCGAATATGTTTGGTCAGTTTTCCGTATACCAGTTGATTTTACTTAAAATGATGTCCATTTTAAAAAAAATACATACACTTGGAGTGATATTGGCCACACCATGATCCGGATTGAGGTGGGGTTTACTCATACACATCACAGATGACCCATGAATCGTTGTCATAAAGTATCAATATAATATGAATGTGTTTGGTCAGTTTTCCAAATTCCAATTGTTGTTTTCACTTAAAATGTTTTCCATTTCAAATAATGGTGAGACACTTTGACTGGTGTCAGCCACACCACACCTCAGATTGAGGCAAGGTTTACTCGTACACTTCCCATACGACCCATGGATCATTGTTCTAATGTATCAACACAATCTGAATATGTTTGGTCAGTTTTCTGTATGACAATTGTTTTTACTTAAAATGATGTCCATTTTAATCAAAAGAGAGATAGTTAGGGTGATACCAGCCACACTACTGCTCAGATTGAGGCGGGGTTGACTCGTACATGTCACATATGACCCATGGATCATTTTCCTAAAGTTTCAACAGAATCCGAATGTGTTTTGTCAGATTTCTATATGTCAGTTTTTGTTTTCACTTAAAATGATGTCCATTTAAAAAAAAGAGTGACACTTTGGGTGGTGTTGGCCACACTGTTCCATTTATTGAGGCGGGGTTGACTCGTACACATCACGTATGACCCATGGATCGTTGTCCTAAATTTTTAACAGAATCTGATGCATTTGGTTAGTTTTCCATATGTCAATTGTTGTTTTCACTTAAAATGATGTTCATTTTAAACAAAAGGGAGACACTTTGAGTTGTGTTGGACCCACCGCACTTTGGATTGAGGTGGGGTTGACTCATACATGTCACATATGACCCATGGATTTTTTTCCTAATGTTTCAACGGAATAAAAATGTGTTAGTTATAGTTTTCACTTAAAATGATGTCCATTTTAAACAAAAGAGAGACATTTTGAGTGGTGTCGGCCACACCACACCTCGGATTAATGTGGGGTTGACTCGTACACATCAAAAATAACCCATGTATGGTTTTCCTAAAGTATCAATACAATCTGATTCTGTTTGGTTGGTTTTCCGTATGTCAGTTGTTGTTTTCACTTAAAATCCTGTCCATTTCAAATAAAAGTGAGACATTTTGAGTGGTGTCGGCTACACCACACCTCTGATTGAGGTGGGGTTGACTCATACACATCACATACGACCCATGGATTTTTTTTCTAAAGTATCAACACAATAATAATACGTTTGGATGGTTTTCTGTATGCTATTTTTTTACTTAAAATGATGTCCTTTTAAAACAATAGAGAGACACTTTGAGTGGTGTCAGCCACACCAAACCTCGGATTTATCCGGGGTTGACTTGTAAACATCTAATATGATCCATGTATTGTTTTCCTAAAGTTTCAACAGAATCTGAATGCATTTGGTCAGTTTTCCGTACGTTAGTTGTTGTTTTCACTTAAAATGATGTCCATTTTTAACAAAAGAGAGACACTTTGTAGTGGTGTTAGTCACACCACGCATAGGATTGAGGTGGGGTTGACTCTTAAACATCACATATGACCCATGGATCTTTTTCCAAAATTTTTAATAGAATCCGAATATATCTGGTCAGTTTTTCGTATGTTAATTGTTGTTTTCACTTAAAATGATGTTCATTTTAAACAAAAGAGAGACACTTTGAGTGGTGCTGAACACACTGCACTTTGGATTGAGGCAAGGTTGACTTTTAAACGTCACATATGACCCATGGATTATTTTACTAGAGTTTAAAAATAATAAAAATGTGTTTGGTCAGTTTTCTGTATGTCAGTTGTTGTTTTTCACTTAAAATGATGTCCATTTTAAACAAAAGAGAGACATTTTGAGTGGTTTCAGCCACACTACACCTTTAATTGAGGATGTTTGACTCTTACACATCACAAATGACCCATGGATAGTTTTACTAAAGTATAAACACAATCTGATTGCGTTTGGTCAGTTTTTCGTATGCCAGTTGTTGTTTTCACTTGAAATCATGTCCATTTCAAATAAAAGTGAGACAGTTTGAGTGGTGTTGGACACACAGGCCCTCAGATTGAGGTGGGGTTGACTCTTAGACATCACATATGACCCATGTATAGTTTTTCTAATGTTTCAATAGAATATGAATTCCTTTGGTCAGTTTTCTGTATGTCATTTGTTGTATTGCCTTAAAATGATGTCCTTTTGAAACAAAAAAGACACTTTGAGTTGTGTCGTCCACACCGTGCCTCGAATTGAGGTGGGGTTGACTCGTACACGTCAAAAATGACCCATGGAACGTTTTATTAAAGTATAAACAAAATATTAATGCATTTGGTTGGTTTTCCATATTCCAATTGTTTTTAATTAAAAGCGTATCCATTTTAAACAAAAGAATGAAACGTTGAGTGGTACCGGCCACACCGTGCCTCATATTGAGGTATTATTTGACTCTTACACATCAAAAATTACCCATGTATTCTTTTCCTAATTTATCAATAGAATCGTAATGTGTTTTTTCAGTTTTCTGTATGTCAGTTTTTCTTTTCACTAAAAATGTTGTCCATTTTAAAGAAAAGTGAGACACTTTTAGTGGTTCGGGCCACACCATGCCTCAGATTGAGGTAAGGTTGACTCTTACACATCCAAAATTAACAATGAATAATTTTACTAAATTTTAAACATAATATAAATGTGTTGGGTCAGTTTTCTATATGTCAATTGTTGTTTTCAATTAAAATGATATACATTTTAAACAAAAGAGATACGTTTAGAGAGGTGTTGGCCACACCGTGCCTCAGATTGAAGTGGGGTTGACTCCTACACATCTCAAATGACCCATGGATCATTTTACTAAAGTATATACACAATATGAATGCGTTTGGTCGGTTTCCATATGCCAGTTGTTGTTTTCACTTAAAATCATTTCCATTTCAAATAAAAGTGAGATAGTTTGAGTGGTTCCTACCACACCGGCCCTCAGATTGAGGCAGGGTTGACTCTTAAATGTCACATATGACCCATGGATTGTTTTCCTAAAGTTTCATCCTAATCTGAATGTATTGGCTATTTTTCCATATGTCATTTGTTGTATTCACATAAAATGATGTCCTTTTGAAACAAAAGAGAGACACTTTGGGTGGTGCCAGCCACACCGTGCCTTAGATTGAGGTGGGGTAGACTCATACACATCACAAATTACACATTTATTTTTTTCCTAAAGTATAAACACTATCTGAATGTGTTTGGTCAGTTTTCGATATGCCAGTTTTTTTTACTTAAAAGTGTATCCATTTTAAACAAAAGAAAGACACATTGAGTGGTACCGGCCACACCGTGCCTCAGATTGAGGTGGGGTTGACTTTTACACATCATAAATGACCCATGGATCCTTTTCCTAATGTATCAATATAATCCTAATGCATTTGGTCGGTTTTCCATATGTCAGTTTTTGTTTTCACATAAAATGTTGTCTATTTCATAGAAAAGTGAGATACTTTGAGAGGTTTCGGCCACACCGCACCTCCGATTCAGGAAGGGTTGACTCGTACATGTCAAAAATGACCCATGGATCGTTTTTCTAAAGTTTCAATAGAATCCAAATGCGTTTGGTTGGTTTTTCGTTTGCCAGTTGTTGTTTTCACATAAAATGTTGTCCATTTTTTTTTTAAAAAAAGAGACACTTTGAGTGGTGTCAGCCACACAAAACCTCAGATTGTGGCGGGGTTTACTTGTACATGTCAAAAAATGACCCATAGATCGTTTTCCTAAAGTATCTACACAATCTAAATGCATTTGGTCAGTTTTCCATATGCCAGTTTTTGTTTTCACTTAAAATCATGTCTATTTCAAATAAAAGTGAGACAGTTTGAGTGGTGCTAGCCACACTGTTTCTCGGATTGATGCGAAGTTGACTCTTCAAATTCACATATGACCCATGTATCATTTTCCTAAAGTTTAAATAGAATCTGAATTCCTTTGGTCAGTTTTTCGTATGTCAGTTGTTGTATTCACTTCAAATGATGTCCTTTTGAAACAAAAGAGAGACACTTTGAGTGGTGTTGGCCACACCATGCCTCAAATTGAGGCGAGGTTGGAACATACACATCACGAATGACCCATGGACCATTTTCCTAAAGTATCAACACAATATGAATGCATTTGGCCAGTTTTCTGTATGCCATTTGTTTTTACATAAAAGAGTATTCATTTTAAAAAAAAGAAAGACACTTTGAGTTGTACCAACCACATCATGACTCAGATTGAGGAGGGGTTGACTCTTACACATCACAAATGACCCATGGATCCTTTCCCTAAAGTATAAATAGAATCCAAATGTGTTTGGTCAGTTTTCCATATGCCAGTTATTGTTTTCACATAAAATGTTGTCCATTTGAAAGAAAAGTGAGACACTTTGAGTGGTGTCGGCCACACCACACCTCGAATTGAGGAGGGGTTGACTCTTACACATCAAAAATGACCCATGGATCATTGTTTTCATGTATCAACACAATTAAAATGCATTTGGTCAGCTTTCTGTATGCCAGTTGTTGTTTTCACTTAAAATGTTGTTCATTTAAAATAAATGTGAGACACTTTGAGTGGTACCGGCTACACCATGCCTCGGATTGAGGCATGGTTGACTCATACACATCAAAAATGACCCAGGGATCGTTTTCCTAAAGTATAAATAGAATATGATTGGTGTTGGTTGGTTTTTCGTATGCCAGTTGTTGTTTTCACTTAAAATGTTTTCCATTTCAAATAAAAGTGAGACACTTCGAGTGGTACCAGCCACACCGTACCTTATATTGAGGCGGGGTTGACTCGTACATGTCACAAATGACCCGTGGATCGTTTTCCTAATGTATCAATAGAATCTGATTGTGTTTGGTTAGTTTTCTGTATGCCGGTTTTGGATTTCACTTAAAATTATGTCCATTTCAAATAAAAGTGAAACACTTATAGTGGTATCGGTCACACCGTGCCTCTGATTGAGGCGGGGTTGACTCAGACACGTCACAAATGACTCATGGATCGTTGTAATAAAGTATCAACACAATCTGAATCTGTTTGGTTAGTTTTCCGTATGTCAGTTGTTGTTTTCATTTAAAATGTTGTCCATTTCGAATAAAAGTGAGACACTTTGAGTGGTACTGGCCACATCGTGCCTCGGATTGAGGTGGGGTTGACTCGTACACATCACTTGGGTGTTTTGAGTGACATCAAGTGCAGATTGAAGATCAAGGTGATTCTAATTCTCTCCATGATTACATTTTTAGATTAGGGTTTGTGCTCTTCTCTCATCTTCTTCCGAAGCTCTAAAACCCACTTTTCCGTTGGGATTTAGGGTGAATCTTGAAGAGAGATTATATTGGAATTTGGGGTCCTGGGAGGAGGTTTTGGGGGGGTTGTCTGAGGGCTGTCCGGGGTCCAGGGAGGATTTTGGGTGGCTCTCCAGGGGGCTCTCTGAGGTCCAGGGAGGAGGGTGGGGGGCTGTCTGGGGGCTGTTCAGGGTCCAGGGAAGAGGGTGGGGGGGCTGTTCGGGGTCCAGGAAAGAGAGTGGGTAATGTATCTAAAACTCTATCTTGGTAAGGAAGATGTGAGGGTCGTGCTATTCCCGTCCCCCCAAAAATTATTATAAAGAAAAAAGAGACACAGCAGACAAGGGAGGGGAGGGGTCAATCAACCCACACCCAAAAACCCCTTACAATCCAAGACACAAAAGACCCCAAAAAAAGAAAAATAAAAAAACCAAAACAGTAACCAGCATCCCATAGCACATAATCCATCATCCATCACCTCCTTTCTAATCATGTCCACCACCATCAGCACAGAACCACCATCACTAAAATCATAAGCAATAACCTTGTCACATCCCAGCCATACAACAACTAGGATCCAGCACCACATTTTCTGACAACCAGCACATCTTTTGCTCACCAAACATCTCCCAACATCCCGCTTCAGTTCCAGAAACTAGAAACACCAGTTCCAGTCATCACATCCATAACAGTGGCATCCAGTGACCATCCGCTCAGCATCCAGCGAACATCGCTTCCAATCCAAAGCATATCCACCACCATCATCATAGAACCACCAGAAATAACAGCAATCAACAACCAGCAATAGAGAACCGCTAATAACAGAGCCATAGACAGCGACTTCATCCTTTAAACAAGCAGCCACCAAACTCTAGTACCTTAGTTTCAAGAAACCAACACTGCCTTCAAGTGTACCTAGCCAAGTAGAATCCAGCCACCAGTAGTTCCCTTCAACAGCACTGAACCAACAGCACCCATGGCCATAATCAATGACTTTATCACATCCTAGCGCAACACCAAGCAGCTTCCAGCACCAAGGATTCCGAAAACTAGCAATTCCTTCCAGACCTCGTAACCAAGCAGCATCACACAACCAAAAACATGTAGTGGAACAAGACAATTCCCGCAGCAGCATCAAAATAAGTGAATAGACCAGATCCAACTCGCACAGAACCTCAAACAAGATACCCCAAGCCAGAAGAACAACCCAACCCATGGGCCAAACCACCAACGAAACAATCCATAAAAGCAGACAGTGCGAGAACCCACATATTTGTAGCATCGTCAAAGAAGAAACCGAAGATCGAGGCGGTAGACCAGAAAAGTTGACCAAGCGTTGATGAAGCCAAATCATGTGCCTTAGCTGCAACCCCCTCTGTCGTTGAAGCCTTCAACATTGTTGACCCATCTATGGAAAGGGTTTCCATCCTCCAAGGGTCCATCTTCATCATCACTTTCTAACTTGATCCAGACAATTAGAACATCCGTCCGCACATCCTCCATAGTCAGCAATTCCCAAACACATAGAATCCCAACTGGATCCGTGACCAAGAAACCATGCTACAAAAATGGTTTGGGAAGTCGAAGCTGCTGAATAATGGAAACCACCACCACCTTGAGATTGAAAGACTTTATAGCCAACCTTCGCTGAGAAATTGGAAGCAGCATGAATCCATAACCGAAGCTCCAAGAGGAATCCAGAGGAAGACCTGGAGAAATTGTCGAGTGAGAGAGAGACCTGGGAGAGTGCACACCCCCTAATAGCCTACAGAGGTACTCTCCGGACGAGTACCGCAGGTCTGCACTGTCACACAGGTAGTGCTCAGTCCGCCATGGGTCTGCACCGAAACAAAGTAGTGCTCCATCCACTGGGCTAGTCGACTCACTCCAAGTCGAGTCGGTCAAGCAGTCGTCAGGTCTCAGTCGGCTACATGGTCTCCGTACTCCGAACGCTCTTCTCCGGTAGGGTCCGCTCCATGAGCTACAGGTTGATACTCTAATAATCTCAAATTCCCACTAATAAGTATCTCAATGGACCGCATCATCATAGGGGTCTCAATGCAACAGACGGCGTGTCAATCGGACGCCTGGTCTGTGAGTTATTAGCATTTTTGTCCTAGGGGCCCGATTGGTTTCGCATACGAACCAACCTGGCTGTATCTCAACTACACACCGAACTCTCATAGGTTATACTCATAGGGACCGTTTCTCAACGTGATCACCAACGCCGCTGACGGTTCGTCAAACGGACGTCCAGTCTGAAGGTTATCAGCTTTTCTGTTCCTGGGGCCCGATTGGATTTCGGGTACAATCCAACCCGGCCACTATCCAACTACAACCAAAAATCAGGAGAAGTATGCCAAAAGTTCCATCTCATCAAGAGGAATCCAACAAAGTCGACGGAACGTCAATCGGACTTCTGCAGCTCGAGATATAAGTGTTTCCACTCCGAGGGCCCAATTGGTTTCGTATCCGAACCAATCCGACTGTACCCAAAGTTTTCCAAAACCTTGAGTGTAATATAACGAAACGACCGTCTCGATCCAAGGATTGCATCTCAACTGATGGTGCATCGATCGGAGGTCTATGACCCAAGATATGATCATTTGAACGAAACTATTCGACGATAGGGGGTTCGGGCCCGGTTCGACCCGGCCCGAACCCCCCCCCCCCCCCCCCCCGGGTCGGCCCGAACCGGGGCGACCCAAACCGGGTCCGGGTCCGGCCTGTTTGGGTGCGACGCGGCCCTGCCCATCCTGCGCGGCCCGGCCCGGCCCGGCGGCCGGTTGGCCTGCCGTGTTGACGCGGCCCGCGTGGCCTGCTCGGGTGGCCGAGCTGAGCGGAACAGGGGGGGAAAAGTGCCCCCCCCCCCTGATTGAGTAACTGCGGCCCCACATGGTGGGGGGGCCGCTTCTTTCGTCCAGCGGACACGGCTCGGTTCCGCATCCCCCTCGGTCCCGCGCAGCCGTGGGACCGCTGCTCACCGCCGCGACTGAAGCCACGGCAGACCTTCCCAGAGGCGCGCCGGCAGGCCCTTCCGCGGACCACCGGAGTTGCTCCGGTGGTCCGTTTTCAATTCTGTCTACACCGTTGGTCCTCCCGAGATCTGAAGATCACTGCGAAGGGTTCAAAACGCCTTTTCGGCACACCTCATCATCGTCCGTCGATCTGCACTTCGACAACAAACTACGGAGTCTTCGAATTGCCCCTCCCCGCGGCCCCGACTCCAGCCGCGGTTTTGTTCGGCCTCAACGGCACGGCGCGACGGAGCCGCGCTTCTTTGTCTCATTATTTCTCAGTTCCGCATGGTGAAATGGCACCGCGCTGCCCTGCTCGTGCCGCAAACAATCCAAACAACAAGGGGAAGGAGGGTCGGCCGTGTTCGTAGGTTCTGACCTCCTGCCGTTATTACGATAAGAGGCGGCCCAATTGAAACCAAGAGTGGCGACAGATGAGATCACGAACGACAATAAATAAACCCCTACAACCTCTTAAATAAAAATAATCATACCAATATTTCCAACCCGCAAAATAAAAAATTCATGGATCAACTTAATGATGATTTCATCCAGGTTCTTTGTTTTAGAAGGAACAACCAAGGGAAAATACCATTCTCAAAACAATCCCCCTACCTGATGTAATCGTTGAACGAAGGTTCGTCGCGGAAGAAGGAATCATGGAAGGAGAGGGTCGTCGGTGTCGTGGTACATGGCGTCACATCGTCGATCTCCGAGGAAGATGTCTCTCACCGTCGTCCTTCGTCGGAGGTCGGCGTTCTTTATCGGTGGCGCTGCGTTCTTCGCGTTCTTCAAGGAGGAATAACATCCTTCGGAACTTGGAGCATTCCTCCCCAAATCCTTTCGCACCATCAACTATCCTCACACGAAATAAGACTTAGTCCTATATAATTAACACACAAGCCAAATGAATTCATTTGAAATTTCAACAAATCCATTATTTAATTACTTGAAAAACCTACACAATTAATGAGTTGACTTTATTTTAAAAAGGCGGGGTTTCTTTTTGAGAGTTACAAAATTAAGAGGGGAAAAGTTATGAACGTTAGGGGAAGCTAAGGGGTTGGGCTTGTGTGGGCCCCACCCCACCTTAATCCTCTCAAAGGTAGTTATCAACAAGTGAGACCCACCCCTAACTCCCTTACATAGATTATAACTACATAAGAGAGATGAAAAGTGTTGTGACACAACACTTAATCCACTTAACAAGAAAAGAAAATATAATTGTAAAACAATTATATTATTATCCCTCACTTATTTAAACAACACAACCCGAGAAAACGCAACTCCAAAAAGGGGTCTTCTTAAGCAATTTCTGGCACTGCAAGTTCATCGGTGCCCTCGGATTTCAATTCCGAGCACCAGTTCAAAAGTTTGAAAATCATGCTCATTCGTTCACTGAACATACTCGAGCCTACCTTCAGAAATTCATTCCAGGCACACCGAGCCTCGGAATCAGGCGCCGTCAGAAACCATGTTCTTGTAAAATCCCAAAGAAAATTAAGAAAAAATTTCCCTTGAATTTTATGGGTCTTTACATTACTCCCACCTCAGGGCTTTACGTCCTCGTAAATCTTTAACACAAACTAGGGATACAAAAGCGTTATTGAGCACGCATCTGAGCCTTCTGCTCCCATGTGCTTACCTGGAGGTTCTCGTAATCCCAAAGAAAGAGCACCCGAGGAATCGACCGTCCTCGTAGGATCCTCTCCCATCGATCCTCAATCCCCACTGGAACTTCCATGAAAGTCACCCCATCACCATCGTCCAGCTCCTCATGGTCGATGATATGCGAATGGTCGAGCACGTATCTCCTCAGTTGAGTTACGTGGAAATCGTCGTGCACTAGGTGCAACTGAGGTGGATGGGTCAAGCAGTAAACCACTACGTCTACCCAGCTGGGGACCTAAGAAGGTCCGCTGAACCTCAAGGATAACTTGCCTCTTTGGCCACATCTCTGTAAACCTCGTCGTGGTGAGACCCGTATAAGGATGTGATCAACATCCTCGAACTCTAGAGGTATCCAATTCCTATTAGAACTGAAACTAAAAACGACTACTTCCACGAGGGTAAGGTTTAATGACTCAAGAGTGATCGGTCGCACCCTCCTGTGCATGAGTTTATCATGTGCTACCTGGGGTTTCCCTTTCACCGACCAAGGGAAACCCATGCTGACGTCGTAGTTAAACCACACCCTTTTCGCCTAATACCGTCAATTTGTGTATGAACTATGATTGCCTAGTCCATACTCAAACCAACTTCGTAAGGCCTCTACGCTGCAACCAAGAGATTACAATCGAAACTCTCTCCTCGAGGGTCTGACCACACCGTCGACGTAAGTGTGATTATCGAGTCTCCTCCAAAGGTATCTCCAGACGTGAGGGTCAAGTCCACAGCTTACCGGAAACTCTAGGTCTGGGACAAGACTCGTGGAAGGAAGGAATGATTCATATCAACGTCTATTACTATGGCAGCTAGTAGTGGACACAGACTGTCCCTTAAATCATTCTTAGAGACATTGGGTCACTCTCCCTGACCGCATGCAGCTACTCTCTTCCCCTGCCCTCCATCTCCCTGAGCCCGGCGGGGAAAACTAAGGCAGGTGGTTGTAGCATGTTAAAACGTACACCACCTCATGCTGCTCTCCTAGATCTGCCTCCACGTCTACTGCTTCGCAGACTCATCTCTCTTTAATGCTTCCTTTATTGAAACATTTAACATGCCCGAGTCTCAAAGACTGGCGTCGGTTTCCTGTTTCTTACTACACTGTGCAGTCTGCATCCTCTCTTGGATGATCTGCACCTTCTTGGCATACGATTTGAAAGAGCTGCTAAAATTTCTCCTTTGCCGAAAAGAGAAACTCGGTCTCATCCCCAAGAAATACCACGCCCATTGCCTAATACAGTTAATCCTAACATGAATGATGTATTCATGCCATGGATGACGTCGTAAGGCCTCGACGTTACTACCAAGAGATCCAACTGTCACTCTCGCCGCCAAGGGTCGAGTCACACTGTCAACATCAGTGTGAGGTCACTGGGTCTCTTCCAGTAGAAATCTCAAAAGTGAGGGTCAACTCAACAGTCTTAACCGGGACCACTCAGTATCAACCAAACAAAAGTACAGGAAAGCAAATATCACAAAGATAAGTGTCTTTTTATTATTTCATCTCATAGTACAAAGACACGAATACAACAGCAATATGGAACTAGAAGTACAAGGGACGTATCCACTAGTTCTTCTCCTGTACACCTGCTCTCGGATCTCTATTGCCTTGTCCACTGTTCGGCTATTGCTCAAGCACCTGTCGCTGCTTCTGCCTCGGTGGCTCCTCTAATGCCTGCGGATCGATTGTGTGGGGGTTCGGACAGTCACGTGCCAGGTGACCCTTCCTGCCACATTCATAACACTTCCTGCTCCTCGTACGACTGTCTCTGGTCCTCTTGGACCTCTGCATCATCTGTATACTGCCCACAGATGACTCGGCTACTAATCGAAAATCCTAAGACAAAGGAATCATCTCCTGTACACGCTCGGGGTGTAGAGCTACTGGAACAAACTCCACCCTGAAGAAGGTCTCGAAGTCTTCCCATGTGAAGGTCATCCCATCGCAAAACTGGAACAAGTGGCTCCACCACATGCCTGCTGCTGCCTGAAGAAGGCTGGCAGCAAAGATCACCATGAAGTTTGCTGGCATCCCCACTAGCCTGAAGACTCTCACCACAGCCTCCAGCCAATCCTCAGCCGCCTGCAGGTCCGTCTCTCCCCGGAATCTGGGTGGCCTCTGGCACTGGAACTCATGCAGCGCGCTCAAGTGGCGTGAATCGCCTACTGCTGGGGCTGGTGGCATCGGTGGCCCAACGTATGGTAGTACCGTTGGTGCCTCAACTGCAAGAGGGCCCTGTACCGAAGCCTCATCACTTAGCAGGCTGTCAGTACGCACATCCCTTGGGGCTCTAGCTAGTTGTCCATGAAAAGGCATCCTGAAAGGAACATACGTGACATGGTTAAACGATTTATACCTGGTGAGCTGACCTGGTTTGAGATGTTTTAAGGTAAAATCTTTGAAAACTCACACGCAATCATTGTTTTTGTGCACAAAGTCAGAAATCAATTTTCAAGGTCCTGGTGTATGGATACGTTGGCCGCCCTCACCAACACTAGACTCCCTGAACTAAAAACCACACTCGGTACTCTTAACACTGTCGCTTCACAGAGAGAAAATATCAGAGTTATCAGTTCTGTGGTAGAACTGAACTCCTCTGATACCAATTTGTCATGACACGTCCTCGGGGCCCATTCCGTGACTACCCCAAGCCCACCTTCCATAGGCCAGGGGCTGGCGACTATCACCAAAGGTGTAAATCCCAATAACTGGGAAGGCATTGCCTTTATAAAAGTAAACAAAACACCACAGAGTACAAGCGGAAGTAAAACACTAAGTACAACAGAAAGTTCTGAAAAGTACATGGTCCAGAATACAAACCCAACTGAAAGTACAACTACAACTGAACGAAAGTACAACAGAAAAAAAAAAAGACAAACAGCTCAAAGAAAGGAAGCAGCTCCGGGGTCGTCCTCCTCGGATCCTACCTAAAGGGTAGGTACAGATAGCGGAGCTCCTGGATCATCCACCACGGATCCTACCTGAAGGGTAGGTACAGATAGCGTATCTCCTGGATCGTCCACCATGGATCCTACCTGAAGGGTAGGTACAGATAGCCTCTACAACGCTCTCGGCCTCAACCTCCTCCAAGTGTCGTCTCGTCATGAATTCCACCACCAGATATTGTCTCGTCGTGAGGTCCACCTCCGGGTACCGTCTAGTCCTCGAACACTCGGCCTCTGTCTACGCTTCCCGTCATCTACAACCAACACAACGAGGTGTGGGCGTATCTCGTGCAGGGGTGAGTATAAAGATACTCAATAGGGACCCCGAGACCCTCAAGGTATCTCTAAAACCAACAAGGATAACCACAAATAAGATCTCAACAGATAACCTCTACTTAGGTATATGCCCATACATACACCCAAGTTTTCAAGTAACCCATCTCAATCATGAGGAAACACAAAGATTATGAAATCAACGGATAACCACTTCCCAAGTATATGCCCATACATATACCTAAGTTATCAAATGACCCATCTCAATCATGAGGTAAACACAAAGGTCATAGACTCAGCCTAAACGAGGATTTTTATTATCGAAACCGTAACTACTGAAGAGCCCTGTCTCTGGAGTGTACAGTGGTCCTCTCACGACTTCGAGTTACTGATCACTAACCAAAGACGTTGTGGTACTCCTCCTGTCTAGTACTGTGGGCCAGCCACCCAAACACAGTAGTGCTTCCCGCCGGGGTATGCCACCCAAAAACAGTAGTGCACACCCCCTAATAGCCTGCAGAGGTACTCTCCAGACGAGCACTGCGGGTTTGCACTGTCACATAGGTAGTGATCCGTCTTCGATGGATCTACACCCAAACAAAGTAGTGCTCCATCCACTGGGCTAGTCGACTCACTCCAAGTTGAGTCGGTCAAGAAGTCGCCAGGTCTCAGCCGGCTACAAGGTCTCCATACTCCGAATGCTCGTCTCCGGGAGGGTCTTCTCCATGAGCTACAGGTCGATACTCCAAGAATCTCAATGTCCCACGAAAAAGTATCTCAAAGTACCATCTCATCATAGGGGTCTCGACGCAACAGACGGCGCATCAATCGGACGCCTGGTCTGTGAGTTATTAGCCTTTTCGTCCTAGGGGCCCGGTTTGTTTCGCGTACGAACCAAACATGACATATCTCAACTGTACCCTGAACTCTCATAGGGTATACTCATAGGGGTCGTTTCTCAACGTGATCACCAACACCGCTGACAGTTCGTCAAACGGGCATCCAGTCTAAAAGTTATCATCTTTTCCGTTCCCGGGGCCCGGTTGGATTTCGGGTACAATCCAACCCGGCCACTATCCAACTGCAACAAAAACTCAGGCAGAGTATTCCAAAAGTTCCGTATCATCAAGAGGAATCCAACAAAGTCGAAGGCACATCAATCGGACGTCCGGAGCTCGAGATATAAGCGTTTCCGCTCCGAGGGCCCGGTTGGTTTCGTATCCAAACCAATCCGACCATACCCAAAGTTTTCCGAAAACTTGAGTGTAATATACCAAAACGACCATCTTGATCCAAGGATCGCGTCGCAATTGACGGTGCGTCGATCGGAGGTCTGTGGAAAGAGATATGAGCGTTTGAACGAAACTGTCTGAAGATAGGGGGTTCAGGCCCGGTTCGACCCGGCCCGATACCCCCCCCCCCCCCCCCGGGTCAGCCCGAACCAGGTCTGGGTCCGGCCCGTTTGGGCGCGGCGCGGCGCGGCCCAGCCTGCGCGGCCAGGCAGCCGGTTGGCCTGCCGCGCTGACGAGGCCCGCGTGGCCTGCTCGGGTGGCCGAGCTGAGCAGAACAGGGGGGAAAGCGCCCCCCCCCCCCTGATTGAGTAACTGCGACCCCACGTGGTGGGGGGGGGGGGGCGCTTCCTTTAGCCAGCAGACGCGGCCCGGTGCCACGTCCCCCTCGGTCCCGCGCGGCTGCAGGACCGCGGCTTTAGTCGCGGCGGACCTTCCCGGCGGCGCGCCGGGCGCCACTGTCTCTTCGCGGCCGACCAGTGTCGCCCGCCGGCAGGCCCTTCAGCGGACCACCGAAGTAGCTCCGGTGGTCCGTTTTCATTTCTGTCTGCGCCGGTGGTCCTCCCGGGAGTCGAAGATCACTACAAAGGGTTCAAAACGCCTTTGAGGCCCTCCTCATCATCGTCTGTCGATCCGCACTTCGACAACAAACTACGGAGTCTTCGAATTTCCCCTCCCCGCGGCCCCGACTCCGGCCACGGTTTCGTTCGGCCTCAACGGCGCGACGCGACAGCGCCGCGCTTCTTCGTCACGTTCTTTCTCGTTTCCGCATGGTGCAATGACACCACGCTGCCCTGCTCGTGCTGCAAAAAATCCAAACAACAAGGGGGAGGAGGTTCGGTCGTGTTCATACGGTCCGACCACCTCCCGTTATTACGATAACAGGTGGCCCAATTGAAACCAAGAGTGGCGACAGATGAGATCATGAACAACAATAAATAAACCCCTAAAACATCTTAAATAAAAACAATCATACCAGTATTTCCAACCCATAAAATAAAACATTCGCAGATCAACTTAATGATGAGTTCATCTGGGTTCTTTGTTTTAGAAGGAACAACCAAGGGAAAAATACCATTCTCAAAATAATCCCCCTACCTGATGTAATCGTTGAACGAAGGTTCGTCGCGGAATAAGGCGTCGTGAAAGGAGAGGGTCGTTGGCGTCGCGGTACATGGCGTCGCGTCATCGATCTCCGAGGAAGACGTCTCTCACTGTCGTCCTTCGTCGGTGACTGTGCGTTCTTCGCGTTCTTCAAGGAGGAAGAACGTCCTTTGGAACTTAGGGCTTTCCTCCCCAAATCCTTTTGCACCATCAACTATCCTCCCACAAAATAAGACTTAGTATTATTTAATTAACACACAAGCCAAATGAATTCATTTGAAATTCAAACGAATCGAAGAATTAATTACTTGAAAAACCTACACAATTAATGAGTTGACTTTATTTTAAAAAGGGGGGGGTTTCTTTTTGAGAGTTACAAAATTATGAGGGGAAAAGTTATGAACGTTAGGGGATGGTGAGGGGTTGGGCTCATGTGGGCCCCACCCCACCTTAATCCTCTCAAAGGTAGTTATCAACAAGTGGGACCCACCCCTAACTCCCTTACATAAGTTATAACCACATAAGAGAGATGAAAAGTGTTGTGACACAACACTTAATCCACTTAACAAGAAAAGAAAATATAATTGTAAAACAATTATATTATTATCCCTCACTTATTTAAACAACACAACCCGAGAAAATGCATCTCTAGAAAGGGGTCTTCTTAAGCAATTATCGACGCTGCGAGTTCATCGGTGCGCTCGGATTTCAATTCCGAGCATCGGTTCAAAAGTTAGAAAATCCCGCTCATTCGTTCACTGAACGTACCCAAGCCTAACATCAGAAATTGATTCCGGGCACACCGGGCCTCGGAATCAGGCACCGTCAGAAACTGCGTTCTTGTAAAATCCCAAAGAAAATTAAGAAAACATTTCCTTTGAATTTTATGTGTCTTTAAAATATATATTATGTATATATGTATTTTGAGTAATCCATAAAATTTGGTGATAAGAAATGAAACGCCCACTTGATGGGGATGATATACCATACGTACGCATGAACTCTGTTCCCATTTTTATGTCGTATTGAAAGAAATAAAAGTAACTGATATAAATATATTTATATATTCTAATTAATTTATAATTTTTATTTCATATATATCAAATATTGTTTTAAATCTATCCTTAATACATTCCATTTAAAGCATGAATGAGTCACATCGCTTCACGTGGCAGTAGTTCAATGTACACACAAACGATGTTATCGTATTACCAAAAAAATGGAAAGAATGATGATATGTGCTATATAATAATTAAAGAAGGCTTATTATGTCATAAAAATCATAAATATCATATATATATAAATACTATTTCTATCATTATAACAAACCTTGAAAGGTGGTAATGGAAAAAATGAACGACATTCGTTCGTGAGGTGGTAGTTCGCCTTACATCCAAATGATGATTTCATTCCCCATTTGATAGAAGTGTGTGTTGTTTTAGTTTATAAAATTAACACAAAAAATAATAGTATAAAAAATATACTGATTACATTATATAATCATAGTATAAAAATAATCATATAATTTGGAGAAAAAATAAAATAAAAACAATTTTAGAAGAATATTTCAAGTTATTCACATAGTTATTCACGTATCCTCTTTAGGTTCTCACTAAAAAATTGAAAGGATTGATTTATGACCAAAATAAAGATTATATGATGATTTTAGGTAAGTTTTATGTTATTTGGGAAGGTTTTGGGTGAGACAAATGGATTTAGAGGTATGAATTGGTGGGTTGAGTGATTGCATTTTCATAGTTGAGGAGGAGTGGGGTTCTTGTAAATACTAAAAAAGAATTTATTGTTGGGAGGTATCCATTAAATAATGAACCTAAAAAATTTTATAATAATTCATGTGAGGTATTACTGTTTTATAAATACCTATTACACAAAAAATAAATACAATTTTAAATTTATTTCTAAACTCTTGAGTTTCCTTATTTATTTCATTTTGATTTCACATTAAGATGACTAGTTTTCTAACCTTTGTAAATTATCCATTTTGACTAAATTAAACTAGTAAATATAAGAAAATTTAGACCCAATTTTTTTAAATATTAAATATAAATTTATCCAATGAAAATAATATTTTTTTAAAAATAAAGATATAACACAAGTGCATGTAATGCGTGGAAACACAACTTTAACCGTACCTGCACTTATAAAATATTTTACTATTTTGGGGTCAATATATTCATTATAAAAGATCAATTAGACTATTAATGGAACATATTTGAAATATATTAACAATTAAAAATCACTTTGTATAATATATTATTTTTATTAATTTTAAAACATTCAATCAAATATCATTTAGTTTAAAATAACTTTAACATTTATTTTGACATGATTTATAAAATTAAAAATTTCCAAAAATGAAGGTAATAATAAAATTAAAGTATATATTTTAAATCTATGTATAATTATATATTAATCATAAAAACTAATTGAAAATAAAATTTCATTCCATTTACTTCACATTTAATGTTTTTAGTATCAATTATTTAATTTAATTATTAACAAAATAATCAATGAATTGGCATTTCATAAGAATTTAATTTCATGATTTCAAATATTCAAATTATATATAAATTATAATGATAAAAAAAATCATTTATTTTACAAAATAACATTTATAACCATACATATGTATTTTTTTCATTTCCCCAAATATTTATAGATATTAAAAGAAATAGAGGTACATTGTTTTTGTCTTTTCTTTTATTTAACTTATTATATGGATATAATTCATTAAAAATACCCCGAAAACTAATAAATTTTTATAATAAGTTAATAAGGCTCAAAATATGAGTATACAATGGGTTTTGGACAATTTGTGGGTCATTTTTACCCCTTATATTCTGTGTTTAACTACAAAGTAAACTCATTTTTTCCTTAATCGATGTAATTAAACTTATTTGTTTTCACTAATCACTTTGATCAAAAATTAAGATGACATTATTAGATAATATAAATTATTATTATTCTAAATATGGAATCCTATTTTTTCAATTGATCTCACAGGTTTTGAAGGACATAATTTAAAATTAATCATTCTGATGTGACGAGAAAACAATATTTTGAAGTGAAAATGTTTAAATGTTTATTATGTTTTTATATCTAAAATTAATATAAAAAAGATTCCAATGAACTAAATTTGATTAATTTATATAAAATCTAAATATTTTTTATTTTAAACTAATTAAAACTTTTATTTTACATTGTAAATAATTTAGTTGAAAAGGCAATTTTCAATTATAATTTAGTATTTTTCACTATTCATCAAAAATTGAGACTTTTTATAAAAAAATAAACCTAATTTAATTTTAGTATTTTGATTTTAAAAATTAATTTTATTTTTAAAAATAACAATTATAAAATTTTTAAAAAATATTTTTAAAATTAGTGTCTCATAAAAAGGCTACAAAGCTTCTATTTAAGAATAATACAATTTTTTATGCACAAAATTGGATTTTATTTTTATATATTGTATAAAAAATACATAGGATAAATAATAAAAATTATATTGAATATATTAAATATAAATTTTATTAACATAATCTAATAAGTGAGATTTGTTTATTTTATTAGTATAAAACACGCTTGTGTGCATTTAAATTGTTTTTTTAGAAAAAGATTTCCTTTTATTTTAAAAATAGTTTTATTTTTAGTTTTAATTAATTTTTCACCAAATAATTCATTATATATACATGTGTAAAATTGTATTTTCATAATTTAATTATCATGTCCATACCTGCCATTCCAACGGCTATGTGATAACTATTATGTTAAAAAATAATATTAGTAGTATATTATTGTTTAGTAAAATTGAGTCATGTAAGTAACATAAGGTATTTGAGAAACTCATTGTTATGTGTATCATATGATAAACTTAGTGTTTCATGTAACACAAGTTAAAAATAGGGTTTCAGGTCATTTATGCTATAAAATTTAAATTTATTCTTTTAAAATCTCAGGTTTTTACAATAAATATACAAATTAAAGGTAATAATGGATTGGAAACATTTAATATAATAGAAAAATAGTGATTGGAGAGAATAATGGTGAATTATATTTCTTTGGTAAATATATTTTATCCATTAAAGGGGAAGAGTCTAAATCCACTGCCTATACATAAGAGAATGATGAGAAATCATAAAGCATGAAAAAATGAATTTTTTGAATTACTTAAATGGTTGTGTGGGTGGTATAGTTGGATATAGAAATGATAGATTTTTAAAGACTAAGGGATATAGAAAGAAAATACTTAATAATTTTAAATTGAAAAATATTATTATTGTTTATATCGATGTACCTTGAAACAATATCTTAAGTGTGATTTAAATATAAGACTCTAGATATAATGTTATATTTAACCAAAATGATTTCTTGATCACTGTAAAAAAATTAAATTCATTGATAAAATGTTAGAGAATGAATGATATTTTTTACCAAGTGGATAAAAAGAGATCATTTTACTCCTTATAGTAGAAGAGGAAAATAATTTACACAATCGATGGCTTGAAAATATATACCCATAAAGAATGATAAATTTATTTATGAAAAATGACATGGTTGAGTTTTCTAATCTAAATAAGGATAGAGAAAGAACATCTGATGAATTTAGAAGAGGGAATATTTTCAGTAATCTTTACCGATCAAAGAAAAAAACGGCATCCAACATGATCGATTTAATTTATACATATGTGTGTACATTGATAATATATCTTATTATTTGAAACAAATAATGAAATCAATTAAAGTATAGAGATGGAAATAATAAGGAAATATTATTAGTTTAATGAAATAATAGTATAACATATATGTGTTTTAACATGATATTGAATACAATTATGTAGATCCTTGATATTAAAGTCATTATGGAGAATGTTGTGAACATATTTAAGAGTTTTGAATAAAATATATTTTGATATAAATAGTAACATGATGAAAATTTATATTAGATTTCAAATTCTCCCACTTGATGAGGACTCTAAGGTTTAATTAGGTTAATAAGTTTTTACTGAAAAAAGAATACCATTAACTCTGTGACACCCCCCTATGTGTCATGGTGTTGTTTATTTTGTATTATTTTATCTTTTATTGAGTGGTTTTGGGTTATGATACTTTTTAGGTGGGAAGTTTATGTTATTGAACTTTCTTTTTGAGGAGAAAGGTTATCATGTATGGTTATTACTAACAGTGTGGAGCCTGTGTGTGTGGGCCTATCATTTTGATAGATCTATTTTTTATAGCTTCTATGTGGAGATCCCTAGAGGCTATACGGGGCTTAGGGTGTGTCTGGGGTGAGTAGAATGGGTTTTTTAAATAGTACAACAATGAGACCAAACATTATGATGGGTATTTATCATAGGTAGTGTCCAATTCATGGTTGTCACATGGTTTGCAAAAATGTTCTACCAAACCATGTGATCAGTATAGGTGTTTAAATTTTCGGAATATACTAAAATTTACTCCTCATATTTAATGGGTTTACACCCATATTATCCCCTATTCATATCAATTGGACATTGACAGCCAAGGATGAGCTCAATCTTCCTCATCATCCATATCATCTCCTTCCCTTTGTTAATTTCAATATTCTTTCTAGTTATTTCTTACACTTTTCTTCTATTCTTCCCATATCCCAATATTTTCTATTTAATTAGGCTTCCCACATGAACCCTCGATCTCTTGTGAATCATTTTAGGGTTTTTAGTGGATAAAATATTGGGGTTTTGTGTGTACAGGATTTGTAGACATTATTTATTTTCCCTTCAGTGTTCTTTCCATTAAAGCAACAAGTCTTTGACTGATTTTCATCTCTTTGAGGTAGTTTTTTCCTTCTAATTGTTTCGTTTTGGAATTAAGAGCATGCTTGTTCTTTCTAAATTATGCTTTCTATGAATTTTTTATCATATTCAATAGCTTTTGGTAATTTGAAACTATTCCATTATTTTTTGATCTTGGAATAAATAAGGTTTCATACAAATTAAATGTTTTCATGTTTAAAATAGAATATTTAAAGGTTATATGATTTTTGTGAAATGGTTATATGGATTTTAAAATTATTTTCATGGTACACATTGGATTTAAAACCCAAATTTGGTTTTCTATGTGGAAAAAATTAATTTAAAGGGAATTTTGATTTAATGTTAATTGTTGACCTCAAAATGGTTTATAAACGGGTTAATTAATAGATTTAAAATGGTGATTTGAAATTTTTGTGTGATATTACCCTTTTAGAAAGGACATAATGGATTCTTTAAAACGTTTTGATTGAAATGAGTTTCCTTTGACCATGTTATGGTTTTCAACGAGAAAGACCGTTGTTGAAGGGTTTATTTGAAATTTTTTTGCGAAGTGATTAGTTTTATTGAAACTCTCAAATTTTCTAAAGTTGTGTTTAATGAAATTTCATGTGGATTAGAATAAGAAGTTATGTTTTGGTGTTAATTTCTTTATTACATCTTTTAATTTTAAATTTTTTGATATGAAAGTAACCCCTTGATTTCTTCTTCGACCTACTTACCCCTTGTGTGGATTGTTTCTCTCTGTGAGATGCTTGTTTCTCCCCTTGTGTCGGAATGTGATTATTTATATCATTGGTGAATTATATATATATACATGGGGTTATTCTTTGATTGGTGTTAGGGGTGAGGGTATATTTAGTTATGCCTTATGAGTAGACATGTCTTGTTAGTTCATTTGCATAAATTGCTTTATCGGTTGTGGAAAACCAAGTGATAAGTAGAAAATATAATTTGTTATGTTAGTTGTTTCACATGACAATACCGGACCACTATTTTTTTCTAGTCACAAAGGGTTAGGTGGTGGTTTTCATTATAAAGAGGCTTTTATGGGATAGTTAAAGGATTTTTTTTCTTCGGTTCATGAAGATATCTATTTCACGAGTTGTTGTACACTAAAATGATTAAATGATTCAAATGTCAGGAATCATAGGGTATAGCCCAATAAACATTCTATTTATTGGTTAGTTAATGATTGAGGGGAGTTTTATAGTTCTTGTTTTTATCATTTCAATTTCCTTCATTATTATGGACCCTTCTATTGTTTACATTTGATATGTGCCTTGGGATATAAGATTCCTTGTTGTCGTATTCTTGAACCATCTGCATGTTGGGTCATTTAATTTGGAAAGAGTATTTTCAATTAACATTGTACAACCATTTTGATATTAAAGACTTAGGGTGGATGCTTTAAAGTTGATTTCAAAATAGGTGCTTTATTTTGGGGATAGATATGGCTGCTGAAATGATTTAAAGTGACCATTCAATTTTAAATAAAAAAAGTTGTTTGTTTTTTAGAAATGATAATAGTGAGGGTTTAGTTTCTAAAATGATTAGTCCAACTAATTTTCTTTCAAAACATGTGAGTTTTTTTTTGAAAAAAAATGTGAACTCTGATGAAACACATTTATGGAATTCCTTGTAGTTCCACACTATATATATAAAACACTTACATTATATATTTATTTTAAAAATATCATTAATGAATTTCATAATGAAACATATTTTATAGATTCAATAGTTTATGGTGACCTAATGTTTTTTTATATCTTGTTGATATATTAATGGTTCTAGGTTACTAGTTATACCCAGTATTGATTGGCATGGACAACATGGGGTGAGTTTGATGGTGGTGAGTAACCAGAGGTTTCATAAAGATGGTTCGGGATTGTAATTAGTTGGTTTTTAGTTTATTTTTGTTATAATTTTTTCAAGTTCCTTATTGAATATTACTATTTTGTATAATGTTATGTTTATGCTCATAATTTGGATTTGTTTATTTGGATATGACCACATTCAAATTTTAATTTATTTCAACTCTTGTATTTATTTCTTATATTTCTGTTTATCGGATTTTTGGTGAAATCATTTCCAAAGGTATTCTTGTGTTTCCCAAGACCTAGTTTATTTCCTCTGGGGATCAATAATTCCCTTCAGGCCTTGTGGCAGGATATGTCAGGTTCTATGTACAATGGATGCCTTGGCCGATTTATTATTAAATTGAATCAAAGTAGATTTTGGTACTTTGGGAAGATCATGAGCCTCTTAGGTATCCCTTTTTATTTATGTATGTCCATGAAAAAATGAGATTATGGTTGGTGGAGCTTGAGAGGTAATGTTGGGGAGAGTCTGACAAGCTCTTTCTTATCCTGAGCCTTAGGCTGTAAGGGGAAGTTGGTTCTTGAATTGTGAATTCAAGTTTTTTTCAATTTATATTGGATTTTGATTTGAATTGATATTGATTTGATCCCTTTGGAGCATGTGGGTGATATTAGGGGTCTTTCTATGGTCACATGGTGATATGGAGGGTTACTCGAGTGACACTATAAGCTCACATGGCTTGGAAACCATGTGGTACTTCTAGGGTTGAGCTTTCCTTCTTTACATGGCCTGTTATCTAATGGACAGATAGCTTCTCAAACTATGTTTCCAAATTCATCATAACATTTATTTCTCCCCCAACTATCCTTTTTTGATGCCTCTTGATTATGGATCTCCCTAAATGTGATTCTCATTGTTGTAGGATAATCTAGGAGTGCTTAAATGCCATTTTGGGATGTGGTTCATTTGAACATTGTTTCAATTCATGTGGAGTTATTTTGTTTTCAGTTTTAAAACCTCATTTTGGAAAATTAAGGGATATTTTGAGATATTAATCTTTTCAAAATTGTTTTAAAGGTTTTTTTGTAAAATGAATTTTCCCTTTTAGTAGTTGAAATTTATTTTTTTTAAACTGGATTCACTATGATTTCCAAAATGAATTTGATTACAAAACTAGGTTTCAAAAGCGTTTCAGGGTCTAAAGGGAATTTTATTAAAATAATATTTAAAATTGATTTAAAAAGGGATATGATTTTGATGATTTTTATTTGGAAACATAGTTTACAAAATTAAATAGAATTTTAATTTTTTTTTATAGATTTCTTTATTTGGGGAAAGTAAATTTTTATCTATTGAGGTTTTTTTTAAATATTGAGTTGGATTGTTTATTGAGAAACACCTTTCTATAGTGTGATGTAAAAATTCCTTAATTAGGGTGGTAGTTTCACAATAAAATCTCATGTAGTATTTTGTTGTGTTGATAATTTGATGGTCGGTTTTTTAGCCTCAATTCCTATCATGGGTGAAATAATTGGGTTTATATTTTCATACAAGAATTTATTTTATCTATGCCTTATTATGTTGTAATATACCTCATAGAATGTTCAAAAAAGAATCTCTTGCCTAGTTCTTACCCATACTCCAAGTAGAGAAGAGGATGTGGAACCTTTCTTAATCTCTGAAACCATCTATGAATTATTGAATTAGTGTGTGCCTTCTTTTAGCAGTTATTAATGGTTAGTTTAAGTGCTGAAGTTGTTAGAAGAGATCGAGGTGATACTTGATTCTCTCGGGACACTGAAAACTTCATGAATGAGAGCTGTTGAGAGCTTCTAGTTGCATTTAGATGAGTCTTGTGGGACTCGAAGGTTCATCTGCTACTTCATGAAGTTTTGGATTGGTAAAATTTCGAGATGTAATTAGTCTTGTGGTTCTTCATAAATGTTATACAAGGTGAGATAACAATTTAGATTATGAGATTTCATCAGGTTCATTGATAATTAAGGGATTACATCATTTACTTTTTTAAGGTGGTCACTTTTCTCCAAAGATGGATATCGATAATGATGAAAAATAACATTTCTTGATAGGTGGTCTTCACCCTTATTTTTTTTAGCTAAAATTTCATATATCATGAAATCATTTTAGGAGGTTGTCACATAAGTGATTTGGGTAGATGTTTTCCAGTATAGGAAACCTGTGGTGGGTGAGGAGTTAGTTTCATCTAAGTTATATTTGAAGAATAGTTGGTGTGAGGTTAACCTGATGATCGAGGAGACGAATAAATATGAGATAAGGCTATAAGTAGGGAGTCATTATAATTGGAAGATAAGAGAACTCATGTTCTTTGGATGTGGGTATTTGGGGCATTCGAAGCACCACATATCAAAATCTCTATAAGTTTGCGTCTATTGTGGATATCTGGGTTATCTCCATCAGTTTTAGAAGCTCAGATTTCAAAATAGGTCTTGTGATTGATCATTTTTGGTTGTAAAGACTTATGAACTTTAAATGGATGGATATAATATTGATTTTGGATCTTTAACAATTCATGTTGGAATTTATTATGATTTTTCCATATAAGTAAAATCTTATGGATTTATTTAATGTCATTTATAGCGTGGCTTGTTTCATTGTGGAATTATCCCCCACTCTTCGTCACTCATGGGTTATTTTAATGGTCGACTATGAGTGCATTTGAATAAGTATCATTTATCAGGGTAGACCTTTATATAATGTTTTAGTTACTCCCATTCCACCATTGATCATTTTTAGTGATCATTGTTTAGAAATTAAAGAGGATTTGGTGGCATTATTGGGTAACCAGGGTGTGTGATCCCTAGTTGAGTTTGGTAAACTAGATGGTGTTTATATGTGGCTGATTAGGATATAACATGTGAGGGTTATCTAGGTTTATAACCATTGGTGATCTATATGTGTCATGAGATAAGGTCAGAGAATATGTCATTCTGTTGAGGTTTCTAGTAGTGTCTCTTCCTTACAATTTTTTTGGGAGTATTTTGGGTTTAGAGTATGTTTCTCTCATGGTTTCTAGGTTTTTTGAAGATATGTCTCCAAATAGATCTCTTTGGTTTCACCTTTTCTGAGAAATTATAAATATTCTTGAGACTTTGTTACGTCTCTGATGTTTCATAAGACACTTGTTTGAGGTCCTTATTTTGGTTGTTATTGGAGATGTTTGGAAATATTTTGGTTGTTCACCTTGACTATTTTGAGGATTTAAGTTGTGGTATTCTAGGTTCGTTTTTCATGACTGGTTATTTTGGATTAGGTCATCCTTGAGTCATTTTATTACTCTTTTCTCTTCTTTTTGACTATGAAATTTCTACAGTTATAAAGATGAATGGTGGATATTCTATGGCACCCTTCATGTCATAATATTCTTTATTTTCTATTATTTTACTTAGTCTCATGTGGTTTAGAGTAATGGTACCTAGTGGTATATAATTTCATTGTTTAAGTTTTTTTGGTAGAATCATAGTTATCCAATGCTATTAGCTCTAATTTTTCAGAGCCCGTTCATGTGGGCCTATCATTTTGATAGAACTATTTCACAAAGCTTTTACATGGTTTTTTAATCATATAGAGCTCCATATAATATTTTAGGGATTGGGGTGACTGGTGTAAGGTGCATAATTTTTACAATCCAAGTGGCACAAAGTATAAAAGGTGTGAGGGGTGTTTAGAAAAGGCAGAATCTAGTGCATAGTTAGCGCACAGTTTGGAAAATTGTATAGCAAAAAATCAGCATATCTAAGTTTTTAGATTTTGGGATTTTATATAACTTTCCTCTTTTAATTTAATGAGGTTTCTACCCTATTTACCCAATTAACATCATTTGACCCTTGGTATCCAATGAGGAGTTCCATCATCTTTCTTCTGTTGATCCTCGCCTTCCCTTTGTTAATTTCCTAGTGATTTCATGGTATTCATTCCTCTAATCTTCTCATATTCCCTTATCCCACTCTTTTTTATTTTCTTTAACTTCCCCCATGAACCTTTTATCTATCATGGATGATTTTAAGGTTCTAAGTGGATCTAATGTTGAATTTTTTTGGTTTACTGGGCTTCTAGACACTGTTTCTATTACCATGAGTGATCTTGTTGTTGATAGGGACATGTTTTGACTTGATTCTCATCTATTTTATGTAGATGTTTCCATGAAATTATTTTATTTTAGAATTCAGTGTGTTCATGTACATTATAAACTCTTATTTCTTTGAAATTATGATTATATGTGATAGCTTTGTGGTGATTTGAAACCATTTTATTATGTTTGTTCTTGTAATAAATGGTTTTTCATGTGAAGTCCACATATTCATGTTTGAAATTTAATAGTTAAGGGTGATAATATTTCGGTGAAATTATTGTATGGATTTTTAAATTGTTTTCATTGTGTGAATTAGATTTAGAACCCAGATTTGATTTTAAATGAGTGAAAACTGCGTTTTAATGGGAATTTGGTTGTAAAGTGAGGTGTCGACCAAAAAATGGTTTATAAAGGGGTTAATTACTAGATTTAAAATGGAAATTTTAAATTTGTGTGCGATTTAACCCCCATGGGAAGGCCTTGATGGCTTCTTTAAAAACAATTATGGAAATTTGGGTTATTTGGCCTTGTTTTTGTTTCCAAAGGGGAAGGCCCTTATTTAAGGGTATCTTTGAAATATTTTTAGTGAAGTGAGTGGTTTTATTAAACCTATAAAATAGTTTTTTGTGGGATTTTATAAAATATGAAAGGGATTGGAATCCTAAGACATATTATGGTATTAAAGGCCTAGTTTGAACTTTGGGTTTAAAAGGGATGAAGTGAAAGGAACCCATTGATTACTCGTTTGACTTGTTTACCCCTTATGTGGGTCTTTTATATCTATGAGATGTTTATTTATACCCTTTTGTGGGAATTTTATTGTTTATTACATGGATGAATTATATATACATATATTTTTCTATTGATTATTGGGTTTTAGGGGTGATGGTAGCTTTGGTTATGCCTTTTGTTTGGGCATTCCTTTTTTCCCCCACACATTACATTATTTATTATTCATGGGAAAGTGATTAATAAGTGGTAGATCTAATTTATTACACTTCTTGGTTCACATAGAACATGTGGAACACCATTTAGGCTTGGAAGAAAGGGATAGGTGTGGGTTGTCATCAATATGAGGCTAGTGTGGGCTAGTAGGATGACTTATGGTTTGAACATCTGCGCATGTCGGTATCTAGTTTTCAAGTTGGTATACTAATATAGAAATATATTATTTGCATGTTGGAAATCCTAGGATAGATACCACAAATCATTCAACCACATGGTTCGTTAATGATTTAGGGGATTTTGATCTAGTTTTTATTTATATCAATTCCCTTTACTTCATTCTTGTGGAACCATATAGATTTTATATTTGATACATGTTCTGTGATGTATGGTGGCTTTTTTTGATATGCTAGAACCCTGTACCTATTGCATTATTACCTTTGTAAAATGATTTTTCAAATATGAATGGAATTTTTTATGAAATTAGAGACAGTTGTGTTAGTTCATTAAATTGAATTTCAAAATAGGTATTATGGTTCTTAGATGGATTCAGCTGGTGAAATGATTTGAAGTTACTATTTTCATTTAAATTTAACATGTGGGTTGTTTTTGTAAAATTTTAACTGTGAGGGTTTGGTTTTAAAATGGATTAGGCTAATGGATTCCTTTTATGAAATGTGTGATTTTGGTTTTTTAAAATAAAGGGAAATATTTTGAAGGATGTTTGTGGATTTTTTTGGAATTACATGCTATATATTTGAACATATTACTTTTCAGATTTATTTTCAAACTAGAATTTAGGAATTTAATTTTGAAACATATTTCATAGATTCAATGTGTTTTGGTGACATAATGGTATTTTTAGACCACTTCTATATATTTCAGTTTCTAGGTTCCTAGTTGGATTTAGTCTTGATCGTCGTGATCGACATTGTGTGAGTTGGGTGATGGTGAGAAACTAGAGGTAGCAATGAGAGGCTTTCAGGATCATATCATGTTGATTTATAGTTTATTTATTTTTGGTTAGTTTTGTTTATATTTCATTATTGTATCCTCATTTTAGGGATGATGTTATGTTAATAAGGATGAGTTTTAATAGTTTCTTTGGTTATGAAATATTCTTCATATTAATTTATTTCAGATATTTTATTTATTTAATATTATGGAATTATTTTTTTTTGGTAGAAATAATTCTCAATGGGATTCTTGTAATTTCTATGAACTATTTTCCAGATCTTGGGTTTTGGGAATGTCCTTTGGGCCTTATGGTGAGCCAGATCTAGTATTGGGTTTGGTGGAAACCATAGTTGGTCTGTTACAGACTCAAAGTAGAAATTAAATATCTATGATTGAAGATTCAAATATCATTGAATACAAATATACTCAAAAAATGTGGATGAATAGGATTGTAGATCAAAATTAATGATTCTTGTATCCCAAATGGAAATTAAGTTATTTTTGTTTGGTAAATAATAACGAGAACTAATCCTAAATATTCATTACCAATGGGAAAATGACATGATTAACATGTGGCCTAAAATGGAATTAGTGAAACTTTTTTTCCATGACATATTTTCACTGTTTTTTGGAAATAGATATATTACACATTAAAAAAGTGTTTTCTAATAAAAATATAAATAATCATCATTAGAAATAAAATAGTATATCCTTATCAGTAGGTTATTAGAGATGGTAATACATATCCATCATGAATAACTTCTTTATGATTAAAATACTATTCTATCGCAAAAAAATTGAGAAATAAAAAACATCAAAAAATTTATAGAAAAAAATATGTAAAACTTTAGTCATATAAATTAATAACTATATTATAAAAATATTTCTATCCAAGAGTTATCATATTAAATATATCAATAAAATATATCAATCATTATGGTGGTGGTGTAGAATCTAAAGGAATAATTGTGGGAACTCCATCCTAATATTGTATGCAATCAATCACATGTCCTCCATCACCTATTCATACTACTTCTCCTACCACCGACAGGGTTACACCTCCTCCTCCTACCAAAGTTGATGAAACTCAAACTTATCTCTATGAATTCTCTCTATAAACACATTCAAAGATCACAACATCTCATCATACACTTCCAATGATGATGAAGACTCCACACCAACTCCCCTTGTGATGGAAAATGACTACCCCATAGAAACATAATAACTGGAATGATTCAATCAGGAACTGAAAACAACCACTCCACCTTTCTTGATACTATACCGAGTGACATGTATTTTTACTGTCTCATCAAACCCTAACTCACTGGTGTCCCAAACATTAGTCTCAGTCTGAATATCTCTATATGCATGAGAATTTACTCCCTCATATACCTCCTTCAATGAAAATTAGAAATTAAAATAGGTAAAATATCTATTCTAGTTAATTTTATAAATAAAATAATAATACCAACCACAATATGATGTTTCTGGTCACCAGTTTCGACTATAGTGGTAGTGGAAATGTATATTTTCTTGTAAACATCTAATTTCATAACATTAGGATGATGAAATTTCTATATGAATATAATATAAATGTTTATCTTTTAAAGTATATATAAATTTTCAAATAAAATTACATACCATATGTTGTTAATGAATATTAATGGTACAAATACCATCACTATGCATAACCTCATATCTCCCTCGGTTTTATCATTCTAAATATGAAATCCTCTAAAAAATCTCTTCATATCAAGTATGAGTACAATCCATCCCAAAAATGAGATTAGATGTAGTCAAGTTCACAACTCCAATAAGAATGATAAAAAAACTATGGTTCCAAATCTCTCTATTGATCTCTTTATCAGAGTGTTTAAATAATAATGACAATTCTCATGCATACAAATCACTCATGACTCCCAAATGGTGGTACTCATTCTATCATCAATGGGACACCATAAACCATATAAATAATTAATAATATAATGTTAATAAATTAATAAATTTCAAAATAAATATTCTTTAATTACATACAATTTAATGATAAAATATGTGATGATGAACATTAATGGGAATATTATCACACACCACCCATAGTTTAGTAAAAATAATTACCTATAATCACAAACCTTTCCAACAGATATATGTAAAATAATTTTGGAAAAAAAGAAAAAATATTCAAAAAATTAGTACCTAAATAAATTAATGATACAAAATGAAATTTCATGAAAATACCGAACTAAACATGCCTCTTCATGCATGGATCAAAATAAATAGGTGGAAATCACTGAGTAATAAGGCAAAAAATCATCAATATATATAGACCACAACCCCTATGAGTTCATGATATAGTGGTATCAACTTTGGTTCTAATGATGAGCCACCAAGATGATCACTAGGAAGAAAAACATCTACTAGGGTATAAAATACCTCATCGATATCATCACTATTCATCTAAAACATCAAAATAAAGTTGAATAAAAATAATTGAAAACATATATTATATATTAATTACAATTATAAACATAATTTAGTTTCAATATTCTTATTCTTTATACTCATTTTGGTATTAGACAGTGTAAATTTCTTCATCTTCCTCCTCAGAACAATCAATTTCTATAAAAGATTCAACTTCAACATCCCTTGATATTTAAAATTCATTAGTTAAATCATTATCAACACCATCGACCTATAATTTTGGGGTTTAATCATTGATATTTCTATCTCTTTGAGTAATAGGTTACTTTATTTCATCTATTAAAATTTGTCAATTTCTTACACTTCAACAGAACCACTTTCACTTTTCAAAAATATATTTTCATGAGATTTTATATTTATTTTAATAAAAATTTTAGTTAAATCTATTAAATAAGAATAATAATTTACAAAATAAATTTCATGCCATTATTGATTGAATATAAATGGTTCATTTACTATAATAATGATTTTATATTTAATGTTAATGATTTCATGTAAGGGATAAATGTGAAAACCATTATCAGTACAAACCCATTGAGAATTAAACATTGTTACAGAATTTTTTCCTTAATCTAATAACTCAATTATTTAATTTGTTATTCCATTAAAGTCAACATCACATTATTTATGATGAGATCCTTTAAAAACCACAATTCATTTTTTAATTCACTATATACATGTATGAAATCAAAATCCATTGACCATATATAAATTATAATATTTAACCAATTTGGATGGTGGTTTACTTAACACACATAACAAATTATAAATTTTTTCTCCATCTTCCCAAAACTGTAAAATTAATAAATATATAATAATATAAAGAATAATATATTGATTTTATATAATCAACCATAAAAAATTCAATTTATTGACCATTAAAACATGTAGGGAAAATTATATTGTCAGCATTTATCAAGTGAAACTGGTTTAATTTGATTGAAGTATTTCATGATATGATCATCATATAATATTAACCTGAATTAATATTAATTTATTTTTTAAAAAATATTAACTAATAAGTGAAAGTATCACACATTGTATAAATATTGTTATTTCTTCACAATTAATTAGAACATATATATGAGCATTGTGTACTCTATCATCCGAAATCTATTATTCATGAACTCCAACAAAGATATGTTTAGGTTTAATAGATATTGAAAATTAATGGTTTATTTCATTTTAAATATTTCCATTATTAAATCCCATTCAAGTATGTTTTGAATTATATTCTAGTTGAAAATAATCGGACTAGAAAAATGAATTTTACTCTTATAAATATTCTATTTCAATTCAATATTCAAGTGATACATTGGAATGTACCTTTTTCATTAATTATTGTATGAATCTATTGTAAGGTTATATCCATCAGAACTAAAATAGGTGCCCACATTTTCATTCATTTGGAAAATGTAATGTTAAATGGTCTATTGAATTAAAGAAAGGTGGTTAATTTTTTCCCTAATTTACATAAAATAAAAAAAAATCTTGTTGTAGCCTATATAGTTTATCTTAGTATTCTATGAATATAAAAATTTCCTGGAAAAAATATGATACTTCTAAGCACATCCCAAATCAAAAAAATTTACAAACCTCTAAGGACAATCGGTAGCAGTCTTTCCATTTTATCAGGAAAATTATGAAATTTTAATATGATAATATGACCATTTCTAACAAATCAAGTTAAATTAGATATGTAACATTATAGTAAACTCAAATATTTAATCCATTTAACGAATGATAATATAATTACTCTATAAACTCGATAAGATACTTTTGGCTTCAATAAATTATCCAATTTTTCATTATTAAATAATGTAAGTTCTAGATTCTTGTATAGTTTGGAATTATATAATAGTTCATTTAAAATAAATTTATTCTAAAAAAACATGTTTAGAACTGTATAAAATATGTTTTAAAAATATTTATTCTCAATATGAATGATATATATCATATAACAGACCAATATGGTAGATCCAAAAAATACTATATTTTTTCTATTTATGATATTTCCCAAATACATCTAATTTTTGTTGGTTTATAATCATTTAAAAAATAATATGAGGTAATGAAGAGGCTATAGATTTTAAATCAATACATGAGATCATTTTTGGTAGTCCATCACATTTAATAGTACCTTTCTAAAATTATTATTATTCCATTTGGAAAGAATGGTTGATAGGAATGAAACATCGATGAGAATAAATAAACAATTTATTATTCCATTTATAAGAATTTTTTATCACTCATACATTATGTAAATGAATTTTGACCATGCGTACTCTAGCCAAATAACATTTCATATGCTTTGAAGTATCTAGTTATCCACATTAATGTAACCTTCATTAATAACTTTTATTTTGAAACGTCGACATATGTACTGACACTATCACTCCAAAATAAATTAATTATTTAATCAATGTCTATATATAAACATCAGTATTGTTTTTTGAATGTCCTAGAATTATAAATGTTAAAAAGATATATGGTTCATTCATCAACATCCAAGGAGGTAAATTATACAAAGTAATAAATATGGGACAATAAGAATATTGAATAACATAAGAACTAAATGTATAAAAATCATCATTAGAAAGACCCAATGACATGTTACAAGATTTTGAAGAAAACAAATAGTTTTAATTGATCAAAATGTTTCTGTGAATCACCATCATAAGGATGATGTAGTATTTTACTAGTAAAAATATTATATTAATTCCATGTCAACAACGATGTTGGGTTGTGAGACATAAATAAACACCAAAATCTATCAATAAGAGGTAAATACCTCAACTATTTAGTGGTAAAAATTTAGACTTTCCTTATTGTGCCTCTTTGTACCTCTATTTTCCAGATATAGGAATATTAACTAACAACTAATATTCACCATAAAATAAGATGCAATCCTTTGAACATGAATGGATATTCTAATAACCTAGTCCTATATTATAGACCATCCTTTGGCATTCGTAGAAATTTATAGGCAATAAATTTCCTTCAGGTAAAAGTGTTTTAACAAAATAAAATATTTGATCAAAATACTACTTGGAATTAAATTTTCTGATTTAATAGCCTTAAATTTAGTAACTTCTTAAAATTTGATTTTCTTGAAACTGAGATATAAGGAATCCTTATAAGACATCAAAAATTCATAAAATTGATATGGTTGGTTCTAACCCAAGATTTGAATTGTCATTTTGAGTTTCTATTTTTTGAGATAATGGGCCAAAAACCTTATGGACTATTATTTGAAATCATGATGGACTCAAAACCAAATTATTTTTATATTCTCTTGAAATAATTTCACTTTTTTGATTCCAAGAAAGTAATTTTTTAAAGGAAAACAAAATAAATGAACCCCAGTGCTGCCAAATGCATCAAATCCCCTAATATCAAATTTCATATAGGGAAACATACATTTCCCTTTCCAAACAAATTACGATCTTGATTAATAAAATTATAAAAAGGTTTCAACACCCACATAATATATAGAATTTATACAAGTAACATTTTTTATTTTAATGATGATTTACCTAATCCAGATCTCATAATAAAAATTATTTCCTACTTCCTTAGTCTATATTTTACTAAAAAATAAAAAATAGAAATATTTCTAATGATTAATCCGATATAAGGTGTGATCCAAGAAAAAAAATAAAAAAATCAATAAATTACTAATTAATTTTAGTTATTAATAGTTATCTATTACTACGGGCAATTTAAACTAAATCTAAAAAAATATTACTAAATAAAAAAAAATTTGTAAAGAAATGTTTCTTGTTAATTATTAAGAAATTATTACAAATTAATAAAAATTATTACTAATTACATGTAATTATTACTTATTATTTCTAATATTGGTGATTATTACTACTAGTCTATAAATATTATTTTGTATTACTAAGTATTAATAATTATTTAATATTTATATGTAATTATGACCAATTATTACTAATTATTACTACTAATTATTACTACTTGTTAATAATTATAAACAATTATTAATTAATATTGGTAATTATTCGTATTTATAAGTAATTTTTAATAATTATAACTCAATATTTATAATTATATATAATTATTTACTATTTATTAATAATTATTAACCATTATAACTAGTTATTTATAATTTTTACTAATTATTACTAATTACAAATAAATTTTACTAATTATTAGTAATTAGTACTAATTATAACTAATTATAAATAATTATTACCAACTATAAGTAATTATTACTAATTATCCATAAGTACTTACTATTTATATATAATAATTACTAATTATTACTAATTATAAATATTTAATATTAATTATTTCTAATTATTACTAATTATTACTAATTATTACTAATTATTACTAATTATTACTAATTATGACAAATTATTATAATTTATCTATAATTATAAATAATTATTAATAATTAGTGATAATATTTTTTAATTGTTAATAATTATCAATAATTATTAAAAATTATTGATAAATATAATTAATTATAACTAGTTATTACTAATTATTTACTATTTATCAATAATCATTACAATTTATAAGTAATTGTTAGTAATTATATTTAATTATCAATTGTTATTACTAATTACTGTTAGGTACTACCATTTACTGTAAATTTATACTAATTTATACTATTTATTAGTAATTATTACTAATTATCAGTAATTATAACTAATTATAACCAATTATTACTAATCATTTACTATTTATCTATATTATTTGTATTTATTACAAATTCTTACAAATTATAAATAATTATCCATAATTATTCGCTATTTAATGTTAATTATTAGTAAGTACTATTTATTACTATTTTATACTGTTAATTACTTTTTAAGACTATTAATTACTGCTAATTATTACTAATTATTAATAATTATTTATAATTATTTACAATTTATCGTTAATTATTTCTAATTATTTCTAATTTTTACTAATTATTTACTATTTATTAGTAATTATTTAATAATTATCGATAATTATTATTAATTTTTACTAAATATCGGTAATTACTACTAATTATTACTATATATTAACAAATATTACTAATTAGTAATAATTAATTACTATTTATCTGTAATTATTTTAAATCATTAGAATTTATTTCTAATTATGACATGTTATTACTATTTGTCATAATTATTATTAATTCTAACAAATTATTAGTAATTATTTACTATTGATCAGTAGTTATTACTAATTATCATTAACTATTATTAATTAATACCAATTATTACTAATTATTGGTATTTATTTACTATTTATCGGTGATTATTACTAGTTATTAGTAATTATTTATAATTATTAGTAATTAAAATTCTGTATCAAAAATTATTACTAATTATTTCTCTTTATTAGTAATTATAACTGGATATTACTAATTATCTGTAATTATAATTAATTATAACTAATTATAACTAATTATTTACTATTTATCTGTAATTATTACTAATTATTACTAATTAATAATATTTATTAATAATTATTACTAATTATCAGTAATTATTAATTATTATTATATGGGGTATGCATTTCTAATAATCATAGTCTTGTTTTCAAAGACTCTGTGATATCCTTTTGTGTTGGTTATCCTTAGGATTTGATTATCTTATTGGGTTTCTCACTTTTCTGCAAAAGTGTTTTGTAATAAACAATTTAATTTTCAAGGCATTACTGTCTATTTATAATTATTAACATTTATTAGTAATTATTGGTATTATTTACAATTTATTAATATCTATTGATATTTATTACTAAATAATACTAATCATTACTATTTATCAGTAATTATTACTAATTATTCTCAATTATTACTTATTATTTATAATTACTGTAAATTAATAATAATTATTCATTATTACTACTAGTTATTAATTTTTATTCCTAATATAAAATAAATTAAATACACTAATAATAAAAAGTTTTAAATAAATAATCAAAAAACGATGCTTTACCTTAATAAAATTAGTGATGCAATCCTAAAAACATGCTTGTAGAAATTAAAATTTATATAGAGAGAAAATAGGGAGAAATCAAAAGTGAAGCACAGAAATTGTAATGGGAGAACACTGTTGGGGGGCCTTGTATAGGTTACATTATTTATGAAATAATATTTAAGACTGAAATTATGTCACAAATAATAGTATTTGTGATAGGTTCTGTCACAAATAGTGCCCACCATAAATAGTTATGGTAGTCAATGAAAATGAATTTTCAAGAGATTACCAAATCTGTTGCAAATGCTACCCACCATAAATAGCCTTTATTTACTCATCTGATGGAGTATTTGTGATGGAAATCCTCATTCCATCTTAAATAGTATATTTATTTTTCATTTAAAAATATTTGTGGTAGAAACAGATACCATTACAAATACATATATTTGATATGGAAATCCCAATTCCTCTGAAAATAGAAATATCATGTGATATGGTGAATATTTATGCCCAAAGTATTCACGATGAGACTCATATCCAATCACTAATACCACAAAATATATAGTTATTTGCGTAGGTTGTCACATTACGTCACAAATAACTCATCGCAATTGATTATTTGTGATGGGTACCTATTCAGCTGCAAACGACATGTCATGAAAACCTATTTTTCCTTTTAGTGTCTGCGAAACCATTAACATTTGAAGAATCAACAAAGGGTTAATCATTGTTCAATGTAGTGAATGAATAGTTGGACCAAATTGAAGAAAATCAGACATTGGAGCATGTTTAAAGGCTTCAATTTTTCAAAATCATTGGAGCAAAATGGGTGTTGAAGAAAAAATATGAATGACATGGAAAATTGATTTATAATAAGACAATATTTTTGTAAAAGGGTTATGCTCAAGTTTATGGTGTGTACATGGAGTAATATTTTTCATCATTGGTGGGATGTGAGTTAATTATAATCATTATTGGTATTGAAATTTAAATAGGAATCATTGTTTTTAAAATAGATATCATGATGATGTTTTTAAATGGACTGATTAGGGTGGAATCTATGTTGAACTGTGAATGTTTTTTAAAAAATGTGACGTTGAATAAATAGTATGGTGGTTTAAGAATTATTTTTATTCATTTAATAATTCACCTTGAGATTAGTCTTGTCAATTGAACATTTATTTGGGAAAGTATAATTTTATGAGAAGTAGTGTTCATCAAAACATCAATATGAAACTAACAATGTAAGAGTACTTCCTGATACTCATTTATATAAATGATATAATTTTTTTATTTAAGAAAGAACAAATCAGTATAAGTGTTTACTGAATTAATGATCTCAGTGTTTGAGTTGTCAATGATCAGAGATCTTAGATATTTTTTGGTTTGTAAGTGAATCCTTGGAAGTAAAATATCTTCATCTATAATAAAAAATACATATCGGTATTTCTAAAGAATTTCAATATAAATGAGAAAAAAAATCAACACTAATTAAAGTTGGAACTATACTAAGAAAACATGAACAAGTAAGATCTATTGATCCCAAATTATATTAGAGAGTGATTAGGTTCTTGTTGCACTTGATAGTAAAATGGTCAGACATCGTGTATCGTACTTGTTTGGATGCTTGGTTTTTGTGAAATATAAAAGAAGAATACCTCACTATGATAAAGAGAATCATGATTGCACCTTCAAGGTGCTCTCAAATAAGGTCTAATGTTTTATATAAGTAAATATCAAGACATATTTTCTTATTCAGATGTTAAATGGGATGGATATATTGTGTATATAAAATCACCTTGTGATGGAGCATATTTTATCATAATAAAGTGCATTGGATAGTAGAGAATGAAAAAAAGATAGAACACTTATTATCATGGATGAAAGAGAGTATATATTTATTATGTGGGAATGTACTTAGTTTTTAAGGATGAAACAATAGAAAAACATAAATAGATAATATGATAAGTTTTCTACAGTGATTCACCATTTCAAAAAAAGTGTAATTAAATTTAAAAACAATATGAAAAAATAAACTCTCATTAATCCTATCAATATCCAATAGCATTATATTAAACAGAAGGTGTAAAATAGAAAAATAATGATAGTGTATTTTGAAAAAAAAATAAAAAGTGATACATGTCCTCAAAAAACAATTATTAATAGTAATGATTAAGAGTAATTAGTTTCACCAAGGTATTCAACCACCAATCTTTACTTGAGGATTTTTTGGGGAATCTCCTCACCCAATATTCTTTTAATGTATAATATGGTTTTTTAATTCTGGGTAAGAATATATAATTTGGGCTTTTCTATCAAAGGGTATTTTTTTAAAACCATCTACAAAGTAAGGGAAATTATATAAACACCTAGAAAAACATTTACTTGTAAAGGGGGGGGATTACATAGAGATAAAAAAGTAGTTCAAGAAAAAATGGTGAAAGTGTAGAATTCTCATCTCAAGGGTGTGAATACACTTGAAAGAGATTTTATGGATTAAGAAAAAAAGGTGATAAGTGATCCATGGGAATGATTTTATAAATATATCAAGGAAAGATTTAGGATAGGTGACATTGTAAAAGTTTAGTATTTAATAATTTGTTTATAAGGGTAAATATTTTAAGGATGTCATTATGGAAAAGATATTCTTCTTGATTCATTGATTTTTATTCTAGGCACCACTAACATATACCTAGACTGGTAGTTGATTTATTTCAATTTCTTTCATGCTTATATAAAAATTTTATTATTTAAATTTCAAATACCTTTTATTTATAAAAAACCCAATACATGAAAATGTTTGAACTACAGTGATCTAACATAGAGAATATTGAAACATGTATTGACAAATGAAGAGGTGCATATAAATCAAATTATGATTTGTAAGAATTATTGTGTTTGTTGTCAATATAAGAATATTAAATAATGTATTTGACTTCTCTTAAAGGTTTGGTGGATTCTTTTGAAGATTGGAGAAGGTTTAGTGGTTTTTTTTTGAAAAGGACAACATCATGGTGCACCTATGTTGGTCACACTGATGTGATGTGTATCACAGGGCTCCAATAAAACAATATTTTAAACCCATGTTTAATGTAGTGAATAGTGAGACTCATGTTTTCACTAATGAATAAGGTGTTTTTAATTTTTTTTTATCTTTCATGGACTCAACATGTATATATAATGTTATTGGTTTTATATAAACATAGTTTATAAAATTAGTGGTCTAACCTTGGATATCCCCCACACATATTTGTTAAATCATAATTGAAATTTCTCTCTGCTAATCTCTCACTAATCATATAAGACATCAACAATCACCCTCACATGATGATTTTTACTTGAATAGTGATTTAAAATATTAATTTTATCCCATATATTTTCGGACCTAATAGTCAAATATCTCCAATTAATATAGGATCAATCCACTACTGAAAATCATAGTCCATAGAGAAGTTTTATGTGTCATGTGTGTTCAAAACATAAAGTGAGATAAGAATAAATTGAGTATAAAGAAAAGTTAAAACAATATATTGTATAATTAAATCAAGAACTCCAAAAAAATGTGTGAGATTTATTAAGAAATTAAGAATCGAATTAATTAATAGTGAAATAGAGAGATTTTCCTTGGCTCACCACTAAGGGACAAATATTATATCATTATAGAATTATAGAAAATAATATAAATAAAAAACAATAGTAACATTTCTATCAATCGATCAGTGATATATCTCTATCTATATCTCATTAAATAGTGAATAGTTCATCTTGTAAATTGATTCTTGGGTTCTTCTTGCATTATCTAGAACCTCCACACCCTACATGGGTAGAACATACTACTTCTTCCCCGATCAAATGTTGCGGTACCATAATATTCTTGGCTTTTAGTGCATATATCACACCCCCTCAAATGTATTCCATATATTCCACTCAAAGGGTACTAATGTATTAATCTAACATCATCTTTAATATTCTAGATGCTCAATAAGATCTCCATATTTTTCTCCATCTTCATGATTGACATATGTAATCTTGTAGGCATCCTTTATTAATTTGAGTAGATTAAAAAAATGGATTATATGTTAGGTTGTACCCCTTTTCTAGTTAGAATGTTCCTTAATTTAATCCCCATGACCCTAAAATGGAAATGGTAAATTCCATACTTAGAGAAAAATATCCTATATGGGATGAACATTAAAATAAATATGGTGGAAAATTCATACTATCTATCCATGGGAAACATCTTGTGATGTAGATAAATTCTTATATGGTGTTCTGTATGAAGAGAATATGTTACGAGAATATGTGAAATGTCATACAGGCCTTAAAATCTAATATAAGGAGAGAAAATTTCCTATTAGTAGTGAAATTTATTTTTAGGTACTAGACATAGCAATTTTCTTGATATAAAAATATCTTATGTGGGGGGAATATCTTACATATGAAAATATAATTTTCACCAAGTCCAAATGATTTATGCATTCTTGGAAATCTCTTATAGGTGGAGAAAATGTATTATAGTATATGAAATATTTTATGAGGTTCCTGACAAAGCCATTTTATTGATTTGTAAATATCCTAGGTGGGGAAAATCTCTTTTGGGTGGGGCCAGAATTTTCACATAGTCAAAATGTCTTATGAGCACATGGAAAAATTCTATATAGAGAGAAATATATTACGTGCATTGTAAATGTATTATGAAATCAACATGTCTTTTTCATTTTCTAGACCTAAAACCCATGAAAACAAAATAATTAGTATATCCATTATCTGAAGTAAATTTAAAATATATTAATATAAAGAAAAATCACAATTAAAATCCATTAAATAATGAAATTAAAGAATCAAATATCAATCTATGGATTAATAACAAATCTGAAAATTGACCTGAAAATTACAAACCATGATTTGAAACATTAAGAAAATAAAATATAGATTCACTCATGTAACCAATATGATATTATCAACCATGTTTTATCTAAATTAAGGGGTTAATCACATTTTAAATGTAGAATAAAATTTAAAATATTATCTATCATCACTTTCTCACAAATACACTAACAAATTCGTAGTAAATATAATGAATTCAATATAACAAGAAGGTTAACTTCCTAGGTTCAAACACACAAATGAAAAAATGAATGAAAATATAGGTTTATCGATTATTGTGGTAACACCTTCTGTTTTAGGTATGTGCTATTATTTTATGTGTTTTTGAGATTTGGTTTTATTAAGATTTCTCTCAGGTGGTTTCTGGGATATTTTGGTAAGTTATGGAAGTGTTTGAGAGGTTTAAAGGTTGGAACACAGTTATAGGAAACCGTGCAGATTCCCCTAGTAATTTTGAGACATATAAAAGTTTCATTTCATATAGTTAACATGCATTTTTACAAAACATGTATCCAATCCATGTAATATGGGAGTTTTAAGATAGTAGCCTTGATAAGGTTGGTTCATGATTTTGTAAACCATGGGGTATAACAATGCATGATGAATAGTTAAATAAAACAATTATATTTTTAGACTACAAAATATCTTAAAATAATCATTCAACATCAATTTTCTATGTATCTCAATATACAGGGTCATTTAGGTGTTTTTGATGATATTCTTGGACCTAGACCCTGATTGCAATTAATCTTTGTGCGTTTGATATTGAGAATCATGATTTGTTTCATATTTACCCTTCTATTTTTAGATATCCCTATTTCCTCTCTAGATAAACCCAATATTAAAATTATTATGCTTGTATCTATGCATTATGAAATAATTTAATGTACTTTTTTGTATATTATTTAAGAAAAGCAAGTAGGAACTCAGATCTACCTTGATCATTGTGTATTTCTTTGAGAATAATTTCCATGATGAGGTAGGTAGATTGTTCTTTCACTTATATTATTCTAGAAAATAAAGGCGTTGTATTTATAAAAGTAATGATTTTGTTTTTTTTAAATACATGATGAATGATTATTGTAAATATTACTTGATGTTTAGTTTTAAAATAATTGTTATACATAGATGGAAAAAGGTTATGTTTAAAAGTCTAAAGGTAATTATTTTAAAACAATGAATGTTCTAAATATAATTTTTCACAAATAAGATGTCATGAGTTCATGATTGCATTATAAGGGTCCTTTTAGATTCATATTTGGTTACATATGCTAATTGGGGGATGTAGGTGCGTGACCGAGTGATGAATTTGTATGAAATATAAGTAATCAGTATTAAGTGTTGGGACTGTCATCTTGAGTTCATTCATGTGTGTGAGTTTGTTGAATGGGTTCACCAAGAATAGTGAACAAATATATTGGATACAAAATAAATATTGGTTTATAAACCATATTTTTTATGGAAAAAATTGTTAAATTATGTATTTTATATAAACTATTATTTTATTCATTCTTATTTTTTATTATATTAGACACTCTTGATAACTATTTTCATACTCATTATTTATAAAAATTGTGCTAACTCATTCTAGTCTTAGTGAAATACGTGGGAATCCATTTGAGGATTTCCTTTTAGGTAGATTTACTCACCCGAACATATTAACCTTGTTGCATATGAAGGGGCTATTTTGCATGAAATGTGTAAGGGTAATATTTCTTATTTATCTAGTCACACATCATGATGTTTAATTAATAGATGATGTTAGATAGATCTTGTGATTTGGTATAGTCTTGACATCTAGAGCGGAACCACATTAGTTCATAGAGTCTTTCATGTCTTTGGATTTGGTTTTTCCAAATTTTTATTATTTTCGACTAAAATGGGGGCTTATCATTTTTTTCATGTATTTTTAGTTGCATGTTTAATCCCACAAATCATATAGTATTATGGTTTTATTTTATATTTTTTTATCTTATAGGTTATATGTATCAATGGTGAAATCACCCCAAATTAAATCATAATACCTTATAATTTATAGTTACTCTCTGTTGTCCTGAAGATGTCACATAATGTTTATAGTGCATACTCTTGTTACAAATTCATTGTGTGAGGGGTGGGATGTTTTAGAAGTATTAGTTCTGTCAAGTTGGTTTGTTATAATGGTAGTTCTGGGGATAGTATGCATCAAAACATAAAATTTAAGGAATAAAAATTTATACCTATCTTATATATGTTAAACTTCATGTTTCTAGAGTGGGTTGGGTATAAAATGTATTCATACACACCTTTATGAGTGTCTCTAAAACTCATCATCTTCTGTTTAACCAATGATTTGGGAGTTTCATACATTGGTTGAGAGGCTTCCCATACGGATTCCATCAACCATGTTGTATTTTATGGTTAAAAAAAACGATTTTTTTATATTATTTGAAAATACTAGTACTTCGGTATAGTTCTAATGTGGAATAAAGGGAAATTGGTTATAGTTATAGAGTGATGGAAAAATTTTGATAATCAGGAAATCAATTTGATGATGTAATTATGAATGAGGTTAAACCTGAACAACATGCGAATCAAAAACTCATCCAGAGTACATTTCAAGGATTCATAGCTATTGATAAGGGGAATTAGATTCAAAAACCACACCCTAAAAACATATCATTGGAATTTCAATGTCAGAAAAGATTAATCTTTTATGGGGAATCAACACTAGATAATTTTGAGAAACCACTTAGTCGGATTAACCAAATCATTAATTTTCTAGGAACTATGAATGATATCAAGGTAAAGATAGTTGTATACATGCTTACAGTTGTTACAGGGAAATAGATGGATATAGTAGTTCAAACTAGACAAGACCATGAACTTACATGGAAAGGGTTTAAGAAATTTTTTAACAAATAATTTTACCCACATGCCTTTAAGATAAAAAAGGATACATATTTATTTACTTTCATGAATGAAAATACGTCTATCATGGAGTATGAAACAAAAATCATGAATCTAGCTCAATTTTCTACGGAGGACGCTATGAGAGAGTACCCAAAGGATCATTTCATCAAGGTAAGGCTATGAATATTCCTTCTATATAAATTTGAATTATTCAATATTGATGGTTATTCCATGTTTTTAAGTAGAGAAACTGTAGTGAGAAAAGATATCATGAGAACTTTTGGAGGAGGAAACACTTTTTTCCTATACCTATATAAGTGGGAACTCCTTTGTTAGAATAAAGAAAAATGTATAAACCTATTATCAAGGAATCATGATACTGATGAAACAATTGACCAAGTCAATTTTATTTCCTCTACATCACAAAACTATACCCAGTTGTTTATATTAATGAATGTTGGAGAAAAAATGGATTTTATGATAATTTCCTAGATGTGTCACAGTTCTAGTAAAATGTCTCACCTCAAATATTATTTTACTAGGACCCCAACAAAAACTAACAGAAATAACTCCGACATGTTTCAAGAATCTTATGTAGAAAAGGGTCATTCTTGTCCGAATCGTTCTTATCCTAAGAACTAAGTGAGTCACGGTTAATCTTGGAACACCTCAACATCAAATCAGATGCCACAACAATAGGGATGATTTTTTTTCACAAGAACCTAGTAAGAAGTTTCATGGAGTAGGGAAATTAGTTATGAAATATTAATTAATTACTTCTATGATGTGAGATAACATCCTTCTGAACTAATGTATTATGAATTTTCTATTTGATACCAGTGTATCCCAATATTTTATTTCTTCTCAATTCATTCATCATATAAGTTTTCATGTTCAAATGGTTACACAATATACAATAATCCAAACACCCATTGTAATGTAGGAGTAAATAAGATTTGAATGTAATACAGGTTTGAAAACTGTTGATGGAGATCATTTTTCTTTATTTTTCCATTCTGAAGATGGAAATATTTAATATCATTCTGAAAATGGATTGGTCAATATCTCTCAAAGCCCACATCAATTTTTATTCCTAAAAAGTTAATTTTATACTTCCCAATGGAGTGTTCTATATATTTAAGGAATATTGAGATATAAATAGCGGTTGAAAATTACATTTTGTACTGATGTTCAAAACTATATTTTATTAGTTGTTATCATTAATATTAGATTCTTTGTATGTAATCAAGAAAATATTTTTTCCAACCATCATAAGACAATATCCAAATTTTTTCCCTGAAATTTTCACTGTATTTCCACCTAAAATGGACATTTTTATTTATCTACTACTAGGGACCAATCCTAGTAAACATTAAAATTATAGGATTGAAAAAATATAATTCATGGAATTTAAGATTTAGTTTGAACAATCGTGAAGTAAATGTTTCATAACACATATTTTCCACTTTAGGCTACTCTTTTTCTCTTTTTGAAAGGGAATATGGTTCTCTTTGTCATTGAATTTATTATTGTAATCTAAATCAGGTTATGATAAAGAATTATTTTCCCCTTTATTGAAAAGTTTATATGTTTGATAAATTAAAGTGATATAAATGGTTTACTGATATTGGATTATGGTGAGGATATCACTAACACTGGTTTCTGAAGGAGGATATTATGAAGATAGATTCAGGAGTCATTCTGGTCATTATGAATCCCTTTTTGTTCCCTTTGGTCTCGTGAAGGCTCTATGAATTTTCTTGGAATTGATGGATCATATCTTATAAATATACCATGAATCCTTTATTCTGGTATTTTTTAATGATACAAAGGTGTAATTTAGACTAAAAGTGACCATAAAGAACAATTGGATATAATATTGAGTACCCGATAGGAAAATCCGCTATTAGAAAATTTCCATAAGTTTGTCTTCTAAATACAGGATGTAAATTTCCCTGGGAATATGATTTCTGAGATAGATTTATTGGTAGATCCTAAAAGGATAGAAACTATTATCTCTTAGAAATCACATAAGACTATCTTCGAGATACACAACACACTCATCTTAGTAGGTCATTACCATTATTTTGTTTTGAATTTAAACATATTTCATATGAGATGATAATTTTTATGATGAATGATATTCCAATCCAATAGAGAGATGAGGTTCGAAGATCTTTTCAGTTACATAAATCCAAACTGACTTCGACACCCACCATTTCCATTTAAGAACTAGGGAAAGGTTATTTGGTATATTATGATGCATATGGATTTGTTTTTTTTTTTGTTATCTGGAATGGATATCATTTCATCACTTATAGATCATTATAGTTACACATGAATGAAATTAATTACCTAATACATGATTGGAAGAAGCTATGATAGTCTATACATTGAAAATTTTCCATCATTATTTATTTGGTGAAAAGTCTACTATATATACCAATCATATAAGTTTGAAACACACAATTTCACAAATATATTTGAACCTCTGGTAACAATGATGGATAGAGTATCTTTTGAGTTCGACTATGATATTGTGTATACATCAAGTAATGTGAATTCAATGGTTGCTTATTTATGTTAGAATTCATATAAAAAGTTGGATAAAGAATATTATGATCAATTATTATTGATGAAAGTGATTACATACACGAATATGGATTATAATAAGAAGGATAGTGTTTTAGCATTCATTTCAATGTCTTTTTTGTTTTAAATGATATAATGGGTCAAGGATAATTAATGATCCATCCTTGGTTTCCTAATTAGAGGTCAAAACTCAATTTCGGAGAGGCCATTGATAGATATATAGATGATAGGAACTATAAAAACCCCAAACACATGATCCCATATCTAGATATGAAAAAAATAACATACAAAACTAGTTTTGATACACTTATATGATTATAATTATTTATAAAATTTACAATCCAAAGACATTTATGTTTAAAGTTTTAGATAATTATACCAAATCACTAACTAATAAATCTCAAGTATTCTCATAAAATATAAATAATTACAATGTATAAGAAGATAAAAAATATGTAACTAATCATTAATGGCTCCCATAAATTCTCCACATAAGATACCCTTATAGGATTAATATACTTAATACTTTCATTCCAAACTTGGGGAAAAGGAAATATATGAATGGGTGATATCAAATTATTAATATGGGTAACCATGAAAATAAAGAATTACATGAGATATATGAGGAATTACAAGATATCATAATAAGAATGATCAAAATCCTTACATCATGAATTAAAGAGATGAAATCATAAATACTAGGATTAAACAATGATCATAACATAAGAGTATGACATCACAAGATTATGGAAACAACATAAAAATGACATCATAAGAATATTCCATGTATTACTCCCTAGTAAATCTTCATTATATGAGAAATATTAATCCTTAGTCCATTATAATATACCAAGGATTACTCCCAAGACCATAAAAAATGGGTAGGTATACTCCCAAATCCTATATATAACATCAAATGGGTCATTAAAAATACCTAATACATTGGTGTCCTATCTAGGCACACCCATCAAAATAAGTAATCATAAAAATGTGTGCCACATGAATTTAAATCAATATATAATATAAATACAAGAAATAAAATAGGTTTTATATCATTTTCAATTGGTTACCTAAAGAATCATTCATAATTTCATCATAACATGATAAACCCATGGAAAATAAATGGGTATCAAATGATGTTAAGAATCATTATTAGTAAATACCACCGAATAAATATGATTACTAATATGGTATTTAGACTATATAGAAAAACTAATATACATTTTATAGAATAATTTCCCCCAATGTATCAATGTATTGGGAATCTAGTTGAACATGCTTAAATCTAGTAATAGAAAATGTGGAATTCATAGAGTAAAGAATTGGAAGTAAATCATGCCTATAGAAATGAATGATTTGGCAAGAAAAAATAAGGGATGGGTGATTCAATAGATATAAAATAAAATTTCTGTAATGAATCTTAATAAATAAGGTGTATGGTGTTATTTGAAGAATAACCTTGATCTAGAATAAATCATAGATGAAGAACACTCTTAGACAAATTAAGAATATTATTTGAAAATAAAAAAAAATATTTCATTAGAAAAAATTTAAAAAAAAATTATATGAAACCATTAGAATAAAAATATCTATTATAAAAAATTATAACTATAGAAAGTGAGTCTCCTAAAAATGTGGAAGAAAGATATGGTCACATGGAAATGTGTAAAAGATATTCCATTTTGTTGAAAATGAATCTTATAAAAACATTTAAATGATTTAAAATTTTGTTTAAATAAATTCATGGTAGTTAAGAATCCCATTTCATAAAAAATACGGAATTAAGGAATTTGTAACATTTTAAAACATTATTTATGAAGAAAACACATTGGAAATAAAACAGTTAAAATCAGATAAAAACATTTAGTGAAACCCACATCCAAAAAGGGATAGAAAATTCATATGAAACAAGGTTAATTGATGCTTTATTTTCACTTGATATGAAATGTATATTGGTTATGGATCACACTTACAATATATAAAATATGGACTTAGAAAAAAATATCAATTAGATAGTATATGAGTTATTATTATCAACTTCATGATCTTATATGAAGAACCGTTTCATAAAAGGGAATGATATAAAATAAGATAAGTAATACCATAAGTAATAAATAAAATATTCCATTGAAAAATTAATTTTATGAAAAAGAAACTTGTAAGGTCAAATTTATGTACTGATTTCATAACTCACAGGAAAAAGAAGTTGAGTTGAGAAAACATCTACGACTTGAGTAACATTTTGTTAAAAAACATTTAATGGGAAATTGATTTTATATGATTCTAAAGTAACATGAATAAAATATATTTCACATTAAAATATCAATTGGTAAGAATATAAACCATATATAATCAAGTTTATGTATAATGTATGAAGAGTCTCAATGAAGGGAGTTAGATACAAAAAACTATAAATCTTAAGATCATTCTAATAGAAACCCCTAAAAGAAGGATATCTTAAAGTTTAAGAAAAAATAAAATTAATAAGAATATTACATGATATTAATTTCTAATTTTTAGTGCTTATACCATTTGTAATAATTTGGTGTATAAAAGAAAATTTGTCTCATAGAAAGATGTTTTTAGATGAAACCTATATGTATTTTTGAAAGCATCGTGCAGTTACACTTAAATTCATGAAAAATAAAATTAATTCTATTAAAAACATAATAATAAAATTATTCATATAAAAATAATTTTCTTATGAACTATATATCAGTATAATTTTCTCATTTATCAATTTGTTTCCACTAATGTCATTTACTTATGGTTTTTCAGCAAACTTTTACATGAATATCTTGTCATGTTGACAATGGTTAAGTCTATTTTTTAAAGTAGATTCAAAACCACAAAAATATAAATTTTGTTTTAAATATTAATTTTATACATCAAAATAATTTTTAAACTCATCCATGAGTGGAGTTAATAAAAAAACATTACTATATAGAGGTGCTAATCTTCATGTACACATGATCGATAATTTTATTTTCCATAAAATGTGTGAGAGGTAGAATGTAAAAATATTTATAATTTAAAAGCAATAAAAATGTTATAAAAATAATATTTTTTAAGTGATTATACTTTTAAGACCATATATGTTATGTGGATAAGATAAATAAAGCATGACATTCATGGTAGAGGTAGTCCACACATACGAATGATTAAAGCTCTCATTCACTAAAAAATGGATATAATGATGGTAAATGTAAAAGGTGATTATTTCATAATTTTATACGTGGAATAAAAAAATAATTATTCATCAACCTCATTATTGATACCAAACCTATGTTTAAGTGATGAAAAATGAATCGTACTGTGACATCAAGGCTGTTGTCTATGTAACACATGATCAATTGTTATGTTTTTATTAGTGAATGAATGAGGACATATAATTTTTTTAAAATAAATATAATGAGTATTTTATATATAAATTATACCGAATCCATTATATTAATAGATTATGGGAAGATAGGGATAAGAAAATTTAAAAAAAAACAAATACTATGAAGAATAAACACTCAAATCGGAGACTTAGATTTTCATTGAAACTCTCTTTTGAAATTAAGGGATAAAGATAAATAAGGGTGGAAAAAGACCTGGTTAATGGAATAGGATCTTAGGTTGAAATAATGGGAATATTTTCACAAATGAATTCTAATTGAAGGTGAATTATGGATAGGGTTGAAGTTTTCTCCTTTTATAAGTGAAGAAAAGGGCACTTTCCATGAAAAAGAATGTTAGATAAGGAGTAAGAATAAAAGTGCATGAAAGATAGGTGAGTTAGGTGTCTAATGATTGGGGGAAATTTTTGAATTAATTTAAAACATAAAAAATGGGTTCTACAAAATCTATAGGTCATGTAATATTATAAAAATTTGACCCACATTAGTTTTGTCATTAAAATAATTATTACTTTAAAATAAATATTAATAATGTAAATTAATTTATTACTAAAACAATAAGAGGTCCCTTACCACAAAAATTTGGACATGATGAATACGAAATTAGTGTCAATTTAATCTAGTTAATTTCATAAATATGAAAAAATATGATTTCAAATTAATCACACATAACACCAAAAAATATTTTTTAAATAAAAGAGTGTTTTTAAACCTTAGAATTACATATAAGATAAATTTTGTATGGTGAATATTTTTTAGGATATTAATGGAATTATTATAAAAAAGATAAATATTACATGAAATTAAAATTAGTATGTAAGAAAATTTTAAAAAAATTAACTAATTAAAATAAAACATATAAATCATTTTTTTTATTTTAGTAACCATTTACTTTAGTTTAAAAAATTTAAGGCATGAGATTTATAAATTAAAATAATAATTTAAAAAGCAGAATATTATAAATTAGTTTAATATTTAACCAATTAAATTGTTTTATAAAATTTGAGATAATTATTATATATTGATAAATTTATGAAAATTATATTCTTTTCATAAAATAACATTTTCTTCTAAAATATTCATATTTTCATAAAAAGATCAAAATTACATCGTATGTAAAATTTGATATTATAAATTCAAAAATAAAGTTATACTTATCAAATTATATTTTAAAAAAATATTTATTATATTTTTAATATAAAATATAAAAAATAAAGATCCACTCTATTTATTTAAAGACATTATTAAACATTAAGTATTTATAATATTAATTCATTCAAATTTTTTAATTTAAATAATTTTAATATTTTTTTCATTAATAGATATATTATATATTATCTTAATGATATTTTAAGGATGATTATTCTAATTTAATAATGTTTCACAACCATCATTTTAGTGTGTGAAAATAAATATATATCAAACTTAGTATTATTTTATGGAATATATATATAATAAAATATGATGATGTTACATTCCCTCCCCATTAAATATATTTCATCCTCACAATTTTTTTAAAATAATTAATTATAGATTTAAAAATGATATACATGGCTTAAGATGAAATTTCAAAATAAAATTCTATATTAATATGTTATGTAAAAGTAGAAGAAAAATATTTATCCTCTATTGAGTTATCGGAAGCCTTCATATTCCCTTAGTAACTAGATGCGTTTTGTACTCCTTTTCCACTCATAAAATATTTTATAGTTTATTTGATACATTACCTGGTGTGTTTTTCCTCATTTTTGACATGAACGAAATAATAATTTTTCCTTCACCATATTCATCAACTGAATTTTAAAGAGAATTTATTCTTCTCTTCATTTTTTTGATAGGGAACTAAAATATTTTCACTTTAGTAATCATAATTTATGATAGTCGATGTTGAATAATAAAAATATTTCTAATCATATTTCTTGTCTTAATATATTTTAGGTTAAGACAATCATCTCAATGTCTATTTCATCTATTGTGATATTGGTTCCCCTTTCTCTATCCATTACATTAAAAGAAATTTTAGTGAGGACAATACTTAAACAAGTAAATTTATAAAGGGAAAACAATGAGATTAAAATAAATAATTCATAAATGATGTGAATATCCTAACATATGAGTATTTATCATCAATATATATTATCCATGGTCATATTACATTTAGGTTATCTAATAATGTTAAAGTCCATAAAATAATATGTTCAAATCCTTCATAACTATTTGTAAATAGAATTTTAATTAACCTAATAATATCCCTTAAGAGTTTCAAACTGGTAACATGGTTAAGGCCCATTCATCATACACAAGAATGATGTTGATGATATACTCAAAAAAATATTTTTATGGTTATTACCCCAAGATGAATCTATTCCAAAACCATGTCCACTTGTAGTTTCTAGGAATGGATGTATTACTATGAAATCCACCCAATCATCACATTACCAAAATTTAATGCGGTTCCCAAATACTTATTCTAATACATAGTGTTACAATAACTCTATTATACTAATCCAAAGACAATCATAAATTATTCAACACTTAAAACCCAATAGTTTACTTATAACATTGAAACCAATATTATAATGTACTCATAACCCCATTATTATTTTTTCAAAATATCAAATCATCATCTAAAACAAACATTCAAATATCACAAGTTTTCTAAAATCTCATCTAATACAAATTGTAGCACTCTTAAACCCACACTCCTAGATTCATTACTAAGAATATACAACATAATACAATGGCTTTGATACACACCTATTATTATATTATATTTCTTACATTTACAATCCAAGGGCCATTTAGTTTATTATTTTAGAGAACTAAGAAAATTCTTTAACTAATAAATCTCATGTATTCTCATTAAATGGAATTTTTTCAACTATATAATAAGGTAATAAATATGTATTGAGTATTAAACATCATCAACAAAATCTACACATTAGATACTCTCCTATTCTTATCAAACTTAATACATTCATTCATAATCTTTTAAAAAAAGAACATAAGAATGGTTGTGTTAAATTTCTCAATAAACTAATATAAAATATTCCATTAACAGTTCTACAATAGGCCTTTATCTGTAATAAAAAAGAACTAACTTCCATTTTGTGGATAAAAGGACTACGATTTTATTAGCGCTAGAAAAGCTCAGATAAGGGGGTGTTTTATCAACACTAAAAAAGTGTTGATAAAAGACTCAATTTATCAGTGCTTAAAAATGCACTCATAAAGGAGACTTTTATCAGGACTAATAAATATGGGGATAAATTATTCATTTATCAGTGCATTTAGTAGTACGAATAAAGGAGAATACTATAGTGTTATGTTATAGCACACTGCGGCATCAAAAATAGGGCGTGCCATGTGTTGTCACAACACACTACAGCACCAGAAAGAACATAAAAAATTAATAAAATCACATACAAATACAAAATTTAATTGAAATAATAGTTTCAACACAAACACAAGAAAAATACACTATTATAGTGTAAAAGAACACACCTATATTATATAACAAGCCAACCCAACCTGAGAAAAACATTACATCTATATAAATAAACAATTATTATTTTAATAGTAACGTAAAGAAATAAATTAAATATAAATTTTAATTTAAAAAAATGTTGAGTCATACTAGGAACATTTTGTATCATATTGTGTTGCAGTTAATGTCACTTTTGAATAAAAATACACAATTGGATTCATACTAGTCACACTGTACATTAGATTTTGGTGTGGATGATTCCTACACATTTGAAGTGACTTATGGATCATTTTCCTAACGTATAAAAACAATCCAAATGAATTTCCTTAGTTTGAATTATGTCACTTGTATGTTTTTTATTAAAATGAAATTTTAAACTTGAAACATGCACTTTGAGTCATAAAGGGTGCATCGTCTATGGTTTGACATGAGAATGATTCACACACATCAAAAACTAATTATGAATTAATTTCTTAAATTATCAAGATAATATGAGCACATTTTCTCAGTTTTTAATTAGTGACACTTTTTTTATTCAAAAGGAAATTTTAAATCAATAATGGGAACTTTGAGTCATACTAGTCACACCATGCATTAGATTGAGGTGTGGTTGATTACTACACTTCAAAAATGACTTATGGATTATTTTCTAATGTACTAAACAATATGAATGTGTTTTCTTAGTATTGAGTATGTCAGTTATTTTTTTACTAAAATTAATGTCAATTTCAAATAAAAAGATGCAACTATAGTCATATCAGTCACAATATTTTTTGGAATGAGATTAAAATGATTCATTCACATCCCAAATGCATCCTGGATTACTTTAATACAGTATCAAAAAAATCTAAATGTGTTTCCTCAGTTTTGAGTGGGGCGCTTTTGTTTTTCACTGAAATATCATATTAAACTAGAAACACGCACTTTCAGTTATACATGTCACGTAATGTGTGGGTTTTACATAATACTGATTCATACATTCCAAAAATGAATTATGACTCATTTTAGTAAATTATGAAGACAATCCGATCACTTTTCCTAAAATTTTAATCAGTGGCACTTTTTTGTTTTAAAACGTCAATTTTCAACAGATAATAGAAACTTTGAGATATACTAGAAACATAATGGATTATATTGAGGTAAGTCTAATTACTACACACCACCGATGTCTTGTGGACCATTTTCTTAAATTATCAAAACAATCCTAATGTGTTTACTCATTTTTTAGTATGTTAGTTGTTTTTTTACTAAAATTAATATCAATTTTGAATAAAAAGATGCAATTGGAGTCATATCGGTCGCACCATGCATTGGATTGATGTTTAGATAATTCTAACACATCCCAAATTACTTATAAATCATTTTACTAATGTATCAAAACAATGGTAATAGATTTATTCATTTTTATTATGCCACTTTTTTTTACTAAAATGTCATTTTAAATTAGAAACTAGTACTTTGAGTCATACAGGTCTCATCATGTGTCAGTTTTATATGATACTGATTCATAAATGTCACAAATGAATTATGAATCATTTTAATAAATTATAAATCCAATCCTAGTTTGTTTTTTTAGTTTTATGTGAGTGAAACTTTTTTTAATTAAAATGCCAATTTTAAATCGATAACATACACTTTTAATAATATCGATCACATTACACATCAGATTGAGGTGTAACTAATTCCTACACATCAAAACGGCATATTGATCATCTTATTAGTGTAATAAAACAATACACATGTGTTTTCTCAGTTTTGAGTATGTGAGTTATTTTTTACTAAAATTAATGTCATTTTTTAATAAAAAGATTAACTTTGGGTCATATCGGCCACACCGTACAACATATTGAGGTTCTAGTAATTCTTACACATCCTAAATGACTTATGGATCATTTTCCTAAAGTATCAAAATAATAAAAATTAATTTCATTAGTTTTGAGTACACAGGTTTCGTTTTTATTACTGAAATGTAATTTTAAAATCAAAACACATACTTTGAGTCATTAAGGTTGCATCATGTTTGGATCTTTCCTCCACCACTAGTTTTATTTGATCATTTCTCATAACGTTGTCTACAAAACCAAACCAAACAATAATAACTTTCTTTGGTCTATTTGTGCCTACAATTGTCAGAACATGTTATATGTATCTTTATGTGGTTTTATCTTCTTGAAATTTGTTCATGGAGATAATCCAACAACTAATCCTCTAATGATACTGTGGGTGATAAAATTTGGTGAGTGTAAAAGCAATCGCAAAGAGGAAACCACCTCCAATGAGGCTGCCTCGTGAATCTTGTTCGTAGAGCCCAACAGCACCATGGCTGGTACGAAGCCGCCCCCTTTACAAGTTCCATGAATCAAAGAGGTGGTACACTTCGTGATCCAAAAGACATTTGTGAAGTCTCCACGAAGCAAAGAGGCGGCAGGGTCCGTGATCCAAAACATGTTTGTGAAGCTACCCAAATCAAAGAGGGGGGAGGCTTTACGATCCAAAAGACATTTGTGAAGCCACCGTGAAGAAAATATGTAGGAGGATCCATGATCCAAAAGACGTTTGTGAAGCCTCCACTAATCAAAGAGGTATGAGTCTCTACTATTACAACAAAGCACTATGTGGATTTGCGTTGAGCGATCCTGGTTTTGTGCCACCTATTGCCTATAAATAACGGGCTTCTCCCAAGCCCAAAGGACAGATAATCTGAAATTTCTCCTTCTTGGCTTTCAAATCATGAAGTATACGTTATGCTCTGTGAAAAATAAGCTCCTAAAGCTATTTAGCATCATGAAGTGCCTTTCCCATGGCTTAAACACAACACCTCTTTAAGCAGTGATGCCCTTCAGGAAGCTGATATGCCTTTTCAAAGTAAGGAGGTCCCTAAGGGGACTTGGGTCTTCACAAATCACTCATGATTTCTGAAGTAACATCCTTGAACATGTGAACCACAAGCTAAGGCATGGTCACTGTGCTTCACGAGGTACATCTATGCTTCACAAGGCACCTTAGCTTCACGAATCCTTTCTTCACGAGAGCCTTTCTGCTTTGCGAAGCACGCTCTATGTGAACCCTTTCCCTATGCCTAGTTTAATCCACTCCACATAGCAAATCATACCCCTTCGCGAATCCCCTTCACTACATAGAGCACCCGAGCTTCACGAGGCCTCCTCCTTCTAACCTCTTTTCTTTGTGACCCATTTTCCCGTATGACCCCAAGTCTGTACGAAGTGATATCAATGTCCCTTGGGTGATGTTTTATATTGTGTTGCTTAGCCTTATGTTTCTTCACATAGGCACGCTAACGTCTATTTCTTCTTTTCATAGCCACACTAACGTGGCCCCCTCAATAGATCACTCTATGGCACCTCGTCGCCACGACATTGTTGATGCCTTCCCTTCCCCAAGGGTGGGTGGGTATTAGTTATGTAAGTCCTAGGGGTGCGGAGTGAGCATGCATCATCTAACATGTAGGAAATTAAACTACCAAGCATCATCGTCCTCAATATATAACATTAAACTGTGGTCTTGCCCCGGGCATCACATGGGGGTGCCCCACCTCGGACATTCTCTAAACCCACTGGTCTCCTTGGGAGTGAAATATTCTTCACACGGAATGAGATCCTCTTTGTTGGAGCGACTCCTATTTTTGGGGAAGGGAAACCATCTCGGTGTAATCCCCTATCCTTTCATGCAGGAGGAAGCACCCTTGCTCCTCCTATCTTCTTCTGTGCCAAAGAATAAGAGGTGAGAGTGGAACATGGACCTTCGTTATCCTATCCCTCTCCCTCTGGGATTTTTCACCACTAGGCCTCCATCCTGGAGTATGTCCCAATATCCATATCCCTAATATGCTAACTATGAGTAATCCCCTATTTCCTCCCTAGGATTCCAACCAAGCGTAAGTCCCTATTTCCACTTTGGTCCGCTAACCACCTATAAGCCCCACTCCACTTCCCAAAGACACACCTTTCACGACGTGATCATCAAGTCTTTGATGCCTGTTGTTTTTTACACTAAGCATGACTCACGTGGGCTTAGAATAATCATCAACCATGACATATTCTCTGGGCCACCATAGCGTGTAAGCCCCAAACATCTTTCTTCTCTTCCAAACTATGGGAACTTTGATCCTTGTCAAGGCAAGGTACATAGGATGCCTCCCTGAGGTTCAAGCCCAACACTTATTGGTCCCAACCCCCTTTATGTTGGTTCACCAAATTCTCCCGAACTAGGTGGACTTTGATCCATTCCAAGGAAAGGTACATAGGACGCCACCCTAAGGTTCAATCCCAAAACCTTTTGGTCATTACCCCTATCACGTCGGTTCACCAAACTCTTCCAAACTATGAGGACTTTGATCCTTTCCAAGGTAGGGTATATAGGAAGCCTCCCTGAGGTTCAAGACCAACATTCATCAGTCTTGAACACTTCATGTTGGTTCACCTTCATCCCACATTATGTTAAATTGTACGCCCCTTTTCTATCTCGCAAGACATTAAACTCTTCCAATTTAAACTACATGGGCTTTAATCCTTGTCCCTTGGATAGGGTACATAGGAAACCTCCCTGAGGTTCAACCCTAACCAGCAGTAATCCTTTGGAACCCCAATCAGTAGTAAGGCATTGCAAACCCCAACAAGCAGTAAGCCATTAAAACCACAATCAGTAGTAAGCTGTTGTCAGCCTCAACCAGCGATAAGATGTTATGTTCCCTAACAAAAGTTAAGATGGTGTGTTCATAATTCGATGGTAATACATTGTATTCCCCTTTTTAGGGGCCCATATATTCAGTCTATCCCAGTGGCATCAGACCAACCCAGGCTTCTAACCATGCATAAACCCTAGTATATCGTCAGGTCATTGTCCACTACGTACACCCTGATTCTATTCCCTCTTCTTTCACTATGAGGACTTTGATTCTCTACCACTGGGATATGTAGGAAGCCTCCCTAAATTTCAATCCCATCACTCATATCTCATCATGTTCTCTCTCACTAGAGCCTACATGTTTTGGGAAGGTCATTCCCCATCTTAGAGGTTCCACTACCTCTGGTTCCTTCCTATCTTGTGGTAGTATCTTTTTCATCATTGACGCTTTGGGGATCCACGACTTTAGACCTCCATGATGTGTTTCTTGTATGTTGTTTTTAGTGTGTTTCCAAAATCAATAAAAATGTTAGTGTTCAGTTAGTCGCCACCCTTGCACCGGCTTCATTTCACTCCCCATCTACTTCATTCAACTCTCCATCATCCATCATGATTCTTGTATGGGGCACCACATCCTCGAGAGATCATTTCATCCACCTCTTTGTTTCTCCTAGTAGTAATTGGGTAAATAAAAAAGAATTAGTCCCTATATCAGTGTTCCCTCCAGAGGGTGCACCCATTTGATCTACTCTTATCAGTGTTCTGTTCAGTCTGATTCATCTCTGCAAGACGTTATACTCGTGGCATACCCTGTGTTAACCATGGGAAGCTAAGAAAAACCTCAAAGACATTCATATGGAATATAATTACCCTTATTCAAAATGGGATGCCTCAGGCTTTTGTACCCTCAAGAAGACCTAAAATAAGGGGAATAAATCGAGACACTTCAATGTTCTAGTGTCCATAAACACCAACGATGTCCAACATGAATACACCCCGACCAAAGGTTGCTGCCCAAACTGGATCAATTGGAATGTCCTGAAATAAGCAGTGTAATTAACTAGAATCCACAAAGACATGGCTCTGGGAAGACTTTCATGAAAAACTTCTTAAGTCTATAAGGGAGACTCGGACTGGGTGATGAGTTTCGAAGAGGAATCCATGGAAGGGGGAATCGACATCCCATTATCCTGTTTAGATCAAGGATCAAATGTCCTAGAAAAAGTGCTGGATGCCACCAACCTTTGGAAAGAGGGAATGCGGGGCAACGAATAACACGTCCTTCTACAAAAGAGATGGATGTGCACCCTGGATAAAGCATTAGAAACAGAAATGGTGAACATGGCATGAATTTATTCTCCACAATGTGCAGATTAGTAGTGTTCAAGACATTAGTGGACTAGCATGTCACTAGATCCAGTTATCTGGTGCCAGTCCTGCCATGAAAATTGTGGGCCTGGCATGAAACTCACCAGATTTTGGGGTAGCTAAACATTGGACATCTCGGTCTACGATGTTGTCAGCATGGATCCTTCTTACCAGCCATGGAAGATGGGATGGTGTTGGGGCACTAGACATTGATTTCCTTCTTGTAGCACTGATGGTTTAATCTCCCTTTCTTCCATGACCCATGCTTCCATATCGTGAAACTGATCATCACCCGCCTACCAATGCAGAGGCAGGGGAACGGTCATCACAAAAATCCTACATAGCCTCTTTTCCCCCATGGAAGCCTCCATATCCACAGCTTCTGGGCACCCACGCCCTTTCTCCCCATCTGAGTTCATTTAGTGAAGGTTGATAAAAAACCTCGTTCACTAATACGTGGAGGGGGGGATTATCCCGACTTAGGATATGGCCCATCGGGACATAGAGGCATATGTTCTTCATCGCCACTTCATCCCCTAAGGGTCGTGCAAGGAGCCACTACTACCCACTCCAACACACAATAATTTCAGGAGCCTCTCCCTGAAATGCTTCTATGACAACCTCCCCTATGCTGATAAGGTGAGGAATGTACAGGATAGCCTAGTTGGGATCTCGTTCTAGGGTCTCCCAAAGAGATACCCGACTGGGCAGGGCCAGCGCCACCACTCGACCCTACGGGCTGAGGAATATGTAAGATATGAACCTGCACTACCAGCCCCAATCTGGCTAACCTAATGCCAATGTCGGGCGCAAGCTGAGGAGGATGCTCACTGAGGGGTGTCAATGTCAATGATTATCGTGGATCATGCCACCGCAGACATATACCATACGTCCCCTTTTTATGCTGAGTAGGGGCACTCATACACCCAACCTAGATGGAAGCCTCAACCACCCCACGGGCAGGCGGGGTCGACCCTCCTGGTCACTAACACAGGTGGCGTTCATTGGGGGTCGACCTATGGCATTTTCATTCAATACAGAGGTCCTCCCCGTACTTCCACCATTAAGAATGTGGGTCCACCCCACTCCCAAGCTCAGCGTGGAGGTCTACCCCATGCCACCTTCAATCTGAATGAGGGTCCTCCCCAAGGCAGTGACACTTAGTACGGAATCCTCTTCCATGCTCATGACATCGGGTATGGAGTCATTCCTCCTGCCACAAGCCACCGATGTGAATCTGTTACACTTCTGGTCAATCTCCATCATGGGGGGGCCTTCACCATGTCTTTATAGTAGCCGGTGAAGGTCTTCATCACCCCAGAAATCAAAAAAGTGAAGGTTATATTCACTTAATCAGCACCCAACATAGAGGTCCCACCCCTGTTCGGGTACACCGGTACGAGGACCCTCCTCGTTCTAACACTTCCAGGGGAAATAATCATGGAGGCCCTACCCATGCTCTTACCAGCTCCAGCGGAGATCCTACCCACTCTAGAACATTTCTCAGATATCCTCTTTGTGTAGTATCCAATGGAAACAGAGGCCCTCCCCGTGATCCCTTTGACATCTATCCAGGTTCTCCTTGCACCCCAACTCATTCAGTCAGAATCCCACTCCGTCCCAGCACCAGTTTGGCCGAAGGTCCTCCTCGCATTAGAAATATCCCTTCTCCTCAAGAACAAGTCCATGTAAAAGATGGCGGGACGTCACCACCATATGAAGAACACCAAGGAGATTCAGATGATAATTAAACATGTTTTCTTCTATAATTCAAACATGGAATATGATTCGGAAATGGAACCCTCACCTTGATCCTCTATATTAAGGGTTGGGGCAGGAACAAGGCACATCAGCCTCATACTTTTGGAATGTGAGGTCCATTAGATCCCCGCCTCCCTCTATAGATACATCTAGGAGGACGAAGATTTTCCATCTCCCCAGGCCCTGGCCTTGCAATGGCCACCGACATCACCCGTATCACTCTCTACCTCAACCAAAGATCACATAGAGCTATTCTAGGGACCAATGGAGTACAAGCAGCAGCATGGTCCACCGCCAGCATCCGTAGTCCCTGTACAGAAAACTGTGGTCACCATCCCATTTTATCATGATGTGTTGGTCATGTCAATGTACTCTTCGAAGGATAGCCCAAAATTTAGTGTCTTGTCAGCCCGCTCACCGTATTCTCCACCGGCTAGCCTACCGTCTCAGCAGTCTTCTTCAGTACTGCTACCAGTTTCTCAGCCACCTCTAGTTGACAAGTGGGGAAATCAAGGGCCAGACCCCGAGTCCGGGCCGAGGATCTTGTGGGACATTCTTGGAGTAGACCATTTCCCAGAGACGTTTTGATCAGTCGCAACACTGAATCTCAGCACATCGAAATCACTCACCCAAGAGGAGGTTGGATGCTTTATCCAGATCCTATTGGAGACACATTTCTGTCTTCATCATCAGTAAGTGGACTACCCCAAGATTTAGGCACACTTCAAAGACATCAGTCAACAATGTCACTTGATCAATTTGGAATCACTCCCCATGGCCTAATTCTTTGAGTCACCAGGCCTCCATAGGACCCTCCTACAATGATGTGATCAAAGCTTTAAAGTGCTCTATGGGATTATCAAGGAGGCTTCCCCCCATGTGCATATCGATGGTTGGGGATAATATGTGGCCCTCCATTTCAACTCTATCATGAACCAGCCTAACTTTCCAGGTGATTTCAAGGATATTCCTCCAGGTAGAGTAGTAGTTAACATATCTGATCTATCTGAGGAAGTGATAAAGATAGAACTCCTTAGATAAAACTTACTCCCTGGGGGAGTTCCACAACTGTTGGATCCTTCGGGAAGGGTTACTCTCCATTAGAGAAACCTACTGGGTCATCCTGTGCCCACCAAGGCATTGGTCCTCATTCGGAATCCCAATAAGGTTAAGGATCACCTCGAAGTCATCATACCCTCTAACCTGTCTAGATCACTAAAAAAGAAGGAGGATGATCCAGAGAAAGATGTGTTGCGTCAACATCTCAAAGAACATAAGAATATGGTCAATAACCTCCTTCCGAACCTACTACGGAGAAATGACTAGACTATGGTGATCCTTGGATAGGGAAGTAGGGGTAGACCCAACTTCCCCCCTATGAATTGCCTCCAAGAGACCCTAACCATCATACCCACAGAGATAGGATAGAGTCCGGAACTTTTGGCCAGAGGTCATGGTATGTATTTCCAAATCCACTCAAGAAACATAATAATCCTCGAGACCCATCTTAGGATCCCCTATCTTCTCTATAGGTTGTCCCACCAGCCCCTCTACAAGCCGTTGGGCCTACATATTAAGTTGAAGAACCTACTAATGCACTGCTAGTCTGGGATCCCCGTCAAGAAAGGAACCCCTGCATAGATGATCCCATAGTCGATCTCTTTGCTCGCCTTGAGAAATTGGAAACATGACCGGTGGAAATCCTGTCTGACAGAAAGCCATATCCGTCCTGGGTGGATGATATGTCAGTACCCCCATGTTTTAGAAATCCTACCTTAACCCCCTTTAATGGGATGGGTGACCCACGACAGCATCTGGCCCACTTCATTTCAAGGTGTGAACCCATGTTGGGAACTCTAGCACAGTAAGAATCGACTAAACTCAAGTGTTTTGTAAATACATTGGAAGGTCATGTGTTTGTCTGTGACAGCCAGCTACCCATCGGGTCTGTAGCTGGTTGGGAAGATCCTCATAGGCAATCTCTTTACCAGTTCAGTTCCACCATTAGAATGGTGAGTATTTCAGACCTCTTTAACTGAAAGCAGAGGCCTAATGATCACGTCACAGACTTTTTCACCCCATGGAAGGGGCTCACATAATATATGACAACCCTTCTTTTATTACAAACTTAAACATGATTTATTACATAAAACTTCACTTGATGCAACAAAGAAGATCGAGAGTTTTAGTGTCTTTGGGGATTAGGATCATTACATAAAAACTTGAAACATGAAATAAAACATCTTTCTTGAAAACTTCCATTACATGACCACTACATTCCCTCATACTTAGCATTACATGGGATAACCTGAGGACATGCATAAAAAAAGGGTGAGCTATAAAGCCCAGTAAGGGAATACACATGGAATAACATGAAGAGAACAATACATGTTAGACATTAGTCATATCAATAGAGAATAAGAGAAACATTTACATAAAGTTATGATAAATCATGATAATCATAACATGGAAATGTGGCAACAACACTTAACATGGAATTATCATGAGCCAAGGCTCATTGCACATGAAGCATGAGTAAATCATCATTGCACATAAAGCACGAGTAAACCCTTGTTGCACTTGAATTAGCATGAGTCAACACTCATTGCACATGACGTATCATGATACTATACTTTACCCAATTCATTGGAGTGCTATAAGGGCGCACCCTTCTTAAACATTTCATTTCATGCATAAGTGTGCCACATGGATCATAAAATATGGATTCATAAAAAATAACCATTTATTCCAAGATGAAGGAATGTAGAATTCATACATGAAACTTTATAATCAATAAGTAAATGTGCATAAAGGTGAATACCCTTGATGGAGAAATGGTCATGGTATTCACTACACAATGGCATTGGCTTTGAAAATCCGTGCGATTTCGGCAGTGTAACGACGTGACATAAGAATTCATAAAAATGGTTAATGAGAGAGAATGGGGTTCCTCATCATATCTATATGTAATGGACAGTAATTATGTCATATATATACGTGTCCCAACAATTGTAATGGAATTTAGATTCATGATACAAAAGTATTGCTTGGATGTAAAAGAGGAGAGAGAAGTTCCTTTCGGAATTTTGGCATAGTAACAGGTGTACATGGGAGGAATTTAATGAGAGAGAAAGGGGTATCCCATAATTCAAAAATAAATAGGGAAGTATGAGGGAGGTGAGAAACCATACCCCAACATTCCTAATTTAAATTAAAAGGGCAAAACAACTTAAAGGTATTGGACAAAAATGAGAAAGGAAGAAAAAACTCTTACTTGGAAGTGTGCTTCCAAGGCTAGAGAGAGGCTTGTGAGAGGCTTATTGGGAGATTGGGGAACCTTGGGAGGATTATAGAGAGAGTATGGAAGAGGTTGGACGAACTCCAAGGGCTTTGAGTCAGGAGGAAGTGGGAGCTTGGGTGGGTTTATATAGGAAAGGTGAGGGAATTCTTTATTATTTAGGTTTGGGTCCCTTTACATTAAATTAATCCAAACCACAAACCATCCCATGGTTTTTTCCCATGGTTTATAGAAACGGGAAGAGGAAAACAATATTTTATAAGGAAAAATTCCGAATTCTTAAAATAATAGGGTTTCTTATGTGGAGGTGAGGCATACTCCCATGGAAATTAATTTAAAAAGACAAGGTGTTTAATAAGTCTTGAGGGGTCCATTAATTCTTTGAAAAGTAAGCCAAAAAAACCCAAAATCACATTATATTAATGGTGAAACTCATATTGGCCGAAAATAAATATTATAGTATTTTATTACATCAATATTGGGTCATTATGATGTCATAAAGCACATTATATATTTAAACGGTATTTAATTTTTACTCAAAAATTTGACTCACTCAAAAAATTATGAAAAATTCACCGTTGGATAATTTCGACATCCTGATTCCAAAAATAAATTTTATTTTATCTAAATAATTTTCTAAATATGTTAATTTTCACTTTTAAAATAAAAACTGACATTTATCGAAAATTCATGGGTTTTGACAAAAATGGCTTTTAAACCCTAATAAAAATTATAATTGCATTCATACAATTATATGGTAATTTATATATAATAAAATTAATCTAATAATAATAATAATATTTTATTAAAATGATATTTAATTCAAAAATCCCTTAATTTAATAAAATATATTTCTTAATTAAATAATAACTAAAAACACCATTTGTACTTTAAAAACTATTTACAATGTATCAATAATGACAAGAAATTATATTCATTATTATATAAAAAATAATGTACATGAACATATTACTATTGATTAGTTACATAACCCCTTAAAACAGGTGCATGATACCTAAGGTTAAGATGTGCGATGGTGATAGACACTTGGGGTGGCTCAGATTACATTGCTCAAGTGGTAATCTCTATCAACTTCCACTTTTTCCATAGACGGTCTCATTCAAGCTTGAAATGATGAAGCTCAGCATGGGATTGGTCAAGACCGAAGCCCAAGGATGCCACCTCTTTTTTGAGCTCTAACAAATGAGCTTCGTATGGAGCAATTCCACTGGATGAGGCCATCGCTTCTTTTGTCTGAGTAAATTTGGATTTTTTAAAGCCCTGTATTTATACTAATCATGTGATCACTGTTCAACGACAATATTAGCAATGGTCAAAATTTTTAACATAAAACCAATGAAGTTGAAATTTTATATAAGCATAAAGAGACATTTAATTAGATCAATAGGGATTTCCATTAATGAATCTTTGGGTCGTTAAAATATTCCCCCCTTAAGAAATTTCACCCTATAAATTATTCCTTTTCCCACACTAAAACATATGTGGGTGACTCAGCTTCATCATTTCCTCTGATTCCCATTTCTCTTCTTCAAACTTGTGGTTTCTCCACAACACCTTGACTAGGGGCATTGTCTTATTTCGTATAACTTTTTCTCTACGATCTAATATCTTCACTGGTTGCTCCTCATAAGAAAGATAATCCTCCAACTGTACCACCTCAGAAGAGAGTACATGTGAAGGGTCCGGTATGTACTTCCTTAAGAGGGATACATGAAAGACATCATGTACTTTGGTCATGGTGGGTGGAAGTTCTAGTGGATAGGCCACAACCCCGACACGATCAAGAATCTTGAAGGGGCCGATGTACCTTGGACTTAACTTCCCATTATTTCCAAACCTCATGACCTTCTTCCATGAAGAAATGCATAGAAACACCATGTCTCCAACTTTAAACTCAAGGTATCATTGACGATTATCTTCATAACTCTTCTATCAACTTTGGACTGCCTTGATATGTTTCTGAATGGTTTTCACCTTCTCCACCATTTCCTTGACCATTTCTGGTCCAAGCAGCATACGTTCACCAACCTCATCCCAACATGCCGGTGTTCTGCACCTTTTCCCATATAGGGCTTCATATAGTGCCATTTGGATGATCGAGAAGAAACTGTTATTATAAGAGAACTCAACCAGAGGAATATGTTGATCCCATCCTCCTTTAAATTCCATTGATCACGCTCTCAAAATATCCTCAAGTGTTTGGATAGTCCGCTCGGATTGGCCATCGGTTTAAGGGATGATAGGTCGTACTGAAGTTCAGTTCAGTATTCAGAGTATGTTGAAGACTCTTCCAAAACATAGAGTTGAATCTTGGATCTTGGTCAGACACAATAAATAGTGGTACTCCATGCAACCTTACCACTTCCCTGATATATATTCGTGCTAGTTAATCCCATGAGAAATCCTCCCAAATAGCAATGAAGTGTGAAGTCTTTGTAAGACTATCCACAACAACCCAGATTGCATTGTTGCCTTTGGATGTCCTTGGATGTCCGGTGACAAAGTCCATGGTGATGTTCTCCCATTTCCATTCTGGTATGGGAAGTGGTTGCATCATCCCCTTCGACTTCTGCCTCTCTACCTTCACTTGCTGACACACCAGGAACTTTGATGTATATTCAGTGATCTCCTTCTTCATATTATCCCACCAAAAGTTTTCTCAGAGATCTCGATACATCTTTGTGCTCCCTGGGTGAATAGAGAAATTTGAACTATGTGCGTCATCCAAAAGTTCCTTCTTCAGCTCTGGACTTGATGGAACACATAGTCTTTTCCCAAACTGCACAATTACTTCTTCATTAACATTAAACAGTGATGATTTAACTTCTTTTATAGCTTCCACTTTTTCCTGAATTCCTATATAATCCATTTTAGCATCATTTAACCTTTCCAAAAGAGATAGTTGAGCAATCATTTGTGAAAGGATTGATGATTTTTACTTCTTTATGATTCCCATGTCAATCTTCATCAAGTCTAAGAATATTGGATCCTTCTCAATTCTGATCATTGATAGAATCGCTGGGTCCTTTCTACTTAGGGCATCTGCCACCTTGGTTACTTTTCTAGGGTGGTAATGGATCAAATATTCATAATCCTTGATGATATCTATCCATCTTCTCTGGCTCATATTAATCTCTTTCTATGTGAATATATATTTAATACTCTTGTGGTGAGTATATATCTCACATTTCTCTCCATAGAGATAATGCCGCCAGATTTTCAAGGCAAAGATCACCACAGCCAGCTCCATATTATGAGTTGGATAGTTTCACTCATGGATTTTCAATTGCCTTGAGGCATTGGATATAACTTTATCATTCTTCATCAGAACACAGCCTAAGCCCTTCATTGAGGCATCACTGAAAACAAAAAAAGTTCCCCACTTGTGGGTAAAGTGAGCACGGGCGCAGTGATAAGCCTCATTTTCAAATCCTTGAAGCTTTCTTCACATTCATCACTCCAAGAAAACTTTACTCCCTTTCAAGTTATCTTGGAAAAAGGGTTGGTCAATCATGAGAAATTTCTCACAAATCGTCGATAATATCCAGCTAACCCCAAGAAGCTGCGGATATTCGTTACCGATGTTGGCCTCGGCCATCCCTCAATTGCATCTGTTTTGGAGGGATCCACATATATCCCATTGCTTTTGATGATATGGCCCATGAATGAGACTTACTTCAACCATAACTCACACTTGCTATACATTTCATAGAGCTTCTCCATGAGAAAAGTCTCCAGTACAGTTCTTAAATGCTCCTCATGATCCTCCTTAGTTTTGGAGTATATTAGAATATCATCTATAAAGACTACCAAAGATTTGTCTAGGTAATATCTAAAGACTCTATTCATTAAGTCCATGAAGATTTCTAGATCATTAGTGAGTCCAAAAGGCATTACTATGAATTCATAGTTCTCGTATCTTGTGCGAAAAGCAGTCTTGGGGATATATTCCTTCTTCACCCTTACTTGATAATATCCTGACCGCAAGTCCACCTTGCAGAAGTATTGTGCTCCACACAGCTGATCGAAAAAGTCATCAATTCTTGGAAGAGGATACTTGTTCTTTATCATGATTTTGTTAAGTTCACGATAATCGATGCAAAGCCACATTGACCCATCCTTCTTCTTGACGAAGAGGACCGGTGCACCCCATGGTGAAGCACTTGGGCATATAAACCCTTTATCTAGATTCTCCTGTAGTTTTTTATTCAGCTCTTCAATCTCTACAACAACCATTCTATATATATTCTTAGATGTTGGTAAAGCCCTGGGTATAAGTTCAATTGAGAATTCAACATCTCTTCTAGGAGGAAGACCAGGTAGTTCCTCAGGGAACACTTCAGTGAATTCCCTCATAATAGGCATTTCTTCAAGGATGGTTTCTTCCTCGCACTCAATCATCTTATCCAGATACCCATGCTAATAAGGCAGTAATATCCATTCTTGAGATGATGGACATAAAGGTGATTCATCCTCCTCCTTACACTTGTAAGGAATCGGGGGTCGATTCTCCATATGGAGTGTGATTTCCCTCTCCCAACAATTTATGTTGGATCTATATAAGGAAAGTCAATCTGTGCCAAGAATTGCATCAAATTCCACCAGAGGGAGTATGAAGAGGTTCTCCAGGAAATTCAATCCACATATTATAACAGTGGAGGGATTATATTCATGGGATGCAATGATTTCCCCATTTTCCGTACTCACCGAAATCTTCACTTCCATGATTTGTGGTGGTGCTGGGATTGTTCTACTAAACTTTCAAGAAATAAAATAATGCGTAGAACCTGAATCAAAACATATGTTCACTATTATTGAATGAATAACTAGCATACTTGTCACCACTTCATTTTTGGGGTTCACTTTGGCAGAAGTGATGGCAAAAGCTCTTCATTACTGCCTTGGAGGTTGTTGGTTGCCTCCGAAAACCCTTGGATTAGGGCACTGATTTGCAAAATGTCCCAGTTCTTTGCATTTGTAGCATTGAACAACGCGTTGAGGTTCTAAATGATCGTTCCTCTCCTCTGTCATAGTCGCGGGTCTTTCTTGCCGACAGTTAACAGCTAGGTTCCCTTCTCTTCTACACCTAAAGCATTTCCTCGTCCCCTTAAGGCAATTTCCAGGGTTCTTCTTTCCGCACTTTTGGAAAGTGGGGTGATGGATCTTCTTAGTACCGTTGGATTTATCCATCGGACCACCAGTTTTGAAGTCCACCTTACGCTTCGTATCCCCATGACAACCCTGTGAATCTCTGATCTCCATTTTGACCTTGAGGGCACATCGGACAATTTCCTTATAGAAATCAAAGTCACGGATCTCCAATGCTTTCCGCAGGCTAGGATTCAGCCCACCAAAGAAGAGGTAAACTTTGCATTCGAGGGTAAGGACAAAGCCGGAAGCATATCATGCAAGCCTTGTGAAGTTTTCCTCGTACGCTCCAACAGATCCTTCAGATTTTTGCTTGAGGGAAAGGAAGTCCCTTTCCATCTTAACCCGGAGGGTGCGTGGAAAATATTTATCGAAAAACATCTTCCGGAAATCCTTCCATTCCAACACCTCGATCCCCTCCTCAGGCTTCATATTTTTTATCAACGTCTACCATTGATCAGCTTCACCCTCCATACAAAAAGTCTCCAGGAGGACCTTCTCTTGTTCAGAACATTAAAGGATGGAGAATATCTTTTCAATGGAGTTGATCCATTGTTCAGCGATCGTGGGATCGGATGATCCACTAAAAGTATGAGGCCTTTGTCTCATGAAGCTCTCGATAGCGACTTGTTCTTTCTTATAGGGGGTTGAACGTTCCTCTTGACCCATGTTTCTATTTAAATCTTGAGTTAACTGAGAGAGAAGCGTGACAAAGTTCGCGATTCCCACTCCCATTTGATTGGGCATTTCATCAGTACAGTCATCACACTGATCTTCACAATGGTTGTTAGCCTGAGTCCTCCTATTATCGGCCATTGCCTGGAATAAAAGGAAATTTAGGGGTAACAAATAAAGGGTAATCCAAAGACAAAATTTGATGACTTATAAATAAACTTTCATTTCCTTAACTCATGAGTCTATAGGCTTCAATCTTGGATTTTCATGATCTACTATCTAAAATATATACTTAGGGGCATTTTTTTAATTCTCTTAATAAGGGTTCATACAAAGCTTGTGAATTTATCAATATATATCCCCTAGGAGTGTCGTAACCAAGAGTGCATCAAGGCCCGTTGTCGTTCACCAGTTCCCATTCAAGTCTAGCTCAAAGCGGTGTTTTCGGGTTTTACCCCTAGGATACATCTATGCCAGAGCTGCCTCTACCTGCTCGTATCAAGACAGGGATGTATTTTCTTGATAACCCACTTACTCAATACTCACCAAAACTCAAGGATTATTTTATTGTACTTAGTCATGTCTCTAAGGCATTACTAGGGTTTTCTAATCCTAATCCCAAAAATAACTAAACCTATCCTCTGATACCAACTATGAAAACCCTGCTTTTATTACAAAGTTAAACATGATTTATTACAAAAAACATCACTTGATACAACAAATAATATCAAGAGGTTTAGTTTCTTTGGGTCTTAGGATCATTACACAAAAACTTGAAACATGAAATACAACATCTTTATTGAAAACTTATTTACATGACCACTACATTCCCTCGAACTAAGCATTGCATGGGATAACCTGAGGACATGCATAAGAAAAGGGTGAGCTATAAATCCCAGTAAGGGAATACACATGGAATAACATGAGGAGTACAATACATGTTAGACATTAGGCATATCAATAGAGAACAAGAAAAACATGAACATAAAGGCATGATAAATCATGATAATCATAACATGGAAATCTGGAAACAACACTTAACATTCAATTAGCATGAACCAAGGGTCATTGCACATGGAGCATGAGTAAATCCTCATTTCACATAAAGCATGAGTAAACCCTCGTTGCACTTGAATTTCCATGATTCAACACTCATTTAACATGATGTATCATGATACTATACTTTACCCAATTCCTTGGAGCGCTATAAGGGCGCACCCTTCTTAAACATTTCATGTCATGCATAAGTGTTCCACATGGATCATAAAACATGGATTCATAAAACATAATCATTTATTACAAGATGAAGTAATGTGGAATTAATACATGAAACTTTATAATCAATAATTAAATGTACATAAAGGTGAATACCCTTGATGGAGAAATGGGTGTGGTATTCACTACACAATGGCATTGGCTTAGAAAATCAGTGTGATTTCAGCAGCGTAACAACGTGACATAAGAATTCATAAAAATGGTTGATGAGAGAGAAAGGGGTTCCTCATAATATATACATTTAATGGACAGTAATGAGGTCATATAGATACATTTCCCAACAATTTTAATGGAATTAAGATTCATGATACAAAAGTATTGCTTGAATGTAAAAGAGGAGAGAGAAGTTCCTTTCGGAATTTCGGCATAGTAACGGGTGTACATGGGAGGAATTTAATGAGAGAGAAAGGGGCCTACCATCATTCAAACATAAAGAGGTCAGTAGGAGGGAGGTGAAAAATCATACCCCAACATTCATAATTGAAATTAATAGGGATAAACAACTTAAAGAGTATTGGACAAAAATGAGAAAGGAAGAAAAAACCCTTACTTGGAAGTGTGCTTCCAAAGGCTAGGGATAGGCTTGTGAGAGGCATATTGGGAGGTTGGGGAACCTTGGGAGGATTATATAGAGAGTTGGCCAGAGGTTGGATAAACTCCAAAGGCTTTGATTGAGGAGGAAGTGGGAGCTTGGGTGGGTTTATATAGGAAAGGTGAGGGAATTCATTATTATTTAGGCTTGGGTCCCCTTACATTAAATTAATCCAAACCACAAACCATTCCATGGTTTTTGCCCATGGTTTTTCTAAAAGGTAAGAGGAAAAAAATATTTTATAAATACAAAGTCCTAACTTCTTAAAATAATATGTTTTCTTATGTGGAGGTGAGTCATACTCCCATGGAAATTAATTTAAAAAGACAAGGTGTTTAATAAGTCTTGAGGGGTCCATTAATGCTTTGAAAAGTAAGGCAAACAAACCCAAAATCACATTATTTTAATGTTAAAACACATATTTTCCGAACATAAAGATTATAGTATTTTATTACATCACTATTGGGTCATTATTATGTCATAAAACACATTATATATTTAAACGGTATTTAATTTTTACTTAAAAATTTGACTGTCTCAGAAAATTATGAAAAATTCATCGTTGGATAATTTCAACATACTGATTCCAAAAATAACATTTATTTTATCTAAATAATTTTCTAAAAATGTTAATTTTCACTTTTAAAATAAAAACCGACATTTATAAAAAATTCATGGGTTTTGACAAAAATGGCTTTCAAACCTTAATATAAATTATAATTGCATTCATACAATTATATGATCATTTATATATAATAAAATTAATCTAATAATAATAATAATATTTTATTAAAATATTATTTAATTCAAAAATACCTTAATTTAATAAAATATATTTCTTAATTAAATAATAAATAAAAACACCATTTATACTTTAAAAACTATTTACAATGTATCAATAATGAAAATAAATTATATTCATTATTATATACAAAAATAATGTACATGAACATAGTACTATCGATTAGTTACATAACCCCTTAAAACAGTGGCATAAGACCTAAGGGTAAGGTGTGCGAAGGTGACAGACTTTTGGGGTGGCTCGGATAATATTGCTCGAGTGGTAATCTCTATCAACTTACACTTTTCCCATAGATGGTTTTGTTCGAGCTTGAAATGATAAAGCTCAGCTTGGGCTTGGTCAAGAGTGAAGCCCTGGGATGCCACCTCTTTTCCGATCTCCGACAATTGGGCTTCGTATGGAGCAATTCTACTGGATGAGGTCATCACTTCTTTTGTCTGAGTAAATTTGGATTTGTTAAAGCCCTATATTTATACTAATCATGTGATCACTGTTCAACGGCTATATTAGCAACGGTCAAAATTCATAACATAAAACCAATGAAGTTGACATTTTATATAAACATAAAGAGACATTTAATTAGATCAAGAGGGATTTCCATTAATGAAACCTTGGGTCGTTACATACTCCCTTAACATGCCACAAACTTTGGGGAAACTGTTAACGATGTGTGTGGTGAATTTCAAGACAGAATTGGTCCCCTATCTGATCACCTAATATTATCCCGGGGGATTCTGAGACTTCTCTGATAAGGCCCAACACCTAGAAGAATCCTTGTAGCATGACCATCTCGAGGACCTTGAGAAAGTGTCCAGCTTTCTCTATTCCTGTCACTGGAAGATGAACCCCTTGAAGTGTGCCTTCAGGTCTGGAAATTTTCTTAACATCGTTGTCAGATATAGAGTAATCAAGATCAACCCAATGAAGATCAAGGATATTAGCCAAAAGTCTCCCCTGAGTAAAATTCAGGAGTTTCGAGGCTTTCATGGACACTTATCCTACATACTCTGATTCATCACAAATTTGGATGTAAAGTGTAATACCTTTTCTCGGATCATGAAGAAAGGAACTGTCTATCAGTGGGACAAAGAATGTCAGGTTTCTTTAGAAGAAATCAAGCAGTACCTGTTATAGCCTTTCGTCCAAATGTCGTCCATTTCCAGAAAGTCACTGGTCCTTTATGTGACTGCCCTATAATGTTATCTTAGTGCCCTTCTCACCTAGAAGAATAGTGAGGGGACTATGAACAGTCTCTATAATCTCAGACGCATGCTCCTCGATACAGAGACTAGATACTCCAATATCGATAAAATATTCCTTACATCGGTGTTCACAGTACAAAAATTGGGTCATTACTTGCAGCACCATGAGGTACAACTGGTGTCTCGAGTTGATCCGTTGAAGTACATCCTGAATTTCCCCATGTTGATAGGCCATATAGCTTAGTGGGTAGTGATCCTCTAGTAGTTCAACATTAGGTTTGTTCTTTAGAAGGCTATCAAGGGGTAATCATTGGCTGATTTCCTCAGCACCCATCCATCTTCCGTAGACCAGTCTTTGGACCTTGATTTTCTTGATGAGGCAATCCTCTCTGTAGACCAATCCATTCTGTGCTGACAAATGCACTTTTATGGTGCTTCCCAGAGCCCTATCGATAGAAGGCTCAATGACCCTAGGATCAGTAGAGTAGGCATGGGTATCATCTTCATTACCCCAGAACAAGTTGTTATTCCATATTCATTACTATTATCATATAGTTTCACCGACAATGAGGCGGAGTACCAGGCTCTCATTACTGGCCTCGAGTTAGCCCTTGATATTGACATTCCCTACATGCATGTGAATGGGGAATTTGAAAAAGTCATCGAGGAGATCAACGGTGACTATGTCATCAGAAAACCAGAGCTTGTACCAATGTTGGAACGCACCCTCCAACTGATGGCCCGGTTCCCATCTCAGCCAGAAGTTACACATGTCCCTCAATCCTAGAACGGTTGAGATGTTTCCTTGGCTAGCCTAGATTCATCGCTTATAGAGCCTGAATAGGATGATCTAATTATCCATGTGGCACACCAAAGATTCATCACCCCCACTACTCCAGAAGACAAGGATAGCCCATAGGTAGGCCACCTTACCACCAACGCCTCCACATCAAGACCTCCAGGTTCCCCGGATGCAGTGATTGATGTGACTCTTGAATGGAGAACCACCTTTGTCGAGTACCTCAAAAATGGTAATCTACCGGCTGAAGGATCCGAGTGCGAGAAAATCTGATGTTGCACATTATAGTTTACACTCCAGAGTGGTCCTGGTCTTGATTGGATCCTCTACAAGAGAGGTTTTTATGGGATTATCCTCTATTTCATTCAAGGATTTGAGATTCCCCAAGTAATGGTTGAGTTTCATGCCAGTTCTAGTTGGTCTCATCAAATTGGTCCAAAGTTATCTCACCAGATCTAGAGAATTGGGTATTTTTGGCCCTCCATGATCCATTACGGCATAAAGATTTCCATGAGGTTCCATGCATGCCAAATTCAATCCAAATTTGTGCATAGGACACCAAAGCCTCTCTACACTACCAAGTACTCTTGGCCCTTTGCGGTCTGGGGACTTGAAGTTTTGGGACAATATCCACCGGCAATAGCTCGCTAGTGCAGGTTCATCCTGACCGCTACATATTTCTTTTTCAAGTGGATAGAAGAAATTTCACTCAATGTGGTAAAGGCCCATTATATCATTGAATATGTGAGATCAAATATCATCTACCAATTTGGATTCCCTCATGCCATCTTTACCTGTAATGGTACCAACTTCCGAGTAGCCAAGTTGAAGAAATTTTATTCCAAGTACAACATTCATTCTAATCATACCTCATGTTATCACGCACAAGTAAATGGGAAGATAAAAGGCGTTCAACAAAACCCTCTCCAACATTCTACAGAAGATGTTGGGTCAGAACAAAAATATTTTTCCGAAAAAACTCCCTAATTCCCTTTGGGACTATCGGACAATGACTCTCAATTTCACACAGGTGACCCCATACTCCCTGGTGTATGGAATAGAGGTCATCCTTCCCATCTAGGTTCAGTTTCCTTCATTACGCACAGTTTTTTATGATCAGCAAGTGCCATATAAAGTAGAAAAAATCCATTTGGGTGAATTTGAAGCACTCGATGAGAATAGGATGCATGCCCTTTACAATCTAAAAAGGCATTAGAACAAGATAGCTAGAGCTTTCAACAAGAAAGTTCACCTCTTCTTTTTCTTGTTATGTGGACTAGAGTTGGACCTGAGAACACCAATGATACCTAGTAGAAAGCCACCCAAGATGGAACCCAAATGGGAAGGACCTTACATCATTCATAAGGTTTACCCCAATGGTGCGTACTCCCTCGTCACCATGTATGGTGAGCATATAACTCCTCCCACCAATGCCAAATTCCTCAAGAAATACTTTTCATGAGTAACTAGGTCCTACATGACCATATACTATCATGTCCCACAAGACATTAAACTATATGTCATCATGCAGGATGTTAAACTCTATTCAGTCCTACATGAACTTAAAATGTTATGTCCCATATGACATTAAATTTTATGTTGTCCTGCAAGATGTTAAACTGCATTTCATGAACTATGTATGGTTGGATTCTTATCCTCATGGAATACATAGGAATGCTCAGATGCCCCATCTTGAGTCCATCCCCTAGATTATTCTTTGACTATCCACCCTAGGTATAGTCCTCTTGGAGGATCCCACATGGTTTCGCATAGGCTTCTCTGGCACCACTCTTGTAAGGATTACGATGATCGCACCATGTGCTCTTCCTCATTCTTCTATCCAACCACGTCCTCTCCGAATGACGCTAAACTACATGGCCCTTTTTAGAACTACATGTGGGTTGATTCCCATCCTTATGGGATACATAGGAACACCCGAAAATTGCATCTGTAGGCCCATCCCAACTTCAAAATATCCCCTTGGGTTGAAACCCGTGGTGTGGCATAGGCTTCTTCCCTCATTCACATCGAGTTCTTCATGGTTGCACCATGTATTCCCCTCCTTGGAGATCTCTTCCTCTTCCATCATCCTCCATGATGCCAACCTGTATTAAAATATTTATATTTTTTACATCCCATAATTTGGTTTTCTTTCATCATTCACATCCAAAATTACCCCCGAATTGCATGGATGCTAGGCCCAAGGGCTCGCCTACCATTTTGTTCCAATGTCCTTGAGGATTTCGAGCAGAAAATTAATACAAGTCCCACATTTCGAATATGGTCAGCGGTCTACACCCATTTTTAATTCCCATTTCAGGTCAAATGATATGGATATTGTGTTCCTGACATGGTCAACAATAATCCTCCATTGTTATCACCTTCACTATTAGTCCCAAAAGTTGGGTACAATGAATCATTTTTTCCTAATACCTTTTTAAACATCTGTACACTTTGGGCGGGAGAGTTGATCTGGTCGGGACATACCCTGCCTGACTTTCTTCCTTCATTACCATACCCCCATGTGTTAGGGATCGCTTGATCATATTACTTGTTTCCCATACCGAGCATGGCTCATGTGGTTCTTAGGATATTTCGTAAGGAAATACCTTCATAAGGGGTCATGTCTCTATGGCTGGTTGGGACTCCCAACCTTATGTCCCTCAACCCTCTCGGCCCCCTAGCCCAAGTTCTCATTTAGTATTATGCGGTGTGGTATGGAATTATGTCTTCATTCACATCGGGCTATTTTTTCATGCTGCACATATCCCCTTTAGATATCCCTCCTTCATCTATTGTCCTCACTGAAGACGTTAAACTGTGAACTGGTTTGGACTTCCCATCTTAGATCCCTCAAACTTGTCGGCCCTCTATCCCAAGTTCTCGTTTGGTATTGTACTGTGTGGTATGAGCTTGTTTCCACATTCATTTCAGGTCACACACTGTGCCATACACATCCCTCATTGATATACCTTGACCTTATCTGCATCCTTTCCGCATGACATAAAACTGCACATCATCTTATAGAACTATGTGTGGCTTGATTCCCATTCCTATGGGATATGTAGGACCACCTGAACATTTAGCATTTGGGTCCAGCCCCATTTTTTTAGAAACCTCCTTATCATCTTTTCCCCTTATTCTACATTCTTCTTGAAGAGGTTTATACGGTATGTTATGGGATTATGTCCTCATTCACATAGGGTTTATAACAATCACACCACATACCTTTTTCTCCTAAGAGCTCTTCATCCCTCTATCCAACGCTCATCTTTTTGAGTCAGTTTCTCTTAATTTGTGCCCCTAGACCCTCTTTGGAAACTCACCAATATGCCAAGGAGTACTCTTGTTCAGGACCTAGAGTGTCAGATTCTACCTATACGTGCTCTTGCCCATTTTTCAGGCTTCGTTCTCCCCTTCATTTGTAATTCCATCATTTTTCACATTCAAAAGGACCCCCAAATTGCATAGATGCTCAGCCCAAGGGATCTCCTACCATTTCATGCCAATGTCCACAAGGAATTCAAGCCCCAAATTGATACAAGTCCCGATTTATGAATATGGTCAGTGATCGACGCTCATTTTTCATTCTCATTTCAAGTTACACAATATGGATGATGTGTTTTGAATATTGTTAACAGTTATACCCCATCGTCATGCCAACCCCATCAAGACCTAAATGTCGTCTGCATGATTCACATTCTTGTCACTCCATCATGTCCAAGTGGAATTTTGACACTCTTGGTACTATCCCTCAGTGCACATTTGCACAATAGGAGGACAAAGCCACAGTAAGGCATCATTCATGTCTCTATGTTGATTTCCCATTTCATGCATTCTGCGCATTGCAAAGACATTCTCTTCCCTTGTTTCCCACATCGATCATAGCTCACATGGGCTTAAGGATCATATCGAGGTTTTCACCTGCATGGATGGTTCTCTCTTCTCTAGGGTCCGAGATCTAAGACCTTAAACTAAGATCTCTTGTTACATCCTTTTATAAGGCATAGGGACCGGGACTCTTATAACTATGTATAGCTTGATTCCCATGTTCATGGGATATGTAGGAACTCCCAGACATTTTCTCTTCGGGTCTAGCTTAGGTTCTGCTAATTACCTCTTTTGTTCGGCCTTGTGGCCCTGACTTTCATGGAATTTTGTGGTGTGGCATATGGACTTACATCCTCATTCACGTCGGGTCTACAATAGTTTTACAACATACTTACCTTCTAGGGGATAGTCTCTCACGCCCATCATCCTGCAAGATGTTAAACTGTGCCCTCGGAACTACGTATGGCTTGATTCCCATCCTCATGGGATACATAGTAACACCTAGACATTTAATCCATATGTCCAGACCCATATTTTTATGACCTTTCCTTCCCCCTCGGCCTGAAGTTCCTTCCTTGGAATTGCGCGTGCTGTTGTATGGATCTCATCCTCACTCACGTTGGGTATGCTTCATCACGTCATGTGCATTCCCCCCCCCCAAAACCTCATTTCTTTTGTATGGTTCCATGCCATATGACCTTAAACTATGATGTATGGTCTCACATGACTTTAAAACATTCTGTATTTATTTAATGAAGTTAAAATTCATTATTAGTTCCTAAAATACAATCCAAAATTAGGACATTATCGTCTAGGCCGCATGATGAAAAACAGCACTACATTGTGATATCCTCAGTCGAGGGGACATCATGTTGGGTATCGGACCTCCACCATAACATTTGTTTATGACTACATATGTCTTGATTCCGGTAGAGACACCTGGATTCTCTATCCTAGGTTTATCGCTTCACAAAAAAGAACACATTTATCCTTCCTAAAGAACAAACAAGATCTATTAAATGTCGCTTCTTTTTTTGCATGGGCCAGACCTGCATGACAGTATTGTCCCAGGTACTTGGCCACGGGCTTAGCCCAACTCTCATTTTTGGTTCCTTGGCTAAAGATCTCCCTAGGGATCACATGGTGTGGTATGGGATTATGTCCTTATTCAAGTCGGGTTTTGTAATTATTACACCACGTGTCTCCCTCCCCCCTTTTCTATTTACGATCTGAACTCTAAGACCTTTAAACTAAGATCCAACCATCTTGGACATAGAACACTAAACTACGTGACATCCTCCAGAACTACGTATGTCTTGATTCCCATCCTCATGGGATACATAATAATTCCCTGACATCCCATCTGTGGGTCAATCCCTAGAAATCTTAAATCCTTCCCCCGTTTTTAGCCCCTTGGCCCAAACTCCTTTGGAAGTATGTTATGTGGTGAGTACCTCTTGGGATCTCATTTGTATTAGGTTTTGCAACAACCTCACCATGTAACCCAGCCTGGTCCAAGTTCTATGACCCTAAACTATGATCTCCCTAAGGGAACTATGCGTCGGGTTCGACTACTTTTCCACCCTGCGAGCACTTCATTAAATCAAGTCCTCCCCTTAATGGTACACTCTGTGACCTTAAGCTATAAGCGTGTGACCCCAAGACCCTTTTCCTTGGAAAGGGACTCAAATCCTTCTATTTGATACATCTTATTGTCGCACTCAGATGCGTCATGACAAAGAGCCCAAGGTGTGGGACGTTTACATGGGCATTCTCTTGTTTCATGTCTAGGATTCATGAGCCCTTTATTTGGATACCCATCCTCTTCCATGTATAAAGGGACCCCATTTATGGTCTAGTATCATGACACATTGGATAACTTACCATCTTAGTCTAACGCCCCTGAAGACCTCAGAAAAAATTTGCGACAGGATTCGTATTTCGAACATGGTTAGTGGTCGGCCCTCATTTTTCTATCCCCATTATATGCTAACATGAAATAGATATTGTGTCTCAAACATGGTCAATAATAATCCCCTATCCTCATGCCACTATCAATGTGATCCAGATATCATGAACCATGATTCACATCATTCCACTTCCTTATGTTCAAGTGGAATTCCAGCGCACACTTTTACACCTTCATGCATATATGTACGTTAATTAGAAGGGTGAATAATTTTCCGATATCCCTAACCTAGCATTCCATTTCCCCTAATGTGTTCTTTACGGTACTTGTAAATATCACATCTACTCCTTGTTTCCCACATCGATCACGACTCACATGGGCTCAGTAGGTTTGGTGGGGCGTGTACTGGCACAGCTATGCAACGCGGGCCCTTCGTCCCGCATGAAGTTAAATGGTGATTCCATAACTATGTGGGACTTGATTCCCATCCTAATGGGATACGTAGGACCATATGGTAACCTTTACTTGGTCCCACCCTAGCTCTCACCCTCGGTCCCTTAACCTAAATAACTTCCTCCATGGATACATGTTGTGTTGTAGACTCTTTATTTCCTTATTCATGTTGGGTTTATATCTACCACATCACATAATACCTTATTGGGATCTCCACTTTCACTCCCTATCCTCCTGTATGATGTTAAACTACATGAGTCCACATTTCCTCGATGCATGACATTAAACTATATCTCTACCCTAAACAAGTTTAGGATTCTGCATAATAACTATGGGAGGGATCAGATCTCTCACCATAGAGGATTTCCCCTATCCGCATTGGTCTCTAGCCATGTCATGCTCAATAAATATGTTTTTATTTGTTCACATATTCATGGGATATGTATCAATGCCCCGAAAATTTGACTTGGGCCCAGCCCTAGGGTCATTAACCCTTCTAGCCCCTCAGCCTCGATTTTGGTCCAGGTAGTATGACCTTTAAAATTTGTGCACCTTCCTCACTGTATGACATTTAAAATTACATGTCTATCATCTTTATTGCTATGACACAAAACTATAGAGCATTCCAGGTCCTCACTAGATAGGTCCTATTTGAAAGTAAGTTTGATCGTTGATCAGACTTATGCACCCACCTAATGTGTTTCCACTATTGTGGCATAATTTCAAGAGTGTTGGACTCAATTCGAACAACCCATCACTCCACTCTATACGCTTTGCGTTCCCTTTATTTATACCCTCGTCTTCTTTCACATCTAAAAAATCTTCTAATAGTATGGGTACTAGGCCTATGGCTCGCCTACTATCATGGGATAATGTTTCGGAAGACCAATGGATAACATTTCGAGTCAGGCCTGTGTTTCGATCATGGTCAGTGGTCAGAACTCATTTGTTGTCCCCATGTCGGGCTAACACAATAGGGATGTTATGTTTGGAACACGGTCAACAGTTATCTTTAATTTTCATTACACCATCACAATGTTCCAAATTTAGGGTATTGTGATTCGAACATTACACTTTCTTGTGTTTAGATTGATTTTAACTCCCCTAGTGTTGCCCTGCTCATGCATTAGAGCACATTTTGAAAATAGCAATTCGACTGTTCTGAGACCTTTGTCGTCCAGTAAGGCCTCTCTCTCTTTTCCCCTAGAAATATGGAATGGTTTTTCAAACCATGGATTCTTGAAGATTGGTCAACACTCTCACATTTGGGTGGAATAACAAGGTGTTCATCACATATTTCTCACATCAGGGTTAACCCGCGTGAGCTTAGGGATTGATCACCATATGGTTCAAGAATGTGACAGATAGGCAACAAGCAAAAAAAAATAACGAAACTCATGCATGAATCCAACATAAACAATTAAAGCATGAAATTCCATTCAAAGGTTTATAGTAATTACAAAACCCAAGGATCGACCCATCCCATGGACTAGTTGACCCCTTAAAAAGAACATTGCAGCTCTGCCACTCTCTGGATTGTGGCATCTAAGATTCAATGTCTCCTATTTAGTTCTCGCATCTCTTCAGAAGCAATGGGGCGTAGTTCACCAGCCACAATTCAGGACCTCTCATAATCACTCCAGATAATAGCCATCTCCTCAGTGGCTTACTTCATCCATTATTTGGCCAATAACAGATAGGCCTTCAGCAATTATATAAGCTCTGATTGCGCAATTAAGAAAGAATAATGCTCATATTCTCGAACCTACAGCCTTTGAATCTCATTTTCATCCTCCTAGAGACACTTGATGTTCAACACTTTTATCCGCTGCCAACTCAAATCAAGGCCATGATCATATTCCATAATCTTCTCTGCCATGATATCTCGGGCGATCATGTGAGGGCACTGAGAATCCACTCCCCCAAGGCATAGTTAACATAGCTAGGACTGATGTCTCCCCATATGGTCTATCTATTGTGCTTGAGGGGTCTCATCGATGAAGTTCTTGATTAGATTTCATGACCAGAGATGGGAGATTTTTCTATCATCATCATCAGAGGTCATCTCATCCTGATCCGCGGGGTCAACAGGTTCATACGCAGGGAACTCATCATCAGAATCTTCATTAGGTATATGATCAGGTAGGTTAGGATCCATGTTGTCTGATTAATCCCCATCATCGGATTCCACCTCAATGACTTCATGTGAGGCCCAGCTGACGATCCCACCTGTGATCGGGAGCACTGTAGCTTGGTCTGTCTGGGTGTCCCCTTCCACGACCACCAACATCACTCTCAGAAAGGCGCCGCCAGGAGCTCTGACCAACCTTTCCAATGTATCTCATGCCATCTGAAGAACTATGCATACAAGAGGCACACAAGAATTAGTTAATCTGATCGATGGATAATAGTTATGTATTCTGTGAAGGGTACTTACAGAGATCAAACAATTGGTCTCTTTCCTGGGTTTTTTCTATCGGAACCCCGAAGTGTGGACCTCCATTTATTGTCAAGAAGTCTGAAGGTTCCAGGAGGACCACCCTGGGGGTTGCGGAACCTCCTTGCATGATGATCATCATATCCATGGGTGTAGATCCCTAAGTTACCATAGTTGCATCTACTACTGTGCAAAAGTGAGTTTTGCATATGAGGCCCTCCTACATAGTTCATATGTTAGTTGAGAAGTTATAAACAACCCAATTGAAGACATCGGTGGAGTGGTTAGGATTTTACCTCAAAGGACTCCATAAATTCTTCCATATTTGGGTCTGAATCGCCGACCTCACCTTCCTCCAAAGGGCTCCATCCACTGGCTTCCTCCCCCAGGAGGACTCATCTGATTCTTCCAGCATAAGGAAGTGTTCTCTTAATTAAATGTCCAAAAACTGTGGAGGGGATGTTCGATCCAGCAACACCTTTACCCAATCCTTCATTAGATATGAAGCAACTAGGAGTGCACAAAGTCCTCCATCTTAGCTGGCTATTTCTCCCCCTCTGCTTGGGATACTGCAAAGTCGGCGCTGATAGGGCCGATCCCCAGCAAATCCATCTCTATATGGTTTATGTGTTTCCACATCTCGGATGGGGTGAGGAATTTCCTTTTTACATCCCATATATCCCAAGCCTCTGGGAAGACAACATTCTGTGGCATGTCTATATGGCGCAGACGCTTCCCTAGAGCTCTGGTTGATATCCTACAAAACCCCCTGGGCGGCCTCCCCTCTGTAAGACAATGTCCATCTGGGATCGCTGGAACCACCACTATTTCCTCCCTTTTGACCAGTGTGGGCCTCACTGCCACTATAGCCCCACAACCACAAGATGTCTTTACTACCACCACAACCCCACAACCACAAGATGTCCTCGGCACCTTTTGGCCCTGGCCTCAAGGTTGGGGAGACACCCCGTCACTTACCCGGATGGTTTGATGCTTCAGCATCTCCCCTGGGTAGGCCACCTCCTAGCTTATGGAATACTCCTTCATTGGCCCGAAGATAGTTGTGGGAGGAGGTAGCTCATTCCTCATATTCCCATCCTCCTACATGAACATGATCCATAGCTGCCACATCGCACATGGGTTCTCTTCATGGGGCACCCCCAAATAGACCCATGAGGTAAGCAGCTACATACACCGGAACTGTCAGGAGAAACGGTGCATGGTGTATGGTTCAAAAAGAGACTCGTGATCAACCTATTCTACAAAGACAACACCGTGAATCGATAGGAGGTAGGACCAATGAAGTTCCATTCCCGGGCATTCATCAGTGAGCATATCTGTTGGAAATTAAAACGGGTGGATGTTGAACTCGTCTGCCTTCCAGACCCATTTTTTCAACAAATGTGGGGCCATCATATTTAAAAATATCCCCCCGCATTCAGAATGGTTGGGAGAAACAAAATTTGGAGGTTAAATGGGGTTCAGATAATCGTAGATACCCCTGACATGCACCGCTATCCACCCATACAAAAGGTGAAACATCCCGTATATCCTCTGTGGCTTATTCTCCTCACTGATATGCCACAAAATATTATACAACTTAACGAGCATCAGGATCCCGAGGTTGACATGTCCCCCTGTCTCCAACATGGACTCCATAATGAACGTGCTCGGTCACACACCCATGTTTGTGTCCCTCACTTGCAGGATCCAACCGCAGATAACCGTCGTGATGAATGCAGCTAACCTAACCACTAGTTTCTACTCGGTACTGATGATGAATCCCTAGATTTTCCACTCTCTATCCTCCAAGAGCCACCAGTATGAGTGCTCCTTTCCCCATTGAACCACCTTCGGGCATGCCCAAGGCCTTTCATGGAACTGCCCATCTTCTAGAAAATTTAGGAACTACTTGAACCACCATTTGAAATGGACATCCCTCACTAACTGATGGTCCTCCCCCAGCACCAGATCTATCAATTAAATTTACAATGGAATCATTTTCTCTGGGTCCTCCATTTCATTCACAACGAGGAGGAACGCATCAGACATTTCCCCCATTATCGGGACCCCTGAGAATTGGTGCAGGTCCCACAGGCTGATGTCGACTTCCCCATTGTGCCAATGAAAAGTGTTGGTCCTCAATTACAATCTTCTCAGCTTCTCTGGAATTAACTATTTCGACTGGTATATATAGAATTGGGAATCCCAAGCCGCCTCATATAGGCCCACTCGCCTCAACTCTGCCCTGATCTCCTCGCATAAGGCACATACCCAGTAGGCCCAGGCCCAATCATCTATGAAATTACTACCCTGGTGTAGATCCCACTAATTGGTACACCCCTTGTTTGGGTTCCCTAGGGCCAGTTTCAGGATGGTGTGGTAGAATGAGGGATAAGTATCTGGTTGTAGCGCATTCCCGTTATCGTCATTCACATGGTTGTATAAGCAATCAACGTTAACATGTGTGATGTCCTCCCAAGTATGGTTGTCGACTGCCCTGAACCACTGGTGCTAGAACGATGTGCTCTTGAACTAGTAAGTCGGCTCATCTCTACTCGCCTCCGGAATGTATACATCATCCCTCAATCCAAATCCATACAGAGGTATCCTTTTACATAGTGGGTAATTCTTATGGCTCTCTAAAAGTATCTATACCAACAAATCATGATCTAAATGGATTATAATTAGTTTCTTGATTCCCTGAGCTATTCTGCATCTCTTCCCTTTAGGTAGAATCCACAAGGACCCCCCCTGGCAGCTGTCAGGTGAACCATCCAGTTTTCAGAATTTGAAAACATTTTTTCTGGTTCGAGAAGCTCATTTATGGAGCTCGTTCATGGAGATCATTCACAAAGATCGGTCCCATCCATAAATCATGGATCCCTACCCCTACCTAGCCGAGACAAGCTGTGGAGCACACTCTCGCAGAGTTGAAGGAATCTTTGTGCACCGTGAAGCAGAAAGCCCGGTTCATAGAGAGTAATCACGGAGTGTGCAGAGCTTCACAAATCAAGAGCTCTATCACCAAAATGTAGAGGTGAGAAAGGGAAAAATAGATATTAGCCTCCCACATTTATAGGCGAATACCCCTTGTGATTTTCAGCACATCTGGCAGCGGTGAGCTTCACGGTGCTCTCAACCCACGCGCCACCTCTCCACCTCGTGACTCTCCTTCACAATCCATCATTGCGATTGAAAAAAATTGGCGATTGACCCTTAGACTTAGACCTTCTATTTTTCCTCGGCTCCAAGTTTGAGGGGGGAATTTGTTGGTGCCAAAATATGGTGAGATGAAAATAAATCGCAAATAGGCAACCAACTCTAATGAGGCTACCTCGTGAAGCCTATTCGCAGAGCCCCACAGCACCGTGGCTGGCACGAAGCCGCCCCCTTTAATAGTGTCGTGAAGCAATGAGGTTGAAGGCTCTGTGATCTGAAAGGAATTTGTGAAGATTCCGTGAATCAAAGAGGCATGATGCTCCGTGAACTGAAAGGCATTTTTGAAGCCACCGTGAAGCAAAGATATGGGAGGCTCTGCGATTTGAAAGACATTTGTGAGGACGTCACAAAGCAAAGAGGTGGGAGTCTCAACAATTCAAAAGACATTTGAGAAGACACCGCAAAGAAAAGAGGTAGGAGGCTTCGCGATCCAAAAGTTTTTTATGAAGCTGTCGTGAAGCAAAGAGGTGGGAGACTCGATGATCCAAAAGGCGTTTTTGAAGTTGCCACGAAGCAAAGAGGCGGGAGGCTCTACGGTTACGACAAATCACCACGTGGATTCGCATTTTTATCCCTACTTCGCGATACCTCTTGCATATAAATATCGGTCTTCCCCCGATCCCAAAGGACAGATATTCCAAAATTTCTCCTTCTCATCTCTCAAATCATGAAGCACTTTCTTCTCTATAAATAATTAGCTCTTCATTTTACTTTAGTATCACGAAGTGCCTCTCCCATGGATTAAACACAACCCCTCTTCAAGAACGGATGCCCTTCACAAATCCCATAGGCCTTAGAAAAGGATAAAGATCCCTAAGGGGACTCAGGTATTCACAAATAACTCATGCTCCGCGAAGTACCTTCCATGCACATGTGAACCACATTCTAAGGAAGGGTCGCTGTGCTTCGCGAGGTATAATTCTTCGTAGTGATATGCTTCACAAGGCACCTTTGCTTTATGAATCCCTACTCCACAAGAGCCTTTATGCTTTATGAAGCACCCTCCATGTTCACCCTTTCCCTGTGACTAGGCTAGGCCACTCCACTTTACGAAGCATACCCCTTCATGAATCCTCTCTATTACATGGAGCTTCGGAGCTTCACAAGGCCTCTTCCTGTGAACCCCTTTGCTCTGTGAACCCTTTTCCTGTACGACCCCCAGGTCTATACGAACTGATTTCGAGGTCCCTTGGGTGGTGTTTAACATTGTGTTTTTTAGCATTATGCTTCTTCTCATAGTCATGCTAACACCTATTGCTTCTTCGCATAGCCATGCTAATGTGGGCCCGTTAATTGATCACTCCATGGCACCTCGTTGCCACGGCATTGTTGATCCCTTCCCTTCTCCAAGGTTGGGTGGGTATAAATTATATAAGTCATACGGGTGTGGATTGAATCCACATCATTCAAACTTCAGGACGTTAAACTACCAAGAATCATTGTCCTCAACACATAACGTTAAATTGTGGTCTCGCTTTGTGCATCACGCGTGGGGTGCCCCACCTCGGACATTCTCCATGCCCACTAGTCTCCACATAAGTGAAATATTCCTCACACGGAATGAGATCCTCTTTGTGGAAGCAGAGCATGTCCGTTGGGAAGGGAAACCATCTCGGTGTAAGCCCCTAGCCTTTATTGTAGGAGGCAACACCCCTTCTCCTCCTCTCTTCTTCGATGCCAAAGACTAAGAGGCAGGAGGGGAACATGGACCTTTGTTATCCTGTCCCTCTCTATCTGAGCTTTGTCACCACCGGGCCCCCATCCTAAAGTATGTCCCAATATCCCACTCCCTGGGTTTCTAACCATGCATAAGCCCTTGTTTCCTCCCTAGGATGCCAACCACGCATAAGCCCTTATTTCCTCTTTGGGTTGATAACCACATGTAAGTCCTACTCCACTTCCCATAGATGCACCTTTCACGATTTGATCGTTAGGTCTTTGTTACCTCTTGTTTCTCACATCGATCATGACTCACGTGGGCGTAGAGTAAGCACAGACCATGACATCCTCTCTGGGCTGCCTTAGTGTGTAATCCCCAAAAAAAATTCTTCTCTTCTGAACTACAGGGACTTTGATCCTTTCCAAGGAAAGGCACACCGGACACCTCCCTGAGGGTCAAGACCAACACCTATTAGTCTCGACCCCTTCATGTTGGTTCACCAAATTATCCAGAAATACGTGGAATTTGATCATTTCCATGGCAATGTACGTAGGACGCCTCTCGGAGGTTCAAGCCCAACACCTATTGGTCTCGAACCCCTTCATGTCGGTTCACCAAACTCTTCAAAAATATGAGGACTTTGATCCTTTCCAAGGTAGGGTATGTAGAAAGCCTCTCTGAGGATCAAGACCAACATCCATCAGTCCCGATCACTTCATGTCTATTCACCTTCATCCCATATGAAGTTAAACTATACACCCCTTTTCTGTCTTGCAAGATGTTAGACTATACCCATTATAACTATGTGGGATTTGATCCTTGTCCCCTAGACAAGGTATGTAGGAAGCCTCCGTGAGGTTCACCCCCAACCAGCGATAAGCCATTGGAACCCCAATCAGCAGTAAGCTATTGTCAACCCCAACCAACGATATACTGTTGGAACCTCAATCAGCAATAAGTCATTGTCAACCTTAACCAGTGGTAAGCCATTATGTTCCCCAACTAATGGTAATCCATTGTGTTCTGTATTCGATGGAAATCCATTGTATTCCCCTTTGTTGGGACCCACATATCTGATATGTCCCATTAGCATCAGACCAACTCGGGCTGCTAACCACGCATAAGCCCCATTATATCGTCGGGTCATTGTCCTCTACGTACACCCTAATTCTATACCCTCTTTCTGAACCAAGTGGACTTTGATTCCCTTAAATGGGGATACATAGGCATCCTACCTGAGGTTTAAGCCCAACACCCATGTCTCATCATGTTCTATCTCCCATGAGCCTCTGTGTTTCGGAAATGTCATGCCCCAACACAGAGGTTCCACTTCCTCGGGGTCCCATCCATACGGGTCGCCTCCTCAAGTGTTTTATCACCTCCCCGAACTACATGGACTTTGATTCCTTACCATGGCAATATGTAAGAATTATTTCCAAGTCTCAATACCAACACCACCGTTGCCCTTACGTCATCTCCATCTCACTCCCCATCCACTTAATTTAACTCTCCACCATCCATCCTAATTCTTGCCCGAGCCACCACATCCCTGTGAGATCATGTAATCCACCTCTCAGTATATGGGTAACTAAACATACATTATCCCCAGTATCATTGTTCCCTCCATAGGGTACACCCATCTGATCCACTCTTATTTGTGTTCTGATTAGTCTAATCTTTCTCTGCTAGACGTTAAACTCACGGCATACCCTACGTTAAACATGGGAAGTTGAGGAAAACCTCAGACACATGCCTATGACATAAAATTCCCCACATTTGATGTGGGATTAATCAGGCTTTCATGCCCTTGAGAAGACCAATAATAAGAGGAAGAAACCCAGATGTGCCATTGTTCCAACATCCATACACGCCAGCGATGTCCAACGTGACTACTCCCCTGACTGAAGGTTTCTACCCAGACCGGACCCCTTGGAATGTCCTAAAAGAAGTAGTGTAATTAACCATCATCCATGATGACATGGCACTAGGAAGAGTTTCATGAACAACATCTTAAGTATATAAGGTAGGCCTGAAGTAGGCGGCGAGTTTCAAGGAGGAATCCACAGAAGGAGGAACCAACATCCCATTACCCTGTTTTGATCAAGGAGAAAACGTCCCTGAATAAGTAAGAGATGACACCCACCTTTGGAAAGAAGAAATTTGGGGAAACAAGCAATGCGTTCTCCTACAAAACAGCCGGATGTGCACCCTGGTGAAAACGTTAGGAACAGCAGCCATATTTTTCCAGTTGAATCTAAGCTACTAAAAGTATATTTTCTTCTAGTACGATATTTGCTAATTATTATGACTAATCCATATTAAAAAAATATGAAAATAAATAGATATTTTTATGTAATATTATTATAAAGCTCAAAGAATTACAATTATAACATACTTACACATGTTTCCCATACTATTTTCTTCATTTTCATTATGTAGTTTACCCTCTTTATTTACAGAATCCTATTTCTATAGAAAATCACGTGGAATATAATTAGCTTCAATTTTTGATTCATCAATCTGCATATAAATAAAGGAACATATGTTGTTTCAAATCAAAGAATTAATGTTTTATTGTTGATTTAAAATACATACCAATTTCTTCTATAATGAAGTGCACCCCATCATTGCATTGGGATATGAGTACATTTCTTTTGATGTATGTTTTTAATTTTCATCACTCTTTTTCTATTTCATAAATAAGAAAATTTTAATCAAGTTGAAAAAAAAAATTTCAAATAATATATTATCGAATACAAGGCACCGGAAATGATTTCTCACTATAACGATTAGTGAAAGTAGTCCATGTTTCATGATTTATAATGTACTCATAACTAACTTGTGGGTGGGGATTTACTTCCCCATCAACATCCCTAGTATGTAATTTCATAAGAAAAGTTTAATTCCTCTATGAAATTTTCTAGTGGCCATTAAGACAAATTTCATATAGAAATCTTCTAAAATAAATGAAATCTGAAATAAAGAATGAAAATTAATTAAACATTTCATTATATAATTTTTTTGGTAAAATAGATAAAGTATTTCATAACATTACCGTTATATATTTCCAAAGTATTTTCTTCATTACAAGTTAGATATGGCACCAAAAATCAATATAATTTTCACATTAATCCTCATTATGACCCTAAGATATCTAACCAACATTGAAATATTGGGATCAATTGGTTGGCCATGTTGATTCCAACCATCCTAAAATTTTATACCTTGACATCTTTCCTTGATACTTTTAATAAAAACTTTGATGATACATCATTTGTTTTATTTATCAACATTCTATCGATATCCTAATAATTCTATAGTTTCATCATCAAAAGTCTTTTCTTACTCAGGATTGGTAACATCTTCATGTACAGAAGACATTATTTTCATGAGTAGTCAAACTTTTAATATTTCTTGAATAGCAACAACATACACATGGATAAAATATTTAAGAAGGGTCACATGCATGCTCTATTACAAACTTCATAATGTCTTTAACTCCATATTTATATTCTTTTGTCTAATGATTACCATGCATCCATTTTTAAGGAAATTATTAATTAAATTTAAGAAAATAATTACCCCACTATGATAGGTGTTATATTATGAATTCATAAAAAGGTTAAAGTTATAAAAAACTATTCTCCTCATCAGATTCATATCCCCATCAGTTAATTTTTTTGTTTTGTTGCTTGATACTCATCCCCCATCTCTTGTCGAAATCCACCTATGTTTCTTGAACTAATCTATCCAAAATCCATCCCATACTAGGTATTGGTGATCATTTATAATGACTAATACTAATATTAGTTCAAACAACATAGAAGAGATGTAAAATTAGTCTCAATAAACAAAATACAATAATAACTAATCGGGAGATAAAGGTGGTGATGAAGATAGTTGTATCCTTAAAATGTTTTTAATTACAACATCTTAATTTAAAATATAAAATCTCATTTCAAAATTATAATCAGTCTCTTTCACTACATTGAGAACATCGCATCATCCCCATAGAGTTTCACCGACTATAATCTATGTTACTAGTACCTTTCCCTCACCTATATCTCAAATATAAGAGCTCCATATCAACTAAGGATCGTGTGTAGGGTGTGAGAGTAAAAATAAACATGTAAATACAGATATGGCCGCTAAAATAAACAACACATATATTTTAGAATATGTTCAAAGTAGTAACACTCAAAATACATATGTAATTCAGGTCATAGTTTACTAACTAGGACACCATGATAATCAAATGTACCGACTTCATTTCATACCAGTGGATTATGCTAATCATACGATAATTTTATACCGTGGTTGTTCCCAAAAATTTAATTCATTTCACAAACTGTTTCCCTTATGAAAAAACCACACAATGGGTTCCACAATTCATTAGTTAAACCTAAAATCAAAAAAACTATAAAGAAGAACAAACAATAACAAAAATGTCATCTTACCCTCACCCTATCCCTTGATGAAAAACTAAAATTTCTATCATTACTCAATTTCAAACATACCATACCTATCCCTCACATAAAACATACCACTTATTATTTTTTACAAAAATACTTATCCCATTTATACTCTAAACCCACTCATATTAAAAAATAAATTAAATATATATTGAAATATGGATTTTAACATATTACATTTCAAAAATGAAGTAATGAACATTAAAATACATGTTAACTAAATTCAGATTCTGTTAATCTATAAAATTTTATATTCTCTAATCTAGTAATTATTATAAATAACAACTTTTATCTCCACAAACAAAGCTCATATTATATCTTCAATTACCCTTTTCAGAAGCCCTAGTCATTGTAATTGGTGTATTTGAATAAAAATAAATATGATTAAAATGTAATCAACATTATTTTTCTCAAAAGATGCCAAATTCAGTAAAGATGAAGCAGAAAGTAGGGATAGAGACCTCTGCTCATTGTGGGGGGAATACCTTTGAGTTTTAGATTATCACCCTATTAAATTTTTTAATGTTGATGTATAAGAGAATAAAAAGGTGAATTTGGGGTGAATTTTATTCAATTTTCTTTTTCAAACATGATAAATTTCTAGGGGTCACCCATCATAGTAGTATTCTCATCCAAGTATTCCTAACTGCAGAGTTCCAATAGGATCCAATGTGATTGCACCCAAATTAAAAGTAAATTTTTTTTGAATAGTTTTCAAAACTAACCAAGTGAGTCGCATAATAAAAAGTATTTCAAGAAACAAAAAATAAAAATTCATTATTTCTTGATTAAATTTTAGGATTTATTTTTTTCTCGTTGAGTATTAAATAAGGAGGATGAAATACTAAAAGAGTGGAATGATGGGTTGGGAGATGTGGTTCAAAGATGTGGTAGCAACTTTGATTGATATTAATGAATACAATCTGAGTGGGAGGTATGTCATCATGGACCTCTAGAACCACAATGATGGTTGGAAGGCTAGTTTGAATGGGAGAGTCCAATACATAATCTAGATATGAAATATAATCAGGAATATAAAGATGGATTAAATAAAGTTAGTTAAGGTTAGTTGTACTAGATTGTGGAAGTATTATATCTTTGTTCAAGACAGTAACAATTTTCGAGCAAGATGCATAGAATTGTAGACTTTTATTCATGAAGTGTGTTGTATTCAATATCTATCTAACAAAAATGAATCCTTATTTACACAACCTAATTTTTGAATCCCATTGTCCTTTGTAGAATTAATAATGATTATGAATTCTTAATCAATAATCACAATAAAAGAACAATATCAAACAACACATCACTGTAACTCATGTTTCAATGATTGTATGACCTCCATCAAAAACACAATTCACTTTCCATCACAACATACCACCAACAATAATGTCATCTAAACAAACACTTTTCCATTTAATTGGATTGAATTTATCAATTCATTTATGGTAAAAGGTGTCTCAATCAATAATATAATATAATAGTTCTAATTAGCCCTAAAATCTATTATATTTTACCCAAGTTTTTCTTAACACCTTAAATAGTTCTTTCATGTGGTATATCATCATTTAATTATTCAATAATATATTCAGAATGTGGAATTATATTCAGATTTATATAAAAATTGGGTATAAACAATAAAAAGTAATCAACTGAGAGAAAATATACAGGAACCTGCATAAAATTATATCATTTTATGAAGTAGGAATAGACTTCATATCTAAATTCTACTATATCACCTATGTGACAGTAATAATACAATATTAATTAAGAAAAAATCAACACCTAACATTCTATGAAATTTTATGAAGATGACTTTCTCAATATGTACACATATATTCATGATTCTTCTTATTTTTTTAATAAAAATTTCTTCTTATGTTCCATGTCATATTGTGGAAACATGATTCAAAAAACTAAAATCTAAACTATCTAAAAGGTAACAAAAAATAATATAACAGAAACATCATGAAAATCACTACCAGTTGCAACAGTATATGTAGATGTGGTTCATAGTGATCTCGTATAAAGAGAGAATGATTTTATACAATAGGGGTGGCACTGTGTAGGAATTGGTAAGTGAGTGAGTGATAGAGAGATGAGATGTAGGGCTCATAATGGTTAAGAATATTGCAAAAACACAAATCGGGGAACCCAAAAAAATCAAACAACAAGAGAGGAAAAGGAGAAAATTGCATACCAAGGATTGTAGCCTTGATTTGCAAAGATATCGTAGAGGGGTAGTGGTTGTAGTAGAAGAGGTTCATGAGCTCTTGAGAATCGTGACTGAATAAGTTGTTCTTAGTGTTTTTTAAAAGAGATCAGTAACATAATTATCAGTGCTTTCAAAAAATCGCTGATAAAAAGACATTTTATCAGCACTAAAGTGATATGCGCTTATAAAATCCATCTTTATGAGTGATAAAATTTTAGTGCCGATAAAGATACCTTTTATCAAGTCTTTTTTTAGCATTGATAATGCTCAATATTTATTTGTGCTAAAAAAGTAATAAAGGATTTATAATTATAATTATAAATAAAAATTTTCTAATTATTTTTTATAATTATATATTTTATTATTATAATTGTATAATTATTTAAATATATAACTATTTATTTATAATTTTATTAATATTTTATTTAAAAAAAATATAATTTTTAGTTATAATTAAATATATGAAATTTTATAAATATAATAAGTATACATTTATAAAAACACTTATAATTATTTATTTAGATTTTTTTATTTATAATTAAATATTAATACTAATTCATTAATAATTATTTATTTATAATTTTTTATTTAAAATTATTTTTTAAAATTTATTTATTTATAATTATATAGATATATATATATATCATTGTATGTTGTTTTCTTTTCTTTATAATGTAGCCCCTTTCCCCATATAAACTGAGGCTTCGACCTCAGCTTATATATATATATATAATTAATATAAATATATATTATTTGTTCCTTATTTAAATAAGTTTATTATAAAATTATAATTATTTAAATATATACAATTAATTACTTATAATTATATAAATATTTTTTTACAAAATAATATTTTTTTATTAATAATATTTATAAATATATTATATTTATAAATATATTTATTTATTAATATTTATTTACAAATATATTTTTAACATTATTAATGAATATATATTCTTAAGCACCTGAAATTTCAAAATGAGTGAAATTGAATAAATAAATATGAATTCACATTAAAGATATTTAAAAATGGATAAGTTTTAATATATATATATATATATTGAATTAAATATGTATACATATTGAAAATACCAAAACCAAGTAAATAAATAAATAATAGATAATGAATAAAAAAAATTAAAAATGAATAAATAATACATAAATCTAATAATATTAAAATTTTATATAAAATTGATGTATTAAAAACATAATATATTATATGCATCATGTTACATTGAAATTCAAAAATATTCTAAAATTTTAATAAATTACATTAATATTAGGTGTATGGTTTTCTATATAAGTTTTCATTAATTGCATAATTATTTGTGTGTGTGCCTTGTATATAAATATGCATTAATTACATATATGCATGTGAAATCAATGTAACACAAGTTTGATATATGTTAAATTCAAAAATAAAACAACATTAAAAATGAATAAGATATTAATATGATGTTAATTATTACATTTTATTCATTTTATATATATTTAAATTTATTATATATCATTAATGCTTATTTATAAATAACAGATATATATATATATAATTATTATTCTCATCCATTTTTATTAATAATTATTTCATTAATAAATTTTTTAATATTTTTTTAATTTTTTAATTTTTATTATTTATTTGGTTAATAATTTTAAATTATTCATTTTATATATTTATAATTAATATATACTATTAATTAAAATTTATAAGATATATATATGGATATTAAATTTATTCATTTTTATTGATAATTATTTAATTAATAGAATGTTTAATATTTTTCTTAATGTACCCTTTTTAAATTTTTATTTGTTTATATGGTTTTATTCGTTTTATATATCTACATATTTAATATATACTTCTTATTAATTTTTCTAAATTATATATATTTATTCATTTTATTCATTTTTATTAGTAATTACTTAATTAATAAAATTGTTAATATTTCGTAATATTATTATTTGTTTAGTTATTTCATTTTATTTTGGACCTTTATTAGTGTTTTTTCTAGCGCTTATAAATACAAGTGTTATTAAAAGTTAATTTTGTAGTAGTGATAAGGGTAAACAAGATAGTAAAGCATAACGTGAGAGAAGTGAGACATAACATGATACTATAATAAGAATGATCATAATCCTTAGAGCATTAAATAAAGAAATTAAATCTTAAATGCATGGATTAAACAAAAATCATAAAATAAGAGCATGGAATGATAAGAATGTGGCAAAAACAAAGACATGACATCATAACAATATGTCAAGGATTACACACTAGGCCATCATCATCATATTCCATGTATTACACCCTAGTCCATTATCATATTCCAAGTATTACACCTTAGGAAATCATAAATGATTTGTTTTATTCCATAATCCTATACATAGATTCTCATGAGAAATTAATATTACCCAATTCATTGGAGAACTATCTGGGAGGACCCATATAATGTAAAATAAAGCATATGTGTGCAACATGATTTTAATCAAATTTTTATAAAAACCCATGGAAATAAAATGGGTTTTTATCCTTCTCATGTGGTTCCCTAAGGAATCATTCATTATTTTACGTTGACATAACAAACTAATTGAAAATAAATGGGTATCTAATTTCTTTTGTCATCACTCTAGGTAAACACCTCTCACCAAATATGATTATGCATAGAGTATTTACAATGCATAATAAATGTATATAAGGTTTAGAATTTTTTCCCTCATTTAGTAAATGTATTTTGAATCTCGTTAAACACCCTTCAATCATGTAATAGAGCATATGTTACATACACAGATTTTAAAAGAAGAACATTAGGTTTGATAGCATATATGACATGAAACATCGAGCTTAAACGACCCAAAAAATATGTTTTTTAAACATGAACAAATTAACCCACCAATTAAATTTGTGGGTATGATTTGGAATAACTAAACTACAAAAATTTATTCTTTACAGAGGTATAAAGTAAATTCAATGGTTATTAATTGATTAGAAATAAAGATAAAAACCATTTAAAAGCAAAAGAAATGTTTTACTAAAAATCTATTTTTATTTCAGCAATTTATTTTTATCTTAATAAATTAAAATAATCACTATTAAAGAATTATTTTAATATAATTTATATTTTTTATTTTCAATAATTTTTTATCATTGATATAATATTTTTTTAGGCATTAGATAAGAATAAATCCGGGTTTATTCTTCAAAACTATATTATTCTAAAAAGAGTTTTCATCTTATATTGCACACTTATTTTAAAATTAATCATTACCACTTTTAGAGAATTTATTTTGAAAAATTAAATTAAACTTTTAAAAAATTATTTAAAATTTTTCTTATAATGAATTTTGAACATTTTCTGAAAATATTAAATTTTCAATGAGTAGTGAAAAATATTAATCTTTAATGGAGACTTCTATTTCATTTAAATAATTTAACAAGTTATATTTGTTTTTTATTTTCTTTAATTATAAAATTAGTCACATTAAATTTTAATTAATAATTTTTTGGTAATTTTCATCAATTGTATGTTCAGCTTTCATATAAAAACCTTTAATACTTATGAAAATGTTTTAATTGGAAAATCACATTTTAATTGCATCAATTGTTTTAATTTTAATTTAAATTATACCACATATGTGAATTTAATTTGGTAAAATATATTTATTAATTTTTATAATCACAATTAATATTATATAATAAGTCTAACACCATTTTTGGTCATAATGAATATAAAAAATAGTAAAATTTTATTTCATGGGTTATGGTTAAAAATGATTTATTGGAGGTTAAACTAAAAATATATTTGTTAAAATGACTTTAAAATATATCAAATTAACATTTTATTATAAAATTTAAACCATATATCATATAATTTTTTAATGAGACATTTGGGAGACTTTTAACCAAGAATTTGACATGGAATTATCAGAAAACATTGAAATATTGCAAGTGTGCCACTCACCTCTATTATTAAAGGGAACTCCATGTCCCCTCTTATTCACACTTTAAAAGCCTTTTGGATCTACCAAGACATAGAAATATCCTTTTCTTACATCCCTCAACATTATGTAGAGTCCCTATTTTGATAAAATAACCATTATGGTAAAGATTTAGGTTTAAACCTAAAGAGGTTATCTGAATAAGAGGTATAGTTTTTAACCATGCATTTTTTTTATTACATCTTCTAACTCATTAAAATTTTATTCAACTATAAAAATAATAATAATTATATATAACATATAATGATATTTTACTGTGATATAATCTATATCCATCTCCTTTTTCATCAAATGGGAAATAAAATTGTCAATCGTGTGTTCGTTAGATTACCGCTTCAACAAACCAATGTAATTAATTTTCCATCACTTCTTGTCACAAATTTATATAATTATGGATTTAGTATATATATATATATATTATTTATGAAATATTTATATTGATATAATTTTAATTTAACATATCACTTATTACCATCCAATCCATTGGAAAACAATAATATCGCTCGTGTGTACATGTAGACTACCGCCACCACAAAACAATGTGAAAAAAATTTCATTTCATTTTTATATGGATAAAAATAAGGATATATTAAATGAATATATATTATATATAGTATATAATAATTAATTTTAAAAATTGAAATATTATTTACCATTTTTCCGGTTCTATCCATTAAAAAAATCAGAACAATGTTCATGCATATGTATGACCTATCATCTCCCCGAATTATGTAACTCATTTTTCATATGTTAAATTTGTGGATAAATATAAATACATTGAAAATGAAAATATATTATATTTATATCATGATTAAAATTCTATATATGATGGAACCAAGATTAAATTACAATGACAGAAACTGACAAACCAAAATATACATAAAAAACGAAAGAGTTATTACCCAAAATATTGATTATTTAAAAAACATTTTTAATAAATGGGTGATTAATAAATCATATAAGATGTCATATATATGTGTATGGTTTGATAATTGATTTATAATAAATATAAATTTTTTATATAGGATTTCTAAACACGTACGATGTAAACCTAGTGGGAGGTAAGGGTTTCTCATCTAACTTTTACTCATGTGATATATATGCCATATTCACCATATATTTCTTTTTATGGGGAAAGTAATACCCATGAATTAATTTTAGGATTTTTACAATAGAAATTATTGGATATAAATATACATATATGTCTCTTTATTTTATGGGGTTTAAAATTCAAAAGTTACTAAAGTAGTATGAGTTTATTTTGATATCTTATCATTATTCAAGGTTGTTTATTTTTGTGCCACCACTGGGAAAATCATTACATCCTTCTATATTAAAACAAATATAAATTCTTATCATCTTTTTATTCATCTAAATTAAAATTTTTCCTTTAAAAATCTTATCTTTAAGCAATCAAGATAACAAAATAATGTTTTTAAGGAAAAGCAGCATTGTTTTTCTACTCGATAAAGAATATTTCACTTCCATGAATTTTTTTTATAAAAATATTTAATTTTTTATATTATCCAATGATTGTGAAATTTCATTTTACCTATTTTAATTTTTTAAAAATGTTCTGAAAGGAATGTTTTTTCATTTTCTAAATAAATCTATTTTTTACCTTTTTACAATAGTGGGAAAATAATGTTTTTAATGACATGTATGATATAAATTTTGGGACTAAGTTGGATAGAGAAGGAAGTAAGAAGAGTTTTCTATTAGAGAGGGTTGTATTTTTTTGTCTAAGAAGATAAATCAATTCACTTTGTAAAGGACTTGAAAATCAAATGATGCTTTACGGATTTTTATTTTACAAATATCATAAGCTAGAAGAACTTGTGATGTAAGCCTTATGAAGGAATGGTTTAGAAATTATTACTCCAATCATATTTTGTTTTTATTAGAATGAATGATGATACTAGAAGAAAGAGATGTTGTAGTACTTCCCATTGGAAATTCTATGATGCTAAATCTGTTCGATTAAAGGATACATATCTCGATAGTGGAGTTCATGATGAAAGCCGAAGAATGGTTTGAGAATTCATTGAAGTGAATCATGAAAAATTAATGGATGATCTAGAGACGGCTCAAAATAATGTTTTAAGGTGGGGCTGTTTTCCAGTGTTTGCAAAAAAATTGGGCCTGAAAATTAGGGAGATTGAGATATGTGATTTTGGAAAATGATGTTGTACACAAGTTTAAATATGGCCGGTTATGTTTCATGCAAGTGGACTTCCATGATCTAAACATTGAAAAATAAAAAAATCATTAAGTTTTTGAAAGATTAAAAAATATCACAAAAGATGAGGTTGGCGTGAAAGAGACTTACGTGCGACATGCAACGTCAAATGGGGTTTTTCATGATGTGTTAGGATATTGCATGACACATTGGGGTTTTTGTGCATGAGGGTCAAATATTTCTATAAATAAGAGGTGAATTAATCACATTTTTATATCTCAACACATAGATAAATCCCAAGCTCTTAGGTTTAAAATAATTTTAACTAAAGGTGAGTGTGTGAAAGAAATAGAGTTTCACACAAGAAGAGAGTTGTGTGTAAGATTAAAGTTGCGTGGAAGAGGTGTTTCATAAAAAAATTCAAATATTTCATGCATTCCATAAAAGTTTCATAAAATACACCTAAAAGGGTGCACAAAACATTTGGGTTCTTCACACATATTCATTTGTGCATAAGATTGTTCTTATGGGCTTCTCAGTAGGAAAGTGAAGATTTGTACTTCAGAGAATACACCTGTTCAAATTCAAAGAAGTACTGAAATACTATAAATAACTATTTGTGCTAAGAGGGTGTATACACACTTTCAAAAAAAATTTCCAAGTGTTATATGAGTGTAAAGTAATATCATAATCATTGTATATCATGTCAAAGTATTATTTTCTAGAGTATTTTGTGGTACTAGATCGTTTTAGTACCATTCCAAGGACGTATCTCCTCTTTTTGAGTAGTAAACCTTATAAATATTTTTTTCCTGTCGATTTGTGTTTTGATTGTGTTCATCAGGGAAAGAACTCTTTAATTGGTGGTGAATTTTGTTTAAAAAATAAGGAAGTATAAAAGAAAAATATATCATAGATTTACCCCTCCCCCTCTCAGTGATACTTAGATCCTAACCGGGTAACTTCACTTGATATCAGAGGAAATTTCCCTTTATTTATTCTTTTCTGAAGAGTTTGAATATGAGTTGTGATAGAGAATCTAAATTGTGTGAATGGTAATGGGGTTTCGGTATTTGATGGAAATAACTATCACATATGGAAAGTCAGAATGATGCCTTATCTTATTTCTCTTGGATATGAAGTTCTTGAAACTACTATATATGGATTTCCTCTTATTGATGTCAAGGTTCATCTTACTCCTTCTGATAATAAGAATCTTGATAATGATGGAAGAGCTAAAAAATAATTACTCTCATCTTTTTCTGAGATTGAAGTTTTTAGATTGAAAGTTGTCGCTAGAGCCAAAGGAATCTGGGACAAATTTAAAAACATCTATGAAGGAAATAAAAAAGTGAGGAAGGAAAAACATCAAATCTAGAGGCTGAAGTATAAATATATAAATATGGGTGAGCATGAATTAGTTGGAGACTTCTTTACAAAACTAAATGACATAGTCAGTATAATCAGATGTTTGGGTGACAAGTTAGCGGATTTTACAGTTGTTGAAAATATCCTGTGAATTCTTCCCGACAAGTTTGATGCTAACTTTTTATCATTGGAAGACAGAGACCCTAAAACATTATCTATATATGATTTTCATACCACTCTCATTACTTATGAAATGATAAGGGATAATACTATGAATAGAAAAAAAATCTGATAGAGAAATTGCATACAAGGCTGTAAAGAGAGAGAAGTCAAAGAAGACTCTTATTGAAGATGATGCTAGTGAATCCAATTCGAAAGATGAGGTTTGCAAAAAAAATTATGAAATTTTATCCATGTTTTCTATGAATTCAAAAAGAGGTGCAGGGAAATACAAGAGGAAACTTTCCTTGAAATGTTTTGAGTGTGGAGCCGTTGGTCACTTTTTGGCTAACTTTTCTAAAATAAATAAAGAAGAAGATAATAATGATGATGACAGAAGGCTAATAAGACTGTGGAAGAAACAAGATGACAAAGAATGATATTTTTCAAAGTAGAAGGATAAAAATTTCTTCATATAAAAAAATATTTTTATCTAAAGATGAAGAAAAAGAATATAGTGAATCTGAATCTGAGAAATCATTTACTGAGAAAGCTTTAGATAATACCTTTATTATAGTAGTGAATAATCATGATTATGGGATAAATAGTTATGAAGAAGAAAAAACTCAACTTTAATATCATCTAATAGAAGAGCTGAAAGAATGTTTGAGAAAAATTAGAAGGCTTGAGAAGGTAAATAAAAAGTTGATAAATGAAACTTCCACATTAAACAATAAAGAAGTTTTTCCTGATGGAAAAATAAATATGGAAAATGATATTTATGATCTAAATAATTCTCTTGAGAATGAAAAGAATTGTAATGGCCATCTTGAAGTAAAGCTGAAGGAAAAAAGAAAATGAGTTGGAACATATCCAACAGAAACTGTCTAAAGCTAAATTAATATATATCAGTTTTAAACAATCTATCTTAGAAGTTGGTGAATGTTATAGTAATAATGAGAAAAATAAGGATCCACAAAATTTACCTTCAAATATTGAGAGGAAAGAAGGAACTCGTTATGATAAGAACAAAGCCGTAAAGTCTTTGTATGTGGACAAAGTCAGAAATGACGAAAAATAAGAAGTACATAAAAATCCTGAGTCTAGTAATATTTCTACGACTTCTAGAACTGATATGTATGAACAAAAATATGAGATGAAGAAGAATTTTATGATGTAAAATAGGAAGTTTGATGGTTAGTAGAGTTCTATTAATAATATTGTGGAGAAGCTTGTTCACAACTTTGGTCAGTATAAAAGTTTCGGAGGGAAATATTCATTCTATGTTTACTATTGGTATTGTGGTGGATTTGGATACCCTGAAAATATGTGTTGGTTTAATAAACAACATTACTATTATTCCAAAAGTTATGGAGGACATGGTTTGAGGGGGAGTCAATCCAATAAAAAAGATAAGTACAAGAAGGAAGTTCAGAAGAAATCTGAGAAGGGTGGTGTGAAAGTTGAAAATAGGTTCCCACCATTGAAAACTATTTGTGAAAGATGTGAATAGCCTAGACATATTTCTAAGGGACGTCTTGTTTTATTTCCATCACAACAAAAGGTTCTAAAAAATCTCAGAATCTTGAGGTGAATAAGGAAAAGGAAGAATATAAATCTCTAGTTCTTGAAACCGCTTTGAATGCTACAAAAGGAGAACTTCCATAGATTATTGATAGTGGGTGTTCCTATCATAAGACAGGAGAATTAAAGTTGATGAAGAATGTGAAATACTTCAATTAAGGAATAGTTAAATTTGGAAATGGTGAATCTTTGAGGATCAAAGGTGTTGGATCAACCATCATCATGAAAGAAAAAAAGAAATCTAGGAAAACAATATATGTTGATGGGTTGAAACACAATCTGCTGAATGTTTCTCAACTCTATGATTAGGGAAAAAATTTTATCTTTATAAAATATGTGTTTTTTGTGAAAAGTGAAAATGATTCAAATATAGTTACAAGAGGCCAACTTACAAAAGGGAATTTTTCCATATTGGTGAAGTAAAGAACTCTTTTTACCTGGGTGTGGTGGATGAAAATTAGTTATGGCATAAAAGGTTGGGACATATGTGTCAGAGAAACATGTGCATGTTATCAATGCGAGACAGTTTCTGAGATATGTTGAATTCATCTAGAAGAAAAGATTAGTGTTGCACTATTTGTGATAATGGGAAGATTAAAAACTCTATGCGTAAGAGAGTTTTCATTCACTCAAAAAGACCCTTGGTACTTATACATTATGATATCTATGGACCAATGAGAAAGAAATTTACAAATGGAGATAATTACTTCATTACTTTCATTGATGACATTACTCGCATTACTTGTGTTATGTATATGAGATATAAGTTAGATGCTCTGAAAATGTTTAAGCGCTTCAGGAGGAAAGTAGAGAAGGAATGTGAGTATTTAGTGAAGAAGTTGAGAACTGATAATGGAAGTGAGTATAAGAATGAATAATCTGAATGTTATCTTTAGAAGCATGTAATTTTGCCTGAGTTAAGTTCACCAAACACACCTCAACAAAATGGTGTTACTGAAAGAAATAATAGAAGTCTAGTGGAAATAGGGAGAAATATTTTACTTGAACATAGCCTTTCCATTATTATTGGAGGAAAGACATGAACACTACTATGTGTATTCAGAACCGATGTTTCTATAGGACAAAATTATAAATGACTCCATATGAAAAGTTCTATGGAAAAAATCATTGTCTAAAACACTTAAGAGCTTTTGGGAGTCCTTGCATTATAAAGAAGAAATGTGGAAATCTATGAAAGTTTGAGCAAATAAGAGATGATAGAATTTTTCATGGCTATGCTCTAGAAGGAAGAGAATATAAGTGTATCAACAAAGAAACATGAAAAATTATTGATTATGAAGATGTGAAAGTTATTGAAAATTTTGAGAAAGAAAAGAATTCATATGTTGATGTGGAAGTTGAGCAGGATAGAGACGATTTTGTTAACAATTCATATAATAGTGCAGACTGTGTTAATCCTACTCAAGAATAGGAATTAGACTCAAAAATCTCAAGTGATGAGGATTAAATTCGAACATCTCATCCTAGGATGAGGAAACAAGTGGAGGCTTAGAACATAATTAGAGATCAACATCAAAGGGTTCAAACAAGAAGAATAATGAATACTATTACACAAACTTATATCTATTTCAAAGTTGAATTGAATTATGAAAATGAATAATTTGAGCAACCAAAATGGGTCCAAGCTAGGAATGAAGAACATGATCAGATAGAAATGAATCATACTTGGTAACTTGTACCCGAGACGGATAATAAGAATATTATTAGTACAAAGTGGTTTTTCAAGAACAAGCTGAATGAAGAAGTTTATGTGATAAGAAACAAAGAAAGATTGGTTTGCAAAGGGTATTCAAAAATTTAAGGCATCGATTTTGAGGAAACCTTTACTCTAGTGGCAAGGTTGAAACAATTAGAATATTTCTTGCTATTTCTGAACAAAGAGGTTAAAAAATCATTGAAATGGATGTAAAAACCGCATTCTTGAATTTCTATTTGGATGAAGAAGTTTACATTGATCAAACTTGTGGATTTGTTATTGGGAAGGATGAAAGATATTTGTGAAATTTGAATAAAGGCTTTGTATAGGCTGAAATAGGTTCCAAAGGTATGGTATTCTAAATTAGATACCTTCTTGAGGAAGATTAATTTCACGAAAGGTAGAGTTGACATCAATCTTTACATCAAGGAATGTCAGTATTTCTCTCTCATCGTAATTGTTTGTGTTGATGACGTTATCTTTGATAGAAATGATGAATGATCATGTGAAATATTTGATGAGTAGATGAATAAGTCATTGGATATGTCCATGCTGGGAGAAATGAAAAACTTTCTTTGGGTTACAAATCTTACAGAAAAATAACAACATTTTTCTTTCTCAAGAGAAGTATGCTAAGGATCTTCTGAAAAATATTGACAAGGAAATTTCAAAACCAGTTTCAACACCAATTTCTGTGGGAACCTGGTTTTCTAAAGATGGAGAAGGCAAAAAAGTTGGTCAGAAGGAGTTTCGAAAGATGATTTGATGTTTATTATATTAGATTGCCTCAAGACCCAACATTGACTATGTTGTTACCTTATGTGCATGGTTTTAAATTTCTCTTAAATAATCTCATTTAATTTCTAGAAATAGGATTCTCAGATATATAAAAGGAACATCAAATTTTGGAATCAGGTATGCTAGTGTGGAAAATAATGATGTTTTCGAATATTCATATGCTGATTGGGCAGGTAATGTTGATGATAGAAGATCTACATATGGTGGTGTTTTCTTTTTAGGGAAAGGATGTGTTAGTTGGCACACAATGAAATAGAATTCAGTAACTCTTAGCATGGATGAAGCTGAGTATATTTCTACTAGTCAACCTACTACCCAACTTATTTGCATGAAGACTGAGTTGGAAGATCTACTTATCGAAGTGAAGCTACCCTTACTCTTGGGATGTGATAATCAGAGTGAAATAATTATTACAAGGAATTTGGTATAACATTATCGTACAAAACACATTGACATAAAGTAACACATTATCAAACAACTTGTGGATAAGAATGAATTGAATCTAGAGTATGTTCCTACAATGGAATAAGTTGTTGAAAAATTCACAAACCCCTTACCGAAGGACCCATTTTCTAAATTGAGGTTGAAAATGGGTGTCCAACCTCCTTATCATCAAGGATGAGGTACGTGTGTCTATCCCCTATTTCATCTTACCTTTATATGGTGTTTTCAAGGGGGATAATTGGTTTATAAATCTATACTTATGATTGCATGTATAAAGGTGGAGTTGTGGGACAGTTGTGAATCCATCATATATGTTTTTGAACTATTCTAACTGTTTTTTTGGAGAAGGATGATGAAGAAATTTCATAGTCACTATATTTGGATAGAACGGTCTTGTTGTCAATAATTATTATTTCGTACAATGAGATAGCTCACATATTCTTAGAATTTTTGATAAGTAATCCTTTGCATGAGGTTACAATGTTCAGTGATTTATAAATCTTGGTTGACAACAAAATCCAAAGGGATGATTGTTGGGATGAAGTTGTATTGAGAAGGAAGTAATAAGAGTTTGATATTAATAGGTGTTTTATTTTGTTGTCTAAGAAGATAAATCGATTCACTTTGTAAAGGACTTGAAAATCAGATGATACTTTACAGATTAGTATTGGAAAAATATCATAAGTTAGCAAAACTTATGATGCAAGCCTTATGAAGAAAATGGGAAGAAAAGATGATGCCAGCCATATTCAGTTTTGATTGAAAAGAATGATACTGTTGGAAGAAAGTGAAGTTGTAGTACTTCCTATTGGATATCTGACAATGCTAAAGTTTTTCGATCAAAGGATACATATCACGATAGTGGAGTACATGATGAAATCTAAAGAATGGTTATGAAATGAAGTGAATAAAATCATGAAAAAGTAATGGATGATCTAGATATGGAACAAAATAATGTTTTAAGGTGGTGTTGTATTTTCAGTGTTTGCAAAACTTTTGGGCCTGAAAATCAAGGGGATGGAGATATGTGATTTTGGAAAAAGATGTTGTGGTCAAGTTTAAATATGGTCTGGTATGTTGCACACAAGTGTAGTTCCAAGATCTAATCATTGAAAAATTGGAAATGCATGAATTACATGAAAGATTCAAAAATTTAGCTAAATATGAGGTTGGCATGAAAAAGACTTACGCGACCAATGCGACATCAAATGGGGTTTTCACGACATGTTAAGATCTTTCGCAACACATCGGGGTTGTTGTGCATGAGGGTTGATGATGTCTATAAATAAGAGGTGACCTACCCACATTTTATTTCATGAAACTTAGATAAATACCGATCTTTGAGGTGAATATAATTTTATGTAAAGGGGAGTGTGTGAAAGAAATAAAGTTGCACGCACAAAGAGAGTTGTGTGCAAGAGTGAAGTTGCACGCAAGAGGTGTTTCGCAAAAAAGTACAATCTTATGTGCATGTCATAAAATTTGAACACAAGACACCTAAAAGGCTGAAAAATAGATTTGGGTTCTTCGCACGTATTCAGTTGTGCCTAAGATAGTTCTTACCAGCTTCTGGGTAGGAAAGTGAAGATTTTTACTTCAGAGAATACACCTATTAAATTTTAAAGACGCACTAAAATACTACAATTACATATTTATGCTAAGAGGGTGCACACACACTTGCAGATTGTTTTCAAAGTACTACAATAGTGTAATGGTATATCCTACTCTTGTATTACACACAAAAGGATTACTCTCTAGTGGAAAGTGTGGTACTGGATTGTTTTTGTACAATACCAAGGATGTAGCTACTCTTGTTGAGTAGTGAACCTTGTAAATAGTGTATTCATGTGGATGTGTGTTTTGATTGTGTTCAGTAGGGAATGAACTCATTAATAGGAGGCGAAGGTTGTTTTGTCATGACCCGTCCCTGGGGGTACGTGCTGTTACTAACTTAAGCCCACCTTCTATAGGCCAGGGGCTGGTGACTAGCACCGGAAAGGCATATCCCTGAAATCGGGAAAGTATTTCCTTTTAACCTATAAACTCACACAAACCAATAACATAGCAATATTCAAGCATAAGATAAACTATAAAGTAAACATAGAGTGTAAAGTAAGTAAAGGGGCCAGAATACAAGCCTAACTAGAAAGTACAAGAACAACTGAAAAGAACAGCTCCAATGATCACCCACCAAGGTCCCTACCTGAAGGGTAAGTATGGCTCTCGAACAGTCACCCCTACAGATCGTCTCATCTAATGTCCACCTTTTATTAGCCTCTAGTCTGGTACCCTCGACCTCAATCAATGTTGTACGTATACTTCACAAGACACAACAAGGTGAGGGCATAACCCATGCAGGGGTGAGTATAACGACACTCAGTAGGGACCCTGAGACCCCTTAGGTCTCCTAGAGTTCCACAAAAGAAAATAGCACAAAGCGAGAAATCAACTCTACTTAGGTATATGCCCATACATATACCTACGTTATCAAGATATACACATCTCATTCATGATGGAATAATACCACAAAGGTAATACCAAAAGGGTCGGGATACCAAATAGGTAAAACCACTGAGATATAAGTACCACATAGGTAACACCATGAAGGTATAAGTACCACATAGGTACACCACGAAGCTGCAAGTACCACACATGTACATCACATAGAAACGTACCATAAAGGAAACTCCACAAGGGTTGAGATACCACACAGGTAACACCACGAAGGTATAAGTACCACACAGGTACACCACGAAGAAGCAAGTACCACACAGGTACACCACACAGAAAAGTACCTGAATGGTAAGGACTCATCTCACACCGGTATACGTGAAGTATAGAATTGTGGATGATCAGTCACGAAGCTAGATCATCTTATTATGTCAAGAGGCATTGCTTCTGATTATACGGAGTCTGGCCCACATAGGATCGATAAATACTAACCCCTGTAATGACCTACATAGGATCTGACCCAAACAGGATCGGTATGCGCTGACCCACACAGGATCGTTGAATGTTGACCCACACAAGATCTAAACCACACTAGATTGGTATGTGCGGACCCATACAGGATTGCTGAGCAATGACCCACACATGATCGATAGGTACTAACACCGGCAATTATCCATATAGGATCCGACCCTTCCAGAGTTGATAGGTACTAACCCCCGCAATGACCCACACAGAATCCGACCCACCTAGAGTCGATAGGTAACTAACCTCCATATGATCTATCTCCAACCTCTACCTCACTGATAGCCACTGGATTCCCACTAATAGCACGTTTGGGAGAACTGATCCTCAATCCATCAGTAGTACCTCAACTACCATGAAGATCCACGAAGAGGTATCCCAAAGGTCAGTCACATCATAAGGGACCCAACGTAATAGATGGCGCGTCAATCGGACACCCGGTCTGTAAGTTATTAGCATTTCCACTCCGAGGGCCCGGTTGGATACAGGGTTCGATCCAACCCAGCCATACTCTTACATTATCCAAAACTCAAGTAAAGTATACCAAAAGGACCATCTCGATCCAAGGATTATATTGTCATATATGGTTCATCAAACGAATGCTCTTTTCTCAAGTTTCGACCAAAAAGGCAAATCTAGATTTAATTAGGCCTGGGTCTGGTCAGACCCGGTCGGACTGACCCAACCCAACCTGATCCAAGTCCGGAAAGGTTGGCCTGGGCCGTGGTGGGTTCGGCCCGCTGGGCCATGGACCGGCCCAACCCGTGAAGGGGGAATCCCGGCCCAGCCCGCTGGGTAGCGCAGTCCGCCCGAGCTAGTGCCGAAGGGGAGCACCCCCCCTCCCCCCTTCTATTCGGGACATCAAGCAGTAGTTCCTTTAGTCGTTTCCATATCACCCACGGGAACCTATTGGGTCCCGTTGATCCACTGCGGCTGGTCGGTGCTCTGTCCAGCCCTCCTCCAAGTGGAATGGTCTCGCGCCGCTGCTCCACTACGGTCAGCTGGGTATCCACAGCCATGTGGCCTTCGTCACAGCCCAGTGGCTACAGCCACCTGCTCCGGCGGGGTCGACACGCGCCTCCGCTCTGTCGTGTGGCTGGCTGGATGCCATTCGCCACCCAGCTCTACTGCGGCCGACTGGCCATGACTTCTTCTTCTGGCGGTGCGGATGCGCTCCGCCCTCCTTCTACGTGGTTGGCTACGTTTCGGCCACCACCTCCTTTCGCGAGCCATCGCGGCTTCATTCTAAAACTGAAATTTTTTTTGTTCACATATTCACGATCCTCGGGTCGAGGGCTCTGCGTCCATATGTCACGCTCAATAAAAATTTGTCTTTCCAACGTCATTAATTATTTGGCGTTGATGAATGCACAAAGAAAGTGTGAAGAACAAAAGAAAAATGGGTGAGGTATATGTGTGGGATGATGGCCATCGTCATTGTGAATCCAGAATATGAAGGATCAACAAAAAAGAGAATTAATCATAATTCACTTTAAAACTGCTACCTTGACGTTCATTGGAGAAGTCATGAGGAAGGAGATAAAGTCGGTGATGGGGACGCAGACGTTTGTCGCTCTCACAACATGTCTCCTATCTGAACTCATGTGTCATCCTCATTCTTAATTGGGGGTGGTTATTCATTCTAAGATTCTCCTCCAATCACTCTCTCCAAGGCTCTCCTCTTTTTCCAATGATTTTTACAGCCACATGCAATGTGAGAATCCAACTTAACAAATTAAGTTTATTAATTTAAATAAAGTTGGAACATTAATTAAATTGAATTTGGCACATTAACTAGGGTAATTATAAGGGTTTCCCCCACATTAATTGGGAGTTCGGGTGGTCCCAACCACTAATCATTCAAAATGGTGGCTTCAAATAAAATAAATAAATAGTTATTTATTTTATTTTTTTCTTCTCCCACAAAATTTTGAAAAACTAACATCCACCCTAGACTAATTGTGGTTGAGGTGAAGGTATCCTTAAGCGAATATCGGTGCTGCGAATTCAACAGTGTCCTCAGATTTCAATTCCTAGCACTGGTTCAAAAGTTATAAAATGCCGCTCGCGCATTTGCTGAATGTACTCGAGAAAAAGTTCAAAAAATTATTAACAGTCACCCTTGACCCACACCGGTCGAGGTTAGGCTTTTCCTAACTGAATAACTCCCCAAAGAACCCAACGGTACTCTCAGATTTCCAATCTGAGTTACCCTTTAAAAGTTATGGATTTTACAAGTAAATAATTGTCACTTCATTATTTTATTTACGACCAAAAATTAACTTTCACTGGTGGCCCGTGCCGGACAATGTTAGTATCTTCCTAAAGAAAGAATACACTCACAAGTTCATCGGTGGTCTCGTATTTTTAATCAAGTTACCATTTGTGAGTTGTTATCATTAAAAAAATAAAATAACATTATTTATTTATTTTATTTACGGTTATTCCATTTTCAGGTTTTCTCACAGGAGGTCTGAGCCGACTAAACTTAAGTTACGACTAGGGTAAACCCACCATCCTGATCACAAAAGTGCCCTCAAATTTTTGATCTGAGTAACCATTTAAGAGTTATTCCACTTTGTCATGAAAACTGCTTACGCGTGCTAATTAAAACTTAACAAAACTTCAATGGATCATTCCGGGAACTCCAGGGCTCATAATTGCGCTGTCAAGTTTTTTTGCCTCAAAATAATTCCATATAATTAAAAATACAATTATATGGAATTTTTGGGACATTACATTCTCCCAACCTTAGGGCTTTATGTCCACGAAAGCTACAACAAAGGAAAAACAACCAAAAGAGGGTACTGAGCACGAATCTAAGCCTTCGGCCCCCATGTGCTCACCTGGAGGTTCTCGTGATGCTAGTATGCATACACTAGTGGTATCAACCACCCATGAAGGACCCACCCATGTCAACCCTCAATCCCCAATGGAACCTCTATAAATGTCACCCCATCATCGAAGTACAACTCATCATGGTCGATGATGTGAGATGGGTCATGGACATGTCTCCTCATCTGGGATACTTGGAAGACATCGTGCACCCTCTCCAATTGTGGTGGAAGAGAGAAGTAGTATTCTACATCGCCAATCCTCTGAAGTATCAAAAAATGATCGATAAACCTCGTTGATAACATGCTGCCTTAGCCAAATCTCTGTAGTCCCCATCGAGGAGATATTTGAAAGAATATGTGGTCCCCCTCCTGAAACTCCAAGGGTCTCTATATCCTATCGACATAAGACTTATACCAACTCTGTGCAGTCTTCACATGCTGAAAAGTCAGACATAGTGATACAAACTCTATCACTGCTTCCTTCATCCCGCGCCATCTGTACTGATGTCCGAGGCCACTTTAGGATGTACCACCAGAGGGGACGTATGGAACTCCCTCAAAACCTCCTTCTGTAGAGCTACTGGTACCATGGTACATCCTCTAAAGAGGATGATGTGCTCCCCAACTTCAAAAAATCCATCAGGTGCATGCCCTGAGGATATATAATCACGTTGAGCCTTATAGTCAGTGTTCCCAAGATGTGCCTCCCTAACTCACTGAAGGAGTGGGGGTGTGACTATCATAGACTTGAGGTATGCTGCTTCATCTCTATCCATGAAGGGTATCTCCAACGTGGCTAGATGCCTTGTCGCTTTACTCAGAAACTGCAGATCAGACCTTCTTTTGAGTGCATCTACTACAACGTTACCCTTCCCATAAGTATAGAATATCTCAAAGTCATGGTCCGGGAGGAACTCTAGCCATCACTGCTATCTCAGGTTCTGGTCTTTCTGAGAGAAGATATACCTGAGACTCTTGTGATCAGAATAGACTTTAAAACTTCCATCCATCAAGTAGTTCCACCACATATTTATCCCAAATACCACTACTTCTAACATCAAGTATTGAGTAGCATAGTTCTACTCATCAGTATCTGCCTCATCTCTTGAAAGCTCTGCTGAAACTTGTTCATCGATAGGAAAGGCTCCCCATTTTTCATCAAAACTGACAAGGGTGCCACTACCCTGGAAAAGTTTGGTCCAAAACTCCAGAAGTACCAAGACAAAGAAGAAGTCCCTCCCCCTTCAAGGAGTTAAACCTGGAAACATCTTTTGAATGTATTTCCCCCACACTTTGCCTCTTCTTTTGGGAACTGAAAACTCAAAACTCTCACTTCCGTGAGGGTAGGGCTGGCCGACTTAAGCATGATCGGATGCACGCTCCTATGCATGATTTTATCATGTGCTGCTTGGGTTTCCTTTTTCTCTGACCAAGGAAAATATCATTCCAATGTTGTAGGTAAACCACAACCCTTTTGCTTAATTTAGTCAATCTGGTTATGAACTGTGGATGTCCAGTCTATACCCAAACTAACGTTGTAAGGCCTCGACGCTGCCACCATGAGGTTCCAACCAAAACTCTCACCTCAAGGGTCATATCACATTGTCGGTGTAAGTGTGATTGTCGAGTATCCTCCCAAAGGTATCTCCATATGTGAGGGTTAAGTAAATGGCTTAACCGGAAACTCTAGGTCTTGGAAAATAATTGTGGAAGGAAGGAATGATTGGTACCTATGTCAATTAATACAATAGCTCGTAGTAGACACAAACCGTTCATCGAATCATTCCTAGAGCCCTTGGGTCGCACTCCTTGATCATATATAGCTACTCCCTTCCCCTATCCTCCAGCTCCCTAATCCTGGTGGGGACCACAAAGGGGAGTGGTTGTAACATGTCAAAATTTACATCACCTCATGCTACTCTCATAGCTATGCTTCCACATCTGCATCCCTGCAGATTCATCTGTCCCTAACACTTCTTCTTCCTGAAACATTTTTACACGCCCAAGTCGTTGAGACTGGCACCAGTTTCCTGAATTCCCAATGCTAACATTCACTGCCTGTATCCACTCATCCAAAGTACATTCAACCACAAAGGTTCTCTCAAGCACCCTAACATAGGTAGGAATGTATAGAGGAATAGTGCTGGCAAGGATCTCCCTAAACAAACCTCTATCAGAAGTTTGAGCCCTAAAGAGCTGATCCTATCGTATTCATCGAGTACCAGGAATGGTCAGTATTCCTTGATGAATACTCAGCTACCAACATGTCATCATACCGAAGCTGTAGAAGCACTAGAGAACTCTCAGCCACCTCCACAAGCCAGTCCTCAACCGCCTATGATTCGGGCTCACCTCGGAACCTGAGGGGTGTCTGATGCTGAAAATCGTGTAAGGCACTCATCTTAAATGTGTCCTCTACTGGTACCACTAGTTGTAACTGCTGACCAATAGGTAGTGATATAGCTGGCACACTACCTGAAGGTTCCATCTCAGGCAACGGTCCAAGTACAGAAACCTCATTATCCTATAGACCATCCTCATGGTCATGTACTGGAAAAGGCCAGTAGCTAGAATCATTATCTTCTCTACTGGTGTATCAACTAGGCAAAAAACTCTAGCCACTACCTCCAGCCAGCCCTCACCTTCCTAGGAATATAACCTTACCTCGAAACCTCGAAGGCCTCTGTTATGGGAACTCATGCAACACGCTCAGTCGGCGCGCATCCTCTACTGGGGGGGCTGGTTGCAACACTCATCCAATGGTTATTGGTGCTATTGGTACACCACGTGAAGGTGTTAATACCATTAGAGGGCCTTGCACTGAGGCCTCATCAACCGGTGGGCCATCATCTTGTACTCTCTCAAGAATCCAAGATAACTGTCTACGCGGTGACATCCTGATAATGAATAGGTGTGCCATGGTCATTAAGTTATACCTGGTGAGATGACTCCAAAGAAATCAAAATAAAAACTTTTCAAAAACACATGCAACTAGTGTTTTTGTGTGCCTGGTTGGAAATCAGAATTCAGGGTACTGGTGTGTGGATACATTAGCCACCGCACCAACACTGGACTCCCTGAACTGAAAACCACACTCATAACACTTATCACTATTGCTTCGTAGAAAATATCAGATTCCTAGTTCTTTGATGGAACCGAACTCCTATGATATCAATCTGTTACAATCCATCCCTAGGGGCCCGTGTCGTGACTACCCCAAACCTACCTTCCATAGGACTGGGTCTGGAAACTAGCACCAGAAAGGCATATCCCTGAAACCAGGAAGGCATTGCCTTTTAACTTGTAAACTCACACAAACCAAGCACACAACAAGATACAAGTCCAAGATAAACTATAAAGTAAACATGGTGTCTACAGTGAGTAAAGGGGCCCGAATACATACCCAACTAGAAAGTAAAAGTAAAACTGAAAAGAAAAGCTCCTATGAACACCCACAAAGGTCCCTACCTGAAGGGTAGGTATAGCTCTCGAATGGTCTCCCCTATAGATCATCTTGTCTAATATCCACCTCCGATTATCCTCCAGTCCGGTACCCTCGACCTCTATCAGTGTTGTCCATCATCTGCATAAGACACAAAAATGTGTTGGCCTAGCCCGTGCAAGGGTGAGTATTACGATACTCAATAGGGACCCTAAGACCCCGTAGGTCTCCTAGAGTTCCACAAAAGAAAATACCACAAATAAAGTCTTCAACTCTACTTAGGTATATGCCCACTAATATACCTAAGTTATCAAGATATACTCATCTCATTCATGATGGAAGAATACCACAAAAGTAACACCACAAGTGTTGAGATACCACATAGGTAAAACCACTGACATAGAAGTACCACACAGGTAACACAACAAAGGTATAAGTACCACACAGGTACACCACGAAGATTCAAGTGCCAAATAGGTACAACACACAGAAAAGTACCATAAAGGTAACACCATAAGTTTTGAGATACCACACATGTAACACCACAAAGGTATAAGTACCACACAGGTACAACACGAAGATGAAAGTACCACATAGGTACACCACATAGAAAATTACCATAAAGTTAAGGACTCATCTCACACAGGTATAAGTGAAGTATAGAATTACAAATGATTAGTCGCGAAGAAAGATCGTCTTATTATGTCAAGAGGCACTTATTCTAATTAAACGGAGTCTGACCCACACAGGATTGATAGGTACTAACCCCCGCAATGACCCACATAGGATCGGTATGCGCTAACCCACAGAGGATCGCTGAGCACTGACCCACACAGGATCTAACCCACATAGGATTGGTATGCATTGACCTACACAGGATCACTGAGCAGTGACCCACATAGGATCTAACTTACACAGGATTAGTATGCGCTGACCCACATAGGATTGCCGAGCACTGACCCACACAGTATTGATAGGTACTAACCCCCGCAATGACCCACACAAGACCTGACCCACCTAGAGTTGATAGGTAACTAACCACCGTATGATCAGTCTCCAACCTCTGCCTCACTGCCAGCCACCGGATTCATGCTAATAGCATGTTTGGAAGAACCGCTCCTCAATCCATAGGTCATACCACAACCACCACAAAGCTCCAAAAATAATTATCCCAAAGTTCGGTCACATCATTAAGGACCCAACGCAACAGACGACGCATTAATCGGATGCTTGGTCTATAAGTTATTAGTGTTTCCGCTCCAAGGGCCCAGTTAGATTTGGGGTTCGATCCAACCCGGCCATACTAAAATTTTATCCAAAACTCAATTGAGTGACTAAAAGGATTTTCATAATCCAAGGATTCTGGTGCCACATACGGTTTGTCAAACGAATGCTTGGTTCTCAAGTTATGGCCAAAAAGGCATATCTGGGTCTAATTGGGCCAGGGTCCGGTCCGACCCAGTCAGACCAACCCGGTTGGGTTGACCAAACCCAGTTCGGGTCAACCCGGTTGGACTGGGCCTCGGCGGGCCTAGCCTGCTGGGACGTGGTCCGGCCCAACCCGCGAAGGGGGTGGCCGGGCCCAGCCTGTTGGCATAGCCCACTACGCACGTCCCACTGGTACGGCCCACTGGGCAGCGCAGTCCACTCGAGCTGGCGTCGAAGGGGAGCGTCCCACAGCCCCCCCTCCCCTTCGTTCAGGACAGCAAGAGGCAGTGCCTTTAGGTGCTGCCGTGTCACACATGGGACCCGAGTGAGTTTTGGTGATCTGCAACAGCCGGCTGGTCCTCCTCCAAGCAGTGCGGTTATGCCCGCCCTCTGGCCTCCACCCCAGCCAAGCGGTCGCAGCATCCTGCTCCGGCAGTGTGGATGCATGATGTCGCTCTTCCACACGTACGGTCAGATGTCAGCCGCCACCCTTCTCCTCCGCGGCCGATGGGCAGCGGCCTCCTCTTCCGACGGTGCGGACATACAACGCCCTCCTTCCACGCAGCCGGCTGGGTGTCGGTCGCCGCCTCCTTCTGTGAGCCATCGCGGCTTCGTTCCAAGCCCGAATTTTTTTTTGATATTCACAATCCAAGATTCTAGGTCTTCGTATCCATAAGTTGCGCTCAACAAAACTTTTTTTTCCAGCATCATTATTTATTTGGCATTGATGAACACTTGAAAAATGCATGAAGAACAAAAGAAAAGGGCGTGAGGTATATGTGCGGGATGATGGCCATGTTTGTTTGTCCATCGTCGTAGTGAAAATAGAATATGAAGGATCAACAAAAAACTATTTAATCACAATTCACTCTAAATCCCCTACCTTGATGTTCATTGGAGAAGTCGTGAGGAAGGAGATGATGTCGGTGACGGGGACCTTGGTGTTTGTCATTCCCGCAACACGTCTCCGATCTGGGCTCCTGTGTTGTCCTCATTCTTCGTTAGTGGTGGTTCTTTATTGGAAGATGATCCTCCAAAATCTCTTTCCAAGGCTCTCCTCTTTTTCCAATGATATTTCCAACCACAAGCAATGTGAGAAGCCAACTTAATAAATTAAGTTTATTAATTTAATAAATGTTGGAACATTAATTAAATTGAAGTTGGCACATTATCTAGGGGAATTCCAAGGGTTTCCCCCACATTAATTGGGAGTTTGGGTGGTCCCCACCATCATGCATTCAAAATGGTGGTTTCAAATAAAATAAATAAAAAGTTACTTTTTTTATTTTTTTTCTTCTCCCATGAAAATATGAAATAATAACTTCCACCCTCGACCCACTATGGTCAAGGTGAAGGTATCTTTAAGCGAATATCGATGCTATGAGTTCAATGGTATGCTCATATTTCTATTTTGAGCACCGGTTCAAAAGTTACAAAATGCCACTCGCACATTTACTGAACGTACCAGAAAAAAATGTTCGGAAAATTATTAACAGTCACCCTCAACTTGCACCAGTTGACAATAGGTTCCGCCTAAGTGAAACACGCCCCAATGAACCCAACAGTACTCTCAGATTTCCAATATGAGTTACCGTTTAAATGTTCTGGATTTTAAAATAAAATAAATGTCACTTAATTATTTTATTTATGACCATAAATTAACTTTCACTGGTAGCCCGCGCTGGCCAATGTTAGTATCTGCCTAAAGAAAGCATACCCTCACTAGTTTAGCGGTGGTCTCAGATTTTTAATCTAATTTACCATTTGTGAGTTATAATAATTTAAAAAATAAAATAACTTTATTTAATTATTTTGTTAATGGTTATGCCGTTCTTGGGTTTTCTCACAGGAGGCCCGCGCCGACTAAACTTAAGTCTCGCCTAGGGTAAACCCTCCATCCTGAGCGCAACAGTGACCTCAGATTTATGATCTGAGTAACCTTTTAAGAGTTATTCTATTTTTTAGGAAAACTGCTTATACGCACAAATTAAACCATAACAAAACTTCGACAGATCATTCCGTGCACTCCGGGCCTCAGAATCGCGCGCTGTTAAATTTCGCAATCTCAAAAAAAACTCTATATAATTAAAAAAAATTATACAAAATTTCTGGGACCTTAAATGTTACAAAAAGAAGGAAATATAAAAGAAAAAGATACCACTGATTCAACCCCTCCCCCTCTCAATGATACTTGGATCCTGACTGGGTAACATAAATAACCACCATCATTACCACTCATTTCATTGAGGATTACTTTATAACATTCCATTATAATTTTCAATGATATTGTTTTATCTGATATTCTATAAATTTTTATCTCTTAAGTATGATTTTCAAATTGAAAAGGGGTTTTTCATCAAGAAATTTTTTAATATATTTTTATTCATCAATTAAAACAACCCTTATTTTAATTATGCACCACTGAGTATATGTAGTAATGATACCATAATTATTATTTATATGGATGTTTTACAATCAATTTGACTTGGGATGTACTATTTTGATATAATTATCCACATTAATCTGGTTGGTTTATAATTATGTTTATTTATAGGGGAATTTATTAACATTTAGTATAATAGTTTTTCAATTTGAATGTTTTCATTGATTATGTTTCTCCCCTTTCATATAGGAATTAATTGGACATAGTAAGTGATGGGTAGTGCCTACTATATATACTCGATGAATTAGTTGGTCTCATTAGATAAACTGACTTGGGTATTTATCAGAGGCCTAACCCATTTATGTAATATTTCATGGGATAAGGCCTTGACAACATGATTTTGATGCCTGAAATAATTTATTCCATCATTATGTAACTAGTTATTGAAGTCCATATGATTATTTGATTAGTCATGATATACATGGATTATTTTAAAGCTCAAGTGATTAGTTATATAGAATTATTTGGCTATAATCTATTCCTTATAAATTATTCATATTAAAAAATTTATTGATTAAATGAATTATTTTATCAGATATTTACCATTCCATAATGATTATTTATTATTTATTCATGACATATTTTTATATACACATACTATTACATAGAAACTTTGCTCACACTATTATTATGTTTCCTTTCCCCAAGATTTTAGGAATTTTATTAAGATTTGTATTGAAGTATATGATAAATTTAATAATGTTGTACTCAAAGAAAATAATATGTTTTATTTTATGTTTCTAACTGTAATGTGAGGTTCATGTATGTATATAGTTTACCAAGACAATTAAATGATTCAACCCTTCGAGATATGATTCCTTATATATGGAGATAATGTAATAATGTAACCAATGACTCTACGAAACAGGGGTCAAATTCTTTACTGTTAGAATTAGATGAAGTTAATAGAAACCTTGGGAACTAGATTTAAAAACATAGATAGAGAACATATCCCTATGAATGAATTTTAGGATAATTCATTGTATAGGATAACACCCTAATGTTTTGGTACGGTAGATATTATATGGATTTCCTAGAAATACATCGTTTTCAAAATAATACAACTGGATGGGGACCTTGCATAGTTGTATCTAGGAATAGTAACTCTAAAAATAGAATATTGGGATTTGAAATGATCATCACCTGGTGTAGGACAACAAGCCTTGATACACCCATGGTTTTACACTCTTGGGTGATATGGTTGGTTAATTATATTTTTATTTATAATCCATCATGAGGGATTTGAATATATGATCATAATGATTTAATTAGGTTAAACCTAATGTCTTTTATATTGAAAAGAATGTGTCATGATTTTGACTTCCTATAAATGACTATGTGGTTTCCTATTATGGCTATTTTTTATCATAGTATGATTTTATGTTTTAGTAAATATATGGAAGTAGATGGAATGATGTTAACTCTGAATGTGATTGAAAATGTGGTGATTTTGAGCAACCAAATGGGATATTGACTGAAGTGAAATATATTGTGATTATTCCAAATTATTTTTTATAATATATGATTAACAACATACACCATAAACAACTCTCATAATTTCCAAAGAATAGAATGATGGATTCCACTATGAACTTGATCGGTGGAGAGCATATATGAATGAAGGATCAATTTACATTATATCATAAATGTGGAAAGAGACACCCCGTATAATGTCTCAAAGGAATATTAAAATGTTTTATGTGTGGAACATAATGTCATTGAGAAATATATTTCTAAGTAAAAGTGAAGATTTTATTTGATAAATATATATTAAATCATAGAGATAAATTTATATGTATTTTTCATAAATATAGGGAACCATGGAATTATCTGAGTTGATTCCCTCTAGTAAAGGTTAAATCCTAGACCATGGAAGGACCTATGGTATACCAATCATCAGATTCAAACATTTTACGTATTTATATATTGGGATTTAGAAACAAATTTGTATATGTAATTTTACCAATGGTAATTTGTTTATAATATTTATAAAATATATAAGGATTCTATTAATCCTAAAAGAATATATGTCTTCATGTTAGATTAAATTAATAATTACAGATACCATCATGGGTTTATGTGTTTATGGATGATCATAAGTTCATGTATTAAACAACCCTTTTGAGGGTTTATACGATGGTATTTTATCAAGATTCACGATATTTTGGGAGATATTTATTGCAATACAACCCATTGGTTTAGTATATGTTTTAGTGAAAACCATTATTTAAGGATGACTGCCTATACATTTTTTGGACATATAATTTAAGGTATTGGTAAAAATTATTATTTATCTTATCTTTGATGTTGATGAAATTATGGGTTATTAAAATTTGGGAATTCCATAAGAACTGTATTAATATATTTTTGAAAAAAATGAAAAACCCCATGATGCATGAAAACCCATCACAACCGAGAAGGCCACACACCATGAACCCACAATAGAAGGTAGAAAATAGTGTAATTCCTACCACTGGCCTACTTGATATCCTAGTTAGTATAACATTATGTATATATATAGGATTTTGTGGATAAATATTAGGTTGATTTTGAGAAATATATTATAGGATAAAATATTTTTGGAAATTTTATGATTTTTAGGTGATTAATGATATTTAGGGAGATGTTTAATTAGGTTGATATATATATATATATATAACCTTTATGTTTAATGTAAAGGATTTTTTTGGAAGAATGGTGTCATGTTTTTAGAGGTGTATGTTGAAGGGTAGAAGATAAACTTTGGGGTTAAGACACTCTTTAATGATAATTATATTGGTGTTATTTGGGACCTATGGTTATTTATTTAAGGAATGATCTATGATAAAAAATATGGATTTATTATTTAATTTTAGTGATTAATGTATTATATTTATCCATATTGTATAAATTTCTCTAATCATTTTGATTTTATTAAATACTTGAGGAATAACTTGTTGTCCTTTTGTGGATTTTTAATACATTAGATATTTGTTTTAGTGTTCTATGAATAAAAAATTCCATCTATGATATTCATTTCTTGGAGTAATAAATGATGTGGAAATTGATTGAAGCACAAAAAATGAGGAAATTGTGCTTAAGGAAAAGAAAAATACCAAATAAATATATTTACTTATATTATACATATAGATGGTAATGGAAATACTCAACACTATGAAAAGGACCTTGAAACAAAAGCATTGTCATATTACCCTGATTTTTTATGAATTAGTGGCCTTCTTCACACATCATCAGTTTATAGTTTTATATTTGTTATCTCTATCATGATCATTCACTTTCTTGTGTTTAATGATCTCTATCAGTCTCCATCATTTTTTGGGAGTTGATATTTTCTTCCATGTCCATATCATCACTTAACACAAATATATTCCAACTTGTAAACCTAGGTATGTGTTATTCTAGATAAAATTCATACTCACATTTCTCTCTTAACAAGAGGAAGTCTTATTAACCCTTTTTATGATGTGAGATTTTAATAATGGTATTTTTAGATAGAAAAACTTTTTTTAGAAAAAGTTAAAATTACAATGACAAAATTTATTGAATTCAAGGAGAATGTTACACCTTAATGTCGTAAAATAATAACATTAGGGTTGGTAGTGTATAAGACATGCAACAATGAGATTAATCAGTTCACAAAATATGTTATTTAAATATGACCATTATAACCTAGTCATTAAATTAGAGGGTATGAAAAAGAATAATGAAAATTTTAAAAGTATATGTTTTAAAATTTTATAAAAAAATTTATTGTTTATCATTTGATTAAAAATATAAATAAAAAATTGAAAGTAAAATAATTTTTTTCTGAAAAATAATTTTTATGCATAGACTGTGTTTTTATCTTAATAAATTAAATTAATCACTATTATTGAATTAATTTAATTATATATATATATATATATATATATATTATATTAAATAAAATTTATTATTATACAGATAATATTATTTCATGGCATGATATTTAAAAAATTATGTTTTATGCTTAAAAACTATATTTTTCTAAAAAGTGATTTTGTCACAATTTGGACACTTATTCTAAAATTATTTTTTACCAATTTCAGATAAATAATTTTTTAAAAATTAAATTTATTTATTAAATAATATAATGATAAAAAATATTGGAGTTATTTTTTTAGATTTTTATGAAAATATTAATTTTTCATTGAATAGTGAAAATATTGATTTTCAGTGAAAACTGCCTTTTCATTTAATGAATTTAAAAAGTTAATTTTTTACAATTTTTTTTAAATAAAAATTACATCAATTATATTATAATTAATCCAATTTAATACATTTTTTTTATTTACATGATTATTTTTTATATAAAAACGTTTTTTTCATATGAAAATATTTTCTATTGAAAATAACTTTTTTATCGTATCTATAGGTTTAAATTTAAATTAAAATATTCCACTTAAATGAATATAATTTAGTTAAATGGATTAAATGTTTGTAATTATAATAATCAATATTATATATTATTTTAAAATAAATTTCTGTACATAGTGAATAGTAAAAATCGAAGAAATATTTTACTATGGTTAAGGCTAAAATAGATTTATCGAAGGGATAAAAAAATATAATCATTAATAACACCTAAAAAAATTTCCAATACCTATTTTATAGACATATTTAAACCTTATATAATATAAGGTTTTATAATTATCCATTTTGATCCTTGTTACTATGAAAGTGACATGTAATTATTTGAAAACACTGAAAAATTACAAGACTTACACTCACCTCAAATATAAAAGGGAACCCCACTCATCACTTCTTCACACATAAAATTCATTTTTTATCTAATAAATACCCTATTAATTTAAATAAATACATAAAAATGACATAGAGTACCTATTTTTATAAAAAAAACTATTTTATTAATTAAATAGTTATAAATCGATAGAGGTTGTCCAAAGAAGAAGTATAATTATCAACCATACGTTTTTGTGTTATTTTTTGTTAAAAATAATTAAAACATTCTTAAAATATGATAAAAAAATAAAAAAATCTCCCATATGATTATATTAAATTATATTAATGTAATAATTTATATCCATCTCATATTCCATCAAATGGGAAACGAAACTGTTGATCATGTGTACGACAGACTACCACGTCATAAATTGATGTAATTTTTTTCTTTAACCCCCTCTCATGTATAGATATAATCATGGATTTATTATATATATATATATATTTATTTATTATATTTATGAAATAATTATAATTATATAATTATAATATCACATCTACTTTCTTACCATCCAATTCATTGGAAAATGAAAACATCACTCATGTATACATGTGGACTACCAAATCCACCAAGAGATGTGATAAGTTTTTCATTTTATATTTACATGGATGGTAAAAAGGATAAAATAATGAATATATATGATATATACTATATAATATTTATTCTTTAATGTTGATATATTATTTACCTTTTTTGTTCTAACTGTTAACAAAATATGGAAACAATGTTCATGCATACATATGGCATACTGCCTCCATGAATGATGTAACTCATTTTTCTTATCTAACATATATGAATTACAATAAAAAAATATAAAATGAAAATATATTATATTTAAATCATTATTAACATTATTTTTATGATGGAACCAAGATCAAAGTACAAGGATGGAAACTAACAAACTAGAACATTAATGAAAAACAAAGCAATTATTACACATAACATTGATTCTAACAAAGAATTATTAATAAATGTGTGATAAATAAATAACATAATATTATATATATTATAATTGTTATGAAATTTATTTATAGAAAATATCTATTTATTATATAATATTTTTTAACACATATGAAGGAAATCAGATAAGAGATATGGGTTTCTCATCTCACTTTTAGTTTCATTAGGAACATGTCGTACTCACCTCTTATTTATTATGTGTGGTGTATATAACATCCATGAATATATTTTATTATTATTATAATGAAAATTATTTGATATAAATATCCACATATTTATCTTTATTTCATGGTACTTATGATTCAAAAGTTACTAAAATGGTGAGGGTTTTTTCATAATCTCGTCATTATTCAGAATTTTTTTAGTTTATATCACCACTAGGAAATCAATATATCTATCAATATAAAACCAAAAAATATTTTATTATAATATTTTTAGTCATATTAATTTAACTTTTTCCTATCATTTTCATCCCTTTATATAAAAATGATACAAGAATAATGTTTTTAAGTAAAACTAACATTCTTTAATACTCTGTTGGGAAAATTTCTCTTCCATGTCCATTTTTTCTAAAAATAATTTCTAAAATGTTTTAAATATTACCAAATTATTTATTAATTTCCTTTTTAACCATATTTTTTATTTTAAAAAAATGGGTTTAGAAGTAATGTTATTTCTATTTTACAAATTAATTACTTTTTGACATTTTTACAACTATGAGAAATGAATGTTTCTTTTATCAACTTGTACAAAATTAACCACCATCATGACCATTAATTACTTTGAATATTCATTTAAATATTTCCATGATTAATTTATAAGAAATTTTTTCTATAAGATTCTATAAATTTTTAGAATTTAAAATTGATTTTCAAAGAAAAATGGTATTGTTCTCAAGAATAAGTTTAAAAATATTTTATGGAATTTCTATTCATTAATAACAATAACCATTATTTTCCTTTTTCACCACTGATTATATTCTATAATGATACCATCTATAATATTTCCCTAGATATTTTATGATCATTTTGATTGGGGATGTACTATTTTGAAACCATTTTTCTTATTACTCTAGATAGTTTATGATTATGTTTATTGATTTGGGAAATTACTCACATTTTGTATGATAGTTTTTCAATAAGAATATTTAAATTGATTATGATTCTCCCCTTTTATATGTGGAATAAAATGGACTTAGTATGTAATAGGGGGGCCCACTATTGACCATTCATGCATCGGTAGATCCCATGATAAAATCTAGCTTCGATGCTTGGCTAAGAAATTATCCATTTACATAATATGTCTTGGAATGAGGCCCTAAAAGCCGTTTTATGAAGTCAAAAATTATGAATTACATTATTATGATATTAGTGATTGATTTCCATGTGATTACTTGATTAGTTATGATATCCAAGGATAACTTTAAATATCATGTTATTATATATATCACTATTTGATCACCATTTATTACTAATATATTATTTTCATTATAAAGTTAATGATTAAATGACAATTGTTTTTAGATATTTATCTCGTAATATTTATTATGTATTATTTATCCACAATAGATTCCATTGTATTCATACCATTATTGAGTATATGAATCACCCGTTTATTTTCATTACATTCTCAAAGATGATAGGATTTTTATTGTGATTGATATAAAGATATTTGATAAATAGAATAATTATGTATTCAAATAAAATACAATTTTTTATTTTAAGAGTTCAACTGTAATTTGTGATTAAAGAATGCATCCAGTTTGTCAAGACAACTAAACTATGCAGTCCTTTGGGATGTGATTCCCTATATATAGTTCCAATGTAATAGAGTAACCACCAACTCTAGGATACTAGGGTTGGGGTCACTAAAACATAGGTCATTCACAATGTAAGGAATTATATATAAATCATTCCTATACAAGTGGATGATTTGGAATGAAAAACATAGTGATGGATCATACAATAGATATAAAATATAATTTTGTAATTCATCAAGATAAAGAAGGTGGATGGTATCATTTTAATAATACCCTTGATCAATCATAAAACATGGACGAAGGATACTCTTATAAGGATAAGTAAAATTTATTAGAAAATAAAAATTTCCCTTATCATTTTAAAACATTTGAAAAGAAATATTTAATTTTACCATTAGAATAATAATTAATCATTTCAAAGAATAAATTTCTAGAGAGGATTTCATTAAAAAATGACAAAGGTGGTAAAAATATACATTCAAATTAAAACATAAAAAATAGATTCATTTTGGTTGAAAATAACCCCTATATAAACATTTGAAATATTTAATTTTTATTTTTTAATAAATTTATGGTATTTGAAAATACGATTTTTGAAATAATTATGAATGAGTAATTTTGGAACATTTTAAAAAATTACATTAGAAGAAAACATTTTTAAAAAATAATAATGGGTAAAAAATTTAAAAACTGTTAAAAAAATTTAGTGTAAACCAGATCATAAAAAGTATAAAAACATTAAAATTAATTGAGGTGAAGGGAAAAATGAAGGAAACATGAGATGAAATATTTGTGTTATAAATCACACTTTTGATAGATAAAATATATGCATGGAAGAAAAATAAACATTGGATGGTATAAGAGTTATTATTATTTATATAATGATCATATCTTAGAAATAATTTCATAAAAGTGGTGGAAAATAATGAAGAGAATTAATATAATTTGTGAAAGTGGAAATATAAAATTAAAAAGACAATTTTTGGAAATAGGGACTTGGATGATCAAAATCAAGAAGAGATTTCATGACACAATGAAAATGAACATGAGTTGAGAAAATAATTACAAATTGAGCAGAATTTTAATGAAAGACCATGAAGGATAAAGGGATTATAAATGATCTTAAAATAACATGAATAAAATATTTTTCATGACAACATATAAATTGGGAAGTACATATACCATATAAAAGTAAATTGGTGCATAAAGTAAAATGTGTCTCAACAAAGTGATTTTGAGAAAACAAATATCATATGTATTAAGAACATTATAATAAAAACCTCTTGAAAAATGATAGATTGAATATGATGTTAAAATACCATGGATAAGGATAATAAATTATATTATATATCCAATTGGTAATATATACACAATTTTAAATAAATTAGGAGCATAAAAATGTGTCTCACTGTTTTTGGTATGGAGATGAAACCCTTAACTATGTTTGAAATCATTATGAACATGCACCTAAATTCCACAATAATAAAAGTAAGTTCATTATAAACTTAATTAATAAAATTTTCCATCTATCATTAATTTCAAATGGTATCATTATCATAATAGGTTTCTCATATATATAATCATGTCTACTCAGGTTGATTACACGTGGTAATTCAGATGATTTTTATGTGAATCTCTTGGATTTTTGAAAATTAGTAATTTTACATCTAAAGTATATATAGAAGATAAATAAAATATAAATATATATTTAAATATCATTTTTATAAAGATTTTTTAAACCATCTATTTTTTATGGTAATGGTAAAAACATGATTCTACATGGAGGTAGTAGTCTTCACATACACATTGTTGACAATTATATTTTCCAAAAAATGGGAATCATATAGAATGAAAAATGGTTTATCATTTCAGATTAATAATAATGTTATAAAAATCATATTATTAAATTAATTACTCTTAGTTCTGTCCATGTAAGGTTGTAATGACAAATAAGATGCATCATTCTTGAATGTCCTAGTCCGCACATACACATGACTAACGATCGCATTCCCTAATGAATGGGAGAAATGATGGTAAATGTAAAATATGGTCAATTAAGTATTTAATAAGCTAGATAATAAATATAATTATTTCTTAACTACATCTTTGATAAAATCTGTATGATGTGGTGATGAAAAAAATAGAACCGCGTCAAAGAGGTAGTTGTCCACACAACACATGATCGATGATTCTATTTTTCGTAGTGGATGAAGGGAAACCGATAATTGTTGTTAACTAAATATAATTTATATTAATTATATATATTCTATATATTCTATTATATCAATTTATTTTGGGATGAGAGGGTATGAAATTCTTTAAAAAACATTGTTTAAAAGGATGAAACACTCACATTAAAGACTTATATTTTCCTTGAAACTCTCCTTGGAAATGAATGTCTTATAATAATTAAGGGTTTTAAAAAGATATGGTTCATGAGAGATGGATAAAGTATAAAAAATGGTTAGAGTTTCACCATGTAATTATAATTGTAGGTGAAGTATGAAAGGGTTAAATTAGTCTTCTTTTATAACTAAAGAAAGATGGACATTCCATGGAAAATAATGTTTTGGGGTAAGAATGGAAGTGAAATAAATTTACATGAGTATGGTTGGTGAGAAATAAAATTAATAATTTAAATAATAATAATGGGTTTATAGAATTTCTAAAGGTATTCTAACCTTAAGAATTTTAAATCCACTTTATATTAATGATTTAAAAACTTATTACTTTTAATAAATTATTAATCATATAAATTATTTTATTGCGAGAAATATAAGAAGAAAATTCAAAAAAAAATTAATTGACGAATCAAAATTTATCCTTCATTTAATATAAATAATTTCATTAATATGAGAAAATAATATTTTAAATTAATAACACATAACTCATAAAAATTTATTTTTAAAATAAAATAATTTTTTAAAACATCAAACTTATATATAAGTAAATTTTTTGATGGTTAATGGTTTTATTGATATTAATTGATTTATTATAAAAACTAAATTTTATGTGAACTTAAAATAAATCCAAAAAAAATTTCAAAAAATAATAGTTAAATAAATGAAATTACATTAAAAATTTTTCATTATAAAATTGCCCTCTTTATATAGTTTTAAAATTGTTGGTCATGAGTTTTCTACGTTCAAATAATATTTTAATATGGATAATGATATTCATTATATTTATGTTTTATAACCTAAATATATTTATGGCCTTGTAGTTCATTATTGTAGATTGATAATTTCTTGAAAATTTTAATTTTCATAAAAACTAGATTTTAAACTAGAAATTCAATATTTCAGAAAAATTATCAATAATTCATATTAAGTAAAATTTTAAATTCTAAATTCAAAAATAATTTTTATTTTATAAAATCTAATTTAAAAAAATATTTATTTTAATTTTAAAAATAAATAATGTAAAATAGATCAACTACTTTTATTTAAAAATAACTTCTTAATCATTAAGTCATTTTCATATTATTTCATACATATTTCTGATATAAATAATTTTTAATATTTTATATCATACTCAAATATATTATATGGTATCATAGTAATATTTTAAAAATAATTATTTTAATTTAATAATTTTCTATGACCTTCGTTTTGATGCACATAGAGAAAGATATTGAACTCAATATTATTTAATGAAAAATATGTAGACTTAATTATCAAGATGTTACAAGAACACCATGATATATTTTTTAATCTGGTAGTGGTTCCTCCATCCTATAAAGAGAAAATTATTTTTTTCCTATCCCTATTCAAAAATTTTAATTCACCTAGGAATCCAAAATATGTACACGGCATTGAGAACCAATTTTTTATTATAGGGTGTAAATTAAAGAGTGGTGAATATTTTTTCAAATTCCTCACCACTTAATAAATTAAGGATTAACATTAATGACTGGTTAGTATCTTAAAATCTTTACTCATATCAATATAAAAATGTGATAAAATGGATTAGAATTTTGTTATAGGCTTAACAAGAGTGATATAGAATCTTTGATACCATTTAGGTAATTGTGGATTAACTCACAAATTCAACTCTCTTTATCACAATTCGTGAATGTATTTAAGTGGTAATGTATTATATCTAAGAATAAGTGAGCTGAAATTGTTTACCAATTTCAATCATATAGGATCAAAACCCAAGGTATACCTATTGATTTCAGATATCTATATGGATATAACATAGAACCCAACTAATAATGGGAATTACATATAATCCATAAATAGATGGAAAATCATAACATAAAATCCAAACATTGGATGAAATACACAGAGAATATGTTATGGATTTTGGCATCTCATGGGTGGAACATTTACATTTAGAGGAGTTGTCATATAGAAACATTTATTAGACAGGGATAAATATGGATTGATTTGAAGAATTATATAGTATTTATTTTCACTCTCCAATTTATTTGGTGAATATAAGAGAGATTTAACTAATTTCAACTAGCCTAATGCTTGAAATAATAGAGAATATTTATATGATTTGAAAAGGAATGAAAAACTCCTAGAGTCGTAAAAAATATTATATGGATCAACATTTTCATCTATTATCAATTTCTAATAGGGGATAGGTTTTATTGAAGGTCTCTCCAAGATTGGGGCATCCTTGTTTGGGTAAAAATGGATTCGTATATTCTTATTATGCTGGACCATTAGAGATTCCTGAATGGATTGACGATGAGGCTTATTGATTGGATTTGCCTCTAAGTTTCAATTTGGTTCACAATATGTTTCATGATTCTCAACTCAAGTAGTATTGACAAGACCCTAACCATGTGATTTGATGAGATCATGTTGATCATGAGACAAATAATAAATTTATCCATGCACATGTACATATTGTAGAAAAAATAGATAATCTATTTCATGGTATATTTACTATTTTGGTGTGGTTATTATTGAATCATGGTTGAGTTCAGTTGGAGACATGGGGACATAAGGAATTCATGATAGAGAAATAGATATAGATATTTCAAAGAACCACCAATATCTATATTTTCATATATATAAATCCCAATGGTCAGGAGAATGTGACACCCTCATTTAGAGATATGCACTACTCTCCTTTTTTGAACTGGTTTGATTAGGATTAGTCACATGAGTTTTTTTTTTGTTTTTTTTAAATTTTGAATGTGTTTAAGAGGATTCACATTCAGTTAGTGAGTTGAGAAAACCATGCATATTCCCTAGGTAACCATGTGACATCATGAGAGAGATAGAAGGAGGCATATAAATACAAAAAAATATATTTTACCATGTCGGTTCCCTTTGGAAATGTTTTATTTGGGACAGAGGTAGTCCACACATATGGTGCTAGGTTTTCAAATCTGTGTGGCCCAACCATGTCAGATAAGAGTGTTGGGACAAAGGGGCCCATAGAGTTGGTGAATGGTTTGGTAAATTATGTGTCCTAATCTTTATACATGATTAATTAAACCCTAAAATTGGGGTTTTGATTAGAAATGTATCTTTAAAAATTTAATCTTCCTTCATGGTCCTATGATCTCAATCTAGAAGAATCATCTAGGAATTTAAATAGATTATATATTATTAGGAGACTAATTGAAATGAATTTTAGTTTTTTAGATATATATAGATTCAAGTTATGTCACTTTTTTGTCCATAAATATAGATATAAATCCATTTAAACTTAGGAATAAGCCTATATTGGAATGATTATGCTCGAATCTATGGGTTATGTCATATTTTTATGTGTTTTTGTTAATAAATATTGATGGAAATTAAGGTGAAACACATATTTACCTATAATTTTTTACGTTTCATAGAGAATGGTTTTAATTATAAAGTTGGTGGATTATCTCTCTTTACGGTTCTTTCTAGAACCTAATGAATTTTTGTAATATCCTAGCCACCTAGGTACCACACACTAGTGCCCTGAGCTAGTTTACCACATGACCTCAAGTGCACCTCCTCATACACCAGAGGTTGTCAACTAGCAGTGATGGTCTAATGTTGATAGTGGGAGACTATACCCTCTTCATCAAAGTAGAAAATATTGGAAATAAATAAGAATAAAAACAGATATAACATAACTAGAAAAATAATAGTATAAAAAGATGACCAAAACATGAAATAAAATATCAACTATGAATAGTTAAATATTTGACGCCAATGTACCTATATAATGTCAACATGAAACCCAAAAATTAACAACACCAACAAATCCCAAGAGGTTCTCCAACCACATCATATTACCTCATCAATGATCTATCCCAAATCAACCACCTAACATAGTTCTTTTTCATTATACTATACTAAAATCATAATGTCTATTCGGGTACTGATTATGTTTCCTATTTAGGGTGTGAGTACAACTCAATAAGCCACCATCAATAGTGTCTAAAACAATATCCAGTCAATAGTGTGTGCATTTGTATAAAAAAATTACACTACATAAGTTAATAGTTGTCACATTAAAATTTATTAGTTATTTAACCAGATAAACCCATGGGTTCCCAAGGACACCTGAACCACAATACCCACTTAAGGTAATGTCGGAGTATGGGCCATATCTCATATTTAATTCATAATTACTTTAACAAATAGTATTTAATTATTCATTTAATTTCAATTTATAATATGAATAATTGGAATCATATTCCAATGTAAAAATTTTGGGTGTATATATACATGTTTATCACCCTGTGACTATTTTTATCATTAGTCCATTTCCCACACCTTGTGAGTATTTGGAGTATCGGTCCATATCTCACACATTACGGGTATTATGAGCAAAATTTCTTACCCCATATAATTTTCATGCATGCCTTAGGTCCTAGGACATCATGGATTATACCTAGTTGATATTTGGAGCATCAGTACATATCCCACACTATTTTCTTAGGAAATCAATGTGGATATTTGGAGCATCAATCTGTGACCCACACTTGTATATCAAACAATCACATATATCACATGTACCAAAATACCAAATTAATCAATTAAAAAAGTAATTAATCTAAAGAAATAGTTCAATATCCATATCATTCTATTAGTTGATTCAATAATTAAAGAATCCCCACAATTCCATTAATTAATCCCACAATTAATTAATAAAATCAGGGGTTGTTTAGTCATGAAAACCTCAATTAATTAATTCAATAATTAATTGATCTAATTCAATCAATATCCACATCAAAAAAAATTGACCAATTAATTAATTAAATAATTTATTAACCAACTTCAATAATTTACATAATCTCAAGAATTCCAATTAACCATTCCAATAATTATTTAATACAATTAAACAATGTCAATATCCCATAATATGTTCAAGAATTAATTATCCTAATTCAAAATTTCATATTCACAATAAATCCAATTAATTAATTCAAAAATTTCTTAAAATTATTAAACAATATTAATATTCCAATAATTAAATCAATAAATAATATTCCCCAAATCCCAAAATTTAAATATTTAAATATCCCAAATTCCAAAATTCCATTATTAATTAATTTACTGAATTAATAAATTCAATTAAGTTATTCAATTTCAAAACAACGCTATAAATTATACAATGATATATAGAAAATTCAAATCATGATTATAATATTTGAATAATAGACCACCTACCTCAATTTATTGATGAGAGATCACCCAACAAAAATCCACAATTTTAATGGAATAATTACTTATAATAAGATCTGGAGATAAAACCCAAATTCATGATAGATCAATCAAGAACCCAACATTATAGATCAAGATCTACATTCATAGATCAATATCCTACCAAAAATAAGGAAAACAACCTCACAACTGAGGAGAGAGGAATGGAAAGATAAAATAAACCACAAAGTATGTTATCCTTTTACTGGGAGGGGTGCATATCATCAATTCGTGCTTTAAATCATGTATAACAGAGGTTTGAATGGATTTGAATATGTCTGAGAGAATCCAATATAATAAAGGAATATTAAGGGTTGGGGGAGATTTTAGGTCAATAGGGGGTTTGGTAAATTAAAAATATAATTTTCAAGTTAACATAAATCTCGTGCATGGTTTGCTGGGTAGAGGCAAAAACATTTCCCTAACCATGCACATCTTTTACGGGGGTGCATGGTTTCTATTTTAAGTGTTCATGGTCTTAAAAAATATGCACTAGCTATGTAAAATATCTATTTCCATGGTTGCACAGTTTGATGTGCCAAGGCGCAATGTTAGGGAAAACCATGTGCCAACCATACACTTGCCTTTTTCTTCTATTTTTATCATATATTCACCCAAAAAAACCCCATGGTTAAATCCAAATAAAAATTAATCCACACAAAGAAAAATAATACTTGTAAATGAGCATGATACATATCCATTAATGGTCGGGATCTTACAATCTCCCCACCTTATAATAGATCATCCTCATGATGTACTCCCAAACATCTCTAAGATTCTGACTGAAAATGATCGGGCCACTAAGACCACATATCCACTTACCTCTACCAATATTCCTCTTAAAAACATCCATGTAAACACTATACTAGAACTACCAAATATAGTCTTTTCCAGTGACACTATCTCACTACCATCCAACACATGTATCAGATTATCCTCCAAGTACGCATTTGTATCAAGCTCAAAATCATCCACATTGATTAGATGAGGGCCGGAGTGATACCACCTTAGTTTTTACACATGAAAAAAATCATGCATATCACTGTATCTATGTGGTAGAGACAATTTGTACACCACTAACCCAATTCTATCGACAACCTCAAATGATCCAACAAAACTATGCTCTAACTTACCCTGTCTCCATATCCTATGGTGAACCAACCAAGGAAACACCCAAAGGAATACATGATAGACTTATATAAAATCTAGGGGTCATTGATGTCTATCATCATATAACTCATGTCTACTCTGATATATATTCATACACTTCTAAATAAGCTGAACCTATTTTGACATCCCATTCATGAGAATTTTTCCCAAAAAATATGACTCACATACCTCCATCTAACACAAAGGGGGTCTACATGGCCTACCATATTTATACTCGTATGGTTACATATGTATAGTTTCCTTATAAGTATTGTTATAGTAGAACTTCAGCAAATCTATGTACTTCTCCCAAGATCAAAAAATGTCATGAACACTTGCTCACAGCATATCCTCAAGAACCTGAGTTGTACATTCTGACTACCCATTGGTTTCTGGGTGGAATGTTGTACACAAAAAAACCTATATGACTAGAACATTATATAATCCCTACAATAATCTTTATGTAAAAAATGAATCAAATTATAAAACATTGTTATGTTGCACACCATGTAGAATGATAATTTCCCAAACATACAAATCTCACAACTGCTCCACCAAGAATGTATCATGTATTGGAAATAAATGTGTTACCTTTTTCAAATAGTCCATAATCACACAAATAGAATCATTCTTACAAAGGTTCCTCATGAGTCCCACCATAAGGTCTATTGTTATGTGGTTATACTTCCATTCAAAAATGGGAAACAACTATAGAAAACCACCAGGTCGTTGATGCTTGACCTTCACCTCCAGACAGGTGTAGCATTGTGTCATTAATCATGTTATCTCCCTTTTCATTTCTGGCCATGAAAACTATCTATGTAGGTCTTGGTACATTTTGGTCACCCCAGTATGCACCACCCACTTCATGTAATGAAACTCACACATCATCTCCCCTCGCATGCTCGTAGACACAACAACCCAATCCCTTACCTAAATGATCGCATCCTCATCTATGTTCCCATTTGAAGGTGACTCCCCACCATCAAGGATTTACATAAAGGATAAAAATTTCATATCCTCATACTTATTATCTTTGATCCACCTTAGGAGTATAGATTTTATTAAAATTGATAAAGGAGTCATCATATTCTAACTATCATGAACCACAACATACATCTCTTACAATAAGGGAATCATCTTCCACTCAGCATTAGACTCATGAACTTTCATGAGTCTGAGATTTCCTACTTAAATCATTAGAAACACTATTTCCATTTCTTGGTGTATATTCAAGATAAAAATCAAATGACTACATATAATTAACCCATATCCACTGCTAGATATTATAATATCACTAGTAAAAGATATAATTTAAGCTATTTTGATCTGCATACATAGTAAACATCTCAACCAATAGATAAAGCTTCCAACACATTAAAACATAAACCAATAAAGTAAACTCAAGGTTATTCATAGGTTAATTCCATTCATGTGGCCTCCACTTTCGAGACCCATACAGCACAACTCGATCTCCCTACATCAACAATGCTCCATGTCCAATCCCAAATGCATCACAAAACGCCATATACTCCTCACCTGACTTGGGTATGATCAAGATCAGTGATGATTTCAAGCACTTCTTCAACTCTTTGAAATAATTCTCACATTCTTCCAACCATTCAAACATTGTACCCTTTTTGGTTAGTCCAAAACGTGGCACTGTAAAACTAGAAATGTCCTAAATAAACCCCCAATAATATCCAACTATTCCCAAAAATCTTCAGATACCAAAAACATTCTTGGGATTATCCCAAGAAACAACTACATGTACCTTCTCTTGGTTTACTAACACACCTTCCTTTGAAATAATGTGACCCATGACATGTTCATGATCAATCCAAAACTGGCACTTAGATAGCTTGGCATATAGCCGATGCTATCTCAGTATACTCATTAATATGTCAAGATTTTCACCATGATCATCACGATTCTTGCAGTAAACCAATATATAATCCAAAAAAACTTCCATAATACGATCCAGGTATAGATGGAAGATCTTGTTCATCAATGCCATAAACAATGAGTGTTCATTATTAAACCCAAACGATATTAAGAAAAAATCATAGAGGCCATACCAGCTACTAAAATAATTCCTCAATATATCATAAGGTTTAAATCTCACCTAATGATACCCTGATCTCAAGTCAATATTGGATAAATAATGCTCCTCTCAACATGTCAAAAATATTTCTTGTATACGTAAGAGGATATAGGTTCTTCACTGTCATTCAGCTCAACATCTATTAATCAGCACACAAGTGTAGAGTCTTATCATCCTTCTTTGCAAACAAAACTAGAGAACCCCAAGGCCACATACTCAGATGGATAAACCCTTATTCTCTAACTCCTCCAGTCAAGTCATGTGATCTTGAATCCATGTCAATTCTATTATATAAGGTGGAATTGGAACTGGATCAACTGCTAGTTTGATATCCATTGTAATCTCCATATCTCTATTTGGTGGAAACCCTGAGAAGTATTATGGAAACACATCATGAAACCTTCCCACTGTGGTTTGAAGGAAATATAAATTTAAACCTTTTTAATACAATAATAGACTAGAATCCTGAGTTGTGATCTCACCTAGCCAATGTGTAATTGGCCCTGCTCATCCATCCTAGATATCCCACTCTCCTCGGTGGATATACTTTCCACCCTCAGGAGACATAAAAGTCACTCTACTATGGTAACAATCTATGTGGGCTTTGTATGCTACTAGCTAGTCCATAAACACAATTAGTTCAAAACCTATCATGTTGAGGATTTAATGATCCCAGAGAAAGTGATACTCCCCAACTTTAAGAGAATGTCCCCAACACAAGAAGATGTCTCTATACCATACTCCCAACGATGTTTCTATTGTCAGAACCCCACTCACAATCTACACTACCAGGATCAAACCATTATCATGTTTTTTAAATATAAAGGAATGAGAGGCACCAATATCAGAAAAGGCACTAGCTAATTTAGAAGCTAGAATAATAATACCTCTCACTATCGAAGGTCCAGGCTCTCTATCCATAAGTGTAGGATGCACCGCATGCAACTGTCCTACCCCTCTTACCTATGATGTAGTCTGAGTCCCCAGTGCCACACCAATATGATGATATGATTTCTCGTTCCTAGAATCACAACATCCACTACCTCTACCACCATAGATAGCAGAACTCCAGTTGCCAAACTAATATGGTGTAGAAGATCCCCTTCCCAAAATCTGTCACTAACAGTCTGTCATGGGTTCCTGAAAAACATATGAAGATGCCCCCATATTGATGTATGATCTACACTATACTGGTGGATGGGGAAAATGTCTACAAAAGGGCCCCAGCCGACCACAATGATGGAAAATCACTCAGATAAATTCCTAAGTAGCTGGTCCTTAACCCCAAGACACTCTGATTCTAACTTCTCTGGCTAACACTATCATAGTTATGCTTCCTACCCTTAGAATACATATGTCATGACAAACTAGAGGAAATGAATCGTTTTCCATTGGAAGCCTCCTTCATGCCACCCCCTAATATGAGATCTTGATTCACTACTTCTAAAAAAATATTTAGCCTAATGATACTCAACTAGGACTTAATTACACACTTAAGCCCATCCCGAAGTGATTTTTCATGTGTACCCTCATCTACCATCAATGCTGGAGTAAATAGATAAAAATATGAAAAGATTATAGAATATTCTATCACATACATACTCCCCTTAGTCAACCTCATGAACATAGTTACTCCCTCATGTCTGAGTGTCTTAAGGTAAACGTTCTCCATGAACTTCTCCTAAATGTAATTCTATTCCATGTTAACTAGAAGTCCATCTTGATCTTGGATGTCCCACAAATGCATTTCTTGACCACATAACATATAAGCAGAGAACATGACCCTCTTCTTAGTAGGGGTCTCCAAATCTTCTTTTATAGTCTAGATAAACTCAATCCAAAACACATATCCCTTAGGTCCACTATCTCTACTAAATGTTAGAGGGTGTTTTAGCAAAAACACCCAAGTCATGTTAGACATACTCATCAAAACTACTCTGGGTCTCTTTCAACAAACTGCATGAAGTGAGTGAAGTTCTTTCGGAACTTCTCTACTTCTTTATCACTCAACAATATTAGTGCTTATGGTTCTAATACTGGTATATCATCTCCAAACATGTCCTCTTATCATCCTCTCAACATGCATTGTCATGTAGGAATATATCTACAATTCCAAACACATTTCTTTTTACACATAACATAAATTTAACACATTTCACAAGATGGTTTTCATAATAATCCATAATAGCTCATTTCCCCAAACCATGTCACACGTTTAAAGCCAAGTCTCTATCATTATCCTTAACCATCCATCATCTATTTCATTGTTAAAAAGGGTTAAAAAATTGTTGTTTTTCATTTTTATTATTATAAACAATTTTATTCTCATATTGCATTATTTTATTACTTTCAATTTCATATTAGGCACCTTTTCCAATTAAATTTTAAAAGTAAGGAAAAAATTACATGTTTAACAACTTACCCAAATCCGATTCAAGGATAGATGGAAGTTCTTGTTCATCAAGGTCATAAATAGAAAGGGTTCATTTTTCAACCCAAATGATATTATGACAAAATCATATGGGTTTTACCTACTTCTAAAATAATTCCTCGGTATATCATAAGGTTTAAATATCAACTGATGATACCCTGATCTCAAGTCGATATTGGATAAAAAAATCTCCTCTCAACTGGTCAAAAAGATTTATAGTATGTGTAAGAGGATACAGGTTCTTCACTATCATCCAGTTCAGCATCCAGTAATCGACACACATGTTTAGACTCTTATCATTCTTCTTTTCAAACAAAACTAGAGAACTCCAAGGTGATGTACTCTGATGGATAAACCCCTTATTCTCCAACTCCTCTAGTCGATTCATGTGATCTTGAAGTGATGTTGGTGCCATTATATAAGGTGGAATTCGAACTGGCTCAACTACTAGTATGAGATCAATTGTAATTTCCACATCTCTATTAGGTGGAAACCTTGAGAAGTTTTATAGAAACACATCCTGAAACCTTCCCACTATGTTTGTAAAGACATATTGATTTATTCCATTGTAATAAAACAATACACTAGAATCATGAGCTGTGATCTCACCTATTCTGTGTGTAATTGGCCCTCATCATCCATCCTAGATATCCTACTCTCCATGATGGAAATACTTTTTACCCTCAGGAGACATAAAAGTCAATCTAATATTGTAAAAATCTATGTGGGCTATGTATGCTACTATCTAGTCCATAAAAACAATTAGTTCAAAACCTTTCATGTCGAGGATGTAATGATCCTAAAGAAATTGATACTCTCCAACTTCAAGAGAATGTCTCCTACACAAGAATATGTCTCTATGCCATACTCCAATTGGTGTATCTATTATAAACACCCCACTCATGAACTACCCTACCAGGATCAAACCATTATCATGTTTTGTAGATATAAAGTAATTTGAGGCTCCAATATTTGAAAAGGCACTAGCTAATGTAGAATCTAGAAGAATAGTACCTCTCACTATTGAAGGTCTAGACTCTCTATCCATAAGTATAGGTTGCACCTTATGCAACTGTCCAACCCCTCTTCCTTGTGACATAGTCTGAGTCCCCAGTACCACACCACTCTGTCGATATGGTTTCTCTTTCGAAGATGCACAACATCCACTACCTCTACCGTCACAAATAGTAGAACCCCGGTTTCTAGACTGATATGGTGTAGAAGATCTCCTTCCCAAAGTCTTTCACAAACTGTCTATCATGAATTCCTACATAACATATGAATATTCCCCATATTTATTTATGATTTACACTCTACTGGTGGTTGGGTACAATGTTTACGAAAGTTCCCCATCCTACCACACTAATGGAAAAGCACTCAGATAAGGTTCTAAGTAGCTGATCTTTACCCCCATGATACTCTAATTCGAACTTCTCTAGCTATCACTATCATAGTGATGCTTCCTACCCTCAAAAGACGTACCACATGATTGACTAGAGGAAACCAATTGTATTCCATTGGAAGCCTCTTTCATGTCACCCTCTAATATGATTCCCTGATTCACTACTTAAAAACAATATTTTTCCTGAAGAAATTCAACTGGGACATAATTTCACACTTAAGCCCGCCCCAAAATCATTATTCTAAAGTAACCTTATCTATCATCAATGTTGGACTAAATTAATGAAAATATGTAAAGAATATATAATATTCAATCACACACACACTCTCCTCAGTCAACCTCATGAACATAGCTACACTCTCATGCATGAGTGTCTCAAGGTAAATGTGATCCATGAACTTCTCCTAAATGTAATTATATTCCATGTTATCAGGAAATCCAACATGATCCTGGATGTCCCACCAACACCTTTCTTGACCACATAACATATAGGCAGACAACATGACCCTCTTCTTAGTTGGGGTCTCCAAATGGTCTTATATAGTCTAGAGAGACTCAATATTGAACACATCTCCCTCAGGTCCACCATCTCTAGTAAATGTTAGAGGGTGTTGTAGCAGAAACACCCAAGTCATGTTAGACATACTCATCAAAACTACTATGGGTATCTTTCAATAAACTACTTGATGTGAGCGAAGTTCTTTCGGAACTTCTCTTCTTCTTTCTCACTCGGTAGTATCAGTGCCTATGGTTCCAATACTAGTATATCATCTCCAACCATGTCCTCTTATCATCCTCTCAACATGAATTGTCATTTAGGAATATCTCTACAATTAAAAACACATGTCTCAATACACATAACATAAATTTTACACATTTCACAAGATGGTTTTCACAATAATCCAAAACCAGTCATTTCCCCAAACCATGCCACACGTTCAGAACCAAGTCTCTGTCACTATCCTTAACCATCCATCATCTAGTTAATGGTTAAAAAGGGTAGAAAAATTTTGTTTTTCATGTTTATTATTATAAACAAATTTATTCTCATCTTTCATTATTTTATTACTTTCAATTTCATATTAGGCACATTTTCTAATTAAATGTCACAAGTAAAGAAAAAATTACATGTTTAACAACTTACCCAAATCCCATTTTCCCACGAATTCCTAAAATGATTTATCACAAAATATACCAAGTGCTTAGAATTATACATGAAACATAACCATTGTTCCATGTCCGGACATAAGTCAAATCTCAAAAAATCGCAAAACAATTATCGCAGCACACAACAAGTGAATCACCCCACGTGAAATAGTATTCATCTACAATGGAAAACAATAATAAGAAAAATCCCACCCTAGGTACTTAGATCTTACAATAATACATGGGGTAACTACTCACATTAAAGAAATATTAACCAATACCTGACTCGCCTTAATATCTTATCTAACCTTCCTAAATATTAATAAAAAATAAAATAAAAGAAAACTCATATGATACCACTTTGTAACATCCTGGCCTAGGTTCCACACACTGGTTCCCCAATCCTATTCTCCATATGAACTCAATAATACCTCCCCACACATGAGAGGATTCCAAATAATATTAAGGGTATAATGTTTATAGTTGGGAGAATATACACTATTTATCAAAGTGGATTCAAAATGTTAATAAATAAAAATAAACAATAGATATAACATAACTAGGAAAATAATAGTATCAAAATTTTAAAAAAAACTATAAATTCAACATCAAAACTGAAAAGTAAAATATTCCATGCCAAATTAATTGTTCAGTGTCAACATGAAAGACCAAAAGTAAAGATACTAAAAACTCCCAAGAATTTCTTGAACTACATCTAATTCCCTTATTCATGCCTCATCCCAAATCAACCACCTAACACATGGAATTTACCCATGTCTTTTCCTGCAAACATGAAGACTATTTGGGTACTGATTAGGCAACCCAAGTAGGGTGTGAGAACAACATAGTAGGATACCAATAATGATGTTTATTAAAATATCTACTTAATAATAGTGTATTCATTTGTGTAATAAAAATAAGTACAATGCAATAGTAAACAATTATCAAAATATCATTTATTCTTTATTTAATCACATAAACCTTTAGGTTCTCGAGGAAACTTGAACAACAATACCATCTTCGGAGTGTGCATGAGTCTAAGACATATTACATATTTAATTCATAAATCATTTAAAAAATGGTATTTAATTATCCATTTCATTTAAATTTATAATACGGCTAATTGGAACCATATTCCATTGCCAGCATTTTCAATATAGATCACCATGTCTAGCACCCTGTGAGTATTTGGAGTATTATCCCCTATCTCACACCTCATGGGTATTTAGAGCATCAGTAATTTCCCCACAAAACATGGGTATTTGAAGCATCAGTCCTTGTACAATTCAATTTTCATGCATTCCTTAGGTGATAGAATTTCACAGATATGATCCTGTGGGTATTTGGGAGTTGACAATGTCTCTAATTTTGGAGTTTCATTTGGACACTCAACACATAATTTAGCATGATATATTTTTCTATAAATTTTTTATATTTTATTTCCAATTTTGGTCATCTTTTGATAATGGTATTTTCTAGTTATGTTATTTCAATTGGTTATTCTTATTTATTTCCGATTTTGAAGTACTTTGATAAAGAGGGTATAGTCTCCTCACTATTGATATTAGACCCTTACTGCTAGTTGGTAGCCACACAAATACAAGGAGGCATGCTTGTGGTAATGTGGTGAATCAGATTTGGGAACTGGTGTGTGGAACCTAGATCAAGATGTTACACATTTCATTTCTAAAACTATGTATTTTAAAAAAAACCTTGATGATTGATTATTGATATTCTCACTCATCATATTATTTTAAAATATTATTTTTATAAATTTGTAGAATACAAGTTTGTTTAAATTACTTAAATAGAAATTCATTAGAAGAAAGAATGTTTCAATGGGAATTTGGAATACATGGGTTAGAGTGAGTTCATGATATCATTATGGGGGGACTTATTGGATTTATACATTAATACCTATTCTATTTAGCTTATGTGGGTGCATGAATAAGTAACAACTTAGTATATAAGAAAAGTTAAAATTAATGAGTATTGGGACTATAATATTGGATGCATGCATGTGTGTGTGAGTATGTTTAATGGGTATTATTTGATGAATGAATTTATATGTGGGATAAAAAATAATTCTTGGTTTATAAACCAATTTGTTTAGGGTAATCCCCATAAATTATGATTCTGACATAAACATTTTTGTTACTCCATGTTATGGTTTTTATATGAATCAATATTGATAAATATTTTAATACTCCTTATTGTTTATAAAAATTATTTTTACTAGTTTTACTCTTAGTGGAATTTGTGGAATGATTTTTATAGATTCCCAACTGAGTCATTGTACTCATCCCATCATATGCACATTAGTTTATATGATGAATTTGTTTGTCATGACATAGGAAAGGGGAATATTTTCTATTTATCTTAGTGAGAATCATGATGTTTCGATCTTGGGTGATAGAGATTTGTAGTTCGTACAGTCTTGGTGTTTGAAGTGATTACACCTTGGTTCTTAGAGCCTTGTATGTATTTAGATTTTTGTTTTCCTATTTTATATTGTTTAATTTTTCTACTCTAATTTATATTATTTACTTAATTTTTTTTATAATTTTTACTCTAGTACATAATATAGTTTTATATTTATGTTCTATATTTTTGTATCTTATAGGTTGTGTATGATATAGGGAAAATCATACCCCAATGATCTTGTAATACCTTTTAATTTATTGCCAGCATTTGTTGTCATGGGGGAATCACCTAAGGTTAGTAGATTCCTCACCTCTTCCCTAGCCAATGGGTAAGGTCCATGATGTTACATTTGTGGTTATCACGACTCTATTAGGAATTTAATCCTATTCTCACACATTAATTTAAGAAAAATTTCCAGTTCCAAGGTTGTAAATAGACTATATCTTAGTGAAATCAATATTTTAACCAGTGGAACCTTCCTAAATACCTCTTCTATTAGATTCATCGTCTATTATTTCTTTTCAAACATCATTAATATTTATTAAATTTCACTTAGAAATATCATTATCCCATTTTCATCGATGTTTAGAATTCCAAAAATCCTTTCATTCAAATTTTCAATTAGAACCTACTGAATTTTTCCCAGCCAAGATTTATAGAAATAAATTATTGGATGTGTGTAGCTAAACACATAACTAAACCATCCTAATATATTAGGTAACTCATTAAATTTTTCTTATTAGTCAAGGTATCAAATAATCACTTGGGAAATTAGCTCTTAGGTTACTCTAACTCTTATTTAATGGCTAATACACAAAAGTATGTTCTTATACTATCTTATGAATCCTTCAAAACATGTTCTCATTTTATAGTTTACTATAGTTTATATGAGATATCTATATAACTTTTAGGGATTCTCATAGAGATTTCAATTAATAAAAATTCATAGGTCACCTAAGTTCAAGTTTAAATTTTTAGTTTCCTCATGATATTATTTTAATTCTACTATGATCTTCCTTTGAATCCATTTTACTAGGATAAAATATTAAATTATTCATGAAAGAGTGGTAAAAATATCTCATAAATCATCTAAATTAAACAATGTTTGAATCCATGAATATTTAAAAACAAGTATGAATTCTTCCAATAGGAAATAAAAATTTAAATTTTAGTTTTACTAGCCTATAAACATTAAAAATATCTTTAAAAAATAAAATAGTAAGAAAAACTAATTGTGAGATTATGAAAATAGATTTTCCAAGAACAAATTTTTTTATTTCAAGATAAAGACAAATAGAAACTTGATAAAATAAATAGATAAAAATATATTTACATTATAAACTATATTTCGTCTTCCCCAAATTTATCAAATACATATCTTCAATTAAATATTGTAGACATTCCTAAAGGAATAAAATTTTTATAAAGTTATATCTAGATGAATGTAATGGAAAGTAACAATTTGACGATCCTTAATCATTACTAGTATGGAGGATTTTGGACTCTTCTATTGCTTCCTTTAGGAAATTACTTTATCTACTACCATTTTAACTCAAATTGATGTTTTGATTCGACTATTTTTGTTTCAACAACACCAAATGAGAAGATATTAGTCAATAAGAAACATCCATTCCACTTGTAACATTTATTCACACATGTGAGATTCATCCTTTAGTAGGATAACAAAATTTTGTCTCCAACATGAGAGTATCATTTATAGATTGGTCTATCATGGAATGATCTAGATTTATCTTTATATAATTATGAATTATTGTATAGATCCCTCCCCAAATCTTCTACTTTAATCATTTATAGTTTCTTTTTCTCACCACCCTTACTAAAATACAAAATCACTCTTATGAAATCCTATTATGATTTGTATTACATGTCAAATTAAAGGAAAAAAATATTTCCATAATAATTTTTGTAAGGGGATGTGCTTGGGGGGTTTTAAAATCATATTTTTATGCTCACTATGCATATTTTATATTTTTTCTCAAGTATTTATAGTTTGGTTTCATTTTTCTTTCCAAGATCATCTTAATCTATTTATTTGACAGCTAAACCTACCTATCTATTTCTGGGTGGTGGGTAGTGGTGGTATTATGGTGCACTACATATCTTTTCATGGGGGCTTTTATTTTCTTGTTACAAAAATATGTTCCTTGATCATTGATTATTACTCGAGTCACTAAAAACTGGCAACAATATACAACTAAGATGCCTAATAAAAAAATTTGAATCATCATTTCTGGTTTTTTTTGGACCTAATTAAATGAATTTTTTCAACATCATATTAATGAAATTTTGATGATATGATGTCTAAAAATAATATTTAATTGATAAATGAATTAATTTGGATCATTATTAGTTAAACTATTTTACATTGATTTTTTAAAAACAATGATTTTGTATGAAAAAACATTGAAAAGATGTTGGAATTCATTTACTAATAATTTAAGACAGTATTTAGAGTTTATTTTGATTTCCTTTAGTTGAAATAATATTTTTGAATATATTTGTTTAAATAAATATATTATAATCGATCATTCATAGTTCCAGGTTTTATATTTAAAATAAATTGTTGGAAAAATATCTTGAATTTTGTATTTTTCTTGAAAAATAGGTGAAGTGCCTTTTTATTAAGCCTTATAAATGCTCTGTAAGTCTTTAAATTCTTTTCATAAGTATTTCCCAGAAGTATTTCTCTAAACTTTTCCATAAGTATTTCAAAATTCCAACTAACCATAATTATTTTATTATATTATGTATTTCATCAACTGAAATTCTATATTATGTATATTTTTATTAGGTCTGATTATATGTCTTTAGTAGGAGTTGTATGACTTAGTCAGCCTCATCTTATTGTATTTCTTTTGAAAAGGTATTTGTTTTGTACTGGGTAGAAAATTTTAAGAGAATGTGAACCTTCTCTTTTGGTGTACAATTCACATATTAAAATGAGCTTTAGATCATCAATTTGAGTTTTGGAACACTTAAAAGTGTTTTTGTTTGATGAGGTATAAGTCTTGGGAGGTGTCTCAAGAGTTCTGATGTGTTTTAGAATCATCGGGCACTAAAATCTAGGTTTTGGGAAAAAACATGTGGAGGAGAATGGTTACCTCACAATTAGTTTAACTGTGAGGATCAACCATGAGACCATTTTCCTTAAGGGGTGGTCTTTATAAAGTGTTTTTAAGGTTCCTAGGAAGTTTTTCAGCTTAAGGTAGAGGGTTAGGGTGAATGACATGGCTAGTACATGGGTTTTCAAATTGTGTGTTCCAGTCATGCATGGGTCCGCTTTAGGCATAGGTTGTGCATGATCCACACATGGTTTTTCAAACTATACACATGGGTTGTGTGAGGTGGTTTCCTTAGATAGTTCCAACTATATGGTTGGAACACAATTTTTGTAAAATGATTCCATACCATGAAACTATTTAATGTGATGGAAAATATAGTTTCCCCCTTCTTTTTCTAGTATCCTATCTCCTTTCCCTCCTATCCACACAATATCCCCCTTAAGTGGGAGCTCTCCTTTGCCTCCTCCAAGGAATAGATGGATATTCATCATTCAGAATCAAAATCACTCACTATTAGTCTTGTTTGACAGCCATCTATGTGACTACAATTCCTATTTATTCCTTTCCTTGATTATTTTTCCATATAAAATTCTAAATCCTTGCAAGATATTTTGACATACTTTTATGGAATTTTTCTTATCTTCCAATTTCTTCCATTCTATATCAAATAAAATCATAATATTAGATGATTAAAATATCCTAATATTTAGTTAGGTGGTCAGTATACATTAACTAAATGTCTCACTTTTTTATATAATATTGTCATTATTCCACACTCTATACTTTCTGGGTGTCACTCCAGAAATAAGAAACACTTTAAATTTAATGCTTAGACATTGAACATGATGATTTTAGACCACTATTACATGGTGGGTGGTGGTTATCTCAAAACAAACAACCCATTTTTGTGGTTTCACATAATTTATTAAAAATGATCATTCTACCTTATGAATTAACCACCCCTTAGGGTGTGATGATTTAAATTCGTATAAATATATTTATTTTCCTATGTTTGGATCACCATCCAAGTTAAGTTGATTCACTTATCTTGAGATATATGTTTAAATGTAATTAAATTAATGATATGTTGACGATATCACATTTTATAATAAAACTACCATTTTAGGTGTGTTGTCTTATAAATATAAAAACTAACATGATCACTTATACTATGGAATGGATGTTCCATGTGGCCTTTATAATTGTTTTCAAATGAAATGGACCAATATAATAATATAAATTAATAATGTTAGATCAACATGAGTTGTTAGGTTCTTGAATGAATTTCCCCATGGATTATAATTAATATAATATGAATTATACTAAGGGCCCACTACCATTGAGTGATGGAAATTTATTTATTATGGAGTGTCAGAATAAGGGCTCATAGGATAAGTATATTCCTCTACACATGATACTTTGAAAAGTAATACCTTACTTTATAATAATGGTAATGGTATCCCTATGTAGGGCATCCCTTACTTAATGTCCCTAGACATGGTAACCTAGGGCAAGGTGTCCCTTACATTATGATAAAAGACATAGCATCTATAGGAAAGGAATCCCTTACATTATGATATTGGGAATGGACACCCTAGGAAAGGAATCACTTAAATTATGATACAAGGAAAGGAATAACTTACATTATGATACTGGGCATGACATCCCTTGGAAAGGAATCACTCACTTTATAATACTGGGCATGAAATCAGTTAATTAGAATGTGAAACTCATTATTATTATTTCTCTGGTTGATAACTTGGTATTAAACCTCATGTCCAATTTGGTGCATTTATATATGTACTAATGATTTTCTTACTTATGAAAATATATATTAAATGGAAGGTGTTGAAATTAATTTTTGTCTTAGGAAAAAGTATATATTGTTGGCCAGGTGACCTCAAGGAACCTGATCCAGACTTGTTTACTTTCATTTATCTATTTATTGCTTTATCTATTAATCCTAAACACTGCACTATTTTATATAAATGGGTTATATTTCATTACCATCAATTGTTTGTGGCCTATTTTATTTATCTCACACCTGGTTCAAGCCTCATTTTTTGAATCCATATATACATCATACTGTTTGAAGGTTATGACAAGGTCTATGCTTCTGTACTGTTGTCATATCATCTAGACTTGGGAACTTGGGAGTAGTGGTTGGGCATGTACTCGGGCTGCCTCTTGAATATGGATTATTTTTATTTATTTATTCCTTCTATTACTTTAGTTATGTTTAATATGTATCATTTATGTGTACTAGTCATTTATGTCATATCATGTTCATTCTTTGATGATATCTAGTGTGGGCTAGTTGGTCAGTCATTTAATGGTTTGGTTTTATTGTTATCTTATTTATCTCTTTAATTTATTTTTTTTCTACTATAGTTCTCATTGATCTATAGGTTATATTATCCACACTATACCACATGTCTTCCCTCAATGCTAGTCGGTAGACTCTGGCATATAGGTAGGTGCGCTTAAGGATTAGTGGAAAACTGGTACTAAGAACTTTTTTAGCGGAATATAAGTTGGGATAATAAAAATGTTATCAAAGGTTTATTTTACTTCATTTATTTATTTCAAAAATTGTAAACAAGAGACTATAAATATGTCATCACATTATAAATAGCTTGTGTATATGTATGACCAACCCACACATGAGGGAAATACCAAGTTTCCATGGGTGATACTATTGTTCATGCTATTTTTTTGTTATAATTGATCAGTATTTATCCTTGGGTGAATGGTGTACTTCTACTAGTTATTTATTTATAGATTTTATGGATTATAACCTTGTCTTGGATTTTTCATGGAGGTACTGCTACATGAATCATTCTAGGAACCAATAGATTTACATGCCATGTATATTCCATTCCATGTAGACTGAATTGTAGATTTATTAATGAATGATTATTTATATACCCTTCATGGAGATTAATATAAATGATTATCTATATACGATGTTAGGTACATTATTTTCATCCCTAGCTGTATATTCCATGCTTGAATGTTTCTTATTTATGTAGTAAATTTCCTTGATTGTTGCCATGATAACCTATACCTATTGCTTTCAAGGTAATTCCCCTTGTATTCATGATATATGTTTGATTAAATAAAATGCATCGTCAACCTAATTGGTGTTTCCCTGAATAAAATGATGGTGTAATTTTATTTATTTAACTAATTTTTTATTCTCGAGCCATGTACCATTTCTTTCATGAGATTAAACATTCATAGGTGCGAATAAATGGATCTAAAATTTTCAATATATAAGTATCATGGGTCTTTATAAATTTTGAATGGTAACCCTTATAATTGAACCATCGTATATGGGTTTTTTTATATTTTTAGTCTATGAGTGCTAATCTAGTTATAGATATAATATTCCAATTGAAAATTATGAAGCAATTCACCTCAATAATTTTTGAATGGATGTAACACCCCAAGCTTTCACAATACGCTTCTCTTTCAATAATTCAATAGCTTGCATTGTACCCAAGTTTGAGATTCTAACACACTGCGACCAATCAAAGTAGTAGTTATGAATAGTAATACCAAATTTTGAAATTATATAAATTTTATATTTCAAAATGGACTTCATTTTTGTATTCGAGATATCGAAATTATCCTATGTTGAATTTTTTGTAATTTTTTGAGAACATCCAATTTTTTATGAATAGTGAAAAATACTTAAAACAACTTTTTTAATAAAAATAATTTATAGTGATAAATTATACTATTTAGAGGTTTTAAAGTATAATTAGAATATATTTTTACCATTTTATCCAATGGTGGTCATTAGAATTAATTTCACTTTGAAATTGGATATAAAATGTAAAGACCCGTAAAATTCAAGGAAATTTTTTTCTTAATTTTCATTGGAATTTTACAAGAGCGCAGTTTCTGACGGAACCTGATTCCGAGGCCCGGTGTTCCCGGAATCATTTGCCGAAGTTTGGCTCGGGTACGTTCAGTGAACGAACGAGCGGGTTTTTTTAACTTTTGAACCGGTTCTCGGAATCAAATTCCGAGGGCACCGATGGAATCGCAGCGCCGGTATTTTCTTAGAAACGCCTTTTCCAGAGTTGCGTTTGCTCGGGTGTGGTTTTTAATTTTTGAGGTTAAGTTAAAAAATAAAATAAAGTGGTGCGACAACTTTATTTTATTTCACTTAAAGCCACTTAAGCCAAGTTAAGTGGATAAGGTGGAACCCAAAATATCCTACCCACTTGGTAGGATATTTGTGAGGTGGGGCCCGCACGAGCCTCACTGTTTCTTCCCCTCTAAGTAACGCACCCGTGAAAACCTCTTTTAAATAAAGTCAACCGGTGTGTTTCCTTAAATACTAAATGCCCCATTATTTTGGCAGTTAATTCATTACAATTAATTCATCGAATTAATGGTTCGTTTCTTAACTTTGAATTTCAAATTGTTGGCATGGGAATAAAATAATACCAACACTTGTTTTACTTGAGGGTAGATTGTTGAGAGGATTTGGAGAAACTCTAATGCTTGAAGATCATCATCCTCCTTCGCAAAGAACGCTAAGAACGTAAAGAACGCATCGCCGCCGACGAAGAACGCCGACCTCAGACGAAGGGTGACGAAGAGCAAAGAACCCTCAGAGATCGATGACACGATGTCGTGTACCGCGTTGCCAACGATCCTCCTCCCGCGACGCTTCCTCTGCGACTTTCCTTCCCCGCGACAATCATCGATCAACAACCGATTGAGGTAGGGGATTGTGGTTCTTTTAATTCCTTTGTGAATTTTATCCTCGACATGGATTCTTTTGGTGCATCTTAAATCTGTGTGATTTTAAGTCCTCGGAGTTGACTACACAACGTCGTGTACTGTGACGACAGCGACGCCCCTTCCGCGACCCGACAATCCTCTTCTTCCGTGACAATTGAATCCGCGAAGAACTCACGTTCGACGAAAACATTGAGGTAAGGGTTTGATTCATTTAAATATTTGTGATTTATACTCGCGGCGTATGATTAAATACTTGTTGGAAGACTTTTAAAACTGCTAACGCGGTGGGTGCGGACCAACGAACAAGTCCGAACCCACCGCCCTTTTGTTCTTGGTGTGCGGAATGGCGGACGATGATGAAGTAGGCCGCACGGGCGATGTGAGGTCCTCACAGTGAAGGACGGGCCCCAGGAGGGCCATTGGTGAAGACGACATGCAATTCCGACCACCGGAACTCATCTGGTGGTCCGCGGAGCAGCCCACCGGCGCGCCTCGCCGGCACGGCGGCGCCGGCAGCAGGTGGTGACGGCGCCCGGAGCGCCGTCGGGAGGAGCCGCCATGGATGAAGCCGCGGTGGGAGGGCGCGGTCCCGCGACCGCGCGGGACCGGAGGCTACGGGACCCGGCAGCCGGCCGCGTCCGCTGGAAAGGGCAGGGCCACGGCTCCTTCACGCGGGGGCAGCATGCCCCCCGCTTTGCTCGGTCGTAACGGTCGAGCCGACCCGCTGGCCACCCGGCCAGCGCCAGCCGGGTCACGCCCAGGCCGGGCTGGGTCGCGCCGGTCGGGCCGCGTCACACCATCCGGTTCATACCCGGGTCGGGTCGACCCGGTCGGGCTGGCCCAGTGGGGGTTGGGCCGGGTCGGTCTGGGCCCAAACCCCCCGTTTTCGGACCTCTTTCGGTATTTTGCCCATATCTCGGTATACGGACCTCCGATTGATGCACCGTCGGCGCCGATGTGATCCTTGGATCGAGACGGTCGTTTAGGTATATCGCACTCAAGGTTTATTAGTACTTTGTGTTAGGCCCGGTTGGTTCGTACACGAAACCAACTGGGCCCTCGGAGGAAAAACGCTCATAACTTGAGTTCCGGACGTCCGATTGACATGCCGTTGACTTTGATTGATTCCTCTAAGTGAGACGGATCTTTTGGCTTACTCTGCCCGAGGTTTGGATGCAGGTGGAGTACAGTCGTGTTGGTTTTGACATAAAAACCAACCGGGCCCCTGGGACGAAAAAGCTAATAACTCTCAGACCGGGCGTCCGATTAACGCGCCGGCTGTGGCGTTGAGTTCCTGTTGACGATACGGAACTTTTGGATACATCAACTCTGGACTATGTGTTAGTTGATGTATCAGCCTCTCGGCTCGTGGAGCGGACCCTCCCAAACGAGCTTTCTGTGTTCGGGAACCCTAGAGTTGGCTGCGACTGCGACGACGACGACGATTGTACAGAGATCCTCAGTGGATTCGACGGCGACGACTACAACACTCAGCGATCCTATGTGGATCAGTGCTACAGATCTTGTGTCAGTCCGATCCTGTGTGGGTTAGTACTCAGCGGTCCTGTGTGGGCCAGCGCCTACAGATCCTGTGTGGGTCCGATCCTGTGTGGGTCTTTGCGGGGGTTAGTTACCTATCGATCTAGTGTGGGTCAGATCCTTTGTGGGTCATTGCGGGGGTTAGTTACCTATCGATCCTTTGTGGGTCAGATCCGATGTGGGTCATTGCGGGGGTTAGTTACCTATCGATCCTGTGTGGGTCAGATCCTTTGTGGGTCATTGCGGGGGTTAGTACCTTTCGATCCTTTGTGGGTCCGACGGCTTAGATGAATCAGTGGATATATCTGATCACCTCTATCATCTTACGAAGAAGTTTACCTGTGTGAGCTGAATCCTGTTTTTCTTTCCTATGTGGATTGTGTTGTGAAATCCTGTGTGGATTTACGTTTTTATTTCCTGTGTGGACAGGGTTGTACTTGGGCTCAGAAGTTGGAGTGTACTGGAATTGATGACTTAGGTATATGTATGGGCATATACCTAAGCAGTGTCGGATGTTACTTCGTGATTGTATCTTTCCATTGTGTATTATCCTTTGTGGATTCTGGGAGACCTTCGGGGGTCTCGGGGTCCCTACTGAGTAGCTTATACTCACCCCTGCACGGGTTATGCCCGCACTACGTTGTGTTGGTTGCAGACGACGGACAACACTGATCGTGGTTGAGGCTTGCGGAGCAGGATGGTACCGAGAGGTGGACCACTGGGTGGGATGTACTCGGAGCGGACGGCTGGAACCGAGGAGCTGTGGAGGCTATCTGTACCCACCCTTCAGGTGTGAGTTTCAGTGGATGGCTCGACACTGCGGCTTTACTTTTCAGTTTCTATTTTTCCCTTTCCAGTTGTACTTTACTTTCAGTTTGGGTTTGTATACTGGCCCACTTACTTTTCCGCACTTACTGTTGTACTCAGTTTTTACATAGTGTTTACTTCTGCTACTTTCTTTCTCTGTGGTGTTTTTTTACTTTACAAAGGCAATGCCTTCCCTTTTACCGGGATTTATGCCTTGGTGCTAGTCGCCAGCCCCTGGCCTATGGAAGGCAGGCTTGGGGTAGTCACGGCACGAGCCCCGAGGATGGGTCATGACAAATTGGTATCAGAGGAGTTCAGTTCTACCGCAGAACTTGGGACTCTGATCTTTTTCTATGTGAAGCAATAGTGTTAAGTGTATTTGGTGTGGTTATCAGTTCAGAGAGTCCACTGTTGGTGTTGCGGCTGACGTATCCATACACCAGGACCCTGACTTCTGATTTCCTACTTAATGCGTGAAAACATTGTTTGCATGTGTGTTTCAAGTTTTCTTTATTATTACTTTATGTCAGCTCACCAGGTATACTATTTGACTGTGGCGCACCTGTTTCTTTTCAGGATGGCCCCACAATGGCAGCCAGCTAGGGTTCCGAGAGTTGTACGTGACGACAGCCCGCCGAGCAACGAGGCCTCGGTACAGGGCCCTTTGACAGCTGAGGCACCGGCGGTACCTTTACCCGCCGAGCCACTGATGCATCCAGCCCTCGCCGCTGACGATGCACGTCACCTTAGTTCACTGCACGAGTTCCAGTGCCAGCGACCGCCCAGGTTCTGCGGGGAGACGGACCCCCAGGCAGCCGAGGACTGGCTGGAGGCAGTGGTGAGAGTTTTCAGGTTAGTGAGGACACCAGCAGACCTCATGGTGATCCTCGCAGCGAGCCTACTGCACGCGGCAGCGAGCCTATGGTCGAGCTTGATGTTCCAGGTGCATGATGAGGAATCTTTTCTCTGGACGGACTTTTAGATCCTCTTCCGGTCAGAGTTTGTCCCGGCCACCCTCTGTGTGGTGCGCATCCAGGAGCTTCTTCAGCTACGGCAGGGCAGCTTGACGGTTGCCCAGTACTCGCCAAGATTTACCGATCTCTCGCACTACTCGATAGACCTGGTACGGGACCCATTCATCCAGGCATGGACCTTTGAGCAGGGATTGAGGCATGAGATCAGGGCATCGCTGATCTCCCTCAGCATTCCGACTCAGGCATGAGTGCTCTAGTGATCCCTTTTTATCGAGAGCTTCCTTGTTGAGCCTACTTCAGCAGTTAGGCCTACCACAGGGTGACATGTAGCAGAGTCCTCTGCAGTAGGCGGTCAATGGATGACTCATGGGTCTAGGTAGACCAGAACCTCAAGCAGATGACCTCAGGACACTAGCTCAGTTGTGCAGGGCACACAGCGCGGGGCACACAGCGCAGGGCCAGTCTTTCGAGAGGCAGACAGTGCAACACATGCGGCGGGCAGGGCCACATGGCTCGTGACTGCCCGACCTGTCGTGTTGAGGAGCAGCAGATGGTTGAGGTCCCACCCAGGAAGAGGTAGAGGGTCGACAGTGGCGGTCCGCAGGGAGCATGCAGACGAGGCAGAGGAGCTGACCGAGCAGCAGGTGGTGGGAGACGCTTTGAGGCTCTACCACCACCACCACCAGGAGGTCCACCCCGACCACAGGGAGCTGGCGGGCAGAGACAGGCATAGCTCCAGGCAGTGGAGGCCTACGACTACGGTGCACCCGAGATGATTCTAGGTACTATCTGTGTCTATTCCACCCTTGCTGCAGTTCTTATAGACACAGGAGCGAGTCACTCTTTCATAGCCTCTGCCCTTGTTCGTAGCTCGGAGATTCCGACGGAGTCGTTGGCTCGATCCTTATGGCTAGAGACTCATATGGGAGCAGACTCGACGAATACACACTAGTGACAACAGTGCGATCTTACTCTAAGAGGTTAGAGCTTCAGCTGGGATCTTCTTTTAGCGCCGTTGAGGCCATACGATGTCATCTTCAGCATGGATTGGTTATCTACAGTCCATGTTCAGATTGACTGTATTAGGCGCAAGGTGCGATGTGTACGCACCGACGAGAGCAGGTTCACCTTCACCGGCGATAAGGGAGCCTTCGCAGCATAGGATGGACTTCCGCAGAGGAGAGGACAACCCATCACTCATCAGTTGGCTAGCCTCATCCTAGGAGGAGTTGACGTTCGGAGTCCTAGTTTTCCTGCAGTGGTGGATCAGTATGCGTACATTTTTTCCGACGACGTTCCAGGACTACCTCCTCGCAGATAGGGAGACTTTTATATTGATATGTACCCCAGGATAGCCCCGATATCCACCCCAGCATAGCGGATGGCTCACGCCGAGATTTGAGAGCTACGGGTACAGTTGGAGGACTTGCAGGGCAAGGGATTCATCTGACCCAGTGTTTCACCCTGGGCTTCCCCGATATTGTTCGCCAAGAAGGCGGACAGGATCTTGGGACTTTGTGTCGACTATCGTTTCCTAAACCAGGTGACAGTGAGGAACAAGTATCTGCTACCGGGGATTGATGACCTCTTTGATCAGCTCAAGGGAGCACGGTGGTTCTCAAAGATAGACCTTAGGTCAGGCTATCATTAGCTCAGAGTTTGGGACGATGACGTGCAGAAGACGGCCTTCAGATGTCGGTATGGCCACTATGAGTTCTTGGTTATGCCATTCAGCATAAACAATTCTCTAGCGGTGTTCATGGGTCTCATGAATAGGATCTTTCAGCCATACCTCGATCGATTTGTCGTGGTCTTCATCGACGACATTTTGATATACTCGACGACCGAGGAGGAGCATGCCTACCACTTACGGGTTATACTAGACACACTCCGAGAGCACCAGTGTAGAGACTCGAAGCCAGACGTACATGGACATTACATTACATTTGTGGAATACTTAGTACATAACAAAAACACACACACAAGGATCGTAATAGTTTAGTGTCTTTGGAAAATCGGAATATAATCTTCTAATCCTGGTGAAAGATCTTCAACATCTCCCATAAATATCTTCTTCTTTTTTATACCTAAAACCTTTCTTTATATCCTGGGGAAAAGAAAACATAAAAGGGTGAGCTCAAATGCTCAGTAAGGGTAAACAAAAGAAATATCAATCACATCATATACATAACTTTTGGAAATCTTAACCTGTAAAAGAGAGCATAATTTCATAACATGGGATAAATCATAGCAGTGAAATGTAATCACACATAACTTAAAACATTAAACTTTGTGGCATACACACATAATCATAGAGAATCATTTCTTGTTAGTCAAGACTCATTTCCAAGACTATCTTAGTGGACAAAGTCCCTTTCTGAACCGAGTCACCCTCGTTTCAGTCCGTTTCACTGAACCGGTATAACCTATCATTCCAGCCATGTCTATCTCATGAGATATAAAATCTTTACCCAATGCATTGGAGGGAGATATAGGTCCCACCCATCTCATAATGAAACCATTCTTATGTGTGCCACAAAATCATAAATCATACATCATTTCATAACCCATGCAATAAAAATGGGAATCTTAAACATCATGACATCATAAAACAATTCATATAAGATAAAGGAATTCATAAAAATAATTCCATCACAACATAATCAAATAAATGCCATAATAGGGATATAAACAGAACCCAATTTTATCTTAGATGGAAAATAATTTTGATAAAACACTTGAACTCCATTCTTGAGGAAAATATCCTTTCTACTTCAAAAACATTTTCTTTTCTTAACATGTCATAAAATTTTAAACTAAAAGAAGTTTATTAAAAATAAACTTGAAAACTTGTAAAGGAAGATTCTTGGAAATAATTTTTTAAAAATCCATTCATGCCGTATAAGTTAAAAAAACATTCTTCTCGTACTTTTGTTGGAAAAGTCAAAAAAGTACCTCGTACGAAAAACGACAAAAGATCCCTTTCATATCTTTTACTAAAAACTCACAGAAGGGTAAAATAGGATTTAAAAAATTGTAGCCGAATGGAAATAATATTACATATTGAGGAAACATGGATGTGGATGATAAAATACACCCCAGTAAATACCAAAGTATAAACAATCTCGGATAAAAATGAGATTGTGATGTTTCCCTTACCTTAGGTCCGATTTGCTTCGTATGTGTCCAAACCTCATGTATAATGATTTAAATAATGTCATTGACTTATTACAGAATCATATTCATTGTTATGATATCATATATGGTTCACTTATGACTTTATATTACCCGTTCTTTTGTAAATTCCATGTTAAAGAAGCATTTTGGGTAAAATCGTTTCATTTATCGTAGGTGTTTTGACTTGTTGTTCTTGACATTATTATTACTTATATCATGATTTACTTACTTACAGAATATATAATATGATTTATATATCATATATATTCAGTATATATATATATAATAGATAGATAAATGAAATGAAAAACACCGTTCATGGAGACAGTAGTCCGTACGTACGCATGAACACTGTTTTCCTTTCCTTATTGTCTTGAATGGAAGTAAGTAGATGACATACATATATATATATATATATATATATATATATATATATATAAATCCAGTAGCTTTATAATGTCATATATTTCATTATTATTTCTTATATATACTTTATAATCATTCTTAAATGGTTAACATGGAGAATGAATCTCATCGCGTCGTGGAGACGGTAGTCCGTACGTACGCACGAGCGATGATATCATTTCCATAATTATTGAATTGAATTGGAGTGGATTATACAATATATCAGAATCAATATGATGTATTAATAACTATGTATAGTTATTCTTTACACCATAATACCCATCCATGTAAGGTGTTGGTGGAAAAACAGATTACACCCCGGCGTGGAGACGGTATTCCGTACGTACGCACGCGCGATGATTTCGTTTTCCATAGGATGGATAGATGGTGAATTAGGATTGTTTCATACTTATAATAACATATCAGTATATGAGTGATACTGATGTTATTACTTCATAATGAAACAACCTAAGAAGAATAAGTGGAAGAAGAAATAAAGGTGAAACAATTGGTAATGGAAATTACCTTTTCTTTGAAGAGCCTCTTTGAGACATCCTCTTAGGGCACTAAAATTGGTATTTGAGGAATATCAGAACCTCTATGATGTTTCTAGGGAAGTGGAGAAGAGATTTTGGCAGGGTTTGGCCGAGCATGAAGGCTCAAAGTTGTGTGAGGAAGAGAGGGAGGAGGTTCCCTTTTATAAGGGAGGAGAGGGGCACCTTAGGAAATTCTCAAAATATTATTTTATATTAAGGTCAAATTCGGTTTATAATGGTTCCAAAGGGTCTTATTTCGAAGATAAAGTGGGTATGGGTCTAAATCCTCTCATCCAATAGGATTTAGACAAGTTTAGGTTATTATGTTAACCTTATCAATTAGATTTAACTCTATGTTAAATAATTTAACTTTTACCGTGTCTTTTTGTTTTCTTACACTAGATGGTTAATAAACTAACCATAACAAGCCAAACTAACCCCAAGTTGTTTATTATTAATATATATAACCTTATCTAAGTCATTTGGCCTAACCTTAGATTTTTATGAATAAAATAACAATTAATAATATAATATTTGTTTTAAAAACTATTTTATGTCAATTTTGACACTATTTAGTAATTGATTTTTCTGAAAATTATAACAGAATGATTAGTTCGAAAAACGTTAATTTGAACTATAATAACATGTCATATTAACCTAGAAAATTAGTGGAATTCATAAAAAGTCTCAAATTATATTTATTTGGGTATTTATAACATCAATTATGTCAATATTTCATTAATAAGACAATTACTACATCATCTTTATGTCATAATAAATGATAATTATTTAATCCCTAAAAATTATAAATAAATTCCTATGATGTAGATAATTGTATTATATTTCTGGAGACTATTCATGTTCGAAGTTTCATGAAGTTTATCACTAAATTAAAATTATTATACTTATAAGAATTAAGAAAGTGACATGTTGTCACATTCTTTGGTTTTAATAATAATTAAATTATTTTCGTGGACAAAAGTCCATAAAATGAATCTAATACGACCCTTAGGTTATATGGGTCTACTTTTAGCCATCCAATAGGATTTTTCCAAGTGTTAGGGTAATTTTATAATCTTATATTTACCCTTAATTACCCAATTTACCTTTAACTATAGTAAATAAAATTTACCGTAGTTACTATTCACAATGCCCAAAAATAAAAAGTAGCTTATTAACATAATTTAGACCCACTGATTCCAAATATGGAATCCATTTTCCCAAATTCAATACACAAAATTTTCAGAAATTAAATTAAAATTAATCCCGTTGTCGAATAAAAACTGGTTTTTGTTTAAAACATTGCAAAAGATTGAATTGATTTAACCTACGAATTCAAGGTAAAATCAATGCTAATGACATAAATTATATTAAATGGTAAAAATATATTCTATTTATACTTTAAAACCATTCAATATTATAATTTAACCACATAATATATTACGATGAAAAAAGTTGTTTTTAATTAAAATATAGCGTGTTTTTACAATTCATTAAAATATGAAAGTTACCAGAATAATATGAAATTTTTATCCAAAGTAAATTTTTATTTCTTGATTCCAAAGAAGAATTTTATTTTGTAAAATTGAACTTATAAACATGTCAAAAACTAGATTTAAAGTGGGTGCGCCATCAAAAGGCGGCAAAACTGCATTTTTTGAAAAATACTTATTTTACCCGAAAAATTTATTTTGTTCTTATATCATGTTCTAGAAAATGTGTAAGATGAATAATAATGTTATAAAATTCAAAATTTAGTTAATACTATTCATAACGGCTAGTTTATGACAATATTATAATAATATTTCGTTGTTTATTAAAACCCGATATTGTGTACAACACATGCTATCGAGGAAGGTTGTGATTGCGTGTAATGCAAGCCAAGTCAGGGTTGCGTGTTGTGAAAGAATCCTTCATTGTTTCGTATAACAGAATCCAACCATATTTCATTTATACATTGAATATATATATATATATATATATATACTCAATGTTGCGTAGAATTACTATTATCAAAATTGTGTGTAACACGATTCAAGAATAGTGTTGCGTATACTGCATGCTAATACGGTGTTGCGTATAGCGCAAGGTAATCTTGGTGTAGAATACAATACAAGACATTAATGAAATTAAAAGAATATTTTTCATAAAATCTAGGGGTGTTACATTCTACCACCCTTAAAATGAATTTCTCCCTTGAAATTCGTCGGGGTTATAAATGGTTTACTATTTGAAAGTTTCTTTAATCGAAACTCACATCGTAAAAAGGAATACCAAAACCAATATTTAAAAATGAAAGTATGAAATGTAACGGTTACCCAAATAAACTAATCACTGGGTTTCCACATAGGTGAAAATATGGATATGGAAGAAAAATCTAACCATCATTTTCTGATGGAGAGTGGTAGAGAACATGGCTATGGAAAATCCAACAATCACAAATCCATAAATTTGTGACGATATAAGGTACCATCTGATTAATCAGATATAAGAGCACTAGGACAACATTTTTGGTTTTCAAGATCGTTTCCCTAAAGTTGAAGAATTTTAATACTTACTTTATTTTGGTACAATCTCACTGTTGTTTGTGCCTTGAACAATTTCCAGTTCATCTCTTAAATAAATGAAGTTGAATTTGTTATTCGTGAAGTGTTAGCAGATCATGTGATAGAATGACGGGTCATTCCATCTATCTCAAACAAAAGGTTAGCAAAAGTTATTAAATATACATAAGTCATTCTATAGTGAGATTAATCATACATGGTTCCTAAAATGGACTTATACTTCATATATCATACTGCTTAATATAATAGAACTAGTTTCTACTAAACAGGGACTTCCTGTAGGCCAGTGGTAGACGATAATGGCTAGTCGCACTTCGGTTGTGGGTTCGATTCCCACGGCCTTGTCCGAAGCGATGGGCTGTCGCCCGTCCTACAGGTTGTCTTTTTTTCTAAAACTATATTACTATAACATCCCCTAAATAATATCGAAAAAACTTCTATCCTTAAACAATACTAACTTATGTCCAACATAATTCATTCCAATCTTTAGGCTTATCCATAATACTGTAGTCCACTCTCATAATATATTGAAAACGATTACCAGAGATTTAATACCATCGTTGATCCCCATATATCATAAGATATGTCTTGTTGGTCACATTCCAAACATTCAAAGGCCTTAATCAAGTATTTTCTTGAATACCCATTGAACCTTAGTGAAAACATGAATGCAGTTAAAAGTTAACACCTTCCACATACCAAAATCCTCAAAATTCTATATACTCAAACCATGATATCACTTAGTCCTTATATCAATCATGAGCTCATGAATACAATCAAACATCTCATTATCTTCTTATCCCTTCATTATGCTCATATCATCTATTTACCAAAAAATGTCTCAATCACTTTTAATGGTTACCGGTACCATAAAATTATTGAAAACCACAATAGACCAAAACATAAATATTCCAATATTCCACAATACTATATACAACATTATTTTGGAATCCCATTACATAAACACTTAATCATTCCACCACATCGTTTTCATATTCAACATCGCCAATAGTGATCGCATGTGACTTCCCTTTGTCCTTTGCCAAAAGTGGTTGCTCATGTTGATCATCACTAACCCTTGGATTAGGGAATTTATTGGCATAATGTCCCATCTCCTTGCACTTGAAACATTGAAGTGTTGGTGGTGCGTTCTCTGCAGTCTTTTCTTTATTCACATCATTATAAACCCTTTTCCCATTACTTCGACACTTAGCTGCTCGATGAGCTTCTTTTCCACACTTAAAACATTTTCTAGTCCCTTTAAGACAATCTCCACCATGCTTCTTTCCACACTTTGTGCATAAGGAAACATTCATCTTCTTTTCACCATTATTCTGAGATTTCTCCTTGAACTCCATCTTTCGTTTCTTGTCAAAACCATGAGATGGATATGTAACACCAACTTCTATTTCTACCTTGATAGCACAACGCACAATTTCTTCATAGCTACTGAAGTCTCTTATAGCTAATGCCCTTCGAAGACTTGGTTTTAAGCCACTGAAAAATCGATCAACTATACTTTCAGGTTGGATGTTAATGCCAGATGCATACCTTGCAAGTCTTGTAAAATTTGCTTCGTATATACCAACAGATTCATCATCCTTCTTCTTCAGCTCAAGAAACTCCTTTTCTATCTTTGTTCGAAGAATACGAGGGAAGTACTTACTGAAAAACAAGTTCTTGAACTCGTCCCATTCCATGGACTCAATTTCATCTATTGGCCTCGTATTCTTGATAAGATTTCACCATTGATCAGCTTCACCGTCCAAACGATATACAGCTAAGATGACTTTATCATGTTCAGAACATTGAAGAACTGAAAATATCTTTTCAGTGGTACTGATCCATTGTTCAGCAACAAGTGGATCAGAAGTCCCACTGAAAGAAGGTGGATGTTGCCTCATGAAGGACTCAATAGAATATTGTTCCCTTCTCTGCTCATTTGGAAGTCCATAATGATTCATAGCTTGTGTAAGTATAGAAATAAGATTTTGCACTCCATCTCCCATAACATTTGTCTGTTCAGGAGGACAATCATTGCATTGCCCATTGCATTGATCAACACGGTTCCTTCGGGTTCCAGCCATCGTCTAAAACCCAAAAAGAATAGTGTGAGAGGCAAAAATCGTGCTAGGGAAAACAACATTATAAAGGGGGAGTATCCTCAATATCTAACTTCTTAGGTTAAATTCTAAGATCGTTACCGTAGTTATAGGACTGTATCCTATACGTATACTTATCCTTAGGGACATCCCTAGACAAACCTTATAAATATCACTAGGGATCTCACTAAAGTTCTCGCATCCTAGTTTCCAAAGGTTGACTAAACCTTTTCTCTGATACCAACTGTAGAGACCCAAAGCCAGACATACATGGACATTACATTACATTTGCGAAATACTTAGTACATAACAAAAACACACACACAAGGATCGTAAAAGTTTAGTGTCTTTGGAAACTCGGAATATAATCTTCTAATCCTGGTGAAAGATCTTCAACATCTTCCATAAAGATCTTCTTTTTTTATACCTAAAACCTTTCTTTATATCCTGGGGAAAAGAAAACATAAAATGGTGAGCTCAAATGCTCAGTAAGGGTAAACAAAAGAAATATCAATCACATCATATACATAACTTTTGGAAATCTTAACCTGTAAAAGAGAGCATAATTTCATAACATGGGATAAATCATAGCAGTGAAATGTAATCACACATAACTTAAAACATTAGACTTTGTGGCATACACACATAATCATAGAGAATCATTTCTTGTTAGTCAAGACTCATTTCCAAGACTATCTTAGTGGACAAAGTCCCTTTCTGAACGGAGTCACCCTCGTTTCAGTCCTGTTTCACTGAACCGGTATAACCTACCATTCCAGCCATGTCTATCTCATGAGATATAAAATCTTTACCCAATGCATTGGAGGGAGATATAGGTCCCACCCATCTCATAATGATACCATTCTTATGTGTGCCATAAAATCATAAATCATACATCATTTCATAACCCATGCAATAAAAATGGGAATCATAAACATCATGACTTCATAAAACAATTCATATAAGATATAAGAATTCATAAAAATAATTCCATCACAACATAATCAAATCAATCCCATAATAGGGATATAAACAGAACCCTATTTTATCTTAGATGGAAAATAATTTTGATAAAACACTTGAACTCCATTCTTGAGGAAAATATCCTTTCTACTTCGAAAACATTTTCTTTTCTTAACATGTCATACAATTTTAAACTAAAAGAAGTTTATTAAAAATAAACTTGAAAACTTGTAAAGGAATATTCTTGGAAATAATGTTTTAAAAATCCATTCGTGCTGTATAAGTTAAAAAACATTCTTCTCGTACTTTTGTCGGAAAAGTCAAAAAAGTACCTCGTACGAAAAACGACAAAAGATTCCTTTCATATCTTTTACTAAAAACTCACCGAAGGGTAAAATAGGATTTAAACAAATGTAGGCAAATGGAAATAATATTACATATTGAGGAAACATGGATGTGGTGATAAAATATACCCCAGTAAATACCAAAGTATAAACAATCTCGGATAAAAATGAGATTGTGATGTTTCTCTTACCTTAGGTCTGATTTGCTTCGTATGTGTCCGAACCTCCTGTATAATGATTTAAATAATGTCATTGACTTATTACAGAATCATATTCATTGTTATGATATCATATATGGTTCACTTATGAGTTTATATTACCCGTTCTTTTGTAAATTCCATGTTAAAGAAGTGTTTTGGGTAAAATCGTTTCATTTATCGTAGGTGTTTTGACTTGTTGTTCTTGACATTATTATTACTTATATCATGATTTACTTACTTCTAGAATATAAAATATGATTTATATATCATATATATTCAGTATATATATATATAATAGATAGATAAATGAAATGAAAAACACCGTTCATGGAGACGGTAGTCCGTACGTACGCATGAACACTGTTTTCCTTTCCTTATTGTCTTGAATGGAAGTAAGTAGATGACATACATATATATATATATACATAAATCCAGTAGCTTTATAATGTCATATATTTCATTATTATTTCTTATATATACTTTATAATAATTCTTAAATGGTTAACATGGAGAATGAATCTCATCGTGTCGTGGAGACGGTAGTCCGTACGTACGCACGAGCGATGATATCATTTCCATAATTATTGAATTGAATTAGAGTGGATTATACAATATATCAGAATCAATATGTTGTTTTAATAACTATGTATAGTTATTCTTTACACCATAATACCCATCCATGTAAGGTGTTGGTGGAAAAACATATTACACCCCGGCGTGGAGACGGTATTCCGTACGTACGCACACACGGTGATTTCGTTTTCCGTAGGATGGATAGATGGTTAATTAGGATTGTTTCATACTTATAATAACATATCAGTATATGAGTGATACTGATGTTATTACTTCATAATGAAACAACCTAAGAAGAAGAAGTGGAAGAAGAAATAAAGGTGAAAGAATTGGTAACGGAAATTACCTCTTCTTTGAAGCGCCTCTTTGAGACCTCCTCTTAGGGCACTAAAATTGGTCTTTGAGGAAGACCAGAACATATAGGATGTTTCTAGGGAAGTGGAGAAGAGATTTTGGCAGGGGTTGGCCGAGCATGAAGGCGCAAAGTTGTGTGAGGAAGAGAGGGAGGAGGTTCCCTTTTATAAGGGAGGAGAGGGGCACCTTAGGAAAATCTCAACATATTATTTTATATTAAGGTCAAATTCGGTTTATAATGGTTCCAAAGGGTATTATTTCGAAGCTAAACTGGGTATGGGTCTAAATCCTCTCATCCAATAGGATTTAGACAAGTTTAGGTTATTATTGTAACCATATCAATTAGATTTAACTCTATGTTAAATAATTTAACTTTTACCGTGTCTTTTTGTTTTCTTACACTAGATGGTTAATAAACTTACCATAACAAGACAAACTAACCCTAAGTTGTTTATTATTAATATATATAACCTTATCTAAGTCATTTGGCCGAACCTTATATTTTTAGGAATAAAATAACAATTAATAATATAATATTTGTTTTAAAAACTATTTTATGTCAATTTTGACACTATTTAGTAATTGATTTTTCTGAAAATTATAACAGAATGATTAGTTCGAAAAAAGTTAATTTAAACTATAATAACATGTCATATTAACCTATAAAATTAGTGTAATTCATAAAAAGTCTCAAATTATATTTATTTGGGTATTTATAACATCAATTATGTCAATATTTCATTAATAAGACAATTACTGCATCATCTTTATGTCATAATAAATGATAATTATTTAATCCCTAAAAATTCTAAATAAATTACTATGATGTAGATAATTGTATTAGATTTCTGTAGACGATTCATGTTCGAAGTTTCATGAATTTTATCACTAAATTAAAATTATTATACTTATAAGAATTAAGAAAGTGACATGTTGTCACATTCTTTGGTTTTAATAATAATTAAATTATTTTCATGGAAAAAAGTCCATAAAATAAATCTAATCTGACCCTTAGGTTATATTGGTCTACTTTTATCCATCCAATAGGATTTTTCCAAGTGTTGGGGTAATTTTATAATCTTATATTTACCCTTAATTACCCGATTTACCTTTAATTATAGTAAATAAAATTTACCGTAGTTACTATTCACAATGCCCAAAAATAAAAAGTATCTTATTAACATAATTTGGACCCACTGATTCCAAATATGGAATCCATTTTTCCAAATTCAATACACAAAAGTTTCAGAAATTAAATTAAAATTAATCCCGTTGTCGAATAAAAACGGGTTTTTATTTAAAACATTGAAAAAGATTGAATTGATTTAACCTACGAATTCAAGGTAAAATCAATGCTAATGACATACATTATATTAAATGGTAAAAATATATTCTATTTATACTTTAAAACCATTCAATATTATAATTTAACCACATAAGATATTACGATGAAAAAAGTTGTTTTTAATTAAAATATAGCGTGTTTTTACTATTCATTAAAATGTGAAAGTTACCAGAATAATATGAAAAATTTATCCAAAGTAAATTTTTATTTCTTGATTCCAAATAAGAATTTTATTTTGTAAAATTGAACTTATAAACATGTCAAAAACTAGATTTAAATTGGGTACGCCATCAAAAGGCGGCAAAACTGCATTTTTTGAAAAATACTTATTTTACCCGAAAAATTTATTTTGTTCTTATATCATGTTCTAGAAAATGTGTAAGATGAATAATAATGTTATAAAATTCAAAATTTAGTTAATAATATTCATAGCGGCTAGTTCATGACAATATTATAATAATATTTCGTTGTTTATTAAAACCCGGTATTGCGTACAACACATGCTATCGAGGAAGGTTACGATTGCGTGTAATGCAAGCCAAGTCAGGGTTGCGTGTTGTGAAAGAATCCTTCATTGTTTCGTATAACAGAATCCAACCATATTTCATTTATACATTGAATATATATATATATACTCAATGTTGCGTAGAATAACTATTATCAAAATTGTGTGTAACACGATTCAAGAATAGTGTTGCGTATACTGCATGCTAATACGGTGTTGCGTATAGCGCAAGGTAATATTGGTGTAGAATACAACACAAGACATTAATGAAATTAAAAGAATATTTTTCATAAAATCTAGGGGTGTTACAACCAGCGTTATGGTAAGCTCTCGAAGTGTCAGTTCTGGATATGTGAGGTCCACTTCTCGGGACACGTCATCTCTGAGACGGGAGTTGCGGTGGATCCTGCGAATATCGAGGCAGTGCTAGCTTGGGAGCCACCCAGGAGCGTGAGGAAGGTGCAGAGTTTCTTGGGACTAGCTGGATACTATCGGAGATTTGTTCCAAACTTCTCCAGAGTTACGGAACCAATTTCATCTCTTACGAAGAAAGGGAAACCCTTTGTGTGGTCAGACATATGTCAGCAGAGCGTCCAGGAGCTGAGACAGAGATTGACCAGTGCCCTTATCTTGAGGTTATCGGAGGAGGGAGTAGGGTACATAGTCTACTGCGATACATCAGGGACCGGACTCGAATGTGTCCTATGTAGGAGCGGGCATTGATCGCCTGTGGATCACGCCATTTGAGGCCGCATGAGTAAACTACGATACCCATGACCTGGAGTTAGCAGCAGTGGTCTTCGCTCTGAAGACATGGCAGCACTACCTAATGGGTGAGCGCTTTACAGTCTTTTCTGACCATTAGAGTCTCAGGTACATCTTCTCTCAGAAGGACCTGAACCTGAGACAGCGGCGATGGCTCAAGTTCCTCCAGGACTATGACTTTGAGATAGTCTATACTCCTTGGAAGGGGAACGTGGTAGTCGATGCTATCAGTAGGAGGACGGGCATTCATCTACTTGAGGAGGCGACAGAGCAACTAGCCACTTTGCAGATATCCTTCGTGGATAGAGATGGAGAAGCCTTCCTTCAGTCTCTCACAATCACCCCTCTACTACTACAGAGGGTCAGAGAGGCACAACATGGGGACACCGACTATGAGATGCGGCGTGCGCTGATATCCTCAGGACAGGCACCTGATGGATTCTCCGTAGGAGGAGAGCACGACGTCCTTTTCAGAGGACGTACCTTGGTACCAGTTTTTTTATGGGAGGAGGTGCTAAAATATTTCCACACTTCTCCCTTGGAGGTACATCCTGGAGTGGTGAAGATCTACCAGGATCTTAGACGACAGCACTGGTGGCCGGGCATGAAGAGGGCTGTGGCAGAGTTTGTTTCTCGATGCCTCACCTGCCAGTAGGTGAAGGCAGAGCATCAGGTACCAGCAGGCTTGGTACAGCCCTTGGAGGTCCCGGAGTGGAAGTGGGACGGCATATCTATGGACTTCGTGACTCGACTTCCACGCACTTCCAGAGGTCACAACTCCATTTGGGTGATTGTCGACCGACTCACCAAGTCGGATCACTTCTTACCCATCAGGGAGCAGGGCTCAGTGGAGAGCTTGGGACGTCTCTACGTTCTAGAGATTGTATAGCTTCACGGTGTACCATCATCTATCGTCTTCGATCGAGATGCTCTCTTTACCTTTCGGCTTTGGAAGGGGTTGCAAGAGGCGTTCGGGACGCAGCTACATCTGAGCACCACCTTTCACCCTCAGACAGATGGTCAGACGGAGAGGACCATACAAACTCTCGAGGACATGCTCCACACTTGTGTCCTCAACTTTGGTCACAGTTGGGAGGACCACCTACCCTTGGTGGAGTTTGCGTACAACAACAGCTACCACTCCACCGTCGGGATGGCACCATACGAGGCGTTGTACGGCCGACCTTGCAGATCTCATTTGTGCTGGACAGACCCTGGGGAGTCAGCACTTGTGGGACCGGAGATGGTCTAGGCCGTGACAGAGAAGGTCCAAATCATCCAGGAGTAGATGAGGACAGCTCAGAGCCGGCATAAGTCTTATGCTGACAGGATGCGTAGGCCACTGGAGTTCAAGGATGGCGACCACATCTTCTTGCTTGTCTCACCTCAACGTGGATTACAGAGATTTGGTCAAGGTGGAAATTTGTCTTCATGCTTCATCGGACCATTCCAGGTCCACAATAGGATTGGTGAGGTGGCTTATCGCCTGGCTCTACCACCTCAGTTGCACCGGGTTCACGGCGTCTTCCACGTATCTCAGCTAAGGAGATACGTGCACGACCCGACGCATATCATTGACCATGGGGAGCTGGACGTTGATGATGGGACGACCTTTGTGGAGGTCCCAGTGGAGATCGATGATCGACAGGAGTGGGTCCTATGTGGATGGTCTATTCCTCTAGTGCGCATCAGATGGTAACATGGGAACCTCTAGGAGAGCACTTGGGAGCGGGAGGCTCAGATGCGTGCTCAGTACCCACATTTGTTTCCCTAGTTTATGATGTATCTTTACGGGGACGTAAATCCCTGAGGTGGGAGTGATGTAAAGACCCGTAAAATTCAAGGAATTTTTTTTTAATTTTCTTTGGAATTTTACAAGAGCGCAGTTTCTGACGGCACCTGATTCCAAGGCCCGGTGTGCCCGGAATCATTTGCTGAAGTTTGGCTCGGGTATGTTCAGTGAACGAACGAGCAGGTTTTCCTAACTTTTGAACCGGTGCTCGGAATCGAATTCTGAGGGCACTGATGGAATCGCAGCGCCGGTATTTTCTTAGAAACACCTTTTCCGGAGTTGCGTTTTCTCGGGTGTGGTTTTTAATTTTTGGGGTTCAGTTAAGAAATAAAATAAAGTGGTGCGACAACTTTATTTTATTTCACTTAAAGCCACTTAAGCCAAGTTAAGCAGATAGGGTGGAACCCAAAATATTCTACCCACTTGGTAGGATATTTGTGAGGTGGGGCCCGCACGAGCCCCGCCGTTTCTTCCCCTCTAAGTAATGCACCCGCGAAAACCTATTTTAAATAAAGTCAACCGGTGTGTTTCCTTAAATACTAAACACCCCATTATTTTGGCAGTTAAGTCGTTACAATTAATTCATCGAATTAATTGTTCGTTTCTTAACATTGAATTTCAAATTTTTGGCATGGGAATAAAATAATACCAACACTTGTTTTACTTGAGGGTAGCTTGTTGAGAGGATTTGGAGAAACTCTAAAGCTTGAAGATCTTCATCCTCCTTCGTGAAGAACGCGAAGAACGCATCGTCGCCGACAAAGAACACCGGCCTCCGACGAAGGGCGACGAAGAGTGCCGAACCCTCAGAGATTGACGATGCGATGTCGTGTACTGCGACGCCGACAATCCTCCTTCCGCGACGCTTCTTCCGTGAATTTCCTTCCCCGCGACAATCTTCGATCAACAACGGATTGAGGTAGGGGATTGCGGTTCTTTTAATTCCTTTGTGAATTTTATCCTTGACATGGATTCTTTTGGTGCATCTTAAATCTGTGTGATTTTAAATCCTCTGTGTTGACTACGCGACGCTGTGTACCGTGACGACAGCGACACCCCTTCTGCGACGCGACGATCCTCTTCTTCCACGACTGTTGAATCCGCGACGAACTCACGTTCGACGACAACGTTGAGGTAGGGGTTTTATTCATTTAAATCTTTGTTATTTATACCTGCGGTGTATGATTAAATACTTGTTGGAAGACTTTTAAAACCACTAACGCGGTGGGTGCGGACCAATGAACAAGTCCGAACCCACCGCCCTTTCGTTCTTGGTGTGCGGAACGGCGGACGACGTTGAAGTAGGCTGCACGGGTGATATGAGGTCCTCGCAGTGAAGGAAGGGCCTCGGGAGGGCCATTGGCGAAGACGACATGCAATTCTGACCATCGGAACTCGTCCGGTGGTCCGCGGAGCAGCCCGCCGGCGACAGGTGGTGGCGGCGCCCGGAGCACCGCCTGGAGGAGCCGTAGCGGCTGAAGCCGCGGTGGCAGGGCGTTGTCCCGCGACCACGCGGGACCGGAGGCGGCGGGACACGGTAGCCGGCCGCATCTGCTGGCAAGGTCGGCCCTACGCGGGGCCGCGGCTCCTTCACGCGGGGGCAGCACACCCCCCGCTTCGCTCGGCCGTAACAATCGCGCCGACCCGCTGGCCACCCGGCCAGCGCCAGCCGGGTCGCGCCCAGTCCGGGTCGTGCCGCGCCGGCCGGGCCGGGTCGCGCCATCCGGGTCGGACCCGGACCCGGTTCGGGCCGACCCAGGGGGGTTGGGCCGGGTCGGTTCGGGCCCAGGCCCCCCGTTTTCGGACCTCTTTCGGTCTTTTGCCCATATCTTTGGCTAAGGACCTCCGATTGACACACCGTTAGCACCGATGCGATCCTTGGATCGAGGCGGTCGTTTTGGTATATCGCACTCAAGGTTTCAGAGTACTTTGGGTTCAGCCGGGTTGGTACATACATGAAACCAACTGGGCCCTTGGAGCGGAAACGCTCATAACTTGAGCTCCGGACGTCTGATTGACCTGTCGTCGACTTTGATGGATTCCTCTAAGTGAGACGGATCTTTTGGCTTACTCCACCCGAGGTTTGGACGCAGGTGGAGTACGGTCGGGTTGGTTTTGACTTAAAAACCAACCGGGCCCCTAGGACGAAAAATAGAATAACTCTCAGACCGGGCGTCCGATTGACGCGTCGTCTGTGGCATTGAGTTCCTGTTGACAATACAAAACTTTTGGATACATCAACTCTGGACTATGTCTCAGTTGATGTATCAGCCTCTCGGATCGTAGAGCGGACCCTCCCGAACAAGCTTGCTATGTGCGGCAACCCTAGAGCTGGCTGCGACTACGACGATGACTGTACAGAGATCCTCAGTGGATTCGACGGTGATCACTACAACACTCAGCGATCCTACGTGGATCAGTGCTACAGATCATGTGTGGGTCTGATCCTGTGTGGGTCAGCGCTCAGGAGTCCAGTGTGGGCCAGCGCCTACAAATCCAGTGTGGGTCCGATCATGTGTGGGTCTTTGCGGGGGTTAGTTACCTATCGATCCTGTGTGGGTGAGATCCTTTCTGGGTCATTGCAGGGGTTAGTTACCTATCAATCTTTTGTGGGTCAGATCCTTTGTGGGTCATTACGGGGGTTAGTTACCTATCGATCCTGTGTGGGTATGATTCTTTGTGGGTCATTGCAGGGGTTAGTACCTTTCGATCCTTTGTGGGTCCGATGGCTTAGATGAATCAGTGGATATATCTGATCATCTCTATCGTCTTACGAAGAACATTACCTGTGTGAGTTGAATCATGTTTTGCCTTCCTATGTGGATTGTGTTATGCTATCCTGTGTGGATTTATGTTTTTCTTTCCTATGTAGACTGGGATGTACTTGGGCTCGAAATTTGGAGCGTACTGGAATTGATGACTTAGGTATATGTAAGGGCATATACCAAAGCAGTGTCGGATGTTACTTCGTGATTGTATATTTCCTTTGTGGATTATCCTTTTTGGATTCTGGGAGACCTTTGGGGGTCTCGGGGTCCCTACTGAATAGCTTATACTCACCCCTGCACGGGCTATGCCCGCACTACGTTGTGTTGGTTGCAGACGACGGACAACGCTGATCGTGGTTGAGGCTTGCGGAGCAGGACGGTACCTGGAGGTGGACCATTGGGCGGGACGTACTCGGAGCGGACGGCTGGACCCGAGGAGCTGTGGAGGCTATCTGTACCCACCCTTCAGGTGGGAGTTCCAGTGGACGGCTTGACGCTGCAGCTTTACTTTTTAGTTTCTGTTTTTCCTTTTCCAGTTGTACTTTAATTTCAGTTTGGGTTTGTATACTGGCCCACTTACTTTTCTGCACTTACTGTTGTACTCAGTTTTTACTTAGTGTTTACTTCTACTACTTTCTTGCTCTTTGGTGTTTGTTTACTTTACAAAGGAAATGCCTTCCCTTTTACCGGGATTTACACCTTGGTGCTAGTCGCCAGCCCCTGGCCTATGGAAGTCGGGCTTAGGGTAGTCACAGCACGGGCCCCGAGGATGGGTCGTGACATAAACAATTGTCAATCTTTTGATATATATTGTTTCTTAAAAACACGCTATTTGTTGTGACAGTGGGAATTAATTATAAAATTAATTAGTTCAACTTATATGTATGGAATTTTTTAAAATAGACATCATTTTTGAATTCGGAATATCAATTATAGCTTAGGGTGAAATTTTGGCATTGTTCTGAAAAACTTCAATTTTTGATGAATAGTGAAACCGCTAAGTGGTAGTTAAAAAACTGATTTTTCTTTTAAATGAAACATTACCACATCTGTGATTTGATTTTCAAAAATCTGACATACATGGTTGTCATTAGGAAGTAAAATGTGGTTCAATGGGATTAAAATTATTTTTTGGTGAATAGTAACTTTTAAGTTTAATTAATCGCGATTAAAGGTAATTAGTGAAATTTAAGGTAAAAATGGTATTATAAAAATATGAAAATACCCTTACACTTGTCCTACACCTATTGGATGAGTCATGACCGACCCATCCAATCCATGGGTCTACTTGGGGACCCCATGGAGCCACTTTGGTAGGAAAATTACATTAAAAACTTTTTATTTAATGTTGAAATAAAAATTTCACAAACATGAGTTGTTTTACTAAAACAATTTTTAAATGGGGTTATACAAGTCATATTTTTTACTATAAATATTCATTATAAATATAAAAAGATTTCCTAAATAATGATTGTTTTTTTATAATTTTTAGACATTAAATAAATTAGATTATTTATGACACCATGATGATGCAGTGATTACCTCATTAATTAACGATTTAAATAAAATAAAAAGATAGTGTAAAATATAAGACTTAAACTTTTCAAAAAACTATTGGATGAGTATATTTAGAACCCTTATCACCTTATACTTTAAATATATAAGTGTGGGACCTTTAAAATCCGAAAATCATTATATAATAATGTAACATTTCATGACATTCCAAGAGTGCCCCTCCTCTCCTCTTATAAAAGGCCCCCACCACTACCACCTTACTCACACCTTCAAAGCCTTTTGGCTCGGCCAACCTCTAACCAAATACTCTCTCAACTTCCCTATCTTACTCCTAGAATCCTCACTTTGGGCATAATTCTTCCCAAGGAAGCATTTGGGTCAAATCAAAAAAGAGTTACCCGATTTTAAGGTAATGTCTTCTCTTATGTTATTTTGTTTTATTTTGCTTCTACAACCCCTTAAACTCTTTTTATTCCTTTATTTTGTAACAACAACAGTATCTTCAATATACTAGGATGTTGTTATAATAAGTATTATAGCTACACTTACACACACCTACATCTAATGGTTAAAGAACAAACAGTTTCTGTGGATAGCGAATTTCTGCCTCACGAAACGATGATTGTTCAACACTCATATAACACCTTAAAAGGTGGCCATTAAGATGTCACTGTATTTATATATGATATATAATATGTTTATGTTATTCTTAAGCTTCTGTATTTTTCATTTATGGTATACCTTTATGATTTCCATTATGGGTAAACGCGATATTTTCATTTTAGGAAGTGCGGACTACAGCCCCCTCAAAGTGATTTGAATCGTTAATGCCATATGTGGGATGTATAAAGAATGGAGTAAATGGTATTATAAATTATATTATACTGTAATTATATTATACCATTATATAATTATTACTTAATTCCATTAAATATGAAATATAAATGAAAGTAGCGCTCATGCGTACGTACGGCTTACCGTCTCCATGAACGGTGCATTTCATTTATTACCTCTAAATGTTATGTAATATTATAATTGAATGTATATAGTGGATATATATGATTTATATGATATCTACATCATGAATATAATTATGTATATAATGGATATTTTACCACATGAACAACTTGTAATTTTAAGAAGTTTATTTTTGACTCAAGTACCAAAGATCGACAAAACGACCGTTATTAACATAAATAATTAAATAATGTTAAAAACATTGTAATAAGTGATATAAAAGGAATAATAAACTTGAAAACGGTTCTTAAGAAATTATAAATTAACTCTAGTTTATTATTCATGAGGTTAAAGAACGGTCGAGTCAAGTCGGACACGAGGTAAGGGAACTTCTTAACCCAATTTCCATTCTTTGGGTTAATCTCCTACTTTCAAATTATGTAATGATATTATTATATCCTATCTTATATTTGTAATTTCATTATGTTTACTTATAGTTAATACACATAATAGAACTATTTTATTTAAAAAATGATCTTTGTAAGGTACTTTGTCTCAATCTCCATTCATTGAGGCATATTTTGTTTTATACACAAATTTCTTTTATACGGTGTATAAACCCTTTGACTTTTTCATTTATTCAAAAGGAATCTTTTTATATGAAGAGTTTTACTAAACAACAAAAAAGGAATGTTTTTCTTGTTGTACGTGTGCGGCGAAAATGACTTCTCCGCCGCCGTGACCATTATTTGAATTTTGGCTTCCTCTACAAGCCATAACCTTTTTTTAATGAAAAATAATTAAAAAGTTTTAATTTTATTTTATTTTGGTATTGAAAATGGTTTTGAAAATGTTTTTATTATACCAATGTGTTGTATCGATATCTTGTGATTGAAATGTGGAAATGTTATGTTTCCTTTATGCATATTTTATGTGATACGATTATGTTATGGTTTATGATATGTTTAAACCTGTTCATATGAGGAATGCATTGGACTTAATAAGTGACAGGTGGAGCCCGCTATAGATCCTCGATGCATCAAGAGGTCTCATGAGACAAACCAGTGTCTTGGCACGAGGCCTTGAAAAAATCTTATTTGTAGTCTTGGCACGAGGCCTTGGCTACGTGGTTATGATAGTCTGGCATTATGCATTCCATCATTATGAAAGTGGTTATTGATATTGCATGTGATTATTCGACCAGTAGAATATCCATGTGAATAAGTAAATGGAATTATTTCATTTTACTTTTGCCATATTATGATAAAGTTCATGTTTAAAAGGATTTTGTTTTAGTTATGCATTGCCTTAAATGTTTATGTTTATTTATGAAAGCTTTCGCTATATTGTTATCCTTACTGAGCATCTGATCTCACCACTTTAAATGTTTTATTTTTCCCAGGATGTGAAGAAATATTTTATGACTAACCTACAGGGATTTTCTGAAGGGGATATGAGTGTAGAAAATGGAGACTATGTTATTGTAGTTTTTCACTTTATGATGTAATGTAACATTTATGAATGTATCTAGTGTTTCCAAGGCTACTAAACTAATTGGTCTTTTGAGACTTGATCTTTTGTGGTCATGCCAATGTTACGAAGTAATGCACCGACTCTAGGTAGCTAGGGTCGGGGCGTTACAGTTGGTATCAGAGGCAGTTTAGTACTAACCTTGGAAGCTAGATTTAGATAAACTCTGATTAGAGCGCATAGCCATAATATAGACTTTGAGGATTAGTATAGATGAACTTCCTAGAATTTTGGTATTATAGAGATTTTGTGAGTTTTCTGAGCAATACATCCCTGTCTGGATACGAGCAGGTAGGGGCGGCTCTAGCACAGATGTACCTAGGGGTAAAACCCGAAAAAACACCGCTTTGAGCTAGACTCGAACGGGAACTGGTGCACGACAATGGGCCTTGCTGCACTCTTGGTTACGACACTCCCGGGGGATATGCTTAGGATAATTCTCATTTTCTTTACAAACCACTATGAAGAGTTATGAGTTTATACGTCCTTAAAGAAAACATTTTTATGATTATCGATTATATCCATAAATAGTTCAATTTATGTTAAGTATTTTACAAGTATGGAATTATGTATTTTGATTCATAAACTAATCTAGTTTATTCCATTGTTTAGAAATGGCGCCTAGTGGAATTAATGGAAATCGTATCAATGCACGCACTCCGTGTAGGGATTGCCCTCCTACTCAAGATAATTATTGTGGATCTGGAGATAAAACTGGTGCTGATCAACTTATTACCATACTGGGACAACTCACTCAGGTTATGAATAATAACCTTACTCGTATGGAGCACCCTGATCCGCAATGTGGAGGATCAATGTTAGACCGCTTCATGAGGCAACAACCGCCAACATTTAATGGGGGTACAAATCCATTAGTAGCTGAGCAATGGATAAACTCCTTAGAGAAAATATTCCACGCCTTGGGGAGTAGCGAAAGGGAGAAGGTTATCATGGCAGTTTACCGCCTCACTGGAGATGCCGATCAATGGTGGTCATTGATTCAAAATAAAAAGGAAGATGAAGAATTTTCAATTATGAAATTGAGAGAGTTCAAAGATATTTTCATAGAAAAATACTTTCTGCGTGACCATTGAGCAGATATAGAAAGGCAATTTCTGAGTCTGAGACAAAAGTAGGATGAGAATGTGGCAAAGTATGAGGCTAACTTTACAAGGTTAGTGAGGTATGCTGCAGATTATATACGTATCCCAAGAAGTAAGATTGGTCGTTTCTTTGATGGGTTAAAACCATTTCTCTGTCGGTCTTTAGTATCACAATTTTTCTCATCGTACGAAGATATTGTCTCGTGTGCTATCAAGATAGAAAAGGAATTTTCTAAGTCTTATGACAACAAAGTAAAGCAAGAGAAGAAGAGAATGGTGGAACAAGAGATAGATAAATGGAAAAATGGAAAGAAGTATTTTCCATTATGTGATAATTGTGGGAAGAATCACCTCGGTGCTTTCCTAAAAGGAATTGGAGTTTGTTATAAATGTGGAGAAAACGGTCACCAGGCTCGTGATTACAAGGGAAAGAAAGAGGCTATCAATGTTGAATGCTACAATTGTAGGGAAATGGGGAATTATGGAAATTAATTTCCTAAGCGTCAAGGAAACATACCTCAGAAAAGGCCAAGGGATCAAGGACAATCATATGTTGTTACTACAGTTGAACTAGAATAATTAATGTATTGGTGCTTTTGGACTCAAGGATTATATTCTGGTTATAAGAATAATGTGATATATATAAGGATTGTACTACAGTACTTGTTGTTTTCATTAAGGTTTTAATATGATGAAGGTAGTCATATTTTTTTATGTGACAATAAGAGAATCCTTACCTTGTTTGGGGAATCTGATGTTAAAATTGATTTTGGAATTTAGAGACCTTTTAGAGAAAGTCTAGACAGAGGTATTTTGGATAACTATAAAGGTTGGAATGGATTAAGTATAACCTTGGATAGTATTATTTAAGGTTAAAACATTTCTGAAGATTATTTTTGGAATTATATAATACTATAGTTTTAGGAAAAGGACAACCTGCAGGTCGGGGGATAACCCGTTACATCGGACAATGCTACAGGAATTGAACCCATAACCATAGTGCGATAGGCCTTTATTACCTACCACTAGCCTACAGGAAGTCCCTGGTTATTACAAAATAGTTTTCCTAATCTAAATGGTATGTGTTAATATTTTAAACCTTGTACGATTAGGATAAATATAATATTTTTGAGTTCTATTATCTTTTTGAGTGAAAGATGAGTTTGTGGTAGAAATTAGTTGAAGGCTGAAACTGTACTTGTCAATCATAAATATATATATACCTATCTCTTATTATATGAATAAATTTATTCTTAAACTTTAGTAAAGGGATATTAAAACAAAAAAAATGTGTTATCCTAATACCTTATGTCGTGTTGAACTGATAATATTTTAAATCAACATATATTGAAGGCTTTGAGGCCCTCAATTTTACACTTGTTTGTGATTGATGACCTCAATCACTCCCTATAAATATTTACGTTTTTCCTCCAATTATATGTCTCTAATTTCCACCAATGTTCTCCTTATCGAGGTCATAATTTGGTGGTGACTTTTTCATTTCTTTTTCCCTCTTATTAAGGCTAAATTTTATTAACCTTATTTCCGATGTGGGTTTTCCACAAAGGTATTTTCTATTTTCAACATTTTATTTTTGAAGAACATTTTCAAATTGCGAGGATGCAATTTATTGAAGGAGGGGAGAATGTAACACCCCAAGCTTTCATGATATGCTTCTCTTTCAATAATGCAATAGCTTGCATTGTACACAAGTTCGAGATTCTAACACACCGCGACCAATCAAAGTAGTAGTTATGAATAGTAATACCCACTTTTTGAAATTATATAAATTTTATATTTCAAAATGGACTTCATTTTTGTATTCGTAATATCGAAATTATCCTAAGTTGAATTTTTTGTAATTTTCTGAGAACATCCAATTTTTTATGAATACTGAAAAATACTTAAAACAACTTTTTTAATAAAAATAATTTATAGTGATAAATTATACTATTTAGTGGTTTTAAAGTATAATCAGAATATATTTTTACAATTTTATCCAATGGTGGTCATTAGATTTAATTTCACTTTGAAATTGGATATAAACAATTTTCAATCTTTTGATATATATTTTTTCTTAAAAACACGCTATTTGTTGTGACAGCGGGAAGAAATTATAAAATTAATTAATGCAACTTATATGTTTGGAATTTTGTAAAATAGACATCATTTTTGAATTCAGAATATCAATTATATCTTAGGGTGAAATTTTGGCATTGTTCTGAAAAACTTCAATTTTTGATGAATAGAGAAACCACTAAGTGGTAGTTAAAAAACTGATTTTTCATTTAAATGAAAAATTACCACTTCTGTGATTTTATTTTCAAAAATCTAACATACATGGTTGTCATTAGTAAGTAAAATGTGGTTCAATGGGATTAAAATAATTTTTTGGTGAATAGTAACTTTTAAGTTTAATTAATCGCGATTAAAGGTAATTATTGAAATTTAAGGTAAAAATGATATTATAAAAATATGAAAATACCCTTACACTTGTCCTACCCCTATTTTATGAGTCATGGTCGACCAAGAAAATCCATGGGTCAACTTGGGGACCCCATGGAACCACTTTGGTAGGAAAATGAAATTAAAAACTTTATATTTAATGTTAAAATAAAAATGTCACAAACATGAGTTGTTTTACTAAAACAATTCTTAAATGGGGTTATACAAGTTATATTTTTGACTATAAATATTAATTAGAAATATAAAAAGATTTCATACATCATGATATTTTTTTTATAATTTTTAGATATTAAATAAATTATATTATTTATGACACCATGATGATGCAGCGATTACCTCATTAATTAACGATTTAAATAAAATAAAAAGATAATGTAAAATCTTAGACTTAAACTTGTCAAAAACCTATTGTATGAGTATATTTAGAACCTTTATCACCTTATCCTCGAAATATATAAGTGTGGGACCTTTAAAATCCGAAACCCATTATATAATAATGTAACATTTCATGACTTTCCAAGAGTGCCCCTCCTCTCCTCTTATAAAAGGCCCCCACCACTACGACCTTACTCACACCTTCAAAGCCTTTTGGCTCGGCCAAACTCTGCCCAAATACTCTCTCAAGTTCCTTATATTACTCCTAGAAGCCTCAATTTGGGCAGAATTATTCCCAAGGAAGCCTTTGGCTCAAATCAAAAAAGAGTTACCCGATTTTAAGGTAATGTCTTCTCTTTTGTTATTTTGTTTTATTTTGCTTCTCCAACCCCTTAAACTCTTTTTATTCCTTTATTTTGTAACAACACCAGTATCTTCAATATACTAGGATATTGTTATAAGATGGATTCCAGCTACACTTACACACACCTACATCTAATGGTTAAAGAACATACTGTTTCTATGGATGGGGAATTTCTGCCTCACGAAACGATGATTGTTCAACACTCATATAACACCTTAAAAGGTGTACATTAAGATATCACTGTATTTATATATGATATATAATATGTTTATGTTATTCTTAAGATTATGTATTTTTCATTTATGGCATACCTTTATGGTTTCCATTGTGGGTAAACGCGATATTTTCATTTTAGGAAGTGCGGACTACCGCCCCCTCAAAATGATTTGAATCGTTAATGTCATAAGTGGGATGTATAAAGGATGGAGTAAATGGTATTATACATTATATTATACTAGAATTATATTATACCTTTATATAATTATTACTTCATTCCATTAAATATGAAATTGAAATGAAAGTAGCGTTCATGCGTACGTACGGCTTACCGTATCCATGAACGGTGCATTTCATTTATTACCTCTAAATGTTATGTAATATTATAAATGAATGTATATAGTGGATATATATGATTTATAATATATCTAAATCATGAATATAATTATTGATATAATGGATATTTTACCACATGAACAAATTGTAATTTTAAGAAGTTTATTTTTGACTCAAGTACCAAAGATCGACAAAACGACCGTTATTAACATAAATAATTACATAATGTTCATAACATGGTAATAAGTGATATAAAAGGAATAATAAACTCGAAAAATGTTCTTAAGAAATTATAAATTAACTATAGTTTATTATTCAGGAGGATAAAGAACAGTCGAGTCAAGTCGGACACGAGGTAAGGGAACTTCTTAACCCAATTTCCATTCTTTGGGTTAATCTCCTACTTTTAAATTATGTCATGATATTATTATATCCAATCTTGTATTTGTAATTTCATTATGTTTACTTATATTTAATACACATAATAGATCTATTTTATTTAAAAAATGATCTTTGTAAGGTACTTTGTCTCAATCTCCATTCATTGAGACATATTTTGTTTTATACACAAATTTCTTTTATATGGTGTATAAACCCCTTTGACTTTTTCGTTTATTCACAAGGAATCTTTTTATACGAAGCGTTTTACTAAAAAACAAAAAAGGAATGTTTTTCTTATTGTACGTATGTGGCGACAATGACTTCTCCGCCACCGTGACCATTATTTGAGTTTCAGCTTCCTCTACAAGCCATAACCTTTTTTTAATGAAAAATAATTACAAAGTTTTAATTATCTTATATTTTGGTTTTGAAAATGGTTTTGAAAATGTTTTTATTATACCAATGTGTTGTATCGATATCTTGTGATTGAAATGTGGAAATGTTATGTTTCCTTTATGCATGTTTTATGTTATACGATTATGTTATGGTTTATGATATGTTTAAACCTGTTCATATGAGGAATGCATTGGACTTAATAAGTGACGGGTGGAGCCCGCTATAGCTCCTTGATGCATCGGCAGGTCTCATTAGACAAACCAGTGTCTTGGCACGAGGCCTTGACAAAATCTTACTTGTAGTCTTGGCACGAGGCCTTGGCTATGTGGTTATGATAGTCTGGCATTATGCATTCCATCATTATTAAAGTGGTTATTGATATTGCATGTGATTATTCGACCAGTAGAATATCCATGTGAATAAGTAAATGGAATTATTTCATTCTACTTTTTTCATATTATGCTAAAGTTCAAGTTTAAAAGGCTTTTGTTTTAGTTATACATTGCCTTAAATGTTTATGTTTATTTATGAAAGCTTCTGCTATATTGTTATCCTTACTGAGCATCTGAGCTCACCCCTTTCAATGTTTTATTTTTCCCAAGATGTGAAGAAATATTTTATGATTGACCTACTGGGATAGTCTGAAGGGGATATGAGTGTGGAAAATGGAGACTATGTTATTGTAGTTTTTCACTTTATGATGTAATGTAACATTTATGAATGTATCTAGTGTTTCCAAGCCTACTAAACTAATTGGTCTTTCGAGACTTGGTCTTTTGTGATCATGCCAATGTTACGAAGTAATGCACCGACTCTAGGTAGCTGGGGTCGGGGCGTTACAATGGTGATTCATCTAATTGTCTCATTTTATGGAATAAGAAATATTTAATCTTGGATAAATATTGAATGGTTAATTATTTAACCTATTTTGGAACATAAATTATAAAGAAGATAAATTGGTTTGGAAAAATATAAACCAGTACTTATTAATTTCTATTAAATATGTATTAAATTTGACTAAATCCTTATGGACAACTAGATCCAAGTAGATTGGTTTTTCGTACTACATATAAATTAAACCCACTAAGGGATTTTATAATATGAGAAAAATAATTTTTAAAAGGTTTCATTTGGATGAACCTATATTGGTTAAATATGAGCCATGTAGGTCACTATATTTTATTCCAACACATTAATACTTGATCACATGGTGTATGTTTATGTTATATGGGAAGTTTAATTTTAGCATTAGTATCCACTTATACAAGTTGTATAAATGAATGGTGGCATCATATACAATGAGTCCCCTTAATTTTTATAAGACCTTTTACCTACTTTTGATCTTTTTTATATGAGGTTTTAGTTAATTAAAATTCAATTATAAACCCATAGGGTGTTTTCCTTAATATATTTCCCCTTAAATTGTCTTGAACTGATCACAATTATATTAACATTGTGGATTAATAGGATATTAAAAAGTAAATTATAAGATTAATTTTCAAAATTCTACATGGAGTTAGCTGAATAAAATTATTTTTAAAATTTCATTGAAAATTGGTACATGATACCTTCATATATGAACTGATTTTAAATGATATAATAAATAAGAATCATTTAAATTCCTTAAATATGGAACCTTTTCTTTTGAATTTATATCTTGAACCCTCATGTAGGTGTTATCTTAGTTTCCATGAGGGTTACCTTGAGTGAAAACATGAGCATTTCTCATACTGATAAATTATCTTCTTTCAATGTTGTGTTAGACCTATAGGTTAGATGGTAAGGCCTAGTAAAATTTATCTTGAAATACCCTATTTAGAATCGATGACTTGAATAAGTAAGTGGGATATCCCGATTGAGGTAAAACATTTATAAATCAAGGATTTAATAAATGTCTGCATAATGATTTAGATGTGATATCTCGTGCAGGTACCATATTCCCATGTGACTGTTTTAGCTGATAAAAAATGATACCCCCTTGTAAGTGGGTGGTTTCAGAGTACGATGAACTGTGAGGGTGTATTCCCATACTTTTTTACCTGATGATTTACAGTTATTTACTCTAACTTGTCATTGTGACCCATGTAGGTCAGAAACATTACTTTCTACTTTAGTTAAACCTAATTAAAAGATAGGTTATGGGTACATGGATTTTGTTTGACATAAAAACATAGATTTTAATCAAAACAATATAGTCATAAATTCTATTATTTATAGGAAACTTGTGAAAGAGGTTGGACAAAAGGCTGATAGATTCTTTTTTTAGTGATGAACTTGATGTTATGATCATTTCTCGACCAATGCACTGGAGGTGATTAGGTTCTTCATTATAAAAATGGTGATTCCTTTTTAATTTTAAAGTAATTTTGGGTGAATTTATGTTTAAACTGTATTTTATGGGAAATAGTATTTGAGTGCCTGGTCAAAATGACTAGTGGTTGCATTGTTGACTATTTACTTTCTTGAAACGACCCCTTGAAGCCGATAGTCATTTGATTAATCATGGAATAGGTAAGTTCCCAATTTTGAATAGAAGTCCCAAAATATCTCATAGAGTATTCAATATTAGTTTTCCATATTTCATGGTCATCTTGAATGTGACATTGGATGACTCATAGAAACATGAGTTAGGTTTTGAACTAGATGGTATAGGATGTACACCCACAACACATGGAAAAATTATCTTGAGCCATTTGTGCATGAGATGTGTTTAAATACTTAGATGGAGAGTGGATGATTGGAAGATAAAGACCGATATATTCAATGTGGTGTTATGGAAATTTTTAATTGAATATTTTGGGTGAATTAAAGAATGTTCTTAGTGATGAGGACTATTTGGGAAATGAGCTGGGTACTATGGGATGGTTAAAAAACTTTCAGAACTCAACATGAAAAATTGGGAGACATGGTGTCAATATTTTTTTAAGGATGGTATCACCTTTTTTGGTTAGAAAACTGATCTAAATAGATAAACTCATCTCTTAATGAAATATCATTGTACTCCTAGTTTAGTGATGATCATACCCCATATTTTGACATCATCCTGAGTACGCTCAGAGAACATCAGTTATATGCCCAGATGAATTAATCTGGGACTCTTGGGAGTTGGGAGAAGGAACCCCTTGGATGTTTTATCAAGTGTTAGTTTAAAGGAATGATACATGATGCACAATTAATATCTCTACATTTAAGAGTGGTGACCCTCAATGTGTTTTTCCCTTCAAGGATCACGTAGAAACTATTATCAAGAAGTTGGAATGATTTTTGGGTGATTTGTTTCTGTTTATGATCAAGAATGAGTGTTTTATTGACCATGACAATTGTGTATTTATGAGGTACATGGAATGTCCTGTGGATATCAGGTTTAATTTTTGAGGAAGTAACGACTAGGGTTCTCCAAAGGTGGGGAGAAAAATGTTGGTTACTAGTGAACAACCCTTGATTAAGAAGGGTTATGGTAATGGATGATCGGTTGTGTGATATTTGTTTGTGGTCTAAAAAGACATTAAATGGAAGTTTCAAGGTATTAATACAATCCATGATAAATTCATGTTATGAGTTTGATTATGGGTTTTTATGAAAATAATATGTGGTGGTTAAGCTTGGGTTAGAATTTAAAGATCCATGATTATTGGATCTAAAATACGTTAGGTGATTGTGCTATGTCGCAATGAAAGTTAGATCGAGAGATGGTTCAGTTAGAAGACATCCCTGGAAGTTGGATATGGAATCTAGTGAGCGTTTTCGTGACAATATCTACACACCATAGTGTAAAAGGATTCATGATTCTTTTTTCATAGTGTGCCGGTCATATGAGCCAACCCATTTAAAGGAAATATTCGAAGGAAAAATGGTTAGACTTATGTTCTTTCGAGAATGTGGATGTGCATAGTGGAGAACCACATTTACCCCACCTTATAGAGAGTTCAATTGAGTTTAAAGGTCATTCAGGTAATTTAATGGGAATCTGATGTAAACAGAGTATGCCGGGTCAATTGGATTTCAGTCATTTGAGTTAAATGGGGAAACTGAGAGGGTACCCGTGGGTGATTAGGTGTATCATGTTAAGAATTTTACTATCATAATCACTCGAATACTAAGAAAATTATTAGTAGTAAATTATAATAGGGTAAGTACCATGGATTGAAATTGGCCATTGAAATCTTGAATAAATGGTGAATAGAACCATATGTATGTTGATTAAAAGGGGATGACGACATGATCATGTCTCTAGTTTGACAATATAGGGTAGGTTCTAGTTTTATTTTTCATCAATGGTATTTAGGATCATTGGCTCTAGTTTTGGGAATTTAGAGTAATATATTTTTTAAAAGGATAATGGGAGTGTGTTGGTGTGTGGTAGCGTAACATGACTATTTGAGGAAGAATTATCAACTCAGAGAGGATGGGTGTTTTATTATTGTTTTACCTACTTATCAAGAATAATAATTTCTATTATGGGGTGGTTCTAATGAATTTTGTTTTAGACACGGTTGAAAATTACAAGATAATTAAAACATTCTCTTTTGGTGGATGGGTAAGATCTTAAAATGTTCTTCATATCAATATTTCATGCTTCAAAACACTAAAAAAATTATTTTTTGATGATATTTATGTATTAGGGGTGTCCCAAGAGTTCAAATGAGTTTTGGAGGTTTTGTAATATGAAAACTCAATTTTTGGAGGATCCATTAGGTGGCACATGATTGGAGCATGGTCAGTTTAACCATGATGATAAATCATGAGACCCATTTTATTAAGGGGATAGTTTTCCTAAACCATGAGAGGTGCCCAAGAAGATGTGTTGCTAATGGAATATGGCTAAGGTAACCCACACATCTAGTGGATGTTTTTCCAAACTATACACTATAACATTGTAAGAGGGTCCCCTTTAAGTAGAGGGAGTGAATGGGGCATGCACAGTTTGTCAAACCGTGAACATGGGTCATGGGAGGTGGATGTCTTCGATATTTCCAATTGGATGATTGGTTCATATTTTTCCAAACAATGTAGAAAGACCATTCTAATAGTAAAATATATGTAAAATAAAAATTTCTCCCTTCTTTTTAATTTTCCTCCATCCTTTTGTTTTTTCTCTATGCATAGAATCCCCCTAATGTGGGAGCTCTCCTTAGGCCTCCTCTTATGCATGGATGGGTCTCCTCCATCTAGAATTGAAACTGATCTCTATTAGTCTATTTCGATATCCATCAGTAATACTATGAATACCATTACTTCCATGCATTGTTTATTTCTCTATACATAATTCTAAATCTGTGCATGCTATTTCTCTATATTTTCAGGGAATTTGAAAAAATATTTTGATTTATTCCATTACTACTTCAATAAAATTGTTATATTGGATGAGTGGACTATCCTAAGAATTATTTAGGTGTTATATATGTTTTTATTTAATGTTTGTCTCATTTATATAATATTTTCATTGGGCCACATGCCCAAGCTTTTGTGTGTTTCTTTTAAAATAAGGAATGATTTAAATTTAATTCCATGATAATGAACATGATAATATTAGACCCCTATTATGTGTAGGGAGGTGGTGACCTTATCCTGAACCTCCCCTATTGTTGGGTTCTTAAAATTTATTAAAAATTATTTTTCCACCGTATTGTTTAACCCCCACTTAGGGTGCGATGATTTCAATTATTACATGTATATTTCTTTACCAATGTTTGGATCAACTTCTAAGGAGAGTTGATTCACTTTTCTTTAGAGATATAGTTAAAAGGAATTACATGAATTACATGATGATGATATCTCATTTCATAATATAACCAATTTTTTTATTTGTTGTTTTATAAATTAATAAAGTTTCTTAATAACATATATTATGGTACGGACTCTCCCCATTTCCTTTATAATTTTTGTCAAATTAAATGTCTGGTTAAAATAATATAAATTAATAAAGTTAGAATATAATTTGTAGTTAGGTTATGGAAATAATGATACCATGGATTTTAATTAATATGATATGACTTATACTAAGGTTTGAATAACCTTGAGTGACACGGGTTTCGTTTATATGGAAAGACATGAAATTTTATCCTAGTAAAAGTGAATTTTTCTACATGTGATACTTGGGAAATGCCTCACTTACTTTAAGATACTTATAATGATGTTAATGAAAAATTTATCCCTTACATTATGATACTAGTCATGTAATCCCGAGGTAAGGTATCCATTAATTTATGATACTGGTCATAGTGTCCTTGGGAAAGGCATCCCTTACTTTTTTACACTAGGAATGGTATCCCATGATTAGAATGTGAAACTCATTATAATATTTTCTTAGGTGGATTCATTTGTAATAAAACTTTGGTTCATAATGGTTCATGTATATCTATGAAAACAATTTTTCAAAATATGAATATATGTATATATAAATATATGATCTTAGGTGTCAAGAGACATTTTGGCTTAGGGAGAAGTAGGTATGGTCGGCCATGTGTCCTCGAGGAACCTAATCCTGAGTTTCTTACATTCATTTATTTTTTTATTTTTTTATCTATTACACATGAAAACTAATGTATTTTATAAACACAGGTTAGATTACTTTAGCCATCAGTTTTTATGTCCTACTATGTTTATCTAACACCATATTCGAGCCTCCATTTAGAACACATACAAACATCATCTTGTTTTCTTGTCAGGACCCGGTCTGTGCTTCTGTGCTGTTGTCATATCATATTATCTAGGGAGCTTAGGAGTAGTAGCTGAGAATGTACCCATTATGCCTCCAAGAAATGAATAATTTTTATTTATTTATTCTTCATTCTAGTTTAATTTTATTATATATGTATTCCTACAATGTATTGTTTATTTATGTCATAGCATTTTCATGCATAGAATTTATCTAGGGTTGGACAATTTGTTAGTAATTTTATAGTTATCATTTTATTGTTATATATTTCACTTATATTTAATTTAATGATTACTTAATATGTATTTATTATTGATTCATTTGGCGTATTATCCCCACTATACCACCTTTACTCCCTCGCTACTAGTCACCAACCTCTCGCATATGGGGAGGCACTCTTGAGGCATAGTGGACAACCGACATAATGGGATGTTTTATTAGAATCATTGGTATGGATGATAAATAATTTACCTATGATTTGTGCCCATATATAGGCTAGGGTAATTAATCATTTGATTCCCTAAATCCAAAACATAAAACCCAAGGGAGATGTAGATAATTGAAGACAACTGATTGAATAAGGGTGTTGATTCTGAACACATATGCCAAATGAGATTTCCAAATTTGATTCTTGTTAGATTGAAAAATATAATATAGAATCCATATAGAAACTAAAATGAGGTAATCTAGTGAGCTTTTATGATTATTCTTTGAATAAATATATGATAAATATGAGTTGAGGATTAATTTCATACTTGTATCATTCGTAAAAATGTTTTGTTAAGTAGTGTGAGATTTCTTCATCAGATATGGTTTCATTTTAGATGAACATAATCTCTAATCCATGAACATGTCGAAGAGCATGATGAATTCTACAAAAACTAGGAATCCAAATAGCTACTGATGGATATCAATTATCTAAGATATTTTCATTCACAAGTTTATATTTTTTTGTAGGGATTGATTCACGAGGAAAAGGGCAGTCTTAAGTAAGTCAATCATTGTGGTCATGGGGCATGGTATTATTATTGCAAGAAATAATCTTGACGAATTGTCTTAGAGATACTAAAAGTCTATTTATATTGGAATTTCTTTAGATTTTGAGTGGATAATGACATGTGAAGATGAAAATTGAATAATTTTCAGCTATATTGATCTTGAATGAAGCTTACTTATCCATTGATATTATACTAAATAATGTATTTTTTTTTTCAAGTGCATGTCACAGTGTTGACACACTTCTAATTATGTATGTGATAAATTTTTTATTAGGTTAGAACCTTTTAAATAGGTTATTGGGTTGACTATATAATGTTAGATGTTTCTGGGTATTGAAGCTATAGGGATGAATTAAGGCTAAGAGATTCCTCATGAGTCATAGCAGCCCAATGAATGTGAACACTATTGATAGTGGAGAAGCTTAATTATAGTGAAGATTTGAGGATATATTATATTGATCATTGATAAAAGTTAAAAATGATAAATATGATTTGATACTTAAAATAAATATTTTAAGTTAACTGATTTAAAGATGGTAGATGATAAGTTTCCCAATCATGATTGGAATACCAGCTGTTTTGAGAAATTTATAGGTGATCTTCCTAATGATGTCCTGATAATTCTAAAATAGATTTAATAATTAATGTGTAGTGAATGTGTTAATTTGTTTTTGAGTAATTTTTATATAGATATTTGGTAGTGACATGATATTTTTAATAATACTCCCTTTATAAATTGCAGAATAAAGAGTACGTGGCGAATCAAGTATTAATTTTAATTAATTATGGTGGTAAATTTTAGGTGGTGGAGGACACTATTTTAGGAGTGAATTATTGGACATCATGTGGAATAATTAGTTTTTTATTACACATATAAGTATGTAACATACATAAACAAGGAGGCTTGGGGAGAAGTGGAGAGAACAAGGATTGGAAAATGGAGTCAGATTGAAAGAGAAGACTCACCCCCCCCCATCATATGATTTTATTTTTTTATGAATTTATTTTCTATATTAAAATGAACCATTTTTTTAGGATAAATTATTAAATGGAAAGGTTATTGCTTTTTTGTCCATATTTTTTACTTTTTTAATGAATCATTTCTTTTTTGGGTTGTGGTTCATATTTTAAATGGAAATTTGATCTCAATGAAACTAATTCTATCTCTCTATGACCTAGTGAATTCATGTCTTGATAGAAAAATTAATTTACCAAGTAAATCACTCTAACTATATACAAAAGTTGATGGTTAAATTTTTGAACATTGGTATCCCAAATTCTCTAATTTCATGAGAATTAATGGAAAACCAGTTCAACTACAAGCAATAAAAATATCTCTTTCCTCATTACATGATTATAATACTTTAATTTAACTTTAAAATCATCCATTACTCTCACATTTTTACTCTTCTTTTTATAATTCATCAATTCTATCATTTCATCATCCCCACAGCTGTCTTTATTTTTTATCATATCTTTGTTTTTTATCATATATTTTTCTCAAACCTTCTCTATGGGTTTATCCCAACTAATTTATTTACTATATTTAAGTACTAAAAATAAATAAATAATTTTAAAAATCTCAACCACCTTTAAATTTTTTTCTTCTTCTTCTGAGAAAGGTGTTCACATCTTAATATTTTTCAAACATTCTAAAAAACCTAACAAACCAATTTTTGAAGGAATCGATAGGAAGAAAAATATTTTTTTAGGTGTTATGTTTAAACATATTCAAACCTATTGAATTACTACTAGTTATAGTTATGAAAATTTAGATCAATTAATCCCTAAATAAAGTAGTCAACATAGAAAATTATGAAAAAAATAAATCTATAATTGAAGGGAAATGGAGGAGTTCCTTTGGGGAATGAAAAAAATATACAACATGAAATAATTGAAAATAATTTTGAATGGAATAGGGTGAGAGATTATAAGCATACTCAATTGTCAAATGACCCATAATAATTTAGGCTAACTCATAGAGCCGAGAACTATAAGATTAATCAATTATATATTTCACTACTTCTATCATTTCATGGATTTTATAAATAGGACTCATTAGCCTCCTTTAGGTACTTCAACAATATAGTTCCATAATTACCACACAAAGTGTTTTATTAAATGAACATAGAATGAGATTCTTCCTTTTTTTTCTAAAGGTAATGATATGAAATTATTATTACCTCTTGAAGAGATTATCTTTTATACATTTGAATAAATCTGTGAATCATTTTTATTGAAATTCTATCTAAAGTGTTATAAGCTATAAACTTGAAAAAAAAATTACCCTTTTTTAAAAGTGCAAATAGAGGCCATATATAAGGCCAAATATATATTTAGGGACTATATTAGGTAACATCTATACTACCCATTATATTCCCACCTCCTTATTAATTGTTTTTATAAAGGGTTTTTATATTCAAGGAATAATTGGTCATCTAATCTACTTGAGGTAATTACATAGGAAAAAAGATGAATAACTAAGAGGAATATTTGAAAATATTTACATAATTTTATAACATAAATATTCTTGGTGAAAAATAGTGAATAAGAGTGAGTTCACCATTGGTTCAAGGATAGAAGTTTATTCACATATTTCTGAAATGAATGAAAAACTTTATTTTGTTATGAACCAGCATACTAGACAAAGGATTAACCAAATTCGAATTCAAAGGAACAAAACCAATAACATAAAGGGAAATTATGTCATTATGGAATGTTATACAACTTTAGAATTTGGTTTCCAAACATTTACATACCATTCCAACCCTTATAAGAGGGGAAAATTACTAGATATGGTCCAAGGATGTGTCCTAGACATGTCCAATTCTGAAAAAAAAAATATAGTTAAGGCTTTATGAATCACTAAAAAATATCATGATAATATAATGGAGTGTTTAAAAAAATTATACTTTAGGATTCCCACAACTTCCTAGGAAAAAATTAAAAACCAATAAAAAGATAAGTTTTTGGAACACAAGGAAAAATTTGATGTGGAATTTCTTTCTATGATTGATCAATTGTTAAATATAATTTCTTCACAAGAGGAAAGAAATAATGAATAAATAGATTAAAAAAATATCAAAATGATTTATATAAATAAAAAATGATACTAGGATACATAATTTAGAGTTACAAAAGGGACAGCTAGTTAGGGGCATGAATCCAAGAGATAAATGGAGACTATTTAGAAAACCTTAGGTGAATCCTAGGGAGAACACAATGGATGTCAGCATTGGAATTAGGTTGGAAACCCATGAGGATGTAAGGAAAGATAAAAATTAAGAGAAAAAAAATTTATAGATCAATTTTATAACTGATATTTGGAGGAAAATTAATCTAGAAACCTGTATAGCTATAAAAAACTGAGATAAAACCAAATGATCTTGATGAAAAACAATTGGGGAAATAATTAAAAATAAAAAATAATAAATGGAATAAAAATTATGATTAGGAACATGAGTGGATGCCCAAAATTATGGGGATTATAGCCTTAAATATACCTTGCCTAAAATAGAGAAGAAAAATAACAATGAACCTAAACTACTCATGTTCCTTGGGTTGTTTATGAATCTATAAATCAATATCCCTTTTCTCAATGAGTTGGTTTTTATTCTATAAAACTTTAAATAATTAAAAAATATTATTTTAAATAAGAAACAATTGGAAGATATTTATATATATAACCTTATAGATTAGGGTAGTAGTGTTGTACATAATTGAATACCTCATATGGTAAATCTTTTAGGTAGTTTTTTCATCTAATTTACCGTAGGAATTAGTGGAGAATTAAATTTCCTTTATGACCATGGTTCCAACATAAATTTTATCTCTTAGTAATTTTTTACATTTGAGACTAAGCTTTTCTCAACCCACTATAGTGGTTTTTTAGTTGGTTGGAAGATCTATCACTCTACTTATTGGGAGAGTTGATGACTTATGAATTGGAGTTTTGAATTACATAAATAGATGAATTTCTTATTTTTTTTTGATATAGTGTGTGACTGAGAAGTATCTATCATTAAAGGAAGAAATCTTATAGAGACTGTAGGAGTAATAATAATTTTTTTTGAAGAGAAATTAATATAAAATACATGTGATTAAAAGGAAAAAATTTAGCATATTTAAAAATTCTAATAAAGACAAACTTTAATAGAACTATACAAGGGATCATATAATTTAATTTGAATAACGTTTTTAAATATGACTAAGAATTATTTTAAAAAATTATTAGAGAGATTAATTAAATACCCACACAGATTAATGTTTTAGGGGAATCAATTCATGTATGGAAAAAAGAGACACTCAATGCTTATAGGGTGAGTTTTTGGGAAATATTGATAAATTTTATATGAAAAAATGAAACCAAATCAATAATATAAATGTGTGGAGATTTCAAATATCTATAAATTTATGTGGATGATTTATTTATCTCCCATTAATTCATTAATAAATACATTGAAGGAATATGGACTCCTAAGGCCATGATTGTACCTTCCAGTCAAGAAACACCACAACTAGAGGTCAAACCCCTTCTATCTCACATGAAATAATCACTTCTGGGGGAGAAATCTTCACTAAAAATGTTCATATCTATCGAGTTAGGTAAAATCATAAGGAAATTCTTTTGGTTGTTTTGAAAAGTTAAAAATAAACTACAAGATGATCCATTAGTGATATGAAAGAGGTTATCCACACATTATGCTTTTAAATAATCCTGATGAAAGCTAATCATAAACTAATAGTAGAGAGAAAATGGATTCATAATAAGAATATGAAATAGATGATTGTAGAGTATTTTACAAATATTTTAGTTGATATAAATATATATCCCATTTCTAATATCCCTTAAGTTAGCTAGTTCTAGCTGGTCCCAAAAAAGAAGGTTTCACTATTATAACAAATAGAAAGGATGAGAATATTTATATAAATAATGTAACCATCTAATAATATTGGAAATTTTTATATTAATTCAATTTCATTTATTATTAATATTAAATAATATATCTTATAGATTCATGTTTTCTATAATAATTTTAAGTAATTTTTCAATCAAGAAAGAAGTTATTATATTCTATTTATTGGGTTTTCAGTGAATATTATTATTATATTTCAAATAAAAATTTATAAATTTATGAATTTAAATTTGTATGAAATAGATTTAATTTTTTATATTACTATATCAAAATTATCTTAGATATATTTTTGGGGTTTTTCAAGAATAGTTATTTTTTGGTGATTAGTGAAAAATATTATTTTTAAGAAATACAATAACTTTTCTAAAATCATCATGATATAAGACTGAACTAGAAATTTATAAATCCTTTTTAAAATCTAAATAACCATTTTATTAGTAAATTTATGAATTTTAAAAAACTATTTTTTATTTCTAAACCCATTTTTGATTTTTTGAAACTTAAGTTGAATTTTATTCTAATTAAAAATTATTTGTGGATTTATGCATTTAATAATGTTTTTTGGAAAAATCTATTCATTTTTTTATGATCCAAAATTTCATATAACATTATTTTTTTTAATTATAATCTGGTAAAATTCATGAAAACCACTAATAATCATAATCTTAGTGTCAATTCAGTTTTACTTTTAAAAAATGTATTTTTTTAAATCATTTTTCATTCGTTTATCACTATAATATTTGAAATAATTTTTTAAAACATTATAATTTTAATATGATAAAATGGATTTCCTATTTTGAATCATCATATCTATGTTTTTTTATAATTTCCCTTTTATTATTGGACATATAAAAAAATTAACTAGGTAAAAATATTTGTTATCTCAGAAATGGTTAAAATGGTTTAAAAGGGGTTAAACTAAAATATAAGGCTTAAAATATCTCTAAAATTGTTTAAAAGAGAATTTCTTAGTTTATTTCTTCATTACCTCATATTATAATTGAAATTTTGTTTCCATGGTTATATCTTCCTATGAATAAGACTTTTTATTATTTTAAAACGTTGATAATTATAGGAGTACCACTCCCCTAACCTATAAAATAGGACCTACTCTCCTCACCTCTTCACAAACAATGAACACTATCCCCAAACTATGATCTTCAAAAATCACTTACCAACTCTCCACCCCACGTCCTAGTGGTATTTCTTTCTCTAAAGACCCATCCTAGAAGTTATAAGGTGTAAGCCAAAGGAGTTTATCCCAGGAGGTGGAATAAGCCCTATATAAACTCTTCCAATATGTTACTCTACCTCATTAAAATATATTATAAAAATATTCACATAATTAAAGAATTTAATTGACTACAAAAAAGTTTATTATGACTAAAAAATTAACCATTTTCACCTATTTTTCATGTCATATGAAAATTGAAGGCATCACTCAGGTGCACGTGTAAACTACCACCTTAACGAAGTGATGTGTACTATTTTTCTCACCACCTCACATGGATGGTAATAAAGATGGAATTAATTAATATATATGATATTTAATAAATGTTTATACTTTTGGAGGGATAATATATTATCTACCAACTAACCCTTTCATTCATTAGATAATGATAATGTCATTCGTTTGTACCTGTGGACTAACACTTATATGAAGCGATGTGATTTGTATTCCATTTCCATCTTATATTGATGCTTATATGTATGAATTTAATTAATATTAAATTTATAATATTATTATAATCCTATAAATTTAATCCTTTATAAAAATTGTTCCTTTTTTTCCATTATCAAAATAAATTTGTCATTTATTCATAAGTACAGACAACCATCTTTATGGAAATATGTGTTTCCTTTTTCATTATCACATTGTAGGGATGGTTATAAAATTATATTTGATGTATATAAATGATAATTATAACTTTTTTACAATTCTGAAAATTATGTAACCATGAACCCATTGACATTTCCCATCATACATAAGATGTTTTAAAGGATAAGGACCCCATGACCTCAAAACAACTGATGTAAACTTAACTGATTTAGTAACCAAATAGTCCATGATAATAAATTAAATAAAAATAATAATTATTATGGAATATATAAGAACTTTTTTCTTTAAAAAAGAAATAATGAATATATATTTATTATTCAGGAATTTTTATATCGAACGTAATGATTCATGACTCCAAGTAAATAATCTATTTAAAACAATATTTTAAATTTATTAAACTTTTTCTCATACATATACAAATTATTTTAAATGTATTATAAATGTTATTATTAATACATCAACTATTTTTATAAGTTTAATTTAAAAAATATTTTTCTTTATTTAAAAATATTTTAAAAATGAATACTTTAAATATTTTCTTTATCCCGCACTTTTGATTTTTGTTAAAAAAATAAAATAATATTTTTTTAATGTTTATAACAAGATATATTTTCCCCACAATAATAATAATAATTCATTTGAAATATTTTTTTAAATTTTATATTGTTTTCATGGAAGATAATATTCTTTCTCTTCTGGTGAATTTTCATTTTTAAAATATTTCTAAAAAATGATATTTCTACCAATTATTATATGAAAATGGAATATGATTTTTCCTATGGAATAGAATGTGTTTTTTAAGGTATATATGATTAAATTGGATGAATATAAATTTTCTATTCATGATATGGTACTTGGGAATTATATATGATGATGGGTGAGTCTCACATAACTCTCCAATACACTGGGTACTAACTTAGACTACATAGGAAAACATTTGAGAGATAATTGGGTATGATACTCATATAAAATTAACTAAGAGTTAGTTATTTTTAAATGGGTAAAAAAGTGAACATGGGTTGGAATATGATATATCAAGGTTCCTATATGGGTTCTCAATGCTTGTGATGAGTATTTATGGGAACTTATTGATTTCAAAATAAACGTATATACAATTTTAAAAGTGAAAGGTTTATTTTCAATTAAATTAATTTCTATGAGTTCTAATGTATTCTCTAAGATTATTATTTTATTCTTGATAATTGGTTTAATATTAATCTATTTATTTTATGTGGTATAAATTTTTTTATCCTTTTAATGGAGTAAATTTTTTTCTAAGAAATGGTTTCATGAGTTTTGATGTTCCTCATTATGCCTTATTGTATTTATTATTCTTAGTAGTGGTGTTCAAACGTCTTCATTGATAAATGATTGATTTTATCAATATCATATGTTTTCATTATTTGTTTAATGTTTTATTGTGGTGAAGGTAATTGTTTTCAAGATTTTTCATGTTTCTCAGTAGACTAAGGGGTTTATTTTATTTTTATATCCCTTTTGGGATTTGTTTTTATAATTACATGTTTTAATATGTTATTCCTTAGATATAATGATGTGTATAAATAATAGAATATTAAACCATTTTTCTATCATGTCTCATCCAAAAATAAGAAAAAGTGCCTTGAATGAAAATGTTGTGTAAATTTAAGAATCTTTTTTTTGTGAAATTATGTACACTTTGTAGAAGATTTCACTTTGTTATAAAATGTTTTCTATTATTCTCCGTAACTTTTAAAAGATCCTTAAATTTTATGGAAGTGAAACCATTTTTATAAATATTTTAGTTGAGGGTAGTTTAAGACACATGGTGTTAAACCGTGTATTAGAGAAAAGGGTTAAATAAAATAGAGGTTAATATTATTTTAAAAGATACTTTTAAAAGAATATAACTTGTGGTTATATTATCATGAGATATTTTTTTTAGGATTTATATGTTTCTTCATCTAGTACATATGTATTAATAAAAGGGTTTCATAGAGGAAACTTAGAGAATAATGTAGGAAGACAATGAAAGAATGATATTCTTCCAAATCAAAAACCTGTAATGGTTGGAAGAGAATCACTTGTAGCTGTGTTAACTTAGTTGACATAGGATATTAATAGTAGAAACCATCAGAGTTCATTACTAAATTATATATAAATAAACAGGTCTATAGAGGAGTATTTAATGAAATAACACCCTTTTGATTTTATTGGATCTTTAGACTCGATTAAAGAAGACTGTTTGTTAAAATTATTAGAGAATAAATTTATGTTTCCAGATTTATAAAACATAAAATGAAAATTATTATTATTTTTCATTTAGAAGTTGAAACCGATAAATGAAATACTGTTATTAAAAATATCATATAAAATGATGAGATTGATGTCATGGATTGAATTTTCATTGAAGAAATTTTTTATGAGAGTTATTTTCCAAATGTTCATTGATATATAACATAATGAAAATTTTTGGTGTTCATGAAAAAGGAAGAATACACAGTAGACACTTACAAATAAAATTGTACTACAATATCTAGATAGGCACACAATTTCATTTTTAACCATGAGAGTAAAATTCAGAGATTTTATACTGGTCTAAAACTGTATTTATGAAGATCTTTAGCCTCTTATGATTTTAAAATTTATGAGGAAGTGTTTTGATGTAGTGCGAAAGATTTAATTAAGATTTTAAACACTTACATTCATTATGAAAATAATATCAATGAGATTTAATTGTGGGAATAATTGGGGAAGAAATTAATATAAAAATTTATATCTAATACCCCAAAATGTTCCAAAGAGGGTAAAAGAAATTTTATATAATTTTTTATAAGATCGGGAAAGTGAAATAGATGTGTTAAACTTGATCATTTGACTTCTGAATATAAGGAAAAAAGTTATGGTGAAACTAATAAGGGGAAAATAGATTTTTTATAGAAAATAGATAGTTAATTACAATAATATGGGTCTTATTATAACACAAGACTGAAGTTAGTTACTCAAGAAAGTAAATATCAAAACCATAGTTAGATGGTGTGTAAAATTCTTTTTCTACTATTTTGACAGTTATTGGATCCTAAAATGAAGTGATGTTAGGCATATTAATTTTTCATTCAAATAATTCCAAAGTTTTATTGGATTTATAATCTACACATTATTTTATATTAGAAATTTTTTAATGTAAAATTAAAATTCCATCTCAAGAAATGAAGTGATAAATTTTGGTAAAATTCCATAGGGGTGGTATTAATGAAACTAAAATTAATTGGAATCATCCAATTATCATGTGGAATGGTTATTCTAATAAACATTGTTTTCATTCCCGTTGTAGAGTTTGATGAAATTATCAATATAGATTTTTTTTAATTTTATCAAGCTAAGATATATTATAGAGTTTAAGAATTTATTTTTTCATAATGAGTTTTAGTCTATATGTAACTATGAATTCATATCTTTTATAACATATTAAGAAGATGAGAACTTGATTAAATATGGTATTGAATGTTATCATGAACATATTATTGAAAATAAAAGAAATTTTAAATTAGTGTCATTCTAGAATTTAATAAATAACTAGTTGAATTTATTAATGATCTTTTAGTTCTATTCTTGATTTGGAGGTAAAATTAACTATTGACATAGTACTTGATTATAAAGTAATTTAAAAACCCCATAATCATATGGATGCAATGGAACTTTATGAATTGAAAAAGAAGTTACAAGATTTTATAGATAGGGTTCACCTAGCACATAACCTCAGGGATGGAATTTTTTTAAAAATGATGGATGGATCCATGAGGATATTCATTGATTAAATAGAACTCAAAAAAATTACTTTTAGGATAAACTAGTTGTTTCCTCATATCTATGACTTATTTGATTAACTCCTGGGTGCTTATTATTTTTTGAAGATTTATCTTTGGTCTAGGTATCAGTGGATGAATGTGATGGAGGATTACATTATAGGGATGGTGTTTCATACTAGGTATGTCCATTATGAGTTTGTGGTTCGGCCTTTCAGTCTAACAAATTCACCAGCTGTATTTATGGATTTAATGAATAGATTTTACTGTAACACCCCAAAATGATAAATGGGAAATGACTAAATGATATGACTCATGTCAGCAAGGTGTACCTTCTTTTTTGGGTGCCTACCTGATTAGAACTCCATAGTTAAGCGTGTTTGGCCTGGAGTAGTGATCAGGATGGGTGACCTTCTAGGAAGTTTTATAGGGTGTGTGTGAGTGAGGACAAAAAAAACTGGAAATAACATGTGTTGGCTTTTGAGGACAGCCACTAGTCATATGACCCGTTCGGGAATGTGGGTAAGCCCCAGGGTGGGGACCACATGTCTGATGGGAAACTGGTGGTACTTGGTGGGCTAGGACCTGATGACCATGTTAAGGCAGGGTGTTTGTGCTCTCATTGGGACCCAATTGTTACATTTGGTATTAAAGGAGGGAACCAGCCTTAGGTGCATTGCACTACCTAAGTTGAGATGTAGGGCCCAAAACGAGGATGTTGTGCCCTAAAATGGGGGGGTGATTATAACACCCCAAAATGATAAAGGGTTAAATGACTAAATGATATGACTCATGTCAACAAGGTGAACCTTAATTTTCAGGAGCCTACCTGATTAGAACTCCATAGTTAAGTGTGCTTGTCCTGGAGTAGTGATCAGGACGGGTGACCTTCTGAGAAGTTTCACCGGGTGTGTGTGAGTGAGGAAAAACCATACTTTGGCCTGTGGGGACTGTCACTAGTCAGATGACCCATTCGGACACGTGTTTGGGCCCCATGGTGGGGGCCATGTGTCTGCGGGGCAACTAGTGGTACCAAGCGGGCTAGGACCCGATGAACATGTTAAGGCGGGGTGTATGTGCTGTCACCGAGACACAGTTCTTATATTCGGTATCAGAGAAGAAACCCAGCCTTAAGTGCAGTGCACTGCCTGGGTTGATATGTAGGGACTGCATAGAGGATTTTGTGCTCTAAAGGGGGGTAATTGTAGCACTCCAAAATGATAAAAGGACATGTGTTGGCCCGTGGGGACTGCCACTAGTCAGATGACCCAATCAGACATGTGTGTGGGCCCCATGGTGGGGACATGTGTCTGCGGGGCAACTAGTGGTACCATGCAGGCTAGGACCCAACAAACATGTTAAGGCTGGGTGTTTGTGCTGTCACTGAGACCCAGTTCTTATATTCGGTATCAGAGAAGAAACCCAGCCTTAAGTGCGGTTCACTACCTGGGTTGAGATGTAGGGACCACAAAGGGGATGTTGTGCTCTAAAGGGGGGGTGATTTTAGCACCCCAAAAATGATAAAAGGTTAAATGACTAAATGATATGACTCAAGTCAACAAGGTGTACCTTCCTTTTCGGAAGCCTACCTGATTAGAACTCCATAGATAAGCATGCTTTTCATGGAGTAGTGATCAGGATTGGTGACGTTCTGGGAAGTTTCGCAGGGTGTATGTGAGTGAGGAAAAAGAACACTACAAAGGACATGTGATGGCCTATGGGGACTATCACTAGTCAGATAACCCTTTCGGGCACGAGTGGGGGCCCCGGGTGGCGGCCACGTGTCAGTGGGCCAACTGGGTACTTGGAGGGCCAAGACCTGGTGACCATGTAATGGCGGGGTGTATGTGTTGTCATCGGGACCTAGTTGTTATATTCGATATCAGATGAGGAACTCAGCCTGATGTGTGGTGCACTGCCTGGGTTGAGATGTAGGGACCACAAAGGGGATGTTGTGCTCTAAAGGGGGTGATTGTAGCACCCAAAAATGATAAAATGTTAAATAAATAAATGATATGACTCAAGTCAACAAGGTACACCTTCCTTTTCAAGAGCATACCAGATTAGAACTCCCCAGTTAAGCATGACTGGTTTGGAGTAGTGATCAGGATGGGTGACCTTCTGAGAAGTTTTGCCCCGACGAACATGTTATGGAAGGTTGTATGTGCTGTCACCGAGACCCAATTCTTATATTCGGTATCAGAGAAGAAACCCAGCCTTAAGTGTGGTGCACTTCCTGGGATGAGATGTAGGGACCTCAAAGGGGATGTTGTGCTCTAAATGGGGGTGAATGTAGAACCCCAAAATGATAAAAGTACATGTCTTGGCCCGTGGGTACTGTCACTAGTCAGATGACTCATTCGGACATGTGTGTGGGCCCCAGGGTGGGGGCCATGTATCTGCGGGGAAACTAGTGGTACCAAGCAGGCTAGGACCCGACGAACATGTTAAGGCGGGGTGTCTGTTCTGTCCCTGAGACCCAGTTCTTATATTTGGTATTAGAGAAGAAACCCAGCATTAAGTGTGGTGCACTACCTGGTTTGAGATGTAGGGACCACAAAGGGGATGTTGTGCTCTAAAGGGGGGTGATTGTAGCACCCCTAAATGATAAAAGGTTAAATGACTAAATGATATGACTCAAGTCAACAAGGTGCAGCTTCATTTTTGAGAGCCTACCAGATTAGAACTCTACAGTTAAGCATGCTTGGCCGGAAGTAGTGATCCGGATGGGTGACCTTCTGGGAAGTTTCGCAGGGTGTATGTGAGTGAGGAAAAAGCACACTAGAAAGGACATGTGATGGCCTTTGGGGACTATCACGAGTCAGGTAACCCTTTCAGGCACGAGTTGGGTCCCCACTGTAGCGTCCACGTGTCAGTAGGGCAAATGGTGGTACTTGGCGGGCCAAGACCCGATGACCACGTAATGGAGAGGTGTATGTGCTGTCACTGGGACCTAGTTGTTATATTTGGTATCAGAGGAGGAACTCATCCTTAAGTGTGGTGCATTGCCTGGGTTAATATGTAGGGACCACAAAGGGGATGTTGTTCTCTAGAGGGGGGTGATTATAGCACCCCAAAATCATAAAAGGTTAAATGACTAAATTATATGACTCATGTTAACAAGGATAACCTTCCTTTTCGAGAGCCTACCTGATTAAAACTCCACAGTTAAGCATGTTTGGTCTGGATGAGTGATCAGGATGGGTGAACTTCTGGAAAGTTTCGCAGGGTGTGTGTGATTGAGGAAAAAGCACACTAGAAAGGACATGTGATGGCATGTGGGGACTATCACTAGTCAAATAACCCTTTCAGGAACAAGTGGGGGCCCTAGGGTGGTGGCCATGTGGCCGTGGGGCAACTGGTGGTACTTGGCGGGCCAAGACCCGACGACCATGTAATGGCGGGGTGTCTGTGTTGTCACCGGGACCTAGTTGTTATATTCGGTATTAGAGGAGGAACTCAGCCTTAAGTGTTGTGAACTGCCTGGGTTAAGATGTAGGGACCACAAATGGGATGTTCTGCTCTAAAGGGGGTGATTGTAGCACCCCAGAATGATAAAAGGTTAAATGACTAAATGATATGACTCATGTCAACAAGGAACACCTACCTTTTCGGGAGCCTACCTGATTAGAACTCCATAGTTAAGCATGCTTGATCTGGAAGAGTGATCGGGATGGGTGACCTTCTAGCAAGTTTCACAGGGTGTGTGTGAGTGAGGAAAAAGCACACTAGAAAGGACATGTGATGGCCTGTGGGGACTATCACTAGTCATATAACCCTTTTGGGCACGAGTGGGGGCCCCAGGGTGGGGGCCACGTGTAAGTGGGGAAACTGGTTGTCCTTGGCGGGCCAAGACCCAACGACCATGTAATAGTGGGGTGTTTGTGCTGTCACCGGGACCCAGTTGTTACATTTTGTATCAGAGGAAGAACTCAACCTTAAGTGCGGTGCACTGCCAGGGTTAAGTTGTAGGACCCACAAAGGGGGTTTTGTGCTCTAAAGAGGGGGGTGATTGTAACACCCCAAAATGATAAAGGGTAAAATGACTAAATGATATGACTCAAGTCAACAAGGTGAACCTTCTTAATCAGAAGTCTAACTGATTAGAACTCCATAGTAAAGCGTGATTGGTCTGGAATTGTGATCAGGATGGGTGACCTGCTGGGAAGTATCCCAGGGTGTGCTCCTGGAGTAGTGATCAGGATGGGTGACCTTCTAGGAAGTTTCCCAAGGTGTGTGTGAGTGAGGACAAAGCACACTAAAAAGAAAATGTGTTGGACTGTGGGGACTATCACTAGTCCGATGACCCGTTTGGGAACATTTGTGGGCCCCAGGGTGGGGCCCACATGTCTGTGGGGGAATTGGTGGTACCTGGCAAGCCAAGACCCGACGACCATGTTAAGGCGGGATGTTTGTGCTGTCACAGGGACCCAGTTATTACATTTTGTATCAGAGGAGGAACTCAGTCTTAAGTGTGGTGCACTACCTCGGTTAAGATGTAGGACCCACAAAGGGGATGTTGTGGTCTAAAGGGGGGTGATTATGACACCCCAAATTGATAAAGGGTTAAATAACTAAATGATCTAACTGAAGTAAACAAGGTGCACCTTCTTTTTCGGGAGCCTACTTGATTAGAACTTCATAGATAAGTGTGCTTTATCTGGAGTAGTGATCACGATGGGCAACCTTCTGGGAAGCTTCTCAGGGTGTGTGTGAGTGAGGAAAAAGCACACTGAAAAGGACATGTGTTTGAATGTGGGGACTATCACTAGTCAGATGACCTGTTTGGGCACATTTGTGGGCCCCAGGGTGGGGCCCACATGTCTGTGGGGAACTGGTGGTACCTCGCAAGCCAAGACCCGACGACCATGTTAAGGCGGGATGTCTGTGCTGTCACCGGGACCCAGTTATTACATTTGGTATCAGAGGAGGAACTCAGTCTTAAGTGTGGTGCACTACCTGGGTTAAGATTTAGGACCCACAAAGGGGATGTTGTGGTCTAAAGGGGGGTGATTGTGACACCCCAAATTGATAAAGGGTTAAATGACTAAATGATCTGACTAAATTAAACAAGGTGCACCTTCTTTTTCAGGATCCTGCCTGATTAGAACTCCATAGTTAAGTGTGCTTCGTCTGGAGTAGTGATCATGATGGGCGACCTTCTCGGAAGCTTCTCAGGGTGTGTGTGAGTGAGGACAAAGCACACTGAAAAGGACATGTGTTGGCCTGTGGGGACAGTCACTAGTCAGATGACCCGTTCGGGCACATTTGTGGGCCCTAGGGTGGGGGCCATGTGTCTGTGGGCAACTGGTGGTACCTGGCGGGCCAAGACCCGATGACCATGTTAAGATGGGGTGTATGTGCTGTCACCGAGACCCAGTTATTACATTTGCTATCAGAGGAGGAACTCAGCCTTAAGTGTGGTGCACTGCCTGGGTTAAGATGTAGGACCCACAAAGGGGATGTTGTGCTCTAAAGGGGGGTGATTGTAACACCCCAAAATGATAAAGGGTTAAATGACTAAATGATATGACTGAAGTCAACAAGGTTTATATTCTTTTTTGGGAGTCTACCTTATTAGAACTCCACAGTTAAGTGTGCTTGGTCTGGAGTAGTGATCTGGATGGGTGACCTTCTAGGAAGTTTCCCAGGGTGTACTCCTGGAGTGGTGATCAGGATGGATGACCTTCTGGAAAGTTTCTCAGGGGGTGTGTGAGTGAGGACAAAGCACACTAAAAAGGACATGTTTCGCTTGTGGGGACTATCACCAGTCAAATGACCCATTTGGGCACATTTTTGGGCCCCAGGTTGGGGGGCCACGTGTCTTCAGGGCAACTAGTGGTACCTGGAGGGTCAGGACACAACAATTATGTTAAGGTGTAGTGTATGTGCAGTCATCAATACCCAATTGTTACCCAGGGTGTGCTCTTGGAGTAGTGATCATGATGGGTGACCTTCTGGGAAGTTTCCCATGATGTGTGTGAGTGAGGAAAAAGCACACTGGAAAGGAAAAAAGCACATTAGAAAGGACATGTGTTGGCCTGTGGGAACTATCACTAGTCAGATAACCTCTTCGGGCACATGTGTGGGCCCTAGGGTGGGGGCCAAATGTCTGTGGGGCAGCTGGTGGTGCCTGGCCCACTAAGTCCCGACAACCATGTTAAGGCGGGGTTATGTGCTATCACCGGGATCCAGTTGTTACATTTGGTATCAAAGGAGTAAATAATCCTTAAGTGTGGTGCACTCCCTAGGTTAAGATGTAGGGCCTGTAAAGGGGATGTTGTGCTATAAGGGGGGTGATTGTAACACCCCAAAATGATAGTGTTAAATGACTAAATGATATGACTGAATTCAATAAGGTGCACCTTCCTTTTTGGGAGCCTATCTGACTAGAACTCCACATTTAGGCGTGCTTGGTCTAGAGTAGTGGTCAGGATGGGTGACCCTTTGGGAAGTTTCCTAGGGTGTGCTCCTGGAGTAGTGATCTGGATGGGTGACCTTCTGGGAAGTTTCTGAGGGTGTGTGTGGGTGAGGACAAAGCACACTTGAAAAGACATGTGTTGACCTGTGGGGACTATCAGTAGTCAGATGACCCATTCGGACATATTTGTGGGCCCCAGTGTGGGGGCCACGTATCTTCAGGGAAACTAGTAGTTCCTGGAGATCCATGACCCAATAACTATGTTAAGGAACAATGTCTATTCTGTCATTGAGGCCCAGTTATTCCATTTTCCATGAATATTTCGATTCATTTGTGGTATCATCGGTTTTCCGGTTGTTACCCAGGGTGTGCTCCTGGAGTAGTGATCATGATGGGTGACCTTCTGGGAAGTTTCTCAGGGTGTGTGTGAGTAAGGAAAAATCACACTGAAAAGGAAAAAGCACACTAAAAAGGATATGAGTTGGCCTGTGCGAACTATCACGAGTCAGATAACCCGTTTGAGCACGTATGTGGGCCCTAGGTTGGGGGCCACGTGTTTATGGGGAAACTAGTGAAACGTGGCTGGCCAAGACCTGACAACCATGTTAAGGCGGGGTGTTTGTGCTGTCAATGGGACCCATTTGTTACATTTGGTATCAGAGGAGGAACTCAGCCTTAGGTGTGGTGCACTGCCTAGGTTAAGATGTAGGGCCTACAAAGGGGATGTTGTGCTCTAAATGGTGGGTGATTGTAACACCCCAAAATGATAAAGTGTTAATTGAATAAATGATATGACTGAAGTCAACAAGGTGAACCTTAATTTTTGAGAGCCTACCTGATTTGAACTCCACATTTAAGTGTGTTCGGTCTAGAGTAGTGATCAGGATGGGTGACCTTCTGGGAAGTTTCCCAGTTTTTGCTCCTAGAGTAGTGATCAGGATGTGTGACCTTGTGAGAAGTTTCTTAGGGTGTGTGTGAATGAAGAAAATGCACACTAGAAAATACATGTGTTGGCATGTGGGGATTGTCACTAGTCAGATGACCCATTCTGGCACATTTGTGGGCCCCAGGGTGGGGGGCACGTGTCTTCGGGGCCCCAGGGTGGGGGCCACATGTCTTCGAGGCAACTAGTGGTACCTGGAGGGCCAGGACCCAACAACCATGTTAAGGCGCAATGTCTTTGTTGTCATTGGGACCCAGTTGTTCCATTTTCCATGAATATTTGGATTCATTTGTGGTGATTTTAATTGAAGGAATTATGGTCTCTTATAAAATTTATGACGAATAAGAGAAACATATAAGGACTTTTTTGAAAACCTTAAAATAAAATAAATGTTATTGAATTCATTTTTATGTGAGTCTTGGATAAAATAGATCTCATTTAATTGGAATATTGTTTTAAAATATATAATAACTTTTGATCCTTCAAAATCATTATAATTGATTGAGTGTCTAGTACCTACAAATTTCATAGAGGTTAAGAGATTTCTTGGATCAGCAGGCTACTACCAATGGTTTGTGAATACTTTTCTCGATTATCTATCCATTAACTATGTAAACTCAAATGAGTGTTAAATGTATCTAGATAATGGAATGTGGTGAAAGTTTTTAGAAATTGAAAATAAGATAAGTTAATAAACTATTTTTATCCTTTTCATATAGAAATGTTGAGTTTTTTATTTTCTGTGATGGTTCACTAAAATGCCTTTTTTGTGTTCTGATGAATGATGATTGAGTAATTACATATACTTCACATTAATTAAAACCCCATGAAAAGAGTTACCCTATACAAGAACTTCAGTTTGAACTAAATTTTATTTTCTTTAAAAATATATATCTATATTTTATATGGGGTAAAATTTCATATATTTACAAGGAAAAAAAGTATAAAGAATATATTTACTCAAAAAGAGTTGAATATTACGTAGAGAAGTTGGTTGGAACTGTTAATGGAATATGATTAAATGATTAACTATTATCCAGGGAATGCTAAGAACGCAACTTAATAAATCATGAAATTTTTTACTTTTGAATATGAACAATTTTGGTGATAACTAATGAAGGTGAGGATTTGGGATTTTTCAATTCTTGGATATAAATAAGAGAATATATCCATGGATTTTATGGTGGGATTAACAAATACATCGCAAGGTAATAATTAAATTTGTGTTATTTTTTATTATTTGACTAAAACTATGATTTTTTAAAAATTTGGTATACCATGTGTTTAGATCAACTTGCCAAAAATTATCCAAAATAGATAGTTATTTTATATATAATCCCTTTTCCTATTGTATTTAATCATGATTCCAAATTTACCTCTAGATTTTGTAAATGGCGTCAAAAGTCATTAAATACTGAAATAAAATTTAGTGCATCTTTTCAGCATCATATGATGGAAATTGGGAGATAATGATTCCGACATTAGAAGATATGATTTTAGATCTATTATTATATTATTAAGTAATTTGGGATAAAAATATTTTAGTAGTTTAATTTTTTTATAATAATAGATTTTATTTCAGTATACAAATGGGACATTTCAAGGAATTATAGGGAAAGAATTTTTGAACATCTGAAAGATGGGATGAAGTTGATGAAGAGAATTTATTGGGACAAAAACAAGTAGAAGAAATTGTTCAGAAGGTAAATATTGTTGATTAGAACATTAGGTAATTTTAGAGAAGATGGATGATTTATGAGGATATCATGTGGAAAGGAATTTCATTTTAGGACTGTGATTATGCCATTATTGAAATATCTTAATAGAAAGATGTTAGGAAATTTTTAAATAATATAATGTTTTCTCCATGTTTTACTAAACCATAAAATATAATAGAGATATAGGATTATTTTCTTATCAATTATATTTGATATTAATTTTATCTCAAATACTTGATTGGTTTCTTATTTCATTGTTAAAAAATATATAATTTCTGACTGTCATGTTTTGAGACCCAAGATGGTACAGTTGGATGGGAATTCTTATTCAGAGGAATACTTGGTTTATATTTTAGATCTTGGAGATTAGATATTGTAGAATAAGGTGATTCACCAGGTAAATGTTTTATAGAATAATCACATGATTAAGGAAGAAAAATAATTATTAGAAAAAATTAATGACATTAAAATACCATCACTTGTTTATGTAATGAATAAAACTATGAGGATGTGATATCTTTTATAGGGTAATAATGTGATTAGTGATGTAATGTTAATAATTATATAATTTCATATCTTATTGATATTCATGATTATATTTTATGGAGGCATATTCACAATGATAATTTTATGTAAAATTTCAATAAAAAATAAAATATTCTTATTCGTAATAAATTATTTTCCATGAATTATATGGTTTTATAAAAATTATAAATTCATGAAATTTATTATTTTTATTATTTTAATTTAAAAAATGGACTCTACTTTCGATATTATCATATCAAAATTATCTTAGGGTGATTATTTTTTATTTTTCAATACTAGATAATTTTTGGGAGAAGAGTGAAAATTAATATTCTAATAAAATACCACAATATTTATAATATCATCAAGTTGTATGATTAAATTAATATTTTAAAAAACATTTGACTCAACCTAATACCTTTTTAAAGAGAAAAATAATTCATTTAAAGACAATATTTTTTTTGGAACCCTTTCCTAACTTTTTTGAACTTAAGTTATATTTCATTCTAATAAAAAAAATATTCAGATCTTGGTATTTAATACTGTGTTTGTAAGTTCCATTCTATTGTAACATTATTAAAATGTCATATAAAATTCCTTTTTTAATTTAATTCAATTTTAGTCATAATAATAAATAATATCCATATTTTTTTTAAATCATTTTTACATTAAAATTGAGTGTTTATCAAAATAACATTTTCATGAATTTTGTTTACATGTGTTAAATGTAATTTATTGCACCATTGTAATTTAAATATGATAAAAAGGGGTTCAAAATTTTAAATCATAATATCGATATTTGGATATAATTTCCTATTATTTTTTTCATGTAAATAAATTACATAGGGAAATAGTTAAGTTATCTTAATAAAGGTTATAGTTGGTTAAAAGGTGTTAAACTCTGGTATAATGATTAAAATATCAGCAGATTTCATAAATTATATTTTATCCTATTCTGACACTAATTAGTGTTAAAATCAATATTTGGTTACATAGGATACGCATTACAATTAATTAAACTTCATATTATTTTATAATGTAAAATAATTAAAAAAAAATTACTCCCCTAACTTATAAAAGGGAACATATACGCCTAATTTATTCACACACATTGAGAAATATTTATTGAACAAGATATACCCAAATACATTCCCAAAATTCCACCAAAATTAATAGAGGTCCTATTCTTCTGAAAATTCCAATCCTAAAAGGGATAAGGTGTAATAAAAAAGTCTTTATCCATGGAATAGGTATAATCCCTAAGTGAACTCTTTCATGATTATTTTTTATTATACCTATAGAAAATACATTATAACCATCATAACATAACTCCATATGTATCATAACTTTAATTAAATGTTTTTATGATTATGATAAAACATTTAAATCCTTATTTTCTTCCATTGGTGTATTAAAAAATCACTTATGAGTACTGTTGGACTACCACCTCAATGAAATAATGTGTTTTGTTTTTCACCACTGCCTCACATGGATGGTTATAATGATTTAATTAATGAATATATAATTATATGTATATTATTTATGAAATTATTATGATTCAATAATGGTAATATTTTATATACACACTTACTTATCCATCTATTAGTAATTGATAAGGTCACTTGTGTTTGATTTTGGACAATATCCTCTACAAAGTGATGGATTCATTTTTTATTTAGGCCATACAATGATGGTAATAGTGATTGAATTAATGAATATGATATTAATAATTTGATTATTATTATATAAAGGTAAACCTTTAAACAATTTAATTCTTTTTTATCCATTATAAAAATTAAAATTTCATTCATGCGTATATATAGAATACCTTCTCTTTGAAATAATGAGTTTAATTTTTCTTGAACCTCTTGCAGAAATTCTTTTAGTAGTATATTTGAAGAAAATTTGTGATAATATTGTTTAGAAATGTTTTTTATTTATTAACAACTAACCGTTTTTTATAATATTTTTTTGTTTTTTGGGAGTAGAACATGTTCATCAGAATAGAGTTTTGTAAGAATGTTGAATGTTACTAAATGTTTATACCCAAACATAAAGGGGGAGAAACTTTTTTCCTTTTGGAAAACTGGTTTACAAACATATGTTTCTAGACATAGAAGTTCATACTAAGAAGCACTAGACTGAGAATGTCTGAATGAGAAGTATTGGCCTTAAGAGTGTTCAGAAATAGGAAGTAGTTGATCTGACACAACATTGATCTCAGATCCATCAGCATAAAGTTTTGATTTGTTAGCTTAGTGTTTATTAGAATGTTTGCTATTTCAGAGTGAGTCAGTTATAATGATGTTGAAGTGGATGTTTTCATAGATTTAATTCAGGAGTTATAGTTTTTTCATAATTTCTAGACCTTAAATTACAAAATGATTTTCTTATCCTAACATTCTTAAAAATAATGAAAACTATCATATTAAAATATTTTAATTTAATAGAGGAATCATAAATATTATATCGGCTTTAGAAACTATGACATAAAATATATGACCTATATGTATTAGACTCTAAATTATGTTAGTTGTTTGAATGTGTAATGCTAACATGGTTTGAATAATTTCAAAGTTTCTGAGTGGAGTCATCATTAGATGCAGAAAATTGTAATATTAATTTCATCATAATGAGAATTCCATAATTATGAGTATTTTAATCAGACTGAATCAAAAGAGGAAGATCAATAATATCAAGAACATATGCCAATTCCTCAAATGAATACCTCAAACAGATTACACATTAGTTAACTAACATCAAAGTGATCAAGGATACTGATGTCGATTTATTAATGGGAGATCTGTTATGAATTGAAGTGAATATTATAGAATATTTGTGAAGAAAAAAGGGAGAGTTAATGTTTTCAATCAAATAAAATAGTGACACCAATAATTCATTAGATGAGGAAGTTAATAATTCTTCAGTTGATAAATATAATCAAACTAAATCTGAGAAAGATAATTATACTAAAACTGAGAAAGATAATCTAATTGAAGCTGAGCAAGATAATCAGACAGAATATCAAAAAGATAATTAGACCGAAGATAAAAAAGATAATCATATTGATGAAAATTTATTATATTCGAGAAGACTAGATTTATATAAATATTGAGATGTTTTGAAGATGTCAAAGTTAGAGTTTGAACGTGAGTGTTTTTTGGAGTTTTGAAATTGGAGTAAAAGGAAATATTTTTTCAATTTCCCACTGTTTATTTTATGAGTCTCCAATAAATAATGGCATAGTTCATTCACACTTTGTATCTTTTGATGAGTGTATGAAAGGAAGAGTGTTTCAAATTTATTACAATGTTTTTCTGTTGAGACAAATATTTCAAAATAAGGTCGAACGCATGAATGATTTGTTTTCCAGACTGATGAATGTCATATTAAGAATTTTAGAAGAGTTCATGTTTTATAGATTATTAATGTGTTCACCATACTGAGTATATAAAACAATTTTCATCATACTGAGGAAGTTTTGATTGAGTTAGGATTTGTTTTTGATAAGTGAAAGTTTTCTTATCCAAACAGAACAAAATGTTTCTTTAGGTGTAGATTGAGAAAGGGAGTATCAAATTGAGTCGATCAAACAGATTACATTGTACCATGTTCATCAGATTGAAGGCTAATTGACTCAGGGTCATTGGACACATGGACTCATGTGGAGTAGATTGAACAATGTCTATTTTTTTTTGGTTTCTTAATTATTTTGTAAAAGAACACTATAAACTATTAAAGGTTAGTATAATTATTACAATCTAGTGATAGAAGGTGTCTAATGGTATTTGGCACAATTTGTATCAACTTATTTATAATAGTTGATTTCCATAAATCTGTTGGAGTGGTTATGGAAGGGGTATAGTTTCTCACATTGAGGTTGAACCATGTAAATATTGTGTGCTTTATATGATTTCCTATTTTTCCATTCATGAGTTTTTTAAAAAATATTATAAGGATCTTTACTTTAATAGGTTGTAGGATTTATGTTTTAAAATGTGTTGGAACTTATAAAAAGTGAATATCTGATTCAAACCCCTTCTTATTTGTTATTAAATCCTTTAGAACTTCAATTGGTATCAGATCCATGTCTCCCTTGTGGAATCATTATCATGTATAATATCTATTCTATCAAAATTAGAGGAATTCCTACATATTATGGAAAAAATTATTATAGATGAAAAATAGGATTATTTCTTTTCTCACATCTCTTCGCCTAGAAGTTATTGATGTTGCTACAATTGGTTTTACACTAATTTATAAGGATTCCCAAATGACTTTTTCTAATAAGGGAAATATCAAATTTGATAGAAAATCTAGAAATTATATCCTTATATCTGTATCAAAAAAAAAATTATGAAGGTGATGGGTCTTAAAACCTCAAAGATTATGTGGGACAAGCTAGAATGTATTTTCAAATGGAATACTAAAGTGAATTAAGTAAATCTACAAATATGATGTAGTAAGTATGAATACATCATAATGAAAGATTAAGAAACTATTTATGAATACTTCACTAGAGTAAAAGAAATTGTTTTCTATATCATAGGATTCATAGATTTTCTAGATTATTTTTCAACTATGATGAAACTTATGAGAAACTTTCTATATATGTTTCATTCTAAAATATCATATTTATAAGATAAGGATGACTTATCTCTTGATTAATTGCATAAATTTATTATTTCTTATAAAATTAGGAAATCTCCAATGTTCAAAAAGTATATGAAATAAAAAATGGGTTTTGATGCTATGAAAAAATGTAAATACAAGATACTGAAGATGTTGATCCTTTTTTACTCCAATGATAAAGAAGATGATTAAATGAATGAAAAAAATTCATGTTTCTTATATAAAAAACTATCAATAAAGAACAAGAATTTATGGAGGTAAATATCCTCTCAAATGTAACACCCTGAAAATTCTAAAAGAGTAACATTGTATTTGATGGAGTGTATGACACACATCACTAGGCAAATTAGGGAATATAATATACAAAGAATTTAAAATATATTTAATATTTTAATTAGATTCGATATAATATATATATTGAAATTAATAAAACACCAAGTTATCATGTGTTACCGAGAATGTCAAATTTATTTTATAGTTTGTGTCAAATGCAACACCGAGTTTTACCGAACAACAATATATTATTAAATATTATTTTTTAATATATTCAAGTATAACATACCCATTGAATTAATAGTTTTGAATATGGTTAAGTAACTAATGAAAATGTATATTTTACACAAATATAGAATTAATTCAATAGTTTCAAATTTATTATAACTAAATATAAGAACTAATTAAATATAAAAGGAATTGTTTTATTAAAAGCAATTTTTATGCTCATCAAGGTGTTTTATGCAAATGAATTAAATAAATTTCAACTAGTGATATATATTAATGTAATATAAATACATAATATATTCAATTTAATTTTTTTATATTCATCCAAAATATTTGATAATCATAAGATAAGAACAAACCTAACCTAATTTTATTCATAAAACCTATATTTTTAAGAAATATTAATTACCTTTTAATGGAAAATATATTTTAAATTCAATTTTTAAAGTTTTTATGTTTTATATATGATATAATAAACTTAAACTATGAAATAGAAACATAATAATTTTCTTAGGGTGAATTTTTAGTATTTTTATGTGAAGTTTCATTTTTTAATGAATAATGAAAAATACTGAATTTTAGTTAAAAAAATTAATATAATTTATATATAAGTTTATGTTATATTTTATATTGTTTTTAACATTTAATTAGATCAAATTTATACCAATTAATACAATATAAGTCATTTTAATTAAATTTAATTTGATATTTTCTAAAAAACATAGCAAACTTTCAAACATTTTTACATTAAAAACCCACATCGTCATCCATTCGACGGGATTGAATTTAAATTAATTTCAATAAATTATGTGATTGGAATTTAAAAAAATGTATTCCATATTTTGAATCATAATATTTTATATTTTCTTATAATGTCAACTTAATTGTTTACCAGAAATATTATTGAATGTAATTGAAATTAATTACAATGATTAAGGTGAATATATGATTAATAAAGGACTAAACCTTAAACGTAAGGGCTAAAATGACCTCGAAAAATTTCCAAAATATATTTTTTAACCATATTTCTATCCTATAATCCCATTTATATAATTTTTTCCATTATGGGAGCCACTTTCTCTGTAAAAAACATGGGTGGAATTTTCTTTCCTAAAATTTACAAGAATGCCACTCCTCGTCCACTATAAAAAGGCCTCCTCTCCTCTCACTTCCTCACACCCCTGAATCCACTTTGGATTGAATAATATATTACTAAATATCTCACAAAAATATATTCCCTAATCTTATAATCCTCCCACTATTCACTAATGCATCCATGTAATCCCATTGGTGCGAACCAAAAGGTGTTACTTGAATAAGATGTAACATGTTTCATCAAGCTCTTTAGATTTATTTCCATTATTCACCCCCTCCTCACCTCTTATTACATGATTATATAAAAAAACAAGTATTATAAATATAATATTATGGTTTAAAATTAATTTTTAGACCTAAACTTTTACACACTTCCATATAATGGGTAACAAACATTCGATTTATGTGTAAGGTGAACTATCAGCTCACAAAATGAAGTTATTCATTTTCCCTTTACCTCCTAAAATGGTTGGGAATTAATATATAATCAATTTTATATATGATATATATGATATTTATTATGTATTTATGATTATTTAATACCATTAGAACACATACACTTATAGTTCTCATTTTGTGTAAATACGATAAGAATGTTTGTGGAAGTGTAGACTATTGCTTCCTAAAAGCGATATTATTTGATCACATTATACATGTAATGTATAAAGGATGATTTTAATTAAAAATATGAAAAAATATATTATATTAATTATATAATTAACTATATAGAAATTTAATATATATCATTTTCTTTATTACTCTTTGACACACTAAAAAGTGATAATGTTGTTCATTGACGTATGACCTATCACCTCCTCGACACGATGTGATTCCTTTTACATCAAAAGAATTATATATATATATAAGTATATATGATTAAATAAAATGTTGTTTATGATATAATTATAATTATGGAAATATATAGTCTTACTTACCTTTAATCCATAACAATCATTGAGAAATGGGAACATCACTCATGAATATGTACGATCTACCGACTCCATGATTATAATGTCCATTAATTTTTCATAAAAATATATAATGATTGGTTTTAATAGAATTCCTTATGTGTAAAGATAATAATAATTTCATTTTTATTATTCTTTAGATGTTAAATAATGACCCTTGGTCTATATTTGACCTTTAAAATTTTATTTTGACATATAAACCGAATTTGGTTAAAACACACGTTATAAACAAAGTTAATTAAGTAGTTGTACACAATATGGTAATAAGTGAAATAAAAGATATGATAAAACATAAAACGTTTCTCGATAAAAAAAGAATTAAAATATGTTTTTTTATTTAGGAATATAAAGACGCATGAGACAAATTAGATGTAACTTAAGGGATTTTCATCTCACTTTTTTACATTTGTTAGATAAATTTCATGTTCATCGCTAACATATTTTGTGTGTTGGATATACTTACCTCTATTGATATATTATATCATTAATCCTTTTATTTTCATGGTATTTAAAACTTTCACTTAATTTTATTCCTTCATAAGGCATATGATTTAAAATGTTATAAAGTGGTATGTGACACTTTGGAATATTTAACGATTTTTTACCTTATAAATAATTTTAATGATATTTCATTTCAATTCTAGGAAATTATATGACCATTGTTCTATAATCCCTTTAATTCTCCCTTGATTTGGTTATTTAGGACCTTTTTTATGTATTAGTACAATTTTTTCACTCTTTAGTACTCAAAGTGTTTTAGAAAATGTTTTTATGAAAACTCGACTTCATTTACCTCTTTAGTCAGAGAACATGTTTTCTCCTAAAAATATTATTTTATAATAAGGTTTTCATAAATATGTTTTTAAAAATTCATAGATTATTTATTAAATAAATCTATACACTTTTTTATTTTACTAATTTTTTCAAAAGAATTTTATTTTTTGATTTCCAAAAAAGACATTTATCTAACCTTTTTACTATGAAAAAGGGATGTTATTTTTACCTCATATGACATGTGAGTAATTACCTGTCATCATTTCATTAAAGCTTCATTTTCATGGTAAAAATAATACTTTAATAAATAAAATATTTTCAAATGTGATTTTCAATGATTTTTTTTCAAAAAAATTTTCAGAACAAAATAAAATTTTCCTCAATCATGTTTTTTGAATATATTTTATAGTATATATATTCATTAACAAAAGAAAACCTTTATTTCTGCTCCACTTGGGATATATTGTATTGATACCATCCTTACCCTTTCTTTGGATAATGTATATTTGATTTGGATAAGAATAATACTAAAATTCACTTCCTTGATTCCTTTTAGTACCCTTGAAATATTGAATTTCCAATGATCATTTGACATTGAATTTTTTCTAAGTATGCATATCATTTTTTATGGATATGATTATTGAATGAACCATGTAACATTTTTCATATGCTTTTTAATTTGAAGGTTATTTTATTAGTTGTGTAAAATTGATTAATTTTTTTCTTGTATTCATTACAGACATTTGAATTGGAATATAATTTATTTCAATTATTCAGTATGAGGAATGATTTAGACTGGAAATGATGGGTGGGTATCAAAATTTATATATCCCCTCTATGCGTCGACATGTTATCAGGAGAACAATATTTTTTAAAAATTAATTGTATTTGTATCCATTTTTTTAAACCATATTATGAATGTTTGTAATGGTATTAGGTTTTCATGTTCCTTAGTTATAAAATCTGATAATTAAGTATTTCCCTCATTTGGATTCATTTATTATTTATCTATGATATGTTTCAACAACATATATATGGATTCACTTCATCTTCAGTTCATTTATTAAATGAAATGTGTTTTGGTTTCATACATTTATATATTTATTTTTCCTTTTCTAGTTATTTGGATGGGATGTGTTTTCATTTATTACCTACCCATATTTTTTATTCACTTCCTTCTTAGTTTGTCTTTTATACGGTATATTTGTTCAGTTATTTTCCATTCCATAATTATTATTCTAATTTATTCATTATTTATTCTTTTATAATTTTTCCTTAATGAGAATTTGAGCTCACCCTTAGTATGTTTCCATTCCCCATGAAACCAAAAAGTAAGAAACATATGAAAGTATATGCTAGATGGAATAAAGTTATTAACTAATAAAGAAAAAAATATGTTGTAATTAGTGTATTAATTTGTAAGATAAGACTCATATATGTATATGGTTTAACAGGAATACTAAACTATTCAGTCATTTGGGATGCGATTTACATGTATCATATACTAATGTAATGGTTTTAGATACCAACTTCGAGCTTTTGGTCTCAGGTCTCTACAGTTGGTATCAGATAATGTTTATTTGTAACCACTATAATAATATTTAAAAAAACATAGATTATAAAACATATCCCTAAGGTATAATATGAGGATATGTTTAGAAAAACATCCTATAGTTTTTTTAAAGTAGAGATTATGTGGGACTTCCTTGAAATACATCCATGTATTGACACTACAAGTAGACGTGGTTCTAACACAATTGTACCTAGGGGTAAAAACTCTGATAATTTGTGTTAGGCCTGACTCAACGTAACCCAGTATAAGAAAAAAATCCTAAAATTTCACCTGGTGTTACAGTATTGTGTAATATTCTTAGTATAATTCATATTTTCTTTATAAACCATTGTAAAGGATTTGAACATATGATGAAAATAAATAACATGGGTTAAACCTAAGTTATTTTAGCTTGAAAATAAGGTGTCTTAATATCAATATAATATAAATTATCATATTTTTCTCTCACTATGAATATTTTTAATCACACTATGATTTTTGGTTTCAGATAATGGATATAACCTGAAAGAGTCAAGTTAACATTCAAGGTAAAGGATAAGGTGGTGAAAATGAGAAACCAAATGAGGTGTTTATAGGATTGAAATATATCATGTTTATGCCTAATCAGTTTTCCTGAAATATTATTATGAATATATACCTTAAAAAACTCCAAAAATCGCTAAATAAATGAAGGATGGAGGTTTCTAAGAGATCAAGTGGTGGAGACCATAATGAAAAGATGGCTCGATTTCTATCAATCATGGAATGTGGATGGAATAACCATGATAGTGCTTTAATGGATTAAGAAAATGATTTATGTGTGGGAAAAAAGAGAATAGAGAAAATAATTTTTAACAAAAAATGAATAGTACAGTGGAAAGAAATAAATCTCATTCTAAGGATTCCTTTATAGTTTGTTACCATAAATGTGGATAACCTGGATATTACTCGATTCAATTCCCTATTCTAGAGGATAAATTCTAGACAAGGAATGATCTATTTTAAAATAAGTGGATTAAGTATTTATGTATTAGGGTTGTATTGAAAACCTTTTTAAAAAGGATATTTTGTGATTAACCTTATTTTTAGGATACCTATCATATTTTTTTGTAAATTAAATTAGCATTGTTATAGGAAAAGAAAAACTATATACTGAGTGAAAACCCATTGAATCTAGTAAGGTTTTAGGACGTAAAGCCATGACTAGAGAATTGTATGGGTTTTAAACCAACCACTAATTGATGCAATGTCCTATTCAATATGTGATTATTTTTAGTTAAAAAAATTTATGAATATATACTAATGATAAAATAGTATTGTTTTTATTAGTTTTAGAGATTTGTGTCATTTCCATATTAGTTTTAGAAAATAATTAGAGATAAATATTTAGACTTTTCACTCTTTTATGGGTATAAATATCATTTATAAATGTATTTTAGTTCTTTAGGATAGAAAATTAATTTTTAGATGAATTGAAAAATTGATCCAAGAACAACCAAGGGTGATATTCCATTTATATAAATATATCAGTTAAATATACATAGGTAGTAGAAGAATTTCCCAACAATAGTAAAATGACTTAGAAAAAAATATTTTCCTGATACCTTAATTTTTATTGAACTAACGGTCTTCTAAATCATCGTAGATTAATGGATTTGAGACCCTCAATTTTCCATTGATCGTATACTTTTCTATGATTTATGACCTTAATCAATACCTATAAATAGATACAAATTTTCATAAATGTACATATATCCACTTAACACTAATGTTCTCCAACATAGAGACCCAGTTATATGTTTGTCCACATGACGTTTTCACTTCTCATTCTCTATTTTCTAGAGGGTATTTTATAAACCATTCTCATGATGTGGAAATTAAACATAGGAAATATCAAAAAAAATTATTATCAAGGTTGACTTTAAAATGTGAGTATTCAATTTAATTAAGGTGGGTGGAATGTAATGCCCTTAAATTTGTAATAGAGTAACATTGTATTTGATGATGTGTTTGACACACATCACCAAGAGCATAAAGGAATATAATATCCTAAAAATTAAAAATATATTTACTATTTTATGTATTCTATATATTTCATTGCATTTAACACTGAGTTAGCCTACATAAGATGCAACTGATACCTTCTTCGATAGCTTCTGTTGCACGCCAGACTGAGTTTTACCAAATAAAAATATATTATTAAATATTATTATTTAATATATTAAGATATGACATAGACCTTAAATTAGTAGTTATGAATAGTATTAACTGAAATATTGAAATCTATTATTTAAAAAAATATAAAATTAATTCATTGGTTTAAAATTAATTAGAAATTAATATAAGAATAAATCAAATATAAGAAATAATATTTTTATAGAAAACAATTTTTATGTTCACAAAGATGTTTAACCTAATAAATTTAATTAATTAAAATTAGTGAGTGCTATTAATATATATATATATATTAAATATAATATTTTGTATATTCTTCTTATATATTTTATAATAATAAGACAAGAACATACATAATTTTATGCATAAAAACCTATATTTTATTATGGCATTTTCTTACCATTTTATGGTTTACCCGATTTAAATTAAATTTTGGGAACTTTTATATATTGTATACATAAAAATAAACATCATATTTGAAATATAAGTATAAAAATTAACTTAGGGTGAATTTTTATTATTTTTCTATGATGTTTCATTTTTTAATGAATAGTGACAAATACTGAATTTTAGTTCAAAACTACCTTTTCATATAATTTATTTATAAGGTTAAATTATATTTCAATTTGATTTTAAAGTATAGTTAGATAAATTTTTATCAATTAACACAACTTATTTCATTATAATCAATTTTACTTCTAAATTTCCTATACAAACCTAGTAAGCATTCCAAAATTTTTACTATAAAAACCCACATTGTCATCCCTTCTATGGGATGAAATTTAAATTAATTTATTAAACATATATAATTTTAATGTTTAAAAAATAGATTCCATATTTGAAATTATAATAATTTATAATTTATAATAATTTAATCATGGTTTTTTACTAAAACTTTTAGTGAAGTAATTAAAATTAATTATAGATTAAGGTGAAATTAATATTAATAAGGGACTACACCTTAATCTTAAGAGCCAAAAGGGCATGTACACTTCACTTAAAGAAATTTTCAAACCATATTTTTACCCAATAATTCATTTTCTATAATTTTTTACATTATGGGTGCCATATTCCATGGGAAAAACGTGGGTGGAAATCCATTTCTCAAAATTTACAAGAGTGCCACTCCACCACTATAAAAAGGCCTCCTCTCCTCCCACTTTCTCACACCCATAAAAACACTTTTTATTGATAAACATATACCCAAATATCTACTAAACATACCTCCCATTATCCTAGAATCCTTACCTTGGTAATAAATCCATCCAAGGATGCGATTTGGTGCAAACCAAAAGGAGTTACCTAAATAAAAGTTAACATCTTTCCTTAAGCTCATTATTTTTATTAACATTATTCACCCTATCATATCAATTTATTTATTTATTATAAAAACAAATTATCATAAATATAATAGTATATTTTTATGTTATTTTTTATACCTTCACTTACACACACTTCCATTTAATGGGTAACGAACTTACTGTTTATCTATACAATGAACTACCCCCTCATGAAACGAAGATGTTCCTTTTTCCTTTACCACCTCTCATGGTTGGGAATTTTTATGGAAAATAAGTTTATATATTATAAATATTATTATTATTATGTGTTTATTATTATCTAATTATTTTATAATACATACCCTTATACTTTCCATTTTGTGCAAATATGATTACATCATTTGTGGAAGTGTGGACTAGAGTCTCCTAAAAGTGATGTGATTCGATCACACGATACATAAAATATATAGATGATGGTTTCAATTAAACATATGTGACATAAATAAAATATATATTATATTTATGAAATAATTAACTTTAGATAAATATAACATATATTAAATTCTTTATTATACTCTCATACACTGAAAAGTGATAACCTCGACCATAGACGTGTGGACTATCGCCTCCTCAACACGATGTGATTCCATTTACATTGAAATAATTTTATATATAAGTTTATATTAATGAATAAAAATTTATTAATTATATAATTATAATTATTGAAAGATATAGTGTAACTTATATTCTTTCCATAAAGATCATTGAACAAATAGGAACATTACTCATGGGTCTGTACGACCTACTGTCTCCATCATTGTAACAATGGTTCATTTTTCACAACCATATTTAATGATTGGTTATAAAAGTATAATTGATGAATAAATATAATAATTATGTTATGATTATTATTCTAGATATGTAATATAATTACCCCTTTGACCATAGTTGAGATAAAAAAAATTTGACAAATATATTTATTTTTTTCAAAATACCTGACGTAAATTTAATTGATTAATTAGTTGTGTAAAACATGGTAATAAGTTAAATAAAATTTATTATAAACATAAAATAAAGTTCCCAATAAAGTAAAAAATTTTCATAAATTCTTTATTTAGGAATATAAAGACACACGCAACAAATTAGACGCAAGGTAAGGCATTTTCATCTCACTTTTTACATCCGTGAGATAAATGTCATGTTCACCACTTATTTTGTGTGGTGTATTTTTTGACCCTTTTTGATATATTATTTCATTAATAAATTTATATTAATGATATTTAATACTTTCATTTAATTTTATTCCTTCATGAGGCTTATGATTTAAAATGTTTCAAAGTGGTATGGGACAATTTGGATGGTTTAATGACTATTTTCCTCAAGAATAATTTTAAGGAAATTTAATTTAAATAAGACGAAATTATATGGAAATTTCTCAATAATCCCATTAATTTTACCTTCATTTGGTTATTAATTATATTTTTCAACTATTAGTACCATTTTTTCACTCTTTGGTACAAAATGTGTTTTAGATTGTTTTTTTAAGAAAGCCCGACATCATTTATCTCTTTACTTGGTGAACCTATTTTCTTCTAAAAACTATATTTTTTAAAAAAAATCAAAAAAAAAGTTTTTAACCATTCCAAAATTAATTAGTAAATAAATTTCAAACCGTTTTGTCTTTTACACATTTTTTCTAATGAATATTATTGTACTTTTTGAATAGGTCATTTTTCTAACAAATTTATTGTGCAAAAGGAATGTTATTTTTACCTCGTATGATAGGAAAAAATTATCCACTATTATTTTTTGAAAGATTCTATATTCATTTTAAAATTTTAATTTTTTTAAGAATTTTTTTTCAAAATTTTTTTTCAAAGAAAAGGGTATTCAAATGTGTTTTCAAAACAAAATAATATTTTCCACAATTTTTTTTAAAAATATTATATAATAAATATATTCATCATAGACAACAACCCTTTATTCATAATCCACATAGGATATGTTATATTGATACCATCATTACTCTTCCTCTAGATGGTGTTTGTTTTTTTTCAAGGATAATATTTTCATTCACTTCCATGATTCTTTTCAGTCCCCTTGAGATATTAAATTTCCTATGATCATTTGACATTAAAATTCCCCTATTTTTTCATATAATTATTTTTAGTTATGATTATTTCCTAAACAATATACCATTTTTCATATTGTATTTACATTTAAAGTTATTTTATTATTTTTGAAATATATTGATAAATTTGTATCTTCTATTTATTATAGATAATTTATGAGGGATATTATTTATTTTAATTATTCAATATGAGGAATAATTTGGACTGTAAATGATGTTTGGGGTCCATAAATTATTTACACCCTCGATGCATCAAAAGGTTATCATGAGAAAAATATGTTGTGGAAATTAAAATGGTTTATATCTACAGTTTTAAACTGTATGGTGAAAGGTCTCGACGGTATAGATTTTCATGTTTCTTATACATGATGTATAATAACTAAGAATTTCTCTAATTTAGATTCATTTATTATTTATTCAAGAGATATTTCATTCATATATTTATAGATTAATTTCATATTAATTTCATTGATTAAATGGAATTTCTTTTAGTTTCTTACCTTGTCATATTTATTTTTCCTTATCTAGTTATTTATAGGGAATGTGATTCCATTTATTATATTTCCATATTGTTCATGCACGTCTTTCTATGTTGGATCATTATATGGTATGTGTGTTCAATTATTTACAATTACATAATTATTATTCTCAATAATTCATTATTTCTTATTCTATACTTTAACCTTATTGAGAATTTGAGCTCACCCTTATTAAATTTCCTTTCTCAAGGAATATAAGAAGTTGGAATGACATAAAAGGATATTATAAATGTAATAAATTTATTATAAATGAAATAAAGAAATTATTTTAATTAGTGTATTAATTTCAAAGACAATAATTATATATGTATCTATTTTACCAATACTAATAAATAGTTTTTTCCATTGGGAAAGGATTTACTTGTATATTATGCCAATGTAATGGTAGTAGACACTAGATCTGGGCTTCTGGGTTTGGGTGTCTACTATTTGTATTAGATAAAGTTATGTAGAAACATTGGGAACTAGATTTAGGAAAACATAGATTAGATAACATAACCCTAAGGTATAATTTGAGGATAAGTATAGAAGAACATCCTAGAATTTTTTTAAAGTATATATTATGTGAGTCTTCATGGAAGTACATCCATATCTCAATTATACAAGTGTACATCACTTTACCACATATATACCAAGGGGTACAAACTCTTACAAGGTGTTTCGGGCCTCACTCAGTGTAACTTGATACACGACAATTAGCCTTACTGCACACCTAGTTTTACACTATTGGAGGATATTCATAGGATAATTCATATTTTCCTTAAAACCCATTTTTAAGTATTTGAACATATGATTAAACTAAATAGACTTTGTTAAACCTAAGATGTTTTAGATTTAAAATAAGGTGTCATAATGTAGATATACTATAAATGATCATATTGTTTTCCCACTATAAATTTTTTTACTCACATTATGCTATCTGGTTTTATTCAATGGATGGAACATGAAAGAGTCAAGTTATCAAGGAATATAAAGGATAAGGTGATACAAATGAGAAATAAAATGAGTTATTGATACAATTGAATGATATAATGTATAAGACTAATTAGGTTTTCTGAAAATTGATTAAAAAATATACAATAACCAACTCTCAAACTCATCAAAGAAGATATGGATGGAGGTTACTAATAGTTCATGTTTTGGAGACTATGAAGAAATGATGGATAAAATTCCATCATGAAAGTAATGTTGAAGGTGGAACCTTGGAAAGAGTCTCAATAGATCAAGAAAATGATTTATGTGTTGGAAATAAGGGCATAGAGAAATGAATTAATGAGAAAAAATGAAGAGTATGATGAAATGAAATAAATATAATCATAAGGTTTAATTTATTGTTCATTTATGTAAATATTGGAAACTTAGACACTACTCTAGTAAAATATATTTTATGTAGGATAAAATATAGATCAAGGAAGGATCTATGTGTAAACATGTAGACGTAAGTATTTATGTATTAGGGTTGTATTGATTACTTTTGTTTAAAGTATATTTAGTGATTAACCTTATTTCAAGGATGTCCATTATATTTATTTTTTAAAATTATATTAACATGGTTTTAGAAATGTATACCCTATATGTCAGGTGGCAGCCCATCGAATTTGGAAAGGCCGTCGGACTTGAACTCATGACCGAAGGATGGTAAGGTTTTGGTGCCAACTGCTGGCCTATAAAATGTCCTGCTTAATATATCATTGTTTTTAGTTGAAAATTTTGATGAATAAATATTAATGATAAAATAGTGGTGTAGATTTTCTAGTTTAGATATTATTTTCATTACCATATTAGTTTTTGAAAATAGACAGACGCAAATATTTGGACTTGCCACTCTTTCTTGGGCTCTAAGATACTTTTAGTCCTTCAGACATCAAAATTTATATTTAGATGAATTGAAAAATTGATCGAAGCACAACCAAAGGATGGAATTTATTATATAGAAATATTTCATTTGAGTATACAAAGGACTTGAAATAATTACACAACATTTGTAAAATGAATTATAAATTTTATTCGTAATACCAGTGTTTTTGTTAAACTGATGGTCTTCTAAATCATCAAAAATTTATGGCTTTCAGACCCTCAATTTTCCTTTGATCATTAATTTTTATATGATTTATGATGTCAATCACTCCCTATATATAGTTACACTTTTCTTTAATGTACGCATATCCACTTTTGACTAGTGTTCTCATACATAGAGACCAGGTTATATGGTAGTCCATTTGACCTTTTCACTTCTAATTCACTATTTTATAGAGGATGTCTTATGAACCCATCTCATGATGTGGGATTTAATGAAAATATATTTCAAACAATTTATTAACAAGGGTGAGTTTAAATTTTGAGGAAGAAATTCAATTAAGGTTGGGATAATTTAATTTCTTCAAAAGTCTAAAAGAGTAACATTATATTCAATGGCGTGTAGGACACACATCACCAAGCGTGTAAGGGAATATAATATATAGGAATTTAAAATATAATTACTATTTAAAATTTATTTTATATATTATATTTTTATATTCTTGAAACATTGATTCATAATTCATTACACACAAGAGCGACCTTCTTTGATAGTTTATGTTACATGCTAGAATGAGTTTTACTGAATAATAATATATTATTAAATATTATTATGAAATATATTTACGTATTAAATATCCATTAAATTAGTATTTATGAATAATATTAACTAAATTGTGAAAATATATGGTTTAAATAAATATAAAATTAATTCATTGGGCTCAAATATATTTGAACGGAATATAAGAACTAGTTGAATATAAAAAGAATATTTTTATGCTCACAATTTTGTTTTACTCTAAAAAAATAAATTAATAACAATTAGTGAGTGATATTAATGTAATATTATATATATATATAATTTAATATTTTTTATATTCATCCAATATATTTGGTTATCATAAGATAAGAACAAACCTAATTTTATGCATAAAAATCTATATTTTTATTAAGGCATTTTTACGGCCATATAATGAAAACCTATTTTAAATTAAATTTTTGGAACTTTTATAGATTATATATTTTATCATAAACTTTATATTTTAATGAAAAACATCAAAATTATCTTATGGTGAATTTTCTGTATTTTTATGTGATGTTTCATTTATTAATGAATAGTGAAAAATACTGAATTTTAGTTCAAAAATAATTTTTCATCTAATATATTCATCAGGTTAAATTATATTTTTTATTGGTTTTAAAGTTTAATTATATCACTTTTTATCAATTAATACAATATAGGCCAATGAAATTAATGTCACTTTGAAATTGACTATAAAAACATTCCAAACTTTTGAATATTATTACTTTAAAACCCCTCATTGTATTCCCGTCTGTGGGATAAAATTTAAATTAATTTTAAAAACTTCTATTATTGTATTTAATAATAATGAATTACATGTTTTTATGTATCATAATTTATGATTTATAATAAGGTTAAAATATTTTTTGACCAAAAATATTAGAGAAAGTAATAAAAATTAATTAAAATGATTAAGGTGAAATTAAGGTTAATAAGGGACTAAATCATAATATTAAGGGCCAAAATCACATATAAACATGTCAAAATTCCATTTTATGAAAAAATTTAGATCTTATACCACTTTTTTGTACATTTTTCTATTATGGGAGACACTTTACATGGGGAAAATGTGGGTGGAATTATTTTTCCCCAAATTTATAAGAGTGCCAGTTTTCCTCCACTATAAAAAGACCTCATCTCCACCCACTTCCTCCCACCCCTCAAGAAACTTTGTATTGACCAAGATCTGAAAAACAGATCCTAAAAATTACACCCCTAATCCTATATTACTTCCCTTGGTCATAAATCCATCCAAGCCCTTTGATACAAACTAAACAGAGTTACCTAAATAAGAGGTAACATCTTTCCTTAAGCTCCTTTGATTTATTTCCATTCATCACACCTCGTGTCTACTTATTCATTTATTACATAAAAAATAGTATCCTAAATATAGTATAATGTTTTTATTTTAGGGTTTTGACCTACACGTACACACACTTCTATCTAATGGGTAACAAACATACCATTTATATGTAGGGCGAACTACTTCCCCAAAAAACAAAGTTGTTCGTTTTTCCTTTACCACCACTCATGGTTGGAAATTATAATGGACACACTAATTATATATTATATATATTTGATAATTATTATTTTTTTATTCCAATTTAATACTTTTATAACATATACCCTTATACTTTCTATTTTCTGTAAATATAATAACATCATTTTTGGATGTGTGGACTACTACCTCTTAAAAGCGATGTAATTCGATCAAATGATATGTGTAATGAATAAATGATGGTTTTAATTAACCATATATGAAAAAAAATTATTTTAATGACATAAATACATTTCTGGAAATAAAATATATTTTATTTTATTTATTACCCTTTCAAACACTAAAAAGTGATAACGTCAGTCGTGGACCTGTGGACGACCGCCTCCTCGACATGATGTGATTCCTTTTACATCACAAGAATTATATATATAAGTATATATGATGAGATAAAATTTTATTTTTCATATAATGATCATTATTCTAATTCATAGTGTTACTTACCTTCTTTTCATAAAGATCATTGAAAAGTGGGAACGTTACTCATGCGAGCTTGCGACCTACCATATCCATGATTGTAAGGTTGGTTCATTTTTCATAGCCATATTTAATGATTGGTTTTAATACTATTATTGCTATATAAATGTAATAATTATTTCTTTATTATTATTATTTAAATGTTATAAAATGAAACCTTTGACCAGAGTTGACAGACAAAAGTTTCTTTTGACACATAAACCAAATTTGTTCGAAACACCCGACATAAACATAATTGATTTGGAAGTTGTATAAAACATGGTAATAAGTGAAATAAAAGTTTTTATTAAATTGAAAATTTTTCTCAAAAAATTAAATAATCAACATAAGTTTGTTATTCAAGAATATAATGACACACGAGACAAATCGTACACAATTTATGTGATTTTCCTATCACTTTTTACATCCATGAGATAAATGTCATGTTCACCAATTAATTATTTTGTGTGGTATATATAATTCCTCTATTTATATGTTATATCATTAATTGTTTTTTCTTAATGGTTTTTAAAACATTCATTTAATGTTATTATTTCAAGATACTAATGATTTAAATTGTCTGAAAGTGGTATTAGATACATTGGAATGTTAAAGATAACTTTCCCCAAGAATAATTTTATTGATCTTTCATTTCCATTCAAGAAAATTATATAAACATTGTTCCATAATCCATTAAATGTTCCACTTATTTGGTTATTAATAAACTTTTTTAAGTATTAGTACCATTTTCCATTATTTTTTACTCAAAGTGTTTTAGAAAATATTATTAAGAAAACACAAATTAATTTCTATCTTTAATAGGAGAACATGTTTTCTTCTAAAAACCTGGTTTAATACCATGGTTTTAGAAAATATTTTTATCCTTACCATATATTTTTATTCAATGAATTTTCACCATTTTCTTTCTTTTACCAATGTTTTCAAAGGAATCTTCTTATATATTTCCAAACATGTATTTTTTCTAACCATTTCTCCGTGAAAAGGTTATTTTATTTTTACCTCATAAAAAATGTAAAAACTTACCCACATTAATTTATTTTAAGATTAATTTTCATGTTTTAAAGTTTATTTTTAATTAAAAGGTTTTTAAACTTATTTTCACATAATTTTTTTCAAATTGTTTTTAAAAATAGAAGAATATTTTTCTCAAAAATATTGTTAAAAGATATTTTATAGTAAATTTATTCATCAATTAATGTACAAATTTCTTTCTAATAAAATTGGGATATTTTTTTATACCATCCTTACTCTTCCTCAGAATATTTTATGTTTGATTTAGAAAAGGATAATATTCACCTTCACTTCCTTGATTCCTTTTAGTCCCTTCGAAATATGCAATTCCCTGTGATCACTTAACCTTGAATTTTCCCTGAGTACCCATATCAGTTTTAATGGATATGATTATTTCCCAAACCTTATACCATATTTCATATAGTGTTTAATTTTAACGTTATATGATTATCTGGGGAAATATTGCTAAATCTAGATCTTCTATTCACTATTTATATTTGATAAAGAATATTATTTATTTTGATTACTTGATATGAGGAATGCCTTAGATTGGAAATTACTGGTGAGTCATGGACTTTATATAGCCCCTTGATTCATCAATATGTTCTTATGAGATAAATAAGTTTCACAAATTAATTGTGTTTCTATCCATAGTTTTAAATCATCTCGTGAAAGGTATTGGAAAAATAATTTTCATGTTCCTTAGGAATGTCGTTTAATAATTATGAATTTTCATAATTTAGATTCATTTATTATTTATGCATGAAATTTTCTATCGACATATCTATTTATGAATTTAATTTTAAGATCATTGATTAAATAGAATGTGTTTCATTTTCTTTCCTTTCCATATTTATTTTTACTTATCTAGTTATTTGGATGGAATATGATTAAATTTATTAAATTGAAAATTTGTTGATACACCTCCTTATCATTTTGTTGGTTACATAAAATGTGTGTTCAGTTATATTCCACTCCATAATTATTTTTATAATTTATTCATTATTTAATTCACTATAATTTTACTTTACTTATCAATTTATCTCAGCCTTATTAGGTTTTCTTTCCCTTTCAATCAAATAAGTAAGAAATATATGTAATTATATTCTAAATAGAATAATGTTATTATCCTCTAAAGGAAAAAATTATTTTATAATTAGTGTATTCATTTATAAGAAAAGACTCATGTATTTGTCTATAATACCAAGACTACTAAACTATTCAGTCATTTAGAAAATGATTTACTTGTTTCTTATGCTAATGTAATGGTAGTATACACTGGATCTAGGATTATGGGTTTGGGTCGCTTCATCGAATTTTTTGATTGTGGTAGAATCAGACACTTCTACATGAAGTTTCCAAAGATGAAATTCGGATAATATCGATATGATTTTGATAAAAAACATCGATGGATGAAGTGGAACAAAAATTTTAAAGAAGAAAAGTAATCCAACAAATCTAAAAATAATTTTAATAGGAAAAATAGAAGTACTTTGAGTAAGAAATATAAATTAGACACAACTAAAAATAATTTTTCAGAATATGAAATATTATAAAATTAAAAAACTTCATTAAAAAAGATGAGAAAACAAATGTTTCCTTAGATAGTTAAGGTGTTACTGAAGAATAATATAGAGACCGTCAACTCAGAATAGAACATGTCTCATGTCTTGAAAAAAATGACTATCAACAAATAAATTAGATTAATGAATAATTATTGTAGAGAAGTTACTGATGTTAGAAAATATTTCATCATGCAGGAGGAAGAATACATCCAGGAGATATTAATTTACAAACATAGAATTGAAGAACATGGGAAGATGATTGATGATATTAGAAAGAAACCGGTAGCTGAGGAAAAATAAGTTAATAAATTTAAATGAAAACTTCATGAATCAGAATGTACATTGAGTAATATGAATTAAAAAATCATAAATCTTAAAAAGTAATAGTTGATACTTCTAAATTTATTGAGAAGGCCCAAAACAAGAATTAGGTGAAATCCTCACTCACCAAGAATAAAAAATTAATCTGATTTTTTAACATTTTAGGTTCCAGAAAAGGTTTTGGAAAAGAATGGGTTAAAAGGCTTTTAAAAACCTATTTCATCAATAAAAGATGAAAACTAACTTAGGAGGAATGATGCTCCATGTCCAGAGATTGTTAAAGAAAAAATAAGGCATCAACCTCAAATAGTTTTCTATAGAGACAGATCTAAATTCAATATAAAATCAAGATTTTATAGCTATTATTACTGTTTTTTAATCTATTTGAATAAGGATTGTAACTATTGGAATAACTTTTCAATTCCCTAAATAAGGATTGAACAAAGTGGAAGCAATGGTGGAAGGAGGTTTATTAACTTTTATAACCCACAAGATGTTAGAAAAGAAAAATCTAAAGATGTTAGAAACATTCCAATAAAAATTCAATTTGAATGTCTAGAAAAATATTGTGGAAGATGTGATTAGGTTTTAATTATTAATAATGATGTATAGAACTCCTTCTAGAACAATTTTCTTATGGTAAAAAAGAAAATGATTTCAAAAATAAAAATGTTGAGGAAAAAAAAATTATTATGGAGACAACTTTGAAAGATTGTAAAAGGAAAAAAAACAAGAATACTTGATAGTGGTTTTTTATCACATATGATAGGTGATATAAAATTCTTTAAACATATTGAAATTCATGATGGAGTAGATGTTACCTTTGAAAATAATAGTTCCTTAAAAAATAGAGGAATCAGAATGACTGATATTGAAGATAAAAGTTGAAATTTAAAGAATTTTTATTTTCTTATGGGATAAAACATGACTTAAATAGTGTAAGTCCACATTGTTATGACAATAAAAAATGATCTTTTGAAAATTTTCTTGTGTTACCAAAAGTTTGAACGATGTAAAATTCATTAAAATAGAAGAATGAACCAGTGAGAATCTATTCCAAATAGGAGAGTTTAATTACTCATGTTATTTCAGTAATGAAGATGAAAATAAGTTATGCCACCAAGTAATTGACCACCTTGGGCATTAAAACATGAACAAACCTTCTAATGTTGATGTTTTCCATTATTTTTTAAAATTGAAAAAAATAGATTAAGATGTTCCTGTTACTTGTCAAAAAGGGAATATAATAAGAAAAGTTGTAAGAGATTTGAGATTTAATCTTCTAGACCTCTTGATCTTATTCATTTCAATTTATATTGACTGATGATACATCAATCATAAAAATTATATTTATACTTCGTTAATTTTATTGATGATTTCACTCAGATTAAAAACAATATATTTATGAAGTATAATTCAAAGTCATTAGAAATGTTGACATTTTTTCAGAAAATATGTTAAGAAAAAATAAGAATTTATATAAAGATGTTAGGAATTGATAATGATACTGAATTCAAAAGATATAATTTTAAAACTTCTCTGAGAAATAATAGAATAAAGTATTAATATATTTCCCCATATAATCCACAATAAAATGGAGTAGAAAAAAATAAAGAATATATGTTTGGTGGAAATTTAAATCAGTATGTTAGCATAATACAAATACTCAATGTTCTATTAGAAAGAAGATGGTAGTACCATTGTACATGTTTAAAATATATGCTTATTGAGATAGAAAACCAACATGACTTCATATTAAATGTGCTATAACAAAAAACCTTTATTATTATACTTCACTATTTTTGGAAGTAAATGTTTACTAAAAATCAACAATATGGATATGGGAATGATTAATGAGAAATATAAAGAAAAAAATTGTGGGTTATTCACCAAATAGAAGAATTTTAAAATTTTGGAACAAACAGTTTCAAAGGTAGGTTGACTCATGTTATTTGAAGGCAATTTAAAATCGAAATTCATTTAAAAATGTTGATGAGAATTATTAGGTGGATAAATTGGAAATTTCAAATGATGTTTAAAGTAATTCAAAACAAATTTACCAAGATTTAAGAGAATCTTATGATGAGGAATGTTTATATGGGAAATAAATTTTTAAATTTACTACCTTACAAAAACATATTTATTTTAAGAACGTTATTTTAAAAGATGATAGAAACTTATATGTGAATTATATTGACTTTGGAAATATAATTGTAAATGATTATGATGAAGATATAATTTTCTCTAGGGAGGAATAAAAAATTTGTAGAGATTTTTCTGAGGAAATTATGAGGAACATTAAAATGTTAATGTTGGGTAAATTAACTTTATTTATTGGATAATACATTTTAAAAAAAGGAAAATGATTTTTTTTATCTCAAGAATTTTATGATAGGGAATTTCTAAAGAAGTGTGTGATAGATGAATCAAAATAAGTTTACACTCCTATATTTATGTGAATAAACAAGAGTAAAGATGAGTTAAGAAAAATTGTAATTCAGAAAGACTTTTGGAAGCGGATAGGAAGTATAATTTACCTTACATCCTAAAGTCTTGATATTTTTTATGCTATTGATTTGTGATTCAGGTATCATTGTAATTCATAAGTATCACATATATTGGCATAAAATATAATTATGACATATTTCAAAGGAACAACTTCACATGGGTTGTTATATAGAGGAAATTATGAGATGAAGTTTCTGAGTTATACTCATGCTGAATGGGGTGGAGGTTCTAGTGATATAGAATCAACATGAAGAGGAACATTTTTCTTGTATGAATGTTGGATAAGTTTTCAAAGTAATAAAAAAATTTAGTAACATTAAGAACAGCATAATCAGAATATGTTGGGGCTACTCAGTCTTGTACTCAGCTGTTTTGGATGAATTTTTAGATTTAATATTTAATTGTAAAATTTTCAAACACATTAAAGATACATTGTGATAATAAGAGTTCAATTTATATTTTCAAAAATCATATCCAACATTCATTATTTGAACACATTAATATAAAGTTTCACTTTATAAAAGATGAATTTTCTATTGGAGTTGTTTTGTGGTAATATATATCAACAAAGTATCAAATTGATGGTATCTTCATCAAGGTAATTCTAAAAGAAAGTTTTGTTGATTTGAGGTTGAAACTTCATTTTCATCTACATCTAATGAATTCAAAAACCTCTTAAGGAAAGACCCCACCATGATTTGGGTTATGTTGACAAATTGGTAGAGAAAGTAACAACTTTTTATATTGTATGATGTTTTTTCTTATCTTTATTTTATGAATCTAAGGCTCTGGTTATCATAAAATGGAAAAGGGAAAATGAAAAGTGAGAAAATATAAAGGTGAGGGGTGGGGGGTATTATAATAGGGCTTGAAAATTTTATTTCCACTAAGGGATGAATTTTTTTTAAAAACATTACTTTATCCAGTATTATGGGGACAAGACACTCTCTTTTGAGAAATTTCGTGTTTTGGTAAAACTTAAAAAACATTAGTTGTTCACAAAATATGAGTTGTGAAATACATGAGAGTTGAAAAGTTATAAATAGGTTTTATCGAAAAATCCAAATGCAGATATTGAAGAACTATATTGGTAGTTTGGTTTAGCATCTATTTTGTATTTGTTGAGAACTAAACATTTTGTATAAGAATGTTTTTGTTTGTACGGATCGGACCAAGTCTATAGGAATGAGGTATTTAAGGAAATTTGAATATTTCTAAATGTTAGAACCCAAACATAAAGGCGGTGAATAGTTTTTTCATTGTGAAATTTTCTTTCGAAACATGGGTTTCTAGACCAATAAAATCAAACTTAGAATCTCTAAATGTGTAGCACTAGTCACATGAGTCATTAAAAATATGATTTAGTTGATCAAAAGAAACATCAGTCTAAGATCCATCGTCATGATGTTCAGATTCATTGGACTCAAAGTTTGTTATTAAGTCTAAGGTTGTGGAGGGAGGAATTCATAATGATGTTGGAGATAATGTTTTAAGAATGTGATGTTTGTAGTTATAATGTTTTAATTCTTAATAAACCTTAAATTAGATGATGCATTTCCAATTATGGTTTTCCTAACAATCATGAAAACTTTCATGATAAATTCTTTTAAAGAAATGGAAAAATTTTAAATATTGTATCAGTTTTAGAATCCAGGACATAGAAAATTGGATCGAAATGTACTGGACTCAGATGTTTTTCAGAACTCTAAATGTGTAAAAATGATTATGTTTTAATAATTTAAAATATGCTATATAGAGTCATCATCATATGTAGAACTTCATAATGATAATGCAATCATAATTAGAATTCCATCATTATGAGGATTATAACTAGAATAAATCTAAAGAGGAAGATCAATCTGATCTGGAATAGAGACATATTCATCAAATGAATACCTCACACCGATAACACATCGGTTGCAGAACACCGTTGTGATCAAGGTTGCTAATAAAAATCCATCAAATGGAGATTTGGTATGAAAATAATTAAATATGAAATAATATCTGTGAAGAAACATATTGAGATTTTATGTTTGAAATCGAATAATATTTTTCCACTAATAAGTCATTTTTTGAGGAAGTTAATCATACAAAAGATGAGTAAGATAATCAGACTAAATATTTTCATGATAATCATAATAAAGTTGAGAAATATAATTGGATTGAAGCTTTGAATTATGATCATACTAATTATGAGAAATATAATTGTACTAAATCTGAGAAATATAATCATACTAAAAAAAATTAGTCAATTTTTTGAAGACTGGTTTTGAAAAAAAATTGAGAATATTTGAAGATGGAAATTTTAAAGTTTAAATTTAAGTGTTTTTTAGAGTTTTGATATTTGTATTGGTGGATTTTTTTAGTTTCCCACCTTTTCCTTTTTGAGACAGTGATAATCAAATGTATATTTCATTTACAATTTTTAAATTTTAATAAGAGTGTAATAGGTTCAGCACTGGATATTTACTTTAAATACACTCAGTCTAATAGCCTAGATCCAATGCCATACATTATTACATTAGAACTATGAACAATTATTCCCCTACAAAATGAAACAATAGTTTATTAGAATTAGAAAACTAGATAAAAACATAATTTTTACATTACAACTTGAATGGAAAATAACATAGAATCTCTATTGTAAACATCCAAAAACCCCTATCTTGTTAATGAAATTAATTCATAATATACATCTTCACATACAAGGGAAAAATAAAACCTAAGGAATGAATGAGCTTAGATGAAAAGTAAGAGTAAAAATATAATAAAATATAACATAAATAAACATAAACAATAAGGAATAATTAATAAATAAAAATCCATTCCATTAAATCATAATCTTGAGAATAATATGGTAGGAATGAATGATGAATACAAAATTACATATAAATAATCACATGAGAATAAAACTTCAAAATGGATATTATACTAGTCAAATATTCACATGGATTATAAATTACTAATATCATAATGATTTAATGTATAATACTGAGAATATGAAACATGACTTCGAGGCCTCAGCTAAGACATCTAAAAATAAATGGTTAAGGCCTCTTCTAAATCCATATCTTATAATGGGCAAGGCCTTAAAAAAGTCCATTTCTGTTTTGTCTCATGAAACCTATTGATGTATCATGGGTATATAGAAAGACCAACACATATCTTAATAATTCCAATTAATTTTTAATATTAATGGGGTGAAACATAAATGACATATACATATTAAATTTAAATAATGTTCCCCAATCAGTAAACATTATCGCTAACCATTTTGAGAAATATGGTGAATGTTATCAAGATAGAAAATCCACAGTCAAACTAATCAATAAAATTTTAATAAAATATGGTATATGATATCATAATAGATCAATCCCAATTAATAAAATGATTCAATAGAGGGTGTTTAAATATATGAAAATACACTAATAAAATCATCGATAATTTTTTAGACAAATTCCCTTTTTTACTTTGGAATAAAGAGTTATTTTAAAAATAATTTTTATTTGTCATAAAATCATATTTTAACAAGTATATACAAGAAAATAAAATTGAGGGAGAATGAAATTATATTTTAGGAATAAATAATTCCTAACAGAAGTGAAAACATGTAAAAATGTTTTCGAAGAAACATTAGAAATGGGCCACTTCAGTGCAGTTTGATGAAAAATACAAGAGATGATTTATAGAGGACAAAGGCATAACATTTTACATAAAACTAGAAAAGATATAGAATTGTATTTAATACTAAAAATATTGATTTTTTATAAATATTGGTGTCTTAAAATAGATTATGGAGTGTAATTGGAAATGTGTAAGAAATTGGGATGTTCCTTTTAATTGGGCTTGCTTATTAGGAGGAATTGAAAAGGAAATCTTGTAAAACATGTATTTACCCATTAAAGAAATATATAATGACATAGATACATGGGTTTGGAACATATAAATGGAATTTATAAAAATTATGTAAAAATAAAGAAAAAATAAATTGGGTTAAATAGAGAGAAAGTGTAAACCGAATAAAAAATGGACGTTCGGGGAGAATCCCTTTCCTTATGTCCAAAATTGTTCTGAACATGCAATTAAAGTCCTGGATAACAAAATAATATTAATTAAGTATTTAATTATTAATCTTTTGAACATTTATTTTATTTATTTTAATTTTATTTATGGATTCTTTGATGAGTTATAATATTCATTTGCATCATTCGGGAGTATTTTTTTCCTTGATTTTCATGATAGATTCTCTTGTATTCATGTATAAAAGATCATGTAAAATGTGAATAATCATAAAAAATTGAAATTATATGTCATTAATTAAATTAAATATTAATTAAGGATATTATATATAATTTAATTTCTCTATATGAGGATAATTCATTCAATGAAACAATAATGATAACCATTTAGATTATTTTGTAGTTTTTTCCATCATCATGAACTGATTTTGTCTTATGAATTAATATTATGTATAAATACTAGTTCTAGAAAATAAAATATGTTCTATTAAATATATTAAATTCTTTTTAAACATAAAAATTGTTTATAACCAACCTTTATAACGACCCATACTTTACATACATTGTTAATACTTCAAAATTGAATTACACTTATTACAACATATAACAAAACCATGAAAGGATCGTATAAGTATAGTTTCTTTAGAAACTGGGAAACATAAACAACTGGTTCATAAAATCATCTACATTGTCTCCCATTTATTTCATCATATCTAGAGTCCCTTTTGGAAAATCCAACTTAATAACCTTCTTCCTGACCTGGGGAAAGAAAACATAAAAAAGGGTTATCTCAAATGCTCAGTAAGGGTAAACAAAAGAAATATCAATCACATCATATTCATAAGAACATGACATTTTGGAAATCTTAACCTGCAAAAGAGATCATAATTTCATACCATGGGATAAATAATAGTAGTGAAATATAACCCCAATAATCATAACATAAAACATGAAACTTTGTTTCATACACACATAATCAAAGAGAATCATTTCTCAGTAGTCAAGACTCGTAGCCAAGACTATCTTAACGGACAAAGTCCATTTCTGAACCTAGTTCACTCCTCGTTTCAGTCCTATTTCACTGAACCGGATTAACCTGTCGTTCCAGCCATGTATATCTCATGAGATATAAATCTTTACCCAATGCATTTGAGGGAGATATAGTTACCACCCATCTCATAATGATACCATTCTTATGTGTGCCACAAAATCATAAACCATACATCATAGATAACCCATGTAATAAAAATGGGATTCTTAAATATCACGTCATCATAACATAATCCATAAAAGGATATCGTAAAAATAATTTCATAATAACATAATCAAATCAATGTAAAATTAGGTATATAAACAGATTCCTATATTATCTTATATGGAAAACAATTTTGATAAAACACTTGAACTCTATTCTTGAGGAAAATATCCTTTCTACATTAAAAACATTTTTCCTTTATTAACATGTCATACAATTTTAAACTAAAATAAGTTGATTAAAAATAAACATTAAAACTTTTAAAGGGATCTTCTTGTAAATAATGTTTTAAAAATCCATTCATGTCGTATAAGTTAAAAAACATTCTTCTCATACTTATGTGGGAAAAGTCAAAAAGTACCTCGTATGAAAAACGACAAAAGATTCCTTTCATATATTTTACTAAAAACTCACCAAAGGGTAAAATTGGATTTAAAAAATTGTAGAAGGATATAAATATTACATATTGAGGAAACATGGATGTGGGTGATAAATATTCCCCAGTAAATTCTGAAGTATAAAAAATCTCGGATAAAAATGAGACTACGAGAGTTTCCCTTACCTTAGGTCTGATTTGCTTCGTAAGTGTCTGAACCTCCTGTATAATGATTTAAATATTGTTATTGACTTATTCCAAAATCATGCTTATTTTTATGATATCATATATGGTCATATTATTAGCTTATTATTAGTAATATTTCATTGTTACTTGTTATTCGGGTGTTTATTGCTTTTTGTTCTTATGCGTGTTTTGTCAAATAAATTCTTTTTATTTTTCTTAGGTTATAGATACCTCATTTACAGAATGGTATTAGTGTAGTAAATATCATATTTATTCACTCAATTCATTTATGTAATCATTATGCAATGAAAATCATGTAGAACGAGTCGCATCACATCGTGGAGATGGTATTCCGTACGTACGCCCGAGCGATGATATCATTCCCATGATCATGGAATTGTATTGGAGTGTATGTATACTATTTCAGAATCAATATCACTTTAAAATAATCATATATAGTTATTATTTACACCATTATACCCATCCAAGTAAGGTGGTGGTGGAAAATAGGTTACACCACGGCGTGGAGACGGTATTCCATACGTACGCACGCGCGGTGATTTTGTTTTCCGTATGATGGATAGATGGTGAGATAGGGTTGTTTCATACGTATAATAACATATCTGTATATGAGTTATATTGATGTTATTACTTCATAATGAAACAACTAAAGAAGAAGAAGTGGAAGAAGAAATAAAGTTGAAAGAATCGGTAACGGACATTACCTCTTCTTTGAAGCGCCTCTTTGAGACCTCCGCTTAAAGCACTAAAATTGGTCTTTGAAGAAGACCAGGACCTCTAGGATGTTTCTATATAAGTGGAGAAGAGAATTTGGCAGGTTTTTGCCGAGCTTGAAGGCTCAAAGTGGTGTGAGGAAGGGACGGAGGAGGTTCCCTTTTATAAGGGAGGAGAGGGGCACATTTGGAAAAACTAAAAATATTATTTTATTATGAAGCCATATTCGGTTCTCAAGAGCTGAAAATTTATTTATTTCGAATCTAAGGAGGGTATGGGTTGAAATCCTCTAATCCAATATAATTTATACAAGTTTATGTATCTATTTTAAACTTATCATTTAGATTTAACTTTAAGTTAAATAATTTACCTTTTACCGTGTATTGTTGTTTTCTTACACTATAAGGTTAATAAACTTACTATAATAAGCCAAAATAACCCCAAGTTGTTTATTATTAATATATAAAACCTTATCTAAGTCATTTTGCCGAGTATTAGATTTTTAGGAATAAAATAATAATTAATAATATAATATTTGTTTTAAAAACTATTTTATGTCAATATTCACACTATTTTGTATTTGATTTTTTTGAAAATCATAACAGAATGATTAGTTCACAAAAAGTTAAATAAATCAATAACAACATGTTATATTAACCTATAAAATTATTGTAATTCATAAAAAGTCTTAAATTACATTTATTTGGGTATTTATAACATCAATTATGTCAATATTTCATTAATAATAAAATTACTACATCATCATTGTGTTATAAATAAATTAAATTATTTAAAGTCTAAAAATTACAAATAAAATACCATTATGTAGGAAATACTTTTAGCTTTCTAATTAATATTTATAGTCGAATTTATCTTATGTATAACCTTATATTATAAATGATTTACTTATTAAACTTTGATTTAAACTATTTTAACCCTTCTTTAAATAAATTAATATTAAATGTCCTAATCTAATCAAAGTGGGCCTAAATAGTCATATTTTATTCCCAATTTTGTTTTTTGTCGAATTACACATATCCAATAGAATTATGACATGTGTTAGGGTAATTATAATATCATTTTTACCCTTAATTACCCTATTTACTTTTAACCGTAGTAAATAAAAGTAAAAAGTTACGATTCACCAAATATTATTTTCATCTCATTGAACCACACTTTACTTACTGACATCAACTGTGTCTCTCGGATTTTTTAAATTCCATTCACAAAAGCGGTAAAATTAATTTTTATGTAAATTTGCAAATTCTCCTAGGAGGTGGGTAAAAGACGGTGAAAAGTTCAATAAAATTTTTATATATCTAAATTTATTATAAAATGACTCCAATTAATTACATTGAACTTATATAGGTATTATGTACCAATTTTTACCTAAATTAAATTTAAATAAATAATTATTTAAATAAAAAGTCGGTTTTTAAATAGTAACCAGTGTTTTCACTATTCATCAAAAATTGAAAGTTTTCATAAAAATACAAAAAATTCACCCAAGGCTAATTTCGATATTCCGAATCCAAAAATGAAGTCCATTTTGAAAAATAAAATTTAAAAAATTTCAAAAAGTGGTTATTACTATTAATAACGGCTAGTTTTAATAATATTTTAGTAGCATGTCGTTGTTTAGTGAAACTTGGTATTACGTACAACGCAAGTTATCGAGGAAGGTCGTGATTGCGTGTAAAGAATGACAAGCTAGTGTTGTGTGTAGTGAAAGATTCCTTTAATGATGTATATAACATAAAAACAAAATATTTCTCATAAAAGTCTCGGGTGTTACATTCTTTCCCCCTTAAAATGAATGTCTCCCTCAAAGTTCGTCACTTTGTAACAAACAGATGAGGATACCTCTCCCTCATCATATCCTCAAGCTCCCATGTAGCTTCTTCTAATTGGTGGTTCCTCCATAAAACTTTCACCAAGCGAGTGGTCTTGTTCTGTAGGACTTTTTCGCTACGATCCAGAATCTCTATCAGTTGTTCTTCATAAAAAAGATCTTGTTCCAGCGGTACAACTTCTGAGCTGAGTACATGTGAAGGATCTGGTATGTACTTTCTTAGGAGAGATACATGGAACACATCGTGAACTTGAGAGAGATTTGGTGGAAGCGCCAATCAGTAAGCTACCTTCCCAACATGATCCAGTATTTCGAAAGGACCAATATATCTGGGGCTCAGCTTTCCCTTCTTTCCAAATCTCATTACTCTCTTCCAAGGAGATATTCGTAAGAACACTTTATCACCCACTTCAAACTCTAGGTCTTTTCTTCGGTTGTCGGCATAAATTTTTTGTCGACTATGAGCAGCTCTAATGTGTTGTTGAATAGATCTAACCTTTTCTGCCATCTCATCAACAAGATCAGGTCCTAATAGCTTTCTTTCCCCAACTTCATCCCAGCAAGTTGGAGTCCTGCATTTCTTTCCATAGAGAGATTCATAAGGAGCCATCTTAATACTGGAGTGAAATCTATTATTATAAGAAAATTCCACCAAAGGTAGGTGTTGATCCCAACCACCTTTGAAATCCCTAGAGCAAGCTCTGAACATATCTTCTAGAGTTTGAATTGTCCTCTCAGAATGACCGTCTGTCTGAGGATGATAAGCAGTGCAGAAACTCAACTCTGTATCTAGAGTACACTGAAGACTTTTCCAGAACTTTGAGTTAAACCTCGGATCCCGATCAGATATAATAGAAATTGGTACTCCATGCAATCTTACCACTTCCTTTACATATATCCTGGCAAGTTGATCCAGAGAGAAATCTTCTCTAATAGCAATGAAGTGTGCAGACTTTGTAAGACGATCAACTATGACCCATATAGAATTATTGCCTTTGGATGTTTTAGGAAGTCCAGTGACAAAGTCCATAGTGATGTTTTCTCATTTCCATTCTGGTATGGGTAATGGTTGTAACATCCCCTTAGAATTTTGTCTCTCAGCTTTAATTTGCTGACAAACCAAGCATCGAGAGACATATTCAACAACATATCTTTTCATGTCATCCCACCAGAAGTACTATTTCAGGTCCCTATACATCTTCGTGCTTCCAGGATGAATAGGGAATGAAGAACTATGAGCCTCATCCAGCAGCTCCTTCTTTAATTCTGGGATGGGAGGAACACAAACCTGATTCCTAAACTTTATTATCCCATCACAATCAAGGTTGAAGTCGGGAACATTTCTCACCTTCTTTTGTAACTCTACATCTTCTTTCTATGCCTCTTTAATCTTCACATGTATAGATGGTTGAACATTCATTTGAGAAATATAGGATTTTTCCCCTTCCATTATAATTCCAAGATCCATCCTTTGTAAATCCATAAATATTGGATCTTTTGTGATCCTCATCATGGATAAGCTCCCATGGTCTTGTCGACTTAATGCATATGCCACCTTGTTTGCTTTCCCAGGGTGGTACTAAATTGAGCAGTCGTAATCCTTAATCATCTCCAAACATCTTATTTGGTGCATATTCAGCTCTTTTTGTGTGAAAATTTACTTTAAACTTTTATGATCAGTATAAATACCTTTCTCCATAAAGATAATGCCTCCAAATCTTTAATGCAAAGATTACCGCAGCTAACTCCAAATCATGAGTTGGGTAATTTTGCACATGGATTTTCAACTGTTGTGAGGCATAAGCTATCACCATATCATTTTGCATAAGAACACACCCCAATCCCTTCTTGTATGCATCACTTTAGATCACAAACATTTCTCTAATACAAGGCAGTGTGAGCACAGGTGCACTGGATAACCTTCTTTTCAACTCCTTGAAATTCTCTTCACATTCCTCCATCCAAACAAACTTAACTCCTTTCTGAGTAAACCTAGTGAGTGGATTAGATAATCATGAAAAATCTTTCACAAAACGTTGAAAATATCCATCCAAACCAAGAAAACTTCGGATCTCAGTTATTGTTGTTGGTCTCGACCATCTTTCGATAACCTCTATTTTTGATGGATCCACAGATATCCCCTCTTTTGAGATTATGTGACCCAAAAATGCAACTTTTTGAAGCCAAAATTCACACTTGGTAAATTTGGCATAAAGATTTTCCTTTCTTAGGGTCTTCAATATAATTCTCAAGTGATCTTCATGTTCTTCCTTGCTCTTTGAATAGACAAGAATATCTTCTATAAAGACTACCACAGATTGATCAAGATAGTCTCTAAAGACTATATCCATCAGATCTATGAAGATAGCAGGGGAATTAGTAAGACCAAATGGCATCACTATAAATTCATAGTGTCCATACCTTGTACAGAAAGTTGTCTTTGGTATATCCTACCTTTTGTCCCTTAATTGATGATACCCTGAACGAAGATCAATCTTGGAAAAGTATTGATTTCTGCATAGTTGTTCAAATAAGTCATCAATGCGCGGGAGAGGATATTTGTTCTTGATAGTGATCTTGTTAAGTTCTCGATAATCAATGCAGAGTCTCATTGATCCATCTTTCTTCTTAACAAACAGAACAGGTGCTCCCCAAGGTGACGCACTAGGGCGTATGAATCCCTTATCAAGATTATCTTAGAGTTTCTTCTTTAATTCTTACAACTCAATTGGGGCCATTCTATAAGGTGTCTTTGAAATAGGTAAAGCACCTGGTACGAGATATATTGAAAACTCAACTTCACGATTTGGTGGAAAACCCGGAAATTCCTCCGAAAAGACATTTTCAAACTTCCGTACAATGGGAATATTCTTAATCGTCAGTTTCTCACAAACCATTTGAGATAAATAAGCTTCATTTAGTGGAATCAAGACCCATAAGATGGAAGAAATTTCCACTAGAAGGTTATTTTCATCCTTGCATCGATAGACAATCATAGATTGATCTAGATTATGAAATGTTACTTCCCATCTTTGGAAATTGATATGAGATCCATATAAAGAAATCCAATCCATGCCAAGAATCACATCAAATTCTACTATAGGAAGGATCACAAGATTTACAGGAAGCACTTTCCCACAAGCTTCAATCGGAGAAGAATTATAAACTTTTGATGCGACTGTTGTGCCATTAGGGGTTGTCACAGCTAACTCAACCTCTAATTGTTGAGGTAATACGGTGATACCCTTAGAAAATTATTTAGAAATAAAAGAGTGGGTGGATCCAGAATCAAATAAAACTTTTTCTACATTAGAGTGGATAGTAAGTGTACCTTTCACCACTTAATTATGATACTCCACATCACTGATAGAAATTGCATGTGACTTTCCTTTGTCTTTAGCCTTAAGAGTTTGTTGACGTCGATCATCATCAACAACCCTTGGATTAGGGAATTGATTGGAATAATTCCTCATTTCCTTGCACTTGTAACATTGAAGTGTAGGAGGTGCACTCTGTGTAGCCTTTTCTTTGTTTTCATCACTAGACATCTTCTTCCCATCATTGTGGCACTCAAATGCCCGATGACCTCCCTTTCCACATTTGAAACATTTACTTGTCCCTTTAAGACAATTCCCTCCATGTTTCTTTCCACACGTCATCATAATAAAAATGGGATTCTTAAACATCACATCATCATAACATAATCCATAAAAGGATATCGTAAAAATAATTTCATCATAACATAATCAAATAAATGTAAAATTAGGGATATAAACAGAACCCTATATTATCTTAGATGGAAAATAATTTTGATAGAACACTTGAACTCCATTCTTGAGGAAAATATCCTTTCTAATTCAAAAACATTTTTTCTTTCTTAACATGTTAAACAATTTTAAACTAAAATAAGTTGATTAAAAATAAACATGAAAACTTTTAAAGGAAGCTTCTTGGAAATAATGTTTTAAAAATACATTCATGCCGTATAAGTTAAAAAACATTCTTCTCGTACTTATGTCGGAAAAGTCAAAAAGTACCTCGTATGAAAATTGACAAAAGATTCCTTTCATATATTTTACTAAAAACTCACCAAAGGGTAAAATTAGATTTAAAAAATTGTATAAGGATATAAATATTACATATTTAGGAAACATGGATGTGGATGATAAATATTCCCTAGTAAATTCTAAAGTATAAACAATCTCGGATAAAAATGAGATTGTGAGATTTTCCCTTACCTTAGGTCCAATTTGCTTCGTAAGTGTCAAAACCTACTGTATAGTGATTTAAATAATGTTATTGACTTATTACAGAATCATACTTATTTTTATGATATCATATATGGTCATATTCTTAGCTTCTTATTAGTAATATTTCATTGTTACTTGTTATTCGGGTGTTTATTGCTTTTTCTTCTTATGCGTGTTTTGTCAAATAAATTCTTATTCTTCTTTTTAGGTTATAGATACCTCATTTACAGAATGGTATTAGTGTAATACATATCATATTTATTCACTCAATTAATTTATGTAATCATTATTCAATGAAAATCATGTAGAACGAGTCGCATCACATCGTGGAGATGGTATTCCGTACCTATGCACGAGCGATGATATCGTTCCCATGATCGTGGAATTGTATTGGAGTGTATGTATACTATTTCAGAATCAATATAACTTTAAAATAATAATATATAGTTATTATTTACACCATTATACCCATCCAAGTAAGGTGTTGGTGGAAAATAGATCACACCACGGCGTGGAGACGGTATTCTGTACGTACGCATGCGCGGTGATTTCGTTTTCCGTAGGATGGATAGATGGTGAAATAGGGTTGTTTCATACTTATAATAACATATCAGTATATGAGTGATACTGATGTTATTACTTCATAATGAAGCAACTAAAGAAGAAGAATTGGAAGAAGAAATAAAGTGAAAGAATCAGTAATGGACATTACCTCTTCTTTGAAGCGCCTCTTTGAGACCTCCTCTTAGGGCACTAAAATTGCTCTTTGAAGAATACCAGGACCTCTAAGATGTTTCTAGAGAAGTGGATAAGAGAATTTTTTAGGGCTTGGCCGAGCTTGAAGGCTCAAAGTGGTGTGAGGAAGAGAGGTAGGAGGTTCCCTTTTATAAGGGAGGAGAGGGGCACCTTTGGAAAAACTAAAAATATTATTTTATTATAAAGCCATATTCGGTTTTTAATAGCTCAAAATTGATTTATTTAGAAGCTAAGGTGGTTATGGGTATAACTCCTCTCATACAATAGAATTTAGACAAGTTTAGGTATCTATTTTAACCCTATCATTTAGATTTAACTTTAAGTTAAATAATTTAACTTTTACTGTGTCTTCTTGTTTTCTTACACAATAATGTTAATAAACATACTATAATAATCCAAAAGAACCCCAAGTTGTTTATTATTAATATATACAACCTTATCTAAGTCATTTGGCCGAGCCTTATATTTTTAGGAATAAAATAACAATTAATAATATACTATTCGTTTTAAAAACTATTTTATGTCAATTTTGACACTATTTTGTAATTGATTTTTGTGAAAATCATAACAGAATGATTAGTTCGAATAAAATTTAATTAAATCAATACTAACATGTCATATTAACCTATAAAATTAGTGGAATTCATAAAAATACTCAAATTACATTTATTTGTGTATTTATAACATTAATTATGCCAATATTTCATTAATAAGATAATTACTACATCATCATTATGTCATAAATAAATTAAATTATTTAAAGTCTAAAAATTACAAATAAAATACCATTATGTATGAAATATTTTTAGATTTCTAATGAACATTTATAGTCTAATTTATCTTATGTATAACTCTATATTAAAATTTATTCACTTATTAAACATTGCTTTTAACTATTTTAAACCTTCTTTAAATAAATTAATATTAAATGTCCTAATCTAATCCAAGTGGGCCTAAATAGTTATATATTATTCCCAAGTTTTTTTGTCGAATTAAACGTATCCAATAGAATTAGGACATGTGCTAGGGTAATAATAATATCATTTTTACCCTTAATTACCCTATTTACTTTTAACCGTGGTAAATAAAAGTAAAAAGTTACTATTCACAAAAAATTATTTTCACCTCATTGAACCACATTTTACTTACTGAGATCAACCGTGTCTCTCATATTTTTTAAATTCCATTCACAAAAGCAGTAATGTTATGTTTTATTTAATTTGGAAAATTCTCCTAGGAGGTTGGTAAAAGACGGTGAAAAGTTCATTAAAATTTTTATATATCTAAAATTATTATAAAATGACTCCAATTAATTAAATTGGACTTATATAGGTATTATGTATCAATTTTGACCTAAATTAAATTTAAATAAATAATTATTTAAATAAAAAGTCGGTTTTTAAATAGTAACCCAATGTTTTCACTATTCATCAAAATTTGAAAGTTTTCAGAAAAATACCAAAGTTTCACCCTATGCTAATTTCAATATTCCGAATCCAAAAATGAAGTCCATTTTGAAAAATAAAATTTAAAAAATTTCAAAAAGTGGTTATTTCTATTCATAATATCTAGTTTTAATAATATTTTAATAGCATGTTGTTGTTTAGTGAAACTTGGTATTGCGAACAACGCAAGCTATCGAGGAAGGTCGCGATTGCGTGTAAGGCAAGCCAAGATAGTGTTGTGTGTAGTGAAATATTCCTTTGATGATGTATATAACATAAAAACAAAATATTTCTCATAAAAGTCTCGGGTGTTACAGCCTTGATGTCATAATTGAAAAATGAAAACTCATCTTCCACAGAGGTGGTAAATCAGCACCTCAAGGATGATTTGTTGCTTTTTAGAATAGAAAGTGGAAGAAAATAGAATTAATGGTTTAAATACCATTAAAATAATTAAATTATATTATTTAAAAGATAATGAAGTTATAATTTCACTTTGGATTGGGTAGTTCAGGGAAGGATTGGAAAAGAATGGAAATTAAGGGAGAGAGAGATTTTACCTCTTAAGTGTCGTCTCTTTGAAAACCTCCTTAAGGGACTTAGAAATGATCTTTTGGTGATAACAGAAATTTTTTGGGTTATTAAATTGTCATAATATAATAATTATTCAAGGATTTATAGTTTTAAGGATAAGGGCATGCGAACGGTGGTATTAATATTGGAATAGAGATGTGTTTTTTGATTATTTAATTCATTTGTTTATTATTTTGGATCAAGACTAATAATAGTGATGATTATTGTTACTAAATAAATTATATAATGCATGTGAGTATAAAAAATTATTATTAACACATCCATACATCATCCTTGACTCAAAAATTCATGCATTTTTCTAAAATGTTAAATATAAAAGATTACTGTATTTCACTATTCACCAAAAATTCAACTGTTTTTGGAAAAATATAAAAAATTATCCCTAACAATCTTTGATGTGTAGAAGTATAAAATGGAAAAAATATTATTAAATATATTTCTAAATATGATAAATTTAATTTTTAATTAAAATTATCATTTATTATAAAATATTGATTTTCAAATTATAACTGATTTTATAACACTTTGAAAAATTAATTATTGCCTCAAAAAATTATTTTATAATCATAAGAAAACAAAATATTAATTCGAGAGTTTATTTTATGAAAATAAATTTTCTTTTATATCATTATATTAATTATAAAATAGGAAGTAAACATATTTGTTTCTCAAAAATACCAACATGTGATTTATCCTTTTTAAAACATTTATATACTTTTTCCAAGATATAAATATATCATATTTTAATTTATAAGAAATTTAATTTTACGTATACTTTGATAGGTTATATTTATATTAAATACAAAAATATATTATTAATTTAAATAGAATGATATTTTTATAGAAATTGTGATTTTTTACGATTCACTAGAAAAAGTAATATTTTCAAAAAAATAGTAAAATTTCACCCAAAGATAATTTTGAAAATAATATTTTAAAAATAATGTTTAATTTTTTGAATATTATTTATTAAATTTTCAAAATTTATTTTTAAAACAAGTGCGCCATTAAAAGGTGGTAAAACTGTCTTTATAAAAAAATATAGTCTTTTATGTGTAAAAGTGGATTTATTCATATATTAAGACTGGAAAACATATAAGTTTAATTTAAAGACATTTCATTGAATATTTAACAAATTAATTTCATTAATATTTTTCACTAATAGTTATTAATTTAATATAAAATTCCATTATGGTCATACACGTAGTTGTTTTAGAAAAACCCAACCTTTATGTTCAATTGATTTTATTTTAATTTCTTATTAATTGGTAACCAAATAATTGTTTTTATAAACATGTCTAAACAATATTTTCCTAATTAAAATAACCTATTTAATTTACACTATTTCAATGGCTTAGTGATAATTATTGCAATTAAATAATAATATTTAATCTTAAGCTTGGTGTTCTGTGTAATGTAAAATATCGACGAAGATAAATTTAATAAGATACATACTATAAAATCATTGAGTTGTACATTCTCCCCTCTACTAAATTTCATCCTTTAAATTTTAAATTTCAATTAAAAAATTATAGGTTGAAACTTGGAAATTCATTTGTGGAAATCTCATATCAAAAAAAGGGTTTATAAAACTTCCTCTTAAAAGAAGTAAAGAGAATTTTGAAGGTCACCACAAAAATAAGTTTCGAAAATATGAGAACATTAATGAAAATATGGACATGGGAGAGAAATATAATTATCATGTTCTGATGGATTGTGATAGAAAATATGGTCATTAGAAATTTTCCCATCAAAAAATCATAAATTTGTGATTACTTAAAAACCCATTGATTTCATAAAAGGAAAAGTAAATAGATGATGTTTTTTTATAAAATCTGTATCCAAGAGTTGAGGGTTTATTTTACTATCCATAAAATCACTTAAGAAAATAAACCTACTCTATTACTTTCCATGTTATAATCTCATCCTTTGGTTTTTCTTTGATATATCTCTAATTCATTTCTTAAATCTGGAGATGGGTATTCTAGAGAAATTTTTATGTTTGAAGAACTTTTATGAATCATAAGATCCACATATAATTATTTCAACATTTAAATTATTATTGAAATCAAGATGGATAGTGAAGGTTACCCAATATGATAAATCATAATTTAATATTAATCATTAATATCCTTAATCCATTCCATAAGTAGTAAAACATATTAATCATCAAAAATAATTTTGCCTAAATTCAAATTCCATAAATCTAGAAGGAAGGTCACTAAATTTAAAAATTCAAATAAACATAAGATTCAAAAAATTATGTAGCTATTATTTTCACATACAAAATATATGAATACATTAATCTCCTTTAAAAAATTATGAAACATATATTATTCTAGGAGTATAGTCATAGGTTGTTGAATAAATTCCATAAATCCAAAAATCTAATAATTAGACCATAACATTTACCATCAGATCACAAACCACCTTCATGTTTACCAATACTCTCACATAAAAAAAATATTTATTATTATCTCATCATCAAGAAAATATTTATCGTTATCTTTCCCAAGTCATGTGTTTTTAGGAATATTAACTTATAATATAATCACTCCTCTTAATTAATGGATCTAATTATCACATGCTTCCAATTTTTTAAGCAATAAGTACTGTAGTATAATCCTCATATATCTTATGATTCTTATAGAAAAAGTTATTTATTAAATACTAAAATTACATAATTTCTGAATCCAAACATAGAAAAAATAATCATTCCCCTTCATCTATGGTAGTAGCATAAGCTTGACCCTGATCCATTATCTTCTTTTAGGGTATATTATTTTGATTCTTGAGTCATTGATTATTATAAATCCTTGTCTCCATACAATTGAATCATTAGACGTATTCTTTCATTGCTTGAAATAGTGATCCTTGTGACCCTTGTCTCTACCCTTATATCAAACTCTCATTATCTCCAATAAAGTAGGAGTGTGTTTCCTTCCAAAATTTTCACATATGGGAGAATCTTTCCTTACCTTATTTCATTTATCCATCATTTATTAACCATCCTTTTCTTTTCTTTCTACCTTTATAAGTAATGTATATTGGAGAATTTTTTATCTATCATTATAAAACATGAAACTATATCATTATATGATGATAATCTTTAGGATACTTGTTCCCTTCGAAATATCATCATAAGACCTTTAAATATATGATTAATATTACAATTTAGATCATTTTAAATGGAGAGGTTCCCACTCCTTTTGCGAGGTTCCATTTCAAAATAATGGCATACATTAAATTAGGCTATGAATCAAAATTCATAAACATAAACTATAAAAACACTTAACATAAATATAAAATTTATTCATAATTAATATAATAATCATATACATGGTTTCATTGGGGCCATATTTATTTTTAATTCCATCATAATGGTTTATAAACAAAATGTAAAGTATCCAAATCAAATCCACCAGGAGTGTCAAACCAGGTGCACAGTAAGGTCCCTTTTTATGTTCCAGGTTACACTATGTTAGATATGATGCACCTTGTCAGAGGTATTACCCTTGGGTATATATGTGTCATAACCACATCCACATGTAGTATCAAGAACTGGATGTATTTCTATGAAGAACCACATAATCTATACCTTAAAAAAATTATAGGATATTATTTTATTCTTACCCTAAAAGTATATCTTAAGGTTATGTTACCTAAAATTTGTTTTATAAATATATTTTCCAATGTTTCTAATAAAAATTTTCTCATATGAATTGTAAATACCCTGAACCCAGTATCCCAGAGTCAGTTCCATACTTTATTACATAATCACTATAAAAAAGTTCTCATATTCCAAAGGACCGAATAGTTTAGTAGCTTTGGAATACCAGATACAAACATAATTTTTAAATTACAAATTGGAATAAAAAAACATATTAAATCCTTTATATTCATATATAAAATCTTATATTATCCCTAAAATTCATTCATAAAATACATCTTCGCATCTTGGGGAAAAATAAAACATAAGAAAGAGGTGAGCCTAGATTCTCAGCAAGGGTAAACAGTATAGGTGAAACTATCATAAATAATCATAAACAATAATTCATGGTGAATAACTAAAAACACTTTACATTAAAACATAATCCTGAGCATAATATGGAAGGAATGAAATCTGATTAAATAATTAAATATAAATAATCACATAATAGAGAAATTTAAACATGGATATTCTACTATTCAAAAAATCACACAGATTATCAATTACTAATATCATAATGATAGAATGCATAATTTTGGACATCTAAAACATACCATCGATTAATCGAGAAAGGCATATAAAAATAAATTGTTAAGGCCTTCGACAAATCCATAGATAAAAATGGAGAAGTCCCCAGCCAATTCCATATATGTTTTGTCTCACAAGACCTACCGCTGCATCAAGGGGATATAGTGGTCCCCAAGCATAATGTAATAATTCCAATGAATTCTTCATATGAATGGGATAAAACACAAATAACATATACATGTGAAATGTAAATAACTTTCCCCAATTAGAAAACATAATCGCTAACCATTCCGGGTAATATGGTGAATGGTATCATGATATCATATCCACATTCAAACTGATCATAAACCATTTAATAAAATTTGGTAGATGATTCATAAAATATCAATCCCAATTAATCATAATATTCAATAGATGTTTTTGAAATTGATGAAAAAACTAATAAAATCAATGAGGAATTTTTTAGAGAAATAACATTTTTTTAACTTTGGAAGGAATAATTTTTTGGAAAAACATTTCCAATTGTCATAAAATCAGATTATTACATTTATATACCAAAAAATAAAAGTTAGAGATAATGAAATTATATTTTAAGTATAAATAATTTTCAACTGAAGTGAAAACATGTAAAAAATAATTATTAAGAAAATTTAGAAATGCGACACTTCAGTGCGGTTTAATAGAAAATATAAGAGAGTATTTAAATAAGACAAAGGATTAATTATTTAAATGAAACCAGAAAAGAGATAAGATAGTTTCTTAATATAAAAATAGATATTTAAAAAATATTCATGTATTAAAATATGTTATGGAGTGTACTTCAAAAGGGGAAAGAAATTGGGAAGTTCCCTTTAATGAGACTTTTTATCAAGTGGAAATGAAAAGGGAAACTTTGTTAACCATGTATTTCACTATAAAAGAAATATAAATTGATTGGATAATTGAGTTCAGAACATATAAACAGAATTTATATTAATTATATAAAAATAAATAATAATTTAATTGGGGTAAAGAGATAGAAAGTGTTACCCAAATGAAAAATGGAAGTTTGGGGAGAATCCCTTACATTATGCATGGAAGTGTTCTTCACCTGAACTTAATTTTTGAGATAATGAAATTAGATTCATTAATAATTTAGTAAATAATAATTTAGAATTTTATTTTATTTATTTAAATTTTTTATCGCCTTTTTTTTAGTTATAATATTCAAATTCTTTATCTAGGAGTCTTTGTTTCATTGCTTTTCGTGATTTATTCTCTTGTATACATGTATAAAATATCATTTTAAATCAGAATAATTCTCAAAAATTGAAATTATATGTTATTAATGAACATATATGAGATTTAAGGTTCATTTATATAATTTTGTTTCTATATAGGTGGATGATTCATCAGATAAAGCATTAATGATAACCATTTAGAGAATTTTGGCATTTTTAGATCATGAAAAACTAGTTTTCTCTTATGAATTAATATTATGTATATATACTAGTTACATTGAATTAAATAGGTTTTGTTACATAAATTAAAGTCTGTTTTAAAAAAAGGTTTTTTTACCAGTCTGGAAGGAGGAATTGAAAAATGAAAACTCATTTCCCATGAAGGTGAGAAATCGGCACCTCACAGGTGATGTTTTTATTTTTAGAAAAAAATGGAAGATAAGTGAATTGATGGTTGATATACCATTAATATAATAAAACTATAGTATATGAAATATAATGGATTCATCATGTCTCTTTTTATAGGGTAGATGAGGTAAGGATAAGAAATCAAAACCAATTGAAAGAGAGAGAATGTTTTACCTCTTGAGTGTCGCCTCCTTGAGAACCTCCATAAAGAACTTAGAAATGGACTTTTCGTAAGACCATAAATACCATAACATGGGGTAGATTTTTTTATGTGTAAACGGGGAGAATATAATAGTTCTTAAAGGCTTTATTGGTGTGAGGATAAGGGGAGGTATTTATATGTAGGAGGTGTTTTTTATCATATAATTCATTGGATTATTATTTTGGCCCAAGAATATGAATAGTGATGATTCTTGTGAGTAAATAAATTATCTAATGCTTGTGAGTTCGAACCAATTAGTGATTACCTCACTCATTCATCATCCATGAATCAATAATTTATGAATTTTTCTAAAAATTTAAAAACAAGAAATTATCATATTTCATTATTCACCAAAAAATTCAATTATTTCAAAAAAAATCCAAAAAATTATACCTAATAATTTTTTGATGTGTAGAACAAAAAAATGGACACCATTTTATGATAATAAGTTTCCAAATATGAGAAATTTTATTTTTTGTTAAAATAATCATTTATTCAAAAAATACCAATTTTAAAATTATAACTGATTTTATAACACTTTCAAAAATTAATTAAGGTCTCATAAAATAATATTATAATCATAAAAAACAAAATATTAATTCATGAATCAATTTTATAAAAATAAATTTCATTTTAAATCATTATATTATTTATAAAATTGTAAATAAACATTTTGTTTTTAAAAAAATACCAACACCTAATTTATCCATTTTAATACATTTATCTAATTTTTCAAAGAAATAAATATTTAATATTTTAATTTATAATAAACGAAAATTTTATTTATATTTTATTGGTGAGTTTACTATTAAAATTATAAATATTCTATTAATATAATGAAAATGAAATTTTTATAAAAATATTGATTTTTTACTATTCAATTGAAAATAAATATTTCTAGAAAATTCCAATATTTTAACCTAAGATAATTTTGAAATTAATATTTTAAAATGAACTTCATTTTTTTCAATAGAATTTATAAAAGTGTCAAAATTTAGTTTAAAAAAAGTGCGATGTAAGGATCTAGTTTTTCAATCAGGTATAGTTCATTTAAATTTTAGTCTAATTATTTATTTTAGATCTTATATGGATCATTATTGAGTTAGTGAAGGTCCCAAGGGTGTTAGGGTTTTTTTCAGGTCCCAGAACCCAATGTTTTGGAAAAATGGCCCTATCTCACAGTTAGAGTAAATCATGTAGGTTGGACACACGATAAGATCTAACCATGTGGATGGTATGCATTTTATGGCAGAGACATATCACACAGTTGGCACATGATTTCCCTAATCATATAGCCTAACCATATAGAATTCCCCTTTATAAATATTCCCATGCATGGTTGGTTCACGGTTTGAAAAATCATACGGACAAACCATGCACATGCAAAGATTTGGGTAATTTTAGTTTTGTTACCCTAACTCATATAATTAAGCCCTTTTTCTCCCCTAATCCAATTTATAGTTGTATTAGCCTCCATTTCACTCATATTGGATCTTTTTGATGGCATACTAAAAGTATTAAGAGATACCTATCATCTGGGATCTTTTCGAGCTTTCATTCATCATGTTGTATGCACAACGGTAAGTAGTTAAATCCATTTGAGTAGTTCTTATTCTCTCTTTCTCTCGACCAAGTTTTTGAGGTGTGATTTTTTTTAACTTTTTCATATATCTAATCCATTCCAAAAAACATTTGGGGCTAATACTGGAGGAGTAGAGTCGTAAAAGCCTTATGTGGGAGGTCTAAAACTCACCCCTCAAGTACATTTATTTTGGAATTGTTGTGTGGGGATCATCAATATCATCAAGCATAATTTAATGAATTTATATTTCATGATTATAATCTTCATAACCATATGATTATGATCTTTCCAAATATGTGATTAGTTGTCATTTTTTACACCCACAACTCCATCCATCCCAGGTAGGATGTTTTTCTATAATTGTTGTTTTGGTGTTTTAAAACATTTGAGTTGCCATTTGGGTGTTCCTTGACATGACCTTTCTAAGGGAAATATTTATATAATAAATAAATTTATGTTATGAAAATTTAATAATGTAATTTTCCATGTATTCTCACTACTTTGCCTATATAAGGTATGTGCTTTAATTTTATAATTAAGTGTTAAATGGAAATTTGTAAGAATACTATGTATATGAATGGGAATTTTTAAAAATAATTGAATAATAGGTTATATTTCCATAGCACCCCCTTAATATGTAATGCAAGGTAGTATAGTGAACCATACCCTTTAAAAATTACTTAAATGGGTTAAATTAATGGTTTCATGCTACTTGGCCTTATCAGACTAATGAAAAGAAATTCTTGAACCAAATGGACTTTTTTATTAATAAATATATGATTAAATGGGTTCATTATCAATTACCCTTGTCAAAATAATTAAAGGTAATGGATTGAACCTTATAAATTATATATTTCCTCATTAAAAAAATATGGTGGCCTGACTCGAGCTTACCTTGGATTTCATAGGGAATACCTTGAGCACTGGAGAACTCCATTCTGTTTCAAGGATGCGACTTCATGTGGTTGATACCTACATGGAACCTAATTCTTGTCTAACCATGATTCTTGGTATGAAACTATATGACCCTTTAAATATCATTAAAGGATTCCTTAGATACACTTCTTGGATCCAACATTGAAAAGATGGTGTTATGGTTAAAGCCCTTCGGGCCTAATCATTACCAAACACCAATATAAATTGGATGAACTCATTGAACTTGGTAGTGATCTTATTTAGGAATGCCTTGGACTATTCTCCATAGATAACACTCTTACCCTTATCCAAGATGTAGTCATTGCTGAGTTGGTGACCCTTTAGGTCTATGTTTCCTTGGTTATTAACTTGAAACATCATTATTAAATATCATTATAGATTTTATTGTTACATCTTGGAACCTTCAATAATGTTAACATGTGACTTATTTATAAACTGGTAACAATAAAACAATAAACCAGTTACATGTTTAGACACTGGTTGAGGGATGATGTAGGTACTTGGGTATTTAGTTACGTTGAACTATGTTTCTTTATATATCCATTCTTTCACATAGATACATTTCCATTACATGGGATGAATTTTATAGACACCATTGGTGGTGGACCACTTAGATTTATCTCACACACCCCTTTGAGAACCATTGTGTACCCAATGATGATTACATGAATGTATTTGTTTATAAGGGGATGCATACAAATTTGAAAACATTATTTCTTATTGTTTAGGGTGGATCTTGATAGAATATGACCGATCCAGAGCTCGAATTATTTGGAGAGTCTTTTGATTTCTTTTATGAATTTTTGGAACATTTTTTGTCTGCTATCTTGTATCAATTTTTTCTAGTTTTCTAGTGACATAAAATATCATTATTAGTTACTCCAATTGATTCAATCATTGTTATCCTTGTCTATTTTTTATTTTAGTCTACTTCCACTATTTAGTTAATTTTATTTTGCTACTTACCTATATTTATATTTATCAGCTTTTCTAAACTCTGGTAATGAGGAAATATTCTCCCCATAGACACACCCTAGGCCCTAGCTACCAGTTAACAGCCTCTTGATTTTGAGGAGATGAACATGAGGCCTTGTGGACCACCAGGATCAGGGAACTATTAAGTGGAATTTGGGTATAAGATGTTACAAAGAGGTATCAAAAGAGGTTCCTTTATTACATTATTATTTATAACCAATATATTTGATATTAGGAATGCTTATAACTAGATCATAAGACACACTTGGGTGTCATGAAATCATTTTTGTGGTAAACGACATGTTCCCTAAGTTATAATTGTTGTTCAACTTTTGTTTTGTTATAGTTGATATTATTTCACCATTTGGTGATGCACATGTTGTGTTGAGGTTATCGTTATTACCCTTTTTAAGGATTTCCATCATTCTTGTCCTGATGATATAAGGGAATGGAGCATTGTTACCTACATCATTATAGTCACTTATAATTCTCATGTCATGCATATTCCCATGACATATAGGTGAATTCCAAAAAATTCATTACCTGATATTCCTGTGATTATTCAATGATGTTGTGATAGTTAGATTATTCTTGAATTATTATTTATTGTGATTGAGTGATTTCCTTTTTAATTCAGGAGGTGTTATGGGCCCTCTTGGGTTGGGATGAGTAATTTTCCGAGTTGATCCATTATTCTATATAGAAATGGGTGTCATTTTCAATGATAATGTGTATGGGAACTGATTTAGTGGGAATGTATATCCATTATAAAATGAAAAATGAAATTTTTTCATGTCATTGTCTTTCCTTGTCATTCTTATTAAAGGTAATGGAGTGAACCTGATAATTGAAAATAAAATGAAATGAAACTTATACTTTACCAACTATAGATACCTCGCCGTCTAAGTGGGTAGTTGGGTTAGTATACCTTGGGTAGTGATTCTTTCCTTATTTTTCATAAGTGTTGATATATATCTACTTAAATATTTTTCTGAGGCATGTTCTTGGAATTTTTAGACTAATTCCACCACGGAATCCTCGTATTATATGTCAGGAAGGTGGTGACGACAATGCTCTAGACATGGTGGGACCTGAGTCGCTAGTCCTACCTCCATGAGTGCCACGTAAGTCACTGCCTATTATACCTGATCGTGGTGATGATTCCAATGTTTTTTATAGTTTATAATGTCTGATTCAGTCTATGGATGGTTCTCCATGAGTTTCATCTATGATGGTTGATCTGACTCACAAGTTCTAGCAGTAGCATCTGCCTACTTTCTCAGGGTATGATGGTCCAAAGGCTGCTGAGTCTTGGATAGAGGCCACCCTATCTATCTTTGATCATCTGGAGACGCCTCTAGAGAGGAGGGTAAAGCTTTATATATACATTATTTGGGATTCAACAAAGTGTGTTTGGGATGTGGTTACCCAGGCTGATCACCATCAAGGCATAGTATGTAATGACTTCTAGATTTTTTTTCTATGATTAGTTCATTACATAGATATTTAGAGGTGAAGTAGCTATAGATTTCTTTCATCTCAAGTGGTTTTATATGTCAATTACGAAATATACATCATGCTTTACAAATTTACAACACTATTCATCATTCTAGCTGATGATGAGGTTTCACATCCTAGATGTTTTTAGGATGGGATTGGGTAATCCATCCATACACTAGCGAATGAATTTTGTCTAAGTATATTTTCTAAAATAGTTAATCAAGTTATTATCACTGAGAAAAACCTGAGGGATGTTAATAGAAACAGACATAGAGGATTAGTGCCACAGTAGGCCATTAGTTCTTCTGATGACAGGAAATGTTCCTCGAGGTTTATCCTCAGGACAGTGACTATGAGAGTATCAGTATTGATAGCTACATGGTGTGTCATCAATGTGTAGAATGGGGGACCTTGAAATCTCAGTGTTTTAGAGAATCAATTGAGTCCTAATATTGTTGTCGTATGAGTAATCATCAGATATTTTGCATGACCTTTCATTCAGCTTCGAGTGGAAAAAGTATTTTTGCTAGCTCCACCTTCAAGATCGGGTTATTTTTCATAGTTTTAGGCGAGGAGTTGGAATACCACCAGAAGGAATATCTAAGGAGGATGTTATGGAAATGATAGCTATACCCTTGATCACTAGATGATCTAAAGGATAAGTTATTATCGTTGAAGCCAGGCTATTTCATAGGGTCATGGATTAGGTTAGTTTCCTGCACTATAACTAATACCCAAGAATCAGGTTATGGGACTATCTACAGTTTAAGGTACTATTCATGAGGCGTCTACTATAGTATCTATTTTATTTGATACAGGTGATTTGAAATGTTTTTTCACTTTATGTATCATGAAGAGTCTTAGACTAGAGATACTATATTAATGTGGTGTAATGCCCCTATATACACCATTAGAAGTGCGGTTGGAGGGAATACGCCAATGTAGGGACTGTCCTATTGAGTTAGGTAGTTGCCTTTTCTTATGGGACACCTTCATTCTTGAGATGACAGGCTTAAATTTCATTCTCATGATGGATTGGTTGGTTCAATATCATCATTTTGTAGAAATCTATAACCACAGAGTGTCGTTTACATCACCAGAGGGAAGCAATTGTCTACATTAGGGTGAGTGGGATGTCTAATATGGTCGAGTGGGACCATAGAATCATGGTCTAAATGGAGTGACGGCCCAGATTGTGAACCTCTTCATCGAGGATTTGGGTTTACATCAAGTTGATTTACATCTAATAGTGAATTTTTTCATGGTCTTATTTCACGATGATTTTTCTAGATTAACTCCTTAAATAGAGGTAGAGTTTATGATCGAGCTTGTTCCAGGAGCATCTATAGTGTCCATTGCTCTTTATAGGATAGAATCTACAGAAAATTTGGAGCTCAATAAACAATTATAGGATTTAGAGGCCAAAGGATTCATATGGCCCAATACATACTCTTATGATTCACCTGTGCTTTTCTCCAAGAAGTAGGATGAAACCTTACATATATACGGCTATTACAGAATGTTGAACCTGGTTATGATTAAGAATCGATATCCACTGCATCAAATAGATGATCTCTTAGACTATATCCAAGTATCTAGGGTCTTCTTTAAGATCGAATTAAGGTCTGGATATCACCATGTGTGAGTAAGGCCACCATACATAAATTGTACAACATTCCACAGTAGGTATAATCTGTATGAGTACCTTGTTATGTAATTCAGTCTTATGAATGAACCTTCTTTATTCATGGATATAATGAATAGGGTTTTCTATACATATATCGAATCATTTTTCATGGTCTTTGTTTAAGGAATATTGGTGTATTCTAATACTCTGAGAGACCATGCCAATCATATTGAGACCATTCTGAGTACACTGACAGAGAACCATCTTTTTACCAAGCTTGCTATGTGAAACTTCTAGATAAACAATGTTCACTTATTATTTCATATAATATCATAATTAGGCATATGTATTGACCTATAAAAAATTATTATTTTAATTTCCTAGGAACATCCCAAGAATGTGGTTGATATACGAAGCTTATTAAGGTTCGATGGATATTATATATGTTTCATAAAAAACTTTTCCTACCTTGTTTCACCTATTTCTAACCTTTCAACTAAGGGAGTTATGTTCATATAGTCAGAAGTTTGTGAGAAAACCTTTTTGGATCTGAAATTAAGGCTTGTCTTAGCACCTATTCTCATTCTTCTAGAGCCTGGAAGCAGTTATACCTTCTTCTGTAATGCATTAGTAATCTCCCTAGGAGAATAAATGATACAAGATGATAGAGTCATTGAATATGGATCTAGGCATTTGAGGACTCATTAGATAAATTTCTATACACATGACCTTGAACAAGTAGTAGTTTTCTATGAATTATGTTGTTGGAGACACCATCTGTTAGGTGAGCACTTTGTGGTGTACACGAACAAAAAGAGCCTCAAATTTAACTTTTCATGGCATGAATTGAACCTCATACATTAGTGACGTGTTTAATATCTAAAATACTTTGATTTTAATCTTTTTTATTTACCTGGAAAAGGGAAATGTGGTTGCAGATGCACTGAGTCAAAAAATAGAGGCACATATAGTACATGATTCCAATGATGAATAGAAGATGATGACCCTCTTTTATGAGATATATGTAGAGTATCATGATATTCATGAAAATTATTAACTATCACCCTTGATATTTACCTCTTCCCTTCTTGAGTTGGTGAGAGGTAGAAAAATTTTAGATCCAAATGGCTTGGTTCTCCGTAAGAGTATTTTTGAAGATGACCTGCCTTCTAATTGGCCTGTGGACATAGATTACATTCTACATATACATGGACATGTCTGGGTTTCAGTAGATATGAGAGAGAAGTTTATGTGAGAGTAACATTCCTCTCTGTAGTAATTTCATCCAAGAATCTCTAAAATGTATCAAGATATGCAATTCCAGTATTGGTGTCCTTGGATGAAACCTCATATAGCAGGCTTTATCATATGGTGTTACACCTATTAGTAGTTGAATGTGGATAACCAGATACTTGAATTATTGTTATAGACACTTTAAATCCATCATTTTAAATGGAAAGATGTTTCCATGGACTATATAGTTATGTTACCTAGGTTTCCTAGAGGTAGAGATGTTGTGTGGGTTGTTTTTGAAAGACTGAAGAAAGTGGCTCACTTAATTTCTATTATGAAGACTTTCTCAGTTGATAAGATGGGAATTATATATGTCTATGATATCATATGAATACATGGGGTACCTATTACTATCGTTTCTGATATGGACAATCATTTCATGTCACAATCCTGGAAAGGACTTCAAAAGGATATGGGAACATAGGTGCTTCTAAGCACAACGCCTCACCCTTAGACTGATGGAAAATTAGAATGGATAGTACAGGTTCTATAGGATATGCTATGATAAGGTACCATTGATGTTGGTGTTTATTGAGATAATCATATCCCTCTAATTTATTTCTTATAAAATAATATCATTCAGGAGACAATTCATATGGATCTTCATCTCGTACAGGAGACTTCAGAGAAGGTTCAACTGATCAGGAAGTGTATGACTACTTCTCATTTTATACAAAAATATCATTCCAATATCCATCATTGACCTCTTGAGTTTGAGTCCATGGATCATGTTTTCTAGCAGGTATTTCCTAGGCTAGGGAACATGCAGTTACGAAAGAAATGGAAGTTGTCACCACAATATGTAGGGCCATTTGAAATTTTGGAGAAAGATGGGATGGTAGCCTATCAGTTGTTACTACCTCATAGGTATCATTCCATGCAAGATTTCTTCCACATGACACAAATTCACCAGTTTTGTTCTGATTAGTATCATACCTTTGATTCAGAAGAAATTGAGTTAGATGTCAATTATACCTTTGAAAAGTATCCAATCTGCATCATTGACAAGAGCATGAAGGCTCTCCTAGGTGGGTATTTACATCTAGTAAAACTTTTATAGAATCAAGAACATGTGAATGATAAGACATGGGAGTGGGAGGCCAACATATATGCCCAGTGTCTAGAGTTGTCTCAAACAGTGTTTCAGCACCATTTGAAGGTGAACTCGGTGATGAGTTATTTTAAGGGGGAAGACTGTAATAAACCATTTTTTCACTCAAGTATGAATCCTTTAAATTTCAATATAATTCTTTATTTTTGACCGTATATGGATGAATATTGAGTTTATGGAGGTCCCAAGGGTGTTCATATCTTTTTTGGAGCCTGAAACCCAACTTTCTGAAAAAAATGATCATGCCGCATGGTTAGAGTAAACTGTGTGGGTAGGGAACTCAATTAGATATAACCCTGTGGATGGTATACATTTTTTAAAAGATCCAACTTGCACATTTGGATTAGAATTTTCTGAATTTTATTTCCTAACTGGGTGATATTATCCTTCTTATAGATGCTCGTGCATGGTAGGTGCATGATTTGGAAAACTGTGTGGTCAAACTCTGCATATGCTAAATTTTGTGTAATATTACATTTTTACCCTTGATTATATAACTACACCATCCTTCTTCCCGAATATAATTTTTAGTAGTATTAGCCTATATTTCTTCCATTCTATATTTTTTTAAAGGCATGTGTTAGGGATCAATAGATCTCCTTCATTCGGGATCCGTTCGAGCATACATTTTTCATATTGGATGCACAATAATAAGTACTTGAGTCTATTTGAGCCGTTCTTCTTCTTTTTTTCTCTCAACCTAGTTATCAAGGTCTGAGAATTTTTACCTTTTTCTTAGATCTAACACCTTACAATACAAATTAGGGTCTGATACTGGAAGATGAGAGTCGTATAAGTCTAATGTGGGTGGACAATAACTCATCCCCCAAGTTCGTTGATTTTGTAATTTTTGGATGTGGCCCACATATTTCATCGGGTTCCATTTACTGAATTTATATTAAATTATTATAATAATTAGAACCATATATTATTTCTATTTCCCAATATGTGATTATTAGTTAGTGGTTATGGCCCCAACTCTGTCCATCCCTTGTAGGATGTTTTGCTATAATTGTCATTTTACTATTTTGACACGTTTGAGCCTCTGTTTGGGTGTGCCTTGGATTGAACTTTCAAAGGGTAAGATTTCTAAATTAAATGAATTGATTTATATTGTAAATTTTATAATGGAACGTACCATGTAATATGACTAGTTGATCTATCTAAGGTAAGTGATTCAATTTGATAATTAAATGTTAAATGGAAGTTGGAAAGTATATTAAGTATATGACTTGGCCTTTTTAAATATAATTGGATAATATGTTTCATGTCTATAACACCCATTTACATGTTAATGTAAGGTATAGGAGTTAACATTAGCTTTTTAAAATTAATTAAATGGATTAAATGAATGGTTTCATGCTACTTGGCCTTATTACACTAATGAAAGGAAAGGCTTGAACCGAATGGGATTAGTAATTAATTGATACATTATTAAATATTCGCATGCTCAATTGGACTTTTTACACTAATGAATGGTAATGACTTGAACCTTATGAATTATATATGACCTCATTTTCAATAAAGTAGTGACCTGAATCGAGCTCTCCCTGGATTCCATAAAGAATTCCTTAAGCACTTGAGAACCCCATTCCAGTTCAAGGATGCACCTTTCTTTGGTTAAGGCCCACCTGGAACCTAATTCTTATATTACATTGGATGCCTAATATGACACCATAGGATCCCAGAAATATCATTACAAGATGACTTGGATACACACCTTGGATTTATCATTGACATGTAGGTTCCAGTGTTTAAGCCCATTGGGTCCAATCATTGGTTAGAACTGCTATAACATGGTTGAAGTCCTTAGACTCAGTAAGCATATTATTATGGAATGCCTTGGACTATGCTCCTTGGGTTAAATTATTACCCTTAGCTAGTCTAGGCAATATTCATTACTGAGTTGGAGACCATTGAGGTCTAAATTTCCTTGGTAATTACCTTGTAAATTCATTATAAAATATCTTTATAGGTTTCCTTATTACATTTTGTAACCTTCACTATTGTTAAAATGTAACTTATTTATAAATTGGGAACAATAAAATAATGAACATGTTATATATTTAGACACTATTAGAGGGATGAATATGGTAATTGGTTATTTAGTTACATTGTACTGCCTTACTTTATATATGCATACTCGCACACAGTTACATTTCCATTACATGGGATGAATGTTATAGACATCATTAGTGGAGGCCCACTGAGATTTATCCCACACCCTTTCCAGGTGATGTTTGGTTCCCAAGGTATATTACATGAATATAGGTGTTTACAAAGGGAATAATATGACTTAAAACACTTGATTACATATTTTATAAGATGGATCTTGATAACGAATGATTTTGTCGGAGCATAGGATGCTTGGGATAGTATTTTTATTTCATATATACTTTGGTAAATCATGTTCTGCCTACTTTCTTGAATCCATGTTTTCTAGTTCTCTAGTGACATGAAATATCATCATCTATTTTTCTTGTTGATTAAGTTATTATTATCCTTGTATATTTGTTACTATAGTATGCTTCAGCTACTTACCTATTTTTATATTTATCTGTTGTGATACACTCTGGAAATGAGGGAATAGTCTCCTAACATACACACCCTAGTCCCTCGCTGTTAGTTGGAAACCTCTAGAATTTGGATAGATTCACTTGAGGCCATATTTCCCACTGAGATTGGGGAACCTGTTAAGTGGAATCCAGGTCCAAGATGTCACATACACCATTAAAAGGAGGTAAAACTATGTTTACAAAAAATATAGTATTTTATGCATAAAATTTGATTTATTCTTATATAAAATGTATCAAAAATATTAGTTGAATTAAAATACAATCGATTGAATATGTAACATATAAACTTCATTAAGGTCATACCTAATAGTGATTAATTTAATATAAATTACCACTATGGTAATACAAATAGTTTTTTTTCAAAAACACTACTTTTTTGTTCGATTGATTTTTATTTTAATTTATAATTAATTGGAAACCTATGAATTCATTTTATAAACATGTTTAAAATATATTTCCATAATTCACATTATCTCTTTCAATTACACCATTTTGACAGTTAGGTGATAAATATCACAATTAAATAATAATTTTTGGGAATTTGTTGAAGGTCAGTTTTCAATGTAATGTAAACTATCAAAGAAGATAAATTAAAAAATAAGAATACCATAAAATCATATGGTGTTATATTTCATTCCAAGTTTTTTTGGACTAAGATCTCAGAATAAGGTCAAACACCAGAATTTTTTGTTTACAAGACATAGGAAGGTCATATAGATCATTTTAGTAGAGTTTGAGTTTTGTAGTTTTAGAATGGGTTTATCATACTTAGTCTATCAGAATTAGTTCATTGAACTAAGGAAGTTTTTATTGTGGTATGAGTTGTTTTTGAGAAGCAAAAGTGTTTTCATCCAGATAGAAAAAAAAAGTTTCTTCAGGCATAGATTGAGAAAGGGAGTATCGTATTAAGTCAATCAGATAGAGTCAATCATACAAAGTACATTGGAGTAAAGGCCATTAGACATAGAGTCATTAGACCAAAGAACTTTTCTAGATAAGATTGAACAAAGTATTTAATATTTTATTTTAGCTCAATTTGTTTTTGTAAAAGAATTTGTTAAATTAATGGGAGTCAGTATAATTATTCTTATCAAGAGATAAAAGGTTTATAATGGGAGTTGGAATAACTTTTATTCACATCTTCATTATTGTAAATTTTTATAGACCCATGAGAGTGGATATAGAATGGATTTAGGTTACCACATTGATGTAGAACTATTTAAATCACATGTTCTATAATTTATTTCCAATTTTTTCATGCAAAATTATTTAAAAAATTTTGTCAGGATATGAAATTTAACTTGATTAAAGGGTAAAGTTTTAAAAAGTGTTGAAACTTATAAAAAGTAAACAACTGATTCAATCCCCCTTATCAGTTGTTATTCAATCCATTGAAGCTTCAATATTGAATATAAAGATAATAATTATAAAATTACGAAGATTCTTGGGATTATGGAACCATGATCCCTTTGATATTGGTCATACTATGCAATATATTTTAAGGGTTAAAGACTTGATGACCTAAAAACAACTAATGTACACATAAATGATTTAGTAACTAAATAGAAAAATATAATTAATGAATTAAAAATAATATTGATAATGGAATGAAAATTAAAATTTTATTATGAAATTAAATAACTAATATATCTTTATTGTTTTAGGAAATTATAAGTTAAATTAGTTGAGTAGGGACTTAGGGTAAGATATTTTTTAAAACATTTTTTAAAAAATTTTAAATTCTTTATCTTAATTATATATGTTCTTTTAAATGTTTTAATAATAGTATTATTTATAATTAAAATAATATTAGAATTTTATTTTCATGTATCTTTCAATTTCATTAAAAATTGTTGAAAAATGATTTAAAAATGATTTTTTTAACATTGTTAATACGTTTCACTTTTGATTTTTTTAAAATAAAAAAAAATTAACAATTACTACATGAATACCTTTTACATACATACTTACTGTTATGAGTTATAATGATTCATCTATAAGTATATATGATTTTTCAAGTAATTTATTCTTTCAACTCATCTAAGATATTTTCATTTCGTGAATTTTCACTAGAAAATGATATTTCTAATTATTTATATATGAAAAATGAAAGTGATTTTTCATATGGTTTTATATGTTTCTTTCAAGGGATTTAGTTTAAAAATTGAAATAAAATAAATTTTTTGATCATTATAAGTTACTTGGTAATTATAGACGATTATGAGTAACCTTGATATAACTCAATACAATAGGTGATGCTGATATTTCTATCCAATGAATTAGGAAATGATTTAGTATTTTCTGTTTAAAATAAGGGATAAAATAAGGTAAGTAACTCCTATATAATTAGATAGGAATAATTTATTCTTAAATGTGTTAAAACTGACTAAACATGAGGTCAAATATGTTTTTCTAGGTGCCTACATGGTTTTTGAATTTATAGGATGAGTTTTAATGGAAATCTATTGATTTTAAAAAGAATGTATACAATATTTTAAATGTGAAAGGTTTTTTTCAAGGAAAACCATTTTCAAAGAGTCTGATGTTTTCTACAAGATACTAATTTTTTACTTTTAAGGGGTTTTTATGCAAATATTTTATTTCATGAGTTAATGAAATGTTTTTTACAGGTTGAATTTTTTTCTACGAAATTTTTTTATGATGTCTCATGTTCCCTATCAGGCTTTCATGGTTTTACTATTATTTTTAATTAGTTTCATATGATTTATTTTGATAAACAATTGATTTTTTTAATTTGTATATATACTATTTATGTTCCCAATGTTTTAATGTGCTGAAGGTAAACATTTTCAAGGATTTTAGTTTTTTTCAATAGATTAAAATTTTTATTTTCTATATATTTTACATAGAATTGTTTTATTCATCCTAGATTTTAAAATATATTTAATAGGATGTAAGGGTGTGTAGTAAGCATGTCATGTTAAATCATTAAACTATGTTTACTCATATTTAATTAGAAAAAATTATCCTGAATAAAATTAGGTTTTCAATTTATAAACCTATTGTTGTGAAGAAAATGTACACAGTATGGAATTGTCCACATTATTTTGTAATGTTTTTATTATTTCACAAAAAGTGCAAGTTTAAAGGATTATAAAATTATAATAATGTGACGTCATATTAATAAATAATATAATTACTTGTTGGTTAATCCACATGGTGATATATACCAAATGGTGAGTATGTCTTAATGTTTTAAAGATCAAATCAACCATTAGAAAAAATCATTTTCTTATGGGAATATTAGACCAAATACATGAGGGGATAATAAGAAATGAATTATTATATTTTATAGTTGTTTACTACAATTACCCCTCTATTATCATATCTATATTGGATCATGGGAAAACCACATTTACATTGTCATTTGGGACATTACTTATTGGATAATGCTCTTTGGATTTGGTGGTTCCTCTACTTCCTTTCAAAGGTGTATGCTGGATATTTTCTTAAATATGATTTATAGGATTATTTAAGAATTCAAAGATGAATTTTAAATATTATGAAACACATTCAGATGATATGGAGAATCTATATAATAAGTTTTAATAAGGTTACAATAGACCAATTTGGTTTTGAATTGGTAAAAATTTCAATTTATGGTCATCGAGGGGAAACTTTTAGGTTAGATGGTTTCAAAAATGGGGATATTTATAGATAGTTCTATGATCAAAGTGATTTAAAAGACTTAACCGCTAAAAAATTTTAATTATGTTAGAATAATTTTGGGCCATTCTAGTTTCTTCTAGAAATTTATAAAGGGTTTTTATAAGATTACAAGGCCCTTTTTCTTCCTTTTATTTATGGAAAAACCCTTTGTTTTTTTTGATTTATTATTAGTTTTATTCTAACTTGTTTAATATAATGTAACATCATAATTAATAATCAATTATCTATACTATAAATTGACCATTTAGTTAATGTGTGATTCTAGTGGACTTTCTATGGGAGAAGTTTTATGGTAGTGGAAGGGAAAGAGACTTTATGTGTTATATTATTCTAGTAGGTTTCTAGATAATTCCCAAAAGTATCACATAAATTATAATAAGGTGTTTCTGGTAGCTATTTTCTATTAAAAAATTCATACAATAATTGATTGGTTCTAAATTCTTAATTTTCATTGACCGTGCTACCATAAATTACAGGTTTTTAAAGAAATATGTTTAACCAAGATTGATGGTACGGATCCTTTTTCTTTCATATTTTAATTTGCAGATTACAGATAATTATAAAGATGAAAGTTTAATGGATATTTATTAGTCTAGATAGTCCAACACCTCTAATATAGAATTAAGTGAGATAAATTATTGTTTCCTAGATAAAAAAGTGTTTAATGTTTTAGTGGAAAAAATGTCATTGTATGCTAATTTTTCTACATTTTTACCTATAGGAGTCATATTAATGGATATCACACAAAATAAAGTAATAAATTATTTTCAAAACCCTAATTACAATAATTGAAATGACCATATATTTTTTGTGAGATGTATTAATGGAATTATAATACCATGATATTATGAAACATATTTTTCTCTAAATTAATACTATGTTAGAAAGCCTTCTACACACAAGAAACAAAAATAAAACAATCATGGATTATTAGATTGATATTATTAATAAATTTTTTAATAATAATAACTCAATTAAATAAAAATATTTTAATAAATTATATTTAAATACAATATTGAAGTAATAATATATAATATTTTAAAACAGAATTTATCAATAAAATAATTTTTTATTTATTTATTGTTTTTAATTTTAAAAGATATATTTATAAAATTTATATTTTGAATTTAATAAAATGAGCTTTATTTGTTATTCTTGGATGTCAAAATTTTATGAGGATGAAATATTTAATTATTTCTAAAATAATTGATTTTTATGAGAATAGGGAAAAAATTACGATATTTCTAATAAGATAACTTTTATAAAATTGTCATATTACAATAATGAAATAAAATATGTAGAAAATTTTTATTATATAAATAAATTAAATTTAAAAATATCATGTTTAATTTATAAGTCCCATATTTAATGTTGTGGAAACATAAGTGATATTTTACTTTAAAAAACATGTTAATTTGCTTGTATTAAAAAATTAATGTTAATCAATTTTAGAAATGAAATCTAAAAAATGTAATTCATAATATATATCAAAATATTATAATTATTTAATAAGTTAAATTTAATTTTCAGTTATAAAATTATGATTAATAAGACTAAAGATAAAGATCATGATAATAGTCAAAAAGATGTTTTTAAAGAATTTTTTTGTTTACATTGTATATTTTTTATCTATAAATGAAGCTGATATATATTCTATAATCACCAAGATATAATTTTTATGGACACAAACACACACACCCATATATATATATATATATGATAACTTGTGTAATTGGTAAATAATGTTAGATATGTTTCAGAACACTTAATGGAAGAAAAAAAGTTATCTACAAAACACTTTTTAAAATATTTAAATATTTAATTTAAAATGTAATTTTTATTTACTTCGAAATAGAAAAATATTATATGGTGTATAAATTATGGATCATAAAAAATAATAATTTTAAATAAATTATTACACTATATTTTAATAATATATAAATTATATGGGTAAAAACATATTTCCAAGATAAAATCAGAATATAAATTTTTAAAAATATAGTGGTTAAAGACTTAGAACTTGTTTGGAAAAAGATTTAAACTGAATTTTAAAAGAATTACAGGCCTTATATCACCCCAAGATTCATTATTTTACATATTTAGATCCATTTACCCTTGGTTAGTTTCATTCCATCAATGAATTGTTTTTGGGTATTTAGAAAAACTTCAATTTTTTCTTTTAAAAAAGGAGATCACTTCTGTCACATTTATCCACCAATTAAAATGGAAAATCCCATTCAAAATTATTCCCTAGTATCTTATAATCTCTTTAACCATATCTTAAAATCCTTGGTTGTAACATCCCAAGTAAGTAATGAATAATAGATATTTTTATATATGTCTATTAATGAATTAGATAGTGTTTTAGAGGCTTAAAATGAAAATAAATCCAATCTTAAGCATGGAATACACTAATATTTTTAAAAGATTGTTTTACTGCCTTTTGATGGAAAACCATTTTTGAATCTATCTTTTGGCAATTTTATAAGCTATGTTTGTCAAAATAAACTTATTCTTTATTATTGGGACATCAAAATTTACTTTGTGTGAATTTTTGGTATTTTTCTGACAATGTTCATTTTTTAATAAATAGTAAAAAATATTGCATTTTACATCAAAACTGCTTCTTAATCTAATTTATTTATATGATAATATTATCTTTTGAATTGGTCTTAATGTGTAATATGAATATATTTTTACCATTTAATCCAATAGTGGTCATTGGAATCAATTTCACTTTAAAATTAGACTTAAACTGGTGTCAATCTTTTGATACTTATTGTTTTATAAAAACACGCTATTTGCTCTGACAGCGGGAATTAATTATTAAATTAATTAATGCGACTTATATGTTTTTAATTTTGTAAAATAGACTTCATTTTTGAATTCGGAATATCAAATATAGCTTAGGGTGAATTTTTGATAATTTTCTGAAAAACTTCAATTTTTGATGAATAGTGAAACCACTAAGTGGTACTTATAAAAACTGATTTTCCATTTAAATGAAATTTTTCCATCATTGTGTTTTGAATTTTGAAAATCCTACATACATGGTTGTCATTAGTATGGAAAATGTGGTTCAATGGGATGAAAATAATTTTTTGGTGAATAGTAACTTTTTTTCATTAATCGCGATTAGAGGTAATTAGTGTAATTTAAGGTAAAAATGATATTATAAAAATATGAAAACACCATGACACTTGTCATTCCCCTATTGGATGGGTCATGGCCGACCAAGACAACCCATGGGTCGATTTAGGGGACCCTATGGAGCCTCTTGGGTGAGATAATGACTTTAATGCCTTTTTTTAAATAAAGGTGAAAATGACACTAACATAAATTGTTTTACTAAAACAATTTTTAGAAGGGGTTATACTAATCATAATTTTGTCTATAAATACTATTTGGAAAGATTAAAAGATTTCATACATAACGATATTTTTTTATAATTTTTATACATTAAATAAATTAATTTAATTATGACATCATGATGATGCAACGATGACCTCATTAATGAACAGTTTAAATAAAATGAAACGATAATATAAAATCTAAGACCTAAACTTGTACAAAAACTATTGGATGGGAATATTTCGAAGCCTTATCATCTTATATTCGAAATATAACAATGTGGGACCTTATAAATTCGAAACACTTTTGAAAATAAAATAATAGTTTCATGATTTCCAAAAGTGCCCCTCCTCTCCTCTTATAAAAGGCCCCCACCTCTACCTCATTTCGCACACTCCTCAAGCCTTTGTCTCGGACATCCCCTGCCCATTTACTCTCTCCACATCCCTCTCCTCATCCTAGAGGATTCCCTTTGGCAGAATCCTTTCAAAGGAATCCTTTAGGCTCAAATCAAAAGGAGTTACACTTTTAAAGGTAATTCATTCTCTCATGTTCATTTGTTTTATTTTGCTTCTCCAACCCCCTAAAATCTTTTTATTTAATTATTTTGTAACAACACCAGTATCTTCAATATACTAGGATGTTGTTATAAGATTTATTCGAGCTAAACTCTCACACAACTACATCAAATGGTTAAAGAACATACGGTTTCCGTGGATGGCGAAATTCTGCCTCCCGAAACGATGATTGTTCAATACTCATTTAACACCTTCAAAGGTGGCCATTATGATATCACTATTTTTATATATGATATATAATATGTTTATTCTTTCCTAAAGCTTTTGTATTTTTCATTTATGGCATACCATTATTGTTTCCATTATGGGTAAACACGATATCTTCATTTTAGGAAGTGCGGACTACCGCCCCCTGAAAGTGATTTGATTCGTTAATACCATATGTGGGATGTGTAAAGGATAAAGTTAATGATATTATATATTTTATCATACTGGAATTATAATATACTCTTATATCATTATGATTCCATTCCAGAAATACGAAATAGAAATGGAAGTAGCGTTCATGCGTACGTACGACTTACCGTCTCCATGAACGGTGCATTTCATTTCTTACCTCTAAATGTGATGTAATATTATAAATACATGTATATGCTGAATATATATGATATATATGTTATCCAAATCATTAATATCATTCTGGATATAACGAACCTTTGACCAAATTAACAACATGTAAGTATAAGAAGTCTATTTTTGACTTAAGAACCAAATACCGACAAAATGAACATTATTAACTTAAATGATTACATGATGTTCATAACATGGTATAAAAGGAATAATGAACTTGAAAAATGTTCTTAAGCAAGTAAAGATTAACTCAAGTATATTATTCAGGAGATTAAAGAACGGTCGGGTCAAGTCGGATACGAGGTATGGGACTTCGTTTCGATCTCCTTTCATTGAGGCATATTTTGTTTTATACGCAACCTTCTTTTATATGGTGTATAAACCCCTTTGACTTTTACGTTTATCCAAAAGGAATATTTTTTATACGAAGCGTTTACTAAACGACAAAAGGGAATGTTTTTGTCGTACATATGCGGCGACAACGACTTCTCCGCCGCCGTGACCATTATTCGAGTTTTGGCTTCCTCTACAAGCCATACCCTTTTTTTAACAAAAAATAAATACCATGTTTTACTTTGGTATTGAAAATGGTTTTCATAATGTTTTTATTATATCAATGTGTTGTATTGATATCTCGTGATTGAAATGTGGAAATGTCATGTTTCCTTTATGCATGTTTTACGTGATACGATTATGTTATGGTTCTTGGGCATTATTATGAAGACGGGTGGTTCCATGATAAACTAAGGACGGGTGAGCCCATTATAGCTCTCCAATGCAATGGGTAATTCGAAGGAGTGAAACGTTAAGGTTTCTCCGAAGAGATTTTATGGAATATACTGTGATGGGTATTCCAAACGTAACCAAGAGGGTTACTCCCTACGTAAGAATGTTATGAATGCCTCAAGTTACCTTTATGTCTTATGATTTCTATGATTTATTTATGATTTGATGAGGTATGTTAAAGTGCTTATGTTTTATGGGTAAAGTATGATCTCATCCTTATGTATATATGTACCCATGTTTCCTTTCCATATTTTTATATCCCTTATTGAGATTTTTATGCTCATCCCAAGTTTTTTTGAAATGTTTTTCACAGGTCAAGGGAAAGGTACATGATATGATGATAGTGTCAAGGAAGTGTCAAGAAAGAATCCATGTTTATTTTAAATATGTTTCCATTGATGGGAATGAAGAATACTATCTTTATGTAACCACTTTGTTTATATGTGGAATGTAATGCAAGTTTTATGATCTAATTCTCTACAACTCTAAACCCGAAAAGATCCTCAAAGTGCAATCTTGTGATAACTCAAGATTATGTAAGGTTTAAGGCTGGGGCCTTATAGTTGGTATTAGAGGTCGGTTTAGATAACTTTAGGAGTTAGAAAATTGTTAAATTATAAGTTAATTTATGATATGATTGAAATGATATAGAATTTACATATTACCATGTTGCTTCACCTAAGATATTTCTGTGTCCAAAATGGTTTTTCTTAGAGGAAATAGAACAACTTTTATGGGAAGGCATACAGAGGGAAATGACCTTTCAAATCAGTATCCTGAGATGGTCAGAATCAGAACTAAACAGTTTGTTGCAGTGATGGCTCAGTTGACTCAGGTGAAAAATGTTGGTTGTTTTCATTGATGATATTTTGGTGTTTTCTAAAAGTAAAGAAGAGCATGAAAGACATTTAAGGGTTATCTTGCAAACCTTAAAAGAAAAGAAATTGTATGGGAAATTCAGCAAGTGTGAGTTTTGGTTGCAACAAATTTCCTTCCTTGGTCACATTGTTTCTAAAGATGGGATAACTGTTGATCCTGCAAAAACAAAAGTTGTGGAAGACTGGCCAAGACCCACAAATGTAACGGAGATTCATAGCTTCCTTGGTTTGGCAGGCTATTACCGAAGGTTTGTTAGAAATTTTTCACGGTTATCTAGTCCAATGACTAAGCTAACTCGGAAGGGTGTTAAGTTTATCTGGACAAAAGAATGTGATGATTGTTTTCAGGAATTAAAAATAAGATTGGTGAATGCTCCAGTTTTGGAACTACCTTCCAGGAATGGTGAGTTTTTTATCTACAGTGATGCTTCATTGAAAGGACTTGGTTGCGTCCTAATGCATAATGATCAGGTAATTGCTTATGATTCACGACAGTTGAAAACTCATGAGGTAAATTACCCAACACATGATTTGGAATTAGCTGTTGTTGTTTTCACTTTGAAAATTTGGAGGCATCATTTGTATGGAGTAAAGTGTGAAATATATTCTGATCACAAAAGTTTAAAGTATATATTCACTCAGAAAGAGTTAAACATGAGACAAAGGAGATGGCTGGAATTAATCAAGGATTATGATTGTACAATTCATTACCATCCGGGAAAAGAAAATAAAGTGGATGCTGCTTTGAGTCGAAAAAGTAATGATTCATTAGCAATGTTGCATTCGGAACATGATCCTTTGGTTAAGGATTTGATGAACTTTGGCATAGAAGTTGTTGGTGCAGGATGTTCTTTTGTTTTGTTTCAGGTATCAGTGAGATCATCTCTATCAGACAGAATCAATCAAGCACAGAAGCAAGACAGTGAGTTGCAGAAAAAGGTAGAGCTGGTTCAGAAAGGTAAGTTGCCTGAATTCAACATTGATAGTGATTGTGTTTTGAGATTTGGGAAGAGATTATGTGTGCCTTGTGATTCACAGTTGAAGAGAGAGTTGTTATGTGAATCTCATAGTTCTCCGTTTTCAGTTCATCCTGGCAGTACTAAGATGTATAGAGATCTGCGGGAGTATTACTGGTGGGATGGAATGAAAAGAGATATTGCTGATTTTACTGTGAAGTGTTTGACTTGTCAGCAGGTTAAACCAGAGCGGCAGTTACCAAAAGGGATGCTTCAGCCTTTACCAGTGCCAGAGTGGAAATGGGAGAATATATCCATGGACTTTGTTGTGGGATTACTGAAGACATCTCGAGGTAATAATGCAATCTGGGTTATTGTTGATCTCTTGACTAAATATGCTCATTTCCTTGCTATACGAGATACTTTTTCCCTAGATAAACTTTCTCGTTTGTATCTTAAAGAGATAGTCAGGTTACATGGAGTTCACCTCTCCATTGTATCTGATCGTGATCTCAGGTTCACTTCTATCTTTTGGAAAGGCCTTCAGAAGTTGTTGGGTACTGAATTAAATTTTAGTACAGCTTTTCATCCACAATCAGATGGGCAGTCAGAACGAACAATTCAGACATTGGAGGATATGCTACGAGCTTGTTCTATGGATTATCAGGGAAGTTGGGACCAACATCTTTCTTTGGTTTAATTTTCATACCATAACAGTTTTCATTCCAGTATACAGATGGCACCATTTCAGGCATTATATGGGAAGCGGTGTCGAACTCCAGCTTTCTGGGATGAAGTGGGTGAAAGGAAGTTGATGGGACAAGAATTGGTAGAAGAGATGGCAGAAAAAGTTCAGCTGATTCAGAAGCACATGAGAACAGCTCAGAGCAGGCAGAAGAGTTATGCGGATAACCGGAGGAAGGATCTATCTTTCGAGGTAGGTGATCATGTTTTTCTCAAGGTTTCTCCTTGGAAAAGTGTGATGAGATTTGGTAAGAAAGGAAAGTTGAGTCCAAGTTTTATTGGACCATATGAATTTCTGGAGAGAGATGGATCAGTTGCATACCGGGTGGCTTTACCTCCGAGTCTATCTCAGGTGCACAATGTTTTTCACGTTTCGATGTTGAGAAAGTATATGCCAAATCCATCTCATGTTTTGAGTCCAGAGGTAGTTCAGCTGGAAGAGAACCTATCTTATGAGGAACAACCGGTCCAGATTCTTGACTACAGGGAGCAAGTGTTACGGAATAAGGTGATTAAGCAGGTAAAGGTTTTTTGGAAAAACCACATGATAGAAGAGGCAATATGGGAATCTGAAAATGCAATAAGGGATAAGTACCCCCATTTATTCGATAAGTAAATAAATTGCGGGGACGCAATTTTCTAAAGGGGGGAAGGATGTAACATCCCAAGTAAGTAATGAATAATAGATATTTTTATATATGTCTATTAATGAATTAGATAGTGTTTTAGAGGCTTAAAATGAAAATAAATCCAATCTTAAGCATGGAATACACTAATATTTTTAAAAGATTGTTTTACTGCCTTTTGATGGCAAACCATTTTTGAATCTATCTTTTGACAATTTTATAAGCTATGTTTGTCAAAATAAACTTATTCTTTATGATTGGGACATCAAAATTTACTTTGTGTGAATTTTTAGTATTTTTCTGACAATGTTCATTTTTTAATGAATAGTGAAAAATACAGCATTTTACATCAAAATTGCTTCTTAATCTAATTTATTTATATGATTATATTATCTTTTGAATTGGTCTTAATGTGTAATCTGAATATATTTTTACCATTTAATCCAATGGTGGTCATTGGAATTAATTTCACTTTGAAATTAGACTTAAACTGGTGTCAATCTTTTGATAGGTATTGTTTTATAAAAACACGTTATTTGCTCTAACATCGGGAATTAATTATTAAATTAATTAATGTGACTTATATGTTTTGAATTTTGTAAAATAGACTTCATTTTTGAATTCGGAATATCAAATATAGCTTAGGGTGAAGTTTTGGTAATTTTCTGAAAAACTTCAATTTTTGATGAATAGTGAAACCACTAAGTGGTTCTTATAAAAACTGATTTTCCGTTTAAATGAAATTTTGCCATCATTGTGTTTTGAATTTTGAAAATCCGACATACATGGTTGTTATTAGAATGTAAAATGTGGTTCAATGGGATGAAAATAATTTTTTGGTGAATAGTAACTTTTTTTCATTAATCGCGATTAGAGGTAATTAGTGTAATTTAAGGTAAAAATGATATTATAAAAATATGAAAACACCATGACACTTGTCCTAACCCTATTGTATGAGTCATGGCCGACCCAGACAACCCATGGGTCGATTTAGGGGACCCTATGGAGCCTCTTGGGTGAGATAATGACTTTAATGCCTTTTTTTAAATAAAGGTGAAAATGACACTAACATAAATTGTTTTACTAAAACAATTTTTAGAAGGGGTTATACTAATCATAATTTTGTCTATAAATACTATTTGGAAAGATAAAAAGATTTCATACATCAGGATATTTTTTTTATAATTTTTAGACATTAAATAAATTAATTTAATTATGACATCATCATGATGCAACGATGACCTCATTAATGAACAGTTTAAATAAAATGAAACGATAATATAAAATAGAAGACCTACACTTGTCCAAAAACTATTGGATGGGAATATTTCTAAGCCTTATCATCTTATCTTCGAAATATATCAATGTGGGACCTTAGAAATTCGAAACACTTTTGAAAATAAAATAATAGTTTCATGATTTCCAAAAGTGCCCCTCCTCTCCTCTTATAAAAGGCCCCCACCTCTACCTCATTTCACACACTCCTCAAGCCTTTGGCTCGGCCATAACCTGCCCATTTACTCTCTCCACATCCCTCTCCTCATCCTAGAGGATTCCCTTTGTGCAGAATCCTTTCAAAGGAATCCTTTAGGCTCAAATCAAAAGGAGTTACACTTTTAAAGGTAATTCATTCTCTCATGTTCATTTGTTTTATTTTGCTTCTCCAACCCCCTAAACTCTTTTTATTTACTTCTTTTGTAACAACACCTGTATCTTCAATATACTAGGATGTTGTTATAAGATTTATTTGAGCTACACTCTCACACAACTACATCAAATGGTTAAAGAACATACGGTTTCCGTGGATGGCGAAATTCTGCCACCCGAAACGATGATTGTTCAATACTCATTTAACACCTTCAAAGGTGGCCATTATGATGTCACTATTTTTATATATTATATATAATATGTTTATTCTTTCCTTAAGCTTCTGTATTTTTCATTTATGGCATACCATTATTGTTTCCATTATGGGTAAACACGATATCTTCATTTTAGGAAGTGCGGACTACCGCCCCCTGAAAGTGATTTGATTCGTTAATACCATATGTGGGATGTGTAAAGGATAAAGTTAATGATATTATATATTTTATTATACTAGAATTATAATATACTCATATATCATTATGATTCCATTCCAGAAATATGAAATATAAATGGAAGTAGCGTTCATGCGTACGTACGGCTTACCGTCTCCATGAACGGTGCATTTCATTTCTTACCTCTAAATGTGATGTAATATTATAAATACTTGTATATGCTGAATATATATGATATATATGTCATCCAATTCATTAATATCATTCTGGATATAACGAATCTTTGACCAAATTAACAACATGTAAGTGTAAGAAGTCTATTTTTGACTTAAGAACCAAATGCCGACAAAATTGACATTATTAACTTAAATGATTACATGATGTTCATAACATGGTATAAAAGGAATAATGAACTTGAAAAAGGTTCTAAATCAAGTAGAGATTAACTCAAGTTTATTATTCAGGAGATTAAAGAACGGTCGGGTCAAGTCGGATACGAGGTATGGGACTTCGTCTCAATCTCCTTTCATTGAGGCATATTTTGTTTTATACACAACCTTCTTTTATATGGTGTATAAACCCCTTTGACTTTTATGTTTATCCAAAAGGAATCTTTTTTATACTAAGCATTTACTAAACGACAAAAGGGAATGTTTTTGTCGTACGTATGCGGCGACAACGACTTCTCCGCCGCCGTGACCATTATTGGAGTTTCGGCTTCCTCTACAAGCCATACCCTTTTTTTAAACGAAAAATAAATACCATGTTTTACTTTGGTATTGAAAATGGTTTTCATAATGTTTTTATTATATCAATGTGTTGTATTGATATCTCGTGATTGAAATGTGGAAATTTTATGTTTCCTTTATGCATGTTTTACGTGATACGATTAGGTTATGGTTCTTGGGCATTATTATAAAGACGGGTGGTTCTGTGATAAACTAAGGGCGGGTGAGCCCGTTATAGCTCTCCAATGCATTGGGTAACGCGAAGGAGTGAAACGTTAAGGTTTCTCCGAAGATATTTTAGGGAATATACTGTGATGGGTATTCCAAACGTAACCAATAGGGTTACTCCTTACGTAAGAATGTTATGAATGCCTCAAGTTACCTTTATGTCTTATGATTTATATGATTTATTCATGATTTTATGAGGTATGTTAAAGTGCTTATGTTTTATGGGTAAAGTATGAACTCATCCTTATGTATATATGTCCCCATGTTTCCTTTCCATATTTTTATATCCCTTACTGAGCTTTTTATGCTCATCCCACGTTTTTTTGAAATATTTTTCACAGGTCAAGGGAAAGGTACATGATATGATGATAGTGTCAAGGAAGTGTCAAGAAATAATCCATGATTATTTTAAATATGTTTCCATTGATGGGAATGAAGAATACTATCTTTATGTAACCACTTTGTTTATATGTGGAATGTAATACAAGTTTTATGATCTAATTCTCTAAAACCTTAAACCCGAAAAGATCATCAACGTGTAATCTTGTGATAACTCAAGATTATGTAAGGTTTAAGGTTGGGGCCTTATATTGGTTTTATAAAAAGGTCATGATATAGAACCTTAAGGTGTTATAGAATGAAGAAATTTTAATGGGAGAGGTAATGTTCTCAACCCAGCTCACATAATTATATTCTTCTTATACCCATTAAAAACGAATATAAACAAGAAATTATGATATGATATGTATTTATATTATTCTTAAATTTTATTATACTAATAAAATATCAATTTTATTCTTTCCTCTAAAACCATTAAAAAATTAATACAGAATCTTGCATATGTGCTTAATACTATCTCCATGAATGACATGCTATATTTTTCACATCAACCTTAAATGGATGGTTATAAAATACTATTTAAAGTATTCATATGATATACTTTATATTATTAATATTATTTAGTTTTAAAACATTCCTTATCTTCTTTCCAATCTATGGAAAATAAATCCTTCACCGGTGCATACGTTCTCAACTACCTCCATGAAAGTGACATATTAGTTTTTCCACTATTAGTATATTATATAGGATGAAATATATTATAACCCGATTCATTTCATGACCCCTATTCCAATGGTACCCATCCTTGGATGATAATTAGAGAAGGGAGATGATGATTCCTAAATCCCTCCTCCAATAGGAAATGGGTTGATGAAAATAAATTGGGTATATCATACATAAAAATGTAAGGCATTATCCTATAATATAAAATGAGTAGGGGAGAATAGATAAGAACACCAAAAACTCATAGTAAATAGTAAAATAAAAGTAATGTATGTGATTTTAATGTCATACAAAACAATTATAAATAAAAATGGAACTAATTTTACCATAATATATACTTGGATTTGACTATAAAGACCAAAAAACTCTCAAACTACCACATGCTAGTGATATCCAGTAGGATATCCAAACCACTCATACTGACTTGAACAATGATTTATAGTTGTGGTGATTGAGAATAAGAGGTATAATCAATACGATCTTCCCTATAACCTCCTGTGTAAATTATCAGTAAATACTGATATATCCCATTAAAAAACTTGTGAAACTAACTCATCACATAAACATGTATGGTATTTACCTAACCTAACCATGGATACCTCTCACTAATTAACACATAAAAGATATCATATCATATAGTAATAAAATAAGGGTACCCATTACCACTTCCCCACTAGGTTTCTACTCTTCCCCAACATCTTACATCTTGAAGCATCTCTCTTTAGAAGACACTATCTTGATGAAACTTTGGATAATTTATCATAACATGTATCCCATGTATCACACAATCACATCATCACATTCCTTGTAAGGACCCATCCTTAGACATGACATATTCTAGTGAATTTAAACTATTATTGTATTTATTTAATAACCAAATATATTTTAGGTTTAGAGTTCTAATGAATTACAAAAACCCCTTATATGTTAAACCCGTACATTATAAGTGGACACTTATAATCAGTATCCATTTCTTCCAATAAACAAATTTCTTAAAATAAAAACATGGTTTCTTTTTATGAAATAATTTTTAAAATTTTCCCCCTGATCTCTTCCATGCCTCTATTTTCACTTAAATCATATGAAAAACATCTCAAAACAAGTATGAGAAAAAAATTTCATTATGGGACATAGAATGAAGGAAAAAAAATTCTAGTGAAAATCCATAAAAACATTTTTAGAAAAAATATACAATTTTATTTAGAAAAATCAATCATCGTGTAAAGAAGATTGATATCTTAACATTTTAAAATCAATCGAATTTCATAAAAAATTCATTAGAAAGAATATAATATATAAGTAAGTAACATGGGACATTATTTTATATATCACTCTTACAAATATTTTATCTCTCTAATCTATATATAGATTAACCATCATAGTTACATTGGTAATAATCACCACAACATTATTCCTATAATTTGTTTGGAGAAACCTAATCAGTTGGATTCGTCCCATTACCCAATGAATTCTAGATATATAATAGGATCACACAACCATGGATTATCGTAGAACCACCCATCCTCATAACAAATAGCCATGAACCATAATATAAACATAAAAGATAATGATTTTATAAAAGAAACATTTTTGATGAAAACAACATTTCCATTTTGAAATCACATTTTTTTACAGAGTCGCACACTCATAAATGAAAAGTTTTTATTTAAAAATAAAATTGAAAAATCTTATAATATTATTTATAAAACTAAATCATTATGAAAGTGTTAAATTCCATTCGATCCATATATGTGTTAAAAACATTCTTTTTGAAAAAATAAATTCAAATGTGGAGTTTCGAAACGAATGTTCCTTATAAATATCTTATCAATGAAGTGAGTGTGAATAAAATGAATTGATTATGTGTATTAACAATAAATCAATATAAAAAGTGTAAATACAACTTAATATATTCAAAATCTATTTCAGACATAAGATTAGCATGGAATAATAAATAAGTAAAAGTTTAACCCAAATAATGGAAATTGGTTTAAGAATTCCCTTACAAATATCATATATTTGATGTGAGTGTAAATAAAAAAAAAGATTATGTGTATTTTATATAAATCAAAATAAAACTTTTGGAAAAAAATATTAAAATTAAAATTCATTTCACACATAATCTTAAAAATATATTATTAATGATTTATAAGTTTAACACAAAGAATGTAAATTGGGTTAAAATTTTCCTTAAAAATACCATATCATTTAAGTGATAGTATATAAAAATAATATATTACATATATTCATAGTAAATCCATATTAAAAAGTGAATTTAAAATATAATAAAATCAAAATTCATTTCACACATATTAGTATAAATACATTATCGAAGAAGTTTATGTTTAACCCAAATAATTGAAAATAGGTTAAGAATTCCCTTAATACGCATTTGAATTCCTTCAAAAATGTTCAAATCTACTATATAATTTTTTATATAATGTTATAAACTCATTCTATAACTATATTAATATTTACAATACCTTATTGGATGACATCATTGTTGTGCATGCATTGTCTCAACAATATTCTATAATTTATGATGATTTTGATGTTCACAAATAATCGTGTTTTTCTATAATGTTGTTTTATTGAATTAGTTTTCAGGAATTTATATATGGATTAAATTAATCTGACATTATGGGAATTACTCTTTAAACACTATTTCAAAACCCTACATTTGGTAAATGAACGTATGGTATAAACACTACATTACTCTGAGAAGTGAAATGGATGTGTATGGTATCAACCCTATGTTATGCTAAATAGTTTTCACTTGGATCAACATCATTATGTTCATAGAATCATAAAATGTATAGAGTAACAACCTTATGTTGGAGTCTCGATTTATTATTCATACCCTATATGTGGAAAAGTTGAACGTATGGTTAATCAATGCTATGTTTGAGATTTTATGGTGATAAAGAAAAATTTATGAATTATCATCCCTATGATAATTTTTTCCCCTATGTTACATAAAGGTGAAAGTATGGTTAGGAACCCTACACTATGAAAAGTAACCCTACTCTATGCAAAGAAATCATACGCTACAAATCTCAACCCTACATTGTGTTCTAAACAACGATGTTTTTCATGTCGCGTTTTCAATCAGAGGCTATCTTAAAGGTAAATTAATAATTAAAGAATGATTCATGTATTGTTTTGATTATTTCAAATAATCAGGTTTATCAAATAAAATCACTCTTATTTTTATCGGAAGTTACAAATCCTCTGGTAAATTGGAATTTGAAATTCTTCAATCAATCAAGATATTCTTTTGGATATGGAATACCGAAGAAAGTTTTATGTTCTATATATTTTTTCAGAATATCTATTAAAAAATATACATTAATATTTGTGTGGTAAGAGATTAACATATGTGACTGTATTATTGAAATTATCTTTTACAGTGTTGTTGCAATGAATGATTGATTCTAAATAAAGCTACACTTTTTAGATATACATGTTTAATCTTTTACTGCTATAATATTATTACTTCTACTTAGTCATAACCTTATTAAAGATATATTTTCAATAAGGATCACTTAATACTACTTCATTCGTGAAGATATTATTTTATGAATAATAAGATCCATTAATTGTTTGTTTCTGCTGGTGAAACTATGAAGAACAACTCGAACCTTTCAAATATAACTCATTTGTTTTATTAGAGTTTCGACAGCTTGTACTCAGTTGTGATGGAGTATCATACTCTCGATGTAAACTATGGATAATCAGTTTTATGATAAAAAACCAGAAGGATTTTTTATTATTATTATTATAAAGGTGTCAACTACCTACACTCAGTTGTATGTTTATGGTCTTATGATAAGAGGACAATTCTAGTGAAATTTACCAATCTCACAGAGAGAGTGATTGATAGAGTGGACTGAGGGATCTTTTTTCCCAAAACCAAAATAAAAATATATGTTATTTATTTTATTTTATCCTCTTAAAATTTTCATATATAATAAAAACACTATATTCCCACATAAATCACTGTGGGTGTCAAATGCCAGAATTGTGGAAGATTTTTGTAGACAGAATTCTCCCCCCTTTTGTGTGGATTTGTATATTCTGACCTTATAATTAGTATTATAGGTGATATTTTTTATAAATATATAAAAATATAAAAGTTTAAAGTATATAAAAATATAGAAATGGTGGACCCGAGAGAATGGTTTTCAATGGTATGTGCTCCATATCATAATAGTAAAAATTATGGATGCTGAAAATATCAAATTGTAAAATCATGGATTCAATGTCTAATCCAAGATCATTACTCCATATGATCTTTCTGAGAAACCAGAAACCTGGTATGTTGCAATAGAAGCTGAGTATGATATCAACTATAAAGCAATGAATGTTATCATTTGTGGTCTTAGACCAGATGAATTCAATCGTGTATCATAATTTCCAACTGCGTATAAGATGTGGAAAACTATTACAGTTGTTTATGAAGGAAAAAATAATGTTATAAATATGATATATGATAAAACTGTGATAAAAGAAGATACATTTATATTGTTTTATGGTGAAAGAATCATAGAGATGAAAGAAAGTCTTACAGGAATTGTCAAAAATATTACAACCTTAGGTGAACACATCAAACAATCTGATCATGCTTTGAAAGTATTAAGAGCACTACCCTTTAAATGGAATGGAATATCTATTTCAATTGGTCAATCATCACATATCAATGATTTGACAATTAAATAACTAATTGGATCACTAATTATGTATGAAGTAGAAATGCAGGCTGAAGCTTAAGATTATAAAATTAGTGTAAAGGAAAAACACTACTTTAAAAGTGACTTCTCAAAAAGAATAGTCGATAATCAAAGAAAGAAGTCAAAGAAGAGAAAAATTCAGAATCCTCATATTCTAAAATGGAATTGGCTCAGCTATCCAAAAAGTTCAGGAAATTATACAAAAATAAAAGAGGCTTCAAAAAATCCTTCTGGAAGGGTTAAAAAACCACGAAAAGTTCGATGCTGTGAATGTAAGAAATTGGGTCATATCAGACCTGATTATCATAAAAAAAGATTAAATAAAAAGGATAGATAAAGGATATCAGAAAAATGATGAATATGATCAACAAATTAAAAGATCAATGAAATCTAGATTGAGTGTATCAGAAGATTTTATTATCCCTTCAAATTTAGATTCAAAAAATAAAAAAATATAATCTAAAAGCCAACATTTGCTTCAAGGATGAAGGGAAAAAGGTACAAACTTATTACTCTTATGATTATGATACTAGTTATTTCTAAAATTATAACTTAGTAGCATACTATTCTATATTAGAAGGAAAATATGATTCTTTTATAAAGAAACATAAATCTTTGAAAAACATTCATAATGATGTTTTAGGTGAAAGAGATACCATGAAAATACAACAGCAATAGCTACTTGAAAATTTCAGTTCCTTTTTCATCAAATAATAACAATCATGAAAAGAAAATCAAGAACTTATAGGATTAAGTAGAACCCTATAAGAGTGATTATATTGTTTATACTAAAGGAGAACATATCTTAAATGAGATTATTAGAAGTAATTTCATTAAAATAGAATGATATGGAATAATAAGCAAGGGTGAAAAGTAAAAATTATATAAAAAAATTTATACCCATTTATAAAAATACCACTTGTTATAATTCTGGGACAAAATGACATTTCACTAATAATTCTTTTTTGAAAAATTCTCAAATTAGTGGTATTAAAAGAGACTCTATTACTTATAGTTTATCTAAAGAAACTAAAATTGATTATGGAAAAATAAATCAGGTCTAGATTCCTAGATCATTTCTCGATAACACTGTTAGAACCAAGATGAAAGGAGTACCAAGATTAACATTTTTTTAATTACTTTTATAGGAAATAGGTCATGGAAAAAAGTAAATCTATATGGTATATGGATAGTGGATGTTCCAAGAATATGAGTGGATACTCAACAAAACTTCATACACTAACTCAAATGGTTAGAGGATTAGTCACTTTTGATGACAATGCCAAATGAAAAATAATTTGAGTTGGAACTATAGGAGATCTAAAGAATATCTAAATCAATAAAGTATTGTTTTTGTAATGGTTAAAGAAAAACCTAATAAGTATTTATCAACTATGTGACAGTGTATTTTTTGTTGACTTTTCCAATAATTCATGCTCTATGTTTAAATATAAGTTGCATAAATTTAGAGCACATATAACTAATAATGTTTATATATTGTATTTAAAATCATTGTGTAAACATAAAGTGAATTTTTTAACTTCTAGGACAAATGAATCATGTATTTGGAACAAAAGACTTTTACACAATAATATATATTCCTTGTATAAATTATATAAGAAATGGTTAGTTTTTTATTTTCCCATTGTTATGTTTGACAATGACAGATTCTGTGATGCATTCCAAATTGGCATGAAACAAAAATCATCATTCAAATATATTAACAAAATTGATACATCTAAATCTTTTGAACTTATCCATATGGACTTGTTTGGACCATAAATAGTTTCAAGGTTAGATGGTAAATTATATGTTTATGTTTTCATAGATGATTATTCTAGATCAACTTGGTTTTATTTTCTAAAACTCAAAATTTATTTTTACACTATTTTTGAATGTTTTTGTAAAATTATTAAAAATCAAAAAGGTTTTAAACTTATTTCATTTAGAAGTGATCATAGTGGAGAATATGAGAATCAAGAAATCAAATCTTTTTTCTCATATATGGGTATGAAACACACATTTTATGCACCAAGAAAAACTCGACAAAATAGAATTGTTGAAGGAAGAAATAGAACTATTAAAGAAATGGTAAGGACTATATTGAATAAATATAGTCTTCCTACCTCTCTTCGGGAATAATCTGTAATCATAACCTACTATATCATGAATAGAGTTTTATTAAGGCCTATTTTCAAAAATACACATTATGAACATAGGAATAATACAAAACCTAAAGTAATGTGCTTTAAAGTCTTTGGATTAATGGTGTATTTATTGAATACTAAGGACAACCTTGGTAGGTTTGATCCAAAATTTGATGAATGAATATATCTGGGAGATTATACAAATTCTAATTCTTATTTAGTGTTTAATAAAAAGTCAAGTATTGTTGAATAATCATTTCATATTTTTGTTTGATGAAACCGGACATTTTATTATAGAGAGAGATTAATCTGAATAAGTTACTGAGTCTTTTAACAACATGATACTTAAAATGCCTAAAACTAATTTTGAAAATGATAATAATAAAATCTAGTCCGGTTCAGAAATATATGATACTGAAGAACCTAAAAGTGTCTTGCCTAGGTATTCTATAACATTAAATAACCATCCTTTAGAAATTGTTGTAGGATATATAGAAAAAGTAATTAGAACTATATTAAATGTAGGAAACCTAGCTGAATTATCTTTATTTATATCTTAGCTAGAACCTAAGACTATTGAAGATTCCATGGAAGATAATAGTTGAATATTAGATGTAGAGACCCGAAGCCTGACGTACATGAACATTACATTACTTTTTCGGAATACTTAATACATAACAAAAACACACACACAAGGACCGTAATAGTTTAGTGTCTTTGGAAACTCGGAATATAATCTTCTAATCGTGGTGAAAGATCTTCAACATCTCCCATAAAGATCTTATTTTTTTAAAAACCTAAATCTTTTCTTTATATCCTGGGGAAAAGAAGACATAAAAGGGTGAGCTCAAATGCTCAGTAAGGGTAAACAAAAGAAATATCAATCACATCATATTCATAAGAACATATCTTTTGGAAATCTGAACCTGCAAAAGAGATCATAATTTCATAACATGGGATAAATCATAGTAGTGAAATGTAATCCCAATAATCATAACATAAAACATGAAACATTGTGGCATACACACATAATCATAGATAATCATTTCTTATTATTCAAGACTCATTGCCAAGACTATATTAGTGGATAAAGTCCCTTTCTGAACCGAGTTCACTCCTCATTTCAGTCCTGTTTCACTGAACCGGTATAACCTACCGTTCCAGCCATGCCTATCTCATGAGATATAAAATCTTTACCCAATGCATTGGAGGGAGATATAGGTCCCACCCATCTCATAATGATACCATTCATATGTGTGCCACAAAATCATAAATCATACATCATTTCATAACCCATGTAAGAAAAATGGAATTCTTAAACAACATGACATCATAAAACAATTCATATAAGATAAAGGAATTCATAAAAATAATTCCATCACAACATAATCAAATCAATGTATTAATAGGGATAGAAACAGAACCCTATATTATCTTAGATGGAAAATAATTTTGATAAAACACTTGAACTCCATTCTTGAGGAAAATATCTTTTCTACTTCAAAAACATTTTTCCTTTCTTAACATGTCATAAAATTTTAAACTAAAATAAGTTGATTAAAAATAAACTTGAAAACTTGTAAAGGAAGCTTCTTGGAAATAATGTTTTAAAAATCAATTCATGCCTTATAAGTTAAAAAAAACATTCTTCTCATACTTTTGTCGGAAAAGTCAAAAAGTACCTCGTACGAAAAACGACAAAAGATTCCTTTCATATATTTTGCTAAAAACTCACCGAAGGGTAAAATTGGATATAAAATATTTTATAAGGATATAAATATTAAATATTGAGGAAACATGGATGTGGATGATAAAATACACCCCAGTAAATATCAATGTATAAACAATCTCGGATAAAAATGAGATTGTGATATTTCCCTTACCTTAGGTCTGATTTGCTTCGTAAGTGTTTGAACCTCCTGTATAATGGTTTAAATAATGTAATTGACTTATTCCAGAATCATACTCATTGTTATGATATCATATATGGTTCACTTATGACTTTATATTACCCGTTCTTTTGTAAATTGCATGTTAAAAAGTGTTTTGGGTAAAATCGTTTCATTTGTCGTCCGTGCTTTGACTTGTAATTATTTATATGATTACTTATATCATGATTAATTAAATCCAGAATGTAAAACATGATTCATATATAATATATATTCAGAATATACATATATATAATATATCAGTAAATGGAAAGAAATACACCGTTCATGGAGACGGTAGGCCGTATGTACGCATGAACGCTGTTTTCGTTTCCTTATTGAGTTGAATGGAATTAAGTAGATGACATACATATATATACACATAAATCCAGTATTATTATGTCATATATTTCATGATTACTTATTATATATACTTTATAATCATTCATGAATGGTTAAAGTGGAAAATGAATCTCATCGCGTCGTGGAGACGGTAGTCCGTACGTACGCACGAGCGATGATATCGTTCTCATGATCGTCGGACTGTATTGGAGTGTATGTATACTATTTCAGAATCAATATAACTTTAAAATAATCATATATAGTTTTTATTTACACCATTATACCCATCCAAGTAAGGTGGTGGTGGAAAATAGATTTCACCACGGCATGGAGACGGTATTCCGTACGTACGCACGCGCGGTGATTTCGTTTTACGTAGGATGGATAGATGGTGAAATAGGGTTGTTTCATACTTATAATAACATATAAGTATATGAGTGATACTTATGTTATTACTTCATAATGAATCAACCTAAGAAGAAGAAGTGGAAGAAGAAATAATGGTGAAATAATTGGTAACGGAAATTACCTCTTCTTTTAAGTGCTTCTTTGAGACCTCCTTTTAGGGCACTAAAATAGGTCTTTGAAGAATACCAGAACCTCTAGGATGTTTCTAGTGAAGTGGATAAGAGAATTATTCAGGGTTTGTCCGAGCTTGAAGGCTCAAAGTTGTGTGATTAAGAGAGGGAGGAGGTTCCCTTTTATAAGGGAGGAGAGGGGCTCCTTTGAAAAACTAAAAATATTATTTTATTATAAAGTCATTTTTGATTTTAAATAGCTCCAAATTGATTTATTTCTAAGATAAGGTGGGTATGGATCTAAATCCTCTCATACAATAGAATTTAGACAAGTTTAGGTTCCTATTTTAACCTTATAATTTAGAGTTAACATTAAGTTAAATAATTTTACTTTTACCGTGTCTTCTTGTGTTCTTACACTATAAGGTTAATAAAATTACTATATCAAGCCAAACGAACCCCAAGTTGTTTATTATTAATATATATAACCTTATCTAAGTCATTTGTCTGAACCTTAGTTTTTTAGAAATAAAATAACAATTAATAATATAATATTTGTTTTAAAAACTATTTTATGTCAATTTTGACACTATTTAGTAATTGATTTTTGTGAAAATCATAACAGAATGATTAGTTCGAAAAAAGTTAATTAAATCAATACTAACATGTCATATTAACCTATAAAATCAGTGGAATTCATAAAAAGTCTCAAATTATATTTATTTGGGTATTTATAGTATCAATTATTCTAATTTTTCACTATTATGGTAATTACTGCATCATCATTGTGTCATAAATAAATTAATTTATTTAATGTCTAAAAATTATAAATAAAATATCATTATGTAGGAAATCGTATTATATTTCTAATTAATATTTAAAATCGAATTTATATTATGTATAACTCTATATTAAAAATGTTTTAGTAAATAAACTTTGATTTTAACTCTTTTAACTCTTCTTTGAATTAAATAATAATAAATGTCCTAATCTAATCCAAGTGGGCCTAAATGGTCATATTTTATTCCTAAGGTTATTTTTGGTCGAATTACACTTATCCAATAGAATTAGGACATGTGTTAGGTTAATAATAATAACATTTTTACCCTTAATTACCCTATTTACTTTTAACCGTGGTAAAAAAAAGTAAAAAGTTACTATTCACCAAAAATTATTTTCATCTCATTGAACCACATTTTAGTCCTTGATATTAACCGTGTCTCTTGGATTTTCGAAATTACACTCACAGAAGCGGGAAAATTAAGTTTTATGAAAAATTCAGTTTTTTAACTACCACTTAGTGGTTTCACTATTCATCAAAAAATGAAAGTTTCCAGAAAAATACCAAAAATTAGGCCTAAGCTATATTTGATATTATGAATTCAAAAAGGAAGTCTATTTTATCAAATTCAAAACATATCAGTTACATTAATTAATTTAAAAATTAATTCTCGTCGTCAAAACAAATAGCGTGTTTTTAAGAGATAATAAATATCAAAAGATTGACACTTGTTTATATCTGGTTTAAATGTGAAATTACATCCAATAACCAACATTGTATTAAATTGTAAAAATATATTCTAAATATACTTTAAAACCACTCAAATTAATAATTTATCACTATTAATTATTTTGATTAAAAAAGTTGTTTTTAATTAAAATTTAGTAATTTTCACTATTCATCAGAATATGAAAGTTATCCGAAAAGTACCAAAATTTCACCCTAAGCTAATTTCGATATTCCTAATCTAAAAATGAAGTCCATTTTGAAAAATAAAATTTAAAAAATTTCAAAAAGTGGTTATTACTATTCATAACGGCTAGTTTTAATAATATTTTAATAGCATATCGTTGTTTAGTGAAACTCGGTATTGTGTACTACACATGCTATTGAGGAAGGTCGTGATTGCGTGTAATGCAAGGCAAGTCAAGGATGTGTGTTGTGCAAGCTCCTTTTGGTGTAGCGTACAACACAAGGCATTAATGAAAAGAATATTTTTCATAAAATCTCAGGATGTTACATTCTACCCCCCTTAAAATGAATTTCGCCCTCGAAATTCGTCAGGGTTATAAATGGTTTACTATTCGAAAGTTTCTTTGATAGAAACCCACATCGTAAAAAGGAATAACAAAACCAATCTTTAAAAACAAAAGTATGAAATGTAACGGTTACCCAAATTAACTCATCACTGGTTTTCCACGTAGGAGAACATAGGTGATAATATGGGTATGGAAGAGAAATCTAACTGTCATGTTCTGATAGAGAGTGGTAGAGAACATGGCTATGGAAAAGCCAGCAATCACAAAGCCATAAATTTGTGACGATCTAAGGTACCATCTGATTCATCAGATATAAGAGCACTAGGACAACATTTTTGGTTTTCAAGATCGTTTCCCTAAAGTTGATGAAATTGGAATTAGAAGAAATACTTTCGTGATTTTGGTATAGTCTCACCGTTGGTAGTTCTTTAGATAATTTCCACTTTATCTATTAAAGAAATGAAGTTGAATTTGTCATTCGTGATGTGTCAGCAGATCATGTGATAGAATGATGGGTCATTCCATCTCATTCAAACAAAAGGTTAGAAAAAGTTATAAGTCCATCTTATGGTTAGATTAATCATATATGGTTCCAAAAATGAACTTATACTTCATATATCATACCACTTAATAAAATAAAACTAGTTTCTACTAACCAGGGACTTCTTGTAGGCCAGTGGTAGGCGATAAAGGTCAGTCGCACTTTGGTTGTGGGTTCGATTCCCACAGCCTTGTCTGACGCGATGGGCTGTCACCCGTCCTGCAGGTTGTCCTTTTTCTAAAACTACATTACTATAACATCACATAAATAATATCAAAAGTTCTATCCTTAAACAATACTAACTTATGTCTATCCTAATCCATTCCAATCTTTAGTCTTATCTAAAATACTTCGGTCCAAGCTCATAATATAAAGAAAATTATTACTTGAAATGTCATCAACCAAGCATGTGAATACCATCATTTATCCCCCATATATCTTGTTGGTCACATTCCAATCATGTGAATACCTTAATCATGTATTCTCTTGAAAAATGAATACCCATTAAAACTTAGTGAAAACATGAATGTTGTCAAAATTTAACTCTTTCCACATACCAAAATACATAAATTCCATATACTCAATCCATTACATAACCTTCTCCTTATATCAGTCATGAGATCATGAATACTATCAAACATTTAATTTTCTTCTTATCCCTTCTATATTCCAAAAATATCTGAATATCCTTTAATGGATACTGGTACCATTAATCATACACTTTCAAAACTCAAGGAAAGACAACAGTGTAACAATCATTAGATGTCTCTTTATTCCATAGTACCATGAGATTACTTATACAACATTACACTTGATAAACATGTAATAATTCTTTCAACTCACATATCATTTATAGTCTCTTCATCATCATCAACATAAATACTACTCATACGGCCGTACTGATTCTCTTCATGAGACTTTCCCTTAGGGCATTGGTTTGCATAATGCCCATACATTCCACATTTAAAACATTTAACCATTGCTGATGTCATAGCAATACCATTATCCTCATCTATAGTGTTAACTAAACCTTTTCCTCTGCACTTACTGGATTTGTGTCCTTCTTTTCCACACCCAAAGCATCTTCCAGTTCCTTTGAAACATTTTCCTTGATGCTTCTTCCCACATGATTTACATAGGGGAAATTGAACTTTCTTTCCTCTATGATCATCATGAAACTCCATCTTTCTCTTATTAGTCGAGTCAGGAAACTTACCAAATTTTACTTTATTGATCATATTATTATATTGCTGATTCAGCATAATAATGATGTTTGGACTTCCAAATCCCATTTCATTTGGTTGCTCATGAAGAATATCATTCCATTTTCCATCATATCCTCCATTATCGTGAATCATCTTGTCTCCAGCCATTTTCTAAAACCCAAAAAGAATAGTGTGAGAGGAAAAAATCATAATAAAGGGGGAGTAACTTCAATATCTAACATCTTTGGTTTAATCTAATATCGTTACCATAGTTCTAGGACTATATCCTATACGTATACTTATCCTTAGGTACATCCTTAGACATACCTTAGAAATATCTCTAGGGATCTCACTAACGTTTTTGCATCCTAGTTTCCAAAGGTTGACTAAACCTTTCCTATGATACCAACTGTAGAGACCCGAAGCCTGACGTACACGAACATTACATTACTTTTGTGGAATACTTAATACATAACAAAAACACACACACAAGGACCGTAATAGTTTAGTGTCTTCGGAAACTCGGAATATAATCTTCTAATCATGGTGAAAGATCTTCAACATCTCCCATAAAGATCTTCTTTTTTTTTAAACCTAAATCTTTTCTTTATATCCTGGGGAAAAGAAAACATAAAAGGGTGATCTCAAATGCTCAGTAAGGGTAAACAAAAGAAATATCAATCACATCATATTCATAAGAACATATCTTTTGGAAATCTTAACCTGCAAAAGAGATCATAATTTCATAACATGGGATAAATCATAGTAGTGAAATGTAATCCCAATAATCATAACTTAAAACATGAAACTTTGTGGCATACACACATAATCATAGATAATCATTTCTTAGTAGTCAAGACTCATTTCCAAGACTATCTTAGTGGACAAAGTTCCTTTCTAAACCGAGTTCACTCCTCGTTTCAGTCCTGTTTCACTGAACCGGTATAACCTACCATTCCATCCATGTCTATCTCATGAGATATAAAATCTTTACCCAATTAATTGGAGGGAGATATAGGTCCCACCCATCTCATAATGATACCATTCATATGTGTGCCACAAAATCATAAATCATACATCATTTCATAACCCATGTAATAAAAATGGAATTCTTAAACAACATGACATCATAAAACAATTCATATAAAATAAAGGAATTCATAAAAATAATTCCATCACAACATAATCAAATCAATGTAATAATAGGGATAGAAATAGAACCATGTATGATCTTAGATGGAAAATAATTTTGATAAAACACTTGAACTCCATTCTTGAGGAAAATATCCTTTCTACTTCAAAAACATTTTTCCTTTCTTAACATGTCATACAATTTTAAACTAAAGAAGTTGATTAAAAATAAACTTGAAAACTTGTAAAGGAAGATTCTTGGAAATAATGGTTGAAAAATCAATTCATTCCGTATAAGTTAAAAAAACATTCTTCTCATACTTTTGTCGGGAAAGTCAAAAAGTACCTCGTATGAAAAACGACAAAAGATTCCTTTCATATCTTTTACTAAAAACTCACCAAAGGGTAAAATTGGATATAAACTATTGTATAGTGATATAAATATTACATATTTAGGAATCATGTATGTGGATGATAAAATAAACCCCAGTAAATATCAAAGTATAAACAATCTCGGATAAAAATGAGATTGTGATATTTCCCTTACCTTAGGTCCGATTTACTTCGTAAGTGTCCGAACCTCCTGTATAATAGTTTAAATAATGTCATTGACTTATTCCAGAATCATACTAATTGTTATGATATCATATATGGTTCACTTATGACTTTATATTACCCGTTCTTTTTAAAATTCCATGTTAAAGAGTGTTTTGGGTAAAATCATTTCATTTGTCATCTGTGCTTTGACTTGTAATTATTCATATGATTACTTAGATCATGATTACTTAAAAACAGAATGTAAAACATGATTTATATATAATATATATTCAGAATATACATATATATAATAGATCATTAAATGGAAAGAAATACACCGTTCATGGAGACGGTAGGCCGTACGTACGCATGAACGCTGTTTTCGTTTCCTTATTGAGTTGAATGGAATTAAGTAGATGACATACATATATATACACATAAATCCAGTATTATTATGTCATATATTTCATGATTACTTATTATATATACTTTATAATCATTCATGAATGGTTAAAGTGGAGAATGAATCTCATCGCGTCGTGGAGACGGTAGTCCGTATGTACGCACGAGCGATGATATCGTTCTCATGATCATGGGACTGTATTGGAGTGTATGTATACTATTTCAGAATCAATATCACTTTAAAATAATCATATATAGTTATTATTTACACCATTATACCCATCCAAGTAAGGTGGTGGTGGAAAATAGATTTCACCACGGCGTGGAGACGGTATTCCGTACGTACGCACGCGCAGTGATTTCGTTTTCCGTAGGATGGATATATGGTGAAATAGGGTTGTTTCATAACTATAATAACATATCAGTATATGAGAGATACTGATGTTATAACTTCATAATGAAACAACCTAAGAAGAAGAAGTGGAAGAATAAATAAAGGTGAAAGAATCGGTAACGGAAATTACCTCTTCTTTGAAGTGCTTCTTTGAGACCTCCTTTTAGGGCACTAAAATAGGTCTTTGAAGAATACCAGAACCTCTAGGATGTTTCTAGGGAAGTTGAGAAGATAATTTGGCAGGGGTTTGCCGAGCATGAAGGCTCAAAGTTGTGGGAGTAAGAGAGGGAGGAGGTGCCCTTTTATAAGGGAGGAGAGGGGCTCCTTTGGAAAACTAAAAATATTATTTTATTATAAAGTCATATTCGGTTTTAAATAGCTACAAATTGATTTATTTAAAAGCTAATGTGGGGATGGATCGAAATCCTATCATCCAAAAGAATTTAGACAAGTTTAGGTTCCTATTTTAACCTTATCATTTAGATTTAACATTAAGTTAAATAATTTTACTTTTACCGTGTCTTCTTGTGTTCTTACACTATAAGGTTAATAAACTTACTATATCAAGCCAAACGAACCCCAAGTTGTTTAGTATTAATATATATAACCTTATCAAAGTCATTTGGCCAAACCTTAGATTTTTTGGAATAAAATAACAATTAATAATATAATATTTGTTTTAAAAACTATTTTATGTCAATTTTGACACTATTTAGTAATTGATTTTTGTGAAGATAATAACAGAATTATTAGTTCAAAAAAAGTTAATTAAATCAATAATAACATGTCCTATTAACCTATAAAATTAGTTTAATTCATAAAAAGTCTCAAATTATATTTATTTGGGTATTTATAATATCAATTATTCTAATTTTTCACTATTATGGTAATTACTGCATCATCATTGTGTCATAAATAAATTAATTTATTTAATGTCTAAAAATTATAAATAAAATATCATTATGTAGGAAATCGTATTATCTTTCTAATGAATATTTACAATCGAATTTATATTATGTATAACCCTATATTAAAAATGTTTTAGTAAATAAACTTTGATTTTAACTCTTTTAACTCTTCTTTGAATTAAATAATAATAAATGTCCTAATCTAATCCAAGTGGGCCTAAATGGTCATATTTTATTCCTAAGGTTCTTTTGGGTCGAATTACACTTATCCAATAGAATTAGGACATGTGTTAGGGTAATAATAATAACATTTTTACCCTTAATTACCCTATTTACTTTTAATCGTGATAAAAAAAAGTAAAAAGTTACTATTCACCAAAAATTATTTTCATCTCATTGAACCACATTTTAGTCCTTGATATTAACCGTGTCTCTTGGATTTTAGAAATTCCACTCACAGAAGCGGGAAAATTAATTTTTATGAAAAATTCAGTTTTTTAACTACCACTTAGTGGTTTCACTATTCATCAAAAAATGAAAGTTTCCAGAAAATACCAAAAATTAGGCCTAAGATATATTTGATATTATGAATTCAAAAATGGTGTCTATTTTATCAAATTCAAAACATATTAGTTACATTAATTAATTTAAAAATTAATTTCCGTCATCAAAACAAATAGCGTGTTTTTAAGAGATAATAAATATCAAAAGATTGACACTTGTTTATATCTGGTTTAAATGTGAAATTACATCCAATGACCAACATTGTATTAAATTGTAAAAATATATTCTAAATATACTTTAAAACCACTCAAATTAATAATTTATCACTATTAATTATTTTGATTAAAAAAGTTGTTTTTAATTAAAATTTAGTAATTTTCACTATTCATCAGAATATGAAAGTTATCCGAAAAGTACCAAAATTTCAACCTAAGATAATTTCGATATTCTGAATCTAAAAATGAAGTCCACTTTGAAAAATAAAATTTACAAAATTTCAAAAAGTGGTTATTACTATTCATAACGGCTAGTTTTAATAATATTTTAATAGCATATCGTTGTTTAGTGAAACTCGGTATTGCGTACTACACATGCTATCGAGGAAGGCCGCGATTGCGTGTAATGAAAGGAAAGTCAAGGATGTGTGTTGTGCAAGATCCTTTTGGTTTAGCGTACAACACAAGACATTAATGAAAAGAATATTTTTCATAAAATCTCGGGGTGTTACATTAGAAATGCAAGAAAAGCTAAACCAGTTCAAAAGAAATGAAGTTTGGGAACTACTAGAGAGACCAACCAATTATATAGTTATAAGAACTAAGTGGGTGTTTTGAAATAAATAGTATGATCAAGGAAGCGTAACCTGAAATTAATATAGATTACTAGTTAAAGGATATAATCAAGAAGAAGGTATAGATTATAATGAGACATTTACCCTGTATCTAGATTAGAATCCATTATAATCCATTTAGATTATACATCCCATATGAATTTTAAATTACATCAGATGAATGTTATGTCTTCCTTTTTAATGGTTATTTGATAGAGGATGTTTACATTGAACAACCCCCTAGTTTTGAAAATTCTCAGAAACCAAAATCTATTTTCAAACATACTAAAACTCTTTATATACTTAAGCAATCACCTAGAGCTAGATATGAAAGAATAAGTTATTTTCTTTTGAAAAATGGATTTACTGTTGGATTAGATGGTCCAATGCTTTTCAAGAAAACTGATTGTTCTAATATTTTATTAATTCAAATTTATGTTGATGATTTTATTTTTTGTTCAACTAATAAAAACAATTTTCATGATTTTTTAAATTAAATTCACAAATAATTTGAAATGAGTGTGATGGGAGAATTGAATTTATTTTTAGGATTTTAGATTTACTGGAAATATTTTGGAAATATTTTATATCAAAGTAAGTATATTATTTATTTATTGAAAAAAAATGTTCTTGAGAACAAAAATACATATACAACTCCTATGTTTACCAATATAAAACTTGATTTTGATGAAGTTGGAAAACTAATTGATAACAAGTTATATAGAGGTATGATTGGAAGTTGGATATATCTTACTATTGGCAGACCAAAAAACTGTTTTTGTATGTATTTGTGGTAGATTTCAATCAAATCCAAAGGAGTCATATCATACTATTAAAATAATTTTTACATATTTGAAAGAATTTTTTTTAATCTATTATTTACCCCAAAACTTATGATTTTAATTTTATTTCGTATTCAGATGTAGACTTTGGAGGTTGTAAATTAGGTATGAAAAGTATCTCGGGAACCTGTAACTTCTTATAAAAATAATTAGATTCATGTTCAAGTAAGAAAAAACACTCAGTTACCCTATCATCCACTAATAAAGAATAAGTATATACTGGCAGTTGCTATATAGAAGTATTGTGGATAAAAAACACCATACTGGACTTTGAACTAAACTTCAATAGAATATATATATTATGTGGTAATACTAGTACTATAAATATTTCAAATAATACTATAAGTGATTCTAGGACTAAGCACATAGAATTACAACATCATTTTTTAAGATATCATGTCCTCAAAAAGGATATATATTAATAATTTTTTAATTCCAAATATCAATTTGAAAATATTTTTACTAAATCACATCCTAGTGCTTGTTTTCATTTTAATAAGGGGGAGTTAGGAATATTTGAGTTGAATTTATTATTTATTAATTTATTTCTAATCTCTATATTTTTTATTTTATTAAAATTTATTTAATATGTTTTTTCGAACACATTTTAATTTATAATATCAGTTTGATTTAATTTTACATGTATTTTTTAAAATTAAAAGGTATTGAGTACATTTTCAATCGGCTCGAGAAAACTATTTACCTTCTCCCACTCTCTTTCTCCTATCCTACATGTCATGTCGTTATACAAATACTCTTTTGATTCACGTCTGTTGAAACACTAACCATTTAATGCCTTCAATCTTGAAACATTTAAAGATGGAAACCTCTCAATGATCTTTAGATGCTGATTTGGACAAAAATACATTTTCTTTGGGGAAAGGATGAAAAGTGATCTGGGAAAAGGTAATTTATTTTTGGTTATTTAGATTCTATGAATCATTTTATCTAGTAAGAAATATGATTTAATGGTTTGGTTTATTATTTTAGAGAAGATAACTTTCCTATGGTTTAAGACATTGAAGTTAAATAATTTCATATAAACACATTGTTCAGTCTTGGATTTGAAAAAGATTCCATTATCTCTAAGATTAATGATTCTGATTTTTCTTTGTCTAATATGGAAATGGATGGGATGTTACATTGTCCCCATGGGTGGGAGTTTAAGTTTTATTTTATAAATATCTTTAATGGAAGACAATAATTAGAAGATATAATGTTTTAATTATTTTGAACAAGAACTGTCAAGATGTTAATTACGAAATAACTCACTCATGATCATCGAGTTTTGATGAAGTTTAATCAATTTGGAATTTTCCCTGGGACTGATGTGGTAGACAAAGTCCTATATCCTGACATGTATATCATTTTTTTGTTTCTGAATCACATAATGTTTAATATCTAACAGTTTATGATAATATATATAAACCATTTCTGTCACCCGAATGCGAAGATAATATATTATCCCTATGGATAGATTAATTTTTTTACTATGATGGAATAGAAAAATTATCAAAATGTTTTGTTGGAAAAAACATGTAACCACAAAAAAACAATGAATGATGGAATTGTGAAGAATAATAGATTTATCAAGAGAATTTATTTAAATAGTCTTCTACCAGTCAGTACAAAACAACAACAGTGGTTGTTGTCAGTTGCTCAGGGGAGGGGAGGTTGATTATTTTAATTGGCTCTATGATAAAGAGGGATGATTAAGAAGGAACTTAAAGGAAATTTGTGTCACTTGTTTAGAAAATAATAATAACAGTTCTCAATCTAGCAACTCTGGATAGAGCACTAGTTGTAGTTGAGCGTAATAATCTATTGGATGATCAAGTTGATCAAGTGGCTCATAGTCAATAACTTATCAAGAAAGTTGTTCCCGATACTCACACTCAAGTTGTTCCTGATTCTGAAATTGTTGGAGGATCTTCCTTATGAAACATATCATTTGATGATAAAGATCCAAGTTTTTCTTTTGTAGAATTTAGCCAAAGGGAAGCTATTCCTAACCATGACACTCCATCTTCTGGATATTTTGAATTCCAGGATAAATCCTCATTTATAAAAAAATATGTTGGAGGCTCAGAATTTGTTTCTCAATGAACATTTGGAGGCTAAGAAAAAGAAATTTTAACAATACAAGGTTTCTTTAATGCCATGATATGAGTTTGATGCTCATAATCTCCATTTAGGGGAATTCAAAGAGAATATAATTTTAATTGTAGACCTTAAAGATCTTATCAAAAATATGTATCAAGAGTTAAATTTATTAAGAGATAAATCTGTTTAGAAATTAGAGTTTGATGAGTTTGTATTGATGATCGGGAGATAATTTCAGTCTCTTAAGGAAATCACTCAAGCATCAACCTCATCTCAACAAACACTGCTAGAACTGATACAAAAGTTAAAAGTTATTACCTCTTTACTAGATGAGATCAATGACAGACTATACACTATTCACTATGATAGTCCTCCTTTAATTGTGTTGTTGGAAAATAAAATACATTTGATTATTCAACTAAAATAAAGTGAATACTGGTTGGGACCAGTTCTTAATCAAATTAACGACAATATGACCTCACTCAATAATTTAGAGGAAGCCGTGAATGAATTGGTAAAGGTTAATCTGATTGAGAATTTGAAGGTTGGAAATGATTCGATGAATATTATAAAACAATGGTTAGAATTCTTCAAAAACCTTTTCCAAACCTTCTTTTGAAGATTCCTGATATTAGTAGTGAAATTCAATCCCATCCTTATGCTGATGAAACCCATGTCCCTACCATTTCAGGCCAAAGCCCTTCATTTTTAAGACCCTTTCATTAATTGAGGATTGTTCTTTATTTTTCAAAACATTTTAATTAATTTTAATTTAAACTTACATTCTTATTATTTTGTTAGTATCTTATATTTGGGTTCAATGTTTAAAATTCCAATCCTAGATTTATTTTTCTTATTCCATTTTTCATAAACTATTAATTTATAGTTCAGTGCTGCATTAATTGTGGTTTATATCATTTACTCTTTAAAAATTGTTTTTTGATATCACAAAAGGGGGATAATATTTATCTACCTGGTGAATATTTGTAAGAAAACCAGTGATGAATTCCCATGATGGCTATGGAGAGATGGGGGAGAATATTTATAAACCTAAACATTTCATTAGAGAAAATATTTAATTTACAGGTACCCATTCTCTTTTTCGAAATAATAATGTGAAATTGAAATATCTAAATATTTTATATATCTATTTTTGTATGTTTACAAATCCTAAATTTTCTTAACATTTTGTTATGGATTATGTTATGGGTTTTGTGTTCATCAAAAAAGGGGATGTTTGTTGGGATGTATTATCTCAATAATACTCTATAATTTTTGATGATTTTGATGTTCAAAAATACCCTTGTTTGTTTTCTACTAATGTTTTCTTGAATGTATTTTTAGGAATCTATATACGGGTAATAGTAATTTTACATAGAGATAATTATTCTGGAAACACTGTTTTGAAACCATACGTTCAATAAATGATCATATGGTATCAACGCTATGTTATGTTGAGAAGCGAAACACTTGCATCTGGTATCAACCCTATGTTATGCTAAATAGTTTGAGTTTGGATCAACATCAATATGTTCGGAGAATCTCTAAATGTATGGATCCTAAAACATATATTGGAGTCTAGATTTACTATTCAAATCATATGTGTGGAAAAGTTGAATGTATGGTTAATCAATACTACATTCCAGATTTGACGCTGATAAGGATAAATGTATAGATTATCATCCTTATGCTACTTTTGTTCCCTACATTACGTAAACATGTACATGTTGTTAAAGAACCCTACGATACACAATATAACCCTAAAATATGCAAAGGAACCCTATGTTATGCAATAGAACCCTACACTATGCAAAGGAGCCCTATACTATACATCTCAATCCTACATTGTGTTCTCAACAGTGATGTTTTTCAAGTTGTGTTTCCAATCCAATGTTACTGCAATGGTCATGTCATAATTAAAGATCGATTCAAGGATTATTTTTACTATTTAAATGAACCATGCTCATCAGAGAAAATCATGCCTATTTCTTTTGGAAGTTGTAACTCCTCTGGTTAATTGGAATTTGAAGTTCAGTGATGAATCAGGATATTCATTTGGAACTAGAATAACAAAGCATGTTTTATGTTCTATATATTCCATTAGAACATATCTTCAAAAATATTTATATATATGTGTGTGCTATGAAATTCACATATGCGAATGTATTATTGAAATTATCTTTTACAGTGTTATTGCAACAAATGATTGATTCTGAAAGAATCTAAACTTTGGAGATATACATGTTCAGTACTTTACTATTGTTTAGTTGCTACAATATTTAAGATATTTTTTCAAGGTGGATAACTTCAAACTATTTCATTCTTGAATATATTATTTTTGGAAGAATAAGATCCATTAGTTTTTTTCTCCTACTACAGATGTGAAGAACAACCCGAACCATTCAAATCAATCACATTTGATTTATTAGAGTTTCAATTGCTTGTAATTTTGGTGGAGTATTAACTTCTCGATCTAAACTGTGGATAATTGATTCTCTACTATAGAACCATAAGGCTTTGGTATTGGTCTTTTTTTAAAGGTTTCAACTTCCTTTACTTTGTTGTAAGTTTATGATCTTGTGATAAGAGAACCATTCTAGTGAAATTTACCAAGATCACAGAGAGAGAGTGAATGGTAAAGTGGACTAGGGGATCTTTTTTCCCCGAACTGCTATAAAATGTTGAGTTCATTATTTCTATTTATCCGTTGCATTTTTTCAAACATAAGGAAAACACCGTATATATGCATAAATCATAGTGGGTGTCAAAATCCAGAATTGTGGAAGATTTTTGAACACACAAAATTCAACCCCCCTCTTGTGTTACTTTTTATATTCCTACCTAAAAATTATAACATCTTATGACCCATTCATTAATATTATTTCATTGTTTTTAGGGTTTTAGATGTTTTCATTTCATGGTTTCATTGTGGGTTTCACTTGTGTAAATTTATGGATGTTCTTGTAAAAAGGAATTACAACTCCAGAAGAGTAATGAAATAGTATTAGTGAACATATATAGGTAAGAATGCTACCATATAACATTTTTATTTTTTACATTAAGATTATTCATTAGATAAAATGTTAATAATAAAAGTTTAGTTAATTTTGGAGGTTTTTCCAAACATCACGAACTACATTAGTATTATTTTATATTATATGTGCATATTAGTTACAAAATAATTAATAGGTCATAATATACATATTTCAATATTATTTAACAATAATGATACTTTTATGACCATCCATGAAGTGTGGAATACAAAATGAAAAATCATTATTCACAGAGATGGTAAACCGATATAATTTAGACAATAGTTTCATTTCATTGAATAAGAGGATATACAAAATGAAATGGAGATTAAATATTCTATTAGAAACATAATAATCATGTATATACATGATTATATATTTATTATTCATTTATAAATGAGTTAGGTGAAGATAAAATAGAAGAAGAAATGAAATTAAGAGTTTTACTTTAAGAATATTACTTCTTGAATATCACTTCCATAAGAGACCCTTGAGAACATTGGATTTTGTATTTTGGTAAGAAAAACAGAACTACAACTTTTATAGAGTGATGAGGATAAAATTTGGTAAAATTTTAGGATTTACAAGGCTTTTTTGTTGAAATGGGGTGGTGATGGATGGTATTTATGCTTGAGGAGAGGTGGGTTTATGAGATTAAAAAAATAATAATTTTATATTTAAAGATAACCACATTGAAGTTTCATTAATTTCTATGAATTTTGATAACAATTAATATTTTATAGTGTGAAAGTTTCAATAAATACCTTTAGCAACCATTAAAGTTTGTATTTTTTTGGTATTTTAAGCCTTTAACCTTTTAGCATTAACCCGTTTCAATTTTTTACATATATCATGGTAAATAATTTTTTACCATGGTAGATTTTTAATGAATAAAAATGAAATTGAACATAAAACCTAATTTGAAACATATAATTAAAAATATGGAATCTATTTTACCATGTTAAATTCACATTATTTGAAAAATTAGATTGAAAATTATTCTTACAAAAACAAAAAAAAGTTGTTTTTTAAGGTGAAAAATTCAAAAGCTTGAAATATTTTTAAATTAATTTACAATATGAAATTGATTCAAATGACCCAAAATGATTTTATTTATGTATAATTAAACTAATTATACTTTAAAACAAATTCAAAATATATTTTATAAATATAAATAAATTCGATGAAAAATAAGTTTTCAATTAAATTTCAATATTTTTCATTATTATTCAAAAATTGCATCTTCATAAAAAAATAATAAAATTTCACCCGAATAAAATTTTGATATTACGATTTAAAATTTAATTTAATTTTTCCAAAATAAATTTATTAAATTGAAAAAAAAAATATTTGAAATTGATGTGCCATCAAAAGGCGGAAAAATTGCCTTTTAGAAAAATATAGCTTTTTATGCTTAAAATTGAATTTATTATTATATACAGCCTCTAAAAAATAATTCATTAATTTAACCACATTTTATTAGATATTAAACTTATAAATTTAACTATTATATTTTAATAATATTGGTTAATTTAATTTTTTAATATGAAATGTCATTATTGGCATAATATGGTTTTTTTATAAAAACATATCTTTTATACTCAATTGGTTTTTATTTAAATATCTAATTAATTGGTAATTAATTAATTAATTTTGTAATAATTAGTAATATATATTATTTCATAATTTAGTTAATGTCATTCCTTCCTTCCATTACAATTGTCAGGTGATAATTATTACATTTAAATAATAATATTTAGTCATTTATTTACAATCAGTGTGGGGTATATTGTATGATATTGAACATAGTGTTTCCTTAATAAAATATTTTAATGTTACATTGTAATCCACTTTAAAAAAATTCCTCTCAATTTGAACTTTGGACTAAAAAAATAGGGTTTTAACTTTTCCGAATACTTTTTTTTTGAAATCACCAATTATAAAAAGGAACAACAAAACATCCACTTGAAAAGTGAGAAAGGAAAGTACATAGGTTACCTAGGATAACACATAATAGGATTCCATGTTAGAAAAAATGGACATGGAAGAGAAAAATAACACTCAAGGAATAATATATAGTGATATATAACATGATCATAGGAAGGTTAACTATCAAAAACCATAAATATGTTATGGGTAAAAAGTCCATTGATAAAAGTAAATAGATAAATTTTTGTTTATAAATAATTTTCATAAAATTTATGAAATATTTTACTAAATATAATAAGAATATAGGGAAACATTTATAATTGACAAGTATATTTTCATCCTTTAATAAATTTTTACTACATACTCATATTTTTCTTGAAATGATGAGTATTCAATATGAATTTCTATACCTAAATAATAAGAATCAATGTATATGGATCACAAAATCCACAATATTATATCTATATATACCTCCTTTATTTTGGAATTAACCCAAAAAATGGTTAGTACATGAAAATGCAATTTTCTACAAAGCATAAAACATTATAATGAGAGAAACTAATTCAGTATAAAAAATTCAATAGTGACACCCAATGTATAACATAAAAAAATAATTATCCTCAAAATTCATCAAAATATTCTAGATTAAAACTAAAACCCTAAAATTATAAGTATTTGATCACATATTCTTCCAAGATAAATTTAACATTCATCTTAAAATAACATCAATCACTCTCAAGGCTGCATACTAAAATTTAATTTCCCTAGTCACATAATCATTTCAATAAATAATCTGAATAACCATAAATCATATTTTATTACAAAAGATAATTCATCTTTTATTTCTCAAATAGTATCCCATATAATTCTCTAAGGTTCCCAAAATATTGAAGGTCTTCCCAAATACCATTGATCACTTCATCCCCAAATCAATTTATAATCCAACGGTTATCATTAAGATACAAAATATTATCCCAAAATAAACTTATTTTTCAGTTATAAAATCATTTAAATAAAAAAATAAAAATATTATATTAACCAGGACATCACATAGGCCAGTTGTAGGTGATGTACCCTTATCGCCCTTTATTTGTGGGTTTGATCCCTATAGTCTTCCCAGATTCCCTAGGTTGTCACCCATCCTATGAGTTGTACTTTTTATTAAACTCTATTAATATATTCCTTATAAAATTTTCTACATGTTAGAAACATCGTTAAAAATAATCTTAATATATTTTAACCTCAAAGTTTATCTCGTAAATTTTATTTTTCGTTCCAAAATGTATGATCACGTAATTACCTAAAATTATGAGATTATATAAACCAAAAATAATACCAATTAATTTATACTTATTTCCTCAAAAGGTAAATTGATTATTACTCAAATAACTATTTTTATATCATTAAATTAATGGTTACATGTACCTTAAAAATTATCATCTTTTTAACACATTTCAATGGTTTTGATTTCATCTGACAAATGTTTCCAAATTTATGGAAATAAAACATACTATAGAGAAATAACTTATTGTTCCAAGATTCCCATAATATTTTTAAAAGACTAGTATATTATAAATTTTAAAACTCAATACATAAACACATACTTTATTCAACTTCCTTCTTAAACCGTTAACCATGCTTCATTATCTTATTCCTTAATAATACATTCCTATAATCAAAGATATGAATTACATCCTCATGATTCATAAGTATTAATTCCATCATGTCTTATACATTATGGATAATAAAATAATTCATTCCTTAAATCCATATTTCAGGATCTTCTTTAAATTCCATTTAACTTTTCACATGTGGTCATACCTTCAAAAATTAAATATTCACACCACATCTAGAATTTAACTTTTTTGGAGAGTTGTAGAGTTGAGATATTTAAATCAAATGAAAAAGATACCATGAACCATAAATTTTGTATATAAATGAGTTGGTGTTGGAAAACTCTAAAAAAATATAGGTTATTTTAATACTAAAGAATCTATCAAAATAATTTTAAAAATATTAACCAATATTAGTGACGATCAAGTCATTGAAGAATGATTAGAAAGTTATAAAAGATCTATTTACTTCTATATAGATAAATGATCCTTAATCTATATAAAATAAAATCATTAAAACATGAAAATTTATAATTTTATTTTTAAATATAATACCCATATAATATCTATAATTCTTTAAACTTTAAATTATTTATTCCTAAATTTGTTACCTTTATATATCCAACCCCAAAAAATATCACTATTCTCTTAGAAATGCATTACCTTAAACCACTAAAGGGGTGTCTAAGACTTTGAACTTATAATCATTATAAAACTTGTAAACTATATAAAGATATACATAAATCTTAAAAAACCATCTTAATATCTAATGTTATCTAAAGCCTTTTTTATAACAACTATATGGACCTGACCTTAAACATTACATATTCTAGTGATTTGAAACTATTATTCTATTTCATTAATTCCTAAATATATTTTTGGATTAGTGTTTTAGAGAATTATGAAAAATCCTTACATATTAAACCCATACATTAAAATTTGAAACATATACTCTATCCATTTATTTCAATACACAAAACTCTTAAAATAAAAACATGATTAGTTTTTATGATCAAATCTTCACAATTTTTCCCATGATAACATCCTCCCATCTATTATATAATAAATAAAATGATAGAAATTTGAAAACTTGAGATGAAAAAAAATATTAGTAAGGGACATAAAATTAAGTAAAATGTTAGTCTTGTTAAAATCCATAATAACTTTTTCATAAAAACATACCATTTTATTCAGAAAAATGAATCATCTTGTAAAAAAGGTATATATCTTACCTTTTGAAAATAAATTGGTTTTAAGGAGGAATCATTATAAATAATATAAAATATAAGTAGGTATCTTGGGACATATTTTTCCATATCATTATTAAAAATATTATAGCTCTCTTTGCTACGTAGGGAGTAACCATAAAATTTACATTTGGAATAATTAGCACAACATTATTCATATAATCTCTTAGGAGAAACCTATTTAGTTAACTCCATCAAATTACCCAATGAATTGGAGAGGTATAATATGATAAATATCCCTACATATAAAATATTACCTCTTATCCTCATAAACAATTCCCAAGAACCAAAACATAATCATAACATATAAATATTTAATAAAAGAATCATTCATGAGGGAAATAACATTTACATTTTGAAATCTTATTTAATTTTTTTTTAAACTCCACACTCATAAATGAGAACTTTTTTTTTGAAAATGAAATTTTAAAAATTTAAAGGAATCATAAAAAATTAAATCATCATGAATGCAGGAATATATGAAATAAAAAAATCTTTTTTAGAAAATAACTATGTCAATTGATTTTATTAAGAGAATGTCCATTATAAATATCATCCCAATGAAGTTAGAATTAATAAAATTAATTGATCATGTGTATTTGATGTATATAAAAATAAAACAAATTTAAATACAACATAATATATTCAAAATTAATTTCAGACATAATATTATAATGACATAATCAAGAATTAGATGTTAGACCTAATAAATTGAAGTTGGGTTAATAATTACCTTATAAATATCATATATTTGAGGTGATTGTAAATAAAAAGAGTAGATTATGTATATTCACTATAAATAAACATATTTTTTTAAAAATAATACATAAGAAAATCAAAATTCATTTTACACATAGTCTTATAAATATATTATCAAGGGAGTTTAAGTTTAACCCAAAGAATGTAAATTGGGTATATAATCCCCTTACAAATATCTAATAGTTGAAGTGAGAATAAATAAAAAAATTGATTTTTTATATTTGATGTAAATGAACATAAAAAATTCAAAATAAAACATAAGAAAATAAAAATTCATTTCAAACATAATCTTAGAACAACATTATTAATGAAGTTCATGTTTAACCCAAAGAATGGAAATTGGGTTAAGAATTCTCTTACCTCATGCTTGAATTTCTGACAATGTGTTCAAACATATGGTATAATGGTTTAAAGAATGTTATTAAATCATTAAAAAAAATATTCATATTTATAATTAATTATGTGATTACTTTACAACATATTTTGACCCATTAATAATAATATTTCATTATTTTCATGGTTTTGGGTGTTTTAATTTCATGGTTTCATGGTCAATTTCACCTATGTAAAATTATGGATGTTCTTGTAAAATGGAATTGTAGCTACATAAGAGTGTTAAAATAGTATTAATGATATTTAATAACTATTAATGGTCTCTTGTTTCATTTTAATTTCTTGTATGAGTATGATTCATTAGATAAATCTTTAAGGATAAATGTTTAGTTTATTTTGGTGTTTTTCTCAAACATCCAAAACTAGTTTCGTCTTATTTAATATTATGTATGAATATTAGTTTCATAATATAAAATAGGTTATAATATAACTATTTAAACATGATTTAACCATAATAAAAAATTTATGAATATCCATGAAGGCGGTAATGGAAAATGAAAAATCATTTTTCATGGAGATGGTAAACCGACATAATTCGGACAACAATATTGTTTCATTGAGTAAAAAATATATAAAAATGAAATTTATAAGATATATTCCATTAAAAATATAATAATAAACTATATACATGATTATAAAGTTATTATTAATTGATGGGTGTAGGAGGTTGGGAAAAATAGAAGTAAAAAATAAATTAATAGAGGTATTTTGAGAAAATTTCCTATTAAATATCACATCCTTGAGAGACAATTGAGGACCTTGGATTTAGTATTCTAGTAAGATCATAATTAATAGTATTTATAGATAGTGGGTAGTATAGGTTTTGGAAGATAATTTATAAGCCTTAAGGCTTTTGATTCGAAATGGAGTAGCAAGGGGTGGTATATATACTTGAGGAGAGGTGGGTATAAGTGATTAAAATAAAAATTATTTTATATTTAAATCCAACCACGTTGAGGTGGAATTAATTTAAATGACCTTGTATAATAATTAATATTTTATATTTTTCATTGTTTTAACAAATATATAAACCAAGTGTTATATTTTTTAATTTTTTTTGGTATTTTATGCCTTTACCCTTTTAGCTTTAACCCCTTTCATTTTTCTACCTATATAGTAGTAAATAAAGTTTTTACCAGGGTAAATTTTGTTTTGAATAAAAATGGAAATTAACTTACAAATAATTTTCTAACTTATTATTCCAAATATAGAATCCATTTAAAAAAATCAATTCATACAATTGGAAAATTAGATTTAAAATTAATCCTGTAGACAGAATGAAAAAGTATGTTTTTAAAGTGAAAAGTTCAAAATTTTGAAATGATTTTATATCCAATTTCATATTGATATTGATTAAAGTGACCTAAAATATTACAATTTATGTATAATTAAACTATTTATTATTTAAAAAAATTTAATTATAATTTATCTATATAAATAAGTTAGATAAAAAAAATATTTCAATTAAAATTCAATATTTTTCGTTATTTATAAAAAAACACAACATCTTCGAAAAATACCAAAATTTTACCTTAAGATAATTATGATATTATGATTTCAAAAATGAATTATATTTTTTCAAAATAAATTTATAAATGTGTAAAATTTTATATTTAAAATTGGTGTGCCAGAAAAAGGTGGTAAAATTGCCTTTTAGAAATATATAGCTTTTTATGTTAAAAATTGAATTTATTCTTATACTAAGTATATAAAAATTATTGGATGAATTTAAAATCATTTTATTGGATATAAAAAATCATTAATATTTTTTAATAATAGTGATTAATTAAATACTGTAAGATAAAATTTCATTATGGGCATAAAAATATTTTTTTATAAAAGAATATCTTTTATATACAATGGGGTTTTATTTTAATTTCTAATAAATTTGTAACCAATGAACTCATTTTATAAACATGGTTAAACTATATTTCCATAATTTAGCTAATATCATTCATTCCCACCATTAAAATGTCTAGGTGATAACTATCATAGTTAAATAATAATATTTAGTCATTTTTTAAGATCAATATGAAGTATCTTGTATGAAATTAAACAAAGTGTTTCCTTATTAAAATCATTGGATATTACATTCCACATATCCTGATAGTAACTGAGTAGTTTATAAAAGCCTCTAAAACCTGTATGTAATGAATTATAAATTGAGTACTATACCCCAATACATCTTATCCCATACATAGAATTATGTACATCAATCCATCATAGATCATACACTTCATACCTAAAAAATCCTTAGGATATTATATCTAGAGATACATGTGTCTGAAATAACCATAATCCATTACAACCCTCTATAGACATATATGTATAAATATATCCACTATGCATAATATCCCATAATACTACTTGGAGAAGATAGTGAGTCCAGTGTGGGTAGTCAACTATCCATTCCTTGACAACCTAGATGTTAAGTAAATCACCCCACCAGAGTCTGTTGGCTGTTAGTTTCTTTACTGGTATGGGGGGTAACACATAAAATCATAAAACATACATTATATAATATATCTAAAAACCACATTGTGAAAATTTACTAGGTCCTAGGATCATATATTGATACAGTCTCTTAGACACCCAACTACCACTTCTAAGAACAAGATATTCTATAACAAAAAAATATGAATAATTTAATCAGTTACTTATTTCATTTCATTCAACATTAAAATTTCTGTGTATTAATTCTCTATCAATTAATTAATATTATTACATTTTATAATTCATTAACATCAATGAGAATCCCACAACATCTAGGAATAACCTAATTGAGTCAATGGTTACTCAAGATTAACATTAATTATTCTTTCACTCTTCCGTAACTCCACATAATCTAGGAAACTTCCTAAGATACCATAAAAGAGATTCACAACAAAGAAAAGATAGCAACTTCATGTAGTGGATAAAGGGTTATAGAAACAAGAAACCTGAGCGTTCAACCCTCAAGAAGAAAAAAAAATGTATCCCAACATTTAGAATAATAAAGGGCAATCCAAACTTCAACCTATTCCATAAATCCCTCTACAATCCCCAACACCATCATGCACATCACTATGCATCATGATTTCATATGTATCAGATGATACTAGGGACTTTAGTATCCCTACCAATTTCTCATTAATCAATATCCATCCCATTCACACAACACATCACATAACAAGGCTCACATCTATAGAAACACATAAGGTAGAAAACAACAAACAAGGTCAACTAGGAATGCAGGCCACAAAAATGAATTTATCCTTTACATGAAAACAATCCCTCTTGACCCTAGACATTCAAATTTATCAAAAAAATGGTTTTATTCAATATGTATTTAATCCATTCATTAATCAAAATTTATAAATATTATTAACTGGAAGAATAATCTATTATAATATATTATTAATTTAAACATGTGTCCTAACATATCTTCATGTTCAACAAAACATTGAGAATGAATAATTATTTTTTAACATGCCTATTTATTTATTATCAAAAATAATAATTCTATATTCATGTTCTTTTTCCATTCCCATAAACATATTTAAGTACAATTTAATTAAAAAATAATTATGAATCATTTGATTTCTATCAAATTATAAGAATCAATGAATTCAATAAACATGCCTCTTAATTCTTTATCCAACCAAAAAATACCATCATGACATTATTTAACCATTTTCATCAAATTTAACAAGTTAAAATAATCATATAAAAAATGTCAAAATTTTATAATAATAAATAACATACTATATATTAAAATAAGAGGCAACTCATTATCATCCTAGAAAACATACATTCACTACAACTATAAACCATTTCTTTCATTAATTTGGTTTATTTATTATTAATTTTAATTCCACCATCACCCAAAGGGATAAATAATGATTACATTAATATTTAATAATAAATAAAAGTAGAATAAATGAACCCCCAACCTTAAGGTTTTCAACCTTTTTTAAATGGGAATAGAATGACAACGTGGATCCCTGATCACCTCTACCGTAAGAAAAATGCATCTCACGAAGAACCCTGTATCATAACCCTGACAAAAATCATTAGAATAACTCCATAAGAATAATAAAGATAAACTAATATATCATGGAAATAAATAATTATATGACCAATATTTAATAGAAAATAAAACTCAATATAAATTGGTAGACCCACCTCAAAACACCACTGATTGGTCATTAGAAGGTGGGGGTTGAAACATATCCAAATGGGATTAAAAGGCCTTTGAAAAATATATCTAGAGCATAGGGATCAAGAGATGGTTTTGAGAGAGAGAAAAATTTTGGGGGAGGCTTAGGTATTTATATATAAACTAGAAAACATTATACTATAAAAAAAACTACTCACCATAATAAAAAACTATTTAAAAAGTGGTGAACCATGATGTAATGTAACGGACCATTCCACAATGGGGATGGCCAAATCCAAATCTAATAATCATGAAGAGATCCATGGTGTAGATAAAAATAATCATAATATAGAATAAGGTTAAACCTAAACAACTACACAATATAACCCTTCTACTAAGGCAAAGGTTATTCCACATCCCTTTTCCTTGGAGAAACTACCTCAGAATCAATCAAAACCAAAAACTTATCATCCAAAAATTCATGACATAACAAGACACTCTACACTGAATCCATGAATGGTTTTGGAAAACCACTGAAATCCTCTCAGATTCCCTATACAATAGACAATATATCCATGCTACAACTACTTCCCTTTCATGATGTATCCAAAGATTCCAAGCTTCAGAAACCTTCTTAGCTAAATTTTTCAGCTATAATTCTTCCCTTCATCATTCAACATCCTAAGAAACTTTTATGGAATCCTCCATCACTTGTATTTCCACAAAGTAATGGTTCTAAATGTTTATACAATTATATTTGGTACATCTCAAATAACTTCTGTCCTTGAGGATTTAAAACCAAATCAATAGAGACAGAAAGAAAATGGTTCGTCCAAACTACCATATTGAAAGATACCACTCAAGGATCTCATTATAATAGGATCTTAAGATTCACACACAAAGAAAAAAGTTCTAAACGACACAAAACCAATAACCAGATCCTAAACACTCCCTCAAGAAGATGCATTTCACACAATATCAAGGCCACAAACAAAAGCATCAAAGGAGAGGAAACCATCTCATAAACATGATAAAGGCCAACAACCACAAATGTGCATCACTATAAGATAAGAGATAAACATAAAATAGATCAAGATATTGAGTTCACATACACAACTCACATATCTAGGTATTTTCCTCTACACCATCATTTCACCATACGACATGAGCCAAGGTAATATCATGCCCGTACCACACCTTCTCTTAGCGGAACTCGATCTCAACAGGACACACCTCTAATGTTACATCATCATCAATATCTATCTCACCCTAATAAAAGTTGTGGGAGTTTTCATGATGATAATTTTTGAGGTTTGATACATGGAATATATAATGTATCTAGATCATATGTAGGGGAATTTCTATCTAATATACCACAGATCTGACGTAATCCAACACCTTGAATGGCCCAAAAAACTGAAAAGAAATCATACTCCCAAGATCAAACCTTCTCATACATTGACAAAGATTCACCTTCAAGAACATTTGATCTCTAACATTTAACTACCAAGGTCACTTATGATTATCAACATTGTACTTTTTATGAACTTTTGATTCCATTATCCTATAACGAATTAACTGAAAAAATATTTTAGAGTTCTACACCAGTTTCGACCTGAGAATTACTAACTCAACAACCCCATACAATACAACGAAGAATGGAATAGTCTACCATAAAAATATTAAAATGGTGTCATACCAATGGTGGAGTGAAAACTACTATTTTAAGAAAACTCAACCAATGGAAAGTGAATTATCCATGAACCCACAAGATCTTGGACAGAAGAACACAACATATACTAATGAGTCTGGATAATCCACATTATATAACCATTTTATAGTAGATGAAAATACCTTCATAAATAATGATTGAGACTTATTCACACCCTAGTGGTAAAATGAGGGTGATGATCAAAAATTATTATCATTATTAATCTATGGAGTATCATAACATCCTCTAGGTATAGCCTTGAAAAAAATCATTATTGAGCTCGACTCCTTGGCCTCTATGAAGTGGGGTTATTTCATCAAATAGTCCACTATCACCCATATAATATTAAATCCCCCTAACCTCAATGTAAATAGTAAATGATGTCCATTATTTATTTCTAACTCTTCAATTGAGGAACATCTAATGGTTGGACTAAACCACTAAGATCATGGTGCATGGACATCATATTTTAGTAGATAAAACATCAAGAAACAAAATTTGTAATAGATATCTTTAACCCTTGTCAAAAATATTCCTATTACAGAATGGTACTTGTTTTTCATGATAAGATATACCACCAAGGTTGAGCTATGGGTCTCATGTAGACCCAGCTCACACATGAGAAAAGGTACCAAAATAATCCCCTCAAACATCACCTGGTGTTGTTCATCATTAGAGTAACCATTAGGGGAATCACCAAAGAAAACACATTCTCTCTAGACCTCCACCACAAACCACCCCATTTTAGACTCCATATCAAAATTCAACACCAAAATCCCTTCCACCACTCTAAAGGAATTTCCATATTCATGCTCAACATCACTACATGACTTCCTTCTTAGAACATCAACTAAAATAGTACCATTTCCATGTTTATAAACTATACCTAAGTCATAATACTATAATAATTCCATCCACGACATCTATTGAATGTTCGAGTCACACATGAAGTATACATACCTCAAGCTCTTGTGATATGTAAAACCCAAAATACATTTACTAATGAGGTAATATAATTGCAAATGAAATTCAAACATTATTTTTTGTAACTTGAGATCCTGAGTGACATAGTTCTGGGTACATAACTATTGAGACCCATAAGAAACAATTGATCTATGTTGTATCAGAGCATAACCTAAAACATGTTGTAAAGATTCAAAGAATTCCTCAAAATAAAGTCCTTGTTTTGGAAGATCATGAACTATAGCACTGTCAAAAATATTCTTTAGATACTCAGTAGCTGCTTGAAACTGATTATTCCATAAGATTGACTAATCCATTCTTGTCATGTATGTTATAGGATTCACAACCCAAGTGTAATTAATTATGAACCTCTTATGATGGCCTATGAGACAACGTAAACTTCAAACCTCAACAATAATTTTGGAGGATTCCCATGAAATGATGAACTTGATATTTAAAGGATATATATCTACTACACACTAGGACATCATATACCTAAGAAATGAACTACATGAGCCCATAATTGAAACATCGATAGCTTCCTAATTAGATAATAATGATGAAGAGATATGTTGAACCCTCTGGAATTAAGTGGCTTTATTGTGTTTTGATAATCCCAACCATTCTTTCTTTATATCTTGATTATGCTTAATACATTCCAAATATACTTTAATATATGTTTTTGCTTTCATTATGCTTAAATTAAGTCTTTTGAATTATCAGATATATGTTTACTATGACTTAACTCTTTCTGCCAAGTGAATCCTCAAACAGTTTTCAGCTACCGTTACAAACTAGCTACCGATACAGAGTAGAGTAATCATTAGACAGTAGCTACTGTCAGAACAAATAGCTACCGTTACAAGCTAGCAACCATTACATCTCACAGCGACCGATACGGTTAAGTCTACTGATATGTTGGAGCTACCGCTATAAGAGAGCTACCGATATAGCTACCGGTACAGCTATCGATACCCAACTGATACCCAAAGTCCATCGCTGCATCAAAGTCTACTGATAGAGCTATCGATACAATGAAGTCAACAGTTACTGCTAAAGCAAAGTTGACAGCTACCGATATGCTGAAGTCCACCGTTATGCAAAGTCTACTGATAGAGAGCTACCGCTACCGTTACAAGGCAGAGCCACAGCTACTGATAGAGATGTACTGCTACCGATACAAGGCAGAGCCATAATTACCGTTACAAGTCCATTCCAGACAAAAACCAAAAGAGGACTCGGAGCGAATTCTGATCAATCAAAGGAGTCCAAAACTGCACGACAATCACTAGAGCCATTTCTAAAACTCTAAATATTTGCTCTCTAATTTATCTTTTTACATATTGAGCAGTGTGTGGTATCTGCTGTATTTAACACACACACTGTATCCTGTACTTTAACTAGAGGATTTGTAAATCCTAACTCAACACTCTTACATCTTTTATTTCCAACTGAGATAGTGGTAGAGGTCTTGTGTGACCTAGACAGCTGGTTGCTGTTGTTCTATTTCCCACAAATAACAGTGGTAGAGGTCTTGGACCTGGATAGTTGTATACTGGTGTTTATCCCCGATCCAGGGTGTGGATCACTTTTATATAAAGTTTTGAGAGAACTAAGTCTCATCTTGAGACTGAACCTCTTGGTTAAATCTGTTGTGCTTATTTATTTTCAAAGTTATTATTTCATTCTGCTATTAATTACTTTAAAACCAAAACTGTTTTAAATTCACTTTGATAATTAAATTCGCAAGTGTTTATATTTGTGGTAAATCAGTAAGTTGGTTTCAAAAGTTAATCAACCTTTCTATTTTGATTAACTGGGAAATAATCAATCCCTTGAGAACCCAACAGAACCTTTACTTTGATATAAATTCACTACAGTTTAATTCAGTATTTTATTTGGGGGTATTTAAGACAAAGTTTTAAAACAAAAATTTTAATTGGAACTCAATTCACCCCCCTCTTGAGTGTCCACTCCAACCAACATTTGGTATCAGAGGTTGTTAAAATATTTTCTGAGAGTACTCTGTTTTTCAACTGTGATTTTAGTTGTATTTTAAAGTTCTTAAAATTTCTGGTATTTCTAAATTTTTATCTCTTTAAAATCTTTTCTTTAATTTAGTTATCATGGACAATAGAGTTGAAGTTGTTGCTACCAATAGACCACCATTTTTCAATGGCACCAATTATGCTTAGTGGAAACTTAAGATGAAAATTCATTTAGAGAGCATGGGTTTTGATATTTAGACTGCTATAGAATCTGAATACAAAATACCAACTATTGTTAGATCTACTTGGAATGAAGCTACTAAGACAGACTACAATAATAATTGTAAAGATATGAATGCTTTGTACTGTGCTCTAGGAGATGAGGAATTTAATAGAATATCCTCTTGTAAAACTGCTTATGAAATTTGGGATACCTTAGCTGTTTCTCATGAAGGAACAACTAATGTTAAGGAGATGAGATTGAATACCTATACTATTAAGTATGATAATTTTAAGATGAAGCCTGATGAACCCATTTCTGACATGTATCTCAGGTTTAATTAAATTGTCAACACAATGACTTCTCTGGGAAAGGATTTTCCAGCAAAGGAACAAATCATGAGAATTTTGAGATGTCTACCTGAAAGATGGAGAGGAACCTCTGTCTCCATTAGAGAATCGTGTGACATTGGAGAACTTCCAGTCAAAGAACTAATTGGAAAACTGATGTTGTATGAAGAGGAACTCAAAGTGAACAAAGACGAAGAAGAGAAACCAAGAATGAAGTCTGTTTCCTTCAAAACTACAACCTCAAAGAATAAGGATAAGGAAAAGCTTCAAGCTATCAATGAAAGTTCAAGCTGTGAAGACAGTGAGAGTGATTCTGACAGTGATGGTGAGATGGCCCACATTTCTAGAAGGTTTAATAAATTTTATAGGAAGAAGAAGTTTTTCAGAAAGTCAAACTAAAAAGGTAAGTATGACAATAAAGGACATTGGAAAAAGGATTGGAAGAAGCCTGATAAATCAGATGAAGTTGTCTGTTATGAGTGCAAAAGGAAAGGACATATAAAAGCAGACTTTCCAAAGCTGAAATACAAGAAGAAGTATGAATACAAGGATAACAAGTATAATAAAGCCATGAAGGCTACTTGGAGTGCTTCTGAGGATAGTTCTAGTGAATCTGAAGTTTCTGAAACTGAACACAGAAACAAGGTGAACATGTGTTTTATGACAAACACTTCTGAGGTAAATTCAGAAACTCCTGCTTCTAATTCATATTATTCTAGAGATTATTATGAATGTGATAACATGTCTAAATCTGAACTATTTGAATATTGTAATATGTTAGAATAAACCTGTAATGAGCTGAAAGAAAAATACAAAGGTTTAAAGAAACAGTATGCTTTAACTGTTAAACATAAATCTGATCTTGATATTGAAGTAGAAAAGAATGATCAGTTGCTTAAAGAGAATACTAAACTAAAATTATCTAATGAGCAACTGAAAAAAGACTTATAGAAATTTACCAATGATAAAGATATTCTTACTCAAATGCTAGGTAAGAAAAATAGCACCTAGATACACTACTGGTATAGGATACCAACCTGGACAAAGGAAAATTACCCAAACTAGATTCATTCCTAAATCTGGACAGAATGTAGCTAGCTCTGGAACTTCATATGCTTCAACTAGTTATATTCATATTTATGGATCTAATGTGGTTTATCTTTCATAATCTGTTGATTCTAGAAATTTTATGAGACCCATTAGACAAATATGGGTACCTAATGTGTTATTGGATAACCTGTCTGGACCCAAGAAAATCTGGGTACCAAAATCATTTCCTGTTTAAATCTGTGTTGTAGGAAACCTGCTTAAAGAGCTCCTGTAAAAAAAACCTAGTACTTGGAAAATGGATGTTCAAGACATATGTCAGGAGACTTCTCATGTTTTAAAAGCTTAGTCAGAGTTGATGGAGGTTTTGTCACTTTTGGTGATAACTCAAAAGGAAAAATCATCGGCTTAGGCTAGATTGGTAACACTGACTCAGTATTGATTTCTAAAGTTTTATTTGTTGATGGACTTAAATACAATTTGTTAAGTATTTCTCAGTTATTTGATGATGGTTTTTATGTTAAATTTGAAAATGATTCTTGCAATGTTTTCAATTCTAAAAATGTTTTAGTGTTTGCTGCTTTGAGAAATGAAAATGTTTATGCTGTTGATTTAAATTCTTTAGCTAAGCAAAATATTACTTGTTTAAATGCCTTTCATAAAGAGTCTTGGATTTGGCACAAAAGATTAGGACACTGCAATGTGAATTCACTTAGAAAACTTTCTAGGAAAAACATAGTTAGAGACCTACCCAAACTTGAATTTCCAGCAGACAAAGTTTGTAATCCCTGTCAAAAGGGAAAGCAACATAAAGTTTATTTTAAATCAAAGAAAGAAGTGTCAACTTCTCAACCTCTTGAGTTGGTTCACATGGATTTATTTGGACCTTCTAGAGTTTCTAGCTTAAATGGGAAGCATTATGTCTATGTTCTTGTAGATGACTATTCTAGATATACTTGGGTATATTTTCTAGCTCACAAAAGTGAAGCTTATTCTTACTTTGTTAAATATTACAAGTCTGTAGAGAACCTTAGTGGACTTAAGATTAAAACCCTGAGAAGTGATCGTGGTCGTGAGTTTGAAAATCATGAGTTTGAATATTACTGCTCACAAAATGGGTGTAGTCACAATTTCTCTGCCCCTAGGACACCTCAGCAGAATGGTGTAGTAGAAAGAAGGAATAGAACCCTACAAGAAATTGCTAGAACCATGCTTAATGAGTATGACCTACCCATTTACTTTTGGGATGAAGCTGTAAATACAGCTTGGAATGTTATTAATAAAGTCTTGATTAGACCTGTTCTTAAGAGGACCCCTTATGAGTTGTGGAACCATAGGAAACCTAAGGTTAACTACTTCAAATTTTTTGGCTGAAAAGTCTTTATTCTTAATACTAAAGATAATCTTGACAAGTTTGCATCCAAGAATGATGAAGGAATTTTCCTAGGTTACTCTACTTCTAGTAAAGCCTATATAGTTTTTAATAAGAGAACCAAATGTGTGGAAGAATCTGTTCACATCAAATTTGGTGAAACTGATCCACATGAACCTAAGACCTCTCTTGAAAATATTGAAGATGATCTCTCTGTTTTGAACCTTAACGATAAAGATAGTAGACCTATAGTTAAAACGTCCAGTTCTGGAAATTTCCCAGAACCTGCTCCTGTTGAACCCCAACCTGTTGATGAACCTGAAATCTCTAGCCCTACCTTTTCAAGACCAACTAGGATTCTAAAGAACCATCATTTAGATGTTGTTGTAGGAAATCTAGATAGAGGAACACAGACTAGAGCTTCTCTAAGAAATCAGGTTGAACATCAAGCTTTTCTTTCACATTTAGAACCGAAAAATGTCAATGATGCTATCAATGATGAATTTTGGGTAATAGTTATGCAAGAAGAACTAAATCAATTTGAAAGAAACAAAGTCTGGAAATTAGTAGAAAGACCTAAGGACACTATCACCATAGTCACAAAATGGGTGTTTAGAAACAAAGTTGATGAATCTGGAAACATCATTAGAAACAAAGCTACGCTAGTTGCACAAGGTTGCAATCAAGAAGAAGGGATTGACTATGAAGAAACCTTTGCACATGTAGCTAGATTAGAGGCTATTAGGATCTTACTTGCCTATGCATCACATCTGAATTTCAAGTTATATCAAATGGATGTGAAAAGTGCTTTTTTAAATGGTTTTATTGTTGAAGATGTTTTTGTAGAACAACCACATGGTTTTTCAAATACACATTTTCAAAATCATGTTTTTAAACTTTCTAAAGCTTTATATGGTTTAAAAAATCTCCAAGAGCTTGGTATGAAATAATTTCAAACATTATTATTTCAAAAGGATTTTCAAAAGGAATCGGTTATCCCACTCTTTTTATAAAAAGGATTTCAAAAGATGTATTAATATTAGAAATCTATGTTGATGATATTATTTTTGGATCTTCTAAAAATTCTTTATGTACTGATTTTTCAGAAGTTATGCAAAATGAGTTTGAAATGAGCTTAATGGGAGAGCTTAAGTATTTTCTTGGTTTTCAAATCTTTCAAACTAAAGATGGTATTATTTTAAATCAAAGTAAATATACTAAAGATCTGTTAAAACGTTTTGGTTTGGATAGTATTAAAGAAAGTGATATACCTATGAGTACCACCTGTAAATTGGATATTGATGAATCTGGGAAACTAGTTGATCAAACTAATTACATAGGTATGATTGGGAGTTTACTTTATCTTACTGCTAGTCAACCAGATATTATGTTCAGTGTATGTATGTGTGCTAGATTTCAAGCTAATCCTAAAGAATCACACTTGCTGGCTGTTAAAAGAATTTTTAAATATCTTAAGCGTACTATGAATTTAGGTTTGTTTTATCCAAAAGGACAATCATTTGACTTAACAAGTTATTCAGATGCTGATTTTGCTGGCTGTAAATTAGATAGGAAGAGCACATCTGGAACATGTCACTTACTTGGAAAATCCTTAGTATCATGGTATAGTAAGAAACAGAACTCAATTGCATTGTCTAATGCTGAAGCAGAATACATCGCTGCTGGTAGTTGCTGTGCACAGATTCTATGGATGAAACACACACTACTGGATTATAGATTTGATTTTAAACATGTTTCAATCAACTGTGACAACACTAGTGTGATCAACATCTCTAAGAACCATGTGTCTCACTCTAGAACTAAAGATATTGATGTTAGACACCACTTTTTAAGAGATCATTATCAAAGAGGTGATAAAACACTTGAGTTTATAGGCACTGAACTTTAATTAGCTGATATTTTCACTAAGACTTTATGTTTAGAAAGATTAAGTTTCATCAGACATGAATTAGGAATGATAACTTACCCTTGAAACCGTTATAGAATCCTCACCGTTATAGAATCCTCACCGTTATATAATCCTCGCCGTTGGGGAGACCTCGCCGTTAGGGATACCTCACCGTTAGAGAGACCTCACCGTTAGGGAGACCTCACCATTAGGGAGACCTCACCGTTAGGGAGACCTTACCGTTAGAAGACTTTACCAGTACATTTGCACGTTGTATTATTCTGTAAAGCCGAGTCATCGAACCATTGTTTATTTTATTTATGATTTATGTGATTTATAAATCCTAAATGATATTAAAACTCGAACTAGACTCACTCAATCTCACCGCGAACCTGTCTGCTCGAATTCTCCTAAACCTAAACCTCTCGACCTTCAGAACCCTAGCCTCAAATCTGTAATGGCCCGCGTCAAGAGACCTCAGATGACTGATGGAAGTGAAGCACCAGCAGCGAAGAGACAAAAAGTAGCTAGTACTGATGCCAGTGGAAGTGGCAGTGGAAGTGTAGCTCAGAGAATACCAGTAAACCCACACATATCGAAGCGTGAGATAGTTATTGAAAAAGAGGTGTGTGCAGAATGGCTTATGGAAAGAAAGTCATTGGTTCTTAGAGTGTTAGAAGAACAAGGTTGGCTAGAATGCTTCGCGAACAACAATGGACCTTATTATCTCGGACTGGTGAAACAGTTCTACGAATTTGTTCGTTTTGAAAAGTTTGAAGAAGAAAGCAGAATGGTTTCTATGGTAAATGGTCAGAAAGTATCGTTTACTTCAGAAGAATGGGATGAGAACCTGAGAGTTCCTCATGAAGTTGATTTTACTTATTATTCCAAGTATGTACCTTCGACTAGTGATGTGTTTCAATATGAATATGCTTTGCTGGAACTCACATGGAATGGGACCCCTAGAAAGGTGATTGCTGCAGAGATGGTAGGAGAAGATAAGTTGTTGTTTAAATTTATTTAGCATGTTGTTAGTCTGAGAAGAGGAGACTTTTCCACTTTGAGATTCCAAGACATATATCTGTTACATTTGCTGAAGCGCAGTGTGAGAATCAATCTGTGTAGATTGATTATGGTTCAAGTATAAGAGATGACTAGACCGAAGTCAAAATCAAATGCCTTGTTTTTCTCAAAGCTAATTTCTGTGATGCTGAAAGTGAACGAGATAGCTGGACCTCAAGATGAGCTGGTAGTAGTTAAGGATAATTTATGTATTACAAGAACTGTCTGTAAATACATGAAAGTCAGCTGGAATCCTTGGAAGAAATCATGGGTGAATGATGATGGAAAAATTTATGACAAGTTCACTCCTGTGGATCATCCGTCTAAACCAAAGGATGTGAGAGATCCTGGTCTTGGTCCAGATGAGCCAGAACCGGTCTATAGTGATGATGAAGCTAAGGAGGAAGAGACATCAGTATAGGAAGGAGGAGACCCAGACTTACCCCCTAGTCTTGTGCATCATGTTATTTCTTATGGAGCAGCTAGCCCTCCAAAAGAACTACCAAAGAGAGAAACTGTCTTGAAGGACAATGATACAGAGACTACAGAAGAAGGAGAAGAAGCATGCCAGTATGTTGTCAAGGACACATCTGAGGAGGATGAGACAACCGAATCTGATCATGGAGAAAAGGAGGCTGATGGTGAAGCAGATGATGAGGAAAATGTTGAAAAAGAGCAAATTGCAGAATTACCTGAGGAAGAATAGTTGGAAGAGATACCTCAGGAGAATGTTCCAAGTGAGGAGGAGAATCTTGGCTCAGTATCAGTATTATATGACATTGAAGGTTGGACATCAGATCCCGGATAAATGATTCTTGGACTTTCTTATGGAGATTCTGATGAGGAAGACCAACCCCAAAAGGAATCAGTTACCTTACCCACTATGGCTGAAAATGTGGCAACCAAGGAGGACCTTGAGTCTTTAAAAGCTGAATTGAAAGAAGCAATAAGAGAATCAGTGGAAGATATGAAGAAAAGTATGGTTGAAGAGATGAAAAGCGTGGAGTAATCCCTTGAGTTATCCATTGGATGTAGTGTGTCTAGTCCTGTGAAAGAAATGGTGGATGAACTTAAGGTGTGCCACACTCAGATTGAGAGTTGGACTGGAGCTGTAGTTGCTCTTAGATAGTCAATTTCTTCGTTGACTGCTTTGAACAGTTCTCAAACCCAAGTGCACACTGACATTCGATATATCAAAGAAGTGGTCAAACAGTTTGTGGAAGTTTTTGAGGCCTTTAAGAAGTCAGTCAAAGAACATCTTAACAGTCAGGATGAACTTGTTCAGAAGGTAGTTAGTAGTTTGACTCAATCTTTCAAGGAGACTGTGGCCTTCTCAATGAAACCTCTTCCCTCAACTATCTCTAGTGTGAACCTTGACCAGATCCTCTCTATTATTCCGGAAGAATTGTCTAAGGCCAGTCCCAATGGTGCATCATATACTCAGATTCTTGCTACCACTAGGGAAGTTAGTAGTTTTGTTCGTGATCACCTGCGGGAAGCTACTGCTTCTCAAGAGGCAATCAAAAATAAGGTGGATTCTTATTTTGAAAAGGTTTATACCAAGCACCAAATGACAAACCATTTCAAGATTTTGATGGAGAATATGAAGTTACCTCCAGTTACCCAAGACTTCATAGAACAGGTTAGTAAGCTCAGGGAGCTTACTCCTGCCTTGGACAAATTTATTGAGAACAGAGATGATTTTGTATCTGCTATGGAGAGAGGTGGAAGCATCATCATGGATTTCAAGAATCTCTTGCTGCCTTTCCTACATGTGGATGCTCGGCCAGTTATTGTACCACCTGACCTTCCACCATCTGCCTCTGGGATTACTCCTCAACTGACTTCAGTTCAAGCCATCTGGATCTTGACACCTTTGATCCCTCAGATAGAGACAGCTTACAGATCTGGTACTGTATTAGTTGTTGATCCACCAGTGGTTCTTTCAGGAATTCCCAAGCCTGCTGACTCTACCTCTGAACCCTCTGCTGATCCCAAGGGAAAGACACCTGTTCAAGAGGATGATTGAGTGCTTCTAGCTCTATTTTTGATGGGATTCATTATATTTTTGTACTTTTCTGATTTTCCCAGTGTGTCTTTTTCTTATCAATCAAATACTTCATTCCTCTCTTCACTGTATATTTTACTCTGTATATTTTCTTTCCTAGTCCTTCTCTTTTCTCTAATACCCTCCTTTTTGTTAATCACAAAGGGGGAGAAATTATTGGAAACCTATTCCTTGAGAGAGAGAGAGAATGTTTTTCACCTAAGGGGATAAAGGGGGAGAAAATCACTACTTTGGAGGAGAATCCTGTAGTTAAATTGATATGGGGAGGAATATGCAAATCTTTTCAAACTAAAGAATCTTGTTTTTGTTTTCCTCTGATACTACATTATTTCTTGATATATTCCTATTTTTATATTTTTCCTCTGATACTATTTTATTTTTTGATATCAATTGCTGATATTTTTCCTCTGATACTATATTGTTGATATCATACTTTGATATATTTTTTCCTCTGATATTACTTTATTTTGGCATAAGTTGTGATTATCATAAAGGGGGAGATTGTTGAACCCTCTGGAATTAAGTGGCTTTATTGTGTTTTGATAATCCCAACCATTCTTTCTTTATATCTTGATTATGCTTAATACATTCCAAATATACTTTAATATATGTTGTTACTTTCATTATGCTTAAATTAAGTCTTTTGAATTATCAGATATATGTTTACTATGACTTAACTCTTTCTGCCAAGTGAATGCTCAAACAGTTTTCAGCTACCGTTACAAACTAGCTACCGATACAGAGTAGAGAAACCGTTAGATAGTAGCTACTGTCAGAACAAATAGCTACCGTTACAAGCTAGCAACTGTTACATCTCACAGCGACCGATACAGTTAAGTCTACTGATATGTTGGAGCTACCGCTATAAGAGAGCTACCGATACAGCTACCGGTACATCTACCGATACCCAACCGATACCCAAAGTCCATCGCTGCATCAAAGTCTACTGATAGAGCTATCGATAAAATGAAGTCGACAGTTACCGCTAAAGAAAAGTTGACAGCTACCGATATGCTGAAGTCCACCGTTATGAAAAGTCTACTGATAGAGAGATACAGCTACCGTTACAAGGCAGATCCACAGCTACTGATAGAGACGTACCACTACCGATACAAGGCAGATCCACAGTTACCGTTACAAGTCCATTCCAGACAAAAACCAGAAGAGGACTCAGAGAGAATTCTGATCAATCAAAGGAGTCCAGAACTGCATGACAATCACTAGAGCCATTTCTAAAACTATAAATATTTGCTCTGTGATTTATCTTTTTACATATTGAGCAGTGTGTGGTATTTGTTGTATTTAACACACACAGTGTCTCCTGTGCTTTAACTGGAGGATTTGTAAATCCTCACTCAACACTCTTACATCTTTTATTTCCCACTGAGATAGTGGTAGAGGTCGTGTGTGACCTGGACAGCTAGTTGTTATTGTTCTGTTTCCCACGAATAACAGTGTTAGAGGTCTTGGACCTGGACAGTTGTATACTATTGTTTATCCCCGATCCAGGGTGTGGATCACTTTTATATAAAGTTTTCAGAGGACTAAGTATCAGCTTGAGACTGAAACTCTTGGTTAAATTTGCTATGCATATTTATTTTCAAAGTTATTATTTTATTCTGCTGCTAATTACTTTAAAACCAAAACTGTTTTAAAGTCACTTTGATAATTAAATTCGCAAGTGTTTATATTAGTTGTAAATCAGTAAGTTGGTTTCAAAATTTAATCAACCTTTCTATTTTGATTAACTAGGAAATAATCAATCCCTTGAGAATCCAATAGAACCTTTACTTTGATATAAATTCACTACAGTTTAATTCAGTATTTTATTTGGGGGGTTTTAAGACAAAGTTTTAAAACAGAAATTTTAATTGGAACTCAATTCACCCCCTCTTGAGTGTCCACTCCAACCAAAAAGATCCTTAAATAGAATATAGTTTCTCTACGTGGTCATCCTTATACATAGTGTACACAACGATCCTTGATTAAAACCACTATGAAACAATATAAGAATTTTATAAAAACTACATTCCTTGACACCAAGAATGCAGATGGAGAATTAATCACACATAAAATCATCACAATAATCTTGTAATGACTATATTAAAATAAAAAGTGGTCTTCAAAATATCCTCATTTTCACCCACTTATAATGATATCCCGAACACAGATCAGTATTCGAGAACCAACTAGATCCTTTGAGACGAATGAATAAATCATTAATCTGTAGAATGGGATAATTATTCTTCACATACACCTAGCTTAATCAATGATAACTATTAGAGATATAGAAGCTACAATTAATCGTATTGATATAAAGAACTTACAGGAACCAAGGTGACACACTTGTACAAACAAGGCCTCACTAAAAAAGATCATCGAGTTGTTCTCAAAGCTATCACAAATTAGACAGCTCCATTGTATACAAATATATCAACATTAGAGAAGTGTTTGAATATATCTCTCTCATGAAATCAATATCTTGTTGAGTGGGTAATTTCAAAACCTAGTCCATAAAAATATTGGGAGTTCTACTATAGTAATTTTGGAAAAACATTTGTTTGACCATTAGATGAATTCAACATTAGCATGTCCATCAAGAAAGATAAGGACAAAACACACCTCTGACCCAACCTAGGGTCTTGATCACCAACAAAAATGAAAAAATATCTATCAAAATTTTATAACACAATTTATCCCCTAAAAAAAATGAAATAGCATACACAAAAGACATCCAATAAATATTGATGATGATGTCATATGGATGTATCTATTAATATAGGAAGTCTTTAATAGAGTGTTGTTACCCCACCACTAGCTCATAGTCTTTACATACTCCATATAGACATGATCAACCTAAAACTGGTGTAGTCAACTACAAGGGTACTAGAAGCCTCTCCACCTCAAGTCCAAAAGTATGAACTGTGGTAGTTGATATGTTGGAGTGTGTGGCTCCAAAATCTAACAAATCATTCCCATAAAGTAGAAAACAAGAAAAGGATACCTCGAAAAACATCTTTATCAACCAATGATGACAACACTATTGAATGAAACTGGACACAACCATCTCTATGACCTCTCTAACCTTGATAAACACCACAAATGTGGCCTCAATTTTCTATCTAAGGATGAGAAAAATATCAGGTATGTCATATTCATGCACCATCTCTAATCGGTAGATCCTAAGATGGAGTACCCTGATTCAATTTACTCATTTAAAAGTACCTTAATAGTGGAACCTAAAGTAGATAACATGGTGTACACTCTGTACATAGAAATGGAAGACACTATCAATACTATTGACCTTGGCCTATATATAGAAAACATGCAAATAGTCCTTGAAAAAGGCCTAAGAGCCTCTACCCCCAAGAAAATGAGATTATGGGGGTTGGGACATACCCCCAACTAATTAAAATCTATTCTATCAAGTAGACTGAGAACCCCAAACTATAGATATAATAATATGAATGTCTGAATGACCCCCAATCTTGATTATCGAGTTTTGAGTAGTATCATCTAAATAACCTATGATCTCACTAGCACCTTGATATACAGCAACTACATAAATGGGGTAAAGTTTTTCTAGATATATAGATTTATAGCCTCCTTAAAAATCCATACTATAGCCTCCTCACCCAAAAATACATTTGACACATAACAAAGAAGGGTCCAAAATGGATCCTACACTCTCGTATGCTAGAACACCCCCATCAAAGGGTTTGAATCTCCTCAGAAATTGATGCCTTTTCTATTAGTGAATGAAAATCATCTCAGAAATGGACTCATAACTTATCCCAAGAGACTTATAACTACTTATTATCCCTGATGAACATGATCCACTACTAACTCATTACTCCACACAACATCATCATTACTAAAAAACATAGTGCTTCTTTTGAGTACGGATCGAAAAAAATATTTTCTAAATCCTCTAACTATTATTCTATCATTAAATAGAAAATGGATACATCATACCTATGTATACTATGGTGTTTAAAATAAAAGAGTTTATTCCTCTAATTTCCAATTTATTTTACCTCTACTCTTGGGTGATTTGTTTTCAAATATTGTAACATCTTTTGTGAGAACCTAGAGGGTCAGTCAACCTAGATCCAAGCCTCAAAAAGAAAAAATTGTTAGAGACTCTTAAATTAGAAATATGGAACATTTAAGAATAATTATTTAATTAATTATATTGTTCAAGGTTTAACTTATTCCCAAATTAATAAAAAATTTAGACATTGGTGTAAATAATAATGATTCATGATATTATCCTAGGTCTCTAACTTGCTTCCAGTATCTCTTCACATTAAAGGATCTATAAACATAACAGTTCATGCATCATATCGCAAGGGGACCAAAATACCTATGTTTCAAATGGTCTCCCTTATTTAAATTTCCTTTTAAATTCTTCCAACACTATTTACATACCACCCCCTTCAGTATCACATATTTTGAACTCTAAATTCCATCATAGCCCTCAATAAACTAATACCACTCTATCATGACCCCTCACCCAAAAGGTTCCCCTCATAGGCTAGAAACTATAGAAGGGGGATTATGATTCCTGAATACTTCCTCTAATAGGCCTTGGGATAGAGAATATCACCAAGGGTATATTATATATAAAAATGGGGGGAATTAAGCTTATAAGAGAACATGAGGGAAGAGAAATAAGACAAGAACAAAAAAACAAATACATCTCAAAAGTAAAATAAAACACATGTACATTCATTAATATCATAAAAAACTAGTACAATAAAAAGGGGAACTACATGTACTAAAGGATACACCCGATAGTGACCATGAATCCCAAATAGATATTGAACAACCATAAGATAGTAATATTAAGCATGATGCCTAAAATGATCATAGTGACCTAAAAATAGTTTATATATATATAGGGTGAGCATAACATGTATAATCAATATGATCAAACATGGAGTCTCTCATGAAAAAGATAAATAAATAATGAATAATCCCAATGAATAATAAGTTAAACTAACTCTTCACCTAAACATGAATATTAAGTTCCTTTCATCACCATGGATACCTATCACCAAGTAAATCATATAAGAGATCGTATCTTATAGTAATAAAAAAGGGTAACTCACTACCACTACCCCAATAGTTTTCTAATCTTCCCCAAAACCGTATGTCTTGAGCCATCCCTCTACAATAGAGGAAAGCCAAATGAAACCTAGGATATTTTATTATAACAATCATCACATGAATCACACCATCACATCATCCCACTCCATTTCTCCAGACACTAAATGAGTAGTTTCAACGAGTCACCACACCCCATATGTCATGTATTATACAAATAGTATATAATGTCAATCCATCATAACAATACATTTAATAATGTACCTCAATCCATCGCAACCCATGTATTCCATACATATAATAATCCTTATGATATTATATCCATAAATACATGTTTTTGAAATAACCACATGCTATTACCTCCCTCTACACACTTATATAGGAAAACATAAATAACATGATTACTAGTATATAATACAACCAGGAGAAGAGAGAACGGATATAGGGTAAAGTCATCCTTCCATTCCTCACCAACCGGGATATGGGGTAAAACACCCACATAGATGGCACTAGGTGTCAATATCCCTACCAACATAGGTTGGGTAGCATATGAAATCATACAACATAAAGGATATAATATATATAACATCCACTCTATGAGAATTAACATAGTCTTACAATCATCAACAAATATTTTCTTTATGATACTCGGCTGACATTGTTAAAAACTAGATATCCTATTAATAGAAATGCATTAACAAATAATTTCACTAATTGCTTATTTTTCTCTTTCAACATTCCAAATTATATTAATTAATTCATTTGAAATTAATTAATACTATTCCATTTATCCTTTAATTAACCTCAAATCAATGTTCATTCCCTCCAAGAATAATTAAAGGAAGTCCACAGTTTCTCAAGATTAACATTAATTATTATTTTACCATTAGATAATTCTAGGTACTCTATGAAACATATTAAGATACTAGGAAAGAGTTGTATAACCAAGAAAAACTAGATACCTAAATCAATAGGTAAAGGAATATAGGAAAAAGAAACAATTGCATCAATCCTCCAAGAAGAAAAAAAGGAAAGTGTCCATTTCTGCAAATAACAGTGGCTAAACTGAGCTTCAACTCATTCTGTTAGTCCTGGTCCCATCCCCCATCACAATTGTGCATATATATATACATCTCTCCATCACAAGAATAATATTCTTCCATAAACACATGCCTCCCCACCCATATATCATCAACTAATAACTATACCAATCTCAGATAAAATTTTACAGTAAGTCTCACATCTAGAGTAATAGATAAGGAATCAAAAAAAGGATAATGGGAAAACATAGGCCTAAAAATAAGGCATTTAACAATTACATGAAAATTATACATCTCATACCCAAAAATTTATGTTTATAAAACAATAGGATTTATAACATATTTATTAAATTGATACATTTATTATAGATTAAAATAATGAGTAACTAAAGACATCAAATATTACTAAATATTATTTATTTAATAATTATTCCTTTCATATCATCCATTTTCAACAAAACTTTGAGAATAAACCCTTTTATATTAACCTGCCTCTTTATTTTTTATCATGAAAAAACTTACTTCTTAAAGTTCATTTTCCCTTACCATTAACATGTGGAAGGGTAATTTAATTAAAAACCATTAACAATCATTTTATATAAATGAAATTATATGAATGAATAGAATCAATATATATGCCTATGAATTCATTATCCAGCCAACAATTACTAGATTTATGTTCTTTACCAAATTTCATAAAATTAAATATAGTATCACAAAAAATAAAAAATATGATATCAAATCATAAACATTGGTAGAATAATACTTAGAAAAATATGAGGCAACCCATTATTATAGTTGAAAACATTTAATAGATAAAACTATAAACCAATTACTCTATTAATATTATTTGTTTATTTTTAAGTTTAATTCCACTATCACCCATAGATATGAATCATGATTAATTTATGATTTCATATAAAATACAAGGAGAATCATGGAATTCCCTAACCTAAGGATTTCAATGTTTCTTGAATGAGAATGGAATGACAACAAAGTTCCCTGATCATCTATATTTTAAGAAGACTTCATCCCTTTAAGAATTTTATGCCATAACTATGAAAAAAATATCAAATTAAATCCATACGAACAATGATGATAGTTATTACAAGCATGGAGAAAAATAATGAGAGGAGAATGATTGGATAAAGAAGAAAATATAATAAAATTAGGGAAACTCACCATGAAACACCATGAATCAATCTCGACATGGAGAGAGTGAAATATAATCAAAAGGGGGTTCAACTGGATTTAAAAATCTATATTGGTTTCTTAGGGTTTGATATAGGATGTTGAGAGAAAATATAGTTTGAGTGTCACACCCGCTTTTTTTAGTCATTTTATTTATTTTATTTCTCTTGGCGTTGGGTGATTTTTCCTAAGTGCGGGTGAGTCTCAGTTTAAAATTTTAATGTTGGGATGAGTTTATGGTTTGGGATAGTGCGCAAACACTATGCGTTTAAGACGCTCAACCCGCTTAGGTACGTACAGACGCGCTATCCGCTTGGGTACCGTATGGTGCGTGAATACCGCACGGTCATCCAGTTTTAACGTTATTAAATTTGTTGGTTGAGCGGATAAATAAATAATTATATATGTGCGTATATGTTTATATATGTTTATGTTTTAAAGTTATGTATATATATATATATATAATTTTATATGTGTATATATTTTTAAATGTGTATAGATATATATATGTTTATATATAGGTATATATGTCTATATATGTATATATATATATATATGTTTATATTTTTAAATGGTTTATTATAAATGTTTTGATTATAATTATAATTATTTTTATTATAATTAACTAATTATTATTATTATTAAGATAAAAAAAATGAAACCTAATCTACCCAGGTGCCCCACCCCCTCTCGAAATCGCGAACCAGACCCCCTGGCTCTCTGTGCGCGCGTCGGCGACCCGCCTCCCCCTCATCCGATGTCGTCGCCTCGTCCGACCCCGTCCGGCCCTGCCACCTCACCGTCCGGCCGCCTCCCTCATCCGGCCACCTCTTCCCCTCACCGTTCCCGCCTGCTCTGACAGACCCCGCCTGCTCCGGCCGACCTCGCCAGCTCCGGCCGCTCCACCTTCAACCGGCGGGACTTCTCCCCCCTCTCCGGTATATTTCTTGCTGTTTTCTCTTTCATTTTTGTTGGTGTTTTCTTTGTGTTGTCCAAACACTAATTGAGGGGTTTTTATTTTTGCGTTCTTCTTAAATTTTAGGGTCTGCGAAGGGTTCGGAAATTTCTTCTTTACCTTCCGTTGATGCGCAGTTGTATTCACGCACCTCCGAGGTAGGAAAATTTTCATATTTTATTTCAGGATCACTTCGCTAATGTTTGCGCTCTATATTTTAGTTTTAAAACTTGTTTCACATCTTTTTTATGCACTTGATTATCTTTCTATATAATTCTTAATTATTTTTTTTATTTGGTTAAGAATATGTTCTGAGTTGGTTCCTGGTTTATGTCAATATATGTCTATGTTTATTTGCTTGTTTAAATGGTGAATATTATTTTGTCTATTTTTAGAATGTGATTCGCATCCCTATGGTATCCTTTTACATCTTTTTTGATGCTTTATCATTGGTGGAATTGGTAAATTTGGTCCTTGTTGTGATTGTTTAGTTATGTTTATGTTAAAGTAAATTGATGTGATTTTGGGGGTATTTCCCTTAATTTTGTTTTATAAAAATGGTGAAGATGTGATTTGAGTTTTATTTGTGAAGTTGGTGATTTCTATAGAATTGGTTTTTTAATCGTATCTTGATTCCTTTATTTGGATTAAATTTATTTTAGGGATTTGTGGTGTTTTGAGTCTTGGGGAGTTATCGTAGGGAGTTGCGGTTGGTTTCGAAGGTGCGCACGCATATTCCCAGGTATGGATATGTATAGATATATATATCTTCTGTGTGCATGTTCCCTCATGGCGCGGGTAACACATGCATTGGTTTAAGGATATATATATATATATGGAAGTGTGTGCGTGCGAGCGAGCTGTTGCTTGAGTTAGAAAGCTTGGTGTGACTATTGTTCGAGGTAGGCGTTTCCATATTTTCTCTCTTTCCAAAGCTTTCCAAAGGCACTTGCATGGGTTCATTTAGTTTATAAATTTTATTTTCACCCTTATAAACCAGATATATTATTTATTGCAGTGTTTCATTAGCAGTTAAAAGTGTTAAAAACATCTTTCAAATAGTCCCTTAGTTATGTGTAGCTGTTTCTATGCCCTTGCTCCCTGTTTTAATCCATTTAATGTTGTGTTCTCTTAATTAAATCTTAGATTACGTTTCACACCTCTACTTTATTTATAGTTAACTTATTACTGTTTTTTCCTGTTGAAAGGTTTGATCAAAAATGGATTTTTGGATGCTTCTTTGTTTATGCACTCTTTTTATACCTTTCCACCTTAGTTGGAAATAAATATCTATGTCTGAAAATGGTACTGTTGGACTTCTTGAGTGGTGCTTTCTAGTAGAAATGTTTTATGGAACTTGTTTGTCCTGTGTTGGTTAGTCTTGTGGAACTTAGTGTTTTTTTATAAATGATTTCGCGTCTCTTTAAATTGGTATTTTTCTCGAATCCTTGGTTTTATAAGCAGTTCTTGTTTTCAAAATGATGTGGGCCTCTGTGTGCGGTTCTTTAAATTGGTTTGAAAAGAAATCCATGAGTATATGCCCGTTTGGATTTTTTTTAAATATGAAAGTGGTGTTTAGAGTCATTTTAGAAGATCGCGTACAATGTTTTCATAAAGGCATTTGATTAAGTAAAACGAGAGGCCCGATTTACAACTCCAAGTGTTTGATAAAGTGGATTTTGATAACCGAATAATGTGAGGTCCAGGTTGGCACTTTGAATATTTGACATGTATGAATATATATAATTATAAGGGGCACTCCTATCTAAGGTAACCCTCCATGGGTGAACGTATAGGAAGCATCCATGTTTGGGGTAGGTAAGTGTGGTGAGATGAGTCACGCGTGCGAGGGCCTTCCTACTTACACAGTATTATTATAACCACCATGGGTTCCTGGGTGTCTTTTAGATGATCGAGTGACGGTTGCTGATCAACCCTAATTAGACGGGTTGGTACCCCCTGTATTTGTTGTTAGTCCAGGTGGTCTTTGCCACTGGATTGGTCAGTTAGGGCAGCCAGTTGGTTATAGACTTAGGATCTTCACCATATTCCGACAGGTGGTTCCGAAACCGAGTACGTCCAGGGGTCTTCTAGGGATGTTTAGGATTATCCCTGGTTACTGAGTATTTACATTGCTTTTTTGCTTTTCGGTGCATTGGTTTATTTACAGTTTCACTTTTACTTGTTTCACTCTAGCCCAGCTTTGATATTTTTCTATTTTGGATTTCATTTATAAAATGGAAAATTATTTTGGAAATGGTGTGTAGCGTGTGTTGAGTATTTAAATGAGAATAACATGTTGCATATTTTAAAATGTGAAAACCCTACTTTTATATCTATATTTCAAACTTGTGTCAGTGGACTGTTTTGGAAAAGAGAATTGTTGGATTCAGTGGTTTATTCTTAGCATCCCTACTGAGCATCTTGGTGCTCACCCTTATTATATCTTTCCAGTTGTAGGTTTAGTTTCTCCTACAGTTTTTTGGTTCAGTTGCTCAATGTTTGAGCAGCATGGTTTCGAGTTGGGTGGTGACCTAGGGGTCACAAGGAGGTATGTACAGTTTATGTTCTTTCCACTGCTAGTTTCTTTTGGTCATCATCATTTTGTTTATCTATTTATCTTTTCCTCATGGGAAAAATCGTTCCCAATAGTTTAATTTTGATTCCCGACACTAGTTTCCATCTCGGGGTGATCGGGAATGCCCATCGGGACTTGCCGCGAACCGGCTTGGGTGACTGGCTCTAGGTCGACCCGAGCTGGTTCGTGATAAAATGGTATCAGAGGAGCAGGTCGGCTCTTAGAGGACCATGATTTTCATAGCGCCCTTTGTTATTTGGGATGTCTGGTAGAAGGATATTTGGATTTTTCAGGACTCAGGAGGTAGGTTGCGGGTTGGTGCTTGATCACCACCGCCCGTGACGAGACCTGAGTTACCAGGGGTAGTCTGGGTTTTGAGTCTTTTGCCTTTGATTGTTATGGTTTGAGGGATGATAATGAAGGATAACTAGTTCAGGTTGTGTCCTCACATGGAGTGGTGACCCATGTGGAGTCCAAGTGTCCAGTTCAAGGTCCTTTTAGTGATATACCTTACTTGGGATATAGCCCACCACCATGTCGTCGAGTTAGGCATATGCACTAGTTCCTCGTTCTGGTGGTTTATTGTTTACTGTGTTTCGTTTTGATCTCGGTCGATGTGAGCGTGTGTTAAAAATGGAAGTGGTTTTAAAATGGAAAATTGTTTCTTTTAAAACTATTTTGAAATTGGTAAACTGAATTTTTAAAGTGGGAGTGTTTCGATTTGGAATGTTTTTTTGCTTGTTTGGATTTGATGAGGGAAAGAAGAGTTTGAACCTTGGTATTCCTTATGGAGGATCACATGTGCATCGATATGTGCAGAGAGTGTGTGGGAGCACTTTTCCACGAGCGATGTATCCGAGATTGCGTGAACGCACATGTGATAGTCCATAAGGGGCCACAGGCAAGTTTTAAAATTTAAAAGAAATGACAGTTTTTGGAAAAGAAATTTTTACCTATGTTTGTATATGTTTAGCTTATGAGTTTTTTTCCCTCAGATTAGGTTGTTTCTTTGAGTTTTATCTAGATTCCGATTTCAGTTGTGGTTTTCGTGTTGTTCTGAGTACGCCGCCCAGAAAGGTCGCTAAGGTTGCTAATGAGTAATGCCCAGTTTTCAGTTATTTTTTCATTTTTCATATCGATCAAAGTAATCAAAGTCTGTAAGGGGAAGTTGTGTGGTTGTGGAATTAGAGTAGGTCTTCAGGTTTTTGGGAACTCCCAGGGTTTTTAGGGTTCCCCATCTGGAAATGAGTGCATGCCAGAGGAACCTGTCGCCAAAACACCATCTCCATCGGTGCTGACTCCCAGTTTGTCTCACCATCCTCTTATGTACCACTAGTATGGCCAGTTCGGGCATTCTAATCCATTATCTTTCATTCCATTAAAAAAAACATGTCACTTTTGTGGTCGTTTGAATCATTGAGAAGAATAATAAGTTGGGGACTGGAGAATGAAAAAGTCTGACTGTGTGGTAGGGGATGCTTCAGCCATCAGATCCCCAACCACAGGTCTCAGGGTGAAGCTCGCACACAGTCAGAAGTTGCCGAGGGTGTGTATAACCTCACTTCGGATTATGTTTTCGGCTTTCTGAAGGGAAATATCCAAAGTTTTCTTCTTCTATTCTTGTCATTGTTGTTATCTCATCCTTGTTGTGGTCGCACGATGAGCTCATTCTACCGCAATCCAAGCAGCCTCATCTACTCTTAATGCAACTTCTAAATCATTCAGATTTCCTTGAAAGGTGTTGGGCCCGTGAATAAACGGGTCATTTTAATTTTGAGTTGGCCTCAATTGCGTTCATTAAAGGGATGTTTGGTTTTGTGAAATTAACGGGAGGTGTTTCGGGGTCCTTTATGAGTTCGGCCTAGGAATTCCCTAGTCTCTGAATGCGGTGAGGATTTTATTCGGTCGGTGTGTGAGGGGTGGGGTTAATTCCTTATCCTCGGGTTGTTGGGTCGTTTCGTAGCAAGATTTCTATTTAAGTCTCTAAGTGTCGTTCAGTCCTTGTGGATAAATTAACTGGGTTCGGTTTGGGAGTTCCCATGTTGGCCCCCTCGGGGGCGGTATGATCGGGTTTCAAGGTTTCCATATTAGTAAATTCTTGTGGTGGGGAGAACCCTCATGTGTTCTCCCCTCAACCTCAGGATTTAGTTTTCTCTTGGATTGGTCGGGTGTGACCTGTTGAGAGTAAGGTCATACCGGGAGTCACAGTTCTTCCTTGGTTTTGTCTTGGCATTGACTCGAGTTGTGTCAACTGTTGGCTTGGTGACTTTCTGGGGGCAGAAAGTGTTTGTGGTGGGGGGAATTGTCACACCTGCTTTTTTTAGTCAATTTATTTATTTTATTTCTCCTGGCGTTGGGAGATTTTTCCTAAGTGTGGGTGAGTCCCAGTTTAAAATTTTAATGTTGGGAAGAGTTTATGGTTTGGGATAGTGTGCAAACACTGTGCGTTTAAGACGCGTAGGCTGCTTGGGTACATGCAGACGCGCTGTCCTCTTAGGTACCATATGATGCACGAATACTGCACGGTCATCCAGTTTTAACATTATTAAATTTGTTGGTTGAGCAGATAAATAAATAAATATATATGTGTGTATATGTTTATATATGTTTCTGTTTTAACGTTATGTGTATATATATATATATATGTTTATATGTGTATATATTTTTATATGTTTATAGATATATATATGTTTATATATGTTTATATATAGGTATATATGTCTATATATGTATATATATATATGTGTGTGTGTGTGTGTTTATATTTTTAAATGGTTTATTATAAATGTTTTCGTTATAATAATTATTATTATTATTATTAACTAATTATTATTATTATTATTATTATTAAGATAAAAAAATGAAACCTAATCTACCCAGGCGCCCCCCCCCCCTCTCGAAATCGCGAACCAGACCCCCCCTGGCTCTCTGTGCGCGCACCGACGACCCGCCTCCCCCCCATCCGGCATCACCGCCTCACCGTCTGGTCACCTCCCTCGTCTGGCCACCTCTTCCCCTCACCGCTCTAGCCTCCTCCTGCTCCGGCCGACCTCGCCGCTCTGGCCGACCCCGCCTGCTCCGGCCGACCTCACCAGCTCCGACCGCTCCACCTTCAATTGGAAGGACTTCTCCCCCCTCTCTGGTATCCTTCTTGATGTTTTCTCTTTCATTTTTGTTGTTGTTTTCTTTGTGTTGTCCAAAACCTAATTGAGGGGTTTTTATTTGTGCGTGCTTCTTAAATTTTAGGGTCTGCGAAGTGTCTGGAAATTTCTTCTTTGCCTTCCATTGATGCACAGTCGTATTCACGCACCTCCGAGGTAGGCGAATTCGTATATTTTATTTCCGAATCACTTCGCTAATGTTTTCGCTCTATCTTTTAGTTTTAAAACTTGTTTCAAAACTTTTTTATGCACTTTATTATCTTTCTATTCTTAATTATTTTTTTATTTGGTTAAGAATATGTTCTGAGATGGTTCCTGGTTTATGTCAATATGTCTCTATGTTGATTTGCTTGTTTAAATGGTGAATATTATTTTTTCGATTTTTAAAATGTGATTTGCATCCCTATGTTATCCTTTTACATCTTTTGTGATGCTTTGGCATTGGTGGAATTGGTAAATTTGGTCCTTGTTGCGATTGTTTAATTATTTTTATGTTAAAGTAAATTGATGTGATTTTGGGGGTATTTCCCTTAATTTTGTTTTATAAAAATGGTGAAGATGAGATTTTAGTTTTATTTGTGAAGTTGGTGATTTCTATAGAATTGGTTTTTGAATCGTATCTTGATTACTTTATTTGGATTAAATTTATTTTAGGGATTTGTGGTATTTTGAGTCTCGGGGATTTATCGTAGGGAATTGTGGTTGGTTTCGAAGGTTCGCACGCATATTCCTATGTATGGATATGTATAGATATATATATATTTTGTGTGAGTGTTCCCTCATGACGTGGGGAACACGTGCATCGGTTTAAGGATATATATATATATATATATGGATGTGTGTGCATGCGATCGAGTTGCTGCTTGAGTTAGAATGCTTGGTGTGACTATTGTTAGAGGTAGGAATTTCCATCTTTTCACTCTTTCTGAAGCTTTCCAAAGGCACTTTCATGGGTTCATTTAGTTTATAAATTTTATTTTTACCCTTATAAACTAGATATCTTATTTATTTCAGTGTTTCATTAGCAGTTAAAAGTGTTTAAAATAGCTTTGAAATATTCCCTTAGTTATGTGTAAGTGTTTCTATGCCCTTGCTCCTAGTTTTAATCCATTTAATGTTGTGTTCTCTTAATTAAATATTAGATTATGTTTTGCACCTCTACTTTATTTATAGTTAACTTATGACTGTGTTTTCATGTTGAAAGGTTTCATCAAAAATGGATTTTTGGATGCTTCTTTGTTTTGGCACTGTTTTTATACCTTGCCACCTTAGTTGGAACTAACTGCCTATGTCTGCAAATTGTACTGTTAGACTTCTTAAGTGGTGCTTGCTAGTAGAAACATGTTATGGAACTTGTTTTTCCTGTGTTGTTTAGTCTTATGGAACTTAGTGTTTTTGTATTAATGATTTCGCATCTCATTAAATTGGTATTTTTCCCGAATCCTTGGTTTTCTAAGCGGTTCTTGTTTTCAAAATGATGTGGGCCTCTGTGTGTGGTTCTTTAAATTGGTTTGAAAAGAAATCCATGAGTATATGCCTGTTTGTCTTTTTTTAAATATGAAAGTGGTGTTTAGAGTCATTTTATAAGATCTTGTACAATGTTTTCATAAAGGCATTTGATTATGTAAAACGAGAGGCCTGATTTACAACTCCAAGTGTTTGATAAAGTGGATTTTGATAACCGAATGATGTGACATCCTGGTTGGCACTTTGAATATTTGACATGTATGCATATATATAAGTATAAGGGGCACTCCTATCTAGGGTAACCCTCTCTAGGTGAACGTATTGGAAGCATCCGTGTTTGGGGTAGGCAAGTGTGGTGAGATACGTCACGCGTGCGAGAGCCTTCCTACTTACACAGTATTATTATAACCACCATGGGTTCTTGGGAATCTTTTAGATGATCGAGTGATGGTTTCTGATCAACCCCGATTAGACGGGTTGGTACCCCCTGGATTTGTTGTTAGTCTAGGTGGGCTTTGCCACTGGATTGTTCAGTTAGGGTGGCCAGTTGGTCATAGACTTAGGAGCTTCACCATATGTCGGCAGGTGGTTCCGAAACCGAGTACGTCCAGGGGTCTTCTAGGGATGTTTAGGATCACCCATGGTTACTGATTATTTACATTTCTTGTTTTCTTTTCGGTGCATTGGTTTATTTTCAGGTGCACTTTTACTTGTTTCACTCTAGCCCAGCTTTGATATTTTTCTATTTTGGATTTCATTTATAAAATGGAAAATGATTTTGTAAATGATGTGTAGTGTGTGTTGGGTTTTTAAATGAGAATAACATGTTGCATATTTTAAAATGTGAAAACCCTACTTTCATATCTGTATTTCAAACTTGTGTTAGTGGACTGTTTTGGAAAAGAGAATTATTGGATTCAGTAGTTTATTCTTGGCATCCCTACTGAGAATCTCAGTGCTCACGCCTATTATATCTTTCCAGTTGCAGGTTTAGTTTCTCCTACAGGTTTCTGGTTCAGTTTCTCAATGTTGGAGAAGCATGGTTTCGAGTTGGGTGGTGAACTAGGGGTCACAAGGAGGTATGTGCAGTTTATGTTCTTTCTGCTGCTAGTTTCTTTTCGTTATCGTCAGTTTTTTTATCTTTTTATCTTTTTCTCACTGGCTAAATCATTCCCAACAGTTGAATTTTGATGCCCGACACTAGTTGCCATCCCGGGGGGATCGGGAACGCCCCTCGGGACTTAATGCGGACCGGCTCGGGTGACCGGCTCTAGGTCGACCCGGGCTGGTTCGTGACATTGAGAGGTTTTTTATTGGGAAAATAGACATCACAAGGCCATGATGCAACACTAATCGCCATAGTGAAAAACTTATAAAAATGGGTAGAAAACAACACAAGTTAAGGGAGCCTGTTATAGTGGGGGAAGATCAAAGCCTTGTTTGAAAAAAATAGTGACATTTATGCCATAGATCAAACATACTAAGAATGGGACCATGGGTAAACTAAAATCACTATGCCACTAAATGATTCCTCTAAGACAAATGGTATGTTTTAACCCTTATACATGTCACCTCTACACCCAAATAAATAGAACCCCCAAAATTTACCTCCCAGTTACTATGTCGGAGCTAGCCTCTCCACGTCATAGCTATTCCAAAATTAAAAGAACCAAAAAATCCTCCTCGATACCCTACTCTATAAACAATATATCCATGAAATTTCTACATACCTTCTATGGTATAGTACAAGCCTCTATGTTGCAGAAACCTTCTCAACTAAGGTTTTTTGATAAAAATATTCCCTTTATAATCTAAATTCCATGGAACCTGCTTCAGACACCTTCATCACTAGGATTCCCATAATGTAATAGGTCATAATTTTTTTAAACGTTCAATTCACCAATTTAAAAAAACTTAAATATTATAAATATGATTCTTAAATAATATTATTATTCTAAAGGTAGAACATTCCTAACCATATTCACACCTATATTATAGATTGATCTTATTTAGGTTGGTTTAACCACCTACATGAAAAAAGAGATAAAATTGAATCATGGGTAATTAGGGAAACGAAAATACTAGTGATATTATATAATAATAAGTAAATAATTATTTTTGTATTTTTCAGATTGGAAATAGTAATATAAAACATTTTACTAAGATATCATCCCTCGTTCACAAAAATTTCCAAAACAAGCTCATCACTGACTTCATAGTCATGAATCATTACTAAAACAACTATGAAATGAAATTATGACATGATGAATAGTTATGAAACATCTATTTTAGTACCTAAAATGATCTTATAATGATGAAATTTGAGTATTTGAAAAGTAACTGACACTTCTATTACAAAACATTTAAGCATTTACAATAACATCTGATTATAAAAACAAAATAAAAGTAAATAATATATTTTAAATAAATGAATATAAATGAAGTTTATAAAATTTTAAGGAATGAATTGGGTTTTTAAATAGTTCATTTTGATAGTTATTTTTCATATACAGGAAGTTAGATCATGTTTGGCTAAGTGGGACAGAAGGTAAGGGTGTTGAGTTCTAATTTATTTTCTTAGAGACTTATTTTATTTCATTATGATAATTTTATTTAAGTGGTTTTTATACTACCTATTAGATATATAATATTATTTATTAAATTTTATTCATGGAAATTTATGTTCAATTTATAGCTCTCTCTATAAAGGGGTTTTTATTGAAAAGTATTTATGATGTAATGGGTTTTTATTCTTAATTTTTTCTTCATTGAGATGGTGTGTATTTTCCACTTGTTTTTTTTTTGTATATATTTTACATTTATTTATTTTATCATAATTTTTCATGAAATATAAGGTGTTTAAAAATCTATATCATGTCCTACAATATATGGGATATTATTTTGAGATATAACAACGATGTGAGTGTTTTTATTTACTCAAATTCCCTTTATTTGAGTTATAATGTTTCATCTTGAGCTTCCTACTTAAATAAATTTTTTATCCACCATAATAAATGACATTGAAATTTGTCTTTATCTCTAGGGAAAACTAAATGTTTGGTTCAAATATTATTCCTCAATGAATTTCTTCCTCTTAAAACTATGACATGGTTAATAGTATTTCTTATCATTTCCAAGTAATATTTTTATCTTCCATATCCACAATTTCTATTCTTAACAATAATGTCAATTAGATTTGGAAACTAAATAATATTTGGTATTTGTTGATGTTCAAATTTATCTTTTCCTATATTTAGAATGGTTTTTTATTACCTATTTTTACAATACAGTATTTCTACAAATATAAATGAAAATATTAAAATGGTTTTCCACCCTTTCATAATTAAATGTATTAACTTCAACTCCAAATTCATTTTGGTAAAATTTATGTCTATTAAAATATTTAATATTGGAAATTCATTTTAAAAGAAATGGTTTTAGAAATGATTTCGTTCAACTATTAAAAACTGACATCTGAATTTGATCTGTAATGTCTTCTTTTATTAATATGTTAATTGTTTTCTCTAAAAACTCTTTTTAGATTTTAGTATCATATTCCTATATATTTTTATAGCATTTCGTCCCACAAAAATAATTTTTTAGGAATAAATTTTTAAAATTTATTATTAAATACCCATTTAAGGTGATTGAATTTTGTGTATGATCCATTTATATACTTTTGGTCAATTTTATTAATACCATATAGAAATGTTGTGAATCCCAATTGTTCATTACATTTTTTCTTAAAATGGAATAAGTGTCTCAATGTTATAATAGAAAAAAATATGTATTTATGATTATTATTATGAATCATAAAGTCCTCATATCTCACTCCAATGAATTGGTTAAATTTTTAAACAACATAAGATAAAGATGTAGTGTGTGAACATGATGCAGATTATCTATGTTCAGAAGATTGGGCATGAAAACGATGATTATTAGCTATATTCACAATATTTATCATGAATGTGGTGAATATTAGATATTTTCCCATGATTGAGAATAAAATTAATGTGGATTAGATCCATTCAAAATATTATCAATAAAAATGATGTTTATTAGCTACATTCAAAAAATTGTGTTTGAACTCAATACAGTTGGATATAATCACAATGTTATGATTTCATATTATTTTGTGTATTGCATGATTATATTTTAAATACATATTTTATATTCCATGGATATTTTTTATTATCTAACACTGAATTATCATGGTATATATTTATTTTTTATATTACATGTCCTTCTTTCATGTCTTATAGAAACTCTTATTTTTCAATGTTTTTTAATGAGATATTTCTCCTTTGATTGTGTTTTATCATATTATTATATTATAACCCTTGATGGCATGTTGATTATATTTCTGTTATAGAAAATTTTATATCACCCCTTTCTTATATGTTTATATTCCCTTGGATATGATGACAAACATATTTTTTGTGAACTCCAGAAGGGACTCTAATATGATTCAACTATGGAGAAAAATTCACAAGTATCATAAAATAAGTTTCTTAGGAAGAAGGTACTAAAAGATATTAAAACATTCATTCTTGGTATTATGTGTTTACTGTTTGATGTAATTTTTTTCTTAGGGAAATAATGTAAAATAAAAATATTTTTGTCTTGGGTTATCTCAACTTATATTAAAGCCAATTTTTACTGACAATGTTTTTAACACTCGACCTGGGAGTGTGGGTCTGGGGAACCTCATCTAGTATTATAGTAGGGTTTAATTATTTTTTAGGATTTTTTTAGTTATTTTTTTGGATTTAAGAATAGAGAATATTACTAAGAACCCTAAGGAAAAGTTAAATTATAGGGTAATATCTATAAATTTTAGTAATTATTTGTGTATGTGGTTTTCTTATGAATTACATCTATGTTTAGACATTGGAATGAGGATGAGGATATGAAACATATTCACATATGGGTAGTCACCTTGAAAATGGATAGTTGTGTATTAAATCAGTCGTATCTTGGTCAATAATGAGTGGGATTAATATTACACCCCTAGATAGACACTCCTAGGGAATATACTTTCGTTAATTTCTATTTTCATTACGAACTATTATGAAGGATTTAAATATACTATAATTAAAGGATGATTTAGGTTAGAAAACCTAACAGGAAGATGAAGATGGTAAAATTTAGATAAAACCAAATGAGTGATAGGTTGATTTAATTATGTCTTAGTTGAAATGAATGTATCATTGTTTTTAATAAATGATTTATTAGAGAAGATGCCTTATTATTGAGTCTTATTTAGAGAAATTATTCCAATTTTATTTGATAGTATAATTAACATTATAGATTTATTATTTTGTTGGAAAAATTATCCTAAAAATTAATAAGTTGATGTTAGGCCTCTATAAACTAACAATACTTACATATATAGGTTTATTTGGAATAAATGGTTGTGAATATTAATATATACCTATTATGAGTGAAATGATATGTTACATAGTACTCACAAAGATAGATATATTTATATCAATTTAGAAGTCATATATTGAGTCATGAATATGTTCTAGACACTTTTATTTATTATTTTTATTAAATTACAATTAAAATTTTAGGGATGCAACATAATGGGGGGTAGTGTAACACCCTTTTATTTAGGAATATATTTTTTCTCTAAATTAATAATATCTTCGATAAATTACACCACACATAACAAATAAAATAAAATGAGTCATGAAATATTAAATGAATATTTTTAAGATAATGAAATAATAATACAACAATAGTTAAATTAAAGGATTTTTATCAATTAAAAATGCGTACAAAATAGGATGTATAAAACATTCAGTTTGAAATGGTAATTTTTTAATAAAATAATTTTTTATCTATATTTTTTCCTTTTCATTTAAAATATTTTTTTAAAAAAATTTAAAAAATTAATTTTATAAAATTTACCTCATTTTTGAATTCTGAATATAACTATTATCTTAGGATGAATTGTTGATATTCTTCTAAAAAAATTTATTTTTTGCTGAATAGTTAAATAATTAAGTTTTTGATAAAAACAACACTTTTATGAAATTATCCTAATAAAATAATGTATTCAAATTTTTTGAATCATTTTTTATATAAAATAAATAAATTATTTAAAAATACTAAATTTAATTTAGTAAACCCATGTTCAACATTTTTGAAAAATAATTAATATTTTACCCTAAAAACTATTTTTATCAATTTATATTAAAAACATTTATTCATAACTTATATAAAATAAATATAATAAATATATTTCATATTTTATATCAATAATTTAAAATTATTTAATTGGTTAAATTTCAATTTTATGAATAAAATTATGTTTAATAAGAGTAATATTAATGACTATGATAATGGTGAAAGGGTTATTATAAAAGAAATGTTTTATTAATATTTCTCAATATTTATTGAATAAATTAGAAATATTTATTTTAAATAATTAATCTAATTTTATTTTTAATTATATATAAAAATATATTATATCTAATTTAATCTATATTTTATTTTATATAATAGTAAGAACACTTAATGTCGAAAAAAAGACTTCTCTACAAAATATTTTTCCTTATACTAGGAATTTAAATATAAAAGTTATATTTATATTATTTAGAACATAGAATCAGATAATATAGAGCTTAGATTTAGGTATATAACACCAAAATTCTATAAGATGGGTAACCTTATGTATTTCATAAAATAGAAATTACAAGGGTAAAAACTAGTTTTCAAGGTAAAAAAGAAAATTGGTAAAATGTAAAAACATAGTGGTATAATACTTGAAAAATATTTGGTTTTTTTGAAAATTAATGGTAAAGGATTTAAAAACCAAATATCACCCTAAAATACAGTATTTCCTACTTTTTGAGAAACTAGTATTTGAATAATTTCATGCCATCATTTAGAAATTAATGATTATTTACATAAATGTTATTTTCTTCACTTATAAAAGGATATCACTTCCACTAAATTTTTTGAGGCATTCAAAATACATATCTCAACCCAAAATCATCCAAAGTCTCTCCTAAAATATCTCCCAAGGTCCTAGAAGAATTAGTATTTCCAAAATACCATGATAAGGATATTAAATTTGTTTTCTAAGGGAGATCATCTAAAGGGATGTGTAATATTCTCAACCAAGTTATATTAATTATTTTCTTCTTCTACCCCCTAAAACCTACTCTATACAACAAATTATGATAACATAATTATTTATAATATTCTAAAATTTTATTACACTAATTGAATATTATAACAGCCCATACCTAATCATTCAATAAATATATAACTTAAAGATAATATTTTAATACAACACATTCCCAAGACCTTTTAGGTATATAGTTTTAGATAATTATAAAAAAACTAATAATATTATATATTTTACAACAATTTTACATTTTATCACTATAAAAAACTACATAATTCATACAATGTATTTAATATCTCCCAAGATTATTCTCATATGATACCCTTCTTGACACATCTAACAAATTACTTTGCTTCATAACCCAAGGGAACACAAACTTATTAAAAGGGAAAGGTCATATGCCCATAAGTATAAACATTATCTATAACAACCAAATATCATAAGTGATAATAAGATAATAATTTTTGGTATAAAAAATATACATAATAAATATATTTCAAAAAAATCGTATATCATATATCATGACATATGATCTAGCATAAGATAAGACATGAATCAAAAGTGTGTAGAAAAATGAGTGAACAAATATGAATAACTAAACATGAGACATGTAATATATAAAAGAAAGCTTCAAATTAATAAAGATAATATTTCTTGTTATTTTGGACCTAGATACCCTTCACATCTTCACAAAAAATAACGTGAGTATCTTTAACCACTATCACACTCACACTTTTTGAACATAGCTTCTCACAGACCTGTTGATATAACATTTCTATATCATAATATATAATCCTTTACCCATTTTATTCTAGGCAGATATTTGTCCCATGCATATCATAAAATATAAATGTGTATTCCCCTTGAAAAAAAATCGTTATATTATAAAATAACCCTTAGAGATAATGTGGGATTCATGATATTTCCAAATCATCAATTAAAGAACCCATGGAATGAGAATGGATTTCTTTACATTTTTCAAATGAAATTAAATAAGGGAATAATTAAAAGTTACATAAATAATCATGATAAACCAATGTAATATAAATGGGAAACCATTGAAATTCAGAGACTTTATAGATAAATACCCAGAAAAAAAGATAATAAATTGTGTTTACACCATATAGGTAATGGGTATATGGTTATGTAAATAATTTCATGGATAAATTGATATATACTTAACTAGGTTAACACCCTTCAATCAAAGGAATAATTACTAGAGTATTAATATAGGAAATTATTTGTATGAACAATCATTCCCATACAAATTTGGAGATTAGAGAAAAAAGGAACTATAGAATCATTTCATTGAATAAAATAAACATTACATAAGATATTAAAATAAATAATACAGATAATATCCTTTGAGTAAAATCCTCTATTAGTCATAAGATATTTCAAAGGAATTAGACATAGATGAAAAATTCTTTTTGGGTTTATTGGGGAAATAAATTTTGGAAATATAATATAGATAATATTTGAAAATAATTTTAAAAGAAAGATTTTATAAAACATGAAAATAAAAAATTTCATTTTAAAATCCTTAGAACAGGGAGAGGAAATTTCAATGAAAAATAAAAATAAAGTGAAAAAATTCATTCAAAGAGAAATACCTAAATTGTGTTTTTTAATTAAAAATGACTAATATATAAAAATTTAAATATAAATTTTATTTTAAAACATTTTTTATGAAATTTAATATGGATGAATATGAATTTTTGAAAAAATTAATAAAGAATAATTTTAAATCATTTTAAAACATTAAATTAAAATAAAAACATTTTTGAGCCCGCGGGGGCTGGGTGAGTTGGTTCGAGGCAGTGGCATCCCGTCGTTGAGGTTCCGGGTTCGAGTCCTCGCAAAGGCAACGTGCACCATACGCTAGTGATCCTCTCATCCACTCGACTCCATGGGAACAGTCCCAAGCCCAAGGTTGGCCACCTTGGGCCTAGCTGGGGATGTACGACAGGGGGTAGGGTAAGGCCGCCTCAATACCCTCTAAACTGACAACACGTCTGGTGGGGTGGTAAGGGCTTGGGTGGGGTGAGGGGCAGGTCGCGGGGTCAAGTCCCTCGGCTTGCGATTTACTGTAATTTTCTTCTTTGTGTCGTGTGCCTCTTTCGCGGTTGTACCCAATTTTCTAAAAAAAACATTTTTGAAAACTTACTATGTGTAAAATTTTAAAAGTAATTTAAAAAATATTACTAAAACCCACATCGAACAAAGAATAATAAAACATTATTTATAAAATGGGTGAAGGGAAATATGAATTTAAGCTGAGATAAAACATATTTGGGTTACATTATATAATTATAATTCTAATAGATAAATCATGTATTTGGAATTAAAATATCTATTCAAAAATGTTGGAGATCGTTTTTATCAGCGAATTGTTTTAAAAGAAAATATAAAACACCAAAGAAAAAATTTTTATTGAAAAAAATTAATTTCCTAGAAAGGAAGAAAATATAAAATATAGTAATGGAAATTGTAGGATAAAAGAGAAATGTTATTTCAAATACAAGAGGATAATTTTTGAATCATGGAAAAAGAAACATTCATTGAAGAAAATATAAAAAATTATGTAATATTTAAATAAAACCCTTGAAGGATAATGGTATTAAAATTAAACATAAATTTCCAAAAATAGAATAGTAATAATGATATAATATATCATATAGGTCTTATAAAAAACAAATAAATGAGTGTATTATTACAATGAAAAATAATTCTTAAATAAAATAATTTAATATGAAAACCTGTTATGACTTGAGTAATTATGAACCAAAAATTATTTCAATCATAAAAATCATATGGTTCTTTAAATATCAGAGATTAAATCATGGATTATAAAAATAAATAAATTATTAGGTAGTATATAAACCATATTAATATAAAATTGGTTTATAACATTAAAACACGTGTCAATGATGAGAATTTGGGATAAAAAACTTTACAGTGTTTCCTCGATTAGTTGATGGAACTCTAACTATAACACCCCAAAGTTTTCTAAAAATAAATTGAAATGCATGAAATTTTTTGAAGTAGATATTTGTAACTAGCCTTTAAACATAATTTTATTGCTTCTATATTTTGAATTTTGAAAAACAGTCATCTATAGTTCTGTTTAGTAAGTTATTGGAAGTCTAATGGAACCAACTTGTTTTTTTGGTGAATAGTAACATAACCTTATGAATAGTAATATGGAAATTAATATGAATGTAATTAATATTAAATTTTATTATTATTTTATTTTCTTAAGGCTTGAAGATAAGAATATTTTGGTTAATTTTTCAATGTGATATAAAAGCAGTTATAGTTTTAAAATTGTTAATTTTTGAATTAAGTATGATTTTATTTAAAAATTAAATTTATGATATTTAGAAAATTATTTTCAAAAAATGGGCCTCATTTTTTAATTCTACATTTCGATAAATGGTTAGGGTTAATTTTGGGGATTTTTCTGAAATAGTTGATTTTTCAGTGAATAGTAAAAAATACAGTTTTGAGTTTCAGTGTGTTAATGACATCATTAATGATGTAATAATGATTTAATAAATCTGGTAGACTTATGTACAGTTAAATAAGATGTGATTTGTCCCAAGTGGCTAATACCACGGGCAAATACCATGGTAAAGCCTATTGTTTTGCAAATACCACTAATGAGGTGTCCCTTCAAAATTATTAAAATAATCCCTCACTTTTGTTATATATACCAACTAATTCCTTCATTAAATTCATTCCCAATTCTTCCTCAATGAAGATATGGCCTACTTACCTCCTTAGTAGTCCTCCCATGGTTTCCTCAATCCCCCAAGGTCCTAACCTTCAGGTTCTAGGAGTTACTCTACCAGGTAAGAAAATTCTCAATTTCTTTCTATTTCCATTCAAATTCTCTTTTTATGAGGTATAACATTCAAGTTTCCATAACATGTTCTTATTTAATTATTATTCTTGATCTATTTGGCATTATGATTCATTTCTGGATGGTTGAACCCTATCCCCTCTCTTTTTAATATTTTCTAAAACCATGATGCATAGCCGTTAGGCTGTCGAATTTTTGTAAGGGATTTTTCAATTATTCTTTTCTTTTGAGTTCCTTTATTTCCTTCTTATTTCCTCATATCCTCTTACCCAAGAGGCATGGAATCTCCAAAAATCATGTATATTCTGGATGTTATCATGTTCATGTAAAATTCATCATCATTCTTCTTATCCTCTCCCACTTATTCAAGGAATAAAAACATTGTCTGTGATGTGTCGAATTACCGACATTGGTTATAATATATGTGTTATTTCTCATCCGTGGTTTTGAAATTATTTTTTTACTCATGTATTTAATTTATAATACAAAATGAGGTTGTTATTATCAAAGAACCACTAAATTTATCTAAACGAACATCATTAATGTTTTAACTTATGAATCATCCTCATATCAAACATCAAAATAATAAATGGTATAAATTATGGTACTAGAAATATGTAAATACCTTTCCATTACAATTCTTTAGTTTTACTTCCAATCGAAAAGAACAATCCATCATGAACCGATCATGAAAATCATGTAAAGAACTCACCCAAAATAGTGAAAGGAACAAAATACTAACAATTAAAGGGTGAAATAAAGTAATGAAATGATCATATAAGGTATTATAAAGATGGATATGATTCTGTAATATATTAATAAAACTCTTATAACTATTATACATTAGGTTTAAATGAGTTAGAAGTAAGAAAAACCCGAGGTAATGGGATTCTTAACCTAATTTCTATCCTTTGGGTTAACCTTATTCTTCATTATTTATGTGGTATTTAAATTGATTGTGTGATGACTTCTGATTATACAATATTGAATTATGTGTATTTATAGATAATATAAATATTCAATCCACTCTATTAAGTCTCACTTCAATTATATGATATTTATAAGGGACTTTTCTTTTAAAATCCTCTTGTAAAATTATATTTTACAAAATTCAAAAGCAATTTTTTTATGTAATTATTCATAATGTATGATTATGTTATGGTTCTTGGTCATTGTTTATGATGATGTTTGAGACCTATATTTCCCTCCAATGAATTGGGTATGTGTATGTTGGAGGTCGGCCATATGGTTACTCCAAGTGTAACTGCGATGGTTACACAAATTGTAAGGTACCTGTGAGGGTTAAAAATTATAAGGTAGACGAGAGGGTTATAAGATCATGTAAGTATTGCCCCAAGATACCTTTATGATTAGGTTTATGTTCTCATGTTTTTTTGGATCTTGGGTAAATATCATGTTTCATAAAGTAAGTATATATGGGTGACAAGCATGTCTTTTGAAAATGTTTTCATATGTTACAAGTATTTATGGACTAATGTGCTTTTTCCTTCTTTTACATCCCTTGCTAAGCTTTTTGTGCTCATCCCAAGTTTTTTTAAATTATTTTAACAAGTAATAAGGATGTGTAAGACAAAGAATGAAACCAAGTTAAATGTTTGAAGAATTCTCAACGAAATAATGTTTTAATCTTTAATGTTTTATATTTTGGAAAAAATGGAAACTGATTTTATGTCATTCCCTCTATAACAATGTATAAGGTTATGAATGTATTATATCTCAATTATCTAAATATCTAAACTTTAAAAGATCCTCAATGTAAAAGGAAGTGATTTCTTGTATAAAATCAATATTATGTAATATAATAAGCTTGGGTCCTTATATTAACATCCTTTAAAATAGTAATAGTTAACCTAATAAACTATTTCAGAACCTAATAATAAATGTTAACTTTTTATAATCCTTTTTATATAATTTTAATGATTATTATATTAATAATCTATAATATATTATTACTTCCGGGTGTTAATAACTTTAACTGTATTGTGTTTTTTATAATTTTTATATTATTTCCAATAGTTTTATACAAATTTATTCATTATATTTATTTTAAATGTTCCTATTTAATTCCATAAGTGTTTTGGATATGTATTATGAAACTGAATTGATGATAGTTTATTTTGGTAGTTTTTTAAATGATTGAAGATGAAATAATAAATATGTGTTATGTACCTTATATAAATTTACCATAACCATATGAAAATGATTATTATATTATTAAAATATAATAATATCATTATTTTTACCCATATTGATCCATTATAATATTTTGAATCATCCTTCATTTGGATGGTTAAATTGAACCAAATATGAAAACACTTTAACTATATTTATGAGTATTGTTAAAGTGGTGTTTATTTTGAAATAATATCATTATAATAAAATAATAATGATAATATTTTTATTTTTTAGGATGGTGAACCATATATGAATATTGTTATATAATATATGATAATATATTAGAAAAATGAAAAAAATCATCATGGAGGAGGGAGTTCTCCAATACGCATGTTTAGTTTCCAATATGATTGAGAGGTGGTGACAGGGGATATTTAGTAGATAATTTAGAATAATAATAATTTGATATATATCATATTTATTCATCATACCACCATTAATACAAGAAATGACAAGCTATAATAAAAACAAACAACGTCGCTTCGTCGATGCAGTAGTTTGCACAACACACTAATGATGTTATACTATTTTTTGAAGTGTATGGAAATGAATAACTTATGGTTTGACCATTAATATAGAAAAATATCAATAAAATAATTATATTTATATTATAATTTTATTATGGTGATAATATATATGAATGATTAATAATAATATGAAAAACATAAGAATGAGATAATAATTACATCAGAGACGTGATTGTTTTCCTTAGGTATCCCCTAAACATTAATGTGCTTAGGAAAACTATGAGTTAATGTGGGACTATGTTTATGGGATATAGTTATATGTATAATAAATGTTTTTAATTATATGGTGTAATTAAATGTATAATTTTGAGTTTTAAAGGGTGTAAGTGATCCCATTTTATAAGAGAAGAAAAGAAACTTTTGGAAACACTCTATAAATTTTAATAATCCCGTGGATATATTAAACGGTAAATGGCTATAAATTTCTGAAATAATTTTTTTCATGTTTATTTTAGACATTAATGACTCAAAATATTATTTCCACCCATTTTTCAAACATTTTATAATTTTTTTACCATTATTTTCTACATTTTAATCTTTTACATTTAAACAAGGTAACTAGTTTTTAACTAAGTGATTTTATGATTTTCTAAAAACATAACATAACCCATATAACCAAATTTAATTGTGATGATAAAAAATTTAAACTCTATTTAATCCAATTAAATTTATAAATATTATAATATAAATTTTTAAATTAAAATATATAGTTTTTAGAAAAACTGTTTTAGTTGAAAAATGACATTTTAAACATTATATATTATTAATATTATTTATTCTTGATTACCCATTAAATTTATGATAATAAATTTATTTATATATTTATATATCATATTATTTTAATTTTTTAAGTTATATAAATTTAATTTATTGGATATAAATTCCTTAACATTAATAATACAGTAATTTTAAAACAATTGTTTCTCCATTATCATGGTAATTAGAATTAATCCTAATAATTTAAATTTTATAACTAAAAATTAAAATATCCATGTTGAGTAATATGAAAATTATTATTTAAATATAATAATCATTTTATCTAATGAAAATTCTATTTTTATGGAAATAAATCTTAATTTTAGTGTGTGTAACGCGTAAAAACCTGTTTTTAAGAAAAGTGTATATCTAAGCATCAATTTGAGGTATAATAAACAATTAACAATGATATTTACTTTAATAAAATTAAAAAATTTATTATTTTTCAAATAGTAGTTATATTTCATTAAAATAAACCCAAAATAAAATTTATTCATTTATAAATTTAATTTATGAAATATATGAAAAAATGATTTTCATAAAACATTACTACATTTTCTAAAATTAGTATAATGGGTTTTATAAAACATAAATCGTACTTTTAAATTATTTGTTTTTTTATATAAATAAATATTATTTATATAAAAAGGGTTTAAAAAATCCAATTCATATAAAAGTTAGAGTATTATAAAAATCTATATTTTTTAAAAATTGACCTAAAAATTGATTTTTTTTTTAAATCTCAAAAATACATCCTAATCTAATCATACTATAAGGAATTAAAAATTATTTTTTACATTAAAATTTTTTAATTCTAAAATTTTTAATTGTATATTTTTAAAATAAAATATATAATATATAGAAAAGGGATTTTATTTCAAATAACATTTTCTATATTAACTCATAATAATTATTTTACATTTGAATGGAATTAACTATTAATGGTTTAAAATCATAGAGTTTATTATAATATATCCTGATTTATTCTTATATTTTTTGGTTTTTTGTATTCGATGTCATGTGTGACACATGTTATATAATATTGTATGTATTTCAATGGATCAAAAATCCAAGGTTGTTATTTTCTTCCATAGTTAAATAAATTGTGTCTTAAAAATTTTATTTTTTTCCACAAATTGACATAGGTGAGGGTATTATTTACATACTCGTTATTCAATATATAACATCAAATGTGGAATGTACCTTGAAATCTTATGGTGTATCAATATACATGTATCTCATCGAACAATGTTGATTCTTTATATAATAGTAATATATTTTTTAGAGTATACATTTCTCAAAACCATTTGAATCTCATAGGCATTAAACCATAGGGAAGTCACATATTCCTCAATAATTAATTATTATAGTCAACCACTAACTTATAAAATCACACACTTGTCAATATAATCCAAAAAATGACTTAAACACCACCCAAAATATCATTAATTAGTTATAAATACCATTATTACCAATACTATTAAACATACATTTTCAAAATTAACATAGTATTTATTACTTCATCCTTAATCATTAATTAATGATAAGAGTCATTCATACTAGAATCACATGTTATTCAATAGTTATAAAAAAAATAAAACATTGAAATTAAATCATTTCTCAATGTTATCTATATTGTCTAATAGATGATTTCAAACAATTAATTCAAAACTATCAAATAGCGATCCCTATATATATCATGTAATCCTTAATAAATTTCATAATATACCAAAAAATCATCAATATATATCAATTCACTAATTAAAATATCTAAGATCATATAAATTTAATTTATATTAGGATATCAACCTCGATACCTTAGTTAAGACTATAAAATTCACTTTTCCATCATAATATTAAAATAATAAGTTTCGTGTATAAAACTATTCTCCCTTATTTTGCTATATCATGTAATGGGGTTTTTGAAAACATACATTTCTTAGTTTATCTTCAATATCCTCTTTTAATTAAATACAAAAAAATATGATTATGAAAATATCTAAAAGAATCTGATACTATGAATATGAAACCTCATTCCTAATATGTCTTCTATAATGACACCTTAATTTCCAACTATGATACTTTCATTTCAACTATTTCATACTTGGTAAATCCAATAACTATTTTGGTTCTGCCTTGATTACATTAAGTTGTTTTTTTTTCATTATTATTAACATGACCCTTAATGCAATTGGAAAATAAATCCATCATAAAGGATTGTGAATAGAATGTGATTGACCATAGAATATTCCCCAGGTGTTTCAAAATAGGTGTGTAGTTAGGCCACATTTTCATACACTAGGTAATGATTATGTTAATTCCCATTAAAATCTTTTTAGGGTTATTACCCCTAGATACAACCATTCCAGAACTAGAATATATTTGTAGTATATAGATATATATTTTATTTCCATGAAATCTAAAAAATCATTACTTTAACTATGATGTTATGAACCTAGTTCATTAAATAATATCCGAGCTCGGTTGGCCACATGGCCTCAATCATGCCTCCCTATATGCTAGAGGATGCCAACTAGCAGCGAGGGTATACAATGATGTTGTGGGGAGACTATACCCTCATGAATAGAGTATGAAACAATGGTATAATCATAATAATCAATAGTGAAATCATATAAAATAATTGAGTAGCAGAAGAATATACATCCATCATATATATTACCAAATAATCTCATCAAGTTGTTCCATATACAAAAGATGATCCTAACACACTATACAAAATTCAGGTAATACATGGAAATAGGTACCTAATATAATACATGAATCACAATTAAAAAAATACCAAAAAGGATATATTTTGAGATAGCATCACGATCCAAAGCCTGATTTTCTTACTCCCTTCCTCAAATGAAATAATCAATAAATTATCAGAAAGTGGGCGCATAACCCTATCCCTGCCTACATTCATGAAGTTTGTCCAGGTACCCAATGTCACCCCGAACTGGGTATTGGATAACACTTAGTGGGACACTGCCAACAATGCCTATACCAAGCCTAGTATATGAGAATAAGCTAAAATAATGCACATATATAAAAAGACTACAATTGATAACAATGGAATAAATACTTTCTACTCTATCAATACTCATTTTGATCAAGAAAACAAATCATAAAGGATATATGTAAAGTTTAGAAAGAAAAATCAATAGCCCATTCCATGTAATAATGTATTAGGCATACTTGGGACCGGGTATACATAGTGGAAATGTTCAAGGAAACCAAATAAGCTAAGTAAATCAGTAAAACAGGATCAAAGGAGAGGAAATATATAAGGCATCCTAAAGGTTCATCAATTCCATGGAATAGAAATGTCCAAGGAATACTGTTAGATTTATTTAATAGAATCCAAGGATTATAAATGTTTAAGGCATCCTAATGGGTCATTGGATCTGAGGAGAAGAAATTTACAAGGCATACTAGCATGTAAAGAAACATGTTAAATTGGATCATTAGAGTAAAAATGTATAAGGAATCCAAGTACTCTAGATAGATCGAAGGAGTAAAAATGTCCAAGAAATTTAAATAATCCTTATAAACAGGATCCATGGAGTTCAAATGTTTGAATCATCCAAACAAATCATTATATTAAACGATAATAAATGTTTAATGAATCCTATTAGGTAATCAGTTCCATACCGTGAACCCTCTATTATTAGCATAACTAAAATGTTCCTTTGATAAAAAAATGACAAGGTGATATAAGGTACATAAAACCTTTAGTAGTTTTTTAATTATCCTATTCAATAATAAATTATATAAGGCGATTTAAATGCACCATAGGTGTGGCATAATCATGATAAAAAGGAAAAATTTACCTCATGTGCAGTGCAGGTTGAGTTAAACTACCTCCAACCTTATTTAAGAGTTCAAAATCATGTCATAGAAATGAATTTATCATTTAACTAAAGGATCAATTAATTTAGGAAGAATATACTAGATAGTTTAACTTGCATCATAATGAAGAAAAAAAATCTATAAATAGCTATATTTTTTGGGAAAAGTTATAGACCACCTATATTATGCTTGTAAAGGAGTACTCATCCAGTGTCATCCTTTGATTTTTCCATGAATTCAAGAAAATTTAAGAACAAAAAACTTACCAGTGTCTATCCGAAGAGTTGACCATCTCTCGAATCAGTGGTTGGATGATGAACCAACACTGAATCTGAGAATATGCTTGAGGAAGATATCCTTCAAAAACCTCCTCATAGGTAAACTAGGTTTCTAAAATATTCCCCTCATAGAGAAAATCATCCCCAAATTTCCATTCAAGGGTGTTCAAGCATTGTCTCGGAATAACTATGGATATTGGGCATATACCTCAGTATTTTGATCCCTAGTTTTGTCTTGAACATGGTCGTGCTTCCAAAGATCCCATATGAGAGGAGTTGAACAACATCATAGAACCATTATTACATGATAAGTAATAAGGATAATAATATACTCAAAAGATGAATTTACATCCAATTAATCCTCATAGTGTTGAAGATTATGTGATGGATCAGAATGATATCATCAGAGCTAAGAAACATGGAAGACATTGTGCATAGACTGATACATCTGAGGAAACTGAAACTGATAGGTTATCAGCCTAACTATCTTCATAATCTATATGAGAGTAATATAACAAGGTGATAGATTCCCCAATTTCTAAATTTTTTTATTCCCTAGTATAGAAAAAACTCACAAGAAAACTCAAATCACCACTTTGAACTCTAGTGGTGGATGGTGATAATTTGTGCATTATTTATATATAGACTGAGGTGTATACATCCATTTCCTAATAAGCTAAACCTACTCTGAATTATTCTAAATGAAATGAGGACCCATTAGAACTACCTCTCCTTAATCTAACCAACATATGGGTGAATGACACAGCTTACCATATTGTACGTATTAAAGAGCCATCTGCATGGTCTATTGGAAGTTTTTTTTCTAAGATAACATGATGAGAGGAAAGTGTTTGTACTAAGAACATATGAAATCAAGGGTGTATGATTGAATCATTTCCTTAAAAATATTTATCATACACTCAGACTGTCCATTGGTCTGTTGGTGTTAGTTTGTACTCAGTAGTACCTAAGAATACAATGCCCTCTGCAACCCCTCACGAAACCATGATGTAAATCAGGCATATTTATCTGATATGATAGAATTTTGAATCCTATGAAGATGCATGATATCATGAATATAGAGCTTTTTGAGGTCATCCATTGAAATATTTCACCTAATAGGAAAAAAATGGGCAACCTTTTTTCAACCAATCTATGATCACTCATACTGTGTCACTACCCCAAGGCGATCTAGGAGGTCTTGTATTGAAATATATAGTGAATTCATCCTATTTTAGTTGAGAAATAGGTAATTTATATAAGATTACCACTGTTTTATGGTGTTCCATTATCACCTTCTTATAAGTGGAACCCCACTTAACAAACTCAACTATCTATCTTTTCATACCTGACCACCAGTATTGACTGTGAAAGCCATGATACATCTTCATAAAATCGAGATACATATCCCATATAGAGGAATGAAAATATCACATAAACACCTCCATATATCTTATAGGAACCCCAAAATTCTCATTCATGAACAAGATCCCATCATCATCAGTGATACAACTAGGAGTCAGGTCCTCACCTTCCATGCTCTCCCGTAAAACCAAGCCCTCAGAAGTTAATTATTGTCTTATCCTAAATATCTATAGAAGAGTGAATACCACTAATAACGATGTCAGTTAAGAATATATGTGATATTCATAAACCTCTATATACATCATAGAAAAATTATCCCTAAGATCCCACTTACTACTGGCCTCCTGAACAGCAGGTGTTATAGTCCTCCTGCTCAAAGAATCAACAAATGCATTTCCCTTCCAGAGTGTATAGTGAAGCTCAATGTTGTAGGGTTGAAGGTATTACATCCACCTTAATTTCATAATATTAAATTCATGTTATGTAAATATATACTTTAGTATTTTCTTATCCTTGTACACCACAAAACACTCTCCTAGTAAATAATTCCTCTAATATAGTGATGCATTTAAAGCAATGAACAACTCATGATCACATGTCGGATAGTTCCTCTCAATTGGCCTCAAAAAATGAGACCTAAATGACATGGATCATTATTTCAACATTATAACGTTCCTAGATTGATACATGATTATTTACAATACAATGTATAGATTCTACCCAGATCTAATATAATCGTGATTAGTGCTAAAGTCAGTCTCCATTTCATCTCCTGAAGGGCTTTTTCACAAGAATATATCTATATAAACTTCACACGCTTTTTAGTAAAGAACATAACTAGTGTTTCTATTTGTGATAAGTATTTTATTAATCACCAATAATAACCAACTATCCCTGATAAACATTGTAAGTCAAGGTAATTCTCAGGATTCTCCTAGGAAACTACAGTTATCACATTCTCTAGTTCAACTCATACTATTGTCTTTGAGGTAATATGATCTAGGAATTAAATATTATCCATCCAAAAGTGTAACTTTGTGAGATTCGAATATAAATTACTATCTATCAGTGTATCCTATATTATCCCAAGATGTTTTCATGGTTATATAGAGTGTGATAATTCCCACAAGATATCATCCAAAAATATCACCACAAACGAATCCAAATATGGATGGAAAAATCGGTTCCTTGGTTCCGTGAATATTTGAGGCATGTTCGTGAGGCCGAATATCTTGAACAAATAATCATATAGATCATAACTTATTAATAGATCTAAATGAGGTATTGATGAAGTTCAAACACGTACCTGATGATAACTTGATTTTAGATCAATATTTGAGAACACCCAACATCCTTAGATCTTTCCAAAGAGATGATCTATTTGATGAAAATGATACTAGTTCTTAACTATAAACTGGATCAAATTATGGTAATACACACATAAAAAATAGTTTCCATATATCTTTTGGGAAAAATTGATGGGAAAACCCCACAAAGAAGTATTGGTTTATATAACCCCCTTTTCTTCCAAATCCTCTATCTATATATTGATCTCTCGAAAACTAGTAGTACAATTATATAATTAGTAAGGGATATTGGTATAACTATTGGAAATATATTGATATAAAACACTACCTATATATTAGAATGTAGTCCTAATAATTCATCTGTGAAAATATTCTTGAAACGATCAAACATTGGATGGAAGTATTCCTTACCCATTCCCTGATCTTCCAATTATAATATTTCAATCAAGCTTGTCAATCCATGCATCCCATGATTAATGGGACCATATTGAATATAATGGAAATCCCATTAACCCTTTTAAATAAAAATCATACCCTATAGTGATGTGAAATTCACCATTTAATGATAGAAGTAAATGTAAGAATGATAGAAAACCAATGAGTACATCCTGATAATTATTTCAAACCTTAACATCTTGAGGATAAAGTTGTTCCATATGAAGTGACAACCGACTATCTTAATGGAGAACTCTTTGTACTATTATACACTCTCCTATTGAATTCCCAAAAGAGTATCATGTGTCATCACCCTATAGAAAAACAGAACATTAAGACCTAGGATTTATATAAAAGGAAAATATTTGAAGAAATGTGAAGAACCTGTATCGAAAAGAGTAGATACAAACATATATACTACTAGATCAATACCTCTCACTACAAAGTTCTAACACTCTAAACCTAAGATACCAACTATAATGAATATATCTGGAATAAACCATGACATAGAGATATATCTTGACTACCCTGATCATGTCTGATCTACTGTCACTGAAAATTTTGTGTATGGCTACCCAGGCCACGACCACCACCTCGGCCTGATTGGATGGTCACACTCCAAGTCCCTTTCTAATGAGAAGATAGTAATACCACTCTTGAATGTTGAGTCAGATTAGACCCTCTATAAATGGATACTGAAGGAATGGTCCTATGAAACCGTTGTATATGGCCCATTTTGTTGAAATCTCGACACTTGACTGGGTTTCTATCACCCTAGATCATCATTTTCCCCTTCCTTCCACACTAATGATAGATAATAGAACTAATATCACTAATACATTAGCTATTATTACCCTCATGAGATATGTAAATCTATCTCTTCTATCCACATGACATAGGACCACTTGGTCAAGAAGCTAATATACCCTACTCTGCTCCCCCATCTTCCCTAATGTTCCAATTTTCAATCAAATTATAATTTACTATTTATGATAAGTTAGTAATCTAAAAAAATTTCAAAAGTTATTGGATTCCATACTTGAGAACATCATCAAATCACCTAGATTTCTATAACTCATCACCTAATAGAATATGTAAAAAACACTAGAGCTCTGTAAAATGAGCCATATAATCCATAAATAAAAAGTCCCCCTACTCCATGTGTATAAACTATAAAACTTTATCTCCCTTATTATGTTGGGATATAAATAATCATATATGGATGTATAAAAATTCCTCCAATAAATATCGTAATTATGATTCATTTGATTAATCATGTCTCACCATTTCATGGAATAATCCTGAAGCATATATGTAGCAAAATTCACTCTCCTCTAAATAGGTGTATCAAGATGCTTGATAATCAATAGTATTGACTCTAACCATGACTCTGTAGTCTGAGGTCCACTATAACCCAAAAATTTGGGTAGCTACTACTAAAACACACACATCAACTCTTCCATAGTTGAGGCAGATCACGATGCTCACTAAACGGTTTTCATGAAATGTAGGACCTGTCTTAAAACTAAGCCTCAAAAACCATATTAGGTATAAAAGATAGTGCCACAAGAGACACTACTAGAGGATCCACTGGTGGCACAATTCCCACCACCTCTAGATTATTGTAGTCGCCACTCTCTTGGAACACAATTGGAGGCCGTGACAGCGGTATGTCTCTATATATACCAAACACACACCTCATTCAATGTTTAGTAACAATATGATCATAGATATATAATCAATATTGGAAAAATACTTTATATTCATGAGTCACACCCCTCTGAAAACTCCTAATTCTAGGACAAGTTGACATAAAAGTCGTAAGAAAATAAAGAGTTACTACCCACTTCTCACTATTGAGGTTAGTTCATGGTCCAGTTTTATATTATATGCCAAGGTTTCTGGTATACAGAGTGTTAATTTCCATGTTATAGGGGAAAATTACCTTTAAATTTCAATTGACATCCCATTTAATGACAACCTTTCATTTTATAATTCAATTTCATTTAATGTTCATTCTCGTTTATATAGACATTCTCTAAAAAGGTTGGGCCATATGGTTCACCTCTTCTAATCTATAAGGGAACATACACTTTATAAATTGAAGTGAGACATCCATTTAGTGCGAACCAAATATATATCATGTCTATGAATGAAATGTTAGAAAAATTTAATGGATGTAGATATAAAGGAACCACAACATGTTGCATGAAATGCACAAAGTAATATAAATGTTGCATTGCATAATGAAAGGCCTATAAATATGGAAGTCCCTTAATGATGAATGATCTAATAATTACTTACTAAACCAGGCAAAGGGTATAAATATTTCATCATAAGAAACATCAAACATAATTTTCATCTTCCAATGGTGAAATCCAAGTAAATATAATAAGCACAATCCATAAAAACTTGTCACATCCTAGTAAATTTAGCTTTATATTGCATGTGGGTTTGTTAATTCTAAGCATAGTTCACTAAAAAATTTATAAACATTACTAATCTCTCATCTAATATTCCCAAATGATATGAAAAATTAAAATAAACTCCTATGAGACAATTGTATAACATCCCATACCTGGTTAACTCAATAGTATCCAAATTCGGTTGGCCACATAGACTCAACCTTGCCTCATTGTACTCCAATGGATGTTGAATAGAAGTGGGGGTCAATGGTGGAATAGTGGGGTAAATATAACCTCGAGATCATATTTTAGCATATTTATTTAATCATATCAATAATTACCCAAAGAATATGAAATAACTGAGAAGCTAAAAAATAAACATCCATCATATAAATAAAAAAGTAATCTCATCCAGCAGTGTCATATACAAATGATTATCATGTAATGATAAAAAAATATGCAATACATGGAAATAATAATAAAATATGACACATATATAAAAACTAAAAAAATACCAAAAATAAACTATTTTTAGATAGTATCATGATCCAATACCCAGTTATGTGATCCCCTGGTCATATGGAATGATCAATAAAGCATAAAAAAGCAGGTGCTTGCCTCTGTCCCTACCTATAACCATGGACTATATCCATGTACCTAACAATTTACTAAACATTGTATGATATTAAACTTAGTAGGTCACCCCCAATGGTGTATATAACAAGTCCAGTCCATTTATATAAGTTGAATCAGGGTCTATATATAACAAGAGTATAAGTGATAACAATTGTTGTAATACTGACGATTATATCAAGATTCACTATGATCAATAAGATAAATTATATGGGATATATAAAAATCATAAAAAGAAACATCAATAGCCTATACAATGTAATTATATATTATGACTACATGGTCCAGGGTGTAAGGAGTAGAAATGTATAAGGAAACCGAATAAGCTAAGTAAATCAAGAAGACAAGATCGAAGGAGTAGAAATTTCCAATGAATTCTAAAGGGTAATTATACTCAAGGTGTCGAAATGTCCCAGGAATTCTATAAATCTAATTTAATATGATCCAAGGAGTTGAAATGTACCAGGAATCCTAATTGAACATCAAATCCAATGAGTAAAACTATACAAGGCATCCTAGCATGTCACGCAACTTTTTAAATAGGATCCTTAGTGTAGAAATTTCCAAGGAATCCAAGTATGGATGATAGATAGGATCCAAAGAGTATAAAATTACAAGGCATCCAAATTATCCCTATAACTAGGATATAAGGAGTAGAAATGTATGATGCATCCTAATAAGTTATCAGATCAAAGGAGTAGTAATTTCAAAGGAATCCTATTGGGTCTTCAGTTCCATACCATGAACCCTCCGATATCAACACAACCTAAAAATACATTTCATATACAAATGTCAAGGTTCCACAACATACTTACAACCATTAACAGTAATATTAATTACCATTTTCAATTATCAATTATACCAGGAGATCTTAATGCACCCTAGTGGTGGCATAATCTGTATAAAAAAGGTAATACCCATCCCATTGGCAGTCCAAGTTGAGGTCAACTACATAAAAACTTATATAAAACTTTCATAAAATGTATTGGAATTAATTTATCATATAACTAAAGGTTAAATTAATTTAGGAAGAATCTATTGAAAAGTTCATCATGTGGAACAATTGAAATAAGATATAGACATCAATACTTTAAGGGAAAACTATAGACAACCTACCTTATTCCCATAGAGGGGTACTCATCAAGTATCAACTTCTAATTCTTATTGGATTAGAAGAAAAAAAAATAATGGATGCATACTTGATGGATATTCAATGAGAAGATCAACTCTTAAATTAGATTTTGTATAATAATCAGACACCAAGGCATAGCTTAGGCTTAAAGGAGAGCTCCTCCGAAGAACCTCCTCGTAGGAAAACTAGGTTCTTACATTACAAATACTTCGATATGTTATCCTATACATAGACATATCCATTATAATTATGTCATGTAATTTCAATAATGTTATATTATCTTAATTTACAAAAAATATGCAATATTACCTAAACAAAACAAAAGTCTTATCTATGAATTTGAAGTTAGGTTAAACCTTAACTTATCAACCATGGATGAAATTTCAAACTCATAAACATTCCTCAATCGATAACATTATATCCTATGAAGTTATCAAAACCCTCCTCTAATACCAACTATGATAGTCCAAACCAAAAAAAATATTAATTACCTTTATTAAGGAAAATATTTCAATGCAATATATTCTTATGACCTTTTAGGTTATGTTTTTAGATGATTAGGAAAAAATAATTACTAATAAAAAATATTTCATTTCCAACCATTGGATATTTTTTTATTATAAAAAACCACTTAATCCATAAAAATTATATTATATATACAAAGAATTTCTTCTCATAAAATACCCTTCTTGTCACATCATACATATTTAATTTCTTCATAAATCATGGGAACAAAAACATAAGAAATTGGTGAGATTTGAGGTTTAGTAAGAGTAAATATAAGCGATAATAATCGAATATCAAATGTGATCATAAAATGATCATATGGGTATAATCAATAAAAATAATAAATATATAACCAATAAATAATAGAAAATATATCTAGTTATATGACTTTTCATAACACAAAAAAATGAATATACAGAGTGTTGAAACATGATTCAATAAACACAACTCATCAAACATGATCCATGGAATATAGGAAAGAATATAGAATAATAATAAAGATATGATTTCATATATTTTTAATCATGGCTACAAACCAACATTTATATATTAAGTATTTCAGGTTACCACTAAAATTAGACACATACACACATGTCATACCCACATGCTAGAAAGATAGGTCATTGCCACCAAGGGGTAACTCATCCATCAAACTACATTTATTTTTATTATATATTTCAAAATAAACCTATTATACAGAGGTCTAATGACCCCTACTACATGGCCTAAAGACCCTCCTTATTCAATAAGACCTAAAACCCCATTCTACACATGACTAATAGTACCCACCATGGTCATCTCCTATAACCAATTTCATCAAATATCATCACCACTAATAAGATATGTATTTCTCACTCGATCCTTACCAGATACTTACTCACTCACTACCAGACTCCATCATCCTATATTGCCTCCATTAGATGGAATATCTGACCTAGCCACTTTTGGGAGGCCACCACCCTTAGACCTACTTCTTACACCCATGTCAAAGATTGTAGCCCTGTGACAAATTCCCACACCATCACAACATGTTTCCTATAGTATCCAATGTTTTTATAAAGAATTCATTGTTTTATAGCATAATCGTTATGAAACACTATGAATAAAAAATCACAAAATATTATTATTAAAATATGAATCTTATAACCAAGATATTGAATTAGTGAATATTAATATCAGTAAAAACAATATAAAAAATATATAATGGTACTAATAAATACAAATATATTCATTAATTATAAATAAATGACCACTCAATTTTTAAGAAAATCATTTTATTCGTAAAAAATATGTCTTCTTCAAAAATGGGTTTTTATTGCTTTTTGTGACTGAGAAATATATTAATTTTGGGAAATTTTAGATTTTGAATTTTATAAAAAATTTATCAATTTTGAAGTAAAAATATTGAAATTATATTTGATTTAATTATTGGGAATTTTATGAAAATATTGATTTTTTAATAAATAGTTAAAAATATTAATTATTATTGAAAACTGTGTTTTCATTAAAAGTTTATACAAATTCAAATTCTATTTTAAATAGGTTTTAAAATTTTATTAGTAGCATTTTATTAAACTTAATTAAATTATAGTACATAGAATAAATTTTATACTTTAATTTTATATGAAAACATTTGTATACTTAAAAAGGTTGTTTTTCTAAAAAAACTGAATTTTTTTCATATTTTGTGAGATTAATTTTAAATATAACTCTACCAATGATGTGAATTAAATCATGAAAAATGGATTCCATATTTATAATCCATATTTCCAAATTTAATAAATATATCCCTTTTATTTTTATTAATTTTGAATAGAAATTTTACTTAATATTTATCACCTAAGTAAGGGTAAATTAGGGAATTAAGGTTAAAAAATATGATAAGGACCAAAAAATGATCCTAACACTTTATTTAATTTTATTGGATTATTATATCTCATCGATAATCATCAATTGTTTGAATATATGACCTTTAGTTCCATTTGGAATTGATTTTGATCTTTATAATATTTTATGTAAAGGAAAGTCAATAATATTATTATCTTTTTTATATTATTTAAATCTTTAACATAGGGATATAAATAAGGTATGATGAGAACCCATATATTTATTACACATTAATTCCAGATTTATTCAATAAATATATTCTTAATAAAACCCTATAAGATTGTGAGGCATAGTTTCTTTAAGTAATTAGGTATATAGCATTGTAACTTGAAATGAGAATACATATTTATAAATTAAAACTTCATAACTTGAACTTAAATTAACATGATCTTCTAAAACTGCATGTGATTCCTGGGGATGTACATATGATTTGGGGGAGATATAAATTCCATTAATGGGTTAATAAATGAATAACATGATGAATGTAATACATGTGAGTCAATAAACATATTAAGATGATATAAAGGGATGAGAATCATAATCTTGAAAAAGGAGTCATGATATAATACAATAACTTCAAGGAAACATAGGAATGTTGAAACAACATAAAATATGACATAATAAACAAAAAATAAGGATAAAATCCCCAAAAAAACATAGCATGCATTGGATAACCTACTTTTCACCATATAAGGTTTCTCATGTGATAGAAACATTACCCAATTTATTGGTGGGATTTATAATTATGGGTCCACCTATCACTTTCATATCATGTACATGCATAAGTGTGCCACATAGATCATACAAAAAAAGGATATATTTCATAGTTTTTGATAAATTGATTATGAAGTGTGGGTTAAAAACATAGATATACCAAATCAATATATTATTGGTATATATATGTTAATAACTTTAATTATAAATGGGGATGGGTATTCAATACACAAATATTTGTCATGGAAAATCACAGGATAATTTTTTTGCATAACATGGGTAAAAAAAGATTCATATAAGGGTTTAATGAGAATTAAAGGGGCCTCTAATCCTATGAACTTTATGATAACATTAATAGGGATGTGTAAAGACATTTTCTAACATTAACAATTATAAAAAAAAGGAATAATATATAAAAGGAGAATTAATAAAGAGCAGAAGGAGAGGATCCCTTACTTTGATATAGTAATTGATTAGGTGAAGGTTATAATGAGAGAGGATAAATGATCCATCATTACTAAATTTTTTTTATATTAATGGTTTTTTTATAAATATGTGATGATAGAATATATTGATGTTTAAAAGGATAAATAAAATGAAGGGGCTTGAATTGAAAAATAAGATAGATATGCCCAATACCTTGAGAGGGAGCTTATAAAAGATTGGGAGGAAATTATTAAGAGATTGGGGACACCATAGGATGGATCTAGAGGTAGAAGGTTAGATTAATTTTGATTTAAAATGGTTATAAGTGAAGATGAATGGGAGGTTGGATGGATTTATATAGTAAAAGAGGGGGAATTCTTTATTAAGTTCTAAACATGGGTTTTAGACTCTCTATGGTAATGTAATCCAAACCACAAATCATTACAAGGATTATTCCCATGGTTTCTATACAAATAGTATTGGATTTTATTATTTTATAATTCCATAAACCATACTCATTAAAATAATACCCCTGGTGATGTGGAAGTGATTCGAGTTTATAAATAATTTATTTGAAAATTGTAATATATAATATAGGTTTTAGATGATTCATTAGGATTTATAAAATTTATAACATGACATAAAAAATTAATTTAAAATGAAAATATAATTTTAGTTATGTTCGCTCTTTATAGTATTTATTTCCTCACTTTTAGGCTTTTATGATGTCGTAATACAAACCGTATATTTTTACTGTATTTAATTTTGACATAAAATTTTTTTATCTCTAAAAATTATATAAAATTACCCATTGGATAATTTTTACACTATTATTTTAAAATTAATTTTTATTTTATCTATTTTTTTCTAGAAATTATATAATTCACACTTTTAAATCAAAATCACCATTTATTGAAATATGAGTTTTCTTTGATAATAATAGTTTTCTAACACTTATAAAAATTAAATTATACTTCATAAAATTGAATTATCATTTATATTTAATAAATAATATTTAATAATAATATTTATTTGAAATATAATTTATTTAAAAAAAATCATAAAAAGTGTGCCTTGATTGAAACTATATATTTCCCAAAAATAAAATATATGTTTCATTGCATAAAAATATATTTTTTGTCAAACTTATTATTTAATCATTATAAATTAATAATAAGAATGAAAAATATAATTATTATTTTATTAAAAATTAAAAATAGAAAAAATAATACAGTTATGGTCTACAAACATTACCCTTTATTACCCCAGAGAAAACCTTAATGGTAAGGTGTGCGATGTTATTATTTTCTTGGGGTTGATTGCCATACTTGGTTTGGGCCATGATCTCAAAGAGTTTAAACTTCTCCTAAAAATGGTTTTTCTCTTTCATTAGTTTTTGAATCTCAACTTGGTATTTTTATAGGCTAAATCCTATTGATACTATCTCACATTATAATATCATATAAATAGGCTCCATATGTTATGATCTTACTTTTTGAGGCTATCAATCCTTCCATCTGTGTCAGTTAGACTTTATCTCAACCCTTAATATAAAAATATTAATTGTCACTATGAAAAATTTATATTATCAATGGTTATGATTATTAATAGCCTTTTAAATAAAAAATATTATACAAATATCCAAAAAAATCAATTTTGTTTACGGTTTTTCTATAACTAAATTACTTAATGAGTCATTTATTCATTGAAAAAGGGTGTTTCATTCATAAAATTTTGGGTTATTATGAGTATGTTTGGTTATATATATTAATTTGAAAGATAATTTATCTATTTTTATCTTGGTAATTTATTTTAATATTTTAGTCAAGAAATAATTACCTTAAATGCTTATGCAATTATTATAAAGTATTTATTCGTTTAATAAAAAAAATGATTTTAAAAATATAAAAAAACAATATAATTTGGAAAAAAAATTGTTCCATAATTTTTTAGCTAAGACTAAATTTTTAGGAAATTTTGGATGGATTAGGTTCTAATTCCATTTTTCATAGGGATTTTAAATTCAAATTTATTGAATATTTCAAAAATTGAAATCAACGATATTTTAGAATAAATAATATATTATTAAACAATTTAAAATTTGTAGAAATCTTATATTACTCTATGTTATTGGGATATGGTTGAAAGTATCAACCTTGGTCTAATTTTGAAACATTTTTTCTTCTATATAAATTATTTTATCCCATAAAGAGTAAGAAATTTTTTTATCACTATATTAGTCAAAATTGATAATGCAAAATTAAAAAAAATATGAAGAAATTCCAAATTATATGACACTATATTGTTAGCACTATATGACACTATATTAGTCACTATATTGTTATCACTATATGATATTATTTTGACTAATACTCATCCTATATACAAATTATATGATTTTTTAGCCTTTTCCCAAGAAAATTAATTTATATCAATTTAATATTTTAAGAAATTCCATGAGTTCCCCTCTCCTCTCTTATAAAACGGCACCTCCTATCCTTTTTTTATTTACATGTAAAAAGAATTTTATTTCATCCAATTACTACCACAATAAATTTTTAAAATCCCTACCTACATTTTACAGGATTTATTTTGGGAATAATACCATCCTTAGTTGTCTTAGGGTTTAAAGAAAAAGAGGTTGTCTGAAGAAGAGGTATTGATTTTAACTAAGCTTTTTAGTTTTATTTATTATTATGTATCATTAATTTATTTTAATAAATTATTAAATAATAAAAAAATTATCTTACATATAATGGGATATTATTATGTTATTCTAATAACCTTTAGTTATCTCCTTATCCATCTAATGGGAAACTAAACCATTATTTGTGTGTACGATAGACTACCACCTCACGAACCAATGTAATTTGTTTTCCATAAATACCCCTAACTGATGTTTATAATGATAGATTTAATGTTTATATATAATATTCATGATGTATTTATAATTTTTAAAATAAAATATATCACGAATTTTCTTACCATCAAATTCATGGAAAAATGATAATGTCGTTCGTGCATAAGTGTGGAATACCACCTTCACAAAGTGATGTGATTCGTTTTTCATCATCCCATCACATGAATGATATTTATATGTTTGTATAAATATATAATTTATAATTTATGATAAAATAATGAATATGTTAATATAAAATAATAATTACCTTATTTCCATAATGATCATTGAAAAATAGAAACGTTACTCAGACATATGTACGACCTACTGTCTCCATGATTGTAACGTAGTTTATTTTTCATGACTATAATTAATGGTTGGTTTTAAAAATATAATTCATGTATAAAAATTATGATTATTTGATTTTTATTATTCTTTAGGTAATGTAATAATAAACATGTTGACCACATTCAACACATCGAAGCTATTTTGAAAATTATAGACCGACCGTCCTTAGAATACCTGATGTGGAGTTAACTGAATATGAAATTAAATATGTCATTTAAATAAATAATAGAAGTTTATAAAGTATAATTTAATAAGGTTATACTTTTTTCATATGTAATAAAATATTTTACAAGATTATATTATACATGATTTAATGGAAAATTAATTAATGTCTGGACTCAAGGTAAGAAATTTCATCTCAGTTTCCTGTCATCAAAGTTTATTTTATTATTATTCAAATAATTTATTTTATATAGTGCATATAATACCCATTTTAAATGTTATTTCAGGAATAATTAACACTTCATCGTATTTTTTTTAATTTTAATTTCTTCATCAAAGGTGATTTCACATGAATGTTACCAAGTCGTAAAAGGATTCTTAGCTCAATTTCCTTTAATCTGGTTATAGTTATTCTTCATTGTATTTATTATTCCATGATTAAATGTGAATTTATATTGAATTTTATTTATTTTTTATTTAAACATTTGTATTTAAATATTTTTCACAAAATTTATCCATTTATTAATTCTCAATTCAATGATATAAATTTTATAAGGGTTTTATTTGCTGTAATCACATTTTATTGAGACATGTTTCATTTTGTACACCTTCATTTACTTGAATTGTGTTCTTCTATACTCATGAATTAATTTTGACAAATAAATTCAATTAATTCATTATATTTAGAAATCCATATCACATTCTAACATTCAATGAATTTTTATCTAAATGTTACCAAAGTAGTATAGGTTTTTTGTTACAATGTCCTTTATTTTTCAAGATTATTTATGTCAAATATTCCTTCAAAAAAATCATCTACACTTATTTTATTAAACCAGATTTCTTTTCCACTCCTTTAGTTTTGAATATTAATTACAAGTTTGGTTTCCATTTTCATTCTTATTGATGAATGAAATAATAAGAATTTTTTTCCTAAGTGATACTAATATTCTTATCTTCTTTTATATCATGAATTGTTATCTTCCATATCAATGTTTCCTAAAATGTATTAAAAAATTTTCCTTTTCTAAAAATAAATTTTTTATTAAATCTATTTTACATGATATTTTACCATCATTTAAAAGGTTTTTAAAGGTAATTTCTTAACATTTTCCAAATGGGCCACTTCTTACTCCCTTTACAATTTTTTTGAAAATAATTTTTATTTTTAACATTTGAAACATGAAAATATTATCCCATAATAATGAGAATTATTTTCATTGAATAATACATTATAATTATCCATGTTTATTTTTTAAAAATGTTTTTTCAAAATATTTTGTGATTTTTTACATTTTTAAACTGGTTTTTAAGTGAAATGTGTATTTTCGACAAGAATGTTTTTATTGGTCTTTTAATGTTATTTCCATTCATCAATATCAAAAACCATTAATATTATATACATTCCACTGGGGACATGTTACAATGATACCATACATTTTCTTTCTATGGATGGATTATGATATTAACATGGAACACATTTATTTTACATGGTTTTATCCAACAATAGAAGAACAATGATTGTTATTATATCAAAATCTGAAAGATTCTTAATGTTTTATTCATTAATGGTACTCAGAAATTATTAATGATGATGGGTGATCCTGATATAGATTATATGAATGGTTTATACCCATAAATATCATGATGAAAAGTTGATACTGTTATAGCTTATAATATGGTTTTAGACTATTATACCTCACGATTAACAGGTGAGCTTGGTGCATCTTATATGAAGGGTAAGACCAATTATAGGAATCCAATGCATTGTTTAATGTTCATTGTCTTTATAGGAAATAAGTAGGGAGTTTACCAGTGCATCTTATCATATATATTATACTAGTATCTAGTTATTTATGACATAGTTAATGAATATAATTTTCTAAGATACCAATACATTTTATTTATTCAGTCGATGGATTTATAACAATTCCTTTGATAATTATTTAAATCTGATAACTTATAATTATTGATTTCAATAAATATTTCTTTTATTAAACCTATTTTACTTATTTCATGATTGATGATCTATGTATTTATGGGTATGAATTCTATTATGTTTATTAATAGTGATTATGTCATCATACCCTTATGATCATATTATGATCACTGATGACATTTGATTAACAATGATTATGTTTACACTTACTATGATATAGATCTTGTACTTTTTATGATTATTTTCCCTAGATTTTTAAGAAATTATTAAATAATTTTATTCTTAGAAGGTTACTATATGTGAAAATCATATTTGTAGATGATTTATTTCTTTATAAACCAGTTATTATTTATCCATGTTGTTATATAATATTTTTTCATAATTATCTAAAACTCTAAACCTAAAAGGTCTTTGGGTATGTAAGTGATCTAATATTTATTTTTGATATTATATTTTATTGATAGAATAAATTGGGTCAAATTCATCAGTATCAATTTGATAAATGTATAGTTCATGTTTTTAGTACCATATCCTAGACTTCAGGTCTCAGGTTATTATAATTGTTATAAATGTAGGGTTTAGAAAACGTTGAAGATTATGATGTTTTCATAAGAGGTTATCTTAAGTATTATGGATACCATAATGGGTCTATAATATTATGGTTTATCATAAATTTAAAGTTTTATAAACCACCTTTGAGGTTTTAAGTGATGGAATTTTAAGGCGACTAGTGATATTTTTGGAAATGTTTATTTGGTTGTGGTGTATGTAACCCTTAGGTTAAACTTGAAGTATTATTTTGAAATAATGATATAATAATTTTTGGGATATAAGTTCAATGGTATGATATAACATTTGAGGTTAGAAATTTCATTAATGTAATTATTTGTGATATAAGATTATTTTTTTCGAAGTGATTTGAATATCTTCAAGATTATGGGATGAGGAAACATACATTTTGATAGGATATGTTAAGAATAATTGTTATTATTTGGAGATAAATGTTAAATTTATCTTGGAAAAATGCGATAAAATAATCCTAATTTCTTGGGTTTCAATTTATTATGGAATATTATTATTTCTGGAATAATCTATATTAAAAATTTAGTGTTTTTATATAATTTTTTCATATAAGATAATATTTCTTCAAATTATAGTTTAATCAGTTTGGGAATTATATTAAATTTTTTCTAATAATTTTTTTTGGTAATGTCTAATGATAGGAGGAATATATTGTTATACTTTTTGAGGAATATGTGACCTATTATAACTTGATTGTAGTGCTTTAAGAATGAAAAATTCATCATGAATACTCATAATTTGGAGAAAAAAGATGATATTTTGGTGAAAATTGATTAAAGGATGAAATTATTCTTTTTTAGAAGTTGGGGGATGAATCTTGGTTCATCTAATAATTTATTATTTCCATATATTTCTATGTTTTTTCTTCTATCATTCATGAAGTCCCATAGTGATTCCCATGACCCATTTTCTTATCATTGAGAAATGGGTATAAATCAACCAGATTTATATTTCGATCAAAATACTATATCTTTTATGTGAAATCCCAGGTTTTTTCCACTTCATATTCCTTATCCATATCCCATAGGTACAATGTTTCAAAATCAATAGAGAACCATATTATATATAAATTAATATTTTTACATTCTTATTTCTTTCTTGAGTACCTACCCAAGAAAAAAACTAATAGGATCACATAGACAGGTTGGTGGGAGATTATCTATGCAGTTATGCATCATTATTAAAATTAGAATCCATTTTTTGAAAGATCTTAGATGTCATTATTTGGTGGGTCTCTGAGACCCTTTCAAGGAGATATGTTGTGTTGAAGTTAACTCTATAGAATCAGATCAATTTTTAAAGATTGTGGTTGCAACATAGGATAGTTATATAGGAATGAAAGTTTTTTTCTATGTTTTACATGTTATAGTAATATTATTTTATATTAGTATTTATGATTGATTTAGGCTTGATAATTCCTTTATTCCATGATTGGGGTACTAAATTTTTTATCTCAATGGACTGGATTGAGGAGAATAGTGGTTCTAGTGTGTTGTGATAAAATAAATTATGTTTACCACTTTTATTAAAAAATAATATTGTTGGACTCTCATCCTGATCTGAATAATATAGTTAGACTCTCAGGTCAATATGAATAATGAATCATGCATTGTTCTATGCCTATGAAGGTCTATTTTTCATGTTGGGGAAGAAGATAGCTAATTATGATTTTATTCCATTTATATATTTCACTTCCCATTAATTTTCTTCTATTTTGAATCCAATTATGTGTTATTTAGATGACCTTTTTTATTCACGTTCTCTCTTTTATAATGGATGTACTATTAACCCTTTTTACAATGTGTGATTTAAGAAAAATTATTTTTAAAATTTCAAATCTCTTTTTTAGTACGAGCATGTTAAAATTGTGGGGTTTCAATTTTTTAAAGGGGTGGAGGGGATACAATATCTTGAGTTTTTTAAAAAACATTCTGTTCGATAGAGTACAAAATATGGAACCCCGGTCTTAAAAGAACCTATGAATATTATTTATTAATTATGAACACAACAAACTATCTATCATGGACCATCCCAAAGGGGCCCATGTTGTGACTACCCCAATCCTGCCTCCGATAGGCCAGGGGCTGGCAACTAGCACCGAGTAAGAATATCCAACAAATGAGAGGCATTTTCCTATGTACCTGTACAAATGCACCCATCTCCAAGCCCAAAATTCTGAAATGTAGAAATACTAAGTAAATAATACATGAATACACTATGATACCAAACAAAGAGTATGAAAATAGGAAAACTGGAAAGTAAACAGAGCTAGAATACAATCCCACTAAAATGAGAGTCTGCCAAATTGAATGTAAAAGTTATTTAAACTCATCTGCAAAAAACCCTACCTGAAGGGTAGGTGTAGAAAAATTTTCTAAAGCCATAAAATCACACCTTTTCTGGCTAATCACTCTAAGAACCACATGGTCATGGCCCACCTATAACTTCATCAAAGTTTCTATTATCTGCACAAGACATAACACATATGGGAAATTCCTTTTCAGGGGTAATTAAAACAATACTCACCAAGACACCGTGAAACCACACAGTAATACCACTAAGTAATAAATGAAGTCTACCACAAAGAAATACATGAAGTATACCACAAAAAATACATTATGTATACCAAAAAATATATGAAGTATACTATAAATAAATACATAAAGTATACCAAAAATAAATACATGAATTATACAACAAAGAAATATATAAAGTACAGTCATCTCACATAGGTATAATTCTAAATCTTATTGAGAAGGATTTTTAGTTGAAGTCAATCGATCTCCCAGTTTCCATAAAACATGGAGTGTCGATGACACACAGAGCGTTGATTGTACATAGAGAATATATGTAACATGTGGCATGAATGGAAAATGAAGAATCAATGGATCATGGAGCTTCAATGGCCCATGGAGCATCAATGAGTCAAGAAGCCCCCAAGTCACGTAGTCACAAAGTCACAACCATCCGCACGATTCCGCTCATAGCACGCTTGTTTTCGGAGAACTAACTATTCATGCCATTAGGTTCTAAAAAAAATCCAAAAAAAACTCACCTATAGTTTATCATAAGGTCCATTTCATTGCAAGGATCTGAACACTGCAAAAGTCTCAGAAAATAGACACACAATTTGAATGTTACGGGTTTTTTTGAAAAAAGTCTGAACCGGATCCAACCCAACCTGGTATGGCTGACCCGACCCAGCCCAGTCTGGTCTAGTACGGCCTAAACCATCCTTCCCCACAAATCTCATCCCATTGGTATGACTAGAACCAAACCATTGGGCTGACTATACTTGGCCCTTTTTGCCACAAGAGTAGCCCAAACACCCATTTCTGGCCCGCACAATGTGCTGATTTACTTCCCCAGACGCGGCCCACCTTGGCTGCACCCCCCAGTCCATGAAATAAACCAAGACCACATGCCCCCCATGTCACCCAGTCAATGAGGTGTCATGTTAGGTTTCACATGGCTGACCCTCCTCCACTTCATACCCCGTATCTTACCACCACGGGTTCCTCTGACGCGGCTTCGAGCAACCTCCCAACTCACCGTTGTGGCCTCCTTCCACAACACCCAGTCATCACCCATTGATTCTTCCATTTTGGGATCCATGTGGTCTGTCCGCGCCACTTGGATAGTTCATAATCCCCCACCTACTCCCACGGTCATTGCTACAACCCCATGTCATCCTTCATAGTACCCACATACATCCGCCGCCACGTTCCACTAGGCGCCGCCACGCACCGCCGCCAGCAACATTGGCTCTGCAAGTTTCCACCATTGATTTGGTGCTCTGTTTTTCAAAATACAGCCACATATGTGATATTTGGTACTCAACCTTCCTTGATTTGGGCTTCAATCCATCCTACTTGAACTCCAGGGGACTAATCATGTTCATAGATTCCTAAAAAAGTGTGTTGTGACGATGAAGTCCCAAAGATAAAAAATTCCAACAATGGGGATAATATGAACGCATAAAACACCCGAAGAATAAATATAAGCCTTATTCATGTCATCCTTGATCCATTCATGTTAGGAGGTTTAACAATGAACAAGAATAGATAATCAAAAAAATTTATCTCTCTTTTTAAACCACAGAACAATTTATCCTTCTCGGAAGAATGGATGAATCGAGAATAAACCTATTTGTGGGATGGTGAACATTCTTCATTTTAATCTATGAAGTGAAAAAAAAATCACCAAGAAATCAAAAAACTTACATCATGGTTGGATTAGTTGTTGACAAATAATTGACTTCTATGTCATCATTGATCCTTTATTGGTCAACGTTCATCGTTGATAGTGTTTTTTTTCATGCATCAGAGGAATTCTAGGGTTATGGTGATAATAATGAATTCTTGACAATGGTTTCATTAAAAATAAACCTCCAATACATCCAATAAAATATTTCGATTAAAATATTTTTAATGATCATTATGTCCAAATTCTAAATTTCATAGTCGACCCATTCCAGATGATGTTAGGCCCCTCCTAAGGTAATTTTTTTTCTCTAAATGCAATGGTTCCCTTGTATTTTTTATCTGGGAACCCATTTAGAAGTGTTTACTAACATAAATGAAAAACTTCTCACATTCTTGATTAAAAACATAACATATTCATCATATTATCCTGGGAACAATGAGAATCTCACTTCCTCTCTGCAGATAGTCTCATAATTTCTCCAATTAGATTATAAAAAAACCTGAAGAATATACGAGTCATTAAATTCTCCCCACCATAGGGATTTTTGTCCTTAAAAGTCAAAACATGGGATACTCAACAAAATGATGAGCGTATTGAGCATGGATTTGAGCCTCCCACACATAAGTGTTCTCGTGAATATTATAGTGATCCACCGAATTTGTAATAGAGGAATTGAACGCCAAAGAAGGATCCTCTCCTTTCGATGATGTGTAATGGATCATGCACGTATCTCCTTAGTTGTGGCACATGGAATAAATCCTTCACCTGTTGCAACTGCGGGGGTAGATCTAGGTGGGACGCCACCTCACCAAATCTACTCAGAATCTAAAAAGGGATGATGTATATCAGAGATATATATCTTCCCTAGAAAAATACCCACAATACCTATCAAGTTGAGGCCCAAAGGAAGACATTTCCTCCCTCATCGAACTCCAAGGACCTCTGTACCCAATCAAAATATGACTTCTGTCAGCTCTGTGCCGTCCAAATCCACTCCTAGATGATCTCCAAATTCTTAGTAGTAGTCTACACCAACTCCAGACCCATGATTGCTAACTCTTCTGGGTTAGTCCAGCAAAGTGGTGACCTACATATTCACCCATACAATTCCTCATATGGTGACATACCAAAGGTTGAGTTGTAACTATTGTTTTATAAAAACTCCACCATAGGTAGATGATCCACCCAACTATGGCCAATGTCTAGGATGTAAGAACGTAGCATATCCTCATGAACTAGAATCGTCCTCTTTTTCTGGCCATCCATATGGTGATGAAAATATATACTCAAGCACAACTGAGTCCCAAACTCCTCCTTCAATACCTTCCACAACTTGGATTTAAAACAGGAATCACGGTCTGAAATGATCATCGATGGAACTCAGTGAATCCAAACTATTTGCTACACATAGTGGTGTTACAAGCCCTCTACTAAACGATTCTCATAGATCAGTATGAAGTGGTCTATCTTGGTTAGTCGTTCAATGATCACCCATACGGTATCATACCCCCTAGACATGTGTGGTAAACCCATCATGAATTCCATTGATATCTCATCCCTCTTCCACTATAGCACCTCATGTGGTTGGGTGGAGCCTATTGGAATGTGGTGCTCGGCCTGCACTATTGAGAATCAAACTCTACCACAACCTTCTTCATCCTCAAACACCAAAACTGATTTTTAAGGTCTTGGTTCATCATCACCACACTTGGCTTTACCTCAAAATGGGATGTTTGGAACTCCCTCATAACCTCATCCCACAACATCACCAGTACAACTGCGCACCCTATGAAGAAAACATGCTCCCCACCTTTCAAATATCCATCCAGGGAATTCCCCATGGGCAATTGAGCACATCAAGTCTCATAGTCGATATCCCCATGATATGCCTCCCTAACTCGTTGTAATATTGGGGGTGACAACCATCAATTGGAGGTAATATGCTCAATATCCATCCATAAAGTATATCTACAATGTGGCAAACTGGTCTAATGCCCCATTCAAAAACTGCAAGCTGGATCACCTGTTGAGAGAATCTTCCACTAAATTCCCCTTCCCATGAGTATAGAAAATCTCAAGGACATAGTCCTAGAGGAACTCTATCCAACACCTATGTATGATGTTCAGATCCTTGTAACAGAAGATATACTTGAGACTATCTTGGTCAGAGTAGATGGTAAACCACTCGCCCAATAGGTAGTGTCACTATATCTTCAAAGTGAATACAATCCCTACAAGTTCAAGATCATGGGTCACAGAGTTCTTCTCATGTTTCATTATCTGGCATAAACCATAAGCAATCACTGCTTTCCCCTACATTAGGATGCAACCATGCCTGATCCCTGATGTCGCAGAACACTACAAACTTGAATCCCTCCACTGGAAGTCTCAATATGGGAGCACTCATCAACCTCAGCCTCATATCGTAAAATAACTATTGACACTTCTCTATCCATATGAAATACTGCCCCTCTTGTGCCAAGGATGTAAAGGGTGATTCTACTCTATAAAATTTGGGTACAAACCTATGACAGTACCCATCCAAACGTTGGAAACTACTCAAATTGGTAACAATCATCGGTGGCTCCAATGCAAGCAGTTCCTCAATCTTTACCAGATCCACTACAACTCCATCCTCTGAAATGACATGTCCCAAAAAGTGGTTCTACCAAATCTAGAACTAAAACTTTGAGAGATTCCTATAAATTTTATGATCTCAGATTGTGTCTAGGACCATTTTCAAGTGTATCACATGCTCCTCCTTCGACGACGAGAACACCAGGATATCATCAATAAAGACCACGATTAACTGGTCTAAGTAAGGCAGGAAGAATCTATTCATGAGTCCCATGAACACTACTAGGGAATTCTTCATGCCAACCAGCATCACCAAGTACTCATAGTGGTTGTGCTAACATCTGATGATTTTTTTAGTAAATCCTCATCCCATACATGAAGTTGTTGATAGCCAAACATGAGTTCAATCTTTGAGAACCAACTTTATCCCTTCAACTGATCGAAGAGGTCATCGATCCTCGGTAGTGGATAATTTTTCTTCAAGGTCACCTAATTCATGTGTTTTAAGTCCACACATAACATCAAGATCCCATTTTCCTTATTGGAAAACAAAACTGGGACTGACTAGGGTGAAACACCAGGTCTCACAAAGCCATTCCTCTATAAGTCTACCAGCTATACCATCAACTCACAAAGCACCATGGGATCCATATGATATGTAGGTGTATATATTGAGGCTGTTACATGGTATAGGTAAATGTATAATTCTACCTACCTATAAGGAGGTAATCCAGGTACATCCTTAGGAAATTCATCCTTATACTCCACCACCACTATAGGAAACTTCGGACTCCTATATTCCACTATACTGAGGGTGAGGCTAGAAAACTTGTGAGTAATAAGCTACACCCTCCTATGAGTACATCCATACTTCACTTAATGTGTTTTCTATCCACTGGAAATGGAAAAGTTGGTCCCATCTCTATGGACACGCTGCACTCTGCACCTAAAATAGTCAATCTAGGTGTGTACTGAGGATAACCAGTCCATATAAAGATTGATTCTTCATGTCCTCTACGCATCCACCAAGTGATCCCAACTGAAACTCTCACCCCATAGAGTATTCTCACACTATCTTCAACAGTGTGTGATCATCGAAACTACCCAGTAGTAGTCACTAAGAATAGGGATCGAGCTAATGGTTCGACTGGAATCATTGAGTCTTGAATGAGGGTAAGAGTGATTGGAACCTTTGATTATCAAAAATAAAACTAGGTTGGAAAAGAAACATATCATAACTCTTATAATATCTAGAGAAATGGGGTCAAAAGCCTCTACCACCTGATGTTGGCCTCGTCCTAGTCCACCATCTCCATAAGCCTGTGGTGGACCACCTGGGGGTGGTGATGGTAGAACGTCAAACCTCTACCCACTGCCTACTACTCTATATTATACTATTCCACACCCAAATCCATACATACCACCCTTATCCTACCTCCTCTTATGCCTTGGTAATCCCTCGATCGTCTTTTGACCATTCGTATGATGATTTGCGCAATCTCTAGCAAGATGTCCCCAGCCACCGTACAGGAAACACAACTTGTCCTTCAGCTGACCCACTCTTCCATAGAATCCCCACACTGTTGATATCATGTCCTAGGTTCATCCCATGGAGTTTTTTAACCACTTGGTTCCATGTTTCTACTATCATCTACCCACTCATGAAGACTTATCTACCTGGTGCCTGCTCCCACTGTGGGCACCTTCTCCTCTAGAAATATCTCCACGAGTAGAGCTCTATCCAATACCCCAATATATGATGGGATTCTAAGGGATATCATGGAATCCCTAATCTCCCAACATATACCCTACTCGAAGGTTTGATCACTAAAGAACTGGTTTCATTCCATATCCATGGAGTTGCGAGAGAGATCAGTAAACCTCACCAAGTACTCCACCATAGTCTTACTGCCTTGTCGCCGATATAGGAGCTCATGTATGTGCACTAAGAATAACTTAGATAAAAATAAATTACATATAATGATTCTCTATAATTATACCCAGCAGATAGTCATCTCATCATTTGTTTGGATCACTACGCTTAACCATCACCCTACTGAGCCCTAAAAAAGATCACAATGAAAAAATTCATCTAGTCGGAAGGAGTCATCATAAGGTGGATGATACGTGTAACTACCACTATCCAATCCTCAACTATCTGGGGATTTGTATCACCCCAATACTTGGGTGTTCTTTACATATGGAACTCATCCAACGCACTTAGCCTACATGTATCCTCAATTGATAGTGATGGTAGTATCTGCTGCTCAATAGGTGGTGGTATCGTTGGTATGTCGCCCGGAGGTGATATCCCCATTATAGGGAGTACCTCCAGAAAAAACCTTTATACTGATGCATCATCACTATGAGGATCATTCTCATGATCATGAAAAAGAATCGTGGCTAGCTGTCTGCATGGAGGCATCCTGAAACAGATCAAGATGTACCACAGTCAATGGAATATACTTGGTGAGCTAACTCAATAATTACATGATAAAATTCTCAAAATACTATATGATACATGTATAATTTATTCTGTATAACCAATGTTTTCATGTGTCGAGTCAAAAATAAAGTTTCTAGCATCTTGTTGTATGGATAAGTTTGTTGCTGCACCAATACTAGAGTCCCTCATAAGAAATCCAAAACTCAAAATAGTTAACATTGTTTCCCAAAACCAACCTCATAGAATATTAATCCTTATGTATAACTGAACCTTATGATACCACTCTATCATGGACCGTACCTTAGGGGATCATTCCATGATTACCCCAAGTCCGCCTACAGTAGGCCATGGGCTGATGACTAGCACCAAGTAGGCATACCTCACAAATGGGAGGAATTTTCCTAAGTACATGTACACATGTACACATATCCATGACCAAAATGATTAAATTTAAAAATACTAATTAAATAATTAATGAATACACTAAGACACCAACCGAAAAGTATGACAGTATGAAAACTGGAAAGTAAACAGCCCCAGAAAACTAGCCCACCCAAAGGAGAGTCTTCCAAAATGAATGCACAAGTTCCTAAAACTCATCCTTAGAAAACCCTACCTGAATGGTTGGTGTAACATAGTTGTATAAAGCCATAAAAGTAAAACCCATCTGCATGATCACTCTAAGAACCACCTAGTCTTGGTCCACCTAGAAACCGCAAAGTATGACAGTATGAAAACTGGAAAGTAAACAGCCCCAGAAAACTAGCCCACCCAAAAGAGAGTCTTCCAAAATGAATGCACAAGTTCCTGAAACTCATCCTCAGAAAACCCTACCTGAATGGTAGGTGTAAGACAGTTATCTGAAGCTATAAAAGTAAAACCCATATGCATGATCACTCTAAGAACCACCTGGTCTTGGTCCACCTAGAACTTTGTCCAAGCATAAATCATTTGCATAATAAGTGACATGTGTGGGCAATGCCCTTGCAGGGGTGAGTAAAATAATACTCAGTAGGAAACCTCAAAACCACAAAGTAATACTACTAAGAAACAAACAAGTTTACCAAAAATAAATACATGAAGTATACCACAATAAAATACACAGAGCATAACACAAATAAATACATTATGTATACCACAAATAAATACATGAAGTACAGTTATCTCACATAGGTATATGTGTAAAGCATGAAGATAAGGATTTTCAGTTTTAGTCCACACATCTACCATTTTCCATGAAACATGGAGTGTTGATGATGCACAAAGCATCAATCTTTCATAGAGTTTCGATGGCTCTTAGAGCGTCGATGAAACATGGAGTTTCAATGGAACATAGAGCATCAGTGGAGCATAGAGCATTGATGGTGCAAGAGGAGTTTATGGCGTATGAAGCATTTTTGGGTCATGCATCCCCCAAGTAACATAGTCACCAAGTCACAACCAGTCACATGATTCCGCTCGTAGTGTTCTTGTTCTGGGAGAACCTAATTTTCAAGACAATAGGTCATAAAAGACTTCCACTAAGTCCCATTTATAGTATCTTAAAAGTAATATCTTATCACAAGGGTCTCAACGCCACAAACGTCTCATCAAACGGACACATGGTTTGAAATGTATAACTTTTTTGTAAAAAGTACGACTTGGGTCCGACCAAAATTCGACCTGACCCGACCCAGTATGGTATGATCTAGCATGAAATGGCTAATCCCAATGGGAACAGCCTACAACATGTGGCCTCTTGGGCTCGGCCTACTAGGTGCGGACCGATGGGATCACTGGACCCAATCTACTGGGTAGTTGGAGTGGCCCGACCACCATAGTCAGGCCCGCGATGCGAGCTGGTTTATTCTACTAGAAGAGGCCCACCCAAGCCTATCCCCTAGTCCACATGGTCCCCCTGACCACATGGCTCCCCCATTTCTCCCAGTCAACATAGTGCCATTCCACATTTCACGTGGTTGGACCGCCTCATCTACATGCAATGTGGCTTGCCGCCATGAGTTTCTCTGACCCGGCTTCGAGCCGCATCCCAGATCACCAGCATGGCCCCTAGTCACCAATTGTGGATTCTGCCATCATGGTCTCCATGTTTTCCAGTCATGCTTCCTCCATAGTCCAGCTGCCACCACATGCTCCCGCATTCACCACCGCAGGCAACCACCATCTTCCACCTCACCCACATGCGACCACCACCGCATCCCACCAGGTGCCACTACCGGGAGACCTAGTTCCACAGGTCAAAACAATTACCTTGGTGATACTTTATTTGAAACAATGCCACATTCATGATCATCAAGTTGTGACTTTCATTGTTTTGGGCTTCAATCTATCTTACAGCACTTTAGGGGCCCGATCCTGTTTAGTGCCTCCCAGAAAATTGTGTCATGACCATGAGGGTCCAACGATAAAGAACATAATGAACAGGGGTAAGAAGAACACATAGAACTCTTGAAGAATGGATCTTGGCCTTGTTCATGTTAGTCTTGTTCCTTTCATGTTAGGAGGTTTAACAAGGAACAAGCATAGATAATCAAAAAGATTTTTCTTACTTTTTAAACCAAGCAACAATTTATCCATACAACAAGAACGAATGAACCATTGATAAACCTATTCATGGGTTGGTCTATGATCTTCATTTGAATATAATAAAGGAAATGAAATCAATAATAGATTAGACAACATACCTTGTGGTTCGATATGTTTTTGATGAAGAACGGAGGTCCGTGTCTTCGTTGTTCCTCAATCTAGCAACATTCGTTGTTGAGAGAGTTTCCTTCCACGCCTCAGAGGAATTCCATGGTTATGGTGATAACCCCAAATTCTTGAAAACGATTTCATTAAAAATAAAACTTCATTTATTCTAGTAAAATATTTTTATTAAAATATTTTAATGATCGTTATGTCGAAATTTTAACTTTCACAGTTGACCCACACTGGTCGATATTAGGCCCCACCTAAGTTAAATTCACTTCTATGAATGCAACGGTGCCCTCATATTTATGATTCGGTCACCCATTTAGATGTTATTCTATATGTAAAAAAACCTCGTATATGATTTATTAAAAACTAAACATTTTTTTATAGTATTTTTCCAGACACGCTGGGCCTCGAAATGTCATGTAGTCTCAATGCCTGCTCTTGGGATTTTCCTAATTAATTTATAAAACTAAAACTGAAGAAAATCTGAGTGATTACACTAGATGTTGAATTTATGGGTTTGAACATTAGTAAACACATTAAAATTTATATATTGGGAATAAAAAATAATAATGTATTTTTTATTGCTTATAAACCTGGTAATTAATTTTTAGTAAGGCCATTTTATTCTGTAAAATTTTGTTTTATTCAAAAATAGTTTTTATTTTTTTTGTGAGGGAATAATATATTTAATTCATTGATTTTTTAGAATTTTAATTTGATAAAAATATATAATTTTTTAAAATTAAAATTTCAGAATTATATTAGAGTAAATGATTTGATTTTTTCTAAAAATATATATTTTTCAATGAATATGGAAAATACTGGTTTTTATTGAAAACTTTTTTTTCATTATAAATATATATTAAGAAAAAATATATTTATTATTATTATAAATTTTCTTGATAAAAATTTGATTGATAATAATATAATTATATTACTTATAAATAATTTTATAATTCAATTTGGTATAAGAACATTTTTATACGTAAAATTACTTTTTTTGAAAAATAGTTTTTCATCGGGTTTGAAGGTTTAATTTTAAATTTAGTTCCTCAACTTATGTTAAATTAATATTTAAAAATGGATCCCATATTTAAAAATATGATGTATGAATTTATTAAATAGGTCTATTTTATTTTTTTCATTACTAATAGTAACTATAGTAAATATTTGGCACCTCAATAAGGGTAAATCAAGTAATTAAGGGTAAAATTTAAATTATAAGGACTATAAAAGGAATGTAACACTTGAATTAATTTTTATATATGTTTATATCTCAACCATAATTATACAGAATTTTAAAATATGACATCTAATTTCAATTCTCCATGATTTTGACCTTTATAATATTTTAAGTAAAGCAAAAAATTTCCATTCTTGTTGTTTTATAAAAATTAAATATCTGACATAGGGATAACAATAATTTATGTTTGGTTTTAAATAGTCATGATAAATGTAGTTATTTTTTTATCATGTTAGTTTATTTTTAATTTTTATTGAATAAATAATTATCATAAATTCTTACACACGACCGACACAATATTTATTCAATTAATAGAAAAATAAAACAAATGATTATAAAAATACTAATATTAATATAATTTGAAAGTTTTTTATATTACACAAATTTTATAGATAAATATAATGTACTAGGGATTTTTAGATGTATTATATTCTAATAAAAGTTTTTAGTAGCGTTTTTAAATTCAAATTATATTAATAGTTCTAAAATTAAAATTAATTATATTTTATGAAAAATGACATTTCAAAAATTTTATTGAAATTATTGAAAATCCTATCTCTAGAAAAATTATTGAGATATGGTTTCCAATTTCAACCTTTTTCAAATTATGTGAAAAATATCCGTTTATAAAATCTATTTTCCCCCAAAATAGTAAAAAGCATTGTTACCACCATATTAATCAAAATGGTTATTGGGGGTTAAAACAACAAATAAGGGTGAAAATGTAATATAAATTTGTCTAATTTTTATTATATGATATTATTAATATCCATACTCAAAATATGATTTAATTGCATAATTTTTGAACCTTTTTTCCTTTTAAATTAATTTGCATTATTTTATAATATAAGATATTACAAGTTTTCTCTCCCCTCTCTTATAAAAGGGAACATCCTATCCTATTTTTTCACTTTAAAAAATAAACATTTTTGTTCAATACCTAGAAAAAAAACTTTCTTAACATCCATAAACACATTATAGAGGCCTTTTTTGGGGAATGATGTCATCCTTATTGGTCTTATGATGTAAATCAGAGGCGGTTTTCTAAACAAAAGGCATAGTTACTTACCATGCTTTTTAGTTTTATTTTTTCTTCCACCCCCTTAAAAAATTATTTAAAAATGGGGAAATAATGAAAAAAAGAATTCAATATATTGGTCTGTTGTTATTTTAATGCAATAATCTACATCCATAACCTATTTCATAAAATGGGAAATGAAACTGTTATTGATTTTTACGGAGGACTACCACCTCACGATCTGATGTAATTTGTTCTCCATCCCCACATCTCATGGATGATTACAATGATATAATTAAACATTAAATATAATATAAATGAAATATTTATAAATTTTAAAAGATAATATATCTTATATATTCATTCCATTTCATTCATTGAAAAATGATAATGTCATTAGTGCACATGTCTGGACTACGACCTCCATGAAGTGATGTGATTTGTTTTTCATCACCAAATCACATAGATTAGGTATATATATATAAAAAAATTGGTTATTGGGGGTTAAATTACATTAAACACAGAAAAACTACACATATAATATAGTAATAATGATAAAATATTCATTCTTTAATGATATAATGACACTTACCTTCTTAATATAATGATCATTGAAAAATGGAAAGGTTATTCATGTGTACTTATGACCTACCATCTCCATGATTGTAACATAGTTCATTTTTCGTAACTATATTTAATGGTTTATTTTAAAATTATAACTAATTTATAAATTTTTTTAATTATTTCATGATTACTATTCATGAGGTAATGGAATAATAAATCCTTTGACCATGGTCAACACACCAAAGTTGTTTTGAAAATTATGAACCAAACATCCTCATAATAACCAATATAGACTTAAATGAATAAGTAATTAAATATAACATTGAAATAAATGAAATAAATGAATTAATTATAAAGTATTAAAAATGTAAAATTTTCCTAAAAATTAAATAGTTTTTATGTTTTTATTATACATGAGTTAAGGGAAAAACATAAAAAGTCTAAACTCGAGGTAATGGATTTCATATTAATTTCCTTTCATTGAGTATTTTTTATTAATATTAAGATATTTTTTATATGGTGCATATAATGCCAATTTTACATGTTATATCATGAATCCTTCATACTTAATGATATTTTATGTTTCAAATTAAATTACTACATCCAAGAGGATTTGACATTAATGTTTTGAAGTGGTAAAATTTTTATGAGCTCAATTTCAATTAATTATGTTATAATTCTTGTTCATTGACGTTGTTATGAAATAATTATGTGTGATTTTTTTCTAAAATTATATATTATGAATTAGAAATTTCTTTTTCTGGATTTAAAATTTTCCAAATTGTCTATCCATTGATTAATTCTCAATTAAATGATATAAACATTACATATCTTTTATTTGTCACAATGCCATCTCCATAAAACATATTTCATATTGTAAAGTATTATTTACCTATATTGTGTGATAACTTCCTCAAGAATGAATTTTTAAATATTAAATAATTAATTAATGATATTTTTAGATCCATATTATATTGTATCTTTCAATTAATTTTTACAAAAAAGTTAACAAAACAGTAAATTCTTTATCTTACAATCTCTTTTCTTTTCAGGATTTTTTATGTATAAGGTTACTTTGAAGGAAAACATATTATCAAATTTTCATGAAAAATATATAATTTATTTTATTCTTATTATGAATGTGGTTTACATGTTTAGTTTTTTTCATCCCATTTTTATTAAGTAAAAAAACAAGGAAGTTGTTTGTAAGTGATACCAATCTTTTATCTTCTTTTAGATTCAGAATATTTCTCTTCCATATCCATGTTAAAAAAATGTCTCAAAAAAATTATTTAATAAATTTAAATTATTTATAAAGATATTAATTATAATATTTTATCTTCTTTTAGTGGTTTATTAAAAATAAATTTATTATCATTTTCTAAATGGGTTACCTTTGAATCCTATTATAAAATGTTTGAAAAGTATATTTATTTTTAACATTTATAACATGAAAAAAATTTCCCACCATCATTATAATTATCTTAATTGAGTAATACTTTATAAAATTCGATGGATATTTTGAATGAAACATATTTTCACAATATTTTGTGATTATTTAGTTTTTAAAATTGATTTTTTGGTTAAAATGGTATTTTTATCAAGAGTTTTTTTAATGATATTTTAATATAATTTCCATTCATCAATGCCAAAAACTGTTGATGTTATATAAATTCCATTTGGGTGAATGTCATAATGATACATTCCTTATTAATTATATAAATGGATTATGGGATTTCTATAAAACCCATTAATTTTCCATGGATGAATTAAGAAATGAAAGAATAATTGTTATTATTATGTTCAAAAGTGAAGGATTCAAAATGTTTTATTCATGAAGGGTACTTTTTTATTATTAATGATGACAGATGAGACTTAAATATATTACACAAAGGGATGATCCCCGTTATAGATCATGATGATCATGTGATCCTGATATAACTTATATGATGGGTTTATCCCCAATATAGCTCATGATGAACCGGTGATGCTGGTATAGCTTATATAAAGTGTGAGACCCATTATATCTCTATAATACACTAAGTAATGTTCTTTGTATTTACATGAAATAAGGAGTGAGTTTACTAGTGTAGTTTCTACTATGGATTTAACTAAGATCTAGATATTTCTAACATGGGTTATGATGATAATGTTCTAAGTTACCAATATGTTTTATTGATGATTATTTTAGGTTTATAATGATTCCTTGTATTGATATTTACTACACATGGCTCATGATTATTGATACCTACGACTATTTAATGTTTTAAAAATTTATTCTATGTTTTAAGATTGATGATATTGGTTTTTATGGGTATGAATTATATTATGTTTACAAACTATTATTATTCTATCATACCCATATGTTCATTTCATAATAATAGAGGAAATTCAATTAATAATTCTCATGTTTACACTTACAAATAATTTGAGAACATCTATCATATGATTCCTTTTCCCCAATTTTTGAAATGGTTTTATGAATGTTTTTTATAAGAAGGTTTCTATAAGTGAAAATTATTGTGGGAGATAATTTAGATATTTATAAACCAATTTTTTATGAATCCAAGTTGTTATATGAATATTTTTCTCAATTCTATAAAACTCTAAACTGAAAAGTTCCTTGACTATGTAAGTGATCAAATATTACCTTTTTTTCATTGTATGTTATTAATCAAAAAAATTGGGTCACGTGTATTGGTATAAATTATAGAAATGAAATTTTTATGTTTTTATTATTAGATCTTGGATTTTGGGTCTCCAGTTATTATTCAACCGATTGATGCTCTCCTTAAAACACTCCCACCATAATGAGAGGTTCTACCTACACCATTCCCATTCCCTTAATAGGCCTTAGATCTTGTTAAAATCATTCCATCACAATAGTCACCACCAAATAAAATAGGGTAAAATAAAATAATGGATGGGATCTGAATCCCATCTACCCTAACCAATGAACTTAGCTATCCACAACCAAACTCACCATTTTCAAACCTAGAAACTCAATACCCTATTCAGATAACATTTCAATCTCATGAGATATAGGTAATTTAACAAAATATTGGAGGGAGATAAGGGTACAACCCATTTAATAACACATACATATTTGTTCCCATTGAAAAAAATCATTATATTATCAAATAACCCCTAGAAAAAAGGGTTTAATGGAATTTACAAATCATATTATAAAGAACCAATTGAATGAGAATTCGATTGATTAAATTTTTCAAATAGATTGAAATAATGGAATTATTAAAAGTTCTATAAATAATAATGATATAACTAGGGATAATAAATGTGAATAAACTAAAATTAAGAAACTTTCTAGGTAAATACCATTCAAAAAAGATAATTCATGGTATTTACACTATATAGGTAATTGGTATATGGTTCAATAAATAATTTCCTTAATCAATCGACATATAGGAGACTTTGTGAACACCCTTCAATTAATGTAATCTCAAATATGATATTAAGAAATGAAATTTATTTGAAGAAAAAACATTCCCATACAGATTGGTTGATTATGAAAAACAAAGGCAGTTGAAAATCATCTTATTAAAAGAATATAACATTACATTTTATATTGAGAGAAATAAAATAGATATTATCATTTAAATAATATACTTTATTATGAATAAGTCATGTTAAATGAATTATAAATTGATTAAAAATATTTATAGGGAGTATTAGGGAAATGAAATTTTAAAAAAGAAAATACATGATCTCTTAAATGAATTTAAAAATAAAATTTTTATAAAACTTCAAGAGAAATAATTTCATTTTTAAATCATGAAAATTTAGAGTGTTTAAAATAAAATGATAAAGGTTGAATAATTATGCATTCATTGAGAAAATCTTAAATAGATTTTTTGTTAAAAATTACTCATATGTAAAAAATTAAAATATATTTCTATTTATTAAATTTTTATGAAATAATGAAATTTTCAAATGATGTTTCAAAATAAATTTTCAAGAATTAATTTTCAACCAATTTAAAAAAATTACACTTAATTAAAAATGTTTTTTAAAACTAACCATGTCGAAGAAATTAAAATCCAATCAAAAAACTTTATAAAAACCCACCTAGAATAAAAAATCATAAAAATTCTTTTAAAATGTCAAAGGGTAATATGGTGTTCACTTTAGAGAAAACATATTTGGGTTACATTAAATAATTATATTTTGATATATGAAATGTGTATATTGGAGAAAAATATTTATTCGAAAACATTGGAGAACATTCTTATCAGTGATGCAGTTTAAAAGTGATAATTATCCCCCAAAAGAAGAAAATTTTATTGAAAATAATTAATTTCATATAGAATAAGAAAATATACTATATAGTACTGTAAATTTTAGGATAAAATATACATGTAATTTCAAATATAAGAGGTTAGCATTCATCTTATGAAAAAAAAACTTGAGTCAAGGAAACCATAACAACTTGAGTAAAATTTAAATAAAACCCTTAAAGGATAATGGTATTTAAATTAAACATCAATTTCCATCAATAAAATATGAATAATGATCTAATATATCACATATTAATTATATGAAATAAATAAATGAGAGTGGGTTTATAATACAAAACAAATTAAAAAATGAATCTTTGATGAAAACCCCACAAAAATTTAGTAATTTTGAGCCAAATATCATTAGAATATTGAAAATCACATTATTCTATAAATAACATTAACTAAATCATGTATTATACTAAAATAAATTCATGTGATGTAGATACACTATATAAATATGAAATTTGTACATGACACTAAAAAATTTCTCAATGAAGAGAATATGAGTTGAAAACCCCTTAGTTTGTTTCCACAATTAGTTGATGACACTATAACCTCTATTAAAACAAAAATATGTAACATAATAAAATATTTCATGACATTAATAAAAAATATTACCCTTTTATAATCCTTATTATAATTTTTATCCTAATAACAATAATCAGTTCTAGCGTATTATGACAATTGGGGGTTAATAACATTAACTGTTTAGTGCATGTTGGATAATGAATATATCATTACAAATAACATTAAACCAAGTTAATTAATAATATATAGGTTTTGATTATTTAATAAATATTTTATTTATCTACAATTTTATTACTTCATTCCATAAGTGTTTTATTTATGCAATGTGAAAGGCGAATTATTAAAGGGTTATTTTGGTAGTTTTTTTAAATGATTGTAGAAGACATGTTAAATAAAGGTTATGTACCTTATATAAATTTATCATAAAAATATTATAATGATTATTATGTTATAAAAATATAATAGTATAAATATTTTTTGCATATTCAACCATGATGATATTTTAAATAATCATTCATGTATGTGGTTAAATGGACCCAAACATGTACACACTTTAACTCAGTTGGTGAGTATTCTTACGAAGGTGTTTTTTTTTAAATAATTTTATAATAAATAATTATAGAAATATCATTTTGATTTATTTATTATTTTGAAATTTATTTCTATATTTTTAGATAATTTAAGATATTTTAGATTAAAAATGAATAACGCTTCATTAAGGAGGCGAGAGTCCTGGCCTACTGAGCTGTAGCATTCCTGTTTTTAAAAAATTGAGAGGGGGTGAAGGTAATTATTAAATTTATATTTAATAATAATATTTTTATGAGATATATCATATTTATTCACCATAAAACCATTAATAAAATACAATAAATGAGGTAATGAAAAAACAAACAAAGTCCATTTATAGTGGGAGTAGTTTGTACAACACACTAACATTATTCTTTTGTTTTTATAAGTGGATGAAGATGAATTACTATATATTTTTTTAAATTAATATAAACAATTATAATTATACTAATTATAATGAATTTATCATATCATTATGGTTATAATATATTTTTAAGAGTAATATTAATAAGAAAATCTTAACAAGTAGATAATACTTACATTAGAGACTTGATTTTTTTCCTTGGAATTACCATCAAAATTGAAGGATCTTGGATAAGTATTATTGAATAAGGGATTAGGTTTATGGGATGGGGTTATAGTTAAAGTAAATAATCATTTTTCAATAATGAACTCATATGATAGGTGTGAATTTGAATGGGTGTAAGGGATCCCCTTTTATAAGAGTGGAGAAATGAACTTTTAGAAGCACCCATTACATTTTAATAATGCCATGAAACTATTCCAAGGTAAATGGATCCAATATTAGACTTTTGGTCGTATCTTGGTATATAATGACTCAGAAATGTATTTCCACGCATTTTTTATACATTTTAAATGTTTTTACCATTATGTTATTACATTTTAGTCTTTTACTTTTATACCATGTAACTAGTTTTTAACGGTTTGAAATTATTTTTTATTAAACATATAAAATTTCCGTATAACCGAATTTGGGTGTGATTGAGGTATATTTAACATATAATTAAACCATTAAATTTTTAAATATTTTAAAATTAACTTTTATATCAAAAAATATAATGTTTAAAAAAATATTTTATAAGAAAAATGACATTTTGACCATTATAGATTATTAATTTAATTTATTATTAATTACCCATATAATTAATATAATTAATTTTTTATTTATAAATAATATTATATTGAATTTTAAAATTATTCCAATTTAATTTATTTTATGAAAATTCCTTGATATTAATAGAGAAATAATTTTAAAATAATTGGTTTACCGTCGTCGTGCTAATTAGAATTTATACTAATAATCAAAATTTTAGACAAAATAATTAAATTTTCAATATTAAGTAATATTAAAATTATTATCCCAAAAATAAGGATTATTTTATAAATTTAAAATTATATTATTTGGGAAATTAATATTTATGTTAGTGCATGTATGGCGTAAAAACATGTTTCTTGAAAAACTATATTTTTTAGCATAAATTTTATGTATATGAAAAAATTAAAAATGAAATTGATTCCAATTATATTAAGAGGGTTATTATTTTTAAAGTAATAGTAATTTAACATAAAAATATATCTAAATATTAATTTCACCATGTGTAATTTTGATTAAACATACAGAAAAAAAATAGTTTTTTATAAAAACATTCTTTATTTTGTAAAATGATAATAATGGGTTTTATAAAATTTAAATAGTAATATTAAGGTATTTTTTAAAATTTATAAATAAAAAAGTGTAGTATTACAATGGTTTCAAAAAAATATATGCTATAATAAAGTTACAGTATTAGAAAAATCAATATTTTTTACTATTCGCCTAAAAATACTTCATTTTAGAAAAAATCTAAATACTACATCCTAATATAATTTTATTTTGAGGCATTCAAAAATAGATTTTTCACTATAAAATTGAAATTATAAATTTTTTAAATATATATTTTAAAATAAAATATATAATAATAAAATGGATTTTATTGTAAATAACCTTTTCAGTATTAACTCATATTAGTTATTTAACATCAAATGTTACTAACTATTGATGTTCTATAAACATAGTGTTTATTATTGTTTTATTACTAATGCCATCTTAATATGTTTTGGATTTTTTATATTGGATATTACATAATACAAAAGTTATGTAACATATTATGTACATTAAATAGTCCAAAATATTGGGGTGTTATAAATATTGATTTTCATATTCCATTAAATCCATTTAATAAATGAGAACGTCAACATGCGTATATATATACTACCACTTCCATGAATTTCATACTTTATTTTTCATATCCACCTTAAACGATTTGATTAAAATTTATATTTAATGGATTAATATAATATTTATATCATTATTAAGATTCTAACATTCAAATTTATTCCCAATATTCCTCTTGATTTATGGAAAATGAATAGGTCACGTGATCGTACATGGGGAATACCACCTCCACGAAAGTGACATATTTCATTTTAAACTATATTAAATTCATATATATCAAACTATCTTATGAAATTATGTAACACCTTAAAAAATATAAATAATATAATTATACTTGTGTAATCATTATATTAACTTTCTTAACCACACTCACCCATAGATTATAGATTGTTCTTGTTTGGGACTATTTAATCACCAACATGATTAATGATATAAATATGTATCATAGGTAACTAAGGAATCATAAATACTGGTTATATTGGAAAATAAAAAATAAATAAGTATATTTTTGTTCTTGGAGTGGTAATCGTAATATCTAACTTTTTATAAGGATGTCAACCCTTGTTTGTGAAAATTTCCAAAATAAGCTCCTCGCATAATTCATAATGATGATTCTTAAATAAAATGACTATTAAATAAAAATAGTACATGATAATTCATTGTGAAGAATATATTTTAGTACCTATAAATTTCTAATAATGATGAACATTGAATCTAGGAACAATAATTGACACCGCCATTTTGAAACTAGTAATCAAAGATAATATCATCAGATGGTAAAAATGAAATAAAAATTAAATATTTTTTCTGTAATAAATTATTATAAATGAATTGTATAAAAGTTTATAGGTATGAATAATGTTCTTAAATAGGTTATTAATATAGTTATTTTTTAATATAGGAGGTTAAATCATGTTTGACTAAATGAGATAATAGATTGGGGTGTTTTGTCACAATTTCCTTTCTTCAAGACATGTTTTGTTTCAAGAACATAATTTAATTAAAGTGGTGTGTTTAATACCTATTTAATATATAATATCATGAATAATAATCTATTAATGGAAATTGATGTTCAATTTCAAACTCACTTTTTCTAGGGGTTTCTATAAAAACAATTCCTATGTTGTAAAGTGTTTTTATATCTTAGTTTTGTTTTATTGAGTTATGATGTATATTCACTACTTGTTTCCTTTTTTATGGTGTTTATTTTAAAAATGGATTTATTTTAACATATTTTTTTCATTCAACCTAATATATTTTTACATCCATATCACTTTCTACCTTTTTTGGGCTATTAATTCAAAAGATAACATTGTTGTAATAATTTTTTTAACTCAACCCCTGTTTCATTGAGTTATAATGTTTGATTTAGAAATTATTAATTTTATTCTTGGTTTGTACTAATATAAAATGTTAGTTTTTATTTTATCATTATCTATATGTAAAATTACACTTTTTATTCAAACATTCTTCCTTGATGAGTTTCTTCTATATAAAATTAATAAATGATTAAAAATAACTCACATCCTTCATTTGTAAGCTTGTTATATTATATATCCAGGATTTTATTTCACTTAAATGTTATTATTTACATTTGGAAACCCAATTATGTGATCTCTTATAATCTTCTCATTTTTATTTTCCACTATTCAAAAGGAATTTTAGTAACATTTTTAAATATTTGGGATTTAAAAAAAGGTATTTCAAAATATTCAAAAGGTTTCCCATCTTTTAATAAGAAAATATTTTATCTTGAAAACCACATTCCTTTTTTATAACCATTATTTATGTTAAAGGATATAATATAGTATATTATTTTTTGAAATAAATGTTTTCTATAGTTTCCCAATCACCTTTTCAAAAAGTAATTTTGAATATGATTTTTAATTTTTTTTAAATGTTAAAATCATTTTATAAAAACTCTTTTATGATTTCTTAAAAATTATCCACCTTATTTAAAAAGGAATTATTTCAATGGAAATTATTTTCATGAATTACCTTAAAAATTTTCTTATTAAATAATATTTTAGAGTGACCAAATTTTAGGTATCACCAGTTTACATTATTTTGGTCAATCATGGTGATACCATTTAGGAATTTGATGAATCCAAATTTTTATTTCCATTGGTTATTTATGATGTGTTGAATGTCTTTATCTTATAATAAAACAAATATGTTTGTGTGTTTATTAATATGAATGTCAGGGGGTCATATATCACCCTATAATTAATTGGTTAATGTTTTATACATCATGAGATAAATATACTGGGTATTAAAATGATGAAAATAAGTTGAGTTCATAAAATTTAACCTTAACACAATGAAAATTTTGTAAATTTAAAATATTAAGTGTAAAAATGATAAATATTAGCTATATTAAAAATATTATGAATGAACATGATATATATTATCTTTATTCATAGGATTTAGTGTGAACATGGTGTAGATTAGATACATTCACAAGACAAATAATGAACTCAACACGGATTTATTTATTCACAATGTTATTATTTCGTATGATTGTAAATATTCTATGATTCTATGTTATATTCTTCTATTATGTTCCATGAACCATGTTTCTTATCTCATAATCTTATATCATGGAACATGTTTTTTATTTCTAGAATAAATGTACTTATTTCATGATGTGTGGACAATTAATGTTGTTTAATATTGTTTTTAATAATATATTTCTTGGTTATATGTGTTTTCTCATATTCTTATAGTCTAACACTTAATGATATATTGATTAGTTTTCCCTTACTATACGTTTCATCCCACCCCTTTATTATGTTTCTGTTCCCCATGTAATTAATATGATTATAGATTATGTGTAGCATAAAATAGAGTCTACTATTGTTAAATTATGGAGAAATATTCACAAGTATGATAAAATAAGTTTCTTATGTAGCTGATCCTCAAATACACTAAACTATCCATTCTTGGGATTGTTTATTTATTGTGTGATGTAATATTTAACATATGAAAATGATATAAAATGAATATATGTTTATCATGGTTCATCTCTCCTAATATCAAATAAAATTTTAAATGATATTTTTTTAGAATAAGACCCAAATGTTTGGGTCTGGGGAGCCTTAGGAATCCTTAAGATTTGTATGACCTAGAATTAATTTCTATTCATTTTAAAAGGAAACCAATATTTACTATCAGTATAACACCATAGTGGATAAATAACATGATAAAGAGTGATTTATGATGTATTTTATTAGACAAGACGTTTATAGGATACTAGGATATTTATTATAGTATGTGATTAATGTTAAAGAATTAGAATTATTGGTATAAGAAAAGAGATTTATAAAAATGTAATTTTAAAAGTTGATATATTCTATTTTTTTGGGTTGGATTTTTGGGACCTTTCCCATTTTCTAATGTGAATGAGTATTTTTTTTATTTGTATTATGTTTCCAAATGGGTAGTGTCTTTGGAACTACTAATTAACCATGAAAATAGTATTAATAAATTTAATATAATGATTTATTTTTTAGTTTTGGGGTGTCCAAAGCCTTCATTTCTGATAATGGTACCCACTTTAAGAATTTTATGTTCATGTATTTAGTGGAAAATTAGGGGTGTGTATACAAAACTAGTACTTCTTATCACCCTCAATCTAGTCTACTAGTTGATGTTTCAAATAGAAAATTAAATTATATCTCATAAGAAAAAGCTCAAGGTTTAAGGAATTATTAGTATTTGAAGATATATAAGGCCTTCAGGAACTATATAACTTACTTTAAAACTAACATTGGAATGTATTATTATAGTATGATCTTTGGAAAATATTTTTATTTTATTTTGGAGTTGTAACACAAATCCTTTTGGGTACTAATGTCTCTGAAATTTAATTTTAGGTCAGTTGGTTAGAGAAGGTTGTTAGAACTATGTGTATTATAGGGTATTATAAGGTAATCCTATAAGAATGGTAGGATATAAATAGAAAGAATAAAATCTATTCATTACTCAATCATTCATAACATAAATGCTAAGGTTGGTCAATATGTTCTACTTTTTAACTCCATGCTCAACTTATTCCATGAAAAAAACACAATTAAGTGGTCTTGGCTTCTCAAAATCTAAGTTGTATTAAATTTATCTTTGGAGTTGGTAGGGTATGTGAATAAACCATTATTAATTAATGGGAAATAGGTCATGCATTACTTTAAAGGAAATACTAAGGTATTTCCTATGATAACTATTATAGAAATTTTATCTTACACTATGTTTGACTAAGGACTTTAAACTCAGCGATTCATGGATGTCAACCCATGGTAATACTTTTTGTATTTTATTTTTATGAATTTTAAAAAATTCTTTGGTTTTCGGAACGCTAATAATGTGGTCTTCAATGTAGTTTGGGAAGATAAACTTGTTATTCTATTAAATCAGGCAGAACCCCCTTGTTTATTAAGACTAGAATTATATACATGCTAGAACTACCTAAACTAAACATTATTTTAAAATTCATACACTTTTTTTCTCTTTTATGAAAAAATATATAAGTCTTTAATGTAAATTTGTTTCAAATTTTAGGGATTAGAACCTTTCTAACTAGGAGGACTCTACCCAAACCAAGAGGGAAGGTGTCTTTGGAAAAATTTTAAAAATCAAGGATTTATTAATAAAGTGAGTGTTACTCAAATTCTAAACTCTGTTATTCCCATATCATTATGATTAAAATTATTCAATACTAAAAAAAAATAGTTGAAGATTTAATTATTTTTTGTTTTTATTTAAAATCATTCTACTAAATGAAACTAATTATTGGAGTAAAAAGTTTCTTTTTTCAAAATTTATAGATTGATTTTTTGAGTACATTTATCATGGTAAATTTATGAAAACATATTGCTAGTTAATATTGTATTTCACATCATTCGTATCTTAAATTATAATAATTCATGTTTATTTTAATAACATATGAAAATCTATTTGAATAATCATTTTTTAGTATGATTTTTTAGAACCCTTCATTTTAACTATAATGACTATTTGGAAGCTTGTTGTAATTCAAGTTTCTCAAATTAACGAATTTTCTAGTTGGGTTATGTGGGGGAAAATATTTTCAAGAAAAATTATAACTCTTCAAATCTATCTTTTGAATTTTTAAATTAAAAATCTTCTTGAGTTGAAATTTTTTAAATTGTTTATCCCAATTTAGAATCTAATATTGGGGTCCATTTTGAGTTTTATGTGTGGGGTAGGGATCCTAAAAAATTTTAGGTAGTGTTTTATATAGAATATATCGATATTCCCTTAATAATTTTAAAATTTTATTATTTTTCAATAATAATTTATTTAGGTTTTTTTAATTATTATTTAATTTGAGCACTATTTTGATGCTCTCAGTAATTAATTTTTTGTATTTCCCCATGTATGGGATCTAATAACATCATTTTCATCTCTCAATTAAAATTACTGTTTTTTATCAAACAATGAGAGTAATATTTTAGAAAAAATTAAACAGATTTGGAATGGTTTATAGGGTTCTAAACTCATAATATTTACATTTAAATAGACCATTAAGTTATCTTGTGATTTAGATAAAACTCATTATTATTTAATTTAAAACTGATGTATGCATTAATTATTCATTTTTTAATTATTAAACTCACCCATAAATTAATATCTATCTATTAATTCTATGGTAATTAATTATGTATATACACTTAGATAAATAATATAAGATGGGATGCTCAATTAAATGTATGGTAATGTTTTTTAAATATATTCAAAATTTTTAAAAAAAAATATCTTTTTAATGATGAAACAGCTTTTGGAAAAAAATTATTTTATGTAAAGAAACAAAAAAATTACGTGATAAAATCCATTAGGTGGGGGAACTTTATTTAAAATGTCTTCTCAATTAGATCTGAAAATGTTTCAGTTTTAATATTAATTACCTTTGACTAATATTGATGAACATATTTCTTGAGGACACAAAATGATTTCAGTGTGGGGAAATTTTATGTATCCTTAACTGAATGCAAATTTTCCACATAATGTTAATGAAATTTTGATAATATTTTTCAAAAAAATGTAATATAATTGATAAAAGAATTAATTTTGATCATTATTGGATGAAAATATTTACTTTTATTTTTTTATAAACTACGATAATTTATAAAAAAAATCTTAAAAGATTTGTTGCTTTAATTTCAATATGTTTTATGTTAAAAAAATATTGGTTGATTTTGTTGCACTTTGACTAAAATAAATTTCCTGAAATGATCCATTTGAACATAACTATTAGAAATAATTTTTGTAAGTTAAATGTTTTATATTGAAAATATATATTTGCAAAATATTTATAAGTAAGCAATCTTTCATGAAAATTGTTAAAGTCCCTTTTATTGTGACTTTGAAAAAATTTATATTCGTTTCGATTTTTTTGAAATTATTTTTTTTATATAATTCCAGAACAATTTTCTATAAGTATTTAAAAATTATAAATCATTATAAGATATTCATCATATTACTTTTTGATTTGGTAAATCATTATTTTTCCATTTTAATACTTCATGAAGAATTATAAGAACTCTATATCCTCATCTAATCATATGTGTTTCACCTATGATATGTTCCCATAGAAAGGTTAAGGGGAAGTGATCATGTGATGACCTAAGACCCCAAAATCCAGCCAAATGGAGATTTTCTAAATCAAAGATAATCGAATAAAGAAAAGTTTTTAGTCTGAACATCAATGATTAATAACCACACCTGAGTAAATTCCATAGAGGATATAAAATATGAACTAGACGCCATAAGATAATATAAGTGAGATCACATCAAAATCTTGTCCATTAAAGTTTCAAATAATTCTAGGTTGAAGATTATTTGAGTATTAGACCACCATTTATGACTTTCTCAAACTCATTTTGGAAGAATGTTCAGTAGTTCATATAACTCCCCAGACATGTATACTTGGATCTGGAGTTAAAAAATATTCTATACAAAATGGATTTTGTTCAAGATTATGTGACCCATTTTGAAACTTCTATATATACAATGTCAATGAAAATACTAATTCACTTACATACCCATAAATTTTTCTTGTTTATTTTTTATAGAATTGGGGAAAACAATTTACATAACAAAAAACATGTCTTTCTCATCTAAATGGAATTTCCCCATTATATAAATAACATCTTATTTCATTATAATTCATCAACATCCTCCACAAACTTATCCCTATATAAAACCCTTATTAGAAATATATTACTTATTACCTTCCTTCAAAACCTATAGAAATGAAAACATCATAAAGGGTGACCTCATATTATCAGTAAGGTTAAACAAGGAAAATATTATTCAAAGATCAAAAGTGAGCGTAAGATGAGTATAAGGGTATGATAATATAATCATGTTCATCCCATAAGAGAATCATAACCTGAAGAACATATCTCACAAATAAAAGGTTATTAATTAAACACCTCCATAACATGAAACATGCTATAAAAACCACTATCATGATCCATGAAGAGCATAACCTATCCATGTTTTATAACATAAGAATTTGGAATAAACACAACTATAGGAAATCATGACATCATGGATCTGGAATCTCTACATTAATCCCATAAAATAATTCATCGTGAATCATTACCAACATCTCAAATCATAATAGAGCAAGAACATAACTAGAATCCCATAGTATAATGGATCAATAATTAATACCATCATCCTTTAGTGTTTTTGATCATATATTATTACCAGGATTCCATAGTATGTTGTATCATACATTATTACCAAAATATCATGATGCGTTAGATTAAACATCACAACCAACATACCTTAGTTAGCATATTATATATAACACATTAACCCAATTAATTAGAGGGTTATAAATTACCCACCTATCAGATAATGAAAAAATGTACATATTTGTACCATAATAATAAATCATTAATCATTCCATCATTACTTAATTAACCCATGATAAGAAATGGGTTTTGTGAGAAAATATATATTGCATTGTCACAATCCCTTGAGAGAAATAATTTGGGTTATATCATTAGACAAATAATGGGAATATAATTTTATTAAAGAAAAAATCATTGGAAACTAGGTCTATCCCCAGACATGTATACCCATGATTTATAGAAACTATAGGTATAGATTCTATGATCAAAGGTATAACTGGGGTTTTAAAAAATCATTGGTTTAGCTTGAGCTATACCAATGGTTTTTTAAAAACCATGTGTATAGATCCTTAAAATAACTAGCTACCCTCAGGCTCCCTCTCCCCTCTGCATTTAGAATCCCTAATCCCCTACCCTCATATGATCTTGGTGTCCCCCCTCCTATCATCAGGCGATAATTCCCCCATCGACTGATGATATTCCTCTGTTTTTGGAAATTTATTATTGTGAGATGTAATCTTTCCTTCCCACTGGTTCTATATTATCCCCTCACACGAGCAACATATGGTTGTATTCACTAGAACTCTCTACTTATTCATGGATTTTTTTTTTGATCTTATTCAACATTATACTAGTTTGTTCAGAATCTATCTTCTCTTCTTTTAGAGTCTATTTTCATTTTTATCTATGTATGTGATTCTACTTGATGTTATTTTAATTTTATTGTGTTTATATCATGAAAAAACCGTATATGGAATTTATAATAATTTATTTGATTTTATTCTTACCTTTTTGAAGTAATTTCTTCTTGATGGTGTAGATATTCCCTAAAATCATTATAAGGCATGGAAGTTAATTAAGAAGCTCAGATTTTCTTCTAATAAAAATCATGCTTGTCTGAAAGACTGTAGTTTATTTTGGAAGGAAAAAACTGAATGTAATGAATTTAAAGAATACGTTACATCTTTATGGAAGGAAAATGTAGATGAAATACTATCTCATGTGCCAAAAAAATTCATGTGGAACTTTCCATTGATTCTCAGTGTTCAATATCTATTCATGTCTACGAAAATCATATCTAATATGTGATGGAATGATGCTGATAGAATTAAAGGAAATGATTAGTTGGTGCATCCTGTAGATATATTAGCATGAATGTAATTTGATGAAAAAAATCCTGGTTTTTTAGTTGAGGTGCATAATGTTAGGTTGGCTTTATACTGATATGGTTTTAATATATTTGGTCAGATTCTTACTGCTCACAGCACGTGGATAGTTTTTATTCATGTTTATAATCTTTTTCTAGGGATGTGTATGAAAAGTATTTCACTTTCATGGGTATACTAATATCTAGACCTTTTGATCCAATAAATGATATAGACTTATACATTCAATATTTACTAAGAGAGTTCAAGAAACATTGTGATATGGGTGTATAGACATTTGATGATTCTTAAAAAAATATTTTTCAGATGTCTGATGCCCTTCTGTGGACTATAAATATTTTACTTACTTATGAAATCATTTTTTTATATTGTACCATGACTTAATTCTTATTTTTTCCATTTAATATTATTTAGTGGGATATTCTAGTTGGTGATTCAATCACACCCATATTTAGGAAGTCTAAAATTTCCAAACACAATTTATGGTGGATTACAATGAAGAAAATCAGATGATAGGTAAAAAATCCTGGAAATGTGTATGATTCATGATAAATTTATCCAAGTACCATGATATCATTAACATAGAACTAGTCTCATAGATAATTCCAGTAATGATATAAATAAAAAATCATAGGCAACAATTGGGTAATAAAATTTGTTAAATTTATATCTATATTATTCTCATATTTATATGTATTAACATGTTATGTATACCATCGGTTTAACATTCCCATTTGTGAAAATATTAAGGGTTCAAGGTTTATGGATCTTGGGGAGTTATTGTGATCATTTATGTATGAGTTGTATGTTGGTTGGAGGATTAGAGTCTGTTCTTATTTAGAGGGTGTACCCATATTCCACAACTATCCAACAATAGAATATCAAAAAATGATTTCATTTCATATTAGAACAATGATGAGTTTAAGAAATTTTAAATCATTAATGGTTTTCATATAAAATTTAATTCTTATTACATGTAATTCTTCCTAGGATGAAATGGGAGAAAATGAAAAGAACAAAGATTCAATGATGTATTTGCACACTTTGGGGCACACTACATTGCCCGAGCATGAGAACCATTAGGTACATTAATATGAATATAAATAATATATATACTTATATTGTAACTTATTTAGGTTTGGATAATAAAATTTATGTTTTATGGTCAATAATACCTTTAATATAAGGTTGAAAGTACTCCATTAAAATGGATTAATGGCCAATTAGCCTAATGTTCAAATGGACAACTGGCCTAATGGACTAATGGTCAATTTGGAAATTGGTTTAACAGCATAATGACCAATTAGAATAATGGTTTAATGGAAAAAAATTCAATTACCCTAATGGACTAATGGCCTAATGACCAATTTTCCATTTGTCCAAATGAAATAATGGCCAATTGACCAATTGTCCTAATGGACTAAAGGACCAATTGTCCAAAGTCCAATTTTCCTAACGTCCTAATGACCAATTGGTCAATTAGATTAATGGTTAAATAACCTAACAACCTAATGTCCTATTGGCCTAATGTCCTGATGGATAATTGGTCAATTGACTAAATATCCTATTGTCCTAATGGACTAATGGTCTAATGTCCAATTGGCCAATTTGACTATGGCCTAATGTCCCAATGACCTAATAGCCTAATGAACTTATGGCCTAATGGTCTCATGTCCTAACAACTTCACATCCTAACAACCTCACATCCTAATGGCCTCACAACCCAATGCCCTCGCGGACTAATACCTTAATGTTCAAAAGACATGTTAGACTAATTTCATAAGGGAAAATTCATCTAATGGCCTAATGGAAAAATTGGCCTAATTACCTTGTATCCAAATTGGCCAAATAGCCTAATGGACTAATGGACTAATGGATTAATGGCCTGATGGCCAAATGGTCTAATGGTCAATTAGACCAATGGACAAATGGAATAATAACCAATTGACATAATTGACAAATGGGATAATGGAAAATTTTTAAAATAGACATTTGGACAATTGGACTAATGGACTAATAACATATTGGCTAATTTCATAACGGCCTAATGTCCTATCATCCAATTAAAAAAAATTCTAATGCCCAATTGGACAATTTTCCTAATGGCCTAATAACCAATTATATTGATGGCATAATCACTAATTTTCCAACTGGTATAATAGCATAATGGCCTAATGACCAGTTGGCATAACGACCTAATGACCAATTTTACAATTAGCATAATGTCCTTATGGCCTAATGGCCTAATGGCCAATCGGCCTAATGGACAGATAGCCTAAGGCCTGGTGGCCTAATGGCCTAATAGCCAATTAGCCAATTGTATTAATTTCCTATTGGTCTAATGGCCTAATGACATAATTTTCTAATGGCCTAATGGTCAATTATCCAATTTTATTAATGGCCTCATGGCCAATTTTTTAATTGGCCTAAAGAACTAATGGACTAATGACCAATTGTCCTAATAGCCTAATGATCAAATGGTCTGATGGCCTAATGTAGAATTGATCTAATGTCCTAATGGCCAATTTTCCTAAAATCATAATAGTGTAATGGAAAGTTATCCTAATGGACTAATGGAAAATTGGCCCAATGGACTAATGGTCTGATGGCATAATAGTCAATTGGCCAATTTCACTAATGGTCTAATTCCAAAATGTCCAATTGGAAAATTGGCCTAATGGAATAATGGAGCAATATAATAATGTCCAATTGGTGTAATTCCCTAAGACTAAATGGCGTAGTGGAGAATTCACCTAATTTTGTGACAACCAATTAGAAAATTGGCCTAATGGCTTAATGGGAAATTAGATTAATGGAATAACATCCAATAGGCCTAACGACATAATGACCAATTATCCAAACAACCTAATGGCCTAATGACCAATTGGAAAATTGGATAAATGGTCAATTGGCATAATGGCCTAATGGGAAAATGGCCAAATGGCCTAATAGCATAATGGGATAATGACCTAATGTCTAATTGCCCAATTTTCCTGATGGACTAATGACTTTACTGTATAAATGGACTAATGGGATAATGGACTAATAGATGATTGGCCTAACGGCCTAATGACTTATTGTCCTAAGAGCCTAATGTCTATTTGGCCTAATGACCTAATGGGAAATTATCCAATTGGAATAATGGTGCAATGGCCTAATTGGTCAATTGGGCTAATGGCATAATGACCAATAGTCTAATTGGACTAATTGGCCTAAATAGTCTAAATGGTTTAAATAATATAAATGGTTTAAATTGACTAAATTTTCTTAAATAGTATAATTAGACAAAATGGATAAAATGGAAGAATTGGACTAATTGTCCTAAATGGAACAAATGGCCTAATTGGCCAAAATGGCCAAAATAGTCTGATTGGCCTAAATGGAATAATTTGAATATATGGATTAAATGGTCTAATTGGATTAAATGTCATAAGTATCCAAAATAGCGTAATTGGCATAAATGGCTTAATTACCCGAACTAGCCTAGTTAGCCTAGTTGGCATAATTGGACTAAGTGTCCTAAATGGCATAATTTTATGGATTTCTTCAATGAATAAAATTTTAATTCATTCAAGATTTATCACATTCATATTATTCAATAATGTATTATTATACTAATCAATTTCATTTGTAGCAAGCGGTATTGGGAATTAAAAGTCGTATTACTTGAGTTAAATTATCTTGCTCGAGTGGGAAGAAAAATGATGGATGTAAAATAAATGCACAAAAAAAAGAAAAGAGTTTTTTATTTATATTTAAAATATTGATAAAAAAATCATTACTAAATATCTTGTTTCTAATTTCAACAGTCTTTCGTAGAGGACCTTGATGATAAAGAAGGGTATAACTTCATTCCAAATGATCATTTTAGTCAGGTATTAAGTGAGGAGAACCATGGGAGAGTTAGATATTGATCTTAGAATAACACTATTCTCAACATGTATTGGACCTCATTGGTATCTTCTCAAACCTCTCATAAAATAGAGCTGTAAAGCACACATATATAAGAAGGTGATGTAATAAAATAGATTTGTAGGAGCGTGAAAGAAGTAAACTGATCACAAAACACTTACTTAAATTTATTTCAGTCATAAGTCAATCACTACCATCATAGGATTCTACTAATATTTATTCATACATGGAATAAAGGATATATATAAATGATGACCCAAGTGATGTTTATGAGGGGCCTAGTTATAGTTTTGATGATGGTGGTGGAATTAGTGGTGGTGGTGGTGGTGATGATAATGATGATGACACTTCTCCAAATGATGTTGTTGGTTATGATGATGTTGCTAATGTTGATGTGGATGTGGATGTCTTTAATGGGGGAGATATTGATCCCCACAATTTTTAACTTAGCTATAAAGAGACTTGTGGATTTTATTTAATGACATTAATTGATTAGTTTTGTTGATGAATATATATGTCATAGTTTTTAAAATTGTTTGAAAAATATTACGAGAAGTTGTGTGAAGGATAAAAATAAAATATTTGTATTTCATTTAATTTGCACTATGGTTTATATTTTATTACATGTTCAGGATGGGATGGATGGGATGCTACTTTAAAAAAGGGACAACTAATTATACATGTGGTTCAATGAATCATGGGTTTATGTTTTTTGCTGGGAAAATATATACCCACGGTTTGGAAAACTGTGCGTATATATATATATATATATCCATGGTTTAACAAAAATGTTTGTACGATAAAATCTCATAGGATATAGCCACAGTTTATTTAGAAACCTTTAGTATAGCTCTATACTAATGTCTTTATCAGCAATGAATCCTAAAATCATGGGTATAACATATACCCATGGTTTTAAGGGCTATACCAATGGTTCAAAGACATTGGTATAGGGTATGTTTCCATTAGTGAAAGGAAAATTGAAATAAATGATTCATGATGAATAAAGGACATTACAAAGATAAAATTCATTCCTATCACATTTTTGGAAATTATGACATTATTTTCAGACTTTGGAAAAAAAATTATAAAGTGACCCATATAGAAAATTTTCAAAAGATTCATTTTAATAATTTGTAGAATAAGTCAATGGTGATGTAGAAAGACATTATAAAAAATTTTAGTATATGTTAAAATATAGCTGAAATCATTTGAAGAATATGAACATGATGGTGAATGATTTTAAACCAAAATTAGAAAAACTTGGTTATGTTTTCTTAAAAAAATTCAACTAGTTTTTTTAATATAAAAGAGAAAAAATTGATACTAATAAATTAAACCCCTATAAATAACCATAGGATGTGAAAATGAAAGGGGTTTAAGAGAAAAATAGTATGTAATCCCCCCTAAAGACATTCAGTCATAAACAATCTTGATTAAAAGTGAGATTTAAAGATAATTCACTATAGATTTGCTAACCATTGAATTAAAACCTCATGAAAGAGAGAACCTTCGGTGGATTTTTAATTCAATATAGTTATAATATAAATCATCATAAAATAAATTCATGGGTATAATATACACCCCAAAATAGAAATAAGGTAGTGAAAATAGAATATATATCTCAATGAATGAAAATTTAGATGAAGAATCAATTGTAATATTGATATCTCTTGAAATTAATGCCCATAATATGTATAAATTGAGATGTATTTCAAACTTAATTTTATTTAATTAAATTATTATAAAAATCCATAGGGCACCACACCATATAAAACAAGCGGTGAATATGACATATGCATTAATGAAAGAGAAGCGAGATAAGAAACCCTTAAATCTGTCTTCTTATTAGTTGAACAAGCTCTAACATCATGTATAACAAATTTAAAATTATTATCAATAAATAAAATGAAAATATTAATTTATTATATTACTATATATAATTCTGTTATAATTTCAAATAATCAATTTATTGACAATTCTTTTTAAATATTAATATTTGAATGTTAATTGTTCCATTTTCCATGCATGTTTAGATTCAGTGATCTTGTTCCTTGTACTTTGGTCATTATTTCATATTATATAAATTATTAAACATTTTATAATAATAATTTTTATATGTTCAATATAATTTTATAACCATCCAATAAATATGGCCATGAAAATGAAATACCTATTTCATGGAGACGTTAGTCCTATAAATACATGAGCAAGATTTTCGTTTTTATAGTGGATGAAAATAAAATAAAGTAGTTAAAATTAATAATTTATAGAATAAAAATCATATTATAAAATTAAAATTTATTCATTAAATCCATCCTTATGGTCATCCTTGTGAGAAGGTAATAAAAAATAAAATCCATCACTTCATGGAGATGGTAGCTCGTATGAATGTATGAACGTTGATTTCATTTTCTCTATTAGGAGAGGGTAAGAAGGTAGCTAATATCATATTATTATAGAATCATAATTATTTCATTTATATCATTTATATCTATTAAATATATCTATATAACCATCCATAATAGGTGATGATGAAAAATAAAATACATCGCTTCAGGAGGATGATAGGTTATGCGTACACATGAGAAATGTTTTAATTTTCCATTAGATATAAATGATGTAGATAATTATTGTACCATAAAAATAAAAAAAAAATTATGTATGTTAAATATAAATAATTTATTGTTTGTAGTATGAAAATAGAGGATTTTATGGAGGAATAATAAAAAATAATGTTGAAAGAATTCAATTAAGACCTATACATCCTGTTTTGATAATCTCTTCATGATAGAACTTAAGGCCTTTAGAGGAGAGATTTATAGACACACTAAGGGATCATGAAAATGATGTGGGACATTATGAGAGTTATTATGGTACAATATTTATAGAAAATCAAAACAATAAGTTCTTTTTGAAAGGTTAAATTAATTCCCTTTTGTAGAAAAAACAACGGTGTTTTCACAAATATTACAACATTAAGGGTAAAAATGCAATTTTAAAAATGAAAAGTGGAACATAAATGAACCATTAATGGTATTATAAACCATTTGTCATGCAAAATTCCCTTTTATAATATTTTTATGATTTTTAAATCAACTAATAAAATATTTTTTAACATTAAATATCCTTACAGTCATTTTCATGACTATTCTTATAATTTGAATTTAATAAACTCAAAATGACATTGAAATTCAAAATTCTAAATAATCAATTAAAATTCATTTATATCAATAAATTTCATTAAATAAGGTAAATTATTTAAAAACGTCACTTTTAACATTCTTTGAATAATTTATTTTGATTTTTTACTCGCTAGAATAAGTGTTGCATTCGCAATACAAATGCATTCTAGGTAATTATACCACCACAAAATTTTAAAATAAAATAAAATAAATAATATAATATATTAATCGTGAAAATTTAATTTCTTACCATTAATAATGCATTTTTATCCTTATCATTATCACATTTAAGTAATAAGTGAGAGAGAGTGATATTTTTGTTTACTTTAATTTGATTATATACAGGCAATGTCGTAATCAATGAAACGAGGATAAAATTGAAAAGAATTAAAATATAGTATAATTTATGGTCTAAATAAAAACGTATTATTAAATGTGGACATGTTTTATAGGTTTTTTTTTAATTATCACATAGTTTAACACCCTCATTAAACCCTTTAAACCTTACCATTGTGACAATCATTTACTACTATAACTATTCATTATGACCCATAATGATATGAAAATTATTATCCAAATTGAACTTATTGATACGAAATATGATATCAATTTTATAATATTCAGTTTCCAAATGTTGTAAAACATAATTTTAATATAAGTAAAAAAAACATAGTGAAAATCCATTTGGGTGAGGGTTCTAGGCGGGCGAACAGCGGGGGCGTCGGTCCGATCCTCACTGTGGTGCGGATTGGCGCGGTCAGAGGGTTGGCTTCGGATGCGGCTTCGTCCGCGGATCTGATGAGTGGCGGAATCGGCTTTGGTGGAATCGGCTTCGGATGCAGCTGGGATGAGGCTTCGGGCGCGGATCGGCGTTGTTTGGCTCCAGTAGGCTCGGTTTCAGCTGGCGGCACTGGAATTCTTCAACAATTTTTGGCATCGCGACATTCCAGATCTTGACTTTTTTTGCGCATACTATTGATGTGTTTTAGGGTGGATGGTGTCGGCTTTTGATTTGGATCTGTTTGAGTGATGGTTGTTGGTCTTGGATTTGGATTTGCTTCAGCGATGGTCTTAAATGTGGTCGGAGGGTCGGATGGACGGAATCAGCTTCAATTTACGGTGACATTCCTTTCAGTTTCATTGTTTGAGGTCTTCGCGGCCTTTGATGTTCAAGATCTGCGTATGGTTGAGGCTGTTTGCATTCTAGTTTTTCTCTGTTTGGAAGCATTCCTTTGACTGCATCTTTTTTCTCCTGATCAACTGATGAAGTTCGATTCTGCTGGGTCCTGGTGTTTTTGTCGGTGTGGTGATTGAGGGTGTTCCTGCAATTGATGTCATTCGGTCCATTTCACCGCGTTCGTCCTGCTTTGTCTTGGTTCTCTGCTGGGGTTCCTGAATTCCTCCATTCGATTTGAGGCAGAGTAGCGTGGGATCTTTTGGGTCCTTTGGGATGGGAGTTCGAGCGGTCAGTTTAGAGAGATGACAATGATTTTTGATTTGATGGCTTTTTAGTGACTATTTGGTTCTGAATTTGGGATTGGAGGAATGACGGAGACCAAAAGTCCTCCCTAATACCAAAGAAGTACCATCTCTAGTTCTGTGAACAGTGAATTTTCACTGTTAATAGAACTGCGCCGGGTCCTTATTGGGTATTAGAGGGGACTTTTGATCCCCCATCGTCATTCCCCCTTTGGGATTTTCACAACGGTGGTTTTGAAATCTAAAATGAACAGGATTTGAGGTAGTTTTTGATGTTTGAATTATTTTTTTCTTATTTTTGATGGTGTAAGAAACCAGTAATCTACAAGGATTAGAACCAGATGTATTCATCTGACCATGACCTTTCAGATTTTTATGAATGAGAGGGTATGTCTTTTTCATTGATACCAGGCCTATTGCCACGACCCAATCATGGAGGTCCTTTCCTACACCAGCAAGAACATCAAAACTGTGGTTCATCTGATTTGTCCCTATCTAAGAGATTAGAGTCACCCCGATAAAGAGGAGGATGGTACGTGTCAATCTTGACACCACTAGTTGGGAGTTGGGACCACTCTTCTGATAAGTCCATGGCAGAACGAAACCAGTGAACCACACATATGAAGAGCTTGAAGGCTGAACCCCGCCCGCCTTGGAGGGGGCTGGGGTGCCGCACGGGTGAACCGTGTGCTGAGACGCTCAACCTGTGACAAGTGGTATCCAAGGGAATGCGCCTCATGATGTTGCGAAATGCTGCTGGACGGAGCTTGGTGGTGGGAGCGGAGTCCCGGGGTGTCATGCAGAGGTGACACGACAGAGAAGGTAGCGCTCGAGAGAAGTTAGAGGCAGAGACATCAGTATGAAGGGTGTGTCTCATGGATGTGGTTTTCGACCCTAAGAGAGAGGGTGGATCACTGTGGTTTGCGACCCAGATAGTGGGTGGGTCATTGATGCCAACGACAAGGAAGGAGCGTCCCCTGAGGCCATGTTTGGTAGCCGGTTAGTTGGAAGCACCATTTCGCGGACACACAGAAGGTCACGATCCTGCATGCACAAGGGCGTGCATGGAATAGTGGTGAGAGAATGCCACGACCCAATCATGAGGGTCATGTCCCACACCAGCAAGAACATCAAAGTTGTGGTTCATGTAACGACCCGAATCCGGAGCCACTCAATTGGTGCCCCGTACACGGTTCGCCACACGACCTCAAACGCATTTCCTCAAATGCCAGAGACTGCCGACTAACAGCGAGAGCCTTGGTGAGTTATTGGGGAAACTATGCCCTCATTTGGTAAGGTATACAAGGGGAAGGAAATAACAGTCAATAACAGAAGCAGTAAACATCATACAATAACTGAGACTAAATAGCGGAAACAATGAATATATAGAAATGATGATAATGATGCAGCAAGTACAAGTATCTAAGGAAAGCAGCAAACACAACAACGTGCTGAAATACAACTGAGAAACAAAGTACGAAAAGTAAACAACAACTCCAGCAGCATCGCAAGGCTAAGCTCGGTCATATGCTCTCCAGCTCTATCTAGCAATCATGTACCTGAAGTAGATGAGCCACAATCCTTATCCACACCTGCAACCATATAACCTGTTTGGGTCGAAAAGCAGGACCCAAACAGGGTGTGAGACTAGTCCCAGTAGACAATCACCACAAGATTTGTGCCCTACTATCAGTGAGCAATATAGCAAAAGTAAAGGAAATAAATGCACCAGAAAAATAGGAGTACATTAAAGTAAACAATCCTACAAGTCTCCATTTACATTTATTTATTAATTTAATTCAATCATTTAATTATCAACCAAGGAATCTAGCAAACAACTCTATATTCCCAAGGCATAGCAAGCAACACAACAGGTATCTCAACAGACTACCTAAACAACAAGCAGTGCAAAACCCAAGCTTGTTCTTTGGTTTGGTGGACTCGTCACAACCAACCAAACAATATTCACACTGACTCTCTGGTGGCTCGTACTGGCAGACCCCTCTAGTCAAGTAATCCTATGAAGGCACAGACACTCTGGGAAGCTCTCACCGTCAATTCCCCTACGGTCTTGCAACGATAACTATAGGCTCTCTGAGAAAGAACTTAGGTCTAATTCCCCTTGTAGTCTTGATACGTAATTAAGGACACTCTTAGGAAGTACAAAGTCTAATTACCGTAGGTCCTGCAAACAATACTAATTTATAACAGACTCTCTAGGGAAGCCCTTAATCGTCAATTCCCTCTTTAGTCTACCACACCAGGTTCACACAGCCCTGAGCAGTCTAGTCGTGCGTAATCGACTGTCAGCAGCCCTAAGTAAGTTCAACAAACTACTTGGCTAATAGCTACAAAGCATCAAAAACATATAAACAGTAGGCAATACATGCAATCAATTATATCAAGGCAGACAATCAATGCAAAAAGGTCTGCCTCACAGGCAACCTAAGCCAAACGACGATAACCAGCCAAAACAAGGGAAACACTCATGGGGTGATCCTCAACATGCTAACAAGCAAACATTATTCATCTAATAGCCTCAAGCACACAAGCAATCTAAGACATATAATAATACAGGATCAAAACCCTTACCCGAGATACCCGAAACATGGGAATCTGACACTTTTGCACAAAACTCAAAGACATTCAACGCAAGGCAACAAACCACCTACCTCGATCCTAAGAGATCGATATACTTGAACCTTAGCCCGTGAATCGACCTAGAACGGAGTAGATCTGCAAAAACGTCTATAGCGTTCAACCTCAGATAACTCTCATAAGAGAAAGAATCAGGAAACGTGGCCAAAGAAGGACCAAGAACTCACCACTGCGATTTTATTGCAACCGACGATGTTCGATTCGGAGAACCGGTGATGGATCGGCGGCTCGAAGAAGATCCGCGGCCGTACCCTCGCTCTCGGTCGAAGAAGCTGGAGAAGAAGACATTTTTGGGGTTAAGACGCGACCCCGGTCCGTTTAATGAAAAAAAAGAAAGTACACGACGTGTACATTTGGAGTACATGACGTGTACTAGGCTTTTTCGTACTCCGCATTAAGCGGCCTCCACATCACCCATACATGGTCGTGTGTGTGGCCATGACCCGACCAGCACACGGCCTCGAGTGGCAACAAAGTACATGGCGTGTACTTAGAAAATTTCCAGATTCTCCTCTTTTTCCCAAAAACGACCAAAAAAGGAAAAACATACCTGAAAAGAAAGTCCGGGTTCTTACAAACTTCCCCCCTTAAAGAAATTCGTCCCCGAATTTCCCTAACAAGGTGGCGAAGAACAAACCTCGAACAACTCTTGCCACTGTGATCGCATATCGCCCTCCCTCTCCCAAGTCTCGTCTTGTACACGGTCGTGCTGCCATAGCACCCGTACTAGAGGAACAGACCGACCACAGAGTACCTTTGCACTATGATAAAAAATCCTGATAGGATGCTCCTCGAATGATGCATCCTGCTCCAGCTCAAACTCCTCGGGTTGAAAAACATGAGACGAGTGTGAGAAATAGCGTCGAAGCTGAGAAACATGGAAGACGTCGTGCATAGCCTGGTACCTCTGAGGTAACTGCAACCTATAAGCAACCAGCCCGACTCTCTCCAGAATCTCAAACGACCCGACGTATCTCGGTGAAAGCTTGCCCTATCTCTTGATCCTATTGTGTCCCAACCTCGGGGTAACACGTAGGAAAACCTGATCTCCGACCTTGAACTCCAAAGGTCGTCTCCGCTGATCAGCATAAGATTTATACCGATATTGTGCAGTAGCCATCCTTTTCCGAATCAACTCCACCTATTCTGTAGTCTCCTGAACAAGATGAGGTCCCAGCATAGCTACCTCTCCTGCCTCCAGCCAACACAAGGGTGATCGGCACGACCTACCGTACAAAACCTCATAAGGTGCCATCTGAATAGTTGCTTGAAAATTATTATTGCAGACAAACTCCACTAGAGGTATATGTCTATCCCAAGAACCTCCAAAATCAAGGACGCATGCTTGTAGCATGTCCTCAAGCACCTGAATCATGCGCTCTGACTGACCATCTGTCTGGGGATGGTAAGCTGCACTCAGAAGTACCTGTATACTCAAAGCCCTCTGTAGCCCTTGCCAGAAATGCGACGTGAAGCGGGTGTCCCTATCTGAAATGATAGTACTCGGAACCCCATGCAAGCGTACAATCTCACAGATGTACAACCGTCCAAGCTCATTAACACTGAAGGTCTCCTTAATCGTCAAGAAATGAGCAACCTTTGTGAGCCTGTCAATGACAACCCATACCGCGCCATTCCCTCGAGGCGATCTTGGTAACCCTATCACGAAGTCCATCGTGACATCATTACACTTCCACTCGGGAATGGATAGCTGCTGTAAAAGCCCTACTGGTCGTTGGTGCTCTGCCTTCACCTGCTGACAGGTGGAACACCTCATGGAAAAACCGACAACATCTCTCTTCATACCTGAACACCAACACTGACGGTGTAGATCACGATACATCTTGGTGACACCATGATGAACTGCCCAAACCGAGGAATGAAAGTCTCACATCAGCTCCTCACGTATATCTGTTGGCACCCATACGCATCCTTAGAAACGCAAGATCTCACCCTCGCATACGGTCCATCCAGGAAGAGGGTCCTCTCCTAGCACGCTTTCCCGTAGGTCTAGGCCTTCAGAATATGATAGATGACTCATTCAGACTCGGTCAAGAAGGGTAGAGGTAACAGCTATAGAAGAAAGAAAAGTCTGACCCTGTCTGTCGTGCACCTCTAAATGCATTTCAGAGAATAGAGCCATAAGCTGCCACTCGCTACGGGCCTCCTGAACTGTCTGTATTTGTGTCCTCCTGCTCAGTACGTCTGCCACAACGTTGCCTTTCCCAGGCGTATAAGCAAGCTCGAAATTGAAAGACTGTAGGTACTCAACCCACCTCTGCTATCTCAGATTCAAGTCACGCTACGTGAAGATATACTTGAGGCTCTTGTGGTCAGTATATACCACGAAATGCTCTTCCAGAAGATAATGTCTTCAACAACGCAAAGCATGAACAACTGCAGCCAACTCCTGGTCGTGCATAGGATAGTTCCTCTCATGTGACCTCAACTGCCGAGATCCATATGCAACAACACGATCCTCTTGCATAAGCACTGCTCCAAGCCCGATGCCAGATGCATCACAGAAAACTGTATAACTCTTGCCCGGCTCTGAAAAAACTAGAATCGGTGCAGAAGTCAATCTCCCCTTCAGCTCCTGAAAGGCTGAATCGCAGGCTTCTGACCAAACATACCTCACCCCCTTCTTAGTCAAGCCCGTCAACAACACTGCTAAGTGTGAGAAGTCATGTATAAACCTCCTGTAGTAACCAGCTAGCCCTAAGAAACTTCGTACCTCGAAGACATTCTTCGGCTGCTCCCAAGTAACTACTGCTCTCACATTCTCTGGGTCTACTGATACTCCTGTCTCTGAGATTATGTGACCTAGGAAGTGAATCTCATCCATCCAAAAGTGGCACTTTGAGAGCTTAACATATAATTGATGCTCCCTCAGTGTACTCAAAACGATCTCAAGATGGGTAGCATGGTCGTGTCGAGTGTGAGAGTACACCAATATATCGTCCATGAAAACAACCAAAAAAGAATCTAAGTAAGGATGGAACACTTGGTTCATCAGTTCCATGAAAACCACAAGCGCGTTCGTGAGGCCGAACGGCATAACCATATACTCGTATAGACCATACCTGCTCCGAAAAGCTGTAAGATGTATATCAGATGGTCTAACGCGCAACTGATGATAACCGGACCTCAAATCGATCTTCGAGAACACCCGGGCTCCTCGAAGCTGATCAAAGAGGTCATCAATCCTAGGCAAGCGGTATCGATTCTTGACCGTCAACTGGTTCAGCTTCCGATAATCCATAAAAAGCCTGAGGGTGTCGTCTGCCTTCTTCGCAAATAGGTCAGGAGAACCCCAAGGAGCAGTACTTGGTCAGATGAAACCCTTTGCCTGCAACTCCTCCAACTGCTTCTTGAGCTCTTGCAACTCAGGTGTAGCCATCCTATAAGGAGGAATGGATATCGGTGCCACTCCTATCACAATCTTAATAGAAAATTCTACCTCATGATCCAGAGGAAAACCTGAAAAGTCCTCTGGAAAGACATCCCTGAAACGATCCATCACTGGAGGAAAGTCTAACTGTGAAGTCCCCTGGTCATCCAGATACAGACTGGAAATCTGAGCTGTAACTCTGCCTAGCCCATGATGCTTTGGTCTTGCTCTACTCGCTTGGACATCCCACTCGCCCTTATGAAGAAAAGATTCACCCTCTGGTGATATGAAACTCACCTTGTGGCGATAACAGTCAACGACTGCCTGGAAGGGAACGAGTCAGTCCATTCTGAGAATGAAATCATATTCTGTCATCTCTAGAACATAGAGTTACAATAGAAAGTGATACCCAACCAACTCTAGAGGGAACTCCTTGCATTGTCGTACACTAGCTGTTCTAGTCCCCAATGCTGTGTCTAGTGTCGTCCTCAGAAGTATAAACAGTAAGTCTAAGGCTTTCCACAATATGTATAAAAATAAAGCTATGAGAAGATCCTGTATCAAAATGTGAAGAGGATAAAACTGAGGCTACTAAAATCGCACCTCAAACTATAGAAGGTCCAAGATCCTGCTCCTGATGAATCTGCTCTACCGCAAAAGTATGGCCTGTACCGCGGCCCTATGTAGCAGCCTGAGATCCCTGAGCTGACCCTTCCTGAGCCTGACCACTGCGTACACGACCTCTACCCTGGCTTGAACGACCTGAAGAACTCCAGCCCCCAATCTGCCGCGGAACTGGTAATCCTGCTCCTGTACACGGAGTTGAAACTGATCCTCCTTCACTAGCCGCTAGAAGGAGAACCTTGCAGAAACGCTACAGATGACCCATCTTACCGCAAGATCGGCACTCCACTGGGTCTCTTGGGCACTAAGGCTTCTTATGACCTTTTTTTCACATTGATAGCACACCACTTGGTTTCCAGAAGGAAGATCCTGTCTACTAGAAGAAATACCTCGCTTCCTTGGGTCACCTCATGTAGACTCTCTGTGGCGCTTCCTACTGTCTATCTATAATAAATCTGCCCTGAATGCTGAACCACCCTGGTCCACAACTCTAGTCTCCCTCAGATTTCTCTCCTTGATAAGCACTTGGCTGACTATCAGAGTAATAGAAGTCAATTGAAAGACGTTCACCTGTGATCGGATGTCCGGTCTGAGGCCTTACTCAAACTTCCTCGCTAAAAACAACGCGTAGTTCCCCAGAACGGGAGTGAAACGCTGTAAACATGTGAAGCGAGAGAAATACTCTATAACCGTGAGAGTACCCTGCTGCAGGTTCATGAACTCTCGAGCTCTGTCAGCCCTCACCGTCGCCGGGTAGAAGTAGTCGTAGAACATACGATGGAACTCATCCCAAGCCATAACCTGTTGGAGCCCTACCTATGAAACCACATCCCACCATCTCTTTGTGGAGTCTCACAACATATAAGTCGCAAGCTTCACTCTCATCTCTGGAGGTGTCTCCAGATGCTCGAAGATGGATAGCATGGCCTTTAGCCATGATTCCGCAGCCTGTGGTCCTCCATCCCCTGTGAACGTGGGAGGATGTTACTGCTGAAAAACCTGCATCAGCTCTGCCATATACGGGGCAGGATGCTGAGCTCCCTGGAAGGTCTGGATGAATCTCATGAAACCCTCTCTAAACTGAGCGTCGACACCAGTGTCTGGAATCACTGCAGGTACATGTCTGGAACGATAGGCGGAACTAATGGTAGTTCCTGATATGCCGTATCAGGCGTACAATCACTACCTGGTTTCTGACGTGCAACAAGAGGGTGTCTCAGTGCCATGACTCTGAAATTTCAAAAGCACACCTTAGATTCAGGATTAATAAAGACAGAAGAACTGAAGGAATAAGAAGGAACAGGGAAAATAAGGCATTCAAGTTGTGCAAAACATGACTACACGACGTGTTCTTTTCCTACACGCCGTGTTCCCTTAGGTCATTCACACGGGCGTGTACTTCCACCTAAACTGGTCGTGTAACACCCCAAATACACGGCGTGTTGTCCTAACACATGGAGTGTACTTGAATCCTCTTCCCTGCCTGAGTCCTTCTACGCGGTTAAGCCACACGACTCCTCTAAGACAAAACTACACGGCGTGTTCAGGGAAGACCCAAGTTGTACTAGAAATGCCTTACCTGGATCGTGTTGTTAGTGACACGTCCTAACACTTGGCCGACACTACACAACGTGTTTAGGGAAGAAACAGCGTGTACTAGACATGCCTTACCTGGCCCATGTTGTTAGCGACACGACCTGACACATAGCCGACACTACACGGCGTGTTCCGGACGGACACAGCATGTGCGAGGAAGGGTAACACCGACCCGTGTTGTTCATGACATGGCCGAGTACCTAAATCAAACTACACGACGTGTAAGATTCAGACACGGCATGTATGTGAAATGATAACACGACCCATGTTGTTCATGACACGATCGGGGTACCTATTTCATACTACACGGCGTGCTAAACTAGTACACGACATGTTCCTACAAGATTTTTTAGAACCCCGTGTTTTTGCTCACACAGTCAGTGACACGGTTTAAAAACTACACGGCGTGTATTAGTAAAATACACGCCGTGTATTCTGGGTTTTTCTGGGTAGTAGATCAGAAACTGCTCTGAAGCCCAGAAAACACAGAAAACAAGAGTTAAGGTGCCAAATTCCGATCCGTGAGGGCCCATACTCCCCGCGAATCAAATCTTGGCATCTTAGACAATGCATATAACTAGTAAACCACATAACAAACTCACGATTCACCAATTTCTGATCCTCGGGGGCCCATAACACCTCCAAGACCAAAGTTTGGCGTCCATGATAAAGAAGCTCTAAACAAACAATACCCAATCAACATAGCATGTATTCTATCATAGTAGCTATAACAATAGCATGAATAGTCTATCACAAATTCTATCACAACAAAATGCAATTTCTTATGCAATTTAGATGGCATGGAGAAATTCATAACATGTGATTTTCTAACAAGTGCCTATATGATGCATCAGATGGAATACCCTCATCTCATCGGGCTGCAAAAAAATAGAACCACAATCATATAAACGGTAACAACACAAAACAAGTGCACCACCCAACGGTGAAGTCAATTAAACTATAACATTTTCAAAACTTGAAAACTGCAATATTCGAGGTAACCTAGCTTTTTCCATGTACACGGGTTCTAGAACTCCCAGACACAACTATTTACCATTTACCTATTCCGTCCTATCCTTGTCTAATGTCGCTAAACAGTAAGTCAATAGAAAAGAAAGGAACCTCCTTTGATACCACTTTGTAACGACCTGAATCCAGAGCCACTAAACTGGTGCCCCATACCCGGTTCACCACATTACCTCAAGCACATTTCCCCAAACGCCAGAGGCTGCCGACTAGAAGTGAGGGCATTGGTGAGTCATTGGGGAAACTATGCCCTCATTTAGTAAGGTATACAAGGGAACGAAAATAACAGTCAATAGCGGAAGCAGTAAACAATATACAATAACTAAAACTAAATAGCGGAAGCAACGAATATATAGAAATGATGATAATGATGCAGCAGGTACAAGTATCTAAGGAAAGAATCAAATACAAAAACATGATGAAATAAAACTGAGAAACAAAGTTCGAAAAGTAAACAGAAACTCCAGCAGCATCGCAAGCCAAAGCTCGGTCTTATGCTCTCCATCTCCAATCATCAATCATGTACCTGAAGTAGAAGGGCCACCATCCTTATCCACACCTGCAACTGTATAACCTGTTTGGGCCGAAAAGTAGGACCAAAACAGGGTGTGAGACTAGTCCCAGTAGGCAACCACCACAAGATCTGTGCCCTACTATCAATGAGCTATATAGCAAAAGTAAAGGAAATAAATGCAGTAGGGAAACATGAGTATACTAAAGTAAACAATCCTAAAAATATCCATTTACATTTATTTATTAATTTAATTAAATAATTTAATTATCAAACAAGGAATCTAGCAAACAACTCTATATTCCCAAGGCATAGAAAGTAACACAACATGTATCTCAGCAGACTACCTGAAAAACAAGCAGTACAAAACCCAAGATTGTTCTTTGACTTGGTGGAATCGTCACAACCAACCAAACAATATTCACACTGACTCTCTGGGAGGCTTGTACTGGTAGACCCCTCTAGTAAAGTAATCCTACAAAGGCACATACACTCTGGGAAGCTCTCACTGTCAATTCCCCTACAGTCTTGCAATGATAGCTATAGACTCTCTGAGGAAGCACTTATGTCTAATTCCCCCTGTAGTCTCGATACGTAACAAAGGACACTCTAAGGAAGCACAAAGTCTAATTCCCGTAGGTCCTGCGAATGATAATCATTTATAACAAACTCTATAGGGAAGCCCTTAATCATCAATTCCCTCTTTATTATGCCGCACCAGGTTCACACAGCCCTGAGTAGTCTAGTCGTGCGTAATCGACTGTCAGCAGCCCTATGTAAGTTCAACAAACTACTTGGCTAATAGCTAAAAATAATCAAAAGTATATAAACAGTAGGCAATAAATGCAATCAATTATATCAAGGCAGGAAATAAATGCAAAAAGGTCTGCCTCACAGGCAACCTAAGCCAAACGGCGATAAACAACCAAAATAGGGGAAACACCCATGGGGTGATCCTCAACATGCTAACAAGCAAACATTATTCATCAAATAACCTCAAGCACACAAGCAACCTAAGACAGATAATAATACAGGATCAAAAACCTAACACGAGATACCCAAAACATGGGAATCTGACACTTTTGCACAAAACTCAAAGACATTCAACGTAAGGCAACAAACCACCTACCTCGATCCTATGAGATCGATATACTTGAACCTCTTCCCGTGAATCGGCCTAGAACGGAGTAGATCTGAAAAAACGTCTAAAACATTCAACCTCAGATAACTCTCTTAAGAGAAAGAATCGGGAAACATGGCCAAAGAAGAACCAATAACTCACCGTTGCGATTCTATTGCAACCGACGGTGTTCGATTCGGATAACCGGTGATACATCGACGTCTCAGAGAAGATCTGTAGTCGTACCCTCACTCTCGGTCAAAGAAGCTGGAGAAGAAGACGTTTTTGGGGTTAAGACGTGACCCCGGTCCGTTTAATGAAAAAAAGAAAGTACACAATGTGTACTTTTGGAGTACACGGCGTGTACTAAGATTTTCCGTACTACGCATTAAGAGGCCTCCACATCACCCCTACATGGCCGTGTGTGTGGCCATGACACTACCAGAAAACGGCCTCGAGCGGGAACAAAGTACACGACATATACTTAGAAAATTTCTAGATTCTCCTCTTTTCCCCAAAAATGACCAGAAAAGGAAAAACATACCTAAAAAGAAGGTCTGGGTTCTTACAGTTTATCTGGTTTGTCCCTATATAAGAGATGGGAGTCACCCCGACAAAGATGAGGATGGTGCGTTTCAATCTTGACATCATTGGTTGGGAGTTGGGGTGTCACGACCCGCCTTCACCAAAAGGAGGGAAGGGTCAGCAGATTGCCAGGCCCTTCCTTCTTTAAGTTGAAGGAGAGATAATGACCCCCAAAACCCACCTTCAATAGGTCCCAGAGTGGCGACTAGCACCAAGGGTATAGAAATTTCTCACAAATGGAAGGAATTGCCCTTTTTATTTTATAGGATCGAGAGATAAGGAGAAGAAAACCCAACAACCCCAAGGTAGAAAGAAAAGTAAAGCCAAAAGTAAACTATTCCCACATGCATGTTTCAAAAGTAAAAGCCACAAACTGCAAAAGGTGACTACAAGGTAAGTACCAAAGGGAAAAGAAAAACAACAACTGCAACTGCTCCAAAGGTCTGAGCTAGTAAGGTCCTGCGTGATCCCCGAAGTCCTCCTGGAAACCTAAAAGCAGTTTTATATACGTAGGGTGAGCATACAAGTACACTCAGTAGGGAAAACCAAGACTCTCGTGCACAAGTGGGGGAACATACTAAAGTCCCGTGAGAAAAAGAGTAAACCAAACACCTAACAAGGCAAACTATCCACCCCAGGCCTCACCAAGGCTCACTCCCCAAATAATGCAAGTCAAGTAATATATATATTAAGATCACATCGATGTTTGGGTACTCCGCGCCACTTTCCCACTGGTTATTGAGACATCCTACACATCAGACCAATCCCCCCATTCTCACCGTAGTCCCACTACCACACCCACCCGCACACACCTGGGCCACAACCACACGCAGTCCCACTGCCGAAATCCCGTCTGCACACACCTGGGCCTCAACCGCACGCAGTCCCACTGCTGAATCTCACCCGCACACACCTGGGCCACAACTGTCACGCGTAACCATGCCTGCAAACACCTAGGCCAAAACAACCACCATGATGCCCGAAGACACCTGGGCCTCATCATGAAGATGCTTGGGAAACCACCTGCCGCACACACTTGTCCAACCACCACACTACCCCGCCCGAAGGTTCTTGGGCTAATAATGGACCTCAGGCCATCACAGCCTACCCGAAGATACTTGGGCTATCCGGGAAAGGGAGCAGAAAAGGAGCTAATAACCAGCCACTATGAATAGTGTTGGGAAAACACCCTCCCCCATGAAATGGGGGTGTTCGTCACTAAGTGATCAACTTGGGTGGGGCGCGAATAAGAAACACAAATCTACAATTACATATATATAGCTAACAAGCACTCACCCAAGCTAGGTTTTTCTTCAGAAAACCTACAGATCACAACAGCACTCAAGTCCGAGTCACGACTCACGCTAACAACCCATTTGTCCCGTTTCTTATTTCACATTCAGTAATAATTTTTATGTTTAAGCACTACTGGTCAACTAGTAGGCATAGGCATAAGTCCAGGAAAGTAAACAGTCAAATATCAACCAAAACGCCCACACCTGGTTCTCAACAACAGAGGATTCCACCCCAATTCGTGATATAAACAAGTAACCACCCGGATTTAAAACTCACAACCACCGAATCCATACCAACAATAGATCCCATCCCCCAAATTCACACAAACACCGAGAGTATGAAAGAACAGGGGATCCCATCCCCTCCCACATCTCCAGCAATCGGCCCGAAAGGAAAACAACCAACTACCACCACCAACACAAGTCAGGTATTACCGGTATTTTCAGATTTAAATGACTTAACACACTCCATGATTCAAATTCCGTGTGTTATAACCGGGAGTTATCATAGAAGGGTTGATCCTGGTGCTTCCAATTTATTTAGCCGGATATACGCGATTAACCAATTCAACTTTCACAGCAGGAATTTACAACCACAAACAAGTCATTTAAAACATCAGCAGGGTTCATTAGTGCACAAACAACGACCACCAACGGCTTCGATTTTCAGGAGTCATAAGCCAGTACAACTCAACAAGATGGTCATAGAAGAAACAACATCAAAAACATGAGACAACATCAACAATCACATCCCCCCTCTTTCTTTATAGAATTCGTTCATTATCTTTATTTAGGTATGGTTTACCCAATTCTACAGAATCAAAAGCACGTCCACCCCGCATGATACACAAAAGAGAGAGACGAAGGAGAAATTCCCTACTTGTTGATAGACAATCGGCGTTTAGGCCGGGGGCATGGAACTTTACGGATAACGATGCACCCGATGCACCAGAAGCTGTTTGTGAAAAGCCACGATCGAGGAAAGGAGAAACCACGGCTAACCCTTAGTTTATAAGAGCCGGGGATGGTTGAGGTGAAAATGCGAAACCACGTAAGGCGCGGGGGTCGTGGGTTGACCACGCGGCTCCACTCGTCATTAAAAAGGGGGGTCAGGTGGTTTAAGCCGACTCATGAATTGATTAAGTATTTAATTAAAGATCTTATGTGCATTACGGGTCTTAAAAACATGCTTAAATGAGTCATAATAGGGTTCATAACCCTATTTGCGCAAAGGAGCGCTACTGACGCCGATCGGTCTCACCGATCGGTCGCGCTGATCTGTCTCACGTCGATCGGTCTCACCGAGACGCGACCCAGATTTTTGGCAAAGGGAAGGACCATGAGAGTCTGGGTCATCACATCAGATACCTCTCAAACTATTCTCGTCCTTGATAATTTAAACAACCCAGAAGGGAAGGGTGGGTCCGAGCAACCACCCCGAAAGATACCTCTCAAGAGTGAACCTCGTCGTTAACTAAGAACACCTTCCTGTCACAAACCAAGCAACATACCATGCCAAACTGCCTGGGCATGTGGGTTGGGGAGTCTCCTCCCCCATGTCAAGATATTATCTACTTTGGGCGGCACTGACTCGCCCGCATGGGTTTAATCGCATCCACCTTAATGCATCTTGATTAGGGGTCGAGTTCTCTCTTTCCCCATAGCTGGGGCTTTTGTCGCACAAGTAGAGGAAGAAAACCAGTACATTTAATATCCAAAAGACAAAATGTTCTATCACAACAGGTACAAAAAGGAACAAAACTTAAAAAAACTCTGGGTATTGGGTACGCATCTGTGCTTACCTCTCCCACGTACTCTCCTCAAGCCCACCATGTCTCCACAACACGCGAACCAAGGGAATGGTTCTCTCGCGAAGCAACTTTTCCTTGCGATCCTCGATCACAAATGGTCTCTCCACAAAGGTCACGTCGTCCTCGATGTCCGGCTCACCGCAATCAAGGACGTGTGAATCGTCGTGCAGATACCGACGGAGCTGTGACACATGAAAAACATCATGTATCCTTAGTAGCGGCGGTGGCAACACTAGCTGGTAAGCCACTTCGCCGACCCGCCGCAACACTTAAGGGTTTGATGAATCTGGGAGAAAGCTTACTCCCTTTGTCGAACCTCCGCTGCCCACGCAGAGGGGAGACCTTTAAGAACATGTGATCCCCAACCTCAAACTCCAAGGGCCTCCTCCTGGTATCAGCATACGACTTCTGTCGGTCCTGGCCCACCTTCATCCTTTCCCGTATGAGCTGAACCTTCTCTGTCGTGTTCTGCACCACCTTCAGACCAAGGATGCCTGCCTCTCCTACTTCGGTCCAACACACAGGCAAACGGCATGGCCTCCTGTACAAAGCTTTAAACGGGGCCATGCCAATGGTAGAGTGGTAGCTATTGTTGTAGGAAAACTCTACTAGAGGAAAGTATTGAACCCATGCTCCTCCTGAGTCCTATAACACATGCTCGAAGCATATCCTCCAAGGTATGGATGGTGCGCTCTGTTTGTCCATCCGTTTGGGGATGAAAAGCAGTGCTAAGGCGTAACTGGGTGCCAAACGCATGCTGCAATCCTCTCCAGACTCACGAGGTAAACCGTGCATCCCTATCCGTGACTATAGACCTCGGAACTCCATGCAACCGCACCACCTCATCCACGTACTTTCCTGCCAAAGAATCCACAGCACTCGACTCCCTGATCGCCAGAAAGTGAGCCGATTTCGTCAACCTGTCCACTACCACCCAGATGGCGTCGTACCCTCCTTGGGCCTTGGGTAGTCCTGTGATGAAATCCATTGAGATGTCATCCCACTTCCACTCTGGGACATCTAGGGGCTGTAGTAGGCTGCCTGGAACTTAGTGTTCAGCCTTCACTTGCTGACACACTAGGCACTTGGCCACAAACTCTACCACCGCTCGCTTAAATCCGGGCCACCAAAACTGCCTCTTCAAACCCTGGTACATCTTGGAAACTCCTGGGTGTACCTCTAGGGGTGAGTTGTGGAACTCACTGAGAACCTTGCCGCGCATCGCCTTCGGGACAAACAACCTTTTATGGAAAAGCATCCGGTTCTGACCATCCTCTGTCCATCCTTCTGGAGCATTGCCCTGGTCAACTTGGTCACGCATCACTTCACACTCTAGGTCTACCCACTGAGACTCCTCCACTTGCTGAAACAGGGATGACTGCACTGTCATCTGATATAGGCAGCCTCTGCCGCTATCCATCTTCGCATCTAGGTGTAAGGTAGCCAACTCTTCCATTGCCTTCCAGGCATCCGTCGACTCTCAGACCGCATCCTTCTGCGTCCTCCTGCTCAAGGCATCGACCACCACATTGCCCTTGCCCTCAGTATAAGAGATCTCGAAGTCGTAATCCTGGAGGAACTCCACACATCTCCACTGTCGCAAGTTTAAGTCCCGCTAGGAGAAGATATACCTCGAGCTTCTGTGATCCGTGAAGACCAAAAAGCGTTCCCCGATGAGGTAGTGCCGCCATAACTTTAGCGCAAAAACGACCGCTACAAGCTCCAGGTCATGGGTGGTGTAATTACACTCATTGGAACACAGCTTCCTAGATCCATAAGAGATCACCCCTTGTCGCTGCATCAACACGCATCCCAGGCCCTGTCCCGAAGCATCACAGAACACCACATAAGCTGCCCCTTCTTCTGGTAATCTCAGCACTGGGGCACTGACCAACTTCTCCTTCAGATAGCTGAAGGCTGACTGGCACTGCTCACTCCATACGAAAGCCTGGTCCTTCTTGGTCAGAGCCGTCAAAGGGGCTGCTACTCGGGAGAAGTTGGGTACGAATCTCCGATAGTAACCCGCCAGCCCGAGGAAACTTCAGACTTCTGCCACATTCTTGGGTGCTGCCCAAGAAACAACTGCCTCAACCTTTGATGGGTCGACCGCTACCCCCTGCTTAGACACTACGTGCCCGAGGAAGTGCACTCCTCGTGTCCAGAACTTTCATTTTGAAAACTTCCCATAGAGCTGGTGCTATCGGAGGACCTCCAAAACTGTCCTCAGGTGCTCTGCATGGTCCTCCTATGATCTTGAGTAGACCAGGATGTCATCGATGAACACAACCACGAACCGATCCAGGTACTCCCGGAAGATGGAGTTCATAATCCCCATGAACATAGCCGGGGCGTTCGTAACACCGAAGGGCATGACTATGAACTCAAAGTGTCCATACCTGCACCTGAACGCTGTCTTCGGGATGTCACTCTCTTTCACCCTCAGCTGGTGGTACCCAGACCACAGGTCGATCTTCGAGAACCATCCTGCCCCCTTCAGCTGGTCAAAAAGATCATCTATCCTTGGGAGAGGGTAGCGATTCTTGATCGTCACCTGATTCAACCTTCTGTAGTATATGCACAACCTAAGACCACCATCTGCCTTCTTTGCAAACAAGACCGGAGCACCCCACGGTGACGCACTCAGACGAACATAACCCCTCTTCATCAGATCGTCAATCTGTATCCGCAACTCCCGTAGCTCCGAAGGTGCCATCCGGTAAGGATCCATCGAGATTGGACGAGTGCTGGGCTGCAGGTCTATCCCGAACTCGATATCACGTCGAGGGGGTAGAGTCGTCACCTCCTCAGGAAAGATGTCCATAAACTCATGGAAGATCTCTAGCACTTCCACTATTTCCGCATCTACTGATTCTACCGTCATCTCGCTCAACAAGGAGAGGAGAGGTTCCTCTCTCCTGTTTCCCTTCGGACTGCTCCGCTCACCGGTGAAGGTAACCCGCTGGCTGTCCAAGTCTGAGAACACCACACTTCTTCGAAAATAGTCGATGACGGCGTACACAGAAAATATCCAGTCGATGCCTAGGATGACATCGTATGGATGAATCTGTAGCAGAAGAAGATCCCTAACCGACTGATGTGGCCCTATCATCAGTCTACATCACCGACAAACGAACAACAAGTCAGTATGACCTCCAACTGGTGTGCTCAACACCAGGGGAACTGGAAGTCTCTCGGCATCTAGACCCAAGGCACGGACTAGACTGGGTGTAACGAAGGAGTGCGAAGCTCCGGTATCGAACAAGGCATAAGCAAGAGTGCTAAACAGACTGATCGTACCTCGAACAACCTATGGCCCTGCTGGAACTACTACCTCTGCGGCATGTAACTGTCCACGCCCAGCTCCCCTGCCCCTCGGCTGTCGGTCACCTCCCCGACTACGCCCTGGTCGAGGTCCCTGTGGAGCGCCCTGAGGTCGGCCTCCTCCTACGTCTGCCCTCGAAGGAGCAGGAGCTCGCTGTCCCTGCTGCTGCTGCTGGAAAGGTCTGGCTGGAAGCTCCTGCTGGGGCGGGTGCTGGGGATGACTGCCACTGCTGTACTACACCCGATCGGGGCACTGACTCCGGAGATGCCTAGGACTCCCACAGATGAAGCACCGCGGTCCCGGGCCCGTAGGAAAAGGGAGAGGGCCGGGGGATCGAAACTGAAACTACTGCGGCCTGCTCCCTGCGGGTCGGAACCTAGAGGGTCCTGACGCTGGAGGCCTGGTGCTGACGACCTTCCCCTTTGGTAGTCCTAGCTGGATCCCCTCTCGCGACACTCCCCCTAGAACATGCATCCACTCCAACACTTCGGCCTTCTTTTGGACCTCCAAGTATGTCGGCAGGGTAAAGGGAGTAACATCATACTGGAGGGAGGGTCAGAGTGCCTCCTCCAAACGTCTTGCCCGAGACTCCTCGTCGGGGAAGAGGTCTGGAGAAAAACGTAGGAGGTCCTTGAACTTGATCCCTAGCTCCCTCACAGACATACTCCCCTGCTGGAGGGAGAGTAGTTCCTGCCTCTTTTCTTCCTTCATCGTCGAGGAGAGGAATTCCGCCCAGAAATCCTTCTCAAAATCCACCCAAGCCACCTCAGACTCTCTCCTCTCCCCCAGGTAAAGCATCCACCACTGACGTGCCGTTCCCCGCATCTGGCTAACGGCCAGAGGAACCCAGTACTCGGTCGGGGCCCGAATCAGGCCGAAGGCTATAACAAGATCCTCTAGCCAGCCTTCCATCTTCATATCGGAGGTGATACCCTCATACTTCTCGAGGGCATGTCGCTGGAAGGCTCGAAGAGTCTTCTGCCACTGGTCGTCCTCTTCCTCTCGAACAGCTCTCTGCCGATCGGCCAAAGTAGTCTCCGGGGCCTCGATCGCCTGTCCCACACGTGGTCGCCTTCCAGGTGCCATAGCTGCAAGGTAAACAAGGAATGCCTAAGCCCAAGTAGTGCAGAATATCGTTCTTAAAACTTCTTAAAATTTAATTTATTCTTAATCCCCAATACATCCCAGAAACAAAAGAACACAAGTCATTATGATGCATGTACCTTTCCTAGGGTCTCTACCCTGCAATCAGTGTGCCCTCACTTGGTCGTTCGGTAGGTCCAGAGTCCTTGCATCGGATCACGGGGGGCCTTAAAATCCTGTGTCCTAGCCGGTCTTCCCTGGCCTAATTCACGCACCAAGGTCACCCAACACTGTTGTCTTACCATCCCATGCAATTCTCACTGTGCCTAACTCCAGACTCCATACTATCTCTCAACCAACCTCACCTCTGATAACATTCTATCACGACCCGACTTCACCAAAAGGAGGGAAGGGTCAACAGATTGCCAGACCCTTCCTTCCTTAAGTTGAAGGAGAGATAATGACCCCCGAAACCCACCTTCAATAGGTCCTGGAGTGGCGAATAGCACCAAGGGTATAGAAATTTCTCACAAATGGAAGGAATTACCCTTTTTATTTTATAGGATCGAGAGATAAGGAGAAGAAAACCCAACAACACCAAGGTAGAAAGAAAAGTAAAGCCAAAAGTAAACCATTCCCACATGCATGTTTCAAAAGTAAAAGCCACAAAGTGTAAAAGGTGACTACAAGGTAAGTACCAAAGGGAAAAGAAAAACAACAACTGAAACTGCTCCAAAGGTCCGAGCTAGTAAGGTCCTACGTGATCCCCAAAGTCCTCCTGGAAACCTAAAAGCAGTTTTATATATGTAGGGTGAGCATACAAGTACACTCAGTAGGGAAAACCAAGACTCTCGTGCACAAGTGGGGGAACGTACTAAAGTCCCGTGAGAAAAAGAGTAAACCAAACACCTAACAAGGCAAACTATACACCCCAGGCCTCACAAAGGCTCACTCCAAAAAATAACGCAAGTCAAGTAATATATATATTAAGAGCACATCGATGTTTGGGTACCCCGCGCCACTTTCCCACTAGTTATTGAGACATCCTACGCATCAGACCAATCCCGCCATTCTCACCGCAGTCCCACTGCCACACCCGCCCGCACACACCTAGGCCACAACCACACGCAGTCCCACTACCGAAATCCCACCCGCACACACCTGGGCCTCAACCGCACGCAGTCCCATTTCTGAATCCCACCCGCACACACCTGGGCCACAACTGTCACACGTAACCATGCCTGCAAACACCCATGACAAAACAACCACCATCATGCCCGAAGACACCTGGGACTCATCCCGAAGACGCTTGGGAAACCACCTACCGCACACACCTGGACAACCACCACACTACCCCGCCCGAAGGTTCTTGGGCTAATAATGGACCTCAGGCCATCACAGCCTGCCCGAAGATACTTGGGATATCCGGGAAAGGGAGAAGAAAAGGAGCTAATAACCAGCGACTATGAATAGTGTTGGGAAAAACACCCTCCCACATGAAATGGGGGTGTTCGGCACTAAGTGCTCAACTTGGGTGGGGTGCGAATAAGAAACACAAAGCTACAATTACATATATATAGGTAACAAGCACTCACCCAAGCTAGGTTTTTCTTCAGACAGCCTACAGATCACAACAACACTCAAGTCCGAGTCACGACTCACACTAACAACCCATTTGTCCCCTTTATTATTTCACATTCAGTAATAATGTTTATGTTTAAGCACTACTGGGAAACTAGTAGGCATTGGCATAAGTCCAGGAAAGTAAACAGTCAAACATCAACCTAAACGCCCACACCTGGTTCTAAACAACAGAGGATTCCACCCCAATTCGTGATATAAACAAGTAACCACCCGGATTTAAAACTCACAACCACCGAATCCATACCAATAGGAGATCCCATCCCCCAAATTCACACAATAACCAATAGTATGAAAGAACAAGGGATCCCATCCCCTCCCACATCTCTAGCAATCGGCCCGAAAGGAATACAACCAACTACCACCACCAACACAAGTCACGGATTGCCGGTATTTTCATATTTAAACGACTTAACACACTCCATGATTCAAATTCCGTGTGTTATAACCAGGAGTTATCACAGAAGGGTTGATCCTGGTGCTTCCAATTTATTCATTCAGATATACATGATTAACCAATTCACCTTTCACAGCAGGAATTTACAACCACAAACAAGTCATTTAAAACATCAGCAGGGTTCACTAGTGCACAAACAACGACCACCAACGGACTCTATTTTCAGGAGGCATAAGCCAACACAACTCAACAAGATGGCCATAGAAGAAACATCATCAAAAATATGAGACAACATCAAAAATCACAGCCCCCCTCTTTATTTATAGAATTCGTTCATTATCTTTATTTAGGTCTGGTTTACCCAATTCTACATAATCAAAAGCACGCCCACCCCACATGATACACAAAAGAGAGAGATGAAGGATAAATTCCCTACTTGTAGATAGATAATTGGCGTTTAGGCCGGGGGCATGGAAATTTAGGGATAACGATGCACCTGATGCACCAGAAGCTGTTTGTGAAAAGCCACGATCGAGGAAAGGAGAAACCACGTCTAACCCTTAGTTTATAAGAGCCGGGGACGGTTGAGGTGAAAACACGAAACCGCGTAAGGCACAGGGGTAGTGGGTTGACCACACGGCTCCACTCGTCATTAAATAGGGGGTTTGGGTGGTTTAAGCTAACTCATGAATTAATTAAGTATTTAATTAAAGCTCTTATGCGCGTTACGGGTCTTAAAAACACGCTTAAACGAGTCGGAATAGGGTTCAAAACCATATTTACGCAAAGGAGCGCTACTGACGTCGATCGGTCCCACCGATCGGTCTCCCTAATCAGTCTCACCGATCGGTATCACCGATCGGTTGCGCCGATCGGTCTCGCGCCGATCGGTCTCACCGATCGGTCTCACCGAGACGCGACCCAGATTTTTGGCAAAGGGATGGACCATGAGAGTCTGGGTCATCACATGGGGCCACTCTCCTGATGAGTCTATGGCAGGACGAAACCAGTGAACCTCACATATGAAGAGATGGAAGGCAGAACCTCGCCCACCTTAGAGGGGGCTGGGGTGCTGCACGGGCGAACCACTATGTTGAGACGCTAAGCCTGTGACACTATGCTACCATGCATGGGATGACTTGCTGAGCAGTCATGAGAGGTGAATACTTGATATAACTATGTATTTGTAGGGGAGGGGTAGATACTTGTAGTTTTGATATGGGTTTCTTTTATGTTTTATTTCGGGTTTCACACTTTTTCCTCAAAAGTTTTTTTGAAATAAAAATTTAATTTTCTTTCAGTATAGACTTTATTAAATGAGAAGAACTATTTTTTTGAATAAAACCATTACAAATATTATCATAATGTCAAACATATATTTTATAAAATGAAGATCTTATTTTTAATTGACAAAAAATTAATTTTTTAGTGGTGGAATCGACTTCAGATGTGACTTCGTCCGCAGATCTCATGAGTGGTGGAATCGGCTTCGGATGAAGCTTGGATGAGGATTCTGGTGCGGATCAGCGTTGTTTGGCTTCAGTAGGCTTGATTTCAACTAGTGTCACTTGAATTCTTCAACAATTTTTCAGTTGATTAAGAGGGTTTCTTCCAGAGAATGATTATTCTTCAACTGGCGTTCGCATTTTTTCTTCACCACAGTCCATAGTGTTGGTGGTTACAGTGGCATCGTGACATGCCAGATATTGATTTGGATTTGTTTTAGTGATGGTTGTTAGTCTTGGATTTGGATTTTCTTTAGCGATGGTCTTCAATGTGGTTGGAGGCTCAGATGGACGGAATCATCTTCAATTTACAATTACATTTCTTTCAGTTTCATTGTTTGAGGTCTTCGCGGCCTTTGATGTTCAAGATCTGCATATGGTTGAGGCTGTTTGTATTATAGTTTTTCTGTGTTTCGAAGCATTCCTTTGACTATATATTTTTTCTCCTAATCAACTGATGAAGTTCAATTCTGCTGGGTTCTGGTGTTTTTGTCGGTGTGGTGATTCAGGGTGTTCCTGCACTTAATGTTATTCGGTCTATTTCACCGCGTTCCTCCTGATTTGTCTTGGTTCTATGCCCAGGTTCCTGAATTTCTCCATTTGATTTGAGGTAGAGTAGTGTGGGGTCTTTTTGGTCCTTTGGGATGTGAGTTAGAGTGGTAGAGAGATGGACTGTGATTTTTGATTTGATGGATTTTTAGTGACTATTTGGTTTTAAATTTAGGATTTTCACAACGGTGGTTTTGAAATCTAAAATGAACGGGATTTGAGGTAGTTTTTCGTGTTTAATTTTTTCTTCTAATTTTTGATGGTGTAAGAAACCAGCAATCTACAAGGATTATAACCAGATGTATTCATCTGACCATAACCATTCAAATTTTTTTGAATGAGAGGGTATGGCTTTTCCATCGATACTTGGCCTATGCTACCTTGCATGGGACGACTTGCTGAGCGGTCATGAGAGGTGAAGACTCAATATAACGATGTAGTTGTAGGGGAGGGGTAGTTACTTGTAGTTTTGATCTAGGTTTCTTGTATGTTTTATTTTGGGTTTCGCACTTTTTCCTCAAAAGTTTTTTTTGAAAAAAAAATTAATTTTCTTTCAGTATACACTTTATTAAATGAGAAAAAATTTTTTTTTGAATAAAACCATTACATATATTTTCATAATGTCGAACATATATTTTATAAAGTGAAGATCGTATTTTTAATTGACTAAAAATTGATTTTTTTATTATCATAAACCCCCTTTTAAGGGCTACGAGGGAACCCAACATGAAATAAAAGAATTATGAAAAAAACTCTTAACAAATGATCCAAAATCCATAAAAGTAGATCAATTAAACAATGGAAATCCCCTCCAAAACATCAAAAAGGCTAAGTCCAGCTTCCACATTCTCATCGCTTCTCGGCTAGCTGTCCCGAGCAAAGATGCACGAGGGTTGGCGCCGACGAAAAAATTCATACCCTCTCACTCTAAACCTCATATGGAGTATCCCCTGAAGAAGATATGGATGAAAAATCCCTTGAATCACAAACCATAGGAGAAACAGTAGACCACATCACCAAAACAAATTAACACACCCAAATATAATCACACAATAAGCTTCACAGGAAGTTCCTACAACAGATTCACATCCAAATCCAATTCACATAGTCAAAAAATCATTGTTCAAAATACATATCCATATTTACAGTGACCCAAATTCCTGAAAAAAATGGTAGAGGGACACACCGCAGGCCAGATCCGCAAATCATGTCACTTCCATCAAGACTGCTCATGAAGAATGAGTTTCAGAAAGTATACCTTGATATATGAGAGTTATTTTTCATATAAGTTTCAATGGATTTTTGTTTTCATTACTTGAGTTGTAATTATTTTTCACTCATGGGATAAAAGGTGTGAAAATATACACACATTATATCTTTGCCTAAGAACAATTTGTTCATACATTTTTTGAGTAGTTTCAGACCTATAACTCATCTTGTATTCTAAAAGATAAATAGACTTGATTAATTTTTTCATGAAAGAAGGTATACAGTTTTATTTTAATGGAATATGATATCCATAAAATGGAATCCAAGTTAGTACACCAATATCTAGAAAGAAAATGAAACATAAAATGTTAGATAATGTTTATGGAAATATAAATATACCTTCATGTACTGAAATAATACATTTACATCAAAAACCTCAACAACTATCCCAAAAATTTGATATAAATCATTTAAAAATAATAGACCTTGAAAAATGTTCCAATAATCTTGAGGATGTTTGAAACAAAAAATTTCAATAAAATTTGATCATATATTATTCGAATACAAACTTAAGATTTATTTCCAAACAACATTAATTACACATTTAACAATATACTAAAAATTTATATTCCTTAATAATTTATTATCCCACATATACAAAATACTTTCCCAAAAAAGCATAATCATGATGAGATAAATCCAAAAAATGACCATATATGTTTTTAAAATATTACTCAGTATTTATTCATCAAGTATAATTTCATACTTATATTTATTTTCTATTCACCTCAATCATGCAATTAATCAATCTCTACTCCACTAAGCTATAGGCATTGATTACTTACTCCATTGTTTCAAGATAAAAAGGATCACAAACCCAAATATAAATAATTTTATTAGACTTTTAGAACTAGATATATACAAGACTTCTATATTACATTTTAATATAAGAACATATCATGTAAAAAATTCTTTCATATTTGAGTTTCACTCAATGATAACTTCTTCAAATCTTGGGGAGAGGAAAGTAAATAAAGGGCGAGCTCAAATTCTTAGTGTGGGTTGATAAAAAGGAATATATAATTAGTAATTATGGAATAAACAATATGGAATGGGGTATAAATAAAACACATTCTATACAATCAATTACTTGATAATGAAATAAATACCTAGATAATATCAACTAAACAATAACATAGATAATTTTAACTGAATAGTCAATGAATGAACTGAAAAATGTTGGTTATTCAAGATATTAACATCAAGGCCCCTCAACAAGGGCTTATTTCATATTTTCATGGCCTCTCAGCCAATAAATCGTACATAAATAGTTAAGGCATACAAAGAATTCCCAATTATTATGAAATGATCTTACAACCATGATCGATACATCATACCATTTTTTTTTTCATGTGACATGTTCAAGCATTAAGGGGTATCTATAACTAGTCCATACAAGTCACTTATATATTTTAAATGAATTCATCATATATTTAATTACCAGTGTAATAAATAATCAATATTTTATACCAATAATTGAAAATCTGTTTTGAATGAAGAATACAAAACATCAATATTATTCTATAAAATGAAATAACATTCTTAACAAGCTTCCATAAAATAATACCTCATGTATTAATTGTAAATGGTCAGAAAATATTAAACTATTAAATATATAGGTGATATAAAATAATATTGATATGAAGGAGAGAAATTATTTACAATAAATAATGAAGATTGATAGAGAATATGATCACAAGAATGAAAAGGATCAAAAAATAATATATAGTCCGCAAATTTGTAAATATTGATATAGGACTATAATTTCATCAGAAAGAAATGTTTTAATGTAAACTATTTATATAATTAGATATTAAAATAGAATATAAACTTTAAAATATATCATTTATTTAATCTTTTGTAACATTTTATAAAATTAACATTATAAATATTTTGGTAAATTCATTTCATTACATGAAGGAAATAAAAACATCTCATTTTAAATGAAATATTCATAAAAAATTATTTTCTTTGAAAAACCATAAAAACTTATAAAGGAAGATAAATAGTGAATAATGGTCATTGAAATTATAAAAAAATGTTTATCATATATTTGTTTAAAATAACATTTTTTTTCATACTTTTGTAAAAAGTCAAAAACTACTTGTTTAGATTTTTTTTTTTAAATTTCATTTCAAAACTTTGTAAAAAAAGTAAAATATAATTGAAAAATACCTTTAAAAGTCACATTAAATTAGAATAAAATTTATAAAAGAAATTGAATAAAATGGATATTGAAGAGATTGATTTATTCTCTAAAAAGAGAAATAATGTTTGTTTGTTTTAAAATCATTATTTTAGTATTTTCCTACCAAGTAGAAGAAAAAATCGAATAAAAACATGGGAAAATATATATAAATAAAGGAGAGATAACTTATTTTTTTTAAGATGATAAATTCAATATAATTCCTCAAACATAAATTTAAACATGAATAATTCCAAAGAAGAGTGTGATTGTAAAATAAACCATTGCGGTTTTAAAAACTATTGTATCAAAACCCCTTAAAGGAGAAAAAATAATTTAAATCATAAAAAAAAATAATAAATGGTAATTAATTATGTTATATGTCAAATATAAATTATATTAACCATAAAAATAAATTAGGTGCATCATATAACATAAGTCTTAATGTATTCGATGTTAGAGGAAAAATGCTTTACCCCAAGTCCAACTTTATTCAAATAGACACATAACCTCCTATACAATAAATTTATATTTTTATACATATGTAATATAAATATAAATATATTTATTATGCCATTTATGATTCACTTATATTATTTTATCACCCATTTATTAATAATTCATTATTAACATCATTATCTTGGTTGTTAACTTTTTCATTTTTTCATATGTGTTTCGGTTTGGTAAATCTGATCCATAAACCATGTCCATGGTTCAATAAGTTCAATAACATTAAATATTTCATAACTATCATATTTATACATTATAAAAACTTCTATAACCATTCATATATATTGGTGAATAAAAGTGAATTATATCAGTTTGTAGGGGTAGCAGTCTACACATACTCAAAAATGACATTATAATTTTCCAATGGATATAAAGGTAAGAAGGTAGGTAATATATTTTATTTTTAGAATATAATTATATAATAAATATCATATATATTAATTAAATAAATAATAATAAAAATTCTTTTATGGTGGCTATGAAAAACAAAACACATTACTTCATGGGCTTGGTAGTCCACACGTATACATGAGCGATGTTTTCATTTCCCATATGATGTAAAAAGATATGATTATGAGGTTTAAAATAAAAATAATAATATTTGAGTATAATAAATACACTTATGGTATTATATCAACATGGTTATTAAAAATTTAAGGTGGTAGAAGAAGAAATAAATTTTAAAGAACTCGATTACGATTTATACATCTTATTTGGAATGCCTCCTTTAGATTACACATTTTGAATTATTTGGATTGTCTTATAGGGAATAAATTAAGATATTGGACGTGTATAATGAATATTGTAAGGTATTTGGGTAAACCCATACCAAAATTAATGGCTCATGATGTTTATGTAATAGAGTTGAAGTGGTTCCCTTTTATAACTGAGGTGGGTGGAAATCATTCAAATACAAGAAACATTAATATATTACATGTTTCTAAATCATTAAAAATGTATATAAAGTACCATATAGATGTAATATAATATTTTCAAGGTCAACATATATTCTAAAAATAAAATTTAGACAAGTTCATGTGCTAGTTTAAACCTTATCTTTTTATTTAACCCCCTCGTTAACCCCATTTAAACTTTTCAATCATAACATATTTTTCAATCATTTTGGATCATGAAAGTAATTTCAAAAATGAAAAGTGGAATATAATTGGATCATTATTGATAATTTTTACATTTCATAATTAATTTTATTTATTATATGTTTTTTATTATTTTCTAATGACTTAAAAATAAATTTTAAACATTAAATTGTAGGATTGAAATAGAATATGTAGATGATCAATTACAAGAGGGGGGGGATTGTAGGTTTAAAAACTTTCCTCTTTTTAAAACTAAAAGGAAATCTATTTTTAACAAAGTTATACAAGGTAAATTCATAAAACTTCTTTGGTTCTTACATAAAGTGATAATTAGAAGGGCCTTGGTCCAATTATAAGAAACACAAACATAAAAAAGATAATCTTAAGAGAAGATAAGAAGGTTTATCTTTTGAAAATATTATACGTTAACATATATAAAATATTATTTATATCAGAGTTAAACAAGTATAAGAAAGTATAAGAAATTTATACTTTATTTAACAAAATACAGTGGAAATAAAACTTGTGACAAAGTAGGTAAATATGTAGGAAATATTTTAACCCAAAGAGAAGAGTATCCAAAAACCTTTGATAAAGGTCCCTTGATTTATACATTCAGGAAATTATGTCTTACCCACACTAGGGTAATCCCTCAATAAGAATATCAGAGTCTTTCTTGATATCTACACAATCCCTCAAACATTAAGGTTGTTAGAACTTATGTCTTTTTATCTATGGAAGTCCTCAAACATTATGGTAGTCAACACCTCTGTCTTCCTATCCTCGAAAGCCCTCAATTGTACACAACAACAATCAAATTCTCACAAAACTAAACAAGATGTTCATGGATTAACAAGATGTTCATAGATCGCACAAATGATGAGTCTTTCTCTCTTTAGAAATCAGTTCACATAATGTAATCTCTAGGATGATGGAACGATGTGTGTTTTTCAGATTGAGTAAATGATCTACTATTTATAGGAAATTATTCCAATGGTCGGATCCATCCTACAACATTAATATTTTCCTTTAATCTCGAAGGGACTTGTACATATGTCACTCAACCAATGGTTAGTTAGAAACAAATTTTATGACATCGTTTTATATAGGAAAAATGTGGGAAACATTATCATGATTAAGGATCAATAATATTAATGGAAAATAAATTATTTTAAACAAATGTGAATAATTCGAATCTGGGAAATATTGAATTCAGAATATATATATATATATATATATATAAACAATGAGATACAAGAAAAATGGATATTCAAATTCTGAATTATGAGGAATTTGGAGTTTTAATTATAAGAAATTTAGATCCAGAATTATGAGGAATTCAGAGTCTAAATTCATAGGAATTCAGAGTCTAAATTTCATATAATTCAAAGTCTGATATTCATAGAATTCAGTGTCTGAATTTTAGATAATTCAGAGTGAATTTCAAAGAATGTAGAGCCTGAATTTCAGAGTATCCAGAGTCTGAATTTCAGAGACTTCAGAGTCTTAATTTTAGAGAATTCAATGACTGAATTTCATAGAATTTAGAGTCTGAATATCATCCCCCCATCCAGGGGCCTGAAACTGAATACGGATGGCGCCTGTGCGGTGGGGATTCTTTACGGTGGTGGGGTCATTCGTGATGTTGTTAGCTCGGTCCTTCTGGATTTTTTCGGGCATCTGGGGCGCGACTCTCCCCTTCAAGATGAAGCCAAAGCGTTGCTTCTTGGTCTCTCTCTCTGCCAGTAGAGGAGCTTTGAGATATCAGAGGTTGAAACAGATTCTATGATTCTCTATAACGCATTGCATGGAATTGGTTCCATCCCGTGGTCGATCCTCTATATCATCAAAAAGTGTCAGGACCTACTTGGCATCAACACCAATGTTATGCATTCTTGGTGCGAGGGAAACTAGGTGGATGACCACCTTGATTCCTTTTCTGTTCCAGAACATGATCCTATTTTTCTCCACAATTAGAGTAGCTTATCTCCGATGGGGGTCAATCTGATTAGGGGTGATGCCCTGGGTCTACATCTTTTCAGGCCCCCTAGGTCCTATCAGCCTTGGTTGTTTGGGTTGTCTGTTTCCCCTTCCCCTGCTTAATAAAAATTTTTACTTTGGAGGAGGAGGAGAGTCTGAATATCAGAGAATTAAAAGTCTGAATTTCAAAGAATTCAGAGTCTGAATTTCATAGATATATTGGTATCTTAGGAATTTTAAGATTCTGAGGTTTTTGATAAGGATCTGAATTTTTTTTCTGAATTAAAAAATAGTTATACTTTGTTTTGATAAGACATTAAATAAGACATTGAAAACCAAGGTAAGGATAAAACTTTTCTTAGAGAAAGAAAATTTTCCTTAAGAAAATAATTCTTAGAGAAAGATAATTTTCCTTAAGAAAATGTGTTTGTGATTTTCAAAACACATAGGAATGAAAGTCATAAAGAAACATTATTAACTCAACAATCTTCCCCTTTTTTGAAAACACAAACAACCTTTCGAATAATAATATAAGGAATAAGGATTTTTATTTTTGAAAATTAAAAGAAAAAATTATCTCCCTTTACTTATAAATTATGAATAATATGACTAACCCCCACTTAGGTTTTGAAATCCTTAAGGATCATATTCTGGTCTTTCTTAGAGAAATTATTTTTTATTTCCTATGAAAATATTCTTTAAGTAGACTCCCCCTTACTTAATATCCCCCTTTCTTAAGGCATCCTATTCTTTTTTACTTAATATTATTTTGATCATTATTTTCTCCCCCTTTGTGATTTTCAAAAAGGAATGGAGGGAATGAAAGAAAATTATACCTGAAAGGTTAGTGATATACAAGAGAAAAAAATTGAAGGATAAATTTTTCTCCTTATGATGGGAAAAATTTGTTACAAGGAAAAATACAACAAAATGTCTAATTATTAGGGAAATCATTGATCCTTCTTTTCCTTCTGCATGAGATTTCTCATGGTAGCCTTTAATTTCCTTAACTCTTTGTGATCATCCTCAAAACTCATGATCTACTGATCTTGATCCCGATTCTTCTTTTTGAGACCCTCAATTCATTTTTCTCAAGAATTTAGAATTTCTGCATGGGACATTACTAGCTCTTGTTGTTATTGGAACCTTTCTTCCAACTCTTCCATGAGTTCCTTTTGTCTCTTTAAATTTAGAGCAACTAAATTCATCATACCTTTCAGATATCTGTCTTCTTGAATCTGAGAAACTTCTCGAGATTGAGCTTCTCTAAAAAACTTGTTGTAAGATTTTTCATTGAATCATCTGATCTATCAAAAGCATATTTTTTTGAATCTTTGAATTCATCCATGATTTTTATATCATCATTATTTCTATTAGACTATTTGGTTATTTCCTCACATGATATCCTATGAGAATCATAACCAATATGAAAAGTATTGAACTCTATTTCATATTTGATAAATAATTCCATGAGAATGCTTATTGAATATTACTTCTGATTAAAAGAATATTGAAGCAACAGACATCTCGAATTTCTACTTGGTAATAAAGGATTTGTGTTCAATAAATTCTTAAACGTCTAAACAATGAAATCCTAACCCATTGAAAATGAAGATTTAAAGGCAGATTCATTTGTTGGTGAGGAAATTTTATCTTTCTCATTAGACTTTTTCTTGGATGTTCCACCAATATCTTTCTTATCTTTCACAAACACAACATTCTTGGGAAAATCCTCCACCACTTAATTTTATTTATTAGACATAGAGATTTCCTTCCCGATATTCAGAGTCTCATGTTCACTATCTAAGACATATATTATCTTATCTGCATAAACATATTCTTTCTCAAAACCTTCCTTAATATCTTCAGGATGAATGAAATCATGGTTGATGCACTCATCATCATTAGGTTTATCAACCTCATCCGGTTCATCATTATATTTCCCTTCAAAGATTATATTGGTTGATTCAACTTGGGATGTTCTGATTGATAGATTTTATGAAGGAATTTCCTTCTCATGATATTCTTCCACTTGTTTGATCACATCATCACTCTCTTCCTCTTATTATTGTTATTCTTATTCTTACTGAACTATCTATTCTTCCACAATATGTTTTTGTATTGAAATTTCCTTTCCCTGATTTTATAAGGGAACTAACTCTTTATGAAAATATTCTGGTACCTGGATCTGTTCAGATTCTTTCTCAATATCATTGATATGGGCTTGTATGATCTCAAATTCTGACATTTTATTCTTAAAATTCTTCTCTTTTTCATACCTTTCAATTTATTTAGCATCTTGAATATTCATGGCCTTTACCTCATCAGGGTCTAAACTAAAGGTATCATCACCCTTTTTCTTCTTCTTCTCATTCTCTCTCCACAGTGCTACCCCTTCATCAGAAAAAGTCTTTTTCTTTTTTGGCTTTGGTGGAGCTGACTGGGCTTCCAGAATGGGTACTTTTTCATTTGATTCCAGTTCTTGTGGGTTTTCTTGTAAGTTTACCCTAAATCCCATTTATTGATTAAATATTGAATCTCACTTTCAGAAAGATAATAAAATTATCCTAAATTGATATTGAAACCTATTTTAATACTCCATATAAGGTCATCACTCAATAACATAACCATGAAGGTTCTGGGTTTTAAACTTCTTGTAATTTTAAAGGATTCTAAACAGGAAATGATGTTATTAGACAAGATCGAAAGATACATAATAATATGATACATAAGGGTGCCATTATTTATATTTATGATGGTTATAAGGATGTACATAATTAGGTTTACCTTTCTCAAATTCACCAAAAAGTCCATCATAAAGATATCACTCTTCATAAGAGAGTCCTTGTCTCCCTTTCTTGGAATAAGAAATCACCACAACCACAAAGCTAACAACCTGAAGTTTGTTATAACATGGTTTATCATTAGTGACTTTAATCCCTTGAGTCCAAGACACTCAATTGCCTTTACCTTCTCAAAACTTCCTACCTTATCTGTAAACTTGTGATAGAAAAATATTGCTTCACCTTTAAAAGGAATACCAAGTTTTTTTGCAACTGTATTAAAGGATAAGAATAGGGTTTTCAGTATCTCTTGAAGGAAAATGTTTCACTTCCTCCTTCTTTATAAAAACTAACTGAATCATAAAATTCTATGAGAAGTTCATGATAAACTGAATTCTAACAATTTAACTTCTCTACCCATAAAATTTCTCATCCATTCAGCTTGATATTTTTCATAATCAATGAATTATACTTTCCATGGAAATTTTGGTCAACCAAACTTTCTATGTATATTTTATAATCCTTTATTTCCTTGATTGAATCTATATTATTCTATGAGGAAACTTTAAGTGACATTCAGAATATAAGGAGACCTAGAAAACTTAACGACTGATTTGCAGAGGAGAAGTGCATCAGTGCAAAAACTCTTGAAAAAATGATGTGGGAAACTAATTAGTGGGGTACTTATATAGGCTTTGAGATGATGATTCAAATTCCTGATTCAATCCAATGGATGATATAAGCTTGATTTGATCTAATGGTTGAGATGAATATCGAAGAAGGATTTGGCAGGTTCCTATCTTTTGAGGTTTTAAGAAAAAAATAGATTTACAGAAAGAGAATCTGATAGAGTTTTCTTAAATCAAGATAGAAATACCAACAAGTAAAGAAAATACAATTATGATGTTTTAAGTAAGGAAACATACCTTATATATTTCTTAGAAATAATTTTCAGTATCGATAAGGTTCTTGAAAAACATAAATTCTAGAAAATTTTATTATGGAAAGAAAATTTTAGGTTATGGAAATTTGGGTTTAAAAATTTTTTATTAAGGAAAATAAATAAGTTTAAAAAAAATCAAATATCTTTTTTTTATTATTTTATTACTTTTTAAAAAAGAATAAACAAATGTAATACCTCTATGAGGAGGAGTTTCTTAATGTAAGGAGATAGGTTTAAAAAAAAGTTAATATGAAAGATTAAATTATGATTATCATTCCTAACTTTTTTAAATGTATTAAAATCTATCAGAGGGTAATGATTTTGTAAAAAATGTCAATAGATTGATCTTGAATTATATTAAATTGTAAAATAATATCTCCTTTAAGTGTGTGATCCCTAAGAAATTGATGCCTAATATCTATGTGTTTTTTCACGAGAGTGATGTGCATGGTTTTTTCTTATAGAAATGGAACCTTTATTGTTACACAAGATCTCTGTCTTGGTAAAACTCATGCCATAGTCTATGAGTGTGTAATGCATTGACAACCCTTGAGCACAACAACTTCATTAGGCTACAATGCAGCTTCAGCAGTGGAACGTGCTACTGAGTGTTGATTATTGAATGACCAATAAACTAATGAATATCCTAATAAATGATAAATTCCAGATTTAATTTTTCTATCAATTATACATCCATCAAAATCAGCATCCGAAAAATTATTTAAAACAAAATCATTTATAGAATAATAAAAAATTATTAAATTCATGGTTCCCTTTAAATAGAGAAAAATAATTTTTACTTCTTTTAAATGAGATTCCTATGGATTAGATTGATATCTTGCAAATAAGAACACTGAAATCATTATGTCTAGATGACTAGCTATTAATTATAATAAACTTCCAATCACACCTCTAAAAGATGTTTGATCTACTGGTTTCCTTGCTTCGTCATGATCAATAGTGTTTGAGGTACTGATTGGAGTACTTATACGTTTAGTGTTTTCATATCCATAACTTTTAACAAGATCTTTAATATACTCATGTTCATATATATAAGTTCTTTCTGGTTTTTGAGAAATTTTAAAAGCAAGGAAAAAAGTTAACTCTCCCATCATACTCATTTCAAACTTATATTTCATGAGATTTGAAAATGAATCAATTAATTATTTCTGAGTTGATCTAAATATAATTTCATCACCATAAATTTTAACAATAAATACATTTTTCATATCATTCTTTATAAAAAGAGTTGGATCAACAGTTCCCTTAACATAATTATTTTGTTACAAAAATCTTTTAATTCTATCATACCAGGCTATATGGGCTTATTTAAGTCCATATAAAGATATTTTATGTTTAAAAACATGTTCAGGATATTTCGTGTCTTTAAAACTAGGATGTTGTTCAACATAAACATCCTCTTAAACATATCTGTTATGAAAATCACACTTCACATCCATTTGAAAAATATTGAAATTAAATAATGTTATAAAGGCAAGTAGTATTCGAATAGATTCAAGTCTAGATACTAAAACATAGGTTTATTCATAGTCTATTCCATCTTGTTGATTATATACTTTTACAACTAACCTTGATTTATTTCATAAAATGATTCCATTTTCATAACATTTATTTCTAAAGACCCATTTTACTCCAATTACAGAAGTTTCCTTAGGCCTTTCAACCAAGGCCCAAACTTTCTTCCTTTCTAATTCATTTAGTGTATCTTGCATTTATTTAATCTAATCATCATCACCCAAAGATTCATCAATCACTTTTTGGTTCTAATTAGGAAAGAAATGATAGATTTTATACATAATTTATTAAAGAACTTACAATCCTTATCGGTTTATTTACATCACCAATGATACTATCACTGAGATGATTCTTAAGAAACAACTGATTTGGGTTTTGTAAAAAATATTCTTCAATATAAGGTAGAATGTATTCTGGGGTAAACACTTCAGAAACATTTTCTTGAGTATTTTACTCATTTTGAATAATCTTCTATCAAAGGATGATAAATAGTTTTTGAAAACAAATCCAAATATATAGGTTGGGGTTGTTTAAAAACAAAAGGACCAGTTTCATCAAATTTAACAAGTACTATTTCTTAAACAATACAATAATTTTTGGCAAAAACTCTATAAGCCTTAGAAATAATGGAGTAGCCTAAGAAAATTCCTTTATCAGATTAGGGTGAGAATTTATGTAATATATATTTAGTATTCAAGATGAATACATTGCATCCAAATACTTTGAAGTAAGAAATCCTAGATTTTCATCCAGTCCACAATTTACAACGTGTTTTATTAAGAAAATGTCTTATTAAAACTCGATTTATAGTATAACAAGCAGTACTTATAGCTTCTTCCCAAAAACATTTAGCAATAGAATATTTTCTAAACATGGTTCTAGTTATCTCTTGAAGAATTAAATTTCTTCTTTAAACAATACAATTCTGTCAAGGAGTTCTTAGAATTGAGATGTTATGAGTAATTCCTTTCTTAACAAAAAATGTTCCAAAATAAAAATTTGAAATTATCCCCCATGATCACTATGAATGGTTATGAATGGATTTTTTTTTCTTTTTTAACTTGGGATATAAAATATTTAAAATAATAAAAGGCTTTAGAATTATTTTCTAGAAAGTAGACCCATGTGAATCTAGTGTAATCATCAACAAAAAACATAGTATTTTCCTCCAATACTTCCAGTTTGTGTTGCACCGAAAAGATCCATTTGCACTAGAAATAATGCATCATAAGTTGAGACATAACTGATTGACTTAAATCTTGAATTATTTTGTTTTCTATATTGACAAGGATCACAAACTTTTGAAGAATCAAATCTATGCTCTAATAGATCCTTTTCAAGTCTTTTCATTAAGAGTTTACACAGGTTCCTAAAGTTTCAATGTCCTAGTCTTCTATTCCATAACCATGATTGGTATTCCATTTCACTAAGGAAAGGTAGATCTTGGATCCTAAGGTCTTTTATGTTAAGTGTGTAAACATTATCATGCTTGTGGGCAGAAAGAATAAACCCTTCCTTGGAATTGTGTACTAGAAATTTATCATTCCTAAAATTTACAATGTAACATTCATCACATAATTGACTTATTCTTATAAGGATTTGATTAAGACCTTTAACAAATAAAATGCTTGAAATTAAATATTTTCCAAGAAGAACAATTTTAACTATACCAATAATTTCTCATTAATAATTATCTCCGAAATTAACCTTTCCTCATTTCGTATTGATAATATTTTCAAAGACGTTTTTATTACCAGTCATGTGCTGGGAACATCCACTATCCATGTACCATATATTTTTGTTGGTAATTCCTTTATTTTCCTAAAAATAAAAGAGTTAGTCATTCGGAAAACAAAATTTCTTGGATATAGGAATTTTAGAAATTAAAATCTTAGGAATCCACGTTTTCTTATAAAAGTAAGATTTATGAAAACCTAAGGATTGGATTTTATTTAAAGAATTTTTTTTCTCCCAATGTCCACCACATTGACACTTGGTGAAAAAAGGATCACTTTTGGTAACAAAATAATTATTACAAAAAATTGTGTTCGAGTGTGTATAACCAAATACAGAACTATTACTTAGAGGGAAATGTTGTGAATTTTTTATCAAATTATTTCATTACCGAAGTGAAATTTGATAAAAGTTTCTTTAAGGAAAAAATTTAAGATTTTAGTCTAATGACAAAATTTTTATCCTCAGAGTTATTAGTTTTAGAACTTGAGTTATTAACCAAGACATGTTTCTTAAAAATAACATTTCCAAAATCCTTAGAAAGTTTATCCTTCTCAGAATTAACTTCCTGAAGGTTTTTAAAAACACTTTCAAAATCAATAGTTTATAGATCAAGATCCTTAGAAAGATTTGATACTTATTTTTTTAAAACATTTATTCTTGAATTTACTTTCTCTACTTTCTACTTTATCTTACATTTCTCATTCCCATGTAAATTAGAAAATATAGAATCTTATTCAAATAAAGGTAAATTATTATATTCTGATGAGGGAGATTCATCATTTAAAGATTCATAATATTTTTCATTAAGAAAATTAGCATTTAATGAAATATTTATTAAGGATTAAAAATTGTGTACCTTAGCTATGTGAAAATGGTTTAAAATATGTAATATAGATACAAGACCAATATTCTTCTAACCAGAAGATTCATATTTTGAGTATTAATCTAAATAATTACCACAGATATCACTCTAGGTGTCATTGGCCTTCAATAATTTCTTAGCCTTAGATTTGTAGTAATTTTTTCTATTCTATTCAATGTTTTTTTTCCTTTATATATTTTCTCATTAGCGTAGGACAATCATGTCTAATATGTCCATCCCTTTTGTATCATAACAGGTTACTTGAGAATATTTCTTTTTCTTTATATCTTTCTTCTTATATATGTACTAAAAATCATTCATTCCCACAATCTTGTTCATCCTTCAAGAAATATTGGCTAATTCATTCTCAGACTATTTACTTTCACTTGATTCGGATATAACAACAGATTTTTTAGATTTTGATCTAGTTACTCTTTTAAGAGTCTTGGATTTATATGTAGTAGTGAAATCTACACTTCCATTACCATTATTTTTCTTGTTGAAATCAGAATCTCTCTTCATTCTTGTTTCATGATGAATAAGAGTTCCAAATAACTCATTAAGAGAAGTGTGAGATACTTTCAGGTTTTCATAAATACCTACCCTTTTTTATTTCTATTAATTGGACAAGATATCTATTATTTTGTTCACAAGAACATCATCAGCAAGACCTTTCTCTCCTATAGATTAAATACTGTTGACAATGGTCATAAATCATTGTTGCACTTTTCAAAATGGTTCTCCATAAGGAAATAAGAATCCATGATATTCAACTCTTAGCATAACTCTTCTTGTTTCTATCACTTTTGAAGTTCCATAGTGTTTAAATTCAAGTTTCTTCCAAACATAGTTTTCAACTTCATAATAAGATATTTGACTATATATATTCCTAGTTATAGAACACAAAAGATTGTTTCATAACTTGTAGTTTAATGGATATTATTGTTTTTCTTGGTTTGTGAAGGTTCTAATTTCCTTGTCTAGAATTTTGTAATCCGCAGTAAGCAGAAAATATTTTTACACTCCAGTGTTAGTAAAAAAAGACAACATCCTATCTATCAAGTACTTATAATCATTACCATCAATTATTGGTGGTCTGGTAAGATTAAGGTTGTAACATCCCAGGTAAATAAAGAAATATGATATTTTTATATTTATTAATATTTTTTAATTAAATATTAATTTTACTTTAAAAGTGTTTCTATATTCGATGGCTTACCTGATACGCAACAACGAGTTTCTTTGAAATCTTACATTGCATACTAATAATATAATAATATTATTTTAAATGGTAGTTAATTCCTATCCATTGTAATGGCGGGAATGAATAGAACTAACTACAAAATGATTATATATGTTTTTTTAAATATTTTAGAAATTACCCAATAAATTATAGAGGCTTAAAATGCGAGTGAATCCAATTTTAAGAATAAATATTCTAATATTATTTAAAAGGTCGATTAACCGCCTTCTGATGGTGAACCTTTTTTAAAACTACTATTTGAAAATTTTATATGTTATATTTGAAAAAATAAAATCCTTATTTAGAATCAAGACATCAAAATTTACTTTGTGTAATTTTTTGTTATTTTTCGGATAAAGTTCATTTTTTAATGAATAGTGAAAATGCTGTATTTTAATTCAAAACCTTCTTTTGATCTAATTTATTTATATGGTTATATTATCTTTTTAATTGGGTTTACATTTTAGTTAAAATATATTTTTACCATTTAATCCAATGGTGGTAATTGGAATTAATTTCACTTTGAAATTGGACATAAATAAGTGTCAATCTTTTGATATATATTATTTCTTAAAAACATGTTATTTGTTTTGACAACAAGAATTAATTATAAAATTAATTAACGCAACTTCTATGTTTCGAATTTGGTAAAATGGAAATCATTTTTGAATTTGTAATATCAAATTTACTTTGGATAAATTTTTGGTATTTTTCTGACAAATGATCATTTTTAATGAATAGTGAATAACACTGCATTTTAATTCAAAACTTCCTTTTTATCTAATTTAATTATATAGTTAGATTGTAATTTTAATTGGTTTTAAAGTTAAATTGAATTATGTTTTCATAACTTAATACAATTTTGTTCATTGGAAGTAATTTCACTTTTCAATTAGATGTAAAAACATGTCAATCTTTTGATAAATTTTACATCTTAAAAACCCGTCTTTGGTTGTGAAAACGAGAATTATTTTTAAATTAATTACTGCAATTTCTGTGTTTGGAATTTGGTAAAATGGATTCCATATTTGGAATTAGAAGGTCCAAATTATGTAATTAAGACTCTTGTTTTTGGACATTATGAATCGTAACAACGACAATTATCTTTAATTATCCTGATTAATTAGTAATCAGGTAGTTAAGGGTAATAAAATAATATCATAATAATATAAAATGACCCCAAAATGTGTCCAAATCCTTTTGGTTGTGTCATGGACGACCATGGGATGCATTGTTCCAACTTATGGACCCCATGGAATCACTTTTGTGTGATAGTGACCTTTTATTATATTATTTTTAAAGAAAGGAAAACAAAACCAAACTATGTAACACCTAAGTAAAAAATTTTAATTTTGTTTACATAAATTATCTCTTAAACTATAAATAGTAATTGGAAATCTAAAAATATTTTCTACATCATGGTATTTTTTTATAATTTTTAGATATTAAATAAATAAATTTATCTATGATATCATGATGATGTAGTGATTACCTCATTAATAAACGATTTAAATAAAATGAAAAGATAAGGTAAAATCTAAGACTTAGACTTGTCGAAAACCTCTTGTATGGGTGTATTTAGAACCCTTATCACCTTATCCTCTAAATATATCATTTTGGAACTTTTAAAATCTGAAAATCATTTTATAATAAAGTAACATTTCAAGACTTTTCAAAAGTGCCCCTCCTCCCTCTTATAAAAGGACCCCACCTCTACCCCCTTACACACACCTCTAAAGTCCTTGGTTCGTTCAGCCTCTACTCATATTATCTCTACAAATCCCTATATTACTCCTAGAAGCCTCATTTTGGGCAGAAGTCTTTCCAAGGAATCCTTTGACTCAAATCAAAAAAGAGTTACCCGATTTAGAGGTAATGTCTTCTCTCGAGTTTTTTTCTTTTATTTTTCCTTCTTAACTCTCCCTAACATTCTTATTATTTGATTCCATAACAACACTAGTATCCTCAATATACTGTGATGTTTTTATGGGAAGGATTTGATTTACACTTACACACACCTCCGTCTAATGGTTAAAGAACATACTGTTTTTGTGGGTGGAAAATTACTTCCTCACGAAACAATGATTGTTCAATCTTATTTTAACACCTTTCATGGTGTACATTAAGATGACACTATTTTTTATATGATATATATTATGTTTATGTTTACTCTATGCTTCTGTATTTTTCTTTTTATATCACACCTTTATGGTTTCCATTATAGGTAAACACGATAATTTCATTAGAGGAAGTGCGGACTACCACCCCCTCAAAGTGATATGACTCGTTAATACTATATGTGGTACATAAAAAGGATGGAGTTAATGAAATTATATATGATACTATACTGTAATTATAATACTACTATGTATCATTATGTTTTAATTTCATTGATTATGAAATAGAAATGGAAGTAGCGTTCATGCGTACGTACGACTTACCGTCTCCATGAATGGTGTATTTCATTTCTTACCTCTAAATGTTATGTACTATTATAAATACATGTATATGCTGGATATATATAATATATAAGATATCAAAATCATGAATATCATTCTGTAAATAATGAACCTTTGACCACATGAACAACATGTAATTATAAGAAGTCCATTTTAGACTTAAGTACCAAATATCGACAAAATGAACATTATTAACTTAAATGATTACATAATTATTATAACATGATAATATGTGATATGAATTGAATAATAAACTTTAAAGGAAGTCCTTAAGAAATTATAAATTAACCAAAGTTTATTATTCAGGAATATAAAGAATGAACGAGAACAAGTCAGACTTGAGGTAAGGGATCCTACATCTCTCTTTCTTTTTAAGTACTCTATTTTATGTCATTTATTTTAAGCTCATATTTATTATGTTAGGGGATTCTATTTTATATTAAACTTACTATAATTTTTATTTTCATATGATGAGAGACCCTATTTGATCTCATCAATCCATTTTTGGAAGTTTTAGGTGGCGCCGTTAGGCTGCCGAATTTTTGTAAGGGATTTTTTTATCTCACTTTTTATTCCCATGAGATTCATGCTACATTTTACACTATTTACTTTTGTGTGGTGTATGTACTGACCATAATTGTATTATTTGTGTAACATAATTTAATTTATGGGTATTTAAATATTCATTTTATGATCCTTCTATCTTGCGGTGAACATTTCTAAAGTTACCCAAATAGGTAAGGGAACCTTTCACCCTCCTCCTTTTTTAAAAGACTTATTTTTTGTTAGGTCATTTAATTTACATCATCATATGTCGGTATATGTTATTATATATCATTATTGCTGTAAATTTTATTTCCAAGTGATGAGATACCCTTTTTATCTCTCATCAACTCATTTTCTTAATTTTAAAGTGACGCCGTTAGGCTGTCAAATTTCTATAAGGGAACTTCTTAACCTAATTTCAATTCTTTGGGTTAAACCTCTACTCCTTGATTATGTCGTGCTATGAATATGTTTGGATAAACTCTGTTTGTTTTACACTTAATATCCACTTATATTGGGTGTATTTATATTTGTCACACATAATTACGTAATTGATTTATCCTTAATCTAAGGATACCATCTTTGTAAGGGACTTCGTCTCAGTCTCCTTTCATTGAGGTATATTTTGTGTTAATACAAGACTTTATTTTATATGCTGTATAAACAACTTTGAATTTTCATTATATAGAAAGGGAATCGTTTTATACGAAGCAGTTTACTAAAAAAAAGTAATGTTTCTTTTAACATACATGGTGACAACAACCTTTCCGCCGCCCTAGTATTATTTGATCTTTGGCTTTCTCAACAAGCCGTAATGTTTTTAAAAAGAAAATAAATACCATATACTCTATTATGTATTTTGGTATTGAAAATGGTTTTGATAAAAGATTTTTTATGTCAACATATTTAAGCGATTTATTGTGATTGAAATGTGGAAATGTTTTCTTTCCTTTATATTTGTTTTATGTCTTATGATTTTATAATGGTACTTGGACATTTGACGGGTGGTTACATGATAAACCAAATGACAGGTGGTGTCATGAATACCATGATGGGTAGTTACGTTATAACCTCCAAAGCATTGGGTATGGAAGTCAGCCGTATGGCTATTCCATTTAGCGACATGTGTGGAAGTCGATCGTATGGTTATTCCATTTAAGTATGTTTATGTTCCATGTTACCTTTATATGTTATGTGTTATTTATATGGGTAATATTATGGTTACAAAAGGGTAAGTAGTGATATTTTATTCAGTGAAGAGTATTTACTACTTCATAAAGGTGAAAAGTATTACTTATGTTAAAGTATTCATGGTTTACTTGTTGTTTTGAAAAACTAATAGTTTCCTTATTTGTGTATTCCTTACTGAGCTTTTTATGCTCATCCCAAGTTTCTGATATGTATTTCATAGGACATAAAGTGGAATAGGGTTAAGGATGGGATCAAGGAAAGTCATGCTATCTAAAACATGGAACTGGACATGACTCGTTTTTTCAAGAGTTTTTATTTTATGAAAAAAATGAAAACTGAGTAGAAGTGTCTACTTTGTAACTTTTGAGATGTAATAGTTATGGCCTAACTCTCTAAAAATCTAAACCTGAAAATATCCTCAATGTGAATTATTCATTTAATACAAGATTATGTAATGTTTTAAGGCCGGGTCCTTATAGTTGGTATCAAAGGTCGGTTTAGATAACATTAGAGGTTAGGGTATTCTTTAAGCACAAGTGATATTACCATAATGGTTAGGATTTTAGAAAGAGTCATAGTTATTTTTATAAAGTGAATGAGTTTAAGATAACATGAATAATTATATCTTAGTATTTACCCTCCTCATAAGATATTATATGATGATTCTAATGATATAATCACACTAACCTTTTTGGTTTTAGTAAATGGCTGGATCTAGCAGGCACCAAAGTAACAGTGGATGTGAAGAAAACTGTGACAGTTTTCCGAACGAGCAATTGAATGATATGGGAGCTGCAATGAGAACTCTTTTGGTTATTCGAAACCAACTATCAGGAGTCATGATTAACCACTTGAACCTTGGTGAGTTCTCTAATGCATCATGTATGAGAGAACTAACTCGATGTGGAAGTTCAGGTAATAATTATAAAGGTAACCATTAGGGTTTATATGATCGTTACTTTTGAGGTAATTATGGGTTTCTATATGTTATGATGGAAAATGAAAGGCATGAGATAAACTTTAGGTTAAATTATTTTATGGTTATTTTTGAAGATTTTATCTATTTTTGAGGAATGGTTTTAGAATTATATAGTTTTGGAAAAAGGACAACACGCAGACCGTGTGACAACCCGTTGCATCGGACGAAGCTGCAAGAATCGAACCCACAACCAAAGTACGACTGGGATTTATCGCCTACCACTGGACTACGTGAAGTCCCTGGTTAGTATGACTAATTATTTTCAGTTATATGATCTTATGAATCAGGAATAAGTTGATTTTGGGTTATCTATGGAAATGATTAACCTATCATGGAGGACATGTGATTAGGTTAATTACTTTTCAGTATGAGACTTTAAGAGTAACTGATGTTATTTGGAGATAAATGTTAAGATTTACCTTCAAAGACTATGTGATTAAATCCTTTAGATATTTGGGTTTCAATATTAGTTTAGAGTACTTTGAAGAATTTTATGGATAGCTATTTATTGAATGGTCTTTGATGAACTTTGGGTTTTGTTGGAAAATTTTTGGAGATTAAGAGTAGTTTTTCTTTTTGTAAAATATTATCCTTTTTGGGGATTATCTGATCTTGTACTAACCATTTTGGTTTTGGTTAAGGTCTAAAGACATGGGAAATAGATAGTTCTCTTTTGAGGATTAGGTGATTCTCTATAAGTTGATTATAACACTCCTAATGTGAACAAGTCATCCTAAATACTCATCTTTTGGAGAAAATAAGAGTTTGTGTTAGAAATCTGGTAAGAGATGAAAGTCTACATGACAAGTAAGTATGTTTACTTATGTTTTAGTTAAGACCATAAATAAATTCCTTAATGAAAAGTAACATAAAACAAAAACGTTGTCTGTTAACTTTTCCTACTGGGGAATCAAATACCGTTTAACCCATCACAAGTTTACGATTTTCTAGTGGTTAACTTTCTCCTAGACATGTTTTCTATCACTCTCCACCAGAACATAATGGTTTGTTTTCTCCTCCATATCCATGTTTTCATGGAATCCTAGTATTTTTTGTCCGAGGTGACCTTTGTATTTCTGTTTCCTTATTTTAAAGTGATAGTTTTATTGACTAGTTTTCCGATGTAGGACTTTAAATGATGTTTCCAAGACCAATTTTAAAATTGTGAGGATGCAATTTCCAAAAGGGGGGAAGGATGTAACATCCCAGGTAAATAAAGAAATATGATATTTTTATATTTATTAATATTTGTGAATTAAATATTAATTTTACTTTTAAGGGGTTTCTATGTTCAATGGCTTACCTGATATTCAACAACGAGTTTCTTTGAAATCTTACATTGCACACTAATAATATAATAATATTATTTTAAATGGAAGTTAATGCCTAGCCGTTATTATGGAAGGAATGAACAGAACAAACTACAAAATGATTATATATTTTTGTTAAATATTTTAGCAATTAACCAATAAATTATAGAGGATTAAAATGCGAATGAATCCAATTTTAAGAATAAATATTCTAATATTCTTTAAAAGGTCGATTAACAGCCTTTTGATGGTGAACCTTTTTTAAAACTACTTTTTGACAATTTTATATGTTATATTTGAAAAAATAAAATCCTTCTTTATATTTGTGACATCAAAATTTACTTTGTGTAATTTTTTGTTATTTTTATGATAATGTTCATTTTTTAATGAATAGTGAAAATACTGTATTTTAATTCAAAACCTCCTTTTAATCTAATTTATTTATATGGGTAGATTATCTTTTTAATTGGGTTTAAAGTGTAGTTAAAATATATTTTTACCATTTAATCCAATGGTGGTCATTGGAATTAATTTCACTTTGAAATTAGACATAAATAAGTGTCAATCTTTTGATAGATATTGTTTCTTAAAAACATGCTATTTATTTTGACAGTGGGAATTAATTATAAAATTAATTAATGGAAATTTTGTGTTTTGAATTTGGTAAAATGGACATAATTTTTTAATTTGGAATATCACATTTAATTTGGATAAATATTTGGTATTTTTCTAACAGATGTTCATTTTTAATGAATAGTGAAAAATACTGCATTTTACTTCAAAACTGCTTTTTCATCTAATTTAATTATATAGTTAGATTTTCCTTTTGATTGGTTTTAAAGTGAAATTGAATTATGTTTTTATAAATTAATACAATTTTGTTCATTGGAAGTAATTTCACTTTTCAAATGGATGAAAAAACATGTCAATCTTTTAATAAATTTTACATCTTAAAAATCCGTCTTTGGTTGTGACAATGAGAATTATTTTTAAATTAATTACTGAAATTTCTGTGTTTGGAATTTGGTAAAATGGATTCCATATTTCGAATTATAAGGTCTAAATTATGTAATAAAGACTCTTGTTTTTGGACATTATGAATAGTAACGATGGTAATTATCTTTAATTATCATGTTTAATTAGTAATCAGGTAGTTAAGGGTAATAAAATAATATCATAATAATATAAAATGACCCCAAAATGTGTCCAAATACTTTTGGTTGTGTCATGATCGACTATAGGATGCCTTGTGAGAACTTATGGACCCCATTGAATCACTTTTGTGTGATATTGACCTTTTATCATATTATTTTTAAAGAAAGGAAAATATAACCAAACTATGTAACACCTAAGTAAAATAATTTTAATTTTGTTTACATAAATGATCTCTTAGACTATAAATAGTCATTGGAAATATAAAAATATTTCCTACATCATGGTAGTTTTTTTATAATTTTTAGACATTAGATAAATAAATTTATTTATGACACTACGATGATGCAGTGATTACCTCATTATTGAACGATTTCAATAAAATGAAAAGATAAGGTAAAATTTAAGAATTAAACTTTTCTAAAACCTATTGGATGGGTGGATTTAGAACCCTTATCACCTTATCCTTTAAATATATCATTGTGAGACCTTTAAAATCCAAAAATAATTTTATAATAAAGTAACATTTCAAGACTTTCCAAAAGTGATCCTCCTCCCTCTTATAAAAGGCCCCCACCTCTACCCCCTTACCCACACCTCTCAAGCCCTTGGATCATCCAAACTATGATAATATAATCTCTCCACATCCCTATATTACTCCTAGAAGCCTGAATTTGGGCAGAAGTCTTTCCAAGTAAGCCTTTGGCTAAAATCCAAAAAGAGTTACTAGATTTAGAGGTAATGTCTTCTCTTGAGTTTCTTTCTTTTATTTTTCCTTTTTTCACTCCCACTAACATTATTATTCTTTTATTCCATAACAACACCAATAACCTCAATATACTGGGATGTTTTTATGAGAAGGATTTGATTTAAACTTACACACACCTCCGTCTAATGGTTAAAGAACATACTGTTTCTGTGGGTGGAAAATTACTACCTCACGAAATGATGATTGTTCAATATTCTTTTAACACCTTTCATGGTGGCCATTAAGATGAAAATATTTTTATATATGATATATATTATGTTTATGTTTACTCTATGCTTCTTTATTTTTCTTTTGATATCATACCTTTATGGTTTCCATTATGGGAAAACATGATAATCTCATTAGAGGAAGCGCGGACTACCGCCCCCTCAAAGTGAGATGACTCATTAATACCATATGTGGTACATATAAAGGATTGTAAAGACCCGTAAAATTCAAGGAAATTTTTTTCTTAATTTTCTTTGGAATTTTACATGAACACAGTTTCTGACGGCACCTGATTCTGAGGCCCAGTGTGCCCGGAATCATTTTCCGAAGTTTGGCTCGGGTACGTTCAGTGAACGAACGAGCGGGTTTTTATAACTTTTGAACTGGTGCTCGGAATCGAATTCCAAGGGCACCGATGGAATCGCAGTGCCGGTATTTTCTTAGAAACTCCATTTTCGGAGTTGCGTTTTCTCAGGTGTGGTTGTTAATTTTTGAGGTTAAGTTACGAAATAAAATAAAGTTCTGCAACAACTTTATTTTATTTCACTTAAAGCCACTTAAAGCCACTTAAGCCAGGTTAAGCGGATGAGGTGGGACCCACGATATCCTACCCACTTGGTAAGATATTTGTGAGGTGGGGCCCGCATGAGCCCCATCGTTTCTTTTCCTCTAAGTAACACACCCGCGAAAACCTCTTTTAAATGAAAGTCAACTGGTGTGTTTCCTTAAATTCTTAATGCCCCTATTAATTGGGAAGTTAAGTCATTACCATTAATTCAACGAATTAATGGTTCATTTATTAACTTTGTTTTTTGTTTGTTGTCATAAGAATAAAATAAGACCAACACATGTGGGTGGCTGGTTGAGAGGATTTGGAGAAACTCTAAGTTGTTCATCCTCCTTCGCGAAGAACGCGAAGAACGCGAAGAACGCGAAGAACACAAAGAATGCCGAACCCTCGGAGAATGACGACGCGACGCCGTGTACCGCGACACCGGCGATCTTCCTTCCGCGACGTTTCTTTCGCGATGATCCTTCCCCTTGACAATCTTCGATCATCAACCAGTTGAGGTAGGGGATTACAGATCTTTTAATTTCCTTTGTGGATTTTATACTCAACATGGGTTAAAATGGTGCAATTAAATCTCGGTGTTTTCTTTAACCCTCGGAGATCATCGACGCGACGCCGTGTACCGCGACGATGCGACGCCCCTTCCGCGACACGATGATCCTCTTCTTCCATGACGGTCAATTCCATGACGAACTCACGTTCGACGAAAAAGAAGAGGTAGTGGTTTGATTCATTAAATTATTTGTGATTTATACCCGCGACGTATGATTAAAATTTTGTTGTGAGATATTTAAAACCGCTAACGCGGTGGGTGCGGAACAATGAACAAGTCCGAACACACCGCCCCTTTCGTTCTTGATGTGTGAAATGGAGGACGTCGAGAAAAAAAGCCGCACGGGCGATGTGAGGTCGTCGCAGTGAAGGACGGACCCCGGGAGGGCCTTTGGCGAAGACGGAGTGAATTTCTGAGCATCGGAACTCGTCCGGTGGTCTGCGGAACAACCCGCCGCCGTGCCACGCCGGTACGGCGGCGCTGGCGGCGGATGGTGGCGGTGCCCGACGCGCCGCCGTGGAGAACCGCCGCGGCTGAAGCCGCGGCGGCGGGTCGGCCGTCCCACGACCGCGCGAGACTGGCGAAGGACGGGATGCGGTAGCCAGCCACGTCCGTTGGCAAGGGCGGCCCCACACAGGGCCGTGGCTCCATCACGTGGGGGAAGCACGCCCCCCACTCCGCTCGGCCGTAACCGGCCGAGCCGACCCGCCGGCCGGGCTGAGTCGCGCCCAGGCCGGTCCGGGCCACCCCGGTCGGGCCGGGTCATGCCGTCTGGGTCAGACCCGGACCCGGGTCGGGTCAACCCGGTTTGGGCCGACCCAGGGGGGGTTGGGCCGGGGTGGTCCGGGCCCAGACCCCCCGTTTTCGGACCTTTTCGGTCTGTCGCCCATAACTTGAGCTACAGGCCTCCGATCGACATACGGTCAGCGGCGATGCGATCCTTGGACCAAGACAGTCGTTTTGACATATAGAACTCAAGGTTTCGGAATACTTTGTGTTCAGCCGGGTTGGTTCGTACACGAAACCAACCGGGCCCTCAGAGCGGAAACGCTCGTAACTTGAGCTCCGGACGTCTAATTGACGTTCCGTCGACTTTGATGGATTTCTCTAAGTGAGACAGATCTTTTGGATTACTCCGCCCGAGGTTTGGACGCAGGTGGAGTACGGTCGGGTTGGTTTTTCCTTAAAAACCAACCGGGCCCCTCGGATGAAAAAACAAATAACTCTCAGACCGGGCGTCCGATTGACGTGCTGTCTGCGACGTTGAGTTCCTGTTGACGATACGGAACTTTTGGATACATCAACTCTGGACTATGTGTCAGTTGATGTATCAGCCTATCGGCTCGTGGAGCGGACCCTCCCGAACGAGCTTGCTGTGTGCGGGAACCCTAGTGCTGGCTGCGACTACGACGATGACAAATCTGTAGAGATCCTCAGTGGATTCGACGATGATGACTACAAAACTCAGCGATCCTTTGTGTATCATTGCTACTGATCCTGTGTGGGTCTGATCCTATGTGGGTCAGCGCTCAGCGGTCCTGTGTGGGCCATCGCCTACAGATCTTGTGTGGGTCCGATCATGTGTGGGTCTTTGCGGGGGTTAGTTACCTATCGATCCTTTTTGGGTCAGATCCTTTGTGGGTCATTGCGGGGGTTAGTTACCTATCAATCTTTTGTGGGTCATATCCTTTGTGGGTCATTGCAGGGGTTATTACCTATCGATCCTTTGTGGGTCCGACGACTTAGATGAATCAGTGGCAATATCTGATCATCTTTATCGTCATATGAAGAAGTATACCTGTGTGAGATGAATCATGTTTTTCTTTCCTATGTGGATTGTGTTGTGCTATCCTGTGTGGATTTATGTTTTTCTTTCCTGTGTGGACTGGGTTGTACTTGAGCTCGGATGTTGGAGCGTATTGGAATTGATGACTTAGGTATATGTATGGGCATATACCTAAGTAGTGTCGGATGTTACTTCATGATTGTATCTTTCCTTTGTGGTTTATCCTTTGTGGATTCTGGGAGAACTTCGGGGGTCTCGGGGTCCCTACTGAGTAACTCATACTCACCCCTGCACGGGCTATACCCGCACTACGTTGTGTTGGTTGTAGACGACGGACAACGCTGATCGTGGTTGAGGCTTGCAGAGCAGGATGGTACCTGGAGGTGGACCCCTGGGCGGGACGTACTCGGAGCGGTCGGCTGGACCTGAGGAGCAGTGGAGGCTATCTGTACCCACCCTTCAGGTGGGATTTCTAGTGGACAGCTCGGCATTGCGGATTTACTTTTCAGTTGTCGTTTTCCCTTCCAGTTGTACTTTACTTTCAGCTTGGGTTTGTATACTAGACCACTTACTTTTCCGCACTTACTGTTATACTTAGTTTTTACTTAGTGTTTACATCTACTGCTTGCTTGCTCTGTGGTGTTTGTTTAATTTAAAAAGGAAATACCTTCCCTTTTTACTGGGATTTACGCCATGGTGCTAGTTGCCAGCCCCTGGCCTATGGAAGGCGGGCTTGGGGTAGTCACGGCACGGGCCCCGAGGACGGGTCGTGACAAATTGGTATCAGAGGAGTTCGGTTCTACCGAAGAACTTTGGACTCTGATCTTTTCTTATGTGAAGCAATAGTGTTAAGCGTATTGGGTGTGGTTATCAGTTCGGGGAGTCCAGTGTTGGTGCGGCGGCCGATGTACCCGTACACCAGGACCCTGACTTCTGATTTCTGACTTAATGCACGAAAACATTGATTGCATGTGTGTTTCGAGTTTTCTTTGTGATTACTTTGTGTCAGCTCACCAGGTATACTGTTCTGACCGTGGCGCACCTGTTTCCTTTTCAGGATGGCCCCACGACGGCAGCCAGCTAGGGTTCTAAGAGTTGAGCGTGACGACAGCCCACTGAGCGACAAGGCCTCGGTACGGGGCCCTTTGACAGCTGAGGAACCGGCGATACCTTTACTCGCCGAGCCACCGATGCTTCCAGCCCCAGTAGCTGACGATGCACGTCGCCTTAGTGCACTGCACGAGTTCCAGCACCAGCGACCGCCCAGGTTCCGCAGGGAGACGGACCACCAGGAAACTGAGGACTGGATGGAGGCAGTGGTATGAGTTTTCCAGTTAGCGAGGACACCAACAGACCTCATGGTGATCCTCACAGTGAGCCTACTGCACGCGGCAGCGGGACAATGGTGGAGCTTGATGCTCCAGGTGCACGATGAGGCATCTCTCCTCTGGAAAGACTTTGAGAGCCTCTTCCACTCAGAGTTCGTCCCGGACACCCTCCGTGTGTTGTGCATCCAGGAGCTTCTTCAGCTGCGACAGGGCAGCTTGACAGTCGCCCAGTACTCGACGAGATTTACCGATCTCTCGCGCTACTCGACAGATATGGTACGAGACCCATTCTTCCGGGCCTAGACCTTTGAGTAGGGATTGAGACATGAGATCAGGGAATCACTGATCTCCCTCAGCATTCCGACTCAAGAAGGAGTACTGGAGCGAGACCTTTTGATCGAGAGCTTCCTTGCTGAGCCTTCATCAGCAGCGAGACCCACCGTAGGGTGGCACGTAGCAGAGTCTTCTGTAGTAGGCAGTCGACGGATGACTCATGGGTCCAGGTAGACTAGACCCTGACACAGACGACCCCAGGACACTGGCTCAGTAGTGCGGGGCACACAGTGCAAAGCTGGTCTTTTGGGAGGCAGGCAGTGCTACACATGCGGTGGGCAGGGTCACATGGCTCGTGACTGCCCGACCCACCGTGCTGAGGACCAGCAGACGGTTGAGGGGCCACCCAGGCAGAGGCAGAGGGTCGACCGTGGTGGTCCGCAGGGGGCAGGCGGACGAGGCATAGGAGCTAGCCGAGCAGTAGGTGGTGGGAGACGCTTTGAGGCTCCACCACCACCACCACCAGGAGGTCCACCCCGACCACAGGGAGCTGGCGGGCAGAGACAGGCACAGCTCCAGGAAGTGGAGGCCTACGACCACGGTGCGCCTGAGATGATTCGAGGTACAATCTATGTCTATTCCACCCTTTCTGCAGTTCTTATAGACATAGGAGCGAGTCACTCTTTCATAGACGCTACCCTTATTCGGAGCTCGGAGATTCCGACTGAGCTGTTGGCTCGATCCTTCTGGCTAGAGACTCCTATGGGAGCAGACTCAATGATTACGCACTGGTGCCTGCAGTGTGAGATTACTCTAGAAGGCGAGATCTTTGGCTAGGATCTTCTTGTAGTGGCGTCGAGGCCTTACGACGTCATCTTGGGCATGGATTGGTTATCTACAGTCCATGCTCAGACTGACTGTATTAGGTGCAAGGTGCGATGTGTACGCACCGACGGGAGCAGGTTCACCTTCACCGGCGAGAAGGGAGACTTCACAGCAGTGGTGGACTTCCACATAGGAGAGGATAGCCCATTACTCATTAGTTGGCTAGCCTCATCCTAGGAGCAGTTGACGTGCAGAGTCCTAGTTTTCCTGCAATGGTGGATCAGTATGCGGATGTCTTTCCCGACGACATTCTAGGACTACCTCCTCGCAGAGAGGTAGAATTTTATATTGACCTGTACCCCGGGACAGCTCCGATATCGACTCCAGAATATCGGATGTCCCCTGATGAGCTTTGAGAGCTATAGGTACAGTTGGAGGATTTACAGGGAAAGGGTTTCATCCAGCCCAGTGTTTCACCCTGGGCTTCCCGAATATTGTTTACCAAGAAGGTGGAAGGAAGCTTGTGACTTTGTGTTGACTATCATCGCCTGAACCAGGTGACAGTGAGGAACAAGTATCCGCTACCGAGGATTGATGACCTCTTCGATCAGATCAAGGGAGCACGGTGGTTCTCAAAGATAGACCTCAGGTCAGGCTACCATCAGCTCAGAGTTCGGGACGAGGACGTGCATAAGACGACCTTCAGATGTCAGTATGGCCACTATGAGTTCTTGGTTATGCCATTTGGCATAACCAATGCTCCGGCAGTGTTCATGGGCCTCATGAAAAGGATATTTCAGCCATACCTCGATCGATTTGTTGTGGTCTTCATTGATGACATTTTGATTTACTCGACGACTGAGAAGGAGAACGCCTAACACTTGCGTGTTGTACTAGACACACTACGAGAGCACCAGCTTTATGGAAAGCTCTCGAAGTGTCAGTTATGGATACGTGAGTTCCACTTCCTAGGACACGTCATCTCTGAGGCGGGATTTGCAGGGGATCCTACGAAGATCGAGGCAGTGCTAGCTTGGGAACCACCCAAGAGCGTGACAGAGGTGCGGAGTTTCTTGGTACTAGCTGGATACTATCGGAGATTTGTGCCAGACTTTTCCAGAGTTGCGGCACCACTCTCAGCTTTGAAGAAGATGGGGAAACCCTTGGTGTGGTCAGACAGATTCCAGCAGAGCTTCCAGGAGCTGAGACAGAGATTGACCAGTGCACTTATCTTGAGGTTGTCGGAGGAGGGAGTAGGGTACGTAGTCTACTGCGATGCATCAGGGACCAAACTCGGATGTGTCCTGATGCAGGAGCGGGCAGTGATCGCCTATGGATCATGTCAGTTGAGACCGCATGATCAAGACTATGCTACCCATGACCTGGAGTTAGCAGCAGTGGTCTTCGCTCTGAAGACATGGCGGCACTACCTGATTGGCGAGCGCATTACAGTCTTTTTTGACCATTAGAGTCTCAGTTACAACTTCTCTCAGAAGGACCTGAACCTGAGACAGCGGCGATGGATCGAGTTCCTCCAGGACTATGACTTTGAGATAGTCTATACTCCTGGAAAGGGGAACGTGGTAGCCGATGCTCTCAGCAGGAGGACGGACATTCAGCTACTTGAGGAGGCAACAGAGCAGTTAGCCGCTTTGCAGATATCCTTCATGGATAGAGATGGAGCAGCCTTCCTTCAGTCTCTCACAATCACCCCTCCACAACTGCAGTGGGTCAGAGAGGCATAGCGTGGGGACGCTGACTGCGAGACGCAGCGTGCATAGATATCCTCAGGACAGGCACCTGATGGTTTCTCATTTGGAGAAGATCACGATGCCCTTTTCAGAGGACGTACCTTGGTACCAGTTTCTTTACGGGAGGAGGTGTTGAGAGAGTTTCACACTTCTCCTTTGGCGGTACATCCTGGAGTGGCGAAGATGTACCAGGACCTCAGACAACAGCACTGGTGGCCAGACATGAAGAAGGCTGTGGCAGAGTTCGTTTCTCGATGCCTCACCTGCCAACAGGTGAAGGCAGAGCATCAGGTACCAGCAGGCTTAGTACATCTCTTGGAGGTCCCAGAGTAGAAGTGGGACGGGATATCTATAGACTTCGTGACTGGAATTCCACGTACTTCCAGAGGTCATGACTCCATTTGGGTGATTGTCGACCGAATCACCAAGTCGGATCACTTCTTACTCATCAGAGAGCAGGGCTCAGTGGATAGCTTGGGACATCTCTACGTTCAGGAGATTGTATGGCTTCATGGTATGCCATCATCTATCGTCTCCGATCGAGATGCTCTCTTTACTTCCCGGCTTTGGAAGGGGTTGTAGGAGGCGTTCGGGACGTAGCAACATATAAGCACCGCCTTTCACCCTTAGACGGATGGTCAGATGGAGAGGACCATTCAGACTCTTGAGGACATGCTCCGCGAATGTGTCCTCAAATTTGGTCGGAGCTGGGAGGACCACCTACCCTTGGTGGAGTTTTCATACAACAATAGCTACCGCTCCACCATCAGGATGGCACCATACGAGGCGTTGTATGGTAGACCTTGCAAATCTCCTTTGTGATGGACAGACCCTGGGGAGTCAACACTTGTGGGACCAGAGATGGTCTAGGCCACGACAGAGAAGGCCCAGGTCATCTAGGAGCGGATGAGGATAGCTCAGATCCGGCAGAAGTCTTATGCTGACAGAAGGCGGAGGCCACTAGAGTTCGAGGATGGAGACCACGTCTTCTTGCGTGTCTCACCTCGACGTGGATTACAGAGATTTGGCCGAGGCGGCAAGTTGTCTCCATGCTTCATCGGACCATTCCAGGTCCTCAACAGGATTGGAGAGGTGGATTATCTCATGGATCTACCACCTCAGTTGTACCGGGTGCACGATGACTTCCACGTGTCTCAACTGAGGAGATACGTGCACGACTCGACGCATATCATTGACCATGGGGAGCTAGACGTTGATGATGGGGCGACTTTTGCGGAGGTCTCGGTGGAGATCGAGGATTGACATGAGCGGGTCCTACGTGGATGGTCGATTCATCTAGTGCGCATCAGATGACAACACGGGAACCTCCAGGAGAGCACTTGGGAGAGGGAGGCTCAGATGCGTGCTCAGTACCCACATTTGTTTCCCTAGTTTATGATGTATCTTTATGGGAACATAAATCCCTGAGGTGGGAGTGATGTAAAGACCCGTAAAATTCAAGGAAATTTTTTTCTTAATTTTATTTGGAATTTTACAAGAACACAGTTGCTGACGGCACCTGATTCCGAGGGCCTGTGTGCCCGGAATCATTTTCCGAAGTTTGGCTCGGGTACGTTCAGTGAACGAACGAGTGGGTTTTTCTAACTTTTGAACCGGTGCTCAGAATTGAATTCCGAGGGCACCGATGGAATCGCAGCGCCGATATTTGCTTAGAAACGCCATTTCTGGTGTTGCGTTTGCTCGGGTGTGGTTTTTAATTTTTGAGGTTAAGTTAAGAAATAAAATAAAGTTCTGTGACAACATTATTTTATTTCACTTAAAGCCACTTAAAGACACTTAAGCCAGGTTAAGCGGATGAGGTGGGACCTACAATATCCTACCCAATTGGTAGGATATTTTTGAGGTGGGGCCCGCACGAGCCCCACCATTTCTTTTCCTCTAAGTAACGCACCCGCGAAAACCTCTTTTAAATGAAAGTAAACCGGTGCGTTTCCTTAAATTCTTAACGCCCCTATTAATTGGGCAGTTAAGTCGTTACCATTAATTCACCGAATTAATGGTTCGTTTCTTAACTTTTTTTTCGTTTGTTGGCATAAGAATATAATAAGACCAACACATGTGGGTGGCTGGTTGAGAGGATTTGGAGAAACTCTAAGTTCTTCATCCTCCTTCGCGAAGAACGTGAAGAACATGAAGAACGCGAAGAACGCGAAGAATGTCGAACCCTCGGAGATCGATGATGCGATGCCGTGTACTGCGACGCTGACGATCCTCCTTCCGCGACGTTTCTTCCGCGATGATCCTTCCCCGCGACAATCTTCGATCATCAACCGGTTGAGGTAGGGGATTACAGATCTTTTAATTTCCTTTGTGGATTTTATCATCAACATGGGTTAAAATGGTGCAATTAAATCTGTGTGTTTTCTTTAACCCTCGGAGATCGTCGACGCGACGCCGTGTACCGCGACGACGCGATGCCCCTTCCACGACGCGACGATCCTCTTCTTCCGCGACGGTCAATTCCACGACGAACTCACGTTCGGCGACAACGATGAGGTAGGGGTTTGATTCATTTAAATCTTTGTGATTTATACCTGCGGCATATGATTAAACTTTTGTTGTGAGATATTTAAAACCGCTAACGCAATGGGTGCAGACCAATGAACAAGTCCGAACCCACCGCCCCTTTCGTTCTTGATGTGTGAAACGGAGAACGTCGACAAAACAAGCCGCACGGGTGATGTGAGGTCCTCACAGTGAAGGACGGACCCCGGGAGGGCCTTTGGCGAAGACGGTGTGAATTTCCGAGCACCGGAACTCGTCCGGTGGTCCGCGGAACAACCCCCCCGGGGCGCCATGCCGGTACGGCGGCGGAAGGCGGCGGCGCCCGGCGCACCGCCGTGGAGAACCGCCGCGGCTGAAGCCGCAGCGGCGTGCCGGCTGTCCCGCGACCACGCAGGACTGGTGAAGGACGGGATGCGGTAGCCAGCCGTGTCTGCTGGAAAGGGCGGCCCCACACGGGGCCAAGACTCCATCATGCAGGGGCAGCACGCCCCCCACTCCACTCGGCCGTAACCGGCCGAGCCGACCCGCCGGCCGGGCCGGGTCGCGCCCAGGCCAGGCTGGGCCACCCCGGATGGGCCGGGTCATGCCATCCGGGTCGGGTCGTCTCGGTTCGGGCCGACCCAGGGGGGGTTGGGCCGGGGCAGTCCGGGCCTAGACCCCCCATTTTCGGACCTTTTCAGTCTGTCGCCCATAACATGAGCTACGGGCCTCCGATTGACATACGGTCAGCAGCGATGCGATCCTTGGACCGAGACTGTCGTTTTGACATATTGCACTCAAGGTTTTGGAATACTTTGTGTTTAGCCGGGTTGGTTCGTACACAAAACCAACTAGACCCTCGGAGCGGAAACGCTCGTAACTTGAGCTCCGGATGCCCGATTGACATTCCGTCGACTTTGATGGATTCCTCTAAGTGAGACTGACCTTTTGGATTACTCTGCCCGAGGTTTGGACACATGTGGAGTACGGTTGGGTTGGTTTTGCCTTAAAAACCAGCTGGGCCCCTCGGACGAAAAAGCCAATAACTCTCAGACCGGGCGTCCGATTGACGCGCCGTCTGCGACGTTGAGTTTCTGTTGACGATACAAAACTTTTGGATACATCAACTCTGGACTATGTGTCAGTTGATGTATCAGCCTCTCTTCTCGTGGAGCGGACCCTCCCGAATGAGCTTGCTGTGTGCGGGAACCCTAGTGCTGGCTGTGATTGCGACGACGATGACTGTGCAGAGATCCTCAGTGGATTCGACGACGACGACTACAACACTCAGCGATCCTTTGTGGATCAGTGCTACCGATCCTTTGTGGGTCCGATCCTGTGTGGGTCAGCGATCAATGGTCCTGTGTGGGCCAGCGCCTACAGATCTTGTGTGGGTCCGATCATGTGTGGGTCTTTGCGGGGGTTAGTTACCTATCGATCCTTTGTGGGTCATTGCGGGGGTTAGTTACCTATCGATCCTTTGTGGGTCAGATCCTTTGTGGGTCATTGCAGGGGTTAGTACCTATCGATCCTTTGTGGGTCCGACGACTTAGATGAATCAGTGGAAATATCTGATCATCTTTATCGTCATATGAAGAAGTATACCTGTGTGAGATGAATCCTGTTTTTCTTTCCTATGTGGATTGTGTTGTGCTATCCTATGTGGATTTATGTTTTTCTTTCCTGTGTGGACTGGGTTGTACTTGAGCTCGGATGTTGGAGCGTACTGGAATTGATGACTAAGGTATATGTATGGGCATATACCTAAGCAGCGTCGGATGTTACTTCGTGATTGTATCTTTCCTTTGTGGTTTATCTTTTGGGGATTCTGGGAGACCTTCGGGGGTCTCGGTGTCCCTACTGAGTAGCTTATACTCACCCCTGCATGGGCTATGCCTGCACTACGTTGTGTTGGTTGTAGACGACGGACAACGCTGATCGTGGTTGAGGCTTGCGGAGCAGGACGGTACCTGGAGGTGGACCCCTGGGCGAGACGTACTCGGAGCGGTCGGCTGGACCCAAGGAGCAGTGGAGGCTATCTGTACCCACCCTTCAGGTGGGATTTCGAGTGGACAACTCGTTGTTGCAGCTTTACTTTTCTGTTGCTGTTTTCCCTTCCAGTTGTACTTTACTTTCAGCTTGGGTTTGTATACTGGCCACTTACTTTTCCGCAATTACTATTTTACTCAGTTTTTACTTAGTGTTTACTTCTACTGCTTGCTTTCTCTGTGGTGTTTGTTTACTTTACAAAGGTGATGCCTTCCCTTTTTACCAGGATTTACACCTTGGTGCTAGTCGCCAGCCCCTGGCCTATGGAAGGCGGGCTTGGGGTAGTCACGGCACGGGCCCCGAGGATGGGTCGTGATAAGGATGGAGTTAATAATATTATATATGAAACTATACTAGAATTATAGTACTTCTATGTATCATTATGTTTTAATTACATTTAATATGAAATAGAAATGGAAGTAGCATTCATGCATACGTACGACTTACCGTCTCCATGAACAGTGCATTTCATTTCTTACCTCTAAATGTTATGTAATATTATAAATACATGTATATGATGGATATATATGATATATATAATATAAAAATCATGAAAATCATTATGGATATAATTAACCTTTGACCAAATGAACAACATGTAATTATACGAAGTCCATTTTTGACTTAAGTACCAAATATCAACAAAACGAACATTATTAACTTAAATGATTGGATAATGTTTATAAAATGATAATATGTGATATTAGTTGAATAATAAACTTTAAAAGAAGTCCTTAAGCAATTATAAATTGACCAAAGTTTATAATTCAGGAATATAAAGAACGAACGAGAACAAGTCAGACTTGAGGTAAGATATCCTACCTCTCTCTTTATTTTTAAGTACTCTCTTTTATGTCATTTAATTTAAGCTACTATTTATTATATTGGGGGATGTACGTTTATATTCCTCTTACTTTAATTTTTATGTTCATATGATGAGAGATCCTATTTGATCTCATCAATCCGTTTTTGGAAGTTTTAGGTGGTGTCGTTAGGCTGCTGAATTTTTGTAACGGACTTTTTTATCTCACTTTTTATTCCCGTGAGATTCATGCTACATTTTCCACTATTTACTTTTGTGTGGTGTATGTACTTCCCATAATTGTATTCTTTGTGTAATATAATTTAATTTATGGGCATTTACATCTTCATTTTATGATCCTTCTGTCATGGGGTGTATGTTTCAAAAGTTACCCAAATCGGTAAGGGAACCTTTCACCCTCATCTTTTTTTAAAAGACTTCGTTTTGTTATTTCTTTTAATTTATCTAATATTATGGTGGGATATGTTTTTATATATCCTTATTGATGTAAATTTTATGTCCAAGTGATGAGATACCCTTTTTATCTCTCATCAAATCATTTTATGAATTTTAAAGTGACGCCGTTAGGCTGTCAAATTTCTGTAAGGGAACTTCATAACCCAATTTCAATTATTTGGGTTAAACCTCTACTCCTTGATTATGTCATTATATGAATATGTGTGGATTACCTATGATTTTTTTAAACATAATATTCACTTATATTGGGTGTATTTATATTTTTCACACATAATTATGTACTTGATTTATCCTTAATCTAAGGATACCATCTTTGTAAGGGACTTCGTCTCCATCTCCTTTCATTGAGGCATATTTTTTATTAATACAAGACTTTATTTTATACGCTTTATAAACACCTTTGAATTTTCTTTTCATTCAAATGGAATCCTTTTATATGAAGCATTTTACTTAACGACAAAAAGAAATTTTTCTTTTAACATACGCGTTGACAAAAACCTTTCTGCCGCCGCGAGTATTATTTTATCTTTGGCTTCCTCAACAAGCCATAATGTTTTTAAAAATAAAATAAATACAATATAATCTATTATGTATTTTGTTATTGAAAATTATTTTGATAATGGATTTGTTATGTCAATATATTTAATTGATATATTGTTATTGAAATGTGGAAATGTTTTCTTTCCTTTATATTTGTTTTATGTCTTATGATTTTATAATGGTACTTGGATATTTGATGGGTGTTTAAGTGATAAACCAAATGACGGGTGGTACCGTGAATACTAGGATGGGTGGTTAAGTTATAACCTCCAATTCATTGGGTATGGAAGTCGGCCGTATGGCTATTTCATTTAGTGACATGTGTGGAAATCGACCGCATGGTTATTCCATTTAAGTATGTTTATGTTTTAAGTTACCTTTATATGTTATGTGTTCTTTATATGGGTAATATTTTGGTTACAAAAGGGTAAGTAGTGATCTTTTATTCAGTGAATATTATTTACTACTTCATAAAGGTGAAAAGATTTACTTATGTTAAAGTATTCATGGTTTACTTTTTATTTTTAAAAACTAATAGTTTCCTTCTTTTTGTATTTATTACTGAGATTTTTATGCTCATCCCAAGTTTTTGAAATGTTTTTCATATGACATAAAGTGGAATAGGGTCAAGGATGGGATCAAGGAAAGTCATGCTGTCTAAAACATGGAACTGGACATGACTCTTTTTTTCAAGAGTTTTTATTTTATGAAAAAATGGAAACTGAGTAGAAGTGTCTATTTTGTAACTTTTGATATGTAATAGTTATGGCATAATTCCCTAAAACTCTAAACCTGAAAAGATCCTCAATGTGAATTATTCATTTAATTCAAGATTATGTAATTTTTTAAGGCCGAGTCCTTATAAAGGTTTTCAATAAAATTGAAATTCATACCTCCATTCTATAAGAAAATTCTTTACCAAAAAACTTGTTAATAATAAAAATTTATAAACAAAGAAAATATTTAAGTAAAAAATGTTCAATTAAAAGTTAACCAAGAAAATTTAGAGCAAGAAAAACATGAAAATAGAACACTTATATATAAGTATAATTATTTTGGTGAACTCCTTTGATTCTAATTATAGGATCGAAATAGAATATATAGATTCTAAATTACAAGAATGGGGGGGGGGGTGAATTGTTGGTTTAAAAACATTCCTCTTTTTAAGACTAATAAGAAATCTATGTTTAACAAAGTTAAACAAGATAAATTCACAAACCCTATAGGTTCTTACTTAAATCGATAATTGGAGGGGCCCAAAACTAATTATAAGAAATATAAACATAATGTGGATTATCATAGGGAATGATTCTACCATAAAACATATAGAAGCTTATTTATATCAGAGTTACAGAAGTATAAGAAAGTATAACAATGTTATAATTTATTTATTTAACAAAATACATTGTAAATAAAACTTGTAACAAAGCAAGTAAACAAGTATAAAATATTTTAACCCAAAGAAAAGGGTATCCAACAACCTTGGATAAAGGTATCTTGATTTATAAATTCAAGAAAGTCTGTCTTACCCACACTAGGGTAAGACTTCGATAGGATTATCATATTCTTTATTGTTATCCCTGAATTCTCTCAAACATTAAGGTAGTTGAAACCTATGTCTTCTTATCTCCAGATTTCCTTGCAATTTAAGTCAGTCAGAACCTCTGTCTTCCTATACCTGGAAGCTCTTGGTTGTACACAACAATAATCAGATTCATAAAAAGCTGAACAAGATGTTCATGGTTAAACAAGATGTTCACAGATCATATAAAACATGAGGTTATTTCTCTGTCTATAAATCACTTCACTACATGTAATCTCTATGATCATGGAATGATGTGTGTTTTTGAGCTCAATAAAATGATCTCCTAATTATAGTCAAGTATTTTAACGGTTGGCTCCCGCCTCTAATGGTTATATTTTTCCTTGAATATCAGAGGTACCTATAAAAGTGTCACTCAACTAGCAGTTGGTTAGAAAACTTTTTTACGACACCCTTATATATTGGAAAAACTTGTGAAACAATATCACTCTTAACAATAAATAATATGTAATAAAGATAAAGTAGTTTAAGAAAATGTGAATAATTGGAATATAAGAAATATAGAATTCAAAGTCTAAATATATGAATAATCAGTTTCTAGAAAAATTGACACCCGAAGTCTGAATTTTGAGGAATTTAGAGTCTAGTTTCTGAGGAATTAGGAGTCAGAACACTAAGGAATTCAGAGTCTGAATTCTGAAGAATTTTGAGTCTGAATTTTAGAGAATTCAAAGTTTTATTTTCATAGAATTTGGAGTCTGAATTTCAAAGAATTAAGAGTCTTAATTTTAGAGAATTCGGAGTCTTAATTTTAGAGAATTCAGAGTATTAATTTTAGAGAATTCAGAGTCTGAATTCGAAAAAAATTGGGGTTTGAATTTTAGAGAATTCAGAGTCTGAATTTTAGAGAATTCGGAGTGTGAATTTCAGATAATTTGGTGTCTGAATATTAGAGAATTTGATATCCGAATTTCAAAGAATTCAGAGTATGAATTTTAGAGAATTCAAAGTCTGAATTTTATAGAATTAGGAGTATGAATTTAAGAGAATTCAGAGTCTGAAAACAATAATACTCGGTAGCTAATGAACTATATGATTCCAAAGATTTTGATAAGGATCTAAATTTTTGGCTGAATAAAAAAATGGTTTGACTTGGTTTTGAGAAGACATTAAATAATACATTGAAACCAAATGTAAGGTTAAAAATTTTCTTAGATAAATAATTTTTTTCTTAAGAATATAATTATTAGAGAAATATAATTTTCCTTAAGGAAATGTGTTTGTGAATTTCAAAACATAGAGGAATATAAAATTCATAAGGAAACCTTATTGAATAAATATAAATACTATTTAAGGTCATTTTCCTTACTATTTTTAAATTTTGTCTTTAAATTCATTAAGATAATAAGAAAATTAGATTCTATATACTTTGACCAATAATATTATTTTATAATTATTCAGGAAGTTAATTTAATAAGAATGTAAATCAAAAACATATTTCTTTTACTATTTTTAAAATCAATTACTTGATTTTTCTATTTCATTTTACAAGAACTATGTTGAAGTTTTTTAAGAATTATAGGTAATTATACCATGAAAAAAAATTAAAAATAAATTACTATCATAAATATAAATTATTAATATACAATATAACTATTTATAACCCTTCATTACATTTTCTTCTTATTTAAAAAATATTTTTTAAATTAAATGAATCTGAGTGACATTTTTTATTTATTCTTGAACAAATGCAAATATATATGTCATTATCAACAAAAAATAGAACCAAGATTCTATATATTCTAATATTACATGATTTTAGTTCAACAAAATGTCATCAAATAAATTTTTTGATTATGTTAGAGTGATCTTGATGCATTGACTGACAATTTTTACTATATTTAACCGATTATATCCTTCACTACGATGGATTCTTTTTACTAAATTTACTATTCATTATGAGAAAAAAGAAATTAAATTATTTATATAAATTTTAATCTCATATTTAAAACTATTAAATCATTCTTTCAATACTAAATTATATGAATGAGAATAAATTAATTTTCATACAAGTACGCAAATGACATCAAAAATATTCCAAAAAAAAATCTATTTTAAACATAAAATTGATTTTACATAAAAATAATGTATAATGTTGAATCAAATGGGCCTAAACTATATTACATTTATAAATATTATTTAACATCCAATACAACCAAAAATATAATTAAATTATTTAATTAAAATAAAATAAATGATATTTATTTCAAAAAATGATTTTTACAATATCAAAAAAATATTTTTTTTTAAAATTCCACTAGTTCACAATAAGATTAATTTAGAATTATAATTTTAGAATTGATTTTAATTTTTTAAAATAAATATTTTCAAAATAATTATAAATTAATTATAATTACCCTTGTATAAAAATCCATAAAAAAAATTTTATAGGAAAAATATTTTTAATGAATGAATTGAATTTATTTATATTCTTATTCTAGTAGAAAATTTGATTAATTTAATTTTTTGAATTGAATTCATTATTTATAAGAAGGAAGTATTATCTTACATGTACTTTATAATTTTGTTATTTATATTTATACTTGTGATCAACATGTTTAGGTTTGAATAGTCATATTAAATAATATTGGTTAATGGTTCATTTAAGCTCGTGGTGGATGTGGTATCATATATCGAACATAATGTTCATTTAGAAGAAATTATAGAATAAAATATCTTTCTATTACATTCTACCCTCATAAAAATTTTATCCTTTAAATTTGAAGGTATTCGTTTCCAACAATGAAAATATTGTAAAGAATTAATAAAATTAGATATATCTTTTATTTTGAGATTTAATTTTTAGATTGTGACTAGGAAACATATTTTGAATGTACCTATATTGGACTAAGAATTTAAAATATGTTTTTGAAAATATAATGTTTTGATGGGTTTTACTTCCCGCATAAGAATTGACAAATTTATCTTCATATTGCTTCAGTTTATAAAATTCCTTTACCATTGGGATATAAAATAATATAAAATTTACATACATGATTTCTTCAATTTTGATAATTATTTTTTCACCATTTTATATGCATCATCATGATCATGATAAATTTTTTATTCCTGGCGGGGAACCCTAGGATCTCCCTCTCCAATTCAATGTTAACAAACAATAACATTACATTCTTAATTCAATACCAACTACAGATTTCAAGAAATAATGGTCCCATAATTAAATAACACAAAGAAAAGTATTCATTATATACAATAACAAGACCATTTAGGTTTAGTAATTTAGAGAATTATTAAAATTCATGAACTAAAAAAAACCATGTTTTTTTCAACTAAAGGAAAAGTTTCATCTATAATATAAGAAACAACTTAATACATAATAAGTCTTCAATATCTCGCACAAAAGCGTTATACAAGATACCATGGTAGACATATCATGTATAATAATTTTCTTTATAACCTGTCGAAATGGAAACATATGAAGGTGTGAGCTCAAATTCCTCATAAAAAAAAACATAAAACTGATGAAATACTAGAATAAACATGAAAAAAACATCATGGTAGGAATTATTAATTATCATAATTCTTTAATCAACAAAAAATATGAGAATAAAATGAACATGGATAGAAATTAAAGTAAATAGATCATGTTGATAACAGTAAATGGTTTGTTAGTGAGGAAATGCGTTACGTTGGATAGATAATTCCATAAAATAATCCAAGTCATCAGGATCTTTGATCTTATCATATTACCATCGAGATAATATCTAGTTTTGGTTAGGGATACAAAAAATAATAATAAAACATATTTGTCTCATAAGACATACTCATGCAATGAGGGGGTAGATAATGTCAGGCCCCTCCCATCACTTCTATAATTCCAATGAATTCATCATAAGAGAAAATGAATATACAATACAGAATCAACATTTCCAAAATAATCTATATTAAAATTTCAACATATAGAATTATAACACTTTTCCACATTTAAATAAAAGGGATAACATGATAATAATATATCCAAAGAAATTAGGTGGAGAAATAATCAATACATAGGCAACTCTTTAATAATCATACATATTTGAATAACAACATATGAAATGCCAATAATTTTCCTCATGTAAATAAAATGGTTGAAATGATCACTATCAAGAGAATGAAGGTGGATGTTTAAACATTAAATATTCAAGTTGAAAACAAATAATTCATATTTGAATAATAACATTCAAAATTACAAAACATTTCCCCATTTCAATAAATGTGATAACATGATCATTACTCATCCAGATAAATAAGGTTGATAATTAAATTAGAAAAAGATAACGATGGATCATTTTTAAGATAGAAAATAATATTTAATTATACATATACAGAATGAATGTGGATGTTTCAAAGATAACATATTCCCATGTAATAAAGGAAACTACAAAATATGTTTACATGGATGAGAAACATCCATGAAAAATAATTATTTTAATGGAATCAAAAAATAAATGATCAAGATTTTATTATATTACATAGAATATTTAATATAAAATAATTAAAAACACATATAATTAATAGAGAATAAATCATGTAACATAAATCCCATGAATCTAAATCATTTTCAATATGAAATGGAAAATGTAGTTGAAAGCATTTAATAATTTTTTAATATTAATATAATATACAAACATACATGTCAATTTAAAATGTATATTTTGAAAAATTGAGGTGAATGTTTTTGAATAAAATTTAATTTTAAAATGAATCACCAAAAATTTAGAATTAAAAATGACACAATTTTTTTCTATAATAAATGTGGATCCATATATTAAAATTTTGATAATGAATGGGAATAAACCTTTTTTAAACATTGAAAATACCGTAGTTGAACAAACCACATTATGAAAATAATACTAAAACCTTATTTCGATGAATAATTCAATTTCCTATAGAGTTTTATAAAATATGATATAAATACATATTTGTGTAGGAGAACCAAAGCATGTAAAACAAAAGTTCATGATTAAATGTTATAACTCAAGTAAAATATATCTGAGTTGTCAATATCCATTATGAGAATCATACTTCCTGAATGATGAAATATATGAAAATGGGTTTCTGTGTCAAAAATTTAAACAATGTTATAATTCTAAATAATAGAATGAAACATAATTATTTATGAAAATAATATAGAATAAGGTCAAGATAATGATCATAACTCAATGGAAAAAAATTTAGTTACTAAAATCTCATATGACTTGGGTAACACAAGAGTAAAAATAAATTTGAAGAAAATAAATTGGTTAGAATATAATATTACGTGAATTACAAGGAAAAATCTATATAAAATTAATGGTATTGTAAATCCATAGAACACCAAACCAAGGAAACATGGTGTATATTATGTAACATGTCTCAAAGAATAAAAATAGAGACCAAGAAAACCCTTACAACATTAAAAAGCACTAAAATCAGAACACTACTATATGTATCCAACTTTAAACATTACATAATCTTGAGTTAAGCCAATAATTCACATTGAGGATCTTTTCAAGTTTAGAGTTTAAGAGAATTAGGACATAGATACTACATAATAACTCAAATTTATATAAAGTGGATATAACTACAACAATATACATTTATTCCACAATATAAAACATTTAAAGTAAACATGATTTCTTTTTTCTAGATAAAAACATTCTTAACTTATTCTTATTTATTATCAACCCTTATACCCTGTGAAACCATTTTAAAAACATTGAATGAGAAAAAAAAAGCTTAGTAAGGGATATAAAATAAGGAAAGAAAACATTAGACCATGAATATTTATAAACCCATGAAATCATAAGAATTCTGAAAAACATAAAAGTAATCATAAATCATAAAGGTAACATGTGGAATCCATATCATACTTACATTGTAGCTTTCACAACTACCTAGGGAGTAACCTTCAGGGTTACATATAGAATACCCATCACACTATATTCCCTAAATCTATTAGGAGAAACCATATCATTTAACTCCATATAATTACCCAATGTGTTGAAGAGGTATCATGGGATCACCCACCCTCATTTTATCATTGAACCACCAGTATACATAAGCAATTACCAATAACCATAACATAATCATAACAATAAACCATGCATGAAGAGAAAATAATATTTCCAAATTGAAATCATAGGATATAATTTCTTGATATTGAAATAATAAATCCATTCTAAAAAACATTTTCAATACCAAAATACATTAAAAAGGAATATAAAATTTACATTTCTATTAAAAAAACATTACAGCTTATAGATTAAGCCAAATACCAAATAATGGTCACGATTATGGAATGGTCATTGTTGCCACATATGTTAAAAAACATTCCTTTTTTTCTATTAGTAAAAATATTCATATAAAAAATAACATTTAAAAACTATTAAATGAAATTAAAAGTCAAATGGTTTCATTATACACTATATAAAAGAATGTGGTGTATATTATCTAAATACGCCTTAATGAAAGGATATTGAGAACAAGACCCTTACTATGAGTCCAAATAACCACGTACAATAATTATTTTCATAAATAATATACTTAGGTTAATTTAAACATTCATTAGAACACTTTTCATATTTATTATTACTTTTATATCTCTTATTAATATGTTATAAAAATTACATAATTATTTAAATTCATGTCAGATGTTTTTTTGATATTTGTTACTTGAGTCAAAAATGAACAAGGTTATGAGGTCACTAGTCCATTTGGTTATAATTATACCATCTTAAGAATAATATTAATTAAATTATTAACATATTTAAAAAAAATTAAACATTTAAATCAAACAATTAAGTGTGGTTATAAAAAATGAACAACATTATTACCATGGAGATGGTAAACCGTACGTACGCATGAGTAATGCTTTCCATTTTTCATTTATCATTTTAGAAAAAATTTAAGTATTATTTTACATTTCAAAAATTATAAAATCATTAGTATCATATTAATCATTAAAATATAATTATATATATCATAAAATTTATATAATGAATAAAAATGAGTCACATCGCTTCGTGGAGGTGATAGTTCACACAGACGCACAAATGAAGTTATCATTTCTATGAGAATGGAAAGTAAAAAATTTAATTGATATAATATTTTCATATAATGAATAATATTCTAAAAATATGACATATAAAAATTAATTCTATTATTATAACTTGTCTTGATAAACAGTTATGAAAAAAAATTAGATCAGTTCGTGGAGGTGATAGTTCACACGCATGCATAAATGATAAATTTAGTTCCCATATGATAGAAGTGGAGATCGATTTAGGTGATGATATTAGCATAATAGACCATAATAATATTTATTATATTGTGGTTATTATCTCATCATGGTTGGATGAGATTTGATGTAAGTGGAAGAAGAAATAAAAATAAAAATACTTAAAGAAAATGATACATCTTATTCAGTTGATCACACTTGAGGAACACCTTAACACGTCAAAGAAGGGTGTTATACCAAAAATAAGGACCCAATAACATGAGGAGGAATTTTTTTGAAGAGGTTGGGACAAAGATTGTCCAAACCAGAAGGCTTTAGAAGTGTGAGTATTATTGAATAGTGGGCACCTTTTTATAGGATAGGTGAGGGACAACATTGGAAACTCTTAAAATATTAAATTAATATAAATAATTTTTTTAATAAAAATGATTCCAAATTGAGATATTTGAAATATAAGATGAGTTTTGTTTAAAACCCTCTCATAAAACAATTTATAGACTTGTTTTTATTTTATTTTAAACATTATCTTATGGGTTTACCCTTAATTATTCTCTTTTAATTTTTATTATGGTAAAACAATTTTAAATATTAAGAGGCTATAAATTTTAATTACACGAAGTAAATTTACCATAATTGGACAATTAATTAATATTTAAACCTTATCATTATCAATTTTTTATTTTATAGTATTTTTTTTAAAAATTTTAAAAATTTATTATTTTTATAAAACGTCAATTATTTCATTTTTAGACTATTCATTTTATTGAATTTAAATAAAATCCAAATAGAGAAATAAATTTGAAACGAATCAATGAATAATAATATAACATGTCATTTGAACCTAAAAAATTCTTGTATTACATAAATTATGTATAATAATATTAATTTTAACATTTATAATATCATTTATTTTATTTTTTCATTTTTAAGGGAATCACTGTATCATCCTTGTGTCATAAATAAATTTAATAACTTAAGGTATAAAAAATAAAAATAAAATACAATGATGTAGGTAAACTTTATATATTTCTAATGAATATTTATTGTTGAATCTATCACTTATAAAACGTAATATAAAAATGGTTTTATTAATAAGAGTCACATTTATGATTAATTTTTCTTTACTTTAAATTAAATGTAATAAATGTCATAATCACACCCAAGTGGATTCTAAAGGAAAAATTGTCATCACAAGTGTTTTATTGCTCGGCCATATCTCATCCAATAATATTAGTATATGTGTTAGGTTAGTTTTATATTAATAATCTATTATTTTTCCCTTATTAACCTAATTTACCCTTTAATGATGGTAAATAAAATACAATAGTTAATATTCACAAAAAAATATTTTGATCCCATTAAACCACATTTTTTATAATGATTAAAATCAAGTATGTTATTTTTATAAAATTAAATTCATAGAAGTGGAGAAATTATATTTAAAATTAATCTTGCTTCCAGAATGAGAAAATGTGTTTTTAAAAATTAAAAACCATCAAAAGATTAACATGTGTTTATATCAAATTTTAATGTGAAATTACATCCAATAAAAAAAATTGGATTAAATTATAAAAACATAATATAAATATAATTTAATAAAATTCAAATGATAATCTAATAATATAAATAAATTAGATAAAAAGGCCATTTCGAATTAAAATGCAGTATTTTCACTATTCATTAAAATTTTAATTTTATCAGAAAAATATAAAAAAATTAACCAATGTAAATTTTTATGTCCCCATTCCCAATACAAAGTTATTTTTGTCAAATATAACATATAAAAGATATAAAAATTATATTTAAAAAGGGTTATCCATCAAAAAGCAGTAAAATTACCTTTAAAAAATTAATAGAGTATTTTATGCTTAAAAAATGATTTATTCCCGTTTTACGACTCTAAATGTCAGTAGAATAAAGTAAAAACATCTAATAAACATTTTTAAAGATAATATACTAATTTATATTTATTCCCACCAATATAATGTCTATTCGATAACTAACATTTAATATAATAATATTAATAATGTATTATTTTTTGAAATATCTCAATCTTGTGTGCAACATATGAATTCAGAGAAGCATGTAGTTGCGTGTTGAGTATAATATCAAACATAGAGTCCCCTTTTTCATTAAATTCATATCTAATTCATTAAGATTAATAGATATCTATAATTATCTTGGATGTTACATCCTCCCCCCTTTTAGAAATTGGGTCTTAGTAATTTTATTCACTTATCAAATAAGTGTGGGTATTTCTACCTTATAGATTTTTCAGATTCCCATGTTTCCACTTAAACCATATGGGTTTTCCATAAAACCTTAACCCAATGAATCACCTTATTCCACAAAAATATATCTTGTGGTCAAGAATCGGTATTGGTTGTTCCTCATAAGAAATATTCTCTATCAACTGAACTACTTTTGGACTCAAAAATTGAGATGGATCTGAAAAATACTTTCTCAACATTAAAACATGAAAAACATTGTGTATGCGGGATAAAATCGGAGGTAAATCCACTCTTTAGGCAACTGATTTACCTTCTCTAGTATTTCATAGGGTCTAATGAACCACAGACTCAACTTTCCATTCTTACCTAAACACATCAAACTTTTCTACTGTGAAACTTTGAGAAAGACACGACCACCTACCTAAATAGAATGATCCTTCATCTGGTTATAAGAAAAACTTTTCTTCTTAATATGAGGTTTTGTCATGTGTTTCTGAATCAACTAAAATTTTTATGCCATATATTCAACAAATTCTTATCCCATAAAATTCAATTTACCAACTTCATTCAAAAAAGATTGAGTTTGAAACCACATTTCATATAATGACTCAAATGATTCCACCTGTATACTGGAATAAAAAAATTTATTATATGAAAAATCAACCAATGAAATATGTTTACCCCAAATTCCATGGTAATCTATTTAACAAACACTTATCATATCATACACAGTCTAAATTGTTCATTATGGTTGACCATATGATTGGGGATAAAAACAGTACTGAAATTTAATTCAGTTCCCAATGACTTCTGAAGGCCTTTCCAAAAGTTCAAAGTGAACCTGGGATCACAATCAGATATAATATAGAGGGGAAATCCATTTAAGATGACTATGTATTTAATATACAATCAAAAAAGTTGATCTAGTGAAAATGTATCTTGAATCAGAAGAAAATAAGAATATTTAGTTAATCTATCAATAATAACCCAAATCAAATTGATACCTCAAGAAGACATTGGTAATCCAGCTTTGAAATCCAGGGATATATTTTCCCATTTCTACTCTGGTACTGGAAAATGCTGAATAATCCCATTTGATAAATGCCACTCTGGTTTAAATTGTTGACAATTCAAACACATCACAATAAAGTCATTAATACCTCTTTTCATTCCATCCCACCAGAAATACTCCCTAAGATCTTTGTACATCTTAGTAATACCAAGATGAACTAAGAATAGAGAACTATGAGCATCACATAACAACTCTTTCTTAAACTATGAATCACAAGGCACACACAATCTCTTCCCAAACCTCAAAAACACAGTCTTTATCAATGTTACATTTAGGCAACATTCCCTTTTGAACCAATTCTACATTTTTCTTCAATTCACAGTCTTCCTTCTACGCTTTCATAATTCTGTTTGATGGAGATGATTGCACTAAAACCTAAAACAAAATAGAGGAATTTCTTACACCAAAAAATTCCATTAATAATTCATCAAATAATTAATCAAAGGGTAATGTTTCCAATATAACATAGTTAATGTATCATTACTTTTCTGACATAAAGAATTTGATGCTTTATTTTCATTTCATGGATGGAAATGAATCATGCAATCATAATCCTTGATTATTTCCAACCATCTTATATTTCTCATATCCAATTATTTATAAGTGAATATATACTTAAAACTATTGTGGTCAGTATATATTTCACATTTTACTCCATATAGATGATGCCTCCAATTTTTTTTTATAAAAAACAGTTGCTAATTCCAAGTCATCTGTAGGTTAATTTAACTCATGAGTAATCAACTAATGTGAAGAATAAGCAATTACATGATCATTTTGAATTATGACACAACCAAGTACTTTCAATGAATCATCATTGTAAATAACAAATTCACCATTTCTAGAAGGCAGTTCTAAAACTAGATCATTCACTTATCTTTTATTCAATTCCTGAAAACATTCATCATATTCTTTTGTCTATATGAACTTAACACATTTTCGAGTTATCTTAGTCAGTGGGCTGGATAACTGTTCACAATTTCCAACAAACCTGTTGGAATAACCTTTTAAACCTATAATACTATGAATATATATTATATTTTTGGGTCCTTTCCAATCATCAAAAATCTCGTTTTAGCAGGATCAATAGTTATAAAAACTTTAGAAACATTGTGACCAAGGAATGAAATTTTTTGTAACCAAAAATCACACTTCATGAATTTATCATACAGTTTCGTTTCTTTTAAGGTTTGTTTTCAGCTTCATTTAATTTAAACTAATGATACCCTGACCTCATGTCAACCATTGAAAAATATTTTGCTCCCTAGAGATGATAAAAAAAATCAAAGATATGAGGAAAATGATAATTGTTCTTAATGGTGATTTTATTCAAGGATCTATAATCAATGAAAAAGTCTCATTGAACCATATTTTTTAAAAAAACAAGATAGCAACACCCCATGGTGATGTGCTAGGTCGAATGAAACTTTTAATCCAATAACTTCTGCAATTTATTCGTTAAGTATAATAGTTCAATATGAGCCATTTGATAAGAGGGTTTTGAAATTGGATTAGCATTTGGAACTAAGAAAATAGTAAATTCAACTTCTCAATTAGGTATAGTACCCATAAAATCATCAGAAAAAACATCAAGATACTCATTTACCATAGACACATCATTAATCTGAATAGTTCTTTTGTTTTCAAAAATATACATAAGATAACATTCATTACCATATTTCAATAGTTTCTCTGCATCTTGATATGTTATCAATGGTAAGGGTTCATTCTTGTACACAAAAAAAAACTCTCTCTAAAAATAAACTTCTTTAAATATACTGTCAAACTTAACATGGTAAATAAAAAACCAATCCATACCTAGAATAACATCAAACTATACTAGAGGAAAAATAATAAGGATTACAGGTAAATTATTTCCACAGACATGGACATGAATATTCTTATAATTTTATTTTGCCTCAAAATTTCCCCTATGTGTTTTTACCATATGTTCTAGATTCATTTCTTGATATAGAATCCCCAATTTATGATAAAATATCTCTGAAATAAAAGAATGTGAAGACCCAAAATCAAACAACGCAATGGAATAATCTCAATAAAAAAATGTACCTGATACCACTTCATTAGATTCCCAATCATCTACTAATGTACTTATAAAGGATTTAACCACACCCATATTCTTATAGTCTGGATGCTTTCCTTTAATCGAGTTCTTCATTAGACACTCATCTATATAATGAATCATCTCATTGAACATATTTTTTTACTAACTGTATATTAGATTTTGTCTTACCACTATCATTAACATTTCTAGTGAAATTACAAGCCTTATGTCCCATCTTACCACATCATAATAATTTACTAGAATTCAAAAGGCTTTCCACAATGTGTTTTTTATCACAATTTTCACAAATTGTAAACTTAATATTTTTACCATCATACATTTTTGAATAATTCTCCCATTTCTCCTACCACCTCAACCTTTTATTTTTCTCTTTATAAAAGAAAACATGATCATCAAGAAATTCCATATCTGACTTATCCACACATTAAATAGTTTTTTCGTAACTTTTAAACTCAGAAAAAAAAAATTCCCTTCGATACTTTGGATTTTATCTATAGTAAAAATGATGGATTTTAGTATCAAGATCTCAGATGAATTTTGGAGCATACCATGGAAGTCGATTAAATTTTGATTCGTATTCAGCCACTGACTCCTTATCTTTCCACCATTCCAATAATTTTTTTCCATCCTATGTCGAACTACCTAAGGAAAATATTTCTCATGAATCATACCTTTGAATTCATCTCAATCCAGAGCATCAATCTCCTCACTATCTTTTATATTCTTAACCATCGACCACCGCTATTTGACTTCATATCCAAAATGGTAAACAACAAGACTAACCTTTTGATTGTTTGAACACCCCATGACATCAAAAATATTTTATAGTGAAATAATATTCCATTATGCTATCATGGGGTCATATGATCCTTTGAATGATGGACGATGTTTCCTCATGAAATTCTTCACTACCGACATGTTCCTCTATGTTTTATTTGGATGATCCCAGACATGGATACAACCACCATTTATAGTCTGAGTCAACTATTCCATTACTGGAAAAAACTATTTATTTTTGATTCTGACCATCTCAAGTTGATTGTTTGGAAGGTTTGTTTCCTCTAGATTCCATCATAGCACAACTACCCTGTTTCCACTTTGGAAATATATTATTAATAGATATATCTTAGACAAAGCAACATGATAATCCTCAAATTCTATATCATTTCAATTTGACTAAAAAGTAAAAATAATTTATGGATATTCTATTAGCAATATAAAAAACCTTAAAGTTATCTAAACTATCCTTTGATACCAACTATAATTTCCCAACCTTAAAAATTACATAATCTTGAGTTAAGTCATGAATTTTCATTGAGGATCTTTTCAGGTTTATATTTTTAGAGAATTAGGACATAATAAATATATAATAACATGAATTTATACAAAGTGGATGTAATTACAACAATATCCTTTTCATCCATAGTATAAAAAATTTAAAAGTAAATATGATTTCTTTTTCTTGATAAAAATATTATTGACTTCTTTCTTTCACTTACCCATATTTATACCTTGTGAAAACATTTTAAAAACATGGGATGATCACAAACATCTCATTAAGGGATATAAAAAAGGAATAAAAACGATAGTCCATGAATATTTATAAACCCATTAAATCATAAGAATCCAAAAAAACGTCATAGCAATCATAAATCATAAATGTAACATGTGACATCCGTATAATTATTACATTGTAGCTTTCATAGTTATATAGGGAGTAACCTTGATAGTTACATTTGGATTACTCCTCACATTATATTCCCTAAAATTCTTATGAGAAACCTTATCATTTAACATTGTCTTATTACCCAATACATTGGAGAGTTATCATGGGATCACACACCCTCAGTTTATCATAGAACCACACATATATATAAGTAATTCCTAATAACTGTAACATAATCAAAACACATATACCATTCATAAAGTAAAATTAACATTTCTAAATTTCAATCATAAGATATAATTTCAAGATATTGATATAATAAATTTATTCTCAAAACCAATTTAAATAAAAATACAAAAAAAAGGAATATGTTATTTACTTTTGGTTTAAAAAAGCATTATGTCTTATATAGGAAGAAAAATACTAAATAATGGTCACGACAGAAGAAAGGTCGTTATTGCCATATATTTTAAAAAATCATTCTTTTTTTATTTTAGTAAAACTATTCATATTAAAATGATTCCTTTTGAAAAAAATTGATTAAATTGAAATTCAAAGGAGTTGATTATAAACTATATAAAATAAGGTTGTGTATATTATCGAAATATGCCTCAATGAAAGGAGATTGAGATAAAGTCCCTTACTGTGAGTCCGACTCGTCATATATAATATTTATATTCATGAATAAAAAACTTAGGTTAATTTATACTTTCTTGAGAACCTTTTTAAAGTTTATTATTTCTTCTATTTCACTTATTACCATGTTATAAAAATTACAAAACTATTTATGTTCATATCAGATTTTTTTGTTGATATTCGATACTTGAGTCGAAAATGAACATGGTTTTGATGTCACTAGTACATGTGGTCATAATTCCATCATCTAAAGAATAATATTCATAAAATTATTATAATATTTATACATAAATTATACCTTTAAATAAGACCATGAATATTGGTTATGAAAAAAATAACTTTATAATCATGGAGATGGTAAGCCGTAGGTATGCATGAGAAACGTTTTTCATTTTTCATTGATCATTATGAAAAGAATTTAAGTATTATTATTTTTTATTCCATAATTATAATAAAATCATTAATATCATATTTATAATATATATATATCTTAAAATTAATATAGAAAATTAAAATGAGTCACATCGCTTCGTGGTTGTCATAGTTCACACGTACGCACGAATGATGTTATCATTTTTATGTGAATGAAAAGTAAGAATGTAATTGATATTTTATTATAATATAATGAATAATATGTAATGAATATCATGTATGAACATTTATTAAATTTTTATAACCTATCTTGAGATATGGTTATGAAAAATGAATTAGATTTGTTCATGGAGGTGATAGTTCACACGTACGCAGGAAAGATTAATTCCTTTACCATTTTATGGAAGTTGAGATGGATTAAGGTGAAAATATTAGCATAATAAAATCAAATTAAATTGAGGATACTGAATTTATTATCTCATCATTGTTGGAGGAGACTTGAAGGAAGTCAAAGAATAAGTAAATACAGAAATACTTAAAGAAAACAACACCTCTTCTTTTTTTGATCATCCTTGAGAAACACCTTAACACCTCAAATAAAGGTGTTATGCATAAACTAAGGCCTAAATTACATGGGTATGGATTTCAAAAAGTGTTTTTGGTAGATCTAGGACAAACCCAAAGTCTTTGGAAGTGTCAGTATTAGAGAAGAGTGGGTACCATTTTATAGGCGAGGGGAGGGGCACCTTTGGAAACACTGAAAATATTAAATTAATATAAATAAATTTTTAATCCAAATGATTCCAAATTGAGTTATTCAAATAGAATACAAAATTAGTTTGAAATAATCTCATCCAATCATTCTTAGACATGGAATTATTTTATTTTAAACCTTATCATTTCGGTTTACCCTTAATTATTCTCTTTTAATTTTAGTTGTGGTAACAACATTTTAAATATCAAAAGGCTATAAATTTTAATTATATGGGGTCAATATACCATTATTAATCCACATTATACATTATTATTACAATAATGTTTGTTACTATTTGAAAATTCAATTCGTATAAGTGACAAAATTAAATTTAAAGTAACTATGTTGTCTGAGAATATAGGTTTTAAAAATGTGAAGTCCATCAAAAGATTGACATGTGTTTATAATAAATATTAAATTGAAAGTAATCCAAATGAAAAACATTGAAACAAATGATAAAAATTTAACCAAAATATTCTTTAAAAAAATTAAAATTACAATCTAACAATACAAATGAATTAGACAAAAAGGCAGTTTTGAATTAAAATGCAGTATTTTTCACTATTCATTAAAAAATAAATTTCTTTAGAAAAATATAAAAAATTTAAACCAGGTGAATATTAATGTCCTGATTATAAATAAGAAGTTTATTTTGTAAAATAAAACATATAAAAGTGACAAAAACATGATTTAGAAAGGGTTCTCCATCAAAAGGACTTAAAACTACCTTTAAAAAAATATTCAAGTGTTTTATGCATATAATTTGATTTATTCCCATTATAAAACTCTAAATGTTATTAGATGAAAGTAAAAAACATTTAATAAACATGTGTAAACAAAATATTGCTATATATGTTCTTTCTCACTAATAAAATTGCTAGAAGATAACTACAATTCAAAATAATAATAATAATAATTTATTATTTTCCTGTATATATCCATCTTATGTGCAACATAAGATTTCAGAGAAACCTGTTATTGTGTGTATGGTATTATATCAGACATAGAGTCCTATTTTAAGTAAAATTCTTATCAAATTCATAAATTTTAATCGATATGAAAATGTCATAATCTATATTTACATGGGATGTCACAACCACAATGAATTTGAATTTAAATGAAACATTAAATACCATTAATAATAATATTATAATGATATAAAATATTATAGGGGTATGATATATTCCATTATAAATAAAAAATGATGTATAATAAGAAGAATGACTCAAATAATTGAATTTTGAGATAAGAAAACATTTCATCTTGTCCCGAATTCCAGGAGTGTACATTAACCTCTTATATGAAAATATATATATCTTATTAGATTTATTTAAAATATAAACAATTTTTTCCATTTATAATTTACATTTATAATTATTCTCTAGTTAAATTCTAGTTAGTTATTACCCGTATTCAAAATCTCATTTAATTAATCTTAATTGTTTTAAACTAGTATCATAATAGCATTGTCATTATTCAATATTATAACTAATTCCATCATTAATAGAACAGATAAGGTACTTTAATTTATGTTTTATAATTATTTATATTTTAATAACTTAATTATATGGGATTTTTTTATGATCTTTAATTATTTATTTGGTGATGATCATGTCTCAATGATTCTTAGTGATCAAAGGGTGTTTTCTTAAATAATTAGTCAAACATTCATATTAAAATTAAAGAAATAAAGAAATTATTTAAATAAGTAAAATTATTTGACCATAATTTATATTCTCATAGTCATCTATGATATAAATTTATATCATTGTTCAAGTAGGTCATCAAACCAGACCAAATATGAACATACCATGATTTATTGATTATTACATGGTAGTTTAGTTGCAATATCAGTATACTAGAAAAATAATGATATTATTTAATTTTTATTAGTGTGATATATAATAATTGGAATTATATATATGAATCATCGAACCTATATAAATTTATTTCATAGTATGAAGAAATAACTTTTCTTCTTGAAACACAATTTTAAACATTTGAATTTTTCATGGTTGTTTATTATTCATAGAGGTTATAGGATATGAAATTTGTATTTAAAGAACCATAGTAATTTCACAGGAATAATATTTATATATTAAAATAATTATCATGGTAATCCATTTAATTTGGTGATAAAAATAAAAACAAAATCAATCATTCCATGGAGGCATTAGTTCTGACATATACGTGGATGATGATTTCATTTTCCATTGAGTGGGAAAAAGTTTTAATATGGTTTATGATTTTAGAATATAAAATATTTCATAAATATCATAATTTTATGTTAAATTACATATAATTAATATAATTTTACAGTTTTTATGGAAAATGAAATACGTTACATCGTGGAGACTGTAGTCTTCACAACATAAGAATGACATCTTCATTTTTCAATATAGTAAAGGGAAATGTAGATAATTCCTATACCATAATTATATTAACATAAAAATATAATAATAATAATGTTGTGTTTTAATTATTTTTAATGATATTTTTGGAAGAATAAGTGAATAATAAAAATAGAAGTGAAAAAGGAGTGGTTAGAAATTTATACCCCACGTATTGGATTATCTCATTTGAAACGGTGGTTAATCCATTAATGGTTGGTATTTTGATAAAAAATGAACATATTTATGGTTTATATTAATTTATAAGTGAGTTTTGGGAAGATTCAAAAAAGTGGTTTCTAGTGTTAGGAGAAGTGAGGAGGGAAGTGCCCCTTTTGTGACTAAAAAGGGATGTATTTTTTGTAAATACCCAAAAAATTTCAATAATGGAAAGTATGTTTCAAGGAATGTGGCTCCAAAATTGGGGAAATAATGGATAATATAAGGGATAAGGTATATGAGGTCCTAAGAAACCCATTACCACATAGTTTTTAAACACAAGTTTTTTCTTTCTATCTTTGTTAAGCCCTTTTGACCCCTTTTAATTTTTACCAAGGTAATGAGTTTTTACTAATGTAATTTATCCGTTAATCTTGAAAATTAATTAGTAACTTTTACATAATTTGGAACACTAATCCCAAAATTTAATTAAAATTTATATGATTTTATTTTTAAAATTGACAAAATTTAATTTCTAAATAGTAAATTTATAATGTATTAAAAAAAATATTTTTGAAAATTCTAACTTAAGTTCTAAAATGTAAAATATTTTTTTATAAATTAAATAATAAAATTTTAAAATTATAAATTCAGTTATAAAATTACTATTTTTTATAATAAAAATGAATCGTGAATTTTTTATTGATACTTATATACTAATAATTCCATTAAAACTGTGTTATTTATAAATTCTGTTTTTTTCAGTATTCATCTAAAATAAATATCAGTATAAAAATATGAAAAAATTCATATTATTAAATTATAATTATTATTAATAAAAAAATAATTTTCTTTCTTTTTTCAAATTCAATTTGTAAAATTTATAAATTTGATATTTAAATAAAAATATAGTATATAATTATAAATAGTTTTTAAATGAAAATATCTTTTTTAGAATGTAAACCATTCTCATTAATATTTATAATACATTTATCATTAAATTAATATAAAAAAATTATTCATATCATTTTTAATCACATGTTTCTCGAAATATAAATTCGAATTACATAAAAAGTAAATATTTTAAAAAATTCATTTCAAAGAATAAAATTATTATATTAGTTATGCTATCTATATCATTTAAATTTCAAAGTTATTCAAATAAAACAAATATATATTTGTATATAAACATTTTGTAAATATAATTCAACTATTTATTATTTCTATTGTAACAAATAGGTTTTTATTCCAATAGTTAATATTTTTTAAAATATTTAGGCATTTCGTTTAAGTTTGATGTTTCCTATTGAGCATGATATCGAATAGACTGAATTCATGTAAGGAAATTATATAATAAAATATATGGGTGTTATTCTATCCCCCTTTATTAAATTATATCCTTAAAGTTTTAATTATTACTCACTGATGAAATTTTGTGAGGTTGTTTTTAAGATATTATTCATTCAGAATATGATATATATTATGTCATACATCTTACTCTCTTAAGATATATCATTTTACTTATATTTATTCAAACAACATTATCCATTAATATAATAAGATACTAATGTTTTTATACATCCTAATAATATATTCACCATATCATAATTTTCCCAAAACCACCTGAATCTCAAAGATATTAATGCACGAAGATACTATATATATTTCCAAAAATTACCAATATCTTTAACACTCAAATGGTATAAAATCACACACCATCCAATATATACCATGATATTAAAATTTGTTGAACATTTAAAAAAATATCACAAATCAATTATTAATCCCAACGTTACCAAAATAATCTAACTTAATTTTTCATAATTACTCATCCCATTATTAACTCTACATAAATATTATATTAAACCCAAGAATTATCAATACCCTATTCACATTTTCATAAATATCTTTCCCAAAAAATATACCCTTATTATAAAATCTATTTTTAAGGTTAGTGATTCATTTTAATATTTATTTCTATACCATTAACTCAAAACTACTAAAGAAAAATCATTAGATGTCTAATAAAATCCCCATAACTTATAGATTATACAAGAATATCATTGATAAATATCAATCACTATGGAAAATATCAATGATTATTAAGACTGGTTTTTTTAATATCAACCTAAATACCTAATAAAGGAATAAAAATCTCATGTTTTTTCGTTATTATAATCATATATTAAAATACTCTACCATTTTTTTCTCCCTTATTCTGTTATGGGACATATTGGTTTTTGGATACACACCATTCTTTGCTTCAGTTTTTGTGATTCTATTTCAACTAAATACTTAAACAAAAATTGTTATAATAATATAAAAAAATTAATATGAAAACATTAATATAATCATTTATTCCACTATTCACTATTTAGTTTCAAAATATGATACATTCAGTTTAACCTATGACTCTATTTGGTAAATCCATTGTTATCCATGGCTGTTTTTTTTCAATAGGTTATCAAAACCATGTTATAAAATATCAATCTCAAATACATCATAATGGTTCAATAAATAAAATATGAATAATGAAAATCATATATCCATAGGGTGTAAAACTAGGTGTATAATTTGTAATATTATTTGTGCAATAGGTGATGATCGAGTTAATACCCAATCCAAGATTTTTCGGGGTTATTACCCCAAGGTTCATTTGTTCACAATCCTATATCCACATATAGCATCATGAAATGGATTTAATTTCATGGATAACCACACAATTCCTATATTACCAATATATCATAACTTTATTCTATATATAGACATATCCTATAGACTTATCCCTCAGGTTTTCACTAAAGTCCTATTATTTTCTTCCATAAAATATTAACTCAACTGACCAAAAAGTTTATCTATACCTCTATAGTTATACTAAACCATAACATATTATCCTTTTATGACATTTTAAACTCCTAATTTGTTCTATATATATATTATCCTTAACTTCAAATTTATCTAAACCTAAATCTAATTCCAATAGAGGAACCCTAGAGTTGTGCTCCTAGATCATGTGCTCATAAACACATACTTTATTTACTAGCTTCAATACCAAATTTATATTTTAAGACATAGATATCCCATAATTAGAAGAAATAAAGAAAATAATTTTTCATAGAAATTATTAATACCTTTTATGTTTATAAATTTAGATAATTAATAAAAAACATAAAGTAGTATAACCCATGTTTTTGTTCAACTAAAGAACATTTTATTACACTATAAAAGAAACTATATAATCCATAATATGTTTTTAACATGTCCCAATAATTCTATACACAAGATATCCTATTGTATAGATCATGTGTAATATTGTTCTATATAACCTAGGGAATCACATATATAAGAAGTGGTGAGATGAAATGCTTAGTAAGGGAAAACATACTAATGATGAAATCATGTCATAGAAATGGAATAAATATTATAAAAAGAACAAATATTCATCATAATTCCATAATAAACTAAAACTAATAATATAATATGTCTATAGATAATAATGAAATTAAATAAGAAAAATTAATAATAATAACTTCTTCCTTAATGATGAAATTAATAATGTAAGATAACTAATTCCATTAGTTCAGAAAAGACATCATGATCTTGGACATTATAGTATTACTGTTAATAATTTTTTTATGGGCTGGACTGGAATAAAAGACCAAATAATTTTCTTATGTGACAAAACCACACTTTTAGGGGATATATAATATCGAGGCCCACCAATCAATTGTTTAATCCTAATGCATGCATCATATGATAAATTGACTAAAAAAATTATTATTAACTTTTCCAATAATGATCCATATTGGAATAAAAATATAAGGAAGGACAAAACTTCTCCCTATTTTTAAAAATGGTTTAGATGATCATAACCCATATAAATAAAGAAGATGGATAGTTATATAATATATATTCAACTTTCTAATATTCATTGATACATAAAAAACAGATTGAACACCATTGCTTTTCCCTATATTAATAAAAGGGATAACAAGATCATAAACCATATAGAGAAAGAAGTTGGATGGTAAAATAATACATATTAAAATTTCTAAAAGTAATTTGTATTAAAATAATAATGTAAAAAACACCAATACCTTTACTCATGCTATTAAATTGGATCACATGATAACAACCCATATAGAGAAAGAATGTGGATAGTTAAACATGAAAATGACAGCAATGAATCATTATTATGATAGAAATTAACTTTTCATATGAAATCATAAAAAACAATGTGGATGGTAGAAAAGAACATATCCTTAGTGAGGAAATGGAATCTAAAAAGGATGTTGACATAGATGAAAAACATAATTGAAAAAAGTATTCTCTGAATGGTATCACATAAGAAGGGATCAAGAATCGAATTGTTTGATACTATGAGTTCAATCCCCAAAATTATAAATATATTTATTTTTATAGAATAAATCATGTTAAATATATCAAATAATTATAAATATATTTGAATATGAAAAGGAAAATGGAGGTGAAAATTTTATAATTTTTCTTAACATTGATTTAAAATACAAACATACATGTCTCTTTAAGTGTATCATTAAAAAATGTGTAGTGATTCATTTTGAAAATTTTTCTTTTAAAATTAATCTTAAAAAATAGATACTTGAAAATGAATTAATGGTTTATTTCTAAAATTTGGATCCAAATATAAAACATTATATAATTAAAATGAAGGAAATATTTTGAATATTTTAAGATACCTTTATCTAAAATCCACATTGTAGAAATAAAAATTAGAAATTATTTTTATTTAAAATTTAACTCCAAAAAGTGGATTATAAAATAATAAATATCTTAATTTTTGGGTTGTATAAACCAATTATGGAAAATATGAATTTTATTTTAATCATTATAACTGAATAAAACAAGATTTAAATGATCAAAAAACCTTAAATTATATAGTTAAAATGTAAACAATGATATAAGACCATATAATATATTAAAATGGATTAATTTACCTAACTTAAATGAAATAATTTCAAGAAAAAAATCATAACCCAATATATGAAATTTGAGTAACCAAAAACCTTTAAGACAGGGGTAAAACTTTATTCAAAGGAAATTTATTGAAAATAATATTATTTTCATAGTACATACGTTGAATAAAATATAAAAAAATTAGGTAATATTCAAGGGATAGTAAATAATTATAAAACCATAGAAATTACATTTTGTATAAATTGTAACAAGTATCAATGAATAAAAATTGAGGCCAATAATGTAACATCCTAAGTAAGTAATGAATAATAGATATTTTTATCTATGTCTATTAATGAATTAGATAGTGTTTTAGAGGCTTAAAATGAGAATAAATCCAATCTTAAGCATGGAATACACTAATATTTTTAAAAGATTGTTTTACTGCCTTTTGATGGCAAACCATTTTTTAAAATCAAACTTTTGAAAATTTTATAAGCTCTATTTGTCAAAATAAACTTAATATTTATGATTGGGACATTGAAATTTACTCTGGGTAAATTTTTGGTATTTTTCCGATAAAGTTCATTTTTTAATGAATAGTGAAAAATGTTGTATTTTAGTTCAAAAACTCTTTTTAATATAATTTATTTATATGATTATATTATCTTTTGAATTGGTTATAAAGTTAAATTAGAATATATTTTTACCATTTAATCCAATAGTGGTCGTTGGAATTAATTTCACTTTGAAATTGGACTTAAACTAGTGTCAATCTTTTGATACTTATTGTTTCATAAAAACACGCTATTTGCTCTGACAGTAGGAATTAATTATTAAATTAATTAGTGTAACTTATATGTTTTTAATTTTGTAAAATAGATATCATTTTTGAATTCGGAATATCAAATATATCTTAGGGTGAAGTTTTGATATTTTTCTGAAAAACTTCAATTTTTGATGAATAGTGAAACCACTAAGTGGTACTTAAGAAACTGATTTTTTCGTTTAAATGAAACTTTACCACTTCTGTATTTTGAATTTCAAAAATCCGACATACATGGTTGTCATTAGGAATTAAAATGTGTTTTAATGGGATTAAATTAATATTTTGGTGAATAGTAACTTTTAAGTTTTTAATCACGATTAGAGGTAATTAGTGTAATTTAAGGTATGAATAATGTTTTAATAATAAGAAATGACCTAGAAACATGTCCTACCCTTATTGGATGTGTCATGGACGACCAAGACAACCCATGGGTCGATTTTGGGAACCCCATGGAGCCACTTTGGAAGGAAAATGACATTAATATCTTTTTATTTAATGTAAAAGTAAAAATGTCACAAACATGAGTTGTTTTACTAAAACAATTTTTACATGGGGTTATACAAGTAATAATTTTAACTATAAATAGTAATTGGAAAGATAAAAATATTTCCTACATCATATTAGTTTTTCTATAATTTTTCTACATTAAATAAATTAAATTATTTATTACACCATGATGATGCAGCGATTACCTCATTATTTAACGATTTAAATAAAATGAAAATATAATATAAAATATAAGACCTAAACTTGTAAAAAACCTATTAGATGGGTGTATTTAGAACCCTTATTACCTTATCTTAGAAATTTATAATTTTGGGACCTTTTTTATCCGAAAATAATTTTATAACAAAGTATCTTTTCTTAACTTTGCAAGAGTGCCCCTCCTCTCCTCTTATAAAAGGCCCCCACCTCTACCTCTTTCACCACACTTACAAAGCCTTTGGATCAGCAAAACCCTGACCATTTTGTCTCTCCACATCCCTCTATAACTCTTAGAAGCCTCACTTTGGGAAGAAGTCTTCCCAAGGAAGCCTTTGATCTCAAATAAAAAAGAGTTACCCGATTTAAAGGTAGCGTCTTCTCTTGTGTTCTTATGTTTTATTTTGCTTCTCCAACCCCCTAAACTTTTTTTATTAATTTATTTTGTAACCAAACTAGTGTATTCCATATACTAGGATGTTGTTATAAAAATTATTCTAGGTACACTTACACACACCTACATCTAATGGTTAAAGAGCATACTGTTTCCGTGGATGGCGAATTTCTACCTCACGAAACGATGATTGTTCAACATTATTTTAACACCTTTAAAGGTGGCCATTAAGATGAAACTATATTTATATATGATATATAATATGTTTATGTTTTACTTAAGCTTCTGTATTTTTCATTTATGTCATACCTTTATAGTTTCCATTATGGGTAAACGCGATATCTTCATTTTAGGAAGTGTGGACTACCGCCCCCTCAAAGTGATTTGATTTGTTAATGCCATATGTGGGATGTAAAAAGGATGTAATTAATGATATTATATATGATATTATACTGGAATTATAATATATCTTTATATCATTATGATTCCATTCCATAAAATACGAAATAGAAATGAAAGTAGCGTTCATGCGTACGTACGGCTTACCGTCTCCATGAACGGTGCATTTCATTTCTTACCTCTAAACGTTATGTAATATTATAAATGCATGTATATACTGGATATATATGATATATATGATATCTAAATCATTGTATAACTCTGGATATAATGGATACATTAACAACTTGTAATTATAAAGAGTTTATTTTTTTCTCAAGTACCAATGATCGTTAAAACGACCGTTACTAACCTAAATAATTACATAGTGTTCATGACATGGTAATAAGTGATATAAAAGGAATAATGAACTTAAAAAAGGTTCTTAATCAAGTATAAATTAACTCAAGTTTATTATTCAGGAGGTTAAAGAACGATCGAGTCAAGTCGGACCCGAGGTAAGGGAATCCGTCTCAATCTCCTTTCATTGAGGCATATTTTGTTTTATACACAACTTTATTTTATACGGTGTATAAACCCCTTTGAATTTTTATGTTTATTCAAAAGGAATCTTTTTATACGAAGCATTTACTAAACGAAAAAAGGGAATGTTTTTTTGTCGTACGTATGCAGCGACAACGACTTCTCTGCCACCATGACCATTATTTGAGTTTCGGCTTCCTCTATAAGCCATACCTTTTTTTAAATGAAAAATAGATACCATGTTTTACTTTTCTTTTATTTTGGTATTGAAAATGGTATTCATAATGTTTTTATTATATCAATGTGTTGTATTGATATCTTGTGATTGAAATGTGGAAATGTTATGTTTTCTTTATGCATGTCTTATGTGATACGATTATGTTATGGTTCTTGGGCATTGTTATGAAGACAGGCGGTTCCGTGATAAACTAAGGGTAGGTGAGCCCAATATATATCTCCAATGCATTGGGTAACGCGAAGGATTTAAACGTTAAGGTTTCTTCGAAGAGATTTAGGGAATATACTATGATGGGTATTCCAAACGTAACCAATAGGGTTACTCCCTACGTAAGAATGTTATGAATGCCTCAAGTTACCTTTTTGTCTTATGATTTCTATGATTTATTCATGATTTGATGAGGTATGTTAAGGTGCTTATGTTTTATGAGTAGAGTATGATTTAATTGATTCTTATGTATACATGTACTCATGTTTCCTTTCCATATTTTTATATCCCTTACTGAGCTTTTTTATGCTCATCCCAAGTTTTTGAAATGTTTTTCACAGGTCAAGGGAAGGGTACATGATATGATGATAGTGTCAAGGAAGTGTCAAGAAAGAATCCATGTATTATTTTGAATATGTTTCCGTTGATGGGAAAAAATTAATACTATATTTTATTGTAACCACTTTGTTTAAATGTGGAATGTAATGCAAGTTTTATGATCTAATTCTCTAAAACTCTAAACCTGAAAAGATCCTCAGTGTGTAATCTTTTTATAACTCAAGATTAAGTAAGGTTTAAGGCTGGGGCCTTATAGTTGGTATTAGAGGTCGGTTTAGATAACTTTAGGAGTTATAATTCTATTAAATTATTATCCAAAAATATTTTTTTGAAATGATATAGCATTTGAAGATTACCATGTTGCTTTATCTAAGACATGTTTGTTCGGAATGGTTTTCCACAGAGGAAACATGGAAGCAGTTCTAGGAAGGCATAAAGAAGGAAATAACCTTCCAAATCAGTATCCTGAGATGGTCGGAATTGGAACTGAACAGTTTGTTGAAGTAATGGCATAGTTGACTCAAGCGATAAATGGAAGTGGTATCCATGCATGAGATCAGCCAGATCAACCGCAGAGGAACATGTCAGTGGTGGAACATTTCATGAGTCAACATCCCCCATCATTCAAAGGATCATCTGACCCTATGTTAGCTGAAGGGTGGATTAAAGCACTAGAGAAGATTTTTGATGTCATGGGGTGTTCAGACAATCAAAAGTTTAGTCTTGCTATTTACCATTTGGAGGGTGAAGTAGATCAGTGGTGGTCGATGGTTAAAAATATCAGGGACATTGATGAGATTTATGCTCTTGACTGAGATGAATTCAAAGGTATGTTTCTTGAGAAGTATTTTCCTAAGGCTGTTCGACTTAGGATGGAAAAAAAATTCTTGGAATTGAGGCAAGAGGAAGACTCAGTGGCTGCCTATGAAGAAAGGTTCACTCGATTGGAAAGATATGATCCAAATTTTATCCGAGACCTTGATAGTAAAATCAATCATTTTTAATCAATATTAAATCCAAAATATCGAAGGGCATTGTCTTCTTGTGAGTTTAAAAGTTATGAAAAGCTTGTTCGATGTGCTGAGAAGATGAAAATGGAGTTTTCCGATGATCAAGTGTTCTATAACAACCAGCAGAAGAAGAGGCCAAGGTGGCAGGAGAAAGGAAAGAATTCTTCAAAAAGGTCTGACGGTAAGAAAAATAAGTTTCCAGTTTGTGATAAATGTGGTAAAAGGCATGCTGGGGAATGTCTTTTGAATTCTGGAAAGTGCTACCGATGCGGTAAGATGGGACATAAGGCTTGTGATTGAACTGAAAAATATCAAGGTGATGGTAAGACCAAATTTGATTTATAGTTAGTGAAATGTTTTAAGTGCAATGAGATGGGTCACTATGCAAATGAGTGTCCGACAAAGATCTCGAGTGATGGGAAGTAGTTATACTACAAGCAGAAAGGGGTGGTAAAATCCTTTGCAACTACTTCAGTAGATGTCGGGCCATCAAATGAAGTTGTATCAGGTTCTTTGTTTGTTTTTTTAGATTATGCCAGTGTGTTTTTTGATTCGGGGTCTACACATTCTTTCATCTCTGAAAACTTTTCTTGTAAAATGGGAATACCATCTCAAGAAATGACTCCTGAACTTGTGGTAAAAACACCTGGGGGAAATGTTGAGGCAAAAAGAATTTATAAGAATCTTCCTATCCTTATCTGTGGAAAGAACCTACTTTTGAACCTTATTGCTTTACCTCTAGTAGAGTTTGATGTTATCCTGGGTATGGATTGGATCTCTATTTACCATGTTAATATTGAATGTAGAGCTAAAGAGGTTTCATTTTAGAAAGACTTTCAGTTTGTGTACAAGAATGAACCCTTACTCTTGATAACTTATCAAGAGGCCGAGAAACTTGTAAAAGATGGAAATGAATGTTACCTTGCACACATCATTGAAAACAAAGGAACTGTTCAGATTAATGATGTGCTAGTGGTAAATGAGTATCATGATGTTTTCCTGATGAGTTTCCTAGAATAATACCAGATCGGGAAGTTGAATTTACTGTTGACTTAGTTTCTGATGCTAAGCCAATTTCAAAACCCCCTTATCGAATGGCTCAAATTGAACTTTTGGAGTTGAAGGAGCAATTGCAAGATTTATTAGAGAAAGGTTTCATTCGACCTAGCACATCACCATGGGGTGCTCCTGTTTTATTTGTTAAAAAAAGATGGTTCAATGAGACTTTTCATTTATTATAGAGCCTTGAATAACATCACTATTAAGAACAAATATCCTTTTACTCATATTGATGATTTGTTTGATCAGCTCCAGGGAGCTCAATATTTTTCAAATATTGACCTGAGATCGGGGTACCATCAGCTGAAGGTAAAGGAAGCAGATGTTCTGAAGACTGCGTTTCGTACAAGATATGGCCATTATAAATTTGTAGTAATGCCTTTTGAGATAACCAATGCACCTGCTGTATTCATGGACATAATGAATAGAATTTTCCATGAGTTCTTGGATAAGTTTGTGGTGGTTTTCATTGATGATATTTTGGTGTTTTATAAAAGTAAAGAGGAGCATGAAAGAAATTTAAGGGTTATTTTGCAAACCTTAAAAGAAAATAAATTGCATGGGAAATTCAGCAAGTGTGAGTTATGGTTGCAACAAATTTCTTTCCTTGGTCACATTGTTTCTAAATATGGGATAACTGTTGATCCTGCAAAAACAAAGGTTGTTGAAGAATGGCCAAGACCCACAAATGTAACTGATATTCGTAGTTTCCTTGGTTTGGAAGGCTATTACCGAAGGTTTGTTAGAATTTTTTCACGGTTATCTAGTCTAATGACTAAGCTAACTCGAAAGGGTGTTAAGTTTATCTGGAAAAAAGAATTTGATGATTGTTTTCAGGAATTGAAAAGAAGATTGGTGAATGCTCCAGTTTTGGCACTACCTTACAGGAATGGTGAGTTTGTTATCTACAGTGATGCTTCATTGAAAGGACTTGGTTGTGTCCTATTGCAGAATGATTAGGTAATTGCTTATGCTTCACGACAGTTGAAAACTCATGAGGTAAATTACCCTACACATGATTTGGAATTAGTTGATGTTGTTTTCGCTTTAAAAATTTGGAGGCATCATTTGTATGGAGTAAAGTTTGAAATATATACTGATCAAAAAAGTTTGAAGTATATATTCACTCAGAAAGAATTGAACATGAGAGAGAGGAGATTACTATAATTAATCAAGGATTATGATTGCACAATTCAGTACCATCCGGGAAAAGCAAATTAAGTGGATGATGCTTTGAGTCAAAAAAGTAATGCTTCATTAACAATGTTGCGTTTGGAACATGATCCTTTGGTTAAGGATTTGATGAACTTTGGCATAAAAGTTTTTGGTGCAGGATGTTCTTCTGTTTTGTTTTAGGTATCAGTGAAATCTTCTCTATTAGACAGAATCAAGCAAGCACAGAAGCAAGACAGTGAGTTACAGAAAAAGGTAGAGCTGGTTCAGAAGGGTAAGTTGCCTGAATTCAACATTGATAATGATTATGTTTTGAGATTTGGGAAGAGATTGTGTGTGCCTTGTGATTCACAGTTGAAGAGAGATTTGTTATGTGAAGCTCATAGTTCTCCGTTTTCAGTTCATCCAGGAAGTACTAAGATGTATAGAGATCTTTTGGAGAATTATTGGTGGGATGGAATGAAAAGGGATATTGCTGATTTTATTTTGAAGTGTTTGACTTGTCAGCAGGTTAAAGCAGAGCAGTAGTTACTGAAAGGGATGCTTCATCCTTTACTAGTGCCAGAGTGGAAATGGGAAAATATATCCATGGACTTCGTTGTGGGATTGCCGAAGACACCTCAAGGTAACAATGCAATCTGGGTTATTGTTGATCACTTGACTAAATCTGCTTATTTCCTTGCTATACGAGATATATTTTCCCTAGATCAACTTTCCCGTTTGTATCTTAAATAGATAGTCAGGTTACATGGAGTTCCTCTATCCATTGTATCTGATCGTGATCCCAGGTTTACTTCTAACTTTTGGAAAGGCCTTCAGAAGTCGTTGGGTACTGAATTAAATTTTAGGACAAATTTTCATCCTCAATCAGATGGGCAGTCAGAACGAACAATTCAGACTTTGGAAGATATGCTATGTGCTTGTTCGATAGATTATCAGGGAAGTTGGGACCAACATCTTTCTTTGGTTGATTTTTCTTATAATAACAGTATTCATTCCAGTATATAGATGCACCATTTGAGGCGTTATATGGGAAGCGGTGTCGAACTCCAGCTTTCTGGGATGAAGTGGGTAAAAGGAAGATTATGGGACCAGAATTGGTAGAAGAGTTGGCAGAAAAAGTTCAGCTGATACAAAAACACATGAGAACAACTCAGAGCAGGCAGAAGAGTTATGCGGACAACAGGAGGAAGGATCTCTCTTTTGAGGTAGGTGATCATGTTTTTCTCAAAGTCTCACCATGGAAAAGTGTGATGCGATTTGGTAAGAAAAGAAAGCTGAGTCCAAGGTTCATTGGACCATATGAAATTCTAGAGAGAGTTGGATCAGTTGCTTACCGAGTGGCTTTACCTCTGAGTTTATCTCAGGTACACAATGTTTTTCATGTTTCAATGTTAAGGAAGTACATGCCAGATCCATCTCATGTTTTGAGTCCAGAGGTAGTTCAGCTGGAAGAGAACCTATCTTATGAGGAACAACCGGTCCAGATTCCTGACCATAGGGAGCAAGTGTTACTGAATAAGGTGATTCATCAGGTAAAGGTTTTGTGGAAAAACCACATGATTGAAGAGGCAACTTGAGAATCTGAAAATGCAGTGAGGGCTAAATACCCCCACTTATTCGATAAGTAAATAAATTGCGGGGACACTATTTTTTAAAGGGGGAAGGATATAACATCCCAAGTAAGTAATGAATAATATATATTTTTATCTATGTCTATTAATGAATTAGATAGTGTTTTAGAGGCTTAAAATGAGAATAAATCCAATCTTAAGCATGAAATACACTAATATTTTTAAAAGATTGTTTTACAGCCTTTTGATGGAAAACCATTTTTTAAAATCAAAATTTTGAAAATTTTATAATCTCTATTTTTCAAAATAAACTTAATCTTTTTGATTGGGACATTGAAATTTACATTTGGTAAATTTTTGGTATTTTTCCGATAAAGTTCATTTTTTAATGAATAGTGAAAAATGTTGTATTTTAATTCAAAACCTCTTTTTAATCTAATTTATTTATATAATTATATTATCTTTTGAATTGATTTTAAAGTTAAATTAGAATATATTTTTACCATTTAATCCAATAGTGGTCGTTTGAATTAATTTCACTTTGAAATTGGACTTAAACTAGTGTCAATCTTTTGATACTTATTGTGTCATAAAAACACGCTATTTGCTCTGACAACGGGAATTAATTATTAAATTTATTAATGTAACTTATATGTTTTGAATTTTGTAAAAAAGATATCATTTTTGAATTCGGAATATCAAATATATCTTAGGGTGATGTTTTGGTATTTTTCTAAAAAACGTCAATTTTGGATGAATAGTGAAACCACTAAGTGGTACTTAAAAAACTGATTTTTTTCGTTTAAATGAAACATTACCACTTATGTGTTTTGAATTTAAAAAATCCGACATACATGGTTGTCATTAGGAAGTAAAATTTGGTTCAATGAGATTAAAATAATTTTTTGGTGAATAGTAACTTTTAAGTTTTTAATCGCGATTAGAGGTAATTAGTGTAATTTAAGGTAAGAATAATGTTTTAATAATATGAAATGACCTAGACACATGTCCTACCCTTATTGGATGTGTCATGGCCGACCAATACAACCCATGGGTCGATTTTGGGGACCCCATGGAGCCACTTTGGAATGAAAATGACATTAATATCTTTTTATTTAATGTAAAAGTAAAAATGTCACAAACATGAGTTATTTTACTAAAACAATTTTTACATGGGGTTATACAAGTCATAATTTTGAATATAAATAGTCATTGGAAAGCTAAAAATATTTCCTACATCATAGTATTTTTTTTATAATTTTTAGACGTTAAATAAATTAAATTATATATGAGACCATGATGATGCAGCGATTACCTCATTATTTAACGATTTAAATAAAATGAAAATATAATATAAAATCTAAGAACTACACTTGCCAAAAACATATTTGATGGGTGTATTTCGAACCCTTATCACCTTATCCTAGAAATTTATAATTTTGGGACCTTTTTTATCCGAAAATCATTTTATAACAAAGTATCTTTTCTTAACTTCCCCAGAGTGCCCCTCCTCTCCTCTTATAAAAGGCCCCACCTCTACCTTCTTACCCACACTTCCAAAGCCTTTGGCTCAGCCAAACCCTGCCCATTTTTTCTCTCAACATCCCTATATAACTCTTAGAAGCCTAAATTTGGGCAGAAGTCTTCCCAAGGAAGCCTTTGAGCTCAAATAAAAAAGAGTTACCCGATTTAAAGGTAGTGTCTTCTCTTGTGTTCTTATGTTTTATTTTGCTTCTCCAACCCCCTAAAATCTTTTTATTCATTTATTTTGTAACCAAACCAGTATCTTCCATATACTAGGATGTTGTTATAATAAGGATTAGAGATACACTTACACACACCTACATCTAATGGTTAAAGAACATACTGTGTCAGTGGATGGCGAATTTCTGCCTCACAAAACGATGATTGTTCAATATTTTTTTAACACCTTCAAAGGTGGCCATTAAGATGAAACTATATTTATATATGATATATAATATGTCTATGTTTTACTTAATCTTCTGTATTTTTCATTTATGGCATACCTTTATGGTTTCCATTATGGGTAAATGCGATATCTTCATTTTAGGAAGTGCGGACTACCGCCCCTCAAAGTGATTTGATTCGTTAATGCCATATGTGGGATGTATAAAGGATGTAATTAATGATATTATATATGATATTATACTGGAATTATAATATACCTTTATATCATTATGATTCCATTCCATAAAATACGAAATAGAAATGAAATTAGCGTTCATGCGTACGTATGGCTTACCGTCTCCATGAACGGTGCATTTCATTTATTACCTCTAAATGTTATGTAATATTATAAATGAATATATATACTGGATATATATGATATCTAAATCATGAGTATAACTCTGGATATAATGGATACATGAACAAATTGTAATTATAAAGAGTTTATTTTTGACTCAAGTACCAATGATTGTTAAAATGACCGTTACTGACCTAAATAATTACATAGTGTTCATTACATGGTAATAAGTGATATAAAAGGAATAATGAACTTGAAAAAGGTTATTAAGCAAGTAGAAATTAACTCAAGTTTATTATTCAGGAGGTTAAAGAACGATCGAGTCAAGTAAGACCCGAGGTAAGGGAATCCGTCTCAATCTCCTTTCGTTGAGGCATATTTTTTTTATACACAACTTTCTTTTATACGGTGTACAAACACCTTTGACTTTTTATTTTTATTCCGAAGGAATATTTTTTATATGAAGCGTTTACTAAACGAAAAAAGGGAATGTTTTTTTTGTCGTGCGTATGCAGCGACAATGACTTCTCTGCCGCCGTGACCATTATTTGAGTTTCGGCTTCCTCTACAAGCCATACCTTTTTTTTAAATGAAAAATAGATACCATGTTTTACTTTTCTTTTATTTTGGTATTGAAAATGGTTTTCATAATGTTTTTATTATATCAATGTGTTGTATTGATATCTTGTGATTGAAATATGGAAATGTTATGTTTCCTTTATGCATGTTTTATGTGATACGATTATGTTATGGTTCTTGGGAATTATTATGAAGACGGGTGGTTCCATGATAAACTAAGGGCAGGTGAGCCCGATATAGCTCTCCAATGCATTGGGTAACGTGAAGGAGTTAAACGTTAAGGTTTCTCCGAAGAGATTTAGGGAATATACTGTGATGGGTATTCCAAACGTAACCAAGAGGGTTACTCCCTACGTAAGGATATTATGAATGCCTCAAGTTACCTTTATGTCTTATGATTTCTATGATTTATTTATGATTTGATGAGGTATGTTAAGGTGCTTATGTTTTATGAGTAGAGTATGATTTCATTGATTCTTATGTATACATGTACTCATGTTTCCTTTCCACACTTTTATATCCCTTACTGAGCTTTTTATGCTCATCCCAAGTTTTTGAAATGTTTTTTACAGGTCAAGGGAAGGGTACATGATATGATGATAGTGTCAAGGAAGTGTCAAGAAAGAATCCATGTTTTATTTTAAATATTTTTCCATTGATGGGAAAAAATGAATACTATATTTTATTATAACCACTTTGTTTAAATGTGGAATGTAATGCATGTTTTATGATCTAATTCTCTAAAACTCTAAACCTGAAAAGATCCTCAATGTGTAATATTGTAATAACTCAAGATTAAGTAAGGTTTAAGGCTGGGGCCTTATAAATAAAACCCTTACTACCAGAGAAGCATTCAAATCAAAACACCTTGAAATTTATGATTTCAAATGAAACATTAAATACCATGAAAAATGAGAGGATCATGGTAAAAAATATTTAAATTACATTATATACACTAATAAAAATTAAAAATTGTTTATAATTATAAGTATATCTCATGGAATTGAAAATTGATACAGGGTAGCCATACCTCACATTTTTAATTCCATTATTGTACTTTAACATTATATATCAAAAACATATATATCATAATAACTTATTTTATAAATATAATAATATAATTTTAAATTTATATTTCTAATTTATAATCATTATCTATATGATTTTTTTTTTGTTTTTAACTATTTTCAATATCGTGTGTAAGTAATCATGATCATTTTGAGCTTGTTTTGTAACAGTGGAATTTTATTAATTAAGATTCTAAATTTCATCATTACCTAATCATAAAATGTAATAGAAATTATGTTATATAATTATTTAAAATAAAAAATTTAATTCAATGAGAGTTTTTTATGATATTGAAATATGAATTTTGTGATGAAAATGTTTCGATAATTCATAGTGATCAATGTTTTTTTTCATAAATAATGAGTTAAGTTTATATATTTCCATCAAATAATATAAAAACTCACTATTACTTATTTATGTCATATGTTACTAGAAACTAAATTCTTATATTCATTTATGATATAAATTTATAGTGTTGTTCAATTATTTGGTTAAACAGACCCAAAGATGAACATACCATGATTAAAAATTAATTATATGGTGGTCTAATTGTAATATAATTATAAAAAAGTGTAATTATAATATTTAGTGTTTAATAGTGTGATATATAATAATAATAAATAATAATAAGAATAATATACCCTATAATAATTTATTTAATTATATAATGAGATTATTTTTTATCATTAAAATATATTTTTACGATTGAATTTAACATGGTTCTTTATTACACATATTACATATAAGATGCCTATTTTTTAATTAAAGAATCTTAATAATTTTATAATAATAAGATTTATCCAATAAATCTATTATCATTACAATCCATGTATATATATTATTAAAATAAAAATGACAATAAGTCATTCTATGAAGGTTGTAGTTCATACATCTGCATGGATAATGACTTAATTTTCAATAGACTGAGGAAAATGAATAATATGGATTATCCTTTCAGAATATAATATATCAAATTAATTTAATAATTATATATATATATATATATTAAATTAATTATTATAACTGGTATTTTAAGAAGGTGAAGGAAAATGAAACACATTTTGACATGGAGGTGGTAGTCTTCACAACACACAAATATTGATTTATTTTTTATTAATAAGAAATTTAAAGGTGGATATTGCTTGTAACATAATTATAACAATATACCAGTATATTAATTATATTTATGTTATCATTTTAATATGTAAAAAATATAATTTTATGAAGAATAATTGCACAAAAAAATAAAGTGAGAAATGAGTGGTAAGAAATTTATACCTCACTTCTTGGATTATATCCATTGAGGGGGGGGGGGGTAAGATTTTGAGGGATTCCCTTTTGAGAAAAATATAATCTCTTGAAGGTGTATAAGAATTATTATGGTGGGATATGTCATATTTTTGTATGAAAAATATGGGTTTTGGTGTAAGGGAAAGCGAAGATAGGAGTTCCACTATTATAAGGGGAAAAGGAGGGAATTTTTGTAAATACCCAAAACTTTTGAATAATGGGACGTCACTCTTAAGGAAAGTGTCAAATTTTTGGTAAATTATGGATATAGGGAGTGATAAGTAAAAAAAGGACTCAACTGACCATTCAATCATACATTTTAAACATTTTTATGGTATTTCCCTTTAGGTTAATCCATTTCCCCCCTTTTTTACTGGGATAACTAGTTCTTACTGAAGTGATTTATCATGTTTTTCTATGAAAATAAATTTTTATTTTTACATAATTTTACAGAAATGTTAAAAAATTATTATCCAATTAATTTGTTTGAACTTTTAAAAGTAAAAACAATTAATTTCATTATAATCAATGTAAAATATATTAAAATCAATTTTAAAAAAATTATAACATGTGTTATTAAAGGTAAAATATGGGTTTTCATATTAAAAAAAAACCTTTTAAAGTTATAAATTCACTTATAATATATATATATATATATATATATATTCATAAATAAAGGATCCATGAATTTCCAATTTATACATATATACAAATAATGTCCTAAATGTCTTGTTATTTATAAAATTGGTATTTTTCACTCTTCACCTAAAACAATATTTTTTATAGAAAAATATGAAAAAATTATCACAAGAAAACATAACTATGATAAATCTAAAAATAATTTATATTTTTTAAAATTAAATTTAAGGTATTAATAAATTTTAATTTTAAATAAAAAGATCATATATATTGAAAACATATTTTATAATAAAATAACATTGTTAGAATATTAACCATTCTCATTCATTTTTTAAATCACTTTCTAATTAAATTATCATTAAACAATTAATAATATGAAATATATTTTATCACAATTAATCATAATTTTCCTTGAATATAAATTCATATTATATTTTAAGGATATATTTATAATTGTTTTTTCTAAATATAAAATGATCATATTTGTTGTTTTAGCTATATAAATTCAATTTCCCAGGTATTAAAAGTAACAATTATATTTATTTATATAAATATTTTGTTAATTAGATACTCCCATTTATTGATACTAATTTAATATATATATTTTAATTGGAATAATTAATAATTATATTTTTAAATAAATATATTGTGATTTCATTTGAGTTCTATGTTGCATGTGGAGAAAGCTATCTAATACATTGAATTATTTAAAAGAAATAATATATTAAAATATTAGGGTGTTATAAATGATGCATAAAATAAATTTCTAATCAGAAAAAATATCTATAAAATTTTGATAATTTATTCATTATCTATAAAACCTAAATTGTTAGGAGAGACTAAATTAATAACCAAATTTTAAAAAATAATAAAATATTCAGGATTAATTTTTACACCAAAAATAAGAAAGTTTTTATAAATTTTTCTAAGATTTTCCCTAAAAAAACCTATATAACTTTTACAGTCACATTCTCAAATATGTATTTTCCATAATCACATATTTTGACATGTATATATTTTTAAATTACATAAATTTCCATGGTATAAACTAAAATATATATATATATATTAAACTTCACTTAAGATGAAATGTTCATAACACAGAATAAAATTAAATATTTTTTATACATTCCTAAAAAAATATAACTTTTTTAATAGAAATAACATTATAGGGCAACTGATAAAATCCAACATAAATTTCTAAAAATAAATTTGTATATATTTTATATACAACAAAATATTCATATAAAAATCCTTACATGTTTTCGGTTAATCGTCATTTCAAACTAATATAGATAAATACTAATATATAATAATCATAAAAGTTTTCAAATTAAAAATAATTACCATGACTTAAAATCCTCAAATTATACATTCAACTAAGAGGGATATTTTTTTCTTTTTTTTATATAAAAGATAAACAGATATATAATTAATGGAGATAATATTTCAAAGAAATGAACTTATTGAAAATAACATTCACATTTTCCAAAATTCTTATATAACACATTTTTCTCTAAAATATTGAAGAATGATTGTCAGGTTATTCTCATTCTCTTCTAAATCTATAGAGTATATTGAAATATCATTAAGAAATAAAAACATTATAAGGTCCATCCTTGATTTATGGTCATTACATTTCATAATCCCTCAAACCCTTATAGTTAAACCTTTTGAAATTTGTATATTCTTTCATGACTTTAAAATTATTTCATTTTTTACACTTTTAAAAAAATCTCGATACATTTATAAGTTTAACAATTTTATTCTTCCTATATTAATAATATTTATAATGTTTCATGTATTTTCCTTCCATAATCCTTATCATAATAACTTCAATGAAACATCATTTTACCCTTGTTTCATACATTAGGATATATAATTAGGTTTAGACTATTATTCATATCTTCTAATAGATTATTAGGAATAATTATAAGATAATTTTATCTATATTTAATCTTGTATGGTTTCTCCATAAGCGGAAGTATATTAATCATAGACAGAGTCAGTTTCTTAAATATATGTATGTTTTACTCAACTAAAACACCTACAATATTAGAATACTTTAAAATTTAATCCCTATACTAATTATGGTTATTGATTCCATTCCTTCCTCTAAGTGAAATATGTAAATAATGGAACATAAGTATTTTTCCCAAATTCATCATGAATATTGATCCATGGAATAAAAAACCCTAATATATTCTGAAATACTCTAAGGGATTATCATAATTTTTATGTTAATTGTGTTAATCTCAAAATTGAGTTACCAAGGATCCCCCTAAAATTTCTCTGATAATAGCTGATGTAGCTCTAACTCTAGTAACCCTGAACCAGTGCTTACTTATTAAATTTGTAAAATATAAAGGGGATCACATCGCCAATGATTAATCATTTAAGAAGTAATTTATAACTATTTATATATAATAATTCTATAATACATTTTATTATAATAAAATATAATAAAAAAAATTCTTTCACTATTTAGTTTCATTCAAAGATCCATAATTCATATCCTAGAGGAATGAAAAAAATAATAAAGGGTGAGATTAAATGGGAATTAAGTTTTATTTACAGAGATATATATATTGAGAAGATAAGGAATAAAAAAGATCGTATGGTGAATAAATTAAACAAGTGACTTATAATAAACATCTTGTTCATGAAATAAATACAAGGATAATATGAAATAAACAATCACATAGATATTACAACTGAATTCTCAATGAAGTAAATGCATAATATCATACGCTCATGATCTTACCATTAAAGCCTCTCAATCAAGACATATTGCATACTATAAAGGCCTATCAATTAGGACATCATACATAAATAGAGAATGCATTCACCGGATAACAAACTATTATGACATAATTTTATAGCCTCAATATATACATTATGAAAACTTATTTGTTATCATTATACATGTCAATACATCAAGGGGGTATCTATAATTGGGACCATGATTCGCACATATTTTTCTAATGAATTCATCATATATTAAAAGATGAATTTAATAAATTATTAATATTCCTTACCGAAAAATTAATATATGTATTGAATAAAGGGTACATAATATCAATATTTCCCTAGTAAATGAATTTAATTTAAATAATAATATTCCTTCAAATAATACCATATAGAGTAATGTTATATCTATAAGAGAATATTTAAATGATAAATATATCCATGGTATAAAATAATATTGATATGAAGGAGAAAAATAATGACTAATGAATAATTGAATGTGATAGATAACATTACTACAAGAAAGTGAATGACCAAAAAATAATGTATCATGTATAAACTAGTAAAAGATTATTGAAGACCATGCAGTACTCATAAATGATGTTTTTTAAGTAATGTTATGTCCTTTGGAAATTATAAATAAAACAATATAATAAATTTAAAAAGAAATATTGCTTAATGATTTTGTAACTTGTCATAAAAAAATAAAAAAATAATTTCCAAAATAATTGTCAATCCTTTATGAAAATATTATTATTTTATATTCAATAAAAAATATTGAAAAAAAATTATTTGAAAATATAGAGAAATTAGTAATGGTTTCTAAATAGATAATAATGTTATGGAAGTGGGACAAGTCATTCAAATTGTATTTGTTAAAAATGTACATTCTATTCAAAGGTTTGCAAAAAGTCCAGAATGAAAAGTTTTTTTTTGAAAACACTAATTTTAACATTTTTTTAAAGTAAAAGATAACCAAGAAATATCTTTTCAAATCAGTTAGAATTGTATAAAAAGTTCAATAAAAAATTGAATAATATGGATAAGGAAAAGACAAATTTTCTACTGAAAAAGAGAAATAAGGTTGATTTTGTTTAAAAATATTCTTTCAATAATTGATTAAAAATAATAAAAATTGTTGGATTGAATACATAAGAAAACAAAAAAACATATGAAAATAAAATATATGGGGTGTAATAATATTAAAATAATATATTTCTTACAATGTAAATTGAAATATGAATATTCCTAAAAAAGTGAGATGATAAAACTAACCTTTAAGGTATTAATAACTTTGGAATCGAACCACTTGATAGATAAAAAAATTAAAACATAAAATTCAATGAAAGAAATAAATTCATGATATAATTTTTCTAATGGAGTGTATATAAACCATATAATATTTATTATGTTCATAATATAACATAATTTTCAATGGAGTGGAATTTAGATGAAAAACCCCATACCTAAAGTTAAACATTCTTCATATGGGGTATTAACATCATGTATAATAAATTTTCATTTAATATAATTATATAAAAAAACCTATTAATAGTTATCATACAACATTATATTTTCATATAACATTTTATCACTCATTTATTAATAATTTTTTGTTAAAATTAGTATTTAGGGTGTTATCTGTTTCATTATTCATACATGTTTCGGTTCAAAGGTTCTAGTCTATACACCTTGATAATAGTATAACACTATAAAAAATATTATTCATGTCATTATTATAAAATTTATGTATTATATAAAATTCTATAACCATTCATATAATGTGGTGATAAAAAATTAATTAGATCACTTTGCGGAGGTGGTAGCTTACACTTACACATGAACAACATTATCGTTTTCCAATGGATGTATAAGTAAGAAGGTACATAAGAAATATACTTTTAAAAATCATAATAATGTAATGAATATAATATATATTGATTAAATCCATAATAATAACATCCTTTTGATATGGTGATAAAAAAACACATCAACTCATGGAGGTGGTGGTCTACATCTATGTTCGAGCGGTGTTTTAATTAACTGTTGGATATAAAATGAGATGAATAATGTTAATGGAATAAAAATAATGAAATTTATGTATATGGGATATATTAATTTTATAATATTAGTATGTTTAGCATATAAACTAAGGAAGAATAAGAATAAATAAGATGAAAGAACTTGGTTAAGAGTTATACCTCTTCTTAGGGAATCTTCTTTTTGATTACACTTTAATCCTTACTAGGAACGTATTATGGTAAATAAATAAGATATATGAGTTATAAAATGAATAAATAAATGTATTTGGAAAGATATTTATCAAAATAAATTTCTAGTGAAGTTTTAAGATGATAGTAAAGTTGATTCTATTTTATAATTTAGGTGGTTGTGTATCTATTAAGTACACGAAATATTAATATATAATATGTGTATAAATTATGGATAATTTCTAAAAAGTAGCACATCTTCCATTATAATGAATTTAAAATAAATATAATTTAATAAAATATAATTTAAACAAGTTAATGGGGAATTTTAAACATTATATTTTAGTTTATAACCATTATTAACCCTATATTACCTTAACTATGGTAACAAATTATTTAATCGTTATGGTTCATGAATATAATTTTAAAAATAAGAATGGAAAAAGAAATGGATAATTAAGGATAGGTTCAATATGTAACAATATTTTTTAGTTTTTTTTTTATTTTCTAATGATTTAAAAATAATTTTTAAACATTAAATACCATTAAAGGTCATTTTGATGACTATTAAAGAAATTTGTATTTAAAAGAATTAAGATAATAATGAATTTCAAATATAAGTACAATAAAATGGATAATAAGTTATAATATTTCCTGAAATTAATGGCATATAATAATTAATCCAAAACATATTACATTTAATGTTCTTAAAATCATTTACTTTATTTTTTTCTACATTGTAGAAGCAATGTGTCAGTGATAAATATGATTTCTAGGTAATTTCACTATCACTAAAAATAAAAAATCAATTACTTTAAAAAAAATAATTGATTTATATAAATGATAAATATTTATAATGATTCACATCTTCATTATCCTTCAATTAAAACATTTTACTGATATTAAAATAATAAGAGTTTCATTTTATATTTATTTTTTTACTTAAAGTAATATAACTGTCATTATCAAAGAAAAATGGCACTGAAATTCCATATATTAAAATAATGTATTAGTATGGTTGAAATAATCTCATAAAATAAATAAATTAATGTTTAATAGTTATATTTAATAATATACCTATACTTTTAAACCCCTTAAACTCATTTTATAACTTATTGTAGTGACATATTTTTACTATGATTACTATTATTTATGACCAAAAAACTAAATTGCAGTATTTTCCAAATGTGAACATACTGATTATAAGTATGAAATCCATTTTCCATGAATATATTTATTGTATTGTAAAAAATTATTTTTAATATAATTTTCAAAATAACAATGAAAATAGTTTATAGAAAATATCCCTTTAAACATAAAAATGATTTTACACCAAAATAAATTATATCAATGATTCCCAAGGAAATAATTGGAGCATATTTATTAAAATTATACATTTCTGACTTTAAATAAAATATAAAATAGAATAATTTTTTAATTAAATGAATATAAATGAATGTTTTTGAAAAAATTAGTATTTTTCAGTTTTCACTAAAAAATAAATGTTGCCAAAAAGAAAAAAACTCACCAAAATAAAATTTTGAAATGTTGATTTTTTTAATTATGTTTATTTAATTAAAATTAATATAAAATTTCCAAAATTAGAATAAATTTAATATAGTCACCCATGTATAGAATTACAAAAATCCATTTTTATTAGAAGGGTATTAATATTTCATAAAATGAATTTTCAATTATCATTTACCTAGTTACAAAAAATTATATTCATGTGAAATTTTTTGATTGAATAAGTAATACTTATTATTGAAAAATTATCCTACAAATACATTTTAATGTAATTATTTCAATTTATATTAACCAACCTAACAACTATGTTAAAATAGTCATATTCAAATAATATTATTTCATAGTTCGTTTTAGCTTGGGGTGGAATATGGTATGTAGTATAAAATTTAGTTTTATTTTGAATGAAAATAAAAAAAAATGATCTTTAGGTATTACATATAATGTTCTAAAAAATTTACTATCTCTTTATACCAATTAACAATAATTACCTCAACATTAAAGATTATATTAACCCTAAATGTAATATTTACCTTACAACTAAAATGATAACATTAATAAAAAATAACCTTCATAGTAAATATAATGATAAAACCAAGAGTTACATATAACTTAATGATATATTGAAACCTAATAAATTTCCCCCAAATTATTTTTATCACTCTTAAAATCCTCAAAAGGGAATCGATACCTTTAAAGTAATGTTAAAACGTAGACTTATCACCCCATAACAGTATTCAAAACTCTTAAGATAATATAATATGATAACTTCCTAATATATAAAGTCATATAAAACATACTCTGATACCAAATGGAATTACCCCAAACCATAGACACAGACCTTTTTCTAAAAACATACTATTTATATACTGGCTTTGCTACCTTGTTATGTGACCAAAATGTAAACATATATATATTTACAATTTCAATGAGAAAAATTGATTTAAATAAAATCCCATGAAATTTTAAATTTTAATGTTTTAAATAATTATGAAAACCACTTTATGTAACAAAACCCAAATCTTGGTAATTAAATGGGAATTTTTCACATTATACTATGAAATTCTTATTTCATAAAAGTTCATGAAAATATTCCCAAAATTTCTCCACAAAAGATAAAGTTCTTATATATATTGAACATAATATTATATTTCTTATCATATAGAAATGGAAACATAAATAAGGTGAGTTCAAATACATAATAAGGGAAAAATGGAATACTTCAGTCAAAGATGATAAGTGATCATAAAATGAGTATAAGGGTTTACAAATATAATCAAGTGTATAACATAATAGAATGACATAAAGAAGATCATTTCTCACAATTTATAGTCCATGTCATAAAACATATTTAAATCATGAAAGATGGTATCAAAACAATAACATTATCTAGATCCATGAAAAATAATAATACAATCATGTGGAATTACATAAGAATTCTCCATAAACATAACAACATAATATAATAACATTATTGATTAGACATGACAACTATAATCCCATAAAATAATGGATAGGGAATCAACTCAAGTATTCTATACTATAATAGACCATGAAATATAATTATAAATCCTTAGCATAATGGGTTATGCATTTTTACTGGAATCCCTTAGTAAATTAGATCATTAATATTTATCATCATCTTTTAGTATATTGGTTGATTAATTATTACCATCATCCATTAGAATATTAGATCAATTATTATTACTATCATCTCTTAGTAATATCATGATATATAACATCCTTACCCAATGAATTGGTGGGATATAATGGGACCCCCCATCATAAAATTATAAACAATACATATATATTCCATAAGAACAAAATATTCATGATTCCATCATCACTTAATTAACCAATGGAAAGAAACATGTTTTTGGAGAAAATTCATAATGCATCACCACAATCCATCTAGAGAAAGAATGTGAACTGTATAATTTTAGAATACCCCCATTGAATCATACATTTTTTAAAGTAATTTTAAATAGATAGAAAATACTATTTATAAAATCATTTACAATTCACTTTAAAAAATAAGGTAAAATATCATAATCATTTGGTTTATTTTTAAAACTAAATATTACCAAAAAAAATAGATATTTGATTTTATTTTAAAAAAGAAATTTTAAAGGATGATGAATTATTAAGAATGGATATGATGGTGGGTAAAAAAATTTCTTCTATAATTATTTAAAAAAAATATTTTCACAATTTTGTGAAAAGTAAAAAAGTGCATTATATAAAAGATTAATGGTCAAAAGAATATAAAATAGGTTAGGTTTTCATAGGAAATATACTCTTTGTCTTTTAAATTACCAAATAGAGGGAAAACTATACTAATACTTTAAATCCATATAAATAACCATAGGAGAAGAAAATAGATGTTTTTTACGAGAAAAATAGAAAATATTTTCCCCAATAAATATTCAAACATAAATAATCCTGATTAAAAGTGTGATTGAATCATAAAACCTTAGATTTTTTGTAACAATAGAATTAAAAACTCATAAAATAGAGCCATATATAGATTAGTAAATCACCATATTTTACATAAAAAAAAATCTAAAATAAATTAATTATCATTATATAAACAATAAAAAAGAATAAATTTGGTGAATATAGAATATATATCTCAATGAAGGGAATTTTAGATAAGGAAACCTTCAAAACATTGATATATATAAAAACAAAATACCATGTTAGATATAAAATGATATGAATTTTTAAATTCTATAAATTTTATGAATGTATGATAAAAAACTATAGGTCAGAATATATAATACATAATATAAATCAAGCGATTAATATGGCATATGACTCAAAGAAATAAAAGTTTTATGGGAACTATTACCTCAGTCTTTTGCTAAGATAAAAACTCTTTGGCATCATATAAAATAAATTTGTACATATTTTACTTTTATAATATAACCATAATTATACTTATCATAGTTAATATCTTTCCATTATAATTACCAATTATACATTTATTAATATTTTTTTGGTAAATAAATATTTAATGGGTAATTATTATGTTTTAAACATGTTTATGTTCAACAATATCGGTCCTTATGACTTGTTCATGATTTCATCAAAAATTTAATATCAAACATGTTATTTTTTTTATACAATCAATTTTCTTTTATAACATTTTATTTATAGGGTTCCATGAAAAGTAAAATACATCATTTTATAATGATGATAGTCCGTACGTACGCATAAGGGATGTTTTCATATTTATAATGGATGAAAAAGAAATTAATTAGATAATGGCTTACCTTTATATAATAATTATTATACTATAAATAAAATATTAATTCATTAAATTCAACCTTATGACTATACATGTGAGATGGTAATGAAAAAAAAATCTACCTCTTCATTAAGATGGTGGTATATACATATGAATGAGCTTTGTTTTCATTTCTCATATAATGGGATAGTAAGATTGTAGAATATATCATATCTTAAAAAATGGAAATGAAGTCATAAATATAATTTATATCCATTAAATATTTCTATATATGGATCTATGAGAGTCGATGATGAAAAATAAAATACACCTCTTTATACTGATAACAATCCACACATATGCATGAGTGATGTTTTTTATTTTAAATAAGATGGAATGTGGGTAGATAATGATTGTAACATTAACATAAAAAAATTTAAGGCTAGTATATATATATATTTTTAATTATTTTTTATGTTATATAATATTTAAGGATGAATAATGATAATGAAACTGGAAATAATTATGTTTGGTCTTATACCTTTTATTTTTCATATGATACTTTCGATTGAGTTAGTATACTTCAGAGGGGAGGCTTATATCACAACAGGGTCTTGAGAATGAGTTTTGGGAAATTTGGAGAAAGGATTGGGAACATTAATGAGAGAAAACATAAATAATATGATTCTTTTTTAATTTAAAATTAAGACATTTTTGTTAGAAAAAAATTGGTGTTTTTACAAAGAGTGTATCTTTCGGGGTAATAATATAATTTCAAAAATAAAAAATGGAACCTAAATAGACCTTGTGTGGTATGATAAAAAAATTATCATCAATGTTTTTTATAACATTATTTTGATTTCTATATTAACTAATAAAATATTTTTTAACATCAAACATCTTTAAATTCATTTTCAGGATTATTCATATAATTTCACATTAAAAACATCAGGATAAAAATATATTTATAATTTTAATTATTGAAAAATAATTTTAATTTTAATATTATCCATATAATTCTTGAAATACATTAAATGTTTTAAATGAAATAAATTTATATATTTATAAAAATATTTACACTGATTTTTCACCCGCTTGTATAATCATTTCATCAACGATGCTTATAAAATCAAGGTAATTATACTATAAAAAATAAAAAATAAATTAACATTATAAATATAGTTTATTATTTATAAAATTTATTATTTTTAAACATTAATAAAATATTTTTACCCTTTTAATTGTGAGGATGAAGTATTGTGTGATCAAGAGTCACATTTTTTTTATATTATTTTTATTATATAAAAGTAGTTTCACAGTCAAAGAAAGTGAAAAAAAACAAAAAAATTCAAATATAGGGTAAGGGAGGGTCTAAATAACATAATTAATTAATGTTTGGAGAAAATTTATAGGTATTAATGTCTTTGAATCTTAGATTAACAATAGTGTTCAACTATTTAACCTTTATTGTGATAATAATATTTTAAAATTGAAACTCTTGATTATGATTGAAAATGAGATGGAACATGGTACATAATTTGAAAATCAAGATTCAAAATATGAAATCCTTTTTAAAAGATTAAATTTACCATATTCTTAAAATATTCTATTAAAATATGTTAGAAAAACTCATAGAAAACTGTTTTATGAATTATACCTTTTATAATAATAAAAAATATTTTGTTCCAAGATATTATATAATGTTAATTTAGAGGGAATTAATTGGATTTTTTTAATATAAGGATAAATATTTTACTTTAAAACCAAACAAAAATCACACAATATTTGTAAATAATTGATTAAAAGAGAGTAAAGATTTTGTTATTTATATTTAAAAAATAATTCTATTTCTAAAGTGTCAAATATTTAATATAAAAATTTATTATAATATTTTTAAACTCTTTATATTAATTCATAAAAATATATATTTTTTCTATAGACATTTTTTAGAAAAAATTCAATTCATTTTTATATCTTGATAATGTCATTAAAATGATAATATAATATATATTTTCAGTATTCACCAAAAAATAAACCAATTTATAAAAATAAAGATTTTAGAAAAAGAGAAATTTAATATTATAAATCAAAAAATTAAATTCAAATTAAAATTATAAATTTTATAAATTTATCTTTTATATGGCAATACAAAATGTAAATAAAAAATTACTTTACCTAAAAATAACCCTTTTACCCATTAATTATTCTTAACCGTATTTTATATCAACTACCAATGGTTGTTAATTTAAATGTTTAAAAATTTTATAATCAGAGTAATATTTTTTACCTTTTACTTAAAAAATCCTAAATTTATTTCACTGCTCATTATATCACACCCTAATCATGATTATATTTACTTAAAGTAACACATACTAAAATCACAGTGAGTGACATTTCATTATCTAATCTACTTGCATTAAAGATGAATATGATCATATTGATGTTATCATGTCCAAAATTTTGATCAATTCTACAAAATAGGTAATTTGGACATCTACTTATGGTGATTTAGTTTCAAAGAAATTTTATTTTTTGGTTTATTATTTTTTGCATGACATTATTCATGATGAAAATTTGATGCTTGAGAAAGTTAATAACTTGTTCCATGGGGCATGTGACTATTGCATGAAATATTATTGATTAATTTTATTAGAGAGTATGATTTTAAATCTTATAAGGAATTCCTACTAAATCTGAGTGGATAATGGCATTTGAATAAGAAGATTTATTTAGTTACACCTATACTAAGTTCAACAAAATCATACTCAATGATCAAATTTATGTTAGATGAAAAAGATGTATCTGAGTGAATGTAATGATATTATAGTGATTATTATTTCATATATGATGAATTTAATTTCCACTTGAAGACCTCCAAATTGGGCTCTTGGGTTGATTTTGGGACATTTTAATTTTTTTAATAATGAATATGAAGGAAAAACATATGGTATAGAGAGTCCATATGAGTCAAATCATGTCGATTCATGATGAAACCGTTGATATAGAAGATTCATAAGAGTAGTGATGATTCAATTATATAGTGGAATCATTAACTTTTTATGTTTAATGTGATGTACATGATTCTTTGGTCATGTGAAAGAATTTAAGTGAACATAGGTTGTGATGATTGTTGATTGGATTCACAATCATGATTGGAATATTTTCCATGTTTAGTGAAATAAAGGTGAGCTATCTAACGATTTCATGCTGATGCCTATACGACTGGTATGTATAATCAACATTGAATGTGGACATATTGTTTTTATTAATTTTTATATATCTAAAGGTAGTGATAGAATAAAATGAAAAAATACTCATCCAATCACTTATAGTAGATAACATCATAGATAATTAATGAAAAAAACTAAAAAAATTAAAGTGGTGAAATTGAGTTGGTGGAGGAAACAATTTATATAGGGATTTTTTTTGATTGTATAGGAAATTATTCATTAATTATTTTCCACATATTTAATTATTAAGAAAAAATAAGGATACTTGGATAGCAATCAAGGGAACCAATATTGGACACATGAGCTGGATCAACTGAGAAAACTTAATTTCCCGATTTCCTTATTTTTTACTATTGATATGAACTTATTGTATCGATTTGAATCTAACATTGTTTTAGGATAAATTGTTAAATTTATATATTATTTTTTGTCCATATTTTTTCACTTATATCTTGAATCATTTCATTTATGGGATGTGGTTTGTTATGATTAAATTGAAATTTTATCTTTGTGAAACAAACTTTATCTCTCTATAACCTAGTGAATTCCGGGGGGGGGGGGGGGGGTTATAGACTGCTGAATTTAACAAGACAAGAACTAACATCATTTACACATAGCTTATAAACACATTTTTTAATATTGGAAACCCATTTTCAATAATTTTATAACAATGCTAGGATAATCAATTTAGAAATAAGAAATTGAAATTTCCCACACCTTATTAATTTCTTATACTATTGTCTTATTATATTATTTTTTTCTATATCATATCATATCATATATATATATATTCTATCTTGTTTATTCGATTCATCAATAATTTAGTATTTCTCCCAGTTCATCGCTACCTGCATTGCTTTGACTTTTTTTACACTTATTTTGTTTTATCAAATTTTACAAAATCTTATCAATGGGTTTGAACCTAATTAATTTTTGTAATAATATTAATTAAGTAAAAATAAATAAATAACATGACATCTATCAATGTCCTCATTATTTTTCTTATAATAAAATCAAATTATAAGTATAATCTACTATTAAAAAGATATATGAAAATGTAAAAGAAATAGGAAATGGACCTAGGAACTCTAACCACAAAATATTAAATATGTCATAAAAATCAAAAGGTTATTGGGAAATTTATTTCATTATATAAATTGTTATAATAAATTAATAGTTTTTAAATTATTTTAAAAAAATATTTATGTCATTAAAATTTAATATCTAAGAAAACAAAAAATTTATGGTCATTTTTTATGACTAAAATGGGCTTCACATGTAAGTGTATGACAAAATGAAAGCATAGATTTTACCTCATCCTCCATGATTCATCCCTTAATCTGTTGGTTACTTAAATTTTTTCATAGATATGTATCCCAAAAATATTTTACACTGAATCAAATTTTAACATTTTTTTAAAAAAGGTGGAGGAAATTCTTCTTAAATTAAAAACAAAGAAAAAGAGTGTATCTAAAAAAGATAACAGAAAACATGGAAAATCCTAAGGTATAACACTATCAACCTATCTTTTTCATCAATATGACAGTTAGCTTTCTCTCTTATTCTTTAATTGTATGCCATTCAACCCTTCCATGACCATGACCTCGACCTCTTGATCTTCCACTACTAGAAGGAATCACTTGTATCCTTTTTAAAAGTGTCTCAGCATTGGTAATATCAAAATTAGATATCTCTTCCCACTCTTTGTATTTTCTAGGGGAAGAAACCCCCTCAACTGAAGTAGCTTGGGAAAGGAACTCCTAAGTCTCATTAGGAGAGCCCTAAGTGGTATCATGAATCTTAGAATCATCATCAAAATGTTGACCAAAGGAAGGGTTATCTATAGTCAATATAATTGAAGACATTACCTTCTTGTAAGAAATGAGCTAAAATCCTTCACTATCTATAGTGGGTTTTGAAGAAGCATGACCAGGATTAGAAATGATGGGGGTGCGGGTCAGTTTCTAATATTTTCTTACCCTTTCAAGTATCTAGAGAAATCAATGGTGAGCTTCTTTTTGGGTGATACCATTAGTCACATTCCATATTTGGAGTTATCAACATGGCCTGACAATTAAGAAGACAAAGAAATTTAAATTTGATTCAAAATCATCACATTTTCTTGATATTGAGTATCAACATTTTTCATATTTGTCTCTTATGAAAATATAAAACACAAGATTTTAACTTATTCTCAGAAGTTGATACATAGACGTGACCTTTCTCATTAACTATTGGATGTAAAAAATCCTCAAGAACATCTCCTTGATTTTTTTTTCTTGTCAATATGAATGAAAGTTCCATCACCACCCTTATAATCGGGCTTCTAAACATGTGCACTTTTAATATTTTTAGAAAAATTTATCATCTCGTGTCCATGTGATGCACAATAGTTGAAAATAGTTTAACACCTACATATAGACGAGTCATGACCTATAATGCTACAATATTTGTAGAACTTTGGAATTTTTTCATAAATGATCTTAAATTAAATAATGTAATCATCAGTTGTAAGAATAACCTTATCAACCAGGGTTGATCCCAATTCAACCTAAACTATGAACCATGCGTACTGACCAAATTGATCCAATTCTATTTCATTGTCAATTTTGATTGGAATCCCAATTGATAGAGAAATATCATAAAAAATTTTATTTTGAAAACGAATTCAATTCATCCCTTACACTCTTTCCCAAATTTTTGTAGTGGTGTTACCAACCTCAAATAGATTTAATTTTTTATCCAATTACTTGTGGTGAAAAATCCCTAGTTTTAGAGTAATGGAACCAAATACCCAAGATTGAACTTTAAATTCCTCCATGGGGAATAGAATATGGAGGTATCCTTATCCTAGAGAGATATATTTCCATGATGTAAATCCCCAAATTGATGAAATACATATCTTAAGTCCATCAATTTTTAAAGGTTGAGAGCCTTTAGGAAGAAATAATCAAGGAATAATTGAGAACTCACCTAGTTTACTCCACCCAGAAATAGCATCGGGATCCACATTAATGTGTGAAATGTTCCCTTTTATTCAAATAGAATAGTCAAGTACACATTTAATTCAAGAAAGGGGTCAATTCAAAGAAGGCTCTTCCACATGAGCATGTCTCGCCTGAATCAGATTCTCTAATTTTTTGTCGTATTAGAGGCGGGATTGGTGTTTCCAGTTACTTACCCAAAAAATCCTTCAAATGTGGCATTTTGGAGATTGACCACAATTCCAGCATCCAAAGAACAATTTCGGTCCGTTCTTGTAGCAGCACACATGTCACACTGAATACATGGATCTTTAATCGCTGCTACCACTGACTCCATTGCACCATGCTCACCCAGAGATCTAGATTATGAAAAAAATCCTATATTCGCCAATAGTTCACTATCATCACAACTAGAATCATCTGCAACCATCACTACACACCTTACAACCACATAAATCTATGCTGCGACTTCATCAGATTCCATCGCGGGCACGCCGTCAATAGCTCGAACAACATCGGGTGATGTTGCTCCTCCGTTCATCACCGCAAGGTCACCATCATTGTGACCTATATTATCAGATGTCGTCACCACATGCTACTCAACCACGAAATTCAATGCCACATCTCCACCAGATGTCATCAGATGCTCGCTATTAGGAGTTAGATCCTCAATATCAGGTGATGCTGTAGATCTGGGAGAGCTAATTCTGATGAACTGGTGGGTCTCGAATTGACCAGGGGGAAGATTGTGTGCCACCATACCCTAATCTACCACCGGTTTATTGAGAGATATAGATAATTATATAATCCCACCTCATTAATCATAGATATTTTATTCTTAGTAAACATAGAGGGTAGATTTTATGTGACCAAATAATTTACCATGTTAGTATACTTGATAACTTGTGTGACTTTGTAAATCCATGGTTTCCTTGGATAATGATTCTACCTAAGTAGTGTAAGGAAACCTTTTCATGTGTTCTAAAACTAAATTATCACAACACTTATTGCCCAAATTTTATAATCCTAATTATTATACAATAATATTATATCTTACTAATCTTATATTTTCTTCATCATTCTTGATCAAATAACCGAGTAATGCTTGATAAAAAAAAATTTATTTTTTATGAAGTGTGAAATTTATTTCTATAAAGTAAAAAAATAAAGAAACACGTTCTCTTTTTTTGTGTAATTGTTTTCAATGATATATAGAGTTACTAAGGGTTAAGAAGTCACATGGTTGTTAGAGTAATACTTTGGGGAATAATCTTCACCCACATCAATATTGGAAGCATCCCACAACATCTCATAGGGACCATTCCAATCAGTGGATATATTATAGGGGATTTTACATCCACTCTTTAAGTATACAAATGGTTGTCCTGAAGGAATTATATAAAAAAATTAGTTTCCATATTAAGTAGGTTAGTCAAGGGAAATTTAGAATGTTTCATATATTCAATAAATAGTTTATAAATCTCTGTATGTCCTAAAAATGATCTAATAATTCACATAGTTGTGGAAAAAGGTAGTGTAGAAATGATGTCAACCTTATACTTATCTATATCAATTATATAATAATAAATTATATGGCCTAAAATATTTCCTTTTTTTTCACTGTAAAAGGAGATTTTCAATGTTCAAAACAATATTTTTATAAATACATATATTTATAACATTTTTTATATATTCAATATATCTTTCAAAGCATGTTCCATAAATAGTGAATCAATATTAAATTTCTTCATGAATCTCAAAATTAGTTATTTAAGGATACACACAATAGAACATTGAATTGTACCTATGGTATTAAAAATAAAAATAAGAATCCATAAATAAGAAAACATAAAAATGAGCTATGTGAAGGTGCTTTTATCCTCGCCACCTAGATCGATAGAAAATTGAAAATGCCAAAAAAAAATAAAAATACATAAATGTAACTACCTTTCCCAACTAGTGTCTCCAACATATTACATAAATAAGGGAAGTTAAAGTGGTCTTTACATGTTACAATATTTAATTTATTATATTAAATGAAAACACTTATACTATTCTTAATAATAGTGGTTACTAAAAAATTATTTTAATTGTTCAAAATGGTGAATCTAGTCATTTTGGTTATAACATAAATGGGACTCATCCACTAGGAGTCTCAAATGGGGAATATAATTACAGATCCTAAACATATTTCAATTTCCTTTTTTATATCTTCTGTCGATGATGGGTTTAGTATTATTTGGAGCTGTATCCATGTTTTTGACTCAATTTAAAACTGAATATGATGCACATATATGGTGGGACTAATGATTTTAATTTCTTCTAATGATGATGCTTTAACTCTACCATTTTATTTTAGTATTTTTTGAAAATGATATTCTTGATTGGGATTTATGTTATTTGAAACCATGAAAGGCTATTTTTTGTTTCCCTTTACGAAATAATATTTATATTTTGAGTATAAAAATTGAGTTCAAGATATGAGGATAATATATAGCACCATTTTATTTTATGAAACTTTTTTTAATATGATTTTTATTACTATGGTACCTCGCATTTCATGCAACATCTACTTTAAATGATATGTGAGATACTATGAAAATAGTATTATGTGATAGTTATCACCTAGCCATTGGATTGGAGGATATGAATAATACTAACTAAATAATGAAAAATTTATGGTTACATATGTATAAGTGATTTCTTTGGGTATCAAATAATTGGAAATAAAAAAAACATTTGAATTTAAATGATATATTTTTTTGAAAAACTATTTTATGATCACAATGTATTTTTATCATAATAAATATAATTAATTAGCATTGGATAATGATTTTAATGAAATATATATATATATATATATATATTATTACCTAAAATATGTAAACATTTACTTAATATTTTTCTTTTCATAAGATAAGAATAAACAATATTTTATTCTTAAAAATACATTTTTTCTTCTAAAAAGTGGATTTCATCGCATTTTTAATGCTTATTTATAAAGTTAATTTCTACCATTTATAAGTATTGTTTTTTTAAAATTGATTCAATATTTTGAATTAGGAGGTTAAATTATTTTAAATAGGCCCCTTTTCTATTTGGTAAATATGAATTGTAATTGTAGTAAAATTTATTAGCTTGGTAGAGGTTAAATCATGTTAATATAGGTTAAAAATAAGTGATAATTACATAAGCTTTCATCTTAATTATTATTGGATGAATGGAATTCAACCATTATGAGGTTAATATCTAAATTTATTTTTTTACAGGACAATATTTCATGAAGATGACCTATATAATATTTAAAGAAAATAAATTTACAAACAATTACTGTCTTAGTATTAGAGATTTATTATATGTACTCATAGAGGAAAAATAATGTTATAAATAAATATAAATGCATATTTGAAGAATAATGAAATAAATTTTCATGATGGAAATTTATTTTAAATTTAAATTACATTAAATTATTATACAATGTGGACACATTATTTTTTTCAATTAACAAAAATATAATAAATGATTTTAAAAATATTAAAAGATATATAACCTAAATTAGTTAGAGTAATACATGATTTTAATAGATAAATATGACATGCTATAGTTTTTTATAAATTATATTATTATTTAATCTTTTTAATTATGTCATTTAAATCAAATTAAATGAATAGTGTCAAAATTTACATTTCTGATATTTTATCATACTAATATCTTTTAATTTTTTTTTAAAAAACATAAAAATATTGTAAGAGGAAAATGATGATTTTATATTGTGGAATATTCAACACCTTTTACATTTTGAGATCCAATTTTCACCATATATGTAAACCAAAAACCCTTTATGTTTGAAAAATATGTTACCTAGTTTAATGTTAAAAGGGATTAACTAAGGTGATAAACCAAATGATAAGGTTTAAAACACCACTTAAACATGTACAAATCTTATTGGTTGATGAGATTTCAACCCCATAATATATTATATTCTAACACCTGGCCATTGAAATGAATTTTTTCTAGATAATAAAATTATTATGTTTTAATATTTTGAGAAATTCGAATTATTCACCTCACCACAATTATAAAAGGGAACCTCCTCCCCTCACTTATTCATAACTTATGAGCCATTTATCTCAAAAAAACCTAAAACAATAATTTCTCAATGTCATTATACACATTATATAAGAGTTTTTATTTCTAAAATACCATCCCTATTATTTTTAAGAGGATATCTAAAGAAGTTATTTCAACAAAGTGAAGGTTAGAGTGCTTTTAAATTAAGTGGAAATCAATGTAAGTGATTGTAGTCTAATTTTTATTTAAATGAGAAAAATTAAATATTCACAATGTGTAATAACCTCATTAAAAATAGAATAGTTTTTTATTTCATATTAGTATTATTGAATTAAATTGTTAAATTCACTATGTTAAGTTATTTTAAAAATAAGTAATTTTAAACTAATTTATTATATGGTTATATTAAAAAAATTAATGTTCAAATTATATAATTCTAATTTGAAAAAACAAATTTCATTTTTTAATTCATAATTTCAAAATTATCTGAGTATGACATTTTTTTAAATATTTTGAAAAAGTCATATTTTTGGTGAATAGTAAAAAATACAATTTTTTAAATATAATATTTTTTGTCACATCATTATGGCATAAAATTTGTTAAACTTATGCAATTACTAAATTATTATATTTTAATATAAATATAGTAAAAAAATAATTGTGAACATGTAAATTATAATTTATTTCATGATAAGTAAAAAATCATTATCACTGTCGATGTAGTGACGACATATCAATAAAAAAGTAAAATTTTATTCCTTATAGATTATTATTATGTTATGAAAATTATTTTCATGAATTTTTTATTAATTATTACTTATAATTGAGGATTTTGGATTATATTTTTGAAATTTAGAGTTATATAACATGAATCTTATCTAAATTTCTATGCAATGCTTCTACAAGGTAGGGACCGTAAAATAAACAAACTAAATATGTTATCTTAACATGGATGTGATTAAATATAATTAGTGAATGAGTATAAATGTTTATATTAAAACTAATTAATTTTTTTTATAAATATAATTTATTTTTAATTTTAATATATTATGTAATTAACTTTAATTCTTATGCAACGTTGATGCATTTCTTATACAAGCAAGAGAAAAGGAAATAAAATATTTTTAATTAAAATTATAAGAATTTTTAAATGACCCAAAAATAAGTCTAAATAATAATATTTTATTATATATAGAAATTTTTTGTCCTAGGGTCAAATTAATGACAATTTGATCCACTTGGATTTGATTAATACCCTTTATAATATTTTATTTATATGAAAGTCATGTTTTTCATAGTATAGTTTTTAATTAGTATAATATTCCATTTTATGATTTTCTAGGATATTTATTCGACCATAAATAGTAATTTTAAATATAAAAAGTATATCTTACTCCTATAATTTGTTTTAATTTATATGGAATAAATAATTAATTTAATGGCTTTCACAATGATGATTTTGTAATTATTTAATTGAGGAACAAATCAAATAAATGACATTAAAAATATTACAAAAAATAAAATCTGAAACTTTAAATGTGGTACATGATTTATATATATGAAAATGATATTTATAGGATATAATAAAATATTGGTTCTAATTGTACACTTTTTTGTTGTATTAAATGTCATATTAATGAATACTTTTAAAAATTAACAAAAATGATATTTCATGAATAAAATATATAGCTAAATTACATAAAAATCAAAAAAATAATAAATATGGGCAAATGGGATAATATTTTATTAAAAATGTAATACCATGATCCTTTTAGGAATATTGGATGTCTTTACCCCTATATTATGCTTATTATATTTTAATATTTTATGCAATTCATAATTTTCCCTTCACCTCAATTTTAAAAAGGCACTCTTTCCTTCACATAATATCATCATAATAAAACATATTTTTAAACTATCCTCTAAAAAATTATTTTTTACGCATCAATTGACACATTATAGTATTTATGGTCTCACAAAAAGACCAATTCTGAATGCTTAAGTAGGTTCTCAATGAGAAATATTCCAGAGATAAATTCTTCCACCTTCTCTATTAAATTATTTCTCATGTATACCATATAATCAAACACTATTCAAAGATTCATAATAACTCTAGTATCATATATATAATATAATTTTTCTGTGTTAATGGTATATCAATTATCAAATCTTGTATTTTCTCCTTTTATTCTTAAAAATTAAGTCATCATCAATGGTTGTCAATTTACAACCTTCTTGGATGAAGAGTTTTCCTTTCTCATAACCACATTCATGGAATGTATAAAATAACTTATAATTTTTTAAAATAATATATATATATATATATATATAATATAAATATGTTCTATTTTCTGGAGTATTATATTAATTTGATAAGACAATCTTTAATGAATCAACAATGAAACCATGAAACGAACTCAACTGAAAGAATGGAAATAAAAAATATTATTAATAAATGGGTGGAAATATGTCATAATAAGATCATGTTAGGTATTATAAATATGAATATAATTATTTAATAAATTAATATCTTCATTTAAGGCAATATACATGAGGTTTGAACAAATTTTAATAAATTCAAACCCCAGGTAAGGGACTTTACTTTTAAAAATCATCTTCAATATATCTTTTTATGAAATTAAAAAATAAAGTTTTTATGTTATATGGCATGATAGGATTTTCCATATATTCATAATGCATTATTGTTTTTAAGTATCACTGAAAATATACATATTTAATTTAAAAGTAAATGTTTTCTTTTGTATGTGCGCAGTATTGTATTAAAATAAGTAATTTTCCTCAAGAAATGTATTCATGATTCAAGTATTCATGTTTTGTGATTATGTTCCAGTTCATGGGAATTATTTATGATGATGGATAGTTAAGTTATAAAAAAATATGAATGTGTTTTTGATATCCCTCCAATGCATTGGTTATGTTATAAGTTTAACTTAATCGTTATTCTTAGTATAACTACGATACTTATATTATAAGGTAGTTATGAGGGTTACATTTTCAAGTAACCATAATGGTTAACAATCATATGGTATCCACCAGGGTTACAATCATAAGTACGTATAGTAAGGAAAGGATTACCCAATTTACCTAAATGTTTTTTTCTTTATATGTTTTATTGAAACCTCATGTTTTCACAAATTAAGTATATGCCACTTTTAAGGGTGAGTATTATATAATTGACATGTTTATATTTATTTATGGACTAATTGTTTCTTTCCTTATTTTTTTATCCTTTACTATGGTGTTTTGTGCTCATCCCGATTTTAAAACTATTTTCCGTAGGGTTTAAGGTTGGGTAAGATAATTGAAGAAGCCAAGCATAATATTCTAAGTATTTTTCATGAATAAAAACCATGTTTTATTTTTAATGACTGTTTTATTATAGAAATAAATTGATGCAGTTTTAATAGAATCCAATTTGTATGTTTTTTTTGTTTTTATATATGAATCCTGATCTAATTATCTAAAAATATAAACCAACATGATATTTTGTAATTTAATAATGTAAATTATATTTTAATTAACAAGATTATGTAATGTTTACAATTGTGTCATTATATTATGTGTTAAATCATGGATTAAATAACTTTATATGTTATTATTATGTTAATAGAATAAAATAATTGATTTTTACCTTATGGTTAATGTAGTGACCCAAAAAAAGAAACCCTAAAGATGTTGTCTACTATCAATTACAATTTAATGATAACAAGGAATCAATCCCTAATATACTAATCAGTTTAGCAGTATTGGTAAAAAAATACATAAATTAGTCTTTTATTATAAAATACTACACTAGTTACAATATTTTTTTTCGTCATTCTAAATAAATATATTAGAGGATAACTCTATTCCATCATTTAAATCCTTGCATATATTTCATAGTATGGTTCTTATATTCCATGGGAAAGAAGCATAATAAGGGTGAGATCAAAAGCTCGGTAAGTGAAAAATATAGTGGAAGAAATAATGAATAAATGATAATAATAATTATTACATGGTATATAACCGAAATCACATTCTATATAATTAATAATCTGATAAGGAAGTTTATAAACAATATGGAAAGGTAATAATTGTAAACACATTCCATTCAAATAACTCTATAAGGAAAAATAAACATGGAATGTTGAGAAAATAAAGAACTTGTCATTTAATCAATAAACTGACAATGAAATGAATCCATATATTTTATCATATGAAAATATCATGGAAAATAAATAAGTAAGAAAAATGAATGAAATTATTAATTATTCCATGTCATGTATCAAGCACATGAAATCCTATACTTTCATGATCCATCCTCTAGATAGTTCAAAACTACAGATAGAAACCCATGAAATTTCTCCAACTTATTCATCTCATGAAAACTTATCGATGCAACAATGAGATATATAAATTCCAATATCCACTAATCATTAAATATCAAAATAATTCTTCATATAATGTAATTTATTTAATTAATAAACAATATGTCTTATCAAATATCGATATTGAATAAAGAATATGGATTTATCAATACTTTCCTAAATAATAAAACAATTGTCAAAGTATACACCATATGTAAATAGGTATAATTTTTAGGCAATAGAAATATCCCTGATATATGAAAGTTATTATTATGGGGAAATTCAATGTTCAATGATCACATGAGATTTAATATTTCAAACAGACTAACAAATGAATCAAGGGAGTGAATGTGAATACTATCCTTGAAAAAATAAATAAAAAACCATCCATAAGTAGAAATAGGATGGTATTAATAAAACATATCCCCTGTTGAGTAAATATAATGGTTTTTTCTTTGATGAATGTAAATACTATAAACATAATATTTTAAAAAAATTATTAAGGAAACTATACTTTTATAATGAAAAAACTTTTGAAAATAATTTTCTTTGAATATAAATTTTAAAAATATTTTCTTCAAAAAGTTACCTTTTAAACATTAAAATGGATCCTCAAATAAATTATGGTGGGTGAATTCATAAAATCCATATAAGGTAAAAATAAAATTGTTTTTCATAGTTAAAGGTTAGAAAATACCTTATTTAGAAAGTGACAAGAATATTCATTTCAAACATTGGTAAAATAAAAAAAGGGGAACATTTTATTTACCAAATCATTTTAGATTTTTTTTTGAAAACAATTTAGTATAACATGGTTATTATAAGAATATATGTTCTTAGAATAAAGGGAGAATGAAGTTGGGTTTTCTTAAAAACAGTTTATAAAACATTTTTAGAACCAAAGAGTGGAAAAATGGTAATAATAATTGAAAATGGAAATGAATAACCATATGAGTGAAACTAAAAGTTTTTAATGAACATTGTTCAAATGATTTCCTCTAATGAAAATACTATTTATGGATCATTAAAGTTATTGTTAAGGAAAATAATCTATAAACATTGCATTATGTCCCATACATTTTTGAAACATTTTAAATTATAAACCTCATTAATGTATAATATTAAATAAAAGTTTTATGTAACATAAAGATAAAATGATTAATGATATAATATAAAAAGGGGGTAGTAGATACACCCCTAAAAGATACATGTGGTGGACATGAATATTTTCCCACCGATGTAAAAAGTGAGAGGAGAATCCCTAACCTTGTGTTTCCTTTCGATTGAACATCCTTTAACCTTTTTTATAAGGGGTTTAAAATATGTAAATGACATATAAAAGAATCATAATATTTTTTTATAATATCATATATAAATTCATTATAATATATTATTACCAATTTTTTAACATCTTTCATTAATTTCACTATTTAAGTTGTTAATTTCCATATATAATTAGTATATATGTATTTATATTAGTTTATTATATTTTAAGATTAGAAATGAAGTGCACTGTTCATGAAGATAATTAGCCGTATGTACTCATGAACACTACCATCATTTCATTGTTGTATTAAAAGAATTGAAAATAAATGATACATATGTATATTATAATAATATAATAATATTTTTGTAAAATATTATACATATTTTTATAAAAATCATTCTTTATACATTTCATGTAATGCAAGAACGAGTCATATCGCTTTGAGGGGTAGTAGTCCACACATCCTCAAACGAAATTACCATAATTACTTGAGATGGAAAGCATAAAGTAATGATATATATAAAAATTAAATAATTATACAGGAATTATAAATATAATATGTATAAAATATAAATAGAGTTTTTATCATAATTTCCACTACAAGAGGTGGTAAATAAAAATGAACAATCATTATTTTGTGAGGTAATAGTTTGTTGTGCACAGAAACAATATGTTCTTTGCCCAATAAATGGAAGTGTGTGTAAGTTTAGATAAAACCCTTATCCAAAAAATTTAGTATATCTTGGATAATATTTTTATATTATAATGGAATAAATATATTTTAGGTGGTGGATAATGGAAATGAAATTAAAAATATTGATAGAAGACGTTGCATCTTAAATGGGAAACCTCTTTTGGTTTGTACCAAAACGCTTTCTTGGAAGGATTTATGCCTAAATGGAGGATTAAAGGAAAAATTAGTGATTTTTGAAAGATATTTTTGCATAGATCGGCTGAACCTAAGAGGGTTTTGAGGTTTGAGGAAGTAGTATAGGTTGTGGCCATTTGTAGGGAAAGAAAATGGCTCACTTGGTTTTTGTTTGAAAAATTTCGGTGTAAGTATGTTCATACCTACAAAAAGCCATAAAAACCAAAAATACTAAATAATATAAGGTTAATAGACGAATTATTTCTAGAAAATGGGTTTTTATATATGGGTAGGTCATTTTGGCCCCTAAGTTAGAGGTTTAGTCATTTATTAAGCGTAATTACACCTTAATCACTGTAATGAATTTTAATCACTTTCACTAATCAATTAGGTAAAAAATTAAGTTGAAATTATTATGATAAAAATATAATCCTGATTAACGTGGTTCATTTTTGTTATAAAAATTTCAATTCATAAAAGTGGAAAAATTAGGATTACGCTAATCTCAAAGATGAACTAATTAACTTTTTTTCGTAGAAAAATGTTCAAAATATTATTATGTTTTTATATTCAATTTAAAAATAAAATTGATTCCAATAAAAAAATCGTATTAATATATGTATACTTTATCTAATTTTTTATTAAAACAAAATTAACATATAATTTATCATTAATAATTGTTTAAACAGAAAGGTAGTTTTAAACTAAAATGCATTATTTTTCACTATTCGTCAAAAAATGATGTTTCTGAGAAAAATAAAAAAAATTCATCCCTAAAATAGTTTTGATATTTTTAAATAATAATTGAAATTTATTTTATCAAATTAAATTTATAAATTTTTTAATATTATTATTTAAAATAGGTTCTCTATTATAAGATGATAAAGATAACTTAATAAAAATATAGGTTTTTAGGAGAAATATTGTTTTTTTATTTTTATCTTATTCTAATAAAATATATTAAATGAATATAAAATATAATTTATTGAATATATAAAATATATATTACATTAATATCACCCACTAATTATAACTAATTTAATCTATTAGGTTAAAACAACTTTGTGAACATAAATATAATTTTCTATAAATATATTCTTTTAATATTCAATTTGTTCTTAATTTTATTTTCAATTAATTGGTAACCAATGAATTTATATAAACCATAAATTTTGATATGTTAGTTAAAAATATTCATAATCTCTAACATAATGGCTAGTTTATATCATATTATATTAAATAATAATATTTTCATAATATATTATTTTTTGATAAAACTCTCTCTTGCATATAACACATACTATCGAGGAAGGTCACTCTAGCAAGAAACATAAGTTATGGAGGAAGGAGTCTCTCGAGTGAAATTAAATCTATTGAGGACTGTCACTCTTACATGTAACACAAGCTATCAATGAAGGTATCTGTTGTGTGTAATGAAATCTTACTCAGTATTATATGCATTTCAAGCTATATAATACATTATATTTAAGATAGTAAATTTATTGTAAAATATCAAGTCATTATATACCATTTTTACACTTGGTGTTTGGTGTCATAAACACCATTTAAATAAAAGTTTTACTTTATAATTTCGGGTTGTTATAATATCCCCAACATAATTAAATTACTCCCTCTCAATTTAAAATTGATCTTGACAATCGATTTTTTGATGTTTTTTATATTGGATTCTAACATCATAAGAAGGGTTCATGAAAAATCATCTAGAAAAGTGAGAATGGGAAGTAGATAGGCCACATGAACTACCATGTAACTAGGTATCCAATTATGAGATCATTATTGGAATGTAGAGATATGTAACATGAGGAAAATTGTAAATATTTTTAGGGAGTGATTGAGGTCATTAATCACAAACAAGTGAATGATCAATAAAATGTTTAGGGACTCAAACCCATAATTCATTGATGATTTAAGGGGACATAAGTTCAAAAAAAAAAGGTATTAGGACAAAATTTTATTTAAAACTGATTTTCTATTTTTGGTATTTCATTTAATGAACAAGAATAATATGAAATATTCTTACTTGATAAGTTTTAATTTCATATAAACAATCCTAACATTTGGTTGCGCTTTTATGAAATTATAATTTAATCCTTTAATCCATGAAATTAATTACTAAATAATGATTTTTTATTCCCAAATAACTAAATGAAACGTTTAAAAGATCATAAGGCCTAAAAAATAGTGAAAAGTATAATAATTCATCTTTAACATTCATCCAAAACATATATGGATAATAGACTAATCTATAATAATCAAATGTGATACTACTAGTTCATCAGTAATATTTATTTTTCAAATTGTTTAACTAAAAAAATTTAAAATTATCCAGGACATTACACATGTTAGTGGTTGGCGTGAAACCCATATCGTCCTTCAGTCATGGGTTGATGACCCGTGACCTCGCTGAATTTGATTGGTTGTCACCTATGTTATAAGTTGTCCTTTGGTAAAACCAAATTAATATAATTAACAAAAATATATATTATTTAAATCCATGAAATATGGTTAATTAATAAATAACCCTTTAACTATTGTATTCAATAAAACCTCAATACATAAATACCACATCTATTTTATTTTACGTAGGTCCTTCCTTGGTCAAGGGTTTATCGATAATATCATTTTGAGGATTTCTAAATCATGGAACCTTATCTTTAGTCTAAAAATCTTTTGGTTTATTCTAGGTCCTTTATTGTGAATATAATTCATAGTGGTTTGTAATGAAAAAGTGTATTATCGTATGCATATCCCTCAGGAGTGTCAAAACAGGTGCGCAATAATGCCTGTTTTCATGCACCAGGTTACCTCGAGTCAGGCTCGAAATATCTTGTCAGAGTTATTACTCTTAGGTACATCAATGCCAGAACCACATACCCTTGTAATATACAAACATTAATTTATAGTGATAAATACTCACATAATCGATACATTACCAAAATTCTAGGGTGTTCTTCTAAACTTATGCTCAATTTCTACCTTAGGGTTTTGTTCCCTATCTTATGTTTTTATAAATCTAGTTCCCATGGTTTCTACTAAACATCCTATGATACCACCTATACTGACCCGAACCTGAAAATACTTGAGCTGGTGTCTGCTATTAATTATATTAGCATGATTACAAGGAATGAATCCTAAAAATACCAATTAGTTTAATAGTCTAGGTAAACTAGATACAGAACTATATCTTTTATTACTAAGGAATACACCAGTTACAACATAATTTTTTTCTTCTTTCTAAATAAAAAATTTCAAGGATAAATCTAATCCATCTAGAAAATCCCTACATATATTTTATTTTACACTTATTGTATTAGAGGGAAAGAAACATAATAAGGGTGATCTAAAATTCAAAATAAGGGAAAAATATATCGGAATAAATAATGAATCAGTGAGAGTAATAATTATAAGATGATATATAACTGAACTCATATAGGGTATCCAAAAACCTTTGATAAAGGTCCCTTGATTTATACATTCATGAAAGTCTATCTCACCCACACTAGTCTAAACCCTCCATAGGAATATCAGAATCTATCTTGCTATCCCCCCAATCCCTCGAACTTCAAGGTAGTCGGCACCTATGTATTCCTATCCACAGAAGTCCTTGAACATTAAGGTCATTTTCAACTCTATCTTCATATCCCTAGAAGCCCTCGATTGTACACAACAAAAATTAGAGTCACACAAAGCAATACGAACAAGATGTTCATTATGCACAAAGAATGAAAGTCTCTCTCTAGAAATCACTTCAATAGCATACAATCTCTAGAGTGATGGAACTATTTCTTAGTTGTTGTAAGCTCGTTCAAATGGGATCCTATTTATAGGAATTTATCTAATGGTTGGATCCCTCCTTCAACAATAATATTTTTCTTTGAATCTCAGAGGGACTTATACACATGTCACTAAAACAATGGTTAGTTTGAAATAGATTGTACGAAATCATTTCATAACTATAACATGTATAAGAAAAATACGGTTTCTTAACCAAATATAATTTTTCAGAGTCTAAGGAAAAATAATTTCCGGAGTCTAAAAAAGTGAACACATGGAGACTATGTTACATAGATATTTAGATTCTGTTTTTCAAGAAATTCAGAATCAGAATTCTACAGACTTCGGAGTCTGAATTCTAATGAATTCAGTATATGAATTCTAAGGAAGTCAGAGGCTAAATTCTGGGGATTTTAGAAACTAAATTCTAAGGAATTAAAAATCTGAATTCTGAAGAATTTAAAGTTTGAATTTCATAGAATTCAGAATCTAAATTTTAGAGAATTTGGAGTCTAAATTTCAAAGAATTTAGAGTCTGAATTTCAGAGAATTTAGAGTCTGAATTTCAGAGAATTCAGAGTATGAATTTCAAAGAATTCAGAGTCTAAATTTTATTGAATTCGGAGTCTGAATTTTAGAGAATTCAGAACCTGAATTTCAGAGAATTCAGAACCTGAATTCAGAACCTGAAAACAGAATACTCTATATCTAAGTATTTATAGGATTCTAAGGTTTTAGATGTGAAACCGATTTCTATTATTAGGAATAAAAAGTGTTAGATTTAGAGAAACTATAAAATTATCAGTGAAAAAATAGATAAAGAAAAATTTCCTTGGTGAAGGAAAATTTTCCTATTTAATAAAATTCTTAGAGAATATATAATTTTCCTTAAGATAGAGTGTTTTTAATTTTCAAAACTTAGAGGAATGTAAAATTCATAAGGAAACCTTATTGAATCAATATGAAGTGCATAAATAATATGATATGTTATTAAATGGAAACACATTCCATTCCAATAACTAGGTAAGGAAAAAATAAATATTAAAATTTGAGAAAATAATGCACATGCCATTGAATAAATTAAATGATAATGAAATGAATCCATATATTTTATCATGTATAAATCCCATTAATAATAAATAATTCATAAAAATCCTAGAAATGATTAATTATTAGATGTCATGTCTCCAGAACATGAAAACATATACTATCAAGATCCGTCCTCTGAACATTTTAAAAGTTCATATAGAAACCCATTTATTTATCGCAACTAATTTTTCTCATGAGAACCTATTGATGTATCGAGGAGATATATAAATTTTGGGCTCCAACTGTCATTGGATGTCTAATTTTTTTTTCATTTCAAGTAATTGATTTAATTATTAAACAATATGCCTTATAAAAAATATGTATTTAATAAATAATACATATTTATTAATATTTCCCCAAATAATCAAACAACTATGAAATTATACACTATGTGTAAAGAGTTATATAGTTTAGGCAATATTAATATGCATGATAAATGAAATAGATAATTAGGGTAAATTAAATGTTCAATGATTATAAGAGATTGAATATTTAAACAAGACTAAAAAATTAATCAAAGAAGTGAATGTGAATATTATCCTTGGACAAATAAATCAATAATAATATAGAGTAATAAATAGTATGGTATCAATAGAACATTCCCCAAGGTGAGAAAAAATAAGGGTTGTTTTTGTTGATGAAAAGAAATACTATAAAACAATATTTTAAAAACTTTCTTGAGGAAAATATCCTTTTATTATGAAAACCCATTTGAAAAACCTTTTCCTTGAAAATAAAATTTTAAAATATTATTTTTCAAAAGTAACCTTTTAAACATGAAATGGAGGCTCCAAATAAATTACTATGGGTAAATCTATACAAACCGTATGGGGTAAAAAGAATATTCCTTTTGCATAGTTAAACATTAGAAAAATGATTTGTTTGGAAGGATACAAGATGATTCCTTTAAAAAAATTGGTAAATTTCAAAATGGTAATAATTTATCCTCAAAATAATTTTATATTTTTTTAATGAAACATGGTTTTAAGAAGAGAACAGGTTCTCTGACAAAAGAGAGAATGATGTCCAGTTTTCATGAAAACATTTTATAAAACGTTTTGTGTCCAAAAAGTGTGTAAAATGATATAAATAATTGAAAACTATCATGAATTAACAAAAGAGATAAAATGGAAGGTTTTATTGAACATGTTCATATAATTTCTTTGAATAGAAATACCATTGAAATATTATTAAATTTATTGTTGAGTAAAATAATCATTAAACACCCCAAAGTGTACTATACAACTTTGAAAAATTTTAAATCATTAAAATAATTAAGGAATACTATTAAATGAAAGTTTAATATACCATGAAGATAAAAGGATTAATGGTATCATACAATAAATGGGTCAGTAGATACACCACCCAAAAGATATATGTAGTGACCATGACATTTATCTCATGGATTTAAAAAAGTGAGATGAAAATCCCTTACCCAACATTTCCTTTCAAGTGAAAATACTTTAACTTTTGTTATAAGGGGTTCTAAATATGTCAATAACTTATACCATAACCATACACATGTTTATAATGATAGATATGAAATTTTTTATAATATTTTATTACCCATTTGTTAGCAACTTTTATTAATTTCTCTATTTCATTAGTCAATTTCCTAGTTTTCCTGAGTATGTTTTAAATATTTGTTGTTATAATTAATTATATCATTACTTCATTATATCCAGAACATAAATCATGAATTAATTATCTAATGTAATCATTATATAGTATTTATAGTAGTCCATTATATTTGGAGATTATAAATGAAGTGCACCATTCATGGAGACGATAGGCTATGCGTATTCATGAACACAAATTTTATTTCATTATTGTATTAAAATAATGAAAAATAAATTATAAATTTGTAAATTATCATTTTACTATAATATCTATGTTAAATATGCATCATAGGTTTAAAAACTCTTTCCTTTATATGTTCAATGTAATGCAAAACAAGTCATATCGATTTGAGGGGGAAGTAGTCCACACTTCCTCAAACAAAATTATCATGTTTACACAAGATGGAAAGCATAAAGGTATATTAAAAATATAAATTAAGGAAGTATATTAACATTATAAAAATCATATATAGTAAATATTAATATATTTTACATCATAATGGCCAAGTTGGCTCCTGGTTTCTGTTCCTTCAAAGATGCGCTCTATAAGGCCCCGACCTTAAACCTTACTTAATCATGAATTAAATGAATAATTCACATATATGATCTTTTCAGGTTTAGAGTTTTAGAGAATTAGGCCATAACTATTACATATCAAAAGATTACATAGTAGACACTTCTACTAAGTTTCCATAAAATAAATAAAAAAATATCTTAAAAAGAAACATGTCTAGTTCCATGTTTTAGATAGCTTGTCTTTCCTCGAACCCATATTGACCCTATTCATCTTTAAGTCCTATGGAAAACATTTCAAAAACTTGGGATGAGAATAAAAATCCCAGTAAAGGATACACAAAGAAGGAAAACTGTTAGTTTTTTCAAAACAATATGTAAACCATGAATACTTTACCAAAGTAATACTTTTCACCTTTATGAAGTAGTAAAAACTATTCATGGAATAAAATACCATTACTTACCCTTTTATAACCAAAAGATTAACATAAAACCCATATAAAGAACACATAACATATAAGGGTAACTTGGGACATAAACATACTTAAATGGAATAACCATACGGTCGACTTCCACACATATCACTTAATGGAATAGCCATATGGCCGACTTCCATACCCAATACATTGGAGATTATAACGTAACAACCCGTCCTAGTATTCACGGCACCACCCGTCATATGGTTTATCACGTAACCACCCATAAAATGTCTATGTACCATCATTAAACATAAAATATTGAAAATATAAACATTTCAATAACAACATTTCATTTGCAATCACAATAAGTAATTCCAAGATATTGAATTAATAAATCCATTTTCAAAAACCATTTAAAAGTTATTTTTGAATCAAAGTGTCCCATACCACTTTAGAGCTTTTAATGGAATTATAATTTTAAAACATTAATGTCCAAATAAATATATACTAAAAACCATTTTGAAAACATGTTCATTAAAGATAAAGATTTAGAATAATGAATCTTTAAAACATTTAAAACGATATTTTTGTTAAAGAGTTTTTAACAAAATGAGAGACTCTTGAATACAAATAAGTGTGGAATAATATTTAATACGAGAATTATAATATAATGAGAATAAATGTATTCATGATATAATATGTCAAAGGATAGTACACACACCATATAAGAGTGAATTGATTCATAACAACAATGAAGTCTCAATGGAAATGTAAATTGAGATGAAATCCATTATAAAGATGGTATCCTTAAATTAATGATAAATCTATCACATAATTATGTGATAGAAATATAAATACACCAAATATAAGTGGATATTAAGTGTGAAACAATCAGAGGTCATTCACACATAATCTTGTAAAAAAAACCAATGACATCAATATTTAACTCAATGAAAAGAGATTGAGTTATGATTTCCCATACAAGTTCGTAAGAATTTACCAATGAGATGATTATGTGTAGAAATAGTATATCTACACAAAGGTTTTTGGAAATTACAACATAGAGATTCCACACATAATCTTGGCATAATAAAATCAAGAAGTAGAGGTTTAACCCAAAGAATTAAAAGTGGGTTAAGAAGTTCCCTTACAGAAATCTGACAGCCTAACGACGTCACTTTAAAATTCAGAAAATGAGTTGATGAGAGAGAAAATGGTATATCATTACTTGGAAATAAATTTTACATAAATAAGGATATATAAGAATATATCCCAACATAATAGTATGTGAATTAAAAGACATAAAAAAAGAAGTCTTTTAAAAAGAGGAGGGTGAACGGTCCCCTTACCGAGTTGGGTAACTTTCGAAACGTACACCCCATGGAAGAAGGGTCATACAATGAAGATGTAAATACCCATAAATGAAATTATATTACAAAAAGAGTATAATAATGGGCATTACATACACCAATCAATGGAAATAGTGGCAAACGTAGCATAAATGTCACAGGAATAAAAGTGAGATGAAAAATCCCTTACAAAAACTCGGCAGCCTAACGGTGCCACTTAAAACTTCCAAAAATGGATTTATGAGATCAAATAGGGTCTCTCATAATATTAACATAAAATGTATAGTATGAGGAATATAAAATATCATCTCCGAACATAAGAAAGATGAGATTAAAAGAAATGACATAAAAGAGAGTACTTAAAAAGAAAGAGAGAGGTTGGATCCCTTACCTCGTGTCCGACATGACTCGATCGTTATTTAATCTCCTGAATAATAAAATTTGGTCAATTTGTAATTTCTTAATGACCTCCTTTAAGGATTATTATTCAGTTCATATCACATATTATAATGTTATAATAATTGGTTAATAAAGTGAGTTCATATCAGACGTTTTTGTCGATGTTCGGTACATGAGTAAAAATTGAACTTGTTGGAAAAGGATTTTCCATTTAGTTATAGGTAAATCATATCCAGAATATTATTGATGTTTTAAATATTATATATATCCAGTATATATTCATTTTATACTATTCCACAGCATTTGAAAAAAAAATTAAAAGCACCGTTCATGGAGACAGTAGGCTGTACGTATGCATGAACGCTACTTTCATTTTGTGTCATATTAATGGAATTAAAACAAAATGAGAGATATATATATTATAATTCCAGAATGATATCTATAATTTAGATGTAATATATTACATATATATCCATTATATATATGTACTTATAATAGTACATAACATTTGGAGATAAGAAATGAAATATACCGTTCATGGAGCTGGTAAGCCGTACGTACGCATGAACGCTACTTTCATTTCTTTTTTTTTTGTATTCAATGGAATGAAATAATAATGATATAAAGTTATATTATAATTCAAGTAGTATATCATATGTAATACCATTAATTCCATTATTTATACTTCCCACATATGGCATTAACGAATCAAATCACTTTGAGGGGGCGGTAGTCCGCACTTCCTAAAATGATGATATTGCGTTTACCCATAATGGAAACCATAAAGGTATGACATAAATGAAAAATACAGAAGCTTAAGGAAAACATAATATATTATATATCATATATAAATATAGTTACATCTTAATGGAAACCTTTAAAGGTGTTAAAAGAATATTGAACAATCATCGTTTCGTGAGGCAGTAATTCTCCATCCACAGAAACAGTATGTTCTTTAACCATTAAACGAAGGTGTGTGAAAGTGTATCTAGAACCCTTATTATAAAAACATCCTAGTATATTTTAGATACTAGTGTTGTTACAAAAAAAAGTAATAAAAAGAGTTTAGGGGTTTGGAGAAGCAAAATAAGACACAAGAACACAAGGGAAGACATTACCTTTATATCGGGTAACTCTCTTTGATTTGAGCTCAAAGGCTTCCTTGGAAAGGATTCTGCCCAAAGTGAGGCTTCAATGATGAAGAGAGGGATGCGGAGAGATGAAATGGGCAGGGTTTGGCCGATACAAAGGCTTGAGATGTGTGTGTAAGGTGGTATAGGTGGGGGCATTTTATAAGAGGAGAGGAGGGGCACTCTTGGAAAATTATAAAATATTACTTTATTATAAAATGTATTTCGGATTTAAAAGGTCTAAAAAGGATATATTTTGAGGATAAGGTGATAAGGTTTCTAAATCCACCCATCCAATATGTTTGTGACAAGTGTAAGACTTATATTTTACCCTATCTTCTCATTTTAAATAAATCGTTCATTTATGAGGTAATCACTGCATCATCACAGTGTCATAAATAAATTAATTTATTTAATGTCTAAAAATTATAAAAAAACATCATGATATAGGAAATCTTTTTATATTTATAATGAATATTTATAGTAAAAAATATGACTTGTATAACCCCATTTAATTTTTTTTAGTAAAACAACTCATGTTTGTGACATTTTTATTTTAACTTTAAATAAAAAGTTATTTATTTTATTTTCCTACCAAAGTGGATCCATGGGGTCCCAAAGTTGACCCATGGATTTTATTTGTCTTCCATGACACATCCAATGAGGGTAGGACATGTGTCTAGGTCATTTCATATTATTAAAACATTATTTTTACCTTAAATTACACTAATTACCTTTAATCACGATTAATAAAACTTAAAAGTCACTATTGACAAAAAATTATATTAATCTCATTAAACCACATTTTACTTATTAATGACAACCATGTGTGTCGGATTTTTGAATATCAAATCACCGTAGTGGAAATGTTTCATTTAAACGAAAAATCAGTTTCTTTAACTACCACTTAGTGGTTTCACTATTCATCTAAAATTGAAGTTTTTCAGAAAAATACCAAAAATTCCCCCTAAGCTATATTTGATAGTTCAAATTCAAAAATGATTTCTATTTTAAAAAATTCAAAACATATACGTTAAATTAATTAATTTAATAATTAAATCCCTCTGTCAGAGCAAATTGCATGTTTTTATGAAATAATAAGTATCAAAAGATTGACACTAGTTTAAGTCCAATTTCAAGATGAAATTAATTCCAATGACCACTATTGGATTAAATGGTAAAAATATATTCTAATTTCACTTTAAAACCAATTTAAAAGGTAATCTTATCATATAAATAAATTATATTAAAAAGTGGGTTTGAATCAAAATACAACATTTTTCACTATTCATTAAAAATGAACTTTATCCGAAAAATACCAAAAATTTACACAAAGTAAATTTTGATGTCCCGATTCTAAAGAATAATTTTATTTTTTAAAATATAACTCATAGAATTTTCAAAAAGTGGATTTAAAAGAGGTTTTTCATCAAAAGGCGATTAATCGACCTTTTAAAGAATATTAGAATGTTTATGCTTAAAATTGGATTCATTCGCATTTTTAATCCTCTAACATTTATTGTAAAAAGTAAAAATATTTGACAAAAATATATAATCATTTTGTAGTTAGTTCTGTTCATTCCCTCCATTACAACGACTAGGCGTTAACTACAATTTAAAATAATATTATTTTATTATTAGAGTGCAACGTAAGATTCCCAAGAAACTCGTTGTTGCGTATTGGGTACGCCATTGAGCATAGCGTCCCCTTTAAAGTTATGTTAATATTTTATTCACAAATTTGGTTAAATGTGAAAATTTCATATTCTTTATTTACCTGGGGTGTTACATCCTTCCCCCCTTTTGGGAATTGCGTCCTCGCAATTTTAAAATTCGTCTTGGAAACTTCATTGAAAATCCCAAATCGGAACAAGAGTCAGTAAAACAATCACTTTAAAATAAAGAAAGATAAGTACAAAGGTCACCCGAGTTAACTCATACTAGGATTCCATGTAGGAAAACATGGATATGGAGGAAAAAACAAAAGGTCATGTTCTGAGGGAGAGTGATAGTAAACATGTCTAGGAGAAAGTTAACCATAAGAAAATCAAAAACTTGTGATGGGTTAAATGGTATTCGATTCCCCAGTAGGAAAAGTTAACATACAACATTTTTTTAAGTTACTCTTCATTGAGGAATATATTTTTGAGCTTAACTATATCATAACGAAACATACTTACTTGTCACGTAGACTTTCAAGTTTTACTAGATTCCTTAATCAAACTAATATTTTCTCCAAAAGATGAGTATTTAGGAAGACTTGTTCGCATTAAGAGTACTATAATCAACTTCTTGAGAATCACCTAATCCACAAAAGAGAACTATATATTTCCCATGTCTTTAGAGAAAATCCAAAACCAAAAAATTGTTAGAACAAGATCCACAAATGAATAATCCTTTATAAAAAAAATATATTCTTAATCTCCAAAATTTGTCCAACAAACCCAATGTTCAATGAAGACCATTAGATAAACAATTTGTCCATAAAATTATTCAAAGTAAACCAAACTAAGATTGAAACCCAAATATTTGAAGGATTTAATGACATTGTCTTACAAGGTACAAATTAACATTTATCTCCAAAAAACATCAGTTGCTCTTAAAGTCTCATATTGAAAAGTAATTAACCTAATCACACATCCTCTATGATAGGTTAATAATTTCCATAGATAACCCAAAATAAACTTACTCTTGATTCCTAAAATCATATAACTAAAAATAATTAGTAAAACTAACCAGGGACTTCATGTTGTACAGTGGTAGGAGATAAATACCAGTCACACTTTGGTTGTGGGTTCGATTCCCACAGCTTTGTCCGACGCGACGGGTTGTCACATGGTCTGCATGTTGTCCTTTTTTCCAAAACTGCATAATTCTTAAAACATTCCCCAAAATGAGATAAAATCTTCAAAAATAATCATAACATATTTTAACCTCAAGTTTATCTCATGCCTTTCATTTTCTATCATAACATATAATAACCCATAATTACCTCAAAAGTAAGGATCATATAAAACCTAATTGTTACCTTTATAATTATTACCCGAACTTACACAACGATTGGTCATCTTGTACATGATGCATTACAGAACATACCAAGGTACAAGTGGTTGATCATGACTCCTTGATAGTTGGTTTAGAACAACCATGAGTTTCCTCATTGAATCCCCCATTTCATCCAGTCTCTTAATCAGAGAACCACCACAGTTTCCTTCAAACCTATTGTCACTTTGGTGCCTGCTAGATCCATCCATTCACTAAAAACAGAAATGTCAGTGTGAGTATCTCAACAAAACCATCATGTACTAATGAGGAAGATAAAAACTAAGATATACTTACTGATTCACTTTAACAAAACTAGGACTCTTTCTAAAATCCTATCCATTATGGTAATTTCACTCATGCTTAGAGAATAACCTAACCTCTAAAGTTATCTAAACCGACCTCTGATACCAACTATAAGGCCCCGACCTTAAACCTTACTTAATCATGAATTAAATGAATAATTAACATAGAGGATCTTTTCAGGTTTAGAGTTTTAGAGAATTAGGCCATAACTATTATATCTCAAAAGATTAAATACTAGACACTTCTACTAAGTTTCCATAAAATAAATAAAAAAATATCTTAAAAAGAAACATGTCTAGTTCCATGTTTTAGATAGCATGTATTTACTTGAACCCATCCTTGACCCTATTCATCTTTAAGTCCTGTGGAAAACATTTCAAAAACTTGGGATGAGCACAAAAACCCCAGTAAAGGATACATAAAGAAGGAAAACTATTAGTTTTTTCAAAACAACAGGTAAACCATGAATACTTTACCAAAGTAATACTTTTCACCTTTATGAAGTAGTAAAAACTATTCATGGAATAAAAGACCATTACTTACTGTTTTGTAACCAAAAGATTACCATAAAAACCATATAAAGAACAAATAACATATAAAGGTAACTTGGGACATAAACATACTTAAATGGAATAACCATACAGTCGACTTCCACACATATCACTTAATGGAATAGCCATATGGCCGACTTCCATACCCAATGCATTAGAGGTTATAACGTAACCACCCATCCTGGTTTTCACGGCACCACCTGTCATATGGTTTATCACATAACCACCCGTAAAATGTCCAAGTACCATCATTATACATAAAATATTGAAAATATAAACATTTCAATAACGACATTTCATTTGAAATAACAATAAGTAATTCCAAGATATTGAATTAATCAATCCATTTTCAAAAACTATTTAAAAGAGATTTTTGAATCAAAGTGTCCCATACCACTTTGAATCTTTTAATGGAATTATAATTTTAAAACATTAATGTCCATATAAATAAATACTGAAAACCATTTTGAAAACATGGACATTAAAGATAAAGATTTAGAATAATGAATCTTTAAAACATTTAAAATGATATTTTTGTTAAAGAGTTTTTAACAAAATGAGAGACTCTTGAATAAAAATAATTGTAGAATAAAATTTAATCCAAGCATTATAATATCATGTGAATAAAGGTATTCATGATATAATATGTCAAAGGATAGTACACACACCATATAAGAGTGAATTGATGCATAACAACAATGAAGTCTCAATGGAAATGTAAATTGAGATGAAATCCATTATAAAGATGGTATCATTAAATTAAGGATAAATCTATCTCATAATTATGTGTGAGAAATATAAATACACCCAATATAAGTGGATATTAAGTGTGAAACAATCAGAGGTCATTCACACATAATCTTGGAAAAACAAAACCAATGACATAGATATTTAACTCAATGAAAAGAGATTGAGTTATGATTTCCCATACAAGTTCATAAGAATTTATCAATGAGATGATTATGTGTAGAAATAGTATATCTACACAATGGTTTGTGGAAATTACAACATATATATTCCACACATAATCTTGTCATAATAAAATCAAGAAGTAGAGGTTTAACCCAAATAATTGAAAGTGGGTTAAGAAGTTCCCTTACAGAAATCCGACAGCCTAACAACGTCACTTTAAAATTCAGAAAATGAGTTGATGAGAGAGAAAATGGTATCTCATCACTTGGAAATAAAATTTACATAAATAAGGATATAGAAGAACATATCCCAACATAATAGTATGTGAATTAAAATATATAACAAAAGAAGTCTTTTAAAAAGAGGAGGGTGAAAGGTCCCCTTATAGAGTTGGGTAACTTTCGAAACGTACACCCCATGGAAGAAGGGTCATACAATGAATATGTAAATACCCATAAATGAAATTATATTACACAAATAGTATAATAATGGGCAGTACATACACCACTCAATGGAAATAGTGGCAAACGTAGCATAAATGTCACGTGAATAAAAGTGAGATGAAAAATCCCTTACGAAAACTCGGCAGCCTAACGGTGCCACTTAAAACTTAAAAAAATGGATTTATGAGATCAAATAGGGTATCTCATAATATTAACATAAAAATTACAGTATGAGGAATATAAAATATCATCTCCCAACATAAGAAATATGAGCTTAAAAGAAATGACATAAAAGAGAGTACGTAAAAAGAAAGAGAGAGGTTGGATCCCTTACCTCGTGTCCGAAATGACTCGATCGTTCTTTAATCTCCTAAATAATAAAATTTGGTCAATTTATAATTTCTTAAGTACCTCCTTTAAGGATTATTATTCAGTTCATATCACATATTATAATGTTATAATAATTGGTTAATAAAGTGAGTTCATATCAGACGTTTTTGTCGATGTTCGGTACATGAGTAAAAATTAAACTTGTTGGAGAATAATTTTCCATGTAGTTATAGGTACATAATATCCATAATAGTATTGATGTTTTAAATATCATATATATCCAGTATATATTCATTTTATACTATTCCATATCATTTGGAAAAAAAATTAAAAGCACCGTTCATGGAGACGGTAGGCCGTACGTACGCATGAATGCTACTTTCATATTGTGTCATATTAATGGAATTAAAAAAAATGAGAGATATATATATTATAATTCCAGAATGATATCTATCATTTAGATGTAATATATTACATATATATCCATTATATATATGTACTTATAATAGTACATAACATTTGTAGACAAGAAATGAAATGTACCGTTCATGGAGATGGTAAGCAGTACGTACGCATGAACGCTACTTTCATTTATTTTTTTTGTATTCAATGGAATGAAATAATAATGATATAAAGTTATATTATAATTCAAGTAGGATATAATATGTAATACAATTAATTCCATTCTTTATACATCCCACATATGGCATTAACGAATCAAATCACTTTGAGGGGGCGGTAGTCCGCACTTCCTAAAATGAAGATATCATGTTTACCCATAATGAAAACCATAAAGGTATGCCATAAATGAAAAATAAAGAAGCTTAAGGAAAAAATAAACATATTATATATCATATATAAATATAGTGACTTCTTAATGGACACCTTTTAAGGTGTTAATGGAATATTGAACAATCATCGTTTCGTGAGGCAGTAATTCACCATCCATAGAAACAATATGTTCTTTAACCAGTAGATGAAGGTGTGTGAAAGTGTAGCTCTAATCCTTCTTATAACAACATCCTAGTATATTTAATATACGTTTTTTGTTACAAAAAAAATTAATAAAAAGATTTTAGGGGTTTGGAGAATCAGAATAAGACAAAAGAACACAAGGGAAGACATTACCTTTAAATCAGGTAACTCTCTTTGATTTGAGATCAAAGGCTTCCTTGGAAAAGATTATGCCCAAAGTGAGGCTTCAATGATGAAGATAGGGATGTGTAGAGATGAAATGGGCAGGGTTTGGACGATGAAAAGGCTTGAGAGGTGTGTGTATGGTGGTAGAGGTGGGGGCCTTTTATAAGAGGAGAGGAGGGGCACTCTTGGAAAGTTATAAAATATTACTTTATTATAAAATGTTTTTCGGATTTAAAAGGTCCCAAAAGGATATATTTCGAGGATAAGGTGATAAGGTTTGGAAATAAACCCATAAAATAGGTTTTTGACAAGTGTAAGACTTATATTTTACCTTTTCTTCTCATTTTATTTAAATCTTTCATTTATGAGGTAATCACTGCATCATTACGGTGTCATAAATAAATTAATTAATTTATTGTCTAAAAATTATAAAAAAAATATCATGATGTAGGAAATATTTTTATATTTCTAATGAATATTTATAGTAAAAAATATGACTTGTATATCCCCATTTAAAAATTGTTTTAGTAAAACAACTCATGTTTGTGACATTTTTATTTTAACTTTAAATAAAAAGTTAATTATGTCATTTTCCTACCAAAGTGGCTCCATGGGGTCCCCAAGTTGACCCATGGATTTTATTGGTCGGACATGACACATAAAATGAGGGTAGGACATGTGTCTAAGTCATTTCATATTATTAAAACATTATTTTTACCTTAAATTACACTAATTACCTTTAATTGCGATTAATAAAACTTAAAAGTTACTATTCAACAAAAAAATTTTAATCTCATTGAACCACATTTTACTTCTTAATGACAACCATGTATGTCGGATTTTTTAAAATCAAATCACAGAAGTGGAAAAGTTTCATTTAAATGAAAAATCAGTTTCTTTAACTACCACTTAGTGGTTTCACTATTCATCTAAAATTGAAGTTTTTTAGAAAAATACCAAAAATTCCCCCTAAGATATATTTGATATTCCGAATTCAAAAATGATGTCTATTTTACAAAATTCAAAACATATAAGTTACATTAATTAATTTGATAATTAATTCCCGCTGTTAGAGAAAATAACGTGTTTTTATGAAACAATAAGTATCAAAATATTGACACTAGTTTAAGTCCAATTTCAAGATGAAATTAATTTCAACGACCACTATTGGATTAAATGGTAAAAATAGATTCTAATTTCACTTTAAAACCAATTAAAAAGATAATATAATCATATAAATAAATTATATTAAAAAGAGGTTTTGAATTAAAATACAACATTTTTCACTATTCATTAAAAAATGAACTTTATCGGAAAAATACCCAAAATTTACACAAAGTAAATTTTGATGTCCCGATTCTAAAGAAGAATTATATTTTTTCAAATATAACTAATAAAATTTTCAAAAAGTGGATTTAAAAGAGGTTCGTCATCAAAAGGCGGTTAATCGACCTTTTAAAGAATATTAGAATGTTTACGCTTAAAATCAGATTCATTCGCATTTTTAATACTCTAACATTTATTGTAAAAAGTAAAAATATTTGACAAACATATATAATAATTTTGTAGTTAGTTCTGTTCATTCCCACCATTACAATGGCTAGGCGTTAACTACAATTTAAAATAATATTATTTTATTATTAGAGTGCAACGTAAGATTCCCAAGAAACTCATTGATGCGTATTGGGTACGCCATCGAGAATAGCGTCCCCTTTAAAGTTATATTAATATTTTATTCAGAAATTTGTTTAAATGTGAAAATTTCATATTCTTTATTTACCTGGGGTGTTACACGCTCTCTACGCGGGTATCCCCCCTTGTTAAGCCATCCCTTCCCTTCATTCCAGCTATTCGACTCACCCCACGTCGCACGAATAGAGTAAAGGGGTGCCCTATGGTGGATCTTTCAGATGAGGAGATCCTTGAAGTGTCAGCCTTCCATGATTTCTCCTTGGTTTCCATATTTGGAAAAGAAAAGCCCTCATTTTCTCTTTCTAGATCATTTGTGCATTCCTGAAATATCAGTCAACCTGCAGCTGTTTTGGATCTCTCACGGTCCATCTTCTATATCCATATTTTTAAAAGAGAGGATTTTTTTGTTTCCTAGTCTAGGGAGGATAGAAGGTGTGGTTCTTGGTGGTTCTCCCTTTCTCGTTGGTCCTGGGGTATCCACTACACCAAGGAATCTAGAAAGGCGGTGATTTGGATATGCCTCCCGGATCTTCCTCTTCCTTTCCATAATCCTACTATTTTGGAATACTTTGGTTAATGATGTGGGTTCTTTTCATTGCTCAGATGTTGATACCCACTTGCTTCAGGATGCTTTCTGCCCTTGTATTTGTGTGGGACTGGATGTGGTGGAGAAACTCCCTTCTCATTTTCTGATCAGAGCAAGTGAAGGCTTGTCTTTGAGGTAGCGTCTTTGGTTCCAATCCATCCCCCACTTTTGCTTAGTCTGCACCTTACTTGTCTACTTAGTTGAAAGGTGTAGGCGTCGATCGAATCTCATAGAGGATGATCTAGATGGTGGAACCCCTTCCTTGAGCCCTTCTCCCGGAATGGCTCCGTCCTTGTGTTTGGTCGGTGACTATTAGAATTGCTTGGATCTGGGATCGCCTCTTCTCAGTGCCTCTCTGACTTCTGATGATGTGGCCCCCCTTGTGGTGGGTGGTTCAATTTCAAATTTTCCCACCCACGTGCTTGAACCATCCTTGGATGCTTCCTGCTTTTTAGAAGTAGTGGTCCCTCTCTCTTCTTTGGAGTTTTTTGGACCTAAGTTGGATCCTCCTCCGACTATTGAGCCTTTTTCTTTCATTCTCATCTCGATCTTCCCTCGGCCTCTACTTCTGGGGCTACATTTGAGTTCCCCTGCTTCATTATTCTTTAATACCTCCCTGTGCTCTCAACCAGTGGACTCTCAATCGATTCTTGATGGAGTCATCAAAGATTTGTAGTCTTCTAGATCTTCTCAGGAGAGGTTGGTGGTCCTCCCCTTGTTTCTATAAAGGATTCCTCTATACCCTCAGTATCTGGTGAGAAAATCCACCAATAGTTTTTTCTATTTTTAAGGAGCCGATTGATCTCTATGTGGACTTCTCTACCTGAGACCCCTAATCAAAGAACAAATCCAAGATTCATGTCTCTCCATCAGACAGTGGTCGCATCACCAGGGCCATGGAGAGTGCCTCTGGTTCTTCTATGGCAGGTTCCAGGGTAAGTTTAGTGGGACAAAAACCCATCAATTCCGTTCTCTTATGATCCCTGTTATTATATGGAATGATCAAGGATCTGGGGCCCGCATGAAGTTTTCCTTTATGAACTCAGAATGCCACCGACATCATGTTTTTTCGTAGCTATACTGAAAAAAAAATTAGGATAATGTCTTTCACTTCTCCAGAAGTATGGGTTTTACACATTTCACCCACGTAAGTAACCTCAACAAGCACATTTGGATATTTTGGAAAGATGACATCTCTTTAGACATTGTTGAAGCCTCCTCCCAGGCTATGTCTACCAAGATTTCCAAAGGGGTCATCGAGCTCTATTTTTCTTTTGCTTATGCAAGTTGTGAAGCTTATGATAGGTTGAACTTATGGAATCACCTCCAAGGGTTTAAGCCTCGTAATCTTCTCTAGTTTGTTGGAGGTGATTTTAACACACTTTTGGATGTTTTTGAGAAAAGAGGGGGTGTTGAAACTTCTCCTCATGCTCGTAATGACTTCCAAGATTATTTGATAGCCTCTGGTCTTATGGATTTGGGATTCTCTGGATGCAAATTCACATGGTGTAATAATCACAGAGGTAATAGCAGAATTTGGAGTAGGCTCGACCACTGCCTTTTTATTATCCAAGGGCTTGATTCCTTTCTGTAAGCCTATGTCACACACCTTTCCAAGTAGGTGTCCGATCATGATCAGCTTCTTATGATTCTGAGACACAAAGACTATAGGCCTAGGTGATTATTTTACTATATCAATTGGCATCAGCGTGAAGACTTTTTGTAGATGATCCATCTTTCTTGGGATCAACCTATGAGGTAATCTTCTTGGTCTGAGCTTATGAACCGACTCCATCGTTTTAGGAAGGATATTCAGATTTGGCTCTCCTGGTTCAATGATAACGAATATAGCTTGAACTGTATCAAAAGGGACATCCATAAAATAGAGGAAACCCTTATTGGAGCTTGGGACGATAATTGTTTTTCTCGGCTGGTTGAAAATGAAAAAATTCTTGTGGAGTGGCTACTAGCTATCGAAAGATCCTACATGCAAAGTTCTCGAGCCTTATGGCTTAAAGAGGGGGATATAACATCGTATTATTTTTAGGCCTTCCTAAAAGAGAAAAGTGTGAGAAAATGGATTAAACTTAAGCATGATGATGACTCATTCACTTCGGATGTGGAAGTGGTTGGGTAGCTGGTGCTGGATCATTTTGAAAACCTTTTAGCTATGCCGAATTCCCCCAATACTGTTTTCTCTAACAGACTTGCTGAGGAGTTTTCATTCTTGAATCTTATCCCTAAATTGATTAATGATAGTGACAATGATATATTAACAAGGCCACTTGATGAGGCTGAGATAAAAAATATGGTTTTTAGTTTGAATAGAGAAATTGCTTCTGGTCCCGACGGCTTCCCGGGCACCTTCTTCATTGAGTTTTGGACCATTATTAAGTCTCACATTATGGAGGCCATTCTTGACTTCTCCAGAGGTGGCTCCCTTACCTAGGCTGCTTGTGCCTCCAAGGTTATCCTCACTCCCAAAGTAAAGGACCCTTCAACCCTCAATAAATTCAGAATAATATGTTTGTGCAACTTCACATATAAAATTTTAACTACACTTATTAATGGGAGGCTCTGTAATGTTATTCCAAGAATTATTTCGGAAGAGAAACATGGGTTTGTTAAGGGAAGAAATATTCAAGGTCTAATTGGTATTGACCAAGATATGGTTAGTGATTTGAACTAGAAAGTTGTTGGCTCTAATATCATGATTAAGATTGATATTGATAAGGCCTATGATAAATTGGAGTGGAGCTTCATTTTGATGGTTATGAGAGCCCTGGGATTTCAGTATTTGTTCTATGACCTCTACTTTCATTGCTATACTTCTCCAATGATATCTATTTATCTCATGGGTAAGGCCTTTGGCTTCTTTAAATCAGTCTGTGGAGTTAGGCAAGGTGACCCACTTTCTCCTACACTGTTCATCTTAGCTCAAGAAGCTCTTTCAAGAAACATCCATAAAGGTATTGCTGATGAGGATGTCCTCCCCTTTAGAAACATATTTGGAAATGGATTCATCTCCCACATCATCTTTTCTGATGATATGCTCTTTTTAATAAATGGAAGGAAGTGGTCAATTAATGGTTTCTCCAATATCATGTCTTCCTATGGCATGCTGAGTGGTCAAATTATCAACTCCCAAAAAAGAAACCTCTTCTTTTCCAAAAAGATCTCAGATCACCACTCCAATGTTATTAAATTTAATATTTGAATTCAATGGTGTCAAATTTATATGGTTTATCTTGGATCTCTTATTTATAATGGAAGGGTTAAATTTTTTTTGTTTGATGACATCACTAACTGGATCATGGGGAGAATTTTCAATTGGAAGAAGAAATTTCTCTCATTTTGAGGGAGTAACACTCTTATCAACAGTGTCCTCACCTCTATTCCGATGTGTGTCCTATCCATCATCTATGTCCTGAAAGGAACTCAAAGAAGACTGGAAAATGTCATAACTGGTTTCCTTTGGGATGCCAATGAAACCGAACATTGTCATTGGGACTCTTGGCATCAGATGGAAAAACCTATCGAGGATGGGGGTATTGGATTACGAGATGTGGAAGACCACATGTGCTCGATGCAAGAAAAGTTGGATTGGGATATTCTTTAAGGGACTTCCCTCTGGGACCAATTTAATAATAAAAGATATGGAGATTGGAAAAGATGGTGCTCTCAACCTCAATGATTGTCAGGCCTGACACACTACATGCTTAAACACCTGGAGGATCTGGAGGATCACCATCACTGGATCGTTGGTCGTAGTGACATAAAACACTGGATTTCAAACTGGTCAGGTTTGCTGCTTCATTTTCTAGACTGCCCAGTCCCTTCAATTTCCTTCAAAGAGGCCAGTCTTTACCCAACCTTCCTAGATGAAATCTTAAATCAGGATCATAAGCTCATTTATGATAGTATAATGCTTTATGATGACCTGGATAGACGATCCTTCAAGGATCTAGTTATGGAATATTCTATAGTCGGTATTTCAGGAATACGCTTCATTATTCTAGTGACACAGATGCTTGGGCTGCAAAGCTATGGGGTAATGAAGTTCCAGGTAAGCTTAATTTCTTATTCTGGTGTATTAGAAATCATGCTATCCCTACTGATGATAATGTCAAAAAAAGAGGTGTCCCCTTGGTTTGTAGATGTTACTTCTATTCTATACCTCAACAGGAGACAACATATCATATCTTCCATCATAGTGATTGGGCTTTGGGAGTCTAGAATTTTCTATATCTGGGTATGAACATCCATTTTTTCCGGTAAGTCTTTTTAACTCTTCACAGAGATCTGGTTCATGGGTGCTGGTCATTTTGGGTTGGAAACAAAATTTCAGGGCATAATTTTTGCAACTCTTTTCTGGTATCTCTAGGAACCGACAAACAAATCCCATCTTTAGGTCTCCCAGTCACTACAAAACCTTCAAATATGAATCAAAAATTTCTTTTTCAGAATTCGGTGGTCGAATAAAAAATGCGTGAAATTATGCTACTCTTAGGAGATTCTTCCAGGTGTCTCCACGACTTCTTCTACTATCTCTTCTAACCAGCGTTAATGGGTCAAATTGAGGCCACCTCACACTGGTCTGAAACTCAATTTTGATGGATCTTGTGTCGATAGGATCATGAGGGGAGGATTCTGATCAGGGATGACAGAGGTTCCATGCTTTTGGGATTAAATGATTTCTTTGGTTCTAGTAACTCCCTGGGTGATGAGACCGCTGCTATGGCCATGTGTTTTTCTTTGTGAAAGAGTTACAATCTTTCAATATCGAAAGTGGATTCCGATTCAACGGTTCTGGTCAACTTTCTCTAACAGAATGTTGACGTCCCCTAGAATATGGTGTATTCTATCTGGTACTGCATAAATTTTATTAATCACAATGTTTCTGTATTTGTCACTTGGCATGAAGGGAACTTCTTAGCGGACTCACTTGCAAGACAATGTAGGCCTGAAGAATCCTTGACCCTCTTCTATAGCTTGGGGTATCTTCCTAAAAAGTGCAAACCTTTTGTTAAAAATGGCATGTTAGGTTTTCACTATTTTCGCCCCCTGACATTGCTTGGTCTTATTTTGAACTCTTTTCTTTCTTCTCTGAATAAAATTTTACTATTTATGATTGAGATGTGTTAAGAAAAAATGAACAATCGTCGTTTTATGAGGAAGTAGTTCACCATACACAGAAAAAAATATATTCGTCACCCAATAGATGGATGTTTATGCAACTTTAGATAAAAAACTTATCATAAAAACATCATAGAATATCATGGATACTGTTTTTGATAAATAATAATTTAATAAAGAGATTTTAGTGGTTGTATAATGTAAATGAAATAAAAAATATTTATAGAAGATGTTAACTCTTTATCGGGTATATTCTTTTAGTTAAAAACACACTTCCTTGGAAGAATTTATAACTAAAGGGTGGATTAAAGGTTGGTAAGATGGATGTTGGGAATCTATTTGGGTAGATTATTATTGTACCTATGCGTTTTGAGAGGATTCAAGAAGTGGGAGATGTGGTGACCTTTTATAGGGAAGGAAGAGGACTCACTTGGAATTTTTGGATACAAGTTAGGTGTACACTTGTTATTACCTAAAAAAAGTCATAAAAAACCAAAAAAATTAGTAATGTATGGTTAATGGCTTTATTATGTCCATTAAAAGGGTGTTGGCCTTGTTGGTAGGTCATTTGGGCTCCTAAGTTAATGTTTTTGTCCTTTATTAAGCTTAATTCCACCTTAATAACTTTCTTAATTTTAAACATTTTCACTAATCACTTTGGTAAAAATTTAAGATTATCTTATTAGTATAAATATATCATCATGATTATAATGATTTATTTTTTTTCAAATTTCAACTCACAGAAGGATAAATATTATGATTAATTCTAATCTCATAGATGAACGAATTAACTAGTTTAATAGAAAGATGTTTATTATATTGTTAAGTTTTTATATTCAATTTCAAAATGAAATTTATTATGATAAACAATTATATTAATTGATGTATAATTTATATAATTTTACCTTAAAAAAAATTTAATATAAAATTTACCATTAATAATTTTTTACTTGAAAAGGCAATTTTTAATTAAAATGCAATATTTTTCACTATTCATCATTAAATGAAGTTTCTCATAAATATATCAAAAATCCACCCTAAGATAATTTTGAAACTTTGAAATAAAAAATGATGTTTATTTTATCAAATTATGTTTATACATGTTTCTATATTAATATTTAAATAGGTTATCCATTAAAAGGCCATAAAAACACTTTAATAAAAATATAGGTTTTTAGGAAATATATTATTTTTTCTCCTATCCTATGATTATAATATATATTGGATGAATATAAAATATAATTTATTGAATATGTCAAATATATATTACATTAATATTAATCAATAATTTTAATTAATTTGATTTATTAAGGAAAACAACTTTGTGAGTTTAAATATAGTTTTCTATAAAAATATTTTTTTAATATTCAATGGGATCTTATTTTCATTTATAATTACATGGTAACTAATGAATTTATGTAAAACATAAATGTTGATAAGTTAGTTAAAAATATTCATAACTACAAAAATAATAGATAAGTTATATCATACTATATTAAATAATTATATTTTAATAATATATTATTGTTTGGTCAAACTCCAGCTTGCATGTAATGAAATCTGTCACAGAAGGTTTCTATTATGTGTAAAATAAGATATTGAGGAAGGTAGATCTTGAATGTAACATAAGCTATTGAATAAGGTCTCTATTATATGTAACATAAGATATTGATTAAGTTCTCTCTTGCATGTAATGCAAGCTAACTCAGTGTTGTATGCATTTGAATCTATATAATATATTATATTTAAGATATTAAATATATCTTAATGTATCAAGTTATCATATTAATTTTTTAAACTTGGTATTGGGTGTCAAAAAAACTATTTAATATAATTTTTTACTTTATAATTATGGGTTGTTATAGTTATGTTGAAATGATATAACATTTTAATATCTCCATGTTGCTTAATCTAAATTATGTCTCTTCAGAATGGTTGTCTATAGAAGAAACAAGGAATATGAAGTATAAAGGCATACAAAAGATGATATCATTAAAAATACACAAATATGAATGGTGGTAATTTGAATCGAGGATTTTTGAACTGACACAGGATATAAATGGAGTTGTAATCCATGTAATAGAACATTCTGAGCAACCACAAAGGAACATGATGGCAGTAAAATATTTTATTAGGTGAAACCCTCATATTTTTAGTGGATCTTCTAACCCGGTGATATCTAATTGGTGGATGAAATCCCTTTAAAAGATATTTAATGTCATGGGGAGTTTAGATAATCATTTTAGTCTTAATATTTGTCATTTTGAAGGTGAAGTGGACTAGTGGTGGACTAGTGGTGGTCAATGGTAAAGAATGTCAGGGGAAGAGAGGAGATTGATGCCATGGAATGGGATAAATTTTTGAATCTTTTCCTTGAAAAATATTTCCCTAAGGTGGTCCCATATTGGATGAAAAAAAAATTCTTTTAATTGAAAAAATGATGAATATTCAAAGGATGTGTGTGAAGAAAACTTCACTCAATTTTCAAGGTACTCTGAAAATATTTTTTAGGATATTGATAGTGAAATAAACCATTTTTAATCAGGATTAAATCCAAGATAATGAAGGGAATTAGATTCCTATAAAATAAAATGTTATGAAAAACCTGTTCGATGTGATGAATGAATAGAAAGGGATTTTTCATATAATCACAAGTACTTTGAAAAAGCGCATATGAAAAGGTATATATAGGAAGAAATGTGTAAGAATCAATCAATGAAATCTAATGTTAAGAAAACCCAGTTTTCATTTTCTGGGAAGTGTAATAAAAAGCACCATGGGGAATTCCATAAAAAATATGGGATGTGTTTCTATTATGGTAATCTTGGAAATATGGCCTGAGGTTTTAATGGAAAAGATCTTAAGTATAATTATTATAATAAAATTATAAAGTGTTTTAAATTTGGTGATATGGTAAATTATACACATAATTTCCCGTAGGAGGATATGAATGATGGGAAGTACCTAGAATTTAAGTTGAACTATGTAGTGAAATCCTTTTCGAATATTTCATAATAGTTTTGTCCGTCCAATAAAGTACTATAATGTGAATTGATTTTTACTCAGATTTTTCTAATGTCTTTTTTGATATAGGTTCTAAAAATCCCTTTAGTTTTGAATAAATTTCTGGAAAATTTTAAATTTTCTCTCAAGAAATGAAACCATAACTTTGGGTTAAAACACTAGGGGGAATATTAATGAAAAAGGAATTACATGAATATTTTTATTCTTTCTTATAGAAAGAAATTAACTTCAAACATTGTTTTTTTCCCTAGTAGAGTTTGATGTTATTTTGGGTGTGGGTTGAGTATCTTTTTACCATGATTTGATTTATTTATGATCTAAATATGTTTTTATGAAATATTTTTAGTTTTTATTCATGAAAGAAACCACACCATTTACAACATAGTAGGAAGCTGAGAAACTGTTAAAATATGGAAATGAATGTTATATTACACATATTGTTGAAAATATTGGAAATTTTCCGATTAATAATTTACTAATGGAAAATGAATACCTGGATGTTATTCTGCATGAGTTTCCTGGTGTCATACCTAATCAGGAAGTTGAATTTACTATTGACTTAGTTACTAATGCTAAGAAAATTTTAAAAACACATTATCTAATAGATCATGTGGAACTTGTAGAGTTAGAAAATTTGTTTTAGGGGTCAATTAATAAAGGTTTCATTCATTCTAGAACTTCACTAGGAGGTGATTCTATTTTTTAATTAAAAATAAATTTTGTTCCATGAGTATTTTAATTGAATATAGAGATTTTAATAACATTAGAATTAAGAATAATTATCCATTTTCTCAAATCGATGACTTTTCGGATCATCTCTAGAGAACATAGTATTTTTCCACTATTGAATTGAGATTTATGTACCATCAGATGAAGGTGAAAGAGGATGACATCTTGAAAATATAATTTCATACTAGATATAAGAATTATGAGTTAGTTTTTATACCCATTAGTTTGAAAAATTCCCCTATTGTATTTATGGATATTATGAATAATATATTCAATAAATATTTGGATAATTTTTTAGTTGTATTTATTTATGATATTTTGATCTTTTCAAAAAGTTATAAAGATCATGAAAATAATATAATGATTATCCTAAAAAATCTCAATGAAATGGAGTTATACGGGAAATTCAAAAAATGTGATTTTTCATTACAACTAATTTCTTTTCATGGGATTATTGTAAATATTGATAGAATAATATTTGATCCTATTAAAAAAAATGGTTAATGAATAGACAAGATCGATAAATGTTATTGATATTTTTAGTTTTCAAGGATTAGTAGGGTATTATCAACTATTTGTTAAAAACTTTTCTCAATTATCTATCCCTCTAACTAAGTTAACATGAAAGGGGGTAAATATATTTCTATAGATGAATGTGATGTTTGTTTTCATGAATTGAAAGGAATATTAGTGAATTCTCTAGTTTTGGCCATGCCTTCCATAAATGGTGATTTTGTCATCTATAGTGATTATTCTTTGAAGGAACATGGTTATATTGTGATATAGAATGATCAGGTAATTTTATATGATTCAATAAAATTGAAACCTCATAATTTAAATTATTTTAATCATGATTTTGAATTAGTTCCTATTCTTATTTCATTAAAATTTTAGATTCGTCACTTATATGGAAACAAATGTGAAATATATACAGATCAAAAAAGTTTTAAATATATATTTACTCAAAAGGAATTCGACGTGAGGTAGAGATGATGGCTGGAACTATTAAATAATTAGGATTTCATGATTAATTTCCATCAATGAAAAGTGAACAAAGTGGTGGATTATTTGACTCAAAAAAATCATGCATCATTAACCATGTTACATTTATAACTTAATCATTTTTTAAAGATTTTATGATTTCTTTTCCTTGATGTTGTGGGAGTAGAAAAATGATCTTTTTTATTTTAGGTGTTAATGCAATCATCTCTGTCATACAAAATTAAGCATGCTCAGAAGGAAGACTGTGAGTTACAGAAAAATGTATAATTGTTTTAAAATGTATGTTTCCTAAATTTAATGTTGAAAAAGATTGTGTCTTTAGATTTGAAAAGATATTATTAGTTCCTTGGGATTCCCTACTAAAAAAATAATTGTAAAGTGAAGCTCATAGTTCTTAATTTTCAATTCATCCTAGTATCCCTATGATGTATAGAGACCGTGAGGAGTATTACTAGTGAGATTTAATAAGAAGAGATATTTCTGATTTTACCATGAAATGATTGAATTTTTAATAGGTTAAAGCAATGTAACAACTACAAAAGGGGATGATTTATCCTTTTATAGTGACAGAGTGGAAAGGAGAACATATATCCATGGATTTTGTTGTAGCACTACCAAATAATTATCAAGATAACAAAGCAATTTAGTTCATTATTGATAGAATAACTACATATTTACATTTCATTCCTATTTAAGATAGTTTATCTGTAGAAAAAATCTATTGGTTGTATATTAATGACATAGTCAGATTATATGGAGTTACCCTCCATTTAATTTGATCATGAACCCATGTTCACTTCTAAATTTTGGAAAGGCCTTCAGAAGTTGTTAGGAAATGAATTAAATTTCAGCATTTTTTTCATCATAAATCTGATGGAAAGTTAGAGGGAAAAATTCATACATTAGAGGATGTGCTTCGAGCTATCTCAACAGATTACTAGGGAAGCTAGAATCAATTACTATCTTTAGTTGATTTTTCTTATAATAATAGTTTTCATTCTAGTATACATACGACACCTTTTAAGAAATTATATGGAAAATATTTTTGAACTCCAGCATTTGGTGATGAAGTCGGGGAAAGAAAGTTCATGGGACCAGAATTAGAAGTGGAAGTGCATAATAAATATGATCCAATAATATATGAGTTCATCTAAGATAAGGCAGAAAAGTTATATGGATAATTGGAGGAAATAACATTCTTTCGAGGTAGGTGATCAAGTTTTCCTTAAAATACCTCCATGGAAAAGTGTTGTCAATTTTGGTAGGAAAGGAAGGATATGTACACAATACATTGGACCTTTTTAAATCCTGGATAAAGTTGGATCACTTGCCGACCGAGTAGCCTTGCCTCTGTCTTTATCTCGAGTACATGATGTTTTTCATGTTTCAATGTTAAGAAAGTATGTTCTAGAATCATATAATGTTTTGAACCCAAAAGTAGTTCAACTAGAAGAGAAGATTTATTATGAGGGAAATCTAATATAGATTCTTGATCAAAGAGAGAACGTATTGTGGAACATGATAATTTAATAGGTTAATGTTTTTTTGAGAACCCACATGGTTGAATAAACAACTTGGGAATATAAAAATTATATGAGGGGAAGGTATCTCTATTTTTTAATAAGTGAATAAATTGCGAGGGTGAAATTTTTAAAGTGAGGGAGGAGAATGTAAAAACATGGGTTCAAATAGAATAATTTTATTTTGTAATAGAATTATTAAATTAAATATATTAATTTATTATGTCAACTCATTTTAAAATTAAATAATTTTAAACTAATTTCATAAATGGTTATATAAATCTGATTTATTTTAAAATTATATAATTTTTATTTAACAAAAATAATGTCATTTTTTAATTTCACATAATAAAATTAAATTGGTATGAATTTATAAGAGTTTTATGAAACATTTATATTTTTGGTGAATAGTAAAAAATATAGTTTTTTTAGATACAATATTTTTTTGTGACATCGTTAACACATAAAAATTATAAAAATTATGTAATTAATATATTATGATATTATAATATAAATATTGTCCAAAAATAATTATGAAAATGTAATTTATAATTTATTTCATGATAAGTATAAAAATCTTTATCAGTACCAATGTAGTGCCTACACAGAATTGACAAAGTTAAATTTTTTTCCTTATAGATAATAATTTAGTGTTAAAAAGTATTTTATCAAATTTTTTATTATTTTTTATGTATAATTTTTGTTTTTGGATGATATTTTTTAATTTTATAGTTATATAACATAAATCGTATCTAAATACTGATGTAATTCTTTCAAAAGGCAAGAAAATTAAAATTAACAAAATAAAGAAGTTGACTTGAAATTGACATGATTAAATATTTTAAATGAATGAATATAACTAATTATCTTAAACCTTATTAATTTATGTTTAATATTTATATTTAAAATAATTAAATTTAATTCTAATGAAATGCTAACCAGTTCTTGTGGAAGCATAGGAAAAATCAATAAAAATATTTTAATTAAAATTAGATGAATTTTTAAATGAATGAAAAAATGTATAAATATTATTGTTTGATTATATATCAACCATTTTTTAGAAGTTATAAATTAATTACCATTGGGAACAACTTGGATATGATTATAACGCGTTTTAATATTTTAATTAAAATAAAGTCAATTTTTTCACACGATAATTTTTAATTAGTATAATATTTTAATATATGGTTTTCTATGACAGATATTAGAGCATAAATAGTAATTTGAAAGCTAAGAAATTTATTTTCTTCATGTATTTTTTTTAATTTTCATGGAATAAGTAATTCCCTTAATGGTGGGCACAACGATGATTCATTAATTATTTAATTAATGAACAAATCATATAAATGATATTAAAAATATTAAAATAACTATAATTTGAGATTTTTAAGGTGATACTTGAATTATATAGATGAAAATTATATTTCAATAATATAATTAAATATTGGTTTCTAATCTTACACTTTTTTGATGTTTTTAAAGTCATATTAATGATTAGTGTTTAAATTTGAAAAAACTATATTTCATGAATATAATATTCTATTAAAATATTTTTTTTAGAAAAATTAATAAGTAAATGTTGGATAATATTATGTCTAAAATGTAATACCGAAAGCCTTTTTTTCCTTTTTAAGTCTTTACCCACAGATTATAATTATTATATTTTAATATTTTATTTAATTCCTAATTTTCCCTTCACCGGAATTAAAAAAGGGACCATTTCCTTAACTTTATCTCATCACCATAATTAATATTTCATAAATGTACAATTACAAATTCTTTTCACCTCATCCATTTAAAAGTTATAGTGTTTCTTGTCTATCAAAAATACCAATTTCAATTGCCTAAGGAGGTTCTTAAGTAGAAATATTAAAGAGGAAAATTCCATGTTCTTCTCTTTTAAATTCTTTCTCACTTCTACCTTATACTCACCCCCTATTAAAAGATTCATGATAACTTTAACACATTGTATATACTAGTATATTATTGTGTTAAAGGTGTGTCCACCATCAAATCTCTTATTTTCTCCTTTTATTCTTAATAATGAAATCATTATCCATGGATGTCAATACATTGCCTTCTTGGACAATGAGATTTTTTTTATCATTATTGCATTCATGGAAAGTTTAAATTCATATATAATTGTTTAAAATGATATATATATATATATATATATATATATTCACCCTTTTGGGGTATTATTTCTATTGTACAAGAGAATCTATAATGATCTGATCATGAAACCATGAAACAAACATGCCCGAAACATTGGAAATAACAAATATTAATAATAAATAAATGGGAATATGTTATAAATAGATCGTTATAGGTATTATACATTTGAATATAATTCAATAATAATTTAATAACAATCTTTAAAAAATTATACATGAGGATTTACCAATTTTTAAGAAAGTAAAACCCGAGGTAACACTACTGAAAATAAGCCCATTTGGGACGGGATCCCGTCGCAAATGGGCTTTTGCGACGGGGGTCCGTCGCAAATGACCCGTTGCGGTAAATGGCGTCGCAACTAACACTATTTGCGATGGGTCCGTCGCAAAAAATATTATTTGCGACGGTAATATGTCCCGTCGCAAATAATAATCGATATATATTAAAAACTTTAAATAAGGCTTTTGCGACGGGACCGTCGCAAATGTTATTTGCGACGGGTCACAAATACCGTCGCGAAAAAGTTAATTTTAAAAAAAAGAAATAAGGAATTGTGACGAGCCCATCGCAATTGCCTATTACGACGAGCAAATATTCCCATCACAATAGGCAATTTAAATTTTTTTTTAAAAAATATTTAATTACGACGGGATACCGTCACAATTACCTATTGCGACGAGATGATTATCTCGTCGCAAATATGTATAAAAAAATAAAAAAAATTAAATTATTAATAAATTTTTTAATTAATATTATAATAGTAATAATAAAATTATAATTTATTCAAATATTATAACAAAAAATCATTCAAATATTTAAAAAATTATAATTAAATTAAAATATTTCAAAATTTAAATATATATAACAAAATTAATATTATAAAATATGAATAATATTATTAATCATATTAATATGGTAATATAAATAATATAATATTATATAATAATAATAATAATATACCAAATTCATATTATTATAAATAATTAAAAAATTATAATTTTAATTAAATTTTTTAAAACTTTTTATGTATTAAAAATACTGAATATAATATTATTAAAATTATTAGAAAATAAAAATATGAAAATTATCAACATTTGAAAAAAGAAATATAACCAAATAATAAAATACTAAGAGTAATATTATTATTAATAAAATAAAAAAACATTAAAATAAATACCAATAATAAATAATAAAGTATTAAAAATAAATAGAAATTAAATAATACAATATTGACACGAGTATAAAAGAGACAGAAACTATGAATAGAAAAAATGTCATATTTTAAATTTATAAAATTTATAACATCTAAACAATAACTAATCTGAAGGAGGAGGGGGAGGGGAGGGGATCTGCTGGTGGATGAAACTTCATCCCTAAGGCATGAGTGAGTCGGCACATGTACTCCATCTGCTGCTGCTGCTGCTGCTGCCACCGACTCATCTGCTCGTCATACACCTGCTGCTGTCGTCGACGCTCCTCCTCATACTGCTGCTGCTTCCGACGCATCTCCTCCTACTCCTTTTGGATACTCTCTATCAACTCAGTCTGAGATCGCAACCGATCCTCATACTGTGTAGCAGAAGAAGATGCACGAGCTCCTCTCGAGCTGGACGCCGACATCACAACACTGTCATAATAATCTTTGGGAGTCAGTTGAGAGCCGATACCAACTACCCTGCCCTTCTCGAAGGCATACTGGGTCGCCTGCATCCATGCCGCCTCATCAAAATGATGGCCACTGGTCTGATCTGATGCCTCGGCCTGACCCTCAGGCCGAGTCTGTGACGCTGCGGTCTCATATGACTCCTGTAGTTGAAATTTAAAATTAAAATTGTGAATATATTATATGAAGTTAATTTTTAAACTTGAAAACCAACAATACTGACCACGATGTGACGCTAGCGATCACCTCTGAGCTCTCCAGTAGCTGGATCACTGTACAATCTCTGATATACATCGTACTCCGTAATATCGGGGTGCTCGACAGCCTATAAGAATATAAAATAAATTATTAATATTTAAAGTTATATAAAATATTTATAAAAAATGTACGTACCAAATGCTGTCTATGAGTACTGAAAGTACGAATCCCAGCTCGATGAGTCACCCCCTGTCTCCCCTGATTCTGCCTCCCCACTGATGATCTCCTCTGAAAGCCACCACTCAACCAGTGTGCACATAATCCAACCCATACATGGGATGAAATATACTCTGGCCGATGTGCTCTACACGACTCTTCAAAATCTGACACTCCTGCTTTCTTTATGGAAGCTCTTCTTAAATTGTGTAAAAACTAATGAAAGCGATCACTCATGGCCACCTCCCATGCCTCATGGATGGCGTCACACATGGTATCCTCGATCGGATACCATAAACCCTACAACTAATTCAAAATATCAAGTTATAAATAAAATAAATTTCAAAATAAAAATTATTTATTTACGCACGTACCAACCAATGGCCGAACATGGCCTGCTGCACATCAATGGGAATATGCTCCCATGTCGTCCATGGATGAGAAAAATAGTTGCGCAAAATAACGCTGCCCTGTCCGACTGCTATATACGGAAAACTGTAAAAACAATAATCAAACATTTATTATGTAAATAGATTAATGAAATCTTAGTAAAATGCACAGGTTATCACACCTCTGGGTGCGTGGATCGAACCCAAGACGTGGATGTTGCTTAGGGATGGGGTCAGGAATAATCAGTTGTGCAAGACCGCACCCCCTCTACGTACCCCATGAAGCGCCTTCAGGCTGAGGGTCAGGTGCCAACAACTCATTCGCATCGAAAGATAGGTCAGCATCCGCTAACTCACAAAATGTGTCCTCGTCCATCTGAAATAGAAAACGAATGTTGTTAGCAAATAATTGATAATTATTATTATATATACATATATATTAGTTATGATTATATATAACTACCATTGAATTATATCAATGTTCAGCTTCATCATCATCTTCATATCTGTCAATGTCATCTTCATATTCCTCCTCAATATCATCGATATCCATTTGAGTTCCTGTTGCTTCATCTATTACCATTTCAAATTCATTTGTGACGTCATTAACATAATCATCATCATCAATGACTCTTAATTGAGGGGTGGCATCATTGATACTCATGTATCTTTGTAACAAAGATTTATTTTGAGTACTCTCTTGAAAAACTTCAATTCTTTGCACTTCAGTGAAAGCACATTCACTTTTACTAAACTGATTGTCTCATATATTCATTTTTATTATACTCCACCAATCAGTCAGGTCTCTTGACGTAGCACAATAATTTTCATAATAAACTTGATGTGCCTATTGAGCCAGTAAGAATGGTTTATTTACTGTAAGAACACCTTTACATTTAATATCGATGATTCCATGAGGTAGATGAATACACACACCACTCTCAGTATACAACCACCGACATTTGAACATTGTTATGTAATGGTGTCCTAGATAACAGAGTTCAATGATTTCATCAAGTATGCCATAAAAGTCAACTTCATTTTCTCTATGATGAGATCCTCTAAAGCAAACTCCACTGTTCATTGTTTTTTTTTGATTCCCCATATGCATGTGTATGAAATCAAAAACCATTCAACACATATGTATTATAAGATTTCACCATTTTGGATGGTGGGTTACTCAATATACAAAGTCGTTTGTCAATTTTATCAGCATGTTGAGACACCTAAAAATTTGTGAAATAATTATCAATATAGTAAACTCTAAATTGAAGGAGATGTTAATGTATGAAAAATTTATTTTACCAGTATTTGAAACCACTGAGAATTTTTTTTTGTCTGTGTTCTTCGAGAGCAGCTGCTGTAATTTGTGGAATTTGTTTCCTGATATGATTATCATACAATATATAAAAAACAAAGTTATTTATTGTAACATAAATAATAGAATAAGTTATAGAAGCACTTACAGTACAAATGATGTCATCTCTTCACAGTTGATAATAACATATGTATGAGCTCTATGATGTTCATCATCTGAAATCCATCGTTCATGAACTCCACCAAAACCAAGCTCTGAATGGTTAAAAACAGATAATTGATTATCGATTTCATCAATATTCCCCTCGTTCCGTCTCATGTGGTTGTGTTTTGAAGGATACTCAGATTCAAAATAGTGGGTGCAAAAAAAAGATATCTCCTCTTGCAAATAAGCTTCAACAATAGATCCTTCAACAAATGCTTTGTTACGTACTTTTTTTTCAATTTCTACATGCATCTTTCGAATGGGTACATCCATTGAAACTGTGTCGGACCTCCACATTTTTCTTCATATGGAAAATTTAATATCAAATGTTCTATTGAGTCGAAGAAAGACGGCATGAATATTTTTTGTAGTTTACATATAATTACAACAACATCTTCTTCAAGTTTTCATAGAGCATCGTAATCTGTTGTCGCCGCACAAATGTCCCGAAAAATATATGATACGTCTGTTATGGAATCCCATATCACAGAATTCAACAGACCTCTTAATCCAATGGGTAAAAGTATTTCCATTATAACATGACAATCATGACTTTTTAATCTGGTAATATGACCATTATTTACACATCTACCCAAATTGGAAGCAAATCCATATAGAAGTCTCAAATCTGCAATCCATTAACAAAATAATAAGCGGATTTCTTTCTATAATGTATAAGCTGATTTTGGTTTCATTAACCTTTCTGTTCTGACATTCTCAAACAGTTCGAGTTCTGGACGCCTGCAAATTTGAACAAGATCTAATTGTGCATTTACATTATCTTTGCTCTTTTCTGGTGTATCCAAAAAAGTATGAAAAAAATTATCAAAACAATTCTTCTCAATATGCATGACATACAACATGTGGCAGACCAAAAAATCATACCAATATGGAAAATCCCAAAATATGCTACGTTTTATCCAGTTGTGTTCTTTCCCAAAACCAGAAATTTTCTATTGGTTTACTTTGGGTCCAAATGTGATGGGAGGTAATGAATATACAACATATTTTTAACTCCGTACCTGATAGAATTTTTGGAGGTCCATCCATTTCAACTGTGCCTTTTCTAAAATGAGATATGTTTCTGCGAAAAGGATGATCAGCTAGAAGAAATCTGCGATGACAGTCAAAATAGCGAAGTTTTTTTTCCATGGATGAGAATAAATTCCTTGTTCTCTCCCATACAGTAAGGACATGATTTCAGCCCATGTGTACTCCAGCCAGATAACATTCCATAAGCCAGGAAGTCACTGATTGTCCACATCAATGCTTCTCTTAGTATGAAATTCTGTTTCACTGCAACATCATAAGTACTGACACCAGTACTCCACAGTATATTTAATTCATCAATCAATGGTTTCAAATAAACATCAATATTCTTCTTCGGATGTCCTGGGATTAGTAAGGTCAAAAATATATAGGGCTCCTTCATCAACATCCATGGAGGTAAATTGTACAAAGTTAAAAAGACAGGCCAACATGAATACTGACTACCATAAGATCCGAATGGACAGAAACCATCAGTGGAAAGACCCAATCACACATTTCGGGCTTCTAAAGAAAAGGATGGATGTACTCTATCAAAATGTTTCCATGAATCACCATCGGCCAGATTATTCAAGCTTTTATTGGTTGAAATAGTCATTGTGTTCCATGAAATCATTGTCACTGTATTCTTAGACATGAATAAACTCTGAAGTCTAGATGTAAGAGGAAAATATCTCAACTGTTTTACAGGAATCAATCCAGACTTCCCATGTTGAGCTTCTTTATTCCTCGATTTCCCACAAGTGGGACAACTATCCAATGACTCATTTTCCACAGAATATTAAATGCAATCATTTTAACATGCATGAATCTTCTGACAACTAAGTCCTAAATTCCAAACTAGCCTCTTACTCTCATAGTAATTTGCAGGCAAAACATTTCCTTCAGGTAACAGTGTTTTAACCAAAGAAAATATTTGATCAAAACACGTGTTTGACATTCCATTATCTGATTTGATAGCCATAAATTTTGCAACTACTTCTAATTTTCTAATCTTGTAACCAGGATATAACGCATCCTCAGTAGACCTCAACAACTCATAAAATTCAGAGTGTGCCAACTCAGGAGTTGAATCAATATCATCTTGAGTTTCTGTATGTTGAATAGATGGACCTGAAACATTATGTAATAAATTTTGAAACCGGGATGGATCCGGAATCGAGTTAGTATCACCTTCTATAGAACAGCGTTCACCATGTTGATACCAAAAAACATAATCTGGTTGAAAACCAAAACGCAAGATATGTCCCCCAAATTTTTTAAACGTGTTAAATGTTCTCCGTGCACATTTTTTACAAGGACATTTTATTGTGCCTTCTGAAACAAATTCTGGATTTGATGCCTCAAATTCTAAAAAAGTCTCCACACCCTCTATATATACTGGATTTAAACTAGAACCATTTGGATTTCTACGTTTATTTATCCATATACAGTCATCTAATAATGACTGTTGACGACCTTGTTATTCCATATTTTTCTATAAAATATAAAATCATTACTAGTTTTGAATAATTTGTTAGAAAAAACACTCAAGTAAGGATAATTACAGAGTTTACATTAGACACGACTGACACAAACTTTTTATTGGGATAGACCTAAAAATTGACCCTTTAAGAATTGAACATGTTAAGAATAAAGCAAAACCTGTTACAAATATTGATAATTTTAATATTTTATAAATTTTTTATTATTTTAATAATACTAATATTATTATTTCATAAATATTAATTATATAATAATAACATTATTACATTATTAATATTTTTTTATTAATATTAAAATAATATAATTTTCTATATTAAGTTACAATTCTCCTTTCATCTGTGTGTTTAACATTCTATATCCACATATAATATTTGCATTCACTTTCACCTCTCTATTGGTGAGTAGGTTGATAATTCTGAAAAAGAATGCAAATATTACATGTGGAGACAGAAGTTTTCATAAAACCAATACAGAGATGAAAATATAATTGAGAAAGATAATGATCACGCTAGTTTTTTCTAATTAGCTAATTATTACTAATTATTCCTAATTACTGGTAATTATTCCGAGTTATTGGTAATTATTCCGAGTTATTGGTAATTATTACTAATTATTGGTAATTATTCCTAATTATTGGTAATTATTCCTAATTATTGGTAATTATTCCTAATTATGGGTAATTATTTTTAATTATTGCTAATTATTTATAATTATTGCTAAATATTGCAAATTATTGCTAATTATTGCTAATTATTGGTAATTATTGCTAATTATTGGTAATTATTGGTAATTATTGGTAATTATTGGTAGTTATTAGTAATTATTTCTAATTATTGGTAATTATTCCTAATTATTGCTAATTATTCCTATTTATTCTTAATTATTGCTAATTATTGCTAATTATTGCTAATTATTGCTAATTATTGCTAATTATTGCTAATTATTGCTAATTATTGCTAATTATTGCTAATTATTGGTAATAATTGATAAATATTCCTAATTATTGCTAATTATTGGTAAATATTCCTAATTATTGCTAATTAGTGGTAATTATTTCTAATTAGTTGTAATTATTGCTAATTAGTGGTAATTATTACTAATTAGTGGTAATTATTGCAAATTAGTGGTAATTATTGCAAATTATTAGTAATTAGTGGTAATTATTGGCAATTAGTAGTAATTATTGCTAATTAGTGGTAATTATTAGTAATTATTGGTAATGATTGGTAATTATTGGTAATTATTGGTAATTATTGGTAATTATTGGTAATTATTGGCAATTATTGGTAATTATTGGTAATTATTCCAAATTATTCCAAATTATTGGTAATTATTGGTAATTATTGGTAATTATTGGTAATTATTGGTAATTATTCCTAATTATTGGTAATTATTCCTAATTATTGGAAATTATTCCTAATTATTGGTAATTATTCCTAATTATTGGTAATTATTCCTAATTATTGGTAATTATTCCTAATTATTGGTAATTATTCCTAATTATTGGTAATTATTCCTAATTATTGGTTATTATTCCTAATTATTGGTAATTATTCCTAATTATTGGTAATTATTCCTAATTATTGGCAATTATTGGCAATTATTAGTAATTATTAGTAATTATTGGTAATTATTGGCAATTATTGGTAATTATTGGCAATTATTGGCAATTATTAGAAATTAATGGCAATTAATGGCAATTATTGGCAATTATTGCCAATTATTGGCAATTATTGGGAATTATTGGTAATTATTGGTAATTATTGAAAATTATTGGTAATTATTGGTAATTATTGGTAATTATTGGTAATTATTGTTAATTATTACTAATTATTACTAATTATTCCTAATTATTGGTAATTATTCCTAATTATTGCTAATTATTCCTAATTATTGGTAATTATTCCTAATTATTGGTAATTATTCTTAATTATTGGTAAATATTGACAATTATTGGAAATTATTGGTAAATATTGGTAATTATTGTTAATTATTGGTAATTATTACTAATTATTACTAATTATTACTAATTATTGGTAATTATTGGTAATTATTACTAATTATTACTAATTATTAATAATTATTGGTAATTATTGGTAATTATTACTAATTATTGGTAATTATTGGTAATTATTGGTAATTATTTGTAATTATTACTAACTATTACTAATTATTATTACTTATTACTAATTATTGTTAATTTTTTCTAATTATTACTATTTTTCTGAATTATTCCTATTTTTTGTTAATTATTGCTAATTATTACTATTTTTTTGAATTATTCATATTTTTTGTTAATTATTGCTAATTATTACAAATTATTACTGATTAGTACTAATTATTGGAAAATTTTACTAATTATTACTAATTATTACAAATTATATTCATTAATTACTAATTGCATTCATTAATTACTAATTACATTCATTAACTACTAATTACATTCATTAACTACTAATTACATTCATTAATTACTAATTACTATCTTTAATTAAAATTAAAGTTATTAATTACTAATTACAGTCACTTAATTCTTAAATATTGTTAATTACTAATAATTAAATCTAACAAATCAAATTTAATACGACCTTAATACAACATAATTATATCTAATTAGAAATAATAAAAACTAATGTAAAAATATAAAACAAAAACATTAAATAAATATTAAATTAAAATTCAGATAAAAACCTTAAACTGGTTTTCGAGCTTTCGATTTTTTGTACTTATATGATGATCCCCGCAACCTCCTTGAAAATCGGCTTGCAAAACAAAATTCAGTCAACTCATATAAACTAGTAAGAAGTAGTTCAGATTCAGAAATATTGTCAAGGCTGGCTGTATTTATAGGTTAGATTATTTGCGACGGGGTTTATTGCGACAGGAATACCGTCACAATTGGTATTATTTGCGACAGGACCGTCGCAAATAACCTCGGCCGCATTTATTATGAGCGGCAATTAAAGGGATTATTTGCGACGGGCCCCGTCGCAAATAACCCCTGCCGCCAGGTTATTTGCGACGGGAAGTCGATACAGTCGCAAATAACCTGTTACCGCTGCCGGTTATTTGTGACGGGTAGGGGATCTCGTCGCAAATATCTTTCACGCGATTTGGCGCACAAGTCACGCCAAACCATTTGCGACGGGTGAGAATATCCCGTCGCAAATAGCTCCTTATTTGTGACGGGGAATAATCCCGTCGCAAATACCCCGATTGCGGGGGTTATTTGCGACGTGACATATTCCCGTCGCAAATAACCCGTTGCTAATACCACTTTTTCCTGTAGTGCAATTAATATTCCTTTTTTAACCCCACTTTAATGTCTCTTTTTATGAAATTAATAAATAATGTTTTTCTATGTTATACGCAATGATTGGATTCTCTTAAATTTCATGATGCCTTAATGTTTTAAAGTTTATTTTACAATATTACATGGTTATTTTAAAATAACATTTTTTATATGTGTGCAATATTCTTTGGAAATAGGTAATTTTCCTTTAGAAATTTATTTATGATACAAGTATTCATGTTTTTTGATTATGTTCCAGTTCATGGGAATTGTTTGTGATGATTGATGGTTTCATTATAAACCATAAATATGTGTGTACATGATATACCTCCAATGCATTGGGTATATTGAAAGATGGTCATAATGGTTATTCCAAGTGTAATTACGATAGATACATCATAAGGTATCCTCCATGGATAAATTATAAGGTAGATGTGAGGGTTAAAAATCATATAATAGCCATGAGGTTTACAATAATAAGTAATTATTATATCTAAATGAATCCCCAATCTACCTAAATGTTTAATTTATTCTTTTTATGTTTTATGTAAACCTCATTTCTTCACAAAGTAAGTATATATTACTTTTTTGGGTGAAAGTTATATCCTTCATGTGTTTCTAAGTATTCATGGAATATTGGTTTATTTTCTTCTTTTTAAGTCCCTTACTAAGATTTTTGTGCTCATCCAATGTTTTAAACTATTTTTCAGAGGGTTTCTGGTTAGGTAAGAGAAAAGAAGAACCCAAGATGAATATTTTGAATATTTTTCGTGAAAATAAATATCCTTTATTTTTAAATACTGTTGTATTGTGTAAAAAAATTGATACTATTTTAATATAATAAATGTTGTATTTTTTTTGGTTTTTATGTATCAATTATTCCCTAATTATCTATAACTCTAAAAAAATATTATTGGGAATGTAAGAATGTAAATTATAGTTGAATTAACTAGATTTTGTAATATTTAATGTTGGGTCCTTATATCATGTGTTTCCTTTATGTGGTGTATATACATCATATGAATTCCTTTTATTATCGCCAATGAGCCCGTACCCAAGTGGTAAGGGCTCCTGCTTGGCATCCAAGAGACCCAGGTTCAAAACTGGGTTGAGTCGAATTTTCGGGGGTACTGTACCAGTTACTGTAGAAGTACTGTAGCAGTTACTATTCAATACTGTAGCAGCAAGAAATATTCACCAGATTTGGGCCTTCGGGCCACCGGTTTGGGCCTACGAGTCTCTAGGGACTTCTGGTCATATAAGGCCTTCAGGCCATAGGGCCTTCGGGTCACGTAGACCATGGAGTAACCCAGTTCACACAGAACAAGCCCCAGAAGAGGATCAGAGTAATAGGAGTAGCAGCCACCAGATTCAGAGCTAACTGGATTGGAAGAATGAGATGGTATGTCAGCCGCCATCGGGACCGGGCACCATACAGCTTTGTACGGGAAAATGCTAGCCGATCAGCAATGTAAGGTGGGAGCTAGGTGATCAATGACGCAGAAAGCTGGGGAGGGGCAGTTCGAGTGGGCTGGGACTACGAGTCATGTATTGGGCATGGAATGCATCTGGGCCTTCGGGTCATGTATTGCGGGTTTTTCGGGCCTTGTGCCTTGGGCCTACGGGTCATGTTCAGGTTCCCCTTCAACCCTTAAAAGGGGGATTATCCATAATAAAATAAAAAAGAATGCCTTTGGGCCATTCGGGCTAATTCCTTTTATTATAATTATTATTATGAAATCTATGTATTTTAATATCTATATATGGTTATTTGTTTGATGGGGCTTGTGACTCAAATGTTACCAAATTAGGAATGGTTTTATGACACAATCACATTGTTTATTGGGATTGTTTATAACTATGTTTTTGATAATGAAATATTATAATAAAACTCTCAATAAACTCTTTAATGTTATAATCCTATATTTATTTCTATAGAATACATGTTTTCAATTAATTTTTCACTTGTTAAGTTCTCAAGAGACCGAAAATATTGTTTTTATGCAAATAAAAATTATTTTTCTCTTTAGTCAAAATTCTTTTTTATTCTATATCAATGTTTTATAAAAATGTTATAATGAAAGTTTCTACTATTCTTATATTATTTTTTAAATTCATTTTAGTTAATCTTTTAATTTGTACAAAATAGTTTAAATGGATTATTCTTATAGTTTTCCAAATGAGATACTTTTTGACTTTTTCTATAAATGGGTGAACGAAATGTTTTATTCTAACATATATGGCATGACAAAAATTTATTTCCATCATGAATGATCAATGAATTAATTCTTCCACTATATGTTTCCAATATTAATTTAAAATAATATTTTTTCCTTAATATTTGGGAAATTATTTCTATTTTAAAAAATTTATATTATATTGAAAAATATATTTTTCTCAAGAAATTTTCCCACGATATTTAAAGAAACTTTTCACATATAATAACATCATTTGATGTTAATTATGCTTTTTAGGGATATGATCTAATTATACTATCATTATTATTTCTAGGGATGGTTTATGTTTTTGGTGAAAATATGTTTATATAATCCATTCATTTTCTATAGGATATGTTATGATACAAAAATACAATTTTTATGGAACCCATTTAATTTCCATGGGTCATAATATGATAAGATGTTTATTAAAACAATTTATATTTGTGTATTCTAATATGATAAATATTTTAGGATCTTGGGGCACACAGTTTTATGTTTTTTATTTTCTGATGGGTGGTACCTATATATCCCTCTATTGAATTATGTAAATACAGATATCTCAAAAGATAAACATGACTACAATGTGGAGTAAACCCAATCCAGTAAGGGAATCTATCCACTATGACAGTCTTGGAAGTGATCATTGAGTACTACATTTTTTATGGAGTAATCCTAATCCACTATTATTTTCTTGGGAGTGAACCATTACTACTATGATGGTTTTGGAGTTAACCCAATACAATATCATATTCTTGGAAATAAAACTTGATTAATAGAGAAATAATATTATATGATTATGTGGATTCCATAATTATATGTCTTATGATAATTTAATGTTCTAGTGGGTCATGATATCTGATTCCATTATGATTCTTGTATTATTAACTGGCATGATTTGTTGCATAAATCAAGATTATGACTATGATATATAAGGTATGGATTTTAGATGATAAGATCATGTTCTCATACCCTTATTCCCATTTTATTCTCATGTGATCATTGATATATCCCTTGTCCGCCAATACTGAGCATCTAAGTTTACTCTTTCACATGTTACCTTTCCTCATATTAGGGAGAATTATTTTAGGAATGAAATTTCTAATAAGGGTGGTATTTAAGAAGATCTTATTGAGAGAGCCTTACGAACAATTTGTTTATGTGTCCATATTTCCAAAGATACCATGACACTATTATTTTAGTGTTGATAATTATGATATGAAATGATTATTCATCTAATAATATGTAATTTCTATATATTAAAAGTATGGTTATCTATAGTTGGTATCCTAGTAAGGGTTAAAAAACCATTATAAATTAGTTTCTTAAATATTTAGTGATAACCCTAGGGATAAGTCTATGTATAGGGTAATATCCTAAATTTTAGTAATGATCACATATTACCAAATTTAATTCTATGGTGTCATATATTAAAAATAAGGTTTACTGATTTAGTCATCTTATAAATGTTTTTTCTGATTATGCTGTTTCCCACTATGATCGAAAATGAAATTATTTTCCTCATGAGGGACCCAATTTTATGCGAGATACAATGAAAAATATCATTAGTATGATCAAAAAAACATCTCCTGTTATAATACACAATGACCTTCCAAATTATAAAAGGAAGGAAAAAATGTTCATTTGAGTTTTTCATGAAGAAAAGTATTTTAGTGTTTCTATAGATCCACTAGTCATTGAGAAATGTATCAGTACCATTGAAAATATATTTTTCATTCTAATCATAAAGGTTCGGGATCTGAGCATACTCATCCCAAAAGATTTATTAAGAATTCATTCTATATTTTTAATAAAATAGAAATATATTCTTGATTTTTATCATTTGGGAGGCAATGAAGATCAATGGTGGACTCTTATCAAAAAAAAATGTAACAATAGGAATATGAATCTATGTATTTGGATGAGTTTATGAGATTATTTATCAATAATAACATTCCTCGTGTTCAAAATTTAAAAATGGATAAGGAATTCCTTGGGATGAAATAGAAGTATTATGAATCCATTAGCACATATGTGAAAATTTTAATGAGACATGTGTGGTACTCTTCTCATATTATCATTCAACTTGAAGGTGTGTTTGATTACTTACTAGTGGCTCAAACCGATGTATTCGAAGGAAATTAGCCCCAAGACACTTTTTTAGCTATGAATAAATTGTGTAATGTGATACCAAGGTGGAAATGAAGATTGTAGATTCCCATTAATATCATGGTTTCAATAAGAAAATAAAGATATAATTCATTTGAAATCCAAAAAATCATACAACGTAAAAGATGTGAATTCTTATGTTCTCATGGTGTGGGAGGAAACATGTTAGGAAAGTTCTTGAGGGTACTAGTAAATATTTTAATTATGAAATAGAAGTTCATCAAGTAATCAAATGAAGAAGTTATGGGAAGTGGTTATCTAATGATGTGAATAGAGAGAATGATCCAGATAATTCACCACACACACTCTAATTCATCAAATGTAAGGACTCTGGAAATTATTTTAAACAGTGGTCAATTTTGTTATTTAATTACAATAATAAAAATAAAAAAACTCTTAGGCCTAGGTTAAAATCTAAATCTAATGTGATCATAATTTCTAATGAGGGGTATGCTAATGGCGTGGTGAAAGGCTTTCTTACTATCCAATTCATAACCAATAATGGATTATTTATTTAGGTATCTACCAATTATTTTTATCATAATAATTTGATAAGGGTATCCGAGTAACAACTCAATGATTAGATGTTGTGTTAGAATAAATAAATCCAAATGGTATTTTTATTTCAACCCACATATATGATTCTTATATAGTTGAATTTTGGGGGAATATGATTCCTGAAAATAATTTGTTTCTCCCTTTGTTTTAGTTTGATGCTATCCTAGGAATGAATTCGATTTATATACATAAATACCACATCAATTTCAAAGTATGGATATTTTTTTTATAGTTTAAATGAACTTATGATCTTATATTAGTGTGATGATAAATATGATAATTCTATAGAAATCACATATATTGTGGGGGTATTTATCTTTTTCAAAAGGGGTGTTTATCATAGATGGTTGTGGTGGAAATCTACAACAAATATATTCATATTTTGCAGGAATTTGTTGATGAATTTCTCAAAGAATTTCTTTGTCTTACATAGAATAGTGATGTTGAGTTCCTATTAGAACTCATACTAGGTTCTATACATATCTTAATGGAATCATATATAATGGACCCAATAGTGTTGTAGGAATTAAAGAAGCTACTCAAAAATAATTTTGATAATGGATTCATTCATCCATGTGCATCACTATGTGGTGAATTAGTTCTTTTTCTAATAACATTGATGGATAATTCTGTCTCTACATTGTTTATTGAGATCATTACATGATTTATATCATAAACATGAAACCTATACCCTGTATTGATGAATTATTTGATCAATGTTTCAGAGGTCAAACATTTACATGATTTACCATCATTCTGGATATCATCATTTGAGAGTCAAGAAGGTGTATATACCCATGTTAGAATTATATACAAGGTATGGACATTATGAATATATAGTTATGCTATTTGGTATTATTAATTCTCCCACTATCATCATTGATTTAATGAATATATTACTTAGATATTACAATTATATGTTTTTTGTTCTCCTTATATATGTTATTATTATATGTTTAGAGAGAATGGATAATAATTATAATCTTTTGAGAATTTTTCTAAAGACCTTGAGGAAAAATAAGATTTATGAAAAATATCAGAGTGTAATCCTTTATTCAGAAAGCTTCATTCTTAGGTCATTTAATTTTATGTGAGGGTATATTTATAGATCCTTCAATGATAGTTGTTATATAATGTTGGAATATAAACACCATTTAAACTATGGTCTATAGTTTTCCTAGTTTTTTCTAGATACCACAAAAACTGTTAGGAGATTTTTACACATATATAACTCACTAACCATGTTAACTCATAATGGAGTTAATTTTCTCTAGAAAAATGAATGTGAAGAAAATTTCAAGGAAGTGAAGAGGTGGTCAACCAATAAACCTATGCTTACATTACCCTGAAGTAGATAAGGCCTTGTAATATATATTTTTGAATTAAATATGTTATCATGATTTATTATCATGTAGAATGATATGGTCAGAGCTTATGCCTCATTCCAATTGAGGGTTCATGAGAATAATTACCCAACTCGTGAATTAGAGTTGGGTGTAATAATTTTTGTTTTAAAGATTCGTAGGAATTATATTTAAAGGGAATGGTGGGATATATAATCTAATGAAAACATATTAAATTATATTTTGAAACAAAAGTATTTGAATGTGCACCATAGAAGATGGTTGGGGATAATTAAATAGTAGGATTTCTCAATACATTAAAACCCAGGGAAAATGAACAAGGAGGAATATTTTTTGAGTTAAAAGTAACTTACTAGAATATATATGATGTGGATCACAAATGATCAAATATTTTTAGATTTTCAAAGGATGGATCTTAAAATCATGAAGGAAGGGGAGAAATAAAATCTTTCTCAAATAAGTGTTGACCTATGTACCCAAGTGGATATTAAAGAGGTTCCAAAATAAGATATATATATACAGTCAAAGGTGATAAATTTTATTGAATTTAAAATTGATTATAATGTATTGATAAGGTTTAGGAAGTATTTATTTGTTATGTCCATACTAGATTTGATGCTGGAGATATTGAATGAGGCTCAGTTATCATCATTATATATTCATTATGGATGTATTTAGATATATAGAGATAAAGAAGAGTATTTATGGTGAGAAAACATAAAGAGATATATTGATGTGTATATAACTTAGTTCTATGTATGTCCAAAATTTATGTATATAAGATAAAAGTCTAAGGGGATATTACAACCATTACCCATACTATAATCAAAATGGGGAAAAATCACCATGGATTTTTTTGAAAACCCCTAAAAATATCTAAATGGAATAATTCAATATGGGTTGTAGTCAATATCCTTATGAAATCAATACAAATCATTACCATTACTGAATATTTATATATGGATCATCCTTCTAGAATTTATATTAAGGAAGTGTTAAGTTTTCATGGAGTACTACATTCTATTGTATCTAATTGGGATTCGTGTTTTCCCTTGTAATTATGGTGATGTCATCAATATTATCTGGATAGAGAGTTGAGTTTAAGAACTGCATATCATCCTATGATAGATGGTAAGTAAAATAGAACAATTAAATCCTTAGATAATATGTAGATATCTTAATCTATGGTTTTCAATAGTGGTTGGTATCAACACCTTTATCTTGTCGAGTTTTCATACAACAATAGCTTTCACTTGAGCATTTAGATAAATCATTATGAATCCCTCTATAGAAAATTGTATAGGAATTTAACTTTCATGTATGATATTAGAGAATTTAAGATATTGGGACATTATCTAGAAGAATAAAGTGACAGAGAAATCCATAGATATTCAACAACACATCAAGACAGCTCAGAGTCAACAGAAAAGTTATGCTGAGAATCATAAGCGTGGCTAAGAATTTGAAGTCATTAAAAATATTTTTCTATGAATATATTTATTGAATAATGTTAAGATATTTATAAAGGATGGATTTTTTACCCCTATGTATATTTTACCTTTTGATATTCTTGATCAAGTAGGGATGATATCTTATCTCTTGGTGCTTCTACTAGAGCTATTTTAAGTTCATGACGTGTTCCATGTATTTCTACCGAGGAAGTGAATACCCGATCCATAATATTTAGTAAATTTAGAGGTAATACCACTATATCATTATATTTCATATGAATAGAAACCTGTATAAATATTGGATCACGGATATAAAGTGCTACAAAATAATACTACCCACCGAGTGAAAGTTATCTGGAGAAATCACAAACTTTAAGAAACTACATGGTGAATAGAGGAAAAAATGAAACACATGTATCGCAATTCTTCTATATAAAAACAAAAACATTAGTTGGTGAAATTAATTTAAGGTGGGTATAATTTACCACCATGATATTTTATGATATATCTTTTCGAAGTGAGTATAATTTCTTTGAAAGCTTTCATAACATGTGACATCGATTTTAAACAAACAATGAGATAATATTAAAATAATATTATGCAATAGTTATTACTTATATATTGTATTTTATTGGATGATATGAATATAAATAATGTAATAACTAAAAATTTATGTCAATATATTTATAAATTAATTCTTTAGGTATCAATTATTTATAAATAGAAAAGTTTTTGAAAGTAAAAGATATATTTTTCTGAAAAACAATCTTTATAAACACATTATATTTTTATCTTAAAAAATTAAATTTCTCCCTATTAAGGAATTAATTGTATGATATATATATATTATATGTTCAACTAATTAATTTAGTACTCATTTAACAATTTTCCAATCATGCTATAAGAAAAAAACAGCCTTATGCTAAAAAATGTATTATTCTAAAATGTGGTTTTCATCAAATTTTACATTATTATTTATAAAATTAATTTATTCCAATTATAGGTATTGAATTTGATGAAATTGATTCCATATTTGGATTCCAGAGGATTAAATTTGGTAAATAGTAACCTTTTTTTTGTCAATATTAATTGTAACCGTTGTAAAATTTATCATCTCGGTAATGGGTAAATTGGGTTAATCTAGGATAAAACAATATGATAAGGAAATATTTTTCCATATTAATTATTATTTTATGAAATAAATTAAACCCTTTTAATATTAGGATCTTAATTTAGTTTTTTAATGGAAACTTTTCTATGATAATGACCTATAAAATATATAAATCAAATAAAGTTACAAAGTAGCACTCTATTAGTTTTAAATAGTTATTATGTGTCTACATATAAAAAATATAATGTAATGAATAAATATTAATGTATATTTTTATAATAATTAAATTATTTAAAAGATAAAAGTTTATTTCTAATTTTTATTAATAATATAATTACATTAAATATTTATGAAATGCTAATGCAATATTTCATCAATTAATAAAAAAATAAAATAAATGATTCTAAAAATATTAAAAGTGGTATAATTTTAATTTTATATAGTTTTTTATGATGTTTATAGATAAATATTAAATATAAGTGTTATTTAAAATGATTATGTTTAAATTATAATTTTTTTTAGTTTATGTCATATTAAATGAATGATGTTTAAATTTAGGTTAATAATATTTTATTAAAATAATAATTTATTATATTATTTAAAAATAATTAAAATATTTTAAGAGGATAATTTAGATACTATATTATCTCCAATTTCATCCCTTTTCCATTTATCTGTGAATATTCCACTTATATGTAAAATTATAACTCTTTAAGGGTGAAAAAGATATTATCGTAGTTAATGATAAAATGGGTTAACTGAAGGGAAAAACAAAAAGATAAGTTTTAAAATTCCACATAAACCTTTCTAATTTTTATTTCTTGATGGTATTTAAACCCTATATGATATTAGAATCAAATACCTAGCATTTGGGAAGAATTTTCACTTAATAATGAATTTATTATTTTGTAATCTTTTAAGAATTTATAAAGGTTCCCCACATAAATTATAAATTGGGACCCCTCACCCCACATCATACAACCTTTTAAGACATTTACCATATCTTATAATATTCCTTAACCACATTTTAGAAGGGTTTTTTCCCAAAATACTAACCCTATTATCCTTAAGAGGATATAAAAAGTATTTCAATCATATAATTGGAGTTTAGAGTATATTCAAAGCAATTAGAACTCAAGTTAAGGGATCTTCATGTCACTTTTTTTGAGACACAAGCCATATTAACTGAATTATTATTTTATATGGTATATAGGGTTCCAAATAATTCATTTTATGATTATATTTATGAAATTTACGGGGATTTATATATCCATATAATCTTCCTTCTTTCATGGGGATTACAATACAAATGTTACCAACACGGTAAGGGTTTAATGTTACAATATCATTGTTTATCTAGATTTTTTATCATTAAATTTCTATTAATGCAATAATATTATATAATTCTCAAGAAACACATGAATTATTTATCTTATATTTATTTTTTTAATTCATTTTTTCCATTTAATTTCCTTACATTAAGTACTCAAGAGACCACAACGGTGTTTTAAAAAAATTCCACTTTTTTTCTCTCTTTGACCCAAAAACCTTTTTCATCGATATCAATATATTCTAAAAATATTTTATGTAAGGTTTTTAATATTATTATATGATTTTTAAATTCATTTTTACCCATGTATGACTTTTTACAAGATGGTATAAATGTATTCTTCTTATAATTTTCCTAATGAGGTACATTTTGTATTTTTCTATAAAAGTGTGATAATAATGTTTTATTCTAACATAAAAATGAATAGAATTTATCACTATCAATACCGAATAATTATTTTGAGATTCTTTTAAAATTATCCAAGATTATTATCCAAAAAAATTCATTCATATCAAAGAATCTTTTGGGTTCTAAAAAGGTAATTTCAAAGTGAAAAGGTTAATTTCCTTAAAACAATTCTAGCTATCCTTAAAGGAATTTTTCATTGATGATAATATGAATAGATTTTGATTATTCTTTATATGGGATATTAGTTGAGGATATAATACTTATTATTATTTTTGGATGGTTTATGTTTATGGTGAAATGATTCTTAGGAAATCTATTACCTTTTCATTGGTCATGGAATGATGAAATGATAAAATGTTCATGAATCCCACTTCTTTTTCAAGGGTTATACTATGATAAATGTTAATGAAAAATATATTTTCATGGGTTTTGATATGATGAATTTTTTATGATATCATAAAACACATATGTATTATTTTCATTATATTATGAGTGAGACCAATATCTCTAATAAATGAATTCATAACGATGAATATCTAATGAGATAAATATAACTATAATATAGAGTGAACCCTATTAAGAGAGGGAATTTTTTTGTTATGGTAGTATTGATAGTGACCCATGACTAATTTTATGGTTTAGTGAGTGAACCCAGTCCACTATGATAGGCATGGGAGTGAACATTGACTATTATTATGGTTTAAAGAGTAAACCCAATCCACTATGATAGTCTTGGATGTGATCCTTGAATATTAAGGGAATTATTTTCTATAATTATATGTATACCATAATTCCATGTCTTACACCCATAATATGCTGTAATGGATCATGTTGTTTGATTACTTTATGATTCATGTCTTTTAAATTACTAATCATTAGCGTGTAACTCAATATTATGATCAATGACATGTACGGTATGGATTTCAAATGTTAATATCAAGTTATCATACCATTGTCAGTAGGTTATGATTTTGTGGTCACTAATATCTCCCTTTATTACCCTTGCTAATCATATAAGCTCATCCTTTCTTATGTATCCTTTCCCCAGTTTATGAAGAAATGTTTTATTAATGTAATATCTTATAAGGGTTATATTTATAAACAACTTAATGGGATACTCTTATTAACAATTATGTTATGTGTAAATAATTCAAAAGATACAAGACCTATATGATTTTGGTGTGGATCATTATTATATGTAGGGAATATTTATCTAATAAAATATATTATATATGTATGAAAATTAATGGTTGCTACATATTCATAAATTTGTTTTCAATTTTTATTATCCATGTTTGAAACATGCTTATGTAAATAAGAAGTTATAGGGGTATATTTGAATAAATTATTATAATACCTTTCATATATCTCTTCAATCTATTCAACACATAGAACTATTTTTAGATTTAACTCATTTTTAAGATAGATTCATCAGAAAAATAAAATGAGTCCACAATATCAACTAGTTAAATTATTTCATAAAAAATTTTACTTTATTATATATAATAAAAATAAATTTCCCAATTATTCAATGAAAAAAATTTATTTTTCATCATTAGGGTATTTCATTGAATCTATGATGTTATGTTTCCTTGGGTTTTCCCCAAAAATTATTCACAGTGTTTCTTAATGAACATTAATTATGGGTTTAATAGTATTAATAAATGGACTAAAAATAATATTGGGGGAATGGGTTGTACCTATTTTTTTCTATGTTCAGAATATAGAAGTTTGTAGGGTACATCGGTCCTTTTACTCTTACTAGGACATCCTCTAAAACTCCAAAGATATGATATGGTTTAGTTGGCCAGTTATTTAATTATTTAGGTTGGATTGAGTTCTCATATATAGAGGGATGAATATAAAATGTCATTCATGACATTAATTTAATCAATAGTGATATAAAAATTTCATAAATATATATTATAACTTAATATATGAATATTATTTTCATCATACAAAACCACATGATGACCATAAAAAAGGATATTTAAACAATTGGTTCATAAGTGAACTATATCATCTCAAAATATTTTCTTTATAACTAGAACATTTCATAAAAATATCATACACAATACCTTTCATTATAACCTAGTGAAGGGAAGCATAACAAAGGGTGAGATTAGATGCAGAAAAAGACTAAACAAGGGAGATACCATCGTAACATGAGTATAAGAGTATGTGAACATGATAATAACATTTGAAAACCACACCATATATATCATAGAAATGAAACATGAGTCATGGAATAAAATTCATAGTTTTATGAGGAATGAGTGATAAGGAAATAAAAACCATAATCAATGCGATCATAACATTAGCACAAGATATAGATTTGGGGCATACTTGTAAGCATATGAAATTTTAAGTCAGTGCTACCCACCAAGACATTAAAATGATGTTAAAATTGGGATAAAAACATGTATAATTTATTTAGTCTTGGGATAAACACCCATGAATCCTTTTTTGGGATTTTTATAGCCTCTAATGTTCCCTATTTTGGGCTTAGTATTTCCACCAATGTACCCTTTGAGATTATAAATCATTAATCATTACCTAATTAATTGAATCAAAATATAATTCTAGGCCAACTAATAAAATAATAAAAATAATAAATATGTATTCCTTAATATCATAAATCCAACATAATATATTTATCCACAAATAAGAAATGTGTTTCATAATAATTTTATCATATCATAAACTATAGAGAAGCAATAATATCGATAAACATTTCATCAGGTCATAACACACTGAAAATTAATGGGATTCATAATCATTTCATCAGTTCATTATAGAATAACCATTGAAAAAGGAATTAGTATCATATTTACTATTTCATCCTAATCATAAAACATGAAGTGAAATAATAATTATTGCATCATTGGATGATATCCACAGTTAAAATGTAATTATTAATAAAGGTTGTTGTCGTTGATGAATAGAAATTCCATAAAAATATTATTAAATAGTTCTGGAGGAAAATATCATTTCAATCATGAAATAAATTCTTTAAAATATGAAAAAATTATCAAATATGAAATAAAAAATTTTATTTGAATATAAAATTTGATACTTATAAGGGAAGCATTAAATTAACAATCTATTATGAAGATGGAAAATATTGTTCATCCTGTACATATTAAAAAAATATTCCTATAATTTTTTTTTGTAAAAAGTCAAAATTAGATTATTTGAAAAAAAGACTTTTCCTTTTAATTTTTATAAACAAATTAAAATATGGACATAAATTTCTTTAAAAATGTGCTAGATAAAATTAATAAGTTCCTTTAATGTATATTTGTAAACATGTACAAGGATGAAAAATGATTTCTGATCGAAGAGATAAATAAATTCGATTTTACTTAAAAACATTGATTTGATATATTTAACACTTAAATATAGTAAAATGAATGTAAAAAAATTATTCTATAGAATTAAATATAGTAAAATAATAGTCATGTGGTTTCATTAGAGTTATATCATAATATCTCATCCTCGAAAACATAATCATAAAAAAGCCCGATAAATAATTAGATTATAACATAAAACCATTAACACTTTGGAAATGTTTGAATCATAATCCCCATAAAAGAATGAAACATATATGGATATTTATATTTCGTAAATTTCATGATAATAATCATAAATTATAATTTAGGGAAGTATATACACCACATAAAAGAAGTATGGGGTGAATATGGCTCGTGTCCCATAAAAATAAAATTGTGGTGAAAATCCCTTACCTCAAGTCTCATTTTTCCTTATACACATTAAAAAATCATTTAAAATAAAAAATGTTTTATTATTAATATATTCTAGAATCATAATGATATATATCAAACCATATTTTATTTACTTCTGGACTTTTATTAACCATTTATTAATAATTCCCTATTTAAATCGCATTTTGGGTAAGAACATCTTCGTTATTCAAGTATATTTTGGTTTGGTATTTTTGTTCATTATACATTGATCATTGTTTAATAATATCCAAAATTAAAACAATGATATAATTATAATATAAATTTATTATATATTTATTTAGAGTAACCCATAAAATTTATTGATAGAAAATGAATTACACCATTAATGGAGACGGTGCGTTGTACATATGCGTGAACGTTGTTTTCATTTTTTAGACGGATGGAAAAAAATAATGGTAAATATTTATTAACCATTATAAAATTATTTTTATATCATATATAATCATTAAATATATCATTATTAAAATCTTTTTAAAAATATAATAAGAAATTTATCACATACCTACGTGTAAGCAGTAGTCAAGAAGTATGCACGAGAGATATTATCATTTTATAATTGATTTTAAAGAATGAAGGTAGTTAGGATATTATAATTAAAGAAGTATAATTACTTAAAAAAATTTCATAACTATGATAAACCCATAATTATATTAATATGTGAGCTGTGGTGATGGAAGGAGAATTACATTGGCTTGCAAGGTGGTAGTTCATCGTGCACACGATTGACAGTTTCATTTTCCATTTCATAGAGGATGAGATAGATATATTTTATAAAACTAAAATATTAAATATCAGTGTAATTTATATACTAATAATATTATATCATATTATATTAATAATATTTTAAGGAGGTAGAAGATGAAATGAGCCAAAAAACACCCAGTTAAGAACGATACATCTTCTTCGGAAAAACATCTTTAGTTTACACCAACATCCCTATTAAGAGGGTTTATTAATCAAAATAAGGAATATATTATATGGGGAAGAAATTAATTAAGATATTTGGGTAGATATTTTCTTAACTAAAATGATTTGGAAGTGTGAATATGTGAGGAGAGTTATACCATTTTATAATTGGAGGAGAGGACACACATGAAATCATTGAAAAGAAAAATGTATAACCATTTTTTTCACATGAATAAAGGTTCTAAAATGGATAATTATTGATACTTCCATGAGTTAATATCTATATTTTAACATAAAATATGAATTAGAAAAAACTTTGGTCATTTTAAAGCTTATATTTAGAGTTTAACCAATAGTAAACACTTTTTAACCCTACCTGTAGTAATAATTTTTTTTTAACTTTTTAATCTTTATTATGAACAAAAATTAAGATGGAATTATTATATAATTTTCATTATTATTATTTAAAATATTATATCCATTTTAACCAATTAAATTCATATAAATGGGTGAAGAAAATTTTAAACTAAACCAATAGACATGACATAAATGTTATTTTACAAAGAGAATGTTTTCGTAAGTATAAATTTTTCTTATATAAAAAATAATTCTTTAATTGAATCCAATTTTATAAATTAGATTAATTATAATTAAATTTTAATACATTTTATTTTAAATCTATATTAAAACAAAATGAAACTTGTAAATACTTTTAATGAAAACTCATTTTTTAATAAAAACTAGCATTCTATACTGTTCATCAAAAAATTAAATTTTCTGGAAATTCAAAAAAATATCTAAATAAGATAATTTTTATATGTTTATTCCAAGAAAAGAGTTTATTTTTAGAAATATATTTTTTTAAAGTGTAAGAAATCAATTTTATAATGTTTCACAAAAAAATGAAATTAGTTTTTAGAAGAAACATGTATTTTGAGTATATTACGACCTTACCAAAAATTAGTTACTCAGTTATCAATATATTTTATTTAACTAAAATATTATAGTTAATTTTGGAATGTGTTTATTATTATTCGTATCACCAAATATAATTTCATGGTTATAATAGTCATGTTTATGTATTAACATTAATAGTATATTACGGTTCACTAAAACATAGTGTTGTCTGTAATAAAAGATATCTAAGAAATTGATTTTTTTAAAACAATATTTCATAAAGTATCAAGTAGATAAATTAAACCCCATTAAAATTATTTTATACCATTAAATAATGTTTTTTTTATGAAAAAATAAGGTTACTTATGACTCATCATATTATCATATTCCTACATTCCTCTTTTAAATTGGTTGTTTCACCACAAGTGATTCACCTGGTGAGCGGTCTTGATTCGTAACAGTATCTCTATATCATCCAGAATCTCTATTAGTTTTCTTCATAAGAAATATCATGTTCTTAAAATATGGCCTATATGATTCCTTTATTATTCAATCTCATAACATTGTTCTATAAATAAATTCATAGAAATAGTTTCTCACCAACTTTAACTTCTATATCACACTGATGATTATCAGTATAAATAAGCTATCTACATTTTTCTACCCATATGTGTTGATGAATTACTCTAAAATTATCTTATATTTCTCTATCCATTTCTGGTCCCAATATATTTCTTTCTCTAACTTCATCCGAATACATTGGAGTTCAATAATTCTTTACATAATGGTATTAATAAGGAGACTTATGGATTCTCAAGTGAAATATATAATTTCAAGAAAAACTAACTAGAGGAAGGTGTTGATCCCCAACACCTTTGAAATACATAAAAATATATCTTAACATATACTATAGGGTTTGATATTTTATCTCAAAATTACCATATTTCTGAGAATGATACAATGTTATGAAACAAAATTCTATATCAAGAGCTTGTTGAAGACTTCTCAAGAACATTGAGGTTATCCTCAAATACTAATTAGATATAATAGAATGCTGTACTTTGTGAATACTACAACTTATTCAACGTATATCATATAAATTTTTATCTAGATAGAAATATTCTCTAATATAAATTAATTTTTATATATTTTTATGAAAATTTACATCAACCCATACAACAATGTGCCCTTTAGATGTTTTGCGAAGTCTAATGACAAATTTTATAGTTATTTACTCCCATTTACATTCTTTAATGTGTAATGGTTGTAACATACCATTATATATTTTTCTCTGAACTTTAACTTACTAACATACCAAGCACTTATATACAAAGTTTAAAATATCTCTCTTTATTCCATCCCACTAGAAATAATTTTTCAAATCTCTATACATCGTTGTAATTCCTAGATATGTAGAGAATGTAGAAATATTCGCCTCCCCCAAAAAATAGTTATTCATATAGGGTATAAATGGAAAAAGTACACGGTTTTTGAATAATATCAATTTTTCATCACCATGGATAAACTTGTGAACATTCTTTTTCTTCTTCTATAACTCCATATCTTTCTTCTAATCTTATTTATTCTCCTCCTTGATAGGTATTTGAACAGTTATTTGATAAATATTTGATTTGTCCCCTTCCTTAAAGATTTCCAAATCCATACTTTTAAAATACATAAATATTATATTATATTTTATCCATATCATGGATAATCTAGATTTATCCTTTAAAATAAAAGCATTAGACACCTTGTATTTTTTCCAAGGTGGTAACGTATCAACCGGTCATTATTATTAAAAAATTCTATTTATATTCTGTGGATAATATTCAACTACTTCTATATGAATATCTACATTAAATTTTTTATGATCAATATATATATCAAACAATTATTCATAAAGATAATATCTCTATATATGTAATGAAATATTACCATAGTTAACTAAAAATACTTAGTTGGGTAAATTCTCACTTGGACCTTCAATTGTCTTGAGGTATAAGTTATCACCATATCATTTTGTATGATAACACATCAAAATCTGTTATTTGATGCATCACTATACATTATAAATCATTATCCACTATAGGTTAATATAATCATAGTTATCTAAATAACCATCTCTTTTATTCCCAGATATTTTACTCATATTCATTTATCTAGAGTAACTTATCTCCCTTGAGATAAATTGTTTTGTAGATTGGACATCCATGATTTTTTTTCCAAAAAATGTATATAATATCCATCAAAACTATGAAAATCATCGATCTAAGTCCTCATGGTTTGTACTAGAAAATGTTATAAATCCTCTGCTCTAGGTAGATCCACTGATATACCCTCTCTTGATATTTTTTGACTCAAATATGAAACATTTTGTAGGGAAAATTCAAACTTTATAATTTTATCATAATTTTTTCCTTTCTTTAAGACTTTAATATAATTCTCAAGTTGTATCCATTCTCTTCATTTATCCTTCAATATATAATAAAATAATATATAAGGACTTCCTAAAACTGACCAGTGATATCTCTAAAGATTATATTAATTAAATTCATTAATATAATGTGGGAATTAGTTAGAACAAATGGAATAACAATATACTCTTACGGTCTGTACCTTGTAAGAAATGTGGTCTTATGGATATCCTCCTTCATAACACTCAATTAATGATATCGGGAATGAAGGAAACTATTGTGGAAGTATTGAGATCTATGAAGTTGATAAATAAGTCATGAATAATTTGTATATGATTACTTTTATTGATTGTGATCTTATTCAGTTCACAATAATCAAAGTAAAGTCACATCGATCCATATTTTGTCATAAAAAATAATAATTAGTGAACCTTATGTTGACAAACTTGGACAATTTAATCCCTTATTGACATTCTCCCGGAGTATCTTCTATAATTATTGAGACTCAATCAGTTCTATTCTATTGGGAGTATTTTAAATGGGTATATCGGTAGGTATAATTTTTTATTAAAAACACAACCATTTTATTCAATGGAAAACTAATAAACTGTTCAATAAATGTATAAAAAATCTCCCTTAAAATAATTGCATCATCGATGTTGTGTTTCTCCCAAACCATCTCCAATGAAAACCCATCTTGAATAGGAATCATGACCAATAAAATGGATATAATTTCCCATATAAGTTATTATTTATTATCACATTGATATACAATCTAAATTTGGTTTTTAGCACAAGAGCCTCAGCCCAGTTGGTGAGGACTCGCTGGGTGCATCCAAGAGACCCAAGATCAAATCTGGGTAGAGGCATATTTCCGGGTTACTGTAGCAGTACTGTAGCAGGTACTATAGTAGGCACTATTCGACACTATAAAAGCTGGAACTATTCTTCCATCTGGGCTTTCAGGCCACCGATTTGGTCCTCGGGTCCTGCAAGGCTTTCGGGCCACCCAATGCCTTCAGGCCAGTTGATTCTCAAGGCCTTCTGGACACATTAAGGCCTTAGGTCCACCCCAAGGACTTCGGGCCACATGAATGCAGGCCCCAGACACACTATAAAGAAGGAGAAGCCCCAGGCGAGGATTCAGAGCAGGTGCACTCACCAGAGCAGAGCCAAATGGATTTTCAGAATGAGAGGGTATGACTATGCCATCGGTACCAGCCTGTGCTTGCATGGGAAGCCTAGCCAGATAGTCATGAAAAGGTGGAGAGATACTATCAAGATGTAGATGCTGGGGAGGGGTAGTTTCTTTTAGATAGTTTAGTTGAATTCTTTAAGACCTTTGGGTCATGTAATCTCCTAAGCCTACGGGCCATGTAATCTCTGAGCCTACGAGCCTTGTAAGGGTTCCCCCGCATCCCTTAAAATGGGGGTTATCAAAAATCAATAAAAAATAAAGGGATTTGGGCCATTCAGGTGAGTATCAATCTTTAATTCCTTTCCAAGGAAATTAAAGTGGGATTTCTGTAGAGAAATACAATCCATGATTAGGATAACATCATATTCAACCAGAGGGAGAATGAAATGATTTTTAAAAATTACATTCCCAAAAAATTGAACATGAGAAGAACATATACTAAATATGAGATCATCATACCATTAGGGGTTTTCAATACTAATTCAATATCTAATCATTGGGATAATAATTAACATTCCAATAGATAAATCATGATATAATGGAATTCATATAAGTAATATTAAATAGAATAATCCAATTTTGTATATCATTTTTTACCACCACATTTCCATCATTCTATTTCCATTCCCTTATTAATATAAAAATGGTTTGGATGTCCATTAGGAATATCTTAACATAGTGATCAATCATGAAAAATCATTCATAGGATATAGAAATTATGACACATTATTTTTTAAAAAATATCACCTTAGGAATAAACTTGGTCATTCATAATCATTATTTATTCAAATTCTTCAGGATGGTTCGTAAAGAGTTTGTGAATTTACATAACATATCTCAGGGGTGTGTCAAACTTGGTCATCATTAAGAATCAACTTCATATACTAGGTGATGATCAAGTCAAAACACAATGCTCCATTTTAATAGTTATTACCCATAGGTAAAACTACAACAGATTCATATCCAATTTTAGTGTCCAGAGGGGGATGCAATTTCATGGAAACCACTTGCTCTATCCTTCACCAAGATTCTAGGATATTTTATAATACTTCAATTATCTTTAGACATATTCCTAGGGTTCTCAGTAACATTTTATCATCCTAGTTCCAATGGTTAACTACATTTTCGTTTAAGTACCAAATTTAGAGACCCAAACTCTCCATACATAGATATTACATTTAAATAGTTACATATTTTTTTTTTCATTTTACAAAAACACGCATGAGGACCATAATAGTTCAGTATTTTTGGAATCTTGGTTGCTAAACAACTAGTTCAAATGTGTACTAAATCACCACCCACTACGTTTTTCATAACAAGTAGCCTTATTAAACATATCATACATTATAACTTTCTTCATAACCAGTTTAATTAAATCATACTAACGTATGAGATTAGATGCTCAGTAAGGGTAAATAAGGGATATATCAATATAACAGGAGTATAAGGTTATGAGAACATGATAACAACATTAGAAAACCTGACATTGCAAGTCATATACCAAAAACTATAGTCATGGTGTAAATCATGGTTGTTGATAATACAATAATCATAAATGAATCAAAGAACACAATCCAAGAGAGAATAACATTATAATAATACATATATATATATTTTACCTATATGTATATGAAATAAATATTCAATGATACCCACCAATATTTTTATAAAATCTTTGGAATGGCCTAACCACCAATACACCAACTTCGAGATTGGGATAGACCCCTGTCTACCCTCTTTTGATCTTGGTAAAACCTCCAATGAAACATTTTTTGGGCTTGGGAAAACCACCCATGTAACCCTTGGGTGCATATAACCTTAATCATTACCTAATTAAATGGGGGGATATAAAATTCAATTCTCACCCATAACATAATGAAAATAAAATATTTCTGTTCCATATGAGCATAAATCATTCATGGTATCATTAACAATGAAAATGAGATGGTTTTATGGTAACATCATTATTTCATAACACATGGAAATGAAATGGGTTTCATAATAATTTCCTCATGGAATAACACTTGTAAAATAAATGATATTTATAGTAATTGCATAAATTTGTCATAGAATAACCCATGTAAATGGAATAAGTTTCATAAAAATATTTTCATCATAATCATGGTAAATTCAAATAAATAATGAGTATTGTAACATTGGATTAAATCCTCTATAAAAAATAATCAATACCAATTGTTGCTGTCTTTGATGAATGATAATTCTATAAAAATATCATTAAAACATTTTTGGGTAAAATATCATTTCTAGTTTGAAATAAGATCATTAATTTCTTTTTAAAAATATTAAAGAAAAAATTTTAATGGAAAATAAACTTGAAAAATTTTAAGGGAATAATTTAATCATTGAGTGATTATGTCATTGGAAAATATTGTTCATGTTGTATACATTAAAAAAATGATTTATTTAAAATTTTTAGTAACAAATCAAAATTATTTTTTTTAGAAAATGAAACAATATTACCCTTAATTTTTTTTGTTAAAATATTAAAATGGAAACTGTAACACTGTAAGATTTCATATTAAGTTATATCATTAAAGTAATTCAATAACTTATACTGTATGCAACACTGACTTGGCTTACATTATATGTAAGATTGAGTTTCTAAGAAACAATACTTTAATTATTCAAATGATATATTTATAACATAATAATTAAATAAAGTAATATGAATAGTAAGAAATAAATTTAAATTTCATTTATAATTCTATCAAATAAATAAACCATATTTATAAGGAAATGTATAAGTTTCATTAAAATATAAGTACTATTTTGATAAAGAAACTACTTCTTATGTCCTTTTGTGAATAATAATAAAATTATTTTAAACACTATTATAAATTAAATTCAGTTAAAGTGAATTTATTTTTGAATCCAGAATGCCAATATTATATTAGGGTGAAGGTTTGGTAATTTTATGAGAAGTTTCATTTTTTAATGAATAGTGAAAAACACTGCATTTTAATTCAAAACTACCTTTTAACCCAATTTATTTATATTGTTAGATTATCCTATTAATTTTTTTAGAGCATATATAAATTATATTTTTTATTATTTTATATAATGTGGGTCATTATAAGTAATTTAACATTTAAATTGGATATAAACACATATCAATCTTTTGATATTTTTTATTTCCAAAAAACCCGCTTTCTGGTTCTCGTAATGAGAATTATTTTTATATTAATTAATGAAAATTTCATGTATTTAATTTATTAAAATAGACATCATTTTTAAATTCAAAATATCAAAATTATCTTAGGGTGATTTTTTTGGTATTTTTCTGAGAACTATCAATTTTTGATAAATAGTGAAAAAAACTATTTTATTATTTAAAACCAACATTTATTTAAATAATTATTATTTTTATTTAAATTTATTGTAAAGTAAAAATAAATACATAAAACCTATATTAGTTCAATGTAATTCATTGGAGTAATTTTATATATAATATTAGATGTATAAATTTTTTTAACCTTTTAACTTTTTTACCCACCTTTTAGGCACATTTGCAAATTTTCATAAAACGCAATTTTACCTCTTCTATGAAATTATTTTAAAAACTATGAAAGAAATGGTTTACATTGTAAATAAAATTTGGTTCAATAGGATTAAAATATTTTTTTTTGTGAATAGTAACTTTTGAATTTTATTTACCACGGTTAAAAGTAAATAGGGTAATCAAAGGTAAAAAATATATTATAATTACCCTAAGACATGTCATAATTCTATATTTAAATTGGTTTTTGAACAAAATAAACCTTAGGAATAAATTATGATCCTATTTGATAAACTTGGATTAGATTAGGTCATTTATTATTATTTTATTTAAAGAAGAGTTAAAAGTGTAAAATTCAATGTTTAAAAACTAAAACATTTTTAATATAGGTTTATTCATAAGATTAGTTTGACTATAAATATTAATCATAAAGTTAAAGATATTTCATACATAATGGTATTTTATTTATTATTTTTAGACTTTAAATAATTAAATTTATTTATGACATAATGATGATGAAATAATTACCTTATTAATGAAAGATTAAAAGAATTGATAATATAAATATACAAATAAATGTAAATGGAGACTTTTAATGCATTAAACTAATTTTTTTGGTTAATATGACATGTTAGAGTTCATTTAATATATTTTTTGTGAATTAATAATGTTTTTTTCACTTTTACAAAAACCAAATACTAAATAGTGTCAAAATTGACATAAATGAGTTTTTAAAACTAATACTATATTATTAAATAATATAATATTATTAAAATTATAAGGTTCAAAAAAAGGACTTATATAATTATAGATATGTCATTAATGAACCACTTTATGTTCTCTTGGCATTTTATATTATGTTTATTAACTATGTAATATAAAAATATAAAAGACGTGGTAAAAGTTAAACTATTTAACTATGAATTAAATATAAAAGTTAAGGTTAATACGGTGACCTAAAATTGTCTAAAACATATTGGTTGAAAATATTTCGACCCCTACCCACCTTATCCTCTAAATTAATCCATTTGGAGCCATTATAAACCGAAAATGATTTTATAATAAAATAATATTTCAATATTTTCTTAAAGTGACCCTCACCTCTCTTATAAAAGGGTACTTCCCCTTATTTTAATTTTACACCTCCAAATCCATTTGGATCGGCCAAAACCAGATCAAATATCCTCACAACTACCATAAATTCAACCTAGAGGCCTTACTTTGATCAGAAATCCAATCTAAGGAGCCATTTTGATCAAATCAAAAGGAAGCACCCGAAGAAGAGGTAATAATTTCATCACCTCTTTCAAAGTTCTTTTCTACTTCCAATTCATCTTTCATTGTTGTTTCCATAACAAAATAATTACTCTAGTAACTTATACATACTATGATGTTATTAAAAATATGGTACAACCATATTCATTATTCTATCTATCCTATGAATGACAAATTCACCATACATGCGTACATATGACTTACCATCTCCACGTCGTGGTGTAGTTTGTTATTCACCACTTAATTATTTGGATGGGTATAATAATGAGTATAATGGATGTAAATAATAAATATAAAATCTTAATTATTCTTTATATATGATATTCCATCCAATTACATACGACTTCACCATCAATAGAATGATATTGTCGCTCATGCATATATACGGATTACCATCTCCACAAACGCGATGAGATTCATTCTCCATCATAACCATTCAAGAATAATTTTCATTTTATTATTAAAAATAATGTTTAATAACTTAATATAATTCTGAATATGAATAAAATAAATCCTATTCATAACAAATAGGACTTACATAACAAAACATATAAATTAAAATGAATCAGTTAACACCCTAAATAATGATACTACTGAAATATTATTAACAAAACAATATTAGAAGATCATATATGATATTATAATTAGGTATTTGGTCCTTATATAATTTAATAACAATTATTTAATGATTATACTAGAGGTTAACATACCCTATACAAATTAAAAGTACAAGGTAAGGGGTTTTAATCTCACTTCTTATTCCCGTGAAATTCAGGGTATGTAGCCACTATTTCCTTTTGTATGGTGTATGTACTTCCCATGATTGTATTATTTGTGTAATATACCTTAATATATGGGTATTTAAATACTCATTGTATGACCCTTCTTTCATGGGGTGTATGTTTCATAAGTTACCAAATCGGTAAGGGAATTTCTAATTTTAATTTCAACTTATTGGGTTTTATGCAAACTTCATTGATTATTCTACTCCAAGATTATGTGTGAAATAACTATTTATTTATTTATGTAGTAATTTCCACTAAAATTTTTGTGGATATAATTTTTATAGACATAATCACTCCATTAAAAAATTATCATGTTATCAATATGAACTTGATAAGAGTAATCTTAACTCAATTTCCATTCATTGAGTTAAACATCCAACTCATTGGTGTTGTTTTTACAAAAATATGTGTGAATGTACGCTGATTGATTTACCATTAATATCCAATAATTTTGAGTGTATTTATATTTTTCACACATAATTATGTCATTTATTTATCCTTAACATAAGGATATGGTCTTTATAAGGTATTTCATCTCAATTTATATTCCATTGAGACTTCTTTGTTGTTATGTGCCAATTCAGTTTTATTTGGTGTATATACTATACTTTGACATAGTATATCATTAATACCTTTATTCTCATGATATTATAAGGTTTTTATTACCTCAATAATTTGTATTAAGGCATCTCTCATTTTTTTAGGAACTCTAACAAACATATCACTTTAAATGTTTTAAAGATTTATTCTTATAAAACATTCTCATTAATGTACATGTATTAAAAATGGTTTTAAGGATTTATTTATATAAACAAGAATGTTTTGAAATTAAAATTCCTTTTAAAAGTTTCAAAGTGGTATGAGACACCTTGATTCAAAAATCTCTTTTAAACTACTTCTTTGATAAATTGTGTAACTTTTAAATGTTTTCAAGAAAAGGGGATATTTCTATCAATTACATTTACTGATTATTTTCTTCTATGTAAATATCCTTCAATGTATTTTATTTTTGATTGAGGTTTATTTATTATAATACAATCGTCCATATTTTATTGAATGAGTTATAGTTTACTGTGGATGTGCTATTTTTATACCATTCATGGTTTATAGTTAAAGTGTTAAAATTTCGTATACTAGTTTTAATACGAATTATTATGTTATGTTTCAGCCTTTTAATATGATGAATTAATTAGATATAGTATGTGACAGGTGGATCCCACTATAGCTCCTCGATGCATCAGTAGGTCTCATGAGATAAACTAGTGTCTTGGTACAAGGCCTTGAAAAAATCTTATTTGTAGTCTTGGCATGAGGCCTTGACTATGTGGTTATAATGTTTGACATTATACATTCCATCCTTATGAAATTAGCTATTGATATTACATGTGATTATTCGACTAGTAGAATATCCATGTGAATAAGTAAGTGTCATTATTTGATTTATATTTTCCATATTATGCCGAAGTTTATTTTTAAAAGGCTTATGTTTTATTCTTATACATTGCCTTGAGTATTTCAGTTTATTTATGATAGTTTCCGCTATACTGTTATCCTTAATGAGAAAATGAGCTCACCCCTTTCTTTGGTTTTATTTTTCCCAGGATGTGAATAAGTATATTATGATTAACTGCATAGATAGGCCCAAGGATAAGAGTGTGTTCAAAGAGGACACAATGTTGTTTTTTTATTTCACGATGTAATGTAAAACTTATGTACATATCTAGTAATTCCAAGGCTACTAAACTAATCAGTCATTAGAGACTTGATATCTTATAATCATGACAATGTTATGTAATAATTCATTGACTCTGGGTAACTTGGGTCAGGAAATTACAGTTGGTATAATAGGAAGTTTAATACAAATCTTGAAAACTATATCTAGATAAAATATGATAAGAAAACATTACTCTAAGATAGAATTTGAGGATTAGTATAGAAGAACATCCAAAAATTTTTTTAGTGTAAATATTATGTGAGTTTCCACGAAAATACATCCCTTTTTTGGATACAAACAGGTAGAGGTAGATCTGGCATAGATGTAACTAGGAGTGAAAACTCTGACTAGGAGTTTTGGGTTTGAACCGAGGTATCCTGGTACATGAAAATAGGGCTTGCTGCACTCTTGGTATTGACACCCCCAAGAGATATGCTTAGGATAATTCACATTTTCTTTATAAAAATATTCGAAATATTTTAATTTAAGATGAGAATAAATAACCTTGGTTAATATTAAGGTTTTTTAGATTGAAAATAATGTGTCATGATATTCTCTAAATGATTTTATTACTATTTTTACTCACACTCTCCTTTCTAGTTTTAGTAAATGGCTGGATTCCAAGGAATTCATAATAACATTAAAAATTATGTACAAGGTGGAAAAAAATGGTGTAAATGAGCAACAAAATGGAATGTTGATAGGCGTAAAAGATATTGTGTTCATGGAGAATAATTTTTCCTAAAATAAGATAAAAAACATACACATTAACCAAATCCCAAACTCAACAAAGAAGAGAAAAGAAGAGAATGATAAGAGATTCAACAGTGGAGACCATAGTGAAAAAAGATCATTTTCCATCATGTATGAAATGTGGAAGGAGACACCCAAGAAAGTGTCTCAATGGAACAAATAAATTCTTTATGCATGGGAAAAAAGAACATAATGTAAATAATTGTTAAGGAAAAATGAAGAGTACTGTAGAAGAAAATAAAAATGATCTTAAGAATCCATTTACAGGCATTTGGCATAAATTTAGGGGACCTAGGCATTACCCAAGTCAACTTCCTATTCTATAGGATAACCTCTTAGTCAAGGGAAAACGTATGTGTAAATAAATGAATGGTGAAATTTTTAAAAGTAATAATGCTCCTTGTTGATGGGATTACTTTGGATGACTTTTATATTGTATGTGTAACCCTGTAGTTTGTTATGTAAAAGTTCTATTTGAGGATGAATTATTTTTTCTTTTGTGGATATAGTTATGAAGAACCATTTGTGTTTATATGATCCTCGAATTTGAGTCAATTATAGGTTATTACTTTTTGGGAAGAAAATACAAGTTATGAGATAACATTTGTGGTTAAATATGTTATGGTTAGTTTTGAGGAATTTATCTAATTTTTGGGAATGTCATAAAGTTATATAGTTTTTGAAAAAGGAAAACACACATACCATGTGACAACCTGTTGTGTTGAACAAAACTGTGGGAATCGAACCCACAACCAAAGTGCAACTGGGATTTATTGTCTACCACTGGACTACATGAAGTCCCTAGTTTGTATGACTAATTCTTTTTAGTTAAATGATTTTATGGATCAAGAATATGTAGATTTTTGTAACTTATGATTTATACTTAGTATAAGAAAATGATTTGGAGATTAAGTGATAAATGTTACTTTGGAAGACATTCACTCTTTTGGGAACACTATATACATAAGGAAAATAGAATACTATGGGATTTAATTTAAGGAGTGATGGTGGATTTTTTATTTTGGAAGAATGTATGTTTTTATTGTGGACTTTTAACAATTTGGGTTATTTATGTAAATGATTAACCTATCATAGATAAAATTTGATTAGGTTAATTAATTTTTAGAATGTGACTTTTAGAGTAGTTGATGATATTTAGAGATAAATATTAATATTTATCGTGGAAGCCTATGTGATAAAATCCTTATGAATTTTGGGTTTCAATCTTAGTTTGGATTATTTTGAAGAATTTTAAGGACAATTGTTTTTTGAATGGCCTTTGTTTAACTATTTGTATTGTTTGTTTAATTTTGGAGATTAAGAGAAGTATTTATTTCTATGAAGGTTTGTCCTTTTAGAGATCATCTGATCTTGTACTCGCCATTTTGGTTTTGGTTAATGTCTAAAGACATGGGAAATATATAGTTCATGTATTTCAGAATAAGTGATTCTCTAGAAGTTTATTCTAGTGCTTTAGGTGTGACCAATTCATCTTGAATACTAATTGTTTGGAGAAAAGATGAGTTTGTGGTAGAAATTTATTAAAGGATGAAACTCTACTTGGAAAGTAAGTATATAAACTTATGTTCTTAGTCAATATAATAAATAAATTCCAAAAAATTATTAAAAGGAACTTAAAATAAAAAAGTTTTTTTGTTTACTCTTCCTACCAGGAAATCAAAGACCGTTTAACCCATCACAAGATTATGGTTTTTTGGTAGTTAGCTTTCTCTTGATCACATTTTCTATCAATATCCATCAGAACTTTATGTGTTTTTTTCTCTTCCATATCCATGTATTTTTACATGGAACCTTAGTATGGGTTATCTCGGGTGACCTTTCTACTTCACTTACTTTCTTTTAAAGAGATAATTTTATTGACTCTTTTTCGATGTGGGATTTCAACAAAGATGTTTTGAAATGTCAAACCCATGGTTTTTAAAAATAAATTTAAATTTAGAGGAAAAAATTATTTGAAGTAGTGGATAATGTAACACCCCAATATTTCATAGTAATTTATATCATTAAAGTAATTCAATAGCTTATACTACATGCGACACTAACTTGGCTTACATTATACGAAAGATTGAGTTTCTGTGAAACAATACTTTAATTATTCAAATGATATATTTATAACCTAAATATTAAATATAGTAATAAAAGTATTAAAAAATAAATTTTAAATTTAATTTATAATTCAATCACATAAATAAACCATATTTATAAGGAAATGTATAAGTTTCATTAAAATGTAGTACTGTTTTGATAAAGGAACTACTTCTTATGTCCTTTTGTGAACAATAATAAAATTAATTTTAGACACTATTATAAATTCTTTTCGATGAAATTGAATTAAATTTTGAATTTTTAAAACCAATATTAGATTAGGTTTAAAGTTTAGTAATTTTATGGCAAGTTTCATTTTTTAATGAATAGTGAAAAATACTACGTTTTAATTCAAAACTGCCTTTTCACCCAATTTTTTTATATTGTTAGATTATCATATTAATGGTTTTTAAATAATATATAGATTATATTCTTATGATTTTATATAATTTTGGCCTTTGGAAGTAATTTCACTTTTAAATTGGATATAAACACATGTCAATCGTTTGATAGTTTTTACTTCTTAAAAACCTGCTTTCTAGTTTTCACAACGGGAATTAATTTTAAATTAATTAATGAAACTTACATGTCTTTAATTTGGTCAAACATAAATAATTTTTAAATCCAAAATATCAAAATTATCTTAGGGTGTAATTTTGGTATTTTTCTGAAAATTTTAAATTTTTGATGAATAGTGAAGAACACTGCGTTATTGTTTAAAATCGACATTTATTTAAATAATTATTATATTTATTTAAATATATTTTAAATTAAAAATAAATACATAATACCTATATTAGTTAAATGAAATTAATTGGAGTCATTTTATATAAATATTAGATGTATAAAATTTTACTGAACTTTTTAACGTATTTTACGCACCTTCTAGGCACATTTGAAAATTTGCGTAAAATATAATTTTACAACTTCTATGAATTTAATTTAAATAATCTGAGAGAGACAGTTGAAATCAGTAAGTATAATTTGGTTCAATAGGATGAAAATATTTTTTTTCGAATAGTACCTTTTGAATTTTATTTACCACAGTTAAAAGTAAATAGAGTAATTAATGGTAAAAATGATATTATAATTACCCTAAAACATGTCCTAATTCTATTGGAAAAGTGTTTTTCAACCAAAATAAACCTTAGGAATAAATAATTATCCTCATTTATCCACATGGACTAGATTAGGAAATTTATTATTATTTTATTTAAAGAAGAGTTAAAAGTGTAAAATTCAATGTTTAATAACTAAACCATTTTTAATATAAGGTTATACATAAGATAAATTTGACTATAAATATAAATTATAAAGATAAAAATATTTCATAAATAATGGTATTTTATTTATAATTTTTATTCATTATATGATTAAATTTATTTATGACGCAATGATGATGAAGTAATTAACTTATTAATAAATGATTAAAATAATTGATATTATAAATATCAAAATAAATGTAATTTGAGACTTTTGATGCATTACAATAATTTTATTGGTTATTATGACATGTTAGGATTGATTTAATGTATTTTTTTCTAAGTAATAAAGTATTTTTGACTTTTCGAAAAACCAAATACTAAATACTGTCAAAATTGACATAAATGAGTTTTTAAAACAAATACTATATTATTAAATGATATAATATTATTAAAAATATAAGGATTAGCCAAAGGACTTATATAATTATATATAATTTATTAATAAACCACTTTATGTTCTCTTGGAATTTTACAGTATGTTTATTAACCATGTAATATAAAAATACAAGAAGATATGGTAAAAGTTAAACTATTTAACTAAGAATTAAATCTAATAGATAAGGTTAATATGGTGACCAAAAATTGTCTAAAACCTAATGGTTGAAAATATTTGGACCCATCCCCACCTTATCCACGAAATAAATCCATTGAAATCCATTATAAACTGAAAATGATTTTATAATAAAATAATATTTCAAGATTTTCCTAAAGTGACCCTCACCTCTCTTATAAAAGGGTACTTTCTCTTACCTCAATTTCACACCTACAAAGACATTAGTATCAACAAAAACATACTAAAATATCCTCCCAAATACCCTAAATTCAACCTAGAGGCCTTAAAATGATCATAAAGCCAACCTATGGAGCCCTTTTGATCAAATAAAAAGAAGAACCTGAAGAAGACGTAATAATTTCATCACCTCTTTCAAAGTTTTTTCTTCTTCCACTTCCTATTTATTTGTTGTTTCCATAACAAAATAACAAATCCAGTACATTATAAATACTGTGATGTTATTATAAATATGGTACAACCATATTCATTATTCTATCTATCCTATGAATGACAAAGTCACCATATGTGCGTACGTACGGCTTACCGTCTCCATTTCGTGGTGTAGTTTGTTATTCAACACTTCATTATTTGGATGAGTATAATATTGAGTATAATTGATATAAAAAATAAATATAACATGTTAATGATTATTTATATATTATATAACATCCAATTACATATGATTTCACCATCAATAGAATGATATTGTAGCTCGTGCATATGTAAGGATTACCGTCTCCACAAACACGATAAGATTCATTCTCCTTCATAACTATTGAAGGATAAATTTTATTTTATGATTAAAAATAATGTTTAAGAACTTAATATCAACATTTATCTGAATAAAATACATCTTATCCATAACAAACATGACTTACCTAACAATAATACTACTGAAATATTATTGAAAAATAAATATTAAAAGATCATATATGCCATCATATTTAGGTATGTGGTTCTTGTATAATTTAATAAAAATGATTTAACTATTATACATGAGGTTAAATAACCCTCAACTGAGGAAAATTACAAGGTAAGGGGTTTTAATATCACTAATTATTCCTGTGAGATTAATGCTATATTGCAACTATTTCCTTTCGTGTGTTGTATGTACTTCACACGATTATATTATTTATGTAATGTACTTTAATTTATAGTATTTAAATCTTCATTATACGATCCTTCTTTCATGGGGTGTATTTTTATTAAGTTAACAAATCAGTTAGGGAATTTATAATTTCAATTTCCACCCATTGGATTTTAAGTAATCTTCATTGATTATTTTACAACAAGATTTTGTGTGAAATAACTATTTATTTATTTATGTAGTAATTTCCACTCCACTTTGTGTGGAAATACTTTTGATACACATAATAACTTCATTTATTTATTCTATTGTCATCTATTTGATCTTGATAAGAATAATCTTAACTCAATTTCCATTCATTAAGTTAAACATCCATGTCATTGGTGTTTTTTTTAAAAGAATATGTGTGAATGTACTCTGATTGATTTACACGGAATATCCAATCATATTGAATGTATTTATATTTTCACACATAATTATTCAATTTATTTATCCTTAACCTAAGGATATGGTATTTATAAGGGATTTCATCTCAATTTAAATTCCATTGAGACATTTTTGTTGATATGCACTATTTCACTTTTATTGTATGTATATACAGTACTTTGACACAGTATATCATGAATCCATTTGTTATCATGATATTATAAAGATTTTATTACCTCAATTATTTGTATTCAAGAATCTGTCATTTGGTTAGTAACTCTAACTAGAATATCACTTTAAATGTTTTAAAGATTTATTCTTCTAAATAATTCTCATTAATATCTATTATTTAAAAATGGTGTTATGGATTTATTTATATGGACATGAATTTTTTAAAATTAAAATTCATTTCAAAAGTTTCAAAGTGGTATGAGACTGTTTTATTCAAATATCTCTTTTAAATGACTTCTTTGATAAATAGTGTGACTTTTAAATGTTTTCAAGAAAAGGGGATATTTCTCTCAAATAGTTTTACTGATTATTTTAATCTATGACAATATCATTTAATTTATTTTATTCTTGATTGAGGATATTTATTATAATACAATCGTCCATATTGTATTGAATGAGTTATGTTTGAATGTGGATGTGCTATTTTTATACCATTCATGGTTTATTCTTAAAGTATTAACATTTCATATGTTAGTTTTAATACGAATGTTTATGTTATGTTTCAATATTTTCATATGAGAAATACATTAGAAAAGGTAAGTGATGGGTGGTGCCCTCTATATCTCCTCAATGCACCCGTAGGTCTAATGAGACAAACTAGTTTCATGGCACAAGGCCTTGACAAAATCTTATTTGTAGTCTTGGCACGAGGCCTTGACTATGTGGTTATGATGTCTGACATTATGCATTCCATCATTATGAAATTAGCTATTGATATTACATGTGATTATTATACTAGTAAAATATCAATGTGAATAAGTAAGTGGCATTATTTGAATTATCTTTTCGATATTATGTTGAAGATAAAATTTAAATGTCTTGTGTATTTGTCTTATACATTGTCATAAATGTTTATACTTATTTATGATAGTTTACACTATATTGTTATCCTTACTAAGAATCTGATCTCACCCCTTTGTTATGTTTTCATTTTCTTAGGTTGTGAAGATATAGATTATGATTAACTTGTATAGATAGGCCAAATGATATGAGAATGTGCAAAGGGTACAAAATGTTGTTTTTTTATTTCATGATGTAATGTAAAACTTATGTATGTATCTAGTACTTCTAAGGAAACTAAACTAATTGGTCATTCAAGACTTGATCTATTATGATCATTCCAATGTTATGTAATAATTCATCAACTCTGGGTAATTGGGGTTGGAGTGTTACATGCACATATGTATTTAGAAAATAATTTTATAATCACAAAATATTTATTTAAAACATCTTTTGAAATCATTTACATTGAATAAAAAGTATTTTTGATTGAAGAGAGAAATAAAGTCAAATTTTCTTAAACAAAAATTTCAGACTATTTGATACTTAAAGAGATTAAAATGAAAGTAAATTATGTATTCTCTAGAAAAAACCATATTAGTATAATATTAATGAATTTTCTTTAAATGGAGACCGTAATATTTTATCATTGATAACATAATAATAAACAATCCTGATAAACAATAAGACTGTAACATAAAGCATTTTTCACTTTGGTAATGTTTGAATTATAATCCCTAGGAAAGAATTAAACTTATAGGGATATTTATATTCAATAATTTTAATTATAAGAATAAAAAAATACATTCAATTTATGTATATACACCATAAAAAAGAAACAAGTGTTGAATATGTCATGCATCCCAAAGAGATAAAATTTAGACGAAAATCCATTGCCTCATGTATTTAATATCTTGGTAAACATTAAAAACTCACATATTATTAATATAGGTTTATTATATATCCATTATATAACCATAATCATAAATATTATTTCATATATTATTTACTTATGACCCTTTAATACATGTTTATTAACAATTCTTTGTTAAAATCACTTTTCAGGTAATAACTGCACCATTTATCATGTATGTTTTGGATTTATATTTTTTTACAGATTTTAAATTTATATTGGTTTAATAATGTCCATAATTTTCACCATGATATAAATATATTATATATTAATTAATTATTTATTTATAGTAATCCCTAAATGTTAGAGACAGAGAATGAATAACACCATTCATGGGGATGGTAGGTCATACATATGCATGAACGCTATTTCCATTTTCTCAATGTATTGAATAAAATAATCGTATATACAAATTTTAATTTTCTAGAATTATTTTTAGTTTATTTATATAATATGTATTCACTAATTAATTCTGTATTACTAAACATATAATAGTAAAATGAAAAATGTATCACATTTCTTCGTAGAGAAGTTTGTCCACCCATGTGTATGAGTGATGTTATCATTTCAAATTGATAATAAGGTAAGAAGGTAGATGTGATATTATAATTGAAGAAATATAATTATTTTATAAATAGAATATAAAGAATTTAAATCCATCATTATATCCATCCATGAGATAAGGTGATTGAAAATTAATTACATCAGTTTATGAGGTGGTGTTCTTCTATTCACATGATCTATGGTTTCGTTTACCATTATATAGAAGAGGATATGTATATATTTTTTGGAAATAAAATAATAAAATATTTTTATATGGGGTATAATTATGTTATTATTTTATAATATTTGAATAATATTTGAAGGAGGAGTAAGAAGAAATGAATAAAACATTCAGTGTTAAGAATGATACCTCTTATTTAGACAACTTCCCTAGGTTTACACCAAGATCCTAATTAGAAAGGTTTAAAAATAAAAAAGGCCTATAGGGCATAAGTATGTAATTTAGGATGGTATTGAGAGAGTAATTGGATTATCCAAAACTATTTGTATGTGTGAATATAAGAGGAGAAGGGGTGACTTTTTATAAGTTAGGGGAACACATAATTGTAATGTATGAAAATAAAAATGTATACCATAATTTTAAACATGAAAAAGGGTCATAAATAGAATATTATATAATACTAGATGATATAATGTCTAAATATGTTAATAAAATAATAATTGAACAAGTTTTTATATTAGTTTAAACCTTATCTTATTAGTTTAACCCCCGGTGAACATGTTTTAACCATAACCACGGTATATAAATATTTACTATTTGTAAAATTCACTATGAGAGAAAATTAATTTATCATTATTATATAAAATTATTTGTTATGATTCTAAATATATAATTTTTTTACCAAATTCAGTTATTATAAGTGGATTAATTCAATTTAAAGTTAATCCCACAAATTAAATGAAAGAAATATTTTCCAAAGAGAATGTTTTCATAAGTTTAAAACACATTTATTTATAAATTAAATATATTAAATTTAGTTCAATGACCATAATTGGATTAATTATAATATAAATAAACTAATATTACAATTAAATCCATATTATAACAAAATTTATCATGAAAATACTTTAAACAAAATGTGTGATTTAGTAAAAAATAACATTTTTCATTATTCATTGAAAAATTAGACTTTTTATAAAATTATCAAAAATATTGTGTAAGATAATTTTGACATGTTTGTTAAAAAAATTATTTCTATTTTGTGAAGTAAATTTTCTTAATGTAGAAAAAATAAATTTTATATTGTTTCACAAAAATTGATAAAATTCTTTTTAGAAGAAATGTATTGTAGATGTATATAATGACTATATAAAAAATTAATCAATTATTTATCAATATAATTTATTTATCTAAAACCATTACAAATAATTTCCAAATACTGTTATGTTTATTCATTCTAGTAAATTTAATGGATATGTTATAATGGTAATGTTTATATAATAATATTAATAGAATATTGAAGTTCTCTAAAACTCAGTGTTGTATGTACCACATGATATCGAATAAAATAAATTTATTTGAAGAAACAATATTTCATATAATATAAGGTTGTTAAATTATATACTAAATCACATTTTAATTTTATAAAAGTAATATATCATATGGTACAAGGTAAAATAAAAAAATGAGTTACTTGAATTCTTATAGGTAGTTGGGGGGTTATTATAGTAGAAAATATTAATCCTAAACATTCATTTTCATCCTCTTACCAGTTCCTCTTATGAGCCCTTATTTTATTGAGGAATTTTATAGACCATGTATTGTTTTTTGATATCCACTAACAACCGGATTTTAATTTTCTCTATCTTTAATTGTTCAAAGACATTTTATTCAACACTTATTCATAAGTTTCATTGGGTGGGATTATTCTTATAGGTAAGGGAAGTTGGATTTTAGGTAAATCATCAATAATGGTATTAGACATGTCATGATTTAATGGTTTCATTTCGATATCCAATTATTATTTATGTTTACTTTCAAGGAAAAATTCTTGAGGAACATTGGATTTAACACATACGATATTAAGTTCCATTGGTAATTTTTTTCTTCCCTTCACATATTTTTTTCTCCTTAAATAAATACAACAAACATTCCCATAGGGGTTATAAATTTTCTTGGTTAATAGATTATATTATCCTTGATATACTATGTTACTTATGTAATATATAATATTTCTAAATTTTTTTTTCACCCATTATACTATAATCCATGAGTTGAGAGATTAGTCTCTTGGTTGGTTTGAGACTCAAAAAGTTGACTCACATGGAAATTCATGGAAGGTTAATGAGTTCATTTTTGTTGGTACCTTTTATAGGGATAATAATTGTGTCTCTAAAATAGTGATAGATGGAATGTTCATTTAAATCCCTTATATAATGGTTGTATTTTAGTCTATTGACTTCCAGATCAAAACCGATTTGTGATGTAATAATTAAATCATGGGATGCATATTAGTTATTGCTAATATTTTATTTTGTACATTTTAGAAAAGCTTTATTGTAATTGATGAAATCAATTAGTGTAGTGATATATGGAATTGAATTTTTGGGTGAATTTTGGGGGGTGTGTAAGCTGATAACTCATGAACCTTATTATTGACTAACTATCTCACAAGAGAATTTAGTTCCTCAGTCTTAGTTTCAAGTAAAGAATACTTGGAACTCATTAAATCATGTATTTCATGATTAGAATATTTTGTAACAATTTTTTAGAGATTTCTATGGTCATTTATATTATTTATCATTCATAAAAAGTTATATATTAATTAGGGATACAGTAGATGAAGAATCCAAAAGGTTCTAGTCATTTTTCAATAATACTTGATAAAATAAAACCATGAAATGATGGTCTTGAAATGGATGGTGTGGTATGAATTTTTCCAATTACTTGAATGACTCCTAAAACTCATAGATATATTCTCCACTTTCTTTCTTAATCCCCTATACCTCATTCCTCAAATGGATAATCATTGAAGAAGGAAATAATTATCAGAAAAAGTCCTTAAGATGTTATACCTATGTGTTTACTTATATAGGTTGAAAACTATAAATATAGTCATTTTATAATCCTTATTTGGGCAATTTAAAGTAATTACAATAGATTTTATTATTAAGGAATACTCTAGAATTTAAGTAATTATATATATCCCAAAAAAAATTAAATTACCAGTTAGATCCTAACCTAAAAAAACATTAAATTCAAGAAATAATTTTATTATTCAACTTCTAAACATGCAAAACTATTGACTATTCAAATTTGAAATCTATCTATTGTTATTAAAATTAGGTGAAAAAATATCTCCATGTGTTCTATTTCTTTGATATATATTTTATACTATATTCACACTTCTTAGTATTTACTTAGTTGAGTAAAGAGTATGAGGATGGGGAATATTTTCGGGGAACTATGATAAAATCCGTCTCCAATAGATCATTGTCACCTAGAATTCTTATTCTTTCTATTAAAATAATGTTAACCTCCTACTAGAAAACAAACAGTTAATTGGAATTAAAATTGGTCACAAATAAAAATAATTTAAAATGAAAATTATCAAAATAAAAATACAATAAACACTATCCAACCTTCCCTACCATAACACCCTAATATGTTTTATGATATATTTTCCTGAATTAATACAATGTTCAATAACATTATCCATACAGAACACTGTAAAAATGTGTCGAGACATATTATATAAATATTATAATGTAAATTTAAGAGTAATAAAACCAAGATTAAATAAAAATATTTTAATCATTTAAAAATTCATAAAATCTATGATTAGAAACAATGAATGCTTCAAAATGTAAATTTTTAATAATAGATGATTTTTATATGTTGTATTTTCATTTAAAAACAAATTTACAATCTTTCAAATTATAATTTTGTAAAATTTAACTTTTTTTGAACATAGAATTTCAAAAATTCATTAGGTAGAATTATTAGGAATTATTGTAAAATTATTGATTTAGGTGAATTATGAAAAAATATATATTTTATCATACTGTCAATTTTATAAAACCGATGATTATTTTTGTAAAACATAAGATATATTTTACCCTAAACACAATTTTTTATTTTCTTATATATAAAAATTTTATTCATCACTTGCATAAATGAAATATAACTAAAGTTATTTAATATTATAGAAAAACATATTTATATTATGTAATAATGAAATTTTTTTATTTTTGAATAAAACTATGATTACTAATATTAATATTGTTGACCATGATAATGGGGATAGAGTTATTTTCAAAGAATTATTTTATTAATGTTTTGTAATTTTTATATAATAAATTAAATTGATATATATTATATAATGTCTCTGATATTATTTCTACACATATATACAAATACGGTATAACCCATTTAATTTGGAATTAATTTTATATAATATTTAATAATTAATTGTGAAAAACACATTTTTCTACAAAACAACGTTTTTATATATTTACTTCTTAAATAAGAAGTTAATTTTCTATTATTTATATATTCAATTAAATTATATGGAGGAATAATTTAGGGTAATAAAATTAAAAATTACTAATTTTTTTGACATATATTTATAATAAAATATAAATTACTTTGTAAAAAACAGTTTCTGAGGTAAAAAAAATGGTAAAATAAAAAAATAAATTTTGTCAAAACCATGAAACATTATTAAAAAAAACGTGTAAATGAATGGTATAGTATTTATAAACTTTTTATCACCCAAAAAATCATATTTAAGAAGATATAGTAAACTAAAAAAAGAATAGTATAATGTTGTGATTTAAAAAGTAATGGATATTTAAAACAATAACATTTTCATCACTTATAAAACGAGATCTCATCGACGAAATTTATCAACCCATTCCAAAAACATTGATATACCAAAACACTACCTTAATATCTCCCCAATTCTATACCCATTTCTTAAAATCCTTTGTATTTCCAAAAGACCATGATAAGGTGGCTTAAGTTGTTTCCCAAGTTTGAAAATCCATATAGAGGGGAGGTTAGAGCATGTTTAGCTGTGTATTATTAATGGTAATGGTGTTTTGTCTCAATTTCTATATCTGAAACAAGTTTTATTTAACAAAAATAATTTCATATAAGTGGTGTTTAGAGTTCTAAATTTGTTATATAATATAATTATTTATATTTTATTCATATTAATGTAAGTTTAGTTTTAATTTCTCTCTTTCAAGTGGTTTCTATTAAAAAGCTTCTTAATCTATAAGGGTTTCGGCATCTTAGTCTTTCTTAATTGAGATATGGATTATATTCACTGTAGTTTTATTTTTATGGTGTTTATAATATACATCGATCTATATTATCATAATTTTTCATGAAATATAATATATTTTTGAATCCAACTCATGTTATATTGGTTATAAATTTTAATGATGATGATACTTTTAGGGTTTTTTATAACTTAAACCACATTTAATTATGTTATAATGTTTCTTCTTGAATATATTTATTCTATTCTTAGTTTAATCCACCCTAATATTTCATATTGAATATTAAATTTTCATATAGGGAAAATGAAATGTTTGATTCAAATACCCCCTCTTGATGAATTTCATCCCCATAAAATTATGGCATGGATAAGGATAATTATGATCCTTCCAACATAATCCCATTTTATTCCACACCAATGATTTTTATTAACAAAAATTTTATCTTTTAAATTTATAATCCCAATTATTTTCAACCTATTTTTATGTTCATAATTTTCTATTCCTAGACTTGAAAGGATGTTTTATTAACCCTTTTTACAATTTTCGATTTTGTGAAAGGTAATTTTAAAAATTAAAACAGTTTTCCATCCTATATAATAAAATATTCTATCTTCCACTACACATTCAATTTTGAAAATATTTCTACCTTTTAGAGGATCTAATATTGAAGATTATTTTTTAAAATAAATGTTCTCAAACATTTTTACTTCTTATTTTTAAAATTGAATTGTGAATGTGATTTGTAGATTTTTTTAAACAATGTTAAAAAATTCTAAAACCTATTTTCTAAGTTTACTACTATTTTCCAATTTATCAGAAATTATTTATTTCCATGGAAATTAGTTTTCATTAATAAACTTATTTATGATCCAATTAAATAATTTTTTAGGGAGACTAAATTTTGGGCATAAACTATTTATATTTTGAATTCAATTTTAATGGTACCATCTAGAAATGTTGCAGAATATGATTTTTCATTAGATGAGTTTTTTTTATTATGTGATCATTGTTTCTGTGATCTAATTCCACACATATGTATAGATAATTAATAATATATGGTTTTAGGTCCCTATATCACAATATAATGCATTGGTTAATGTTTTATACATAATAAGATATATATGTTGACTATGAAGACAATGAAAATTATCTAAATTCACAATATTGGTCCTGGAAATATTTTTGATTTTCTATATTCAAAATTTTGAGAATGAACATGATGTGTATTATCTATATTGAAAATATTTGGAATTGACAAGAAGAATATTATATATGCTTGTAATATTTATTCTGAACATGATGTAAATTTTCTACGTTCAAAAGAATGAGTATGAACTCTATGTGGTTAGACATGTTTACAATGTTATGAATTCCTATAATTCCTCTAATTACATGATTTTATGTTATATTCTTACTTTTTATCCATGGATCATGTATATTATCTCACACTATTTTTTCATCGTAAAAGTATTATATTTTGAGAATACATTACCTTTCTTCAGTACTTGTGGAAAACTCTTATTATTCTATATTATTTTAATAAGATATTTATTCCATTCCCATGTTTTGACATATTCCAAGGACATAAACCTTTGTGACATGTTGATAATTATTACCTTTCAAAACATTTTAGATATCCCCTTTATTTTATTCATTTCCCTTAGTTATGAAAATGATTATAACTTATGATAATTTTATAGTGAAGTATTATGTGGTTACTCTATGTAGAAATATATATAATTATCATAAATATATTTCTTTTTCATCTAATACTCAAAGTCACTAAACTATCCATTACATATTTTGAGTGGTTATTGCAAGATAAAATTTTTAACTTATGTTAATGATGTACAATGAATATATGATTTTCTTGGGTCACCTAACTATTTTTAAAATCAGTGTCTAAAGATATTTTATTTTTCACCAGACCCAAGATTGTGGTTCAATAGAATCTCAATTGTATCAAATTAAGGATTATTTTTTTATTAATCTATTTATTTTTTTATATTATGAATTTTTAACTACATTAAAAAAACAAATGGATAAGATATCAGTAATGTAATATCTTAATATTTTTCTATTAGGTTTTATTATGTGGATTTCCTTTCGATTACATCCCTATTTGGATAACAAAAAAATCGATGTAGTTGTGGGATAGATTCCCTTATGGGTAATCACCCTAACAAGGAATAGTTTAGTATTAATTTGATATCCAATTAGTGTGTGATGTATGGGCCTAATAAAGAACACCTATCTAGACACTCTTGGGGTTTATACCTTGGTTACATCACATTCTCTTTATAAAACATTAAGTGGGATTTAAATTTTTAGTATTTCAAGGTTGTGTTAGGTTAGAAATCATAATAAGAATATGACTGGGGGAAACATTTTTTGAATCAATAGAGTTATATATTGGTCTAATTATTTCATAGATGAAATAGAAGTATAAAATGATGAAATGAACGTTTCATTGAAGAAGAAATTATAAGATTTCATTTTGATAGGATGTTTTTTTATTTCATTGGATTGTATTCTAATGACCCAAATTTCCATATATAAAATTTCCCATTGTTTTTAATTTAAATGTCTTATCATGTATTATTGTTATAGAAAACACATTCACTTATAAGGTATTATTATATTCTATTTAAATGAAATTTAATCATAATTATCATCAATATAATTTCTTTTAAACCGTGACCACATGGTTAATATAAATATAGGGTTTTAACAAATCCAACTAATAATGAAAAAGGAAGTGATAGCTTGAACCAATCGGATCATACCATATTAAGGCCATTTACTTAAGCTTCCTAGGGAGAATAATCTTTGGGATTTTCCATTTTCCAATCCCAAGGTGAGATCCCGTAACTTTATCATGAGTGAAACCATTTACAGAAGAAGTTCAAGCTCATCAAGATCAGGGACCAAACCATGTATATCAAAGAGCCCCATAAAAGATCCACCATCATGCACCTTACTCTTAAGAAAATTACTAGTGTATTAAATGGTTATGTATCAAGACCATATAAATATTTTTATGTACATTATTTTTCATATAATAATAAATTTATTTTCATTCTATTATTGCTACATTATTAAGGATTTTTATTTTGATATAATAAAACAAAAATATTATTTTTGGGTAATTTTCAAATTCAATTTATGAAATTTATTTTTATGAATTAATAGATTTTAGAAATAAATAATAAATTAATAAAATATTATTATTAATTAACTTATATATATATATATATATATATAAATTATCATTTAATTTTTATGAAGTGAAATATAATTTTTATAAGGGCTCGAAAGATGTTATTGTAAAAAAAACTCAGTATTTATTAATAAATTTATATTATTATTTTAAAAGTTAAAATAAACATATTTAAAAAATTATTATGATAAAATTTATTTTATTTTATGAATCTTAATTTTGAAATAATCTAATGATTAATTTTTCATAATTTCCTAAGATAATCCATTTTTCGGGTAAAATATTTAACACCTTATAAATATAAAGTGTGTATAAAAAATAACAATGACCCCAAAGTTATGTAATAAATAAAATAAATGGAATGCATGAAAAAAATATATGATTTATCTCCAATGTAATGGTTTTTTATATTTATGTTTTTATTTTCATAATGGCTTCATGAATCCTCCAAAACAATTAATATATTTTAACGTTTGAAAATTATTTCATTAAGAGTATGAATCACTTCCATATAAGCAAGGGAATTATTTTATTTTGTTCTACACCTTGACATATAAATTAATTAAAACCACTATAATTTAGTAGAAACCCTGGGAAAAAACAATGGGAAGGTTTTTGGTTTTTTTAATTTTATTATATAGAATCCATAACCTAATTTTGATAAATATTAACGAAATCCCCACTCATTTCACATAAAACCCACCCAATATCCCATTTATCTTCACTAAAAAACCTAGTTCATGTAATTAATCTTACCTCCAATATATAGAGTCCCCCAAGTTTCCCCTAATTTTTCAATAATCACCTTCTAATCATTTGGATTCACACACTCAAGTAATGGATTTCTCTCATCATTTCCATTTAATCACCTCTTTTATGTTATGATTCTTAGTTACAATTTATAGTTGTTTTTATATTTTTTCCTAAAAGAGCCATAATATTTATTAGGGTTTATAAATAATTATATAACTTTCTATCTCTCATTAATCTATCCAATGAAAATTTATATACACCCATTACTATATCAAAATTTTGTAAGGGATTATCACCATCCCTTTTTTTATTCAAGTTTATTTAATTTATTATGCATTGTATTTAAACTTAATAATGTTGGGATATGTAATTACTTGTCAATATTAATGAAAATTTTATTTAAAAATCATTTTAGAACAATTTCACTCTTATAACCCCATTTTATGAATTTTTATGTGACGTTGTTATGCTACCGAAATTTCACTGTGATCCTCCGTGATAAACCAATTCTGTAGTGAATTACATACCCATTCCCTATCAAGGGTGTTCACCTAAATAAACTTTTAATTAAATGAATTGGAACTAAATTTTTTCTATTCTGCACCTCTTTATTTTTGAATAAAATATAATGATGAATTAATGTATACTCTACGATCTATATAGAATACATAAGCATGAGAATGAAATTAATGTGATGGATGGGCCTAAAATTAAATAGTGATATAATATATAGGATAATTTTTTGTATCATAAGACATAATTTTTGGATAGAGAGTGAACCTAATTCATTTATGGGGCATTTTCCATCATGATGTCTTGGTAGTAAGCCAATAATTATGTTTATGATGTTGTGTTTTCAGATGTAGCCACATTTCCCATGTCATCGTTCTGATTATCAAGCTATTACATGCCTCATTCCTCATGTTTATGGTTATAACTCATTTTATTCCACATTTATATTTAAATTTTATAACTTTTATAACCTTATTCATGTTTTGACATGTTTATTCCCGTATTGGGCTTTATAGATCACCCTTTTCTTTTGTATGTCCCCAGGTTATCCTATATAGATTAAGTGTGATCATGTTAAGGATGTTTTCAATAAAGATAATTATTTCTAGATTAAATTTTTAAGTAATGTACCTAATTAAAAAATAATCTATAATTCCAAATCTTCCAAGTTATATTATTTTTAATTGTATTTAGTAAATCATGAATTCATGCGTAATAAAGAGCGTGGCTATTATAGTTGGTATTAGAGGAAAAAATTAGTTACTTTTGGGATTTTGATTATAAAACTCTAGATAAATCCATAGGGATAAGACTATGTATAAGAAAAAATCCCTAAATTTTTTTAATAATAGAGTATGTGGTTATCATGAAAATATATACAGGGCTGGACACTACATGTGGATGTGGTTTTGGTACAAATGATCCTATGGGTAACAAATCTGACAAGGTGCATCAGGCATGACTCATTATAACCTGGTACAAGATAATGAGACTTACTACACACCTGGTATGACACTTATAGTAATATTATTAGTTCTATTCATAATATCATTATGAAATATTATTAATGAAACTCAAAAATTCCCACAATAATATATGTTTGGAAATAGATCATAGTTAACACTTATTGAATCCTAGAAATTCAGAAGTAAATAAATAAATCCAATTTATAACTTATCAAATTAATGTAATTGGATTCTACCCTATGTGTTTAATAGGTTAAAAAAAATCATCCCAAATCATCCTTTTATTCATGAAAATGGCCAAAAATAGGAGGAACTAGGCAAACAACCAATGCAACGAGCAATATGATGACTTCCTAATGAGATGACTAACCCGATGGGACTATGAATCATGAACTGTGTGCCAATACTCACTTAGATGAATTAGGTTCTGAATTTAAACCTAGATCAAGAGGAGTATCCAAATCCTCCTAATAGATAGAAAACTGCGATTGATAGAATTATATTATAAAGGCCTCTGAATTAAAATGGATAATATAATCCCTTAATTGTGGAACAACAGATCAACTCCATTGGGAAGATCTTCTCCATCCTTCAATGTTATGAACAAGAGATGTTTATACAAGCTATTTATCATATAGAGGGATAATATTATTATTGGTAGACATTGGTGAAGAATAAAAATCTTGAGGACGATATTGAAGCAATGAGGTGGAAGGAATTATAGAAAATGTTTTTTGATAAATATTATCATCGTACTATATGACTTAAAATTAAAAGGGATTTCCCATACCTAATGAAATAAGTCAATAAATATATCAGTGATTATGTGGAAAAAATTAAAATATGTTCATGATATTCCTATTGATTTATAATTACCCCTAAATGCATGGTTTAATTCTTATTTTGAGTGACAAAACCTAGTATGCGAAGTTCCAGAGAGATCTGAGACTTTTATAGATATAGAGAAATTACCTGATGTTCCATCAAAGTAAAAATAAAGATCGGTGAATCTTAATTGTATCCTGGGGATAAGAAGTGGAATGTAAAGATTAATTCTGATGGTTTGTTGGAGGAATATAATAGTTAAAAAAGCTTAACATCCCATATATCAAAGGTGTGGAATAAAGCAGCCTGGAAATTAACTAAGGGGTCGAAGCAATTCTTTAGGAGTGAATGAAGGACACCTAGATAATTATTGGTGATAGGAGAAACCCACTTTTGAACTAAAGGAAAGGAATACTCCGGTCAGACCTCTATTCATTTTCATTACTTCTACTAGAAATTACCATGGAACATTGCAAACCCCTACACTAATCCAAGGGTTTTTGGAGAAAACCAACAACCTCCAAGGTAGTAAGGGAGATCATTTTCCATCACAACCACTGAGGTGGATCACAAAAAATATGTGGTGACATGTATTCTAGTTTTTTAATCATGGATAAAAATTTTACTTTTTAATTCTAGTTATACACATTCCTTCATATCATGATTTTTTAGTGGATCTATTCAAGAACGACCACAAATCATGGAAGTAGAGATATTGATGAAATTGGATAATGTGAAAATTATTTTATCCCAAGTATATAACTCATCCTCTATCACAATTTCATGATAAACAACCCATTAAACCTTTTCATACACCATTTAGTGGGATTTTATGAAATCATGGGTATGGATTCTCTTTCCCTATATAGAGTCAACATAATTTTCCACGGGATGGAAATAAATCACTATATTATATATCTTTTCTCAATTTTATACAATGCAAGGAGGAGTATGAATCTTATTTAGCACAAACTTTTCAAGAATAGATATTATTTCCCAATTATAATTTATATCTAGCTCAAATGGGTGATTCCAAGGAAATAATCATCCTTGAATACATGCCCATTATGATGAAATATAATAATGTATTTCTCTAGAAATTGAATGATCTTCCTCATAGCAAAGAGGTTGAATTTTCAATCAATATTATACCTAGGGAATTACCATTATCGAAGAATCCATATTGAATGGATGTTTTGGAACTTTAGGATCCGACAAAATAACTACAGGATAATCTAGATAAAGGTTTCATACATAAAATTTCTTCACCATGGGGTGCACAAGTCCCCTTCGTCAAGAAGAAGGATGTGTCAATGCACCTTTTCATTGATTATCATGAGATCAACATGATCATGATAAAGAAAACCTATCCTCTACCACTAATTGATTATTTGTTCAATTAACTACATGGATCACAATACTTCTCTAAGGTGGATATGTGGTCAGGATATTACCATGTTAGGGTGAAGAAGTAGGATATCCCCAAGACTGATTTTCATAGAAGGTACAATCATTATGAGTTCGTAGTAAATATTCACAAACTCACTAATGATCCATGCATATATTATTTATATATTACCATGTAAAATTTATGGTAATATTTATATATTATATTCTAATATACTCCAAAAAAAGGAGGTGTATGAGGAGTATCTAATAACTATGCTAAAGACCTTACAAAAGGAAAATATTTATTCCAAGTACATGAATTGTGAGTTATGTTTGAAGAAAGTCACATTCTTGGGGAATATCATCACAAACAATGAGATATTTTTATATCTAGAAAAGGTAAAAGAAATTTATGGATTTTCAAGGCCAACATCTATGATAGATATTTAGTGTATCCTTGAATTATCTTGGTATTATCTCTGATATGTGGGAAATTTATTACGATTTTCAAACCATATAACAATGATAAATTATAAGAGAGTCATGTTTTATTGGAAATATTAATGTTAATATAGCTTCATAGAACCAAAAATTAGACTTATCATTACCCCTATTATAACATTACCCATAAAATTAATACCTTTCATGGCATTCAATAATTCTTCGAAGAATGAATTGGGTTGTGTCAAAATGCACAATGAAAAAGTGGTAGCCTATACATCATGGAAGTTGAAAGTTCATGAATAGAAATTCCCACCATATGATTTGGAGTTGGCTAAAGTTATCCTATATTTGAAAATATGGAAGAATTATCCTTTTATGGAGAAGTGTAAAATATTTAGAAATTTTAAATTCCTCAAGTATATATTAACACAAAAGAGATAAATATGCATATGAAGATGGTTAGAGCCGACCAAGGAATATGATTGATCAATTCACTACCATCATCGGAAAGATACTAATGTGGAAGATGTTCTATATAGGAAGGATTTATAAATTATATCCTTGATGAAAATTGAGATGGATCCAATCTTCATATATTTGGAAAGAATGTACATGGGAATCATAAAGGACGGAACATCACTAATCCTTTCAGAAGTTAATTTTGAATCATCGCTTCTGGAAATGATAAAAGATACTTAGAGAAATTATATGGGAATTAAGAGGACGATGGAAACTATAAGTAAAGGCAAATCCTTGGAGTTCAATTTTAATGAATAAATAGTTGTGAGATTTGGGTCATGACTATGTGTACTATTAAATCTTGAGTTAATGAAAGAGATGTTGGATGATACATGAAACTCATCCATCTAAATCCCCACAAGAATCACAAAGATGTAATATGATATCTGAGAACACTATTTTTGGGACAATTTGAAGAAGTAGGACACAAAATATACATTAAGTTGTCTTATATGTCAGTATGTGAAAGTGGAAAGTCAAAATTCTAAGGTGATTATACAACCATTACACATACTTACATGGAAATGGTAAAAAATCACTATGGACTATATCACTGGTCTTTTGAAGATATTAAGAGGGAATAATGCTATATCTGTTATTGGGGATCATAATACAATGAAAAAAAATCATTGTTATTTGATAGTATTTCTCACTCGATCATATTGTAAGGATATACATTATAATTTGGTGAGGCTTCATGGAACAACACTATTGATTATATCCGATCGAGATCCAAGATTCACCTTTATGTTCTAGAAGAGTCTCCAACATGCTCTGAGTATTGAGTTAAACTTCATTATGGAATATCTGACTCAAATTGATGGAAAATCAGAGTTTACTCTCTAGACACTTTTGGAAATGTTGAGATCATGCCAAATTGACATCAATGTAGGATGATAACAACATCTTCCTAAGTTCAAGTTCTCAAGAAATAGTAGTTTTAACTCAAGAATCCAAATACCCCCTATGAATCCCTTTATGAGAAGAGGTGAAGAAAACCTGCATTCTTGGATGAAATTGGTGAATTAGAACTACTAGGTCATAAAATTTTCATAAAAATGGTGGAAAAGGTTAAGACCATTCAGAAACACATCATGGTCACTTAGAGTCAGAAATAGAGGTATAACAATTTTAATCAATGAGAACTAGAGTCTGATGTTGGAGATATGGATTTCCTATGAATATTTACATGGAATAGAATCCTATGTTTTGGGAAGAAGGAAATAAATTGACCAAGATACACCATCTCCTTTGAGATCCTTGATTTAATCAAAGTAGTGTCATACGGAATTGAACTCCCACCAAATATATCTCAAGTACATGATGTATTCCATGTATCCCTCTTATGAAATTACATACCATACCCCTCATATATAGTCAATACCAGGTGGGTTTATTGCAGAATGACCATTCATATGTGGAGAAGCTAGTGAAGATCATAGATAATAAAGACCAAGTTCTAAGAAATAAAGCAATAAACCTTGTCAAAGTGTTGTGGAGAAAATAAAAGGTTGCATAAGTGATGTGGGAACTAGAGGAAGTGATGAAATAGAATGACCACAATATGTTTTATTGTGGTGAATAAAAACATTGAGGGAAAATTTTCTTAATCGGGGAATATTTTAACGACCTCAACTATTATAAATAAAATCCACACTTTATTTTTTATTTAGAATTATTATACTTTATTTTTCTTATAGAAAACACATGAACTTATTTGGCCTTAATATATCATATTTAAATGACCACTAAGCATCATTATGATTGAAAATATAGTCATTGAACAATGATAACATGATTATTATAAATAAATAATTTTATCAAATCTAATTGACACAGACAAAGGAAGCGATGACCTCAACCAATTGGATCATACCATATGAAGCCCATTTATCACAGCTTCTAAGGGAGAAATCATCTTTTCGATTTTACCTTGACCGAGCCCAATCTACGATCCAACTACTTATGTATGATTGAAATCGTGTAGGGGAGAAGTTCAAGCTCATAAAGGTCCCGACGTAAACCATAATTGTCAAATAACCCCATGAATGTCCCACCATTGAACACTATACTATTAGGGATTATTTTCACATATTAAATGGATATGTATCAATACCATATAAATATGAGTATGCAAATTAAATTCTACAGAATAATGAATATTTTTTATCCAATTATTATTACATTATAATGGATTTTTATTTTTATAGAATAAAACATAATTATTATTTCTAAGTAATATTAAAATTCAATTAAAGAATTTATTTTGATGAAATAATCATTTTTTGAAATAAATCTTATTTTAATAAAATATTATTAATAAATAATTTTTTTTAAATATAAATTATCTTATAATTTTTATGGAGTTAAATTTAATTTTTATAAGGGTTCAAAAACTTTTATTGTAAAAAAATACCCCATCATTTCTCAATAAATGTAGATTATTTTTTAAAAAGGGAAAATTAATATTGTTAGAAAGTTATTCTGATAAAATTAATATTATTTATTGAATCAAAATATTTAAATTATACAATGATGATTTGTTCATAACTTTATGATACTAACAATTTTTTTGGGTAAAAAATTATATACTGTATAAATATAAATTGGGGATTATGATAGCCTAATAACTCTAATGTTTTGTAATGAATACTATAAAAGGAACAAAGGAAAAAATATATGTTTTACTTTTAAAATAATTTTGTTCAATTTTTATTTGTGTAATTTTATAAAGCCTTTATGAAGTCTCCAAAACCATTAATATCTATTAAGGATTTGAAAACATTTATTTAAGAGTATGACTCACTTACACATAACTAAGGGTATTTTTTTTATTATTTTATAACCACAAAATTATAAAATAATGAAAACCACTCAAATTTGGTAGAAAACATGGACAATAACCATGAGAATGTTTTTGGTTTGAGTTATTTTATTATATTGATTATGAAACCTATATTTGAAAAATATTAAAGAAATACCCACTCATTTCATATATTAACCCTCAAATATCCCATTTTTCATAACTAAAAATCTTTTTATTTTTTCCTTACTCTTCCATAACTTCATTATATTCCTTATAAGTAACCCTGATCTTTTGAGAACCCCATCCCAATCATTTGAAGCCACATAATCATGTAATGGATTTTTCGCTTATCATTTCTATTGAAGGACCTCTTTTATGTTGTGATATATAGTTTAAATTTGTGGGTTTATGGGTTTGTTTTATGACACCCCCATACTATCAATTTGGATTATAGATAATTAGATACCATTTATCCCTCATTCACCTCTCCCATGAACATTTATGTTAACCTGTTTCCATGCTGAAATTTAATAAGGGGTCATCATATTCTCTTATTTATTCCTATTTCATTATTATATTATGCCTTCTATTTCAAATTCATAATTTTGGGAAATGTATTTCCATGTCAAAATTAATTTAAATTTTATTAAAAAATGATGACATACCACTTTTACTCTCATAAACCCATTTTATGAATTTTAAGTGATGATGTTATGCTGCCAAAATTTAACTACGGTTTTTTGTGACTAAACAATAATGTAGTGATTACCATACCCATTCTCTATCAGGGGTGTTAACTTTTATAAAATTATACTTATTTCAATTTTTACAGATATTTATTTGTTCCACACTCCTTGATCTTATAATTAACATTATGATGAATGAATTCGTGTTCTATGATCTATATGGAACACTTAAGCCTGATAATGATATAAATGTGATGGGTGTGCCCCGAATTTTTTAGCGCTCCAATGAATTGGTTAATGTTTTTTCTAATTAGGGATAATTTTTGGGCATGGAGTGAACCTAATTCCATTATAGTATTTTTTCTATCATGTTTTATTGGTAGTTATCCTTGACCCATGTTTACGATGTAGTGTTTTAAGATATTATGAAATTTACCATGTCGCCTTTATGATTATCATTCTATATCATGACTCATTATTCATGTTTATAGATTACAATAATTTTATTCCAAATTTATATTCCTATTTTTTAACATGTATTACTATATTAATGTAATTCCATGTTTATTACATTTATGGTATTTATAAATCATTTTTTCTTATGTATGTCCTTAGGTTATCCCTAACAGTTTTAAGAGCGATCATGTTAAGGAAGTTTTCATTAGATAAAATTTTTTCCTATTTAAATTGTTATTTAATGCATGTAATTCCCAAAGAAACTATATGTATCAAGCTTCTGGATTGTATTATATGTAATAATATGTAATAAATCATGAATTAATTTGTAATAAAGACTAGGGTTATTATATATATGATAACCATTATGTAATTATCATTTTTTCGGGTAAAAGATCTTAAAAATGATGGTGTGGAAGTACTTTCTCTATAAACTCCTAAGGATTAACTATAAAGGCATATTAGGAATAAATGGTTGATAATTATAATATATGCTTATGATGTGGGAAAATATATGTTATATATTCTTCCCTATGATATAAAGGTTTTTATCTCTTTAGAATCTATATATTGATTAATAATTATACATTAGATAAATATAGGCATTGTTATTTCTAAGTGATCATTACAATTGTGAGAATATAATTTATCTAAGGGCGGAGAGTGTAAACCCTGATATTTTAGAATATATTTTTTATTAATTAATATTATATTTGATATATTTATCCACATGAAATATGAAAATAAAATGATCAATGGCATATAAGATAGATATTATTAAAGAAATATAAGAATAATAAAACACATATAAAATATATTTTTTAATTATAAGTGAAAAAATTGGATTAAGATAGTTAATGTTTCAAAAGAAAAAATTTCAATAAATTTTTTTTTCATTATATATTGTATTTTTTATTAAAACATAAATGTGAAAATTATAAAATATTAAATTTTTTCGATGAAATACAATTTTTAAATTAAAATTCTAAAATTAGTATAGGTTGAATTATTGAGATGTTCTCTAGGGTAATATATTTTTAAATTAATAGTGAAAATACTAATAATACTAATACCCTAACTTTATTGAAATTATCAGAATACAAGAATGAATTTAAATATCTTGAAATGATTTTTTATAAAAATATATCATTTAAAAATACTACATTTAATTTATAAAAAATATTTTAAAATATTTATAAACATAAGTGATACTTTATCCCAAAATAGTTTTTTTAATCAAATTTTAAAAAATTTTGTTTTCAACACATTTAAAAATTAAATCTAAAAAAATGGATCTTATGTTTTAGATGAAAATATTAATATAAGTTAGTAGGGTCAATTACATTTCTAGTGACAAAAATGTGATTACTACAATTAAACTTAATTACCTTGATAATGATGGAGGGGTTATTTTAAATGATTTTTTATTGAGTCAGTTTAATTTTAGGATATCATATCATATTGATATATATTATATAATTAGTATGTTATGATCATTAGGCAAAAAAAAAATATTATCACTAATTTAATTGGTAATTAATTTTATATAATATTAAGAACACCAAATAGTGAAAAATAATTTTTTCACATAATGGATTTTCAATATATAAAACATTTTAATTTTAATGTTAATTTTTATTATTTTAAAAATAAATTTTATTGTTAGGATATTAAATCTTTATTTGAGGAATAATTTTTTATAGGGGTTACCTTATATATTTTTTAAAATTTAAATTATTTGAGAACAAACTATTTACAAAGGAAAAAAATGGTAAATGTGAAAAATATACTAGTAAAAGACAAAAAACATGTTTATAACATGTGTAAAAATACATTATAGAGGATATATCAACCTTAAATCACCCCAAAAATTATTATTTAACATTTATGGGTCTAATTTACCAAGAATATATTCATTCTATAACTAAAAAATTTAATAGGTATTTACAAAAATGAAATTTTATTCACTTATAAAAGGAGACCACTTCCACCATAATTATGCACCTAATCAGAAGTATTAGATGGACCAAAAATCATCTATAGTATCTCCAACACTATCTATCTACATTTTACATAAATTTTAAATTAAAAAATAGAAATATAATTATCATTTAGGTGTTACCCAAGGGATAATATTTGAATGGATATTAGGCTAGATCTCTTTCGGCTAAGATGGATAAAAGGTAAGTCTATTTTCTTATAAATTTAATTTTCATGAGTTTTTTTTAATGAATATTATTTAATTTTATGTAGTTTTTAAAATATTTATTTGGTATATAATATCATTAATTGAGTTTTATACATGTTTATTGAAGATAATTTTCAACCTCTCTCTTTCAAGGAGGTTCTATTAAATGATTTTTCATATTTTTTGGGGTTTTACATCTCAATTTTTCATCATTAATATATGATGTGTATTCACCACTTGATTCCTCTCTATGGTATATATATTGTATATTTATATCTTCTATCATTATGTTTCACGATATCTATATTATTTGGTAATCCATATCATATTCTACCATTCACAGATAATTAATTTAAAGGATAATGACAATGTAAGGGTTTTGAAAAAATCAAGCCCCCTTTCACTGAATTATAATGTCTCATATTTCATTTAATACTTCTATTATATTTTTATTCAACCATAATATTTTATTTTCAATTATCCATTTCATTATAAAATTAAACTTTTTATTCACTTCTTCACCTTAAATTAATTTTATCCCTATAAATGCATGAAATGGTTTTGAAAAATACACATCCTTCCCAAGTAAAATCATTATCATATATATCCTTTCTTTTTATTTCGTCTAATGTTTTCTATAATTTTTGGAAACCAAATTATGTGATATCTCCATTTATATTAATATTTAAATTTTAATCTAACCAATAACATGTATTCATAACTCTTTTCATGATGTGTGATTCCAACAAATTTATTTTAAAATATTATAATGGTTTTCCACTCATTCATTATCAAATATTTTATCTTCTACTCCGTAATCATTTTTATTGACTTTATTTAATTTGAAGGATCTAATAGTGAATATTATTTTTAAATGTAATTTTTGTTGAAATATTTTACTCCACATTCTCAAAAATGACTTTCGAATGTGATTCATTACCTTTTCCTTTTCTATATTGTTAAAATAATTCTAAAAACTTTTCTAAATTTTATTCCATTTTACTCTGTATCTCTAAAGTATTTATTTCATTGGAAATTATTTTTATTGAACCACATTTTAAATTTCCTTATGAAAATTTTTTTTATGGTGATTTAATTTTGGTGAATTACCATTTAAATAATTGGGGTCAATTTTGGTGATACCGTATGATAATGTTGTGAAACCCAATTTTTCATTATAAGGATTCATTATTATGTGGTGAATGTTTTCATGTTTTATTGGCACAAATATGTTTGGATGATTATTATTAGGAATGTTGGGTGTCCTATATCACCATAAATGCATTAGTTAATATTTTATACCTCCTAAAATAATGATTTCGAGTGTTAATAAGACGTTGAATAGCTATATTCAGAAGATTAAGCATTAAAATTATATAGATCAGTTTAGTTCATAAGATTATGAGTGAAAATGGTAAAGACTAGATACATTCCAATCATTAATTGTGAACATGGTGAAGATTAGTGAACTTCAGAATATTTAACATGAATGAAGTAAAAAATAACTATGTTAAAAATATTGAGTGTAAAATAATGGTGTTTAGCAGTATTCATAATGTTATTATTTCCATTCATATGGAATGATTTTATGTCATATGATTATGTTATATTAAATAGATCATCATTTTTATCTCACACTTTTATGCCATGGTATATGTTTGTTAATCTAATATTACGTGTCCTTTATTCATGAATTTTAGAAAAAATTATTGTTCCATAATTTTTTTAATAATATATTTCTCCCCTACTCATGTTTTCACATGTTATTATGATATCATTATAAATGATATGTTTATTTATTTTCCATTACTTAGTTTTAAGATCACCCATTTTTTATTTTCTCCTTTCCACCGATTATGAATATGATTATAACTTATGAAAATTCAAGAAGGGAGTATATTGTTGTTCAAATATGAATAATTTTCTAACAATTATAGTAAAATAAGTTTACTATGTAGATGGTCCTCAATGACACTAAACCTTCCACTCATAGGATTGTGTGTTTATTTTGATGTGTAATTATTGACTTATATAAATGATGTAAAATAAATATATTTTTATATTTGGTTATCTAACAATGTATAAAATATAGTATTTAACGATAGTGGTTTTATAAGTAGAACTAGGAGTGTGGGTCTAAGGAACCTAACAAGAAACAATGCAATGTTGATATGCGTTTTTATGAGGATCCTTTCCTAAAATAATTTGAACCCATGTTTAATGTAGTAAATAGAGGGACTTAGGTTGTCTCTAGATATGGTGATGTTTCTTGTTTGTGGTTTCCATTTATTTTTGGGTTTTGAGTATCTGAAAAAAGTGATTGATTCTTTTATAATTAGTTATTTAACATTAGTGTAATAAACTTGGAATTCACCCACACTTACATGTGAATTCATAATTCATATTTTACTCTCATTCCATCTCTATAATCACGTGAGACCAAATGTATCACTATAACCTAATGATTTCATCTTGAATAGGTAAGTTAAATAGTTATTATATGATTTATGTTGGCTACACAAGTTGTGAGATATCACTAATTACTACATTATCAACCAAATACATATCATCATAGTTAGTGAAAAATATCAATGTGGCACATATCGATAGAATTTAGAGCAAGATAATAAATAATTGAGTGTAAATAATAATGAAAATTTCATATTATCTATGATAATTAATAAAATCTAGAGAAATCAAAAAAATTTCATTAACCATTAAATAAATAAATTCATTTATAGAGAAACATAGAGATTCTTCTTGGAATAACCACTATTAGACAAGGGGGCTATCAAAAATGAAATTCAGAAAATATGAGAAATATAAAACATATACAAAATCACTCTAAATAAATTTCTAGATTCCCATTAACACATTAAAAAATTGTATAATTTTCCTCTTAAATTGATGTTCTAGATTTTATTAGATGATTAAACAGATGTACATCCCATGCGAATAGAACAAACTATTTATTCATCCCCATTCAGATATCATGCTTTTTTGTGGTTTTTAGTGCCCAGGTCACACAATGACATGTGTATGGAGACCCAATATTAATGTACATATGAATTACATCATTTTCAGGAATACATAAAACATTAAAAAAACGGTTGAATAAAGACCGTATTAGTTTAGTTCCATTGGATACATGGAACTAAATATTCTAACTCTGTTAAATATCTTTATTGACTCACAAAAATATCTTCCTCCATAGTAATTCTACTTAAAAATATTCTGTTATAATCTAGGGAAGGTAAACATTAGAAAGTGCTGAGCTTAAATGCTCCGTAAGGGTAAATAAAGGAAATGTGTAAGCATATAATGAATATTAGGGTATGAGAAGATGATCTTGATCATTAGAAGATCATTACCAAAATATAAAAAATCATAAACTTAAATCATAGAATAAATATTTTATGTTCATAAGAAATGAATAATAATTAAATCAAGAGAATAATCCCTAAAATAATAACATTTGAATAAGAAATGGAATTATGGTATACATATAATTATATAAAAATCCGATGTCAAGGATTCCTACCAAGAGCTTAATAACATTTTAGCCTTGGGATAATCACCAATGTACCTACTTTTGGCTTGGTATACCCTCTAGTGTAACTTATTGTTTCATGATTGAGATTCCCTCACATTTACCCTCTCGTTTTATTCTTGGGATTCACTCTAGTGTACCCTTTGGTTCCAGTCTTGGGATTCCCTCCCATGTAATCTCTTATTTTAGGCTTGGAATTCACTCTTATGTACCTTCTTGTTTACGGATTGGGATGTCCTTCCATATACCCTTTGAGCTCATAAAACACTTATAATTACCCAATTAATTGAAGGGATACATATATCCCACCTGTAAAATAATAAAATCAAACATAAATGCGCCAAAATATACTAAAACATGATTCATATCATGACCCCAAAAAAATAGACGGGTTTCATAAACATCAGATCATAACTTATGAAATTAAATTTGAATAATAAAAATTCAATAATATCATATCCTATAGAATATATATAGGTTTTAAAATCATTTATTTCAAGAATTACCCCTGAAAGGTAGTGGGTTTCATAAATATTTATCATGATATAACCAGTTGAAGAGAAAAAGGATTCATAAGCTTATAACCCATGGAAGCACATAAAATTTCATAAACACATTACTCGTTAAAGAGGAATGGATTTAATAAACATAATCACATCAACACATAAGCAGTTTAGATAAGAAATATGAACTGAAAATTTTTATCATTATATATAAAGTCATGAGTAACATCAACAGATGTCATATTATACAAAAAATTATTTTTAAATATATTTAAAAAATATTTCTTTATGAAAAAATAGTTTCTTCTTTGAAAAGGGTTTTATTAAACATAAAACATGTTGAAAACTATTTTCATGGAAAATACATTGAAAACATAGAATATTGGCTTGAAATCATTTTGAAAACCTTTTTTCTTGAAAAATTATAAAGAACCTTCACTGCATTTTTGAAAACTGTTTTCTTAAAAAACATATAAAAAAAGCATAGAAAATTTTAAAAGCCATTTTCATTGAATAAAAATTGAAAAATATTAGAAAAAATCATTCATTATTTTTAAAAACAATATCTTTGAAAAGAAAAATGATTTTTTTAATAAATATTATAAATGTTTTTAAAACCATTTCATTGAGAACACTTTCAAAACATATAATAAAATATTGAAAAAATTTTGGAATCAATTTATAGGAAAAAATTGACAACTTATAAAGAAGGCGTTAATTTATTTTTGAATACCATTTGTCTGAAGATAAATTTTAAAATGTATAAATTAATCTTTAAAACGTTTTAAATCCATTTATTTGATCATAAACTTTATAACTTATACAGAAAGCTCAATACATTTTGAAAAACATTTTATCGAAGGTAACTTAGAAATATTATAAAGATAGAATTTAATACCCTAAAAAACATTTAAAATCATTTTTCCTTGAAAATGATATTCATTGATCATTTCAAAATATTTTTTAAAAAGTTTTTTGAAAACATTATTTTTGAAATAATATAATTTTCTGACAAAATAGAGAAATACGATTAAATTTTTCTTAAAAAGATTTTCATAATTATCTTAATTTACAAATATTGGAAAGATGGAACTAATACAAGGAAGTTTATAAAATAAATAATGTGTAAGGTAACCCAGTAGTGTTCTTGATAGATAGATCATTATATTTCACCAATAGAAGAATAATAAAAAACAATCCTGATAAATGATGAGACTATTTCACAAAACTATTACCACATAGAAACCTAGGATAATAACCCCCATGTAAGTAAATGAAATTAAATGAAGCTTAAAATATCATGAAAATAAGGATATTAGTTATATAACATGTATAATGTAATTTTATACACCTCAAAATATATTTTAGGTGCATAAAAAAGATGAGTCTTAAAGAAGGAAAATTGAGACAATATTATCATACCAATTTGGTAACTTTTGAAACATAAACACCATGAAAGAAATATAAAAGAAGGTATATTCAAATAAAAATAATTTTAATAATAATAATCAAATAATACATTCATAGTTAGCATATACACAACAAAATATAAAAGAGTGGCGAACATGGCATTTATCTCACATATATAAACTGTGAGATGAAATTCCCCTACCTTATGTCTTGAATCTTTTCATGATCATTAAAAACACTTGTATAATAAATATAAGTTTATTATAGATCATTTATAGAACAAAATTCGTATTTCTAAGTTCATATATAGTTTGATTATGACTTAATATTACCCACTTATTAACAATTTAATGTTAAGGTTGTGCTTCAGGTAATATTCACTTTGTTTTTTCACATGTGTCTTAATTTGTTATAAATTTTATCCTTGTATATTTATTATTATTTATAGAAGGTATAACATGATATTAATATTATTTATATTCACTATATTTTCATTATAATAATCTATAGAATAAAAAAGTATTAAATGGAATACACCGTTCATAGAGACGATAGGTCATACGTACTCATGAATGTTGTTTCCATTTTATTATCATATTTAATGAAAGAGAGTAAATTATATATATATATATATATAATTAATCAAGCAGAATTATTATATCTTATAAATCATATAGGTTCACTAAACCCATCCTTAGAACATTTTATGTAGAGTGTGAAAGAATCATATCACTATGAGAGGGCAGTAGTCTACACTTACTCAAACGAAATTATCACATTTGCAGAAAATAGAGAGTATAATGATATGTATTTTAATAGAATTAAAGTAGATTAAATAAATAATAAATAAAATATATATTACATATAAATATTTTTTACAACATAATTCCCACCAAGAGAGGTGGTAAATGAAAAACGAACAATCTTTGTTTCGTGAGGTGGTAGTTCTCTATACAGATAAAAAATATTTTGGTACCTATTAGATGGAAGTGTTTGTAAGTGAATATTAAAACATTATAATAAAAAAACTAAATATAATTTTTATAATGGTGTTGTTTAATAACAATGTAATAATGTTATTTTATGTGGTGGAGAAATAAAATAATATAAAGGAGAATGAGGGAGGGTGTTACCTCTTAATCGGGCAAATTCATTTGGATTCCACCCCAGGGAATCCTTGAAAGGATTTTTTTCCAAAGTAGATACTTCAATGATGATGTTATGGTTTTTGGGAATTGTATTGGGAATATATTGGCTGAACCCTAGTGGTTTTAGAGGTGTGAAGAAGAGGGATATCTAGGGGCCTTTTATCAGGACGGGAAAGGACAAACTTGGCATTTTTGAAAATAAGTTAGGTGTACCCATGAATTTACCTAAAAAATTCATAAAAACCAAAAAACACTCAATAATGAGAATTTTATGGATGAAATATGGTTATAAAATAGTTTTTAGATAGGTGGACAGGTCATTTGGGCCCTTAATTTTAAGGATTATTATCTTATTAAGACAAATTTTTCCTTAATCACTATAATTAATTTTAGGTGAATTCATTAATATTTTTTGTAAAAAAAAATGTTGACAATATTAGAAACTATAAATTATACTGATTTTAAATACCGAATTAATTTTTCTAAATTATAATAACAAAAGTTATGGAAATTAATTTAAAATTAATTTCACAGTTGGTTTGACAATTTGGGTTTCTAAAGTAAACATGTTCAAATGTTTTATATGTTTTTATATTCAATTTGAAGAGTGAAATTAATTAAAAGAACATTAATTGTATTAATTGTTACAAAATTGATATAATTAAATATTAAAACCAATTTAAAATTTAGTATGACACCAAAAATAAATTACACAAAAATATATTTTCAATTCAAATTTAGAATTTTTAATAATTCATTAAAAAATTTAAACCATATAAAAAATTATGAAAATTTTATCCTAACTTAATTTATATTTCCCTCTATCCAATATTAAGTTTATTCTTACATATCAAATATATAAAAGTTCCAAAATTTTTATTTAAAATGGTTCCCCATTAAAAGGAGGTAAAACTACCTTTCAAAAAATATAGGTTTTTATGAATAAAATAGGGCTGTTTTTATCGTATGTCTTTCAAAACTATTTAATGAATATAAAAAATATTTTATTGAATATATAAAATATTTATTTAATTAATATCACTCACTAATTTTAATTTAATTAATTTATTAAGATAAAACAACTTAGGGAACATAAAAAATATCCTTTTATTTAATTAATTCTTATATTTTCATTTGTAATTAATTGGTAACCTTTGAATTCATACTATATTTTTATGGACCATATATTTGTGTAATTTATTATATACAATTATAAACCACTAATTTAAAATATAGTTTATATCTTATTATATTAAATAATAATATTTTAATAATTATTTTTTGGAAGAACTACGCCTTGCATGTTACACAAGTCACTGAGGATTGTAATTATTTCACGCAATGCATGCTATCCTACTTGTTATGTTTAGAGTAGGATAAAATTTATGTTGTGTGTAGTGCATGATTAACATGGTTTTACATATATAAAAGGACAAACATAGTTATTTAATATAAAATACAATTTGTTCTGTATCACGTGAAATGAAAAATATGAAAAATATTAAATTAATTCAAAAAAATATTTCATAAAATCTTATGGTGTTTCATTATACACCCCTTAAAATGAATTTCTCCCTTGAAATTCACATGGGTTATCAATGGTTTAATACATGAAAGTTTTATTCATAGAAAAACACATCGTACAATGAATATTAAAACGTACTTCGAGAATGAATGTTGTAATCATAATTGTTACCCAATGTAACATATGAATTGTTTCTTCATAGGAGAACATCAGTTGGGAGTGAATATTTTACTTTGAGGAAAAGTGTAAATACTTATAGGGACTAATGGATGACATCATTTACAAACAGGTGAATGATCAACGAAAAGTTGAGCGCCTCAAAGTCATAAATCTATGATCATTTGAAAGCCCATAAGTTTAATAAAAATTAAGGTATTAGTATAAAATTTTATTTATTTATCATTTTCATAGTGATGAAGAATTCACATTGAAATATATACTTGAATGATTATAGGAAAACCTAACCCTTTGTTTTTCCTTGATCCACTTCACCTCTTTCTCCAAAAAGGAAGGTGAATGTTTCATTTCTGAAGTACTAACAAATAATGATATCAATGATATTACATCCCATTTTTCATCAGTCTTCATCAACACACAAATGTTAGATATGGTTATGAAACGACCCAATTTTCATTAATGGAAATCCCTATTTATCTAATTAAATATATCTTTTATGTTTATATAAAATGTCAACTTCTTTGGTTTTATGTTAAGAATTTTGACCATTTCTAATATAACCGTTGAATAGTGATCACATGATTAGTATAAATATAGGGCTTTAACAAATCCAAATTTACTCAGACAAAGGAAGCGATGGCCTTATCTAGTAGAATTTCCCCATACGAGGCACATTTGTCGGAGCTTGGAAAAGAGGTGGCATCCTTGGGCTTCGCTCTTGACTAAGCCCAAGCTGAGCTTCATTATGTCAAGCTCGAATGGGACCATCTACGAGAGAAGTGGAAGTTGATAGAAATTACCACTCGAGCGATGTTATCTGAGCCACCCCAAGAGTCTGTCACTATCTCACACCTTACCCTTAGGTCTTATGTGGCTGTTTTAAGGGGTTATGTAACAAATAAATAGTACTATGTTCATGTACATTATTTTTTTGTATATAATAATGAATATAATTTCTTGTCATTATCGATACATTGCAAATAGTTTTTAAAGTATGAATAATGTTTTTAGTTATTATTTAATTAAGAATTATATTTTGATAAATTAATGGATTTTTTAATTATATATTATTTTAATAAAATATTATTATTATTATTAAATTAATTTTTATTAAATTTAAATGATCTTATAATTTTATGAATGTAATTGTAATTTTTATTAAGGTTTGAAAGCCATTTCTGTCAAAACCCGTAATTTTCGATAAATGTCGGTTTTTATTTTAAAAGTGAAAATTAACATATTTAGAAAATTATTTAGATAAAATAAATGTTATTTCTGGAATCAGGATGTTGAAATTATCTAACGGTGAATTTTTCATAATTTTCTGAGACAGTCAATTTTTTTGGGTAAAAATTAAATACCGTTTAAATATATAATGTGTTTTATGACATCGTAATGACCCAATAGTGATGTAATAAAATACTATAAGCTTTATGTTCGGCCAATATAGGTTTTAAAATTAAAATAATGTAATTTTGGGTTTGTTTGACTTAATTTTCATGGAATTAATGGACCCCTCAAGTCTTATTAAACACCTTGCCTTTTGAAATTAATTTCCATGGGAGTGTGACTCACCTCCACATAAGAAACCTCATTATTTTAATAAGTTCGGACTTTGGACTTATAAAATATTGTTTTCCTATTCCATTTTCCAAAAACCATGGGCAAAAACCATGGGATGGTTTGTGGTTTGGATTAATTTAATATAAGGGGTCCCAAACCTAAATAATAAAGAATTCCCTCACCTTTCCTATATAAACCCACCCATGCTCCCACTTCATACTCACTGAAAACCATTGGAGTTCGTCCAACCTCTGCCCTACTCTCTCTAGAATCCTCCCAAGGTGCCCCTAGATCCCAAGAAGCCTCTCACAAGCCTCTCTCTTTCCTTTGGAAGCACACTTCAAAGTAAGGGTTTGTTTCATCCTTTCTCATTTTGGTCCAATTTTCTTTAAGTTGTTTTTCCCTTTTAATTTCAATTATGAATGTTGGGGTATAGTTCCAAACATCCCTCATACTTCCATATTTATGTTTGAATTATGGGATACCCCTTTATCTCTCATTAAATGCCTCCCATATACACCCGTTACTATGCCAAAATTCCGAAAGGAACTTCTCCCTCCACATTTACATTCAAGCAATACTTTTGTATCATGAACCTATGTTCTATTAAAATTGTTGGGAAATGTATATATATTACCTCTTTAATGTACATTACATGTAAATATGACTAGGAACCCCTTTCTATCTCATTAACCTTTTTTATGAATTCTTACGTCATGCCGTTACGCTGCCGAAATCACACCGATTTTCTAAGCCAATGCCATTGTGTAGTGAATACCATGCCCATTTCTCCATCAAGGGTATTAACCTTTATGCACATTTACTTATTGATTATAAAGTTCCATGTATGAATTCCACATTCCTTTATTGTGGAATAAATGATTAGGTTTTATGAATCCATGTTTTTTGATCCATGTGGCACACTTATGCATGAAATGAAATGTTTAAGAAGGGTGCACCCTTATGGCCCTCCAAAGCATTGGGTAAAGTATAGTATCATGATACGTCATGTGAAATGAGTGTTGAATCATGCTAATTCAAGTGCAATGAGGGTTTAATCATGCTTTATGTACAATGAGGATTTACTCATGCTCCATGTGCAATGAGCCTTGGCTCATGCTAATTCCATGTTAAGTGTTGTTGCCACATTTCCATGTTATGATTATCATGCTTTATCATGCCTTTATATTCATGTTTCTCTTATGCTATATTGATATTCCTATTGCCTAACATGTATTATACTCCTTGTGTTATTCCATGTGTACTTCTATACTGGGCTTTATAGCTCACCCTTTTCTTATGCATGTCCTCAGGTTATCCCATGCAATGCTAAGTATGAGGGAATGTAGTGGTCATGTAAAGGAAGTTTTCAATAATGATGTTGTATTTCATCTTTCAAGTGTTTATGTAATGATCCTAAGCCCCAAAGACACTAAACCTCTCAATATTATTTTTTGAATCAAGTGAAGATTTATGCAATAAATCATGTTTAAGTTTGTAATAAAAGCAGGGTTGTCATAGTTGGTATCATAGGATAGGTTTCGTTATTTTTGGGATTAGGATTAGAAAAACCTAGTAAAGCCTTAGATACAAGACTAAGTACAATAAATATGTCCCTATGTTTTGGTGAGTATTGAGTAAGTGGGTTATCAATAAAATACATCCCTGTCTGGATACGAGCAGGTAGAGGAGGCTCTGGCACAGATGTATCCTAGGGGTAAAACCTAAAAACACCGCTTTGAGCTAGACTCGAACCGGAACTGGTGCACGACAATGGGCCTTGATGAACTCTTGGTTACGAAACTCCCATGGGAAATACTTTGGTAAATTCATAAGCTTAGTATGAACCCTTATTAAGGGAATAAAAAGAAATCCCCTAAGAATATATGTTAGAAAGTAGATCATGAAAAGCCTGGATTGATGCCTATAGACTCATGAGTTAAGGAAATAAAAGTTTATTTATAAGTCATCAACTTTTGTCTTTGTATTACCCTTTATGTGTTACCCCTAACTTTCCTTTTATTCCAACCAATGGCTAGTAATAGGAGGACTCGAGCTAACAACCGATGTGAAGATCAGTGTGATGACTGTACTAATGAGATGCCCAATCCAATGAGAGCGGGAATCACGAACTTTGTCACGCTTCTTTCTCAACTTACTCAAGCTTTGAATAGAAACATGGGTCAAGAGGAACGTTCAACCCCCCCTAAGAAAGAACAAGTCACTATCGAGAGCTTCATGAGCCAAATGCCTCCTACTTTTGGTGGATCATCTGATCCCACGATCGCTGAACAATGGATCAACTCCATTGAAAAGATCTTATCCATCCTTCAATGTTCTGAACAAGAGAAGGTTCTCCTAGATTATTATCGTATAGAGGGTGAAGCTGATCAATGGAGGACGTTGAACAAAAATACGAAGCCTGAGGAGGATATCGAGGCATTGGAATGGATGGATTTCTGGAAGATGTTTTTCGATAAATATTTTCCACGCACCCTCCGGCTTAAGATGAAAAGGGAATTCCTTTCCCTCAAGAAAAATTGAGAAGAATCTATTGGAGCGTATGAGAAAAACTTTACAAGGCTTGAATGATGTGCTTCTGGCTTTGTCGTTACCCCAGAATGCAAAGTTGACCACTTCCTTGGTGGGTTGAAGCCTAACCTATGGAAAGCATTAGCAATCTGTGACTTAGACAGCTATGAGGAAATTGTACGATGTGCCCTCAAGGTCGAAATAGAGATCAGAGAATCACAGGGGTATCATGGGGATAAGAAGCGTAAGGTGGACTTCAATGCTGGTGGTCTGATGGATAAATCCAACAGTACTAAGAAGATCCAGCACCCCACTTGCCAAAAGTGCAGAAAGAAGCACCCTAGAAATTTCTTTAAGTGGACGAGGAAATGATTCACGTGTGGAAGAGAAGAGCACCTAGCTGTTAACTGTCAGCAAGAAAGACATGTGGCTGAGACAGAGGATAGGAACACTCCGTTCAAACCTCAACACATTGTTCAATGCTAAAAATGAAAAGAACCAGGTCATTTTTCAAATCAGTGCCTTAATCCAAGGGTTTTCGGAGGCAACCAACAACCTCCAAGATAGCAAGGAAGAGATTTTGCCATCACTTCTGCCGAAGTGAACCCCAAAAACGAAGTGGTGATAGGTACGCTAGTTATTCATTCAAGAATAGCAAACCTACTTTTTTGATTCAGGTTCTATGAATTCTTTTATATCTCGAAAGTTTAGTAGAACAATCCCAGCACCACAACAAATCATGGAAGTGAAGATGTCGATGAGTACGAAAAATGGGGCAATCATTGCATCACATGAATATAAGTCCTCCCCTGTTATAATCTGTGGATTGAATTTCCAGGTGAACCTCGTCATACTCCCTCTGGTGGAAATTGATGCAATTCTTGGCACGGATTATCTTTCCTTATATAGAGCCAACATAAATTGTCGGGAGAGGGAAATCACACTCTATATGGAGAAACGACCCCCGATTATTTACAAGTGTAAGGAAGAAGATGAATCTCCTTTAGATCCATCATCTCAAGAATGGATATTACTGCCCTATGAGAACGCATATCTGGCTCACATGATTGAGTCCGCGGAAGAAACCATCCTTGAAGAAATGCCTATTGTGAGGGAATTCACTGAAGTGTTTCTTGGGGAACTGCCCGGTCTTCCTCCTAGAAGAGATGTTTAATTATCAATTGAATTTATACCAGGGGCTTTACCAATATCCAAGAATACATATAGAATGACTGTTGTGGAGCTTGAAGAGATGAAGAAACAACTACAGGAGAATCTAGATAAAGGGTTTATACGCCCAAGTGCTTCACCATGGGGTGCACCAGTCCTCTTCATCAAGAAGAAGTATGGGTCAATGCGGCTTTGCATCAATTATCGTGAACTTATAAAAATCATGATAAAGAACAAGTATCCTCTCCCACAAATTGATCACTTGTTCAATCTGCTGTGTGGAGCACAATACTTCTCCAAGGTGGACTTGCGGTCAGGATATTATCAAGTAAGGCTGAAGAAGGAAGATATCCCCAATACTGCTTTTTTCACAAGATACGGGCACTATGAATTCATAGTAATGCCTTTTGGAATCACTAATGCTCCAGCAATCTTCATGGACTTAATGAATAGAGTCTTTAGAGATTACCTAGACAAATTTGTGGTAGTCTTTATAGATGATATTCTAATATACTTCAAAACTAAGGAGGATCATGAGGAGAATTTAAGAACTATAATGAAGACTTTGAGCAAGGAGAAGATCTTTGTAGAGTATAGAAAGTGTGAGTTCTGGTTGAAGAAAGTCTCATTATTGGGCCATATCATCACAAGCAATGGGATATCTGTGGATCCCTCCAAAACAGATGCAATTGAGGGATGGACGAGGCCAACATCGGTAATGGATATCCATAGCTTCTTGGGGTTAGCTAGATATTATCAACAATTTGTGAGAAATTTCTCACAATTTTCAAACCTTATTACTAAGATAACTCGAAAGGGAGTAAAGTTTTCTTGGAGTGATGAATGCAAAGAAATCTTCAAGGAGTTGAAAAGGAGGCTTATCACTGTGCCTGTGCTCACTTTACCCACAAGTGGGGAACTTTTTGTTGTTTTCAGTGATGCTTCAAAGTAGGGCTTAGGCTGTGTGCTGATGCAGAATGATAAAGTTATATTCTATCTCTCAAGGCAGTTGAAAATCCATGGGTGAAACTATCCAACGCATGATCTGGAGTTAGTGGTAGTGATCTTTGCCTTCAAAATTTTGAGGCATTATCTCTATGGGGAGAAATGTGACATATATACTTACCACAAGAGTCTTAAATATATATTCACACAGAAAGAGTGTAATATGCACCAGAGAAGATGCATAGATCTCATTAAGGATTATTTCTGTTCAATCCATTACCACCCTGGGAAAGCGAACAAGGTGGCAGATGCCCTAAGTAGAAAGGATCTAGCGATTCTATCAATGATGAGAATTGAGAAGGATCAAATCTTCTTAGACTTGATGAAGATGGACATGGGAATCATAGAGAAGGGAACATCATCAATCCTTTCACAAATTATTGCTCAACCATCTCTTTTGGAAAGGTTAAAGGATGCTCAAAAAGATGATGTGGGAATTCAAGAAAAAGTAGAATCTATTGAAAAGGGGAAATCCTTGGAGTTTAATGTTAATGAAGAAGGAATTGTGTGGTTTGGGAAAATACTATGTGTTCCTTCATGTCCGGAGCTAAAGAAGGAACTTTTGGATGATGCACATAGTTCAAATTTCTCTATTCACCTCGGGAGAACAAAGATGTATCGAGATCTCCAAGAAAAATTTTGGTGGGATAATATGAAGAAAGAGATCGCTGAATATACATCAAAGTGCCTGGTGTGCCAGCACGTGAAGTCATAGAGGTAGAAGTCTAAGGGGATGATTCAACCATTGCCCATACCAGAATGGAAATGGGAGAAAATCACCATGGACTTTGTCACTGGACTTCTGAGGACATCAAAAGGCAACAATGAAATCTGGGATGATGTGGATCGTCTTACAATGATTTCACACATAATTGATATTCGGGAGGATTTCTCATTGGATCAACTGGAATAGATATATATCAGTAAAGTTGTAAGGTTTCATGGAGTACCACTATCTATTGTGTCTGACCGAGATCCAAGATTTACTTCTATGTTTTGGAAGAGTCTTCAACATGCTCTAAATACTAAACTGAACTTCAATACGACCTATCATCCTCAAACTGATGGCCAATCCGATCGGACAATCCAAACACTTGAGGATATGTTGAGAGTGTGCTCAATGGACTTTAAAGGAGGATGGGATTAACATCTTCCTCTGGTTGAGTTCTCTTATAATAACAGTTTCCACTCGAGCATCCAAATGGAACCATATAAATCCATGTATAGGAAAAGGTGCAGAACACCAGCATGTTGGGATGAGGTCGATGAACGTAAGCTGCTCGGACCAGAAATGGTCGAGGAAATCATGGAGAAGGTGAAAACCATTCAGCAGCATATCAAGGTAGCCCAGAGTCGACAGAAGCGTTATGCAGATAATCATCGACTAGACCTTGAGTTTAAAGTTGGAGACATGGTTTTTCTATGCATATCTCAGTGGAAGAAGTTCATGAGGTTTGGAAAAAAAGTGAAGTTAAGTCCAAGGTACATCGACCCCTTAGAGATTCTTGATCATGTCGGGGCTATGGCCTATCAACTAGAACTTCCACCTACTATGGAAAAAGTAAATGATTTATTTCATGTATCCCTCTTAAGGAAGTACATACTGAACCCTTCACATGTACTCTCTTCTGAGGTGGTACAATTGGAATATGATCTTTCTTATGAGGAGCAACTAGTGAAGATCTTATATCGTAGAGAAAAAGTCCTAGGAAATAAGACAATGCCCCTCGTCAATGTGTTGTGGAGAAACCACAAGTTTGAAGAAGCGACTTGGGAATTGGATGAAATGATGAAGCTAAGTTACCCACATCTATTTTAGTGTGGGAAAAAGAAAAATTTCAAGGGAGAAATTTCTTAAGGGGGGAATATTGTAATGACCCAAAGTTTCATTAATGGAAATCCCTCTTGATCTAATTAAATGTCTCTTTATGTTTATATAAAATGTTAACTTCTTTGGTTTTATGTTAAGAATTTTGACCATTGCTAATATATCCATTTAATAGTGATCACATGATTATTATAAATATAGGGCTTTAACAAATCCAAATTTACTCAGACAAAGGAAGAGATGGCCTAATCTAGTAGAATTTCTTCATACGAGGCCCATTTATTCGAGCTCAGAAAAGTGGTGGCATCCTTGGGCTTCACTCTTGACCAAGACCAAGCTAAGCTTCATCATGTCAAGATTGAACGGGACCCTCTACGGGAGAAGTGAAAGTTGATAGAAATTACCACTCGAGCGATGTTATCCGAGCCACCACAAGAGTCTGTCACCATCGCACACCTTACACTTAGGTCTTATGCGGCTATTTTAAGGGGTTATGTAACAAATAAATAGTACTATGTTCATGTAAATTTTTTTTATATATAATAATGAATATACTTTCTTGTCATTATTGATACATTGTAAATAGTTTTTAAAGTACAAATAATGTTTTTAGTTATTATTTAATTAAGAATTATATTTTATTAAATTAAGGGATTTTTGAATTAAATAATATTCTAATAAAATATTATTATTATTATTAAACTAATTTTTTTTAAATATAAATGATCTAATAATTTTATGAATGCAATTGTAATTTTTATTAAGGTTTGAAATCCATTTCTGTCAAAACCCGTGAATTTTCGATAAATGTCAGTTTTTATTTTAAAAGTTAAAATTAACATATTTAGAAAATTATTTAGATAAAATAAATGTTATTTCTGGAATCAGGATGTCGAAATTATCCAACGGTGAATTTTTCATTATTTTCTGAAACAATCAATTTTTTGGGTAAAAATTAAATACCGTTTAAATATATAATGTGTTTTATGACATCATAATGACCCAATAGTGATGTAATAAAATACTATAAGCTTTATTTTCTGAAAATATATGTTTTAACATTAAAATAATGTGATTTTGGGTTTTTTTGACTTACTTTTGAAAGAATTAATGGACCCCTCAAGACTTATTAAACACCATGTCTTTTTAAATTAATTTCCATGGGAGTGTGACTCACCTACACATAAGAAACCTCATTATTTTTAGAATTTTGGACTTTGGCCTTATAAAATATTCTTTTCCTATTCTCTTTTCCAAAAATCATTGAAAAAAACTAAGGGATGGTTTCTGGTTTGGATTAATTTAATATAAGGGGTCCCAAACCTAAATAATAAAGAATTGCCTCACCTTTCCTATATAAACCCACCCAAGCTCCCACTTCCTACTCACTAAATACCTTTGGAGTTCGTCCAACCTCTGCCCTACTCTCTCTAGAATCCTCCCAAGGTGCCCCAATCTCCCTAGAAGCCTCTCACAAGCCTCTCTCTAGCCTTTGGAAACACACATCCAAGTAAGGGTTTTTTTCTTCCTTTCTCATTTTTGTCCAATTTTCTTTATGTTTTTTTGCCCTTTTAATTTCAATTATGAATGTTGGGGTATGGTTTAGAACCTCCCTAATACTACCCTATTTATATTTTAATGATGGGAGGCCCCTTTATCTCTCATTAAATGCCTCCCATATACACCCGTTACTATACTGAAATTCCGAAAGGAACTTCTCCCTCCTCATTTACATTCAAGCAATACTTTGGTATCATGAACCTAAGTTCAATTACAATTGTTGGGACATGTATCTATATTATCTTCTTACTGTACATTACATGTAAATATGATGATTAACCCATTTCTCTCTCATTAACCTTTTTTTATGAATTCTTACGTCACACCGTCACGCTGCCGAAATCACACTAATTTTCTAAGCCAATGCCATTGTGTAGTGAATACCATGCCCATTTCTCCATCAAGTGTATTCACCTTTATGCACATTTACTTATTGATTATAATGTTTCATGTATTAATTCCACATTCCTTTATCGTGGAATAAATGATTATGTTTTATGAATCCATATTTTTTGATCCATGTGGCACACTTATGCATGAAATGAAATGTTTAAGAAAGGTGCACCCTTATAGCGCTCTAATGCATTTGGTAAAGTATAGTATCATGATACGTCATGTGCAATGAGTGTTGACTCATTCTAATTCAAGTGCAATGAGGGTTTACTTGTGATTTATATGCAATGAGGATTTACTCATGCTGTATGTGCAATGAGCCTTATCTCATGCTAATTCCATGTTAAGTGTTGTTGCCACATTTCCATGTTATGATTATCATGCTTTATCATGCCTTTATGTTCATGATTCTCTTATTCTCTATTGATATACCTATTGCCTAACATGTATTGTACTAATCATGTTATTCCATGTGTACTCCCTTACTAGGATTTATAGCTCACCCTTTTCTTATGCATGTCCTTAGGTTATCCCATGCAATGATAAGTACGAGGGAATGTAGTGATCATGTAAAGGAAGTCTTAAATAAAGATGTTGTATTTCATGTTTCAAGTGTTTATGTAATGATCGTAATCCCCAAAGACACTAAACATCTCGATCTTCTTTGCTGTATCAAGTGAAGTTTTATGTAATAAATCATGTTTAAGTTTGTAATTAAAGCAAGGTTGTCATAGGTTATCGAATATGAATAAATCCTAATGTCAAGAGATAACACTTTATTTTTACATACTTCAATTAAATTTTAACATAATCATTCCATAAATTTTTATCCTTATAACCATTCTAAATGATGAAAATATAAAACATTAGAAAAAATGTCATGAAATCATAATAAAAATGATCCCTCATATATCACAAAGTTTTTCTAGGTTTTCACATTCCAAACATGTTAATATCCTCTTAGTATATTCCCTTGAAACATGGTAATAACTTGAATTTCCATAAATACTTTTAAAAACCATTCATGCTTCCTTATTCCATTGATTACTGGATACATTATTTAAAATAATGAATTTTAAGACTTCTTACATGAATACATAAACCAATTTTTTAATAATCAGTTCTAGGGTAATCCATACAATCCGATTTACTTATTCATATCAAACATATCATTAACCAAAATTTATTATCTCATTGTTAGGAAAATACTATGTGTTACCTTCCCTTAATCAAAATATCAAATTTCCATGAAATAAAAATTAAACATATAAATTTCAATCCTTAATGAAAACATATATTAAAAATACTTATAGATTTAATGATTTATATAACACAATATTTTAATTATAAGATATAAATACTTCATTCAGACAAAATTATTCATAAACCATTACTAATTCTTTATCAACTTATTCCATAATACCTTTTTTCTAGAATATGAAATATTAATGAATTCATAATGTTACTAAACCTCAATCTAATAATTATCCTTATGTTTAATGTAAAAAAATACTTTGTTAAACACCGCATACCTTTCACATGTCATTTTAGGTCGCTTTATCTTTAAAAGTATATCTAATACTTGATCCAACCTCCTGATTCCCTTTATCAGATTTACACTTGGGAAATTGATTCTCAAAATACCCATACCTTCTAAATCTAAAACATTCAATGTTAAACGTGTTCTTTATAGTTCATTATGTTGACTAAAACCAGAATGAATAGGGTGAGAATCACATATTAAAGAATAATACCACATAATCATAAAAAATTACTTATAGTTTATCTAAATCATGAAACCTAATTTTTAATCTATGACACCATATTTTTACCCTTATATATTCATAGTAATATTCTATTCAAATCCTTTATGATGGTTCATAAAGAGTTTGTTAATTTTGAAACAATGTCCCCTAGGAGTGTCAAACCAGGTGTGCAGCAAGGCCCATTGTCGTGTACCAGGTCACACCATGTCCAACACGACACACCTTATTGGAGCTGTTTACCCTAGGTACATCTATTATAGTTCCACATCTACATTTATTATGAATAAAAGTATATATTTCTAGGAAACCATTATCTCCATTCTTTATCCAAATTCTCGGACATTTACTTATCTTTTTTTTTTCATCCTTAAACTTATCCTTCGAGTCATCACAATACATATCCTAAGAAATATTCATAGAGATCTCAAAAAAGTTTTCTCATTACAGTTTATAAAGATTTAGTAAACCTTCAATATGTTTCCAACTATGATGTCCTGGAATTATTTTTGATGGAATATAATTGATACCTTTCAAAGAACACCTTAGGAAGCTACACCTCCTGGGCGAGACACAACATCATCACTAGTTCCACCCCTTTCCTCATGATGACCATGGCTGGAGAGGCATGCTTTATCCAATGCTCAAATTTTAGAGTTCACAAGGATCATATGACTTCCTTTACTCTGATACCAACTATATTGATAGTTTCTAAACATACCAAGACATTACATCAGTTTAACTAAAAACATAAAACATTAGTAAAATGCATACCCAAAGACTGTATTAGTTTAATTCCTTTAGAAACTTGGAAAAAAATATTATAACTCAGTTAAATATCATCATTTTTTCACAGAAATATCTTCCCCCATAGAAATTCTAAAAAATATATTCCTTCATAACATGGGGAAGGGAAACATAAGAAAGGGATGGGCTCAAACAATCCATAATGGTAAATAAAGGAAATGTGTAATCATATCCTAAACATAAGGGTATGATTACATGATCATGATCATTAGAATATACTTATCTTTATATCCAAAATAATAAACATGAATCATGAAATGGATTTTTTGACTTTATAAGATATGGATCATAAAGTAACTTAGAGAATAATCCATGAAAGCATAATATTGTAATAAGACATGTGCTTTTAGAACACATATAATCATATAAAAACCCTAGGTCAAGGATTCCTACCTTGACCATCATAACATGTTAGGCTTATGATAATCACTTATTTACCTTCTTCGGGTTTGGGATGCCCTCCCGTGTAAACTCTTATTTTGGGATTGGACGCCCTATTTTGTAACCTCTTATTTCAGGATTAGGATGCCCTCACAATCACCCTCTTGTTTTGGGCTTGGGATACCCTACCATGTAACATATTGATTTTGGATTGGGATTCCCTCCTGTGTACCATATTGTTTTGTGCATGGGATACCCTGTCATGTACCCTTTGATATCATAAGACATTTATCATTACCCAATTAATTGTTGGTATATATAGGTCCCAACCATTAGAAAATAAAATCATAAATACATGTATAACAACATTATAAAACATACATCATATGATTACCTATAAAAAGATATTGGTTAAAAAAAATCACATAATATCCCATGAAATTAAATGGGTATCAATACAGTTTTATCATATCGTAACTTATGAATAATATATAGGTTTTATAATCATTTAATTATAGAATAACCCATTAGAAAAATTATGTTTCATAAGTATTTATCATTGTATGACCCATTAAAGAGAAATGATTTTCAAAAAAATATAACCCATGGAAGAGGAATGATATTCATAAACATGTAACCTATGAATGTGGAATCAGTTTCATAAACAGCAGGACATAAATTCTTAAAACATTTAGAATAATAACGTGAATAGAACACTTGGATCATTACCTAGAAAGGAATGAGAAGCATCAACAAATTCAATCTTAATGGAAATTAATTAAAAAATATATTTCAAAAAAATTTCATATGTTAAATATCCTTTTTTATTTGAAAATGATTTTTAAAAAATAAAACCTTTTGAAAACCATTTTATTTGAAAATAATTTTAAATCATAGAATTAAGTATTGAAATCATTTTTTAAAACCTTTTTACATGAAAACATATAAATGAAATGAAAACATTTTTGAAATGAATTTTCCATGAAAAAACATTAAATAATATTCAAAATATTTTAAAAATATTTTTAATTTCAAACACTTTGAAAACTTATATTGAGGGATTGGAATTTTTTAAAGACCCATTTCATTCAAAATATCTTTGATAACATACAATGAAATCTTAAAAACATTTTAAGTAACCTTTTATTGAAAACAAAATGAAAACTTATATTGAAATATTGAAAACTTTTGGAACCCATTACATTGAAAAAACTTTGAAAACATGTAAATATATATTTTAAAAATGTTCTTGAAACCATTTTTTTGAAGGTAACATTGAAAACGTATAAAGAATTCTTAAAAGCATTTATAAAACCATTTCATTAAGAAATAAATTTAAAAACTTATTATAAAATATTTGAAAACAATATAACATTTTAATTTAAACTTTACATGAAAATGATATTCATGGATCACTTGAAAATATTTCTCATAAATTTTTTTGAAAAAAATGGTTTTTTAAATAAAATAGATTTCTAGATGAAGAGAGAAATATGGTCATATTTTTAATAAAAACATTATCATAGTTATCTTAAGTACCAAAGAGTGGAGATATGGTACTAATAAATGGATATATCTTTAATAAAAATAGTATTTGTAAAATCATCAGTGTTCTTGAGATATGGTTCATAATATTTCATAAATAAAGGCATAATCATAAACAATCCCAATAAACGATGATATTGTCTCACTGAACTCTTACCATATGAAAACATGGGATCATACTCTCCATGTAAGGGAATGAAATTAAATTGAGCTTGATGTATCATGAAAACAACTATATTCATGATAAAACATGTCTAATTAATGTATATACACCTCGAAAAAGAATTTAGGTTCATAAAAAAGCATGAGTCTCAATGAAGGAAAATTGAGACAAAACTATCATACAGAGTTGGTAGTTTTCAAACAAAAACCCCATGAAAGAAAGATAATAGAATGGGTATTTAAATATCTATAAATTTAATAATAATAATCATATAATATATTCATGTTCATTATAGAAACCACACAAAATAAAAGAGTGGTGACCATGGCATGTATGTCACTGATATAAATAGTGAGATGAAATTCCCTTACCTTTTGTACCGACTCTTATCGTATTAGTTCAAAAATCCTATATAATAAATATAAATTTATTATATATCTATCATAGAACCATATTATTATATATAATACCATATATGTATTTATTATGACTTTATATTACCCTCTTGTTAACAATTTCATGTTACGGTTTGGCTTTGTGTAATATTTATTTCGATTTTCACATGTATCTTAATTTTTTATATCTTTTTCCCTTATATATATATTGATTTAAATGAGGTAAAATATGATATAAATATTATTTATATTCATTTTATTCATATTATAATAATATATATAATATATAAGTAAGAAATGAAATACACTATTCACGGAGACGGTTGGTCATACATACACATGAACGTTGTTTCAGTTTTATTATCATATTGAAAAAAGAGTGTAACTGAAATATATATAATATATACATGTATATATTTATATCTATTAAATAATAATTAATATTTCATATATATCATATAATTTCACTAAACCAATGCTTAATAAATTTCTTGTAGAGTATGAATGCATCACATCACTTTTAGGGGGCAATAGTCCACACTTCCTCAAACAGAATTATCATATTTACAAAAAAAGGAAAAAATATAGATATGTGTTAAAAAATAATTAAATAATATTAAATTCATAATAAATATCAAATATATTATATACAAATAGATTTTATATCATAATGCCCACCATGAGAGGTAGTAATGGAAAAATGAACAGTCATCGTTTCATGAGGCGGTAGTTTTCCGTACACATTAATAATATGTTTATTAACCATTAGATAGATGTTTGTGTAAGTGTAAAAAAATAAATTATGATAAAATATTTAATTATATTTCCTATACTATTTTTCTGTATAATATTGTAAAAAGGATTTTTGAGGTGGTGGAGAATGAAAATAAAAAAGGATCTTGAGGGATGGTGTTGCCTCTTAGTCGGGTAAATCCTTTTGGATTGAACCAAAGGGATTCCTTGGAAACTTTTATTCCCAAAGAGAGGTTTCAAGGAGGAAGGTATTGTTTTTGGGAAGCTTATTTGGAATATATTTTCTGAACCCAAGTGGTTTGAGAGGTCTGAAGAAGAGAAAGAGTTGATGGACTTTTTCAGGGGAGGGAATTAACTTGATATTTTTTAAAATAAGTTAGGTGTACCTATATTTTTACATAAAAAAGTAATAAAAACAACAAAATAATAATGAAAGTTTTATGGACAAAATATTTCTATCCAATTGGTGTTGGACAAGTGGCGATGTAATTTGGGCCCTTATGTTTAAGGTTTATTACATTGAGAAACTTAATTTTTCTTTAATCACTGTAATTAATTTAAACTACATTCACTATTATTTTTATCCAAAAACAATGTTGACATTATTATTCATTATAAATGATGGTGATTCTAAATATATAGTCCATTTTCAAAATTTTAATCATATATGTAACAACCCAAAAATTTTATCAATGCAATTTATCCCTACATATAGTAATTTCATAATCAAATAAAATAACATTATGAAACACAATGTTACATAATTCTTAAATGAACTAATATGTGACTTTTAAATATAATATTACCACCTTTGTTATTAGAATTTTTAAAATCTGACATACACGATTGAAACTAGTAAGTTTTTTGGAGTCCGATATGACAAACTTATTTTTTGGTTAACAGAAACATACCCTTACGAATAGTAATGTTACCCTTATTAATTGTTCTATGAACCATATGAATATTAAATCATCCATGTGAATAGTAATCTCACCGATATAGTGTAAATAAAATTTATCCATCACATAATTGATAATTTCATTTAATTATGTTATACTGTTGGTTTTTTTGTAAGTCATGAATATTTAATGATTAATTTTATAATTTAAAATAAAATTTATTTTCATAACTTATATTCATAAATTAGTATTTTTTATGTCTTATGATTATATGATAATTTTATGAGACCTTAATTAAATTTTCAAAGTGTTAGAAAAGTAGATTTTAATTTTAAAATTTATATTTTTCAAGAAAATAATTATTTTAATTAAAAATTAAATTAATCATATTTAGAATTTTTTTTATAAAATGGAGTTCATTTATGAATTTAAATTTCAAAAAATGGTTAGGGTGATTTTTTTGGATTTTTCTAAAATACATGAATTTTCGGTGAATAGTGAAATTGATAATTTACAAAATATGCTAAATAAATGAATTTCTAAATCATTCTTGAGTCATGGTTGATGAAAATGGCCATTGGTTATAACTCACATGAACATATTACTATTTTTATTCACAATATTCCTCACTATTTATTATCTTGTATAAAAATAATAAATCAATTTATATAATATTGAGAAATCCCCTCTCCCCTCCACTATAAATACCACCCCTCACAACCACATATCCTCAAACCTCAGAAGATTCATGCCTTGTCTAAATTATGCCCAAACCTATTCCCTAGACACCCAAACCATGTCCCTGATATCTTGGTCTCATCAAAAGACCATACCTAGGTTCCTTATGGAGGATCTCAAGAGTAGGACTCAAGAGGTAATTATGCTCTCTCTCTCTCTCTTTTCGTTCAATTTCCTTTCAAATTTCATTTATTTTCTTCTATTATCATCGTGTTCTATTATCCAAATGTCATGATAAATCTAGTATGATTTATTTACTGGTATGATATCATTTTAATGTAATATTATTCATTATAATCCTCCCTCTCTCTCTGTTTATAAAAATTAAATTGTGGCTCATGATGTGTTAATTTACCAACATCATGGGTGATGCTCTTCCATTTTCCCTCAACTACTTAAAGGATGTAAGTAAAACCATTAAATAGTTAAAAAAATATTTTAATATTCATTTTTTAACCTCTATTATTTTCTAGAAACATATATTATACATAATACTAAATGCTATAAAAAACATGTTCGTTGTGAACAAAAACCTGCCCAAATTATCCTAAAATGATCATCATTAAATTTTAACTAATGTTTCATCCACATTCTATATAAAAAATTTCATTATAATATCATTTGAAATCCTATAAGATCATTAACAACATGTGACATCAGTTATGTATGTTTATCCATGTTCTATATGAAATTCCATTCATGTGTACAAGTGAACCGTCCATGAAAACTAAGAAAAAGAACAATCCCAAAAAATGAATTTAAACTCTATAGATCATCCAAATTTCAATAAAATAACCTACTGAAACCATAATTAACCACATTCATGTGTAAAATCTTCTTTAATTTTTAATTAATGAACCTGATGTCATTATACAGTACATTGATGTTAAGAAAGCGTTCAAATACATGTTTAGGGTAATTCTAGAACACAACATTATTCCTTCGTGTTTTCCTCCTTCACATAGTTTTTAGTATGGAAATTCTTTTAAAACCATTTATTCATAATTATATATTTTTTTTGGGATATACATGTTTCCAACTATAGTTTATGTCAAACAATTTTTTTTTCTAAAATAACTCTTCTTTCATTAACACACATTTTACATCACACTCAAGGTTGATGGTGATTATATCAAGGATGAAATTACCTCTTTCATTTGGGAAACCAAAGATTATGAATTTATACTTTATTAATTTTAAACCATAACTTTTTATTGGTTATTTTATGTTTAATATTGATATAAATTCTATTTTTCATGCATAATAATGTTAACATTATGATGTGATAGGTGCACATGGAATTATATGACGCACTGTTGATGTTATGATATGACAGGGGCCCCCCTAATTATACAGTTCTCTAATGCATTGGGTAGTGTGATTAATCTAATGAGTTAAAATTAAATAGGAGTGAACATGATGCTATCTTTGTTCACAAATATTTGTGATAGTTAACCACTAAGACATATGGTTTCATTTTATGCATTGACACTTTTCAAGTATTTTATTACTTCTTCATATAATGTTTATTATCTTATGCCTATGTTATGATAATAATAATTATTCTCACCCCATGTTATATTGTCTCATGTCATCATCCTATTACTAGTCTTTAATTCCACCCCTTTTCGATGTATATCCCAAGGTGATTACATGTACTATTGAGAAAAAAATGGACTATAAGAAGCTAGAGAAGAAAAAATTAAATAAATATCTATGTTTTATGTTGTAAAATTTATGCTTGGTCATAGTCTTCCCAAGACACTAAAACATTGGATCCTCTTTATGTAGTTATTTTATGTTTTTTATCATTAAAATGATGTAAAAGTAATGTAAGAAATTATGGGTCGCTATAGTTGGTATTAGAACCACAATTTAGTTAATTTGGGAATTATGATTAGTGAACCATAGTGAAAACCCTAGTATGAGACTAAGTATATATAAGCACAAAATAATATTTTCTAAACATAGGGATCTCATAAGATATTATTTTATAGATAATTTCTTAAAAAAATAACTTATTAATTAATGAATTGATTAATTATGTTTGATAGAATATTTACTATTTTAGAAAATAGTTGGAACAAGGAGAAGCCATGCCAACAACCCATGTGAGAAATAATGCAATAATTTCCCGAACGAAATCCCCAATGATCTAGTAGTTGGATTTCAAAACATCATAGTCATTATTACCCATTTGTCTCATGTTATGAATAATAACTTGAATAATGGGCACTTCCTCCTTCAACTAAGAGGGAGAAACTGGATATCCAATTTTTTATGCAGCAACGACCACTGAAATTTAGTGGATCTTCTGATCCACTAGTTGTGGAAAAGTGGTTCAACATGATGGAGAAGCTCTTTTATGCACTTCATTGTTCTGAGAAGGAGAAGTTGGATCAATCAATTTATCGTCTCAATGTAGAGGCTGACCAATGGTGGGATTTGATTAATAACACCAAGACGAGGGATGAAATTGAAGAAATTAAGTGGGAAGAAATTAAGATAATGATTCTTAACAAGTATATCCCATTAACTATTCATACGATAGTGGATAGATAATTCATAGAGATAAAGAAAAATGATCGAGAATCTTTCACATTCTATGAAGGGAATTTCATAAGGCTTGGAAGGTATTCTTCAGGATTTTTTATCAACAATGACAAAAAATATAGATAAATTCTTTAGTGGATTAAAACAACACTATTGGATGGTTATTTAAATTCAAGTCATTAGAAGTTATGAGGAAGTTGTTTTATATGCTATCAAAGTGGAGATGGTGTTTGGAGAATGGTCCCATTGTAATTGTGATGAGAAATGAAAAATGTAATTTCATGTCATAGAATGTAATGAAAAAAGTGGAAAGAAAACTCAAACACCGACATGTAAAAAATGTGGGAAGAAGCATCCTGTGAATTTCCTCAAAGGGATGGGGAAATGATTCAAGTATGAGAGAGAAGGACACCAAGCACAAGAGTGTCAAAAATACATGAGAAGGTAGAAGAATGTAGAGGTGTAAAGAAGAAAACCACCTATGGTACAATGATAAAACATTAGGGAGAAAGGTAATTATACAAGCCAATTCACAAATCCTTGAGACCTCAAGGGTAATCAATGTCATCATCCACCAAAGACAAAGGAGTAAGGGAAGGTTCATTCCATCACTACTGTGGACATTTGGACCGAAAATGAATTCATATATGGTACACATCATATTCACTAAATATTGGGAGAATTATTATTTGATTATGGTTCTACAAATATTTCTAAATCTCACAAGATTTATAGATTAATTGAATCAAAGCCCTGAAACATTGAATTATATATATCTATAAAAACACCAAAGTGGTTAAATAATTGAAACCCAAGTGTTGGACTCTTATCCTATTGGAATATTTGGGAATATTTTTCTAGAGAATATCATGATACTTCCCTTGGTGGAATTTGATTCTATAATGTGATGGACTATCTCACATTATATAGAGCACATATAGATTGTCATGAAAAGGAAATATCTTTTCATATTTGGAACCATCCCATGCTCCTTTACAAATGAAAGGAAGATCATTAATATCCTTTGAAAAATAATTCAATGGTGTGGGTGTTGATTCCGTGTGAAGAGGCATACCTCACTCAATTGGTTGAGTCAAAGGAATGTGTCAACCTAGAGAAAATTCCCTTTGTGGGGGAATATAGTGATATATTTCTCAAAGAGTTACCCGGACATATCCCAGATCATGAGGTATATTTTTCCATAGAACTCATACATGGACCTACTCTTATCTCAAAGTTCCCCTATATGATCTCCCCTATTGAACTACAGGAGTTACAGAATAATCTACAAGAGCATTTGGAAAAAAGGATCATATACCCTAGTGCATCACCATGGAGAATTTCAAAGTTCATTATGAAGAATAAGGATGGAACAATGCAGCTATGTATCGATTATTAGAAACTCAACATGATCACCAAAATGAAAAAATATCCTATTCTATTGATTGATGACTTTTTTATTCAGTTAAGCATTGTTCAGTACTTCTCAAAGGTGGATCTTAATTCTTGATATCATCAGCTAAAGGTGAAGAATGAAGATATTCATAATACTTCCTTTTGTAAAAGGTATGGGAACTATGAGTTTTTGGTGATTCCCTTTGGACTTACTAATTCCCCTAAAATCTTCATGGATTTGATGAATAAAATCTTTAGACAATACATTGAATTTTTTTTGGTAATGTTTATCGTTGACATTCTCATCTACTCTAAGAGCATAGATGAACATGAAGAACATATAAAGATTGTGTTGGAGAAATTTAGACATTAGAAGTTATACTCCAATTTAAGCATCTGTGATTTTTGGGTGAAAAATGTCACATTATTAGGACATGTGATCACAAGTGAGGGAATTTATGTGGACCCTTCAAAAAAGGTGATTGAGTAATGGACCAGACCCTCTAGTGTTATAGAAATACACATATTTCATGGATTATCTAAGAACTATAGATGTTTTGGGGGAAATTTTTCATGATTGTAAAGACTAATAACTAAGTTATCAAGGAAAGGGGTAAAGAATGTCTGGATGGGAGAACATGATGAATGATTCATGGAGATAAAGAGAAGGCTGATCACTATACCTGTACTCACATTGAAAAAAAGTGAAGAATTGTTTGTGATATACAGTGATGATTTAATTAATGTCTTAGGTTGTGTACTAATAAAAAACAATAATGTGATAACCCACACCTCATGAAAGTTGAAGATCCATGAGAAGAACTACTCGATGCATGATCTGAAGCTAGCATGTGTGATTTTTTCCTTTAAAACAGGTGGACACTACCTCTACAGTGAGAAGTGTGACATATATTATGTTAATAAGAGTCTAAAGTATATATTCACACAAAATGAGATCAACATGCATCAAAAGAGATGGTTAGAGCTAATCACATACCATAATTTCTCTATTCAATATAGTACTGGCTAGGTAAAGAAGGTAGAGGAAGCTCTACGAAGAAATAAACATGATACTCTGTCCATGATGTGGATTGAAAAACCCTATATATTCAAGGATATTAAAAGGATGTATTTTTAAAACATAATTACAAGGAATAAATCATACCTTTCCCAAATTATTTCCCAAAAATCAATCTAAGGGAAGATTAAAGAGGCTTAATGGGTTGATCTAGAGTTACAAAATAAGTTGAATGCATTAAAGTAGGGGATGTTGCAAGAGTTCTATATTGACGATGATGGAGTGATTCTGTTAAGAATGCAACTTTGTATACCTTCATCACCTGTGATAAAGGAGGATCTATTAGAAAATTCACATATCTCAACTTTCTCTATCCATCCCAACAACACTGAGATGTACCAAAGTCTCCGAGAACACTTTTGGTGGGATTATATAAAGAGAAAAACTGAAAAATATATCTCATGATGCTTGATATGTCATCCAGTTTAAGAAGAGACACAAAATTCCAACATTATGATGCAACGATTACCTATAACCTTGAATAATTGGAAGAATGTCACTATGGATTTCGTCATGGGACTCTCAAAGATATCTAAAATAAAATAATGTGATATGGGTTGTGGTGGATCAACTCTCCAAAACTGCCCTCTTTATAGCTATTCAGGAAGATATCTCTCTTCATGAACTTGAAAAGATATATGTGAAGGAAGTGGTGAGACCTCATGGGGTTCCACTCTTGATTCTCTATGATCGTGATCTAATGGTCACATCTAAATTTTGGAGTAGTCTCCAACATGCTTGGAGTACTGAATTAAATTTTAGAAAAACATATCAACTTCAAACTGATGGCCAATATGAAAAGATTATTCATATGCTCAATGATATGATAAGAGCATGCTATTTAGAATTCAAAGGTGGATGGGATTATAATCTCCCATTGGTTGAGTTTTCATACAACTACAACTTCCACTCGATTATTTAGATGGCTCTATATAAAGCTCTGTATGGAATGTGATATAGAACTCCAACCAGTTGGGATGAAGATAGAGAAAGAAATCTACTTGGACATGATCTTGTGCAAGGGATGACAGAGAAGGTTCAAGTCATCCAAAAAAAATATCAGGGCTACTAAGATTCGGAAAAAGAGTTATGTTGACAACCTTCGAATGGATTTGGAGTTTAACATTATAGATAAATTCTTCCTTCGAATATCACCATAGAAGATACTCATGCAGTTGAGAAAGAAAGGGATATTAAGACCAAGGTACATTGATCCCTTTGATATCCTTCAACGTATAAGATATATGGATTATCTTCTTTTATATATAATAAATATGGATCAAATTCATTATCTGTTTCATGTATCCCTCCTGAGTAAGTACATTCTAGACCCCTCACATGTACTAAACTTAGAGGTGTTAATGTTGGAAGATGATCTCACTTATGAGGAGCATCTAGTAAAGATTCTATACTAGAGAGATAAGGTTATACACAATAAGAAGACCCACCATGTCAAGTTATTATGGAGGAACCATAAGTATGAAAAATTAACTTGGGAACCATAGGATTTGATTAAGGATAAGTACCCTCGCATGTTTATGTAAAAAAAATGGAGGGAAAAATTTCAAAAGGGGGGAAGAATGTAACCACCTGAAACATTTATCAATGCAATTTATACCTTCTTGTAGTAATCTAATAATAACATAAAATCACATTAGGAAACACAATTCCGCATCATTCTTAAAATGAACTACTATATGACCTTTAAATATAATTTTTCCACTTCTGTGATTTCAATTTCAAAAATCTGACATACACAGTTTCAATAGATGAGATGTTTGTAGTTTGATATGACAAACATATTTTGCTAGTGAATAGTAACATACTCTTATGAATAATAATTTTACCCTTATGAATAGCAATATGACCCTTATGAATAGTAAATTGTCCAAGTGAATAGGACCCTTACCAAATAGATTATAAATAAAATTTATCCATCCAAGAAGTGTCAATATGATATAATTACGTTATAGTGTTGGTATTTTTATAAGTGATGAAAATTTAATGATTATTATAAAAATTTAAAAGAAAATTTATTTTAATAAAATTTATTCATAAAGTTGTATTTAGATCTCTTATGATTTTATTACAATTTTATGATACCTTAATTAATTTTTCAAAGTGTTAGAAAAGAAGTTTTTAATTTTAAAATTTGTATTTTTCAAGTAAATTATGATATTAATTAAAAATTAAATAAATAATATTTATAAAATTACTTTCATAAAATTGAGTTAAATTTTTAACTATACAGGCTGAAAAATAGTTAGGGTGAATTTTTTGGAATTTTCTAAAATACTGGATTTTTTGGTGAATAGTGAAACTCCATAATTTACAAAATATGCTAAACAAATGAATTTATGCATCATTCTTGAGTCATGGATAATGTAATTGGATATTATTTAGAACACACACGAACATATTAGTTTTTAGTCACAATAATCCTCACTATTTCTTGACTTGTGGATAAATTATAAATTAATGAATATAATATTGAGAAAACCACTCTTCCCTCAACTATAAATACCACCCCCACAACCTCATTTACTCACATCTCCCAAACATTAAGACTTGCCTATATTATACCCAAATATATTCCCTACCTCCTTCCCCGTGTATTTTCAATCTTGGTCTCATCAAAATTTCAAGCCTAGGATCCTTATGGAGGATCTCAAATGGAGGATTCAAGATGTAATTCCTCTCTCTCTCTTTTCTTTTAATTTCCATTCAAATTTAATTTATTTTATTCTCTTATACAAAAATTTTATTTCCATATATCATGTTAACTCTGTAATGATTGATATACGGGTATGATATCACGTAAAAGGAATATTTTTCATTATACTCCTCCCGTTCTCTCTCTCTCGGTTTATAAAAATGAAATTGTTGCCTCTGATGTGTTAATTTACCTACATCATGGGCGATGCACTTCCACATTACATTATATCTTTAATGGATAAAAATAAAACAATTAAATTGATAAAAAATTGTAATATTAATTTTCTAACTCCTTTTATGTTCTGGAAACAAATTTTATACATAATATTAAATGATAAAATAAAACATGTTTGTTGTTATAAAAAAACGGCCCATGTTAATCAAAAACAATCATCATTAAATTTTAAATAAGGATTTGTCCTCATGGTATATAAAATAATTCATTTAAAGATCATTAAAAACATTTAATATAAATTCTAGATGTTTATCCATGTTCTACATGATCTTCCATTTATCTGTACAAGTGACATGTTCAAGAAAACTAAGAAAAAGAACACTCCCAAACAATGAATTTATATACTATTACTCACCCAAAGCCCCATAAATGACCATAATGAAACTAGAATTAACTATATTAATGAATAAAATGTTTTGGAATAGTTAATTAATCAACCTAATGTCATTATACAAGACGTTAATGTGAAGAAAGTGTTCGGATACAGGGTAAGGGGAATTCTCAAACCAAACTTTCTTTCTTCGCGTTTTCCCTCTTTCACTCAATTTTAAGTATATATATTACTTAAAAATCATTTATTCATCATTATATTACCATTTATATGGTTATATGTTTTCCAATAGATTTTATGTCAAACACAATTTTTTATAAAAGACCCCTTCTTTCAAAAAGACACCTTTTACTTCACACTCAAGGTTGAGGGTCATTGCATCAAGTATTGTATTCCTTAATTCATTTGGGAACCCAATGTGTATGAATGTATCCTTTATTAAGTGAAAACCATTACTTTCTAGGGGTTGTATTATTTTCAATATTTCTATTCATTCTATGTGGCATGGATGATAATTTTATCATTATGATGTGACTAGTGCACCCTGAATTATATAGCACAATGTTGATGTTATGATGTGATGGGTGCACTCGTAATTATAAAGCACTCCAATTAATTGGGTACAGTGATAAATATCACGAGTTAAAGTGAAATATGAGTGAACATGATGATATATTTGTTCACAAATATGTGTGGTATTTAACCACTAATACATAAGGATTCATTGTATTCATTTCCACTTTTCAAGCCTTTAATTAATTAATCCTATCATGTTTATGATCTTATGCATATGTTATGATAATAATGATTATTCTCACCCCATATTATAATGTATAATGTTCTTATCCTCTTAAAATTCAATTATCTCACCCCTTTTTTATGTATATCCTCATGTTATTATGTGTTCAAAGGAGAACTCAAGGGTCAATAAGAAGCTAGGGAAGAAGAAATTAATTAAATGATTATGTATTATACTTTAAAAGTTATGTATGGTCATAGTTATCCCAAGACACTAAACATTGGGATCCTCTTTTTGTAATGATTTTATGTTTCTTATCATTAAAATGGATTCGATGTAATGTAAGAAATGTATGGTCACTATAACATAAGTGGTGTAAATTAATTTAAAATTAATCCCTTAGTCGGGTTGAAAATATAAGGTTTTAAAGTAAAAATGTTCAACGGTTGGCTATGTTTTTATGTTCAATTTCATGGTGAATTTTTTTTCCAATAACCTAAAATAGAATAATTGATATGAAATTAATCTAATTAATCCATAAAAAAAATTAAAATTTAATATAACAGCATAAATAAATTAGTTGAAAAATCAATTTTGATTTCAAATTCGGTATTTTTAACTATTCATTAAAAAAATGAAACCTTATAGTAAAATATCAAAAAATTTATCCTATAAAAATTTATATATGTCACTTTTGAATATTATTTGTCTTTCGACATATTAAATTTATAAAATTTCCAAAAATTGGATTTGAATTGGGTTCATTATTAAAGAACAGTAAAACTATATTTTAAAAATTAATGGTTCTTATGTATAAAATTGGGATTATTTGTATCTTTTATCTATCAAATATAGTTTCAGAATATAAAAAATATTTTATTTGAAATATAACCTTCATATTAAATTAATATCAATAAATAATTTGAATTAATTTAATTTATTAATACAAAACACATTTGGGAACATAAAATTAAAAATATATCCTTTATATTCAATTTGTTCTAATATTTTGATTTCTAATTAATTGGTATCCTATGAATTCATATTATATTTTTGAAAACCAAATATTTTCATAATTTAGTGAATAATATTTGTAACTACTAATTTAATGGATAGGTTATATTTTATTATATTAAATAATATATTATTTTTCACGAAACTCAACCTTGAATGTTACACAAGACATTGAGGAAAGTCATTGTTGCATGTAATGAATACTAAATTCGGTGTTCCATGTAGAATAAGATATAATTTATGTTCTGTTAATTGCATGATTAACATAATTTTGCCTATAACGTAATCCAAAAAATGTTCTTTAATATAAAATAAACTATGTTTTGTGTTTTGTGAAATAAAAAATATCAAAATGATTAAATTAATTTCTAAAAAAATATTACAAAAAATCTTGGGGTGTTATATAGAGAAATCCACATGTTCATCTCTAATGGTGTTGACATCGACTACGAAAATCATCTCAAATCATCTATATACTCAATAATTCTCTAATAATATCTACCTTATTTAGTAGCTAATTGATTTCCTTTTGTATTCATGGGAGCATCATTTCAATATTTGGGTTGAATAGAAGTATGAATTTCATTTCTGGTTATCCCAATTATTTATTTTGAGAGTTCATGGTTTTAATTCCCATGACCCAAAAAATTGAAAGGGAAAAATCCATACGTAGTGGGAAATATCTTACAAGTGGTGACAATTCATACAATGATGGTGGAAAATTCCTATGTGAAAACGTTGAGAAATTTCTTATGATGTAGCTACAATATCATACAAGTTTTTGAGGGATGGTATTATCCTATGATTGTTGGTGAAATATAAATTTGGTCCTGAAATATCATACATGTGGATAAAATTAATTACGAGTAATGAAATTTATTATGATGTTCTAGAAATAGCCATATTCTAAATCCAAAAATAACATGTATAGTGACTATTCTCTTATGACTTTGGAAATATTTTTTCAAAGTATAAATGTGTTTTTTATGCAATATAATCTTTTAAATGGGGATAAAATGTCTTATTATTGGTTGAATATGTTATGTTTTTGTCGACGTAGCAATTTTCATGACAAACAAATATCATAAATGTAGAGAAATATGATACAATAATGGAAATTTTTTACAATGTCCATATGTCTTCACACATGACTGAAAATCACCCATGATGATAAAAATATCTAAGAGACCTTGAAAATTACTTATTAAATCTGCATAATTTTTTCATTTTTCATAACTATAATCCATGAAAACATAATAATTAGTGTAATATTTGTTAAAACTAAATTAAAAATATATTAAAACATTGAAGTCATAATTAAAATCCTTGAAAACAATGAATACCAAGAATAAAATATCAATGTGATGAGTAAAAATAAATCACAAAATTGAGTAAAATAAAAGAAACATGATGCTATCCATTTAAAAAATTAATTCCATATTCACTAAATTAAAAAAATGAGGTTATTGTCTTATATTTCAATTGAATGGTATTATAATATTTGAAAATATTGGCTCTCATCACACACCATTGTAGATACCATGTATGAATAAATTCGAGTGTTGGTTAGTAAATTGTTGTAAAATAGTAAAGGTTATTCTATAGTAGATAAGATCATTCCATAATGTATATCTATATTGAGAAATTTTTGTAGCTTTGGATAGTATGATTGGAAGCCCTATTATGTAATTTTATAACCATACCATAATAATATGTTAGATTGGAGTGATTAAGTTTACATTAAACAATAATTTTTTTATCATGAATATTTTTGGCTCAATATAACATTGGTATATTGGATTGTATTCAATGGTATTCATAAAACTATAAAATATTATTTTATATGGAAATTGGATAGTGTTCATGCTTCAAGGATGGACCTATGAAAATATTATAAAGGGATATTTGATGAAGGATCACATGTCTCAATACTATTCTAAGAGTGTCACTATAATGAAAGACACCACAATATAGAAACATAATCCCATAAAAAATTAACTTAAACCTTCACAGATGTTTATAAAGTATCAAATTGTATAATAATATTTGAAACCACAATATATATTGAAGATTTTGAAGAAGTTTTTAGTTCAAGAGAATCAGACCGCAATGAAGTGTCTTGGGTTATGATGTATTGAATTACGTATTATTTTTATGATTGAAAATATTTTCTAAAAGTGCGTTTATTACTGATTATTTGGAGTTTTTAGTGTGACCTTGTTTTTTGGATTTAATTCCTAATTAATGGTTTAAAGATGGAAATTAATAAGGGTCTGTTTAAAAAAAATAAGAGATGAAAAATAAAGGAAGAGTTGGAGACATAGTAATTATCAAGTAGAATTAGAAAATAAAGACTTAGAGAAGTTAGGAAGTGATAATATTCTGTGAAAATATATTGAATATTTTGATTTAATAAAGGCGTTCAAATTATAAGAAATAAAACCTTTCTAGTAGTTATTGATAATCTCATGTAATATTATTATAAGTGAGAAATGTGTATTTTTTTTCAGTGTACCTTATACAAAAGAAATGAGTAAAATGGTACATTTAGGGAGTTTCCCTAGGATCAAAAATGATCCCCTCCGAAAATTCTATAATCATAATATTTATTAGTGGTCCATTTGGTACATTGAAATATTTTAAATTTATGTTCCTTAAATATATACCTTAGTGTTCAAACATGTAATAATCTCCATGTCACTCCATTTATATCTTAGTATTTGGATTTTTTGGTTGTGTGCTTGACTATGATAGGATAATATCATTATTACTAATTAATGGAAAATATATAACTTAATTTTCTATTTTAAACAATTAACACCCTAATTCACTCAAATGTTAATGATTTTCTAGGTGACTATATTTTCCATATATTTTTACACAAACTCAGACATTTTTATGGATGTCTTTGGGGTTCCCAAATTCAATATAATGTAATGGAAAAATATAGGTTCTTTAAGAAGATTTATTATCTATATAAAGGTTCCTTGAGCACTACTCTTATTACGTTCATTATTACTTTTAAAGGCTGGTTTACCAACAAGAATTCCATGAACAAGACTATGAAGGTATCATTTTATTGCCATAGTGGCTTATCTAGAGCATGTAAACTGACCTATTGTTTTGTTATTTATTTTAATACTATTATTATGTTATTAAATACTTATTATTGGTGAACCATTTAATCTACTACTAGTAGGGTTCATGTGGTGGCATCCTATTAGGTAGAGTTAATATATACACAAAACGTGTCCTTCTTGGAAGCATAAAGATTCAATAGATTATATTTTTAATGATTTAATGTAATTGGAATCACAAGTTAATGGGATTTAATATTTTTTTGTATTGTTTAGTTAAGTATGATTATTTTTTACTTTTGATGGATGACCCATATGATGAATTCATGGGAAATCATTGGCGCTTCCATATAGATTACTATATAATTTAGACAACCTTTCCCACACAATTATGTCTATCTGTTACACTTGGTTAATGTATATGTTTGGAATATCTAGTTTTTCATAACACATTTTATATATTGTTGTTTTTGTATTGTGATTCAAGGAGTTGAATTAGATTTAGATTATTTAACATAACTCTCCGAGGGTATAACATGTATCAATGGAATATAGGTACCATTGACATATATGTACTTGATTTTTATTATTAAATCATCTATAGAGGTCATGAAAATTATTTAATGATTTTATTATTATTTCATTCAATCTAAATGATATTAAAACACTTTTAAAATACCTGTTTCATTTTCCATATAAATTTACACAATCCACTTGTGACAATGCGGTGTGCATCAAGAGCGATGGTCAACCATATAAGTTACTCTTTGGGAATCTATTTTACAGAAGGTAAAAATGATACTAGGTCCGAAATAAGTATACAATGGTTAAGAGTAGTTTGAGAATTTGACTTTCGGGACTTAGTATGTACCCCAGAAATATGCATGCAATGTGTAATTTTAATTATTATGGACTCTGGAGTACTTGGGGTGATCCAAATTAAAAAATTTATATTATTATTGAGTTATAACTTTTAATTAATTCCCATACATCATAAGTATACTTTTATTTTTAGACATAGGTATGATAAATTTATATATTATACACTTTCTTGTACATTTTTACATTTTTTTGATCAATTAGAAGTTATATTTACTAAAATATTAATAATAATAAATAATAATTTAGTAATTATATATTAGTGGTGATTAGGTTATATAAGATACTAATTCATTCAACTGATTTAGAAACACCCTTTATATATATAATTTTATATATCTTCCAACTTTATATTCAATATATTCTATGGATTTTACTGTATACATAAAATCATGATTATGGTTTAAAAAGAAATTAATGAGAGAGATGAGTAAGGGTCTAAATTTGATACAATTTTTTCTGAACCTATTTCATGGAAATGGTTGATTTTAGAAACGGAATAATATATGAATCTCCATTTTAATGTTGATTATAATGTCTTTCTTCCCACCTATAGCTTTGTTGGAAGGTTCTGCTAAAAATTCCACACTTTTTGGAACCACTATGAATTATCATTTCCTAGTGGAACTTGAACATTATTCCTTAAGATATGACAAACGAAATGATTCTTTGAGAACCTACTATGGAATAAGTGATAATGAATTTCTAGTTCTATTACCCTATGAATTTTAGGGGTGATATTTCTATACAATAAGTTCATGAATGAATATAATATATCCACCAAATATTCAATAGTATTAGAACCATTAAAAACATAAAATATATTTTAAATACATTACCCTTAAAGTGGTAAATCGCCATTAGTGGGATGTGACGATTGAGGTGAAGAAATATCAAGGACTTACTTGTAATGGGTTTTAGAAGATATTTTTTTGAGAATTATACCATAATTCTGCTTATTTTGTAAAATGAAATGAATTTATAGGGAATGTGTTAAGATTAATGATGGTATTGGAGTACTATTCTCAAATGGCCTGATGACCATCATTTTTTTATTGATTTTGATAATCCACCTTTCAAGGGGTGAGGCAGAACCCTTACAAGGCCCGTAGGTGTTTGTATTACATGGACCGTAGGTGTTAGAAGAATTCATTACCTGTAGGATTCAAAAATTTCATACAACCCAAACTAACTACTTGGAACTACTCCTTCCAAGAATATTCATCGTGAAATCAGCACTCCACCTTCACATGGCAATTTGGCTAGGATTTTCCGTGCATGCAGAGGCTTGTCCCAATGGTAGGTGCCATACCCTCTCATTTTTGCAATCTGTTTAGCTTCTTCTATAGTGAAATCTCCTTACTACTCCTCCTTATAAAGCTAGTTCGTAATAGGTTTTTTGGTTTGCATCTGCACTTAAGGTGGCCCGAAGGCCTTGAGGTCACTTGAAGGCCTTACAGACCTGAAGGCCTAGGTGGCTCGAAGGACATAAAGGACCCGGGGACTAAATCAGGGGCTCGTATACCCAAACTGGGGAATATTCTCGACTTCCATAGTACAAAACAATGCCTGCTACAGTCCCTCTACAGTACCTACTATAGTTTCGCACAGTTCCCGCTACAGTTCTGCACAATTCCTACTATAGTTGTTCACAGTTCCTGCTACAGTTCTGGACAGTTCCCGCTACAGTTTGGCACAGTGCCTCCTATAATTCTGCATAGTCCCCTCCTACAGTACTGCTATAGTGATTCTACAGTACTTATACAGTACCTAGAAATTAGCCTCTTCCTAGATTTGATCTTGGGTCTCCTGAATGCACTTAAGGAGTCCTCACCAACTAGGTTGAGTCTCATGTGCAGTATTAGAGTACTATAAAATGTGTATTTGTTTTATAATTTTATCTTGAAATCTATGAAGGGAAAATAATTAATGGTTGATAAATTTGAATTTTCATTTAGGAAAACTCTAATCTTAAATGTGTAACACCCCCAAACTGACTACTAATACTGTTACCAGATTAGTGGGTCACATCGACTCAAGTGTGCCACTATATATGCCATAGTAATGGAGTAAGTAGGTGATAATGGGGAGATTATACCCTCAAGATTAGATTATCATAGTGGTATATCTTGTAATAAAAAATATAAAACAGTATAAGTAGTAAATAAACAAAGGAAAATTAGTGGAAGAATAATATAATTTGAATACAAAAGATGGATAATGCCAATATTCAACTGATGCATGCATGTCATAATGAGGATACATAATGAAAACAATAAAAATATAACATGCTACAAGATAAAATATAGAAAAATAAATAAATGGAATATAAATTAATTCCCCAAGGGTGATCTCCAAGAGTATCTCCAACTCCATCTCGGTCCTATGATCTTAACTCCCAGACACTAGCTAATAGCTCAAGTAACCAACCATTGTCCAACAAGCATATGTTCTACTAGGGTAGCCTATTGAAATGGTATCCCCAGTAGGGTTTAAGATAACCATCCTAGTATGTTACCACCCACATTATATACAACTGAATCTAGTCCATGGAATATAATTTAAATATTTTTGAATGTATAAGAAGAAATGTAAACAATTACTTCTGAATAAATAAACAATAACCCACCTCGGTTCCTAAGGGACACCTAATTGTAATACTTGCTTCGACTCATAGCCGAAATGAATGTATTATCATTAAGTTAATATATAATATAATTATTAATATATATTTTAGTTATATATTGAATCAACCTATATGAAACAAGTACGTACTGATATAAGGGGCCATATACCTATAATAATAGTTTCTGGATGGATCAACGTGTAACATAGAGAACCATAAATAGTCTACAAGAACCAATAATATCATGAAAAGGTTTTATTCTCTACACCCCAATAGAGTGGGAGACATCTTGAAACAAAACTAAATATGAAGAGTGAGACATTATATAAATACTCTAATCATGGGATGTGGTGTGTAAAGCCCGGCACCCATATAGTATGACTAGTACGAGATGTCATGATCAACACCCAATATAAGGGAGAGTGATATCTACATGCTCAACTGAAGCCTTTCCATAATTCCACATCATATGTAAAGTAATAGACAAATTTATAGTAAACATCCATGAGGCAATAGTTCTCGGGACTTACATTTATCCAGCTCATATAAAGGCATCATTACATTTACAATACAATATATGAAGAAATACATATCATGATTTTAATTTAAATAACTCATTATAATCAGTGAAATTCCATTCAGGAAAATTCAAATTAAGTATGTGCTAAATATCATGGCCTTACAACCATTTTCATTTCATTTCAAATAATTAGTTTAATTAAATTCACATAATCCATGATTATTAAGTTATAATAAGAGGTATGGTCATATCACCATATTAAATTAATTTTCAAATAATCCATTTAATACAGTCAAGGATAGAAATCCATCATGAAAAAGTTATTGAAATTAGATCATTCCATTTAATTAAACAACCACGATAATTCAATTACAAGGATCAAGGCAACACTTATAAGGTTCCATGGTCAAAGTGGAAATTACATACTTTAGTAATTCAATATATAAATCAAGTTAAGCACTTCAAATGATCATTGGTTTAATTTAACATTTATATAAGGAGGGAAATTACATTTTACAATAACAGGAGAGGGAATGCACTAAACATTCCACATAACTAACATTAAAATTAAACATAGATATACTCAAAAACATTATGTCATGAATGATGTATATAACTAATAAATAATTTTTGGTTTAGAAGACAAAAGAACTCCATCGAGGTGTTTTGTTAAGAAATCATGACATTGTTCATAAAAGACTCATTTATCACAATTATAAACATCAATCTCAGGATTCATTATTCAATTTGAATTAATGAATCAATTTAGAAAACTACCTAATATATAAATTAAATCCATAAAGGTTAAAACGAAATTTATAGGGTTCCACTATCATTTAGATGATTACACGCAAGGGTAAAACCCATTCTATATAACAAGAATAGTTAGAAGTATTTTGATCATTTAAAACATATAATCTTTAATGGTAATACATGTTAGCACAACCAAGGTGTGTCCATAGTGGATGGTATCATCCTCTATTTTATTAAACAAGGATCATAAAAAGTGCTTATAGGTGTAGGTATCATTTTGATTTGAAGGAACTAATTATTAAGAAACACATGGTAAATGATGGCATGCAGTTGGGTGAAAAGATTATAAATCGATGAAAACATTTGAAAAAATTCACGAACCACTTAGCATGTACTCAGGATGACCCATTCATCCAATATCGATGACTGATTTGATCTAGTTTAGGAGAAATCGATGAAATAAAACTCTTCCATGAAAATAAGGAAAATGAGGTTGCACCTAAATAGTGCATCTGAGAGGATATTAAATGAAGAATGATTTAAATATAGACAAAATGTTACTAATGAATATACATAGAGACCAAAATATCTTGAATCAGAAAATAGGTGGAAGAGTAATCTTAAAGCCTTGATTAATCTTGGAGGAGAAGAAAATGGACCTAGAGAGGAGGCTTCACCTAGGCGGCAGAGAGGAAGAAAGAATGAAAAGGAAAGTTAAGCTTACTAATGTAAATTTGGTAATTTCACCCAAAAATTGGGGTTGCATGGTTTGGAAGCATGGTCTGTCCAAACTGTGTGCCCACCATGCAACAACCTATGCTTATGAAACCGATACAACTAGTTTATTCTGTATAGTAAACTTATCCATGAACCAAACATGTTATGAATAGTGTGATTAGACTTCCCAGAATGGCACTAACTATGTGAGAAGGGAAAGTTGTTTTGGTAAACCCTGTGAATCCCATACGGGGAATTTCTGCTCCTTTTATACATCCAAACAGTTTTCTAATGGATTCTTTATGATTTAATTACATCCATTAACCTTTATCAGACCCTCCGAAACTTGATTTCTAGGGTCCAAAACTCCCAAAACTCAATGGGAAACCTCTTAAACTGCTCTAGACTTTATCAAAGTGAAAAACAACACATTGATGTTTTATAAATATCAAAATTACATTCCAAATCTTGGTTTTCAAAATAGAATGTCTAGTAAATGCCAAAAGTTCATATTAATTTGGATTTTTTTCAATTCAAAAAACACAGGTTATTAAAACCTCCCAAACTTAGAACTTTTTCATCCTTGAGAAGGCTTTGGGAACAATGTAAACATCACATGACCTATGAGGGACAGGTAGTCTCGTTCAAATGGTTGTGTTGTATTTCGAAAATCCCAATGAACCTCAAAGAATTCATCAAGCACATGACACAAAATCTATCAACACCTCAGACAATGCTCATTTCCCAACTAAAACACCTAAAAGTCACTTACCTAATCATTTTTATCTAGACACATTATCAAATCATTGTATCATTAAACATATGGAAGGATGTTATCCCTGTAACACCCCAAATTTTTTCTAAAAATAAACAGAAGTGCATGGAACGTTTTTTAGATATTTATAACTAGCCTTTTTAACATAAATTTTCCACTTCTATGTTTTTAATTTCAAGAAACTGTCATCTACAATTTTGTTCAGTATGTTATTTGGAGTCTATTGGAACCAACTTGTTTTTTTGGTGAATAGTAACATACCCTAATGAATAGTAATATGAATAGTAATATGACCATAATGAATAGTTAATTTTATTATTATTTTATTTTCCTAAGGCTAGAAGATAATAACATCTTGGTTAATTTTTCATTGTGATAAAGAAATTGTTTTTGAATTAGAACTGTTAATTTTTGAATTAAGTATGCTTTCATTTAAATATTAAAATAATAATATTTAGGAAATTATTTTCATAAAATGGACTTTATTTTTGAAATCTACACGTTGATAAATGGTTAGGGTGAATTTTGGTAATTTTTGTGAAACATTTGATTTTTCAGTGAATAGTAAAAAAATAGTTTTTAGTTTCGGTGTGTTAATGACATCATTAATGATATAATAATGATTTCGTAAATGTGGTCGACTTGTGTATAGTTAAATAAGGTGTTAGGTGTCCCTTGAAAATTATTAAAATAATCCCTCACTTTTTCTATAAATACCAACTCTTCCCTTCATTGAATTCATTCCCAATTCTTCCTTAACGAAGCTCTGGCCTCCCTACCTTCATAGTAGTCCTCCCAAGGTTTCTTTAATCCCCCAAGGTCCCAACCTTCAATTTCTAAGGGTTAATCTACAAGGTAATAAAATTCTCAATTTCTTTCTTTTTTTCATTTCAAATTCTCTTTTTTGTGGTATAGTTATCAATTTTCCATACCATGTTCTTATTTCCTTCTTACTCTTGATATTCTCTATATTATGATTAATTTTTGGATGGGTGACCCTTGTCCTCTATATTTTTAATATTTTCTAAAACCATGTTGTGTAGCCGTTAGGCTGCTGAATTTTTGTAAGCAATTTCACAATTTTTATTTTATTTTGAGTTCCTTCCTTATTCCTTCTTCATATCTCCTAACCCAAGAGGAATGAATTCTCCAAAAATCACGTATACTCTAGATTTTATCATGTTTATGAAAAATTACTCATCTTTATTCTTCTCCTCTCCCACTTATTTAAAGAATAAAAAACATTGTCCGTTTGTGTCGAATTACCAACATCGTGGACGATGTGATTTCAAAAGTCATTAATTCTTTCAAGTATGGTCATGAAACCATTTATATAGTTGAACCAGGTTATAATACATGTTCTATGACTCACCCATGGTTCTGTAATTCTTTTATACTCATGGTTCTAATTTATAATACAAAACAAGGTTGTTATTATCAAAGAACCACTAAAAGGATCTAAACGAACATCATTAATGTTCAAACTTATGAATCATCCTTATGTAAGAATTCAAAATGATAAATGGAATAAATTGTGTTACTGGTTATATGAAAATACTACTCCATTCCAATTATGGAGTTTCACTTCCAATCGACAAGAATGTCCACCATGAACCAATCATAGAAATCATGTAACAAATTCAACCAAAAACACTGCACGAGGAAAATACTAACAATTAAGGGTGAAAAGATGATATTAAATGATCATATAAGATGTTATCAACATGAAAATGTTTCTGTAAAATATTAATAACACTCTTTTAACCATTATACAAGAGGTTTAAACAAGTTGGAAGTAAGACAAACCTGAGGTAAGGGAATTCTTAACCCGATTTCAATTCTTTGTGTTAACCTTCTACTTCATTATTTATGTGCTATTTAAATTGTTTGTGTGATGGGTTATGTTTATATTATGTTTTATTATGTGTATTTACAGTATATATAAATACTCTATCCACTCTATTAAGTCTCTCTTCAATTGTATGATATTTAAAAAGGGGTTTTCTTTAAAAATCCTCTTTTAAAATTCGGTTTTAAGAAATTCCAAAGTAATGTTTTTATGGAATTATTCATGTTGTATGATTATGATTTGGCTCTTGGGAATTATTTATGATAAAGTGTGGGGCATATATTTCCCTCCAATGCATTGGTTATGAGTAAGTTTGAGGTCGGCCGTATGGTTACTCCAAGTGTAACTGTGATGGTTACACAAAGTAAGGTAGCCGTGAGGGTTACAAATTTTAAGGTATCCAAGATGGTTACAAGATTATGTAAGTAATTCCCCAAGATACATTTATGATTATATTTATGTTATAATTTTTGTTTGGATCTTGTGTAAATCTCTGTTTACAATGAGTAATTATATATGGGTGGAAAGCATGTCTTTTTAAAATATTTTCATACGTTACGAGTATTCATTGGATAATGTGATATTTCCTTAATTTTTCATCCCTTACTGAGCTTTGTTCTCATCCAAAGATTTTAAATGAATTTTAATATGTTAATGGATGTGTTATACAAGGAAGGAATACATGCTAAATGTTGAAGAATTGTGAAGGAGTCTTATTTTAAGTTTTAATGTTTTATATTTAGAGAAAAATGGAAAATGTTTTTATGGTATCCACTCTGTAACAATGTGTAATGTTATGAATGTTTTTTCCTAATTATCTAAATCTATAAACATGAAAAGATCCTCAATGTAAAAGGAAATGTTTTCTTAACTAAACTCAAGATTTTGTATGTAATAAGGCCAAGTCCTTATAGTTGGTATCAGAGGATGGTTTAGATAACATAAGGGGTTAGGGTGATGTTAATAGAATATCATAAATGATTTTAACTCTATGTTTAATTTGAAATTTTATAGAATTTAAAGATTACCATGTTGATTTATCTAAGACATATTTGTTCAGAATGGTTGTCCGCAGAAGGAACAAGGATGCTAAAGAGGAGAGGCACTGACAGAATGACATCGTTCCGGAACTACAGCCTGGAATGGAAGGGATTAGAACTGAGAAGTTTGTGACAGTAATGGCTCAGCTAACACAGAGAATAAATGGTGGTGGAATCCATGCAAGAGAACCAATATAGGTACCACAACGGAACATGATAGTGGTGGAACATTTTATGAGACAACATCCTCCTGCATTCAGTGGATCTTCTGACTGAGTGGCAGCTGAAGGATGGATCAAATCCCTTGAAAAGATATTCGATTTTATGGGATGTTCAGATAATCAGAAGGTAAGTCTTGAAATTTATCATTTAAAAGGGGAATCTAATCAGTGGTGGTCAATGGTAAGGAATATTAGGGGTAGAGAGGATTTTGATGCCTTAGAGTGGGATGAATTAAAAAGTATTTTCCTTGAAAAATATTTTCCTAAGGTGGTGAGACTAAGAATGGAGAAGAAATTACTTGAATTGAAATAGAAGGAGGAAGATTCAGTGGCTGTGTATGAAGCTAAATTCACCCAACTGGTGAAGTGTGCTCTAAATATTATTCTAGATCTTGATAGAAAAATCAACCGCTTTTACTCAGGATTGAAGCCAAGGTATCGAAGGGCGTTGGCCTCTCGTGAATTCAAAAGTTATGAGAAACTTGTCCGATGTGCTGAGAAGGTAGAGATGGAGTTTTCTAATGATCATGTGTATTTTGGAAACAAAGAGAAGGAGAGTTCCAGTTGGCATGCAATGGGTAAGAATCAACCAAAGAAATCTAATGGTATGAAAATCCAATTTCTAGTTTTTGAAAAGTGTGGCAAGAAGTACCCTAGGGAATGTCTTAGCCGAACTAGGAAGTGTTTTAAATTTTGTATGTTTGGACATATGGCCCGAGATTGTAATGAAAATGATACAAAAACTAATCCTGATAAGAAGACTATAAAGTGTTTTAAATGTGGTGAAATGGGTCATTATAAAAATGCCTTCCCAAAGAGAGATCCGAATGATGAAAAGAATCCAGACTACAACCAGAAAGGTGTAGTGAGATCCTTTGTGACTACGTCAGCAGATATAGGGCCATCCAATGAAGTTGTATCAGGTACTTTGTTTGTTCACTTGGATTTTGCTAAAGTTTTTTTTGATATGAGGTCTACACATTCCTTCATCTGTGAGAAATTTTCTTTGAAATTGGTAATATCACCTCAAAAAATGAGACCCAAACATGTTGTTAAAATACCAAGGGGAAATGTTATAACAAAGAATAATTATAAGAATATTTCTATTGTGGTCTGTGGAAATACTTTACCTGCAAACCTCGTTGTTTTAACCTTAGTCGAGTTTGATGTTATTTTGGGGATGGAATGGCTTTCTGATTATCATGCTAATACTAACTGTAGAGCTAAAGAAGTTGTTTTTCAAAAAGAGTTTCAATTTTTATACAAGAATGAAACCATACAATTGATAACATATCAACAAGATGAGAAACTATTAAAAGATGGAAATGAAAGTTATCTTGCTCATATTGTTGAAAACAAGGGAACTATTCAAATTAATGATGTTCCAGTGGTAAATGAATAACTTGATGTTTTTCCAGATGAGTTACCCGGTGTCATACCTGATCCAGAAGTAAAATTCACAATTGACTTAGTTCCTGATGCTAAGCCAATTTCAAAACCCCCATATCATATGGCTCTAATATAACTTCTTGAATTGAAAAATCAGTTGCAGGATTTGCTTGAAAAAGGCTTCATTTGTCCTAGCACTTCACCATGGGAAGCCCCTGTTTTGTTTGTTAAAATGAAAGATTGTTCCATGAGACTTTGCATTGATTACAGATCTGTGAATAACATCACTGTTAAAAACAAGTATCCTTTTCCTCATATTGATGACATGTTTGATCAGCTCCAGGGAGCTGAGTACTTTTTCAAGATTGACTTGAGATCCGGATACCATCAGCTGAAGGTGAAGGAGGATGGCATCCCGAAAATAGCCTTCCGTACTAGATATGGGAATTATGAATTTTTTGTTATGCCATTTGGATTAACTAATTCACCTACTGTATTCATGAATCTTATGAATAGATTATTTCATGTGTTCTTGGATAAGTTTGTGGTTGTATTTATTGATAAAATTCTGGTATTTTCTAAAAATAAAGAAGAGCATGAAAAACATCTAAGGGTTGTTTTACAAACATTAAAAGAAAAGAAACTATATGGAAAATTCAGAAAGTTTGATTTTTGGTTGAAACCGATTTCTTTTCTTGGGAACATTGTAAATAAGGATGGAATAACAGTTGATCCTGCCAAAACAAAAGTAGTTGATGAATGTCCAAGACCCACAAATGTTACAGAGATTCATTGTTTTATGGGATTAGTAAGTTATTACCGACGGTTTGTTAAGAACTTTTTACGGTTATCTAGACCGATAACTAAGTTAAAACGGAAAGGGGTTAAATTTTTTTGGATAGAGAAATGTGATGTTTGTTTTCGGGAACTGAAGAAGAGATTAGTGAATGCTCTAGTTTTGGCCTTACCATCCCTACATGGTGAGTTTGTCATCTACAGTGGTGCTTATTTGAAGGGACTTGGTTGTGTTTTGATGCAGAATGATCAGGTAATTGCCTATGATTAGAGAAAACATAAACCTCATGAGCTAAATTATCCCACACATGATTTGGAATTGGTAGCTGTGGTTTTTGCTTTGAAAATATAGTGGCATCATCTATACAGAACCAAATGCCAAATATATACTGACCATAAAAGTCTAAAGTATATATTCACTTAGTAGGAATTAAACCTGAGTCAGATAAGTTGGATATAACTAATAAAGGATTATGACTATAAGATTAATTACCATCATGGAAATGAAAACAAAGTTGCAGATGCCTTAAGTCAGAAACATCATGCATCATTAACCATGATACGTCTAGAACACGATCCCTTGATTAATGATTTGATGAATTTTGGCTTAGAAGTTATTAGTGCAGGGAATACATCTATTTTGTTTCAGGTTTCAGTGTAGTCTTTGTTGTTAGATAGAATTAAGCAAGCACAAAAGGAAGACAATGAGATACAGAAAAAGGTAGAATTGGTTAAAATGGGTAAGTTTCTAGAATTCTATCTTGATAAAGATTGTGTTTTAAGATTTGGAAAAATGTTGTGTGGGCCTTGTGATTCCCAGTTGAAGAAAGAATTGTTGTGTGAAGCTCATAGTTCTCCATTTTCGTTTCATCATGGCAGTACTAAGATGTATAGAGACCTTCAGAAGTATTATTGGTGGGATGGAATGAAAAGAGGTATTTCTGATTTTACCATGAAATGTTTGACGTGTCAACAGGTTAAAGTAGAGTGGAAATTACCAAAGGGGATGCTTTAGCCTTTACCAGTGCCAGAGTGGAAATGGGAGAATGAATCCATGGACTTTGTGGTGGGACTACCGAATACTTTTCGAGGTAACAACGCTATTTGGGTTATTGTTGATCGGCTAACAAAGTCTGCACATTTTCTATCAATTAGAGGTACAATGTCTTTGGATCAACTTTCTCAATTATACCTCAAAGAGATTGTCAAGTTACATGGGGTTCCTCTTTCCATTGTATCTGACCAAGATCCCAGGTTCACTTCTAACTTTTTGAAGGGACTTCAGAAGTCGTTGGGCACATAGTTAAATTTCAGTACTACTTTTCATCCTCAATCAGATGGGCAGTCATAACGAACGATTAAAACTTTGGAGGATATACTTTGAGCTTGTTCAATGGATTATCAGGGAATTTGGGATCAACATCTTTCATTAGTTGAATTTTCTTATAATAACAGTTTTCATTCTAGTATTCAGATGGTACCTTTTGAGGCCTTTTATGGAAAGCAGTGTCGGACTCTAGTGTTTTGGGTTGAAGTCATTGAAATAAAGTTGATGGGGCCAGAATTAGTTGAATAAGTGGCTGAGAAAGTGAGGATGATCCAGCAGCACATGAGGACAGCTCAGAGCAGTCCGAAAAGGTATGTATATAATAGAAGGAAAGACTTATCTTTCGATGTAGGTGACCATGTTTTCCTGAAAGTCACTCCTTGGATAAGTGTGATGCATTTTAGTAATAAAGGAAAGCTAAGTCCACTGTTCATCGGTCCTTTAGAAATCTTGGAGAAAGTTGGAACAGTTGAATACCGCGTAGCTTTGCCTCCGAGTTTGTTTCAGGTACACAATGTTTTCCAGGTTTCGATGTTGAGAAAGTATGTTCCAGAATTATCACATGTCTTGAGCCCAGAAGTAGTTCAGTTGGAAGAGAACCTTTTGTATGAAGAGAAACCGGTTCAGATTCTTGATCGAAGGAAACATGTATTGCAGAATAAGGTAATCCACCAGGTAAAGGTTTTGTGGAAAACCCATATGGTTGAAGAAGCAACATGGGAGTCTGAAAATGATATGAGAGAAAAATACCCCCAGTTGTTTAATAAGTAAATAAAATTGCAAGGAAGAAATTTCAAGAAGGTGGGGATAATGTAACACCCCAAGTTTTTTCTAAAAATAAATATAAATGTGTGGAACGTATTTTTAGATATTTATAACTAGCCTTTTTAACTTAATTTTTTCACTTCTATGTTTTCAATTTCAAGAAACTGTCATCTACAATTGTGTTCAGTATGTTATTTGGAGTCTATTAGAACCAACTTGTTTTTTGGTGAATAGTAACATACCCTAATGAAGAGTAATATGAACAGTAATATGACCCTAATGAATAGTAAATTTTATTATTATTTTATTTTCCTAAGGCTAGAAGATAATAACATCTTGGTTAGTTTTTCATTGTGATAAAGAAGTAGTTATAGAATTAGAACTGTTAATTTTTTAATTAAGTATGATTTTATTTAAATATTAAATTAATAATATTTAGAAATTTATTTTCAAAAATGGACTTCATTTTTGAAAAATACACGTCAATAAATGGTTAGGGTGAATTTTGAAACATTTGATTTTTCATTGAATAGTAAAAAATACAGTTTTTAGTTTCGATGTGTTAATGACATCATTAATGATATAATATTGATGTCATAAATATGGTTGACCTGTTTATATTTAAATAAGGTGTGAGGTGTCCCTTGAAAATTATTAAAATAATCCCTCACTTTTTCTATAAATACCAACTGTTCCTTTCGTTGAATTTAATCCCAATTCTCCCTCAACGAAGCTCCGACCTCCTTACCTTCATAGTAGTCCTCCCAAGGTTTCCTCAATTTCCCAAGGTCCCAACCTTCAAGTTCTAAGGGTTACTCTACAAGGTAAAAAAATCCTCAATTTCTTTCTTTTTTCCTTTCAAATTCTCTTTTATATGGTATACTTATCAAGCTTCCATACCATGTTCTTATTTCCTTGTTATTCTTGATCTTCTCTATATTATAATTAATTTCTGTATGGGTAACCCTTATCCCCTATCTTTTTAATATTTTCTAAAACTATGTTGTGTAGCCGTTAGGCTGCCGAATATTTGTAAGTGATTTCACAATTTTTCTTTTATTTTTAGTTCCTTCCTGATTCTTTATTCATATCTCCTTACCCAAGAGGCATGAATTCTCCAAAAATCGTGTATACTCTAGATTTTATCATGTTTATGAAAAATTAAACATCTTTATTCTTCTCCTCTCCCACTTATTTAAATAATAAAAAACATTGTCCGTTTGTGTCTAATTACCGAAATCGCGGACAATGTGATTTTAAAATCCATTAATTCTTTCAAGTATAGTCATGAAACCATTTATATGGTTGAACCAGGTTATAATACATGTTCTATGACTCACCCATGGTTTTGGAATTCTTTTTTACTCATGGTTCTAATTTATAAGACAAAATGATTTTGTTATTATCAAAGAACCACTAAAAGGATCTAAACGAACATCATTAATGTTCTATCTTATGAATCATCCTCATGTAAGAATTAAAAATGATAAATAGAATAAATTATGTCACTGGTTATATAAAAATACTACTCCATTCCAATTCTGGAGTTTCACTTCCAATCGACAAGAATGTCCACCATGAACCAATCATAGAAATCATGTAACGAATTCAACCAAAAATAGTGAAAGGGGAAAAATACTAACAATTAAGGGTGAAAAGATGTTATTAAATGATCATTTAAGATGTTATCAACATAAACCTGTTTCTGTAAAATATTAATAACACTCTTTTAACCATTATATAGAAGGTTTAAACAAGTTGGAATTAAGAAAAACCCGAGGTAAGGAAATACTTAACCCGATTTCTGTTCTTTGGGTTAACCTTCTACTTCATTATTTATGTGCTATTTAAATTTTTTGTGTGATGGGTTATGTTTATATTATGTTTTATTATGTGTAATTATAGTATATATAAATATTCCATCCACTCTATTAAGTCTATCTTCAATTCTATGATATTTATAAGGGGTTTTTCTTTAGAAAACCTCTTTTAAAATTCAGTTTTATGAAATTTCAAAGTAATGTTTTTATGGAATTATTCATGTTGTATGATTATGATTTGGTTCTTGAGAATTATTTATGACGAAGGGTGGGACGTATATTTCCCTCCAATTCATTAGGTATGAGTAAGTTGGAGGTCGGCCGTATGGTTACTCCAAGTGTAACTGCGATGGTTACACAAAGTAAGGTAGCCATGAGGGTTACAAATTTTAAGGTATCCAAGATGGTTACAAGATTATGTAAGTAATTCCCTAAGATACCTTTATGATTATATTTATGTTCTCATGTTTTTGTGGATCTTGTGGAAATATCATGTTACATTGAGTAAGTATATATGGGTGGAAAGCATGGATTTTTAAAATATTTTCATACATTACGAATATTCATAGACTAAAGTGATATTTCCTAAATTTTTCATCCCTTAATGAGATTTGTGCTCATACCAAGTTTTTAAATGATTTTTCACAGGGTAATGGATGTGTAATACAAGGAATGAAGACATGTTAAATGTTTAAGAATTGTCAAGGAGTCTTGTTTTAAGTTTTAATGTTTTATATTTTGAGAAAAATGGAAACTGTTTTTATGGTATCCACTCTGTAACAATGTGTAATGTTATGAATGTTTGTTCCTAATTCTCTAAATCTCTAAACTTGAAAATATCCTCAATTTAAAAGGAAGTGTTTTCTTAACTAAAATCAAGATTTTGTATGTAATAAGGTTGGGTCCTTATGGTAGGTATCAAAGGATGGTTTAGATAACTTTAGGGGTTAGGGTGATGTTAATAGAATATCATAAATGATTTTCACTCTATGTTTAATTTGAAATGTTATAGCATTTAATGATTACCATGTTGATTTACTTAAGACATGTTTGTTCAGAATGGTTGTCCATAGAAGGAACAGGGATGCTGAAGAGGAGAGGCACCGATAGAATGACATCCTTCCGGAAGTACAACCCGAAATGGTAGGGATTGGAATTGAGTAGTTTGTGACAGTAATGGCTGAGATAACACAGGAAACAAATGGTGGTGGCATCCATGCAAGAGAACCAATAGAGGTACCACAATGGAACATGACAATGGTGGAACATTTTATGAGACAACATCCTCCTACATTCAATGGATCTTCTGACCTAGTGGCAGTTGAAGGACGGATCAAAGCCCTTGAAAAGATATTCCATGTTATGGTATGTTCAGATAATCAAAAGTTAAGTCTTGAAATTTATCATTTTGAAGGGGAATCTGATCAGTGGTGGTCAATGGTAAGGAATATCAGGGGTAGAGAGGATTTTGATGCCTTACAGTGGGATAAATTTAAAAGTCTTTTCCTTGAAAAATATTTTCCTAATGTGGTGCGACTAAGAATGGAGAAGCAATTCTATGAATTGAAATAGAACGATGAAGATTCAGTGATTGTGTATGAAGATAACTTCACCCGATTAGCGAGGTATTCTCTAAATCTTATTCTGGATCTTGATATAAAAATCAACGGCTTTTACACAGGATTGAAGCCAAGGTATCGAAGGGAGTTGGCCTCTCGTTAATTCAAAAGTTGTGAGAAACTTGTCCGATGTGATGAGAGGGTATAGATGGAGTTTGATAATGATCATGTGCATTTTTGAAAAAAAGTAAAGAAGAGGTCCAGTTGGCAAGAAATGGGTAAGAAACAACCAAATAAATCTGATGGTAAGACAATCCAATTTCCAGTTTGTGAAAAGTGTGGCAAGAAGCACCCTGGGGAATGTCTTAGAAGAATTAGGAAGTGTTTTAAATGTGGTAAGTTTGGACATTTGGCCTAATATTGTAATGAAAGTGATCAAAAAACTAATCTTGATAAGTAGACTGTAAAGTGTTTTAAATGTGGTGAAATGAGATATTATACAAATACCTGCCCAAAGAGAGATCTGAATGATTCAAAAAATCCCGACTACAATCAGAAAGGTGTAGTGAGATCCTTTGCGACTACGTCAGCAGATGTCAGGCCATCCAATGAAGTTGTATCATGTACTTTGTTTGTTCACTCAGATTTTTCTAAAGTTTTGTTTGATACAGGGTCTACAAATTCCTTCATCTCTGAGAAATTTTCTAGGAAATTGGAAATATCACCTCAACAAATGAGACCGGAACTTGTTGTTAAAACACCAGGGGGAAATGTTATAGTAAATAATAATTATAAGAATCTTTCTATTATGGTCTATGTAAAGACTTTGCCTACAAACCTTGCTATTTTACCCTTAGTCGAGTTTGATGTTATTTTGGGGATGGACTGGATTTTTGATTATCATGCTAAGATTGACTATAGAGATAAAGAAGTTTCTTTTCAGAAAGAGTTTCAGTTTGTATACAAGAATGAACCGATACAATTGATAACATATTATCAAGATGAGAAAATATTAAAAGATGGAAATTAAAGTTATCTTGCTCATATTGTTGAAAACAAGGGAACTATTCAAATTAATTATGTTCCAGTGGTAAATGAATACCATGATGTTTTTCCGGATGAGTTACCTGATTTCATACCTGATCAAGAAGTTGAATTCACAATTGACTTCGTTCCTGATGCTAAGCCAATTTCAAAACCCCCATATCGTATGGCTCCAATGGAACTTTTTGAATTGAAAAATTAGTTGCAGGATTTGCTTGACAAAGGATTCATTCATCCTAGCACTTCACCATAGGGAGCCCCTATTTTGTTTGTTAAAAATAAAGATGGTCCCATGAGACTTTTCATTGATTATAGAGCTTTAAACAACATCACTATTAAAAAAAGTATCCTTTGCCTCATATTGATGACTTGTTTGATCAGCTCCAGGGAGCTTAGTACTTTTCCAAGATTGACATGAGATCCAGATACCATCAGCTGAAGGTGAAGGAGGATGACATCCCAAAATCAGCCTTTCATACTAGATATGGGCATTATGAATTTTTTGTTATTCCGTTTGGATTAACTAAAGCACCTATTGTATTCATGAATCTTATGAATAGAGTATTTCATGAGTTCTTGGATAAGTTTGTGGTTGTATTTATTGATGACATTTTGGTAATTTCTAAAAATAAAGAGGAGCATGAAAAACATCTAAGGGTTGTTTTACAAACATTAAAATAAAAGAAACTATATGGAAATTTAAGAAAGTGTGATTTTTGGGTGTAATAGATTTATTTTCTTGGGCACATTGTAAATAAGGATGGAATAACAATTGATCCTGACAAAACAAAAGTAGTTGATGAATGGACAAGACCCACAAATGTTATAGAGATTCATAGTTTTCTGGGCTTAGAAAGTTATTACTGACAGTTTGTTAAGAACTTTGCACGGTTATCTATCCCAATAACTAAGTTAACACAGAAAGGGGTTAAATTTGTTTGGAAAGAGGAATGTGATGTTTGTTTTTAGGAACTGAATAAGAGATTGGTGAATGCTCCACTTTTGGCCTTACCTTCCTGAAATGGCGAGTTTGTCATCTAAAGTGATGCTTCTTTGAAGGGACTTGGTTGTGTTTTGATGCAGAATGATCAGATAATTGCCTATGCTTCGAGACAACTTAAACCTCATGATCTAAATTATCCCACACATGATTTGGAATTGGGAGCTATAGTTTTGGCTTTGAAAATATGGAGGCATCATCTATACTGAACCAAATTCCAAATATATACTGACCATAAAAGTCTAACATATATATTTACTCAGAAGGAATTAAACATGAGGGAGAGAAGATGGATAGAACTGATAAAGGATTATGACTACATGATCAATTACCATCCTGGAAAAGAAAACAAAGTAGTGGAAAAAGGTTTAAAATGGGTAAGTTTCCAGAATTCTATCTTGATAAAGATTGTGTTTTAAGATTTGGAAAAAGGTTGTGTGTGCCTTGTGATTCCCAGTTGAAGAAAGAATTGTTGATTGAAGCTCATAGTTCTCTATTTTCTATTCATCCTGGCAGTACTAAGATGTACAAAGACCTTCAAGAGTATTATTGGTGGGATGGAATGAAAAGAGATATTTCTGATTTTACTATCAAATGCTTGACGTGTCAACAGGTTAATGTAGAGCGACAATTACTGAAGGGGATGCTTCAGCCTTTTCCAGTGCCAGAGTGGAAATGGGAGAATGTATCCATAGAAGGGACTTCAGAAGTAATTGGGCATAGAGTTAAATTTCAGTACTGCTTTTCATCCTCAATCAGATGGGAAGTTAGAACGAACGATTCAAACTTTGGAGGATATGCTTCGAGCTTGTTCAGTGGATTATCAGGGAAGCTGGGATCAACATCTTTCATTAGTTGAGTTTTCTTATAATAACAGTTTTCATTATAGTATTTAGATGACACCTTTTGAGGACTTGTAAGGAAAGCAGTGTCGGAATCTAGCGTTTTGGGATGAAGTCGGTGAAAGAAAGTTGATGGAGCCAGAATTAGTTGAAGAAGTGGCTGAGAAAGTGAGGATGATCCAGCAGCACATGATGACAGCTCAGAGAAGGCAGAAATGTTATGCAGATAACAGAAGGAAAGACTTGTCTTTCAAGGTAGGTGACCATGTTTTCCTGAAAGTCACTCCTTGGATAAGTGTGATGCGTTTCGGTAATAAAGGAGAGCTAAGTCCACTGTTCATCGGTCCTTTTCAAATCTTAGAGAATGTTGGAACAGTTGAATACCGCGTAGCTTTGCCTCCGAGTTTGTTTCAGGTACACAATGTTTTCCATGTTTCAATGTTGAGAAAGTATGTGCCAGATTTATCACATTTCATGAGCCCAGAAGCAGTTCTGCTAGAAGAGAACCTTTCATATTAAGAGAAACCAGATCAAATTATTGATCAAAGGGAACAGGTATTGCGGAATAAGGTAATCCACTAGGTAAAGGTTTTGTGGAAAACCCACATTGTTGAATAAGAAACATGGGAGTCTGAAAATGCTATGATAGAAAAATACCACAGTTGTTTAATAAGTTAAGAAAATTGCGAGGACGCAATTTCAAGAAGGTGGGGATGATGTAACACCCCATGTTTTTTCTAAAAATTAATAGAAATGCATGGAACATTTTTTTAGATATTTATAACTATCCTTTTTAAAATAAATTTTCCACTTCTATGTTTTGAATTTACAACAATTGTCATCTATAATTGTGTTCAGTATGTTATTTGGAGTCTATTAGAACCAATTTTTTTTTGCTGAATAGTAACATACCATAATTAATAGTAATATCAATTGTAATATGACCCTAATGAATAATAAATTTTATTATTATTTTATTTTCCTAATGCAAGAAGATAATAACATCTTGGTTAATTTTTCATTGTGATAAAGAAGTAGTTGTATAATTAGAATGGTTAATTTTTGAGTTAAGTATGATTTTATTTAATATTATATTAATAATATTTAGAAAATTATTTTCAAAAAATGGATTTCATTTTTGAAATCTACACGTCGATAAATGGTTAGGGTGAATTTTGGTAATTTTTCAGAAACATTTGATTTTTCAGTGAATAGTAAAAAAATATAGTTTTTAGTTTTGGTGTGTTAATGACATCATTAATGATATAATAATGATGTCAAAAATATGGTCAACTTGTGTATAGTTAAATAATTGTGAGGTGTCCCTTGAAAATTATTAAAATAATACCTCAGTTTTTCTATAAATAACAACTCTTACCTTCATGGAATTCATTCCCAATTCTCCCTCAATGAAGATCTGGCCTCCTTACCTTCATAGTAGTGCTACCAAGGATTCTTCAATCACCCAAGGTCCCAACCTTCATGTTCTAAGGGTTACTCTATAAGGTAAGAAAATTCTCAATTTCTTTCTTTTTCCTTTCAAATTCTCTTTTATGTGGTATAATTATCAAGTTTCCAAACCATGTTCCTATTTCCTTATTATTCTTGATCTTCTCTATATTATGATTCATTTCTCGATGGGTGCCCTTTGTCGCCTCTCTTTTTAATATTTTCTAAAACCATGTTGTGTAGCCGTTAGGCTGCCAAATTTTTATAAGCGATTTCACAATTTTTCTTTTATTTTGAGTTCCTTCCTTATTCTTTCTTTATATATCCTTACCCAAGAGGCATGAATTCTATTTAAATCATGTATACTCTGGATTATATCATGTTTATGAAAAATTACTCATCTTTATTCTTCTCCTCTGGCACTTATTTAAAGACTGTTTGTGTCGAATTACCGACATCGTGGATGATGTGATTTCAAAATACATTAATTCTTTCAAGTCTAGTCATGAAACCATTTATATGGTTGAACCAGGTTATAATACATGTTCTATGACTCACCCATGGTTCTAGAATTCTTTTGTACTCATTGTTCTAATTTATAAGACAAAATGAGGTTGTTATTATCAAAGAACCACTAAAAGGATCTAAACGAACATCCTTAATGTTCTAACTTATGAATCATCCTTATGTAAGAATTCAAAATGTTAAATGGAATAAATTATGTTACTAGTTATATGAAAATACTACTCCATTCCAATTCTAGAGTTTCACTTCCAATCGACAAGAATATCCACCATGAACCAATCATAGAAATCATGTATCAAATTCAACCAAAAACCGTGCAAGGGGAAAAATACTAACAATTAAGGGTGAAAAATTGTTATTAAATGATCATATAAGATGTTATCAACATGAACATGTTTCTGTAAAATATTAATAACACTCTTTTAACCATTATACAAGTGGTTTGAACAAGTTGTAATTAAGACAAACCCGAGGTAAAGGAATTCATAACCCGATTTCCATTCTTTGGGTTAACCTTCTACTTCATTATTTATGTGCTATTTAAATTGTCTATGTGATGGGTTATGTTTATATTATGTTTTATTATGTGTATTTACAGTATATAAATACTCCATCCACTCTATTAAGTCTCTCTTCAATTTTATGATATTTATAAGGGGTTTTTTTAAAATCCTCTTTTAAAATTCGGTTTTACGAAATTCCAAAGTAATGTTTTTATGGAATTATTCATGTTGAATGATTATGATTTTGTTCTTGGGAATTATTTATGATGAAGGGTGGGACCTATATTTCCCTCCAATGCATTTGGTATGAGTAAGTTGGAGGTCGTCCGTATGGTTACTCCAAGTGTAACTCTGACGGTTACACAAAGTAAGGTAGCCAAGAGGGTTACAAATTTTAAGGTAGCCAAGATGGTTAAAAGATTATGTAAGTAATGACCCAAGATACCTTTATGATTATATTTATGTTATCATGTTTGTGTGGATCTTGTGTAAATATCATGTTACACTAATTAAGTATATAAGGTTGGAAATCATGTTTTTTGAAAATATTATCTTACGTTACGAGTATTCATGGACTAATATGCTATTTCCTTCATTTTTCCTCCCTTACTGAGCATTGTTCTCATCCCAAGTTTTTAAATGATTTTTCACATGTTAATGGATGTGTAATACAAGGAATTAATACATGTTAAATGTTGAAGAATTGTCAAGGAGTCTTTTTTTCAGTTTTAATGTTTTATATTTTGAGAAAAATGGAAACTGTTTTTATGGTATCCACTCTGTAACAATGTGTAATGTTATGAATGTTTTGTCCTAATTCTCTAAAGCACTAAACTTGAAAATATCCTCAATGTAAAAGGAAGTTTTTTCTTAACGAAACTCAAGATTTTGTATTTATTAAGTCTGGGTCCTTGTACTCCCCACCTTATTCATAACATTAGAATGAGCCAATTTCATACCACAACACTAACCACTATCTGAATTTCCTTTCAAAGAACATTCTAATAGTTATAATGATGCTCTAGATGTTTTTTATTTAACATTGAAAACTTGATTACATTTGAGTTTATATAAGATTCATGAGTGAGAGAGACAGTCAAATACCAATTGACCTAACAAAACTAATCATGCACGTTTTACTTGAATGACTCAGCCAACCTTTTTAAATAACACCAATTTTAACCTAGAAACATTATTTTAATGGTCTCATCCTACCACACCCACTAAAAATGAATGATAATGAGTTGAGGAACATGAGTTTACTTATCTCGAAAATTAAAATGTTAGATAGCTGGTACATTTCAAATATAACATCAATTCCTTCATCCGAGGAATATTGTATTTAGTATAAACATGTTCACTGAAACCCAAACCTGACTTCTAGAAAATTTATGTGATCAACCCATTAATTTTCCATTTAAAAAGATATGCCTCCACACAAACAAGGGTGAAATCCAAATATATTCCACTAAAATCATTACCACTTTTAAGAAACACCATCGAGACTGGAAAAAAGTCTGGGGTAACCTAAAATTCAAAGAACTGGAGTATAAGGAACGAAACTAGTGTAGTCTATACTCTATACATACACGCGAAATATTGGTACAATGCCCCCACATCCACATTAGATCATTGACTGAGCCCAAAGATGCATCCTCCTTGTAATCAATTCAGATAATAAAAATTATTTTCCATGATTCCATCTAAGTAATTTTTATATTGGGAACCAAGAACTACTCAGGACTAACCAAGATTTGATAGAAACCACAAATCTAGTGTGCAATTCCATGAAAGACACCAAACAAGAAAAACAACATTTAAATATTTAGTGTGGTGTAAGGCCAACACTCTCTCAGTAAATAAAGGAAAAAATCACGATATAGGACATGTTTATCTATATATATACACTACACTATGATGTGACTAAGAAAACTAGAAAACTAATAGTCAAACCACTACTTGTCTACTTACTTTTAATGAATCTCAACATCATCAATCAATGCACCATCACAAACCAAACCATGATGCCTTCTCCACTCGAGGAAATATGTTTTCTTTCAATATTACCCATCGATGTCCATAAAATACCTACAATGTTTATCAATGGTTTAATACAAATCCAAACATTTCAACATCATTGTACTGAGAATGCAATGACACATTTCAAACTCACAAGACTTAAGGGAATTCAACAAAAACAGACCATTTCCTAAAGTCCTCCTTGGTTGGGTTCTTTCAACTTGGAAGGAAAAATTTTATAGATTTGACATGATGAACATCACCTTAGGAGTGTCCTAATTATTGAATAGGAAAGGCAAACTAGCCATTGTAAAGCGTGCTAGATCAAAACAACTGTAACATAACATAAGGCATCTGACATACAAACAAAGTAGACCAACATGTTAAAATACTCAAGTATCAAGGAAGTCACCCTGAGCATTGGGATGAACTTGTTTCTTTAACTAGTTGTACATTCTCTTATAGATATTACCTAACAGAATATTGAATATATTTAGTATTAATGTTCACTCTGGGATCAAATGATTCAATACATCATTCAACACTTGATGGGAACCACGAACATGAACACATTCTACCTAAGGTTTCAAAAATAAATAGAACCTCTTAGATATTATCCATTGACATTCATCCCTATGAAAAAAATGTAGTAGGTGGTTTGAAAAAGATATTTAGCCTAAATCCATATTCTCCCTTATGAGTATTAACTATGATGATGTCATATCAAGTCTTCTTTCATAAAGAAAGATAAATTCTCAAATGAAATACATAGATGTCCAAAATGCCCTTAGAATATATAAACTACAAAAAAGAGTCATATAAATGACAAGGGGAACATGAAAACCCATCCAAAAAAGAGTCTAATTGAAAAGATAAGCATCATACGAGGGACAATGATACCCAAAAAACACCAAATGGCAGGAACTATCACAAAATTAACAAGGAATTGAAGTTATAAGGGCACTATGTACCTTGGGATAGCCCCATATGAATGAAAAATCATTGACCCTATCCCTAGGTCATGCTAACAGAATTCATCGGCTCAATAGCCTATAATTTTTTTCCATTTATAAAAGGAAAACAAACTACATAGAGTTATCAAGTTTCCATTTCAGGGATACATTAGGGGAAACTTAAACTTCCATTACATGATGGGCTAAATAGAGGACACTACCCTAGGATCTATTTTAAGGCCATTAAATTCATTCAAAATAAACCTCTAAACCCATAAAATAATAAAAAATTCATGTTCTATTTATAAAAAAATATCTTCAAACTTGATTTAACTGATGAACTAAGGTAAAAAATTTCAATCTAAATCAAAATTAAATTGTAATCATTAATCATTTATTGACATCCTGAAATAATTACTCAATTAAAAAAAACTGTGTTATTTTTTAATAGATAAGGTGACCTATGAGGGTCCCATTAAGCCAACATGGGTTCATCAAAATGCAACCCAAAAAACTATTACTTATTATTGAATTATAAATATCCAAATGTTTTATCTCATAAGAAACATACAACAATTGACCAACCTGGGTCCAATTGTGAATTTATGTATTTAACCAATTCATTACAGATTAAAATTAAACTTATTTTACATTTTTAAGCATTTCAAAATATAACGTGGACATAAAAATAGTATGAATATATGGGTCACCATAACCCAATCAATAAAGTTCCCATACACTTTATTAACTTATGACTAGCCCCATTTAATCAATACCAATTCTATTAAGGATATACCAAGATTATATATAACATTTTAGATATATGGGTGGATATTTAACATTCTATAAAGTGCCCATAAAATTTATTGTTTTTCATTTGGATCACATTAATGAAAACCAATTCACCTAATAATTTGTAACTTTATTATCCTTTTATATTTTAACAAAGGTTATTAATCATTTATAATGTTTGAATATGGTATGAGTATATGGGTTACATTTTCACACTTATAGGGCTCTCATACACCTTATAACTGAAAACAGGTTCCCATTTAATCGAAACCAATAACATTATCCCATGAAACCTGTTACATCAAAACAAAACTAGAATGTTATAAGAATTAGTAAACACATAAGCACATTACATTAAGAAAAGAAGAATAATATAAAGGAAATTCAAGATAATGAAATAAAATAATGGTAGATAATCACATAAAATACTATAAAATAAGGAATTATAATGAATTACCTAAACAAGTACCAATATAATTATGTTTTTAAAAACCTAAATAGAAATAGTAATGAATAAAAGGAATAGAATAAACTCAATCCACACAATTCGAATTAGCAGGAAAGATAAAAGTCTAACTAAATGGTATAAAATATTCGTGACATGTTAATTTTAATGTTCCTATTATGATGCATGTGATGATTTATCCGTGCCATACTAAGACAAGTGAAAAATACCATAAATTATCATAAATCAATAAGCATCAATAGTTACACCAATTATTCATGGTGATATCATAAAAAATTATAATAGAATACACCACTAATAATAGTCCCAACCCTAGCCACATGGTTTTATTCTCGTGGTAGGGTGATCAGTCCCAGACACATATATTTACCAAGAACCAACACATTCCTAGTATCCTGTCTAAAAAACCAAAAAAAGTAACAGAACGGAAAACCCACTATAATACAACATTTAAACATCTCGATCTGACTGACCATGAAGACGAAAATTGGACCAGTGGGTCACATGGCTTCAAGCTTGCCTCCCTAAATAACAGAGGCTGCTGACTATTAGAGAAGCTGCAAGGAGGTGATAGTGGGGAGACTATACCCTTCTAATTTGAGTATCGCAATGACATATGACATAACAAGAAATTGACATAAAAAAATCAGTAAATAAAAAATAAAAAACAACTGAGGAATAATATAAATTGGATAAAAATGACAACCAACACCAATATAAGACTGATGTATTCATGTCCTCATGATGATACATAATGAAATGTAAAACATATAGAATGATAAAAGATTAAGTACATAACATTAATGAAAATAAAACTAATATAAATCCCCAAGGGTGATCTCAACGAGCATCCTAGGCTTTATCCCGGACCTATGCTCCTCACTCTAAAGAACTAGATAACATATCATGAAATCAAGAGTGGTATTTCACGCATAAGGCCTACTCAGTTACCCTAGTACAATGGAGGCTCATAAAGGGTGTGAGATAATAATAATAGTAGGTTCCCACCCATGGTTTCTACAACCGAATCCAATCCGTGAAATATAATATAATGAAATGTGTAGGTATAATAAGAAAGGTAAAAAAACATTAATGAATTTATAAACAACAAACTGTCTAGTATCGTAAGGGACACCTAGTGGCTATACATAATTCAGATATTATCCATAATAAATGTCTCATTAGTAACTATAAATATATATATATTTATAATTATTTATATAGTTTAGTTATATATTGCATCTACTTATATGAAGCAAGTATGTATAGATATAAGTGCCATATACCTGGAATACATGTTACTGGCTAAAGCAGGGCATAACTCATACATTCACACAAGTAGAATAAATGAGCCTATAAGATTAATAAATTGGGCACATTCCATAAATCCCAATAGAATTAGAGATGTCATAAAAAACCTGGGATGTTGATTGAGCCTCCATGGATATAGACTAATCATGGGATATAGTACGTATATCCCAATGCCCATATATTATCACGGGTGCGTGACATCAAGCTCAACACTTTATTTAAGGGAGTGTGACACTACAATACTCAAAAAAAACCTTACCATCATTCCATATCCTATGTAACAGTGTAATCACATTTATTGTATTAGCCATTAGGAAATACCTATCATGCCTTAAAATCATCATGACCATTTACATGAATCATTACATTTATAATGAAATCTAGGGGGAAATACCTCTATTCCTTTTCATTTAAATGTCCCATTATAATAATTGGAATTCCATTTATAACAAGTAAAACTATGTATGTGCTAGACAGTATGGCCTTCACACACTATTTACTTCATTTCACATAAAATGTTGAATTCAATTCACATATTTCATGATTATTAAGTTATATCAAGAAGCTTCATCATGCCACCCTATTCAATTCCATTTAAAATAATCCATTTAATATTATCAAAGAGATAAAGCCATCATGAAGATGTTTTTTAAATTAAATCATGCCATTTAATTACACAAACCAGACATTTTAATTACAGGGCTCAAGGACTCACTTAGGAAGTTCCATGGTCAAGAAGAAAATTAATTACTTGGTAACTCTTATATATAAATCAAGTCAAGCACATAGAAGGTGCTATGGTTCCATTTAACATTTATATAAGGATATAAAATCCATTTAAAAAGAGATAGGATTTTTACTAATGATGCCTCATAACTAACAATGACATCAAGAATATAGATAAACAAAAATAATAATCCAAGAAAAATTTATATCACTAATCAATATTTTTATTATTTATAAGACAAAACACCCCCCTAAAGGGGTTTTATTATGAAATAATGAAATTTTTCATTAAAAATCATTTATTAAAATTATAATCAGGAATCTTAGGATTCATAATTCAATTCTCATTAATAAATCATTTTATGAAAACTACCCAACATGGAAATTAAATCCATTATGGTTCAAATCAAATTTATTGGGTTCCACTATAATTTAGACAATTATACTCAAGGAGAAAAATGATTCAATCCACATCGAATGCTTAGAAGAAATTCTGTACATTTAAAACTTATAATTTTGTAGGGAAATACATGCTGTAACACCCAATGGGTGTCCATAGTTGAGGGAATAATCCACTAATTTACTAAAAAATGGTCATAAGAAGTGAATCTTTGTGTGATGATTATTTTTATATGAAGGAACCAATTATAAAGTAGAACACAATAAAGGATGGCTTGTGACACAACCACAACACTTATGAGTTGAAGATAAAATTTGGAAAATTTCATTACCTCCTACCTCATAGTTGTTATGACTTATCTAATATTGAAGTATAATTTGATATTGTTAGGAATAAATCAATGAAATGGATCATTGTCTTGAAAATTGGGAAATGAGATCACCCCTATATAATGTAGAGGATATTAAAATAAGAAAAATTCAAAAGGAGTTGAGAGATTACAGATTTGGATCAATAGAGACTAATGGATACTGAATTAGAAAACTAATGGAGAAGTAATCTTGAATCCTAGATTTTTCTTGGAGGACAATACAAATCTCTCGAAGAGAAGGCTTCATGTGGGATAAGGGGAGGAAGAGAGAAAGAAAAAGAAAGTTAAATTTATGAAGGAAAATTTGGTAATTTCACCCTCAAATTGGGTTTGAGTGGTTTTGTACCATGGTTTGATCAAACCACTTAGAAACTATGCGACACCCTTGCTTAAGAAACTAGATCACATGGTATGTTCCACATGGCTACCCAAACAGTGCGCCCACCATACACTGAATAGAGAGAGAATACCTCTAAACAAGAAACTAACAGTGGAAGAAGGGAACAAGGTTTAGGTAAACTATGAAAAGCCCATGTGGGGTTCATCTACTCCTTTTATAAAGCCACATGGTTTTCTATTGGAGTCCACACTGTTTTAAACAAACCATGTCCCCCCATTAGACCCTTCAAAAAATAATTTCTAGGGTCTGGTGCTTATGAAACACAATGATACACCTGGGAATCTTCTCCAGCTTTTACCCATGTATAAGAAACACATTGAATTATACCAACTTTCAAAATTACTTTCCAAATCCTAGAATTAAAAATGGACCGTGTAATAAATTCTAAAAGTTGAAATTTCTTTTTCTTTATATTCATTCCAAAAAATGGGTTGTTACTTAATGTATTTATGTCTAACCTATCCGAATTCTATATGGTCACGATCAAAGATGTTTTATATGAGATATGTAGAAAAGTAGGTATAAATTTAATTATTCAGTTTATGGGATAAACATAGTTGAGGGATCCCCTAATAGGGGAGGGAAGAAAAATATACTGGAAATTAGTAGGTGTGGATTTCCTGAAATTATAAAAGATGATTGTACACGATCCACATCTTTTTCAGGATGAGTTCATATTGGTTATTTCTAGTATGGGTTCCATGAGAATATGAAGTCTAATATGTTCTTTAATTTTTTTTAGTTTTGTGGTTAATATGATCATCTATAATTGTTCTATAAGAGGGGGTAATATGAGAGAATTGGTTAAAAGATTCATTTGTCCCATGAATTCCATGTTCATGTTATGTGTTGAATATATAATATGATTAATATTACTAAATAAAATTACATTGAGTTGTGGGAGGTAAGATAACAAGTGTTGGTTGTAATTTTTACCTTTATATGTGTGTTCTTATTATGAAAACAAACTATTTGATGGTAAATATGGGGTATAAATAGTTGAAAATTCATCAACTATGTAGGTTTTGAGAACCTATATGGTGAGGGTAACAATTATGTTTCCCAATAATTTTTTTAATTTGTTTTACATTATTCCTATCATTAATTTTTATCTACACACATATAATTCATATGGAATTAATAGTGTATGTGCCATCAATATTGATAATTATTGATACTCTTTTAGGCATGAAGGTAAAAAAGTGTAGGATATGTGATAATTTCATTATTAATATGGGTAAATAAATTTATTTTAGGGATTTTATATTGTTAATATGAAATATATTGATATTATTTTAATTATTCACTAGATAGACTATTTTTTCAAAAATAAAAAATGTTATAGATGGAATGTTTCCTTCTTAACTTTGATTGGTGACTATTATCGATTTATTAGAGAGTGATAATTTATGGTTTGTCATGTGGGATTAAATCTAGGTTTATTTTATGTATATTAATAATTAAATTGAAGTTATATTTATTAGAGTGGCTAATGTGGAGAATAATGTTTTTTACATTAAATGGTTAACTTTTTTCCATGATGTCTTCTCGAAGTAGGTTTTTGAATAAACCTGAAATGAAGGGAATAATTTTCAATAGAACTATTAACTAGAATAATATTGATATCCCTTCATATATATAAAAAGTCTTTAATAAAATAAATGTAGATTAAAAATAAAATTTTGCAGTTGAATGAGAAATTGTTTACAAGACTTTATATTTTATATGGGGAAGAACCTATCCTATTTGATAATATGAATGATCGAAATATAATTTTTTATATTTCCACAGATTAAATCAGGTAAAAAATAAGAATCAACATCCACTAAAAAGTAATGATGATTTATTATACAAACAAAAAGGGGATAGGTGGGTCTTAAGGTTTAACATATTCTGTAGGTATCATCAACTTTGGGTGAGAACAATGGAGATTTTGAATACTTCTTTTTTAAATACAACAGAGTTTTAATAAAAATTATTTTCTCCCATTATTTTAATCAATGAATATATTATGTTTATTTAATTAATGAACTATATATTTCACTAATTATTTAACCCTGTTTTGTAGTCTTATAGGCAGAGGTTTGGTATATTCATGATCTAGGGGTGAAAATATTACAAATATTATGATTATTTTAAAAAATAGTGTGAAAGCATTAATTATATACTATGGTATATATATTTTGTATACCAGGATTTTGTAGTAAAATTTCTCAGGAACATGGTCTATGATACAAGAATCTCAGTTGATAATGTGAATGTATATATATTTATTTACTAAGTGGTTTTTCTGAATTATTATGATATTTTATATTTTATTAGGAATTGTTGGATTATAACATTATTTCAGCAAGGAAATTTCAAGGATTATATATCTAATGATATTGTTGATAATGAATGTAATCAAATTTGTTTGGTCTTATTGATTTGAATAAATGGAATTAAATATGGGATTAATTGTGACTCGTATATTGATATTGACATAACCAAGTGATGGGTTATAAGTTTATTGTAATTAATATCTCATAGACCATGGTTGTTTTCTTATGATACATTTTTTGAGTGATGTGCTATGGTTTATTATAGCACCAACCTCATGAAAATATCTATATGATGTATGATCTAGAATTTTATTGAGTGGTACATTCCATGAATTAAGGTAGAAAATACCTATTTAGTGAATGATTCTTGGTCACTCTCACCTATAAATGTCTCTAATATATCTTTTTGATAGAGATATAAAAACATGACAAAATTATGGAGGGTAGAATATTTATAGTTTATTGATTTTTATCTCTTATATACACATGGAATGGTTAATTTAGTTTTTTATACGCATTTTCAAAATATCAAATATAAAAAGTTTAATAGTAATAAAATAAAAAGGGGATAATGTAATTAATGCTTAGGATTCGTTTAGATATTAATAAAAACTTATATAGGTTGTTTCCATTTTATATTAACCTATAATATTCTATATTTAAATGATTCATAGACTTAATAACTTTAGAACCTGACTGCATCATTATTCAAGAAAAATTAAATACAGTGGATATACTTTCTTATTATTTCTAGGAACCATATTGAACTCTTTTTTTTAACTTTTACTAGTGCTTACTACTCACATAATAGAGTATGTTATTAGGGAATATAACTCATTGAAATAGGTGATTCATCCGAGTGTCTTTAAAATTAATTATGATATCCATAATAAATGTTATCTGTTTAGTATAAAAAGGGAAATTTGATATATAAGTCTAAGTGATTCACTTATCAAAGAGTTATAATGGATCATATATTATATAATGTTGTATGATAGATACTTCCTTTGGTGGTATATTTTTGTGATGTAAATTTGATGGAATTTGTGACTAGATGGCTTCAATATGTAAATGCTCAAGATACCATTTAGGTGACTAATTATTGCATGAATAATATGAATCATTTTATATATATTTTAGAGTATTATTATTTATATAATCTAATAAAATTTCATATTCATGAGATCATGAAACATAACAGGGTGTTAATGAGAATTAATTAATATAGATAAACTAGATTATATCTAGGTTCTAAAATAGTTGTAGTGAGTCCTAGATGCTCAATTAAAACATAGTAAATCTCATCACCCAATAATGATTGTCAATCTATGTGGACTATTTTTATTTGTGATTTTATGGTAAAAAATCTTATTTGAGATTTTGGTGGTTCTTGGGAAGATCTCCCATCCATCATGGAACTCACAAAAAATAATAGCAATCAATCATATACATAGATTCTTTATATTTGGCCCTATATGGAAGAGACTAGTGTTCCCCCTTGTGTTGGAATTAAATTAGGTAATCTTAGTTGATCTAGAAAAGTATATTTTTTTTTGAACAATCAATAAATATTGATTCAAAAAATGTTGATTACCATTAAAATTTTCTATAATTCCTATTAAAATCACAGTTGATGACCATTGGAATTTGATGTGGGATATCATGTTTTTATCTATATATTTTCAATATTAGGATAATAATTAATGTGAAAATAAGTAAAACTAGAATTTATTTTCATAAAGACATTAGAGATTTTGGATGGTATAGAATAATATACTTATAGGATAGTGGTACCAACAAAATCAGTCCCTATAGAAAATAATTTCCATGTTTCAAGATCAAATAAATCCATAATAACCATAAACGTGTAATCCAATTTATTTATAATGAGATAAAAATTGATGGTTATTATATGGATCATCCAATCATTATAGTTAATCAATGTGACAATATGCTATGGGTAATGTTTATTATAACCCCATGAGATCTTAATATATGATTACCTTTAAATAAGTTAACAAGTTCAATATATTTATCAACACGCAAAACCGAACCTAAATGAAACCATGATATATTTAGATAAAATATAAACATTTATGTATGACTGTTAAAACATATAAATTAAATTTTCAATAATTAATATGAGTAACCACATTATGAAATATTTATTTAATGAAAATAACGATAACTTTTAATATGAATGAAATTCAATTAGTATAAAAAATACTACTAGGAAAATAATTTTATGGTGAAAAATATATATTTGTGAAATTGGAGTTATAATTTAAGAAACTAAGAATAATTTGACTTTATAATAATAAAATATATTGATTATAGTAATAATAGATTACCAATAAAATAATTAGTAATGGAAAGAAAATATGAATCATGAATATGTAAAATTTTAAAATGTTATTTTCTAATATGAATAATTTTCCATCATATTTTTTATTATTAGATTAATATTTAATTTTCAAACTATATAAAAATAATTTTAAAAAATAAAAATAATTTTATAATTTATTAAAGTAATATAATCTTGAGAATTTTTTTTAAATTTTCATAAAAAATTAGGTGATGAGTGTAAAATAATTTTTTTACAAATAATATGACTTTTATGACATTAAAATTATATAAATTTGAATTATTAATTCAAAAAACCATTTTATATGTTAAAATATTTACTTATATGTTAATTTATAATTTTAAAAATGCCTTTTAACATTTTAAAACCCATATTTAATATTTTAGAAGATAAGTTATATATTGTTAAAAAAATTCTTAATATATTGAAAATTTTTATTTTAAAATTAATTAGTTCAATATTATAAATTAAATAATTTGAAATGGAATTAGAATTTATAATTAGTGGTTAAAAATTATCTAATAGGAACCAATTTAATTTTTGTAATAATTATTAATACCTGCTTTAAATACTTGTTACAATGGTGAAAACTAAAATGGTAAAATTAATAATATAAGGAGTATAGGGATTAAAAAATGATAAAAATATGTATTTAATTTATTATAAGAGTGTTTTAATTAACTTATATCTTACCACAATCAATTATTTCTCAATTTTTATCCACGTGATATGATTAACATTTTCTCCCATTATATTAAGTTTAAATATTGATAAAAATGAGATTCTAACCACTAATAAAATAGAATCTCAACACACATTCATAGAAGTACTAAAAAATAGATTTCCTTATAAAAATATACCTCTAATATTACCCTAGATTAATATTACACTCACATGAGCTTCTGGACAAAAAATATTAGCTGATGTTGTCATTTTCCGAGGTATCTTCTTGGGAAATATTAGTGTGCTCAACATTAGTAATTGTTTTTTCATAAATTTTTTCTTTGATATTTTTATTTTATAGTTATAATATTACAATAAATTTTAAAATAAAATCAGTAATGGTTATATATTTAATTTTTTCATTCTATGTGAATAATTTTTAATTAAGTTTTCTCTTTTTAATTATGTAAAAAACCTCCAATCATGTGTTGTGCGGTCTACTACTTCCATAACTAAATGTGTTTTTTCCTTCCCTACTCGACATGGATGGTTTAAATGAGAAATTTAATTTATAATCACCATATTTATACCATTTTTTATGAATATTAAACAATAAAATATATTACCCATTTTTCATGTTCTATGGATAATGAAATCTCCAGCCCTGCATACTTGTGGACGTCCACCTCTATGGAACAATTGATTTTCTTTTTTACCTTCATCAATACATTACAAAAATTTCAAAAACCTAGGTAATTTTAAGATAAAACATTTTTATATATTTATTTATTATATTTTATAGTGTTATATTCATTATGAAAATATAGGAAAATTTAGAGTTTAAAGGAAAAAAGATTTATTAGGTTTTCATGTATTGTATAGTTCTATTTAAAAGCATTATTTAATAATTTTAGAAATTTAATTTAATTTTTTTTTTCATTTTTAAACCACAATATAAAAAACATTATTGGATTATTTTTTAACAATTTTCTAGAAATATTAATTTTTCAATGAATGTTGAAAGGTACTGACAGTTATTGAAAACTATATTTTCTTAGAAATTATTTACAAATTTATATTCTATTTTGTGTTTATTTTAAAATTTAATTAATTAATATTGATTAATAATAATATAATAATGTTATATTTAATTAATTTTATACTTGAATTTATATTGAAAAGATTTGTTTTATAAAGGAATCCATTTTTTTGAAAAATCATTTCTCATCACGTTTTGTGTGTTTAATTTTAAAATAAATTATTCTAGTTATGTGAATATTATTTAAAAAATGTCTCATTATTTTTAATAATTGGGTCCAAATGTGGTAATTAGTTACCTTTTGGTTTTGGACATTATAAATAGTATCCTTAGAAATTTTTATTTTAATAGTAAAGGGTAAATTGAATACTTAATGTTAAATATAAAATGATATGGATAAAAATAAACCATAAAACATAAATTAAATTTTATAGTTAATTATATCTCTCCATAATCATCCAAGAGTTGAATATATTTCCTTTATTCTAATTTACCATGATTTTTACCTTTATATTATTTTATATAATGAAAAGTAAAAATTAAATTATTTTTTTATTACATATAAAATTTTGATATAGGTATAAATAAAGGATATGTTTAGTTATAAATATTTATGTAAGAACCCAGTTTTTTCCATAAAAGACATTTTAATATTCTTGACGATATTCCAGAGCAGCGACTTCAGACGATGTGCGATTCCGAGCCCCGGTGTGGCCGGAATTAAATTTTCAGTGCGTTCGCACTAGGCACGCCAAATAAATGGGATAAATCCTAAACGGTTATCCAGATAAAAAATATGAGTGCACAGATGGGTCCGAAATGGGGTGTTTACCTTAGGAACGACATAAAGCATGTCTGCGTGAGACGTTGGGACCCCTCGCCCGTTACCAGAACGTTAAATAGATAAATAAAATAATTAATTTATTTGTTTAATGGTTAATCTCAAGTATCTATTAAACGGAAGCTCAGACGGGAAATGAAAAAGCGCCGTTGAGTATGTAACGTTCCATTTACCGTAGGAGGGGTGTAATTTTTCTGGGCGCGACCCTTCTGTGGAAAATGGCTACAGGGGTGTTTTCGTAATTTAGCGGCCTTAGATGTTAAATTTTATAACTTTTGAGCGGAGTCTCGAATTAAAAATTCTGTAACCAGCGTTGTGCTTGGGAGGTGGTGTTTACCCTAGGGGAGGCTTAACCTCGACTTTGTCGAGAGTTTCAGATGTGGGTTAATTTGAGGGTTTAAATTAATTAAAATTTTAATTAATTTTTTTGTTATTTAATCCATAACCCCATCCCTCTCCTTCCCCGCTTACTTTCCCCCTGGCGGAAGAGCTCAACCAAGGAGACCTCCATCAATCTCTCAATTTCCTCCTCCACTCTAAGGTGTTTGCGGCTCCTAAAGATCGTTGTCAATTGATGGGCTAAGCCCTTGAGGTAGGCTCGTGTTTTATAGTTTTAATTCCCGCAATCTTCTTCAAATTTAATTTACTTGCATCGAATTGCTGCCAAATTAATGAGAGAATCCCATGTTCGAGTAGGGCTCATTATAATCTTTCCGATGAATGTTTCGGTTTAAATTTTGAAGTCCCGGGGTTCCTGGAGTGGCCCCGGAATGTTTTCTGGCAAAATACCTCTTTTTCTGGCGGATCCAGGGTGCTCCGGTAATCTCTGGCGGCGGCAGTTTGGAGCGGCGGTGGCGGCGGGGCTCTCCAGCGGTGGTCAGCACGAACTACGGGCGGTGGGCTCCTTGGAAGTAGAGGGCGGAACAGGCTGGTGTCGGCGAGCAGCCAGCGGAGGTGGCCGGGGTCAAGTAGGTAGGCGAGCTAAGGGCGACGACGGCACCAGCGGGGTGCGAGGACCCGGGCCGACCGACTTTGCCGATCGGCGTGCGCAGGAGACCGAGGTCCTCGTGACCCCAGATAGTGACAGGGAACCATGATACGTGGGTCCCATGGAAGAAGAGATAGACCGGCTCAAGCCAGTACAGGCAAGGCAGCTGACCCGTGCGGCGAACCGCGGGCCGGTTCAGGCAGTGGGGGGGCCGGCTGAACCGGCCCGGCCCACCCCGTTCCGGTCCTACATTATTTAAACGCCTTTAAATCGAAAACCATAAATCAGATTCATGTGCAGTCTCTAGAGATGCGATCCTTGGATTGATACGTACTTTTTGAGATGGTTTTGAGGGTTTTTAATTCCCGAAACATGGGGCCTCGGAGGTACGACATGCCTTTAAGTGAATTGGCATTTTTCCGGGGGTTCTTGTTTTGAGTGGTGCGGACACATCCGATGACCGTTTTGAGCATCGTCAGTGGCGATGGGACCCTGGCGCCGAGATGCTGCATTCAAGGGTGATTTCAGGCATTGAATCCAGAGTTGAGGTATGGGCCCCACGAGCCGTCTTTTAAGTTGTGAGCAGCATTTAACAACTTTTTTATCGGACATCCGTTCGGGGCATGAGAGCAGTCGATTCTGGGTGTTTTTCTGAGGGCATTGCATTGGAACAATCTGCCAGCTTTAATTATTCATGATGGTGTGGGCCCCACAAGCCCCATTTTGGGAGTTAGCGGTGTTTTCCATCTTTATCACAGGGAGTCCGTTTTGGACAATTAATTAGTCAATCTTGTGTAATTTTTCTAGAGGATCACAATTGTGCAATCCGTTGGTTGCGCTTCAGGACCGAGATGCAGGTCCCACGAAGCACCACTCATGTGCAGTAGGGCTAAATACTTCTTTTTCTCTGGATATCCATTGCACTCAAGTGAGCAGTCAATTTGACATGTCTTTCCGAGGAGATCGCAATGGTGCGATGCACCCGACTATTTTCGAGACCGAGGCTCGGGACCACAGGACGTTGTTCGGGTGTAAAGCGGTGTCAGACTACTTTTACGTCAGATATCTGTTGGATGTTAGTAGATAGTCTATCTCAAATGTTTTTCTGCAAGGTTTACAATAGTGTAATCTTTTCAGGCGAGTAGAGCCTCTTACGTGATCTTATTAAATGTGGAAATATGAAGGGTGCTCTGGAGGCGGTTCTTTTTGTTGTGCTTGAAAGCAAACCCTTGGCATGAGATCGCGCTCACTCCCGTGTGAGTGAAGTTGATGTCTAAAGAGATGTGGTTGGTTGTGCTAGGGCCATGGAGGAAGCAGGCTGGTGAAGTTACGTTTTTTCCCATCGAGTTGATGTTGGGTGTCGTGTGCATGATAGCCTTTAGGCTAGAGATGTGATATAATCTGGGAGTATACGAGAATTATCAGAGGTACAAGTTGTATTTTGTCCCTAAGAACGTTTATGAGATTGGTTTGGAGATGATTTTGGGCCACATATCCTGTGGGCCCCATGTGTGTTTTGTGTTCTTATTCATGTACATTTGACCTCTTGCGACATAGAGGGTCCTTATGTTCTCGATGGTTTCGACCAGTAGGGTTGAGTGGGTTTCCCCCTAGTCATGTTCTCGATGGTTTTGACCTTCAGGGTTGAGTGGGTTTCCCCCAGGTCATATTCTCGATGGTCTCGACCAGCAGGGTTGAGTGGGTCCCATAGTTCTGTTCTCGATGGTTTGACTGGTATTGTTGTTCTGGTTCCCCTGTTCTTTCAGCTGAGGGGGTTTTCAGTGTTGTGTCCCTTTCATCGTACTGTGTCATTATTTAAAACTATGTGAGTTCGTACAGTGTGGGTGTTTTCCCACTTTCTGGAGTGATTTTTCTTGGTCCTCTTTGACAGTGACTCTGTGGATTGGAGCATGATCACCCTGAGAGGCCTAGTGAGATCCTCACATCCGTTCATGTACCCTGGTAGAGTTCTTTGGGTATAGGGGTGAAAAACACATTACACGGGACCTAATCCTCTAACCAGGAGGTTGTTTCCAGTAGGGTAAAGATCCCCCAGTGATCCCTGGGCGCAGACTCCCTAGTTGTGCATCAAGATCATATCTTCCTTCCACGATCTTTCGTTATGTGTTCCGATTACTAGTGGTGTACCATCCAGTAGGGATGGCCAGTGAGGTACCATCCAGAAGGGATGGCCAGTGGTGTACCATCCAGCAGGGATGACCTGAGTGGTTCTAGGTCTCCCTCTAGTGGATTACCCTTTCACGGGGTTGGGTAGTGGGAACCTGTTGAATATTAGAAGAACTCTCGACAGTGTTACAGTGATGAGGTGTGTCTTGAAGTTCCCTTATAACTCTCAAGTACGAGAGGCACTTTCCCCACCGAGATATGTCCTTGTGACGTGAGCTAAAACCGTGCGGGCGAGTCAGTGCCGCCCAAAGCGGATAATGTCAAGGTGCGGTGATTTGAGGCTGTTGACTTGTAGTTTGGGGTAGACGTACAGATACTGGGCATCGATTGTGTTTACTTCTGGGAATGTTGGCTACTCACTTTCTTGGGATGAGCTACGGGATGGAGATCCCCTTACAATATTTTTCAGGCTTCTTGATTGATCATATGGATATGTATATACCTTGTTCCAGTACCCACTCCTTGGGTTTTGGTTACTCTCCTTCCATGAAAGGGGATGACGCGCGAGGTATGACACATGCTTTCCGTGTCTATATTCTCATGGTTGGAAGAGTCTACTCTACTACTATAGGTAGCGAAGACTTGACGACAAGTTCATCTTCTCACCGTTTCTAGCTCCTTGCATTTGGACAAGTCTACTTCCTTCCACTCGTTGGGTTGAGATGTACTCTTTACTGCACTCTCTCTGTTGTACCCCTTTAATTTTACCTATTTTGTATACTGATCACCTCTTCAGTACCTCCTTTGTTGCTCCCTCGAGCCTTCAGGGCATCCTACTGAGTATTTTTATACTCACCCCTCCTTGGGCTTTGCCCGCACTTGGTGTGCCCTTGCAGATGATGGACATGTTGGTCATAACTTTAGTGGATCTTAAGAGTTCGAGAGCATGGACCGCGTGTAGTGGTCGTAGTTGGATTTCCAGGTGTGGGACTCTCCCAATTGGTCTGCTTTTGTTTACATATTGCCGGGTTGTGGCACTTTTCTGGTTGGGCGCGTGTTTTTCCCCTTTTCATTTCAGTTTACTTTCAACACTTTCTTTATACTGTTTAGAGGTCGATGAACTTTGTGGTTTATTTATTGAAGTTAGTACTTTAATTTTCTTTTTTACTCTGCACTTCTACATTGAGTGGGATGCGTGTGTGTGTACAAGTACTTAAGAAAAGGCCTCCCCAAGTTGTTGTGCCTTCGGCGCTGTTCGCCAGCCCCTGGCCTCTGGAGGCGGGCTTGGGGTAGTTGCGGCTCGAGCTCGGGTAGGGTTGGGTCATGAAAAAGTGGTATCAGAGGTGGTTCATTCCTTGGGACATTGTTCGGACGTCCCTAAAAAGGAATTGGTTGGGATTTAGGTCAATAGTGTCAACATGTCTCGAGAGCATCTCTCAGGCTAGGGAGTCCAGTGATGGTGCAGCGGCCGATGTATCCATTCACTAAGACCCTGATAACCCAATTGTCGAATTGGTATGGTGAGAAACTCATTGCATGGAATTGGTATGTGCATCACCTAGGATTGAGTCTTGAATGTCCTTATTAAGTCATCTCCCCATTGTTGTTACTGTTATATACATATATGTTCATCTGATCGCGACGCTCCTTGATAACATTTAGGATGTCTCCGCGAAGAGAACCAGCCATGATAACAACTTTGGTTTATGAAGAAGACCTTGTGAGCTACGAGGTCTTAGTCCAGGACCCATCATGCGAGTCCCTTTCTCTGGGTGGGTCGGTAGTAGCCCCCCCTCATGGGGAGCAGCAGACAGCTTCAGTAGAGCCGATTGAGGTTGAGCATAGGTTGAGCGCGCTCCGTGCGTTCTAGTGATAGAGACTGTTAGGGTTTAGTGGTGATCCAGACCCTCAGGTAGTAGAGGTTTGGCTCGAGATAGTGGTTTACCGTTTCAGGCTTGTGCAGATGCCGACATATCTTATGGTGGCTTTGGCCGCCATCCTTTTCCATGGAGCAGCTGGGTGTTGGTGGAGTCTGGTGACTCAGTTTTTTGACGCGTCATCGCTTTCATGGGGCGACTTTTAGCTGCTGTTTCAAGAGGATTTTTACCCCTCATGCTTATTCTCCGTTCGGGTCCAGGAGCTCCTATAGTTTCAACAGGGAGGGATGATGGTGACTGAGTATGCGACTAGTTTTGCAGACCATGTATGCTTTTTCCCGGACTTGGTCCACGACCAAAACTTTCGAGCGTGGAAGTTCAAGAAGGGTCTCCGTAGAGAGATTCATGCTGTCATAGTACCCTTGGGAATTCCCACATATTACAGGGTGCTAGAGCAGGTGCTGGTGACAGAGAGATTCTTGTCGCATTCTATAGTTGGTGGTGGCAGCAGGCTCGACCATGCCGAGATGTCTTCCGTAGCTAGCAGGCGTCGGGTGACAGGACCTCAACGCAGGTGGCTTTCTGATAACTGGACTTAAGGGTGTGGTCTTACACTATAGTGGCATATGAGGGAACCAGTGCAGCCTGGAGAGTGCTGGTGCTATGCTTGCGATGAGTGAGGTCACCTGGCATGAGAATTCTCGACCAATTGCTGAGAACATCGGGCAGGCAGTAGGTGCACCACCATGGCAGAGGCAGCACAGTGATCAGAGTAGTTCCCAGAGAGGTGGTGCTTGCATAGGAGTGGAAGGAGCTGGTAGTGGGGGATGGCTTTACAAGGTCTTCCCATTACCACTAGGCTGTCCACGTGAGGCTCCGAGAGCTCACAGTTGGGACCACGGACATCCACGAGCTTTGGATGTATATGATCCTACAGATCATGAAGTTACGGATCTTCTACTTCTTGCAGTATAATTGTTAGACTCTGTTCGTGAAATGATTTTCCTCCCTGCTCCTTGTTTGAGTTGTTACCAGGGTGGCGCGGGGTATCGGCGTAACCCTATGCTGGTAAGGTAAAAGCGTGAGACCTTTTTCTTTAGTCGATGGTGTCAAATCCTTCACTTTCCAAGCGTGTAAGAGAGTCTTGGTCATGAGGCATCGACTGTGAAACCTTACATGACCAGATATCCTTGGGTGTTCCACCATATGGATATTCTGAAGGAAAAAATCACTGGGTTTTGTCTTAGGTTCAAATGGTTGTTCCAGTCACGACATGCGACGTGGGGGTTTGGTCAGGGAGGTGAGCTACCCCCGAGAGCCTTCAGGCCATTTGAGACCGTATGAAAGGATGGAGAGTTTCCCTACTGCCTTTACCTAACACCAAAGGCTGATTTGGGTGCATAGTGTCTCCCATGTGACTCACCCGAGAAGAAGTTTGTGTTCTCCTATGCACATAATTGGCAAGGGAAGACTTCGCATGAACACATCAAATCCTTTGGTCTGTATGCGGTGATGTGGGACTGTGCAGGTGTTCTTCTGGGTACGGAAGAGCCAGCTGCAGGCTTAGTACCCTGAGTTGTTCCGTGGTTTTTCTTTTCGAGGAAAAAAATCATGAATGAGAGAATCATGTAATAACCCAGTTTTTGATATAAAAGGCATTGGAATAATCTTGATGTTATTCCAGAGCAGCGCCTATAGACGGCGTGTGATTCCGAGCCCCGGTGTGGCTGAAATTAAATTTTCAGTGCGTTCACACTGGGCACACCAAATAAAAGATTGAACTCCTAAACGGTGATCCAGATTAGAAATATAATTTCACATATGGGTCCTAAATGGGGTTTTTACCCTAGGAATGATATAAATAATGTCTGCGTGGGACGTTGGGACCCCTCGCCCGTTACTGTAATGTTAAAAGGATAAATAAAATAATTCATTTATTCGTTTAATGGTTAAACTCAAGTATCTATTAAACGGAAGCTCAAAGTAGAAAACCGAGTGCGCCGTTGAGTCTGGAACGTGCCGTTTACCCTAAGAGGGGTGTAAATTTTGTGGGTGTGGCCCTTTTGTGGAAAATGACCCCAGTGGAATTTTTGTAATTTAGCGGCCTCAAACGTTAAATTTTATAACATTAGAGCAGAGTCTCGGATTAAAAATTATGATACCACCATTGTTATCAGGTTTAGCCTAGGAGAGTCTTAACCTAGACTCTGTCGAGAGTTTCAGATGTGGGTTAATTTGAGGGTTTAAATTAATTAAAATTTTATTTAATTTTTTCCTTATTTAATCCATAACCCCACCCCTCTCCTTCCCCATTTCATTTCCCCCTGGTGGAAGAGCTCAACCAATGAGACCTCCATCAAGCTCTGTATTTTCTCCTCAACTCCAAGGTGTTTGCGGCTCCGGTAGATCATAGTCAAGCGACGGGCTAAGCCCCCGAGGTAGGATCGTGTTTTATAGTTTTAATTCCCGCAATCTTCATCAAATTGAATTTGCTTGCATCGAATTGCTGCCAAATTAACGATCGAATCCCATTTTTGAGTATATCCCATTCTAATATTTTTGAGGAATGTTTTGGTTTGAATTTTGTAGCCCCAGGGTGGCCCCGAAAAGTTTTTCGGCCAAATACCTCTTTTTCCGGCGGATCCAGTGTGGTCCGACAATCTCTGGCGGTAGTGGTCTGGAGTGGCGGTGGCGGTGGGGCTCTCCAGTGGTGGTTGGTGTGAGCCGGGGGCGGTGGGATCCTTGGAAGTGGAGGGAGGCTTAGGATGGTGTTGGCGAGCGGCCAGCGGAGGTGGCCGGGGTTGAGTAGTCGGGCGAGCTGAGGGCGTCGACGGCACTGGTGGGGCACGACGACCTAGGCTGACCGGCTCTGCCGATCAGCGTCCGCGGGAGACCGGGGTCCCCGTGACCCCGACTGGTGACAGGGACCCACGTTATGCGGGTCCCGTGTAATAAGATCCGGACCGACTCAAGCAGGTCTGGGCGAGGCAGCCGGCCCGCGCGGTGAACAACGGGCCAGTTCAGGCAGTAGGTGGGTCGGCCGAACCGGCCCGGCCCACCCCGTTCCGGTCCTTCATTATTTAAACACCTTTAAATTGAAAACTGTAAATCGTATTCACATGAAGTCTATGGTGATGCGATACTTGGATTGAGATTGACTTTTTGAGATGGTTTTGGGGGTTTTTAATTCCCGAAACGAGGGGTCTTGGAGGCGCGACATGCCTTTAAATGAATTGGCGTTTTTCCAGGGGTTCTGGTTTTGAGCGGCGCAGACACATCCGATGTCCGTTTTGAGCGCCGTTAGTGGAATTGGGACACTCGAATTGAGATGGATGTTTCTAGGGTGGTTTCAGGTGTTGAAGCAGAAGTTGAGGCATGTGCCACATGGGCCGTCTTTTAAGCTGCGAGCAGCATTTAACAACTTTTTCATCGGACGTCCGTTCGGGGCGCACGAGTAGTCGATTCTGGGTGTTTTTCTGAGGGCATTGCACTGGAGAAATCTACCCGCTTTAATTCTACATGATGGTATGGGCCCCACGAGGCCCATTTTGGGAGTTGGCTGTGATTTCCATCATTATCACCGGGAGTCCGTTTTGGACAAGTAATTAGTCAATCTTGTGTACTTTTTCAAGAGGATCGCAACAGTGCGATCCATTCGTTGCGCTTTGGGATCAAGATATGGGTCCCAAAAAGCACCGCTCATGTGTGGTACGACGAAATACATCTATTTATCTTGATATCTGTTGCACTCAAGTGAGCAGTCAATTTGACATGTCTTTCCAAGGATATCACAATAGTGCGATGTGCCCGACTGTTTTGGGGAGCGATGCTTGGGACCACGGGATGCTGTTCGGGCTTAAAGAAGTGTCATATGACATTTATGTTGGATATCTATTGGAGGCATGTAGATAGCCTATCTTTCATGTTTTTCTATGAGGATTAAAAAGGTGTAATCTGTTCAGGCGAGCAGAGCCTCTTACTTGATCTTATTAAATGTAGAAATATGAAAGGTGCTCCAGAGGTGGTTCTTCTTGCTGTGTTCAGAAGAAAACTGTTGGCGTGAGATCTCTCTCACTCCCGTGTGAGTGAATTTGATGTCTAAAGAGATGTGGTTGTCCATGCTAGGGCCGTGGATGAAGCAGGTTGGCGAAGTTATGTTTTCGCCCTTCACGTTGACGTTGGGTGCCGTGTGCATGATAGACTTTTGGATAGAGATGTCATATACTATGGGAGTATACGAGAATGCTCAGAGGTACATGTTGTAGTTTGTCCCTGATAACATTTTTGTGCTTGGTTTGGAGATGAGATTGGGCCACATGTCGTGTGGGCCCCTTGTGTGCGCCATGTTCTTGTTCACGTACCTTTGACCTCTTACGATGTAGAGGGTCCTTCTGTTCTTAATGGTTTTGACCAGCATGGTTGAGTTGGTTTCTCCCTAGTCTTGTTCTTGATGGTTATGACTAGTAGGGTTGAGTGGGTTTCCCCCTGGTCCTGTTCTCAATGGTTTCAAACAGCAGGGTTGAGTGGGTCGCCTAGTTCTGTTCTCGATGGTTTGACTAGAAAATTTGTTCTGGTTCCCCTGTTCTTTCAGCTGAGGGGGTTTTTAGTGTTGTGTTCCTTTCACCAGACTCCTTCATCGTTTACAACTACGTGTGTTCGTACAGTGTGGGTGTTTTACCTCTTTTTGGAGTGAGTTGTCTCTGTCTGCTTTAACAGTGACTCAGCGGATTGAAGCTTGATCGCCCTGAGAGGCCCGGGGAGATACTCACGTCCCTTCGTGTACCCTGGTAGAGTAATTTGGGTATATGGGTGACCAAAACATTACACGGGCCCCGATCCTCTACCTAGGAGGTTGCTTTCAGTAGAGTAAGGAGCCCCCAATAAACCTTGGGCGCAGACTCCCTAGCTGTGTATCGAGATCATATCTTCCTTCCACGATCTTTAGTTACATGTTCTGATTACCAGTGGTGTACCATCCATCAGGGATTTCCAGTGAGGTACCATCCAGCAGGGATTGACAGTGGTTTACCATCCAGTAGGGATAGCCAGAGTGGTTCCAGGTCTCCCTCCAACAGATTACCAATTCATGGGGCTGGGTAGTGGGAACCCGTCGACTTTGAGAAGACCTCTCTACTGTGTGACAGTGACAAGGCATGTCTTGACGTTCCCCCATAACTCTCATGTACGAGGGGCACTTTCCCCACTGAGACATGTCCTTGTGATGCGACCTAAAACCGTGCAGGTGAGTCAGTGCCGCCCAAAGCGGATAGTGTCAAGGTGTGATGATTTGATCCCCTTGAATTGCAGTTCAGGGAAGACGTACGGATAATGGGCATCGATGGTGTTTACATCTGGGACTGTTGGATACTCACTTTATTTGGCTGAGCTACGGGATGAATATCCCCTTAAAATATTGTTTGGGCTTATTGATTGAGCATATGGATATGTATATACCTTGTTCCAGTACCCACTCCTTGGGTTTTGGTTACTCTCCTTCCAGGAGAGGCGAAGATGTGTGGGGTGTGCCACGTTCTTTCCTTGTCTAGCTTCTCATGGTTTGATGAGTCTAATCTCTTGATATAGGTTTCAAAGACTTGACGGGAAGTTCATTATCTCACCGTTTCTAGCTCCTTGCATTTGGATGAGTCTACTTCCTTCCTCTTGTTGGGTTTAGCTGTACTCTTTACTACACTCTCTCTGTTTTACTCCTTTACATTTCCATGTTCGATCTACTGCTCACCTCTTCAGTACCTCCTTTGTTGCTCCCTTGAGAATTCATGGCATCCTACTGAGTATTTTTATACTCACCTCTGTTTGGGCTTTTCCCGCACTTGTGTTCCCTTGTAGACGACGAACATGTTGGTTGTGACTTCAATGGATCTTAGGAGTTCGAGGGCATGGACCGCATGTGGTGTTCGTAGTCGGGTTCTAGGTGTGGGACTCTCCCAGCTGTTTTACTTTTTTTTACCTGTTGCTGGGTTGTGGAAATTTTCTGGTTGGGCGTGTGTTTTTCCCCTTTTCTTTACAGTTTACTTTTAGCACTTGATTTGTACTGTTTAGAGGTCGATGATCTTTGTGGTTTATTTATAACAGTTGACACGTTACTTTTATTTTTTACTCTGCTCTTATGCATTTAGTGGGATACATGTGTGTGTATAGGTACTTAGGCAAAGGCCTCCCCGAGTGGTTGTGCCTTCGTCGCTGGTCGCCAGCCCTTGGCCTATGGAGGCGGGCTTGGGGTAGTTGCGGCTCGAGCCCGGGTATGGTCGGGTCTTGAAAATTTATTGAAAATATAAATTATTTTTTTCATCTTGATAATTTATTGATATTTATTATTTATTATAGAATTACTTCAAATTCTTATGAAGCACTGACAAAATTCTTATTCAAGCATGAGCAGGATAAATAAAAATATTTTAAAAAACCAAAAATAATAATATTTGAGTGAGTATTAGTGACCCTATTTTATTTTTCATAAGTATTACATGTTTGAAGTTTTGTTTTTATTATGTTAAAATGAAATATTTTTCTTTCTTATTTATTATTATAATAAATTTTTATTGTCAAAAATGATATTAATGATATTTTATGTAAATCATTGTTCTATTAAATGATTTAAAATTATAAAAAATCCTAGATTAGAAAATTTATTTTTATTTGGTTTAAAATATAATCCATGGAACATTTATGTTCTAATTTCCATTTTATATTATCTTTCATTACCCCTAAAAATTGAAATCTTTAATGACTTGGTAATTGTCAAAAATGATTAAATGCTGTTAAAATAAAAATATAATGGTTAAAAATCACTTAAACATGTCCAAAATCTATTGCATGAGATAATTTAAAATCATAAGCATCATATATTTTAAATATATCATTTTGGATCCATTTTTACATGCTAAATAAATTATACTAATTTAATATTTTGAGTAATCTCAAGAGTACCCCTTGAATTATAAAAGGGGAATCTCCTCTCCTCTATTAATCACACCTCAAAAGCCTTTTCGTTTGAAAAATCCCTTGAAAATCACTTCCTAGAACCCATCCCCAAATTATAGAGGAACTTATTTGGGCATATTCAGATCCTTGGTGGGATTAAGGTGTAAAACAAAATATATTATCTAATGAATATTTATAGTTTTTTACAGAACATTTTAGTTTTATTTATTCATTAATATCCATCATATCATATTCAACCATGATGATTTAATATCACTATTGTATTCCATATACTAAAATGTTAATATGTTAATATTATAATATATGTCTATCTATTATTCCACAAAATGGGAAATGAAACATTCGATTGTGTGTACAGATGATTGTCACCTCATGAACAGATGTAATTCATTTTCCATCCCCACCGGTCATGGATGGTTGTAAAGATGAATTTAATGTGCATATATTTTATTCATAAAATAATTATTATTTAGAAAATATTATAGATCATTTAATTTCATACCATTACATTCACTAAAAAATGATGACGTCACTCGTGGATACATGTGGAACACCTCTTCCACGAAATGATGTGATATATTTTAAATCACCACATAACATGGATAAAATTTATAAGTGTTTATAAAGAAATAATGTGGTATTAATGATATTAATATAATGATGTAAATATAAAATAATACTTACACTCTTTCTATAATGTTCATTGAAAAACAAAAGTGTTATTCATGCACACATACAACCTTCCATCTTCAAGATTGCAATGTAGATAATTTTTTATAACCATCCTTCATGGTTGATTGTATGATTATAATATTTATATGAATAAATGAAAATTATTCCATGATTATTATTCTATAGACGATAAATTGATTACCTATTTGACTATATTAAACCTATTGAAGTAATTTTAGACATATAAGCCAAATATTTTCATAATGTCCGATGAGAACATAACTGGCCTACTAATTTAATATAACATGGTCATGAATAAAAGAAACAGTAATAATGAACATTAGTTAGGTTATTAAAAAAATGAATAATTAAAATAAGTATATTAGTCATATTGAAATAAAATAAATATGAGGTACATTTTTTGTATATTTTTTCTCTATTTCAATATTTTTCAAGAGAATAAAATCACTTATTTTATATAGAACATTTTGAATTTATTTATAAAAGAAAAAAGAAATGTTTTATTTTAATATATATAAATAAAATTAATATTATCACCACCACGACCACTAATTATTATTTTTTTATTCCTTTATAAGCTTCCTCATTTTTTAAAATAAAAATTTTATTCCCTTTTTTATGTGAATTTTATTTTAGAAAATTAATTTTTAGTTAAAAGGTTTACTTCAATATCTTAAAATTTATTCTTTTGGGTGAAAACAATGTATTTATGATTCTATATGTTATGTTTTATGATTATGTAATATTTATTAGGAATTATTTATGATGAATTTTTTGCTTTATAAAGTGAGGATAATTGAGTCTGTTATAGGTCTTTAATGAATTAGATAAAGGGATGAAGTTAACCTAAGAGTTTTCTCAAAAGAGATTATTAAAATTTACATTGAATTTTATTCAATTTTTAACTGTGAAAGTTAATTTTTGTGTAAAGATGAAGTTTATTATATGTGTAATCCCAATGTCTTTTATATCTATTAGAGTGATATAAAAATGATTCCCAACATTTATTATATGATGTATTTATTCTTTTTGTGTGGTTTTTCAGAATTCTTATGATTTCACATGGTAAGTTAATGAGCTGATAATACTTATGAATGGTAATGAGTATATATTTTTGAATTTTTATATATTTTTTCCTAATTTCAAAAGCAACCTTTAGGAGTTTAATTTTCCCATTGATATTTCATCTGAGAGGTGGTATGAAAATATTTAGCTAGAGGAGGTTGTTTCTTTTATAAGAATATTCGTATTTCGTGGTAAAATTTTATTTTGAAAAAGTAAAATTCATGATAGTATTAGTTAACTAATGATATAATTATTTATTTTTATGCATCTTATTTATATTTTTACTCTAATTCCCTATTTTTAAATGAATTTCATAGGGTTTTATGGATGAGTAAGGACAATGATAAGATCAATATAAAAATTGTGATCATGTGTCTTAAAAATAATGCTTGATTTATCTTAAATGTTTTGTATTTTAAAAAAATATAGTTATTTAGTGCAAGTTTTCACTTTTTTAGGTAATATTAAATTATGCAAGAGTGGTGACCTAATTCTCTAAAACACTAAACTGTAGAGACCCTCCAATGTAAGAAAATGAATTATTGACTTAAAATTTTATATTATATACTATTTATGGTTCGGTACTTATAAAGATGGTCATGATATTGAGATTAAAGTTTAAATATTATTTTTATAATATCATTAATGTTATTGTATAATAATTTATATATCCTTTTAAATTTTATGATCCATAAACGAATATAATTAATTTAATTGTTTAAAAATGAGCAAACTGAGAAGAGAATGATATCTTATTTATAAGTAATGGATTTAAATAAATTATCATATAATTATATTTATATTTAATTATTATATATCAAGTTAATAATAAAAAATAAAATTAATATTCTTTTTTTAATTATTTTACAAATAAACCATCGCACAATCATCTATTAATAATATAAAGTTTATGTTTAGGTCAGTTTGAACAGCTATTTAAACAATAAAATTCATTTATATAATGAGTTACTATGACAAATTCTCTTCTGTTATAATATCATATAAAAATTTAAATAATGTTTTGTTATTTATATGCTATAAAAACATTTAACTCCATAATTAGGAAAAAACCTTTGGTTCATTAAGAATCACCGTAACATAATCATTGTCAATTTCATCTTCATGTTTTCAAACCAAAAAAACCATGGGATGAAAGTATACCCTTTTTAAATAAAATTTAACACCTATTATCATACCTTTGTTTATAATTTAATTACGAAATACATAATAATAATGAATACCTACATAATTTTTATGAAACTAGTTCAGTCCGATACAAATTACTTACACCCGATGTTGAAAATAAGTAAAGGAATAATGGTATTTATATATACACAATGATTGTAAATTGGCAGTTTAGATTGTAATTGTTATGAATACCATACATATTTTCATTTAATCATGTTTATTTAATTATTTATTAATTTTTATGCATGTTCAGAATGAATTAAGGCTGAGGTATAAGTTTTCTTCTCAAATTCCTCTATTTAAGACATGTTTAATATTATGAAAAAGTTAATTTATGTGGTTTATCTAATACTTATATGTGATATCATATCAATAATTATATTTTAGTCATTGTATATTTATTTTTATTTTAATCTTTATCATTCAAAGGTTATTGATTAAAGTGTTACACAAACCAAAGTGGTTTTCTTCGTCTCATTTCTCATTCTTTGTGACATGTTTCATTTTATGAAATATGTTTAAATTTTATGGGTTTATATTTTATTACTATCCCTTGAATGTTTTATATATTTTTATTTTTAATTAATTAATTAAATTACACAAATAAATATTTATTGTTTAAATATATTTTTATTGAAATGTTACCCCAGTCATAATATTTTTTAGTAACTCATTTTTTATTCATTGAGTATGTATCATTCACTCGAAGATATTTAAAAAAATGGGTATATTATTCCCTTTAATTTTATAATGTCTTATTATCTAATTATATACATTTTTACTATGTAAAATACTTTTCAATTGTTTTATGTCATTGGGGTATTTTTATCATAACGGATATTGATAGTTGAAATCTAATTTATTTGCATTAAGATGTTTCATCTTGAGCATTATTTTACATGCTTGTAATTTCCAAGCATAACATTTTTTGATATTTTAAAATATTATCCTATTTTAGGAAAAATAATATTTAATTCAAATGAATGGGTTTTTAGTCTTCCTAAAACTTGATTTCTAGATAATGTTAATTTGAAACTAATTTAAACGGGTTTTCCTTTCACGTTAACCTGATTTTTCTTCACCCTCTCCTCATTTCACTCAGACTAAATTTATTTATTTTTAGGCATCCTATAAAGACCAAAAATATTATAAATAAAATTTCTCTTATGATTTAATTAACTATCTACTTATTTAAAATGTATACAAAATAAATTCACTTATTTTATTTTATATTTTCATATTTTAAAGACTATTAATCATCCATAACATTGATAATATATCTATTGATCAGTGATCACATGATTAGTATAAATATAGGGTTTTAACAAATCCAATTGGCATTGAAAAAGGAAGCGATGACCTCATCTAGTAAGATCTTAACCAATGATTCCCATTTAGCAGTGATTGCAAGGGGGTACCATCATTGGTATTTTCACATTACCAATCCAAATTTAAGATAAAAAACACAAGCAAGAGTGAAACCATTTATATGATAAGTTCATGCTCATTGAAATTATGGACCAGACAATATATACTGAACTACCACATGAAAGCCTCGAAAATGTGAACCTTACTCTTAGGGAGGATTTGGTGTATTAAATGGATATGTATCAAGAACCTAGAAATATTATTATGGGAATTATTTCCTATAGAATAATGATTATTTTTCATCTATTACTTTTACATTATAAATTATTTTTCATTATAATAATACATAATTAAAAAATTTAGGTAATATTCAAATTAAATTAAGTAATTTTTTTTCTGATTTAATGGAATTTTGAAATTAATAATATTTTATTTAAATATTATTATTAAATAAAACTTGTTAAATATAAATGATCATTTAATTTTTATTAAATCAAATGTAATTTTTAGAACGGTATAAAAAGTGTTATTGTCAAAAAACCAGCATTTCTCAATAAATGTAAATTTTTATTTTAAAAGTAAAAATTTACATATTGAGAAAACTATTTAGATAAAATGAATTTTATTTTTGGAATAATAATTTCCAAATTATCCAATTTTAATTTTTTCATAATTTTCTAAGATAGTCGAATTTTTGAGTAAAAATTAAATCTCGTGTAAATATTCTTTGTTTATTATGACATAATAATGACCCCAAAATGTTTTAATAAATACTATAAAAGGAATACATGAAAAAATACATGTTTCCAATTAAAAATAATTTTTTTTTATTTTTATTTAATTAATTCAATAAATCTATTATTAATCCTCTAAAACCATTAATATATTTTATGTTTTTTAAATCATTTCATATAGAGTATGACTCTCCTCCACATGTGAATGAGAACTATTTTACTAAATTGGGGAATTATCATTATAAAATAATTAAAAAATATCATTTGGAATAAACTATGTGCAAAAACCATGGGAAGGTTTGTGATTTTGGTTATTTTATTATGTACAGTCCAAACCCTAAGTTTGAGAAATAATAAAAACATATCCACACATTTCCTATATAATCCAACCAAATTCTGTATTTCTATTCACTAAAATTACTTGTATCATTATTTTACTATACCCTATATTCTATAGAGTCCTTCCGAGGAACCAAAAGCTCTCTAGAAGCCCCTCAAAAGCATTTGGATTCATATATTTGAGTAAAGGATTATCGCCTTATCTTCATTATTCAAGTTTAATTTTTTTATTATACCTTCTATTTCTAATTACTAATATTGGGATATGTATTTCCTTATCCTTATTACTGAAAATTTTATTTTCAAATTATTATAAACCACATTATTTTGCATCAAATCATTTTATGAATTTTTAGTGACATTGTTATTCTGTAAAAATTTCACCATGATTTTCCATGAAAAAACAATTGTATAGTGGATAAAATAACCAATTAATTTCAAGGGTGATCACCTTTATACACATATACCTATTTGAAATGGGTCTTACATGAACAATCCATGTATATAGAATAATATTTAAAGAAAAATTATTTCATGTGTTTATGATCTATGAGGAACACTTAAACATGAAAATGAAATGAAAGTGACGAGTGCGTCTAGAATTATATAGCACTCTAATGCATTGGGTAATGTTTAGTCTCATAAAAAATCCTCTTGATATAGGGAGTGAAACTAATTTTGTAATGGAAATTTTTCCATCATGATTCCTTTGATATAGTCTTGACCTATGTTCATGATGTTGTGTTTTAAGTTGTTGATCCATTCCCCATGTTATGATTATCATACTATATCATGATGTATTATTCATGTGTAAGATTCTAAAATGTTTGACTCTCTATTAATATTCCTATTCTCTATCATGTATCACCTAATTTCATTTTTATTTCCTTACCAAGATTTATATATCACTCCATTCTAATGTATGTCCCAAGGCTATTTAGTATTGTTTTAAAATCCGTGGAATTATAGAAGCATATTAAAGATGTTTTCAATAATGTTTTTATACACCATGTTTAAGATTTTATGTTTTGTATCTAATTCAAAAAAAATTGTACTTATCAATATTATTGGTTTTATTATGTGTAATATTATGTAATAAATGATGAATAAATGTGTAATAAAGAGTAGGGTTGTTATATTTAGTATCAAAAGAAATTTTTTCTTATTTTTGGAATAGGATTAGAAAAATTTTGTGAAATTATTAGAGATAATAAAATGTATAAGAAAACATTACTAAATAATTTTAAGTGTAGAGTAATTGGTTTATGAAGAAAATACATATCTATTAGGATACTACAAGTGAACACGGTTCATTCTTAGATGTACCTATAGGTAATAAATCTAACAAGGTGCGTCAAGCCTCACTTAGTGTAACTTGTTACAAAAAAATGGGCCTTATTGTGCACATGGATTGACAATCCCATGGGATATGCTTCGGTAATATCACGACCTCATTACTAACCATTATTAAGGGAAAAAAATCCCCATAAGAATATATTTTAGGAAATAGATCATTGATAAAATATATTTAATCCTAGAAATTAATAAGTTAAGGAAATAAATATGTGTTATAATTTATCCCTTTAATTTAATTAAATTCATGTTTATGTGTTTAATAGTTTTAAAATATTTAGTCTTAATTTTACCTATATTCTATCTAATGGCTTGAAATATGAGGAATCCAAAAAACAATATATGGAATGGGAAATGTGATGACTGCCATAAAGAGATACGCAACCCAATATGAGTATGAATCGTAAACATTGTGATGATAATCTCTTAGATGAATCAGTTTCTAAATGGAAACCTAGATCATGAGAAGTTCCCAAATCCCCCTAAGATATAACAAGATAAATTGAGTCCATTATGAAACAATGGCCTCTAACATTCAATAGATTAACTGATCCCTTAATCATGGAGAAATGGATCAACTCTATTTAGAAGATCTTATCCATCCACCAATGTTATGAATGAGAGAAGGTTCTACTGGATATTTATCATATTGATGGAGAAACTAATAATTGGTGGAAATTTATTAAGAATATGAAGCCCAAGGAAGAGATCAAAATGATTAGATGGAAGTAATTTCAGATAATTCTTTTGGATAAATATTTTACAAGAACTCTCTGTCTTAAAATTGAAATGGATTTTCTTTCCCCAAAGAAAAAAGTTCAAAAATATATCAAGTTCTATGAGGAAAAACTTAACATACTTATATAACACACCTCTCACTTTATCTTTACACCTAAATTCAGGGTTGAATACTTATTTAGTGAGATAAAAACTTATCGAAGAAAATCCCGAGTGATCCATGACATTGATAGGTATGTGAAAATAGTCCAACGAGACCTCAAAGTTGAAATATAGATTAAAGAATCCAGAGGGTATCATGGGGATAAAAAGGTATAACTGGAGTTTAATTCTGGTGGTCCAATGGAGAAATATAATAGTGAGAATAAATTTCAACATCCCACCTATCTAACGGGTTGAAAAAATAACCCCATAAATTTCCTGGGGGATGAAGAAATGATTTTGGTGGGGGAAGGAAGGGAACCTAGCTAGAGATTTTCGATCAGAGAAATAAACTAATTCAATAGAGGAAAGGTATTTTCCTGTCGACTATAATATCATTGTTTATTAATTATACTATAGTGAACCAATGAACTTTGCAAACCAATTCACTATGATAAGGGTTTTTGAGGACAATCAACAAACTTAATGGAATCAAGGGAGATATTTTTCCATCACAACTTCTGAGGTGGAACCTAACAATGAAGTTGTGACTAGTAAGCTAGTAATTCATTCTAGGATAGAAAATATATATTTCTGATTCCGATTCAATGAATTCATTCATATCATGAATTTTTTTAGAACTAATAAAATACCTCCACAAATCATGGAAGTATATCTATTAGTTAAAAGAAAAAATAGATAAATTATTTCATCCAAAGTCTATAACTCATCCCCTATAACAATTTTTCAGAATAAATTAAGAGTGAACATTTTCATACTTTATTTGGTGGAATTTGATGTTATTTTGGGTATAGATTGTATTTCCCTAAATATATCCAGCATAAATTTCTACGATAAGGAAATCACACTATGTATTTTGAATCGACCCTCGATCCTATATAAGTGAAAGGAGGATGATGAATTTTGTTAGAACTAATTTCACAAGAATGGATATTGTTTCTCTAAGAGTAATCATATATATCTCAAATTATTGAGTCAAAAGAAACAATTATCCTCTAAGACATACCTATTTTGAGGGAATACACTAATGTGCTTCCTGAAAACATTCCTAGTATTTATTTTATCAAAGAGGATTAATATTCAATCGAGCTTATACATGGGGATTACCATTATCAAAGAAGTTTTATATAATTGTTGTAGACTAAATTGAGGATATGAAGAAAGAACTATATAAGAATCTTGATAAAGGGGTCATACACCCATGTTCTAGACCATGAGGTTCACTTGTCCTCTTCATCATGAAGAATTATGGGTAAATGTGCCTTTGAATTGGTTATTTGGAGCTCAATAAGCTCATGATAAAGAACACATATCATATGCCTTAGATTGATGACTTGTTCGAACATCCACATGGATCATAATACTTCTCTATTGTGAATCTATTTTTAGGAGATTACAATGTTTAGGTGAATTGGGATTATATTCCCAAGACTTTTTTTCGTACAAGGTACATGCATTATGAGTTCCTAGTGATTACTTTTTAGCCCACTAATGCTCAAAAAATATTTATGGACATTATGAATCGAGTCCTTAGGGATTTCCTAAAAACTATTTTGTTAGTCTTTACAATTGATATTCTAATATACTCCAAAACCATGAAAGAAAATGATGAGATTTAAGAAATGTGATAATAAATATATTGAAGGAGAATCCTTGATAAAAATACCACAAATGAGAGTTATAGTGTAAGTAAGTCTCATTTGTGGGGAATATCATCACAAGAAATGGGATATTTATGAACCCTTAAATGAGTGAAGAAATTGAAATAATGATGAGTCCAAAATAAGTGATAGTATCCATAGTTTCCTTGGATTGTCTAGGTATTATCATTAATTTTTTATAAACTTTTCACAATTTTCAAACCCTCAAACTAACCTAACACCAATGGGATTCGGTATTATAGTGAATGATGAATGTGAAGATATATTCAAAGCCTAAAAGGAGGATTCTCACTACAACCTGTTCTCAAAGTACCCAAAAGTGTGGAACTTTTCATGGTGTTTTGTGATGATTTGAAGACAGGATTTAGTAGTGTGTTAATGAAAAATGATCAATTAATGGCATATACTTCAAGGTAGTTTAGTATTCATGAAAAAAACATACCGATGTTTGATCTAGAGTTAGATACAGTGATCATAAATTTGAAAATATGTATAAATTATCTCTTTGGTGATATGTTTTTAGTATACACATGTCACAAAAGGCACAAGTATATATTCATATATAAAGAGATTAATATGTTCCAATAAAAATGGTTAGATATGAACATGGAATATGAATACTCAATCTAATACCATCTTGGGAAAGAGAATAATGTTGAATATTATCCAAGTAGAAATGATCAAAAAATTCTATCATTTATGAGAATTTAGAGGGATCTGGTATTCATATATTTGGAAAGTTTGGACATGGGAATCATAATAGAAATAATATCATCAATCCTTTCCCAAATTAATTCTCAATTGTCACTTCTATAGAAGATAATGGATTCTAAAATAGTTGATTTGTGAATTTAGAAGAAAAAGGAAGCTATAAGGAAAAGGGAAATTCTTAGAGTTCAACATTAATGATGAAGATTTTTAATATCTGGCTCAAGACTATGTGTACCATAATGTCCTATATTAATGAATGAGATGTTGGATGCTCTACATAGATAAACCTTCACCATCCACCCAAGAAGCTCAATAATTTATCAAGACCTCTAAGATAACTATTGGTGGGACAATGTGAATAATTATTTCATGAAATATACATTAATATTTCTTGTATGTAATTATGTGAAAGTGGAAAGGAAAAAATATAAGGGAATGACACAATAATTAAACATACCTACATGGAAAGGGAAAAACAACACCATGGAATTTTTCACTGGTCTTATAAAGACATCAAGAGGGAATAATGATATATGGTATGTGGTGTATCTTCTTAAAAGAATGTGCAAATCATTACAATTAGAGATGATTTCACACATGATCAACATGTAATGATATAAATTAGAGAAGTGGTGGGTTTTCATGGAACACTACTATTGATTATATCTTATCGAGATACAATATTCACATATAAGATCTTGATGAGTCTCAAAAAAACTATGAATATGGAGTTGAACTTCATAATAACTTATCTTACGCCACATGATAGCCCATATAAGTGGATAATCTAGACACATGAAAAAAGTTTCATATCATTCTCAATTGACTTGAATGGATGATGAGACCAATATCTTCCTCTAGTCAAGTTATCTTAAGAAAACATTTTCCCCTAAAGAATCCAATTGTCACCCCATAAATCTATCTATGGAAATATGTGTAGAAAAATTTCATGTTTGGATGAAATTGGTGAATGAAAACCACTAGGACCTGAAATGTTTGAGGAAATTGTGTACAGGTTAAGACCTTTCGGTAGCACATCAAGGATGATCAGAGGTGACAAAAGATCAATGATAAAAATCCAAAAAGAGACCTATAGTTTGATGTTAGTGACATGTTATTCATCTATATATCTCCATATATGAATGTGATGAGATTTTTGATGAAGGGGTAGCTTAGTCCAAGATGTGTTGGCCCCTTCGAGATCCTTGACCGCTTCAGAGCAGTGGCCTATCGACTAGTACTACCAACTAACCTATCTCAAGTACATGATGTATTAAATGTATCCACACTAAGAAAATACCCAGTAGACCCATCAGATGTTCCTATTCCAGAGGTGGTACCATTATAAAATGATATCTCAAATAAAGATCAGCATGTGATGATCTTATATCATAGAGACAAAGTGCCACAAAATAAGAATATTTACATGGTCAAATTATGAGGAGGAAATCACATGTTTGAAGAAGCATTGTGGGAAATGGAGGAAGTGATGAAATAGTGTCACCCTCATCGGTTTTAGTGAGGTAAATGAAAATTTAGAGGGTGAAATTTATTTCAGGGAGAACATTGTAACGACTCAAATTATTATAAATAAAATTTTCCTTATGATTTAATTAAAATTATATTTATGTAATATGGTTATAAAAAACACATGAAATTATTTGGATTCAACCTATTATATTTAAAATACCGTTATGTGTCGTTACTGTTGATAACATATATTTTTAAAACCGGTAAAATCATTAGTATAAATATAATGGTTTAACAAATCCAATTGTCATAAATAAAGGAAGTAATGGAATCAACAAGTCAGATTATACCCTATGAATCCCATTTATCTGTTATTTCATTAGAGATAGAATCTATTGGAGTTTCCATTGACCAATACCATGATTAGATCCATCAACTTAAAAATGATCAAATCCATTTACAAGAGATGTTCAAGATCGTTGTGATCACATCCCAAACCATGTGCGTAGACCACAACATAAATGTATTACAATAACACACCTTATTCTTACAATGTTTTCATGTCTACTAAAGGGATATGTATCAAGACCCTAGAAATATTAGTATGTGAATTATTTTATATATAATAATGAATATATTTTTAACTAATTATTTATACATTATAAATTATTTTTATTTATGTATAATAAAACACAAATAGTATTTTTGGTTAATATTCATAGTCAATTAATGCATTTATTTTAATGAATTAATGGATTTATGAACTAAATAAAAATTTAATAAAATATTTTTAGTAAATAATTTTAATTAAATAATTTGATCATAAAATTTTTATGAAGTCAAATTTAATTTTTATATGGGTTAGAAAATAGTTATTATAATGAAACCTGAGTATATCTTAAAAAATATCAATTATTTGTTTTTAAAAGTGAATGTAAAGATATACATAAATTTATTATTAATTTTTGAATTATAACATTGAAATTATCTAATGGTAAATTTTTCATATTTTTTTAAGACAATCAAATCTTCCAATTAAAATTAAATACCATATAATTATTTATTTTGTGTCATGAAATTATAATATCCCAAAGGTTATGTAATAAATACTATAGATGATATCCATGAAAAAATCAATGTTTTACATTAAAAATAATTTTATTTTATGTTTATTTGGTTACTTTTATAAAGCCTTTATGAATCCATGAAAGTCATTAATATATTTTAAGGTTTTAAAATCATTTCTGTAAGAGTATGACTCACCTCAATATAAGCAAGAAAATTATTTTATTATGTTAGGACCTCAAGATTATAAAATAATGAAAAATGGCCCCGTTTTGGAAGAAACTATTGGAAAAAACATGTAATGTTTTGGGTTTTGGGTTATTTTATTATATAGAATCAAAAACCTATGTATCAGAAATAATAAATAGATCCCCATTCATTTCCTATATAATCCAACCCATGATCTAAATTACCTTAACAAAAAATCCCTATAGAATGACATTACTCATACTTAAAATCTTTAGAGAACTCAAAATTTTCCCCCAATCTCTCAGGAATCCCCTCTGAAGCATTTGTAGTCATAGAATTAAGTAAGGAATCCTCATATTCTGTTATTTATTCAAGTTTATTTATTATCTTTTGCCTCAAATTTCCAATTCATAATGTTGGGATATATTTTCCCATATTTATATTTCTGAACATTTTATGTTCAAATTTGGATATACCATTCTCTATCTAGTCCAATAATTTAATTAATTTTTATGTGACGTTGTTATGCTGTTGAAACTTCACCATGATTTTCCATGAAAAAACAATTGTGTAGCAGATACCATACCCATTAACTATCAAAGGTGTACCCCTTTATACACCAATACCTCACTACCTTGGTAAATACATGTATTGATTCCATAATACTTGTTTCTAGAATTAAATGTTATGATAAATGAATCAATGTTTTATGATCTATGTGGCACACCTATGCTTGAGAATGAAATGAATGTGATGGGTGCACCTAGAATAATATATCCCTCTAATACATTGTGTAATGTTTAATCTGATGATATATAATGTTTAAATAATGAGTGAACCTAATTATTTTATGAGAATTTTCCCATCATGATGTCTTATAAGTTAGCCTTGAAATATGTTTATAATGTAATATTATAATTTGTTTCCACATTTCCCATGCTATGATTATCATGATATATTATTCCTTATTATTCATATTAATGATTCTCAAAACTATATTTAATGATAGATATGCCTATTTTCTATCGTGTATCAACTTATTCCATATTTATTCCATTAATTGGATTTATACCCTACACATTTCTTATGTTTATCCCTAGGTTATCCTAAGTAGTTTTAAAAGTAATGGAATTTTAAAAGCAATTTAATGATGTTTTGAACAACTTGTTTGTACCTGAGGTTCAAGATGTTATGATTTGTATCTAATTACAAAGTACACTAGACATATCAATCTTACAGGTTGTATTAAGTGTAATATTATATAATTAAATATGGATTAATGTTTAATATAAAGTAGGATAGTTATAGATATATTTTTATATATTCTATTAAAATAAAAAGGTTTTTAAAAGTATTCATATCAATATTTCAAATGTTATCTTTAAGGCTATATTTAAATGTTTATTTTAATTAAATGTTAAAATAAACTCTAACATATATTTTTTACTTTTCAATTCAAATTATTATTTTTAAAATAATATGTTCCTTATTTAATTTATATATCCTGATTTATCCTGCAATATATATATTTATCATTTAGAAGATTGAAATCATGGTATCCGAACATTCATTTCTTGATGCCATATTTTCTGATACCATCATAACCATCATTTTGCAAGGTTTTTGTTTCATTTAATTATAAAACCTTCAATGTTTCCTTTGTTTCACTAGGGTTATGTCATTTTACAACTATCCATATTCTTTCTGTTGATGACTTATGATAACGTTTTTATTATATTTACATAGATTTTTTATAACTGATATATAAACTATTAAATTTACATTATTTTAATCCAAATTATTTAATTTTCACCTAGAAATAATTTTATTCTCTTAGGATGGGGTAATTTATCTACATTATATATGTTATTATTAAGATACAAGTGATTAATAGAAAGTTCAATATATATGGTTTGACCGTCAACCTATATTCTATTAATGGGTTAGGATAGTGTTGTAATTTTTATTGACATGTGTAAAAGTATTGATATACAATTATTTTTTATTCAAATATAAATTATTATTGGAAAGCTTAATATATATTGTTTTACCATCCACATTCTTTCCCTAAATGGGTTATGATCAAGTTATACCATTATTTATGGGTGGAAATTTATTGAAATTCATGATTATTAATAGATAATAACCCATGTTTGTCGTGTATTTATATCCCAGATTATTTATTACACATATAATTTTGTTTTTTTAGTAAGAGGTTCCTTAAGAAACAATAAGAAATGTTTTATTGAATATTATGGTAAATTAGTTTTAAATAAATAGGTTATGAGAGGGGATTAGAAATATATAGCCTTGATGCTTCGACATGTCTCATGAGACAATCTAAGTTGGGTTTTTGTATACATCTATTATTAATTGTATAGTGTTTTGGAATAAGGTATTGAAAGAATGTTTTTGATTTCCTCTTATATGAATTCCATCAGTATAAAATTAGAATAATTGATATATATTTTTTTATTTATTATCATAGATGTATAATTATCCAAGATTCAAATGACTATATAATAATGTTGTAAAGAGACCCAAAAATTTCAAGGAATTTTTTTTTCTTAAATACTATGGAATTTTACGAGTTTGTGGTTTTTGACAGCACTTTATTCTGAGGCCGGGTGAGACCGGGATCAATTTTTGAAGTTTTGTTTGGGTACGTTTAGTAAACGTATGAGCATGTTTTTCTATCATTTGAATCGGTGCTCAGAATTGAAATCTGAGGACACCGATAAACTCGCAACGCCAGTTTTTTCTTAAGGGGACCTTCACCGCAGTTGTGTTTTATGCGGGTTGAAAGATAATAGTTGGGGATTTAGAATAAATTAAATAAAATTGTTGTACACAATTTTATTTTGGTAGTTGTAACCTACAAGAGGCAGTTAATGGTGGGCCCACACCCCACATAACCTCCCATGAGAGTATTTAGTGTGGTGGGACCCACACAAACCTGAAACCTTCCACCTCCCCTCAACTACCCATTAATTACCTACTATTTTTTGACAACTAATCATTAATGGTGGAGCCTCTCCACCTCCCTCTAACCCATAAATTGTTCCAACTCATATAATTAATATCTTCATTAATTAATTGGCACCCCTCATTCAATTGGAATTGCATGGAAATTCTTTTATAATGGAGAGGCCAAATATAATATTTGTGTTGGAAAATATTTTGGTGGGGGAACCCTTGGAGTATTGGAAGAGAGGTGATCCATTTTCGATGAAGAACACTGTTCTTCAATGAAGAACGTTCCCGATGAAGAATACGAAGGACTTCTTCCAACGACGATTCTTCCTCGGACGCACCTCAACGCCAAGGAGTCTACATCGCCTACAGCAACGACTCTTCCACCATCATTGGTGGAACAACATCGTTATACCGCGACACTCATCTTCCATGGCTCGACGACGTCCGATGTCTTTTGCGAGGTAGGGGTTTTGTATAAATTATAAGTGAATAATTTCCCACGATTGTGATGCTCTTTTGGAATAATCTTGGCCATATGTTACCACCTAACACAGAGGGAGTGGGCCGAACAAACACGGCCTGATGACCCTCCGTTTTTCTTGATTTTTTCTTTTCAATCAGGAATCAGCGAAAATCCAAGGTGGCGGCCACGCATCGGCCGTGTGCAGAGGAACCGCGGCCCGCAACAGCGGGCCGCTCGGCCAAAGGAGAACCGGCCGGCTAAAGCCGGCCCAGCCGAAGGAGGACCACGAAGACAAAAGGGGAACCGTGCTGCGGAAGACTGCGACCCATGTTTCGTGGGCCGCTCGGCAGGAGAACCGGCCGACAGGCGGCCGACCGAGCTGAGATGAACCACAACGCCATGAGGGCACAACAATTGAGGAACCACGACCCGCCCGTGTGGGCCTCTTTTGCCGAGAAGGCCGGCCGGGTTCGGCCGTCTGGTTTGGGAGAGCGACGCCACTAAAAATTGAATTACTAGGAAATAATAATAGAAATATCTTTATTAAATGTTTATTTAAGTAAAATAATAGATACTTTTAATATTATTGAAATTAAATTAGTATAATTAAAACAATTAAGAAGCTCATTTTATGCTTACAAATTTTTTTTTTATAAAATCTATTTTTTATTTCAAGAATGAAAATGTATTTCAATTACAAAATAATAAATTATATTAATAAAGTGAATAGTATATTAAAAATAAACAAATAATCAAGTAATAGTAAATAAGAAAAAATAATAAAAAACATTTTGATAATCTATTTTTCGATATGAATAGTGTTCCACTTTATTTTGGTGATTTTACTTAAATATTGAATTATCAAAATATATAAATTTAATTTGATAAATTGAAATTTTTTATTAAACATAGTAATATAATATTACGACGAGTTTTTGGATTTTTTTTTAAAAAGGTTGATTTTTTATCGAAATGGTGAAAAATATTATTTTTTCAAAAAACATGACTTTTATTAAATTATTTTTATATAAGTATGAATAGAAAATTCATGAAAAATTTATAAAATAATAAATATTCATTTAATATGTGAATTTATTATTTTAAAAATGTTGGTTTTAATTTTCAAACCCATATTTGTTATTTTAGATCATAAAAATATTTTCTAATAAAGTGTATTTATTACTTTATTTTTTTCTTAAATTTATTTTTATCATTATTATATTTCGAATAAAATTAAATAGATTTAAAATTTATAATCATTGGGTCAATACTATCTAATAATTATCATTTTATTTTCAGGCATAAATATTTTGTCACATTTGGTAAAAAATAATTGATTCATAAAAACCAAAAATAGTTAAAGTTAAAATTTATTGGGTAGAGAGATTGGAAAATAAAAAATAAATGTATATAATTTTTATTTGAGGTTTGTATCAAAATTATATCCAATGTACTAAAGTATTTCTCAATTTTGGTTCCACAATACTTGTATAACATATTCTCCATTAATATTAGGTTGAAATATTTTCAAAAAAATTATTCTCATCACATACTAATGGGGATTCCCACCACCCCTTCAATGAACTACTAAAAAAATTAACTCATGAAAATATTTTCTTCTATAATGACCCTATAATTATCTTTCCCTCAATTTATTTTATAGTCATAATAGATCAACATATTCCATCCATTTACAAGGATCTTCAAAATAAATATCATTGTTCTCAACAAGAGTTATTATTTTTTACTTAAATCCATTATTTTATATTTTATATTCTAATTATAATATTTAAATACCTATTTAATTACATTAGTTTTGGTTATATATTATATTTTACTATTCTGCGGTAATAACCATTAATAAATTTTTTCCTATTTTATTAATTATTACAAAAATCACATTCGTGGGTTATGCAGACCACAACATCCAGGATTTAACATGTTTTTTCTTCCTTAAAAACATTAAAAAGATGTTATAAAAGAAAAATTTAATAGATAATTATGATACTTATATCATTTTAATAATTATTAAACATTAAACCATAGTAATCATTTATTCACTTCTATGAAAAATGAAATCCTCAACAATACATATGTGTGGACTACCCCACCACCATGGAACGATTGATTTTCATTTTTATATTCACCTCAAATTGAAGGGATGGTAAAAAAGGATGGTATTATTAAAAAAATATGATTTTTATAATATCATTTTGTTTTTATTATGATGAAATTAAAAATATATTAATGATATGATCAAGAAACGATAATTATTAATTCAATGGTTTAAAAATGAAAAAAATGTAAAGAAAATTATATATATTTTATAAGTAATGCCTTTATATAAATTATCATATATTTATATTAAATTAAACATCAAATATATCACACTAATAATCACAAAAAATATTATTATTCTTTATTTTTAGTAATATTACAACTAAATATTGTCATAATCATCTCTTAATGATGGAAATTTCATGTTTTGTTCAGTTTAATCACATACATGGATGATATTATTAATTTATATCCTTAATGAACATGAAAAATTATTTACTTATAAAATAATATAAAAATATTTAAATAATTTTTTTACTATTCCTTGTATGTTTTTAAAAAATTTAAATTGTTAATTAGTAAAACACATTTCATTCTATATGAATCACTAAAACATGATAATGATTGATTTCATCTTCATGGTTTGTAACAAAAAATACTCTATAATGAAATCATACACTTAATAAATATCATAGAATAACTATTACAATACAATTAATTATCTTTGAATGGTGAAATATTTTTTGATAATGAATACCAACACCATTTTTATGAATCTTGTTCAAAGTGATAAAGATTACATTCACCTAGAGTTGAAAATAAGTAATAAATAACAAATTTTTACATATATAGAATGATTTTTAATGAGTTTAATGGATAGTTATAGTTATGAATAAATTTGAAGGTTCTTTATTTATTGAAATAAATTCAATTATTCTAGAAATTTTGAGCAACTGAAGAATGAATCGTGACTAAGGTAAGGGTTTTTGTCTCACATTTCTCTATTTGTAAAATGTTTGGTATTATGAATATAGTTTCATTTATGTGGTTTATATGCATCCTATTTGAGATTTCATATCATGAATTATCTTTTTATTATTTTCATTTACTTTCAATTATAGTCTCTATATTCCAAGATGGTTTGGACAAAATTATTCCCATTTCACAAGGGTTTTCATTGTCCAAATTGTGGTTATTTAAGACAAGTTAAAAGTTATGAACCATGTTTCATTTTTATCATTACCTACTAATTTACAGTACTATGAATTTTCTATATGTTTTCTCCTTATAATTTACGATATAAAATATGAAATATCAAGTTTTTTACTTAAAATTTATTTTTAATCAAGTGTTAACCTATAAATAAGAGTTTTTGGTGACTAAGTTTTCGTTTTTTGGATTATAATTATTAAATGTAACATATTTCATATTTTTTGGATATATTTTAACTTTTATCTATATTGTATTATATTATCTGATTTTATACATTTTTAACACAAAAATAATTTTCAAAATATTTCATTCCTCATGAAGTATCTTTCACATAATGGATATTAGTGACTCAAATCTCATTTCCATGAGTTATAATGCTTCATCTTGACTTTTTTCTTTTACATGATTGTTTTCTAATTCCCTATTTAGTATATCGTATTGTCTATGTATATAATTTTTATATTATATGGATTAATTTTGAAATTATGTGCTAAGATGAAATGTGATTCTAAGGCTCGGTGCTCCTAGAATAAATGATTGAAATATATTAAATATATTAAAGAACATGTGCTCACAGTTTTCCTAAAAAAGTTAAATAACATATATAAGGTGACCCATATCATACATAAGAGACCGCTATTGATTTGAGAATGATGGGTTTACCTAATGTGACAAATAATCTTTGTCAGCATATGGATTTTGTGAAAAATAATTCGTGGGAATAAAATTAATAAGACAATTTTAATGAATTATTTTTTTATTCATTGACACATAAAAATTATTATGTTTCCTTTTAAACACAACTATGGATGATTTTCAGGGTTATCCTCATAGCATTAAATTTTAATAGATTCTTTGGGGAGAGAGGATAAATATTTATTGATAAATTAGTCATATCGAGGTTCCACAATCGTTGAGTAGTGGAATCAAAGGATCCCACAAATGAAATGGAACCTTATTCATTATTCATTATTGATCGATCTAAAATCGAGGAATAGAATTTTTTATTTTTATTTCTTCCAATTTTATGATTCCTATAAAAAATTTAAATCCATAAACTGCTGAATTGATTTTTGGATCATCCATGTTTCAAGTAAAGGGCATTTTCATCCACAAATTGGGGACATTTCTTGTGATTAATTGATTATCTCTTTGTCTATCATTCTAAGGCCACCAAATCGAGGATAGAATGAACATTGGTCAAAGTTCATTGATTATGTTTGTATTTTTTATTTTATTACCCAATTATTCATTCATCATATACAATTCCCTTCTTCCCAGGGTTTGATGATAACCTAGGAATCGAATATTGCACACACAATTCGTAGAACAATGATTCGATGTCATAGATTCGGGCTTCTCACGACATGAATATTTCACAAAAAAAGGAATAAATGTTGATCATATTCTTTTGGATACAAGTTTTTTTCTGTTCTTTGGTGTGTGGTGATATATGTTGCGTGTAGATGATTTCTAAATGGTTTGGGTGGATATAATCAAAAGATTGATGGTGGAAAGGTTCAGCCAGAGTAGATTGGTGATTCTCAGAAATATTGAGGTCGAAATGTGAAGTGATGATGGTGTGAGCATATACAAGTGGGAGATCTTGGTTTTTGAAAATCCAAATCAATTTTGCATTTATTGTGATGCTATAAACCTTGTGGGGCCCTGTCAGTGGTGGATAGGGTTTTATAATGAAGAAAAGAATCACACAACATGTAACCCATGTCATACAACTTGATGTCCCTTTTTAGATGGCTCAGAATGTACCTTGTAGGGTACATGGACATAGCTCGGAGTACATATGGACATGCACACCATGTACTGTGACATATACATCGTTGGGATATATGTACATGAGCATAGCTTTTTAATGGGACACAAGAAGAAGTACACAGGCATGGGAATGCTGTGTACTTCCACTCAAAAACTAGAATGGGTTTTTACATGGGCAGGACCTAATGCCAAGGGGACATGCTATGTACTCCTTGTACAACTATTTACTCCTTCAGAGAAGGTTTTCATCACTTGTTCTCTATATATTGTACCTGGTTCAATAGGATACGTTCCCTATATCCTTTTGCTAGGGGTAAGTAGAGAATACTATCCTAGAAATAGGTTATTAATTTATTTCGTAATAATTCTATGATAGAATTGATATCATCATTCCATAATACCTGATGTGAGATCCTCTATTATCTTCTTTCACTAGGTGTAGTTATTGTTATTTTCATGACCAACACTACATGGGTTCTAACACTCTACTTAGCATGTTATTATAGACTGAGTTGTCAGTATACTCCGTAGAAATCAGTGTGATTTTCATTTATTTATCGTATCTCTTGCGATTTATAGAATATAATTATAATGGTGTGACCCACATACAATCCCTCTTGGATATAAATCATAAGTTTTATTTTAATCATGGGTTGTATTCTCCTAGATGAGTTTTATATTGAAATTTTGAGATGGAATTCTAGGTTGGCATTAAAATTGTGACTTTACCTTGAGACTGTGTATCTTTATTGAGTATATCAGGATAAATTTGTTATATGTAATATATAAATATATCTATATAGATATTATTATTATTCATGTTGTTATATACATTGTAGTTTGGGGGTTTCCAAATATCTATTTTAATACTCACAACTTCATGGGATTTGTTTGCACGTTTCATGTATTTTTTAGATGATTTACCTTTTAACAAAGTTTTAATGTTACCAGGATTGGGCCACACTTAGAAATCCAGATAGATCAAGGTGTGTTCCTGCGGTTATCTTGATAGTAGTCCCCATCATAAATTTTAGGTAGGTCTTTTTTCAGGCTATTTGTGGTGGGATTTTATTTTTCCTTGTTTATATTACTTATTATCATATTCTGGTTGAGGGATATAGATTTATGCATCCATAGTTTATCTTTTTTTAAAAGAATTTAGCATTGTATGGGCATGGATATGTGTCCATATATACATGAACGTATGGATAATAACTCAAATGTTAGTGATATTCCTACTCAACACTAATTTCCATCCCCTATCCTATTAGAGGGGGTCATATAGAGGTGGAACATGGGCCCCTTTGGGGACGGTCGTGATAAAGTTATATTACTAAAGACAGTTCGACCTTAGCATCAAAGTCTGTGAGATTTGTTTGGGTCCATAGTGTTATGTGTTTCATGTCTGAATTTAGGCTAGGGAATCTAGTGCTGGTGCAACAACTGACATATCCATAAACGAGGACTCTGATCACCTTATTCTTGACTTGGTACATGAAGGCATTGGATGTAGGGAAAAAAATGTACAAGAATAAAATAGGAATGGTTTGTGGATTCCATGTAATTCTTGAGTCATCTATCCAGATATACTCATTGATTGCGGTACATCAATATTATTTCATGATTTCTTCATGACATATGTTAGCTAGGATTTAGCATTAGGATCACAAAGTTGATCCCCTAAATAATGAGGCATATATATAGGGACCAGTTCAAGAGATGTTACCTCTAGGTGGTGCACCATATATACCACTACTTTTAGAGCTTCATATGGTACCCATAGTGGCCGGAGATTAGGTGATAAGGTTGAGAACACATCACAAGTTCTATAAATAGTGATCCATTATGATCCATGGAAGGGCCAACCAACTGGAACCCAAGGACATACATGAGGTGGTGACATGAGTTTTCAATCATATCAGGACAAAAAAGATCAAATGATGGTTCTGGCATAGAGCCTCATCAATGGATTGATAGGACGATTCTAGAGTATAGTGACCCTGTCTTATGACGAGGAGACTCTATCTTAGTTATATTTTGATCACCTTTTCTAAGAGGGGTTATCTCCCACTATGATTAGGGTTGTGCACATCCGATAGCTTCTATATATTCATAAGGATAGAACATTAGTACTTGAATATTCATTTAGGCTTACCAACTATTCCATTTACTCGATGTATATGGTTCAAGATAAGCTCCACGGGGTTTGGAAATTCAAGTGAGGATTTTATAGAGATATTCAATTCTAATTTATAACACAATTCATTTCTACATACACAAGGTTGATATAGTAAGCATTGGTTGTTGAGAGTTTATTGGCGAAGAAGACATAGAAAATGAGCACCTATATGGGAACAAAAATGAATAGACATTGACTACAGGGAGTTGACATCAGTATTAGAAAACTAGATGTGTGAGGAATTATTGGAGGAGGTCCCATGAAATTGGTTATGTAGTTCAATGCTAATATTATTGTTCTAGTTAGCCTAGAGAGAAGATATGATAACAATGTGATAGAATGGAGCATCATGCATAGGATTTTTCATCCTCTCGTATGGCTAATAGGGAGACAATATATGGGCCTTTGAGGAAGAGGAATAGGGTTGGAGAAAATAGTTATATAGGGATAGAGAGATATTATAGGGGCTTAGATAGTTTTGGAGGTGTTATAAGGTTTGAATGTTTTCCACCACAACCCCTAATAGGTCCATTCCAAACTCAAGGAGCCACGGGGCATGGGTGAGGGCTACTATAGGTAGTTGAGGCTTATGACCCAATGGATCCGAGAATAATATAAAGTATTATATACATATTTTATGCCTTAGATTTAGTTTTAATTAACTCAAGTTCTAGTCATTCCTTCATTTTGGCATATCTAGTTTGAAGAAAATAGGGTTCAGTTGAGCCTTTGGCTCGACCCTTGTGCTTGGAGACTCCTACTAGAGTTGACATACTGATCTCACACTTATGTTAAGACAATGAAATAACTCTTTGAGGCAATATATTCAGTTGGGATATATTTTCAATAGTGATGAGACCATTTGATTTCATATCTTATGTATGGACTGTTTATCCACACTTCATGTCCAGATAGAAATTTTTAAGGGGAGGATGAAGTGTTTCCACAATGATGAGACTAGGTTTTTTTATGTGTGAAACAAAAACCCATGAATAATAGGATGGAATTATACATAGGATGGTTTTTAAGATTACTCATTACTTGTCTAGCATGTCCCTTGGTGTAGTGTATGTTATTTGTTTCCAGTTCCCTACTGTGGTGGCAGAGTATGAGGATGTATTTTTGGAGGATTTTATAGGCTTACCTCCCAACTGAGAGATAGTATTTTGCATTGATCTAAACATAAAGGCAACCTCTATTTCAAATCCAACATATCAGATAACTCCCAAAGATCATCAATATCTAATGGTGGAGTTGGATAACTTATTATGGAAAGGGAATTGTTATAACTTGTGCTTCACCCTTGGAACCCTCAATTTTCATTTCCAAATAGGTGGTTGAGATCATGAGGTTATGTGTTGATTATAAATTCTTGAATTATGTGACTATGGTGACAAATTATACACTATCTAAGATCTATGACCTCTTTGATTAGTTGAGAGAGGAACTATGGTTCTCGAAGGTTGACCTCAAAGCAAGATTTCCACAGTTTCATGTATGGGGAAAAGATGAACTGAAGACAACATTAGGATGTTGATATGGTCACTATTAGTACTTAGTGATTCCCTTTTCCATGAAGTAATCAAATTCTGTGTTCATGGTACTCATAAACTATATCTCACAACCTTTAATGGACTAGTTCTCAATATTCTTCCTAGAAAATATCTTTTTGTACTCATCATTTGAGGAGAATCACACAATACAGTTGATGATGGTTCTAGATATACTATAGAAGAACTATATTTATATGAATATCTAAAAGTATCAGTTCTAGTTACATGAGGTTCACTTTATGGGACATGTTATCAGATCATATGGTGTTGTAGTGGATCTGGTGAATGTCAAGGAAGTTTTAGCTTGGGAGACACCCAAGAGAATGACATAGGTGTGGAGCTTCCTTATGTTGGATGAATATTACAAGGGATTCATAACCTAATTTCCAAGATATCAGCATCCATGATCGTTTTAACCCAAAAAGGGATGATTTTCATGTGGATGGGGAGGTTCCAACATGATTTCTATGTGTTGAGGCAGAGATTGATGATTTCACCCAAATTGAGATTTCTAGAAGAGGGTGTCGAGTATGTAGTGATCAACCTTGCATTAGGATTTGGGCTTCGTTGAGTTCTTATATAGTTCATGGTGGTGATTTCCCATTGTTCATGTCAGTTGACACCACATGATCATAATTTTTCAACCAATGATCTTGAGTTAGTAGTAGTACTCACCTAACCAAATATGTAGCAACACTACCTAATGGGTGATCAATATATTGTTTATTTTGAACACAAGAGTCTCAAATATATCTTCTCATTTAATTATCTCAACTTGGGATAGAGGTGATGATAATATTTCCTCAATGATTATGACTTTTTGATTTTTTATACTTATAGGAAGAGGAACATGTTATAAGATTATCTTAGTGGGATATCTTGTTCATAGTTTCAGAATGAGGAATCAATGTAGTATTCATAATTGTAATTATCCTTTGTGGATAGATATTTAAAAACTTACCTCTACTAGATGATAGTAACCCCTCACATTTTCTGTGAATTATGGAGATATTTCTTGGGAATACAAAATGTAAGACCTATATACTTAGATATCCACTGAAGATTTTCCTAAATGATTTTTTGATGTTGAGGAGAATTTCGTTCTTTTTATAGGATGCACAATGGTACCAGTGAAATTATGAGAGGATGCGTTAAGATAATTTAATACATCTTCTTAGTTGGAACATCCAGGTGTGGAAAATATTTTATAGGACCCTAAACATCATTTTTTTGGTCATGTATGATTATGGGAGTTCTAGAGTTTGTATCTTGATGTATTACTAGTCAGCATGTGAAGGCTGAGCACTTGGTTCTAGTGGGTTTTGGTCAAACCCTTGATGTTTCCATGTGGAAGTGGGAAGGGATATCCATGGACTTAATGATAGTATAACAATATAAAACCAAGGGACATGATTCCATATAGGTAATCATAGACCAACTCCCCAAGTCATCCCACTTCCTAGATGTCCAAGAGAAGAGTTAAATAGGGTTCTTGGGATGCATCTACATGCAAGAGATAGTCCTAATCTATGGAATTCTTAGGATAATGATGTCTATCCATGATTCTAATTTCATATATCAGTTATAGAAGGTATTGTAGAAGGATATTGGGACTCAGTTATGCTTGATCACAACATTTCACCCCTAGAAAAAAAGGCCAGAATGAGCACAAAATTCATGTTTGGAAGGACATTCTACAAGACAGCCTGTTTCACTTTTTCAGTAGTTTGTAGGATCAACTACCTATGGTATAGTTTGTGTAACACAAGAGATATAATTCCCATTTGGTATTGAACCATTTGTGTCCATGTACTAGTTACCCTATAGGTCACCACTTTACTAGAATGACATAGGAGAGTTAGAAATTATGGTCCCAGAGTTGGTGGAAGCCACTACATAGAAGGTGAAGATCATACAAGAGAGGATAAGGACTGCACATAGCCATAAAAATTCTAATACATATAAACCATACACGAATTTGGATTTTTAGGAGGGATACCATGTGTTTCTATGGGTTTTTCTTCATTGTGAATTACATATATTTGGTAGGGGAAAAATATATCTTCAAGATTCACCAGCCCTTCCTATATATCGTGTATAGTGGGTGTAGTAGAATAATGCTTTGATATACTTCCATAGTTATATTGGGAACATGATGTCTTACACATGTCATAAATGAAGAGGTATATGAATGACCCATCACATGTTATTGAATGGTAAAAGATGAACATAAAGGATTGAACTACCATTACTGAATACCTAGTAGAGAGAAGGATCAAAAGGACACGATACATTGTGAGAAAATGATTCTTTTAATGTGTGTTTATCAGGAGAATAAGAATCTTTAGGATTCAACTTTGTAAGAGAGGCTCAAATTCATGATCAAGACTATCATATTTTTTATAGCCTATTTTGTTTTGGATTTTTGGAAATAATTTCATGATTTATAGGATGTATAGACACAAATTTTTTAACTATAATATTTTGAAATTTTATGGATTATTTTTGAGACTAACTGCTAATATGAAGATAAATTCTAAGGCCCAGTGTGTTAGAAATATAATTTCAAAATAAATTATATTAATTGAATAACACACATTCAAAATTTTCCAAAAAAAAGGAATAACATCTAGAAGGGAGCCTATATTAGAAATATTAGAGAACTACTTAGGCACGAAAGAATATATATCAGCACATGGAATTTTTGAAAAAGTCATTGCAGGTGTAAAATGAATAAAACAATTCACATAAATTATTTTATTTATTCATTGATTCAATAACCTAATTTTTTTAAACATGATTATAGAAGATTTTAATCGTTTTCCACATAACCCTGTAATTCATAGAGATTAGATGGAGTGTGTATAGGATGATCCATTGAAAAAAGACATCTTGATCAAGGATCCAGGAGTGTTTTTAAATGTAATCAAAAGATATAGACAATGAAAATAATCATGCTTCATTCTTGATCAATAATTGATCCAAAATCAAGGTATTTAATTTTTCTTTTTGGATTTATTCTAATTTTTTGATTCTTATGAAAAACACAAATCAATAAAATAACAAATTGATTATTAGATTGAACGTGTTATGGGTAAGAGATAGTTTCATATGGGAATTGAGGAAATTTATTTTAATTACTTGTTTACATTTTTTTCATCATTCTAATGGAAAATAATCAAATCCATCAGAAAAATTTTCTGTGGTTGATTACTCATATTTTCATTTTTTTCTTCCCTATTTCATTGTTCAATGAATATAATTTCAATGGCCCATGGTTTGGTGAATACTAAGAAATGAAATTTTGTGTGCCTGTTTCCTGGTGCAGTGATCTAATATTATAGATGTGGGATCAACACGACATAATGATTTTGAGACGATGGAAGCAAAAGTGGATACGATAGGTTTAGATACCTGATTTATGTGTTCTTTAGTGTGTGAAAAAGGATGACAAGTGTACATTATTTATGAATGTTTTGGGTTTCTGTAATCTAGCGATTGATGGAGTAAATTTCTGAAGAATGTAAATCCATATATCTCGGTGATAGTGAGACCAAAATATGAGGTGTAGGTGGGACTGGAATATGTGGGAGGAAGAACAAGGTTTCTTGAAAATAATGATAAAAACATCTTTTAATTTAGTTCTACATGACATGATGGTCCTTCTCATTAGATCCTAGGTTTTTGTGATGACGTGAATGATCACATTGTGTGTGACCCCCATCACATGGTATGTGGGCCTTTTTTTAGTTTTCTCGTTGTGTACCATAGAGGATAAAAATACACTACTAGGAGTACACAGGTGTGGGGACACCATGTAATCTGATACAAACATGGATATGCCAGATGTAGATGAGTAGAACCATGTACTGGGAAATGCACAGAAGTACATGGGAATGGGAATACTGTGTACATTCACATAGAAATGGGAAATGGGTCTTTTTTAGGACTAAGTTCCAAGGGGAACACTGTGTACTCCTATTAAATGACATGTACTATTTTATAGTATTCATGGATTCCTTTTACTCTATATCTTGGGACTATTTGACAATGTTAAAATCCCTATAATATTCCTTATCTGTTATTATAGAATCTCATATAATACATTGGATGATTATCTCTTATGTAGGACTTCTTGGATATATTTTTTAGAATCCTTCTATGGGGCCCAGAGTGGGATTCTCTATCATCTTATTTCTCTAGGTGGAGTTATTGATTTCTGCATGACCAATACTATGTGGGAGATGATACACTACAATGTAGGTTATTAATTATTAATTTGTTATTATAAGCAATGGACTAAGTTGTGACCATCATTTTTTTGTCATATATCTTCAAGATTCCACTATATACTTATAATGGTGAGACCTTATCATCAGTAACTATGAGGATCACATCATTAGTTATATTTTACTCAAAGATTATGTTTTCCTAGATGAGTTTTATATGGATTTTTGGATCTAGGATCATAGGTTGGAATTATGATTGTGAGACTACAGTGATAATGTGTAACTTTGTCTCTTAAATATAAATATTACTATAATATGTGTTGTATAAATAAACCTATGTAGAGATGACTATTATTCTTGTTGTTATTTTCTTTGTGTTTTATATGTTTTTAACTGAGTATTATTATACTCCACCATGCTTGGGATTTTCCCACACATGTCATGTCTTGTGTAGATGATCGACCTTTTTATAGAGTCTTAGAGAGAAGAGGACTAGGAAGCAATTAGTGAACTCGATATACAGTGGAATGTTTCTGAGGTTATCATGATAGTATTTCGCAACATTACTGTCAAATTGTACCTATTTTCAGACTCTTTGTGTTGGTCTTGTATTTTGCAATGTTTAATTCCATTTCTTGTTGTCATGATCTGGTTGAGGGATTTAGATTTATGAATAAATAGTTTATTTTTTTACATTTCATCATTTTATGGTCTTGAATATATGTGTATTTGTACTGGTATATTAGGCTAAAGACACCCATGTTATTAATGTTCCTAGGTGGTTCTAGTCTTCAGACCCTGGTCTATTAATGTTTGGATTTTTTATTCATAGAAAATGCCCCCTTTATGATGGGCCATGTCACCCTAAATATTTATTATATGTATGCTTATAAACCAATTTTATAAAACAAATTAACCCCAATTATTATTTTTTACTCTTCATACAATGTGAGTTTATCCAATAGTAATTTTATGTTAATAAAAACATGGTTTCCATTCACTTTTTCATGTTTTTTTTATTTTCCTCATTTATTCAAGGAAAATTTATATCTTTTTTGATATCTATTATTAGAGACTATTTTTAAAAGTAAATATTTTCAAAATCATTCACATCATCATTTCTAAAGATACCAATGAAATTGATATGTAAATTTTTATTTTAAATCAATGTTATACATGTTTTCTAATGTCTATATTATGTTATTACTTCCACTTTCCTTTTTATATTTATAAATGATATACACTAATAGGGTTTAGGTTTCTTAATTTATCCTATAGTAAATATATTTATCATTTGTGGGATTGAACTCATATCATAAAATAATTTGTTTCGTGATCTATTATTTTGAGAAAATGTTCAATGTATTATTTTATGAGATGGTTTTTCTATTATATTAAGACCTTTATATGATTAAATTATTTAATTGGTGTTATATTATTTTATAACCATCTAATTTATTTATCTTTATGGATTATGATCATGTTATTATAGTATTTACTGATCCATGTAATCATTTCTATATATGGTGTGATCATCTCATTTTACATAATCTAGATTGAATGGTTTTCTCCTTAAAAGAATGTTATTCTATTCGACTGGGAAAAATAATTGGCATTCTGTATGTTGTTATTCCAATATGAATGATTATTTTGAAATTTTAAATATATTATTTGACCATCCGCATTCTTTCTATCGATGGTTTTAGTTTATGTTATCCATTTAAATGACTCAAGGAAATGTTTTGGTATGATATATATTATTATTTCAATATGTATGTTTATTATAATGTTAACTAAATATTGTTAGACCACCCAAAAGCATTCTCATGATTGGTTATGTTCAATAAATATAGTATTTAACATGGGTAAATGTATTGAAATTATTGATAATTACTATATACTAACATAGGTTAATAAAATTTTAATATTAAATGTTATTCATTATACAAAAATTAATATTTTATTTAGTAAGAGTTTCGTTAGATAATTGTATAATATGTCTTATTGACTTGTACAGTTAATGCATTGGGCATAAAAAGTTGATAGGTTGGACTTGGAAATATATATTATCTAAATGCATATACAGATCTCAAGAGAATTTTTTTTTGGGTTTTAGTGCATACCTCTCCCCATAACTAGATAATGTCTTAGAAAAAGGCCTTAGTAACATGTTTTTATATCCAAAATTATGAGTTCAATTAGTATCAGATCTATTTTATTAATATCTAGGATTTAATTTATTTAAATTTATATAAAAGTCTCCCAATTTTTTTTTATTATGGAATCATTTTTTTATTCCTATCATAATATTTATTCCATGTTTGTGGCATGATTTCCCCAATTGTGTGTTTTCTTTTACTGAGTGTCTAATTTCACTCCATCTTAAATTTAAATTTTCTTAGGTTATGAAGAAAATTATAAAACAAGATATGACTTACTAGATAACATACTTTGAAATTTATGGTAGATGTTGAATACCCATTGCTGATGAAGTAGTTTCGTTTATAATAGGAATAATGTCTGCTTGATACAAACAACATGGTTTTTATGAGTTCATGATTTTCCCTAATTATAAAAATCCTTAAACTTACAAATATCCTCAATAAGTGATAAATTAAAAAATAATTTCTATTTTTATGTTATGGAAGGTTATATCCAAAATTTTATAGCCGGTAACAAAGTGAGCATGTGAAGTATCGGTTTATGGAACTATATTTGAGAGTTTGGGGTTTGGTCACCACAATTAATATTAAGGGAATGATTTAGATAAATTTTTAGATTAGGATGTATGTTGTTGATTATATATAGAGTGATAATTTATGTTTGATCATAATATACAACCCTTTGGGATTGTATATGATTAATTTCATGGAAATAATTCATGTTTATTAGGGATTGGGAGCGTATAAAATTAGAGAAAATACCAAGAATATGAATATGTATTTGATAACATTTAAAAGTAATGGTAATGTATCGAGGATTTAGTTTTACTATAAATTACATCCCTTTCTAGATATGAGAAGGTGAATATCGTTTTGAAATAGATACCTCTATGGGTAATCTCCTAGAAAAAAAGGATGATTGAGTATTGAATCGATCTTCACTCTGACACATGCTGAATATACCTAAGGCTATAAAATAATATATAAAATCTTATAGGATGTTATTTTGAAGTAAAATTCCTTTTATGAACCATTATAAATGATTTAATTCCAAATTAATTTAATGTATTTTTCAGATAAGTACAAAGGACCCCAACTTAATGAAAAGTATATTTAAATAGAATTATAAAAGAATTAAATGAAGATATCTCTAGAGAATACAATTTATAATTGAATATTAATATTCATAGAATCATTTAATCTGAATTTATCAATAACCATTTTGGGTTTTAATATTTTCTATAAATATGATCTCAAAAGTGACGCTGATAATGTTATGTACCTAGAAAACCTATGGCTTATAATCAAATAATAGAGTATGTGTAAATGTTTATGAATCAAATTATATTCCAATTATGATAGAAAATGTGAGTTTTATAGTCATACCTAAGGTAGTGATATTTATATTTTAATATAAATTAAATCTTCAAACTCTTTTTTATTCTAACCTGTGGGTTATATTTATCGATGACATTTTTGTACAAAATAAAATTTATAGAGGATTATGTGAAACACTCGTGGATTGATCTTCCCTAGTTTTTAATATATGGTTTAAAGTCATATATTAAATGTTTTCATTATGATTGAAAAATGATTTTATGAAAATGTATATTTTTGAGATAAATATTTTAGAATGGTCATTTTAGATATGAATAACACATTAGTTTATGAAATTCTTATTGCTGAGATAATACATGGTGGATTGGTTTTAAAGAAGTAAATATGATAGTATTTTTATCAATGGGATTAATATTAGATTCATCATTTTTTAACTTCATTTAATATTTTGGATTTGTATATATATTGATTACTCTGTCGCATTATTAACTAGTTTTTAGTAACATTCAAGGGGTAAAAATTTAGTAATTTTTGTGTGTGGAAAATATAACATCACTATTGGTTATTGAATTAGATATTAAAATGGTTTTGGAAATGGTATGTTATGGAGAATATATTACTAGGTTGTATAAATAATTGGGTATATGATTTTTTGAATTCAGAATGTTTTTATAATAATGATAAAGAACATTATATATTACAAGAGAGAATTTTTGATGGCTTGTTAGTGATTATACTGCAAAAGATGAATATCTAAAGAATAAAGTCACTTACTTTCTCCCAAAAGTATTAATTAAAAGTTTGAGGATGAAAATAAATTTTTGGGGGAATAAAATATAACACCCTAATACCTTAATAAATTATTAAAAATAAATAAGTCATAGAGATTGATAGCTTTCTCTACACACACCACCTAACATAAGTAAAAACGTGATATATTTAGGTCAAATGTAAAAATTATGTATGACCAATAAAACATAGTCATAAAATTAGTGTTATTGAATTAGATTATCCTATTTTTCAAATATCTATAGAATGAAAATAATATCTTCTGTTAATATAAAAAAAATCAATTAATATAGCTAAATCTACAAAGAAAATCGTTTATGATTCAATTTTTTTTATAAACTTGATATTTTATTTCATAAAACTTTGTATATTATGATTGTATAGTAATAAAATATATTGATAATTTCAATAATATGTCACCAATAAATTAATTATAAATTCATAGAAAATATTAATAAAGTATAATTAACATTTTAAAAAGTTATTTTCCAATATTTAATTTTTTCAACTATATTTTTGGATTTTATTTAAATATTTATTTATATAATTTTAGACAATTAATTTTAAAAAATCAACATCATTATTTTATTAAGAATATTATTGTAATAATATTATTAGATTTTTGTATTTTTTAAAAAGAACAGATTCATTTGTAAAGTTAAAAATACCGATTTTTAGTATAACATGTCTTTTATGAAATTATTAGCTTATATATATCAATTTTAAATATAAGAAACCATTATAAAATTTCATATTTTCATTTTATTTGATAATTTATAATTTTCTTAATTTTTTTAGTTTACAATCTAAAATTTTATTTTTTTGAGCATAAGTTCTATTTTTTGAATTTGTTTTAATAAATTACAAATATTTAATTTAAAAATAATTTTTATTAATTTTATAACATGAATAAAATGAAATATATTTATAATTTATATTAAATTTATTACATTTATCTATTATGTACTAATTTATTTTTGGGAAAGAAATTTATTTAGGCAAAAAATATATTCTACGGTGAATGTTTAAATGGTAAAAGTGATAATTGAAGTGGTAAATGGAATTTATAATGATAAAATAATATATATAATTTAGTTTATTATGTATGGATTTACCTTATGTCTTCCCCACTCAATTATATAATTACTTTTTTTCACTTATCTTATTTACAAGGAATCCCTTTATATTAATTATGAATATTTACAAAAATGAAAATATCTTCACTTTTAAAGGGGCCTCCCACCATCCCATTATTGAACCCATAAAAATTAGTCAACCACTTAAAAAATATTACTATTACTTCCCATTTAATAATATTTCACTATATTTAGCTTCTAGTTAAAATAGATTATCTTATTCTATCCATTTCTAAGGGATCTTCCTATGAAATCGCCAAGTTCTCAATATGAGTAATTATTTTACTATAACATGTTTATTTTAAATGTTTAATTTAAAATTATAATATTAAAATAATTATCTATTTAAATTAGTATTTGTTATATAATGAATGTTTTTTACTATATGTGAATTATCATTAATCACCTTTCATATTTCTTTTATGTTAAAAACTCATCATTCGTGCGTTGTGTGTACCACCACCACCCTGAATCAATGGGTCACATTTTAAATCACCACATTACATGATTGGTATAAAAGGGAAATTTATCAAATAATTATTATATTTATATTATAACATCCTCAAACCCATACTCCATGATCTATTTCTGAAAATATAAACATTACATTTCGGGCCTTAATACTGGTGAAGGTGACCCAATTTCCATCATCCAAAACATACAACATCAGAAATAAAATATTAGATCAGTTTCATTATCATGTAACATTTAGGTTTAAGGTTTTATAGAATCTATATTAACTCTTACATAATCAATACCCAAGAATTTAATTGATAATTTCTCTAACATAACCCATCTTGTCATTTTTTAAACAAGGTTTAAATCATTATCCATATGAAACACTTCTAGAAATAATTAATTTATCATCATTATTGACAACCTGGTGAGAGAGAAAACACAAGAAAGGCATGATCAAATTCTCAATAAAGGAAAAAATAATAATTAATAATTGAATGTCATTAGTTAGAATAAGATGAGTATAAGGTATGATGAAATAATAAATGTTGATGATCATAAAAAAAGAGAACACATACCCATCAGGACCTAGATAATAAATAATAAAAACATGGAATAAGGATTTAACCGATTCAATGGTCATTAGAATCAATAATTATGAGCCATGTGTTATCAATATTTATCAAATGAATCATTTAAAACCAATGGAAGGCATAACTAAATTATGTCGGTATCATGGGACATTATTATTATAGAACCCTTAAAATTAGAATAAAAATATGCATGAAATGTAGTATAATTATCTAGAGAACGTTATTATAACCCAATTATTTAGAGGGGTATTTTGGAACACCCATCATATTATTAATATCGGGCTCACTCGATTCTATTTTGTTGCACACATCATATAAGATATATCATGCTCACCTGATAATATATAGGTACACCCATCATATAACAATGACAAGAAACCTTAAATAATGTACATAGAGCTTTATTTTCATCTTAAAACTATCAAAAACACATTATTACTTTCATAAATTAATTAACTCATGGAAAATAAATGGGTTCTGTAACCATATTATCAAAACATGATTAACCCTTGAAAAAAAACAAGTTCTATAAGAATTTATTTGACATATGATTAACCCATTGAAAAGAAACTAGTTCTATATAAATCTATTTGAAACATTATTAACCCATGTAAATTAATTGGGTTCTATAAAAATAAACTATAACCACGATTAACTCATGGAAATGAAACATGTTCTATAATTATCTCCTTGAAACATGATTAACCCATGGAAAATATACGAGTCCTATAAAAATATCTTGGAAACTATAACAATCCCTTCAAAGAAAAATTAGGATGCTATCATTACAAAATATCCATATTATAGAATATCAAAGAATAATTGTTTTTGACACTGATGAATGGAAATACCATTAATAGTTCATTAAAATTATTTTTGAGGAAAATAAATTCATGATTTTTAAAATCACTTATAAAATATAAAAAATTCACAAAATATTGGGAAAATGATTTTAGTAGAAATAAATTGGAATAATATAAATTAACATTAATTTAAAATAATTTAAATTATGGTGGGAATTTTTTTAATCTCTTAAGGTTTTAAAATAACCATTTGATTCAAAATTCCTTGTAAAGGGGAGTTAAAAGATACCCATTTTGAAAACATTTAGAATTTTCCTTTCAAAAATTCTATATATAGTAAAATATAATGTAAAATTTATTTTGGAAAATAATATATTTTTATAAAATAACCCTTTTCAATAATTTTTAAAAATATGTATATGAATGAGAAAGATACTTTATCTAATTGAAAATATATGAGGAGTATCACTTATTGACGATATTTATGTTGTTTAATTAATCAATTTTATTGGAAATGGAAAAAAAATTTGATCCACAACCATAACTATAAGATAAAAATATATATTTTGTTTAAGAAAATAATACTATATTAGTTTCTATAAAGGAACTATGAATATAAACAATTGCAAAAGAAATGAGATTCTATCATATATTCATTAGCACTTTGATTAATTTTCAATTATAATCCCCCAAAAATAATAACAACAAATGATACTTTCAATATGAATAATATAAGTATATTTTTATGTAAAAAAGAAATAATGTTAGTATTTATAAATCATAAAAGTAGATAGGTCTATATTATAAAAATATGTCCCAAAGAAAGGAATTTGGGATGAGCAACACTTGCAATGATCATATCATTGAATTGAGATTTAATAACATGAGATATTATGTGCACCAAATTTAAATTCAAGAAAATAATATAAATAAAGAATAAAACAATTTAGAGATCAATTTACACAAAACCATATCATAATATAGTCTGTCAAGAAGTATTATAACCTTATAAAAAAATTGTGCAAAGAAACATTTTACCACTTGGTTACTTTCAAGTCAAATACCCTTGAAAGAAATAATTGAAATTGAATTATAAAATACCATGGCGTATGATTGTTTCATGATATTACATGTATTAGGCGATCTATATATGCCATATAATAAAAATAAGTGGTGAATATGGCATATATCTCATAAAAGAAAAAGAGAGACGAGAAAACACTTACCTTGAGTTTATACTTTCCTTGACTGTCCGTTAACATTTATATAATAATATTATATAAAGTATTAAAATTTTCAAGAACCATTTATAGGTTAAACAAATTATTCAAAAATAATTTATTTTATTTCTTTTTAGATAAATTTTTAAGTATTTAATCAGTTAAGTCCATGGTGGGAGTTCTGAGGGCGTTCGATTCAATGTTTCAAAATGGATTTGGTGTGTTGAACGGGGTCAAAGATTTCATTATTTATATATATCCAAAATCTTAATCATTACATATTTATCACATTTTTACATCAATTATACTTTTTAAAATAGTAATGAATGGTGGTTATGAAAAATTAACAATGTTACAATCAAGGAGATGGTAGGTCATACACCAAAATTATCAACATTTCCAATTTTCTACCAACATAATGGAAAAAATTTATGTAATATTTTATCATTTATGTAATGGCACAATCCTCTCTGGTCCATTTCTTTGTTGGAATCTATTTTCTAAGGTGTTCTGGGAGGTCAAACTGTCATATCCTTAACAATTTTCTTAATATCCAGTTCTGTGAATAGTATCTCTTATTTTGTGAATTGTGTTGTTAGTTAGTCATCTATGAGTGAGTCATATGTCAATGAGTCATTTGTTATGGAATCAACTATTGGTGTGTCATCTATTGGTGAGTCATTTGTGAACAGTGTTTCTAGCTTCCAACAGTTTTTCCTCTTTGATACTTTATTTGACATAAAATGAATTCAAAGCCTTATTTTAAGGTATTTAAATCCTTATCAAAGCCCATAACTCGTAAAGTAATTTTCCTAAGGATCAGGATGCCTTTACATGGTCAAACCACGTTTTTTAATGCGATCCTATTTTAATGGAAAATCAAGCATATCTTAAATTGTTGCTCTGTTAAATATTTTAAAGGGACTAAATAATGTCCTCCGTTATTCTACCTTCTTGTTCCCTAGTCCAAGACACTATAACATTTCCTTCTTCTAATAGTATTGGTGTGATTGAACCATAATCCTTGGATCATTTCCCCTTGATGTTTATTCCTACTGCATGCACACCCTCTATTTTGGTGCAAGTAAGAAGTGTTGATCCGTCATCGATAGAAGGTATGATTTACCTCAGTTAGTGTGTTTTATTTGATCCTTCTTCAACTATTTCTCATTTCCATGCTATGGAATGTGATCTACATTCTTATAATAGAGTATACTTGGGTCACAGTAGGTGTGATTATTCTGTAATGTCTCCAGGTGGATGTTGTTGTCATAGGGAGGGGGGGATCGTAATTCGTTGTGTGGATCTTTCTCATATAAAGAACATCAATAACCTTTTTAGGTAAGGGATTCATGGATTATCTATTCTTTTAAATGAAATTGTTGATTTATCATGTTTTATCCAACCAGATCACAATCAAATTGATATAATAAATATTTAAACCGGATAAAAAAAATAGTATCGATCATATGTTATTGTATCTTCTTTTTTCCAAATAGTGTGATATCTATTCTTTCCTTATTTAACATGTTGTTCTTGAAGGAAATTGGAAATTAAAGTAAACTCGAATTAATTAAAATTAGTATTTGAAGATAAAAAAGGCATGCAAATGAATCTAGTTATTGTTGTTTGAATTATATGTCAATCAAATTGGTGTTGTAAGCATTTTTAATTATTTGTTATATCTATGACAACCTTCTATTTAGGTTCCCCATAGTTAAAAGATACCATTGATTTACTAGTTAATTAAAGATGAATTAAAGAACTAGTTGTTAGAGAAAATATAATTCCTCATAGGGTTTGGATTTACCCTCTTTATTATAAAGGTCAAGAGCCTTATGATTTGAGTTATGAGAGATCATTGAATTTAATGGAACAATTCATTCTTTATGGTCCAAGAGCCCAGTTGATATGATGCTTATTTCCAACTACTTGTGTTGTGATGTGAGACTAAATGGATGTTGTGATATTTGGGGGTAGGGAGGCCCATTGGTTGTGGTAGCAGTTGACACTTAGAGTGGTGAGATGCATCAGTTTATGCATTTGGGTGTCAAAGAGGACACTAGATATGAAGAAATAGGTTGGATATAAATGTTGGATACTTGCTGTATTTTGTTGGTTATTTATCTGCTTTACTTTCCCCACTACCCAAGGAACCTGGTCTTGCTTACCCACCTTCTAAAAGGGGGGAGGATTCTCGAGGTATGCTACGTGCTTTCTGTGTTTCAATTATTGAGGGAGGATGGGTCTACACTATTACTATAGGTGTAAAAGACACTGATGGGTATCTCAACTACTCACCATGTTGATCCCCTTGTGTTTAATAGCATAATTTATTTTTTCTATAATTCTTTAGAATATGGGATAGTAAGAATTTTGTTAATAAATGATTGAAAAAATGGTGTAAACCCATGGGGTATGATATTGTTGGGATGCAATGCTGAGGTAATATTTCAGAGTAGTTATGGACTTGGCCTAGTAATGCGTAGAGGGCATGAAACATTAGTGGGATTCAAATGAAATGTAATATGGAAATAATAATAAATAATTAATGTTTAATGAATTAATTAATTTAATTTCCAACTGATAAAATTGGACAATGTAATCTAATTTATTTATTTACGTGGTTGTGTTCTTATAAGATACCTAATCTTAGTAGTGGCAGCTGGGAGTCAAGAGACGTTAGCTGAAATTGTGTTTAAGACTAGGTTATTCAAATAGTGTGGTTGTGAGTTATATAGTATCATGTAACTCATGTGCCCTAATATGCTACTTGACCCTATCGGTTAGGGAAAATCACACCTTAGAGATTCTGGGCCCGGGGAGTTTGTTTTACCCAGCATTCTGGTGGGAGGATGGATGACTGACTACCCCCTTTGGCCCCACTCTCTTATCTTGGTAGTCACTTATGCAGGTAGGCACAGTGGTTAGTTTTCCCCATATATGAGTGTATAGGGATATAAGGGCCTGTGGTTATTCGCACAAATATATTCTGGATATAGTTCCCAATGGACTACTATATGTGTAACATGTATAGGTTCTGATGGCTTGAGGATCCTTACTCAGTGTATGGGTTATAATGGCTTGAGGTTTAATACCCAAAATATGATACACAGTATGGGAGATGTTGTTCTTTCAAAATCTATCTAGTTACTTCTATTACATGGACATGGTGGTTTTGTTTCATGAGGTGCATGTTGTGGTGCTACCCTAAGGTTTCTACGTGTAAGCATTTTCAGAGAGAGATGGCTTAGGACATGCAATGTTGGGGAAAAGTGGAAAACTATTGGGGAATTGGTAGCATGTTACACTAGATATTCTTTATTATATTATATAATCTTCTATGTGATATTTTGTGATAGTAGACATGGTGTGTCCAAGAACATAGTATACATGTTTAGGTGATGAGTTAGATTCAGTTTTTCACTGTGATTTAGCTTACATTCTTTAATTTTGAATGAGAGGCTCTGAGGATGATCCTATCGAGTATAGTGTCATACTCACCCTATATATATATATAACTATTTTCATGTAACTAGGAGTAGGTTGGAGATCAGGCTAGTTATTATGAGCATGGGGTTGTAGGAGCTGTTTGGGCTTTGTGGTCGCAACCATTTTTATTTCCTTTTTAACTTGTAGTTGTTCCTTCCAGTTTTAGTTGTTTTACATGGCATTATATATGTGTACTGATGATTTATTTTATATTGTAGTTTGAGAAGGAGTTGGCTGGTGTTTTCCTTATCTATCTCTACTACATGTGTTCTCCTTGAGGGTAATGCCTCCCATTTGTGTGTTTACTATACCCTCAGTGATTATCACCATCCCGGGGCCTACTAGAAGTGGGACTCGGGGTCTCTATCTCCCTTCTCACATTTCCACCCAGGAGGGGTACACCTTGTGGGGAAGGGGTCATGTCAAAGTGGTACCGGAGGTCTGTTTGAGAGATAGGATTGATTTTGGGGTTAGGAACATATGATTTTGCATGGGTTGGTAAGGAAACAATGCCAATCAAGTTTATCAAGTGATGTAAAAACTGGATACTAGATAATACAAAGGTGTTTAGGGCCCCCTGTGATCTGATGCATGGGCCTTTAATTTTATAGTGGCTACTAAACTAGGTGATACAGTTAGCAGGGTAGATACCTAGGAAAGGATCATACATCATTCTTCTATGTGCATGTGTTTGAATGGTTAGTCATTGGGATAGTTTACCCTAAAATGAAAAAATAAAATAATTAATTAAAGTTGAGTCTTACATTTTCATGGTTTAGGTGCTCTAGATGTTTGTTATTTTCTATGTATGTCTCCAGGTCGATGTCCACATCAGGTTTGAATAGAAGATGTACAACAGGATGCACCCCCAGATCGACGTAGGGTAGGGGTTGATGACAATGACACTTAGAGGAGGAAACTCCATGAGTTTCAATGCTAGAGTCTGTAGATGTATGAGGGATCCATTTCAGATGTATTCATGAAAGATAGGTTGGAGGAGGATGAGAAAACCTTTAGTTTCATCTATTCTGAGAAGGAGAACTGGGTGCCTTTAGTTGTGATAATGCTGCATTGGGGCAGCGAGGCAGTGGTGGTTCCTATTCCTTAGGGATCTCGAGGAGTCGACGATCTCATTGGAGGAGTTCCGAGACCTGTTCATAGTCGAATTTCTTTCTTCAACCACGATGGTGTCTAGTCGCCAAGAGCTTCTCACCCTTCGAAAGAGGAGATGTAGTGTGGTATTGTTTGGAATCTATTTCAGGAACCTTTTAAGATATGATTCTGACCCGTTTCCAGATGAGGAGGCCAGGGCGATGCATTTCAAGGATGTTTTGCATCCAATGATCCACTGCATGGTCACACCATATATGATGAATACATATCTCGAGGTACTTGTGAGGGATGTGGTCATCAAGAGGACATTATCTAGAACTAGATGATCACAAGAAGAGTTTCATTAGGATTGCTCATGAAGAAGAGTTTTGGTCCAGGGTTCTCTCTTTTTAGGGTAGAAGAGTTTCTGTTTGACCATGGGAAGGTTCCAGCCCTCAATAACTCGTTTCTCTAGGGACAGTGGATCATAGGCCTATTCTAAGTGATCACGTGCTTGTTTCCCTTGTGGAGGCCATGGTCATTAGTAGTGAGAGTGACCTACCTTTTAGAGCAGTCATCGTGCACCAGGTGTTCCACTCAAAGTTCCTCCATTGAGGCAATTCCATCCAAGGAAGAAATAGTTAGTTATACCAGCTTTTGATCAGTATAGAATTGATAGGTCGGGAAGAGGACAACCCGATGACTGCCCCCATCCTTGGAGATAAGTGTGAGGCCATGATGGTGGTCTTCATCAGGGTCATAAAAGTCGTGGAGGAGGTTTTGGTCAACTGAATGCTTTAGCTTTTCCAGTGTGATGAGAGGCAGAAGTTGTTTGAGATACCCTATTCTTTTTTTCTACATGGGTGTATGCCTTGATTTATTCAATAGAGACGAACTCTTTCATATCACCTTCCCTTGTCCATTCATTTTGACTTGATTTAGGGAGGATTCCAGTTCCCTTGGTGTTGACTGTGCCACTTGAAGGTCGAGTTGACTTGTTTGGTGTATGTATAGACTGAGAGCTAGTTCTAGGGAAGCACTTCTCTTGGGGATATTTATTAAGATTACGAATACATCCCTACCATGTCATCCTTGGAATGTATCAGTTGTATTTGGTGCATGCTATCATATATTGCTTCATAATGAAGGTGGTGCTCATCGATGATGATGGAGAGCTAGCAGTGTCTGTTGGAGAGATAGATCCTTGGATGGGTCATAGGGGGGTTTCGTCCTTTTCATACTTGATGACTGAGATGGTTCTGAGTTCTTTAGAGGTTCAGCAGTTGGTGTTTCCTATGGCCATAGAAGAGTACCCTGATATCTTTCTAGAAGAGGTTGTAGCACTATCTCCTATATGAGAGATCAAGTTTTGGATCATGATGCAACCAAGAGAATCACATATCTCTATGTATCAATATAGGATGGACACATCATAATTGCGGGAGCTGTGGATAAAGATTGATAGTTTGTTACATTACAGATTTGTTAGGACGAGTGTGTCACCATGGGGTGAATTGGTTTGTTTGTGAAGAATGCTGATGATAGTTTGTGGTTGTTTATTGATTATCATCACTTAAATAATTTGACAGTAAACAATTTCTATACACTTCCATGGATAAATGATTTATTTGATCATATGAAAGGTGAAATTTGGTTATCGAAGATTGATTTGTAGTCAGGATATAATCAGATGTGTGTGAAGGATGAGGATATCCCGAATACTTCTTTCTGTTTTCTTCATATGCATTACAAGTTCATTGAAATGTCGTTTGGTGTGATGAAATCTCCAACTATTATCATGGGGTTGATGAATGATATGTTCCATGAGTTCCTGGATAAGTTCATGGTGGTTTTCATTGACTACATCCTTGTGTACTCCCCATATGAGGAGGAACATGTAGAGCATCTACACTCCCTTTTATGAGTTCAACATAAAAAAAAACTATTTGGGATGCTGTGGAAGAGTGAGTTTTGGGATCGAGAAGTTTGTTTCTTAGGGCATTTTGTATCACACAATAGAGGAGTTGTGGATCCATTAAAGATAGAAGAAGTTGTGTCTGGGGTATCCCCAATGACAGTGGTAGAGGTTTGACGTTTCCTTGGTCTTGTGGGCTACTATAGAAGGTTAGTTGCCGATTTTTATCGGGTTGCGACTCAACTGACAACATCGACCAGGAAGTATCAGGTGTTTGTGTGGATTGATCATTGTCAAGCCTCTTTTGAGTATCTAAAAGAGAATTTGGTAAGTGATCTGGTTCTTTTTCTGTAAGATGAGGGAGTATAGTTTGATGTTTTGTATGGATGATTCGCATCCGCGGTTAGGTTGTGTTCTGATGTAGAATAGATCAGTCATTTCTTACGGGTCTTGGAAGATGCATCCCGATGAACGTAACTATTCTCCTCATGATCTTGAGTTGGTGGCTGTGGTGTTTTCTCTAAAGTTGTGGGGTCATTACCTCACTATAGAGTGCTTTGTGGTTTTCACTAATCATAAGAGCCTTAGGTATGTTTTCTCCCACTGTGACGTGAACTATCAAAATCATCCATTGGTGGAGTTCTTATAGGAATACAACATCAAAATCTCGTATACACCTTGAAGCTGGAATGTTGTAGTTTATGCGCTGAGCCTGAAGTTTCATAGCGATATAGTGCATGATTATGATGATTTCTGTAGAGTAATGGAAAACATCTCATCATTTCATATGGACATGGGAGATGTTGGTGGAATAGGTTATCTTTTTTAGATGACGATGTAGTCATCTCTAGTTCTGTAGATGGAAGAGTCCTAGTTGGGGGATCTAGAGGTGGAGGTATGGAGAGAAAAATATTTTTTTGACGAGGGCCCTGATGGTTGGTCTGAGGAAGAAAAACGCTGAGTGTCATATCAGGGAATGCATTTCATTCCTTCGGTGATGCATGAGACAGTTCCTAGAGAGTTACATAGTTCAACTTTAGCGGTACATCCTAGCATTACAAATATCTACTGATCCTTGAAGATTTAGTTTTGGTGGAATGGGATAATGTGTGAAGTTGCAGAGTCTGTGTCTCAATGTTTGGTCTACCAAAAAGTAAAGGTTGATCACTGTGTTCCCAATGGGTCACTCCGGTTGTTATATATTTCTCATTTTACGTGAGAGTACATATCAATGGAGTTTCTTACTAGTTTACTTCGATCTTAGAGAGTCCATGATGCTATTTGGGTGGTAATGTATCGTTTAACAAAATCATCCCACTTCATGGTGATCAAGAAGTCGATCACATTGTAGGGTTTCTCATGGCAATATCAAGAAGTGGCGGTGAGACTCCACAGAGTCCCGAGGATGAAAATTTCTGATCGAGATCCTCGTTTTACCTCTAGGGTGTGGAGAGGTCTCTATCATGCATTCATTTCTTAGCTATTCTTTAGTACTGATTTTCATTAATTGATAAACAATCAGAAAGATCTGACCATACAAACTCTTGAATAAATGTTGTTCTCTTATGTCTTGGACTTTGGAGGTTCATGGATGGGGCACTTAACCTTTGTGGAGTTCACTTGCTACAATAGTTTTCACTACACCATAGATATGGTGCCATTTGAAGCCATGTATGAATGACCTTTTTGTTCTCCATTATGCTGGACTAGGGTCAGAGAGTTCGAAATTATAGGATATGAACTAGTGTAGAATACAACATATAATGTTTAGGTGATTCACTAGAGGATAAAGGTTGCTCAAGATTGTCATAAATCATATGTTGACTGAAGGAGGTGACCTTTAGAGAATGATATTGGGGATCAAAATTTTTTGAAGGTGACTCCCCATCATGGGAAAAAAATTTGTTCATGGGAGTAAGCTTTATCCCCTATTTATTGGACCTTTCGAGGTGTTGGCTCGTGTTTGTGACATGTAATATTGGGTAACACTTCACCCATAGATGAGTAGGACACATGATATTTTTGATGTGACATAGATCCATAATTATCTTCATGAAGACTCTCACATCATCGATTTGGGTGAGATCAGCATTGAAGATGATGCGACTTTCAAGGAGTAGCCTCTAAGGATCTAGGACCACAAGGATAAGGTGTTTTTTAGGCATGTTATCCCATTGGTTTTTCTCTTTTTGTGACACGATGATGTAGAGAAGAGTACATGGGAACGTGAGTCACAGATACATGCTCAGTACCCCAAGCTGTTTTATATTTGGCTCTTTTCTTTTAATGATATTTGTTTGTTGTTGTAAACCATTCGTGTTTATGAGATGGATTTTTTTAATCTTTTGTTTCGTTCTCTATTTTTATAGGTATCTCGATGGGTGGTTGTTTGGACCCATTTTCTGTTTCTTGTTAGGTTTGATTTGAATTATTGAGGATGATAATGTTTGAGAGGAATGAAATGTAATGGCCTGGACCTCTCCGATCCATTACCTTTCTAAAGTATGGCGTCTGAGGTGTTTTGGGATGTCATGGGGACTTATCCCCAACAATTTTCCCAATTTTTAGTTCTGTGAACAGTGTTTCCAGTTCCGTGAACAATGTTTCTATTATTGTGAACAATGTTGTCAGAGAGTCATTTGTTAGTGAGTCATCTGTTGATGAGTCATCTTTTGGAAAGTCATCTATCAGGGATTCATCTATTGGTAAGTCATCTTATGGTGATTCATCTTGTGGTAAGTCATCTGTCAGAGAGTCATTGGTCGATGAGTCATTTGTGAACAATGTTTCTAGATTCCTACATTTCGCCTATTTGACACTTTTTTGATGTAAAATGCATTAAAATCCTTATTTTATGGAATTTGAGGCCGATATAAAGCCCATAAATCCTAAATTAATTTTCTTAAGTCTTAGGATGCCTTTACTTAGTCAAACCACGTGCTTTAATACAATCCGGTTTTAAGGGAAAATCCAACGTATCTTAAACCGCTGCTCTATGAAATGTTTTAAAGGGATGAGATATCTCCCTCCTTTGTTCAACCTTCTTGTTCCCTGGTGTGAGATTCTGGAACCTTTCCTTCTTCCCATAGGAGTGGTGTGATCAAAACTTAATCCTTGGATCATTTCCCGGTGATGTTTCTTTCTACTACATGCAGACCCCTATTTTGGTACGAGCAACAAGTCTTGACCAGTCATCAGTAGAAGGTATGATCTACCTCTATTCTTGTGTTTTATTGGATCCTTCTAATCCTGTTTCTACTTTCAATGTCATGGAATGTTATCTTCATTCTTCTAATGGAGTTTTCTTGGGTGTCGGTCGGTGCGGTCATGTCGCGACATCCTCGAGTGGATGCAGTTGTCACAGGGGGAGGTGATTGTAATCTACTGTGTATATCATTCTTGTATAAAGAATTTCATAAACCTTCTAAGGTAGGGGTTTTGTGCCTTCTATATTCTTTTATGTTCAACTATAGAGTTAGCATGTTTTATCTCACTAGATAAAAACAGAATTGACAAAATAAATATTTGAATTGGAAAAATAAATTGGTATCGATCATATATTATTTCTTCTTGTTTTTATAGATAGTGTGATATTTATTCTTTCCTTGTTTATCATTATCTTCTTGACATAATTTACTAAAGAATGTAAACTTGGATTAATTAAAATTAGTTGTCGAAGACAAAAGAGACATTTAAACGAATCTGATTGTTCTTTTTTTTTTTGTAATTTGAGGTCAATCAAATTTTTCAGTAAGCATGTTTAATTATATATGATATATATGATAGCCTTCTATTTAGGTTTCCCATAGTTGGAAACTACTATTAATGAATCATTTAATTAAATATGTATTTAAGAACTATTTTTTTTATTAAAGATAATTCCTCATAGGGTTCTAAGTTACCATTTTGCTGGTAAAGGCCAAGAGCCTTATGATTGGAGCTACGAGAGCTTATTTTTTGTGAAGGAAGAATTCCTTGTTTAAGGGATAAGATCCTAGTTTATATGATGCTTGTTTCCTACCGCTTGTGTTGTGATGTGATCCTGGATGGTAGTTGTGATATGTGGGGGTAGAGAGGCGCATTGGTTATGGTAGAAATTGATGCCTAGAGTGGTGAGATGCATCAGTTTATGTATGTGGGTGTCGAGGAGGACACCAAAGATGATGAAGCAGGTTTGATATGAATGTTGGATGCTTACTAGATCTGGTTTTTTGTTTATCTTCTTTACTTTCCCCATTACTCAAGGTATATAGTCTTTCTTTCCTCCTTCCAAAATGGGTGAAGACACACATGGTATGCCACATGCTTTATGTGTTTAGAATATTGAGGTAGGATGGTTATATACTCTTGATATTGGTAGAAATTACATTAAAGGTATCTCAAATACTCACTATATTGATCCCCCTTTTATTTAGTAGTTTAGACTATTTTTATATAATGCTTGGGAATATGGGAAACTAATAATTCTGTTAATAAATGATTGACTAAATGATGTTATCCCATGGGTTATGAGCTTACAGGGATGCAATGTTGAGGTAATATTTCTTAGAAGTTGTGGACTTGGTTTGGTTATTCCTACAGGGAATGAAACTTTGGTAGGATGCTAATGAAATGTAATGTGGAATTAATAATTGTTAATTAATTTTAAATAATTAATTAAAATAAAGTGAAACTAATAAAAAAAATAATTTAATCTAATGTATCTCCTTAAATGGTTGTGTACATATTGGATACCTAGTCTTAGTAGTGGTAGTTGGTAGTCAAGAGATGTTAGATAAAGTTGAGTCTAAGACTAGGTTATGCCCATAGTGTGGTTTTGAGGTATATTCTATCATGTACATTTTGTGTTTCTATACACTACCCCACCCTTTTAGTTAGAGTGACTCACACCTAAGGGATTATGAGCCATGGGGAGGGTTTTTCCACCAACATTCTTGTGGTATGATGGATGGATGACTACCCCCTATGGCCCCACACACTTCTCTTGGTAGTTACTTTTGCTGGTAGGCACAATGGTTTGTTTTCCACATATATTTGGGTAGATAAATGTAATGGATTATGGTTATTCACAGACTTATACTTTGGATATATTTTCCAATGGTCTACTATTGGTGTAACCTGTATAATCTGTGATAGATTGAGGATCATTACTCTCTGTATAAGCTATAATGACTTGAGGTTTAATACCCGATATATGATACAAATTTCTTAGTGGTGGTGACTCTTGGAAGCTACATGGTTTCTTTGGTTACATTGAAATGGTAGTTTTTTGCATGATGTGCATGTTGTGGGGCTACACACATGTGTCTACATGCAATCCTTTCTAGAGAGATATGGCTTTGGACGTGTGATTTTGGGAAAAGAGGAAAATCAGTGGGGAAGTGGAAGTGGGGTACCCTTGATATTCTTTATTATATTATATACTCTTCAATACAATATTTTGTGGGAGTATCCATGGTGAGGTCGAGAACATTGTATACATGTTTAGGTGATGATTTAGATTCACATATTGTTCACTCTATTTTAGCATGATTTCTTTACTTTTTCACAAGAGGCTCTGGGGAGGATCCTACTGAGTATACTGCTATACTCACCCTATGTATATATAATTTTTTTTAGGTCAGTTGGATTAGGTTGGAGATCGAGCTATTTATTACTAGGTTGGGCTTATATAAGCTGTTTGGTCTTCATGGTTGCTTCCATTTTTATTTTCATTTGGTAATTATAGTTTTCCCTTCCAATTGAAGTTGTTTTGACTAACATTACATATGTATACATGAGATTTATTTTATACTGTAGTTTGAGTTGGAGTTGGTTGGTGTTATTATTATCTCTCACTTTCAAATGTGTTCTATTAGAGGGTAATGCCTCCCATTTGTCTGTTTACTATACCCTTCATGCTAATTTCTAGCTCAGATCCTACTGGAGGAGGGACTCGGGTGTCACTGTCTCCCTTCTCACATTTTTGGACCAGGAGGGGTACACATTATGGGGATGGTTTTAGGAAAATTCCATAATGTTAATAATATAATAATTACAATTTTATTACTTTATATATAATTATATATATTAACAATGTGTTTTGAAGATTAGAAAATAATCACATTGCTCCTTAAAGGGGTAGTGGCCACATGCACACGAACGATATTATAAATTTTCAGTGTAAGAATGAATACAATATATTAATTTTTAGAATTATATATATATAATAATAATAAAAATTATTTTATTTATCACATATATCTATTTAAATTACCCATATTACTTTCAATGTAAATATTTAGTGGAAAAATTAATCACACTACACCACGAGGCGGTAGTCCACCATAAACTAGGGAAATGTTATGGCATCCCTTACTTAATGGAATGTAAAAGTGTATGTGTGATATAATTTTTCCATAATTATAAATATGTTACATATTTCATATATATACTTTAAGTGGATCATTATATCAAGATGTGAGAGTTGATGATGGAAAATTAATGAAATCGGCTCAAGAGATAGTTCTATTTTGTAGACACAAATGATTATTTCATATCCCAATTTATGGAATATGATAAGTATTTTGGATATAACATTAACATAATTATATCTTAGTACATGATATACTTTTTTATATAATTATAATTTAATATGATTTTAAGGAGGTGTAAGAAGAAATAAAATAAAGACGCTTGGTAAATCTTGATACATCTTCGTCATACAAACTCTTTATGTGAGAAACAGAATCCATCAAAGGATAGATTTATGATTATGAAAAAGGATCTAGGTAATGGGGTGATAATTTTGGAAGGTATTTGGTAAGGTCATGGATGACTCGAAGGTGTAAATAGGAGAGCATATGGGTTTCCTTTTATAAGTGAGCTGAGTGGCACACCTGTAATTTTTTTTAATAAAAATGGTGTACCCACATTTTTCACTTGCCAAGAGGCTAAAAAATGGAACACTATTGAGAAAAACGAAATTAAAAAACAAAATATTTCCATAAATACATTTTAGACAATATTTTATCTCATTTTAACCCTTATTCTTTGGTTTATACCCTGGAAAACCTGTGTTAAACATAAACGTGATAATTAGTTTTTTATTGTTTTACCTATTTATTATGAACAAGAATTACATTGTCCTTGTTAGATTATATATTGGAAACTTATAAATAATTAATATTTAGTAGTACATTTAAATATATATATATATATAAATATATTAATGTATTGAATATTATTCATACCCACCAACTTAACAACATTGTTATAATGTTATATATTTTATAGGTCAATTAATATTGGTGATTTATGTTGAATATACTAATGAACATAGTTTTATTTTCTAAAATATAGGTGTGTTAAATACTCCCCATTTAATAAATTTCATCCTTCCAATTTTAACATGAACTCCATAATCAATGTTTTGACATCTTTGAAAAAATACATATATTAGAAACCCATTTCTTAAAAAGGGTTAATAAAACAATATCATGATAAGAGAGAAAAGGATTTATGATGGTCATATGGAATAATAAATACTAGGATTTTAAATATGATAAAATAGTGTGGAAGTAAGTATTTTTAAATTAAAGAAATGTGTAATGCACACATAATGATATAGGGTTACATATAAAATTTATCCCAATAAAGAGAATGATAAAGATAAATATGACAACCACACAACCACAAACCAATGAGGTATGAAAAAAGGTAATTGATCTCCTCCAAAATGAGGGAAATGATGAAAAATTTTCAATATCCCTTTCTTATGGTTGGGGGATTCCTTACCATATATACTATGTAAATAAAGAAATATACCTACTTAAAAATTTGAAATTTAATCCTTTAATCAATTCCACCACAATATCATATTTTTATCCAAAATAATGAGTATTAATGATTAATTTTTCATGTATGAAGAACTAAATACAACTTTTAAAAGAGAACATGATCATAAAAGTGACAATCAATCTTTTGTAACTATAATAAGACGTTAAAAAAATAAAATGGTTAGAATTTGGAAAGATAATTCTAGAAACTAATACACCTTCATATAATGGAATAAAACACTAATATCCAAAATGAAATACTAACAACCATTGATAGTACTAAATCATTCCATATATAAATGATCCTCTATCCCAAAAAACCCTAGTAACCTCAACATTAAAGAGTATTTTAACCTCAAATGTTATATCATACCATTCATCTTATAATACCAATGACATGTAGACCTTTTAATGAAATAACACTAATAACTTAGTCACTAAATAAAATTTCAATCCCATGGTCATTTATATGATAAAATTTGTCTTCCCAAAATTAATTTAATATCGAAGATAAATAATCCCAAAAGTTTATTAATACCATATAACATGTTTCTATATAAATTGAATCCATAGTTTATATTAAACCAAATCTTTACATATAATTCAAACAAAAAATGTCTCTTAAAATTTCTTTAATCTATTTTGGATCCCCTTTTTTAAAACCTTAAAAGGAATGTCTATAAAATTCTACTAAAAACCAACAATAATATCATATGCCTAATATGGTATCCAAAACACTTTAGGTAACCTCAAATGAAAACATCCTAATATCCAATGTTATCTAAACCTTTCCTTTATTATCAACTATAATATCCCATAACCTACACACTTGGATCCAGTTCTAAAAAAATAAACATTATATTTATTGATTTAATACCAATGAAGGTTACTTAATTTTCACCAACCAAGACATACACAATGAAGAGGAAAATATTATATAACTTATACTCATAAGGAACATATAGTTTGTGAGTTTTATAGAATTTGTAAAAACTCTTACATAAAAAACACCCATGGATTTAAATGAGCACTTATCCCACTTGACCTACCTTTCGTTTCATTAAAATTAGTTAATCATAATCTTCAGATGAATTAATTCTAGATAGAATTATTTTAACCTGATTCCTAATAACCTTGGGAAAATGAAAACATAATAAGGTTGATCTTAAATTATCAATAAGGGTAAATATAAGTATTTATTAATTAATTTCACCAGTTCCATTAATATGAGTATAAGAGAATGATGACATAATCAATATTTTAGAGCATAACATTAGAGAAATCATACCCAGAAATACCCATGAAATCAAAAATTAAAACAATTAACACTGATTTAATAAAGAAAATAGTCATCAAAATCAACAATCATGAGCCATAAGATATAAATCCTGATCGAAGGAGAAATTTATAACCCATATAAATTACAATGAAAACATATTGTTTCTTTGGGAAATCGTCATCATCATAAAACCCTTATATATCCCTTAAAATTTGAATAAATATATGACTGACTAAAAATATGATTATTTTATAAATATAATAATTATCCAATGAATTGGAGCATTATTTAGGAACAACCATTGTATAAACTATATTAGGATCACCTGAGGCCTCTATGTACACCTGTCATATAAAAATCTAAATGAATCACAAATAAAGAAAATATAGATTTAGATTCGTCATATAAATCCTAGAAAAAACATTATTCCATTCATAACATGAATAGGAAATCAAAAAGAAATAACTTCTATAACAATATATTCAAAACATGATTATCATGTGGAAAATAAATGTGTTTCAGAATAATCTCTTCGAAGCATGATTAACTTGTAGAAAATAAAAAGGTTCCATAACAATTCTTTAAAACATGATTAACTTATTGAAAAGAATAGGATTCAATAATAGACTCACTGAATCATGAATATCCCATGGAAAAAATTGGTTCCATAATAATCTATTTTAAACATGAATAACCCATGGAAATAAAATGGGTTCCCATAAAATATATTTAAACCAATTATAATCCATGTAGAAAAATAATGAGGGTGATATCATTACAAAATATACCCATTGGAGGATAACTAACATCAAGTATTGTTAATGGTTTTTAATGGAAATACCATTAAATATTGTTATAAACATTTTTGAGTAAATTAACAATTGCATTTTGAATATATATTTTAGAAACTTAAAGTTAACAAAATATTGAAAAAATAATTTTTTTCAAAAAACCAAGGAAAATGATATAGGAAATATAATGTAAAATAATGAAAATGATGGAGGGAATATCCATTCATGTCATATCTATTAAAAATAATGTATCTTATCAAAGAATTTTGAAAAGGGAAGTCAAAATTTACCCATTTAAAAATGCTTAAGAAAATTCCTTTTAAATTCTTTTTAAAAGAAGAAAAAAGATCATATGAAATTGACTTGTGAAATAAATTATTTTCACAAAAAATTTGAAATCAATTTAGAAAAAATGTATATATAAGTGGAATATACTATATCTAAAAGAAAATACATGATCAACAAAACTTTCAAACAAAATTAATTATGTATATTTAATCAATAAGAGTATAAATGGAAATTAAACTTTTGAATCACAATCATTGTAATGTCCCCATCCCAGAATCCCATAAATGGTTTCCCAATTTAGGTATCCACATGACCTCAAGCATTCTCCCCCCTACTCAAGTTGTTTCTGACTAGTACTGAGGGTCTAAATAAGTCACATTGGGAGATTATACCCACTATACCAGATTATGCCTCAATAGAAAATAAATATAATAGTAAAAAAACTTGAAATAACCACAAAAAATACATAAACAACCATCTACCAAATTTGGGTGTAAACCATAGACATCAACAAATATGTCATGATAAGCTAAATGGTGCTTAATGAAAAAAAACCAAAATACATATAAACAATTAAGTCCTCAAAATACTCATTACTCCATGTTTGAAATACCCCTTATTCTTGTACTATACCCAAATCAACTCCCATTCATAAGACCTTTTCCCTTGTCTAGATCTATAATAATGAAATCATATCGGGTACCTAATGGCACCGTAGTAGGGTGTGAGTACAACTATGTAGGACACCACTAATAGTGTATACAAAATATCGAGTAAATATATAGTACTTTCTAGTGATAAGTAAAGACAAGGTATATAAAGAAATGTTGGGTTACATTAGTTAATAAATTTCACTTAAGTAAATCCTAACATCATTCCCAATTTAAATAGTTATACCACATTCATAAATTAGTTCAATTTCATAATTTTTTCAATGGGGGTTTCACATTCATCAAGTTCAATACATAGTGAAAATAAATCATGTTCCCTATATCACTTGGTATCCCATAACCACATATAAAACACACTCACCATGAATCATATGTCCATGTGGTGTCATTGAGTGGAACCATTAGGGTAATATAACTCTCAAATTCCATAATCTGTGAATTTTTGGGGTGACGTTTAGATCCTCAATCTAACATGACCCATGGGTGTAGAACCTTAGTTTAATAACCCACTCTACCAAGCCATTCACAATTTCTTATTTATCCATTTACCACAAAAAATACCATATGACAACCAAGTATAACCAAAACATATAGAAATCAAAATCCATAATAATCAACATGGGAGTTATCATTATACCCTAACCCTTTGAAACCTTTACCATTTATATTATATATCCATTTATCTAATTTTCTTTTCTTATGCCTAACTCACTAATAAAATTTACTAATTCCCCCAAATTAACCCATTTAGACTATCTGACCCATTTCATATGTTAATTCAATTCAAACATTAATCATTTCCCATGTATTATCCCACACAAGCATTTCAAGTACAATTCACAATTTATTTGGAACATTACCACTAATCCCATTCAACCCAGTATCATTTCTGGAAATAAATCCATTATCCATTATCCACATCAAGGGACAAATTCCTATATTCCCTTATTAACCATCACTTTAATGAATTAACATGTTCATATTGGATCTACTAAATATCATGTCTATTTCACAGTTATCATTTTCGTTAACTTTATTTGGGAAAGTGGTGTACCCCATGGGTGACCCTAAATTTTTCAGGTCATCCTCCATGCATCCCAAAGGATCATGAGGTGTTAAATTTGTTATATGGACTTTTAGTATATAAAATCTCAGTAACGGCCCCATGAACACAATAAGGGAAAAAAGAACACATCCTTTCTGTAAAAAATCTATAAAAAAACTATAGGATATAACATATTGATGGACAACCTTGATTCCATTAACGAACATACACTTAATTAAAAACATCATATTTGGATTCAAACACCCCTTAAAGCCTCATCTGGATTCCCCAAAAATTGGGGTTTAGGTCTTCAAAATAATATCACCAATGATACAAGACCCATTACAGAAAAGAGTACAAAAGAGAGGATTAAAATCACTTAAATCTTCTATTCACAACCAAATATGCTCTAAATGGACTAGAATCTATATAGAACCACCCTTGGGATGGTTTAGTGATTGTAGTTCATTACTAGGGTAAAAATGGGGAGGAAGGGGAGGAAAAACATGTGAGGATCTTAAAATCACGTAATAGGAAAACTGTAATTTTATCAACTTTTATAGGGGCACTTGATTTGGCTACACAATGTTCCATACCATACCAAAATCGTGTGCAAGACACTATTTAAGAGAATTTGGGTCATATGGTTACTTAGGAAGTCCCACAAAATTTATAAACCATTCTCTAATCATGTGATATGACACTTCACAAAATTACATAGCTTGGCCTCCTGCCACACATGTTTTACATAACTGTGTGCCAACCGTGCACAAACCGTATTCTATGCATAATATGGCCCAATTTTCCATTATTTTTTATTCCCAACTGTCATAACACCCCTTAAACCCCTCCAAATATCATGAAAAAAATTCATTATCAAAAAAAGGGAATGAATAAAAAATTTAAACAAGGAAATACCTTCACAAATCACTAGATCTTACAACATCTCCACATTAGAATGACTCATCCTCGAGCTACATTCCCAAGAATTATTGAGCTTATGATGCAAAGATATTAGGACATTGGGCCCACATATCTTATTCCCTTTAACAGGTTTCTTTCAGAACATCCCCATGCTACCACATAACTCACACCAGTGGCACACCCATTCCCCATTAGTATTTTTTATTATGATCCATAATACAAACTAGATGCTCCTCAAGGGACACATCAGCCTAATTCTCAACATGGTCAAAATTAACCACATGAGATAAGAAAGGGTGATATTGTTAAAGAATTGAAACATGAAAATAATCATTCATACCATTGTATCATTGTGGAAGAGCCAATCAGTAATCCACCGATCTAATCAGCTCCATAATCTCAAATGGCCACATGTACTTGGGTGTGAACTTGCCTTATTTTTGAATTCGATAGTGACCTAACCTTTGTGAAACCTGAAGAAACACACTTTCACCCCCACAAAAAATCTCAAGATTTATATGATGCTTATCTATATACAACTTATACATTATCTGATCCATTTCTGTATCCTTCTAAAATAATTGATTCCTCTCCAACATATGCCACATGATACTCTGTCATAATAGCTCTATTTCCATAGAATTTAACTAAAAAATGTAGATCTACATGGAATTCCATAGAGTTCCTAAGATGGGGTCATCTAAACCATATCCTTGAAACTATTGTTTTTGGAAAATTCAACAAGTAATAAGTGATTTTCCCAACAACCACCGAAATCTTCGACACAAGCTCTCAACATGTCCTTTAGAACTTGAATAGTATGCTATGATTTACAATCCTTATGTAGATGAAAATAAATACTAAAAGACATGGATAAAAAGAACCTACTATAATCCTTGCAAGAAGAACAATGTGAATTGTGGATCCCAATTTGAAACTACAATCCTTGATGTTCTATTCAACCTCACTAACTCCAGAACATACAACTCACCCAACTAATAAATAGTGAATGTATCCTGGATCTGTAAGAATTGATCCACTTTAGTCAAATGATACTCAACCCCCAATATTGTGTCATTATTTCAATGAATACTTATAAGAACCACCATGATTTCCATCATTACATCATCTCGCATCCATTCTAGAATGGGTAAAGGTTGTAACAAAAACATATGGGCACTGATTCTTGATATTTTCCTGCTAACATGTGTGACATTATGCCATGAAACCCACATTTTATTTCTTCATTATCGGCCACCAATACAATCTATGATGACCCTGATACATCTTAGTCAAACTGGGATGAACTTCATACTTTGAATCATGTGATTCACGCCTCAACTCTACGGGCATACTCGTAGGAACCAAAATAAGGCCACAAAAATGAACAACCCCATCAACACCAATATACCAATAAGAAGGTGAATCCCCATATTTTAAACTTTCATTCATATCCAAACACTCTAGATCCTCATGGTGACTCTACATAACTCAGTTCAAAATCATAGACTCAACAACTATGGATGCGAGTGTTTTCTTTCCATTGTTATCATTCACATCCAGGTGTATATTAGGAAATAAGTACATCATTTTCCACTCAGAGTTGGATTGTTTAACCAATTGATTCCAAGTATTTAAACTCAAGAATTCCACAACACAATTTATTTTTCCTAATGTTTCAACAAAATTAAATTAAGAATACTTCATGTATTCAACCCAACTTCACTACCTAAGGTTCAAATCTCATTGAGAGAATAAATAACTATGTATTATTTGGTCTGTAAACACCATGAATTTCTACCCTAACAAGTAGTTACTCTAAAAGTTCAAGGCATACACCATTCCAGCCAACTCAAGATTATGAGTAGGGTAATTCTCTTCATGAGGACTCAACTAACATGAACCATACACAATAACATGATCATCCTACATCAACACTACCCCAAGTTCAACATCGGACACATCGTAGAACAAGGTGTACCCCTTATCTATCATGGGGAAGATCAGTATCAACATGGTCATCAAAAACATTTATAAATCTTAAGAAAAATTCTAAAATTACTCAAACAACTCATAGATAACTCATCGATTGGTTAATCTAAAAAGAGGAATAGTTAAATGGGAAAAATATATAATGAACCTTTGATAATAACCGTCCAAAAACTGAAAAACACCTACATGAGATATATTTTTGGGCTGCTCCCAAGACAAAACAACTATCATTTTCTCTGAATCCACCCACACACCTACCTCCAAGATGATGTGACCCATGAAATTTACATTATCAATCTAGAATTTAAATTTGGATAGATTGGTGTAAATCATATGATCTCTTAGTGTAATTAGAATAATTTCAATATGTTTTCCATGATCATCATGAGTTATAATGTACACCAAGACTTCCTCAATGAAGAAAACTATGGAATGATTTAGATATTTGTAAAATATTTAATTCATTAGAGACATGAACACAATAGGTGAATTGGTCAACCAATAAAACATCACCACAAACTCATATAACCTATATATAGTTCTAAAAGCAGTGCATAGTTTTTTAGAAGGTCTCACACAAAGCTAATAATACCTTGACCAGAAATAAATATTGAAAAAAACTAATGAACCTATAAAATGGTAAAAAAGATCATAGTTTCAGGGAATAGGGAATCAGTTCTTTACTATCATCATATTCATCCGTCTATAGTCAACACACAACCGCAACAATCCATCATCCTTCTTGTGAAAAAACATAGTAGATTCCCAAGGAGACTCATTTTGGATGGATTAACCCTTTATTATCAAACTCATATAATTTCACCTTATGTTCACAGAGTTCTCCCAATTCCATTTAGTATGGCAGAATGGAAACTAGTTCTTACCCAGGAAGTAGCAAAACCGTTAACTCTGCATCCCTTTAATGTGGTATCCCTGAGAAATCCTCTAGAAACACATCCTGAGTCTGATCCACAACATGTGGGAAGATAATCTTCTCCACCCCTCTATCATAAGACCTATAAAAATCCACTTGGTCAATGAGTTCACCACACCACTGAAAAATTGTCCAAGCATAGCCCGCTCTAACATTCCATTCCCTATGAAGGACATATGTGTCTCCCTCAGGAGACATGAAAGTTATCCTATGACAGTAATAGTAAATGTGGGCCTGTTATATAACCAACCAATCCATAACCTAAATCAGGTCAAAAACTGACATATAAAGGATAAAGAAGTCCAAAAAAATACCCACTAACCTCTAGATCACAACCTTTGCATTGGCTAATATTCTCAACTCACACCCCCAACAGAGTATCAATTGACACGATCTGATACATACAATCAACAATTATACCAAAAACATCCACAAACTGAGATTAAATGTCAACGTGTGTGGAACTTGTGTCAAATAAAAAACTAGAAAGGGAGGAAGCTACAATAATCATACCTCAAACTGTAGATGGGCAGGCCTCTCCACCATAATGTAAGACTGAACTACATAATTTTGACCTATCCCTCTACCCCAGGATCTTGCTTATCTACCCATCATTGTACTACCGTATTGGTATATATTCTCTCATACTAGAGTTACATTTCCACCACCCCTACCAATACGAACCATGGAAATCCTACTGCCTACCTAATACAGGGCAACCAACCCCTTCCCCCACTCAACATCTATCTCTGATCGCAACTCATGCCCATAATTTTACCAAAATACCATTACCTGAATCTCACTTTATGTTCTCTTCTATGATAATGTAATGATCCATTAATTCCTCAAACCATTTTATATGGATGATATTTACCTGAGAATTGATCTCATGTCTCATCCCATCCTAGAAATGTTTTTACACAACTACCTCGTCTCCTACCAATGTTGGAATGAAGCATCGTAAATCAGAGATATGACTAGAATAATCCATTATCAATATTTAATCTTGGGTAAAACTACAAAAAAATAAAGAATTTTTTTGAAGGTGTCTGGATAGAAATTATCTAGAAACATTTCAAAAAAATCATTCAATAACATCCATTCAGCATGCTCGGTCTAAACCAAGATGTCTCACCATTGCTTCGCCTAACCTCTCAATATATATGTATCCAACATATCCTACTTCTCATGAAGAGTCTCTAAATGGATAATAATCATTTGGGTAGTCTCTATAATGATAATAGTATCCTCTATCCCACCCTCTCTGGTAAATTTCGGAGGGTGCTACTGCTGAAACACCTTGTTCAGCTCAAGCATTCTCGGCACGAACTTCCCTGGGTCATGTTCCATCATTTTCATAAAGTGAGAAAGATTCTAAAAGAACTACTCTTATTTATTATATTATACCTCCATGTTCTCTTACTTCACTATAAGAGGATCGTTTTTGAAAACATCCTCTTGATTCCCAACCATCACTCGACATCATGGTTGCATTTTTCTATAGTTCTAAACATGAAATTTAGAACATATTACATATAATATCCAAAAATTTCATAAAATATTTATCTCCAGTATCCATAAGAAACCATTTCATATAAACTATAAAAAAACCATATCTCATTAAAAGAACATCCCTTGGACAACCCTACCATGGGTCCTAGATAACTCATGGTAACTAACTCACATGGTTATAAGTCATACTTTAGGCACCATTTCACAACTACTTGCATACTTGAAACATACTCATTTCCATTATAATCATTTTTATTTTTTTTAACTTATTACACTCCACATTTTAACATTTATAAACCTTTAATAGATACCATTGATTAACTAATATTCAACATCATATTTCTTTTTTACCATTTGAATCATTTCATTAGAAACCATTTTCTTTAAATTTTTAAGTAAGTGCCATGAATTCTACATTTCAAGCACCACACACCCATCCCATGTCCGCCTATTATGATTAATTCCTCTTATATACATAGGTTCCTATAATAATTCATGAACTCGTAATCTTGTACCATTCCATCCATGAGCTAAATATCATCATAGTGTCACATCGCAGTACAAGTGCATCACCCAAGGATATGTAGGGTGACATTGGGTTTTCCTCGTACATGGGCTAGATTCTTCCAACAACAGGCTCATTACAAAGACCCGACATATCCTATTATCCTTCCTACAATCAAAAAACAATATTACCATTGAAAACAACTTCTCTATTACCAAATTGTAATATCCACATCCCGAAGCCACTATACATTTCCTTGGGTTGGGTCACCACATGACTTTAAGCACACTACCACATATGCTAGAGGTTTACTACTAGAAGAAAGGGTATAAATAAGTAACATGGGGAGACTATACCATATATATGAGAGTAATAAACAACATAAAACAAATAGAACATCAGAAACAACATTTAATAACCAAAGAACATGCATAAACAACCATCTCCCAAAAATTGGTGAAAACCATAGTCAAAAAAATATTCCATGATAAGCTAAATAGGGACAAATGAAAAAAACACAAAATAAATATAAATAGTGGAATTCATTAAATGGTCCAAGATCCATGTGTAGAACCTCATCTATCCATGTCTGAGGACCAACTCAACTCCAAGCTAATGGGCCTTTTCCATTTTCATTACCTTCAATAATGAAATTTTCTTGGGTAACCAATGACACTTGGGTAGGGTATGAGTACAACTCCATAGGCCACCACCAATGGTCTTTAGAAAATATCCAGTCAATATATAGTGTATGCAATTGATAAGTAAATACATGGTACATAATGAAAAATTGGGTTCCATTTTTCAACAATGTTCACTCAGGTCCTTCCAATCATTGTTCCCAATTTCAATACATATACCATCTTCCTTACATAGTTCATTTTCATCACGTTATTAATTGGTTATGAACATTCATCATCCTCAACTAATAGGGGAAATAAATTATGTTCCTTACCTCACTAGCTATATTCACATAATCACATAATCACACATACACCACACTCAACATGAAGCCTCTGTTCAGATGGTGTCATCGAATGCAACCTTTGGGTAAAATAAATTCCACCCCTTCCCTTATATGTACATTTTGGGGGTGGAGTTTAGAGCCTCAGTCTAAATGAAAACTTGGATGTATAACCTCATGTCAATAACCCACTCAACCAGTCCATTTTCAGATGCTTATTTATCTCTTAACCACACATATAACATTTCACAACCAATAATAACCAATACCAATAGTAGTCAGAATCTATAACAATCATCATGGGAGTTAACATTATACCACAACCCTTTAACACCTTCACCATTTACATTACATAGAAACTTATCCCAATTCCAATTTATTATTCCTAACTCACAATGAATATATATTAATTCTACCAAATTAACACATTTAATATATCTAAAACTTTCCATATTTTAATTCAGTTCACACATTTAATATTTCCCATGTATTTACCCACTCATAAATTTCATGTAAATTTCCAAATTCATTTTTCACATGACTGCTAATCTCATTTAACACATTATCTTGGAAATCCAATAGTACCTTATAACTTATCCACATATTGGAATAACTACCCATATTATTTTCTTAATCATCAAATTAATCAATTAACATCTTCATATCGGCTCTACAAAATAATAGGTCAATTTTACACTTAATATTTTTGTTAAGAATGTTCAGGAAGGTCGGTGCACCCCATGGGTTTCCCTAAATTGACCAAGTCACGCTCCATGCATTCCTCATGGATCATTAGGGGATTAATTTTTCATTTGGACACACAATATATTGAAAGTCACTAATGTAACTAAGAACATGACACATGGAAAAGCAAGAACACAACCTTGCATTAACAAATCCATATAAAAACTATGGGATATAACTTGTATACCACCTACAAAAAATTTGATGATGAAAATGATTTTAATCAAAGAATTATATCTAGATTCAAACACCCCTTTAAGCCTCATCAAATATTTTCATAGAAAAAGAGTGTTTTAGATCTTTGGAAGAAGATCAGCCAAGATACATTCCGTAATTTAGAAAAGAGAATATATGATAGTATTAAACTCAAAAGAATCATTAATTCATAGCCAATGGTGCTCCAAACTACCTATAATCATGAGAGAACCACTATGGGTAAGGTTTGGGGATTTGAGATCATCTATAGGTTTAGAGGGAGGAAGAAGAGGAGGAATATCAGGCGAGGTTCATCAATTCCTTTAATTTATAATATGTAATTTTTCCATCTTTTTTAGGGGAGCATGGTTTCACCACATGGTCTCCCCAACCATGCTCAAACCATGAACAATGAACTTTATATGGGAATTTGTGACTCATGGTTACCTAGGAAGGACTGCACGGTTTTAAAAATGTTTACCTACCTTGCGATAAGTTGTAGTCTAAAATTGCATGGATTGGAATCCCACTTTACACGATTTACATAATAGTGTGCCACCCATGATCCTTATATATGATGGCCCAGTTTTCCTTTCTTTCATGTATTAAACCCCTAAAACACCCTTGATTCCCATCCAACTCTTGGGAAATTTTATTTTATAAAAAACAAGTGATTTAAAAAAATTAAACATGGACATACCTTTTTGAATCCTGATATCTTTCATTCGTAACCAGAGTATAATAAATGTTATGTGGTTCAATAATATTTTATCACATTATATTCTCCAAAACAACTTCTAACACACACAGTCTTGAATTAATGGATATTGTAAAATAAAGGATTTTTCACTTTTTTAAATCTTCAATCATAATCCCCATGAATGAATAACATAAAATAATGCATTATATATCCTGATTATAAGGGTATTTTTGATATAAATTATAAAAGGGTAGTATATATACCTCATAAAAGTAGATAGGTTCATATTATAAATATATGTCCCGTATAAATGAATTTGGGACGATTAACCCTTGAAAACATCATCTTATTGAATTGAGATTTAATCACTTGAGAGATTATGTGTAAAAAATATAAATCCACGGAAAACAATTGTATGTTTACAAAAAACAATTTTTATATATCAATTCTCACATAATAATATCATAACAGAATCAATGAAGAATCGTTATAATCCAATGAAAGGGAACTCAGTTATGAAACCCTTTACCACTTTATAACATTCATGTCATATCATCTTGAATGAAATAATTCAAATTGAAGCATAAAATTACATGATTTATGAAGATTTTTTGATATTAAAGGTATATTTCACATAATATACACCACATAATAAAAATAATTAGAAAATATGGAATATGTCTCATATAAAAAAAGGGATATGAGATAACCTTCACATTGAGTCCAAAAATTTATTTTATATCATTTAAATCATGTACAATAACCCTAAATAATTTAATTTATTTATTAAGAATCATTTATAGGTACACGAAATTATACATAAATAATTTATTTTATTCATTTTTACTAACATTTTTAAATATTTAGTCAATTTAGAGAACATCAATTTTCTTCAAGATGTTCAATTCATTGTTTCAAATCGGCTTCAGTGTGTTAATTTTGGTCAAATAAGTCATTATTAAATACCCTATAGAATCATAATCATGAAATATTTATCATAATTTTACATCAACTATAGTTATAAATCCAATAATAAATGATGTATATTAAAAATGAACATCGTTATAGTCATGAAGATAGTAGGTCATACGTACGTATGAGTAACATTTCCATTTTTCAACATGAATTATGAAATGAATGTAATTAATAATTTACCATTATATAATAATAGTAATATCATAAATAATATATCATTTATTTTTATATACTTATATATACCATCTATTTTGTTTTGTGATGATATAATAATTATATCCCTTCTTGGATGTGGTTTTCCACCCGTGCACATGAACAACATTATCAGTTTTTAGTGAAAGAATGAAAATGATATATTAGGTTTCCAAAATGATAAATATTTCCCATATATACAAATTATTTATTTTATATCACATATATTCAAAAAATTATCATCATTACCATCCATATAATGTGCTAGTAAAAAAACGATTCACATCGCATCATGAGGCGATAGTTCTTCGTACACATGATCACTGTTATTGTATTACCCATGGGATTGAAAGAAAAAAATTATGTGATATAATATTTAAATAAGTATAAATATTTTAAATATATAATATATATACATTTAATACATAATTTTATGTATCCATGAGTTACTATTATGTAAAACAAACGATATATGTTCACGAGGAGGTTGTCCGCTATACACACGGTTGGTGATTTCAAATCCCTTTTGATGGAAGAAAAGATATATATTGTTCATGATATTAATATAATAAAAACATAATATATGTTATATAGTTTAGGTAGTTTATAATCCTAAATTAATAATATTTTAAGGTGTTGTTAGATGAAATAAAATAAGGACACTCAGTAAAGTAAGATACCTCTTCTTTAGACAACTTCCTTTGGAATGATCAGAAATCACTTTTAGGATAAATGTATAAAGAAAATGAGGGATATAGGTAATAATTTGGGTATTTGGGATTTTATTTGGTTAGGTATTTTATGATAAAAATGGATGTTATGGTGTGAAAAAGAGAAGAGCATATGAAACCACTTATTAGTGAGTTGAGTGGCACACTGATAATTTTTTTAAAAAGGAGTTCTAAATTTTTCAACTGAAAAAGGATCCAAAATAGAATATTATCGAGAATAATACATGATAAGGTCTAAATATGTCCAAAAAATATTTTTTAGGCAAATTTAGGTCATTTAACCCTTATTAATTTAGTTTAACTCCACGGTAAACCTATTTGAACCTTAACCAGAGTAATGATTTTTTACTATTTCACTATTCATAATGGTCAAATATTATGTTTATATTATTATATAATTTAAATTATTATAATTAATAATATTTATTTTATTTTACAAAATTAATTTTACATAATTGTCCTTATTTAGTTTAAAATTAAACATGTTGACGTGATAAGAAAATGAGTTTTCATGAATTGTATTTTATACGAAAAAGTTGATTTTATATTGACTATTAACTATTAATAATAATAAAATGAATATAAATTAATATTTATTTAATTATAATCTATTAAATTCATTTAAACTATTTATAATTTGGTTATTTCTTAATTAATTATAATGAATACACACTATTCACTTTAAAATTGTTTTTTTGGAAAACCAGTTTGTATACACGAAAATAATCTTATAACAAAATCCAATATATAGATGACTAAAATGTAATTAAATGGATTAAATATAAGAAATTAATAATTTTTTAACATTAAATAATATTCAAAACATAATGGGACCTTTATATTTAATTAATATATTGAAAATAAATGACAATTTAAAGAACAATTGATATTTCTCACAATACTGAAAAATCAATATTTACTATAATCTATAAAAATTCCACCTAACATAAATTTTTACATTATTATATCATAAATTATGCTTATTTTATCAAATATATTTTCTAAATGTTAAAAAATAAAAAATTATAATATTTTGTTCACGAAACGTAATGAAATTGTGTTTTGAAGAAAACAAATTTTTAAAGAATAAAATTGACCTAATTAAAAATGATTGATTATTTAATAAAATTTTATTAATAATATATATTGTGTCGAATATATATATATATATATATATTTTATAAATTGGTTAATATTATTAATTCCTGCTAATTTAACATCTAGGTTATAACTGTTATACATTTCACAAGTTGTTTAGGATAGGTGTTTCTTATCTAATACAACATAAAACATATTTTTATTTTCTAAAATATTATGGTTTTACATAAATAATACTTATTATTTTAAAAAATTAAATCATATTACCCATTTCTCCCATCTTATGTAAAATTTAATCATCAACTATTCATATGTATGGACTTCTGCCTACATAGAACGAGTGATTTTAATTTTTCTTTTCACCGCCAATATACTTGGATAGTAATGAGGATGGTATTATAGGATAAATATGTTTTTTAAAATATAATTAAGTTAGGTAATTAATGATTGTATAACATATTAATTATATGATCAATAGATAATTATCGTCAAATCAATCATCTAAAAATGAGAAAACTAAGAGGAAAATAGTCTCTTCCTTCTAAGTAATGGATTTAAATAAACTATATTATATTTTTATTTATTTAAAATTATAATACATCATACTAAGAAGTAGAAAATAATATAATTATTATTCCTGAAAAATGATATTACTACTAATCCACATCAAAATCATCCATTAATTAGGGCAGGTTTATATTTGGGTCGATTATCCTCCAACTTGAAAAATGCTTTGAATTTAAATCATGAATGAATATGAGTAAATATATAATGTTATAATATAATATAAATATAAAAATAATTAATTGGTTTCTTCATGTTTAGGTAATAACACAATTTAACATATTAATTATGAAAACACATTTTTTTCATCAATAATCACTGAATTATAATCATCACTTATTTCATCTTCATGGTTTGTAATATAAAAGCAAGGGAATGAAATTATACCCATTATAACTATCAAATAAAATCTATTATAGTACCTTTTATTATCTTTTAATGATTATCTATGGAACACCAATGAATACCAACACAGTTTTTATGAAATCAGTTCAATTCGATAAGGATTACATAAACCTAATGTTGAAAATTTGTAAACACTAGCTAATTATTATATGCATAGAATGATTGTATATGAGTAATATAAATTCTCATCATTCTGAAAAATGGTATTTTATATGTATTTAGTTATTTTAATTTAATTATTCAATACATTTGGTATAACAACCCACTATTTTCATACATTGATATTACATCTAAATAGTGAAATATCCATATTACAAAAAAACCATGCCATAATCATATGGGTCTAGTGTCCATGAAAACTAGGAAACCAAAACAAAAAGTGAATTAAACATCTGCATAATCTCCCACTTATTACCTCATTATTAGACTGACTTTGACATGTTATACTTAATACCTTTCTGTGTATCCTGTGGAAGAAGAAACATAAGAAAACGGTGATCTCTGTTGATTCGTAAGGGTTAAAAATTGGGAAATAAATCATAACATAAACATAAGGGTATAATAATATGAACATAACTACTGAAAATTATATCATATATGTCAAATATCATAGTCTTTAGTAATATAAAAAATAATAAAAATTCATAATACAAGAATCGTAATTGAATAACATGGCATAAGACAAGGAATTGTGAAAAACACAAAAGCATAGTAAATAATTTAATTATTATTTAAGGAGCTTCTCCAAGTATGTAATAGTGTAATGGTTTCACTCCCTAAACTATCATATTATTCATGGTTTACTCCCAAGACTATCATGGAAAATAAAGTACTTTACTGAACTGATTTGAATTTCCATTCCAGTCCTATTTGAACTGCGATAAATTTCCATTACATTACTATATATCAATGTATATAATATCAATAACCAATAAATTGAATATAGATATAGGTCCCATCCTTCAAATAATAAAAACTGAACATATGTGTGCCATAAAAACCTAAATCATTCATTATATAAGAACCCATGAATTGAAATAGTTTTCATAAATATCAATCCATCAGAAAAATGAACCAAACATAAAATGAATACTGATAATTTCAATGAATAATATCCCCATTAACACATTATCAATGTTAAATAATTTTAACATATATTAAAAATAATTTTAAGAGACCAGTTGATATAATTCATGAGGAAAATATACTTTCTGTTTTGGGAAACAATTATAAATGTCAAGTAATTTTAAAAGAAAAAATTTTCATTGAAAACAGATTTATAATATTTTAATATAATCATAAATGAATTATGATTTCATGATGGTATTAAAAGTCACTCATTCCATATAAGTTAACAAACTTTTTTTTTGTATTTTTTAAAAAAATCATAAAGAACCTATTTTATAAAATAAAATAATAATACTAACAATTTTTTATAATATTTAATAAATTATTATACATAACTTTTAAAAAATCATTATATAATTGTAAAATATACTTGGAATCAATTTCAGAAAATGTGAACAGGGAAAAAAGTGAGTAAATATTTTAAAAAATAATTTGTAAAAAGAAAATCCTTATAAATATCATATCATTGTGGTCTGAATTAATAAAATTAATAGATTATACTTATTTTCTATAATTACACATAATAAGATAAAAAATAAAAATAATATAATATTAAAAAATCCCACATATAAGCATGAAATGACATAATGAATGATTATAATGTTGACCCAAATAATGGAAATTGTTTAAAAAAACCATTAACACTATGTAATCACTCAAATTATATACCCCTTAAAATAATAATTATATAATAAGAAATTTAAATAAATAAAGTTAATGATATTCATGATATTTTATATCAAGGTTAAGTATATACTTCACACATAAGAAATAAGTGGTAAATAAGGAATATATCTTACAGAATAAAAAAAGTGAGATGAGAAATCCTTACCCCATGCTTCACATTTTTTTCATACATAAATATCATATATAACTATATGAATAATGTTATTAGTGAATTAAATAACTATATTTATGTTTACCTCATATTATTATTTTAAAACATCTTATAACCCATTTATTAATAATATTCCATTATTTTCATTTATTTTGGTGAGTTGGTTTGATGATTTTCTTGATCGGTTCATTTGTGTATAATTATGGATTTTCATGTCTAATGGAAACTAGACTCCATAAGTGAGATGAAATGGTATTAAATAACATCTATAATATTAAATTATCTCATATGAAATTTTTCATTATTATATGATGTTGATTAATTTTATAAAATGGTAATGATAATATTTCATTTTATTTGGTGATTTTATAGACCATAACAAAAAACATTATTTTATTTAAAATTATGTACTCATAATTTTTTGTAGAAAATTAAATAAGTTATAATATAATGATAAAAGTTTTATTGAAAAATAATAGTAGTTTTATGACTGACCATGAAGGTAGTAATGTAAAATGAACAAAAACATTATTCATAGTGACGATTAACCAATATAATTTGGACAATAATATCATTTCATTGAATAAGATGAGGTAATAAAATGTATGGATATAATATATTTCATTAAAAACATAAAATTATAGTATTTACATGAATATGGAATTATTATGTCAGGATTAGCGATGGTGGTGGGGAGAAAATAAAATAAGAATAGAAATTAAGAGAGGTAATTTAAAAAACTTACTTCTTGAATATCACTTTATTGAGAGACCTTTCAGTACCTTGGATTTGGTCTTTTTGTGGTACTATTAGAACTAGGATATGGTAATATTTAGTAAGAGGGTTTTAGGAATATATTTAATTTGTTTCATGTCTTTTGAGTTAAAATTGGGTGGTGAGGGTTCATATTTATAATTTAGGAGAGGTGGGTTTAAATGATTAAAATAATGATAATTATATAATTTAAACCAACTACACTAAGTTATCCTTAATTTAAAAGATTTTTTCAAACAATTTATATTCTAGATTATAGTTATTTTATTTATATACTTCCAAAAATTATGAAATATTATAGTTTTTAGGTATTCTAAGCCTTTAAAATTTTAACTTTCACTCATTTAATTTCTTTAATAATACTATGGTAATTTTTTTAACTTTGTACCATTATTATTTTTGAAAAATTAAATTTACTATAAAAACTAATTTTATATAATTAGATTCAAAATATGGAATCCATTTTTCCAATTTTAATTCACTGAACTGAAAAAATTAGATATAAAATTAATCCCTTAGAGGTGACAAAAAGATTATTTTTAATATGGAAAACATCAAAAGGTTTAAATATTTTTATTTCCAATTTCAATGTGAAATTGATATTAATAACCTAAATTGGGTTTATGGATGTATAATTTATTTATAAATTCTTTAAAAAATTAAAAAATATAATATAACTATATAAATAAAGTAGTTGAAATACAATTATTAATTAAAATTCAATAATTTTTACTATTCATCAAAAAAATAAAACGTCTCTAAAAATTATGACAATTTGACCCTAAAATAATTTTTATATTATTAATTAAGAAATAAATTTGTTTAAAAAACACAATTTATTAATGTTTAAAATTATATTTTTAAAAAAGGTCCACCATTAAAAAGAAAAAATAATGCCTTTTAAAAAATATAGCTTTTTATGCTTGAAAATTGACTTATTCTTATCTATAGCCTATGAAATATATTAGATGAATTTATAAAATTGATTTAATATATGACATATAAATTTCATTATCATATTTCAATAATAGTTATTAATTTAATTTAATCAAATAAAATTCCATTGTGTGCAATAAAATAGTTTTTTTAATAAAATCACATACTTTATGTTCAGTTGTTTTTTTATTTTCATTTATGATTAATTAGTAAGTAATGAATCCATTTTATAAAAATGTGTAAAATATATTTTTATATTTTAATTAATATAATTAATTCCATAAATTATAATTACTAGGTGATAACTATTACAAATAAATATTTTGGGTTTCATATAAGTTCAGTGTTTTGTGAAAAGTAGGCTATCAAAGAGATTAAATTTATTTTCAAAAAGAAAAACAATATGAAATATTGTGTTTTTATATTCTACTATCATTAAAAATAAATTCTACCTCAAAATTCATTACTCCAATATAAATATATGAGGATACCTCAACCTTATCACATCCTCAGGTTACCACATTGCTTCCTCAAATTGGTGGTTTCACCACAAAACTTTTACTATATGAGTGATCTTATTTCGTATAACATTATATTTACGATCCCAAATCTCTAATGGTTGTTCTGTATAAGGAATATATTTTCCATCGATATGGATTCTGTTTCTAGTACATGTTAAAGATATGGTATGTACATACTAATGTGAGATACATGGAATACATAATAAACTAGATAGAGATTCATTTGAATCGTCAATCGATAATATACCATCCTAATACAATAATAGTTTTCATGAAATTTCATCCTCAAAATTTGAAATTTCACTTAGAAAATAAATGATGGATGTTTTATAATTTTCTTTTGGGGAAATACACATCAGAAAAGGGTTAAATAAAAAATCCCTTTAAAATGTGGGAAAATAAATGTTTATAATAACCACATAAATAGAATTTCTATTAGGATAATGTTAGTGGAAGGTGAAACCTTATAAATGGAACAGAATTCGAACTGTAATATTATAATGGAGAATAAGAGAGAACAAGATCATTATAATATTAATGACCATAAAACCATAGAACAAATAGGTTTGAAAAGTGTCCTTAATATCATACTAAATTATGATAATAGGATAACATTTTATTTCAATATCATTTGAGAATATATACTTTCTTTATTTCATATTATAAGTATAATCTCACTCATTGGGTGTTCCCAAATCAACTTTTTCATCATCTATCACTCCAAGAAAAGAAGTTTATGTTATAATTGAAACAAAACCATTGGATAATAATATCATTAATGGGATTAATAGTCATTCATTATTTCTATAGTTATCATCATAAAAATAATTGTTATCACATGTTATTCAATATGAATAAATCATCATATCATTAAGTAATACATTAATCTCCAAAACCTCATCCAATTTTAAATGTATGAATTTTATAAATGTTTACCATTTTAAACATTCTAATAGTTTTAAATAAAAAACTTTTACAATAGCGTTACTAATTTCCCAAAATCACTTTATCATCAATCCCACAAATAATTTTAGGTAGCTCTTAATTTTGAAACACCAAAGATATAAATATAATTATGATGTATTCTCTTAAAACGTTTTAATAACCTGTGTTACAATAAAACCTTATTGATAGAATTAATACTTTCCAAAATAAACTCTTTCTTAATACCATATTTCTAAAAATTATTTAAAACCAATCCATAAACCACATCTTCATCATATTAATAATCATCTCTATGTTCATTAATACTTTACCATTTATAAATTAATAATTAAATATCTATAATTATTATTATTATACCAACATAAATCACATATTAATGGTTAAATTTCTCTTAATCTTATGTTCTCTAAAAATATAACCTTACATATAGATCAATTTTCCTATGAATCAATATCATTCAATATATCATTTCGAATTATTAATGAAAAAGTTATGCTTCAGAATATATTTTACAATTAATATAATACAATCCATCAATTTGATACATAAATACTTCAATCATCCCACCTACTTCTTAAAAAAATAAACTAAGCTTCATAGTCTAATATATTATTATTTATTTCCATTAACGTGTCATATACAGTCTGAACATAATCATTAATCTTACCACATCATTTATTTTCAACCCAATATTTCCCCAAGGGGCATCAGTTTTCATAATTCCAATAATATCCACATTTACCACACTTATAAATTTATATACCTTATAGAGAAAAATATTTTCGTCCATTGTGTTATCCAAACACTTAATTTTTCTGTTCAAGTAAATTTAATTGTATCATTATGTTCCACAGAAAAAATATATTTCTTTTCACCAAAGGCATCCACTAGGGTATTTCATAAAAAAAAAATTCTTTTAGAAATCTAAATCTTATTTCCTTCACGTTCCCTACATACAAATATTTTAGTGAGCACTATCATGCTCTTCTTTGATGAGTCTGAGAGTTTTTTATGATACACAATTTTAGTCATGTTCCATGAAAATTGTTTATCCATAATTATAATGACCATAAATCCAATCATCATCCCATTTGACTTCTCTTCAACAAATTTTCCATCACAGTCAACATCAAAGTAATTCCATCTAGTTCTCACTATTGACTAAAACTAAAAATAATAGCCAATGAACCACTAAAAATATTGGGAAAACCAAATAATCAAGGGAATTTACTTATAAAATTTCAATCATTGACATATTATGATTAAATTTGAAAATTCATAATCATTACTAAAACTCTAGGATTATAACCTAGACTTTTACTTAGGGTTCTAACTTAGTTTTTCCTAAACTAGTTCCCAGAGTTTAAATAAACATTTCCTTAATAACAAATATAATGAAAAAATCTTTTCAAACATAGACATTACATTTAAATACATGAATATTCACATTACAAAAAAACCCCACCAAGATTTTCTAGGTCTTGTGTCATTAGAAACTAAGAAAATAATCTAGGTCATAAAATTACAATATGGTCTCCCTCTTATTCCATCATAACTAGAAATATTTTGACATATAAAACCTATACAATATCTTCATATATTAGGGGAATAGAAAAATAAGAAAAATGGTCAGATTAGATTCTCTATAAAGGTAAAAATGTGAGATATGGATCATAACATAAACATAAGGGTATAATAATTGAAAATTATATTTAAAAATTACACCCTTAATAACAAAGATCATAATCTTAAGTGATAGACTAAATCATTAAAATTAATAATAATTGAATCATAAATGAACGAATTGGTGAAAGATATGGAGTTTGGATGACAAATAAGAATAAAAAACACATTAATCATCAAGGATCTTTTCCAAGACTATCATAGTGGAATGACTTCACTCCCCAAACCAGAATAGTAGTCACGGATCACTCCCAAGACTATCATCGAAGACATAGTCCTTTGCTAATCCAATTTAAGTTATCATTATATTCTTGTCTGAACCAAGTTTAATCCCTATTTTAGTCCTATCTATCTCAAGAGATCTAATATCATTACCAAACACATTAGAGGAATATACAGGTCCCACACATCACATAATGAAATATATACATACATATTCCATATGAACGTAAATCATGTATCATATCATAAAATATGAAAACCTATATATTTCATAAATATACATCCATAATAAAAATAAACCATAAATATAAATAAAATATATAATATAATTGAATAATAAACCAATAATTTACATGAAATATCAAATAATTTTATCTTAGATTGAAAATAATTCTCATAAATCACTTGAAATAATTATTGAGAAAATTATCCTTCATCCTTTGAAAACATTTTTTATGAAACCTAATTATAAAAGAAAACATTTTATTTTAGAATATAATTTCTAAATTATAAATTAATAATAAATTAATTGTGGCACAGTGATGGTGGTAAAGGATTTTCAAGCTATATAAGTCAAAAAACATTCCTTCTATATTTTTATGAATAAGTCATAAAGAACTTGTTTTTAAAAAATGGAAAAAAGAATAATTTGTGGAAGTTTTTTAAAATGTAAAACATGATAATAAATGAAATAGAAATCATAATATAATATTAAAATAATTTTTGGGAACAATTTTTGAAAACATATACATTGAAGAAAAAGTGAGTTTTTAGGGCATACTTTAATTTTCTTTAAATAAAATCCCATATAGATATCATATTGTTGAGGAGAGAATTAATAAAATTAATTTATTATGTTTATTATATGTAAATACACATAAAATAATCCAAAAAAACAACATAATATAACCAAAACTCATCCCAAATATAATCATATCTTGACATAATCAATGAAGTATAAGGTTAACCCAAATAGTGGAAATTTGGTTAAGAATCCCTTTATCAATTTGTAATTAGTCAAATTGTATGCCCCATAAAAGTAATAATGATAAAATAAAACATTAATTAAAATTTGTATAATAATATTCATGATATTAAATATAAAAAATTAGTATATAGACCACATATAATAAATATGTTGTGAATAAGGCATATATCTCACAGAAGAAAAAAAAGAGAGAAGAGTAACCCTTACCCCAAAATTACCTTTATTTTTTCAAACATAAAACACCTTTATAATGGTTTTATTAATGATATAAATTAATTTTGTTACCATATTAATGTTTAAAATAACTCATATGATAATTTTATAACACCTTACTACCCATTCATTAATAATATTTCATGAATTTCATAGTTTCTCGAGAGATCATTCCACGATTTTCATGATCAATTCATTTGTGCATAATTATGGATTTTGGTGTCAAATGAAAATGAAAAAACATATATGAAATATAATGGTATTAATAACATATAAAAGTTTAAATATACTCAACTATCATTTTTTTCTTACAGGAGGATGATTCCCTTGATAAAATTTTAATGATAAATGTTTAGTTTAATTTGGCGATTTTTCTGATCATAACAAACTAGTTTTGTTTTATTTAAAATTATCTGAATATATTTATTGTACAAAATTATATAAGTTATAATACACTAGAAAATTCATATATAACCATTATAATAGTTTTATAACCATATATGATAGTGGTAATGGAAAAAAACAAAAACATTATTCATAGGGGCGAATAACCTATATAATTTTAACAATAGTTTGGTTTCTTTGAATAAGAGAATGCAATAAAAGGGATGGTTATAATATATAACGTTATAAAAATAGAATCATATTATGAAAATTATTTTGGAATAATTATTTAATGATGTATAAAGTAGTTATGGAAAAAATATAATATGAAAATAAATTATGAGAGGTACTTTGAGAAAATTACGTCTTGAATACCCCCTATTCGAGAGACCCTTTAAGACCCTAGATTTTGACTTTTGGTGAGACCAACAACACTAGGACGTTTTTATATGAGGAGGATATGTTTGGGTAGATATTTTAGGATATTAAAGGCTTTTTAGTCTAAATATGGTTTTGAGAGTTGGTATTTATAGTTGTAGAGAGGTGTGTTTAAGTGGTTAAAATAATGACTATTTAATATTCAAAGTCAACCACATTGATGTAGAATTAATTTCCATGATTGTGGATGAAAATAGATATTTTATATTATAAATATGGTATATAAATACTTAAAACAACCATTAATGTTTTTAGTTTTTAGGTAATTTAATTTTTTTTTAATTTTAACCGGTTCCATTTATTTTACCTATACAGTAATAAATAATTATTTGAACATGTTAAAAATTTTATTCCTATAAAATGAAATTAAACTTAAAAAATATTTCATACCTATTTATTCCAAATATCGTTTCCATTTTAATAATTTTAATTCATTAAATAAGGAAAATTAGTTTTAAAATTTATCATGTGGATGTAAAAAAGGCTGGATTTTAAAGAGAAAAAGGTCAAAACATTAAATTGTTTTCATATCCAATTTAAATGTGAAATTTTTCCAATGAACTAAATTTGATTTATGTATGTTTTATTGATCTAATAATATATTTAAGTAGGTTTAAATTATGAATTTTCTATTTTAATAAGTTATAGGAAAATAAATTTAATTAAAAATTCAAAAATATTTACTATTTAAACAATATAAAAATTCTCTAAAAAATAATAAATTTCCACCCTAAGGTCATTTTTATATCCACCTTTGAAAAAATGATGTTTATTTTTTTCAAATATAAATTATAATAGTGTTAAATATTTGTTTTAAAGTAGTAATGTGATTAAAAAGCAACAAAATTACCTTTTAGAAGAATATATATTTTATGCTTAAAATTGAAATTATTTTTAAATTGATCCTACGAAACATATTGGATGAATTTAAAATATTTTATTTACAATATAAAATATAAACTTTATTATAATCTGTCACTAATAGTGAATAGTTTTATTTATTAAGATAAAATTCCATAATGGGCATAAAATGGTTTTCTATAAAAAATCCTTTATTTTAATTGTATTTATTTTAATTTATAATTAATTTGTACGAAATGAGTTAATTTTATAAACATTTGTAAACTATATATTCATAATTTAGTTAATCTCATTCATTTTCTCGACAATCCAATGGTAGGATGATTACACTCACAATTAAATATCTTGGAGTTTGTTTAAGCTCAATGTTTTTGGTAAAGTAGGCTATTGTGGAGATTAAATTTATTTAAAAAATAGTGACAAAGAATAAAATTTTGGGGTCTTACATTAGGTGAAACATTAGAATGAAGCATGATATAAGTAATGTTTTTCATCTCAAATTTATATCTTTGTGACATGTTTTTTTATTAATAACCAAATTTCATTTGTGTGGAATATATAATAACTATGCGAGATATAATATCATGAAATATACTTTAATTATGTTATTTTATGTGAATTTTCAAGCCTTCTCTTTCAAAGGGTTTTAATTAATGTGTTACTCAAGCTGTAAGAGTTTTCTTAGTCTCAATATTGATTATTTGAGACATTTTACATCTTATAAACCATGATACCTTTCTATGGTTTTCCAATGATTTAATATTCCATGAATGTTTTATATATTGTTTATAGATAATTATTTTGATACAATATGACAAATAAATTTGTTTTCTTCTAATTTCTTTGGAATCAAGTGTAACCCCATTTCAAAGATATTTTTGCTAAATCCATTTTTATTAATTGAGTACTGATATTTCATAGGAAAATATTTAAAATAAGTGCATTATATTATAATATATTATTGAATTATGTGGTATTAAATAACTGTAAACAATTTTACACATAAGTTTTTTAGAAATATTTAATGATTCATGGAATATGTTCCATGTAAAGAGTATTGATATCTAAAATATTCTTTATATAATATATAATGTTTTATATTGAAATATTATTTTCAATGATTTGATTATCCCAACCAACCATTTTATTATATTTCATTTTATAATAATCAACTAGAAAAATTATTTTTTAAATAAAAAGACTTATTTTTTAAAACTTTTTACAAAGTTACATTTCAATAAAGTATTTTTAAATAAAAAAGGGTTTTACATTTGGCATCACCTATTTTTTATTCCACACCTAATTCATCCCTTATAAACTTAAGGTCCCTTTAGGGTCCATGATAAGATATTATTTGTAAAATTAAAGGTTTTAAAAATCATTCATGTCACCTTTTCAAGTGTTACCTTAGATAGAGAAGGCTACTTTTTTTTATGTCTATGTTAAAAATTGTATCACAATATTTTTTATTTTTTTATTTCCAATTAAATTTTTTGTTCAAATAATTATTCACCCTAATAGGATTTATATTTCATGTTTATCCTATAATATATATATTTATAATTCAGGGGATAAACTCATGGTATCAAAAAAAATCAATTCTCGATACCTTGTTTTGTAATAACATTCAATACATGATTTTTCATTGGTTTATTTAATTTATATCAACCCCCGTCTATTTTTCATTAATTGAATATGGGTTATGTTTATTTAAACTAACCAAATTATTTATCTAAATGGATGACAATTATTTCATTCTAATTTTTAATTTTATATATATTTATTTCTTTATATAGTTTGATGTCACATTTAATATAATCTATATTATATGATATTAACATAAAAATAATATTATTATATTGATATGGGGAAAATTAATGTAATTCTAAGGGTTCTTAGCTGAATATATACTTTTATTGGAAAATTTTCTATATATATTTTTGAATATCATTATTATTTCTCTGGATGGGTTACAATCATGATATCCCTTACATTGACATGGGTAGATGTATTTATAGGCCTTATAATAATATTAAAATATTAAAAATTGTTGTAAATTTGACTATGTATGTTTTTCTATCGAATATCTTTTTAAATAAGAGTTTTTACCATGTTATCAATTTATAGAAATTAGGTAATGTATTGAAATTATTGACGATTATTATCTCTTAAGTAATTAGATGTAAGATCCCGGTTTTTGGAAAGGTATTTTTTTGTTGTGTTTTGATTAAATCCCTTGTTTTGGGGTTTTTAAAATGTTTCCCGAAGGTATGAGAGGCCTTGGGGGTGTTCCAGGGGCTCGGGGCATGAAAGAAGGGAAGTCTGGCCAAGACAGGGCTGGGTGCACGACTTGCGCATGATTTGTCAAACCGTGTGACCTGCCCAGGCAAAACCATGCGACCCCTCCTCCTCTGGATATTATCTTGCGCAGGGTTTGCGCACCATTTGAAAAACTGTGCAGCTAAACCGTGCGGCCACTTAATGTTGGAAAAATTACAAGTTATCCACCCCGGGATTTATAACCCCAACTCGGGATTTTCCTCCCATCTTGTCCTCTTCACCCTAGGTGCGAACCAAACCTCCCAAGGGCTCCAATAGATCAATCTCCTTCGATCCTAAGGCGTTTTTAGTGCCGTTGGTTGCGGATTTAAGCTCTGGTTAAGGCTAATCTCCTCCTTGGTTATTTTCATGGTTTAGGGTTTGTGTCTTCTCTCCCTCTTATTCCAAAACCCTAAAGCACTATCTTTTCAGTGAGTTCTAGGTTGAACCTCCAAGGTTTGGTCAAATCAAGGTCTAAGACTCGATTGAGGGTGCGTTCAACCATGGATTCGAGGTAGGTGATCTACATGTTATATCCCATGATTTATTTGAGGATTTGTGCATGTTAGTTGTATTCTTGCTTTCCCTTGGTTATGTTTTGGATAACCTTGGCTTGTTTGGTAATAATGGTGTTTTAAATGAGTAATGGGAACCCTCACAATCCCCATGGGATGTGTTGGGATGGACTTGACCTAATTTAGGGACATCCATGGGATGTGCCGGCTTTTCCCGGGCTTAGGGAATGTGATTGAACAAGTGACCTTATTTTGATTAAGGGCAGAGACCTTAATGAATATGTTGGCATGATTGGTTGAACTTGGAATAGAAGTTAGGTGATGCACCTAGACTTGGTAATAACCGGAGGGTTATTTGGAATGGGTTAAATGGTTGATTCATAGGAATGATGAATGGGTTAAATGGGTTAACATGAAATTGATTAATGACCATAATGAGATGGATTATGGGTCTAGTGTTGAATGCTTAGTGAGATAGGCATAACACATAGGAATTGGGTGAATTGTTAAATGATGTGAAATGGTAATGTGTTAATGGGTTAAGGCATGATGTGGTTTCCCATGTGGGTTGTTGTAAATGATGGTTGCCGATGGGCAATGGTTGTAAGGTTGATGGTTACTTATATATAATCATGTGCACATGGATTGGTAGTGTGGGGCATTGACTGAGGTTCTACGCCCATGGGTCGAGTTGGACTGATGCTCTAAACTCCACCCCTAAATGCACGGGTTAGGAATGGGGACTGATGCTCTTTTCTCCTAACGGTTGCATCCACCCGGACTGAGGCTTCGAGGTGAGGATATGGTTTCCATGAGGTATCGACCCGGACTGAGGCTTCGAGGTGAGGTTATGTTTGCTATGAGGGAGTTAGTCCTAGTGAGATAGGATAACGATGTGTTTACCCTCTTGCATGTGATTGTTGGGATTAGACCCAAGTAACATAATGATTGTGATTAACCCATGGAAATGTGATGAAGTGGTAAGTGATGGTAATTGTTGGTAAATAGATGGTAATGAATGTGGTAATGGATGGGCTAAAACTGGATACTGGCTCTTTAATTAATTACTTGGAATTTATCATTCATGTTTCCTCCGCATGCACTATATACTCTTGCGGGATATTTTGTAGACACCGTTGGTGGTGGCCTACTAAGTTGTACTCACACCCTACTTGGGCCAACGTTGGGTACCCGGGAAGACTTCATGGTTGTAGGTTAGGATAAGGGCAAGGGTCCCCACTAGACAACTGAGTGGACATGGGTAGCACTTTGTGGAGGATCCAGACTTGGAGTCGGGACCATTTTGGGGATTTTGTCCATTGTCTTATTTTGGGATTTTGTTCACTTTTACACTTTTAGTATGACATAGCATATTTATTTTTGGAAATGGTTGTTATACATATTCCTTGTTTATTGGTTATTGTTCCCGCTATTTGGTTGTTTCTGTTGTGACTTACTCTGATAATAAGGGGGTATTGTCTCCCCACTTGAATACATAGACCCCCGATGCTAGTCGACAGCCTTTGGCGTATGAGGAGGCATGCATAAGGTTATGTAACCACCCAGCTCGTAGCACCGGTTTAGTGGCTTCTGGGTCGGGGACGTTAAAAAGTTGAATCCGAGGAGGTCGTCCTTCTCCTTCTCTAAGGTCTTGTTATTTGGGATTGGTAGCCAAGGGTTAAGATGTGTCGGGCCTTGGTAATGAGCTCATGCTTGGGAGTAGCTAACCCATGTACGAGGGAAAACCCAAGTCACCCTAGGTGGGAAATGTTGTTCTTGGTTGTGTGTTGTTACAGTTGATGATATTTCACCATTGGGTGATGCACATGTGGTTTTATGTGACTGTTTTATGATATTTGGGCTCGTGGCCTTAATGGAATGTGTATTTTCATTCATGCATCATTGTAGGAACCTAGGGAGATAGGTGACATGCATTGTGTTAGGAACACACACACGATGGGTGTGTGAGGTAGGAAAGTAGGGTGCATCATGCATTTCATGAAATCACGATATAATGAGAAGAATGAAGTAAAAAAGTGGGAAAATGATGTTAATGAAATGTAAGGGTTTGAAATGGAGTGAAGAATGTTTTGAAAAATGTTGTGTGAGTTTGGTGGTAGTGCATGATTGTTTACACCATGTGGACCATGGTTCGTGGTAGGGATGGTAGGGGCAATGAATTTGAGGTGTTAACGTTGTTAAAAATGGGTTGTTGTAGCTAGTAAAGAGCTTTTGATGGAGTCATGAATGTTTATAGTACACATTCTTAATCTCGTTCTTGGTATTATAGAGAGATGCCACAACGACGTCGATTTCCAGTTGGGCAACGAGAGGATGTTGCTAAGAACACTACACCAGTAGAGGAGCAAGAAAATGTGGTGATTAATGAAGGTAGAGAAGACCAGTTCTGAGAGAACATGACTCGCCTCATGGATATGATGGATTGGGACCCAGGGAGGGTTTCACCGAGCTTGTTTGAGTTGACTAGGGAGTTTCAGCTGCAGCACCCTCCAACATTCACTAGAGAGGGTGGGCCAGAGGCAGCAGAGTTTTGGTTGGAGTTTGTCCACATGATACTAGACCATCTGGAGACCCCTGTTGAAAAGCGGGTAAAGATGGATGCTTATATGTTGTGGGGACAGGCTAGGTGCTGGTGGGACATTTAGGCTCAGGCTGAGCAGGCTGAGGGGATGCCATGGAAGGGTTTTTAGGAAAAGTTTCTGGAGAATTTCTACCCAGAGACATTGAGGCAAGAGCGGTCTGCAGAGTTTCTGAGCCTGAATCATGGACCACTATTAGTGATGGACTATGCAAGTCGCTTCACTGATTTGAGATGCTTTGTCCCAGTGTTAGTAGGGGCTGAGGCAGTAGTGGCAAGGCGTTTCCAGGATGGGTTGAGACATGAGATCGGGTCTCAAGTAAATATATTTTTCTTGAAGAGGTTCGCAGAGGTGATAGATCAGGAACTCATCTCTGAAGGGAACCTGAAGGGAGAATCGGGAAGTGGGATTGTGGTTCCAGTGGGGCAGAAGGGTAGTGCAGCTACCGAGGGTCGGAGGCGACTCCATGAGGGATCACAGCATGGAAAAAGTGTGAAAAGCGGCTGGAAGAGAGGGTCCACCTCTCAGAGTGGGGATAAGGTGTTCTACTATCAGTGTGGTAGGCCGGGGAATATGTGTGGTCAGTGTCCTTGACCTCCAGTTGAGTTTTGTTCATGCGGCAGGATGAGACATGTGCAGAGGTTCTGCAGGAATCCTTGGCAGGCGAGTGAGCATGACAGTTGGAAGAAGGTACCAGATATGGGAAGGGGATCGGTTGCCCCGTATCAGGCAGGCAGTTGGATCTCCATAGGCCGTATTGGCAGGGGCAGTGGACGTGGAACTCCAGGGAAACATCGCTCATGCTAGCAGGGCAGTGTAGCTAAGAGTACTCAGGCTGGGGCCCAGGGTAGACAGGCAGGTCAGCTTCAGGCAGTTCAGTTTGCGCCTGGTGATGGCGAGGCTGGACCGTCGACTGTTTGAGGTACGATCCTTGTAGCTTCTACGTTTTCTAGTATGTTTTCTGACACAGGTTCCACACACTCTTTTATCTCTGCTCAACTTGTGGTATTGCTGGGTTTACCTATGGAAAGGGTGTGCTGAGTTTTGGAAATTGACACTCCGTTGGGGGTGCGGGTTGAGGATATCAACCAGTGCAAGGGATGTGCCTTGGAAGTTGGAAGGTATCATTTTCTATGGGACTTGTTTGTTCTCGAGATGTCAGGTTTTGACCTAATCATGGGAATGGATTGGTTGGTGTTGTATTGGGTGCGTATAGACTGTTATCGTCACAGAGTATCATTCAGGTTGCTTGAGGGTGACACTTATGTCCATCGTGGCGAGTGGGATGTTCGAGCAGGGCGTGCATGGTCGTTTTGTCAATAGATTAGTGGACTTACAGCTCACATGGTATGTCTAATTCCTAATGATGGTGAAATAGGGGAACATACTGTTTTTCCTCCTGTGGTGGAATAGATTCAGGATGTGTTTCCTGAGGATTTCTCAAGGTTGCCACCCGAGAGGGATGTTGAGTTCACGATAGAGTTGCTGCTGGGAGCGGAGCCAGTTTCTATTCTTCCATACCGAATGGAACCAGCATAACTCCAGGAACTGAAGGTTCAGATTGAGGAGTTGGAGCATAAGGGGTTTATCTGTCCTAGTACGTCTCCTTGGGTATCTCCTGTGCTTTTTGCAAAGAAGGCCGATGGGTCGTTGAGGCTGTGTGTTGACTATAAAAAGTTGAACCAAATGACAGTGAAGAAACGTTACCCTATTCCTAGGATTGATTACCTGTTTGATCAGTTGAGGGGTGCATCAGTGTTTTCTGAGATTGATCTAAGGTCGGGTTATCACCAGTTAAGGGTGAGGCCTTCTGACATACCACAGACGACCTTCTGGAGTCCGTACGGGTTGTTTGAGTTTGTAGTGATGCCTTTCGGCTTGAACAATGCACCAGTAGTGTTTATGGCCTTGATGAACTGGATCTTTCATCCCTATATAGATTATTTTGTGGTTGTATTTTTTGAAGATATCTTAGTGTACTCGAAAACTCATGACGATCATGCCCAACATATTAACATCATCTTGGGTACACTAAGAGACCATTGGATATATGCCAAGCTATCAAAGTGTCAATTCTGGATAGATGAGGTGCATTTTCTAGGTCACATCATCTTGGAGGCAGGTGTATCAGTGGATCCAGAGAAGGTGCATGCGGTTTTATCTTGGGAGCAACCCAAGAGTGTTTCTGATATTCGGAGTTTTCTGGGTTTGTCCGGGTATTACCGAAGGTTCATTCAGGATTTCTCTCACTTGACAGAACCACTCCTGGGCTTGACCAGAAAGGGAATCAGGTTTGAGTGGTCTAGGGCTTGTGAGAATGCTTTCCAAGAGTTGAAGAAGTGGTTTATGACCGCACCTATCTTGACCATACCTGATCTGGGTAATAAGTACATCGTGTTTTGTGATGCGTCCGGAATCGGACTTGGGGCTGTGTTGATACAAGTTGAGCTGGTTATGGCTTATGGGTCGAGGTAGTTGAGTCCCTATGAGCAGAACTACCCCACTCATGACCTTGAGCTGGCTACAGTGGTGTACGCCTTGAAGCGCTGGAGGCACTATCTGTTGGGGGAACAACTTACCATGTTTACTGACCATAAGAGTTTAAATTACATCTTCTCACAGCGGGATCTGAATCATCGACAGAGAAGATGGGCTGAATATCTCCAATATTTTGACTTTGAGATGGTGTACATGCTAGGAAAGGAAAAAAGGGTTGCTGATGCTCTGAGCAGGATGGTTCAGAATCAGGCGGTTCTGGAGTCCATCACCGAGTGGAAGGTGATGGATTTGTTTGCATAGATGCACCTGGAGGTGCAAGAGGAGAGTGGTCAGGTCACTCTTGGTTCCTTAACGATGGAGACGACGCTTTTGATTTGAGTTAAGGAGAGTCATCTTGGTGATCCTGAGTGTTTGAGCATGAATGAAAATCTTAAAGGTGGGGATTTACCATTTGGGTGGGCCGTTGGCGTGGACAGTCTTGTTCGTGTTCATGATCGTGTGGTTGTGCCAAGGTGTATGCGGGAGGAGTTGATGCGTGAGTTCCATGCATCAAAGTGGACAGTGCATCCTGGTTTGACCAAGATGTACCGTGATATCCAAAGTCAGTTTTGGTGGCCTGGAATGAGAAAGGAAGTGGAATGATTTGTGGAATGGTGCCTTATCTGTTAGCAGGTGAAGCCCGAGCATCAATGCCCAGGTGGTTTATTGCATCCATTTCCGATTTCGGAATGGAAGTTGAAATATGTAACAATGTATTTTTTCGTGAGTCTTCCAAGGATGCCATAGAAGAATGATACAATTTGGGTAGTTGTGGATCTGTTAACAAAAGTGGCTCATTTCTTACCGATTCAGGAGACTTATACAGTCGACCAGTTGGGTGAGCAGTATGTTCGGAAAATAGTGCGGTTGCATGGTGTTCCACAGACCATAGTTTTGGACTGAGATCCGCGTTTCACGTCGCGTTTCTGGAAAGGTTTGCAGAAGGCGCTTGGTACGCAGGTGTTTTGGAGTATGGCTTTCCACTCGCAGACGGACGGGCAGTCAGAGCGTACCATCCAAGTGTTATAAGACATGTTGAGAGCTTGTGTCTTGGACTTTGGTGGTTCTTGGGAAGGACACCTATCATTAGATGAGTTTGTCTACAACAACAGTTTTCAGGCTATAATTCAGATGGAACCATTTGAGGCACTCTACGGGAGGCCATGTAGATCTCCATTGTGTTGGCTGGAGGCCAGTGAATCTGAGTTGCTGGGTCCAAGTCTCATGCAGGAGACTTCAGAGGGAGTTCAGTTGATCAGGAAGCGGATGGCTACAACTCAGAGTAGACAGAAGTCATATGCAGATCTGAGGTGTAGACCTCTTGATTTTTCAGTGGGTGATAAAGTGTTCCTTCGGGTGTCTACAAGGTTGGGTCACCGTCGGATTTAGAAGCAGGGTAAGTTGGCGCCTAGGTATGTGGGAACTTTTGAGATCATGGAGAGGATCAGACTAGTGGCTTACTGATTGGATCTTCCACATCGGTATGGTGGGATTCATGATGTGATTCATGTGTCGCAGCTTCGGCAGTATCACCCTAATCCGTCTCACGTGGTTGATGTTGAGGATGTGGAGCTTGAGACAGATGCGTCTTTTGAGGAGCATCCGGTCCGTGTGGTGGACTATAGTGAAAAGGTCTTTCGAAGAAATGTTATTCCATTAGTGTGAGTACTATGGTAGCATGGGAAAGTTCATGAAGAAACATGGGAGCGGGAATCATATGTGCGGGCTCAGTGGACCAAACTCTTCTCTTCGGTGGAGCAATGAGGCTTGGGACCTCGGCTCGAGGACGAGCTATTATAAGGTGAGGTGGTTGTAAGATCCCGATTTCTGGAAAGATATGTTTTTGTTGTGTTTTGGTTAAATCCCTTGTTTTTGGGTATTTAAAATGTTTCCCAATGTTATGAGAGGCCTTGGGGGTGTTCCGGGGGCTCGGGGCACGAAAGAAGGGAAGTCTGGCCAAGACAGGGCTGGGTGCACGACTTGCGCATGATTTGTCAAACCGTGCGACTTGCCCAGGAAAAACCGTGCGACCCATCCTCCTCCGAACAGTAGCTTGCACACAGTTTGCACACCATTTGCTAAACCGTGCAGCTAAACCATGCAACCACTTAAAGTTGGAAAAATTACAAGTTTTCCACTCCGGGCTTTATAACCCCAACTTGGGATTTTCCTCCCATCTTCTCCTCTTCACCCTAGGTGTGAACCAGACCTCCTAAGGGATCCATGAGATCAATCTCCTTCAAACCTAAGGCATTTTTGGTGCCGTTGGTTGAGGATTGAAGCTCCGGGTAAGGCTAATCTCTTCCTTGGTTCTTTTCTTGGTTTAGGGTTTGGGTCTTCTCTATCTCTTGTTATGAAACACTAAAACCCTATCTTTTTGGTGAGTTCTAGGTTGAAGCTCCATGTTTTGGTCAAATAGAGGTCTAAGGACTTGATTGAGGGTGCGTGGAACCGTGGATTCTATGTTGGTGGTCTACAAGTTATATCCCATGATTTATTTGAGGATTTGTGCATGTTAGTTGTGTTCTTGCTTTCCCTTGGTTATGTTTTGGATAACCTTGGATTGTTTGGTAATAATGGTGTTTGAAATGAGTAATGGGAACCCTCACAATCCACCTGGGATGTGTTGGGATGGACTTGACCTAATTTAGGGCCATCCATGGGATGTGTCGGCTTTTATTGGGCTTAGGGAATGTGATTGAACAAGTGACCTTGTTGTGATTAAGGGTAGAGACCTTAATGAATATGTTGGCATGATTGGTTGAACTTGGAATAGAAGTTAGGTGATGCACCTAGACATGGTAATAACCAAAGGGTTATTTGGAATGGGTTAAATGGTTGATTCCTAGGAATGACGAATGGGTTAAATGGGTTAACATGAAATTTATTAATGACCATAATGGGATGGATTATGGGTCTAGTGTTGAATGCTTAGTGAGATAGGCATAACACATGGGATTTGGGTGAATGATTAAATTATGTAAAATGGTAATGTGTTAATGGGTTAAGGTATGATATGGTTTCCCAAGTGGGTTCTTGTGAATGATGGTTGCTGATGGGTAATGGTTGGAAGGTTGATGGTTACTTATATATAAGCATGTGCACATGGATTGGTAGTGTGGGGTATTGACTGAGGTTCTATGCCCATGGGTCGAGTTGGACTAATGCTCTAAACTCCACCCCTAAATGTACGGGTTAGGAATGGGGACTAATGCTCTTTTCTCCTAACAGTTGCATCCACCCGGACTGAGGCTTCGAGGTGAGGATATGGTTTCCATGAGGTATCCACCCGAAATGAGGCTTCGAGGTGAGGTTATGTTTTCTATGTGGGAGTTAGTCCTAGTGAGATAGGGTAATGATGGGTTTACCCTCTTGCATGTGATTGTTGGGCTTAGACCCACGTAACATAATGTTTGTGATTAACCCATGGAAATGTGATGAAGTGGTTAATGATGGTAATTGTTAGTAAATGGATGGTAATGAATGTGGTAATGGCCGAGATTGAACTGGATATTGGCATATTAATTAATTACTTGGCATTTATCATTCATGTTTCTTCTGCATGCACTATCTTCTCTTGCTGGATATATTGTAAACACCGTTGGTGGTGGCCTACTAAGTTGTACTCACACCCTGCTCGAGCCGCCATTGGGTACCCGAGCTGACTTCATGGTTACAGGTCAGGATAAGGGCAAGGTTCCTTGCTCGACAGATAAGTGGACATGGGTAGCACTTGGTGGAGGATCCATACTTGGAGTTGGGACCATTTTGTGGATTTTGGCCGTTGTCTTATTTTGGGATTTTGGATACTTTTGCAGTTGTAGTATGACATGGCATATTTATTTTTGGAAATGGTTGTTATACATATTCCTTGTTTATTGGTTATTTTTGCTGCTATTTGGTTGTTTCTGTTATGGCTTACTCTGATAATAAGGGGGTATAGTCTCCTAACTTGTCTATATAGACCCCTGCTGCTAGTCGGTAGCCTTTGGCGTATGGGGAGGCGCACTTATGTTTATGTAACCACCTGGTTCGGAGCACCAGTTTAGTGGCTTCCGGGTCGGGGACGTTACATTAAATCATGTATTGATATTTTTTATTATTAATTTATGAATATCCACGTGTTTTTTCGTATGACATTCCATATAAAATAATATGAAATTTCTTATTGACTATTACAATGAATGTAATGAAATTACACAAGTGAGTGGTGGGGACAATAATTATATATCTCTTTTATTCATCAATAATACAAATGAGAAAAAATAGGTTTTTTGGTTTATTACTCTCCCAAGAACAGGTTAATATCTTGGAAAAATGTCCTGAAAACATGTTTTTGATGTCAAGAATTATACATTCAATCATCATGATAATATCATTTTTATATCGTTTTATTAATTTATTTTCTTGCATATATAATTCTCTCTATTTTATTTAATTATGGATTTATGTTTTTTAACTTATTCCTGTCATAACATTTAATCAATGAGAATAATGTTTTATTTGTAAGTACACATTTTTAAATTATTATTATACTATGATTATATGATATCCTTAGTATTATTCATACAAATATATGTTTTTATATAAATATGAGGACCTGACAAATCCTCCACTTCTATCTAATGGGTTACAAAATCATCAATCATGTGTACGATGGGAAACTGCCTCGCGAACCGATATTGTTTTTTTTCATTACCACCACTCAGGGTTAGACATAATGAGGAATTAATTATTTATATATGTTATCTATGATTTAAATCTTCCCATCATTACTTTCAATTTTTTGGAGGACAATAATGTCGCTCGTGTGTACAATGGACTACTACCTCATGAAGTGATGTGATCCTTTAACAATTTTCATGGAATGTATTAAGTGAGAGTTTTATAAAAATATGTTATATATTTTAAATAATCATGATTTTGTAATGATAATATATATCATTTAATTTTATTTCTTTTAAACCATCATGAAAATGAAAAAATAGTGTTCATGTGTATGTACGACGTACTCTCTCCATGAATACTGTACTTCATTTTCTATCAAACAAATTATGGTTTTATATAAATACATATATACCAAATAGATACTATATTTAAATCATAATTATAATTATTCGGAGTATGTAACCATGAATAATGTAATAGAACAAAAAATATAACAAATCAAAACTTATGTGAAAAAAACCAAGCAGTTATTATATGAAATGTAACCTTAACAAGGAATTGTTAATAAACATGTAATCAAAGGTATTAATACAATATTATATGGTGTAATATATATGAAAATATTTTAGTAATATATGTCTCATAAACTTATATTTATTATATTGGTGGTTTTAATGAGTACGACAAATGTCGAGACTTAAGGTATGGGACTTCCATCAATATTTTTATTTCTACGAGACACATCACATATTTACCACCTATTTAATTTATGTGGTGTATATCACATACCTAAATTTATTTTACTATGATTATACTAAATAATATATTTATTTTCAAATACATTTTAGGATCTCTCATTCATGGGGTTTATGGTTCAAAAGTTAACCAATCAGTAGAATTTCTCTCTCTCAATTTTCCTTCTTTGGGAAATATGTTGTGATATGTGCCTATATTCTTCTATAAGGTGTATATAATTATCCTTGACATATTATATAATTAATATAAATATTTTAATGGTATTTCAGGTTTCATTTATTTTATTATTCACGTGGATTATGCTTCAATGTTACTACGTGTGGAGAGTTTTACATTACAATATATTTATTTATCAAGATATTCAATGATTATGTTTTCAAATGATTAAATATTTGATCTATATCTAAATTATCTCATGAATATTATTATCCTATGGTTATTTTATGAGAATATATGTTTTATCGTTATTTTCATCTCATTATGTACTCAAAAGTTCAGAAATATTGTATTTAATAAAAATCTTATTTTAGGTCAAAATCCATTTTCATCCAAAGAAATGTTTTCAAAAAATGTTTTCAAAATGTTTTATTTTACAAAACGTGTTATCATTTTAGATAATGTATTTTCCTTATGATATTTTTAAATTAATGTTTAATCTTCATTTATAATCTTTAATTTTAAATTCAAATAAAAATAATTTAAAGTATTTTATGTTTTAAAATGTTTTTTTCCCAAAGTATAAGGGTTATCTTCTATAAGATATGTTTTTTTATTTTTAAATATTATTTTATAGTTTTCAAGGTTATTTTACAAGAAAAGGATTTTTAATTTTTTTACGTTAAATTTTTTTTAATGAATGTTTATTTTACTTATTAAATGTTCTAAGCGATCCTTCAAAATAATTATTCATCTAAAATAACATATTTTAATATAATTTATTCATTACTGAGGATATGAACCAATGATTCATTTATTATTTATTCTCATAAATTTATATTTTTATGATAAAAAAGTTTTTATTAAACTTACTTTTCTTCCACAGGCATTACCATTACACAATGTTTGTGAAACCTTATTTTTTTATAGGTTATGATATGATCAAATGATTATAAAAGTTGTCTCTTTTCCATAGATTATGATTTTATGAAATATTTTGGAAACAAATTTCATTTCTTGGGTTCTGATGTGATGAATGTTTTTTGATGTTATGGAACAAGTATATATGATTTTCATTATGTGACGGTGATTAAGTTATATCAAATTATAGTGGTTATGTTATATCCAAATAGTGGTGGTACCAATATGTACCTATATTTCATTTAGAAAATAATTATATCCCGGAAGAAATAAAGGACTAGAATGGGGAGTGATCCGAGTTTTGTAAGGGACTTTATCCGTTATGATGGCCTTTGGAGTGTACCATGACTACTAGGATGTTATGTGTGGAAAAATATATAATGTACATAATGTTATCCGCAAACCTAATTATATGTTCAAAATATTATGCATGAACCCGATTAAATATTCACAATAGTATGCATGTTAATTTATTTCATGTCTATATTGTTATGAATGATACTGATTACATGTTCAGAATTTTATAAGTGAACCTAATTATATGTTCACAATGTTATGCATGAACTTTTCTTTATTTTACATAATGTTACACGTGGGAATGGTTGTGTGTCCATAAGTTTATGTGAGATACTAATTTCATTTCCTCAAGGTATTGAGTGAACTTGTTTTTATTTACCTATTATCACAATGTTATATATGGATGTGTATGAGAAAACTATATATTTATGCCAATTTTATTCTCTCATGGATCATTTTTTTGATTCCCTTATGATTAACTATTTATTAACTACTGGTATTTATACTTGGACTCATTTCTATGATCTACGATATGATGGGTGTAAATATCACAAATTATGTTCATTATCACATTCCCATATTCTTATCTTTTTTTTCTAGAGGATCATAAATTTTTATCTCTTATGTTAACCCTTATTGAGCATATAAGATCACCCTTTCTTATGATTCCTTTTCCCATGTTATAAATAATTGTTTCATTTATGGTATGTACATGAAGAGTATTAAATGTGGATGTACTGGTGGGAATATTTGAAGATCTTTTATCAAATTAAATGATTACCTTCAAAGATTCCAATGGAACTAAAATACTAGAGTCCTCCATTGTGTGTTAATGAGATGTGATCAATATTCATATTAAATAATGTAATATCCATGTATGAGAATATTGGGTCTCTAAAGTTATTATTAGAGAAAATGTTTAGTTAAACATTAAAAACTACGATGAGAAGAATTCAGTGTGATCCCTTGGGGTATTTCAAATGATATGTCTAAGGATTTTTCCAAGGATTAGTCTAATGATGAGTTAATGTATAGACAAATGTACTAGAATTTTTGGGAAGGATATAGTGACTGGCTTTGAAGAAATTACATCATTGTTTGGTTACTGTAATTGGATGTGGATATGGCATCTATGTTCCAAGGGTAACAACCTTGAAAACACCATATTGAGTTGTACTTAGTCTGGAATAGGTTCCCAAAAATTTTAAATATTTCACTACATGTTTTAAACACTTGGTGTATATTATATGGAAATTCTAAAAAAAATTATGAACCATCATAAAGGGTTGAAATAGGTAATGACTATAAAGGAACTAGGATAATCCAAAGGGGTCATAAATTTAAAATAAGGATTATCTATTTAGGATTCCTAATTTATTTTTCAGACAATGTTATTTTCCATTATGAATATCATTTTTCACACAGTCTTCTACGGTCTTTATTAATGGATGAAACCTAAATAAATCATGTTAATGAGTAATTAAATGTAAAATGAAATTATTGTCCAATTTATAAACTAAATTTAATGGGAGATGATATAAAAAATAAATTTTTATATGATCGCACATATTTTTAAAGAATTTAATCATGTTAAAATCCAGATGGGAGAAGTAGGGAATAATGTTATTTTGAGTATTTCAGGAGGCAATTACCACCTTAACTCATTGGTTTTTTGATCTATTATTTGATGATAAATAGATCAGAACCAATGAAAATATATTTTCCATTCTTTTGTGTTTAGAGTATGGAAAATTCACCCTAGATTTATACCACCTAGAAAGTGTGGTAGATCAATGGAGGAATTTTATTAAGTATACTAGAAAATTATACGACAAAAATTATATGAAGTGCGATGAGTTTAAAATTATATATTACAATAAGTACCTTTATCGTATTCTTTATAAAAAAGTTGATAATAAATTCCTAGAGTGTCAGTAAATGTTTAATGAATTTCTTGGTTCATGTGAAGAATATTTTCAATGAATTGTGTGGTTCTATTCAAGTATTATAATTTATCTTTAAATTATGATTTTCCAATTATTGAGTGGATGGAAACCAAATATAAAATGTCCATTATCCATAAATAACTATGTATCTTATAATGAAAACATTCGATGAGGACTATAAGTGGAAATGGAAGCTGGAAACCATCATTGTTCAAGTTAGAGGAATGTAAAATAGGGTCCAATGGATAATCCATTGATAAGTCACATAAAGGGAAGAAAATGTTTCAAACTCATACATTCTAAAGATATTGGATGTATCTCTTAGGTGAGTCCCTGAAAGGAATAAGAATGTGTTTCAAGTGAGGGAATCCTATACATTGATAAATATAATATTAAAGTTATGTGAAGAGTCAAGTCCATGAAATGAATAAATAAAGAGATAAAAAATTAACCACCCATAATTTAGAGTATCTTGTTCTTGGAGTTTGGTATTTACATGAATGAATTCCCCAATACAAGGGATATTATGGATGATAGGGCACACAAACCTCAAAATAAAATAGACAAAGGGAATGCCTATGTAATCATAACAGATGAAGTCAATCATGAATATTATGGAGAATTTATTGTCCCCTTATTTGATGAAAATTTCATGTTAGGTTTTGTATGAATGATCCCTATGAAAATATTATTTTTTTCCTTTAGTGAAATTTCATGTGATTATCTCCATCTACATGGTTTCTAGAATAATAAAAATTCATTTGATATTATACTAGTACAAGGATGGACCCAATATTCACATGTTTTTTTATACAATAAGAGATTAGTTAAATCATAAATGCTGAATTATATTTCTTAAGCATATATGTCTCCAGGAATGTTTAAAATTAGTGTTATGGATACCATCATGGGTTGATGAGTTTATGGTTGATCATAAGACCAGAGTAATTGAAAGCCTTCTTTTGAGTTTTTATATAATGGGGGTTTACCAAGAATAAGGTTATTTTAAGAGATATTTATCGCAATGAAAACCTTCCTTATTATTTGTATTGAAAAAAAATTTGATGAGGAATTAAATTACAAAATGCAGACATATAATTAAAGGATACTCTATGATCTTGTTAGATAGATTTCAAAGATGGTTGATATCATCACCTACCACATGTTGATGTTTATTATAACTATATTTTACATGAGAATTTATATGGGTGTTTTGTAATCCATATGTTTAGTTATGATTATAAATCTAATATACTAGAAAAATATTGTAAAATTAATGCAATTGGGACCAGATCATCCTGATCTGATGGTACGGAATGTTAAAGCCATTGAGTAAGTTTTAAAGACTATACAAAGTTGAAAAATATGTTTTGATGATAATCATAAACACAATATTGTACATTAATTTAGTGATAATGAATTTATAATAATATCTATATGGAAAAAGAGGGAAAACGAATCACTAGGTATATTTTTCCCATTAAAATTCTTGATTGTATTGGGATATTATCTTATCCTTTGGCGCTTCCACCTAAACTCTCTTAGGTTCACAATGGCTTCCATGTATCACTATTGAGGAAGTACATTACTAATACATCACATATACTAAACATAATGATTATACTAATATATACTTATATTTCAAATGTTGAATGACCAAGAGAGATTTGGGATTGAATAGAGAAGGTTTTACGAAACAAGACTAGTCATTTGGTCAATGTTTTGTGAAAAAACCACCAGCTTGAGGAGGCTACATGGGAACATGAGGATGTAATGAGGTATAATTATTCTATGTTTTTTATAACAAAGTGATTAAATTTGAGTGTAAAATTATTTTTAAGGGGGTTATAATGTAACAACACGAGATTTTAGGATTTGTTTTCAAAAATATATAATCAATTAAAATTTTTATGTTACAAGAAAAACCAATTTTAGATTACATTACAAACAAAACTATCTTTGGATTTTGTAACATATAATTACTTTTTTATAATTTATTACACACAAAACAATGAAATTTTTTCTTTACACTCAAATTTGAGTTAGCTTGTGTTACACATGATATTGAGTTTTTACAAAACCATGATATATTATTAATATTATTTAAACATGACTCTTATAACATAAAATTTAATGATAATGATATGAATAATAATAAATTAATTTAAATTATTATTTTTTACGGTTTTACATAATTAATACACATTTATATAAAAATAATAATTGTTTTAATAAAGTCTTTATATATTTTGAAAATACTATTTTCACAAAAATTGTTATTTTTTATTTTATTTTGAATAAAAAAGTAAAATTAATTTTTAACATAATTATAAATTTAATGTTATTAAATAAAATTTATTTTTTAAATCATGATTAAAATATTAACTTAAGATAAATATATTGGATTTTTATGAAATGATTCATTTTTGATGAATAGTGAAAAATAGTGTACTTTAATTGAAAAATGATTTTCATTTAGATTATTTATAATGTTAAAATAGAATTTAATTTTTTTTCAAGAAAAATTTAGTTAAATTTGATATTAATTAATCCAAATTAGTTAATTGTAATAAATTACATATCAAATTTTTATATAAAAACATTTCATTCTTTTCAAAAGTTTCTCTTTAAAACCTGCTTTTTCATTGCATCTAAATGATTAATTTAAAATTTAAACATGTTAATTATGTTATTGTAATTTGGAAAAACAGTTTCCATAATTTTAACAACTATAATTATAGTGTTTAATAATATAATATTACTTTTTTGGCCAAAATGAAGAGTGAATGCACTATCAAGTTAATTATAGCGGTTGTTGTAAAAATGGGTTTACCACTGGTAAACCAAAAAGATAAGGGTAAAAATGTCCTATGAACATATCTAAGATCTATTTAGTTGGCATATTTCTACCATGAAACCAATAATGTATAATAATTTCTAAATTCGGACCATTTTTACATATGAAAAATGTGGTAGCACTTATTTCCAGTAAAAAAAATAGAAAGTGTGTCCTCTCCACCCCTTTTAAAAGGCCACCCAATATTCTATCTTCTTGAAACCTATGAGGAAACTTATATCATAAAAAAAGTACCAAAATAACTTAACAAAATCCCTCTCCTCATCCTAGAATCCATATGTTGGATATAAAGTCAATCAAGGAAGAATTTTATTATAACCCTAAGCAGGATACCTAAAGAAGAGGCAATGTTCTTCGATTAGAGTTTTGTTTTATTTCATCATAAAACTATTTATATTCATATTATAAAATTTTTATATCATAAAATTTGTATATTATAGACACTAATATGTCATTATGTCAATGTAAGGTCCTAAAAATCTACAATTTAATCAAATGGGTTATAAAATAATCAATTGTGTGCACAACTGACTACCACCTCACGATCTGTTGCAATCCATTTTTTCATTACCACTTCTCACAGGTGAAATTAATGATGTATTTAATTTTTTATACAATATTTTAGATGATATTATAATTCAATAAATGTTATATCACATATAGATTCATGATATCGATTTTTTGGGAATACAATAACATCGCTCCCTTGTACGAGTGACTAATGCATCACAGAGTGATTTGATTCATTCACACATTACATGGAATGTATTATGAATAATTTTAATAAAAATATGTCATATATATAAAATAAAAATTATTCTGGAATGGAAATATATATCATTTAAATATTTATCTTTCAAACTGATAAGAAAATGTAAAAAACAATGTTCATGTCCACATACAACCAACCCTCTCCAAGAATGATGTATTTGATTTTCTATCAATAAATTTTATTGATTACTATAAATAAATATATAATAAATATATATGATACAAATCCATTGTTTATAATTTTTTATAGGATCATGATTATAACAAATAAAAACATATTTTAAAATAAAAGAAGTTATTACCTACAATATAACGAAAACATGGAATTGTTAATAAACGTGTGATAAAATGTCATAATAAACTAAAATATGGTATAATATATATGAATTTTTTTTAATATATATATAATAAACATAAATTTATTATATTTTTTAATGAGTATTATGAATTTCAATACATAATGTAAGGTATTTTCGTCTCCCTTTTTTCTTCTTTGCGACACATGACATATTCACCACCTATTTCATTTATGTGGTGAATATACTTCCCATGAATGTATTTTATGATTATTATATTGAATATTTTTTGTATTTTTTATCCATTTTATTACCTCTCTTTCATGGGGTTTACTATATAAAAGTTAACAAATCATTAAGTTGTTTTTGTCTCAATTTTCTTTCTTTGGGACATAGGATATTCTATACGTTTATCTTCTTCTTTTATTTGTATATACTTCCCATTAAAATTTTATTTCATGAATATCAATATTTTCATGATAATATAAGTTCAATTTAATTTTAATTGTTCATGGGGATTATAATTACATGTTACGAATGTTGTAAGTCGATTACATTACAATCTCATCGTTTATCATGATTATATATGATTAAATTTTTGAATGATGAAATCATAGGATCTATCTTTCAATAAACTCCTAATTATTCTTATCCTATGTTTATTTAATGATATTACATAATTTACCTTCATTTCCACTCTTTACTTACTCATGACTTCAAACATATTATTGTTAATAAAAATTGGCCTTTCTGCCAAAAACCATTTTTCTTCCAAAACATTATTTTTTAAAATTTTTTCCAAAATATATTTTTTTAAAATGTGTTTTAATAGAAGAAAGTATATTTTACTTAAGGAATGTTTTATATGATTTTTAAATATCACATCATAACCCTTTATGTTTGTTTTAAAAGAAAAGTATTTTATTTTTTTTTGTTTTAAAATATTTTTTTTAAAAGTGGAATGTTTATTCTCCTTAAGAAATGATTTAAATAATTTTAATAGATTCCATTATAGGTTTTCTAGGTTATTTTTCAAAAAAAATCAAATTGAAAATATTTTATTTTCAACAATGTTTTTTCAAAAAAGGTTAATTTTCTTAAGAAATGTTCCAAGAGATATTTCCAAATCCTTCCCCATCAAAGCTTAAATTATTTGATATAATTTATAATTTAATGAGGATATAAACCTAGGACACCATTCTCTATCATTCATGGAATTGTTTATTTTTTTGAGGACAAGATATTTATAAAACTCATTTCTCTTCCATAAAAAACACATGATATAATAGTTATGAAACTCACTTCTTTTAATGGGATATTATATTATGAAAATTTTAAGTAATTATAAATCATGTCACTTTTCCATATATTATGATATGATGAATTTTTTGTGAAACCCATTTCAATTCATGGGTATTAATTTGACACATTTTTTATGATCTTTTGGAACACATATATATGTAAATTATTATGTGATGATTGATATGTTATAACCAATAATAATGGTTTTGTTATAACCAAATATGTGTAGGAACTATATCTCCCTATAATGAATTGGGTAATGATCTGTTTCTCCTTAGATAGACATGATTGGAACAAAGTGTAAGCCCAATTCAATAATCGACTATGTCTGTTATGGCTGTCTTGGGGGTGATCAATGGCTACTAGGATGGTATGTGTATACCTATCTTTCATGTTAATAATGTTATGAATGAAACTTATTACATGTTCTTGATGTTATGAATGAAGCTAATTACATGTTCACAATTTTATACATTGACCTATCGTTAATGTCTATATTGCAATTAGGAAACCTGATTACATATTGAGAATGTTATGCATGAACCTGATTACATGTTCAAAATATTATTCATAGATCTATATTTTAAGCACATAATGTTATATGTGGACCTATTTTCTTGTCCATAATTTTATGAAAGGGTCTTATTTCATGTATTTAATTTAATGAGTGAACCATTTAATATTTTTACTTATTCATAATCATATAAACCAATGTGTTTGCCACAAAGTTATGTTTTATTCCAAATGTTATTCTCTATTCTCTCATTTTCTTTGATGACGTTATGATTCATGTCTTATTAAATTCTAATACATATGAAATGAATCAGGTTTATGATCTGTGCATATTGCGTATGAACATCATAAGTTATTTTTATTATCACATACAGTTATTCATATTTATTATTTCATATCCTAATTGATTTATATCTCTTTTTTTACCCTTATTGAGGATCTAAGCTCACACTTTATTTTGATTCATTTCCCCAGGTTATGAAGAAAGGTTTTATATAGGGTATTTTTATGAAAAATAATAATGCGAAGATATTTGTGCAGAAAATTGAAGATATTTTACAGATTAGAATATTGTGTTCTATGTTTCCAATGGTAGTAAACTATTGTGGTCCTCATGTGTGTGTTTTTGAAATATAATGAATATTATTCTTAAAATAATTATTATCCATATATGAGATGACATTCTCTCTACTGTATAATTAGGTTTCCTCTGTATATTCTATAAAACCTGGACACTATCCTATTGTCATATTATTTATTAGATGAAATTTTTTATGTTATAAATTTAATAGTCTTAGTTCACCATTCAGCCATTTTCATAGGTTAAACACACATTTATATTATTTTTATAATGTTAAACTTTTTACATTATACTTATATGTCATAAAATTTATTCTATAAAAGAAAACTATATATTTATTTGACTTGTGTATGTTATATGTTATATGATATAGGAAATAGGAAAGCACCATGTTATATGGGTCCTTAGTGTGTGGATCTTGGATTTTAGAGGAAAATTTTAAGAGATTTTTGTGAATTACAAACATGAAAATGTCATGTAAAGAACATAGGCCTTCATTAAGAATTATCTCTAACCTAGTACATCCATTAAAACTATTTTATATCTATTTGTTACAAAAGGTTAATATACATGTCTGGTATGTTTTTTTTCTCACAACAAATATTTTTATGGGTTTTCCTATATTTTATATCATAATGTTTAATTATATCTAAATTTATTCATATAAAACTCCCAAAGTATTGTAGGTATCCATGGAATAAATATAAAATTGAATGACTTGTTCCTTTTAATATTACCTTTATTGGTTATAAATCTTTTGTCTATAAGATTAAAATATGTTTCAATTAAATATCAATAATGAAAAACCTTCTAAAATAAAATATTTTATTTATCCCAAGACACTTAAATTAATCTCTGCTGATTTGGACATCCCCCTTTAGGTGTTTCCATGTACCATTTTAGTAAATTTTCAGAAAAGCCATGATAATTACACATTAAGCATCCATATATATATATATATATATATATCTTTCTATGCTATTTTAATAATATATTCACCCTTCACATATCTAATAGATATTCCAAGTGTCCTAAATGTGTACAGATTCATGTATAGACATAAAAACTAGGATTGAATTAAAATCTTGAGTAAATAAATATTTTTATATTGAATATCTGAAAAACTGTTTGATTCATATTAGTTTTCATTTCACTAAAATTATAATAAAATACACCAAAAATAAAACCCCATGTTCTTATACAAAATATTTTTCCTTTAATTGAAATAACATACATGGGGGTGAATTTAGAAATTAAATAATATTATTTTTTCTTATTTATTATATTTTATATGTTTTCAGATGGTTAATTAGAATATATATATACACCCTAAAACCTCATTTAATTTGATATTATTTATGGAAGATAAATAATACAAATAGTTTACATGTTTCTCCTCAGATGATGAGCTTATATTCAAGGGAATATGCACTAATATATTTTATCTATCCCAAATCACAATAGTAATAATTATTTTATGACATTTTTTATTAAACATACTATAAATTATTTATTTTAGGTCAATGTTCCCATAAATATTTAATTTTTTAAGAAATAATTTTAAAAATGTATGACTTCCCTGTCTATTGACTGGATCATTAGAATTACAATGAATATGTCAATATATAAAGAAATATTAAACCTTTGTTGTACTAGTGCATCAACATAATATATCATTATTAGCCTTTTGTATTTTTTAACATCACTGGATACACATTCAATATATTTATCCTTTAAGATAATCTACATAGGAATATATTTCTCAATTAATTAAATATTTCCCACTATCTAATATATAGTGATGTGTTATATCCAATAATGGTTTCCTGATATATCTATTAAAAGATATCTCAACACCTACCTTAAATATTTCCTCAAAATTTCATGTTTTAAAGATGTTAATATTTATTTATATTTTTCAAAAAAAATAATGTTGAGTGATATCTTATTATCTTCGTAATCCTTATTTAAATAATATATAGGTCTCTATTTTAATTCATCACACAAACCAGGATGTGGTTTTAGTTTCCCATGATATAATAAATTTAAATACATTATTGAGTCCACAAATTACATAGTGAAACACTTAACTCTCTACATTTTCAACATTTTCAAAGCCTTATGTTTAATATCATCAAGACACCATGATAGTGGCTTTATATTCCATTGAATAGTTTTCAAAATTGTTTTGATAACTTATTTTCTATAGTTAAATATTTCATTGAAATTATTTTCATATTCCTTGAATTCAAAACAAGAAATGAACACCTCTCCCACTGTGGGATTTTATTCTCATTCTCCCTATATCATATAGTTAGTTTGTAAAAAAACCTCCCAAAACACCGAATATCCATTATGAGTCTTCTCATCAACCAATGGTAAAAATTAACTCGCCCTTATTTCTTTTACACTACTAACACTCCCATTACATGGTTCCCTTACCAAATTATAGGTGTTTAGTATCTTGTAACATCCTTCCCTTGAATACAACTTTAACCACACAGTGTAACTCAATATATTCAATGTATTTTACTAAAATTTGTGTAGTATCATTGGTAATGTAATTATATGGTTTCCATATTTCCCAAAATTAATTCATTGGTATTTATATATAGATAATGGAATGTTAATTGGAATGAAAACAAAAACTTTGGTGTGGTTTTCTTCTTTAAGTATGAATATCTTCCATTGGCTACAAAAAAAATAAAAATAAATCTCACAAACATCATTAATATAAATATTTGTGGGATCCACATCCTGTCATCCTTAAATTCATTGATATTATGAAATTAATTTTTGGGTTTAAAAAATTAACTATAACATCTTAATATTTTTTTAAAATTTAATTTATTCGAAAAAATTAAGATAAAAATACTGTTGAGAAAATACATGCAAAATACAAAATTAAAATTAGTCTATACATACTTGTTTTTTATTTTTTAGTAATGTAAGATGATTTAAACAATTTTTTGAGGGAATTTTAATTATTGTTTGTTTTAAAAATATATATAATTATTGTTTTTATGATGATTTGGTGAATAATTAATATTGAGTCATATAATGAGAAAACATCCTTAAAGTGACTTGGTAAAAGAAATTACATAACACAAGGTTATTTATACCAAGGATTTATGGGATTTGGATTATTTTTGTTAGCACAAGATTTCTAATTTCATTAATAAAAAGTATATTTTCTACACATTAGTAAGAATTTTGAATTTTCATGTGTACTTATACAATGTTATGTGGACCTGGAAATTGTTTTATTTTTTCATGATTAAATGTTATTGTATATTCTATATAGAATAAAATCACATAACATATATTATATTTTAACAATCACATTATTCTAAAATTATTCAATTATTGTGCCTCAACCCTTTTTCCAGTGTAGCTTCTTGTATTTACTTCATAGGAAATGGACGTAAATAAGATTTATTCTCCCTTTGGAAAGAAGGAATGACACTATAATAAATCGAAATATCTTCATCATTCAAACTAATTCTCTTTAATAATGATGCAATAAAATGTAGAGGTTAGATTTCATAATCGTGAATATATTATTTTGTCATTATATAAGAAAAAAACTATATAAATCCCCATTAAATTTACATGATGACTTTTGATAATTATAGTGATATACCTCATTATATATATGTTGACTATGTAGATGAAAATATATGATGAAACAGTGGTTTTATTAAATAAATGACATGGAAAATGTGGAATTTTGAGTTACATTAGAATTTTTATGGTCTATGTAGTTGTGTGAAAAAAACTATAGCAATCAAAAAGTGATATGGGTCTCTTATAATTAATCAAATATTTATACTTAATTAGTGACATTCATGATAATTTTTTTAAATATAATCACGAAGAAATTAATATTGTAAATAAAATATTAATAAATATGATATGTTATTAGAATTTATTATATTCACATTGACATATGTTTCTAATGTACATTTTCTACCATGACATATATATTCAGTGTTGACCTTCTTTTAAAGGGTATCTAGTCACTTGAAGCATACTCATAATGATTTATGTTATAAGTTAGTCAAGAGGATATGAAGTTGGGATCAACTCACCCTTTTGGGGGAAACATTTTCCTACATTAAGAATATATTAGTGATTCGGGATATGTTCATGAAACCTTCATAGTAATGATATGGGTTATCCTAAAAAATTGATCGAATAACAATATCAATTTCAGAGGACACTGCGTGTTGGAATTATACTATCTCTCAATTGATCCAAATATTTGGTTACATTATGTTTGGATCCTTGTAGGTTGAATATATATATAATTCTTTATTATATATAGAGTAAAACACCCTGATATTTTATAAAATATGTTTTTTCAAAAAAATTTCATTATCTTCAAGAGATCTCATTACATGAAACATCGAGTTTTAGCGAATAACAATTTTCTATTAATATTATTATTTAAACACGACCCTTATATACTAGTCATTAAATTTGATGGTATAAATAGGAATAAACACATTTTGAAAATTTAGTATAATGGTTATAAATAAATAAAATATATTGATTACTACATATTAATTTTTGGTAAAGTCTCTATATAATTTAAAAAGACATTTCTTCTAAAAATTGATTTTTATGTTTTCGTGATTTTTTTTGAATTGATGTTTTAAAATTTATAAAAATTATCAGAAACATTTAGCTTCTTTTTTGGAAATAATATGTTAAAACTATCTTAGGATTAATTTTTTGGATTTTTTATAACATTAGTTTTTGATTAAATAGTAAAAATTATTGTTTTTATTAAAAAAAACCATTTCATTTAAAGTATTTATGATTATAAATACTTTTTTAAATTGTTCTAAAGTAAAATTAGATCAATTATAATATTAATAATTTAATTTAATTTTTTTAATCTATTTAATGTTTTATTTTTATAAAAATTGTTTTTATCCTTTTAAATATTTTTTCGTTGGAGAACTATTTTTCAGTCACTATTATGCGATTAATTTGAAATTAGATTCTTCCAATTATGTAAAATTAATTTTAAAAAATTTATTACTTATTTTCAATAATCAAAATTAATATTATTAATTAATTTTTATGTAATTTTTATTCATAATGAATTGTAATCTCATCAAAAATTAATTACTGCGGTTACGGTTAAAATGGGTTTACCAGAGGGTTAAACTAAATAGATAATGGTTAAAAGGAGATACTTTTTTCAATTATTATTTTTAGACATATATAAATATTATATCAATTAATTTTAAAAAATTATATATTTTATATCCTTTTAAAAAGTGTAAAATGACAGTATACATTTTTCGTTTTAAAAATTACAAGGGTTACCTCTCCCCCACATACAATAGGGAACCCCGTAACCTCTCCTCATAACACCTCCAATGAATTTTGGAAATCCAATACCTTTCCAAATTCCATAATTATATCCCTACCCTTATTCTACCTGGCTTATTTTTTAAAACCATCCTATCAATGTTTTGGTGCCTACCTCAAGAGGTCATCTAAGGAAGATGCATCATTCTTAACCGAGCATTTTTTGTTTCATTTATTATTCAACACCCATCTAATATTATTTAAATATTATGATGTAAAAATATAAGTAAATACCATATATTGAAATTTTATTTGGTAAATGGAGTAACCTACATCCATATCCTACTCTATCAAATGGGAAACAAAACCATTGATCCTGTGTACACCAGACTATAGCCTCACAAACCAATTTAATTTGTTTTCCATCACCGCCTCCCATGACTATAGATGATGATATATTGAATATTTATGTGTTATATGTAATATATATTTATACACTTTGTAATATAATATTACATCAATCTTCATAAAAACTAATCTATCTGAAAATGATAATGTCACTAGTGTGTAGGTTTGGAGAACCGTGTCCATGAAGTGATGTGAATTCATTCTTCATTTTTTTTGACATGAATAGTGTAACATCCCACACCATCTCATTGTCTCATGAGGGAAAAGGAATGATAGATGGGCTTAAGTGATGTTCCCAAGGCGCCAATGGCTGGAAATAAATTCCAAGCCTATGAGAATAAATCGGGGAGTGATTTTCCCCTATGACAAAGATAACATACCAAACAATACACAACTATATGATGCATTCCAATAAACCAACCGAACTCATAAATTTCAAAAATACAGCCAACTAATCCATAACAATCACACATTCCAAATACAACAAAGAAAAAGTTATAGTATGAAACAGATGACTAAAACAAGACTCTAATAGAACTAGGACACTATCCATAGCTCCACACCAATCTCCATACTTCAATCACCACAACATCTGTAAAGCATCATGTTGAACCACTAGATAAATGAAATACTTTACCCTTAATTATTTATTAGAACACAACAACTGCAAAAAAACCAACGTGAAAAAGTAGGGATGAGTAATAATCCTTAGTAGGTTTTCCCCTAATGACTTCCATACACACACCATTAGGATAAAACCGTTAGTACATTTATATAAAATAGTTTATATAAAATAGTCAATAGTGAAATAGCTTACAACATTATAGGCATACCCTTACCAAGCCATGAAAAAAATTAAATCCACTAACATTCTATAATCCATATCCCCATCATGAATTAGAACAAAAAATTACATATTTGCAAGGAAACACACAACAAACAACCATTACGGTGGGACTTTCGCCCATCCCGTTCACCCCATTCTCAACCAGGGGTACTTCCCACCAACTTAACCACTGATGGGGCCCTTCCATCCACTATCCATCACCCTATTATAGTGGTACTTACTTCCCACTTGCACAGAATTCCACATAATCCATAACAATTAATCAACTAACAACCATTAAACACCAAGTCCACAGAAAAACACACCGTCATTCCCATCACATGGAAACTCAGTTCAATAAATCACCCATTTATTCAAATCACAATTTAATCATTTTCGATGCCAAAAAACACTCTAATAAAACAATATATTTATGAAAACCATTTTCATCACCCATTTTCATAAATCAATCCTAGTAACCCATTGTAAAACCTCCTTTTTAAAATCGAACATCAAGAGAATTTCACCAAAAAATACCCCTTTTCCCAAAAATCACCAACACATTTCCAACCAATTTATCACGTAAAAAAAATTATTTTTTATGTAAAAAAAATTAATTTTAACCAAGAATTATGTTTTACAAAAGTGGATTCGATAAAGAATCCACCTTTCTTTAAGGTTCCGGTGAATTCGACCCACAAGCAACTGCGCCCCAAATCCAGTGAACACATCTCTAAAACCATTCAAGATCCCCTTAAAAAACTTCCACATGCCTTAATATCAACACCCAAGGCATCCAAAACCCTAGATCTACATGCAACATATGTAGATCTAGAAAACCAAGAAAGGGAGAAGTGTATATCTAGAGTAAACCAAAGAGAAATCAAGAGAAGAGAGTTACCCAGGAGAAACCACCTTCAAACAACCATAAAACCCCTTTGAATCGCATACAAAATGAGTGGAAGAGCCCCTAAAACTCCTAATAACAAAAAATTCTAACTGAGGCTCAAGGAGGGAGAGGATTTAGAGTGGAATTGCTTAAGACCAAGGAAGCCTAGATTTAAAAACACCATAATTATGTGGTTGCATGGTTAGTCTGCACGGTTTGGAAAGCTGTGCGCTAACCATGCACACACCATTGTCTTGAGAGAAGGGGTCCGCGAAATTTCCTCGCATTGTTTGGAAAACTTTGTGTAGGCTGTGCGAGCCTACTATCTCTCCTCGCATGGTTTTCTAGAGAACCTGCACTGTTTTCTCTAAATGTGTTCAAACTGTGCGCCCTTAGAAAATCACAAAAACATATTCAAAACCATTTCAAGTCTCCCGACCTCTCCCCAACTCATCATAAGCACATTAAATACATAAAAATACATAACCAATAGATATGTACCTCAAAATGGGAGTGCTACGTTCTCTTCGCCATTGGAAATTCTGTCTTCAGAAAGTAGGGAACCATTACTTTTCTGAATGAGCTCAGAAAATTGCTTGAAAATATCTTTATCTGACTACCAAGTATCCTCTTGAATCTAACCTTGATTCAAGAAAAATAACTACACTAATGCTTTTAACACACAATTCATTCGATTTCTTATCCACAATTTTTACTAGAACATGCACCAAGGAAGAATCTGGTTCTAGCTCAACATGGTACCAACGAATCACATCATCACGATCTGGATAGTACATTTTCAACTACGAAATATGAAACACATTGGGTACCACACTAACCCATGGTGGAAGATACAAATGATTAGTTACCTCTCCAATCCACTCTATTATCTTAAAATGACCAATATACCTCGGAGATAACATAACCTACTTCCCAAACTAATGATTTCCCAACGTAGGAGAGATTCTAAAAAAACTCATGATCACCCACCTTGAATGACAACCGTCATTGACAATGGTACGCTTACGATTTCTGAGGGCATTGAGCTATCTCCATCCTCTTCCTTATCAACTTGATTTTCTCTATAGTCTCTTGGAAAAGCCTTGTTCCGATCATAGAAGTCTCACCCGTTTCCACCCAACATAGTGGAAAATGACAAGGAAACCCATACAAAGCCTCAAACAGAGCCATATGTATTAAAGCATGATAACTGTTATTATAGGAGAACTACACCAGTGGTAAGTGCTCATCCCATGAACCAGAAAAATCCATTAAACAAGCCATTAACATATCCGCTGATGTTTGTATCATCCTCTCGGTTTGGCCATCCATCTGCGGATGATACGCTGTGCTCATAGTCAATAATGTCCCAAGGTCTTGTTGCATGGATTTCTAAAAATGATATGTGAACTTCAGATATATATCTAATACAATTGAAACTAGAACACCATGCCTCTTTTTCACCTACTAGATATAGATTTTGGACAGATCCTCCACTGTATGAGATTCATGAATTAGAATGAAATTTTACAACTTTGTGAGTTGATCCACTATCACCCATATGGAATTATGATTTCGGACCATTCATGAGAGACCCGTGACAAAATCCATTGCTATCTGCTCATATCTCCACACTGAGATAGGTAAAGAATGAAACATGTCTACTGGTCGTTGATGCTCTTCCTTGAGCTGCTGACAAGTTAAGTATCTCATGAAAAACCCAACCACATCCCTTTTCATACCAGCCCACCAAAACTACACCATCAATTCTTATACATTTTCTGAATTATAGGATGAACATCCCACCTGGAATGATGATAAACCCTAAGAAGTTCATCCTGAAAATCAACTCGTACCACCATCTGATTACAAAAATACAAGATTGAATTTTCATTAAGTTCACAGCCCTCAATGGTCATCCCACCAATGAGTTTCAACCTTTTCACCATACACTAGTAATCAGATTCTTGTGCCCCTTTAACCAAACCAACCAAGTTAGTAACAAACGAATCTGGAAAGAAGACCGATCTATCACCCTAGACCTCACATTGAAACAGAATGTTTACTGTGATTGATATCAATTGCCACTGATCTAATACAAATTTCACCACTTGATCATACGATTTTCTACTTAATACAGCTGCCACCAAATTTCCCTTACCCGGTGTTAACATTAAGTCGAAATAAAACTTTTGGAGATATTCCACCCATCATTATTACCTCAAGTTCAAATATATTTGTGAGAAGATATGTTTTAAGATCTTATGGTCAGTAAACACTGTAAATTTATCACCAAAGAGATAATGATGAAACATTTTTAAAGAATCAACCACTACTGCTAATTAAATATCTTGTGTTGGGTAGTACTTCTCATGAAACATCAACTGTCCTGGGCCATATGCAACCACATAACCCCCTGTATGAGAACACACCCCAAACCTGATATTGATGCATTACAATACACCATGTACCCTTTCCCTGGTTCTGGGAAACTAACATTGGTGCTTATGTAAGGAAACCCTTTAACTCTTCAAAACATTTTTGACACTGCTCATCCCATTGAAATGGGATATTCTTCATTTTCAATGTCTTCATCTGCGAAGACAATCATGAGAAATGACAAACAAAATTTCAATAATACTGAACTAGAACGAGGAAGACCTGTATCTCAAAAACTTTATTTGAAAGTTTCCATGAGATAATATCCTCTATCATATCTAGATCAACTGAAACACACCTATTAGAAATAACATGGAAAAGAAAAAAAACCTCCTATATCCAAAAGTAACACTTTGACAATTTGGCATAAAACTGATAATCCCTTAAGATCCCCAACACTATCACCAAGTGCTACTCATGTTCCACCCATGTACTTGAATACACCAGCATATCATCTAAAAATGCCACTTAAAAAAAATACAGATATCTATGAAATATCTAAATCATAAATGCCATAAACACTGTTGGTGTACTTGTTAGACCAAAGGGCATAACCACATACTTGTAATGGCCATATCTACATCTGAAATCTATTTTCGGAATATCCTTATTCCTCACCTGCAATTGGTGATATCCTGAACTCATGTGAATCATGGATATTTACTGAGCTCCCCTCAACTATTCAAACAAATCATCAATGTGTGGATGTGGATATCAGTTCCTTATCATTACCTGATTAAGTTTACGATAATCAACATAGATCCCCAAGGTTTTATCCATCTTTTTAGGAAAAAAACTTACACTTCCCATAGAGACATGCTTTGTAGGATGATCCCCTTGTTTTCTAACTCTTTCAACAAAACCTCTATTTCCCACAATTATATTGGTGATATTCAGTAAGATGGATGTGATATAGGACTGGTACCTGGAAGGAGAATAATCATAAAATCAACTTCACTTATAGGTGGAGAACCTAATAATTCTTCAAGAAAGGCATCCATCACCTGATCCACAACTGCTGGAAGAAGACTTTGTTCATCACCTTCCACTGATTCCAACAACAAGGCCTCTAACTGAAATGAGATCATGAAAACCGTTGGTGCCAACAAATATGTTTCATCCAACTTCACACTCTTCTCCCCTATAAAGAGATGTCTAAATCTATCCTCCATCACAAAACTAACTATTCATGCATAGTAATCTATGTGGGACTTAAACAATATCAACTAATACATTAGTATTATTATATCATAATCATCCAAATCAAGCATCGATAAGTCCCACATCAATTTGATACCATCAAGAACGAAACAATAACCTCGACATAAGAATACATTACACCATCTTGGACCTAGAGGAGTTTGTAGTTTCAAAACATAAGACATCATTTCAATGTTTAATCCCAACAAATAAATGATGTGAGAAGAAAAAAAATAATGTGATGCACCTGTATCAAAAAAATCAAGCATTAATGTTGAATTTAAAAGAACCTTACCTCAAACAGTGGATGATCCCGACTGATCATCCATCACCGCCTGCTCGGCTTCAAACAAATGCTTACATTCCACAATCTTCTCCTTATTACCCTGCTGAGTCGTTATGCTATTCTGAGAATCACCATGACCCATTTTACTCTACTCCTGATGGGTATGCTTCTACCCCCATCCCGTTGAGGAATAAGACCCCTATGACCCCTGAGAAGTGTCACAGACACCCGATCTCAGATAATTCAGACAATACCACTGAAGATGTCCCATATTATTACAATTATGACATGATCTAGGTTTTACCATTAAATATAGATTGATGTGGCTCATAGTTCCACGCTAAAAACATCTCGGCTTACGCTGAGGATTTGGGGGAATATTCAATGATACTACCATCAGATTTTGAGTTGTAGTTCCACCCTAAGTATAAGTGTCCCTATTCCTCTTGAACCCAGATTTCGAGTTCCCACTATTTCTAATGGGTACCTACATACTCCCCCCTTCAGTATCCCCCACAAGATCCCACTCATCCATAGTATCTCGTTTCACTATTTCTGTGTAATAATCTATATACAACACTTCTATGTTGGAATGAATTTCCTGGTTCAACCAAACTTCAAATGTTCTTGCCTTCAACGATGTACTACCAGCCACCTCGGGTGAAAACCACACTAAGTTTAGAAACATAGACGCATGTTCAATAAAAACCATGTTCCTTCTCTTCAAACTGATGAAATTCTCTGTACGCTGAATCCTAAAAGTATGAGGGTAGAATTGTTTATTAAACAATTCTTCAAACCCCATCCATGTCACACTTTGGTTCATACGAGCTTGGACCACCAACTCCCACCACTAAAGGGAAATATATTCCAATGTATACATGTATATTTTTAATTTTAGCCTTATTGGTGTTCCCAAGAAGTCAAATATCCAATTTATTCTGTTCATCCACACTTTGACCCTCTCGGGATCTGAATCACCCCTAAATATGGGTGGATTCTGCTTTTAAAATAGAACCACATGATCGTCCTGTCTTGGTTAATCCTCTTTATTTTTACTTCCCACTTCTTGGAAGGCTTGAACTATACTTTTCACTTTCTCTTAGTTCGCCTGAGGCTAACGTGTAACCACATTTTTATCAGCTTCCTCTAGTTGGTCTCTATGAAGCCTACCCGATGCCATTTCTATTAATACAATAATTACTATAAGTCATTATATTTTAGAAAAATGTTATTCAAAAATTCCAGCTAAAATATACTACAACAATCACAATCAGTCTTTCAATAAATTTACATTTCCCATATTACACTATTTTTGAAAAAAATCCACCATGTTTTAAAAATCAACACATTTTTAAAATACCTCAAGTTTCCATGTTTCAAACCCTTCAATTTTGAAACCCAATACATATTTTCAAATTCAAAACATTTATATAACACAATAGATTATTACACCCTAACATAATATGAATCCTAGTGGGAAGTCATTTCTAACATTCATTCCATGCTCATCCCATTGGCTACACCCACAACAATGGGATCTCCAATGCCTATAAGTTTCTCCAAATCACTTATGTACCCATATTTCTGGAAACTTTATGTTCATCATAAAAGGGTTAGATATGTCCATTTATGATATACATTCAAACATCTGACAATCTTATACCTTTCTACCATCCTGACTCAAGGAATAGTCCATGAACAAAAGTCCACACCAAGACCAATGATCGACACCAAGGATTGAACAACTACTCTTACTTGAAAGCTAAGAACCGAAAAAACTGATACCACTTGTAAAATCATGCCCCATCTCATTTTCTTAAGAGGGTGGAGGAGTGATACTTGGCCTTAAGCGATGTTCCAAAGGCTCCAAAGGCTGGAAATAAATTCCAAGGTCATCAAGAATAAATTAGGGAACAATTTTCCCTTATGAAAAATCAAACCAACCAAACAATCCACAACTATATGATTCATGCCAACACCCCAAAAAAACTCATACATAACCAAATGAAAACAAACTAATCAATAAAAACCCCACATACCAAATAAATCAAAGCCAAATAAATACTATGAAGAGTATGAATACAAGAAGACTCCAACAGAACTAGGACACCATATATAGCTCCACAATAAGCTCCATGGTCCAATCACCACAGCATCACCAAAGCATCATATCAAACCACTTGAGAAATGATATTCTTTACCCTTACCTTTGTCCTGAAACACAGGATCTGAAAAAACACCAAAGTCTCAATGTAGGGGTGAGTAATAATACTCAGTAGGTTTTCAACAATTGACTTCCCTACACACGAAACTAGGATAAACCCATTAACACATTTATATAAAATAGTTTATATAAAATAGTCAATAGTGAAACAACTTGAAACATTCCAAACATACCCTTATGAAGCCATGAAAAACAGAGGAAATACACCAACAAGACATAAGACATATCCCCATCACACATTAGTACAAAAAATTTCATCTTTGTAAAAAACACACAACAAACATCCATTACGGTGGGACATCTTCCCATCCTATTAACCCCATTCTCAACTAGTGGTACTTACCAACCACTTATCATTGATGGTGGCCCTTTAATCCACTATCCATCCCCCTATTATAATGGTACTCTCTACCCACTTCCACACAATTCCAAAAAATCCATAACAATTAATCAAAATAAAAAAACTAAATACCATGGCCACACAAAACACACCATCATTCCCATCACATTCCAACTCACTTCAATAAATCACCCATTTATTGAAATCAACATTTAATCATTTTCCATTCCAAACATCACTTCAATAAATCAACATCTCTATTGAAAAAAATTCCATGAACCTTTTTCACAATTAAATCTCAGCAAACCCATTTTAAAACATCCATTTTAAAGTCAAACATCAAGAGTGTTTCACTATAAATTTCCATTTTCCCCAAAATTCACCAACACATCACAATGGGATTTCCAAGAAATTTCGCACATCAAAAACAAAAAAAAGCAAAAAATTAATTTTAACTGAAAATCAAGTTCTAGGAAAGTGGAGTCAAGAGATAAGCCACCTACCTTTAAGGTTTCAAAGAATTTGACCCACAAGAAACTGTGCACCAAATCTGGAGAACACACAACCGAAACCGTTCAAGATCCCTTACCCTATCATCCACAAGCCTTAAAATCAATAGCCATGGCCGTCACAACCCAATATCTACCTGAAAAGAATGTATATCTTAAAATACAAGAATGGGAGAAGACTATATCTAGAGGAAACCAAAGATAAAATAGTAAAAGATACTTTCCTGGGAGAAACCACCTTCAAACAGCCTTGAAACCCCTTTGAATCACTTTCAAAATGAGTGGAAGAGCCCCTCAAACCCATGTGAACATAAAATCCTGAGTGAGGCTTGAGTGGGAGAGTATTTGGAGTGGAATAAGTTAAGGTCGAAGTAGCAAGGATTTAAAAAATCCATATTTAAGTTTCTGCATGGTTAGTGCGCATGGTTTGGAAAACCATGCGTAAACTGTGCACACACCACTGTCTCGAGAAAATGGGTCCACACGGTTTCCTCGCACGACTTGTAAAACCATGCGTAGGATGTGCGAAGCCTACATTCTCTCTTTGATTAGTTTCCTGGAAAACCCAAATGGTTTTCTATAATTGTTATCAAACCGTGAACCCTTAGAAAAGCATAAAAACTTATAAAAAACTATTCCAAACACTCCCAACCTCTTCCCAACTCGTCTCAAGCTCTTTAAACACAAACAAAAGAATATAAATGGATATATACCTCAAACAAGGGGTGATAAATATAGTATTATGGATATATTTAATGATTATATATGACATATATGACATAAAAATTATAATTTGATAGAGATATATTTTTTAATTCTTTTGTTCTATCCTTTGAGAAAATGGAATTAAAGTTCACGTGTATGTACAACCTACCGTCACCATTAATGATGTAATTTATTTTCAATCTATTTATATTATGGATTAATATAAATAAATATATAATTAAAAAATATAAAATTTATATCATGTTTAAATATATGGATACTATATAACCATGATCAAAGTAAAAGGAAAAAAATTAACAATTCGAAACATACATTGGAAATGAAGCAGTTATTACTTGTAACTTGATTTTAAATCGGAATTATTAATAAATAGATAATATTATGTCATAATTAAATACTATATGTTATTATATATATATATATATATTTATGTATATGGAATAAATATTTAATAAAACTATATTTATTATACTAGAGGTCCCTATGTGTATAAGGAATGTTGAAACTTATGGTAAGGGATTTTTTTTCTCAATTTTATTTCTATGGGGAACATGTTATATTCACCATTTATTTCTTTTGAGTGGGGTATATCATTAAAATGAATTCAATTTATTATTATTATTATCATGAAATTTACAACATAAATATCTTTATATGGTTATTTATTTCATGGTTCTTAATATTCAAATGTTATAAACATGGTAAATGTTTTATGTTACAATTTAATTTTATTGGAAATTGTTTATGACTATGTATTTGATGATAAAATATTATGATCTAACTATCAAGAAACATCATGAGTATTAATTTTATTATATTTATTTCTAGACAATAATTTTATTCATTTCATTCCTCAATTTATGGAATAATGGTTCCAAATTTTCAATTTAAAAAAATTGATATTATTTTTATCTTTGATCAAAAATAATTTTGCATGCATCTCTATTTTTTTCTAAAAAAAAAATTCAAGGAACGTTATAACTATTCTCAAATTAATGTTTAATGAATTTTTTATTCATATATGATATTTTAAAAAAATTAAATTTATTGTTCTTGTAATTTTACGAACAATTTACTTTAGAAATTTTACTTAAAAGTGAATGGGATATTTATTTTACTGTGTATGACATGAATGTTATTTACTAATATCAGGATTTAAAAATGTTTTAATGATTATTTTATATGTTCATATATTTATTTTTATAGAACATGTTTTCCTTTAAAATTTGAGGAATTTTTTTATTTTAAATAAGTGATGTCAAAATTGGAAGGGATATTTTTGTCAAGAGATTTTCAATGGGATGTTTTAATTGTAGGTACTCAGGTAGCAGAAGAAGTATATGGGTAAAGGATTTAAAATTTCCATCACTAGAATGATGAGACTTGTCATATCAAATGATTTGAGCCCCGATATGATCCGAGGGTCTCTTTTGAATTAGACATATTATAAAAAAAATAGAATGTCTACCTCATTCTGAATTGAAGCGCATATGACAGAGACACACCATCGTTGATCGTTTCTTGAAGTATCTGAAGCATAATCCTTCTAGATCATCCACAAATGTCCCAATGAACAAAATATATACCATTCATCATAATCATGGTTCTAGCGTGGATCTTTGAAGAATCCTTCAACATCGTAATGATCATCTTGATCTGGTGCTTTCGATCCATCGAAGGAATTATTAGGTCAAGCACTTCAAGAGAGTCCTTCCCTCTCTAGGAAGAGGGAGGAGAGAGAGGCTATCATTTCTGATTCCATGAATAGTGCATAGAATGGGCCTATACTCTACTATTTATAATGGATGGTCAAATACCTAGAATGGGTTCCCCAACCCTTCATATACTAATTTTCACAATATTAGATGTTTATTGAAGATAAATGTTAACATGAAAGAATCATCCTCCATCCTCCTTATTTTAATCAATGTTGTTATGTGGATAAGGTAATTCGTGTTTAGGAATTACTCTACCCTCCATTGTATTGATTCATAAATTCTTGGTCATAATAGTATTCTGCATGATGGCCTAAAGCGTATCATATCTTTTGACTATGCATATTCCATAATATACGTTATTATTCTTTATTTACTTATTGTAATATTATGAAGTTCATTTACCACTAGCATACCCTTATAATAGTTCATGTTATATTTCTAAACAAATTCTGAATGCTTTATGGAGTACCAATATTTTTTATGGTTTATTTTCCCAAACTAAATAAGTAATATGTCTATAATACCTAAGGTGTATTTTTTCTAGTGAGTCTAAATACCGTTTTGGTCATATCCTTGATTTCAGATTTTAGATTTACTTGAAAAATATTTTTTTTCCACATTTGGATATATGTTTCTCTTCCATTTTATTTTCATTAGGTATTGGTGATGATTCATGTATCACTAAACCATTTGATTGAGTATGAAACACCAAAAAATCATTCATGAACTGAGAATAATTTCTACATTTGTTTAATGAACACATGGAATAAATAATTGGTAATACAAAACAAAATGGTCAACTATGATCACTTACTTGGAAACTAAAAGTCGTGTACTTATCTATACTAGCATATGAACAAATTTTTCTAATATGCATGGAGAATACGCCTTAGATCCTTCAATGTTTCTATGCATGGTTACAATATTTCAATACAAATATGTGATAAACATACTATAATTAATACACAAGAAGTAATACTAAAACATTACTTATAAGTGATGAATATACTAAAAGCATAAGTGGGTGATTTTTTATTCTATTTAGTTCATTGTGATTAAACATTTATAGACTTATTTCATGATATTTTAAGAAAATAACCTCTTGTTTGTTAACTATTTCTTTGAAGTATATTGGGAAGATTCCTTTGGTGTCACACTTTCCTTTTGGCCTTTTCTGCATTTCATTCATCTTCTTCTCCACAATAATTTTATTTACTATTCTTATTACATGAATAAAATTACCTAAAAGGTAACAAATAATTATCTCCTTACTACTCATTTTATAACCTTAAATTATGCTAGAGTAATGGGTGAATGTGACATGAGAAATGATGTCTTTGAAAGATTGTGAATTTCATCCAAATTTACACATAACGAGTGTAATATCATCAATTAAAATTTCACTTAACCTTCTCCTAGCTAGTTTCATAGAGATGATAATGCTTGTGAAATCATATATGAACAGAATTATTAACCGTAACTAAAATCTTATGCTGATGAAAAAATTATTACATAACCATTATATTCATCCTAAAGGAGTCTTCTATAAGAATTTTTACACCATTTATTCCCCATGTTTCTTAATAGGCATTGGGGAAACCAACACCTTGAAATTTTGATATCATAGTATTATGCACATTTTCCCATACAACACTAGGAAATTCATTCTATTTTTGGAATTTATATTTTCCTTGATTATTACAGTGTATATATGGTATTGCTTTCAATTTTATACCACTAAATTTAATAGATTATAATTCAATATTGTTTTCAAATTTTGACATAATTTATTAATTAATTAAATCATGATATGTCTCTCACTATTTTAATGAGTTCTAGAAACACTTTTCACTAGATTCAAAATACTATATTTATTGACTATTATAGTGTTAAGGGTCCTTGAACCATCCCCTATAGAATACATGCTATATCTACACCACTACTCAGAGAGTTCATGGTAGTATTTTGACTGACCAACTGCATTAACCCATGACTCCTTGATCTGTTGAGTGATGTACCATCATCTCGAAAACATAACTTTGAATCCCTCAACAATTTTCTGAAAAATTTATTGAAAGTTAGCTATGGATAATAATTAACAACCAAAATTAGTTATGTCAGCCCATTTTTCTCATAATAACTCTCTAGTAGTAGGAGGAACCCTCATATATGGGAAAAGAAGCACCCTGAACACCTAGTTGTGTTCAAATTCATAGGATGAAAGGCGTATTAGGCTTAATATTTATTTGAGGTTTTTTATATTTATCTCGACAAATTTAATCCATTTCTATTAATCTTGTTCATACTAAGTTATTATGCTCACAATAGAACATCAATAGAAAAAATATTCACCACTTTTTTATTCATATTACTGTCTATTATTTTATTTATCTTCCACTATCATGAATGTGGATAAAATAGTAAACAAATTAATAAAAAAAATTAACAACCAGAATCATCTTGATCCTATAATATTGGTTGATCCATTTAAACTCAATAGATTAACCAAGACCTAGGGTTATCATACATGAGTTTCAGCTTGACTCATGATGTAGATCATCCCTTTCCAGTATGTATGTTTTTTCCAGATTACTGCATCATCATGGAAGGTTCCACATTGTACATCATCTTTGTCAAAAGTAAATGTATACTCACCCACATGTTAGGGGGACTCGAGGAGTGCAATATATATACAATTAATAATGAACATGCATACCTTAATATATATTAACCAAAAAAGGATGATGTATAGACTGTATTGAATAATTAATTATTTAAAATTATTGTATGCAGTTATAAATAATTAAATAAATAAAAAACATACATAGGTAATTCAGTCATTTTCTCAAGACCAGTCAGTAGGTAAAATAATGTGTGAAAAAAACTAAATTGCAACAAATTAATGCATGGTGGTTTTAAGTAAAATAATTAAATTTATTTATTTTAAAATAAATTAATAATATTTTGTCCCATAATTAATTTAATTTCAAATTAAAATTATTACTTAATTAATTTAATACCAAAATTAAATTAATTTTTTCCATGTATTAAAATTATTTTCTCAAACCAAAATTTTATTATTGTTAAAAAAATTGATATTTAAATAATTAATTAAAATATTAAATTAAATTAATTATTTTAATTAATTTATGATTACATAAAATTAATCGAGCCTCAATAAACTGCACATGGCTTGTGTGGGTAGGTCTGAACCTGCACAGGACCATTCTGGGATGAGCAGATCCCTTGTGGGTTGTTATTTGCTAGGAAGGTCCGCCCAAACCCAAGCCAGGTTGGGAAGACCCACCTAGGCCCATTTTGTGGTAGATCTAGTCCTACAAAATCCTAGTATCCACTATTATAGTAACCTCATGGTGTTTTGGTGACTCGGTCGACTTCACGTAGGCCAGTGAACACAATATCTGTCCAGATCTACCAAGCTCAAGCATGATGAAGGGAAGTTCCCCCAGGGCTGGGAAACGACCCGGGAGAGGGTACTGATTGAGGATAGGGAACAACAAAAACATTGGTGGATAATCTTGGAAATGGAGATGGTCTTCGAGAGGGTGAAAGGGGTTCACAGTAGTGGGATTTTGGCTAGTGTGGAGGCTTGGCACAACCAGATTGGGATGACAGTGGCCTGATCAGTTCTTAATGATGGAAGTGTCTAGGTTTGTAATGGGAGCCATTTCCATGAGATATTGAACATGTGTGGGGGGAGATTGGATGGTGCTTGAGTAGGCCGGTGGAGCCCGATCTATAGAAGGAAATCCAGATCTCGTACAGACTAGACCTGCTACACTTCTACGAGATGCAGGCTATCTTGAGGGAGAGCTCGAGGAGGGAGGTGATAGATGTGGGAGGTGGAGAATGCTTGGGGATATCCAATTCACTAGTGAGAGTCCATAGCTTATGGATTACACTATTATATGGGAGGGACTGCTGATGTGGTGTTTCTCATGAGTTGCATGGTGTCGGTAGGGGGAACCAACAATCTATGGGGTTTGTTTGAAAAGGAATACTTTTTTTAAGTTTATTTATAATTGTTTTTTCAAATAATAGTTTCCCAACCAATGACCCAAATATGAATTTGAATGGTAGGTCAAACCAACTCAATGTCACTACACAACATTTTTTATTCATAAAACAAATACCCATTAGAAGAAAACATGCCAAAAAATTATTAAAATTTTAATCAATTCTTCATCTATTAGAGAAAATGATTGGCCAAAATTAACTGATTTGGCCTTCACCATCCAAAAAGTGTGTGTTCATCAGAAAACAAAAAAGATTACATTAAATTGTAATACCCATTAAAAAACCAATTTCAATCCATAATTTTTTTCTATGGTCATAACTTGGTTATCCAACATTGGATTGAGTCACTATCATATATGTTATTCCCAATTTCAAACCCTCTACATAAATTTATAAGAAATTTAATTATCATTCATTATAATATTGATGCATCCCCTGTGAAACCAATTAAAGGTACCTGAGTAGAAACAGAAGCTGCTGAGTAAAGGATATAAAATTTTCTTCACTAGGATGATGATACATGTCACCTATAATGATCTGATCCCCAGTATGGTCTGTGGATCACATGTGAATTGAGTAGATAATAGAAAAATAAATATAATGTTTACCTCATTATAGATCAAAGAGTGCATGATAGAAACTGATCACTAGTAATTTTTTATCAAAGGATTTAACTTTTAACACCTCTAGATGATCTACACATACTCCAATAATATGCATACTCATTATTCATCATAATCTGTGCGCTAGTGCATAGTTTCAAGGAATCATTTATCATCATAATGATCACCTCAATCTCATGCCATTGATCTATCAAAAGGTTTTCATGGATCAAATGATCATAGAGATAGTTTCTCTCTATAGGAATGGGGAGGAAGAAAGGCACTCATTTTTGATTGTATGAACTGTGCATGAAATGAACCTCTCCTTTGATATTTATAATGCATGATCAAAATACCTAGAATAGGTTCCCCAAACCCCCCTATATTAATGTAAAAAACATTAGAAACAAATAAATAATTATGAGGAACAAAACTATTTTAGAAATATTATTTATATTTTGTATCACCTATAAAATATATTAAATATATTATCTAATTAAGATAATTCATTCTACTAAACTCGTCATTCCCACTAATATTAAATCAACCTATAATATTAAAACCATATTCATTTGAATAATAATATTTTTTATGTTCACTAAATAACTTGTGAATAATTTTTGTAATTCAATTCAACCAAATTAAGATTTACATAAATAATAATGAATTTATTTACTTATTGGTGATAAATAATACTTAGATAAAACTCAAACACTGTGGCGAGGCCCAGAATATTCAATAAACCTACTCACCAAAATATGGACGATTCTTGAAGATGATATATTCTGTGACCATGTGAACCTTATGTTGATAGTAGTGAATAGAATTCATAGACCATGAGTGGAGTCTCGCAACCCATCAAGGCCACTAAATAGATAAGGAAGTATTTAGATCAATGAAAATCAACTAACAAACATGCACTATGTATTATAATATCTTTATCGTTATATATATCATAATGCATGATGAAGATTTGGGTCATCATCCTTCAGTGATTTATTATTTTTTGATAGAATTAGACATATTGAAAGTTTACTGTCTTGTATATGGACATATAAAGAAACTACCCTCCTAATTGAAAAGGCTCGAGATATATTATTTCCTCAACCCAAAAGTGAAAAATCCTATATTGATCTTTCTACTAATTTCATACCTACAATGACATACCCAATATAGTCTACCTTATCATGATTTCACTATTATTTTTTTACTCACATCAAAGTATGATATCAAATGGAACACATTGCTGATGATATCATTTAATGAGACCAATATATATTTCAATAGATATGACCAAGAAATTACACCAGAAAACATTTGGTTTTTCTATTTGGGTCATTCTTCAAGATATCAACTTCTAGATATCATCAAGTGTGAAATTACTGAGAAAAATTCATAATAATTTCAAGCCCTAAGCACCTGATTATCCAAAATCAGTTCTTTATAGTTAGTATGATGTGCTATACCATGATAAATTTTCATAAGCTTAATGTCACAGTGTCTCTTGGTTCTCAATATATCTTGGGATATTCTATAATCTTTTGATATGACAATTAATCTATTGAAATTACCATTAAATAGTGGATGCAGAAATATATACACTATAATGATATGTCTATATAATGTATAAATAACTGTATTCATGATATTTTAATAAAACATTATTGTTTAAGATAGATCTAGGGCACCAAATTTTACAATAATAATATTATATTCTATCTAAGAATAATTCATTTGATGTTTCTTAAATTTTACTAGGGGTATGATCAAATTATACTCTCCTTATTCTATATTTAGATGGTTTATGATTATGATAATGATATGTTTTTGAGATATGTTTCTTCTCCAAGGGATATTATTTTATTAAAAGTATATAAAATTAGTTTCCTTTTCATAGGTTGTGATATGATGAATGTTTTATGATCTTTTAGAATATATATATATGATTTTCATTTTGTGATAGGTGGGCCTTGAATTATACACCCCTTTAATTAATTGGGTATTTATTAATGTTCTATGATATAAAAGGGTATATAGTAAGTTATACCATGCCCAAAAAGGGTACACATGATGTTATACCAAGCCCAAAAAGTCAGTATTTGGTTGATTATCCCATTCCCAAAAGAGGGTAAACAGGAGGGTATCCCCATCCCAAAGAAGTTACGTGGGTGGTTATTCCAAGACTAACGTGTTATTAATGACTTGGTGAGTATCCATGATATAATATTTCCATTATTATGGGTATTCCATGAATCAATGACTTATTCCAATGCTATTATAATATGTATTATGTTCTTTGAATCCTGTATGATTCGTGTCTTTGAACATCGCAGATTTATTCCATGAATGAAAATTTTGATAAATGATATATAGGGTATAATTTTCAATTGTTATTCTCATGTTCTCTTACCCTAATGAAAATGTTATATTGATATCTCTCTTATTAAAACTTTCTGAGAATTTGAGCTCACCCAATCTTATTCTTCCATTCCACAGGTTATGATGAGAGGTATTGTGTATTGTATGTTTAATAAGGGTGCTAATTTCAGTGAACATTGTGGGAGATTATATAGTTTACTTATGAACCAATTATTTATGTACCCATGTTTCCAAGGGAAATAAAGCTTTATGGTCTTCATGTGGGTATTTTTATAGTTAAAATAATATTTAAATATTATGTTGAAATATTTATATATGAAAAACATAACGCTCTATAGTTAGTATTAGAGGATATGTTTAGTTAAATTTTGGAAGTATGATGAGAAATCATCTTTGAGAATGCAATGGATAAGTCAATGTATTGGAAAATGTCCAAGAATTTTGTTGGATGATAGAATGAGTGGTTTACGAAAATTTACATCCATGTTTGGATACTTCAAGTTGATATGGATCAAGAACAACTGTTCCTAGGTGTAATAACTATGAAAATGGTGCATTAGGTTGGGAATCGATCAACACCACATGCACAAAAACAATCCATCCTATAAACCTGGTTTGACACAGTCATGGAATATATTTTGGAAATTCGTAATCTTTTTTTGAACCAACGTGATGGATTTGAATTGAAACTAATTATGAATGTCATATGTAAAACCTATGGTGTCATAGATTAAAAATATTATGTCATGATTTAGACATAGATTGAATTATTTATCACTCTGATTAAAGATACTCAACAAATATACTAACCATTTTTGATTTACTATAGTATTGAAGAGAGAACAATGAAGTTGGGGTGGATACTTGTATGCTCGAATGTTGAAGTATCTTACTTGATCATTGTAATATAAATTTCATTGTATCATTAAAATGATAAATCAATGTTAATTAGTATTATCAATTATTATTTGTTGAATTATCATTGAAAACATCTAATGGTATGATGATTACATACCAATATTATGATTCATATCCAGTTAAAGATCATTAGAATTCGATTAATACAAATTTTTTTATTCCACCTTGAGTTGAATTTAATATTATCTTAAACATGTATTATATTTATCTATATAAATACCACATCAATATCCATGTAATGGAATTCATGTTTGATATTCCAAAAAAATGATCATATACTAGTGTGATAAAAAATATGAACTTAAAAAAGAAATTTCTCCCATTTTATGGGTCATTATTCCAATTTAAATGGATTTTTTTATCTCAGATGTTTAGGGAGAAACTCATAATTACTTATATTCCTATTATAAGAGATGTTTTAATTGAATTTCTAGAAGATATTCATAATCTTACACAAAATCATGACATTGAGTTCTCAATAGAAATCGTACATAGTGTTATACCTATTTGAAAGACTCCTTATAGAATGGACCTAATTGAGTAACATGAATTAAAGAAGTAAATTCAAGTGTATCATGATAAGGGATTAATTTAAATAATTATGTCTCTAAATGATGAACCAATTCTTTTTTTTATAATGAAATATGGATCAATGTGAATATACATTGTTTACCGAGAACTAAAAAAGATCAGAATTAAGAACTACTATCGTCTACAATATGATGATGATTTTTTTGATCAAATGAAAGTAGATAAACACTTTTCATACATTGCTCATTATTTAGGATAACATCAGTTGTGGGTCAAGAAGGAGGATATACCCTTGATTGTATTTCATATGAGGTACAAACACTATGAATATATAGTGATTCAATTTAATATCTTTAATTACCCTCATATTTTTTTTGAATTTAATGAATAGAGCCTTTATATAATACTCTGATCAGTTTATGGTAGTATTCATAGGGGATATTTTTATATTTTTAAAGAGAAATGAAGATCATAAAGATCACTTGATTATTTTCCAAAACCATAACGATCAAGTATTTGTATGAAAAATATTCCTAAAATGAATTTTGTTTGTAAAAGGTTTCAATTTTTGGTTTATATAATATCAATAGATGGTATATCGGTGGTTATATCAAAGATGAAGGCTATTTAATAGTGTCCTATACCAACCAATATAATAGAGATCCATATTTTTCTTGGTTGGGATAGATATTTTTGACACTTTTTGGAAAATTTCTTATAGTTGTCGAATCTACTCTCCTAGTTAAAAAACCAAGGGAAACAAGTTCTTTTTGATTGATTAATGTGAAAAAACCTAACTAATGTGAAGAAAAGGTTAGTTAGAGAACATGTTATTTCATTAACTTGAAGTGGAGATGGGTTTGTAATCATTAGTGCTGAATCGAAGATGGTATTGGGGTGAATTGTCATGAAAAATGATACTATAATAGCTTATACCTCATGAAAATAGTCAGTTAATAGGAAAAATAAATCAAATCAGTATTTAGAGTTTGTGGTAGTGAACTTTTCATTAAAAAAATGGAATCATTATCATTATATAAAAAGATGTGATATAATAAATTTATTCCATGATGATATAATGTCAGGGGAGAACTTCATCGGAGAGGAGCCTTCAATAGCAGATCGGTGTTTTCCACCATCTTCATTTACTTTTGGTGGTGTGGTATCTTATTCATTTACAAATGATAATATAGGATCTAGGTTTTCACTCTTCACATCAAATAGAACATGTTAGTGGCCTAGTTTTATTTCTCCGGAAATCCTTAATTTTGGCAGAAGGATTCAATCTTATACTTCAACAGTGATTAGTTCAGTGAATGATGTGGTTCTTCAACCATTCATAGGTGTTATGAATCAATGTCACTTATTTTTCCTAGTGGTGGTGATTAATCTTTTCTTCATCCTTAATGAGATATGGGTTCACCAGCCTTGAGGAATGGATTAGTAATGGAGGGGAAGATAGAGTTAAAAAACACGAGAGAAGATAATCGATGGTGGGAGGGGTAGATAGAGGCTTATCTTCCCAATTTACATGGTATCAAGATCATTCATCAGACCCATCCTCAGATTTATAGTTTACATGAAATGGATATATTTCCATCCGTATTTTTGGATTCATCTAAACACCTTAAACATTCCCTTGTGGTTCGTCATCATTAACACTCTTCTCTAGATTTCTATTACCATGTCAACTATGGCTGCGGTTTTAAAGATAACATATGGTGGGTTTTCTTGATGATTTGGATTTTTTGTATTCAACTCTGCATTGTTTAAGATTTTTCAAGGGCATAGTCTTGAGTCTCTCAAGTTTTCAAGTAATTTAATTTCTTTTGAAAAAAATGGAACTATGATTTTTCCTAATGAAATACCCTACAATCGATGCAACATGTGTTAGGTTCGCCTCACTTACATTACCATTCCATAATCAAACCTTTTTAAATATTCTCAAGAACACCACGTGGTGTTTAATTTTTTCTGATTCCAGAACATACGTTTTGAAACAACCAATAATTTACTAGATCTTTATTGAGTTAAACATCTATGAAAACCTCATTGATTTTATCTGGAATGTTATTTGGAATAAATTCATTACATAAAATGTATTATGTATCAATATAATATTAAATATTGTAGTCAAGGTAATACCTTGATACATTTATGCATAAGACATATCCTATGTAATTATGAAATAGTGGTTCCTAAAGAAGTGTTTATGGTTTCCTAGATCGAGTCTCACATGGTTGTTGAGAACGTGATTGATGATGGATTGTGGGGAGGGTAAATGAGTGAAACTTTGGTAACTAATTCATTTGGAGAATCATGTAGCCTACCGAATAGATTTTATTTTGGTATCATGGTGAATGGTGTGACCTCAAGAGATATAGTGAGAGAGGTCACTCCATACTAGAGTGAAAAGGATGTTTCAATGTTGATGGATGGATAAAAGTCATCTATAATGAGTAGTTTCCAAGTTTTGAAGGTCTCTATATAGGATCATTCAATAATATCACCAGGGGATACATTTGGTTGGGGACTAGATGAGTCTAGCTCCCAGAAGCAGCATGTCAAAACAACGAAACCAGAAATTCCTTTACAGAACTAGTTTGAGTTCATGAGAGGCATTTTTGAAAATAATGGTGATGAAAATGGTTTCTTGAAAGAAAGGGCTAGGATGTATAAAAAGGTGATAACTCCCCGGGTGGAGGATAATTATATAAGGAAGCCCTAAAATCCTCATTGGGCGAAGGCTATGATGGTAGGTATACCTCTATTATAAAATAGGGATACTCTATACATGATTATTATACATAAAAATGGATAAAAAAAACAAATGAGTTATTTTGATAAGGATCATTCAATAAAAAAATGGAAATACAACATCTGATAATTTTCCATTGCCTCCAAGGAAGAAGGGAAAGCACAAGAAGGATTATTCCCTCCTACCAAGCCAATGATGAGCAGGATTGTGTCTATGGGATAAAGAACATAATAATCTGGTCAAAGTATCAAAACACCTATAACTCATTACAACCGGGGTCTCCACAATCAAAATGATGCTCTGGTGCAAGTCTACAAGACTAATAGCCATCAACCTAGAGATAATGGCATCTGTATGGACAACTAGGCTCTTAGGGTATTCTAGTTCATGAAATACTTCTATGAAAATATGAAATAAATATATTATAGATTTTTAAGAGCCTATATAGAAGAAAATGTTATATAATAGAGAAAAAATATAGATCTAACACCAAAGGGGGATCTAAATTTGATGGGAGAGGGTTGTCCCCATAGACATAGTGAATAACTGAAGCTAAGGTTTTAGTTAAAAATAGATATTTTATTTCTAGAATTGGAATATAAAATCCTATGCATTTATTACTATTATATGGTTTCAAATTTCATAACCTTCAGTATTGAATAAAACCTTTATATAATCCCCAACCTAAATTTAAATGAGATGTCTTGGAAATTATGAAATATCCCTCAAGGATCATAATCTGGATGTGTCTATGGGGGTTCACATCTATGTTGTTTTCTCTATGGATATTTTTTATGCTTTTAATTTTTTCTTGTGTGGTTTAATAGAAAATAAATAAATTTTATTTTTAAAAAAATAAAAAAATATCTTTAGAGAGATATGAGATATATATACTGATATTAAAACTCTAAAGTACATATTAACATAGAAGGAGTTGAATATGCACTAGAAAAGATAGTTGGAACGTATTAAACATTATGACTACTAGATACATTTCAACCTTGAGAAAGAAAACAATGTGGTTGATGCTTTTAGTCTAACAGATCATACTATCTTATCATTTTTAAAGATTAGAAGATAACTAGAATTTATAAATTTCAGAACTATAGAGTTTGAAATTTTGAAGTAGTGGGAGAAATTTTATCTTTCAAAGAAGTGTGTTAAACCATAAAAATAATTCAATATTAACAAGGCATATATGGAATATATAAAACTTCATTAGATAGAGAGAAATTTTCCTGGGTTTAACCTTGACTACGATGGAATAATATAGTTTAGAAACCATGTATCTGCTTCATTCATAATATATTTGATAAAGGGGATATTGGAGGACACTTACAGTTCTTCATTCTCTATTCATTATGGATGTACCATGATGTATAAAGGTTTTAATGAGTATTTTTGGTGGTATGGAATGAAGATGGATATTTTAGAGTTTCTTTATTAGTGTTTCTTATGATAGGGATTTAAGGTTAAAAGAAAATCAATAATTGGATTTTATAATTATTCCCTATATAAGAATGGTAATGGGAAAACATTACCATGTATTTTTTCATCAGAAACCCCAAAATATCTAAAGGGAATAATGTTGTATATGTTATAGTCGATCAACTTATAATTTATATAGAATTGTTTCATATAATAGAAGGTATATATGTGGAACAAATTACTAGGATAAAAATTAAGGAATTGTTAAGGTTTCCATGAGTACCACATTCCTTTATATCTTATCAAGGACTGATGTTTACCTAAATGTTCATACAGACTCTTCATTAATCTATAGATAAATAGATGATTTTTAGAACTTGATATCATCCTTCGATAGATTTTCATTAAAAGAGAATACTTTATTCATAAAAGAATATCATGATATAATGTTATATGGGTTTCAAAGGGGGTTTGAATCAGCACATTCCAGTTGAGTTTCATACAACAACATATTTTAATCAAGAATTTATATGGATCTTTATGAATATCTCTTAATAAATAAGTGTATAACTGCCGCATTCTAGGGTGATGTTTGAGAATGAAATATATTTTCTCCCAATCCAACTGTGGAAATGACTAATAAATTAAGATCCATTCGACATCATATCAAAGAATCTCAGAGTAAATAGAAATGTTATGATGACTATCATCAATTTTATCTTTAAAATATAGTTATTGAGAAAATGTTTATATAAATTTCTCAAGTGAAAAAGTGTACAATCCCAAGTAATGAATAATAGATATTTTTATATATGTCTATTATTGAATTATATAGTGTTTTAGGGGCTTAAAATGAAAATAAATCCAATCTTAAGCATGGAATACACTAATATTTTTAAAAGATTATTTTACTGCCTTTTGATGGAAAACCATTTTTGAATCTATCTTTTGAAAATTTTATAAGCTATGTTTTTCAAAATAAACATATTCTTTATGATTGGGAAATCAAAATTTACTTTGTGTGAATTTTTGGTATTTTTCCGGCAATGTTCATTTTTTAATGAATAGTGAAAAATACTGCATTTTACATCAAAACTGCTTCTTAATCTAATTTATTTATATGAATAGATTATCTTTTGAATTGGTAATAATGTGTAATCTGAATATATTTTTACCATTTAATCCAATGGTGGTCATTGGAATCAATTTCACTTTGAAATTAGACTTAAACTGGTGTCAATCTTTTGATACTTATTGTTTTATAAAAACACACTATTTGCTCTGACAACAGGAATTAATTATTAAATTAATTAATGTGACTTATATGTTTTTAATTTTTTAAAATAGACTTCATTTTTGAATTTGGAATATCAAATATAGCTTAGGGTGAATTTTTGGTAATTTTCTGAAAAACTTCAATTTTTGATGAATAGTGAAACCACTAAGTGGTACTTATAAAAACTGATTTTCCGGTTAAATGAAATTTTCCCATCATTGTGTTTTGAATTTCAAAAATCCGACATACATGGTTGTCATTAAGAAGTAAAATGTGGTTCAATGGGATTAAAATAATTTTTTGGTGAATAGTAACTTATTAAGTTCTTAATCGCGATTAGAGGTAATTAGAGTAATTTAAGGTAAAAATGATATTATAAAAATATGAAAACACCATGACACTTGTCCTACCCCTATTGGATGAGTAATGGCCGATCAAGACAACCCATGGGTCGATTTAGGGGACCCTATGGAGCCTCTTGGGTGAGATAATGACTTTAATGCCTTTTTTTTAAATAAAGGTGAAAATGACACTAACATAAATTGTTTTCCTAAAATAATTTTTAGAAGGGGTTATACTAATCATATATTTTCCTATAAATAATCTTTGGAAAGATAAAAAGATTTCCTACATCAGGATATTTTTTTAATAATTTTTAGACATTAAATATATTAATTTAATTATGACATCATGATGATGCAATGATGAACACATTAATGAACAGTTTAAATAAAATGAAACGATAATATAAAATCTAAGACCTACAATGTCCAAAAACTATTGGATGGGAATATTTCAAAGACTTATCATCTTATCTTCGAAATATATCAATGTGGGACCGTAGAAATTTGAAACACTTTTGAAAATAAAATAATAGTTTCATGATTTCCAAAAGTTCCCCTCCTCTCCTCTTATAAAAGGCCCCCACCTCTACCTCATTTCACACAATCCTCAAGCCTTTGGCTCGGCCATCCCCTGCCCATTTACTCTATCCACATCCATCTCCTCATCCTAGAAGATTCCCTTTGGGAAGAATCCTTTCAAAGGAAGCCTTTAGGCTCAAATCAAAAGGAGTTACACTTTTAAAGGTAATTCATTCTCTCATGTTCATTTGTTTGATTTTTCTTCTCCAACCCCCTAAACTCTTTTTATTTACTTCTTTTGTAACAACACCAGTATCTTCAATATACTATGATGTTGTTATAAGATTTATTCGAGCTACACTCTCACACAACTACATCAAATGGTTAAAGAACATACGGTTTCCGTGGATGGCAAAATTCTGCCTCCCAAAATGATGATTGTTCAATACTCATTTAACACCATCAAAGGTGGGCATTATGATGTCACTATTTTTATATATGATATATAATATGTTTATTCTTTCTTTAAGCTTCTGTATTTTTCATTTATGGCATACCATTATTGTTTCCATTATGGGTAAACACGATATCTTCATTTTAGGAAGTGCGGACTACCGCCCCCTGAAAGTGATTTGATTCGTTAATACCATATATGGGATGTGTAAAGGATAAAGTTAATGATATTATATATGTTATTATATTGGAATTAATATATACTCTTATATTATTATGATTCCATTCCAGAAATACGAAATATAAATGGAAGTAGCGTTCATGCGTACGTACGGCTTACCGTCTCCATGAACGGTGCATTTCATTTCTTACCTCTAAATGTGATGTAATATTATTAATACACGTATATGCTGAATATATATGATATATATGTTATCCAAATCATTAATATAATTCTGGATATAATGAACCTTTGACCAAATTAACAACATGTAAGTGTAAGAAGTCTATTTTTGACTTAAGAACCAAATACCAACAAAATGAACATTATTAACTTAAATGATTACATGATGTTCATAACATGGTATAAAAGGAATAATGAACTTGAAAAAGGTTCTTAAGCAAGTATAGATTAACTCAAGTTTATTATCTAGGAGATTAAAGAACGGTCGGGTCAAGTCGGATACGAGGTATGGGACTTTGTCTCAATCTCCTTTCATTGAGGCATATTTTGTTTTATACACAACCTTCTTTTATACGGTGTATAAACCCCTTTGACTTTTACGTTTATTCAAAAGGAATCTTTTTTATAAAAAGCGTTTACTAAACGAAAAAAGGGAATGTTTTTGTCATACGTATGCGGCGACAATGACTTCTCTGCCGCCGTGACCATTATTTGAGTTTCGGCTTCCTCTACAAGCCATACTTTTTTTTAAAAGATAAATAAATACCATGTTTTACTTTTCTTTTATTTTGGTATTGAAAATGGTTTTCATAATGTTTTTATATCAATGTGTTGTATTGATATCTGGTGATTGAAAGGTGGAAATATTATGTTTCCTTTATGCATGTTTTATGTGATATGATTATATTGAGGTTCTTGGGCATTATTATGAAGACGGGTGGTTCCGTGATAAACTAAGGGCGGGTGAGCCTGATATAGCTCTCCAATGCATTGGGTAACGCGAAGGAGTGAAACTTTAAGGTTTATCCGAAGATATTTTAGGGAATATACTGTGATGGGTATTCCAAACATAACCAAGAGGGTTACTACCTATGTAAGAATGTTATGAATGCCTCAAGTTATCTTTATGACTTCTGATTTCTATGATTTATTCATGATTCGATGAGGTATGTTAAAGTGCTTATGTTTTACGGGTAAAGTATGATCTCATCCTTATGTATATATGTACCCATGTTTCCTTTCCATATTTTTATATCCCTTACTGAGCTTTTTATGCTCATCCCATGTTTTTTTGAAATTTTTTTCACAGGTCAAGGGAAAGGTACATGATATGATGATAGTGTCAAGGAAGTGTCAAGAAAGAATCCATGTTTATTTTAAATATGTTTCCATTTATGGGAATGAAGAATACTATCTTTATGTAACCACTTTGTTTTTATGTGGAATGTGATGCAAGTTTTATGATCTAATTCTCTAAAACTCTAAACCCGAAAAGATCCTCAATGTGTAATCTTGTAATAACTCAAGATTAAGTAAGGTTTAAGGCTGGGGCCTTATAGTTGGTATTAGAGGTCGGTTTAGATAACTTTAGGAGTTAGAATTCTATTAAATGATTATCCAAAAATATTTTTTTATGGTTAAATTGAAGTGATATAGCATTTGAATATTACCATGTTTCTTCATCTAAGACATGTTTGTTCAGAATGGTTTTCTGCAGAGGAAATAGGGAAGCAGTGCTAGGAAGGCATATAGAAGGAAATAACCTTCCGAATCAGCATCCTGAGATGGTCAGAATTGGAACAAAACAGTTTGTTGCAATAATGGTGCAGTTGACTCAAGCGATAAATGGCGGTGGTATCCATACATGAGATCAGCCTGATCAACCACAGAGGAATATGTCAGTGGTGGAACATTTCATGAGGCAACATCCCCCATCATTCAGAGGATCATCTGACCCTGTGCTAGCTGAAGGGTGGATTAAATCACTAGAGAAGATTTTCGATGTCATGAGGTGTTCTGACAATCAAAAGGTTAGTCTTGCTATTTACCGTTTGGAGGGTGAAGCAGATCATTGGTGGTCGATGGTTAAAAATATCAGGGACGCTGATGAGATTGATGCTCTCTACTGGGATGAATTCAAAGGTATGTTTCTTGAGAAGTATATTCCTAAGGCTGTTCGACTTAGGATGGAAAAAAAATTCTTGGAATTGAGGCAATAGGAAGACTTATTGGCTTCCTATGAAGAAAGGTTCACTCAATTGGCAAGGTATGCTCCAAATTTTATCCAAGACCTTGATAGTAAAATCAATCATTTTTACTCAGGATTAAAGCCAAAATATCAAAGGGATTTAGCTTCTCGTGAGTTCAAAAGTTATGGAAAGCTTGTTCGATGTGCTGAGAAGTTGGAAATGGAGTTTTCCGATGATCAAGTGTTCTACATCAACCAGCAAAAGAAGAGACCGAGGTGGCAGGAGAAAAGAAAGAATTCTTCAAAAAAGTCTGATGGTAAGAAAACTAAGTTTCCAGTTTGTGATAATTGTGGTAAAAGGCATGCTGGGGAATGTCTTCTGAATTCTGAAAAGTGCTACCGATGTGGTAAGATGGGTCATAAAGCTCGTGATTGCACTGGAAAAGATCAGGGTGATGGTAAGACCAGATTCTATTTACAGTTAGTGAAATTTTTAAAGTGCAATGAGATGGGTCACTATGAAAATGAGTGTCCAACAAAGAGCTTGAGTGATGGGAAGCAGTTAGACTACAAGCAGAAAGGGGTGGTGAAATCCTTTGCAACTACTTCAGCAGATGTTGGGCCATCAAATGAAGTGGTATTAAGAATTGAAAAGAAGATTGGTGAATGCTCCAGTTTTGCCACTACCTTCCAGAAATGGTGAGTTTTTTATCTACAGTGATGCTTCATTGAAAGGAATTGGTTGTGTCCTAATGCAGAATGATCAGGTAATTGCTTATGCTTCACGACAATTGAAAACACATGAGGTAAATTACCCAACACATGATTTGGAATTAGCTGCTGTTGTTTTTGCATTAAAAATTTTGAGGCATCATTTGTATGGAGTAAAGTGTGAAATATATACTGATCACAAAAGTTTAAAGTATATATTTACTCAGAAAGAGTTAAACATGAGGCATAGGAGATGGCTGGAATTAATCAAGGATTATGATTGTACAATTCATTACAATCCAGGAAAAGGAAATAAAGTGGCTGATGCTTTGAGTCTAAAAAGTAATGCTTAATTAGCAATGTTGCTTTTGGAACGTGATCCTTTGGTAAAGGATTTGATGAACTTTGGCATAGAAGTTTTTGGTGCAGGAAGTTATTCTGTTTTGTTTCAGGTATCAGTGAAATCTTCTCTATCAGACAGAATCAAGCAAGCACAGAAGCAAGACAGTGAGTTGCAGAAAAATGTAGAGCTGGTTCAGAAAGGTATGTCCCCTGAATTCAACATTGATAATGATTGTGTTTTGAGATTTGGGAAGAGATTGTGTGTACCTTGTGATTCACAGTTGAAGGAAGAGTTGTTATGTGAAGCTCATAGTTCTCCGTTTTCAGTTCATCCTGGTAGTACTAAAATGTACAGAGATCTTCGAGAGTATTACTGGTGGGATGGAATGAAAAGAGATATTGCTGATTTTACTGTGAACTGTTTGACTTGTCAGCAGGTTAAAGTAGAGCGGCAGTTATTGAAAGGGATGCTTCAACCTTTACCAGTACCAGAGTGGAAATGGGAGAATATATCCATGGACTTTGTTGTGGGATTACCAAAGACATCTCTAGGTAATAATGAAATCTGGGTTATTGTTGATCGCTTGACAAAATCTACTCATTTACTTCCTATTCAAGATACATTCTCTCTAGATCAACTTTCTCGTTTGTATCTTAAAGAGATAGCCAGGTTGCATGGAGTACCCCTCTTCATTGTGTCTGATCGTGATCCCAGGTTCACTACTAACTTTTGGAAAGGCCTTCAGAAGTCTTTGGGTACTGAATTAAATTTTAGTACATCTTTTCATCCTCAATCAGTTGGGCAGTCAGAACGAACAATTCAGACTTTGGAGGATATTCTACGTGCTTTTTCGATGAATTATCAGGGAAGTTGGGACCAGCATCTTTCTTTGGTTGAATTTTCTTATAACAACAGTTTTCATTCCAGTATACATATGGCTCCATTTGAGGCATTATATGGAAAACGGTGTTGAACTCCAGCTTTTTGGGATGAAGTAGGGGAAAGGAAGCTGATGGGACCAGAGTTGGTAGAAGAGATAGCAGAAAAAGTTCAGTTGATTCAGAGACACATGAGAACAACTCAGAGCATGCATAAAAGTTATGCGGACAACAGGAGGAAGTATCTCGCTTTTGAGGTAGGTGATCTTGTTTTTCTCAACGTTTCTCCATGGAAAAGTGTTATGCGATTTGGTAAGAAAGGAAAGCTGAGTCCAAGGTTCATTGGACCATATGAAATTATAGAGAGAGTTGGATCAGTTGCATACCGAGTGGCTTTACCTCCGAGTTTATCTCAGGTACACAATGTTTTTCACGTTTCGATGTTGAGAATGTATATGCCAGATCCATCTCATGTTTTGAGACCAGAGGTAGTTCACCTGGAAGAGAACCTATCTTATGAGGAACAACCGGTCCAGATTCTTGACCACAGGGAGCAAGTGTTACGGAATGAGGTGATTAAGTAGGTAAAGGTTTTGTGAAAAAACCACATGATGGAAGAGGCAACATGGGAATCTGAAAATTCAATGAGGGATAAGTACCCCCATTTATTCGATAAGTAAATAAATTGCGAGGACACAATTTTCTAAAGGGGGGAAGGATGTAACATCCCAAGTAAGTAATGAATAATAGATATTTTTATATATGTCTATTAATGAATTAGATAGTGTTTTAGAGGCTTATAATGAAAATAAATCCAATCTTAAGCATGGAATACACTAATATTTTTAAAATATTGTTTTACTGCCTTTTGATGGCAAACCATTTTTGAATCTATATTTTGACAATTTTATAAGCTATGTTTGTCAAAATAAACTTATTCTTTATGATTGGGACATAAAAATTTACTTTGTGTGAATTTTTGGTAATTTTCTGACAATGTTCATTTTTTAATGAATAGTGAAAAATACTGCATTTTACATCAAAACTGCTTCTTAATCTAATCTATTTATATGATTAGATTATCTTTTGAATTGGTCTTAATGTTTAATATGAGTATATTTTTACCATTTAATCCAATGGTGGTCATTGGAATCAATTTCACTTTGAAATTAGACTTAAACTGGTGTCAATCTTTTGATTCATATTGTTTTATAAAAACACGCTATTTGCTCTGACAGCGGGAATTAATTATTAAATTAATTAATGTGACTTATATGTTTTAAATTTTGTAAAATAGACTTCATTTTTGACTTCGGAATATCAAATATAGCTTAGGGTGAATTTTTGGTAATTTTTTGAAAAACTTCAATTTTTGATGAATAGTGAAACCACTAAGTGGTACTTATAAAAACTGATTTTCCGTTTAAATGAAATTTTCCCATCATTGTGTTTTGAATTTCAAAAATCCGACATACATGGTTTTCATTAAGAAGTAAAATGTTGTTCAATGGGATTAAAATAATTTTTTGGTGAATAGTAACTTATTAAGTTCTTAATCGCGATTATAGGTAATTAGTGTAATTTAATGTAAAAATGATATTATAAAAATATGAAAACACCCTGAAACTTGTCCTACCCCTATTGGATGAGTCATGGCCGACCAAGACAACCCATGGGTCGATTTAGGGGACCCTATGGAGCCTCTTGGGTGAGATAATGACTTTAATGCCTTTTTTTAAATAAAGGTGAAAATGACACTAACATACATTGTTTTACTAAAACAATTTTTATAAGGGGTTATACTAATCATATCTTTGCCTATAAATACTATTTTGAAAGATAAAAAGATTCCTACATCAGGATATTTTTGTTATAATTTTTAGACATTAAATAAATTAATTTAATTATGACATCATGATGATACAATGATGACCTCATTAATGAACAGTTTAAATAAAATGAAACGATAATATAAAATCTAAGACCTACACATGTCCAAAAACTATTGGATGGGAATATTTCAAAGCCTTATCATCTTATCTTAGAAATATATCAATGTGGGACCTTAGAAATTCGAAACACTTTTGAAAATAAAATAATAGTTTCATGATTTCCAAAAGTGCCCCTCCTCTCCTCTTATAAAAGGCCCCCACCTCTACCTCATTTCACACACTCCTCAAGCCTTTGGATCGGCCATCCCCTGCCCAATTACTCTCTCCAAATCCCTCTCCTCATCCTAGAGGATTCCCTTTGGGAATAATCCTTTCAAAGGAAGCCTTTAGGCTCAAATCAAAAGTACTTACACTTTTAAAGGTAATTCATTCTCTCATGTTCATTTGTTTTATTTTGCTTCTCCAACCCCCTAAACTCTTTTTATTTACTTCTTTTGTAACAACAACAGTATCTTCAATATACTAGGATGTTGTTATAAGATTTATTCGATCTACACTCTCACAAAACTACTTCAAATGGTTAAAGAACATACGGTTTCCGTGGATGGCGAGATTCTGCCTCCCGAAACGATGATTGTTCAATACTCATTTAACACCTTCAATGGTGGCCATTATGATGTCACTATTTTTATATACGATATATAATATGTTTATTCTTTCCTTAAGCTTCTGTATTTTTCATTTATGGCATACCATTATTGTTTCCATTATGGGTAAACACGATATCTTCATTTTAGAAAGTGTGGACTACCGCCCCCTGAAAGTGATTTGATTCGTTAATACCATATGTGGGATGTGTAAAGGATAAAGTTAATGATATTATATATGTTATTATACTAGAATTAGAATATACTCTTATATCATTATGATTCCATTCCAGAAATATGAAATAGAAATGGAAGTAGCGTTCATGCGTACGTACGGCTTACCGTCTCCATGAACGGTGCATTTCATTTCTTACATCTAAATGTGATGTAATATTATAAATAAATGTATATGCTGAATATATATGATATATATGTTATCCAAATCATTAATATTATTCTGGATATAACGAACCTTTGACCAAATTAACAACATGTAAGTGTAAGAAGTCTATTTTTGACTTAAGAACCAAATACCGACAAAATGAACATTATTAACTTAAATGATTACATGATGTTAATAACATGGTATAAAAGGAATAATGAGCTTTAAAAAGGTTCTTAAGCAAGTAGAGATTAACTCAAGTTTATTATTCAGGAGATTAAAGAACGGTCGGGTCAAGTCGGATACGAGGTATGGGACTTCGTCTCAATCTCCTTTCAGTGAGGCATATTTTGTTTTATACACAACCTTCTTTTATACGGTGTATAAACCCCTTTGACTTTTACGTTTATTCAAAAGGAATAATTTTTATATGAAGCATTTACTAAATGACAAAAGGGGATGTTTTTGTTGTACGTATGCGGCGACAATGACTTCTCCGCCGCCGTGACCATTATTTGAGTTTCGGCTTCCTCTACAAGCCATACTTTTTTTAAAAGAAAAATAAATACCATGTTTTACTTTTATTTTATTTTGGTATTGAAAATGGTTTTCATAATGTTTTTATATCAATGTGTTGTATTGATATCTGGTGATTGAAAGGTGGAAATATTATGTTTCCTTTATGCATGTTTTATGTGATACGATTATGTTGAGGTTCTTGGGCATTATTATGAAGACGGGTGGTTCCGTGATAAACTAAGGGTGGGTGAGCCCGATATAGCTCTCCAATGCATTGGGTAACGCGAAGGAGTGAAACGTTAAGGTTTCTCTGAAGAGATTTTAGGGAATATACTGTGATGGGTATTCCAAATGTAACCAAGAGGGTTACTCCCTATGTAAGAATGTTATGAATGCCTCAAGTTACCTTTATGTCTTATGATTTCTATGATTTATTCATGATTTGATGAGGTATGTTAATGTGATTATGTTTTATGGGTAAAGAATGATCTCATCCTTATGTATATATGTACCCATGTTTCCTTTCCATATTTTTATATCCCTTACTGAGCTTTTTATGCTCATCCCAAGTTTTTTTTGAAATGTTTTTCACAGGTCAAGGGAAAGGTACATGATATGATGATAGTGTCAAGGAAGTGTCAAGAAAGAATCCATGTTTATTTTAAATATGTTTCCATTGATGGGAATGAAGAATACTATCTTTATGTAACCACTTTGTTTATATGTGGAATGTAATGATGGTTTTATGATCTAATTCTCTAAAACTCTAAACCCGAAAAGATCCTCAATGTGTAATCTTGTAATAACTCAAGATTAAGTAAGGTTTAAGGCTGGGGACTTATAAAAAGATCATGTGATTTGGGTTAGATGGAAATGACATCCCTTGTTATATTGGCCCCATTGAGATTCTTTTATGGGAAGGTGTGATTTCTTATCTCTTGGAACTTACATCAAACCTCTCTCATTTCTGTGATGTGTCCCATATATCAGACCCAAGGAGGTATATAAATGATCCTTCAAACATAATGAAATAATAGGTTATACTATAGCATCATGATCCTTCATATTTATAACATGTGGATATTTTGGATTGTTGATTAAAATTTCTATGAAACAATACTACCCACCCTGTGAATGTTATGTGGTGAAACCACCAACTTGAAGATGATATGTGGGAAAATGAGGTTATAGTGAGAAGAAGTATCCTTAGTTATTTTGAATAAAAGTGATGAAATTTATAGGGAGAAATTAATTTAAAATATGGTAAAATGTAAAACTCTGATATTTGCATGATATATTTACCCATTAATTTAATTTTTCGATAACTTTCATTTAATGGAACACCGAGTTTTAGAAAATGAAATGTACTATTAATATTATTGCTTAAACATGATAATTATAACCTAGTCATTAAATTGTTTAGTATTAATAAGAATAAATAAATTTTCAAAATAAAGTATATTTGTTTTAGATAAAAAAATATAATGATAAATACATACTATATTCTTGGTAATGTCTTTATATACTTCGAGAAATAATTTCCTATAAAAAATAATTTCATTATAATTTAATTAAAAATTGAAAAATTTATTTTATCCAGAATTATAAAATTTAATTTTAAAAATTAACTTCATTTTTTAAATAAAAATGTAAATATTATCTTATGGTGAATTTTTTAAAATATTAAAAAATGATTAATTTTTTTTGAATAATGAAAAATATTGTTTTTTTATTAAAAATGACTTTTTTTGTTTAAAGTAATTAATGATTAAAAAAAATAAAAATGGTTTAAAAATAAAAATAGATCAATTATATTTTTATTAATCAAATTTATTTCATTCTAATCAATTTCATGTTGAATTTTGTTTTAATTTTTTATACTTTTGAAAACTTTTTCTTTAGAAAATTGTTTTTTGCATATATGGGTTTAATTTGAAATTATATTCTGGCACACATGTTAATTGAATTTGGAAAATTTTATAAAATATTTAGAAACATAATTATTATTTTTACATAATTATCTCAAATTAATTTTTTGTTCATAATTAATAGAAAACACAATAAAAATTAATTACCGTGGTAAATGTAAAAATGGGTTATTTTGAGGGTAAAAATAAAATGATAAGGGTAAAAAAGGCCGAAAATATATTAAATTGTGATTCTATGATACTAGTTAGACCTTATATAATCTAATTATTAATAATGTTCCATTTTGGTTCTTTTTGGAATATTTAAGATGTGGATATACATTTTTCTTTTCAAAAATTCCATGTGTGTCCTCTCCCCCAATTATAAAAGGGCACCCCATATCCTCTCATCTTCAAACTTACATAGCCTTTTGGTTAATAAAATATTGATCTAAATCCCTTTTTTACTTCCCTCAACACATCCTATTTGCCTTATTTTTGTTATGAAACCCTCATATTAAGTTTCTTGGTGAAATCCTTCGATGGTTATCTAAAGAAGCGATATCTTTCTAACCGGTCATTTTTTTCATTTATTATTTCACCTCATTCAAATTTTATTCAGATATAATAATATAAATATCTATTATATACTGATATGTTATTATGTTAATGTAATAATCTATATGAATCTTCATCTTCATAAAATGGGAACTGAAATCATCAATCGTGTGTACAGCGGACTACCGCCTTGCAAACTGATGTAATTCATTGTCCATCACCACATATCATGGATGAATATAATTACGTAATTGGGGATTGTATATTATATTAATGATATATTTATACTAATATAACTATAACATGATATCTAACTTCTTATCTTCTAATCCTCCGAAAAACAATGATGTCACTTGTGCATATGTGTGGACTACCATCTCCACAAAGTTATATGATTTGGTTTACATTTTATATTGAAATAGAATATAATAAGGATAATTTTAATGAATATATATATTATATATATGAAATAATTATTATTACTTGAATATGGTATATTACTTAATATTCTTTTGATCTATCTATCGAGAAAATGGAAACAACGTTCAGGCGTAAGTATGGCCTACCATCTCCATGAATGTTGTAGTTCATTTTATACCTATAAATTTTAAGGATTTATATAAATAAATATATAATTATTATATATTATGCTTATATAATTTTTAACATTCTATATATGTTTGAACCATGATTAATGTAAATGAATCAAAAATAACAAACCAAAAAAACATGAAAAGGAAAGTAGTTATTTCGCAAAAACTGATTTAAAAAAATATTAATAATCACGTAATAATAGGACACATGTAAAAATTATATTTTATAATATATATTAATATGGTTCTATAATGTATATATAGTAAACCAATATTTATTAAACATGAGGGTAGAATATGTATAATGATTTTTGGGACTTGAGGGAAGGGATTTTCGTCTCACTTTTATTTCTATGGGACACATTCCATATTCACCAATTATTTATTTTGTATGGGATATAAACTTTACATAAATTTATTTTATGATTATACACATTACAATTAATGGGATATACATTTTAATATATGGTTTTTTTTGGACATTTGATTCAAATTTTACCAATATGGTAGAGCTTTCATGTTACAATCTCATTATTTATTGAGATTGTTTTTGATTTTGTTTCTAACGAGGAATTCTTATAATACACCATTAAGGAAACCTCATTACCCTTCCTCTACCCAAGTTATATATATATAATTAATTTCATAATTTAATTTTACTATATTTATTAATTAAATATACCAAATTAATGTTTTTTAAAAAAATCAACATTATTTATATATTTGTTTTTAAAGTCCATTTTACTACATGTCCACGTTTTCGAAAAAATTATAGAAATTTTCTTATATTATTTAATTAATTTTTAAGGAAACTTTTATCTATGTATTAATTATAATCAAATGGTTTAAAATAAATCATCTTTTCATTTTTTGAAAAAAATTACTTCTGAATTTTGAACAAAAATGTTAAAAGAATTATTGTCAAAACATGTATGACAAGAATGAAATTTCCCACCATTAGGACTGATCAATAATTTAATGAATCGATTAAAAATATCAATGATTATTTTCAAATGAAATTATTTATTTAATATTTTATGATTTTTTAGATTCAAAATAGGTGACATCAATGGGGAAATGATATTTCCCCCATGAAATGTTTCATGTGATATTTTAAAATCATTTTCCACCCAAGATGAAATTATTTCACATTTCATAATTTTTTCTAGGGATATGAAACAATTATACCATATATATTCTGTTTTTTTATTGTTTATTATTATTATGAAGACATGCTAATGATTATTTTTTCATTTCCCCTAATTATGATATGATGAAACTTTTATGAAACCTATTTCATCATCCCGAGTTGTGATATGATGAATGCATAATGATATTTATGAACACTTATGAATGATTATTATTATGTAATGGGTGGGCACAAATTATATAAAAAAAATAAATTGGGTAATTATTTATATTCTATGAGTTCAAATGGTACATCGGAGAATAAAAGAGGGTACATGGGAGGTTATCTCATTGCCAAAAGTTGGTACACAAGAGGTTATCCCAAGACCAAAAGATGGTACATATGATGGTATTCCATGCTCGAAGTATGTAATTGGTGGATAACTCAATACTAACATGTTATGAATTTATTTTTGGGTATCCTAAGCACATTATTTTCTATGCATATAGTTATTCCACAAATCTATTTCTTATGCCAGTGTTATGTTCTCACAGATTTTGGACTTTGATTACTTTATGATTAAATTCTTATAAAAATCAATGGTTTTTGATATGACTTAATTTTATGATAATTGATATCTAGAATATGGTTTTTAAATGATATTATCATGTTCTAATACCCTTATGTGTAGGTTATGTTGATATGTCACTGGTTTTCAATTACTGAGCTTCTGCGACCACCCTTTCTTGTGTTTTACTTCTCATGGTTTCAAAGAATGGTATTATGTATGATATGTATAAGAAGAGTTATAGTTATGATGAACTTCATGGGAGATTACGAGGTTCCCTTATGACCAGTTTTTGATGTATCTAAGATTCCAAATACACTAAATCTTTATGCTAATCATGTATTTTTTGTATAATTTAAAGAAAATGAATATATTTTGACGAAATATCATAGTATAAAAAGCATGAGTTTTTATAAGGATTGATCTGGATGATGTGAAATGAAAAATACGATTTTTTATAATTTCGATTAGTACTATGGAATGGGAAAACTATATATCCCAATAAATGGAATCACAACCCATGTAGTTCAATGAAAAATAATTGTACACATAATACATCATTAGGTTATGTGATGAGGATAATAAAGAGATTTTATGTTTATTAATGCATGTTTAACTAATAAAACTTTTAAGGCTTCTTGTTCAAGATGTAATCTATAAAGTTTAATATCATATATAGTGAACTACTAGGAAAAAGGTACCTATTAATGGTTTATGTGTGACTTATGAATAAGAATCAATTTTTTTTCTCATATACCTTTATAATAAAACATTAGAGGGGTTGTTTTTGGATTATATCAGGTAGGAAGCTATTTTACAATATTCATGTTAGATAATGAGTACATATTACACTTTTCATGTATGTAAGAATGGGTCATCCGATTTTGGTCACATAGGGAATCCATATGTTTTCATTGACGACATCCAAAGCTCATATCCAATGGTATATCTACCACATCAACATAGGAAACCCCATATAATCACCTATGTAATTTGAGGTGCATCACTAGAGACATCCTTGAAACATCACTAGAGGCATCCAAGAATAATCACAATACATGGTTCTCATAATCATCATGTGAAGGATGTTTTATAATGATCACCTCATGATCATCACTTGATGAAGGATTGGATTTTCCTTACTCATCATATATACTTCTTATAGTAGCCACAAAATATTTAGGTATATATTCCACATGATAGTGTAATTGGTAATATTATTCTCATTATATAAGAAAATTGTTGAATCTTTTTTTTCTCATCATATATTCGATGTTGTAGGTTTTAGGCTTGATGATAATTTATTCATGGTTTAGACTATATAGGGGACATTTTTTTGAGAGATAATTCTTCAAAAAAGAGATACGAGATGGTAAGGTATTGAGTTGTTGGATTGAACATATGATATGTGTCCTACATATATTTTAAAACATAGATTGTAACCCACATATCTGATGTCACATAGTTAAAGGTCACGTGATGAGACTGGTCTATAGAATTTAATATCACGTTGAAAAGACATTATTCTATGTAGTATAAAGTCATGTATTTAATACTCATAGGTAAAATGATTCCTGAACTTTTTGGTAATTGTTCTCATCATTATGTGACAAAGTGTGGGTCAAATAATTATCATTTATAGACCATTGGAAAGAGATCAACTCATACCTCTAGAATCCAACAGTTTTCATAGTATTTGTGTTCAATATAATGGGGATTGTTTCCCATGTGGAAAATGTTAAAGATGGATCAATAAGTGATGTTCATGAGTATCCTTTTGAAACAAAAAGTTTATGGGAGTCCTTTTTGAAGTGGTATTCATATGATTTTTTCATGAAGTGGGATTAATGGGATTTATTCATGAGGTGAGCATACATGGGAGTCCTTTTGATGTATCCTTCATAAGATTCCTTCATGTAATAGTCTTTATCAGAGTCCTTCATTGAGTGTCCTTCATGATATTCATTCAATAAGGATCCTTTTTGGGAGTTCTACATGAAGTGGCCCTCATGATATTCTTCATTAAGGGGCCTTGATGTTATTCCATTGCAAAGGGGAATTTACAAGACTAATTTTGAAAGTGGACATCATGGGGACCCCTCTAAATGAAGCTGTTTAGGGGGTATACATTACTTTAATAGATATATGGGGAGAACTTCTTCTCAAATTATTTTCATAGAAGAGTTTAAGTATATTTCTAAGCACATGATATGTATTTTTAGGGAATTCCTACAAAAATGATTCATCAAAATAAATATATGGGCGAACATAATCCACACTAGTTGGATATAAATGAATGCTGAAAATGTGTGTTGGACCTGAAAGAAGTACATACCCTTAAATGAACAACATGACCATTTAGTATCTACACATCTTCAAATTAATGAAACAATCATTAAAGTATTATGAATCTATGAAGGAATCATAAGATATTTATACAAATTAATACCAATCTATCAAGAATTATATTCTTTGGAGTGAAATATAATAGGCCAAATTTATTTTGGGTAAAAATTAATCAAAACAAAAACTATCCAAAACTTTTGATCTGTAAGACAATTTTGGATCAATGAGCAGTAAAATAGAACCCAAGAAAATAAAAAAACACCCATGGTTATGGGGTTTACCATGTAATATGTGTTATAAAATTTTATAAAAGACCAAAAGATCCACAATATGGGTTCAAATGTTTCAATAAACCTTTTATCATAAATGGATGGAATACATGGCATAATCTTACTGGCAGGTTCTCACCACCACATTGGACAAATTACTATAATGGAACATGGTATAAAATGATAGTGGAATTTTTGGCTCCATTCATGAAAAAAGATCGAAATGTCACTATTTATACTATTATAATTATAATAATCCCACAAAAAGTTCACGGAAGACTATCATTTTTCTCATCAATCATGTTAATAGGAGAAAACCGAATGGTTTCGTCCTACTACAGAGTTATTAGAGATGTCATGAATGTAACTAGTAGAACCATACACATTGAAAATTTTAGTATATTTAGCTCTTTTTTAATTGAATTATAAAATATATAATAGACCAATATAGAAGTATTTAGGCTTTATATTATGGACCATTGATTCATGTAGTTTATGTTTTTGTGATGAGGTCCTTATACCCCTAAATGGATAATCTGAACTAACATAAGTGAGAAGAATATGAGTTCTCTAACTTTTTCTAGGTTTGAAGGACTTGTTTACCACATGCTTATTTTTTCTATAGTGAAATATAGGTACTTATGTGAGTTAAATCTTTTAATATCTATCACTTTAACCTCTTCCTATTCCATTAATGGATGGTTTGTAGAAAAGAACTTGTATTTTTTCATAGACTCCCATCGTTGGTATAAAAAATACATGGTTTATATATTTTAATTTATAAATACATAATTTTTTTCCATGAAATTCATGGTGTTGGCCTAGTGAGTAGAGACAATAATTTTTCTAAGATTCCATTTTTGGGGTCCTCAACCTAGAGAGTATTATTTTTCTTCCTTTGGTATATAATATTCAATCATAGTAAAGAAAAATGAAAGCGCTGCACGCACCACCTGTTTGTTAATATTTTTTTGATCGTTGCTCATTTGGAATCCCTCCCAGGGAAGGTGGAGGCCCCACCTCTGTCGATATTTGATCCAGGACTGTCATCTTCTTATCCTCAACCTGTTCCTAGACCCGTGGTTCCATGATCTCCAATGGAGTCTTGGCTGTTTGGCTTGTTCAAGGATTCCATCTTTCATTTTCCTCCATTGGATCTCACACCATACTTTTTGGATATCACCATGTACCTTAAAGGTAGTTTTCTATAGTGATGGTCTATCTTTGGATATTCTTATTTTGTATTCCATGGTTTCTTCTGATTTTATCATGTGAACTATTGTTGCACACTTATGTGAGAAAAAACCCTCTCTGCCCTCCTTCTGTAGTTTCATGGATTCATGGGGCATGGAGGTCATGGCTTAGGTCTCGAATCTCAACCAAAGCTCCTTCTTTATGGTTCTTCCTTCAGAGGGTGGACTTATCTATGCTTAGTGTAGGACCCCTAGGTCTCTAGGAAGGTGGCAGTTTGTTCTTTCCCAATGGTCTATAGATGTACATAATGGGAAAGACTCATCTTGGGAAGAAGTTTGGGTGCATCTCCCAGGGCCCCCTCTTCTTTCTGAATGGGTCCTTCTTGTGAGCCATTGGTAATTACCTGTGGATGTTTCTTTGTATGAATGATCCTGTAGTCAGCCTTGACGAGTCATCTTTTGCGAGGATATGTGTTGACATGGATATCTTGGTCCCTCTTCTGCACAGGATCTCACCAAGAGTGCAAGATTCTTTTGCCTGGTCTTAACTTCTCCACTTTCCTTCTTCCCAAAGGTTTTTTCCTTCACTCATGATAAAGGTCACTCCCAACATGTCAGTAAAAATGAGGATGTTGATTATGGGGTTTAGTCATCCAGCACTCCTAGATGACCCCTACCCTCTTTGCAACCCGACTTTCCTAAAGACCACCTTCTCTGTCCTCTCCTTTGCATCCTTGGCGCATCCCCCAACCCTCCTTACCCAGGTGTTAAACTAGGCATTCTTGGATCCTCTCCTCAGTCAATCCCATCCCCTCCCTACCTATCCTTGTTCCGTTTATTAGAGCCATCTTATGCAAGAGTGTGAGTGACTCTAGTGACCTCTCCAACATGCATCTCAATGGTAAGAAGATTTTTCAGTTGTCGTTCCATGTATCCCCGTGGATTACCATTACATCTAGACAAATGGATTTTATCCCCAATTATTTTTTCATCCTTCTTCATCCTACTTCAATTTCCCTTTATGCGATGGTTTCTGGATCCTCTTTTCTTACTATCTTGGAGCCCCCCGTTTTGAAGCAGATAGTCTCCTCTTCCTATTCTGGGTGCCTAAATCATCATGGTCTCTTGGAGGTGAGGGTACCTCTTCAAATCATAGTGATGTCCTCTAGCGAGGCGACTCATTCTACCACATATGTATTGATTTTGGACCCCTAGTTATCCTAGCCCTTAGGATCCCTCTACACCCCTATCGTAGCTCAAGTCTCATCTCAGCACATTTCTAACTACACCAGGACCCACTCAAAAAAGGGTTCCCCATCCATCTCATCACATCTCTGGAGCCATGAACCCTGGTGCTAAAGCCATGGCTACCCACTTTGATCAATGATATCTTTCATCATCTTGAATTCCCATGGCCTGGGAGCTAGGGAAAACAAAGACTTCTTGGAAATCAAATATATATCCCAGAGATCATTAGTTGTGCTCGTATTGGAACCCAAGAAGTCACCCACTGAAATTGATGATTTTGCGAGGATGATCAAACATAATGTCATCATTCTTGTAGAAACTACCAGCCATCATATTTGGATTTTATAGAATTCTTATTCAACTATTAACATGGTTCAAGTCTCAGACTAAAGTATCACTGCTGAAATAATCTCTGGCACATTACATTTATTTTCAATTTAATATATGGTATCTATGATGCAATAAAAATGGAACTCTTTTGGCACGACCTTGGGGCCTTCGACCCGGGGAATACACTATGGATTAGGAGGTTATTTTAATATCATTAAAGATCCAAATTTAAAAAATGGAAAGTAATTTTTACCTCACAATGGAAATGAGAAGTTTCTTAGTTTCATGGGACGAAAGGGTCTAATGGATATGGTCTTCACCAATGATAGGTTCACATGGTTAAACAAAAAAATAATATTCTGACACACATGGTGCTAGATAGATCACTATATTTCCAATATTCATGCGGTCTTAGCATTTACCAATGCCAAATTTACTCATCTCGTCCATAGCCTTTCAGACCATTCCCCCATTTTGGTATCCCTATTCCCACAACATGATTGATCAAATCGTGGTATCTTTTCCCACACTTGGACCAGTGTTCTGGGTTTCTACCAGGCGGTTAGGGACTCGTGGTTCATGTCGATTCAATGATCGGTTTGGATTTCTTTCTATAATAATTTATGAAGACTCAAGGGTGACCTCAAAGTGTGGATCAGTGGTCATCCCCCCGGTATAGCGATCTAATTACCCTTACTATGGAGATTTAATCCATGGATAACCACATGGAATCTATATGGATTGATGATATTTTTGAGGATCTCGCTTGCAAGATGGCCATCATGGAGGAAACGATTCTTTTAGAGGAACAAGTGGCTCCTAAACAAGACTGTACCAAGTTGCACCACGAGTAAGACCGTAATTCTTGTTTCTTCCATGCATGCACCAAGGAAAAATAATATTGGCCAGGATAAATATTCACCTTGTAGATGGTAGATTCCCTGATTATTGGGACCTAGTGGGGAACCTGGAAGAGGCACACATCAATGAACTTTTGGAAGGTGCTAACCCTTACATGATGGAGGGATTTTCTAGTGTCCATGAAGGGTTTTTGGATGTGGTTAATGTCATCCTATCTATCCAAGAAAATCACATTTTGAGATCTATCATTAATGAGACTGATATTTACAAGGTGATGGTGATCATTAACCCAAAGAGTGACCCTGGTATAGATGGATTCCTAGGTGCTCTCTATAGGGATTCATGGGACTTGGTGAAGGGTGACCTGATTGAGGCAGTCTGAGAATTTTTCAAGGGAGGAAGCCTACCCAGAGTTTCCTACGCCACCACTGTGGTGGTTATTCTCAAGATCACTGATCCATCTTCCATCCACCATTATAGACCTGTGTGTATGTGTATTTTCCCCTATAATTTTTTTTTCAACTATCATTAATAAGTGACTTTCAGTTTATCTTCCCGACCTGACCTCAGTTTAGCATCAAGGATTTGCTAAAGGCCGATCCATTCAGGTGTTGATTTATCTGGCCTAGGAGGTTATTGGAGACCTTAACAGGAAGGTTCATGGTTCAAATTTGGTTGTTAAGATGTTCATTGACAAGGTTTACGACCTCATGGAGTGGAATTTTATCTTCATAGTTCCTCCTTTCTTAGGTTTTTTTCTACATAGTGTATTGATCTTATTTTCAGGTTCATCAGCTCTGCATGGAAGGTTGTCCGCTTCTTGGTCATGTATAATGGTTTCTTCATGATGGTATGTGGCCTATTACAAGGGGACCCATTTCACCAAGCATTTTCATCGGGGCCTAGGGTGTCCTTAACTGGCATATCAATAGGAGAATCAGTAGCGGTATAGTCTCTACCTATCTATGCGGGTAGAGACATAAATATATCTCAAATATCATGTTCTCTGATGACTCAATTATTTTTATGAATTCATAGAAGAGATCCATTTGGGGATTAAATAGAATTTTTGAGGAACATCGCCACTAGAGTGGCATGTGCATCAATTCGAACAAGATCATCTTCTTTATCACGAGTCGATGCCCACACTCCGGGATAAAATCCAAGAGAAACCAGTTGAACATGAAGAAGGGTTCTTTCCTAATGAGCTGCCTAGGTTCCCATGTTTCACCAAGAATTCCACAGGTCTCAAATTCTGATTACATGGTTTCTCGCATTACTAGTCATGTTACCAACTAGAAAAACTAGTTCTTATCACTAAGAGGTAGGATCATGCTGGTTAATGTCAACCCCTATTCAATTCCTATCCATGAACTTTCCCCAATTAATGTTCCGAAGTGTATTATTGAAAGCATATATGTTGTCTTGGTTTCTTTTATCTAGGATGCTCATGTAGATGGAAAGCGTCATTGGGATTCCTAGGAGAGAATCTCGAAGCCAGTTAAGGAGGGAGGCATCAATGTGAGGAGCATATTGGGAACCCTGCTTGCCACGCATGCCAAACTTTCCTGGGATGTGATCGAGGTACACTCATAGTGGGGAAGGTTTATAGATTCAATGTAGAGTGAGGGGTATCAAGATGGTCATGAATCCTTTATCTGGACCGTGGTTTCTCCTTTGATTTAATACCTTTATCTGTACTCCAGATGGATCATCCGGAGCAAGGATATTTCTTTCTAGCAGCATATCTGGTTTGGATTGCATCTTGGATTCCCAAGCTATCTCATAACCAACATTTTTTTCTTCCAAGACAGTATGTAGCCAACTTTATTTAGGGTATTCTGGGAAGTGAGCATTATGGAATCTTTGAACTTATCAATATAAAGAATGAGTGGGGAAATACGTCTTCAGTACTCTAGTTCAGTTTTGTTCTCAATGAAGGAGTTCTTCCAGGTATTTACAGATTTAGTCCATACTAATGCATTGGGGGGGGGGGGGGGGGTGGAGGAACCATATAGAGAAATGAAATCCCTAAAAAATACAATTTTCTAGTTTGGAGGACCAGGAATCAAGCAATCTATAATGATGACAATGTGGAGAGGATGTGAATCCACATGGCTTCACACTGTTGCTACTATAGGGTGAACAAGGAGAAAATAGTGGATCATCATTTCTTTATGGGTGGCTAGGCCACTGCAATTTGGTCGACCTTTGGTGACATTACAAGTTATGTTTTTAGAGACCAGATAGAGACACTCTTTCATTGGCCATTGGTTCCATGATGTGGATGTCCAGAGCCATGAGATTAAGTCCCATGATTTGGTGTTTAAAGTAGGTTTCTGGTTTATCTGGACAGCTCGAAACACGACTATTTTTGAGGGGGCAACCTATTCTCAAAGGGTGGTGGTATAAATGGTTATATTTTTGTTGTTTGAGCTATTTTGGATAGGTAAATGTTTCAAGATGCTCCCACCACAAGGCTGGTTTTAGGAAAAAATCATTCCCTGTTACCTACTTGCATCGGTAGGCAGGGGCCATGGGTTTGATGGTTCCCCCATCACTCGGGTCCCAAACTAAATTGTGACAGCCCATGCAAGATGGGAACCATGAGTTGGGGTGGTGTGATCCGTAACATGAAGGGTGTGGTTATGGATGATTTTGAGGAAAAATTTGGTATGGGAGATACTTTATAAGATGAAGGCCTTTTGATGCTCTCTGGACTACAGGTGTCTAGGATGAGGAACATATCCCTTAGTGTAGTGGAAACTGACTCCCTCATCATCTTCAACTCCCTATCAGGTAAGAGATCCACCCCATGCTTCATATAATATATCATGAGGAAATTACTATGTATAGTATATCCCAAAACCAACATTCTCTATACTTAGAGTGAGGGTAATAAGGTTTCTGACTATATTTCTTCTTTGTCAACCCGTGGGAAGAGTATCATTTGTTATTTGGATAATTTATTTATTTTTTCTGAGGGGGAGCATCTTGTAAGAGTGGATTCTCTAGGGTGAACTATTTTAGACCCCCATAGCTTCTGGTCTTCAAGAACATTTTGAACCTTGGTCCTATGGTTTCTATAGTTATTTATATTCTGTACCTCTTTTTATATAAATAATGAAATGATAATGATGAAGTTTATATTCTTTTGAGTTGAAACACATATTGTTTCGATTCATGGATTCATAAATTTGATTTAATGATGAGGTGGTCAACAAAGAAACACTTATAGAGAAAACCTAACATAAATTGAATCATAGTTTCACAAATATAAAAATTCTCAAGGATATTTTCATGAAATTTAATTTAATTAGACTAAAGGAGGGTAATTTTTATTTAAAAAAACTAAGACCAAATGATTATAGGATTAATGATGGTACATATTTGAGAAAATAAGGGGAAATATATCCTATAAGAGTGAGAAAACCTGGAACTAATTGAGATACCAATGCTAGTATAGATGATCTCATATGGGGGAATATGTATTTTAAATTCACGGTTATTGAACCATTGTGCTTTGATGTCAATGGTAACAAAAAAAGGACCAATAAATAATAGATATTTTTTAAGACTAACATCTCAAATGAAGTCTTTGTGGTGCTGAGAGATGTGCCCCTATAAAATGAATTTGTGTCTTCATATGATATTCACACTTAGATTTAAAAACAATACTAGATCTTGGTGGGATTATGCCAATCATTAGTAATAGAGGAACCAAATACACATAATTTTGGAATAGATTATGAATATTAAGTGGATAACTTTTTAGGAGACAAAAAAATCCCCTAAGGTTTACATAGTAGCTAAAAAAATGTTATTTCGATCCCCAAAATTTCTTAGATTTGTCTATTCAAAATAGTCAATCACCTTGTTATCAATAAATCCATAAAATGGAATTCAAAGAGGATTCTCTCAGGGTTCTTTGGATTTAAATATGAGTGTCTGAACACATAATGTTTAGTTTTTTACTCTTTTTTACATCAATATTATGAAATAATTTTATATATAAATGGATATTAAAGGTTGTTTTGAGAACCCTAAATCTTACTACACTATGTATTAAACACATTATAATAGGAAATAGATATATCATGAATACTATTGATCATACAATCACATGAATAAGTGTTCTACCTAATGTAAAGCAGTGATATTGTCATGAATGAAATGTTAGGACATTATATATCTTAAGCCCACATATATGAGGCCATGAATATTTTATCTATCTTTTGCATGGAATAGTGGGTCTAGTTGGAATATCTTGAATTTTACTAGTGTTATATTTTAGAACATAAAATCTATATTACATTTTTAAATTTCACTCTATATATTTCAGAAACAATGTTTGTTAATGTATTGGAGTGAAGAGACTGGAATTTTTCTCTAACTTCCCTTCAATGGTTCTCAATATGAAAATCATTTTTTTTCTTTTTATTTATGGTTTAATGTACTGAAATTTTGACAATGAAGTATTGAAGTTTGATTTCATACATATTTGAACTAAATTTATGGAAATCTATATAAAAACAAGAAAAATGAGCACCTCACATGAATGAGGTATCAATGAATGTATAATAAGTCTCAATGATAGTTTTTAGAGCACATGATTCCTTGACTAATGAATGTAATGTTTTTTGAGTCTAGAATTAGAATGTGTGATCCTACTATCACTATGAATGTTGAGGTAGTAGGAATTTTTATAGACATTGTTCTTTGTATATATTATCTTTATATATATTGTTCATATAATAAGAAGGATAATTTTTCTTATATCATGGTTAGGGATTAGATAAATGAGATTCCCCATATCTTATAACCTGGATATAGAATTTCGGTTTTCTTATGGAAGGGTAATTTCAATCTAAAATATGTTTATAGATAAAATACTTATGGTAGACACCATAAAATTGACTTGGATCACATATACAAAAGTTGGGTGATATAGCAAGTACCGCTCTATGTTGTTTAATGTCTTATAGTATGAACTAAATATTGTATAAGTTAACATCATATGATATGTACTCGAGGGAATTTTATTTTTAGGTCATACAACGAGGAACATTTATCGAAGAGTTCAGCATGGACCAATCAAAAATATAGAAAATGAGTTCATAATAAATTTTTAATGAACCAATGAAGATAAACTAACGTAAATAAAGATGGACCAATCACTAGGACAGATAGAGGGTTGAAGTTAAAATTATTTTTAGGTGGGTCTTGGATAAGAGATTCATGTGTCACTACATATCATTCAATGATATGAACTAAGACTAATGTAGTACTTAAATTGATCTATACCTAGATATAACTCATGAATTGGAAGACATAGTATTGAAGTTAATGGATATTCTAGTTTCATAAAAGAGGAAACCTTATATATATTGAGTCTAACCACCAAGGAAGATCCAGGGTTAGAAATGGATGTTTTGTTTGGTACTATGATATGAGACCCAAAATTCACTTGATATACTAAAATAATAAGAATTAATAAACACATAGTTATTATTAAGGGGGTAATTTTATATCATATGTTAGTTGAAATATTAAATTTGGGTTGGGATGTGTAGCTATACCTATCAATTATATATCATTTGTTACTTGAACTATTACATTTGGGTTGGCATGTGTATCCATACATATCAATTACCAAAGAAAAGAAAACTCCCTTATAGATTAACCTCCTACATGGGGGGTTTTTTATTTGTCATTTAATGTAATAAACCTTTATTAAGAGTTTCAGGTCATATATGATGAAAAAATGAATGGGGATAGTATGTATAACATTAGTAATGAAGAAACTAATGCCACCCCATCAAATAAGTAACATATAAATATTATCGGAGACATTTACTTTCATATAAAAAACCATCAAAAGGGGGTAATTTTTCATCTTGGAGGAAACTATTTTGTTCACCATTAATTAAAGGGATTGATTGGATCAGTTAAGAAACATGTTAACAATTTCCATAAAAAGGGATATCAATATAATTAACTCAAGGTTCAAGATATTTCAAGAGGATTATATCCACTAATGGACTTTTTTTGATGACGATTAACATATAAGAATAAATTATGATTGTTGTGATGAATATTGGAAGTCTATGATAATTTTTAATAATTAATAGCTACATCATCATGTTTATGAAAGAAAAATTGGGTTATAGGTGTTGGCCCTTATTCATCTTAGGTTAAATTAAACATCATAAGATATTGGGTGAGGTAAAAAAATTATATGGGAAACTATTTCATTTTTATGAAAACAAGAGGGACTAGTGATGAGAGGTCCCTTATGAAATATATGGGGATATAGTTTTGATATCACTATTTATTGACCACTCCGAGTAGTTTATGGTCATCCTGAATGGACCATGCACTGCCAAATTTATGTTAATTCAGTATGTACCTCAAGACATGTTTTTTGGGGCTTTTGACAAATACATATATATTCTATTGTTTAGGGTTTTATGATAAGGAAAATTATGATAATGGTTTTTATAGATCCGGATTATAAGAAATATAAAATAGTCTCATCTTTGTGATGAACACATTGATGGAAACCCATATTGAATGAAAGAGGCCAATATTACCAAATAAAAATAGGATTTTGAATCAGATGAGACTTAAGGATGGTTCTAATAGTCTACATGTCAATATATATCTTGATGTAGTAGTTTTCAAGCCATATGTAATTGTTAAATAGATCTCCTCATAGATGTAGCTCATGTATAGTGGAAATTGTTATATTTTTTCTAATGCATTGATACTATAAGAATCCTAAATTGAATGAGTAATATCCCATGAACTATGATAAAACAAATAGAATTTGAAGAATGTTCTAAAATATGAATTCCTAGTGTCACATTGTATCAAAATATTATAGTAAACAATCCTCATATAATAATTAAAATATGAATTCATTTTACATCATCATAAATTTATGATTGGTGTAAAATGAAGACTATAAATCATTACATAGACATTAATCCCATGTTAGGATAACATGTATCGTAAAAATAAAATTTGAAAATATATAAATGAAATATATGGTAGACCACATATCTTGTAGTTTGACGTAATGTGACAGGGACTCAAATGTTATACAGTTTAAGGTCATAAAAATATGACCATTATAATGTGCAATTTAGGGTCATGCATTATGGAAATTATGTCAAGATGTTTTAAATCATGTAACAGTTAATAGAGATACATAATCTAATTTCATATTTCTAGGAATATATTTCATTTATTTTTATATATTGTGATAATGAATAATGATATATAGTTAAAAACATATAGTTAGGAATTCATTCATTAGAAATAGTGTGAAATAATTGATTAACTTTACTAAGAGTTATAAGTACTCTAGTGCACATTTTGTGCAAGTAAAGATCCTATATATTTACCAGGACATCAACTGTTTTCTTTAGGATCTGAGCCTTAATTATGAAGCATTAAATGACCATCAGACATAAACTTTGGTGGTACATATAGTAATCAGTATTATATATAATAACTACATACATGAATCTCTTGATCTCCAGAAGAAATAGAAGGATATACCCTAATGAATATGTGAAGTACATATAATCATGCTTCCATATAGATTAATATAATTTCTCTTATCTAACATACATAAACTGGAGGCTTTGACTCTTTCTCATATTTCAGGTGTTCTATTCAGTGTTATCACATGACCAAAGTATATATTTATATAACACTAGAACCCTTATTCTATAATATTCTATCTTATGATGTCAAAACATAAAGATAAAACACCATTTGATTATATTACAAAACAATAACTAATAGAGGACTTAATTTTCATGCTCTAAAAAATCCTCCTCATCAATATTATTAATCTTTTGGAATTATATCAATGTTTTCTCTCTGAAAGAAAAAAAAAAATTTTCACGGGAAATAATATTCCTTAATTCACCCATCATTGGGAGACAACTGTCAATAATTTTCCCCTATGTGCTCAATATGTTTGGATTTACATGTGAACATGGTTATTTGATATCAAGGTAGTGATTCCCTAGTCTTGATCCATTAAATGTAATATTACAAATATTTTAATGATAAGAACATTCATTATTACACCCCAAGACTAGAGAACTTTCACCATTATGGGGACTACAATATGATCATATAGGTTCTATAAACTAAAAAAATCCAATGAATGATGTGGGATAAAAATATTAAAATTTCCCCATTAGTATAGGATGTAGTATATAACAATAATGAGGATTTGTGTAGAAAATATTTTGAATTTCACAATGGGGGAAAATATCCATGAATAAACTATGTACTTTTCCCCTATAGATTTTAATTTTCTCAATGCAATTGAGTGATAATTTCTTTTTGAGGGATGTCCTTTACAGCTTTAGAGGGATGAATTCTAGAAGTCACAGTGACAGAATTTCCATTATCAATGGAAAACAGTTCATATGATGTTGGGATTCTATATGAGAACCCTAATAACTAAATATTAATTTGACATTAGGAATGAGTTCTATCAACTTTTCATTATGAGGAATTTATAGGGATGATGTTGTGTTCTCTAGAGGATGTTGTATTATCAAAATGCTCTAATTCACTAATTATTTGAGCATGGAATGAGAAAAAATGTTTCTCATTAGGCTATTTCATGAGTGTATAGTAATATCTATCAAGTGTATTCTCATAAGAACCAATGAAAACTTATTCTATCCAAATTGATATTATATTTATAGAAATAGAGGCATGAATTTCCAAATACTATTCATACATTATAAAATTATTCATTACTTGAATAATATTTAATGAGGTATATTGTTTCTTCTCATCATAGGAGAGTCACATTTGGTGATATGGTTCGAGTTGGGTAATTTTGTTGGATGGTGTTCATTCACCCATTTGGAAAGATAAGTCCAGTTGGTTGGATTGATGTGACAGTTTGAATTAACTCATTTTGTATGATAATAACCATTATATTTTTTGGTGGAATTACACCCATTAAATCATTTCATGGGATAAAAATAATTGGAAAATTTGTTGGGATGAAGTATATTACCCTATATTAGGGTTATATTATATATATGTTTGGACTGTGTTTGAGATCCTTGGTGAACCCACGTTCTCTCTGTCTTACATGTAGTAATTGCAGTAGATCTTAAGATGTGAAGTATTAAAATGTGATGTTGTCAAATATGAATAGGAAACAAGGGGTTATGATTATATGATTCAATCATTCATTCATAATTAATATAGAAAATACATTATGAAACTCAAATTCCCATATAGGTTTTATATCTAAACTCATAGTATGTTCCTTTTCAAAGGGTGATATAAGAGATTATTGTTTGGTTAAAAATGTTCCCATCCCTATGTGATAGTGTTTCTCTTAGGATAATGGTGTTTCAATTAAAAACATCATTTATTCTAGGTTTTATGTTCTCTCTTGTCATAGATATTTTGGGTTACCATTGTGAGGGAGCCTATATGGGTGAATACCCTTCCACATATAGTGGGCCTATTGAAATAAAAACTACAAACTAATTTGATGATGTTTGAGAATCCATAAAAATGGAAATAAGATATTTCTCTAGGGTAATTATCAGGATATAATGATGTAAATTTAAGGTATTATAAATAAATGGGGGCATTGAAACACTTTATATTCGTAGTGATAATCTTCCCTCGATAGGATCCCCTTCATTCAGGTTCTATAGTATGGAAAAAAATATAGGTACACCTTGTCATACAACATCTGTTATAGTTGGTATCACACATAAGTAATGATAACCATGCTGATAGAATCACACTTATGTAGCTCTTTAATGTTTTCCTGTTTGTGGTGGAATCCCTAATACACTACCCTAAGGTCATAGTTGTATGTGTTGTTGCACTTCAGGGATAGGCTTCTAAAGTGGTTTAATGTTGATAAAATTTATAACAGATTTACTGTGACACATTATTGAAATAAAAATCACTAGAAATTCATCTCTAGGAGGATATAATTAAATAATTTACAAGTTGTGATGTATTTATTTACACATAACTCCTATATGAGGGCATTCACCTCCTAATGTAATAGGTTTTGGGTTGGTAAAAATTCACATAGGATACATGTGGAGATGTAATTTATAACTGTGAAAAATATATCATTGATGTTAAATTTTCTATAGGTTCTTAAAATAAATATCTTTAATGTGTTTTCCTCAAACTATAAAGATATATTTACTCCTTGTGGTATATTCATCTAATTTTACATTTTTATTTTCAAGGATAAAATGTAAAAAATATTTTATATCATCGATAATAATCATGGTAAATAAAAATATTCCTATTTTCAAAATTCTTGTTTGGTTCACAAATATTTTCGAGATTCTCAACCATGCTATTGATGTTTTCTGAATGTGTGGACCATCTTGGAAAAGGCAGGTCGTCACTAGGACATTACCAGCTATGGTTTGGGTTATATGTTAGTTAATTAGATGGGAGTTCAAGATCATCACCGTCTTTTTAGGATAACTATTTCACACTCCAAGACCCTCTTTTAGATTTATAATATGGTAAATAATCTTTATTAACAATGATACAATTTACCCGTAATAAATTTATTTACTAACAATATTAATTTTATAGGACATTTCATTTAGGGATAGTAATTATTATTTTACCCAAATATATGTTCACTGTATAGTATAAAACAATACATGTTTTCACTATTGAATTTATCATCATATATTGAGGTATTTAGATCCTACAAAATGGGGGATGAGGTATTATGGGATTGTGATAAGGGTTATGAAAGGGGATGCCTTTATATTCCTATAAAGATAATTATAACCCATGTAGTTTTGTTCCACTTAACAGAGCGCATCATATTATTTAAGATAATGTGTAGAGGAATGTTTTTTACTTTTATCGTCATTAAGCCTTGGAATCATGAGTTTCATTCAATGTTTATGCATATAGGACCTACTCGAAGCTATTTAATGTCATGCATAGTGGACTACAAGGTAAAGTGTATGAAGAAATGGTTTATGTTATAATTACACATGGGTAGCCCTTTTAGTGTTCTTCTATTTTTAGCAATGAAATAATAAAGGTTATCGATTTGTCAAACACTTAATATAAGATTGAGTTTCTATTCCTTACATCATTTTATTAGTATATCTTGTTCTCATCACATATGTAAAAATGGTTCACCCTATTCTTATAAAATATGGAATACCTAGAGTGTCTCTAGTGGTATCCATATCTCATAACCAAAGGAATACTTGGCTCATCACTAATAGAATCCATGTATTTTCACTAGAGGCATACCTAGAACATCACTATAGGCATCCTAGATCACCAGTTGTGGGGGTCTCATACTCAATACATGTGAAAGGATTTATTTTTATCCCCTTATGCATATCAGTAGAGGAAGGAATGGGGTTTCCATTTCTAATAAAATGGTTTTCTTTTTATTATCACATAATAGATAAATAGATATTCTTCATGGGATGGAATTTTAGTATCTTATGTTTATTTCTAAAGTAAAATATTAATTCTCAAAGATCAGGACGTAATATAGACTTTAGGTTGGAATCCTTATTGGTAGTTAGTCAGAGTTTAGATTCCAGTGGTGATGATGATTTTGTGATAAGACATCTTGAAGGACTAATGAGACAATAATATGTTTGGATGTTTGGAATGATCCTGAAATAGTCCTCCTACATATCCTTTTAGAATATAAATCCAATCACATGTAGTTTTATTTATATGGATTAAGGTCACCTCAAATGAAAAATCCATTATTATTGAAAACCAATATCAAGGATGTCATCCTTTTACATTTAAATTTATATATCTAGGAATTAATTGATAATGGTTACTAGAAACTTTTGACTTATACCTTATGAATAAGAGGATGATTATTATTTTTTCTATTTATTGGAAACCATATAGGAGAAGGTGTGGCTGGGACTTACACCATCTAGAATCTTTATTGTGGAAAAAGTTTATTTTGGGGTTTGACCTTAGTGAAAGGAATATCATAAAGTCATTTGTGTCGATTCATCATTGATAGATGATCTATGTAAATGACCTATTATGGGAGAGGCATGGATATCCATATTTGGTAAAAATTACAATGTTACCATGTCTGGGTCAAATCATTTGTGGTCATGGACCACTGGGAAATTTCCTGGTGTGAACCCTAATAAACCATCAAATTATATAACATCAGGGTATATGAAAATGGTCTTTGTTCATGTAGGCCTATGTTATAGGAGGCCTATGAAGGTGTATATGTGAAAACAATTTCATTAAATGGTATTTCTGGGATTCCTTCACAAAGTGGGATTTATTAGAGTTCTTTATGTAGTGGTATTTGGGGGATCCCTTTATGAAGTGATCCTTTATATGAGTCTTTATCACTATGGTCTTCATGAGAGTCTTTCAAGAAGGATCCCACATGGGAGCCATTTGAGATGTTTCATTAATTAGATTCCATTATAAAGGAACTTTCATGGATTTCCTCTATTATAGGAACTTTACAAGAGTCAATGAAAATGATTCCTTTATGGGAGTATTTTACCCGGGGGATTTATGTGTTGTATTATATTACCACAAAATAATTACACGATGACCAAAATCATAAACATCATGCTTCAAAATAATTGATTCATTTTCGATGTTTTTTCATAGTATATATAAATTAGAACTTACCTGATATGTTATTATAGTCGTAAGAATATAACCATGAAGAACCCACATCAAATAACCAAAAAATAACTCCATTAATGAATGGAGTATGATAATGGGATGGAAACAGATCAACGTGTTTTGAATGACTTTATTCTTAAAGGAAGAACTTGACCATGAATTGGATCCATAATAATATGATTAATGAGTACTTACCATGAAAGAATTATGTAGCTATGAGGGGATCTAATTATATTTCCGAAAATAAATTTATATTAATCATGGAAAAAGTAATTTATTTTTTTATTTCCTTTTAAAAATTTATTTATTGTTAAATGAAGACTAATTTAAAAAGACTATACCATTTGACATGTGGCCCTATTTTATCTAACAAAATTAGTCAAATAAATGTTTGTGAAATGAACTATTACCTTATCTATTGAATTCGTTTCATAATAGGTGACCTGTGAAGCCAAAAAGTTCTTATAGGACCCTTTAAATGGGTTTTATGGTTTTGAAACAACTTTTTCCTACAATGAAAAAAATACATAGCCTAATCCTTATGGGAGGTTCTCACTAGCACCTGGAAAGACTATGAAACATTTTTTAAGAAAATACATAGCCTGTGGATTGAGAAATCATGAAATTTATGCTGATTACACTTTCTTATTCTTGATGCATGGAGATAAATTTATTTTCCTGCACCTAACTTGTGTTATCTAACCGAGGATATAATCTCACTTCCCTAAAAAAATGTCCAGAAAACATTTTTTAGTTTCAATAACTTAGAATAATCACAATGACATGATTTGAGACTTTTAAATAGTATCATGTTCCGTGAAGGCATTATCATTTAATGTAATTGAGTTATTTTGTTAGTTTAGTAATTTAAAATAAGCATCTATGTTGATTGAATTGTTAAAAATAACTATTGATGTTTATTTAATTTCATTATTAAGAAATAAGTAATGAATATCATTTATATGTATTTCTTTTATAAAAAAAGTGCATTTTTGAAGTATAATTAGTGTCATAATATTATACCATCCAATGTGTATGTAACACATTTAAAACATCAAGGTAAGTCTCAATAACATTGATTTTTTTTTGATTTTCCATGAAGTTTTAATTTTCAACAAAGAATGATAATTAATATAATATAATATTTTAATATCATAATATATATACATCTATATATTTTATTTATGTATTTTTATTAATGTCTATTTATTGAATATTGAATTATTAAAGGTAATTTTGGTAAGGAGAAATTTGATAAAATTTATCCAGGAATATATTTGAATGAGTTTATTGGTTATTCGACTGTAAATAATGTTTTTTATTTGAGTCAAAGAATATTTTATAATTTACAAGGAAATACAACTAAACCCATTTTTTTAAAATTTTTCATCCAAGATAGTATGTGGAATATTCATAAAATTCTAAAATAGAATATCAAAAATATTTTTCTGATCTTTATATTTAAATACTATATGTTCACTTATTTGGGCTATAGTTGGTTACAAGGAGTTGTGGATAAATTTTAATAAGATAATTAAAGTATTGTGTAACAACAATATTAAAGTTTCTATTAGAGGGAACAAAAATTTATTCAAGATGAAGAAGTAATTACTTATATAACATATATTATTCAATTATTGTTATTTATACATGTATGATGAATTGAATAGACACTATATAAGGATATATAAACACATATATATGTGATTTTTCTAAAATATAAAACTAATATTTTTATATTTTTTTGGAATATTATTTTATTTGATATGGGAAAAATCATGTAATGTCTTTATGAATCCCAAAATAAAATGAAGGAGGCCATTTTAATATATTTAAACCTCTATGATCAACTTAGGGACATTATATTATATATTTCTTCAATTATGATACAATAATATATAATTATATTTATGTTTTTTTAAAATATTCCTAAAAAATTAATGATGTGGTCACCAAAATTAAGTGAAAAACCTTGTAAAACATGTGTGTTGTTTATTATTTTATATTTTAACATATATGTAAATGTGAGATTTAAATTTAATGAATATTTTATACATTAATTTAAACGTTCAAAATTATTATCCAAAATGATTTTAAAAAATTGGTATCAACTACTCACACTCTACCTCTCAGTACCAAGTTCATACCATTCCAAGTCACATTAAGTGGACTTAGAGCATCCTAGTTATAGAACCACATACAAGACATATATATATATATATTACATCTTTTTAGATTAATATTTATTATATAACATTACTGTCCATGTATGCATCTAATAGTTATAGTACCCTTGAAACATGGATATATAAAAAAACATTTTCATAAAAGATCCCCATTGTATCAAAAATAATGAATAATAAGTTTCACTCTACTTATATATATCATTATTAAAAATATACATCATATCTTATGGAAGGTAAGAATATGTAATGGATTTTTCTAATTATCATTAAGGCTAAAATGGGGATACATCAATGACAACTTAAGAATTACATGAGAAAAAGGGAATGAGAAATTGTGAAAAAAATTTTAAAACCACACCCAGTATATCATAGTTCATAATATTAGGTCATTTCCTAAATTAGAGAAGTTCATATGAATTTAATCATAATTTAATCAAAGACCATATGGAGTGAGAGAATAACATTGTAATAATAAATAGCTTTCTGTAATATAATTAGTAATTAAAAAAAATTTCCCTAATAGCCACGGATTACTGCCACCACTACCATATTGGGTTGGGTTCACTCTATATTCCATTATAATAGTCATGTTTCACTCTTAACACTATCATAGTTAACATATGTCCTTAATGAATTGGGTTCAATCCTCATTTAAGTCCTTATTATCTCATGATATACCCATCATTACTTGGTGACATAGAGGGTTATATAATTCCGAGCCAACCCATCACCTAATAAAAAACATACATATGTGTTCCACAATATCATAAAACATTCATAATATTATAACCCATTAAAAAATAGGTTTTATATATTTGCTCATTCCATAACTCATGGAAAACTAATTGCTTTTATAAATATTTCATAAATTCATCAGAGAACAACCCATGGAAAAGGAAAATGTTTTATAATCATCATGTCACCATAACCATAAACTATCAAGATAAATAATCAGGAAGGTATCATTGTATCATATCACCATTAAATATTATGTAACATCAATTGATGTCATATTGGATGATAAATTTTCTTAATGGATCACATGAACATTTCTTAATGAAAATTACCATTTATCATTGAAATAAATTATTTACAATCTAAAACTTCCATAAATATTGATGAAAAAATTTCATTCGAAAATAAACATGGAAACTTATAATGGAATAATAAAATAATTTATCATTCGTGATGGTGGGAAATTTTCTTCATTATGTATAAATTAAAATAAAACAATCATTTCATAAATTTGTAAACAAAGTAAATAAGTACATCATTCCAAAAAAAAGAAAATATAGTTCCATTAAATAAATTATATAATTTAAAGAATTAGGAAAAATAAATTTTACAATCAATAAAAAATATAAATAAATTCTTTAAAACATCTCTATACAATATTGATATGGATGAAAAAGGATTTTTGACTAAAGAGGTTAATAATGATGGTTTTCCATATAATTATTATATTGGAATCTTGAGTATTGAAAGAGTCGAAAATGAATTTAAAACATGTAATATCATGAAATAAATATATGTGAAGAAATTTCATTGGATTATTAGGAGTTAGATCATTAAATTTCATTATTGGAAACATAATTATAAAAATATCCATGTAAATAATGAGATAGTATGATAAAACCCATACCTTAAGTCTCTTCATTCATAATACATGTTTAAAAACCATATATAATAAATATATATTTGTTATTAATAGATTAACTAAACATAATAATATATATAATACCATATATTATATTATTATAACATTTTATCATAGATTTGTTAAATATTATTTATTGAAATCATAGGTCTGAGTGATAACTTTATTGTTTTTCTTGCATGTTTCAGTTCGGTAGTCTCTGTATTTTAATATTCACTATAGTTAAATAATTTAATTTTATACCATGATATTAATATAATATATATTTATTATATACTTATTTATATTATTCCATAAAAGGTATATATATAAAAATTAATTACACCCTTCAGAGTGATAGTAGGTTATACGTAGGCATGAACACTAATTCAAATATTAAATGGATAGAAAAAAAGAAAGTTAAATAAAAAATTTACCATTATGGAATCATAATAATATCATAAATAAAATATATTATTATTATTATGTCCATCATTATATAAATCACAATAAACTAGTGATGGAAAACTAATTACATAGCTATGTGGAGATAATAATCCATACATATGCAGGAGCGATGTTTCCATATTATGTTGGATTGGAAAAGGTGGTAAATGGTTGTTCCAAAACCAGGATAAGTTTTTTAATATTTCACACATTGAATTATTTATTATATAATTTATTCAATGGATTTAAAATAGTTTTAATATATAATATAATAATAAAAACCCTTGGGTGAGAGTTAAATCTCTTCGTTGAGAACCCTATTTTAGATTAAACCTTAAGCCTTGTAAGAATGGTCCTATAAAAATAAAATAATCATGGTAATGTGGTTAATGAGGATGTGAAGTTATTATGGTAGGTATTGGATTATCTATAAGGTTCAAAATTTTGAGGATTAGAAGTGAAATTATTCACTTTTATAATTGAGGGGAGGGAAACCTTTGGAATTACTTAAATATTAAAATATGAACGATCGATTATCAAGAAAAATTAATAAAAATAGTCATATATTAAAATATTGATACGGAAAGGTTGAAATACCATCAACCAAAAGAATTTATATGGGTTTTTGTGTCTTTATAATCCTTTCCTTTTTGACTTACCCATTGGTTAACTAATTTTAAATTTAACCATGATTACTACGTTTTGAATATTAATGGGTTATAATTTTACATATAAGTTTACAATTGGATCATAAAGTAAAAAATAGTGAGATTTTGTATCATATATTATCCACCATGTACTCCTTTAGAATTTTATTATTTTTAAATAATTTAATAAAAATACTATTTTCATAAAATATCATTCATGTCATTTTTAACATTGTTCATTTAATTTGAAATTAATGATGATAAGAAATAAATGGAATTTTTTTCTGAACCATTTAAATAACTCTAATATTCCTATTAATCTATAAATTTCTTGTAGAAAAATAACTCACCTAAATTATATTACTTATAATTTATTTTAAAATCATTTATTTTATATTTATATTAGTTGAATAAATATTGTATCATTGTTATGTAATAATTTAAGGAAAATTCTAAATTAATAACAATTAGTATTAATTACTATGATAAAAATAGTAATTTATATCTCAAATAACCATTTTGAACTGAATTTATCCTATTTTTGTCCATAAGTATAATATTTAGAGATATTAATGTTAAGAGAGTGAAATTTTCTATTAATTATTTTCATTATCTAATATAATGGTCATAATCAAAAAAAATATGGTACCATGTTACCATATAATCAAGAATTAGATGTAAATTTATAAAATACTCTCATCTTATTGGAAATATGAAACTATTATTAAAATTTTAAACACCTATCCCAAAGCCATAACATATTTTTTATTATTTTTCCCTTACTCAGGCAATAAAATTTTATTTTGGTTACTATTTATATTGATCCAAAATTAATGTGAACGAATTAAAAATTTTTATTTTATTAATTTAAAATATGGAATACAATTTTCATTATTCAATTTAAATAATAGGAATAAATTAATTTTAAAATTTGTGCTGAATTTCAATGAAAACATTATTATTCGAACAATACATATTTAAGCATAAAAAATGATTTGTTCATATCCAATGCATAAAAAATTTATTATATGAATGTTAAAATTTTAATTGAATATAAAATATATAAATTTCATAAAATAAATTAAACCATAGTGATTAATTTAATTTATAATGATAAAAACCCATTACATGAAAAATAGTTTTTTTGAAAAACATCTCTTGTACAATCAAATGATTTTATTTTTATCTCTAATAAATTGATAACCTATTTATTTATTGAAAGAAAAATCCATAATTAATTTTTTCCTCTTAATTCATACCAATTTAATGGTTTTGTTATAAAAGTTTACTATATTATAGTTTAATTAGACTCACAGTTACATTTATCATAATATATTGAAGAAATATTATTTTAAGATATGTATATCCTAAAACCATGGGGTGTTAAATTATATCACCCTTAAAACTAATTTCACCATTTAACATTTTTCACCCCAATACCAAAATGAAGATATCTACATATAATCACATTGTTGGGTTCCCATGTAGGTTATTTGAATTTATTATTTCCATAGAGAACATTAACCAGTTGAGTCATCCTGTTATGTAATAGGTTATCTCAGTGATCCATGATTTCAAATTGTTTTTCCTCATAGAAAATATCACTCTCCATTGTTAAAATCTACGAGTTTTGTATATATGAATGATTAGGTATAGGCTTCCTCTTGATAGATACATGTAACACATTGTGAACATATGAGTGATTTAGTTTAAGATCTATGTGGTAAGATATTATCTCTACTCAATAAAAAATTCAAAAGGGGATAATTTAACATTGGATAAACATTACCTTATTTATGAATATTATAACTTTAATTAATTGAGTAATTTTAAGGAATAATTATCACCATATTTGTGTTATGTATTTCACAAATGATTGTCTTCATACCTTTTCTATCAACTATAAGATTCCTTCATGTGTTGTTGAATGGATCTGACATTCGCTTCTATTTACATTATTATATATGGTCCAAAAAATATCTTTATCCAAATTCATCCCTGTATTCTGGAGTTCTACACATCTTTACATATATGAATTCACAAGGATATTTTTAAATGTTAAAGAAAATTATATTTTTTTTATGAAAACGTGACTAGGGAAAGGTATTGATCCTAACAACATTTGAAATCCGTATAATAAGATCTAATTATATCTTTTAGGGTTTTAATGGTCCTCTCAAATTGACATGATTTCTGTGGATAATAAGTAGTAATAAATCTTAACTCTATATCTAGTGCATGTTGAATAATTCATCAGATCTTCATGGTAAACCTCATATCCCATTTCAAAACAATAAAATAGGGTACTCTATGAAACCATACCAATCCATTAATTAAAATTCTATAATTTTAATCCTCGGAGAAATATTATTTGATAGAATTGAACTTTTACTACATTATAAGTTGTTTGATGATAACCTAAATATCATATTGGAAATTCTATATTTTAGAGAGTATGAAAAAAATATATGGCGAAAATTTACCATTTCCATTTTTATACGGGTAATGGTCATAAGATCTGCATAGAATTTGACCACTTGGCCTCAACATGATGACATTACAAGCACTAAGGTACATAAACTTTAATACTCACTTCATGATTTCCACCAGTTATACTCATTCAAATATCTATACATCTACATTATTCAATGATGAATAGATAATGATAAACAATTATCCCTATCAATAACATCATATTCAAATCTAGTATGGACATAATAGATACATAGTTCGTAAACAATACCATTCCATCAAAATCAAGTTTGAACTGAAGGTCATTTCTATCCATATTGTATTGTTTTACATAATCCTTATAAATTATTTTAATTATCACATGAATTGATGGATGAACACTAATTTGAGAAAGATAAGATTCATCTCCTTCCTTTATGATTTGTAGATCTATCCTTTGAAAATCCAGGAATATTGGATCCTTTGTTATCCTCACCATAGATAAGAATGAATGATCCTTTTGTCTTAGTGTATCTACCACCTTTTCCCCTCTATAGGGTGGTAATGCATTGATCAATCATAATTTCTAATATACTACAACCATCATCTATAGTAAATATACATCTCTTTATATCTGAAAATATTATTTAAACATTTAGGTTAAGTATAAATATCACAACATTATCCAAAAAGATAATGTCGCTATAACATAAATTAAAAAACTTACCATAGCTAACTCCAAATCAAGAGTTGGGTAATTTTTCTCAATAAAATTCAATTTTCATGGGGAATAATATATTACCACATTATTCTACGTGAGAATCCTTATTAATCCCCTCATTTATGCATCACTAATGATCAAAACCCATTATCCACAAAAGGGTAATGTAATAATAGTTATGTTCGAAAACCTTACCTTCATTCCCTCATAGGTTTTCTCCCATTCATCTATAGAAAGTACCATGGATTCTTTCTAAGTTAACATGGGGTGTTGATTATCAAGACATGATAAATTACCTACAAGGAATAGATAATATCAAACCAAGCTTAGAAAACTATGGATCTCATTCATCATGGTTGGTTTGGGCCAAATTTACTAGCCTTGTCTTTAATAGATCCAATAATATACATTAACTTGAGATTATAAGAGCCAAAAATGATGATTTTTATAGCCAAGATTCACACTTAGTAAATTTTTCATTAAATTTACCCTTCTTTAAGGTCATTAATACAATCCTCCAGTGATATTAAATTTATTCCTTTCATTTGGAATATATTAGAATATTATATATAAAGACTATAAAAATGTTTAAGCTAATCAATAAAGTAAGTTTTTATTAAATACATAAGGATAATAGGGGAATTAGTAATACCAAATTAAATCACGAAAAATTTACTGTGTACATACAATTTAAAAAATATTTTATATGGTATATCCTTCTTCTTGACACAAAATAAAAAATATACAAAATAATGTTCAGTCATGGAAATGTATTGAGCTCTTCGTAGTTGATAAACCAAGTCATCTTTAGGGGTATATGATACTTATTCTTGATATTGATCTTGTTTAGTTCTTAATAATCAATAAAGAGATGTATTGTTACAGCTTTTTTATTAACAAAAAATAATAGTTGAACCTAAATGATCCACACTTGGCTGAATAAATCCCTTTTCAATGTTCTCCTATAATTTATTACCCAATTATTTTAACTTAATCTGTACTATTCAATATGGGTCCTTTTAAATTGGTATAACAATAGGTGTGAGTTTTATTAAATTCTCAACTACCTATTTGGGTGGAAGAGTTGGAATTTTGTCTATAAAAACTTCAATGAACTGATGTACAATTAGAACACCATCAATGTTCAGTTTCTCCCAAACCATTTGAGATATACTCATTTTATGAATAAGAATGAATACCTATACAACAGTTAAATATTTAATTGGATGTTCATATTTTTCATCACATCAATAAATGATCATATGTTAGTTTTTAATATCAATATTTACTTTCCTTCATTAAAACATGGTGTGATATTTATGAAAGGAAGGTGATTCCTTGCCTAAAATAATATTCCGGTGGTAGTATGATAACCTTATAAATTTTTTTAGATATAAAATAATGGGTTGATCTCGATTCAGATATGAAATTATCTATTCTAGAGTAGATGGTAAGTATACCTTTCTCCAAATTATTATCTTACTTCATTTTAATAACAGTGATCATAATTTATTTCCTCTTTTCTTTTGTGTTAATAGGTTTCCAATGAAAAATCATCTTGATTAACCATATAGTTTGAGAACTAGATTGATTAATGCACAGACTACTTACATTTTAACCCTGTATTGTGGGAAGTGCATTATGTGGTGCTTTCCCACATTATTATCTAACTTCTTCTTCCAAAAAATTCAGATTTTGGTTTCAGAATAACATTACTTTACAAAAATAAAAAACTTATTAATACCATTAGGATAATTTCTACAATGATTCATTTAACACAAAAAAAATAATGGAAATATCATCTTTATTAATCCATTGTTTTTATAATTTCCTTGGAATTATATCATTCATTTCTTATCAAAACATCGAGATTGATGGGAAAATCCAATATCCATTTCCAAATTAATAGAAGAAAAAAAAATTAATAGTTATTGAAGTACCATATATCTAACTCCCTTCAAGGACATGGTTTTATGACACTCACTACTTGATCAACCTTACATTCAGTTTTTATGGAAATAGTAGAATCATAACAAACATGTCTGGTACGATTTTCCTTATAAGTACTAATAAATTCATCATCCTTATGCATTTGATAAATCAATTATTTCCCAATGCCCATATGAATAATAAGAGTGAAGTATTTATTGAATAAAAGGATCATGAAATCATCCCACTCCTTAGATTAAATTTATCCCATTGCCTAGTTTTATTGGTAATAGTTGATTATTGTTCAACCCCACCTTCCAAATGATTGACATCCAAAATAACTTTTTCATGTAATGAATAGTATATAATGGAATATATCTGTTCATTTTAAAAGATTCATTGTATTAAAACTAATGGATGAGTATACCCACTAAAATAAGGTTGTTATTTTTTTATGAAGGACTCAAGAGAACATTTTTCCCTCCTTTTCTTTTTTAGAAGATCAATATGATTCATAAATTGAGAATTTTGTGTAAGCATTACAATGGAAATTTCCATTACAGATCCTATAACATGTGGTTTTTCAGGAGAATAATCATTTTATTATCTATAATATTCATCATTAACACATTTCTTATTAGTTCCAACCATTTACTAAAACCATAAATCATTGTGTTGTAAAAAATAATCATAGTGAGAACCCACAGAATCAAGAAAAATCAATTATAGTATGTCTATATAATGAAACCTTTCTTTCAATATTTTATAGGTTTGGATTAATACACCCCACTATTGGTTAAAATCTATTCTAATATGTTATATATTTTTTCTAAATAAAATGATAATTTGGACAAGAATATCCCTTGGGATTGTCAAGATTAATGAATAGTAAGGGAACACACACTTCAGACCATAATGATGGATGTGATATACTCCAAAAAATATTATCAATGTTATTACACAAAGATACATCTGAAAAAAATCATGTTCACTTGTTACATCCATATAGGGATGTATTCATTGGGAAAACACCCAGAATTCATTAACCTAAATTAGGATATTATTGTATATGTAGGATTTTTTAATGGGGTAACAATAAATTTTTTCAATCATAGTTTGTGAAGGTAACAAAACCTTGATCTCATACCAAATATAGTGACCCATTATTTTCGTACATAAATATTACATATTATTATATGAATAGTCATTACATAATATAATGATACTCCCAAAAACCATATAGGTATGGGGCCTTTTGAAACATAGATATATAAAAAACAATCTCATATAATAGATATATTGTCTCTCACTTAATTATTTATAACTTTCAGTCTTTATATATATATCATTCATAAAATTTTACTTTATATCATCCGGAAGGGAAACATGGGAAAGTCTGTTATCAAATTCTCAAAAAGGGTATATAAATACAATATCAATGATCAAATAATAATAAAATGTGAATAAGGGTATGCTAAAATGAAATTAACATTTAAAAATCATACCCTACATATGATAAATCATAATCGTGATCCATGACCTAAATCAGGGATGTTCATAACATAGTAATAAAAAATTAATTAAAGGTCATGATCCATGAGATCATAGTATTGGGATAAGACATATGTTTGTGGAATACACATATAAATATATATTCATTTACTTCGTAGTCAATGATCACTACCAATACTATAATAGTCGATTGGTTTCACTCCCCATTATTCTATATTAGTCAAATTTAACTCCCAATATAATCATAGAGCACAGATTCCTTTAAGGGACTTGGTTTACTCCATATTCCAATCCTTGACCAGCAAGTACTGCTAGAAGCGATGCTTATGACTATTTATTAAATAATGGAAATGAGTACATGGAAGACGGGTGAGGTCAAACAAAGGGACCTTCCCTAATCTATCAAAATAAAATGTTAAAGATCCTAATAATACATATCATTCCCATAATCAGAATCATCAGTAGTTTCCCATTTAGAGTGGGACTTACCGTGATTGAGGATCTTATGAAAATTAAAATTACTCTTACCTGATAGCTTAGAGGGGCGAGTTCACACAATGTGAAGTGTATTAGAGTATTCCTTCCTCATCCTTCGCTTCGAGGGAGTAACATTGTAGTCAAATTCCCCTATTACAGAAATTAGTGCATCTTTAAATGATGTAGGGCCACCACTACCCGCTGTAGTAAATTCTACCTAGGAGATGTCACCCCACATTCTAGATATCCAAGAAGAGTCCAAGAGCCTCTGGATCTCCTGATGGAAATCAACTTGTGAAGGATCCCTAGTGTTAAAAGTCATCTCAACCTTCTCATCAAATTACAATCATGCACCAAGAATATCATTCGCTTATATTTGAGGGGTTAATGCAAGGCGGAGATCTCACAATAAAGAGAGGTGCATTTTTCCCAATCCAAAATAAGACCATGGGAGTAACTGCCTGACCATCCATATGTGTACTCTCCTTATAAAAGTCAACCCGAGTGGGGAAGGGACCACTCATCTGGGATGCAGAGATATCCCAAATATTAGAAGGACCATTATTGGCTCCCAATAGTGATGAATCCACTCTCAGCCCATTCCCTTTCTATGGTAGCTGATGTTCTTCCTCAGAAACTAACAAATTAGCCTTATTGGAAGATAGATTGATGTTACAATCAAGGGGTTGTGGCAAATCCCCATAATCCCTCTTTGATCTACTTCTATAAAGGATAGATGGATGACCCATCATCCCACAGTTCTCATAAGAAATTCATATCCGACATAATTCTATTGAATCCCCAACATACATACATTCATTAAAAAAAGTGGATTTCTTTCATACTCAACATAAATTTGAATGTCATCCGTTGTAGTTGAAAGAGTAACCTTGTCAATTAGGATGGAGCTAAGATCAATCTCAACTAAAAACAATGCAAATTGTCCAAACCAGACATTATCAGTCTCTTTGTCAAGACGTATGGGAGTCCCAATTTCCATGCCAATATCAGGTACAATATTTTGGTGCCAAAGGTCCTAATTAATACCATGAATAATCAACCATACCTGGGAAAAACATTTCTTGTATGTGATGTATTAATGTCCAGATATCATTCATGAAGGTGAATCCATCCAGGCATCAAGGAAAGATATCTAGTGCTCCATGCACAAATTTTAGAAGCATTTGAAGGAAAAATGCAATGAAAGAAACCACATCAAAGAGATACACACCTCCAGTCAGAGAAACCCCACAAACATGAAATCTATCAGAACAAATCATCGAAATTTTATGATTTATGACCCTCGGGTAAAACAAGATGTGCAGTCAGGGATGTATTCCCAATGGAATTTTTTTTTGCAAAGACAGTAGGATTAGCCTCAACATGTGCTTAAGACCCCTTTAGTAGAATTATTTCAGAGATGAGTTAGTGTAAGATGCAAATTCAGGCTTCAAAACATCTCTCGGGTTTCTCCTCCCTGAATTAAGGAAAAAATTCAGAAGTCAATATTGTAGCAGCCAATTTACTGGATCCACCACAAACATCCTCACTCAAACCCTTTTGTAGAAGAGGTATTGGATTGGACTCAGCATCCCAACCCCGCATGCCTAAATCTCCCAAAAAACCATGACCAATATCCAATGTCTGAGGTCTGAAGTTAATAACGACAACCTTCTAGGCGACATAGCGATCCTGCAAGACACCTTCAACCAGCTGACCGCGGACAACATGTACCTGTGATGATCTATCCATTGAGGGCGTGCAACCTCTGGGACTCGGTGCACCATCACTCCAGACAACAGATCAGAAAACAACATCCTGAATAGTGATAGACCGAGACGTCGGAAAACTCACCGTAGATGGATAACCTTTGGGCCACCGCAGATCTTCATTTCTAATGAATCCAACGCCTCCAGCCACAAGTATGACGCTGATAAAATGGGGCACTGACAACAAAAACCCTAGAAATCTTGATCGCCATCCACAAGGAGCTCCCTCCCACCCAAACCCATCTTTATTCCAATCCTTATTATCACATGAGATATCCATATTTACCGAATGTGAGGGATACATAATTTTGATCCCACCCATCACATAATGAATTGAATTCACATTTTTGGAATAGGATCATAAATCCTTCATCATATAATCACCCATGAAAATAGGTTTCCTAAATATTTCCTCATCCCATAACCTATGGAAAGTAAAAATGATTCATAAACATTTAATCAATTAATTGTATCATAACCCTGGGAAAAATAATCAGTTTTATCAACATATTTTTATCATATTTGAAAACATTCCAGAGGAATAATATGGATTGATTTAATGGATAATATAACATATAATGATTATTTGACATCAAAGGATGTAATCAAAAATTCAAAATCCCTTTAATCTAATAGTTGGAACATTTTTTATGGAGAATACATTATTGACTTTGAAATCAACTATTTAAAATATACAAAATTCTTATATATTAAAGAAATTATATTATTTGAAAAGCACATTGGAAACACTTAATGCGGTCATGAATTAATTTAGTGTTTGTAATGGAAGTAAGTTATGTCCATGTGGTTTATGTTAAAAGAAAACAGTCATGTCATACTTTTGTTAAAAAAGAAAAAATAACCACGTTTGAAAAAAACCTGAAGATAAAATTAAAATAAATTTAAAATATTAAATCATGGTTTAAAATGGAATGAAAATTTAATATTGGAACATTAAAAATATTCTCTATTTTTTTAGAATATGTGGATATGTATTAAAATACATTTTCAACTGAGGATAGTAATAAAAGAATGTTTCCTTAAAAATATTATTTTAGTATCTTGAGTACTTAAAGGGAGTAAAATGAATGGGAAACATGTAATATTTATAAACAACTATAGTAAAACAAAATTAATTGTATTTTTGAGAGGGTTATAATTAAATCTCATCCTCATATACTTAATCATAAAAAAACATGGTAAAAATTTATATTCTAACATAAAACAACTATACTAATTCTCATCATTATTCATACTGATTCAAAACAACTACATAATAAATATATAATTACCATAAATGTACTCTATAAACATACTCATATATATCATTCCGTATATAATTTTATTATAACATTTAATAAACTCTTTATTAACAATTCATTATTAAAACACTTTTATGGGTGGTAGATGGTTCATTTTTCATGCATGATTCGGTTCGACGATATTTATATTTACACAATGATGGTGGTTACAAAATCTCAATTGTTTTAACCATGATATTAATATCAAATATATTCTTTATATATATATATATATATATTTATCCATAAGATTTATACAATAAAAAATGAATTACACCATACATAGAGATAATAGGTCATACATATGGATGAACGAGATTTCTATTTTTCAATTTATGGAAAGAAATAAAGGTAAATAAGAATTTACATTAATAGAATAATAATTATTTCATAAAAAACATATATATATATATATATATATATATATATATATATATATATATCAAAACCAACCTTGAAACAAACTTAGTAATTTTGTAATGGAAAATGAATTACATAGATACACAAAGACTATAAATCATACGTATGTACGGGCACTGTTTTTACTATATATAGGATATATAGAAGGTTTCTAATAGTTATCCCTTCATTATAAAAAAATTAATTATAATGAATATATTTAATTAGTTATTTTATATAGGAATAAATTTATCTCATAGATTTTCATGAAGAAATAAAATTTAAAATGCTCTGTTAAGAGTAATACATATTCTTTGAGAACACTCTTTTGGACTACTACTTATTCCTTGAAGGGATGGTCATTTAAAAATAAAAAAAGATTTTTAATTTGGTTAAGAACTATATTAAGGTATTATAGTAGGTATTATCCTAGATAGTTTTTAGGACCATGATATTTTAGCATATATTTCCCATTAAATAATTTTATTCCTTCGATAGATTCCCATATAAGAAAAACTATGTATAAAAAACTGTGATATATTATGAAAATATTATTTTGAGATAGCTATAATAGAGTCATTTAATTAGAGGTTATGAACATGATAAAAAATATAATGTAAAACATATTGTCACATATTTATAAAATGAATTTATTAGTTACTAATTAATTGAAAATAAAAATAAAAATAAAAAAATCATTTGAAAAAAATATTTTTTTATGAAAAAGAAATTTATGCATAAAATTTATTTTAATAATAAAAAAAGAAAAAAATAAATTTTTATAAATTATTTTAATTAAATATTTAATATAAATTTAATAATCTATTATAACATTAATTTATCATTTTACAATCAGTAGATAAGAATAAACCATTTTTATTCCAAAAATGTATTTTTTATGAAAATAAGATTTAATCACATTTTACAAGTTAATTTTTATATTAATTTCTAGATCATATAATTTATTTGATTTAATAAGAAATATTAAATATTTTTAATCATTAGGATCATATTTGGAAAATTTTACCCATTTAATTTTAGGCATTCTTAATGGTAAATGTAGTAAAATATTTTACTAAGATAAAGGGAAAATCTTTTTAATCTTGGTCAAAACATCTTGATAAGGTCATATATTTTCCTCTTAATTGTTATTTAGATTAAGGTAATCTTATCATTATCAACTTAGTCTTGATATTGTTTTATTTAATGGAAACATATCCCTGAAAATGTCCAATATAATATTTAATGCAATGAAAGGTACAAAGTGTCACCCTCTTAGTTATAAAAAACATATATGTCAACATAAGGGAAAAAGTAATGAGAGATTATAAATGTATATTTTATGTATAGTTAAATTATATTAATTATTATACTTTATTTAAAATTTATTGTGATAAATTAATTACCTTCAATTCTTTTGTAATGCTAATATAATATTTATTCAATTAAAAAATAAAATTTAATAAATAATTTTATAAATATTAAAATTATTATTATTTGGGTGAGTTATAGTTTTTTAATAAATTTTAATATAATTATAAAATCTTATTGATATTTAAAAGGATTATATTCTAATTAAAACATTTAATTTAGATATTTTAATTGAAATAAAATTAATAGTGTCAAAATTTAAATAAACAATATTTTATTAAATTAATATATTATTAAATTATTTAAAAATAATGAAAATAATAAAAGTGGAAAAGGTTAGTAATATATGATGGGAAAAAAATTTCTTATAGATTTATGGACTAATTGTAAACTAATAAGTGAAATGATAACTCTTTAACATAAAAATTATGTTATAGTGGTAATAGTGAAAATCCGTTAACCAAGAAATTAATAAAATAGATATGGTATAAAATGATATAAAAACCTATCCAAATTTTATAAGATTATAGGAAATTAACCCCATAAAATCATATATTTGGTTCTATGGTCATTTTGAACCATTTGGATATAGAATTGTTTTATTATAATTAAATCTTTTATGAAATTGAAAAAGGTCACCAACACTAAATTATAAAAGGGAACAACTTTTAACACACCAGCCCAGGTTAACCTGAAACCTAGAACCCATCCCAATCTATCAAATACCCAAAGGATTTTCTTGAACCCCATGGGATAGAGATAAGATCCCAGGCATAAAACAAAAAACCAGAGGGAATGATTTTTCCCATCCCGAACAAACACATGGTATGTATATACATGAATCAAGAGGGAACAACAAAAATATAATAAGTATATGACATAATTATAAAAAAAATTTAAAATTACTAACTGTAAAAGTATCCTAAATCACCAATATACATGTACAACTACAAAGAAACAAAACTTAATAGCTACTCCATGTGAACGCGTGTACGAACTCCCACCGTCTCACCACAATCTACCAAACATAGATGATCCGAATCCTCACCACCACACTACAACTCCTTGAATTTCCATGCCCCAGAAGAATTAAAAATTTTTACGCACCATTAATGAGGTATACATGGAGTGAGCTAACATTATCAATAGGATACAACCCTTGTGTTCCATAAGAATACTTTCTATAACAATTCATATATGCTCATTTTACTAAAACATGGCATGATAAGTAGTAAAGATGTTTTACATAAAATATTATAAACATTTCTATATTAATAGTTATAAAAAAGTAATTATATAAATTTCAAATCACATTTTCCATATCATTATTCTTAAGAATAAACATGCATATCAAGCCTAAAACAAAATCCAAGTGATAAAAATAGAAACACAAGTATCAGAACCAAGGATCGCAATAGTTCAGACTTTTAGACTACTTTTACAACAATCGATCAAGTGCACAATCTAGTTAATAAAAAGGAGCTGGAAGTATAGTAATACCCCATTAGTAAACCTCCTAACAATATCAATATACGTACCCTAGAGCAACAATCCTAGGAAATATATTAAATCTTTATGATAAAATGACATGATAATCATAAAAATATGGAATATGTACTCAATATAAACCTTCAAACTATGTTTATAATGTAACCCATGAATTTTTTTTCATAATTAATTTAAATTTCTTTGAAAACCATTTTTGAAACCATTTCAATGATTTTAAAATACCCCTTTTCTTTCTATTTGTCTATAATCATGGGAAACCATTTTCATTTAAACCCTCTTTTCAACACACCAAAAAAAGTCATGGAAATTTCATGTATAAATTAGTTTATAAAGAAATAATTATAGAGTTCATCAACATAGTATAGAGATGAATCCACCTACCTGGAAACATGGGTCACACACACCCACAAGAGGATCAACCAATAATGAAAAATCCCACGTCATCAACAAAGGCCCTAGAATTAAATCCATATCTTAATATTGATCCATCATAGAAAACAATAGGTTGAAAAAAAGTTTAAACACCATATAACTCATGAACGGATGTTATCCATACCTCATACAATAATGGAACTTCTGCTAGAATGATATCACATAATATATCTAGAAGAATACTTGAATAGTCACCTATTTAGACCACCATTTCTCATAACAAAACTCAAGGGAATTCTCACGATAAATGTCAATGAAGAATTAGAAACATAACTCATACATAGAGATGCACCACAACTAAAATAAAGATAAAATTAAAAATGAATAGATTAAGAAGGAACAATTTCTCAAAAAATCATTGGAGATGAACTTTGGGTGGAGATCGAAGGAAAAGAGGCATTGAATGGTCACCCAAAACATGAACGGTACCCTAAAACATCCCATATTTTGGAATTAAACAATGTGTAACTTCTTTACAAGTAATGAAAACCATGGTGTTAAAATTTACCAAAAAACCCATCGACTCAGATCAAAAATCCAATATATAAACAACTCATGAGGTGTAAAATATCATCAATTCATGGAAGCATTCACAGTGGGAAGAATTTTAATGAATTTATCCAACAGCCATTAAACACAGTGTAACCTAGTTAAACAATATGAAATCCTCCTGAAACCAACAAAAACCATAGGGTAAAGATAGGAGTCCAAAAAAATCAATTAATTCACCATCACTGGTATCCAACCAGTTTCTTCCTAGCCTTTTACATACAATAAGAAAAGGAATTCCATGAAAAGGATATAGACTTACTTGATAGATCAGTAATAGAATGTTACACAACATTTGTTTTATTAAAACAACATTTTGTCTTCTAAATCCACCACCCCTAGACAAAATACCTTCTCAACTTCCTTCAACACTTTCTAGTAGTTATGTTCATCCCAAAATACTGACCCTAGGATACTTAATAGAAGATTAAAATAGGTTATTTCAATGAATAAATAATCACCTTCACAAGTCAATTTATTTTTTTACTTCTTCTTTACCTACTCTAAATATTTGAAATTATTAATTGAATAATAAATTTAGTTTGATAAATATACTAAATTGTTATTATGATTATTAAATTACCATTATAAATCATATTTCCCATCAAATATGATCTTAATGTATCGCTTGTTAATATCTACGACTTACCGTCTCTACATAACGACACAATTCATCTTCCACCATCATATTTAACGGATGTTCATTATGATGGTGTTAATGTTTATATATGATACATATGTTATAAATAGTTATATTTAATTATAATATCACATATACCTTCTTACCTTGTAATCCATTAGAAAAAAATAATGCCGCACCTGTGTACATGTGGACTACAACCTCCACAAAGCAATGTTATTTGTTTTTATTTCTATTTTTATAGAATGGTAATGATGAAATATTTAATTAATATAAATTATTTATTTTATATATTAATTATTCTAGAGTGTTGAATTATTTTTTTCATTTATTTTCGTCAATCTTTCAAAAAGTGAAACCAGTTTTTATGCATACATATGACTTACCTTCTCCCTGAATGGTGTAATTTATTTGTTATCAATAATTCTCAGATTGTCTATATATATATAATGATTATAAATTATATTTATATAAATATAAAAAATATATAAATTATGGAACTATAATCAAGGTATAAGGGAAAAAATACCAAACCAATGCATATATGAAAAACGAAGATATATCACACAAAAAAGTGATTTTAATAAACAATTATTAACTAATATGTGATAAATTGCTATAATTAACTCATATATGTTGTAATATATATTATTATGATTATTTAATATAATTATAACCATTTAAGAAAATATTATACCATAGTTAAGAGAGCTTCTGAAGAAATTGGAACTCTAGGTAAGGGTTTATCTTTTCAAATGTGTTCTTTTGGAAATATGTTATATAAGGAACCTATCATATTTAATGAGTTGTATATACATCCCAATAAAATTTTATATCATGAAATTATTTATTCCCATTATATTTAAATGTTCTTTTAATGTTATTATTTCATGGAGCTTATGATTTAAAAGTTATAAAAGTAGTAATGGGTTTACAAAACAGAATCATTGTTTATTATGATTGATTATGATTAAATTTTGTATGATAAAATATTATGATATATATATCATGAAACTATTTAAGTTTATTCACCTATATTTATTTCTTTAGAATAAATTTTTTCCTTTCATTTTGATCTGTTTATAGATTAATGAGACCAAAATATATTTTTTAAATAAAATTAATATTATTTTTCTCTTTGATTGAAATTGTTTTTCATTCATAAGCATATTTTATAGAATTGATGAAAATATTTTTTTAATCATATCCTATGTCTTTAATTAATTTATATACATTTTTTAATTTTTAGTAACAAAATTTATAAGGACTTGTATTTTCATTTTCTTAACAAGGTACTTTTTGACTATATCTACAAAATTGTGATTAGAATGTTTTATTTTAACATATACAATATTAATGTAATTTCCTAAAATCATGAAAAATGTTTTATATAATTTTTCTATTATTATATTATAATGTTATTTAAAAAAATTCAGTAATATTTAGAAAATTTTTATGTTTTAAAATGGGTATCTCAAAGTGAAAAGGATATTTTCCTCAAGAAAATATGTAGTGATACTTTAAAATAATTTTTCATTTGGGATAAAATCCTATCGTATTTCTTCTAATTTACTAGGAAAATTATCAAATTATTCAATAATTATAATTCCTTTTGGTGGTTTTTTATTTTGATAATGGTATGTTGATGAAACCAGTTTACTTCCATGGGTTATATTATAATGTTATTATTTATGATCATGTTGAAATTATTTTAATGAATTATGAGTATGTGATGGTTGGTGATGTTAAATCCCTCTAATTTATCAGGTAAATGTTGTTAAATCATGAGACAAATATGTTATCCAAGAACCTAAATTCATGTCCCCAATTTTTTATATGGACCTAGATTTTATGTCTATTAGATTATGTGTGGATGTAATTTTCATATTCATTTGTTTATGCACGAAAAAAAATTTCATGTCCAAAATATTATGCATGGACCTATTTTTCTGGTCCATTCTATTATGCATGGACATGAATTTCATGTCCATAATATTATGTGTGGATATGGATTCATGTTTATATGTTTATGTGAGGAAATTATTTCATTCCCTTAACATAATGATTAATAATCTTTCCATTTTAACCTATTAATAATGTTATAATATTATGTTTTTTCTATATTTCTGTTTTTATATTATTACCTTATAGATCTTGTTTTCATATTCCTTTATAATAAATTTCATAGAAATAGACAAGCTTTATACCCTGACTTGTTATTATAATCTATGATATAATGGGTATTATTTTAAACTGTTCTGATATTGTTCTCATATCCTTATGCTCATTCTACACTAAACATATCATTAATATCTCCATTGTTTTCTCATGCTAATATTATGATATCAGCATTTATTGTGTTTATTTTCCCAAGGTTTTGAAGAAATGATTTATATATGATTTCTCCAAGATGAGAACTATGAAGGGATGATATTTACAGAATAGTTTAATATCATTCAGAAATAAAATGTTAATGTAACTAGTCAATAAAGACATTGAAACTTTATCGATATTTCATGGTTTTTAATGTTATGTATTTAATATTCATCTTTAACATATATAATATTTATGTATGAAAAATTTGGGTCGATGTATTGGTTTTAATAGCAGGGTTTATTTAGTCATTTTCTATTTGGATTAGAAAACATTGGTGTATACCATGGGTATGTATATGTATAGAAAAACATCCAAATGCATTAGTTAAGAAGGTATTGTGTGGTTTTCATAGTAATAAATACCTCTATGGATACTTCAAGTGGATGTTGTTTTGGGGCCAATTTATTTAGGGGAAAAACCTAAAAAATGGTTAGTTGAGTATATATTTCCCATCATTTTGGTGTAGAATCTGTTTTCCCAAATTGTGTACCAAGTTTTAAACTCTGTGGGGATATACGTAGGTTAATTCATATATTTATTATGAACCATTATAAAGGATTTTAATAGATAATAACCTTAAAGGAACTATATTTTATCATTAAGGGAATACCAGGAATGATTTTTATGAATATATTATTTTCAGTCTGATTCTTGTACCTTGATGATTATGTTATTTTCATAGTTTTAGTTAATGACTTTAACTTGAAGGAATCAAGTGAATAATTAATTTGATTTCCAATACAATGATCATCCTCATTAAAAACAAACTGTCATAACAGCTAGTATATGATATATTATGAATATTCTCCCCATACTATCTCAATAAATTAGTGGTAAAATGATCATATTTAACCTTTGAATTCACCATGGAGGTAAAAAAATTTATTGATTCATTTATGTCAAAATGTATAGCCACCATCTATGGGTTTTTTATATAGTAGTCTCTAAACAATAGATCAATGTGATGGAAAATATACTTTCCATTTATCTGTGCTTCAACTAAGAAATGTTTTTCCTAGTCATCTATCATTTTGAAGCTGATGTATATTAGTAGTAAAATCATGTTAATAATATTAATCAAGTTTATGAAATTTAATCCATAAAATGGGATCCATTTATGAAGTTATTTTTATTTAAATAGATCTATCATGTTATATATATATTTTTGTAATTTGAGAAATAATTACATTATCATAAATAGATTGATGATGAATCTATTGGTACATATGAGAGAATTATTAAAAATCTTGTAAAGTATGATTCCGGATCAATCATCATATCTAAAATAATGATTGATCAATGTTTTAGTTAGTTGAAACCATGTATACTCAGTAGAAAAAGTCATAAGGTACATTTCAATATATGAAAGATCATTTTATTTGAAATCAATTTGGAAATTGAAGATAGAAATCCTCATGGTTATATTTACAATAAAATGAAGATAGAGTTTCATAGAACCTCTAGTTGTATGTCTCATATAGTTAAGGAAATGTTAAAAAATCCTAAATTCCAAAAATGTTTGAAAGATCACTCATGTGAATGCCTAAAATGAAAAATAAAATGATTCATGTATTGAAAAAATTTGAAAAGAGTTAAAAATATAGAAGTTACGTTATGAGGACAATCAATGATATGAATTTAGCGGTAAATATACAGAACACACCATTCAGACATTAATATTATATATGAATGATGTTCTAGTATTATTAAAGTTGATATCCTAATCCAATGGCTAATGAGGATAGTGATCCAAAACATCCTCTAATGTCAATGGATAGAGAGAAAGCCAAGGAAATCACAAAATCTGAATTGAGTAATTATAGTTAAGAAACAATTATCTTCCAACACAGTGTTTAGGATTCCATGTTGACGACTTTATGAATAATCCATTTGAAAACCAAATCCCATTGTGAAATTTTATGTGATTATGTGTATTTAATATATATCTCTATATATAACCAATGAAAATTTCATTAATAAGTAAATGAAATTTGATACAATCAAATCAACCTATGATCATCAATTAATGAAAGAATGAACCCAGTGGAAATATTTTTATAGAGACCCAATATTTACGTACATGGAAATTACATTAATTTTTCTGAAATACCTAATACATAACAAAAATAGACACCCAAGGACCGTAATAGTTTAGTGTCTATGGAAACTCGGAGCATAATCATCTAATTATGGTGAAAGATCTTCAACATCTCCCATAAAAATATTCACCTTTTGTTTACTTACATAAAACCTTTCTTTATATCCTGGGGGAAAGAAAACATATAAAGGGTGAAATCAAATGCTTAGTAAGGGTAAGCATGGAGAAAATAAAACAAACCATATACATTTTAACTTAAAAACATGAACATTAAGATTAAACATCAAAATCTTGAGTTAGGAAATAAATCTTGGTAGTACGTAAGGTATAGATCATAAAGGAACATCAATCAGGATAAAATATCATGGGAATAAAACTTGTAATTGTAGAAAACCATTAGGCACTAGATATAATTTCCATAGTAGCCAAGGCATTACTACCAAGACCATTATTTTGGACAAAGTCCATTACTGAACAGGGTTTACTTTCCGTTCTAGCCCTATATTACAGAACCTAAGTTTAATTAACATTCTATCCATGTCTATATCATGAGATATAAATAATTACCCAATGTATTGGAGGTAGATATAGGTCCCAGCCATCAAATAATTAAATCATTCTTACCTATGCCCCAAAATAAATATAAATCATTCATCATATCCTATAGAATAAAATGGGTTTCATAAACATCATCCCATCATAACATAATATATATAAAACAAATGGATATCATTTAATCATAAGAAAAATCTGACCATGTAAATAATAAAGACATTATACTTGAAACACAAACATACTAAATAATTTCATCTTTTATGGAAAATAGTTTTGATAAAACACTTGAAATAAATTCTGGAAGAAAATATCCTTTCTTATTCAAAATCATTTTATTTTTTCAAACATCCATGAAATTTTAAAAGAGAAGGATTTTGTTGAAAATAATCATGAAATCAGGTACAAGAAGCTTCATGAAAATAAGGTGTTATAGAACCGTCAAAATCCATTTAGGATATTTAAGTTAAAAAACATTCTCCTTTTACTTTTTCCAGAATGTCAAAAAGTTCCTCATATGGTAAAAAAAAGAAAGATTCCTTCTATACTTTGTGGTAAAAGTCAAAAATGGTAAAAATGAATTTAGGAATACATGTAATAATAATAAACATTTTATGAAAACATTTTGATAAAACATGGACATGGATTATTAATAAAACCCCAGTAAATACTTACGTATAAGCAATCTCAGATAAAAATGAGATTGCAAAATTATCCATTACCATAGGTCCAATTTCTTCTGTACGTGTCTGAAACATCTGTATAGTGGATTTAAAAATATTATTAACTTTTAATAGAACCATAATAATATTTATGATATCATATATGATTCCCTTATGACTTTATATTACTCGTTCTTTTGTAAATTCTATGTTAAAGCAGCGTTTTGGGTAAAATCGTTTCACTTATCATCTGTGTTTTGACTTGTAATTTTTATCATATGATTAATTAAGTCATGATTAATTACTTGAAGGAGCTAAAACATGTTTTATATATCATATATATTTTATATATTAATATATATAATTGATCAATAAATGGAATGAAATACACTGTTTATGGAGATGGTAGGCCATACGTAGGCTTGAAAACTGTTTTTATTTCCTTATTAAAATGAATGGAAGTATATGAAATATATATATATATACATAAATCCAGTAGAATAATTATGTCATACGTGTCATGATAACTTATTATATATAATTTATAATCATTCTTTAATGGTTAACATGGAGAATGAATCTCATCGCATCGTGGAGACGGTAATCCGTACGTACGCACGAGCAATGATATCGTTCCCATAATTATTGAATGGAATTTTAGTGGATGATATAATATCTCAAAATTAGTATAATCTTATAATAATCATATATAGTTTTTATTTCCACCATTATACCCATCAATGTAAGGTGGTTATGGGAAAACGAATTACACCATGACGTGGAGATGATATTCAGTACGTATGCACGCGTGGTGATTTCGTTTTTCGTAGGATGGGTAGAAGGTGAAACAAGTTTATTTCATATTTATAATAACATATCAGTATATGAGTGATAATTATGTTATTACTTTATTATTAAACAACTAATGAATAATATGTAGAAGAATAAATCATTTAGAACGAATCGGTAAAGGATATTAACTCTTCTTTGATGCACCACTTCTAAACCTCTTCTTAGGGCACTAAAGTTGGTTTTTGAAGAAGTCCAGAACCACTAGTATGTTTCTAGGGAGTGGAGAAGAGAAATGGACAGGGTTTGGCCGAGCATGAAGGCTCAAAGTGCTGTGAAGAGGAGTGGGAGGAGGTGCCCTTTTATAAGAGAGGATAGGTGCACTTTAGAAACCTCTAAAATATTAATTTATAATAAACTCAAACCCCAACTAAATACCACTAAAATGAATCAAATTCAAATATGAGATTAGATAGGGTTGTAATCTCATAATCCAATAAAATTTATATAGGTTGGGAATTTATTTTAAACCTTATCAACTTAATTTATCCTTATTTAATCAATTTTAATTTTATTTGTGGTAATAATATTCAAAATTTTAAATTGCTACAAATAATTACTTATGTGTTGTGAATTATCCATAATTTTATACTTTATTACATTTTATACCATATAAATTTCAATTTATAATTTTTAAAATATTTTAGGGATTTTAAACAATTTAATAATATAAAATATCAACAGTTTTAATTTTGACACTATTCATTTATTTGAATTTAAATAAAATTCACATGGAAGATATATTCGAAACAAAAAAGTTAATAGATTCAAATCATGTCATATTTATATAGAAAATTCTTGGAGCACATTAAATAGTACATATAACATTTATTTTATTATTTTTAAAACCATTTATTTGATATTTCATTCAATAAAATAATTTATACCTCACTATTTTTTCATCATTAATGATACATATTTAATCCCTAAATAATCTAAATAAATTAACATGATGTAGATAATTTTATTATATTTCTGGGGACTATTTATGTTCGATGTTTTATAATGTTTATCACTAAATTAAAATTATTACACTTATAAGATATAAGAGGGTGACATGTTGTCACTTTCTTTGGTTTTAATAATAATTACATCATTTTCATTGTCAAAAGTCTATGAAATGAATCTATTCCGACCCTTAGGTGATATGGGTGGAATTTTATTCATTCAATAGAATTTTCGTACGTGTTAGGGTAATTTTATAATATTATTTTTACAATTAATTTCCTGATTTACCTTTAACTGTGGTAAATAAAATTTACCGTAGTTACTATTAATAATGTCTAAAAATAAAAATTAGCCTATTAGCATAATTTTGACTTACTGATTCCAAATATAGAACCCATTTTTCCAAATTCAAAACATAGAAGTGGATGTATTTAATTTAAAATTAATCATGCTGTTGAGAAAACGAGTTTTAAAAGTTAAAACATTACAAAAGATTGAAATGTTTTTAACTATGAATTCAGTGTAAAATTAATGATAATGAGTTAAATTATATTAAATGGTAAAATATATTATATTTATAATTTAAATCCATTCAATATTATAATTTAACCATATAAATTATCTCCATGAAAAATAGTTGTTTTAATTAAAATTTCGCGTATATTTATTATTCATCAAAAAATGAAAGTTAGCAGAAAAATATTTAAAAAAATTATTCAAAGTAAATTTTTATATACTTATTTCAATGAATAAGTTTATTTAATCTAATTTAACTTATAAACATGTGAAAAAATAGATTTAAAGTGGGTTCTCCATAAAAATGTGGAAAAACAACATTTTTTTTTGAAAAATACTTATTTTACCAGAAAAATTTATTTTGTTCTCACACCATGATCTCGATAATGAGTAAGATGAAGTATAATGTTATAAAACTCAAAAAGTGTTTAATACTTTTCATAATGGCTAGTTCATAATTATATTATAACAAAATGTCATTGTTTATTGGAATTCAGTATTGCGTACAACACACGCTATTGAGGAAGGTTTCTCTTTCTTGTAATGCAATCAAAGATAGGGTTGCGTGTAGTGAAATATTCGTTTGGTTTTTCCTATAACATAATGAAAACATATTTTATTTATATATTGATCAAAATATATACTCGGTGTTGTGTAAAATGAATTTTATTTGAAAAAAACATGAAATTGTGTGCAACACAAGCCAAGAATAGTGTTGCGTATACTACAAGTTAATATGATGTTGCGTATAGAGTATTATAATCTTGGTGAAGCGTATAAAAAAATACATCAAATAAATTAAAAAGAACATTTATCATAAAATCTCGAGGTGTTACATTATACCCCCCCTTAAAATGAATTTCTCCCTCAAAATTCATCGGGGTTATAAATGGTTTACTACGTGAATGTTTTCTTTCATAGAAAGCCACATCGTAAAAAGGAATACAAAAACTTAATTTTAAAAGATAAAGTATGAAATGTAATGGTTTCCCAAATTAACTCATGACTAGGTTTCCACATAGGATAGCATATGTGAAAACATGTATTTGGAAGAGAAATATAACCATCAAGTTCTGATGGAGAGTGGTAGAGAACATGGCTATGAAAAATCCAACAATCACAAATCTATAAATTTGTAATGATCTAAGGTACCATCTGATTTGTCGGATAGGAGGTTACTAGGACAAATTTTTTGGTTCTCATGATTATTTCCCTAAAGTTGATGAATTTGTTTTCATAAGGATACATACTTAATTGATTTTAGTGTAACATCATCATTGGTCATTCCATGAAAAATTTCCACTTCATATCTTATTTAATGAAATGAATTTGAATTTGTCCTTATTGAAATGTTAGCAGATCATGTGAGAGAATTATGGGTCATTCCATCTATCTCAAACAAAATCTTAGCAAAAGTTATCAAATATATATAAGTCATATATGGTGATATTAATCGTATATGGTTCCACAAATGGACTTATACTTCATCTATCATACCACTTAATAAAATAAAACTAATTTCTACTAACAAGGGACTTTTTGTAGGCCAGTGATAGGTGATAAAGGCCTATCACACTTCGATTGTGGGTTCGATTCTCATAGCCTTGTCCAAAGCGATGGGTTGTCAACCGTCCTATGGGTTTTCCTTTTTCTAAAATTACACCATTATAAAATTCCATAAATAATATCAATAAAAAGTTCAAGCCTTAAACAATACTATCTGATGTGTAACTTAATCCATTCCAATGTTTAGTCTTATCCAAAATACTTCTGTCTAATCTTATAGTATAATGAACAATATTACTAGAGAGGTCATTATACCTAGCTTGTAAATACCATCATTTATCCCCCATATATCATAAGATATATCTTGTTGGTCACATTCCAAACATGTGGCTACCTTAATCATATATTTTCTTGAAACATGAATTAATAGAGAACCTTGGTGAAAACATGAATGCTGTCAAAAGTTAACTCATTCCACATAAAAAATTCCTAAATTTATATATACTCAAACCTTGATGTCACTTTGTCTTTATATCAGTTAATAGTTCATTAATATTATCAAACGTATTATTTTCTCCTTATCCCTTCATTATGCACATTTCATCTTCTTTCCAATTTTAGTTGACTAACCTTTCATATTTACTGGTAGCATTCAACATATACTTTCAAATAATTTAGCAAATAAAATTGTGTAACAATCCTTAAATGTTTCTTTATTCCATAGTACCATTTAATTACCTATACAACATTACTCTTGATAAACATACAATCATTCCACTACCTTCTCAAACCATTGAACGAGCTTCAACAATTCTTTTATCTCACATATCATTTGTAGTCTCTTTGTCATCATCAACATAAATACTACCCATATGACCATGCTGATTCACTTCATGAGACATTCCCTTAGGGAATTGGTTTGCATAATTCCTGTACATTCCACATTTAAAACATTTAATAGTTGTTGATGTTTTAGCAATAACATTATCCTTGTCCATGGTATTAATTGAACCATTTCCTTTGAAATTACTGGATTTGTGTCCTTTTTTCCCACACCCAAATCATCTTCCAATTCCTTTGAAACATTCTCCATGATTCCTATTACCACATGATTTACATGATGGAAATTGAACTTTCTTTCATCTATGATCATCATGAAACTCCATCTTTCTTTTATTAGCTGAGTCAGGAAATGTACCAATGTTTAGATTATTGATCATATTATGAGATTGCTGATTAGGAATAATAATGATGTTTGGACTTCAAAATCCATTTTCATTTGTTTTCTCATGAATAATATCATTCCATTGTACATCACATCCTCCATTATAGTGAATCTTCCTGTTTCTATCCATTTTATAAAACCCAAAAAGAATAGTGTGAGAGGAAAAATTTATACTAGGAAAACAAAATAATCAAGGGGTGTAATTTCAATCTCTAACATCTTAGGTTTAATCCAAGGTTATTCATGATCGTTATCATAATTCTAGTACGACAAACTATACTTATACTTAACCTTATGAACATCCCTTGACATATCTTATAAATATCTCTAGGAATCTCACTATAGTTTCTGCATCCTCGTTTCCAAAGTTTAACAAAACCTTTCCTCTGATACCAACTATAGGTACCCAAGCTTGACATACATGGACATTACATTACATTTTTGGAATACTTAATACATAACAAAAACAGACCCTCAAAGACCGTAATAGTTTAGTGTCTTTGGAAACTCAGAGCATAATCTTTTAATCATGGTGAATGATCTTCAACATCTCCCATAACGATATTCCCCTTTTGTTTTCTTAACAAAAACCTTTCTTTATATCCAGGGGAAAAAACATATAAAAAGTGATCTCAAATTCTCAATAAGGGTAAGAATGAAGAAAATAAAACAAACCATATACATTTGAACTTAAAAACATGAACAAAATGTTTAAACATCAAAATATTGAGATGGGAAACAAATCTTGGCAGTATGTAAGGCATAGATCTTAATGGAACATCAATCATGATAATATAGCTTGGGAAAAAAATATGTAATTGTGGAAAACCATTAAGAACCTGATATGATTTCCATAGTATCCAAGGCATTGCGGCCAAGATCATCATAGTGGAAAAAATCCCATTACTTAACAGGGTTTACTTGCCATTCCAGCCATGTATATCTAATGAGATATAAATTATTACCAAATGAATTGGAGGGATATATAGGTCCCAACCATCTCATAAATAAATCATTCTTATGTTTACCATAAAATAAACATAAATCATTCATCATAACCCAAAGAAAAAAATGGGTGTCATAAACATCATCCCATCATAACATAATCCATATAAAACAAATGGATATCATCTCATCATAAGAAAAATACTACCATGTAAATAATAGAGACATTATACTTGAAACATAAACGCACTAAATAAGTTCATCTTAGATGGAAAATAGTTTTGATAAGACACTTGAAATGAATTTTTGAGGAAACTATTCTTTCTTCTTCAAAATCATTCAATTTTCACAAAATTCAATGGAAGTTTAAAAGAGAAATATTTTGTTGAAAATAATCATGAAATCGTGTACATGATGATTCATGAATATAAGGCATTATGAAACTATAAAAATCCATTCATGCCTTATAATTAAAAAAACAATCTCCTTGTACTTTTACTGGAAAGTCAAAAAGTACCTCGTATGGTAAACAAAAGAAAGATTCCTTCCATATCTTGTGGTAAAAGTTAAAAAGGGTAAAAATGACCATAACCATACATGGAAGAAAAGTAAACATTTTATGAAAACATTTTGAAAAACACAGACTGGATGATAAATATAACCCCAGTAGATACTTACGTATAAGCAATCCCAGATCAAAATGAGATTGCAAAATTATCCCTTACCTTATGTCCAATTTCTTCCATACGTGTCCAAAACTCTTTTATAGTGGGTTTTAAAATATTATTAACTTGTAACAGAATTATAATAATATTTTTGATATTATATATGATTTAATTATGACTTTATATTGTCCATTCTTTTGTTAATTTCATGTTAAATCAGCAATTTGGGTAAATTCATTTCAATTATCGTATGTGTTTTGACTTGTACTTTTTTTCATATGATTACTTTGATCATGATTAATTACTTACAGAAGGTAAAAAATGATTTATAAATCATATATATTAAATATATTAATATATATAATTGATCGATATATGGAATGAAATACACCATTCTTGGAGATGGTAGGCCGTACGTACGCATGAACGCTATTTACATTTCCTTATTAAATTGAATGGAAGTAAATGACATATATATATATAAATAAATCTAGTGGAATTATTATGTCATATATTTCATGACTACTTATTATATATACTTTATAATCATTTTTGAATGGTTAACATGGATAATGAATCTCATCGCATCGTGGAGATGGTAATCCGTACGTATGCACGAGCGATGATATTGTTACCATAATTATTGAAGGGAATTTGAGTGGATTATATAATATCTCATAATTAGTATTATGTAATGATAATCATATATAGTTTATAGTTCCACCATCATACCCATCCATGTAAGGTGGTGGTGGAAAAAACAGATTACACCATGGCGTGGAGACGGTATTCCATACGTACGTACGTGCAGTGATTTTGTTTTTTGTAGGATGGGTAGAAGGTTAAATTGGGTTGTTTCATATTTATAATAAAATATCAGTATTTGAGTGTTACTGATTTTATTACATTATTATAATACAACAAAATAAGAGGAAGTAGAAGATGAAATGATTTTGGAATAATCGGTAAAGGATATTACCTCTTCTTTGACGCGCCTCTTCTAAACCTCCTCTTAGGGCACTAAAGTTGGTCTTTAAAGAAGAACAGAACATCTATAATGTTTCTATGGAAGTGTAGATCAAAAATGGATAGTGTTTGGACGAGTTTGAAGGCACAAAATGTTGTGAATAGGAGAGGGAGGAGGTTCCCTTTTATAAGAGAGGAGAAGGGCACTTTTGGAAACCTCTAAAATAATAATTTATAATAAACTCAAACCCCACCTAAAAACTTCCAAAATGACTCCAATTCAAATATTAGATGATATAGGGTTGTAATCTCATCATCCAATAATATTTATAGATGTTGAGAATTTATATTAAACCTTATCAACATGATTTATCCTTATTTAATCTATTTAATTTTATTTGTGGTAATAATATTATAAATTTTAATTTGTTATAAATAATTACTTATGTGTTTTTAATTGTCTATAATTGGATACATTATGACATTTTCGACCATATAAATTTCAATTTATAATTTTTAAATATTTTTTTTGATTTTTAAACAATTTAATAATATAAAATATTAATAGTGTCAATTTTGACACTATTTATCTTTTTGAATTTAAATAAAATCCACACAGAATATATGTTCAAAAAAATATTTAATTGATTCCTACCATGTCATATTTATCTAGAAAATTCGTGTATAACATTAAATTGTAAATATCATATTTATTTTTATATTTTTGAAACCATTTATTTGATATTTTAATCAATAAAATAATTTATACATCACTATTGTGTCATTGTTAACGATAATTATTTAATTCATAAAAATTTTAAATAAACTTAAATGATGTAGATAATTTTAAATAATTTATACATCACTATTGTGTCATTGTCACTTTATTTGGTTTTAATAATAATTACATCATTTTCATGGTCATAAGTACATGAAATGAATCTATTCTGACCCTTAGGTGATATGGGTCGACTTTTATTCATCAAATTGTATTTTTCCAGGTGTCATGATAATTTTATAGTATTATTTTTACCCTTAATTTCCTTATTTACATTTAACTCCGGAAAATAAAATATACCGTAGTTTCTATTCATAATGTCTAAAAATAAAAATTGTACTATTAGCATAATTTGAACCTAATGATTATAAATATGGAATCCATTTTTCCAAATTCAAAACACAGAAGTTGAAATATTTAATTTAAAATTAATCCCGCTGTTGAGAAAATAGGTTTTAAAAGTTAAATCATTGCAAAAGATTGAAATTTTTTTACCTATGAATTCAGTGTAAAATTAATGATAATTAATTATATTATATTAAATGGTAAAAATATATTCTATTTATACATTAAAACAATTCAATATTATAATTTAACCATATAAATTATGTCAATGAAAAAAGTTATTTTTAATTAAATTTTAGCGTATTTTTACAATTCATCAAAATATGAATGTTAACAAAAACATATATAAAAAAATTATCCAAAGTAAATTTTTATATACTTATTACTATGAATAATTTTATTTTGTCTAATTGAACTTATAAACGTATCAAAAACTAGATTTAATGTGGGTGCTCCATCAAAAGGCGACAAACTACATTTTTTGAAAAATACTTATTTTAATCGAAAAATTTATTTTCTTCTCATACCATGTTCTAGATAATTTGTAAGATGAATGATAATGTTATAAAATTTAAAATGTGGTTAATACCATTCATAATGTCTAGTTCGTAATAATATTATAACAATATATCATTTTTTAGTGAAACTAAATATTATGTACAACACACGCTATTGAGGAAGGTTGCTCTAGCGTGTAATGCAAGCCAAGTTAGGGTTGATTGTGGTGAAATATTCCTTTAGTGTTGCATATAACATAATAAAAAATAGTTCATTTATACATTAATCAAAATATATTCTCGGTGTTGTGTAAAATGAATTTAATTTGAAAAAAACTTGAAATTGTGTGCAACACAAGCCATGAATAGTATTGCGTATACTATAAGATAATACGGTGTTGCGTATAAGGTATGATAATCTTGGTGAAGCATAAAACACAATAATACAAAGAAATAAAAAAAATATTTCTCATAAAATCTCGGGGTGTTACAATTTTTTTTATTAATATATGATCTTATTTAAGTATTAATGGGTGAATTCTTCTTTAGAGGCATATATGATTAATCTATGTCTTTATTTTGAGAAGTGATTTGGATAGATATATTTTGTTTTGAGACATCATGATTGATTGAAATTATTTCAAGATAATTGATATGTTATTTATAGAAGGATATAAGACCAATTAATTCTAATATTAGGCTTTCAATTTTATACATACCTATTTTATAGGAGCCTTAAGGTTGAATATCTATATAATGGATTAATATTCACTCTGGGTGTTATTGTTGTGGTTTTAGAAATTATTGTATTTTATTTACCTATATTCGATAACATGTGCTTTCAATGTTGTTTTTTTGTAAATTTTAAAATCTAAATGAATTTTTTATGAATATTATGATTTATTTTAATTATTTTTTCATTAGAAACTATTCATTAATAGATATTTATTAGGGAAATAAATAATATTGGGGTGAAGTTTAATTAAATGTACAAATTTTACTAAACAAGTAAGTATATTCCATTATTTTCTCTATCTATATGGTAATGAAATTGATAAACAATAAGAAAAAAAATCGTGAAAAAAATATTCCTCCATATCAAATTAAAGTTTGATAAATTAATGTTCATTTTCACACGTCACTAATTTGTGGGTTTTTTCCTTAACATTATCATGGTTATTCAATTGCATGTGATCCATATTTTATGTCACCATCTATAATTTTATGGACATAATTTTTTTCTTCTAAGTCCATATTTTTACCTTCCTATAATGTTATTATATTTGGAAACCTATATATGATTTATTATATATGAACACTATATTTCTCTTTCCCGCTTTTCAAGAGGATGTTTTGTTAAATATTTTTAAGATGTTGGTTTTCAAAAAAAGAACATTCATATATCAAACCCTTGATTATTAAGAACATGTTCAAATTATAATGAAATAATTTATTAAATGGTGGGATAATTTAACAACCATAGGTTTTAGAGTATATTTCTCTATAAATCAATTGATTCTTTCATATCTTGCGTTAAACACAACACTGTGTTTAAAAAAATCATGGTATACTATAAAAATATTTTTTTGATAGGTTTCACTTTACTATTGGATTAGTGTTGTGAAAAAGACTAAATAAATTTTTAAAAACACATGGAAACATGTGTATAATAAGAACTCATTTTTTATCCATTAATTATAAATAAATATAAAATGATAGAAAAAAATTCAGAAATTTTTTTATTAACGAAATCTTTTTATCATAATAAAATATATTAATATTTATAGTTGTATTGTATTAGTGAAATTAATAAATTATATATTAATTAAAACGTTTTAACATTTATTTAATAATTTTTAATAATTGGATAAGAATAAAACATTTTTTATGCTTTGAAAAATTATATTTTCTAAACGGAGTTTTCATCTCATTTTACACATTTATTTTTCAATTAATTTCTCTAACTTATAGGTATGGAATTTAATAAAATGGAATCTGTATTTAGAATTATGAGGTTTAGTATTGAAAAATATATGAATATTATTTTTTGGAATTATAAATAGTAACTGTTGTAAAATTTATCACCTTGGTAAATGGAAAATCATGTTTATCTAGGTTTAAAATATCCGATAAGGCCATAATTTTTCATCCTAGTTATTTTTAGATGAAATTAAATTATACCTTATCACCTTAGGCTTCAAATTTATTTATTTTAATGTACACTAGTTTATGAGAATAACCTATATAAATTTTAATGTAAATAATGTTTCCAAATTTAAATCTGATAGTTTTAAATATCTGTAATGCATCTACATTGGAAAAAACTATGTTATGAATGAATAATATTATTATTTTGTTCATAATTTTATTCTATTCATTATGGTAAATTTTCTTAAAAAATAGTTGTTATATATTATCTAAACTTCTTGAGAAACAATAATATAGTATATATTTAATTAAAAATAAATAAATTTAACAGTTTTTAAAGTATTAAATGTAATATTATTTTAGAGCGTTATGGAGTCAAATACATTTATTAGATAAATATAACATATTTTTGATGTGTAAAAGTATTGTATTCCAATTAAATATTTTTCATTTTTCATTTTATTTCAAATTAAATGAATGGTGTCAAAATTGGAATTAATTATATATTATCAATATAATATTTTAATATATTATATAAAATTATAAAAAAATTTAAGGGGGAGAAGGTTAATAGTATATTTTTTGAAAATATATTCATTAGACATTTATGAACCAATTTTAACTTTATATGTAAAATTTATATGCTCTAATAAAATAAAAGATGTTACCACCATAATGGTTAAAAATAGTTAATCAAATAATTAATAAAAAAGATAAAGTTCAAAATGACACCCAAACCTAACCAAATTTTATTATTTTATGGGATTTCAAACCCATCTTGTGCTATATTCAAATACCTAGATATTTAGAATTATTTTTCTGGATAATTAATTAAGTATAATAAATTTTTTTAATCAACCCTAGAAGTACCCCTCACATCAATTATAAAAGGAAACCCCTCATTTCTCTTCATCACATTACATTGAGTCCTATATATATGTAACCCCCTAATAAATACATCCTAAAAATCAATATCCTTATTTTAGAGGTTTTTTTCTCCCCAAAATACCAACCCTAAGATATTTAATAGGAGATCTAAAAGAGGTCTTTCAATGAATATTTAATTACATTAGCTGATCTCTTTCTTTTTTTCTTCTTAATTTCCACATATAAATCAATTTTATTTATCATGACATATTAAATTTACTATAATAAATACAAATAAATTTCATTATGATTCTAAAATCACAATTACCCCATATTTCCAATTAAGTGGGATGTGAAAATGTCTCATATTCGATTGTATAACTTAGTAGTCTCCACAAAGAGATACAATTCATTTTCACCACTATATTTCATGGATGGTTATTTTGATTTGTTTACTTTTTACATATGTTAATAATGAAAAAATTATAATTATATTATCGTAATATGACATCTACCTTATTACATTCAATTTTTTGGAAAAGAATAATGTCGCTCATCTGTACGTGTGGACCACCACCTCCACGAAGTGAAGTAATTTTTTTCATTTTTGTTTAGTAGGATTAAAAACAAAGATATAAATAATTAATGAAAATTATTTATATAATATAATAATTTTTCTATAATGGTGAACTATTATTTATCTTTCATTATTTCTATTAGTTTTTTTTGTGAAAACAACATTTATTTGTATGTATATCCTATCTTCTCAATGAACTATGTCATTCGTTTTTCTATATATACCTACATGGATGAATATGAAAATATATATAATGAATATATATGATATTTATGTCATTACAGAAAATATAGTGATGATGGAACCATAATAAATTTACATGGTAATAAAAATAATGAAGAAACATACCATAATAATGATTCAGATGTCACCAGGAACAGAGAATTTAATAAATAAAAGTTTATAAAATGTGATATAAATTCATAATTAAATAATATTTTTTATTATATATACAATTATTATTATTTCATATAATTATAATAAATTTAAATATATTATACATGATGTTATAGTGGGTTTGATGTAATTGGATCTCAAGGAAAGGGTTTATCATCTCAAATTATATTCTTTGGGAAAAATATAATGTTTTTCACATAAATTAATTTATGAGGTGTATATACATACATTTAACAAGTTATATCATTATTTTATTAATTTTATTGATATTTAATGTTTCATTTAATGTTATTCATTCTTGGGGATATTGATTCAAAAGATAGAAATGCAGAAAAGGTTTTATGTTATACTGTCATTATTTATTTGGAATTCTTATGAATAAGTTTCTAATGATAAAATATTATTATCTATCTCCCATAAAACTCATTAATTTTATTTTCTTCTCTTTATTTTAACTCAATACATGTTTTCCATTCATTTTCCCCTCTTTAAGAGCTAAAAATACCGAAAGAATGTTATTACAGAAAATCCACATTATTTCTATATTCGGTCTAATTTTTTTATAAAATATTTATTTTTTCTTAAAATGTTTTATAAAAGGTTTTTACTATTATAGTATTATTTTTTAAATTCATTTTAACCCATGTTTTAATTATTATAAGAAAAATGATATATAATTTTTTTTTTGTTTTCCAAATGGGGAATTTATTGTATTTTTCTTCAAAATTTATGAATGGATTATTTTATTTAATATATAATACATGAAATAAATTTATCGCCCTCATGGATAATCAATGATTTGATGATGAATTGATATTTAATATTTTTTATTTTCAAATAAAATTTTTCCTCCGAATTTGGGATTTTTTTTCTAAAAAGGATAATTTGATGTGAAAAATATATTTTACTCAATAAATTTTCTAGTGATCCTATAAATGAATTTTCCACCATTGATAACATTTTTTGATGATAATTATGATTTAGTAGGAATATGATCCAATGATTGAATCCTTATTATTCTTCTCATTTTTTATGATAATGTTTATTAGATATTTATGAAATCCATATATTTTCCACGGGTTATGTAATAATTTTAGGATTTATGATCTTATATTATATATATGAATAAATTATAATTACATGGTGGAAAGGTGTGGAAAAACCGTCCAATTTATTTGGTAAATATGGATAACTGGTGAGTTAAATATCTTATGTGTGAACCTAATTTCATGTTTCCAATTTTATGCATGGGTATTTCTTTCATGTCTATAAGATTGTGTTAGGACAAGATTTTTATGTATATAAGTTTATTTTTGTACAAGGATTTCATGTACATATGATTATTCATGGACCTAGTTATTAGGGTCATAATTATTGTCATTTACTTGGATTTCTTGGTTGTAATATTCTGAGTGGACATAGTTGAATTTATATATGTTTATTCGAGGGCCTATTTTTTTGTCCCTAACATAATTAGTGAATCAATTCCTATTTTAAATTATTCACAATGTCATAAGATAATTTTTACCCATTACTATGTTTATATTATGCCCTCAGGGCTAATGTCCACTTATTACTTTATGATATATGTATCTTAAACTAATAATCATTATTCTCAGAGTTTTGATTATAATTTTTATATGATGGGTATTATTTTAATATGTTAATATCAAGTTCTCATACACGAATTATCATTTAATGCATAATTGACCACTAATATATCACTTTTTTACCCCTATTGAGATTTTATATCACTATTTCTTATGTTTTCTTTCCCTAGGTTATAAAGAAAAGTTTTATTTAGTATATTAATAATAAGAATAATACATGAAATGATATTTCGGGGAAATTTTGATGATATTTTAGGAATAATAGGTTTATATATATAGTCTCTAAATACAACAAAACATAATAGTTCTAGCGTTGATCTTAATGTTCTATATTTAATATTCATCTACAATGATGTAATATATATATAAATATGAAAATCATAGAAGATTATAGTTGGTATTAGAGCATGATTTACTTAATAATTGGATATTAGGATGAATGAAAATTAGTAAAAACCATAGGGATAAGTCCAAGTATAGGATATCATCCTAATGTATTGGAAAAGTAGAGACTATTTGGTTTTATTTGTAATAAATACTTATCTCGATAATATATGTGGAAGTGGTATTGGATAAGATATATCTAGGGGTAATGACTGAAAAATGTGTTAGTTGTGTATATATAGATTATAATTCTAGTTCATGGATAATGTTCTTTTATTGTGAACACATATTAACAGTCATGAGATATATTCATTTGATAACACATATTTTTTTATGAAAAATTATTAAGAATATTGATAAATAATTTCCATAAATGAAAAAGTTGTCATAATTTATTGAAACTGATGAATGATATTTAGGAATATATATTTATTGACCAAAATATTATTACATTAATCCTGCACCATGTTATTAGTTTTTTCAATGGTTGGAACCCAAATTAATTGTAAGAACGATGAATATGATTGCAAATTAAAAGATTTTTCCTTGGAGAATATAAATCTATTAAGAGATGGAATGCAATATCTTATAATGATTATCAGTCAAATTGATTGAGCTATCAATGGTAACTTGGATCATGATGAAATTTCAAATTCACCAAGGAGGGTGAATCATTTTATTGATTTATTTATTTGAAAACATTCACCCTCATTACATGGGTATTCTGATCCACTAGATTCTATGAAAAGGATCATTACGATGGAAAATATATTTTCCATTTATTGGGGATTATACTATTAAATTGTTTTCCAAGCCATTTATCATTAATAAGGAGATGAAAATAAATGGTGGAATATTATTAAGATTTTTAGGAAAAATAATGGAATTGAATCACAAGAATAGAATGAGTTTAAGAGGATTTTTTTCAATAAGTACTTCCCTCGTATTATACATATAAAATTTGGGAATTAATTCCTTGTGTGTAAGTAGAAGGATGATGAATTCATTGGTACCTATAGGGAACATTTTATAAGAGTTTCAAGGTATGATTTTTATTTAATCATAAAACCTAAAAGAAAAATTCATCGATGATTTAATGGTTTGAATCTAAGTCTAGAAATGAATTGTATATAAGAGAGTTCGTAATCTATGAATAAATTCTTTTATGTACACTCAATGAGAAAATTTTAGATGGAAATCCTTGTTGTTATGGTGATAAAAAAAGGAAAATAGGATTTCATGAATGTTTCTGGGTATATCACATGAAACAAAGAAAATATTTTAACCACATACATTTAAAATATATTGGAAGGAGAACTTCAGTGATGCCTGAATTGAAAAAAATAGTATGTTTCACATGTGGGAAGACAAACCATTGAGAAAATGAACATCGAAGTGATTTAAATAGGTCTTTTAATGAAATTAAGGGATATAGAAATCAATTGAATACACCTTTCAGAAATAGCTCCTATAGATGAAAGGAGGTTTGGAATTATATAATTCAATGCCATAATCAAATGGATAAAGAAGATAATAAGCTAGATCAACCTCTGATCTCAAATAAAAAAAATGAATTCCTAGGAAATCATAATATATAAAGTAAATCTTGATAGTTAGGGAACATTGATTATCCACCATAGTGTTGGGGATTCTATATTGACTATTTTATGAATAATTATGACGCAATATTATCCCATTTTGTAATTTTATGTGAGTCCAATTAATGAATTTCTCTCTCTACATAGGTCCTATATAATTTTTTGAATAAAAAAATTATATTAGATATTATAAAATCATATTATGACTATGTAGTGATGAAAGGATGAAACCAATGGAAAAAATTATAGTTAAGATATGATATTATTTAAGGATTAATGTTTGAGTTATCTTTTAGAAGCATATATGATTTTATAATGAAATGTTTTGGGGAAATTATTATCATAAAATATATTTTGGTAATATCAATTGTGAGTGATTAGAATTATTCAATAATAATTATTATGTTGATCTTTTTTGGCATGTGCTTATAATATTGTTTTTGGTAAATATTTAAAGGTATAAGGAATGAATTATAAGTATTATAATTCATTTTATGGATGTATGATTTAAAAATACATTTCGAATAGTCATTATTTAGAGTAATATATAATATTGTTGTGTAAATTTATTAATTAATGAAATCCTACTTGAAAAATAAATATATTCATTGATGTTCCTAGTCTATATGGTAAATAGATTCATAAACTCTACTAAATAATATATAACAAAAATTATTACCCTATTACCTTCAATTCTGATGGATTGGTGGTCTTTTTTCACTTCTCATTGATTTATGGTTTTTATTCATTAACATTATCATTACCATTCACATTCCTATTGTTAATGTATTATACCAAGTTCCATAGTTTTATGTACTTTAGGTTTCTCTTCAATTACTATATTTTAACATCTTGATAATGTTCTCCTATTTGGAAACAAAGTTATGAGTTATTCTAGATTTCCTCTATCTTTCTCAATCTCTTTTAAGGAGGAAGTACTATTAAACACTTATAATATGTGGGTTTTAAACAAAAATAGTTTTAAAAAATGAAACTCTTGATTATCAAGCATGAGATTAAATTTTGATGATGAAATTTATTAAAGGTGGATAATGCAACGCTTTGATGTTTTATAATATATTAATAGTTAAATAATTTTATTTCTTATATACCTTGAATTACATATAACACTAAGTTCAAACTAATTGTGTTATACAAATCAAATATTATTCTGTGATAATTATCGCCTAGAAATTGGATTTGAGGTTTTTAAAAGTACCATCTAAATTATGATTGAAATATGGTTACATATTTTTAAAATGAATTTATTGGCAATCAATTAATTATTGAATGAAATTATTTCAAAATAAAAATGATGTTTTCGTAAAAACCCAATTTTTTATATACTATAAGAGTTTAAATCTTAATAAATATAAATAATAAAAATCATTCAATTATTTTAAATAATTTTTTTATATTATAAATACAATAAATTTCTTTCATATTAAATTAATATTTTTTAGGCATGGGATAAGAATGAACAATGTTTTATACATAAAAATGTATTTTTCACAAAAGTGGTTTTTTCATGTTTTTTTTGTTTATTATTATATTTATATTGTCCGTATATGGGTATTTAATATGATAAAAATGATTCCATATTTGGAATAATTATGTTAATATTTGGTAATTATTCCCAAATTATTTTTAGTCATTATGAATGGTAACATAGTTACAATGTATCACCATAGTAAAGTGGTATTTTTTTTAATATTTTTAAATCCTAAGTGATAAGTCCATAATTTCTCATAACAATTATTATTGGATAAAGGTATTTCTACTATTATCACCTTACGATTAAAATTTATGTTCTAAATGGACACTTTTCCATGAAAATGACCTACATAATATTTAAATCAAAGAATGTTACAAATTTCCCCTCTCTTAGTTTTAAATATATATTTGGTGTCCACAAATAGGCAAAAGAATGTTATAAAAGTTTCTAAATTCCAATTTATTTGTGAAATTAAATTATATTCATGATGGTAATTTACTTATAATTTTCCATAATTTTCTATTTACATAAAATTGTTTCGTAATGTTATTACAGTATTTAATCAATAAATAGAGAAATAGAAAAAAAAAATATTTTTAATGCATTAGAAGTATTATAATATTATTGAATAATATTGTTCCACTAATATTTTAGATAAAAATAACCTATTATTTATTTTTAAAATGATTATATTCAAATTAAGTTTTTTCTTTATGTCTTTGATATAAAATTAAATGAATAGTGTCAAAATTCATAATAATGATATTTTATCATATAACATGTTCATAAATTAATTAAAAAATATCAAAATAATAAAAGTAGAAAACTTGGATAATATATGACCGAAAAATTTATTTCCAGTAAATTTATGAACCAATTTATGACTTATATGTAAATTTATAATCCTTTAATTGAAAAAATAGTATACCTCATTTAAGGTTAAAATCGTTTAACTAAGAAATTGATGAAAATTATAAGGATTAAAATTACACTAAAACCATTGAAAATGTTACTTTATGATATTATTTATACCCTCTTAAAGAAGAAAATCTAATTCCAATTCATTTGAAAGAATTTGAATATATAATTTTTTGATAATCATTAAATTATTTATGAAATAAAAAAAGCATCCCTCCCGTATATTATAAAATTCAACTATTAATTTTTCTGTTTGACACCAATATGAGACTTCTATATTTACCAAAAACTACAAAAATCCAATATAAACATATATTCAAACATCATAGAAGATATATTTTCCCAAAACTACATCCCCTGGATACATAAGTTGATATGTAAATGCGGTTTTTCAAAAAAAGAAGAAATCTTCTTAACCGATCACTTTTTTTGATTCATCCATACATACTATAAATATATGTTCATTACAATAAGATAATAATATCTTGAAAATAAATATTTTGAAATTTTATTTTAATTATCTTGACACCATTATTTACCCTCTTTCCAATTAAATGGGATGTGAAAGTATCACTCATGCATACCCTTAACTAACAATCTCCACATAACATTAAAAATAATTCTACACCACCATATTTCTTGGATGGTTGTTATGATGTGTTTATTTTTTATATTATATAACTATTAAATTATTATAATTATATATTTATAATATCACATCCACCTTCTTATCTTACAATTGATTGGAAAACAATAACTTCACTTGTGGGTATGTGTGGAATACCACCTCTATGAAAATATGTGATTGTTTCATTTCCATTTTACATGAATGGTAATAATAATATATTTAATTATTATTCATAATTTACATTATATTAAATTTTTTTTATGCGTAATTATTATTTTCTTTTATTTCATCTCATTTTTCGAAAAGTGAAAAAAACCTTTATGCATCCCTACAACCTTCCATCTCCGGGAACAGTGTAATTCATTTTTTATATATACTTTTATAAATAACTATAAATATATTTATGATGATTATATATTAAATTTATATCATGGATAATATTATCTATATTCAAAAACCACAATCATGTTAAAAGTTCCAAAAGAACTGAACTAAATAATAAATGAAAAACATAGCAGATATCACCCAAAAAGATGATTTTAATAATGAATTATTAATTAACAGGTGATAAAAGGATATAAGTAAATAATATATGGTATTATATATATTATTATGAATCTAATATATAATTATAATAAATTTTATCTTAATATATATTAGTTTAGAGTGTTTTTAAAGCAAGTAGATCTCAAGGTATGGGTTTATCATCACAAATTATCTTCATTGGGACATCTGTTATGTTATGAAAATATCGTCTATAATGAGGTGTATATACTAACCATTGGAATGTTATATCTTGAATTTAAATATTTTATTAATATTTAATGTTTCAATTAATTTTATTATTTAATGTCGCTCATGAATCAGACGATACAATAGTGGTAGTAGTTTTATATTACAATATCATTATTTATCTAGATTATTTATGATTATGTTTTTGATGGTGAAATCATATGATATATCAGAAATAAAAATAATTAATTTACATCCCATATTTTTATTTATATATAATACATTTTTTCATATCATTATTCTTTATTTACGAACTAAAGACCCCAAAAAATACTTTTAAGGAAAATTGATGAAATTGATCTGTTCTGTCAAAAACTCATTTTATTCTATATCCATGTTTTTATGAATGTCTTAAATTAGTTTTTACTATTATAAAATAATTATTTAAATTCATTCTTATAAACTCTTATATTTTTATGAATTTATTTAAAAATAATCTTCTTAATTTGTTATTAATGATATATTTTTTGGCTTTTTCTAGAAAAGTGTGAAAGTAATGATTTATTTTAACGTATATAAAATTACTATAATTTGACATTGTAATGAAAAATTTTTACACTAAAAAATTATAAATTACCTATTTTTATTCCATAATGTTTTTTACACACAACACCAAATGCGTAAGTGAATTTAATATCCCAAGACTCTACTATATATTTACTATTTTAAATAAATCCAACACATGATATGTCTTATAATGCACGCAACATAGAGTTTGCTTCAGTAACATACATGAGATACCTTCCTCGATATATATTTTTTACATTAAATATACACCTTCCTTGATATCTTTTTTTACATGCAAGAGAGACCATCCTTGACATCTTGCGTTACAGAAAAGATCGAGTATCACTAAATGACATTGTCTTATTAAAATATTATTTTTTAATATAAAATGATATAACCTAGATGTTATGTTAGTATTTATGAATATTATTATCTAACATATAAAATGTTATGGTTTATATAAATATATAATTAATTAACTGGTTACCAATTATTGTGAAAAGAAAATAAGAACCAATTGGATATAAAAATAAAAATTATTATTTTTATGCCTCCAAAGGAGTTATATCGCAATAAGATAAATTAAACACTATAAGTTAATTATTTTAAATAAACTTATATTTCATTAATTAAATAATATATTTTTTATATTCATAAAATTTATTTTATAAATCTTATGATAATAACAAACACTATTTCACATATAAAACTTTATATTTTTATTATGTCATTTTTACCGCCTTTTCAGGGAACACCTATTTTATATAAAATTTTTAACAAATTAATTAATTAAATTTGTTAAGTTAAATTTCAATTTTAAATTATGAATTTAAAAATTATCTAATTGCTAATTTTAGGATTTTTTTGAGAAACATGGTTTTTTGATTAATAGTGGAAAATACAACATTTTAGTCGAAATTTTCATTTTCCATTCAATAATTATTAATGTAAAATTATATTTTGAAATATTTATTATTTATAATCAGATCAATAATTCATATATTAATATAATTTTTTTATTAGTATAAATTTCACATTGAAATTGAATATAAAAACTCATCAATGTTTTGAACATTTTTTACTAAAAACAGTTAAATTGATTGTCTACGCGATGATCATTAATCTTAATTCTTATTCTTTTGTGAAATGAATTTTGAAAAATAGAAATATAAAATTATAGAAAATATTATATGTTTAGTATAATATGATATACTAATTTTTTTACCAAGATGATTATTTAATGTCATTAAAATTAATTATAGTGATTAAGGTGTAATTAGGCTTAAAATGGACAAAACCTTATATTTAATGGACCAAAGGACATAAAAACTTTTCCAAAACCCATTTTATATACATAATATGTAATTTAACTTCCATTATTTTGTGTTTTTGTTTTTTATGACTTTATTTAGGTAAGAACATGTGTAAACCTAACTAGTTCCTAGAACTTCCAAGTGAGTCCTTTTCCTTCCCAATAAAAGGCCACCACCTCTCCCACTTTCTCACACATTTGAAGCCACATTTTCTCATCCAAACTCTACCCATGTAGTCTCCAAAAATCCATCCACTAAATCTAGAAGCTTAATTATTGGTATTAAGGTACCTAATGAATCTTTTTGGCCCAAACCAAAAGGAGTTACCCGATTAAGAGTTAATGTCTGCTCTCATGATTTTTAGATAGATTTCCATTATTCAACCTATATAATATTCTTATTACATTATTAAATTACAACACCATAATTATCAATATACTATGATAATTTTATGTTAATATTTCTACCTACACTTACACAAACCTCCATCTAATGGGTAAGAGACATACAATTTCTGTGTATGGAGAACTACTGCCTCATGGAACGATGACTATTCGTTTTTTCATTTCCAAAATTCATTGGTGTAATTATTATGGAAACAATATTTTTATATATGTTATATATTATATTTATAATTTATTTATTGTTTTTTAGTTTTTATTTGGAACATACCTTTATTCTATAGATCATTTGTAAAGATGATAATTTCATTTGAGGAAGTTTGGACTACCACACCCTCAAAGCAATATGGATCATTCATTCCATACATGTAACTTATAATGTATGTTTTTAATAAACATCTATAAAATATATAACATATATATTATACTTTAATTATAATATACATATTTATCATTTATCTTTCATTATTTTAAAAATATAAATTAATGAATGTACCGTTCATGTGTATGAACGACCAACTGTCTCAATGAACATTTCACTTCATTTATAATATCCAAATATTATAGAATACTTTAAATACATATATACTAGATATACATGATATTAAAATCACAGTTTACATTATGAAGATTATTATTACAAAATATATTTAATTATAATGAAAAATAACATGTTTAATCATGATCGGCAAACTATGAAATTAGCACCATAAATAGTTATAATAATGAATGGTTATTAACATAAAAGTAATAAGATATTATAATAGGATCATATGTGATATAATAAATATTAATATGGTTCTCCAATAATATAGTAACATTTTTAAACCCACTCTATAGGTTGATAAATAGTATAATCCAAAATGATGGTTAAGGAAAGGGACTCTTGTATCACTTTTATTTCTGTGAGGAATAATTTTTTATTGTGTGTCCAAGTTCTTATATACAGTGTACATACTGTCACATTGGTAATTAATATCATGAAATATTTTATCTTCATAAAATTTTGATGTTTCAATGGATGATTATTACTTTTTGGTCTTTCAATTCATATGTAAGGGATTATCCTCTCACATTTTACATCTATTTGATAAATGTCGGGTTCACTACTGATATATTTTGTATGATGTATCTAGTGAGCCTGCTGTTATATTGTATTATTAATACTTTTACATTGATAGTATTTAATTATTTAATTTAATAGTTTTCATTTATGTGGATTATGATTTAAAATTACTCAAGGTGGTGTGAGACACTTTACAATGTTTAATGATTATTTTCATCAATAGTATATTAAATGGTATTTAAATGGAATTTTCATTTTAGGAAATTATATAAGAGTTATTGAGTATAAATATTTATTATTACAAGGTTATTCATGACCATTTTCAGTATGAGTACCAATATTTAATTCCTTCGTAGTAAAACATTTTTAGAATGTTTTTTCAGAAAACCCGACATTATTTCTCTCTTTAGTTGGAGAACTATTTTTTATAAAAACATTTTTAAAAATATATAAAAACCTTTTTAAAATTATTTGGAAAAGGCATGTTTACCACTTTTTTGTTACCAATTTTTTTAAAAGTAATATCCTTCTTGCTTTCCAAATGACGTATCTTCTAACCTTTTATCGTACAAAGTGAATATTCTTTTTACTTCGTACAACATGTATAGATTTATTCACCATCATTTCTTTGAATCTATTTTTAGGACTCAAAAGGCGTATTTTTATAGAAATTTTCTCAAAAGGTATTTTCAAAGAAAAAAATTTTGAAAGGGGTTTTCATAATCAATGGATATTTTCCTCAATAATATTTTTAAAAGTTATTCTTTTATTTCATAAATGAAAAAACCCTCTATTTTTTACTCTTCATGGGGTTTTTGTATTTAAACCATCCTTATTCTTCCTCTGGTTGGTTTATTATTGATTTATCCAAGGATAATATTAAAATTAACTTCCCTAAAACATTTTTTATTCCCTTTGATATATCAAATTTCATATTATCATTGAGAAATGAATTTATCCTAATTATCCATACCATTTATTAGGGATATTACTATTTCTAAAACTGTATAATAATTTACATACAGTGTTTAAATGGGGAATAATTGATAAATCCATAATTCCTATTCAATATTCTTATTTAATAATTAATATTAGTTATTTTGATTATTCAATATGAGGAATGTTTTGAACTAGTATAGATAGGTGTAGCCCAAACATTATATAGCTCCTCGATGCATCAATTGGTTCTGAAGAGAAAAATAGTTGTAAAAAAGGGTTTCTACCATAAATTGAAAACCATCAAGTAAAAGGTATTGAGGGTAAATGGTTTTGATGTGCCTCACACATGACGTCTAAAATTTAATCATTTCCAATATATTGGTTTTAGTTATTATTCTTCCATAATAATTTCTATACACATATCTATGTATATAGTTCATTTCATTTCATTGATTAAATTTCAAGTGATTTAGTTTCATAATATTTTGTATCGATTTCTCCTTATCATGATATTGGAATGTCTTGTATATTCAGTTATTACCATTGTATATTGTTTATGTACTTCCATTCAGTTTATTGATTACATGGAATGTGTTTTCAATTATTTACCTTTCCATTGTACTATTATTTTCGATATTTTTTCCTCTATAATTCATCCCTTACTAAGCATTTGAGATCACCCCTATTATTTTTATTTCTCTAGAAATCCAAGAATAGTAATATGAAATATATGTAGGGACTTACTAGATGGATTAAGGTTATCTTCAATTCAAATTATTTATAATGATGTGAAAAATAATTATGTTGTAATTAGTGTAGTCAATTATAATAAAATTCCCATTTATGTTTATGTTTTCCCAAGACTGCTAAGTTGATCGGTCTTTTATGGCTTGATTCGTTGTAACCATTCCAATGTAATTTATCATAGACACTGAATCTGGGCTTCTGGGATTGGGTCGGTACTGTTGGTATTAGAGGTAGTCTAGAAGAAACATTGGGAACTGAATTGAGGAAAAAATAGGTTTGAGAATGTGACCCTAAGGTATAATTTGAATATTTGTATATAATAACACTATAGAATCTTGGTAACGTATAGATGTTAGTCTTTCTATAAATATATCCATGTTTGGATAATATAAGAGGATGTGGTTCTGGAACAAATGTACCTAAATGTAACAACTATGACCAGGTGTTTAGGGCCTCACTTGGGGTGACCTGGTATATGACAATGGGCCTTATTACACATTTTGTTTTACACTATTGGGAGATATGCATAGGATAATTCACATTTTCATTATAAACCATTATGAATAATTTAAATGAATAATATTGGACAAACATAAGGTGTCTTAGATTGAAAATAAGGTGTTATGGTTTAAAATCATATAAATGATATTTTGAATAAACTCTAGAGAATGGAATGAATTATGTCAAAATAAATTGTTGAATCAATTAGTTATTGAAGTTTTATTGAAATAATTTTTTAAAAGGAAATTTAGTGATTATCATTATTTCAAGGGAGTCCAACATAGTTATTTTTGAAATTATATTAACTTGTTTTTAAAAAATGAAAAACTAAAATCTAGGTGAGAACCAATCAAATCCAAAATGATCGAGGGTCTTGAACCTATGAATGATGTATGGTAAGGGTTTCACACCATTCAATAACCTATATATTTTACTGATTGATTCTATTGTTTTTATTTAAACAATTTGCTGAATAAATGATAAGGATGAACCAACTGTTTCAATTTTGAGGACTAGAAATTAATAAATCAACCATATTGGTTACAGAAGATAGTAAGGAGAAAACAATACAACATTTCAATCTTTAATAGGCCGTAAAATACATTAAAATTTTATTTTAAATGTATAATAATAATAAAAAGAAGTATTGGTAATTAATTACTAGGTGTAAAGGAAATAATTATAACTTTATCGAAGCACAACAAAAAATTAAGATTATTCATATGAAATTAAAACCTACTATGTAAGAATATATTTTTATATTCTCGGTCAATAATAGAATTTCAAAAAAATAGGAAAATGATTGGGAAATATAATGTTTCCTTAATACCATAATTTTTGTCAAACCGGTGGTCTCTTAAATCATCATGAATTTATGGCATTGAGGCTCTAAATATTATATAGATAATTCACTGGTTTGTGATTGATGACCTCATTGAATCTCTATACATATATTCTCTTTTCCTCGAATTAAGTATCTTTAAATTCCAATAATTTAATCCTACATAGATACCAAGTTACATGGTAGTCCATGCGATCCTAGTACTTCCCATTCTTTCTTTTATGGAGGATGTTTTACAAAACCTTCTCACGATGTGGGATTATGAAGATAGAAAGTATCAAACAATCTATCACAATGATCGAGTTTAAATTGAAAAGTTATAATTTAATTAAGGTGGGGAAAATGTAACACCCTAAAATTTGAAATTACAACTTTGTCTTAAATTTTTCATAACATACAAAACCAAATGAATAATAGAATATAATATCCCGATACTCTACTATGTATTTACAATTTCAAATAAATACAAAAGAAGATATTGCATGAATTGAATGAAACAATGAGTTATATTGAATTACATGCAAGATGTAACATTCTTGATAGCCTGTGTTACACACAATAGCTACCATCATTGATTGGTTTTGTTATACATAAGATAACCCTTTCTCGAAATCATGCATTAAACGAAATTCAGATTTTTCAACAAATAACATTATCTTATTAAAATATTATTATTTAATATAATATTATATATCCTTGCTTTTATGTTAGCATTTATGAATAATATTAACCGACTAATGAAATTTATGCATTATATAAATATAAAATGAATTAACAGGGTACCAATTAATGAGAAATGGAAATAATAAACAATTAGATATAAAAATAAATATTATTTTTTATATTTTTTCAAAATACATTCATCTTTAGAAACAATTAAGTATAATTAGTTAATTATTATAATGAAATATATATGTTATATATTAAATATAGCATTTTTATATTCATCCAATTGAATAGATGAACCATAAGCTATTAACAAGACTATTTCACACATAAAACTCTATTTTTATTATGGCGTTTATGCCACATTTTAATGGTGAACCAATTTTAAATATGAAATTTGACAAAATTATGAACTGAATTTTATCGAATAAACATCATTTTTTAATCTATAATATCATAATTATCTTAGGGTGTATTTTTGTTATTTTTCTGAGAAACCTCAATTTTTGATCAAATGTGAAAAATACTACATTTTAGACAAAAACTGCCTTTTCATTTAAATAAAATGTAATGCTAAAATATATTTTCATTTTTTCACTATGTAAAATTATATCAATAATAAATATATTAATAAAATTTACTGTAGTAGAATAAATTTCACATTGAAATTGAATATACAAACTGTATAATATTTTGAACATTTTTCTACTAAATCCAGTTAAACAGTATGTCTGCCAGATTAACATTAATATTAATTTTTCTTCTTTTGTAAATAAAATTTTGAAAAATATACATAAAGTATTATAATAAAATATTATATTTTTATTTTAATAACATGATGTTAATTTTTGACTAAAATGATTCGTGAAAGTGATTAAAATTAATTATTGTAATTTTGTTGTAATTGGGCTTAAAAATGCACTAAATTGTACATTTTAGGTCCCAAATAATCAAGATACTTTTAAAAAACCCATTGGTTTTACATAACTCAGCCATGAACCTTAAATTAGTGTGTTTTAATGGTTTTTTGGGCTTTTTGTAGGTAAGAAAATGTGTACACCTAACTTGTTTCCAAAATTTCCAACTGAGTTCTTTTCCTGACCTATAAAAGGACACGACTTATCCTATTTCCTTACACTTCTAAAGAAACATTTATAATCCAGAATATTCCCAGGTATTCTCTCATAATATTTATCCTAGACCTATATGCCTCACTTTGGTCAGTAATCCACCAAAGGAATCTTTTTGGCACAAACCATAAAGAGTTACTAGATTAATTGTTAACATCTTCGATCTAGATTTTTGGTATCATTTCCATTATTCAACGCCTATAATATTCTTATTAAATGATTAAATAATAAAAAAATATTCTAAATATACTAGGATTTTATATATTATTATTTATACCCACACTTATACACACCTCCATCTATTGGGTAATGAACATACTATTTCTTTATAGGGTAAACTACAACCTCATGAAATGATGATTGTTCATATTTCCATTTCCAAATTTAATGGTTTTCCATTTTGATAGAAAAAATATATTTATATATATTATATAATATATTTATAATTTCTTTATTCATATATAATATTTATTTAGAACATTATTTCATAATTTCCATCATTGGTAAATATGATAATTTGAGTTAAGTGTGGACTTCCTCCCACTCAAAGCGATATGACTCGTTCATTCCATACATGGAACATATAAATGATGGTTTTAATAAACCTATATAACATATATAACATAAAATTTCTACTGAAAGTATAATATACATATATATAATTTATCATTCATTATTTTATAATGAAATGAAAGTGGTATTCATGCATACCTACGACCAACTGTATCCATGAACGATGCACTTTATTTATAATGTCAAAAATATATAAATTATTATAAATACATTTATAATGGATATATATGATATTAAAATTATGGTATACATTCTTGAGAGTATGAAAACATCATATATTAAATAATAAGTTCAAATAACATGTTTAAACATACTCAACAAACGAGGCAATTAACAATGGAAATAATTGAAATAATGAAATTTTATTAACAAAGAGTTAACTAGATATTATAAGAAGATCATATATAATATTTTATATTTTAATATGGTTCTATTAGAAGTTTTTAAAATGTTAAAACCCACTATAAAAGAGGATAATGACCACACACCAAAAGGAAAGTTAAGGTAAGGGACTCTTCTCTCACTTATCTTTCTTTTAGGCATACCTTATTGTTGTGATCCTAATTTATTATAAATGGTTTAAATACTTCCACCTTGACGTGTAATATCACGTAGTATTTTATCTTAATTTTATTTATATTTTTTAACTTATAATTTTTAATTTTGTGTATTTTGATACATATCTACGGTATTCTCTTCCAAATTTTTACATATGTGAGAAAAATGTCATGTTCAAAACTGATATCTTTTTTTTGGTGTATCTAGTACCCATATTGTTATATTGTATCCATAATACTATTTACTTTATGGAATTTTAGGATTTAATTTAATTTTTATTCCATCACGAGTTTTATCATTTAAAAAATGTCAAGGTTGTATAAGAAACTTTGGAATGTTTAATGATTATTTTCCCCAGCCGAATATTTAATGATCATTCAATGGAATTTCCATTTGATGAAATAATATAACCATTGTAAAAAAAACATTCATTTTTCATTTTTTATTATTGAACATTTTAAATATTTGACCTATTTTAAATTATTTGTTACTCAAATTTTTTTACAAGTTTGTTTTTCAGAAGACCCGACATTGTGTCTCTCGGTAGTCGGAGAACCTATTTACTTCAAAATACTTTGATTAATTTAAATATTATTCAAAAAGGTTTTTAAAATTATTTTTTAAATACTTGATAACCCTATTTTGTCTTTTATTTATTCTTTCAATGGAATATTTCTTTTGCTTTATAAACAAGGGATTTTCTAACCTTTTTCCATACAAAATAAATAATATTTTTTACCTCACATGACTTGTATGGATTTATCCGCCATAATTTTTTTGAATTTTCTTTTTAAATTTTAAAAGGATTATTTTTATTGAAAATTTATTTAAAAGGTACTATCAAAGAATTATATTTTGAAAAGGATTTATAAAGGAAATGTATATTTTCATCAATAATAGTTTTAAAACATATTCTTTTATTCCATCAACAATAACAACCCTCTATTTTGACACCACATATTATTTTTTGTATCGACACCATACTTATTCTTTATATGGATGGTTTATTATTTATTTCTCTAAGTTCATTACTCACATTAACTTCTTTGACTGATTTTTTATTCCTCTTGAAATATCCAATTTCATATGATCACTCAACATTGAATTTATCCTAATTATCTATACCATTTATCATGGATATTAGTGTTTTCTAAACCATATAACATTTTATATATGGTGTTTAAATGGGTAATTATAGATAAATATAAATTTCTCATTCTATATAGTTATTTGATATGTTATAATAGTTATTTGGATTATTTAATATGTGTAATGTTTTAGATGGGTAATGATCAGTTTACACTGAATATTATGTAGATCCTCGATGAGTCGATAGGTTATCATGAGAAAAATTGTTACAAAAATGGGTTTTTTCCAATAGTTTAAAACTGTCTTGTGAATGGTATTGACAATAATAGGTTTTCCAGTTCTTTAGACAAAACGTCCAAAAAATTAATCATTTACCTAATATTAGTTTTAGATATTATTCAACCATGAGATTTTGTATCGACATATCTATGGATATAGTTAATTTCATATCAATGATTAAATTTCACGTTTTTTAATTTCATACCTTTTTATAGACATTTTTCCTTCTTAAGATATTTTAATAACATGTATTTCTAGTTATTACCTTTCCATATTGTTAATTTATATCTATTAAGATTATTGATTACATGGTAGTCGTGTTAAATTATTTACCTTTATATTTTAATATTTTTATTGATTCATTCCCACTTCTTTTATATTTTTCCCTTACTGAGCATTTGAGATCACCCTTATTATGTTTCATTCACCAGGAATCCAAGAAGATTACTATGAATGATATTCATGGATTTACTAGATGGATTAGAGCTACCCTCAAATCTGTTTATTTAGAAAGAATATAAAATAATTACATTGTAAATAGTTTAGTCAATTGTAATAAAAGACACAAATATATATCTAGTTCACCAAAACTACTAAACCGATTGGTCTTTTAAGGCTTGGTTCCTTGTAATAATGCCTATTTAATTTATAGAATACACCAGATCTGAGATTATAGTGATGAGTTTCTACATGATCAATAATTTATAATATCTAATACATATTGTTTTCATTATTTTCAATTAACATTTATACTTTAATTTTTTGAAATTTTATATATTTGAAAAAGGATATTTAAATTTGAAAATGTATTGTCCCTCAAGAAATTTTTTACTGATCCTTTAAAAGAAATTTTCATCTATGAAAACATCAGTTGATGTTACTTAGGATTGAGTAGGAATATGATACAATGATAAGATTTTTATTAAACCCATTTATTTTACATGAGTTATGTTATCATGATATGACATTATGAAATTTATATGAATAAATTATGATTATGTTGAAGTTAGGTCCATTAAATCCCTATAATTCATTGTGTTATTATGAATAACTCACTAGGTAAATATGTTATTCATGAACCTGATTTCATGTTCAAAATATGATACATAGACATGGATTCCACTTCCATAATATTTTTCATGGATGTAGTTTTCATGTATATAATTTTATGCATGGACCTATATTTCATGTCGATAAGATAAAAAGTTGACCTAGTTCTATGTACATTAGAATATGTGAGGTCATTATTTAATATTATTACCATAATGAGTGAAGTTTTTTCCATTTTTAATATGATCATAATGTTATAAGAATATTTTTCCCACATTCCTACATTTATGTTATGTGCTCAAGGATCGTGTTATTTTATTCCATTATAATAAATTTATTGTAAGTTAACAATATTTTTACCATGAATTATTATTAACATTTTGATATGATAGGTGTGGTTTTCAAATGTTATGTTCAAACTTACATACCCTTATCCACATGTTATACCTATATGATAATTTATATCTCACTTTTCTACAATTACTGTGCATCTGGCTCACCCATACTTGTATTTAATTTCCCCAGCTAATGAAAAATGATTATAATGAATATATTTCTAAGAATACTAATGTGCGGGAAGATGATTATGTGAGATGTTAAAGATCTTTTATGAATAAAATGTTTATGTATTTGTCTCCAATGGGAGTAAACTGTTAAGGTTTTTGAATGAATCTCAACTTTATAAATTTTTTATTTCTCTAAAAACATGTAGTATCTATGTATTAAAATTTCAAGTCTTTATATAGTTGGCTCAAAATGGTTGAGTTAAAGGGGTGTAGAGTTTCCCATTTTAATGTAAGAGTGGAAAAAATCCTGGAATGTAAAAAGTGTTTATACTAAAAATAAATCCTACTTAATATATTTTCTTCCAAATAGCCACCAATTTGATGAAAACTATACTAAGGTCTAAATATCATCAAAAAATGAAATTTATATAGTTTTGGTGTTATATTATACCTTGTAGTTTTATTAACCCCTTGGTTAACCAATTTATTCCATAACTACAATAAAAAATTATTTAGTATTAAAGGGTTATAATTTTTTATATAAGGTATCACTTGGTTCATAAATAGATATGGGGTAATAATTATGACAGTATCTTATCAAAATTTTCCTTTTACAATATATTTATTTCTTTTAAATAACATTATATAATGTCATGTAAATAATATATCATTAATTTATTTTCTGGAAAATATTCATTAAAATTTACTTAAAGATAATAATATTGAAAAGTAATTTGAATATAAATCTTCAAAAAATATTAGTTTGTTATATTAATCTAATAAATTCACTGGAAACCATTATTTTCTCAAATATTATTTATTTATGTATTTTTAAAATCATTTAGTTTTATATATTAATTTAATTAATATTGTGTCGGTGTTGCATAATCATTTAACTTAATTATTCAATTATTAAAAGTAAATAAATAAATTAATAATATAAGAATAATTAATAAACCTTTCAAATAAAAATTTTATCAAAAATTTACCTCTCTAAATTATTATGTAAAAAATTATATATATTGACATCAAGAGAGTGAAAATTTGTATTAATTGATTTTTTAAATTAATATAATGTTCCTTCTGAAAGAAATGTGGAACAGGTGTCCATATATTCAAGAATTGGAAGGAACTGAGTGAATTCCACACATCAAATGTAATAAAAGAATGTGTTACAGAAAATTTAATGAATTATCCCAATTTTTAACTCTATTTTACCTATTTTACCCTTATTATGGTTACAATTGATATTGAAAAAAACTAAATGGGACCCATTTATGAAATTTGAACATGTTTATTCCAAATAATTAATTTGTTTATCATGATTCAATTTCAATAAGTGTCAAAAATTAATTCAATATAAGCGTGATGAACATGAATAGAACCTATTTTTTTTATAAAAATATATTTGTTAGCATAAAAATAGAATTATATTTATCTCATCCCTTTTAATACCATTATATAAAAGTTAAAAAAATTGAAAATATAATATATAAATTTCACTAGAACCATTTACAAATAGTGATTAATTTAATTTATTAACAAAAATCATATTGCTAGAATAAAAATTATTCTTAGGAAAAAATAAAATTTAATTTCAAAATATATAACTTATATTTCTAACAAATTGTTCTCTACTTATTTTATTATAAAAAAATGTCTCATAATTTAGCTAATCATATTCATACCCAAAACTATGATGGATAGGTTATAACATTATAATATATTATGGTATATCTGTACTCTAGGTTGTGTTTATGGAAAACTATCGATAACATTTTATTTTTAGAGTAATATATCATAATATCACATGGTGATACACTGGTCCCATATATTATATCACATTTGAAAATATATTTATAATTCATACACGTTCAATTTCATATTAATTTTTATTTTATTAAGTAATAGTTATGGGTATGATATTTTTCAAACACAATGGTATTTCAATTTTTGATAAAAACTTTTATCATTTAATTATAAATATTTTTTTAATTACATATATTCATTGTTTATTTAATTTTATGATTTAATTATAATTGGTTTTAAAACAGAAGAGGATTGGGAAACTATGATAGCTCATGTTCTGAAAAACATTTGTAATGATGGAAGCAAAATAAATTTAGTATTGGCCACATTTTATGAAAATTAATATACAATAATGTTTTATATAAAAACTAAAAAGTAAATACATTGAATAATTTAAAATATTTATGATTATAATAAAAATTGTACAAAACAATTAATGTTATAACTCTATGGAATGAAATTAAAATATGTTATAATTAAAAAATTATTAGTTTACTGATTCAATTTTCATCTTATTATATGTAATCATTTAAAAAAATTATTTGGTGAAACCATACTATAATCAATAGTTGTAAATATTTTATAAATTATTTTATCTAATATGTTTGATTCAATCATTTGAGCACTATATGATATATATTAGGAACAAATTCCTTTTTATTAACTATATGGAATACTCATTTATTATATAATGTTAATGGAACCAATATATCAAAATATTATTAATGAAGAGAAATAACTTTATTTTATTGACATCAACAATACAATCTTTAAAAAAAAATAAAAAGATTTATCCACTAATTCTACATATGTATAAAGAGAAAAAATTATTGATCATCTCTTGTATTATTTTTCCAATAATATGTTAATAAGAAAAATTTATAATAATGTGTTATTTTTCCTAAAATTGTTTAATTATTGTTTTATAAGAAACTTTTAAATTGTAACCAAAAAAACAAAAAAAAACATGAAATTAGAGCATAAGATCAAAAAGATTTTATGCCAATATGGAATTTTAAATAAAACTAAATTTTAAAATGTAATAGTAAGTCTAATAAGAAGTTAACATTCTAAAAAATCTAAATAAATTTTTTTGATAAAAATGGGTAAATATTACTCTATGGAATGAATTGAGTATGATAATTAAGAATGATTCGGTGACAAAAAGTTCATGTTAGAGACATGTCTATAAGGAATAAAATACCTTATCTAGTAATGATGAATAATAATTTTGTAATATATTAATTTTAAATTATAATTAGAATAATGTATAGAAAAAAATTCTAATATCAAAAGTGATATCAAAAATTTTTATAAGGATAATGAAAAAAAATCTCTTAATTAATCATTTCTAAAGAATGATAAGATTTTTTATTTGTAAATATAATATTAAATGTTATTATTTCAAAGCATGGTAATATAATTAAAAATCACGAGACAATGTTTCATAATAAATAAATTTATGAATGTATAATAAAATTATATTTATGTTGAAGAATATTTGAAAATAGTGAAGGATGATTTTGGTAACGTCATTGAAATTAAATTTAATTCATTAAATGTTGATTATAATTAGGATACATATAATAACAATATTGACCAAATTTGTAGATAATAAAGGAAATATTTGTTCAAAATAAAATCCTTATTATTTTTGAAGTGTTCCTAGAGAAACAAAATTAGAGTTACAATTTATTTTAGAGTAATGAAAAAAATAATTTTTTTATTCTTTCAATGTGAGTTGAAATTTATTAATTTGAAAAATAAATTATAGGAAAATTCATAAATCCCAACATCTATGACATGGGAAGTAATAAAATCCAAGTACCATTATTTTTATAAGAATATTATATTACGTTACATATAATGCATCACAAAAATGACCCATTTCAACTAGAATAAATATATTATTGAATAGAAAATTTTGGTATGCAACATATTTCTATTCATGTGGATATTTTTGACATAATAAATATATAAAATAGTTTTGCGTAAAATTTTAAAAAATAAATACAATGAAATATTTGAGACACTAAGACCATTATTAGATAAATAAATAAATAATTAGAGACTAAATATTAAAAAATAAATAGCTAAATATTTTTAAAAAATATAGTCGACCAAATCCATATAAATGGTAACATAAACAATAAAATAAGAAGAAAATTCAATATATCATTCAATTTAGGATAAATTAAACCGTCAAGTTTGGAAACATTATTGTGAATCTTTTCCATCTAAAAGGTTCCTAAAATGGTTAAATTTGACTAATACTATTATAAAAAAATATTTTTAATTATTATTTTTTAAATAGAATCATTAGTAATAATATATTATTTAATAATATATAGAATGGAGTTTATATTTTTTATTTTGGTATATTATTAAATGATAAATTATTTTTCGGTGATTTAATTTAGATATGGGGTGTCCCATTGATTTCTTTATCCCTCATGTGATCCCTGACAAGAGAGGGTATCCCCTATCTTCTTCTTTATTCATCTCCACTTTAGATGGGTGAATAAACCATATGTATTATGTAAAATCAATTATTCCTCTATAATTATTTCACCTTTTATTCTTCTTTTCATTTCCCCCGTTTTCAATTCACTATAATGTTAATTTTTATATATATTTTTGAGATTTAAGGAATTATGGGATTCATGGAATCCTAGAAAAACGACTATTTTTTATATTTATTTTCTATATGATATTTTTTAGTGTAAAATTTACGAAAACATCCATTATTATGGTATTTTACAACATTTTATGGCTTTTTAGTGTTTGTAATAAACAAAATACAAATATACCATAATTTTAAAATTTTATTAACAAATTTTATTTTTACTATTGTGTTTGTTAGAATATTTGGATACATTTATATATGATTCCTTAGGTTATTAATTTTATTGATAAATACTAAGGATGATACCTGCACATGTTACCTATTCTAATACCATTAACATTTCTTATCTATTAAAATATTTTGGAAAATATAATTTCATTACTGAGATATATTTTTTAATTTTTTTTTTCATGTTATGAATTTTTATAACGGGTTGTTGTACTACATTTTAAATTTCATACTGTTTGATTAGACCCGTTTTAATATATTGTATAATTTATAGGTTTTTATTATTTAAAATGATCTATTTGAGTGTTTTGTTATTTCAAAAGTTGATATATTTGTTATTTGATTCATCAAATATTTTTATGTGTCTTTTAAGTATGTAATTTATTGATATTGGGTATTTTCATTACATTTTTTAGTTATAGATGGTATGATTATATGAAATTTATAAGATTTTATTATTGTGAATTTTATAATAGGAAATAAGAAAGAAAATATCAATTGAAATACTTATTTAGGGTTTATTTATTTGTGGGATATAGGGGATACAATAATTTATTAATTAATTTAGTTTTTTGTCTCCATATGTTACAAAGAGGATTCATTTTCATGTCACACATAATGATTTCCCTTCATTATAAAAATATATATATGCATGTGTATTCCCTCATGTTAGGTTTTTCAAAATCCATAATGTTAATTAATAAAGAGTACATAATAAAGTGACCAAATGGATTCATGGATCTCGATTATATTTCTTTTCAAAATATTTTTTAAATCGACGTCAACATATATTCGACTGGATATGCTATTTTTATTGATGGAAGTTGAAGATTACAGTTCATAGAACATGGGTAGAATGATTTAGTATACAAGATCTAGATATATTTTAATTGTTTATTAGTATATATTTTAGGAAAATTAAATACATGTGATGAAAGATAAGGGTATAATTGTCTACAAAATGTCATAATTGAAATCCTAGAAACACGTAGATTTTAACGGATACTAGATTTTTTTATGAAGACAAATTTATCTATATTTTCTGAGAAATAAATGAGACAAATTAAAGTGAATACAAGATTGTTTTAAAGAATTTTGATGTCTGGAGCAAGAATTAAAAAATGGAAAAGGAATCTATCATAGGTGAAATAAATTTTAGTCATGCTGAAATATATTTTATGTAGTGTATATGATATCATAAAAATTATATGTTTTTGGTATAACACATAAGACTCTTTGATATCATGTAAGATATATTATATTTTTTTTACAAATAATGATCACGTAAGATACCCATTTGGTAAATATGATACGTGTTAGATTTTATTCTATGATATTTGGGACATTTAATAAATTTTGAGTCATGTAAGATATATGAGGGACTTGATATATTCTATGTGTGTATTGTTTTTATATCATGTAAGATACTATAACAACATATGATATTTGGGTTTAATAGAAGATTTTTTTATTTTCTATGATTTTATTTTTCAGGAATAAATAATTTGAAACAAACAAATAAAATTATATGTTTATTTACACTGATCATCATGGATTTAAACATTAATATTATTCATATGGAACTCGATTCTATATGAAAAATATTTGATAAGGATTACACATCGAATGAAATAGTTCCATGTCTTCAATACATGGTACCATGCAGATGTGTAGGAGTAGAAAAGAATAAAAAAATTGATTTTATGGATACATTGAAGAATAATAAATCCCTGAGTATCATGAGATATTTAAATGATTTATAAAGAGAGAATTGAATCATGAATTATATAAGCTAATTTAAAAAAATTAATGATTCTATTACTTGGAATAACAAATGATCTCTTTATTCTAATTATTTATTATTAATCTATAAAATATTATTTAAATATAAAAGTAAAATTGGTGGAAGTGAAACAATTTAATATACCCTTTGCATCTTGTTAGGTAATGGAGAGACTATAAACTGATTGAATAAGAAAAATTTGGAAGACTATATAAGCCAAGATAGATTACTTTTTAAAAAAATGAGACATGTAGTGCTTGGGAATTCAAGGACTTATAGAAGAATTGGATCACCAATGATATGATTAGAGAGAGTAAGATTATAATATCTAATCATAATTATTTGTTATTATAGTCCTTGTATAAGTGATAATGTTAAAAAGATTATCTATCTGGATTAAAGAGGAATATTTATATCAATTTGTACAGAATAAACATAGAGAAAAATGATACAATTCATGTTTTAGTCCAAAATGTTTGTAGTGGGTAGCGTCAAGTTACAATTTTCATGTGTTAGTCTATAATATATTCATAGTGAAACCTTATAGTGAAGGGATAAATAATATAATATTTCTAACTACTAGTGTTTATAGGGGATAGTCTCTGATGGGGTGGGGGTTAACCAATCATAGAATGATGATTTAACAGTACATATGAACCTTATAAAACTTTTTGTATCTTATTCAATTTAATTCTAAAAATATTTTGGTGTGGATATGAGAATCAAGGGAATATCAGAATATTATTTGATCAATTAGTTTGAGTTAAATAGGAAAATTCTTAAAAAAGGACCAATATCTCCCCCTCCCTCATTTTGATCTAACCCAATCTATGTACAATGATTGGTATTAGAGTTGAACCAGGTTCCCTCTATCAAATCCATAAAGTCATTAAGGATATAAAATCTTATTTAATTAATTCTTGGGGTATTACCAAATTTGATAGCGATACTATTCATAGTTAAATAAATATGAGGTTTATCTATCATATATCTCATGATATGGATTTTAGAGGTGGTTTAACAGTGGTATTTACACCTCTTTATATGGGAGAATTTATGGATCTATATTATGATTAAAATATTTAAATTTATGGACTGTTTTAAAAGGTTGTTATTATATTTCATTCATAAAAGGAATAAAAGATTCATATGCCTCTAAATGTTTATGTAAATTTGAGAGAAATTAAATATCATTTATAATGAAAATTTAAAAATCAAAGAATATAGAATTACGATCTAGAGAAGAAATATTGAGTATGTTAATATGTGCGGTAACTAAAATATTTACAACTAAATTAATATACTAAATTATATAGTCAATAATTTATAGTTGTTTAGTGAAAAGATAGATGAGTATAATATAATGAAAAGGATAATAAAAAAATTTATATATATTTGAGTATAAAATTAAATCCTTGGGAGAAAAAGATAACCCTTCTCTTGAGGAATTACAAAAAATCCTCATTTCTTACTAAATGTTTGAAAATCTTGGTTTAAAAAATAAAATTTAGATGTAATGGAATTTGAATCCATGGTATATGCTAAAATTAAGGATGTTAAAGAAACAGAATCATGTTATTCTAATGATGAGAAAATAGATCAAGACAAAAAAAGTATCACTATTCTAAAAAATAAGTTCAATAATATAAATTATAATTGAGAATACAAGAATCGACAAACTTCTTACATCTGTAATCATATCATTCACAATGTCAAAAATATCCCAATGAATTAGGCTATAGTTTACGACTCGAATGAAGGGGATGAGAAAACCCACAAATAAATTTTTTGTAAAATCATAAAGAAACACTCTACTATATTATTATGGAATTTTATGAGTAACAAAGAAATTGTAGGAACCTCATCTAAAATCTAGTTGGAAGATGAAGATTATTTTATATCACATATTAAAAGAGGATTTGATAACACAAGTAGTGATAACAGTGAAAGAGAACCAATATAGATGGAATACATGTTGAAGAATAAATTATATCCTTGTATTGATCAAAACACATATCTCAAAAATGAGAAAAGGAATATGATTAAATAATATGATAATATGGATAAGGTAAAATAAGAGTATGTTCTGAATGAATCACATTATATTGATGAGACAAAGGAATAAAATCTAAGAGTATCTAGAAAAGATAAAATTGTGAGGGATCTAAAAGGAATAATAACTGTGAATGAATAAGATATGTCTAATACATAATCAATGTGACATGAATATTAAAATGGGTTGAAAATTTAAAATAATAGTTTTATCGATTCATTTGGGGTAAAATAGGAGTCCTCTTCAGCTAGTGATAAGAAGGGTCCCAATAGGTAGGTTGAATCACATCCAAGTTAGTTACAAAGATGAGGGATTATCTATAATAGTGTATGATAGAATAAAAAATATATAGACATTTTGGATTGATAATATTAGTTAGAGACACTCTTCCACATCAAAGGAAGATAGAAACATCCAAATAAGACCAATTTCTCTGAGGAAATGTTAGGTTAAATTTATAAATGTAAAAAATAATAGTTTTTTTATATTGATTTATCTTTAAAGTTGAAGACTCACATTTAATGATTTTCATGGTGTTTTTTGGTATTTGGATATAAATACTATTATTTATGGTCTAATATTTATTGTCCATGGTAGTGTAAATATCCACATGGGATATATAATGGTAAAATGATAATGGATTATCAAAGAAGTAATCGCATGACCATGAATTTTTCAATCCTTACAACTGAAAACAATTTTAGTGTTCAAATGATATTTGTAGATGATGGCAGTAACAGGAGCATAGAGATGAGGAATTCCAGACTAGCTTATTAGAAAATATTCCTTTTGTTTTGAATGTGTTGAAAATTGATAATAAAAAATAATAACAGTTATATTTTATTGTGGATCAAATATATCATGTGAAAAATCCTAACAATCATATTTTATTGTGGATTAATTATTATTTAATCCTAATAACTTTATTATTCTAATAAAGGGTTCCTAAATTGTTGGTAGTTAAATTGTAAATGTCTATAAAAATAGAGAATGTACAAGATAAATATATCACTATCAAGAAACAAGTTATTTTACATGAGGAAATAAAATTCCATGAAAGGTTTTCTAAATTAGACAACCTAATGATTCAAAGGAGTCTATGTGTATGTGTGGTAATGATATATATGGTATAAAAGATTGTATACATATTTCACCTTTTAAATAAGAATTAATGAAAAAGATTTTGTATGATCAATGTAACACATTTTATTAATGTATTATGTTATTAATACAACTATAAAAAAGGAAACAAATCATTGATACAATACAACTTTGATATATACAAAGACGACTGATAAAAACTAAAAAAATTGATTTCATGATGAGATGTTCAATAGATGGAGTTAGAAGAAATGGAGGATCCTAAATGAGAGGAATCTCATATCCTTATTTTGTGATTAAAGAGAGAGAAAACACACACCATGTTCACTTAATTATTTTGTTTACCAACAATAAATAAATTGAAGTAAATGATTTTGGGTGAGATCTATGAGTGTTGTAATAATTTAATAAAATAAGATAAAGGTTTCCATTGTAGAGTTATTTCACTTCGACATTGAAGAATTTAAGACAACCCTTGATGGAGATATTACGTGATGTAGGTGTTGTTGGGATGTTATGAAAACATATAATTTGGAGAGACTATAAAATCTAAACAAGTGGTATGAAAAAATATTCCCATTTACATTTTATTGAGTCAAACACATTATATTTATTTGGGTTACTTATTGAGTATAAAGTAGGTTGTAAAGAAACATTAAACATGTAACTATTAAATGTTATCATGGATATGAGTGTATTTGTTAATATTCTTAGAAAATATGCTAATAAAACCCTTAAAATTGAAATATTGATGTGGAATAATACATTAACGAAATAATAGTCAACAATGATATCCCGGTCATCACTCTTACATTGGACATAGGGGTAGCCCATATAGAATCTTAGTTTAAAAAAATAAAGGGTCATTTCTTGGAATGTATATGGTTTTATCTTTCTCTAAAAACTAGATCAATATTAATGATTGATTAAATTAAGGGTATTAGTTTTTATAAAATTTTGAATGAGAAGAAAATAGTTTATATTGGAATTCCATTCCGTTTTATTTCTAATGAATTAAGTGTCAATAGGGGGGAGAGTAAAAATAACATTATAACTCTGACCCACTATAATGGTAAGGAATTCTATTCCACTAACCATAGATTCTGACCCTTGGACACAAAAAGTTGGAAATAAATACTAAGGGATTTAATTATTCATGGGGGATGATTTTACATTGAATACAAGAAAATGATGATATTAAAATGAACATGATGGACCACATAAACATAAAATCATAATCATAGATGTTTGGTGAATACAATACTAATAATTATATATCAATAATAGACCCAAAGAAACCATGAGACATGAACGCACTGCTATAGAACCTTGACAAACTCCACCAAATGATATCTCCAAGATCCATCTCACTGAAAACAAAACTCAAACAACATTGTTCTCTACTACTGAAGTAAGAAATATTATCATTTTCATTTATCATGGTAAAAAATGTTTATAGATTAACCAAGGTGTATATGTGGTGGCAGAAATACAATCCAATAGGAAAAACAAAATGCATCACAAATATACCACTAAAATAAGAACAAGTTAGGTTAAATATATAATATACAATATATGAGATGTAATGAAACCAAGGAATAATATAGATATACATAAAGAAATGGAATAATACACATAAATTCATTATCCTTTCATGAACCCACACACCCATGAAATACACAATCCCAATACATATCATTACTCAGAAGGAACTCTTTATATTCCTACTTATGAGCTGAAACCCATCCCTAGAATCCCAACTTCACATTTGGTGGTATAATCTATTATGTTCTACAATTTGCACTACAACCTTTTCTAACTCTTGCGGCCCTTCCCATGTGAATATAAATTAACTCCATTCAGGTACATGCCATGTTATCACACTAAAAAGCATTATTAAAAAATTATAAATTCGTTTATTTTATGTATTTTGATGTTATATAATTATTGGGTTAAGTTCTCAGAGTATTCAGATTGTTTTAGGGATATTAACTAGCATTCAAGAGGGGGAAATTTTGAAAATGATGATGGAAAACTATATTTATTCCTCATGATAATTTGAAATGTAAATGGATGATCAATGGGATGTATCATAATTATGATGGAGTTTAGGAAAATAATGAGGCTATGGAAATTTTCAGATAATTTAATGTCTCAAGGTTGTCACATGATTAACCAAACCCTGAAACCAATCTTTTTTAGCCAATGGTATTGTCTAGTATAACCCACACAATTTTTCAATATTTGTGGCTAAACTATGTGACGAGATTAATTAAGTTGAAAAAAAATATTTATGACACTAATATTCCCTTCAAACCATCATTTTTTCGCACTTGACATAGGATATCTAACCATATGCCTACTTTGTTAGAATTTTGAATTTCCACACCATTCGGAGCCTAGTCTCAACATGTAATAGGGTGTTAGTTCTTGGTAATCTATGTTTAGGAATGTATTTTGTCTTCTATTTTGAGTCCTTAAATATTATATTACAAGGAAACCAATAATGGGGCACCCTTTCCTAAGTATATGGTATGATGTGTTTTGTTATAATTATCTTATGATCTGTTAAGGGGAATTCCAGAGGATACCTATTATGTAATGTTGTAAATAAATTTTCATTAAATAAACCATTAAAGGTAGGTGGAATCTCCCTTATTCAAAATGATTCTAGAATTTATTATCTATATATTTCTAAAAAATTTATTCATCTATTCACTAAAAAACTCTCTAAAATTATTTATTAGAATATATTGTGTTGGTTGGTCTTAAATTTGGTGTTGTGGGAGAAACAAAAAATATTGTTAAAAAGATGATATTGTTTTTTTAAAAGAATATTTTTTTTCTATGAAAGCATGTAATGTACATGGATTCCATAAAATAATAAAAATATGATAAGGAACTTCTCATTTAGATATGTTCATGGTGGAAATTATGGGCCACACTAGAATATACAAGAAACTAATAACTTGGGATTGAAGGAATGTGTTTTCACTCATAAGTTTGACTATTCAGAGTTCCTATTGATAGTAGAGACGCATTGGGATTTTTTATTTAATGGGTTTGTGGATCACTCTAAAACTACCAATAATATCATAAATATGGGAGGGTGTGGATAATATATATATTTTTAAACAATTTTTTCTTTATTAAGAAAAATTATTCACCTCCCATTAAAGTGTTATATCTTAAATGAAAAAGACTCAAAATAACCACCATAGAAAAATAGTATTTACAAGTATCACTACATGGAAAGAGTATATAGTCCTTGGAATTATATATATATAATTTAATACAATAAGATCTACTAGAAATTTTTTTAATGCAGTTATAACATATAAGGAATATCCTCTCACATTAATTTCTTTTTTATGAAAAATATAATGAATAAAAATTTATCACAAATAAAAGATGTAACAAAAATTTCTTAACAACATTATAAACCTTTAAAAATAGGATCATAATATTTTTTAGCATATACATATCCACATTGGTACTTCTTTCAAAACATATTATTTACTTCAGTAGTATTCTATAACTTACAACATTCATTAATAGATTATACAAATAATATCTCTGATTTTTCTGTGTGATAAGTTCATTGGAAATGATAATTTTAAAATTTGGTCTGGTACCTTCTGATAATCAACACCTCATTCTTTATCCTATAACTTATATGACAACCTCTGGTCAATATCTACTTTTTTTTAACATGATCAAGTATATTATTTGGTTGGAAACATCCTGCTCAAACATTATCTTACAACATTTCGTCCAATATCATTATCTGAAACCAATTCATAACACTTCCACTTTTTTATACATGAATATTACATTTTCCCTATACATTTACATGCACCCCTTTATATGGATACATTTGAGGGTTTATAGGATGGAATTAAAATTTTATTTCTTACTTAATTAAAACATTATATTTTAAAATCCTACATAAAATATTCATCAATAACATATTAATAAATCTCGAATATTAAATAAAATTCAACCTTATTTAAATTTCATTAAATATATGTGATTATTATTAATTTTTTCCATGATATTTATAAAATTAAAATTCCTTATTAGAATCATCGAATTAGATATATATTTGATAAAATTTTAAATACTTATGTGCCACCTTGAAAATTAACCACAGATTGTTTCTATGTTAAGAATGATTTTCAAAAAATGATTCATCCAATTAATATCCAGATTATTATTCCATAATTTACATGGAATTAAATTATCTAAACAAATTGTCAAACTCGTTAAGAAAATAATCATAATTCCCCATCTTTCATTCTTCTTAACATTTAAGCACGATCATTTATTTCACTCAAAAATTCATATAACATATTTTCTTGTAAAGATCCATGCCTTTTATACCATATGATACACCTCTGTCTGACAACCTATAACAAAAAATTTAAAATATTGTCTTCATATTCCATTCACTATGAAATGATATCTATAAAAAAGTTTTTCTATACATATTTTGGCAACTAATATTTCAAAAAATCAAACATATTTTACTGATGACCATTTTACAAAAACACTGATGGACTTTGTCTAGATGCTTTGTTTTATTTGATTCATCAGTATATTAAAAAAATTATTCTGATTGATTGCCTTTTTTACTTTTTCCAATTCTATTCTCTATAAAAATCATTATCAATAATTTTTCATCTCAATGTTATGCATACTAACTTAATAAAGTTTTTACATATGATTCCTTAACAACATCCCTATACTGAAAAAAATTATCGGCCATTTTCCCCCTAATAAAAAACAATTTATTTTAAACTTACTAAAAATCACTTCACATCTCCACAGATTCTAAAAACATTTTTTGATAATGAATTTTTTTCAGGGAAATAGTTTACTCCACCTTTCTTATTGAGTAACTTATTTATATTTTCATCTCAAGATCAATTCTTATCTATTTACACTTACTGGTAACATGATATTTTCAATACTAATAATATTAGTTATATTAGAAAAATAGATAATTAATATATTTAGATATTAATTATTTTTTATGATATATCATTGGAAACATAAAAACAGAAAAAAATAGTTTAAAACATCATATGATATCCTAAGTTACAAATAGTTTATCTGATGGAATCATGTTTGAAAACCTTCTTCTGATAACAACTATTTTATTTCATCTTCATCTGACTACCGTTGTTAGAAAAATATTATAAAGTGATATGATTTTTTCTAAAAAATCAAAATAAAACAATTTATAGAAATAAATTTTCCAATATAAGCCAACTAATCTACTTCAAAACACCCACTAGAATCCTTAAATATTCATTCATTGAACTTGATACCAATAATCTCTTCCTTTGGATTTTATTTCAACAGAGAATCATAAATCACTCAAATTTTTTACCTCATGAAATGGATAACTTATCCAATAATTCTAATCCTTTGTGACTAAACTTGATGTTGGAAATAAGAATCATTGAACACCAAAAACCGTATTTTCATAAATTAGTGACTCATGGAAATTCTTCGTGAATGTTAGAAAATACAAGTTATTTCCCTTTTCCCTACAGGAAAAATGTTTCCTACAATCATTGCAAAAAACATTTATAGTAGTTAACACATGATAAAATAATAGATTACCCATTTTAATGGATCCCCAAAAATATGTACTTAAATGAATTTAGAAAATAGTAATTGATTGATTTATGATTTATCATTTTTATACCCTTTACCAAAACTATCTAATGATAAGATGAGAGATTGGATATAAACCACATACCTAAGCCTTTAATAGGGATAGTTTGTAAAACCATGTTCAACCTCATGATATAAAATTATTCCCTTAGAGATGTATTAGGGAATATATTATTGATATTTTATTTCATAGAAACACATTCTAGATTCAGTTCATTTTCATCACAGACTCTTTGATGAAGAGATATTTGATATAAATACATTTTAAATGATAATTGTTTTCAAGATATTAGTGATATATATATATATATATATATATATATCAATTTAATTATATGATCCTAAGAGTAGTGGAAACATCAATTCTACTAACAAATCATCCAATTGAGTATGCATCAACATATGTTGAATTATTAGTTTTTGGGATGACACATACTCATCTTAAACTATATTGAATGTGATAAAATTTTAATTCTTTCTATGCCAACATAAATAATGTGTCCCCCAAAAAATAAAACTCCACTGGATGTATATCTTCAATCATCAACACTTCCTTCTCAATTGGCATCTATATGACCAAAGAAACCGTTCATTCCTATGTATTTATATTTATACAGAAATTATTTTTGCCTTTGATATATCTAATAATTCATTTTTACACTCTATGATTTTATTCTTTTGGGAAACTTTGATGACTGGATCATAAATTAAAAACATAAAAAATTTATGGCCTTGAAGCTATTAGATACACAAAACCTCTAACCAAAATACTAAACTCATTATGATATACCTCATTTCCTTGACCATATATATATGAAATGGTTCCCACTAATGTTTTTATGGAACATATATTTTAATCTTCCAAGTGATAATTTTTAAAATGTTAAATAGTATATTTATCTTGATATAATAAAATATTTTCTACCTTTTTTTTATATTTTAAATCTATGTAATTATTTATTTTCTCAAAACCTGGATATATAAAATAGCTTCTTCATTTCCTTTGTATTCATTCCACACGATTCTTTATTATTCCTAGAAAAGATAACATAATCAAAATAAATAATTAATGTTAGAGAAACATATTTATATTCGTTAATGTATATATTACTATCAACTATTCCATACATAATTTTCAACATCCTAATAAAAGTATCCAATTTGGAATACCATCCTATTGGAGAAGTATTCAACCCATATAATGATGTTTTCAATTTAAAAAAATATGATTAATATAATATAATCATGAAGACACTAATTTGTTAAATAAAAAATGTTTTATAATGATATCCATTATGAAAATAATATAGGTTTTCTGTATATATAATTTTTTATCCTCATTGTGTAGTGATTTTAATAAGGATTCTGACACCTTATAATAAATATAGTTGGAGAAAAATAACATCAAAATAAATGCCTTCAATTTGTGGTCATCCTTTACAAAAACAACCTTCCTCTCTTCTTATCAATTCACCATATTCATTTACCATGTTTAAAAACACCCCCATTGTACCAAAACATATTTATTGTTTCTCTATGTAAATGTTCTGAAATATCATTATTCTTAATTTGATACAACTCTTAAATCATTAAATCAATACACACCTAATGATCCATGTTTCATCAACCTTCGAGGATATCTTTAGTTGATATTTTTTTATTTTCACATTTATGAACATTAATAAACTTCTAGTGCTGATTTTTTAAAATTCCAAATTCCTTTCTCTTTTTCTATAATGTTTTTATTGAGTATGTTCCAACTCTTTCTCCATTACGATAAATTTTTCTTCAAACTCAATATTTATGTTTTCCCTTCATCATGTACCTTCCTCATAACATCAATATATCTAATGAACACTTTTTTCTTCAAGAACAATTTCTTCATTATTTTCATCGAGATTAACTTTGTTCATAAATTGTTTTTCAATTTCAGTGTTATAATCCTTCAATGATATTTTTTAATTAATGTTTTAGATTAAAATTTTTCTGAGTCTCTTCTTCTTATAATAATTACTTTTATCAATAATGATCTTTTTTACCATTTAATATTACAAAAAAATTATTTTCAGTATAATTATATTTTATGTTTTCAGCATCTACTTCACTATTTTCTTATTCACTATATTAAGAAAAAAAATCTAATCCTTTTGGATTTAGAGTAATTTTTACCCTTTACCTTGAAATGGGATTTTTATTTTTATTTTTTTAAAGTATATTATTGATTTTATATTATAATTATCAATTTATTTACCCCCTTTCATTAAGGAAAATTTACAAAAATGTTACCAATTACTCCATAGGTAAATAATTTCAACGGTAAATTCCATTTTTACTTTCTTTTTACCCTTTAACAAGTTTAGAAAATATGAAAATAAATTCAATTTTTTTTTACTAAACTCAAAATTTGTGTTAGAGTCACTAATATCATTATTTTAGAAAAAATTATTATATTACCCTTTCATGGAAAACAAGAATGAATTTTCTGCATCGGAAGTTTCTTTAATCTTAATAGCCAACTCAATTCTAATTTCATATGTTATATGAGTGATATATATATATATATCATCCAATGTTAGAGTTTCTGGAACAATATCACCCAAATATAAGACTTTTTACTCAAAATTATCATGATTAATTAGTAATATCATTTAATCTACTATTGAATCTTCTAACATCTCACCCTGAAAACATATGGTGCTTAAAATTTCATTAACCTATAAAAGAAATTCCCTAATAAATTCATAATCACAAATTTTTAGTTCTTTGTACTCAAACCTCTAGATTTGTTTCTTTTTAGTAACATATCTTGTATTTAATTCATTGTTTTCCTTCAACTTATGACAAATAAAATTATCATTTACAACTCCAATAAATATAGGAATCTCATTTTAAAAAACGAATATAATATATCATTAATATCTAACCCATTATCTACTATGTTTTTTATCAATACCTATAAGTGGAGACTTTTAACCTGTGGTGGGAATCTATATATGGAAATATTAACCAAATTATAAAAAAATAGCGGAATGATATAATAAAACTATATCTTTCAAAGTATGATAGTTATTTCAAAGGAAATTTAGAATTCCCTTAATATTCATAGAATTATAAAAATCAATATAAACTTCTCTTTTTGTGAAGAATATGCAAAGATAAAATTAATATAACCTCCTTTATTATACCAATTAAAATAACCAATATTATCCATGAGAGGGGTGGGTTTAATCAATGATATTTTTTTTTCATATGAAAAAACATTTTTTTCCAGTTAAAGTGTAATAAAGTTACTAAAAACTCTCAAGAACCAACATAAGAACCCAAGTATTTATATATTTAACTACCCATTATGTGTATCTATTCCTTGGTTTTGTTTATAAATAATAAAATACCATAAAATACACTAGAAAAGAAATCATTTTTATGTGGTTATAGCATGCATGGATTATCCTTGCACTTGTATTGTACGTTTATCAAAATTAATACTGCAAATACTTTTCACATAAGAACAAGATATAACAATGACATCGTAAAAACATTAGAAACCTTCACCATCATGATTAGAATAAATTTACTATGATTCTTGTAATTCTTCACTTTATCAGTTCATTAAAAATTCATCTTCACTTTTTGACCCATATTTAGGTAAGAATGTACCTTATCCATTCACTATTCATAAGAGTTCTTTATTTGATTTTTCTGTCTGATAAGTCCATCTGAAATGATCATTCATAATGTTTATGGGTTGCCTTCTTATAATCGAAACAACATTATAAAATTACAATTTTTTTATGATTCCACCTAATTTGAATATTATTATAAGGACTAAAAATTCTATCAGTTCACTGGTTATAAAAAATCATATCAATATCAAATTCTTCATCAACCGCAACTAAGTGATTAATTGGTTATAAACATGATGTTAAATCTTTTTCTTACAAATTATTTTCGAGTATCATTTTCAGAAACATATTTTTATCACATATAATTTTTCAAAAATGAGGAGTGGACTTTTTTAATATTCTTACTTCCATCCCTTTATATAGAATAATATGATGTAAAACTGGAGGAAGACAATATTTATTTCTAACTAAATAATAAACACAAATTTTAAACCCATACTCAAATAATAAAATAAAAAATTCTCTGCTATAGTAGAATATTAAATAATACAATTATTCATAAAATATTCATAAAACATGATTAGTATCATGATTTTACTTTGTGATATTTGTATCATTAAATTACTAGGATAGAATCACCAAACATGATATCATTATAATAGTGTCTTAATGACATTTGTACCACCAAAATAATTAACCACTGAATGAATTTCCATTACGAACCATCTGTGATAAATGTTTCATCTAGTGAATCTTTATCAAATTATTCACTAACAATATTGGTTGGTACTTATCTAAACCAATTATCAAATTCCTCAACAAAATATCAAACTACCTCCACCTCCAAATATCCTATCCATTGAACAAATTTTTTTATTTGACACAAAAATTTATATCAGATGTTCCTTCAATAGAACTTCAGGAATTTTATTACTTCTAATCTTCCTCCATATGAATACTTGTATCATAAAATTTCAAAAATTTCCTTCACATGTCATTCACTATCCGATGAAAATTTTTAGAAAAATTTCTTCTGATCGTATTCTAGGAAATACAACCCCACAACTTCATACATGTATGAATGATAAAAATTTTAATTTTTTATGGAATTCATTTGAAAATATAGTGTAATTGGATTAACCAGTTCCAACACATAATTTGGACCTCTGGATTCTAATTTATAATTGATCTGATTATAATCTCCAAAAACATCACTATATATTCTTTTTATTCTAAATGTTATTCTTGTTAATTTGATATATTTTTTCCATCTAATTATTCTGTATTGTCTCTTTCATGAAAAAATATTTTTCTCCCACTTTCTACTTAAGAAAAAACCCTTTATTTTAAAAATAATTTAAATCAAATCAAACCTCCAAAACTTATAAGTATATTGACTGTAAATATAGTTCTTCATACAGATATTTTACAACCTAGTTAAACTTAATGAATATGTTTTTATTTTCATATTAGGATAAATTATTCTCTATTTACTCAACATGGTAACATGATATTTTTCAAACACATGAATATATTAACTAATGATATTAAAATCATCACTAGAATCTATAATCGGTCATTCTGTTCAATGGTATATTGAAAATGATAAACAAATAAACTTTAAGTAAAAAAACCTGGTAAATAATCCTCAATTATAAACAGTTCATTAGATAGAATCATTTTATGAAATTTTCATCCAATACTCTCCACCCATTTCAATATTTGTTCGATTGTCTTTTTATAGAAAAAATTTATACGGTGATGTGATTTTTATTAAGACAAAAAAATACATCTATTTCTAGGAAATATTATTATTTAAAATAAATACAACTAAAATTCTTCAAAACACCTCCCATTATCCAAAAAACTCATTCTAACAACACGATATCAACACATTCTAAGAGTCTATATTGTTAACGGTCATTTAATTGAAATATATATATATTTATATATATATATATATATATATATATATATTCATAGAACATTGTATTCAATAATTTTTACCTATTTTATATTAGATATTTAATATAACATGTTCTATTTTTAGTGGTATGTTTGTATAGTCTCATTTTTTCTTTTTGGGATTTATTACCCCTTGAATATTCACATTAGAGTGTATGAATACATTTTTTATCATGGTATTGGTAAGGGGAAGAATTCATACCATATTAGTGGAGTTGTGCATGGTTTTACCTTGTTTCATTAGTGTATCTTCATTTCATTTGGTTTATTTCTAATATAGACATATTGGTGTCTAATTCCATACTATTAAACTGATTGGGATTTTGGTTTCACTTCATGCATCATGTTAATTTTTATATAAAATTGGTTGTTGATAACATGTTTTTTATAAAAAGAAACAAATTCTAACCAATTATTTACTAAAGACCATGTCATTTATTTGTAGACTTCTATGTCCATGGAATTTCACCTATGGATCTTTTAATTATGAATACAATGGGTATATTTTGCGATGTTATAAGAGAAACATTGAATTGAAAATTATGATGGGTATTGAAAAAATATAATGAGGAGATTAAAATATAAAAATAGATTTATGCGGTTATATTGAATTATTTTTCAATAAGTTTGTGGGATGAAATTCAATGCATGTTGGAGTTGACATAATTAAATAATATATGGAAAAAAGATAGATTTAATAGTAACTTGGATAGATAAATTTAATATTGTAGTCTTATATATTTGATAATTATTGTTATACTAATATTACATGGAAATTAAAGACTATCGATGAAGAATGATTCTAGCATTGTCTACAAGTTGTCACATGTGATGTTAAGGAATCATATAGTTATAAATAACTTGAGAGATTTGTTTTAATTAGATAAATCTAGATATAATGTTCTATAATTCCATGAGATGATTTGAAGTTACTCTAAAATTGTTTGAAAGAATTATTATTTATGGGTCTGGAGTTATAAAATAGAAATGTTATATATCATATGTTTAAGATCTTTTGATAGCCTCTATTATATTTTTGATATTTTTTGTGATATATTAATATTTATGATATTATTATCATGTAATAATATTATAAATCATCTAAATAAGTGGTCTTTTCATAAGACTTTTAATGGAAACATAAGATACACCACCTATGTATAAGATACCTATCATCTTTTCTCATAAGTTATTTGAGCCAACTAATAGATTTTTAGTCGTGTAATATATTTGATCCATTTATGAAATTTTATACTTATAACACTAGAACATATAATATACTGATACCAAATATGATATTTGTATTGGGTCAATGATATTGTAATATTCTAAAATATGACATTTCCAGAAAAAATAATTCTAAAGAATGAAATCAAATTATATGATTCATTTCAATTATCTTTATTGATTCAATGATGCCAACGAGCCCCTACCCGAGTGGTAAGGGCTCCTTCATGGAATCCAAGAGACCCAGGTTCAAAACTGGGTGGAGGCGAATTTCCGGGTACTGTAGCAGAACTGTAGCGGCACTGTAGCAGGCACTGTTTGGTACCATAGCAGCCAGAACTATTCACCCGATTTGGGATTTCGGGCCACTGGATTGGGCCTTAGGTTCTCAAGGGCCTTCAGGCCATCAATGGAATTTGGGCCACAAGGCCTTGGGGCCATTGCAGACCATGATGTATCCCAGTTCATACAAAACATGCCTTAGAAGAAGATCAGAGCACTAGTTGCAGTCACCAGAAGTAGAGCTAACCAGATTGATAGAATGAGAGGATATGATAACTACCATCGAGACCAGGAACCATGCAGCTTTGTATGGGGAAATTCTAGCTGATTAGAAAATGAAAGTGGGGAGCTAAAAGAGATCAATGATGTAGAAGCTGGGGAGGTGCAGTTCTAGTGGGCTGGGCCAACATGTCATGTTATGGTCATGGTATGCCTCTGGGCCTTCAGGTAATGTATTATGGGTCATGTCGGTCCTTGTGCCTTGGGCCAACAAGTCATGTACGGGTTCCCCTTTAAACCTTAAAAGGGGGATTATCTATAATAAAATAAAAAATAATTCCTTCGATCCATTCAAAGTATTGATTCAATGATCATGAATATTCAAGTAGATTAATATTATTACTAAAAAATAATTGAGAAGGATTCCACAAACCTAGGGAACTATTCTCCATCATAAATGCATTCTTCCTTGTATAAGTAAAAGTGTTTAAAAAAAGAATTAATTCTTATGGATATTTATTGGAATAAATAAATCTTGATTCTAATGATATATTTAAATGAGTTTAAATTATAAAATATAATCATGAATTTTACCAACATATTTAAAGAAATTGAATATTACACCACTAAGGATAATAGAGGATATCAATATTTTTATTATTGAAAATTTATCAACATAACATTATATGAATTTAAAATTATAGGATAAGGAAGAATAAAGACATTTGTAATCCCTTCAACAATTTTGATAAACAAAAATACCCATCAATGAAAAATAATTGAAATGAACTAACTGACCAAAATTAGAGGAATTTTAGATAAAAGGATACATAAAGTACCTGAGTGCTTGAGGAGTTGATAATGAATCATATCACTTAGTATCAGAAGAGAGTAATCTATACTTACAAATCTGATTATGATTTTTAATTACAAAGTTTCTAAAATAAGTGAGACCTCAAAAAAATGGAACCATGCTTTTTTAAGTGGAAGATATATTTCATGTGGTATAGGAGAAAATCAGAGGAAATAGAGATATATCTTGTTTTTTTGAACATTTATGTGGGTTAGTGGGAAATTTTAGTTTCTAGTGGGAATCAATAATAGGGTAATAAGGTTACTAAATTAAAAAATGGATTGAGTAGATTAGTTGTGTAAGTGTAACGAACCCGAATTTTATCAATGAAATTTCCTTTCAAATAGTTATGTCATCACATATGGAACCCACTAAATAAATTAATCTATAAAATTAGGAATGATATATATGTCATCAAATGGAAAATAATAAATCCACACATAAAAGTGCTGTAACAAATTGAAAATTAGATAACACGAATGAGAAAATTTGAATATGATCTGTCTAAAAGAATAATTGCAATAAAAAAAAGATATAAAAATAAAACATAATGTTAAAAATAAAAGATTAATTTAAAATATAAAATTATATATAATATTTGGATTAAATATAAGTGATTGATGAATGGTATAGACGGTATTTATAAGAAGTAGTAAACCATTATAACCATTAGAAATTTGACCGTTTGAATAGTAACTTATTCATTAGAATAGTTATATGACTCTTAGTAAAAGTAATCTAACTGTTAGAGTAGTAACATAACCTATATAAGTATAAATAAAATTTATGTATCTTATAAATTAATATATGATATATATATATCATGAAATAAATAAATAAATGGTCTAAAAAAGTAAAATTAATTATTGTTATTTTTGTGGAATGTAAATATTTATTTAAAATTTCATAAGTAATATAATTATTTGAAAGAATCATTATTTTCATAAAATATATTAATAAATTAATATTTTGGTTGTATTAAAATTATAACAAAAATTTATGAGATCTTAATTAAATAAAATGATTCTAGTTTGTGATGGGTTTAAAAACCACCAGAAGAAGCTAATCATTTTTCGTTTAAATTTTTTCTAATGAACCATTATCATATATGAAAAATGATATATGACACCATTTAAAATTATGGAATTATATTAATACCATCTCATCCCACATCTACTGTTTTTATTCTATTTTAGAAGAACTCCCTTAATTATCCCTAACAAAAACAACTGTAAAACCATGGAACGAACGCTCCTGGAACAGTGAAATTATAAATTATGACTCCTAAAAATTGGCATAAATGAATTTATAAGATTATAATAAATAAAAAATATTTTTAATTGGATCTTAATTAAATCATTAATTAATATAATATTAATTTCATTGAAATCAAGTTCATGTTCAGAACAATTTTAGACACAAGGTAATGGATCTCTCTGAACCTCTAAATTACCTTTGGGTTACGGTTTCTATTTCAATGAACCAATTTAGTTCATCATTATTGGAATTTAATTCTTCTAAATTCAAAGTATATATTCCAAAATTATGAATCAATAACATTTCATCCTTTATTTATTGGGAAATACATTTTTCAAAACGTTCTCTTCTAAATTCCTCATAGTATGCAAACCCGATCTAAGGGAGAATCATAATTTTTAAATCTATTTGATGTACAATACATAATATATTTTAATCCATAATTATTTTTATAACCTCGGAAATTAATCATGAGAAACTATCTTAGTTAATTTATGATTTTATACACATAATATGTCTTTCCCCTCTTTAATGGCTCTTTAATATTTTTCTATATACAACATTAAATTGGATCATTTCCAATGACTCTTAAACACACTTATTGCATATTAAAACTTTATATGGATATAGTTCATCCGGATATATGACTATATTCCATTATGAATTTCCATTTATTTTTTGGATCCATTATTTCATGGACATCATTACGATACGCCCATTAGTTATTCTTTATGACATGATTACAATACCCAATTCATTCCATATGTAACCCATATGTGTATTCCTTATGTATGATTATTAATGTGTCACACATATGTGTGAACATATATTTATGGGTGTGCCCATATAGTTATCAATTAAAATGTGTAATTATTAGTCTCTTGAGATGTCAGTAATTTGATTAGGGAGTAAACATAATCCATTATAAAACTTTGTCCATCATGTGATATAGTCTTGGTTGTTATCCTTAAAACATGTTTATGTCATGTTTTATGTTGGTTTTACATACCTATGTTGCCATTATAACATGATTCCATGTTTTATATGATATGATTTTATATGATCCATTCCTTTTTATTTCATCATAACCCATGTTCTATGCTTTATTCCTTGGTTTATTCCCTTACTATGTTTTTTAGCTTGTCATGTTTTTCAAGTATTCTACACGTTATCCTATGCTTGTATAAGAGATAAAATGATGATAAGAGATCATTATGGATATTAAATTAAATATGATTCCATTTTTGTTTTTTTATTTCTATTTATTTACATAGTATTAAAAATACAATATACTTTAGGATCGTTGGTTTGTATTTGATGGTTAATTGTTCTTAAAATCAAGCAATAACTTATGTAAAAGACTAGGCCTATATAGTTTGTTTCATTGAATGATATAGTTATTTGTAATGATTAGTAATAGAAAAATTTTGTATGAACACTATGGATAATTCTATCACTATGGATAATATATATTTAAAAAAGAGAGTCACATGTTAAAATATGCATTTAATTTACAAGTTTATCCTCATGTGTTCAATGTTTCCTTTTTATATGCTTATTAGATAGGTATCCAAGATCCCTAAATTGTATTTTTATTTTTAATTTTTAATATAACAAAAACATAGAAACTTTTACAAAAATTAATGTTATAGTAAATATGACTATGTCTCTAATTGAATCCCAAATCTAATGGGAACTAGAGATGAAATTTTTTTAATAGAACAAGCACAATTGCATCAAGTTATGAATAAAAAATAGAATCATGTAGACTTCCCTCCTTCTATTAAAAAATATATTTTTTCAGTTTAAAACATTATCCAGAAAAAACCTCCATTTTAATGTATATTCTAATCCCCTCATCATGGAACAGTGGATTAACTCCATCTAGAATATATTATTTATCCTCTAGTCCACAGAATAAGAGAAATCCATGTTGGTTGTATATCATTTTGATAGGAAAGTTGATTAGTTGTGGACACAAATAATGAAAAAAAGTATAAAGTGTTAATTTATTCCTTCGAATGGGAATAATTTAAGAAAATATTTTTAAATAAATATGTTTCATGAACACGCTATATTAATATGGTTAGTGAGTTCCTCAAACTGAATCAAAAAGAATATGAGTTTATCAGGGTGTATGAAGAAAACATTACAAGGCATTCATGATACGCCTTTAGGGAAATTTTTTCCAAAGAGATTTAATAAATACCACTAATGTGTAATAATAATGGATTTTTTAGATCAAAACTCATCTTATAGTGATGTGTTTAAAATTCAAGGAACATGGGCATTATGAGAGCCAGTTTCTTAATCAAATGGTTGTTGGAGATAGTCAAAAATAATAAAATCCATCGAAGCAAGGAAGGGAATATTCTATCAGAACTATCTAGGTTGAACTCAATAATTATTTAGTGACATGTATACTATTTATTCATTCAAAATAGAGAACAAACTATATGATTGTGTTTCTACACATTTTTCATATCATACAATTTTAGTAGAGATGTTAGAAAAAATACCTCAAAATATTTAAGATGAGTTACCTATGAGATAAGAAAATGGGGAAATTATTGTATCAAAAGTATATAACTCCTACCTAGTTAATTTATGAAAATTTAACCTTCCTGAAAATTAAATATTAATTCTTTTGGTAATGTCTGATGTTAAACTAGGAATGGATTTTCTATCTTTTTAAAAATCCAACCTCAACTGTTAGGAAAGGGAGATCAATCTTCACATCCTGAGGGATCCTATAATTCTGTACAAGTGTAATGGGGATGATGAATATCCTTCAGAATAATTATCTCATTTATGGATATTATTTCAATAAGAGAAAATAAATATATATCTATTTATTATGAGAAAGGATATGATCATACTTGAAGACATACCAATTGTATGGGACGACACTAATGTGTTCTCTAAACAATTTTATTCTAATCCTCTTGACCATGAGGTTGGGTTCTCAAGTGAACTTATTCCTTGATCTATACCAATATCAATGAATTATTTTAGAATTTCAACCATTGAGTTTGATTTTCTAAATATGTAGTTATAAGATATTCTTAGATAGAGTTTTATACAACCACGTGCTTAACCCAGGGGTGTGTTGGTTCACATTGTCAAGAATATGGATGGATCAATGAATATATACATTGATTACCATGAACATAACAAAATCATGATAAATAAAAATTATTCATTCCCACAAGTAGGTTAATTGTTTAATCAACTATATTGTGCCATGTATTTTTCAAAGGTGGACCTTCGGCTGGGATATTTGAAAATTAAGCTAAAAAATAAAAATATTCACAAGGCTGCATTTCTAATAAGGTATAGAAAATATGAATTCATAGTAATTCCCTTTGGACTCAATAATTATCTTGAAATGTCAATGGGAATAATTAATATAAACATTAGATATTTTCTCAAAAAAAATTTGGTAGTCTTTATTGATGGAATTCTGATATACTCTATGTGAAAGGATGAACACAAGTAGTATTTTAGTACAGTTCTAATGACACTAAAAATGGGGAAAATTTATTCAATGAACATTAAATGAGATTTTTAGATGGAGTAAGTATCATTCATTGGGAATTTTTTCTCTAGTAATGGAATTTATATGGACCCTTCAAAGGCAATGTAAATATAAGATTGTCCAAGACCGACATATGTAATGGAGATCCATAGTTTCCTTGGTTTATCTAGGTATTACCGGTGATATGAGAATAACTTCGCATGATTTTCAAACCAACTATCTATACTGAATGGGAAAGGAGTAATGTTTTTCTGGACACACCTGATATATTGTTGGATTCTATAATCTTCACTTTGAAAATTTGGAAACAATTTCTCTATAGAGAGAAGTGTAAGGTGTATACTTGTCATAATAGAAATTTATTCACACATGTGGAGGTTAATATCTTCCACTAAAGATGATTAGATTTCATCAAAGATTATTACTACTCAACCCACTATCTCATGGTAAAACAAATAAAGTTTAAGATTCTATAAGAAGAAAGGATCCAGAAACATTATCATTGATCCGAATTAGGATGGGTCCAAACAACATAGAGTTGGAAAGGATGGACATGGGAATCATAAAGGGAGGTACATACTCAATCCATTCACAAATAATTTAACAACAATACATTAAAGATAAAATAAATTATTCTCAAATAAATGATGTTGAAATTAAGAATAAGGTAGAAGCTATCATAAAATAAAATTCAACAGAGATAAAAGTCTATGAGAAAGGATTCATATAATTTGGGTCACAACTATGTGTACCTTCCAATACAGAGATAAAGAATTATCTTATGAATGATGAAAATATATAACCCTTCTATATTTACCCCAGGATCACAAAGATATATCAATATCTTAGATATAACTACTAGTGAAACAATATAAATAATGAGATTGAAAAATATACATCAAAGTGCCATTTATGTAGAAATTTAAGGTCAAAAGAAAAAATTATATAGGTATTATAAAACTTTTGACCACATCAAAATGGAAGTGAAAAAACATCACCATGGAATATTAAATTAGACATCTGAAGGCATCCAAAAGAAATAATTCTGTATGGGTTATTTGGGGTAATCTTATGAAGGCATATCACTTTATCACACATTCAGCAGACTTTTCAATTAACCAACATTCATAGATATATATTAGACAATTTGTGAGGTGGCATGGAGTAAAATTATTGACTAAATCCATTCAAGATTGGATATTTACCTTCATGTTCTTGAAAAGTCCCCAACATTGTCTAAATAATAAGATGAACATTTATACTTCTTATCATCCCCAATCTCAGGGACAATAGAAACATTCTATTTAGAAACATTAAGACATATTGGGAGCCCATTCTATGGAATTCAAAGGAGAATGGTGTAATCATATTCCACTAATATAATTCTCTTACTAGAATAATTATACTCAATAATCCAAGTCGATAATAATAATTCCTTTATGGTAAAATATGTAGAACACTAATATCCTTAGATGAACATATTTAAAGTAACTTGTTGGTACCTAAAATGGTAGAAGAAATTGCAATGGAGGTGAAACCATTCTGTATAACATCATCGAATCCTAATGTGGGATGAAAATATATTCACATAATTGTCAATGTGAATTTGAGTTTGAGTTTTGTGACAATATATTCTCTATATTACCCCTTGTAAGAGAGTCATGATATTTTGGAATTAAGGATACCTATGTCCCTGGTACATCGACACCTTTTAGATTATTGACTGTATCTGAGTTGTTACATATCAACTAAAACATCCAACACCATTTATAATGTGTGTGATTTATTCAATGTATCCCTCTTGAGGATGTACATACAATACCTATCACATGTACTAAATTCAATGGTGATATTTCATGAAAATTATCTCTCTTGTGAGGAGAAACTAGTGAAGGTATTGGAATATAGATATAAATTTCTATGCAACAAGACTACTCACCTAGTAAAGGTACTATGACAGAGGTATAAGTATGAAGAGGAAGAATAAGAACTAGAGTAAGTGATGAGGAGATGTACCCTAACATATTTTTACATTATTAGGTAAATTGAAATTACGAGAAAGAAATTTTATAAGGGGGAGAATATAACGACCCCGAATTTTATCAATGAAAATTACCATCATATAATTAAATAATCAAAAAGATAAACTAATAAAAAATTCAATAATTAATGAATAATGATACATTAGTTATAAAATAAAATAGTAAGGATGTAAAATATTTCTATGAGACAATAAATAGTAAAAAAGATTACAAGAATGGGAAAATATGGATATGATCGATCTACATGAATGGTTTCACTCACAAAAAATGAGATATAAGTAAAACATATTGTTAATAACAAACGATTAATTTAAATTAGGGTAGTATATTTAATCATGGTATAAAAAAGTGATTAATTAATGGAATAATTGATATTTATTCAATGATATAAACCCTTATAATAGTTATAAATCCGATCATTAGAATTGTAGCATCATCATTGGAATAGAAATGATACTGTTAATAATAGTAATCTAAAAGTCTAGTTAGTATCCCTTCCTATGAATTTATAAATAATGTTTAGTTATTCTATAAATGAATTTATGATATATTTATAACATGAAATAATTAAATAATTATTTCAAAATTGATAAACTATATGTTTGTATTTTTGTGAAATGCAAATGGGTATTTATAATATTATAACTAATATAACTGTTTAAAAGATAACTTTTTTTCATAAAACATATTAATAAATTACTTTTTTCTATCATAAATATAACATAATCTTATTAATCCATAATTGCTTTTTCTAGGTGTCTTTAATCAGTTATAATATTAAAATCAATATTTTTTTAAATAAACGAGGATTTTAAATAAAAACATAAATTATCATAATTGGAAAATTATTTTCATAAAATGGATTGATAATATAAAATCTACAAGTCAAAAAATATTTATATTTATTTTTTGGGATTTTTCTAAAATAGATGAATTTTTAGTGAATAGTGAAATATAATAATTTTAATTATTTAAGAAATACCTAAATTATTGAGTCCTGAATGATATATGGAAGAGGTAAGCACCCATTGGTTCAATTTTTTTTTAATATTTACTATATTTGTCCATTAGAGACATAAAAATTTGTATTATATATCAAAAATAATATAAAAATGAAAAACGGACAAAAAACACCACTCTCCTCCCACTGTAAATACCACCCTCACCACCCCTTCTACTCACACATCAAAAGACATTAATCTTGTATAAATTATGAGTAATTACCTTACCAATACTCTTCCTCATGTACAATAATTTTATGACTTTAAATAAGTCCAAACTGAAGTGTCTTAAGAAGGTTCTCAAGGAGACAACATTCTTGAACTAAAATCCTTCATCCTTCTCTTTTGAATTATTTTTTTCGTATAAATTATCCTAAAAAACACTATCCAAAAAATCATGATAACTATAGTATAACATATATATTATAATTTTATTTCCTAATGAAATATCTATCATCAAATCACAATACCTTTCCTTCTAAAAATTAAAAAATCATTTATGATGTGTTGATTCACCGCCTTCATGGACGACATATTTTTTTTCACTACCACATTCATGGATTTTCATAAAACCCTTATTATGGTCATATAATATTATAATATGTAAATTAAAACATGTTTCATCATATAGAACCAATATATAAAAATAATATTAAATAAAATCATACTAGTTTGTGTTGGTCGAAAAAACATTCTTAATAAACTATTCACATTTTGTTAACAGTTTATATAACAATTTATTCTTATATCTGAAAAAATGATATATGATACCATATAAAAATATGTAATTATATTAATAAAATTTCATCCCACTTATGTATTTTTGTTTCCATTTTACAAGAACTCTCATAATTAAACCTAAGGGAACTGACCATAAAACCACAAAATGAGCACTCCCAGAACAATGAAATCAAACGCTATAAGTCATAAAAATAAATAAAAATGAACTTTATAAAATTATAATAAATTACATATATTTTTAAGTGAAACTAAATTGAATTATTATTGTATCTAACTAGATTATCTAGGACATTAAGTGTGTCTTCTAGTCTCTTTCAGACATTAGGTAAGGGATCTCTCTAAACCTCTTACTTACTTCTAGGTTTTAGTTTCCCTTTATTGATACTAATTAATATATCAATTATTATAATTTATTTCTTATAAATTATATTTATATTTTACTAAATTATTTATATATAACATTCAATCCTTATATTATGGATAAATACATGTTTTAAAAAGTTCACTTATCAATTCATACTGATAAGAAAACCCAATTAAAGGGAACTTCCCAATTTCATTCCCCTTTTCAAATAAAATACACAATCTATTATAATTAACCATTATTTTTCTAAAATCACAAATTTTATCATGAAAAAAAATATTATCTCATTTCTAATTTTAAATCAAAATCGTATTCCCTGTACCTCTAGAATGAAACATTAAAATTTTCCCTTATACCACACTAAAATGGATCATTTATAAAGACTCTTAAACACACTTTTTTTCATGTTATCACATTAGTTAGATATCCTTTATCACTATTTAAACTTTTTTAATTTTATTTTCTAATAATTAAATATATCCATTCCTTCAGGTACACTATTATGATACACCCATTGGTTATACATTTTGACATGATTACGAGACCCATTTAATTAGATGTACAACACTTATGTTTACTCCTTATGATTGATTCATAATATAGAACACATATTAATGAACATGTTATGATGGGTCTAACCAAGTAGATCTCCAATGAGTTTTTATATTTTTTGTCTAATGAGACATCATTTAGGGGATTATGGAGTAATCCTAATCTGCTATGGAAAATTTTTCACCATGTGATGTAGTCTGGTAGTTAACCTTGACTCATGTTTATGTCATATTATATATTTCTTCCAAATTCCTATGTTTCTATCATCACATTATCCCATGTTATATATGATATGATTCTATATGTTACATTCCTTTTTTATGTCATCATAACCCATATTCTATGCTTTATTCTTTCTTTTATTCCATTTCTGGGATTTTAACTCATCCCTTTGTTCATGTATTACCCATGTTATCTAATACAGGTGTATGATCCCAGAAAATTTTAGGAGATAGTTATAGAGATTAAATGAAATACTATTTTATTTTAGTTTTATGATTTATAATTATTTACCTAGTCGTCCAAAGAAAAAATAAATTATGATAATTTGTTTATATTTGATGGATATTTATGCTCAAAATCATATAATAAAATGTGTAAAAGTCTTGGGTATCTATAGTAGAAAATTATATTCATACTGTAGAAAATTTATTAAGGATTTTAATAAATAACAATAATGATTTGATTCTCATATCCACACTGAACCTCAAAAAAATATCTTGTCTTTCGATTTTTATATAATTGAAATATTCTGTATGAGGTTATGATACACATAATAAGAGGCTTATATATAAATTTATAATTTATATTTAATTAAATGGAATATATTCTTAATTGGGGTAAGTGTTTCCAACCCCCTCTTAGCTGTATAACCAAATTTGGGTACTAAAATTAAGTGATGTTATGAAATCTTCTTTTTAAAAAATGTAATGTTTCTATACCATGATTGAAATAAAATTGGATTTTTTATTTTAATTAGATTATATCATTTCTAAATATTTATAATTCAATTTTTATTAAATTTAAATTATGATAGAATATAGATTTTAAACAAATAACATGGTGAAATTGTTTTCAAGATAACAAAAAAACATTATAAATATTTGGGGAAATTCTTATTTGTTGAAAAATGTATTTAGACACTTATTATGACATTTGACACACATGAAAATATTTTTTCATCTTAACTTACACATATAGTGTGTAAACTTACTTTTGGTATTTTATATAGAACATATTCACTATTAGTAAATATTATTGGTGGAAAAAAAATCATATAAATCATATAATTTTTGGGGTTCAATATATAAATTTTGAAATGGTTATGTATTATTATTAAGTATTAAAATATAAATTATTTTAAATCATGTATGGTTGGAATTTGTTTTAAGTATATATTTATATTGAGAATTATTTTATTCTTTAGAATATATATGTGAAATTATATTTTATTTTTCATTTTTTTCTAATATACTAATTCCTTATTATAGAGTTTTTTGAGATCCATAGCATGTGAATGATTTTTATAATTGATTTATAACCATACCTTAGTATATTTAGTGAACTCTGTGAAGTAATTTAGAACATTAGGAGATTGAAGGATTCACCTAAAATATTGTGGAATCCATAGAGAATGTCTCATGTGGGGAATCTAATTCATAGATTTAAAAGAATTTATGTATATTAAATACGATAAGAGTATATATTATATGTAGATGAAACAATATATGGTAAAAAATAATTCAAATATGAAAAATGAAATTAATTGTGATTATAATGAAAAAACTAGATTATTTTTCATCAAATTTATAATTATGTTGATGATTGATTTATTAATTTTTCATAAATATTTATCAATATTTTGTTTCAAAGTACACTGGGGAAATAAAATTAGGTAACAGAACCATAGTTATAGATTTATAATTGAAATAATCCACAAAATATAGGGTGGGTGTTTTTCATCAAATATTTATATAGTTACGGAAATATTAAAGACCACATACATCATTAATAGTGGTTATAATACATATATGAATAACATTCATTTAATTATTAAAGGTATGGAAACTATTGAAATTGATTTAAAAAATAATAATTCAAAAGGAATATTTTTATTTGTGGGTCAAAGAACATTTTAATGACTCTGATGAAAAATGTAATGATAAGACTAAAAATTTTAATCGAAAAATGAAATTTCAAACAACATAATCATAAATTATTTAAACTTTTCTTTAAATTTGAATGAATTTTGGTAAATTCACTTAAAATTGGTAACATTTATAACTCTTGAAATTATAATATAACATATGAAAGAAAACAATAATATAAAATAAATTATAGTAGTGGATAATGGATTATAAGAATGTTTATTGAAGTTGATTTTTTACACATTTCCCTAAAATTAAAAATGAAAAATATATAAATTTTTAAAAAAAAGATAAGGTATTAATGGTGAGTGTAATAAACAAGTGGGTAAACCTTTATTCAAAAAACCTATATGAATTATTCCAGACATATTTTTTTGGTGTAATAAGGAATAAATAAATAAAATTATATATTTTATCTATAAATAACTAATAATTTAAAATATGAGAAAAATTATATTAATGAAACAAAAGATAGATTCCATTTAGATGTTTATGATCATATATAAATTTATATTGAAAAAGAGGTATGAATATCCATTATGATAATAAATAGATATTTCATAAAATAATTAATTAAAACATCCTTAAGAATTATCAAATAAATCATGGAAACAAGTGCGAGTAAAATTTTTCTATACACCTTAATATAATAAAATATCAAAATATAAAAATTCAAGTATTGTTGTAATTGGATGAACGATGATACATGAGAAAAATGTATTCATATAATTTTATAAAAAAATTGTCAATAGAAAATTATATTTATATTATGTGTTCATTATGTATTATCTTTAACATTTTATTTTTTTAAGAGATAATATAAGAAAAGAAATCATTACCTTATTATATATTATATGAAGGCATTTTCTTGTCTTATTATTAATGTAAAACAAACTGTAAATGAAATATATAATTAATACACACTGTGGTTAACAATTATGATGTAAATTTTTTAAAAATTAATCACATAGTGAGTAAGAATGATATCAATGATAAATAAATTTAATAAAAAAATATATATTTTAAAAAAAATTAATGTTTTTTAGCATGATAGTGTTTCCACAAATAGTTTTTAATTTTATTTGTTTTATTGATTTGTTAAATTTTAATCCCTTGCTTAAATTTTTATTATCAGTTTATTTTATTTGAATTCAATTATTTAAAATTAAATTCTCCACCAATTTTTTATTGAAATATGTCATTTGTTTTATAAAATTGTTTTGCAAAACTTTTCTATTATGTTTAATAAGTTTTTAATATTATATTTTGAAATACATAGTTTTTGTTATGTTAATTTGTTATATATATATATATATACTCATTTCCCAATATATATATATATACATATATATAAATTTATACATATATGTCCATATAAATTTTCAAATGAGTGTATATTTAAAACATTATATATATATACTTTGTGGTTTATTGTATATCATCTACATTGAGATCCTTCCCCCAGAGTAATATTGCACCACTTGATCACAACTCAACCATGTTTTAGAACCATTGATTATCATATATTCATGATGATACAAATCACAATATCTCCCTCAACATTTAGAATTTTAATCATATACATTGAGTGGAAGGATTATAGTAAGGGTTTTTTTAATTTCTGGGAGCTAGGATATTATTTTTTAACAAATGTGGCGCTAGGGAAATCGGATTGTAAGTGCCACTTCATGTAGTGCTTTTCCCTCCTTACACCCCAAACCCCTCCCCCATAATATACATAGATTAATAATAATATATAATAATATATATTTATAATTACATATAAAAATTAATAATTACAATTTTAAAAATATATTTATATATATATATTTACAAATATGAAATTATTTAAAGTTATATTTATAAATATATTTATAATTATATAACGATAAATATATATTTTTATAGTTATATGTAAGCCTTATTTAATTATATAATAAAATAATTAAATTAACCTTATATATAATTATTTATATAAATTTATAAATTTATATATTTTTTTAAAAATAAAAAACCCTTATTAAATTTAAAATAAATGTATATATATATTTGTAATTATATATTAAAATATTTAAATATTATTAAATTTACTTATATATAAAAATAAAATTTTAAATTTTTATTTAATATGTGAGGTTTATTTATATAAATAATTACCAATAAATAAATCATAGTTATATATATATATACCTTAATTATTAACGAAATTGAAAATATTTATTCGTAAATTTAATTATATGAAAATATAATATATAATTATAAATAAAAACATAGACACAGAAACACACAAATATATATATATATAATGTATATATTATGCACTTGGGGGTATAATTACATTAAAAATACACAGACCACAAACACATGTCAGAAGGGTAGACCATAGCCTCCCAAGGGATAACCCACCCATCAAGCCATATTAATTCAGTAAAAGGACATGAAGGCCTAGTGGACATAAATACCAGTACGTAGAGGAAGGCCCATTATCCATCCTGAAGGCCCAGTGTAGTGTTATGCATGCATAATTCATGGGTAACCATCTACTTGCATCATTCCTGTATCACTACCTGCCAGTGGAAATTCCCTCTCACCCAGATTTGAACATAGGTCTAGTGTAGAATCACGTGGCACCTCTACTACAAAGGCACACACCAACAACATAAATATATAGTTTAAATAAGATAACTATATATATTTTAAATATATATATATATATATCAATAGTGATATAATTACTAATTTTATTAATGTAAGTACTAATTAAGATTCATTAATTATTAATTACTATTAATTACATAACTAATTAATTACTAATTAAAATTATGTTGAGTTTATTTTATATTTTATTTAATTTATTTAGTTTTTAGTGTATATTTAATGTATTATAATTTCAATTTAATAGTTATGGAATATTATTTATTAGTTAATTAATTATCTAATTAATTATAACTATTGAATATTTAATTTAGTTAAAAAATTAGTTTTTTGAGTGTCATTATTGATATTTCTTTGCATCATAGAATCTCTCATGGATTCTCTTAGGGTTTTTGTAGGGTTAGGGGTTATCCTACATCATCTACTTTTCTCCTTCATCAACAACTATTTGAGTCACATAGGTGTGGCGCCGCCATATCTGATAATGAGGCTGATCGGGATGCTTCTAATCTATGTTTTGGGCTCTTCATTAATGTGAATGGTTTATCCATATCTATCTATATGGACTCTTAAGTTGGATCAATTCATCATAAAGGGAGTATTGCAGATGTGAAATATGTTTTTGCCATAGTTTTAGAGCGATTGAGACTAGGTAATCATTTGATTATTGTAAGAGTTATTTTTTCTATATGATCCAAAAATCATGGAGAGTGGGTGATTTAATTGTCTGTCTATCCATGGTATGTGGCCTTTTCAATTGGAGATGCATATAATAGGGATGTCTCTTTTTTCATATAATATTTCCTCTAAATTATATGAAGTGGCATGCATTTGTTCTTTACTAAATTTCTATCAATCTCAATGTCCTTCACATTCATTATTGGGATATTAATTTCAACCCATTGGAGGTATGCAATTATTCCATTCAACTATGGGTTAAAATAATCATCCAATGTTTGTTTTTATGGCACCCAAAAATTTTGTATGACATTGCACTAGTGATTGGATTCCCCATTAAACTAGAAAAGAAAACTAAGCTTGCGCAGTTTGGGCACTATGCTCGTTTTTTAGTTGATGATAACCATGGATCCACGTTGGATGATAAAATTCTACTCACCACTTATTCTTATGAGTTTGAAATGATTTTTGAGTATGAAAATTTTCTGAAATTCTTTTTTTACATTAGGATTGTTGGACATGAATGGTCAAACTACAAAAGAAATGTCTCTTGTTGCTTCTATGTGGTTCATATGCATGAAGCAAGTTGATGAAAAAAGAACTCATGACCAATTAATAACTCTCTCCTTGAAGTGAGTGCTGGAAAAAATCATAATTATGACATCTTTGATGGAATAATCTTTTTGGGTGTATCTTTATAAATAGGAGGGAAACCGTTAGAAGGGTTTGTTAGACTGTATCATTTTGTTTCTTACCCATTTCCCAATCAGTCTGGTGCTATGATTTCTATGGAGGATGTTTTATATGATGCCAAAAAATGGAATGTTTCTAATACATATATTGATGTTATTCAAATCCCAATGGATGACATTATAGAGTTGAATACATAGAATGAATAGGATATCGATGAACTTGAAATACAAGAGATGGTTGGTGAATATTTGTGGCCGGAACCTGGGATTGCATCAAGAATAAGACGTGGAAAGAAATTTTTTCATTTTTACTCCCCTTTGAAATGTCATGGGGTTGAAACTAATAAGATTTCATCGAAAGGGATGAAACATTTCGATAGTTAAAGATTCCAAATGGTCTCCTATAAGAACACCAAATCACCATTGGCTGATTTGAAGGTGGTTAATTCAAACACAATGAAAAGGATAGAGAATAATAATACATTACATGTGGATAATATTTCAAAATGTAATTTAAAAATAAATGATGGACTTTCTATGGGTATTGATATCCCTGATAAGGAGAAACCCCCTTTGGAGGCACTAGAAGATAGTTTTAAACAAGCTAAATCTTGAAGACAATGTCACCATCCTAAAGGGTGTGAACAAATGAGTGGATGAGTTGATTGGTCTAGGCATGGATGATATGCGTCTACCAGCTATTATTCTAATGAAATGAATGTTCAGATCACTCTAGAACAAGATCGAATCATGGAGAAGTACTATGTGATTTTCATTCAATTAAACTAACAATATGAGTGGGAAATTGATGAAGAAAACTCCAAGTTTGATTTTGGTAATGACCCTAATCCTCATGATCCATAGTCATTAATATGGCTAAGTTGTTTCCCATTTATTTTTGGTTTGTCTATACTACTTTTTCGTTATGTCTTGATGGTTGGAATGAATCCTTGTTTGTCACCATTATTTTGTTTCTGCTGTCATTTATGTTTTTCAAATAAATTTATTGGGTACAGTTTGGATTTCCAACATATAATCGAATCTATTTTGATTATTTTCCAAGACATATTCAAATGATTCCACTTCACCAAGATGTTTGGGATCAATTCCCAACCGAAGCATATTTTTCCCTTGTGTGTGCAGGTCATGATAGGATGTTCAGGCTGTAGAGTTACACCATAGGAAGAGACTTTGTTGGTATATAGTACCATAGGGTGGTAGTATCAAAATCAATGTGAGATTGGGGATTGAATGGAAGGAGTTTAGATCAAGTGCATACCACTGGGATCAGCCTCTCTAATATGATATTGGTTCATTGGTTGGCACTATCTGGTGCAGATGGTTCAGGCAGTAGTGTTGGGTAGGGTGTGATGATGTTGCACACACATGATGAATGGCGGGCATAAATTGATGATCAGTGCTGGGTATTGTAGCTTATCTTCAGAGATGAATATAGGATGGTGGTGGAAGAAATTTTTGTAGAGGGACTTTTGGAAAATAAAATGATGATATACTAGTGGTGGAACCATGGTTGGAGGGGTTTTGAGAAGGTAGGTGATGATTGGAGGTGGCGCGTGAATAAAAAGGGGTCTACAAAAAGTAGGCTAGTGATGGAAATATGGTCTTGGTGAGCTAGGGGCCATGTTATAAAAATATATGGTCTATGGACCATGTAATTGGAAAAATAACACAAACTTGATAGGTCAGTTACCACTTGGAGTGGGGGGGGGGGACTTTGACCTACCCGTTTAGTTGTGGGTGCGTGTCTGTGTTTTATTGTAATTGTACCCCCTAAATATAAAATATAATATTAATAAATGTAAGTAGTACTATGTTAAACTGTAATTAATAATTAATTAATTAGTAATAATTGTTTTTAATTAATAATTCATTAATTATAATAGGTACTTAGTTACGTAAGAAATTAATTGTAATTTGTAAAATCAAAAAGGTCTAGGAGCCAGACGAACTTGCTCCTACCAGAATTTATTAATCGAAAATGTCATGAACATGAAAAGGGGAGAGGATGGGTTTAATCAATTGAAAAACCCTCATCCAAAAACGAAACTATGAATAAGTAGACTCAGGACTATCTGCATCATCATAGATGTCATCAACTAATTTTCATTGTGAGTTTTAATTATTATGATAAAAAAGAACAGAGTAATTTTACCTAATTATAGAATTCTCTAAAGTGATCTCCTTAGACCAACCATGCCCATTTGTAGTAACCTGGTCATCTTTGCCACACCCTCAGCTATTTGTGTGGTGACCCTGTTTTCGTGTCTTAGGTTGTTGAAAAACACCTTCCAATTCTTTCCTCTCGGAATGAGGGACAATATCTATGATAGGATGACCCTAAGAATATGTCTGAGGAGATTAATATGTGAAACATCCCTCATAACATGATTTCATTTACTATCAATCATTTTCTCTTCCATAGTAATCTTAGGTCGAACAATGGAAGCAATAATCAAATATTTGAATGAAACACTGCCACCATTAATTAAATAAGTTTTATTTATAATAACATAAATATCTATTTATAGTTATATAATTAAAAATAAATTTATAAAAATAAATTTAAATAATTTCACATTTTTAAATACAAATTTATAAATATATTTTAAAAATTGCATTCATTTATTTTTAATTGTAAATAAAATATATATTTATATATATTATTATGAATCTATATGTATTATGGGGAGGGGATTGTGTGTAAGAAGTGAAAAGTGACACTTAAAGTGGTGTTATCATCTGATTTCTACAACACCACTTAAAGTGGCATTTTACCACGCCTTTTCCCAAAAAATAATACCATTGACACCTTAAATTAACCCCCACACAAATTCTTCCACATTCAGTGGCTCGTCCATGTGTACAACACCACACACCCATATTAATGCAACTGAACTGGCTTACATTACATGATACCATCTACATGACACCATCCGTGGTTTTTCACTAGTTACCCACCACACATGCATACACAAACTCATCCAACACTGATTTCATATCTATAAACAATTACTTTAATAGAAACATTAGTAGGGTTCTTCACTATACGACAACACACCTCATTAAAGCCCATATACTCCCAAAAATGTGACACCCCAAAGCCTTGAATAACCTTAATAGAAATCTTCCTCCATGGATATTCTAATACATTCCATGAATGACGCACCGACATACCATGAAACTGTAATGAACCTACTATGATTCCTCAATTTAGATACCATGATGAGTTTTAATAGTTACTATGAAGTAGAAACCAATAAAATTTGGGAATGCTCTTTTAATTAAAGGGGTGTAGATTCCTTTTAGTTTGCAAAATGGGGTAGGTCGGTGCCACTTAATGTGCATCGGAAAGTTTATTTTTTAAATCTATACATTCCCCATCATGTGGCACCGATAGTTTTAAGTGAAATGTTATTGTCTCCACTTGAAGTGGAACCTAACATTTCCCCTTCAATAAAAGGGGGATCCCCCCCTCGAATATCACTCTCAACCTACTCCGATCATTTCAATCACAAAGCCCTTTCTTCCCTCGTTTATACTCCTTAGAATCCCTATGATTCTTCCCTGAACCCTCTAAATCCCTCCATGAATTTGACGTAATTTATTTCTTGAATTTTTTTAATATTATTATTTATTTATTTTTTTTGTTTTTAATAGTTCATTTTGATTATTTAGATGTAATTCATAGTACATTGTAAATAGATGGAAGAGGTAAATAGATAAATTTAATTATTTATTATTTATTTTTGTAATTAATTGTAATTATTATTTACATAATTGTAATTAGTGTATAAATTATTAGAATTAGTAAATAATTAACTAAGTCATACTTCCACAATTTTAATTACTAATCACATTGTAATTAATTAATTGTTATTAGAAATTAAGTGATTATAATTTGTAAATAAATAAATGTAATTAGTTAAATGTTATTACTAATTAATTAATTAATTAATCAATTAAAGATAATTATTAGTTAATTTAATATAATTAGTAAACACACAATTTTAAATAATAATTAGTTTATAAATGTAATTAAATTATTGATTAATTTATTTTAATTGATTCTTAGAGAATTATAATTATTAAATATTTAATTTAGTAATAAAATGTAATTAGTAATTAGTAATTAGTTAACTATAATTAGAAATTAATTTATTTTAATTATTGGATAATGTAATGTATTCTAAAAGTACTTAAATTTACTTCATTCTTAGCTATTAATTAACTAATTTTACATAATTGCTAGTTATTAATTAATTAATTTATTTATTAGATGTAACTTGTAATTAGTTAACTATAATAAGTAATTACATAATTTTAAGCAATAATTAGTTCATTAGTCATTAATTATAAATAGAAACTAATTAATTTTAATTATTAAATAAATTAAAATAATTAGAAATTAATTAATTTTAATTAATACTTGGAAATAATTTATTATTAATTAAAGATAATTTTTAATTACTTTAGTATAATTAGTAGTTAATTTATTATTAACTAATTGCAACTAGGAATTGGATAATTCTAAATGGTAAATAAAAAAATGTAATTAGTAATTAATTAATTTTAATTAATAATTAATTATTTTTAATTAATAATTAATTATTTATAATAAGAAATTAATTTAATATTTAATTAATTTTAACTAATAATTTGGTATTTTTAATTATTAAATATATAAATGTAATTATTTTATAGTAATTATTAATTAATTAATTTTGTAGATAAATATAATTAATAAATAGTTAAAAATAATTATTAAATATATAATAGTAATTAGTAATTATATTACTATAAAATTAAAATATATTGTAACTAATTGTGTGTAATTTTTGAATAAATTAACATAATTAGAAAATAATTTATTTTAATTATTACTTTGTTAATAGTAATTTTTAATTAGTTAATTAAGTAATTAAAGGTAACTAGTAATTAATTAAATATAATTACTAAATAAATAAATAGAATTAGTAGTTAATTTACAATTAAGGTAATTGTAATTTAGAATTAGGTATTTTTTATTATTAAATAAATTAATGTAATTATAAATTAATTAATTAAAATTAATAGTTAATTAATTGTAATTAAGATTTAACTAAATCATTAATTTTATATATTAATTAGGTAATTCTTATTTGTAATTAGTTACAAGTAATTAGTCAATTAATTTATTATTAATTAATTATAATTACTAAGTAACTAATTATAATGATTTAAAACACAATGTAATGAAAAATTATTTAATTTTAGTCAATACATAGATTAATTAATTAATTCTAATTAGTTATTAAATAATTGTAATTACTACATACATAACTATAGTTAGTAATTTATTGATTATTATGAAATTGTAGTTAATAGTTACTTATTATTACTATACTGATTAATTAATATTTTTTATTCATATCTATAAATTGTTTATATTATGAATGTCTATATGTCAGAATACATTTAATATATTACTTCCAGAATAAAACATTTCGTTACATTTTATATATGATAAAGATTTTAGTGTTTAATCTACCCTGACCTAGGATTGTAATTGAAATTATAAACTTGAATTTAGTTGTTGAAAATATTTTCTGCATTTAAGTGTTAGAGTTATCAAGTATTGATTCATATAATGAGTAAATAATCCCCATGTAGAGGGGATTTGGGTCGGACCACCTACTTTCCTGGAGACATTCCTTGTCTAGGAATATGAATGGGGTTGGCTATCTATTGCTCTGAGAAAACTCATTTGGGGTTCTGTAGTCTCTTTTAACTCTATGATTTTACATGACACATTTATGTACCTCATGCATATGATGAATGTGGATATGTACGAATATGTTTCAAATCTATTTTTGGGTCAGTATCAAAAACTAGTGGGTTAGATAAAGAGTTACACATAAATGTTGTGTGAACATATTGATTTGGTGGAGGGAATAATATTCCAACATAAATTACAAGAAGCCAATATAAATAAATTGTTTATATGTTCATAATTAAATAATAAAGATGGTTTATTTTAGATAATAAAATATGGATTCCTAAATTAGTTGCAGAGAGAGTATAATTGAGACTGAAGAAGGATGTAGTTATAGTATAAGGCCCAAAAGAGTTATGATGCATGGAGGCTGTAGAACATTGGAATCTGTTCAGGGATCAATTCATCAAAAGTTAAAACTAATAGTGAATCAAGTGATAGTGTTCATCAAATATTGACATATGCAATTTATAGGTATTTTTTTGGAATGTGGAATGTATAGTAACTGATGGTGATGAATGGAGACACATGATTTCATTGGTTAAGTATCAACCTAAAAATCCAATGTAGTTGCGTGTCACTATAGCTATAGTCTAGGTTCTATTGATATTGTTAGTTGTGCCATCATAACGTCACGATACTAGGCCACATCCTCCTTCAATATAACTTCATGAAGCTCTATTAACAATGGTTTTTGTTACTTCATATCCTCCAGCTATAATTTCCGTGGATAGTCCCCCATGTGCTTTAGATGTGTTGGTCAATGATTTTGAAGATGATCTTGATTTAGAACAATAAGATTAAGAGGATGTAGAAGAAGAAGATCATGTTGAAGAATAGTCTGTTTCTACTAATGTGATGTTAAATCGAGGGTTAAACCATCGTCCAGTAGTGGCTTTATGGTTTACTAAAGGTATGGATCTCTTTCTAAAGTACGATTGGTCATTTATTACTCCTAGTAAATAATTTCCAGGAATTATTGGTGGCATAAATTTATTGTTGGATGAATGTGTTTTTTAAATTGGAAGAGAGTTTAAGAGTATATATGTAATTAAAAGTGTGATAAAACAATATCACCGTGAAATAAATTACTATTATGTTTGATAAGATTCAATGAGGTCTTATTATGTGATCTAGTGAGACAAATATGATTGAAACTATCAGATGCATCTGTGAGCTATAATTAATAACAATTTTCACAGTTGGGACTTCTCTAGATTTACTCCAAACACATGTGTGAACTGAATATTGTTATAGGAATACTCCTCATTAGATTTTAAGTATGTTTTGCTATTATTATTCAAATGATAAGATCATGTCAATATTTTTTTTGTCATTTTGGGGTAGAATGAATCAAACATCTTTTTTGGTATCAAATCTCTTACTAGAAGGCACTAGCGGCACAATAGAGGCTATTGTGAACGTGTATGATGACAGGGATGAATCTTATCAAATTTTTTACAACTTATTGACCTTTTTTCTACATATATCTTGTGATCTATCTGTTACATACTAATTAATATGTTAACCAACATAACTAAGTTGATAAATCGATGGTTATGTTTGATATTTTTTTGGACATTTTTACCATCTATAGAAGCTTTTAGACCTTGAAAGTAGCCTAAAATGATTTACTGAACTTTTCAATATAGAAATTATAGTAGAACATTATTGATTATGGACACAGAATATAGTAATTTATCACCTCTACCGTTGGAATGTTACAATGGGAGGATATATGGAAATATGATAAAAAACATAGTTTAGTGAATAAAATTGAGTATTCCCAGGGGTTCAGAAATTGCCCATCAAAGAGAAATAAGAATATTTGAATATATGTTACTCATAAGAGGTAAAATTATAATATAACATTAGTGTAATTTTTTAATTGTAAATTATAGGTTTGGTATAGGATACATTCTATCACAGTGTAATATATCTTGTTTAATGATGAAAATATACTGAAGACGGTCTAAACAGAGGGATTCCCTATGGAAACCATTTTTTATGTGAGATTGATAGAGTTATTTAGGTGGATTCAACATTTCATGTAGATTAATTTGATTGCGCAAAGAAATTATTGGAGGTAACTGATCTATATGATGCTATGGACTGTAGGAGTGGATGTGTGTGAGTTGTTATACTAGAGAAGTGTTACATTAAATGTGGAAACATTCAAGCATAACAATATCCTTACAGCCATGTGATCACATCATGCGCTTATGTACAATTATTTGGGGGAGAACTTAATTTATCCATATTATAGAGTTTATAGTTTCGATGTATAGTATTGTACTCATTGAATTCCAAATGGTGAATATTAGATTATTTAGTTGTCTAATGGTGCACCCATTCTTCTACCGAACTATACCAGGATTCGACCAAATGTGAGGCCAATGTCAACTTGTATTTAGAATGAGATGGATTGGCCCAAAAAATAGGAACCCATATGGAGGTGCACCATATTCCACCTGAATGGTCACAAAAGGCCATGTTTCCCTAGAAATAATTAGAAATTTTCTAATTCTTATAATGATTCATGTACTCTATCAATTACTATAAATGTTTTTACATGTAATCAATTTTTTCATTATAACCATTTTAATCATATTTGTCTTATTTGAATATACAATTAAATTAAAAAACATACTTATATATTATAATACATACATATATGTAGTATAAATAAGAATATATGTCAAAACTATATTTTATATTGCATTGGAATGTATTAAGTATATATCTATTTTGTAAAAGTGTGATGAAAATATACAGATTATTGGTTCCAAAAATCCATATTTATATTCTAAAATAGAAAATGTTTTGTAAAATTGATATCATTTTCAAACTTAATAAACATTTTTGAAACATATTTTTATTATTCTAAAATAAATATTCTTAAGAAAAAACATATAACATATAATAATTTATTAATATAGGAATTCTATTTTAATAAATTTCATACATTACATGATAAATTTTTTTTAAAAAAAATGATTTATAATGAGAAAAATTAGATATCTTAGTTAAAAAAATTAATCATTATTAAAAAATTCATGTAAAAATTATTATGTGTATGTTTAAACTCATTTAATAGTATAAAAAGATTATTTCACAAATGAAATTTTGTGTACTTCAAAACAAAAATAAAAGAAACTTTACATATGTAGTTACATGACATAAAATAATTCATCTTTATGAAAAGTCATTAAGAAACATAAAAAATCATTTACACAAAATCATAAAAACATGTATAAGTTAAATAAATATTAAGATTAGTATTCTACTTTTTTTACATTCAGATGGAGAAGCCTTTTTTATCCTATCAGCAGTCATACATGGCATGTGACGTGTTGGTATGGTGACTTGTTAGACTTCTTTTTATATCTAGAGCACATCGTTTTCATCACTATGCACCTTTAGAAAGTTCTTGTCCATACATCAGACATTATATATTTAATGGAGTCACCATGTGAGACTTCAAGAGCATTGATTATCAATTTATAGTTGCATTGGTTAGGTTATGGTGGCCAAAGACACACACATTTCAACTCCCTGGTGGGTATATGACCAATACATTATAGTATGTTTCTTTATTGCTTGGTCTACCCATACACGGAAAGATAGTTACGGGTCCCACTTGTGGTAACTCGTGTTAGTTCACAAACCATATAATAAGTGTTGATTTCATTGGAATACTACATGACTTAATGGGATACCCTAGGATATGGGGTGGACTGATGATAATTTCAATATCATTCCTGATGATACAAACTATGACATGCTTATTTGGTACATATATGGATATATTTTGCGACTCATCGGAGACATTTTGTGTGTCAACTACACCACCACCTTGGTACACATGGTGTACCTCCCATTACTTTACTATCATGACCTGATGACTATATATAGTTAGGGGTCAACTATATTATCACATCATTATAGATATCTCTATAATAGTTTTTTTATCCAATGGGCATGATATTGTGGGATGTATAGATTTGTTAAAATTTTGGGATTGTGAGTTTTTTCCATGTAACACTCCTTAGGATATAAAAACACATCCACAACATCTATTTTGGGATTTTCCTTGAGCAATCTGGTATTTTTACTTTATTACACTGATATATTTAGTAATTTTTATAATGTGTTTTAATAAACTAACTATATATTACATCTTTTAATCACGTGTAATCAGGCTCAAAAGTATGCACATACTCTTATAAATTGTGTGTAGAGATTCTGACATATATTTGACACCATAAAACCAACTGATGTAAGTTAAACATTAAATTTTTCTGTATAGAAAATCATTTTTTATTGCTTTTTATTTTATTTAATTTTTATCTTAATATAATTATAATTCTATTTTATGATTTATATATTGAGTTTACATTTCATGTTTTATGGACCCCATATATAGGTTTTTTCTATGAATTGCTTCCATCATATTTAATTGCTATGATTGGAGATCGCAGGGTAGTGGTTCCACTCAGCCACTTTCATATCATTGAGTGGCACCAGCCAGACCAGTTCATGCATCCATTTGGGTATATACTGCATATCCCCATGGAACCATTATAGTCTAATGGGTTATATTCAATTATGATTTCCAATATATTTAAGAGTGACTTATGGAGGATTAATGAACGTTATATCGATATTTGGGGAAGACATACCCAATATGGTATCTTTCAACATGGATATCCCACATCACGTTATCACTTAGATGATTAGTGGGTTATGAAGAATGGTACTGATGACACAGCATGATGAATATTACGTACGGGTGGATTGAAATTCATTAGTTGGTGTGTTTACTAAGATTAATTATATTTTTTAGCTTATATTTTTTATTAATTTGTCTGTTATTTCATTTGTAGTCAGACAAGGTTTCTCGTCTTTCATATATCACATATCCTCAAGAGGAGATATTTATTAGGGGGTTTAGTGCACATAGATGTGATCAAACTCAATGATCCTATTAATTTCATATATGAGAGTTTATGTGATGAGGATCCACAATTATTTCCCAATCCATATGTTTCAATTGAGGCTCCTAAGGATGATGATGTCCTTATTGTGCCTATTGAGGATGAATCACCACCACCACAAATTCCAACAGGATGACAGAGACTAGGATATCAGTGAGGGAAGAGGTGATGACATATACATCCAAGAGAGTCTTCTTTAGATGATTTTGAACCACAGAGGGATGATCTGGCATAGTGAACTTAGGATCATTCAAAAACTAAAGATGCTTATATGCAGTATATGCCATTTCTACTGATTGTGCTGGACTGTGAGATAGATGTGGAAACATAGCCTGTGATGGCCCCTTCTACCATCGATGATGACTTCTTCAATCTCAAACATCATCAATTTTTAGGAGCTCCACATCCAAATGGCTCCATATATGATTTTGGGTCGTCCTCTACATGTGATGTTGACCATTCATCTAGACAAAACCATGAGGAGGCACCTAAAAAACCGCAAGAGGAGGAACACACACATATAGATAGGACACCGGAGTGACAGAGATGTCAGACGTAGAATGGGCGTGGGGTTTATATGCTGCATTTTGGTAATGAGGTTCAATGACATTGATTTATTCGAAAGTCACATTATATATATCTAAACACCTTTTACTAGGATAATCAATTGTTGTTTTAAAAATATATATAAAAATTTAGAACAATAGTGATTTTTTATTGAACTATTAAAAATGTATATATTTTCAAAGCCACATACTTATAACATTGTTATGTTTCATGTATGTTACTACAAAAGAGTATAAATTATAATGTAAAAGGACTGTATAAATTAAAATTTTCACACTGACTAAACATATAAAAATTATTGAAAATTGAAGAGAAACTGAAACATTTAGCAAACAAATTTTATTTTTCATGACACAAACATAAATGTTTAAAAAACTACCTTTATAGTCTACATAATTTTTGTGCATATTTCTAATTAAGATTAAAATACTTAATTAAATTATTATGAAATATTATTCATTATTTTATTAATATAAAATTTCATATATATATATATAATTTTATATTTTATATTATAAATAAATATACATAATTTTTTTTAAAATATTTATATTATTATAAATAAGAATTTATTTATTTAATTTATTTTAAAATTATAAATAAAAAATTAATAAGTAAATATATTATTATAATTATATTATATATTTATAATTATATAAATATGTTTTTATTTATAATTATATATATTTACAATTTATTATAATTAAATTAATAAATAAACAAATTCAATTCTAGTAATAATTAATGTATATATATGTATATATATTTACTTATATAATGAAGTATTATTTATGTGTAATTAGTTATATAAATATACCTTATATTTTAGATACAAATATTTAGGTGTATATATATAAGTAAATTTAGTAAGGTTTATATACATATATAATTTTCATATTGTTTATTTGTGTATATATATATACATTTAAAATTATAAAAAAATTTAACAAAATTTAGTTATAGATTTAAATAATTATCTACAAATTTATAAATTTTATGTATATAGTTTATTTATATTTAAATATTTATATATAATTATAAATATTTGGTTAATTTAAATATATAAATATATAAATAAATTAGTTGAGTATAAATTTTATTTTACTATATATGTATATATTTTTTAAATTTATTTATCTATATTTAACTACATAAATATAAATAATCCTTATATTTTAAATTTTATAATGCTTAATTATATGAAACATTATATATAATTATTTAATTTTATGTAAGTAATTCTATACAAGGTTTTATTAATTATATAATAATATAATTAATCATGATTTATTTTTAAATATATATATTTAGACTTATAATTATATATATATATTTAATATTTTATTATATATTTCATAATATAATTATAAATATATATTTATATATATTATTATTAATTTATATATTATCGTGGAGAAATAAATTATGGGGAAGGGGAGGGGTGGGCATGTAAAGGGTATGGGGGTAAAGAACCCCTTGAAGTGGTTCTTGACCACCCCTCTCCTGAAATATCAAAGCCTTCAACACATAAAAATAGATATAAATGACCCTCCCCTCGATTATTACACAACAACCTAACCTGCCATGTCAACATTTATGTCACCATGAAATTCAAGAACTTACCATATGATGAATAAGATCCTTCCTTGAAATATTTTATACATACCATGAGTTAAAGCACTTACCATGAAGGCGAGTGTATTATTTTAAAGTGAAATTATAGTATTTTGTTTCATTGCATGCATTTATTTTTAGTGACCGTATGAAAGAAATTGTTCGAACGATCAGTATACTAACCATATAAAAATATTTCTTCATAAGGTCAATAAACCTTCCATAAGACATTGTTCACTTGGTCATTATGTTTCACAACCAATATAAATTTTTTTATCTAACAAAAAATTATATTTTAATGTATGGTCTATTTTAACCATATTTTTATATTTTTAATTACTTCATGTTTATTAAATCCATTTTATTAATAATAATTATTTTTAAAATAATTTTATAATATAACAAATATGTTATAAAAAATTATTTCCATAATACCATGGAATTTATTATGAAAATAATAATTTTCATAATAATTATTTTATTTTCTATTTTATATATGGATCATGCTCATGTTTTCAAATATTTTATATGGTAATTCAATGTTTATAAACCCACCATAGTATTATTTAATGGTAAATTGTTACATATTTAGGTTTTTTGTGTTATTTTTAGCCTAAATACAAAAATGGCATAATTTTGGATATTTAAGAGATTTTTATCACATGGGTATTTTGGTCATTTATATTAAAATATTGTTACCAATTTTTGTGATTATAATTTTTTTAGAACCATTATTTTATATCCTTCAAGTTTATATTTTGGACTAGGGGATGAATCAATCATCTAGAGGCCATAACAAATCAATTAAGTTGAATATTTTTTCGAGCTCACAGTGTGAACCCCACCTCTGTAATGGAGGAATAATTCGCTCTGAACACCTCAAAATGCAGTGATTCCACTCGGGGATGAAATAATACTCAAAGGGTAGTCAAAAAATAAATTAAATGGAGGTTATAATCCATTAATTCTGCCATTTTACAACATATTGTTGAAGGAAGCTGCCTAGATCCTTCGTCCAGAAACAGAAACCACCAATAAAAAAATATTAACGCCTATAATCTATCGCCAAATGATCAGAAATTTTGATGGTGAATGGACAAAATATCTACAAACAACATTAATTAGGGTTTGATGCGTCATTAGGCCAATTAATGGGTCAACCATGTGTCAACATGTGGTTGATATAACTGTACCTATAAAAGGAGAGGAGCTCGTACCTCTCAAATCATTCAATTCGTTCCCAAGACCATTATGGGGATGCCTGTACTAGATGGAGCTGAGTTTTAGATTCCATTATGTAGAATATTAGCTCCATTTATGATCAATCCATGATGCTCTAAACTCCAAGAATTGGTGGGTGGCAATGGTCTAAGGACATTTACCCATTATGAGTTTGTGGTTTTATGGTAAACTCTTTTCATTTAAGTAATCCTAGAATTTGTTTGAATCATTTAATGATGTCTATTCTTCTTTTTTTAATTTTATTCTAATTTTTATATGAATTTATATCAACTTATTATTGTAAAATAGATGTCTTATTGTTTAAACATCTTTGGGCGAGGTCTCCCCATTGAGAAAAACTTGTTCAACTGGTTTCGATTACTCGGAGGCCTTTGGGCCATTGGATCACGTTCATGAGTGGATGAACACCCATATTTGCGGTCTTGATATGATTTATGGTCAATATAAGTGTATAAATTTAGGTCTTTAGTTATTCATTGGATAATTTAAATAGAATAAAATTTTCAACATTGATAAAGGGACTGTCTGAAGATCAAAGCTTGTCCACCGCTTCTTTCTATAATTTGTTTTCTCAGTTCAGTTTTCTTTGGATTTCTAATCTCTTATGTATATTTATTAATAAATTATTAAATTATTAGTCTATTTCATTTCAATCCACTACTATATATATTATATAAGCTATTTTTATAGTAGTAAAATTGAAAATTTACAATAGAAAATGCAGTGCATGTAAGTGGCCTCTTTGTGATTGACCCTAGGTTCTGACACTATGGTACACTCTTTGAAGAATAAGAAATTAATTAAATAAGGAATATATGTTATGAATTTTCACTTTAGAATAAAAGTGTTTAATTTTTTTAATATTATTTATTATTTTGAATAATTATCATTTTTCTTAACGATCAAATACAATGTGTTTCAAATCTATTTCATGCATTTATAGAAAGTGATAGAACACTCTAGCTATGAGAAGAATAATTTAAATTATAGGTAATGGTATTATTTTGAATGTTAGTATTTTTTTGGTGTAAATTTCTATGATTAGAAATTGAGACACCCCAAGATCTTGTAATTAATGACCTCCAATTACCCAATTAAATGAGAATCAATAATTTTGATAAAATAAACATGTATCAGTTTATTCATAGATAATTAAATATGATTGTTGATATAAAATAATTAATATTGCATGTTATTATTTTGGAATATTGAATTTATTCTATGACAACTATTCCATTGTAATGATAAAAAAATCATCAACATTATAATCCCTTGCTGACATGATTGATGTTTCAGAGTTTCATTGACATTTAACATCATATGACCCACTTTCATTCTTAATTTAAACCCATTTTTCGTTATTTTATTTTTTAAATAAAATTTAATATCTTCTATAGTTATTTTATGATTTTCTTATACAAAATATGATTAAATATGTTATTCCTCCAATCTTAATGGATGGTCGAATTATGAATCCTAAAAAAAGTTATACTACCAGGTTATACAAATGTGTATCATTTATAATTGTGTAATCACTAATTATAAAATGTAAATATTTAGTGAATAATTATATTCTTTTTAGGTTCATAATATTTAATATTACACTATGATCGATTATAAAAAATTCCCATTTGGTAGGTTATTACTATTTTATTATCTTTTTTTAGCTAACTATAATTACAAACCTAACAGTCTAAGGAATGTTATTATTATTTGATAATAAATTGTTAGGAATTTGGGATGATGAATCTCAAAATACCACCCAAAAAAATTTATGTTGAAGTGTTTACAGTAATTATCAGGTAGATGTATTTATAAAAATACATGCCTAGAATTGTTCTCTATCATTTCAGAACCTAATAAAATTCAGAACATGCATTTAGGAACTCTAATTTTAAATTATTCTAAAAATGTGTTATAAACCATGAAGTTATTATCTACATTATTTTTATTATGTTGAAATATGTATAAGCATATATCTTTAGGTAAAACTACTTTTGACATCAGGGTGAATTTAGAAGTCAATCATCATGAAACCAATAATATGTACAAATCTAAGCTTGGAATCCACGTGGATTAGTTTCAATAATTTAGAATGACTGATCTATAGATAATTAATGAAATTTACAACATATCTACTATAATTGTTAATATAAAGATATCTCTTTGAAGGACCATGAAGTGTGAGTATATTATTGAATAAATACTTTAATCTATAAGTAAAAATTGGATCTAAATGATTTTTTTCACTGAATAATGTAAGAATTAAACTAATGGATGAACATATAAGTTCACATAATTAATACGAGATGAAAATAATGAATGATAATGGTGAAGATCATGAGAAAAGGAAATGTATAGAATTCTAATATAATGTAAATATTTATGATAATTCCTCTAACCTTGGGTTTAAAAAATGTGAGATATATTAACTTAAAAATTTTACTAAACGATTCTACATTTATATGAATGTAATTAGGGGTTTTAAGAAATGTCCCAAATGAGATAATCAAAAGGATGACATAATGGAAAGTATGAAAGGGAATACTATTAGATATAATGATTTAAAAATAATATTTTAAGATTTTTGGAAAAAATGATATCTAATTAAACTATTCATCATTTAGAGAATAAGGGAATGACAAATAATAAAAGTAGAAGTTAAATTTTTCATATCATAACAAATGAATTTTTACGTATAAGTTAAACACATGTAGTGATGATTATTTTTAATGGAATCAATTCTCCCATCTATTCTTAATAGAAACAACTTTTAATGAGGTAAACATTTATTATGATTATAGTTTAGTTTATGAGTATAATATTAAAAATGAAGTCAAATAATTTAAAAATAAAAATAAAAAGTTTAAAAGTGATATTTTAAGAATGGATAAACTATATAGAGAACATAAAAGAGAAAATAATAAAGAAATTATTAAAAAACCGAATATTCACACATTATGTAATTTAGAGTAAAGGGGTTTTATATTTTAAACTGAAAAGGATAAAATGAGAATGAAATAATGTATGATTTCACAACAAAAACCAATGAAGATCATGATAGGAGATTTAAATTATTTTATGATGACATAGGTAAAATTGGAAATAAATGTAAGAAAACCAAACATGAAATTGTGAAATTGAAAAATATAGGAACACATTAATATTTGAATATATATGTTGACCTAGATGTTATTTAATAATAGAATAAAAATCATGAAAAGGAAATAACTAGATTAAATGAAAGCATATAAATTTTTGTTCATGTTTATAGATAAATTTGGTATTATAATGCCTATGAATAAACATAGTACAAACAAAACATGAATTAGTTATAGTAATTATGCTCCTAGTCACTATATTTTGTTAAATTATGTAAAAGTAATGTCTCAACTATTATAAGAATTATATGTAACCTTAATGGGAATTATTTTTAAAAATTTATTTATTATTTACCTTTCCATCAGGCCAAACCAATATGTTTATTATAAATAATATATCATCTAAATTTCTCAACAATAAATGTCATTAATTAGAAGTGATCCTTATTAGTAATGTAATCATATCGAAAACAGCTGGAATTCAAAAAAATATATATAAAAAATATTATTTATAGGAAAAGATCCTAAATTATTATAATGATTAATTGTATGTGGATAGTGGGAGTTCCTGGAACGTGACTGGTGACATATTTAACTTTTTTTCTTTTAATTCTATTAATGGACACATTTTTACCTTTGGTGACAACTATAAAGAAATTATAAAAGGTTTTGGATAAGTATGAATATTAACATCTATTATAATTGAATATACTATATGTATATGGAGTAAAATATAATTTAATTTGTATCTCGTAATTTTGTGAAGAGGTAATGAGTGTATGTTGGAAGATAATAAGATTATATGTTAGAAAAATAAAAAAAGTATTTTATGGTAAAAGAAAACAATATATATTCTATTTATTTTTTTGAAGTATCCTAGAAATATTTTAAGCCTTAAATATTTTATAAATATACTATATTCTTAATCCTAGTAGATCAGAACATGTTCATCTTCCAAAACATTATATTCTGGAAAAGGATGGACATGTTTTGAAACCTGAAATTTTTTTGTAATTCATTTTTTGTGTGATTCTTGACTAAAGGGTTAGAAGAATAAGGAGTCTTTTAGATATTTAATTAATGTATAAATTGCTTTTTGTTTAGAACTAATTCAACATTATTTATTTAGACACCTGATAACTTCTGGTTTATAATGATGAGATATGTTTTTGTAATTTTACATTATTTTGGTAGATTCACATTGACTATTATATTATCTCATAAAAGTGGAACCTTAAATAAATTTATTACTCATTGTATGTAGATTCAAAATAATAAAGTTCATTTGACTACATCAATTATATTTGTAAATGGAGGAGAATTTATTAACATATAATTTAAGAAATTTGGTGAAGAAAATGGATATTTCTATAATATTTTAACCCCTAGAACTCTACAAAAAAAATGAGTATATATAGAGGAAACAATTGAAAAATTCATGAAATTGAAAGGACTGTGATAAATGAATTCATCATAAAAAATATTTTTTTAAGGAAAAATAAATAAAAATAAATTTCAATAAATTAAATAGATTTAACATTAAGACCATCTTAAATAAAAATCCATATGAACTGTTTAAATCAATGAAAGGTAAAATTGGTAAAATTAGTTTTTTTGTTTATAGAGTTTATATTTTCAATAGTAACGACAATATGGAAATTTTTGATGATAAAAGTGATGATGGAAATTTGAAGGATATTCTAATAATATAAAAAGATAATATAATATTGTTTTAAAATGAAATATGTTTGTTATATGAGTGATTGAGGAAATCACGACCAGTTCAAAGAATCTTTTGGATAAAATGGCCCAAATAAACATAGGGGACTAAGTTCACAATGCTCCCCATGTTCGCAAATAACCCCAACTCACGATTGAAAATCCACAAAATGGATTGATCGTAACCTTCACACTATGAATATATAGATTCGTGGGACCCATTTCATGAGATTCCATAGCCTATTGAAGGTTAGAGAATAACCTTCTCACAGTGAAACTCATGTTTTCAATTCTCTAGCCTATTTGTGAAGATCAATAAACTTTGTAATAAATCCCATGTTTCATGATACTCATACCCTTGTATCCCAAATGATTATAAATACCCCCATGTATGAATTTTAAGGGGATGTGGCCTTTTATCTTTGAAAAAATGGTTTGAGGTCATGATACTCAGAATATTTATGAGTGAAAGAGAAGATAGATTCCCCAAGCTATTAATCTTTCATTAAACAACCTCACATGTGTTCTGGAAAATCTCACCCATTTTTGAGACGACATACTAAATGTTCCATGACCGTGTCCTATGAATAATACCATTTGTGGCACTTGGGGATTCACTATAAACCTATCATTCATGAAACTAACCCCATGGGAAGAAATAAATCATCTCATTGTATGAAACCCTTATTTCATGAACCATACTACTTCATTAGAATCCCCGCTTAGATGAATACCAAACCTTTTTTAGGCCCTCCTCTAGGTATCTCTATGGTCCCATCTTTCAATCAATACCCTTTCACTGAAGTTGAGTGCTTGGGGATCCCATGCTAACCAGGGACCAGTTCATCAACACCCTAAATCCCTATATGCAGGTACCACCCACTACCACGACATCCCACTATTCTTCAAGTGTGGTATGGGAATCCATTCAGAATTTTTCCTCTAAGAATAGATTTTATATTCCATATTGCTTTTGATAATAGAAACACAATCAAAGGGCCTCCTGATTTTCAATCCTCAATTGTAACTCCAATGTCATTCCCCACCTAAAGATGCTTGGGACGTGGTCACGTAAGCCCTAGAGGTGGCATCTTCGTGGAAAACTATGTTCCATTATCGGTGGTGATTACATATGAATAATATTACAATTTACTTGACATGATACATGGAGTAGTGATCACATCCATTTCTAAGATGTATGATGTAAAATTTCCTTCGACCACATCCATGTTTTATAAAGTTAAATTGCACCACAATGTCCTCAAATCATTAAATAAAACTATATCATTACCATGTGTGATGAACATAGGATGTCCCATGTATGATTGACAAGGGATAAACCCACACCTTGTAAAATGTGTTTTAAATGAATTATACCCCTTGTGTGATTGTTATGGGATTCAACTTTCTCTCCCACCATGGGACGATCCCCCACCCTTAAGATGATTCCATAAGTGAGCTCGATACTATTACGTAAATAGTGATTCTATTGAAAGGGAAATTTTCAAAAAATAAACCCCATATCATCCCTCATTAATGCCCCTTATTATACATGATCATTCCTACCACACAATGGAAAAATTAATGTATTAGTCCCTTTGTAATACCATAATCGATGACATCAAAATAAATTGGTTTTGATCCCATTCTCATTAATATCGTACATAGGAAACCTCTTTGAGGTTCAATCTCATCCTCATCCAAGTGTGAAATCTACCATATTAGAGACACATTACATATATTATAATGTTAAATCCTTGCCCCATGGGTACAAAGTTTCCATAGATATGTCTCAATAAGACATTTTGATCATTATCTAAAGGGATAAAATCATGTGACTTGATCTGTATCAAAAGGACATTTTGATCTATCTCTATAAGACATTAAACCTGCACCCATTCAGTACGTACAAGACCTTAAACATGTATCCATTATATCCCTTAAATAAATTAAACCTGTACCCATTCCACTCTAAAAGACAATAAACCGATTTCTATTTTGTCCTAAGAAGATGTTAAACATGCACCTATTTTGTCCCCACAATAAGTTAAAATTATGGCCAACCATCTCCACAAAATTTTTAACTCATTTCCTAACCCCAAGTACACACCATGTGAATCATGAATTGGATTCATGAGGTAACAAAAATTGTAATACATATAACTCTATAGTCAATTACCTCATGACTGATGTGTGATGCATTGGGACTCATTTCTATGATTTCTCACACATGAGAATCTTTCTAAGAATGATGATTTTATAAGCACCCAATATTCCGAATGTCTATAAATGATAAGATGAGACAACATGATGGATCAACCTAACTAAAGGTTTCTACTTTGTTGATATAGAATAAATGTAACTAACTAGTGTCTATCTTGAGATTTCATTCGGAATGACTTCCACGAATATGAATTAATCTATGAGGGAGACTCGGACTAGGAAATGATCCCCATGGAGGAATCCATGGAAGGATGAACCGATATATCATCATTAAATTTTTATCAAGGAGAATAATTTTTTTATGGAACTTATGAAATTCACCCACTTTGAAAAGTGGGAGTGTGGGGCCACAAAAAGTAGCACGTTAGCCGCTAGGTAGAGGGATGGCATTGTGCCCAAAAGAAAGCATAATAAAAAGAAATGCTAAACTCAATGTGAAAATAATCTCCTAAACATGGGGAATATTAGCATTGGTGAATCATTGTATTTTCATCTGAATGGATCATGATAGATTTCACCCTATCCCACTTTGAAAATAGTGGGTCGGGCATGAGACCCACCTATGGAATGAGGCATTTCATATTAGTAATATGTGCTATATGATATAGTTAGTGTGGATCCTTCACTAATATAGTAAGATTGGACATAATTGGAATTTTGGGAATCACATTTACTATACTTATAATGATGGTTGAATCCACATTCCATATAATACAAACATTATAAGAATCCAGCAACCTAGAGATCACAGGTGTCGGGGAAATAGAAACTTTGATGTTGAAATCCTATATAAATACACCTCTACCATGACTTCCACCACTCCCTCATATTCGAGAAGACCATTCCCCTTATAACCCTATGTTATCACATAAAAGTGGGTGACTTCACTCTCATGAACCATTATGAGCATGAGGTGGTTACTCCCACAAAGGATTTGTCCCTCCAAGACCTAGAGGCAATGATGACTCATCATCACTGCTTCCCCTAATGGATATATAGGTAGAAATTGTCCTTGATTCCAATTATGAACCACATTGGGAGCCTCTCCCCAATGTTTTATGATGTCTCCCTCATCTATGGTGAGGATTTGGGGGAAGTTCGGGCCACAGATGTAGAGACTACTACTCATAAGCATCCTTTGAGGTCACACACCATTTCATCATTGTGCTAGCACCGAATGATCTAACAGTCTGACAAACAAGTTGATTTCATCCCCACTAACCTTATCCTAGTCAATAATAGTTAGTTCTAATGTCAGAAGAAGACCCATAGTGCTTCTTGGCAGGGGAAATATTTCATAGCTCATGTGGACTCTTACATCGCTGGTGTATCTTATTAGATCCATGAAACAGGTGTACATGGATCCATTTTTTCCACCTGAAATCAAGTCCCCATCCACCTCACATGAATTTTCTATGGATTTCCTTATTCTTCAACACCACCAACAACTATTATAGGCCATCCTGTAATGAGGAGAATCAATGAATATGTCATCCTTACACCACCATCAACTAGCATGGGGGTTCTCACTATGAAATAACTAACCAAAAAAGATGTCATCCCTATGTTTCCACCAATCTCTATAGAGGTCCTCCCTGCACCCCCATCAACCAATGTGAGGGTACTCCCTACACCACCACCAACCAATTAGGTGGTCATATTTACTCCATCAACAACCTATATGGAGGTCCTCCCCCTACCAGATAGCACAGAGGTCCTCCACATGTTCCTATCTATCAACACATATGGGCACCTCGGGCCCCCATAGATTGATGTGATGCTCATACCCTCAAAAAAAAAGAACCCGGAAATAGGCCATCCAAATAAAAATATATACCATACCCTAAAGATCTATATTGGGGAAGGAGGTAAATCACCCACTATCAATGGAAGAACCTTTGGAAGTATTATGTCATCATACACTCCTAAGATTACAAGGTGATCGATGAATCAATGAAGGATACTTCACAAAAAATTCTCTAGTTTTCAGAATAATCCTTTAAACTATGATTTTATATCCTAGAAGATAAGATCCATTGGATCCCTAGATCCCTCCACAACAACCCATGGGTAGAGGACATTATGGATCCCATAAATGTACTCATTGTGTAGTCAACCCCATCACCACAAGTTTCCATCCTCTCTACCCCCACACAATATTTTTAAGATATATGTGGGTTTTTTATTGATTCCCCCATATGAGGATCACTCAGATGAGCCAAAAATGGAAGATTATAACCTCTCATATGATGCACTGTTGGGCATCCCATCCTACATGGACTTGATCTTGATGCTAGCTCCACCTGTGGGAGACGTTCCAATGTGCAATGAACATTTAACCAGTGAAGAACTACCTCTTCTAGTAGATCATCCCTAGATTGTGTACATATCAGTTCCACCAATTTTACCTTAGTTACCAATAATAAGAGTTTTTACAAACCACATATTGGAACCATTCTCCTAGAAATAGGGCATATGGGAGGTCATGCCCACCAATCATATATATATGTTATTATGGATTCCTGCTACATCTGACATTTCTATCTCAGAGTCCCCTATAGAGGACCATATAATGTGGTTCTAAATGGTCAGATTGGAAAAATTCCACCACCTCCGCTATCGATACTTAACTTACCTAGGGATTCTTGGGAACCTCATTGTCATCGACCAATAGTTTAAAAAGTGTGGGATCACAACTATCTTAGGAGAACAATTCCCTATGTTGTATGGATACCACTAGAATCTAAAGGAGGCCTTTATTAATATCCCCATGTGCTCTATTGGGTCATGGAAGAGGTGTCTTTTCATGTATAGATCAGAGGATGGGGACCATATGTTTCTCTCCATTTTAGTTGTATCTTGAGACAATACGTCCTATCTACCAACTGTGAATACTCCGCAATGAATTCCACCATGGTAATTATGGTAATTATAGACTATACTAAGGCTTAGAAAAACTAGGGTACTAACATAGGACATGATTGGGAACACTCAACTCAAGGGTTGGTACAATACCATACTTTCTCTCTGACAACTATGCTCAGTCATCAACAAAGACTAGAAATGAGCCTCAGGAGTTCCCCAAACGAGTCATTGTTTCCAATCTATTGGCATGTCAACAAGGACTTGGTAAGTGTTGAACCCTGAAACTCATTTTAGGTTTCTCCAATAAGAGATTCAAAACACATGATACCACCTTGCTCTGAAAAATCGAATAATATAAAATTCTTACCACTAATATCATTGCTGAGTTGTTCCGCCCAACACAAAAATTCATTAAGGGATCTTATCCCAAACCTAGTAGGGCACCCATTACTCCTCATCCTAAATCCCTAGTTCAAACAAGGTATCTCATCCAATCCAATTAGATTTATTCTTGAGGATATAGTATGTGATTTAAGTATGATTCATCCACCCCACCTAAGCAATGAGATCCAAATGATTATTCACCTTGGGATTAGGCTTCTTCAACTACTTGAGTCTATAATCCCATCAATGTGTTGGAGGCCATACATACTCACCAAAATGATGTAATAATTTCAGACAATTTTTTCTTTGAGGATCTGGAACCATATAATGGGTCCATACCACCCAAAAAAATTCATACCCATCATGAGTGGATAGTTTCCATACCCCACAAGTGTTCGGTAACCCCTACATTACCCAATTTAATAGAATATATAACCCAACATAATATATAGAACAATCTACCACAACATGTGAACCTAGGTGGGGAACTCTTGAAAAAAAAGTCTGCCAAACTCTGATGTTTTGTCCAAACAATTGAAGGACACACATTTTCCTAGCAAAACCAGCTGCCTATAGGGTCCATTACCTATTAGGTGGACATGAATAGATTGTTTCTCTTTATGCTCATCTCTATGATATGAAATATGAGTGTTACGTACATATTTCAATGTATACTAATGCCAGGTGAGTGATTCACAACTTCATTACCCGATGGATGGTACTCACATACTAACATAGCATGATGTTGTCCCAATAATAGCAAGATATAATGTGCATGGGGAATGTAAAGTATGAGATATTCCCCACCCACGTCTCACTTAACTACCTGGGTGAATGTTGGAGGTTCACTAAGATGTATCATCATGATGAAGAATCCTTTTAGTGGACTGAGAAACATTCATTCCCATTACCCCTTCCAGTTCCCATGATAAGACCTGTGAATCTTGAGACCACCAACCCCATACGTGAATATGTTCCTAAATTAGTACATATATTGGCCCCATTTCTATAAAGGATCATTATGTGAATCCATATCAATCAAAGCGTCACCCCATATAGAACCATTAGGAACCACCTCTCCATGTACATCCACATCAGCGAGATAATTTGGCTCCATCCACTCATCAAGACTTGGCTCATAGGGTGTCCTTCCCAAATAGAAGAAACTGTCATTATTTTATTAGGGATTCACAGGTCCCAAGTCATATCCTTTACCATATGTAAAAAGAAATTATAAACCGTTTAAAATGTATTATAACCCAATAGTCTATGTTCATTGGTTATCCTTACCATTTCCCATATAATAGTATAATCAGAAACACCATGAATGAATAAAGTTTTTTCAATTATTAGAACTAGAACCAAGTGGATTTTTGGAATAGTGGAGTTGGGTGACATCCTGGAATATGTAACACATGTCTCTAATAAAACAAAAAATAATGGTGAAGAATCAATTGAATGGAAATAGGCTCCAAGCTATGGGACATAGAAGTATGATGACAAGACGGCTTGCAAGGTTTATTCTCATGTTTCCGGTATTAAAAATGCATGTTTTTAAAACTTAGAACTTTTTGCAGTTGTTTTGCCTCCTATAACCAGTTCCATTAAATCTGATTTGTATATTATTATATCTATGAAGAATAGTAATCAATGACACAAGGGAAAATAGAGTCCCCCTCCAGAAAAAAATCCTTCTCGCATTCTTCGAGACGTTATGCCTCATATGATAGTTGATGAACAAATAATACATCAAACCTTACACTATACAACTAATAATGAGAAGGAGTATTGCTTTTTGAATTCCATCAAGTGGGTAGAACACTTTATAGTGATCGATAGTGTGGAATTCCATGTGAATACATCGGGTACCTCCGGTCGACATTGTCAAATGAAAGGTAAATGACATGAGAGTCTCCAGAATTCTCAAGATAGTGCCTCAAATAAGGTCATTCATTATAATGATACCATAAAATAAGTTTTACATAGAGAAAAAAATAATATTCCATAGACTCCAATCCATTTTCTATGCTTATGCATTAAAATGTGTTAGTTAACCCTTAATCGTAGCTTTTACTGAACCGTGATTAGTAAAGACTAGCCCAAGCCCAACCACAACCGACTGATAGTTACCTAGATGTTTCTCCAAGCAGGTAATCCAGTCAGTAGAAAAATAATTCCAATACTGGACATACCCCATTAGTTCATCAAATGTAATATTTTGTGTCCACATCCAAGTAGAAATATGCTATAAGAGATTAGATACCACTGGAACAAAAATATGATGCGTTGAATAAACTTTCTAGAATAACCTTGAGTCTTTTAATTATTGTGGATCTCCTATTATAAAAAAAGCGCGAGACCCTTATTGAAGCCTTCAAAAGGAAACTCCTGTATAATGCTGATGTAGCTTCCACAGAGGCCAATACTGAATATGAGACAGAGAAAGAGTAATGTATGACCATCATCTAATATTTTTCGTGAAGATGGTGGTTTTGTAAAGAAGTTCAAATACATCAATTATACATCACCACTCGGTTCAATGGTGTGAATAACATGAACAACCTTGTTGATATTGTCTTCAGGATTGTCCTCATCTTGAACAGAATGATCTATGAATTGGATCTAATAAATGAAAATTATACTCAATAAAACCATACAATTCAGGGTTATCATAAGAGAAATCCATAACCATGTGTAAATTAACGAATGATTAATCTATTTAGTGGACCTATATCATGTTTTGAATTCATGAATGTATCATAGCACACTTCCAACAATGTGTTTTTGGGTAGGACAAGGCTTCATTTACATTCATTGGTCCCTTCATCATATCATTAGTGGCTTAAATATTTTTTTTCAATGGTTGAGTATGTGTATATCAGGGTGATACTTACCCCTTGGACTCTTGGAAAGATTTCTACCTAGACAAGGGTTATTATAAAATATAAGGAATGAAGGTTCAAATAAAAGGGGTTGAGCGTATCAAATTTCTGAATGATCTAAAATCCACTACATTCAATTGGTCAGTAGACCTAAATTAAATAATTTTTATACTGATTCTTCAGTAAAAACCCACGATGATAGACTTGGTGGTTTTTTCTTATCTCCATGAAAGAAGGGTTTTTGAATTGCAAAGAAGAAGGAGAATGTACATATTAAACTATACTCATACATCAGATAGGCCTAACTAATACCATAATCCCCTACTACTACAGAGTACTTTGTAATCCACCCTATGAAAACTAATCGATGATATTCCCACCTTTTCCAATAAGAATATATGACTTAGAAAAAGTTAAATTTTCTCCATTTATTTGAAATAAATAATGGACCTTGTGGTAAGAGGCCAGATGGAATTGGTTTGACACCTTCCATCACCATTGCCATGAAAAAATAGAAACCCCTCATCGAGAATTGTTTATCTTATAATGAAGGAACCAATCATCCCCATAGAAAAATATCCAAGAAGATCTTCCTCCCCCTATATATATCCCATATTAGATGAAGATGTAGATTTAAAAGATTCCTCTCCTTTATTTTAAGAGTGTTTCATCACCACAATTAATGTGATAATATAGGTGACCTTGGTACTAATGGATATCTAATGATAACTCTAATGAGTGAAGCAAATCATCCATATGAATTATAGTAGTATGTGACCATCTATAAACAACACCACACTGTATTCACCAAAATCTATGATGTTATTCTAGGGATGGACCCTCATATCACAATTCACTATCTTGGAATCCTAGTGAGTCATTATAGCTTCAAACAACCTCCCACAATGATGCACAACTCCCATAGTGCAATGGTAGATGATGAGTGTAATATTATTATGAAATACCAATTCATTAGGGAATACTAATAAATCATATGGATAGCCAATATATTTCAATTATTGTCAAAATAGGTAGATCAGAGTTAGTATTAAATTATGGTACCTTTATAAAAATTAATGAAGGATGATTTATTGCATCAAGAGAAAGATGTGGTGATTAATGATATAGAAGGGTTCCATGCACTCTTAATCATGGATAGATGTTCCGAATATAATAAAACTAAGATTTCCCCATCGGATATTGATTTAACCACCTTCATGTCACCACAAGGGACTTTATACTATTAGGTGATGCCTGTTGGCTTGAATAATGTAGGAGCCACTTATCAAAGGAACATGCACCACATATTCAATACAATTCATGGAATACTGGTGGAATGCTCTGTGGATAATTTTTTAGTTAAATCTATCCAATTTCAAGAAAATATCAAATGGAAGGGCTTAAATACTATTATATATGTCTTTAATGAACCACTTGGGGTTCTATTGAATGTTTATAGTATGTTTATTAACTATATAATATAGAAATACAAAGAGACATGGTAAATGTCAAAATATTTAACAAAGAGTTAAATATAAATGATAAGGTTAATATAGTGACCCAAACCAATCTAAAACCTATTATTTGAGTGGTTTTCAATCCATCCCTAGCTTATCCTTTACGTAATTAATTTTGGATCCATTATAATCCTAAAATGATTTTATTATAAAATAATATTTTAAGTTTTTCCTAAGGTGCCCCTCACCCCCATTATAAAAGGGCACTTCCCTTATCTCAAATTCACACCTCAAAAGTCATTTGGATCGGCCATCACCTACCAAAATATCCTCCCCAATATCCTAAATTAATTATAGAGGCCTTCCTTTGGTCATAAATCCAACATAAGGAGACATTTTGATCAAATCAAAAGGAATAACCCGAAGAAGAGGTAATGATTTCACCACCCTCATTCATGTTATTTTATTATTCCATTTACTCTTTCATTGTTATTACCATAACAAAATAATAAATACAGTACCTTATATATACTATGATGTTATTATAAATATGGAACAACCATATTCATTATTCTATCCATCTTATGAATTATAATGTCACCATGTGTGCGTATGTACGGCTTACCGTCTCCACATCGTGGTGTAATTTGTTATCCAACACTATGTTATTTGGATGGATATATTGGTGAGTAATATTTATACAAATAATTAAAATAACATGATAATTTCTCTTTAAAATTAATATAACATCCAATTCCACACATTTAAGGAAATGATATTGTTACTCGTGCGTACATACAGATTACAGTCTCCACAACGTGAAGTGATTCATTTCCATGTTCACCATTTATCGACTATTATAAAAATATATATTACTAATAATTATATAATATATGAAATAATAATTATACTGGATATACATATATATATGTATTTATGTACTTACATACATCTTATTCACTTACTTCCGTTCAATACGATATGAAAACAAAAACAACGTTTCTGCGTATGCATGACCTACCGTCTCCATAAACTGTGTTTTCCATTTCATATATCTATATATTATAAATATTTATATTATAAATATGTATGGAATATAAATAAAGGTTTATATTCTGGAATTATTTAAATCATTATATAAATTATACTTTCAAGATTAACTTGTTAAAATATGTACGATAAAGAAAGTTATTATTAACTGAAAAGTTAATTTAACCTAAAAATCATTATGAAATGGTTAGTATAAATTCATACAAGAATAATGTATGATATAATAAATATGAATATTATTCTGGTATAATTTAATAACATACTATTGTCATTATACATGAGGTTAAACATACCCTCGACCAAAGAAAAGTGCAAGGTAAGGGTTAATTTCCCAATCTCTTTATTATCCGAGGTTGTTTTTATGTAATTATCTACTAGGACATATTTATTATCCATGTACAGGTTTCATGAAAGAGTTTTCAAAGGGATTATATTAAGGTACTTTTTACTAAAACATAATTTTAAATGTTTTTAATATTTATTCCTCAAAATCATTCTTATTAATGTCCATGTTTTCGAAATGGTTTTTAAGGATTTATCAATATAGACATTGATGTTTTTAAAATGTTAATTATATTCAAAAGTTTCAATGTGGTATGAGACACTTTGATTCAAAAATGTCTTTAAATGTCTTGCTTAATTTTTTTTTCGACTTTTAAATGTTTTCATGAAAAAGAGATATTTCTCTCAAAGAGTTTTTCAAATCATTTTCATCTATGTCAACATCCTTTGATTGATTCTAAACATGTTTTAAGTTGATTTATTATGATACAAATCTACCATATTGTATTGAAGTTTTTGTGATATATTTGAATGTGGATGTGTTATTTTTATACCATTCATGGCTTATGGATAAAGTATTGACATTTCATTTGGATGTTTTAATATGAATGTTTATGTTATGTTTAAACCTTTGTATATGAGGAATGCAATAGATTTAGTAAGTAATGGGTGGAGCCCGCTATAGCTCCTCGATGCATCGGTAGGTCTCATGAGACAAACTAGTGTCTTGGAACAAGGCCTTGACAAAATATTAGTTGTTTTATTGGCACAAGGCCTTGACTATGTGGTTATGAAAGACTGGCATTATGCATTTCATCATTATGAGAGTGGTTACTGATATTGTATGTGATTATTTGATTAGTAGAACATCCATGTGAGTAAGTAAATGGAATTATTTTTATTTATATTTTCCATATTATGATGAAGTTTAAGTAGAAAATGATTTTGTTTTAGTTTTATAAAATTCCTTAAATATATATGGTTATTTGTTTCTGCTATATTGTTATCCTTAATGAGCATTTGAGCTCACCCCTTTCTTATGTTTTATTTTCCCAGGATCTCAAGAAGTGTTTTATGTTTGAGATTCATGGTTAAGATAATGGAGTAATGGCATTCTCAAAGGTTTTTTTGAGTGTTGTATGTTAGAAATTGTAATGTAATGTTCATGCATGTAATCTATCTTCCAAGACTGCTAAACTGATCAATCTTTTCTGACTTCATTCCTTGTAATCATGATAATGTGTTAAAATAATTCACTGACTCTTGGAATCTAGGGTCGGGGCATTACATAATTATTAAGATAATTATAAAATTGAATTTTTATAAATAGTGAATGTTATATTTATTATATAAAAGGAGCTCATGTTGAGAAATATAATAAAATTTTTTATATAGTATAAAATATATGTTTTTTTTTGATGATTTTATAATCCTAAAAATCTAAGCCACCAAGGGGTCAATATTCCTTAATGTGACATATATATTTTTAATTTTTTTAAAATTTTTGGATATTTAATTTAGTTAATTTAATTATGTGAGTGATGATATAAAAGTATAGAATATACTTTAAATTTAAAATCAATTCATTTTTCAAATTTATTTATTTAGAAAATAAATATTATTATGTTTTTTAATTAATAATATAGTTTGTTTCAATTGTAAAATATTCTATAATTGATAAAAATGATGATTTATTATAGGAATTAATTTTTATAATAAAATACAAGGTTTTATCTTCATCATCCTCAAATTTTATTATATATTGATAAAATGGATTTTCTCTAAGCCATGGAAGTAACTAAAAATTCTTGGGGATATTGAAGTTTTGAGCATGTCATAACCAGTGAATGGAAAATATGGTTTTCCATGAAACAAAATTTTTAGATGAAACAATTAATTTTTTGGACAAAATCAGTACTATGATATTACAAATATGAAATCTGAAGAGTAAAATAATGTGATATCGTCATCTTTTATTCTGGTTGGAAGGTACAGATCTCATATTTCAGCTGGTACAAAAAACCAGAACCAATATGGAAACATGAAAAAGTATATAGAAAAAATAGATTCCACTATGTGATATATAACATCATAAGGAGTCACAATTATAATTATTATAATTTTGAATCCCAATATGGAAATAACTCAGAGGAATTTTATGTGATACTACTTGGGACAATGAGATAAGTGGATTGAAGCAGTGTTTTCATGATCAATTTTTGGAATTCCTCAGAATAATTCCATCATAAATAGTTTACCATATATGAGGAACTTATAATTATTTTTTAAACAATTGGAAAATGATACAATCATAAAATATTTGATATGTTACATAGATAGTGTGAAATAATTGGTAACAAATTATATAGAATTAAGTCAAATAGTTATGAATGAAAGAAAATACTAATATTTAATATCAATAAGGAATGTTATATGTGATGATAGATATGAAAAAATTTAAAAGGTAAGTAGTACAATAACTTCTCTACGTCATAAATAAGTGAATGGATAATAAATAAAATCAATTAAATTTCATATGAAAATAGTGAAATACCTGAAATAACGGTGTAATTGTGAATATTTTAATTGGATGTATATTTTATCTTCTCATCCAATGGATATATTTTCTCCTTTTCTATAACACACATAAATCAATTATTTTGATCCCAATGCAAATTAATATACCCACATTACACTACCAATGATCCCATGGTAGACATAGATAGATAAATAATGTTTCATATGATGCTGATAAAGCATATAGCATCATATTTAGCAATCAATAATCACCAAACCAAGCCCAATAAGAATCCTTTTATAGTTTAATTATTGATACGATAAATATAAAATATTTAGATGTGAATTATTTTATTTATAACCCCTGATATGTTGGAAGGACACATAGATATTATGCATGGTTATGGAGAATAAATATAATCCTTGTATGCACTACCTAACCACATTGGTCAAGAGAGAAACCAACTTGTCACAAAGTGGTTGATTAACAAGAGAGGACTAAGCATGTGATTATTGGAAGAAACCAATTAAAAAGGTGAATATTTCACTAGATTTTTTATTTTCCATTTCAATGGTATCTAAAAAAATCTTTTGACACTAAGAATAGTAACTAAATTTTAGGAAAATCAGTTAAAAATTGAAAAGGTTTTATAAAGAGTTGAATATTCAACTTTTAGGATATTTTTCCTACATTAAATATTTATTTCTTATTCTAAATAATTTAATTCCATGTAGGTTAGTGATCCTTCACAGACAGGGATAAAAATCATTATAATAGTTTTTTCTTTTACATTAAATCATTACATATGATCTATTATCCGGATTTTTTTTACAATTCAGTTTTTTATATTTTGATCTCAATTTTATAAGTGTGTAATTCTAGATAGACATAATATTTTTACATTGTGAAATCCTAATTTATATATTCTCGATGTTATTTATTGTTAATTTTATTCCATTATTAGATCTATCTATGATGTAATATGATTGATTACATGGTTAATAATTGATTATTTTAGGTATGAATTTATAATATAGAGATATCACTTCTTATTTCCTAATAAAAAGCACTATTAATTTGTCATTTAGTAGGAAATTTATTATGAACTCATTTTTTAAGTGTATGGTAAATGATAAATACCACCCCATACATATAGTAAATTATTAACTCACATTAATGAAATTAATGTTGAGACTAAAATCCTACTCAACCATAGATAATGAATTTTTGATTTTATAAATTCTCATTAAACTAAAATTACAATAATAATTCATTATATAATGGTAATATGATAATTTATATATTGTTAATTTACTATTTGGATTAGTATATTGTTTTCCTTATACTAATTCAATAAAGTTTTTCATGCCCGCATGTTTTGTACATTTCAGATAGATAAAACACAATATATATATAAAATGATTACTACAAAATCACTATAGAACATTTATAAAAAGTGACCAAAATGGAAATTTTTTACTCCTTATAGATTATGTGATGTTTCTATTAAATAATATTTTTAATGATAATATTTGATAAATTTTAAAACACCATAACAATATGTTTTCTATGTTAAAATTTTTATGTTGATTCTAGGGAGGTAGTGTGTATTCCTTAATCATTACCCCATTGATTTTTAATGACCAATAGTTCCTATAGTGAAACCATATTAAACATTGATACAAGGATTTAGAGGAATTATTAATATAGATAATGAATGTTTAAAAACATTAAGATTCTAAAACCTGATTTGGAATGAAAATAATTGACCGTATCTTGTGAAATGAATATCTTTTAACATAATTCTCATAAAGAAACTATATAATAGAACCTAAATTAAACACATATAAACATATATAAAAATAACCTCTTTAATAATAATTATAAATTTGTTTATCCTGTAATATAATATAAATTGGAACTTAAAACTAGACTAATTTAATTATTGAAAATGTTTCATAGATTATTAGGAGTGGATAAAAAAATACTTCATGAATTTAAAATTGTGTATGATAATTTTAAAATAAGATGGTTCATTAAAGATCTAGTGAATTGGAAATAATTCATTTATTCTCATGTGTAGGTTTATAATGAGTTGTTGTACACTGTTCACCTTGGAGAATTTGAAACATGGGATAAAACAGCTTCTAGAAATTATTATTTCCTATTCCATGGAATAATATTTTAAAAAGGATTTATGATATATGAAAATAAACTAGAGAATCATTTTATGAAAATTAGGTTTGACATGTGAATTTTTTTGTCAAGATCCCTACACTAGGTGATTTAAGAACCAAATTTCATAGACATCTTCCACCAATGTTTTCTTAAAAGTTATATAAGTGTTACCTATGATTATTTATTGGTTTAATTGATTGAAAAATAAGTAAATAAATTAAAACAAACATTTGATAAGAAAACAAAAATTCTCTAACAATATGTAAATAAAAAAATTAACAGTGGTTTTCATGTGGTAAAATAATATGAATCACCCTTTCTTCAATCTACCCTAGAGGAAATAAATTATTTTTTTGGGATTGGTTAATCATATAAAAAATATATCAGTCATATAATATGATATATTGTGGACACTATGAATCAAAATATAATTTAACTAACCAATTATTTCATGTTCAAGACCATGATAGTTTTGATATGTTATATTAAAATTGATCATTATAAAAAAATTACCAAGGTTTTATAGAGAGTTATCTGATCCATTATAGGTTTAAGTACCACTAAAATCAATCTAAACCACCATTTAAACATACATACCAACAACCATTTCCTTACCATCACGTCTATAAATTAGGATATTAATAAAATTTTATATTTCATGATTTTCAAAAAAGGAAAAAATATGACAATCCTTTAAAATGTTTTCAACCATGAATATAGTCTCAAGCAGATTAAAATATGTAAAAGTTGAAATGTGAATTGAATGTGAGGAAAAACAAAAATATAAATATTGTTTAATCTAAAGGGTAATCAATAATAATAGTAGTCAGTTTCAATATCATTCTATCTATAGTTCAATAAGAAATGTGCTTATGGGTTTAATAAGATATTGAAAAAAATTCACCCAATCTCACATCCTAACATATAATAGTTAAATTAAAATAACATAGATTTATAGAACTTCAATTATAAAAATAAAAATAAATAAATAATACCCTGAAAACTGAATTCGAAGAATAAATACCAATTTATTACCAAAATAATATTACAATCTTAGAATCTGCATGACAAATAAATCATCATAGGAATCATTAATGCTTTAAAAAGGAATAAAATTATCATCAAAATATTGGAATCTATTAAATTGATTCCAAATTACAATAAATTTTTATGTAAATTTTCATAAAAATGAAGATATTCTAAAACAAATGATAGACTCAGTCCTATAATGATTGCATTGACTTTTCATTAAATATAACACTTCACTATGTGCTATAACCCAATGAATTTTTCAATTAATTATACAATAATGAAATCAAAATTGAAAGATAATATATGAGAACATAGTTCTTCAATAAATTTAATCCTAAATTCAATGGTTTATCCTTACGAAATATTGGACTAAATCCATCAAGGGTGGACATTAAACATGAAAGTTTATCCACTATATTTCATTCTAAGTTTATTTAATATGTGTTTTTTGGTTGAAGTGATGAATATTTCCCAGTATTTTTTTATGATAATTTAAAAGCAAAGAAACAAAAAAATTTATTATTTATAGTTCATATATCATTTTAAGAAAATTAAAATATATTAATAAATGTTCATGAAGTAACATTGAAAATTTCTTTTGGATTTAAAATATATATTTATTATATTTTAATCCTTGATATTCCCATGTATGGATCATTTAGATTACAAAATATCACACATTTAGAAACATATTTCGTATGATTTTTTTTTGAAAATGTATATAATTATAATGGTGGTGCATTTTAAAGGTTATTTGGAACTCTAAGAAGATCCAAAAGAATGAGGAAATTCAAAAATTAGTTGATGGGTTTTATTTTTTCATTAACATAAAAAAAATTTAACATTCATATCCTTTAATGAATATAAAAATATAGTGTTAAGTGTTATTAATATTTTACTTACCTAACCCAATAACACAAATTTGATTTGTTATTTTGGTATTTCATCTTATGTAAGTCATTATTATTGATGAATAAAATATTCTATTGCTTATTAAAAATAATATATTACTAGAATAAAAAATTCAACATAAAGACAACATGAGATTTAATGGATAGGTTTTATGAGATATTCCTATATTTATCTAGGAAGATATATTCATAGAACATTAAAGGGAAATGGATCAAAAGTTATTTCTAGTTTTAGGAATCATTTGTTTTAAAAAATCTGAATACAAGTGTATAATTGGGAGTTACTCTCATATACTGTGTTAATAACTATAATGTCCCATATATTGTAAAAGAATTATCATATTAGTTAAGAATATTGTTTTGGCTAATAAAAAACACTCCAAGACATAGCCATCAAGATTAGGAGGATATGTAAAAATTGTATATATATTTTTTCTATTATTTCTTTTTATTATATGAGTGAAAGAGAAATGTATTTTAAATAAGATAAGACAAATTAATATAATAATTAATAGAGGCATCATGGTAGTATTGTAAAAACAATTACTAATTCACCTCTATCCTCATAGTGGTACATATATAAAATGTATAAGTCATGTATAAACAGAAGGTGAAAATATTTGTTTTGGAAGATAATTGTGATAGATGATTGAGTAATTTCCAATGGATTTTATTTATTAAAAATGATGCTAAAAAATTATTTTTATTTATTATAATTAATAATATAAATAACATATATGATAAAATAAATACAGATATTTTATAAATATAAATAATATTTTTTTATGAAATAGAGAATATGAATATCAAAATAATATTAAATAATATGAACATTTTCAATAATTTTTACATAATATAAAAAAATTATTAGTATCGAAATTAAAATATATATGTTTATAAGTTATAATTACACATTTTTAGTTTGAAATAAATCTATTCTATTTTGTATAAAAATATTCATATTAAAATAAAAGAGTTTAGTTTTTTTAGGAATAAAGATAAATATTGTAACTCCCCGACCCTAGTTACCCAGAGTCGGTACATTATTACATAACATTGGCATGATTACAATGAATCAAGTCCCGAAGGACCAATCAGTTTAGCAGTCTTGGAAAATAGATTGCATACATGAATGTCACATTACACATTATAACATACAAAACAACATAGATAATCCTTTATGAATGCCATTATTCCCGTAAATTAACACTGCATATCTATCACAATACACTTCTTGGAAACCATGGAAAAATAAAACATAGAAAGGGTGAGATGAAACGCTCAGTAAGGGTATGCAATACAACGGAAAATGAAATAAATATTAAGCGTGGTGAATAATTGATAAAACATGACTTTACAAATAATAAACATGAATACTTTTATGAAAAGAATATGAGTTGAGTAAATAATGCCATAATAAAACATAATCATGGGTGTTCTACTAGTCGAATGACCACATGAACCATCAATATTATTTTCATAATGTGGGAATGTATAATGTCAGACGTTCTAAAACATTTTGTCAAGGCCTATTCCAAGACATATAAAAATGATTAAGGCCTTGGCCAAAACCATAAATCAAATTGGGAAAAAGGTCTCGGCCAATTCCACGTCTAGTTTTCTCGCGAGACCTACCGATGCATCGAGGGGCTATAGCAGGCGCCACCCATCACATACTATGTCCAATACATTCCTCATATGAAAAGGTTGAAACATAACATAAACATTAGTGTATGAACTAGGACACGAAATATCAATAATTTAACCCTAAAACATGAATGGTATAAAAATAACACTTTCACAGTCAAACATATCCCATAACCTTCAATACAATATGGAAGTTTTGAATCATAATAAATAAACTTCAAAAAAAGATTAAAATCCTTTAAAGGAGTTGACATAGATGGAAATAATTTGTAAAACTCTATGATTGAAATATCCATTTTCATGAAAACATTTAAAAGTCACACAATTTATAAAGGAAGACATTTAAATGCATTTTTGAATCAAAGTGTCCCATACCAATTTGAAACTTTTTAAAATAATTATCATTTCAAAACATTCAGGTCCATATAAATAAATCCGTAAAATCATTTTGAAAACATGGAAATTAATTATAAAGGTTTAGAAAGATAAATATTTAAAACATTTAAAATTCAGATCTTGATTAAGAGTACTTTTCACAAATCCTTAAAATATTAATTTTGAAATCATTTTTATGAAAATGGACATGGATGATAAAAATTTCCCAGTAAATACTTACACATAAACATTCTCGAATAATAATGAGATTGAGGAATTAACCCTTACCAATTTAGTAACGTATGAAACATACACCAAATGAAAGAGGTATCATACAATTAATATGTAAATACACATAAATTAAAGTGTATTACACAAAGAATAAAATTATGGGCTGTACATATGCAACACAAAAGGTAATAGTGGCAATATGGCACGAATCTCACGGGAATAAGGAGTGAGATGAAAACCCCTTACCTTGTAGTTTTCCTTGGTCGAGGGTAGATTAACCTCCTTTATAATGGTGAAATAATTTTTATTAAATTATACACGATTCATATACATTAATATGATATCATATATGATCTTTTACCATTTCATTGTTAGTAATTTCTTAGTATTTTCATCATTTCGGTTGTTAACGGATTCATTTTTCTTTATATTCTTTGTTATGTGAGCCATATTTTCTATGTATGGGATGTATATTAATCATATCCAGAATGATATCATGTCTCTAAAAGTTATTTTTAATCATCAAATAAAATTTATTCTTGAATGGATACAATGGGGAATGAATCTTATCGCGTTCGTGGAGACGGTAATCTGTATGTACGCACGAGCAACAATATAATTCTTTTGATATTAAAATAATATAAAATTTAATGTTATATCATATATTCAGAATCATTATCATGTTATATTTTTTATTTATATTAATTACACATCATTATTATACCCATCCAAATAATAATTTATTGAATAACAATTACACCTCGACGTGGAGACGGTAGGCCGTACGGACGCACGTATGGTGACATGTCATTTGAAATATGGATAGAATAATGAATATGGTTGTACCATATTTATAATAACATCAAATTATATAGAATATAGTGTATTTATTATTTTATAATGGAAATAACAAAGAAAGAAGAAGTTGAAGAAGAAATGAACTTGAAAGAGGGTGGTGAAAACATTACCTCTTCTTCGGGTTTTCCATTTGATTTGATCAAAAGGGCTCCTTAGTATGGCCTTATGAATAAATTAACGCCTATAGGATTTATGGAGGATAGTTTAGAGGGTATTTGGATAGAGGTTAGCCGACCCAAAATGCTTGAGAGGTGTAACAAATTGGTTAGAAGTAGTGTCCTTTTATAAGGGCGAGGAGGGGCTCTTTAGAAAAAACTTAAAGTATTAATTTATATTAAATTTATATTATGTTTATAATGGCTCCAAATTGGATTATTAAACATATAAGGTGGGTATGGGTCGAAAAACAATCAACCAATAGATTTTAGACAGGTTTGGGTCACTATATTAACCTTATAATTTAGATTTAACTCTTAGTAAAATTGTTTGACATTTACCATGTCTCTTTGTATTTTTATATTATACGGTTAATAAACATACTATATAATTCCAAGAGACCTTAAAGTGGTTCATTAATGATACTCATATCATGATATAAGTCCTTTGGCTGAACCATAGATTTTTAGGAATATAATTTCAATTAATAGTATAATATTTGTTTTAAAAACTCATTTATGTCAATTTTGACACTATTTAATAATTGTTTTTTGTTAAAGTTTTAAATTATTTATTAATTAGATCCAAATTTATTTAAGAAATCATAACATTTCATATTAACCAATAAAATTAGTGTATGTCATAAAAACCTTAAATTATATTTATTTTAACATTTATAATACCAATTATTTGATTCTTTCATTAATAAGGAAAATACTGCATCATTATTATGTCATAAATATATATAATTATTAAATGTATAAAAATTATAAATAAAATACAATAATTTATTAAATAGTTTTATCTATCTAATGAATATTTATAGTCTAAAATATAACATATATAACACTATGTAAAAATTGTTTTTCTAAAAGATATGTGCTTATGTCTTTTTTGTATTTACTTTAACTTAATTAATATAAATTTTCATTATCACTTAAAAGTGGATCCATGGGGTCCCAAAATCGACCCAAAGAGGCCCATGGTAAGACATGTATCAACCAATAAGGTTAGGACATGTTTTATGGTAATTCATTATTATTATTATATTATTTTTTACCCTTATTTACCGGATTTACCCTTTTACCATGGTAAATAAAACATTTACCGAAGTAATTATTCAAAATGTATAAAAATAAAAGTTACCTATTTACACAATTTGGACCTAATAATTGTAAGTTTTGAATTAATTTTTCTAAATTCAAAACACAGAAGTGTCATAAATTAATTTAAAATTAATTCCCACTATCAAAACAAAAAGTGTGTTTTTAAGAAATATTAACTATCAAAAGATTGACACTTGTTTATGTTTGGTTTAAATGGGAAATTATGTCCAAAGAACAACATTGTATTAAGTGTTAAAAATATATTCTAAATATACTTTAAAATCACTCAAATTCATAATTTACCACTATTAATTATTTCGATTAAAAAAGTTGTTTTTAATTAAAATTTATTGATTATCACTATTCATCAAAATATGAAAGTTATCCGAAAAGTACCAAAAATTCACCCTAAGATAATTAAGATATTAAAAATAAAAAAATAAAGTCCATTTTGAAAGATAAAATCTATAAAATTTCAAAAAGTGGGTAATACAATTCATAACGACAAGTTTGATTTGATGTGGTGTGTGTTAGAACTCAAAGTTGCGTACAACACATGATACTGTATTATTCAAAGAGAAGAGTACCATGGAATCTTGGGGTGTTACATTCTAACCTCCTTCAAAAAATTGTTTCATTGCAATTTAAGCTCGTTATTGGAAACATGGGGTTGAGATTTCAAAATATCTTAGTTGAAATCCCACATCAAATTATGGATTAATGAGGCCTCTATTTAAAATAATGTGTGGTAAGTATAAAGGTTACCAAAAATAACACATACTAGGGTTCTATGTAGGGAAACATGGATATGGAAGAAAAATCTAACCATCAATATTTGATGGAGAGTGGTAGAGGACATGGCTATGAAAAAGCCAACAATCACAATGCCATAAATTTGTGATTATCTAAGTTACCATATAGGACAACGTTTTTGTTCTAAGTTACTTTTCTTAATGTTGAGGAATTTATTTACGATATTGGATAAGATAATAAGGAAATAAACTTACTTTATAATTATAGTTTTACCCATTAATAAATTTCTACCACAAACTCATCTTTCACTCTAAAACATAATACAACTAAAAAATACTCTATTTATCCTAATCGTACAGGGTTCCAAATATAAACATATACCATTTAAATGATGGGAACTATTTTGTAATAACCAGGGAATTATTGTAGGCTAGTGGTAGGTAATAAAGTCCCATCACACTATGATTTTGGTTTCAATTTCTACAGCTTTGTCTGACACGACAGGTTATCGCCCGACCCGCAGGTTGTCCGTTTCCAAGACTATAGTATTATAATATTCCAAAAATAATCGTAAGAAATGTTTTAACCTTAAACAATACTATCAAAAGTTCAACTTAATTCATTGAAAACATTATAGTTATCCAAAATACCTTTGTCCAGACTCTCTGTAAAAGGTATCTAAATTCCAAAATCAATTGTAACATCAGATTCCCCAAACAAAGTAATGTTTCACTTATTGTCACATAATCATAATATGATTACATTAGTCATATTAAAGCCTTAATGAAAACAAAAAGTACTGCAGTACAATCCTTATATATATAACATTATTCTTATAACCATAATATAGTTCTTGAGTCCCAAAATACAAATACAATAATTATTCAAGTTCAACATGAGTAACAGCATAAGCTTGGCCATGATCCCTTGCCTTTTCTGAGGTAAGTTCCCCTGCTACTTAGGACATTAATTTTTATAGTGTCCCATTTCTCTACAGTTATTGCATTCAAAGTTGACAGCAACATTTTTTCCCTTGCAATCATGAGCCTGGTGGCCTTTTTCACCACACTTGTAGCAGACTCTCATTCCTTTTCGGCAAATACCAGGGTGTTTCTTCCCATAATTATCACATAATGGAAAATCCTTCTTTCCCTTTTTCCCATTGCCTATATCTTGCTCCACCATTCTATTCTTCTCTTGCTTTACTTTATTGTCATAAGATTTAGAGAATTCCTTATCTGTCTTGATAGCACATGAGACAATATCTTCGTATGATGAGAAGGATTGAGATACTAAAGCTCGACAGAGAAATGGTTTTAACCCATCAAAGAAACGATAAATCATACTTCTTGGGTTACATATATAATCTGCATCATGCCTTCCATACCTTGTAAAGTTAGCCTCATAGTTTGCAACATTCTCATCCTCCTTTTTCCTCAGACTGAGAAATTGTCTTTCCATATCCGCTCGATGGCCATGAGGAAAGTATTTTTCTAAAAAAATTTCATTAAACTCTCTCCATTACATACATGATACTTCTTCATCATACTTTTTGTTTTTAATCAATGACCACCATTGATCAACATTTCCAGTTAGGTGATAGACTGGCATGACAACTTTTTCCCTTTCAATACTCCCCAAAGCATGAAATATTTTCTCTAGGGAAATTATCCATTGCTCAGCTACCAATGGATTTGTATTCCCATTGAATTTTGGTGGTTTTTTCCTCATGAAGCAATATAACATTGATACTCTGTGTTGTGGATTAGGGTTATCCATATGGGTATGGTTATTATTCATAACCTGAGTGAGTCTTCCCAATATGGTGATAAGATGATCTACACAAGTTGTATCACCAGCTCCAATATAATTTTTTTTGAGGAGGGAAATCCCTACATAGAATATGTGTGTTGATATGATTTACATTCCTTCCACTAGGTTCCATTTCTAAAAAATGGCATAAAGTAGATAAATTTATGAATCGAAATGCATAATTCCTAACTGGTAAAATACCAAACGTAAATTGAATAGTTTATGGAAATAATTCATAATCATAAAAATGTTTTTTTGAGTAAGTATATACTCATAATCCATTCATAATGATTTGTCAAGAAAATGGGAATTTTCCTAAGCATATCCCCCAAGAGTGTCACAACCAAGAGTGCAGTAAGGACCATTGTCGTGCAATAGTTCTGGTTTGAGTCTAGTTCAAAGTGGTGTTTTCAGGTTTTACCCCTAGGTACATCTGTGCCAGAGCCACCTCTACCTGCTCGTATCCATACAGATATTTATTTTCATTGAAAATTCACAAAATCCCTACATTACAAAAATTATAGGAAGTTATTATATACTAATCCTCAAAGTCTATCTTAGGGTAATGTGATCTAATCTGAGTTTATATAAATCTAGTTTCCAAGGTTATTGCTAAACTTCTTCTGATAGCAACTGTAACGCCCCGACCCTAGTTACCTAGAGTCGGTGCATTATTATATAACATTGGCATGATTACAAGGAATCAGGTTCTCAAGGACCTATCAGTTTAGCAGTTTTGGAAAATAGATTACATACATGAATGTTAAATTACACTTTATAACATAAAAAACAACATAAATAATGTATTAAAAATTCCATTATTCCTTTGGATTAACACTGCATATCAATAACAATACACTTCTTGGAATCCTGGGAAAAATAAAACATAGAAAGGGGTGAGCTTAAATGCTCAGTAATGGTAAGCAATACAGCAGAAAACAACATAAATATTAAGCATGGTGAATAATTGATACAACACACCTTTACCACTAATAAACATGAATACATTTAAGGGAATAATATGAGTTGAGTAAATAATTCCATAATAAAACATAATCATGGTAATTCTACTAGTCGAATGACCACATGAACAATTAATATTATTTCCATAATTAGGGAATGTATAATTCCAGACATTCTAAAACATTTTTTCAAGGCCTCGTCCAAGATGTATAAAAATCATTAAGGCCTCAGCCAAAACCATAAATTAAATTGGAAAAAATCTCTCATCCAATTCCATGTCTATTTGTCTCATGAGACCTACCGATGCATCTAGGAGCTATAGCATGCTCCACCCGTCACTTACTATGACCAATAAATTCCTCAAATGAAAAGGTTGAAATATAACATAAACATTCATATATGAACTAGGATCCAAAATGTCAATACTTTAACCATAAACCACTAATTGTATAAAAATAACACATCGATAGTCAAACATATCACAAAACCTTCAATACAATATCGAAGTTTTGTATCATAATAAATTAACATCAAAGCAAGATTAAAATCCATAAAAGGATTTTACATAGATGGAAATGATTTGTAAAACTCTTTGATTGAAATATCCATTTTCATGAAAACATTTAAAAGTCACACAATTTAGAAAGTAAGACATTTAAATACATTTTTGAATCGAAGTGTCCCATACCACTTTGAATCTTTTGAAAAGAATTATCATTTCAAAACATTCATGTCCATATAAATAAATCCTTAAAATCATTTTGAAAACATGGACATTAATTAAAAAGGTTTAGAAAGATAAATCTTTAAAACATTTTAAATTATTATCTTGATAAAGAGTAATTTTCATAAATCCTTAAAATATTCATTTTGAAATCATTTTTATGAAAATGTACATGGATGATAAAAATGTCCCAGTAAATAATTACACATAAATAAACTCAGATAATAATGAGATAGAGAAATTAACCCTTTCCAATTTAGTAACATATGAAACATACACCCCATGAAAGAGGTATCATATAATGAATATGTAAATACACATAAATTAAAGGGTATTACACAAAGAATACAATTATGGGCAATACATACACCACGCAAAAGGTAATAGTGGCAATATGGAATGAATCTCACGGGAATAAGGAGTGAGATGAAAACCCATTACATTGTATTTTTCCTTGGTCGAGGGTAGTTTAACCTCCTGTATAATGATGAAATAATTGTTATTAAATTATACAAGATGTATATACATTAATATTATATCATATATGGTCTTTTACCATTGCTTGTGTTAATAATATCTTAGTATTATCATCGTTTCAGGTGTTAACAGATTCGTTTTTATTTATATTATTTGTTATGTGATCCATATTTGCTATGGATGTGATGTATATTAATCATATCCAGAATGATATCATGTCTCTAAAAATTATTTTTAATCATCAAATAAAATTTATTCTTAAATGGATACGATGGGGAATGAATCTTATCACGTTCGTGGAGACGGTAATCCATACGTACATACGAGCGACAATATAATTTTTTTTGATATTAAAATAATATATATTTGGATTGTATATAATACATACATAATAATTATCATGTTATATTTATTATTTACATGAATTACACATCATTATTATACCCATCCAAATAATAATTTATTGAATAACAATTACACCACGACGTGGAGACGGTAGGCCGTACGTACTGACGTATGGTGATCTATCATTGAAAGGATGGATAGAATACTGGATATGGTTGTACCATATTTATAATAACATCACAGTATATAGAACATAATAGAGTTATTATTTTAGAATAGAAATAACAACGAAAGAAGATGCTTAAGAAGAAAGGAACTTGAAAGAGGGTGGTGAAAACATTACCTCTTCTTCGGGTTCTTACTTTTTATTTGATCAAAAGGGATCCTTAGGTTGGCTTTATGACTAAATTAAGGTCTACAGGATTACGGTAGGATAGTTTATAGGGTATTTTGGAATATTTTGGCCAAACCAAAAGTCTTGAGAGGTGTGATGAATTGGTTATAAGTGGTGTCCTTTTATAAGGGGGAGGAGTGGCTCTTTTGGAAAAACATAATGTATTAATTTAAAATAAATTCATATTCAGTTTTTAATGACTCCAAAGTGAATAATTAAAAGTTTAAGGTGGGGATGGGTCAAAAAACACTCAACCAATATATTTTATATAGGTTTGGGTCACTATAGAAACTTTATCTTTTAGATTTAACTATTAGTTAAATAGTTTGACATTTACCATGTGTCTTTGTATTTTTATATTACATGGTGAATAAACATACTATATACTTTAAAGAGGCCCCCAAGTGGTCCATTAATTATACACCTATCATGATATAAGTCCTTTGGCCGAAAAATATTTGTTTAGGAATAGAATATCAATTTATAGTATAATATTTTTTTAAAAAAACTCATTTTTGTCAATTTTGACACTATTTAATAATTGATTTTTGATAAAGTCTTAACATAATTATTAATTCGATACAAATTCATTAACGCAATCCTAACATGTCATATTAACGAATAAAATTCGTTTAGATCATCAAAACTTTCAAATTATATTTTTTTAACATTTATAATACCAATTATTTGATTCTTCCATTAATAAGGAAAATACACCATCATTATTGTGTCATACATATATTTAATTATTAAATGTCTAAAATTTATAAATAAGATACCATTATGTATGAAATACATAAATATTTATAATTAATATTTAGAGTCGAAAATATAACATATATAACCCTATGTAAGAAATGTTTTTCCAAAAGATATATGCTTATGTCATTTTTGTATTTACTTTAACATAATTTATTTAAAGTGTCATTATCACTTACAAGTGGATCCATGGGGTCCCAAAATAGAACCAAATATTTCCATGGTCAAACATGTATCAAAAAATAGGTCTATGACATGTTTCAGGGTAATTTATTATTGTTATTATAATATTATGGTTTACCCTTATTTACCGAATTTAACTTTTAACCATGGTAAATAAAATATTTACCGAAGTAATTATTCACAATGTATAAAAATAAATGTTATATATTTACACAATTTGGAACTCATTATTCTAAATATGGAATACATTTTTCTAAATTCAAAACACAGAAGTGGCAGAAATTAATTTAAAATTAATTCCCGCTGTCAAAATAAAAAGCGTGTTTTTAAGAAATAATAACTATCAAAAGATTGACACTTGTTTATGTCCGATTTAAATGTGAAATTATGTACAATGACCAAAATTTTATTAAGTGGTAAAAATATATTCTAAATATACTTTAAAATCTCTCAAATTCATAATTTATCACTATTAATTGTTTCGATTAAAAAAGTTGTATTTAATTAAAGTTTAGTAATTTTCACTATTCATCAAAATATGAATGTTATCCAAAAAGTACCAAAAATTCACCCTAATGTAATTTCAATATTAGGAATCCAAAAATTCCATCCATTTTGAAAGATAAAATGTATAAAATTTCAAAAAGTGGGTATTACTATTCATAACGGCTAGTTTGATTGGTTGTGCTGTGTGTAAGAACTCGATGTTGCGTATAACACATGCTACTGTATTATTCAAAAAGAAGCGTACCGTGGAAGCTTGGGGTGTTACAAATATTGTGTAAAATATAAAAATAATATTTTTGTTATTGTTTTTATGGTTTTAAATGTTAATTATTAACTTATTTTTATAAATTTAAATCTATCTTTATTGTTTCTATGTTTTTTGTTTGTTAAATTATTCATAATGAATGATTTAGTAAAAGTGACATGTATATTGGGTATAGGTATTTATAGTAATATATATAAGATACTACTTGTTCATTGTCAAAACATGTGTATTGTTAAAGTTTCAAAGTTGTTTTTCATGGAAAATTTTAATTATTAAAAAATTTAATTTTACAATGAAATAATTCTATGAAGACCCAATTCCATTCTAAAAAATTAAACAACAAATTTATGAATAATTTTCATTATATTTAAAAAATATAATCTATATTCTGTAATATATCATATACAAAACTTTTTACTTCAATTGTTTTTAGTAAAGTTAGTAGATACTAGTTATACTTTGGGGATTTTCATGGATTTTCATTAAAAAAACCATAATTACTATATAATAACTATGTACGAAATATTTTTCCCAATTTTAAAGTGATAAATTTAAAATAGTTCACAAATGAAAGAAAAAAATTAAAAAATATGATTCAAGATAATAATTATAATTTTATCTTCCATAAGTGTTGGAATTTTGATCTTGAATCATTCCATGTATTCAAATATGGTTGATTCAATAATTTTTTTTTGATATATTACTACAAAAAGGGTAACACCATGAAATTTAATATAATAACATTTTATTAGATAGATTGTATGAAATTAAACACAAATTGAATAAGGGAATATAATATCCCAATACTTTACAATATAATTACTATTTTAAATAAGTTCAATCTATGATATAACTTCCAATTAACATGATGCTTAGTTAGCTTGTGTTACCCACAATACCAATTTTTGTTGAATAAAAATAAATTATAAAAATATGATTATTTTATATGAAAAGATATAACATAGTTGTTAAAATATTTGTTATGAATAGAATTTACTAATATATGATATTATATTGTTTAAAGAAATATAAAATGAATTCATTGGTTACCAATTAGTTAGAAATGAATATAAAAACTAATCAAATATAATGTAAATGTTTTTACACTTACAATGGTTTTTTACCATAATTAATTGAATTAATTGATATTAGTGAATGATATTAATGAAATTTTTATTTTGAATACGAAATAAAATATATCCAACATTAATCCAATATGATTGATAGGTATAATATATGACCAAACCCAATATTATGCATAAAAAACAATATTTTTCCAATTGAAATTTTACGACCTTTTAATAGAGAACCTCTATTAATCATTATTTTTAGTGTTTCAATAATTTTTATATGTCAGAATAAAATTCATTTTTTAATGCATAACCTCAAAATTATCAGAGGAATAATTTTGAGTATTTATCTCTATGGATTAATTATTGGATGAATAGTGAATCCCACATAATTTTAATTCAATACAACTTTTTCTTCTAATTAATTTTTATGGTCAAATAATATTATTTTTTGGTTTTAAATTATAATTATAATTTTTTTATCAATTATATCAATTAGGTTATTTGAATCCATTTCACTTTGACGATTTTTACAAAAACCAACACTTCATAAAAAATGATCTATAACCACATTCCTACGGCCACAATTTTATAGATATGTAGTTATAGCTTTATTTATAGCCATAGTTTAATTAAAACTGTTGCTATTTGTATACTTAATGTCACTGTTTTACACAAATCATAGAAATAGTGTTCATTTTTTTACTATAACATTGTTTTTCTCTCATCTCCGTGTCCATCTTCAAATTATCCTCACGTAACCCTCATCCCCCCATGATGGCATCTCTCTCTCTCTGAATCCCTCTCCCCATGCTTCCAGCTCTCCTCCTCCTGAAAATAATAAATGAATCCTTCCACGATACCTACCCTAGTGAATCCTCACAACCACCCTCCACACCCCTAACACTGATGATTCCTTAGTCTCTGACACCCTCCCTGACGCCACCCCCAATTCCAGAGACCCTCCGCAACCCTGACCCATCTTCATCCTCGCCCACCTAAAGCCATTCCCCATCTCTTATCATAACTTATGTGAGCATTCAATGTCTATTTTCTAGTCATTACCCTTACATACCAACTATCCCCCCTACCCCACCCATGCGCATTCCACCATATTGAAGGCCTTACCTTAAACCGATGATGCCTTTCTTCTATTGAATACATTCTTCTATTCAGGTTCTAATTTCTATTTACATTCTTCTAATATACATTCTTCTAGTTTACAACATCTATTCATCTATTGAGTGTTTTAAAACATCCTAAAATCATTCATTGTAATTTTATTGTATATATAAACACTTTTAATTTCGATGTTTTGAATGGTAAACTGATTTCTATAAGTCAATAGATCAATTGAGAGAAATTAGGTTAAATAAATACTCTTTGAAATATAATTCAAAATGAATTGTATTATTTTTTTAAGTTCTTCCATCACGTTTTAAAATTATTACCTTTGTAATAAGGTATCAGGTACATTTTCATGAAACATAAATTCAATCAATTATCACATGCTGACACAAATTTCAAAAAAATCAATTCAGTAAGTTTCAGTTAACTTTTTTGTTCCAACATGTTTTTAAATTTTTTTGAGCTTGACCATTGAAAATTTATAATTCTATTTTCATTTATTCATATTTTTTAATCCTTGTACTCATATATAATCTATGGGTCTATAATATAAGAGGATTCCTTGAACAATTTGAGTTATATGACCTATCACTTTCTCATGGGCGTGGTTTGTTTTCATATGTGAAATATGGACTGATTATTTATTTAAATCTCTTTTATGTGCTTTTTGGATTTATAATTAATATAATTGGTAATAAATAGTTTTTTATGATTTTTAGAATGATGATCATTGAACTAAAATTGTGATATGGGGTTTGAATTATGTTTGGACATGTTTAAAATGGTTAACTGGTCAAGACAAGTTTTATACAAAATGAATAAGATAAATGGACAATAATGTGTATGGTTTTAGATAAGTAAAAATGGATTACAATTTAATAAATAATGATAACAATGGTATATTAGGTCTCAAGATGTTTTTTTAATTTTATATGGTGGAATGATATGTTCAATTATGTCCACATAATAAGTAAAACATAAATGGGTTGTTTTAATAGGTACAATTTTTGTTGAAAGGGTTATTTACACATGTAGAATTTAGTTTTTCAGAGCGATAATCATGTCATGACAACATTGATGAATTAACCTCAAGATTGAATGATTTATAGGAATTATTATGATATCTTTGATTGATGATACATATCTAGAAATAATATTTTAAGAATATAAAGTCCTAAATAAACATATATAAATCACAAAGTGTTTGGGGTGTTAGACGTATGCTTGAGCTTACCAAAGTGTAAGATTGGGTTCAATTTTTGGTTTTTATGAATAAAATGTCAATATATATTAAGAAATGAAATATATATTTTGAAATTTTCAGTATATATATATAAATACACACACACACACACATATTATTGATTATAAATTTTATGGCTCCAGGTACACATGTCACTCCCACTGAAACCCGTTTCCCCTCCCCCTATTCAAATCACACCCTCCCTTTTGAATGAACTCTCATAATCTCTCACATTTACAATCTCTGCCTCCTTCTCTATGTTCTAATGTATTGACCTCTTCTTTGTGTCCCTTCACCCTCCAAGTCCTCGTTCATCAAGTGGGTTTACACTAATTTATATTTTTCAGTCATATGACCCCATAAAACAATTTATCCCACATCCCTTCTCCATCTTTGTAAAAATAAATAATTCTTTTATATTAGTATCTCATGATTTTCAATATTGACCTAGTTTGGAGCATTTTTGTTTCTTATGAGGTACCAACATTGAGGTTAAGAAACTAAAACTACAATTGGTTTAATGATATTCATTTATATTTGTTTCTATCATTGTATTGTCATGAAAATAATAAAATAAACTTTCATTCATATATTAGTCAGTTCATATTTTTTCATATTTTCTATAAAATAGATTCATATTCTAACTCAATGTTCTAATCTTTTCATATCTATTAACTCAAATATATCAATTCATATTCAAATTATTTATTTATATCTATTGATTTTTAACAATATTTATTCTTAATTTAAAAGTTTTCATATATAAAGGTATTCATTTTTTCTTACCATATGGGTATCAGCAACTTATGTGTAATAAAAATATTTTATTGACCAATTAATTAATAAATGGTTGTTTGAATCATTTATTCGATTACACGTATTATGAATAAAATATGTAATTTCTTATTACATTTGATTTTTTAAAAATGGATTCATTCACATGTCACATTTAGATACACTAACTAAATGTATGAGATGAATCTTATGTATTTTAATTACCAATGGAATGTTATACAAAATAAATCTTTCAAAGAAACAATTATATATTCCCTACACAGTATTATTTTTTTATGAGTTGAAAAATATTCATTTTTTCCCATTTTTCTTAGGTGCAAATAGTTTATCATTTCTTATTACATTATGTTCATTATAAATTTCGAATATCCACCATTTATCTAATTTATAGAGCATCATTACATCATTATAAATTATATTTTATCTATACAAAATATATCACAAACTTCTATATTTTCTCTTAATTTATTATAGGCCCCCAAATTCTTTATGGTTTATGTTAAATTAATTCCATGTTCAGTACATACAAATTTTTATAGACTGCTGTGACAATATTGGATATTAAGAGTAGGTTCTACTACTAAATCAAATAAAATTTTGTTTAAAATAAATTTATTATATTTAGATAAAATAAATGGATTGGAAATTTGTTTTTATTTTAATTCCATTGAACATGAAAAATAAATATATATCAAATTTACCAATATATTTATTATTATATGACTCTTAATCATTTAATAGTGACTTTTTTCTTCCTTTCAATCATTTCAGGGACCTCATCTCAATATAACTATATATATAAGCACAAACATTTTAGATTTATGCTTCGTAGAGTGACTTTTAGAGCTAAATTAATATTTTATGTTCTTTAATTTAGATATGATATGATTGTAGGTTCTTGCATTGGACAATGCCTTAAATGTATAACAGCATTGCGTATTTTATATGACCTAAACAGTCCTTTAATATTATTTTCTATTTTTAAATGATATTTTGTCAAATAAATATTTCACCTTTGGGAAATTGAAATAGGCAACAATTTCATGGGAAATTTTACATTCACAAGAAGAGGAAATACTTCTATTTGGTTTCAAGAATGAAAATTTAGCTTCCCTTAACAATTATATATCTATATATCATTGTTTCTATTAATTATTTAATTATCTTTAATTTAAAACTTATATAAATATTATTCTATAGGTTATGGTATGAAAAATAATCATTCCTATGTTAGATTATCCTATAGTTAAATGTGTGCGGGATGATGGGTTATATTAAATCATAATGAGAAGTTCTATTGGTATTGGGAGATTTTTGTTTTATTTTGTTATTGTGCTTGCCTAATAATTTTATTAAAATAATCAATTACTGGACACTTCATAAGGACTTGGGAAAATTGTAATTAAACAACACATTATTATATTAATCTTCATATCTTTAATATTATTTTCATTATTATGTGAGTTTCTCTCAACTAAATATTTCACCTTTAGAAAGTTACAAAAAGGTAAAAAAATTAAGCCAATATCCATTCACAAGAAATGAATATACTTCTACTTAGTTTTAGGTATGAAAAAGAGTTTCCCTTATCAACTATATTTATAATTTTCCTTTTTATTATTTCCCACATTATCTTTATTTTTTAACTTATGTATATATTATTATATAATTTTATGTAGGAAAAATGATAATTCATATGTTATCATTGTCTATATTAAAATTAGATTTGGAAGTTTGATTGTATATAAAAAAATAATAGTTTTACCATTGAGGGAATTTTATGTTATTCCCCTCAAAAATTAACAATCAACCCCTTTGAATCAACTATTCATAATCTCTTGATATTATCTTCAATAGAAGAATTTTTTTGTTTGGAAACCTTAATATTCTATAATTTTCTTTTACGAGGTTTTTTTGCTGCTCTTTCTTACAATATTTTAGTGTATATGAATTATATAGAATTGTGGTATCTTATATATGTATATAAATTTATAGAATGTCTATAGATATTGTAAAATGTTTGAACTCCACTATACAAGCCACCTTATCTTTATTTTCATCCATGATCATCAATCTATCATTAATGTTTCTTTTAAGGTGTTTACATTGTTTTTAAAACATGGGAAGATTAAAACACATAATTTTATATGAAAGTTTCAATTAAAATATATAATTATATTCCTTATTAATGTTAAGATATAACATTAACCACTTTTATATAATGTATAAACCTAGTCACTGATTCTATGTCGCCCAAAAGACCCATTATTTTTTGTAATTCTTGAAAACAAAAGAATATTTGATTATTATGCAGTAATGTTTCCCAATTTAGAATATATAAAGTAATTCCAACATAATTAAACATTAAACCAACCTATATTCCATTGATCATCCCTTCTCTATACATCTACTCACAACTGCCCAAATTTTCCTCTCAACTATCTAAAATAAAATCCAACCAAGATCAAACTTTAGGATGGTAGATATAACTAGCGTTGATCATTTAAACTTATAAACCACGTTTTCCATGAACATTCAATATTAAATATTTTATTATCACAATCTTCATCCAAATATAAGATTATCCATGTATAACTACATAGAGAACTTCTACATGCCCTAGGATCGCACTTAATCATTCTCTGAACATAGGTCAACATAATTTCATTTAATTATGTCGACACATATTTTAGAATATCAGAATATTCCATGACAAAAATTTTGATGACTTTCTGTACATGGTGAATAAATATTTATGACTTGTATATGTTTAGATATGACATGAATCACTATGTAAATAATGTTTAAACATGTTCATTGCTTCCAAACCATCCAACATATTTGATTATTACTAAAACTATATGCGTATTTTTGTATTGTAGATCATAGTTTGATACTTGATAATGTAGTGGTAGGTCCATAAAAGCTTCCTACACCTGTCATTAATGTTATAATATTTTTTATATTCAAACCCATGTTTTTACTATCACTCCAATGGAATTTTCATCACCTAGGAATGATTTTTTTGAGAATAAAATTGGAAGAGAGATGATGTGTACATACAAGGTATCTGAATGAACTTAATCAATTAAAAAAAATAAAAACAAGGATATAATAATAATAGTGAATATTATTAGCTTCTTTATGCCACCTATGTCAAGAATATGAGTATTCATTCAATATGAATTTATGGTTTATTTCCTTATAGGTTTCATCTTCTAATGCAAGTTCCCAAACAACTGACTCAGGATTTATGTCAATTTCATCACTATGGATAATGGAATGAAATAATTTATTCCACATGTAATTTATTTTAACATTAAAAAAACATTAAAATATGTTCCTTTCACTTTATTTTTTTGTTTAGTTATTGGTGATTTATTTATTCTATTGTAAATTATTTCAAGAAAATATGAGTTTATATGTAAATTTTTATATATATTTAAGGTCAGAAGGTAATTTTTTTAAATCACACCATTAATTTCATTAAAAAATTTCCCATGTATTGTTTAATGTTGAATGTGTAAGATACAATTGATTTTATATATGTTAAATACTTGTTCTATGTTTTTCCCCAAACTTTATAGTTTTTTTCAAATTTCATATCCAATTATGTACACTTTCTATAATTATATTAAACTATATTATTTCCCCATACATATGTTAGAATCTCCTTCATTTATTCCCTAAAATCTCCCCTCCCATTAATTTCATCCATTGAGATATTTTACAACCCTTAAATTCCATCAAATACAACAATATCACCCCCACTGTTCTCTATAACTACCTATGTGAACCCAACTATCTCCGGTTATCCTCCTCAACTAATAATATCAATAAAAAATAATGTTAAATGTGAATTGATATAATATTTCACACCTAACACTTTCATTTCCAAATTTTGATTTTTTTTACAATATTTTTTCCAAAATTGGAACTTGTGATTCGAATTCAATCACTATGATGGAATACCATATGTTTTTTCAAATTTCAAATATATATTATTTCAATAATAACTAAATACATTGAATTATATTGTTATTTGGTGTTAATTTTACCTATGTTTTTGTTCAAAATCATATTATCCTTCAATTTATGTATTTTATTTATTCAAAATTTATTTTTTGAATTAAAAAATTGTAAATTTTCTTTCCAAAATCTTCCATTAATGAGAAATAGAATTTTATCATATTCCAATTAGTTTCCTCATACATCCAAATCTAGGATGTCATTGTTAATTCATTAAACATCAATAGTTCTCTATACATTCAAGGGATTTATGTTATGTTATTGTAAAATTAATATAAAATTTGAAGCTTTGTTATATACTTATTTTTGTACATTATACCCTTATATCAAAAAAATTACTCACATTATAGTTTTCATAAATTTTAAATTTTCATTTGTTTGAGAATATATATTTATATATATCTTTGATTATACATAATGAATTACTAGATTACTTATTGAGTGAGTGGTTCATTAGTATGAGTTATATTTAATCATTGAAAAAATCGATCTATTTATATCCCTATATCTTCTTCGACCAAATATTAAAAATAGAATTTGTATATCCCCCAAACATTATTAATCATTATATTAGAGGAAGGATATAATGAATGTGATTGTGGGGTTCCTAGTTCCATTTTAATATGAATAAAAAATATTTTATTGGGAAGGAAGAAGGAGATGCGTAAGTAATGAATTCATAGAGGAAACTATCTTGATCTTTGATGGAGAGAGAGAGAGAGAAGACTATCGAAGTTAGGTGTAATGAAACATGAGCATATATCAAGAATACTCCTTTCATTCTCCATCAATCTGTTTTGTCATGAAACATTCCCACATATAATTATCTTTTAATTTAGTATTTATTTAAAGGTGTGAAGTCACGAATTAAAATGAATAGTAATTGTAACTTTTTTCACAACCCTTCATCTGATCATCAAAATTACTACTAAATAGGTGTTTTGGATTAATTTTATTTGTCTTGGATCACTTATTTATTTGATTTTTATGTATAGATTCTTTTCATAAGCTTGTAAAATATTTAATATTTTATTAAATTGGAGATATTTAAGTATAAAAAATAAATACCTTGATGTTTTATGATCATCACATTCTAGTTGTAATGATGTCAGTTATCAATATCTATAATATCTTATATTTTCAATTATAATTAAGATTAAGGTAGTGTTAAAAATAATAATTATTTGAAATTTATTGGGTTTTTAGATTCTGTTATCTTTATTATGTTTATATTTTTCTTGGTAATTTATGTCATTGAGTATAACCAGATGAAGGGGTTGACCTCACCATGATCAACACATGTATCATGCTATCTATTTCAGTATGTCAATAGATTATATTGAATAATTCACTGGTTATTAAAGTTTGCATTAGTTTTATGATTATTTATTAAACATTCTTATATTCTATAACATCTATTAATATGGGAATTTACCCTAGTTTTATGATAATTTATTAACCACTTCATTTTATTTTTTATTCAACATGATTGTATCCAGATCACAAGGTCATCAGTCACGACATTTTTATTAGAGCTCCTACTATTATGTATGTAGATTCCTATCACATTATTCTTTAAACATTTCATAAACCATGTTTGTTATATCAGAAAATTATGATCATAGGGTGAGGAATTTTCAGAATATTCTATTGGAATATCTGATGATCTTTAATATCGTATTGTATTCTCACATCAAATATTATCTCCTCTGATCACAGTATAATCCATCTGATTACCAATCTGATAGGCTCACTATTTCCAGTCATGTCATTAAATGACCCAGAAATCTAGTTGTTTTATATAATAATTCTTATATTGTTCCTGGTTATCATGAAAAATTTAATCCCTACCTATAACCTTCAAATAGTTACATTATGTTGAATAATCTTCAGATCACATCTGTCTGAACAATCGAGTCATGTTTTATCTAAGTATCTCAGTCCTTTTAGTTATTTCTTCACATCTTACTACAAAAATAATTATCTGATAGTATCTTATCTCCATATTTTATGAAACTAACCACTTAAGGAAGCATTCCATATTATATATGATGTATAATAAATGCATTTTCATTTGGTTTTTTTATCGTCCTCATTCAACATTAGCCACTAAATTCAAATAATATGCCTTCTAATTGTTCTATATGTCTTTATTATATTTGATGGACTTCAACTCAATAATACTTGCACCATTTTTGATCATTCAAGTGAATTTTGATAATCAATTTCTTTCCATAAATCCACTCGTATTCATGTGTAATTGTGGTTTTCTTTTTTTCGAACATCTTTTTTCATCCATATAATTTATGTAAGAATCAGGATATTCATTTTAGGTATGGATCCTAATTTCAGGTTCTTTTGAGGAAAAAGTAATATTTGAAAATTTATAAATAAAAGGTCTGTACCGTTGAATACACGCCGTGTACCCTGTTTTCACAAGTAGATGTGTATTTTTTGTGTAATGGTCGAGTACACAGCCGTGTGGGTGACCTAGAAGACCAATAAAAGTGGGATCCTATTAAGGATAGTACACGTTGGGTACATTAAATTAAAAATTCGACTACTTTTCTTTTTATTTTATTAATCGTAGTGGGGTCACGTCTAATCTCTATAATCATCTTTTCCATCCAGTGTTTCGTATTGGAGAGCAACGAGATGACTGAGAGCTTTGAACCCCTACCATTCCTCCATCCAGACTCTGATTGAGGCTCTGTTAGGGGATTTGGATTCCCACAAGTGATTTCCCTCTTTCCCTAGAAAATCTCTTACTAAGTTCTCCTATCTCATGAGTTATCAAGGGTTGAACATTTTTACCCTTTTCATAGATCTACGTCGTTCTAGGATGATTAGTGGGCCGAAGTTCATGACTGTACATCATACAACACCAAGGTAGGTGGTTTGTGCATTAAATCAGTTTTCTTTTGATTATATATGCTAAAAGTGCTGAATAACCATGTTTAGGGTATTTCATGTTTTTATTTTATCCCAATTTAATACCTAATATGGTTTGTTTTACTGAGAAAGGGTTATTGCTTAGGTATAAGGTTTAATTACCTTATTATGGGTGTGTTTCCACTGTCCTTTTGGTTATAGATGTTTTGAAAAGAATTTAATATTAGGCTTTCATTGTTTCCTTTCCTCGTGTTGTTAGTATGGAGTTATTATTTATTTGATATGTACATGTTTCTCAATCTGAAAGCATGAGAATGGGGAATAGACTGTGAGGGATTCCCAAGGTAGGCTCATTTATGTTTGAATTTTTGTTATGTTGACCCAGCCAAATTGACTGTGAGAGCTACTAGGTGGTTATTGATTAGAGGGGTTAGACTATGATTGGTACCCTTGAGGGTCATTATTAAATGAATGTTGGGCCATTGGGAATTGACAGCGAGAGATGTTAGGGGTCAATATATGTTATTGTTTCTATGTATACCAAAGAGTTATTGACCATCAGAGCTACCCAGGTGGTCGTTTGTAAATGATTAGTGCCAAATGGGACCCAAGGGGTTAGTCTATGTATGATTTCCCAGAGGTTCTTTATTTATTGACTTGATGAAATGTTAAACTGTTGGGTTTTTACTGTGATAAATTTCCCAGAGGGTTTCTTGGGAATAAATGAATATTTGTGACTAGTATTCCAAGACAATGCACAAGCTTGGACATAGTCTTACTTGATAGTTTAGGAGGTATTTTGAAAAATCAGTTTGTTATATTATATAGGGGGATCCAAAGCATAGGCTAGATCCTGAGGATATATTATTCAATAGTTTTCATAATTAATAAATGTAAATGAATGTAATTTGAAGGCGTTTGTTTTTTAACTTTTGAGTACTTCCTAGTTTATTGCATCATTATGCATATTTTCATGTTATATATATTCACTCATAGATAGCCATATATCTTTTGGTGGTTGCATATTGGTATTCATCTCACACTCTATTTGAGTGATAAATTTGGACCCAAATAGATTATATTGTTGTAGGTATTGATAACGGAAAGTTCCCTTCTTCATTGGGTGCATAATTGTTGTTGGATTTGGAGAGAATGAGACCAAGATGTGGCTTTTGATGCTGTTGAAGTTTACTATTTCATGTAAATTGGATTCATTATTGTATTTCTAGCATTTTTGACATGTTAGAATTTTTTTAATAGATACTTTTGATGTGCATAATTTATTTATATAAGTTTCAGTTGTTTATATTATCAGTCTTCCAATATTTTTTCTATTGTATTCTATTATTGTTTTTGCTACTGTTTACTATTTTTTTCTAATGTGTTACTCTACAAATGAGGGAATTGTTTCTCTATTATCACACCCAAGGCCCTTGCTGCTAGTTGGAAACTACTGGAGTTTGGGTAAATGCGCAGAAGGCCATGTGACCAACCAGGTATGGGGCACCATTGTGTGACACATGGTACTAGGACATTACAAAGTGGTATTAGAGGGGTTTCTTTTTCTCTTTGCATTACTATTTAGAAAATATAGATAGGGACAGTAAATAATGGGTAGTTGGTAATATGTTGTGCCCGAGAGAAGCTAACCTATGTATTGGGAAATGCCAAGTTACCTCAAATATTGAAACTTTCGGGTTTCTCAATAGTTACATTTGATTTGATTTCACTATTCAGTGACACACTTGTTTTATACTATTATGATTTATATCATTGTGGTTCTATTTATGTTGAAACCTTATGAGATGAGGCTATGACATCTCATGCATCATATTGTCAGTTGATAGAGATCACATGTCATTCATTCTTTTCATGTAATTTATGGTGCATTACTGATTTCATGTATTTGTTATAGATGCTGTGCTAGATATAAATTTGGTTGTGATAGATGACTTAATAAAATAACTATTATTTGATAGGGTATTACTAATATGTAAATTTTTGTTTCAATGGATGAATAACATCAATCCCTGAGGTGTTATGGTCCCTCTTGGATCATAATTTGGTGGATCATGTTTGAAATTTAATAGAATATTCTAATGTTATTATATGAATAAGGATTCAAAACTTTGATTCGTGAGAGTATATACTCTCACGGGATGGAATTTGTCATGCCATTGAAGAAAATTTATGTTTTGAGGGTTTCAGAGAAGTTTAAGAGGATTACTATCCAGAACCCCAGAGAACATGGTGTTTGGGGTTACAAAAATATGTCACATGTTCATCTCTTATGGAAGAAACAACTTTTCATTAATACACACCATGTACTAGAATTACATGTTGGGTTGTGCATGATTTTATGACTAAATATGTGATTTGAGACATAGGGTTTGGAAAATTTTGGTAAAACACATCATGTATGTATTGTACATGTTGTAGTGAACAGAACTGTGTATCTAGTTGTCTGACCAATGACATGGGTGGATGAAACAGAGGGTTTACACACTGTGCCTCGATTGAGCATGTCGTGTAGTTACCAACCATGTATCTAATTGTGTGTCTAACGACATGAGCTGTTAGAACATAAGTCGCACATATTGGGTCAAGGGTGAACATGTTGTGTAGTGTTACCCGATAGATAACCATGTATTTCTAGTAGTGTTGAGGAACCTGGGTAGGAGAGAAAATTTAAGTACATGTCATGTCTCAGGTGGAGCATGTTGTTTGTATGGGTATTATATGACCAGGTTTGGAATAGGTACATGAAATGTTAAAAGGTTATGGGAACACGACGTGCATGAGTTATAAACACCGTGTAACATTGTTTTTGTAAAACATGAAGGATTCTTCTCTATTTTCCTCTTTCACTTCTATGTTGTTATCCTTGATAAATGATGAATTGAGGGCTATTATTGATCTTGCTGAGGCATGCCACAAAGAAGTCCTCCAATTCTACACTAGATACAGGGAAATGATCGGACACTAGAAAGGGTAAGTCAGCTACTACTAGTAGATCCTTCCATCATTCCCATCTTAGCACAAGCTGTTATACAAGATGTTGGCACTGATGCACATTTCAGTAATGAATATTTGAGGATGTTACAGACTTTCCAGGGATCACTGCATCCTTCCCCACTAATGGAAGTGCTGACACAGGTGGTCCAATATCATCATCCTCCCACTTTTTCTGGGTATGGAGTACTATAGGTTACAATGTCATGGTTGGAGGCTATTCTTTTCATATTTGAGCATCTTGAGATGCCTCCTAGGTGGAGGGTATGGATCACGATGTACATGTTACGTGATTTCACCAAGAGATGGTGGTATGTTTTCTCATAGGTGGGATGTCATGAAGATATGAATGGGGATGAGTTTTGGAGGACCTTCTATGATAAATTCAATCTCGAGATATTGAGGGGTGATCTAGCCTGATAGTTCATGTACATGGAGCATTGAACTCTTCTAGTGATGAATTATTCTTCTCCATTTATAAGGATTCATCAATCCACACCTGATCTGGGAGGTGATGAGTTTTATTTGGCTAAGCATTTTGAGGATGGTACCAGGTATAACATATGATCGGAGGTGAATGATTTCAGGATAACATCAGTAACAGTTATAGAGAACCATGAGTATACAACCATTCATAATCTGATGGATTTTGGACCTACGATCTAGGGCGGTTCAGCATCCAGGGATAGTATTCCTTCGATAGTTAGCAGGAAGCGCCGCAAGGATCATTCACACGATATTTCTTCAGGATTCCATGGGGTATGCTACTAGTGTGGGAAGAGTGGGAACATGAGACCTCAGTTCCTGAGAGACCCAATTGAGTGACTATATTGCATTAATATTGGTCATCTTCAATGTTTTTTTCTTGCTGATTTCACCAGAAGCAAGCGATAGGTATTTTTTTATGACTCGATGTTTAAGGGCACGACCAACAGTTTATTATCAGTGAGGGAACTAGAGTTCTTTAGGTCATTCAGGATGAGGAGGATGTTTTGGTTGTGGTTTCCAATCGGAAGGTTTTCAAAGACAGTATTGTGGATCTTCTCAGGTTGGTTACTTAGGGTAACAAGGCCACAATATAGACCAGACAATTACAATGGAGTAGACCCGAAAGATGTAGGATCCCAAAACCTCTATAGTTCGAGGTATGAATCAGGTTTCTTTAGTTATAGCTTCTGTTGTTTTTTATACGAGGGATTCCAATAGTTATACATCTATTTCCATTGTGGATATCCTTGGGCTATGTATCTTTTCTTCTAATGATGTTATGATTCTAGACACTCTGTTAGGGATTAGTATGGCTAGTGTACATTAGTGCAAGGAGTACCCTATTGAGGTTAGTGGGTGTCATTTGATGTGGGACCTCTATGTCTTAGAGATGATCAGATTTGATTTCATTCCTAGAATAGATTTTTTTAGTCTCCTTTTAAGCCTTTTTTGACTACAGTATTTTCAAGAATAGTTTCACATCACCAGAGGGAGGGTCTTTTCTACACAAGGGAGAATAGGATGTCTAGGAGAGTATAGCTGGACCTGGGCAGCTTGAGTATGGAATAATTACGACCCAGATTTCTTGTTTATATATAGATAACCCGAGGACTTCCCAAATGGACTTTCCTCTAGTGGTGTATTGATTTAGGTAAGTCTATCCAGATGACTTATCATGTTTACCTCTAGAGAGAGAGAGGTGGATTTCTTTATTGAGATTATGCCATGAGTGCCACCGTTGTCCATTCCTCTGTATAAGATAGCTATGCAAGAGTTACAGGAGATCAAGAAGTAGTTAGAGGAGTTGTATGAAAATGGTTTCATCTGATCAAGTACATCAACTTGGGGTTCACCTATCCTTTTTAAATATAATATAGATGGTACCCTTAGAAATTGTGTGAATTAATGGAATATGATATAGTAGATAGTCAAGAACATATATACTAGGATATAGATTGATGATATATTTGATCAGCTTCAAGGATCCCGAGTGTTCTCGAAAAATTAATTGATATCCAGTTATCATTAGATACAAATTATACCATCATATATTCCTTTTATAGACTTTCAGAGTAGGTATGGTCTATACAAGTACGTGGTTATGTTGTTCGGTCTCACGAATGTGCCAGTAGTTCTTATGGCACTAATGAACTGAGTGTTCCATCCTTACTTGGATTATTTTGGGGTAGTCATTGTGGATGATATCTTGGTGTACTCTCACACTCGACACGAACATTCCACCCATCTTGAGATCATTTTGAGTAAACTAAGAGAGCATCAGTTATATGCTAAGTTCTCAATATCCAACAATTGGATGGAGAAAAATGACTTCTTGGATCATGTCGTCTCAGAGACATGACTATTAGTAGACCCATATAATGTGAGAGTGGTATCTTAATGGGAGAATCCTAAGAACATCTGTCACGACCCGTGCTCGTGGCCCGTGCCGTGACTACCCCAAGCCCGCCTTCCATAGGCCAGGGGCTGGCGACTAGCACCAAGGCGTAAATCCCGACAAAAAGGGAAGGCATTGCCTTTGTAAAGTAAACCACAAACACCACAGAGCAAGCAGGTAGATGTAAACACTATGTAAAAACTGGTACAATAGTAAGTGCAGAAAAGTAAGTGGGCCAGTATACAAACCCAAGCTGAAAGTAAAGTACAACTGGAAAGGGAAAACAACAACTGAAAGTAAAGCCGCGACGTCGAGCTATCCACTGGAAATTCCACCTGAAGGGTGGGTACAGATAGCCTCCACTGCTCCTCGGGTCAAACCGTCCACTCCGAGTATGTCCCGCCCAGTGGTCCACCTCTAGGTACCGTCCTGCTCCACAAGCCTCAACCACGATCAGCGCTGTCCGTCGTCTGCAACCAACACAACGTAGTGCGGGAAAAGCCCATGCAGGGGTGAGTATAAGCTACTCAGTAGGGACCCTGAGACCCCCGAAGGTCTCCCAGAATCCACAAAGGATAATCCCCAAAGGAAAGATACAATCACGAAGAAACATCTGACACTGCTTTGGTATATGCCCATACATATACCTAAGCCATCAATTCTCATTCGGCTCCAACATCCGAGCCCAAGTACAACCCAGTCCACACAGGAAAGCAAAACGTAAATCCACACAGGAAAGAAAAACTTAAACCCACAAAGGATAGCATAAGACATTCCACAAGGGAAGAAACACATGATTCAGCTCACACAGGTACACATCATTTGTAATGTAAGAGAGATGATCAGATGTAGTCACTGATTCATCTTATTGGGACCCATGTAGGATACAAGCACTGTAGTCATCGCCGTCGAACCTACAGAGGATTCCGGTACAATTGTCTTCATCGTCGAACCCACATAGGATTCCAATACGATAGTCTTCATCATCGAACCCATTTAGGATTCCAGTACAATAGTCTTCATCGTCGAACCCACATAGGATTCTAGTACAATTGTCTTCATCGTCGAACCCATATAGGATTCCAGTACGATTTTCTTCATTGTCAAACCCACATAAGATTCCAGTACGATTGTCTTCATCATCGAACCCACATAGGATTCCAGTACGATTGTCTTCATCATCGAACCCACATAGGATTCAAGTACGATTATTTTCATCTTCGAACCCACATAGGATTCCAGTACGATTGTCTTCATTGTCGAACCCACATAGGATTCCAGTACGATTGTCTTCATCGTCGAACCCACATAGGATTCCAGTACGATAGTCTTCATCGTCAGTCGTAGCCAGCTCTAGGGTTCCCACACACAGCAACCTCGTTCGGGAGGGTCCGCTCCACGATCCGAGAGGCTGATACATCAACTGACACATAGTCTAGAGTTGATGTATCCAAAAGTTCCGTGTCGTCAACAGGAACTCAACGTCGCAGATGGCGCGTCAATCGGACACCCGGTCTGAGAGTTATTGGCATTTTCGTTCCAGGGGCCTGGTTGGTTTTTAAGGAAAAACCAACCCGACCATACTCCCCCTGCGTCAAAACCTCTGGAGGATTAAGCCAAAAGATCCATCTCACTTAGAGGAATCCATCCAAGTCGATGGCACGTCAAACGGACGTCTGGAGGTCAAGATATGGGTGTTTCCGCTCCGAGGGCCCGATTGGTTTCGTCTACGAACCAACCTGGCCGAACCCAAAGTATTCCAAAACCTTGAGTGAGATATGCCAAAACGACTGTCTCGGTCCAAAGATCGCATCTCCGCTGACGGTACATCGATCGGAGGCATATAGCTCAAGATACAGGAAAAAGATAGAAAAGGTCCGAAAACAGGGGTATGGGCCCAGACCAACCTGACCCAACCCCCCCTGGGTCGACCCGAACCGGGTCCGGGTCCGACCCGACTATCGCGGCCCGGCCCGGCCCGGCTTGGGCGCGACCCGGCCCAGCCGGCCCGGGTGCGGGCCGGCCGCAAGGAGTCGGCTCGGCCGGTTACGGCGGAGCGGCACGGCGTTGCGCTACCCCCGCATGAAGGAGAGTCGCGGCCCCGCGTGGGGCCTCTCTGTGTCACCGAATGCGGCGCAGGCCACGTCCCTTCCTCCACGGTCCTGCGCGGCCACGGGACCGGCCAGCGCCGCCGTGGCTTCAGCCGTGGTGGGTCTTCCGGGTGGCGCGCCGGGCACCACCGCATCCTGGCGGCCGGCCGCCGCCTCCAGCCGCCGGCGGGGGGTTCCACGGACCACCGGACGCACTCCGGTGGTCCGATTTGGGTGCAGTCTTCGCCAGTGTTCATCCCGGGACTCGTTCTTCACTATAAAGCCTTCAAAATTAACTTGCGGCCCTGTTTGTCATCGCCCTCCAATCCACGCATCAACAAAAAACTGCGGAGGGTTGTTGGGCCGTGTTTGTTTTGCCCGCACCCTCCGCGTTAGGTGACAACATTAGAGAATAATATTCAACACATGAAAAACAAAACAAGGCACAATTTTAGTAAATTAAAATTGAACTTTGATCCGGGCTCTTTGTTTTAGAAGAAACAACCATGGGAATAAATATTATTCTCAAATAAAACCCCTACTTCGTCGTAGTCATCGAACGTGTGTTCTTCGCGGGATTTACCATCGCGGATGAAGAGGATCGTCGCGTCGCGGAAGGGGGCATCGCGTCGTTGTGGTACACGGCGTCTCGTCGTCAACTCGATCGGTTTTTGATCGAAGATCGTTGCTGGGAAGGAACTTCACTGAAGAAGAATCGGCGTCGCGGTACTCGGCGTCACATCGCCAATCTTCGAGGGCTCGGTGTTCTTCGTCGCCCTTTCGTCGGAGGTCGGCGTTCTTCGCGTTCTTTGCATTCTTCGCATTCTTCGCGAAGGAGGGTAAAGACCTTTAGAGATTCTCCAAAGGTTTAACACAACATCCAGATAATAAAATAAGTCCTCATCTTATTTTATTATAAACTAAAGAATTTGAAAAACCAAGATACAAAACGAACAATTAATTCAAGGAATTAATTGTAAAATTTAACTGCCCAATTAAATGGGGCGTTTCTTAACTAGAAAAACGCATAGTTGGCCAACATTAAAAGGAGGTTTTCGCAGGTGCGTTACTTAGAGGAAAAAAACGGTGGGGCTCATGCGGGCCCCACCTCACAAATACCCTACCAAGAGGGTATAATATTTTGGGTTGCACCCTATCCGCTTCAACGTAGCTTAAGTGGATTTAAGTGGCTTTAAGTGGCTTTGAGTGAAATAAAATAAAGTTGTCGCACCACTTTACTTTATTTCTTCACTTAACCACAAAAATTAAAAACCACGCCCGAGAAAACACAACTCCGGAAGAGGCGTTTCTAAGCAAGTACCGGCGCTGCGATTCCATCGGTGCCCTCAGAATTCGATTCCGAGCACCGGTCCAAAAGTTAGGAAAACCCGCTCGTTCGTTTACTAAACGTACCCGATCCAATCTTCGGAAAATGATTCCGGGCAGACCGGGCCTCGGAATCAGGTGCCTTCAGAAACTGTATTCTTGTAAAATTCCAAAGAAAATTAAAAAAAAAATTTGGGTGGGGCTCATGTGGGACCCACCTCACAAATACCCTACCAAGAGGGTAGTATATTTTGGGTTGCACCATATCCGCTTCAACATAGCTTATGTGGCTTTAAGTGGCTTTAAGTGGCTTTGAGTGAAAGAAAATAAAGTTGTCGCACCTCTTTATTTTATTTTCTTCACTTAACCCCAGAAATTAAAAACCACACCCGAGCAAACACAACTCCAGAAGACGCGTTTCTAAGAAAGTACCGACATTGCGATTCCATCGGTGCCCTCGAAAATCTATTCCGAGCACCGGTACAAAAGTTAGGAAAACCCGCTCTTTCGTTCACTGAACGTACCCAAGTCAACTTCAGAAAATGATTCCGGGCACACCGTGCCTCGGAATAAGGTGCCGTCAGAAACTGCGTTCTTGTAAAATTCCGAAGAAAATTAAGAAAAAAATTTCCTTGAAATTTAAGGGTCTTTACATCACTCCCACCTCAGGGCTTTACGTCCCCATAAAGAAACATCATAAACTAGGGAAACAAATGTGGGTACTGAGCACGCATCTGAGCCTCCCGCTCCCAAGTGCTTTCCTGGAGGTTCCCATGCTGCCATCTGATTCACACTAGGGTGATCGATCGTCCACGTAGGACCCGCTCCTTTCTATCCTCGATCTCCACCAGGACCTCCGCAAAAGTCGCTCCATCATCAATGTCTAGCTCCCCATAGTCAAAGATATGCGTTGTGTCGTGCACGTATCTCCTCGGCTGAGATACGTGGAAGACATCGTGCACCTGGTGCAACTGAGGAGGATGTGTCAAGCGGTAAACCACCTCACCTACCCCGCTAAGGACCTAGAAGGGTCCAAATAAGTGCGGAGACAACTTGCCACCTTGGACAAAATTTCGCAACTCGCGTAGAGGTGAGACCGCAAGAAGACGTGGTCATCATCCTCGAACTCTAGTGGCCTCCGCCTCTTGTCAGCAAAAGACTTCTGCCGGCTCTGAGCTGTCCTCTTCCGCTCCTGGATGACTTGGACCTTTCTGGTCCTATAGGAGCTGCTGTGATATCTTCTTTGCCGATAAGAGAAATCCAGTCTCATCCCCTGGATGAACTATGTTCTTCGCCTAAAACGGTCAATCCCGACATGGATGATACTATTTCATACCAAGGATGACATTGTAAGGCCTCGACACTACTAACAAGAGATCCAACCATTACTCTCGCCTCCAAGGGTTGAGCCACACTGTCGGCATTAGAGTTTGGTCACTGGGTCTCCTCCAGTAGGCATCTCAATGTGAGGGTTAAGTCAACGGTTTATAAACCGGAACCTCTTAGTAACAACTAAAAGAGAGGACAAGAAGGTAAACGCCACTAGAAAAGTGTCTTTTTATTACTGCAGATCAAAGTACAAAGACACAAAGAAAAATCAAACAAACATCAACAGAGCTGGAAGAAACATGAACAAACGTCTCCAGGTTTGGAGATAGTCCCGCTCCTGTCCATCTGCTCCCGGAGGTCCATGATCATAGGCCTCAGCTGCCTGAAGCTGAGCTCTTCCCTGTCCACCTGTTCCCTGCAGTCGGGGTGGTCTCCCAGGTGGTGGTGGTGGTAAGGCCTCAAAGCATCGTCCAACACCCACTGCTCGGCCATCTCCTCTTCCTCACCCGCCTGCTCCCTACGGACCGTCATGGTCGAACCTCTGCCTGGGAGGTCCCTCTATCGCATGTTGTTCATCAGTAGGACGAGTCGGGAAGTCTCGAGCCATGTGACCTTGCCCGCCACATGCGTAGCATTGCCTGCTCCTCGAGTAGCTGGCTCTCCTTCGTGTGCCCCACACAACCGAAACATCACCCTAAGATTGCCCATCTGAAGGTCTGGCCCGCTTGGACCTCTGCATCACCTGTCAACTGCCAGCTGTAGAAGACTCCGCTACGGGTCGTCCTGCGGAGGGTCCTGCCGCTGGTGCCTGCTCGGCGAGGAAACTCTCCACTAAAAGGGATCTCTCCAACACCTCTTCCTGTGTCGGAATGTTGATGGAGATCATCAATGCCCTGATCTCATGCATCAGTCCCTACTCGAAGGTTCGGGCCCGGAAGAACGGATCTCGTACCATATGAGTGGAGTAGCACGAGAGATCAGTAAATCTTTCCGAGTACTGGGCAACTGTCATGCTGCCCTGCCGCAACTGTAGTAGCTCCTGGATGCGCATCACACGGAGGGTGGCTGGGACGAACTCCGAGCGGAAGATGCTCTCAAAGTCCGTCCAGAGGAGAGATGCCTCATCGTGCACCTGGAGCATCAAGCTCCACCATCTTCCTGCTGCCGCGTGCAAGAGGCTCGCTGCGAGGATCACCATGAGGTCTTCTGGTGTCCTCACTAACCTGAAAACCCGTACAACTACCTCCAGCCAGTCCTCGGTGGCCTGAGGGTCCGTCTCCTTGTAGAACCTGGGAGGTCGCTGGTGCTGAAACTCATACAGTGCACTAAGGCAATGTGCATCGTCAGTGGCTGGGGCTGGTAGCATCGGTGGCTCGGCGGGTATAGGTACCGCCGGTGCCTCAGCTATCAAAGGGCCCTGTATCGAGTCCTCGTGACTTGGTGGGCTCTCGCCACACACAACGCTCAGAACCCTAGATGGCTGCCGTCATGGGGCCATCCTGAAAAGAGACAGGTGCTCCACGGTCAGAACATCATACCTGGTGAGCTGATACAAAGTAATCACAAAGAAAACTTGTAACACACATGCAAACAATGTTTTCGTGCATTATGTCAGAAATCAGAAGTCAGGGTCCTGGTGTACGGATACGTCAGCCGCCGCACCAACACTGGACTCCCTGGACTGATAACCACACCCAATATGCTAAACACTATTGGTTCACATAGAAAAAGATCAGAGTCCCATGTTCTGTGGTAGAACCGAACTCCTCTGATACCAATTTGTCATGACCCGTCCTCGGGGCCCGTGCCGTGACTACCCGAAGCCCGCCTTCCATAGGCCAGGGGTTGGCGACTAGCACCAAGGCATAAATCCCGGTAAAAAGGGATAGCATTGCCTTTGTAACGTAAAACACAAACACCACAGAGCAATCAGGTGGAAGTAAACACTAAGTAAAAACAGGTACAACAGTAAGTGCGGAAAAGTAAGTGGGCCAGTATACGAACCCAAACTGAAAGTAAAGTACAACTGGAAAGGGAAAACAACAACTGAAAGTAAAGCCGCGACATCGAGATGTCCACTGGAAATCCCACCTGAAGGGTGGGTACAGATAGCCTCCACTGCTCCTCGGGTCAAACCGTCCACTCCGAGTATGACCCACCCAGTGGTCCACCTCCAGGTATCGTCCTGCTCCGCAAGCCTCAACCACGATCAGGGTTGTCCATCATCTGCAACCAACACAACGTAGTGCGGGCATAGCCCGTGCAGGGGTGAGTATAAGCCACTCAGTAGGGACCCCGAGACCCCCGAAGGTCTCCCAGAATCTACAAAGGATAATTCACAAAGGATAGATACAATCACGAAGAAACATCCGACACTACTTAGGTATATGCCCATACGTATACCTAAGTCATCAATTCTCATTCGGCTCCAACATCCGAGCCCTAGTACAACCCAGTCAACACAGGAAGGCAAAACGAAAATAGACATAGGAAAGCAAAACGTAAACCCACACAGGATAGCATAACACATTCCCCAAAGGAAGAAACACAGGATTCAACTCACACATGTACACATCATTTGTAAAGTAAGAGAGATGATCAGATGTAGTCACTCATTCATCTTATTGGGACCCATGTATGATACAAGCAATGTAGTCATCACCATCGAACCTACAGAGGATTGAGGTATAATTGTCTTCATCATCGAACCCACATAAGATTCCAGTATGATATTCTTCATCGTAGATCCCACATAGGATTCCAGTACGATAGTCTTCATCGTCGAACCCACATAGGATTCCATTATGATTGTCTTCATCATCAAACCCACATAAGATTCTAGTATGATTGTCTTCATTGTCGAACCCACATAGGATTCCAGTATGATTGTCTTCATCGTCGAACCCACATAGGATTCCAGTATGATTGTCTTCATGGTCGAACCCACATAGGATTCCAGTACGATTGTCGTCATTGTCGAACCCACATAGGAATCCAGTACGATTGTCTTCATCATCGAACCCACATAGGATTCCAGTACGATTGTCTTCATTGTCGAACCCACATAGGATTCCAATACGATACTCTGCATCGTCAGTCGTAGCCATCTATAGGGTTCTTGCACATAGCAAGCTCGTTTGGTAGGGTCCGCTCCACGAGCCGAGAGGATGATACATCAACTGACATATAGTCCAGAGTTGATGTATCCAAAAGTTCCGTATCGTCAACAGGAACTCAACGTCGTAGACGGCACGTCAATCAGACGCCCAATCTGAGAGTTATTGGCTTTTTCGTCCCAGGGGCCCGGTTGGTTTTTAAGGCAAAACCAATCCGACCGTACTCCACCTGCTTCCAAACCTCGGGTGGAGTAAGCCAAAAGATCCATCTCACTTAGAGGAATCCAACCAAGTCGACAGCATGTCAAACGGACGTCCGGAGCTCAAGATATGAGCGTTTCTGCTCCGAGGTCCTGGTTGGTTTCGTGTACGAACCAACCCGTTCGAACCCAAAGTATTCCGAAACCTTGAGTGCGATATTTCAAAACGACCGCCTCAGTCCAAGGATCACATTTTCACTGATGTTACATCGATCAGAGGCCTGTAGCTCAAGATATGGGAAAAAGACCAAAAAGGTCCGAAAACGGGGGTATGGGCCCGGACCGACCCGGCCCAACCCCCCTTCGGTCGGCCCGAACCGGGTCGACCCGACCGGGGTCCGACCCGGCCGGCGCGGCGCGGCCTGGGCGTGACCCGGCCCGGCCGGCGCGGGCGCAGCCCGAGTGCCAGAAGTCGGCTCGGCCGGTTACGGCCGAGCGGCGCGGGGGTGCATTTCCCCCGCCTGAAGGAGAGCTGTGGCCCCGCGTGGGGCCTCTTTGTGTCACCGGATGCGGCGCAAGGCCGTGCCCCTTCCTCCGCGATCCCGCGTAGCTGCAGGACCGGCCAACGCCGCCGCGGCTTCAACTGCGGCTGGTCTTCCCGGCAGCGCGCCGGGCGCCGCCTCCGGCCGCGTGCACCGCCATGCCAGCATGGCGCGCCAGCGGGGGGTTCCACGGACCACCAGACGCGCTCCGGTGGTCCGATTTGCGCGCGGTCTTCACTAGTGTTCGTCTCAGGACTCGTTCTTCGCTGAAAGCCTTCAAAATTAACTTTCGGCCCTATTTGTCATCGCCCGCCAATCCGGGCATCAACAAAAACCTGCGGAGGGTTGTCAGGCCATGTTTGTTTGGCCCGCTCCCTCCGCGTTAGGTGATAATAATAGGGAATAATATTCAACACATGAAAAACAAAACAAGGAAAAATTTTAATAAATTAAAATTGAACTTTGATCCGGGATCTTTGTTTTAGAAGAAACAACCTTGGGAATAAATATTATTCTCAAATAAAACCCATACCTCATCGTAGTCGTCGAACGTGTGTTCTTTGCGGGATTTACCGTCGCAGATGAAGAGGATCGTCGTGTCGCAGAAGGGGGCATCGCGTCGTCGCGGTACACGGCGTCGCGTAGTCAACTCGATCGGTTGTTGATCGAAGATCATCGTGGGAAAGGAATGTCGTGGAAGAAGCGTCGGCATCGTCGTACTCGGCGTCGCGTCACCCGTCTCTGAGGGCTCGGTGTTCATCATCACCCTTTCTTCGGAGGCCGGCGTTCTTCACGTTCTTTGCGTTCTTCACATTCTTCACGAAGGAGGGTGAAGATCTTTAGAGATTCTCCAAAGGTTTAACACAACATCCAGATAATAAAATAAATCCTCATCTTATTTTTTTATCCACTAATGAATTTGAAAAACCAAGATAAGAAACGAACAATTAATTCATGGAATTAATTGAAAAATTTAATTGCCCAATTAAATGGGGCGTTTCTTAACCAGAAAAATGCATAGTTGACCTTCATTAAAAGGAGGTTTTCACGGGTGCGTTACATAGAGGAAAAAACGGTGGGGCTCATGCGGGCCCCACCTCACAAATACCCTACCAAGAGGGTAGGATATTTTGGGTTGCACCCTATCCGCTTCAACTTAGCTTAAGTGGATTTATGTGGCTTTAAGTGGCTTTAAGTGGCTTTGAGTGAAATAAAATAAAGTTGTTGCACCACTTTATTTTATTTTCTTCACTTAACCCCAAAAATTAAAAACCACACCCGAGAAAACGCAACTCCGGAAGAGGCGTTTCTAAGCAAGTACCGACGCTGCGATTCCATCGGTGCCCTCAGAATTTGATTCCGAGCAACGCTCCAAAAGTTAGGAAAACCCGCTCGTGCGTTCACAGAACGTACCCGAGCCAAACTTCGGAAAATGATTCCGGGAACACCGGGCCTCAGAATCAGGTTCCCTCAGAAACTGCGTTCTTGTAAAATTCCAAATAAAATTAAGAAAAAAAATTCATTGAAATTTACAGGTCTTTACAACATATTTTAGGTACAATGTTCTGTAGGGTTGTCTAGTTACTACAGGTGATTTATAATGTACTTTTCACCCTTAGCAGTGCCACTGACGGGCCTGACTAAGAAGAGTGAAATGTACTTGGGGATAGATTCTTATGATTCATCCTTTCCGAGCTAGAATATAGATTGACTTCAGAACCGATATTGATTTATTCTAGAGTTAGGAATGATTTAAACTGTTTACTATGATGCATCAGGTATCAAGTTGGGAGAAGTGCTTTGGTATGGGTATGGAGTCATTGTGTAAGAGTGTCAGCAGTTGAGGCCACATGAGAAGAATTACCTGACGCACGATTTCGAGTTAGCTGCAGTTGTTCATGCTTTATGCTGTTAGAGACATTATCTTTTGGGAGAAAATTTTGTGGAATACACCAACCAAAAAAATCTCAAGTATATCATTACTCAGCATGATATGAATTTTAGACAGTAATGGTGGAATGAGTACCTCCATCTTTTTTCCTTTGAGCATACCTACATGCCTAGTAAAGGCAACTCAGTGGTTGATGCGTTGAGAAGGAGGACTCAGATATAAGTAGTTCAAGAGGACAATAGTGAGTGGATTCTTATGGATATGTTCTTTAAGATGCATTTGTAGGTTGATGAAAAATAAGGTAAGTCATTCCTTTCTTAAATAGCTATTACCTATACTATATTAGATCAAGTGATAATGGGGAATATATTTGATTCCAAAGACCATGTCATATAAGTGAGTGTGTCAAGCGAGGGATGTACTCCTAGGTGGACCATAGGCGATGACAAGGTCATGCATTTTCATGGATGCATATGGGTGTTAGCAGACATACGTGAGGATTTTATGTGAGAATTTTATTCTTCAATTTTGAAAGTTAATCCTAGTGTCCCCAAGATGTGTCAACATCTATAGTGTCAATATTGGTGGTCAGGTATGAATAAGGATGTTTCTGTTTTTGTTTTGAGATGTTCCACCTATCAATAGGTGAAGATGGAGCATTAGTGACTGACTGGGCCTTTTCAATAGATACCCATTCCCAAGTTGAAGTGGAATGATGTCGTGAGGAATTTAATGATAGGTTAACAAGGGTCATATTGAGAGAATATTTCGGTTTAGGTTGTTGTTGAAAGAATCATGAAGGTTTCACATTTCTTGTTTACCAATGATAACTTTAGATTTTAGGAGTTTGGAAGGTTGTAAATTAGAGTGATTGTACATTTTTCCTGTGGTTATGAACTCTATAGTTTTAGAAAGGGATGCTCATTTTAATTCATGTGTCTGGAAGGGAATACAAAGGGCATTGTATATAGAGCTACTTCTGAGTACAACATAACATCCCTAGACTGATGGTCCTTTTGACCACACGATTCAGGTGTTGGAGGACATTATTTGAACATGCGTTCTAGATTTTTGGGGTTCTAGGGACAGAGACATACCCCTAGTTTAGTTTTCCTGCAATAATAGTTTTCAGGAGATGATTCAGATGGAACATTATGATGATTTTTACAGTAGGACATGCCAATCACCCCTATGTTGGCTAGAGGTAGGAGAGGCAGCTATACTGGAACCTTTTCTTGTGCAGGAATCCAATAAGAAGGTGAAATTTATTTGGAAGAGGATTGATACTACATAGTATATCTAGAAGTCTTATGGTGATCAACAGAGATCACCTCTAGAGTTTGAGGTTGGAGATCATGTTTTCTTTTGTGTTACACCGAGGTTGGGACATAGGTGGATTATGAGATAGGGGAAGACTTCACCATGGTACGTCGGGCAATTTGAGGTTTTGGAGATAGTGAGGACATTTTCCCATCAGTGTCAGTTACCTTAGATATACTAGTCTATGCACTATGTATTTCATTTTTCTCAGATACGATGTTACTTTTCGGACCCATCTCACATTTTTCAACCCAAGGTGGTTGAGTTAGAGGAGGATGCATCCATTGAGGGGCACCTTATATAGATTTTTTATCACCACACAAAGGTTCTCCATGGCCTGTATATCTCACTATTACAGGGGATATGGTTTCATGGGTGAGTACAAGACGAGTCTTGGGAGAGGGAGGTTGACGTACGATCACAGTGGCCAAATTTGTGCGAATTTTCTTCTTCAACACCCTTGAAAGGGAAATTCAAAAAATAGTTTCTTTTAGGGTGGATTTTTTAAGAAAAAGGTTCATCATTTCATGTATGGATTCATATTTTGGGGTTTTTTTAAGAAAAAAGATGATTCGGAAATTTCTATGTACACGTTTTATACTATTGAGTACCCTTTGTGTACCCAGTTTATGGGGGTAGTCGTGTACTGGTCATGTAACAGTTGAGTACATGGCTATGTGGGTGACCTGGCCGACCGCCTAATGCAGGGGATGGATGAGGCTAGTACACAATCTGTACATTAAATGAACACATAGTGTACTTTTATTTTTATTTGATTAATCAGAGCGAGGTCGAATATGATATCTCAAACCATCTTCTTCTTCATGTGTTTCATAGAGTAGAGTGACGATACATATTAGAAATTTTTACCCCTACTTTTCTTCTGTTCAAACTTCTATTGGGATGCCACCATGTGTGTTGGGTTCCCACAAGTGAATTCACAATTTTTATAGAGCCTCTCCTCCTAATTTCTCCTTTCTCATGAGTCATCGAGGGTTGACCATTTTTACCCTTTTCAATGATCTATGTAATTCTACACTGATTCAAGGGCCGGCGATCTTGATTGTTCATCATACAATATCTAGGTAGGTGTTTTGTGCCTTAATGTGTTTTTATTGGTATTATATATCCTAAAAGTGCTGAATACCAAATTTTTGGGTATTTTGTGTCTTGTATTTTAACCCTATTTAATACCTTATATAGTTTCTTTGATTGAAAAATGGTTATTAGTTAGGTGTAAGGTTTAATTCCTTGATTATGGGTGTATTACCCATGTATGTTTGGTTATAGCTGTTTGGTCTAGAATTTCCTATTAGGATTGCTTTGTTTCCATGCCTCATGTTGTTAGGATGGAGTTACTATTTATTCGAGATGCACATGTTTCGTATTGTCAAAGAATGATCAATGGGAATAGACTGTGAGAGCTTCCTGAGGTAGGGTCACTTATATATGAATTGTTGTTTTGATGACCCAGAGTTATTGATTGTGAGAGCTGCCGAGTGGTCATTGACTCGAGGGGTTGTACCCTGAGAGCTACCCAGAGAGTAATTGTTAAATGAATGTTGAACCATAGGACATTGACTGTGAGAGTTTCTAAGGGTCTGTGTGTGTTATTGTTTCTATGCAGTCCAAAAGGGTATTGATTGTGAGAGCTAACCAAGTGTTCCTTTGTAAATGACTAGTTCCATGTGGTATGAAAGGGGGTAGACTATGTGATATTTCCCATAGGGTCATTATTTATTGTATTTATGATATGATAAACTAGAGGGGTTATACTGTGAAAACATTTTAAGAGTGTTGCTTGTGAATAAATGAATATTTGTGATGATTCTTCCAAACCGAAGAAAAAACATGGAATCTATCTTAATTGACATTTTCGGTGGTATTTTGAGATGTCTGTTTCTCATATTATATAGTGGAATACAAGGTTTAGTCTATATCCCAAGGTTACCTTATTAAATGATTTGAATAATTAATAAATGTAAATGAATGTAATTAGAAACTGTAGGATTGTTTAATTTTGAGTACTTTATATTTTATTTCTTCTTTTTGCATATATTCTTGTTATATATATTCACCAACAGTTAGGCATAGATCTTTTGGTGGATTCATATTGGGATTCATCTCACACCCTATTTGGGTCATGCTATTGGACCCAAATAAATTAAATGGTTGCAGGTATAGAGAAGGGAAATCACCCATCTTCATCAGTTACTCGATTACTGTTTAAAGCCGGAGTGCATGAGGCCAAGCTAAGGCTTGCGGTGCAGTTGGAGTTTACTAATTTATTTACATTGGTTTGAATATTATATTTCCTTCATTGTGACTTGTTTGGATGCTTTCTTAGATACATCTGAAATGCATCATTAATTTATAGACGTTTCACTTGTTTATACTATCTGTCTTCTACTGTTTATTTCTATCGTATTCGATTTTTATTTCTTTTACTGTTTACTATTGGTTTCTGTAGTGTTACTATAATAATTATGGAATAGTTTCCCTACTATCACACCCAACGACCTTGCTGCTAATTATCAGCCTCTGGAATTTGGGAAAATTTATTGAGGCCATGTGCCCTACCAGGTACAAGGCACCTTTGGGCGGCACCCATAACAGGGACATTACAATTTACATTCGGGAAACCAATGGGGTTGATAGTGCATTTTTTACTCATTAAAACTAGTAATAAATATTTTTGTCATCATAAACAATGAAAAGATTTATTTATTCTAGGCTTTAGTACATCCATATATGTCATCATTTCTTCAATCAACCTAATTTTCTAGTACATAATGTTGGATAAATTTTGAGTTTTGAGGTATTAAAATATTTTTTAGTTCAAATACATCAGAAATTGATTTTATATAGATATTCATATTTAAAAATGTCATCCATTTTTATTTTTATTTCTTTAAATCACTCAAGAAAATTATATAGTTAATTTTATGAATTTTTATGATATTAAAAACATTTCATTTCATAGGATTATCAGTGGACCATTTTAAAGGATCTTAAAATATGAGGATTATGAGGGGATATTTCTAAGCATATAGGATATGGGAACTTATTTGGGATTAGTGTCATTATAATGGTATGGGTTATTCCATAAATAAATAGAGACAGTTCTCTATTAGAGATCTAAGATGCATGTAATATATGATGTGGTTCTTTCTGAAATATCCTTTTTGTGGTGTAGGCAAAACATTTTAGTGTAATTAGTAAGTATTCTCTTCAATTTTATTTTTCCATTTCTATGATTATGGTTATTAATTATGGTTGGTAAATCCCATGGTAATTTTATTCACACCAATGTAGTGCATATCACATGATATGATTGTTGAATTATATTATTTCATAAACCTCACCTCATAAACATAATACCAAATTTTTTTGATCATTAACATAGGCTTTTGGTCAGTATTGAACATGTTTAAACAATAAACATTTTCTTTTGTATTCCATTTTATATAAATCCATATTAAATACCTGAATTTTCATGATTTCATTAAACAAAATACCAAATCCTTTTTGGTAATATACCTTGATTGTTTCCTGCAAAAAACATAATAACTTTTCTATTTAACTTAAACAATTAATACTATGCTTATAATTGAATTTTTATATTTTAATTTCATAATATATTATCAGTTTATATTTTTTAATATCATAACTATGTTTCTATTGTTTTTTATTCTTGTCTTTATTCATTTACACGTTTGTTAATGAAATCCTGAGCATGGACGTAATTTTTTACTACAACCCTTTCTTATTTTTGTGTTCAATTTATAATGACATGATGCAAATGTTAAATTCCATTATTCATATAGAATAAACATTTTGAAGATGGTTTTATATCTTCAATCATCGCTCAATTTTAATCCTTTCAATTAATATTTAATTAAATGTATGATCCCATTACTATAACATATTAATCACCTTAAGCACTTCCTAGCTCTTGAACATCCCAACATTATAGAATGATAAAAAACTTGTAATATTTTTATGGTTTCTATTATGATGATACTAAATATTTGTAATAATTTATTAGAATTTTCTTTCTAAGGAGTGAATTTGTTTTCACAAATAGATCCATCAATGTCAATTGTTGTCTATATGTTGTATATTAATTATTTTTTCCCATTCAACCTGTTTATTTTTATTTCGGTTTTCTGTCGTATATTTATTTACAATTAGATTATGTTCTTTCATAAATATTATAAATTATTACTTGTATTTCTATATGTTTTATGGATGTGTTCTCTTGAAAATTAATTATTCATTTACCCTTTTTGAAAATTTTTATATGTTTCCCTAAATAATTTATCCATTGTAAAAATATCAGGAGGAAACTCATCACAAAAATGTTTACTTTGTGTTGTAAATATATGTATGTATTACATTCACAAGAGTAGTTTTGAATTAAAATATCATTTCCAAGTATTATAGTGAATCTCATTATTTTATGTATTGTTATAAGTCTATTTCACTATCCATGATAAAAATTTTCCTTGATGTAAAATAATCACTCATTCCTAATATAGGTTATGTGTAAAAATCATGTTGAACCTCCTTGGATATGTTTATACAAACAAGAATATCCAAATAAATATCCCCAATAAATATGTACATACAATCCCAATGATAAAAAATTGTATTTGATGTGACATTTCCTAATATAGGATATGTAGTAGATATGTGTAGAATCTCCGTGGATAAAATTTTAAAATCAACAAGATCCAAAAAAACATATCCAACATCTATACATATAATTATGAGAACTCCTCTTCCTTCACCTTAACATCACATATGATGGAAAAAATATTTAATTCTACTATGTAGAGTCTTACATTGACATATTTTTTAAGGATTTCCAAAAATTAATAAAAAATGTATATAATTAGTATAAGGTTTTATGTTTAAACAATAATTTTTTATACTAAGACACTTTTAGAAAAAATATATAGATTGAATTATATTCATTAGTGTCATTAATTTAAAATTATTTATATTATCGTTATGAATTTCAAATCATCTATTTGATTGAATAATGAGTAAATGAATCACAATAAACTATTAGATTGAATAATGAGTAAATAAATCAAATAATTAATATATAAATACATTACTATCTCTAATTGAATTACTAAATTCATAACTATTTTCTTATCATGAATGTAAAAAATTGAGTAATAGAAAACATAACTGAGTTAGTTAATTTATAACCAAATATAAAAATTAGAGTATTCATAATTGTAATGTGTGTAAAATAGTAAAAAAATAAAATACACTTTTTTTGATAATGTGGATCATATAATAGGCATTATCATAAATAAATGTATCATAGGTAATAATAACGAATCTGTTACTTATTAAATTTTTTTGTGTATTAATGTATAAAATATATCTCATAATTTCCATCATTAATAATTTCAAATAATTCTCTACTAATTATATACTTATTTTGAGTATTATATTATGTTGAGTGTTATAGTATAAGGATTCTATAATAATATAAATATTTTTTTTGAGAATATGTATAATTCTTTATTTTATTATATAGATTCACAAATAATGTGTATTAATAACTTACATTAGATAATATTGTATTCATTTTCTCTAAAATAATATGATAATATATAAATTTTAATTAAATATGTTTATTAATGTGTATAATAGTTCTGATATTCTATAATAATAAATTCATTTCATTTAGTTCTTTAAGTTTTACCATGTGATTGTATTTCAACTTCATTTCTCATCATCATCCCCATCGTCATGAATTTAGTTTTGTTATATTTAGGATATTCCTTGGATACTATTAACTAGACTTTTTTTCAATGAATCTAGAAACAAAACTCAATGTGTAGGATGAAAATATATTTTTTTCTATTCTGGAAATTAGAGGATAATAGAAGCCTAAAACAAGGTGTATGCTATGGACCTACTGCTTTTTTTTGGAAATTGGAGGATGTAGCAATGGTTTTAAACTATAGAAGTAGATGATTTTTTTATCTATATACTAGAGTATATATCCATGGTTGTAAACTATGACAGTATACAAATTTCCATGGGCCATATCGTTGGAATTAACCTATTGCCATAGTTTTGAACAATCTATATAAGTTATCATGGAAGAAAATATAGACATGGTCGTAAACCATGGTAGTAGACCTATTTCCAAGGTTTGAATAACAGAAATTGGCATATAAAAATGGTTTCAATCCATATCTATTAGTCATTGGGGCAGAATATATACCCATATGTTGGAAACCATGGCTACAATCCTTTAGCTACGGTTTAATCCTTCGTTATATCCATGGCCCTATTTACAAACCAATAGGATTCGAGGTTCACCGAACTATGGCTATTACATATAACAATGGTTTGTGGACCGATATTCATGTTTATAAAATTTGGATACAGATTGAATTTTGAGTTTTGAGAGAAATTTTTTGAACATTTTTACATTAAAACCCTGCATTATCATCCCACAAAGGGGAGTAATTTTAAATTCTCTTCGGAGAATTCTATGATTTGAATTTGGAAAATTTGATTATATTTTTATAATTAGAATAATTTATAATTTCTAATTATGATAACATAGTTTTTGACCAAAAATATTAGTTAATGTGATTAAAATTAATTATAGTGATTAAGAGAAATATTAGCTTAAATCAGGACCAAACTTTGAACTTTAGGTAAAAATGACATATAATGTTTTCCAAAAGCCATTGGATATCCATATGTTAACCCAATAATTATTTTTATCCAGTAATTACTATTATTGGATCTACTTTTCATGGACTAAAACAGGTTGAATTTCCTTTTTAAAAATTTACAAGAATGTCACTCCTCCACTATAAAAGATACTCAACTCTCTCACTTATTTACACCTCTCAAGTCCTTTGGCTCACCATAATATGATCAAATAAACCATGAACATCCATCCAATTAACCTAGAGTTCTCACCTTGATTAGAAATTAAACCAAGAAACTATTTGTGTATAAACCAAAATGAGTTACCTGAAAATGAGGTAACATTATTCAACTACAACGTTCATTTTATTTTCCTTATACACCCCATAAAATAATCCTCTACCATGATTATATAATAACCTCAGTGTAATAAATATACAGAATTTTTATAATTATAATGGTTCACCCTACACTAAAAAACGCTTCCTTTGAATGGGTAATGAACATACCATTTGTGTGTACGACGGACTACCGCCATGCGAAATGATGACTGTTCATTTTTACATGACCACATATATTGGTTGGAAATTATGATTGAAAAATTGTGTATATATGGTATATAAGATATTTATTATGTATTTATGATTCTATAATTTCTATATACCACATCCCATTATTCTTTCCCTTTTGTGTTAATACGATAGCACCGTTTGTGGATGTGTGGAATACTTTCTCCTCAAAGTGACGTCATTCATTCAAGCTATACATGCAATTCATACATGATGGTTTTAATAAACCTATTTAAATCATATGAAATAATGGTTAAATTTTATGTATAATACTCATATAAATGTATTTCATTTACTCTTCATTATATTAAATAAAATACAAAAATAGTAGTAGTGTTTATGCGTACGTTTTTCCAACGGTCTCCATGATTGATGCATTTCATTTCCTCTCTCCAAATATTAATTATTATTATAAACACTTATATAATTAATATATTTGATAATTACGTCATGGTTTACATTTTTTGGGGATTGAAAGATGATATATGTAGTAAGAACAATAATTAACATGCCAAAACATACTTGAAAAACTAGACACCCAAGATAGTGAAAATAATGAATGATTATTAAAAAATGAGTAATAAGATATTGTAAGAAGATAATATATGATATTATAAATATATGTACGATTATATTATAAGTTATTGAAATTATTTAAACCACTATACATTTGGTTAAAGATGTTCACCTGAAAAGGAAAATCATGGTAATGAATTTTAATCTAACTTCTTAAATTTATGAGATAAATGTCTTATTCTTCACTTAATTTTTTTAGTGGTGTATCTACTGAACATTTCGATATATTTTATAATTAAACATTTTATCTCCATGTGATTTTTAGTTTTAATTTGAATTATTTTTTCTATGTATATTTCAATTAAACGCTATCAAATAGTAATGAATTCGATATCCCGATTTATTTTCCTTGGGTTATATTAATCCCTTCTTGTAGTTAATATTCATAGATTTTGCATGTAGTCAATTTTGACAATATATTGATGTATTTACACTTGTTTTATGTATATTTAAATTTAATAAAAATTATATATTCATTTATTTTTTCTTACATTAGTGTCATTTTATTTTCAAGGGTTAACATTATAATCTCATTTTGTCCAGGATTATTTGCACTTGAATATCAGTTATACGAATTTATTTGACCTTTTCTTAATAAATCATTTAATTTTCTTCTCATTGGGGGATTAATGAAATTTTAATTGCAATAGTACCATTTTAAAACTATTTTATAATGAAAATTTTTTATAATTTTTTTAAGAAAACCCAACTTCATTTCTCTCTTTAGAAAAAGAACATGTTTGCTTCTAAAAATGTTGTTTTATAAAAACTTTTGATTTTTATAAAAATTTACCAAATTATTTATTAAATAAGACTTTACCTGTATTTTTTTAAAACGTTTTCAAAAGAATCTTCTTGTATCTTTATGGAAAAGTAACTTTGATAAATTTTTTACTGAATAATGAAATGTTCTTTTTACCTTGTATATAATGAATATATTTAACAACCATCATTTCATTGAACCATACTTTTCATGTTTTGATGTTGAATTTTTAAAGAAAATGTTCTGAAATTTTATTTTCAATGAAAATGATATTCAAAATGTTTTTAAAATGAAAAGGTTATATTTTCTCCTAAATGTTTTCAAAATAAATTTTTATAGTATTCCCATTCATCAATGGAAATAAACTTTTATTGTAATTCCACTTGAGTTATTTTTTTATTGGTATCATCCTTATTCATCCTTTAAATGGATTATTATTGATTATCTAGGGGTTATATTAACATTCACTTCCTTGATTAATTTTTATAGTACCCTTGAAATGTTCAATTTCCAGTGAACATTGAGCATTAAATTTCACTTAAAAATCCATATCATTTTTCATGTACATGATTATTTCCCAGTCTATATACACTTTTTACATACAATGACTACTTTGAAATATATTATGATATATTTGGAAATATTGATTAATTTTCAACTTATACCCAATACATATATATGATAAGGCACACTGTTCATTAATTAAATCAATTATTCGATATATAAGGAATTCTTTGGATATGTATGGCATAGTTGGGGCCCAGTTATAGATATCCCCTAATGCATCAGTAGTTTCATTGGAAAAATAAAAAGTCTAGACTTAGCTAATGGGGTTTTCACCTAGTATATTATAAACCATATTCTGAATGTCGTTGATAGTACATGTATCATGTACCTAGGAATCATAGAATCTAATAATTTTGCATTTCCTTTATTTAGATTTAGTTATTATCATCTGGATATTTTTCATTGTCATTATATATGGGTTAATTTCATTCTGAGTACAGTGAATAAGTGGAATGTGATTTAGTTATTTTCATGTCTATATTGATTTTTCTTTATACAATTATTTTAATGGGATGTGTTTTCATTAATTACCATTCCACATTGTTTATCCATTTAGTCAATTGATCATATGACATGTGTGTTTAGATATTACCTTTCCATGTTGATTTATTCTTATTGATTAAAGATTTATTCTACTGTAATTTATACATACTTAACATTAGAGACCACCTTTATTTTGTTTCATTACCCCAGGATTCCCTGAAGTGTACTAATAAAGATATAAAGGTATATTATTTATGAAATAATGTTAGTGTCTTCAAAAGAAACAAAACTAGGTCATATTTTTTATATTCAATTATAATAAAAGGCTCATCTATGTATCTAGTTTTCCTAGACTAGTAACCTATTTAGTCATTTGGGATGTAAATTAAATGTATCTTATTCTAATATAATAGTAGTAGGCTCTGAATTTGGTATTTATGGGGTCAAGTTTCAATATAATGTATTAGATTATATTTACTAGCAATATTTGGATCTAGATTTATGTAAACATAGATATGGGAACATGTATATTAGATAGATTTTAAGGATAAATATAAAAGATGATCCTAATGTTTGGTTAAGATAGATATTTTTTTTGATATATCCTAGAAATACATCCATTTATGGATAATAAATGTTGACAAGGTTATGGAATAGATGTAACTAGTGCTAAAAACTATGTAAAGTTGCATCAGGCCTCACGAAAGCATAATCTAGTACATGACAACGAGCCTTATTTCGTACCTGGTTTGAAAATCATTGGGGGTATTCTTAGGATAATTAAAATTTACTTTACAAATCATGATGAAGGATTTCAATATATAATGAAAATGAATGACCATGTTTAAAAATTATACTATAGAAGGGCCTATGTGAAAACAAAATGATGATTTATTTTTTGTATTGACGTTTTATTTAAATCCATAGTTAAAAATATAATTATTGGTTAAATTTAAAGGATGTCTACCATATTTATTTTGGAAATTATATTAATTTGGTTTTAGAAAATTAAAACATGTTATCAATTTGACAATCCATCATGTCTGATATGTATGTGTGGCCTGAACCCATGAATGAATGCTGATAAGGGTTTAATGCCAACCAAGGAGCTACGTAATGCCCTTATTAATATGTAATTTTTTTAGTTAAACAATTTTACAAATAAAAATTAATGATTAAATTTTTGGGTTTCATTTTTTGGTTTAGTGTTAATTTAGAATCCTTATTGTTTTTAGAGAATAGTTATAGAAAAATAGAAAGACATATCACCCATTTATGGGCCTTATGATCCGTTAAAAGTGTTATTTAGTGATTTCGACATCAAAGATATATTTTCAGATATCTATTTATTTAATTAAGGGATGAATTTAATATTTATTGAATAAACAAATGATGGAATTGTTTTTATAAAAATATATTAAGTAGTTATATTTTCTTATATTTTCTGCAATAAAATAATTTAAGAACGTTTGAAAAATTATCTAGAAATAAATTATTATCCTAAAACCATAATTTTCTATGACCAGATGGTCTTTTAAATCATAAAAAAATTATGAATTTTAGTCCATAAACTTTTCATTTGTCCTTAAATTATTTATGATTTATTACCTCAATCACTCCATAAAAATACTTATGTTTTTCATCTATATATGTATCTCAAAATTCAACTAATGTTCTCCCACTTAGAGATCTAGTTATATCACTATCAATGTGACCATTGTACTTTCCATTCTATCATTTCTAGCGGATGTTTTATGAACACTTATCAGGACTTCAGATTTTAACATAATAAATATCAAACAATTTATAATTTAAGATTAGTTTAAATTGGGAGGATGTAATTTAATTATGATGGAGATAATGTAATTCCCTAAAATTCTAAAGTAAGAACATTGTATTTGATAGTGTGTGACATGAAAAACCAAGATTGTAATATAATATTCTATCTTAATTATTTATAATATAATTGATATTATACATAAATTCATTCTATGATATATCTTACAATGCATGGATATTGAGTTACCTTGCGTTACACACAAGGAGGAGTTTTACAAAATAACAATATATTATTAAAATATAATTATATAATGTAATAAGATATAACCAAGACATTAAACTAGATATTATGAGTATTATTAAATAACATATGAACACTTATGGTTTACAAAAATGTTAAATGAATTAATTGTTATCCAATTATTTCAAGTGGATATAAAAACCAATTCAATAGCAAAGAAATGTTTTTATTCTCACAATGGTGTTTTGTCCTAATAAATAGAATTAATTAACATTATTTAATGATATTTATGATAATTATATAGTATATATTCAATAAAGTATTTTTATATTCATCCTATCAATTTTATAAGAATAATTTAAGGAAAAATCCCAATATTATGCATAAAACAAATTTTTTTTCTAAAGACAATTTCACCACCTTTTAATAAAAAACCTATTAATAATCAAATTTTTTTAACTTTTATTAATTATATATATATAAATACAAAGCATTTTCTTAAATACGAATCTAATAATTATCTTAGGGGGAACTTTTGGTATTTTTCTGTAAAGATTCATTTTTTGATGAATAGTGCAAAAATATAGAAATTTAATTCCAACCTATTTTTCCTATAATTTATTTGTATAGTTAAATAATATAATTTATTTTTTAAAAGTTTAATTAGAAAAATAGTATATGAATTAATAAAATTTAGGTTATTAGTATAAATTTCAACTTAAAATTAGATATAATGAATTAGTAATCTTTTGAACATTTTTACACTAAAAACTCGCATTACCATCACATTCGAGGGGTTTGTTTTAAATTAATTCATGAAACATATGTAATTTAAATTTAAAAAAATTATTAATTATTTATAAAATAAAAATTTTTAATTTATAATACGGTTTACATAGTTTATTACAAAAATGTTTACTGAATTTTATTAATATTAATTTTAGGGATTAAGTGAATTTTTTTTCAAAATGGGACTGAATCTTGAACCTAAGTGTAAAAATGAACTATAAAATTGTAAAAAATTCATTAGATGACAATATTTATACCCCATAATCAATTTTATAAAATTTTTAAAATTATATTACGTATTTTGGGTGGGACAAATGCAGTTGTAGTTCCCCTTTTCCAAAATTTATAGGAATTCCACTACTCCTCCATGTTAAAAAGGAACTCAATCATACAAAATATTCACAAGTCTCAACTAATTTTTTTCACAAAAAATACTCTTAAATAAAATTATAACATCTCTACCCTCAATATATAATCCTCACATTGGGATTAAATATAAGATATCACGTTTTTTGGTATTAACCAAAAGAAGTTACATTAAAATGAGGTAACATTTTTCAAAGATCACATTCCCTATATTTTCATTATCCACCCCCTAAAATATACTTATTATATTCTTATATAATAACCATAGAATCCTAAATATACATAAATGTTTTTATTATAAAATTTATAACTAAAATTACACACAAATCCATTTAATGGGTAACAAACTTACTATTCATGTGTACAACGGACTACCGCCTCATGAAGAGATGATTGTTAATTTTTTCCATTAACACCTATCATGGTTAGAGATTATGATAGAAAAACTATTTATATATGACATATATAACATATGTAACATATATGATATTTATGATGTTTTTCTTTGTATTTTATTTTTATATAACATATAAACCTATGCATTCCATTTTTTGTAAATACGATAACATCATTGGTGGACGTGTGGACTACCTCCAACTCAAAGAAATTAGATCCGTTCACTCTATATATGGAATGTAAAAATTATGGTTTTATTAAAAAAATGTTAACTATATTAAATAAATATGATAATAGAATAATTATGTTCATATATATATATATATATATATCATTTAATTTCATTATTTTAAATACGAAAATGAAATAGAAGTAGAATAAATGCATACGTATGACCTTCCTTTTCCATGAATGGTGAATTTAATTTTCTATCTCTGAATATTATGTATTATTTTAAATACATATATATGGATTATATATGATAATTTCATTATATTTTAAACTTTTGAGATGATGAAATCATGATCTATTTAATAGTAACAAATCAAAACATACCAGAAAAACCAGAAAAATTGACACTTTATATAGTGAGAATAATGAATGATTATTAACAAAAGAATAATAAGATATTGAAAGTTGATAATATATGATATTATATATATAATTATGGTTCATTTATATGTTATAAAAATTCATTAAACCACTATAAAATTGATTATAGGATGTTCACCAGAAATGGAAACATGTGGTACGAGATTTCCTTCTCACTTTTTACTTCTATGAGATAAATTTCATATTCACCACTTAATTATTTTGTGTGTTGTATATAATTCCAATTTTTATATATTATATTATGAAATATTTTGTATTTATTGAATTTTGAGTTTCAATTTAAATTATTTCTTCTAAGGGGATGTGAATTAGAAGTTTCCAAGTGGTAAAAAATTTCGTAGCCCAATTTCATTTCATGGAGTTATATTACTTCATCATAGTCATTTATATTATATGATTATATTTTTAATCAATTTTTACAATCTATTTTGGTATTTAAAATTATTTTCTATTAACATTTAACACATGTAATCTATTCTATGATTTATTCTCACATCTACATTATGTTCTTTTCGATGGTTTACTTCACAATCTCATTCTATCCGAGATTGATTGAACTTGAAATTATATAAGAGGAAATTATTGAATAATTTATTAATAAATAATTTTATTATATATTCCAATGGTTATTAATGAAAATATCTATGTAATAATACCATTTTCCAATCATTGGTCCTCAAAATGATTAGAAAATGTTTTCTATAAAACCCAACATTATTTATTTCCTATGTTGGCGAGTGATTTTTCTTCAAAAAACCCCAATTTCAAAAACTGTTTCCAAAAATATTTTTAACCTTTACAAAATTATTTATTAAATAAATTTTTACCCTTTTTTATCATTTATTAACTTTTTCAATGTAATTTTGTTGTCAAATTCTAGAAAAGGTAGTTTTCTATACTTATTATAATGAAAAAAGGTATGTTCTTTTTACCTTATATGAACAATGCATATTTACCTACATTCATTTCATTAAATATTATTTTTTAGGATTAAAAGGTTATTATTCCAAGAATATTTTTCTAAAATTTATTTTCAATGAAAACTATTTTAAAAATATTTTTCAAAATGAAGATTACATAATTTCCTAGGGAATGTTTTCCAAAGACCATTTTATATAATTTCCATTAATTAATGACATAAACCCTTTATCATTACCCATATTTGTATATTTTCTATTGATACAACACATATTATTACTCTGGATGATTTATGTTTGGTTTTTCTAGGGATAGTATTTATATTCATTTTCTTGATTCATTTTTATAATTCCTATGAAATATTTAATTTTCAATGCTCATTGAAAATTAAATTTCCCTTAAATATTAATACCATTTATCATAGATTTTATTATTTCTTAAATTTTGTACCAATTTTACATAAAAAAGTTTACTTTGAATTTTTTATATCTGGGGAAATATTGATAAATCCTCATCTTTTACTCAATGTGGATATTTGATAAAGCACATTTTTCTTGAATAAAATCAGTTATTTGGTATACTAAGAATGCATTGGAAAGGTAGGACATCGGTGAGGCCTAGTTTTAGACATCCCCTCAATGCATAAGTAGTCCTATAGGATGAATCAATTAGATAACATAAGATATATGTGTTTTCAACCATTATGATATAAAATATATTGTGAATGGTCTTTATGGTAATGAAACCATGTACCTAGGAAACATGGCATTACATAATTAATCATTTAAGATTAATTTATTATTATTCATTATAGTTTTCTTTAACATTATCAAATGATGATTTTAATTGATAGTTAATTGATTAAATTGTATGTGTTTTAGTAATTTTCCTTAACATATTGATTATTCCTTATCTACTTATTTGAATGGAATGCGTTTTTATTTATTACTATTTCTTATTATTTACCCATTCAGTTTATTGATCATATGGAATGTGTGTTTAGTTATTAACTTTCCATAAGGATATATTCTCTTTTATTTATTACTTATTCTTTTGTACATTACCATTACTGAGAATTAGTGTTGAGCCTTTTCTTTCCTATCCCAAATATTCCCTGATGTGAACTAAGAAAAATATGTAGGGATACGTTGGATGGAATAACATTATAATCCAAAAATTAAAAAACATTATGTTGTAATTTTTGTACTCATTTTTAATACAACACTCATGTATGTACCTAGTTTACCAAGACTACTAAACTATACATTACTTTGGGACATGATTTACTTGTATCTTATGGAAATGTAATGGTACTAGGCATTGTATTTGGTCTATATGGGGTTGGGTTGATACAACAAGAATTTATGAATGAATCTATTTTTATTAAGAGATTATTGTTTTAAGAAGAGGTTGTTTATATAATAGGGAATCTCATAAGGGTTCTATATAAAAATAATTGATCTATTATTCGTACTAAGGGAGAATTTCCCCACTGATGATATAAAATCATCTTTCATTAATATGATCACATTTGATAGACTACTTATGGGAGAAGGGTCTAACAATTATTATCTAGTAATTAGTGATATCATATATGATTTTTCTCAATGTTTATTATGTAGTGAAAATACCATGGGTATATTTATCCAATTTTTTGTTATATAAATACCATAATAAGTTTAGTTTATAAGTATTTATTATGGTTTGTTCCATTTTTCATTACATGTAATTAAATAGAGTACACACTGTCTCGAGATTTATTACATAATAGAAAAGTACTAATTTTTTAAAATATGAAATTATAAGTAAACCCATAAAATGATCATATATGATATCCTTAATAAATGTACAATTAAAAATTCTTGAGTCTTTATAATATATATATTTTTTTAGTAGCATGAAACTGTATATAGATAAAATGTTCAGTAATGGGATATAAGTTGGATTGATTTTATTTATTGAACCACTTTAAATATACTACGTTGAATTTCATAGGTTCACATGGTTTTTTATCATAATTTTTTTATATTTTAATAGTTCATTTTAATATGTTCACTAAAAACACATATGGTTGATATTTTTTTGTAGGTGTAAAACTGTGAAAATTTTTTCCCCTTAATAAAAGATTTTTGTCCCTTCATTTGATAATTTTATTGAACTATGTTTGATTAAATTTTTTATGGACTTGAGAATATTGAGGAATATTTTTTATGTTTTTGGGAAATTCTTTTAAAAAATAAGAGGCACCATGACAAGGTATATATTGTTTTTCCATATCAATTCTCTAGAATAATGTCTAAACCACATTGGAAATGCCTAAGTTGTGGTGATGTGGACCTTTTAAAATTTCACTCTAAGTTTCGTTGTGTAGGGATATTATTGGAACCTAGACTTTTGTGGATAATAATATGACACACAGCCTAATTCATTGTCATTTTCATATAGCTAGTCTAACGTTATTTCTTTATAAGATAATCCTCTAAATATTAAACAAAAATTTGATTCAAGGATTCATTTTGGAATTAAATAATGGAATTTATTTCATAATTCAAGAGGAATTAATGAGGGTTATTCCACAAGGATCGATCCTCAATAAATATTCTGATATTTGTTTTTTTACATGGGAATTATTCTGGAGTTATTAAGGGCTACAAAGATTAATACATAATACATTGCTCACCCAATGACATAGTGGTTAGAGTTTCATTACAACTAAACACCACCATCTTCTACTTTGAACGATGGATATCATTTTTCGGTGCTTTTAATGAAACAATACCATGTTATGCACTATGGGAGTTTGTCCCCAAACCATAGCTATTTTTATTATGTTGTGGTGGTCTCTTAATGTGATACCTCTCACTGTGGTTGTGGTTTCCAGTATATATTCACACTACCATTCCTTGCATACACCAGGGATCCTTCCAAACATTAAATAATCCATGTTCCCTCCTTCCAACGAAACATGTAATCTATATTTCAGGTGAATGAATTTGGGAAATAATTTTTCCTACCCTCTGGATTATGTATCCTCAACTAACACTCAAACCCATTTCATAATGAATTATTATTAGTTATATGAGTTCCTAGAGGGTGATCTAGTTCTATAAGGTGTATGAGCATAATTTTTGGGAGAATCAATTGATGAACCTTGATTTTGGAATTGAAAATAATGTTCCTTACATGTTTTGACCATGTATATGATGGTTACATGATATTTATTTTTTTCTTTGATTTACCCATGCTTGCTATGTGTTTAATATGGGTGTGCTGTGGAAATGAGGTTTTCTTGATGATCATGTGATTATGTTTTACTCATTAATTTGTATCTTTATATTCTTTATTTTTCCTTAATATGACATGAATTACATGTTATGTTATATATACCATGGATAAATCTTTCAGTTATCAATATGTTGAAAAGGATCCATGAGGTTTTATCATGCATCTAAAAATACTTTAATGTGAGTTTGGATATTCCTATAGAATGATATGCACAGGTGGCTAGTTATCCAACACAATGTTGTACAAATGTATTTAAAGGGGGACATGGCTATCATTGTTGAGGGATGTGAACAAGTGGTTAGTAAGGAGACTAAAATATGACGTAGTATAAAATTCATTAAGGTATGTGTGTCTATCCTTGTAATGATATTTGTGTAAGTGACTAGATGGAAAATTCTGATGTGGTATTCTAACAAACATGGGATATTGGAGGATAAAGGATAGTTGAATTCAGATTGAAATGGTGGAATGAATTAGGTTTCTAAAGATTTCCAGAATCAGGGTTAGGTGAGTTATTTTAACTTAACTGTCATAACATGTTTTAAAATATTGAAATCCTTCATAGCACTAATCCAAACAAGGAATGGTTCGTGAACATGTTGACATGGTCACTTCATGATAGATAAACACATTTTTGATTGTATAACTATTCGGGTATTTAATTATTTCTTTGAATAAATAATTATATATTATGTGAACTTATGTTAAGAACACATTTGGAGTGTCCTATTGAGACTAGTATAAACACCCTACTTTTGAATTTTGGGGCACATGAAGATTTCATGAATAGATATCTAGCAAAGTGAAGGGACCCTATATTTAATGGAAAAGAAGAGGTGTATAATGATGGTAGTATACCGGGATGGACACTGGATGATCCCATTTTTCATTTATCTATTTCATGTTGTATCATTCCATAGTAAAGATTTTTACATTGGGAGATATTTTTTTATTGTAGGAAATATATATTTTTAGCTTCTACAGTATCAATCCGATTATTATTACCTTGGGAATTATTTCTATTAACACAATAACATGATACTATAGATTCTCATGAAAGATGGACACAGAACCATGCGACTGGTTAGCATCCTCTTTCATATATAGAGTTTTGCGTGAGATCTTACGACCTTTAAGCTCAAACTAGATGGTTTGGGCTGGGATGTAACAAAATGGTATCAAATAAGAGTTTCATAATTTCAATTTTACTAAGGAAATTGTATAAAAGCGATTGTTCTGTGGGACACATATAAGGTAGATTAAATATTGTTCACTAGTAGATTTGTAACAGACCTCAAAGTTACCATTAGTTATATTTTTATTACTATTTTTATGTATATTTGGGTTCACTCATGCATTATGACTAGGATTAAAGGTCCCCATTCCATATATATATATTTATGATATTGGATAAATATTAATGCTTTCATTTAATGGATTGGATTGTTTTGTCTATTTTGGATATTTTTCTTGATTGTGTGATATATCACAATTTGAATTAATTTATTTATGTGAGTATGGTCTTGTGTTAGTATATATATGACTAATGTGACTAATGTGTAGGGGTGAAGACCACAGTTCTTTATAGGAGGGGTAGAACTTTGGTTATTGGTAGACTCTGATTGAATCCTTATTGTGATCCCATAAAATGGATAAAAAAATTTATATAATTATTGTTTTTTGTTTTATATAAATGCTTCATTATAGGAATTTAAATGGATCTCCAAAAGTAAAATCCAATTATTTTCTTATTCCACCACCCATGGTGTTGGTGGATATACCCCTAACACACTCCTATATCAGCAAAGGTTATTATGGTTGTAGAGATCATTGAACTGTGACTCTTTCAAATTGTGCGTGCCCATGGTGGGATCATTCATAATACAACGACTAACTATGCTCTGGACCTACACCTATAGAACCCCCTAAAATTACAATGTACTAGAATTACTCTTTATGTATAGTACAAGATAGACATTATTGAGAGAATTTGTTAGATACTCTAGAATCTTGAGGAAGGGTGAGTGATTCTATCAACCTTTATGTTCGAAGGGAATTAGAACAGGTGGTGTACTACTATGATTCATGTTACGAGATGAGATAGTTTATCTAGGATGATCATTAAGGATCTATTTATCAACTAGTACATTCATGGTATGTTTATGAAGGATAATTCCCAAGAGTTCTTGGAGTTATTGTAGGGTTCTATGACTGTTTGTGAATTCTCTTCTTAGTTTATGGAGTTAATTCTGTATTCTCTTTTATTGTATAAAAATAAGGCATATAAGTTAATGATGATCATGATAGGGCTTGTAAAAAATATTAGGAATCAGTTAAGGGTATTTTACTATACAACATACTCATTGGTTCCACATAATATCCAGTACATTTAGAATTTTCTAGAGGTGGATAAGGTGGATGGCATACGTCCAACTAATAGCATGTAAGTGACTAAGATTTCTATCACTACTATGTGATTTTATTTAAAATTTATAAATTTTAAGTTATACCAATAGAATAAGGGAATATATAGTCTAGTAAGAGTATTGTATCCTTAGTATTCTCTATGATGGATAATTCCAATAGGTTCTATAATTATGGGAATAGGGGGTCTTATAACAGTGATATCATAAATCCTTCTGTGGAGTGACACCATTGTGGAAAGAGTAATCATCTTTGATGTTTTTTCAAAACGGTATATCAGATAGGAACTAGGATATTAATGAATTATGGGTGTGGGGGACCTTAGTAGAAGTTGAAAACATCCCAGGAATAAGAGACTAAAGGATAAGGTCTAAGAGAAGTTAATGGGTGAGATTTTATGGTTTAATAGATACTAGAAGAAGAATTATAGGTTCAATATAATTTAAATTTTATATTTTTTTTATCATTTTCATGTTATCTATCACCTTTTTTGAAATTGGTGCTTCCCATTCCTCTAGTTCTGCACATGAAGCTGTTAGAAATGACCTACCAGTTATGTTCTCTTCTGAGTCAGTCTCCCATGACACACCATTAGTACTGAAATTAGATCATCTCTATTAATTAATATAGTTCCTTATAGTAGTACCTGACTATGGAAATATTAGGACGTTTATGACTCTGATAATTATTCTATTTTATGTGATTATTATCATAGATTGGATGAACTATTTTTTAGAACAAAATTGTGTTTATCTGCATATCCTAAGGGATATAAATAAATGATGACCAAAGAGTGGGATCTAGGAAAAAATATAATTGGAACATACTGTAGATATATTATGATGATTATTATATAGATGGAAGGCTCACACCTTTATAAATATTCATTAAAATCCCTCTAAAATATTCCTCAAATTATAGATCTCAATTGTGATGTATTTATATAAAATCACATAGGACTTCCTCCTGATATAGGAGTTGGCATTGGGATAGATCTTGTTTAGAGTGCCAATACCATTTTTATACAATCTTATCATATGGTGTTGTCTAAGGTGAAGTATATTCAATTATAACTCAAGGACCTGTAGAAGAAGGTTTTTATCCTAGTTTATAATTTAGAATGGGGTGAACCTACAATATTCTATAAGACAGGAAATGATAGTATTCAACTCTACACTGATTACCAGAATGAAACATAGGTGATAGTCAAGAACTAATATCCATTTCCATGGTTTGATGATCTTTTTATCAATTATGAGGAGTTGAGTAGTTCTCCATGATTGATCATTGATTGGATTTTCACTAGCTACGAGTTAGAAAAAAGGACATCCTAAATATGGGATTTAGAGAATTTATGGATTTTATAAGTACTTGTGATGGTGTAAAGACTACAAAATAAATTATTTTAGTTCATATATCTCATAAATATTACCATACATCCTTACCTACTCTCATTGTTTATGATTTTTTTTATTTCAACTTCATCTACTCGCCAACATAAAAGAGTAATCGAAGGAACCTCAAGGTAGCCCATAGTAGACTTCAACCACATTATATTTATTCCAGGCTATCAAAGTGTGACATTTGTATACATGAGGTGATATTCTAGGGGAATATGGAATCCTATATAGGTATTTCCATGTTCCTTGAGAAAGTATAGTCAGTGATATACTAGACACATCCTTAGAATGTGTTTAACATAACAAGATTTCTTGGTTTAGTATGATATTACATACACTTTATCCTTGAATTATATCATTTATTAAAACCATTGAATTCAATTATTAATAATAGAGTTGAATTATAGTGGTTGGACCAATTTTAATAATCATATCAAGAGCTAATGAGGCAGTTGACTACAACTCTAGTAATGATAACTTATGAACCTGGAATAATATATTCTCTATATTGTGATGCATCGAGCGTTGTTTTAGGAGTGGTAATGATATAGATAAAGAATTTAATAGATTTTGGGAAATTAAACCTATAACCCAATGAGATAAAATACACTACTCAGTACTTGTATATGGAAGCCTAGGTTCAACCACTGATTTTTTATAAAATTATATCTTTTGTAAGGGGTTTGTTGTTCACACTACCCATAAGAGCCTTTTTTCCTATAGTCACATAGAAGGGATTGAATATAAAGATAGATTCATTAGTCACATAATATATATATTTTCATCATTGATATGATTTATGCACCTAGGAAAGATAACATCATTATAGATTTTCTTATACATAATACATAGGTTGAGTAGGGGCTTGTTGACAGGCCTTCTGAGAAGTACTGGTGCTTGAAAATCTTGATAGCAGGTTGGAGTATGGATGATTCCGAGGACCAAGGATCAATGATATTTTCTCCCTTAGTGGTAAAAACTTCTCTAATAGATAGGTTAAATGTAATACATGGCTCAAAAAAAAATGTTTTCTATTATGTAGGAATATAATGCTGAAGTTGATCTGATTCCCAGGTGGTCCATGGGGGATATGAGGGGTTCACTATAAATGGGATAAAGTAGTCCTTACATCCATAAGATTATATATGATGAGTTATTATCATAAGTAAATATGGTAAGAACATCCTTGTTATGAAATGAAGTACCATGACATCAAGTGACTATTATGGTGTTCATGGATGAAAAAGGATGTTGTAGGATTTGTTTCTTGATTCCTTACCTACAAGAGGTTAATGAATTAGTATTAGCATCCTAGTTGTTTACTATAGCCACATTATGTGCCCTTATAGAAGTGGGAGGACATTAAAATTTAATTTTTTATGGGCTTTCCATGGACCTTGATGAGTCAAGATTTTTGCAGGGTTATTTTTCATTAACTGATAAGAGTTTCTTGTTTTTACCAATATGAGAGACTCACTCATTAGATGATATGGGAAATCATTAGATCTATGAGATCATATGATTATATAAGGTTCCCATTAGAATTCATTTATATAGAGAAAAAAAATATTTATCTTTTTTTATAGGGATTATAGAAGGAAAAATGTGTCATTTATGAATAAGCACGATATATTATCCTTAGACAAACATAAAATCCAAGAAGATGATACACATATTTGAGGACATGCTCGAATATTATGATGAATACTTTAGTGTAGAATGGGATTATCATCTAGAATTGTTTGAGTTCAAACACAAAAATAGTTATGGGTCTTCAATTTAGATGAAACCATGTGTAAATCTTTACCAGAGGCCAGGTTATTGACCATTTAGTTGGCATGAGGTGGGAGAAAAAATATTTGGCAGGCCCAGTTTTATGCATGATACCTTCATGATAGCGGTGCAGATTTGGAAGAGGTTTATGACAACTTTGAGTAGGGAGAGATCTTATGTCAAACATAAGAGTATATAATCTGTGTTCATTATGTGCGATCATGTTTTCATGAGATTGAATTCACAAATAGTCAACAAATGTTTTAGGATGTAAGAAAATATAGAGGAACATATTGTTGGACCCTTTGATATCACTGGATTGTTTGAGATAATTACATATCACCTAGACATTCCTCAACATTATCCTGGTATGGATGATGTGTTCCATTTTTCATAGCTTTAGTGGTACAATCCCAATCCAGTGCATTTTATAGACAAAAAAGAGGGTCAATTTGAATAAGATTCATCATTTGAGGAGTGTCATTTACAAATTATTGACCTACATATGAAATTTATCAATGGTAACATGGTACCACTTTTCTAGATTTGTTGGATTCATGAACAGATAAAATAGGATACATTGAAGTGAGATTCTAATTTTTAAGATTTGTGGCCTTATATGTTCAAACAGGAAGCGAAGAGATGCTTCCGAGGGAACAAATTTCTTTATAGGGTGAGGATTATACGTCATTGAATCATTTGGTTCTTTAATAAAAACATTTTTCCCATATTCTCATCTTTATTACGATGTTGAACAATGATTGAGAGATGGATTGTGGGCCTTGAGAATATTATGAAATATTTTTCATGTTTCGGGAACATTTATACAAAACATAGGAAGTAGCATGCAATGGTATTGATGGAAACACAAAAGGGGAACTTTGGAATTGAAGCCACACTACATAGAAAATGTATATGTCATGGTGATTCCAAAATTTATAGGTTGTGGTGTAGTCTTCTCCATGGTGGGATATTTGTAAAAGAAATAGTGTCGTGGACCATGCAACAAATACTTCACCCATGTTAGCATTATATACTTAGTATAACCTTCTATATTTGGTCATTAATCTTCATATTAGGTTGAAATGAAATTGATTCCGGGATCATTTTTGGTTTTTAAAATGGGAATTTATTTCTGAATTCAATATTTAATATAGAGTGATCATCCATGATAGTCAATCCCATGAAAAATATTATAATCATACATTTGTCTTAGGAATAATTCTAGAGTTTTAAATGGATGTATAGATGAATCTATACTACATTGGGTACCCAACACCACATATGTTTTAGTTTTAGTGCAGTTATACTCTTTAAACATCCCATTTGTGATGTAGAGTTCATTTTTCGGTGTTTTCCATGTCTTTGTACCCTATTAAACACAATGGTTGTTAGTTAAAACGCAATATTTGTTTATGCTAAACCATGGTAGTGTACTCTAGTGAAACCTTTTACTATAGTGGTTGTTTATAAACAAATCCACTCTATAGTTCATTTATTATGTAATGGAGGCTTTTTAGAAAACTATGAAGATTTTTTCTATCATCATTCTAACTAAACATGAAGAAACTTTGTGAGAGGATTAAATTTCTATAAAAATTGTTTATAAACTTTGGAATATTTCTACTGGAATTACTATAGAATCCATGCCCTATTTTTTAGGACTCCTTTTAAGATGATCATGTTTCAGTTTGTGTTTGAGCATGGTTCAGGTGATGGTACCTTAGAAGACCCATGACATTAGCCTTAAAATCTGTGAGGTTGTATATTCCATAACATTTTTGGTCAATATAGGGATTTTTGATATATACGTAGTTTTTGTATAATTAACCCAGTCATGTTATGTGTTTAATGTGGTTGTAGTGTACATGAGTTTTTTCTATGATGATCATATGATTTTGTGTAACTCTTGATATTCATTCTTGATATTAATTTATTTTCTTTGTTATGAAATGTATTTTTTAATCAGTGGATTATTGGATGTTTGATTTATGATAGATTCTAAATTAACATAACAGTGGGTCTGGCTATCGTAATAGAGGAATGTGTATATGTTTATATCTAGTAGAAAATATTATGTGCTTCCCCAGGACTGGGGTCACAGGTGGTTAAAGGATACCTAATCAGGGATTAATAAAGTGGAATGTGTGATGTTCCTGATGAACAACACCATCTATGTGGGCTGAGAAATATTCCCTTAATTGCGGTACATTGTTTAACTTATATGATTTCTAACCAGAAAGGGGATAATATAGGTGGGGTTGTTGTTCATGTCTACTTGGTCACTATATGATCACATGAGCATGTATGATTGTTTGATTATTTGGGAATTCAATTAGTTAATGAAATACATTATTATATAATATGTGAATCATTGATAAGTATTCTTTAGTGGTGTTCCATTATGTTTTATAGTCACACACTACTTGGTAATTTTAGTTTAATTTTATGTTTCATGTAACACCCCAAGATTTCATATTATGTTATATATTCAATGTAATTTAATAACTTGCACTATACGCAACACTAAGTTCAAGTGCACAAATACATACCATACTAGCTGTGCAAAAGTGGTAATGAATAGTATTGACTTGATTTTGAATTTTAAATAATCCTTATAATATTAGAATCTATATAATGAGTTTCATAGACATAATAAATGAACAAATTCATTTTTTCAGGTAAAAGAAGTATTTTTTTTAAAATGAAATATTACTGCCTTTTAACAGAATACCCATTTTAAATATAATATTTGAAACTTATATATATTAAATTTGAAAAAATAAACTTCTCCTTTAGATTCGGGACACAGAAATTTTGTTTGGATAATTTTTTGGTGTTTTTCTGATAACTTTCATATTTTGGTGAACAATAAAAAATAATAAATTTTAACTGAAAACAACCTTTTAAATCAAAATAATTTATAGTGTTAAAATATTAATTTGAATGGTTTGTATGTATAATTAAATTTTTTTACCATTTAATCCAATGTTGGTTATTACATGTAATTTCACTTTGAAATTGGACAAAAACAAGTGTCAATATTTTGGAAGTTATTATTTCTTAAAAATATGCATTTTGGGTTTGACAATAGGAATAAATTTTGAATTAATAAATGAAATTTATATTTTTTTAATTTGGTAAAATTTTATTTATTTTTGAATTCAGAATATCAAAATAATATTAGTGTGATTTTTTGGTATGTTTCTGAAAACAATCAATTTTTGATGAATAGTGAAAAACACTGCGTTATTGGTGAAGAACGACTTTTTATTTAAATAACTAGATTTTTTATTTTAATTTATTTTAGTTAATAATTGATACATAATACATATATATGTGTAACATAATTTGTTGGATTCATTTTATAATAATTTTTGATATATAAAATTTTTTCGAACTATTTACCGTCTTTTTCCCACCTCCTAGGTGCATTTGCAAGTTTACATAAAACATAATTTTACATCTTCTCTGAGTTTAATTTCGAAAATTACAGAGACACAGTTGATCTCAGTAAGTAAAATTTGGTTTAATAAGTTGAAAATAATTTTTGGTGAATAATAATTTTTTACTTTTATTTACCACGGTTATAAGTAAATAGGGTCATTAAGGGTAAAAATGATATTATCATTTCCCTAAAAGGGTCCTAATTATATTGGATAAGTGTAATTCGACCAAAAACAATCTTAGGAATAAAATATTTCCTTTAGGTCTACTTTTATTTGATTAGGACATTTATTATTATTTAATTCAAAGAAGAGTTAAAAGTGTTAAATTCAGAGTTTAATAACTAAATTTTTTTTAATATAGGGTTACACATAAGATAAGTTTGACTATAAATAAACATTATAAATATAAAAATATATCCCACATAATTGTATTTTATATATAATTTTTAAATATTAAATAATTAAATTTATTTATGACACAATGATGATGCAGTTATTTCCTAAGTAATGAAATATTAAAATAATTGATATTATAAATATCCAAATAAATGTAATTTGAAACTTTTTATGAAATAAAATAATTTTATTTTTTAATATTACATTTTAGGGTTAGTTAGATGAATTTTTTTTATAAGTAATAATGCTATTATGAATTTAGCAAAAACAAAATACCAAATATTGTCAAAATTGACATAAAAACGTTTTAAAAATAAATATTATATTATGAATTGATATTCTATTCATAAAAATATAAGGATTGTCCAAAAGACATATATAATGATAGGTGTATCATTAATTAACCAATTGGGGTTATCTTGGAAGTTTATAGTATGTTTATTAAACATATAATATAAAAATACAAAGAGATATGGAAAATGTCAAACTATTTAAATAAGTGTTAAATCGAAAAGATAAAGTTAATATAGTAACCCAAACATGTATAAAACCTATTGGTTGATAGGTGTTCAACCCATCCCCACTTTATCCTTTAATTAATTCATTTTGGATCGATTATAAGTTGAAAATGATTTTATTATAGAATAATATTTCTAGCTTTTCCTAGGGTTCCCCTCACCCCTCTTATAAAAGGGTACTTCCCCTAATCTCAAATTCACCCATCCAAAGCCATTTTTATCTGCCAACCCCAGCCCAAATACCCTCTCAACTGTACTCCCTTAATCCTAGAGGCATTTATTTAGTCATAAATCTAATTTAATGAGCCCTTTTGATCAAATCCAAAGGAAGAACCCAATGAAGCGGTAAATATTTCATCAACTCTTTCAAGATCTTTTCTTATTCCACTTCCTCTTTCTGTTTAGTTTCAGTTATAAAATAATAACTACAGTAATTTATATATAATGTAATTTTATTATAAATATGGTACAACTATATCCATTATTCTATACATCCTTTGAATGACATGTCACCATACGTGCGTACATACGGCTTACCGTCTCCACGTCGTGGTGTTATTGTTATTCAATTAATTATTATTTAGATGGGTATAATAATGATGTTTAATTGATTTATATAATAAATATAACATGATAATGAATCTGTATATATGATATACCATCCAATTATATAACATTTTAATATCAAAAAAATGATATTGTCACTCGTGCGTACGTACGGATTACCATCTCCACGAATGCGTTGAGATTCATTCCCCATCGAAATTCATTCAAGAATAATTTTCATTAGATGATTAGAATTAAGGTTTAATGACTTAATATCATTCTTAATATGAATAAGATACATCCTATCTATAACTAACATTACTTACATAAGAAATCATATAATGGAAAACAAATCAATTAACACCTCAAACGATGATAATACTAAGATATTATTTACAAATTAGTGTTAAAAGACCATATATGATATCAAATTAATGTATATGATTCTAGTATAATTTAATAACAATTATTTCAACATTATACAAGAGGTTAAGCTACCCTCAACATGGAAAAAGTATAAGGTATGGTTTAATTCTACAATCTCTTTATTATCCGAGGTTGTTTTTACGTGGGTATCTACTGGGACATATTTATTATCCATGTTCATGTTTCATAAATTATTTTTAAAAGGAATTTTTTTATGGTAATATTTTACTAAAACATCATTTTAAATGTTCTAATGATTTATTCTTACAAACCTTTTTCATTAATTTCCATTTTTTCAAAATGGTTTTAAGGATTTATTTATATGGGCATGCATGTTTTAAAAAGTTAATTCCTTTCAAATGTTTTAATGTGGTATGGGACCCATTTATTAAAAAATGTCTTAAAATGTTTTCCTTTCAAGAATGTGTGACTTATAAATGATTTCATGAAAAAAGGGATATTTCCATCAAAGATTTTTACAAAAAAATTTCATCTATGTCAATATCCTTTGATGGATTTTATACTTGTTTAATGTAGATTTATTATGATACAAATATTTCATATTGTATTGAAGGTTTTGCGGTATGTTTGAATGTGGATGTGTTATTTTTATACCATTCATGGTTTATGGATAAAGTATTGAAATTGTTTATGCTAGTTTTAATATGAATTTTTATATCATGATTCAACCTTTTCCGATGAGGAATGTATTGGACATAGTAAATGACGGGGGGAGCCCGATACAACTCTTCAATGCATTAGTAGGTCTCATGAGATAAAATAGTGTCTTGGAACAAGGCCTTGAAAAAAATCTTATTTGTATTCTTGGAACAAGGCACTGACTATGTGTTTATGAATGTTTGGCATTATGCATTCCATTATTATGAAAGTGGTTATTGATATCGCATGTGATTATTCGATTAGTAGAATATCCTTGTGAATAATTAAATGGAATTATTTGATTTTATCATTTTCATATTATACTGAAGTTCATATTTAAAAGTCTTTGGTTTTATTCTTATACATTGCATTTAATTTTTATGCATATTTATGAAAGTTTCTGCTATATTGTTATCTTTATTGGGCGTCTAAGCTCACCCCCTTCTATGATTTATTTTTCCTATGATTAGAAGAAGTATATTATGAATAACCTGGAGAGATAGTCTATAGGATCTCAGTGTTTTCTATAGAAACAATTTTGTGGTGGTTTTCCATTTTATGATGTAATATAAACCTTATTAATGTATCTTGTACTTCCAAGGCTATTAAACTAATCAGTCTTTCGAGATGTGATCTTTTGTGATCATTCCAATGATACATAATAATGCACTGACTCAGGCCTTCTAGGGTCGTGGCATTACATTTCACAACTATAAACATGGCGAAGGAAGGGCCCTTTAAAGGATGACTGAGCATAAGAGCACGGAGCTGGTAGGATGTTTGGATAAACTCTGAAGGACCTCGATGATTATTTATTTATTAATTGTTTCTTCATTAATTGGATTGGAATCCCTCATTGGTAACTGCTTATTTATTTTATTTAATATATTATTTAGTTTCATCATGATTACTTGGATTATTTAACACCATTTTTATTAATTTTATCTACTTGATTATATGATATTGAGGGTATAGTCTTCCTATTGATGGACATAGACCCTCATCACTTGTAAAAATATTCCAACATATAATAATACATTAATGATGTCATTTGACCTTCTAAATTAAACCTAATGGTAAACATTTTGAATTTATAGTAGGTTACCTTTTTGGAAGCTACATAGAGTCTTAAAGTGGAAAAATGTGTTCTATAACAAATTGAATCTATTTATGGGTCCATGATGTAATTTTATATCGTTACTATATAAAATTATATGAATGTAAATAATATAATTTATGTTTCAATAGGATTATGTTTTTATTATTGGGGCCTTCAATTGTATTATGTTTTATTCCTTTGAGTTTTCAAAGAGAAATATGAATAACTATTTTTGAATTTATTGTATGAGGATAAATTAATATAGAAAAGATTCATTCCAAAATAATTAAAATCATATGATTTTACCATAATGAAAAATAATTATTAAATAATGTGGAATAATTTTAAATAATATAGAGTATTAAAATAGAGAAAAGTGGAATATAATAAAGGATAAAGAAAACTAATTAATGATATATGATCAATTTAAAGGAACTCGGGGAGATCCACATGTTTCTTTTATAACTTATCTCATAGATTCATATTTGGACCGATAAAACCCTTATATGTTTATTATTAGATAAAAATTATACATATATATAAGGAATTATAAAGAAAATTTTCCAATATTACACATAGTTTATTAAATTTTGATAATGATTTTACTATGATTATGGTCGTTAAAAATTGTTTTCAAATGACTTTTTGAATTTATCCTAATTTTTATATGAATATTAATTTCCATTTATTGGAACATAATGTTTATTGAAATGGTAAAAAATATAGTAAAAATAATTCTTATATTTCATTACCAGATGTAGCTTATTATTTGACAATCCAAATAAATAATTCCTAGAAAATATTCTACAAACATATGTTTTACTTAAAATAAACTATAAAATTATTTTATACAAATATTATTTATTATATAAATTCAATAAAATTTACTAGTAATAATTATATTAATATAAAATCAAAAAATAGGTGACAAAATGTGTATTTTGAATCCTTTAAAACTCTTATATTAGAAATATACTTCATTATAAAATCATGTACGAGGGTTCTTATTTATCTTCATAGAATATTAATATTCTATTGGGTCAACCCGTACATTAATCTATACTACCACATAGAGAATAAAATGGGATTTTAAATTTTAAAACATCGAATAACATATTTAAACACACAAAGTTATATTTGATCCATTTTCAGTGATGTTGTATCAAATAATCATGTTTGAAAAATTAGATAAATGTAGAGCGAATGAATTTTTACTTATTATATTATTTATATTTGTTTTTATTATTTTATGGAAATTATTTTTCTATGATTTATTTTTAGAATTAGTAAATTTTCAATATCATGGGGATCTTCATGTTTACAGGTTAATTAGAATAATCGCATTTATTTTAATTATGGGATTAAAATAAAACTAAAAAACATAAAAAATGAATTACTACTGCGTTAAAATTGATATAATATTAAAAAAATTAGTTTATATGAATTAGATCAAGAGTATAAGAGATGATTGATGAAGTATCAAAGGATATCATTAAGTGAAATATATAAAAGCCTCATGAAATAATTGATTAATGATTTAAATTTCAGGATAAAACATTATTTTATTTAAATGGTTTAAAATAATGTTCTATTTATATGATTTGATATTGAATATTCTCATGAAAATATTTCCAAAATTATTGAATTGTGGTGAACTTTTAGAATCATTGGATTACTAGAAGGAATGGAGAAATATATATTATTCCCTTTTTATTCAATATAAAAGGGGAAGGATTTTTGATCTTGATTTCCTTATAAATTGGTAAAAATATTGGGTTTTTTATAAAATTATTCTTTGAGTGTATTAACCTCTTTAAAAAATGGTGGATTTGTGAAATGAGGTTGAAAATTCCTAGAATAATTATGATGAATCCATATAAAATTTTTATAAGAGATTCCAATATTTATTTTCAAAATTTATACAATATTATTGTAAAATATTTGTTAATGTTAAGTCATTTTATAGTATATTTATGTATGAAACTAAAATAATAATATATGTGTCGGCTAGAATTAGGTGAACACAATGTCCCTATAAGAAATCATTGATTTTAATGATGATATGGACTTGAATAATTTGTAGTAGCAAATAAAATTAAGATATTATTAGATCAGAGTTAGTAAAGTTCATTATATAACCATGTGTAAGGTGGAGATATTATATATGGAAAATAAAATTTATTCTTTGAAGCTGAAAAAAAATTGTTTGTAAATACATTATTAAAACTCAAATGATAGTAATGTAATGGAGTCCAAATTAGAATAGATTCATTTCCTTCTTTGGCTTAATTGAAAAATTAATTGATAGAAGATAAATAAGTTAATTATGGAATATAATAACAAGGCATGATGTATTCCAATAAAAATACGAAAATATAGAAACATTAGTAAAGCACATTTTGGGGATGTAGAATTGAACTTAAAGAGTTTACATTGACCACCAAATTTTTAACAACTATGTAATATCTATTTCAAGGATCAAGATAAAATTTTATTGAAATAATGGTTTATATATAAATAAATTAGGAGTTGTAATGAGGCTTTTATTCAATAACTTGGGATTATAATAATTGATCAATGAAATTATTAAAACAAACTAATTGAAAATAAAAAACAAACCTAGAATAAAATATCAACATGTTATAATGTAGTTATGAAGTTGATGAAATTATTTAAGAAATATATAATAAATAATAAGATGGTGTTAATTAATAATACATCGAATATTATATTAGATAGGAGAGTTAAAAAAAGAATTAAACTTTCCAAAAATTTAGTATTTTCATAGAAAAATAAACAAAAACCATTAAAAAATTCCACTTCCATTTATAATGAGAATTATTGAGAAAAAAAAAGATATTTTAAATTAAGAAAATTATTATAGTTTCTTTAGTTGTGTTAAATCATCATTCTATTTTTCATATCATTAGAAACAATTTGTATTTATTACATGTTATATAAATTGTTTTCTTAAATAATATTATTTTGTTATGTATGGTTTCTTTGGTTGAATGATTCCAAATAATCTATGATGGAAATTTGTTATTGAATTGATATTTTCAATAAGTTTATCTATTTCAGAAAAATTGTAGAAATTAAAATTCAATTAGATAATGATTGATATTGTTTCCATAAAAAATGTAATTACAATTTTTATATAATATGGATTTACAAGATCTGAAACTAAAAATGATGGACTTGAGACATTTATACTATTCCAAAGGTAGCCAATTGGAATAAAGGAAGATGTGTTTTTTTGAGAAGAAACAATTATCTTTCAATGAATTTCGTAATATTATATATGGATGAATATATTGGAATACCATCAATTGAATGAAATACATTCTTAGAAATAATAAAATCATTCATAAAAAATAATATTGAAAAAATAATAATCTATATACCTAAGTATGAAATTTATTTTTAGGTTAAATATAAAGAGAACATGAATTCAAAAAAACAATAATTTATATTATATTTAAGTGATTGAAGTAGAAGGAATACAAAATATCTATGATAATTATATTGAAAATTAAATATATTATTTTATGATTTCCCCACAATTTAAGAGGATAATAAAAATTAAAATAATATTAAGAAAACATATAAACTGATGACTGAAAATGATTATATGAGTATAGTAAATTATTAAAATCTGATGTTGTAATTGATTTTGATTTCCAGATAAGAAGTTTGGGATGATTATGGAATATTAGGTAAGGTTTTAAAAAGTGTATGATATATGAAATACTATTTAATTTTTAACATTTTTTAATAATTATTCTAAATCTGATTTATTGAATCAAAATATAGAGAAATAGAATTCAATATTTTACCTCATAAAACGAATGAATATAAAAATAAAATTAACGGTGAAGACTAAGGTGAAAAAGAAAAAGAAAAATAAAGATCTATATAATACCATGAAGTAATATTATTGATATCTGGGGGTGATAAAATAACTTATTAAAAGAACAATATTTTATTATGAAAACTTCTATAAAAGATAAATATTTAAATATTTGTAGTGTCTAAGAATGGAGAATCATTACTTTTAGTGAGTTGTAGAATACATTTTCCACATTCAAATAAATTAATTTCAAATATCTGTTTTTCAAAAAATAATAAAAAAAGTTATCATTATATTTTATAGTGAGGTTTATTATTCTCATGTCAACAAAACATTTGGACTTGATAATATTTTTAAATATACATTATATTTTTTAAATAAAAATATTGTCACATACATAGTTATCATGCCACTTTTTCTTATTTCATTAAAATATTACAATGGGAAATTAAATAGAGAGTATAAAAAATACATTTTATCATGGATCTCTCTTAATTATATCAATATTCTAAAGATTGATTAAATTCTTCATGATTCTATATGTGTTGAGATTAAAAAAGACATGGTACCATACCAATAATTCATTATATATTTCCAACATTTTCACTATAAAAATATTCCAATATTCACTCTGAAAATAAGAATTCACTCTAATTTCCCCTTTAAGGTTATTCATATATACCTAAAAAAGTGTTGAAAATATCATTTTCCATTTAATATTTTTCATGATGAAGTATATTTTCAATAGTAAATGGATTTTTTAATTCATTCAGTTATTTATTTTTATTAGTTTTTATAAAATTTGGTAACGTAGTGTTAAATATTTTATTATAGTTATATTAAATTTAAAAAGATATTTATTTTAATTTCTTTACATTGATGTTCTCAACCAATGAGATAAAATTGTTTCAAAACTAAAAAGAAAAATTATATATCAATGATGCATATCGTAGAGCAGTTAGATCAACCCCTAACCTTGAGGAACTATCGAGTTACAAAAAATTTTATAAATACATGGTTGTTTTATTCATTTTCTATATAAATAAAGTGTTTATGTTTGTCCTTTATCCTATGTGGTGGATATACGAACAAAACATTCAAGAAGTAGTCTATTTGATACCAGCATTGGGATTCATTAGCCACCTTATTAACACATTCACAAATTGTGATGATGATAGAGATAGTAAATTATTTGATATAAAATGTAAATACCTTAACTTTTGTCACATATCATATGGTCACACCATTAAGTCAAATTAAAATATGGATATAATTCATCTACCTCACAAAGGGATTATCATTATTCCAATTCAGTTATATCTGCATGATAATTTGGATGGATACAATGATATTAAAATCTATGAGTATAGAAAATTAAATTCCTCGATTATATATTCTATAGGATAATATTACATACATTGGATCATTTATACTATTATATTATAACAATAGGATAACATCGGACTTGTAGAACCCCAAGGTTCAAGTAACACTTCATTTATTTATTTTAAGTATATATATTGTGGGTGATGATTGTGAGGGGTTGATGTACTTTTTAAAGGATTTTGGGAATTTTAGAATGGTTTCTGGTTGGTGCAGGGTTAATAAGAACCATGAAAAACATAAAATAAATAGTACACATTGAGATAGGAGTTAAGTGGAAGTTTCATGGGTAGTGTACAATTTGTCCAAACCGTGAAACCGCCTAAAAGATGCTGAAAAATATTGTACAGTTGGATTTTTAAAAGCAGGAACATGATTTTATAATTGTTTCATCCAACCATGAAATGCCTCCTTATGATACAATATATCACATTGTTAGTACACAATTTTTTTAATCGAGCAACAAACTGTACGCAGGTTAAAAACAAGATACAAAAAGTGGATCTATGTCAGTTTTGTGTTGTATCCCCTCATTTCCCCCCAAACATCCCTAAATCGATATTTTATCCTCTAAAAGGTTGTAGAGGCTTCTCCCAATGACTTAGATATTATCCTAATTCTTCTCTTAGTGTTTTGAAGTTTTTTTCTTATAGCAATCCTTCATTCTTCATATTTTCCCTAGTTTTTCATAGATCTACATCTCCCTATCTTTTGGTGTTTTAGATAAATAATTTCTATGGATAGATCTAAGGTATTCGGTGCCAAATATTATTTATTTTTTATTTTTTATGTTATTGGAAGATATATAAAGAGGGTTCAGGAAAATTCATCCCAGTATCATGGACCCTTTTCGTGTTGTCTATCATTTTCGCTAGATTTCTGAGGCAGGAGGCCTGATCCTCAACTCCTCTGTTTAGAACTTGAATCCTCGATTTAAATTTAATTTTTATTATTATAAATTGTATTTTATGTTGGTTTAAAAAGCATTGTATAAACCTTCAGTATTGGTTTTTTTATTTTTTTTGTAAATTTGGGAATAGCTATGAAAAATGCATTATAGTTTTATTTTAAAATAATTATTTTAAAATTTGATTCCTTATTGAATTCATAGATTTTTTTATTGAATAATTTTCAATAAAAATGTGGTATTCATGTTTGGGAATATGGACATGTGGAATGAAAGAAGTTATGCCAAAAGAGGATTTGTAAAATGGTTTTAGAGCAGTTTTTGGTTTATTTCCTTAGAAGATGATATTATTTTCTGAAAACTAATTTGTTATGGAACATGTTTATATTTAGATATAAATGGACTATAATTTTTTAAATATAAATTGTTTTATATAATTTTTCTAGTATGTACTATCATAGTACACATAGTAGGGAATTCATTTAGAAAAAACCAACAGAGTTTTAGTACTCAACGCTACTTAAGAACATTTGTGAACTTTCAAATATAATTTACCAAGACATAAGAAAACATAATAATCACATTTCTATAGTGGTTCCTAGTAATACATGGGATGTTTTTTTGAGTAAAATCATGGATCTTGGTGGATCATGGAGTTTTTTATTAGTGCCTTTTAGTTTTGTTGGTTATTTCAACCACAATTCACTTGTTTGTTTTGTGGTCTTATGTTGTGGAACTCTTATTGTTGGTATTGATATAAATGGAATTTATTGAGTTTAATTTCATTTATCATTCATCATGTCGTTGTTTATATGATTATTATATGTTATGTTTTTTGAATAATTTTCAAGGGGAAAATTTTCACCCAATTATTAATAAAGCCCTTGGAATTTACTGCCATCCTTTTGCATCTTAGGGATGTCACATAAGGGCAATTAATTCGCTTTTTTAAAAAGTGGTCTTCAATAATATTTGTCTTGGAGTTTATATTAATTCTATTATATTCCTCATGCCACGTTGGTATAATGGAGATGGATTATTAAAATATGAAATATAGAGAATAAGAATAGATAGCTAAGCATTTTTGATGAACATCATTTTATTAGGGAGTTGGGAACATAAGTGTTTTGGAGAAACTTATTAGAATTAGAATATCATTTTCATGGGTTTATCCAATGAGAATATCATGACATGAATTAGAAAAATTACCTTTCAATAGGAATGAATATTTTATTTTTAGTGATGATATATTATTTTGTTCAATGTGTACACTGTTGAAAAATGATGAATTTTTCAAATTTATGATTTTGAAAAAAAAACAATGCTATTTTATTTTGAAAATGTTTTAGTTTTCCAAAAGAATTTGATCTATGTCAAAAAATTGTTGAACATAGAAAAGGTTTATTTTGTAAAGAAATATTGTGATAATTGTGTTATGGTAGAATTTTTAATTTTAATCTTTCATATGGGAGAGATAGATATTTATTGCTTTTGTTTTGGTTATAGAAAATGACGTTTGTAGGAATCATAGAAACCTACCAAAGAATGTTGATGAGAATGTGGTTACACCTGAGTCATAGTTTAACCAAAAACTAGTTCCGATTATTGTCCAAAAATTTCTAGATATGGATAGTTGGGACATGATGCATGAGACTAGGAAAGTGGATCATTCCATAAAATTCCTAAAGCTACATACACTCTTATTTTGAGGTGATTCTGAACTAGAGAAGGAAGAGGTGTGGCTGAATAGGATGAATCATATCATCGATATCATTGGTACACGAGCATATTTGAAAGTTAATATGACTGCATATATAATAGAGTATCTTTCACACAATTGGTGGGATATATATGTCATGATAAATTAGATCATGTCCTTGCAAGGGAGGACTTTAAAGAATTTTTCAATATAAAATTATATCCCCACACATTTGGAATGAAATAATTACAAAATTCTTCATCATGAAATAGGAAAATATTTTTTTTATGAGGCACATGACTAAATTCAAAAAATTAGAGAACTTTTCACTCAAATATGATGTTAGTGCATCCTTAAGGCCTTTCTATATTGTCAGATTAATAAAATCTTAATTCAATAATGATATATTCTCTTTAATTAGTGTATTTATTATCTTCATACTCGAATGATGTGTCTCGATAAAAAAATTAACAAACCCTTATCTTGACCTTCATTTATTTTCAACTAAATATAGAAAGTCTTCAAAAACAATGAGGCCAATCATATTTGACTTCAATATTATAGAAACTTGGAGCAATGTGGTACCCCCATCTAGATTTAAAAATAAATCTTGTAATGCGAACAAATAACAACAAGAAAATATCATCAATAATTTAGTATGGTTCTTCATGTTTATTAAAATATTTGTCACACTGGTTTGGTTTCATTTTTTATTCTACCTCTATGGTGGCTCAAATCATCTACTGCATCCACAATGAAATTGGTCAACATTCTATGTCATATTCTTCTCCAACTAAACAACAATCATCAAAGCAACATTTTTACACATAGAACAGAACAACATCCTTCTTCTGAGCTACAATTTACTACAGGGTGTTGATTTACACTATTTCTTCGGATGGTGATTGGTTATATCTTATTATGGAGATTACGTGAGACCATGTTTTGGATCAAAGGTTCCAAGTGCTTATCCACCAATCTCATCCATATCTTAGTGTTGGTGTCACCTCTCCAATAGTGGTGAGGAATCCTGCATCTGCCTTAGATTTGTATGGTTTCAATATTATTTATGGAGGTTTAGTTCTGGGATCTTCTTCTTTACTGAGCATGAGTGAGTTTTCCATTGGATTATTTCTTCACTAAATTTTAGTTTTCTATTAGTTGATTAGGTAAAACTCAATCAACACTAAGTAAGATAAATTATCTTAAACATGATTATTTTTATCATGCGTGAAGAAAATTCTCTTATTCTATAAATTATGTAACTCTCTAGCCATTTCTTCTACATGCTAAGTGTAGACATTTTATGATGCATTATTGTTCAAAATTATCAAATTCAACCCATTAAATTTCCCTTACACGCTGCACTGTAATTTATCTGATGCCATATTTAAATTGTAGTTGAATATATGTCCTTCATAATAGTACAATAGTAAAATCCCCATTGAATATTGTCTTCCAATAGGGTTCCATAATTTCTCATTTAAAAAAATACTCATCAACTGTAGTAAAATAATATGAATTAAAAGTAATAAATGGAAAATAAATAATTTACAAAAACACAGTAAAATATAAGTTAAAATTATTTTATTATTTTTTAAAAAATTATATATTAAATTAAAATAAAATTCATTTCATTAAATTAATTTTAATAAAAATAAAAATAAAAATAAAATTAAGAGTATGTCTAATAATTTTTCAAAATAATAATATAATATAACATAAAAACAACATACAAATAATTCACAGAATAATTAATCAATAGAATAAAAAAAGTTAAAAATTATTAAAGGATTATATTATTAATCAATGTCACTGGTTATTAAATTATATAGAAATAATAAATTAAATACCACTATTCCAATAATTAATAAAATTACAAATATAAAGAAAATGTAAATTGAATTAAGAGAAAAAATAATTAAATTGAAACCCAAAATTTAATATATTTTTTTAAAAATAATAATTAAATAAATAAAGCTATGAAAAATTATAATTATAACATATAATTAATTAAACTATTATTTTAAAATAGAATTATCATTATTATAAATTAATCAATTAAAAAATTGTCCTAAAAAATAAATTATATTTAAATTAAATATTTATATGGAAAATAGGTACCAAAACTCAAATATATCAATTCCCCGCAAAATAATTTTTATTATCTTCAAGAAAATAATATGTCAGATCTAGTGGAATTAGATAACTCTACGGTTTGAAATAATGGGTTTCCATAAACAAATTGATTTTCATAACGATTTTTTGCCCATGGATTTTATCAATTACTAAAAATGATCACCCTCATGAAATTAAGTATTTTTTGGAAAAGTACTCTTCCTTTTTTATTTAAAAAATAAAACCTAAAAATTTTATTTCGCATTAAACTCATTAAAAATTTCATTCAACTGAAATACAAAACATCCCTTTATATTCAAGAGAACTAAATCACATAACTTATTAGTCAAATAATTCAGAATCCTTTTTTATTAGATAACTTAATAAATTAAACGGAAATTAAATAGATGATTAGAGTGCATAAAGAATAAAAGAAAAGGTTCAAAATTTAATAAGATTTTAATTTCCGATTTCCTTTGAATGAAAATGTTATATTTTTAAATCATATTTATAAATTAAAAAGAAATAATAATTATATACCATTTATAAAAAATCTAACAATATTAACCTCATTTCAAAAGGTAAATGAAAACTGATTTACTCAACTAAATCCAATGGGAAATATAGAAATGAATTTCTTAAAGTGGAAAAACAACACCTAAATTCCAAAAAAAGTCTAAAACTACAGATTTTTTTAATATTGATTACTAATCCATTTTTTTTAAAAAAATTTGTATTTTCAATGTACTCTCATTGTTGTATAGCTTATCACTTTGAAACACACTATACAACTCAATAAATCTCAAAATTGTCCTCAATTTTGAATTGAAGGTGGATAAAATATGAAAATTCAATTTTAATGATAAAAAAGATATAATTATGCATTATATTAAAATAATTTCCAAATGATAATAAGAATTATCAATGACTTTTAATCCACATAACAAATAAATAACAACAAATATCTTCTTCAATAGTGTGTTACTAGTTACAACATTAAAAATAGCTCATGAATATAATATATATAGTAGTTCATGTTCAATGAAATGAGCAGAATATTTTTTAGAAAATAATATTATTATATTCCACTAAAACACAAGAAAACAAAATCCATTTGCTGTCTTCATCTAAAATATTTTAACGCAATATTCATCATGAACAAATTATTTCAATGTCATCATTTATACATAATTAATGTTGAAATCAGTAGTAATAGAAAAAAGGAAATTACACCCTATAAAATTGAGCTTTATTATATACAGAGTATCTCTATGAATTAGAATCTTGATTCCAATTTTTGTATATTCAAAAAAACCACTTCAATTATTTTATGAATCTTTACTGTTTAACTAGAATGATATTAAAAGGGAAATCAAATTAAAATTAGATCCTAGATAAATTCCGGACAATTAAAATAAAAGCATAGTATAAGAATTAATGCTGTTAATATGTGTTTATCATGAATTTATCATATCTAAATCACTGTAAATTAGGATGTTTGTAGTACATTTTAAGTGTAGAGAGGTCAAAAGTGGACTTCAAATGGGAATAATTTAATTTAGTATAATTTTTATAGACATGGAAATGTATGTACACAACAATTTCCCAATTTATTTTTTATAATAATAACTAGAAAAAAATAAAATATTATTCCAATGAAAAAAATAAGAACTGAAATTTTATAGAAAATAAAGGAAATGGAAGAGAAATTATGGATAAAAACCCCAAAAGGTGCTTCTTTTTATGCTATCCATAACATGATAGCTCATTGTTCATCCTCAATCCATCAGTTGATAGTGATTGTGTTGTTAAAACCACCACATCATTTCCTTTAGGAATCTCTTCAACTTCACTACTCTTAGGTCAAGAACCCCTCATAAATAATATGGCTCACTCACCCCCTCGATATGTTTTGTAATTTTTTATAGGAAGATGAGTGAATAAAATAATTTTTCCCCTACTATATTTCTCTGTGGAAATTTTTTTCCCAAGTCCCTTTTTGTAATCATGGGAAATACAAAGAACATAGAACCTTTTCCTCCATTATTTTAATAAAAAAACCATGACTTATATTTTCAGTTTCAAATATTTTTCTATATAGGATATATCTTTTTACATCTTCATCACCTCATGGACATCTTCATATATTATTCCTCTTTTTAAAAACACATTGAAATCATCCTCACCTAGTAAAGATGTTGTTATAACTTATGTTAAACAACAAAGGGATTTATTTTAAATATCAAATCAAAAATATCTAAATAATAAATAAAAAAATATTGAAATAACTATGAATTAGAATGGTTGTAAAACATATTTCATCATTCATGATCATATGTAAATCAATCTTATCAGTAACTAAGTGACCAGAAATATTATCCTTTCTAACATGGATTTATTCTTCAAAAGATGAAATGTTATGCTCACATATATAGAAATCATGATAAAAGTGTGAAAACACATGATGTAATTTAACCAAATATTCCAAAACATGTGGATTCATATCATATTTATTTTATTCTTACATTTATATTAAATTAAATTCCATTCAATGTATTTAAACGAAACCCAGTTTTGTTGGAAAAATGTCAAACATTATTATCCAAGTGTCAGTCAGATTCCATTTGTACCTTATTTTTAAAAAATATAATGTTATTTTTTAAACTTTTTATGTCTACGTGATATTTTTTATAAAACTATTTGGGAGACTCCTAGGTAATAATTCCAATTAAAAAATGGTTTTTAGTCATTTTAATCCCCTTCAATATTTTTAATCCTTGAACAACTATAATATAAACAAAACCAGGGGTGCCACCTAATGAGACTACATTTAAGGATACTATTTATTATGATTTTTTATTATATTTATATACAAAAAAAAATATTTCAAGGGGATAAGGATGAAATTCATATAAATTAATTTATAAACTAAAGAAACATGTAAAAAAAAGAAAACATCATCATATTGAATGGTGGAGGGAATTCAAAAATGAATTGGTGGCATTCTAAAATGATTATACCCTATCATCAATCCGTTATTTATTTTTGAAGTGCCCAGATCAGTGTGAATCAAAAAGAGGTGTAGGGGTGAATCAGTGATCCCTTTCAATATTTTTTACTTATATATTATTTTCAACTAATCCTATATTGTTGGTTAAAGCCTCGATCCACTCTTCTTGTGTCTCTCAGACTTACCTAGAATGAAGATGTAAATGTAATGGCACTGAACACATAGATTTAGAAGGTTCGGTTCAAAGACCAACTAGTGTTGTGTTGGTTATTCACCCCAACACAGATTATACACTATAATTTAGTGAGTAATTACAATTGTTGATATAGAGTCCCTATATATCTCTCCTAAGTCCCATAAGAGCTTCTTTATACTACTTCCACTATGTTACCAGGGTCCCACTATCATGCTTCATAGTCCCACCGAATAATTTGTTCACATGGCTTTCATAAGAGATTTTTATTGATTCACTATGGATAAATCTTTTTATATTCCCTGACAAGATTTTTGAATCACACTTTCTCGTGAGTCTCTTCAAGAATCATCAACAACATTTGGTAAGGTCTGTTGGCCTTGCTCAATAATTCAAATCACTTGAGTTTATTAGTCCTCAGTTCAATAAAGATCAGGAAATTATTTCTTCTTCTGATGAACACCTGGACTCCTTGATGTGTGTGAAAATGGTTTACACAACTACTTTAGAATTTCTAGAATAATTTTGAACAAAATCATCTCTTTATTCCTTCATGGATTCCCAAATACTGCTTGCTCAGATAGAAGATATTCTTTTAATTCTATCTGGCTTCAGTCTTAGTACAAATTAACTTCATGCATGGAAACCAAACATCATGTATTGGATATCTCAATTATATATTCTTCATTCATGAGTTTCATGGAATTTATTTTTCTAGATTCCACACATGCACTTACAATCCTAATTATTCCTTTTACGTGTCTTCAAGTGTGCATGTGAATTATTTCATGCATGAACAATATCCTTCTTCCCTCTAATGTGAAAACCCCAAGGGGTATAATTATTTAAGAACACATACTTAATCTTTCTTTTCATCACTTAAAATCACACACAGTTTTTCTCTTTGATTCATTCCAAACACACACTTTATTAATTTTGGTTCAATATGAGTGTGTGTCTTCAAACTCGAATGGGTGTAGCATCTTGTGTGTGTTATTCTTCTTTCATCCTCCCCCTTCTTCACATGTGCTCAAAATTTTATATTCATTTTATTTTCATGCACATGAACTGAACCATGCATGACCCCTCCATTTTTTATTCATTTACACAAAAATCAAATGGGTGTATTCCACCATTTGGCTTGTTTGGGTATCTTATATGATGCATATGCAATCATGTGCATCTTTCATGCATTATCCTTCATCATTTTGGGAAAAAACCCAAATGGATTGGGAATGTCTGTGGGTTCTTCATCTTCTCTATGGTCAGTGTGTGTATACACTATACTTTTCTAGTTCTCATGCAAAGGGTGTGCATGAATTCCCTTTTATAACTAGTATAGTTCATGGTCCTTCTCTTCATGAACCACAATTGGTGCTCAGCTCCTGCTTTGAAAAATACAAGTGGTAAGTGGGATCCTCATTTAAGAACAGAGAATGGATCTTGGTTCTACCTTAGAAAAGGTAAAAGAAGGGTGAATAGAATCAATTTATTATGCATGGTAATACCTCCACAAAGTCACAACTAGGCTTCAAAAGAGAAAGTCAGGTGCCTGTGGGTTTCATTGCATAAGTGTGCAGTTATTCATATCAGGGAGGGTTTAATAGTGTGTATCACTTATTGAACTATTGCGGTTCTACTTTTATATGTAGCAGAGCTGTGAAGAAACCTTTTAAGCTTGATGCTATATTTTGTTGAAAACAATAGTTGTTTCATGATTTTCAGCAAGAGATCCTCGGTCGAGGGATCATTATTTATAGGCAAGGATGGTAGTTCAAATCTATGTGAAATACCATAGAATTTAAATCTTTCAATATCAAAGATCATCATATTTGAATATTTTCAAACATGGATGAGATATCCTGCATATCTTTCTGTTATTTTCTCTTCAATGGAGAATCATTCATTCATAGTAAAACATCACATGCATGTGTTTATGAATGAATCAAAATCATCTTCTCTATATTAGCTCGATCTTGGAGCTTTATTCACAGCCTCAGCATCTTCACATGCCTCGACTTCCATAGAAATATTCAGTTTCCTGCATGCATGCAAATGAAATTTCATATATGGGATTTTTTATTCATATGATTAGAATGGGCTTGACCAGAGCTAAAATGGTGGCCAGAGTGGTGAGTTGGGTGTTTGGATGGAGGTCCTGGATCACGGGTGGATTGGGGGTGGCCGAAGGTTGATGAAGACCTCAGTGAAGCATCAGATGGCCCATGTTGAAACATTACGCGATGTGATATGATGTGTGGTGAAAATTTGATCCTGGGAAGCGGGATGCTACATGTAACTGATATATCACGCGAGATCAGATGAACGACCAAGATTACCTCTAATTTTTTTTAAAACTAACCCACACCGAAATTGAGACATGAGATATAGATCACTTATAATAGGAGTCTCCATATCATTAACTCAGAAATCTCTTCCCCCCTCTCCCGGTGCCACCCTGCACCGGTGTTCTACGATCACACTCTTAGCGCCTACTCTACCTCCGCTAACCACACTCCTAGTTCCCACACTGCATTGGTTCACCACTGTGCGTGATCCTGTGGACTTATACATGGCCCATACAGATTCCTCTTATGGAAATTTTAGGCAGGCCACCCTTGGGCATAGATAAACTAGTGTCCAGCATATGCTTGAGGTTGTTCCTAGAAAGTGGTCTAGCATGGTTGTCCCCTTGTTTTTGAGTAACCCATGTAATCACTCTATTAACAAAAACAATTGTAATGCACGCCCACCATAATAATTCATGGTCACTTATTTAAAATCCATTCTCTGGCACCTCTCCTTCTCTTTTCCTCTTCTTTATTTCTTTTTGGAACATGAATCTCAAAACACATTACTTATATTTCTTCTTCCAACCTTGGATGGAACTATTCTTCAACTCCACGTGCATTGAAACACAATTCATGGAAAAAATTTAGTAAAAAAATGTGTTTTCCTTAACACATGTATTGGTCCTTGAATTTGAACATAATCAATCATCTGATTTTTTCACCAACTTCATCCAATTGGTAACTATTGGATGGATCTTCATTTCATTCCTCATGCAAGTGAGTATTGCATGTACTTCTTCTAATGTTTTAAAAAAAAGTGTATTACAGTGACACATGTCTTAAAACATAGGATCTGTTCTAAAATCATATAACATAATACGGATAATGTCTATAAATGAAATCCATTTCCAAATAGTGATTCTCCAAATATCAATGACTTTTTCTTTGGAACAACTTCCCCACTTCAATCATCAACACCCCCACTCTACCATACACATATTGACCCTTGATACTTGACTTCTTATTGAAAAAAATACAACACCAAGCTCTATAATCTCCCACTTTGTATTTTTTTTCAATATCACTTAAGCACACTTTTTATGGGTCGATATGTGTTCCAATATTTTCTCCTCCTTATTGAAAACCAAATGAAAAGCTGTAGTGGGTTCTGTTAGAAACTTGTTCTCCACTATTTGAATAATGTCTTCATGAATATTTCTGTGAGCGGTCTGATGTCATATGGTTTACTTTGCAAAGAGTCTTTATTAATTTAAATCTATTTGTACTCTGGGCTATCCCAGGGTAGAAAAAAAATTGATATATGACTAGGGTTTTCAGAGTTATCCATAAAAAACCATACTTTTTGAATCATGCTCAGAATGATTCAATTCATGTCCTATAGGTTGGAAATAGTCATATTTATCAATGACATGCTAAATCCTACATAAACTTCACCAAAAATATTAGAAAGTTCATATTAAAAGATAAATATCCCCCTTTCATCCCATCTTGTCATAAATCAAGCACTACCCCTTAATTAACATGATAAATACAGTTAAGAACTAGGGAAGAAAGTGTTATTAGAATACCTCAAAATCAAATTATTGAGATGATATGAATTTAGAGGTTTTCCATGACATAATCCTTTATATCATCTCCTTCATATTTTTCATTATAAAGGGGTGCACTCCCTTTGATTTTCCTTGGATGAAAATAATCATAAGATGATATTAAAGATATTTATATTGATAATATTCTACTCTGGAACACTTCAAGTAATTTTCAAATCATGAATACTGATTCTAAATTATAGTGATCCAATTTGTTGATTCAATTATCATTTTGAGAGTGACCTTCATCTCCAATTCCATGCAATGTGATCATACACATACAAAAAAAATATAAGTGAATAAGATGAAATACTTGTGATATTATTAATAGAAGCACTGGGGATGAGAACATTCTCACAACCCAATAACTCATTTAATATCAGATCTAAAGTGTATGGTACTCTTCATGATGATGTATCCTCTCCATCTTGAATTTTTATTCTCACTGCTAGCATGGATCCATTATATCCATTGACCTTTAACTCGTGTGGATTGTTTTTCTTCACTTCTGTCAGTAGTGAAGTAGCTTTCACTAGTACATGTTATCCAACCATCTCTTTTTTTCCTGGTAAAATAGTTAAACATCTTTTCCCTGATTTCTAGTATTCTTGAACCTTCCACATAGTATTTTTGAGACATTTGGGTTTTCATGTGCTGACATACTCTCGTGAAATTTGAATTCCCCTTCATGCGGAATTACCTGCTTCACATTTTTTCTTTTGCATTAGATAAAAATTCATATTCAGATCTTTGCAATTCCATAGAAATATGTAATTCAAAGGATATAAAACTAAACATTCCTTTTTAACATTTTCTAATTTGGAGCTTCCACATGGTTTCTTCACTGTCTTCAAGTTACCTATCTTTGGAAACTTATTATCATCTAGAATGTCTTTAGTCAATCCCATATTCTTGTTGATTGATTATCCTTTTTGTTTCATATTTCTTCCATTCATTTCCACGACTTGTTTGTATTGATACATAGTATGACTTTTCTTTCCAAAATAGAGGAATCTAATCTTCGTTGAGATGACATTCTTCGGATCTAGCTTTAGCTTATTCATGGGAATAATTTTTTTTCTATTTTCTTGACTTCATTGTATTGTACATTCCCAGTAGAAGTCTTTTCAACACCTTTTTATTTTTCTTTCCTAGGTTTTAGTCTATTAATATTATCCAAATATTCCTGAGGAATGGTATAAATAAAATAGCACTCATCATAACTATGATCTCTTTTGTTGCAATTATCACAATAGTCTTCAAGATAATCAAATCTATTCTTGATAGACAGAATCTTCTTCATTGGTGATTTCTGCGTTTTCATTGAAGCTTGCCTCATTTCTTCACATCTACATTCACTGAATGTAGGCATTCCACACATTTTATATGCTGACATATTATACAAAAAATCATGATCCTGATTCCCAAATATCCAAAAATACAAAAGATAACCAAAAAATCTCCTTCTTTTTCTTATAGTGTTTTTCTAACTAGATTTAGTTCATTGTTGTTTCTAGATTTTCCTTATTCATTTAGAGAATACATTTTGGATTTGTTCATTTTAATTATCCTAGTATATATACTTGAACTTTAGATAGATATATAAACATTTTTATCAAACCCTATCTTCGAAAATTTTATCTTTTAACATGTACTTGTAGATAAAACTGCATTACTAGAAACAGAAATGACTAGGTTATGGGATGCCTTCCTCTTGGAAGATATTGTTGTTGGATTAGAGGAAGATCTAATGTTACTTTTGGGATTATATTACATAATTAAAACATGAGTGTCAACATTTCTTATTTTATATGTTTGGGAAGTTCTATCTTGGAGTGATTGTTGATTCTTCAATTTCACCTCCAGCTCAAAAAACTTCATGTTGTGGGAGAAATTCTCATCCAAAACTGATCTCAACTTTCTTTCCTAATTCTCCTTCAGCTTTATTATTTTTTCTTCATGCATATTTTGTAATTATTTCAATGATATGTCAATATATTTTACCTTTTTGGCTCTCTCTTGTAGTTGATTATCTTTAACAACCATAAAGACTTTGTGAAACATTTCACATGCATGGAAAAATTCTAGAAATACCAATTCAAAGAATCCTTTCTCACAAATACTTCCATGCAATTTTTTAGTGACTTTATCATATCTATCACTATAAATAGAATTAGTTTTTTCATTTACCTTCACTGGTTTATTTAGAGTGTTGGATATGACAACCATTTTAGCTAATGCTTCAACAATGGCATTAGCTTCTTCTTCCAGCTATAATTTTTTGTCTTGAAGAGCACTAATTTTTGGAGAAATTTTTCATTCCACTTCTATATGGAGTTTCTTTAGATGATCTTTTATTGTAGTCTTAATATTACTAATTGATCTATAATCATCAAAGCATGAACATGATTTATCAGAAGAATAATAAGTATTATCAAATGTTGTACCTATCACAATACCTTCAGTAGAAGGTGTCTCCACATTATAAGCAAGATTTGTCATCATATTTCTTGCATGTTTCTTCTTTATATTCTTCTGAGTATTAGAAGATATCTCCTATTGAGGTTTCCCACTCATCTCCTCAAATATACACATCATAAAGACTCTTTCAGATCTTTTAGAGGTGACTTTCACTCTGATACCAATTGAAGTTCCCATATCAGTGTGAATCAATGGGGGGGGGGGGTTAATCAGTGATCCCTTTCAATATTTTTAATAATTTATTATTTTCAATTAAACCTATCTGGATGGTTAAAGCCTCAAAACACTCTTTTTGTGTCTCTCATACCTACCTCGAATGATGTTGTAAATGTAAAGGCACTAAACAAAAGGATTTACAAGGTTCAGTTCAAAGTCCTACACCTTGCTGTGCTAGTTATTCTTCTCATTACAGATATTCCACTATACTTCAGTGAGTAATTACAATGGTTCATAAAGAGTCCCACTATATCTATCATGAGTCCCATAATAGGTTCATTATATTACTTCCCATAGTATTACTAGAGTCCCACTGGCCTGCTTCAGAGTATCAATGAAGACTTCTTCCTCCTAGATTTAACAAGAGATGTTTAAAATTTCACTGTGGATAGATCTTCTGATCTTCCCCCATGAGATTTCTAAATCAAACATTCTCATGAAACTCTTAGAGAATATTCAAAAGCCTTTAGTAGGGTCTAGTGGCCTGGTTCAATAATTCTGATCACTTTAGTTGATCAGTCTTCAGTTCAACAATGCTCAAGAAATTCTTCCTTATTTTGATAAATACATGGACTCACTGATGTGCGTTAAAATGGGGAACACAAAGTCTTCAAGAGTGTTATAATAATTTGGAACAATATCAGATCTGTCTTCCTTCTTGGATTCTCAAATACTGTACACTCAGATATAAGATCTTCTTTTAATTCTATCTCGCTTCAGTCTCATTACAAATCAACTTCATGCATAGATGGCATTGAATACAAACTTCATTTGTTAGACATCTCAATTAAATATTCTTCATGAATGAGTTTCAAGGAATTGGTTATTCTTGTTTACACATGTTCACTGACAATATTTTTTTCTTCCTTTTAGGTGTTTTCACGTATGCATGTGCGTGCATGCTTACATGAAGCATCACTTTTATCTCTCTTTTTTAAAAACCCCAATTGGTATAAGTATTTATGTGCACACACTTACTCTTTCTTTTCCTCACATAAAAACACACACTTTTTCCTTTGCTTCTTTGTACACGCACACTTATTTTTAATTTAGGTTCAATATGAGTGTGTGTCTTAAAACCCTAATCAGTGTAGTCTATTGTGTGTGTTAATATTCTTTATTCCATATTATTAACATGTTCTCAAAATTTGTCTTTTTTTTATGCACATGAACACAACCACACTTGAACCCACCCATTTCTTCTTCTTTCACACACAGCCCGTATGGGTGTGATCCAACCTTTTGTTTGTTTGAGTATCTCAAATCATTCAAATTCATCCATGTGCATTATGCATGCATTATCCTTATTATTTTTGTAAACAAACCCAAATTAATTGGGAATGTGTGAGGGTTCTTCTTCTTCCCTAACGGATGTGTATGTGTACACTTTTCTTTTCTTGTTCTCACGCGAAGGGTGTGCATGAATTCCATTCACGAACCAATATGGTTTGCGGTCCTTCTATTCATGAACCACAATTGGTGTGAGGATCTTGCCTTCGCAATACACAAGTGGTACGTGGGATCCTCCTTCATGAAATGAGAATGGTTCTTGGATCTGCCTTCGCAAATGTACAATAAGGGTGTGAAGCATTTGTTGTTTACCCAAGTAAATACCTCCACAATGAAACAAGGAGGGTTCGAAAGAGACTATCAAATTCTTGCAGTTTTCCTTGGATAAGGGTGAAGTTCTTATTTTCAAGGAGGTATTAAGAGTGCATGGAACTTGTTGAAATCCTGTGGTTATTCTTCTTATCGTAGTAGAGTTGTGCAGAAACCTTTTTAGCCTCCTGTTCTGTTTTTTGAACAATAGGAGATCTATCAATATTTTCAACAATAGAACCTTAGTCTATGGATTTTTATTTATAGACAAGGATCACCATTCAAATCTGCGTGAAATGCCATAGAATTGAATTATTTCAATAGGTGAGATATTCAGATTTGAATATTTTCAAACAGGGATGAGATATCCAACATATCTCTATATTCCTTTCTCATCAACAAGGAATCCTTCTTTCATGAAAAAACACCACATGCATTCATTTAAGAACAAATGAAAAGCATCTTCTCTATGGAAGCTCGATCATGAAACTGTCATCATATCCTCGGAAGCTTTGTGTGCCTCAATATCCTTGGAAATCTTCGGTTTCATGCATGCATGGAAATGAAATTGCATGAATGGGCTTCGTTTTCTTCATGAAATTATAATGGGATTTACCAGAGATCAAATAGTGGCCGAAGTGGTGAGTTGGGTGTCTAGTTGGAGCTCCTAGATCGCAGGTGCAGTGGGGGTGGCTGGAGGTTGATGCCAACCTCAATGAAGGATCAAACGAACAATGTTTAAACATTACACAGTGTGATACATTGTGTGGCAGTGATTAGATCCCGGGATAGAGGATGGGTCGTGTGGCTAAGATCTCACGCGAGATCAGATGAATAGAGAGGATTACCTCCATGTTTTCTAAACCCATCTCACCTCGAAGTAGAGACCCAAAATATATCTCATTTATGATACAAGTCATTATAGAATTACCTCAGAAATGTCCTCCCACCTCTCCCGGTGCTTCCTCGCACCAGTGTTCTACAGGGACGCTCTTAGCGCCCACTCTACCTCTTCTGGGCGGGCTCCTAGTGCCCATGGTGAACGGTTTCACCATAGTGCGAGCTCCAGTGGGCTTATACATGGCCCACATGCATGCCTCTTAAGGGTATACTCTGTAGGACTCCCTGGGGCGTGGTTGACCCAAGTGTCCCACATACAATTAAGGTAAAGGCTGGCCAGTGGCCTTGCATGGTGGGACATTTATTTTTGAGTAACACAATTAATCACTTTGTAACAAAAAAAAGTGTAATGCATGGCCACCATATGAGTTCATGGTCACTTCTTCAAAATACATTCTAATGAACCTCTCATTCTCTTTTACGATTTTTTATTTCTTTTTGGAACATGAATCCCAAAAAAAATTACTCACCTTTTTTCTTCCAACCATGGATGGAACTCTTCTTCAACTCCTCAAGCATTGAAACACAATTCATGGAAACATTATAGTAAACAATTTTTTTACATAACACATATCTTGGTCCTTAAATTTCAGCACAACCAATCATCTAATTTTTTCCCAAACATTATCTAATTAGAAACCATTGGATGGATCTTCACTTCTTTCCTCATGTAATTGAGTATTTCATGGGCTTCTTCCAAGGTTTTAAAAAAGTGTCTTATAGTGACACATGTCTTCAAAACATAGTATCGGTTCTAAAATCGTTTAACATAATATAGAGAATGTCTAAGCATGACATCCACTGTCAAATTGTAATTCTCCAAATATCAGTGGCATTTTCTTTCGAACAACTTCCCCTATTCAATCATCATCACCACCAATTTTCCATACACATACTAACGATTGAAACTTGACTTCTTATTGACAAAAAATCTAACACCGTTCTCCATAATTTTTATTAATTAACTCCAAAAGTTTTATCAAAACAAATTCTGAAGTATTAAAACTGTGGGTCTTCAGAATTTTAGAATTCAAGGTTGTTAACTAATATATAACTCATCGACCACCTTTCATCATGAATTGATGAATGCATTTAATGATCATCAAACACTTTTACAAATTCATGCATATATTATAAAAACTCATGATATAGAATTTAGAAGATTAAATAATGATAATTGAAAAATGAAATCCTTACCGTACAAAGCTAACAATCCACAACCAAAGAAAAATATACACTCATCAAAAATGTGTTGGTCACAAAATAGAAGAGAAAATTGAATGAAATAACAGAAAAACATTTCTCTAGCATTAATCGATTATCTAATAATTATAAATATAGAGAAAACTACTATTTGATAAAATTATATAAAATATCCAGATGAATTCAATGGTAAAAACCACATGGTATTACCATGAAAAAAATTACCATATCATGTCTTCAGAACATGATTTGAATTTAATCATCACCTCCATGCTCTATAGTATATGATCATTGAACTCATCAGAAGATCACTCAATTATTCTCTTTATCGCTCTGCGGTGGTTTCACGAGATGTTCTCTTCTACATACTATGAACTATCTACTATGGACTATCTACTCTAGACTATTTAATATATATCTCTAATTTAATGAATTCCCATAGGGTTTTTAATCAATGGTCATATCCATTAATAACAACCTTGTTTGGTGAAGGTCATAAAAATAAATAGTCATGTATCCTTGAGTCACAACCACTCCTACTTAATTAATTCTCTTTATAAACACTTATCACTTAATCGATTAAGGATTTCTCTACCTGTCACCTAATGATTAAAACTTTAATTCCATTTATGTGTCAATCATAAATGAATCTATCTGTCACTCACACCATGAAAATGTTTTACCAGAAAAACCATCACCAAAAAATTGAGGAATAACAAAACCCCTAGAATAAATCAACTTAATCACATACAACTGTACTTATCTCTATGAGGTCATTCAAACTAAATCAATTTTGGAGGTCATTAACGTTATTCTCAGAGTATCAATTCTATTCATTGTCAAAAAAATTATCATGAACCCTCATCCAGCATACATTGTTCATTCATCCATGTCTATAAAATAAAAATAATGTTTTTGCTGGTCATTGATGAACATGTGATAAAAAAAAGGAATTCGAAAAATTCCTTCCATATTGAGTGACCCGAACGAACCTTCATAATTAAAGATCCCAAATCATGAACCTAATTTGGTTCGAACTCAATATAGAACATGCTGAAAAAATGAGGGAAGTATTATTATTCTTTGAGCCCATAGAACTAGGGAGAAACAAGGTACACCCTCTTCTTAAAAAATTAATCATACAATGGAAAAAATGTTGTGATCACATGTGTTCAATCCTCTAATAATTTATTCCATTTCATCAAAATCTCAAACAAACTGGTTTTTTTTCATGTGTTCTTCAATGTCGACTCCATCGACAGTGTTAGTGGTATTAATTCAAGATCATCTTCTTCACTAATCAAACACTAGTTATCAAAGATTTATTAATTATCTTGGAATATAAAAAATTCCATATTATCAGCTTTGATTAACCATTTCAGGTCAAATTTCACCATATTCAAAGAATGGGGATTGTTATTGTCTTCTCATGGATCTTCAGCGAGATCATGGTGGGGCTTGAGGGTTCCAATTCTTCTGTTTTCAAAGTTAGTTGTATCCTAATGGTGGTGTCATCCCTCTAATGGTGGCAAATAATCTAGTATCGTCCTTGGGTTCTTAGCTTTTTAAGATTCATTGTGAAGATTTGGTATCAGGTTCATCTTCTCTAATGAACTCGAGTGGGTTTGTTTTTGCCTTCTTGTTTCACTTGGTTTTAGTTTTCAATCAATTTATTTCGTCAAACTCAATTGGGACTAAGAATTAAAATTTATTTTATGCAAGAAAATTTATATTACACATCAGAAGAAATGTCTTATACCTAAAATTAACGTACTTCACATTCATTTCTTGGATGAGGATGGTGTCGATATTCTATAATACATGATTTTATAGAATTATTTTACACAGACAATCAAATTTATCTTATGCGTTTTTTGGAAATATACGTGACCATTTTCAAATCATAGTTATAAATTATTCATTCGCAATGGTATGATAGTAAAGTAACCTTTAAAATTTATATCTTTTTAGTGTTTCACCAATACTAAAATAAACAATTTTCATGCAATAAAGTGAAATAAATTCAATTAAATGCAATAAATGAAAATAAAATAATTTACTAGTAGATTTTGATCTCTAAGTTAAAAATATATTTAAATTTACAAAAAAAAATTAGTAATTAAATTTTAGTAATTTATTATCAAAATAATATTAAATAAATAAACTAACTGAAGAAATTTCTTAAAATATTAAAAGATTAAAAATTAAAAACAACATGCTAAAGAAATCCATAGAATAAATAATTTACAGAATAGTGATATGATAGAAATTATAAAAGAATTAAATTATAATTTAATATAAATATTTATTAAATTATTTAGTAAAAGGAAATTAAATTTCTATATTCAATTAAATAATTAATTACAAAAAAGAATTAAATCTAATTAACTGAAAAAATTAAAGAAAATGAAAAAATTTAATATATTAAAAACATCATCAAAATTAAACAATAAAATAAATGTTAAATAAGATTATATTAAAAATGTATAATTAACTACTTTATTATTTTAACATTCAATAAATAATAAATATAATGTAATCAATTAAAAAATTATTATAAAAACTACATCATAATTATATTAAATCTATTATGTGGAAAATTATAATCAAAATACACCCACATCAGTATACTCACCCTCTACAGTATATTTGTGGATATCTAATTAGTATATAGTTATGACCACCATTGTGGGAAAATGATGTTTTCAAGGAGAATCAAAATCAAAACCCGAATGATTGTTTTTTATTTTCTATTACTATTGTATCCCATTTTTAGAATTAGAAAAATTCTTCATAAAAGTCTTTTTATCCATATTATGAATGAATTCAATGTCATCTTGGAAATGTATGGGTTGTATCCACATAAAAGTAAAAATAATAAAAAAAAATATGTAAAGCCCATAACAAAGTTAAAGCTATCATATAATAATATATCAATGTAGGATGAATATGAGATCTCCTAGAAAATGCATTCCATTATAAGAGTTACGATGTTTAACTAAAATGATTGGGGAAAACTCAATATAATAAATGAAATATTCTTAGGGAAATGCTATAATTTTAATGGTTGTTGAAAACACAATAGAAATTTCATCTTGAGTCATGTATATAACTAATATACCATTAGATAATTTCATTAATACGTTATTATTTAAATTATGATGAAATATTTTATTTATGGGGAAGAATATAACACCCCTCAAATTTTGGAATATATATCTTTAGATAAATAATCTATTCAATAACATTATCCACTCTAATAATCGAACTAAAATGATCCTCAACATATTATTTATTAACAAAATTTATGAATTGTGAAACCGATTGTACGTAAAAATATATTTACCCAAAACAAATGATTAAATTTACAAGATATATAATTAATATGATTTAATATATAAAAGGATTTTCCATTCTCAAATTATTTTTTAATACACTAAAAAATAAATATATATATTTTTTAAAATATTATCTTGATTATATATAACATTTTATTATATTATCTTACATATTAATATGATTATGTTATAAATTGGTATGACATATTACTATGAGCACTTAATGTTAAAGAATAAATTTTTCTATATAATCATTTTTTATTTTATTTTAATATTAAAGATAAAATAATAAGTTTGATAATATTTTATTTAAAAATGAACTATATTTTTCAATTCCACATATTAATTTTTGTTAAATATAAATTTTAGATATTTTTTTAAATAAGATTTTTTTGTTGAATTGGGGAAAATATAGTTTTTACTAAAAACAAGACTTTTATGAAATTATTAATATATATATATATATAAGAATAGAAATTAATGGAAAAAAATTCTCTTACTAAATGATAAATTTTAATATTAATTTTTTATTTTAATTTTTTTAAATTCACATACCCATACATGAAATTTTTGAACATATGTTCTATTTTTTAGACATCTGTTTAATAGACGATAAATTTATTATTTTAGAATTAATATTAATCAATGAAAAAATTAATATAATTAAATGAATAAAAAATTTGGAATCGTTTGGTCAAAATAATATAATAAATTCTTATTAATTTTCAAAATAATTTATAAATTAAATTGGTAAATACTAGTTACCTTTGTAAAATAAGAAGGGTAAAAAAGGGTTTTTGAAACTTGGATAGACCACAAAAATATTTAGAAAATATGTGGGAGTTTTTTTGAGAAATTTTTTAATCATATACCTTACCCTATTCATTATTTCCTTATTTTTAGATACTTTATTTTGGAGTGAATTCCGATGATTAAAAAAGTAATCTATATTTACAATAATTCAATCTCTTTTCCTTTATAAATCAAGTACACATTTCCTCATTTCCCCTTACACGAATGCCCTTTATTTCAGAAAAAATAATCCTAATCCTCTATTAAACATTCCTAGAAACATTCATGTTTCCCTTTTATTCTCAAAAAAACCATCGCTCATTGGGTTAACCCCCCTTGAAATGATGATAATTCAAGAAGTCATGTATATATTTCTATCAGAGCATTTCTTATTTTTTTCATTATGTTCATTTATACATCTACATGTTACAATAAAACATCTTAAAATGAAAATATCTGTATCATTATTATAATTATGTGTGACTACAATCATGTTACAAGAATTATCCAACTTTACCTCCTCTATTGTGAAAAACAAAACATTCATTAATATGTTGTGAAGACTACCGCTTTCATATTTAGGGCATATTTTATATTCTAAAATTATATACCATATTAGACATTTTAAATATTATATGGAAAAAAATCATTTTCAATGCATATGGGTGGACTATTGCCTCAGTATAATGAACAATTACTATTTTTATTTTCGTCACCACCTTACAAGGTTGGTTGTTAGAATAATTTTAATAGATATATATTTTATTTTAATTATTAATGTTATAAGATGAAAAATTAGACAACATAATAAAAATTTGATCAATAAAAAACTGTTTTAAATTCAACCGTCCAAAACTGCATTCAATGTGAGAAAATTGATTTATTCTTACAATATAATTACCTTATATAAGTAATATTATTGAACTAATTATATAAAATTATGATATATCAAATTAATATAAAATATATATGATCATTATAATTATGGTATAAAATTTTTACCACTATATCACTTTAAAATCATCCATTAATTATCAAATTTTTTAGTTTTTGTCTATTTAACCACCTACTTGAATAATTTTATGACATCATATATTGGTTAACTATTGAAATTTATTTGTAATTAATATTTGATATATAAAAGTATTTATTGAAAAAAAATAAATGATTTAGAATTTGAATAGAAAAGTGTAACTCATTATTTAAGAAAAAACCCTGTCAATACTAAGAATAATTGAAAAATTATCATCATCAAATTCATATTAAAGGATCATAACAAAAACTACAATATAATTAAATAATAAAATTAGAAATAATTATAAATAAAATATTGTACCTTTTATTATATGTGAGTGATGAAATTTTGTATAAAATTGAACAAAAACGTTGTTATTTTGAAACTAGTTCCAAACAACAAAGATTAACCCAGCCTAATATTGAAAATAGAAAATTACTAACCAATATACACAAATGAAATAATTTTAATTGAACTTTAAAAGAGTTTAAAAACATGAATAAGGTTATGAAATAGGTGATTAATATGGTTATGTTTTTTATACATGATTTTAGAGTGTGATCAACTATGGGAGAAATAATAGTAAGGGCTAGGCATCATAAATTTATTTTTTTAAAAAAATATTTCTAATTTTTTCCCATGAAATTTTTTATATTGTGTTTATAATTCCTAATGAAATTATTTTCCCATTTTACTATAATTCATAGGGTTAGGAGGGCCATATCATTTTATTAATTTAAATTTATTTTGATTCAAAAGATACATTGGTCCTAATGTTATTTGTTAACTCAACTCCCTTCATCAAGTTAAAATGACTCTACATGAAATTAATTATTTGGGGATTGATTCCTTAGAACCCAACATACTATCTCATTTTACTCAATATTCCACCCTACAAGAATATAAAATTTTAATACAAATTTTTCCCCTTGATGAATATATATCTCAAAAATATTTCATCATATAGAATAATTAACATCCTTTAAAATAATACTTTCTCTCTATGTTTAGGTTTTTCCTTCTCACAAAAATGTATCCATTAAATTTGGACTCCTATTTAATTATTATATAATATAAAATTTATATACCTCTTCTACTCATTTTAATAATATGTTTGGTTAACTCTTTTACCTATTTTGGTACTCAATAATGTTTTTAAAAAAAATTATAATTGTTTTCCAGCCATTAAAAATAAAAGGTTCTATTCTATAGTCCATGAATATTAATATAACCAATATTTAATATCACGGACAATTTATTTAAGTTTCATTCTCAAATGTAAATATTTACCAAATTTTTCACACCACATTTTTAAAAAATAAATCTTTTTTACGATTACCCTTTTGAGATTCATTTATTATGTAAATGTGTTCAAATTATTTTCACGTGGGTTTTTTTTAAATATCTTTGTTATTTCAAAAGTTACACTATTAAATATTCCTCAAATTAAGTAATGGATTTTCATTTTGTGTAATTAGATTTTTTTAAAAATAATTCTTAATATTATTTTTATTGCCATGTTTTATTATAATTATAATAATGTTTAATAAAATATCATTAATTGTTCATCTTCCAATTTCCAATTTATCATTAATGATCTTATTTACATAAAAGTTATTTTTCCTAAACCACTCACTAAATGTTCTTATGAAATACACTTTTGTGTTTATTATATATTTGTTATCAACATTATACATTCTTTAGATCATTTTTTGTGATACAATTTAGAAATTTTGTAAAACCCATTCTTCCATGGGTTCTTTTGATGTGTTTAATGAATTTTTAACATGTGAAAAAATATGTAATGATGATTGAAAAGTGGGGTCCAATATAGACCTCCAATACATTGGTAATGTTTTTATCTTAATATATCATATGGGTATACTAGGGTATTTATCCTATACTAATGGATGCATATAAGGATTTATCCCATTTCGAAGGGGACCTGAGAGGATTTATCCCAAGAAAAGGGTATAAATAATGATTTATCCCAATCCAAAGGGTACATTAGAGTATTTATACAATGAAAACAGGTATAGAAGGGGATATATCCCATTCTAATGTGACTATAGGATGATTTATCATATTTAAAAAGGTATACAGGGTGATTTATCCCATGAAAAATTGTATACAATATGATTTTTCCAATACAATAGGTACATGAAGGGATTTATCCCATATAAATGGGTAAAAAAGATGTTTTATCCCATGGAAATGGGTTCAATAGATGATATCTCCCAATCCAGTGAAATTATTAAACAAATATATTCAACACATTTCTATATTTCAATATATGAATTCAATAAATCTATAATCATAAAACTTTATAATATATGTCATTTTTTTCATTTATCTTTGATTATAAGCATTATTATATTTAAGTAAAGGATAAAGTAAATAATTTATCTCTCTTGATTTCAATATAAATAATATTTTTAGATAGAGATAATTTCAAATTATTGTGAATTATAACAAGAAATTTGATAAATAAAGTACTTTTTTAAATAATATTATTTATATTCAACTTTTTGTGATAAAATAATTACCTTAATTTTTTAGGCAATAGAGAAACAGTGTGTGTGCATGTAGTAGAAAAATCTTGTTAATGATTTCAAAAACTATAAAATTAACAATTTAGTGGTTTATAGTGTCCCAAATATTTTATAGATAAAAATAACATATTAATGATCTGTTATTGTTTTATATGTGAATTCCTTTTTTATGTTGTTTTCAAATTCAATTTTAATGAATAGTTCCATAAATGGAATTAATGAAATTTTATAATAAACAATATTTTATTAGAAAATAAAAAATTCGTAAATATTTTATATTTCTCCATGTTAATGGGATATGGTTCATCAGATCAACCATGGTTAATTTATCATTATATTTTCCTTTTGTGGTAGTATTCATGACCCTTAGAGGGAAGATTACTTTTATATTTTGGTAACTATCAAAACGTTTAAAATAGGTTTAAATCTAAATTATGAGGGTGAAAACATTACCAAAACTTGTCCAAATATTATTTTATGTGATTATTTAGACTAATAATCATCTTATATTCTAATTATATCAATTTTTATCTATTTTTACATGAGTGATAATTTATATTAATTTAATTATTTGTCATATTCCTCGAATTCTCCTCCCCTATCCTATAAAATGGAACCCCATATCTATTTTGTATACACAAAATTGTGTAATATATCATTAAATAAACCATAAATATTCCATTATTACCTTATATTAACACCGTTTAGAGGTTCTTTTGTTAAAAAAATCCACTACATGGTTCCTTAAGAGGGGATCTATAAGAAGTTTATAGAGGAATAAGTAATTGTCTTTACTAACTCATTCAATGATTACTTCCACTTATCCATCATATAAATTTATTTAACCATGATAAATAAATAAATAAAGTATCATAAACATTCTTAGTTGTTATTATGATTATAGTAGAATCATTTTCTCTCTTTTTTCCATCCAAAAAAGTGAAAACCTCAATCGTGTATACAATCTTCTTACCATCTACACATAGTGGTGTAATTTGTTTTTCCATCACTTCATTACATTGATGGTAATAAATATGGAACTAGAAACCCACTATTAAATTTATTATATAATTAATTTTTCTATATTATAATAATGTATCTTCATTTTTTCCATTAAATATGTTGGAAAATGTTAACATTTCATGTGCATATGTGCGGACAACCTCTTCTACAAAGCGATGTGATTCATTTTTTATTTTCATTTTCAATGAATGTTGAAATGTATATATTTAATTAATTTATATGATATATATGGTATAATAATATTTTTAATGGTTAATTATTATATACCTTTATTTTGTTCTATCCGCCACTGGTCAAAAAAGCGCTCATGTGTACGTATGACCTACAGTCTCCACGAACAACATATTTCATTTTTCTACCACTAATAGTAAATATGTAATCTAAAAATATATATAATTAATGAATACTATATTTATAACATTAATATCATTATATTTATTATGGAACCATGAAAAATATAGAAGGATTAAAGCTAAAAAACTGAAGAAAACAAGAAAATTGAGAAAATAAACACTCAAAAACAGCAATTTTAATAATGAATTATTAATAAATTTCTATTTAAATTTTATAAGTGTATCATATATGTCATTAGAAATATTATTATTATTATTATTAAATTATGAACTTTTTTAAAACTATTATAAATGATATTCAATCATGTTCAACTAATTTGAAGTGTGATCGAAGTGTTTTATTAACTCATTTTTCATTCATTGGGTTATATATCTACTTATTTGACTATGTTATGTCATGATTATGTGTGAAAAAACAATTTGTTGAATTAAGTATTATTTAAAATTGATATTTTTAGATTTATATATTTTAATCCTAATCACATCATTGATTAATTCTCATTTCAATGATAATAACTTTGTAAGGGACTTCATAACTCAATTTATGTTCATTAGGTTATATTATTTATTGATTGTCATTGATATGATAAGATTATGTTTTCAAATACATTTTATTATTTTATTTTTCTTTAAATTTAATTATATTTGTTTTCATTGGATTTACATAATCACCTCGTTTATTCATTCTCACCTCAATGTTATGATCATTATAAGTGATAATTTAATATCCACTATATTGATATATACTTGGTATTAGATATGTATTTTATTTTATGTGGGGTATATACTACCCCATTGATATATTTGAAAAGAATCAATATTTATTAATTATTAATATTGTTTCAATTCATGTTTATATTTTCAGGGGGTTATAATTTTAATTTTAACAAAGTAGTAAAAATTTATTTTATAGTCACATTTTTTTGGGATTTCTCTTTTGTTCAGTGATAAAATTTTATAAATAATACTTCATAAATATATTTTTTTATTATCTTGATATTTATGGATATTCAATATTATCACCCAAATTTTATTCTCATTATAACTTTAATCATGAAAGGTAATGTATAAAAAATTGAGTTTCATTTCCAATTTTGATTGGGTATATTTCTTTTTATGTATATATATTTTAAAATTATGTTATAAAATTATTTTTTATTTACTCAAATTAATAACTAAAAAATTTATATTATCATTGACCATTTAAATAGTTTAAAATGAATATTAATAATGTCTTCTGAAAGGTATATTTTTAACTTTTTATACCAAAACTAAAAAGGGATTATTATTTCAAAATATATGATGTTAAATGATTATCCCACTTCCATATCTATTTTAATCTATTTAGATTATTCTATAATGTTTAAATGGTTTTGTAACGAAAAAACATTAACCAAAAATTTTATTAGTATTTTTATTTCATTTTATTTTTTTAAAAATGGATATGAATTTATTATAGAACTTATATTTATGAAAAAATAATTGTTATATTTTATCTGTTACAGATATTATGGTCATTAACTATATCTTGAAACATTAACTATCTTCTAGTAACATGACTATAAATTTTCCATAAATTATCATTTTATTTGTATCATGGATATTAATAGTTTATAAATCATATACCATTTCTACATATGGTGTTTTATCATGAAATTTATTTTCCTGACTTGAGAATTGTTGATATTTTTCATTCTTTACTCAATTAAAATATTTGAGGGCATGTCATATTGTTAATGTATTAAAATTATAATAAAATATATGGGTAGTGGAAAGAAAAATGATTTCGTGATGGTAATATCTTTTAATGCACCTCATGTGCAACCATGCATTATAATTTTTTTTCACATTATATCATTTCCATTTGTTCTTCCTTCATCAGTGGAATCTATTCTGGTAGTCATATAGTCTCTTCCTAGTTGATCAAATTTGATCAGTGTGGATTTCACATTGTGATATATCCCTTTCAGACTAGGTAAGGTTTTATTGATGTTCTTACCTCGTGATACAGGGAAGGTTTCATCAAGTACCCCTTGTTCAATAATTTTGTTCTTCAGTCGTCAGTCTCAATGGTTCCCTCTTCATCTATGTTCCCTGATGTTCTGATGGGGGCTTCCTAGTAAAAGATAGTGGAAGGTCCTCCAATATTTATCTTCCACTCTCAGGGTAATTGATAGGTGGGTTTTCTTCATTGGTGAAACCCAGTGGCACATTTTGGGGAAGATAAACCCCCTTCATTTATTTTGGAACTGTTTGGCCTCATGGGGAATGTCAATTTTTGTGGGGGTTTTAAATCAGAACCATAAGTTGTTTTATATTTTTCTTGAAAATAGGGAATATTTTTTGGTGGCCCAGTATCAATGATCTCATCTTTTGGGATTTGGTTTTTAAATATATTTTGATGATTTTTGGAGGTGCATCAAGAGGCCCACTCTCCTCTGGCTATGGTTTTGATAAATTTAAATGGCTTCCTCACCTATTTCAGAACAATGGGTCTATCTACTGTATTAAAAATCCATTAATACAATTTAATAGTGCGTATTAAAAAACAATTGACCTCTTGGATGCTTCTTCATCTCGGATATGTGTGGGAATGGACCTCGCTTTTCTTCATCCATCGGAGATTCTCCTCCAGGTTGGGGAGTCTCTAAAGTGGTGGTAGAAGATAAATTTTCATTCCTTAGAGATTGTTTATACTTATTGTAATCTTCATGGTCATTCTCATTCATAATTCTATAAAATTCATAGCATCCAAGAATATCTCCATTATTCATCTTCTGAACTAGGCCCAATGTTGAAGACATATCCCAGCTTCTCCTCAACTTCATATTTATCTACCCAGAATGAATTAGTTATGTCATATGAAACTCAAAACCCTCTTTGTAATTTTTTTCAACCTCAGTTTCTCCTACATGGTTTTCTTCCTTCTATCCCTTCTATAGCATATTAGGGGGAAATAAACGTTTGAATATGGTCCCATATAAAGGCTTACTTAATTCTCCCTCTATGGATGGCTAGTTAGAGACACCTCACATGATGCTATCCTCCCCACTTCATACTACTCTGAAAGAGGCTTTGAATATAGGTGTTTCTTTAATTATGCTTCATTATGAGCCATATTCTCTCAGTCACTCACCGATAAAGACATCAATTCTATATAGTATATTTTCTTATGTGAAGGATGAATTGGATATGGTTGATTTTTATTTTCCATCCCCTCCAAGTGGTGTATTTATTAGATCACAATCCAAGAGACTTATATATAAATATTCTTCTCTATCAAAATACACTAAGATAGTTGGGACCAAATTTATGAGAAATATTTGGTTGTAGTATCCATTTTAATCTGAAATTCCAATGGGATAGGTGCACAAGTTAAATCTGATTTAATTTCTTATGTAGTTTCAAAGAAAAATTCCTCCATGCTTCTAGTGATTGAGCTAAAACAGTCTCCTTCCAAGATGACCTTTTTACAATAAGGGTTAAAATGCCTCAAATCCAAAATGTGGAATCGAATAATCATTACGTCAGGAGTTTTTGGAATTAAAATATATCAGTTGATCTAGTACATGCCTCAGATCAGTTCATCACCACAAGGGTAAATACAGGTGCCTAATGTTTTATCTTCTTCTTTTTTATACAAAGTGTGATTCTCATACAAAGAATCTCTTATAGGACGAGCTCGGTTATTTTTCCCTATGGGTAATTTCGAGGTTTGTAGGATTCCATTTAAAGGTGATCATTGATCCTCTAAGAATAATGGTGGGGATGCCTTCCTTTGATGTTCTAGCTATGATTTCTCAACCTATATGGATAGTAATGGCCTTCTCGTCTTATGTTATACTGAATATCCCTACACATGGTTCAGTAATCTGCATGGGAAGGGTCTTGTTGGGAGTCATCATGATCCTTGTTTAGAAACATTTCAGGCCATTTCATATTTTCCTAATGTGAACATTTCTAATCCTTTTAAATCAATCTCTGACTATTACCCCTCTTCATTGAGATTTCCCCCAAATAGGGGTGTGTTAATTGATATATTTTCTATCATCATTAGATACCAATTTCAGTATATCAAATATCATTGAGGATTCTTTGGCTAATCCTTTTAATGGAATCATATGGTTTTAGCTTCATAATATATTAAGACATTGGAAATGTGATCTTCTAATCTGGGCTAATAGCCACCCACTTGAACACAATACAAGGAAATTCTATCAGATGAAGGTCCTCACATGGATATATGACTTGAAAGTGAATTGTATGAGTTTTTATTCATTGATTTATCTCAAACTAAGATCCTGCTAGATGATATGATTTTGGGTCATGAATGCATGATGTGTGAGAAATCCTAAGTCAAATGGTTAATTGATTGGCATTGTAACAATGCCTACATTCAGGCATGAATCAAATAAAAGCGATTATTGGTCAAACCAAAGATATTAATGGATGATGTAACTATTTATATTTATTATGAGGTCATTGGAGTCGTCCCTATCATGGAAAATATTCATAAATTAGTCTCGGAGGTTAATCGGGAATATTCTACTACCCCTGATAGATTTTTTAGGCCCTTCTTTATTAATTCTTAGAATATTGTGAGAAATAATGTGGTGATGGAAGTCCAAGATTTATTCTGAGGTGTTAATCATTCAAAAGTGGTTATGGATAAAAGTTTTGTTCTTATTTATATGATAAATGACCTGTCTATATTGAGTAACTATAGGAAAATAATCATGTGTAACATCACATATAAAATCCTTGCTAGTGTGATTAATATAAGGTAAGGAACACATATCTCCTAGTGGATTTCAAAGGAGTATCATGTATTTTTCAGAAGAAGGTTAATCTAAATGGGTATCCATATCACTCAATGTATGGTGCTTTAGCTCAACATAGATTTCTTTATCCTTTAAAATGAGGAGATTTGAATTCATTTTAAATATATCCAAGGCTTAAGACATAGAATCCCTCTTTCACCTAGCCTTTTTATAATTTCCCATGATTCCCTTAGTTGGTTCATTAATAATGGATTCCTTCAGGGTTCCATTTAGTCTTACAATTCCAAGAACCACTTTTTTGGTGTCTCTTATATAATTTTCACTTATGACAGTATAATTTTTTTAATACTAACAATAGATCAATCCGAGGCATTAATAAAATTATGGAAGAGTATGGAAAATGGAGTGGGAAGGTGGTGAATCATTAAAATGGTATGATTTTTATTTCAAATTGATGTTCTGAAAGGCTTGGTTTTTTCTAAGATAATTTCATGGACATATATAAGAAAATTTCCCCCTAGGGTACATGGGTTCCTCTACATTCCTTGATTACCTCTATATTCAACATTTGGATGGAGTGGTTAACAAAATCATTGGATGTATCATGACTTGAAATAATTGTTATTTGTCATTTGGGGGATAATTATTCTGGAGAACTACATCTTTTATTCTATTCTTGTAAACATTATTTTAGCCCTTAAAGTTTAAAAAATATTGGTCAAGAAGATTGAGAATATTTTTAATTTCTTTGTATGAGAAGCTCATTAAGGTAGAAAATATCACTAGATGTCATGGGATAATTTGAAAAAATATATGATTGAAGGTGACATTCATCTAAGAAAAATGTCAAGTATAATTTTCAGTGTGCTGGTAAAACTCAAATGTGGGTTATCAAAGAACGAATTCTTTATGTAATATTTATTGGAATTATGTACAATAGATCCCCTAGTGTCTTGAAGGAGAAGGTGTCTCCACTTTTGTGTTCAGTTCTCTATCATTTCGCTTCTATTAAGAATATAATACATTCGATCATTTTGAAATGTGACATCAAATTATAGCATCATAATTGGGTTGGTGTGAAGATGTTTTTTCATAAGTTTCCTAGTCAGGATATTTCATTCAGAGATGTGTGCATTTTTCCTGGATTCTTTCATGCTATCCTCAATCAAAATTCATGTGACGTTTTTGAGAAGATTACTATTAATGTCGAATAAGGTAAATGTATTTTTATATGTTCATCATTTTTAAGGTTCTCACAAAAATATTAATAATTAGACACATTGAATGAAACAAACCATGAAAAATAGGAGGAAATCCTCTAGCTGAAAGAGATCCCAGTGAAACTTCACTTTCTCCATGGTGTATCAGAGACCACACACTTTGCACAAATGAGTCTGTTAAGTGTAAGGTATTGAACATTGTTTTTAAATGCTCATATTGCAGGAGCCATTATGAAGAGATGAGAAAGAATAAATGTTTTTCTGGTGGTAGGGATGATTTTTTCTTGAACTCTTTTTGATATTTTTCAAGATTTTCTATTAGGGTGGACATTGAAACATTCTTCTTTACTAACATGTCTATGTGTGAGAATATATGTGGTATTTTGAATAATGCCAATAAATCATCTTAGTGGAGGGACATTTGTGTTTATGGAAAGATAGAAACAATGATCATAATGAAGTGACTAATTCATCAAGAAAAAACATCATCTGTATAAAGAGATGCTTGATCATGGACTTGATCCCTATAATCAAGATATGCTAGCATGCTCCATTCTTCAACGATTTAATCCTCAGAAGAAATTTTCAACCAGCCATCAGGTTTAGTTCGTAGGGACATTGTGTTTGATGGCTTCCTCGTAGTTTTGGATTCAAACACCATACACATGGGTCATGTAGTATGGGTGTTATGTAGTGAGGAGGTATCATGTAGGATTCACATGGATCAGTCATTTCTCATTCACTATGGGTTTCTATAATGGTGATTTTTTGGGTCAAAGTTAATGAAATGTATATTGGTCTCAATATTTTTCATCTCTACAATATCATGTTAGTAGGATTTGGGCCAGATTCTACAATGGTTTTTAAAGCACTAAAAGGATGGGGTGTTGTCCCATGGTATATTGTTATCCTTATACGAAGATGTATGACTTTAGTTTCTATACACATGTAGTTCCAAAATATGTGGAATGAGGGTAATAGGGAATCTTATTTCCTTACCTATCTTTATGAATTCATTTCTGGTGGTTCCATGAGTTCCTTTTATACTAAGGGGTCTTTTTCTATGGATGGAATGAATTTTGTTATAGGGGATACCCTTGGGCTCCCTTAAATTCCCCCTTATATTTTTCCATAGTTTTGTATCTCTTTCCTTTTGGAAGTATATTATTTTCTTGCATCCTATGAATAATATCATAATGTGTATCATCCATTATATAAGGAATTAATTGGACATTTAGTGATGTGTAGAGACCAAAATTATTTATCTCCTTGATGTATTCACAGGTCCAATGAGGAAAATCTGTCTGATAACCTTATTTTAAAGGGGTTTTGAAATATACCTAGAAATCAATAAACCTAAATTGGAACAAAGAATTGATCGTAAAGTTATGAACATATATTGAGATCATGAAATCAAATATTAATCATTTCCTGTGTTGTGAATTTAGTCATTATTATCTATGAGAGTACAATATTGGTATTATCTTTAAATGAATTTTGTTCTAATGTTATTTATTAAATTGATTTTTTTAGTAACTTATATTCCAATACTCATTATTCCTTATTCAATCATGATATATTTTTTTTACATAACTCATTATAAGTATGTCATCTCACCCTTTCAGTTTTATCCCAAAACCCATTATATAAATAAGGATATTATGAATAATGTCAAGGAAGTGTGAATATTTCTTGTTCAATGTATTTTATTTTTCTAATGTAATATGGGAATAATTAATGTATCTGATTATTCAATACTAATGAATGGATTAATCCTTATTGACGAGATCACTTGTATCTTATACCAATGTAATAAAGTATACACTTGATCAGGAATTCGAGATTTGGGGTTTATACATAGATTGAATATTCATGGAATATAATGGAATGAATGATTAGGATTAGCATGGGTTTCTTTAGAAACCCATTTAAGTGTTACCCCATTAAAGCAGTGGGATATCAAATTGGTAAAAATCCACTTGGAAAAAAATTCTCTGCCTTCACATACAAATAGACCAAGATTTAGTATATCAACTCCAACATTTTCCCCTATATCTAATGTCATGAAAATGAACCTTAAAGTACGAAACATGTTTGACACACTAGTATGAACAAAATCTAATGTGTTTTGAAACTAGATAACAAACTCATCACACACATCTTATGGGAAAAACACCCTCCCCTAAAAACTTATTGTTCCTTTTAACCTCTAAAAAATATCAAGACACATTATAATAGATGAAACGGTCTTTAATGACCTATACCTATATGTATCCTTGTTAATAATCCTTATCCCATATATTAATTATGAATTCAACATCAATTAGAATAATATCCCTATGTCACTATGCTCCTCTAAAAAAAAGATAAATCATCAAAATCTCCTTCATTTCCCACTAATCAACTCTATACTTGTAAATACTATCTCATGAGAATTCTTATAATGTTCATTTGTAACTATTGTTATATTCTCTATGGTGTAGGTGATATAAAGACCAAAATAATAAAAAAATACCATCCACCTATCTTGTCATATTTTATGATCATATTGAGTGAAACCATTATTAAGGGTCTTGTGATCCTTGAAAACCACAAGTCACTCACCGATGAGTCAATGTCATCGAAACATTAGTGAAAACCCCCACATCAAAATTGTGATCGTAGGTGAAATAGTTACACTGATATAGAAATAACTACCTCAACTAATATGGGATAATTACTCTATAATGTATCAAAAAACAACCAATGTCAATAAGGGAGGCATCATGAAACACATTAAACATCACCCATCCTCTCGATCAAATAACTGAGAGAAATAATCAACCACTCTTTATGGTTTTCCAAACCATCTTATCACATATTAGTACACATAAAATTGTTGTCCTTCTTGGTCAAGGTTTTCAATGGGTCCTTGTACACAGAAAAGTCAAAAATTAACTAGAAATATTGTCCCCTAATAATGATGTATCTATAGACCACAAAAATGTTCATAGGTTCTTCCTATTAATAAACTACTTCAATATTTTATAGATCCAATATCACCCTATACTGGGAAACAATATTTAAAAAGATTTATATACACTGCATCCAGACCAAACACATGAATAAATCACCATATAATATAAGGACCTAGGGGATATTTAAATGAAAAACCACAATATTTTATGAAATATTCCTCTTTAAATAAATTTAATTTCTTCGATAACTTGCAGTACATGAAACCTGAGTCTAAATGAACCATAATATAGGATGTCATTATAGACTAGAAATTAAATTTGAATTAATAATATAAAAAAAGAAAACTTTTATATATTTATAAATGTTTTATATAAATACCACATAATTGAATATAAGGGATTATTTTCTTAATGAGGTCATCATAAGTTTTAAAAATATATTTTCCCTCAAAACAGGTCATTATCAGTTTTTGTGAGAAAATTATATTATTAATTTTTAAAATTTATACAAGTTATTTTTAAATATTATATTAATATCTAAAATAAACATTTCAAAATTATCTTAGAGGAATGTTTTTATAATTTTATAAAAATATTATTTTTTGATGTATAATGAAAAATAGTGATATTAATTGAATTTTTTTTGTTAATTTGAAGAATTTTCGAAGCTAATTTTTTTTGGATGGTTTAAAATATAAAATTATTTCATTTTTTTTGAATAAAATTATTTTTGAAAATTATTTTTGCTTTTTGTCATATAGAAATCTTGTACGGTTAAGAAAACATGTTTTTATGAAAAATTGTTGTCACCCTACTTTAAAATATTATTTATAATGAAATTTCTTACACTTTTCAATATTTAATAAGATAAATAGATTATAAGTTTATAATTATTAATGAATTCTTTTAATCAGTCCACTTTCATTTTTAGTCATATGTAATAGTAAAAACACTAAAAATGTGTCATTGTGGTTGTGGTTAAAACCTTTTTACTGGGTTCGAGGGATAAACCAAGTGATAAGACATAAATATCCACTAAAACATTGGTAAATAAAATTTTATGGTCATATTTTAACATCTTCCTTCACCAAATTCAAATCCTTTATCAATTTGGATACATTTTTATTGATAATGACATTATTATATATTAATCATTGAAGAAATTCCAAGTCTATCCTCTTCCCCACTTACGAACAATTACCCATGGTTTCACTTCTGTAGTCCACCTTGTTACATATTTCAATGTCAAAATATATACAATGATGTTATCCACTTTCTTATCCATGAGTTATATGTTCTAATAATCTAAAAATTCAATTCCAAGGATCCTTAATAAGGGATCAAAATGAGATGTACTAAAGAAGAAGTAGTGATCCTACACCGCCTCATTCAATTTATTTTTTGTATACCACATATTATTATGTGGTATTATGAATGAAAAATTACTTCATAATCCTAAATATACTAATATGTTATTATTATTATAGAACAAAAAATATCCACCACCTTTTCTATTAAGTAGGTAGTGAATGTTTCACTCATTCATATGTGTGGACTACCACATCTATTTAGATATATAATTTTTTTATAACTATATTTCAGGGATTTTTATAATAAGATTAATGTTTATAAATGATATTTATGGTATAATTATTATATTTTAATTATAATATAACATCTAACTCCTTAGCTTTCTATCGGTTTGAAAACAATAATGTAGCTCGTGTGTACGTCTGGACTACCACCTCCACAAAATGAAGTGATTCATTTTTCATTTGAGATTTACATGGATAATAATAGAGATAAAACTAATGAATATAGATAATATATATGATATAATAATGATTCTATAAATGAAAATTATTATTGAGATTTATTTCATTCTACCCATCAAATTGTAAAAACAATGTAAATGCGTAACTACGACCTACCATCTCCATGAATGCGGTGATTCATTTTTCTATCACTAATTTTCATAGATGACTCTAAATATATACATATATATTAAATATATATGATATTTATATAATTATTAACATTATTTATATGATATAACCATTATAAATAAATAAAACCATAAACTAATAATTTTACTTACCTATGAAATATGAAATTTCTAACACATATAAATGAGAAGTTTCATAAAGATATTGTTGATAAAATATTTTTGAAATATTATAAGTGGATCATACATGATGTTATAAATATTTAAATTCATCTGGTATATAATTATAATAAAATTATATTTTTTATATAGGAGGATAAAACACTTTTGAAGCAATCTAATCTAGGGGTAAGGGTTTTATGTAACAATCTCATTGTTTTCCAAAATTGTTTATGACTAAGATTCCAACAATGAAAATTCATGATCTACCTCTCAAGAATATTTTTTTTAATTTTATTGTTTCATAATAATACACGTTTTCCATTCATTTTTTTCAAAAATTACGTACTAAATATACTGAATAAAATTTATAAGGAAAACTAACTATATGTTTCCCTTCAATTGAGAATTCATTTTCTTCCATATTATTGTTTTCTAGGAATGTTTATAGGAATAGTTTTTCCATTCACCTAGGACTATTTAAATTAATTTTACCAATTTTTGAATTATTGAAAAATGTTATAAATAAATATTCTTTTCATTTTATAATTTTTTTTATACATTTTATCATAAATGTTAATGGAATATTTGTTTTGACATACACGTCAGGGAAATAATTTTACACTATGATGATAGCTTAATGAATTGAAGCTTGTATTTCCAGTTTTAATTTTTCATTTCAATGAAAATATATTCCATAATAATTTTTAAATTTTTTTATTTGAAAGATAAAAATTTCAAATTTGAAGGAAAATTTTATTCAAGATGGGTTTGATTGTTCTATATATTATTTTTAATTTTATCAGTGATAAAATTTGTTGATGTTTATTATGGTTTACTAGGGATATGAACTAGTGATACCATACTAATTATATATATAAAAGGATTATGATTATAATGATTATATTCAAATGAAACACATTTATTTTATACATGTTATGATATATGTTGAATGTTTTAGGATATTATAGGAAAACTATTAATAGATTGTGATTATGCGATTGGTGTTCCCAAACATCAATAACTCTCTAATTAATTGGGTAAAGATTGATATCTCATGAGATAATAAGGACTATAATGAAGAGTGTACCTAGTATCACAAGGGAATTTGTTTACTACTATAGTGTTGGGAGTGAACTGTGATTAATGATGTGATGGAATTGGGATTAAAGCGGATCCTCAACGATATTGTTGGTAGAGATCCTTTTATACAAAAATTATTTTCAATAATTATGTGTATTCCAAAAAATTAGGACTTAATCCAATGTTATGATTTCATATAACATTTTATTTGATCCCTTTACGATTCATGTCTTATGAACTACCATGATTTTCCACAAAATCAATATTAAAAAAATGATATGTAAGGTGTATATTTAATATGGAATAATGACGTTTTCAAACTTTTATTCTTATTTTATGTTTCTTTAAAAATTTATAGCTTCCTCTTTATCTATATTGAGCATTAGATATTACCCTTTATTATTTATACTTTCCTAATATTAAGAATAAATATTTCAAGTATGATATGTCTCCAAAAGAATTATGTTATGAAGGAATGATTGGGAGAAGATATAGATCACTTATGAACATGTTTTTTCTGATTCTATGTTTCTAATCAAACATGACCTGTATGATTTTTGTGTCAATCATAATGTTTTTTATTGAATAATAATCTAATAATATTTTTTATTAATGTATGATAAGTGTGGATCACTATAGATGGTATCAAATCAAGGCATAGTTTCCATTAAAAACTAGGATGCAATTATTTTTGTGAGGAATCGTAGGATAATCATATGAATCGAAGAATATCCTATAAAATAGTAAACAAATAAGTTTGGTTTTATAACAAAACATCTCATTGGGGATACTATATGTGATTATTGTTTTTGAATAGATTCTTCCAGGGGTAATAAATGTATGAAAATGTGTTCGAGTATACCTAATCATTCATTTTAGTTCATGGTTAGTAAGCCCTTACATTTCACATGGTATTTCAATCCCAATGGATTTGATTTGATTACTATCATTTTCGTTATGATCCACTATAAAGGATTCACATGTAAGATGAGAATTAATGATGTTAGATAAATTTAATGTTCCATATATTGAATGAAATATTTCATGGTTTAGACATAATATAAATTACTTTTTGTGATTATGTGGTTTAGCTCTCAGATTATTATTTACCACAAAATGATTTTTTGTTTTAGTTATTCAATGAAAACCAAATTATTCATGTTAATTTTGAATTTTATGGATAATGAAATGACTTTCCTTCTAGGAAACCAAGTCTTATGGAAGATGGAATGAGAAATCTTATTCTTATGTGTATAAATAATTTATTAATCCATGAATTATATAGAGAATAAAAATGAGGAAATGAGGGAATATTTTTTTTGATTCCTTCACAATGATACTTCACCCTTATATTAGTGGTTCTAAAGATAAATTAATTTCTCAGATATGGATCTGTACCACTAAAATGAAATTTTTATTTATCAATTTTGTTGAATATGAATTTTTTATTTAAACAATTTATTATTTGGAAGGTGAATAAGATCAACGATGGATTATTATTATGAACATTTGTAAATTTGAAGAAATTTACTCCATGGAGTGGGATAAGTTTATTAGTTTGTATTTCAATTAGTAAATTTCTAATATCATTTAAATGTAAATGGAGAAGTAATTAATTGAGCTAAAATAGAAAGATAATGAATCTATTTGTTTTAATAGGATAAATTTTACAAGAATTTTGAGGTATCATTTTGATAATATCATCATACCAGAAAGTAAGGATGATCAATTCATCAGTGGATAATAACAAATTCATTTATGGAGGATAACCATAAGGTTCTTAAGTAGATAATAAAAAAAATTTCTATATGTGAGAAATGTGGAGACAAATATTGGTGATACCAAAATTTCTCATGGTTTTTCTGAAAAAATGATGGAATTGAATGGAAATTATTAATAACATCGATACAAAAATATGTGCAATAAATCGTTCTAAATTTTTAGAAGAACAAATTATGGAAATATTATTAAATAAATAAATTTTATAATTGTGTAATGGATGGTCATAGAGAAATTAAATATATAAGTGATGGGAATATGAAGCTTTGTTATTATGGAAAAAAATAATAGAGGCCACGCAATATCAATTTTTAAAATAAAAATGCTATTGAAATTATGTTATCTAGTGCAAAAATACAATTTTTAATGATTATACAAGATGTTAATAACCATTTAACCCTAGAGAAAAATGTAAATATCATGTGATCACTCTTACTATGAGGTATATGATAAATATTTGTTGAAAGGTGCAATTACCATAAACTATATAACTACTGAGGAATTATTTGATTCTGGATATTCCCACTATTTTATATTTAAATAATTTAATAGGGGTACCACAACACCACCGAAATGATTAAATATTGATTTTTTTGGAATCCCCTACTAGTATAATAATCACATATGATTTCTATGAATTTTCGCTAGTTGATTTTTGTGAGAATATTCTTCAAATAAATCTCATTATTCAATTTATGTATGAATTTAATGTTATAATATGGATTAATTGTATTTACATGCATCAATGTTGGATAAATTTACAAGGATTGAAAGTAGTATTTGATATTCCAATCTGAAATATGACTATCTATGGGCGTGATGAAATTTTTTATTTTCCAATAGAAATTTCATCCATTTTATGGGTCTTGATTATTAATCAACAGGGTGTTTCTCTCAAATTGTTTGGGAGAAACTCACTATTATAGCAATTCCAAATTTGATAGAGTTTTTATGTCATTTTGAATGTGGTTATTAGTCTTCCATCAAATTGTGATGTTTATTTTTCAATAGATCTCACACATGGTTATACACATATTTGAAATACACCATAGAGAATGGTTCTGATTGAGATGAAATAATTGAAGAAGATTCCCTTAAACAATCATAAAATATGGATTCATTCGAACAAGTGTGCAACCTTTGGGAAAACGTTTTTTACTTGATAATATGAATGATGGATTAATCTGAATCTCCATAGGTTATCAGTAATCTAATAAGATAAATATCAATAAAAACTACCATATACCCCTTATTGATGACATTTTAGATCAACTGTGAAAATTATAATACTATTCCAAGATTGACCTTTGTTATGGATATCACCAATCGAGGATCAAGAAAGAGGATATACCAATGAAAAATATATATAAAAGGAATGTACACAGTGAATTTATAGTTATTCCATTTCCCTTAAAAATTCCACTAATATCATCCTGGATTAATATAATAAATTGTTTATGGATTACCATTATCTTAAAATCATATTCTTTATACACCATATTTTAATATATTAAAATAATAAGGAAGAGATGAATACCACATTAATATTTTTAAAAAGTACATATAGAAGAAGAAAATATATGAATTGTTTTACAAGTGTGAATATTTTTAATATTTTTAATTTTTGGGTTATATAATATCAATAATGTGTATATAAATAGATTAATCAATGATATAAGTTATTTAAATTTATTCTAGACTAACCACTATGACTTTGATATGTATTTTTCATGGATTGGAAATATATTTTCAATTTTTTCTGGGGTATTTTATATGGTTGTCTAATAGAATCATACAGTTAACAATGAGGGGAGTGAAGTTACATTGGATATGTCAATATGAAGAAAATTTTAGGTATTTGTTGAGAAGTTAAGTCAGTACACATATTCATACTCTACCCTATTGAGGTGAAGGGTTTGAGATCATTAATGATGCATTGAAGATAGTTCTAAAATGTATCCTCGTATAGAGTGATATGTTGATAGCTTCATCCTCATGATAATCAATGTATAATGATCCAAAATAATGAATTAGAGTTAATTCTGTTATTTGTTTCATTAATTATATAGATTTATTATATTTATAGAGAGAGGTGTGATATATATACTAATTTTAAATGTTTAAATTATATATTCACTCATAATGAGGTTAATATGTGTGATAAGAGATGGTTGGAGTGGATTAGTGATTTAGAATTCTCAATATATTTCCTCTATGGGAAAAAAATAAGGTGATCGATTCATTGAGTCAAAAGGTTCATGTTTTCTTATCAATGATGGGGATAAAGAAATGTTTAATATGTCTGGATTTGTAAACGAAGGACCTGGAAATCAGGAATAAAAGAGGAAAATCATATCTTTCTCAAATGAGTGTCAAAAAGTTATATACAGGTTAATATTAATGAGGATACAATGATATAATTATAATTGTAAAATAAGGTGAGAAATTTTTTCATGTTTATCCTTGATTATGATAGAATGGTAATGGTTAGGAACTGTGTTTGTGTACCTTCAATACCAAACATGGAAAATAAGCTATTGGATGAATCTCAAATTTAATCATTCTCTATTAATCATCGATGTAAAATGATTGTTAGAGATATGAAAGATTATTTTTGGTGGGATAACATAAAGAGATACATTTCATAGTATGTTTTTTAGTGATTGATATGTCAATAAGTTAAGGATGATAGAAATACGTGTAAAGGGATGTCACAGCCATTGACCATACTAGAAAGGTAATAGGAAAACATCACTATGATTTTTTTAATGCACTCACCAATATGTCTATAGTGTATTTTATATATGGGCGATAATCAATCACCTTACGAATTCAGAATAATTCATTTCTATTAGATATGATTTCCTGCTTTATCAGATTTCAAGAATATACATTATGAAAATGATAAGGATACATGGAGAACCACAATATATTGAATCTGATCTATATCCAAGGTATACCATGATTTTCTAGAAAAGTCTCTAATAGGCTCTTGATTTAGGGTTGTGTTTTATTAATTATTATCATCCTTATACAAATGGTTAGTAAATGATAATCTTTCAAACCCTATAGGATATATTGATGCATTTTTAATGGATGTCAAAGGTGGTTAGGATGAACACCTTCTTCTACATGAGTTTTCTCACTACAATAGCTTTCACATTAGTATTAAGAAGGATCATAATGAATCCTTATATAGAAGGATTTTTAGACCTGAAAAATGATGGGTTGAAGTTAGAGAATTAATTCTTTTTGAACCTAATCTATTTGAGGAAATTGTAAAGTATTTCAGAAACATTCATCAGCATATTTATGAATTTGAGAGTCAATAGATACGTTATACTGAAGATCATCAGAGGAATACTGAATTCAATGTTAATGGGAAGGTATTACGATGAAATTATCCATATAATAATGTTACTATATTTACTAATTAGCTAAATCTAGGCCCTAGGTATATTTTCCCCATCAATATTTATGATTGAGTAAGGAATTATTCTTATCACATGGAGATTCATTTTAACCTCAATCAAGTTCATGATGTGTTCCTTTTATGTCTCTTTAAGAAGAAAATATATGATTTTTCAAATGTAATAAAATAATGGTAATACCACTAGAGAATAACATTTTCTACAATTAATAAATAGTATAAATATTAGATCATATATATAACGACCTATAGAACAAGACTACTCGCTTACTAAAAGTTCTCTAGAGGAATCAATAAGTGGAGGAAGCTACATGGGAAAATAAAGATGTCATGAAATAGAGATACACAGTGTTTTTTGTATCATAGTGCATTGATTTTGGGGGAGAAATTTGTTTAATGGTGGTTTAATGGAACACCCAAATATTTTAGGTTATATCTCTCTTAAAAAAATTTAATATCTTTGATTTCTTGTGATACACGTAACCATGAGGCTAAATTTTATTAATATAGTGTTCCATTATAACTTAGACATTAAATTTTCATTAAGAATATTAATTATCAAGATATGAATTTTTTTTAAATGTTTTTAGATAAATCAAATTTATTGTTAAATTGGTATACAATTTTTATTAAATTCATTATATATTTTTAAAATAATGTTTTTCTTCAAAAGGGTTTTTATCACTCTTTTGAGAAAATAATATATAAAATATTTTACAAATTTATAATTTTTTTTACAAAAATAAAATTCCTTCATAAATTTGACATTTCAAAATGATCATAGATTAAATTTTTTATAATTTGTTGATACGATTTATTTTTCTATGAATAGTTAAAAATATTGAAATAATTATAAATTTTCATTAAAATTATATAATATACAATGTTTAAAAATTTTTAAAATAGTTTTATATTTAAAAATAGATTGTTTATATTTTTTAATATATTTTTTAGTAGAATTTATTTTTTATGGATTTTGGAAAAAAAATTGTATATTTAAAAAAATATATTTTTCAAGAGAATCAGTTTTCATTGATTTATGGGAGTTTATTTATAAATTATTTGGTCCACTTGAATATATATAATTTGATAAAATTAATACCATACTTTGAATCATTAAATAAACAATTTATTAATGATGTTACTCTCATTTTTTGGTAATAATGAATAGTAAAAATTATACAACTTTGTTACTTTGGTGAAGGTTAAAATGGGTTTATGAAGGGTTAAATAAAGACATAATTGTAAAATTTAAAATTTAAAATTTCTAAACCATATTGGATGGCCATATATAGAGCCCATCCTACACCACCTTCAATAATTTTTTTCATTTTGAGCCACATTTCTAGATAATTACTTTTTTATATTTTAATATTTTACAAAATTTCAAGTCGGTCCTCTACCCCACTAATAATAGGAAACCCCTCATTTAACCTATTTAAATCAATTTTATCCTTCTTGGTTGAATAAAAACTAAACAAATATCTTCTAAAAAATAATTAAATTTATTTGTTATACTATACTTTGTGAAACACCATTTCAAGGTTCCTCAAGAAGGGATCTAATTGAGAACAATGGATGAAGAGGTAACCATCATACCCCGTGAATTTTTAGTGTTTTTATTATAACTGTAATAATATAGTGTTATTCTTAAGGAAATAATTTATTCAGTATCAAAACTATACTTTTTTCATCATTATTGAACTATCATTATCCTCCCTATTTTCTATCAAATGGGAAGTTAATGTATTTCTTCTGTATTTGTGGGGGCTACCACATCCACATATCGAGAAAATTCATTTCCCATCACCATAATTAATGGATGGTTATTATTATTATTTTATTGTTTAAATGTGATATATGTGATATAAAACTCTTTATATAATAATAATATCATATAAAAAATCCTCACTATAGTATATTGGAAAAATATAACGTCGCTTTTGGGTACATGTGCAGTACCACATCCACGAAGTGATGCAATTAGTTTTTCATTTTAATATTACATGGTTGAAAATAAAGATATATTTAATGATTATTTATGATATATATGTTATAATAATGACTCTTCAAATTTTAAATATTATTTAATTTTCATTTTCCCCATCTGTCAAAATATGAAAGCATCAATCATGTGTACGTATGACCCACCATCTCCATGAAAAGAGTAATTCAATTTTTTATCTCTATATTTCATTGATAACTATATATATATATCGAATATATATTATATTAATAGAATTTTTATTTATTTTGAGATAATGGATTGAAGAATAATGTACAAGGATTAAAACCACCGAACCGACATTTCCTTGAAGAACGAAACATTAAACACCCAACAATGACAATATAAATAAGGATTTGATAATAAATGGGTGTTAAAATAATGTATGTGGATAATAAATAAAATTATATGTATTTAAATTACTATTTAATATAATTATAATAAATTAACATTTATTAAAAATTATTTTAAAGAACATCTTATTCAAGTTTATCTTAAGGTAAGAGTTTTATGTTAATATATCATTATATAAATGTATTGTTTATGATTAAGTTCCCATTAATGAAATATAATTATATTTCTACAAAGAATCATATGGATTATCTTCTACTATGGTTATTTCTTGAGATTAAATGACTTCCTTTAATTTTATTCTCTTTATGTACTTAAGAAAATAAAAGAACATTTTATGGAAAAAATGACTTTATTTCTCACTTCAGATAAAATTCATTTTTCTTCCATAACCATGTTTTTAATGATATTTTCAAGAATATTTTTAGTGTTATCTATGATGTTTTATATTTATTTATAAATTTAAACTTTTAAAAAAATTAAAAGGAATTTTATTTTTTTCTCCCTATCATTTACATTAGACTTTTTTGGAAAATTGGGAAAGGAATATTTATTTTAATATGAATAATATTTATAGCATTTCCCACTATAATGAAAATCAATTATTTTGTTCTTACATTATATTTGTAAATATTTATCTGAAAGAAAAATATTTCCCTCAAGTATTTTGGGATATTTTTAGATTTTATATAAGTAATAACAAAATGGATACGTTATTTTTCAGAAGAATGATTTTAATTAATTTTTTTATTATTTATATTCCTAAAAAACAATAACCATTGTTATTTTTTATGCTTTACAGGGGATATTCTCCAATGATACAATATTTATTCTTTCTCTTCATTGCATAAAATTATGTAGATTATATTTTTACGAAACCCATTTTCTTTGTGTTATATGATATATGAAGAATGTTTTATGATATTTTAGTACGCATATGAATGGATTATATTTATATGATAGGTGGGACCATAATTATATATTACTCCAATGCATTGGGTAAATATAGATGTTGAGGTTATAAATATTGGAATGGGGCGTGAACCACTTTCATTACTAGACATTGTCCAGTATTATTATCATGGGAGGGAGCCTCAACTGAATATATGATGAAATACCTAGTCAAAACAATCAAATATATTGTCTTATAAGCGATGAATGAATAATAAAATGGTTTTAAGGATATTTGTATGAAATAAACTTATGTATTAGGATAATTTTATGATTTCATAGCTCATGTTATTTGATAGCTTCATGATTCATGATTTATTAACGTACAATATTTATTACATGGATTAAGATTACTGTCTATGATATACATGGAATGTTTTAAAAATGATATATTCATGTTCTCTTACTATTAATCTAATTTCATATTTAATTGATCATTGATATTTCTCTTGTTTTTCGAAACTGATCAACAGAGTTTACCCTTTCTTGTGTTTCCTTTTTATAGGTTACAGGGAGGGTTTTAATTATAATATGTCCAATAAGGGTTTTATTTATGATGAAATTAGTGGGATATTATGTAGAACTCTTATTAAAATGTTATATATCTATCCTAGTTTCCATGGAAACAAGACCTATATGAATCTATAATGGTTCATAATGTTATGTATTGAATATTTAGAATATAATATGTGATATTTATGTGTAAAATGTATGGGTATCTGTAGTTTTATGATCATAAAGCTCTCAATATACTCCTAATATGACCACATTTATATGAGTTTGTATTTAATGATCATCCCTAGATACTGATTGAGGAAATCATATAACATGGAGTTCATGACCCCCATGAATATGATCAATGATTCATGACATTGGATAGTATTAATAAGAAATAAATTCTTCTATATTGAAATATTAGAGTTGGAATCAATATATTTTGATCCTTAACTCACATATGGTGATACCCAGACCATAAATAAATCTTTTAAAACTAGTTGGATCCATTTAATATGTTGAATGGATCATCAATCCTCCTAAGAGAGTAATAGTTCCTTTCCATCACCTCATTCAACCATTGGTAGTGTATACACAATGGTATATTGTTGTTCCCCATCTTATTGAATAACATATGAACATTCCCTGATGACAATTTGTGTCTGATAATGACCATATGACCCTAGTCATCAATAGTATTCCTCAACTCCCATATTTTAAATGTTTTCATCTGATCAGTATCCATCAAAATTGGAGATGCACTTGGATGTGAATTTTTTTTTAATAATGATATCATGAAAAGAAGGTAATGTTATAATTTTTCCATAAAAAATCATGAAACACCTCCATGAGTCTAGTAAAATCCACTTCCATCTCCAATATTAGGAAAAATTAAGAATCCACTAATTAGGAAAATAACCCAATTAATATTATATGAACCATCTAATTCTCCAAATATCAAATCAACACTACCTTATTTCCCTCCTAATCACATGACACTACATTTAACTTCTATAATTCAACAATCTTATATACCAAGTAAAAAAATTTGATGCAAATAATGCCATTATGTGGATATATCTATGGTAAAATCAAATAAATATATGAGTTTTGATTCCAAATTATTCTATAATAACCCATATACACATCATGTAAACTAGTCTAACCTCAAACTAGATTAGTCAACAGTAGGGGGAACAAGAAGAGTATCCACCATGAGTCCTATAAAACAAACCTATGTGAGTGTATCAAAGGTATATGATACATCAGAATAAAAATATATTCCAATTTATAATATAGTTAAATGGATCCTCAAATGATCATTAATCCATATAGAATTTTCACATAAATAATATGAATCTATCCATATCCATATCCTATACCTCACTACTAGAAATTTCCTCAATGGTTTCGATCATCCATATGTTCCTGATTGATTGGTTCATCACATGGATGTCATCTACTATATTCATCACTTCATTATAGGATATAATAATAATAAACCTAAAAAGGATATAACCTATAAGGAAATGAATGCTACTATAGATGATAAAGAATTAGACTAAACATACATCACTAATCCCAAAATATAGGAAGGCCCAAAAATCAATGATGTCCATTCCTAAAAAAATTGAAAAATGTAGGTCCAGATCCCATTTTAAGATAATCTGAATTTATAGATCTAGAAAAAAGTAGGAATATACCTATTGATTCTAACTCTAATCTGATAAAAACCTCAAATGGTCCAACACCTATGATCCCTCACAAAAAAGCCCTTCTCTTTGAGGAACCCAAATGGATCCCTTATAAAAAAATATCCACTAAGTTCACATCATATAAATAACATATATGTTCTTATGAATCTATATGTATATATGAATTGTAAATGGTGTGACATCATATAGAATAACCTAAAACTATAATTCTATAATTGATCTCTAAACACCTAATATGGATCTTGATTCGGTGAGAAGAGAAGGAGGTCCTTATACCTAACCTCGAGCTATGCCAGACATAGGATCCTTACTAAATAGAGAGAAACAATTACCTCTTATATGAAATCAAAATCAATGATATAAAATTAGAATGAAACTTACACATAATACCATCCCATAAAAAATCTACTTCCTTTCACACCATGGGATAAAACATCAACCAGTATAACACTACCCCATGCATCTCACTAAATGCTAGAAGAACCTTGTACTCATCTCTAGATCATATCAAACATAAAAAGAGCAAAAAGTCTTATAAATAGTGCAATAATACCATATCTGATACCGTACAATCATATGTAGCTATCAAATGATACTAGAAGTCACTCAAAATATTTATCCACATCTCACCATCCACATTTTCAAAAACCCTTATATGATTGGTTAGTTCTACCACTAGAGCCTCACCAACTTGAACTGTACATGAACAAAGACCAATCAACATATCTATAAACATGGATCAGATATTCTAATCCATGTAGAGTGGAATTAATTTAAATAATTATATTTAAATATATTCATTTATATCACAAAATAAAACATGTTCAAACATATAGGAATATAAGAATGATTCATGTACCTCTTAAAGGTGTAAACATTATGATAAGTAACATATCACTTTGTTGTTTGATAAACATAGATCCCTTAAATTGGATCATAGGGGACCCTAAAATCCCATTTTCTACCTAATATTCCAAAACTATATTAAAAATATAGTATAGATGGTGATGGTTAACTAACAAACAACATAGTCTTTTCTAGTTCAAAACTTCAATCTCTATCATAACTCCCTAAAAAATGCTCTGACACTACTCAATCGTGACCCACATCCATTAGAAACCCCCTGGGATTATAGTGAATATGAGAATGATTCATGTTTCCAATATCTAATTGGTCCCTAATTGGAGACTAGCGCCAAGGGTATAAAACATTCTAATGGAATGCAATGCCATCCTATAAACTAAAAATATAGAAAGAAAACATTCAAAAAATTGAATAATATAAACAAAACATTATAAAAAGTAGTCACAGAATGCATGGATAATGTAAGAATAATACAAAAAATGAAATAAAATACAAATAAATACCTAGTAATAAACTATATAGCCAATCCTATACCTAATGTTATGACTATTTATCATAGTCACCAAACTCACCGAGAAACAAAAAAAAATAGTTTTTATATACAAGGGTAAGCATAATTAGTATACTTAGAAGGAACCTATAAACCCCATCTCATTAAAATGTGGTAAGAGAATAATAATACATTAGTTTATATGTAACAGAACCAACAAGAACCTATCAAATTGACTCCAACCCAACATCACAAGGGCCCAGCCCCCAAATATCACATATTTGAATAGATAAATAGTATTATGTATAATAATAAGTGGATACCCTACTACCAATTTAAAATTCATTTGCTAAAAATCTAGTATACACCCATGATGCAACACACCATATATCATTACTAGTGTCATAGTGTCTCATAGACAAGAAAGACATCAAAATTACTCCCTCCTTATACCAGGAATGATAGAATCCATATAATATCATCTAATCATATACCCACAAGGGTTTGATACTATTACTATCCCATATCGAATCATCATTACACTATTGTGTAATGACCTTCCAATTCTCATTGGCTTGATAGTACTAGGATTCATTACTCGGCCATAAGTGACATCCCCAAGATGCCAAATGCAGGCAATAAAGGCCGAAGGGTTTCAAACCCAAGTGGGGGATGATTTACCATTTTATAAATAAACCAATAAAACAAGAAACCATAACTAAACCATTCACTAAATGATGAATGGATAAATGAATGACAACTAAACAACTTCATGTATCTCCAAATCACATCAAAGTGTGAAACAACATAAGATCAAAAAAGTATCAACGTAAAAAAATCAGATAAACAACTAAAGACTCTCAAGAGACCACAAGACTCCATGCCCTCTAAGCTCTAACCTCCACAATCACTGGACAGACCAAGGATCATGATCTAGTGATAAAAACACATGGAACATTACCTTTTCCCCTGTCCTAGAAGATATAATCTGCAAAAGCACCAAAGTACCAAATTAAGGGTGAGTATAAAACTCATTAGGTTTTCACCCAATGAATTCTCTACTCATTCCACTAGGATAGAATAGTTATCACATTATATATACTAGTTTATATTAAAAATTTTACCAAAATAGTTTATAACCAAATATAAACAAGTTTGAAAATCGACCACAACCAAGGTAAACAAATGTAAATGAAATGAATTGTCAATAAGTTATTTTCCATAAAATAAATAAAAAAATTATTAAAAAATTATGATAATCTTTTTGGCATACCCATTAAATAGTTCACAACACACCCACACATTGATGCATGGTTTGACATTTCCATACTAATGAGCGGTCTCTGATCTAATCACCTTCTGTCCCAATGACACACACCCCTGAGTTAGGTTCATGTAACTTATACCCAAATGTTACTCATCCATTATTAATGGCCCATTAAGAATGATCTCACACCAATTCCATTTATACCAAATTTTTCCATATCCAAAATAAACCACTTCAACCAAAATGAATTTTTATTGAAAACCAATGCACAAACAATTTCAAAGAAACATTTAATTATAATAAAACATTCACTTTTAATGAAAAAATCTAATCCAATTCATGTTCTAATAATCTAGAAAAAATCCCCTTATTAAAATACATATATTAAAACAAAGAACCAAACCACTCATTCAAAATCTTTTATTTTACAGATTTCACAAACCATCATTCATGAAGGGTTCCATAAATTGTTCAACAACAAAATCTCCGTCAATTCAGTGCAATAAATTAAATTTGAAAGATTTCCAATCAGTTCTACTAAGTGGGGTCGAGAGTGAATCCTCTTACCTTGATGGTTTTGTTGAAAACCAAGAAAGGACGAAGAACGATCACAAAAATTCGGATGACTCTACAAAGAAACAGCCTTAGATCATTTCTCCTATGAAAAAAAAGACAAATATCAACCCATTTAGATATAAAAAACCTATATCTACCCATAAATAGCATTGATCTTAGAAACAGAAATAGAGGAGAAGTAGATCTAATATAACACTTAATCAGAGAGACGTATCGCAAATGCAACGAAGATCCAAATTGAATCAGATCGATCCGGAAGAAGGAGTGCCTCTAAAAATATCTTAGGTAGGGCCTAGAGTCAGGAGAATGGAGGTCTGTAAAGATTAGACTGAGACAAACCACAAATTTTGTGACTTTAATATAGGTGCGGGCTGGCTCATGACATATACTCTCTGGTCACGATGTGAAGGACACGCTGGATTAGTATGCAAAAAAACCCATCACCTCGAGATTATGAAAAACTAAACATTATATGATGTGTACCTCAAGTACACAATGTGTTCTAGATCATGGAATGACCCTCGCTTCATGACAAGAATATGTTCACAAGTACACGACATGTACTTCAGGTACATGGCGTTTTCTTTTGGTACATGACCTAAAACTTTCAGAAAACCCCAGAAACAACCTTTAAGCATTATTAATCAAAAGGGTTCTTAGAAAATGTGTAAAAAATTATTGATCAAGTTAACAAGATGTCACAACCCAGAAATCAGGGGTACAAAATTCTCCCCACCATTAGTCTTTCTATCCTTGGAATTTAGAAAGCCCTCATTGCCCTGATAAAGTTTAGACCATTTCTCATTCATTTCCTTCTTATGTTTGAAAGTCTATTCCTGAATTTGACCATGCTATCATAAAATCTAAACCAGTCTGATTCTTTTTCAATGAAAGATTTTCTTTTGCCAATCCACAATCCTCAACAGGATATATATCAATAAGGAATCCGGATATAGTCCAGTGTAATATGATGTTATCACATGGTCATGATCAGGATAATACTTTTTCATCTAAGATATGTGGAACAAATTATGCAATGAAATTATCCATGGTGGTTGTGCCAACTGATATTCCACCTATCCAACATGTTCTAGTATCTCTAAAGGGCCAATGTATCTTGGATATAACTTTCCATACTTCCTGAAAAGACGATGTCCATTTCCGGGAGATGTCCTCAAGAAAACATGATCACCCACCAAGAATGACAATAGTGTTAGATGATGATCTGTATATGACTTATTATGACTTTGATCCTTCTCCATTCCTTTTCTGATCAACTAGATATTCTCTATTGTTTCTTGGACAAGGCTCGTCCTAACAAGTGATGTCTCACCTATTTCCACCAAACACAGTAGAGGACAATAAGGAGGACCATACAATGCTTCAAACAGAGCCATATGTATTGAGGCTTGAAATTTTTTATTATATGATTACTACAATAATGATAAGAGCTCCAACCATGAGCCACCGAAATCCATTACTCAAGAACAAAACATGTATTCCAACATTTGTATCGTTCGCTCAGACTGGATGTCTATCTAACGATGATATTCCTTGCTATTAGTCAACCGATTCCCAAGGTATTTTTGTAAGGATTTCAATAAACGAGATGTGAATCTTGGATCATTATCTGACACAATTGAAACTGGTATTCCATGTCTCTTTAAGACTTCTTGGATATATATTTTGGATAAATTTTCCATTGTATGAGTTTCAAGAATTGGAATGAAATGGGACAAATTTGTAAGATGATCCAGTATCACCCAAATGGAATCATGTTTTTGGATTGTTCATTATAGACCTGTAATAAAATCCATCGATATGTACTCCCATTTGCAGATCTGGATAGGTAAATAATACAACATACCAAATTTTCTCAGGTTCTCTAATTTAACATGCTGACAAACTAAAAACCGCAAGATGAACTCGACCACCTTCCTTTTCATACTACTTCAGCCAAACTACTCCTTTAATTCCTTATACATATTCGGTTTACCAGTATGTACAACCCATCTCGAATGGTGGTAAAAATGATGTATTTGTTCTTGATAAGGCATAGGTGCAACCATCCGATCTCTAAAACACAAAAGTTCTCTCCCAACAAGTTTTGAACCTTCAATGGTAACCCGCCATTGAGTTTTGAACTCATAAATAGAAATTATTCATCAGATGTTTCAGCCTCTATGATCATATTTATAAATCAGGAACAAGCATAGCTAAAACAAAAACTACAACATCACCTTAGTCTTCACATTCCATGTGCATGTCAGCTAGGACTGACATTGACTTCCATTCATCTGACTCTTGTTTAGCTAACTGAGCATATGAAATTCTACTCAGTGAATATGCACTAAATTCCCATTTACTTATGTATACAAAAAGTCAACGTCAATCATCTAGTGATAATAAATTTATCTTCTTTCCCTCAGATTTAAATATCCTTGTGCTAAAATGAGTTTCATGCTATTTCGGTCCGTGAACACTATGAATTTCTCACCAAAGAGATAATGTATCCTTGTTTTCAAAGAATGGATGACTGAAGATAACTCCAAATTGTGTGTTGGGTAATTATTATCATGAACCCTTAAAAGCCTTGAACCATAAGCAACCACATTGCCTCCATGCATGAGAACACATCCCAACCCCGATCCCTAAACATCAGAGTACACGAAATACCTTTATCCTGATTCTGAAAAAATCAAGATAGGTGATGATGTAAAATGAACATTCAGTTCCTAAAACAATTTCTCAAATTATTTTAACCATTTTAATGGAGAATTCATATTTTTTAAAGATGTCATTGGAGAAGATAGTCATGAGAAATCACCCACAAAGGGTTAGTAGTAACCAGCTAGACTAAGAAAACATTGTATCTCAAAGAAATTCATCGGTGGCTTCCAGAAGATAACAGCTTCAATCTATCCAGGATCAACAGAAACACTTTTTATAGAAATTAAATGTCTGAGAAAATGTACTTTTTATATCCAGAAATCACACTTTGATAATTTGTAATACAAACTGCGATCTCTCATGATTTGTAACACTGTTTCTAAGTGTTTCTCATGATCATCACTTGTCTTTAAATACACCATGATTCCATCCAAAAACACCACAATAACATATTCTAGGTATCAAAGGGTTGTACAATTCAACAAATTTGTGAAATCCACTGGTGCATTCGTTGGACCAAAAGTCAAGACTACATATTCTTAGTGGCCATATCTACTTTTGAAAGCTGTATTTGGAATATATTCCTTTCGAACTCAAAATATGTGATATCCATATTCTAATTCAATCATGGAGGACCACTATGCTCCTAAAAAATGATCGAAATGATCATCAATTCATAGACTTGGGTACCTATTAGTTTTTAAAACATGGTTCAACTTACTATAATCAACACACAACCTATGATTTCCATCTTATTTCTCCACAAAAAAAATTGATGCTGCAAAAAGAGATGTATTGGGATGAATGAAAACATATATATATATTCATTAAAACATTACATTAAATTCCCATAACTTTTACGGTGACATCCTATAAGAGAGAAGGGAAATATGACTTGTCCCATGAATGAAATTAGTCATAAACTCCACTTCCCTTAGAAGTGGAAATCATGAAAAGTTATCATAAATACATTTATTAATTTATCCTCAATTGTTGTAAAATTATTTCATTTAATCACTTCCATTGATTAGAAGGTCAACATGGCCAAATGGTAATAAATGTTTCCCTCCTATAGTGTTAAAAACATCTTTTCACCTTTTTTCACTATCCTCTCTACTATGAAGAGATGCTCAATGATGTCCTCAGTCCTGAAACTATCTATTCTCCTATAATAATTGATGTGAGCCTTGAACGTCTTCAACTAATCCATACCCCAGATGAAGTCAAAGAAAAACATGTAAAAAACTGAGAATTCTATTTCAGGTCAGCTCCCCCAACAGTTATAGCACATGACCTACACACAAAGGCTTAGAATTCTCTTTCACCAAGAGGAGTATGATGTTTTAAAACAGAAGGCATCATTTTAAACATTAAACATACTAAATCAAAAACATGTGATGAAATGAAAGAATGTGATGCACTAGTATCGATGAGAACTTGCGTAAGGATGGAATTCAAAACAATCCTACCTCTCACCATAGATGGTCTAGCCTAATCATCGACAATCATCTTTTCAGCTACATAAAATTTCTTTGCCACTTCACTATTCCCCTTGTTTTATTTTTGAGATTACCCTAGTTGAGGAGTCGTGGTATTTCTAAAATCACCATTACTACCGTTTCTTTATTGACGAGACCAATTCTGATGTCCTCACCCAGTAAAATAATAAGATGCATGAGATGCCAGAGATGTTTCTCGAGCACCTGACCTTGGAGTATTGCGACAATAGAGCTTAATATTTCCCATCTCTTTCATGATATGACATTCTCTAGGATATGTTATACACTTTATCATTATGTGGTCAAAAGAACCACATTGAAAACAATCTTCTTTTGTCTTAGTTTGGGGAGTATGGTTCACTAATCCATCCATATGATTCTCTTTTCCACTTCCACCATAGAAATATGTGTCACTTTTCTGCTTATTCCTAGAGTTTGAGTTCCCACCATTCCCTATACGTATCATCATACCTCTTCCTGTAGATCCTGAGATATCATGTTCAGCAACATTCACTCTGTTTACTATCTATGTATAATTTGTAATACATAGAACCACAATATTCGATCGAATCTTATATCGCAACCCTGATTTAATGATGTGTGCCTTCAAGGACACACTAGCTGCATATTCTAGTGGAAAATACACTAAATTAAAGAACCTAGATGCATATACTATGACAGAGAGACTCTCTTATTTCAGGATGAATAATTCCATCATTGTATATATATTGAACATGTGAGGGTATAATTGTTTGTTGAACAATTCCTCAAAATCCTACCATGTAAGGATTTCATCCAATTTTGCATGTGCCACTAAATCTCACCATTGGTGTGAAAGATCCGCGAGCATATAACTCTCCATCTTGACCTATAGCTCCAATTGTGTGCTGATGAACTCGAATATATGATTCATCCTACTGAGCCACACCTCCACCTTCTCAGCTTCAGGATCACCCCAGAGGTTAGGTGGATTCTACTTTGTGATCTAGATGGTATGATCCAAATTCCATGGCTAATTCCTCTGGTTCCTCGTATCCACATCATCAAAATATTGGAAAATACTTAAATACTGCTCTTGGTTTACTTGTGGTTTAGGTGCAACCACATTCTATGTAGCATCATCAGTTGCTTTCGACGATTCCTACCTTGTTTCATTTTATAAAACATTAACAAACTCTGTCATTCTCACTCTCAAGAATTTGATGACTTATCATTAAAAATTATATCACATAAATTATCACAACATTATTTTCCAAAAACAACCTTTTTAAATTATTAACCATTTTTTAAACATTTGACTTGATTTTTTAAAATTAATGCATTTTGAAAAAATTTATAATAGTTTCCATTTTCAAAATCTTTCATTTGAAAAACAATTTCATAATTTTCCGAAAAATCTACAATTTTTTACAATGTGAATCATTAATCGAAATTATGTATGCACTCATAGTGGGATTTCATTCCTCTACGTTGCATTTCATTCTCATCTAACTCAAAAAACCCATGATAATGTGGTTTCCAACATTCTATAAGTGTCTCCAAACACTTATATACTCATCTCCCTAGTAACTTGAAGTTTACGATAAAAGAGTCAGCTACGTCATTTTATTCTATACATTTCAAGTTCTGAAAATCCTACTCTTGTCGAATATTTCGTCCCAAATAATAGAAAATAAGGAATTTCAACTCCAAGACCAATAACACAGATTACTACGTTTTAGTAAAGAACTGAAAAAGATGATAATATTTTTACCACAAAAAAGGAACAGACTGATACCATTTGTAATGACCCCCCAATTCTCATTGGATTGAGAGTACAATGAGTCATTAATGGTCCTTAATCGACATCTCAAAGACACAAAGGAAGAAAATAAATTTCGAAGGGTTTAAAATACAAGGGGGGGTGATTTACCCTTTATAAATAAACCAATAAACCAAAAAACCATAACCAAAAGGTTCACTAAATGATCCTGAACAAAATAGAGAAAACTAAACAACTTCATGTATCTCAAAACCACATTAAAGTATGAAACAATGGAATACCAAACATGTATCAAAGTAAACAGTGGATAAAAAACGAAAGAAATTCAAGAGAAAACTATTCTCCAGGCTCTATAAGCTCCATTTACCACAATTACTGAACAACCCGAGTATCATAAGGCAATGCTCAAAATGTGTGAAACGTTACCATACCCCATTTCATAGAAGATAGCTTCTGAAAAATAACCAAAGTGGAAATGTAGTGGGGAGTATAAAACTCAGTATGTTTTCCCCAATGAATTCTCTAAACACATCACTAATATAGAAAGGTAATAACATTATATAAAATATTTTATATAAAACAATTTACAAAAATAATTTATAAAAAAATATAAACAAGTTTGAATACCAATCATAACCAAGTGAAAAAAAAACTATTTGAAACCAATTTGTAACATGTTATTTTAAAGAAAATTACTAAAAATGCTTATAAAAATTAGGATTATAATTTTGGCATACCCATTCCATTGTTCATAACACCTTCACACATGCATGCTTCGTCTAAAATTTCCATACTCATGAGTGGTCTCTTTTCCAATCACCTTGTGTCCCACTACCACACGCCCCTAATCCAGGGTCACATACCTTGTACCCAAATGGTATCCATCCATTATTAAGGTCCAATTAATCAAAAACTCACACTAATACCATTTATTCCAAATATTTCCATTACCAAAGTAAACCACTTTAGTAAAACAAAACGATTTTTGAAAACCAAAGAACAAACAATTTCAATGCAACATTTCATTTCAATAAAAAAAACCTTTTATTGAAAAAATCTAATCAAATTAAAATACCAACAGTCCTGAAAAAGTTCCATTTATTAAAATCCATATATTTAAACTAAGAACATAACCACTCATTCAAAATCAGCAATTTTCCAGATTTCAAATAACATCACTCAAGAAGGTTTCCAACAATATTTCAAAAACCAAGTCACAATAAATTCAGAATAATAAATTAATTTTTAATGAATTCTGGGCAATTATACTAAGAGGAGTCAAGAGTGAATCCTCTTACCTCGAAGGTTTTGACGAAACCCAACAAAGGATGAAGAACGATCAATAAAACCAAGTTATATCTTCAATGAAATGGGCTTAGATCCCCTATCCTATAAATTAAAAATTAAAATCTAAAACAATTTGGAAAACATAATCCTATATATACCCATAACATGCATATATCTTATAACCAAGAGGAGAGGATAAGTAGATCTAATGGAACACTTACTAGGAGAGACGTACCGAAGATGCAACGAACCTTAGAAACCAATCAGATCGATCCTAAAAGGAGTGCCTCTAAAAATATCATAGGGAGAGTATAGGGTCTGGATAATAGATGTAAGAAAATAATAGCCTAAGAGGAACTTCCCAACATGTGACTTTATGTTGGGTGTGGGTCGGATCATGACATGTACCCTCTGGTAACGACATGAAGGCCACACTCGATGAGTATGTGAAAAAAAACCCATTGCCTCAAGTTAAAAAAAATTAAACATTACACAATGTGTACATAAATTAAACAACATGTACTATCTCATTCAGTGACCTCCACTTCATGACATGAATCTTTCACCAAGTACATAGAGTGTACTTCAGGTACATGTCGTGTACTTTAGGTACGTGACCAGAAACATGCAGAAAACCCCAGAATATATATTTTATGGATTCTTAATCAAAATGGGACCTAGAAAATGTGGAAAAAAATACGTGATTAATGTTACTATATGTCAAAACCTAGGAATTGGAGTAATACATGTTGGGTCTTACAATGAACGTGTAAGGCATCATACAAAGCCTATCAGGCCTGCTAATACATTGTGAACCTATTATATCACAAATACCAGATAGTTTCTATGATGGATGTCCAATAACGGGAACACCAAAAATTAAAATATTCAACCTGCAATAAATGATGTAGTATAATACTAGAGTACTGTCTAGAAATAAAATTGTTTTGGTGGGTTCATAATGTATTTAATAGGTTTGTAATATGAAATCAATAATATAATTGGATTAATTTTTAACGTAATTTTTGAAATAGTATCCATGCCTTAGATAACCCATAACCTCCTAGTATATAATTAATCCATTTTTTTACTCTCATATATTCTCTATATCCCTTTAATTCATTATTTTATTGTACATTCAATGATATTTTATCTTTAATAAGGGAATAAATTTATATCGTAACCCATTATCCAACATATCTTGGTGATCAGAGACCTCCAATCACCCTTAGGTCATCCCACTACTACCAATCATAAGTAGGAAAGAGAAAATAAGTTTCATGGGTATGAAATCCTATAGATAAGTAAGAATAAGTCAAAATACATTGAAATATTGAAATATTCTTGTGTATATGAAATTCAAAAAATTCTATAGGGATAAACAGATGCGATATAGAGTTAAAATGAGAAAATCATAAATAGGTGGAATTAGAATCTCCTTCTGTTAACCAAATATGGATTAATATTCCATATTTAGAGCTATTACATTATAATTAATAAAAAACATGTAAAATAACAAAACCACAACTTGATCAAAAAATCTCTTAATATTATGTGAATATATCTATATTTATAATAGAATGAATGAATACACTTTGAACACATAATCATTTACCAACTGAGAAGAATGGAAATATTAAACTAAATTAGTGATTTTAAAACATCAATAATATTCCCCAATATTAGTGTCATATTATACATGACTCTCTATTGCATAATAATCTAAACATGTAAAACTCTAGGATCATGATGCATTCAGTCAAGATTATAGAATCTCATACTCTTAAAAAGATTATGGTCTATTCTAGTTATCAAATAATTTTATAAACATTACATACCTCTAATTGATTTTAGTTGTTGTCAAGTTTTGTTGAAGCAAGCCACATGTGACGATTTGACACAAATGTGATAGAAGTTGTTCAACATTCAACGAGGGAAGGTTTCTGACCTAAAAGATTGGTGGGTATAATATTTTTTCAATTGGGGTAGTTTTTGAATGGTTTCACAATTACTAACTTGGAGGTTTATGCTTTTTATTAATTTCTATGGAGAATTTCCAAAAAAAATAACTATAGAATGCAGCCTTATGATATAAAAAATCATTATGATCAGCTAAAAAGTATGGAGATCTGATGGAGGAAGTAATATGGTCAAGGGTGTTGATTTTTTATTAAGGATGAATTCTTATTGCAATGGATTGTGTCTTAAATTAGTTCCTGGTGATAATGTGGGAATGTATTGATGTTTTAAAATCCATAGGAAATCATTGCGCTTAGGCTAGAAATGTTTTATAATCCCCATTCTAACAAGTCTTGTTCCTAAGGATGAAGTATTAGGCTTGTGATATAGGAAAATTTATAAAATCCCTAATGGAATATTTCAGTTAATCATAAAATTCAATTAAAGGTGTTTTATCTTAATGAAAGGTCTTATACTTAGTTGGGATATATATTCTTGCATTCACTTGTGACTTGGACATATGGTTCGTTGATGTTATTTCTTGAGGTTAGTAAGAATACCAATTGTGAAGTTAGCTAATGTGTTCCATTTTCAATTTCTCCCATAGTTTATTATGAATACTTAATGCAGTCACATTTAATTTTCATTTCTTTGGTAACATAAAATATTGAAAATAAAAACTCAGTGTAGTATAAATATTGATTAAAAAAGTTTAACCATGAAATAAATTAACAAAGTCACCTCCTTATTTGAATACATGTATGGATTTCAATTAATTACAAAATAAGTAAATCAACTAAAATTATTGATTAAGACATTAAAATATTTATTCAGGAGTACTTTAGCATACCAATAATGAAAGTAATTATGAAATCAAAGCCAAAAAAATGCACATAAATTTTTTAATCAAAATATGGATTTTTTTCATTAAAGTAAAAAATTAAATAATTTAGTTACAATCATGTATCAAAATTATAGAAAAATTAATTTTCAATATTTGAAAAAAAAGATATAAAATCAATAAGTAACACTGGATTTATCAAAATCAGTGGCTAATTTATTCAATAAAAGGAGTTAAAACTTTTGAACAAATTGGCTATCATCAATCTCCTAGTACAACATATACTAGGGTTGTATGACCATAAATACCTCATACTATCACAACCCATGATACACATAGAATGTATTTTAGGGAAGATGGAGAAGTTCATCATCCATTTTATCACCAACATTGATTTTAGATGAAAAAACATGTACCCAAGGTATTATGGCCATCAATAAGGGTACCTAACTCGGGCGAGGAATATATAAAAATTAAATATAAATAAATTATATATATTCCACAGGCAATGTTATCCTAATGGATTTCAATCCATCTAATAATACAATATATAACATATATTACAACACTACTAGTTCCCCATACTACCATACGTGCAAAAAATATTATAAAAACTAGTCCCATATTATATTTAAATTGTGATACCCAATATGTGTAATAACAAGATAATAATACCATATTTACACTACAAAATATTATAATTATATAAAATATTATGTTCATTAAGTCATTAAATTCAATTTTTAGTGACAAATGACTCAATCTAGTGGTGAAAATAATCCCATATATTAAGAATTCATATCAATCAAAATTGTTTCCTTTCTAGCCTCTATGTTACCTAAATATATCACACCTCAATTCAGGTTCATTTTTTCCAATATATATTTCATACAACAAAGAAACTACCAATGTTCCAACATCATCCAACTAATCCATCACCTATAAAAACCCAATCATTACCTCTTTTCAATAAAAGGAATGCATCTACAACCCTATTGTAAAATAAAACACTAAAATCTTGACTCTGTTTAGTGGGCCTAGGTATGACCAAAATGCCACATTCCATAAGTGATTTCTCCCAATACACAAAAGGCTAGAATAAATTCTTGGGTAAGATTAAAATATTAAGAAATGATTTTACCTTACACACATACATAACATGTAAAAGGTAGTACTACAAATAGTGAAACAGTTCTATATAATGAAATATGGAAAACCAATACAAATATATATAAAATCTTATGAAACAATTTAATATATTTACAAAAGGATAATTCAAAACAGAAAAATAAATCTTAATACATGAATGAATTAAGGAACCAATATAAAACCACTCTTAACATCATTAATTGAAAACCCCCAATCCCTATATCTAATCATCCACTATTGTAGTATCTTTATACACTTATAACAATGTATGAAATCTCCCACTTACCAATATCATGATAAACAAAATATTTATAGGAACCAAAGTTTATATTTATCGTTATATATAAAACCAAATTAGAAACTATGAAGACTTCCCATGCACTCCACCTGGAAAATAATAAGAAAACTCATGGTTATATATATATATGATGAAATAATATCAAAAAAGTTTTTATGAAAATTTAATTAAAAAAATATTCATAAAAAATGATTTCCATATGGAATTCCAATAAAAAACTACCTCACCCAAGCATGAAACCCTATATTAAATAGTCCTAAATCATAAGTAGAAAACCAATCTTTCCTAACTCAATTTTTCAGTTAGAGATGTAACCATTTTTCTCCACAGGGAACTAGTGACCATGTCTAAATCAATAAGCCCCTATACATTGTATTATAAACACAAGAAACACATGTGTATCGATGTTATCACACCAAATCATTTTTTTGTAAATGAAACTTCATTTAATTATTATATAATTTATTTTTTGGGAATAAACCATAATTTATAATATAATGTTGGGAAATGAATTGGGTTTTCCATTAATATGAATTTGAATTAAATTATATAAATAAAAATCTGTCAGTTCTAGAGAAAATTTTGATTGAAACGACACATAACCTGAACACAGTTTAATAGAAATATATTGAAACATTATCACTAAAATAAATGGATAATTTTCCAGAATCTAATCATTGAAGTTATCTTTAAAAAAATCAAACACGGGATATGTAATTATTAATTATTATAGTTTAATTGAGTTAAATAGGAATAATTGAAATACCAAATTTAATTGCATCCTCTTCCCCATCATGGGATGTGATTTTTTCAGAAAAATCTATAACTACATCAACCATTTCAAAATAATATGATGACTCACACCATTACCTGGAACAGGACAGGGTAAAATATAACAATTTATTTTGGGAATCCCAAAAAACAACCTTAATAAGAACTATAATATGACTCTTTTCTTCATTCCATTAGGTGGTTCTACCAAAACTTCTCCCAAAAACCATTCCATCTACTTTTGTATTTTGGTCTTGATGTATCCCATATGTGAGTCTCCTTCTGCATATTACCACAAAAATAGAAGGACATATGGCATGATGATATCATTGGGGCCCTCTAAATTTCCCAAACTAGAGCACAAACATTACATTGATGATGGCCAGTGGAATGATGTGGTGATGTCCAAAAATCCAAAACATCACTTCCTTCACCCACCTTTAATGCAATGCTTCTCAACCCCAAAAGAAACCAAATTTATATGATGGAAAAAAAGAATAAGTACATAACTCAAACAAGGGTGTTATATTCTACACAACATTGGGGGTTTCAACATTGAAAAACTAAAAATGTCTCAGTGAATGGAAAAATATTAAACTACTAGTGTAACATAAATATTTTCCACTCCCAAATTTTATGATAGACCCACTATTGATAAGGAAAATTAAGTTCCAAAGTTTTGTGTTGACCAAAAAAGAGGTTATCAGGTCCATTTAAATGTACTGTATATATTGAGAATCAAAATGAACATCTTACTCCTGGATAAAAATGTCCCAAAAAATTAAACAATATAGATCAACATATGAACCAAACACGAGAAGATACGATAATTACATTGATTATATTAAATCAAGAATGAAATGATATAGAACAACCACCCTCACTTATAAAATTATGAATCTTTAATGTTATTTCCCACTAATGAACTAAATTTCATTACTTACATATGTGACCACTATTTAACTCAATGAATACATAAAGAACACATGAACCTTCTCAAATGATATCAGAAGATAATGAAAAAACTGCTTAGAAAACCTTAAATCGACACATGTGATAGAATAATTCTCTAAATAGTTACGTGTGTATAATATATATATATATAACATGAAACAAAATAAATCTCAAACAAAGGGAATGTTCTAATTAAAAAAACTATCAAATTTATTCACACACTTACTGTCAAATGGTGATTGTAAATAATTCCAATTCAACATTTTCCGAAACATACCCAACTACATCATCCTCAATGTTACTATCACCTAAACATTAATGAAATGAACTGACCCATGTATTTTTCCTACTACAACCTAAATGATATCATGATTTAAAAAAACTGGTGAAAATCCTATGAGAATTTACTCCATATTTCTTAAAGATACAAGTGCAATTCTCTTCATGATCACTTTTCAATGTTTAGAATTTATTACCTTATGTATAATCCAAATATATGAATGGTTAGTCAACTCATGACTGTTCTGAGATAAGTGGGAACCATAATTGGATCATAAAATATAATAATAAATTTTTATCTTTTGACCAAACATTAAAGGCTCCCAACCACTATGGTTTAACTTATAAGAATTATAATGCATATTATATTGTTATGATTCCTTGGTTTTAGTAATGAAATTCCGGAATGAGATCTATTTGATATAAATCTGTGACATCATCTTTGTATGTATGGACCAATTTCATGTCAATGATTGATCCCATTAAATTTCTAGGATCCAACATGAAAATAACCTAACACCCAAGGACATTCAATTTAAGACATCGAATACCCACTCATTAATTTTAGCATGGTTTTCCTTTGTGAAACCAGACACAAGAATACATTATAATGGAAATGAAGACAACTCACTAGGAATATAATGTATGATTCCTAAATTATATAATAAACAATGATATCATTGTCAAATATAGGGAGAAGGCCCCACACATACCCCTAGAATTGAAGAAACCTAAAGATTTAGGGGGTCAATGGGATAATAAAACAATGGGGGATGATTTTTCTATACACATAACACAACCTGTAAAGGAAAATATTCAAAATAATAAAATTTTTATATAGGATGCTCTATGGTAAATTAGTACAACATAAAATCAAAAAGAAGCAAACACATTAAAAGTAATCATATAAAATGATAAAAAACCGAAGAGAATAACTCCATGCATGAAATACATGAGTCACTATGGTGACAATGCTCCGTATTTTAGGACTCAACGAACACCCATGATCCATTTCTAGTCATCCATGGAAACAACATCATAATACACTAATAATAATTTATGAACATCTCCTCTTACCAATATCATGGTAAACAACACTTGCATACGGATCATGGTGAATATGTAGGGTATAAGTATAAAACCTAGTACACAATCCACAAGGCATATAATTCATACCACATGTACAAGAAGAATTTATCTCATAGTTTTATAGAAAACTTGAATAATGAATATCAGTGAAATTTTAAAAAAAATTCATTAAAATAGGAAGTCTGAATAATTATTTCATCATGTAATGAATATGTAGAGAAAAACCAAACATGAAACATTAATATAAAAAATCAGATCTCTTATGAAGAAAAACAATTATTTTGTTCTCTAGTCTTTACTTGGTTTTGTACCCATGTGTTTTTTATGCTGACACTGTTGAGCAAGACCGAAACAAAAATGTATCTTAGAATGAAATATAAACACACATAACCCATGTGTATAAAAATTTCTCTAAACCAATAAATTTTTGAAAAAAAAATTACATAAAATAGGTTGTGGGTGTCACCAACAATCCCCAATTAAAATACATTAATGAAATGATGTTTTTAATTGAAAATAAAGAAGAAATATAATTTAAATATCCACATAATTCAATATATAATGAATGAGCAGAGAGAGACACCAGATACCTCAAACACAATCATATAACAAAGTAAAAAAGAAACAGGTTTTTTCAAAATGTAAAATAGTCATAAATTTCATCATAGAACATCAGGAACAACTCTTAAATAAAAGGAAAAGGAATACATGATTTTATTAAGTGTAACTGAGCAAACAATACATAATTAAGTCCCCCAAAATAATCACACACAGTTCCCCATCAAGTTGCATAATGTTTCCTAAAAATTTGGTGGAAAAATTAGTAATTTCAGAAACCCAAATGATAGGAACAATGACCAAGACCATGACATGATGATCTAACCCAATCTATTTTTGGGTATCCCATATAAAACCATCCATAGTATGAACTATTCGTTTAACCATGACATGGTTCATTTTGCAATGCCATTCTGGTCGAAACATACATGATATTTCTGACTCCCTGGGCATTTTGGCCTAGTATTTTCTCATTGATTCCTCCCATCTTTAGCTCCTAAAAAAACTGAAGGATCAAGGGATTAGTGGTGTCCAAAAAACATTGTAAGCTCCTATTCCCAGAGTGCCGAAAACATGAGGACAATGACTAGTCCCATGTCATGGTGATGTCAAGAAATCACAAACAACACCACCATAACATACCTTACATCCAATTCAACCCAAAACCAAAATTTACCAATGTATTATGTAAAAAAATTCAATAATAATTACATAATTCATCCTATGTGTCGTCCACCAAACCTTAATCATATCCCATAATATCACTCATGGAATCTATAGTAACTCTTATAAGAAAAACCATTATCTATACCAACCCCCCCACCCATTCCACCTATATAATCTACAAAACATGCTTCTTAACCACATGATCATCATAAAAAATATCAACAAAAAATCCACAACATTATGCTTTTTACAGATATAAAAAATCAATTTTACCATGAATTAATATGAAATTTATCTCTATTAAAACATGCCTTAATATTAGTAAATTTCTTCTATAAAACTGGATCATTTATATATTTTTGTGATTATCATTTTATGAATTGTGAATTCATAATACAATATTTGTAGTAACACACAATTCTCAACAACATCAATTATTTTTAGCAATAATATAATAAACAAAGTGTGAGAGAAATCTCTCTAATGATGGTAATAACATATAAATAACAAATTTCGCATCAATTTCATTAGGCTAGTTCATTATATTAACTATTTAAATACATTTAACTCATGAAATTAACAAAATAATTATAATTACAAATGATTCATAGAAAAATAGAATTTTCATGAATCCCACACATCAAACAAAGCTTCACAATATTTTATGAAAAGAAATTGAAAAGAAAAAACAATTGAAAGAGTAAAAATTATCAATTTATTCTTTTATAAAATTATACCATAATAATTACCCATCAAAACGTATCCATAAAATCGCCAATTTATATTTTTTCACCATTGAGAATCCCCAAGGGAATACTTTGAAGAAAAAAAGAGGGCAAAGAGTGGGATCTTACTATAGATCAGAAATACTTGATCTTATAATGTGTATAATTAAATCCAATGAATATAGGATGAAATGTGTCATAAAAACACCATAGAGACTTCTAAATGTTGAGTGAACATGATGAAAATAAATGAAATTTGGGGGTACCTGAATGTTTATACTCATAATTTTAAACAAAATATCACATAATAAACAACTTGAAGGATCCAAAATATATAGGTTTCCTAAAAATCCCCATTATAACCTACTATAATACACTACAATAGCTCTCAATCCATATATTTGTTTGAAATAACACAGTATAAATCTCTTAAATCTAATAGAAATGTGAATTCATCAATGTTTAATATTCATCTCCCTTCCATAACCTAGAGACTTTGAACCTCGTGAAGAAATAACCATAAATCTACTATATAATAACTTCCAAATTGATTGAACCAACAAACACATATACTGCATGATCCATAGTTCAACTATGAGGAAAATGTTACAATTTTCAGCTTATATACCATATCGACCATCCCATGATCATGGACCCAATGAAACCATATTGTTATACTCTAGCAGTCCCTAATTTGAAAGATCCAACAAAATATGAACCTTGGGAGACTATTCTATATGTACTAGCATGACATCATAATAAATGAATTCTAAATGGTCCCTCGTGATATAACACATAGCCTGACACTACATCCAAACCTACTAGTTATAATTTCATCACAAACTCCACGGATCTCTCCTCAATCATCCTATTATCACCTATAAAACCCAAAAAACGGAATCTAAATGGTCTAGAAGGCCCATTCATTTATAAAATTAATAGTAAAATATAACACTTACGTATTTATAATTAAGAATATTCATATAAATTTGTGACCATTAAACATCATTTTTAGTGTTACATATGAAGTGATTAGTGGATAAATTGTCTCCCACTATCTACAATAGGATTTCCTAACATATTCTTTGATGGATAATTTGTGTAAAATATATCGTGAATTAAATTTGATGGTTTTTTAAATAATAATTTTTTAGACTATATGGACTACTCAATCGGTTTACATTATGATTATTATTATAAAATAAAATGATTTTTGTATATTTCTAATTATTATATTTGATAGGACATTAAATGATTTAATGAGATTTCTAGTTGCAGTTAATGTTGATCGTTAAGGGAAATTTCATAGAGTTTGATACACAAGTGAAGTAGTCATATTGGTATGATATATATAAAATTAAAGGCTACAAGTAGTGTCATATCCTGATATATATTTGATATATATGTTTTATTAAGTTCTCAAACTAAATTTTTTACACAATACAGTGTTGGATTTATTTTGTATCATTGTTTTTATTCTATGAAAAGGTATAAAAAAAATCCTTACACTAGAAACATAATCTCAATATTTCATTAGGCTATTTATTCTATTATTTCCTTTAACCCAATTTTCATATATTGTAATGTAATTTAACACTATTTATCCCTCTATTGAAATTGTATATGTCATTATTAAAAATATTTGATAAAAAATAAAGGCACATGTTAATATTTCCCATGAATAAGGAAAGGATGGTTGTTCCATCACTTTAAAAGGAAAGAGTTTTGGTAAATACCACTATTTGAATGATTTAGTTATGTATGATCCTAATAAAAGGTTAAGTTTTATCAATTATATTGAATAAAAGTAGTTTGGGATTGTGCACCCATGTGTGAAAATGGTATATTGTAATTTATTTTAAATCTCCATCAATTATAATGTTTCTATAATTTATATACATAATTTTGAGCGGAGAGTTTGCAAAGTTGACATACGATTTTTTGGATATATAGTTCTATACAGTCCTTCTTCTCTCGGTTATTCTTTATTATTCTATATAATATAGCTACATTCATCCATCCAAACATAAATTTTTATCATTTTAGAAAAAACCATCCATATTGGGTAATGTAAAAATCTTCACATACCAAACACCATAGAAACTAATAAAACCTGAATATATATATTCAAATTTCAAATATCAAAAACTCAAAATTTAAAATTAAAATTTCTCCCCAATAACTACCACTGGTATAAATCTCCTCAATCCCACCACCGAGATTCCAAGAATAAAATCTGCCACATCAAAATTCTTCATTTTTTGTACAATCACAGCCTCTTCATAGGAAACACCAGTTAACAATACTGAATTCCTATAATTGAAAATTAATTCATGAGATATATGATAACCATGTATCACCTTCATTCCATTGGGAAACATGAAAAATCATCTTTTTTTCAATTCCACATCATTATAATTATCATAATAATAGTAAGAAATATAATAATACCCATGCTCATTGGTTTCCCACTTATCATCAATGAACATCTTTGTTCACCATTGAGAAAACAAAACCTAAACACATCTACAAAACCCTCTTCATGATAAAATAAGAAGAGAAATCCACATACTGAAACAATCAAAGGAAATATTCCCATATAATGGAAAAAATCCACCCATAAAGTCTTCATTACAATTTATTCCCAAACAAAAATACAATTCAAAAAAATATGTTACACTCATAGATAAACATAATCCATATTAAATAAAATCCCAAATCCTCATAGAATACCATAAAATAGATGACATGGTATTGCAATGTAATCAAGTTGAAATATTGGTGTTATTATTACACTAATTATTCATTAATTAATGGGAAAATCTATTGGTGTTTAAATACCTTAGAATCAAACACAAATCCTAAATAATAGGGGTAATGAAATATTCCACCATAAAATTACAAAATAAAAAAAAACCTAAAATGAAATTGAAAATATTCCAAAAGGACCACCAAATGCTGATGAACATAAAATAAGGTTACAGAGAGAAAAAACTACATTTGAAGAAAAATAAAACTCAATCACCATCACAAAAAACCCAAATTCCAATCATTATAGAAAATGTATGGTGTTTTAGAACATTGGTATCCAAAATAATGGTATATAAGGAGTTATTGAATATGGTACCATAATAGAGACCATTTATAAAATAAATGAGAGGTTACCAAATTCCATAAAAATCACCTATCCAAACTACCATACATGTCGATGTGCAAGGCCATGAATGGGTTTGGTGTAGTTAGATAGAGAAGAATAGTATAAATAAGATTAAAATGATTTCATTGATAGTGAAACAAAGGGTTATTAAAGTAATATAAAATATAGAGACACATGTAATTAAAGTAGCCAATCATAAAAAACATAAGGGACTTTCCATCAAGAAGGGAGAGTAGAAATCGTGAGTTACTAAATAATATCTACATCATCACTACAAGTCAAATAAATAAACTCTAAATGGTGTGGGGGGAAGGTGTGAGAGCATGAGTTTAATTTAGGGAGTGTGGATCTATGATTCAAAAAGGGAATCATCCACTTTTCATCTTTATACACTGTCTTTTCACATCAAATTAATTGATTGTTTATTAAAAAAGTTGTTTATATATTAGTCAAAACAACTTGAATTATTATTTAAATAACTCCAAATTTTTAAATTTTAATAATTCAATCTCTTCTGGTCTCTTTCTATCCATGTGTTGTGAATTAAATATTTGAATCATATCTAACCCTTGCAGCTCCACTTTTTGAGATTCTTTATTGAATTTTTGGTGTATATATCCATTTATTTTATTGTAATATTCTATATAATTTATTATATCATGTAATATATTTTTCTTCTAATGGATTCATAGATTGTAGTTATTAATGTGAATTATTATGGAAAAGGAATTGTAATGTACCAAACCAAGATTCCATCCAATGGTTCCCTGATCCCAGTTGGTCACACGGCCTCATGCGCATCTACCTAAACTCAAGAGGATACCAACTATAAGTGAAGTCCTAGGTGTTTATATGGGGGGACTATTCCCTCTTTACAAGGGTTTAGTAAAAAGTAATTTCTATAATAGATTGATAAAAAAAGAATTAAATAACATAGATAACATAGTAAACAATGGAATACTAATATAAACAATTCAATAATTCATCTCATATACAAAATAATTACACATGTCACATGGATTTAAAAATAAGACAAAATAGAAATTCAAGGAAGATATACAGTACATATTTAATAAATAAAAAAAAGAAAAAATGTATCCCAGTAGTATCACAAGCCTCAGCTTGGTCCCATGCTCCCCTGCTCCCATAAAGAATCAAGAACATATAGTAGGGAACTTTTGCTTATCAACACCTGAAATCATATAGTCTATTTGTGTACTAAATAGTGGTCCAAATAGAGTATGAGATATAATCTCAGTAGGTAACCACCCATGGTTGATTCCAATCAGTTAGTGAGTATACAAAATAGGTAGTGTGTAATATGAAAAGAATTATGAATGGAATTACTCAAAAGTAAATAACCTATATGTACATGATCTCATTTAATATCAATTTTATTTAATCAAAATCATTTAATAATTTAATATCTAATTTAAAATTCATGCCTATGTTGTCTAATAAAGTTAGATTAAAATTTTTTTTAACGATCATGTATCTAGACTTGGCATAATACTTAGCATCCTGCATTATCACATGAATCCATGGATTCCTAAATTGGGTATCGATACAGTGTAAGTCAAGGAAAAATCCAATATTATGATTTAACATTGAAGGAATGTAAAAAAGTCAGTGATACATTATTAATTAATGAACATGAGTCTATACTTGACAATACTATGATATAATCCAAGTATCACTCCAGGTATAGTATAAACCAACACCCATTAAGCTTGTCTATAGAGAACTTCTCAATAACCAACGTATTTTTCTAGATGTGGTATAACATCCCAACCAATTGAGTCTATCCTTGTATATCCACTAAGGGATCTTAAGTATCACCCATGGCATATATATCAAATTCAATTTGATTCTATCAATTTAATTGTCATATGAATCCATGTATTGTTCTACATATAAGTCAAGCCTCAGAGATTGTCCATGGTAGTCTATTAGGGAGTTGAAGCATCACTCACGCATAACCATGGTTCATTCCAATTGAGTCTTTCCATGGAATTATCATATGAATATGTGTATAACCAGATGGAATTAGCATATAAAATCATTAAAAACCATTTAACCATGTTCATTTAACATTCCATGGTTGAAGTCAAGACATCTGATTCAATCTCTCCTCAAAAGGTATCTCAAGTAACAAGCCAAGCTTAAAAGGATTATCATAAAAAATCACATGGGTAAATATTTGCATCAGATTCTAAATATTAATTAAACTATCATATGTTATAAAGATTACTAAAATAAAATGGGAATATCTATATGAATATAAATTCATGATAAGTCAAACAATACTTGGCATATCCTCTATTTAACTCACATGGTCAATTTACATTAAGTCATGTCAAGATTCTACAAGATGTTACATATCCACGTCCAAGATCATTTTAATCATTACATTCCTATTAATTCATTTAAATTTCTATTAAATCATATTGAAATTCAATTCATAATAAAATTCAGATTTGACATCCAACACAAGGGGTAAAGGGGGAACCCTAAGGCGTCAAAATTCAAAATCTACCCATTATAGTTTAACTCAAAATCAAGTCACCCAATGAGTGGATCTCAATCAGGATTTATAACTGATAAACATCAATTTATGGCCTCTTTAACTACATATTCCATACTAATCAATTTAATCCTTGTATTAAAATCCATTTCATAGGAGACGCTTTGATAATTGGGCCCTCAACATAATATCTATATATAAAAAACATATAATTGAAATAAAATTAGGATACCACCTACCCAAGGTCCAAATTTGATAACTCAATTAGTATCATCATATAATTTGAATCAGATCAATAGAATTTCAAATAATGTATTAATAAACTAATAATTGGTTAAATCAAATTTACCCCAAATAGCATAAATGATATACCAAAAAATGAATAATGGATAAATAATAATTATGGTCTTACCATTATTAATCCAAAAAGATAAATTCCTTTCGATTCAGATCTTTTTTGTGATAGTTACCTCAATTAAATGAATAGACAATGATACTATCATTGAAATATGTTATTTGATATGTGGGAGAGGGAAATAAATTTAATTTTAATATAGATTTATTTTGATTCAAAATTAATAAAATTTTCAAAAAATATTGGTCACATAGATTAGGTGAATGGTTTGACCTAACATATTCCAAAAATTAATACTTATCTCCATGTAAGGGGCACCCACACAGTTTACCCACACTAATTACCCGCACGGTTTACCTACACAGTTTGACTAACTATGCGTAATCCATGCCAAAACCAACAGTCAGGATTGAAGAGCTAGTTGTTTGATCATGTGATCCGACTAACATGGATTGTATAAAACTATGAATCCAATATTATATCTTTACACATGACTCTCCCTATTTTTTAGAATGTATTTATTTCCCCGTACGATTTAAACTAATCATACGTGAGTCCATTTTCACCCAAAATCTCATGTTCTGGGCTCCGAACAAGACTCAAACACCCTCAACAACTCCATAAACTCAATGATAATTCAATTTATTGTCACATATATTCAATTAAACAATGAATTCATGAAATTTAAAGGATTTTTATCTCAAAGAATAACATGTTTCGTACAAGAATCAAATGAGTTCTATAAATCATAAAACATTACGAGAAACAATTGTATTGGACTATAAATAACATAAAACCATGAGGATAAAATATCATAATATAAATTAAATAAAGAAAATTTTAGAAGGAATAAATATAACTATTTTTATCTTCAATATCAACATCAAAGTGTAATAAACATTTTGTTATTGTGTTGATCATAAAATAAGCTTTCCATGTAACAACAACATCTTACAATGATTCAACTTCTTCTTTTAATAACACTAATGATTATGTTTAAGTTAAACTTTTTTAAAGATATAAATTATTTTTATGATCAGAGATAAAAAAAAAATTAAGGGAATGGATTCCAAACATAGTATGCTCAAGGTTAAATATATTAATGTAGTTGAGAATGAATAAATATTGATCTTGAGATTGAAAATTTTAAGAATTATGATTATAAAGTGTGGTATCCTAAACAAGAAATTTAGGATTTCAATGATTTCATTGCTTCAAATGAAATAGAATAAAGGAATTTCAATTTTATGAAAGATGATATATTTCAGTTGAAGAAATAATGCATGATATTTTAGGGAGAAAATGAAATGTTGAGAAGCAATAAATCTTAGCCCACATCTTATAGAAAATAGAAATTATTTTTTATAATTTATAAGATATGCATAAAATGAATTAAATGATTATATGTGAATTAGAAAAAATATGTAAGATATTTAGTATTTAAGAAATCCTATTTTTGTGTATATTATTTCAATGTTAAACTTTGGAAATCATATTAATCTTATGACTATGTTGATAAATTTAGGAGAATGTATTATTATGGTATTCAAAATTATCTTATATTTTTGACAGATATGTTATAAATTTTATTATTTTGAAATCATCAAACATAACATTGCTGAAATAATTATTTTACTACTACAACTTTTATGTGTTCCAATGTTCAAAAAGATTACTCTATCTAGGTTCTAGAGGAATTATGAGGAATCCAGTAGATACTAATCCACTATATTTTCCAAAGTTATGTACTTTCTATGGCCCATATCCATACCTTATATATTTGTATTATTTTATATTATGTAATGAACATTTTTTGATTATTTTATTTATATATAATGATCATTTTTTCATTTTTTTATTTATGTTATTTTCTTATTATTAATTTTAAGTTAATTATTTTAAAAACATTATAATTCATTTAATATTAATATCTAACTTTATAACTCTAAGATTTTTATAAAATATTTGTATAAATAATTTGCATCAATTATAAATTTATTTAAAAAATTTGAGTAATTGATTAAGTTAAAGATTACATATTTTTACTATTTGTTTATTTCTTTAGAAGTTTGTATTTCCTTTTATTATTCATGAGTTACGGGTTAGTCCATTGATAATGTTGTGATTGATGTTTATTACTTCTTAAAAAAGTATGTTTTATCCGTAAATTATTATTATTTACTATATTATATAATTTATCATGGTGTGATATTCTAATTAATTTTATTTTAGGACTGTTTAATTTTTATTTTATTATTTACAATTATATTAAATTTTACATGAACTAGTTCATGTTAAGAAACTGTAGAATTTTTATTCACTCATTAGTTCCTCATATTGATTTATTATTATTTATTAATCATTGGTATTATTCATAATTATTATTAAAGTAATTATCTTTAATGTCTCTTACATTATATGATGAAGATTTTTTCCAATTACAAGATAATTATGCATTGATGTTTTAATATAATTTATTACAAAAAAAATTATAAATTTAATCTTATGTTTCAAATCCTCACAAAATACAATAATCTTACATATTGAATCTATTAAAGGAAATGAATTATATTTATTTTCGATGTTTAAAATTTTACTAAGTTCAATAACCTTAGGTATTACATTGTTAGTCATTATTATCCTTATGTATTGATGGTTTAATTAGAAATATTATTGTATATGTGTAAATTTATTTAAGTTTTATACTTTTAGGCAAACAATAAAGACTATTTTATTACTTTTATATAAAAAATTTATGTAAAGTAATTTTCTATTTTGTATACAATAATCTGAGATGAATGAATCTTATATATTAAGAGTTGGAGAAATTCATAAATTATTATGACCCTTATATGTTGTGTGTTAAATTTAGATATAAATCCACTACTGGAGAAATTATCAATCCTGATTATTATATTGTAGTATTTATCATATTCAATGAAAATTAACCTTGGTAAATATTAACTAATCTTAAATTGATTTGATTTTTGAAGGAATTATTTCACGTGAATACAGGGATTATTTAAATATAAAACAATTAAATTAATATATTGGATGTAAATGATATTTTTAATTAATCTACTGATTATTTTTACATGTTTTAGGAGATTTAATGAAACAACACTATTGTAAAACCCCAAGCTTCTACGGTACACTTCTCCTGGAATAATGCAATAGCGTGTGTTGTACGCAACATCGAGTTCTAACACACCACAACCAATCAAACTAGTCGTTATGAATAGTAACACCTACTTTTTGAAATTATATATATTTTATATTTAAAAATGAACTTCATTTTTGGATTCAGAATATCGGAATTATCCTAAGTTGAATTTTTTGTATTTTTCTGAGAACTTCCAATTTTTATGAATAGTGGAAAATACATAAAAACAAATTCTTTAATCAAAATAATTTATAGTGATAAATTATATTATTTAGTGGTTTTAACATATAATTATAATATGTTTTTACCATTTTATCCAATGGTGTTCATTATAATTAATTTCACTTTGATATTGGACATAAACAACTGTCAATCTTTTGATATATATTGTTTCTTAAAAACACGCTATTTATTATGACAGTGGGTATTAATTATAAAATTAATTAATGCAACTTTTATGTTTGTAATTTTTTAAAATAGACATAATTTTTGAATTTGGAATATCAAATATAGCCTAGGGTGAAATTTTGGCATTGTTTTGAAAAACATCAATTTTTGATGAATAGTGAAACTACTAAGTGGTAGTTAAAAAACTGAATTTTTCATAAAACATAATTTTACCGCTTCTGTTATTGGAATTTCGAAAATCCGAGGGACACAGTTAATATCAATGAGTTAAATGTGGTTCAATGAGATGAAAATAATTTTTGGTGAATAGTAACTTTTCACTTTTATTTACCACGGTTAAAAGTAAATAGGGTAATTAAGGATACAAATGATATTAATATTACCCTAAAACATGTCCTAATTCTACTGGACAAGTGTATCTCGACCAAAAACAACCCTAGAAATAAAATATTATCATTTACGTCCACTTGAATTAGATTAGTACATTTATTATTATTTAATTCAAAGAAGAGTTAAAAGAGTTAAAATCAAAGTTAGTTACTAAAACATTTTTAATATAGGGTTATACATGAGATAAATTCTATTGTAAATATTTATTAGAAATCTAAAAAGATTTCATACATAATGATATTTTATTTATTATTTTTAAACATTAAATAATTTAATTTACTTATGACAAAATGATGATGTAGTAATTACCATAATAGTGAACAATTAAATTAATTGATATTATAAATATCCAAATAAATATATTTTGAGACTTTTAATGAATTAATATAATTTTATAGGATAATATGACATGTTACGAAGGATTTAATTAACTTTTTTAGAAGTAATAATTCTTTTATGAATTTTAAAAAAATCAATTATTGAATACTGTCAAAATTGACATAAAAGAGTTTTTAAAACAAATAGTATATTATTAATTGATATTAAATTATTAAAAATCTAAGGTTCGGCCAAGAGACTTATATATTGATAGTTGTATAATTAATGGACCACTTGGGGGTCTCTTGGATGTATATAGTAAGTTTATTAACCATATAATATAAAAATACAAAGAGACATTGTAAAAGTGAAACTAATTAACTAAGAGTTAATACTTAAAGATAAGGTTAATATAATGACCCAAACCGGTCTAAATTCTATTGGTTGAGTGGATTTCGACCTATACCTACCTTAACATTTATATAATCCACTTTGGATCCCTTAGAAACCGAATATGAATTTATTATAAAATAATATTTCTAGCTTTTACAAAGGTTCCCCTCACCCCTCTTATAAAAGGGCACTCCCCCTTCTCATTACTTCACACCATCAAAGCCTTTTGGTTCGGCCAAAACCTGCCCAAATACTCTCTCAACTTCCCTCACTACAACCTAGAAGCCTTAGTTTGATCAGAAAGAAAAACTATGGAGCCATTTTGATCAAATCAAAAGGAAGAACCCGAAGAAGAGGTAATGTTTTTACCACCCTTTTTCAAATTCTTTTCTTCTTCAAATTCTTCTTTATTTGTTATTCCCATTCTAAAATAATTAATCCAGTATCTCCTATATACTGTAATATTATTATAAATATTGTACATCCATATTCAGTATTCTATTCATCCTTTGAATTACATGTCACCATACGTGCGTACGTACGGCTTACCGTCTCCACGTCGTGGTGTAATTATTGTTCAATATAATATTATTTGGATGGGTATAATAATGATTTATAATTCATGTAAATAATAAATATAACATGATAATGATTCTGTATATATGATATACCATCCAATTATAAATTATTTTAATATAAAAAGAATGATATTGTCGCTCGTGTGTACGTACGGACTACCGTCTCTACGAACGCGATGAGATTCATTCTCCATCGTATCCATTCAAGTATAATTATCATTTGATGATTTAAAAATAATTTTTAAGGACATTATATCATTCTGGATATCAATAAGTTACAACCTATCCCCGAAAAACATGGCTTACGTAACAAAACATATAAAAGAAAATGAGTAAGTTCACACCCAAAACAACGATAATACTAAGATATTATTAGCAAATCAATGTTAAAAGATAATATATGATATCATATTAATGTATATGATTCTTATATAATTTAATAACAATTATTTCACCATTATACAGGAGGTTAACCTACCCCCAACCAAGGAAAAGTACAAGGTAAGTGTTTATTTCACAATCTCTTCATTATCCGAGGTTGTTTATACATAATTATCTATTGGGATCTCTTTATCATCCACATCCATGTTCCTTAAAAATGTATTTAAAAACAATTTTACTATTTACTAGACAATTGGTTAAATTCATTTATACCCTTATATGTTTTTAATGAATCTTTCCGTCGTTTTCCAAACAAGTAACTTTTATCCTTTTTGACAAATTTAAGGTAAGAATGTATTTTTTTTAACTTATATGGCGGGTGCGACTATTTACTGCCATTATAAAATCGTCAAATCTTCCCTTACAATTTTATAAGAATATTTTCAGATTATATGTTTTATTTTATAATTATGTGACTTTTAAATTATTTAAAAATGAATATCTTAAGAATTTGTGAAAGGTACTCCTTATCAAGATCATAATATTAAATGTTTTAAAGATTTATCTTTCTAAATCTTTTTAATTAATGTCCATGTTTTCAAAACAATTTTAAGGATTTATTTATATGGACATGAAGGTTTTTAAATGATATTTCTTTTCAAAAGTTTCAAAGTGGTATGGGACACTTTGATTCAAAAATCTCTTTTAAATTACTTCCTATATAAATGTGTGACTTTTCAATGATTTCGTGAAAAGAGATATTTCTCTTAAATAGTTTTGATTTCATCTATGTCAACATCCTTTGATGGATTTTAAGCTTATTTGAAGTTTATTTATTATGATAAAAAACTTATATATTGTATTGAAGGTTTTGTGATATGTTTGGCTGTGAATGTGATATTTTTATACCATTCATGGTTTATGGTGAAAGTATTGACATTTCGTATGCTAGTTTTAATACGAATGTTTATGTTATGTTTAAACCTTTTGATATGGGAATGCATTGGACTTAATATGTGACGGGTGGAGCCCGCTATAGCTTCCCGATGAATCAGTAGGTCTTATGAGACAAACTAGTGTCTTGGCACAAGGCCTTGAAAAAATCTTATTAGTAGTATTGGCATGAGGCATTGGCTATGTGGTTATGATAGTCTAGAATTATGCATTCCATCATTATGAAAGTGGTTATTGATATTTCATGTGATTATTCGATTAGTAGAATATCCATGTGAATAAGTAAATGGAATTATTTCATTTTATTTTTTCCATACTATGTTGAAGTTCAAGTATAAAAGGCTTTTGTTTTAGTTATACATTACCTTAAATGATTATTCTTATTTATGAATGTTTCTGCTATATTGTTATCCTTACTGGGCATTTGAGCTCAGCCCTTTTCTATGTTATATTTTTTCCAGGATGTGAAGATGTAAATTATGAATGACCTACAGGGATATTATGAGGGGATAATAGTGTGTACTATGGAGACAATATGTTGTTGTAGTATTTTTTCTCATTATGATGTAATGTAAAACTTTATGAATATATCTAGTGTTTCCAAGGCTACTAAACCAATTGTTCTTTCGAGATTTGATCTTTCTTGTGATAATGCCAATGTTATGTAATAATGCACCGACTCTAGGTAACTGGGGTCGGGACATTAAAATTGGTATCAGAGGAAGTTTAGTACAAACCTCAGAAGCTAGATTTAGATAAACACTGATTAGAGCACGCAGACCTAAGATGAACTTTGAGGATTAGTATAGAAGAACTTCCTAGAATTTTGGTATTGTAGAGATTTTGTTAGTTTTCTGAGAAATACATCCCTGTCTGGATACTTGCAGGTAGAGGCGGCTCTGGCACAAATGTACCTAGGGGTAAAACCCAAAAACACTGCTTTGAGCTAGACTCGAACGGGAACTGGTGCACGACCACGGGCCTTGCTGCACTCTTGGTTACGACACTCCCGAGGGATATGCCTAGGATAACACTCATTTTCTTTACAAATCATTATGAAAGGTTTATGATTATATTCTTCCTCAAAGAAAACATTTTTATGATTATGGATTATATCCATAAATAGTTCAATTTATGTTAAGTGTTTTATAAGTATGAGATTATGTATTTTGATTTATAAACTGATCTAGTTTATGCCATTGTTTAGAAATGGCGCCAAGTGGAAGAAATGGAAACCATATCAATGCACGCACTCCATGTAGGGATTACCCTCCTTCTCAAGATAATTATAGTGGAGCTGGTGATGCAACTGGTGCCGATAAGCTAATCACCATATTGGGACAACTCACTTAGGTTATGAATAATAACCTTACCTCTGTGGAGAACCCTGATCCGCAGCGTGGAGGATCAATGTTATATTGATTCATGAGGCAATAACCACCAATGTCCAATGGGAGTACAAATCCCTTAGTAGCTGAGCAATGGATAAATTCCCTAGAGAAAATATTTCAAGCATTGGGGAGTAGTGAAAGGGAAAAAGTTATCATGGCATTTTACCGACTCACTAGAGATGCTAATCAATGATGGTCATTGTTTCAAAACATGAAGGAAGATAATGAAGTATCAAATATGGAATGGATGGAGTTCAAAGATTTATTTTTAGAAAAATACTTTCCTTGTGACCATCGAGCAGATATGGAAAGATAGATTCTGAGTCTGAGACAAAAGGAGGATAAGAATGTCGCAAAGTATGAGGCTAACTTTACAATGTTATCAAGGTATACTGGAGATAATATATGTAACCCAAGAAGTAAGATTGATTGTTTCTTTGATTGGTTAAAACCATTTCTCCATCGAGCATTAGTCTCACAATCCTTCTCGTCGTACGAAGACATTGTCTCATGTGCTATCAAGACAAAAAATAATTCTCAAATTCTTCTGACTTTAAAGCAAAGCAAGAGAAGAAGAGATCTGCTGATCAATCTAGGAATGGAAATAAGGGGAAGAAGAGAATGGTTGAATATCCATCCTGTGGTAAATGTTGGAAGAAACACCCGGGTACTTGCTTGAAGGAAATGATTGTCTGTTATCAGTGTGGTGAAAAAGGCCACAAAGCTCGTGATTGCAAAGGGAAGAAGGAAGCTACCAATGTTCAATGATACAATTGCAGGGAGATGGGACATTATGCAAATGAATGTCCTAATCATTAGGGGAACTTAACTCAGAAAAGGCCAAGGGATCAAGGCCAATCTTATGTTTTCACTGCTGGTGAGGTAGAAGCTCCAAAAGACATTGTGACACGTAATTTAATGGTTTCCTCAAGTTTAGAAAATGCATTATTTGATTTTGGATCATCACATTGTTTCATATCTTCCTAGTTTTCTATGAAAATTAGATATTTCCAATTTTACTTAACAAGGGAGTTGTCAGTTAAAACTCCTAAGGAAAGTATCATTGCAACAATGTTTTGTGAATCAGTCCCCATTAGAGCAGATAAATGTTCTTTATCTGCTGATCTCATCGTCATACCTTTGATTGAGTTTGATATAATCCTCAGTATAGACTGTCTTTCAGACTATGATGCAAATATTTATTGTAAGAAGAAAGAGGTTACAATTTTTGATGATGATGATAAGGAACACCTTGTCTTTAGAGTAGAATCATCACCACCTAATTCTTATATAGATCCACCCCCAGTAGCTCAACTTAATTCAATTATTGGGGAGGAAGATAATGAAATGATAGTGGGTGAGGAAAGGAATGTTCAAATAGTAGATGTACCTGTTGTGATAGAATATGTAGATGTGTTTCCGGAAGATTTACCTGGACATCCTCCAGAACGAGAAGTTGAGTTTTCCATTGATTTAATTTATGGATCAAGGCCTATATCGAAGTCCCCTTATAGAATGTCCACTGTAGAATTAGTTGAACTAAAGAAACAATTGAAGGAATTGGTTAATAAGGGATTTATTCTCCCTAGTGTTTCTCCATGGGGAGCCCATATTCTTTTTATTAAAAAGAAATATGGATCTATGAGGTTATGTATCGACTACAGGGAGATCAATGCTATAACAATAAAGAACAAGTATCCCCTACCTCGCATTGATGATTTATTTAACCAACTTCATGGAGCTCAATACTTTTCAAAGATTGACCTTCGATCTGGATACCATCAATTTTGTGTAAAGAAGGGAGACATTCCGAAGACAGCATTTCGAACTAGGTATGGGCATTACGAGTTTTCTATAATGCCCTCTGGATTGACTAATGCACCCTCTGTATTCATGGATCTGATGAATAGAGTTTTCGAGGAATATATCGATCAATTTTTGGTGGTATTTATTTATGATATCTTGGTATACTCTAAAAGATACGAGGATCATGAAAGTCACTTGCGCATTTTCCTGAAGACTCTTAGAAGACACGAATTATATGGGAAGTTTAGAAAGTGTGGATTCTAGCTTCATGAGATTTCTTTTCTTGGCCAAATTTTCTCTAAAGATGTAATCTCTATTGATCCTTATAATACCAAGGCAATCCAAGAATGGCCAGCACCTATGAGTATAACTAAGGTACACAGTTTTATTGGTTTGGTAGGTTATTATCGACGTTTCATCTAGAATTTTGCCCGATTGGAAAACCCATTAATGAAGCTCACACGTAAAGGGGTTAAATTTGTTTGGAAAAAAGAGTGTGAAGAATGTTTCGAGGAACTGAAGAGAATATTAGTCAATGCTCCTATATTGACTCTACCATCAGGGAATGATGGGTTAGTTATTTATAGTGATGCATCGAAGAAAGGACATGGTTGTGTCCTTATGCAGAATGATAGGGTTATTGCCTATGCATCACGGCAGTTGAAAATTCATGAGAAAAACTATCCTACTTAGGATCTTGAGTTAGGAGCTGTGATCTTTTCTTTGAAGATATGACGGCACTACCTCTATGGTGAAAAATGTGAGATTTATACGGATCACAAGAGTTTGAAGTATATTTTTTCACAAAAAGAACTCAACATGAGGCAAAGGAGATGACTTGAATTACTCAAGGATTATGATTGTACGATACACTACCACCTGGGGAAAGAAAACAAGGTGGCAGATGATTTGATCAGAAAAGATCATGGAGTTTTGAACAATATGAGTATTGAAAGGGAACCAATTTTCATGGATCTAGTGATGATGGACATGGGAATAACCAGGGAAGGTAAAACAACAATGCTTTTTCAAATGGTTGCCAAACCATCTTTACTAGAAAGGATTAAGCGTTCTCAGACCAGTGATGAATAATTTCAAATGAAGATTAAAGCTGTGTATTATGGGAGATTGAGAGACATTGTATATGAAGATGGAATTTTGAAATTCGAGAAGATACTTTGTGTTCTCGATATACCTGATCTAAAAAGGGAATTGTTGGATGATGCTCATAGTTCCAATTTCTCTATACACCCTAGGAGCACAAAAATGTATATAGATTTGAAGGGAAATTTTTTGTGGGACAACATGGAGAGGGAGATTTCTGAATTTGTATCAAGATGTATGGTTTGTCAACAAGTGAAAGCTGGAAGACAACAGCCTGGTGGAGTATTGCAACCTCTTCCCATACCGGAGTGGAAATGGGACAATATTACGATGGACTTTGTCATGGGGATACCAAATACTCCTAGAGAGAACGATGCAGTATGGGTCATTGTTGATCGTCTTAACATGTCAGTACATTTTCTTGCTATAAGATAAGATCAACCACCGGAACGTCTAGCAAGACTACAAATTGATGAATTTGTGAGACTTCATGGAGTACCCCTATCAATTGTTTCTGATCGTGATCACCGTTTTACTTCAAGATTCTGGAAGAGTCTTCAGAAAACCCTGGATACTAAACTTCATTTGAGCACTGCCTACCACCCTCAGACAGATGGACAATCAGAACGAACTATTCAAACCTTAGAAGACATGTTGAGATCTAGCTCACTTGACTTTCAGGGTATGTGGGATCAATATTTACCTATGGTAGAATTTTAATATAACAATAGCTTCCATTCAAGTATTCAGATGGCACCATATTAGCATTATACGGAATGAGATGTCGCACACCAACCAATTGGGATGACTTTGGTGAAAGAAAACTAGTAGGTCCAGAACTAGTGGAGAAAACAATGGAAAAGGTGAAGGTAATCCAAAATCACATCAAAGCAGCTCAATGTAGGCAGAAGAGCTATGCCGATAATCGAAGGAGGATTTGGAATTTCAAGTCGATGATAATGTTTTCCTGAAGGTATCTCCATGGAAGGGAGTCATACATTTTGGTAAGAAAGGTAAATTGAGTCCCAGGTATATTGGACCTTTCGAAATTCTAGAACGAATTGGGGCTGTAGATTACCGATTGGCAATACCTCCAAGTCTCTCCAAAGTTCACAATGTGTTCCCCGTATCTCTATTAAGGAAATACATGCCTGACCCAATGCATGTACTCACCTACGAGGAATTAGAACTGGAACCCGATCCGTCTTATTGCGAAGAACCCATCAAGATTCTTGATACGAGAGAACAAGTACTGAGAAATCGGACAACGCGATTGGTAAAAGTTTTGTGGAGAAACCATAATATGGAAGAAGCAATGTGGGAAACCGAGGAACATATGATGAATAACCACCCGAGTCTTTTCATGTGGAAGTATTCTAGAAATTTCAAGGGTGAAATTATTTGAAGGAGGGGAGAATGTAACACCCCAAGCTTCTACGGTACGCTTCTCTTGGAAAAATGCGATAGCGTGTGTTGTACGCAACATCGAGTTCTAACACACCACAACCAATCAATCTATCTATTATGAATAGTAATACATACTTTTTTAAATTATATATATTTTATATTTTACAATGGACTTCATTTTTGGATTCATAATATCAGAATTATCCTAAGATGAATTTTTGGTATTTTTCTGGGAACTTCCAATTTTTATTAATAGTGAAAAATACTTAAAAACATCTTTTTTAATCAAAAAAATTCATAGTGATAAATTATATTATTTAGTGGTTTTAACGTATAATTAGAATATGTTTTTACCATTTTATCTAATGGTGTTCATTATAATTAATTTCACTTTGAAATTGGACATAAACGATTGTCAATCTATTGATATATATTGTTTCATAAAAACACGCTATTTGTTGTGACAGCGGTAATTAATTATAAAATTAATTAATGCAACATTTATGTTTGGAATTTTGTGAAGTAGACATCATTTTAGAATTCAGAATAACAATTATAGCCTAGGGTGAAATTTTTGCATTGTTCTGAAAATCCTCAATTTTTTATGAATAGTGAAACTACTTAGTGGTAGTTAAAAAACTGAATTTTTCATAAAACATAATTTTACCACTTCTATGATTGGAATTTAGAAAATCTGAGAGACACGGTTAATATCAAGGAGTAAAATGTGGTTCAATGAGATGAAAATAATTTTTTGGTGAATAGTAATGTTTTACTTTTATTTACCACAGTTAAAAGTAAATAGGGTAATTAAGGGTAAAAATGATATTAATATTACCCTAACACATGTCCTAATTCTATTGGACAAGTGTATATAGACCAAATTAACCTTAGGAATAAAATATTATCATTTAGGTCCACTTGATTTAGATTAGGACATTTATTATTATTTAATTCAAAGAAGAGTTAAAAGAGTTAAAATCAATGTTTATTTACTAAAACATATTTAATATAGGGTTATACATAAGATAAATTCGATTGTAAATATTAATTAGAAAGATAAAACGATTTCCTACATAATTATATTTTATTTTTCATTTTTAGACATTAAATAATTTAATTTATTTATGACACAATGATGATGCAGTAATTACCATAATAGTGAAAAATTAAAATAATTGATATTATAAATAACCAAATAAATATAATTTGAGACTTTTAATGAATTAATCTAATTTTCTAGGATAATATTACATGTTAGGAATTATTTAATTAACTTTGTTTGAAGTAATCATTCTGTTATGAATTTTAAAAAAATCAATTATTGAATAGTGTCAAAATTGACATAAAAGAGTTTTTAAAACAAATAGTATATTATTAATTGATATTAAATTCCTAAAAATATAAGGTATGGCCAGGAGACTTATATCATGATAGGTGTATCATTAATGGACATCTTGGTGGTCTCTTGGATGTATATAGTATGTTTATTAACCATACAATATCAAAATACAAAGAGACATTGGAAAAGTGAAACTAATTAACTAAGAGTAAATACTTAAAGATAAGGTTAATATAATGACACAAACCTGACTAAATTCTATTGGTTAAGTGGTTTTAGACCTATCCCCGCCTTAAACTTTAAATAATCTACTTTGCAGCCATTATAAACCGAATATGAATTTATTATAAAACAATATTTCTAGTTTTTCCAAAGTTGCCCCTCACCACTTTTATAAAAGGGCTCTCCCCCTTATCATTACTTCACACCATCAAAGCCTTTTGGTTCGGCCAACACCTGCCCAAATACTCTATCAACTTCCCTAAATACAACCTAGAGGCCTTAGTTTGATCAGAAAGACAACCTAAGGAGTCCTTTTGATCAAATCCAAAAGAAGAACCCGAAGAAGAGGTAATGTTTTTACCAACATTTTCAAATTCTTTTCTTCTTCAATTTCTTCATTCTTTGTTATTACCATTCTAAAATAATGAATCCAGTGTCTCCTATATACTATAATATTATTATAAATATGGTACAACCATATTAATTATTCTATCCATCCTTTGAATTACATGTCACCATACGTGCGTACGTACGACTTACCGTCTCCACGTCGTGGTGTAATTGTTGTTCAATATACTATTATTTGGATGGGTATAATAATGATTTATAATTCATATAAATAATAAATATAACATGATAATGATTCTTTATATATGATATACCATCCAATTATAAATTATTTTAATATCAAAAGAATGATATTGACGCTCATGGGTACGTTTGGACTACCGTCTCCACGAACGCGATGAGATTCATTCTCCATCATATCCATTCAAGTATAATTATAATTTGATGATTTAAAAATAATGTTTAAGGACATGATTTCATTATGTATTTGAATAAGATACAACCTATCCCTGAAAAACATGTCTTACTTAACAAAACATATAAAACAAGACGAGTAAGTTCACACCCGAAACAACGATAATACTAAGATATTATTAGCAAATCAATGTTAAAAGATCATATATGATATCATATTAATGTATTTGATTCTTGTATAATTTAGTAACAATTATTTCACCATTATACATGATTTTCACCTACCCCCAACCAAGGAAAAGTACAAGGTAACAGATTATTTCACAATCTCTTCGTTATCCGAGGTTGTTTATACGTAATTATCTATTGGGATCTCTTTATCATCCACATCAATGTTCCTTAAAAATGTATTTAAAAACATTTTTACTATTTAATAGACAATGGGTTAATGTCATTTATACCCTTATATGTTTTTAAAGGTATATTTTCGTCGTTTTCAAAACAAGGCACTTTTACCCTTTTCGACAAATTTAAGGTAAGAATGTCTTTTTTTTAACTTATACGGTGGGTGCCGCTATTTACCGCCGTTATAAAATCGTCAAATATTACCTTACAATATTATAATAATATTTTCAAATTAAATGTTTTATTATATAATTATGTGACTTTTAAATGATTTCAAAATGAATATCTTAAGAATTTGTGAAAGGTACTCTTTATCAAGATCATAATTTTAAATGTTTTAAAGATTTATCTTTCTAAATCATTTTAATTAATGTCCATGTTTTCAAAATGATTTTAAAGATTTATTTGTATGGACATGAAGGTTTTGAAATGATATTTCTTTTCAAAAGTTTCAATGTGGTATGGGACACTTTGATTCAAAAATCTATTTTAAATTACATTCTTTATAAATGTGTTACATTTCAATGATTTCAAGAAAAGAGATATTTCTCTCAAATAGTTTTGATTTCATCTATGTCAACATAATTTGATGTATTTTAAGCTTATTTGAAGTTGATTTATTATGATACAAAACATCAATATTGTATTGAAGGTTTTGTGATATGTTTGACTGTGAATGTGCTATTTTTATACAATTCATGGTGTATGGTGATAGTATTGACATTTTGTATGATAGTTTTAATATGAATGTTTATGTTATGTTTAAACCTTTTCCTATGGGAATGCATTGGACTTAATATTTGACGGGTGGAGCCTGCTATAGCTCCTCGATGCATCGGTAGGTCTCATGAGACAAACTAGTGTCTTGGCACAAGTCCTTCTCAAAATCTTATTTGTAGTCTTAGCACGAGGCCTTGGCTATGTGGTTACGATAGTCTGGCATTATGCATTACATCATTATGAAAGTGGTTTTTGATATTTCATGTGATTATTCGATTAGTATAATATCCATGTGAATAAGTAAATGGCATTATTTCATTTTATTTTTTCCATACTATGTTGAAGTTCATGTTTAAAAGGCTTTTGTTTTAGTTATACATTGCTTTAAATGTTTATTCTTATTTATGAAAGTTTCCGCTATATTGTTATCCTTACTGGCCATTTGAGCTCACCCCTTTTCTATGTTGTATTTTTCCCAGGATGTGAAGAAGTAAATTATGAATGACCTGTAGGGATATTATGAGGGGATAATAGTGTGGACTATGGAGAAAATATGTTGTTGTAGTAGTTTTTCACTTTATAATGTAATGTAAAACTTTATGAATATATCTAGTGTTTCCAAGGCTACTAAACCAATCGGTCTTTCGAGATTTCATCTTTCTTGTGATCATTACAATGTTATGTAATAATGCACCGACTCTAGGTAACTAGGGTGCAGCGTTACACCTGTGAAGTTTACATTGGCCACTAAGATAATGACTATATAGTTTTATCCAAGAAGTTTTAGTCATTATTATACAATCTATGTAAAAATATATTCTATAACAATTTTTCATACACAATACATATTTGATAAAAAGGTGATGAATTTTTTCAAAAAATAAATTGTTCACACATTGGTGTTCAGGAATTCAGGAGCTTAATTAAAATACATATATGATGGCCCAAAACTATGTTTTTTTACAACAACTTAATCATAATTTCATTAGTTTAGTTACATTAATATATCCTTTTATGATATTAAATTTCATTATAATGTCCTTTATACACTCGTTATAAATCAATTGAAGGTACATGTCCCAATTATGGTTACCTAGCTAAAAACAAAGACCTGGGTTCTGTATACCCCCATAAAAGGAATGGATTGAAATTCCTCCACATAAAAAGAAAAGGGTTTAGCGTAGGAATTATACATATTATTTTTAATAGGTAAATTTTTCATTAAAAGGATATTTTACTTATGTTCCATTAAAATTCATATTGTAAAGAGTAGACATTGGACCATTTAGATCCAAACTACTATTAAATCTACCTACAATATTTTGTTATTTACTATTTTACTTACACTCTTCACACATAAAATAAAATAATTTGTAGTGAAAAATTTTATAATATTAAATTATAATTAATTACATATGTTTTATAAATTACTTAGATTATTTTAATAATGAATATTCACCCTCCCTCTTATCTCTCTCCATATCTCGATTGGGACGTAACACATTTAAAGGGAATGATGTGGTTTGAGAGAAAGTGGGTCATATAACTAATAAATATAACTTTATTCATATTAAATAAGGTTCCTTCATTGATGATCATAGAAGACTTTATGTTATAGAAATAGTTAATCCTAACAATGTACCAACTACCATCATCTCTAATAGATATCTAATATTTATCTCTCAGTTTTAGTAAGGATTTTTTTGAGACATTTTTTATGAATTGAAGTTGAGTACTAACTTAAATTATCAAAAAAATTACCCATAAATGATTATTATATAGATATTTGAAGTTAAACATCACACTTGAAGTCTCAATTTTAGGGGATCTTGGGAGGATGACCTTCCTCTAGTGAAGTTATCATCAAATAATTATTTTCAATAGTTTAACCATATGGATGCTTCAGATGAAATTTATGGGAGGCCACAACTCTCCACATATAATATATATATATATATGATAATATTTAGTTAGGAATATTCTTTTACAAATATAACCAATATATTAATAATTGTCTTAGAAAATCTTTTAAGGTACTCTGATTTGGAATAATTCATTTTCTATCAATTGGAGTTGACACTTGAAATTCAAAATGGGTGATTAAAACTTGATTAAAATCTAAAAAATATAGGGTCACAACTGTTTTAGAATGAAGGTTAGGCTATCATTTAGATACATTGGGCCTTAAAAAACCATTGTGGAGTTGAGGATGTAACATATTATTACAACACTTCCATCGATATTCAGTTAAATGAAAAATATATGTCATGTTTCATAATTAATGAGGAATGCACCTAACCCCTAACATGTTTTTTGATTAAATGATTATATAAAATAATTTTGTGCCACATATTTGGAAAATTTTATTTTTATAATTGAATTATTTTATAATCTGTTACGATAAATGATGAATACTCTTGTATAAATCCTAACCCTAGTGGCCCATAGTCGGTGGTTACTTTATTACATTGAAACTAGTTACATGTCATTGTGTCCAAATGGAAATAATATTTTTGTAGTATTATTAAACTAAATACATATATTCTGACCACTTCACATTGGGAATAAAATATAAAACATAGTAAATGTAAATATTAAGCATCCGTAAACTCATTTTTTGATTTCGTCTCAATATCCTAAGGAAAGAAAATAAATGAAGGGGTTACCTAAAAAACTATGTATGTTTAATTTAAAATAGATGATATCATTTTAAAATAATATATAATCAATATTTAATGGAAAGTAACCAGAAAAATATTCCATTTAATCCAAAACAAAAGTATAAATAATAATATAAAAGAATGAATAATGATAAAAAACCACATAAATAATTAAATGAACTCAAAAAATTTATCCAGATATTATAGATATTAGAATTATCCTACGCAACTGAATAAATTATTTCATAAATATGGATATAATAATGTTGTATATCTTAAAAATATCATTGAGGGATCATTCCAATACATCATAATCAAATTATCAAGTACACATGCCAAGATATCTCATATAAATAGGTAAGAAGTCAACCAAATTCCCAAAGTAGTTTGTTTGATGAGACCTATAGATATATGGATTAGATATATATAATTATAACATTCCCATAACATAATATTTACAATGAATGAAGAATACTAATAAAAATTATACTTAATATACAAGCCTTAATAATAAAAGTTTTAGGCAAAGTATGAACTATTTCAAAAATGTTTATACTCACCCAATCAAACACCATGGTAATGTAAGAACAGGTGCACGGACTAACATTATCTTTATTTCATTGCAATTTTCCACAAATTAATCAATCAAATTAACCTAGGATCCTTTTTTAGAAAACTTGGTATGTGGATTATAAATCATTGACAAAAGTTCCAAAAAGCATCTATGAATTTTGGCTAATCTAAGAAATCCATTAATCTCAATCACTATGGTTGGTCTAGGACAACATTAAATAGCCTCAGTCTTTGATGGATCCATCGATATACCCTTTTTTGAGATAATTTGTCAAAAAATATATCCTTTTGAAATAAAAAAATCAATCTTTATAATTTGTTTTCATATATATTGTTTTTTCTTTAGGGTCTTTCATACAAATCTAATGTGATCTTCATTCCCTTCCTTGATCACTAAATATATAAGAATATAATATATAATTAATTCCTCGAACTGGTCATGGTAATATATAAAGACTATATTTATTAAATCCATGAATATATTAAAGTATTTAGTAATACCACATGGAATCTCTATATATTCACAGTGTCCATACCTTTTACGGAATGTTTTTTTGGGGTATAACTTCTTTCTTGACCATTAGTTGATGATATTTAGAACAAATTTTAATCTAGGAATAGTATTTAAATCTATGTAGTTGATCAAAACAGTAATCAATACATGGTATATGATACTTTAAATTTATTTTTATATTGTTCAGATCTTGATAATCAATAGAAAACTACATCAATCCATCTAACTTTTTATGAAAATAATCGGTGCACCATATGGTCACACACATAGAGAAATGAATCACTTTTCAATATTGTCCTATAGTGTCATCTTTAATTCTGTCAACTTAATTGGTCCCATTAAATAGAGAGTATTTCAAATAGTTTTAACACTAGATAAGATTTTTATAATGAACTCAACTTCTTGATTGGGTGGAGGACTAAGAATCTCTTTTAGAAAGGCATTGATAAAGTCTATTTGAATAATAATATCATCAATTTTTAGTTCCTACTAAACCACATGAGATAACCACACCTTTTAAATATGTATAAAGACCCATAATATGGATATAATTTCTCTTGGAAGATCATATTTATCATCATGCTAGTAGATGATCATAATTTGGTTAGAATATATAATGTGTCATTCCTTCATTGTAAATTGATGAGTAATTCACATTGGGAAATACCATAAATAATTAAGGCATAATAAAATTTATCTACATTGAAACTATAAGATTTCCAAGAAGAAAATTAACACAATATTTAATAAAAGAAGAATCATAAACATGAAATGTGATCATCATACCATTTGGGTTTTCACTACTAATTCGACATCTAATTTTTTGTGTATAATATTGATACCTATAAAAAATTATAGAGATATAAAATAGTTGGAAAATCTAGAATCAAATTTGAAATTAAAAATTCTAGAGTGGATAGAAAGTGTGCCTTTCAAAACATCATTTTATTACCCCTCATCATAAAGAGTGATCACATGAGATTTCCAATTGCCACTTGATTTAAGAGGTTACCAGCAACGATCATCATCAATAACATTAATATTTGAGAACATGAGAGAAAATTTTAAAAAACCATCAATTTTAAGATAATGATGTTTGGGTTGTTGATTATCTGATGATTTATCTTTATACATTTCACCAGTTGTCTTCATACTATCACTATGACATTTACACACTCTTTGACCATCCTTTATACACTTAAAACCATTACTAGTACTCTTATGAATATTTATTATGTTTTTCCATCCACACATCACACATGAAGTAAATATCATCTTTTTTTCTCCAGGGTTTTTATAGTTTCTTATAAATTTTATCTTTTTTTTTTCTGATCAAATCCACGATATTTTTGGGTATCAAAAATCTCTATTTATACCTTGATAGCATATCGAATGATTTATTAATAACTAATGAACTTCCTTGAGGATAACTCCCTTCAAATGATTTGTTTTAATCCACAAAATGGGTCATAAACCTTATATTAATATTCGATGATGATACAATAAGTGTATCATTCATGTCTTTTAAAATATGAATCATTAGTACAAAAATTCACATCATTCTTACACATCATCTCAAGGAATTCCCTCTCTATTTTCATACAATGAATACAAGGAAAGTATTATTTAAATGAAAACTATTAGTCTTATCCTAATCCATGGAGTCAATTTCTTCCTATTTCCCTGTATTCTCGATAATATTCATCCATTGATTAATTTTACCTTCCAAATGATTGAAAAACAATGATATTTTTTCATGCTTCAAACACTAGAAAAGAAACTTTTGGTGGTATTGATCCATTTTTCAAGAAATATTAGATCAATAGTACCACTAAATGAAGGTGAAAGTTTCCTAATAAATGACTCAATAGAGTGTTTCCTCCTTTAATAATTTGGGTTTTATGCATGATTCATATCTTGATTATTTTGTGTGATCATAATAATGAGATTTTTCATTCCATATCCCATAATGCGTGGCTTCTCATGAGAAATATCATTTAATTTTTTATCATATATAACATTAACATATTACCTTTGGGACCTATCCATTGTAATAATCAAAAAATCATAGTGTAAGAAATAATAACTATTGTGGGGAACCACATGATCATGAAAATTATGTTATTATGTTTGTAAATAAAAGACCCTTCATTTCAATAATTGATACATTAGGATTAACATTGGTCATTGATGGTGATTATTTAAATCATGCACGATTGATCGGGAATATTTTATCAATTTTAAAAACATTTCCTAATGGAGTGTCAATCCAGGTGTGTAGCATGGATTGTTATTGTGATCTATGTGATAATTGAGTCAAATCACAATGTTCTGTTTTTAGAGTTACTAAGCCTAGGTACAACTATTTCAGATCCATATCTACTTGTATTTATAGAAAGGGATGTAATTTATTAGAAACTACATACTATGTCCTTCACTAAAATTATTGGAATTTTCTTAGACATTGATTTATCTCTAGTGTTCTCTCAAAATTTATATCATCATTGTTTACAAATGTTAACATTACTTGTCATCTGATACTAACTATTGTTGAAAATACATATCATACATTGATATTACATCTTAATACCTGAATATTCATTACATTTTACAAAAAATATGAGGGCCATAAAATAATAGTGTCTTCGAAAACATGGATACGTAAAAAAAAAGATGAAAATATAACTAAATCAACTCTAAATTCATTCATCATAACTATCACACTTCATAGAAAAATATTACATAATATATCTCTTCATAACATGGGGAAATGAAACATAATAAAGGGTGTTCTAAAATGATCATTAAGGGTAAAAAAGAGAGATATCAAGGATTACATAGTCATATCATGAGAGTAAGTGTATCATAGAATTAATTCGACATTTCAAAAACTTATTCTTTATAAAATGATCTCAATCATGAGTCAGAGAATAAATCATGGTATTTATGAAGATATAAATCAAAATTAAATCAAATAAGTTGATCCATTATAACATATCCTTAGAATAATACATACATATCTATCATACCCATGGGAATATAAAATATTACGTCAACATAACCCACAATGACATTCCAAACATGTTATTATTGGGATAAATCCATGTGTATCTACTTTTGGGTTTGAATAAACTATTGTGTACCCTCTTTTTGGATAGGTATAACCTCCCATGTAAACTCATTTCCCCTTGGGATAAACTCTTATGCAGTCTTTGATCCCATAGAACATTAATGGGAACCCAATTCATTAGAGGAGAATGTAATTTTTGTCCCACCAATTACGTAATCAAAATTATACATATGTTATATATAAGATAAAAAACTTTCATTATAGAATAATCTATAGAAATAAAATTCAATTTATAAACATTTATTTATTTTATAACCTCTTGAAGTGAAATGATTTTCATAATAACAACCCATAGAAAGGAAACACAGTTCGTAAACATATAATCACAAAAATCATAAACCATATAAAGAAGGAATATGTTTGATATAATAGGATTATATCCATAATAAAATTTCAAAATCACTCATGGTTATTGTTTTTTATGAATTTAATTCCAAAAAAATATCATTAAATTATTATTGAAAAATATATCCTTTCCACCTTGAAATCACCTAATTAAAAAATAAAAAATTACCAAATAATAAATAATTTTTTTCCATTGAAAGTATCCTTGAATAATTGTATAAGAAGCATTAAACCATTGATCATTAATGATGATAATAATATCTATTTATTTTATAAATGATAAAAAGAAGATTCCATTTACAATTTCAGACAAAAATTTGAAAAGTCCCTATTAATAATTTTAATCCAAATTCTCATTAAAACATTTTGTAAAATGTAAAATAATGGTTAAAATGTATCTAATCAACAATTATATATTATTTAAAACTATATTTAATATATTTTTACAAAACATACACATTGAAAACTATTATTTTATGTCTAAGAGAGAAATAAATTCAATTTTTATTAAAAACAATTGGTACCTTTATTCCTTAAAGTGATAAAAATGAAATCCCAACAATTATTCTTCATATAAAAATAGATGAGATTAATAGTCATGATGTTTCTTTAAAGGTTGATCATAATATTTCATCATTAGTATCATAATCCTAAAAACCTTGATAAACAATGAGATTATTAAAAAACATTACTACTTTTGTATCATTTGATTCAAAATCCACATGAATGAAATAAACTTTTATGTATATGTTTATTCCATAACATTCATGAGAATAATCATAAAATAAATTCACAGGAAGAATATAATTTTAAGGCCTCAACCCTAGTATCATAGAGTAAGTGATTTCATTATTAAATATGTTCTAGATACAAGGAATAAAATCATGAAGGATTGAATAGTTTAGTAGTCTTAGAAAACAAGATACGTATAAGAATCTCATATTAAAATTTAAAATATTAGAATGTTTTTTTTGTGAACACAGTTATTCCCTTTATAATATCCCTATATAATAATAATGTTACCCTTGTTGTTATCCTAGGAAAAGGATACAAGATATTGCGATGAACACTAATTACATGTAAGGGTATACATACAATGGAAGCTATCATAAATAATTATAAAATAACCAATACAGACAAGTAAAAAATGATACACATTCCATTAAATCAGTAACATGGATATAAATTATTTGGCAGTAAGAAATAATGAATAGTTAGTTCCATATAATTAATCACATGAGTTTGAAACTTATACTTCGATATTCAATAAAATTGATTAATCAAACAAAAATATATAACAAATATAAAAATGAAGGATTGAAATTTTTTGGACATCATAAGAATATCATCAAGTAATTTTTAAATGGAATATTAATTTAAGGGGTAAGCCCTCAAGAAAAACCCAAGCTAGTTTGACTCATGAGACATACAAATGCATTGATCTGATATAATTGACCTCTCTAGTAACTTATTATGTCCAATTCGTTCCTTATATGAAATAAAAGACACATAATCAATATAAAATTTCATATTGAAAAACAATTATAGTAAATGAAATTAATTTTTATAATCAACAAACATAATCATTAACCATCCAGGGTAATATGGTAAATGGTATCAAAATAATAAATAGATAATTAAACTTATTTTAATCCACCTTGATAGATAAAAAGGATAGTATCCATACAACATATCCCCATTAAAACTGATTACAATCCATCCCGATAAATAATATGGATGGTTTCATGACAACATATACCCAGTGGTGCAGGAGTAAAAAAAGTGTAGTTGTCATTGAGGAATATATATAACATAAAAACAAAATTATTTTAATCATTTGAGGAAAATAACATTTTTAAATAAATAATAAATTTTAAAACACTAAAAAAATCCAGAATATTAGGAAAAACATTTAATTAAAAAATTTCATTATAATAGTTTAATTGAATCATCAAAACTATGATGGAGTGTAATTCTATACATTTGTATAAGTTAAAAAAAATTCTTTTCACGTTATTGTAAATGGTTAAAAATTACATCATTCAGAAAATGATAAGATGATTCTATTCAAACCATTTTGTTACAAGTCAACATGGGTAAAATTTTATTTAATAACCATTTTTATAATTTTAATTTTTTTTGAAAACATGTTTAGAAAAACTTGATATAGAAGAAAAATTATTATTCGCCCTAGAGTTAATTGATGTCATCTCTTCTCGAAAATATTCTCACACTCATTTATAGAACAATAAATATGAAAATGGTAATATTATTTGAAAATATCAATAATAAATATAGGGGAATAAAAATGGTTGTTTTTAAGATAGAAATATCAAAAAATTACACTATGCGGGGTTTAAACATAAATAATACCAAATAATGATGAAGTTTTTAAATAAACTCTTACCACATTTTTAACTCTTGAATTGTTATCCCTATGAAATAAATAATGTCAACTGAAAATTTTAAATTCCATAAAGATAAATAAATTAATTGTAATGGCCCGGACCTCTCCGGTCCATTCCTTTGTGAAAATGTGATGTTAGAGGTGTTCGGGAAGGTTAAGGTGGCTTGGGGTGCATTTGGGTGGACTTTTAAAGACAGCTAAATGGTAATAGATTTCACACGGTTGGCAAACAGATTGCCTAAACTGTGCGGACAAACCGGGCAAGGATGGTCTTGGAGGCAGTGGCTAACGCACGGTTAGCACACGATTTGTCTAACCGTGCGGACTAACCGTGCAAGGAGTGTTTGAAGAGGTAGAAGATAGCTCATGGTTAGTGCAAGATTTGGTAAACTATACAGACTAACCATGCGAGCACTTAATGTTAGATCCTAAAATTGTAGATCTAACTCGTTTTGCCTTTAATCACCTCGTTTAATCCCCTAAGCGGACTTAAATTGGGATTACTCACCCTTGAAGGTTATAAAACCTCTCCCATGCAATTTGGAGGTGACCTGGAGGCTTCTATTCGTGAGTCGAACCTAGTTTCTAGAGGAATGTGATCCTTTTTGTTCGGTTTCATTGATCTACCTATATCTACTCCTCCTCTTCTCTCATGATCTTAGATCTACACCTGTAATGGGTAGATCTAAGCATATGGATGTCAAAAATGATGAGCTTTGGTCTTGGTTGTGTAAGGAGAGGAGACCTAAGGAGGATTTGTGGAGAATTGAACCGGTTCCTTGGGTGTCCATCGACCGTTGTGGTTTTCCTCGAAAACCATTGAGGTAGGGGATTCGTGGCTTCTATATTTTTTTTTTCAATCGTAGAGTTAGAATGATTTAGCTCTTTGGATCACAATAGAATTGACCTAATTAAATCGTTAAACCAGATTAAAATAATTTTTTTGATCGCATATTGTTTCTTTGTGTCATGATAATGGTTTGCCTCTTGATTTTCTAGATAGTGTGATATATATGCCTTGGTTGTTGTTGTGGTTCTTGTTCCCATTTTATGTTAATCAAATGGATGTTGATGTATGTGTTTAATTCAGTTGGTTGGTAAACTTGAAATCTATTGGTTCTTGTGTATGAAGGTCGGATGCCTTGTTAAAGGGCCAATAGCACAAATTGTTGTGATTTTTACTTTCCTACTGCTTCTATCATGATGTAATCCTAGATGGATGATGTGATATGTGGGGGCATGGACGCCTTATAGAAGTGGCATCAGATGATGCCTAGAGTGGCAAGATGCATTGGTTTATGCATGTGGGTGTCGGGGAGGACACTATGGATGACAGAATTGGATGGATGTGTTTGTTGGGTGCTTGTGGATTCTTTGGTTGTTTATCTGCTTTACTTTTCTCCACATTCAAGGCAGCTGGTCTTTCTTACCCTTCATCCGAAGGTGGCGAAGACATGTGAGGTATGCTAGGTGCATTCTGTGTTTAGCCTCTCAAGGGATAATGGGACTACACACTTACTATAGGCGGCAAAGACTAGGCGGGTAGCACATCTACTCACTGTGTTGAGCCCCCTTGTGTTTAGTAGCATAGATTCATCTTCTAGAATGCCTGGGAATATGGGAAAGTAATTATGTAATGAATTTTTTAATAAATGTTGTTAACCCATGGGGTTGGAGTTCGTTGAAACCTAATGACGAGGTTGTAACTTTTGAAAGTATAGTGGATTTTGGGTGTGATGATAATGAAGTTTAATGTGGAATTTTTCATGGTTAATAAATGTTGGAAGAATTAATTAATGTACAGTGGAACCGATAAAAAGGTAATTAAGTAACCTAATAAGGCTCTTTAAATGGTTGTGTTCTTATTCGATACCTAGTCTTAGAAGTGGAATCTCAGATTCCGAGAGACGTTAGTTGCAGTTGTGTCTAAGACTAGGTTATACCCATAGTGTGGTTGTGAGTTATGATATATTCTATACCTTTTGTGTTTCTATGCGCTACTCCACCCTGTCAGTAAGGGAAACTGGAACCTCGCGGATTCTGATCCCTGGGGGGTGTTTTCCCCAACATTCCGATGGGAGGGTGAATGGCTAACTACCCCCTTTGACCCCACTCTCTTCTCATGGTAGATACTAGTGGAATTAGGTACATCGGTTAGTTTTCCCCATATATGTGTGTAGAGGGATGTAATGGCTTGTGGTTATTCACACACATATATTCTGGATATATTATCCTATAGACTACTATGGGTGTAACATGTATAGGTTGTGAATGCTTGAGGATCCTTACACAATGTATGGGCTGTAATGGATTGAAGTATAATACTCGACGTATGATACATGTTTTGCGAGCTGTGGTGGCTCCCGGAAACTACCTGGTTACTTTTGGTTGTGAGGATGGTGTGGTGCTTAGCCCAGGTGTCTACAGGCATGCCTTTGTGGTGCACGTGGTGCAAATTGTGAAGCTTAGCCAAAGGGTATTTGGTCAAGCCTTTGGATAGAGATGCACAGGACGTATGTCATTGGGGAAAAGCAGCAAACCAGTGAGGAAGTAGTAACAGGGTACCATTGATATTCTTTTCTATATGATATATTTGTGTATTCATTACTTAGTGATAGTAGTCATGGTGAGGTTGGAAATATAGTATACCTATTTTGGTGTTGAGTTAGTTTCACTTGTTGTTCACTGTGCTTTAGCATGCTTTCTTTACCTTTGCACGAGAGGCTTCAGGGAGTATCTTACTGAGTATACTGTTATACTCAACCTACATATATATAAACTATTTTTCAGGCCACTTGGAGCTTGATGGACATCAAGCTAGTTACTACTAGCTTGTGGTTGGAGGAGTTGTTCGGGCTTGTGGTCGTTGTAATTTTACATTCTTTTGGGTACTTGCAGTTTTCCCTTTTAGTTGTAGTACTTTTTCATGACATTTCATATATTTACTTGAGTTTCTTTTATATTCTAGATCTAAGTTAGAGTTTGGTGGTGTCAATCTTATCTCTCTCTTCTGCATGTGTTCTCTTAGAGGGTAATGCCTCTCATTTGTGTGTTTATTATACCCACGGTGCTAGTCACCAACCCAGGGCCGACTGGAGGCGGGACTCGGGGGTCATTATCTCCCTTTTCACATTTATGACCTAGGAGGGGAACACATTGTGTAGAGGGGGTCATGACAGGGTGGTATCAAAGGGAGGTTGAGGGATAGAATGGAGTTTGGAATTAGGCACAGGTGAGGTTGCATGGGATGGTAGGGAAACAATGTCATTCATGTTTAGATAGTGAGGTAAACAATGGAGACCGGCTGAGACATAGGCGTTTAGGGCACCCTACGATCTGATGCATGGAACTTTATGTTTACAATGGATACTAAACATGGTGATACTAGTTCCGAGGTAGATACCTAGGAAAGGATCATGCGTCATTCTTCTTTGTGCCTATATTTGAATGGGTAGACCTTGGGATAGGTTAACCTAAAATTAATAAAAGAAAACAATTAATTAATTAATGTCGAGTCTTCCCTATTTCAGGTTTTGGAGCTCTAAGTGTTTTCTATTTTGAAGGTATGACTTTAGGTCGACGTCCTTGTCAGGCTCGTATAGAAGATTTACAGCAGGCTGTGCCAGAAGATTGCCACCGGGTAGAGGTTGATGACAACGACACTTGGAGGAAGACACTTCGGGAGTTTCAGCGCTAGATTCTGAAAAATTACGAGGGCTCCATTTCGGATACAGTCATGGAAGACTAGTTGGAGGAGGTCGAGATAGGATTCAGTTCAATCTATGCTTGGAAGGAGCATTGGGTGTCCTTAGCTGTGACAATGATGCGTGGAGTAGCAAGGCAGTGGGGGTTCTTGTTCCTAATGGATTGTGAGGATTCAGATATCCCATGGGAGGTGATCTGAGAAAAGTTCAGAGTCGAGTTCCTTTCCTCGACTGAAAAGGCGTCCAGTCGCCAAGATCTTCTTACCCTTCGATAGGGGAGCTCCAGTGTTTGGGAGTTTGGGATCCGTTTCAAGAACCTTTTACGATACGCTTCGGACCTATTACCAGATGAGGAGGCCAGAGCGAGGCATTTCGAGGAGGCTTTTCACCCAGAGATCCAGTGCCATGTCACCCCATTTATGCTGAAGACATATCTGGTGGTGCTGGTGTGGGTGGAGGTTGTCGAGAGGACTTTGGCCAGGACCAAATCCTCACAAGAGGGGAATCCGCATGATTCCTCACGAAGCAAGGCTATGGTTTGGGGTTCCTAGTTTTCAGGGCAGAAGAGTTTCCATTCAGCAGGGGGTAGGTCCCAGCCCTTCACATCTCGTTTCTCTGGAGGCAGCAACTCTCAAGCCTATGCAAAGGGATCATGCGCTTGTTTTTCTTGTGGTGGTCATGTTCATCAGTAGTGGGAGTGACCGAACTTTCAGAGCGGTCATCGTGCACTAGGCGCTACGCTCTAGGTTCCTCCTTTGAGAGAGTTCCAGTCGAGGTAGCAGCAGCCAGTTGCACCGGAATTACATCACCAGATGGGAGATAGGGTGGGTAGAGGACATCCACATGATGCTCCCTGTCCTGAGAGAGGAGAGTGCGACTATGGTGGTGGTCGTCATTAGGGTCAGAGAGGCTGTGGGGGAGGTCGTAGTCAGCTTCATGCTCTAGTGTTTCCAACACCGGATGAGCTAGATGTCATTAAAGGTACCATTTTCTTGTTTTCTACCTTGGTCTATGACTTTTTTGATTTAGGAGTGACCCACTCTTTCATATCATCTACCCATGTCCATGCTTTGGGACTTGAGGTAGAGAGGCATCCAGTGCCCTTGGCATTGATTACGCCAGTTGGAGGTCGAGCTGACATGTTTGAAGTATGTAGAGATTGTGAGTTAGTGTTGGGGCTACACCGCTCTTGGGGAGATTTCCTATGTTTGTGGATACAACCATATGATGTCATCCTCATCATGTATTGGTTGTATTCAGTACAGGCTATCATGGATTGCTTCCAGAAAAAGTTCGTCTTCTTTGGTGCGGATGGAGAGCCAGGGGTGTTTGTTGGTGAGTGAGATCCTCGGATGGGTCACATGGGTGTTCCATCTTTATCATCCATGGCGTCTGAGATGATGCTGAGTTCTTAAGAGGTTCAGCAGTTGGGGTTTCCTAGGGTCATAGAGGAGTACCCTGATGTCTCCCAAAAAGTGGTTGTAGAATTACCCCCTCGACGATTGATCAAATTCAGGATCAAGATACAGTCAGGAGTGTCTCATATCTCAATGTCTTTATATCGGATGGACCCTTCTGAGTTGCGAGAGCTGCGTATACAGCTTGATGGTATGTTTCAGTGCAGTTTTGTTCAGCCAAGTGTGTCACCATGGGGTGCACCAGTTTTGTTTGTGATAAAGGCCGACAGAATATTGCAGTTATGTGTCGATTATTGTCGCTTAAACAAAGTGAAAATAAATAATCGCAATCATTTTCCACGTATTGATTATTTATTCGATCAACTGAAGGGAATAATATTGTTCTCAATGATCGACTTGCGGTCAGGATATCATCAGATGCATTTGAAGGATGAGGATATCCCGAAAACTGCTTTCCATTGTCGCCATGGGCATTATGAGTTCATTGTAATGCCGTTTGGCGTGACGAATGCTACAGCTGTGTTCATGGGATTCATGAACGTTGTGTTCCGTGAGTTTCTGGACATGTTCTTGTTAGTTTTCACCAACGACATCCTTGTGTACTCCACATCTGAATAGGAGCATCCAGAGCATCTACGAGCCGTTTTGGGAGTTCTTCACCAACATCAGTTGTTCAGGAAGTTGTTGAAGTGTGAGTTTTGTCTCAAGAAGTCCGTTTCTTGAGAAATGTTGTGTCCCAATAGGGAGTAGCTGTGGATCCATCGATGATTCAAGTATTGGTGTCTTGAGAAGCTCCCAAGACAGTGTCAGAGGTGTGAAGTTTCCTTGGTCACGCAGGAAACTACAAGAGGATCGTAGAAAATTTCTCATGATTTGAAACTCCTTTGAAAGCTTTAACCAAGAAAGATCATACATTCATATAGACTGATCAATGTCAGGAAGCCTTCGATTATCTAAAGGAGAAGTTAGTAAGTTCTCACGTCCTTTGTCTTCCAACTGAAGGAGTTTAGTTTGATGTTTTCTGTGATGCTTCACATCTAGGGTTAGGCTGTGTTCTCATGCAGTAGAGGTCAGTTGTTTATTATGGGTCTCGGCAGTGGCGTCCCCATGAACGCAACTATGACACCCATGATCTTGAGTTAGTATCCATGGCGTTTTCTCTGATGTTTTGGAGACATTACCTCATTGGTGAGCGCTTCATGGTTTTCACCGATCATAATATTTTGAGGTATGTTTTCTCCCTGGATGACTTGAACTTCCGACATCGTTGATGGATGGAGTTCTTTCAGGAATAGGACTTCTAAATATCAAATTCACCTAGAAAATAGAATGTTGTAGCCGATGCGCTGAGCTGAAAGCCATGTAGTGATGCTGTGCGTGAATCTGGGGATTCCTAGAGAGTAAAGGAAGAGAAGTCAGCAATACATATTGATATGGGAGAAGTTCGGGGTAGAGGTTGCCTTTTTTCAGATGATGGTATAGTCATCCCTGATTCAAAAGGTGGAAGAGTCCCAGTTGGGAGATCTTGAGGTGGAGGGTTGGAGAGACCGAGTTGTTTGTGTTGAGGCCCCTGATGGTTGGACTAATGATGAACAATGTCGAGTGTTGTATCATAAAAGGCCTTTTTTCCCTTTTTTTATGCATGACATGGTTCATAGAGAGTTCCATAGTTCTCCCTTAGCAGTACATACTGACGTGATAAAGATGTACTGAGCCTTGAAGAGTCAGTTTTGGTGGTCTGGACAGAAGCGTGCGGTTTCAGAGTTTGTATCTTGTTGTTTAGTCTGCCAGAAGGTGAAGGCCGAACACCGTGTTCCTGGTTTCTTTCTCCAGCCATTAGAGATTCCTCATTGGAATTGGGAGGACATCTCAACAAACTTTGTTACTGGTCTACCTCGAGCTTAGGGAGGACATGATGTTATCTGGGTGGTAGTGGATTGTTTAACATAATCAGACAACTTCATAGTGATCAAGGAGTCAGCTCAGTGGATGTTTTGTCGAGGTAGTATCTGGAGGAAGTGGTAAGACTTCATAGAGTCCCTTAGATGATCATTTCTGATCGAGATCCTCGCTTTACCTCTAGGGTGCGGAGAGGTCTCCGACATGCTTCTGGTTCTCAGTGATGCCTTAACACTACTTTTCATCCTCAAATGGAAGGTCAGACAGAGTGAACCATCCAGTCTCTTGAAGACATGTTATGCTCTTGTGTTCTCGATTTTGGAGGCTCATGGATGAGGCACTTACCCTTGGTGGAGTTCACTTACAATAATAGTTTTCACTCCACCGTTGGTATGGTGCCCTTTGATACCTTGTATGGCTGGCCTTGCCATTCCCTGTTGTGTTGGACTGGGGTCGGAGAGTCAGCAATTCTCAGACCCGAACTAGTGAAGAATACAACAGTGATGGTTCAGGTGATTCATGAGAGGATTAAGGTAGCGCAAGATCGTCAGAAATCATATGCTGATCAAAGGAGGAGACCCTTGGAGTTTAATGTTGGGGATCATGTGTTTCTGAAGGAGACTCCCCATCATGGGCAGCGAAAGTTTGGTCATGGGAGTAGGATTTCTCCTCAGTTTGTTGGGACTTTCGAGGTGTTAGCTCGTGTTGGAGCTGTGGTGTATCGTGTAACACTTCCCCCACAGATGAGTCAGATACATGATGTTTTCCATGTATCGCAGCTCCGACATTATCTTCATGATGAATCTCACATCATTGATTGGGGAGAGATCGATGTTGATGATGATACAACCTTCGAGGAGTGACCTTTGGAGATCCAAGACCACAAGGAGAAGGTGTTGCGCTTGCATTCTATCCCATTAGTTCATGTCTTGTGGTGACACGGTGGCATGGAGGAGAGTACTTGGGAACGTGAGTCACAGATACGTGCTCAGTACCCAGTGTTGTTTGATGTTTAACTCTTTTCATGTAACAATGTTCCCTTTGTGGTTAGACCTTTCATGTTTTTGAGATGGCTCCCTTTGATGCTTTTGTGGATTTCTCCCTTTTGTTATGTATCTTGAGGGGTGGTTGTTCAAACCCTATTTATTTTTACTTTAGATGGATTTTGGATTCTCGAGGAAGAGAATGTTTTGAGACGTATCTGATGTAATGTTTTGGACCTCTTTGGTCCATTATTTTGTGAAAATGTGCTGTTAGAGGTGTTTTGGAAGGATAAGGTGGCTTGGGGTGCGTTTTGGTGGACTATTAAAGAAATAAAAAGGGTAATATCTTCTGCGCGGTTGGCACACGGTTTGCCTAAACCGTGTGTCCAAATCGTGTAAGGCTTGTCTTGGAGGTAGTGGCTAATGCACAGTTAGCGCATAGTTTGTCTAACTGTGCAGACTAACAATTTGAGGGGTGTTTTAAGAGGTAGAGGCTAGCGCACTGTTAGTGCACGGTTTGGTAAACCGTGCGAACTAACCGTGCGGCCACTTAAAGTTAGATCCTAAAATTGTGGATCTAACTCATTTTGCCTTTAATCACCTCGTTTAAGCACCTAAGTGGCCATAACTCGTGATTACTCTCCCTTGAAGGTTAGAAACCCTCTCCCAAGAGTTTTGTAGGCGATCCGGAGGCTTCTCCTTGCGAGTCGAAGCCCGTTTCTCGAGGTATGTGATCCTTTTTGTTTGGTTTCTTAGATCTACCTCAATCTACTCCTCCTCTTCTCTCGGGATCATAGATCTTCACCTGTTATGGGTAGATCTAAGTGTATGGATGTCAAAAATGATGATCTTTGGACTTGGTTGTGTAAGGAGAGGAGACCTAAGAATGATTCATTGAGAATCGACCTAGTTCCTTGGGCGCGCATCGACGGTTGTGATTTTCCATGGAAACCATTGATGTAGGGGATTCGTGTATTCTCTAATTGTTTATGTGCAATCATAGACTTATCATGATTTATCTCATTGAATCATAATGGAGATGACCTAATTATATACATAAACCAGATTAAAAGATTCGGTTTGATCGCATGTTGCTGCTTTGTGACGTGATAACGGTTCACCTCTTGATTTGCTAGATAGTGTGATATATATTCCTTGCTTGTTAGCATATTGCTCTTGATAAAATTGATAAAGAACTTAATGCCGGAATTAATTGATAAATAATTAGCTAAAGATAAAGAGTCATGTAAATGAATCCTGTTGTTTTTGTTGTGGTTGTTGTTCCCATTTGATGTTAATCAAATTGATGCCGATGTACGTGTTTAATTAAGATGGTTGGAAAACCTAAAATCTATTGGTGGTTGTGTATGAAGGTGGGACGCCTTGTTAAAGGGCCAAGTGCTCAAATTGTTTTGATGTTTACTTTCCTACTGCTTGTGCTATGATCTGATCCTAGATGGATGATGTGATATGTGGGGGCATGGAGGCCTTGTGGTAGTGGCAGCGAATGATGCCTAGCATGGCGAGATGCATCGGTTTATGCATGTGGGTGTCGGGGAGGACACCAGGGATGATAGAATGGGATGGATGTGGTTGTTGGATGCTTGTGGATTCTTTGGTTATTTATCTTCTTTAATTTTCCCCACTATTCAAGGAAGCTGGTCTTGCTTACCCTTCTTCTGAAGTAGGTGAAGACAAGCGGGGTATGCCACATTATTTCCGTGTTTAGCCTCTCAAGGGAGAATGGGTCTACGCTCTTACAATAGGTGGCAAAGACTCGTTGGGTATCAGATCTACTCATTGTGTTGAGCCCCCTTGTATTTAGTAGCATAGGTTGATTTTCTAGAATGCCTCTGAATATGGGAAAGAAATTCAGTTATGAATGCTTGAATAAATGTTGTTAACCCATGGGGTTTGAGTTCGTTGAAACTTAATGATGAGGTTTTAACATTTGAAGGTATAGTGGATTTTGGGTGTGATGCTAATAAAGTTTAATTTGAAATTGTTATTTGTTAATTATTGTTAGAAGAATTAATTAATGTACAGTGGAACCGATAAAAAGGGAATGAAGTAACCTAATAATTCTCTTCAAATGTTGGTGTTCTTATAGGATACCCAGTCTTAGAAGTGGAAGCCCGTAATTCGAGAGACTTTAGCGGCAGTTGTGTCTAAGACTAGGTTATGCCCATAGTGTCGTTGTGAGTTTTGATATATTCTGTACTTTTTGTGTTTCAATACGCTACTCCACCCTGTCAGTAAGGGAAACTGGAACCTTGAGGATTTTGAGTCCTGGGGGTTTTTTCCCCAACATTCCGATGGAAGGGTGAATGGCTGACAACCCCATTGACCCCGCTCTCTTCTATTGTTAGATACTACTGCCATTAGGCACAGCGGTTAGTTTTCACCACACATGTGTGTAGAGGGCTGTAATGGCTTGTGGTTATTCACACACATATATTCCATATATAGTATCCTATAGACTACTATAGGTGTAACGTGTTTAGGTTGTGATGGCTTGAGGATCCTTACTCGATGTATGGGCTGTAATGGCTTAAAGTATAATACCTGATGCATGATACACGTTATATGAGCTACGGTGGCTCCCAAAAACTACCTGGTTGCTTTTGGTTGTGAGGATGGTGTGGTGCTTAGCCCAGGTGTCTGCAGGCAATCCTTTGTGGTGCAAGTGGTGTAGATTATAGAGCATAGCCCAGGTGTATTCAAGAAAGTATTTGGAGAGAGATGCACAATACGTATGTCGTTGGGGAAAAGCGGAAAACCAGTGGGGAAGTAGTAGCGGGTACACTTGATATTCTTTACTATATGATATATTCGTGTATGTTTTACTTGGTGACAGTAGCCATGGTGAGGTTGGGAACTTAGTATACATGTTTAGGTGACGAGGTAGTTTCACTTGTTGTTAATGGTGCTTTATCATGCTTTCATTACCTTTACATGAGAGGCTTTAGGGAGGATCGTACTGAGTATGCTATGATACTCACCCTACGTATATATAAACTATTTATCAGGACACTTGGATATGGTTGGAGATCAATCTAGTTACTACTAGCTTGTGGTTGGAGGTGTTGTTCGGGCTTGTGGTCGTTGTCGTTTAACATTGTTTTGGGTACTTGTAGTTTTCCCATTCAGTTGTAGTACTTTTGCATGACATTTCATATATGTACTTGAGTTTATTTTATATTTTTGTTCTGAGTAGGAGTTGGTTGGTGTCTATCTTATCTCTCTCTTCTGCATGTGTTCTCCTAAAGGGTAATGCCTCCTATTTGTGTGTTTATTAAACCCTCGGTGCTAGTCTCCAACTCGGGGCCTACTGGGGGTTGGACTCGGGGGTCATTATCTCCCTTTTCACATTGCTGGCCTAAGAGGGGTACACTTTGTGGGGAGGGGGTCATTACATTCATGATATCACATCTTACAGGGGTAGATTTACACCAAATAATGGAAATAACAGGTGTATGTGGAATTTGTCTCAATGATGTAAAAATGGGAAGATAAACCCTTAGAAGGATCGTATAATCAGAGGGGCGATTAATCAATGAATTTATTATAATTGAAAATTGTATCTGAAGAAAAATATTATTAATAAAAAAATAATACAATAATAGGTCATATCACAAATTTTTATGGAATAGAATAGTCAATGAAGTTGAAATATTACCCAATGAAAGGGAATTGAGTTACGAAACCCCTTACCTCGTGTCTGATTTCCTTCATAACTTTTAAAAACATAGGTATAATAAATATAGACTCATTATACATTTATTATACAACCATATTCATATATATATATATATCTGTGTGTGTGGGTGTGTGTGTGATAAGATATATTATTTACATATGAACATTCATTACACATTTGTTAACAATTCTTTATTAAATCATGTTTTCGGTAATAACTTCTTCATATTCCATTTATGTTTTTGTAAGGTATTTAGATCCTTTACTATGATTATGGTTACATATGAATAAATATGTTAAATATGATATTAAAATTCTATATATTCATTATATATGTATTTAAATTAATCTATATTTTTTATAGATAGAAATTAGATTACATCATTCATGGATAAGATAGGTCGTACATCATTCATGAATGTTTATTGATAATACATCGTACACACGAGCACCATTATCATATTTCCAAAGAACATAAAGTAATAAGTAATATGTGATATTATAATTCAAGAAGTTAAATTTTTTATTAATATCATATATATACTATAAATCCAAAATTTTATCTTCTCATGTTAGGTGACGATGGAAAATGAATTACATCAGTTCACGATGTGGTAGTCCTCCATACACACGATTAAAATTTTCATGTACCATTTGATGGATATAACTTATATTCTCAACATAATAAATTCTTAGTATAATTCATATTATATTTTTGTATTTTTATTATAAGTAAATGAATTATGGTGTCAAGAGAAGAATTAAACAAAATAGTTTACGAAAGAAAATTATTTTCATTCAGAAAAAACTCATTTGGATCTCATACTATGTTTCTTTGGATTGGTATTTTGGAAATAATAGTAGATATGGAACATCACTAAGGATTCTAGGGAGACATATTATCCATGTTTTTCATGTAAAATATCTTAACAGGTGTGAGTATGTATGTGGAGGATGTTCAATTTTATAAATGAGGAGGCATGATGTTTTTTAAATACCCAAAATTTTTTTATATTGGGAAGTAAATATCCCCCCAAGTCCCTCAAAAATTGATGAATAAAAGAGTGGAGGGATTATATAGTCTATTTACACCTTAAAAAAATATATTTTTTAAACATTTTAATCCTTATCATTTTTGTTCACTATCTTTTACCATTTTATTTTTCACATCGGTATGTAGTTCTATTTATTTATTTACCTAGGTAATTTATCACATAAGAATAAAAATAAAACATTAATTTCTAGATAATATGAAGACATATATTATAAAAATGATTTTTAGTTTATCAAATAAATTTTTTTTGTCTAAGGTGTGTTAATTTTTACATTAGTGAATGTAACATCCCAAACCTCGGTATAACCTTAATCGAGATAATTATTTTTTATTGCATTTATACTTCCAAATGACTAAAAATTAAGATGAAATAATAATATAACTATTATTATTATTATTAAAAATATATAATTGATATTTCATAAATCTATTCTTATAAGTGGAATAAATATATTTAATAAAAAACTCGAAAATGCCAAGAAAAAATGGATTTCCAAACAAAAACATTCAAAAGAAAAAAAAATTCTTCAAATTCAACATGAACATGATTAAAATTAAAAAATATACTAATTATACTATATGTGAACTAATTTTACTTTAAAAACAAATCATAGGACACAAAATATGTAATTGATAAGGATATTTTAAAAAAATATCTATTTTTCGTTAATCATATAAAAATTAATCATTTTAAAAAAAAATTCATAATTCATATCTATGTTAATTTTGACACGATGAACTAAAAAATTATATTAATTTTTTTCAATAAAATCAATAAATTTTTAAAAAGTATTTTTAATATAAGTGCACAAAATGATAAAAAAATAACTTTCATAAAAATTACGTTTTTCATTAAAACATTTCATTTTCATTAAAATAGTTTTTTTTTTCATTTCTAATCAATTTAAAAGAAATGTATTTTTTTATAGATATTTAAACTATAAAATTATCATAATTTAGTTATTACAATTTTTACATTATTATTTAGTGGATCAGTTATAACAATATAAGATTCATTTAGACTCGGGATCATGTGTATCGCAAGCAATCGAAGATACTAAATGAAAATAAATATATTTTGTTGGCTTTTTAATATCTGTGTTCTATGTCACAAATTATATTAAAGTCAATGTAATTATTTAAAAAACATATATTGTTACATTCTACCCACCTTCAATAATTTTTATCCTTCCAATATGATCCGGTACTTAGAAATCAAGTGTTTTTCAATGAGAATAACATTATTGAAAACCCACATTGTAAAAGGATTAATTAAACATACACTTTAAAAAAGGGAAATCATATATGAAGTTCATATATAATAATAATAAAGGGTTCCATGTATAAAAAAATTTGTGTGACATCGATGTTAACAAAAAATAATAATGGATATTGATATAGACCATGGATCACAATAGAGTCAATAATCAAGATAAATTTAACAACGAAAAAGATAGAAATCTATGATGGATATGAAGGTAAAAGGATAAAAGTTTAATCTAGTGATACTTTTAATAGTATTTATGGACTCTTTTACTACTCTAGGTATTTATGTCTAGAAAATAAATAGGATATCTATTCATTAAATAAGAAAAATTTCATCTTTTAGGTGTGATCTGATAAATTTAAACATTATTTCCTACTCTAACAAATGAATATCTATGATGAGTTTTTTAAAATTGAGGCATGAAAATTAAGATTAAATATATCACTATATCCATATTAAATTACATCTCATTCTACTTGTCTTTAGATATATTTCCTAATCAAAATTATTACCAAATGTTTTCTTATAATACATTATTCTCTAAAATGTCAATAATAACCCCATATAATGTAAAGTGGCTCTTAATTCCCTATAGAAAATATTTAAATACCATGATCACCAAAACAGTAATGAAAATATTATTGATTCTAAAATTTATTTATCTTGTTATTAATAAAATACAATATCCGATTATTTAATATATTCAATAATTCCAAAAAATATAATACACTACATAAAAATAGTAACTAATATCATGGAAAAAATACAATCCATAAACAAATATTAAGATTTTTTATATCAATATTGATCACATATAATGGATTTTCTTCTCTCAATCATTTGTTTTCCCAGAAGGTCAACATTCCATTGAATCACTTTTCTTGGTTATCTGTACAATTTGACATATATTTTCAAATCCTTATAGAAAAAGTATTGTAGTAAAATATTCATACTTATCATGATTCATATAAAAATAATATAAATAATAATATAATTCAATAACATAATTATTGAATCAAAACACATAATCACCTTAACCAATCTCCTTGGACTATATTAACAATATAAGCTTGACCATGATCCCTAAACATATTGTGAGGTGTATTCCCTTAAAACATGGAGAATTCATTTGTGTAGTTCCCCATATTCTTAAATTTTAACCAATAAACATTATAGGTTAATTTATTATCTTTACATTCATGTGACTAATTTCTATTCCCTTAAAACATGAATAAAACTGTCATTCCCATTAAGAAAGTACTGAGTGTTTACCTCCAAAATAACCACATTTGGGGAAATCCTTCTTTCCCTTCTTCCCTTATCCATTTTTTCATAGACATCCTCTTATTCTACTAGTTACCTTCAAACCCATATAATATGGGTAATTATTTCAAGATATTTATTATACATGATACAATTTTCTTATATGATAAGAATGTTTAGGAGAATAGTACAATTTAATGGATTGTCTTAATCCCATAAAATATTCAACCAATATTTTTTATTTGTATTATATACATAATAAACAACATACCTATATAAAAATATAAATATATATTTCTTAGATATCAATATTTTCCTCTTCCTTTTGACTCACACTCAATAATTATCTCTCAAAATATACTCACTATTTATATGGATGATACTTTTCTAAGAATAGTACATTAAAATATTTCCACTCATTGTTGTAATTTCCTCTTTACTCCTAGTCTTTTAAACCAATTTATACCATTTATTTAAATCCCTCTATATATTATATAAATGCATGAAAACCCTCTCATTTTTATTACATCCCAATGTGACAAATGTATTATCTTGGAAATTTATACATTCAATCAGCAAAAAATGGATATATAGTCCCATTTAATAATAGAGGTTATTTATGGATAATGAAATCTACCATTTTTAAACTACAGTTTGGATCAATAGGCTACTTTATTCATGAAATTTAATGGGTCATAAAATGAATCGACTACACCAGTATAGTTATAATTTGTTTAGTTCTAGTTTTAGCTACAACTCTTGAATTATTATATATCCCAGTGGGGAAATCAAAACATGGATTATATGAAATTAAATGGATCCCATTAAATCAACTATTAACAATTTAAAAACAACTTAATTCACAATTTTAGATTATAAAATTATGAAACATAATGTATAATCCCAATAATAGTGAAACACTTTACGTAAATTGAAACATTTATTAATATCTAATCTCATAATCATAAACATTATATCCTTGGAAAATATTTCAAATAATATTTTCCAATACTTCATAATGGATTGTAATGAAAATGGTTTTTTAATAAGAATATCCCCTGGCAGTGTCAAACCAATTATGAAACCAGGCCCATTGTCATGCCCCAGATGATGATCAATTCATATAATAGTTCACCCTTTCAATAGTTCATAACCCTAGGTACAACTGTTCCAAATTTACATCCACATAATGTATAAAGACATGGATGTATTTCTAGGATATCCACCTAATATCTATCATAACAAAAAATTATGGTGTTATCAAATATATAGATTTGTTGTTAATGTAAATCATAGGGTTATGTTCTAGAATTTTTTTTTCCTAAATATATTTCCATAGGTTTCTACTAAATATCCTATATTCATGTGTGAATGGTTACTTTATTACATTATTGTTTAATATAAATAATCACATTACAAAAGACTAAATAGTTTAGATTTTTTGAAAAAATAAATACATACATTAATTTCATATTACAATTTAAAATAGAAAATAAAATGTTGAAATGTAATTGATACCACTATTATTCACATTAGAATATCCATATATATAAATCATAAAAAATATCAAGGCATTCTGGGGGATGGGAACATAATAATTGGGTGAGCACAAACCATCATTAAGAGTATGCGTAAAAGAGAATCTATCATTAATAAATAAGTAATAATCAATATATATGGTAAATAACTAAAACACATTCCATTTAATAAATAGAAAAAAACATGAATAATTATATGGAAGGAATAAATGATGACCAAATAATTACATATAAATAATTACATAAGTTTTATACATATCCATGGATATTAAAATTAATATAACAATCAAATGGACTTTAATAACTAATATCAGAATAAGGGTATTCATAATACTGGAGATTAAAATAGTACCATCAAAACCGTGTTCCAAAACATCTTACATAAATGGTTAAGGCCTCATCCAAAACTAGGATTAGTTTTTCTCATGAGACCTACCAATAGATTGAGGGGATATAAAGAGAATCCCTTATCACTTAATATGTAAAATTCATTCCTCATATAAAAGGGGGATAAACATAATCAATATAAAAAACAATATTAAAAAACTAACCTATGAAATGGTAATACTTTTCCAAATCCATAAACATATTTATAATCCATCTAATAGAATTATGAATAATTATATCAAAATAGTACATCCCTAGTCAAACTGGTAAAAACATATCCAAAGAAATAATAAGGATGACATCATTACAACATATCCATAGTCAAACTAATCATAAACCATTCATAAAAATTATAATCATGGTATTATTATAACATATCTCTACTAGGCCATATGTAACATAAGTTTTGTTGTCGTTCATGAAAATAAATACAAATAAATAATTAAATTTATTATACAGGAAAATATCATTTTCACATTGAATTTTTTTAAAACATAAAATTCTATATTATTTGAGAATAAAATTTCCCTAAAAAATAACTATGTAAAATTTTAATGTATGATTCAAAATATTGATGGAGTTAATTTTTTACATGTCATATAAGTTAAATAAAAATTATTTTCACACTTTAAAAAATATTAAAAATTATATCATAGGGAAAAACAAGAAGATTATATTCAATACATTTTATCAAAAAGTGTAATTTGGTAAAAATGTCATGAAAAACCATTTTAATTATTTTAAAAACATATAATAACATATTTTTTGAAAACATGATATTAGAATTAAATGGATTTTAAAATGAAGATATAAATACAGTCTTTTTTTATTGAAAATATTTTCAAAATAGTTTTGATTAACAATGTGAGGAATGTGGTAATATAGCGTGAATGAATCATTAGTAATCATATGAGATGAATATATATTCTTTTTATGAGAGAAATATCAAACAATTCCCCCAAGGGAGGCATAATCATAAATAATCCCGAATAATCATGAGATTGAGAAATAAACCCGTACCACTATGGTAGGTTTTAAATAGTAAACCCCATAAAAAAAATAAATTAAAATAAAACCTTTAAATACAATTATGATAAATGGATTTATGATATAACATATCAAAGGGGACGTATATACACCACAAAAATTAAATAAGTGGGGTATATGGAATATGTCTCACAAAAGTAAAATTGATATGAGAAACCCTTACAATGATCCTATAATCAAAGTGAGGATTAATCAATGAAGTGATTATGTGTGAAAATTTATATCCATAGAAAAAAGTGTGAATAAATCATTATATAATAATAGGATGTTACGCACATAATCGTGGCATAATGTAGTCAACAATGTAAATGTAAAACCAAATAAATGTAAATTGAGTTACAAACCCCATTTCCCCTGGCCTGATTTCCTTCACACACATTCGAACCACCTATGTAATAAATATTGACATATTATAAATAAATTAAAATACATAATATTATATATTTCATACCATATATTATTTATTTATGACATATTATTACAAATTTATCAACCATTCAAGATTAAAATAATGTTTCTAGTAATAGCTACTTTTTTCATATATGTCTAGGTTATGTATTTTTGATCCATTTTCATTGATCATGGATCAATAATCTCCAAAATATTAAACATGATATAAATATAATATATATTTACTATATATTTATTTATATTAATCCATAAATTTTATAGATAGAAATTGAATTACACTATTGTAGGAGAGGGTAGGTCGTACTTACACATGAACGATATTTCCCTTTTCTTAATAGATAGAATAAAATGTTGGTAAATAATAAATAAAATTTCTAGATTCATTATGATATTATATATATGACATATAATTACTAATTTTATCATTATTACCATACATGTAAATTATATTTAAAAAAAATCACATCGCTTCACATTGAGGTAGTCTGCCACAAACATGAGGGACATTATCTTATTCCCATATAAAGGAAAGTAAGAATGTATATGTGATATTTCAGTAATATAATTATATTTATGTTAATAATATCATATATATTATTTATATCCATAATTATATTATTTCATTTGAGGAAGTGATGGAAAAATAATGGCATCGGTTCACGAGAAGGTTGAACACCATACTCATGATTGATATTATCATTTCCCATTCGATGTAATATAAGATTTATAATGGTTATTAAATAATTATATATATAAATATATGTTATATTTTGTTGTTATTATTTCTTAATTTCTAGTACATGAATTATAGTGGTAAAATAATTCGTAAAGAAAAGAATGAACAAGGTAAATAAAATTACAATCACTTAGAAAAACCACCTTTGTATCTCTTATTAAGGAAAATATAACTGTTCTTTTGGGAATATCATCATATATATAAGGTTTACAAGGATGTTGGGGATATTTTTTTAATGTTTATTCAATCCAAATATATTAATATGTTTAAATAAGTGATGAGAGGATTTGGCCGTTGATAAATTTGGAGGACTAACATTTTGGTAAATACCTAAAACTATTCAATAATAGAAAGATACTCTCACCCCAGGTGCCTTAAAAAATTTATAAATAATACAGTGTTGGTAATATATTTTATATTTACACATACATGAAAAAAAATTTATTTTAAACATGTTATTCCTTATCCTTAAAGTTTACTTACTTTTACCATTTTAGTTATCACCATGGTACCTCGATTTTTTATTTATCTATTTGGATTATACCATATACCAAAAAAATTATTAATTTTTAGATAATATTGGAATAATGATTATAAGTATTTTTTTGAATATATTAAATAAAATCATATTTTTGAAGGACATTAATTTTAATGGATGTGCATGTATTGTGAAAAACACCATTTTATCAATAATCATGATAATTATTTTTATATTTTTATTACGCATTATGAATAAAAATTAACATTATATTATTATATAAAATTACATATTAATATTTTAATTTTGGAATCCAATTTTCAAAATTCAACATAAAAATGTGATAGAATTCAATTTAAAATTAACATACATATATAATGAAAAAACAGATTTAAAAAGAAAAAAACAATCAAAAGTATAAAATGTTTTCATTTAAAAATGAAACCTTTTAATTAATTAAAATGACATAATTTAGATTAATTAATATATAAATTTTCTAGTTTTAATATCAAATGTTTTTAATGAAAAATAGTACTTTAAAACGATTTAAATGAAAGGTCAATTTTCAATAAAATTCAAATTTTTCACTATTAATCAAAAAAATAATCCTTTCATAACATTTTCAAATAATCACTAAAAGATAATATTGAAATTGATAATTTAAAAATTAATTTAATTTATTCAAATAAATTTTATAGATTTTGTAGAAATTAATTTTCAATTATGAGTATAGAACGTGAGAAGAATACTTATTAGGGAAATAAATTTTTTCAAAAAATTTATTCTTTTTCATCAAATGAATTTTATTTTCATTTAAAATAAATTTTTATCTATTTAATATATTTTATATAAGTGTAAATTATATAATTTTCATAATTTATATATACCTATTCAAACCCTCCATATTAATGACTCAGTTATAGTTGTATCCAATTATTTTAGATTAGCAGTCATGTGTATTAAAACCTGTTGAAGAGATTAAATTTTATAATAATATTTATCTAGTAATACAATATTTGTTTTTCGTGGAATTTATAATATCAATTAATTTCCTAATTTTAAAATCTCAGGGTGTTACAAATACATGATGCAAAAGAAACAAGTGGGGAATATTTTATATGTGCTATTGAAATAAAAGTAATGCAGAAATATCATACCTCAAATATTGAATTTCTATGTATATGTAAAAACGTCATATAAAAGATATATAGTTTTATGATACAAGTATTTGATAACAATAATCACATTTAATATATCATATATTATTTACTTATGACATTTTATCACCTGTTTAGATGCAATTCTTTGTTAAAATCACTATTTTTGGTAATAACTCCTTTGTTTTTTCATGGGTATTTTGGTTTGGTAGTTATGAAACTTATACTTTTATTGTGGTTCCATAATATATAATATATTAATAATGAAATAAATATCATATATAATAATTATATACATGTTTGGTGTCATCCATAAAATGAGGAGATATGAAAATGAATTACACCATTTATGAAGACGGTATGTCCTACCTATATATGAAATTTGTTTCCATTTTATAGAAGTTAGGAGTGACATAAAGGTAAATATTATTTAAAATTTATATAATAATAATTATATATTATATATCATATATAATAATTAAATCTTTCTTTATTACCATCCATGTAAAAATACTACGAAAAAATATTCACATCACTTCATTGGGGAGGTAATCCACAAATATGCTTGTGCGTTGTTTTCATTTTTCAATGGATTGGAAGGTAAGAATGTAGATGTTTTTTTATAATTAGATAAGTTTAATTTTGAAATGATTTTTTTAATGTTATAATTATATACAGTATGAGATGTGTTGATGGAAAACAAACTACACATATTCTTAAGGTGGTAGCTTTTTGTTTAAATAATCGACAGTTTTACTTCCCATTTGATGGAAGTGGATATGGTTGTATGTTCAAAAATTAAAATAATCAAATATAATTATATTTTATATATTTATGTTAATAATTCATTATACTTGAAGAATATTTAATGGATGTGGAATAATAAATGAAACAAAAAAATCTTGTTTAAAAAAATACCTCTTCTTTGATATCCTTTTTAGGTTTGTACCAAAATATTTTATAAGAGGGGTTATTCCTAAAATTATATTCTATAGGATGTGGGTACGTATGTTTACATTGATTTTAGGTTGATATTCTCTGATACAAAATGATATGGAATTGTGACGAGGAGAGGGGAGGGGTTCAATTTTATAAATGAGGGAGAATACACACATTGAATATTAGAAAAGAAAAAGTCATATCATGTTTTACAGAAGAAAAGTTATCCAAAATGAATCATTAACAAAATTATATAATATAAGATCAATATATGTATATATATATATATGTGTGTGTGTGTGTGTATATTTGAAAATTTGATAATTTATATAGGACATTTTTAACCTTATAATTTTATTTTAACCCCTCGGTAAACTCGCTTTATTCATAACCACAATAATTAATTTTTAATGTTTTTGATATTCATAATAACAAAACATATATATTACTTTATAATATAATAATAATTATGATGAATTTAAATATATAATCCATTCCTAATATTTCAGTTCATAAAAGTGGTAGAATTTAATTTAATATTAAACCTTTAGACATGATGAAAAAAAAAGGATTTCAAAGGAAGAAGCTTCACAATGAATAAAAAGTTATTATATTGAAATTCAACATGAAATTGAATATAATGAAATAAATTTGTTTAATAATAATATAATGGAGCTAATTTTAATTTTATAACCTTTTAAAACTATATGTATTTTTGAAAATAATTTAAATAAAAAGGATCTTTTTAATAATATTTAGTATTTTCACTACTAATTCAAAAAAAATACACTTTTAAATAATTCTAAACAATTTTTCCTAAGATAAATTTGACAATGTGATAAAAAATATTAAGTTATTATTTTTACATTTTTAAAACTGATGAAATTAACTATATTATTTTTTTACAATAAAACAACGAAGAGAATTATTTATGAAGAAATATATTTTCAAAGTATATAAACATATTAGCAATAATTACCTACATATTTACCATTATATTTTATTTTTATTAAACAATTATAACTAATTTTAAAATTTTGGTTATTCTTTGTCATATCACCATGTTTAGTGGCTAGGTTATAATTATAATGTTTGAATAATAATAGTAAAATTTTATTTTGGTACATTAAAACAAGTTTTTGTGTGTATTAACAACAATCAAAGAAAATATGTATATTAGAAATAAAATATTTCAAAAAATATTTGTTGTTATATTATACCACAAAAAATATACATTAATCCATTTCTATTCCATAACTATGATATATATAGAATATGATACTTCGACTTCATCATATCCTCTGGATCCTATATAAATTCATCAAAATGGTGGTGTTTCAACATAACCTTGACCTGATGAGTGATATTTCTTCATTGGACATTCTGTCTACTATATAGATTCTCAAGTGATAACTCTACTTGAGAGATATATTGAACTAATTTTATAACCTATATGTTCATTATATGTGACAGATCATGTGTATACTTTTTCCAAAGATATACAGGGAACACATCGTGGGTTTGATAGAGGTTTGGTTGATGCACCATGCAATAAGATACCATCCATACTAAATAAAGAATATCTAATGGGAATTTTCAACAAGAGATATAATTTACATTATTAATGAATCTCATAACATTATTCCCTGTATAAATTAATATAAAAACATTTTCACAAACTTTAAATTTTAGGTCACATTAATAATTGTCAATATATTTTTTCTATTGACTCTAAGATGAATCGATGTGACATTGAATGGATTTTACTTTTCCTACCATTTATTTTGATATCCTAGTTCCAAATAGAATTATTCCTCCAAGTTCATCTCAACATGTCAGATTTCTAAATATATTTCCATAGAGGGATTCAAAGGGATCCATCTGAATGCTTATGTGAAATCTATTATTGGATAAAAACTTGACTAGGAGAAGATGTTGAGAAGAACTACATTTGAAATCTATAGAAAAATATTATAGAATATCATATATGGTTTAAATGGTTCTCTTAGGCCAACCATATTCATGGGGACAATACACAATATAAAATCATAAATTTATTTTCCTGTTGAATATATCACCAGCTCAACAAGGTAAATCTTAGTTCCTGATTAGATAAAATGGAATGTGATACTCCATGAATATTTTGGACATACTTAATGTATATTTTGGAAATATGGTAATGAAAGAAACATTATCTAATAAAAATTTAGTGTGGATAATTTGTAAGAATATCGATTATAACACATATAAAATTGTTCTGGTTAATTTTATTGATATCCTGATGAAAAAATCCTTGGTTATTTTTTAAAATTTCTATTCTGTTATGGGTTATGATTATAACATTACCTAATAATTTTATCTCTCATAATTAAACTTATCACACACCAATAAATAAGATACATTATATAAAATATATCCCATAATTATATCCTACTAAAAATACTCTTTCAAATATCTATCCACATTTGTTCAACATGGATGAATAGATAATGAAGAACAATGAGCCTTCTCCAATATCTCCTTCTTCAAATCTAGTATGTATAGAACACATACATGTTTTATGATCCTTATATATTAATCATAATGAAGGATAAACTCATAAAAATTTCCCACCTTCTTGTATATATCTATATCATCCTTATGATCCATAGGTATGTTAGACCCTTCAAGATTCATGACCATGTAAGGACAATATGTTGTTGTTTGAAAGTTCCACCGAACCACTCTTAAGTCTTTTATGTGTTCCATGTAACTCTCGTGAGGAAGTACAGAACTAATCCTTCACAATTTTTGAAATAAATTTCTATACATTGGATCATAATATTTCCTATTAATAACAACCATTGGATATTCTGGATTATAGAGAGAAAGTACTTTAAAATAAGATTAGTCAACAGATCAATGTTTTGTTGTGAAACCCCCACCATGAAGAAACTACATGGGAAAATAAGGATTTGATGAGGCATAATTATCCTAATTTGTTTGTATTAGTGTGATGACGTTTTTATGGTTAAATTCATTTTAAATGGGTCAGAATTAATCATTTTATGAAATATATTTTTATCAAAGAAACATATTTGATTTTATAGATTCCATCACACAAAACATTGAGTTTTATCAAACCTCAATATAAAAAAATAAAATTAATTTTACATTACTATTATTGCATTAATGTTAAAATTATTGGTATTAATAGTAATAACCAAATTTTTAAAATTAAGTATGAAGGAAAGTTACAATATATTGATAAATAAGAATGTAATTTTGGGTAATGAATTCACATGTCTTAGAAATAATTTTTATAAAAAAGGATATTTATTTTAAATTTTCTGAACAAATAACTTAATTAATTATTACAAATTTAATGAAATTTATTTGAAAAAATTAGCATCAATTTTCGAATGAACCTTTAAAAATATCATAGGGGAATATTTGTGTTTTTTCTAATTTTTTTTAATAATAGCTATAAAGACATGCTTTCATGCAAATTTATTTGCAGTTATTCAATAGTATAATTAGTTCAAATATTTTATTATTAATCCAACTTAGTTCAAAATAATCAATTTTGTTTTCAATTTTGTTTTAAATACTATATGATATAAAAACCATTATTATTCCACATTTGTAGGTTTAATTATAAATTAAATTATCAAAATATTTTGAATTAAATTTGTGTAAATAGATCCCATATTTTTAATAAATATAATTAAAATAATATAATATGGTAAACATAATTTTCCTTTATAATTAATAGTAAAATAGAAAAAAAACATAATTACCTCACTTTAGGATAAAACGGGTTTTCCATGTGTTAAATTAAAAATATAACGGTATAATTCACCTAAATAGTTGTATAATTCCTATTTTATGACCATATTTCTAATTTATCTCATCTATGTTTTTATAACGTTCCATTTTGGAGAATTTTTACTTGCTTAAAATGTGATTATTAATTTTTCATTTTAAAAATTCCAAATGTTTCTTCATCCCAAATTATAAAAGGGAACCCCTATCCTCTTCTCTATACACATAAAATATTTTTTTATCATATAGGACATGCAGAAAGGAATTAATTAATTTCCTTCCAATGACCTATTAGACTTTTTTTATTAGGAAACCCTTATAATATTGGATTTAGTGAAAAACTATTGAGGTTGTCTGAAGTAGGGTTATTGTTCTTAATCATGAATTATCATTTTATTTCATCTTCCACCTCCACAAAATAATTTACAAGTTTTATGAATGAAAAAATCTATTATATCCCATATAAGGAAATGTTTTTGTTTTAATTTCATAATATATATTTATCACCTCTTCCATAAAGTGGAAAATGAAACCGCCAATTATAAGTAGAGTGGGATATCGCCTCTCGAACCGATGTAATTAATTTTCCATCACTACCTCTCATGGATAGAGTATGATAACATAATGTTTTTGCATAATAAATTTATAAAATATTATACTCATGGAATTTGAATATAACATTTACCTTCATAACTTGAAATCTATTGAAAACCGATAAAGTCGCTTGTACCTACGTGTGGACTACCACCTACATGAAAACATGTGATTATTATTTTTTAATTTTAATTTTGACATGATTAGATATTAGGATAAATTTAAATAATCTATGTGAAATATGTAGAATTTTTTTTAAAGGTGATTTATTATTTACCAGTATTTTTTTAATATGCCCATGAATGAAAACAACATTCATGTGTACTTATGACCTACCGTCTTTATGAACGACGTATTTAAATTTCAATATCTAAATTTTATGGAATTTGATAAATACACATATAGTTAATATATAATATATTTATATCATGGTTAAAATTATATATTTGATTAATCCATGATTAATGTAAAAGGACATAAAATACAAAAAACAAAACATACAATATGAAAAAAAACAATTATTACCCAAAACATGATTTTATCAAAGTATTGTATATAAGTAGGTGATAAATAATTATAATTAAAAATATATTATGTGATACATATTATTAAAGTTATTTAAAACATGTATAATCATCATATTTTTATTATAATGGATTTTTGATCATGTACTATGAAATTATAAACATGTAGTAAGGGAATTATATTCTTACTTTTATTTCTGGGAGACATATTCCTTATTCATCACTCGTTTATTTTGTGTGTTATATATACTTAAACATTTAATTTTTATATATTTAATATCAATATATTATTAATATCAAATGTTTTATTTTATTTCATTCTTTAATGGGCCTTACGATAGAAATTTTTCTAAAGTGGTAACATATTTACATCTCACATTTATTTTTGTGGGACGCATAACATATTCTACACTAGTTTATTTTGTGTGGGATACCTACTTAAAATGAATTTAATTTTTGAGTATTCATATAAAAATATGATTATTTAAATATCAATATACGGTATATTTCATTCATGGGGCTTTTGATTCAAAAGATTCAAAAGTGGTAAATGTTTTATGTTACGGTATCATTATTTATTAAGATTACTTATGAATAAGTTTATAATGATGAAATATTATAATATATATCTCTATAAACTCAAGAATTTTATTATTCTTTTTTAGTTTTAAAATTTTCATATTTTGTAATTATTTTCCTATCATTATTCACTCAAAAGTTCAAAATAGTGGTTTAAGAAGAAGGATATTTATTTCTCTCTTTGGTTGGATATCATTTTTTTCTTCAATTTCCATGTTTTATTAAAAAAAATTAATAATTATTTGCAAATTATAAGATTATTATGTAATGAAATTTTTAACCATTTGTATTATTTTAAAAGTGGTTTAAATGTAATCTTATTTTCATTTTACTAACATGGATCATTTATCTTTTCACAAAAAATATTAAAGGAATCATCCTTTTTACATGTACAACATGAATTTTATTTCTCTCCATCATGAAAAATAATAGTCTTGAATCTTCCATTACAAGTCTCCGTGGTTATTTTCTATGAATTTTTTTTATAAATTTTTTTGAATTTTTTATATTAAAAAAATGTGATTTCAAGTGAGAATAAATATTTTCTTGACGAAATACTATAAGGATATTTGAAAATAACATTCTATCTATGATGAAATTTTGATGTTAATTATGATATACTGGGGATATAATATATTGATTCCATCCTTATTCTTTATCGGTACGATTTATATTTAGGATGATAAAATGTTTGGGAAGCCCCTTTATTTTATATGGCCTATGTTATGATAAAAAGATTATAAAATCCATTTATTTTCATGGGTTATGAATTGATGAATGTTTTATGATATTTTTTAATAACATTTATGATTTTAATTATGTGATGGGAATTACCTGTATCTATTTATAATTTATTGGGTAAAAATTAATTACCCTAGTTAAAGTTAAAAAGAATTTACCATGGGTTAAACTAAAAGAATGTGTGTTATAATGACCTGAATATTGTTTCTTATTTCCATTATATGGCCATATTTATAAATTTTATATAATATGGATTTATAATAAATTATTTTTTATCTTTTTTGGGTGTTTAAAATGTGGGAATATTATTTTCTTTTCAAAAATTCCATGTTTTTCCTCTCCCTCACTTATAAAAGGGAACTGCCACTCCTAATCACACTTCTGAATATTTTTTTGGGGAAAAACCACACCCAAACACATTACTTAATTACCAAATAATTTCTTATAGGAATTATTTTTTCTAAAAAACAATCCCATTATGTATTTATGTGCATTCCTATGGGGTTTTTTTTGAAGAAGTAGTATTTTTATTAACCCATGGTTTTTGTTTCAATTATTCATCTGTCACATTGAAACATTATTCAAATGTTATGATATAATAAAATTAATATCTATCATATAGCTATCTTTTTATTTTAATTTCAAAAACTACATTAATATCCTCTTCCATTAAATGGAAAACAGAAACATCAATCGTGTGTATGAAAGACCATCACCTCACGAATCGATGTAAATCGTTTTCCATCAATACCTCCCAATAAAAAAAATTATAGATTTAACAAAATAATATTATATTTATTAAATAATTATTATTTTTTAATTATGAAATAACATTTAACTTCTTACCATTCAATCTATTGGGAAATTATAACATCGCCCGTGCGTACGTGTGGGCTAATAGCTCCACTAAGCGATGTGATACATTTTACATTTATATTTACATGGATTGTAATAAACAAATATTTAATGAATATATATGATATATATGATATAAAATTGATTTTAGAATGGTAAAATAAAGCTTATCATTCTTCTTTCCTTTCGTTTTTCAAAATGTATGTGATTTTTATGGGTATGTCTATACTATCATCTCTAAGAAAGGTGAAGTTCATTTTCATGTCGCTATGTTCTATAGATCAAAATATTTTTTATACAATGATTAAAAATTATTTTTATATAATTAGTAAAATTATGGATATTATGGGACTAAGTTTAATGAAAAAGGATTGGAACTTCAAAACTAAAATCTAAATAAAAAACAAAGCAGTTATTACGTAAAAAATATTATCATAAAAAAATTATAAGTAATTTTTTATAAGTAGTTATAGATAAATAAAATATGGTATGATAAATATGATTTTGGTTCTTTAATATAGGTATAATAAACCTATATTAATTATATTTTATTTTTAAATGTGTACTAATAACTTCTAGACATGAAGTAGGGTATTTTCATCTCTCTTTTATTTCCATGGTACACATGCCATATTCACCACTTGGTATTTTTTTATGGCATATATACTAAAAATGAATTTATTTTATAATTATTCTCATTAAAATTATTGGATTTTCATATCATATATGGTTATTTCTTTCATCGGTCCTATTATTCATGCATTACCAAAGTGGGAAACGTTTTCTGTTATAATCTCATTATTTATCAGGTTTGATTATGATTATGTTTCCGATAATGAAATACATTAATCTAACTCTCAAGAATACTTTTTTATATTATTCTAATCATAATATTTATTTATAATTCATTCTTCCCTTAAATTTTTCTCTTTTTAAGGATTAATGTTACCAAAATAATACTTTTAAGAAAAATCAATGTTTTTCCTCTATTTGGTAAAAAATTAATTTTAATCTATTTCTAGGATCTATAAAATTGTTTTAAAGAATGTTATTACAATTTTAAGAAGATTAATATGTGGGAAATTATAATATTCTTTTTTGAAATTAATTTTTTTAAAATAATTGTTATTTAGGAAATTTTTAGATCTTAAATTTTTTCCTATGTAAAAATTCTATTTTTCCATATAAATATTTAATATGATGTTTTTAAATCATTTTACATGTAAGATGACATACATTGATGTTTCATAATATTTACTGAGGATGATATCCAATGGTACCATCCATATAACATTTATAGAAATATATTCTTATGATTAAAATGTGTTTATGAAACCCATTCCTCCTATGTGAGTTATTATATATTGAATTTATGAAATTTTTGTGAAACCCATTTCGTTTCAATTTAGTTTTTCATGATGAAATGATAATGATAAATTTTTATTTTGATCAAATATGAGATGATGAATTCATTTTGATATTATTTTAAAAATATGTATGATTTTCATTATGGGATGGGTGGTTCTAGAAATATATACCTATTTATAGAATTGGGTACACATTAAAAAACCATGAAATAAGTAGTTCTGCATTATGAAGTAAACATAGTTCAATAAAGGACTATGACCAATGTAATATTATTGGGGGTAAACCTTGACTACTATGATTATTGATGGAGTTAATTTATTATTCATGTCTTATAAATTACCATGGTTTATATCATGTCTCTAGAATATGATTGCTTATATGCAAGGTATGATTTTAAAATGTTAAGATCATGTTATCATACCATTGTTTCCATGATATTTATGTGTGATATTTGATATCTCATTTTTTTACCTTTACTGAGTGTCTGAGACCACCCGTTATTATGTTTCATTTCCCCATGCATTAATGAATGAAATTATGTTTTAATTGTAGAATAGTGGTTCTAGTAGTAAATAATTTAGTAGGAGAGGTTGTAGTTCACTTATGAAGTATTTATTTATGTATCCATGTTTTCAAATAAACTAAACCATTATAGTCCTTAGTAATGTTTTTTTTAAAATGAATTACATATTCATATATTAATATGTAATATATATATATATATATCAGAATATTGTTTGTTTCTATTTTTGGTATTAAAGGATAGGTTTCTTTATCCTTTGTAACTATGAGGAGAAGAATTTATTGATTATGATAGGGATAATTATTAAGACCATCCAATGTATTGGAAAATTATATGGAATTTTCATGAAGGATAGAGGGTGTGGTGCCTAAGAAAAAACTTCCATGTCTGAATATTGCATATTAATTTAGCCCTGGAACAGTTTTAACCTAGGGAAATAACTTTTAAAGGGTGAATTATTCTCTGACTCTATCATCTCTTTGTGCATGAAAATGGAACTTGATGGATACCTTGTTTGACACTCTTAGACAATATTCCTTGTAAATTATGAAACACTTCATGAAAAATAATGAAGGATTAGAAACCATGATGATCCTAAATTTCCTAGAAAAATACATAGGGTTCATACATTGAAAAGAATGAGTCTTGATTTAGACATCATTTGATTTATTTTTCATGATTCAACTCTTTCATTAATTATTTTTGATGGTCATGAATACAATCTAGTATTAGTAATGGATTAATGATAGAATAGTGATTTTGATATTGAAATAAAAATTCTCATGTATTGAAGTACCATATTCTAGATTAGTCATACGAACATTTTTATATCATAGAATGTCTCTTTGAATGATAATTCATAACCTCGATGATTATATATTTAATTAATAGTGAAACCCCCAAATGGAATTATAACAACATCATTAGTCTATAATCATTCTCTAATTGATGTTTGTGGGAATGTGATTCCTGATAATATTTTTGTCCCCCCTCTAGTTGAATATAATTTTATCACATGCATGGATTGAATCTCTCTACCTAAATCCGACATTAGTTATCAATGAATATATATGATGTTTTATTTTCCAAAAAAACTATGATGGTATATCATTGTGATGATATATAAGAAATTTTACTAGAAATAACAACCCATGTATAAGTTTTGATCTCTATTCAAAAGGGGTGTTTATCTTATATAGTTGGGTGGAAACTCAACATTGATTATATGCATTCTTGTTGTGAGTTTGTTGATTTATTTCCAAAATATTTTCATAAAATTCCACTGAATTGTGAAGTTGGGTTCTCAATAGATTTCATAAATGGTGAAATACCTATTTAAAAAATCCCTTATAGAATGACCAAGAGTGAGTTGAAATAACAAAATAAGAAACTCCAAAATAATATTTACAATGGATTTATTAGTCCATGTGTGTCACTGTGGGCCAGACATGTTCTTCTTTTTAAAACGAAACAAGTATAAATGTTACTCTGCATTAATTATATGGAACTGGAAAAGATCACCATGAAGAAAAAGTATCCCCTAACTTGTATTGATGACAATTTTTATCAATTTCAAAGAGCATAAAACTTTTCAAAGACTTATCTTCATTGTTTATAACATCAATTGAGGGTCAATAAGGTGGAAATACCAAAGAAAATATTCTAGATAAGGTATCAATACTATTAATTTATTTTGATTCCAATTGGTCTTACTAATTACAATACTCTCTTCATAGAGCTAAGGAATAGTGTCTTTAGATATTACCTTACAATTTTGTTGTAGTGTTTGTTGAAGATATTATTATTATTTTAAAGTTAATTTAAGAGTATAAAAATCACATGAGAAATGTATTAATGAACCTAATGAAGGAAAAAATAAGTAAAATTTGAAATTTTTTATGTTTTTCTATAAAGTAGTAATATTTTGTTTATATAAACTCAACATAGGGTATATTTATAGATCCATAAAGATCATGAGCTATGAAATATTATCCCAAAAAACCACTATGACTAAAATATAAATATTTGTCAGTTTAGATTGATATTATTGATGGTTTTGGAGAATTTATCATGACTCTGTAATCCACTCATCAAGTTAGCTCGATGGGGAACAAAATTACTCTAGATAGGTAAAGGTGAGGAAACATTCATGGAACTAATGAAAATATTATTAAAGGCACATATGCTTACATTAAACAATAGTAGAGAAGTGTTTTTACTCTATATTGATGCATAAAATAAGGGGAAGGGTGTATCCTCATAAAAATTCATATTGTGATAGCTTAGGTCGCACAAAAATTAATTATTCCTTAGAAACTTTTCCATAGATTTATTTGGAGTTATCTATGGTATTTTTTGAATTAAATAAATAAGTGTGTTATATATATGGTGAAATGTTCCATATTTATCTATATCATAAAATATTATAGTATATATTCACATATATGGATATAAATATATGTGATATTATATGGTAGGAACTAGTTGAATATTATCATTTCTTAATCCATTACCACCGTGGTAATGTGGACAAGGTGCCCAATGATTTGACTCAAAAGGATCATGTTTTCTTATAAATGATAATGATAAAAATTATCCAATAAATAAATATTTTGAAAACATGGATATTTTAATATTTAAGGAAGGGGAGAAATATTATCTTTCTAAAAGGGGTGTATAACCATACATGCATGTGAATATTAAAAAAGATAAGAAAGAAGATATAGATCAGAAGAAGAAGGTGAAAATGTACCTTATTTTAACCTTGACTATGATGGAATGATAATGTTATAAAAGGATTTATGTGTTCCATCCATAAAATATTTTATGAAGCAGTTGGTAGGGTAAACTCATAGTTCTTCATTATAAATTTATCCTGGAAGTAAAAAATTTGTATATATATTTAAAAGAGTATTTCTAGTGGGATTTGATGGAGAGATATTTTCTAGATATTTATCTCAAAGCTTGGTATCTAATAAAGTTAAGGTTGTGTGAAAAAACTAAAAGGTAATGTTGCAAATATGATCTATACGAGAATGTGAATGGGAAAAGATCACAATGGATTTTTTCATCATAATCCCTAAAATATATAAATGGAACAATTTGTTATGGGTTATAGTCAATCACCATATGATGTTATCACACTTCACAGCTATCAGAAAATATTTCTCTCCAGTCCATCTAGCATGTATATATATTAAATAAGTTTTATGATTTTCGGGAGTACCACATTATATTGATTTTTATTAGTTTAGGAGGTTTACCTCAATACTTAGGTGAAGTGTTCAATAGGTTATATATACATAGGGGAGATTCAAAATTTGAATTATCCTTGGGTAAATTATTGATGTAAGATGAAAATTCAAACCCAAGAGGGTATTATATATCTTATTTAATTTATTTGAATAGGGGTTTGGATTAACACCTTCATAAGGTTATGTATTCATACAACTATAGCTTACATTCAATCATTTAGATAGATTCCTATAAATCCCAACATGATAAGTAGTGTATAACTCCATCATGTTTGAATGAATATTGATAATAATGTAATTGGGAGTCATGATAGCTAAAGAAATGGTATGGAAGTTTAAATACATTCAGAAACACATAAGGACAGTAAAAATATGATGGAATGTTTATACTAACAATAATTTGTGTGATCTGTTTGTTGGAGTTCGTGAAAATGTTTTTGTATGAATTTATCCTTAGATGAAGGTTTTGAGATATTTTGAAAGGAATGATGATCTCATGCTATATTGTCCCTTTCGATATTATTTATCACATACGTACAATTTTATATCACTTTTCACTTCCACCAAACTTTTTTGAAGTCAGTTATGTTTTCATGTATCACCGTTGAGGATGTACAAACAAGATACTTCATATATTCTCAACTCAGAGTAAGTAATTATGGATTGTGGCCATTCCTATAATGAAAAAACTGAGCAGAATCAGGATCATAGATTGAAAGTTCTACATAACAATACCACACACATGGAAAATGTATTTTGGTGAAATGACAAACTTTAAGAAGAAATGTGGGTACTTTAAGATATAATTATGTAGACGTATCCCCATTTGTTTATATCAAAGTGATGGAATTTTGATTGTTAAATTCATTTTAATGGTTTTATAATGTGACAACCTAACAATTTACAAAATATAGATTATTCCCAATAAATTTAATTAATTTGATAGCATGTTCTACACGAAACACTGGGTTCTAACAAACCACAATATATTATTAATATTATTATTTAAATATGACCATTATAACCAAGTCGTTTAACATGATGTTATGATTCGAATATTTATTTTGAAATATATTTATAGTTATTTCAGAGAAGGAAAACATATTGGTAAACAAGTACATTATCTTTAGTAATGTCATTGTTCACTTTGAAGATGATTTTTTTCTAAAAAAGGGGATTTCACTGATTTTTGTGAAAAACATTATAAAATTAATTTTTTCCAAATTTTGATAATGTACATGAAAAAATAAACATGTGTTTAATCATCAATTCCAAAATATCTTAAAGTGATTTCCAAAAAAATTGAAAATATTTATTTTTCTATGAATCTGGAAAAATACTTATTTCTATTAGTAATATCATTTTCATAAAATGAATTTAAAAGTTACATTTTTGAGAAGGGTTTAATAAAAATAATAGTTCTAATAAATTATTATTAATCAAATTTAGGTGATTTTAATCAATATCATGTTGAATTTTGTTATAAAATATTTTATAATAATGAAATTGTTTTTTAGGAAATTGAATTTTCAACACTTTTATATATTAAATTTTAAATTAAATTCTTCCAATTATGTGAAAAAAATATGTGAAATTTATAGAATATTTTTAATAAAAATAAAAATTATATTATATAATAATTACAAGATAATTTTCGTTCATAATGAATATAAATAACAATGAAAATTAATTACCATGTTTAAGGATGCAATGATATTACTAGGTGATTACATTATAAAAGTGTAGGCTTAAAATAAATTAAAAAAATTCACCATTCCTATTAGATGAAAATATATATACCTTATATAATATAAGGTTTTATAATGATCCATTTTTAGCGTTGTGGTGTTTGTAAAGTGTGGGAATATCTTTTCATTTCCAAAAATTCCAATTGTGACATCTCTTCCACTCATAAAAGGGAATCCCCCCCTCTTATATTCACACATAATAATCCATCTGATTTAGGAAATAAAAAACAATATCAATTCCTTAAAATTCTCTCAATGTACTATAATAATTATATTGAGTATAAAACCCTCATAAAAATTCATTTGGTGCAACCATATGAAGGATGTCTAAAAAATAAGAATCGTTCTTAACTAAGAATTATTGTTAAATTTATTCTTCCACATCCTTAAAATATTATTAATCAATTATAAAAATATTAAATAATTATATCCAATATATATAGATTTTTCTATTTTAATTCAATAACCTACATCTATATTTTTTCCCATCAAATGAGAAATGACATATTTGATCGTGTGTTTGGCGGACTAGTACCTCACGAATCGATGTAATTCGTTTTCCATCACTGCATCTCATTGATATATATATAATGATGGTTTTAATATATATATATATATATATGATATTTATGACACAATTATACTTATATTATTTAAATATAATGTATAACTTTTTACCTTTCAATCCGTTGTAAAATGATAACATCACTCATGTGTATGTGTGGACTACAACTTCAACAAAGTGATGTGAAATGTTTGATAGTTAATTATTGACATTGATGGTAATACTAGTAATTTTAACTAACATTTATAATATTTATGATATAAAATTTATCTAGAAAGATTATTTTTTATTTATCTTTCTTTTTTTCCATTCGTTATGAAAATGGAAACAATGATCATGAGTAGGTATAAACTACCATATCTATAAAATGTGTAATTCACTTTCCAATATCTACATTTTAGGGATGAATTTAAATATTTATATAATGAGTATTTATTATATTAATATCATGATTAAATTTTTGTATATAATGTAACCATGATAAATATACATCGATCAAAACTACATAACCAAAACACTCATGAAAACAAAGTTGTAATTTCCCAAAATAGAAATTTTTCCAAAGAATTGTTATTAAACTGGTGATAAAATGTTATAAGTGTATAATATATGGTATTATAGATATTTTTATTATTAGTTAATACATTTAATGAACCCGAATATTTATTATACATGAATATTGAACATGTGTGTAGAAATTCAAGACATTAGGTAATCTATTTTTCTCTCACATTTATTTCCATGGGACACATGCCATATTATCAAATCATTTTTTGTGTGGTTTATATACTACCTAATAATTTCTTTTTTGATTATTTTCATTAATATCATGGGATACAAATATCTATATAAGATTCATTCTTTCAATTTTCTCATGATTCAAATGTTACCAAAGCGATAAAGGTTTTATGTTACAATCACATTGTTTATCAGTAATGAATATGGTTAAGTTTTTAGTGTTGGAATATTATGATATACCTCTAATGAAACCAAATGAATATTATTATCCTATGTTTATTACTATATAATACATGTTTTCTTTTCATTTTCCAATATTTTTTTAATAAATATATCAAAAGAATTTTTTTAAAAAAAATTGACTTCATTTCTCACATTGATAAAAAAATCCTTATTATTTTATGTCCACATTTCCTAAAAATTATTTAAATAATGTTTCTAAAATTATAAAACTATTTTTTAAATAAATATTTACCATTTTATAGGTTTTTAGAAAATTGTTTAAATGGATATCTCTTGTTGTATTTGGATTAATTCCCTTTCAAAACATTATTTTTTGTTTCATTAATTCTTTACCAAATTTGATAACATCTTTTTATGAAATTTAGAAACATTCATAGATAACTATTTTTCATTTATTAAATCATTATATAAAAATTATCTGTGTTTAAATTTTAGATATTTTTCTGAATAATAAATTTTTTTGATGAATAGAGAGGAATACAAATTTTTTATTTAATGATTCCAATTCATTTCAATTATCTAAAAAGCATAATTAAAATTTTTATTTGGTTTAAAGGAAAATTTATTCAATTATATTATATTTTATATAATTTATTTCATTAGGATCAATTTCATATTCTATTTAAATATAACAACTTTTAATACATATGAGTATTTTCTCTTTAGAAGCCAACTTTTTCATCACGTCAGTGGATATAATATTAAATTATATTTTGCCACTTATGTGAATTGAATTTGGAAAAAATAAACTACCTATTTGGAAACATAATAATATATATTATATAAAAATATAAACTTAATTTTTGTACTTTATGAACATTAAAAGGATTAATAATTAATTACTATTGTTAAGGTAAAAACTGATCTACCATGAGGTTGGAGTAGGAATATTATGGTTAAAATGACCTTCCAACTTATCCAATACAAATTGTATGGAAATATTACAACCTTATAACATTATATTGTAGATAATTTCCAATTTTGAGGCTTTTGGTACGATAAAAACTTCAGTGAAATTGTTTATTTTGAGAATTACATGTCTATCCACTCCCCCACATATAAAAGGCCTCCCAATCACCTCCCCACTTCACACTCGAAAATCATTTTGGATCACCCAAAACCTACAAAAATTAACTTCACTACATCCATATATTCATTATATAATCCTATTGTATATTTTAAATAAATACTAGGAAATATTTAGATATAAACCAATGGAGGTCATCTGAAGAAGTCGTAACATTCTTAAACGGGAAATTTAAATTTATCTATTCTTAAATCTTCTTAAAATATTAGTATATAATGGTATTATAATATCAATAGTATTTAATATATATTATTATGTTTTTATTATAATATAATGACCTATATCTATCTCCTTTTCCATAAAGTGGGAAAATAAACTATTGATCATTTATAAAACAGAATATAGCATCGCAAACAGATTTAATTCATTTTCCATCATCAAATGTAAAGGCAAGATATAATGATAGATTTAAAACATTTTTATTATATTTAAAATTTTATAATTATTATTTAAAAGTTTTATGACATATACCTCCTTAAATTTCATTCCATTTAAAATATACAAATGTCACTTGTGAGTGTAATGGACTACCACCTCGCGAAGTGATGTGATTCATTTTTGCACACACTCCTCACATTAAATGTAATTTTGAAACATTTATGAATATATGATATATAAATGAGATGAAATTGATTCTGGGAAAATTATATATCATCCAATTCTTTTACCTTTCACCCATTAAGGGAATGATATCGTCTTACATGCATATGTACGACCAACTATCTTCACAAAGCGATGAAATTAATGTTCCATCTCCAAAATTTATAAGTGGTTCAAAAATTTATATATATATTAAATATGAAATTTAAAAAATAAATATTATTGGAGATTTTATTTTTATATATCATATTCATAAGAAACTAAACATTTATAACCAAACACACATTAGAAAAAAAGCCAATTAACACCTGAAACATTGAAAATAATGATACATTATTAACAAAAGGGTGGTGAATATTAATAAGAGGAAAATATATTATATTATAATAATTAATAATGTTATTTTATAAATCAATGACATTATGAAATAAATTATAAATTCGGTTTTAAAAGTTATATCTAATAGAAAACATGGTATTAGGGACTTCATCTCATTTTCCCATCATTGAGGATTATTCTATTATTATTCACTTAATTTATTTTATATGGTGTTCATTATTCCCATTTTAATTATAATATAATATAAAATTAATACATAATGATTTTTCAATTCTAATTTGAATTATTTAATTTAATGGGATTAAAATGGAAAAATACCAATTGGAAAAAAATTATAACTCAATTTCATTCCATTGGGTTATATTACTTCTTAATTTTATTTAATATTATATGATTATACATATAATTACTTATGAATAACTTATAATGTATTTAAAATTGTCTTATGTGGATCTACATTTGATATTATTATTCAATTAATTTATTAATTCCCACATCAATATTTTGATCACTGAAGGGAATTTCATCTCAATTTCCTTTTCATTGACACATATTTCTAAATATGAACCTATTCCTTTTTATGTGGTATATATACTACCACACGGGTATAATAAACATGATTAAAAATTTATTCAATATTGTTTATATTTAAATGCACGTTTATTCATATTATTTTCATCAAAGATATGAATATTACTTAAACCATATATTATTATTATATATGAGGTATACATTGAAATTTAATTGATTAACTAGAGAATGATTGAAAAATAAATGGTTTTTACTCAATACAAACATTTTTTGATAAGGAATATTATTCATAAATTAAATCAATTATTCAATATGTGAAAGATAATTTAATAATTCAAGGATGGGTGGGTCCCAAGATTATATATCTACTCGACGGATCAACATGTCTCTTGAGACAAATTAGTTGGAAAAATTAAATAATGATCTACCTATAGTTGGAAACAATCTTGTAAATGGTCTATATGGTATAGTTATCATAATTAATATGATCAAGAGGCCTAATTATTAATAATTTACATCATTGATGGTTTTATATATTTCTATTATAGAATATATTTTTATTTCAACATTATCATTGGATGATTTCCACTCATAAATTATTGATTAAATTAAATGTGTATTTAATTATTTACCTTTCTATAATTATAATTTGATATCTAATTATGAAATAAATTTTATTTCTTAAATGTATTATGTATTCAATTGTTTACCTTATAATATTTCTTATTTATTATTGATACATACTAGATTTTATTTATGTATCACTTACTAGTAATTTGAACACACCCTTATATTTTTCCTTTTCCCTAGGAAGTTTGAATTAAATAGTTGAAATAAATTCAAGAATTCAATATGATTTATTTTGTTCTACATTATGTCTTTTTTATTCCAAATGTAAACTGGGTACCATATGTGTATATCAATCTCTAAAATTGATAAACGGATCGGTCCTTTGTTATTTTACTCCATATATCAGTGCCAATGTAATACAATAAGGCCCTAATTTTGGTTACCTGATTTGGGGTTCTTATATTCGGTATTATAGTGAGTTTAGTGGAAACCTTCAGAAATATATTATGGAAATCATAAGTTTGTGAACATAACTCAATAATGGGATTTAAGTATAAGTATAGAAAAAAATCATAATTTATTGGTAAGGGATATATTATGTGGTTTTTCTTAGAAATAAATACTTGTCTGGATGCTACAAGTGTCTATGCTTTGTGAACAGATGTACATAGGGGCAATGACATAGAAAATGGAACATTGGGATTGACCTGATCATCACCTGGTTCACAAAAACAAACCTTACTATGAACCATATTGGATACTCCTAGGGGATATGAATAGGATAATAAAAATTTTATTTAAAAACAATTATGAAGGATTTGAAAATAAATATATCCCTAAAAACTATATTTATGATTCTGAGATTCAAAATGCACAAAATTTAAATTTATGATAACTTTGGCACCATATTTTGATATATAAATTATTATTTAAAATTCTAAATTTAATGAGATAATCCATTATATGTCATTTTTTAGAACTTATGAATGGATTGAAGAAGGGTATATATACTCATGGATAGTATATATATTTTCCTAACGGGTAAGCCAATTCAAATGCAATTAGAATACGGAAAATCATGGCTATATTAGTGAAGCTTAATCATGTTATGACAAATATCCATTACTGAATAGTTAAACCCTTTACATAGTATTATTATCCTATGTTAGATCACTTAATGAAATAGAATACAGCATAATTTGGTTGTACTAATAATCCAATGAAAATTGAGGAATTGATTAAATATCTTGATAAGTTATTTATTTCCATTGGATGTGATGAAATGGAAGACATTACACTTTTTTACTATTCTTGAAAAGGAGTTTCTAATCAATACATGTCATTGATCCAGAATAATAGGTAAGAATAAGAGATAAAACTCATGGAATCAAAATATGTAAAAGATACATTCATTGATAAATACTTCTTTCATGGGAAACAAATAGAAATGAATAGATAGTTACTCAGCTTAAATTAAAAGGGGGAAGAAAGTGGTACTGATTATGCAATTAAAATTAAAATGTTATCTATTTATGATTTAGATTTAAAACTCATCATAGGGCATAATATTGAACATATACTTGAAGGGGATAATTAATTTATATGAAGGTTGCTGATATCTCAAAATATTTCATCATATGAAGAAAATGTTTTAAATTTCATAAAAATTGATATGGTATTATCCAAATATTATATAGTGACACAAGATTTTCCTACATACATATTCAGTATTTTTAAATGAAAATTTATTACATTAAAAAAATATTCCTGAGGATCGTAAAGGTATAATTCCTTTAGAAACATAGAAATATATAAATATAGTTCATATGTGAACTACATGATCTCCAACTATGTTCTTTGTAACTAGAACCATTCTTAGACATATCATATATAATCAATTTCTTTATAAGCATGAGAAAGGAAACATAATAAGAGGTTATCTCAAAATATTTGTAAGAATAAACAAAGACAGATAAACAATAATAACATGAGCATAAGTTGATGAGAATATGAGTATAACATATGAAAACTATACTGTGCATATCCATGGTCAAAATGTTGATTCACGTCATAATGATTAAAAATTCATATTACAAGAATCATGAAGAAATAAAATAACATGGCCCATGAGAGAATATCCTTATAATTATACATATAATTATGAAAAATAGATAAGAAAAGAAGGTCAATTACATATTAGCCAAGGCTTACATCTAAGGCTATCATATTGGAATGGGTTAACACCCTAAACCATCGTTGTAGTCATGTTTTACTCCCAAAACCTTAAAAATAGAAAAATTCCATTATAGAATAGAGTTCACCTCCTATTTTAGTTATTTTTGTCTAATGTGATATAAAAATATAACCAATTTTAGGGATATACATGATCCACCAATCAGATAATCCAATTCATTCATATATATTCCACATGATAATATAACATTCATTATTTCAAACATGTGAAATAAAATGGGTTTCATAACCATTTCCTCATATCATAACCAATGGAAAATTGACTGTTTTCATAATAATTTCATCTATTCATCATAGTATGACATTTGAAAAGAAGCAGGTTTCATAATCATTTCACAGTGGTGTAACCCATGGAATGAAATCAGTCTCATAAACATCATGCCATTATAGAAAAATACATTGATAGAAATAATAAGAATTTTATCCTGTTATGATATATCAATTAAGTCCTAAGTAACATCAATTTATGTAATCTTATATAGAAAATGATTTTGAATGATAATATAAAACATCTCATTAGAACAATATCATTTCCACTATAAAAACTTTTAATAACATAAAACATTTTCAAAAACAGTTTCTTTAAAAATAAACTTGTATGATTATAAGGTAATATTCAAATAAATTAGTTTTCATAATGGTAAAAAAATTTCTCATTCTCCACACATTAAAAAAAAAGTTTACATTCACATTTTTAGTAAAATCTATATGGGAATTGTTTAAAAAAAGATGGTTCCATTCAATTTTTTCTATAAAAGGTAGTTAATGGTTATAAAAGACTCAATAAATTATATGTATATATTTCAGAAATTTTTTTAAAACACTTTATAAAAACATGTTTTTGGAAGAATAATGATTTTTTATTCTAATAAACAAATAAAGACAATTTTCCTAAAAAATTTAACAAACTTTTAGTATATAAAGATAATATAATGAAATTAAAACATTATTTATGTAACACCCCAAGCTTCTACTGTACATTTCTTTTTGAATAATGCAATAGTGTGTGTTGTACGCAACATCAAGTTCCAACACACACCACAACCGATCAAACTAGCCGTTATGAATAGTAATACCTACTTTTTGAAAGTTTATATCCCAAAATGGAATTCATTTTTGGATTCTGAGTATTGAATTTAGACGAATGTGAAATTTTGGTACTTTTTGGATAACTTTAATATGTTGATGAATAGTGAAAATTACTAAATTTTAATTAAAAACAACTTTTTTAATCAAAATAATTAATAGTGGTAAATTATGAAATTGAGTGATTTTAAAGTATATTTAGAATATATTTTTACCATTTAATACAATGTTGGTCATTGGACATAATTTTACAATTAAACCGAACAGAAACAAGTATCAATCTGTTGATAGGTATTATATCTTAAAAACACGCTTTTTGTTTTTACAGTGGGAATTAATTTTAAATTAATTTCTGCCACTTCCATGTTTTAAATTTGGAAAAATGGATTACATATTTGGAATCAGGATGTTCAAATTGTGTAAAAAGGAAACTTTTATTTTTAGACATTTTGAAAAAATACTTCGGTAAATATTTTATTTACCATGGTTAAAGGGTAAATCCGGTAAATAATGGTTAAAAATAATATTATAATAATAAAAAATTACCGTAAAATGTGTCCTAACCTTAGTGGTTGATACATGTTCGACCACGGTCATATTTGGGTCGATTTTGGGACCCCATGGTGCCACTAGTAAGTGATAGGGACACTTTATTTCAATTAAGTTAAAATGAATACAAAAAGGACGCAAGCATATATCTTTTAGAAAATTAATTTTTACATAGGGGTACATATGTTGGCTTTTAGACAATAAGTATTAATTAGAAATCTAAAACGATTTCCTAAACAATGGTATTTTATTTATAATTTTTAGACATTAAATAACTTAATTTATATATGACACAATGGTGGTGCAGTAATTACCATAATAGTGAAAAATTAAAATGATTGATATTGTAGAAACCCAAATAAATAAAATTTTAGAATTTTTATGAATTAAACTAATTTACTAGGTTAATATGACATGTTAGTAATGATTTAGTTGACTTTTTTCGATGTAATAATTCAGTTATGATTTTTGCAAATATCAATTATTGAATAGTGTCAAAATTGACATAAAAGAGTTTTAAAAACAAATATTATGTTATTAATTAATATTAAATTTTTAAAAATATATGGGTAGTCTAGGAAACTTATATCATGATAGTTTTAGCATTAATGGACAACTTTGGGGTCTCTTGGATGTATATAGTAAGTTTATTAACCATATAATATAAAAATACAAAGAGACATTGTAAAAGTGAAACTAATTAACTAAGAGTTAATACTTAAAGATACGGTTAGTATAATGACCCAAACATGTCTAAATTATATTGGTTGAGTGGTTTTCGACCTATCCCCACCTTAACATTTAAATAATCAACTTTCGAGCCATTATAAACCTAATATGAATTTATTATAAAATAGTATTTCTAGCTTTTCCAAAGGTTCCCCTCACCCCTCTTATAAAAGGGCACTCTCCCTTCTCATTAACTCACACCTTCATAGCCTTTTTTTTCTTCCAACCACTTCCCAAATACTCTCTCTACTTCCCTAACTTCATCCTAGAGGCCTTCCTTTAGTCAGAAAGCCAACTTATGGAGCCCTTTTTATCAAATCAAAAGGAAGAACCCAAAGAAGAGGTAATGATTTCCCCACCCTTTTTCTTGTTCCTTTCTTCCTCCACTTATTCATTATTTGTTATTACCATTCTAAAATAATAACTCCAGTATCTTATATATAATGTGATGTTATTATAAATATGCTACAATCATATTCATTATTCTATCCATCCTTTGAAAAGCATGTAACCATACATGCGTACGTACGGCTTACCGTCTCCACGTCATGGTGTAATTGTTATTCATTAAATTATTATTTGGATGGGTATAATAATAATGTGTAATTCATGTAAATAATAAAGGTAACATGATAATGATTCTGTATATATGATACACCATCCAATTATAAATTATTTTAATATCAAAAGAATGATATTGTCGCTCATGCATACGTACGGACTACCGTCTCCACGAACGCGATGAGATACATTCTCCATCGTATCCATTAAAGTCTAATTCTCATTTGATGATTAATAATACTATATAAGGACTTGATATAATTCTAGATATGATTAAGATACAACCTATCCATGAAAAACACGACTTACGTAACAAAACATATAAACGAAAATGAGTAAGTTAACACCCAAAACAACGATAATACTAAGATATTATTAAAAAATAAATGTTAAAAGATCAAATATGATATCATATTAATATATATGATTCTTGTATAATTTAATAACAATTATTTCACCATTATATAGGAGTTTAACCTACCCCCAAACAAGGAAAAGTACAAGGTAAGGGTTATTTCACAATCTCTTCATTATCCGAGATTGTTTATACGTAATAATCTACTAGGATCTCTTTATCATCCACATCCATGTTTCTTAAAAATGTATTTCAAAACATTTTTACTATTTAGAAGAATATGGGTTAAAGTAATTTATACCCTTGTTTGACTTTTTATAATAGTTTTATAAAATAATCTTTCCGTCGTTTTCCAAACAAGGTGCTTTTTAACCTTTTCAACAGAATTAAGGTAAGAATGTTTTTTAACTTATACGGCAGGTGCTGCTATTTTCCGCCGTTATAAAATCGTCGAAGCTTCCCTTACAAGCTTATAAGAATATTTTCAAACAAAATGTTTTATTTTATAAATATATGACTCTTAAATGATTTCAAAATAGAAAGAGATATTTCGCTAAAAATAGTTTTGATTTCATCTATGTCAACATCCTTTAATGGATTTTACGCTTATTTGAAGTTGATTTATTATGATAAAAAACGTCTATATTGTATTGAAGGTTTTGTGATATGTTTTACTGTGAATGTGCTATTTTTATACCAATCATGGTTTATGGAAAAAGTATTGACATATACTATGCAAGTTTTAATTAGAATGTTTATGTTATGTTTAAACCTTTTCATATGGGAATGCATTGGACTTAATATGTGAAAGGTGGAGCCCGCTATAGCTCCTCGATGCATCGGTAAGTCCCATGAGACAAACTAGTGTCTTGGAACAAGGCCTTGACAAAATCATATTTGTAGTCTTGGCACGAGGCCTTGGCTATGTGGTTATGATAGTCTGGCATTATGCATTTCATCATTATAAAAGTGGTTATTGATATTGCTTGTGATTATTCGATTAGAAGAATATCCATGTGAATAATTATATGTAATTATTTTATTTTATTTCCCCCATACTATGTTGAAGTTCAAGTTTAAAAGGATTTTGTTTTAGTTATACACTCCTTAAATGCTTATTCTTATTTATGAAAGTTTCCGCTATATTGTTATCCTTACTGGGCATTTGAGCTCACCCCTTTTCTATGTTTTATTTTTCCCTGGATGTGAATAAGTAAATTATGAATAACCTGCAGGGATATAATGAGGAGATAATAGTGTGGAATATGGAGACAATATGTAGTTATAGTAGTTTTTCACTTTATGATGTAATGTAAAACTTTATTAATATATCTAGTGTTTCCAAGGCTACTAAACCAATTGGTCATTCGAGATTTGATCTTTCTTGTGATCATGCCAATGTTATGTAATAATGCACCGACTGTAGGTAACTGGGGTCGGGGAGTTACAAATTATAAATTAATAACTTCAGAAAAATAAAATTAAAGAGTTTCTTATAATATATATATAACAATATTTTATCATTGGAATCATAATAATGAGAAATCACAGTTAATGATGAGATAGTAAAATAAAAATCATACCACATTGATAATATTGAATCATAATCCATAAGAAAGAATAAAGTAAAATGAAATTTATAATATCATGGGAATAAATATATTCATTATATTACATAAAAATGGGTCTTTATATACACCTCATAAAATTATATAGAGGCTTAACATAACATATGTCACAATGAAAAAAAGTTGTCACAAATATTCCTTCAATGCTTTGTTAATTATTGAATCATATACACCATGAAATAGAGATCCTAAGATTTATATGAAATAAAAACGCATTTTATAAACAACATAGATACTGAAATTCGTGTCTAGTATATATATCATATAAATTAAACACACAGTGAATATGACATGTGTCTCAAAAAAATAAAACTGAGACAGAAATCCCCAACCTTTAGTCTTGAATTCAATTTGGACACCTGTAAACCACCTTTATAATAAATATAAGTTTTTTATGTATATATTATTGAACCATATGTATAGATATCAAACTATATATTATATTCTAATTACCATTTACTTCCTTTTTATTAATAATTCCTTGTTAAAATAACATTTTAAGAAATAACTGATTTTTTTTTCATGAAATGTTTGGTTTGTAACTTTTTCCCTCATTATTTTATGATAGTTACATAATATTGAAAATATTAAACATGATATAAATATCATATATATTTGGTATGTAAGTTTTAATAACAATCCATAATATTTAGATATAGAAAATGAAATACACTATTTTTGGAGACTATAGGTTGTCTGTATGAATGGAATGTGTTTCCATTATCATGAATGATTGATAGAAATAAATATAAATAATTTATTACAATAAAAAATCATCATTTTTTAATATATATATATATATATTAAATATTTTTGTTAAACCCTTCATAATTTCCTTCCATGTAATGCTGTATCGAATAACATAGCTTTGTGAGATAGTAGTTTTCTGTATACACGAGAGATGTTATCTTATTCCCATAGAATGAAAAGTATGAAGGTATATGTGATATATTTGTTATAATAGAATAATAATATAATATTTATAATACATAAACATTTAATCTATCACTATATTCATCCATTAGAAGTGGTGATGGGAAACAAATAACATCAATTCATGAGGCGGTAGTCCTACGTACATACGAATGATGATTTCATATCCCGTTTGATAGAGGATGTTATATTTTTAAGTTATTACCAAAAAATAAAAGAAACTATATATATTTATGATATTATTTTTATTATATCTATATGGTTTAATAAAAATTTAAATATGTGGAAGAAGAAATAAAATAAAATTCTTAGTTAAGGGTGTTACCGATTCTTCAGACATATTCGTTTGGTTTGAACAAAAACGCATCATAGGATTGATATTTGAAAAAACTAAGCCTTATATTATGGGTGGACAGAATTAAGGAATCTATTTGGGAAGGTATTGGTTGAATCAATATTTTTAGGAAGTGTGTAGATGGGAGGAGAAGGAGTGCCCTTTTATAAGTCGGTAGAGTGTCACAGTTATAAAATTTTGAAAATATATAGTTTTACGAACATTTTTATAAAAAAAAGAAAAAAAACGGGAAAGTATAAATATTAGAATAAATAAGTTTTAAATAGGATAAAAAATAGGTTTTGAACTAGATTTTGGTTTTATTACCATAATATTTTTAGTGTATCCCTTTGGTAAAGACATTTCTACCTTAACAGTAATAAATAATTTTTACTTTTTTTATAGTTAATTATTGTAAACAATTATGTGGACCTTATTAGATAATATAAATTATGTTTTTCTAAATATGGAATTTGTTATTAAAAATTACATTCAAAGAAAAATAATGTATTAATTTTAAATGTATCTTACAAATGGGATGAGAAAACGGTTTTCCAAAGAGAAAGTGTTCATATATATAAAACGTTTTTATAATAAAATTCATTATAAAAATGAATGCAATGAAAAAAATAAAATAAATTCATTTATAATTTATCCCATTTATTTTTTAAAACTTTTTCAAAAATAATTAAATATTATAAATTCTATAAAAGAAAGGTAATGTTTAAATAAACACCAGTACTTTTCTATATTAACAAAAAAAATTATTCTTTTTAGAAAATGACAAAAAAAATCACCCAAAGATAATTTTAACAAGATTATTTCAAAGATTATGTTTATTTTATCATATTATTTTTATAATAGTGTGAATATTTAACTTTACTATTATTCACAAAAAATATAAAAACACATTTTTTTGATTAAATATTATTTCAAAACATATAATGACTTTTAAAAAAAGTAGATATTTTTTCAATATCTTTTTTTTATAAAATAGTATTATAATTTATATTTGAAAATGAAATGTTACTATTCATATTTCTAATTTTAATGGATATTTTATAACTTCATGTTAAAATAATAATAATAATAATAATATATCATGGTTTTTCAAAACTCTATGGTGTGTGTAACACACATTATCATGGAAATTTAATTTATTCAAAATAAAAAATAATTTACAAAAAAAATATGGTTTTTATATTCTACTCCGCTAAATATTAATATCTCATTTATTATACATCACATTTATAAAAATAAATGAGGACACTTTTGCTTCATTATTTCAATAGGTTCCCTTGTAACTTCATAAAAATGGTGGATTTGCCACAAAACATTGACCATGTGAGTGGTATTTCTTCATAAATATTTCAGTATATGATCCATAATTCCCATTATATATCCCATATAAGAAGTATCATTCTCCAAAAGTAAACCATATGAGTTATTACATGTAAAGTATTAGGTATATACTTCCTTTTGAGATATACATGGAACACATGATGAACATGAGATAGTAATGATGGAAGCACCAACATACAGGCTACCATCATGATATAATCAGTAATTTCAAAGGGATGGATATACATAGGTTTCAGTTCCCATTTCATCCAAAGTCTCATAACATTCAGGCATTGATAAATTCATATAAACACCTTGTCACAAAAATTGAATTCTATATAACATCTGTGATTTTCAACATTAATTTTTTGCAGACTCTGATCTGCCTTCATGTGTTACCGAATAGATCTAACACTCTTTATCATTTATTTAGATATCATAAGTCTCAGTATCTTTCTTTCTATAACTTATTTCTAGTATGTTATATCTCAACAACTCTTTCTATAGAGGGATTTATAATGATCTATTTGAATTCTAGAGTGAAATATATTGTTGTATGAATACTCAACTAAGGGAATCTATTGATCCCAAAAACCTTTGAAATAGTCAAAACATAAGATCAACATATCCTATATGGATTGAGTTGTTCTCCCAAATTGAATATCTATTGGAGGATGATATGAAAATCTGAAATATAACTCCACATCCAGAGCCTGTTGATGACTTTAATAGAACTCTCAGGTAAATCATGAATTATAATCAGACATAATGGAATGTGTTACTCCATGAATCCTTACCAATTATTTAATATATATTCTGGAAATTTTATCAAGAGAGAATTATTCTCTGATATCCACGAAGTCTATAATATATGTTTGGTGATCAATAATAATCCATATAGAATTATTCATTTTAGGAATATTGGGATGTTTTATGAAAATATCCATGTTATTTTTTTCATTTCCATTCTTGTACTGGTGTAGGATGTAACATCCCCATCAAATTTTTTCACGTAGGTTTAATTGTTGATATACCAAGAATCAGGATAAAAACTCTTTGATATATCTCTTCATGTTTTCCCACCAAAAAATCATTCAAAACTCTATAGATATTAACACTTCAAGGTTGAATAGATAATGAATAGTTATAAGATTCCACTAATAACTCCTTTTTCAAATATGTAATGGATGGAACACATAAAAGGTTCCTAAACAAAATCATTCCATCATGATTAAGGCTAAACTCAAGAGTATTTCTAATATTATATGGTATCTCTAAACCTTCGTTCTATTCCCGTTTAAGCGTTACATGGATATATGGTTGAACATTCAATTGAGTAATATAATATTTTTCCACTTACGTATACATTTCCATATCCAAACATTACAAATATCGAAATATTGGATTTCTTGTGATGCTCACCATGGATAATCTAGCATGATCCTCTCAAATCAAGGAATCAACCACCGTGTTAGCTTTCCCAGGGTGGTAATGTGTTGAGATTTTGTAATCTCTAATCAACAATAACCATCATTTCTTGTTAAATTCAAATATTTCTTTGTGAATTTATACTTTTAACTTTTTTTAATGGTATATAAATCACAATTCTCACAATAGATTCAATTCTATATATCTTTATTTAAAAAAATATTATAGATAACATAGAATAATGAGTTGGGTATTATTTCTCATGAACCTTCATCCTTCATCAGTTATAAGCTGTAACCATTTAATTGTGTATAAGAAAACAACCTAATCTCATCTTTAGATGATCAATATAGATTAAAAACCCTTCTCCACTATAGGGTCATGTTAGAATCAGTGATATTTATAATATTCTCTCATGTTCATTGAAACTTTCCACACATTCATCAGTAAAGAGGAACTTGGATCCCTTCTGAGTTAACATTGTGAGTGTATTAGATGTTCATAAAAAATATCCTCAAACTATCAAAAATATATAGCTAAACTATGAAAACTATGGATCTCAATCACTGTAGTTTTTATGAACCAACAATCAATAAAATCTTCCTTTGATGGATATACTGATATACCGTCTCTTGAGAGTATATAACTAAATAATGAAACTTCTTCCAATCAAAATTCACAATATACTGATTTTTCAATTATTTTATCTTTCCTTATGATCTATAGTAAAAGTGAAAACTGATCTTTATGATCTTGCATACTCTCTAAATAGATATGAAAATAATCTATAATGACCACCAAAAATTGATCATGGTAATATCTAAATAATATATTCATTAAATCCATCAATATAGATAGATAATTAGAAAGATTTAATATAATCACTATATTCTCATAGTGTCTATACATTATAAGAAATGATTTCCTAGGTATATCTTCCAACATGACTCTCAATTGATGATATACAAAATGATGTTCAATATTGAAAATGTATTGATCTTTACAAAGTTGATCAAATAGGTCATCAATACAGGGTAGAGGATAGTCGTTCTCCATTTTGATATTGTTCAATTTATACTAATCATTGTAGAGTCACAATGATCAATCTTTATTTTTAATAAAAGGACAAGTTCACACCAAGGTGAAAACATTAGATGAATGAATACCTTTTCATTGTTCTCCAGGTGTTTCATTTTCAATTCCTACAACTCAATAGGGGCCATTCAATAGGGATAATTTGGTATTAATGTTGCATCAGGTATGTGTTATCTAGAGAAATCAACTATACATTTTAGTGCAAGGCTTGGAAACTCTTCTATAATGTAATAAATTAATCCCAAAAAATAGGCATTTCATCAATGTTGAGTTTCTCCTCAACCATATGAGATAAGTTCCCCTATTGAATTGGAATCATTACCCAAAAAATGGATGTGATTTCCATCAAATGATAATTTTTATTTTCACACTGATAGATGATAATAGGTTGGTTTAAAATATATAATCTGAATTCCATTATAAAAAAATTGATGTGGGATTTATGTCGACAAATCAAATAAATTCCCAACATAACATCAAATTCAACCAAAGGAAGAATGAAATGATTGTTAGGAATCATATTCTCATAAACATTGACCAGATAGAAATCATATATATGAGATACGATCATCCTATCATTAGGGGATTTCACTGATAATTTTACATCTAATAATCTTGTCACGACCCGTCCTTGGGGCCCGTGTCGTGACTACCCCCCAGCCCACCTTCCATAGGCCAGGGGCTGGCGACTATCACGAAAGGTGTAAATCCCGATAATTGGGAAGGCTTTGCCTTTATAAAAGTAACCAAAACACCACAGAGTACAACCGTAAGTAAAACAATATGTAAAAATGAAACAAGCTGTGCGGAAAGTAAAGGGGGCCATAAATACAAGCCCAACTGTAATGTACAAGGAAAAAGATAAAACAGCCGGAAGGTGACAAGAAGCTCCTAGATCGTCCACCAAGGTTCCTACCTGAAGGGTAGGTACAGATAGTGCAGCTCCTGGATCGTCCACCATGGATCTTACCTAAAGGGTAGGCACTGATAGCCTCAACAACGCTCTCGCCCGTCAACCTCCTCCAAGTGTCGCCTCATCGTGAAGTCCACCACCGGATACTGTCTCGTCGTGAGTTCCACCTCCGGGTACCGTCCAGTCCTCGAACACTCTGCCTCTGTCTGCGCTACCCGTTGTCTGCAACCAACCCAACGAGGTGCAGGCATAGCCCATGCAGGGGTGAGTATAACGATAATTAGTAGGGACCCCGAGACCCTCAAGGTCTCACTAAATCCAATAAAGATAACCACAAAGAATATCTCAACAGATAACCTCTACTTAGGTATATGCCCCTACATATACCTAAGTTATCAAGTGACCCATCTCGATCATGAGGAAACACAAAGACTATGAAATCAACAGATAACCACTACCCATGAATATGACCATACATATACCTAAGTTATCAGGTGACCCATCTCAATCATGAGGAAAAACAAAGATTATAGACTCAGTGCAAACCAGGATTTAATCATGAATTTGAAACCACGGCTGCTGGAGAACTCCTCCTCTATCGAGAACAGTGGGCCTCCCGCTATAATCAAGCGCTCCCCACTAACCTTGGACTACTATAATACTTCACATGTCGAGTATTGTGGGCCTGATTCTACAACCAAGCTCTTCCCACCATGGGTCTGTCGCTACAACCGAGATCTCCCCCTCATAGGCTCCAGAGGTACTCCTGTGGAGTACTGCGGGTCTGCCGCTACAACCAAACGCTCCTCCACCATGGGTCTTCCGCTACAACCAAGCGCTCCCCCTCATATCCTCCAGAGGAACTCCTTCTGTTGAGTACCACAGGTCTTCCAATACAACCTAGCGCTCCTCCGCCGTGGGTCTGCCACTACAACCAAGCGCTCCCCACTAGGCTATCCGAAACACACCGAGACGATAAATCAGCAGTCGTCAAGTCTTAGCCAGCTATTAGGGCACTGCACTCTGCCATCTCGTCACTGTGAGGGTACGCTCCATGAGCTTCTGGTTAATACTCCATGTATCACAAAGTCCCATGAAAAAGTATCTCAAAGATCTACCTCGTCGTAGGGGTCTCAACGCAATAGACGGCGCGTCAGTCGGACACTCGGTCTGTGAGTTACTAGCCTTTTCGTCCAAGGGGCCCGATTGGTTTCGTGTGCGAACCAACCCAGCCATATCTAGGCTGTACCCCGAACTCTCACAGTGTATGCTCATATGGACCCTTTCTCAACGTGATCATCAATGTCGCTGACGGTTCGTCAAACAGATGTCCGGTCTGAAAGTTATCTGCTTTTCCGTTCTAGGGGCCTGGTAGGATTTCGGGTACAATCCAACCTGGTCACTAACCAAATACATCCAAATCTCAGGAAATGTATGGCAAAAATTTTGTCTCATCAAGAGGAATCCAACAATGTCAACGACACGTCAATCGGACGTCCAGAGCTCAAGTTACAAGCGTTTCCGCTCCGAGGGCCCGTTTGGTTCCGTGTTCAAAATAACCTGGCCATACCCAAAGTTCTCTGAAACTTAGAGTGTAATATTCCAAAAAGACTGTCTCTATCCATGTATCGCTACGCAACTGACGGTGTGTCGATCGGAGGTCCGTAGCCCATGTTATGGGCAACAGACCGAAACAGTCCGAAAATGGGGGGTCTAGGCACGGTCCGACCCGGCCCCTCCCCCTTGGGTCGGCCCGAACCGGGTCGTCCCGACCAGGGTCCGGGTCCGACCTAGCTGGGCCCGACCCGGCCCGGGGCGGCGCGAAGCTGGCCGAGTGGGTCGGCTCAGCGATGCCCGAGCGACTGCGCAAAGGGGTGTCACCCCCTTGGATGAAACCGCTACCCCGTGTGGGGGCCGCCACTTGCCAACGAACGCGGCCTAGTGCCGTGTCCCCACCTCCTCAGTCCCGCGTAGTCACGGGACTAGCAGCCTGTCACCGCGGCTTCAGCCATGGCGGCCCTTCCCGGTGGTGCGCCTGCGAGGTTTTCCGCGGACCACCGGACGCGCTCTGGTGGTCCGTTTTGCCTGCGTCTTCACTAGTGGTCCTCCCAGGACCGACCCTTCACAGTGAAGATCTCAAAATGCCCTTGCGGCCTGTATCGTCGTCGCTCGCCAATCTGCACACCAAGAATGAAGAAACGGTGGGTTCGGAGTTGTTCTTTGGTCCTCACACATCGCGTTAGCTGTTTAAACGATTTCCGAAAAAATTTGAACACATGCTGAGGTTATAGATCACATAGATTTAATTGAACCAAAACCCCTACCTCAAGCGTCGTCGAAAGAGGGTTCATCGCGGAATTGCATGTCACGGAAGTTTGATCATCACGTTGTAGAGAAAGGATTCGTTGGTGTCACATAGATAGGATTCCTCGGTGTCGCGTCGTCGGTCTCCGAGGATCCAGCGTTCTTGTCGACCTTCGTCGAAGGTCGGTGTTCTTTGCGTTTTTCGCGTTCGTCGCGTTCTTCACGTTCTTCGTTGAGGAAGGAGGAACTTCACAGCTGGAGAGAATTCCCCCCAAACCCTCTTGCACAACCAACCCCTAATAAAATAAGAGTTTCCTTATTTTATTAATGCACAAGACAACGTCATTAAAATTCAAAAACAAAAAAATCAATTAAATGAATTAATTGCAATGTTTTAAACTGCTCAAATTAATTGAGGTGTTTCATAAACAAAAAAATGCAAGGGTTGACTTCCACTTAATAGGGGTGCAGGTGCGTTACCTTATTAAAGGAGGGGGTTTTAGGAAGAAAACAAATGGTGGGGATCGTGTGGGTTCCACCTCACAATTATCCCACCTAGTGGGTAGGATATTGTGGGTCCCACTTTATCCACTTAGCTTAGGGTAAACAAAAATAAAATAAAATTGGTTCCACCACTTTTATTTTATTTCTTTTACTTAACCCCAAAAAAAACCACACCCAAGCAAACACAACTCCGGAAAAGGTGTTTCTAGGCAATTATCGGCACTGCGATTCCATCGGTGCCCTCGGAATTCGATTCCGAGCACCGGTTTAAAAGTTAGAAAACCCCGCTCATTCGTTCACTGAACGTACCCAAGCTAAACTTTGGAAATTTATTCTGGGTACAACGGGCCTCGGTATCAGGCACCATCAAAAACTGCGTTCTTGTAAAATTCCAAAGAAAATCAAGAAAAAAAATTTTCCTTGAAATTTCTTGGTCTTTAGATTACTCCCACATCAGGGATTTACGTCCCCATAAAGCTTTAACACAAACTAGGGATACAAAAGCGGTATTGAGCACGCATCTGAGCCTTCCGCTCCCATGTGTTCACCTGAAGGTTCCCGTACTGCCAGTGAAAGCGCACCCGAGGAATCGACCGTCCTCGAAGGATCCGCTCCTATCTTTTCTCGATCCCCACGGGAACCTCCGTGAGGGTCACCCCATCGCCCATGTCCAGCTCCGCATGGTCGATGAAAAGAGAATGGTTGAGGTCGTATCTCCTCAGTTGAGATACATGGAATTCGTCGTGCACCTGGTGCAACTGAGATGGGTGGGTCAACTGGAAAACCACCTCGCCTACCCTACTGAGGACCTAGAAAGGTCCGTTGAACCCCAGAGATAACTTGTTTCCTTGGCCACATCTCTATAACTCACGTCAATGTGAGACCCGTAGGGAAACATTGTCACCATCCTCGAACTCTAGCAGTCTCTGCCTCCTATCAGGACAAGATTTTTTGCTGGCTCTGAGCTTTCCTCATCCGCTCTTCGATGACTTGGTCCTTTCTGGTCCTACAAGAGCTGCTGATATTTCTTCATTGCCGATAAGAAAAATCTGGTCTCATCCCCTGAATGAACCACGTTCTTCGCCTAATACAGTCAATCCCGACATGGATGATACTAATCCATACCAAGGATGATGTCATAATGCCTTGACGCTACTACCAAGAGATCCAACCGTCACTCTCGCCTCTAAGGGTTGAGTCACACAGTCGGCATCAGTGTGGGGTCAATGGGTCTCCTCCAGTAGGTATCTCAAAGTGAGGGTCAAGTCAGTGGTTTTTTTAAACCGGAACCTCTTAGTAACAACATAAAGAGAGAATAAGAAGGTAAATGCCACAAGAAAGGTGTCTTTTATTACTGCAGCTCAAAGTACAATGACACAAAGCATCTACAGACAAACGTCAACAAAGCTAGAAGAAACATGAAAAAATGTCTCCAGGTCTAGAGCTAGTCCCACTCCTGTCCATATGATCTCGGAGCTCCATGATCATAGGCCTCAGCTTCCTAAAGCTGAGCTCTCCCATGTCCACATGTTCCCAGCGGTCGGGGTGGACCTCTTGGTGGTGGTGGTGGCAACACTTCGAAGCGTCGTTGTCACGACCCATCCTCGGGGCCCATGTCGTGACTACCCCAAGCCCGCCTTCCATAGGCCAGGGGATGGCGACTAGCACCAAGGTGTAAATCCCAGTAAAAAGGGAAGGCATTTCCTTTGTAAAGTAAACAAGCACCACAGAGTAAGCAAGCGGAAAATGTAGACACTAAGTCAAAAATGAGTACAACTGTAAGTGCGGAAAGTAAGTGGGCCAGTATACAAACCCAAACTGAAAGAAAAGTACAACTCGAAAAGGAAAACAACAACTAAAAAGTAAAAGCCGCTACGCCGAGCTGTCCACTGGAAATCCCACATGAAGGGTGGGTACAGATTGCTCCACTACTCCTCGGGTCCCGTCGCCCGCTCCGAGTGCGTCCCGCCCAGTGGTTCACCTCCATGTACCGTCCTGCTCTGCAAGCCTCAACCACGATCAACGTTGTCCGTCGTCTTCAACCAACACAACGTAGTGCGGGCATAGCCCGTGCAGGGGTGAGTATAAGCTACTCAGTAGAGACCCCAAGACCCCCGAAGGACTCCCAAAATCCACAAAGGAAAGATACGATCATGAAGTAACAACTGACAGTACTTAGGTATATGCCCATACATATACCTAAGTCATCAATTCCAAAACGCTCCATCCACCAAGCCCAAGTACAACCCAGTCCACACAGGAAAGTAAACATATTCCACACAGGAAAGCAAAGCATAATCCACATAGGATAGCACAACACAATTCACACAGGAAAGCAAACAAGATTCATCTCACAAAGGTATACTTCTTTGAAAGACGATAGAGATGATCACTGATCCATCTAAGTCATCGGATCCAAAAAGGATCGATAGGTACTAACCCCTGCAAAGACCCACACAGGATCGGATCCACACAGCATCTGTAGGCGCTGGCTCACAAAGAACCGCTGAGCGCAGACCCACACAGGATCGGACCCACACAGGATCGGTAGCACTGATCCACATAGGATCGCTGAGTGCTGTAGTCGTCGTCGTCGAATCCACTGAGGATCTCTGCACAGTCGTCGTCACAGTCACAGTAGTAGTCGCAGCCAGCACTAGGGTTCCCGCACACAGCAAGCTCGTTGGGGAGGGTCCGCTCCACGAGCCGAGAGGCTGATACATCAACAGTCACATATTCCAGAGTTGATGTATCCAAATGTTCTGTATCGTCAACAGGAACTCAATGCAACAGACGGCACGTCAATCGGACGCCCGGTCTGAGAGTTGTTGGCTTTTTCGTCCCAGGGGCCCGGTTAGTTTTTAAGGAAAACCCAACCTGACCGTACTCCAGATGCGTCCAAACCTCGGGCAGAGTATGCCAAAAGATCTGTCTCACAAAGAGGAACTCAACAAAGTTGATAGCACATCAATCGGACGTCCGTAGCTCAAGATATTAGCGTTTCCGATCCGAGGGCCTGACTGGTTTCGTGTACGAACCAACTCGGCCAAACTTAAATTATTCCGAAACCTTGAGTGTGATATGTCGAAATGACCGTCTCGTTCTAAGGATCGTGTCGCTGCTGACGGCGCGTCGTTTGGAGGTCCGTAGCCCGTGTTATGGGCATTTGAACCCAAACGGTCCGTTAACGGGGGTTTCGCGCCCGGACCAACCCGTCCCGAGACCCCCCAGTTTGCCCGAACCGGGTCGACCCGCCCCGAACCGAGTCGACCCGCCCCGAACCGGGTCGACCCGCCCCGAACCGGGTCGACCCGCCCCGCACCGGGTCGACCCGCCCCGAACCGGGTCGACCCGCCCCGAACCGGGTCGACCCGCCCCGAACCGGGTCGACCCGCCCCGAACCGGGTCGACCCGCCCCGAACCGGGTCGACCCGCCCCGAACCGGGTCGACCCGCCCCGAACCGGGTCGACCCGCCCCGAACCGGGTCGACCCGCCCCGGTCCGGGTCGCCCCGACCCGACGATGCCCGGCCCAGCGGGGTGCGGCCCGACCCGGGGCCGCCCGGCCTGGCGCAGCCCGGCCTCGCGCGGCCCGGCCGGGCAGACCGGTCCGGCTGGGGACAGCGCGCCCAGCGCGCTGTCTGGCTCGGCCTTTGGCTGAGCCGTTTTGGCAAAGGGGGGGGGGGGCGCCTGCCCCCCTATGTAACCGCGGCCCCCCCTAATTAAGTGTGTCCGTTTTGGCAAGCCGGTAGGGGGTTTGAACCTCCTGTTGCACACCAGTCCGGCCGGCCCGCCCTGGCCGGCCGGTTCCGGCCTCCACGGGACCAGCGACGGCCGGTCCCCTTCCTCGCTGACACCGGTGGCCCGGTCCGGCCACCGGTCACCTTGCTCCATCGCGGCCCGGAACCGGCCGCGACCTTTGTCGTCCGGCGCGGTGCGACGGCACCGCGTCCCTCCGCCGTGGCCCCGCTCCGGCCGCGACGTCTTCGTTTTTTCTTCGACGCGGCGCGACGGCGTTGCGTCCTTGATTTTCTTTCCACGGCGCGGTGCGACGGCGCCACGCATATCTTCCGCATGAAACCGCATGGTGCGACGGCACCACGCTTCCTCGTACCAACCACAAAGAAATCATTCATGAAATAAGGAGGAGGGTCGGCCATGTTTGTGCGTACCGGCCCCCCTCGCGTTATTCGATAATAATTAGTCGAAAACCCCGAAGATCGACAAACTAGAATCATGAACAGAATTAATTAAAATAAAACCCATACCTCGGTTCAAGAATGGTGTTCGTCAACGACCCGAGGAAGACGACCGTCGCGGAGGGCGGGCGTCGTGGGAAAAGAACATCGACGTTGCGAAGGGAGGATTCGAAGTCGTTGACGGCGATTTTGTCGCGGAAAACCATCGCGGAAGAGACGACCTGGAAGAAGAACATCGCGTCGCGGTTACGGCATCGCGGAAGAACTGTGTTCTTCGGAGAAGAAGCTCTTCGTTGAAGAACGATGTTCTTCGCGTTCTTCGTCGAGGAAGACGATGTTCCTTAGCTTTTTCTCCAAAAAGCTCTCAAACAACCCAACACAAACCCCTAATAAAATAAGTTCTAATCTTATTTTATTAACACCAAAAATTCATTTGAAATTCAATTGTTTGAATTTCAAAAACTTACATGTAACTCACCATATTAAATTCATAAGTTAAGTAAACTTAAGTTATCAACATTAAAGTGGGATTTGAGAGGGGTTAAAGGATATGAAGGGGTGGGGTTCGGGTGGGCCCCACCACCCTCATAACATCCCAAGGGAGGTTGGGTGGTTACCCAACTTCCATCAAGAACTAAACACTTAGAAAAAGATAAAAATTTGTAGAATAATTATAAAATAACTTCCACAATTTTTATCATCCACACTCGTGACAACGCAACTCCAGAACAGGAGTTCCTAAGCAATTACCTGCGATGCGGTTCCATCGGGGTCCTCAGAATTCGATTCTGGGCACCGGTTCAAAAGTTAGAAATTCCCGCTCATTCGTTCACTGAACGTTCCCGAGCCAATCTTCGAAAATTGATTCTGGGCACACCGGGCCTTGGAATCAGGTGTCGTCAGAAACCGCGCTCTTGTAAAATTCCAAAGAAAATTAAGAAAAAATTTCCCTTGAATTTTATGGGTCTTTACATTACTCCCACCTCAGGGCTTTACGTCCCCGTAAAGATACATCAAAACTAGGGAAACAAATGAGGGTACTGAGCATGCATCTGAGCCTCTCGCTCCCAAGTTCTCTCCTGGAGGTTCACGTGCTGCCATCTGATGCGCACAAGAGGAATCGACCGTCTACGTAGGACCCGCTCCTGTAGATCCTCGATCTCCACCGAGACCTCCGTAAAAGTCGCCCCATCATCAACGTCAAGCTCCCCATGGTCAATGATGTGCGTCGGTTCACGCACGTATCTCCTCAGCTGAGATACGTGGAAGATGCCGTGCACCCGGTGCAACTGAGGTGGTAGAGCCAGACGATAAGCCACCTCGCCAATCCTGCTGAGGACCTGGAATAGTCCGATGAAGCGCAGAGATTACTTGCCGCCTCGGCCAAATCTCTATAAACTACGTCGAGGTGAGACACGCAAGAAGACGTCGTCGCAATCCTCAAACTCTAGTGGCCTCTACTTCCTGTCAGCGTATGACTTCTGCCAGCTCTGAGCTATCCTCATCCGCTCCTGGATGACCTGGACCTTCTCTGTCGTGGCCTAGACCATCTCCAGCCCCACAAGTGCTAACTCCCCATGGTCTGTCCAGTACAAAGGAGAACTGCAAGGTCGGCCGTACAATGCCTCGTACGGTGCCATCCCGATGGTGGAGTGGTAGCTGTTGTTGTACGCAAACTCCACCAAGGTAGGTGGTTCTCCCAGCTACGACCAATGTCTAGGACACATGAACAGAGCATGTCCTCGAGAATCTGAATGGTCCTATCCGTCTGACCATCCGTCTGAGGGTGAAAGGCTATACTCAGACGTAGCTGCGTTCTGAATGCCTCATGCATCCCCTTCCAAAGCCGGGAAGTAATGCGAGCATCTCGATCGGAGACGATAGATGATGGCACACCGTGAAGCCAAACAATCTCCTGAACATAAAGTCTTCCCAATCTCTCCACTGATCCCTGCTCTCTGATGGGTAAGAAGTGAGCCGACTTGGTGAGTCGGTCGACAATCACCCAAATGGAGTCGTGACCTCTGGATGTACGTGGAAGTCCAGTCACGAAGTCCATCGATATGTCGTCCCACTTCCACTCCGGAACCTCCAAGGGTTGTACCAAGCCTGCTGGTACCTGGTGCTCAGCCTTCACCTGCTGACAGGCGAGGCATCGAGAAATGAACTCTGCCACAGCCTTCATCATGCCCGGCCACCAATGCTGTCATCTAAGATCCTGGTACATATTCGCAACTCCAGGATGTACCACTAAAGGAGAAGTGTGAAACTCTCTCAGCACCTCCTCTCGTAAAGCGACTGGTACCATGGTACGTCCTCTAAAAAGGATGTCGTGCTCTGCTCCAAAGGAGAAACCATCAGGTGCTTATCTTGAGGATATCTGTGCACATCGCATCTCACAGTCAACGTCCCCACGCTGTGCCTCTCTGACCCGCTGTAGTAGTGGAGGAGTGACTATGAGAGACTGAAGGAAGGCTGCTCCATCTCTATCCACGAAGGATATCTGCAAATAGGCTAGCTGCTCTGTCGCCTCCTCAAGTAGCTGAATGCCCGTCCTCCTGCTGAGAGCATCGGCTACCACGTTCCCCTTCCCAGGAGTATAGACTATCTCAAAGTCATAGTCCTGGAGGAACTCGAGCCATCGCCGCTGTCTCAGGTTCATGTCCTTCTGCAAGAAGATGTACCTGAGACTCTGATGGTCAGAAAAGACTGTAAAGCGCTCGCCCATCAGATAGTGTCGCCATGTCTTCAGAGTGAAGACCACTGCTGCTAACTCCAGGTCATGGGTAGCGTAGTTCTGCTCATGAGGCCTCAACTGACGTGATCCATAGGCGATCACAGCTCGCTACTACATTAGGACACATCTGAGTCCGGTCCCTGATGCATCACAGTATACCACATACCCTACTCCCTCCTCAGGAAACCTCAAGATAGGTGTGCTGGTCAATCTCTGTCTCAACTCCTGGAAGCTCTGATGAAATCTGTCTGACCATACGAAGGGTTTCCCCTTCTTCGTCAAAGTTGAGAGTGGTGCCACAACTCTAGAGAAGTCTGGCATGAATCTCCGGTAGTATCTAGCTAGTCTCAAGAAACTCCGAACCTCTGTCACGTTCCTGGGTGGCTCCCAAGCTAGCACTACCACAATCTTCACAGGATCCACTGCAACTCCCGCCTCAAAAATGACGTTCCCCATGAAGTGAACCTCACGTATCCAGAACTGGAATTTTCGAGAGCTTACCATAATGCTGGTGCTCTCGGAGTGTGTCTAGTACAACCCCTATGTGGTAGGCATGCTCCTCCTTAGTCGTCGAGTAAATCAAAATGTCGTCGATGAAGACCATGACAAATAGATCACGTTACGGCTGAAAGATCCTGTTCATGAGGGCCATGAACACTGCTGGAGAATTGGTTACGCCGAATGGCATAACCAAGAACTCATAGTGGCCATACCGACATCTGAAGGTCGTCTTCTACACATCCTCATCTCAAACTTTGAGCTGATGATAGCCTTACCTGTGGTCTATCTTCGAGAACCATCGTGCTCCCTTGATCTGATCAAAGATGTCATCAATCCTTGGTAGTAGATACTTGTTCCTCACTGTCACCTAGTTCAGGCGACGATAGTCGACACACAGTCGCAAGCTCCCGTCCGCCTTCTTGGCAAACAAAATCGGGGAAGCCCAGGGTGAAACACTGGGTCGGATGAATCCCTTGCCCTGCAAGTCCTCCAACTGTACCCGTAGCTCACGAAGCTCGGCGGGGGAAATCAGATAAGCTGGAATCGATATCGGGGTTGTCCCGGGGTACAGTTCAATATAAAAGTCTACCTCTCTGCGAGGAGGTAACCCTGGAACATCGTCGGGAAAAACGTCCGCAAACTGATCCACCACTGCAGGAAAACTAGGACTCTGCATGTCAACTGCTCCAAGGACGAGGCTAGCCAACAAATGAGTGTTGGGATTTCCTCTCCTCCATGGAAGTCCATCCTGTGCTGCAAAGGCTCCCTTCTCGCCGGTGAAGGTGAAACTGCTCTCGTCAGTGTGTACACATCGCACCTTGCGCCTAAAACAGTCAATTTGTGCATGGACCATAGATAACCAATCCATGCCCATGATGACGTCGTAAGGCCTCGACGCCACTACAAGAAGATCCCAGCCAAAGCTCTCGCCTCCTAGAGTCATATCACACTACCGGCACCAGTGCGTAATCATCGAGTCTGCTCTCGTAGGAGTCTCTAGCCAAAAGGATCGAGCCAATGGCTCTGTCGGAATCTCCGAGCTCCGAACAAGGGCAGCGGCTATGAAAGAGAGACTCACTCCTCTGTCTATAAGTACTACAGCAAGGGTGGAATAGACACAAGTAGTACCTCGAATCATCTCGGCCGTGCCGTGGTCATAAGCCTCTGTAGCCTGGAGCTGTGCCTATCTCTGCCAGCCAGCTCACTGTGGTCGGGGTAGACCTCCTGGTGGTGGTCGTGGTAGAGCCTCAAAGCGTCGCCCACCACCTGCTGCTCATCCAGCTCCTCGGCCTCGCCCGCCTCCTCCCTACGGACTGCCACAGTCAACCCTCTGCCTCTGCCTTGGTGGTACCTCAACCGTCGGCTGTGCCTCGGCACGGCGGGTTGGGCAGTCACGAGCCATGTGGCCCTGCCCGCCGCACGAGTAGCACTGTCTGCCTCTCGAAAGACTGGCTCCATGCTGTGTGCCCCGCACTACTGAGCCAGTGTCCTGAGGTTGTCTTCCTGAGGGTCTGGTCTGCCTGGACCCAAGAGCCATCCATCAACTGCCTGCTGCAGATGACTCTGCTACGTGCCGCCCTGCGGTGGGTCTCGGCGCTGGTGTAGACTCAGCAAGAAAGTTCTCGATCAAAAGGGCCCGCTCCAGTACTCCTGTCTGAGTCGGAATACTGAGGGAGATCAGCGATGCCCTGATCTCGTGTCTTAATCCCTGCTCAAAGTTCCGGGCCCGAAAAATGGGTCTTGTACCATGTCGATCGAGTAGCGCGAGAGATCAGAAAATCTCACCGAGTACTGAGCGACCGTCATGATGGCCTGGAACAGCTGAAGAAGCTCCTGAATACGCACCGCACGAAGGGTGGCTGGGACGAAATCCGAGCGGAAGAGGCTCTCAAAGTCCGTCTAAAGTAGAGATGCCTCCTCGTGAACCAGGAGAATCAAGCTCCACCATCGGCCTGCTGCTGCGTGCAGTAGGCTCGCAGCGAGGATCACAATGAGGTCTGCTAGTGTTCTCACTAGCCTGAAAACTCATACGACTGTCTCCAACAAGTCCTCGGCAGCCTGGGGGTCCGTCTCCTCGTGGAACCTGGGTGGTTGCTGGTGCTGAAACTCATGCAGTGCGCTAAGGCGACGTGCATCGTCAGCAGCTGGTGCTGGAAGTATCGGTGGATCGACGGGTAAAGCTACCGCCGGTGCCACTGCAAACAAAGGGCCCTGCACCGAGGCCTCGTTGCTCGGTGGGCTGTCATCACGTTCGACTCTCGGAACCCTAGCTGGCCGCCGTCATGGGGCCATCCTGAAAAGGAAACAGGTGCGCCATTGTCAGAACAGTATACCTGGTGAACTGAAACAAAGTAATCACATAGAAAACTTGAAACACCCATGCAATCAATGTTTTCGTGCATTAAGTCGGAAATCAGAATTCAGGGTCCTAGTGTACGAATACGTCGGCCGCCGCACCAACACTGGACTCCCTGGACTGATAACCACACTCAATACGCTAAACACTATTGCTTCACATAGAAAAGATCAGAGTTCACGGTAGAACCGAATTCCTCTGATACCAATTTGTCACGACCCGTCCTCGAGGTCCGTGCCGTGACAACCCCAAGCCCGCATTCCATAGGCCAAGGGATGGCGACTAGCACCAAGGCATAAATCCCGGTAAAAAGGGAAGGCATTGCCTTTGTAAAGTAAACAAGCACCACAGAGTAAGCAAGCAGAAAAAGTAGACACTAAGTAAAAACTGTGTACAACTCTAAGTGCGGAAAGTAAGTGGGCTAGTATACAAACCCAAACTGAAAGTTAAGTACAACTCGAAAAGGAAAAAAACTACTAAAAAGTAAAAGCCCCTACACCGAGCTGTCCACTGGAAATCCCACCTGAAGGGTGGGTAAAGATAGCTCCACTGCTCCTCGGGTCCCGCCGTCCGCTCCGAGTGCGTCCCGCCCAGTGGTTCACATCCAAGTACCATCCTGCTCTGCAAGCCTCAACCACGATCAACGCTGTCCGTCGTCTGCAACCAACACAACGTAGTGCGGGCATAGCCCGTGCAGCGGTGAGTATAAGCTATTCAGTAGGGACCCCGAGACCCCCGAAGGTCTCCCAAAATCCACAATGGAAAGATACAATCACGAAGTAACAACTGACACTACTTAGGTATATGCCCATACATATACCTAAGTCATCAATTCCAAAACGGTCCATCCACCAAGCCCAAGTACAACACAGTCCACACAGGAAAGTAAACGTATTCCATATAGGAAAGAAAAACGTAATCCACATAGGACAGCACAACACAATCCACATTGGAATACAACCAGGATTCAGCTCACACAGGTATACTTCTTCGAAAGACGATAGAGATGATCACTGATCCATCTAAGTCATCGGACCCACAAAGGATCGATAGGTACTAACCCCCGCAAAGACCCACATAGGATCGGACTCACACAGGATCTGTAGGCGCTGGCTCACACAGAACCGCTGAGCACTGACCCACACAGGATCAGACCCACACAGGATCGGTAGCACTGATCCACATAGGATCGCTGAGTGTTGTAGTCGTCATCGTCGAATCCACTGAGGATCTCTGCACAGTCATCATCGCAGTCACAGTAGCAGTCACAGCCAGTACTAGGGTTCATGCACACAGAAAGCTCGTTCAGGAGGGTCCGCTCCACGAGTCGAGAGGCTGATACATCAACTGTCACATAGTCCAGAGTTGATGTATCCAAAAGTTCTGTATCGTCAACAGGAATTCAATGCAACAGACGGCGCGTCAATCGGACGCCCGGTCTGACAGTTATTGGATTTTTCGTCCCAGGGTCCCGATTGGTTTTTAAGGCAAAACCAACCCGACCGTACTCCACCTACATCCAAACTGTGGGCGGAGCATGCCAAAAGATCCGTCTCACAAAGAGGAACTCAACAAAGTTGACGGCACATCAATCGGATGTCTGTAGCTCAAGATATGAGCGTTTCCGCTCTGAGGGCCCGGTTGGTTTCGTGTACAAACCAACTCGGCCAAACTCAAAGTATTCCGAAACCTTGAGTGCAATATGTCCAAACGACCGCCTCGTTCTAAGGATCGTGTCGCTGTTGACGGCGCGTCGTTTGGAGGTCCGTAGCCCGAGTTATGGGCATTTGAACCCAAACGGTCGGTTAACGGGGGTTTCGGGCCCGGACTGACCTGGCCCAAGACCCCCCAGTTTTCCCGAACCGGGTCGACCCGCCCCGGTCCGGGTTGGCCCGACCCGACGCTGCCCGGCCCGGCGGAGCGCGGCCCAGCCCAGCGCGGCCTGGCCTGGCGTCGGTCCGGCTGGGGACAGCGCGCCCAGTGCGTTGTCTGGCTCGGCCTTTGGCCGAGCTGTTTCGACAAAGGTGGGGGGTGCCTACCCCCCTGTGTAACCGCGGCCCCCCGCAATTAATGGGGGCCGTTTTGTCTAGCCATCCGAGGGTTTGAACCCCCGGTTCCACACCGGTCTGGCCGGTTCTGGCCTCCACGGGATCGGCGACGGCCGGTCCCCTTCCTCGCCTAAACCGGCGGCCCGGTCCGGCCGCCGGTCTCCTTGCTCCGCTGTGGCCTGGAACCGGCCGTGACCTTTGTCGTCTGGCACGGTGTGATGACACCGCTTACCTCCGCTACGGCCCCGCTCCGGCCACAGCGTCTTAAGTTTTTCTTCGACGCGGCGCGATGGTGTCACGTCTTTCAATTTCTTTCCACTGTGCGGCGCGACTGCGTCGTGCATATCTTCCGCATGAAACCGCGTGGTGCGATGGCACCACGATTCCTCGTACCAACCATAAAGAAATCATTCATGAAATGAGGAGGAGGGTTGTCCATGTTTGTGCGGACCGGCCCCCCTCACGTTATTCGATAACAATTAGTCAAAAACCACGAAGATCGATAAACTAGAATCATGAACAGAATTAATTAAAATAAAACCCCTACCTTGGTTCAGGAATGGTGTTCGTCAATGACCCGAGGAAGACAAGATTTGCGGAGGGCGGGCGTCGCGGGAAAAGAACGTCGACGTCGCGAAGAGAGGATTCGAAGTCGTTGACGGCGATTTCGTCACGGAAAACCATCGCGGAAGAGACGACGCGGAAGAAGAACGTCGCATCGCAGAAGAACTGGGTTCTTCGGCGGAGAATTTCTTCGTTGAAGAACGTTGTTCTTCACGTTCTTCGTCGAGGAAGAAGATGTTCCTTATCTTTTTCTCGAAAAAGCTCTCAAACAACCCAACTCCAACCCCTAATAAAACAAGTTATAATCTTATTTTATTAACACAACAAAGCATTTGAAATTCAATTGTTTGAATTTCAAAAACTTACATGTAACTCACCATATTAAATTCATAAGTTAAGTAAACTTAAGTTATCAACATTAAAGTGGGAGTTGATAGGGGTTAGAGGATATGAAGGGGTGGGGTTCGTGTGGACCCCACCACCCTCATAACCTCCCAAAGGAGGTTGGGTGGTTACCCAACTTCCATCAAGAACTAAACACTTAGAAAAAGATAAAAATTTGTAGAATAATTATAAAATAACTTCCACAATTTTTATCATCCACACTCGTGACAACGCAACTCCAGAACATGAGTTCCTAAGCAATTACCAGTGCTGCGGTTCCATCGGTGTCCTCGGAATTCGATTCCGGGCACCGGTTCAAAAGTTAAAAATTCCCGCTCGTTCGTTTACTGAACGTACCCGAGCCAAACTTCAAAAATTGATTCTGGGCACACCGGGCCTCAGAATCAGGTGCCGTTAGAAACCGCGCTCTTGTAAAATTCCAAAGAAAATTAAGAAAAAATTTCCCTTGAATTTTACGGGTGTTTAAAGTCGTCCACCTCCAGCTGCACGGCCAGCTCCCCTGCCACGGTCTCCTACTCCATACGGTCTGCCTCGATCGAACCTCTGCCTCTTCCTGGGAGGTACTTCGTTCATCTGCTGGTCATCTGTATGGTGGGTCGGATAGTCACAAGCCATGTTACCAACACCACCGCAGGAGTAACACTGTCCGCTCATGGTAAGTCGTTGTCCACCTCAGGTGACTCGCACAAACGATCTTGTGTCGTGCGGTCGACCACCTGTAGGTCTAGTCCTCTTGGACCTCTGCGTCATCTATCTACTGCCCATTGCAGAAGACTCTGTCACATGCCGACAAGTGGTGGGTCCTGCTGCTGGAGACTGCTCAGTAAGAAAACTCTCCACTAAGTGGGTTCGTTCACTGAACGTACCCTAGCCAAACTTCGAAAATTGATTTCGGGCACACCGGACCTCAGAATCAGGTGCCATCAGAAACCGAGCTCTTGTAAAATTCCAAAGAAAATTAATAAAAAATTTCCCTTGAATTTTATGGGTTTTTAATGTCGTCCACCTCCAGCTGGACGACCAGCTCCCCTGCCACTGTCTCCTGCTCCATGCAGTCCGCCTCGATCGAACCTCTGCCTCTGCCTGGGAGGTACTTATTTCATCTGCCGGTCATCTGTATGGCGGGTCGGATAGTCACGAGCCATGTTACCAACCCCGCCATAGGCGTAACACTGTCCACTCATGGTAAGTCATTGTCCACCTCGGGTGACTCGCACAAACGATCATGTGTCATGCGGTCGAACACCTGTAGGTCTAGTCCTCTTGGACCTTTGCATCATCTGTCTACTGCCCGCTGCAGAAGACTCTGTCACATGATGACAAGTGGTGGGTCCTGCTGCTGGAGACTGCTCAGTAAGAAAACCCTCCACTAAGAGGGCTCGCTCCAACACCCCTGTCTGTGTCGGAATGCTGTGAGAAACAACTGAAGCTCTGATCTCTCGCTTGAGCCCCTGCTCGAAGGTTTGGTCCATAAAGAATGGGTCCCATAACATGTCCGTGGAATAGAGAGAGAGATTGGTAAACCTCACTGCATACTAGGCTATTGTCATGCTACCTTGCCGCAGCTGTAGTAGATCCTGGATACGCACCACACAGAGGGTGGCTGAGACGAACTCTGAGCGGAAAAGGCTCTCAAAGTCCATCCAAAGGATATATGCCTCATCGTGCACCTGGAGCATCATGCTCCACCATCTGCCTGCTGCAGTGTGCAGGAGGCTCACTACAAGGACCACCATAAGGTCAGCTGGTTTCCCTACTAAATGGAAAACTCGAAAAACTACCTCCAACCAATCCTCGGCTGCCTGAGCGTCCGTTTCCCCATGGAACCTAAGTGGTCACTGACACTAAAACTCGTGTATTACACTAAAGTGACGTGAACCATCAGCGGCTAGTGCTGGTAGGATCAGTGGCTCGGCAGGTAGAGGTACCATCGGTGCCTCTGCTGTCAAAGAGCCCTGTACCGAGGCCTCGTCGCTCAGTGGGCTGTCGTCTCACACAATGCTCAGAACCCTAGCTGGCTACCATCGTGGGGCCATACTGAAAATAAATAGGTGCGCCATAGTCAAATAGTATACCCGGTGAGCAGACACAAAGTAATCACAAAGAAAACTTGAAACACACATGCAATCAATGTTTTCGTGCATTAAGTCAGAAATCAGATGTCAGGGTCCTGGTGTACGGATACTTCGGCTGCCGCACCAACACTGGACTCCCTGGACTGATAACCACACTGAATACTCTTAACACTATTGCTTCACATAGAAAAAGATCAGAGTCCTGAGTTCTGCGGTATAAATGAACTCATCTCATACCAATTTGTCACGACCCGTCCTCGGGGCCCGTGCCGTGACTACCCCATGCCCGCCTTCCATAGGCTAGGGGATGGCGACTAGCACCAAAGGTGTAAATCCTGATAACTGGGAAGGCATTTCCTTTATAATAGTAAACAAAACACCAAATAGTACAAGAGGATGTAAAACGCTAAGTAAAACCGAAACAAGCTGTGCTGAAAGTAAAGGGGGCTCGAAATACAAGCCCAACTGTAAAGTACAAGGAAAAAGATAAAACAAACGGAAGGTGACAAGAAACTCCTGGATCATCCACCAAGGTTCCTACCTGAAGGGTAGGTACAGATAGCGCATCTCCTGGATCTTCCACCACTGATCCTACCTGAAGGGTAGGTACAGATAGCCTCCACAATGCTCTCGCCCGTCAAACTCCTCTGAGTGTCGCCTCGTCATGAAGTCCACCACCAGATACTATCTCGTCATGAGTTCCACCTCCATGTACCATCCAGTCCTCGAACACTCGGCCTCTGTCTGCTCTTCCCGTCATCTGCAACCAACACAACAAGGTGCGGGCATAGCCCGTGCAGGGGTGAGTATAAAGATACTTAGTAGGGACCCCGAGACCCTCAAGGTCTCACTAAATCCATCAAGGATAACCAAAAATAAGATCTCAACAGATAACCTCTACTTAGGTATATGCCCATACATATACCTATGTTATCATGTGCCCCATATCGATCATGAGGAAACACAAAGAATATGAAATCAACAGATAACCACTACCCATGTATATGCCCATACATATACCTAAGTTATCAAGTGACCCATCTCAATCCTGATGAAACACAAAGATTATAGACTCAGCTCAAACCAGGATTTAATCATGAATTAGAAACCACAGCTGCTGGAGAACTCCTCCTCTGTCGAGAACAGTGGGCCTGCCACTACAACCAAACGTGCCCCATTAACCATGGACTGTTGTAGTACTCCACCTGTTGGGTAATATGGGCTTGCTACTACAACCAAGCGCTTCCCACCATGGGTCTGACGCTACAACCATGTTCTCCCCCTCATAGGCTCCAGAGGTACTCCTTCTGTTGAGTACCGCGGGTCAGCCGCTATAACCAAGTGCGCCTCCACAGTGGATCTGCCACTACAACCAAGCGCTCCCTCTCATAGCCTCCAGAGATACTCATTATATTGAGTACTGTGAGTCTGCCGCAACAAACAAGCGCTCCTCCGCCGTGGGTCTGCCGCTACAACCATGCGCTCCACACTGGGCTATCCGAAACACACCGAGATGATAGATCAGCAGTCCTCAAGTCTCAGCCAGCTACTAGGTGTCTGAACTCTTCTAGCTCGTCACCGGGAGGGTCTGATCCACGAGCTACTGGTCGATACTCCATGTATCTCAAAGTCCCACGAAGAAGTATCTCAACGATCCGCCTCGTCATAGGTGTTTCAACGCAACAGACGGCACGTCGATTGGATGCCCGATTTTTGAGTTACTAGCGTTTTCATCCCAGGGGCCTGGTTGGTTTCATGTGCAAACCAACCCGGTCGTATCTCGTCTATAGCCCGAACTCCCATTGGGTATGCTCATAAGGACCCTTTCTCAACGTGATCACCAATGCCGATGACGGTTCGTCAAACGGATGTCCGGTCTGAAAGTTATCTGCTTTTCTGTTGCAGGGGCACTGTAGGATTTCAGGTACAATCCAACCCGGCCACTATCCAACAACATCCAAAACTCATGCGATTTATTCCAAATGTTCCGTCTCATCAATAGAAATCCAAAAAAGTCGATGGCACATCAATCGGACGTCCGGAGCTAAAGTTACAAGCGTTTCCGTTCTGAGGGCACAGTTGGTTTCGTGTTCGAACCAACCCGGACGTAGCCAAAGTTCTCCGAAACCTTGAGTGTAATATACTGAAACCACCATCTCGATCCAAGGATTGCTCTGCAACTGACGGTGCATCGATTGGAGTTCCGTAGCCCATGTTATGGGAAACAGACCAAAACAGTCCGAAAATGGGGGGTCTGGGCCCGGTCCGACCCGGCCCAACCCCCCATGGGTCGGCCCAAACCAGGTCAACCTGATCCGGGTCCAGGTCTGACCCGGCTGGGTGCGACTCGGCCCGGCTCGGTGCCACCGGTCCTGCCCGGGGCGGGTCGGCTCCGCGCTGGCCTAGCGACCGCGCAACGGGGTGCCGCCCCCTTGGATGAAACCACGACCCCACGTGGGGGCCGGCCCTTGCCAACGGACGCGGCCTAGCGCCACATACCCGCCTCCTCGGTCCCACATGGTCGCGGGACCAGTAGCCTGCCGCCGTGGCTTCAGCCGTGCTGGTGCTTTTCGGTGGCGCGCCGGCGGTGTTTTCCGCGGACCACCGGACGCGCTCCGGTGGTCCGTTTTGCTTGCCGTCTTCGCCAGTGGTCCTCCTGGGACCGACCCTTCACTGTGAAGACCTAAAAATGCCATTGAGGCCCGAATCATCATCACCCGCCAATCCGCACACCATGAACGAAGAAACAGTGGGTTCAGACTTGTTCGTTGGTCCGCAGCCATCGTGTTAGCGGTTTAAACGGTTTCCGACAAAATCTAAACACATGCCGAGGATATAAATCACATAGATTTAGTTGAACCAAAACCACTACCTCAAGCGTCATCGAGCGGGGCTTCGTTGCGGAATTTCATGTCGCGGAAGAAGGCGTCGCAGAAGGGATATCGTCGCATCGAGGAGAAAGGATTCATCAGCATCGCAGATAACGGATTCGTTGACATCGCGTCGTCGATCTCCGAGGATCTGGTTTTCTTGTTGACCTTCGTCGGAGGTAGGCATTCTTCGCGTTCTTCGCGTTTTTCGCGTTCTTCGTCGAGGAAGGAGGAACTTCACAGCTTGAGAGAATTCCCCCCGAACCCTCTTGCACAACCAACCCCTAATAAAATAAGATTTGTCTTATTTTATTAACGCACAAGCCAGCGTATTTGAAATTAAAAAAGGGAAAAATCAATTAAATGAATTAATTGCAACGTTTTAAACCACCCAAATTAATTGAGGCGTTTCATAAACAGAAAAACGCAAGGGTTGACATCCACTTAATAGGGGTGCAGGTGCGTTACCTTATTAAAGGAGGGGGTTTTAGGATAAAAAGAAATGGTGGGGCTCGTGTGGGTCCCACCTCACAATTATCCTACCTAGTGGTTAGGTTATTGTGGGTCCCACTTCATCCACTTAGCTTAGGTTAAACAAAAATAAAATAAAATTTGTTGCACCACTTTTATTTTATTTCTTTTACTTAACCACAAAAAAAATTAAAAACCACACCTGAGCAAACACAACTCTAGAAAAGGTGTTTCTAAGAAATTACCGGCGCTGCGATTCCATCAGTGCCCTCAGAATTCGATTCTGAGCACAGGTTCAAATGTTAGCAAACCCGCTCGTTCATTCACTGAACGTACCCGAGCTAAAATTATGAAATTGATTCTTGGCACACCGGGCCTCGGAATCAGGTGCTGTCAAAAACTGCGTTCTTGTAAAATTCCATAGAAAATCAAGAAAAAAAAAATTCCTTGATATTTCCGGGTCTTTAAAAATCTGGTTGGAATCTGGAACCCATAAAAAACACTTCATATATAAAAAAAGAAATAGATCTGGAGTAAAATAAGATTTCATATTTTCTAGAGTGGATGGAATTTATACATTAAACCACATCATTATCGTACCCCTCATTAAAAATAGTAAACATAAGATATTCCCCTTTGTATCTCAGCTTAAGAGGTTACTAATGTTAATCATCATTATTAACCATCATATTTGGGAACTTGTTAACATAAATCCCATTCTACTTAAATTTGAAACTTTTGAATTTGGGTGGTTTATTAGTATATGTCTCTCTATTTTACTCATTTGAAAACTCCTTCCCATTACAATAAAATTTTATTTCCTGATGGCCTCCCCTTACACACATAAAACAGTTACTAGTCCCCTTAAGATAATTTCTTACATGTTAATTCCCACATTTTGACAATAATGGAATGATAATATTTTTCTCTCAATGGTTTTTATATTTTTATTTGAATTCCATTTTTCTCTTTTTATCAATACCATGAGATCGATACACAACTCCAACCACCATTTACACCTTTATACAACATAAACAAGTATCATCATATGTATAAATGTATATTATGGATAATTACTTACAAAAAATTGGTTTTAGGACAGTAAATAATTGATCAACCTTACATTCATGTTGGGAGAAAATGCCATAAGAGTACCTTCGATGTCTTGTAAAATTTACATTGTAGGCACTAACATATTCATCATCCTTTTTCATTATCTCCAGTAACTACTTATCCATCATCATACAAAAAACATTAGAAACGTATTTTTTGACTTCATTCCAATCTATGGTGTCAATTGCATCATGTTCCCATGTATTCTTGATGATATTCAACCATTGGTCCACTTCTCTTTCCGAAAGATAAATAATCAAAATTCCATTTTCATGCCCTAGATACTAGAGAAGAAAAATATCTTTTTATTGATACTAATTCATTTCTCATTAACTAGCGGATCATCATATCCACTAAGAGAAGGTTGATGTTTCCACACGAAGGAGCCAACATATTATTTATCCCACGTTTCTTCCCTTAGATGTTCAGTATTAATAAAATATTGAAAAGGTTTTGTGAGAATAGAGATGTGATTTCTCAATCCAAATCTCATAAAATTTGTATTCTCATTATGACAAAAACTTCATTTTATATCTCACTCAACATAAACATGGTTCTTATGGGATATAGACATTGACTAAAACCAAACATCATTATGTAAGTTACAATAATCAGTGTTGGGAACCTCATAATAATGAAAAATATATTATAGGATTATTAAATAATGACTTAATATTTTTATCAATGACACATTAGGTTTATCATTTAATAAAACCATTCATGATGGTTCATAAATAGTTTGTGAATTTCACAAGAACATATGCTGATAGTAGAAAACCATGTGAACCACGATACTTATTTTCATGCTCCATGACATGAATGAGTCTATCTTAAATTAACATTTTCAGAGTTCTTAAAACCAGGTACATATGTTTAAGAGCCGAATCAATATATAATATCCTAAAAGGGATGCAATTTTATATAAACCAACACCTCTAGCATTTACCAAAATTACATGACATTTTTCTTGATATTAGAATATCCTTAGACTTATCCTTATATATTTCTTTAGGGACCTCACTAAAGTGGTCTCATCCTAGTTTCCAAATGTTGAATAAACCAATAATTTGATACAAACTATAAAAAGACCAAATTTTTATACATAAATATTATATCTTATAAGATTAATATTCATTACATTTTACAAACACAAAGATGGGGATTGTAATGTTATAGAACATTTGGGAACATGGAACCACATACAGACCATTCATATGTAAACTACAACATCTCCCAATTTGTAATTAATAACTAAAACCCTTCTTATAAAGATCATAAATAAAAAATTTATTCATAACTTAAGGAAATGAAACATAATAAATCGTGATCTTGGATTCTTACTAATGGTGAAGATGGGAGATAAATAAGCACAACATGGGAATAAGGGTGTGATAAAATGATTGTAACACATGAAAACCAGAACATCTATGTCAAAGATCAAAATCATGAGGCATAGAAAAAAATTGGTAGTTCATAAACAATGATTCATAATGAAATCAAATAATGTGATCCATTATAGCATAAAAATAACATAAGGCATGGAATATAGGCATTGAAATAAGCAATGAAAATCATTTCAATAGTATTCAAGGCTCATTGACAAGGATATAATTGTAGAATTAGTTGACTCCCCAAATAATCATAATAGTCAAGGTTCACTCCCAAGGCCATAATAGTAGACAAAGACCCTTAATGTGCTGAGATAACAACCCATTACAATCATATCTATATCATGAGATTTAACTCATTGGCCAAGGAAATGTTGGGATACATACACCCATACCATTATGAAAATCATATGTATGAGTTGAAAAATATCTTAAATAATTCAACATATCATAACCCATGAAATTAAATGAGTTTCATAAATATTTTCTTAGTCTACAACTTGTGGAAAATAAATGGGTTTCAAAATCATTTTTTCCTTTCATCATATTATAACATATACAAAGAAGCTGGTTTCATAATCATTTCTTCATGGTGTAACCCATGGATGAGAAATAAATTTCATAAATATCATGACATCATAAAATAAACTGTTAGGATAAATAATAAGAAGGAAATCCTTGGATCATATTCACAGAAAATAATATGCAACATCAATGGATATCATATTAGATGAAAAATCATTTTCAATTATAATTTAAAACATTTATTGAGGAAAATATCTTTTCAAATTTCAAAAATGGTTTTTAAAATAAAATCAATTTTCATAATCCAATTCCATGAAAACAAATATATAATATTACAATGACAGATTCAACAAAATGATTGGTCATGGCAGTGGATAATTCTAATCATGTAGTACATGTTAAAAAGAATATTCTTATTAGGTTTTTGGTAAAATAAAAAAAGGAATTTTTTGGAAAATGAAATGAATATTTTGTTTAAAAAAAATTAAAAACAATAACATGGGTAAAAATTTAATTAATACATTTTTTAGAGAATGTAAAAGAACATTTTTAATTATTCTTGAAAAATAATATTTGTGAAGATAAAAGTTTTTTGAATAAAAGAAATAAATAAAGATAATTTTTATCAAAATTTATTTTGAACTCTTCAGTACATAAAATGTGGAAAATAAAAGGAAATATAATATTATCAAGACATCACCAGAGGATAATAATGGTGTGACGTCCCGAATTAGGATTCAGTTAAACGGTTCCCTCAAGTAGTTGGTCAATGGATTCAATAGTTCCTCCATGTACACAAGAGGATTTCAACTAGAAGTGATCAGTGTAATATGGTGTATTGGAGGAGATTATAACATCTATTTAGAGTTCCACAATAGAAATAAAATATAAACAAAATTAGTAGAAGAACAATATAATAGATGGACGAATGGAATAAAATTTAGTAAATAACATGGGAATATAAACAACCAGCAAACATGAATAAATTTCAAAATCCATAGGCTATGTCTTATAAAATGATGTCATGTTATGATGATACTCAAAAATGGTAATAGAGTATTCACAGAAGATACATATAGACCATGTTATACCAAAATACCCAAAGGCCAAAAGAAACTATACTAGACTTCCCAGAATACTCTCGGTCCTCGACTCTAATGCTCCATGATATATGTAAAATAGATCAGGAAACTATAGTAGGGAACTGTCTCTTATCCATGCCAATATGCAAGTGGTTTACTTAGGTACAAAATACTTCACCTTTAGGGTGTGAGATAAACTAAGCAGACCACCATAAATGGTGTTTAGAATAATATAACTACTATACATATCATAACTATGTGTGGTTATAATGAATTATAAATAATGACATATAATAAATACCTACTTTCTTAGGTTCCAATAAGAATATTTATTGGATCTACTATCTTCAACATAGATCTGGATGAATACTATTAGTAACCATATACATATTAATCACACACATATATATATATTAATCACATATATATATGTATATATTAATCAAATACATATATTTACTAGAAAGGATAGGGCAGAGCCCTTTTATTAAGAAAAAGAAAATACATAAAGTAGAAGGTTGGGGTAATAAAAGCATACATGCCCTCATGCCAATTCAAAAATCATACTCATATTGATAGGAGTCATCATCACCATACCAATCAGAATCAAAATCAACATGACCATGGGACCTAGTAACCATAGTCGGCTTCAAGTAGGAGTAATATTTTCTATATCCCACTTTCCATTGAGTAACAGGTTGAAAACCTCCATCATCCACAACAAACTTTTTCCCTCTAGACAATACCTGACAATAAGATGATTTTTGGGGAGTCATCCTCAATATCATCCCATTTTCCATGAATTCCTTGAGATTCCATTAATAGATTGATTTCCTCATGGATCCATGAAAGATTCCCATCATCACTCAGATTTTTTTGGCCCTAAAATGCAGGGGTGGATCCTAGTATGGGGTCTCCCTCAATCACACCTTGCAGAAACATATCAGCCATCTCCCCTGACCCATAGGTCTCTCATGACAATACCATGCCCCCATTGGCATTGGGATGTTGTACATCACAAGGCATAACCATATTGGTTGGTGAGGTCTGCTTCCTCATTTTCTTCCTTCAAGAAGCTTCATGGTGCCCTTTTAAAGAAAAAAAGGAGCAAAACACATTCCTATGACATGTATCTTTAACATGACCAATAGTTTGGCACTCTACACAAAAGTCAAGAAGTCTTTCATACTCCAATTTTAAAGGAATATCATCATATAATGATGATAAAACAACATTATGGATAAATCTAGAGCTCAAATCAAACTCCACCAGTACCCTAGCATAATGCCCAATTTTTGCAATCTCAGTATTCCTGTCCATTTTGATCGGAATTCCCACAGAAGAGGCGATATCAAATAAGATCTTAGGATTCCACAAAATCCAATTATGGACAATAATTTTGATCCAAACTTGAACCCTAGTATTATTTATTGAAAAGGGATTAAAACAAAAATCCCACTCCTGAAAAGAAATCATTCCTGGCTTCAAGGAAATTGAGCCACACCCCCATGACCTTCTCTTTAGGTCCTCAGATGGGAAAATGATTTGAAAGAAACCACGACCCAAGGGAATACATATCCAACCAGAAAACCACCAAATATAGACCAACTTCTGAACTAAATCATCGAGTATCCAAGACTTAACTCCAATGGGAAGAACAATCCTAGCGATTATGGAGAATTCACAGATTTTAAATCTGTCAAGAATCGCTACTCGGTTAGCAGTCACACGCGCAGTGTCACCTTTCGTGACCATTCGCTCTGAAGTGACATCCTTTACCTCTGAAAAATACCTCTGGTTGAGAGTGACATATTGGGACTCTCTAGTCCTTATATTTCCAAACCTTCCAGGAACACCCTCATGTGGGTGCGTGGTTGTATCTCCAGCATCAACTCTAGGAGTGCAAACACCAGCCAAAACAGGTTTCTCAACCTCTGATTTCCCTATAGTTGTGACAATTAAATTTCTATCCGCTGTTGAAGCATGCTCTGCCACAGCCACCATCCTGGCCACATCAACCATGCCGCCAACATTAATGACCAACAAAAGACCTACTCCCTCCACACCTCCAGCACTATCAACCGGTGTGGATTTACCCACACGACTCACATCGCCATCTTCGGTCAGCACCGTATGGCTTTCCGCCACGACGATCGCCATTGTAACACCACCAGAATCGATCAACGATGATGTATTCACATCAGGAACCAATTTCAAGTAACTGAAAGCATCAAATGTAAGGGATAATCAAACTTAATTCACAATATAACCCTTATCTATTGTTTAACCTCCATTAACCATGTCGTAATAATAAAAATAATAATTATAAATAGTAGGTATCACCTCTAATGTACATATACAAATTTAAAATAACTTAACAGATGGTATATGGTTTATATAATTAACATTTATAAATATATAACATGTTGTGTGTCCTTTCCACCCACTCTAATACAATTTAATTAATCTATTCCTTTATAAAGCAAGTAAATCCATGTCAATGTTATGTCAGACACATAAAAAGTGTTCTTTCATTTAAAAATTTATATAAAATATGGTATTCAATTTTATCTCCCAGAGGGGTGGAAATAAAATGAGTTCAGTATCCTTAAGCTAATCAATACAGAAAATTGGAGCATCTAGACTTGGCATAACTAATTATAAAGGATCAAAAAAATTTATGGAAATTCAAAAAAAAATTACATCGTGTGGCGCAATGAAAAAATATCATGAAAAGACATTGGATTTTTGAAATTATTACTATACCTCATACATTAGGTTCACAGATGACCACTTGTCCTGTGTCGACCTTTAATTCAATTAAAAATGAAAGAAAACACCAAAACATAAAAATGACATATAAAAAAATAAAATTAACTCACACAAAAATAGAACAGGATATGGTAAGAGAAAATAATAATTTAATCAAGTGTATTATAGAAAATATTATTTTCGATTCATTGTGATAAATGGTCTTGAAAATATTAGAGAGATTGAGGAGTTACCAACGAACCTATAAAAGAGGAGAGAGAGATATTCATGGGAGTAAAAATGGGGGTTTTTCATCTTCAAGTGGAGGAAGGAAAAGTATATTAGGGTAAATAAATTTCAAGGGAAATTTGGGATAGTTCCCATAAAAAATTGAGGTCACATGTTTTAGCAACATGGTTGGCCAAAACAAGTGCCATACATGATGCCTCTACTATAAAAATACCCCCTTTTCATGGTCCAGGTTCATGGTTTTCCTAATCATGTGCATTCCATGTGAAATTACTCTATTATAAAAATATTAAATCTCACACGATAATGTGATATAGCCCAAACTGTTGTAGGAAAACCATGAGGCCTCAACTATGAAAACAATTCCACACACGGTTGAGTTGCATGGTTAGTACGAAACATGCAGTTATGTTAGCCTCTCTATTTTCCCGAACACTAGGATCCCAAAAAGCTATGAATTCTCCTAAAACCATACATTGCCCATAAGTAACATTATTCAAGATAAATCGAAGGATAAAAAACAAAAAAAATGATTTTTACCTTTGAGAAAACCTGGGTAGTTACAAGCTCCCCTCCTCAAAGAAACTAGTACCATAGTTGGCATTCTGAGGGTAATGAGGGATCATATGATAAATGTTATAGAGACTGGGCTTGTAAATCAGCTTCCTACTCCTATGTCTCATCATATACTTCATCGTGCTTAAATAGATTACATATTAATGGAACTACAATCCTCAAATTTTCATCACACTTTGATCTATAATAATCACTTGACACTCCTCATAAGAAGCATTGCCATCTCACTGAACCTCAACAGGTTGGAAAACATGAGATTGTTCGGGATAGTATCAGTGGAACTGATATACATGAAATACATCGTGGATATACCAGTATATCTGGGGATGTGATATCTTTTATGATACTAGTCTATTTTTTTAAAACCTAAAAGGGTCCAACGGAGCGAGGAAACGTTTACCATGACTTTGAATTAATTGATGGTCCAACTAAGGAAAAACATGAATTAAAACATGGTCACCAAACACGAACATGCAATGTCATTGGGGATTATTGGAAAAATAGTTTTTTCTTTACGGAGCTATCAGTATGTTCTTCTTAATCATCGGTACATACTCTGATGTCTCCAGGACGAGTTTTTAACCATATAAAACAACATCCCCTTCCTCTAACCATCTAATAGGTGATCGACATGTCCTACCATATAATTATTCATTAAAATGCATCTAAATGATATCGAAAAATATATTATTATATGTTATGTCAAATAGAGATTCATGTTCCTCCAATGAACTCGTGAAGTCAAGTGAACATGTATGGAGAATGTCCTCTAACATTAGAATTTTTAATCTATATATTAATTGGTCTAAGGGTGGTAAGGAATTTATAGAAGATACTATGTACCCAATGCCTTATTTAATATATTCCATAACTAAGACATGAAGCTATAATCCTAATGAGATGTGACAGATCACATATCTCAACAAATATGTATGTCCTATATAACATCTACCTTCTTTAACTCATCTAAAGAGATAGTATCATGAACAATTAATAAATTTGTGACAATTGTAAAATGAGTAGAAAGGTGTGAGAGGTGTATCATCGATTGATAAAGTTGACTATCTCCCATTTCATAATAGGCCACGAATATTGGAGATGTAAATTTTGGTACATTCTGGTGACACTAGAGTGTACCTCCCAAACCAAGGTGTGAAAATCCAACATCAAATCCTATCATTTGTCATCTAGGATCCAGAAACACCCATGAAATCATATTTTCTCATCCCCATCTATGGTCAAACCAAAATATGAATATTCATATGAGAAACATTCCCTCATGGATAGTTCCTTGGGGTCTAAGAGTTTCATTAATCTCACTTGTTATAAAAAGGAATTATTTACTACTAAGTGTGAGAGGATATTCTATCCATGATCATATTAATCCTTAGTGCGAATCTTGGAAAACAATTCTATGATATTCCGCTCACAATAATAATTCTAATGAAAATGTGCCTATATATTTTAGCTTATATAATCATATATAGAATTATATATCCCATGTGTGTGGAATGTATAGAATCGACAAACGATAGGTATTCAACCTATATTCCCTCCCTAATATTAAGATCATGTTTATTGAAAATGTACATAATGATTTTGTGATCGTTGAATACACCAAAACCCTCCACATATAAATAATCTCTCCAAAAACATATATCCAGAGCAAAAGATTCTTTCCTGAGGTCATGTGTTATGTAGTTCTACATTGGAGGCCTCAAATGATGATACTAATACACTATGACTCAGTTAGTATATATTAAAACATCTCATAGCCCGATACCTGATGTGTCACAATAACCATTATAGATTATACATGGCTCTGAAAGAATCAGAAGTGATGCTGAAGTTAATCATCAATTATACTCTTGAATTACTTCTTCAAAATATTATGACCAAATAAATTTCAAACCTTTCTTAGTCATACCTGCAATAGGTCTATATAGGAAACAGAATTCATGGATGAATCCACTTTAATACCTTTCTATCCCCAAGAAACATTGTATATCAAATATATTCTTGGGCTTTCCCCATGAAACAACCACTCTCAAATTTTTTGGGTGCACTGATAATCCACAAACCGAGATCATATTTCCAAGGATGTGAACTTTTTCCCATCCCAAATTTTAATTTGTTGAAATTAGAATGAAAATGGCACTTTCTTAGTGTATTATTCATGATATCAAGATGGCTGGAATGGGTGTTTCGAGAACATTAATAAACAATTATTTATTCCAAAAATACTACCATGAATAAGTCTAAATATGGGTAAAAATCAAGATTCATCAGAGATATAAAAATATTTGGTGTGTTCATGATACCAAAAAAACATTACCATGTAATTTTGAAGACCATAACTACTTCATAATCTTATTCTTGGTATTTTTAAAGATTTGATATGCTTGTAGTGATAGCCTAACCTCAATTTGGTCATTAAAAACACCATATATCTTCAGTGTTAATAAAAAAATTATATGTAGTGGATACTAGTTATTTATCTTAAGATAGTTCATCCTTATATAATCCATGAAATGCATGAGGGTACTATCCATATTTTTATAAAAGGACTAGTGATCCCCATGGAGAGGTACTAGTTCAGATAAAACCTTTTTCCTCTGAATCTTACAATTATTTCATGAACACCAAAATATCAACATGTGACATTCTATAAGGATGAATGGAAACCAGTGTTGCTACTGACACGAGACCAATAAGGAATTATACCTCTCTTATAGATGATTCCTAGAAATATCATAAAGAATTATTTCTATGAAATGATCCACTATAGGAGGGAAAATAGCAGGTCAAATCCATTGATCATCAAAGAAGATAATGTAAATCAAGGAACTCACTCTACCCAACCCATATTGATCAAGTCTATATTAAGACATATAGACATGGAATTCTTGCTTATAGATATTTAAACCACCCTAGGGTAATGTAAACATCAGCCTTTGGTGATAACAGTCAACATGGGATCAATGAGTAACTAACCGGTCCATCCTGAGGGTTACATCAATCCCTATGATGTTATGGACAAAAAGATTACATATAAATTGATATATGACTATATCAAGGGTACAATCCCTTTAATGGATAAAGATATATGATTGGATAACGAATGGGATAATGAGTGTCATAATTCCATAGTAATAATCTATCTTGAGGCCCAAACTCTCCAAAATTTTCTCAAATAACAAATATTTTGATACACCTATTCTAAATAATATAGACACATATGTCGATTCTACAAGAGTAGTACCTTGTAATGTAGATGTTTTGATGATATTAACCTTCATTATAGGTTTCACTAAATGTAAGTTTTTCATATTATGGCCTTGATTCAAAACCTAACATCTCTAAGAAGGCCTTCTCTACAGGAGTTGTATGTTCTAAGTCTGATTACATTTTTTTGACGACCACCACATCCTAAGTGGTTGGTGGTATTCAAGTGCTCTTTTTAATGAGATACTATGGTCCCTACTCTGGAATGTGGGGTAGGTGTAGATCCTATTTCACTAGTTACAAATTCAATATTCTTACAGAATCACTGGATATGATAGATCTTGTTGAAACCTATACATTCAACTAGAACTACATACAATGGAGATTCATATGTCTTGATTTCCTGTACAGGTAAAAAATTATGAAATTGACAGTACAATATGTTTAACTTCTAATTCCCTAATAAGAAACCTTGGAGTTATTTTTTCATCCACTTAAAGAATAACTAAAAGGTATGGGTGTTGAACCACTCTGATTACCACCATCAGCTGTCTCAAATTCTACTTATTAATGAGGGCTTGGTTGACTATCTCAGAAATAATAGTCCTCTAAAAGAATATTATCCTATGGTCGGATGGCATGTACCATCCCATCCTCAAATCTCCTCACAGTCTTAAGATAATCACTATAATGGGTCAATGGAAACCATTATAGATCAATAAATTGAGTTGAATACAACCTGGCATACCTGGATCCCTGATGCAGGTTCACACACTCTCTAGCACTGTCATCCCTCAATGATTGTGGAAAGATGTAGTCATAACAAATCACAGTGAAGTGTGCCCAGATTACATATAAATATCAATCATTCCAGGTAATAAAATCCCACCATTAATTTGGATAACCATGTAGAACATATCTAGAATAATTTACCATCTATTCCATTTTGGTCTTTATGTGGTCAAAAATATGGATCATATCCTCTAGCCATGTCTCTAGAGCATGTGTTTTTTCTTCGCTGGTGAAAGCGGAAGGATGTTACTACTAAAACTCTCGATTCAACTTTTATATAGTTGAGAAAGTTCAAGAAAAATATTCCATATACTAAATCATATGATGAAATCCCTCATGAATATTTTTGTTGTTTCCCATATCAAAAAATAGAATGTGGTGCCATAGGTGACACTATAGGTGGTATCACTAGAGGTTTAGGGCCCACCATCTCTGGTGCATGGTCATCACTAACTTCATTGTATATGACTCTATGATTTCATGGTGGAATTTTTTTACAATGAAAAATGAATGTCTCAAAAAAGAATTTAGTAGTTTTCAAGATCTAAAATAGATAATAGGATAGTTACCGAGCATTCTTATATAATTTTTATGCCACTATGCCATCACTAAAAGCATGTAAAAGGTGACAACGTAAACCCATAACAGGCCATGAAAAAATAACATATAGAAAAATTTCACACTACTAATTTTGGTTTTGTGTCAATGTCTCATATACACAGAATATGTATAGTTATATGGAAAACAATTTCACAGTGTTGAGGAAAACACCGTTTACAATAAAATTTGTATCCAAATATAGCAATAATCATTTTATTTAATGTATTAAATCTTATTGGGTTTGTATTATTATATATATATGCATGTATATATCATGTTATAATTAGATGCAACACCATTTCATATTTCTAAAATCCATAGTTCTTATAATTTGTAATTGGCATGGCATTTAAATACAGCCTGACCTTTACATACGGAATTAGGATATAATAGGTAATATGAAAAATATTGATTACCTAAATCAATGTAATGATTTATATAATTAATTTATCAAAAAATTATCTTTTTAATTAAAGTAATCCAATCAACAATTTTTTTTTCGATCCCTGATACTCATAGGCCCATAACCCACAATATGGTATAATTGGACAATTAGGGTGTCAACAAAAATCTATGTTAGAAAACACTATTTATATTGATTTAGTGTCATTAGTTAATCCAATTATATTATCCCTTCAAGAAATGATATAAAAAATTTATTATATAATAATACAGACACTAAAAAATATGTAGTAGAAAAATTCACGTAGAAGGTAGAGGAGGAATGGAAAAATGAATGGCATATAAGTTCTCACATGCCTATGATGATGTTTAATATGTCAATTCCTTACCATACTTAGCCAATGATTATATTATGAGTTAATAACAACAACAATAATAATATCAAAAATCATTTTAATCACCCAATGGTCAGATATTATCAATTGTAATAGGCTTAATCTAGTTACATTGATTAAAAATCTCTCGTAATTCGGTTTTCCCCTGATGTGGGTTATCTACTCTCAAGCACCTGCTCATTACCAAATTCCATTTCTTCATGATCTTCTAAGCACAACCAAAATATTAATAGAAATTTAAGAAAGATGAATTTCTACAACTTTGTAACATCCCTACCCAGGATCCACTTAATAGGTGCACCAAGATGGTGGGACACATGGCCTCAAGCATACTTACTCATATGTTAGATGTTATTAAGAAGAAATAAGGTTCCAAGGTGGTAGAGTGGCAGATTATACCCACATGTCAATGTGGAAAAGAAGATATATTAATCAAATTGAATTATCCAAAGAATAATAGTAAAATGGAATAGTAAAAACAAATATAATGAACAACTGTGGAATCATGAACAACCAAGAAACATAAATAGATATCAAAATCCATAGGTTAAACCATATATAATGATGTCCTATTATGCTGACATACAAAAAGTGAAACATGTGATATTGAGAATATGAATATATGACATGCTATACAAAAATACAAAAAATACCCAAAGGAAGAACTACTAGAATCATGAGCACACACTTGGTCCTCTGATCCCATGCTCCAAGATACAAGTAAAATAGATCAAGCATTTATAATATGAAACTTTACATTTTCTACACCTACAGACATGAGGTCTACTCGGGAACCAAATGGGGCCCAATTTGAGTGTGAGATAGACTCAATAGGCCACCACCAACAATGTTTATAATTATCAATCCATTTTACACAGAATAACAATGTGAAAGTATAAAAAAATAAACAATTTTGATTAATAAATACCCATAAGCATAGACTCCTACAGGAAACCTTGCTGGGTCTACCAACTTTGGAGTAGACTGGGGTGTGTTTTATTAGTAACTATATTTATAGTAATCATATATATATATATAATATTTAGAGATGTATATTCACACTATACATGAGGATATTTATAGAAATATAAGTGGATACTAGGTGATAGCTAGACCCTAGGCATAACTTAGTGATCAATAACTAGTTTAATGAGCCAATGGCTCTATCTAAGGTAGAATATCAAAATTTTATATGAATGGGAGTCAAATTTCCCATCACCTGAGATGGTGTGGTGAGTCATTATGCACAAATACCAATGATAAAAAATGTGGGGCATAATGTCCATCATCCAGATAAAATTGTAAAGAAAGAAACTCCATGATCAATAGAACCATTACCCATTGTTCAAAAGCAAATAACCCCGGTGTTCTAATAAAAAAATAATAAACATGAGGGATCACCGCTAATGTACTTATATAAATTTTATTATATTTTTCCAAAGGTGCATGGTTCATATAATTCATATTTTTAAATTTATAAGTTGTGGTGTGTAATTTCTCTCCACACTCATAGAATTTATTCAATCCATTAAATTCTAAATCAAGGAAATCCATGTCAATGTTATTTCAAACACATATAACGTGTTTTTCATTTAAACAATTATATAATAGAGGGTATTCAATTTGGTACACCAAAATTGGTGGAAATAAATATGTTTAAAATCCTCTACCTAATAAATATGGTACTTGTCCGTACATAGACATGGAATAATTAATTAATTAACTTTGACACATTTTATGGAAACATGATGAAATTTGTAGTGTGCAGCGCAACTAAAAAATACAATGAAAACACTTTAACTTTGGGAAAATATTTTTTGACCACCTACCATAGGTTTATAAGAGACTTATATTCTATCATTTTCCCATGTGATTCAACGGATAATTGATTAAAACACCAACATAAAAAAATTCCCATGAAATGTGGAAAATGCATTCGCACCAAATAGTGCAATTGATGGGAAGGTAAAACATGATAGGAATCAAGAGTATTTGAGAGAAAAATGTTAATTATCCAATGTCACATATGGTGTTTAAAACTGTGTTACGATTGATGAGTGATCTAAGAACCTTTTTAAGAGAAGGTACAACTCTTCATAGAGAGAAAATGGTGGGTGCATGTCTACTAATGGAAGAAGAAAAATGGTATGCGGGTAAACAATTTATGGGAAATTTAGTGAAATCAACCTAAAAATTAGGGTTTCATGGTTTTACTGAATATTTATCCAAACCATGAATCATTAGTGTTACACCCACTATGAAGGACCCCCTTTTCATGGGTTTGGAACACAATTTTCCTAACCATGTGAAAGTAGTGATAAATTCCATTATTATAATTTTATGCAATCTTTCACAGTTGTACGACCTTGTTTTAATGGTTACAGAAAAACCATGCATCCTCTCTTGTGAAACCAATGCCTTACATGGTGGAGTCACATGGTTATCACTCATCGTGAGCTAACTATAAGGCTTATTCAGCATCACCGTTTTCCAGAACAATGGGATAATACCAAGTTATGGATGCTCCCAAAACCTTCCTTAGACTATAGGGTAAGTTTACTAACATAAAAAAAGATTCATAATAAAAAAATATGAACTGTTACATTGAGATAATCTATGTAGATTCAAAATATCTTGAGTTTATTGAGATATAGATCATAATATTTTATCACACCAAGCATAGTCATTAGAAGTCCTGAAAACATTGAGATTGTAACATAATAATCTTATAAATTTGGTAACATTAAATCAAATGAACAATGAATGAATAAAGTTAAATTATTATTATAATATTTTGATAATAAATAAAATCATTTTATTTAATGTAAAATTGGATGTATATACACCTCATAAAATATGATAAGTGCATAACATAACATATATCTCAAAGAAAGAAAACTGAGAAAAAAACCCCTTATAGATTTGATAACGTTTCAATCGTAGACCAAATGAATGAGATATCCTAAAATAGAAATTTAATTAATAATAATTGTTAGTAGACTAATCCTAAAATAAATTCATGGATATTATATATACAATATAATATAACCTGATCTAGAATATGACATGTGTCTTAAAAACAATTAAATATGGAAATCATTTACCATAAGTCGTGACTTCCTTTATACACATTCAAACCTCCTATGTAAAAAATATAATTATATTTTATACAAATTAAAGTACCATAATTACTAATATCTTACCCAATAAGAGTTTATTATGACCGTTTATTACCTATTTATTAACAATTCAATGTTAAGTCACTTTTCAAGTAATAACTTCATTTTTTTTCATGTAAGTTTTGATTAATTAGTTCTATTTTACTTAATTTTATATTGGTTCCTTAATATCTATAATTTTAACCATGATATAAATATAATATGCCACTAGCATATATATTTTCAGAGTAATACATGATTTTTAGATATAGAAAATGAATTACACCATTCTTAGAGACTATATAGCATACCAATACATGAATTCTACTTCCATTTTCATGATGGATAGAAAAAAAAAAGAAAATTAAATAATATATTACCATTTTAAAATCATTTTAATATCATATATATAACATATATTCACTAAAACTGTCCTTATTACCTTCAATGTAAAGCCTGACTAAATACCATCACTTTATAAGATGGTAGTCTAACGTACACATCAGTGACGTTATCACATTCCCAAAGAATAGATAGTATGAAGGTATATATTATTTAATAATTTTATAAATAGAATAATATCATAAATATAATATATAATAATTTAATTTATCATTATATCTATTTATAGAAGCGGTTATAAGAAATTAATCGTATCAGTTCGTGAGGAGGTAGTCTATCATACACACGAATGATGATATGGTATCCTATTTGATGAAAGAGGAGATAGTTGTATGAAATTACCTTAACACAATAAATTCTCAATATACTAAAGATATTTATTTTATTATATCAACTTGTTTTTATTATAATTGAAGTGGGAGGAGGAATAAATAAAATAAAATGATCAGATAGGGGTGATAACTTTTCTTTTGAAAATTTATATTATATTTCACCAAAATGATTGTTAAGATAAATTTATAACCAATATATGGCTTATATGATGGAACTATAGAATTAATAATATGATTTGGGTAGGTCATGAAAAAATCGGTTTTTATGTGTGATGTTGAGTGGATAAGGGGTGGGCCTTTATAATGGAGGTGAGAAAAAAAGATTTCATTTTTTAAAAAGAAAAATGTGTTCACAGATTTTTCTCATGAATTTAAGAAATAAAGTCAAATTATTTTCTGAAAATGTTTTTTGGAAAAAAATTGGACATTTTTAGGCCTTATTGTTTTACTTTAACACTTGGGTAAACCCATTTTTACCTTAACCACCGTAAATAATTTTTAATATTTTTATTATTAATTATGGTAAAAAATGATGTTGACCTTTTTAGATAATATAAATTATCATTATTCCATATAAGTAATAAAAATATTAAATCTTATTCACATAATTGGAAGAGCTTAATTTAAAATTAATCTCGTAGACGCATTGAAGAAGTTGTTTTACAAAGAGAAAATGTTCATAATATTAAATATTTTATATATTAGAGTTCAATATGTAAATGATTAAAATGATCTAAATTTGATTAATTGATTTATAATTGTTGAAATTTTACATTTTAAGACATTTTAAAAAATGTAAATTTCTATGATCGTTAAATTAAAAGGTATTTTTCAATAAAATGAATATTTTTTACTATTCAATAAAAAATTAATATTTTCATAAAAATCAAAAAGAAATTATATGATAATATTTATATGATGATTTAAAAAAATTATTTTATTTTTTTCAAATTAATCACCTAAAATTTTTTGTAATTAATTTTATTTTTGTTAAAAAAGTAAACAAAAATAGATTTTTGGAGATAATATTATTTTTTAAACATATAACGGCTTTTTTGAAAATTATATAATTTTTTAGCAATAAGTTTTCATTATATAAATTAATTATTATTAATATTTAAAAATTAGTCATTAATATTCATATATCCATGTTTAATGGATATGAAAAAACTATTACGTTTAAATAGAAATATTAATAACATACTATGGTTTATTAAAAGTTTGTGTTGCATGTGACATAATATATTAATAAAATTTAATTTATCATAAATAAAAATTAATTTATAGAATATAATGATGTTAGATATTACAATTAATGAGAAATCAGTAGAATAATTGGTTATCTGAATACCATGAAAAATGTTTTGCATTAAAGAAGAAGAAGGGAATATAAAACATTTCCAGCTTTTGAAAAATGATGAAAGAATCACCCAATGAAATTCATGGAGGGAATGACAGATTGTTATAAGTTCATATATAATTATAGTCATGCTAAAAAAATTAAAGGGAAGAATAAATACAATGATATTTTGAAATTCATCAATCAGTTGATGGGGATGTATGCAAACAAATTCCCCAAGCATCATGGTAATAAACCACAATAGAGGCCATAGGGAGAAGTTAAAGAATATAAGATCACTAAAAAATGATATAAGTACCCAATGATGTGGTTGATGGTGATCTCATTCTATCGTGAAATATATCTAATCATTTATTTTATTTTTTTCCCTCTTACTCTTTTATCTCTTCCTACTTTTCCAAGGACATTATACATTTCCCTTTTACATTAAGAATAGATATTTCCATCAAAACTATTATGGGAAGTCTCATTTAAATAATTATGTGTTAGTAAATCCCTATTATTAAAAAAAATGTTATATATTTTTGGATTTTATTATTATACCAATTTCTAAATTTTTTATCATAATTGGAATAGAATGGATTTTAAAATTTGATTCAAAAATTTATTGCAAGGAGTGGGCATTATGCTTTGTGGTGAATTTATGGAATTATTTATCATTAGATCAAATATTTCATCATATAAGTCATGTTAAGATCCACCCCATAGAGCTCTAATGAATGATATTCTTGTGGAAAGAGTGAAAATCCAATCCATTTATAGATAAGTAAATCATAAAATTAAAGATATACCTATTAAACCAGAATATATTTATGTATGTCCTGCTGAATTACATGGACTTACACACAAGTGTGAATTTTAGTTTTAAATTTATTTTGTCCCTGATGTAAGACCAATATTAATAAACCCATATAGAACGAGCACTTTATTGTCAGTGGAGTTAAAGAAACAACTAGGGGATTTGATGAATAAGAGATATATACTCACTTGTGTTCCAGCTTGGGGAGAACCTATTATCATTGATGAGATTAATCATGGATTCTTGAGGTTATTCATATATAATCAAGAAATACATGTCATTATGATAAAAAAATTATCCCGAACATGACATTGATACATATTTGATAAACATCATGGAGATGAATATTTTTAAAAGATTAAATGATGATTTGGGTATCAATAATTGATTGTAAATAAAGAATACATTCCAAAAAAAATTCGGAAAAAGGAATGTACATTATTAGTTTATAGTATTATAATTTGTATTGACTAATGAACCCTATGTTTTTATAGATCTAATGAAAAATGTATTGAAGAACTATATTAATGTTTTTTTGGAATTCATTACAGATATCATGGTATATTAAAAATGATATGAGGACCTTGATAATTACTTTTTCATCATTCTTAGTAATCATATAGGAAAACAATTATATGCGAAATTTATTTTATGTGATTTCTAGCATCGAGAAGTTTCTTTTCTTATATATATTTTCTCTAATGATGGAATCTCAGTTGGTTCATCAAAGATTAAGTCATTATAAGAATGTGTAACATTCTATTACTATTTTCAGGTATTTCTAAACCCCACTTTTTAATTCTCTTTGTTTCAGTTTTATTTATGATTATTTCGAGATAAAATTTGTGAAATATCAATGGTTTTTTAGTGGTGCATGGTTAGCACATTGTTTGGGAAAATCATACGACCTATTAGTAAAAACTGTGTAAACCCAAAGAGAATGGGTTTCCATGGATAGGGAGCAATTAGTAAAACCATGTTCCCACATTGTAGAAATCCTAAATTTTGGCCAAATGGGTTGAACAGTTAGAGTGCATGGTTTATATAAATGTCTAGCTCTACCCCAAGAAAACGTGCATATGGGAAATGTTTAATCCTAAAATTAATTTTAAAACCCGAAAATATCTTGTTTATGTTCCCAATAAGATCATTCATCCCCCAAAAATATTCTTCTTACTTGTTGGTTCCCAAGAAGTTCTTTTACCCCCTCTATAGTGCTCCAGAAGTGCATCAAAGCAAGGTGAATGGCGTTGAATCTCTTTCTAGAAAGATTCTTCATTATTACCACTATCTCCTAAAATCTCTTCTATTATCCCTATCTCTGTATAAATATACATGTTTTGGAGGATCTAATCCATATTATTTTAAATCTTTAAAATATTTTTGATTCTCAAATATTCATTTCTGACGATCTTCATTGGATTTTCCTAGATAGGTCTTTCTGTTTCGAAATCTAATGATCTCAATGTAGGTGAATTTTTATGGACAATTTAATTGACCCTAATGTAATTTATTTAAATTCAATATCCTGATTTAAATTAAATATATTTCAATTATTTTATTAAATACCCAATTCCACTGAATTGTAGATTTAAAATTGGATTTGTCATAAAACAATGAGAAACCACTGATTTTATTGAATTGATGTGTATTTTGAAAATCAATTAAAATTATACAAATTGAATTTTAGAATATATTTTTGGAATATGTATTATAGAATTGATTGGATAAAATTTATTTCAAAATGATATTTTAGAAAATGACGTAGAATAGTTATTGATAGATACATAGTTGTAATATCTTGGAAATGACATATTTTGATTAAAACCCATGTGTTGGTTTTTAAATGGTAAGAGGAATTTTCAATTTGAATAATTGGATGGATTTTATTTTAAAGAGTGTTAAAATAAATTTCACATCACTGATTGTTATTTCCAATCATGCAAGCCCAGGTAGCTATTGAGTAATTCGAGACATAACTCTATATTTTTACAACACCAAAAATATATATGCATTAGGTCATATCCACGATGGGATGGTTATGGGTCATATATGACCAGTGTTAGAGGTATGTGTGTACACAAATTTCCCTTTTCATTATTTGACTATGGGGGATTTCCATAGCATAAAACTAATGTACTTTTTGGAAGATGACCATATTTATCATTTTTTCATATTTGAAATACATGTCAACATTTTTTGTAAACTATTTAACACAATGATTATGAATTTATATAAACTAATTTATGTAAAATGTTTATTATTTCGTTTGATTAAATTATTTTCCATCATTTGAAATTTAAATAATTATTTATTTTAAATATGATTCCAAATTACTATATATTTTAATTTAAAATTGAAACCATCATTTAGATTAAGTAATTGTGGCATCATTATAGAATCTATGGTGAGACATACTAGGGTTTTATCTCACACCCAACCAATGCCTTCATGTGTTTCTATATTATCTCTTTCCAGGTTCATTAAAGCCTAAATCACCATGTGGAGGTGGTTCTTCTTGTTGATACTTGATCATAGAGAGTTTTTTCTACCATGTATGTGTGGTAATCCTATTTTTTGGTACATTTTAGTTATACATTGGTCTATTTTATAATTTTTGAATACTGGTAAAATTCTCCTTGTTATGTTTTTCTTGTATGCATACTAACATGACTATATTTATTATGTCTTGTTTATGTCCAATTCATTCCCACTTTATTTTTAGATTATTCAAGGGTCAAACTGTCAACCTGTGGTGATCGGGAACTCCTTCAGGTATATGTTTAGACCATCTTTGTTACCATGTTACAAGGGTATCTGGTCTGTTTCATGACAAAGTGGTATTAATGCTCTAGTTTTATCTTCTTTGTGGGATTTTAGTATGCAGAAATGTTTTCTAGATAGGACATAGGAGGTAGTTGTGATTGAGTGGATGTCCAAGTCTCACTACAATTATCCTTATGTCACTGGGTGGTTTGGGAATGATTCCTTGATGATTAGTTCTAATATTTCGAATACTTTCGATTTGGATATGTTGAAATCCAAATTATTTATATCTATATTTTGGTATAAATTTCCCCTTGTTGTCCTGTTTGACTATTTATTTGATGTATTTAGTGTTTTTTATGATTTTGTTTAGAATCATGTCTCTACGAAGATGTTCAAATCAGATCCATGAGCAATGTGTTGATGATCTACAATGATAAAACCTACTCATGGACCTGAGTCTTGTTGTGGTGATTGTGTGTGCTACCCAAACTCTAAGATATTCACCTTCCCAAGTTCCTTTTCAGGCTCCAATTTTGGAACATCAAAAAGATGCATTAAAAAAATATTTTTAAGATTTCAATTGATAGAATCCATCAGTGTTCAATGGACCCAATGATCCTCAACTATTTGTGGAATTGTTAATTAGGATTGAGAATTTGTTTGATTTCGTGAAAACACCCAAATCAATCTAGGTGAATTGTGACACCTTCATATGGGTGGGGCTGACTAGGAGATTGTGGGATATGATGGTTATAAAGAAAAAGAATTAGAGGTTATATTAGAAATACTTGAAGGATCATTTCATTTACCATTTCAATCAAGATTTCATAGTGTTCTAAAAGACTATTCACTTTCTCAACCTTGAGTCGACTGGCAGGACCATGATCAAATATATAAACCATTTTTATAAGCTAGTGCATGTTTCCCCTGATATAGTATCCAATGAGAATATGAAGACTTTATGGTTTGATAATGGAAATTGATATGATATTCATTCGTAGGTTTTCTAACTGATGTTATCCTCTTATACAGGTATTCCGGACAGAGCATTGATGGTTGAAATGGACAAGGCTATAAAGTTAGGGATGAAGGGATTCCCTTTTTCTCCCAATGAAAGTGTGGATTCATTAAATAGAATATGAAACATGATAATTATCACGATGGTTCTCTAAATTAATGTTTTTATTGACCATATATAGTTTATAGAAGACAAAATTTTCTTTTCTAATAGTGTGGAAACTCCATTTTTTCAAAAAGAGTTTTCACTTAAGAACCCGAATTTATGATTCCTATGAAAACTCAAGTAACTTGAAGAAGTTGTTCCATTTATTTTCAAATATTTGTAATGTCATGGGATAATAATTACCTTCTGAAACTATGGTGAAATCACATGATTCTTGAAAAAAGCAGTTCTTACCATAGTAATCCATAATGATTCTTCTTCATGTAGTGGAACAGTCTCTAGAGGAGGGGGATACGATTCATGTGATCATGAGAGGTACCATCACTATAGATTATCCATTAGTGAATGATTTATTTGATACTGTTGCATCTCATTCATTTATTTTACCCTATATTTTCAATATGATTAATATTTCTAGGGATATTTTATCTTATGAAATGGATATTACTTCACCTCTTGTAGTGATGATGGAATAGGTTTTATGTATTCGCTCTTGTTCTTTCACTTAGTCATATTTTTAGCTTGCTAGAGATTTTTTTGGTATCTACATGAATCCTCTTTATGTCATATTAAAAATGGATTAGCCCATATCAAATAAATCTCATATTTATTGCTATCTTCTGTGGGTCTCCTTTACCGCACCAGATGGGTTTGTAAATTCATTCAAGGAGAATAGGATTCTAGGTCATATAGAGTAAGAACTACTTATCAAGAGTTAATAAAAGCCATTTTTTTTACTTTGACGTAATTGATAATTTTAAGCAGTGATATCCTTCCACTTTTTATCAAGTTTCCTAATTTTTTTCATTAAGACCTATCTAGGTTTCTTTCATTAAGAGATGTAGAGTTCACTATTGATTTCATGTTGGGTACTCATCCAGTTTCTGTTCTTTGTTACTGAATGGAACCGGCTAAAATGAAATAGATGAAGACCCAGTTGGATGGTCTTCTAGGGAATGGCCTTATATACCCATGTGTGCCCCTTTGGACAGTGGTAATTTTATTCTCAAGGAAAACTAATTTATCACTTCACCATAGTGTTCAGTACCAAAAACAAAAATAGATTTATAGTAAATAAAAAATATCTATTTCCACAAATTGATGATATGTTTGACTAGTTAAAAGGGGAAAAGGTGGTTTTAAAATATTTATCTTTGAATTCTTATCATTAGTTAAGAAAAATAGAATCTAAAATTAATAAAACAACCTTTTGTTTCAATTAAGCCTAGTATGACTTTCATATAATGCCATTTGGTTTAACAATTTCTCATATATTCTTTATGGATTTATTGAATGAAATTTTCCATGACTATCTTGAAAAATTCAATGTAGTATTTAGGGATGCAATCCTTGTTTACACAATGTCCAAGGGGGTTCATATACGTCATGTGTCAGTAGTTCTGGAATTATTAACAAATCACTGAATTTATTTCAGAATTTGGAATATGATTTATGGATTTGGGAAGTGAAGTTCTTATGACGCGTGGTTTCAGTACATGGAATTTTAGTTGATCATAAGAAAAGTGAAGCCTATTATGGAATGAGACAACAATGAATTGTTTTTGATATTGGGAGATTCATCTGATTATTTTGGTATTATAATCATTTTATTAAGAACATCTCAAACTTTTCCACTCCAATGATTTCCCAAACTCAGTAGGGTGTAATTTTTGATTGACATGAGAAATGTCAGAATAATTCTATTGAGATAAAATACGTTTTGACTACCATACGGGTTTTTACTCTCCTAGAGGCTGGGTAGGGCTATGTAGTCTATTGTGAGGCATCAATTTTAGGTTTGGTTTTTGTTATTATGCAAGGTGATAATGTCGTTTTTATGGCTCTCATGAGCTTAGGCCACACAAAATAAATTTTCAATCACATGACTTTGAACTTGTAGTTTTGATTCATGTACATATGATTTGGTGGAACTACCTTTTTAGAAAAAGGTTCACCATATCATCTAATAAAAAATATTGAGTTATATATTCTCACAAAAATATATATGAATATCTTCTAGAGGAATTGGGGGAATACTTGTGGGCTTTTTATTTTGAAATCTTCTGTAAACTACGGAAAGGGAATTTCCATGTAGATTCTTTGAGGAAGAAGCTTTTATCCAAGGCCAAGAATGAATAAACAAAAAAGTAGAACTTCATGGATGTAATTGAACAGTTGTATATTGGAGTCTATGAACCAGGGGTCATCATTTCTTTGGCTAGTGTTCATAATACATTCTATCTTCTCAATATAATTCGTCAGAAAAAAAACTTATTGATGAGTTTTATAGCATTTGAGACTCTCTATATGGTAGAGTGGCCATGGATGATTGGTCATTCAACAATTAGAGAATTATATTTTATTCAAATAATTTTATTGCACCGTTAGTGGTAAAGAAATATGATATGTGTGATAACTATAATTCCCCATTGGTTCTGCACCCAAAATCCATGAAGATGTTCTATGACATGTGACATAGATTTTGGTGTCCAGGAATGAGACATGGCATTATTGAATTTGTCTATCATTATTATACATCCTACTAGGAAAATGTAAAACATTAAAAACCAATATGTGTTCTTCAACCACATACAATTCCAACTTGGAAGTCGGATGATTTATCTATGCACTTCTAGTTGGGTTTCCATGTAATTAGAGAGCGAATAATTTGATATGGGTTTTGATCTATTGAATGAAAATATTGGTTCACTTTTTACCCATTCTTGATCATCCATGGATGAGGATTTGGGAAATCACTATGTGAAAGTTATTATTTTTACATGGAGTTACATATAATATATTCTCTGATAGGGATCCTTGGTTAACTTCTCATTTTTTGAGAGGAATTCAGGAGGCACTGATATCATAGGTTTATTTGATCACAAGATATCAGGCATTGTTGGATGGCCAGATAGAAAGGGAAATGTAGATTCTTGAGTAAATGTTTTGATACTATGTTCTGGACTTTTCTATATCATAGGATGACCATCTAAGGATAGTTTTGTTTTTTTATAACAATATCTACCATTCCACGATCAGAATGGTTCCTTTTCTAGGCCTTGTATCGAATGCCTTATAGATATCTACTATGTCAGATGTAGATTTGTGAAAGTTCCCTTGTTGGTCCGAGAATGGTAATGGAGATAATATAAATTATTTAATTGATTCATCAGAGAAATTTGATAAAATAGAGCTGGTATAAATCTTATGTTGATCTTCATTGCAATTTTTGGAAATTTTCAGTTGGTTCCCAGGTTTTATTGAATGTTTCACCTTAGTTTGGTTATCAACGAAATGGGGGGAAAGGGATGATTACACCTAATTTTGTGGATCATATTGAGGTTGTAGAGTGGGTGGTTGAAGTTGGTTACCACATTTCACTTCCACCATATTTCAAATCGATACATAAGTTCTTCCATGTATCGTAGCTACAAAACTATCAATCATATCCATATAATGAGTTGAACTACAATGATCTTGAGGATAATCCTGATTTTCCCAGGGATGAACTCCCAATCATGATAGTTGATTTTGAAATGATGGTTTTTCATTGGAGTATAGTGAACTTGGTCTGAGATCTATGGAAGAATATTTTTGACTCTCATGAGATGTGGGAGTGGAAAACAATGATGAGAGAGTGGTGGCCTCATATTTTTTACACATAAGCTTCTTAATGGATTACTTGTGGATAAAACGTTTATATGGTGGGGAGGTTGTAAAATATGGTTTCTATTTTCAAGAATTCAAAAACCAATATTTTGGACATTCTTTTGTTGGGATTAATTTAGTGTTATTTTGGGTAAAAATTGGGAACATTTTTGAAGGTTTGTGGGATATACGTAGTGGGCACATGGTTTTATAAAACTGTGATCCCTCTTAGTAGAATCCCTGAAAACTCAAAAAGTGTGGGATTTTACGGCTAGATTATGGTTTGAAAAACTATGTACCCACCTAGTAGAAACTATGTACCTTTGAAAAATGGGGTGCATGGTTAAGGCATAAGGTTTTCCTAACTGTGTGAACCAGCTTATGAAACCATGTGTAAGAGAAAATTTTAGTCCAAAAAAATAAATTTAATACCACAAAACAACAACTTTAAGATCCTGATAGGATCATTCAACCCCTAAATGTTTTCTTCTTCCATGTATGCTCCCAAGTGGATATTTTTGGGCCCACTACACCCCTCCATAAGTGGTTCGATGCTAAGAGAATGATGTCTAATATATTTTTAAAAAGATTTATCTTCTCGTTCTCTTTCTCCCAGTCTTTCCTCTCTCATCCCCAGAATTTCTTAGATATCCATGGTTTTGGAGGATCTAATCCATGGTGTTTTGGATCTTGATTATAGGATTTATTCTCATATCTTTGTTGATGATGTTCTTCATTAGAGTTTCCTGATTGTGTCTATGTTTTTCTACATCATGTGATCGCAAGGTATGTGGTCAATTTATAGTGTAAAAATTAATTAACTATAAATATATACATATAAATTTAATTTCTAGATTATAATTATATATATTTAAATTGGTTAATTAAAAAACCAGTTCTGTTGAATTGGGGATTTGAAAATGTATTTGGAAACAAAATGGAGAAACCCCTCCAATTCTATTGAAATGGGGTGTGTTGTGAAATTTGATTGAAATTGCTTAAATTTAATTGTGGAATTTAATTTTGGAACATGAAATATGGAATTTATTTGATGAAATTTATTTCAAATTGGTATTTGAGAAAATTTATTAAAAATGGTTTTGATAGAAACCTATAGGTTTTATCATATAAAAGGCATGTTTTGATTAAAAACCCACGTTTTGATTTTAAGATATAAATTTGAATATTTGAAATGGAATAATGGAATGAATTTTATTTCAAAAAATAATAATTTTTTTTTCAATTATTGATTTTTATTAGAGGGCATGCAAGCCTAGGTGGTTAGTGAGTTATTCAGGAAAGGAATCTATCACCTTACAAAACTAACAATACATATGTGTCATTTTACACCCCTGATGGGATGGTGAAAGGTTCACTTTGACCAGGGTCAGAGGGATGTGTGTATACATATTTCGAATATAAATATTTTAGTGTGTGGGTGTCCCATATCCTTGAAATATCATAACTTTTAGAATAATTCCATGATACACATTTTTTTATTTGAAATATATTTTATCATTTTAATATTATTTTACACATGCGTTCTGAATTTAAATATTCTATTTTATATATAATGTTTATTAATATATTAATTTAAATTATTATACATCATTTCAAATGTAATGAATTATTATTATTTTAAATGTGCTCTTAAACTTCCATGTATGTCCATTCTGATCCATCATGGTGGTATATTTTCTCCCTTATCATCTTCATAATCATCTGCAGCGCTCATGATTTCCCTATCTCGGTAGTTTAGGTTTTATACCTTCTCTCGGCCCTTCCACTTTCGAAAATCTTCTATTCCTCTTCGCAATGATGATAAGTTTATCCCTTCTCTGCCTCTTCTCAATCTTGAGTTTCCTTCTCGTATCAGACTCTCTCCTTTTGCGACCTGGGTTTGCTTCATTTCCCTTCCTTCCTTATATCATTATGCTCTCAGTCCTCCTCACATATTATAAATCTCACGACATCCTTAGTTATTTTTCTTTTCACTTTTTGTCTCACTAGTCTCTTTTTTTCCAATGAAGGCTTGAAGATGATTCTATATATTGGGGATGTTGGCCCTAGGTCAGCCGTAGCATGTTGTGGCAGTACCATTTTCTCTTTCGATGTTATGTCCTCTAGGTCCTTTTCTCCCACCCAGGTCATCCAGGTGTTATGGATCCCAATGAGGTTTTGGGATTTGTTTGTGTGAGTGATGGGGTGTTACAAAAGGAACATCATTTGGCTTCATTTTCCTGTTACTGGCATTCTTTCAGTGATGTTTCCTCTTTTTTTTCTAAAGTTGTTTCTATTTTTGGATAAATATTTTTTCAAGATGGAGACGAATGTTCTAGATCCTGTTCTAGAAATGGGGGGGCTTTGTTTTTATTGGGAGATGTGGCGATGGTGATGGTGGTCATCGGTGGTGCAATGATTATCTATCCATGAAATCGATGGTATTCGGTGATCTTTTATGATATTTGTATGGTGGCAATGTTGGAGTTCTAAGCTGGAGATATAAGGACAGTGGAGGCGTTGGTCTCCGATAGTCTCTGGCAATCTATGGAAACTAATGTGGTGGTCTAATGGTGCTTTGATGGTGGTGATATGATGAATATAGTGACTTGTGATGATAAGGATGGAATCTTGGATAAGGATGATGTGGGAGATGGATCATGATCTCCATGGGTGTTGTGTCTTTTGAACATTGAAATGTGATTGTGGTTTTTGGTTCCCGCCTGATGGTGTGTAGGATACTACATAGCTTTTGAAAATATATTAAAAAAATTTCAGTCAGTCATTTCCATTTAATGACTTTTTGAAGTTGGTTACATTTTCCCTTGTGGTGTTTTTTATGCATGCATAATGAATTTTTCATCATTCTTCTATCTTTTATTTGTGGAGAATTTGTTCACACTTTCTTTTTGCATGACTCTAGGTGCCGGTCACCAACCTGTGGGGATTAGGAACACCCTTAAAGCTATGCCAGGACCATATTGGTTTTTAGGTTTCTAGGTTATCTAGTATTATTCATGAATGAAATGGCTATACCTATAACATGCTAATATTTTAAAAATAAACATTATGTTCAATTGCGTACATCGTATACTGCATCGAGCTTAAACGAACAAATAAATTTTACTGTCTAATGTAAACATTCTAAACTAACCATCAATTTTTATGGAATGAAATTGGATAAATGATTTATGAAATAAATATAAAGGTCCTCATCCATTTATGTTATGTTGAAAATAATCATAAAATAATATCCGAAATTTTTAAAATGTCATTTTAATCTTCATATTTTATTTTTCAAAAATGATTTTTATTTTTTCTTTTGGTGTATACTAAAATTAATTTTAAGATATTTTAGAAAATTTTATAATAAAATTATGAAACTAATTTTTAAAATTATAATATAAAAATTATCATAGGGTGACATTTTATAAACATTGTGAAGAAGTTAAATTTTAGATTAATAGTAACAAATATACAGTTTTTTCATATGTTAGCCTTTATGATATATTAAGACATGATTAAGATATATAAAAATATTAAAATTATGTAATAGAAAAATATTGATATTTTAATTTAAATATCATATAAAAATAATTCATAATAAGTAAATAATAATTTATTTCATGATACATATTGATATCATTTTTAGTGATGATGTGGTGCCCGTGCAGAACTGTAATAGTAAACCTTAGTGTCTTATAGATAATAATTGAGAAGTAGAAAGTACTTTAATGACCTTTCAATTAAATATCATCTGTATATGATTATTTATACTATTACTTTCTTATTTTTTGTTTTTATAACAAGAATTACATCCAAATGATTATGCAATACTTACATAAGGAATGAAATATCAAATGATTAAATTAAATAATTTGTATTGATATAGACATGAGTAAATATACATAAATAAAAAATAAAAAAGATAACCATGAGCTTAATTAATTAATTTTTTGTGTTTTTTATTTTAAATCTTTTTATTGGTATTAATTATCTAAAATGGTTTTGTAACATTGAAGCAGTGATTGTTAAGTATGAAGAAAAATCAATAAAATGACTTTAAAAACAGTAAAATTAAGATGATAAGGACTATGGAATAAACTAAATACCTACCTATATTGTTTTTTCTGAGTAATATTAAACCATAATCATGAATGGGTTAAATTTAGGACCTCTTAGTTTCATTTCGATGACAATAAGCCATTATAGTATTTTCTTTAAAGGAAAGTAAAACATGTCACACTATTATTTTAATTAAGTATACAATTTTTAATATGGTTTTATAAATTGGATATGTTTGAATATAAATATTATTTTCAATTATAAAAGATTAATCTTAATTCTTTTAATTTTTTTTAATTTCTATAAAAGAAGTAATTACCTTAAAATCTTTCACAACATTGATGCAGTAATTACTTAATTAACAGTATTATCAAATGAATTGTATTAAAAATGTTAAAATAAGTATAATTTAATACAGATAACGTGATCCATGAATTTTATAGGTGATCATGAAATATTTAGCGTATAGTAAAATACTTGGTTTTTATTTTGTTTTTTTTATGTTCATAAAGTCAACGTAATGAATAATATTTCATACAAAAATAATCATATTTTATAGAATTAATATTTTGTTAAATTATTTAAAAATTATAAAAATATTAAATATTAAAAAGGATTTTAAAATATGGTAAACATTTTCATCGCCTATATATTATAGGACATTTGGAATTCATTAGATCTAGAATAATGTTATTATATTTTAATATTTTGAGATATTTTAAAAGTACCCCTTTAATTTTATAAAAGGGAACATTTTCTTCTATTATATACAACTTCAAAACTAATTTTTTTTGGAAAACATTCTTAAAAACTCTTCAAATATCCCATAACCTCGTTCTATATTTAATATTTTAGGAATAAAAACAACCTTATTGGTCTTAAGTTATTATCAATTTTCGTTTTTTTCAAGAAGCGATATCTCTTTAATCAGGCGTTTCTATTTTATTTCTTCATCCACCTCATTAAAATATTATTCAGCCATATTAAAAGAATAAATACACTGACCTACGTATACTTATATGTTATTATGATCTTGTAATGACCCATATAAAGGTCCTCTTCTATCAAATGGAAAACGAATTCATTATCCATGTTTATGGCAGACTACCACATCATGAATCGATACCATTCGCCTTTCATATAAATATACCAAGACTGGTTATAATTATGGGATTAATTTCTATATATGATATTCATGAAATATTGATAATTATTAATTTATATTAAATCACATAATTTATTACCTTTTTATGAACATAGAAATGATAACCTTTTTGGTGCATACATGTTGAGTACCACCTCCATGAAGTGATGCAATTATGTTTTCATCACTACATCACATTGATGATATATATAAGTATATTTGTATAATAAATATTATATATATGATATTATGATAATTTTATAATGTTAAAATAATAATCACTAGCTTTCCATAATGATCATTGAAAAATAAAAATCTTACCCATTTGTATGTATGACCTACCTTCTCCATGATTGTAACAAAATTCATTTTCTATTACATTTTTAATGAATGTATTTAAAATTATAAATGATGTATTAAAATTATATTTATTTTATTACTATTTTACTATATAGGATGAAATAATTATTTTTTTACCACATTCAACCTACCGAAGTCATTCTTAACTTACGAACCATATATCGTCAAAGCGTCTGACATGAAACTAATTAATTATTTAATTTTATAAAATTGTAATATTTCAAATAAAATTAATAATAATCACTGAAAATGTTATAAATAATTTAATCACTGAACCTATTTTTATTATTAAAGAAATTAAAGAATAGAAGTGATGAGTTGGACTCAAGTTAAGGGACTATTTAACTAAAAACCCAATTTTAAATTTTTTAAGCATATATTATAAAACATCATCTTTCATAACCGTGTTTTTTAATTAATTTTATGAATTTATTTATTTGTAATTAATTTTTATGGAAAATTAAAAAATTCTACCCATTTTTTTAAAAATGTATACTTTTATGGTTTTTTGTAAGGGAATTTTTTTATAATCATCTTGTAATGTTTATTTTCTCATTAGTAAAAAAACGAATTTTGTTTAACCTATATGAAATGAGGATATTTTTTCCACACTCATGATGCCATAATAAATACATGTTTTAATTATATTTATAAATATTTATTTTTAAATAAAATTATTTCTTTTGTATATGCATAGATTTTATAAAATATGTGATTTAAAACATGAAAGGGGTATTTTGATTGAGAATATATTTATGAGGAAAGAATTATGGTTTTATGATTATGATTGGGATATTGGTAATTTTTTATAATGATGGTTGGTCACATTATAAACCAATAATGGTTAGCTTTATGATGAAAAACTAGGAGTCATGGTTGTGATATTAACCAATAAAGGATGGTTTCCTAATAATCCAAGGATGTATGGTTATGTTATAACATCGAATGCATTGGGTACTCTGGATATAGAGGTTGATCATATTGGTTACTCCATTTGTAAGAGTGATATCAAATATGATCTCCCAAGTTACATACATGGATTCCATTTTCTTACTAATGAGTTATCATGGAAATTTTTTTATTTTCAAAAGGTATTAAATTGAACTTATTGAAAATATGATACCTTTTTCAATGTAAAAGGAATGTTTCTAATAAAATCTGCTTATGTTTTTTCACATGACTAATGATCAAATTTCTTTTATTTCCCATTATTGATAGTTTCTTCACTCATCCCATGTTTTAAATTTTTTCACAAGGATTAAGGTATGGTAGGGATAAGCATGAGGTCCAAAATAAATTTGAATATTTATCATTTAAATAGATCATGTTTTATTATAAGAAATTTTTGTTATGGAAAAATGGATACTATGAAGAATTTTCCACTTAAAATGTATGAGTTTACATAGTTAAATCATGTCCTTATTATGTAAAACTATTAACAGAAAATATCTTTTGAATTAATGAATGTGAATTCTACTCTAGAGTCACTATAATATGAAAAGTTTAAGGTCGAGTCCATATAGTTGATTTTAAATGAGGTTTTAGGTAAAATTGGAGATTAATATTATTTTAGGAGTGGTTTTCATAATATTCAGGGATACTATCAAGGGTTTATGAATTTATAGTTTATAGAAAGTTAAATGTATTATAAATCACTTTTTGAGGATTTTTGTTATGAAAGTTTACAGTAAATAAGGATATTTTGGAGAATTTATTTAGGGAAATTATTAGTTATTATATTTTGTAATAAAAAATGAATGTCTTGACATAAAATTTATGGTTAAAAACATTATATAATCTTAATTAAATTATGTATTTTATGATGTATTTCACATTTCTTTGAATGTTATATGAATTTTCATCTTTAAAAAAATAGGCAACCCATATGTTAGGTGGAAAACTATCACATAAGACAAGATTGTGTGGATTGAATCCAAAACATAAGGGTGATATAGGAAAAATTCCTAAAATAGAATAAATGATGTCATAGTTAATATAAAATTATTTTTCATAATTTAAAATATATGATAGATAATGTTTAATTTAATTTTTTGAGCATACATTTTATTTAATAGTTATCCAATAAATTGGAAAATAATATAGTGATAAGTGATTAATGTTTTTTTCAAAGATGTTCACTATTTCGGGAATCCTATTTGATTAATTTTAATAAAATACAATGTGATTTTATCTTATGTTGTGATAATTTAATATTAATTGATGTGATTTGGAGATATATTTTAGGAAAAAATCATGGAAGTCTATGTGAGCAAATCCTTTTAATTTTTTGGTGTAAATATTAGTCTTAAAGAATTTGATTAATTTTTTTAATGATATATGTTGAACATTGGGTATTTCTATTAAATATTGGAGATTAAAGTATGTGCCATAATATAATGATTTATTTTTCTTGATGAATTATCGTATTTTGTACTAAAAATTTTGTTTTCTCTTATTTCCTAAAGATAAGAGGAATATATAGTTTTTATTTTTTGGATTCTGTGATATATAGAAGTTTATTCTAGTTCTTTAAGTATGATAAATTCATACTCATCATTTGTAGAAAAAGTTGATTACTTAATGGAAATTGATTAAAGGATGAAACTATCAATGTCATGTATTTAAATGTCATTATTCTATTAGTATAGATGGAACAATAACTCCTCAACTCTAAGAAAATTATTTTGAATGAAAAATGTTATTCATCAACTTTTCGCATAATTAAATCAATGGACATTTAACCCATCATAGATTTATGGTTTTCATATGGTTAACTTTATCATTAACATATTATTTATATCTCTATAGTAGTCCTTCGGTGTCTTATTTTCTCTTCAATGACCATGTTTTCTTATATAGAAACCATGTATATGTTATTTCATGTAACCTTTGTAATTTCTTATGTCACCTTTAAAAGGAAGGATTTATTCAATCTTTTTTATAATGTGTGTTTAAATAAAGGTATTTTGAAAGGTCAAACCCTTTTTATCATGACTATTTCAAATTGTGAGGATTCTATTTTTCAAGTGGTTAGAATTAATCTACAAGATATTTTAATAGGAAGTAATTATTTAGATAACATACAACATTTTCCACATAGATCTTCATCAAAAAAATAATTTTTATTATATGATATAACTATTATAACCGAACCATAAAATTGGAGGGTTTGAATATGAATAAATAATTTATGAAATAAATTTGTATGTCCAAATAAAAATATATTTATTTTTAAATGGTGAAAAAATAATAAACTAATTTTTAGTAAATTTATTTCAATATTCATAAATAAGTTTTATTCAAAAAATTGTTTTATTAGTTTTTAGGGGATATTATTATAATTTATTTGCTGATGTTTTAGAAATTTTATTATAAAAAATAAAATAAATTTTAAATATCATCATATCAAAAATATTCTAGCATGAATTTTTTAGAATTATCTCGAAAAGATCATTTTTTTGTGAGTATTAAAACAATACAGTTTTTTAATATGGTATTTTGTGTGACATTGTCAAGTCATAATTATGATATAAAAATTTATTGAAATCATTAAATGACTATGTTATGATATTTTAATATAAATATCATACAAAAATAATTCAGAATATGTAAATTATAAATTATATAATCTTAAATATTAAAATAATTATTAGTACTGACACAGTCCTTGCACAACATTAGAGAGATCAAATTTTTTTTCTTATAGATAATAATTGATGATTTTGAAGTATATGAATTAACATTATTTTAAATATAATATAAAAATGGTGATTTAGAATGATAAATATTTATTTGGGAATTACATGACTAGAATCATATCCAAATGTGTTTGTAATGCTTACAAAAGGTAAGAAAAGTGAAATTAACAAATTAAATATGTAGTCTTGAAATGGAAATGGGTAAATATACATAATGAACAAATATAATGGATTTTATTGGGTCTAATTGATTTATTTTTAGGATAGTAATTTATATTTAATTCAATTATAGAAATTTTGTATCTAAAATTTATATGAAGTACTAACATAGTGCTTGTACAAGAAGAAGAAAAATAAATATTATTATTTTAAAAAATCTCAAATTAAAATAACGATGACTATAAAATGAACCTAAAATTTTCCAACATTATATATTATAAGTAATTTTTTATAATAAAGATAAATGCGGTGAATTTAATAATTTTGGAGACACTTGGTTGTGATTATTTCCATTATAGTATTTTGTTTAAAGGAAATTCAAGCACATCACAGTATTATTTTTTATAATTATAATATTTTTCATATAGTGTTATCCAAAGGATATATTTTAATATAAATATTATTTTGAAATATAAAATATTTTTATCCAGCGTGGTAATATATTTTCAATTTTTAGGGAATAAATACTTACTTTAAAATCTTTCATAATGTTGATAAAGTAATTATTTAATTAATATAAAACATAAATAAATGATATAGAAAATTATAAAAAAATATAATGTTATATAATTAATTTTGTCATGAATTTTATAGAAAAAATTAGAAATTCTATTATATAATAAAATAGTAAGTTGGAATTTGACTTTTAATCTAGAAGATTTTACTATCAATGTAATTAATAGTATTAAATTTAAAAATAATGATATTTTATTAAATTAGTAATTTTTTAAAATATTTAATATCATAAAAATATTAAATAAGTATAATTGGTCATGATATGGTTGGAAATGTCACTCTATATGAATTTATAGGTCATTTCGTAGAATATAACTAAAGAATAGCCTTATTATATTTTAATATTTTGATAAATTCCATGAGTTCCCCTTCCCTCTCTTTTAAAAGGGAACCTATACTTCTCTTTTTATCACACATAAAAACCAACTATTAAATTTCAATAACTACCCAAATACCTTAATAGGGTCCCTACCAAAATTATATAGGAATTTTTGGAATTACTGTAGCCCCAATGGCCTTATGTCTTAAAGTAATAGAGGTTGTCCAAAGAAGACGAATCGTTTTAATCAAGCGAATCTATTTTAGTTTTTTATTCCACCTATTTAAAATATTATTCAACCATTATGAAATTATAACTAAATTTTCATACATATAATGAAAATTTATTATTTTATTGGTATAGCCTATATAGATACAATGTTCTATAAAATCGGAAAAGAATTCATCATATGGGTGTAAGATGGACTACCGCCTAGCGAACCGATGCAATTCTTTTTCCATCTCCATGTCTCAATATTAGTTATAATGATTGAACTAATTATTATATATTTTATCAATGAAATATTTATCATTTTAAAAATATAATATATCACATACATTTTTAAGTTTCTAAGGATAGAAAAAATGATCACGGTGTTTGTGCGTACGTGTGGCCTACCACACCAATGAAATGATATGATTCATTTTTCATCACCACAAATAATCGATGATATATATAAGTATATTTAAATAATTTATATTTTATATATGTGTGTGTGTGAAATTATGATAATTATATAGTGATAGAATGATACTCACATTATTTCCAAAATGATCATTGAAAAATGAAAACATTAATCACGCCTAGGTACGACCTACCATCTGCATGATTGTAAGGTAATTAGTTTTACATTAACCATATTTAATGGAAGTATTTAAAAGTAAAATTTCGGAATAAAAATAATTTTTATTTCATGAATATTATTCTATATATGATTCAATGCTGATTTATTTAGCCATGGTCAACATACCGATGTCATTCTGGACTTATGAACTGAATATAAACCAATAGACTGATGTGAACATAAAGGATAGTCATATTTATAAAAGGATAATCGGTGAAATATAAGTAATAAAAAACTTGAAAAATGTTCTCAAGAAATTAAATAATTATTCAATGTTTATTATACAAGATGGTAAAGAATGTATGTAACAAGTTAATCTCAAGGTAATTGTCTCTTTATCTCAAATACCTCATTTTAGTTATTTTAATGATTTATTTTACAAATAATTTTCTTTTATAAAAATGTTTATAACATGTTTATTATGAGTTTATTTATATGATAATTAATTTTTTTAAATATATTTCTAAATATCTGTTAAATTTTTTTAGAAAGGAATGATTTTATTCTTTCATATAAGGGATTTTATTTTAAAAATAATATTTTAAATGTTTAATTTTACAAAAGTAAAAAAGTAACAATTTTTAAATTATATAGAATGATTAGATTTTACATCTTTTATAAAGCCATATTAATTTTTTTCCATTAAAAGTATACAAGATCATTTTTAAATAATGTTTTTCTTTTTTATGCATGCATTTTTTTTATAAATTATTTGATTAAAAATTCAAAAATTGTATTTTCTTAATGAATATTTCTATGATGCAAGAATTATTGTTTTTTTTATTATGATACGTTTCTTGGTATTTTTTTATGAATACAAGAATTTTCATTAAAATAAAATTATTGGTGGTTCCATGATAAACGGGGGATGAGTGGTTACATTGTTAACAATTGACTGGTGGTTTCATGATTAACCAAGGATGGGTGGTTACATTATAACCTCTTATGAATTGGGTACTATAGAGATGGAGGTTGTCCATATTGGTTCCCAATTTTTTAGAGTGTTTTTGAAAATGATTCCCCAAGTTACCAACATAACATTTACATTATCTATAATGAGTTTTCTTTGATTTTTTTTATTTTCAAAATATAAATAATAGTGTTTTAGAAAAGATTATTAATTTTTCATTGTAAATGACATGTTTCTAAGAAAAAGTTTTCAATGGTTTTCACTATAATAAAGATATTATGTCTGTTATTTCACTTAATATTATTTTTTATTCTTATCCGATGGTTTAAAATTTTTTGACATGGTTTCAGGGATAGAATGGAAACATATGAGGTCAATAATAATTGTGAAGATTTAACCCTAAAATAAATAATGTTTTATTATAATGATTTTTTTGTTGAAAAAATTGATATTGTGATGTAGTTTTCACATGTAATGGATTAGTTCAAATTTTTAGTGTTTTTTCTAATTTTATACAACATTAAACCTATAAGATCATGGGTAATGAAAGATAGTGAATTGTTGTCTAAATTCACATGAATATGTAATTTTTAAGGTTGGGTCCATACAATACAAATCAACATAAATGAGGTACATTGCCTCATTTTTTTGAATGATTATTATTGAAATTTCATTCTGAGTTTTTTCTATTTGGATAACCCGTTAACCAAGATTACATGTAAAGGGGTTAAGTTTGTTTTGGAAAAGGATTGTGAAGAATGTATTTATGAAATGAATAGGAGATTTTTCAATGTTACGATTATGAAATTAAAATTATGAAATAATGGGTTTCTTATATACGATGATGCATCAATTAAAATACTGGGATTAATGTCTTAATCCCCTCTGTCAAAATATGCCCCTCCTAAGCATGCAAGGAAGAAATAGAGATAATGACCCCCAATGTCCCACCTCTAGTTGGCCCTGGGGTGGCGACCAACAGCAATGGTATATAATATCATGAAATGGGAGGAATTACCCTTTTTATTAGAAAAAAAAGATCAGGGGACAAGATGGCCCATCTAAAAAGACCTTTAATAACAATATAAATGAAAAACCAAATTCATTCCCACATGCATGTTTTAATGTAAAAATGATACATATACAATGAAAATATCCATTGTAAAAACCAAAAGAACCAAGCTGATAAGCGGCATGGTGGTTATCGACATGTTGGAGCTAGTAATACCCATCATGGTCCACGTAGTCCTCCTAGAAACCTAAAAGTAGATTTATAACATAGGGTGAGCATAAAAGTATACTTGGTAGGGAAAAAACAATGTCTATTGTGCACAATTAGAGAAGCATTCTAATTACACCATGATAAAATAAATAAAACTAAAATAAAATAACAAGGCATTCATGACATCCCCAACATATCCAATGGAATTCTCACCAAATAATGAAATATTGCTAAAGTAATATAGATAACATTGATGATAATGTACCCTGCACCACTTTCGCAATGGTGAACCACTCTTACAACCTAATATTAAATTTCTTGGTGCCCCCACCACTTCCGAAACTACAACGTCAAAACCCGCTAGCAAACACATGGTCCACACAACTTGTCCTACATTTTTGGAAACAAATCTCATCATATATCATTGGTACAAACCTAGGCCTCAGAACCACATCCCACCAGAAGACCCCTCAACTAAATACTACATCACATCTAAAAAACTATTTGGAAATGACAATACATATCTTCCTAAAGACACTTGGGAAAACAAAACTGGCATACACAAACATGGGCCTCATAACCCACTACCTAACCAAAGAAACTTGCGCTATCAATGCCTAGATATGGGGTAGGTAAGATCATGTGTCCAGTCATCCATCATCCCACTCATATGTTTGGGAAATAAACCCTCCACCTTGAAAATGTGGATTTTCAACACATATATCTCAACAAGGGTGGGGTGCATATAGAAAATAGAAGGAAAATATAGGTATTTATAAATAGTATCAAACACTAAAGCCCCAACAATGAGTTCCCAATAAAATAATAAACCACTATATGATACTTCATTCATTATGGCTACCTCAAAATTAATTATTCAACACTAGAAATAGTCACCTCAGATGTTGATAAATGAACTCCATTCACAAAAATCCATAACTCAAACAACCCCCAGTAAAGTCATTTATAAAAATCATTATTTATTATAGAAAAAATTTATTCACTTCTTCCTTACATGGGAAACTATCAACCACAACACGAAATAGGCGACACTGTGTAAACCATGGAGAGGAAAAAGAACCATAGTAAAGAAACTCATTTCATATTTCCCCTCTGTCAAATGCCCATACAAACCACTTCCATTATCATTCATCAAAATAATTCTGCCATGTAATTCCACTCAACAAGAACACCAGAATCATACTACCAAACCCTACAACAGACATCATCAAAACCAAACCAGCAACCTGACTGCATAACCACACTACACTTATCACACCCAACAATAGAAAAATAACACAACCATAATCTTACAGATCCACTTCTCAACCACTACCCATAAATTCCACAATAAATCAATATATCAGCCTAATATTGATTTAAAATACTTGTACCATCCCACATTATAGTCATGCTACAAACCCTAGTACCACAAAACCACAGAAGGCATAAGAAAGAACAAATGCAGACACAACACACAACCAAAAAAATAATGTAGTGTGTATTAAGATTTAGTATACAATAGTTCTTTAATTCAAATCAAATAATTTAGGGGTTATCAAAGTACAAGATTGATCCAGAGGAATCCATTAAACTAACAGAATATACATGGTTAAACAATTTAATATTCATACAGTATTTCATAGAGGATCAACTATTAACATCTATAATCCTTATAGGTATGTAAACAAAGACCACCGATGTCCATGATTTTCATTAGGCATGTACCATATTTAGATCACCATAACAGTAACAAATAAAACCTAATAATTCTTTACTTTAACCCATAACCTGTATATAAATATTATCCTAATTCAATTATCATTATTTTTTTGGAATTACACTATCATCACAAGATTAAATTCATACACCAACCCTGCATGATACACAAATTTGAAGAGACAAAGGGATCCCGACAAGGTTGAACAAAGAATCTTCAACTCCTCCTAGCACCAAAATAGGGGGAACACAAGTAGCAGGAAGAAGCCTCCAAGGAAATGCGATCAAAGGAAACAACACTAATGTGAGACTCCTCTTGGAATAAGGGTTTTGGTATGCTCGATAGCAAGGTAAAATGAATATTCACAAGGGATAAATGGTATCATCTTTAGAAATTAAAGATCCTATATTAATAGAGGAATGGTTCTAAAATACATTACAGCTTGACCATGATCAAGACCATGTAGATTGGATATTGAGGATCCTCAAAGGTGTTAGGAAATTGATGTTATAATTTATATCCTTATAACTTCTAAAAAACTATAATCTGGTTTTTATCTCGTTTTTTGTCAAACAGACTGTAACATGGATGATTCTGGAAAAATAGAGAAAACATGAATTTTGAAAAAAATGGAAATGAATCACCCTTGGGTGAGTCGCTGATGTGATTCCCTAATGGTGATTCACAGATGAAATCTACCTATGGTGACTCACTAATGCGAGCAACCAATGGAACGTCACTGATGGGCGAGTAACTATTGGGTGACTCACTATCGAATGAGTCAATGATGTGAGAAACCTTCAATGACCCACTATCGTGGCAAAATTATAGTGAGTTACTGATGTGAGATACCATCATTGACCCACCATCATGATCTACTATGAGTAAGTTAATGACGTGAGTCACTGACACAACTCACTAACACCGACTACTGAATCCACCTACCAACGCCACCTACCGACGCCACCTACCAACGCCACCTATCGACACCATCTACTGACGTAATCTACTAACTCCACCTACAAATGATACCAATTGATGCCACATACCAATTCCACATATTGCGGGAAAACTATATTTTTTGAAAAACCCTTAAATGAGACACCGTGACTCCCCATAACACCTCAAACACTGTATTTTGAAAATGTAATAGATCTAGGAGGTCAGAACCATTACCGTAAATACCTCTCAAACTATTAATACCCTCACAAATTCAAAACCAACCTAGAAGGAAGGTATGGGTTCGAACAACCACCCTGTGAGATACCTCTCAAGGTTCCTCCTATGCTTGGAACACTGAAACCGACTAAGCACACTAATGATCAATGATAAAACACCCCTATATTGATAGATAGATGGTGTTAAACCTCAACATCGAACAACAAAAAATCCGATATCTTCCCATCCAATTGACCAAAATACACACCCCATAAGTACAACAACCAGACTATTGTAAACATGAAAGTCAAAAAATTTCTCCATCCATGTCAATATATTATCGTCTCTGTTAACCACTGACTCACCCAAACAGGATTAATCACATAACAATTTATGTGTCAATATTTGGAATCAGGTCCTCCCCTTTCAACATTTTAGAACATCATTACACCTAAAAGAACAAGGAAGTAACTCATATCATAACAAAGAATGCTGAATCATTACATTACAAAGGGGAAAACAATAAGGGAATACAAAAAAAATCCTTGGCTACTAGGAAAAAATCTATATCTCCTTTTCCGATGTACTATCCTCCATGACACCATGCCATCACAACACATAGACCAATGGAATTGACTATCCATGAAACACCATCTCTTGATGATGTTGGGTCTATACTGGGAGCTCTATGAACATTACGTCACCATCAACATCCAACTCTCCCCAATAAATGACATGAGAGTAATTACGAATTAATCAGAAAATATGAGATACTTTAGCGGCATCACAGATTCTTTCCATCATCAGTGGCATTCTGAACTCGTATTCCACCTCACCAACTCACCCCAAATCCTCGAAGGGTCTAATAGACCACAGTGAAAGATTTCTCTTCTTTCCAATCCTATGTTTCTCACATCGAGGGGAAACCTTTCGGATCACATATTCACCAACCATGAACTATAAGGGCCTCATCATATAATCAGTATAAGACTTATTTCACTCATGATCTACCTTCATTCTTGAAAAAACAACTGGTACATTCACAGTCATTATCTGCACCACATTCGAACAAAAAATAGATACCTCCGTATATTTTTTCTAGTATAAGGTCTAATGAAATGGGCTTCTATAAAAATCATCAAACTAAGCCATGAAAATGTAAGAGTGATATAAATATTTTTATGAAAACTCCACCAATAAAAAGTGTCCCACTCAAAATCCTTCACAGTCCAAGATGCACACCCAAAGCATGTCCTCTAACATCTGGATTGTTTGCTCTATCTATATATCTTTATAAGGTTGGACAGAATTGTTGAATTGTAATTTAGTGCCAAAATCATACTGCAATATTTTCCAGTATTATGAGATAAACCACGCATCCTAATATGTGATGATGGATCTCATAACTCCATGTAGATTCACCACCTTATCCAAATCCCTCTTGGACCATGAATCCACTGCACCTTACTCATTAATCATTATGAAATGATCTTATTTAACCAATAAAATCCACCATTTCATAGATTTCCTTGAATCCTCCATGAGACCTATGTAAAACTATGATGAAATCCATTAATATGTCATCCCACTTCCAATATGAGAAATCTAGTGGTTACAAAACAAATCTGGGAACATAGTGCATAGACTTCACCTATAGACACACTATGCACTTTGTTGCAAACTCTTCCACAACACGTTTCATCCCGGGACACCAAAAGTGATCACTCAAACTGTGTTACATCATAGAAATTCCAAGGTATACCGCTATGGGTGAGGTGGAATACTCACAATGAAATCTCTCACGCATCGCCACTTGAAACAATAGCCTACCAGTGAATATCATCTAATTCTGACCATCCTCTGATGATCACTCCATAGCATCACCATATTCAATGTTATCTCACATCACTTCAACATCTGAGTATCCCCACTAAGACTATATATTTTTCATCAGAGTAGACTTCACCATCATCAGAGGTAGATAACCTCTATGGCCATCCATTCCAATATCTAAGAAAAATGATTCCAATTCACCAAACTCTTTCTAAGAATCGGTAGATTTCGGAAAAACATCTATATCTACCTTCCTGTTCAAAGCATCTGCCACAAAATTCCCCTTTCTTGAGGTTTAAGAGATCTCTAAATCATATTACTTGAAAAAACACATCCACCTCCACTATAGAAAGTTCTTATCTTTCTTGTAAAATATATACTACAAGCTCTTCTTGTATGTGAAGACCACATAGAGATCCCCAATGACATAATGTTTACAAAACATTTGTGATAACATGACCACAACTAGCTCCATCTCATGGGTTATATAGTAACATACATGGGGATGTAACTTCCTAGATTCATAATAGATTAATCCCTAATATTGCATCTGCACGCATACTTTTCCTAGACAGGAAGCATCAAAAAACACTTCGACATCACCCCTTCATCTGGAAACTGGAGCCCTGAGAGAATGAAAAAAATAACTTTTAGGTAGTAGAAAACATTTTGACACAACACACTCCACACAACGGCCTATTAATTATTAGTTAAGTTTTTCAATCGAGCTACTACTTAAGAGAAATATGGTATAAATCTCTTGTCATTGCCTTCTAGAATAAGAAAATTGGGAACCCCTGCCGCATTCATGGGTGGTTTCTAAGAATCAACTACCTCGACCTTTGACATTTAAACTTCTATCCATTTTTTCAACACCAAATTTTCATGTAAATGCACTTCTCATGTCCATGATAGTCAGTTCAACAACATTACATAGATATCGTGGCATCGAAGGGCCTCCATGATAGTCCCAAGATGCTCGATAATCCCCTCTTATTTTATTTAGTGGATGAGGATGTCATTGTTGAATACGATAATGAACCGGTCTAGGAACTCATAGAAGATGGAGTTCGTAGGTCCCCCGAACACGGCTGGTGTGTTCGTAACATCGAAGGATATAACGATGAACTCGATGTTCCCATACATATACATGAAATAAGTTGTTGGTATATCACATTCTTTCAATCTTAGACGGTGATACCCAAACCATTGATCAATCTTAGGGTACCAAATTTCTCCCTTCAACTGGTTGAAAATATCATCTATCCTCGAGAGAGGCTAATAGTTCCTGATCATCACCTGATTCAACCTCTTGTATTCTATGCACATCCTCAGACCACCATCCGCTTTTTTCTCAAAATTAACTAGATCACCCCATAGTGACACACTAGACTAGATGAATCCCTTCTTTATCAGGTCATCAATTTGAATCATCAACTACCACAACTCTGAAGGTTCTATCTGATAAAAAGCCCTCGAAATTGGAGAAGAAAAAATATTCAAGTCTATTCTAAACTCAACACCATGTTCAGGGTGTAGATTCACAACCATCTTGGGTAAGACATCCATAAATTTACCACAAATTCTCAGAACCTCCTATATCTCAATGTTCATTGATTATATTGATAGATCTACCAACAAGGAAGGGGTTCAATATGTCGAATACCCATATGAATACTCCATTTGCCAATGAAGGTGACACGTTGGACATCCACATTTGAGTACACGACTCTCCTATAGAAGAATTCAATAAAAGCATGAAAAAAGTACAACCAGAGGATTATAATGAAGAAATTGTGTGATTTCATCTGTAAACAAAAAAGGATCCCACATGACTGATGTGTCCCCATCATGAGTCTACATCCCAAACGTAAATCAAAAAATCTAGTCTAACCTACGGATAGTGTGATCAACACCTGGGGAAAATGAATCCTTTCTACATCTTTTCCCATATCATTGGTTAGACCCGGTGTAAGAAATGAGTGTGATGATCCTGAATAAAAAAAAGTGCATGTAATAGTACTGAACAAATTAATCGTACCTCAAATGATCTATGTCCATGATTGAACTACTTCATCTATGGAATGTAACTGACCACTCCCAGATACTATTACCCTTTTCTGATGATTGAATTCTTGACCATGCCTAGGTTTAGGTCCTTAAATAACACTCTGAGGTCAGCATCTACATACTCATTCTCCCCTAGAGGGGGATCATAAGGCTAATGTCCCTACTGCTGGAGCCACCCTGCAAGCAACTGATGGTGAGGAGAGTATTGGAACTACCCACCTCCACCATACTAAACATGGAAAACAAATAGGAACTGACTCTGACTATTCCCATGGACTCAATAGATAGTACATACCATCCATAGGCCTAGAGTATTGTCATGAGGAATAGAAGGTCTAAATAGAAACAACTGAGGTCATCATCCCACCTGTTGGAACTTCGAAGGCCCTAGTGTCTAAGACCTATTTCAGGTAACCTTTAACTTCTAATAAATTAGTTGAAACCTATATCTCCATAGAAATCTTCTTAGGTATATCTTCTCAGAAACATACAACTTCTTATGGAACTCCAATTTTGTCAAAATGGTAAAGGGGGTAAACCCGGTACTGGAGAGAAGGACGAAGTACCCCGCTTGGAATCTCACTTGAGACTCATCATCCAGAAAATGATTTAGAGAAAAATGAAGGAGATCCTTGAATTGGATCCCTAATTCCCATAAAAACAAACTACCATATTGTAAGTTGAGTAACTCCAAACTATTCTTATACTTCACGGTCAAAGAATGGAATTATTCAAAGAAATCCTTCTCAAAATAGACCCACAAAACGTCAGCATCCTTCCTCTCTCATAGGTACATCATCCACCACTGACACGCACCTCCCCAAATCTGGATCACCACTAAGAGAACACATCAATCTATCGGGATCTAGACCTAACAGAAGGTGATAAAAACATCCTCAAGATACATCACTGTCTCCATTACTAAAATTATTCCCTCATGCATCCCTAGAGTCTATCGCTGGAAATCACATAACATTTTTTTTCTAAGGTCATCTTCATCCACTGTCTCAAACCTTCATCTAGAAGTCAGGTTGGCATATTCAGCCTCCACTACCTCTACTACACACAGGCAATGACTGGGTTCCATAGATAAAATGTAATCAAGGAATATGTAAGACTGATTAGTATGTAATTTTTTAACGTTCATTATATGTCAGATTACTATTATCCCTTTTAAATTTCCCTTACAAAATATTTAAATGAATAACAGAAGTCATTATGACTCTTGTAACCTTCCAAGGGTCTCTACCCTACAAATGGTGTAGCCTCACTTGGTTGTTCGGTAGGATAAGAGTCCTTTCATTGAATCATGGGGGAGACTAACAATCCTATGTCCTAGTTGGTCATCCCAAGCCTATGTCACATACCAAGATCATCTAGAATTATTTCCCTACCAACCCATGAAATCCTCACTATTACTAAATCCAAACTCCATCCTATCTCTCAACCATGAACTCTATTACCATTTTGCCAGGACTCCTCCCTCCAAAGATGCCCCTCCTGAGCTGGTAATTAAGGAATAAAGATAATGACCCCCTGATTCCCACCTCCAGCATGCCTTGAAGTGGTGACCGGCACCAAGGTATAGAATATTATGAAATAGAAGGCATTTCCTTTTTTAGAAGAAAATGATATCAAGAGATAATATGGTCCATCTCAAAAACAACTCCAAGCACTATATAAAAAACCCAAATTTCATCCCACAATAATTTTTTTAAGTAAAATTTATACAAATACCCCGAAAAGATCCAATTTAATTACCAAAAGAACAAAGATAAGAAATGACATGGAATATGTCTCTATGTCTAGAATAATAAATCCCATCATGCTCCACATAGTCATCCAAGAAAAATGAATGTATTTTTATATCATAGGAGAGAAAAAAAGTATACTGAGAGGGGGAAAAATCTTGGACCTCATAGAACCATGATATGAGAGGGGTGAATAAGGGTGTCATATTTTTCTTCTAAAGTGATAGATCTAATTCCATCATTGGTTGGAACTTTTCAAACCTATCGGTTGGAGTAGTGAATTAAGAAAACATTTACACGTAAAGAGAAAACAACCCATCTATACATGGTTCACCAGAATGGATTATTCCAAGGAGCATATGGAGATAGTGTGTTAGACTTACCAAAATCCTGTAATATTCACTAGATGTGGAATGAAATTTTTTCAATAGATACACTCTATGTTAGATGAAAGGCTTTTACATGATTTCATTGGTACATCACTATATCCCTCAGAAAACTTTTGCTTACTCCCCCTAGGCCACTGTTGTGAGAGAAGTCTAAATCAGTTTAACAACTTCAAGGTTTCTTCAATTTATTTTTCTTAAATTTGGTGTCCCTAACATAGAACAAGTCTCTTCTTGCATCATAGTACATTAGATGCCATGTTCACTTAAACCAGAAATTTAATATTATTGTTCATTGAAGCTCACTCCTACACGAATCACCCATATCATTATGGAAAACAATTCCTTAATGAAACACCTCATCTTTCACGTAATACACTACCTTCTCAAAGAAACTCTACCTTTTCAGAACAAATAGCCTTTGGGAAGAACCTCTACCATCACATAACAACCTTCCATCATCAATCTCACTATGTCAACATGGAATTCCCCATCATCAAGAAGTACACTTTTCTAAAAATAATTGTTATCGATGAAGACATTACAAGTAATTTAGTGATTCTTGGGAGGACATTGAATGGTAGTTTTCAGATCTCCATTAGCTTCATCAAATCAATGTGATTCTGGATTTTCCTTGGAAAATTTCTCTTCAAGTGAATAGGGGTGGCCTCTTATTTATAGGCTCATCCAATCACAAAGCACCACAACCTCATATACATTTTCTAGATTGGTCGAAAACATCTTCGCGGCACTCCTCCCTTCACAATAATGCATTTTAATTCATTTTTCATGATGGTCGCCATAGTCTCATAGCCTTTTGTCAAAATATTGTGCAATCAAGATTCTATACTTCTAATAATCATGTAGAAACACCATCTCTATTTGTGATGCTCCTCATATTCATGAACATAATACCATGCTTTTTAAAATTTATGCCTTTACCATATTTATGAAGTGTTAATTAAAGAAATTCCTTTTACGATACTCAAATTATCATAATCATAGAACACAACATCACACATCATTAATCCTTCACAAAACACAATTCAGGACAACTTCAATACTATTCTTACCTTAAACTGTAAGACCCCTTGACATGAAATATCCCTAATCACCCTTGTGAGGGTTGAAAAGAACACAAACAATTCTCAACTTAGAGTAATGAACAACCTTGGTTCCAAAAAAAATCAATGTCTCTCTTTCACAAGTAGAGAATCAGACTAATTCCCCCATGATAAAACACTAGAAACCAAAAGCACATATCAAGGTATACTAGCCACCCCAACATCACCAAATGCATGCTCACCAAATAACAAAATTAAGGTAATGTAATATAGAGAACATATATGATAGGGTACCCAAAACAATTTTCCCACAGATTATCCACTCCCAAACACTAATGGAAAACATCCTGGAACTCCCACCACATTTAAAAGTACTTGGTAAAAAACTGACCACACACAGGATGGCCTCATTGTTAGTCCCACAACCTGATAAAACAAAGCTCATCACATCTCACCCGTACACACCTGGGTCTCACAACCTTGTCATGATCACAGAAACCTAGGACACATGCCACATCACAATCCAAAAATGCATGGGAAAAGACAACACATATCATACTGATGACATCTAGTAAAACAAAAATTATGGAATCTTGTATTTTTATTACATAACTTTTAATTACATTTTATAAATAGAGGATCTTTAAAGTATAACACCCCGACCCATCTAGAATAGAGCCGGCTCATTACTTGTGATATTGGAATGGTTAGAAGGAATGAAAATCCCAAATGAATGATCAGTTTAGTCGTCTTGAAGAAACTAGATAAATAGATGTAACTCCAATTACAGTGGGAAAAGTTACAAAATACATTACAAAACAAAAACTAAAAACTGCGTCCACATGAACTCAATAAAAGGCCTTCTCTTCATCACCTATTAAAGATAGAAAGTGAAATGGGTGAGCTCAAATGCTCAGAAAGGGTTATAAAAATCGGAATCATGAGTATAATAAATCATGAATCATAATCAATCTGACATAAACAACATTTCATAGTGAATAAATGACAAACTAATTCCATAAATAAACTAAGAACAAAACTGATCCCTAGATTTTGTCACAGTGAAAATCCCTTGGATAATAATAATAAATGATAATGAATAAAAAGAATGCTTATTAATTGGATGTCATGTACTTGTCACATGAGCAATAATACCGTAAAAATGGTTTAGTTCTATGGGTAGAAACCCGTTTGATTTTTTGGAAACAAACTCGAAGGGTCTGTCACCAAATTGTTTTTTCTCATGAGACCTACCGATGCATCGAGGGGATGTAGTGGGCCCCAAACACCACTAAATCCATTAATTCTTTATAAATAGATTCAATACAAGAGAAATATGTATTTAAATTATCCGTATAGAATAGAGGATACAGATTCATCAACATTTCCACAGTCATAACAACATTCAAAATAAAAATCGTATGTAAAATGGTATACGGCTTAGACAATAATAAAATCCATGATATGAGAATATGTATATTCAAATGGAATATACTTTAAATTGAATATTGATAACAAATTGGAATTAGGTACACCACATAAGAAGAAGTAGGTGCACAATTACTAAGCAAGTCACTACGAAGTGAAAATTGAGACAAAGCTCGTTACCATGTTGTTTTCAATTGAGTCGTATGAAAAAGAGTTAAAAAACACCAAAAGAGTCACATAATACAATGAATATAATGAGAAACATGATAACATATGTCAAATGGTAGTACACCAATATCACATATAAGAAATAATAGGTGAACAATAGAGATCCCACAGAATTGAAAGTGAGATGAGAATAACCTCTTACAAATATTTTGGCATGGTAATGACTGTTATTGAAAGGTATTAATTATAGGTAAATGGGTATTAAATTATTTATGTATAAAAAGGGAAGTATGGGGGAGTTGAGAAAACATACCCCATAATTATAAATTTAAAACAAAAGCACACAAGATAGGGTGGATTCTTGAATAAAAGTGAGAGAGGGGATCCCTTACCTTATGCATGAAGGTGTTATTGACTTGTTATTAATGACCTGAATAAACATATTAGGATTATTAATTAATAAATCCAGAACCTCTTTTATGTTTAAATTATTTATTATAATCCTTTTTAGTTCATTCTAGGCCTTTTGATTGGTTATAAGGTTCAGTTTCATTGTTCAGGCTTGTTTGTTTACTTGGTTTTAAATGATTGGTTCACTTATATTCAAGTTCGGATAAATATATAAGATGGATGTGGTTGACCAAAAATTTAGTTATAAACTATTATTAAACATCCAGGAGATTAAATGTTTTAAAAATTAATTTGGTTTAATTATATTGAAGTTTAATATATATATATATATATATATATATATATATATATCCTTAGTGATAACCGTTTTGGTTAATTGGTGGGTTTGATTACGATGAATATGTTTTTCATTATAACATAATACCATTTGTAAAAAAGTATTACAGAACTAAAAATAGGATATATTATATAATAATCTGGTTCAACCATAACACAAATGGTTTCCTAACCAGATTTAATGACTATAATATAAATTGATAAACTATTGTCCTTGAATGTGCTAAATAAGCACATCCAAAACAGTGCTTTCATTTATTTCAAAAAATAGTGGGGAAAGGATAGAAGATAATAGAATATATACCATTATCATGAATAAATTATGTCCATGTATGTTACTAGATTTATCATACTATTTTGGTAAAGGTAGGTGAGAAAAGAAACAAAAATAAAATAACCTAAATGAAAAGAAGGGATTGGAAAGTGGAATTTATCTATTTAGACTTCCTCCTTTGAGAACCTCTTAGGGGGAGAGTTTTTTGTCTTTTTATGAGAACAAATCATTCTATACGTGGGGGGGGGGGGGGTTGGGATGGTATTTGGACAGATTTTGGAGAAGGCACAAGGCTTGAGAGGAGTGAATGGAATGGAGTGAGACGGGGTTTTTATAGTGGAGGAGAAAGGGGATTTCTTAATATAAAACTCATTACTTTATTATTTCCTATCAAGACAACCAATAGTGAGAAATCCATGACCAATAATAGTAAATGGGTCAAGTGAAGTTGAACATAGTGGGATTACATCAGCAAAGCATCATCGATCACTCAATTAATTCATTATTTATCATTTATTGTAAATTATCTGATTCTAATATTCATAAAAAATTAAAGTATTTCAGAAAAATCCCAAAAATTCACCCTTACCATTTTTTGATGTGTAGAATCCAAAAATGAAGTCCATTTTTAATATTAATTTTCGAAATATGATTATTTTAATATTTTATTAAAATAATAATTTATTATCAAAACCAGTTTTAAAACATTCATTAACTCATTATAAAATATAGGTATATTGTAATTCCAACTTGAATATCTTTTTTATACCACCATAGGGGAGGTTACTATTTATTAGGGTATATCACTATTCATAAGTGTGTTTTACTATTGGTTAGGTTAGGTTATTGTTCACTTAAAATTATTGTTGTTTTTTTAGACTCCAAAAAACATCTTGAACACAATAATGTATGCCAGATTTTTAAAATTAAAATCACAGAGCTGATATATTTAAGTTTAGTGGCTATGTTGTGGCTATCTCATATAAGTAACCATGTTTTGATCCATAGGGGCTCAGTTATTCATGAAATATATGCTACCTAATGAACATAGTGTATTTAAGAGAAACATACAATAAAATGTTTGGGGTGATACATTATTCCCTCCTTCAGAAATTTCATCCTCGAAATTTTTTGGTATAAATCCCAACAAAAAGATGTGGGTGATTATTTTTCATTACATCATCAGGTTCCTAGGTTTCTTCCTCTATATTCTGGTTTCTCCAAAGAACCTTCACTAGGCGAGTTGTCTTATTTCTCAATACATATTCCTTTGTATCAAGAATCCCATTAGGCTTTTCACAATTTGATAAATCATGTTCCATTTCAATTTCTTCATATGTGAGAACATGCATTGGGTCTGGCTTGTATTTCTTTAACAATGAAACATGGAACACATCATGAACTTTGGAGAGATTTGTCGACATCGCTAGATGGTAAGCTACAACTCCGATTATTTCAAGAATTTCAAATGGCCCAATGTACCTGGGGCTTAGTTTCCCTTTCTTACCAAACCTTAGGACACCCTTCCATGGAGATACTTTTAGAAATACATGATCTCCCACCTGGAATTCCAAATCCTTTCTCTGATTGTCAGCATAACTCTTCTGCCTACATTGGGATGCCTTAATATGGGCTTGAATTTTCATCACCTTTTTTGTGGTCTCTACAATATGATACATTCCTATAAGTTTCCTCTCACCAACTTTGTCCCATCATGTTGGAGTTAGACACCTATTTGCATATAATGCTTCATACATAGCCATTTGAATACTAGAATGGAATCTGTTGTTGTAGGTAAATTTCACCAAAGGTAATTATTGATCCCACATACCTTGGAAGTCAAGAGAGCATGACCTCAGCATGTCTTATAATGTTTGAATAGTCCTTTCAGACTGTCCATTGGTTTGGGGGTGATAAGCAGTACTCATAAAAAGCTCAGTATTCAAATCTTTTTAGGGAATTTTCCATAACATTGATGTAAACAAGGGATCTCGATCAGATTCAATTGATATAGGTGCACCATGAAGTTTACATCTTCATTAATATACAGTCTTTCCAGGCGCTCAAGTGGAAAATCCACTCGTATAGGAATGAAATGTTCTGATTTTGTGAAATGATCAACAATTACCCATATTTCATCGTTCCTTATAGGTGTCCTCAGTAGCCCTGTGATAAAATCCATCGTAATGTTATCCCACATTCACATAGGAATATGTAGCAGTTGCATCACTCCTTTGGGATGTTGTCTCCCGGCCTTCACTTGTTGACAAACTAGACACCTTGACACGTAGTCCGCAATTTCCCGCTTCATATTCTCCCACAAGAAATATTCTTTCAGATCTCTGTACATCTTGGTGCTACCCTAGTGTATAGAGAAATTTGAGCTATGGGCATCAACTAATAGTTCCATTTTTAGATCAGGTACTGATGGAACTCATAACCTGTTCCCAAATTTCAGAACTCATTCTTCATACACGAAGTCAGCCTGTCTTCCATCATTGATAGCATTAATTATCATGTTCAGATTCTCATCATCAGATTGAGATCTTTTATTTTCTCTAATAAGTATGGTTTAGAAATTATTCAAAATATAAAAGATGTTTCCACTTCTTTAACAATTCCCATGTCCATCTTTAGTAGATCCATGAATGTAGGATCTCTTTCAATCCACATTTTATTTAGAAGGCCATGATCTTTCTTGCTTAATGAATCTGTCACCTTATTTTCCTTTCCTGGGTGGTAGTGTATTGAATAATCATAATCTTTTAGTGACTCAATTCATCTTATTTGCCTCATGTTGAGTTATTTTTTTTTGTGAAAATGTATTTTAAACTCTTATGGTCTGTATAGATCTCACATCTCTCTCTGTAGAGATAATGACTCCATATTTTCAGAGCAATGATTATGGCTACTAGCTCAAGATCATGAGTTAGATAATGTTTCTCAGTGATGCATAAGAAATAACTTTATCATTTTTCATAAGGAAGCAGCCCAACCCATTCTTTAATGCATCGTTGTATATCATAAATCCATCACTTCCAGATGGAAGAGTCAAAATTGGAGCATTGACCAATATTATTTTTAATTATTCAATGAATTCTGTACACTATTTTTTCCACACAAACATAACTCCTTTTTGTGTGATCTTGGTTAGCGGGTTAGCCAGTCATGCGAAATTCTGAACGAAATGCCGGTACTAACCCACTAAGCAAATAAAACTACGTACCTCGGTTATGTTTGTTGTCGTGGGATAATCTTGGATTGCCTTTGTCTTCACAGGATCAACTAGGATTCCATCCATATAGACAATATGGCCTAGAAAAGAAACTAATTGAATCCAGAATTCTCACTTGCTAAACTTCCCATATAATTCATTTCTTTAAAGAGTTTCCAGAATAATTCGCAAGTGATTCTCATGGTCTTCATAGATTTTTGATTATACATGGATATCATCGATGAACACCACAAAAAAGTTTTCAAGATATTCCTTGAAAACTCTATTCATTAAATCCATGAAAACAGAGGGTGCATTAGTCAGTCCAAAAGGAATCACCATAAACTCGTAATGCCCATATCTAGTTTGAAATGATGTCTTAGGAATAGCTTCCTTCCTCACACGCAGCTGATGATATCTGGGACTAAAGTCAATATTAGAATAGTATTGGGCTCCATGAAGTTGATCAAATAAATCACTAATCCGATGTAGAGGATAATTATTTTTTATTTTAATAGCACTGATTTACCTATAATCAATGAATAGACTAATGGATCCATCTTTCTTCTTGATAAAAAGGACTGGGGATCCCCATGGAGAGGGACTAGGTCGAGAAAATCCTTTGTTACTCAAATCCTCTAGTTGTTCCTTTAGCTCTAATAACCCCACAATGGCCATTCTATAGGGGTTCTTTGATATAGGTCTCACACCAGGTATTAAATCAATAGAGAACTCAACTTCCCTCTCTGGAGGATGTCTAGTTAAATCCTTTGGAAATACATAAAATACTCTTGCAATATGTGCACGTCTTCAATTTGAATTTTTCTTTCCGCACCCATAGATGTTGGTTTATCCTCCTCTCTAAGTATTGCATTTAGTAGAGCTACTAGGGGGGGTTCTCGATAAGAATTAGGTGGTGATGTTTCTTCCCTAAAGACAAGGGATTCTACCCCATTTTCAAAAATTTTAACTTCTTTTTTCTTACAATGAATCATCGCATCAATATTTTACATCCAATCCATGCCAAGAATTATATCAAATTCAGTCATTGGTATGATGACAAGGATAGGAACTAATGCACCTTTTGGTGACTGGAGGGGAACTAGTCGACATGCCTTTGTTGCAAAGACACATCCCCCAAATGTTTTGATTGACAACTCCTTTATTAAATAAAATTGGACATATCTAATTGTCTTGGAAAACGTAGAAGATATAAATGAATGTGATGATCCAGAATCAAATAAGGAGTTGTCTATGTTTGAGGAAACCATTAAAGTACCTTCCGCCACATCATTAGGGACTTTGACCTCCGTAGTTGTAATTGTATATGCTCTCCTTTGATCTATTGACATTTTCTAAGTCAAGTTTCCTTGGCATTTAGGACACTCATTTTCATAGTGTCCTATCTCTCTACAATTGTAGCATTGAACATCATTGAATTTTTTCATCCCCTTGCATTCATCAGATCGATGACCCTTTTCTCTGCAGTTATAATTGACTCACATGCCTTTCAATCATTTCCCGAGATGATTCTTTCCACAGTTATTGCATAATGGGAAACTTTTTATTCCCTTTCTCTTCTTTGGTGCTTCTCCTTTCCCTTTGTTATCCAAGTACCGTTTCTTTTCATGGTTCCCTTTGAAAAGATTTGGTCTAGAAAATTACCTCTATGTTTTTATAGAACTTCATACAAATACATAATATGGTGACTCCAAAGACTTGGCTTAATACCTTCATAGAAATGATCCATCTTGTCTGTCGAGTCACGTACATAATCTATGGCATACCTGGCCAGCCTTGTAAAAGTATCCTCGTACTCTAAAACATTGTCTTCCTCCCTTTGTTTCAAGATAAATAATTTCCTCTTCATTTTAGTTCGTTGCTCACAAGGGAAATATTTCTCGAAGAATATTTCCTTAAAAGTCCTCCACTCCATATCTTCTATTTACTCTTCCTCTATGGTGTTCTGAATCTGGGACAACCATTGGTCAGCATCACCGATGAGACAATATACTGCCAGCAACACCTTCTCATTTTCATTGCGTCATAATTCCATGAATATTTTTTGAAGTTACTTGATCCATTACTCAGCTACCACTATATTAGTTGTCCCACTTAATGATGGGGCATCTACCGCCTGAAACGATCCAACATAGGTGTGGAATAGTTATTTGTAACAACATGAGTAAGTTGTCCGAATATATTCATGATATGATCTTCTCCAACATTAAATGTTTTGACTTTCTTAGTAGGGAGATCCCTACCATGCCCATGAGTATTGATTCCCCTTCTTCTATTAGAGGCCATTTCTAAATAATGGGATAGACTAGATTATTTTACGAATCTTAAATATAAAATAACTCAACATAGATTTAAATTCTATGCATAGAAAATCTTCTAAACATTGTTTCTCTATGGTTAAATTTACATTAAACTCTATCATAATTCCTTGTAAAGAAAATATGAATTATTCTAAGCATATCCCCCGGGACAGCAGTAACCAAGAGTGTAGCAAGTCCCATTTTTGTGTACTAGTTCCCATTCGATTCTAGATAAAAGCGATGTTTTCAGCTTTTACCCCTAGATACATCTCTTCCAAAGCCGCCTCTACCTGTTCATATCTAGATAGGGATGTATTGCTTGAAATATCCACATAATCTATTCCATACAAGAATACTAGGAAATTATTGTAATTTTATCTTCAATTTCTACCTTTGGTCATTGTTCCCTACTATATATTACCTATTCTAGTTTCCAAGTTTCATACTAAACTTCCTCGGATACCAACTATAACACCTTGACCCCTCTAGATAGGAGTCAGTGCATTAATTGTGATATTGGCATGGTTAGAAGGAATGAAGATCCCATAGTAATGATCAGTTTAGTAGTCTTGAAGAAACTAGATACATATATGTAACTCAAATTACATTGGGAAAGGTTAAAAAATACAATACAAAACAAAAACTAAAAACTGCGTCCACAGGAACTCAATAAAAGGCCTTCTCCTCATCACCTATTGAAGATAGAAAATGAAAGGTGTGAGCTCAAAATCTCAGTAAGGGTTAACAAAATCAAAATCATGAGTACAATAAATCATGAATCATAATCAATCTGATATAAACAACATGGCATGGTGAATAAATGACAAACTAATTCCATATATAAACTGAGAATGAAACTACATCCATAGATTTTTTCATAGTGAAAATCACTTGGATAAAAATAATAACTGATAATGAATCTAGTTAATGCTTATTAATTGGATGTCATGTATCTAGAAAATGAACCATAATACTGTAAAAATGGTTTAGTTCTATGTGTAGAAACCCGTTTGATTTTTTGGACAAAAACTCGATGGGTCTGTCGCCAAACTTTTTTGTCTCATGAGACCTAACGATGCATCGAGGGGATGTAGTGGGCCTCAACCACCTCTACATACAATAATTATTTATAAATATATTAAATACAAGAGAAATATGTATTTACATTATCCATATAGAATAGAGGATATAGATTCATCCACATTTCCAGAGTCAAAATAACATTCAAAATAAATACCGTATCTAAAATGGTATACAGCTTAGAAAATAATAATATCCATGATATGAGAATATGTATATTAAAATGGGATATAATTTCAATTGAAAAGTGATATCAAATGGGCATTAGGTACACCACATAAGAAAAAGTAGGTGCACAATTACTATGAAAGTCACTACGAAGTGAAAATTGATACAAAGCTCATTACCCTGTTGTATCAATTGAGTCGTATGAAAAAGAGTCAATAACCAGAAAAAGAGTCACATAATACAATTAATATTATGAGAACAATGATAAAATATGTTAAATGTTAGTACAACTATACCAAATATATGAAATAAGAGATGAACAATGGAGATCCCACAGAATTGAAAGTGAGATGAGAATAACCTCTTATAAATATTTTGGCATGGTAACAAGTGTTATTGCAAGTTCTTAATGAGAGGTAAAGGGGTATTACATTATTTATATACCAAAAGGGTAGTATGGGGGAGTTGAGAAAACATACCCCATCATTAGAAATTAAAAACAAAAGCACACAAGATATGGTGGATTCATGAATATAAGTGATAGAGAGGATCTCTTACCTTATGCTTGAAGGTGTTCTTCAATTCTAATTAAAGACCTGAATAAAAAAATTATGATTATTAATTCATAAGTATAGAAACACTTTTATATGTAAATTATTTATTACAATCCTTTTTAGTTCATTCTAGGCCTTTCTGATTAGTTATAAGGTTAAATGTTATTGTTCAGGCTTGTTTGTTTACTTGGTTATAAATGATTGGTTCACTTATATTCAAGTTAGTATAAATATATATAATGGATGTGGTTGTCTATAAATTAATTCATACAATATAATTGAACATATAGGAGATTAAATGGTTTTAAATTTAATTTGGGTTACTTGTATTGAAGTCGAATATATATATATATATATAACCATAGTTATAATCGTTTTGGTTAATTGGTAGGTTTGATTACGATGAACATGTTTTTCTTTATAACTTAATACCATTTGTAAAAAAGTATTAAAGAACTTGAAATAGGATATATTGCATAATAATCTGGTTCAACCATTACACAAATGGTTTCCTAACCATAATTAAGGATTATAATAGAAATCGATAAAAAGTTATCCTTGAATGTTCTAAATTAGCACATCTCAAATGGTGCTTTCATTTTTTCAATTAAAAGTGGGGAAAGGAAAGAAGATAATAGAATATATACCATTATAATGAAAAAATTTCAGTCCATGTATGTTACTGGATTTATGAGGTGAGAAAATAAAAAGAAATAAAAGAACCTAAAATAATAGAAGGGATTTGAAAGAGGAATTTGCCTCTTGAGACTTCCTCCTTTGAGAACCTCTTAAGGGTATAGGTTTTGGTCTTTTTATGAGACCAAAGCTTGATGGACGTGGAGGAGGAGGTTGAGAAGGTATTTTGATTGAATTTGAAGAAGGCACAAGGCTTGAGAGGAGTGAATGGAAGGGGGTGAGAGGGGGTTTTTATAGTGGAGAAGAGAGGGGATTTCTTAATATAAAACTCACTAATTTATTATTTCCTCTCAAGACAACCAAATAGTGATTATTCCATGACCATAATAGTAAAAGGGTCATGTGAATTAGAAAAAAGTGGGCTTACATTAGCAGAGCATGATCGATGACTCAATTAATTCATTATTTAGCATATATTGTAAATTATCGGATTCTACTATTCATCAAAAATTCACGTATCTCAGAAATATCCCAAAAATTCACCCTAACCATTTTTTGAAGTGTAGAATCCAAAAATGAAGTCCATTTTTCGAAAATAATTTTCTAAATGTGATTATTTTAATATTTAATTAAAATTATAATTTATTATCAAAACCAGTTTTAAAACATTCATTAACTCATTATAAAATATAGGTATATCGTTCTTCCATCTTGAATATTATTTATCTACCACCATAGGGGATGTTACTATTCATTAGTGTATATGACTATTCATAAGGGTGTGTTACTATTTATTATGGTAGGTTACTATTCACCAAAAATTATTTTTGTTTTATTAGACTCTAAAAAACATCTTGAACACAACAGTGTATGCCGGATTTTTAAAATTCAAATCACAGAGCAGGTAAATTTAAGTTTAGTGGCTACGTTATGTCTATCTCCTATAAGTAACCTTGTTTTGTTCCATAGGGGCTCAATGATTCTTGAAATATAAGCTACCTAATTAATATATTGCATTTAAGAGAAACATACCATAAAATGTTTGGGGTGCTACATTGTTGCCTCCTTCAAAAATTTTGTCATCGGAATTTTCATGTATATGGCCAAACAAAAAGATGAGGTTGATTATTTTTCATAACATCCTTAGGTTCCAATGTTGCTTCCTCCGTATTTTGGTTCTTGAAAATAACCTTCACTAGTCTAGTTGTCCGATTTCTCAATACATGTTCCCTTGGTTCAAGAATCCCAATAGGATTTTAACAATATGATAAATCATGTTCCAGTTGAATTTCTTCATATGTGAGAACATGTGTTGGGTCTGGCATGTTTTTTTTAACAATGACACATGGAACACATTATGAACTTTGGAGAGATTTGGCGGCATTGCTAGACGGTAATCTACAGCTCCGATTCTTTCCAGAATTTAAAATGGCCCAATGTACATGGGGATTAGTTTCCCTTTCTTACCGAACCTTAGGACACCCTTCCATTGAGATACTTTTAGAAAGACATGATCACCCACCTATAATTCCAAATCCTTTCGTCAATTATCAACACAAATCTTCTTCCTACTTTGGGATGCCTTAATATAGGATTTAAATTTCTTCACCTTTTTAGTGGTCTCTTAAATATGTTACGGGCCAATAAGTTTCCTCTCACCAAAATCGTCCCAACAAGTTGGAGTTCGACACCTCTTTCCATATAATGCTTCATACGTAGACATTTGAATACTAGAATGGAAACTATTATTGTAGGAAAATTCCACCAAAGGTAAGTATTGATCCCACATAACTTGGAATTCAAGAGAGCATGATCTCAGTATGTCTTCTAAAGTTTGAATAGTCCTTTCAGACTGTCCATCAGTTTGGGGGTGATAAGAAGTACTCAAAAAAATCTCAGTATTCGAAGCCTTTTGCAGACTTTTCCTGAACTTTAATGAAAACTTAGGATCTTGATCGGATACAATTGATAGAGGCGCACCATAAAGTCTAACAACTTCATTAATATACAGTCTTTCTTGGCGCTCGAGTGGAAAATCCTCTCGTATAAGAAGGAAATGTGCTGATTTTGTGAAACAATCAACAATTACCCATATAGCATCGTTCCTTCTAGGTGTCCTCGGTAGCTAGGTGATAAAATACATCATAATGTTATCCCACATCCACATAGGAATATGTAGATGTTGCATCACTCCTTTGGGATGGTGTCTCTCTTCCTTCACTTGGTGACAAACAAGACACCATGACACGTAATCAGTAATTTCTCACTTCATATTATCCCACCAGAAATATTCCTTCAGATCATTGTACATCATAGTGCTACCCTAGAGTATAGAGAAATTTGAGATATGGGCAAAATCTAATGGTTCCATTTTTATCTCAAGTAATGATGGAACAGATAACATCTTCACAACTTTCAGAACTCCTTCTTCATACATGATGTCAGCCTGTCTTCTATTCTTGATAGCATTAACATTCTTGTGCAGATACTCATCATCAGATTGAGAGATTTTTATTTTCTATAATAAATATGGTTTCACAATCAATTGAAAGAGAAAAGATGTTTCTCATTCCTTAACAATTCTCATATCCATATTCAGTGGATCCATGAATATAGGATCTCTTTCAATCCTCTTTTGAGTCACAAGGCAATGATCTTTCCTGATTAATTCATCTTCCACCTTGTTCACCTTTCCTGGGTGGTAGTGTATTGAACAATCATAATCTTTTAGTAACTCAAGCCATCTTCATTGCCTCATGTTGAGTTCTTTTTGTGTGAAAACGGATTTCAAACTCTTGTGGTCCGTATAGATCTCAAATCTCTCTCCATAAGGATAATGCATCCATATTTTCATAGCAAAGATTACGGCTGCTAGCACAAGATCATGAGTTGGAAAATTTTTCTCATGAGTCTTCAACTATATTGATGAATAAGCAATAACATTATCATTTTTCTTAAGGAATCAAACCAACCCATTCTTTGATGCATCGCTGTATATCACAAATCAATCACTTCCAGTTGGATGAGTCAAAATGAAAGTATTTAATAATCAACTTTTTAATTCTTTGAAGCATTCTGTAAACTCTTTTTTCCAAACAAACACAACTCATTTTTGTGTGAGCTTGGTTAGTGGGTTAGCCAGTCAGGCGAAATTCTGAACGAAACACTGGTAGTAACCTGCTATTCCAATAAAACTGCGTACCTCAGTTATTTTTGTTGGCATGGGCCAATCTTGTATTGCCTTTTTCTTCATAAGATCAACTAGGATTTCATCCTTAGACATAATACGGCCTAGAAAAGAAACTTATTGAAGCCATAATTCTCACTTTCTAAACATCCCATGTAATTCAATTAATCTAAGAGTTTCTATAATAATCTGCAAGTGATTATCATGGTCTTCATAGATTTTTGTGTATACTAGGATATCATCGATGAACACCACAAAATATTTATCAAGATATTCCTTGAAAATTATATTCATTATCCTTGAAAATAAAGGGTTCATTAGTCAGTCAAAAAGGCATCACTAAAAACATGCAATGCCCATACCTGGTTAGAAATGATGTCTTAGGAATATCTTCCTTCCTCATACGCAGCTGATGATATCCGGAACGAGGGTCAATATTTGAAAAGTATTGGGCTCCATGGAGTTGATCAAATAAATCATCAGTCCAAGGCAGCAGATACTTATTCCTTATTATAATAGCATTTATTTCCCTATAATCAATTCATATCCCCATGAATCCATCTTTCTTCTTGATAAACAGGATTGGGAATCCCCATGGAGAAACACTAGGTTGAATATATCCTTTGTCACTCAAATCCTCTAGTTGTTCCTTTAGCTCCACTAACTCCATAGTGGCCATTCTATAGGGGTTCTTTGATATAGGTCTCACACCAGGAATTAATTCAATAGAGAACTCAACTTCCCTCTATGGAGGATTTCCAGGAAAATACTCTGGAAATACATCAAAATTCTCATGCACTATGTGCAAATCTACAATTTGAATATTTCTTTCCTCGCCCAGAGATGTTGGTTTATTCTCCTCTCCAAGTATTTTATTTAGTAGAGCTATTGGGGGTGGTTCTCGATAAGATTCATGTGGCGATGTTTTTTCCATAAAGACAAGGGATTCTAGACCATTTTCAAAAATTGTAACTACCTTATTCTTACAATAAATCTTCACATAAAAATTTGATAGCCAATCCATGCCAAGAATTATATCAAATTTATTCATTGGTATGATGACAAGGTTAGAAACTAAAGCCCCTTTTGGTGACTAGAGGGGAACTAGTCGACAAGCCTTTGTTGCAACGATACATCCCCCAGGATTTTTGACTAACAACTACTTTATTAAATCGAATTGGATATATCTAATTTTCCTAGAAAACATAGAAGACAAAATGAATAAGATGATCCAGAATCAAATAAGGTGTTGGCTCGGTTTGAGGAAACTATTAAAGTACCTCCCACCACATCATTAGGGACTTTGACCTCTGTAGTTGTAATCGCATAAGCTCTCCCTTGATCTCTTGTCCTTTTTTGAGTCATGTTTCCTTGGCATTTAAGACACTCATTTGCATAGTGTCCTATCTCTCTGAAATTTTAGCATTGAACATCATTGAATTTTTCCTTCCCCTTGCATTCATCAGATCAATGACCCATTTCTCCACTATTATAGCAGACTCCCATGCCTTTCAAGAATTTCCCGAGATGATTCATTCCACGGTTCTCACATAATGGGACACTATTCATTCCCTTGCTCTTCTATAGTGCTTATCCATTTCCTTTTTTATCTTAGTACTGATGATTATCTTGGATTCCTTTTAAAAGATTTGATCTAGAAAATTCCTTCTCTATTTTGATGGCACCTGATACAATTCCATCATATGATGAAAATTTTTGAGAATCTAGTTCCCTCCGATGACTTGTCTTAAAACCTTTAGAGAAATGATCAATCTTGTCTGCCGAGTCACATATGTTATATACAACATACCTGGCCAGCCTTGTAAAAGTATCCTCATACTCTGAAAAACTATCTTCTTCCCTTTGTTTCAAGATAAGGAATTTCCACTTCATTTCAGTTCGTTGCTCACGAGGGAAATATTTCTTGAATAATATTTCCTTAAAATTCCTCTACTCCATATCTTATATTTCTTCTTCCTCCATGGTGTTCTGAATCAGGGACCAACATTGGTCAACATCACCCTTGAGACAATATACTGCCAGCAGAACCTTCTCATTTTCATTGCATCTTAATGCCATGAATATTTTTTCAAGTGACTTGATCCATTGCTCAGCTACCACTGGATTAGTAGTCCCACTGAATGATGGGGGATTCTGCTGCATGAAAAGATCCAACACATGTGTGGAATGGTTATTTGTTACAACTTGAGTATGTTGTCCCAATATAGTCATGATCTGATCTGCTCCAACATTGTATGTGTTGACTTGCTCAGTAGGGAGATCCCTACCTTGCCCACGAGTATTCATTCCTCTTCTTCCATTAGATGCCATTTCTAAATAATGGGATAAACTAGATTAGGTTACGAATCTTAAATATAAAAGAACTCAACATAGATTTAAATTCTATGCATTGCTAATCTTATAAACATGGTTCCTCTAATGTAAAATTTAGATTAAACTCCTTCATAATGGCTTGTAACGAAAATTTGAATTATCCAAAGCATATCCCCTAGGGGTGTCCTAACCAAGAGTGCAGGAAGGCCCTTTTTCATGTACCAGTTCCAGTTTGAGTCTAGATCAAAGCGGTGTTTTTGGGTTTTACCCCTATAAACATCTGTGCCAGAGCCGCCTCTACCTGCTCGTATCCAGACATGGATGTATTGCTTGAAATATCCACACAATCTATTCCTTACCAAAATACAAGGACATTATTGTAAGTTTATCCAAAAATTATACTTGAGGGCTTTGTTGCCTACTATATATTTCCTATTCTAGTATCCAAGTTTCCTACTAAACTTTCTCTGATACCAACTGTAACACCTCGACCCCTCTAGAAAGGAGCCGATGCATTACTTGTGATATTGGCATGGTTAGAAGGAATGAAAATCCTGAAGGAACGATCAGCTTAGTATTCTTGAAGAAACATGATACATATATATAACTCCAATTACATTGGGAAAGGTTATAAAATACAATACAAAACAAAAACTCAAAATTGCATCCACATGAACTCAATAAAATGCATTCTCTTCATCACCTTGTAAAGATAGACAATGAAAGGGGTGAGCTCAAACGCTTAGTAAGGGTTTCAAAAATCAGAAGCATGAGTATAAAAATCATGAATCATAATCAATCTTACATAAACAACATGGCATAGTGAATAAATGACAAACTAATTCCATATATAAACTGAGAATGAAATAACATCCATAGATTTTGTCATAGTGAAAATACCTTGGATAATAATAATAATTGATAATGAATATAGATAATTCTTAATAATTGGATGTCATGTATCTGGAACATGAACCATAATACCGTAAAAACTGTTTAGATATATGGGTAGAAACTCGTTTGATTTTTTGTAATCAAACTCAAAGGGTCTATCGCCAAACTGTTTTTTCTCATGAGACATATCGATGCATCGAGAGAATGTAGTGTGACCCAACCACCTCTATATCCAAGAATTATTTATAAATAGACTAAATACAAGAGAAATATGTATTTATATTAACCTTATAGAATAGAGGATACAGATTCATCAACATTTCCACAGTCAAAACAACATTAAAAATAAATATCGTATGTAAAATGGTATACATATTAGACAATAATAATATCCATGATATGAGAATATGTATATTCCAATGGAATATAATTTCAATTGAAAATTGATATCAAATGGGCAGTAGGTACACCACATAAGAAAAAGTAGGTGCACAATTACTGAGAAAGTCACCACGAAGTGAAAATTGAGACAAAGCTCGTTACGGTGTTGTATTCAATTGAGTCGTATGACAAAGAGTTAATAACCACCAAAAGAGTCAAATAATACAATGAATATAATGAGAAACAAGATAAAATATGTCAAATGGTATTACACCTATACAACATATACGAAATAAGAGGTTAACAATGGAGATCCCATAGAATTGAAAGTGAGATGAGAATAACCTCTTACAAATATTTTGGCATGGTAACGAGTGTTATTGAAAGGTCTTAATGAGAGGTAAGGGGGTATTCCATTATTTATATATCAAAAGGGAAGTATGTGTTAGTTGAGAAAACATACCCTATCATTATAAATTAAAAACAAAATCACACAAGATAGGGTGGATTCTTGAATAATAGTGAGATAGGATCTTTTACCTTATGCTTGAAGGTGTTCTTGACTTGTTATTAAATACCTGAATAAACAAATTATGATTATTAATTAATAATTCCAGAACCTTTTTTATATGTAAATTATTTATTATAATCCTTTTTAGTTCATTATAGGACTTTTTAATTGGTTAGAAGGTTCAATTTTATTGTTCAGGCTTGTTTGTTTACTTGGTTTTAAATGATTGGTTCACTTATATTCTAGTTCGGATAAATATATAATATGGATGTGGTTGTCCAGAAATGAAGTTATACACTATTATTTAACAACTAGGATATTAAATGGTTTTAAATTTAATTTGGGTTACTTAGATTGAAGTCGGATTTATATATATATATAACCTTAGTGATAACAATTTTGGTTAATTTGTGGGTTTGATTACGATGAACATGTTTTTCATTATAACATAATACCATTTGTACAAAAGTATTACAGAACTAATAATAGGATATGTTACATAATAATATGGTTCAACCATAACACAAATGGCTTTCTAACAAGAATTAAGGATTTTAATAGAAATCGATAAACTGTTGTCCTTGAATGTGCTAAATTAGCACATCTCAAACAGTGCTTTCATTTCATTCAAATAAAAGTGGGGAAAGGAGAGAAGATAACAGAATATATACCATTATAATGAAAACATTCCCGTACATGTATGTTACAGGATTTATCATACTATTTTGGTGAAGTTAGGTGAGAAAAGAAACAGAAATAAAAGAACATAAAATAAAACAATGGATTTGATAGAGGAATTTACCTCTTGAGACTTCTTCCTTTGAGAACCTCTTAAGGGGATAGATTTTGGTCTTTTTAAGATACCAAAGCTTTCTGGACGTGGGGGAGGAGGTTGGGAAGGTATTTGGATAGAATTTGGAGAAGTCACAATGCTTGACAGGAGTTAATGGACGGGGGTGAGAGGGGGTTTTTATAGTGGATGAGAGAGGGGATTTCTTAATATAAAACTCATTAATTTATTATTCCCACTCAAGAAAACAAATAGTGATTATTCCATGACCATGAATAGTAAATGGGTCATGTGAATTCGAACCAAGTGGGCTTACATCAGCATAGAATCATCGATGACTCAATTAATTCATTATTTTGCATTTATTGTAAATTATCAGATTCTACTATTCATAAAAAATTCAAGTATTTCAGAAAAATCCCAAAAAATCACCCTAAGCATTTTTTGACATGTAGAATCCAAAAATAAAGTCCATTTTTCAAAACTAATTTTCTAAATATGATTATTTTAATATTTAATTAAAATAATAATTTATTATCAAAACTAGCTTTCAAGCATTCCTTAACTCATACTAAAATATAGGTATATCGTACTTCCAACATGAATATTATTTTTATACCACCATAGGGGATGTTACTATTCATTATGGTATATCACTATTCATATGGGTATGTTACTATTCATTTGGGTAGGTTACTATTCCCCAAAAATTATTTTTGTTTTATTGGACTCCAAAAAACATCTTGAACTCAATCGTGTATGCCGGATTTTTAAAATTCAAATCTCAGAACTGGTAAATTTAAATTTATTGGCTATGTTATGGATATCTCCTATAATTAACCATGTTTTTTTCTATAGGGTATCAGTGATTCACGAAATATATGCTACCTAATGAATAGAGTGTATTTAAGAGAAATATACCATAAAATGTTTGGGGTGCTACATAAAGTCTAGTGTCTTAGAAATCTGGAAAATAATACATAAAACATTAAAACCTAATTATAATCCACTTGTAAGTATTAAACATAGGTTTATCCTATGTAAAATTATGGTAACTCAAAACCTAGATACATAGATCAGGGGAAATGGTGAGTATAAGGCCCAATAAGGAAAACTTGTGAAATAGTTAACATGTGATCTTGAGAGATTTCAATAAAAATGGGAGGGATATCGTAAAGGAATGATAAAGAGGCATATCATAGAAATAATAAAATAAATCATAAATTGAAAATGTGGCCAAAAAATTTAATTTAGACATTCATGAACATATCACCATGGTATATCCATAAAGTTTTATAAAAATTACCAAGGTTATTCACCAAGGTATCGTAAAAATTGTCATCTCTAGAGATTAAATTCTTTAACAAATGCATTAGAGTGATATCAGGTAACACCCTTAATATGTCTTTATATTCAAGTTAGACAAATAGATAATAATCATTTATTTCATAAATAACCCATAGATAGTAAAAGTAATGGGCTTCACTTCAAAATTATAGTGTTTTAAAAGTGCTTAAAAACATGATTGTTATTTCTTTTATAACCCTTGGAAAAGGAATTAAGGATTCATGTTTGTCAATTACAAAATAAAATAGATCAATTTTATGTCTTTATTAATACCTTTATAAATGAAAATTGATTTGGGTATTCACATAAATAAAATAAGAGAATTTCTTGAGAAAAAGAGAGAGATTTTGAGACGAAATTTCAACAGCATAACGACTATATAACATGGTTTTAGAAAAAAAAAATAGAAAGATAAGGGACAAGGATAACCAACACCCAAATAAATCATGACATATTATAGTTATATAATACAATTTATATAATATCATGGTGTGGATGTTTGAATTAAATACCAAAAAAACATGAAAGAAAAGAGATGATGCGATTTATTTTACCAAAATTCAGCAACCTAACGACATCTCTTAAAAATTCAGAAAACAAGTTGATGAGAGAGGAAAGGGTCTATCATAAATTGAACATTAAGTGGAAAGTATTAGGGATAAAGAAAAACAAACCCCCATATAACAAAATGGAAAACTTAAGACATAACATAAATGAAGTCATGACTTAAGAGGAGGGTGAAAGGTTCTGTTACATTGAAGAGTAACTTTGAGAGCTCGAAGGTATGGACCTTGGGGTGCTTGAGGGAAGCTTGGGAGGACTCCATTTGAGGAAAAACGATAAGAACATCATTTAGTAGGACTTTGGAATGAAATTAATGAAGAAATTTGTTGATATTTATAGCAAAAGTGATGGAATATTTCATTAATTTCTAAGGGAAACCTCATCTGTGGTATTTGGTAAACCATGGCCTTTAACATGGTGTTTTACCATGTTATTGGCCACATGGGACAACTCATAACATATATTAATACTCAGAAGTCAAACATATTTATTACATAATGATTATATCATTAATGACGTCATTAATAACACAGAAACTCAAAACTGTATTTTTACTATTCATTGAAAAATAAAACATTTTATAAAATCTCATAAATTCACCCTAACCTAATATCAATGCTCTTAATTCAAAAATGGACACCATTATATTAAAAATAATTCTATTATTATGAGATGTTTAATTTTTAAGTAAAATCACTATTTACCAGAAAACAATTCCAATACTTAAATAATAATTTTTGAAACAGTTATTTACATATATTATTATATCACAATACCATTTAAGATGCTTAAATTGTAATTATAATTTCTTAAGTGAGGTTACTATTCCATTGGTCACATTTCTATTTATAATGGCAATATTGCTATTCATACTTTACTATTCACTAAAAATTAAGTGGATCTTATTAGACTCTAAATTTCTTATTGATCAAAACTAAGGAAGGCCATTTTGTGAAAATAATTTCACATTATTAATTATTTAATATACACATAAATATTTAAAAATACATTTTTTCTAAAATTCCCAAATAATATGGAACTTCTATAAATACATCCTATTTTAGCATTTAAATTTCAAAAATTTTACCATAATAAGGAACAAAAATTTTATTTATACAAAAAGATTACAGAAATTAACTAAGGCCTCATTACATAACCCCTCATAACACATTCATAGGTACTTAGTGTAATATGGGCTATGGTGATTGAATCATGGGGAAGCTCAGACAACATTTCTTGAGTGGTGATTTATATCAGCATGAACAACTCCCAAAGGCGATTACGTTCAAGCCTCACATTTTGAAGCTCATCATGGGCTTAGTCCAGAGAAAATCCTAGAGATGCTACCTCTTTCCCAAGATCTGATATATGGGCTTAGTATGGCCCAATTATACTTTATGAGGCCACCAAATCCTCTTTCTATATTAATTAATGTAGATCACTTTAATTAATAAAGAATAATCAAAATGTTAAGAGCTTAGTCTCTAATTGTCATATTGACCAATGGTAATATAATAGTTGAAACCCAAAGGTATCATTTTAATTATACCCACATCCTTAAATAAATGATATAGTTTTGTTGAGTATAAAATAAAATAACTCAAAAATTTAGGAGACAAATATTATTCAAAAGATATGGCTGTTACGTTCTTCCCCCCTAAAAAAATTTCATCCCCGAAATTTTAACTGTACCCTTAGAAGAGAAAAGGTGTGGGTACATTTCCCTCATAGAATCCTCTGGTTCCCATATGGATTCATCACATTTTTGGTTCCTCCACAACACCATAACAAGGTGGGCAGTCTTATTTCATTGAACCTAGTCCCTGTGATCCAAGATCTCCACCAGCTTATCCTCATAAGAGAGGTCATGTTCCAGTTGTACCACCTCTGGGATTAGTACATGCGATGGGTCATGTATGTACTTCCTCAAGAGGGATACGTGGAAGACATCCAGGACATTTTCTATATCTAGAGGCAGTGCAAGCTGATAGGCCACTACTCCAACATGATCAGGGATTTCATAGGGGCCAATGTACCCTGGGATGATCTTCCCTTTCTTCCCAAACCTCATGACTCTCTTACAAGGTGAAATTCGATGAAATACCTTTCCACCAACATCAAACTCATAGTCCCTTTGATGGTTGATGACATATCTCTTTTTCCAACATTGAGCATCCATAATGTGTTGCTGGATGGCGTGGACATTTTCAATCATCTCCTACACAATATGGTCCCAAGAAGATTTATCTCACCAACTACATCCCAAAAATTAGGAGTTCCACACCACTTCCCATATAGATCATTATAGGGTGCCATTTGAAAGCTCGAGTGGAAGCTGTTATTATAAAATATCTCAACTAAAGGGATATATTGATCACATCCACATTTAAATTCTATTGAGCATGTTCTCAGCTTGTTCTCATGTGTTTGAATAGTCCTTTAGATTGGCCATCAGTTTGGGGGTGATAGGTCATACTAAAATTCAATTCAGTTCTCAAAGCATGTTGAAGACGTCTCCATTATTTTAATTTGAACCTTGGATCATGATCAGATATGATAGAAACTGGAACTCTATGTAGCCTTACCACTTTCATCATATAAATCCGGGAATGTTGATCAAAAGATAGATCTTCCTGAATAGAGATAAAATGGGCAGTCTTTGTGAGATGGTCCACAATAACCCATATCATATTGTTTCCTTTGGAAGTTCTCGAGAGACCAGTGAAGAAGTCCATAGTGATATTTTCCCACTTCCATTCTAGTATGGGTAGTGGTTGCAATACCCCTTTTAGAAGTTGTTGCTTTTCCTTCACTTGCTGAAAAACCGGGCATTATGACGTATAGTCATCAATCTCCCTTTTCATATTATCCCACCAATAATGATCATGAAGGTCTCTATATGTTTTTATACTTCTAGGATCTATAGATAAAGTAGATCTATGAGCTAATACCTCAAATCATTATTTATTTCAAAAAAATATGGAATACATAGTCTTGTATAAAATTTCAGTAGACCTTATTGATCAATATAGAATAGAAGAAACTTTCCATTGTTTACAACCTCAAACTTCTTTTATAACAAAGGATATTATTTATTAGCATTCTTGATCATCTCTAGTAATGAAATTTGAGAAATCATTTTGATTAGGGTTGATGATTTCCCTTCCGTAATAATACCCATGTCCAGCTTTACTAGGTTATTGATCAATGGATCTATCTGAATCCTCATCATTGAAAGAACACCTAGGTCTTTCCTGCTTAATGCATCAGTGACATTGTTTGCTTTTCTGGGATGATAATGAATTGAAAAATCATTCTCATTAAGAAGTTCCAACCCTATCAATTTTCTCATGTTCCATTATTTTTTGTGTGAAAATATACTTCAGACATTGATGGTCTAGGTATATGACACATTTCTCCCCATAAAGATAGTGCATCCATATCTTTAGAGAAAAAAACCACATCTAGCACCAGATTTTGAGTAGGATAGTTATGATCATGAGTATTCAACTATCAAGATTCCTAAGTAATGAATTTTTCATTATACATTAGGAAAAACAATAATAAATTTTAGAGATTTATCACTAAAAATAACGAATCCTTCTTCACTTGAGGGTAGAGTTAACATGGGTGTAATAACTGATATCTACATTAGATCTTGGAAACATTCCTCACACTCTTTCATCCAGATGAACTTGACCCCTTTTCAAGTTAACTTGGTTAGTGGATTAGAAATTCGTGAAATCTTTTCACAAACCTCCAATAATATCCCACTAATACAAGGATACTACGAATCTCTGTTATTGTTATAGGTCGAGGCCACTCTACAACTTTTGTCTTTGTAGGGTGAACTGTGAATCCATCATTGGTAACAATGAGACCCAATAAAGAAACTTGTTGTAACCAAAATTCAATTTTTCTTAACTTTCCAAAAATCCTCTCCTTCAATAGTTTTTTCAAAACAACCCTTAGATGATCATCATGCTCATTGTGACTTTTGGAATATATCAGAATATCATCCATAAAAACTACAACAAAGTTATCAAGATAGTCCTTGAAGACTCTATTCATAAAATAAATAAAAATTGAAAGTACATTAGTATGTTCGAAGGTCATAAGAACAAGCTCATAATTCTCATATCTTGATTAGAAGGTAGTGTTTAGAATATATTCTTTCTTCACCATCAATTGATGATATCCAAATTGAAGATCAATATTAGAAAATAATTGAGCCCGACAAATTTGGTAAAATAAGTCATCAATTCTTGGAAGAGGGTATTTGTTCTTCACTATGATCCCATTCAGTTCTCTATAATCAATGCACAGCTGTGTCTATAAATCCTTCTTCTTCACAAAGAGACCATCTTCTCCCCAAGGATACACACTTTTTAAGATAAACCCCTTCTGTAAAAGGTTTTGGAGATGTTCAATACTACAAAAATTGTAAAGGGAAGCACGACCATTTTATCAGCACTAAAAAAAGTGTCAATAAAGGGGGCCTTTATTAGTGCTAAAAAAGCGCTGATAAAGGGGAGCCTTTAACAGCACTAAAAAAGCACTATTAAATGTGATCCTTTATCAACACTTTTTTTATAGCGCTGATAAAGGGGGGCTTTATCAGTGTTTTTTCCTAGCACTGGTCAATTTTATGTTTAAAGAAAAAATAATTTTTCATGAAAAATAATATATTGTTATATAAGTATATTTGTATTGATATAAATATAATATATATTTTTTAAATATACATATAGAAAAAATATTACATTTAATATATAACAAATTTAGTGAAAATGGATTTAAAATATTTTAAAAAATATATTTAATTAATAATTTTCTAATTATTATCGACTAAAAATCATATAATTACAATTTGAGGACACAAAAAATCCAAAATAATAATAATAAAATATCTAAAATAATTTGAAAATGTAACTCAAACTTCAAACGACCATAAATTTTGATCTCAGTGTCCTTTTGTGCTCCATAGCATATCAAATCGAAGCCTACGACGAGCTCAATGCACTTTTCATTGAAGCAAAGATTTTTTCAAATTTTTCGAGGCCAAAAAAGGCATAGAAGGCCTCCAAAACTATGTTTTTAGTCGGGATACCCCAATTTTTTATCATTTAAATGTGCATGACTTCTGATCCCGATGTCCTTTAGGCCTGTACCACATATCATATTGAAGATTGTTTCATTTATTTTGATTTTAATGGTTGTGGAGTTGAAACCGGATTCTATATTAGAATTTATGGTCGTTTTAACAAGATATGTCTTTTCAAATAAACATAAAGATATATATATGTGTATTTATTCGTAAATATATATGTCTGTGTTTCTGTGCATCTTTGTGTGTGTGTTGTATATATGTATATATGTATTTATTTATTTATTTATAAACACACATAAAAAACTTATTTTATAGATGTATTTAAAACTAATTTTATAAATATATATTAATATACAAATAAATATATGGATAAAAAATAATATCTATAAATATATATTAATATATATTAATATACGAATGAATATATATATATACTAATATATGAATAAACATATATTTTGTAATATAACTACATATATTTATATTAATATGAATCTATATTAATATACAAATAAATATAACTATATATATATATAAATAAAAAGATGTATCATTTAATAGAAAAAAATGAAATCGATTAGTGGTAACGGTGCATGCGCGCAAGGGGGAGGTCACGAGTTCAATTTCGGGTGGAAGCAAGGAAGTGCGCGCCAATGTGTGGGACGCATAGGCAATGAAAGCATGCGGGAGTGGGAGGGGCTGCCTAGCGCTGATAAGGGGGGGGGGGTCAAGCGCTGTTAAAATCTCCCCCTGAATATATATTTTTTTCTTTTACCAGTGCTTTTAAAAAGCAGCGATAAAACACCCCTTTTATCAATGCTAAGAAAAGCACTGATAAAAGACCCCTTTTATCAGTGCTTTTTTTAGCGCTGATATAAGGGGTGTTTTATGAGTGCTTTTTTTAGTGCTTATAAAAGGGGTCTTTATCAGCGCTTTTTTGAGCGCTGATAAAAGGGACCCACCTTTATCTTCGCCTCGACTAACATCGCTTTTTTAGTCCTGTTAATGCACTTTTATTGTGCTGATAGAAGTCATATTTGTAGTAGTGCATCTTTAATTCCTCTAGATCCACATTTTCTATCCTATATAGGGTCTTTGATATCGTATGAGATCCAGGTACGAGTTCAATAGATAAATCTACCTCTCTTTCTTGGGGAGGTCCGGGTAACTCCTCTAGAAATACATCAATGTATTCCAGGATGATGGGAACATTTTCTATCTGTATACACTCATTTAATTCTTCTTCTTCACCTATCAACTCCATAAAAAAGATATAGGAGGTCATTCTAGACAAAGATTAGTTTGAGATAACCCTCCTTGGAAGATAATCGTAGGTTTTCCACTCAAGACTACATATATTTTCTTCCTTTTTCATTTGATCTTAGCATTATAATTTGAGAGATACTTCATCTGTAGTATAATGTTGAATTTTAGCATGGGAATGACTACTAGACTTTCAATAAGATTATGATCACTAAATTATATAATATTGTTTCTAAAAACTGATGATTCTTGCATAATCCCACCATGAGTCTTGGCTGATAACTCTACTTTCAGAAAATCAGGGGTCGATTCTAAATTCTTTGAAATCTTGGAGGAAATAAAGGAATGCGTAGAACTAGAATCAAACAATGTACTTTCTTGATTTGAGTGAACAACAAGAGTACCTAATACCACATAATTTATCTCTTCAACTTCAGCTGTAGTGATATAAAAATTATGACCTTGCTCCCTTAGACCTGGGTGAGGCTGATGGTGATTCCCCTCCACTGCCCTCTGATTTGAATAGTGGTTGGAAATGTCCCCATGTTGTCCACACTAATAGCATTGGACATTAGGTAGGGCATGCACCGTCTTTCCATTGACGTTGTTGTTGGGAAGTTAAGGCTTCACCTCACTACAACAATTTCATGCAATATGGTCTTATCTTCAACACTTATAGCACTTCTTGCTCATAGGTACCTTGAATGCTTATTCCAACATTTATTACATGTGGGATGTTGCACTTGCGTTACTCTTCTTCCCATATCAAAAGACCACCCTAATATTGGCTTTATATATATTTTCTTTTCATTGGATTTATGAGACTATTGCGCCTCAACAAAATCTAGTTCAACCTTCATCGTACTTTGCATGATCTCCTCATAGATATCATTGTATCAGTTGGCTAGATTATTCCACAGTTGAGGTCTCAGTCCACCGAAGAATCTATCAACCTTACCATTTTGATCCAAGACAAAGCGTGAGGTGTGATGTGAATGCCTTGTGAAGTTTATCTTGTAGTTTCCAACAGATTTATTCTCCTTCTACTTCAGCTCGAGAAACTACTTCTCCATTCTTCTTCTCATAGAAAAATGGAAATACCTATTGAATAATATCCCTCTGAACTCTCCCCACTCCATAGCTTCAACCTCTACTCTCGGCCTCATGTTTTTAATAAGTTCCCACCACGGATCAGCTTCTCCCTCTAAGTGATATACAACAAAGGAGACCTTCTCTTTCTCTAAATAGTGGAGCACAAAAAAGATCTTCTCTATAGAGCAGATCCACTATTCAGAAATCAATGATTCGGTCGATCCACTAATGATTGGTGATCATTGATGCATAAAGGACTCAATAGAATGTTGTTACCTTCGTGGTGAGATCAGTCTCTCAGCTTGATTCATGTTATTTCCCATAACTTGAGTTAGTTGGTTCATTATTCGCCTCAATGTTTCCATTTCGGCCTCCATCGGAGGTTCCTCAGTGCATGGTCGTTTGTAGTCACCATTTACATGGTTCCTCCTATTTTCCTCAATTTTCTAAAACAATAAAACCTTAGTGAAAAAGTTATTCCATTTACGAATCTATTAACTATAATGTATTTTATTTCTTAAAACCACATGCATAAACAATTACATTTCTCTATAAATATTTCAAAATGATTCATAAAAATCATGGGATTAACCAAACATATCCATCAGGAATGTCAAAAAAGAAGTGAAGCAAGGATTATTGCCATGTACCAGGATACCTTGGGTCAATCCCAAAACTCCTTATCGTAGTTTTCACTCCTAGGTATATCTGTGCCAGAGCCACATCCAATTTTTCATTTCCAGAAAAGGATATATTTGTTCAGAAACCACTTACTTAATATTTCCCCAAATACTAGGATATTTTCATATATTTAAACTTTTCTATTGGTTTTTTTAATGTTTTCATATCCTAAATTCCATAAATAACTAAACATTCCTTTGATATACCAACTATGGAATCCCACCTTTTTATTACATAACTTTTTATTACATTTTACAAATAGAGGATCTTTAAAATCTAGTGCCTTGGAAATTATGATCAAAATACATAAAACATTAAAAAATTCTTTTAATACACTTGTATGGATTCACCATAGGTTCGTCCTATGTAAAATTATTGTAACTCATAACCTGGAGACATACATCAAATTAAATGGTGAGCATAACTCCCAGTAAAGAAAACAAGTGAAACAGTTTACATGTGAACTTAAGCGATATCAATAAAAACATGCTGGATGTCTTAAATGAATGATAAAAAGGAATATAATAGAAATAATAACATGAAACATATCTTTAAAATGTGGATACAAAATTTAATTTATACTTTCATGAACATATCACCATGGTCCATCCCTAAGGGGTCATAAAATTACCATGTTTATTCACCATGGTATCGTAAAACTTGTCATCCTAGAGATTAAATTCATTACCTAATACATTAGAGCACTATCAGGGTTCACCCTTAATAGGTATTTCTTCCCATATGAGCCACAAATATAATATTCGTACATTTTATAAATAACATATAGAGATTACAAGTAATGGTTTTCACTTCAAAATCCCGACTTTTTAAAAGTTCATAAAAACATGATCATTGTGTATTTTATAACCCTTGTAAAATGAATGAGGGTTTCATGTATTTCAATTACACAATAAAATATATCAATTCTTTGGATTCATAAATAATTCTATAAATGAAAATAGATTTGAGTAATCACATAAATAAAACAAGATAATTTCTTGAGAAAAAGAGAGATATTTTGACACAAAATTTCTACAGCATAACGGCTATATAACATGGTTTTAGAAAACATTTGAAAGAGAGGGGACAAGGGTCACCCGCTCATAAATAACTCATGAAACAGTATAGGGGAATAATACAATTTAAATAATATCATGGTATGGATGTTTGAATGACATACCACATAAAACAGAAACATGAATGAAAAGAGATGATGCAATTTCTTTTACCAAAATACGGCAGCCTTATGGCATCTCTTAAAAATCCAGAAAACAAGCTGATGAGAGAGGAAAGGTTCTCTCATCAATTGAAAATGAAATGGACAGTAGTAGGGATATATAAGAATAAAACCCTACATAATAAAATGGAAACTGTAATACATTACATAAAAGAATTCAGGGATAAAAAGAGGAGGGAGAACGGTTCCATTACCTTGAAGAGTAACTTTGAGAGCTCAAAGGTTGGGACCTTCGGGGGATTTAAGGTCCTTTGGGGGGACTCCTTGTGAGGTAAAACGACCAGATCATTGTTTTGGAGGAATTTGAAATCAAATTAATGAAGGGAAGGGTTGGTATTTATAGAAAAAGTGAGAGAATATTTAACTAATTTATAAGGGACAAATCATCGGTGGTATTTGCAAAATCATGGGCTTTCCTAGGGTATTTTATCATGGTATTGGCCACTCGGGACACCTCATAACATGTATTACTATTCAAAAGTCAAAAAAATTTATTACATTAGGATTACATCCTTAATGATGTCAATAATCACATCGAAACTCATAACAATATTTTTACTATTCACCAAAAAAACTTTTTATAAATGTATCATAAGTTTACCCTAACCTAATATCGATGATCTAAATTAAAAAATGAACTCCATTTTATGAAAATAATTTTCAAATTATCAGATATTTTATTTTTACTTAAGAACACTATTTACCAAAAAATACTAATACATAAGTAATAATTTGTGAAGCAATTATTTACCAATGCTATGATGTCACAGTACCACTAAAGATGCTTAAGTTATTTTTATAAATTCTTAATTGAGGTTTCTATTACATTGGTCACAAAACTATTCAAAAGGGTAATATTATTATTATTTAAAAATTAAGATGATCTTTTTAGTCTCTAAATTTATTACTGATTAAAACTATAGAAGACCATTTTTTGAAAATCATTTCACATTATTAATTATTTAATGTATACACAAATAATTTTAAATTACCCTTTTTAAAAAATTCAACAATAATATATAACTTTTATAAATTCGTCCTATTTTAACATTTCAAATTCCCAAATTTTACCATAATAAGAAATTAAATTTTATTTATACAAAAATATTACACAAAGTAACTAAGACCTTGTTACATATACCTTTATAACACCTTTATACGACCTAAGTGTAAGATAAGATATAGTGATAGAATCTTGGGGTGGATCGGACAACACTTCCTAAGTGGTGATTTCTATCAGCTTGAACTTTTCCTGAAGGAGATTCTGTTCAAACCTCACATGTTGAAGCTCATCTTGGGCTTTGTCAAGAGCAAAGCCGAGAGATGGTACCTCATTCCCAAGCTCTAAAAGATGGGCGTCGTATGGACCGAGTCTACTGGATGAGGCAATCAACTACTCTTATATATTAATTATCAAAGATCACTTGTATTAATAAACAATAATCCTAATGTTAAAAGCCTAGTTTCCAGTAGTCATATTGAACAATGGTCATATAATAGTGAACACCCAATGATAATTCATTAATTAAATGATATAATTTTGTTGAGTATAAAATAAAATAACAGAACAATTTAGGAGACAAATATTATTCAAAGGTTCAGGTTGGTACCCAAATTTTATGCACACAAGTAGGCCAAAAAAATCCAAAATAATATCAGGATGTCATGTCCTGGGAGAAAAATAATGGAAGATAAGGTTGTCATCCATCCATCCTCCAACCAAGGTGTTTGGGAAAGACACCCTCTCTAAGGACAATAGGGGTGTTCAACATATAGTTCTCAACTAGGGAGGGGTTCATATAGAAAACACAAGGAAAATATAGGTATATTTATATAGTATCAAACACTCAAGACAAACCTATGGGTTCTCAATCAACCAATCAACCAACCTATAATACTTCTAACACTACATCTTCCTCTAAATTCGTTATTTAACACCCGCAACAGTCACATAAGATGTTGATAAATGAAATCCAATCACAACAAACCCCAAATAAAACATACCCCTAGACAATTAATTTAACCAATTATCATTAGTTATTATGCAAAATGTTTATTCATTACATCCATACTGGAGAAACTACAAACTAGAGCATGAAACAAGACACACAGTGTAAACTATACTGAGAAAAAGAGCCATAGTAAAGCTACTCACTTCATATTTCAACTCTGTTCAACACACATACCAACAACTACAATAATCATTCCTCAATTTCCTTCTGCCATGAAATTCTTATAAACAATAAAACCAGAAACATACTAAGAAACCCCAAAAAACATGTCCTTACAAGCTACCCGAAAGCTCCACTACATAAAAACACCAAATCCATCACACCCCGCAACATATACATAGAACACCTAAGTCATGTATCCCCACTTCTCAAACATTTTCCATCCATTCCATAGCCAATCTATCTCTCCATCAACCTGAGATTTATTTACACCACCTATACCATCCCAACTTATAGCAGGGATATCGACCCTATAACCACACAACCACACAAGGCACATGAATGAAAAAACCACATACAACACACAACCACACTAAAAAAGGTAGGGTGTATTCAGATTTAGTAAACACTCATTATTTAATTCCACTTTGATACTTGATGGGTTAACGTAGAACTACTACCATAATGGGGAATCCATTTATTCAACAAAATATACAAGGATAACCAATTTCATACTCATATGGTATTTCATAGATGATCAACTATAAATATCCATAAGACATTACATGAAAACCAAAAATGAGCACCAATAACCTTGATTTTTAGTAAGAATATAGCATATACAGATCTCAATAGAAGTAAAAAATAGATCACAAACATAGATCACTTATCCCCAACCCTTGTACGTCAATATTAACAAGATTCGATTATCATTATTTATTAATAATTATTTTATCTTCACAAGAGAACATCCGTACACCCACCACTCATGATACATAATTTAAAAGATATAAAGAGAGTCCTACTTGGAATAATAGATAATCGAATACTCATCTTAATGCCAAAGCATAGGGTGCATAGGTGGAATGAATAATTCTTTAGGAAAATGTGATCTACAGACACAACACTAACTCATGACCCCTCAGGGAATAATGGTTATGGGATGCTCGATACCATGGGTAAAAAATTAATAAGGGAGGAAGTATCTCGGCTTCATAAATACCATAACATATACTAACATTAGAATGGTTTTAAAATCCATTAAATTCAGGTCTTGACCAAGACCACAAAACTCAGATGTTTAGGAGCCTCCTGAGTGTTATAAAATTGATGATACAATTCATATTTGTTGAAATGAATTAATAACTCTTAAATTTGGATTTAAACTCATTTTACATCAAAAAAAATAAATGGAAAGATCTGGTAAAATTGGGAAAACATGAATTTTGAAAAACTATTGGAAATGAATCATCATTGCGTGAGTTACCAACTTGATTTACGGATGGTTAGTCACTAATGTTAGATACCAATTTAGAGTCACTTACATCATTGATGCATACCTACCGTCTACCGTCTCCATAAACAATATAATTTAATTTATATCTTTTAAAATATGGTAATACTATGAAAAAAATATATTGAATATGTATGATATTTATATAATCATTAATATTTTTTATTTTTTTTTACCATAATCAAATTACATGGACCAAATTAAACTAACAAAATTCACTTGTAATATGATACAGTTATCATTGGAAATTATTTTTTACCAATGAAATTTTAATAAACTAGTGATAAAATGTAATAACTAAATAAAATATGGTATGATCAATATTATTATGGTTATTTAATTTATGTATAATTAACCTATATATATATTAAATATATCTTTGAAACATATATGAATAAATTTGAGACATGAGGTTAGTGATTTCGATAGCACTTTTATATTTGTGATGCACATTCCATATTCACTACTTGTTTCTTTTATATTGTGTATATACTACACATTAATATCTCTTATGAATAATCTTATAAAGATTTTTGGAATTAAATATCCATTTAATTTTCTTTCTTTCCGGGGGATTATAATTCAAAAGTCACCAGAATGGTAAAAGCTTTGTGTTAGAATCTTCTTGTTTATCGAGGTTAGTTTTGATTATGCTTCAATTGAAGACATCATAGGGTCTATCTTTCATAAGAATTATGAATTTTCATATCCTTTGTATATTTCTAGAGAATATATATTTCCATTTCATTAACCTATATTTATTGAAAATTGAGTAAAAAATAATTTTTTTAATGTAAATTAACTATAGATCTCCCTTTGATCGAAAATCCATTCAATCCAATGTTTATGTTTTCAAAATATGTTTTAAAAGATATTTTAATATAAACTAAATATTTTTTAATGTGATTATTAACATTTTTTTACTTCTTTTAAAAATTCAAAATGAATCCCTTTTTTAATTTTCTAGAATTAATTACATTAGTATTTTTAACAAAAATCTATAGAAATCCTTACTTTAACATTTGCAACATGAATAATATTTTCTTCCATCATGACCATTCAATGATTTAAAAAATCTCATTAATGTGTACAAGGTTATTTTAAAATTATATTTTATCTATAATGCTTGGAAAATTTTACATTTTAAAAATGTGATTTAAAAATAGAAAGTATATTTTCCTAAAGAATGTCTTGATGATATTATTATGGAATTTATATTCATACGTTACAAAAACCTTTGGCGTCTCTTTTTTTGAACTAGGAATAATATGCACTAGTATCATACATATTAATTGATCGTATGGTTTATGACTATGAAATCATTATTTTTATAAAACTGATATATTTTGTATGGGATATTCTATGATGAAATAATGTAATGTTTATAGACCCATTTCAATTCATTATGTTATGTTATGAAGAAATGATTATTAATACCATTTCATTATATTAGTTTATGATATGTTTAATTTTTTATTATCTTGTGGCACAAATATGTTTGGTTTTCATTATGCTACTTGTGGATACATTATAATGTAATGATGGTGGTTATATTATATCCAAGGATGGTGGTTACGTTATAACCAAGGATATGTGGTTACTTTATAAACCAATATGTGTAAACCAAAAATTATTTGTCCATAAAATTAATTGGGTAATGATTAATGTTCTATGAACTAAAAGGGTTTAAATGAGATTATCCCATGCCCAAAATAGTATACAAGGTAGGATATACCTATCCCCAATGTGGGTATACTGGAGGTTATTCCAATCCAGATCTAGGAACAGGGGTGGTTTTCCTAAGCCTAAGATGTTAAGAATGTATTGGTATGTTCCTATGATGTAATATTTTATTTTATTATTAGTATTCCAAATTTTTCTCTCGCATGATAATTTTATGATCTTAGGGTGTATGGTCATTGATTAAATTATGATGCATTTCTTATAAACAGCCACAATTTATTCCTAGAAATAATATTATAATATATAATATGAATGTTATGGTTTTAAAATGTTATTATCTGGTTCTAAAAACTGTAAAATCATGTTATATTTATGGGATTATTGATATCTATCCATTTTACCCATACTAAGAAAATTATATAACATTTTCCTAAGTATCTTTTCCCTAGTGCAGGAATAAATTTTTTATATAGGGATTTTCGATGGATAATATCTTTATGGGAGATGTTTAATATATTTCATGAAATAAAAAATATTTTTTATCTAGTCTCTAATGACTCTAATAAAAATTACCATAAAATAGTAATCATATCATAACCCATATGAAGGAAATATGGTTCATAAACATTTCATACTATAATAACATGTTGAAAATAGAGGGGTTTCATAATCATAACCCATGGAGAAGAAACATGATTCATAAAAATATTATCATAATAATAATCAACATTACAAAGAATGAATCTGGATGGTACGATAAAATAACATCCCCAGTAAAAAAAAATCAACACTGCTAGTTTATGTTATGGTTTAACAGAAACTCCATAAAAATATCATTAAGCCACTCATAAAAAAATATACATTCCATTTTTAAATCACTTGTTCAAAATATCAATATTTCCTAAATATAAAATAAAATATTCTATTTGAAATTAAATTATGAAACATTTAAATTAGGATTTACATAATAGAGTAGTTATTAGGATATAAAATATTTTTTATCTTGTAGTAGTGGAAATAAATATTCCATTAACATTTTTCGTGAAAAGTAAAAAATGGACATGCTAAGAAAATGAAGAGTATATTCATTTTATAACATTATTTAAAAAGTAAACAATGGTTAACATTGTCATTAAAAAATAATGTTATAATAGAAAAAAACACTATTAAAAATATTTCTAATAAACATGGACAACAAATAAAAAAGGATTTTGAAAAGAATAGATAAATAAATTATATTTTTCTATAAAAACTATTTTGGTCCATTTAATCCCTAAAGAGAGGAAAATAAATCGAAAAAATATATTATATATAATTAACTAGATTATAACAATATCAATATGTTTTCAATAGAGGAAGGTTAATAAATTTTATCATTATAAACAGAATAAAAAATAATCTTGATAAATAATGAGATTGTAACAAAAAACCATTACCACAATGGAAATGTTTTAATTTTAAGAAACATGAAAAAAATAACCTTATATGAATATTTATATTGATTAATATCAATAATAAAAATAATAATGAATGAAACTTATGGGTAGTATATACACTACACAAAAGAAACTAGTGGAATATATGGTATGTGTCCCAAAAAAATAATGCTGAGATGAAAATCCCCTACCTCTTGGAAAATTTTTGATTCATAAGTCCCATGAAATAATAAAATCAAATTTAAATTTAAATTTCATTAATAGAATTAAAATAATGATATCAAAATTCCATGTGTCAGTATATACAACCAAGAGAAGAATGGTGTGGTGAATATGGTATTTGTCTTCAAGAAATAAAAGGGAGAAAAAATTTCATAACGTCATGTCTTGAATTTGTGCATACGTGTTCAAAACACATTTATAATAAATTTAGATTTTTTATAAATATAATAAATTAAAAAATAATATATTTCATACAATATATTATTACTTTTAATTCTTTTATTACCCATTTATCAATAATTATTTATTTAAATTTCTCTCCTGGGTGATAACTACTTATATCATGTAAGTTTTGGTTTTGTATATTATGTTATTTTACTTTGACTATTGATCCATCATTTGAAAAACTATAATGATGATATAAAAAATATATATTAATTATATGTTTGTTTATATTAATAAATAAATTCTTGAGACAGAAAATGAATTAAACTGTTCATGGATAGGGTAGGTCATGCATACACATTAATGTTGTTTAAATTTCTTTCCATTGATGGAAGAAAATAGGAGTAAATATTAATAAAATGGTATAGAATAATCTTTATATCATAAATATAAAATATCTTAATTAAATGTATCCTTTTTACCGAAAATTTAAAAATAAAATAAAAAACATATCACATTACTTTGTAGCAGCGGTAATACACATGTACACATGAGCGATATTTTCATTTTTCAATGAATTAAAATTTAAGAAGGTATATGAGATATTGTAATAATAGAAGTATAATTATGTAATAATTTTAATAAATATACTCTAAAACCATAATTATATTCACCATAGGAAGGTGGTAATGGAAAATGAATTACATCAATTTGGGAGGTTGTAGTCGGTCATCCACACGATTGACATGTTCATTTCCTATTTTATAGAGGATGAGATAGATATAGTTTATTACATTTAAATAATAACATTTAATTATATTAGATAAAATTATGTTACTATATCATCATAGTGTAATAATTTTTTAAGGATGTTTAAAATGAAATAGAACAAAAATGTTCTATTAAGAATGATATGTCTAATTTAGACAACCTCTGTCAGTTTACACCACAATACCCCATAATAGGCCTTTTTATAAAAATATGGACTCTAAGATATGGGGAGGGAAGTATTGAAGTTATTTGGGAAGTTGTTTTAGATTTTAAAGGAACTTGGAGTGTGAATAGTAAAGGATACGGGGTACCCTTTTATAAGTTGGGGAGAGGAAAATTTTTGAATTTTTTAAAAGAAATGTTTATAACAACGGTTTACACATGGTACATGGGTCTAAATGGGATCATTATCAAACCATATATGATATAATGTCTAAATATTTCTAGATAATGGTGATTTTAGATGTTTCTTTGGTCATTTTTACCATTTTCCTTTCAGTTCAACCCTAAAGTAAACCAATTTTACACTTTCTCATGATAATTAATTTTTATTATGAATACTATTCATTATGGGAAATCATTAAGTTGAAATTATGGTATAAAATATTTATTTTTATTAAAAATATGAAATATATTTTTACAAACACTACTTCCATAATTAGATGGATGTAATTTAAAATTTATCTTGCTGACGAGATGAAAAAAATAATTTTCTCATGAAAACGTTTCAGAAGTATAAAAAGTATTTATATCGAAATTGAACAAAAAATTGATTTCAATGAGATATATTGGATTATTACTAATATAATTTAAATAATTTTACTTTTAATTCCATTTTTAAATAGAATTTATCTATGAATATACTTAACCTGAAAAAGTAATTTTCAATAAAAAACAATATATCTTCACTATTCACCAAAAAATTGAATCATTTAAATTAATTATTGAAAATGAGATATAAGATAAGTTATAAATGATGATTTAAAAGATTAATGTATCTTTTTGAAATTAATTTTATAAAATTGGGAAAAACTAATTTTAAAATATATTCTTAAAAATTTGTGAATGATAGGTTTTCAGGGAAATGTAGTTTTCAAAGAAAATATTTATTTACGTTAACTCTATAAGATTTAATGGTAATTATATGAATTTAAATTAATATAAATAGATATATAATCTATATAATTAATTCAAATTATTCTACATTATGGTTAATTTTTGAACATTATAAAATTAAAATTACTTTTCATCAAAAATGCTTTTTAATCATAAAAATTGATTTATAATAAAACATGATAAAATTATGATTAAAATTAGATTATATATATTATTATAAATAAAATGGATCATATATGGATTTAATAAAATATCAAAAATATAATCATATATTAAATTACATTATTTAATAAATTGATGTGATAGTTTTATAAAAATTATTATTGTATCTAGAAACCCAATCTATCAGAAAAAATAACATAATTTCACCATAAGTTAATATTGATATTATGATTTATAAAAATGTAATCTTTTTTATAATATAAAATTAATAAAATTTGTATATATTAATATTATTATTCATGAAAAAATGGGAAAATTTTTTTATTGATGGAAACGTATTTTAGAAGCATAATATTACTTGATAGGAAATTTTGTGCTGAATAAGAATATATAAGTAAATGTGTATTAATTTGGAACATTATATATATTTTATAATTTTATTATATACCATCCATTTCAATGATTAGATTATAAAAATTATATTTAAATTATAATGTTTTAATCATATAATTTATTTCATTAAAACATTCTGTTTGGTGTAACGTATGATTTTAAATAAATAAAATTTATTTATATTGAAATGTATCAAAAAATATCTGGTTTTTAAATTCTCTCCCCTATAATAATTTATGTTTACATAAATTGAACTTGATCTTGGTACATAAATGTTTTCCATCTTCAAATAACCTTATTGGAAATCAACCTTATAAAAAGGGATACTAAATTATTCCTGTTATAATAAATAACTATAAGTATTAAGTTCATATAGAATATAACATAACTAGTTTTATAGGTAGGGAAAAAGTTTATGGAAGTTAAATTATTAACATATAGTGAATGTAAAATCCATTGATAATTGATCACAAGAATGTGAATGATCTTGATAATGATAATGGCCATAGAATGTAAACCAAAGAGCTTAAAAAACACCATAAATTCATTATAAATTATGCTAAATATATGAATAATTTATTATAAGGTCATCTTTTTAAATTTGATGAAATTCTTTTTCCAGACCGAGAACAAAAAAAATATTATGGAAATAGTTTTATTTCAAAAGAACAATTTGATCCAATTATTATGCATTGATAAATATATACATAATTTTTTAGATAAATAATTTAATATAACAAAAATAATTGTATTCCAAAATTGCTAAAATTAAAATTCAATATATCAGAGAACCCTAAAAAATATCTAATTTTTAGAAAGGCCTTAATATTTTTTGAATACATATTTCAATTTGATTTTTACAATTATATTTGTAAAAAAATAAAAAAAGTAAACTTTTCCACTACTCAGAAATTTATTTGTAAAAAAATTCATCATATTTTAAATAAATGGATCAAAATTAACGTAGAGTAAATTCTTGAGAGTTTTCTAAAAGGATTAATTTATCAATTAATTGTGAATGTACATATTTATTCTAATACTAAATTTTATTTTAGTGAAATTACATGTTACATTTTATTATAGTTCTAAAAGAATAATTAGTTCATTTATACCATTATTAATCCAATTTAGGTAATGGGTATCAATTTTATCATCAATTTGTATATAAAAACATATTTCTATTTTGAGAACATACTTTGGAAAATAGTTTTTTCATCTTCAGATTCAATTTGAAATTAATGTTTTCCACTTGAATAAATTAAACATGTAAAAAATGATTCAATATTTTACATATAAATAATTAATATTATACAATAAGTTAGGATTTTTTGTTGTTAATTAATTTTAAGAACATAGAAAATTATTTACCACTTTTATGGTTAAAACAAGTTTACCTAGGGTTTAAGAAAAAATATAAGTGTGAAAGTGATACAATACATCAATATAATTCCTATTTGTTATAAAAATCAAGACATTATATCTCATAATTTTCTAAAATGATCAAATTTTGACAATTTGTTCACATTTATAACAAAGATATTCCTTTTTCATTTCAAAAATTCAATGTGAGTCTTCTCCCTACATATAGTAGTGCACTCCCTATCCATTAATCTTCACACTTCTAATTCCATTTTTTTCAAAAAACCCAAGAAAAAAAAAATTTCCTCTAATTCTCTCCCTGAACAAAAATATATATTTTGATTTTGAATTTTTCTTAATATAGATTTTAGTGAAAACATAGTGAGTCTTCCAGAAGAAGAGGTATCATTGTTAGCCAAGTGGTTTTGTTATATTTATTCTTCCACATCCATAAATTTTTATTCAGCTATGATGATATAATTAAATAATTATCTCAAATATAACGAGATGTTTTTATGTTATTTTCAAAACCTGTATTCATATCATATTCAAAAAAATAGGGAAAAACTGTCAATTGTGTATATGGAAGGCAACCGGCTTGCAAACCAATGTAATTATTCTTGCATCATCACCTTACATAGGTTGATATAATGATTAGAAAAATATATATTATATTAATTAATTAATTATACTTATTAAATTATAATTTCACATCCACCAACATAATAATCAAATCCATTTAAAAATTAGAATATCGTTTGTGTGTATGTCTGGACTACATCCTCCATAAAGTGATGTTACATATTTATCAATTTATTTTGAAATAGACATTAATAATTCTATATATGAATAATATTTATTTGAAATGTATGATATAATAATTATTCTCAAAAGATAAATTAATATTTAACTTTATTTTAGAACATCAATTGATAAAATGGAATTGGCGTTCATGTGTTCGTATGGAAAACCGTCTCAATGAATTCTGTAATTAATATTCATATATAAAATATTTAAGGATCACTATAACCATTTAAATAATTATTATATAATAATTTTATATCATTATTAAAAAAATTATATTATGGAATCAATATCAATGTACAAGGAAAAAACTATCGAATCCAAACATATATGAAAATCAAAGTAATTATCACCCGGGTCAGTGGTTTTAATAAAACATTTTTTATAAATGGTTGATAAAAGGGTTATAATAGTTTTTTAATATTTTTATAATAACACTATATTTATTATACGTTAATTTTGAACATGTATTATCTTATTTGAGACATGAGGTAATGGATTTTTTCCTCACATTTATTTCTAGGGGACACATGCCATATTCAACACTTGTTTATTTTGTGTGGTATATATAGTATCGATGAATTTATTTTATCAATATTCACTTGAAAATTATTTTATATACATATATATCTGAGGTAAATTCTTTCATGTGGATGATGATTCAAACTTTACCGAATTAGTAATGGTTTAATGTTACAACGTCATTGTTTATTGGGATTATTTATGTTTATGTTTCTAATGAGGAAATATTTTGATCTACCTCTCATGAAACCTCATTAATATTATTATATTATTATTATTTATATATAATAAATATTGTCTTTAATTTTCCTCTTATTAAGGATTAAATAGACTAAATATGGTTTTAAGATAAATCAACATCAATTATCTATTTGATAGAAAATCCCTTTACATCCACGTCAATGTTTTCTAAAAATGTATTGAATAATATTTTTACTATTCCATATTAGTTTTTAATGAATTATTTAACAATTTTTTACTTTAAAATAAATGTTTAAAATTTTTTTCTATTCATTTTGTGAACATCACCTTTTTGAATTTTTACCAAAAACGTAAAATGAATCTCCACTTTAATATTTGCGGATTAAATATATTTCCCATAATCATAAAAAATAAATTATTTACTTATCTCTTTAAAATTTTCCATGTTTATTTTGATAAAAAACTATTTCATTGATATCTAAGATTGTTTTATATTTTAAATAATTTATTAAAAATGGAATGGATTTTTTCCTCAAAAAATGTTCCAAGTGAAAAATCAAAAACATTATTCATCATGGATGATATACTTTTATGATACATAATATTTACTATTTATATGAACTAATTATATTATAATTATTCATTATATAGATGGTGTATGTTCATAATGAAAATCATTTTATAAAACTAGTCTATTTTCTATGGGTTATGATTTGAATAAATGTTTGTGAAACCATTTTATTTTCATATGTTTAGTTATGATGTTTGTTTTATGATATTTTGGTAAATATATGTATGATTTTCATTATGTTATTGGTGGTATCTATGTCTCTCTATAATGGATTCGGTACTTATTGATTTTCTATATGGTGAAAGGGTACATTAGATTTTATTCAAATACTCAAAAAAGAGGGTACACCAGAGGATATAACAACGTGAAAACAAGTGGGAATGTTTTTGGTTATCCCACAATGGAAATAATAGGGTACAATAGTGGTTATCACAATCCAACAATATAGTACATGATAAGTTATCCTAACCCCAAAGAAGGCACACTGGGGATAATTTCATAAGGAGGATGTTTACCTAGAATGGGGTTCAAGACAGAAAACAAAAAAAAGTTCTTTATACAAATGGATGAGAGATGTGCCAATAGTGGGGTATTTGGATATACCATTACTAAGAATCCCTCTAACAAAAATCCAATTTTTTTGGATCTCTCCAGATCTCCAATGTCTACCCCAATCCCTTTTTATTTTAACAATGGTTTGGTTACCCTTCCTAGATACAGGGAGATTATTTTGAAGGAATGGAAAATGACACCTATTGGTAGCCTGGGTGAGAGACTCATTGAAAAGCTCAATCATAGCAGGAGTCTTATTAATGTCTATAGAAAAAATTCCTTTTCAAATCTAGATTCTGATATTCTAAATGTTGAATATCAGGTTTTATCCATCTATAATAGTGACCAAATTCAAGAATATCCTTCTAGAGTGGATTGGAAATATCATACAAGGCTTGATGACCTGATAATCATCAAGGAAAGGTTATAATGGGGTTGAATGAATGTGTAATGGCTGATTAAATGTGACAAAAACTCAATGTTCTTCAACATTCTCTATAAGGAGAGTTGAGTCAAGGATGGGAATCATTGTATTAGGATCAATGTGAAACTACATAATACTAAATATTATATTTCTTAAGTAGTAGTTTATTATTTCATTGGAATTTAACTAATGATGTGATGGATAACATATCATAGGTGGTTTTTAATATTACTACATGTATCATTGAGAGGAAAAGTAATTATTTTGTTATACTTCATGTCCTAAATGAAATTAAGAGGAATATTTCCTCCTTGAATATGGACAGTGATGTAAGACTAGATGGTTTTACCAAAAAATCATTTCAGTTGACCAAGATGTTATATGTGATGATTTGGTTTATATAGTGAAGTGTTTTTTTATCACCATTTTCTACCTTATGGAGTCAAATATAACATTATTGAATTTATCCTTAAGAAGGATAATGCATTGGATATCATGGATTTCATTCCAGTGGGGATTGGGAAAAAAATTCCCAGAATTATCAGAAAAAATATTATGTCAATATTATTGGGAATTATCAAGGAGAATATTACCCAAATCAATATGGATTTTTCCCTTGATTATGCATAAAACATTTCTTATTCCCATCTTTATAAGGTGTTAAAATTTTGAAAAGGAAGGTGGGAGAGGGAAATTTTTCTCTTAAAATTTACAAATCGATATCCTTTGACACACTAAAATGAAATTTTCTACTCAACATCCTTTAGAAGTATGGAGTTTATGAATACTTTTTGAGTAATATATGATTCATTCTCTTATATATGAAATATCCCATTTTAATTAATTAGACCCATCATAGATATTTTTATTGCTCTAGAGGAGTTTGACTGGGTGATCCACTCTCAGTTATTCTATTTACGATAACTAAAGACTATATGAGAAGATGCAATAATGATTTTGGATCTAGGTGGACTCTTTAATCAAATGAAATCATGGAGGTTTGTGCATGTTCCTTCTCACTTATTATACACTGATGATATTATTTTATATGTGATAGTTTTGTGGAGAACCATCTCTAGAATTAAGAGTCTTTTTCAATTATAAGGATGTTAATGGATAGGTCACCAGCTAGGGAAAATCATTCATTGTCTTTGGGAAAGGCATTTTGGTGGGAAACAAATAGGGTGGTAAATTATCTCGGGGTGAGGATGGGTTCTCTTACTTTTACATACCTTCTTGTCCCACTTTTTGGGGGGTTTTGAAATCTATTTCTGTAGAGGAATCAATAGTGGTATCATTTCCCAATTGGAAACATGGAATGTGAAGGCTATGTATCATGTTGGGAGAGTCTGACTTTTCAACTCAATAATTACCTCAATGTTTGTTTACTCCTTAAGAATTTAAAGTTATCAAAGGGATCTCATTAAAGAACAACATGTCATGATTTATAATTTCATATGGACCATGTATATGCATGAAAAAGTCAGGACATGGTTTCCGGGAAGTATTGCCTTAAACTGATTGAAATGGGAGGGCTTGGGGGTAAGGACCTACAAACATTCAAAGATGGTATAATTAATAAATTTAAATGGACTGTGATAACCTCTAGTGATCCATATTGTGAATTTTTAATCAGTTGATTCAGGGACTATTTTATTGATGTATACCCTTATCATATTGGTCTCTCATTCTGTCTAACTATAATATTCTCTTTCAATGAGATTATTTATGACATCAAATGGTTGGTAATCATGAGTTTTAACCGTAATTTTTGGGAAACATGTTAGCTCGATCATCCCCTCTGAACAAGAAGTCCATCCCCCTTGGTAGGAAATCAGTAAAAATCTAGGATTTAATATATCAATACCCTACCCATTATTTTCTCCCTTTATAGGTTGTCATGGTGATTCATAATTACACCATCTTGGATGATTACAATGTGGGGTGGAAACCTAGTCGCAACAGGTAGGTTATGGTTAATTAGAACTATAAGAAAAAATGTAGAACCTCACTTTGAATACCCTCCTGTACATATACATTCAAGGTTGTCTTCATAGAACCTGAAATATTTATTGTCATTTAGATAATTTGGAAGAATATCCTTTTAAAAAAAATAAGTTGAGGAGGACAAGGCAGTGTATTTTGTCTTCCTATCCAATATGTCTCAGATCTGAAGTCAACTTACAACATCTTTTCACTGAGTTCACATATGTGAGGTCATTATTTCATTACACATAGCATGCGTTCGGTCGCGATATTGATACCTGCAGGCCAATTGAAGAACTTCTTGTTTCATTATGCATCACTGATTTAAGTAAGTTGTTTTAGAACATGATGCTGGTAACTGTGGCGTCTATGATAGACTCTATGTAGAGAGGTCGCAACATCAAGCTATTTGAGGAATAGTCTTCAACTATTATTTTTAGAGTTCTCCCAATACATATGGTTTTTCATGCTACTTATACAATACATACATGGTCGATAAACAATGATATGGATTAATTTAATATCCTCATGTTCTTGGGGGTCATAGGTATGATGGGGTGACAACTTTTTCAGAATTTGGTGAGATGGATACCACCTCATTGCATGAGGATTAAGTAAAATATAGATGGCGCGATGTTAGTATAACTAGTCCCATCAAGATGTGGGGGTATTTTCGAACCTATCGGGGATTTTTGAAGGAATTTTTATCACTGCATTATTATGGGGATAGATTTTCAGGCTTGACTTTGGGAATAAAATATACTATTAAGCATTATATTCATCACCAATCGCATGATTTTTAAATTTATTCTTATTTTGAGAATGTTGTAGTGGATTTAAAAGAAATAAGTAGAAACATCCCATGGAAAATTCCCATTGACTGGGTTGCTTTCCTGAACAGGTCAATTCATCTCAACCCTCTTGTTTCACAAACTTATTGAGAGGCTAATCAGGTGGTTGACACTGTTAAATAAGTAGGTCCCTGAAAGAATCATGTTGGGGAAATTTTGTTCTCTTAAGTACTGAAACTCATTGGTGAATTAGGATATGTATGGAATTTTCCACTCAAGAATTTTAAAAACACATTCTAATGAATGATATTTCCTTGTATGTTTACTTTTTTATTAATAATTTTTTAGGATAGAGTACACTCAGATAGTGTATTTTTCTAATAAGGTGCACTTGTGGTTATTCCAAGCTGAACATGTTATGAATTTCATGGAGGGTGGCCTTGAAATAATATTTTTTATGATTCTGTGTATGCCAAAAATCTATGTCTTATGTCATTTTTATGCTCTAATGGATTATAAAATTTGATACCTTTTTATTCATGGATTATGAGGTAAAATCATTTTTAATGTGACTCGATTTTATTATCTATGATATGAATGGGACAGTTTTGAAATTTTATTCTCATGTACTAATAAACTTATTCTCATGAAATGTTGATATACCACTTAATTACCCTTAATGATCATCTAAGATCAACCTTTATTATGTTTCCATTACAATGGTTATGAAGAATATTATTTTTTATGATATGTATAATTAGGATTTTAGTAATGAAGAACCAAGTGGGAGATGATATAGCTCGCTAATGAACCAAATGTTTGTGTATCCAAGTCTCTAAAGGCTCTAAAACTATATGATTCTCCCATGGATTATTATGTTACTTAAAAAATATTCATCTATTAATATGTAATATATATGTTTGAAATGTTTGGGTCACTATAGTTGGTATGAGAAGAATGACTATTTAACTATTTGAAACTATTCTGAGAAAACCTAAATGAGATTCATAAAAATATGTCTACGTATAGGTAAATATATTGAAATTTTGGTAAATCATAGAGGGAGTGGATTCTTTGAAATTAAAACCCTTCCTAGATACCAAAAATCAATGTGTATATAGTACAATTGTGCATAGGGGTAACAATTCTAAAAATTGTGCATTGGTATTTGACTTGATCATTACCTGGTGAAGGAAAACAGGCCATGCAGGACACCTGGTTTGACACTACTAGGGGATATGAAATGTAAATTCAAAAATCATTTATGAACCATAATGAAGGATTTTAATATATGATTACCATGAATTAAGTAGTTTAATCAAAATGTTTCATATATTAAAAATATGGCGTCCTGATAAATATATAATTTTAAAAAATCATGACTATGTGGCTTCCCACTATGATTATTATTCATCACTCAATGATATTTTGGTTTAGTTAATGGATGAAAACTGATGTAATCATGTTATGGATTAATGTGATAGATAATTTAATGATTTTCCTTATATTAAAAAAATGATATGGAAGATGGAAGAGTAAATCTAATATATATTCTCACACAACATTCTAAAGATATGAATCATGATGAACTTAAAATCTAGAAAAAGAGGGAACACTATTTTTTGAGTACTTTATTAGGAAGAATCCAACTTATTTTAATGGTTCTATTGATCTACTGGTTTCCATGTAATGGATTAGTACCGTTGAAAACATGTTTTCTATCTATTGGTGTTTGGGGATTTAAAATTCAGTTTTTTAGGTATCATTTGGATGGAAAAAAGACTAATGGTGGACTCTCATCATGAATATAAATAAACATGAAAAAATTTAATCCAAGGAGCAAGTTTATTTTATGAGCATATTTTAAAACAAGTACATTACTTATATTCTTCATTAAAAAATGGAGAATTTATTAATTTAGATAAATAATAATGGTGATGGGTCCATTGGTAGCTATGAGGAGAATTTTACAAGCCTTATTAGGTATACTTATTGAATTATTATCCAACCAAAATAAAATCTTAATTGATTCCATAGTGTCTTAATACCATATCTAAAAAATTTGTTATCCATAAGGGACTTCAATTTCTATAAAGAAACAATTAGATTTCTTATCAAGGGGGAAATCTATGTTAGTGTTACCCATCAATCTCATGGTTTTGATATGAAAAGTAATATGGAATTCAATGGAAACTCTAAAAACCATTAAGATAAAAATTTGAGAATTCATTTATACTCAATGTGTGGAATTAAAAATAGATGAAATTGTATAAAGAGGGGTAATAAATGTTTTTAATATAGAATTAATGGTCATCATGTGGATGAATTCATATCTTCTAGGAAGAATTTAGATAATAATGTGAATAAATAGAAATATCCATGGAATGAACCACCCACACACCTATGTTTCAAATATAGGGAGTATGAGAATTATTCTAACTTGTGCTCCTATATAAAGGTTAATCATGATGATAATCATCATCAACCTCTTAAGTTGAGAGAATAATGGAAATCCAATGTGATCACTATTTATGATGAGGGGTGTGAAATGACATTGTGAAAGGAACACATACCATACACTCTATAACTATTAATGGAATATTTCATTCTCTATCAACTAAATAATACATATATAGAGAATTTTATAGTTTTATAAAAATTCTAACCTAATATTTATATGTTCAATTACCAATGAAAACACATAATGTTATGATGATCACATATCGAGTCACCAATTCCTCTCGAGTTTAATTTTATGGGAATTTGCTTCCTGAAAATATTATTATTCTTACTATGGTTGGATTTTATGTTACCATAGTTATGGATTAACATTCTATACATAAATCCCACATGAATTGAGAATAAATGAATGTAATGTTTGATATTCCAAAACAACCTAAAATAATTTGTGAATTTCAGGATAAATATGAACATCTAATGGAAATAACATACGTTTTATGGGTCATGATTCTTTTCTAAAAGGGGTGTTTATCTTAGATGGTCGAGAAGATCTAATCAACAATGATATTCCTATTGTACAAGATTTTTTTAATTTATTTTAAGAATAGATTACATGTCTTTTACACAATCATTATTTTGAGTCCTTAAAAGAACCAATACCATATACTACACCTATTTCAATGGCTCTCTATTGAATTTTACCGATTGTAAACTCCTGGATAATCTTGAAAAGGGATTAATTTAGACATGTGTGTCACTTTGTTCTGCACATTTTCTTTTTTATTTGGAATAAATATGGAATAATGTGACTCTTATTTTATTATAGGGAATAGGGACAAGTTCCCAGTTAGGTACAAGTATCCTATACAGTGTATTGATGACTTGTTTGTTCAAATTCAAAGATCAAAATTCTTTTCATGAATTCCCTTCATTCTTGATATCATCAATTGTGGGTAGTGAAAAAGGTTATACCTAATATATCATAAAATAGTTTATTCCCCATTTTGTAAACCTATTCTGACAAGTAAGATTCATGTTGCTCTTGATGTGTACATCAAGTAGGGGTGGTGGGTCCATTGCCAACCCTTTTCTTCAGCTTTAAACTCAACACTAATAGATCATTCATTTCAGGCCTCGTGAGGGAATGTGGGGTGGTGAGGGATCATCAAGGAGTTTAATACCTAGAATTAACATCTAAATTTTTTTATGGGGCTCACTCTAGGTAGATGTTATGACATTATTCACAGGTATGCAATTATTTAGATAAGATAATTTCAATTTGATAGAGGTTGAAACTGATTGGATCACTCTATATAATTCCAATCATGGATAATGTACCATATCATAGCTGATCCCATGTATTATTCATAAAATCTTGGGACTTTTGTATAATAATATTAATGTTATTAACACATTGAGGGAGGGAAATGAATTTTCAGATTTATTGGCCTCTAAGGCATGTCATCCCGAGAGGGTTTTTTGTTTCCCTAGTACGAGAACTCTTTTGATAGAGGGGGTTAATATTGTGGTGGATAATTCACATTGCCTTCATTACATTAAACCTCACTAAATCTTAGTTTTTCTTCCCATTTGGTGGTTTTTTCAATTATGTGGAAATTTTTAGTGAAATAAAATATGATTTTAGTAGTATTTAATATAGTTATAGATATTAACTTGATCAGTTAGGGGTATTATTTATAAATTATATTTTTTCAAATATCTAGGAATATTATGATGATCACACAAGAATTTTATTATAGCCCATGTGAATGGAGGAATTGTTTTATGAATTTACAAAGGGTGAAATTTCTCTACAAATGTTTCAATTTTGGTTAAAATATACTCAAGGGATGGTATATTGGTATATAAAAAAAAGAGAGGATATTTAATGTTGTCCAATACCAACCACGGGGACGACGATCCATAGTTTTCTTAGTTTTTCTAGATATTATCGATTCATTAGGGAAAATTAGTCATAGACCTCTAATACACTAACCAATATAACACTAAAGGAACCAAGTTCCTTTGGATGGATGAATGTGAGGAAACATTCAAGGTACTAAAGAGAACTTAGTTTGTAAATATGTTTTTAAACTACTATATAGAGGATAATTGGTTTAAATATATAGTGATGAATCAATGAATTGATTGGGATGAATTATATTATATAATGATACCATTATATCTTATTCCTCATCACATTTTATGGTTCATGACAAAAATTTCTCAATTAATGTTTTAGAGATTGAAACAATAATATTTTATTAATGATATAGAGAAATTATCAATAAAAAGAATGGTGTGTATAAAATTTATCCTATTTATTTTTTTTATATATTCATATAGAAATATTTGAATATTTACTAGAGAAGATGGTTAGATTTAATTATATATTATAATCACTCAATGCATTACCATCAGGAGAAATAGATCAAGGTGATCGATTGTTTGAGTCGAAAGTTTCCTGATTGTTTATAAATGAATAAGATATAAACATATCCTATATTTCTATATTCGTAAATCATGGATATAGAAATATTAATAGAAGGGGTGAAATATTATCTTGCTCAAATAATTTTCTACCAACTAACCATGGAAGTATTAAAGAGGCATAGAAGGTAGATGTACAAATATGAAAGATGGTGAAAATATTCTTGAGTTCAACTTAGATTATGATAGAAAAATGAGGCCTTGTAATCATGTATGTGTTTTTCACATACCGTATTTGAAGAAGGAGATACTATAGAAATATCATAGTTATTCATTATTTATTTTTCACAAACCAACCCAACATAACCTTGAACCTATCACCCAAGCTGGCCCGTGATATGGCCCGAGAGTCATTCTCATTCTTCTTGGGTTGGAAACTAGTGTTAGAATTCAAGATAAACCCATTGTAAATGACTAATCCCATAAAACATTCCCCAAATAAAATACTACAAATTTAATAAAAAAATAAACATTAACAATAGTGAGAAATGAAACCACACATGACTCTTTGTGACCTTATCGGTTACCACCAAACACTGAACCAAAGTCACTTTATTGAGACAGATTCTGAGTTGGAAGCATCAATACAAAATAAATAAATAAATAATTTTTTCTTCATGATTATTATAACTTATTATTAATTCATTAATAAACTATTTCATATACCTTACTTTTAAAAATAAAATTAATTCATGCTAGTTTGAAACGATTAAATTTGTTGTCAATGATGTCCCACCCTTTTTGAGAAACAAGTAACATGCTTCCATTTTTAATAAAAACCAAATTCCATTAATTTTCCCAATTAGTTTCCAAATCATGATATATTTCCAATAAATCATTAATAGGGGGATCAATAAAATAATATAATAGTTTTAGAAGAAAACACAAAGAATAGTATCTAGAGAAATGAGGATATAAAATGTAATTTTTACTATATTAATCATGTTCTAAAATATTTCAATTTAAAGAATGATAGGGGTAAATAATATCTTGTACCATGGGAAATATCTATGTAAATAGGGTTAGTGGGGTCCTAGAATCCTCTTACCTTAATTAAAAATACTTACAAAACCCTCAGTGTTCTCGTGCATGAGCTTGAATAGAGGATTCACATCCCAATGTATAGTGGTCTCCAACCTTTTCATAATAATTTTTTTTAGTGTTGTAACATAAATCCTATGGGGATGGACTGGGCATCATCCCTAACAATCCTCCTAGTATATTATACTTAGTCTTCCAACCTAGGTACATAGGGCCTACTTTCCTTATTCGAAATGGTGGTGAGTATTTATCAAGATTTCTTATACAAACATATCATATTATTTACCAAAAACGCATCCAACTTCTCACCACTAATCCCACACATTATGTATATCCCCTTTTCCATGTCACACAACAATGAACAAGCCTCTTCACTAATAAAATATCAGAAATCACACATTTAACACAGTAATCATATTTCTAAATCAATGGGGCAATTCTCAAGAGGGGTTTTCCACTTCCATGAACCATTTTCAAGCTACCAACTAGACCTCATTAATTTAAGAATAATACTTTAACATTACAAAACACAAGTTTCTAATTCTTTTGAGTTTTAAAATAATTTATAAGTTCAATCAAACACTTAAGGAACGACATATTTAGAAAAAGTATCGAAAACATGCTTAAACAAATGAAAACCATATTAAAAGCTAGGGAAATCATGGGATGTTTCTGAAATTACATTTAAAAGTATTAAGTCCCACTTCTCATAGAATATAAATTTCATATAATTATAACATTTTTTAAATAAATCCAAAAAATATGGAATTAAAATAAAAGGATGGGTTATTGATAAGTGACCTCAAACTCAAGGAGCACTACTTTTGAAGATGGAAACTAGAATATTCCCTTTTCTGATTTCACGCATATGAACCATTTCATATATATAAGGACACCTAGAACATATGTACATAATCTCAAGGCCATGAATATATCCAAGGGGTCCTTACATATTTTCTTACATTGCATATACCCATTTAAACTTACAAGCATAGTAATTTTTCATATATATATATATATATAAGAAGAAATATCCACAATGTAAATATTCAAACATCCAGGACAGTATATTTATAAAGAGGGAACTTACATATATACAGATATATATATATATATACATTCTTACCTATGAATACAAATGTATGTAACCTTTTACTCTGATGACTTAAAGACACTTTGAGAATGACCAAGACACACGACATAAATACTAGGAAACCAAAAAACACCTGATGACTAAAAAATATTCTGGAACAATAAAAATGGTGGAAGAAAACCTACCCAAATAGTATAGGCAAAATGAAATGAACAAAAAAATATTTTCCTCTAGTGGTGGATGATAAAATACATATGAATACATCATGAGAGACCCATTGTATCACTTAGTAACAAGAACTAATGTTAGAATTAGGAAACCCAAAACCCCCATGGTTTGGATAAATTACATTGACAATAGGGGAAAGGAAAAAACTCCAAAATAATGGTGAAGGATGGAAGATGAGACCATACCTTGAGGTGTTAACCAAATATCCCATTGAAATTGGGAAGTAACGCTATGGATATTAGAGGTGAGGATAGGGGTGGAGCATGACTATGGAGGGAGGGATATTATAGTCAGGTAACATAAATAGAGGGATGGGGAAAGAAGAACCAAATAAGGTTAAAATAGGAAATAAAAAAGAAGGAAATAAAATAAATGAAAATGAATCTTTATTTTTATTTTATTTTTTTAGTCATGGAAACCTGCATGATTATCCCAACCATGGGACAACCATTTTATGTCCACTACCTAGCCAAGGAATCTCCTCCCACAGTTTTACCTAAGATGCATCATGGTATGGAAAACCCATGTGCCTTACCCCTTACACACCTAATAACCCACACAATATATGGGGAGATTGGAACTGATTAAAAAACCATGTGGTGGCTATGAAAAATAGATCTATCACATTATATACCCTAACAACACAGGAAATACATGTCTAATCCTAACTACGTGTGCTAACAGTGAAACAGGTAAAAAGCATCCATAAATTCAAATTTCGGCCCACTAACTACCAGAACATATGATCACATAAGAACCTGAATAAATAAGATAAAAAATAAATAAAATAATAGATAATTGTTGGGTTGGGGTCTAAAAATTATCTCCACCATGACACATTCTTCCACCAAAATTTCCCAAGAGACACGATTAATCAATGATAGAGTCAAGTACATGACAAACTTTAAGGAAAAACTCATACCACCAAAGGATTGAAAATTTATATCTTTATCTCATCCAAAATCAGAAACTATGAGATTCCAAAAAGGAGGTAGAGATAAAGAGATCGAGATTAGGGGACACAAATTTCCAAAAAAAACCTCAAAATAAGGAAAACCTTGATTCCTACCAAAGTGTTCACAAAAGAACCCAAAATGGTTTGTTTGATATCTCTATGAGCATCCATCAATGTCCCATTATACAAGATAGACAAACTATTAGATTCTTAGTTGTGTTGGGAGGAATCAAAGAAACCCACACGTGGAAAAATTAATTATTCCCAATGTGCAAACACAAGAAATATCATATTTAGGTTACCAGTGATTGTTCCCCATGCTATTCTCCCCATTATTTTAGGTTTCTATCCAAAAATTAACTTCCAAGATGAAACAAGTCCCAAATCCTGACAAAACCTCTACCAATTGTGTGACCTCTAAAATTCCCATGTCACGCCCAACCACTATAAGAGAAGAAATAAACATTACCCATAGTGGGACTCTCCACAAATTATAAATTGAAATACAAGGCGGTTTCATAAAGTGGAATACTCAACCAAACCACCCACCAACATGAAAGGGACCTTCCACAAATACATGAACATGGAACTTAGAAAAGGCATAATTCATAATTTATAAAGACAAATGCATCTCCAAATGTATACCACTCTAAAAATAACATAGGTCCAATAAAATATAAACCATTTAATGTTTCATATTCCACTATGGAAAATTTTTTTTTTTTTAGAAAAGAGGCCATAAAGATATATAAAACCATAGGTTCCCAATAATAGAAAACCACAACAGGGAAAACATTAATGTTCACCGCTCCAACATTGGAGACAATATAATGGATATTCATCCTCTACACCTGAATTTTTTTATCTACATGATAATATTCACTCTGAGACATGTGGTAAGATCCCAAATGTCTTGAAGTATCTATTTAATCACAGTCATGTGCTGATAATACCTGATCAAAAATCCTTCTGGTTTCACGAGTAAAGACATGATAAAAAATCCCTCAGTTAATTACAATAATATGTATTAGAATGGAAAAACTAAGCACACTAGAAACAAACAAGCTAGTTGTATAATGAATGAAATTAATGGGTTACCAAAGAGACTTATCCTAAAAAATGTGCCTCTAGTTGACACCCATGAAAAGATCAGGAACCACCATGTGCACCAAAATAAACTGAATAATCAACAACCATAGGATTCCCCCTGATAATATTACATATTAACTAACATTATCCTTTTACTAGATATAGAAACACCATCTGAAAATTTATGTTTCCATATGACCGATCGAATAGATCTCTAGTGAAAAAGAACTAGTTCATTGAAATGTTCATCATACCCCTTCACTATCAATTGACCATATTGAGCATCCATGTGCTCTGACAATTTCTTATCCTCCACTTCTTCAAGAATAAACTAAAAGATGAATGTGGTCTTGAATATCACCCGAGACATCCTAACTCTCAAAGATGATGAAATTATCACCTTCCACTGGTCCAATATCGATCTTTAAAACACACCCAAGACAAATCATGCTCTCATAGAATATGGAGTTGCCAAAAACCTGAAGACACTCTCAACATCCTCAAACCAAACAACAACCTATAACACACCTCAATTTTTTTAGATATCAGGAAATGATTGATAATTGATCAATTCCACCACTCTTGTAGAAGTCTAGGTAAGGCTAACAATTGGATGAGGGTCTATTGAAACCTTTTTGTCCCTTCTAATAGGAATACTTTAAAAACATAAATAAAAAACAATCACCAATATCATGAACAGTAATAGCAGAAAACAAACCAAAATTATCTTTTTGAATACCATTATTTTATCAATTCACCAATTTTAAATTTATGTTTTTCATTCCATCATATCAACTTCTAAACAAAAAAACTACTTCCAAATTTCATTTTATTATCACAATAACATTTTAAATAATCAATTTCCCATTTAAAACCCATTATTTTACTCCAAAACAATTTTAAAAAACGTTTCTCCCTTCAAAATCCAATCAAAAAATATTTATACCAAATAATAACCCACACTAAAATGAAAAAAAAGTTAACTAGATGTCCTGAATACACTAGGAACATGGTTTAGCATACCATGCCCTGAGCATTCAATATACACTAGAAGCATATAGAACTATGTGTGTGGGATCCACATATTTCTCTACGCCATGTAGGATCATATTTTAGCCCCATATCACTTCCACTATCATCCCCCAAAATACAAAAGTTTGTAAAAATCAACAAACACAAATAACATAAACCCAAAATAAAAAATAAATATTTCAAACCCAACTACCCCTGGTGTCTTAGGTCTCAATACAAGTTGTGGTGTTCATTCACTTACCCATGACATACATGATGATCCCTAACAATCCTATATCCAATATACCTAACAACCTAATAGATATCCCTCTTTGATACTATTTTTTTTACAAACCATCCTTGGTCAAAACCCAACCAATCACCTGAGTCGGCCCACGACAAGCCCTTAGAAGCATTCCCAATTCTGTAAGAATGGAAACTAGTGTTGATTGTCATGATAAAACCATTTAGAATTATTTAACCCATAAAAACAAAAAAATATAATATAATATAAATTTTAAAAAATAAACACTATATGTATAGATAAATAAAACCATACATACCTCCATGTGACACTATGATTCAACGCCAACTACTACACCGAAATTGCTCCATGGAGACCGAGTTTGAGATTAAAATATTAAAAAAACATGAAACAATGGTAAGACTATATTTGGGTGTATTAAAACATAGTAGGTCTCCTCGAATAAACTATTCCCCATTCCTTGCCATTTAAAATAAAACCTACTCATGCCTGTTTGAAAATAAGACATACACAAATAGGGGTTTTCCATCATTTTTAGAAATAAGTAACTGGATTCAATTTTTTAGAAAAAACACATTATATTAAATTTTATAATTAGTTTCCAAAAATTGATAGATTTTTATTGAATATTTCACTAGAGGGAGAAAGATAATAAATATTCCTAGTAAAAAAACTAAAACAACATGTGCCATAAAACAGATGAAAAATGTTCATTTTAATAATTTAATCATTTTATAAAAAAATACCTCTAAAAGAAGAATATGGATAATTGAGGGGAATAACCATAGGAAATACTTATGTGTATCAGGTTAATGGGGTCCTAGGATCCTCGTACCTTAGTGGTAAATATATACAAGATCCATAGCATCCTCGTGCATGATCCACAAGAGGGGAATCCCATGCCACAGTATACTTGTATCCTACCATCTCATTATTATTTTGTTTTTATTTTAATGTCAATCCTACTAGGGGAAACAAATCCTCAACACTACTTATCCACTTAGCATAAAATACCTAGTCTTCCCTCATATATACATGGGGTCCCATGTTCTTATTCCAAATGGTGGTTAGTTTTTATCATGCTATAATATAAATATATATCATCTTATTTACTAAAAAACAAATTCTCACCACCAATATCACTCCTTAAGTGCATCAAATTTTCGAATTCACACAATAATGCTTGAGCCTATTGACTAATAATATATTAGAAATTACACATTTAACATGTTTGCTATATTTATAAATCAAGGGGCTTGTCTCAAGATGGGTTTTTTATATCCAAAAAAAAACTGAGGTTAAAATAGGGTTAAATATTTTTAAAATGAATACTTTCACATTAGAAAACAGTACTTCCAAATGATTTTGAGTTCCAAAACCATTGAGAGAACTAGTTTAACACTTAAGGAACAACACATTTAGAAATAGGCTGGAAAACGTCCTTAAAACAAGGAGGTCCATGTTGAAGGTTAGGTAAATAATGGAAAGTAAGTGGAAATACATTTATAAGTATTATAACCCACATTTCATAGAGTATAAATTTCATATAATAACAGAAACACATTATTAAATCAATCAAAAAAATAAAGGAATTCAAATTAAAGGTGTGGTCATAGTGAGGCTACCTCAAACCCAATGAACTCTTATTTTGATGATGGTAACTCGAATATTAATTTTTCACCTTTCATGAATATTCATCTTCACATATATACAAGTACACCTACCAAACTTCTACATATTAACATGGCCATAAATATGCATAAAGTGGTCCTTCTATTTTTTATTATACTTTCATATACCCCTTTAGACTAGCACGTGTATGTAGTTTTCATATATATATACAATCACACCTAGACACAATGTATGTATTTTAACTTCCATGATTTAATATATATATATATAAGGATTTCTTATATATATAAATATATGTCTACCTATGCATAAACTTGTAATTCCCCGTCAATATTAATGACTTGAAACCACATCAGAGATGACCAAGACATGCTAAAATATACTAGGAACCAAAAGATAACCAAAATATCACCATTTTTTTTGAATAATGCAAATGGTAGAGTAAGACCTACCTAAATGGAGGTAGTTAAGAAAAAAGAAAAAAATTGTTTCTCCTTTAGTGGCTGATGCCAAAATACACATGAAGCGAGCCCGAGTACTTTCCCATGTACTGCCAGACAGTTCTAAATGCACATCTGTGAAATTATGATGGACATATTTGTTATTATCTTATTAATATTTATTAAGTATTATTATCAAATTTTAGTAAATATCATCACACATGAGATTAATTCTTATCACTTCTCCGTATGAAATTATTTTAATCTCCATAATCACTTCTAATTCCCATGTATTTTATAATGGAAGGATTATATGAAAATAAAAAATCGGCCATGAATTATTTAAACATGAATTTTTAAATACTTTATTAATATATGTACTATCACTAGATTAAGAAAACACATAGATTGAATTATGTATATATTTTTTCATTGAACATGGTTGTTACTTTATGTTAAATGTGGACAAAATTCATATCTTAGTTTTATTAAACTTGGAAGTCATAACAAATGATTTCATATGTTATTACCATATTAATTTTGGAAACATATAGAAATTACACTAACCAGTATGAGATACATGTTACTCATTATTTCCCAAAAAAATATCATTTCATCATTATAATGATTTATTTATAAAGGATTTTATGTAATGTAGATATCTTTATGACATTTATTGATATCACCATCCCTATTATTTATTCCCAATAGACATATATAATATTGTATCATTTTTGTCATGCCTTATATAAATCTTTTATATAGACTTCTATAAATGAGGTGGCCCTGAAAATCAATATACCAATATGATTATAATAAAAGTATGATTTGACAAGTATGATTTGACAAGTATAATTTAAATAGTGGTTTATTAATGATGGGAGGTTATATGTATTTTTCATATACTAGTATTTTGTTTATAAATCAATTTCTTATTGGTTAAATAATGTACCATTGATTCCTAATTTCTAATAAATACTCACCAGAAGTATTATGTATATAGTAATTTTGATAAAAACTTTAATATTGATACATGGATTCCATTACATGAATTTATATTTACTTTCAAATCTTAGAATACCTCCATTTAATCATTATTTTTAGGAATCATTACTTTGAATGAGTAATACATGTATCACCCACAATAGTCAAGAAAAACCATGAGTTATGTTATGAATTACAATGCAGTATGTGTCTCTAGAATGGAACATACCACTATGATCAGTGGAGTCGAGTATTCCTATTCCAACTTACGTGCATCCAGATACTTAACCCATAGATGTTAATTCTACTCCAAAAACATTCCTAGATATATGAATCTTTTTTGGAAACATAATCAATATAGACAAGATGTTGATATCCTTAGTGGTTATATGATCATTAACATTGATTCTCCTTATGGTTTCAATATTAATTTTTTCTAAGATTATTTTTTTACAAACAGTTTCAAAAAAAAAATTATAGTAGTGTCCTACTAGATTATTATAATATATTAATTGATATGAAATCCATTTGAAAATATAATTGGCATGTGGATATTTTTTTCACTAGTATTTAAAAAAGTAATTCATGTTATAATGGATTATTTAAAAAATATATAATACCCATCATTAATATTTCATTTTCTATCACCAAATCATTGATGTATATAAGGAAAGGTGGGTTCGTGATAACCTGTATTCCACATGTCTGATAAATTATTACTTGGATAATATGTTATCTGAAAAGCTAGCACGAATATTCCTCTATCTTACCATGTGCACTAGTTTAATTCAATAACATTTCTAAAATTTCTTCATGGAATTTCAAGGTGTACATGAATTTACCTTCAGCATTAAAATTTTTCACATGGCCATGTTTAACTAACATTAAAATCATTAGGATTAATCTTTATGTAAAATGGTATATTTATCCAAAACATGACAAGTAGTTTGTTTGTATCAAAAGTTCTATAGCTCAATTAAGACCAAAAATACTTTTAAGAGAATAAACAAGTCAAAAAATTTATTTTTATTTGAAAAATATTTATCTTTCCACAATAAAGTAGTATTACTATATATTATATTCGTCAGTCATTTCAACGGATATAAGTGATTCAAGAGTTACTGAACTAATATTTTATCTTATAAAGTACCATAAAACAGTTATTCCTCATCTAAAATAAGTCTCCTTGTTTCTATCCTAACATTGAGATAATTTTTTTGGTAATACATATTAAAAACTATAATCAATTCATTTATTATTGAAAATTAGTGAGCCCCCCTTGGAAGATATATAAATCACACATTCTGTACATCTTTTGATATCTATTTTTAACCCTTCAATTCTTTCTCATTTCCTATATTAAAATTCATATATATTGTATGAAAATATAATTCAATAAAAAATTTATGAATTGAAGCATGATGAATATACCTAATGTGGATGCAATTTATTTATTCTTCAAATTATTTCAATTTATTTTCCAATCTCCAAGATTTACAAATTAGATTCAAATGGCTACCTATTTATTTAACATCCATAAAATCCTTTCTATATTTTAAGGATGTTGGGAAAGAAATTTATACTGTATACTAGATAAACTATCTTCACTTTTACCTTTCAAAATTTTCACCATAAGTGGTGAAGAATTATGTTTCAACCCTTCCTTATATGCTGGGTGAAGTATGAAGAAAACTCTATCGGTAGGTCTATTATCAAAATATAAAATTGTGGAGATTACCAAGTGTGGTCTTTATGAGAAGAAGGTCCATCAGCTAACAATAAATCACACATAATGGTCTACATACTTGGTTCGTAATCATTGTATGTTATCTAAAGAGATAACTATATTTACGAATATCATCATAACACATCAATGTTCTCATCATAACATGGAGCATCTATGAACTTATCAATGTAATAGATACACTAATACATTATCACATTAATGTTAGGCAGAAGAAAATACAATACATGATTAGATATTGATATTAATATTAATTATTTTAATATACATGTAATATAAAGTAAAAAAGTAGTTTGTTATAAGGCAAAAACTCCAACATATTCCTTGTACCATCTTTTAGCACCACCTGGGATCTTATCTAGTGTCAGAATATAAAAAAAGTAAATTATTTCAAATAATAATTAATTATTAAATTTTATATAAAGATGATATTAATTAAAAAAGTAATAAGGTATCCCTACATCACCAAAAACATAATAAACCTTGCATTATATCCCTTAAGTATCTCCTCTAGTGATACATAAAAAAACCCACTAATATAGAATGATTCTATAATTATTCAATGAAATAGTCATTGAAACCCTACCCCAAATCACACCAAATAGGTGAGATAATATTTTATAACAAAAAATTAATGAATATGGAAATAACAGTTGAAGGAATTAATGATCATACATTGAATCATAATCAAATATATGAAAAAATCATACCACCACCTAGGGGATAAAATTGTTGAATAAAGGGAATAATTTAGTCAAAATTAACCATATCCTGACATCCTTACATTTAAAGAAACTAAGGTGTTTACACCAAAATAGAGTATTTTTCCCTATTAAAATCCCAAAAATGCTCACATGTATTAACATGACCACGTGGTCATGATGTGATGCTTCCTAAGAAGTGATGTCTTCGTCTAGCCTATCATCATTTTAGTGTGACACCAATTGGTAATGAGATTAAATTTTTCTTCTAATATTACCATGTATGTCCTTATATGGGATATCTTGCACAACCAGAAATGACATCCCATGAATCAATCGATTGTTCCCTGACATATGATTCATTACATGGCCATATTTCTTATGAGAATTAAAAAAATAATAATAAATACAAGGTTCCTAATGCCACTTTATAATGTTCTTAGTCACGGTGTGAGGTAAATATTCAATTACTATCCATTTTTAATTGTTCATTTATTTTTCTGAATTTGTACAAACCCATCATAAAATAAAGAAATATGATATTGGTTGACCACCCTCAGTTAGTCCTTTATTACAAATCATCCGGCTTGTATTGATTTTTCCCCTAATTGTAGTTACATTTTTAACTATAGGATCACCTAGACCATACAACAACATTCACTGGAGTATGCGAAACAGCATTGGGGATATGACCCATTCCAAAAAATATATTCCCTCGATGTTCCAATGCTTGTATTTTTGATCTGAGACCCAAATCAGAAATCATCCTTGATTATAGGACCAAAAAACCAAACATCCACAGAAAACCACCTTATATAATTTTTTCATTCATTACACATTTTATAGAGTATCCCCAAGGTATTTTTAAGGGAACCAAATCTTAGATAATCCAACCTTTTTCTAAACTTCTCCCTCTTATACATGAATATTGAAGGTACATAAAAATTATCATTGATTTTAATTTCCTTTTACCTTCTCTATTATTAATATTTATCCATGATACCCTTATGAAATTTTATGTATTATTATTTCCCCTTAATTAATAACCTCATATCATTTGAAATCAGATGTGTGAAATTTGGAGAATTATATGTTATCCTCAGAAGGTACTCACTATTTTGGATTGTCTGTCATTATTAACTAATTTTCTTAATAAATATTGTGAATGGATTTATATGAAAGGTTTTAGAGGGATAACCTACCTCATTACCTTAATGGACATAGATAAACTAAATCAATTTCTTATATGAGTCTTTAAAATCTATAGGGAGGAGAAAAACCAAAACAAAATATCGGAGAACCATAAGGAATATTGATGCATTTTCACCCCACTAAGAATGGTGTACCATTCCATTTTTTATAATGAATCCCACATCTAATTTTATCTTTATGTAACCCTCATTCCCATCCATTTGACCATGTTCTATCGTTATATCTTACAAGAGAGGAATATCCCCATGAATGGATCTTCCCATACCAAAATAATATCATTTCCCTACCAGTAATTCATAAAGCAGTGGGATTATTATCTCACTAATAATCCCATCTAGGAAATTACAAGTTAAATTAAACATAATGGAATAGAAATTCTATTAGAATTAATGACGTTGTCTCACCATCATGATAAGTACTAATTATTTTCCACATGTATCCCTGGGAAAGTGAAAACTCCTAAAATAAAACATTTATCACTATAGTTGGATCACTTCTACCTTTCTCCCATACATCCACGAATAAGTGTAATTGGATCTTATTATGCCTATAATTACTATCTTGGTATATTTTTTGGACTATATTCCATATCAAATTCTTATTATGATATTTAACTAGGAGCACATTTCTTTATTTTTTTTATGATAATAAGGATTCAGTTAAAAAGGGGTCTCCTTTGTAACCTTCTGGGTAACCACCTTCATAACATATTCTTAAACTATTGATAACGGAATATATGTTATTCAACACTTTTGGGTGAATGATATTAACATCATATGTGAATGATATATAGTTCAGTTTCAAATTGAGGTTACAAAATTATTTACAGCCCATGATGAAAACATGAAAATAAATTGATGTCTGGACTTTTCCTTCAACCTATGTATTGAAGAGATTTTATATTGTTTTACACCTCACATAATAATATCTTAGAAATAAAAATATATTTATATAAAGACCTATAATGTGATCATTGACCCATGTATATTGATAAAAATATGAATCTGTTGTTTCATATGGTGCATATTCTCTATGATACGATTATTTTTTTTATTTGGATGTTGACCAATAAAGAATAAGAAATTTACCCAATCTAGTATTGTTTTATATAAATAATCAATAATTTAGTGTCATGGTATTGTTTTATGATTCGTGTATGATTTATATAAATAGATTTCGGAAAAAAAATATTTTTTATAAATATAACTGAGAATTATACATGAAACCTACATACAGTGTTTTTTTAGCAGTAGAGTATGATTTGGGGGAACCAAATTAATATGGGTGATTGGGGTCATGGGGAACAAGGTAATACCATAAAGCGTAGAGATTAACATATCCAGATTGAACTGGGTTCTCCAGTGAACCTTGTTATTATTTCAACAAGTGAATCAATTCCAAGGGAAATAAAAATATATCAATTGATTTCCAATTAATAACATATGAACATAATTTATGGAATTTTGAGAAAATATTTTTCATATAATGATCCATAATCATGTAAAAATCCTCACCTATAGACTATATTATGCGACATTGTTCAAAACTAGATATATGATCCAATGTAAAAATGATTTCATAAATATTAAATTTAATATAGGTTGATGATAAATTAAATGATTGGTTTATATAAGAGAGCCTCACTATGAAATGTTTTTAGGATTCTTTAACATTTACACATCAATTACATGTATCATGATTATTTATACATGGATATATCATAGACATCTATGGATCAAGCTCCTCATATAAATATTTACACTACACTTATAGTATTCTATTATTGTTATTTATTCCGTGTATTTTTATTTTTTATTGTATCAACTAGTGTGGAATATTTTTTTTTAAATTATAATTTTTGAAGGGTTTTATGTATTTATTTTATTAGCAATATTTCTATATTATTATTAGTATGAATTTTATTAGAATTTTGGGAAAAATTATTTCAGAGTATAATTTTGGTATTCTTTATGCCACTTATTATGACATGTTTTAATCTTTATATGACCTGAAAAAAAAATTATTGTAATTCCTTCTAAGTTATAAATTTTTTTACTAATGTAATTTATTCTTATGAATATTAAATTTCATAAATTTTTATATTATTTATGATATTATATTTAAATATAGCATGGAATTAGATCATAATAAAATAATGATTAATGCTTCATACAAGTGTCTATACATTTCCATTTTATATTGGGATTCTAATATAGTCTATGCTACTATAGTAGAATAAGAAATTGTCATTATAGATCAATTATTAATCTGTTATAATTATGGGATGTTTCATCATGAAAAATATTCTATTCAACTAATGTAATGTAACTATTTTCTATCCATGTGTCCAATAGAATGTAAATTTTTTTTCCAAATAATATAATTATAAATTATAAAATATGAAAATAAATCATTGAAGAGTAATTACATGAATATGTTTAAAAATAAAAAAAAAATATTTACTAGAAGAAAAATTTTCTTGTTTTAAGTTCCAAATGACTAATTTTGAAATATTCAATTTTATTATTTAATAATTAAATTTAACATAAATATACGTTTATTTTCATAAAAATTGATTTAAATTTGGAATTTGTAAGATGAAATAATTTTATGGCTTATTTTTATAATTATTATAAATATTTTGATTTTTTGGTTCATTGTAAATATAACTATTTTTACAAATACCAAAAAATTTATGGAATAATTATGATGTAACTATGAAATAAAAATTCCTAAAACATTATTTTGAGGAAAAATTTAATTATGTTATGAAATATTTAATTTAAACATATTATAATGAACTAATAAACATATATTGGTCATTTTAGAAAATAAATTACATTTTATACTAATTTTTTTTGGTTCATTGCAATTAATAGACTGTTAGGATGGTTCCATTCAGTTTTGGATTGAATAAAATGTAAAATAAACATTCTATTTTAATTATAAGACAAATATATCATGGGAATATATGATATTGAAATCTATTGGGCCTATTTAAACATTATAATTAATATTTAACCCAAAACCCATTCCATGTGGATAAATAATATAATGACCCATACATTACATACATTGTTAATACTTCAAAATTGAAGTAAACTTATTACAACATATAACAAAACCATGAAAGGAACATATAGGTATAATGTCTTTAGAAACTAGGAAACATAATCAACTGGTTCATAAAAGCATCTACATTGTCTCCTATTTATTTCATCATATCTAGAGTCTCTTTTGGTATATCCTACTTAATAACCATCTTCCTGACCGGGGGAAAGAAAATATACAAAAGGGTGAGCTCAAATGCTCAGTAAGGGTAAACAAAAGAAATATCAATCACATAATATTCATAAGAACATAACATTTTGAAAATCTTAACATGCAAAAGAGATCATAATTTCCTAACATGGGATAAATCATAGTATTGAAATGTAATCCCAATAATCATAACTTAAAATATGAAACTTTGTGCCATACAGAACTAATCATAGAGAATCATTTCTTAGTAGTCAAGACTCATAGCCAAGACTATCTTAGCGGACAAAGTCCATTTCTGAACCGAGTTCACTCCTCGTTTCAGTTTTGTTTCACTGAACTGGATTAACCTACCGTTCCAGCCATGTCTCTCTCATGAGATATAAATCTTTATCCAATGCATTGGAGGGACATATAGGTCCCACCCATCTCATAACGATACCATTCTTATGTTTTCCACAAAATCATAAACCATACATCATAGCATAACCCATGTAATAAAAATGGGATTCTTAAACATCACGTCATCATAACATAATCCATAAAAGGATATAGTAAAATTAATTTCGTCATAACATAATCAAATCAATGTAAAATTAGGGATATAAACAGAACCCTATATTATCTTAGATGGAAAATATTTTTGATAAAACACTTGAACTCCATTCTTGAGGAAAATATCCTTTCTACTTCAAAAACATTTTTCCTTTCTTAACATGTCATACAATTTTAAACCAAAAGAAGTTGATTAAAATTAAACTTGAAAACTTGTAAAGGAATATTCTTGTAAATATTGTTTTAAAAATCCATTCAAGCCGTATAAGTTAAAATAACATTCTTCTCATTCTTATGTTGGAAAAGTCAAAAAGTACCTCGTACGAAAAACGACAAAAGATTCCTTTCATATCATTTAATAAAAACTCACCGAAGGGTAAAATTGGATTTAAAAAATTTTAGAAGGATATAAATATTACATATTGAGAAAACATGGATGTGGATGATAAATATTCCACAGCAAATTCTGAAATATAAACAATCTCGTATAAAAATGAGATTAAGTGATTTTCCCGTACCTTAGGTCTGATTTGCTTCGTATGTGTCCGAACCTCCTGTATAATGATTTAAATAATGTTATTAACTTATTCCAGAATCATACCTATTTTTATGATATCATACATGGTCATATTATTAGCTTGTTATTATTAATATTTCATTGTTACTTGTCATTCGGGTGTTTATTGCTTTTTGTTCTTATGCATGTTTTGTCGAATAAATTCTTATTCTTATTTTTAGGTTATAGATACCTCATTTAAAGAATGTTATTAGTGTAATACATATCATATTTATTCACTCAATTAATTTATGTAATCATTATTCAATGAAAATCATGTAGAACGAGTCACATCACATCGTGGAGACGGTATTCCATACGTATGCATGAGCGATGATATCGTTCCCATGATCGTGGAATTGTATTGGAGTGTATGTATACTATTTTAGAATCAATATCAATTTACAATAATCATATATAGTTATTATTTATAGCATTATACCCAACCAAGTATGGTGGTGGTTGAAAATAGATTACATCATGGCGTGGAGACGGTATTCCGTACGTACGCACCCGTGGTGATTTTGTTTTCCATAGGATGGATAGATGGTGAAATAGGGTTGTTTCATACTTATAATAACATATCAGTATATGATTGATACTAATGTTATTACTTCATATTGAAACAACTAAAGAATAAGAAGTGGAATAAGAAATAATGTTGAAAGAATAGGTAACAGACATTACCTCTTCTTTGAAGTGCCTCTTTGAGACCACCTCTTAGGGCACTAAAATTGGTCTTTGAAGAATACCAGGACCTCTTAGATGTTTCCAGAGAAGTGTAGAAGTTAATTTGGCAGGGGTGGCCGATCTTGAAGGCTCAAAGTGGTGTGAGGAATAGAGGGAGGAGGTGCCCTTTTATAAGGGAGGAGAGGGGCACCTTTGGAAAAACTAAAAATATTATTTTATTATAAATCCATATTCGGTTTTTAATAGCTCAAAATCGATTTATTTAGAATATAAGGTGGATATGGGTTGAAATCCTCTCATTTAATAGAATTTAGACAAGTTTAGGTATCTAATTTAACCTTATCATTTAGATATAACTTTAAGTTAAATATTTTAACTTTTACCTTGTCTTCTTGTTTTCATACACTATAAGTTTAGTAAACATACTATAATAAGAAAAACGAACCCCAAGTTGTTTATTATTAATATATAAAACCTTATATAAGTAATTTGGCCAAACCATCGATTTTTAGGAATAAAATAACAATTAATAATATAATATTTTCTTTAAAAACTATTTTATGTCAATTTTGACACAATTTTGTAATTGAGTTTATTGAAATTCATAATTGAATTATTAGTTCGAAAAAAGTTAATTAAATAAATAATAACATGAAATATTAACATAGAAAATTATTGGAATTCACAAAAAGTCTAAAATTACTTTTATTTGGGTATTTATAACATACATTTTTTCAATATTTCATTAATAAGATAATTAATGCATCATCATTGTGTCATTAATAAATTAAATTATTTAAAGTCTAAAAATTACAAATATATTACAATTATGTATTATATCTTTTTATATTTATAATGAATATTTATAGTCGAATTTATCTTATGTATAACCCTATATTAAAAATGATTTACTTATTAAACATTGATTTTAACTATTTTAACCCTTCCTTAAATAAATTAATATTAAATGTCCTAATCTAATCCAAGTGGGCCTAAATAGTCATATATTATTCCTAATGATGTTTTTGGTCGAATTACACTTATCCAATAGAATTAAGACATGTGTTAGGGTAATAATAATATCATTTTTACCCTTAATTACCCTATTTACTTTTAACCGTGGTAAATAAAAGTAAAAAGTTACTAATCACCAAAAATTATTTTCATCTCATTGAACCACATTTTACTTACTGACATCATCCGTGTATCTTGGATTTTTGAAATTACAGTCACAAAAGTGGTAAAATTAAGTTGTATGTAAATTTGCAAATTCTCCTAGGAGCTGGGTAAAAGACGGCGAAAAGTACAACAAAATTTTTATATATATAAAATTATTGTAAAATGACTCCAATGAATTGCATTGAACATATATAGGTATTATGTATCAATTTTGACCTAAAATAAATTTAAATAAAATAAATAATTATTTAAAGAAAAAGTCGGTTTTTAAATAGTAACCTAGTGTTTTCACAATTCACAAAAAATTGAAAGTTTTCAGAAAAATTCCAAAATTTCACCCTAGGCTAATTTCGATATTCGGAATCCAAAAATGAAGTCTATTTTGAAAAATAATATTTACAAAATTTCAAAAAGTCGGTATTACTATTCATAATGGCTAGTTTTAATAATATTTTAATAGCATATCGTTGTTTAGTGAAACTCGGTATTGCGTACGACACAAGCTATCGAGGAAGGTCACGATTGCATGTAAAGAAATCCAAGCTAGTTTTGAGTGTAGTGAATGATTCATTTCATTATTTATATAACATAAAAACAAAATATTTCTCATAAAATTCTTGAGTGTCACATTCTACCCCCCTTAAAATTAAATGCACCCTCAAAATTTGTCACTTTGTAACAAACAGCTGAGGATTCCTCTCCCTCATCATATCATCAAGATCCCATGTAGCTTCTTCTAATTGGTGGTTCCTCCATAAAACTTTCACCATGCGAATGGTCTTGTTCCATAGGACGTTTTCGCTACGATCCAGATTCTCTATCGGTTGTTCTTCATGAAAAAGATCTCGTTCCAATGGTACAACTTCTATGATAAGTACATGTGAAGGATAAGGTATGTACTTTCTTAGGAGAGATACATGGAACGCTTCATGAACCTGAGAGAGATTTGGTGGAAGTGCCAATTGCTAAGCTGCCTTCCCAACACGATCCAGTATTTTGAAAGGACTGATATATCTAGGGGTCTGCTTTCCATTCATTACAAATCTCATTACTCTCTTCCAAGGAGATATTCGTAAGAACACTTTATCACCCACTTCAAACTCTAGGTCTTTTCATCGGTTGTAGGCATAAATTTTTTGTTGACTCTGAGAATCTCTAATGTTTTGTTGAATAGATCTGACCTTTTTTTCCATCTCATCAACAAGATCAGGTCTTAATAGCATTCTTTCCCCAACATCATCCCAACAAGTTGGAGTCCTGCATTTCATTCCATAGAGAGCTTCATAAGAATCCATCTGAGTACTGGAGTGAAAGATATAATTATAAGAAAATTCCACCAAAGGTAGGTGTTGATCCCAACCACCTTTGAAATACATAGAGAAAGATCTTAACTTATCATCTAGAGTTTGAATTGTCCTATCAGACTGACAGTCTGTCTGAGGATGATAAGATGTGCTGAAACTCAACTCTGTATCTAGAGTACGCTGAAGACTTCGCCAAATATTTGAGGTAAACCTCGGATCCCGACCAGTTATAATAGAAAGTGGTACTCCATGAAATCATACCACTTCATTTACATATATCCTGGCAAGCTGATCCGGAGAGAAATCTTCTCTAATAGCAATGAAGTGTACAGACCTTGTAAGACGATCATCTATGACCCAGATAGCATTATTGGCATTGGATGTTTTAGGAAGTCTAGTGACAAAGTCCATAGTGATGTTTTCCCATTTCCATTCTGGTATGGGTAATGGTTGTAACATCCGCTTAGACTTTTGTCTCTCAGTGTTAACTTACTGACAAACCAAGCATCGAGAGACATATTCAGGAACATCTCTTTTCATGCCATCCCACCAGAAGTACTCTTTCAGGTCCCAATGCATCTTCGTGCTTCAAGGATGAATAGAGAATGAAGAACTATCAGCCTAATCCAGAAGCTCCTTCTTTAATTCTGGGATGGGAGGAACACAAACCCGATTCCTGAACTTTATTATCCCATCACAATCAAGGTTGGATTCAGGAACATTTCTCACCTTATTTTGTAACTCTACATCTTCTTTCTGTGCCTCTTTAATCTTCACATGTATAGATGGTTGAACGTTCATTTGAGAAAGATACAATTTTCCCCTTCTATTATAATTCCAACATCCATCCTTTGTAAATCCATAAATATTGGATCTTTTGTGATCCTCATCCTGGAAAAGGTAGCATGGTCTTGTCGACTTAATGCACCTTCCACCGTCTTTGCATTTCCAGGGTGGTAATGAATTGAGTAGTCGTAATCCGTAATCATCTCCAACCGTCTTATTTGGCGCATATTCATCTCTTTTTGTGTGAAAATATACTTTAAACTTTCATGATCAGTATAAATAACTCTCTCCATAAAGAAAATTCCTCAAAATATTTAATGCAAAGATTACTGCAGCTAACTCCAAATCATTAGTTGGTTAAATTTGCTCATGGATTTTTAACTGTCGTGAGGCATAAGCTATCACCATTTCATTTTTCATGAGAACACACCCCAATCCCTTCTTTGATGCATCACTGTAGATCACAAAACTTTCTTTACTACAAGGTAGTGTGAGAACAGATGCACTGGATAACCTTCTTTTCAACTCCTTGAAACTCTCTTCACATTCCTCAGTCCAAACAAACTAAACACCTTTCCGAGTCAACCTGTTGAGTGGATTAGATAATCGTGAAAAAACATTCATAAAACGTCGATAATATCCAGCCAAACCAAGAAAACTTCGGATCTCAGTTACTGTTGTTGGTCTCGACCATCTTTCGATAACCTCTGTTTTTGCTGGATCCACAGATATCCCCTCTTTTTAGATTATGTGACCCAAAAATGCAAATTTTTGTACCCAAAATTCACACTTGGTAAATTTGTCATAAAGCTTCTCCTTTCTTAGGGTCTTCAATATAATTCTCAAGTGATCTTCATGTTCTTTTTTTCTCTTTGAATAGACAAGAATATCGTCTATAAAGACGACCACAAACTGATCATGATAGTCTCTAAAGACTCTATTCACCAGATCCATGAAGATAGCAGGGGCATTAGTACGACCAAATGGCATCACAATAAATTCATAGTGTCTATACCTTGTACAGAATTCCGTCTTTGGTATATCCCCCCTTTTGACCCTTAATTTATGATACCCTGAATGAAGATCAATCTTGGAAAAGTATTGAGCTCCGTGTAGTTGGTCAAATAAGTCATCAATGCACAAGAGATGATATTTGTTCGTGATAGTGATCTTGTTAAGTTCTCGATAATCAATACAGAGTCTCATTGATACATCTTTCTTCTTAATAAACAGAACAGGTGCTCCCCAAGGTGAAGCACTAGGGAATATGAATCCCTTATCAATATTCTCTTGGAGTTTCTTCTTCAATTCCTGCATCTCATTGGGGCCATTCTATAAGGTGTCTTTGAATTAGGTAAAGCACCCGGTATGAGTTCTATTGAAAACTCAACTTCATGATTTGGTGGAAGCCCCGTCAATTCCTCTAGAAAGATATTGTCAAACTCCCGTACAATGGGCATATTTTTAATCGTGATTTTCTCACCAACCATTTGAGATAAATAAACTTCATTTAGTGGAATCAAGACCCATAAGATGGAAGAAATTTCCACTGGAAGGTTATGTTCATCCTTGCATCGATAGATGATCATAGATTGATCTGGAATATGAAATGTGACTTCACTTCTTTGGAAATTGATATGATCTCTATATAAAGAAAGCAAATCCATTCCAAGAATCACATCAAATTCCACTATCGGAAGGATCACAAGATTTGAAAGAAGCACTTTCCCACAAACTTCAATCGGAGAAGAATTATAAACTTTTGATGCGACTGTTGTTCCATTTGGGGTTGTCACAGCTAACTCAACATCTAATTTTTGAGTTAATATGGTGATACCCTTAGAAAATTCATTAGAAATAAATGAGTGGGTGGATCCAGAATAAAATAAAACATTTTATACTTTAGAGTGGATGGTATGTGTACCTTTCACCACTTCGTTATCATACTCCACATTACTGATAGAAATTGCATGTGACTTTTCATTGACTTTAGCCTTAATTGTTTGTTGATGTCGATCATCATCAATAACCATTGGATTAGGGAATTCATTGGCATAGTTCCTCATTTCCTTACACTTGTAACATTGAAGTGTAGGAGGTGCACTCTGTGTATCCTTTTCTCTGTTCGCATCACTAGACATCTTCTTCCCATCATTGCGGCATTAAAATGCCCAATGACCTTCCTTTCCACATTTGAAACATTTACTTATCCCTTTAAGACAACTCCCTCCATATTTCTATCCACACTTCGAGCATAAGTGAAAGCTCATTTTCTTTTTAGTGTGCACTTTAGATTTTCCTTCGAATTCCATTTTCCTCTTCTTATCAAACCCATATGACTGATGGGTTACTCCAATCTTCATCTCAACCTTGAGAGCACATCGAACAATTTACATGTAGCTATTGATGTCCCTTATGGCTAACGCCCTTCAAAGACTTGGTTTTAATCCACTAAAGAATCAATCGATCTTACTCTCAGGTTGGATAATAATACCAGAAGCGTACCTTCCAAGTCTTGTAAAATTTTCTTCGTAAGTACCAATAGATTCATCATCCTCCTTCTTTAGTTCAAGAAACTCCTTCTCCATCATTTTTCGAAGAATACGAGGGAATTACTTATTGGAAAATAAGTTCTTGAACTCGTCCCATTCCATGGACTCAATTTCAACCCTTTGCCTCATATTCTTAATAAGATTCCACCATTGATCAGAATCTCCTTCCAAACGATAAACAACTAAGATGACTTTATCATGTTCAGAACATTGAAGAACTGAAAATATCTTTTCAGTGGTACTGATCCATTGTTCAGCCATTAATGGATCAGTAGACCCGCTGAATGAGGGTGGACGCTACCTCATGAAGGATTCAACAGAATGTTGCTCCTTTATTTGCTCATTTGGAAGTCCTGCATGATTCATAGCTTGAGAAATTTGTGTGAGCATTGCTACAAGATTTTTCATTCCATCTCCCATAACGTTTGGTTGCGTAGGAGGAAAATCATGCATTTCCCATCACATTCCGCATTAACACGGTTCCTTCGGGTTCCAACCATTGACTAAAACCATGAAGAATTATGAGGGAAACACTAATTATAATAGGAAAACCACATAATCAAGAATAAAATTTCACACTTAATGTCTTATCATAGGTTTTTCATGCCCATTTCTAAAACACTAAGATTGTGTTCTATGCTTTGACATATCCTTAGGGTTCTTACTAAGGCTTTCACATCGTAGTTTCTCAAGGTTGACTATACCTTTCCTTTGATACCAAATATAATGACCCATACATTACATACAATGTTAATACTTCAAAATTGATGTACAGAACAATGAATGGACCGTATAGGTATAGTTTCTATAGAAACTGGGAAACATAAAAAACTGGTTCATAAAATCATCTACATTGTATCCCATTTATTTCATCATATCTAGAGTCCCTTTTGGAATATCCTACTTAATAACCTTTTTCCTGACCTGGGGAAAGAAAACATATAAAAGGGTGAGCTCAAATGCTCATAAAGGGTAAACAAAAGAAATATCAATCACATCATATTCATAAGAACACAACATTTTGGAAATCTTAACCTGCAACAGAGATCATAATTTCATAACATGGGATAAATCATAGTAGTGAAATTTAATCCCAATAATCATAACTTAAAACATGAAACTTTGCGTCATACACACATAATTATAGATAATAATTTCTTAGTAGTCAAGACTCATAGCCAAGACTATCTTAGTGGACAGAGTCCATTTCTGAACCGAGTTCACTTCTCGTTTCAGTCCTGTTTCACTGAACCGGAATAACCTGTTGTTCCAGCCATGTCTATCTCATGAGATATAAATCTTTACCCAATGCATTGGAGGGAGATATAGGTCACACCCATCTCTTAATTATACCATTATTATGTGTTCCACAAAATCATAAACCATACATCATAGCATAACCCATGTAATAAAAATGGGATTCTTAAACATCACGTCATCATAACATAATCAATAAAAGGATATCATAAAAATAATTTCATCACAACATAATCAAATAAATGTAAAATTAGGGATATAAACAGAACCCTATATTATCTTAGATGGAAAATAATTTTGATAAAACACTTGAACTCCATTCTTGAGGAAAATATCCTTTCCACTTCAAAAACATTTTTCCTTTCTTAACATTTCATACAATTTTAAACTAAAAGAAGTTGATTAAAAATAAACTTGAAAACTTGTTAAATAATCTTCTTGGAAATAAATTTTTAAAAATACATTCATGCCGTATATGTTTAAAAAAACATTCTTCTCATACTTATGTCGGAGAAGTCAAAATGTACCTCGTACGAAAAACGACAAAAGATTACTTTCATATCTTTTACTAAAAACTCACCGAAGGGTAAAATTGGATTTAAAAAATTGTACAGGGATATAAATATTACAAATTTAGGAAACATGGATTTGGATGATAAATATTCCTCAGTAAATTCTTGAAGTATAAACAATCTATGATAAAAATGAGATTGTGAGATTTTCCCTTACCATAGGTCTGATTTGTTTCGTAAGTGTTCGAACCTCCTATATAATGATTTAAATAATGTTATTGACTTATTCCAGAATCATACTTATTTTTATGATATCATAAATGGTCATATTCTTAGCTTCTTATTAGTAACATTTCATTGTTACTTGTTATTTGGGTGTTTATTTCTTTTTGTTCTTATGCATGTTTTTTCGAATAAATTCTTACTCTTATTTTTAGGTTATAGATAACTCATTTAAAGAATGGTATTAGTGTAATACATATCATGTTTATTCACTCAATTCATTTATGTAGTCATTATGTAATGAAAATCATGTAGAACGAGTCGCATCACATCGTGGAGATGGTATTCCGTACGTACGCACGAGCGATGATATCGTTCCCATGATCGTGGAATTGTATTGGAGTGTATGTATACTATTTCAGAATCAATATCAGTTTACAATAATAATATATAGTTATAATTTACACCATTATACCCATCCAAGTAAGGTGGTGGTGGAAAATAGATTACACCACGGTGTGGAGACGGTATTCCGTACGTACGCACGCGCGATGATTTCATTTTCCGTGGGATAGATAGATGGTGAAATAGGGTTGTTTCATACTTATAATAACATATCATTATATGAGTGATACTGATATTATTACTTTATAATGAAAAAACTAAAGAAGAAGAAGTGGAATAAGAAATAAAGTTGAAATAATCGGTAAAAGACCACTACTACAAATATGGATTTTATCAGCGCTAAAAATCGCTGTTAATAGTGCTAGAAAAAGCGCTGATAATACCAGCGAAGATAAAGGGGGGGGGGGGGGGGTCCCCTTTATCAGCACTAAAAAAAATCGCTGATAAATGGGGTCTTTTATCAGTGCTAAAATGAAGAACTGATAAAAGGGTCTTTTATCAGTACTTTCCTTTTAGCGCCGATAAAAGACCCCTTTTATCAGCGCTTATTTTTAGCACTGATAAAAATTTGAAAAAAATAAAAACAAGAAAAAAATACTAACAATCTCATGGGAGGGGGATTTTTGAAGTTCTTGAGCCCCCCTTTATCAGCGCTTTCCCACACATCTTGTGCCCGCCCGCACCTCCTACATCATTTATCAGCACTATACCTTTAAATCACCCTTGCACGCGCACCCTTTCCTCCACTCAGATTTGATCTCGAGACCTCCCTCATGCGCACCTAAAGCCTTTGCCACTACCCTATATTGATTTTTTTCTCTTATTCATTATATATCTATTTATTTATATATATATTTCGTTTTATTTATTCGTACAGTAATATATATTTATATTAATATATATAGTTATATTAATATATATATATATATCGTTATATTAATATATATATAGTTATATTAATATATATAGTTATATTAATATATAGTAGTTATATAAATATTAAAATATTTGGTATTTTATATAAAATGGATTTTAGTTATTATTTAGATAAGGATAGTATATTTTATATGTAAATATGTTTAATTATTTATTTAAAAAATATAATTTTTAGGTGTAAATATATAAGAAATATGTACATATAGTTATATATTTGATTATAAATACTAGTTAATTATAAAAAACGATAAAATTTAAAATACATAATATCAATATGAATGTAATACCTAGGACTAAATTCAGTCCCCACCAAAAAATCCAATAATACCCCCTTAAACAAGCCTAAAAATCCAAAAAATGTTAAAAAATCTGGGTACCCCGACTAAAAACTCAGTTTTGGAGGCCTTATACGCCTCTTTTGGCCTCTAAAATCCCTTGACCAAAGTTCCTCAGGTCAAATTGATGTAGAGCTCGTCACAGTCTTCGATTTGATATGTGGTAGAGCTCGAACGGACACCCGGATCAAAAGTTATGGCCGTTTGAAGTTTGAGTTGCGTTTTCAACATATTTTGGATTTTTTTTATTTTTTTATTTTTTCTATTCTTAAAATTATTATTAGATTACTAATACTCCATAATAATTATCAAATTATTAATTAAAAATATTTCTTTATTTTTTTAAGAATCCATTTTCACTAAATATCTTATATATTAAGTATTTTAAGTGTAAATTTACATTTATAATTATCTAAAATATATTTAAAAATTATATATTATATTTATATCAATATAACTATATAACTATATTTATATATTATTATAATTTTTTATTTTTTTTTTGAAATCGACCCTTTATCATCGCTTTTAAAAAAATCACTGATAAAGGCCCCCCCTTTATCAGCGCTACTAAACAAGCGCTGATAAAGGGGGTCCCTTTATCAGTGCTGAAAAAAGCGCTGATAAAGGGGTAATTTTATCAGCACTTTTTCAGCACTGATAAAGGTCCCCCCTTTATCAGGGCTTCTTCGTTAGCACTGATAAAGGGGTGACGCTAGCCTTGCCCTATTTTGTGATAGTAGACATTACCTCTTCTTTGAAGCGCCTCTTTGAGGCCTCCTCTTAGGGCACGAAAATTAGTCTTTGAAGAAGACCAGAACCTCTAGGATGTTTCTAGAGAAGTGGGGAAGAGAATTTTTCAGGGTTTGGCCGAGCTTGAAAGCTCAATGTGGTGTGAGGAAGAGAGAGATTAGGTGGCCTTTTATAAGGGAGGAGAGGGGCATCTTTGGAAAAACTAAAAATATTATTTTATTATAAAGCCATATTTGGTTTTTAATAGCTCCAAATTGATTTATTTCAAAGAGAAGGTGGGGATGGGTCTAAATCCTATCACCCAATAGAATTTAGACAAGTTTAGGTATCTATTTTAACCTTATCATTTAGATTTATCTTTAAGTTAAATAATTTAACTTTAAGTTAAATAAGTTAACTTTTACCGTGTCTTCATGTTTTCTTACACTATAAGGTTAATAAACATACTATAATAATCCAAAAGAACCCCAAGTTTATTATTATTAATATATAAAACCTTATCTAAGTCATTTTACTGAACCATATATTTTTTTGAATCAAATAACAATTATTAATATAATATTTGTTTTAAAAACTATTTTATGTCAATTTTGACACTATTTTGTAATTGATTTTTGTGAAAATCATAACAGAATTATTAGTTCTAAAAAAGTTATTTAAATCAATACTAACATGTAATAGTAACATAGAAAATTATTTTAATTCATAAAAATACTCAAAATACATTTATTTGGGTATTTATAACATCAATTATGTCAATATTTCATTAATATGATAATTACTGTATCATCATTGTGTCATAAATAAATTAAATTATTTAAAGTCTAAAAATTACAAATAAAATACCATTATGTAGGAAATTATTTTATCTTTATAATGAATATTTATAGTTGAATTTATCTTATGTATAACCCTATATTAAAAATGCTTTACTTATTAAACTTTGATTTTAAATATTTTAATGCTTCTTTAAATAAATTAATATTAAATATCCTAATCTAATCTAAGTGGGCCTAAATAGTCATATTTAATTCCTGAGGTTGTTTTTGGTCGAATTACACTTATCCAATATAATTATATCATGTGTTAGGGTAATAATAATATCATTTTTACCCTTAATTACCATATTTACTTTTAACTATGGTAAATAAAAGTGAAAAGTTATTATTCACCAAAAATTATTTTCTTCTCATTGAACCACATTTTCCTTACTGACATCAACTGTGTCTCTAGGATTTTTGAAATTCCATTTACAAAATTGTTAAAATTACGTTTTATGTAAATTTGCAAATTCTCTTAGGAGGTGGGTAAAAGAGGGTGAAAAGTTCAATAAAATTTTTATATATCTAAAATTATTATAAAATGACTCCAATGAATCGAATTGATATTATATAGGTATTATGTATCTATTTTGGCCTAAAATAAATTTAAATAAAATAAATAATTATTTAAATAAAAAGTCGGTTTTTAAATAGTACCTAGTGTTTTCACTATTCATCAAAAATTGCAAGTTTTTAGGAAAATACCAAAATTTCACCGTAGGATAATTTCGATATTCTGAATCCAAAAATGAAGTCCATTTTGAAAAATAAAATTTACAAAATTTCAAAATGTGGGTATTACTATTCATATTGGCTAGTTTTAATAATATTTTAATAGCAAATCATTGTTTAGTGAAACTTGGTATTGTGTATGACGCAAGCTATCGAGGAAGGTCACGATTGCGTGTAAAGCAATCCAAGATAGTGTTGTGTGTAGTGAAAGATTAATTTGATGATTTATATAACATAAAAACAAAATATTTCTCATCAAAGTCCCGGGTGTTACAAATACCACCCATTTTCACATACCACTTCTATAAAAATACATTGAGAATTAATTCCATATAATTTTCCTTATAAACTCTCACTATAAGGAGTTTAAAACATTATAAAGTTTTTCTATTAAGCATTAACAATATATTATACATGGTAAGGGTATCTGACCACATCACTTCCATTATTTTTTCAAACGTTATTTTTCCAATTATTTTCAATAAGAAATGCTGTTATGGGTCAATATAATAAATTAATTATATTATTATCATTGTGTGGCCACCATTACATCTAATTATAATACCTTCATATTCAATTATAATTGTAAAAAAACCCATAACCATAAAACAACATAAAATATTGGTAATTTAAAGAGTGTGTGGTTTTGTTGAAATTGAATCCATATCTAGACAAAAAATGTATATGATCTCAATATCATATGAAACTACGCGTAATTACCATGATAAAGGATGCTTGAGTATTAAACCATCCTTCACATGGTGAGAAAAAAATGGTCCTAACTGGACACTTTTTTTGAAACTCATGGGGGACATGCATATGACGACTCGTGATCACTTTAGGAACCATAACAAAGGAGAATTTCATTTTGATACCCCTACACTATGAAATTACTATTCAATTCTATCTTATTATCATACCTTTGGTAATATTATTTTATATTGCATTGAGAATTTCACATTGTCAATAAGTAGATTATGGGATATTCACTTAGATATTTGTATTGTTATATTTAATGGGGAAATATTTATGTTCCCTGTACCATATATATATATATATAGAAAACTAATCATTTCTTATCCAAAATTACAAATGAGGATCCATATTTAACATTATGGTATATATTTTTTATCAATACTATTCACATGATGGATGTACTGAAATTGTTCTTTGATAGGTGGGGCTCAAAAGTATATATCCCCTTAATGCATTTGCATGTCTCACGAGACAAACTAGTTGGATATTTGATATAATCCTTACTCATTTATATATGAATTCTTATAATATGTAATTAAGGATAGATTTTTTATGTTTAGTATTATGTATCTGATCACTATGAGATTGTTCATTCTTGTAAATGAATTTATTTACTATTATTTAATTCATATATATATATGTTAATTTTAATGGAATTTATTTATTATAGATGTATTATTGATCCTAGTATTATGTATGATATATTCAACTATACACATCATTTTATTATTCGTATAAGCTCACCCATTTATATTTTATTCTATTTATCTAGGAATCTAAGAGTGTTTATATTTGTGACATATAGATTTACAATGTGAAAAATTAAAAATTTCGTTTTTTTCATATTATATATCATTAGTTTCCAATTAATTATAATGGTAATTTATGATTCTTAATTTATAAGGGAAGTAAAATTTTATATCCTATAATCTATTTGTTTAATAATATATTAAAATAACCACATACACATAGTTAGTGGAATCAGGGTGTTCAATTTTTTTATCAAATAGACAATAGTAGAAATAAAATGAAGTAAATCAATAAAAACATTTCAGTTGAACATAAGCCTTTGATAAACCCTTAATATTTTCTAGAAATATGTCTAAAATACATGATACTCTTCGGTAATGAATTCTTAAATAATTATATACTATTACTTAAATAATTCATTTTTGTATTCATGAATTAACAAATTATATTCCATTTTTTAGAAATAGTGTCTAGTGGAAGGAATAAAAACCTTATCAACACCCTTAATTAGTGTATAGATTTCCATCCTACTCAAGTAAAATAAAATGGTGTCAAAGATAAGTATAATATGAATATACTATAGGATTTACCATAAGTTATGACCAAAAACCCTGACTATATAGAACTACATATTTATTCACAAATTTGTGTAATATTGTTGGAATGAATCATAATGAGACAACCAACATCCATCAATGGAACCATGTATATGCTAGTAGCTAATCAAAAGATGAGGTCTCTATATAAGGTATTAATTAAAATGGGATATATAGAATGGAAGAGGGTTACCATTGATTCATTTCATCTAAATGGATATTCTAATCAAGGATGACCACTAATTCAAAACACTAACATGGAATATGAGATATTGAATATGGAATTGAAGTCTTTTATGTTGATATTATCTGAAATGTATGATCCTATGAAGAAGCAAGTTATTATTTAATGGATATTCATGAATTTAATAAAATGGAATATGAAGTAGTTTGTGACTATGTGAAAAATTTTCAAGGTTAGTAATACATGACGAAGACAATGTATATAATCATGATAATAGGAATGACCACTTGTTTGATGGGTTATTTCTGACCCATCAAGGGTCACCAGTCTATTAGGTATTTTCATCAGATGAGGAGATAATGAAATGTGACATAAAAAAAGAATTATTTATCAATGAATTTTACTTTCAATGTGAATCAATTTAAGAAATGGGTTGTGTAGTTCCATGTTGTAAAGAAATTAGTACAAGGGAAGAATGGAAGTGTGGAATTTCCTATAGGTAATAACTATGGGAAAACACTATAGGTCTTGCATAAAGGGAATTAGAGTATACTATAATTTTAGATACATAGTCCATAAATCTCACAAGTGAAATGAAAAACAACAATATGAATTTTCAAATTATTAAATATCAAAGATATTGTATAGTATTAATATTAATGTCTAATCTATCTTGGGTACCAACCTTGAAAAAGACCATGGGGAAAATGGGAATCCTATGTTATCATAATAGTATATTTAATTTCCAAAATGATGTTATAATATGTACAATTTTCATAAAACCAATGTTAGATAATGCATCATTCGATTATGGATATACAGAATTTTAAATAACTAATAAATTTTATAATAACATTGAAACATCCCCTATTCATGATGGGAGTAGATTTTTTTTAAAATACATTGATGAAATTTTAAATAAATTGGTATATAATTTTTTGAATCTATTAGAATTCATGGAGGTTCCTTAACTACCAATGTAGTTGTAAGACTAATGCTTTTGGTTGAAATAATCATTAGTATGGATTATCTTTCAAAATATAATTAAAAAAAATTATCCTCAGAAGTAGATTGCAATCATTAATTATAGAATATGTAACATTTTTTAGAGGATAAAATTGACCGCTTGAGACCTTTTTTGAACCACATTCAGTCATTAATCATAATGAAATTTGAGGATAGTATTAGTCAATGAATACAAATTAAATCCATAGATTAATGGATTTATCATCTGTGAGGGATTATTATGTTATATTCTATTTGGAATTACCTATATATCCACAGAATCATAATGTTTAATTCTCTATCGATATTATCCCTAATGTAAAGAACATATTTATGCTTCCATATAAAATTGAAATAATTAAATTATTGCAATTAACAACTAAATTAACTTATTTATGTGATAAGGGATTCAGATAACCTTGTGTTTCATCCAACAAGGAACTTATCTTATATGGGAATAAGAAATATTGATTGTTGAAGTTATGCATTGACTATAATAAAATCAATGATTTTATTATAAAGAATAAGTATTCTTTAACTCTCATTGGTGAATAGTATGATCAACTTTTGGGGAAAAATACTTCTTAAACATAGACCATTGTTTGGGTTATCATTAATTAAAAATTAATATTAATGATATACCTAATAATGAATTTATCACAACGTATTGGAATTAGGTGTTTAAAGTAATTATCTTTGGGTTAAAAACATCATAATCAATGTTTATATATTTAATGAATAGATTATTAACTTATTATTTGGATATCAGTTTAATAGTTATTATTAAGGATATATTCATTTGTAGTATGTTCTATGAAGAGTATTAATACCATTTTCTTTTCATCATTAACATTATATGGGATAAAATTATATATTGGAAAATGAGTTACAGTTATGGCTCCAATAAGTTTTTTTTCATCTTCATATTATCTATATTGATGGAATGTTATTTGATCCCATAATGATAAAATATCGTTAAAAATGGACACCACTATGGAAAATTATTGAGATACACAGTTTCTATAGATTATATTCTTATAATTGATAATTTATAATAATTTTACAATTATCTAATCAATTAACCAACCTGATGTATAATGGGTAAAATTTAAATGGTTAAAAGAGTTCAAATAATTTTTGGATGGATTGATGAATAGATTGATGAAAGAACTAGTGTTAAACACACCTATAGAAAATGAATGACTTATTATGTAAAGTGATACATTAAATGACATACATTTTTGTGTCCTTGTAAAATATGATATAGTTGTTACTTACATATCATGGAAATTGATGAAACCTAAATTAAGCTTACCAACCCATTATATTGAGCTAGTCATTGTAAATGTATGTTGAAATTATATTTGAGTTGAATTTTTGGGGAATTATGTGATATATATGCAAATCCAAATTGATTAATGTATATATTAACTCAAAAATATATCAATTTAAGATAAAGGATATGTCTATAACTACTCAATGACTAGGACTATAGAATACACGACCTTCATGGGATTGAAAACAAGGTTCCATATGAATTTAGTATGAAGGATTTAGGAGTCATATCTATAATAAGAATGGATAAGGATACAATATACATCGGTTATTAAATTTGGATATGTAAATTACTATGGAAGGGTAAACATAATTACTTTTCCATGTAATTTCCCTAATATCCTTACTATTGGAGGTAAATATATCAAAGTATGATGATTAGTGCTTAAAAATGGTTAAATACAAGTAATATGGGATATTGACTAGAATTATTTATGATAATGTTGTGTTAATGTCTGGAATGTGCATTTGTGTACTATTAGTACATGAGAGGGTGAGGGAAATACTATATGAAGCATATATATTTAATTTTTCTATATATTCTAGTATTTCCCTAATGTATCATGGTCTAAGTGATAACCTCTTATAGGAAAACATGAAGAGGGTAATTACAAACTATGTTTCAAGATTAATGAAATTCCAATAAGAAAAGGATGATAAAAATCTCATGAAGAGGGTGATTCAACCACTCTATAGATGAATATGGAAGTGGTATAATATAAAAATGGAAATTATTACTAGAATTCCAATGAAATATTAGAATAATTATGTATTGTTGTTTATTGGGTATTTTCATACAAATTCCACATGCTTCCTTGATACAAGGGAGGATATACTCCTTGATCATATTTCACGACTCTGTGTCATTGTTGTTATGAGTCTTTATGATTAAATTTTGACAATCCTACCTGGTTGAGATCTTTGTTTCATATCTTAATTTAAGAGGAGTATTGAAAAGTCTTTTAAGACGTAGATACACTTGAGCATCACCTTCTGTCCTAAAATATATGGGCCATATAAAAAGATCATATAAACCTTAATTGATGAGATATGGTCATTATCCCTATACTTCAAAGAATTATTTGACTAGTACGTACCTATGATGGTACTTTTATACGAAAATAAATTACTTTCAAGTATATAAATGGAATTTTATGAGGCCATGTATGTGAAATGATGTTTTACACTAACATATTGTGATGAATTTGGGGAATATATGCTATAAGTTCCATAAATCAATGAGGAAACAACTGTGGAGGTGTGAGATATCTAGAATAGTATCTTGATATCATAAAAAATAAAGTAATTCTATACTGATAATCAAAGGAGGACATGTAATTCTATGTAGGAGATCATGTCTTATTGAATATATAACTATGAAAATTAGTTATACATTTTTTAAGAATAGAAAAATAACTCTATTCTACATTGATCCATTTGGTATTTTGTAATGAATTGCATTTATGGATTATCATCTGTATTTCCACCAAACCTATATAATATAAATATATTATTCCATGTCTCAATGTTAATGATGTAAAATGTAAACCTTGAACATGTACTCACAATCTATGAGATAAATCTCAATCATATATTTTCATAAAATTTGATTCCAATTAATATTATTTATATATTATCCAATGATTTTTAGACTTAAATATTTCATCATTTTGTATGGACGTTCAATATAAAACAATATGATCCATGCTTGAACCATAAAGGACTAGATTCATTGGAGAATAGATACATGAACATATAATTTATTTACATTATTCAACATCTCCCCCATTTTTTTATCACCTTGAACCATTATGGATATAATCTACATAAAAACATTCTTTATAACCTAGGTAAAGAAAACATAATAATTTTCGGGCTTAGATGCTCTCTAAGTGTAAAAATGTGAAATATCAATCAATGATCGTAATAAAGTATATAATAATCACAAGGGTGTCAGTTAATGATCATAACATTAAATGTTCATAGAAAATATATCATGGATCAAAATCCTATTTCGTGATAGAAAGCATTATCATTTGAAAATACATGCCTCATCATACTGATAAATAATCATAAATTATTCATGATCTACAAGTTCAAAACTTAATTACTTAATTAAATTATGGCACCACAATAGGTATATAACGCATTTAATATGTAGAGGATAATTACAAATATCATCTAATAAAAATTTATCAGGAATCAACACATGGTTCCCATTTCAGAATGGATCATGCATCACCACCTATTGCTCTTATTTTATATGGAATCACAACATATTTCTCATTATGGCTAAAGCACATAATATCATTTCCCATGATTATATAATGATATATAATGCATTTCCCAGTGTATTAGAGCAATATATAATTCTGGGCCAACCTAACACATAATTAAAAACATTATTCAAATCCACATATCATAACATGTGCACATAAATAAGGTTTCATAAAAATTCCCACAATTCATCATATAATAACCCATGGAATATAAATCTGTTCCATAAAAATATCAACAACATAATCATTGACCATACAAGTAATGAATAAATATGGTTTCATTGTAATTGATCCTTAGTAAATCATAATCAATGGATGTTATAATAAATGAAAATAACTTTAAAATATCACTATAATATTTCATAAAGAAAATATCAGTTTCCTTTTGAAATAAATTATTTAAAATTGAAATATTTATAAAAAATAATTAAAATAATATCTTTAAAAAGAAAAATGGAATATTTCAAATTAATCTTTAATGTGTAGATCATTTATGATGGTTTAAGATTACATTAAAACACTATATATTGAATCAAATACTCTAATCACATTTTCAATATAAATTCAAAAGTATGTTTTTTAAAAAAAATTGACTCCTCTAAAAAAATTATAGAAATAAAAAAATGGGTAAAAATAACACAAAAATTTATTTTTATAATATTAGGATAAAACATTCATAAAAACATTTTAATGAAAATATTTACATTAAATAAAAATATTCCATATCAAATAGTAAAACATATTCTGATGTCCTTAAGAACCTTTTTTAGTATTTTTAGTACATAATATGAAAAAAATTGATAGGAAATCACGTATTCTCAAAAAATTACTAATGTATAAGAATAAAAATGGAATTATCATATTAGTATCACAAAATTTATTCAATTTATATTAAATCATAAACAATCCTACATAAAATATGATTGATATCTAAATCCCTTACCTTAAGTCTCATCTATCTTATTAAACATTATAAACTCATGTATAATAAATATTTATTTATTATAAATGTATTAAATAATAATAATGTTTGTTAGAGTAGGACACTCAAGAGGGGGTGAATTGAGTTCATGTAATTTTTTAAATTTTTTTAAAGTCCCCCAATATAAAATCAAACAGGCCAACTAAAAAAAGTAGTAGCTTTTTAAAATATTAGAGCGTTTGAAAGATTCCACAAAGATTGATTCATTCTTAGTTCAAAAAATATATTAAGATACATCAACTTTTGAATTCAATCTATGAAAACAAATTATAGATCAACAACTATATAAGATTATCTATCAATGTAATGTAATGTTTTATGGTTTAAATAATCAAAGACAGATAATAAAATAGAACATGAACACATTTGCTAAAAAAAAGAGGTTCAATCACAAGTAGAGTCTTAGTATTATCTATAAGGACCCAGAAATTCCATATAATTTTTTTAAAATTATTTGTGATTTTTACGAGTCTGTGAAAATTGATGGTGCTTGATTTATAGGCTCGGTTTTCCCAGAACTAAAATTTGATCTTTTTTTAGGTATATTCCGCAAACATGTAAGCATGAATTTGTAAATTTTGAACTGGTGCTTGAAATTAAAATCTGAAGGCACCGTTGAATTACCATCACTGGGATTCTCTTAATGGATGCTTAACCTCGACTGTAGTAGGTTGAGAGAAAAATTTAGTTTCACTGACTTTTTGAATGATTTATAAAATAACATGATATGTTATTTTATTTATCTACCTCCTCTTGAGTGATATTGGAGGGGACCACCAAGGTGGTCGGACTCTAAATGAGTGAAATTTAATGCCGATTACACATCAATTGTGTAACCAATTATCATTTAATTAATGAGTTTCATTAATTACACTAATTAATGAAAAATTAATTGAATAGAGAACTAATCTCATAACTCACCCTTGGGATCTTTAAAATGATGGAGCAGTGGAAGCATGGTGAGATATTTTGGGAGAAATCCAACAAAGTACCAACGATCAACCCTTCCAACTATCAAGAATTGAGTCTTGAATGACATCATTGGAGGAATCAGTTTCGGGATCGACGAACATTGTCGACTTCAACAAGTGTTGATTCTTCTTCCACAACCAATACTTCCCCTACATTTTCATGGTAGGTGTTTTTCATTAAATCCAAGTGTTTTTTATTAATTCAAACCATCTTTCTATAAAAAAATAATGAAAACGGATCAACCAAAACCAGTTGATCTGTGATACATATTAAACTACGGGTTGTTTTTGAGGTAAAAGTTTGAATGGATTTAATCTTTATCTATTCGATGTATTGTTTAATACCGACTTGATATGATGATAATTCATAGGGAATGGACCAAAAGAAAAACGCCTGGTCCCTCCACCACTTCGGCTTTGATTGTGTTCATTGGGGGGGGGGGGTGGATTTTCAACTTGATGAAATCTTGAATTCGGGAGCCATGCAGTGACGGCAACATCCCAGGAGGCCCGTAGGCGTAATCAGAAGGTAAAATGGGCCACCAGAGCACACCTGGTAGCCTACGATAGGAGCCGATCCAAGTCGAGTCAGACCACGTGGGGGCGGGTCGTGTCGTTTCGACCATGTCGGTCTAGACCTAGAACCTTTTCCACCTAGATTCACATAAAATGGAATATCTCACAAACCAGATGTCAGTTTGATGAACCGTTCACGGCACTAGAATCCATGGAAACAATCGGTCCTTTTGAGATAATCCACATGAGTTTTGGAGAATGTTTTAGTACATATAGTTAGATCGAACTTGAATCCAACTGGGCCCACAGTACTAAAACACTTATAACTCACAGATCGGGCGTTCGATTTTCATGTCGTCTATCGCATTGGAACCCGTAAGACATGGCAGTCCTTTGGGTTACTCATTTAAGTAACTTAATGGATGTTGAGGCATGAATTATATCTTTAGGATTAGATTCAACGGAACTCAAGCGTACCGTGTGCGGGGAATCTCATGGATGGTTGTCAATTGAAGAGAGACCCAATGTGGATTTGCATCATAGTGACCATGTGTGGATCAACATCATAGTAACCATGTGTTGTTTGTTATCATAACGACCTTGTGTGGATCAGAATCATAGTGACCCTCTTTGAATCAGCATCATAGCCACTCTGTGCAGATTAGTATCTTGGAGACCCTATGTGGATTAGCATCAAAGAGACCCTATGTGGATTAGCATCATAACGACCCTGTGTGGATCAGAAGTGCATGAAACGATGAGGACTAGACTTGGAGTGATCTGTTATGGATCATAGACATACATCCCTACGTGATTAAAAAATAGAACAACTCCTTCTTGGTTTAGTTGTGAAAAATTCCCAATTGAATAAAATGATATATCTTTAGAATAATAGTCTTTATTCCTAAACTCTATGTTGTATAACTGGTGTGAGTTGTCTTTTTCTTTGTGCATTGTGATTGAGATCTTGCTTTGTGGGTTTTCTTTTTTGAAATTATGGGAGTCCTTCAGGGGTCTTGGGGTCCCTACTATGAATTGTTACACTCACCCCTCCACGAGCTTTGCATGTACCTTGTAATGTCGTGTGCAGATGACAAGTAGCTTGGATGAGACTTTAGGGATCCTGGATTAGGTTGTACATGGAGGTGACTGGTTGATGTGGAGAGTAACGGAGAAGATTTGTACCTACCCTTTAGGTAGGATCCTTGGTGGACAATTTCTGGATATATTTTCTATTGTAGTTGTATCTTTCATTTGGTCTTCTATTCTGGATCCCTTTAATTTCAGTACACACTTTACTACTGTAATTTTACTTTGTGGTTGCATCAGGTTGCATTCCTATACTATGTGTTTGTACATGTTTAAGGGAAATTCCTTCCCATTTTAGGGATATGCCTTTCTGGTGCCAGTCTCTAACCCCTAGCCTCTGAAAGGAGGGAATGGGGTAGTCACAGCAGGGGTCCCAAGGGACAGGTCATGACAAAGTTGTATCAGAGGATTATGTTTTACCGAAGAACTATGACTCTGATAATTCCAACATAGAAATAGTGTTAAGTGTTTTGAGTGTGGTTTTTAGTTCAGGTAGTCCTGTGTTTGTGCAGCGGCCGACGTATCCATACACAAGGACCCTGGATTTTGATTTCTGACTCAGTGCACGAAAACACTGATTGTGTGTGTTTTGGAAATGTTTTACATTTCATTTATTTTGAGTCAGATCACGAGGTATGACTTATTGACCATAGAGCACATATTTATTTTCAATATTCTACCATGTTGACAGCCATCTAGGATTCCAGATAGAGTTTCAATGATGGCCCGCCGAGAAATGAGGCTTCGGTGTAGGGCCCTCTTAAAGGGACAATACCTTCGGGTGGTGCACCAGCAGCACCACTACCCACTGGGAAGAAATATCCACTATCCCCAATGGTGAATGGTTCTTTCCAACTGATCATGTTTCACGATTTCCACCTATAGAGGCCTCCGAGGTTTCGAAGTGAGACTGATCCCCAGTCATCTAAGGACTGGTCGAAGGTTGTGGCTAGAGTTTTCTACCTAGTTGGGACACCAATAGAGCAGATGGAGATTCTACCTACTAGTCATTTCTAGTGCGCATCAGGGAGATGGTGGAACCTTATGCTCTAGTTACACGACGAGGCGAACCTCATATGGATAGACTTCGAGAGACTATTCATGGCAGAGTTCATTTAAGTTACACTATGCTCCATGAATATTCAAGAGCTCCTAAACCTATAGTAGGGCATCTTGAGAGTGTCCTAGTACTCAGAGAGATTCATTGACCTCTATCGCTAGTCCACCAACATGGTACAATATCCTTTATTTAGGGACCAAACAATTGGAAAAGGTCTCCGGTAGGAGATCAGAATGTTGATGATATCGCTCAATATTCCAAGACAGGCTGGAGTACTCGAACGAGAATTATATGTGTAGATCTTTTTAGCTAAGTAGGAACTGACGGTGAGAGCAACCACTGGACGACAGGTAGACGAGTCATCTACAGTAGGCATTATGGAGAGGACATAGATTTATATTTTTTGTAATCATATTGAAAATTAATAAAACACAATTAAATGTTATTAGTGAGCACTAAAATTAGAGGATTTCAATATATAATTATGTATATCATAGAATATGTTATTTATTTAAAACATCTTGTCACCCATTTATTTAGATATTTTTATTAAAATCATTATTCTATGTTATTATTGCTCTGTTTTTTTAGTAATTTTTCTTTGGAAATCCCAATAATCGTCCATTGATCATAGATCCATTATCTCTTGAATTTTAGTCATGGTATAAATATAATATTTATTCATCATATATATATCTATTTAGTTTCATACTTAAAATATATAGATAGAAAAATGTATTACATCATTCATATAGAAGGTATGATGTATATAAAAATGAACACTATTTCCACTTTAAAATGGGTGGAAGAAAGGAAAGTTAAAAGATAAATCACAATTATGGAATCACTGTTATATAATATATATCATATATATTTAAAATATTTTTACCTATTACCATCCATATAATAAGGAATTAAAAAAACTAATCACATCACTTCATGGAGGTGGTATTCCATACCTACACACGAGTGGCATTATCATTTTTCCATAGCTATGAAAAAGGGTTAAAATGATTAGTACATACTAATAATATATGTTTATCATATTCATGATATTAAATTAATTATATTATAGTTGATAATAAGAATTTGTAAGATATAGAATAGGAAATAAAATTTAAATTTTACATTTAAGAGTTATACCTCTTCATTGGGAAACAAATATTAAATTATGCCTTAATCATTGAAAGGACTTTATTTATAAGAGGTAAGAAGCTACAATATGTGGTAATAGAATTTAAGAAGGTATTATTATAGGTATTGATCAAGATATAAGTCTAAAAATTTTAGAGGAAGAGAGGATATGAGGTTCTCTTTTATATGTTATGGGAGGGGTACTCTTGGAATTACATAAAGAATTAAATTAATATATATTACTTTCCTTTGAAAAAATGGAAAAAAATTTATATAATTATAATATTAATTAGGAATGAGTAAAAATAATCTCATTTAAAAAATTCATAAGTGTTTGTTTTGTTTTCACCCCAACCATTTTATTTTAACTACCCATTAATCATTTTGATACATTATATGATATTAATGTATTTCACTATTTTGGGTTTAAATATTTTACTATAAAAGGAAAAGTGACTCATAAAGGGACGCTGAAGGATATTTTATATCATATACCATTAACATAATATAATATTTGATTTATATGGATTTCAATTCATTTAATATATATATATATATTAAATATCATTAATATCATTTTAGGAACTATTTTAAAATTTTCATTTTTAAAACAACATGACAGAAACTAATTAGAATATAAACAAATCAACATCTTAAATATGTTATATTTTTTCAAAAAAATATATATAATACAATATTTTACCAAAATTAAAATACTTGTAATATTTTTAGGAAACTTTTAACATTTTTATATTAACTAAATAAATGTTTTTTCAATGTTGTGTAAGAATATATGGTAATTATGTAATCCCTAAAAACTAAAAATAAATTATTGTGATAAAAATAATTTATTGTCTAATTAAAATTCATAACTTAATATAACTTGGTTTTATATCTATCATAGAATATTAAAGATATTAAAATCAAGAATACGACAATTTAACAATATATTTTTTATAGAAATGTTATAGTGGTTAATATAAATGTGAAATGTGAAAAATGACATAATTTAAAACATTGGAGGATTATGGATTATATAAACTCATGCAACTAAATGATTGATTTTTTTTGAATTATTTTAAGCCTGTCAATATTAGTTGTAAAGTAAATTAAAATAATTTACCTTTAATGTGGTAAATATAATTTACTATAGTTAAAATTCACAATAAATGAAAATAAAAGGGACCTATTTACCATATTTGTGATTCATAATTCCAAATATTGAATAAACTTTTCATGATTCATTTTCTATAAATGGAAATAATTAATTTAATATAAAAACTCAAAATGAAATTAATTATAGTTTTACATAAAGATACCTTTTATAGTTTTAAAATGTTTTTATACATAATTCAACCATAAATATCATTTAAATGATAATAATTGGATTATTAATGATATAATTTACCTAATTTTACTTTTAAACTATTTTAATATTAAATTTAGATTTTTTAAATGCTTGAATCAAATATATTGTTTCCAATAAAAATCACTATTTTTAAATATTGACTTAACAATCACAAATTAATAAAAATATCAAAAATTCATTCTAATATAATTTTTACATAATTATTTCAATATGATAATCACGTTTTTCAAATAATTTTTCTGAAATTGGAAAAATATAAGATTTTTATTTAAAAAATAATAAAATACTATTTTTTCTGAAAATAATTATTTAAAAGTATATTAATATAACTAGTGATTAAATTATAATTTATCAATATACTCCCTTTATCAAATAAAAAATATAAATAATTTAATTTTTTTGTTATTCATATTCTAACATTCAATTTAATAGCTAGGTTATAATGATATAATATCTTAGGGTTCATTTAGTATTGGGTTTGTGTATATCATATTCTATTAAAGAAATTAATTTTTTTGAAAAGAAATATATCATAAAACCTCTGGGGGTTACATTATAACCACCTTAAAATTAAATTTTACCTAAAAAATAATTCAATTTAATAAAAAAATTGAGAATACATTTACCTCCTCACATCCTCATTTTCCCAAATATATTCCCTTATTTCACGGTTTCACTAAAATATGTTCACCAAGAGACTCCTTTTTTTCGTAGTAAATTCATTTTATGATCTAGAATATCAATAAGTTTTTTATTATAAGAGTTTTTTTTCTCTAGAAGTATAAACTATGAGTTAAGAACATGTTAAGGATCATGTATATACATTCTCAAGAGAGATACATGGAAAACGTTATGAACTTGAATGAAATTTGGTGGCAGTTCTGAATGATCATCTAAAAACCCAATAAAATTAATGATCAGTAAGGGAAAGATATATCCAGGGATCAACATTAATTTATTTTCAGATATAATAAAGTATATTCTAAGAGATATTCACACCATAATTAGATTCTAGATATAACCGATAATTGTTAAAAAAGCATTTTTTTTTCAACTCTCAGATTCCATTATGTGTTATTGAATGACTCTTTTTCAGTCATTGCCTTAACTATCTCAAGGCCCAAGAGAATTTTTTCTCCAACATCATCTCATCACATTATAGTTTATCACTTCCTACCATATATTTCTTCATAAAGATTCTTTTAAATTATTTATTGAAATATATTACTATAATAATAAATTATTAGAGAAAGGTTTTGATCCCAAACACTTTTTAAATCAAAAGAATAAGATATCTACATATACTCCAGTGGTTGAATTATTCTCTATTATTGACCATATATCTAATTGTAATAATTATTTCTGAAAAAAAATTCAGTATTAAGATATCGTGGAATACATTAAAAATATTATTGCTTAAATAATAGATCCTGATCAGAAAAATTGTATGTGATACTCCCTGAAATATCACCAATTCATTAATGTATGAACTAGATATCTATTAAAGAGAGAAATATTCAATAATGTAAATGATGTGTTATGAATTTTTAAGGCGATTGAGTTTAAAATAAGAGCATTGTTCCCTTTTTATGTTTATGAGAGCATGATAGTGGAATACATATTAATTTCTCTCCATTTCCATTCTGGAATGGGTAATGTTTATAACATCCCATTAGACTTCTATCGGTCATCCATAACTTTCATACATACTATGAATCGAGATAAATACCCTAAAATATCACTTTTCATGTTTTCCCTACACAAATGTTTCATTAATATCTCTATAAATATTCATACATCTATGATTTATACGGAATATTTAATAATTAGTATCATCTAATGGTTGTTATTCTATTGTGGTACTGAAGGTACACAAACTATATTCTTGAACCTTTTCATTCTATCACTATCAAATTAAAACTATGGAAAATTTCATAAAGTATTTATAAATTCTACAACTTCTTTCTATACCTATGTAATCCTAACATGGATAGATAGATAAAAAAATTTCTAGAAAAGAAATGATTTTTTCCACATAAATAGGATTTTAGGTTTTATTTTCCTAAAATCAATAAGTATTGGATCTTTTTTATTCTTTATAAGTCATAAAAGGTATAGACCATATGAATCAGAACATTATCCCCCATTTTCACCTTTTTATGATGGTAATGTATTAAGCAGACATAATCATTTATAAATTATAATAATCTTATTTTCTGCATATTCAACTCTTTCAATGTGAATATATGCTTCAAACTTTTTTAGTACATATATATGTTTCACCTTTCACCATAATTATTTTTCATCCATATATTAACACCCAAAATTTACCATTATATAGTTAAATAAATAGTAAGGTAATTTTTCTCATGTATTTTCAATTTTATTTAGGAATATTGTAACATCCTAGGGTTTCATTAAATAAATACAATGGTGGATAGAGTACGTGATGCAACACGCCAAACATAAATGAGAAATTAAATATTATTATTTAAATGTCACCTGTATAACCTAGCTATTAGAATACAGGGAATGAATAATATTAACTAAATTATAAAAATATTACTCACACACATATATATAGTGAATTATTTTACCAATTAATTATAAATTAATGTATCCCCTTATTAAAATAAATGTAAATGATATTAAAAAAAATTTAAATGTGCACAAATGTGTTTTAATTAATTAAATAATAAAATCATACATGTTGGATTACATTGATGAAATATATATAATTTATACATTCTAATATTAAAAATTTATATTATGAGTTTTCAATATTTGATATAAGAATAAATCCAATATTATATAGAAAAGAATTATTTTTCTAAAAAGTCTGTTTTTGTGCCATTTGATGGTGCACCTAAATTAAATATTAATGTTTACTCTTTTATAAATTTTATTTTATAGAGTAAACTTATTCATTGAAATGTAATTTTCAATATTTACTTTGGTTGAATTTTTGATATTTTTCTAATAAGTTTCATTACATGATGAATAAAAAAACTACGTTTTAATTGAAAACTGATTCTTCATAAAATTTATTTATAGCGAAAAATAATATATTTGAATATTTTTAAAGTATTATTAGATAATTTTTTCTAAATTAATCCAATTTATGTAATTTTATTCATAATTTCTATGAATTTATATATAAAAATTTCAATATTTTGGATGTTTTTACTTTAATAACTTGTTTTTTAAATCCATCGATGAGATTAATTTTTAATTAGATTCTAAAATGTATTTTTCTAGATTTTTTAAAATAGATACCATATGTTGAACCAAAATATAAAAATTTAGTAAATAGATACATTTTATTTTTGAACAATATGAATAGTAACATTTGTAATATTTTGTAATACAACAGTTAAGGGTAAATCAAAAAATTAATGGTAAAAATAACATTATTAATATTTTAAAATTATCCAAAAACATATACTAATTTAATTGGTTGATAATTTTTTGACCAAATCAACCTTAGGTAGTGTTTATAAATTTTTAGAAGACACTTGAATTAGAGTATGATATTTATCATATTACATACAAAAAAAATCAATTTTGTAAAACTCTTGTTTTTAACAAGTAAAATATTCATAATATGGGGTTATATAATTTATATGTTTGACTATATAAATTATTTATAAATATAAAATTTCTATATACATCATGTTAATTTATATAAAATTTTTATTGACAAAATAATTACCTTTTATGGTGACATAATGATGATGTTGAAATATTTTAATTAATGGATGAATCAATTAAATGATATTATTGATATTACAATTAATATAATTTGACATGATCAATATATTGAAAAAATTTTATAGATGTATTTGGAATATTAAATATGTTTTAAAATATTTGGTTGGGAGATATCATGTTGTTATGATATTTTTAAACATACATGTGATGAACAGTGTCAAAATTGACATTATTGATATTTTAAAATAAATAATATTTTATTAAATGATATAAAATTTCTAAAAATCAAAATTTCGACTAAATATTTTTTATGTCTTAAAACATCATCAATTAATCATTCATTTTTCTTTTTCACGTAATAGTAATTATATTAACTCGACAAATGTAAATAAGATGATATCATAGTAATAATTAAAAAATGTTAAATAATGGTTAAAGATAGCAGACATGGATTAAAAAAAGTCAAAATCTATCAAATTCTTATTGATGAGGGTATTTCAGCCCAAAATAAACCTATATTTTTAGTTCATATGATTGTATCCATTTTTATTATAAAAATAATTTATATTAATTTAATATTTTAATGATTTCCAGCAGTGCCCCTCCCCTCTCTTATATAATGGAACACATTATTCTAAATTATTACCTTAAAAAACCTATTTATTTATAAAAATATATACCCAAATAACAACATATAATCCCTCCCATGTTCCTATAGGAAATATTTTTGGCAGAACACCCTTTTTAGATGTACTGTGCTTTCAGTCAAAGGAGATCACCTGAAGAATAGGTACTGTTTTAATCAAGTATTTTAGTTTTATTTATTATTCCACTTCCTTCAAATATTTTTCAACCATGATGAAATAGTAACTATAAAATTATCAATATAGCTAGATGATATTATTCTAATATAATCACCAAAATACATTTCTAGATCCATAAAATGGGAACATAATTAATCTTTTATGCTTTTGTTGATGTACCACCTCGCGAACCGATAAAATTCATTGCCATTACCATATCTGAAGGCTGGTAATAATGTTGGAATTAATGTTTATATATGATATTCATGGCATTTTTTTAATTATTTATAAATAAATTATCATTTATTCCCTTACCTCTCCGTGGATGTAAAAAGGATAACACCATTCAAGCGTACGTGTGAACTATCACCTCCCTGAAGTGATGTGATTCGTTTCTCATAGCCATATCACATGAATGATATATATAAGTATATTTAAATTATTAATATAAAATTAATTATATTATGATAATTATGGAAATATAATACTTACCTTATTTCCATAATAACGATAGAAAAATGAAAACATTACTCATGCGTACGTAAAACATATCATCTCAATGATTGTAATGTAATTTATTTTTCATATTCATATGTAATGTATGGATTTAAAAAACAATTGACATTGAAATTTAATTATTATGTTATGAATATTATTCTTGAGATTATTTTCAAATTTTATGAACCTAGCGTTAAACATAACTTATTCTAGTATTTTATAACAAAAATTTGCATTCAAGTATATTTTTAGTTTAGAGTTTTAGAGAATTTGGAAAGCGTCATACAATATAGACCCATTAATTATATGTGTAAATATATAAATAGTGTCAATTATTTTCTACCAATTGATTCCATTTTAAAATAAAACATTAATTCTTTTCAAGACACATATTTAATACATTTATCCTGAAATTTTCATTTTTATTAATAATCCTATGGCTTGTAAAAAACATATTAAAAATTATGATGAGAGAAAATTTCTCACTAAGGGATACACAAAGAAGGAATACTATTATCTGTGAAAAAACAAGTAAACCATGGATGTTTTATCATAAAGTAATGCTTTTTACCATAATAAAGTAGTAAATACTCATAACTGAATACAAGTTCATTTATTACCCTTTTTAATCGAAAGATTTATATACAACCCATAGAAATAAGATATAACATATAATGGTCTCTTGGGACAAAATCATACTTTAATGAAATGAACATGTGGTCAAATTTCATACCTGTCACTATTACAAATTTAAGAGCCATACACTTGAATTCCAAACCAAATGCATTGGAGGGTTTAACAGAACCACCCATCCTTAATTTATCACAAAACCACTTTTATTTGGTTTATAATGTAACAAACCATCAAAATTCCATCTACCATTATATAATTATAAAAAATAATATATTTAATTTATCAATAATTCGCTAATAAAATTTCCAATCATAAGAAATAATCTAATTATTTTAAATAATTAATCCACTTTAAAAATCATTTTCCATAACAAAATATCAATAAATTGTATTATGGATTTATTTTTTCCTTTTAAAAAAATTAAGGCTTATATATGAACCCAAATATCAAATAACTGTTACAGTGGCCTAGACATTGTTGTTACCACATAAATTAAAAATCATTTATTTTGATCTTTTGAAATGAAACTAAAATTCATATTATAAATAGAATATTTTTTAAAGTCTTTTAATTAAATTAAATTTCAAAGGGGGTGATTATACACCTTATAAAATATGGTGGGGTATAACATCAATATATGCATCAATGATAAGATGTTGAGATGATGTCCCTTACCGTAAGTCTAAATAGTCCCATAAAATATTTATCTTATATAATAATAATATTAGGTTAATTTATTATTTCATGATATAATTTTATGTGTTTATTATTTCATTTATATCAGTTATTACCATTTTATGATAGTAAATTAATTGTTTGAGTTAATTTTGGATGTTTTGTCAATATTTGGTACTTGAGTCGAAAACTATCACGGTATGATGATAATAGTCCATGTTGTGGTAAGTCTATCATCTTTAGAGTAATATTAAAAAAATTATTTTAATATTCATAATTAAATTATACTTTTAAATCAATACATTATGTATTGTTATGAAAGTTTAACAATGTGATAGTCATGGTAACAGTAGGTCATACGTACGCATGAGTAACATTTTCCATTTTTTCATTGATCATTATAGAAAGATGTTATAAAATGTTTAATATTTACTAAATAATCGTAAAAATAATAATATTATATTAATAATTTAAATATAATTATATATATATATATATATGTCATACTAGTGATGTAGTGAATAAAAACGAATCACATGTCTTCGTAGAGGTTATAGGTCAAATTTAAGCATGAAAGACATTATCATTTTTTATGTGTGTGGAAAGTAAGAACGTAATTGAAATATTTCTATCATATAATGATTAAAATTTCATAAATATCACATATGGAAATTAATCTCAAAATTATAACATATCATCAAATAAGGTGATGAAAAATGAACTATATTGGTTCATGAGGCGGTAGTCCACCATACACACGAAAAAAAAGTTCATTTCCCATTTTATGAATTTGGAGATGGATTTAAGATATCATATTAAAATTATAAAATATGTGTATATTGAGGATACTATAGTTAATATTTAATCATGTATTAAGTATATTTTAAGAAGTGGAAGAATAAATATTATAGAAATACTTAAAAAGTGACACATCTTCTTCGGTTGATCGCTTTTAAAGAACACCATAACACATATGTAGAGGGTATTTTTCAAAAAATATGGTCTCATTAACTTGGTTAGGTATTATATGAAGGGTTTTGGTATGATATTGGTCTATCCAAAAGGATTTTTATTTGTTATTAATAGAGATACATGAGTACATTTTTATAGGAGTGGCGAGGGGCACCCTTGGAAATGATTAAAATATTAAATTAATATAAATTAATTTTTAACTCAAAATGACTCAAGATTTTTTTAGTTAAAATATAATGTGATGATGCTTATAAATCCCCTCAACTAATAGTTTTTAGACATATATTGATTTTATTTTCAACCTTATCTTTTTATTTTAACCCATTTTTACTCTTACTGTTTTATCTAGTACTTTACACGTTAAGGGTAAAATTAATTACCATAACATGAAAAATGACCAATAAATGACTCACTAATGAAATTTTTAGACTTATCCTTATTATATCCCCAAATATATTATTTTAATAAATTTTATAACATTTAATAAAATATTTTATATTTTAAAATACCAAAGTTGTCAATCTTCACACTATTCATTAGTTGACTTTTTAAAAATATGATAATAGCAAGATAACTTCAATCCAACTATTTTAATTCATCAAAAACCTGTAAAACAAATAACAAAATAAATGTATTTAATAATTTCTCTCAACTTATAATTCTTTAAATATTTATAATATCATTTATTTGATTCTTTGGTTAGTTGAGAAATTTATTCATCATCATTGTGTAACTGTTTAATTTAATTATTTATATCCTATAAATTGTAAATAAATTACCATTACGTAGGTAATAATTTTGGATTTATAAATACTATTTATAATATAATATATGAATTATATAAAAACATATTAAAATTGTTATATTAATGAGATTCATGATTATAACATCTTGGTATTTACTTTAAATAAAATGTTTATAAATGTCACAATCAAACCCAATTGGATTTCAAAGGCAAAAATTTCTTCCATGTATTTTATTGGTCAAAAATAATTCATCCATTGAGATTAGGACAAGTAGTATAGTAGTTTCATAATATTTATAATTTTATTTTTACCTATCATTACTTGATTTACATTTAATCGTGGTAAATAATATATAAAAGTTACAACTAACCAAATATTAAGTTAAAATTATTAGGTTAAAATTTTTGTACTAATTAAAAAATTGTATGCCCATTTTCAAAAATTCAAAACACAAAAGTGGACAAAATTAATTTAAAAATAATTCTGTTGATGAAATGTGAAACCGTGTTTTAAAAGTACAAATAATAAAATGTTAAAAAGGTTTATATATCTAATTTCAATTTGAAATTGATTCCAATAACCAAAATTTTATTAAATTATAAAACAATTATTTAATTATACTTTTAAATCAATTAAATGGATAATATAACTGTATCAATAAATTATGTGAAATCTTAGTTTTGAATTAAAATAGAATATAAAATTTTCAAAACTATATTTCAAATGGGTTCTCCATCAAAAGATGGAAAAATGATATTTTTAGAAAAAAATACACCTTTTATCCAAAAATTTAATATATTCATATAACATGTCTAAAAAACATATTAGTTGAATTTAAAATTTTATATTGAATTTATAATTAATTAATAAAATCCAACAAGTGTGATTTTAATATTTTTAAACACAATAATTCTAAATTAAAGAATAATTCTTCATATAAATATATCCATTCTATTCAATTGGGTTTTAGTCTAATTTATAGTTAATTAGTTAACCAATAAATCATTTTATAAACACATATAAAAAATGTTTTTATAATTCATTTAAAATTTTTCATTCATTACATTTTAATGGTTAGGTGAAAAATACAACTTAAATTGATAATATTTTAATATATTATTATTATTATTTGTATAAATAATTCTTGTGTGAAACGTAAGATTTTAGAGAAACCCATTGTTGTGTTTTGGGTATGCTATTAGATATAGTATCCCTTTAAGATAATATTAGTATCCAATTCATAAATATTAATAAATATTAAAAGGTATTAAAATATAATTACTTGAGATGTTTCTCTAATGACCACTACTAAATATAGACATCATACCAAAGACATTTTTTACTCATGTAGTGAATATCATGAAAATGACTAACGTGAAAATAATTAATTAATTAATTACAATAACATTGTAATAAGTGATATAAAAGGAATAATAAAATTAAAAGGTTATCAATAAATTAAATAATTAATATAAGTTTTTTATTCAGGATGCAAAATAAATCATGTGACAAATCTGACTCATGGCAAGGGACTCCATATCAATCTCTTTTCATTGAGACATATCTTCATGTTATGAAATTTTTTCATTTATAAGGTCAATATACAGACACTTTGAAATGTTATACCATCAATTTCCTCTAATATCATGATATTTAATGTTTTTTTATTGTTATTATAAAATGAGTCTAATGATTCCAAATTTTCAAAGGGATATGGGATTCTTTGATTTAATAATATCTTTTTGGGTGTTTTGAGATTTAAAATCAATTTAATTTCTTCAAATCCAATATTTTTTATATTATTTTATATATAAATGAAACATATATTTTTTTAATTTAAATCATCGTTCTTATAAAAGTAATCTTTTTATGTGTTTTATATGGAATTTTTTCACAAATGAAAAAAGGAATGTTCAATTCTTAATGTACATGATAACAATGTGTTTTTCACAACATTGGATATTATTTATTTTGGATTCCATTAAAATATTCAATCATTAATTAAATGAAATACCCTATATATCATTTGGTTATTTTTCTATTTTTTTTCAAAATAAATGTGTATTTTGTGTAGAAATGGGATTTGATAGATAATAATATTTAAATGTGATTTTCATAAGAGTAAAAAATATTTTTTTGAATTATGGAATATTTTATTTTATGTTGTATAATTAGAAATTATAAATGATGGGTGAACCTATATTGCATCGGGTGAGCCTGTTATGGAAAAAATGATTGTTTCACCTTGATAGTGCTCCAATGCATTGGGTACTCCAGTGATGGAAGTCAACTAGATTATTATCCCATTTGTAAAGGTACTATATGGGCTCTATGGGATGATGTCCAAATACACTTACATGAATTTTATATTCTCGATAATGAGTTGTTATGGGAATTATTTTTTTACAAAAAGTAAAATAAATTATCTTTCTAAAGTAATGATATTTACGTTTATGGGTAAAAGGATTTGTTTTAAAGGAAAGTGATTTTCAATGGTTTTAATGTTTCTACTCAACTAATGATTTCCATTATTTTTATATCCCTTAATGATATTTTTTTCTCATCCCATGTTTTAAAATGTCGGAATAGGGTATAAGGTTGGGTATGAGAAATAATGAAGTCATATTGAAGTTATGAATATATTCCATGAAAAATAATCCATGTTTTATTTTTTAAGGGTTTCCTTTGGTGGAAAAAGTGGATACTGAGTATAAGAGTCAACTTATAATTTCATAGTATACTTTAATAGATAATTAAAAATTATACAAATCTATAAACATAATATATCATTGGGAAAAAAGTGATGTATTATTTTAAAATAAATATAATATTTTATGTTTAAGTTTAATTCCTTAGAGTTCGCGTTAGAGAAGGAATTAGAAAATTTTAGATATTATTATGTTTTTTAATTATTAATGTTTTAATTAATTGCTTATAATTTTAAGGTTGATAATAAGTTCCATGAATTAGAAAATCCTTTTTAGGATTTATGTAATGTAATTCTAATGTGGTAAATGGTATTTATAAGGACATTTATTTTTAAAGTAATTCTGGGTTATTACTTGCTAGGATTCAAAATGAAAAGTCTGAGATAAAATTTGATGTTAAGATATGTTCTAGTTATTTTTTAGTAAATTATCATATTTTTTGAATGTTATAGTAATTATATTATATTTTAAAAATGAAAACTCCCAGGATGGTTGAAAACCCATTATCTCTACAAGGAAACTAGTTTCAAACCCACAATCAAAGGGTGACATTGGAAAATCACCTACCACTACCCTAAATGAAGTATCAATTAATATGAATTTTTATTTTTAGATAAATGATCGTGTTTATGAATAATGTGTTCATTTTGGGAACAAATGTTTTATAATATTGGAAAAATGATATGTGTATTAAGTGATGGACGATTTTTTAGAAGGAATTCCCTATTTTTAAAATCCTATATGATCAAGGAAAACAGAATACTATGAGATTTTATTTAAGATGTAAATGTTTAATTATATAGCTATATATGATATTATAATAGTATTGTAGTGATTTGGTTTATTAATGGAAATAATTATAATATCTTATAGATTATGTGATTTACGAAATTACATTTTTGGAATGGGACATTAATTGAAATTGATTTTTATTTGAGGTAAATGTTATTTTATTCAAAAAATAATATGTCATAATATCCTTCTTAATTTTGGTTTTCAATATTATTTTAGATTATTTTGAGTAATTTTATGGATAGTTATTTTTATAATTGTTTATGTTGAATATTTGGTAATGATATTGAATTTTTTAGATTAAAACTAGTTTTCCATCATATAATGGATTATTATTTTTGGACAATTTTTCTATCTTATAAATTTCATTTTGGTTTTGTTTAATTTTGAAAGATAGTATAAATATATATTTAATCTTTTTTGGAATATGGGATTCCATTTTTGTTGATTATAGCGCTTACAGAGTGTAAAATTCATTATAAATAATAATCGTTTGGAGAAAAAGATAAGTTTGTGGTCTAAATTTATTAAAGGATGAATCTCAACTTTTCAAGTAAGTATAACAATTTATGTTCATTTATTAAGAAGTAAATAATTTATCAAATATCGTAAAAGGATCACAAAATATATTATTAGTTTACTTTTCTTACAAACAAGTAAAGGACCTTTTTACTCATTACATATTTGTGGTTTTCTGATTGTTAACATTCTTATAACCATGTTCTCTATCACTCTCCAACATAAAATTGTAGTTGTTTTTCTCTTCCATCTATATATTTTTATATATGGAAGCCTAGTATGTATTATATCATGTGACTATCTTACTTCTAGTTATTTATTTAAAAGTGGATGTGTCTTAACCATTTTTTCGATGTGGGATTTCAATAAGGGTATTTTGAAAAGTAAATCCTTAGTTACCGAGAATGGATTAAAAATTGCGACTATGAAATTTAAAAAAAATGTTGGAGTGGGATTTAAAACTATGAGCTAAACAAATACTTGGTTTCAAATTATACATGATACGCCACATCCAGATTAAATGAAAAATTAAATGTTGTTATTTAAATGTTATCTTTATAACATAGTTGTTAGAATGTTGATAATTATTAGTATTCACTTAATTGTGAAAATATGGTTTACCAAAATACAAAGATATATATATATATATAATAAATCTTTTGACCAATTAATTAATAATGAATGTAATACCCATTTTAAAATAAAAGAAAATGTTTTTCTGATTAATTCTTAAAATTTACACAAGGGTTTCTTATACCAATAAATAAACAAATCAACCATGTTGTATTATACTAATTAATTATATATAATATATTTAATATAATATTTTAAATTATTCTTAGTTGTTTTGTAGACCTGATATATGAAAAAATCCAATTTTATGCCTAAAATAAGTATTTTTCTAAAATGGCAGTTTTTCTATATTTTAACAATGCACCTATTTTAAACCCTGTTTTTGATGAATTTATAAATTATATTTCAAAAAATAAACATATTTTTTGAAAATAGAGTATCAAAATTTTATTTGGTTTAAGTTTTTATATTTTAATGATAAGTCAAATTTAATGATGAATAAACAAAATAATGCATCTTAACTGAAAAATAATTTTTCATAAAATTAATTTATATTGACAAATAATACATTTGAATGGATTTAATGTATTATTTGATAATGTTTTTACCAATTAATCTAATTCAGGAAATTTTAATCAATTTTACATTGAACTTGGATATTAAAAATTTTCAATCATTTAGATGTTTTAACATTAAAAACATATTTTCTCACTCTATCAAAGATATTCTTTTAAAATTAATTTATTAAATTTATTTTTTTTTTCTAATTTTCAAAAAAAATTATATATTTGTAATAATAATTAAAAAATTTATTAAAGGGTCCCCTTCTATTTTTAGACAATATGAATAGTAATAGAAGCAATATAGTTTATTACCACAATTAAGGATAAATTGGGTAATTAAAGGTAAAAATGTTATTTTAAATATTATAAAATTACCATAAAACGTGAATTAATTTAATAGTATTCATGTTTTTCGTCTAAAATGATACTTGGGTAGAAATTAAATCCTTTGGAAGCTACTTGGATGAGGGTATGGCATTTATAATATTATATTCAAAGAGTAGTCAATTTGTGACACTCATATTTTTAACAAGTCAAATATTTTTAATATGGGTTTATATTAGTGATATTCTGAAATATAGTTATTATTTTTAAATAAAAAAATGTTTATATAAATCATGGTAATTTATTTATAATTTTTTGTGATAAAATAAAACCATATATTATTGACATAATGGTGATGTTTTAATAGTATAATTTATGGAAGAATCAAAAAAATGATATTTAAAATATTTTAATAAATATAAATTGATATGATTAATTTTATAAAGAATTATTTGTATTGGTTTCACATATTGGTAATGTTTTAAAATAGTTTTTTTAAATATTTCATGTTGTTATGATATTTTTTAAAATAAATAATATTTTATTAAATGATACAATATTTATAAAAATATAAATTTTGACCCAATAATTGGGATATGTCTAAAAATTTCCAAAAATCATTCATTTATTTTTCATTTTACATTTTAATGTAAATTTATCAAACCTCAGTGTGCAAATTACATGATGTTATAGTATGAATTAAAAATGTTAAATAATAGTTAGAGCTAAAGGATAAGGCTTAAAAAATTGTCAAATTAACAAATATAATTTTTATTTGATGAATTTATTTCTAACCAAATACATATTATCTTAAAAATTAATAAGTTTTAATCCATTTTTAATAGAAAATTTATTTATATTAAATTAAAATTTTGATGATTTTCATTGACTACCCTCTCCTATCCTATAAAAGGGCAGCCATTATTATATGTTATTCAGACCTAAAAACCTATTTTTGTCCAATATCTACCCAAATGAATTATTAAAATCCATACCCACTTAGTAAAGGCCTTAGTTTAGTCAGAACACTATTCTTACAGGTGTTACTATGTTGATCAAAGGGGATCGCCCAGAAAAAGGGGTATTATTTTATTCAAGTATTTCAATTTTATTTCTTATAAAAATTCCCTAAAATATAATTAATACATGATGAATTAATTAATATGTTTTAATTAATATAATAATAATTTATTATTCTAATATAATCACCAAAATACCTCTCCAATTCCATCAAATTAAAGAATAATAAATCATTCGTGCATACGTCAGACTAACCACTCGTTAACCGATATAATTCATTTTCCATCACCATCACTCAAGATTGGTTATAATAATGGAATTAATGATTATATATGATATTAATAGAATTTTATTAATTATTTACTAATTTTATATCATTTATGTTTTTAAATTTCCATGAACATGAAAATGATAATATCGTTCATGAGTACGTGTGAACTATCACCTCCAAAAAGCGATGTGATTCAATTTTCAGAACCACATCACATATGTAATATATATATTTATATTAAAATTATTAATTTCATAATAAATATATGATGATATATATGGAAAAATAATAGAATACTTATCTTCTTTCTATAATGATAATTGAAAAATGAAAACGTTACTCATGCGTATGTATAATATATCATCTCTATGATTATAATGTAATTCATTATTAATATCCATATGTAATGGATGAATTAAAAAATATAATATATATATATAAGTGATTATTGTTTCATTAATATTATTATGGAGATGAGGGAATAATGATTACATTTTAATATAGACATCATTCTAAAGCCAATTTTGACTCATGTACAAAATATCATTAAAACGTCTGACGTGAACATAAATAATTAATTAATTCTTATAAGATGTTAAATAATGGTATAAAAGGAATAATAAACATAAGAAATCTTCTCAGTAATTTCAATAACTATTATATGGTTACTATTCAATAAGATAAATTAAACATATCACGAATCCAAAACAAGGTAAGGGACATTGTCTCAATCTCTTTTCATTGAATCATATCTTGATGTTAGGCACTTTATTATTTTATAAGTTGTATATACATCCCCTTTGAAATGTTATATAATTAATTTTCTATATTATATTGATATTTAAAGTTTTTTCATTTTATTATTTAATGTGTCTTGTGATTAAAATATTTCAAAGTGGTATGGGGAACTTTGATTTAAAAATATTTTTTTAAATGATTTTATATTTAATTTCAAAATTATATAATCTAAATAAATATTCTTGATATTATTTTATATATGATGGAAATTTTATATATTTTTTGAATTTATTTCTAGTGTTTTTTAAAAGGAATATTTTTATGTGTTTTATAAAAATCTTTTTGAAAAACAACAAAAGGAATGTTATATTCATAACGTACATGGTAAAAATGACTTTTCCATGACCATGACCATTATTTTATTTTGGATTACATTATAATAATACATGTTCCATTACATGAGAAACCATTTATATATTTTGGGTATTTTGGTTTTGAAAATTGGTTTTCAAAAGAAAGATACACTTTCTGTTGGAAATGAGATTTTGATTGACAATGTTATTTGAAAGTGATTTTCATATAAGTTTAAAGTAGTTTTTCAAAGGATGGAATATTTTATTACATGATGTGGTTCAAGGAAATTATAAATGATTGGTGTGCCCAGATAGTATTGGGTGATCCTGTTATAGATTAAATGATGGGTGTACCCAGATAGGGCACTAATGCATAGCGTACTCCAGAGATAGAATTCGAACATATGGTTATTCTATTTGTAAGGGTTTAATATGTTTTCAATTTGATGATGTATGAATACACATATATGAATTTTCTATGATTGATAATGATTTTTATGGTAATCAGTTTTTTACAAGAGCTAGAATAAATGATCTTTCTGAAGTAATAATATTTACTATTATGTTTAAAAAATCATGGAATGTGTTTTCAAGGGTTTTTATATTTTTACAGCACTAATAGTTTTCTTTCTTTTTATATCCCTTAATTATATTTTTATTCTCATATCATGTTTTAAAATGTTGTCAAAATGTGTAAGGATGAGTAAGAGATATAAGGATTTCAAGTTGATTTTATGAATATATTCCATGAAAAATATTCTATGTTTTATTTTAAAATGATCTCATTTGATTGCGAAATTGGATTCTTAGTATAATATTCCATTATAAATTTAAGAGTTTTCATTGAAAGAGTTCACCTAATTCTATAAAACATTATACCTTAAATTTCATTAGTAATGTAATGTGATTTATAGTTTTAAAATATCTAGAATAATTTATATTTAAGGTTTTGTCGTTATAATTATTCAATCACTCTATCATTCTACATGATGATCCATCCATGTCACATCATTGATACATCACCATAGATCATGAGACACTCCTCAACGCAATGTATTATGAGCATAAGTGTTCTAACAAACTTTCTATTCATATCCTTGAAATTTTATTCACATTAAGTTTCTCAATATAACATAACACCCCACCGAGTCTACATGTTGAGCGGATTGGATAAAATTGATAAATCTATCACAAACCATCAGTAATTTCTAGGAAACCTAAGAAGAAAAATATTTATTTATTATGGTTGGTATTTGAAATTGATCAATAATAATGATCATTAAAGGATTTCTTAATATACATTATATGAGATTACATGACACACAAAACTAATTTATTTAATCCAAAATTCAATCATGGTAAATTTTTTATACAACAAATCCTTCCACAAGGTCTTCAACATAATTATCATATGTTCTTCATTGAATTATTTACTCACATAATATATAATGATAAATATATAAATAATATCATAAACTCATCAAGGTATCCTCTAAAATTCTATTAATTAAATTCATGATGATATTAGTGGATTTACTAACCCCAAATGGAATCAATATAAATTCATAATGTCCATACCTCATATGGAAGGCTTTGTTGGTATATCACCATTAATAAACCTTAATTGATGATATCTATAAGGAAGTTAAATATTAGAAAAATATTTGGCTCCTCATAATTGATCAATCAATTCATAAATATGTGGTAGATGATAATATCTCCTAATAGTGATCTTGTTACGTTCCAAACAAAAGAAAAATAAAATTTTACTATTTTTCTTATTAAAAAAAGAATAATAGAATCCAATAGTCACACACTATTGTATATGATTATATTATCAAAATTCATTGGGAGTTTTTCCTTCCAATTCTACAAATCAATGTCATAAATTCAATAAGGATCTCTCTAAATAGTGTTAACATTAGGTATTAGTTATATTGTAATTTTAACACAACAATATAGAGTTATACATGGAAAATTTTATATAAAGGCCTAAAAACCATCATACAATAATGGACATCATCCATATTTAATTTTTACTATTCCATTTGATATAAATACACTTTATTGAGATAAATTATGACCAATAAGTTAAAGGTAATTTCCATTCGATGTTTGTATTATTCCTCGCATTGACAAATGATCATATTCAGTTGAAAAATGAAATGGGAATACCCTTACATTAAAATTGATATGGGTACCATATAATGAAGGAAAATCCCAAAATAGTATCAACTAACTTTTTTCTAAAGGGAAAATTACTATATTAGCTGGAAGGAAATTCTGACAGACATAAACACAGGTGAAACTATATACTTGTGATGCAACCATCGTTCCATTAAAATTTTTCACTGCTAATTGAACATATAACCATTGAGGTGGAAATTTTTTACCAATAAAAATTTACCTATGCATACAAGAGTAGGTAAATATATATTGAAATAATATTTCTGTTATTTTAGATTCAATGATATTTGAACCTTTCATCATTTCATTCTTGTAAACAACTTCAGTAGTTCTGATCGCTTGAGATACTCTATTATCTTTGGGAAGAAGATGTATTTGATGTTTATTATTATAAAATACATTTCAATTCATGAACTATTTTTTCATAATACCCATATAGTTTTCACTTGATTAATTATAGAGTAGGTGGTTCATTAATTAGAATCAACCTTTCATCCATTTTGTCAAATACCATCTTCATCACCTGTCGATATACACATGCTTTATGAAAAACATTCCAATATTTAAGGTACCTTGTAGTTCAATTAAATCAATTCAAATGATTCTTATTCTTACATTTCAAGCATGTGGATGGCTAAAATTGCATTCCATCATTTGGAATATTCTAGTTTTCATTAGATTATATCTTTCTTTTGTAATCAAAACCATTTGAATAGTGATAATATGAAATTTCTATATTTATCATGAGTGCACATGAGATAAATTATTTATAGATGATAATTTATCCTATAGCTAATAATTTTTATAGACATATTTTTAAGAAACCAAATATTTGTTCATGGAATTTTATATATATTTTTATAAATTGAATATGAGAGATGTAATTACTAAAAACTAACCTCTTAAAATAATATCATTACATTGATTTAATTTCATTATCTAGATTTATATTTTGAATAACAATCTACCATTGATCTACATTACCATTCATTTAGTAAATAGTTAGGAAAAAATTTTCATCTTCTTAGCACAGGAAAATAGAAAATATATTCTCAATGGCACTGATCAATCAATGCTACACTATTGAATCTAAATTCTAAATAAAACAAGGTAGAAATTTCTTCGTTTAAGGATAAATAGTACATTTTTCTATTCTTTTCTCATTTGAATTTTTGACATGATTCTAATATTAAGAATGTTGTGTGAGAATTATAGAATATTTTTCATTCCAAATACCATGGAATATGGTTCATCTAGAGGAATATAATTAGTTTTCTTATCACATTCAATATTAACACGATTCTATTGGGTTCTAACTGTCGACAAAATCTAAAAAATAGTTTTTGACTAATAAAAATACCATGAAACAATATAATCATAAAAAATCATTTATAAGACGTATAAATACTGAAACATCATTTTCAGTATATGATACCTTATCATTAACATTGGTCATTCATGGTTTCTATCAATTAAAATACTTAAATATTTTTTATAAGAAAAATTTATGTAAACCTAATCATATCACATGGGTGTGTTAAACTGGGTTCGCAGTAAGGGAAAACTCACCATATACCAAATTCATTTTTAATATATTATTGACTAACTTTTTTCAAGTTTATTAGTTCTAGATGTATTTATAAACCAACCATATACAATTTGTTTATCAATAAATTGATTAATTTATATTAAAAAATTATATTCCCTATATGAACAAAATTTTTGGATGGTATTCTATAATTAGTCTTATCCCATATATTTTCACAAAATATTACAATCTATAATCACTAAATATTGACTAAACCCTTATATTCCAAAAATATATATAATCTCATGATTTTCATGATTAAATATTACATAATTTTAGGAGAATATCCAATAGATAACACTATGATCCATACCCTAAGTGTAAATAATTGGTGTTTTTAAAGAATGGATACATGAATATCATATATAGGTACATTTTCCAACATATCTCTTAATTTTATCTCAAATTTTTCCATTATGGACATACCCTCCTAAAAACACTCTTCATAACCTAGGGAAAGTAAACCTACAAAAGGGTAGCTAAGATGCTCAGTTAGGGTGGACATGAGAGATATCAATTGATGATTATAATTGAACATATGATAATAATAATGGTACAAGTTCAAAATCATAACTTAAAAAGTTGATACCAAATATATCATGGATAAAAAACATGAGTCAAAGAAAATAAATTTATCATTTCAAAACACGTAAATCATAATAGCGAGAAATCGTCAGGATTCAATCATGAACAATATTATCAGATCCTGATAATTTTATAAAATCATTAACCCATATTAGGTTTATAATCCATTTAATTTGTAATGTTTATAGACAATGAACATAAAATAATATTTGAATAGGAATCAACACCAGTTTTAATAACATAATATATCAATCATGAGGACCTATTTTCCATTATCAATTAGAACTCCCTCCCTATTTCTTATATTAATATAAGTACATTAGCTAATTTTCCATAAATATATCATGATATTTAAAACATTACCCAATTAATTGGAGTTATATATAATTATAAACCCACCAATCATAAAATTAAAATAATACATATGTGGTCCCAAAAATCATAAAACATTCCACATATCAGTATATCATAACTCATGAAAAGAGACAATGATTCATCAAAATTTCATCATTTCATCATAGAATTAACCATAGAAAATTAACATGATTTGTGAAAACCTCATCATTGTAACCATAATCCATACATATAAATCACAAAGAAGGAATCATTGGATCACATCCCTATTAAATCATAGATAAAGGATATTATCATAGATGAAAATTCTATTAAAATTTCAATGGAATATTTCACGAGTAAAATACTATTTTCTTTTTGAAATCACTTATTTAAAATCAATATATTTTAAATTTTAAATAAAATAATTACCTTCAAAATAAGAAGATAATATTATAATGAAGTCTTAAATTTATAAATATTTTATTATGATGTGAAATTTCATTCAGGTTTTTTAATACGAAGCAATGATTTATTTCACATTTTTTTGTAAAAACAAATATTATGTCGTTCTAAAAATGATCCGAATATTAAAATAATATTTCAATTAAAACCCAAAAAATGGTTAAAAATGAATTTAAAAAACATTGTATAGTAGTCATAAAAAAATTGAAAATATTTTAAAGTAATCATAGACATGGGTGAAAAATATTCTCATCCAAATAGTAAAACATAGTTAGTTTCCATTCAAAATATTTTCTCGACCTTCTGAGTTATGAATGTGATAAAAATGAAATGAAAACATGTATTCTATTGAAATAACAAGAAGATAAAAAACAATTTTGAATATCCCGATATGGGTCATATAAATTATTGAATGGGAATTCAAGTATAAACAATCTCGATTAAAATGGATTTTGAAATGTTAATCAAATATATCAAGTGATATCTATCATTGTAAACAATTGAACATAATGTACAATAAATATATATTTATTATACATATATTATTAGATAAAAATTATCTATATAATTCCATATATTGTTTAATTATAAAATCTTATCACCCTTTTATTAACAATTAGTTTCTAAATTCACTATCTTTAGAGATCGATGGTTTATTTTTCATTCATTTTTTTTGGTTTGGTGACCCAAATACAAATATATTAATCATTGTACCATCATCTATAAATTATTAATCATTTTATTGATATAATAAATATTCATTATATAAATATTTAGGTTCATATATGAATTGTATAGATAGAAAAATGAATTATATCAGTCAGGGAGAGAATATACCGTGCAAATGCATGAAAGTTGTTTTCTATTTTTAAAGGACAAAAAAAGAAAGGTTAATAATTAATCTAATTTCCAGAAAATTATTATACTATATATATTATAAATATTCCTTAGATTTTTCATTATTACCCTCTATGTAAATCATACGTAAATAAATGATCACATCACTTCATGGAGGTTGTAGTCCACACGTACACACAAGAGAAATAATTATTTTCCAACATATGGGACGAATTTAGAGGATGGTTGTTACATTATTATAATAATGATTAAAAATATTGAAGATATTGATTTCATTATTTTAGAAATGATACCATTAATTCTGAGATGGTAGTAGAAGAAATAAAATGAAAACACTCTAAAATAAGTTATACCTATTTGCTAAGAAGCTTCTTATAGATTCTACCATAATCCTTGAAAGGATAGCCTTTAGAAGGAAAACAATCCCCTAAATAATTAGATGGAATCCACATAGGTATTAATTTTTGCATTTCTTAAGATATAAGGCTCAAAATGTGTGCGAAAGTGAGTAGAGGAGGTTACCTTTTATAATTAAGAGGAGTGGGAATATTGGAATTACATAATGTATTCAATTAAAATAAATAAATTTTCATAACAAAATTCCAAATTTATATAATTATAATAAAAGATAATAATTAGACAATATAATCTCATATAATAAAATTCGGAAATTTTTTATTTTTTTCTCCCTTATATATATATTTTTAAATTCCCTTTAACCTTTTTTCAATCACATTGATATCAATATTTTGCACCCTTTAGGCTTCATGAAATATACTATAAATGGAAGAGTGACTCATTTATGTACCATGTTTGATTTTATAAACCATAAGACATTAAATTGGCCAGATTTATGATTTTTATGTATTTTAAATCATTTAATATTTTAATATTATTATAAAATATCATGAATTTCATTTTTTGGAATATTCAACTAATTTATCATTGAAAACAACATGTTAGAAAATAAATTAAAATACTAACCATTCACACAACACTATTATGTAATATATAGCCAAAAATATCATCGAACATAATAATTTCTCTAAATTTAATTAAATTTAATACTTCAAAAAATATATATTTTATTTTTATTTTCATTGAATAAATATTTTTCAAGCATTAAATGTGAGTTTAGGGAAATTATTTCATCATTAAAGGTTTAAAATAAATTATAAAGATGAAAAATATAATATTTAAAATAACAATTTATAACTGAAAACATTTTTTTCTCTGTCACAAATTATTATAGATATTAAACGAAATAATGTTTCATTTTTGATGCTCTATTTTACTTTAATGTTATAAATTTAAATAAAATATTTAAATGGAAAATGGAATATTTTTAATCGTTTAATGATTATTAACAAATTATACTCTTCCAATTAATTAAATTAAAGTGTTTTGATGAATTTAAAATCCTATCACACTAGTCTTAACCCAAATTAACCCATTTTCACCTTTACAGTGGAAACCAAAATATTATATAGTCACTATTAATTTTGAAAAACAATAGTATATTGAATAAATTTAGTCCTCATGATTCCAAATTTTGAATAATTTTTTTATAATTTAATTTCTATAAGTGAAAGAAATAAATTTAAGATTAAAAATCAGAACCCAACAAAAAACACTTTTTTTTAAAATGCATTTATAGTTATCAAAAATATTTTATAAAAAATATAACCATAAATATTAATCTAATGAAATTTATTGTATTACTCTTATTATAATATCAGTAATATTTCTTTTAAAAATCTAAAAAATGGATAATTTTTAAAATATTCAATAAAAATAATATTTTCAATAAAAAGTTGTATTTTTCACAATTTATAAAAAATCAATTTTTTTAGAAAAATATTAAAAATTAAATATAATCTAATTTTGCATTATAATTTAAAAATGAATTTTATTTTTTAAAATCCATTTTCTAAATATGATATAATATAATTATATTATTTGTTTATAAGAAGAAATAAATTTTTTTTCATGGAAAAATGTGTGTTGAAGAATTTATATACATTATTAAAAATTGACTACTTATGTATCAATATATTTTCATTATATAATACATTAATGTAATGTTTACAAAAGGTAGTTATTCTTATTCCCTCTAGAAATCTAATAATAAGGTTATAAAATTATACTATATTATGATACATTTTGATTCGGGTTTTTGAGTATCATGAGCTATTAATGAAAAAAATACTTTTAAAAAAATGTCATATAATCAGGGGTGTTGCACATAAGAGAAGTGATAAATCATTACAGAATTGGATAACAAAACTAGTGAAAGTTTGTTAGAGGAATCATAAGGTGGAGTAAAAATCATGTGATCCAAAGGAAACAATAATGTTTAATTTTCATGATTTTTTATATATTAATGTGAACCATAAATTTCTAGGATGAATTTTATTTAAGGTGGGATAATTTAAGACCTGATATTTACTAATGTAGAATAAAATATTTAATTAATGGGTCTAATAAATTGAATAATATTTTTTAACAATAACATAATTATTAATTTCATACAATATATTTTAATAAATGAATATTTATTAGTTACATATTTATCCAAATAAATATAATATTTAGTATAAGATTTTGTGAATTTTGGGTTCCAAATGAGTAATTATGAAATAAGATGTTGTTTTAATATAATAATTAAATTTTGTATTCCAAGAAAATTATTTTAGGAAATGGTCTTTAATATTTAAATAAATATATCAAAATTATTTTAGGGTTAATTTTTAGGATTTTTTTGATGAAGTATGATTTTTTATGAATAGTAATAACTTAATGTTTTTATGAATGCCACACTTTTTATGACTTAATAATGATGTATAAATGATGTAAAAAGTTACTAAAAAATTTATTAGGGAAGAAATGTATTTATATAATTATTAAAAAAATGGATAAAAAATAATATTTAATTTAGATAGTTTTATTTTACATTTTATAACAACAAATGTATATTTTGAAATAAATTTTTTTCTATATTCATTTAGCAGAATGGTTAGACAGTTACAATCAGTTTTTTTTTATCTAAATGTAAAATTATAATCATTACTATCAATAATTCAACTAATTTCATGGAAATCAATGCTAGTAAAAATTGGTTGTCCAAAATAACAAAACTATCAAAATTTAAACCTAAAAATACCACCATAATCTAGTATAAACACCCACCCATTCTCCCATTACACTATAATACAAATCCATTGATAAACAATTATAACTCAATTTACCTCTCATGATTCACTCTTTATAGATTATATTATTTCTAGGTATTCATTTCAATCTTTAGGAACATACTTCTCAAGGTAAGGGTTCCTAACCACATCCCAACATTCATGTTTTGAATAATTTCATTTCCATTTTTTTAAAGAAAAATGTAACTGTGATAATTTTTTATAAATTACTTATTATATAATCAATGAGTTATCACAATTACCTCTCATTATAATACCATCATAAGATATATAAATTATCAAACTATCATGTAGCCATAAGACTTCATAAAGTATTGAGAATTAAGGAGTGTATGGTTTCATAGCAATGAAATCCCTATATGGACCAGAAAATTGATGCAATCTCTAAATCAAATTCATATTGTTTTAATTACCTAGAAAAATATTGGTTTTTATTTACCTTTCCCTCAATCATTGTAAAAAATAAAGGGCATAACTACACACTTGGTTTAACACTCAATGGGGATATTATTTGGATGATTCGTGAGATCTTTATGAATGATAATAAAGGATTACTTCCTTTTGATACCCCTACATAGTGAAATTAATCTTCACCATCACCTTGTTATCATTCCTTTTTTAAAAGTACATTCCATGAAATTAAGAAAATCCCAATGTTTATATGTTTATTTTGGATATTAAATATGATAGCAATATTATTCCATTGAATGAGCTAACATTTATATTTTGTAAATAATTATTACACTGTGGAACAATAATGATTAGTTAGCCTTGATAATAAATGTGGTTCCTTAGGGAACATTAGGTAATATATTATTTTGTAATTATTTTCACTTTATGGTTGTATTGGACATTCTATGTGGTAAGTTGGGCCCAAATATATAGCCCCTCAGTGTGTCTATATATATCATCGGAAAAACTAGTAAGGTATGTTGTATAATACTTACCCATTTATATATAATTCCTTATCATGTGACATTGATGATTTATTTATAATGGATTTTATTTTTCAGTGCATCGCAAGGAGATTTATTATTCATACCAATTGATTTATTTACAATTTTCTAATCCATGTATATATTAATTTTTTTTGAATTTATTTATTCCCAATATATTATTGATCCCATATTTATGTGTGATAGATTTTTAAATACTCTTCCCTTTACAATGTGTTTGAGATCATCCATTTATATTTTGTTATAGTTCCTTGAGAATGAAAGAGGATTACTATATGTGGAATATGGATATTAAATGATAAATAATAATGTTTTCATAATTTCACATAAAGTATATTTAGTTTTAAAGTCAATGTAATTTTAAATTATGTAAGTAGATTTATAAGACTACCATAACAATGGATCGTTTGGACTATATATTTTTTACTTAAATAAAGAAATAACCCTTATCTCTAGGTTACTAGATTCAGGGTTTTTTAGTTTAGTTATCCGGATCTATATCAGATTTGTACAAAGATACAATATTTATATATGGGAAGGGTATTTAGATATCCTAAATCTATATATTTATAATTCATGATGAAAAAATTATATTCAATTTCAAATTTACCATCGTATGGGATCATAGTTCTTTGACACATATAATGCATATACCTAGATTTATGGTTAACATTAAAAATGATATACTTTGATTTTGACCCTCTTAGTTAGTGGGATTATTAGATTTATTTATCTTTGATTCGTGATTTAATAAAATATTAGTGTTTTTTCTGTTTTAACTATTTTATATAAAGTGGATTTATTATTATATAAGTAAATGTTTAGATAAGTTATGATTTAGACACAAAATAATTTTATGTGAGAGTTGAGGTCTCTAGGGGCTCCAAATGTCTATTTTTTACTCACACTATAAATGTGCAATTTTTGTTGTTGTACAACTTCACTACTCCAAATTTATTCAATAACGTTTAATCCTTTATCTATATCAATTTTTATGACCAATTTTTTATTTCTATTGGATTTGTTGGTTCAGCCTCTATGTGGTGTTAGATCATGAAAAGGCATGTTTTATTGGATATATTCATGATTAATTTATCAATAGTTCATTCCTTATTAGAGTATTCTAGTTGATATATTGTTTATGTATACACTATATAATTTATTTCTAGGAATGTTTATATATTAAATATCTTATATTATCATGTCCATAAAGTTTGTAACATTGGATAATATTCTAAATTTTTTGAAACATCCAACGTATTAATAGGGCCTGCTAAATTTTAAATATAATATAAAATTAGCTTATTTTACAAATTCTAATGCCTAAATATCTCATGAATAATAAACTAACACCCTTTTTTCTAGTCGAAAATCCCAAGGATATGGCATACTCATCCTAGTTATACCAAATAGTTCCAATCCAGTTGGGTCACATGACCTCATGCACATCTCCCTATAAAAGTGAGGTTTCCAAATGTGGAAAATAGTCTACCAATACTATAGAATAACTATTCCCTATATAAGATAACATTAAAAAAATAAGGGTAAACCATTTTCTATAAGTAATTTTAATAATATAGACAATATAGAAAATAGATAATACTAATAAAATTTTACATTTTATAAATAATATGAACTATATGTAATGTCATACATGTTATTCATTAAGTAATATATCACCTGATGATTAAATCATATATAAAACCTGATCCCAAAATATATATAAAAAATATTTAAATCTACAATCATTGTGTTCATTAGTCTACATTGTCCCATATCTCGATCAATATATGTTTTTAGTGCATCCATCCACTATAATTCCATTTTCCATTCTCACATTCCTGGTCATTGAGATAAATATTTTATCATGGTGTACATATAGGGTTTGAGTAATATACTCAGTAGGCCACCCAAAATGGTTTCCTTAAATAAATAAATAAAATATATTTTCATGTATAATTAAAAATGACAACAATTAACAACAAAAATAAATAATCATCCAATTATCGAGTCCTAAACAAAAAAACATACTGAGTGTATATACCAAAATCTACCAATTCCTATGATGGGTCTAAAAAACTCACCAATACTATAGTTGATTAAATTATTGGAATTCCATATACACCTAATCAACCAAAATGTAGTTTTAGGTTTTCATAACGACTAACTATTCCATTACCACCAAGCAGGATGTTTTTTATGGGATCGAATCCAATTACCCACAATTATAGTTTTTCATATTCCTGGTTAGTATATTACCAAACCCCTTAGCAATATCAATAAATATGTAATTACATCATCCATACCATAAAAAAATAAATAGGTTTTAATAACAATCAATACTATAACAGATGTTAATGAATAGATTACAATTACATTTTCTAGATTGAAAACCACATATTTATAGCTACAAAACCTCCTTTTATGTGAAAAGGATGATATATACTATTAATAGGGAGTTAAACTATGTCATATAAATAATAATACTAGTTTAAATGGTATTTTAGTTGATTAATGGTTATAATTTATAAGATGTGTCATTTTATTTAACCAAGTTAGTAGAATCAAGTAAATTTATTAGTTGAAAAAAATACAAAAGAATGTCACAAGAGCGAGAAATCATATATTATAAAAGATAAATAGAGAACCCATGGGAGTTTTGTGATAATGTTAAATGCTTCTTGTTTATTATGAAATACCTCATTGATTCCTATATATTAGAAACAATATAACAGCCCAAGTGCTCACTCAAGCCACACGTTTTCTTCTAAGTGAAATTGTATGTCCAATTATGTTCATTATGGAAATTGCACTAAAAATTATGTTATTAATGTTTATGATGAGTGATTTACATGTATTATTATAACAATCTCATTATTTATAGTTTTATTTCTCAAATGTAAGGGCACATGAATGGAATTGAACTTTAATTTCATCACCATTTACCATAATATCTTATACTAGTTCATCATGGAAATAAATAATTAAGAAAAATAAGAAAATATAGATAGGATATGATTCATTAATGATTTTAGAAAAAATTTGTAGATATACCACTCCCATATACCACTACGTGTTTATCTATTCATATTAATTATATACATAACAAGAAAAGGACTATAATCAAATTATCTAAAGGAGATCATTGGGATCTATTCCTACAAAGGCCAACTTCTCCCCTTCCATAATCATTAATTTCCCTAATTTAATAAACTGATTATTAAACTTATTCCCATTTTCATGGGATCTACACAACACACTTATTGTCATATTTTTTATTATTACCTTTATATAGTTATTATCAATACTATTCCATGTTATTGAAAATTTCATTCTCTCTAGTGAAGCTCCACTTACCATTCCCACATTGATTTCATTTTCGGTTATTTAGATCAATAACCATCAATCCATTTTTCAATGAATTACTAAAATTGGTTAGATTGGTATGAATGAAAATTACATTAGTCCCCATAAATGATTATGTTCTTCCACACATCATTCCAATTAAACAATAACCCCAAATATGATTGTATGAATGTTCCATTTCACACATATTAATTTTTAATATAGGGAAACATGAGTGATTTTGGAACTCTATTAAAAATTTACATGTTAAATTGAAAATTTTAATTGAATTTTAGCACAAATAATATTTTGTATGGAATAAAGCCTATGGTAAATATTTGAAATATGTTGGGTCGATGATTAAATTTGGTGTTTATGGGATTTATACAATATTTTGATAGTATTGTAGCGTGCATCACTATTAGAAAATGTATTTAATGTATGGAAACATCCCTGTCGGAAATCATTGATCAAATTAATGTCTATGTTTCCTTGATACATGAATCATGTCACATTGTAGTAGTAATGTATATAATTAGAATGATGATGGAATATCCTTGAGTTTATAGTATATGTTATTCTCCCATTATATATTGATACATTCATTTAGGGACCTAACACCCTATCATATTGTCATATGAGACTATGTAGTTTGAGGAATATAGTTTAGAGGTCCACATGGCATACTATATTTTCAACCAAAGTGTCCTTAATCCCCTGATTGTGAATTTCATGATATTACTATAATCATATATTTCTTCATTAATAACCTTCTCCCTTGCATCCTAATACATAAAATATTATTTAACCTCATCCAAAAACTTCATGATTCAAATTTTAGTTGATATAGAAATAAATCCATGTTTATATGTCTAAAATTATGATCATATTAAAAAAATTAAAAACATAAAAACTCCTTTAAAACAACTAAAAATGTTTAAAACAAACCAAAGTAATGAAATATTACTATGATAATATAACATCAAATTTTTTTCATTGCACATTACCCTATAATTGTGTGATTTGATTTCAATGATTAATATATGAGGTTGTTTCTCAAAGAACACATGTTATCTCAAGTATAAATCTCATTCAATTGAATGTTAAATGGATAGAATTTAGTTAAATAATTATTCTCACATACAACACATTTTAAAAATCCTTCCCTTCATCTTTTTCATACAGTATTTGGTTTCCTAGTTTCTTTATACAAATTTAAATATAATCCTATAATTCAATTGACCCATTATTCATTTGGGATCAATATTCCTTACACAGTGAATATATTTTGATAGGTAGGAAGAAAACATCTTTTATATTTTTTTAATTCCCTATTATTTTTTAATTAATTATTTAGGTTACTATTCTATAACTACGAAATACCATATGTACAGAAATTTTCATGTTTATTTGTGTTAAAAATTTATGTAAGAATGATTATAGAAGAAGGATCATACAATTTTATATCACTATAATAAATAGATTTGGTCTTTTAAACACATAACTTATCCCTAAACATTTAGGAATCATCCAGTTGGTTTGGAAATGAACCATTACCCTAGTTTAAATGGGCATATATTATGGTATTTCATGTTGTCTTCCTAAGGTGTTATACCCTTAGAAACTTTATTCACCCCAAATTCTTATTCAAAGGACAATGTGAGAATATAGAAATAAAATCGAATAAATAATTTCATATTAAACCAAAATAACCTTGTTTACAGACTATAAAATCAATATATTTATGATTATTTTAACCTAAGAGAAATAATGTATATAATTCTCTTATTTTCTAAAATTCATTACATAGAACAATCAATATCGCAAGATTTTTTCTCAAAACAGAAGATGTACAATTGTAGGTAAATAAAAACATTATACAATGGCATGATATAGTGATAAATATATGTAACTGTAATGTTACTCATTGTAAAAAAATTAAATGTTTTGTTCTTCAAACAAGGATGATTTGATTTGGAGGGATTATTTTAGATTAATTATGAATCTGGTTTATTTAATAAGATAGTATAGAAGAGGATTGAAATAGAATAAATCCTCAATTAGATTTAATGGAAAATTAATATAAAATTTCTTTACATTATATAGTTTTCAAAACTTCTAGTTTTAAAAACCAAAGCGATGGAATTCAAATCAAATAAGTGATAGTGGTTCACTAGATCACATAAGCTAATATGGAAGTTGTCATCATGCAATAATATATAGATAATGTGAGTTTGTAAGGTCATTATGATCATGTAATCAAGAATCAAATGAATCAAATTCAATAATATATAATTTCTATAATGAAGATGCTTATGATGATGACTTACACAACAAAGAGGAATCCCATAAGTGTATTTTAATCATGTGACCAATCTTGATTAATCATGTGGTGATGTTCGGGAGAGTTCATAATCTTAATAGTATTACATGATCATGTAATGTGTTAGGTGATCACATAAGGAGAATAAAATATAGCATGTTGTTCTAGTTTTTAAAGAGTTCTTGCAGGACATTATATTGGGAATATTTAGATGACATGTAATGAATGATAAGAGGATAATATACAACGGTTCATGTGATAAGAGTATAATGAATCATATAAAGATAAATACACTATAAATTATAAATAGATTATGTTAACCAAGGGTGAATGATAGATAGATTCCATAAATGGGTCACAAAAACACATGAGTTTCTCTTTGATAAGGAATAAATTAGAGTAGGTCTGAAGGTAGAATAACTAATAAGTCTATGGGTTTTTAGAAGATAAGTTAGCCAGTTAGTCCTTTAAATACCCTCTATTTAAATAATTTACTAGATATTGATACGAATAAGGATTTAATCAGAGTTCGGATCAATTCCATCAATTAATAATGTTATGTATTTATGCATATGAGTTCTTGTGGCATGATCACATTCCTAAAGATATGGATAATTGAAACTATATTGAAATCTCACATGAAATTTCACTGGGAGTAGATTTCAGGATGTAGATACACGCTCTAGGTCTAGTTCTTAGGATCATGAAATAGTGGTTATGAGCTAATATATCTTGTAGAGTAGTAATGTTAACAAGGTACTATTCTTGGGATCTTATTCTTGGGTTCTTTTTCATGGGTTCTTATTGTGAGATACAAGTTCTTGGGGTTATATAATCATGTTATACAATTAGAGTTATCAGATGCATGGTTTTATCATCCCAAATTTGATTAAACTCTCAAGGTGGTTATTTCAAAACATATTTTTAATAATAAGGAATGTATTAAACAATAATATTTTATAATTAATGATGTTGAATAGACAACATTTATTTATTGAAAAAAACATGCCTTTAATATTTAATAAATGAGGTAAACATCATCCGCAGTAGTGTGAATGAAGGATTCGACATAGGTTATCTAATGGGGGAAGAGTGCTGTCCCAAAATACAATGTAAATGATGTTCTAATTTCATGTAATGTTTATGGATTAACAATAATTATCCACCAATACTAGTGAATAATAGTTAATTTAACTATGATGTCCACATCGATAGCATGTACAAATTGAACAGATCCCTTTTTGTCAAAACAACTATATTTCGCCATGTTCTGATTTTTTAGTTGGTAATTAATTATTTGAGTATATAAGACACAATTTGATATTTTTTACATGTTTATTCTAATTTGAGGAAAATATACATAAAAATAATGAAACATTTTACCCCATAATTCATCCCCTCCCAAATAATTGTTTACTAGGGTTTAATAGTGGATTATGATTTCAAATGCTCCCCTTTTACATTCTTCGATTCATATTTTAAAAATTCAAGAAACACTCATAGTGGGAGAAATATTATTTTTTAGTAAATGATTATTTAATAAAAATAATATTCCATTTCCTCCCAAGCATTCATGGTTTATAGTCAATAGCTTGAATCATTATATATTTAGTAATTATGTTACAAAGATGTAGGTTTCTCTACATTTTCTTCTCAAAAGAATAAATTCAAACTCAATTTATTTAAAATGAATGGACACCCATTTTATTCTATAATCTTCATAGCTATATTCAAATTCATTTATATTACCATGTGTAATAAAGACCACTGATACTTATTTTTACCAGAAAAATTATTTTATCCTCGAAATGACTGGAAATAATTGTTTTCCTTTATAGAAATAATTATTTTAAATTATTTATTTATGAAATAGTATAATATTATACTCCTTAATTATAGAACCCGAATATAATTCTATAATTATATCATCAAACTTATTTAGTTTGAACATAAATTTTTCTACAAAAATTTAATTATCCGTGATAAAGTCCCTCATATATCAAAACTTTTTATGTTTAATCTCTACCAGAGCATCCTATAACATTTATATCTAATCCTTCATCTAGAATATCAAAATCTCTTACATAATTATCTTAAAAGACATATTTTTTGAATGATTTTTTATTTGGATGTTAATAGAATTTTTTTTCTATACTTGAATCCATAAAACTCCATCACTGTAATTAATAGTTGGTTAAGAAATTGGAAACCATTATAAATAATGATATCCCTTAGAAATCAATATATTTAAAATAATAACATCCTCAATAACATAACCATAGAAGATCCCAATTTTTTTAGTAAGGATTTTTCTCATAAAAATGTTCTGTTAATATTATATATAATCACTCCATTGAAATATTGATAATTTTCCCACAAATTTGAGAACCCAAATATCAAATTTTTCTACTTATAGGATTCCAACATTATCTATCTCTTTCCTTATTTTAATATTTTCATCCATTTGGGTGTTATCATAATTCCATAAAAAAATCTTCATTATCATTGAAATGTAATAAACATAAAAAAACTCCCATGAAGCATAATTTATTTTTTTATTCTCATAATGTCCAATGCATTTTATTTTTTCTCCATGGTCCAGGTTTAACAACACTTTTTATCTTGGAAAAAATTTTCTAATAAAACCATTTTCTCTTAATATTTTTTAAATTAATCCTCCCATGGATTATACATCAGATCTACTTTCAAAATATTCATTTAATTCCATCTAATTTATTATAAAAACTATACAGTAACATTATATTTAGAAAACTGTAAATACTAAGGATACACCATGGTTATGAATAAGAATATATTCTCTTCTAAAACCTCTCCCTTAATAGGGGATAAGGACCTTCAAATATTTTTTGCAATGCAGAAAAGTGGGTAACAACTTAATTAACAATAACATTGATATATTTTATTTCAAGATAAAATTATGGTAAAGGAAATACCACTGCTGGTTGGGTGGTTTATCCCTTGGGGGTCTATGACCTGCATTTCTGGTATGTGTGTGTGTGGTGTGTGGGGGTCTGATTATAATTATACCACAAATAACATTATATAATATTTTAATGGAAATAAAAAATTGATAAATATTTTATTAGTATATATATTTACTTTTAAAAAATAAAATCTACATTATCTACAAACATAGCCTCTTTACTTCTATCGAGATATAGCCTGAATGTTTTTGCATCATATAAAGAGGAATAAAGTTCCTTCTCTATTTTTGAATAATTAAGTTCTTCTCCTGGAAGTATCTGGGTTATATTATATATCACATATTTCACTATTTATCTTATCTAACCAAGAACATCCCCCATATAGCACTCACTATTATGACACATGATTTGAAAATGTGGAGTCTAATCAGGTGGTGTGATGATACATGTTGAAACTACCTTCTTATTCAATCTATTGAATGATTCTAGAATGTTCACATAGAAATCGTAGTTGTATTCCTTTTAAATAAGTGATCATAATGGGTTTTATATCTTATAATATTCTTTTACAAATATTATATGACATCTTATATGTCAAATGAATCTTTTCATGACATTAACTGATGGTAAAGGATGAATTGATGAATTTTGACCTATTTGGATTTATCCACATTATTCTATACATGGGTGTCATATAATAGCAATATATCATCCTTCCTGATAAACAGAAATTTCTCTCAATATATCACCATGTTTTTCATTCCACATATTTTGAGAAATTTTTAGAGAAATTCTAATTAATCCCAAAATATATTATCTATAAAATGAAATTAATTCACTAAAACATCAATAATACATTTACCATGTCCCTAAAAATGGATATCTTGCATCTATTAAATTTTAACGATTATCCACATAGTATATATATAAATATTATATATATAACTGTGTTTTATGGACATGTAAATATGGTATTTTTATTGTCTACAAATGTCAACTAGTACCTTTTTTGTATCATTAATTTCCATTAAAAAAATAGAATATCCCATAAGACATTTATGAATCCAATAAATGAATAGAATTAGGAAATTATACATACTCATAAACATGTTTTACTTCATGTAATATATTTAAATTTACTCTCATGTTATAGAAATATTGAGAATTTTTCATTCTTCTAATTTAAACTCGTTTTAAAAAATCTTGTCTTCTGAACCATATATATTAGACTTAGCTATGTACTATCATGCGTGGGACAAATTATACATACATTAATAAATTTAATTTTATTATTCCTAAAATAATCTTACATATATTTATCATCACTTTTATAAGGTTCTTTAAAATCATTTTATGACTCCATATTTTCTTTAGTACATCTATTCATCTTAGCTTGTTAATTTTCATATTTTTCCTACAAATCACATTTCACGTCATGATCATTCAGATAAACTGAAATACATTCATTTAATGCATATGGTTTTGTATATCCTATAATTATGTCAATATTTTCATGTACATTCCCACATGAAATGATTATTTCACTTTAGAAACATCTATTATGTTACTTATAGTGTCCATGAAAAATATTCGTAGTATAACATGAACCACTTTATCATTATACAAGTCCAAAACTAGTAAATTCAATGGTAGGGTAATCTATCCCCTTTTACCATTAAATCCAAAATCATAACTTATTGATTTGTGTGGGATATGTCATAAAATTTTAATTCCATAGTTTTGGTACTAATCACCCTTTATTCTAATTTTTTATAAATAATTTCTAGAATAAGCATGATACCTTATCTTAAATACATTATGTAGTTTGGACCTTTGTTATTTTAATTTCACAAGGAATCTAAAATCACCATGGATCCTTGAGATTTTGAGTTATAATTTTATATATGAGGGTATTATATTCTTAAGTGGGTGGAACATTGGAAAAATCATTATGCCTTATTTTATTTGTGGTTATATTCCTAAATAATTTTGGTATAATATGAAATTTTGTATTTTCACTATTAAAATTTTTTATCAACCTTTCTATACTAAAATATTATAAAAAAATTAGAAATAATTTTCTCTATGATTATATATATATCTACCCATGTTAGTGAATTAATAAGGTATCAAATAATCATTTACACTACTATCAGAAAGATTTTAATCACTCATCCAACATCTCTTTAAATGATTTTCTGATTTTTGTCATCCAATTATACTCTTAGATTACTTTCTATAAAATAAATTTCAATTTTTTCCTCTTATTAGATATCTTTCTTACTTGGATAAAAATCTATTCATGTTTCACAATACAATCTTTATCTATTCCTTTGTTTTGTTTTCCTCAAAATAGTTTTAGTAATCATAGAACCCTCTATATGATTAGTCTGTATAGTTCTATGGTATCTTCATTTTTATCTCATTTTTCATATATTTAAATATTCCAAAAATTCATTTCCTTGTTACGAATACTATCTAGGTTCACTTGTATCAAATATATAATTACAGATAAATTTTAATTCATTATCATCAAAATGTTAGTCATATTAAATTTAGGTCCCCTTATCTCTCTTAGTACTTCAAATACTTATTTTATATAAATTTTATGAGTTTTTTATTGAATCATGAGTCACTAATTCTTATTATTTGTTTATATAATGGAACCAATTCTTCTAATTCAATTGAAATTCAATATTCCCTCATTTTTTGCAATTTACGTTAACCTTTATAGAAACAATATAGAGATTAATCTACCAATGATTATATGTATTTGAGTATAGATCATTTATTATGGGTTATATATAATAATTTATAATATAAAATGGATCCTCAAATTCAAAAATTAGTAAATCATGGGATGGCATATAGAAGATCATCCAATGAATGCAACTATGTACAAACATACCACAGAAATTACATTGTTCTATTACTCCTTGATTCATGGATAATGAGTTCTTAATCTACCTTTCAAAATAGTCCATATAAATGTCAAAAACTTATTTCACTACAATAAAATTAACAATGACACAACCACCTATAATTTCATTTGGATTAGAATTAATAGAAATTTGTTTATAGATATTGATTAACAGATACACTATCTTGTTTCCATAGTGACCTATTAGTACTGTATTAAACATGGATTTTCCTATCACGTTCAATAAATTGTTATATAATTTAATCAAAGTTGATTTTAGAAATTTATTATGGGGTAAATATTGGTATTAATCCATTAATACTACCAATTCCTTATAAAAATATTCTTAATTCTTTTGAAAAATTATGTAGATTGATCATTACATACAATGTGTAGTGTTTTGGGAAAGCTCTTATGATAATTTAATTTTTAATATCTTACTATGTTTTTAATGATTTATGTTATTGTTGAAACAAACATGTTCTATTTATTTTTATAATATGGTAGGGTAAATAACTCATCTTATGCACATCATCACTCATTTTCTCTTGTGAAAAGTATAGAATCATGGATATGATATATTTTATAAAATATAATGAAACATTTAAATGTAATACATTTAATATACATATGTATGATATTTTATTATTCCCTATATCATATTTCCTTGAATTTTTTGTTATTGTGATGTGTGGGTAAATTATAATTAATTTAGGGACATGTTAATCCCTTAGCATATAAATTCCATTATGATTCTATATATTATCCTCATGATTTTTTTCTATTTCTTTTATTAAATCAATTAAATAATGGATTCATCCATATAATATATTTTTCATGATCATATATAGTGGAATTATCACTCAATGTTTTCACTTAGAGGCAGCACGTTTGTACTCAATCTCTATGTTTGCATTTACTTTCAAAACAAGACACTAGTGTTTGAAAATTAATTGAAGTGTGATGTTGTTGAAAACAATAAATATATAATAATGATATATCATGTTTAATACCAATTATTATTTTATATAAGTTCTATAAACATAAATAATATTTTTATTCTATCATCCATTAAAATAGTTCCAAGCTCTATTGACTGAAAATTTTGTAGCAAAAGTCACATAGCCACACTTAATGTACAAAGGGCGATTTATCACATTAACTAAGAGTTACATGAAGTCATATCCGAATTAAAATTGTAAAATTAATAATTTATTTTACATAAATTGAGAAATTATATTACATGTTCGTGTATTAAATAAAGTAACCAATATCATGTGGATTTAGACATGGAAAAAAGAAGAATATTGTTAAAATAACAATTAGTCAGATGTTATTAAAATCAAATAATGAAATATTGGGTGTTGGTATTATGTTAGTTAATTATTTATTTACAAGAATGAATTAATCTATTCATTCATATCATATTATCCATATCATTACTTATGCTCTCTTAAGTAACTCTTTGGATTCTTAGGGTGACATTAGCTTCCTCTAATGTTTCAGTGCTAATTACACTAAGTGAATTATGTTGTTTATGAATGTAAATAGTTTATTAATTATCTTCATAGTAAGCTCTTTTAATTTAGAGTCATTATTACTTAATTTTTGTCTATAATAATGAATTTTAACTCTCATTTATTCACCCTTCCCCTTTTCTCATTTACTAGTTAATCAGGTTACTAAATCATGAATAGAAGAAAAAGAATAAGATTGATAAAATATGATTAATTTAATCTTTTAGAATCAATATAAAACTATAACACTCCCTAACCATAATAGGTTTTCCCCATACATATTAATTATATAATTATCAAATAAAGTGAAAAGAATAATCTTATTTAATGGTGATCATGAATGTAAATTCCACTCATGACCATCTTGTCCCCTTCCTTGGACCACAATCACTGTAATATAATCAATAAATTATTGAATTCCATCCCCTATTTATTGGACCATTATTAATTTCTTATTATGACCTTTTATGGTCTTTTTTGGATCATGGATATTAAATCATTACATGTAAATGGTAATTTAATTATATTTTTTGATGTAGAAATGCACTTACCCAAATGGGTTTATTTCTATCATTCATATATCATTTTAGATCAATACATGTATTAAAAAATTACATAAATTGTATAGAATTTATTTTACATAAATTATTTGGTCCACATAAACAATGCATGTACACCAAGTCTCATTCTAATTAATCAATGACCCCCAATGTTAATGGTACTCCCATTATTTATTATTTAAGAATTTAAAGTAATATGCAAATGATTTAGGGATTAATCAGTCCATATAAAAAAACATATAATAAATTACTATTTGAACTAAAATATTTTATGAAATTATATTCCAAATGATACATTTGACACAACATATCCTATGTTTATGCTTTTAATTACACTAGCATATAAACATAGTCTTCAGGTGGAGGGATATGGGCTACTATAGAATGTCGGTATAATATATGCACTACCATACATTCCATGTGGAATTTATAAAATGAAATTGATAATGTTCATGTTGTAATAACCCTAAAAATGCAGGATACATTAGTGAAGAAACCTAATGATAACTACCAAAAAAATTATTTTAAGAAGTAGGGTTTAATAATGAAGGGTGAATTTCATTGATTTCATAGTATGGGCTTGAAAATCATGCTAAATTGAGTCATAAACATATCCTACATTTACTTTCAGGATGAATAATTGGGGGTTTTGGAATCTCTAGTGCTTCCCCTACACTATGGTGTAGTCCTGGTATGTTGACCTGATAATTACTATTGAGTGAATGTAGCTTGAAAGTATTGAATGCTAGATTATATTTGGGTGAAAATGTACTATCATCCTTAATTCAGGGATACATTGGATTTGATCCACTATAATGCTTATTTTCATGAGGTATCATTGGATATAATGGATTTTTTGGGTAAGTTATGATATTTCATTAAGGCTCTAATACACTCTAATGTTACAGACCAATATTATATTTTTTGCAAGAAGCATCCATGAGGTCCTCAACTCTAACTATATTTTCCCCCAATGTATTATTTACATCTATAATTTGAATATAAAATATAATCACACATATGTTGTTTATTGCATCACATCCTTCTCACTCATATCTAAATACATCATAATCCACTGAATCTATTCCAACCACGTCATTATTCAAATTTTATCTTAAATGTTCAAAAAATACATTCATAGATGTTCATAATTTTATAATAATAATACAAAAAAACCAAAATTATCTGGTCTTTTTTAGAAGAACTATAAATACATAAAAACAAAACAATAAATAATTCAAAAATAATAATAAATTTGTGTAATATAGTATCAAATCCTATATCAATGTGAAATAATATAATGTTATAGAATCCTAATAAGCATCCATGTCTAATGTTTAATAGAACAACATCTAATTTAATTTACTATTCCTATGAATTAATTAGTATAAGATATAATTCAACACAAAAATATACTTTTTCGGTCCCCATGCCCAATAAATTTTCTCACCCCCAAACATAGGGTACAACCCACCTATGAGTTTTCCATTATAGATTGACTATAATCCTGTAAATATAATAATGAAATCAATCCAAAATGATACTTACAATTTAAAATTCACACCATAAGTATATTCCTTTTCAAAAAACTAATATAAAAGTTCTACCCATTTCCCATGGACTCTCATGGAATCCTACATGTGTGAAGACCTAAAATTTCCATATATTTTTTATTTAAAGTAAATGGAATTAATACGAGTCTGTGAAATTTTATGGAACGCTATCCCGAGGGCTAGAGAGCCCGGAACATATTTTTGAACTTGTTTTAAGGTATGTTTAGTAAACGTTTGAGGTGAAATTTCTATCATTTGAAATGGTGCTCATTTTAAAAATATGAGGGCACCATTGAATGCGCAGCACTGGAATTTTCTTAAGGGAATATTAACTTTTTTTTTGAACCAGTCAGACGAAAAGGTTAATTTTTAAACTTTACAAAAAAATAACTAAATAACTAAATATTATTTTATTTTCTTTTTGAAACCATTGAGAAATGGTTGTGGGACTACAGTGAAGCGTCAAACATTAATTAAGAGACTTTTAAATTTCTTCATCCTCATATTTATTTGGATTTGTAACTATAATGTTTGTGTGTTTAATTGACTCATTGATTATGGTTAATTAATGATCCAAAATATAAAACACAACATTTGAGATTAATATGTTATTAAATCAAATCATGGGCATGGGTTTTGGGAGAGCATAGAGAGGAGGATCTTACAAAACGTCGACAACTTTCTGCTCTAAAGAGGAATACTGATCGATTGAAGGTCGTTGGAGGAATCGATCGTCCATGGGGAACACCAATGAACACCATCGGACACAGACTCTTCTTCCTCATCTACAGTTCCTTCCAATGAATTAAAATTACGGGTTTTTTTATTTCTATGAGTTTTATGAATTCATCTACCCATGGCGGTGTTAAATTCTTTCCATGTAATAAAGATATTGTGGAGGGCCCGGGCCAAATGAACAAGGCTTGGACCCTCCACCGATCTTGCTATTGTTTGTGTTCATTGTGGATGACTGACCAAAATGGAGGCAAGACAAAACCGAGAGTCACACAGTGATGACAATGTCTTTGGAGGCCTGTAGGTGTCATTGGAAAAGAAAACAGACCTCTGGAACATCACCAGAGACACACATAAGCTCCGTTGGCGTAGCGACACCTGCAGCTGACTCTCGCCGGTCATGAAGGGATGGAGGCGCCCGAAGGTGCCACAATTGATAGGGGCGGCCTGATGATGTCTTCCGCGTTGATAGCGATGGTGCACCATGGTAGTACGCCATAGAGGAGGGTCGCGACTCCAAGACATGGAGGAGGGCAGACCTTCTACCATGGGTCCACTATCGACCGGTCTGCGTGGACCGGCTAGCTAGAGCGGCGCTAACTGGCACTGCTGATTTGAATACCCAAACGGCAAGACCATTTGGGAGGGGAGCTTACCCATGCGTCTAACCAGCGGGTAGGGTTGTTCCAGCAGCCCGGCGGGACATACCCAGCCGGGTAGGCCAGGCCGATCCCACGGACCGAGCCCATGGAAAGCGGGTCGAACCTATGTCCAATGGGCCTGGCCAGTCCAACGACCCAATGGGTAGGGTCTAGCCGAACTTGGCAGGGCCCGGCAGGCCGGATCGGGTCAGTTTGACCAGGTCGGACTGGACCCAGACCCACTTACGACCCAAATTCGCTTAAAGAGATTCATCTCCTAAACTGAATGTCTGTTTGACGAACATTCTACCATATCAAAACCCTTAGAAATACGCAATTATTTCGGGATACTCCACTTGGGTTTTGGATAAAGTTGGAGTACGGCTGGGTTTGATCACACTTGAATCCAACATGGCCCCTACACTAAAATTCCTACCACTTACAGACCAGGCATTTGATTGACATGTCCTCTATTGCTTTGGAACCCTTATGAAATGGAGGTTTATAGGATTACTTCTTAGTGTGACTTCGTGTCGGTTTAGGTATGACCAATGGAATGAGGAGTGAATCCTCCTGGAATCAATCATTCTTATTGTGGGAATCCAATGGCGGGTTGTGACATGATGAAGGACTAGAGATCCTCTATGGGTCAGCACCTCACGATCCTCTATGAATTAGAACCTAGTGATCATCCATGGGTCAGCAACTAGTGATCTTATGTAGGTCATCACATAGAAATCCTCTGTGGATCAGCACCTAGGTATCCTTCGTGGGTCAGTACTTAGCGATCCTCTATGGTTCAACACTAAGAGATCCTCTGTGGGTCATCACCTAGCGATCCTCTATTGGTCAGCACCTAGCGATCCTCTATTAGTCAGAACCTAGTGATCTTTTGTGGGTCAGAACCTAGCAACCATGTGTGGTTAAGTAGTAAAAGACTCTCTAAAAAATAAAATGATCTAGAATTATGACTAATCATCATTATTAATGTTTTTTTAAGGTGTATACCTAGTTTGAGTTGACTCTTTCCTTGTGCTTTGTGATTGAGATCTTTCTTTCTTGTATTTCCTTAGAGGAATTCTAAGAGACCGTTGGGGGTCTCGGAGTCTCTACTGGGTATTGTTATAATCACCCTTGCATGAGATTTTCCCACACCTTTTTGTGTCTTAGGCAGACGATGAAAAACATAAATTGAGGTTTAGGAGATAGGACTAGACAATGCACAAATGTGGCTGGTTGATGTAGAGAGATGCAATGATGAGTTGTACTTAACCTTCAGGTAAGATCTTTGGTGGATGGTCTCAGGAGATATTTTCTTTTTTTGTTGTATTATCTCTTCCAATTGGGCTTGCATACTAGCCCCTACTTTCATTTCAAACTTTTACATTGGCAGTTATACTATGTGGTTTACTTTGGTTGTGTTCTAAGTCTGTGTGTATACAGGTTTAAAGGTAATGTCTTTCTATTTTAGGGATACACATTTCTTGTGGTAGTTTCCAACCTATGGCCTATGGAAGGCGGGCATGGGGTAGTCACGGCACGGGCCCCGGGGGACTGGTCATGACAATGTTGTATCAAAGGAGTCAGTTCTACCAAAGAACTAAGACTATGATCTTTTCAATAGGGAAATATTGTTAAAATTTTTTAGTATGGTTTACATTTTTGAGAGTCCAGTGTTGGTGCAGTGGCTGACGTATCCATACACCAAGACCCTACGTTCATATTTTAGACATTATACACAAAAACACCGATTGCATGTGTTTTTGAAATGTTTTTCCATTTGATCTATTTTGAGTTAGCTCACCATATATAAACTTATTGATTTTGGTGCATCTGTTCCATTACAGGATGTCTCCACATTGATAGCCAAACAAGATTCCAGAGAGAGTTCACGATGATTTTCCATTGAGTGATGAGGCTTCAGTGCAGGGCCCTCTTACGGTGATGGTACCTTTAGGTGGTGTACTAGTAGCACCACTACCCATAGGGAAGAAAATGCCACCAGTCCCACCAGTATACCATGCATACTGACTAAGAACATTTTATGAGTTGCAGTGACAAAGGCCTCATATTTTTTGAGGAAAAATAGACCTGTAGGTAGCTGGGGACTGGCTGGAGGCTATGGCATAGATTCTTTGTGAATTCATGAGATACTGTAATTATAGTAGGGTAGCCTAACGATGGCACAATACACGGCAAGATTCACTGACCTCTATTTATACTCCACCAACATGGTACGTTACCCTTTTCTCATGGACCAAACCATTTATCAGGGTCTTTGATGGAAGATGAGATCATTAATGATCTCGCTCAACCTCCTGACGCAGGCTGGTGTGCTTGAGTGAGCTTTATTGGTGGAGAGATTCCTTGCAAAGCAGGCACCGAAGGTGAGAGCCACCACCAGATGATAGGTAGTCAATTTATCTATATTAGGTAGTAGGAAGATTAAGAAGAGGTCCAAGAAGGCTAGAAATTTTAGTGGAAGAGTGGAGGATGTAGGTTGAGAGTTGTGGAGTTCCTGATGAAGAGGAGGTAATATGAAGACTAAATTCGGTTACTCTCGTGATGGAAAGGGGCACAGGTCTTGTGACTGTCCAACTCCCCACATGGACTATTAGAAGATGGTTGAGGGACCACCAAGACAGTGATAGGGGTTTGAGGAGGGAGGTCCACAGGGTGGTGGATGTGGCAGAGGAGCAAGATGTTCAACAGACGGTGGGAGACTGTTTGAGGTTCTACCGCCACCACCTCATGGTAGTCAACCCCAACCTTAGGGAGTTGGTGGATAGGGATGAGCTTAGATTCTAGAAACTGAGGCCTATGACTATGGAACTCTAGAGATGATTAGATGTATGATTTGTGTCTACTACACCCTAGTAGTAGTTCTCATAAACATAGGTTCTAGTCACACTTTTATTTTCACGGCTCTCATTCAGAGCCTGGATATTTTATTGGATCCATTGGATCGATCCTTACGATTAAAGGCTCCTATGAGAGATTATTTTATGATTATGCACTGGTTTCAATAGTGTGATCATGCTCTAGGAGGCGAGAGCTTCGGTTGGGATCTCCTAGTAGCAGCATTGTGGCCTTACAGTGTCATCTAGGGTATGGACTAGTTAACTACAGTGCACGATCAGATTGACTATTTTAGCCCCAAAGTGTGGAGTGACTATGAGGATGGGACCATGTTTTCCTTCATAGGTGGAAAGGTAACCTTTGTAGCTCATGATGGAATTTCATAGAGGATGGTGCAGTCAGTCACTCATCAGTTGGCTTGCCTTATCCTTGAAGTAGTTGACGAGAGGAGTCTGTGTTATCCTGTAGTGGTGGACCAGTATGCTGATGCATTTCCTGATGATGTTCCTGGATTTCCTATTCGTAGAGATGTAGACTTCTAAATCATCATGTACCTAAGGACTTCACCGATATCTATACCATCATATCGGATGGATCCTAGAGAGCTTCATGATTTGAGGGTATAGTTGGATGACTTGTAGGGTAAGGGGTTCATAAGGCCTAGTGTTTCTCCATGGTAATCCCTGATTTTGTTTTCCAAGAAGGCATATTGGATTTTGAGGCTTTGCATGGACTATCGGTGCCTAAACTGGGTGACTGTGAATAACATGTATCCACTCGTGGGGATTGATGATCTCTTTGATCAGCTAAAGTGACTTCAGTGGTTTTTGAAGATATAACTTAGATCCGACAATCATCATCTCAGGGTACGGGATGAGAACATACTGAATACATCCTTCAGATGTTGGTATGAACCCTACGAGTTCTTGGTGTGGCCTTTAATCATGACCAATACTCTGGAAGTGTTCATGGGGCTCAAGAATAGGATCTTCTAGCCTTACCTCGATCACTTTGTGGTGGTTTTCATTGATGATATCTTGATATACTCAGCATCAGAGGATGATCTTGCAATGAATATGCAGATAGTTTGGGATACACACTGAGAGCACCAACTTTATGGAAATCTCTCGATGTGCCAGTTCTTGATATGGGAGGTCCACTTTCTGTGACACATTATCTTAGAGGCTGGAGTTTTAGTGGATCTAGAGAAGATAGAGGTAATGTTTTCTTGGGAACCACCCTAGAGTGCCACTGAGGTGCGGAGTTTCCTAGGGTTTTCTGGGTACTACCACATATTCATACCTGACTTTTCCAGAGTAGTATCACCCTTTTCATCTTTGAAAAAGAAGGTACAACATTTCTTTTGGATAGAGAGTTACCACCAGAGTTTCTAGAAGCTGAGACTAAGATTTAAGAGTGCCCTGATCTTTAGGCTACCAGAAGAGGGCATTGGGTATGTAGTCTACTATGACACATTAGGTACCAGACTAGGATGTGTCCTGATATAGGAGTGATAGGTGATCTTCTATGGCTCACAAAATCTGAGGAAGCATGAGAAGAAATACACTACCCATGACCTAGAGTTATTTGTAGTGGTCTTTTCCTTGAGGATGTGGTGGCACTACTTGATCGGTGAACAGTTTACCATCTACTCTAATCACAAGAGTATCATGTATATCTTCTCACATAAAAACCTAAACCTGATACAATGGTGATGGCTAGAGTTACTTGAGAATTATGACTTTGAAAAAGTCTACACTAATGGAAAGGGGAACGTGGTGGATGATTCACTCAGTAAGATGTCTAGTTTATAGTTGATGAGTGAGGATACAGAGTAACTAGCCATGTTTTATTTCTCCTTCGCGGATAGTGATGGAGCAGATTACCTCTAGTTAATGATAGTTACTCCCCCAATCCATCAGTGAGTTAGGAAGACATAACTTGGGGATGTTGACTGCGATAACCGACATGATCAGATATCCTAAGGAGGGGCTCTTGAATGATTTTTTTGAAGGTGGGGATCAAGTTATCATGTTCAGAGGATCCACCACGGTACCTATGATGCTATGAGAGGAGGTGTTGAGGGAGTTCCACCCATCCCATTTGGAGTTACATCCTTGTGTGGTGAAGATGTACAAGGACCTATGGAGTTAGTACAGGTGGCCAGGGATGAAGAAAGCAGTTGCAGAGTTTGTTTCATGATGCCTCACATTTCAGAAAGTGATGGTCAAACAAAAGTATCTATCATGCTTGACTCAACCACATGAGGTGTCAGAGTAGAAGTGGGATGGAATCTCCTTGGACTTCGTAACAAGGTTACAACATACTTCCAGTGTCCATGATTCCATCTAGTTGATTGTACAATAGAGTGCTTGGGATGACTCAATCTAAAAGAGATTGTATGGCTTCATGGGGTTCCATTGATGATAGTTTCAGATCATGACACTCCTTTTACATCTCTTTTATGTATGGGATTGTAGAAGGCATTTGGGACTAACTATGTTTGAGCACTGCTTTTCACCCTCAGGCATATGGTCAGATGGAATGGACCATACATACACTTGAATACATGCTTCATTCCTTTGTCCTTGATTTTGGCTGCATTTGGGAGGAACACCTTCCACTTATGGAGTTCGCATACAACAATAGTTATCACTCCACCATCATCATGGAACCATTTGAGGCCCTATACAGACGACCATTCAAATCACCTGTATACTGGACAGAACTAGGGGAGTTAGCACTTATTGGTCCAGAGTTGGTACGGGCTACCATGGAGAAGGTGTATATCATCGAGGATTGGATGAAGTCTACACATAGAAGGCATAAGTCTTATTCCAATAGAAGATGGAGACCCTTGGGTTTCGAGGAGGGTAGTCATGTTTTCCTTTGGGTCTCACCATGATGAGGATTGCGTAGATTTAGTCGGGGTGGAATGTTTTCTATGAGGATCATTAAACCTTTCCAGATTCTCAGAAGAGTATGTGAGGGGGCATACTACCTACCTCTTCCCCCACAAATGCAACAGATACATAATATTTTTCTTATGTCACGATAGAGGAGGTATGTGCATGATACATTGCGTGTTATCAACTACAGTGAGCTGGACATTGATGATGGGGTAACATTTTTGGTGTTACCAATAGTTTTAGAGGATCGATAGGAGTTGGTCCTTTATGGGTGGTTTATTCCACTGGTGCGTGTTTGGTGGATGCACAGGAACCTTCTGGATAGCACATGGGAGCGGGAGGCTCAGATATGTGCTCAGTACTACCACTTGTTTCCCTAGTTTTTTGGGGATTTCGGGTACATAAATCCCTATGGGGGGGGGGAGGGTTTGAAGACCCATAATTTCCATATAATTTTTTTAATTAAATGGAATTATTACGTGTCTGAAAATTTTGATAGCACGTGATTTCGAGGCCTGGAGAGCCCAGAATGGATTTTTCAAATTTATTAAGGTATGTTCAGTCAAATTGCGACCAGTGATTTCTATATTTTGAACCGGTGGTTAGATTAAAATTCTGAGGGAACCATTGAATTCACAGTGCCAGGATTTTCTTATGGAAAGCTTCACTTTTTTTGGAAAAATTTGTACAAAAAAATTTATTTTTGGAATTTACCAAAAAAATAATAAAATATCTAAAATATATTTTAATTTCTTCTTTCATCCATTGAGAAATGGTGATGAGACCACAATGCAATGTTGGACATTAATTAAGAGACTTCTAAATGTACTAAACCTCTCATTTCATTGGTTTTGTAACTGCAACGTTTGAGTGTTTAATTGTCTCATTGATTATGCTTAATCAATGAGACATAATATTAAAAACAACGTGAATGATCATTCTACTATTTAATAAAAGCTCCCTCAAGGGTTTTGGGAGAGATATGAGAGGAGGATCTAATGAAACACTGGTGACTTTATGCTCTAACAAAGAATAGTGATCAGGCGACGGTCATTGGAGGAATCGACAGGCGATAAGAAACGCCGACAAACAACTTTGGATGTCGACCCTTCTTCCTCATATGCAGCACCTTCCAACAAATTCAAGGTAGGGGTTTGTCTTGGTTAATTTCTAAGAGTTTAATGAATTTATCTACCCTTTATGGTGTTAAAATGTTTCCATGTAATAACTCTAACGCAGAGGGTGAGGGCGGAATGAACAATGCTTGGACCCTCTGTCGATCTCGCTATTGTTTTTTTTCTTTGTGGATGACCGGCCAAAATGGCATCAAGACGAAACCGGGAGTCACGCAGTGATGATAGAATCTTGGGAGGAACATAGGCGTAGTAAGAAATGAAAACAGACATCCAGAACTTCACTGGAGTCCTGTAGAAGCTCCGCTAACATGGCGGCGCCGATGACCTGAGGAGGAGGCGGCCCGCTCTAACCGACTGCGAATGTACGATGATTCCTGAATGTGCTGCATCAGAAAGGGGCGGATAGCTGACACTGACTGTGTGGATGGAGGTGGTGAACCGCGGTAGTGGGCCACTCAGGATGGCCACGACATTGGGCAAACCTATACCCTCAGTTCTGTTGTCGACCGATCCATACGAACTGGCCAACAGGAGCGGCACCAACTGGCGTCGCTGCATTGAAGACCCCAACGACAAGACTATTCGGGAGGGGTGTCAACCCCCAAGCCTAGGTAGTGGTATGCACCCAGCCATGGGGTTTGGTTGTTCTTGCAGCCCGGTGGGTCACTTCTTGCCAGGTGGGCCTTGTCATACTAGACCCAGACCCACTTGCGGCCCAGTTTCATTTAATGGGCTATATCTCCTAAACCGGACGTCCATTTGATGAACCATTTTTGGCGCCTAAACCCTTAATATGAGGTGGTTCTATTGAGATGTTCCATATGGGTTATAGAGAAAGATGGATTATGGCCAGGTTGGATCGTACTCGAAACCAACCGGGCCCCTCACACTAAAATTCCAATAATATACAGATCAGTCGTCTGATTGACGCACCGCCTGTTGTGTTTGAACCCTTATGACATGGCAGTTCATCGAGTTACTTCTTCATGGGAATTTTTGGTAGTTCAGGAATGACCAATTTCTTAAGGATTGGATCCTCCTATAATCAAGCATGCATAGTGGTGGAATCCATTGGTTGGTTGTGACATGATGAAGGACTAGCAATGCTTGGTGGGTTAGCACTTAGTGATCCTCTGTGGGTCAACACTTGGTGATCCGTTGTGGGTCAGCACATTGCAATACTCCATGGGTTAGTACCTAGCGATTTTATGTGAGTCATAACTCAGTGATCCTCTATGGGTCAGAAACCGGTGATCCTCCATGGGTCAGCACCTAGTGATTCTCTATGGGTTCAAACCTAGCGATCCTGAGTGGGTCAGCACCTAGCGATCCTCTGTGGGTTAGCACCTAGCGATCCTCTGTGGGTCAGCAACTAGTAATCCTTTTTGGGTCAGCACCTAGAGACCCTGTGAGGTTTAGTATAAAAATCCTCTATAAAGAATAAAATGATCTAACATTATGACTAATCATCTTTATTCATGTTCTTTATTTTTTATACCAGGTTTGAGCTGAGTCTTTCCATGTGCTATGTGATTGAGATCATGCTTTGGTGTTTTTCTTTAGTGGAATTATGAGATACCTTCAGGGGTCTTAGGGTCCCTACTGGGTATTGTAATAATTAACCCTAAAGATGTTTTTCCCACACATTGTTGTGTCTTGTGTAGATGACAGACATCTTTGACCAAGGTTTGGGAGATAGGACTATATGGTTCAAGGAGGTTGACAGATGACGTAGAGAGCCACAGTGATGAGTTGTACCTACCCTTCAGGTAGGATCCTTGGTATACAATCGAAGGAGCTGTTTTATTTTTCTGTTGTATTATCTCTTTCAGTTGGTCTTTTATACTGGATACTTACTTTTATTTCACACTTTTTCTTCAGTATATTTACTACGTGGTTTACAGTTTTTGTGTTTCTTGTCTGTGTGTGTATAGGTTTAAAGGCAATGCCTTCCTATTTTAAGGATACACCTTTCCGGTGAGGGTCGCCAACCCCTAGCCTATGGAAGGAGGGCTTGGGGTAGTCACAACACATACCCTAGGGGACGGGTCTGGACAACATGGTATACAAAGAAAAAAATATAGAATAATTCATCTCGTGGGATATAATTTCAAGGTTTCATATTTTTTTCAGTATGAACTAGTTATTAATGATCTTATATTCAAAACAATAAAACACTAGGGACCCAAAATAGTCCCAACAGTCCTTAAATAACTCAAAACTAATAAATAAATATATTTCATTTTCATTATTATGTATACACATAGACACTACAATAACACACACCTAACACGATACAATAAACTCATATAAATAGTATAATTGTGATTTTTTAGAAATCTTATACATTTAATATATATGGAAGAGGGGAATTTTACATACCTATTATAATATAATAGGATATATTCCAATCAATTTGGAGCACAAAAGTTTGAGCTTGTAAATATGTAAGAGGATAAATTAATAGAAATGGGAGTGAGATAATCCACATAATGGGAGGGGGTTCAATTGCAACATTAATGTTAAAATTAATTATATTTAAATATTTTTTTTCTAAAAAATAGTAAGAATCCATGAAGTACACATTACTCCATCCCTGGGTACCTAATAACTACAATGTACATGGACTAGGGCCACCAAACCAATTAGTGGTCAATTGAAATGTAAAAAAACCATATTTTAGTCACTAGGTACTTTCTAAAATGATATTGAGTTCTTGATTCTATATATAATCATTTTTTATATTTTAAAATCTATGTATATTTCTTCATATTTTATCCCCATCAACAATAAACCATTCCAACCGTCCAAAACAACTTAAAACACATTTAATTAATAAAATTGGAAGGAAATAATACCGTAATATGTATGGGTAAATTAAAAATCCCCACTTTATAGATTTATATTTTGGAGATGTTTCATTATGCCTTACTGATATAAAATATTCTCTACTTTACTAAAAATTATACCTTATACAATAATGTCTCCCCGAGATTAATATATTCTACCATGAAACATATACCTCAAGTATTATCTTCCATCAATGGATTTTATCCCTCCAATCCACTAAACATGTAGTTTATTCCATGAATGGAACATCATCATCTATCCTAACATCATTGTTAGTGAATACATTTCACGACCTATCCTCGGGGCCCGTGTTGTGACTACCCTAAGCCCGCCTTCCATAGGCCAGAGGCTGGGGACTAGCACAAAAGGAGAATCCCTGATAAAAAGGGAAGGCATTGCCTTTAAACCTGCAACTCACATAGTCTGAACACAAGAAGTAGAAGTAACAAGTACTAAAAACAGAAAAATTGTGATGAAAGTCAGGGTGCTAGAATACAAATCAAACTGAACCACAAGTATAGGTACAAGTAAAAAGGGAAAAAAGCTCCTGGATCGTCCAACGGGTAATCCTACCTGAAGGATAGGTACAGAACTCGAATGAATCATCCATGAAGTATGTCTCATCTATTCCAGCTCCATGCATCCTCCCATCCTTCACCCTTAGCCTCGATTGCTTCTGACCGTCGTCTGCACAAAACACAACAAGGTGCGGGTGAAGCCCGTGCAGGGGAGAGTATAACAATACTTAGTAGGGGACCCCGAGACCCCCAAAGGTCTCTCAAAATCCACTATGGATTAACCAAAGAAGAAATATACAATCACAAAGTATCAAAAAACACTAATTAGGTTTATGCCCTTACATATACCTAAGTTACCAATCACGGTTCGACTCCAACTCTTGATCCCAAGCACAACCCAGTCCATAAAGGAAGTAAACTCAATCACCTTGATGATAATGATTTAAGGAAAAGACTCTACTCACATAGGTATAAAACACATGAAGAGGGGTAGAGATAATTAGATGTAGCCTCTGAATCATCTCCTCTATCGATCCCACGTATGATCCTGGAACAATATCAGCGTTGTCGAACCCACGTAGGATCCTAGTACAGAAGTCATCATTGTGGAACACATGGAGGATCCCGATACAGATGTCATCATGTTTGAACCAATGGAGGATCCCATTACAGATGTCACTATTGTTGAGCCCATGGAAGATCCCGGTACAGAATTCATCGTTGTCAAACCCATGGAGTATCATGTCATCTCTGTCACTGCCAGCCCTAGGGTTCCTCCTCACAGCACGCTCGATTCCAAGAGGGTCCTCTCCTTGATCCATGTTTCGACACATAAACTACTACTAAGTCTCGAGTTAATGTATCCCGTAGTTCCATCTCATCAAAAGGAACCCAACGCGACAAATGGTGGGTCAATTGGACGCCTGGTCTGTGAGTTATTGGCATTTCCGTTCCAGGGGCCCTATTGGTTTTTAGGCTCAAAACCAACCCGATCATTCCCCAACATCATCTGAACCTCAAGTGGAGTATTCCAAAAAATTGTATCGCTCCAAGAATTCCATCTCCATAGACGTTTTGTCAATAGGACACTCGTAGCCCATGATGCGGGCTAAAAGGTGTAAATGGCCATAGCAGGTCCGGGTCCGGTCCGACCTAGTAAGACCGACCCAGCCTGACCCGGTTCAAACCAGGGTCTCACCTGGTCCGCGGGTGTGGTCGAACCCAATTGGTCAGCCAAGCCCAATGGTGTGGTCCATCCCGAAGGCACGGCCCGGCCTGAGGGCGGCCGGACCCGTGGCGGCCTGGCCGAAGGGCAACATGGCCGTGGCGGCCCACCCATGGCGGCCCGACCCATGGTGGCCCGGCCGAAGGGAGGCCCGGATGTGGCGGCCCATCTAAAGGGTGGCCCAACCTATGGAATCCTTGCTGGCCACATGAGGGAGGGGCTTCCCCCTATAGGTTCGTCAAACAGAACCAGCGCATTGTGCCAGTTCAAGAGCAGCTGGACCCGGTTGGTCTCGCTTGTCCAACTCCACGGTGGTCGGCCCAGATGGCCTCTACTGCTCCTCCACCATGGCGCAATGGTACCATGGTCCTCCTTCCCTCCACATGATGCGACGGATTCACGCCATCACCGCTTCAGCCCGGGATGGTCGCGGCCTTTGGATCCACCGCGCGGCGTGACGACACAATGATTCATTATTTGTCGCAGCCCTCCCAGCCGCGGTTCCTCTCCGACGCGGTGCGACAGCACCGTATCCCTTCAGCACTGCCTAACCCGCCTGGTCACGGCTCATTTTCTCAGCACGGTATGGCGGTTCCTCACCCTTGCGGTGACCCGATGTCCTTGCACCGCCGGATCCTTTTTTTCAGTCCACCTCTATCGTCATCAAACGAGAAGAAAAAAAGGGGATGGTCGGACCGTGTTCATGAAGTCCGAAACCTCCTTGTTAAGGTGCTATAATTTGGTTTCCGAATTGTAAATTAAATGAAGAAGGATGGGTATAAAAACAACAAAAATCCCTTACCTTGATTGTAATCGGTGATCGCTTGATGGAGGTGCGGGAATATAATTGGAAGACATTGTCGTACATTGCGCCTGTCACAGTCCGCCAATCCGGGGCTCGAGCATCATCCTGATTCTTCATCAGAGAGGATGTCATTCTTCATTAGAGAGGATTTCATTCTTCATTGTAGAGGATGTCATTCTTCATTGGAGAGGATGTTGTACTCCAAGAATCTCCTAAGTCCTCTCAAGGTTCCACCCCCAAATGAAAGTTTCCAACCAACAAAATAAAATAATAGACCTCTCTATTATTTTATTGTTGGCCAGAATTTGAAAAGATTCAAATTAAATTAAGTTACTTCACTTAATTAATGAGTGAGGTTGTCTTAATTAATTTCGTGGAGGAAGGTGAAGAATTCAAAAAAATTGGGGGAGGTGAAGAGTTCTAATTAATAAAGAGGGGTGTCAAGTTAAAAAAGGATAGTTAACGGTGGTTAGTGGGGGGTATGATGCTCTTGTGGGCCCCACTATATAATATCCTCCCATGGGAGGGTATGCACGGGTGGCCCCACCTCCAACCTCCCCTTGGAGGATTAAACCACCACTAAATTAAAAATATAATTTTTTTAGAAACACCAAAACTTAACTTCTAATATCGATAAAACGCAATTGCAGTAAATGATCTTTAAGAGAATACTAGCACCATGAGTTCAAAGGTGCCCTAAGATTCCAATTCAGAGTACCGGTTCAAAATATATAAAATATCGCATGTACCTTTACTAAACGTACCCAAAAAAACTTCAGAAATTGATTCCGGGCACACCCGTCCTTGGAATCAGGCGCCGTCAGAAACTGCAGACTCGCAAATTTCCCCTTAATTTTAAAAAATTACACCGAATTTTCTAGGTATTTATAGTCTCCCCACCTCATGGATTTATTTATATGTAATCTACAACTCACACTAAAGATACAAATGGGGGTACTGAGCACGCATCTGAGCCTCCCGCTCCCATGTGCTCTCTTGGAGGTTCCCGTGCTGTTAGCGAACGCGCACCAGAGGAATCGGTTGTCCACACAGGACCCAATCCTTTTGATCCTTAATCTCCACTAGAACCACCATGAATGTCACCTCGTCATCAATATTCAGCTCCTCATGTTCGATGATATGGAATGGGTTGTGCACGTATCTCCTCAGATGAGATACGTGGAAGAAGTCGTGCACCCTGTGCAACTAAGGTAGAAGAGCTAGGTGGTAAGCCACCTCGACTAATCTAATTCCGACCTGGAATAGTCTGATATATCACAGATACAACTTGTTTCCTTGGCCAAATCTCCGTAGAACACATTGAGGTGAGACCCGTAGAAAGACGTGGTCTCCATCCTCGAACTCCAGTGGTATCTATCTTCTATCAGTATACGACTTCTTCCTACTCTGTGTAGTCTTTATCCGCTCCTGGATGATTTGAACCTTCTCTGTCAAAGCCTATACCATCTCTGGACCCATAAGTGCTAACTCCCATGGGTCAGTCCAGCACAGTGGCAATCTGCAAGATCAGCCATAAAGTGCCTCGAAAGGTGACATCCTGATGGTGGAGTGGTAGCTGTTGTTATATGAAAACTTCACCAAGGGTAAGTGATACACCTAGCTATGACCGAAGTCGAGGATGCATGCACGAAGCATGTCCTCGAGAGTTTGAATGGTCCTCTCAGTCTGACCATCTGTATGAGGATGGAAGGCGGTGCTCAAGTGAAGCTGCATCCTGAAAGCCTCCTGCAACTCCTTCCATAGCCAAGAAGTGAAATGATAATCTCTATCAGAGACGATCATCGATAGAAAACCATGAAGTCGTACAATCTCCTATAGGTATAGGCTTCCCAAGCTCTCTACTCAGCCCTGCTCTCTGATCAGTAGGAAGGGGGCTGACTTGGTGAGTCGGTCTACGATCAACCAGATATAGTCGTGTCCTCTAAATGAACGTGGAAGTCCTATCAAGAAATCCATGGATATCCCATCCCACTTCCACTATAGGACCTATAAGGGATGAACCATGCCTGCTGTAACTTGGTGCTCCACCTTCACTTGTAGACAAGTGAGGCATCGTGAGACAAACTCTGCTACTAACTTCTTCATACCTGGCCACCAGTGCTATCGTTGGAGGTCCAGATACATCTTCACCACTCCTGGATGTACCGCTAAAGGAGATGTGTGGAACTCCCAAAAAACTTCTTCTTGAAGTGAAACTGGTACCATGGTACATCCTCTGAACAAAATGATGTGCCCCCCCCCCTTTAGAAAATCCATCAGGTGTCTGCCCTGTGGATATCTGAGCACGCTGCGTCTCACAGTCAACGTCCCCATGCTATGCCTATCTAACTCGTTGATGAAGTGGGGGAGGGACTGTAAGAGACTGAAGGAAGGCTTCTCCATCTCTATCCACAAAGGATATCTATAAAGCAGCCATATGCTATATCACCTCTCCTAGTAGTTGAATGCCTGATCTCATGCTGAGAGCATCTGCTACAACATTCCCCTTCCCAGGAGTATAGACTATGTCATAGTCATAGTCATGGAGGAACTCAAGCCAACGCCGCTATCTAAGGTACAAGTCCTTCTACGAGAAGACGTACCCGAGACTCTAGTGGTCAGAGTAGACTCTAAAGCGTTCACCCATAAGATAGTGACACCACATCTTCAAGGTGAAGACCACTGCTGCTAACTCTAGGTCATGGGAAGCATAGTTCTGGTCATGATGTCTCAATTGTTGAGAACCATACGCGATCACTTCTCCCTCCTACATTAGGACACACCTGAGTCCAGTCCCTGATGTTTCGCATTAAACTACATACCCAACTCCCTCCACTAGTTGCCTCGAGATGGGTGCACTAGTCAACCTCTACCTCGGCTCCTGAAAGATCTGCTGGCATCTCTCTAACCACATAAAGGGTTTCCCATTCTTCATCAATGCTGAAAGCGGTGATACAACTCTGGAGAAGTCTTGCAGAAATCTCTGATAGTACCCACCAAGTCCCAGAAAACATTGTACCTCTGTCACACTTCTAGGTGGATCCCAAGCAAGCACCTCGTCAATCATCACTGGATCAACTGCAACTCCTACCTCAGAGATGACGTGTCCCATAAAGTGTTCCTCTAGGATCTAGAGATAGACCTTCGAGATATTACCATAAAGCCAGTGCTATTGGAGTGTGTCCAGTGCAACCCGCAAATGGTAGGCATGCTCCTCCTCAGAAGTTGAGTAGATCAGTATGTCGATGATGAAGACTATGACAAAGCGATTGAGGTATGGTTGGAAGATCTTGTTCATGAGACTCATGAACACTGATAGAGTGTTCTTTATTCCGAAGGGCATAACCAATAACTTATAGTGGCCACACCGACACCTGAAGGTCGTCTTCTACACATCCTCGTCTCGAACTCTGAGCTGGTGATAGCCTTACCAAAGGTCTATCGTCGAGAACCATCATGCTCCCTGGAGCTAAAAAGAGGAAAAAAATACTCAGGAGTGGGTACTTGTTCTTCATGGTCACCTAGTTTAGGTGATGATAGTCAAAACATAGTCACAGGCTCCCATCCGCCTTATTGAAAAAAAATCAGTGATGCCTAGGGTGAAACACTAGGTTAGATAAATCACTTCCCCTGCAAGCCCTCCAGCTGTACCCATATCTCACGCAGCTCAGCGGGAGCCATCTGATATGCTGGTGTAGATATAGTTGTCGTACTGGGGTACAGGTCAATGTAAAATTCCACCTCTCTGTGAGGAGGTAGTCCTAGAACATCTTCAAGAAAACAATCCGTGTACTGATCCACCACAACAAGAAAACTCAGACTCTGGACATCAACCGCTCGGACAATGAGTCTAGCCAACTAATGAGTGATTGACTGCCCCCTCCTCTGGGAAAGTCCATCCTGTACTGAAAAGGATCCCTTCTCACCAATGACGGTAAACCTCATCCCATCTTCATGGACACACCACATTTTATGACTAATACAGTCAATCTGTGCATGAACTGTGGATAACCAGTCCATACCCAAGATGATGTCGTAAGACCTCGACACTGCTACGAGGAGATCCCAGCCGAAGATCTCACCTCCTAGAGTATGCTCACACTGCCGGCACCAGTGTGTAATATTCATGTCGGCTCCCATTGGAGACTTTAGTCTTAATGATTGAGCCAAAAGTTCTGTCAGAATCTCCGAGCACTGAATGTGGACAGCAGCAATAAAATAATGACTCACACTTGTGTCTATAAGTACTACAACATGGGTGGAGTAGACGTAGATAGTACCTCGAATCATCTCAGGAGTGTCATGGGAATAGGCCTCGACTACCTGGATCTAAGCACGCCTCTGTTCACCAGTTCCCTCTGGTCAGGGTGGACCTCCTGGTGGTGGTGGTGGTAAGGCCTCGAAATGTCAACCACCAACTACTACTCGGCCAGCTCCTCTTCCACGTCTGCCTACTCCTAAAATACCACCATGGTCAACCTGTTTCCTCTACTTGGGAGGTCACACTACTATCTTCTACTCATCGGCATGGCAGGTCAGGCAGTCCCGATCCATGTGACCCTGCCTGCTGCATGCATAGCACTGCCTGCTCCTCGTATGGAGGGCTCTGTCTCGTGTTCCCCACATAACTGAACCTATATCTTGGGGTCTCCCACCTGACGCACTGGCCCTCTTGGACCTCTGTGGCATCTGTCTAGTACTATGTGAAAAAGACTTTGATATGTGTCGCCCTGTGGTGGGTCTCACTATTTTTGGATGCTCAGCTAGAAATCTCTTCACAAGAAGGGCTCGCTCCAGCACTCCTGCCTGGGTCAGGATGTTGAGGGAGATCATTGAAGCCCTGATCACATGCCTGAGTCCCTGCTCTAAGGTCTAGGCCCTGAAGAATTGGTCTCGCACCATATCCTTGGAGTAGCGCGAGAGGCTGGTGAACCTCACTGAGTACTGTGCTACCATCATGCTACCCTACTGTAGATTCATTAACTCCTATATCTGCACCACATGAGGGGTATCTGGAACAAACTCTGACCGGAAGTGACTCTCGAACTCCACCCAGAGTAGTGACACCTCGTCATGCACATGGAGAATCAGGATCCACAATTTTCGTCTTTCTACATGTTGGAGACTCGCAGAAAGGATCACCATGAGGTCTGCTAGTCTCCCTACCAATCTGAAAACTCTTAAAACAACCTCCAGCCAATCCTTAGCATCCTGTGGGTCCGTTTCTCCTCAGAACCTAGCTGGCCTCAGGCACTGGAACTCATGCAACAAACTTAGATGGCGTGCACTCTGTGCTGCTGGAGTTGGTGGTATCGGTGGCCCATCGGGTAGTGGTACCGTTGGTACCTCCATTGTGATTGGGCCCTACTCCGAGGCCTCGTCTCTCGGTGGGATACCATCTCATATGAATCTCAGAACCCTAGATGTCTGCCTTCGTAGGGCTATCCTGAAAAGAAACAGGTGTTCCAGGGTCAAAAAAAATACATGGTGAGCTGACTCAAAGTAATCATGAAGGAAATTTTTCAAAGGAAACACACACACAATCAGGGTTTTCGTGAACTGAGTCAGAAATCAGAAGTTAGAGTTCTAGTGTATAGATACGTCGGCCGCCGCACCAACACTGATTTCCCTAAACTGATAACACACCCAAAACACATAACACTGTTTCTGTAAAAAGAATCAATGTCCAAGTTATGTGGTAGAATCAACTCCTCTGATACCAATTTTTCACGACCCGTCCTCGGGGCCCGTGCCATGACTACCCTAAGGCCACCTTCCATAGGCCAGGGGCTAGCGACTAGCACCAAAAGAAAATCCTTGATAAAAAGGGAAGGGATTTCCATTAAACCTATAAATCACATAGTCTGAACACAAGAAGTATAAGTAACAAGTACTAAAAAAGAGAATGTGTGGTGAAAGAATGTGGGCCAGAAAACAAACCCAATAGAACAACATGTACTAGTACAAGTAAAAACAGGAAAAAGCTCCTAGATCGTCCCCTAGGGAATCCTACCTGAAGGGTAGGTACAGAACTTAAACAACTCTTCCCTGAAGTACGTTTCATCTATTCCAGCTCCGTGCTGCCTCCCATCCATCACCCTCAGTCTCGATCACTACTGACCGTCATCCGCACAAAACACAACAAGGTGTGGGCGAAGCCCGTGCATGGGTGAGTATAACAATAATCAGTAGGGGACCCTGAGACCCATGAAGGACTCCCAAAATCCAATAAGGATAAACCAATGAAGAAAGATACAATCACGAAGTATCAACCAACCCTACTTAGGTATATGCCCATATATATACCTAAGTTACCCGTCACAGTCTGGCTCCAACTCTCGAGCCCAAGCACAACCCAGTCCACAAAGGAAGTAAAGTCAATCACCTAGATGATAATGATTGAAAGATAAGACATAGCTCACACATGTATAAAACACATGAAGAGGGGTATAGATGATTAGATGTAGAATGTGAATCATCTTCTCTATCGAACCCACATTGGATCTTGGAACAATATCAGCACTGTATGACCCACGTAGGATCCTGGTACAGATGTCATACTTGTCGAACCCGCGGAGGATCCCAGTACAGATGTCATCGCTGTCGAACCCACAGAGGATCTAAGTACAGAAGTCACTATTGTCTAACTCACGGAGGATCCCGGTACAAAAGTCATCATTGTCAATCCCACGAAGGATCATGTCATCTTTGTTGCAGCCATCCCTAGGGTTCCTGCACACAACACGCTCAATTCTGGGAGGGTCTGCTCCTCAAGCCTGTGTCGATACATCAACTACCATGAATTCTAGATTTGATGTATCCTGTAGTTCTGTCTCATCAAAGGTAACCCAATGTGATAGATGTCGCGTCAATCAGACGCACGGTCTGTGAGTTATTGGCATTTCCGTTCTAGGGGCCCGATTGGTTTTTAGGCTCCAACCAACCCAACCGTACCCCAACTACGTCCGAACCTCAAGTGGAGTATTCCAAAAGAATCACCTAAATCCAATAATTCCATCATCGTAGACAGTTCATCGATCAGACACCTGTAGCCTAGATGCGGGCTAAAAGGAGTAAATGGCCATATCGGGTCTGGGTCCGGTCCGACCTAGTCGGACTGACCTGGCCCGACCCAATCCAAACTGGGGTCTGAATCAGTCCGCGGGTGCGACCCGACCCGAGTGGTCGGCCCGGCCCGAAGGTGCGGCCCGGCCAGAAGGCGCAGCCCAACCTGAGGGCGACCCAGCCCGTGGCGGCCCGGCCGAAGGGCGGCCCGACCCATGGTGTCCCGGTCGAAGGGCGGCCTGACCGAATGTTGATTTCACTAGAATACAACCTTCATGGTTAGTGATATCATGATAAAATTATTATATTACAAATTAAGCAATTTTATGTTGTATTAAGTTGTTTTGGAATTAAATTATATCTATATGCTTGACATGGAATGTTGACAGATTCTAACTACGGGATTTAGAATACTTCTCTTAATTCCACTATGAAAGTCACCTAGAAGGTCACAAAATAATTGTTTCTATAATCTTTGTTAAATAATGTATTATTTTATATTATTTAACAACTAGAATAAATATTATCCCCACGCTAGGTTTTATAATTATTCATGTTTTTATGGACTGCATATATTCCATAACTACTTATTCAAGATAATATTATATGAGAAAAATATTTAATTAAATTTTATTTTCAATTTAGTAAATATTATATTTATTTATTTATTAGTGAATAATGAAATGATATTTATTTATCAAATAAATAGCCATTATTTGAGGCCCAATAAATATATTGGGGGAATGGAGGATCGAGTTTAATTTTATGGTGGGAAATAATATATAAGAAATAGTATTTGAGTAAATAATATTTAATTTAATATGGGAGTTAAGATCATGTCAAGAAATAATAATAATATAATTTTTACCATAAAAATGGGATCCCATTGGGGCTAATAAATAATAAGGGAACTTGTGAAATTATTATTTTTAACCCTATAAATATATAAACCGAATTATATTATTTTCATATAGATCTAATTCATATTTGTGTTATTTACAACATGGTCTGGAGAGAAGCCTCTCAAAGACCTTGAGAGCTCCCTATCTAAGAATTCTCTAAATAATGGAGAAAAATAATCCTCTTACACCACTCTCAAGTCTAGAGTATAGAAACCCGACCTTTTATTACATTACTATTACATCATTTCAATGATAAACAACATAATAGTATTACACAAAGAGGATCCAAAGGCTTAGTGTCTTGGGAAAACTAGGACCACACATAATAAATACAACATCTAGCATAAACATTTATTTAATTCCTCCTTCTCTAGATTCTTATTGGAACTTGTCCTCTCCTTAGTACATGTAGCCACCTGATGATATACATCAAAAGGGGTGATATAGAATCCCAGTAAGAGGACATATAAGAACAATATAGCATGGTGTGAGTACAGTCTAACATAGGAAAATGATCATGAACATGAGAGGAGCATAAATAAAAGACTTGAAATGTGGCAATTCATAAAAATGAAACATCATGTCTTAGTGGTTAACTACCACACGTACTTGTGAACCAAGTTAGTAACTTTTTCACACATCATTTCACATTTACTCATGATATTACTCACTTTAACCAATGCATTAGAGCGCTGTATAATTCCGGGTGCACCCATCACATTTAAACATTCATATTGCGCTATATAATTCCGGGCACACCCGTCACATCATAACATTATCATTTATCTTTCTTGCCACAATGAACATATAACATAAATTAACATAATGAACCCATGAAAATTAATGGGTTTCATCTCATAAAACACATTCATATGCTTTGGGTTCTCAAAAGAAATAGGGAATAACATACATGTTACAAGAACCGTCCACCTTGAGTGAGAAGTAAAAGTGGTGTTCTTAAAAGAAGATTTATTTTGGAAAAAAATTTGATGGACATAAAAACTAGTGACAAACATTTATATCCCAGAAAATTATATTCAATGATGAAAAAATGATCTTTTAGGAGTAACCATATCAAAAATGGAGTGAAAGAGGGAGAACCCGAAGGAAGAAAATTGAGTTCGAGATTTCCCCTTACCTTATATCTGAATGCTTCCTTCTCTTTAATGTGCTGTATAATGACATTATATTAATTAATTAGAAATCCAAAACCATGTGTAAATAATATGGTTCATTATGGTTCCATTATGTCATATTATGTTCTTTTGGATGACTTATAGAGTTTAAAAACATTGTTCGAGGATGTTCATTTTTATGGTTTTTCTTGGGTGGTTCACTTGTATTATGAAATTGAAGTTTGGATAGAACATGGGTAAGAATAAAGAAATCATATTACAAGTTATTAGTGATATTACAGTAGCTTTAATGATTTTATAATGAATTATATTAGATCCATGTGGATGAATAATTAGATAAGAATTAAATGATGGTTATTTGGGTCAATTTGGGCGGTTTTTGGATCACACCGAACTTGTTTTAACTAATCACTTAGTAATATGGCCATAGGTTATTTAAATAACTTAAAATAGAACATAATAAATATAATATATTCAGGTTAAACCATAAAATTTTTGTCATTACCAGATCTGAAGGTAGAAATGGAAGAAGAAAGCATGTCGTTCTTGAAGGTGATGAATTAACACCACACGAACAACTTTCTCTTTAATAAAATAAAAGGGAGAGGTAAAGGGGGTTGAATGATATAATATACCATTAGAGTCATAAAAATATAGTATGTGTCTAATAATAGAGTTACTATACAATTTTTATGAAGATAGGTTGGTAGAGATCATGAAATGAACTTGAACTTCAAAGGAAATTAAAGGAGAAGGGGGAGGGAAATTACCTCTAGAATCCTCCTCTTGAGAACCACATTAATGGCCTAAGATTGGTCTTATGATGAGACTATAAGCTCTTGGACGTGGGGTAGAGGATAGGGAAGGTGTTTGGGAAGATTTTAGATAATTCGTGGAGCCTGAGAGGTGTGAGGAAATGAGGGTGTGAAGGGTGGCTTTTATATTGGAGGGGAGAGGGGTTTCCTTAATATAAAATTCATTAGTTTATTATTTCCCCACAAGACAAAGAATAGTGAGTCTTGAACTACCAAGAATAGTAATTTTATAATATAATCCCGAACCAAGTGGGATTACATTAGAATAGCATCATCGATGACTCAATTAATACATTATTTAGCATTTATTTTGAATTATCATATTATACTATCCATCAAAAAATCATGTATCTCAGAAAAATCACAAAAATTTACCCCAACCATTTTTTGACGTATAGAATTCAAAAATGAATTACATTTTTCAAAAATAATTTTCTAAATATTATTAATTTAATATTTAATTAAAATCACAATTTACTTAAAAAATAGTTTTTAAGATTAAAACTGATATTATATTTCTTTAAACAATTACGTAGGGTCTTATAAAATAATATAAAAACTATAAGACATTGATCCAATAATTTATGAATATATTTTAGGGAAATAAATATTCTTTTAAATTAATTAATTAATTTTAATTAATTATTTATGACTTATAAAATACCAAAACGTTTACTAAGGTCAAATTGTCACTTTCTAAGATGCCTAAATTGTATTTTATTATTCATAGGTAATGTTACTCTTATGTTGAATGATATAATATTCATAAGGGTCATATTACTATTCACAAGGGTATTTTACTATTCCTAATGGTACGTTACTATTCACTAAAAAAATATTTTTGTTCCATTAGACTCCAAAAATCATCTTGAACACAACAGTATATGTCAGATTTTCAAAATTCCAAACATAGGAGTGACAAACTTATGTTTAAAGGTCACTTCTCACTTTTTAGTTCATTATTTTGTGTTTTTATGTTATTTTATGAAATAAATATAAGAAGGGAATTTTCCATTGAAAATCTTTGGGTCGTTACATTCTTCCCCACTTAAGAAATTTCGCCCCCTGAATTTCAATTTACACAAACAGGTGAGGGTACTTCTCTTTCATTGCCTCTTATGGTTCCCAAGTTGCTTCCTCAAACTTATGGTTCATCCACAACACTTTGACAAGATGGGTCGTCTGGTTGCGTAGAACCTTATCTCTCTGATCCAGAATCTTTACTGGCTTATCATCATAATAGAGATCATCTTCCAACTGCACCACCTCTGAGTTTAGTACATGTGAGGGGTATGGTATGTACTTTGTCAGTAGTGATACATGAAACACATCATGAACATGAGCCATATTCGGTGGAAGTTCTAGACGATAGGCCACGTCTCTTATGTGGTCAACGATCTCAAAGGGGAAAATATGCCTTGGGCTTAGCATCCCTTTCCTCCCGAATCACATGACTCTCTTTCATGGAGATATTTGAAGGAAGACTTTATCACCAATGTAGAACTATATGTTCCTTCGATGGTTGTCATCATAGCTCTTTTGCCGACTTTGAGCAGCTTTGATGTGTTTCTAGATGACGTGAACCTTCTTTGTCATCTCTTGAACAAGATTGGGTCCAAGTATATTTCTTTCTCCAACTTCATCCCAACAGGTTGGAGTTCTACATCGCTTCCCATAAAGAGCTTCATACGGAGCCATATGAATACTCGAGTGGAAGCTATTGTTGTATGAGAACTCAACCAATGAGATATGCTAATCCCAACCACCTTTTAATTCAAGAGATCATGATCTTATCATATCTTCAAGTGTCTTAATAGTCATTTCAGACTGACCACCAGTTTGGGTGTGATAGGTCTTGCTGAAATTTAATTCAGTACTCAAAGAATGTTGAAGGCTCCTCCAAGACATGGATATAAACCTTGGATCATGGTCAGAGCCGATTTAGAGTGGAACACTATGCAATCTCCCCACTTCCTTCTCATATATAATTGCATGTTGTTCAAGCTATAGGTCTTCCCAAATAGTGATAAAATGGGCAGTCTTGGTGAGTCGGTCAACCACAACCCATATCGTATTATTTCCCGTTGACGTCTTTGGGATACCTATGACAAAGTCCATAGTAACATTTTCCCATTTCCACATGGGTATAGGCAATGGCTGCATCATACCCTTGGACTTTTTCTGCTCAGCTTTAACTTGCTGACATACCATGAACCTTGGTATATATTCTGCCATCTCCTTCTTCATGTTATCCCACCAGAAGTGTTCTCAGAGATCACGATACATCTTGGTACTCCCAGGATGGATAGAGAAAGTTGAGCTATGTGTATTATCCAATAGCACTTTCTTTATCCCAGGTGATGAAGTCACATAAATCCGCATTCCAAATCGAATCACACCATCATCGTCAATATGGAACTCTTGCAGCTTTCCTTCCTTTACTGCATTCACCCTCTTTTGTATCTCTTCATCATCCCTTTGTGCTTCCTTAATTTTCTCTTGGATGGATGGTTGCGCAATCATTTGGGCAAGGTAAGATGTATCCTCTGCCCTTACGATTCCCAAATCCATACTTTTCACATCCATGAAGATAGGGTCTTTCTCAATCCACAACATGGATAGAGTAGTAGGTTCATTCTTGCTTAGAGCATCAGCTACCTTGTTTTCCTTTCTAGGATGATAGTGAATAGATCAATCGTAATCCTTAATTAGCTCTAACCATCTCCTTTGATTCATGTTGAGCTCCTTTTGTGTGAAGATCTACTTTCGGCTCTTGTGGTCGGTGTATATGTCACACTTCTCACCATAAAGGTAGTTCTACCAGATTTTCAAGGAAAAATCACGGTCACTGGCTCTAGATCATGTTTCGGATAGTTCTGCTCATGGATCTTCAACTGTCGTGAGGCTTAGGCTATCACATTAACCTTTTTCAGGAGTACACAACCCAAGCCTTTCATTGAAGCGTCACTGTATATCACAAAACTTTCTCCACTTTTCGGTAGTGTGAGTACAGGTGCAGTGATCAGCCTTCTCTTTAGCTCCTTGAAGCTTCCCACACATTCTTCCGTCCATACATACTTTACCACTTTCCTTGTTAACTTAGTTAGTGGTCTTGACAATCGTGAGTGGTTTCTCACAAAATGTCAGTAGTACCCAGCTAATCCATGAAAACTACAGATTTCTGTGACACTAGAGGGATTAGGACATTCCTCAATCACCTTTGTCTTTGAAGGATCCACAGAAATTCCCTCACTTGTGATCACATGTCCCATGAATGTGAATTGATTCATCCAAAAGTCACACTTGATGAACTTGGCATACAACTTCTCTTTCCTCAATGTCGCCAACACAAGTCTTAGATGTTTTTCATGTTCCTCCTTTCTCTTGTATTAGATGAGAATATCATCGATAAACTCTACCAAAAATTTGTGAAGGTAATGTCTAAAGACTCTATTCATCAAATCCATGAAGATTGCAGGGGAATTAGTAAGTCCGATGGGCATCACCAAAAACTCATAGTGTCCATACCTTGTACGGAAGGCAGTCTTCTGAATATCTTCCTTCTTCACCTTTACATAATGATATCCAAAACGAAGATCCACTGTAACAGCCCAAGATTTTATGAAAAATATTCTTTTTAATTTCACTAATGTCTTGTGTTGTATGCTACACCAAAAGGATCTTGCACAAACACTCATCCTTGACTTGCCTTGTATTACACGCAATCGCGACCTTCCTCGATTGCGTGTGTAGTACGCAATACCGAGTTTCACTAAACAACGATATGAAAATATTATTAAAACTAGCCGTTATGAATAGTAATAACCACCTTTTAAAATTTTATCTCTCAAAATGGACTTCATTTTTGGATTCGGAGTATCGAATTTATCCTAAGCTGAAACTTTGGTACATTTCGGATAACTTTCATATTCGGATGAATAGTGAAATTTACTAAATTTTAATTAAAAACAACTTTTTTAATCAAAATAATTAATAGTGATAAATTATTAATTTGAGTGGTTTTAAAGTATATTTAGAATATATTTTTAAAATTTAATACAATTTTGGTCATTGGATGTAATTTCACATTTAAACTTGATATAAACAAGTGTCAATCTTTTGATAGATATTGTTTCTTAAAAACACACTATTTGTTTTAACAGCGGGATTTAATTATAAAATTAATTAATGCAACATCTATGTTATGAATTTGGTAAAATGGACTTCATTTTGAATTCTGAATATGAAATATACCTTAGGATGAAATTTTCGCATTGTTCTGAAAAACATCAATTTTTTATGAATAGTGAAACTACTAAGTGGTAGTTAAAAAAACTGAATTTTTCATAAAACATAATTTTACCGCTTCTGTGAATGGAATTTCAAAAATCCGAGAGACATGGTTGATGTCAGTAAGTAAAATGTGGTTCAATGAGATGAAAATAATTTTTGGTGATTAGTAACTTTTTACTTTTATTTACCACGGTTAAAAGTAAATAGGGTAATTAAGGGTAAAAATGATATTAATATTACCTTAACACATGTCCTAATTCTATTGTACAAGTGTATCTCGACCAAAAACAACCTTAAGTGTAAATTATTATCATTTAGGCCCACTTGGATTAGATTAGGACATTTATTATTATTTAATTCAAAGAAGTGTTAAAAGAGTTAAAATCATAGTTTATTTACTAAAACATTTTTAATATAGGGTAATACATAAGATAAATTCGATTGTAAATATTAATTAGAAAGCTGAAAAGATTTCCTACATAATTATATTTTATTTGTAATTTTTAGACATCAAATAATTTAATTTATTTATGACACAATGATGATGCAGCAATTATCTTATTAATGAAATATTGACATAATTGATATTATAAATACCAAAATAAATGTAATTTAAGACTTTTTATGAATTACACTAATTTTCTAGGTTACGATGATATATTAGTGTTCCTTTAATCAACTTGGTTCTAAAATATAATTCTGTTATGACTTTCACAAAAATCATATATCAAATAGTGTCAAAATTGACAAAAAATAGTTTTTAAATCAAATACTATATTATTAATTTTTATTTTAGTCATAAAAATATAAGGTTTGGCCAAATGACTTAGATAAGGATATATATATTAATAATAAACAATTTGGGGTTTGTTTGGCATATTATAGTAAGTGTATTAACCATATAGTGTAAGAAAACAAAAAGACACGGTAAAAGTTAAATTATTTAACTTAGAGTTAAATCTAATTGATAAGGTTAAAATAACAACCTAAACTTGTCTAAATCCTATTGGTTGATAGTATTTTGACCCATCCCCACTTTAGCTTCAAAATAAGACCCTTTGGAACCATTATAAACCGATTTTGACATTAATATAAAATAATATTTTGAGATATTCCTAAGGTTCCCTCTCCTCCCTTATAAAAGGGCACCTCCTCCCCCTCCCCCTCACACCAATTTGAGCACTCAAGCTCGTCCAAACCCTGTCAAAATACCTTCTCCACTTCCCTAGAATAATCCTAGAGGTCCTGGTCTTCTTAAAAGACCAATCTTAGTTCCCTAAGTGAAGGATTCAAAGAGGCGTTTCAAAGAAGAGGTAATATCCATTACCGATCTTTTCAATTTCTTTCTTCTTCAACTTCTTCTTCTTTAGTTGTTTCATGATAAAGTAATAACATCAGTATTACTTAAATACTTATATGTTATTATAAATATGAAACAAATCTAATTAACCTTCTATCCATCCTACGGAAAAAGGAAATCATCGTGCGTGCGTACGTACGGAATACCGTCTCCACGCCGTGGTGTAATCTATTTTCCGCCACCACCTTAATTGGATGGGTATAATGGTCTAATGAGTAACTATATATGATTATTATAAAGTGATATTGATACTGAAATAGTATACATACACTTAAAAACAATTCCACGACAATGGGAACGATATCATCGCTCGTGCGTACGTACGGACTACCGTCTCCACGACGCGATGAGATTCATTCTCAATGATTAACCATTAATGAATGATTATAAAGTATATATAATAAGTACTAATGAAATATATGACATAATAATGATACTGGAATTATTTATATTTATATGTATGTCATCTACTTAATTCCATTCAATTCAATAAGGAAACGAAAACAGCGTGCATGCGTACGTACGGACTACCGTCTCCATGAACAGTGTATTTCTTTCCATTTACTGATTTATTATATATATGTATATTCTGAATATATATATATATAAATCATGTTTTATATTCTGGAATTAAGTAATCATGATCTAAGTAATCATATGAATAATTACAAGTTAAAAACACGAATGAAAAATGAGACGATTTTACCCAAAACGCTACATTAACATTAATTTACAAAAGAACGGGTAATATAAAGTCATAAGTTGACCATATATGATATAATAAAAATGAATATGATTCTAGAATAAGTCAATAACATGATTTAAATCATTATACAGGAGGTTCGGTCACGTACAAAGCAAGTCGGACCTAAGGTAAGGGAAATATCACAATCTCATTTTTATCCGAGATTGTTTGTACTTTGATATTTAATGGGGTGTATTTTATCATAAAAATCCATGTTTTCCCAATATGTAATATTATTTCAATCCACCTACAATATTTTAAATCCAATTTTACCCTTTGGTGAGTTTTTAGTAAAGAATATGAAAGTAATCTTTTGTCGCTTTTTCGTACGAGGTACTTTTTGACTTTTCCGACAAAAGTACGAGAAGAATGTTTTTTTAACTTATATGGCATGAATGGATTTTTAAAACATTATTTCCAAGAAGCTTCCTTTACAAGTTATGAAGTTTATTTTTAATCAACTTCTTTTATTTTAAAGTCGTATGACATGTTATGAAAGGAAAAATGTTTTTGAAGAAGAAAGGATATTTTCCTCAAGAATGGAGTTCTAGTGTTTTATCAAAATTATTTTCCATATAAGATAATAAAGGGTTCTGTTTTTATCCCTATTATTACATTGATTTGATGAAGTCATTTACCTTATATGATTTTTTTTTATGATGTCATGATGTTTCAAGAATCCCATTTTTGTTACATGTGTTATGCGATAATGTATGATTTATGATTATGTGGAACACATAAGAAAGGATTCATTATAAGATGGGTGGGACCTATATCTCCCTCCAATGCATTTGTTAATGATTTTATATCTCATGAGATAGACATGGCTGGAACGGTAGGTTATACCGGTTTAGTGAAACAGGACTGGAACGAGGGTGACTCGATTCAGAAAGGGACTTTTTCCACTAAGATAGTCTTGGCAATGAGTCTTGACTAACAAGAAATGATTCTCTATGATTATGTGTGCATGCCAAAAAGTTTAATGTTTTATGTTATGATTATTGTGATTACATATCACTGCCATGATTTATCCCATGTTATGAAATTATGATCTCTTTTGCAGGTTAAGATTTCCAAAAGTTATGTGCTTATGTATATGATGTGATTGATATTTCTTTTGTTTACCCTTACTGAGCATTTGAGCTCACCCTTTTATGTTTCTTTTCCCCAGGATATAAAGAAAGGTTTTAGGTATAAAAAAAAGGAAGATCTTTATGGGAGATGTTGAAGATCTTTCACCAGGATTAGAAGATTATCTTCCGAGTTTCCAAAGACACTAAACTATTACGATCCTTGTGTGTGTGTTTTTGTTATGTACTAAGTATTTCGAAAATGTAATGTAATGTCAATGTACGTCAGGCTTCGGGTCTCTACAGTTGGTATTAGAGGAAATGTTTAGTTAACCTTTGGAAACTAGGATGCGAGAACTCTAGTGAGATCCCTAGAGATATTTCTAAGGTATGTCTAGGGATGTCTCTAAGGATAAGTATACATATAGGTTATAGTACTAGAACTACGCTAACGATCATAGAATTAAACCTAAGATGTTAGATATTGAAGGTACTCCCCCTTTATTATGTTGTTTTCCCTAGCATGATTTTTGCCTCTCACACTATTCTTTTTGGGTTTTAGACGATGGCTGGAACCCGAAGGAACCGTGTTGATCAATGCAATGGACAATGCAATGATTGTCCTCCTGAACAAACAAATATTATGGGAGATGGAGTGCAAAATCTTATTTCTATCCTTACAAAAGCTATGAATCATTCTGGACTTCCAAATGAGCAGAGAAAGGAACAGTATTCTATTGAGTCCTTCATGAGGCAACGTCCACCTTCTTTCAGTGGGACTTTCGATCCACTTGTTGTTGAACAATGGATTAGTACCACTGAAAAGATATTTTCAGTTCTTCAATGTTCTGAGCATGATAAAGTCATCTTAGCAGTATATCGTTTGGAAGGAGAAGCTGATCAATGGTGGAATCTTATCAAGAATACGAGGCCAAGAGATGAAATTGAGTCCATGGAATGGGACGAGTTCAAGAACTTGTTTTTCAGTAAGTACTTCCCTCGTATTCTTCGAACAAAGATGGAGAAAGAGTTTCTTGAACTGAAGCAAAGGTATGATGAATCTGTTGGTACCTATGAAGCAAATTTTACAAGACTTGCAAGGTACGCTTCTGGTATTATCATCCAACCTGAAAGTAAAGTTGATCGATTTTTCAGTGGCTTAAAACCAAGTCTTCGAAGGGAATTAGCTATAAGAGACTTCAGTAGCTATGAAGAAATTTTGCGTTGTGCTATCAAGGTAGAAATGGAAGTTGGTGTTACATATCAATCTCATGGTTTTGACAAGAAACTAAAGATGGAGTTCAAGGAGAAATCTCAGAATAATGGTGAAAAGAAGATCAATTTTTTCCTATGCACAAAGTGTGGAATGAAGCATGGTGGAGATTGTCTTAAAGGGACTAGAAAATGTTTAAAGTGTGGAAAAGAAGGTCATCGAGCAGCTGAGTGTCGAAGTAATGGAAAAAAGGGTTCTAATGATGTGAATAAAGCAAACACTGCAGAGAATGCACCACCAACAATTCAATGCTTCAAGTGCAAGGAAATGGGGCATTATGTTAATAAATGCCCTAATCCAAGGGTTAGTGATGATCAACATGAGCAACCACTGAAGGCAAAGGACAAAGGGAAGTCACATGCGATCACTATTGGCGATGTTGAATATGACAACGATGTGGTAGAATGATTAAGTGTTTATGTAATGGGATTCCAAAATAATGTGGTATCATAAAGTATTGGAATATTTATGTGTTGGTATAATGTGGTATTCAAAGTGATTGAGATATTTTTGGAAATCAGATGATATGCGCATATTGAAGTGAAAACGAGAAAATGAAATGTTTAACAGTATTCATGAGCTCATGATTGATATAAGGCCTAAGTGATATCAAGGTTTCAGTATATAGAATTTTGAGGATTTTGGTATGTGGAAGGTGTTAACTTTTAACTGCATTCATGTTTTCACTAAGGATCAATGGGTATTCAAGAGAATACATGATTAAGGACATTGAATGTTTGGAATGTGACCAACAAAACATATCTTATGATATATAGGGATCAATGATGGTATTAAATCTCTGGTAATCGTTTTCACTATATTATGATAGTGGACTGCAGTATTATGGATAAGCCTAAAGATTGGAATGGATTATGTTGGACATAAGTTAGTATTGTTTAAGGATAGAAGTTTTTTCGATATTATTGATGGGATGTTATGGTAATGTAGTTTTAGAAAAAAGACAACCTGCAGGACGGGCGACAGCCCATCGCGTCAGACAAGGCTGTGGGAATCGAACCCACAACCGAAGTGCGACTGGCCTTTATCGCCTACCACTGGCCTACAGGAAGTCCCTGTTTAGTAGAAACTAGTTTTATTATATTAAGCAGTATGATATATGAAGTATAAGTCCATTTTAGGAACCATATATGATTAATCTCACTATAGAATGACTTATGTATATTTAATAACTTTTGCTAACCTTTTGTTTGAGACAGATGGAATGACCCGTCATTCTATCATAGGATCTGCTAAAACTTCACGAATAACAAATTCAACTTAATTTATTTAAGAGATGAAGTGGAAATTGTTCAAGGCACGAACAACAGTGAGATTGTACCAAAATAAAGTAAGTACTTATTCTAATTCAAATTCTTTAACTTTAGGGAAATGATCTTGAAAACCAAAAATGTTGTCCTAGTGCTCTAATATCTGATGAATCAGATGGTACCTTAGATCATCACTAATTTATGGCTTTGTGATTGTTGGCTTTTCTATAGCCATGTTCTCTACCACTCTCCATCAGAACATGATGGTTAAATTTCTCTTCCATATCCATATTTTCACCTATGTGGAAACCCAGTGATTAGTTTATTTGGGTAATCGTTACATTTCGTACTTTAGTTTTTAAAGCCAAGTTTTGATATTCATTTTTACGATGTTGGTTTCTATTAAAGAAACTTTCAATTAGTAAACCATTTATAACCCCGACGAATTTTGAGGGCGAAATTCATTTTAAGGGGGGTAGAATGTAATAGCCCAAGATTTTATGAAAAATATTCTTTTTAATTTCACTAATGTCTTGTGTTGTACGCTACACCAAAAGGATCTTGCACAAACACGCATCCTTGACTTGCCTTGTATTACACGCAATCGCGACCTTCCTCGATAGCGTGTGTAGTATGCAATACCGAGTTTCACTAAACAACAATATGAAAATATTATTAAAACTAGCCGTTATGAATAGTAATAACCACCTTTTAAAATTTTATCTCTCAAAATGGACTTCATTTTTTGATTCGGAGTATCGAATTTATCCTAAGCTGAAACTTTGGTACTTTTCGGATAACTTTCATATTCGGATGAATAGTGAAAATTACTAAATTTTAATTAAAAACAACTTTTTTAATCGAAATAATTAATAGTGATAAATTATTAATTTGAGTGGTTTTAAAGTATATTTACAATATATTTTTACAATTTAATACAATGTTCATCATTGGATGTAATTTTACATTTAAACTAGATATAAACAAGTGTCAATCTTTTGATAGATATTGTTTCTTAAAAACACACTATTTGTTTTAACAGCGGGATTTAATTATAAAATTAATTAATGCAACTTCTATGTTATGAATTTGGTAAAATGAACTTCATTTTGAATTCGGAATATGAAATATAGCTTAGGATGAATTTTTGGCATTGTTCTGAAAAACATCAATTTTTTATGAATAGTGAAACTACTAAGTGGTAGTTAAAAAAACTGAATTTTTCATAAAACTTAATTTTACCGCTTCAGTGAATGGAATTTCAAAAATCCGAGAGACATGGTTGATGTCAGTAAGTAAAATTTGGTTCAATGAGATGAAAATAATTTTTGGTGAATAGTAACTTTTTACTTTTATTTACCACGGTTAAAAGTAAATAGGGTAATTAAGGGTAAAAATGATATTAATATTACCCTAACACATGTCCTAATTCTATTGGACAAGTGTATCTCGACCAAAAACAACCTTAAGTGTAAAATATTATCATTTAGGCCCACTTGGATTAGATTAGGACATTTATTATTATTTAATTCAAAGAAGAGTTAAAAGAGTTAAAATCAAAGTTTATTTACTAAAACATTTTTAATATAGGGTAATACATAAGATAAATTCTATTGTAAATATTCATTAGAAAGCTAAAACGATTTCTTACATAATGGTATTTTATTTGTAATTTTTAGACATCAAATAATTTAATTTATTTATGACACAAAGATGATGCAGTAATTATCTTATTAATGAAATATTGACATAATTGATATTATAAATACCAAAATAAATGAAATTTAAGACTTTTTAGGAATTCCACTAATTTTATAGGTTACGATGATCTATTAGTGTTGCTTTAATCAACTTTGTTCGAAAATATAATTCTGTTATGACTTTCACAAAAATCATATATCAAATAGTGTCAAAATTGACACAAAATAGTTTTTAAATCAAATACTATATTATTAATTTTTATTTTATTCATAAAAATCTATGGTTTGGCAAAATGACTTATATAAGGATATATATATTAATAATAATCAATTTGGGGTTCGTTTGGCATGTTATAGTATGTGTATTAACCATATAGTGTAAGAAAACAAAAAGACACGGTAAAAGTTAAATTATTTAACTTAGAGTTAAATCTAATTGATAAGGTTAAAATAACAACCTAAACTTGTCTAAATCCTATTGGTTGATAGTATTTCGACACATCCACACTTTAGCTTCAAAATAAGACCCTTTGGAACCATTATAAACCGATTTTGACTTTAATATAAAATAATATTTTGAGATATTCCTAAGGTGCCCCTCTCCTCCCTTATAAAAGGGCACCTCCTCCCCCTCCTCCTCACACCAATTTGAGCACTCAAGCTCGTCAAACCCCTGTCAAAATACCTTCTCCACTTCCGTAGAATAATCCTAGAGGTCCTGGTCTTCTTAAAAGACCAATCATAGTTCCCTAAGTGAAGGATTCAAAGAGGCGTTTCAATGAAGAGGTAATATCCATTACCGATCTTTTCAATTTCTTTCTTCTTCAAATTCTTCTTATTTAGTTGTTTCATGATAAAGTAATAACATCAGTATTACTTAAATACTTATATGTTATTATAAATATGAAACAACTCTAATTAACCTTCTATCCATCCTACGGAAAAAGGAAATCACCGTGCATGCGTACGTACGGAATACCGTCTCCACGCCGTGGTGTAATCTATTTTCCGCCACCACCATAATTGGATGGGTATAATGTTTTAATGAGTAACTATATATGATTATTATAAAGTTATATTGATACTTAAATAATATACATACACTTCAACACAATTCAACGACCATGGGAACGACATCATCGCTCGTGCGTACGTACGGACTACCGTCACCACGACGCGATGAGATTCATTCTCAATGATTAACCATTCATTAATGATTATAAAGTATATATAATAAGTAATAATTAAATATGTGACATAATAATGATACTGGAATTATTTATATTTATATTTATGTCATCTACTTAATTCCATTCAATTCAATAAGGAAACGAAAACAGTGTTCATGCGTACGTACAGACTACCGTCTCCATGAACGGTGTATTTCTTTCCATTTACTGATTTATTATATATGTATATTCTGAATATATTTATATATATCATGTGTTATATTCTGGAATTATGTAATCATGATCTAAGTAATCATATGAATAATTACAAGTTAAAAACACGAACGAAAAATGAGATGATTTTACCCAAAACGCTACATTAACATTAATTTACAAAAGAACGGGTAATATAAAGTCATAAGTGGACCATATATGATATAATAACAATGAATATGATTCTGGAATAAGTCAATAACATTATTTAAATCATTATACAGGAGGTTCGGACACGTACAAAGCAAGTCGGACCTAAGGTAAGGGAAATATCACAATCTCATTTTTATCGGAGATTGTTTGTACTTTGGTATTTAATGGGGTGTATTTTATCATCCAAATACATGTTTCCACAATATGTAATATTATTTCAATCCACCTAAAATAGTTTAAATCCAATTTTACCCTTTGGTGAGTTTTTAGTAAAGAATATGAAAGGAATCTTTTGTCGCTTTTTCGTACGAGGTACTTTTTGACTTTTCTGACAAAAGTACGAGAAGAATGTTTTTTTTAACTTATATGGCATGATTGGTTTTTTAAAACATTATTTCCAAGAAGCTTCCTTTACAAGTTTTGAAGTTTATTTTTAATCAACTTCTTTTATTTTAAAGTCGTAAGACGTGTTATGAAAGGAAAAATGTTTTTAAAGAAGAAAGGATATTTTCCTCAAGAATGGAGTTCAAGTGTTTTATCAATATTATTTTCCATCTAAGATAATAAAGGGTTCTGTTTTTATCCCTATTATTACATTGATTTGATGAAGTCATTTACCTTATATGATTTTTTTTATGATGTCATGATGTTTCAAGAATCCCATTTTTGTTACATGTGTTATGCGATAATGTATGATTTATGATTATGTGGCACACATAAGAAAGGATTCATTATAAGATGGGTGGGACCTATATCTCCCTCCAATGCATTGGGTAAAGATTTTATATCTCATGAGATAGACATGGCTGGAACGGTTGGTTATACCGGTTCAGTGAAACAGGACTGGAACGAGGGTGACTCGATTCAGAAAGGGACTTTGTCCACTAAGATAGTCTTGGCAATGAGTCTTGACTAACAAGAAATGATTCTCTATGATTATGTGTGCATGCCACAAAGTTTAATGTTTTATGTTATGATTATTGTGATTACATATCACTGCCATGATTTATCCCATGTTATGAAATTATGATCTCTTTTGCAGGTTAAGATTTCCAAAAGTTATGTGTTTATGTATATGATGTGATTGATATTTCTTTTGTTTACCCTTACTGAGCATTTGAGCTCACCCTTTTATGTTTCTTTTCCCCAGGATATAAAGAAAGGTTTTAGGTATAAAAAAAAGGACGATCTTTATGGGAGATGTTGAAGATCTTTCACCAGGATTAGAAGATTATATTCTGAGTTTCCAAAGACACAAAACTATTACGATCCTTGTGTGTGTGTTTTTGTTATGTACTAAGTATTTCGAAAATGTAGTGTAATGTCAATGTACGTCTGGCTTCGGGTCTCTACACCCACCTTTGAGAAGTATTGAGATGCTCTTAACTGATCAAACAAGTAATCAATCCTTGGGAGGGGATAATTGTTCTTTATGGTGATCTTGTTGAGTTCCCGATAATTGATACATAGCCTCATTGTTCCATCCTTCTTCTTCACAAAGAGCACTGGTGCACCCCAAGTTGATACACTGGGGTGTATGAACCCTTTGTCCAGATGATCTTGCAGCTACTACTTTAACTCCTCTAGTTTGATAGGAGCCATCCTATATGGACACATCGAGATATGAGTAGTTACGAGTATGATTTCAATTGAAAAATCTACCTCGCGATCCGGGGGAATTCCATGTAACTCTTTGGGAAATACATCGTCGTATTCCCTCATGACGGGTATTTCCTCAAGGATGGAACTTTCCATCGACTCAACCATTTGGGCGAGGTATGATTCTTCATAGGGAATCAAAACCCACACCATTTAAAGATTTTTCAAAGGAAAATTATGATCTTCCTTTCATTTTTAGAGGAGCCCAGGATGGTTCGGAATATGAAATAATGTTACCTTTTCTTGATAGTGGATATGTGCTCTATATTACGAGAGCCAATCCATTCCCATTATAGTGTCGAATTCCACCAAGGGAAGCATTATGAGATTTGCCGAAAGAATATTCCCACATACGCGAACAGGATAAGACTCAAACACTTGGGTTGTAAGGATTTCACCACTTAGTGATTTTTCAGATATCTCTACTTCAAGGTTTAGGGGCTTCGATTATATAGTTCAATCAAACTTGCAAGATATAAAGGGAATGCGTAGAACCAGAATCCAATAAGTCTTTTTCCATTCTGTAATGAATTGGAAGTGTACCTTGTATGACTTCATTATCATGCTCCACCTCCACAGTAGTGATGCCATAAGCCTTCCCTTGTTCCTTTGGCTTTGGTGGTTGCTAACGTTGATTACCCTCGAGTTCTCGAGGTTTAGTGCACTGGTTTTCATAGTGTCCTAGCTCCTTACAGTTGTAGTATTGAACCATGAGTGATTCTCTCCTTTCATCGGCTGCATTCTCTTTCCTTTTTATGTCTTTTCGACACACTTGAGCATGGTGTCCTTCTTTCCCACACATGAAGCATTTCCCCATCCCATTGAGGTAGTTCCCATGGTGCAACTTCCCACTTTTTTGACATGTGGGTCGTTGATTTTTCTTCCCACCTTTATAATTAGATCCACCAGCTTGAAACTCCATCTTTCTTTTCTTATCACCATACCCATGGGACCATTCTCCAAACTCCATATCCACTTTGAGATCACACCAAATAACTTCTTCATAACTCCCAAAGTCTTGAATTGCAAGAGCCCTTTGAAGGTGTGGTTTTAATCCACAAAATAATCTATCAATTTTTCTATCATTGTTCATTAAAACCCAAATTGTACATTACAAGCCTTCTGAAATTTACTTCATAGGTTGTGAAAGATTCTCCTTCTTTTTTCTTGAGCTCTATAAATTCTCTCTCCATATTCATGCAAAGAGTTCGTAGGATGTACTTATTAAGATACATTATCTTAAATTCTTCCCATTCCATCTCTTCAATTTCCTCCCTTGGTTTGGTGTTCTTAATCTAAGACCACCATTGATCAGATTCTCCATCTAGACGATAAACAGCTAGAGTCACCTTCTCTATCTCAGAACAGTGAAGCACAGAAAAGAACTTCTCCATGGAGTTGTCCCATTGTTCCGCAACTAGTGGATCAGAAGATACAAAAAACGCCGGTGGTTTTTACCACATAAATCATTCAATAGCTAGTTTCCCCCTCTTCGGTGAAGGAGGAAGTTCCCAATTATTATGGTCATTATTCATAACCTGAGATAATTGGGTAAGAATCTCCATGAATTTTTGAACTCCACCTCCCAAATCATTAGGGATGTCATTCGGGCAATCGTTGAATTGGCCCCCGCAAGAGTTGTTGGCCTGATTTCTCCTGGTTCGCACCATTTTCTAAAATAGAAAAGATAGAAAAAAACATAACTATACAAGTCATGAATAACATATTCATTTAAAAAATTATACCGAAAACATAACATATGGGATCCATAGGTGAATATTCTTGTGTGCATATTTGTACTTAGTCTCATGTTGTAGGTTTTCTCTAGGGTTCACTAATCCTAATTTCCAAATTAACTAAACCTCCCTCTGATAACAACTATAGCATCCCGACCTTATCTTAAATTACTATTACATCATTTAAAAGATAAAAATCATAATAGTATTACACAAAGTGGATCCAAAGTCTTAGTGTCTAGGGAAAACTAGGACCACACATAACAAATACAACATCTAGCATAAACATTTATTTAATTTCTTCTTCTCTAGCTTCTTATTGGAACTTGTCCTATCCTTAGTACATGTAGCCACCTCACAATATACATCAAAATGGGTGAGATAGAATCCCAGTAAGAGGATATATAAGAAAAATACATCATGGGGTGAGCATAGTCATAACATAGGAAAAAGATCCTGAACATGAGAGGAGCATAAATAAAAGATTTGAAATGTTGCAATGCATAAAAATGAAACACCATGTCTTAGTGGTTAACTACCTCACGTACTTGTGAACCAAGCTAGAATCTTTCTCACACATAATTTCACATTTAATCATGAGATTCATCACTTTACTCAATGCATTAGAGCACTGTATAATTCCAGGCGCACCCGTCACATTTAAACATTCATATTGCGCTATATAATTCTGGGCGCACCCGCCACATCATAACATTATCATTTATAATTCTCTCCACAAATAACATATAACATTAATTAAGATAAGGATACTATGAAAAAGATTGGGTTTCATCTCATAATAACACATTCATAAGCTTTGGGTTCCCAAAATAAAGATGGAATAACATTCAAGTTACAAGAACCGTCCACCTTGAGTGAGAAGTAAAAGGGGTGTTCTTAAAAGAAGAGTTTTTTTGGAAAACATTTTTATGGACATAAAAACCAGTTACAAACATGTATATCCCAAAATATTAAAGGCAATGATGAACAAATTATCTTTGCGGAGTAACCATATCAAAAATGGAGTCAATGAGGGAGAACCTGAAGGAAGAAAATTGGGTTCGAGATTTCCCCTTACCTTGTATCTGAATGATTCCTTCTCTTTAATGTCTTGTATAATGACATTATATTCATTAATTAGAAATCCAGAACCATGTGTACATTAATAGGGTTAATTATTGTTTCATTATGTCATATTATGTTCATTTGGATGACTTATAGAGTTTAAAAACATTGTTCGGTGATGTTCATTTTTATGGTTTTTCTTGGGTGGTTCACTTGTATTCTTAAATTAAAGTTTGGGTAGAACATGAGTAAGCATCCAGAAATTATATTACATGTTATTAGTTATATTAAATGATATTTAATTATTTTATAATCAATTATATTAGATCCATGTGGATGAATCATTATATAATAATTAAATGATGGTTATTTGGGTCAATTTGGGTTGTTTTTGGATCACAACGAACTTGTTTTAACATATCACTTAGTAATATGGCCATAGGTTATTTCAATAAATTTAAATAGAACATAATACATATAAAATATTCTGGTTAAACAATAAAAATGGTTTCATGACCATATCTGAAGGTAGAAATGGAAGAAGAAATCATGTCGTTCTTAAAGGTGATGAATTAACACCACACGAACAACGTTCTCTTAAATAAAATAAAAGGAAGAGGGAAAGGGGGATGGATGATATAATATACCATTAGAGTCATAAAATTACATTATGTGTGTTATAATGGAGTTACAATACAATTTGGATGAAGATAAGTTGGGAGAGATCAATAAATGAACACGAACTTGAAAGGAAATTAAAGGAGAAGAGGGAGGGAAATTACCTCTAGAATCCTCCTCTTGAGAACCTCCTTAAGGGACTAAGCTTGGTCTTTTGATTAGACCAGTAGCTCTTGGACGTGGGGTAGAGGCTAGGGAAGGTGTTTGGGTAGAGGTTAGAGAAGTCCTGTAGCTTTATATGTGTGAGGAAATGAGGGTGTGAAGTGTGTCTTTTATAGTGGAGGGGAGAGGGGTTTCCTTAATATAAAATTCATTAGCTTATTATTTCCCAAAAAGACAAGGAATAGAGAGTCTTGAATGACCAATAATAGTAATGTTATAATGTAATCCCAAACCAAGTGGGCTTACATAAGCAGATCATCATCGATGACTCAATTAATACATTATTTAGCATTTATTGTGAATTACCACATTCTATTATTCATCAAAAAATCAAGAATCTCAGAAAAATCCCAACAATTTACCCCCTACCATTTTTGATGTGTAGAATCCAAAAATGAATTCCATTTTTGAAAAATATTTTCTAAATATTATTAATTTAATATTTAATTAAAATCATATTTTACTTAAAAAACAGTTTTTAAGATTGAAACTGATTTTATAGTTCTTCCAAAAATTATGTAGGGTATTATAAAATTATCTAAAAACTATAAGACATTTATTAAAAAATTTATGAAAATATTTTAGTGATATAAATATTCTTTTAAATAAATTAATTAATTATAATTAATTATTTATGAATTATAAATTACCAAAACGTTTACTAAGGTCAAATTGTCACCTTTTAAGATGCCTAAATTTTATTTTATTATTCATAGGTAATCTTACACTTATGTTGGATGATTTAATATTCATAAGGGTCATATTACTATTCATAAGGGTATGTTACTATTCCTAAGGGTATGTCACTATTCACTAAAAATTATTTTTGTTTCATTAGACTCCAAAAATCATCTTGAACACAACAATGTATGTCGGATTTTCAAAATTCCAAACATAAGAGCGACAAAATTATATTTAAAGGTCACTTATCACTTAGTACTTCATTATTTGTGTTTTTATGTTATTTTATGACATAAATATTATAATGGAATGTTACATTAAAAAACATTGGGTCGTTACACAGAGAGATCAAATAAAACCTTTCTTTGAAGTGGTTCCTGGGGCGATCAAAGGAGAGCAATGAAAGCATTAAGATATACTATGATATCACCTAAAAATATACGGAGTGTCCTTTGGAGGTTTGTGGAACAGGTATGGACCAATTTTGGAGAGAATATATTATTTATTCCTACAACGTAATGAATTTGTGGTGTGGATAATTTTTTATATCCAGAAATGTTGAAAATATTCATCGCAAGTTAATTCATCAATTACATAAATTAATTATATATTATATGTGATGATACTAAAAATTGGTTATAATTTTTATCCATTTTATAAATTCATTAATTCTATTCTATTTATCATGGAATTTGTATTAATTTATATATCATAATTATTGTCAATCATGACCACAATATGGGATGGTCATGCCTATCCAATGCTTCCACTACACTCAGAAAATAGATGTTGTATCAAGGGGGATCATGATTATTTATAATTACATAATGATCATAGAATGATTTATATTTTTCATTAGTTTTAAATTCAGGTTTAATCATTATTTAATAAGAATCATGATATATTATTTCTTATATTTTTTTCTCATAAATATAATCAAAGTGGTAAATTTTATTAATAAAATAAATTTAAAGATATCGCCAGAACGGGTCAAGGAGTCTGCCCTGCCAACACATCAATACACATTGTGTATCATATAGGTACATGTTGTTTACTAGTTTTTAATTCACACTGAATAAATTCAGAATTAATTCATGTCATGTGAAATTATTACAAATGATGACTTTAATTATGCAATATATATTTATAGGGCTATTCATTGAATGGTTTGTGGGATTACATGCTTTATAACTTCTATACATTACATTTACTACTTTTTTCATTGAAGATCAATGTATTCTCTTACATGACCAACATGAATGGTGATTGTGTAACTCTGGGACCACACACCATGTTTCCCATTTACATGTTTTATACTCCAACATTTTTCTGGGAATAGTTAGACGTTGTGTCCCTAGGGGTATTCCACTAATACATGTTGAGAATAATACACCCATGTAAAATTAAATGTACAGGCCATGTACTATTACCAAATTACACAATATTAAAAATTAAAATAGTATATTACTTGAATGAAATTAACATTTTTTCTGTCTGTTCCTTAGTTAATAGAACATTCCACATGGCATGTAATATATAAATTAAAATATCTAATTTATTTCTATGTGATTCTTGGTTCTATATATCACGTATAAGTCGAAATACTATTTTCAATGTACTCTTATTGAAGAGTAACACACTACGTAAATACCATGGGTTCTATGTTGTCATTAAGTTGATAGTATACAAAATGAAATAATGTGATAATTAGTGAATCCACATGTTGAAAATGTAAATATTATATGCATATAAAACTCATTTTATAGTTAGAAGAGGTACTCACTGTGTTTCCTCCAATGTAAATTTTTTTACAAAATACTTTTTAAATAATTAAATTTATTTTTTTAGATTTATAATGGATGGTAATCTCATGAAAAATCAAATAATAATTAACACAGAAGAATTTATTAATTAAATATGATAAATAATTTATATTAGTGTGATTTATATTAAATAATAATAATAATATTTTAATGATAATTATATTTAATGTATAACGCATTTCATGAATTCATATGATCATGATCCTAGACCAGACCATTGTATGAGGTTTTTTACATTGAATTTATTATTAAATTAAATTGTTTCCCAACATGGTATCTCTCATCTCATTGGGTAAGGTATTTCATTCCCAAGGTTTATTTTATGCAATCCCCTTAACCAATACTTATGTTATATCTAATTCATGTGAGGAAATGAATACTTGATTGACAATGCTCTAAATCTATGGAGGTTGAATATGTTTAAATATGAGGCCAAACCAATCAAAGATAAATACATATGGGGATAGGTGGACAAATGTGACAAGAACCATAAATTTAGTAAGTTGTTTTCCCCCTAGGTCGATCGATATTTTAACATCCACGAGATAAAGTAACCATTATAAAAAGAATATGATCGTACCACTTTGTTATTTTATTTCTATTAAGTTTCTTGGTTATTTCATTATGGATGTATTTTCACAAGTATATGAATTAATGAATTAATAAAAATGAAATATTAAACTAAAATAAATTATTTAATGAATACACCTTATATAAGACATTATTATTCACTTAACTAAATCATCATAATATTAACAGGCATGTAATCATAACAATAAATTGCTAATTTACTTATATAGAGAAAATCCCTAAATCTTATATATTGAGTTTTTTTAAAACTTCCACTACCTTAAAACACAATTCAATGTGCTTGGATAACCAATTTTTGGTTGATTTTAATTATCAATTAATTATAATTTTATGTTTTTGGTTTACATAACATATAGTGAGTCATGGGATAATTTCTAAAGTTATACTTCTTGTAACTAAGAAAAAGATGTTTTGGAAATAAAATTTAACTATTTCATGATTGGGTAGTCGACCCTTAATATCAAGGAACTATGAGTCAATCTAGTTTACATTTATAAGGCCTACCTAAAACCCTCCAAACTGATTTAGCATCCAATTTTGGGGTGATGGGAAGGGTAATATTGACACTTTCCACTAGAATGTCAAAGACCATTAATTCTAAAGCCAATCGAGTGTGATATTGGGTTTTGATAAAATAGTGGGAGATTAATAAATATAATATTTATTTATTTGTGCAAAAGATTTCAGATAACATAATAAAACTATGATAATCTTATTTGTATAAATAATACAAAAAATTACATAAAACATATCATTTTGATCCATACATTAGAAGGATAACATTCTCATTGGATAAAATTATATGAATATAAAAGGAATTTACTTATTATCATATGCCATGAAAGGAAATTATATATAATGGATGAATCTATTCCTGATTCACCTAGTACTAAGGCTATTGGGGTATTATTCTCTCACTATGAGAAGAATTTGAAAAATTATACAGATGTTCAGTGTTGTATGCAATCATCCAGGACCAATGATCTTATGATGAAACATGATGGCATGGATGAATATTTGATGATGTATCATCATCAGTATCTCTTTCAATATAAGGTTTGAAAATAAAAATATGAGATCTCAAATTCACTTTTTACATCTAAAATTGGACACTCGGTTCCAGTTGGGCCATATGTAGTCAATATTATTAGCTACATTGAATTCTTAGAAAGAATATGGATTAAATTCCTAGATAAGTTGTGCACAAATATCATACATTCCTCGCTACCCACCACCTTATCAGGTTTAATTGTTAATTATAAGATGTGTATTAATTAGAATAGTCTTTTAGAACATCGTACTATGATTTTCCTAGTGGACATGGGCATTGGTCGTGAAAAATTCATGATCCTTATTGTGAATAAGAAAAAGAAGAAAAAGGTTCATAAGACTCATAAAATGTCTGAAGCTCTTGGAATTTTCCTTCCTAAATGTGTAAGATCCCAAGGTAAGGTAAGGAAAATGAAGTAGTATGTTTTAAATGTGGAATGCAAGGCCACCAAAAGAGGAACTACACCCAGAAATTAGGGGAAGCTAATGTTTTTTCGTTATCATGTGTAATATTTAAATATATACACATTGGGTTCTATATACTGCTTTTGGTGATCACATATGTATCCAAATATATGAACCATGTAGATTTCTAATAATTGATATCAGATAAGTGAATTTTCATTATTACCATGGTTTGAGTCTGGATTCTATATCCATTAGTGAATACCACCATTAATTACCAACATGAATGCTATTTGTTTCAATGGATTTGATTATGTTACTACTATTACCAAGAACATTATTTTTTATCTCTCCAAGATAAAGATAGTTTTATTTTAAAATTTGGAACTAAATGTTATTTTGTTTATAAAAACATCATATTTTATGGTATGAAAAATTTAAATAACAATCTTTGTGTATTAAATTATATTTTTTTTTTCATTGATAATGAATCATGTTCTAAATGACTCATATTACACCTAGATATGGTATCACTATTTTGGTCATGTAAGTGAGATGTGTTTGAAAATATTGATCTACAGGTTTATTCAGTCACTTTTGAGATAAAACCATATGAATAATGGCTTGCTTGTACATAATAAAAAATGGCCAAATTTCCATTTTGTGGATATGTTGAAAGGGCCAAAAATATTTTAGGGTTGTTACACACTGATGAGTGTATACCTTTTCTATTATAAAATAAATGAGGACATTCTAACTTCATAAATTTTGTTGATTACTTGACTAGATATAGATATGTCTACTTGATGAGGTTATAAGTATGATTCCTTTTAGAAATTATATTAATTCATGAATGAAGTAGAGGATAAACATGGAAATACGATAATGAATCTTCGATTGGATTGAGGAGCTAAATATTTGAACCTGTATTTTTTTAAAATATTATGGGAGTTTGGGATTCTATATCAACTCAATCTAATTTGCACACCACATTATAATGTTGTAAGTAAAAGGAGGAACAAAACCATGTTAGATATGATAATGTTGATTAGGATTAATACAGTTATTACATTATCTTTTTTGGGAGATGAATTATAAACTGTGGCATACACACTAAATTGAGTACCAACTATTACATAAAACCTAATTCCTTTCAAGTTATGATGTGTGAAGAAACTTTTTTTTTGTATACAAATGTATAATGTTGTGAGGAATTTACTAAGGCCTTTTTAGGAAACAAACTAGGACATAGGGGGAGAAAGTGTATAATTATTGGCATCCTAAGGTGAAATGGGATACTACCTATAAAACCCCTCATATAAGAAAGTGATTATCTTCATAAAATATTTATTTCATGATAGGGAATGAATCATTAAAAATTATTGTGGGATAATGATTAGCTTCAATGAAGTTGATACTCAAGATACACAAGATTTGGTACAAGAAAAATATTCCATAGGTCCACATAGAATATGTATTTACTGAATCAAAATTATTTTTTAGGAGAACTAGATAGGTAAGAGAACTATAAATATATGGTTTTCTTGTCATTGAATATATACTCCAATTAGTGGTTTGCAATGATGAACCTATCTCTTAAAAAGAGGGAAAAAATAACTCATGAGCTATTAAATAGAAAGAATCCATGAATTCTCAACTGGATTCCAAGTATCAGAACCATGTTTGGGTTTTATTAAATGTTCCATTTGATGCCAATACAGTAGGGTTAAATAGAAATTTGAGAGAAAAATGGACATGGAAGAAAAAATTAATACTGATAATACAAGTCTAGAGGATAATGGTTTTAAAATACATCAAGGAATTGATTATAATGTAATCTTTTCACCAGTTTCCTTTTTAAGTACTTCATAATTCTAATTGTCATAACATCCAACCATGACTATGAAATTTGTAAGATGGATGTAAAAACCACATTCATTAATGTGAACCTTCAATGATATGTCTACATGATAGAAAAAGAAGTTTTCATGACTTTAGGTTATGCCAAAAAAATCAAGTGATAGATATCTAATTATGGATTAAATAAATCATCTAGGTCATGGAAAATTATATTACACAAATCTATTAATGGATTTTTTTCATTAATAATGAATGCGATTCATGTATTTAAAATATTTTTAGTGGGAATGAAGGCGTTATCCTAGTTGTAAATGTTGATGAAATATTACATTCTGGAAATATAATACTGGTCTTATAGTCTGTTATGAATTGATTAGAGAAGTGTTTCCCCATTGATGAATTTAGAGAGGTAGACTATATTTTAGGGATCAATAGGATTCATGATAAATCTAAGAGCCTTCTTGGAATAATTCATATTATATATATTTTTGAGACACTAATGAGATTTTGAATGGAATAATCAATGAAGGGATTTGTTCTAGGGTCACATGGTATAAATATTTTCAATAAAATATGTCTGTAGACACATCAATAGAATGAGAGAATGATTAATATTACATAAACTTAAGCGATAGTATTAGTAATGTATTCCATGTTAAGTAATAGGCTGGATATTACCTATGCATTGAGCATTGTAGGAAGATATCAAAATGATCCATGAGAACAAAATCAGTCTCCTATTAATTATATCATAATGTATCTGTGAAGAACCAATGATATGTTCCATGTGTATTTAGTAGATTAGGTGACAGAAATTAGGTATTATATAGATGCTTTATCTAAATAGTTCAAAACGATTTTATGTTGCATTTATGATATGTCTTTTGTCTCAACAGAGGAGCCATAAGTTGTAAGAGTTAAAAGAATCCAGTTCTCACTAATTCTATGATGTAATATAACTATATAATGGATTTTGATGCCACCAAGGAAGTCATTTGGATAAAAATATTAATCAAGGATCACAATTTGGAGTATATATGTAAAGACCCGATCAAATTGTTTTGTGATAATGTTGAACCCTCTAGGAGAATTAGCTGAACTCATATTTTGATAATCCCAATTATGCTCAATTATAGTTTGATAATCTATATATTGATTAATGATTAATTACTTATTTAAGTATTTCTTTACATCATGCACATATTCATATTTATATTATCTGCAGAGAATTCGGTTACTAGATGGATATATATTCTAACATAACCCTTTCTGCCAATAGAATGCTTAAACAGACAAGTGGTCACCGTTGCAGAACAATACTACTGATTTTTGAAGTCCATCGTTATGTATAAGGTCACCGATACAGACAAGTCACCATTATGAAAGTCTACCAATACGTGAAGGTCACCGATACATCAAGTCCACCGGTACACCAAGTCCACTGATACGTGAAGGTCACCGATACAGACAAGTCACCGTTATGCAATACTACCGGTATATGAAGGCTACCGTTACATGGAAGGTCACCGATACATTAATTCTACCACTACCGATGAAGTCTGCTGATAGACATGAAGTCTATCGAATAGAAATGCTACCGTTACACAAGAGGTTACCGATACACAAAGCTACCGATATCCAAAGCTATCGTTCCAGAGAATCTGACGCTCCCTTAATTTCTTTATCTTTGTTTAATCTAACCAACGGTCATATCAGGTATATTTTAATGTTATGTCACTTATTTAATGAAGGTTTTTGGATGTCAGGGAACCGTACCTCGTACCTGCAAAAGGAAATCATTTCGTTTGCTGGAGCTTGTGCCATAAATATAATAAGTCCATGTTGTTGCAAAAAACTCGATGAAATATACACAAGGAAAATACATATGTGATACATGTGACACACAAAAGAGGATCTCATACCGATATACATGCACGACCAAGAAGACACAGAAGCTCATACACACTCATGCTCACTCAAGAAGTGCTCTGTACTTTCACGAAGATTTTGATGAACTTCATCGACTACTTTTTCACTATCTCTGATCCTGGATGCCAAGAAGACGGCACTCTATTTTCCAAAAAAAACCAGAAGAGGGCTCAGAACCATTTCTGATCAATCTGAAGGGGTCCAGAGCTACACTGCAATCACTAGAGCCATTCCAAACTCTATATGTTGCTCAATGATTTATTCTTTACATTACGAACAATGTGTGTCGTCAGTTTTAATTTACGCATACAATGTCTCATGAACCATAACTGGAGGATCTATAAATCCTCATTAAAACTCCTTACATCTTCTATTTCCCACTGTGGATAGTGGTAGAGGTCTTTTGTGACCTGGACAGCTGTATTTGCGGTTGTTTTTGTTTCCCACGTAGAACTGTGGTCGAGCTCTTTGACCTCGACAGTTGTAAACTATTGTGAACCCCGATCTAGGGTGTGGATCCAATTTATATAAAGTGTTGAGAGGACTAATTCATGTCTTGAGACTTAACCTCCTGGATATATCTACTGTTTTTTGTTTAGTTATATCTTAAACCTTTTTATTCTACTGCCAAGTGATTTAAAATTTAAACTATTTTTTAAATTTAATCTGATAATAAAATTAGCAAGTGTTTGCATTATTTGTAAATCATTTTGTTAATTTCAAAAGCTAATCGTATCTTCTTATTAGATTAACTAGGAATTAATCAATCCCTTGAGAACCTAACTAAAAGTTTTCTTTGGTTCAAATTCACTACAATTCAATTAGTATTTTAAATTGGGGGATTTTAGTATATGATTTTAAAAAGAAATTTTAATTGGAACTCAATTCACCACACCTCTTGAGTATCCACTCCGACCAACATTTTGTATCAGAGGATTCAAATATTTTTTGAAGTACACTATTTTTCAATTTTGATTTTAGTTGTATTTTAATGTTCTTATAATTTCTGTTATTTGTAAATTTTTATCTCTTTAAAATTTTTGTTTTAACCTAGTTATCCTGGATAATAGACTTGAAGGGGTTTCTACTAATAAACCACCATTTTTAAATGGAAACAACTATGATCAGTGGAATATTAAGATGAAAATTCATTTAGAAAGCATGGGTTTTGATATTTGGACTGCAATATAATTAGAATATAAAATTCCCACTATTGTTAGATCCACTTGGAATGAAGCTACAAAGATAGCTTACAATAATAATTAAAAAGCTATGAATGCTCTGTATTGTGCTTTAGGAGATGAGTAATTTAATAGAATATCTACTTGTATGACTACATATAAAATTTGGGATACTTTAAGTGTTTCTCATGAAGGAACAACTAACATTAATGAAATGAGATTGAAAACCTATACTATTAAATATGATAATTTTAAGATGAAGCCTGATGAACCCATTTCTGATATGTATCTCAGGTTTGATGAAATTATCAATACAATGATCTCACCGGGAAAGGATGTTCTATCAAAGGAAAAGATCATGAGAATTTTGAGATGCCTACCTAAAAGATGGAGGGACACTTTTGTTTAAATCAGAGAATCTTGTGATATTGGTTAACTACCAGTCAATGAACTTTTTGGTAAGTTGATGATGTATGAAGAAGAAATTAAGGTAAACAAAGAAGAAGAAGACGAACCAAAAAAGGTAGTCAGTTTCTTTCAAAACATCTACTTCAAAGAATAAGGATAAGGGGAAACTTCGAGATATTAGTGATAGCTCAAGCTGTGAAGAAAGTCAAAGTGTATCTGAAAGTGATGCAGAAATGGCTAACATAGCCAGAAGATTCAAGATGTTTTATAGGAAGAAGAAGTTTTTCAGAAAATCAAATTACAAAGGTAAGTATGACAACAAGGGAAACTGGAAAAAGGACTGGAAGAAATCTGAAAAATCTGATGAAGTTGTCTGCTATGAATGAAAAAGAAAAGGACATATAAAAGCGGACTGTCCAATGCTGAAATACATGAAGAAATATGAGTATAAGGATAATAAGTATAAGAAAGACATGAAGGCTACGTGGAGTGCTTCTGAGGATAGCTCTAGCGAATCTGAATCTTCTGAGAATAAAAAAAGAAATAAGGAAAACATGTGTTTTATGACAAACACTTCTAATGTAACATCTGAAACTCCTGCTTTAAATTCATATTATTTTGGAGATGATTCTGATTCTGAAAATATGTCAAAATCTGAATTTTTTGAATATTGTGATATGTTTGAAGAAACCTTTAATGAGCTGAAAGAAAAATACAACGATTTAAAGAAACAGTATGCTTTAACTGTTAAACATAAATCTGATATTGACATAGAAATGGAAAAGAATGCTCAGTTTCATAAAAAAAACACTAAACTGAAATTGTCAAATGAGCAACTTATGAAAGATTTAGAAAAGTTCTCAAATGTAAAAGATACTCTTACTCAAATGATAGGTAAGCAGATTGCACATAGATATACTACTTGTATAGGATACCAACCGGGACAAAGAAAAATTAACAGAACTAGATTTATTTCTAATTCTGGCTAGAATGTAAACAGTTCTAGTTCTGGAAGTTCATATGCTTAAACTAGTTATATTCATAGTTACAGATCCAACAAGGTTTACCTATCAAAATCGGTTGATTCTACGAATTTTATGAGACCCATAAGACATATTTGGGTACCTAAAGTATTATTGGATAATCTATCTGGACCCAAGAAAATCTGGGTCCAAAATCATTTCCTATCTAAATCGGTTTTTAGGGAACCTGCTTAAAGAGATCTTGTAGAAAGACTTGGTATTTGGACAGTGGATGTTCAAGACATATGTAAGGAGACGTCTCATGCTTTAAAATCTTAGTCAGAGTTGATGGAGGTTTTGTCACCTTTGGTGATAATTCTAAAGGGAAAATCATCGTTTTAGGCCAGATTGGTAACACTGACTCAGTATTAATTTCTAATGTTCTATTTATTGAAGGACTTAAGTATAATTTACTAAGTATTTCTTAGTTATGGGATGATGGTTTTAATGTTAAATTTTAAAATGATTATTGCAATGTTTTTAATTCTAAAAATGCATTAGTATTTTCTTCCTTGTGAAAAGAAAATGTCTTTTTTGTTGATTTGAATTCTTTAGCTATGCAAAATATTACTTGTTTAAATGCTTTTCATAAAGAGTCTTGGATTTGGAATAGAAGATTAGGACACTGCAATGTACATTCACATAGAAAACTTACTAGGAAGAACTTAGTTAGAGACCTACCAAAAAATGAATTCCCAGCTGATAATGTTTGTAATCCCCGTCAAAAGGGAAAGCAACATAAAGATTCTTTTAAATCACTGAAAGAAGTGTCAACATCTCAACCTCTCGAGTTGGTTCACATGGATTTGTTTGGACCTTCTAGAGTTTCTAGTTTAAATGGGAATCACTACGTCTATGTTCTAGTAGATGACTATTCTAGGTATACTTCGGTATATTTTTTAGCTCACAATAGTGAATCTTGTTCTTACTTTGTTAAATATTCCTAGTCTGTAGATAACCTTAGTGGACTTAAGATTAAAACCGTGATAATTGATCATGACCGTGAGTTTGAAAATCATGAGTTTGAATCATACTACTCACACAATGGCTATAGTTACAATTTCTCTGCCCCTAGGACACCTCAAAAGAATGGTGTAGTAGAAAGGAGGAATAAAACCCTTCAGAAAATTCCCAGAACCATGCTCAAGGAGTATGACCAACTTGTTTATTTTTGGGCTGAAGCTGTCAATACAGCTTGTTATATTATCAATAGAGTCTTGATCAGACCTGTTCTTAAGAAGACTCCTTATGAGTTATAGAACCATAGGAAACCTAAGGTTAACTACTTCAGAGTTTTTGGTTGCAAAGTCTTTATTATTAATACCAAAGATAATTTGACAAGTTTGCATCCCAGAGTGATGAATGAATTTTCCTAGGTTACTCTATTTCTAGTAAAGCCTATAGAGTTTCCAATAAGAGAACCAAATGTGTGGAGGAATCTATTCACATCAAATTTAATGTAACTGACCCACATGAACCTAATACCTCTCTTGAAAATCTTGAAGATGATCTCTCTATTTTGAACCTTAATGATAAAGACAATGGACCTATAGTTAAATCATCCAGTTCTGGAAATTCTCCAGAAACTGCATCTGTTGATTCCGAACCTCTTGATGAACCAGAAATCTCCAGCCCTACCTTTTCAAGACCAAGTAGGATTCTAAAGAACCATCCTTTAGATGATGTTGTAGGTAATCTAGATAGAGGAACACAGAATAGAGCTTCTCTATGAAATCAAGTTGAACATAAAGCCTTTATTTCACAGTTAGGACTTCAAAATATCAAGGATGCTGTCAATGATGAATTTTGGCTAATGGCTATGCAAGAAGAACTTAATTAATTTGAAAGAAATAATGTCTGGGAATTAGTAAAAAGACCTAAGGAAGCCTTAAACATAGGCACAAAGTGGGTGTTTAGAAACAAAGTGGATGAATCTGGAAACATCATTAGAAACAAAGGTAGACTTGTTGCACAAGGTTCTAATCAAGAAGAAGGAATTGACTATGAGGAACCCTTTACACCTGTAGCTAGATTAGAGGCAATTAAGATCTTACGTGCCTTTGCATCACATCTGGATTTGATGTTATATCAGATGGATGTGAAAAGGGATTTTATAAATTGTTTTATTGTTGAATATGTTTTTGTAGAACAACCACCTGGATTATCAAATCCTCACTTTCAAAATCATGTTTTTAAACATTCTAAAGATTTATATGGTTTAAAACAAGCTCCAAGATCATGGTATGAAAGACTTACAAATTTTCTTATTTGAAAAGTATTTACAAAAGGAATTGATAATCCTACTCTTTTTATAAAAATAATTTCAAAAGATGATTTAATAGTACAGATATATGTTGATGATATTATTTTTGGATCTTCTAAAAATTTTCTATGTACTGAATTTTCAAAGGTTATGCAAAATGAGTTTGAAATGAGCTTAATGGGAGAGCTTAAGTACTTTCTGGGATTTCAAATCTTCCAAACTAAAGATGGTATTATTTTAAATCAAAGTAAATATACTAAGGATTTATTAAAATGTTTTGGTTTGGATAGTATTAAGGGGAGTGATAAACCTATGAGTACCATCTGTAAATAAGATATTGATGAAACTGGGAAACCAGTAGATCAAACAAATTATAGAGGTATGATTGGGAGTTTACATTATCTTACTGCTAGTCGACCTGATATTACGTTTAGTGTATGTATGTGTGCAAGATTTCAAGCTAACCCTAATGAGACACACTTACTTGTTGTTAAAAGGATTTTCAAATATGTTAAATATAGTCCTAATTTGGGACTGTTTTACCCAAAAGAAAAATCATTTGATTTAATAAGTTATTCATATGGTGACTTTGCTGGATGCAAGTTAGATAGAAAGATCATATCTAGAACATGTAATTTCCTTGGAAAGTCCCTAGTATCCTGGTGTAGTAAGAAACAGAACTCGGTTGTGTTATCTACTACTGAAGTAGAGTATATAGCTACTGGTAGTTGTTGTGCACATATTCTGTGGATGAAACACACATTATTGGACTATGGATTTGATTTTAAACATGTTTCAATTAACTCTGATAACACTAGTGCGATAAACATCTCAAAGAACCATATGTCTCACTCTAGAACCAAACACATTGATGTTAGACACCACTTTATAAGAGATAATTATCAAAGAGGTCATATAACTCTTGAATTTATAGGCACTAAACTCCAATTTGCTGATATATTCACTAAGACTTTAAGTTCAGAAAGATTAAGTTTCATTAGACATGAATTAGGAATCATAACTTACTCTTAAAACCATTTGGATATACCTCACCATTACGATAAACCTCACCATTACATAAACCTCACCGTTAGGATAAACCTCACCGTTAGGATAAAACTCACCATTAGATAAACCTCACTATTAGGATAAACCTCACCATTAGGATAAACCTCACCATTAGATAAACCTCACCGTTAGGATAAACCTCAGCGTTAGGATAAACCTCACTGTTAGATAAACCTCACCGTTAGGATAAACCTCACCATTAGATAAACCTCACCGATAGGATAAACCTCACCATTAAGCTAAACATCACTGCCAGAATAGACCTCCCTGTTTAAGGACACCTCACCGGTACATCTCTCGCGCTGTTTTAAATTTTCGTATTAAGGACGAGACTTCGAACCTTTAGTATATATGAGATTTATTTTATATGTGAATCCTAAAAGATATTAAACATGACTCTAGACATCAATCAATCACCACGAACCCGTCTGTTCGAATCCCTACTACCTAAAGCTCTCAAGCTCGCAAAACCCTAATCCTCAGAATCTGAAATGGCCCATCTGAAGCGACCCTCAGTGGATGAAGGGAGTGATGCGCTGCAATCTAAGAAGCATAAAGTAACCAATTCTGTTGCCAGTGGAAGCAATAGAGGTTCTGTTCGAATAAATCCTATGAATCCTCGTTTATCGAAGAAAGAAATTGTAGTAGAAAATGAGTTATGTGCAGAATGGATGTTGGAAAGAAAGTCCTTGATTCTGAAGATTTTACACAAGCAAGGATGCCTCTAATGCTTCATGAACAATAATGGACCGTATTATCCAGTACTGATAAAGGAGTTCTATGAGTTTTTATATTTTGAGACTTCAGAAGAGGAAAATATGATGATTTCCTTTGTGAATGGTCAATAGATTTCATTTTCATCAGTTAAATGAGCTGAGAACCTTAGAGTTCTTCATAGTGGTGATTATGGATTTTATTCAAAATCCATACCTACTACTAGTGACTTTTTCGAATATGAGGATGCTTTGTTGGAATTTATAGGAAATGAAACCCCTAGAAAGATCATTGCTGCAGAAACGGCAGGGGAGGATAATCTACTTTTCATGTTCATTCATCATGGGATTAGTCCAATGAGAGGAGATTTTGCTACCCTCAGATTTCAGGATATTTATTTGTTGTATTTGTTAAATCATGGAGTAAAGGTGAACTTGTGCAGATTTCTTATGATTCAGATTGAGGATATTAATAGACCGAAGTCTAAGTCCAATGCACTATTCTTTTCTAAGTTGATTTATATTATGTTGAAGGCAAATGGGGTAGCTGGACAACAAGATGAAACTGTTGTGGTTAAGGATAATTTTTTCATCACCAGGACTGTTTGTAAGTTTATGAAAGTTTGCTGGAACCCTTGGGAGAAATCATGGGTTAATGATGAAGGTAAAATATATGACAAGTACACTACTGTGGATCATCCTTATAAACCAAAGGATGTGAGGGATCCTGGTCTTGGACCAGATGAGCCAGAACCGGTCTACACTGATAATGAAGCTAAATCTAAGGAGGAAGAGACATCAGTTGAGGAAGGAGGAGACCCAGATTTTCCTCATAGTCTTGTGTATCAAACTTTTTCCTATGGAGCAGCTAGCCCTCCAAAAGAACTACTAAGGAGAGAAACTGTTTTGAAGGACAGTGATACTGAGACCACGGAAGAAGAAGAAGAAGAAGCATATCAGTGTGTTGTTAAGGACACCTCTGAAGAGGATGAGGCAAACGAATCCGATCATATTGTTAATGGAGAAAAGGAGGCTACTGGTGAAGTAGATGATGAGGAAAATAAAGAATAAGAGCTCAGTTTGAGCCCTCAGATATAGAGTACAGTCAATATAGTGCATGATAAAGAAGCAGTAGTGGCACCTACTTCCATTACTAAGGGATTAATTGATGACTCAGAAAAGGATACGACTCTCCCCATTATTGAACTATCAGAGAAAATTGTTATTTAATCTACTAAAGTTGTAGAGGAGGTTGTGGAGTTACCTCGAGTAGAACAGTTGGAGGAGATTCCTCATGTGATTGCTCTATGTGAGGGGGAGAATCTTGGTTCAGTATCTGTGTTGTATGGCATTGAAGGTTGTACATAAGATCTAGGATATATGGTACTTAGACTCAATTATGGAGATTCTGATGAGGAAGACAATCCCTAAAGGGAATTCGTTATCCTACCTGTTGTGGCTGAAAATTTTGCAACCAAGGAGGTCATTGAGTCATTAAAGTATGAAATGAAAGAAGCACTAAGAGAATCAGTGACAGATTTACTGAAAAGATTGTTTGATGAAATGAAGAGTGTGGAGAAATCCCTGGAGCTATCTCTGGGATGTGCTGTGTCTAGTCCTGTGAAGGGAATGATGGATGAAGTTAATGTATGCCGTACTCAAATTGAGATTTGGACAAGAGTTGTGGTTTCTCTAAGACAATCGATTGCTTCATTAACTGCCATGAACAATTCTCAAACCCAAGTGAATACTGATATCAGATATATCAAAGAAGTAGTGAAGCAGTTTGTGGACGTTTTTGAGGCTTTTATGAATTCAGTCAAAGAACATTTGAACAGTAAAGATGAACTTGTTCAGAAGGTGGTTAGTAATCTGACACAATCTTTCAAGCAGACATTAGCTTTCTTAGTTAAAACCCTTCCTTCATCCAACTCCACTGTGAACCTTGACCAGATCAGAACTGTAATCCAGGAAGAGTTGGCTAAGGCCAGTACCAGTGGCACATCAGATACTCAGATCCTTGCTAACACTAGTGAAGTTAATAGTTTTGATCATGATCACCTACGGGCAGCTACTGGTTCTCAAGAGGCCATTAATAATAAGGTGGATGATTACTTTTAGAAGGTCTATACCAAGCATCAAATAACCAACCATTTCAAGCTCTTGATGGATAATTTGATGTCTCCTCCAGTGAATCAAGCTTTCAGAGAACGGGTTAGTATGCTCAAGGAGCTTACTCCTACCTTGGATAAATTCATTGAAAATCGAGATGATTTTGTGTCAGCAATGGAGAGAGGAGGTCGTGTTATTATGGATTTCAGGAACCTATTGCTACCATTATTGCATGTGAATTCCATACATGGGATTTTACTTCCTGCCCTTCCTGCCTTTGCCTCTAAGAGTACACCTCAGTTGACTCCAGTTCAGGCTATTCGAAGCTTGACACCTATGATCCCACAGAAGAGCACAGATTTCAGATCTGGTACATTTTTAGTGGCTGGCCCTCCAGTTGTTCTTTCAGCTATTCCCAAGCCATCTAATCAAACTAAACCTACACCCTCTTCTGATCCTAAGGGAAAGAATCCTATTCCAGAGGATGATTGATTGATTCAAGATGTTTTTTATAGGATTAAATTGTATTTTTGTAATACTGACATTATCAGTTTGAAACTTTTGTGATATAATGAAAATTTACTCTTACATTCTCTTTTAGTCTCTACATTTCTTTGATTCTACCCTTCTTTTTGTTAATCACAAAGGGGGAGAAAATGAAACTAATGAGAACTGGGAGTGCAATTGAATGGGGAAGAAAAATGAGAACTTTGTTTTAAAGTTTTTTTTGGAAATTTTTCCTCTGACACCATTTTTTTTATACTCTGAAATAAGTTGTGATTATCAAAAAGGGGGAGAATGTTGAACCCTCTGGGAGAATTAGTTGAAATCATATTTTGATAATCCAAATTATGCTCAATTATAGTTTGATAATCCCTGTATTGATTAATGATTAATTACTTATTTTAGTATTTCTGTACATCATGCACATATTCATATTTATATTATCTTCAGAGAATTCGGTTACTGGATGGATATATATTCTATCATAACCCTTTCTTCCAATAGAATGCTTAAACAGAAAAGTGGTCTCCGTTACAGAACAATGCTACCAATTTGTAAAGTCCACCATTATGTACAAGGTCACCGATACAGACAAGTCACTGTTATGCAAGACTACCGATACGTGATGGTCACTGATACATCATGTCCACCGGTACAACAAGTCCACTGATACGTGAAGTTCACCGATACAGATAAGTCACCATTATGAAAGCATAACGGTACATGAAGGCTACTATTACACAAAATTTCACTGACAAATTATGTCTACCGCTACCAATCAAGACTACCGACAGACATGAAGTCTACCGAATAGAAAGGCTACCGTTACACAAGAGGTTACCGATACACAAGGCTACCGATATCCAAAGCTACCATTCTAGAGAATCTGACACTGCCTTAAATTTTTTATCTTTGTTTAATTTAACCAATGGTCATATCAGTTATATTTTAATGTTCTATCATTTTGTTAATGAAGGTTGTTGGATGTCAGGGAACCGTACCTCGTACCTGCAAAAAGAAATCATTTCTTTTCCTAGAGCTCGTGCCATTTATATAAGAAGTCCATGATGCTGCAAAAAGCTCGAAGAAATATACACAAGGAAAATAAAGAAGTGATACAATTGACACACACAAGAAGAGCTAATAAAGATATACATGCACGACCAAGAAGACACCAAAGCTCAGACACACTCACGCTCACTCAAGAAGATATTTGTACTTTAACGAGGATTTTGAAGAACTTCATAGACTACTTTTTCACTATCTCTGATCCTGGATGTCAAGCAGATGACACTCTGTTTTCCAGAAAAAAACTAGAAGAGGACTCAAAACCTTTTCTGATCAATCTGAAGGAGTCCAGAGCTACACTATAATCACTGGAGCCATTCTAAACACTATATCTTTCTTAGTGTTTTATTCTTTACATTATAATCAGTGTGTCTCATCAGTTTTAATTTAAACATACACTGTCTCCTAAACCTTAACTAGAGGATCTGTAAATCCTCATTCAAACTCCTTACATCTTCTATTTACCACTGTGGATAGTGCTAGAGGTCATGTGTGACCTGGACAGCTGTATTTGCTGTTCTTTTTGTTTCCCATGTAGAACTATGGTAGAGGTCTTTGACCTGGATAGTTGTAAACTGTTGTGAACCCCGATCCAGGGTGTGGATCCAATTTATATAAATTGTTGGGAGGACTATGTCTTGGCTTGAGACTGAACTTCTTGGTTATATCTATTGTGCTTTGATTAGTTTTATCTACAACCTTTTTATTCCGCTGCCAAGTGGTTTAAAATTTATTTTTTTTAATGTTAATCTGATAATTAAATTAGCAAGTGTTTTCATTATTTGTAAATAATTAGGTTAGTTTCAAAAGCTCATCTGATCTTCTGATTAGATTAACTGAGAATTAATCGATCCCTTGAGAACCTAACTGAAAGTTTGCTTTAGTTCAAATTCACTACAATTCAATTAGTATTTTAAATTGGGGGATTTCTGTAAAGGATTTTAAGCAGAAATTTTAATTGGAACTCAATTAACTCCCTCTCTTGAGTATCCACTCCGACCAAAAGATAATATTATATAGGTGGTCCTTTCAAAATAGCCTAGCTCCCAACAATGGGAAAATAACATAATCCAAAAGTATTACCTATTGAGGGATTTTTCTAAGAGGGTTGAAAATTTATTTAGTACAGTTCCCAAAGAACAAAATGTGGTAGAAACATTTAATAAATTCCCATATTATCAAAAACAAGAGTATCATGTGAGACCCAGCAGACTGAATGTAGTAAGTAGTTCAATCTAGTGAAAGTGGGAGTAAGTTGAACATGGTTCCCTAAAACCAACTTTCTTGTACATTATGATAAACATTATTAAATTTTTTGAATATAAATAAACTTATAATCAAATCATGATTGTTATTATATGTGACAATGTGTTGGATAATTTCCATAGAGTAGTTTTCTCACTGAAAGGCCATAGTAATTCCCCATTATGATGAGAACCAAGAATTTCCATGAAATTATTCTTAAAAATATGTTCTATAACGAGATAAAATCATTTTAGTGACACAAATTATATTATCTATAATGTGTGGAGACTCAAAGTAATTTAAGAAATATTATTATGGTTCAAACCCTTTGTAAAATCTAGTGTAGGATATTATTAGAATGAGACCAACTAGTAGAAAATTCAAATTTAAATGTGTCATGGGATTTTCTTATTATAGGACTTGTGTATTGATCATTAGAATTTAATATTATTATTTAAGATTATTATAAGTAACATAATTTGATTTATTGAAGAAAATGTGATAACATATGTTGGTTGTGAGTTGGGATATGTTGGGTGTATCACAAGTAATATTTCATTAATTAATATTATTAGAATGGACTTATCCCTTAAGTTATATTAACAAAAGTTGATATCTCTTGACCTTTAATGGAAATTAAATATCATAAATAAATACATGAACATTGTGTTATACAGGTAAATTATATATATGGAAACTCATATAAAGAGACATCGAGAATATAGGTTGATAGCACTAGAATTATCCTACTTGATTATAGATATCATGATAAAAGGATTATCTTACATAGTAATCATCCATATGAGGTATTACGTCATTGTATCATTAATGTTTTTCTTCTATGTGTTCCTTTTCATGTAGAAAGATTCATACCATTAAATTTATGATTCTTTATCTAATTGCACTTAGAAAGTGGTATACACTTGTCTCACAAGGAATTTATCCAGAATCGTTGTAAAATAATATATTATTACCTATTATTTAAAAAAATGAATAAATATTATTCCTTCACGTGGTTTATTAATTATTTAGTTTTTCAGGGTCACATATATTTCACCAAAAGTTATTCAATATAATATTATGCGGGTATAATATTTAATAAATATTTATTTTCTATTTATAATTTATAATAGTTATTTATTTTATGGAAAATAAAGAGGTGACATTTTTTTACTAAAAAAATATTAATTATTTAAGGAATGATAAATATTATAGAGGACAGGAAGACTATGTATAAATAGTATTATGAGAAATAATATATATTGAATATTATTTGGATAAAAACATTTAATTTAACTTTAGAGTTGAGCACATTTCATGAAAAAATAATACTATTATTATTATAATTATAGACATGTGGTTCCATAACAATTATTCAAAAAATAATGGTGATCTGAAATTACTATTTTCTAATTATGAAATTATATAAATCCAATAATTTTATTTTTATATAGATATAATTCATATTTTTGTTGTGAAAAAATGATATCTAGAGAGAATACTCTCGATGACCTATTGATCTCCCTCTTTAAGAACACTCTCATGAATGAATAGTGATCATCCTCCACCACCACTCTCATGTATATAGAGATTGAAGAGAATAATTCCTTGGAGAAGTTCTTAGGGAGATTAATGTCAAAGAATGATAACATTTGGATCTTCCCTGCTATCACCCAAAGAAGCCTACGATGATGTTTGGAGGTTTATGGAACATGTGTGGACCACTGCTGGAGGAAATGTATTCTGAATTCCTATAAGACAATAAAAATATGATATAGAGACGTTGTAATATCCATCAATGAAGAGAAAATTATCTCAAGGTAATTATTTAACAAATTACATTAATTATAAATAATATGTAATGATCCATCACTTCAGTTATAGAATTTATCCATTTTCTATATTCTTTGATTCAATTTTGTTGATTACGTTAATCTTTATGAAAAAATATATGAGTTGTGAATTCACCATCTGATGCTTCTACAGCTCCCAATATATTCATTGTTTACATATTTAAAACCACAATTTAGGAAGTTAAAAAACATTCAACAAAAAGAATCATGTGGTAATGGATTTTATCTCAATTTATATTCCATTTAGAATTATTTTTTATTAGTTAGAATTTCAATTTTATGTGGAGTATATACTACACTTTTCACATGTAATAGAATTATTTGTTCACAGTTCATGGTAATTAAAGTTCAAATTGAATCATTTCATCCATGGGGATTTTGAATCAAAACTATTAAGTGGTAAAAGTTCTTGTACAATCTTATTTTATTTTTTTGATTGTAAACATTATCTTAAAACCACAACTTTCTTCTAATCATTTTTCATTAGACATTAAATATATATTAAATATAAATTTTATTCATTATAGATATGATTATTTATTATATTGTATAGTATTTTTAAATATGGTGATTACATTGAAATTTTTTTAATTAACAATGTTATATTGATTAATCTACAACTTTTAATCAATACAGATATTTGATAGTAGGGCACATTCATTAATAAATTAAACTAATTATTTGATATATGAATAATTTTTTGGAAATGTGAAATCAGGTAGGTCATTATTATATATAGAGCATAAGTGCATTGTGAGGTATCATTGGACAAACCAGTTGGCTAAAATAGATAGATTTTGACCAAGTAATTTTAAACTATCTTGAGGATTGATCTCAATAGTAAATTTACTGTGTTCCTGGGATACATGATGTCCAATAATTAATCATTTCCTTCACTCACAAGTTTTTATTATTATTATCCTTGATATTTTCTATATTATAATATCTATAGATGTATTTCATTATTATTTCATTGAATAAGAATAATTTTTGTTCAGTTACTTACCATTCCATATCAATTATGTATTTTATATTAATAAAGTAAATTTTTATAAATGACATTTGTGTAAAATTAATTTTCAATGTATAATTATCATTATTTATTGATTCCAGATTTATTCCATTGTACATAACAATCATACAGAATTTGATCTCACCCTTATTTTGTTTTATTTCCCTACGACATTTAGAATAGATATTTGAATGATTTTTTAATGATATAGTTCATTTGATTTAGTTATGTATTATGTTTTATTTTCTATTACTAATGTAAAATGGGTATCATGTGTTTATATGGTTCATCAAAACTATTGAACTAATCAGTATTTCAGAATAAGATTATTTTATTCTATAACAATTTAATAAAGTAACATCGAAACTCTAGGTTATTGGAGTTGGGGTTGCTACAGTTTCCCTCCAGACTTAAGTGTCTAATGTTTATTATCATATTGAATAATATCATTTCCCATGTTTTGTATGAATTTTCATAGTGTCAAATTCGAATTCATCACATCAAACTCATTTTCTCATTCCCAAACGCATGGTCCATCATATATTAAACTTTTATATTATAATTTTAATTGTATATTTTCATAAAATCAAGAGAAAAAAACAAACCATTACAAAATCACAAAAAAATCCTATTCACATTCTGTTCATGCATATACTTGAGTTCCCTATAATAGATGGACTCTTAAGGAACATCACATGATGCGATAATTCAAAAAATTAATAAAGACACCCCTCAAAAGTTTTAATTTCATATTTTTATAATAGTTTTCACATCGAGTATAGTCATTGAGGACAATGTTTTAGAAATTTGATAAATGGATGACTTCATATGACCAAAACAATTCATTCATAAAAGTTTATAAATAAGGAAAATATTTTTAATAAAATAATAAGGCATTTAAAAATAACCCCCAAAACCCACGCATGACATGGTATATTAAACTCATATAAACCATCATGAAAACCAAGGGGCCACCAATCTCCTAATAATTGAAGTCATCAAGTCCAATATCATTTAACAAATCATGATTAAAAAAATGAAATAGAAAAATAAAAAACTCCCACCACTCAATTTATGGATTAAAATGATAAACTATGATATGGTGGGAGGGAAACATAATTCTATGGAAGATGATGCTTAGAAATATCCAATGAAATTGAATTTGGTAGTGAATTATCAATTCAGAAAATAACCAAAAGAGATCTCAATCTTGGAAGTGGAAAAATTTGGAAGAAGGGGAATGGATTGTGCACACTAAATTCCCATGTAATTGGGTTGAGTTATTATTAAATTATAACTTACTTTTTTTAAAAAAAAAGAGGCCGCTAGATAACCTGTTTTTTCCCATTTGTTTTTCGAAAACCATCAAATACATGGAATAATCTCATTGGCCCACCAGTAACCCACCTTAACATGAATATCCCAATTTAACCTCTAACTAAAATTTAATAAGGCGCCATATACTTGATAGTATTATTCATCTTTTTTATATATTTTAAAAATTGATAATGTTTCATCAACTTATACCCCTATAAGAATACTTACCAAAATTCTTGTAGAATGACTAAAATTAGATTGAATTCATACTTTGGAATATTTAGTTCATTACATTGGTTAACAAGGAAAGCACTTCTGTCTAATAATGTTTTTTGGTTAGAAAAATATATGAACTAGGCTATTAAAAATGGTAAGAAAAAAATATATTTTTTCAAAGAAATTATTTAATAAATGAATTGGATAGAATTAGGCAATGGCTTCTAGATCGAGTGAAAAACATACTTTATGGTCATAACATGAATAATTATTACATTAAACTATTCCAAAAATAGTATCCTTAGTATATTTGGGATCTACTTATATTAAACATCATCAACCTATATAGTAAAATAAAATAGTAATCTAATTATTCATCACACACCTCTTATAATATAATTGGACCCTTATTTGTAAATGTGTAATCTTAGGGACGTACATCAAAAAAGGGTGAGATAGAATCATAATAAATGGAATGAAATGATAAAATTGTTATCATTATTTGTACTAGATATTTTTATATCATCATGTAAAAATTGAGAAAAAATAAAATAAAAATATTTAATAATTAAATTCACACCATGAAACCATAAAAATGGAGTAAAATGAGACAAATCATACGAAACATAGAAGCATATTTGTACATCACTTTGATATAAGACAACTTTAGATCATTGAGTGTTTCATTGGATCATAACATCAAGTAAAATGGGTCATTTAATATAATTTTACAAAATAAAATTAAATATAATAAGAATATGACACATGAATAACAATGAATGAAAAAAATATAGGGAAAATTTTACTTCAAAGACTTTATACAATAATTTTCAAAGATAACTACATCATCACCAAGTATAACAATGTAGAAAACCTAAATGCATTATTTTAATAAATAAAATTGTGAACCAAGGGAAATATATCATGTAAACATATAATAATTTTAAGAGGTATAATTAATTATCCAATTTAATAGAGGGATACCCAATTTTGAACCATCACATCACATAAAAATATGATAAAAATAAATTTTTCTACACAGAATATAATCGTAAACCATTTATAAAAATAAGATAAATCAATGAGAAGAGAATGAAATATATAATATAGTTGTAAAGGAAAATTCATTGGATAATCATAAAGTTACCCAAAATATGACGATAATATATTTTTTTAAGCATTCATTGGTCGCATGATAAAATTTATAGTTCATAATGATAATAAAATACTACATAAAAAACTTGATATAGGTTTTTGGAGAAATGAAATAATAAATATCCACTGAACAAGGATTAGAATACCACTAATAAAAATAAGAAATTTATATCTCCAGAAAATGAAAAATGAATATCAAATCAATGTCCTTTTAAATGGATGGAATCAAAATATATATGATGTATTACGATAATTGAGTAGAGGAGAGTATAATCCCAAAAAAAGGGAAGTGTTGAGGTTTCCTTTAATAACTTTCAAAGGCATGACATGAACAAAAACTATATATATTAAAAATAATTGGTTTTATAAACTCATATAATGGGAAATTAATATAATAAATTAGATTATTAGATACTAAAATACATATTAAATATTAAAAAAGAGGGTCAGATGAATGAAATAATATTAAAAATAAAATGTTTTATATAGATCCCTTTACATAATTTATTCAGTATTAAATAAGAAAAATAATAATTGATAAATAAATTAATAGGTATATAAATCCATATAAACTGGAAATAAGAAAATTTATAGTGTAATTATAATTGAAAATTCATGATAACATTTTGAAATAGTTTTATTCAAATGAACTAAATGTATAGAGAAGGATCGAGAGAGAGTCCCCTTACATTATTACAATTTTGTTTCATCTATTTTACACCTCATATATAAATAAATTATGTTTATCAAGACTTTTATTTCAAAATTAATTAAACTATAGTTTTTATTATTGATCAAATATATTAACTGAAATTTATTTATTAACTTTTAATTTGAGATAAAATTTCTTAATGACCGGTTTATTGGAATTAATATGTTTTCATACTTATATAGAAGTTTTGAATCATTACCGCTTATTTATTACTTAAATTGCCTATAAGTGCATAGAAATTAATAATTATATATTATATATGCCAATAATATATTATATAATCCAACAAACGCTGAAATATTTATAATTTTATAAATTCTTTTTATATAGTCAAACCTAATATTGATGTGATATTCTTAATGTGGGAGAAGGATAGGGTATATGTAATAAATTTATTATGATATCAATAAAGTATCATTATAATATTCTTATATTTAATCTATAATAAACCATCTGAAAAGGTGGTGATAAATATGTAATTGGTAATTTCCTTTTAGGTGGTAAACATACCATTGAAAGGATATGTAAAAAATATAGGAGTGTTAGAACCATGGTTTTTCCCAATAGTAAATGGATTGATTTTTGTAATATTTTTTAATAAAAAAAAATTTGATCAAGGATTTTTCAAGATAGATAATGTTATGATGTAATTTTATTTAGTGTCAAATTTTGTGTCATTTCCTAATGATTTTCAAATTTTTAGTTCTCAAAATCTAGAGGATGAGACAAGCTTCACAAGAAATGGACTTCAAGGAATGGCTTGTTAAAATTTGAAAAATTCGTGGATTTTGTGACGGTTAGAGATTCATGAATATTTGGAGTTTCAATAAATAATTTGGTGTTAGAAATATTATATGGTTTATAAAAGAGGTTTCAAAAATAATGGATGAAGAATGATGGAAAGATGGTAAGTTCTATGATTATGAGAAGCTTTACGAATGGAAAAATTTCACTAATGTTTTTCAAAGAAATTTCACTTCTTGAACATGAATGAATTTTTTCACAAAAAGAATGTAGTGTGACTAAATACATTGAAAAGTAGGTGGTTTCCCTAAAATTTTCTTATGTTTATCATATGAGAGATAGAGAGAGTTTGTAAGAAGGGTGAATTTCTCTGATTTCATAAATATCTTACGAGCTTGTAATTATATCATGAATAAAGAACTCATCAAGAACACAATCTTCACAAATAGAATGGTTTTAAAATAAATGATTCTAAGGATTTTCAAGAAATGGTGTTTTGTGAAGGCTAATAATTTAATGATATTTTAGAGTTCTAAGAAATATTTGATTTTCACAAAGTATGGGATATTAAAAAATATATGTTTTTCACGACATCTGAATTATATTTGAAACAAAAAGGGGGTTTCATGAAGGAGGGTGTGTGAAAAAAATCACTTACATAAGTAATAGGTTTTGAACATCTATTTTGAGTGAATATTACATTCATTTGAATCAATTTTGGCCTATGGTGAATGTAGTGTCCCATGATTACCAGGAAAAAATATTAACATGCCCAATATATTGACACAACCATCGAGTCGATAAAATTATTAAGAATTCACCCAAGGAACTGAGCTAGGGGAGATAATGGATGTGATTTGAGGAATATAATGTGTTTTCCCTAAATTTCATATAAACATAGCCAGCATGTAATAGAGTTATTATGTTTGATCTTTTTTAAATCCACAATATCTTTTGAAGCTTTATGGTTGTATGTATAAATGATACATTGTTATTGTATTATCATTATATTATCCTTAAGTGGTGAACTAATTATAGATGTTGTTTTATGTTTATATTTCCCCATATGGGTATTTAATAATTACATGATTCACTCAAACATGTTTAAGAGTCTTCTAACAATTTAGGGACAAGATTAGTCTTATTGAAATCCCACGTTTACGCCTTTATTCACTGCTCCCCTCTCAGGTTGTTCTAGGTTATAACAATTGTTGTTAGAGAGTATCAGTTATATGTTATAAATGCGTCCTCTATTGTTTTTTATTTCATGGAGAATACAGTTAATGTTAGGGGATTTCCCATTTATGATTGAAAAAACATCTTGATTTGGAAGAATAAAATGAAATCTCATCTAACATCTCTTGGGATGGAGGTTCTCTATGACATATTTCATGAGATTTAGGTCAGTTATGAATCAATTCATTGTATGGATTAAAAATACAGGACAATTATTGAAACAGATACCAATTCTCAAAATGATCTTATTATAGAACTATCTAATCCAATCTATTTGATTTTGATGATTAACATTGCATACAAGTCCATGGGGTATAATCTGTAAAATGTATATGAGTGTGATAACAATGTGAAGGATGAAAAACCTGAAGTTTCAACCCATATTTTGTTGATCTGAAAACATATCCAAATGAATGTGAAGATAGTTTATTTAATAACATTACTAATGTTTTTTGAGATATTCAAGGACTTGGGGAAGAAATTATGGATATTAATATTAGGATGAAAATGCTCAAATGGATCCCACCCTTATATAATCAAAACATTTCATCCCATGAGGAAGGAGATATATATAGGATTTATATTAATGATATAAAAAGTAGAATGGTGGATTATGAAATGAGATTCAAAATGGAAGATACAAAAACTTAGAAAGTAAGGAATTTATATTCAAATATAAGAAAAATAATGACTTTAAAAAGTCTGTGATGATGTAGATGATGTGGATGATGAAATAATTTCTCATTTTGATAAAAAAAATTCTGGACTGGTAAAGAGAGATTTTAAGGAAAGATTCGTTTATCTTGTTTTCAGTGTGGTAATGTAGGGAACATTTCTTCTTGGTTTTCAATGAGATTCAATGATTAAAAAATGAAGCAGAAATCATGAAGATTCCTTAGAGGAGGATCCCAAAATAGGGAGATATCAAATTATTAATGAATTTCATAGAAATATCTTCTACTATAATAGGGAATAATATAGTAAGGTTATTTTATATGATATTGTACTATAGTTAAAATTTTATAATGAAGATTCCATTATGGAAATTGTTGAGAATGTATATCCTATGAAAGATGAATAAATCCAATCAGATGTTGTTGTTGACTATAAGGTGTAACATGAGGGTTCTCTTGAAGATCATGAAATTTAATGAAAAAAATATATAAATATGGGAGCTTTCTTTAAAGAGACATCAGAGTATGAGGATCATCTTGGAACAAATATTTATTTACTCTAATGAGAGGTACAATAACATTAGAAAAATCATGAAATCATGGTAGAGGGTGTGGAGTTCAATATCAGGATTAAAGAGAAGAAATAATTAATCATTAACCATACAATGATACTAGAATAAAAGGCTAGGATTTTTGAGGTTTCTGAAGAAGAAGAAGTCATTTCATTAAGGAGTAAATTGGAAACTCAATAAAAATAAAGTGAAATGATTAATAAATTATTTTCTATAAGGTTTTCAAATGTAATTATTGTAGAAAGAGTTAAACATCATTCTAAAACAGTGTATAATGCCTTGAAAGATCAAATATCAAAATTTATGGGGAAAAGTGGAACTTTATGTGATATAGAAACATCAATGACTGGTAACGATATGAGAAAAAAAGGGAAGAATATAGTTAGACATATCTCAAAGGCCCATGATCTCCTAACAAAGACAACTTCAAACAAAAAATATTACATAGGTGAAATTATTCCTCAATTATCTAGAGTGTATTTACAGTCAAATAACTATACATAATAAGGAAGTATGTAGAGTAATGGAAGTGAGATGAAATTTCCCCTTATGGAATGTCAATTTTGTGGCATTCTAGGACATACCTTGTCTTAATATAAATAGTAAAGGGTCTATCTAGGTGGAGTATAACCAAAAATTCCACAAAGGAAGATGAGATAAGATCCTTACTCATGTTTAAGTAATAATATATATGGATACTATTTTTGATATTATAACTTTTTCCACAAAGAAATTCATTGCAGGTAGATGAAAGGGAGGAAAAATAACTACCAAACTCTGAGATAATCCAATCCTGCTTAGCCATGTATAATTATCCTTGAATGTAGATATTGTACTCTATAATAAGGGTATGAGTATGATTCAACTATCAATGTTGAAAATATATTGGATAGGCTGTATTTGTCCACCACTTAGCAAATTATCTCCTAGATGTAAAATAAGAATATTAATAAATATAATTTGGTAGAAATCTCTCTCAAAGATACAGGAAACTATAGCACCTAATTCATCACAATGGATGGTCATCTCACATAGCTTGAAATGAAAATATAACAAAAAATTTTAAGAAAAGGGTTGATTATATAGTGTGATTCAATAATGATGTTTCTTTAATGCTAAAAGGGAGTGAATATATATAATTAGAAAAAAATAACCTAATGAAAATAGAAGTACTATAAATGGATGGATTGAAGAAAAATATAATAATTGTGATTCAAATATGTAACTTTGTATTAATAGTTACACATGGTTATAAGTGGTGTTCCATGAAATAGAATATAGGTAATTCTATAATGAGGGGATACTAGAAAAATGGTAATTTATGCAAGGTTAACAGTAATGAAAACAGTTGTTTCATAATAATTAAAGTGGAAAACAACATGTGGAACCAGAGGACGGGTCCCATTAAACAACATAGCATGGAAGAAGTATTGTAGGTAAAGGATATTTTTGACATTACCAATATAAATAATGATCATGAAAAGACATTAGAATCTTTCATTCAAGGAAATATGGTCTGAATTATTATCAACCAAGGAATAAAAAGAGCATTGAATCTTCTTGATCTCATCCACATAAATTCCTATAGTCCAATGAATTTCGATGGAACATATGTGTAGAGGTACTTAATTATTTTTATTAATTATTATATTATAATGTAACGTGTGATTATTATGTAGTGATAATTGGAAGTGATTGAATTCATGAAGAAATGTGTTTGAAGAGTTGAGACTAAAACTAGATGCATAAACAGGATACAATGATCTAAAAAAGAAACAGAATACATATACATTGAATTTTTTAATTACCTTTAAATACATAGGATAAATAATAAGGTCTCTTAATTTATAAAATCTCAACAACATGGGTTGATTGAACATAGAAATATATAGGGGAATAATATATCTAAAAATATGATGATCAAGAGTTTTGTATCTCATAATTACAAAAATGAGGGAGTTCAAGTTGTGGTGTACACTCAAAATCAACTAGGGATATGTATATGAGACAATTTTATACCATATGAGAGATTTCATAGAATGAATCCCTCGCTATATTATTTTCATTTTTCACAAATAAATTTTTCATTTGAAATAATGAAGAATGTCAAAGATAGTATGGTGATGATGTAGATGAGGGAATGTTTCTTGGATACTCGATTAAGGGTGAAGCCTACAAATGTTACAATAATAATAATAGAAATATTGTTGAGAAAAATTATGTTAATATAATTTAAATTAAAACTTTTAATAACTCAAGTATATCATATGTTGATATAATTGAAGATAAAAAAGGAAATCTGAAAAGTAAAAGATTCAACTACATAAATTATGGATGGGTTTTCTAATATTTAGATCTCTAAAAATTATGATGATCCATAAGTATAATCATATGAATAAATAATTGATTATTAAAAAATATAAGAACATTACATGTGAAATATAGGAAAATAATATTACCAATCCTTCACTTCTAAGGAATGGACCACACACACAGATAAAAATTATGAGGAATAAAGAAAATTATTATCTATTATAAATTGTGGAAACAATATATTTTTAAGAAGTATTTAAAGATGAATTATGGGTTATGTCCTTGAATAAATAACTTTATTATATTAAAAAATAGTCACATTGTCTTTTTAAGAGACAAGGAAATCCCAAATGTGATGGGAAAAAATTTCATCTTAAAAAAACAATGAGTCCGAAAATGTGATCAGAAAAAAGGCACACCTAGTGTGAAATGGTTATACAAAGAATGAAGGAATTGATGTTGAAGAATTATTTTCTTTGGTATCCCTACTGGAGTTGATTAGGCTCTTCCTATACATGTAAATTCTTGTAGTGTATAAAGTTTACGAGATGGTTGTCAAAATTGAATTATTAAATACTTTTCTTGAAGTACATATTTACATTGAAAACCCAGTGGGTTATATTATCGAAATTTATGAGAAATTGTTTTTAAAATTCAATAATGATATTTATGGTCTAAGGAAAGAAACACAATAGTTTTATTCCTAACATTATTCTTATATGAATAATCTACAAATTAAATGAGGGGGTTTTCCCCATAATACCTATGTGATAAATTTAATGGGATATCAACTTATATTTCATGTGTATGTGTATGATATTATATTTGGAGGAAGAATACATGAATAAGTGTAACAATTTTCAAATCATATGAAATAAGAGTTTAAATGTCCATGAATTGTAAAATAATGTATTTATTTGGTCTATAGGTGATTCAAAAGATGGAATACACCTTTATTTTTTAAGAAATTAATGAAATATATATTCTAACAAATTCAACATGCATGACTCTAAACCAATTTCCACTCTAGTTTTGGTTGTGATAAAACAATTAATGTATAAGGAATATAAATCTGTTGATCCGTCGTTGTACTAAATGACCATTGTAATTTTAATATATAGGACTTAAACAAGACCAAATATCATCTTTTCATCATTTTTAGTGGCTCTCTTTCTAATTACCCTGATGGAATATCATTTTGTAGTTGTGAAAATAATCATGACATATATCAAAGGTACCCTCAATATTAGCTAATACTATGAACCAATAATAGAAAATGAGTTATTGTAATTTTCTAATTATAACTGGGCTATAGATATGGAAGGTTTAATGTCTACAGGTGGGGGTGAATTATTCATTGAAAACAACAATTTGGGTTGGTTGATCAAGAAACAAGAAATAAATTCTATTATTACAGCTGAAGAAGAGTATACCTATTTGATAAAAGCATTCACATATCTAATGTGGATGTATAAATAGCTCACTGATACTATTGATTTAGTGAAATAACTATTTGTGATACACTTTGACAGTAGGATCACGATTGAGATTATGAAAAATTCAGTTCAACACTCCCGTACCAACCATATTGAGTAATTTATCACTTCATAAAAGAAAAAATAAGCATGTTGTGATTAAAATGGAGCATGTTGGAAATAATTATCAAGTGGATTAAATCCCGACTAAGCCTTTGGTAGCACCAATGTTCAAGAATCATCATTTGTACCATAGTTTTCATCCACCTCTCATTTCATGAGGAGTTTACAATTTATCATCTCTTCATATTTTTGATATATGTTTTGATCTATTTTCAGATTTAATGCAGGTTTGTGGTTGAGATATGATATAGGTTTTTTTTTTTTATACTAACATCCTAATATAGTTTTTTTGTGTTTATTTCCAATGGTAGATAATGAAATTCATGGAATTGTAGGATTATAAGATCAGTGGAAATGTCTGTTTTCTCTCAAGGAATGAAAATATTCCTTTCCACTACAATTTTCAACATTCAGATTTAATCAAGTATAATTAGAGTGGTAGATAATTTATTTCATGCTTATTATATTATTTTTCAAGGGCAATTATTTGTTAAATTTACCTCTATATCTCTACCAAAGCCAAAGGGGGGGATTGATGGAACCATGGTTTTTCAAAGATGGAAATATATTATTTTTTTAACCACACTTGGTCGATCAAGTAGTTTTCAAGATATTAAATCATTATGTTCATGTGGATTTATTCATGTAGGTGGAATCATTTACCATTGTGGGAAAAATATTTAGTACTGAAAATCTAAATGATGGGAAATGTGGTAAAAAATATGGATTTCTCACACTAGCTCATTAAAATTTCGAAAATGCTTTAGTTTAATAATTGATAAATATTTTTGAAGATGCAGAGCTTTAAAAATTATCTTTTTTCATGAAGGGTTAATTATTCTCAAAATAGGCATTGTAAAGAATGGATAAGGCCTAATGGAATAACGATGCATTACGCGATTATGATAAGCATAACAAATGGAAAATTTTCACTAATGTTCTCAAAAAAAAGATTCAAGAACATGAATTAATAGGTTAGATAAAAGTATATGGTAGGATTGAAAGATTCATGAAGGTGGAAATATCTATAAATTAGTGTCTTCTCATCATATAAGAAATATATAGAGCTTGAAAATGGGGAGAATTGTTTTAATTTTGTGAAGGTCTTATGAAACCGAAATTCATTCATGAAACATGAACTCTTTGAAAATCAAATCTTCACAAAATTAATGGTTAAGAACTAATTGAAGCTACGAAATTTAAAAAAATAGGGATTTGTTAAGGCTATGAGTTTCATGGTAGTTTAGAGTTTCATGAAAGCATGGAGTTTCACATAGGCATAGAGCATTATTAATTATATAGTTTCATGAAATCAAAAATATTTTTTAATGAAAAAAGGGGTTTTTATGAAGTTTGGGGTTTTGCAAATGGTACTTATGCAAAAAAATGGCTTTAAACATCTTTTTTGTGTGAATGGTGAATTCAGGTGTATCTATTCAGTACTATGGTGGAAATTGAGTCTCATTCTAATCAGGGACAAGGACTTATGTTCTCAACCAATTGATGTAACCTTCAAGTTGATAAACTAAGTCATATTTCAATCGTGGTAGTAATCAAAGGAGAGTCAATAAATGTGAGATGAAAGAGGTAGTGTTCTATGATTAGAATTTCTATAACGGAAGTCTTCTAGACACAGAGTGGCTATGTTTGATCTTTTGTAATCCAAAATATCTAGTTAACATTAGTGAATTTTGTTATGACTGATTCATAGTTATAGTATTATCCTTGGACTATCCCTTATTGGTGAACCAATTAAAACCTCTTTGTTTTGTTTTTATTTCTTCATATTGATGCTTAAAAATTGAATGATCCCATTAGACATGTTTAACAAGTTTCAACTATAATGGGGACAAGATTTATCTCATTGAAATAAAAATTTTGACATCATGATTCACTACTTCCCTCTAAGGGGGTTCTATGGTCTAACTCGGCGATAATATATATATATATATATATATATATATATATATATGTATGTATGTGCGAATTATATATTGATTAATAATTATATCATAGAATAATATAAGTAATATATTATATTAATATTAAATAGTTATATTAGTATGGTTTAATATGAAAATAAAACATTATATTAGAAGGAGAAAAATAAAATGATTAGAATGGTAGAGTCTTTACTTCTTAAACACAAAATCCTTTGTTATGGGTGAGAATATTTAATAACATGGTGTGGGGACATAACATGATATATCTAATGATCTTATGATCATAATATAATGTAATTAATCATATAATGGGAAATATGATTAAATTTTTATGTTATTTTCTATGAAAGAGAGAGGGGGTACTTATATATGAAGAGGATGTTGTTTAGGTTAAAATATTTAATAAAATATTTTTTTAGTTATTAATTGAGACTATGAATAACATTTAAATAATGATAAATGTTTAATTTCTTTAAAAATAATTCACTACCAAAGTTAATATTTTATACAATAATTAATGGAAAAAATAAAAGTGCATTTTTAATAAAAGAAATATTTTTTAGACATTGGAAGTTACTTTATTTGTTTCCAAATATGAATTTATATTTTTAATAAATTATGTTCATTATTGAAAAAATTTTGGTTTAATATATCCATAATAAAAATTATTATATTATTATTACTTCTATATTTCCAATAAAAAAATTTTATTTTAAAAATTATATTTTTCACTATTAACTGAAAATTTTATTTTTTGCAAACATTTACCAAAAAACACTCCACGATAATTTCAACATGCTAATTCAAAAAAATCATTCATTTTCTTAATATAATTTTAAATATTTCATTATTATATAATTTAAATTTATACATATTAATTATGGATTTTACAAACTGAGTTATGTAATAACTTATGAAAAATATGAACATATATTTTATTAGAGTTACCAAGTTTGAATATTTTTGTATGACACTCTAATGTTTATCTTTATTATTTTATTATTTTTAAATGTTGTTCATTATCCATTCGAGTATTTCAACGATCATGTTACAACAACAATATTCATGTTTCTATTCTAATATCCAAATTATTATAATAATGGTCATGTCACTATTATAAGCATCATGTCAATATTCTAAAGGAAATATTTCTTATATACTTCACAAAAATACATTTTATTTTGGTCATCAAAAATTTAATTATCTTTCTCTTGAATTTAACTATATATTTTATAAAATCCCAATAAAGTATATATAATGTTATTTTTTTACACTATTGACCCTAAATGTGATAATTCATAGAGAGCACAAAACTATGGATTTTCAAATTCTACAATTGTTATTTATTTGTTTTTATTATTAAATTATACTATTTTTAATTTTATTCATTGTATTAATCTTTCTTATATTAATTTTTTTTTAAATAAAATATTTTCTTTTTATATTATGTGAAGTATGTCGATTATTTATTTTGAACATATAATCTACCAACATTAATAAATAATAAAATTAATCATGGAATATAAAAATTTCACTTGACACACTCTCACACGCACAATTATTTTTTGATTTTACCAATAAAATACAAAATGAAATTATTACACACATATCAGTGAATGGATAGTTTTTAATAAAATTATAAAATATAAATATATAATATTACATTCCCCCACCATTAAAATAAATTGTATACTTATTTTATATTATAGAATAAAATACCTATTTATGTTTTTTATATATTATTTGACCATATAATCAAACATTAAAGTTACCTTAAACAATAATAATTAAAATACATCATATGACTCCAAATAATCATATAATTTACATTAAACCTATGTACCAATTCTAGTTAAAATTGAATGAGTTCTCTAGAACAAACGGTTATCACCTTATGGTTTTATACCCAAAATAATTTTTATCCTAATTAAAAAATATAACCAAACATTACTCAGATAAAAATAGAGTCACCCTAATATCCACACTACCAGATATAATATAATACATAAATACATTAGATATATAAAAAGAAAATTGTTTACATTCAATTAGCCTTTAATTCTAATGATTACTGTATTTAAGGACTATGTATGTTATAAATCATGAACATATATGTTTAAATAAAAAACTAATAACATATTTTATAATAAACCTCCTATAATTTTATTGGATCATTCTTATTAATCTACTTTATATAAGGATATAAATTAGGGAAGGGATGAGGCAAAATCATGGTATGCAAAATAAAGTGGAAAAAAGAAGAATATAATAATTAATATATTTCATGATATCAAAAATTAAGAAGTGAAATAATATAATAGAATAATTAGTAAGAAAAAATCATGACACAACTAAAATGGAGGTTCATGAATAAAATTAGTGGAACCATACAAATGGGATGTTAATATCATTGGGAAATGTGATACCCTGAAACCATTCAGGGAAATTTTATATCATAATAATGTATTTATGTTAGCCATGTTAATGGATGATGTAAAATTAAAGTGAAAATGATAAGAACGTGAAACATGAATAATAATGAAACATTATAAACATTATATATAAATTACATTGAAAAAAAATAAAAAATTAGGCAACGATAACATTATAATTTCAATGTATAACATTATAGACAATGCGAACTCTATCATGTCTATGAAATACATTATAAAAACCCTAACTACATTATTCCCAAAAGTAGATATCATGAGATAAAATTATTTACCTAATATAGTCGAGGGATATAAAAATCTAGGCCTGCCCATATCATCATAAAATGTGAACAATCATGCATCCTATGTTGAAAAGAAATGTACAATTTTTAAGAAAATAAGATATACTTATAAGAAAAAACAAGAATCTTAAAAAATTTTATAAATCACATACTAATGAATAATGATGGAGTTAACTAAAAATAATTTGGGAATGAATTATTTTATATGATCAATAGTAGAATTAAAAAATTAAAAATAATAGGTTATGATGAGAAGAAAAAACAATGTATTAGGAATCAATTAATGTTTTAAAGAATAATGTACTTCCAAATAATCCTTGAATGTTGATATGAATTCACCAAAATAAGTACATACATATTTTCCAGAAAATAATACATAAGAATGTAAAATTAAGGAACTGCATAAGTGATTAATGAAAAATTATAAAGACCTTGGGAAATGGTAAAATAAGAGAGTATAAAATGATAAAAAAGGGAAGATTTGAGAGTTCCGTTATGATTAGGTAAGTGTTCTACCCTTGGGAATGGGAATTGTTCATCTAATCTATGTTCCATAGGGGTAGAAATTTGATATTACCCATTGTATTTTATTATGGAATTATTTCGAGGAAATTTTGGGATGTGAACTCATAAACTATCCTTTACAAGGTTATTTCCCTCTTTCAAGATTGGGGAAGTTGTATATATTTTTACTTGATGGTTTACTCGAATAAATTCACACTTCCTTCCACACTTTTAGGACATCCTATTAGTATTTTTATACAAACCCATTAATGGTTGTTTTATCCAACAATTTTTTTTATTTTCTATAATGTATAGTCCAATGAGGAAATCGATAGAAGTGGAGCTAATGGATTTGAAGCATACTGTATTTTATATGATTCATTATTGGAAGTGTGGTGATATATTATGTGTTACATAGTCAAATATTTCTTAAAATCCTCTATGATATTAAGTAATGATATTAAATATTGGGACATCAATTTTCACTATAACACTAAAATTTATATTTTACTCCCTTATGATATTTATCATATACATGAATTCATATTTTAAAATTTCTTTGATATACATTGATTTTATAGTATTGGATTTTTTCTTATTATTTAATGATGTGTGTTTGTTCCAGGTGGTATGGAATAAGGACTCTAATTTGTTTATTATGACCATTTGGTTCTAGTAACTATCTATAATCCTATTAGAGTAATGTGTTGTATGGTACACTTAGTACACAACTAGTCTTGGTAAGAACACAATGGTCCAAGTCATGTTAATTTCACTTTTTATGAATGAGTCATTTATTTTGATATTAATTTTAATTATTTATGGTATATCTTCAATATTGTGGAATATTTTGTTATTTAATTTTATTACAAAATGTTTATTTTATGTGTCAATATATTTGATGATGTTTTTCGTTTATTAGGGTTGAAATTGATTTAAAATAGATAATTCAATATTGGGATATGATTAAAATAGTTAATCATTCTTGTTGAATGTTGGTGGATTGATAATTAATGTTTAAATTGATTTTGGTATATTTATTCATCGAATGTCCAAAGATTTTATGGGGTTTTTGAGTTTATGGATTGAAATAATTCAAAGAATTTGTAGAGATCTATCACGACCCATCCTCGGGGCCCGTGTCGTGATTACCCCAAGCCCGTGTTCCATAGGCCAGGAGCTAGCGACTAGCACCAAAGGCATAAATCCCGATGAAAAGGGAAGTCATTTCCTTTATAAAAGTAACAAACAAAATAGAGTAACCAACAGAAGTAAGAACTATGTAATATGGAATACACAAGTTAGTGCTGAAAAGTAAATGGGACAGTATACAAACCCAATGGCAAAGTACAGTACAACTGAATAGCTAGTACAACTGTATTAAAGTAAAACAACAACCACTGATTCATCCTCCAGTAATTCCACCTGAAGAGTGGGTACAGATGAACTCCTCAACACCTCAAGTCTGTCTGTCCACTCCGTGTAAGTCTCTCCAAGTGGACCACCTCCTGGTACCATCAAGCTCTACAAGTCTCTAACTCAATCAGTTTTGTCCGTCATCTGCATCCAGCACAACGTAGTGTGGGCATAGCCCGTGTAGGGGTGAGTATACGATACTCGGTAGGGTCCCTGAGACCATAGAAGGTCTATCAGAATCCACGAAGGATAAACCACAAAAGAAAGATAAAATCACGAAGTATCAAAAAAATCTACTTAGGTATATGCCCATACATATAACAAAGTTATCAATCACAGTTCAGCTCTAACTCTCATGCCCAAGAACAACCTAGTCCACACATGAAAGCAAGTTAATCACATCGATGATAATTATTGAATGTTAAGACTCAGCTCACATAGGTATACATATTTCATATCGTGATAGAGATGATCATATTTAGTCATTGATTTATCTATTCTGTCGGACCCACACCAGATACAAGACCATCTAAGTTGTCGGACCCACACAGGATACAAGACCAGCTACTCTGCCGGACCCACAGAAGATACAAGTACAGATGTCAAACTGCTGGACCCACACAGGATACAGGAACAGTAGTCATCGCTGTCGAACCCATGAAGGATTACAGTATGGAAGTCATCACTGTCAAATCCATGGAGGATCCCAGTATAGTAGTTGTCACTATCAAACCCATGGAGGATTCCAGAACAGTAGTCGACGCAGTCGAAGTCAGCTCTAGGGTTCCCGCACACAGCACGCTCGATTCTGGGAGGGTCCGATCCTCGAGCTAAGGGGTTCAATACATTAACTATCATGAAGTCCAGAGTTGATGTATCCCAATGTTCTACCGCATCAAAAGGAACCCAACGTAATAGACGGTGTGTCAATTGGATACCTGGTCTGAGAGTTATTGGCTTTTCTGTTCCAGGGGCCCGGTTGGAATTACACTCGTTCCAAACCTGGCCATTTTACAAATTTTCCCAAAAATCATTTATAGTGTCCCAAAAGGACCATCTCATAATGAAGATATATGTGCCGCAGACATCATGTCGATCAGACACACGGTCGTGAAGTTATTTTCTTTTAAAAGAACCGGGCCCAGCCCGTCAAGCCCGGTGGGCTGGCGGGTTGGCCTGTCCTGGTTTAATGGGTCTGACTCAGCTGAGGGGTCAGCCCAGTACGATGGGGCACAACCTGTCTTGTGGCTGGCCATGGCTCAGCCATATGGTCGAGCCAATTGAGGGGCGCGACCCCCGGTCTTCTGAAACGGCGGCACCGAGCGGCACAACCCTCCTGTTTGGTCGGCTAAAGATGGTCGATCTTCCCGGCACGAGCAGCCCACACGGGCGAGCCACTGTTATCTTAGCATGGCGCCCTCCTAGCATCGTGGGGTCTTCCTAGCCTAGTCGTCCGCTTGTCGGCCGGTTCGTCCGCCGGGCAGCCCGCGGAATGCGGGCCCCAGTCTTTCGCAGAGCTGCCCCCCATGGCGTCATAGCCCACTTGTCTGGAAGGCTATTTCCGGCCGGTTCTTCTTCGACCAAGAAGCCCATTTTTGCGTTGCGGTCTTCCCCTCTCCACGTGGCATCTGTTGCCACGGTCTTCTAATGGACCGGTGCATGGTCATGGTTTCCACCACTTCCTCGGTCGTCACCTCCTCTTCCATCTCTGCCTCCATCGTGAAAATAAACAAGGATTAACGGAGGGTCGTCGAGCCGTGTTCTATTAGACCCTGCCCTCCGCGTTATGCGGTAGTAGGTGGCCGATGATAAAACAATAACAATCAATGAAGAACAGGGACCAATTATTCACTTAAAGAATATACAAAACTCATACATCGTAATTGACATCGCACGTTGATGAGCCGCGGAAGACGAGTGTCACGGTAGTCGGGCGTCGTGGAAGACAGCGTCGCTGAGAATGGTGTCATCCCGTCGACATGGGAGGAAGAGCCATTGTCGTAATGCGGGAAGAGAATCCAAAGATGACGTAGATTCCTTGATGTTGGGGTGTGTCTGAGGAAGAAGCATCGTTGGAAGAAGTCCTTCGCATTCTTCATCGAGGATGTTCTTCGTTGAAGAATGGTGTTCTTCTTCGAAAAAGGATCAGCTCTCTTCTAATTCTCCCGAGCCTCCCCAATAGTAAACTTTCCAATTCCAAAGAAAGAAAAGGCTCCCAATTTAATAGAATTGCCAGGTAATTGAAATTGATTCAAAGGAGGTGTCAATTAATTAATGTAGATATTAATTAGAGGTTGGCGCATTCAATGGGTGGGAGGTGGAGAGGGTCCACCATAATAAATTTGGCGAGTTGTTAAAATATATAGCAGGGAGTATTAATGGGGATTTGAGGGGAGGTGAAAGGGTTTGGGTTCATGTGGGCCCCGCCACACTAAATCCTCTCATGAAAGGTTTTGTGGGGTGTGGGCCCCACCCCTAGCTTCCTCTTGGAGGAAATAACCACCTCTTAAAATAAAATTGTGTATCACCACAATTTTATTTAATTTAAGATAAACCCCCAAATTATAACATTCATCTCTCAAAAAACGCAACTGTGGAAAAGGGCCCCATAAGAGAAACCAGCGCTGTGAGTTCATCGGTGTCCTCAGATTTCAATTCCGAGCACCGGTTCAGAAGATAGAAAAACCCGCACGTACTTTTACTGAACGTACCCAAACAAAACATCAGTAATTGATTCCGGGCACACTGGGCCTTGGAATCAGGTGCCGTCAGAAACCACAGACTTGTAAAATTCCAAAGTATTTAAGAAAAAAATTTCCATTGAAATTATTGGGTCTTTACATTACCCCATCCTTAGGGATTTACGTCCCCGTAATGCTATAACACACACTAAGGGAAAAAATGGGGGTATTGAGCTCGCATTTGGGCCTCATGCTCCCAAGTGCTCTCCTGGTGGTTCTTGTGCTGCCAGTGAATGCGATCCAGAGGAATCGACCGTCCACATAGGACACACTCCTATCGATACTCGATCTCCACCAGTACCTCCGTGAATTTGGCCCTTCCATTGATGTCCATCTCCCCATGGTCATTGATGTGGGTCGGGTTGAGCATATATATCCTCAGCTGAGATACATTGAAGGCGTCATGCAACCGATTCAACTAAGGTGGAAGGGCCAGACGGTAATCCACCTCGCCAAACCTGCTGAGGACCTGGAAAGGTCTGATGAATCATGGATATAACTTGTCGCCCCTGCCAAATCTCCGTAGACCTCATCGAGGTGAGACCCGTAGTAAAATGTGGTCACCAACCTTGAACACCAGAGGTCTTCGTCTCCTATCAGCATAGGACTTCTATCTGCTCTGTGCAGTCTTCATCTGCTACTTGATGATCTGCACCTTCTTCGTCATAGCATGAACCATCTCTATCCCTACTAGTGCTGACTCCCCTAGGTCTGTCCAGCACATAGGGGATCTGCAAGGTCGGCCGTACAATTCCTCGTAAGGGGCTATCCCGATGGTGGAGTGGTAGCTGTTGTTGTACGCAAACTCCACCAAGGTTTAGTGATCCTCCCAACTGTGACCAACTTCCAGGACACATGCATGGAGCATGTCCTCGAGAGTATGAATGGTCTTCTCTGTCTGACCGTCCGTCTAAGGATGGAAGGCAGTTCTCAAGTAATGCTACATTCCAAAAGCCTCCTGTAACCCCTTCCATAGCTGGGAAGTGAAACGAGCATCTCGATCGGAGAAGATATTCAATGGTACACCATGAAGACGAATGATCTTTTGAATGTAGAGGCATCTCAAGCTCTCTACTGAGCACTGCTCTCTGATCGATAGGAAGTGGGCCGACTTAGTCATTCGATCTACGACCACCCTGATAGAGTCATGTCCTTTGGATGCTCGTGGAAGCCCCATCACAAAATCCATAGATATCACGTCCCACTTCCACTCGAAGACCTCTAAGGGATTCACCAAGCCTGCTAGTACCTGGTGCTCCGCCTTCACATGCTGACAAGTGAGGTATCAAGAAACGAACTCTATTACAACCTTCTTCATAACCGACCACTAGTGCTGTCATCTAAGGTCCTGATGCATATTTTCCACTTTTGGATGTACCTCTAGAGGGGAAGTGTGGAACTCCCTCAGAACCTCCTCTTGAAGTGTAAGTGGTACCATGGTACGTCCCCTAAAGGGGATGACGTGCTCCCCTCCTCTAGAAAATCCATCAGGTGTCTGCCCAGAGGATATATGAGCACATCATGTCTCATAGTCAACATCCCCACGTTGTACCTCCATAACTCAATGAAGAATTGGAGGAGTGACGGTGAGAGACTAAAGAAAGGAAACTCCATATATATCCAAAAAGGATATCTACAACGCGGCTAGCTACTCTGTCACCTCTCCTAGCAGCTGATGTCTCGATCTCCTACTGAGAGCATCTGCTACAACGTTCCCCTTCCTAGAAGTATAAGCTATCTCAAAGTCATAGTCCGAGAGGAACTCAAGCCATCGCCACTGTCCTAGGTTATGGTCCTTCTGTGAGAAGATGTACCTGAGACTCTAGTGGTTAGAGTAAACTGTAAAACCCTCACCCATCAGATAGTGCCGCCACATATTCAAGGCGAAGAACACTGCTGCTAACTTCAGGTCATGGGTAGCATAGTTTTGCTTGGGCTGCCTCAACTGCCGTGAATTGTATGCGATCACTGCTCACTCCAACATCATGACACACCTGAGTCCTCTCCCTGATGTGTTGCAGTAAACTATGTACCCCACGCCCTCCTCCAGTAACCTCAATATGGGAGCACTGGTAAATCTCTACCTCATCTCCTGAAAGCTCTACTGGAATCTATCTGACCACATGAAGGGTTTCCCCTTCTTCGTCAAAGATGAAAGTGGTGCTGCAACTCTGGATAAATCTAGTGCAAATCTCTGATAGTATCCAGCCAGGCCCAAGAAACTCTGAACCTTCGTCACATTATTAGGTGGATCCCAAGAAAGCACTGTCTCGATCTTCACTGGATCCACTGCTACCCTCGCCTCCGAGATGACGTGTCCCAAGAAGTGAACCTCTCGAATCCACAACTGGCACTTCAAGATCTTACCATAATGCTGGTGCTCATGGATTGTGTCCAGTACTACCCGCAAATGGTAGGTGTGCTCCTCCTTAGTAGTTGAGTAAATCAGTATGACGTCGATGAAGACTACGAAAAATCGATCAAGGTAAGGTTGGAAGATCTTGTTTATGAGACTCATGAATACTACTGGAGAGTTTGTTATGCCGAAGGGCATAAACAAGAACGAGTAGTGGCCATACTGACACCTAAAGGCCATCTTATGCACATCCTCATCTCAAAATCTGAGCTGGTGATAGCCTGACCTGAGGTCTATCTTCGAGAACCATCGTGCTCCTTTGAGCTGATGGAAGAGGTCGTCAATCCTTAGTAGTGGGTACTTGTTCTTCACAGCCACCTCATTTAAGTGACGGTATTCTACAAACATTCTCAAGCTCCCATCCACCATCTGGGGAAATAAAATCGGAGAAGCCCAGGGTGAAACATGGGGTCGAATAAATCCCTTTCCCTATAAGTCCTCCAAATGTACCCGTAGCTCACGAAGCTCGGCGGGATCCATCTAATATGCTGGGGTAGATATCAGTGATGTCCCAGGGTATAGGTCTATGTAGAAGTCTACCTCTCCACGAGGAGGTAGTCCTAGAAAGTTTTCAAGAAAAACATCTGTATACTGATCCACCACAGTAGGAAAACTTAGACTTCATACATCAACTGCTCTGAGGATGAGACTAGCCAACTGATGTGTGATCATCTGCCCTCTCCTCTTTGAAATTCCATCATATGCTACAAAGGCTCCCTTCTCGCCAGTGAAGGTGAACCTGGTCCCATCCGTGCAGACACACCGCACATTTCACCTAATATAGTCGATCTAAGAATGGACTGTAGATTACCAGTGAATACCCAAGATGACGCTGTAAGGTCTCGACGCCGCTACAAGAAGATCCCAACTAAAGCTCTCACCTCCTAGAGTAAGCTCACACTACCGGAACTAGTGCTTAATCATTGAGTCTACTCTCGTAAGAGTCTCTAGACGTAAGTATTGAGCCAACGGCTCCATCGAAATGGCTGAGCTTCAAACAAGGGCAGCGACAATAAAGGAATGACTCGCACCTATGCCTATAAGAACTGCAGTAAGGGTGGAGTATACACAGATAGTACCTCGAATCATCTCAGGTTCACCATGGTCGTAGGCTTCAACTGCCTAGAGCTGAGCCCAACTATGTCCTCCAGTTCGATGTGGTTTGGGTGGACCCCTGGTGGTGGTGGTGGTGGTGGTGGTGGTGGTGGTAGAGCCTTGAAACATTGTCCACCACTAGCTACTCGTCCAGCTCCTCTGCCTCATCCATCTACTCCTGGCGGACCACCACGTTGAAACCTCTACCTCTGCATGGGCAGTCCCTCTATTGTCTGTTGCTCGTTTGCATTGTAGGTCGGGAAGTCACAAGCCATATGGCCCTTCCGGCCCCTTGCATAGCGCTCCCTACTACTTGTAAGGATGGCTCTGTTCCGTGTGCCCCACACAACCAAACCTGTATCATAAGGTCACCCACCTGATGGCATATTTTTCTTGGACCCCTTAGACATATGTCTACTCCCGGCTACAGAAGACTCTGCTATGTGTCTCTCTACAGTGGGTATTTCCGCTGGTGACTTCTTAGTGAGAAAGCTCTCCACTAGAAGGGCTCACTCCAGCACCCCTTCCTACGTTGGGATGCTGAGGGGAATAATCAAAGCCCTGATCTCGTGCATCAATCCCTTCTCAAAGGTCTGGGCCCTGAAGAATGGGTCTCGTACCATATCTGTGGAGTAGCGTGAGAGGACAGTGAACCACTCTATGTACCAATCTACTGTCATCCTGCCCTGATACTGATGAAGTAACTCCTGAATCAGCATCGCACGAAGGGTGGATGGAACAAACTCTGAGCGGAAGAGGCTCTTGAAGTCTGTCCAAAGTAAAGATGTCTCATCATGCAGTTTGACCATCAGACTCCATGATCTACCTGCTCCTGCGTTTTGGATACACATAGCAAGGATCGCCATAAGGTTGGTTGGTGTCCCTACTAATCTGAAAACTCTGACGTTAGCCTCCAGCCAATCTTCAGCTGTCTGTGGGTCCGTCTCTCCGTGGAACCTGGGAGGCCTCTATTGTTGGAACTCGTGAAACACACTCAGGCGGCATGCACTCTCTACTGTCGAGACTGGTAGTATCAGTGGACCAATGGTTAGTGGTACCGCTGGTGCCTCCGCTGTGATGGGGCCCTGCACCGAGGCCTCGTCGCCCGGTGGGCTAGCATCTCGTACATAACTCGGAACCACAGTTGGATGCCTTCGTGGGGCCATCCTAAAAAGAAACAGGTGTTCCATGGTCAAACATTATACTTGGTGAGCTAACATAAAGTAATCACAAAGAAAACTTTTCAAAGGAAACACACAGACAATTAGTGTTTTCGTGCACTGAGTCGGAAATCATATGTTAGGGTCCCGGTGTATGGATACGTCGGCCGCTGCACCAACACTGGACTTCCTGGACTGAAAACCACACTCAATACTCTTAACAATATTTCTTCATAGAAATAAATATCAGAGTCTTGTGTTCTACGGTAGAACCAACTCCTCTGATACCAATATGTCACTACCCATCCTTAGGGCCCGTGTCATGACTACCCCAAGCCCGCCTTCCATAGGCCAGGGGCTGGAGACTAGCCCCAAAGGCATAAATCCCAATGAAAAGGAAAGGAATTTCCTTTATAAAAGTAACAAACACAATAAAGTAACCAAAAAAATTAATAACTAAGTAATACTAAATTCAAAAGTAAGTGCTGAAAAGTAAATGGGTCAGTATACAAACCCAACTGTAAAGTACTGTAAAACTGAATAGCTAGTATAACTGCAGTAAAGTAAAACGGAAACCACTGAGTCTTCCTTCAGGAATCCCACATGAAGGGTGGGTACAGATGGCCTCCTCAGCACATCAATTCTGTCTGTATGCTCCATGTACGTCTCGCCAAGTTGTCCACCTCCGGGTACTATCCATCTCTACAAGTCTCTACCTCGATCAGCGTTGTCTGTCGTCTGCATCCAACACAATGTAGTGTGGGCATATACCTTGCAGGGGTGACTATATGACACTCAGTTGGGACCCCAAGACCCCCGAAGGTCTCTCAGAATCAACGAATGATAAACCACAGAAGAAATATAAAATCATGAAGTATCAAAAAAATCTACTTAGGTATATGCCCATACATATACCTATGTTTTCAATCACAATTCAGATCTAACTCTCGAGCCCAAGCACCACCCAGTCAACACAGGAAAGCAAGTCAATCACATCGATGATAATGATTGAATGTCAAGACTCAGATCACACAGGTATACATATTTTTCATAGCGATAGAGATGATCAGATGTAGTCACTGATTCATCTAAGTTGTGAGACCCAAACAGGATACAAGACCAGCTATGTTGTTGGACCCACACAGGACATAAGACCAACTACTCTACGAAACCACACAGGATACAAGAACAATAGTCATCACCGTCGAACCCATAGAGGATTCCAGGACGGTAGTCGTCGCTGTCGAACCCACGGAGGATCCCAGTGGAGTATTCTTCATTGTTGAACCTATAGATCATTCCAGTACTATAGTCTACGCTGTCGCAGCCAGCTCTAGGGATCATGCACATAGCACGCATGATTCTAGGAGGGTCTGCTCCTCGAGAAAAGGGGGTCGATACCTCAACTGTCACGAAGTCTAGATTTGATGTATCCCAAAGTTCTGTCTTATCAAAAGGAACCCAATGCAATAGTCGACGCGTCAATCGAACACCCGGTCTGAGAGTTATTGGCTTTTCTGTTCGAGGGGCCTGGTAGGAATTATGCTCATTCCAAACCTGGCCATTTTCAAAAGTTGTCCAAAACTCCCTTAGAGTATTGAAAAAGGACCATCTCATGAAATGGATCCCAATGTCGTAGACGGCGCGTCTATCAGACACATGGTCGCAAATTTATTCGCATTTAAGCGAAATGTGCACGGCCAATCAAGCCCGGTGGGCTGGCGGGTCGTCCCGTCATAGATCAGTGGGTCTGACCCGGCTGAGGGGTTGGCCCAGTCCAGTGGGGCGCAGCCCGACCTAGCCCGTGGCTGGCCGCGGCTTGGCCCTTCCGAAACAGCGGCATCGGGCAGTGACGACCTTCTGTCCGACCGGCCGAAGCAGGCCGGTATTCCCAGTGAGAGCGGCCCGTACAGTGGGCCGCTGTTCCATTAGCGAAGTGCTCTCCTGGCATCGTGCGTTCTTCCCAGCCCAACCGACCACATTTCGGCTCGTTCGTCTGCCGAGCGACCTGCGGAATGCGGACCACGGTCCTCCGAAGCGCGGCGCCACATGGCTCTATGGTCCACTTGTCCGGTCGGCTACGACCGACCAGTTCTACTTCGGCCAAGTGGCCCGGTTCCGGGCCGCGGTCTTCCCCTCTCCGCATGGAATCTGGTGCCTTGGTATTCTAATAGACCGGTACATGACCGTCATTGCCTCCGCCACACCGTTCGTCACCTCCTCTTCCATCTCCACCTCCATCATGAAAATAAACAAGGATTAATGAAGGGTTGTCGGGCCATGTTCGTTTGGCCCGTGCTCTCCGAGTTAGGTGGTAGCAGGTGGATGATGATAATCCAAGAACAATCAATGAAGAATGGGGAACAATTATTCACTTAAAGAATATACAAAAAACCCTACCTCGTAACTGACGTCAAATGTTGACGATCCGCAGAAGACGAGTGTTATGGTAGTCGGGCGTTCTGGAAGATGGCATCGCGGAGAATAGTGTCATCCCGTCAACGTGGGAGGAAGAGTCATTGTCGTGATGCAGGATGAGAATCCGAAGACAACGTAGATTCCGGGACGTCGGGGTGCATCTGAGGAAGAAGCGTTGTTGGAAGAAGTCCTTTGCATTCTTCTTTGGGGATGATCTTTATTGAAGAACAGTGTTCTTCATCAAAAAAGGATCACCTCTATTCTAATTCTCCAGAGCCTCCCTAATAGTAAACTTTCCAATGCTAAAGAAAGAAAAGGCTCCCAATTTAATAGAATTACCATGCAATTCAAATTGATTCAAAGGACGTGTCAATTAATTAATGCAGATATTAATTAGAGGTTGGAACATTCAATGGGTTGGAGGTGGAGAGGCTCCAACATAATAAATATGGGGAATTGTCAAAATAAACAGTAGGGAGTATTAATGGGGATTTGAGGGGAGGAGAAAGGGGTTGGGTTCATGTGGGCCCCACCACACTAAATCCTCTCATGGGAGGTTATGTGGGGTGTGGGCCCCAAACCTAAATTCCTCTTGGATGAAATAACAACCTCTTAAAATAAAATTTTGTATCAGCACAATTTTATTTAATTTAAGATAAACCCCCAAATTATAAATTTCAGCTCGCATAAAACACAACTGTGGTAAAGGTCTCCTTAAGAGAATACTGGCCTTGAGATTTCATCGGTGTCCTCAGATTTTAATTCCAAGCAACGGTTCAAAATAAAGAAAAATTCGCACGTATGTTTACTGAACATACCCAAACAAAACTTCAGAAATTAATTTTGGGCACACCGGGCCTCGGAATCATGCGCTGTCAGAAACCGCAGACTCATAAAATTCCAAAGTATCTAAGAAAAAAATTTCCCTTGAAATTTTTGGTTCTTTACAATATCAATTTGAGTAGTTTCAAAAAGTTAAAATATATCTCTAATAGAATTTTGTTAATGTATAACGTGCCTTTAAAATATTTTGGGTTAATATTATGAAAAATGGGTTTCAAAAAAATAATATTATTTAGAGTATCACTCGTTAATAAAAGGTTCATGGTTTGGGATAAAAGTACATAGTTTTTGGATAAATGTAATTTTTAAATATAGAGGTAAATTCAGATATTGTATACAAAAATATACACTGAATCCATGTGAGAAAATGTTTTCCCTAATCACATACATTTTAGGTGACTGGTTTTTTCGACAATGCATATATGTTTTTGACATTGAAATGATTTATCAATCCACATGAATGATTTGTGAAAGGTTATGTAATGATTAATAGTAACAATTAATTCTAGAAAATTACTAAAAATTTCTTTTTTATCCATTTTAACCCTTTAATCCATTATATGCTTTATATTTTCCCATATACAACCATAATTTTATAATATAGGATGAAAATATGTGTTTCAATATAAAATGGTTATAAATGTTGATTCAGGTATCCATTTGAGAACTATGATCCTTCAAATCAATGTTATAAATATTTTGATGGGTATACTATTTCATGTTTTTTAATTTTAATAAGGGATCTGGAAGACCTCTAATACAATATTTCAAGATAGGATATTTTTTTTCCATATTTTGGGAAAATTTTAAAAAATAGAAATAATGGCCCATTAATTTCCTTCTTTTATTTTTTAGAGAAAAAGTATTTTAAATTATTTTTGGGATTTATATATTAATGAATGTTTTATTTAAGATTTTTTACTTCATGAAAATAAGATTATATAAAAATTACATTTTTGATTTTATGAAAAATAGGAGTAGGTTTCCCTTCTATATCCCTTTATTTACACTCCCATGATACTTAGACATTTTCTCTTGATGAGAAATATAGATTCTATTTCTTTTTTCACATATACACATATGTATTTTGATACCCTTTTTTGAATTGCATATTCTAATCTCACATGTTTATTTTTGAATGATTTATTTAATTTTTCATCTACATGTTATTTTTTTATATTACAAGGTAAAATAGTATTTTTGTATTTTTTTCAAACTAGAATTCATGGATTTTTATTGAATGAAAAATTTAGTTATACTTCAAATAATAATACTAGTTCTTCCTCACACAAAACATGCACACCATATTGTTTATATATAATCCACCTTTCCTGATTTATCCTACCGATATGACTGATGATTTATTTCATAATATTATAACAATGGTTATGATGTGAAGTTATATAGTTGTCGACATGTTGGATTTGTTTATTGATATACATTTATAGATATATTCTTTAATCCAAGAATTTTTTCTTCTAATTTATATTCTTTTACATTATAAATTTTATATTATAATGATTATAGTAAAATATTATTATTATTAGATAAACTTATTATTGTCACATTTATACATTATTATATATTATACCTTCATTCTTCTAATTCTATAATATCCTATGAAATTTTTATATAAATTCTCTTCATATATTGATATGTTAGAGTTTATATGGATATATTAGTTATTTGAATATTAAAAAAATTAGTGAAAAGGAAGTAATAAATATTTCTAACAAAATTGTATTTTTATGTGTAATATGAATTTATTTAAAATATTGATATAAAAAATATAAAATATTAATTTGAAAAATATTCATCATATGTTAATTAATAATGTAAAAATTATCTTAATATGATTTTTTGGGTGTTTTTTGAAAAGTTTTACATGTCAATGAATAGTTAAAAAATGTATTTTTATTGAATACTTTTTTTATTTTAAATTATTTATAAAGTCAAATTATTTTAAGATACGGATTTAAAATTTCAATTATTACTTTTAATTTTAAATAATTCAATTATTTTTTTGAAATAAATTTTATACTTGAATTTATTATAAAATATTTTATAAAAATACATTTTTATAAAGTACAATTTTTGTATCAATTTTCTGGTTCAATTTTAAATTAAGTTCCAATTTTTTTGTTTTCTTAATAAAGAAAATATATTCCATAATTTTAATAATGAGTTACAAATTTGGTATATAGGTCCCTTTTATTTTTTGATATAAATAGTATCCTTAGAAATTTTCATAACTCTCGTAAATGGTAAATTTGTGGATTAAAGTTTAAATTAAAATGATAAAGATTATAAAATGACCCTAAAACATTCATTACGATTTTTTTATAAGTCCATTACAACTAAAATTTTCCATAATTTAGTTATATGGACTTCTGTTTCCTTTTCAATGTGATTATAACCATTATAAAATTTTATTTCCACAAAATTCATTGACATCTCAGTATAATTTTAAATAACTAAAATATTTTTAGATTAGTGTTAAATAAGAAATATGTTATGAATTATAGATTAATTTCAAATATAATATATTTATATTCATCACGGTATTTTTTTAATTTTTAGTGAAGTAACAAGTACTATAAATTCTTACATAATGATGATGTAGTAATTATTCAGTTAATAGAAAAATAATATAAATAATATTTGACTTTTTAGAAGAAATATAATATGATATACTTAATGTTATAAAATAAAATTCTTTTTAACATTACATGTTACTGATATAATAAGACAATTCTTTTTAATTTTAATTGTTGAATTGATGTTATTATAGTCAAATTAATGAATATTTCTAAAAATACACCTTAATTATATATTATAATACATGATATTGTATTAAATAATATAAAATACCCAAAAATCAAATGTTCAAACAATTGATTAACATATGGTTGATAATATCAATATTTTTCCATTTATGTATATTTCTACATTTATAGTAACTATGTTGACCCTGAAATTGTAAAGAATTGTGTAGTCTTGGTAAGTTTTGCAGGGGTTAATGAGGTGTCAAAAAAATATAAGGGTAAAAATATTACCAAAAATCTATAATTTTAATTTTATGAGATTATTTAGAGCTATGCTAATAGTATTTTAAATATAAACTAGTTTGGGGTCATTTTTAATTACAAATAAAATAATATTAATTAAATATTTTGAGATATACAGAGTCTTCCCCTCCATACCCTTTTTAAATGGAATATATTCTTATCATTTATTCACACTTAAAACCCGATATGGATTACCCAATAACTACAAAAATACATTCCTATAATACCACTTCTTATTATTTAAGTCATTATTTAGGCCAAATAACATCCTTATAAGGATTAAGATGTCAATTATATGAGTTTTCTAATGAGTAGGTATAGTTCTTAACTACATTTGTTTGTTTTATTTCTTATTCCACCTAAAATATTATTAATTCATGATAAAATAATAATAATAATATACTCCATATACATTGTAGTTATTATGATAATATAATTACCTAAGAACATCTCATCTTCCGTCAATTGGGAAATGAACCCATCATTTATTTGTACGGTGGACAATCACCTTGAAAACAAATATAATTTTTTTTCCATAACCATCATTTAAGAATATATTATTGTTCTGGAATTAAGGTTTATATATTATAGGAATAATATATTAATCAATATATAATTACAATATATCATTTACCTTTTAACATTTAATTTTATTTAAAAATGATAACATTATTCGTGTATATATGTGGACAACCAAATCCATGACGCAATGTGATTCATTTTTAATTACCTCATCATACCGAATTATTTCATTGAAGATTACTTTACATGTTTACATGGTTGTTTTCAAATAATCAATTTTTATTTATATGTGATTTTTTTAAAATAGGTGATTTTAAATTGAATGGTTATTTTCCTCAATAACATTTTAATATTATTTAATGATATTTAAATTAATCATTGATAACTACACTTGATTTTAGATGAGATTTATAATGAAATGAAATCTATATGAAAATATTTATGTCATACTTAGTGGGATTTTTTATTGAGTATGGTTGCTTCCATTATAATATAAGAATATGTGATCATGTTTTAACACTCCAATGAATTTGGTAAAGGGATATAGTAAACCAATTAAGCTTCTCGTAAGAGAATATAAAAATATATTGTGATGGTTATTCCAAACATATAACAGAGTTAAACTATTTGGTTTCTCCTAAGAGACTATGGTAATATACTATGTTTCTTATTCAATGTATAATCTTGAATTTTATTCCATGTATATGTAATAATGATATGAAAATAATTACTCAATTTACATACATGATTTATCTATGCTTGATATGTATTTTTTTTGAAATCATCTTATTTCAAAATGTTATAGAAATTATATTACACATCGTAATGATAAAATAATTTGCTTCATGAAACATTTTCTATACCTTTATCCTGATTTAAAAGATACAATTATTTATTTTATTATTTATAATAAAAAAATTTATGAAATTTTTATAAAAAATATTTGGGTAGAGAAATTTATTTCTTGGGTAAGAAAATTTTTATTTTCATCCCAAATCTTATTTTGAAAAAAAATATATTTTTATGAATATTAATAGAACAATGGTTTCCTTCATTATTTTTATGTCAATTACAAAAATTATTTAATCATCTGTTTTTTTAAAACAATTTTAAATCTTTAATGATGGGTATGAAAAAAGATAAAGTCGTGTTAGAGTTCATAAATATTTTACATGAGAAGGAAACATGTTTTTTAATAAATGATTAGTATTGTGGGAAAAATTGTTGTTGATTTGAAATTTCCACTTTTTATTTATTTGGGATTGTTATGTATGTGTAATGAAATAATCCCCTCACACACTATACATAAACAATCTATTGGAATGTGAAATAGTTCATTATAGTTAAAAATCACTAGAACTTGTAATATTTAAGGTTGGTTCCTTATAGTTTGTATCAGACTATGGTTCATATAACACTATCGTTTAGGAGAATGTGAATATAACTCCCATAAAATATTTTAAATTATGATTATATTGAAATGATATAGTATTTTATGATTAGAATGTTACTTCATCTAAACTATGTCTGTTTGGAATATTTTTCCATAGAGGGAATACAAAAGTTAAATTGTGAAGGAACTAAGGGGATTTTATTCTTCTAAATAAGAAACCTAGACTCACTAGAATTATAATATAGTAGATTTTGTTTTTGTGATAGATCAGTTTATGTATCCTATAACTGGTTGAGGTATCCATACCAGATATCAAATAGATATAATACCAATAAAAATGTTGATAGTGGAAAATTTTATGAGTAAATACCCTCTCGCATTCAGTGGATCTTCTAATATTGTGGTAGCTGAATGATGGATTAATTTGCAATAAATGACATCAGATATAATGGTGTGTTCAGATCATCTGAACACATGTCATATAATTCTCTATTTTTATGGTGAATTCAATAAATGATGAAAAACATTTACAAATTCTAATGAAAGTAAAGATATTTATATATTGTAATGGGATCATAATAAGAATATCTTTCTTTAGAAACATTTTCCTCTAGCTATTTGACTAAGGATGTGAAATTGTAACATCACAACTTTTTAGAAAGGTATGTTTTCTTTTTAATTATGGTTATGAAAATAAACAATGCCTAATGGTGGGTCAGTATGATTTTGGAAGGAAATATTGCAGGGTACTAGATGTTGGCTGTAGGTCAAGTACATTTCGTGTACTGAATACATTCAATTTATTTAGAATAAACTATTTTTATCAAGTACACAATGTGTAATGGGTATCCTTGACCTTCTTTACATTGTGAGCTAGGTTTTCTTAAGGGAAGGGATCCTGATCATTAAATAACATGTAAATCATTTACAGGTCATGTAAATTCTTAGCCCAGTTTTTAAAAAATTGTCAAAGCCACGTTATTTTATAAAAAGGTGTTTAATTTTTATTCCATATATAAGGGGATCCATGCACATGAGTACCTTAACACCAAAGTTATTTTTTTGAGATCTCTTTCATAAATAATTAATTCCCTTCACTTTAATTCATGTTATATCCTTAATGTTATTCTCTCTACACTGCATCCTTCTTCTCCTCGTTTTTCATCTTATTTCTTACACTATTTATGTGTGAAATATTATTCTCTATTTTTTAGGAAATTCATAAATTCTTCTTAAATATCTCATATTTTCTTGATTCAAATCCCAATGTTAGAAGAGGAGAGTGTCACAGACTTATGGTAGGTGGTCTAGCTTCATTCCCTATGTTTTATCCTTTTTTATATTATACGATGGTATGCCTCATGTAAAAAATTTCAAGAAAATATCCCAAAATTAATAATAAATTAATGTAATTATTTACTCATACATGTTATGTCTATACCTAATTGTGAACTATAACCTAGATTATTTACCATGTTAGGATCCACCACTATCGATGCACCTCTTGTTAAAAATATTACCTTCCCGTTATCTAGGATGGGTTAAAACACCATTGAAGTATGCTTTCTTTGTAATAAATACTTGTCAAATTATGTATTGAATTTAATAAAATTCAAGGACAAGATACATTTTTTCTAATGGCTTCTTCCTTTTTTTCCTTATTTCTGTTACCTTATGCCCTAACATGAATTAAATTTATTAAATGACATGTCCATTTTGTTTAGTATGTTTTAAATGTTTTAAAGTTATATTATTGATAGTAATATTATATCCTCACCTTATTATGATTTCAATACAATGTTCCCAACTAAATGACTCCTTAGAAATGTTCTTTAGGTCCTATAAATTTTTCTCATTAATTTATTATAAATACACTAGTGGCGATATTATCTAGGCCTTGTATATGCTCATTTTGTGATTTACATTACCTCTAAATGAGTGACATCAGTTCTATAGGGGATACCCCATGGATGGTATTTTTTATGAGATGGTTGTACCATGCCATGAGTGTGACTCGGAACCCTATGTGAGATACTGGGGACATACTTGAATTTTTATTCTTATGGTCTTCACACAATGATGAGATTGATATAAGAGATCTCATTCATGGGTCACCTTGGAGGAACTCCCATGACATTTTTTTATATATAGTGGCCCTAGAGTGTAACATTGGATCCCATCAGGACTTCCTTTTATGGTCTCATAGAGAAACATCCCAAATTATAAATATGAAATTTTCATTTAAGTATAATGGTGTGTAATAGTGTTTCTATTTTGACGCTACCCCCAAGAAAAATTACATGCTTGGGGATGGTCTATTGTTAAAGCTTCATTAATTATATTCTCATTTATATATTTGTTACATGTGCATGTTATCTTGGCTCAGATAGATCTATCTTAGGACAAAGTAGGTAGAGTTTTATGGGTGTCCCAATTGGAACCCTTGCAATGTATTTATTTATTTATTTTTATCCTTCATTTAATATTATTTTTTCTACAATGTTGTCTTTCTATTTCATGGACTAGATTGATCATTACACTATTGGTGGGGTATTGCTGAGTATATAGCACAATCATTTTTGGATTCCATTTGTACAAAAGAAGAATTTGTGTTTACAAGAATATATAAATAGAAGTGGCTAGAATTTGATGGTTGATTCTGATTACAAGGATGGAATATAGGAGTACAAAAATGAGCATATTGTCATGATGTAAATTATAGATAGTTTTTTATTTTTTTATTTTTCTTGTAGTATGTGGTATGTGCCTTATCCCCTATATCCCATTTCATATATTTTTTAATAGCTACATGACATCAAGATCATCATCTTTTGTATCTATTATTTTTTATTCAGCTTCCTCTTGTTTATTTGTCTTGGATGATTTATCATTATTATTTACACCCCTACATATATATTCTATTTAATCTTCTTTCAAATATTTCATACCATTGTGTTAAATCTGATTGCTGGGAGAATAGTTTCCCCACATACACACTCAAGTTCATCACTACTAGTCAGCAAGCTTTGGCATACTGAGAGGCTTTCTTGAGGTAATTGGCCACCATCTTGTAGCACCTATTAGAATATTCCAAGGTGGGATGCTACAATGTGTTGTCAAATCCTTTTTCATTTCTTTTGCCTTAAAATTTAGGTATTTTATGTGAAACTAGGATGTAATGAAATTTGGGAATGAGCTTCTTCCTAGGGGTATTTGACCAACATACATGGTAAACTCAATTTTTTCTATGTGGGTTAATTCTATCATTAGTTGTGACTGTTATAGTTTTACATACTTCACCATTGGGTAATGGACTTGTTTTGTGACATTATTATTATTTATATAGTTATAATGGGTTGTTCTAATTTTTCCCCTTAATATGAGGGTTTATTGATTCATCCATCATATTATACACCATATGAAATGAATTTCATGCATTATTCCAATCCATGTTTGTATTTTTGCATGCATTACCTATATTTCATGCAATTGTTTTGGTTCATTATTTTTTATATTTTAAAATTTTCTTGTGTTTTAATATGGGTGAAATGAATGTATTATTTATAGGTCCAACATCAATCTCAATGAAATTTTCCCACATATATTGATTGTGACACTTTATTTAACCAATCATTCTGTATTGGTTGGTTTGATTTATGAATATTAAGAAAAATTAAAGAATCATGTACTTATATAAATTTGGAATGGAATTCATCAAATCCATTCACTATGCATGACGTGTTATATCTAGATAATGGATGTACAATCCACGTATGAGTTACTTGAGGGTCCAATTTTAGTTTATATGGTGTGTGGTTCTGTATAAATTTTGAATTTGTGATGAAATTTACGAGGATGATATATCAATATCTGAATAAATAAAAATTAACATAAATGAATAAATGTTTAAAAATTGGTTATTTCTATATAAGGATTCCAAATGAAAATTAAATGGATTCTTCCACTATAAAATTAATTTGACACAAAATATTCTAAATCATGTGTTCTGTTATATGAGACAATGACCTTGGACAAACCTTAGTATTTGGAAGTTGTCTATGTCTCCTTTGATACTTTTGTGACCATTCTTGTCACCTAGTTATAGATTTGGGAACATGAATAGAGGTTTGATTCACTTGTAGAGGAGATTTATAACATTACATTATTGTTATTTATTTTCATATTATCTATTAAATCTCATATATGGAGTGCATTTGTAAATTTTGGAGTCATTCCACCAAAACTAGCTTATATATGACACCATAAAAGTGTGGACAAGCACGATCTAGATTTAGTGGGCCCTAATCTACCTATGGTACCTCTTATGGTTCCACTGGTGGAACCTCCTTCAGTTCTCACTATGCACCAATGCTCAGCTCTTCCACCGTGTGCTAATGTCATCCATGGAGGTTCAGCTTCCAATAAAAAATATAGTTTAACTTTCTACATGAAATATAATTTCGATTGTTTACTTGGGGGAATCGCTAACAAGGTGTCATGGACCAATAGATATGTGGTGTTTCAATAGTGTGTATGTATGGGCCATTAAAATCCCCAATGAAAGAGGAACCCGATCGAGTGAAGAGCTTGCAGAAGAATGTGTCACATTCATCATTTCTGGGGATATTTTCCTATACTTTATAGTGATTGGGTTTATATACCAACACCTGATTTAGGTACTAGATTGGAAACTCCACATCAGGCTCGTAATTAGTCTTTTATTGGCCGATTTGTCTGAGTTAGTGGATGTTGTCAAGGTAGTCAGGCTTTAGAGGCTCATCATCAGAAGATTGGACTTACTCAGGATATCCATGTGGAATCCAAGGTCTATGTTTTGGACTATATCTATTGGGTTAAACCAACACCATAGTAAAAGATTCAAGAGCTTTCTATTGTACAAGGTATTATTATGGTAGCATCTACTTTAGTGTCTTCCATCTTTGACATAGGTATGTCACACTGTTTTATATCTATTGTTATTATAGAAAGTCAGGGGTAAGAGATATATTATGGTAGATTTTTGATGTAATCTCGATACACCACTAAGGTATAGATAAGAGAATATATTCTAGTGTATGGAGTTCCCCCTTAAGATAGGTGGTTACCATTTCCATTATATTTTCTTTATCCTCGAGATGACTAGCTTCAACATCATTCTCAGTATGGACTGGCTAGTGCCTTATCATGATAATGTTGATTTGTATCACTGAAGGTGTTGCTCAACTCACCCAAATGTAGCCAATGTAATTATAAGGGGTAATGCGATAACTGGGTCAGTCGAGCTACAACCAAGCGTACTAAGATTGGTATGGTGAAATACCATATGGTTGGTCTCTTTATGAGTGATCATGGAACATATCTTCTAAAATTACCTCCAGTTGTACATAATTTCAGAAATGTATTCCCTAATAATTTATCTATCTTACCTTCTCTGAGGGAGGTGGATTTCACCATTGAGCTAGTCTCAGGTGTTATAGTAGTTTCAATACCATTCTATGTGATGAAATATACAATTATCTTGGAAATCATTTCACATCATGAAGATATTGATTCTATGGATTTTATACAACCCATCACTTCGCCTTGAATCTCACCCATCCTTTCCTAAAAGAAGGCGAATGGTACCCTTTGTTTTCTCAAGGATTAAAGATGGTTGAACCCGTTTATAGTGAAGAATCATCATCATCTTCCTTAAATAGATAAATTTTAGACCAACCCAAATGAGAGATAGTTTTTTTGGAAGATCTATTAGATGCCAGGATGTAGTCATGTTCATGTAAGTACATCCTAAATAACACAAATAGTGTTCTGAATTTGGTATTTATTATACAAGTATTTGTTTATGTCAATGGATATTATGAACATGCCATCATTATTTATGTATTTGATGAATTAGGCTTTCCACCTCTACTTGGACTCTTTTTTTTGGTATTCATTAATGAAATCTTGTTGTATTATCAAACAAGAGATGACCAATACATCCATCGTGATACCATTTTGAGTACACATAGAGAGTATCAATTTATGCTAAGCTCAAAAATGACACTTTTGGAACAATAAGGATGAGTTATTATGTCATGTGATTTCAGAGATAGGTGTATATGTTGACGTAGTGAATTTGAGACTCATTGTTTCTTGGGAGATTTCCAAGAACTTGTTTGTTATGCATAGTTACATAGGGATGATTGTAGATTACTGGAGATTCATATAGGACATCCCACACATTGGAGTGCCTCTTACATGTCTGACTAAGAAGGGTGTGGAATTATTAATTTCATAAGATTGTGATATATATATTAAGAAGTTTAAGGGGAGAATAACATTAATGATAATATTAAATATATTAAAACTATAAAAAGTATATATTATTTATATGGATGCTTTAAGAATTGGGATGGGATAAAATATAATGATAGATGATCAACTTGGGTTGTACATGTCTTGATAACTGAGACGTCATGAGAATAATTACCCTACACATGACCTCAAGCTAGTATCCATTTGTCATGATCTATTATTATAGAGATATTATCATTTGGGAGAGCAGTTCATTATTTACATATACCCCAAAATTCACAAATACATATACACACAATATGAAATGAATCTGATTCATTGTTGGTGGGTGGAATACATTCAATAATTCAATTTTTGAGCTTTCCTATACACCTTGGAGGGTTAATTCTATTTACTTATCCTTGATCTAGAATACTCAGACATATAACATTTAGGAGGCCATCAATAAGCATATGATAGTGGCTCTATTTTATAAGATACACATAATGTTTCAGTTATAGCATGGGTATCCTGTTTTTGATGCTTTTTCAGTGACAATCTATTTTAATAAGAAAGTGAGGATTAAAGAGTTATAATATTGCAAAGTCTACATCCTAATAAGGGTTTCTCTAATAAGAACCCACCACCTAGTTGGGTTGTTGACTAGAATGGCATACTGCTCTTCGGTGGAAATTTTTTTTGTGCCTTCAGATATATAAGAAGAGTTAATGTATGAATATCTTTCCTATTTTTAGGAAGTCCAACCTAATTTTAATAAGATATTCTAAGAAATGAATTGAATATATTAGTGGCTAGGTATGAATAGGAATATTTCATTTTTTAATAATCAATGTTATAAATTTCAGCAAGTGAAGGAATAGAACAAAATAACATATAGTATTCTACTATCTATATCCATTCCTGAATGAAAATGGAATGATGTAAACATGGACTTCATGACGGGATTTTTGAGATCCCCTCAAGGAATAGATGTAGTATGGGTTATCATCAAAAAGTTTACCAAGTTCTTAGAATTCATATTGATCTGATAGAACTTCTATGATGATGGGATTGAGTGGATTTACATATGAGATACTGTGTTCATTTTGGTGTTTCTCATTCTATCATAACAGACCAAGGCAACAAATTTAAATTTTGTTTTTGGTATAAGATTTATAAGGAACTGGGTTTATAGATTCTCTGGACTATATCATATCACCCTTAGATAAAAGGGTGGTCTAATAGAACAATATTGGTGTTAGAGGGAATTATCCAGGAATGTTCCCATGTTGTTAGAGGTTTGTGGGAAAAATAAATTCTCTTTATCGATTTTTCCTACAATAATAGTCCCTAATAAACTATTCAGATGGATTTTTATAATTACTATTATGGTAGGTCATTCTGTTCCATTCTATGCTAGTTAGAGGTTGGTGACATAACACGACTAAGTCCTTATCTCATTCAATACAATTTAGGGGAAGTATAGTTGATTCCGAAACATATGGATCTTGCACAGTCAATACAAATGTCTTACACCGATTTCCACCATCATCCTCTCAAGTTTAAGGTGGGACATATGGTCTTTCTATGAGTATATCAATGAATGGGTCATAGAAATATTCTTAGACAGGAAATGATAATGCCTTGTTATGTTAGGAATTTATATATAGTAGATAAAGTCAGGCCAGTATCCTATCAGTTGCAGTTATCATTGAGTTATTATGAAATGAATTACATCTTCAATTTGAAAATACATTGATAGTATCATGTTAATTCGTCTCATTCATTTGAGCAAAATTATATTGACATTGAAGAAGATGCATCCATTGAGGAGTATCTCATTCATATTTTTTATCAGAGCATAAATGATCTTTGTTGATGGTGAGTTCCTTTTATTCGAGTGTTATGGTAAAATGGATGTGTGTATTATGAGACCTAGTAGATATTGGTCAATGTTCAAGCTCAGTGGATGGATTTTTTTCCGAAGATGTTTAATTAATCTCATAAGTGAAACATAGGGATGATTTGTTGTATGTAGGGGAGGTTTTATTAGCCCATAATTATTGTGAGGTACAATTTTTTTTTAATTTTTTTTAAAACTAAAAACATCACCTAAAGATTGTTCCTTTTTATTTTAGAAGAATGGTGTCAGGGATTTGGTGGATACCTACGATCATGTGCACATCTTGTATTGAATACATTCAATGTATTTAGAATATTCAAAGTCTATTGAGTAAATGATGTGTAATGTGTTTTCGAGACCCTTTTTACATTGTGAGATGGGTTTTCCCTAGGCATGTGATCTCAATATTTACATGATGTGTAAATCATATACACACTTTGTAAATTCCTAGACCAGTTTTAAAAAAGTGGAATGATCCCCCTTATTTTTCCCATATGGGTTCATTTCTTCTTCCTCATAGAAGGAGATCCACGATTGGGATTCCCTAAACTCATAAGCTACGTTTTTAAAGATCTCCTCCATCCAAACTATTTTATCACCACCCATCAATTACATTTGATCCATAATTGTATGCTCTTCACTCTACATCTTTATTTTTCTATTTTGTATTCTCATATCTTTTGTTATTTAGTTGTGACCTCTTTTTAAATATTTTCATTAAATTTGACAATTATACTAATATATCTAGTTCTATCTTGAAAAAAATGATGAATTTGGATGAAGATAGTTCTACGAACATATATCATTTGGTCTAGCTTCTTTACCTATTTATTTTTTATTTCATTATTATGGGTTGGTGTGTTGCACAAAAAAACATTTCTAGAAGAACTCCTAAAATTATTAATAAATTAAGTTAAATTTCTATCATTCTTGTTAAGGCCTCAGCTTACGGTGATCCACATTTGAGTTTGTTCTCCCTATCACGACCCATCCCTATGGTTACCCAGATTCTTAAAGGCAATATATTCCCCTTATCATATATGAGTAAGATCACCATTCAATTGTTTTTTCCTAGAAATAAATATATTTTAGAATATGGATTGAATTAAATAAAATCCAAGGCCAATAGTTAGTCCTTTATGCCTTATGTCATAGAAAAATTCATATTCATTTTCCTTATGCTCGATGCCTTATTCAATAAATTGAATTACATGGATTAAATTATATTGAAATGTAATTTATCATGTTATAAATGTTTTAATGGTATTATATTGATTGTAAAATCATACCCTCACCTTATTCATAGGGAAATACAAGGGTCCTGACATAAGGATGCCTTGGTTTCTTCTTACCTTATAAATAATTCTGTTAAGGAATTGTGAATACACCATGGGTGATACTAGCTAGGACATAAATAGACTCATGGTGAATATCTATTACCTTTATATGAGTGACATAAATTCCACAGGGGGGACCATGTGGGTATGATTATTGGTGATATGCTTATATAATTACATGAGTGAGACTCAGGCCCCTATGTGATATACCATGTATGGACTCATGGGTTTTGTATTTGGATCTTAACACCATGACTTCAGTGATACATGTGATCTCAATCATGGGTATCCCTAGACTAACACCAACAACCTTAGTTTTATATATAATTTCACTTGTATGATACAAGTTATCAATATCATATTTCATTGGATGGGATTGTGGTTCATCTACTAATATTATAAATATTTCATTTCAATTAAAAAATATGGATGTATAACTATATTTCTTCGATGACACATCCTCCAAGAAAAATAATATGCTTGGGGACAACCCTACATTAATGATTCATTTATTATGAACCCATTAAATATATTAGATACATATTCATGTTACATTAGATTAGACACTTTCTGATTAGGATGTTGCTGGTAGAGTTAGATAGGTGTCATAAGTGGAACCTGGTCATTTGTACTTATTTATTTATATTTTATACCATATTTAATATTATTATTTTCACACTAATCCCTTTTTATTTTAAGGATTTTATTGATCTGGACAAAATTGTTGGTGGCCTACAAAATATATCTCACAACCTACTTGGGATTCTTTTATTGCTCAAGATTACATCATGGTTTTAGGTTTAGATAAAGGGAAGCAGCTACAGTCTAATTATTGATTTAAAGTACTAGGTTGGAGTAAGGGAGAATAGGACTAACTCTATGATCATCATTATAATTGTATATTCTATTTTGAATTTTTTACATTTTGGTATCATGTGGTATATTCATGGTCATATATATCCTTCTTACACCATTTTTGTCTAGCTACTTGACATTATTATCATCATATTTTGTATCTATTATTTATTAATTGTCTTCAAATTTTTTCTTTATATTGGATGATTTATCATTATTATATCTAATGATTCTTAATTATTTGGTTTCCAATATTTAACGTTATTACTTAATAGAATTTTAACTCTAATCAATGAGAGAATAGTATCCCCACAGACTGACCCTATGCCCAAAAAGATAGTCGGAAGCCTGTAGCATACTAAGAGGTGTGCTTGTGGTCATGTTTCCACCATCCCAAAGAAACTCTTTGTGGATTTTGGGAAACGATTCTACAAAAATAAAATCATAGAATTTAAATAAATTTAAAATTATTTGGGGGTCTAGTATAAAGAAAAAATATCCTGAATGGTAGGGTAAACACCAAATTTTATCTGAAATCATGATAGTATCATTAATCAAATTTACTGAATATTGATGAAATTTATTTGAAGGGAATTGGTTTCCCATGAATTAAAAAGTTATGAGAAACATGTGTGATGTTATAATAAGGTGGAACATAGTTTTTCTATGTTTATTTATAATTAAAAAATTAGTATAAAAATAGGTGAAGGCAGAAATAAAAGTTAAGAATGGGTCAAATAAATGTAATGTTAAGTAAATTATGTTTTCAGTTTGTGATAATTGTTTTTATAAAAATAAGGGGAATGCATTCTGAAGTCTATTAGGTTCTTATAATGTGATAAAATAGGTTATATGTCTCATAATTTAAATGAAAATATCATGGTAGTGGTAAGAACAGTTTTGATAAAAAAATAGTTAAATGATTTAAAAGTAGTGAGATGGTTCATTATGCGCATTAGTGTTTGAAGAAGATCCTAAATGATTGAAAGAAACCCAACTATATGTAGAAATTTATGGTGAATTCCTTTGCATCAGCTTCAATAGATTTTGGGCCATCAAATAAAGTTTTATCAAGTATATATGTTTTCTATTTACATTATGTTAATGTGTTGTTTGATTCATGATCTATATTTTCTTTCTTTTAAGACACGTTTTCTGGGAAATCAAAAAATCCATTTAAATAAATGGATCTCAAAAATATGGTAAAAACATCTCAGGAATGTATTAATGGAAAAATAAATTATAATAATATTATTTATATTGTTTATTGAATTATATTACCTTGAAACCATGTTTTCTACCAAGTAGTGTTTTATGTTATACAACATGTGGATTGGATCTCAGTTAATAATTATATAAATGATTATACAAAAAAAGATGATTTTTGTTCAAAAATAATTTCTGTTTATATATATGAATAAACCGATAACATTGATAACATTTAAAAATATGATAAACAAATTAAAGATTAATCAAAAAGTTACATTGAAAATATTTTTGAGAATAATGGAAATGTATAGATTAATGATGTGAGGATAGTAAAACAAAACCTAGATGTTACTACAGATGATTTATATGATGTTATACTTAATCAGGAAGCTAAAGTTGATGTTGATTTATTTTCTAAATTTAATCAAATTTCAAAACCCCCTTATTAAATTTCTCTTGTAGAACTTCTATATTTGATAACACATATTCAAGAGTTTCTTGAAAAATGTTTAATTCATTCTAGAAATTCAATATGGGTAATGTTATTCTGTTTATTGAAAATAAATATGGTTCAATGAGTTTTCTATTGATTATATATCATTTAATAACATCATATTTAATAAAAAGTATCATTTCCCTCATATCGATGATTTTTTTGACCATCTTTAGGGAGCTAATTATTTTTCTAGGATAACCTAAGGATTGTGTATTTTAAACTAAAGTGAACGTAAATTAATGTCTTAAAATGGTGGTTTAAACATCATATGGGTATTATTATTTTATATAGTTTATTACATTGAGATAATAAATATTCCTACTATATTTATTGATCGTATGAATAGAGTCTTATATGAATATTTGATGAGTTTATGGTTTTTTATTTATTATATCATGGTGTATTCAGTTTTCTTAGGATAATAAAAAACATTTCAGGATTATTTTGTAAACCTGGAATGAAAAGAAGTTATATGGGAAGTCTGTGATGTGATTTTTTGTTTGCATTATATTTCATTCTTTAGACCCATGTTAAATAAAGATGATATAATAGTTTATCCTACTAAAAATTAAGGGGTTGATGAATGGACAAGGAAAAAAGTGTTACTAGAATTATTACTCTTCTTGGAATAGTAGTCTATTATCAGCAGGTTTTGGAATATTTTCTTAGTTATATATCCCACTTACTAAGTTAATATGAAAAAGGGATAAATTAATTAAGGAAAATTAATGTAAATCATATTTCATTAACTAAAATAACGATGGGTGGATGCACTATTTTCTTCTCATACCTCGAGGAAAGTTAATTTTGTCATCTACTATGATATTTCTTTGAAGGGGCATGGTTGTTTCCTAATATATACTGATAAATTAATTTATTATGCTTTGAGGAAACTAAAAACTCATTAAAATTATTATCCTTTACATGATATAAAATTATCTACTATGATTTTTTATATAAAATTTGAAGACATCATTTATATGGATACAAGTGTGAAATATATTCTAATTATATAAAATATAACTATATATTCACTAAAAATGATTTGAAGAGTATACATATGATACAGATATAACTGATAAAGAATGTGACTGCATAATTCATTACAATACTTGAAAATAAAGCAAGGTAGTTAATTATTTTATTTGGAAAATTAATTCTTAATTAACCAATGTATGTTTAGAACATTAAGCTTTGGTTGAGGATTAGTTTTTTTTCTATAAGTTGTAGATGCAGGACCTTCCTCATGTTTTTTAGGTACCATTATAATCATCTCATTCCAAAATAATTACAAAACATAAAAAAGATGACTTTGAGTTACATGAAAATTTATAATCTATTAAGAAGTGTATGTATCCTAAATTCCATGTTTATAAAGATTTTTTTTTAGATTTGAATAGAGATTATGTGTTCCATGTGAATCCTAGTTTAATGAGAAATAATTGAGTGAAGCTCATTATTCATTGTTTTCCATTCATCAGGAAAGTAATAAGTTGTACAAAGACCATATGGTGTATTACCATTGGCATATAATTAAAAGGGGTATTTCTAATTTTATGATGAACTGTTAGACATGTTAATAGGTTACAAATTAATGACAATTTTAAAAATAAATTTTTCATCCCTTTTCTATTGTAGAGTAAAAATTAGAAAATGTATCCATTAAATTCATAGTGGGATATCAATTGACATCTTGATGTAATATTTCTATTTGTGTTACTATCAATTGATTAAAAAAATCTTCACATTTCCTTCCAATTTGAGATACTCCATCATTAGATCAATATTCTCAACAATATCATAAGAAGATATTTTGGTTTCATATATTTTATCGATTTATTGTATATTAACATGATCACATGTTCTATTAAAATTTTTAGGAAGGACTTCAAACAACATTGGGTACTTAATTAAATTTCATAATGGATTTTCAACCAAAATCTGATGGAAAATTATACTGAACAATACAGACCTTGTAATGAATTCATTATTCTTGTTCAATGGATTACCAAGGAAGTTGGGATCAATATATTTATTTATTTTAGACTACATAAAATGATATTTTTGATTCATGTATATAGATTACACCTTCTGAATAATTATATGGAATGTCTTGTCGGACTACTTCCTTTTGTGATGGAGTAGGTGAAAAAAAATTTATAATGAAAAAATAGTTAGAGTAAATAGTTGTGAACATGAATGTAATTAGAAAATAAATAATAAAATCTCATAGAAGGTATAAATTTTATACATATAATCAGAGTAATGATCTTTATTTCCATATAAGTAATTATATTTTGATTAATGTATCTCCAAGTACAAATGTGACGTGTTTTGTTAAAAATGGAAAGCTAATACCATGTTTAATTGGTCATTATGAAATACTGTGGAATGTTGGATAAATTTCTTAATTATTTTTCTTACATCTAATTTTATCTCCGGAACATAATTTTATTCAATTTTTGATGTTAAGATAGTACGTTATGGATTTATATCAAGTTTTATTTCATGTGGTAGTTAAATTGGAAGAGAGACTTTCATATGAAGAACAACGTGTTAAAATTATTTACCACAAAGGGAAAATAATTTTTATATGTTAATTAACTCAGTTAATGTTTATTTGATGAAACTGTATGCTTTATGAAGCAGCAAGGTAGTCTGAAAATGTTTTGAGTGAAAATTATACAAACTACTTTAATTAGTGAATAAAATTGTGAGGATGAATCTTCCAAAATGAGGAAGGATATAAAATACCATTTAATGAATACATAAAATATTTCCACATTTTTAATAGTTATATTTCATAGATATATATTAATTTTAAAAATATTAGAAAATTATTCAATCAAATGAAAAAGAATTATTTGAAAACAAAATGGATTTTTATGTATCATATTCATTTATGTAAAATATTAATTTTGAAATTACATAATTATAATTTGAAAAAATTAACTTCCTTTAGTAATTTATCTTTTCAAAATTATATTTAGATGAATTTTTGATAATTTTCTAAAAAGAGTGATTTTTCAATGAATAGTGAAAAACACTGAATTTTATTAAGAACTATATTTTCATTTAATGTATTTAAAAATAAAAAATAAATGTTTATTTTGTTTTCAAAATTTCATTCATTTATCATAATTTATAATAATCCAATTGTGGTTTTGAATGGAATTTCATAATTTAATTTAGTATAAAAACATTTTACACTAAAAATGATCATTTTTTAAAAAATTATTCTTTTGTTGTATTATTCTGGATAAGTTTTAAAGGAAATTCTAAAAATTTTATATTTTTAATTTTAAAAAATTTATTCCATAATTAGAATTAGTATTTCCAAATTTAAAAAATATTTCTCTTTTAATTTTTTTAGTATAAATATTAACCATTTTATTTTTTTAACCATAGTAAAGAGTGATTGGGTAATTAATGTTCATAATAAAATGACATAGATTGAAATATTTCCAGAAAAATATTTTTTTTTATTTTATGAGTTAATTTATTCCCTAATATTTCAGGATTTAGTTATATGAAATTTTTTAATTTCTATTTGATTATAAAAATTATAATTTTTTTTATAGAAAAGTCAAAAACATAACTCTCTTATATTTTATAATTATTTTATTTTAATCATTTTGATTACCAAAGGATATGCTTTGATATGTATATTATTTCTAAATGAAAAATAGTTATCTTTATCGTGGTAATTAATTTTTAGATTTTATTAAATATATAAGTAACTTAAATGCATACACAACACGGATGTAGTAATAATTCAATTAAAAGATAAATAGAATAAATGATATTAAATATATTAAATGAAATAACATATGAGATACATAATTGGATCAAATAATTATATATATTTACATGAACTAATAGTGATATATTAAAATAATTTGTTAGAATTTTATTTTTTCTCTTGATTTTATTAGAGTTAGTGTAATGAAATGATCAAAAAATAGCCATTAATGATATTTTATAATAAATAGTATTTTATTAAGTGTTATAAATTTCTGGAAAACAAAGATTCATTCTTTTGTTATATGATTTATAATATCAATCATGGTCAATTAATGGGCATTTTTTCCATTTTTAGTAACTATAGTGACCTTGTAAGAGTAAAAATCCTTGTTGTCACAATATTTGTGAAAGGGGTTAATGAGAGGTTAAAACAAGAAGATAATGGTAAAAATTTTGTAAAATATTTTCTATTTTTAATTTTACAAAATTAGTTAAACACATAATCATTATATATAAAAATGAAATATTTTTTGAGATATTTTAAATAAAATATCTATTTATAATAATTTAATTTTTTGAGAAATCATGTGAGTGCACGTCCCCTATTTAACAAAAGCTAATCAATTTTTCTAATTTAATCATAGTTTAGAGCCTATTATTTCATCGAATCCCTACCAAAATCAACTTTTATAACCCCTAAACCCGTTTTTTGTTGTTATGGTTTTAGTAGTATACCAACCTTAGAGGGATTCATATGTTAATAAAATGAGGTTTTCCAAAGAAGGTGTATTGTTATTTAGAGCATGATTCAATTTTATTTCTTCCTCCACCACCTTAAAATGTTTTTAAAACATTATAAAATAATAATTAAAATTCCTCCATACACATGTAATTTATTATTTTAATTTAATGACCTATATCAATTTCATCTTCTATTATATGAGAAACTAAACTATCGTTCATGTGTACAGCAAAATACCGCCTCACGAATAGACGTAATTCATTTTCCATTAGCGTCTATCATTTAACATTTATTATAATGTAATTAATGTTTATATTTGATATTTATTATATATTTATCAATATGAAATTACAATATATCATTTATCTTCATAGATTTCTATTCACTGGAAAAAAATAACATCATTCGTCTGTACATGTGGACCACCACCTCCATGATGCAATGTGATGAATTTTTTAACACAAAATCATGTAAATAATATATATACATATATTTTAAAACAAAATATTATATAATTTATTATTATTTTATTAAAAATATAACATAAGACTTTACATATTTCCATATTTGTCGTTGAAAAATGGAAGTGTTACTCATATGTATGTATACCCTATTATCTCCAGGATCACAACATAGTTTTTTTCAAAACCCTGATTAATTTATGGGTTTAAAATTATAATTTATGTATAAAAATGATAATTATTTCATGATAATTATTTTTTAGATGATAGAGTAACAATCTCCATGAATATAGTGTACAAAACTAAGTCATTTTGGACTTATGAACTGAGTATCATCAAAACTTTCGATGTGAAAAGAATTTATTAAGTAAATAAATATATAAATGTAAGAGGTAAAAAAGGAATAATAAAATTAAAAATGGTATTAAGCACTTATAAATTAAATTAATTTTAATTCTCAAGATAAAAAATAATGTACATGATAAGTTAGGCTCAGGGTAATAGAATATATATTAGAACTCATCATTAATGTTTCCCACAAAACTCTCACTTTCTAACATATCTATCTCATTTCACTCTAAAAATTATTTAAATATGTTTTTTACAATTATTTTATTATTTTTTTAAATCATTTTATCCATGATTGACTTTTTAAAAGATTATTTGAAAGGAATATTTTTGTCATTTTACAAATTAGGTTTATTGTAACTCTGTTAGAAAAAATATGGAAGGATTTTGTTTTTTATTTATATTACATGAATGGATTTTCCAACTATAATGAGTAATTGTTTCTTCAAATATTAATTTATAATTTGTCATCTAACTTTTAAAATAAATTTTTTCCATTATATGTGCATATTGTTTTTAACAATTAATTTTAAATGGAATTGTTATTTTCCCAAAGAATTTTATAAGGTTATTTAATGGAATTTATATTCATAGAAAAACAGTTGATTTAACTTATAATTTATGAATAAAATAATTCTATACATACATTATTTTTTTTGTTTCTTGGTCATTTATTATGGGGATGGTAGTTTTTATTATATAAAAAGAATTTTTGAGCCCATTATAGATCTCATATGCATTAGATAAAGGGACGGATTTAACTAATTAGGGTTCTTCTAATAGAATATATGAATATATATTGATGTTTATTTAAAATATGTTGTGCATTTAACCGATTTGGTTTCTTCCAATAGATTAGGGGAATGTAATATGTTGGTTTTTCGAAGTATAAACGTGATGGTTATTTCATTTTTAATTATAAATCATATGAAAATTATGCATCAAGTATACTAGATGATTTATTTATTCATGGTATGTGTTTATATAGAAATATTCTTTTTTCACTAGGTAGAATAATGTATATTGTACTTCATAATTTTGAAATATATTACTTTTTTACAAAGTTATTATGATTTTTATGTGATTCCAAATAAATATTTATAATTTTTATTTTTCCACTATGATTTTTATAAAATGATGAATGAAAATATTTTGGTAGAAAAATTTATTTCTTATGTAAGAAAATTTTATTTTGATTATAATGATTAATATGAAAAGGGAAATATTTTATAAGTATTCAAGGAATAATGTTTTGTTTCTTTCATTTTTCTCCTTTATGTATACTTTTATATAGACACAACATCTTAAATTCTTTTCAAGGATTATAGATGGGTATAGGAATTGAAGAAGTGAATTTATAAGTCATAAATTCTTTTAATTTAATAAAAAAATGTTTCATTTTAAATAAATTATATTTTTGAAAAATATATAGCAATTAGAAGTGTCCACTTCTTATATGGATGGTTTTTTTATGTAAGAGTTATGACCTAACTCTCAAAAATAGTAAACTGAAAAGTTTGTTGGGAATCATTGAAAGAAAAGTCAATATTAAACTTACTAGATTATGTAAATATTATGTTTTTATCATTATACATTACATATAGAATCTGTTTGGAATTGGTTTCTAGTCCTTGGTGATCAAAATATCACCTTATGCTTTGTAGAATTTCAGTATAATGATGATGTGTAGATACTCAAGCTGGTATGATACAATGTATATGAAAGTGATATGTGGGGACATTAATAGAATATAAATATTTAAAATATATCTAGGATTAATATATTTGTACTAGTATTTTATTTCATTACATATATCCTTAGGTATAATGTTTTCTTAATTTATTATATTATATAATTTTTTTCGATATAATGATTGATCATATGTTGTAAAAACCCCATTTATATTTGCTTTATTATTTAATTAAATATATTTATTGAAATATGTTATATTTTAAAGTAACTAATTATTAACAATTCATTTTTATGATCAATGCATCGTTCCCCCAACATTATAATATATATATAAATATGTGTATACATTTATATTTTAAATATATTTTATACTTCCCATATTACTCTAACATGTGTGTGAGTTTATAATTATACTGATGATGTTCCTTGTGATGAGGTGGTAATAGATTATATTTAGAATAAATCCTAACAAGTAAAAATAAAAGGGTATGATGACTTTTTCACTCAAGATAACTTGATATCTCAAGGAGTTCTACTAGACTCTCTTTGTCCAACACCCAATCAATGAATCACCCAATAGAATATAACTAATGATCAAATAAATATTTATATTTATTTTTCATGTATTTTAAATTATATATTATTTATTGTTTTGGATTATATCAGCTCACACATGATATTTAATAATGATCTGAAGATTAAAATTATTTAATTCAATTTGAATGATTTCTTTTTTTCATATAAACAATCTCAATAAAGTCATCATGACTCTTGAATATATCATGTGGTGTAAAAAAAATTATTTATTCCACCATTAATTATATTATTATGGGTAAGAATTGGATTTTATAAATAGATAAGTAAATTGAAATATGTTGATACATTTGTTAGAGAAATGTGTTGTTTTAAAAAAAATTATTAGAAAAAAATAATGTAATGGAAAAAATTATTGGAAGACAAATGTGATAAAGTGATCTTGTTTGGTTGTGTAATCTAAGTCAAATTTAACCTAGATAATAGATATCTTGATATGTCCCTAAATTACTATTAAAAAATAGGTTTCACTATAACTTAACCTCTAACCTTTGATTGAATGGTTTGGTTAATCTAAATATAAGAATAAATTCATTACAAGCCAAACCACCTCCAAGTTTTTGAATGTGTCGTAGTAGATAATATCTGGTAAACACATGTAAGATCTATTATAGAGTAGTTTCTCCTAAGAAACTCATATGTCCACTCCCCCTATTCCACATTCCATATAGCATAAGGCACATTACATCCCAACATATTCTATTCCATCGTGTTTAGGATAAAACATTTGGGTGAGAAAATATGGATAATTGACCAAGAGATTACTCAATAAACTAAATTAAATATAAATTTAATTGTAAATAATATTATGAACTGGTATAAAACACAGAATTATGTTTATAGAAGTCAGATATCTATAATTATTCTTAAAAGCCTCAAGTATTACAATAGGAAAACCAAACATTCCCCAATAACTAAGATATTACCCCTCCATTTTATGGGTAACCTGAAATAATTGAGAATAATAATGAATCATTAAACTATGATAATTGTGAAATGATAATAAATAGTAGTGTCCATGGACTCTACAGTAAGTCACATGATCTAAATACCATCTTTCATTTGAATTTTTTTCTCATAAATCATTACTTTTAGTTTTACTCTACCTTTATATAACCTATGATATCCTTTCTTTTTAATTTTATAATGATTTATTGTTCCTCACACCAAAAAATATTTCCATGATCATCCCTTTATAAAAATTCATAAATTTGTAATATATTGTTTAATTGAGATATTTTTAATTTTATGGTCCCTGATACATCCTATTATTTGATCCACAAATTTTAATCTGTCACTCTATAACCTTAGGGTGATCTCTAATCCTCATAAAAATTCCCAAAGTGAAATTTGTCATATTTTATTTACTAAAAAAATTATTTTCATTTCAAAAAGTAAATTATCCTATGTATTACATCTTCCTTCATCTTAAAAATATATTATCTTATATGATAATTATACTATTTGAAGATGTAGTGTAATATAAAATAATTCAACTGACGTGTAGATAGATGAAATATTTAGTATTATAAATTTTTTCATTTTTTTAATAATTATCCAACACATAGATGAAATATCAAAGGGGGTCTAACACGGCAATATTTTATGAATTTTTTCTTTTCATTGAATAATTTTATTTTCATTGATAACATGGGTAACATTCAAAACTAAGATTATCAATGAACTATGATATATTATAAATAATTATTTTTAAACAAGGTATTCATAACCTAGACATTAAAATTTGTGGTATGAATAATCAAAATCACTTTTTAAATATTTATTATACTGATTTTATATAATTTAAATATATTGAAAAAAATCACTTAAATTTTAATAATTTTTTTATGTTTTGAAAATACCTATTTCTAAAAATATATTCTTCCATTTTTGTAAAAGAAATATTGTTAATTTTTATAATTTTAGAAAATTTATTTGAAAATACCCATGTAATTTTTGAAATTTACATGTCCAAACTTTATTTCATTGAGTTTATAAATTTTTTCTGAAAATATTAATTTATCGGTGATTATTACATAAATATATATTTTCAATAAATAAATGTGTTCATTAAAAACATTTAAAATTTTACTTATTTTATAAAAAAATTTAATACTAAATTTAGTTTAGAAATATTTTGATTAATCCAATTTATCCCATTGCAATCAATTTCATGTTGACTTTTGATATTAAATTATTTTATACTTATGAAACCTTTCTATTTAAAAAACAACTGTTTGGTCAAGTCATTCAGATTAATTGTAAATTAAATATTTCCACTTTTGTAAAATATATTTAAAAAACTGTATTACATATTTTTTCTGATAATATAAAATTTTATTCTATAATTTTTAATTAATTTTTTGTCAAAAATAATATTAAAAATATAAAAAGTTATTTACAATAGTTAATGGTAAAATGGGTTTGTCAGGGTTTAAAATAAAAATGTAAGGGATAATTTTAACTACAAAATTATTCAGATACCATTGGATAGCCATATTCCCACATTATATCATATATGGTTTTATAATGATCCATTTTTATCATTATTTAATGTTTAAAATGTTGGTACGTTTTATTATTTTATAAATTTATATGTGTGTCCTCTTCTCCTGTTATAAAAGGACATCCCCACGCTTCCCCCCATCACACATAAAAAATATTTTTTTTTCCAATTCGTACCATAACTCCATATATAATTACATCCCCACATACTAAAATCCATAATTTAATTAATAAATACTCCTATGATGGATTTAGATATAAACCAAAAGTGGTGCTCTAAAGAATAACTGAAATTCATGAGCTAGTGTTTTTGTTTCATTTCTTCTTCCACCTCCTAAAAATATATCCAACAATGTTCATGTAATAAAAATGGTATCTTCCATATACATATATTTTATTATTTCATTTTAATAAACTATATCCTTATATTCTTCTATAAAACAGGGAACGACACTATCAATCTTGAATACAATGGACTATTGCACTGCAAAAAGAGGTAATTTCATATCTATCACCACCTCCCATATGTGGATATAGAGATTAATTTAATGTATTTTTATTATTTTTATGTCATTATTGTATTTATTTCATTAAAATATCACATATAACTTCTAAATTTCTATTTATTGGGAATATAATAACATCGCTCGTGTGTACGGTGGACTACCTCTACATGAGGAGATGTGATTTCTTTTCAAATAAACTTTATATGGAATGAAATATGGATAGTTTTAATGAAAAAATGTGAAATATTTAATATAAGATTATTATATAAAGGTTATAAATTAATTAAATGTATTCATTTCATTCATGTAGAAGCTAGAAACAATGATCATGGGTATATACATGAAAGAAACTGACCTTTTTTTCCATCATATCGAACACTTTTTAAGGCACTTTCTTAATGTTTTTAAGTACCTTTGTTTTGGAGTAGTTGATTGGGGTGTGTTTCAGTGAACTTTTAAGAAAACTAATCGATAGTGGGATGTGCATGGTTTGTGCACGATTTGAAAAACCGTGCGACTAAACCATGCCAAGCATGAAAATTCGGACAGAGAGGTATGCACCATTTTTTCATAGTTTGACAAACCGTGCAGCCAAACCATGCCAACAGTAAAAACCTAGACAAAGAGGTCTGCATGGTTGGAACACATGTTTCCCTAACTATGCGCCCCTTCACAAGAAAATTTGTATCTAGATTTAAATTAACAAAAAATTCTTTTTAAAACCACCCAAACTCCCGAGACACCCATATTTTATCCTTGGCTCGGGCCTGAAAAATTGTAGGTGATCTGAGGACCTTACGGTGGGATTCCAAGGTGATCCAAACATCGGTCATTGAGATCAAAAGCACAGATTGAATATCCGCTCTTTTCCTAGAATGTGGATTTCATCCGATTGCTTCTCATGTTCATTCCTCTATCTTTCCATGGTATTTTCATGGAAGATATACATTGTTTCCATTGATCTAAAGCATTGTGTTGAGATCTAGATATATGATTATGGATCTATATCTATATTTTCAAGATCTGGATGACTTATCTTAATTTTGGTTTAGGGATTTAGATTTGGAGCTTGATCGATGACGTTGTTCCACTCAGATTTTGGGGTTCTTTGTTAGGATATTATTCATCAATAAACTGAGGGAGGTGGTCTAAATCGAACTCACATAGTCATGGTTTTGAAATGTGAATTTGAATTAATGATTTCCTAGCTTCCCTTCAAAATAGATTTCCTAAATTAGAGTAATTAAGAATGTGTAATACTCTTGTGAATGCCTAGGTGATTAATTGATAACTGAATCACGAAACAAATGATGGTGGTTTTCCCAAATAGATATGTGTTTTAATGCTTTGTTATGGGTTGAGATATAGAATTGATTGTGAAAAGGTAATTAATTGGGGGAAGTTAATTATGAAATGATGATTGTCTATGTAAGATAATTAATTGTGATAATTAATTATGAAATGTCAAGATTTGATATGGATAACTAATTATGACGAATTGATTATGGAATGAGAATTTTGTGGATTGAATAATGAATTGAAGAATTAATTATTGGGTTATGTTCTTAGTTAATTGTTGAGTTAACTAATAGACTTTGAAATGTTTAATTAATTGTTTGGTTAGTAATGGAATAATGTGCCTAATTATTGTGAATTATAGAATGATTAAATGGATGATTTTTTGGGGTTCTAGGAATGATGACCTACACCGAATGAGATTTTTTAGTGCTATACATGGCATTCTAGAAAAATTAGATGTTAGGACATGATCATGGAATTTATCCCCAATAATTATCTTTTCTTGAGATTATGGGGTTCTAAGAATTATGACCTACACTGAATGATATTATGGGGTGTTATGCATGATGACCTATACCGAATGACATATGGAGTGTTAGGCATGGCGACCTACACTGAAAGATATTTGGGGTGTTTGACATGATGTTCAACCCCAAATGAATGATAATAACGAATGATGATTCAAATGTGAAACATGAATTGAAACTAGGCCTAATGTAATGACTAATTATTAAATTACAATGTGTTAATTGTTTAATTATGAATTATATTTATTGCATCATAAAACTACATAAACAATATTTTGACTGGACTTGTTTTAGACACCATTGGTGGGGGTCTACTAAGTTGTACCCACACCCTATTCGGGATGCCTGATCTACACCTGAGTAGACTTTTTTGTTGTAGGATAAGATGAGCGCAAGGCCCTAGGATGGGTTGTTGTTTGGGATTGGAGTATGGGAGAGGGAACCAGATGTGCTTCATAACCCACTAGGTTGTCATTGTGTCTTTACATATTGTTTTTCTGTAGACACATGACATTCACATTTTCATAGCATGTTTTTTACTTTTCAGTTTAGTATTGTATTCCCTTGTTTTGTGTATCACATGACATGTTATTGTTTGGTTAATATATGTTTCCAAACATGGTTATTGTTTTTTGCTTCTATTGGTGTTCTGTTATGATAACAGAGTGTATAGTCTCCCCAATACCGACTGACCAAACCCTCTCTACTAGTCGTCACCCTATGGCATACGGTGAGGCGTGCTTGAGAGAATGTGGCCAACCAGATCGGGGCATCGTTTAGTGGAACCCAGGTAGAGGTCGTCAAAAATTGGTATCATAGGGGTTTTCTTTTCTATTTTCTTATTTTTTTATTACTATTTTTGGAAAGTTATATAGGAGAAAAGGAAGAGTTGAGGCGTGGTAATGAGATCATGAATGGGAGTTGAAAACCCATGTTCGGGGGAGAATATGTGTACTCAGGGTGGGATTCTTTTTATTGTTGTTTTTTGTTACAATTGGATAATATTTCACTTAGGTGATTAACATGTGGTGTGATGTGATATTTTTTTTGAGAAGTTGTTGAATTTTTATTCTTGGCCTAATGAGGCACGATACTTGAGTCTTCATGCATCATTCTAGGCACTTAGGGTTACTGTGACATGCAACATTCTAGGAACTCACAAGAAAATGGGTTATGGGTAAGTTGTTAAACTTGAACTATTTTTCCATGTTGAGAGATTCAAATAATGATGAAAAATGAGACTAAATGAGTGTTTAATGGGAACCTTTATTGATGAAATGAGTATAATTAATTAATTAATTGTTGAATTAATTAATGTGAGATTATGTGATTAATTAATGGTTCAGTTTATTAATGAGAATTCATGTACCATTGTTAATAAATACCTAGGATTAGTGTGGTTAAGGGTATTGATAAGGGATAAATGTTTACTGTGTGGCAAGAAAATGGGTTAAAAGACATTTTAAAAGTTTTTTTTTTTAGTTTATTCTGTTACATAAATGTTATAAGGTTGTGTTATGAGACATGAGATGTGTGTTTGGATTTCTAGAGATATGCCTCCACGATGCTTTTTGAGAGGGCGACCAAAGGGTATATCCCATAACGAACTTCCAGATAGGGAACATGAGGCACCATTGGTGCAAGATGAGGAGGAAGGGGAGTAGTTCCGATAGAAATTTCCTTGTTTTAGTAAATTCATGGTGAGAGACCCAAGGAAGGTTCTTAAAAGCATGTTTGAGTTTACCAGGGAGTTTCAGCTGCCAAACCCTCCTATAATTACTGGAGAGGGTGGACCTGAGGTAGATGAATTATAGATTGAATCCCTAGAAACAATAAATGGCCATTTTTAAACTCTAGATGAGAGGAGGGTCAATTTGGCTACTTATATGATACGGGGATCAATGAAGCACTGGTGGGAAACTCAATTATGATATGGATAGACAGATGAGATGTTATGGACAAACATTCTGGGGATGTTCTTGAAGTAATTCAATCGCAAGACAAAGATACAAGAAAAGTCTTATGATTTTATGAATCTGACCAAAGGAAGAATGCCTATAATGGATTACGCTAGACATTTCATAGATTTATAGCATTTTTATCCAACTTTTGTAGAAGACGAGTCTTCTCCGGAAAAACAATTTCAGGACAAAAGAGGTGTAAAATTATGTCCCAGGTAAATAGCTTTAGGATAAATAAATTCATAGAAGTGGTTAATCAGGCTCTCATTTTAGAGGGGAACTTGAATGAGGATTCCAGTACTAGAAAGGTAGTTGTCACTGGATGATTAGGGAGTGTGTCTTCTGAGAACAGGAAACGCCCATTCATGATCCTTAGTTCCGAAAGTGGAAATAAAGGAGGATAGTAAAAGGGAAAAAGTTGCATCGGATCTTACTCATGTGCCTTTCCACCAGTGTAGTGGGTAGGGACACTATCGTAAACATTTTCCTCAACCACCAGTGGACTTCTGGTTTTGTGGCAAGATGGGGGACCCTATATAAGTTCTGCAAGAAGTAGTGACAAGATGGTGCAGAGGGAGAAGCTTCTCGGAGTCAGATTGTGTGAAGGGGGTATTCTCCACCACATAAGACTTGAAGCTGGATTTCTACTGGTAGAGGCGGTAGAGGCAGTGGACGTGGTGCTTTAGGGTATCTGTCCTGTATCAGAAAAGTGGTGCTACTCATGGGAGTCAAAAGACACCACAATGAAGAGGGGTAGGATAGTTACTTGTTGTGAAACCTACACTTTTGGAGAGATAGGCTGGTCCATCGACAGTGAAAGGTACTATTCTAGTTTCATCTACTTTAGCTACTGCCTTTCTTGATATTGGAGCCTCTCATTCCTTTTTATCATCAAATCTTGTTAATGGTTTGATCCTAGAGGTGGTGTCCATAAGCAGGGTGATGAATTCTCATACACCCTTGGGAACACGGTCTAGGGATATCCGTTTGTGAAAGTAATGTTCGCTAGAGATCAGATAGTATCATTTTTTTATGATATCTTTGTCCTTGATATAATGGGACTCAACTTGATTATGGGTATGGACTGGAAAATCACATACCAAGCCCACATAGATTATTACCGTTGGATAATGACCTTTGTATCTCCCAAGGGTTACCAGTATTTTTATCATGGAGAATGGGATATCCATGTAGGCTAATATAGGACAGTTATTCAACAAATGGAGGAGCTCACAACCCATGTTTCTAGACTTTTGCGGGATGATGGGAGTGGTGGGTGAGATGACCTTCCACAAAAAGTAGAACTATTTCAGGATGCATTTCTTGATGACTTTTTAGGGTTTCCACCTGATAGAAATTTGGAATTCACTATTGATCTCATGTCGTGGGCTGTGTCAGTATATATTCCGCCTTACAGAATGGCACCGACTGAGCTTCAAGAGCTCAAAACGCAATTGGAGGAGTTTGAGGATAAATGTTTTATCCATCCAAGTACGTCTCCTTGGGGATCACATGTCTTGTTTGCAAAGAAAGTTGATGGGAGTTTATTGTTATGTGTTGATTACCAGATGTTGAATAAAATGAAGGTGAAGAACTGATATCCTTTTCGGTGTATATATGATTGGTTTGACCAGATGAAGGTGTCCTATTTGTTCTGAAAGATCGATATGAGATCAGGGTATCATCAGGTGTGAGTTCTGAACTCTTATATAAAAATAACTATTTTTCAAAGAACGTATGGCCTTTATGAGTTTTTTTAATTCCTTTTGGGTTGAAAAATGGTCAAGTACTATTTATGGCTTTGATGAATAGGATCTTTCATTCATACGTAGATCATATTGTGGTGGTGTTTTTGGATGAAGAGTTGGTGAACTCTAAGCTCATGACTATCATGACCAACATCTTGACATCATCCTGAGTACACTAAGAGAGCATCAACTATTTTCCAAGATATCTAAATGTCATTCTTTAATTGATAAGTTATACTTTTGGGGAATATCATCATGGAAGAAGGATGTTTTGGATTGATAGGGTACACTTTTTGGATTGGCAGCGGACCCAATAAAAGTATAGGAAGTAATTTCTTAGGATCATCCCAAGAATGTTTTCGATATCCAAATCCTTTTTGGATTATCTAGTTATTTCAGGAGGATCATCTAAGACTTTTCGTATTTGGAATCACCAATTTCATGTTTAACAAAGTAAGGGGTAAATTTTTATTGGACTGAATCATGTGATAATTCTTTTTATGGGTTGAATAAGTGCTTGAAATTGGAACCAATTTTGATCTTACCGGAGTTGGGTGAGGTAAACATGGTGTATTTCGATGATTTTGGTATTAGACTCAGATCTTTGTTAATGCAAGAGGATTGAGTCATTGCTTATGGGTCTCGGCAGTTGAGCCCACCTGAACAGAATTTCCATACACATGACCTCGAGTTGGCAGTAGTGGGTTATGATCTTAATTGTTAGAGACACTATCTTTTGGGTGAAAAATTTACACTCTATACAGATCACCAAATTTTGAAGTACATCTTTTCATTATGTGAATAGAATCTATGGAAACGATGATGGGTAGATTATATGGAATCCTTTGATTTTTAACTAGCATATACTATAGAGACCCACAGTTTATGTACATATACATTACATTAATTTTGATTAATACTTAATACATAACAATAACAAACACACAAGGACCATAATATTTTAGTGTCTTTGGAAACTCGGAACAATATTCTTCTATTCATGGTGAAAGATCTTCAATATCTCCCATAAAGATCTTCCCCTTTTGTTTTATTACCTAAAATCATTCTTTATATCCTGGGGAAAAGAAAACATAAAAAGGGCCAGCTCAAATGCTCAGTAAGGGTAGACATAGAGAACATAAAACAATCTATAAACATTTGAATGCAAAAACTTGAACATAAATTCTAAACATCAGAATCATGAGAAATGACATAAATCATGGATGTATGTAAGGAATATATCAAAAAGGAACATCAATCATGATAAAATAGCATGTGAATAAAACATTTAATTGTGGAAAACCATTAATCACATGATATGTTTTCCATAGTATCCAAGGCATTGCTGCCAAGACCATCTTAGTGGACAAAGTCCGTTTCTAAATCAAGATCACTCCTTGTTCCAGTCCTGTATCACTGAACTAGATTAACTTACCATTCCAGCCATGTCTATCTCATGAGATATAAATCTTTAACAAATGCATTTGAATGAAATATAGGTCCCACCCATATCATAATTAAATCATTCTTTCTTGTGCCACAAAATCATAAATCATATATCATAGCATAACCCATGCAATAAAATGGGATTCTTAAACAACATACCATCATAACATAATCCATATATAAACATGGATATAATTTCATCAAAAGAAAAAATAAACTATGTAAATAATGGAGACATTATACTTTAAACATAAACATATTAAATAATGTCATTTTAGTTGGAAAATAGTTTTGATAAAACACTTGAAATGAAATCTTAAGGAAAATATCCTTTCTTCTTCAAAATAATTTTCTCTTCACAAAATTCCATGCAATTTTAAAAGAAAAGGGTCTTGTTGAAAATAATCATGCAATATTGTAGAATAATCTTCATGAAAATGAGGCGTTATGAAACCGTAAAAATTTGTTCACACCGTATAAGATAAAAATAACATTCTCCTCGTACTTTTGTCGGAAAAGTCAAAAAGTTCTTCGTGTTGTAAGGAAAAGTAAGATTCTTTTCATAAAATGTGGTAAAATTCAAAAATTGGTAAAAAGGACCTTATTCATGAAATTTTATTTAGAAAACATGGTCATGCATGATAACAATAACCCCAGTAAATACTTATGAATAAACAATCTCGGATAAGAACGAAATTGGAATAGTTATCCCTTACCTTATGTCTGATATGATTCGTACATATATGAACCTCAGGTATAATGATTTAAATAATGTCATTTACTTATTACAGAATCATATTTATTGTTATGATACCATATATGGTTCTCTTATGACTTTATATTACCAGTTCTTTTTTAAATTTCATGTTAAAGCTGCGTTTTTGGTAAAATCGTTTTATTTATCGTACATGTTTGGAATTGTTGTTCTTGATATTATTAATACTTATATCATGATTTAATTACTTCTAGAATGTATATCATGATTTATATATCATATATATTTAGTATATATATATATATAATTGATACATAAAGGAAATTAAATACACCGTTCATGGAGACGGTAGGTCATACGTACGCGAGAACACTGTTTTCCTTTGTTTATTGACTTGAATGGAAGTAAGTAGATGATATATATATATATATACATAAATGCAGTAGATTTATCATGCCATATATTTCATTATTATTCATTATATATACTTTATTTTCATTCTTAAGTGGTTAACATGGAGAATGAATCTCATCACATCGTGGAGACGGTAATCCGTACGTACGCACGAGCGTTGATATTGTACTCATAATTATTGAATAGAATTGGAGTGAATGATATAATATATTAGAATCATTATGATGTTACAATAACCATATATAGTTATTCTTTACACCATTATACCCATCCAGGTAAGGTGGTGGTGGAAAAACTAATTACACCACGGTGTGGAGATGGTATTCCGTACGTACGCACGCGCGATGATTTTATTTTCCGTAGGAAGGATAAAAGGTGAAATGGGGTTGATTAATATTTATAATAACATATCAGTATATTATTGATACTGATGTTATTACCTTATAATGAAACAACTAATGAATAAGTAGTTGAGGAAGAAAGAAATTGGAAGTAATCAGTAAAGGATAATACATATTCTTTGACGCGCCTCTTCTTAACCTCCTCTTAGGGAACTAAAGTTGGTATTTGAAGAATACCAGGACATCTAGTATGTTTATAGGGAAGTGGAGAAGAGAAATGATCTGAGGTTTTCCAGGAATGAAGGCTAAAAGTGGTGTGATGAGGAGAGGGAGGAGGTGCCCTTTTATAAGGGAGGAGAGGGGCACTTTTGGAAACCTCAAAAATATTAATTTATAATAAACTCAAACCCCAAATAAAAACTTCCAAAGGGACAAAAATTAGTATATTTAGTAATATAGGGTTGTAATATCATCAACCAATCAAATGTAGACGTGTTGGAAAATAATTATAAACCTTATCAATTTGATTTATCCTTATTTAATTTATTTAATCTTATTTGTGGTAATAATATTCTAAATTTTAAATAGTTATAAGTAATTACTTATGTGTTGTGAATTATCTTTAATTTGGTACTTTAGGTAATTTTAGACCATATAAATATAAATATATATTTTTTAAATATTTATGTGATTTTTAATCAATTTAATAATATGTTATTTATTTAAAATAACAATAGTGTTAATTTTGACACTATTCAATTATTTGAATTTAATTAAAATCCACACAGAGGATATATTTGAACCAAAATGTTTAATAGATTCCTAACATGTCATATTCATCTATAAAATTTGTTGAGAACATTAATTAGTTAATATAATGTTTATTTTAGTATTTATAAAACCATTTATTTGATAATTCTCTTAATAAAACAATTACGACATTATTTTTGCATAATCATTTAATATATATATTATTTGCATAAAAATTATAATTAAAATCAAATTATTAAGATAAATATAATAAATTTGATTATAATATTTTTACTCGAATGTATCATTTTAAAATCACAACATTTAAATTGATATATTTATTAAATTATGAAGGTGACATATTTTTCATCATTTAAAATAAAACAATATAAATGTCCTAATCGGTTTTATAGGGATCCAAATGGTCCCAAAATTGACCTTTGGATGATTAGGGTATATATATACTCGAAAAATAATGTTTGGTCAAGTTTATGGTCATTTTGATAGGTATTAGTATTTTAATAAAAACTATATTATTGATTTTTCAGTATATAAATAATTTCTACATCATTAATGTATAAAATTTTAAGGTAATAAAATATTTATTAAAAACTACAAATAAATTACCATGATAAAGATAAACATTTTATATTTCAAATTAGTATTTATAATATAATTTATATTCTATATAAATATATATTAAAAATAATCTAATTATTGAAGTTTGAGTGAGACATTTCACTTTCTTTTAAATAAACTAAATAAAAGGTCTTAATCAAATACAAGTGGGTTCCATTAGATTCCATTTCAAACCAAATATGATTTAGGGTAATATATAACCATCCAATTATATTATGACAAGTGTTAGGGTAATTTTATAATATTATATTTACCCTTAATTACCTGGATTTACCTTTAACTATGGTAAATAAAATTTACCATTGTTACTATTCATAATGAATAAAAAAAAGTAGCTTATTAACATTATTTGGACCAACTGGTTCCAAATATGGAAACTATTTTTTCAAATTCAAATCACAGAAGTTGCAGAAAATAATTTAAAATTAATCCAGTTGTTAAGAAAACGATTTTTACAAGATAAAACATTGCAAAAGATTGAAATTAATTTACAGATGAAATCAATGTAAAATAAATTCTAATGACATACACAATATTAAATGGTAATAATATATTCTATGTATACTTTAAAACCATTCAATATTATACTTTAACCATATAAATTCATACGATGAAAAAAGTTGTTTTTAATTAAAATATAGTGTATTTTTACTCTTCATTAAAATATGAAAGTTATCATAATAATATGAAAAATTTATCAAAAGTAAATTTTTATATCCTGATTCAAAATAAGAATTTAAATTTGTCAAATTTATCTTATAAACATGTCAAAAACATTATTTAAAGTGGGTGCTCCATGAAAGGTGGCAAAACTATATTATTAGAAAAATACTTATTTTACCCGAAAAAATTATTTTGTTCTCATAACATGTTCTATAAAATATGTAAGATGATTAATAATGTTATAAAATTCAGAATTTAGTTGATACTATTAATAACGGCTAGTTCATAATAATATTATAACCATATATCATTGTTTAGTGAAACCTGGTATTGTGTACAACACACACTACTGAGGACGGTCGCTATTGCGTGTAATGCAAGCCATGTCAGGGTTGTGTATTGTCCAAGACACCTTCATTGATTTTTATAACATAATCCACCCATTTTTCATTTATAAATTGAATATATATATATATACTCACTCAATGTTGCGTAGAATAACTACTATCAAACAAACATGAAATTGTGTGTAACATGATCCATGAATAGTGTTGTGTATACTAAATGCTAATGTGGTGTTGTGTATAGTGCAAGGTAATCTTGGTGTAGCATATAATAGAAGATATGAAAAATAAATTATATCTCATAAAATCTCGGGGCATTACATTCTTCCCCCCTTAAAATTAATTTGGCCTTCAAAATTCTTTGGGATATTAAATGGTTTATTACTTGAGAGTTTCTTTCATAGAAACCCACATCTTAAAAAGGAATACTATCACATAATTTTAAAAATGAACGTTAAAAAAACGGATACCGAAAGTAACTCATCACTTGGGTTCCCACATAAGAGATCATAAGTGAAAATATCGATATGGAAGAGAAATCTAACCGTCATGTTCTAATTGAAAGTGGTAGAGAACATGGCTATGAAAAATCCAACAATCACAAAGCCATAAATTTGTGATGATCTAAGGTACCATATGATTCATCAGATATGAGAGTACTAGGACAACATTTTTGGTTTTCATGATCATTTCCCAAATGTTGAAAAATTCTTGAATAAATGAAATACTTACTTGATTTTGGTACAATCTCAACATTGCTCGTGCCTCAAACAATTTCCACTTCATCTCTTAAAGAAATGAGGTTGAATTTGTATTTTACGAAGTTTTACCATATCATGCAATAGAATGATAGGTCATTCCATCTGTCTCAAACATAAGTTAGCAAAAGTTATATACATAAGTCCATCTATGGTGAGATTAATCGGATATGGTTCCAAAATAGAATTATACTTCATCTATCATCCTGATTAATAAAATAAAACTAGTTTCTACTATCCAGGGACTACCTGTAGGCCCGTGGTAGGTGATAAAGGATTGTTGCACTTCGGTTGTGGGTTTGATTCCCACAACCTTGTCCGACACGACAGGTTTTCTCCCATCTTACGCGTTGTCCTTTTTTCTAAAACTATACTATTACAATATTCAAGAAATAAAATAAAAAATTTCTTTCCTTAAAAAATACTATCTGGTTTCCAACTTAATTCATTCCAACCATTAGGATTATTGGAAATATATTTGTACAATCTCATTGTATAAAGAAAACAAATACTAGAAGGATCATCTACCAAGCATGTGAATACCATCATTTATCCCCCATATATCATAAGATATATCTCACATGTGAATACCATAATTATGTATTCTTTCCATAGAACCTTAGTGAAAACATGAATGTTGTCAAATGTTAACTCTCTCGATATACCAAAATAACAAAATTTCTACATACTCAAACCATAACATTGTCCTTATTTCATTTTCTCTTTATCCCTTCATTATGAGAATATCATCTTCTTTCCAAAAGTATTTCAATAACATTTCATGGTTACCGGTACCATTCATCATATACTTTCAAATACTCAAGGAAAGACAACAGTGTAACAATCCTTATATTTTTCTTTATTTCATAGTACCATACATTATTTTTGATAAACATGAAATCATTCCACTACCTTCTTAAACCATTGACCAAGCTTCTAAATTGTTTTCCTCAACACTTCTTTAATCTCACATATAATTTGTAGTCTCTTAATCAACATAAATACTACCCATAAGACCATGCTGATTCTCTTCATGTGATTTTCCATTAGGGAATTGGTTTACCTAAAGCTCATACATTCCACATTTAAAACATTTATCCATTGTTGATGTCTTCCCAATACCATTATCCATGTCCATGGTGTTAACTGAACCTTTTCTTTTATAATTAATGGATTTGTGTCCTTATTTTCCACACCCAAATCATCTTCTAGTTCCTTTGAAATATTCTCCTTGATGCCTTTTCCCACACGATTTACATGAGGGAAATTGAACTTTCTTTCCTCTATGATCATCATGAAACTCCATATTTATCTTATTAACTGATTTGGGAAACTTACCAAAGTTGAGATTATTGATCATATTTTGATATTTCTGATTAGGCATAATAACTGTATGTGGACTTCCATATCCAATTTCATTTGGTTGCTCATGAAGAATATAATTCCATTGTCCATCATATCCTCCAATTTTGTGAATCTTCCTATTTCAATCCATTTTCAAAAACCCAAAAAGAATAGTGTGAGGGGAAAAAATAACAATCATGGGGGAGTACCTCCAATATCTAACATATTAGGATAAATTATAAGATTTTTACTGTAATTTTAGGACTATAACATATACTTGTACGTAAACTTAGGGACATCCCTAGACATACCTTAGAAATATCACTGGGTTCTCACTAAATTTTGTGCATCGTAGTTTCCAAAGGTTAACTAAACCTTTCCTATGATACCAACTATAGATACCCACGTTTGACGTACATGGACATTACATTACTTTTATAGAATACTTAATACATAACAAAAAAACACACAAGGACCGTAATAGTTTAGTATCTTTGGAAACTCGGAAAAATAATCTTCTAATCATGGTGAAGGATCTTCAACATCTCCCATAAAGATCTTCCCCTTTTGTTTTCTTACCTAAAACTTTTCTTTTTATCCTGGTGAAAATAAAACATAAAATGGGTGATCTCAAATGCTCAGTAAGGGTAAACATAGAGAACATAATACAATCTATAAACATTTGAATGCAAAAACATGAACATAAAATCTAAACATCAAAATCATGAGCAAAGACACAAATCTTGGTTGTACGTAAGGCATATATCATAAAGGAACATCAATAAAGATAAAATAGCATGTGAATAAAACATGTAATTGTGGAAAACCATTAACCACATGATATGATTTCCATAGTATCCAAGGCATTGCTGCCAAGACAATCTTAGTGGACAAAATCTCTTTCTGAATCGAGTTCACTCCTCATTATAGTCATGTATCACTGAACTAGATTAACTAACTGTTCCAGGAATGTCAATATCATGAGATATAAATCTTTACCCAATGCATTGGAGGGAGATATAGGTCCCACTCATCTCATAATGAAATCATTCTTTTATGTTCCACAAAATCATAAATCATACATCATAGCATAACCCATGTAATATAATGCTATTCATAAACATCAGGCCATCATAAAATAATCCATATAAAAAAATGGATAACATTTCATCATAATAATAATCAAACCATGTAAATAATTATTACATTATACTTGAAACATAAAGATATTAAATAATGTCATTTTAGATGGAAAATATTTTTTATAAAACACTTGAAATGAATTCTTCAAGAAAATATCCTTTCTTCTTGAAAAATCATTTTCTCTTCACAAAATGCCATGAAATTTTGAAAGAAAAGGGTTTTTTTGAAAATAATCAAGCAATATTGTAGAATAAGCTTCATGAAAATGAGGCTTTATGAAGCCATATAAATTCGTTCATGCCGTATAAGTTAAAAATAACATTCTCCTCCAACTTTTTTCGGAAAAGTCAAAAAGTTCCTCGTGTGGTAATAAAACGTAAGATTCCTTTCATAACATGTGGTAAAATTAAATAATGGGTAAAAAGGACTTTAGACATGAATTTTTTTTAGATAACATGGGAATGGATGATAACGATAACCCCAGTAAATACGTAGGAATAAATAATCTCAGATAAGAACGAGATTGGAATAGTTAATCCATACCTTAGGTCCGATATGCTACGTATGTATCCGAACCTCCTGTATAATAATTTAAATAATGTCATTTACTTATTACATAATCATATTCATTGTTATGATATCATATATGGTTCACTTATGACTTTATATTACACGTTCTTTTGAAAATTTCATGTTAAAGTAGTGTTTTGGGTAAAATCATTTTATTTATCGTACGTGTTAGGACATGTTGTTCTTGATATTATTATTAGTTATATCATAATTTAATTACTTTTATAATTTAAATCATGATTTATATATCATATGTATTCGTTATATATATATATAATAGATAGATAAATGTAACAAAATACACTGTTCATGGAGACGGTAGGTCGTACGTATGCATGAATGCTGTTTTCCTTTCCTTATTGACTTGAATGGAAGTAGATGACATATATATATATATACATAAATAAAGTATCTTTATCATGTCATATATTTCATTATTATTCATTATATATACTTTATAATCATTCTTGAGTGGTTAACATGGAGAATGAATCTCATCGCGTCGTAGAGGCGGTAATTCGTACGTACGCACGAGCGATGATATCGTTTCCATAATTATTTAATAGAATTGGAGGGGATGATATAATATATCAGAATCATTTTTATGTTAAAATAACCATATATATTTTTTCATTACACCATTATACCCATCCATGTAAGGTGGTGGTGGAAAAACAAATTACACCACGACGTGGAGACGATATTCCGTACGTACGCACGCACGGTGATTTAATTTTTCATAGGATGGATAGAAGGATAAATGTGGTTGTTTAGTATTTATAATAACATATCAATATAATATTGATACTGATATTATTACTTTATAATAAAACAACTAAAGAAGAAGAAGTTTAAGAAGAATTAAATTAGAAAGGATCGGTAAAGGATGTGACCTCTACTTTGACGCGCCTCTTCTTAACCTCCTCTTAGGGCACTAAAGATGGTCTTTGAAGAAGACTAGGACATCAAGTATGTTGTTAGGTAATTGGAGAAGAGAAATGATTAGGGGTTTCCAGGGATTTATGGATAAAAGTGGTGTGAGGAGGAGAGGGAGGAGGTTCCCTTTTATAAGGGAGGAGAGGGGCACTTTTGTAAACCTGAAAAATATTAATTTTTAATAAACTCAAAACCCACATAAAAACATCCAAAGGGACTCAAATTAGGATATGAGGTAAGATAGGGTTTTATTCTCATCAACCAATCAAATATATACATGTTGGGAAATAATTTTAAACCTTATCAGTTTGATTTATCCTTATTTAATTTATTTAATCTTATTTGTGGTAATAATATTCTAAATTTTAAATTGTTGTAAATAATTACTTATGTGTTGTGAATTATCCCTAATTGGGTACTTTATGACATTTTAGACCATATAAATTTCAATTTACAATTTTTAAATATTTATGTGATTTTTAAACAATTTAATAATATGTTATTTTTATAAAATAACAATAGTGTTAATTTTGACACTATTCATTTATTTGAATATAAATAAAATCCACACAGAGGATATGTTCGATCCAAAATCTTTAATAGATTCCTAACATGTCATATTCATCTAGAAAATTTGTGCAGACCATTAATTAGTTCATATAATTTTTATTATAACATTTATAAAACCATTTATTTGATAATTCTCTTAATAAAACAATTACTACATCATTTTTGTATAATCATGTAATATAAATATTATTTTCATAAAAATTAAAAATAAAATATATTTATAAAGGTAAATATAATAACATCAATAATAATATTTTTACTCTAATTTATCATCTTAAAATCATAGCATTTAAATTTTTATTTTTATTAAATTATGAAGGTGACATCTTTGTCATCATTTAAAATAAAATAATATTAATGTCCTAATCGGTTTTAAAAGGCTCCAAATGGTCCAAAATAGACCCTTGGATTATTAGGGCATATATATATTCCACCAATAATGTTTGGTCAAGTTTCTGGTCATTTTTATAGGTATTATTATTTTAATAAAAACTATATTGTTGATTTTTCACTATATAAATAATTTCTACATCATTAATGTATAAGCTTTTAAGGTAATAAAATATTTATTAAAAATTAAAAATAAATTACCATGATAAGGATAAATATTTTAGATTTCAAATGATTATTTATAATCGAATTTATATTCTGTATAACTATATATTAAAAATAATCAAATTATTAAAGTTTGAGTGAGACATTTCTCTTTCCTTTAATCAAACTAAATAAATGGTCTTAATCAAATACAAGTGGGTTCAATTAGATTCCATTTCCACCCAAATATTATTTAGGGTAAAATATAATCATCCAATTATATTAGGACAAGTGTTAGGGTAATTTTATAATATTATATTTACCTTTAATTACCTCGATTTACCATTAACTATGGTAAATAAAATTTACCGTTGTTACTATTCATAATGACTAAAAATAAAAATTAGCTTATTAACATAATTTAGACTTATTGATTCCAAATACGGAATAAGTTTTTCCAAATTAAAATCATACAAGTTTCAGAAATTAATTTAAAATTAATCTCATTGTTAAGAAATTGAGTTTTAAAAGTTAAAACATTGCAAAAGATTGAAATAAATTTACATATGAATTCAATGTAAAATCATTGGTAATGACATACAATATATTAAATTGTAAAATTATATTCTATTTATACTTTAAAACCATTCAATATTATAGTTTAACCATATAAATTATTGCGATGTAAAAAAGTTGTTTTTAATTAAAATATAGCGTGTTTTTACTATTCCTTAAAATATGAAAGTTATCAGAATAATATAAAAAAATTATCCAAAGTAAATTTTTATATCCTGATTCCAAAGAATTATTTTATTTTGTCAAATTGAACTTATAAACATGTTAAAAACTATATTTAAAGTTGGTGCGCCATTAAAAGGCGGCAAAACTGCATTTTTTGAAAAATACTTATTTTACCCGAAACATTTATTTTGTTCTCATACTATGTTCTAGAAAATGTTTAAGATGAATAATAATGTTATAAAATTCAAAATGTAGTTGACACTATTCATAACGAATATCTCATAATAATATTATAACCATATATCATTGTTTAGTGAAATTTGGCATTGCGTACAACACACGCTATCAAGGAATGTCGTGATTGCATGTAATGCAAGACATGTCAGGGTTGCGTGTTGTGAAAGACTCTTTCGTTTTTTCGTATAACAAAATCCAACCATTTTTCATTTATACATTGAATATATATATATATACACTCAATGTTGCATAGAATAACTATTATCAAACAAACTTGAAATTGTGTGTAACATGATCTAAGAATAGTATTGCGTATACTGCAATCTAATGTGGTGTTGCATATAGCTCAAGGTAATCTTGGTGTAGCATACAATAGAAGATATGAAAAAAAATTATATCTCATAAAATCTCGAAGCGTTACATATACACTCGGAAAGGGGAATAGTGTGGTTAATGCCTTGATCCGGAAAAATCAGACTCAATTGGTATATGAGTTCAGTGTATAGTGGAATATAATGAATTTACTATATAAAATTCATCTGGTGGTTCATGAGAGTTAGGAGAGGATGAATCTAGTTTTTGTAGTAGTGAAGTATACACTCTTGAGACAGATTAGGGATATGCAGTATGAGGATCTATAGTGTTTAGCTTTAAGGGAAAGCCTTGAAGGTGGTGAGACTCCTTCAGACTAGATAATATATGAGGATGAGATCATCTATGTGAAAAAATCTTGGTGTTATGCCTACGAGTATGCAATAGGAACATATGCGAGAATTTCATGCCTCAATGTGGGTGGAACATCCTTGGGTGAAAAAAATTTACCATGTCCTATGATGATAGTTTTGGTGTCCAGGAATGAAAAAGGATATAGCAGGGTTTGTAACAAGATGGTTCATTTATCAGAAGGTGAAGGTAGAGAATCAACAACCCGAAGGCCTATTGTAGTCATTTCATATTTTGAAATTTAAGTTGCATGACATGACTATAGATTTCCTGGTAGGAATTCCAAATAATCTTAGGAATAATGATTCTATTTGGGTCATTGTGGATCAACTAATCAAGGTAACACATTTCGTACCTATCAGGGAAACCTTTACAGTAGAATAGTTGGGAGAACTCTATGTACGAGAGATAGTTCATTTGCATGGGGTTCCAGGGACTATAGTTTCTGATCATCATTTGTGTTTTACTTTACTCTTTTGGTAGGGATTATAGAAGTATTTTGGTAAACATTATTTGTTACGCATGTCCATCCACCTACAGATAGATGGGTAGTCAGAGCATACCATATAGGTGTTAGAGTATATGTTGTGATCATGTGTGTTTGACTATGGTGGCTTTCGGGAGAAGCACTTGGCTTTAGTGAAGTTCACCTATAACAGCAGTTATCAAGAAACTATAAAGATTGAACCATATGAGGAACTTAATAGAAGGCCTTATAGATCCCAACAATGTTGGTTAGAGGTAGGTGATTCAAAGCTGTTGGGACTAATTCTCATACTGATGACATCGGAGCAAGTGCAGTTTATTCAGAAATGTACGACTATGGATCACAGTAGGCAGAAATCATATGCCGATTGACGGAGGTGACCCCTACAGTCTACAAAGGATGATCATGTATTCCTTCAGTTGTCTCCTAGGTTTGGTCACCATAGGATACAGAGTCAGGGAAAGATGGCACCCAGGTTTGTACGACAATTTGAGGTGCTTGAATGAGCCGGGCCAGTGGTGTACTGATTAGCCCTTCCACAAAAATTAAGTTCTATACATGATGTTTTATATATTTTACAACTATGGTGGTATCACCTCGACCCTTCTCACGTGATTGATGTAGAATAGGTTGACCTTGAGATAGATGCTTCCTTTGAGGAGCATCTGATACGTTTGCTAGGTCACAGTAAGAACATTTTATGGGGAAAGACTGTGTCGTTAGTTCATGTGTAATGGAATCATGGTAATGTTCAGGAGGTATCTTGGGAACAAGAAGCATAAATGAGGGTTCAAGAGACCAATATTTTTGGCTTAGAATCTTAGAGATGTTAAGGAATGCATCTCATGAACAAGTTATAATATGGTTGAGAGGTCGTAATATCCTGGCCTATTTTGGAGTCATATCGAGCGGTTTTTTAACTAATTTTTTGAGGTTTTTAAGTACCTTTGATTAGGGTTAGTGTCCTGGGTTCATTTGGGTTAAATTTTAATAAAAACTAATTGATAGTGGGTTGATCACGGTTTTCACAGGGTTTGAAAAATCATGTGACTAAACTGTGCCAAGCGTGCACAACTGGATAGAGAGGTCTACACTGTTTGCACACAGTTTGAAAAACTGTATGGTTAAACTCAGCCAACCATGAAAACCTGAACAAAGAGGTCTGCATGGTTGGTACATAGTTTTTCCTAACCATGCGTCCCTACCCAAGAAACCATGCACACAGATTTAAATTATCCAAAAATCCTTTTTAAAACCACCTGAACCCCAGAGACTCCCATATTTCGACCTTGGATCAATGTTGACAAATTCTTGGTGATCTCAGAGCCTTCTGTAGGGATTTCAAGGTGATCCGAACATCTTTCTTTGAGACTAAAATCCTAGATTGAAGATATTCTCTTTTCCTGGTAAACTGATTTCATCCCTTTACTTATCATGTTCATTCTTCTCTCTTTCCTTGATATTTTCCTGGAATATATCCACCATTTCCATGGATCTAAACCTTTGAGTTTATATCTAGATCTTGATTTGTAAGATCTTTTTTCCTTGATCTTAATTTTTGTTTAGGGACTCAGATCCAAAATTTGGTTGATGACGTTGTGCCCTGGGATTTTGGGTTTTCCATTGGGCTAATATCCATCAATTAACTGAGTTAGGTGGTCTAAAACAGATTCTCATTGTCATGGTTTTCATATTTGAATGTGAATTTTTGATTTTATAACTTCCCTTGACAATTTATTTTCAAAATTAGAGTAATCATGAATATGGAATTGACTTTTGAATACCTATATGATTAATTGATAGTTTAATCATGAAACAAATGATGGGTGGTTTCCCAAATAGATATTGTGTTTGGAGATTTTTTATGGGTTGAGTTATTATAATTAAGATATTAAATTGATTGTGATAAGATAATTAATTGGGGGAAATTAATTATGAAATGATGTTTAGATATATAACTTAATAAATTGTGTGAATTATTTACGAAAAGTTGATATTTTATAGGGATAATTAATTGTGAATAATTAATTATGGAATTAGAATTGAGTTGATTGATTAATTAATTGATGAATTAATTAATGGGTTATATGGTAAGTGAATTGTTGATTTTAATAATGGAATTTGAAATGTTTAACTAATCTTTGGGTTAGTAATATAATGATGTGGCTAATTATTTTGAATTAAAGTATGATTAAATGGTTGATATTTTGGGGTTCTAGGCATGATGACCTACACCGAATGCTATTTTGTGGTGTTAGACATGGAAATCTAGACAAATTAGAATTTGGGAATTGGACAAGGCGTTCCTCCCCAATTGTTATCCAAGGTTGAGATTATGGGGTGTTAGGCATTATGACCTACACTGAATATGATTTTGGGGTTCTAGTCATGGCGACCTACACCGAATGAGATATGGAGTGTTATGCATGGTGACCTACACCAATTGATATTTAGGGTGCTTGGCATGATGTTAAACACCAAATGAATGATAATAACTAATGATGCTTCAAATGGGAAACATGAATTAAAAATGGGCCTAATGTGATGATTAAAGATTAAATGACATTGTGATAAATGTTTAATTATGAATTGAATTTATTGTTTCATAAAACTACATACACTATATTTTGGCAGGGCTTGTTTTAGGCACTATTGGTGGTGGCCTACTAAGTTGTACATACACCCTTTTCAGGCCACCATATTGGATCCCAATTTGAATTTGTTGTTGCAGGACATGATAAGGGAAAGGCCATAGGATATGTTGTCATTTGGGATTGGAGAATGGGAGAGGGAACCAGACGTCGGCTGTGAACCTCTTGGGAGTCGTTGTGTATTTACTTTTTGTTGCATTGTAGACACTTTACATTCAAATTTTCAATGTATGTTTTTACCTTTAAACTGAGTATTGTATTCCCTAGTTTTGAGTATCACATGACATGGTATGGTTTGGTTATTAGATGCTTCCACACTTGGTTATTGTTATTTGCATCTGTTGGTGTTCTGTTCTGATAAAAGAGGATATAGTCTCCCCAAGACAGACTTACCATACCCTCACTGTTTTTCATCACTATCAGGCATACATGGAGGCACACTTGAGGGCATGTGGCCTACTAGCTCGGGGCACCATTTAGTGGCACCCGGGCAGGGGACGTCATAATATAGCCTATCGTCTCAATGAATGGTATATATAGATTTCTATATTTAACATTAAATTATTTATCTAAATACATATATAAATAATATATAAGATATTTATATCATGGATAACATTAATTAGTTTATGGAACAATGATCAATATAAAAGGATTGAGAATACCGAACCAGAACATAAATGAAAAATGAAACATTTATTACCCAAAATGTGATTTAAACAAGGAATTGTTAATAAACATTTAATAAATGGTATTATGTTAATAATATTTAGAATGATAGATATTATTATAGTTCAATAATATATTCATATGGAAATTATATTTATTATATAGGAGGTGTAAATGTGTGTGAAGGAATTCAATATTTATAGTAAAGGATTTATTACTCACTTTGACTTCTTCGAGATATAAATTATAGTGTAAACATATATTCATTTATGATGTGTATATATGAAAAATTTAACGTTAAATATATGTCATCTATTTAGTCTCATGATATTTTATGTTTAATTTAATTTTTTCTTTCATGGGGATTACAATCCAAAATTAACCAATGTGTTAAGGGTTTTATGATACAATATTGTATTCTATCAATATATTTTATATTTATACTTATGATGGTGAAATATTAATAACTATCTCTCAAAAAACTAATTAATTTTCAGATCACACTACTATTTTATGAAAAAATAATGTTTTAATTTCATTTTACTCTATTTTTCTGCTCTAGAGTTTAGAATAATATTTTTATGAAAATCACCTTTACCTTCCTCTTTAGTTGAAAATCCATTTTTTCATGTATGTGTTTCATTAAAAAAAATTAATAATATTTTATTAAATTCTTAAAATACAATTTAATGTAATTTTTACCAATTTCTGAGTTCAAAACTATATTTTAAAAGTAATCTTCTTTTCATTTTGTAATCAAGAATCTTTTGAACTTTCACCAAAAATGTGAAAGGGATCATTGTTTTAATATATATGACATAATTGGTATCTTATGCTAGCATGAACACTTAGTTTCATAAATAATCCTTTACCTAATTCCAAGGTTATTATAAAGAAAATTTGTTTCATTGAAATGTTTGACGTTTTCATATTTCAAGTAAAATATATCAAGGTTAAAATGATATTTTCCTACAGAGAAGTTTCCAGTGATCTCTCAATATAATTATCCATCAAAGATTAAATCCTTTGATGTTACATAATCATTACTAGGGATATTTTCATATGATTCCATATTTATTCTTTACCTATATGGTTTATGTTGATGAAGAAAATATTTTTATGAAACACATTTCATTTCTATGGGTTTTGCAATTATGAAATGATTCTGAATACCATATCTTTTCATTATTTAATCTATGATAAATATGTTATGAAACACATTTATTTTCATGGGTTCTTATTTGAAGAATGATTTATGTTCTTGTGGAAAATTTAGGTATGGTTTTCATTATGTGAATGGTGGTACATATTTCTCCCACAAATTCATTGGGAAAAGATTAAAATCTCTTGAGATAAATAGTGTTGCAATGGGGAGTGAACCCAGATCAGTAAGGGAAATTCTACACTATGATAGTACTAAAATAAGACCTTAAAAACTATGATAGTTTGGTAAGGGAACCCATACCACTATGGTATTTTTGGAAAAAATCCCTGAATACTGATAAAATTTTCCTCTATGATTTTGTATATGCCATAAATCTATATTTTATTAAAATGTTATTCTCTCGTGGATTATGATAATTTATTGTGTTATTATTCATGTATTATAAACTTTAGATATTAATTCTATGAATAAATATTATAATATATGATATGTAGTATATGATTTTTTAATATTATTCTCATGTTTTCATATCCTTAAGTTCATGTTATGTTGATATATCCCTTGTTTAAACTTACTGAGACTCTGAGATCACCCTTTCTTATGCTTCAATTATACATGTTATGATGAAAAAAATTATGTATGATGTTTCTAATATGGGTTCTAGTTATTATGAACATAGTGGGAGATGATATATCTAACTTATGAGCTAGTTTTTTGTGAATCTATGTTTCCAAATGAACAAGACCTTAATGATTCAATTGATTAACATTATGTTATGTAATGAATATTCATCCCTTATAATGTAAAATATATGTATGGAAATTATAGGCCACTATATGGGTGGACCAATGTCTTCCACAAATTAATTTCACCATTATAAATTATCAACTTATATTAAATGTTATATATTAGATAAAAATGATGTATGGAATTATAAAATGTATTATGGGTAGATGATTTTTTTACATATAGAAAATATATACAAAAAAATAGATAAAATATCCTATCAAGGCCAATAATTCTCCTATAAAGGAATCCGTCGATAATTTCATTATCCATTTTTCTCAACTCTATAATAGAGTTTCATAATTTCCTTCAAAAATTATCTAAAACTACTATAATAATCTATGGGATCTCAAAATAAAATTTCAAATAAATTAATAATATCAAAATACACAATGATTTGTTTTATATACATTCTAATAATTTTTAAGATGAAACAAAAAATTAAGAAATAAATATTTCATGTATTAATAATTAAACACCACATTACTCAAAAAAAATATTAATGTAATATTTATAATTTATGTGATCAATATGTTGTGATATAATTCAGGAATATTATTCTTCAGCATATAAATATATTTTCTACATCAATTCCCCTACATATAATCCTTGATCTCTATGATTAGTTAAATGTAAAAATATTACCCAAGAAAATTTTGAACACTGACCAATTTCAGTTCACTTATCAACGCCATTTTTTTTTCAGTTTATCATGTCCAATAAATGTTATTAATTCCATTTTTTAATTTGGAAGAAGAAATTAATTTTAACTTTTTTGCGTATCACGAAAACAAATAAAAAACAATAAAAATAAATTTCAATGAAAAATAAATTATAAATTTCAAGTAAAGATTTACTCATTACATATAATGAAAGGGTATTCATTACCTTAACATAATTCCTCATTTCCACCCATTGATTTTATTATTATTGAATATCACGAGGGCTTCTCATGGATTTAAGGAGTCTTACAGGTTTCTATGTTCTAATGAAAATATTCATATGCATATTTATCTATTATTTCACTATGTTAATGTATAATACAAGAAATTTATTTTACCTTATGAATGGATTCCCCTTTTATTCCATTGATGTAGCTCTACCCTCCTGAATTCAAAATGAACCTTCCCAACCTTTTTCTATTTCAGAAGCAACAAGAACATCCTCTCCTATTTTTCCATTATAAAATTTGGTTACATGTTTTTTTACAGTGATTCATTTTTTATAGAATATATGGATATTTATTTTTTTATGAATATTTGAGTGTTAACCTTCCACTTATTATTATGTAGGTTCCTTTATTCTAATGTATTCTAGTACCTCACCTCAATATATTCAAAAACTCCATCAAAAATCTCATGAATGAGGATTTCATCAATATTATTTACAAAAATAACTATTCATATTATTGGTTATCCCACCTTAATGTAAACAATCATCAATGATATCTATATTTCCCTATTACCATATTTTGTTATTATTTTATATTTTATTCAGAGATGATTAAAATATTTCAATTATATAATTCTTGTATGGTTTTAGTTTTTAGAGGAAAGTAGAGGTACTTTATAATTCAAATGGTCTTGAATTCCCATGCCCACATTTTTATGATATCAAGAAATCTTCCAACCCATCCTAGAATAATTTTTGAGAATAAATTAAAATCATAAGTGATTTATAATTTTTCTGTTCAATTCAAATTGATTATATAAAATCGATTTTTATAGTTGACTTACTCCCTTACCCCACACATGAATACAACTTAGATCATTTGTCAAATTCTTTGGAAATATAGATTTTGATTTTAATTTTTCAATGTCACTTACACACAAGGAAATTCAATGATTATAAGGTATAATTGGGGTATATTTCAAGGTAGGCTATAAATTATTATTTTTTTGAAATATGGGCTAACAATTTCAATGAATGCTGAAATAATGTATAAAAAGTCATACTATTGTACCTTGTATTGACTAAATTTCTCATCAATTTCAATTTATTCATGAAATCCTACATTATATAAATAATTAGGAAATTATATTTAATTATTAATAAAAGGTTCGAAAGATTGTCTTGTATATGATTAAAATTTAGGGATAGTATTTCATCTATGAGTTTAAAAAATTGAATTGCTTGGTTTTACCTCAATTAAATTTTAAAAGACCTTCACTCCATATTTTATATATGGGGAGTAAAAGGGTCAAACAAGTCCCTCAAAATTGTATTTTCTTTAAAATTTAAAAGTTAATTCTAATTTGGATCAATATGATTCAAAAATACACTACAAATTAAAATATAAAGAAAAAAATATTTAAAAATAAATCACATAAATAGAAAAAAATTAAAAATCCTTAATTGTAATGGTTCAATCCACCACACTTAAATGATGTCATGTATTCAATGTATACAAATAGATTTACCATGAAGACAAACATATTTGGAATAATATAATAATGGTACATGTCAAGGATACATAAAACTAGATAGTTTTTAGTGATAAATATGATGGATATGCACGACCACCTCCACTATTTCATGATTCATGTTTCCATTAATTACATTTATCATATTGCAATTAATAGAGAAGTGTTTATTATTCCATTATTCTATGATATGCATGGTTTAAAAGGGATATAAAATTTTAACTATAGATGGATCTTACCAATAAGATATAATATTACCTATAATTTATTTGAATCTTGAGTAATATAATATTATTTGGACCCCTAGATTGATAATTTTGGCTAAAAGATCTTATTATGGGAAACTCCAACTGTTTATTCATAAATTATAAAATTATGAAAATCCAATATTCTAATTTCCTAAAATAGTTATAACTAGTGCTTTTATAATTTTATTGATCTTTCATTGTCTATATTGACTTCTTTCACAACATAGTTGGCCTTTTGATCCAATATTTTAATTAGATGATAGAGCATCCCATAAACTAACTTATATGAAATCATTTCAATAGTATTTTTTTAATATATCATATAATACCTTTATGTTGTCTTCAAAATATTTTCTATAATATTATTTTTTGGTTAATTTAAATTTCTCTAAAATCTCATATATCTTTTGATGCAACACTTTATATTTCTCATTTGTATATCTATGGAATTATATAGATTTTTGTTAATGTTCTCTATATATCCCAGATGTTTAATCAATGATTCTATTGAAACATTTAGTCAACTCATGACTAATGATGACTAATTAAACTAAAAATCCAAAAAATAGTTATTATATTAAAAACATATATATAATTTTCACTATTAGTTTTAGTTTTTTGGGCTTAAAAAAATATTGAAAAATGATACATTATTAGAAACATATAGTATTTACCAAATTACTTGGGAAAATTTCCCAAAACATCTAACCCCTATATATGTAACATATCACATAAGAATAAAAATTTTAGGGTATTTTTTATATCATGGAGTTGTTTCCAATGGATTTTATTTTATCATGTTTTTATAGAAAGTCAAGTATATCATTAATGGAATTGTAAAGCATATATTTTATAATAAATATCATTAAATTACATTATGTTCAATATTTTCCTCAATAATATAGGGTGTGAACAAATTTAAAAATAGATTGACATTTAGTTATAGGAAAATATCTCTTTACAACTTTAACATAAAACAAATAACACATGTGTGGATCTTCAGAAATGTAATTTTTTTTTCAAGTTTCAGTATCTATCTTTTTGGGTTTCAAGTGATAATTTAGATATAAAGATAATAGATAATTGACCATTATTGAATACTAAGGAACTGATCCATCAATAAATTAAAATAATACTACTAGAATGTGGTCATTCACTTATGTTGGGTTTCAGATTCCAGCTTCAATAGTGTTCATTAGTCTACTTAGGTTATCAAAAACCAAGTTCTATTATTATTTAATTAAATTTATTTTAAAATAATATTATAAAAGTCGAATTATACTTACATAAAACCCTGTATTTTATTATACATTATCTATTAGGTTTATAGTGGATATATGATAATAAAATATTATGACTTTATATCAAAGAAAATAGGATATAAATTTATCTAGAGAAAATAGATGTATAATAAATTCATCTTCAATGGTTTTTTAGTTGATCTATATTGAAACTAAATTTCTAAAAGCATTAGAAATTATATTTATATTTACCTTCATTTTTTAATGACATAACTAGTACTTCATAATTTTTATAGGAATCACAATGTATCTCAAAAGGGTTCCCCCAGTTTTGTGGTTGTATCTCTATGGGTATGAATAATTTATTCTTCAACCAATCAAAAGATTTCATGAATATACAATAATATAAGATTTTTAGTCATTTATATGTATCCTATAGAGTATTACTGAAATATTACTGAAATATATGATAAAATTTTTTATAAACCTACATATCTTGTAAAACTTCTATATTGTTTCAGAAAATTTGGGTATGAAATATAATTTTTTTTATAGAAGTTTTTATTTTTATATATCAAAACAAAATTATGAAATATTATTCTCAACACCTATAAATCATTATAAAATTATGTGGAACTTATTATAGTTCAAAAAAAATCTACAATTCAATGTAGGTTTTCAAAAAAATCACTATTTGGTAATTAATTATCGTATGCGTCTCTAAAATTGCTAATTCATCTAAAAATATATCAAGGAAGTGTTAAATATTATGAAACAAGATACTTGAGTTACACCTATAAAATTAATATTATTCATTAAATCAATCAAAATACATTCTTTTAATACAAATATTTTCAAATAGACTATAAAATATAGATTATCCTTCATCCTATAAAGAAATAGGGAACTAGAAGTGTAATTGAAATCCATATAAGAGATAATAATGATTTTAAACATTAAATCACTATAGAATACTACTAATAAAAGGTATATAGATATTCACATTATTTTTTACCCATTTCAAATTCATATAATCTATAATAATCTCCATATATTTTGAACTCTAATATATATCAATTAATTTTTTTCATTATTCACAAGGTATAATCATGTATTATTTGGAACAATATTAATAGGGTTGTAAAATTGTGATTTTAAATTGTGGTTGATAATATCAAAATCATATAACCAATCAATTTATTTTTTCATAAACTCCATAATTTTAGGATTCAATCCTCTCTAGGGCTTCTTTACTGGTCTATACTTCTTTTCAAAAAATATTATATGAACACATGCTTTGGTTTTTATAATGTGGATAACTCATTAAGTCCAACCACTTATTTAAATTTAATCTATGTAGTTCAATAATTTAATATTTCTTTGTTTGAGATATGTATATTTTAATTGTTACTATGTATTTTATTTTTTCTATTACGCACCCATGTTTTAAGTTAGTGGAAAGGGGTTTTAATTCATAATATTGTGGTAGTTATTATGATAAAATTAAATTTTTATTCTTAATTTACATAGATTGGATATCATGAATTTTATATTACATTAATATTCTTTATTATTTAATAACAGATCAAATTTATTATGGAATTTAGATGTTCTATCGTCATCTAATAAAATAACATATTTTTTAGATTCTAGAATATAATAATCCTCCATGGTATTTAAAATAATTAAATGTTTATATGGTGATAAATTTTAATGAATCCTATGTACATATTCATTAGGATCAGACATTCCATGTGAGAAAGTATATGTAGTGAATTATACATTTATGGGATCCACATAGGGAAAAATACAAAACTAAATAATGTTATAACTAAACTCAAAGGTAAGGGTTGATTAATTACCATTAATTGTGTTCATGAAACACATTAATAATGGTACACCAAAATTATTGTTTTGTTGCATTATGATCTATATTATTCTAGGTTGATCATATATTTTTCTACTGGGAAACATGGTATTATACTCTAATAAAAACATTCTATATGACTCTTAATGGGAATGTAGCGTCTCTATTTTAAAGTTACACCCCCAAATTGGTGGTATTTAATTATCCCATCTATGTAGAAGTAAAAAAAATGAATTGATTCATCACATTAATGAAAAAACCTTGTTTGCCCAAGGAATCTAAAATAATTATTGATACAATGGTTGAATGGATGGATAATATCCCTTGATTATGGAATTTCATTAGAAACTATGACATGATTAAAAATGACTCACTTATTCCCAAATTAATTAAATCATTCCCTTTAAGCCTCCTCTTTTTAGTGAAGTGGTTTTTGAAGAACACGGAATACATGGGGATTTGTTTAAGAGTTTTCAAAAGGTAAATATTTATAAAAACATTGTAGATATTACATAGAATTTATAATTGATTTTCTTCCTCTTATAAGTGTTTTGATTGAATACTACTTAATGGGAATGAGAGTGGAAGATTAATATTCTATATTTTGTATCTTGAAATTTTTTTATTATTTTCCCAAAATAAAATTTCACTTCTTTATTTTTTTCTGACCTAGACTCGTTTTCATTAATTGTTCTCAAATTTTCAAATTCAATTTCATTAATTTTAGGTTTAATTTTGTCTAGGTGTTCCTAGTTATAACTTTTATTATGTATATATTTACATTGGGTTTAGGTATTAATTGGGATACTACTTTACCTGGGGTTTTTATATAATTTCAACAATACATTCCATAATTTCTATTAACTCTTCATGTTTATTTCTATGATCCTTATCATTATATCATGTATGAATCTGCAGATGGATTTTCAGTTATTTTGGTCTGTTAAAAGATTTAATATTTTATGAAATAAGGTTCATGATATGTAGGTAGGTTATAGTAATATTTTCATAGGTGTTATAAGGGTTGTATGATATTTAATTGGGGGATTATTATTGGTAAGGGGTTTTTGTTTTTTATGGTTTTCATAGGGTGTTCAGGCTTGATTTTGGAAATTATCTAATCTATATTAGACATGGGAATTTTCTTTCTATCATTGATTTGGATACAATAATTTTTTTGAATGAATTCTTGTCTCATAACTCCCGATTCTCTAAAGATTGGAAAACGTGACGTTATTGTCATTAGAATATGAACAAAAACCATACATATTGGATAGTAATTAATTTTAAATTGATTGATTAAATAAAATGAAACTCAATATATTGTTTAGTTATTTATTTATATATTCCAAAAAAATATTAATCAAATGTTCTTACAACATTTATTCCCCTTATACATCAATCACTTGTACCAAATTTAAGGATATTTAGGTAATCTTATTTATCGATCCCACAGCTTCTCCTGGAAATTTTTCTTTTGACACGCCTTTAGATAATTAATCCAATAAGTTTTTTTCCATTTGTAGTAGAAAATGATAATATATTACAAGAAATTGGTGATCCTATATAGTTTGGGGTGAAAAAATGGCACATCGCTTAATAGGAATTTCATTGTACTCCTATAAATTTTATAAAAAAGATTTACAAATTGAATATATATCTTTCCACATGAAAATATTCTTAGTGGTTGGAAATATCATTGAATAAAACTTTATTTTTACTCTTCAGAAATATGAATTTCTATTTGTTTATAAACTAAAAAAATTAATACCTAGCTTCTACATATAGAATAAATGGTAATTATCTCTATGTCACTTGTTTCACATCCAGTACATAGGGATTTAAGGTGGATAAAAAAAGAGTGAATTCATTTATGTTCTTATTCATATATCTACCTTGCAATACCTGATATTTTGATATTATTTAGATTGAAATAGTTTTTAGTTAAAAGTAATTTTAAATTGTAGGAATGGACATTAAATTTTATTCTGATCTATGATTGGTGTCCACAAAACTTTCTCATGTTTTAGTTTGTATTTCCATCCAGGGTAATAATCTTAAACTATTCATTGGTGGATCTTCTTTATTTAGTGAGGGAATTCCTTGAAAATATGATTTTAAATATATTATAATATTTTTCATGAACCATGTTATTTATATTTTCGGCTAAAATATAAAATTTTCTCATTAAATGTAGTATTCATGTAATTTAATTTAAATTTTTTCACTACCACTTTGGAAATAGCTCATAATTTTGGTAGTTGAACATATCATGTTCTATGAAATATTTTTTTTCAAAGGATAAATTCATTAGAAGTAGTAACCCTTGTGTTGTCTTTATAAGGGAGTTCTCTAAAAATTACTTTGGTAAGAGAAATATGTTGTTATGAGATAGTTTTATTTTGAAAAAAAAAAGATTTATTTCAAACATAATTAGGAAAATAAGATGATAAACTTTGATCTGGTTGGGTTGGGTAATCTGATAGAATTGATATTATAGACATAATATTATTGAAATATAAAATTATTATATAGTGAATTTGGATTTCACAATATATTCACATGTACCCTTTGGTTAAATTTTTCAATGAGGTTAAATATAACTAAAAAACCTTCATTTTGAATCCCACATCCTTTATGACCAAATTGTATAGGAAATCATCTCTAGTTAACATAGGTAGGACCTAACTAAGTGTTGTGTCTCTTGAGTCACCTTGAATGTCCAAAATAACCATCTATAGGATAGTTATCACAAGGAAAATCACCACTCAACCAAATTTATTCCATTATTTGTAGACTATAACTTAGTGGTTGTAAGATATGGGTCATCAAACAATGCAGTTATGAATAAATATAATTAAAATAAAATAAAATTACATTTGATATTAAGAGTGACTAGTAAATAAAAAATATGTTAATAAAAGAGATAAAATTATTTATTAGTGTTAAAATCCTTTTGAATTATATCATGAAAAACTCCCCTTACCCAAACACCTTGACTTACCCCCCCCCCCCCATAGATTAGAGAGATGAATAGATAATAAGAATACATCAAGACACTAAAAAAGTACTGAAATGAAATGAAAATAGATGGGTCTTCATATTTTACAGTAATTACAAAGACAAAATCCAAATATTACATTATGAGATATATTATTATAAAAAATATTCAATTTCTATTTTCATTGGTTACTATTAATATTTCTAGATCCTTTTGTTTAAATTTTATATAGTTTCCTTATTCCACATGGTTTCAAATTATCATGTGATCCTTTATTCTAGAAAATCTCTAGCATCCTACCTTAGTCATTTTTCAGGATGTTTATTATTTTATGATAAATTTGGAATCTGTGAATTTTTTATGGAGTAATTTTTGGAACTTCAAATCCTTGGATAGAATCACAATCCTTATAGGAATTCACTATAGTGGAATTGGTATAATTTTTTCTTTTAATGAAAATTATCTTCATTTCACAATGTAAAACATGAAACATTATAAATACTATTTAATATAAAATAGTCTCTAATACATATTTTAATTATTTAATGCATTAATGAAATATCATTAGACATGTTTGAAATGACATGATCATATACAACATATCATACAAAATGTCAAATTTCATATGTGTAGAAAAATTCTACTATAACATCCTAGGAAATTATAGAATAATAATTTTTCAAATGTCTTAATATTTTTTAATTTGATATTAATTTTATTTTATATGGGATCATATGTATGATAGTTCAATCAACACAAAATAATGGTTTTGTTCAAAAATTTATGTCGCACACAAGATTGAGTTATACTGTAAAATAATATATTAATGATATTATTATTTTAAATGGTTGTTATCACTTAGTAATTATATTGGAGGGAATGAAAAAAACAACCTATATTGTGTTTAAACATGTTTATTCGTTATTTTTACTTTATTCTAATAAATTCTAGAGTCTTAAAATGAGAATAAATCAAATTTTAAGCCTAAAATACTCTAATATATTTAAAAGGTAGTTTTATCAACTTTTGATTGAGAACCATTTTTAAATTTAGTTTTTCACTTTTATTTGTTATATTTGAACAAATAAACTTCTTATTTGTAATGAGGAAATAAAAATTTACATTGGTTGAAATTTTTTTATTTTTCTAAATTAAATCCATATTTTAATGAATAGTGAAAATAGTACATTTTAATTGAAAACTAATTTTTCATCTAATTAATTTATATAATTTCATTATAATTTTAATTGGATTTAAACATTAATTAGATTATTTTTTTATCATTTAATACAATTTAGTTCATTTTAAATAATTTAATATTGAAATTGAATAGAAAAAAATATGGGAACATTTGAATGTTTTACTTGAAAACATGTTTTCTCATTCTGATGATGGGATTAAATTTCAATTTAATTTTTCAAATTCTGTTATTTGAGTTTTAAAAAACTAACAAAAATGGGTTTAATCAATATTAAAAAATTTATCTAATAGGATCAATATAATTTGTTTTCAATATTATCTTTACTATTTTATTTACCACGATTAAAGGTAAATAGGGTAAGTAATGGTAAAAATAATATTATAATTATATAAATCATCCCTAACACTTGTCCTAATCTAATTTTATGAGTTATTTTCGACCAATAAAATCCTTGGGTTGAAATTTTGTCCTTTAGAAGCCACTCGGGTGTGATTATGACTTTTATAACATTTCGTTTAATGTAATAGAAAATATGTAATATTCATGTCTCTTATTACTAAAATAATTTTATTATGTGGATATATATAAGTTATGTATTTGAATATAAATAGTCCCTACCAAAAAATAAATATTAACTAAATCATGGTAATTTATATATAATTTTTAGGAATTAAATAATTAAATTTAATTATGACACAATGATTTTGTAATAATATATATATTAAAGAAAAAAATAAATGATATTAATACAGTAAAAATAACTATAGGTTGAAATATTTGATTCCATACATGAATTTTATGGATGAATATAACATTTTTGGATTGATTTAATGTAATTTTTTTTTGATGAATTGTGTTGCTGTGGTTTTTTAAGCTTTGTAATGAAAATTGTCAAAATTGACATAATTCTTAACTTAAATTATAAAAGAAACTATTTAAATTATATGAAATTTATAAAAAACCATTATTTAAAAAAAAGTTTATATAAATCAACAAATTTCATTAATTACTCATGAATAGGTTGTTTTGAATAATTTGTTGATTATTTTTAACTCTCAAAGTGCAATTTACTTGATAAAACACTAGGAGTTAACAGGGGTCAAAATAAAAAGATAAGGATTAAAAAATGTACATAACTTGTATAATTCTTAGTTAGGATTATATTTATTACACTAATCATCCCATATTCAAATAAAATTAACATTGACATAATTTCAATCGAAATTGAATTTCAATTAATTTAATACTTCTAATAATTCCAATGGTGCCCATCCCCTCTCATATAAAATAAAACTCATTCCTCTCTATTACTCACACTTCCATAACCTTTTGGTTCAAGAAATATCCTCCCAAAACCCTTCCCAGAATACCTACCCAAATTATTGAGGGATTCTTTTAGGCATATCACCCTTCTTATAGTTGTTAAGTTATTCATTAAAGGGGATCAACTGAAGAGGATGTATCCTTTTCTTTATGTATTTCTACTTTATTTAATATAAACGTCCTTAAAATATTATTATAAATAGATTAAATAATATATATAGTATCCATAATATACTAAGATATTATTATTATAATATCCTTACAGAAATCCAACACCACTTCCATTAAATGGGAGTGGAGTTTATCATTCGTATGTTCATGTAAACAATCACCTCCAAGAACCGATCTAATTCATTTTTCATTACTATCTATACTGACATGTTATAATAATGGAATTAATGTTTATTTGTGATATTAATGACATATTAATAATTATAAGATAATAATATATCAATTACATTTTTACTTTCCATGCACATAAATATGATAATGTCGTTAGTGCGTACGTGTGAACAATCACCTCCATGAACGAATGTGACTCGTTTTTATTCATTATACCACTTGTATTCTATATATAGGTATTTTAAATTATTAAAATGATATTGAATATTTTATGATCATTCTGTAAATATAAAATTATAATTAACTTTTTCCATAATGATCAATGAAAAATGGAAAACATTACCCATGCGTACATACGACTTACTATCTCCGTCAGTATAATGTTGTTGTTTTTTCAAAACTACACATAATGGTTTGATTTAAATTTATAATTTATGTATAAAAATTATAAAATTTTAATGAATATTATTATATATTTTATCAACTTATGACCACATGGACTACTGACATTAAACCAAGTTCATTTTAGACTCAACTACGGAATATCAACAAAACATCTGATATGAACTTATAAAATATGTAATTTTTACAACATGGTAAAAAGTGATAGAAAATAAATAATTAACATGAAAATGGTTATCAAGAAAGTATAAATTAACCTATGTTTATTATTCAAGGATATAAATATTGTACGTGATGATTCAGACTCATGGTAAGGGACTTCGTCTAAATCTCATTTCATTGAGAAATATTTTGATGTTGTCCACCACCTTATTTTATAAGGTGTATAATCAACCACTTTTAAAATCAAATCATTTAAAGTCCCTTAAAATGAAAAGTTTTATATGATGTTTTTTAATTTCTTTAAAAATTTATAAAAGGAATGTTTTTAACGTACATGGCAACAATGAATTTTCCGCCACCATGACCATTATTTGATATTTATCATCCTCTACAAGAATTAATTTTTTTAGTTTTAATGATTTAGAAATAAGATGATTTAGTTGTAATGGGATAGGGAATTTTTCCAATGTGTGTCCAAAGTTGATTACCCAGGGTGGAATCAAACAAGATCGAATGTATAAGGGCATGGAAAATTTATTTTCTACTACTACGGTTAATGTGGGACCAACTAATGAAGTGGTGATAGGTATGTTATGATTTTTTTTAAAATATCACAATACTCTATTTGACTCTATATCTTTACATTTATTCATTTCTGAGATATTTAGAAGTAAATTAGAAATATTTCATCATGAATGTGATATGTAAATTTTGGTAAAACCTTCATGTGGATATACTAAAGAAACCAAAATTTATGGGAATATTTATATTATCATTAGTGGGATGGGTTTTCCTAAAAATATTTTTGAACTTACCTTAGTGTAATTTGATATGATTTTGTGTATGTATTGGATTTTAGTTTACCATTCTACAATAGATGGAAAATTCAACAATGTTTTGTTGAATGATTTCATAAATTTGATAACATACCAAGAAGATGAGAGATTGATTAAATATGGAAATGAAACGTATTTAGATCATATTGTTGAAAATAAATAAATATATTTGATTAGTGACATACCAATAGTGAATGAATTTATATATTCTTTTTTTGATGAATTTCCTAGTATTATATCTGATCGGGAGGTTGAATTTACTATTGATTTAGTGCCTGATGTTAAACTTAATTCTAAACCCCATTATCGAATGGATGAAGTAGAATTAGTAGAATTGAAAAAATAGTATCTTGAATTCCTTGATAAAGGTTTAATTCAACCTTGAACATCACTATGGGGTGCTTCTATTTTATTTGTAAAAGATAAATATGGATCTACAATAATTTTTAATGATTATAGAGCCTTTAATAACATCACAATTAAGAATAAGTATTTGTTTTCTAATATTGATTGTTTTTTTATTAGCTCTAGGGAGCACAGTATATTTTTAATATTGATTTTAGGTCCTTTTACCATCTGTTGAAGGTGAAGGAGGATGAAATTACAAAAATAGAATTTCTAATGATATATGGGCATTATCAGCTTGTAGTTATTCCTTTTGGGTTATCTAATGACTCTACTGTATTTATAAGTCTCAGGAATGGAGTATTTCATCATTTTATGGATCATTTTTTGGTTGTGTTTATAGATTATATTTTTTTTATTCTAAATGTCAGTAGGAAGATGAAGGTCACTTAAGGATTATTTTTCAACCCTTAAAATAAAAGAAACTATATGGAATCTTTAGTAAGTGTGAATTTTGATAGAAAAAAATTTCATTCCTTGTTAATATTGTTTCTAAATATGTAACAATTTTTGACCCACATAAAACAAAACTTATTGAAGACTGAATAAGACCTCCCAATATCACAATGATTTTTAGTTTTTTGTATTAGTGGGTTATTACTAACGTTTTGTTGAAAACATTTCTCAGTTATATATCCCACTAACTATGTTAACTTATAAATGTGTAAAGTTCATCCATATAATAGAATGTGGATATTGTTCTCAAGAACATAAAATAAAATTAGTAAACGCCCTAGTTATTGTCATGCCTTCTTGGAATGGTGAATTTTTTATCAATAGTGATGCTTCGTTGTCATGCCTTCTTAGAGGAGATGGATGGATTTAATCAAGGATTATGATGTCATGATTCATTCTATCCAGGAAAATAAATAAAGTGGTCAATTATTTTAGTCAAAAAATGTAATGCTACATTAATCATGATACGTTTGGAGTGATATCCTTTGGTTAATGGTTTGATGAATTTTGGATTGGGAGTTTTTGGTGCAGGAAATTTCTCTACTTTATTTTTGGTTGCAGTGAAATCATCTCTATTAGAATGAATTATAAATGTGTATTAGGAAGACAGTGAGTAACATAAAAAGTTAAAATTGGTTCAGTAGGGTAATTTCATTGAATTTAACATTGATAATGATCCTATTTTGAGATTTGTAAAGATATTATATATTCCTTGTGATTTATAGTGGATGAAATATTTGTTATGTGAAGCTCATAGATCTCTATTTTCAGTTAATATGGATAACACTATGATATGAAAATACCTTAGGTAGTATTACTGGTGGGATGGAATAAAAATAGATATTACAATCTTTACCCTTAGATGTATGATTTTTCAACAGGTTAAGAAAGAGTAGTAGTTAACGAAAGATATTTTTTAGCCTTTTCTAGTTCTAGAGTTCAAATGGGAATATATATCCACGGATTTTGTAGTGGGACTACCAAATACTTCTCAAAGTAACAATTTGATCTGGGTTATTGTTGATCAATGGATTAAATCTTCTTGTTTTATTCCTATTCGATATACACTATCTCTAGATTAACTTTGTCAGTTGTAAATTAAAGAGATCTTTAGGTGACATGGATTTCTACTCTATATTGTATCTGATCATGATTCTAGGTTCACTTATAAACTTTGGAATGAGCTTTAGAATTCATTAGGTACTGAATTAAATTTCAGTACAGCTTTTCATCCTCAATTATATAGGTAGTGAGAATGAACAATTTAGGCGTTGGAGGATTTTATATGTGCATGTTCAATGGATTACTAGGGAATTTTGGTTCAATATAATTATTTGGTTGAGTTTTCTTATAATAAAAGTTTTCATTCCAATAAATATATGGAACCATTTGAGGCATTATATGGAAATCGGTGTCGAACAATATCTTTATGGGATAAAGTGGGTAAAAGGAAGTTGATGGGACCGATATTTGTAGAGAAAATTGCAGAGAAAGTTCAGTTGATTCAGAGATACATGGGGACATCATAGAATAGGTACATGAGTTACGTGGATAACCGGAGGAAGGATCCTATATTTGAGGTAGGTGATCATGTCTTTCTCAAAGTTTCTCCATTGAAAAGTTTGATTCATTTTGGTAATAAGGGGAAGCCGAGTCCATGATTCATTGGAACATGTGAAATCCTGGATAAAGTTTGATTAGTTTCCTACTATGTGTCTTTACCACCGATTCTATCCTAGGTATATAATATTTTTCATGTTTCAAGGTTAATAAAGTATATTACTAATCCATATCAGGTTTTGAGCCCAGAAGTAGTTTATTTGAAAGTGAATCACTCTTATGAGGAATTTCTAGTCTTGTTTCATGACCAAAGGGAGAAAGTGTTGCGGAATAAAATCAATAATCAGGTTAAGGTTTTATGAAAAAAAAAACATATGGTTTAAGAGGAAACAAGGGAATATGGAAATTCTAGGAGGTATAAATGCCCCCACCTATTTTATATGTAAATAAAATTGTAAGGATGCAATTTCCAAAAGGGGGTAAGGAAGTAACATCCCATGTAATTATAGAATAAGACTTTTTCAAACCAATCAATATTTATGAATTATATATTGATTATACTTTAAAGTTTATTATATTTCTGATAGTGTACTCGACATGCAATAATGAGTTTCTCTAAAATTTTATGTTGCACGCTAGAATGAGTTATACTAAAAAATAATCTATTATTAATATTATTATTTTAAATGGTTGTTATCGCCTAACTGTTTTATTAGAGAGAATTAATACAACTAACTATATTATGATTAAACATGTTTATTCAGTATTTTTAATTTCATTATATAAATTTAATAGGCTTAAATGAGAATAAATCTAATTTTAATCATAAAATACTCTAATATTTTCAAAAGTTGGTTTTACAACTTTTTGAGAGAGAATCATTTTTATATCTAGTTCTTGTCACTTATATATGTTCTATTTGAAAAAAACTTCTTATTTGGAATAATGGAATAAAAATATACAATGGTTGATTTTTTTTATTTATTTTATTAAATTTATATTTTAATGAATAGTGAAAAATACTGCATTTTAATTTAAAACTATTTTTTATCTAATTTATTTATATAGATTTATTGTATTTTTAATTGGTTTTAATGTTTAATTTACTATGTTTTTATCATTTAATCCAATTTATTTCATTGTAATCAATTTCACATTCTAATAGAATAGAAATACTATGCGAGCTATCGACTGTTTTACTTAAAAAACTTGTTTTATCATTTCGTTGATGGGATTAATTTTAAATTTAATTTTTCCACTTTTGTGGTTTTAATTTTAAAAAATTAACATACATTGTTGTAATTAGTATGAAAATTTTGGTCCTTTGGGATAAAAATATTTTTTTCTGATTAGTTACTTTAGTGTTTTATTTACCATGGTTAAAGGTAAATAAGGTAATTAAACGTAAAAAATATATTAAAAAATTTAAAACTACACTAAAACTTGTCCTAATATTATTTGATTAGTTATTATCGACTAATAAAATACATGGGTTTAAATTATTTCCATTTTAATCCACTTGGGTGTGATTATGACATTTATAACATTTAGTTTAATGTAAAGGAAAATATGTCATAATCGTGTCTCTTATTAATAAAAAAATTTTAATTTGGTGATATATAAGTGATATATTATACTATAAATATTCATTATAAATATTAAAAAAATCATACATCATGGTAATTTATTTATAATTTTTATGTATTAAATAATTAAATTTATTTATGGCACAAAGATGATGCATTAATAGATATATTAAAGAAAGAAACAAATAAATTATATTAATACAATTAAAATAAAAATAATTGGAAATATTTGATGTAATACATAAATTTTATATATTTCTATGACATGTTATTATTGATTTAATATAGTTTTCTCGAAGGAATCATGTTATGATTTTTTAAAAAGTCATGTAATGAAGAGTGAGGAAATTGACATATATCATAACTTAAATTTTAAAAAAACTAATTAAATGATATTAAATTTATAAAAATAAAATATTTGACCAAAAATTTTATATAACTCTAAAAATTTCATTAATTAACCATTCATAGGTCGTTTGGAACGATTTGTAATTATTTTTAACTCTCAAAGTGTAAATTAATTGATAAAATAATAAGAGTTAAAAGCGTTTAAAACAAAAAGACAAGGATTAGAAAAATATCTAAAACATTTATAATTATTACTTTATTATTATATTTATGTCCATAATCATTATATATTCTAACTAAATGAACTTGGACACATTTTTAATAGAAATTGAATTTATATTAATTTAATACATTTTATAATTAAAAGGGTGCTATCCCCACTCCTATAAAATGACACGCATTCCTCTCTATTACTCACTCTTAAAAAACCTTTTTTTTCAGCCAATATCTACCCAATAACCTTCCAAGAATACCTCCCCACATTCCCGAGGCCTTATTTTAGGCATAACATCCTCGTTAGAGGTGTTAAGGTGTTCTTCAAAGTGGATCAACCAAATAATAAGTATTGTTTTCTTTACGTATTTTTATTTTATTTATTCTTCTAGTTGCGTAAAATATTATTCTTCATAGATGAAATAATAACTCCATTATACTCAATTATGAGATTTTATTATGATAATATCATCTCCTAAATCCAACCCCACATCCATTAAATGGGAAATAAATTAAACAGTTGTGCGTACATATAAACTATCACCTCCACGAACCGATTTAATTCATTTTTAAGACCATATCTCATGACTGGTTATAATAATGGAATTAATTTACATATGGGATATTAATTAAATATTAATCATTCTAATAAAATAATATATCAATTACATTCTTACTTTCTATGCGCATAAAAATGATAACAGCGTTCATGCGTACGTGTGAACTATCACCTCCATGAAGCGATATGACTCATTTTTATTCATTTTATCACTTTTATGATATATATAAGTATATTTAAATAATTAATATGATATTAATGGTTCTATTATCATTATATAAAGATAAATAATACTTAAATTCTTTCCATAATGATCAATGAAAAATGAAAAAATTTAGTCATGCATTTGTACGACTTACCATCTCCATGAATATAACGTTGTTAATTTTTCATAACCACACCTCATGGTTTGATTGAAATGTATAATTTATATATAAAAATTATAATAATTTAAGAATTATTGTTATTTATATTATGGACTTATGAACACAATTTAATAGTGACATTAAACTATGTTCATTTTCGACTCAAGTATCGAATATCAACTAATTGTCCGATTTGAACTTACATAATTATATAATTTATATACATGGTATTAACTGAAATAAAAAATAATAAACCTGAAATTTTTATAAATCATGTATAAATTAACCTATTTTTTATTATTTGGGAATATAAATATTTTTCGCAATGAGTCAGATTCACAATAAGGGACTACGTCTCAATATCCTTTCACTGAGTCCTATTTTGATGTTATACACCACCTTCTTTTATAAGTTGTATAATAAACCCCTTTGAATTTTAATTCATTCAATGGTTTTAAAAATTAATATTTTTATACAAATCCTTTTACATTATTTAAAATATGAAAAAACAATGTTTTATAAATTATTTTGTGATAATGACTTCTCCACCACCCTGACTATTATTTGATATTTAGCTTCCTCTAAACACCTTAATTTTCTTAAAGGAAAATAAATCCCTTAATCCCATTTTGGGGTATTTTTTTATTTAAATTTGTTTTTAATTGGGAATAACTATTTAAATATCATGAAATTATTTCTTGTGACTAAAAATAAAATTTTATGAGTTAAACATTGATAATTTAAATCTTGTATATGTTATGATTATATAATGGTACGTGGACATTAGATAGGTAGTTACATGATAAACCAAATATGGGTGGTTACTTGATACACCAATGATGGGTGGATTCGTGATAAACCAAATATGGGTGGTTACGTTATAACTTCCAATTCATTAGGTATAGAATTCTGTTGTATGGATATTCAATTGGTAAGAGTGATATGTGTGTATGTCGACTATATGCTTATTCCATTTAAAGATAATTATATAATATGTTACCTTTATATGTTATATGTTTCTTTCTATGGGTTTTAAGGTAATTTTTTGATTACATGAAAATTTAAACAATGAGATTATATTCAATTATGTGTAAGTACTACTTCCTAAATGTGAAAAGTATTACTTGACGATAAAGTGTTATTGGTTAACTTGTTTTCACAGGACTAATAGTTTTTATTTTTTGTGTATCCATTACTGATTTTTTTATGATCATCCCATGTATTGAAAAAAAATATCATAGGATTTAAAGAATAATAGAGTCATGGATGGTATCAAGGAAAATTTATGAAGTTTAAACATGTTATGAAACCATGTTTCTTTTTAAACATTTTTTTTATTTTATAAAAAAATGGATTGGGAGTAGAAGTGTCTACCTTTTAATATTTTTTTTTATGTATGTGTTATAGACTAATTCACTAAATATCTAATCCGAAAAAAGATCCTATATGTGAATTGAATTCAAATTATTTACTTCACTCAATATTAAGTAATTTTTTATACTAGGGCTTTATATCTATTATGAATCTATGAGATTTCATACAAGAGTCTCAATGTCAGCAATGTACACCTTTTTCATTGGAAAAAATATCATTATACAAATAATATCATATAGTGGATTAAAATATCGTAAAACCATCACAAATATGTTATATATATACAAATCATCATACATATAAGAATATTTCAAATGTGTAGATAGAATATCCTGCCTATCTCACCAATTAATCTTCAATGGTTTTGTAAGAAAATTTCCTTACCATTTTTTTCTCAACTCACACATGGTGTTTCTTTACATCCACTAAATAAAATTTTAAATTAATGAAATAAACTATTGTTGTCCAATATAACGTTATGACATCATATAATAATATAAAAACACCAATATTTAACCTTAGATTTTTATTTTCATAATTTAAAAGATGAAATAACGAAATTAAATAATCATGTTTAAAGAAATTTAATAATTAAAAAACTGGTTATTCAAAAAACCTATACATTTTATATTTTCACAATAAGTTGTAAAAATGGTATAATAAAAATCATGAATATCAAAGTGACATATAAAAAAATATTTTCTTTATAAAATAAAAAATAATAATTAACATCCCTTATAGATAGAATTAGGTGTTGTTCATTGTGAAAATCAAATATTTAAAAATATTTAAAAGAAATATTGGATTTTTAACATCATATATTACACAAATTCAAATATAACCCTTGTTTCTAGTGATCATCATGTAAATTATATTGTGTCTCCTACTACAGAGTTATTCAAATAAGAGTAATGGGTTTACATAACTAATCATTCATTAAATTAGTATCCATAACATTCATAGTATTTATTTTTGTAGAAAATAGATGAGTAAATACAATATTTATATTTAATAAAGTTTTGAATCCACTAAATCGATCAGGGATATTTGATTCAATAAAGTTGGAAATAAAAAAATACGACTTATAACACTATATGTAGTGTTTAATGCATTACACAGAATATGAATATTGGTTTTAAGGATCATTTACCACTATAATATTTAATCAAATTGATATTGTAAAATTCAAAGTTCAACATCATTATAATTTGATTAATATTATGGGTGAAATTTATTATTAATGAATCAATATTGGATAAATATAAATTATTTAATATAAAAATACAAATATAGTATTTTTTTTAAAAATAATTGGGATATAATAACAAAATGGAACATTAATCTATTTCTGATGATTTTCATTTCCTCAACAACATAAATGTTCAAAAGTAAAATATTTGTTTTAGAATAATACTACATTCTGTGAGGTTATTTTCAATATTTGTGTCCACTTTAACAAATTAGCCTCTATAGAAATAAATTTATGGAGAGAATGATTCTTATAGGATACAGATTGATGTTTTATTTTATGATTATAAGTTTATATTTTCATGAATATCGATTTTGTTATTGAACTATAACGATGGCATGGATGGTTAAACCATGTTATGGTTTCTATGGTAAAATTATGAGGATAACGTAATTAAATAATATAATCATATTAATAACACATAATACGTATTTAAGTTAGAAAATGGAATGTAATATTTTCCACATATAGATAGGATGGTAGAGTTCATTTACTAATTGCAATAGAATGAATCTAGTTTCATGATAATCTATCCTCAATTCTTATCCATTAATTATTATCACCAAATTAATATGGTGTTACTGAATAGTATTTGATAAAAACTATAGAGTAATTGATTCAAAATAATTAAAATACTTTTTTCAAATATTATATTGATATAATGAAAAATAATTAATCTATAATTTTAGTTAAAAAAGAAATAAAATTTTAAAAAGGATTATGGAAAGTATAATTCTATAGGATTTTTCAAAAAATCCTTTAATAAAACCAAATATTAAGTGGGATACTGATGAAGAAAAGAATTTTGTATTCACATTTGAAAATAAAATTATCATATAAATGATAATGACTTGATGAGTTAGCAAGTAAAATATTTTAATTTAGGTATAATTATCATTACATGTAATATATTTTCCCACTTCATAGGTACTAGATAAAATTTGTGAATCACATATTTTTATACAAATATTGGAAATGAATATTTTTAGTAATATAATAATAAATAAAGAGGTTCATTAAAATTTTATAGTATCTTTTATCTAACAAAAGTAAAATAAGATCTTATTTTCACATTACCTAGTAAAAATGTTATTATGATCATAAAATTTCATAAAAAACTATGTTTTACTAATAAGAAAATCTCATTACTGATTTTTCACATATTTTTTTGATTAAAATTTAGAAATATATTATTTCATGTTATACAATACTTCAATAATATTTTAGTAATACAAAATATAGACTCATCCAATGTTTGAAATCAATTTTGAAATATAACAAAAGAAAAAAATTTACATACTTGTGGGAATATAATACTTGAAAAAATAAGAATAGAAAATACTGTCAATAGATCAACCATGAAATTTTATTTTAAATGTTGATATGAAAAATTTAGTTAATTAACATGCATGTTTCTAATGTATAATGACCAATACACCATTGGTATAATTTTTTTAATGAATCAATGATTCTATAATTAATTTGGAAAGATAAATTTCAAATATATTATGTAGAATCTAAAGATAGATTAATATATTTAATTAATTTTTATGATATCATCAATACTTATAAACATGTATAATAAATGAATTTATAATGAAATTTATTTTAGTTACTTTTTTAATATAGAAGATATGTGGATTTTGAGTTTCATAATAAATTAGAATATGGTTCACATATATGAAATAAAATAATATATTAACCAATAAATCACCAATGATTAAATTTATGTTGGTGATTATTCCAAAAATACCATTTCATTATAAAAATCAATATAATTCTTTTATTAATGGATAAATTCAATCTTTAATATCATGGTAATATCAAAGATGAGTTTAGAAAGTCTTCAATTACCCCATTTGGGAAATGCATTGCAAATAATGGTGTTTATAATTAATTATATTTTAATTATAATTTCTTATGAGATATCATATTGGTTATAATATAAATGAAATCCCTTATGTAATAAAATTTGTGTTTAAATATGAGAACTGTTTATTAATTATAATTATACTATTTAACATGTAACATGTATAAGAAAGTGGCTCTATATAAATTATCAATAAGTTACAATATATAATATATCCCTAAGATAAAAATAATAATATTCTTGTAAAATAATACATAGCTAATAGAGGTGGAATATATTTAATTTTGATGGACCTATGACATTCACAAGAAACACGATTTACCATGAATAGTTATTTGGAATAGGCTTCTAGAATCTCTGATTCCTTTTCAAAATACATTGATTATTAAAATGTAAAAAAATATAATAGGTTGTTTTCATTTCTTTGGTTATAGGACTAGATCAATTTTCCATCTCATTTTTCTATGAATCTATGAATAAGTAGATATTTATATGTTAAATGTTGTGTCTATGTGGTTTTTTATAGGAAAAGAGTTTCTTTAAAAAATAGTTGGTTGTTTTCAAATCATTATTTGATTGAAGTTATTTGTGCAATAAAATGGGACATTTTCTGGCTATGTGTGGGAATGGGAAGCCAAATCAGAAGTTTTATATAAGATTGGGAAGCATTGAAAATGTATTTCCATCCAGTTTCAGTGAAAATAATATGGTCTAGGTTCTATATTTTGTTTCAATTGATGGAACCATTTTCTCAGATGTTGTGTGCAATGGAACAAGTGACAGAAAGGAGTTAGATGGAAACAATGTAATTTTTATCTAGGATATAGAGAACTTGATTTAATGAAGTCTAGTTAAGGATGCCACCACACATATGGAGAAACGGGGTGTACCTCTTGATTCTAAAGTGGTTGATAACTTTGGAAGTTTTCATCACAGCCTGTAAGGGGTGTGTAATTAAATTATTTTGGAGATTTATTTGACTAAAGTGGAAATGGGTGATGGAGATAAAGGTAATATGGTGATAAATAAAGAATTTGATCAAAATTCCTTAGCCTTCTAGAATAGTAGAGGAAGTGGGGACTTGGTCAGGTATCAAATAAGGCAAGGTTGTGAAGGACCAATCCAACAATTCATGTTAGTAATCAATTAAAATATTTAAATACCAATGTGTTGGTTTGGTAACAAGGGGATGCGACACATACTAAAAAGGGAGTCCAATCCTTGGAATAAAAGAAAAATCAATCTGATGATCAATTTCTTTATGGGTAAGATACGGTGGATGAATCATCTAGTTTCATTTTGGGAGATAGATTTCATGGATAGAAAGAAATAGTTATATACTACCCTTAGAGGATGAAGGGGCTTAAGGGTAAAATAGATTCAAGGAGTTACATTGTGATAAAGTATAAGAAGCACAAACTATGAAAGGACTACTCTCATCTTTTTAATCAGATGTAAATAAGGTCTGAGAAATAGAATAAGGTGATGGAAAGTGAATTTATGGCTAATGATCATGAAGGAAAAACAATTATTTTTTGTAAACATCAAGAGTATGTGGTTTATAATCTCAATTTTAGGTTAGAACATAAGTATGATGAAAAAAAGAGGAGAAATGGGAATCTATTTCTCATTATAGTGAATAAATGATTGAGGGGGACTTAGAAGTTAATGATACATAGGAATACATTGATATGATAGTAGAGAGAATGATTCAAGAGGAACTTAATGATGAAAATATTACATAGATAGATCAAAAGTATCAAATTTTAAAACAGGGATTCAATGAAGGGTATATTAGTGTGGATGATTTTATACAAACTTGGTACAAGATAACCTACAGCTTTGATACCTCATCATGGATGATCTTATAATGAAGGAAACTTAACTTTAATGGTGTTTATATAGAGGTAAGGATACTAATAGGATTTTTTTTGGATTTCAATTAATCGGTTATTTATTATTTAATTGAATGATATTGTGTTCTATACTTTTATGGTCTTCTACATTTTCATCAAAAGTTCTTTTTTAATTAAAATAAAAAAAATTAGTCTGTTTTTCATAGAATGGAATGTTCTAAAACACATAAAATATAAATAAAATTACAAATTAATTATATTAATTTGAATCATATATAGACTATCATTTTGTAAAAACATATAATAAATAATCACATTATTTTATCACTTAATTGATCCATAAATTTTTTGTTTCATCTTTTATAATATAGTGGATACTGTTTTATCACAAGGTATTTAAAGATACAATATTGAAGAAATCGAGAGAGAATTATGGTGTTTGTGAAATAGTATAAATCACTCCAATGTCATCTGATTTAGATATTGGATAATATTATTAATATGAGTAAAACTCAATTTTTTAATTGATGTGATCTACAAAATATTACATGTTATAATGTTGATTAAATAATGCCTTTTCTTATTTCATTGAAGTAAAATATAAAAAATGAAATATCACATGTTAGTATTTATAAATATATAACTACACATTATATGTAAAAGGGAGATACACGAGGTATATTTATAATAATTATGTCTAGTTATCTATTCAGTATAAAAACAATCCATAAAATATATCAAATCGATCAAGTATAATATTTATGCTTAATAAATGATAAATTAATGAGAATTATAACTAGAGTTATATAATTTTAAAGTGTCTAACTATATTTCAACTTATAATGTTTTTTAAAAAGTTAAATAAACATACTCAATTCTATATATCATGTATTTCTACAAAAAAAACAATATTTTACAATATAATTTTTGATAATATTAATGAAGGGGTACTTAAAATGATGTCAAGGTTCTAACACAATAAAATAGGTATATGCTTCAGAAATCTCATATCTTGGGGGAATTTAATCTAGAAGTATATGTCAGACAGAACCAGATATTAATAGATAAAGATATATAAGACCCAAAGACTAAGTTCATAACATTGAAAATCATGATTTTTCCTGTGAAAGATAAATAGTAAGGATAATTTTAAAAGTTGACTCTAGTTTATGTGGGAGTGTTGTGATTGTTTGTGGCTTTTACCAAACTTAAAATTTTATATTTCAATTACCTTATAATGCATAATGTATTATATAACCCAAATTTATGGTTACCATGGTAGTAAAAAAAATTTATATATTATATATAGTAATTTCATTATGTTATATTTCATTTCAGAATTTTACAGTAGTTCCCAACAATATTGAAAACCTTGTGATACTATGTTAGTAATAATAAAATTATACCATGTAGTAAAAAAACATGGATCTAATTAGATTAACATATATGACTATAGTGTGTAGGGGGTGTTTAATCACTGAGATTTATTCTAACGAAGTAATCACTTTTTGATCTCGTGTAATGTGACTGTTAGAACTAATTTTTCAATAGAAACACCATGTGATTTGGGAGTTATTTGATGTTATTATCTATGATTATTTGAATTGGTCTCACAATAGGATATCATTTATAATTTATATCATTAATAAATATCATTTATTCATGATGAAATCTATCATAGTCAGTCTTTATGGTGATAAATTTTACATTTGGTCCATCACTGGATATATGACATTAATTGAATGATAAAGATAAGAATTTTCACTACCTTGTATCAGAATGAGAAATTTTTTTCCATTTTTATGTGGAAGTGTGTACCTTTTCTAAAAGCATGATCTTGTATACTGAATGAAATTATATTAAATAATCTTAAATATTGATAAATATATAATCAATAATGTATACATCCCACTTTATGAAATGACATAGGATAATGATTAATTATTACATATTTAGTGTTATTATAAGGTTTTTGAATAAATAATATATCTGTATATATTTAGGGTCCATCACTCCTTATAATATACCTCACATGGAATGTTTTTATTACTCATTTATACAGATATATCATAAAAAAATCCTATCTTGATTTCCCTCTATTCAGGATGAATTAGTGTTCTAATGATGTGTGTCCCATGTTAATAGGTATGTGATTTCATGAGTATTAACTATGAATGTTAATAAATCAAATTATATGGTAATATATTTTGTAATTATGAAATTTTAATTTAATTATAATTGTGTTCACATGTTATTATTAGTTAAATAATTGATAATGATTTAATAATTTTTAAAATGACCATGAATTTATTGGTATTTGATAAACATATTAAGAAGGTATGATCAATGTTACTAGTTTTTATTTAATCATGTGATGTGAAAGAGTGTTACATATGTGGGGTTAAAAGAATTTGATAATTATAATAATTTTATTAGGTCGTAGATTACATTTTGGGTTAATTTTTTGTATTATCTAGAATTTTAAATTAGTTTATGTTTTAAGTTCATGGTCTTAAGGATGACATAAATGGTTAAATTTTTTTTCACATTCATCAAGGAAGGATTATGGGTTAATAAGGGTTTAAGTTCTCATAAGAATGTTTAAGTGTTATACTAGTGTTCAGTATTTTTTATGATGTTGAATTTCATTATTGAATGGCTTACGGTATCCTTGGAAGAATTATGTTTTATCAATCAGTTTAGTTTTATTTAGAAAGGAATATTTTATTATTTAGGGGTATCAGGGATCCTATGAAAACATACTAGTTACCCTAGTGTTTTCATTTATATAAGAGGGAATAAATAGATATGATACATTTCCTTTTGAAAATCCTTATAGTGTTGCCATAAATATTAGTACCATCCAATTTTTTGTGATTTTAGAGGGAAATAAGATGTCAAAATGTTCCGATTGACTTAATGAGATTAATATATATATTAATAATTAGACGGATTCAATCTTCACATAGATCAATTTTATACTTTTAATCCATTTCAAAAGTTATGATAGTCATCATTTAAAAACAATTCATTCATATTTCATCCCATAAGGATAGAAAAATGTGTATTTTATGTAATGTCCTAACTAATAAGATCTTAGTACATGTACCAGTTGATCAAACCATTTAAAATCATGGGATAGAATAATTATGATGACCCTAGATTTAACAGATTATTCTCTTTAAGTAAATAATATATTAAACTAAATTTTCACACACAATACCAAACTAAAATTAAAAAAAATGACATATTTTAAATATTAAATATAACCCTTAAAACATATTAGTCAAATTAGATGGTATAAATTTATGTAACCATATCACATGATCAAACATTTATATATGATGATGTATAATCTTGAATTGTATGTCTTCTATAAGTAGCACATTTTTCAGATCTTGATAGGGAGGTATCTTTGCTAGGGATTTTCGTAGACTAATCCCATCATGGACTCATGAAATTGTAACTTACAAGAAAATCATTTCTACAAAAAGTTAATATTATAGAATTCATTGTGAAATACATGCTAGATAAATCACCACATGTAATTAATTGATGTATTATAAATGTAATTACTTTTTCAAATAAATAAATTACTTATTATGAAATTTATTTATAAAAAAAAGTAATTTGGTTATTTTGGGCCATTATATGAATTATCCAATTTGATTTAAAAAATAGTAAATTATTTTAAATGTTGTAAATATAGTTTTTCTACAGTAATGATTAGTATTTACTAAGGGTTATGATAAAATCAAATTGACTTGAAAAAAAAATTGATGGACTCGACTATTGGAATCATACCCTATAATGCCCTTTTCTTAGAGCTTATAAGACAGATGGAATCACTATGATTTTACCAATACCAAGACCAAGATATTGTTTAATAACTAAAGCATGAGTGAACATGTTTATGGAAAAGTTAAAGCTTATTGATATCACTTCCTAGACCATATCTTCTTAACCATACTATAATAGCTTTAACATCACACTCATTACCCTTAGGTGATATACTAGTGAAATAAGGGGTTAAATACTATACCCAATTATTATTAATTTTTTTTTTCTATCTTTAATAAAAAATGATTATATTTATACCTTTTTATCAATACTTTGAAAATTACTAAATAACGACTTTGAGAAAATTGACATTTTGATATGATGAAAAACAAATTGTATTTATGGATAATATATAGTATCAATAAAGATTTGTTTTCGAATAAATAAATAATCTTATTAAATATTAATTTAATAAAATATTATTATTAGATAATATTTATATAAATATTAATTATATTATAATTTTAAAAGGTCAAATGTAATTTTTATAATGTTAGAAAACTATTACCATCATAAGAAGTCAAATTATTCAATATATGGGAGTTTTATATTTAAAAGTGAAAAAATTTATATTTAGAGAATTGTTTTGATAAATTAAATATTAATTTTTAAATCATCAAATCAAAATTATCCAATGGTAAATGTTCCATAATTATATGAGCCAATCAATTTTGTTTGTAAAAAATAAAATTCAGTTCAAATATGGGTTATGCATTATGACATTATAAAACCCCAAAAGTGATGTAATAATTTCTAAAAATAGTATCCATGAAGAAAAATATGTTTACAATTTAAAATAATGTGTTTTTTAATTTATTTTATTAATATTATATACCTTTAATGAATCCTCCAAGACCTATATTATATTTCAATGTTTTAAAATCAATTCTATATGAATGGGACTCAACTCCACATAACTGAGGTTATTATATTAATGAGATAGGTTCTTATTATTAAAAAATATTGAAAAACTATTTTATTTGGTATTTTCCATCAGAAATGAACCATGGTATGTTATGTTGTTTTGTTTATTTTATTATATAGGGTCCAAAACCACAGTTAAACATTAATAATTCTTTTTCCTCTTTTTTACTATAAAAACCCACCAATATTTACATTCCTATACACCAAATACCATTTTATCATTGGGTTACACTAAACTTACCTTTTTATATCCTTACCAAGGTGTTATCAAGCTCTTGATAATCTCCTCCCAAGATTATATAAGAACCTTATCCATGTAAGAGATAATCTACTTCTCCTCCTTATTCAAGCATTTTATTTATCTTATTCCTTCTTATTTTCTATTCTTCATGGAATAATTTTTTTTGAAACATATCTATTACTATAATTATAGTTTCCAAGTGATTTTATTACCCTTTGAATCTCATGAAATATTCTGTAAATCATTATTTCCCCTAATGTGTTGTATAAATTATGTCATGATTTTCCATGATGAACATTTATTTAGTGAATACCCTTCCCCATTTATAATTAAATTTATTCACATAGAAGTACATATCATTTATTGATTTGGTAATTTCATGTTTGTGTCCCACACTCTATAATGGTGGTATTAATTTTTATTAAATACGACCTTATGTTTTATTGTCTATGTAGAACACTTACGCATGTACATAATATGAATAAGATAGGTTGGGATGGAATTATATAGTCCTATAATGCATTGGGTACATTTATTTTTCTCATGAGATATCATGTATAGTGTATGTGATATAATCTTAATCACACTATATTATTTCTTACTAGTTTTCTTCACTTATGTTTATGATGTCATGTTTTATGTTTTTCTCATACTCCTATATATCCTTTATATTATCATTTTATGTCATTATTGGATGTTTAAGTTTATGATCCTCAACCCTCTTATGTTAACTTTATATTCCATTTTTCTCACATGTAATTATTTTCCTTAATATATTATTGGATAATTCTCATACCAGTCATTATATCTCACTCCTTTCTTATGTATACCCCCATTTTATCCTCTATTATATTAGAAGATTAATGGATTTTGAGGGCTTGTTGATGAGTTTTTAAATAAGGTTGTTGTATGGATGTTTCATGTTATTATTCTTTATATGTATTATCCCAAATCCACTAGTCCTAATGATCTTTGGGATTTATTTATGTGTATACTTCTATAATAAATGCAAAACTTAGGTGTATTAAACATATAGCTTGTCAAATATGGTATCAAAGGAAATTTAAGTTATTCTTATGGATTATGATTTTGAAACCCAAGTGGAAGCCTTATGGATACTTCGAAACACAGGAAAACATCATTAAATTTTTTTAATTATAGATTCTGTTTTTTCCATGAAATTAAATCCTCATATAGATATTACAAGTTTATGTGGCTATTTTCTAGTTTTACCTTGGTGTAATAACTCCAAAAGGGAGAATTTATCTTTCAATCAGTCATGACCTGGGGTAAAAAAATATAATCTTTTTTGTACACCTATTTTAATACGCCTCAGGGATATGATTTGGTAAATTTATACGCTTCATACTTACCATTATAAATGAAAAAAATTCACATAATATCTCATGTTAGAAAATCGATCATTAATAAATTAGATTGAAACCTATAAATTCATATCTTATGAATTATATAAAACTTCTGAGTTATACCTTTAATATTCATATATTTTAATTTATGTGTGTAATAGTTTGAAAATTATCATCCGAAAGTTTCCCATTATTTTAGTCAATGTCTATAAATATGATGGAACATTTTAATAAGCAATATGAGGGTAAATGTGATGACTACCCAAATGAGATTCCAAACCTGATAGGAGAAAGAATCAAGAACATCATGCCAATAAATTTTAATTTAACAAATCATTTTAATAGTAAATTTAATCATGGGGAACAGGCACATCTTCCTATTAATGACCATGTTGCAATTGAGTCCATTAGGTGAAAAGGGCATCAAATTTTAGTGGATCTTTTAATCCTTTAATCATTCAATGATGGATCAAATCCATTGAAATGATATTCTCTATTATTTAATGCTATATGAAATATATGGTCGTGTTTTATGTTTATCTTATAGATGAAGAATCTAATCAATAGTGGAAATTGATAAAAAAATATAAATCATGGGAAGTTCATCAAAGAGATGTATTAGAAGGAATTGGGGAAAATGTTTTTTGATAATTTTTTCACTCAAACTTGCTAACTAGAATTGGAGAGTGATTTACTTTGGAATAGGAAAAATTAAATTTAATCCACTAGGGAAAACAAGAATAACACCAAGTGACTTTCACAACGTGAATATAACCTCTTCAATTAAACTGAAACTAAATTTTACATCTTAGTTGGGAGTATAAAGTTGACTCTATTAAAATATTTGTAAATTAAATAAAATCCATATCTGAAGAAATTTTATATTTTTACCTAAAATTATAAACATAGATTAGTGAAAAATGTGGTCTCATAGGCAAGTAGATATAATGTGGAGATTTTATTTCAATTTTGGTGGTGTTATCGAGGTATATCATTTGGAAAATAAATTCCAACATCCCACTTGTTGAATGTGTTGGAAGAATCGCCCTATAGATTTCATATATATGAAAAATAAATTCTTTCGGTGTTGGGAGGAAGTGAACATTTATAGATAATTTCAATGGAATAAACGCACTAAAGTAATGGAACAAAGGAGAGATTCATTAACCCTCAAATTATTATCCAATGTTCCAATTGTAAGGAAATAGGACACAATGAGAATCAAGGTATTATGAAAGGGGTTGTCAATGATAAAGAATATAAAAAATCCATATGGAATAAAGATAATGGGTGAGATTGTGTCATTATAACTATTGAAGTGGATCTCGATTTTGATCTAATGACAAGTATAGTGGTTACTAATTAAAGAATATAGAACATACGTTGTTATAGGGATTTATTCATATAATGCAGGTTTAGTACAATAATTAAAACACCACCTCAAAACATTAAATTTGAGATATCAATGAAGTTATTAAATGGGAAAATTATTTCATCCCTATCATATAATGTATCCCCTATCAAAATTAGTGGGTTTAATTTCCAATAAAAAAATTATTACACTCTCTTTAACATAATTTGATGCTATTTTGGGCATGGATTAAAATTCCTTATATAGATTCAACTTAAATTTTTGGGAGAAGGAAATAACTCTCCAAATTTCAAATCATCATCCAATTCTATACATATACAAAGATGATGATGAATCTAGTACCATCATCTTAATAATGGATATCATTTCATTACTAAAGTAATTTTCTTCATCCATGATTGTGAGTGTGGAAAAGAACATCCTTAACCATATGCCCATTATTAGGGAATTTGTTAACCAGTTTCATGAATAATTGCCTTGTCTCCTAGTGAGAGGTTGACTTTTCAATCAAACCTATAACTTAATATTTTAAAAACTATATGTCTCTATATATATTGGATGCAATTAAACATTATAAGATGAAGATGAAACTATAAGGGAATATAGATAGAGTGTTTATAAACCCAAGTGATTCACTAGGGGGTGTAATGGATGTTTTCATTAAGAATATAGATGGGTCAATGAGCCTATACATTGATTATATTGTTCTCAAAAAAATCATGACAAAGAAAATGTTTCCTCTAACAATGATTTATGAAAAAAAATTCGATATACTCTGACTAGTGCATAACCATGGTGGATCTTTGGATAAGATATTATCATGTAATGGTGAAGAAGGAGGATATGTCATTGCCCAATTTTTATACATGTTATTAGAACTATAAGTTCATAGTGATTCCATTTGGACTCACTAATTCTCTAGTTATCTTCATGGAAATAATAAATATAGTATTTAGGTATTACATCAAAAAACTACATTGGTTTCTATAGAATATATTATTATCTACTCTAAGATAAATACTGAATGTGATGAGAATTTGAATGTTGTAATAACGACTATTTTGAAATAAAAGTTGTATGAATTGGACTATAAATACAAGTACTGAATGGAGAAAGTAACATTTTTGTGGAATGTTATCACTATCAATTGATATCTGGGGACCCTTCAAAAACATTGGCAGTATAAAGAATCCCCATAAAATAATTTGTGGTAGAAATATATTATTTTTTTCGATTATATGTTTACTTTAGTAAATTTTTAATAAATTTCTCATGATATTAAGTCCCTCTAACTAAGTTATCTTATAATAGAGTCAAGTGTCATAGGACTTACAAAAATAGGGAGAATTATAAAGAGTTAATGAAGAGCCTAATCACTAACCTAAACTCACATTAGCCATAGAGAGGAAGGATTTGTGATCTTCAATGTTGAATCAAAAATGGTATTGTGTTTTATAGTTAACCTTGATGATTAAGTGATAACCTATTTCTCATTCCAAATATTTGTCCTTGAGTATAAATACCCAGTTATTTTTCTATAATTGGATGTAGTGATCATCGAATTGATTATTAAGAGACACTATATATTTGGGGAGAATTGTGACATATATACGGATAATAAAAGCCTTAAGTATATATTCACAAAAGAAATTCACAATTTGTACCAACTAAGGTGCATAGATATGCCCTAGGATAATTATTGTACACTCCATTACCATCTTAGAAAGGAGAATAATGTAGAATATTTCCTACTCAAAAAGGATCTTGAAACCATATTTATCATGCGGATTTCAAGGGATCCAATCTTATTATAAATATAGAGGATAGAAGTGGGAATAATAAATTGATATTCATCCTAACATTATCAAATAACTAATCAACCTAAAATTCAATATAGGATCAAGGAGGCCAAAAAATAATATGAAGTTATTCATGAAACGGTATTAAAAATTTCAAAGTTAGAATTTAAAAAAGATGATTTTATAATGTTTGGAACATGAGTATTTTCCCCATGAAGACCCAATATAGAGAAGTAGTTTATGGATGGTGTGCATATCTCTTCCTTCTGTATTTATCAAGGAAGAACTAAAATGTATAAGGATATAAAGAAAAACTTTTTGTGGGATAACATTAATAGAATGAATAATTTTTATCTTGATAACTAGTATACCAACAATTCAATGCATAAAAATAAATTTCTAAGGTTATTATGTAATTATTTCCCATATTATGGTGTAAATGGGAAAACATTAACATTTATTTCATTATTGGACTCCCTATGGAATATAAATTAAATAAAACCATATATTTTGATGTCTTTCACTTTAAAAATTCATAAAATTTTATTGAAATCAAGACATATTTTTATCTTTCCCAAATCTCCATGATATATCAATGGGAAGTAATAAGATAGCTTGGTTTACCACTCTTCTTTTTAACTATTCTAGTTTTTATGTTTACCTCGATGTTTGGAAAAATAATTCATTACTAATTAAATATAGAAATATGTTTCATTACTACTTATCGCCCTTATATGGATGGTTGGTTTTAGAGAACCATTCAAACACTAAATGTTATGTTGAAATCATGTTCAATGGATTTTTAAGGATGTTGGGGTCATCTCATTTCACTAGTAGAGTTGTCATATAAAAACAAGTTCAATTCTCGAATTCAAATGGAAACCTATAAGTTTGTATATGGATGGTCATTTTAGAATACTAAATACTATGATACAGTTGGTGATAGAAAGATTATAGGACCATATCATATACAATAAATGATAAAGAACATTCAAACCATTTAGTTTAAAATTATATCCATTAAAATTCGACAAATATTCTATGTTTATAATCAATAATAATACTTAGAGTTTGAGGTTTGATATGACATGTTCCTTAGTATATAACTATATAAAAAAATACAAGTTGTTTTATATCAATGGAAAAATTAGTCCAAAATACAAAATTCTCTTTAATATCTAAGATCTCATTAGAGTAGTGTATTATTGACTTTCACTCCCACCAAATTTATCTCAAATATAGGTTGTGTTCCATGTATCACTCTTCAAGAAGTTAATAAAATTCAAATGAAATGTAATCAATACAAAGGTGGTAATTTTGTAAAATATTATTTCATATGAAGAGAATATGTTCAAGATCATAGATCATAAATACAATGTTCAACGAATCAAGACAACTCACCTAGTCAATGTACTATAGTTGAATGAAATGTATGAGTAAGTAACATGGGAAATAGAAGAGGATATAAAACAAAATTACCCACATTTTTTATTCTATTAAATTAAATTTAAAGGGTGAAATTCCTGGAGAGGGAATAATGTAACAGCTCGATCTATTATAAATTAAATTCCCTTTTCAAATGAAAATTTATATTTAGGGAATGTATTTATAGAAAAAACATGCAGTACTATGGATATTTTTTTACCGTTATATATTGTCTCTTTTTCTACTATAAAGACCATTAAGAATCATAATATTTGATTATATAACCATTCTATAGTGATATTTATTGTTTTTGTATATTAACTATTATATTGAATTCCAATTGACATAGATGAATGAAATAATAGAATAAACAAGTTGGATCTTATCCTATGAATCCCATTTATCAGAGCATTTGACTGATATGGAATCAAATTTATTTATCCTTGACCAATACCAATACAATATTCCATCACTAAAACCTAACCAAAATAATTTATGGGATAATATCAAGCTTATTGAGATCATGGACCAGACCATATTCACCAATATACCACTAAATAGTGTCACCATCAGACACCATACCTTTATAGAATATGATGGTGTAATTAAATTTTATGTCTCTAGACTAGGTAATATGAATATCTATGTTTTTAATAAGATATTGATTTTATTTATCCTTTTTTTAATTATTAAATGATTAAATAATGAGAATGATAAAATTATATTATGATATAATGAAATTGAAATTGTATGTTCAAGAAATATATAGATTAAATGAAGACAGAAAATTTTATGTATTCTATAGTTTTTTAAATAAATTCTATTTTAATAAAATATTATTATTAAATAATATTTATTTAAATATTAATCATAACATAACTTTACGTAGTCAATTGTAATTTTTATAAGGGTTAGAAAACAATAAATCCCATAAGATCCTGTATTGTTCAATTGATAGGGATTTTTTATTTCAAATTTAAAACATTCATATATAAGGAATTATTTGGTTATAATTGATAGAATTTTATAAATAATCACATCGATATTATCTAATATTACAATTTTCAAAATCATCTAAAATGGTTGAATTGCTGGGTAAAAAATTAAATACGATATAAATATATATTATGCATTATGACATTAAAATGATAAAATTTATGTAATAAATTTAATAAAGAGTATCCAAACCAAATTTATGATTCCCATATAAATTAATTATATTTTAAGATATATTATTAATTTTTTAAATGCCTAGTGAGTCCCCTAAAACCAATATTATATTTTAACGTTTTAAAATAATTTCATTATGAACATGACCCACAACCACATTAACATTAAATTTCTTAATGACTTTAGTTCACATTATTATAGAATATTTATATTCAGTCCTCTTTGGTGTAAAAAATTGACAAAAACCACGGGGATTTATGTATCATTTATTATTATTTTATTTAGAATCCCAGACAAATGTTTACAAAATAATGGATAATTCACCTTTCTTTTCCTAAAAAACCCCACCCTACCATCAATTCATTATCACCTAAAACAATTTAGCAATGAATTTACTCCTAAATTACCTCTTTATAGTTATCCCAATGTGTCCCCGGTCACTTAATAAGTATCTCTCAATATTATAGAAGTTCCCTCATGAGGTAAGTGATCCTCTCTTTCTCCTCCCTATTCAATTACCATATTTATATTATTCAATTTTATTTATATATATTAATATTGTAATATGTTTTTAAAATTCCCTATTATTATCCTTATTATTTCCATGTTATGAGAGACACCATTTACATTCATTAAAACCTTGCATGAATCTTTATGTACACCCATTATATGGCTAAAATTATCTATTGATTTTCAAGGAAAAAAATTTGTGTTGTGAATACCCATCACCATTTCAACTCAATGGTATTCAATATTATTTACCTATTTTCATTTATTTTGGACTTCCGTGTATATCAAACACACTCCATAATTATGGGATTTAATTTGATGAAAGGCACCATTATGTTGTATGATCTATGTGGTACACTTATGCATGTACATAATATGTATATGATAGTTGGGACAAGAATTATATATACTTCCAATGCATTTGGTAATGTTTTTATATCATAAGATAGCATGTATGGTCCATTGAATTTTATCTCATGAACACTATATAATGATTCCTCTGTAGTTATGCTTGACATATATTTATGATTCCATGTTTCTCGTTGGGGACACATTCCTATAATTCCTTTATGTAATCATATTATATCATGATTTGATGATCAAGACTATGATTCTTACTCCTCTTATGTTATCATAATATGCATCTTTACGAACATGTAGAACTTTACCTTATTTTATACATTGATTATTCCCTTGGTAAAATTTATATCTCACCCATTTCTTATGTACATACATAGGTTATCCCATGTAGTATTAAAATATTAATGGTTTTTTTTGGTAATGTTGTGGAGTTTTTAAATAATTTTATTGTACCCATATTTAAATTTATTATTCTATGACTCTAATTTTCAAAAGAAACACTTACTTGTGATATTATATGATTGTATTATGATTATCATGATGTAAAAAATCATGAATAATGGGGTATTAAAATTATGGGTGATCAAACAGCCTCAAACCACCACTACCCGTTATCTTACCCATAGAACTTGTGTTGAGGTTATATTGCATTTTATTACTAAAAAATAGTTTTACAAAAAGAGTTAATTAATATCAATAAAATAAAATGATTATATATTTATAAAATCAATTTTATTTTTAATAAATTTATATTTATTATTTATCTGTTCCAATATTAAAACAAACTCATATTATTGTTTTATATTAATTATTATACATGAATATTTTTACACACTATTTTGATATACACCATTGTTTAATCATTATTATTTCATGTTTATGATGGTTTTTATAGGTATATAGATGTTTTTGGGGGACTGATAGTATTCAAAATTTAGGATATTTTCTCCATGAAATATTTAATTTCTAAATAGTTTATTCAGGATGTGAATATATTCTGCGGATGATATTGTGAGTTTTTCAAAAGGTGTGAAATGGTTTCGGATTTTTACCCATAGAGACACTAATTTATATATATCTGAAATCATAAATACTCATGATTTTAATACCTAGTTTACACCATTAATATGTTTGATTCCATATTTTTTAGTCACTTCCTCTATTTAAGAATACAAATATGGCTCTTCTATCTCTTTTTTGAATTTTAAGGAATGATTAAGAAATTTATTGTGATCCTCAATGCTTCGAATATGATTCCAATGGATCCTTGTGAATTTTATTGTGGAGATCAATTGTTATTATGGTCTTATTATTTCTTATATTAATGGATATATTCACTATTTGTTAAATAGTCAGGTACATTAGTCTTAATATCTAAATATATTATAATTTGAACATTTTTGATCAGATATTCTTGGGTTTTAACTTAGGAATGGAAGGAGGAGGAAAAATATTTGAAATCATCATAGATATGTCACACAAAACCAATATTATGTAGGTTTATTTTATCCCACCAATCATTTCTATATCGTGAAGAACTATTTTTCCATAACTTTTTCCTATTTTTTGACTACTATTGAGAAAAGTTATATAGAAAGTCTTCATTTTTATGTCAATTCAAAAGGGTTGTCTTAGAAACCTTGGAATTAACTGGTTCTCAAAAATAATAATTATTAAAATTCGTCTTTTAATGAATTTTTTAATTAGTTTCGTGGATGATTATGAAGGAATGATTACATGATTATGTAACGATATTAAATTAGAGAATGAATATACACCGATCAAAATGGGACAGAATAATGGTGTAAAATTACTCCAATTAAAATGGATCACTAAGAGATATCTTTGTGGTGGGATGGATCACCCATTAAACTTATAGTGAGGTTTATTGATTCATAAATTATGTGTGTTTATTGTTTTGTAATTGTAATCATTACACAAAGTAATAATAAATTATTTCAAAAGAGTTATTTTTTTTAAATGGAACTTGTTTATAGTTTATAACAACTATTCATTTTATTCTACTGTATTTTATAAAAATTTATTACTCGAAATTATACTAGTGGAATGTTGTGGGAAGTCTCTATGGATTACCGAATATGGTATATACTCACCCCCTCCTATGAAATTTTCTGCATTTTTAAATGTCATCTACTAAGATACAAGGAATGAGAAATCCTCTTACATCACCAGATGTTTTCCTTGACATTGTTGATTTGGTTATACGATTTGTAGCTAGGAGTTTCATTATCGTGGAATAGTGTATTACCACATTGGTTCTACAATCATTCTTCTTTAGAGTCTTATACATTCACTTTTATGTATTTTTTCAATATTACTCTAATTTGGTCCTTGTCTTGGTATTTCATTTTGTTATTTTGGTTGTTTCTCAAGAACCATAATATAGACTTGGGTTTTTCCCTTTCAGGATATACTATTAAGGTTATTGGGTAAAATAGTTCCCCAATGTTCTATTATTCACATGGAATATGCATTCTATCTTTGGTGTCTTGGTGATGTCTCCTGAGGCTAGTAGCACGAATTCCTCTTCCCAATCCATAGGGAGATGGTAAGAATATTAAAAAAATTATCAATCACGTTCATTCCATTGGATGGATTTTTATAAAGGTGATTAGAATGTCAGAACATGAAATGTGTATCTTAAAAATACATATCTAAACATTTTAGGCAAAAAATCATGTTATATGGGTGGTTTGTATGGGAAAGTGTCCTTAGACACTTCTAAGTAAATATTCATCTGGTTTATCCAATGAGAGTCACGTTTCAAGATGTATTATTGATACTTACCAAAAGGACTCTATTTTTCTTTAATTTTGAATTTTTGAAAAATGAATAATATTTTATATGGTTAATTTTTTGGGGTAAAATTTGTTGTGATTGTTAAATATGGTGATTAGGAAAATTTAATCCTCAATTTGATAGAGTTTAATAAATAATTTTCTTTTTTCATCTAGATCCATGAGGTTCATTTCCACAAGCATGAAATTTATTAATAATAAATATCAATTGACCATATAAATATTAAAGTGTTTGTTCTTTGGAATCCGCTAACTATTTTTTTGGAATAAATAGTATTCTAGGATTAGTATGCTATTATCTGCACATTATTTTGTATTTTCAACACATTATTCTGCAATGAATTCTCTAACAGGAAATGGCCAGCCATTCATATGATATGATCACTATCATAAATGAATTTTATATCATAAAACTAATATCACTTCGACAACCATCTAAATATTTCTTAAACTAGGTAAGAATTATGTGGTATATTTGGGTGTATATTGATCTTCTCATTATATTGTTCTCATGTACACAAATGATGTTATGGACTATGGAAAATGAAATTTTACCTCACAAGAGAATAATTTTCCTACACAAGAACTATATTTTGTTTTAGTTTCACATTCCTTGAATACATGAAGGCATTACCTCTTTAGTGAAAAATTCAAAGTATTCACTAGTCATGAGTGAATTAAATACAACTTATATCAGTGGGAATTAATATAGATGCAGGCCCTCCAGACATTTGATTTCAACTTGGTACACACAATTTGTAAAAGGAATTCTGTGGGAAATATTTTTAATATAAAGTCACATAGGGATGCTCTCCATGATGATAATGAAAAATGGAATTTAATGATCTTGATTTTTGACCTTCATCTTGATTGTAACACAGAAGATGATCAAGCAATTATATTTCTAGTTAATCTTTTTCCTAATTTCATGGACTTATTAAAAGAGGCCCATAAATCATATACTGATTGTATCAATATTAAGAAAAACGAATGTGATTGGGATATTTCTAATGAATATATAGAGGATTAAAATTCATTTTTAATTTTTCTAAATGAGTAGTATTTCCACAGTCATTTCATGAACAAATTATTTTCACTTATCACCAATTGAATTTGTTTCTTCATTTGGGTATTCATAATATGTAAAAGAAAATGAATTCACATTTCTAGTAGTCAAGTATGAGTCTCTTGATTGTAAATTATATGATGCAATGCCATAATATTAAAGAGGTAAAAGCATGGCATAAATGCCTGGTTGGTATACTGAAATGTTTTCCTATGCAAGTTTGGAAGTGGAAAAAATTACAATGGACATTTTCATGGGTCTAAAAAACTTACATTTTAATGATTCTATTTTCATGATTACGGTTTGACTAATCAATTGGAAACACTTTATTATGATAATAGAGTCCAATAGTGTATATTATATAGATATTTTAACATTAGTGTACATATTATACTTTTATGTTATTATAATTATATTTTATTAGTTAGCAACATTTATATTTTCCTTGTGAAAATCTAAAATGTCATTTGTGTATACTTGAACTACCACATCCACAAAACAAAGTGTATCATTTTCCAAAATCATAATCCAATATAGTAAAAAACAATTAATATAATAAATAAGTATGATATTTATAAAAAAATTATATTATATGAAGAGATAAAATATTATTCATCTCTCCCCTTTTATATATAATTAAATCATCAACCATGTGTATGTGTGGACTACCGTCTCAATTATTTAATTGGTTTCCTTTTTTCTTTTTATCTCCTCCTTATATATATGGTAAATAAAATTAGTATAATGGATAAATTTTATTCTTACTATGTCAATATGGTTCTATTGTTCCGTATTGGGGAACCTATTAATTATATAATCCACAAAAGATTAACATAAATTCAATTTTTTAATATAATAATACTATAAGGAAATATTTAATTATAAGTATATAATATTTTTAATATCTATTACATATTTTCTTTTGTATATAATAATTATGATTTTTCAAAACAATAAAGAATACTTATATGTATATTCTACTATTGTAACTATATTTCAACTGAAGCTCGTCATAATCATCCATTAAGAGTTTTATGTTTATGTTTTTGTTTGCTTGACCACCAACTTAAATAATGATATGAAATTATATCATGAATGACTATGAAAACATAATTAACTATATAATTATATATAATTATAATTATTTTTATTCTAGAAAATATAAATCAATATTTAATTCCTTAATTACAAAAATGCATTTTATAGGTTAAAATTGACCAAAAAGCCTTTTATTAATTTTATCTTCTAGGATAAATAATAATGTTCTCATGAAATAAAATTTTTTACTTCATAAATAATAATGAATAATCTATTATATTAATATTAATGAATTTTTAATGATTAAATATGGTATAATTTCAAATAATAAGACAACTATTACAAAATTAGTTCAGAAGTATCAATATTACCCACACCTATCATCAAAAATAGGTAATAACTAACTAATAAAATATATTATAACAATTATAAATGAAATTGGTTAATGTTTATTTATATTAAAAAATTTCCAAAATAGGTGATTATTTTATTTTTGTTCCATATGTTGGATCATATAGTGCGTTCAACTAAGAAGGGAAATAAGATAAGGGATTCTTTATCTCAATTTTAATTTCATGAGACTCAATTCATAATGTGCACCATGATAACCATCATATGGTGTGATTTTTGGTCAATTAATATATTATATCATATTATATGGGTTTAAAAATATGTATTTTTACTTTCTATAAATTTCCATTTATTACAAATTTACACATCTTGAAATTGGGTTTTTTTTAAATGATACTCCAACTGTAAGGGTTTGTCATATCAAATATTACTCTTTAAGGTATGTTTCATTGGGTCCACCTAATTACATTTATATTTAATATATAATAGGTATTTGATATTTCATATCATTAATTATATTTCAATAATTTTATTTGATGTTTAATAACATGACGTATTTCTCAAAGGATTTTTATTAAAATGTTCTTCAAGTCATAAGGGATTCTTTGTATCAAATTTGAATCCCATGAGATATGTTTATATTATATTTGATGTTTTATTTAAAATGGTGTACATACTACCCAATTTTAAATTTCTTTCATGATTATCTAATATTTCATGATATTAAATGGTAAATTTAATCTTCTAGCTCTGATGGGGGGTTTATTCAAATTTTATAAATGTTTTATGGAGTTTTGTACCATCTCATTAGTATATTTCAAGTAATTCCTTTATTATAAAATTTTTATCTAATTAATTTGGTGCATCATTGGACATTAAAGGATAAAGAACATTTTTTGAGAAAAATGATGTAATGTATAGGGAGGTATATTTGATTGAATTAGTGCAGGTTATGTATAAATGTGTAATGGATTAGAGGGGCTCTTCCAGATTTGGAGAATGCATGAGGTGGTTTGAGTTTCCAAGTATGAATCTACTATTTTTACTGTCTATGGGGAGATTAAATTTTGTGTGATGGTATTAAATTCCATGTATTTTTCATCAGACAAAATCCATGATTTGGTTGCATAGTTTTAATAGTTATATGTCGTATAAGGTTTTCACACCACGAAATGGTAAAAGATGACTTTTTAATAAAAAGGTGATGAGATATTTAGGAAAAATGCACCGTATGGATTACATAATGTTTTAATGGATTAAATGATGTGTATATATCAAAAGTGGTGAATTTAGGTTTATACATGGATGATTAATATTTCATTCACCAAGATGATATGTTTCTCTCAAACTAGAGCTCATCTTTAATGATTTTGGGATCCTCCAACCCTTTTGGATCGATTAGTTCAATTTTTTATCATCATGGTTGTGTGAGGTGTCTCTGTGGTTGAGTTATAATTTCTCCTAAATCATTTCCTTTTACAATGGAAGTGATTTTTCTTTATGTTATCAAATGTGTTTACCCGTTTTTTTCTTCTATTAACACATTTCTAGATCATTTGTGTGATCTTGTTCCAGGGACCAATTCATTTATTTGTTCTAGTGTAGTGGGTTTGTGTTATTGAGGTATGTTTTGATCATTCTTATTAACTAACCCTTTTGTTTAATTTAATCAATTATGAGATGTGTAGATTTATTATAGAGCCTCTATTTCTATTATTGTGTACATTTAAGGTGAGGGTCCTATTATAGGCATGTCCAACCCGAGATTTGAAGAAGGTCATTCTGTCTCTATTTGGTGTTGGATAACTAAATTACAACAGGTTTTAATGAATTTTTTTAATAAATTAAATATAATGATTAAATCATTTTATTTGTGTGTGTGTAAAAATGGTTATTTTATAAAATATTTTATTTGCACTAGATTTTTCAAATGGAATAGTTTTTTCAAATCATTGTGAAAAGGTTTTATGAAATGGATTTCAAATAATTATATGATTAAATTTTTTGATTAAATGGTTTTATTGAATTTATTGGAATATAGAGCATATGGGAAACCTTGGGTACTATGGTATAATGTGTATTTATAGCCATGTTCCCCTATTAGTGGTTTTGTTCACAGGGTTTTCCTCTTCTATTTTGGCCTTTTGTTCTAAGGACTTACTATACCTATTGAGATATCACTTTTCATGTTGTTAATATACTATCGAGACTCTATTAATATGTATATAGTCTTTATGAGTGTGTGAATATATTTCTTAGGAACAAATTTCCTTACTATCCTAACCTAGTATGATACTAGGTGTGATGTTACACATGAAATTTGTCAATTTGGGTTGTATTATCATGTAATCTCTTGATTGAACTACCTTGGTATTGATATGATAAGTGCTGAAATATTTTCTTTAACATGATTTAAATGTTTTGATATATTTATATTAAATTCTTAAAACTGATTTCCATGTTTCATTTGTAATTTTTTGAAAAATGGAAAATAATTTTGTTCCCAAGATTTTGATATAAAAACTATTAAATTTTATATCATGCTTTATTATAATATTGAGTATATTGGGATTATTGTATAGATACGTGTTATAAATCACCTTGGTGGAACCCTACTGAGCCTATTAACTAACTCCCTACATACCACTTTGGTGGTGCACATACCTGGTAATGTCTTTTGATGCAGGGTATGGTTAGGTGTTGTAGTGAGGTGGTGAATATTTCTATCAGATGGGTTTGGGTATAAGGATTGTGAGATAGAGGGAGTTTTCCCTTACTGTCCCATGGAGTCTTTTACAATTTTTTTTTAGATTAGTCATTATTTTTTATTGGAATTGCCTCTTTGAGGTTGTTCGTCCATTGTTACAGTTGTTCACATACATTTTTCTTTTTTTTATTATAACATATATAAGTATTCTTATTTTATTACACAATTTAATTTTTTAAAAGAAAATATATTCCATGTTTTCAGCTTCATATTGGGAGAAATCGTTCCCTCTGTTTGTTGTTGGATCCTTGGTTCCCAACACCAATACGTGGGGAGCAGGAACAGCCTTCACATATGTGTAAGTTTGGGTTTCAAATAATTTTTATAGTGTATTTAGGTTGGGTTTATCAAAATTTGGTATTATAGGTGTTCTTCCCCCAAGGTTCCTTGTATTCGGATGTTTGGTAGACTAGAGAAAATATTGTTCAGACTTGATTGGTAGGTTTATATGAGTTACTAGATATCTCTTATTGTGATGAGACTCATGTTACTATGTGATATTTTAATGTGTGTGCCCTATATTGAATTCTTGACCATCATATTATTTTTTACTACTACATTTTCTGGTTTGAACAGAGGCAATTATATTGTCTAATTGTTTCATCAGTTTGGTTGTGTATTGGTATGACTCAAATATGTGTTCCACAGGTTCCTCTTGAGGGTATAGCTATTTTCCCTCAAGGTATTCCTCTTATGGATCATAAAATCATCATGAATATCTTAAGGGAAGTTTGTGTTGAGATCATAATGTACAAAAACATTAGAATGCTCTTATTGAGATATAATCAGGAGCTGTATGTGATTGAGATTGATCATGTTAGTTCTTAAATGAGAATCCAATATCCATTAAAGGAAAAATTGAACCTTAAGAGGCAGTTAAATTGTTTGAAAATATTTATCTGATTTTTTACTTTCTAGATACACCTGATAGTATCAATATTATGTTCACGGTGTTCATATGTGAGTGTCCCATAAAGTGATGGTGGGATTCCATGGTATAGTGAGAGAGGCAAGTTTGGGTGGACTATAAGTTATTCAATACTCATTTCATCGATCAGTTTTGTCTGGAATTTATTATGGTAGAGAAGTCACTAGATTTACTCTCGTTGTAGTAGTTATATCATTCGGTGTTGGAATACACCAATCCGTTTGAGGAGCTACTTAATTTTTCACCAGATTTTGTAAGTAATGAACGACTAAAAGATTAAACGTACATGTATGGATTGAGATCAGATATATGATCACATGAAATTATGATGATTATTTGTACCTATGTTATGTTAGTGGATGGGGATATTATGGATGAAAAGAATATGGCAGGTCGGGTTGGATATTCTTTTCATTCTCTTATAACTATTCGAATCTTTAGTGGTGCTCTAGAAAAATAGAGCAAGGGGTAGGAGCATCTATGGTGTGTTTGAGATGGTTCTTAGCAGTAGGCCTCTTCATCACCACATTTCAATGATAGGGGTGTGTCTCTGAGAAGATATTATGTTGGAATGTTTTAACAAACATAGTGTTCTTTTCCTTCCCCTGCAATGATGTGTAGCAGTTGTGTACTTTATGGCCATCCATAGTTTTTCTATCATACTACATATACAACTTGATATGGTCAGGGATTATTGCCTCCAAAGGATAATGTAGTATTTTATGATTCATCTAACACATCAAGTCCCAATCAATAGGCCTCTTGATTAAGTCACATTCATGTAATATATGAGTTTTTGGAGGAAGTAATTGTGGTTCCAGTTACAATAAATGGTATTATATTTACTGCATCTTCAGTAGAAATTTCTTTATTTGATATTTATTCTTCCTACTCATTTATAAGTGAATGTTTTTTTAAATTATTAACCATCTAGTGAAACTCTATTCTTTTGTTATGGAGTTAGGGACACCTATTGGGATGAGGAAGGATAATAGGTTTCAGTTTCCTTCTTGTCAACTATCAATAGCTAATGCAGAGATGGTCTCAGATTTTCTTGATCTAATATATATATATGTCTGACATCATTATCAAGATGTATTAGACTATTTCCAATCATGATATGGTTGATTGTTATAATCAGTGAGTCTTGTTTAAATCATCCAATAGGATCTCATTGGTTTTTCCTGTATAGTGGGATTTGATGTCTTGTTGGGCAAGAAATCCCCACCAACAGATTGATAAATTTTTGTCTATGGTAGAATTTGATCCCAACAATGTGCCTTTTTTTGTTGATCTTACCTCTATTGACCATGATTTTCCTAAATATTCAGAAACGAATTTCTCCAAACATCCTCCATAGAGAAAAGTGGAGTTGATGATTGACTTAGTTCTAGGTACGTAGCCTATTTCAATACCTTCATATCATTTGGAACCAACAAAGATGGAATAGATCATGATTTAATTAGAAAATCTGGTATAAAAAGTTTTTATTCTCCCTATTTTTTCACCTTAGGAATCCCCAATGATCATTTCCAATAAAGTGGATCGTTCAATATGATTGTGCATGGACAATCATATATTGGACCAGGTAAAAATTAAGAATATGTAACCCTTACCTCATGTGGATGATAAGTTTTATCAGTTAATGTGTAAAAATAGTTTATGAATATTGATATTTAGTGAATTCATTATAAACTAAGAGTTTGAGAGTGTAATATACCGAAGGAATATTTTAAGAGAATCTATGTCCATTATGAATATTTTTTATTATATTTGGTCGAACTAAATCTCTAACACTTTATATGACTTTTATGAATTGGATATTACATTAGTATCCTCATTATATTTTTGTATTGTTCGTGATTTATTTTTTGGATTGTTCAAAATTCAAGAATGCATGGGAGCACTGTATGGATTTGGTTTCAGAAATGTTAAGGAGTCACTGGTTTTATGGAATGATTTAAAAATAAAATTTTTGGATAGAAGAAATGATGTTCTATGGGAACATGATTGTTAAGCATGGATTATCATATCATATTGAGAAGGTAAATGTTGTATTATTAGGTGAAAAACTATGAAATATCGTTGGGATTTGGAGATTTTTTTGTGTTGATAGATATTATTGAAGGTTCATTAGAGATTTATCAATGTTGGAATCACGTTTTACTTTTATTAAATGGAAGTTAACAAAAATAATCTGGGATAGAATGTGTTAGTCTTATTTCAAAGAGGAAAAAATAATTCTGGCATTGAATTCTATTCTGGTCTTACCGGAGGCTAGTAAGGAGAATTTGGTTTCCTTTAATGCTTATGGTCCTAGTTTGGGTTGTGTGCCTATACATGATGATCATATGGTAGCTTACATATCTCTCAATATTCAACCACATGAGAATAATTACCCCAATCATGATTTAGTTCTTTTCATAGTTATGTGTGCACATAATTATTATAGAAACTTTCTATTTTTGGGTGAGTTTAAAAGTATTTTATAACAATTATAGTCTACGATATATCTTTTTAAAGAAGGATATAAATATTATATAAGTATGATGGGTGGAATACCATCATAAGTTTAACTTAGATATTTTCTACTCCATGATGAAGGGGAATTCCATTACAAATAATGTTTTAAGGAAAGTTCAATCGAAAGTGGTTTTGGAATCAAATGAATATTGAAACCTTGCGGGGTTTTTTCTCTATTGAATTTTTATGCTCAGGAAGATGTCTCAAAAGGGTTTTAACTAGTTTTCAATTATCATTATCTATCATTTGTTTCATATTATATATTCATTAGCAGGTTGATGAGTTCAAAGAAATTCAAGATACCCTATATTGTGGGGAGACCTTTTGTGGTAGATCTCTCACATTAGATGGTATTATCAGTTTTGTGGATCCTTTTTTCATACTAGTGTATTTAAGGAGGTCATTTTTATTTTATTTTCATAGTTCCTTGGGGTTTATTAATTTGGGAACTAAAAAGATGTATTATGATATGAGAAAATTATTACGGAGGTCGACTATGACATGTGACATTTATGATTATGTGCCAATATATTACACCTAAGGACAGATAATGATAGAGCATCAAAATTCTTCAGGATTACTTGATCTTGTTTGAGTTCTGATTTAGAAATGGGATGAGGTATCCATTGATTTTTTTTCTATATTATCACAGACTCCTTGAGGGAAGAATAATATTTGTATGATGATTGATCGATTTACAAAGTCAGGTAATTTTTTTATGATCATGGACACATTTAATGTTAATGATCTTAGTATACTATGTTGGATATCATGAGGTTAAATGGGGTTCATTATTTCTTTATTTTAGATTGTGATCATGTGTTTACTTAATGGATTTTTAAGAGTCTCTATGTTGTGATGGGGGAATCAGTTGATGTTGATAAAAACTAATTGTACACATACATATGTTCAAACTAATCATGTTATTCATATATAGGAGGATATTTATGTGAACATGATGTGGATTTTGGTGGATCTTATGATATCCTTCTTGGACTAGTTTAGTCTTATAATAATAATAGTTATCAGTCATCAGTCAAAATGCATTATTTCTATGATTCTTATAGTCACCTCATTATTGGGTAAGGGTGGGAAAATAATCTTTCATAGGATTAACTTTGGTTCTTGAGACATTTGTGAGGATTCAAGATATACATCACCATATGGGTATAGATCATAGACAATATAAATCATATATAGTTCAATGAAATAGTCCTAGGGAGTTTTCTGGTGGTTATCAGCTCTTCATTAATGTTTCTCCTCAGTTGGGTCACCATCGGCTTGGAAAACCAGGAATGTCGATTGTGAGATAAGTTAGATTGTTTGAAGCCATTGAGAAGATTTTGAAGGATACTTATCAGTTGGATGTTTTGGATAAACTGACATACATTCATGATGTCTTCCACATATTATAGCTTATGAAATATAATCATCACCACTCTCACATTCTTTGATGTGATGTGATTGTGTTAGAGATAAATGTTTTTATTATGGAGAAGCCATTAGAGATCATTGTATATTAATGGAATGTATTGTTTGGGAACTCAATTATTTTGGTTAGAGAGGTATGGTGGCCATGATTAGATTATCATGGGACTTTGTAGAGAGATTCATTGATGACGGAGTAGTGGCCTCACCTCTTTACGAAAATTAATTATTCCATATGACTTTTAAGGGATTAAAATTATTATGGTGGGGAGTTTGTAACATATGATTTACAAATTTCAAGAAATTTCATTCTCTATATATGTAATCTGCTTTAATTGGGTGCATCATTAGAATCCCAAGGATTGATAATGTTTTTTAAGAAAAATTACCCAATATTAAGGGATGTATGTTTGTTAGAATTAATTGTGTCCAGGTATTAATGTGCAATGGAATAGTAGTGTTCTCTCTGAGTTCAAAGAGTTCCCTAGGTGGTTTAGGTTTTTATGTAAGAATTTTCTATTTTTTCTACCTACTGGGTGATTACATTCTGTGTTATGGGATTACACGTCCTAATTTTTTCACTAGCCAGAAGCTGTAATATTGGTACACAGCATGAACAGTTACATGCTATGTAAGGATTTCATGTCATGTATTGTTAAAATGTTGGTCTTTAATAAAATAGTGATGGGTGTTTTAGAGTATATAGATCATATGGGATAAAAAATTTGTAAAGGGAATACATACCATGTAATTTTCATGATATGGATCTTTAGGGTGCAACACATAAGAATTATATTTCATTCATCTTTGTATATTTTTTCTCTCAACCTAGTGGTCCTCTCAAATGATATTGGGTACCTACAAAACTTCTAGAGTGATTAATTTTTCATTTTATCCTTAGGGTTGTGATCAGTGTCTTTCTCAGTGAATAATCATTTATTCTACTTCATTTTAATTGATCGTGGTATCATAAATGCATTTCTTTATCGAATATTTTGGATTGTGTAAATTTTTCTCTTTACTTATTTGTAGATATGTTTTTATATAATGTTCGCGGGCCAGGTCCTTTTTGTTTGTTTTGCAGCATCTGTGAATTCTTAAGGTATGTTTTTATCTTTCAAATTTTCTGACCAATTTTTAAATTGCATCAATTCTAATATGTGTAGTCTGGTCCTAGGGCTTCCATTTTCATTCTTGTTTTCTTCTAATTGGTGGATCCCATTGTGGGAATGTGTGAGATATGTTTTGAAGTAGGTGGTTCTGTCATTAGCTTAATTTGGTGAGCATTATTACACAATTTTTTGATAAATTATTATATTTAATAAAATGGCAGGATTTTCTATCTTTATTTGAGTGAGTGGAAATGGGTTTTTGATAAATGTTGGGTTTTTCCCATATTTTGGTAAATGGAAAGGGTTTTTCAAAGTTTTGAGACATGTTTTTATGAAATGGATTCCAAATATGGATATGATAAAATGGTTTTATTAATGTGTTTGAGGAACTCTTTTTGAAAATAGAACCCATGGAAATAATTGGGTACTTAGGTCGAAGGTTTAGAAATTGGCATCACCACAGACAAAGCGTTTCTTCATGGGGATTTCTTCAACCCTCTAGGCATGTGGTTCTGTAGACTATCTATACTTGTATATGGGTCTAATTTCTATGGAGTTCTGCTACTCAATATAATTTATGGATATTTCAGGATTCATGAAACACATGTGATTTCCTATATTATGCACCAGTGTCCTTGATATCCAAACCTAGTGTGATACTTAGCATGATTTTACCTCTTCTTCTGCATGATTTGTGATATTTTAGCTGGTAATTTTTGATTATTTTTCTAGAGTTTTGATATTATATGTGATTAATTATTTTATTTGGAAAGATATATTTTTTTGATAAAATTATACGAAATGATTGGAAACTGATTTACTAGTTTTCTTAGGAACTGAATAATAAGGGGAAATTGATTTGTTTTTTCATAATTTTCATATAAAAAATGATAAACTATATATCATGACTTATTTAATTTAAATTTGAGAATTTATAGATTAATATTGTGAGAATTTTTAAAGAACACCTGAGTGAAACCCTAATGAGTCTCTTAGATCACACCTTGTGTAACCATTTGATAGTGTGTAAGCCATGTTATCTATTTCGATGTAGGGAATGAAAAGGCACCCCTTTGATGCGGAAGGATTTTATGTTATGTAAGTTTGGGTATCATGATAGTGAGATGGTTATATTTTATGATGCTATCATATAGAGTCTTTTAGAGTGGATATTTATCATTTTTTCCTTTTTTGTGGGAATTCCCTCTTGGAGACTATTTTTAGACAGTTTCATTTTTTCAATGTCATTTTTATTTTTATGTTATGATTTATAAATGTATTCATATTTTCATATGTTGTTTCTTTAATTACATTTATATATATTCCTTGTTCTATTCTTTAGTTTGGTTGAAATCATTCCCTCTCTTTATTATTGTTTTCTATGTTCTAGATATCAACCCATGGGGATTGGGAACACCCTTACAGTATATGGACATTCCATTCAGATACGAGTTTGAGAGGTTATTTGATCCAATTTTATTATAGTTTTTATTACTCAAATTCTTTCTAGTGGTAAAAAACCCTCCTCTTTTTATAAAAACTTTCCTGTTTTATCTTACCTAAACTATTATGATTTTATATTTTATTTCCATAAAAATTAATATGGAATTTACTTCATTTCATATATATTATCTTACAGGATGAAATATCTTCTCAAATAAAATTTTTATGTTAGAATGAATAAAAATTATTGTTTCCAATAGATCATTTCACCCATTCCAGTATTATAAGATATGATAAGTTTAACATATCTTTCTAGGGAAGAAAACTTATATTATGTTATATGATTCTAAAAAATTATCATTACCTCATTTAAAAATGGAAACCAAAAACTCTTATTATTATATGGATTTTGAAAAATTGGTTTTTCAAATTATCTCTCAACCCATATTTCATTTCATAGTTGTAATGATTTTAAATGAGTTATTCATTAAATTTTATTATTCAAAACATAATGTTGTTAATTATTTCCAATCCTCCATTTTTAGAAATATTTTTTAAAACATACCCATATCTTCTTCATTTTGAGAATATGTTCAAAATGATATATGTAAACATATTCTATGGAATAACACAAAAATTCCATATTTTCCATCTTATTTTAATCATTGTAACTTTTATTTACTTTTTATCTATAACAAAAGTATTTATCCCCAATATTTACAAAAAATATTTTTAAATTGTATTTCAAAATACGATTGATATTTACTATTTCCAAGATAATTTTTCAAAACTCCATAAATTCATTTTTCATCTATTTCATTTTCCGCTAGAGTATATTATGCATGATATAGGTTTTCCAAAAGATTCCATCTTGGTTTTTTGACTAAAAGGTTTATGATTGTTCTCTACTCTCATTGAAATGATTTATCCCATCCTTTATCTTTCATAATTATTTTAGGAGTATAATAACAATTTTTATTAAAATGAATTCCCTCCTTGAATACTTTAATCTAGATTCCATTGAATTAATGGTTTTAAACAATGTGAATTACATTGATTTATTAGGTAATATTATTATATTCACCATATAAAATTTATTTATATAGAGAGAATATTATACGCTTAATTATCTTGATTGAATTTTTCTACTTAAAATGTACTTGATGATATTGTTTGACTTTTTAATTTCAATGAGGTTTTATTATTATTTTTATTATTAGAATTATTAATTATTTACTTATGTGAATCCATTTGAAAATGAAATGAAACAATTTTCCCTTCCATGGGTTATTTATGATTTGTTTGATGAAAATAATTTTATTTCCTAGGCATCATTATAATGAGATAAGTTATTGATTTAAAATAGTACTCATATGTTTGGAAGATGATAAGTGAGGATTTATATCACCATGTAATTCATTCATTAAGAGTTTATATCTCATGTGTTATGTAAAATCAATTTTATTTTCTTTTCTCATAATCATGGCCATTGATGGTGCGTCAGATGAATATAATATTCCCTATATTAATGATTGTTCAATAATTGAATAATGTTTCATGGTTTTATGCTTATTCACAAGATTATATTTTTCTCAAATGGATCATGTTTTCAAGAAAACTCATTTCACACTATATATTGTTTCAAGATTTATTCCAAGATTTATATCCTAAGCTTTATTAGGTATCATTTTCTAATGTATCTTGATTATACCCATATTATCATCTTATCCTCACTTCTGTTCTTTGATTGCTATCATTTTTTTCTTCCTCTTACTGTGCTTCTGATCACATCCCTTTCTTATGTTTCCATTTCCCTAGGTTATGTGGAAAATTAATATGTATGATGTGTCTATGAGGTAGACTTATGGGAGGAATGTGTGGGCGTCTTCGAAGACTATTCATGGATTAAGCAGTTTTTTATACAGTTAGAAAATGTCTATGAGATTTATAATATAGTTTTTTGTCTCAATTCCCAAAATCAATATATATAAAAGGTATTAGGATTTTTTTTATGAAATAATTTCTTTAATTCATGTAATTACCATGTGGTTAGGTATAAAATTTCATAATGACTATCCCTTATGTAGTTTTTCTACATGAATATGATCATTGTATCTTGTAGTTGAAGGGTATATATCTTGGAAATTTATGGAAAATGTACATATAAATGTTATGAACAAATTTATTTCGCATGGGTGGTTTTAGATATTTAAAATTTTTAAAACATAATAATTTTTTCAGTCTTATTAAAAGAATGTGGCCCATGCTAAGAAAACACATGGAAACAGAAGTTTCTAATAGAATAATTTTTTAATTTAATAAAGGGACACATTTATATAAATCATTAAAGTTATATCTCATAATATTTGTGAAAATAAAGGGGGATTTTTTTGATTATGTCTCCCTAGAGTATGAGATCCCAAAATATTAGTCACAAAAACATTCAGGATGAGGTGCAGTGCCATTTACTTCTTGAAATGAATGATTCTTATTACCACATTGGTACGAAATTGAATATAACTTTTGAAACCTCGAAAAAAAGATGATCACAATGGGGTTAATATTCAACAAGATATGGAATGTTTTTTAATCAATTGGATTCTTGATCCAGTAGGCCTTTGATGATATTTTAGAGAACCCACATGAAGAGGTATTTATATGGATATTAATTAGTTCAAAAGGTATATTAATAGAGAGAAGGTAATAAGAAGTGAATGGAATTGTGTATAGGTTATAGGATGGGTATACAGTTATGAATTCAACTAATTTTTTGTATAAAGTTTTTTCATGTCCCTAGTGTTTGGTATACAACCATTAATGTATAAATTTTAATAATTAGAACATGGGATATAAAAATATAAATCAATCCCTAATAAAACAATTAAACATATGGGTTGAAAATTTGAAGGCTGATGGAATGAAACAATAACGTGTTAATAAACCAACATGAATATATATGGTGTCAACCAATATACATATACCATGATCTACCCCTTTCCTCATTGGATGAAAACCACCTATGTATAGAAAAATTATAACTAATAGAATCATTCAGAGGATAATAATAGCTCATGTAGCACTAAACCGTGATTCACCAATTAGTAGCGCATGATTCCTATGTAATACATTATATCCAAATAAACGAATTTAAAAAAAAATAACCAATCATCACAAAATCCACAACCTAGGAACACTCTACCCCATATCCCTTTTCAATAATTCCATGAAATGTTTCCATCATGAATGATTCGGTATATATAACATGACATTAAAGGGAATATTTTCCAAATAAATATAATAATAAATAACTATCATTAAAATATAAACCATAAACATTCAAATATTAAAAAAACAATAAACTATGATACTATATTTATAAAAAATAAACATCAATCAATATCTTTTTTTAAATTTATTTAAGATAAAAAAATCGATAAAAAATGTAAAAACAATTATTTGGTGTTTAAATTTATTTTATATAATAAAATTTAAAATAAAATTAAAACCAGTTATTTCAATATTTAGAATACAAATAATAATAGATTAAAATTATTTATCTATCAAAACAAACTCAGGGATACTAAAATTATGTGAATGCATTCAAAGAACTAACACCACTAAATATATTCTAATTTAATGGGGTTACATTGAAATACCTACCAAAATATTTTGTAATTGAATTTCCTTTTTAAAATTATGGGAATTGGAATGAAAAATATGCCTAATAAACCTAAGAAATCATGAACTATAGGGCTTGGATTACATGAGTTTAAATCTTATCTACTATATATAAAAATGTAAAATCGTAAACCCTTAATATTTAAAAGTATATATCTATTAAATAAATTTAGAATTTTTAAGTCATTCATTATAGGAAACTCTAATATTTTAAAATAAGAACATTTTGTAAAACAATTTCTGCAATAAGAAAATACTTGCATAAATGACCTAAAAATATATACTATTTAAATATGATATATACAACATATTCATGCAATTTTTCATAATAATAATAATGTTAAATATAGGTTCATATATGTCCAAATAAATAATTTTTTTGATTAATTTGTAGTAAATAATCAATCAAATATTAATTAATGTCATTTTATACTTCAAAATACATTTCATCTAGAATAGTTTTATTTTTCATTTTGTGTTTGGAAGTTTAAATTAAATTATTCTACTCCTATAAATTTTTCATTATAAACATAACATAATTTTTAAAATCATATTATTAAAAACATTGTTTTGTTACATTGTAGTGGGTAATAATTAAACCCATAACATGTATGGCTATTACCTTAATTGTGAAACTAGTTGTACTTCACCCTTTGATAGAGACGAATTTACTAACTATGATTAGGAATCTTAATCCAGAAAAAAACTTTCAAAAAATTAAATTAGAAGAATAAAGTGAAACATCAAGTGTCTACTTCGAGCGAAATAACATGGAAATTAAAACACATAAAACCCTATAGGGCCTTTTTCCCCACAATTTTCAAACTAAATTAATCAATTATCTATGTTAGAGAAACAAAATGAGTTTTTACTATGTTTCAGCAAATTTCTTGTATTACCCTAATTTCACCACCATGTCAGAGAAGACACAAACAGACACATTCAAGAGTTTATAAAGGTTTATTCAGGAATAATTCAAAAAGGAGTAACTGATGAACAAATCATGTGGATGAAATTACCAATTTCATTTGACGGAGATTCCAAAGACTATTTTTAGGTACTATAAACCAGATATATCAATGACAAGGATGGTCTCCAAGGATAATTGATGAAAATATTCTTACAAGCCTCTAAGATCACCATAATAAGGAATGATATCTACATGAATATATAATAAACTAGAGAAACCCTATACAAATATTGGGAATGATTCAGAAAATTTTGTGGAAGATATCCTCATCAAGCTGTGATCACAACATCCTTTAATTTTTCTACCAATGAATATTGTACAATGAGAAATACCTTTTTGATTCATCCTCTGAAGAAGAACTGATTGATAAGTCACCCATTGAAGTTAAGATCTTAATTGAGAATATTTTTTATAGTTCACTATTATTTGGAATAAAAGGTATAAAAACAAGAGTTATATATGAAGTACAAAACTTTTGACTCATCACAATAAATGAAAACCCAACATGAGGAATTTTCAATCCTAATCAGATATATGGCTAAGTCAATGAACAACCTTGTCTGCATCAGGTATGTGTTATATCTTCATCATCACATCACTTCATTTATCAATTAGTCAATGTATAGGGTATGGAGAGTTATGTATATTTATAAAATCAAATATAGTTTTAATATAAGACAAAATATAGAGAAGAAAAATATCAATAGTTATTTGAATTTCAAAAAAATTAGGTTGGCCCACATTTCTAGAAATAAGTTCATATTTTATCCCCTTTCTAACAACCATACAATAAACAATAACAACAACAAGACTATAAACAACTTTAATTTCAAAAAAAAAATACTATATAAAACCATCATTGAGTGCACCACTAGTCGATTGAAGTCCATTAATACAGATTGAGGACCAGATTAATATTTTAAAGGATTTATCAAATAAATTTGGGAATCACATAGATTTAATGCACAGCAAATCATGTAAACTCCTAGTACAAACAATCCCAAACACAAATAAAAGTGTAAAATTTATTATCACAATATGTGGAAAGAAGATTCATCCACCATAACCAAAGGAAGATAAATATGAAATAGAAGAATATGAGTCTAGAAATTTTGGAAATTCTAGATAGATTCTAGAATAGGAATCCACTGAATATGGTAAGGAATAAAAAAAGAGAGTGCAAAAACAAGGAAAATATTTAGGAAAAAAATACTATAAACTCCATTGTAAAGGAAAAAAGGGAAAAGAAATAAATTCCCTTTACCCTCCCTTCTATGTTTACAGAAATCAATAAAATTTAGGAATATAATATTCAAAAATAGATCCAATAAACATTTAAGAAGGTTGAAATTAATATACCCCTCTTGTAATACATCAATAATATTCACAAATATTCTAAATTCCTCAAAGATATTTTCATCCAGATAAATATTTTTTATGGGAATGTATTAATCAAAATAGGTAAGAGTTTCTCATCCCTGATTACAACACCATTTACCAAAAAATGCATACATCATGTGAAATTTTCTTATTCCCTACACTATTGGTTATTTGAAGTTTTTTAATGTACTATGTTATAATGGTGATTCCATTAAATTAATTCATAACTCTATATTTTCACAATTGAAAATATATACTCTGAATCCAAAAATTTTGTTTGTAAAACTAGAAAAAGATCCACTATTTTTCTAGATGATGTGTTACACGATGTGAATATGGTATTTGATGGAATTTATTCCCTGTATAATTTTATGTACTCACCATGGAGGATGATAAATCATTGAAGAATTCACCTATTATTTTGGGAAGTCCATTGAAAAACATAGTCTAGAACATCTTTAATTAAAATTATGAAACCCTCACCATGGAGATGGGAGGAAAAAGGTGAACTTTAATGATCTGGACTCCAAGAGGAACCCTTCAAACAATCATTCACTCCTTTGCATTTTCCACGAACAGGGTATTGAGGTCATTTCAGAATCATATATTCAAAGATAAATATTATCCTGAAGAGATCACCTTTATATTGAAAATACCACTGAAGATGTTAGAATACAAATATATGGAAATTCAATATTTATTTTTCAAGAAAAATACCATCTAAATTCATTACTAATTTTATTAAAGAAATTTATATGATACCATTTTCTAAGGAGGGTAATCATTTTCAATTATGTATTTTTAATTCAATTTAATCTCCAGAAAAAACCCCCAAATATTTTATCTAAAACATATCCCATGTGATTAAAAATATTTATATCTTATGGAAGGTAAAAATTTTTCATTAATCATAACTAACCGCATGTTCAAATACCTAGAGAAAATTTTAATTTTCCTTTAAAAAAAACATAAATTCCAAAGGATGGATCCTTGAAAAAATCCTCATAATTAACCCCATGGTTTGTTTCTATATAATTTTTTTACATTGGGACTCCAAACTAGTTTGGAAACCCCATAGAAGAATTAACCCCACCACTACGGAAATTATTATATAAAATAGACTAAAAATGTTTGCAGTTGACATAATATGACACTTTTTTGAATAATTATTATCAATGTGGTTCCAAATAATTTTTTTACAATAATGACAAATTAAAACAATTAATTATTATTCATGAGAGATTAAAACAATTGTAGGGTGTTAACTGACTAAATAATGTTAAAACAAATCACCTGAAAAGACTAATTCCTAATCTCTTTCATAGACCCATTGCTAGAATGGATCAAATGAAAACACAATATTGAATTCTGAAAATATTTTTATGGGTATTTTTAGGTACTAATTTCCACATAAGTCCCATATAAGATAAAATTAACCCACTTTTTGGTAATTTTTCTTCAAATTGGATACCATATTTATTATAGAATATTATATGTACATTTCAATAGAGCACGATAGTCATTTTCATAGATAATATTTATGACTGTCTCGAGACATTTCTAAATGAATTTACTTTATTTGGAAGCTTCTTTGATCATTACATAGAGAGTGTAGAAATGTTTTTGGATAACGTTTTTGGGAAAAATATTATTTTGATCATTAAGAAGTTTTAGTCTTTGGTTGAAAATAGGATATTTATAGGTTATATAATTTCAAAAAAACACATTTAGGTGGATAAGTCTAAAGATAAATTTTTCAATTCTTTTCCATGTCCCACATGTGTGAGACCTATTAGATCATTCTTGGGAAATGTTGTATTTTATAGAAGATTCATGGAGGAATTTAGTAACAGTTCCCAACATAATTCAAGATTACTTTTAAAATAGTGTGACATTATTTTCAAAGATAATTATAGGAAGGAATTTTATATGATGAAGGAAATGTTGATTACCCCACCAATTATGAAAAATCCATTTTGGGAGAACCCTTTTGAGTTGATTTCTAATGTATCAATCCATGATGTAGGAGCACCCATATCCGTATGAATTGATGGAAGACCAAAATTCATTACATATACATCAAGAACCAAGGATGCTTCTCAACTCAATTAAAAAACATTTAAAAATAAATTCCCTGAAAATTTATTTTCATGGGATAAATTTAGAACATATTTATTGGGAGATAAAGTGGTTTTATTTTTTATAAATGTACCACATAATTATTTATTGAGGAATGAATATTCCAAAACATTTATAGTTAAATGTATAGTACTCTTTCAAGAGATCAACCTAGATATCAAGGATAATAAGGGAGATAAAAATGTGGTGTTAGACCTCCTCAGCATAATTCCAAACACTGTTGAAATAGAAATTATAGAAATGATCTTGCTCAATTATCACATAATTAGAGAAAAACATTAAATACTATAATTTGAAGTATAATGGTATGTTGATATAGAAAATTATATGGCCACATATCAGGTACCTTCTCACCATAACTATCATTAAATGGAAAAACTTATGGATAAAACTAGATTCCATATTTTGGAAGATCCATTTATGTAGAGAATATGTGATGATCATATCATAAGTAGGTTTTCAATATAATGTGAAATAGAATATGTATTTCAAATTTTAAATACACTTAATTTTGGAGGAAACTTTGGTCCTCAAATAAAACATAGAAAAGCATTTGAATCTTGAATATAATGGACAAGCATGTTTAAAGATTCATGAATATTGTAAAATATTTTAGAATTTTCAATATCCTAGAAAAGTATAAATGATACAATATATTCTCTAAACACCCATATATTTTTGTGAAATCATTGTAGTATGGGAGATTGATTTCATGGGACCCATTCCCATATCATTTAGGAATCCTAAAATTTTAGTTTATGTATATTATTTCTGTAAATGTGTGGATGATAGGGCTACCAAGAACAATAATACCAATTTTTTATGTCATTTTTTCATTTCTAACATTTTTTGTTTGTTTGGAGTTCCAAGGACCATCATTAGATACCATGATAAATATTTTTCCATCATAAATTTAGAGGATATGCACAATAACTATGGGGTACATTAGAAAACATCTAAACCTTACCATCCTTTGAAAAATAGGAAATATGAAGAGTCCAATATAAATCTTAAAGGTATCTTCAAGAAAATATTTAAACGATACATGAATAATTAGTGAAAAAGTCTTGAATAAAAGATATGGGAAAACCAGAAATTAAGAAAAAAATATAGAAATTATCCCCTATATGTATGTATATGGAAATTATTGTCATAAGTTGGTGGAGTTGGGGTAGTAAACATATTGGGAAATAAAATAGATGAAGTAGTATTTTTTGTGATCTTGGAAAGAGGAAAATATCCAGTTATAAAAACAAGAGTACATCATAACTGAGGCTTTCCAGAAATCAAGAAATTATAAGGATAAAGGAAGAGTGGAACATGACAAACTGATCCAGCTAATTTCTATTCAACCTGGTGACCATGTCATATTCTATGATTCCATACTAAATGTAATTCTAGGTATGAATCATTATAGTTCATAAATTCCTTTTATAGTTAAAAAAATATATTCATTTGGATCCATTTATAATAAGTGGTAATAATTTGTAAAATCATTCACTTTCAATGGGAAGAGGCTAAAAAGGTATTATGGGAATCCACTCTGAGAACTAGTGGAGGAGCCCATACTTCTCCAACATATCTATAAATGTCTTCCCAAGAGGATTGGTCGATCCAATGAGATTAAACCTAGGAACTTATGGGAGGAAACTAATGATTTATTTATGTTAATATTTTGGAGTTTAGGACAATTTATATTCTTCCCTTCATCTGTAGATATTTAATATAATGGTTCATTCAATGGTATGAGTTGTTGTATAAGACCACCATGAAGTAATTAAATAGAAATCCCCAAGAATTAAAAGTAGTGAAAAAAATAAAAGGTAATTGGGAGTTCATTTATAAAATTTTTTCGTTTAAAAAATTTAGTCATGTTTCTAAAAAAATAAACTCAATGTTCTAGTAGCTTTTTTAAACTGAAAACTATATGACCATACTTTGAATTTATGATTTACTTGAGTTATCTAAGAGAAATGATTTTCTTAGGAGTCAATTTATTACTTATATTAATTTTCAATCATAATTATATTGAATGAGTAAAATAGAAAATTCAATAATTAGAGTGAAGAATGAATATTAAAATGAGGTCTCATTATAAAAGGTATTTAGTTAAATCATGAAAATAAAATTTCTCAACTATTTATTATGCTTTTAATTTCTGAAATTCTTGTGAGTTGGTTTTATATTATTATTAATTCCATGAAAATATTTTCCAATGACATATTTACTATTCTACATAGTACTTATAGACCAAATATTTCCTATTTTATCTTAATCATATTTCCTGAGTGATCTTGGGGCTTTACACCTACTAGAACATCTATTTAAAATTTTAAAATCAATGCCTCTTAAAAAACACATTTAAATATATTGAGGAATTTTTGTTTATAATATCTTATCATGGGAACCACCTTTACATCCATCCTTGTTAACCCATTGAGACCTTAATTACCTCATATGGACTGATCCATGCTTCAATCCATTTTTATCCATTACTACCCTAATCGTAGTTTATGTAGGATATTATAGAGTATAAGTGTGGGTGTAAGGGAAGTCATAGTGAATTAGATGAAATAAATTTTATGGAAAAAGTTTTGGGGTGATAATTACTAGTATTTTGAAGGTTTTTTATTCATACTTTGATGTTTTATTATTTTCCCCTATTGAAAAAATTTAAAAAAGATTGAATGATTTATGACTCAAATGAAACAAAAATCACCAATACTACACTACTATTTTCTATAATATGTTGGGACGTGGTGGGTGTGATATTAATTTGATTCATAATTATCAAAAAACTATTTAAATGAAGAAACTAAAAAATATACTTCAAAAATATGAGTGTATAAAAGTAAGAAATTTCAACAGGTTAAACACATCATTAATTATATTTTTATATTAATCATAACCTTTAATTTGATTTGGGGAAGTTGAATTTATCACGTTTTGACTGGGATATTTTCATTAAACATTAAAATTTAATATCATGATTTATAATTTATTTTATAATCATCCTATTTTATGATTTAATTTTCAAAACATATATTCCTACCAACCTTAATCTGTAGATTCATTTAAACCATTATTGGAATGTCTTTATGTTTTTATGTTCTTATTTTCTTCAAAATTAAGAGAAATTAGTTAATTTACAATCATATAGAAAATTAACATGTTCTCATGATATGAGAGAAGATCTACATGAATTAATATCATGAGTGATGACAAAAAAATATGCTGGTGAGGTAAATCAGGATTTGAAATGTTTAATAAGAATGAATTAAGGAGATTAAATTAATGAGATGAAAAGTACCATATTTTTCAATTTGAATAAGAAAAAATACTAAAATTCATTTTTTCTATGAAAATTGATAACTAAATATATATTTCATATGGATTTTTGAAAATTTTATTCAACATTTATATTTTTTGCATTAAAATTTGAAAATTCCTAGAAGTGGTGACCTCTTTATTTTAAAGTTAATAATTAGTTCTTGATGAAAATAATTGTCTACATGTGGGGGTATTTGAAACGATCATATTTCATTCATATTTTTATACATAATTTAAGGAAATATTAATGATTTTAATGTATAACAACCATGTATTTCAATGTTTTAATAAAATGTGGGAAATTATAAATGTGGAATTAAAATGACCTAAAATGAATAATTTGTTAAAGATTTTAAATTTTTTATTCATGTTATAATTATATTGAATTTTTATTTAAAGTTATTAGTATTTTTTAAATATTTTCATGTGTTTAAAAAAAGTTCATGCTCTAGCTAGCCCTCAACTAGGCTATTCTGACACATTGCTAGCCAAGTAGGTGGGTCAGTCGGTCAAGTTAGCACCGAGAGGGCCTACTCAAGTAGGAAGGGGAATGAGTCTTCAATAAGGAACTATGATCATGTGGAGTATAGCTAGACCAATTATGTTTTGATCATTGTCATGTAGTGGTCAATACCACATGGTGATAGGAGGAGGGTGTCACTGTGACGTGGTGATCCATGGAAGTGTTGGGGGTCCTCTAGCCCCTATCCGACTTCACTACTAGTAAGATTTCATGAGTTAATACATAAAAAAATTGTATATTATATCACTTATAATGTGTAATGAATTTCATTAGGGAACTATTAATCATTTAATTAAATGATTCCACGTTACATTTTGGTGCACTCTTTCACCTTGAAAACTTCATCCCACCACCCTCCATCGCTTATCGCGTTTCTCCTCAACCATTTCTATTTGAAAACACCTAAAAAATATGGAAAATCATTGAAAAATTAATATAATCTATTTATCCATGTTAATTCCCTGTAACATCACTGATCACCTCTATGATTCCATCGTACCACCATGGTTCTCTATTCAAAGGAAACCATCACTATTATAATTTGAGTTACCAACATCAATATTTAAGGTTGGAAGGGTTGATTAATAAGTGTTATCATGCTGCCCCAGCACATTTCCCGAACCATGAATTAGGAGGATTCTGTCACTTCCGCTATCACTGATTAAGAGTTTAATGAAGATATAGAACCATTGTGACAATAGAAAATGTGATCTGAAATTGATACCATGATAGATTTGATCTACCATTAAGACTATGATAAATGTCATCTATCGTTATGGAAATGGTATATTTGGAAGATAAATTCATTGATGATACTATTAACCTCCAAAAATACCACTAATGTATCTAAGAAACACCATGGTTGATCCCCTAGAATCCTGGGATCGAGCTAGTAAACCAATGGACCTGTGGGACCTTAAACAAATATCATGAGATTTTAATGAAACCACCTACGCAATGCATAAAATATTAATCACCATCTAGACATTATAAAGGCTGTATGGGAATCAAGAGGACATATCATCCTTCATCTCTGCTACTTGATACCACATTTCCTCATAGATTTTCATTAGGCACCACCATGATATATGCCATGGGAGCTCTTTATAAGCCATAGAACCACATTTTCTTTCCTAGGAATCAACAAAAAATAGTTAAACTAGAGAGGAACCACCCCGGGCACTGCTATATTCCATTTATCCCATGCATAAGGTTGAACAACTCCAATTACCTACTTTTATATGTTCTATTGTATAGGAGTCTGAGAATGTGCTCACTTTTCATGAGATATGGAAGATACTTTACCTTTTATGGGTGGTAGGAGATGACAAAATGGGATTCCACTTGATGTTACAATTGTAGATTAAGGACCAATGGGAGATGTGAAATGGTTGATGTGGTCTACAATTATGATAGTGGTAGATTAATAATTGTAGATGATGTTACCTAAATTGTGTAATTTCAACTTCGCAATAGAATTTAAAAATTTCTAAAGATTTAGTAGATTCAATTTTGAATATAATTAATAAGATATAGTCAACATTTGAAAAGATATAAAAATATTCAAATGAATGAGATGAATGGTTTCCTCACTCTATAAATGCAAGGATATTATGCTGAAGAGAAACATAATATAAATAGGAGTGGACTACTACTAAATGATCTATTATTACTAATCTATTTTTATTAGATTTTATTATTTCATAAACCCCTTATGTTTGAATTGTTTACCTTTTAATGGAGGGGTTAAACCTTATGATGTTGGGAGGTGGCTAGGTGACCATATTGTAGGGAATTGTATTGTCTCAACAATACTCTATAATATATGTTTAATTTTATTCTCACAAATAACCTTTTTGTTTTAAAATAAATATGAATTACGTATGTTTCAAGATTATATATCCTGGTCTTATTTAAATAATTGATGGAATGAAAAGATACATGATATTTTATGGAAACATTGTTCAAACCCTTGGTTTGGTAAATGAACATATGTATCATCATACCTATGATACACTAAACAGTAAACATATTTAACCAGAACCCTATGTTCAAAGAAATGAATAATGTATGGAATATAAATCATAACTTGAAATCTCGAATCACTACTAATAACCTATGTTTGAGAGATTAAACGTATGGGTAATCAATGAAATAATTGGAATCGACACTTATCTAAAAGGATTAACATATGGATTCTCATCCCAACTTTACTCTTGTTCCATGCGCTATGCAAATGACCCAAATACTATAAAAAAGAACCCTATGCTACATAGTTGAACCTTGGGTTTTACCATTCAATAGTGGAGCTTTATTGCTAGGATTTTATCTGAAATTAATGCCACAATATTGGTAGATTTACCTGATTCAAAGTTATTTTATGACTGTTTTGAAGCTCATTATAATAAATTCAAATAATTATATTTATCAGAAGAAATCACTCATGTTATTAAGGGAAGTTATGACTCCCCTAGTTAATTAATATTTGAATATCCAGGTTCTATCAGAAGACTTTCTTGGTTCTAAAATACCGAAGAAATATATATGCTCTATATATTCTTCCCATGTATATTTTCAATATGTAGGTGATGCAAGAAACATTCATACACATGTATTCACATTTGATAGTATTCTTGTGAATATCTATTTAATTATTGCTGCAATGAATGATAGAATCTTTTATTTTCTAAAAGAGGATACTCATTGGAGATATACATTCATAGTACTATAAGGGTGAAGTGTTTGTTTGTTTCTATTCAAATTCAAGATCATTTGAACCCAATTATCACTTTAGTGTAATTCTTTATTGAATACATTCATTTATGAAGAGGAATATCCATCTACTGTCAGTTTCTACTATTAAAACTATAAGGATTAACCAGAACCATCATCAAATCAATATCGTTACATTTATTGGAGTTTCAACTGCTCATACTAATTTGTGGTGAAGTTATATTTTATTGTACTAAGTTGTGGGTAATCATTTCTCTTCGAAAGAACCATAATCTCTATTTAGACTCGTTGTAAAGGTTTTAACTACCTTCACTCAGTTGTGTATTTGACGTCATTTAATAAGATGACCATTCTAGTGAAACTCTCCAAGCTCACAGAGAGTGCATTGGTGGAGTGGAATAGGGGATCTTTGTTCCCCGAACCACTATAAAATTGATGTGTTCATTCTTTATGTTTATCCACATCTCATATTTAATACAGAAGAAAACACTACATATCTTCACAAATTTCAAAGGTGGTCAAAATACAGAAATGGTGATGGTTTTCGAAAAGAAACAATTCACCCTATTATTGTGTTATCTTTTTATTATTATGACCTAAAAATTGGTAAAAGAGGAGTGATTTTGTGATAAATCTATAGTAATCTGAAAATAATAAGGTCAATACACAGGATATGAAAATAGATTATCCAAAATAAGGTATGTTTATGGTTCATGCTCCATATTTTAATAGTGACAATATGGATGCTATAAATCTTATATGATCATATTTATAAAGAATCTTGTCTTCAAAGTATATTCAAATATCATCACTCCTAATGTGATTCCAGAAAAACCTGATATGTGTACTATGGAAACAGAAGATGAATTTGATATAAATTAAAATGAAATGAATGATATTATTTGTGGACATAGATATAATGAATTCAATTGAGTTTCAAAATTACCTATTACTTATGAGTTGTTTAAAACTATTGATGTTTCTTATTAAAGAACATTCAACATCACAAAAATGAGATATGCTATCACAAAAATAAAATTTGTCACCATTAAAATATTTGGTAGATAAAGTATCACATAAATGAATGGACAGTTAGTAGAGATTGTCAATGACATTACTAAATTTGGATATCCCATCAGTCAATCTGATCATGCTCTGAATGTACTCAGTATAATACCCCACAACTAGAATGGAATACAAATAGCCATTCAACAATCATCACCCATCATGAATTTGACTATGATGGAAGTAATTAGAAAATTGATGATGTATAAAGTAGAAAAGAAATTTGAAGCTGAAAATCATAAGACTGTAGTAAAAAAGGTAAAATACTTATCTCAATGTAACATCTCGTTAGCATGAAAGAAAATCAAACCTGAATGTCAAGAATGAAAAAAATTCAGAATCCTTAGACTCTGAAATGGAACAGGAAAAAAAATCTATAAAATTCAATAAATTATACAAGAATAAAAGAGGCTTCATAAATTCATTTACTAAGGATGAATGTGAACCCCATGTTGAAAGATTCTATAATGAAAAATATGGGTCACATTAGACACAATATCCCTTAGTTATGACATGAAAAGAAATTTCCAGAAAAGATATTTCTTAATAATGATGATTATGAGAATAAATGTAAAAGAATATTGAAAGTTTCATGCAATGTATATAAAGACTCCAATATCTCCTCAAAATATGATTCATAAAAAGTGCCACAAATTCTAAATTCAAATATGTGCTTTATGGCCATGGAAGAAGAAGAGGTACAATCCAACTACTCTTCTACGTCTGATTATGATTGTTGCTTAAAAGTAAATTAGTTTCATATTGTTCAATGGTAGAAGGGAAATATGATTATTTAATAAATAAGTACAAATAATTGAAAAATATTCATAATTATATTTTATTTTAAAGTTATGATATGTTGAAACAACATCAATATATAATTGAAAAGCTCAATTCATCTACATCAAATTGTAGTGATCAAGAAAAATGGATAATGGAATTAGAGAATAAAGTAGAATCCTATTATTGTTATGCAATAAATTTTACTAAATGAGTTTTAAATTAGATTATTGTAATTAATTCTTTTAAAAAATAAATATTTAGAATATGAATCATGGTTTAAAAAACAAAACTTGTATAAAAATTATTTTTTGGCCAATTCAAAAATTGCTACCTGTTATTACTATGGAATAAAAGGTCAGTACTCTAACAAATTTTACATGATAAATACTCAAATTAGTGGTCTTAAAATGGATTTTATTTATAAAATTATATCTAAATAATGTGATATGAATTATGGAAAAATAAATCATATCTAGATTCCTAGATCACTGCTTGCTAACACAGCTAGACCAAAGAAAATATGGGTACCAAAACAAACACATGTTTAATTTCATTTATAGGAAAAAATTCCACAGGAACAAAAATGATATATAGTATATGGATAGTGGTGATTCAAGACACCTAAGTGGAAACTCTTCAAATTTACATACATTGACTCAAATGTGTGTAGGTCTAGTAACTTTTGGTGATAATGAAAAAGGAAATATTGTTTCGGTTGGAATGGTTGTAGATCCAAAGGCTATATCAATAAAAAAAAGTACTATGTGTACATGGGTTAAAGAAAACATGATATATATCTCTATAATTTGTGATTATGGCTTCAATGTGGATTTTTATAACAATTCTTGCTCAGTTTTAAAATATAAAATTCTAAAATTTAGAGAACCTAGAACTAACAACATTTATAATTTGGATATAATTTCCCTGGGTAAACAGAATGTGAATTGTTTATCTACTATGGCAAGTGAGTCATGTATCTGACATAGAATACATAGAAATTTAAATATATGTGATTTAAAAAAAATTATCTATGAAAAAAAATTATGATTTACCTTATCATAAGTTTGAATATGATAGATTTTGTGATGCATGCCAAATTGGAAAACAACAGAAATCATCTTTCAAATCTATTAAAAATATAATTACATCTAAATGATTTTAATTTATCTAGATTTATTAGTTTGTACTATCAAGAGTATCCTATTTGGATATTAAATTATATATTTCAGCTTTAGTTAATGATGATTCTCAATTTACTTGGGTATATTTTCTAAAACATAAAATTGAAGTATTCACTATTTTTTAAAGTCTTTACAAAATTGTTCAAAATGTGAAAGGATATAAAAAAATTATTATGAAGTGATCATTGTAGAGAATTTTAGAATCATGAATTTACTTCTATTTTCTCAGACATAGTTATTAAACACACATTCTATGCACCAAGAACACATCAAAAATGGAATGGTTGATAAAAGAACTAAAACTATTCAAGAAATGGCATGAACTATGCTAAATGAGTATAGCCTTACTACCTATTTTTGGGCAGAATCTATAATCACAACTTTCTATATCATGAATAGATGTTTAATAATACTAATAATTAAAAAGTCACACTATGAACTTTGTAAAAATTGTAAGACTAAAGTAAATTTCTTTAATGTTTTTGGATGCAAGGTGTACACCTTGAGTACTAAGGACAACCATGGTAAATTCAATCCGAAAGATGATGAAGAATCAGTTCATTTTATGTTTGATGAAACTAACCCTTTTATTAAAGAGAAGGATCAAACATATGAAATTACTAATTTGTTTTAAAATATGACACTTGAAACCCCTAAAATTATTTTAAAAATGATATTAATAAAATTCAATCTAGTTCCGAAGAACATGAAACTAAAGAACCTTAAATTTTTTTACATAGATAGTCTAGAAACATAAAACCCATCCTTTAGAAATTGTTATGGGAGACCTAGACACAAGAATTAAAACTAGAAGAAATTTAGGAAACCAAGTTGAATTTTATATCTTTAAATCCTAGTTAGAACCTAAATCTATTGAAGAAGATATAGAGGATAAAAGTAAGATATTAGAAATTTAAGAAGATGAAAGCCAATTTAGAATAATGAAGTTTGTGAATTAGTAGAAAGACCATCCCATTATACTATAATAGGAACTATGTGTATCTTTAGAAATAAATAGGATGATCAAGGAATCATAACCAGAAACAATGATTTATTATTATCAAAAGGATATAATCAGGAAAAAGTTATATATTATAATGAAACCTTTTCCCCTGTAGAAAGATTAGAAGCCATTATAATCCTTCTAGCTTGTACATCATATATAAATTATAACTTATATCATATCGATGTTAAATAAACCTTTTTATAAAGATATTTAATGGAGGACTCTGTAGGAGCCTCCAAGAGACCTGAGATCAAATCCGGGTGGGGGCGTATTTCCAGGTACTGTAGCAGTATTATAGTAGTACTGTATTAGGTACAATAGTAGGTACTATAGCATGTGTTGTTCGGTACTATAGCAGCCAAAACTATTCATCCATTTGGGCCACTAGGCCATCGATTTGGTCCTCAGGTCCTGTAAGGATTTCGTTCCACCCAAGGCCTTCAGGCCAATTGTTTCTCAAGGCCATCGGGCAACCATAAAGCCTTAGGGATACCCTATGGCCTTTGGGCCACATGAATGTAGATGAACTAGTAAGTCTACAAGGGAAAATGCTTCATATGGGGATTTAGGGCATGCACATTCACTAGAGTGGAGCCAACTATAATTGGAATAATGAAATGGTATGGCTCTAACATCGGTACTGGACCTGTGCATCTTTGCATAGGATAGCTAACTGACCAGCCTTGGAATGGTGGAGTGCTAATATCATGACATTTGTTGGGGAGGAGCAATTATAAGTTTTCTTGTTTGGATGATTCCCTCTAAGACTTACGGGTCGTGTAATTATCTCTAAGCCTTAGGGCCTTATAAGGTTTCCACCTCACCCCTTGAAAGGTGGATTATCAAAAATAATAAAAAATGAAGGCATTCGAGACATTATGACAAATAGAGGAAGTTTATGTTAAACAAACACCTTGTTTTGAAAACCCTCTTAAATAAAATTCTATTTTTAAACATTAAAAAGCTCTTTATGGCCTTAAACAAGCACCTAGAGATTTGTTTGAATGATTATATTATTTCCATTTGAGAAAAGTATTTACTTTGGGATTTTAAGATCCTAAACATTTTATGAAAAATGTTTTCTCTAATATTTTATTAATAAAAATTTCTATTGATGATGTTATTTTCAGTTCAAGAAATAAAAAACATTGTAGTGATTTTTCAAATCTAATGAAAAAATTATTTTTAAATGAGTATGAAAGGAGAATTGAATTTATTTTTTAGATTTCATAGTTTTCAAAATGAATATGGAAATGTTTTAAATAAAATTAAATATATGTTAGATTTCTTGAAAAATTTGGATTTGAAAAAAAAAATCCTATACAAATTATAGGTGTACTAATATAAAACATGATTTTGATTAAGTTGAAAAACTAATTAAGAATAGGTTATTTAGAGGTATGATTGTTATTTTATTATATCTTACTATTAGAAGACCCGAAATTATGTTTTATTTATGTTTACGTGCAAGATTTAAGTCATATCCAAAAGAATCTCATCTTACTATTGTTAAAATAATTTTTAGATATTTAAATATAACTATTTTTCAATATATTATTTATCCAGAATATTATTATTTTGATTTACATTATTATTCAGATGCTAACTTTGAAGGATGTAGATTATATAGATAAATCACTTCAGGAACCTGTCACTTTTTACGAAAATCTTTAGTATCGTGTTCAAGTAAAAAACAGTACTCAATTACTGTGTCAATAGCTGAGGTAGGATATATTTCTGCGGGCATTTTCTATGCACAAGTATTATAGATTAAAAACACACTATTGGATTTGTGAATAAAAATTAATAATAAACATATTTTATGGGATAAAACTAGTTCTATAAATACTTCAAAAAATCCTACAATTTATTCTAGGACTAAGAATATTGATATCATACATCATTTTCTAAGAGATCATGTTCTTAAAAAGGATATATCTTTAGAATTTCTTGATACCAAATATCAATTAACTGATATTTTTACTAACCCACTTCCCACTACATGTATTGATTTTATTAAGGAGGAGTTCTGAATATTTAATTTAAAATCAATGTTTATTAATTTTTTTGTAAGAACCCAGATCTTTTTTTCAGGTATGAATCTTATTTTCTATTATTTCTTAGGAAACGAATAGTTTTTATAAATTTTAGGTGTACACAATATGTACTTATAAGTACACATCATGTACTTGGTTTCCATGGGTGACCGCATACTGGCAGTGTAACAGCCGAGTACATGGTCATTTGGGGTGACATAGAGGCCACCTAAAGAGGGTCCTTGTATGGGAAAGTACATGTTTTATACTTCTAAAGTATACATCGTGTACTTTTTTTTATTTTATTAAATAGACTAGGGTCGCATCTAATCATGAGAAACCTCTTCTTCTTGGACTGACGCATCTAGGAGCATCTGTACAGCCAAAAATCTTCTATGAACCCCCGAATCGCCATTCATGCTCTGTTTCGACCTTCGTCGATTGGGTTGGGATCGCAATGGTAAGCTCTTCATTCTTCTAGATCTTTGTTTCCGAATTCCTCATCATTCAAGAGTTTTACCCTGTTGATCATTTTGAATGCTTTTATAGATCTACAATGTTCTAGTTCGATTCAAGGCATGAGGCTCACCTATATCGATCCTACAACACCGAGGTAGTTATTTTATGCCTTTCTTTAGTTAGTCTTTGATTATTATGTCAAAAAGTTCTCAATACCCTTGTTCGGGGTATTTTGGGTTTACGGTTTTAGCCATGTTAATTGCCTGCTATGCTTGGATGCTTGAGTAGAGGTTAATAGAATGTGAATAGGGTAAATTTTTATGCTTTGGAGGTGTTTACCATGCATGTTTTTTATGACCACTTGGTCTTGCTTAGCATGTTAGGCTGTTGTGTTTTTCATTCCAAGTGCTGATAAGATGGAGTGATCTTACCATCTGGCATGCTATGATATGATATAAATTGTTTATCCATGTAGTCCTTGAGGTTTACTTTGGCTGCCTTGTATCATTTGTGCAGGATTGACTTACATAGGGCCATGAGAACCAAGTGTAGTAGACTATATGGAGAATGGACGTTGAGTGATTCTCCAGAGTGTCTGTTTTTACTATTACAATGCGACGCCATAGGGGGAATGGATGCAAGTGCTTCCTCAGAGTGACTGCAATTCCTCTATATGGGCCACAAGGGGGATTAGATTTTGATTTCTTCCCCAGAGAGCGTTTTAGTTATCTATTGGAGATTATAGGTGTAATTAATAGTGAGTGCTTCCTTAGAGAGTCTCTGCTAGAGCTGAACCAGAGGGGTTAGACTGTGTGTACTTCCCAGAGCGTTGCTTGTGTTGTTTTGATTAAACCAGAGGGGTTAGGATGTGAGTAATTCTCAGAGGGTTACCTACATTTGTTTTACTAATATCATGATATATGAAACTGGATGCATTGAAACTTTAGGATTTTTTATTTTTGATTACTTCCTTGTATATAGTTTATTTATTATTGTCTTCCATATATATTCAATGACTATTAGGAACAGATTGATGGGTGGTTTCCTACTAGGATTTAGTCTCACACCATTTATGGTTCATGATTTTGGTCCCAAACATATTATATTATTGTAGGTCTAGATATGGGAAATTTCCATTCTACTTCAGGTACATGACTGCTTTGGAGTTGGAGAGCAAAGGACCAAGATGAGGCTTGGGATGCTAAGGAGTTGTTTACTTACATTCCTTTTATACTTTAGTTTAGTATTGTATTCCAGCATTGTGACTTGTTTGTATATTTTCGTATAAAAATGAATCATGCATCATTCATATATATATGTGTGCTCCAGTTTATTATTTCCAGTCTACCGATGTTTACTATTATATGGTATTATTACTGCTTTCTCTATTGTTATCTGTTTTACTTACATTGTGTTACTCTGCCAATGATGGAATAGTTTTCCCACTATCACAATCAAGGCCCTCACTTCTAGTTGGCAGGCTCTGGCATTCAGGGACATGCGCTTGAGGCCATGTGACCAACCGGGTACGAGGCATATCTCTGTGGCTTTCGGATCTAGGACGTATCAAAGTTGTATCAGAGGAATTATTTTCTTCTTAACTTGTTGTTTGGAGCCTATATATAGTTATATGAAGGAATAGGTAATTAGTAATAATCTATTCCAAAGATTAGCTAACTCGTGTACATGGAAATTCTAATTTACCTTGATTGTTGAAATTTTATGGTTTTTCAATTTTACAGTTGATTGATTTCACCATTGGTTGATTCACATGATTTGAGTTGTTATTGTTTTTATTATTGAGGTTCTATTTCTATTGCAACCTAATGAGATGATGGTATTCCATCTCATACATCATATAGAAACTTGATAGAAATTACATTTCATGAATTCTCGCCATGCCATTTAGGGTGCATTAGTGATTGTATGTTGTTGTGATAGATTTTGTGCTAGATATGCATGCTGTTATGATAGTTGAATTGATAGAATACCTGCTATTTTATAGGGTATTGTTTTTTTTATGGTTTTTTTTAAATGAATTCCAAAATTTGGTTCTTGAGGTGTTATGGGCCCTCATGGACTGGAATTCGGAGGATCATTGCATCATTATTCTTGTTTATGACATGTATAAGATGCCAAGCTTTGATTCGTGGGGATTATGGGTCCCCATGGATCGGAATTTGGCACATTAATGTTTCATTAAATGTTTTCCTAGGTTCCTGAGTAGTTTTTGAGGCTTACTATCTGGAAAACCCAAGAATATGTTGCGTGTGATGATCAATACACATCGTGCGACCTTCTATTTAGGAATGGACTATTTTTCGTAAGTACACGTCGTGTACTGTATATACACACCATGTAGTCTCTAACTGTGTCACTAATTGTGTGGGCAGAGACACGGGGTTGAGAAAAATCTTAGTGGAACACGCCGTGTACCTGATGTACATGCCGTGTGTTGAGACCTTGTGTCCACCCGTTTTACTAATGACAGGGATGGATAAAACTTAAGTTGTACATGCCGTGTCAAGATTAAACACGTCGTGTAGTCTAACCCGAGTATCTGGCTGTGTGAATAACAACACGGGTCGGTGAAATCTTTCTATTACATGTCGTTTATAGTACAAACACGCTATGTAGAGTCAGCTGTGTAACCGGTTGTGTCACTAACAACATGGGTTGGTGAAGTTCTTCTAGTACACGTCGTGTCTAAAACAAACACATCATGTAGTCTTGTTCAAGGAGAACCTTCTGTCTTAGCTTTGTAAGGGAACTCATGCAGTTTAAGAGGATTCAAGTACACGTCATGTGTTAGGACAACACGCTGTGTGTTTGGGGTGTTATACGACTAGAGTCAATAGGAGTACACACCCATGTAAAGGCTTAAGGGAACACGCCATGTAGGAATTATACACACTGTGTATCCATGTTCTGGAAATCATGAATTCTTTATTTCTCCTGTTATATTCTTACACTTCTAGTTTTTAGTCCTTGATAATCTCGATATATGGTGTGAGCTTGACCTTGAAGAGTCATGCCACTGAGACATCCTTCAGATGTACGCCAGTTACAGGGCAGTGATTAGACACTGGACATAACTGATCAGGGACTACCAGCAGATCCTCTTATTTTTTAAATCTTGGAACCAACCATTATTCCAGACACAGGTGTTGACGCACAGTTCCGAGAGGGTTTCATGAGGTTCATGCAAACCTTCCAGGGAGTACTGCATCATGCCCCGTATATGGCAAAGCTGAAGTGGGTTTTCCAATAGAATAATCCTCCCACCTTTATGGTGGAAGGAGGACCTCAGTCTATAGATTCCTGGTGAGAAGCCATGATTTCTATCCTCGAACATCTGAAGATGCCTCTAGAGTGGAGGGTGAAGCTCTCTACCTATATGCTTCGGGATTCTACAAAGAGATGGTGGAATGTGATCTCACAGGCGGGACGCCGGCAGGTCATGGCTTGGGATGAGTTTCAGTGTGCCTTCTATGAGTACTTTTATCTGGATACTTTGAGGGTCAATCGAGCCCAAGAGTTCATGAGTCTGTAGTAGGGTACTGTTTTTGTTATGGAGTATTCTTCTCACTTTACAAACCTGTAGCGCTTCACACCCATCTCAAGAGGTGAAGAGTTATTCCTTGTAAGGATGTTCGAGGATGGTCTTAGGCATGACATAAGATCTCATGTGAACATCTTCTGGTTGACTTTCATCACTTCTATAGTCAACTATACACTGATCACAGAGCGTAATATTAGGGATTCTAGAGTGGTGATCCTGGGCGGTTCAGCATCCGGAGTAGGTATCCCTCCTACTAACAGTGGGAAGCACCGCAGGGATTCTATGTGCAGAGATCCAAGGAGACGAGAGACAACTTATGGTATCCAGGTGGTGCGATACTAGTGCCGGAAGATCAGGAATATGAGGCCACATTGCCCGAGAGACCTAGTGAAGTGCCAATATTGCGGCATGATGGGTCATGTTTAGTGATTCAGTTAGATCTTCTCACCAACAACTAGTGACAGGGGTTCTTCTATGACTCCTCATTTAAGATAATCACCAGTAGTTTCTCATCAGTCAGGGAATTGGAGTTCTTCTTGTCATTCAGGATTAGGTGGAGGTCGTGGTCGTGGTATCTAGTCGCCATGTTTTTAGCGACAATAGCGTGGATCAGCTCAGGATGGAAAGGAAGGGTCACAGGGCCACTGTATAGGCCAAAATTCTATAGCAGAGCAAACCCAGCATGAGTAGGATCCCGAAACCTCTATAGTTCGAGGTACGGATCTAGTTTTCCTTAGTTTTAGCTTCTGTTCTTTTTGATATAGGGGCTTCCCATATCATTATATTTTTTTCTGTTGTATAGATCCTTGAGTTGTGTATCTTTTCTTCTGCTGATATCATGACACTAAACACTCTTTTGGGGACAAGAACGACTAGTGTATGTCAGTGCAAGGAGTGCCCTCTTGAGGTTGGTCTGTGTCACTTCTTATAGTACCTCTATGTCATAGAGATGACAGGCGATGATGTCATTATTGGAATGGACTAGTTGGTTCCCTTCTAGTCTATTGTTGACTGCTATCATCGTAGTGTGAGTTTTACGTCACCCCAAGGCAGGTCCTTTTTACGTAAGGGAAAATGGGATGTCCAGGAAACAATAGCGGGACCCGAGCATCATGGGTTGGGAGGCTTTATAGCCCAAATTGCTAGTCTATATCTGGATGACCAGGGGACTTCACATATGGACTTTCCTCTAGTGGTGGATCATTTTAGGGATGTCTTTCCAGATGATTTTTCATGTTTTCCTCTGGAGAGAGAGGTATAATTTTCTATTGAGCTCATGCCAGGAGTGTCACTGTTGTTTATTCCTCCTTATATGATTGCTATAAAAGAGTTATAGGAGCTCAAGAGACAGTTTGACGAGTTGCAGGCAAAGAGTTTCATCCGACCCAGTACATCTCCTTGGGGCTTGCCTGTACTGTTTTCAAAGAAGGCGGATGGTACCCTCAGGCTATGCATGGATTATCGGATGTTTAACTAGTTGACGGTCAAAACGGATATCCCTTACCTAGAATCGATGATCTATTTGATCAACTTCGAGGATCCCAAGTGTTCTCAATGATTTACTTGAGATCTTTTTATCATCAGTTTCACGTTAGACCATTTGATATACCTCTTACAGCCTATTGGAGTAGGTATGGTATATACAAGTATTTGGTTATGCTGTTCGGTCTCACGATTGTGCCAACAGTTTTCATGCCACTGATGAACTGATTGTTCAATCCATACTTGGATTCTTTCATGGTAGTCTTCATAGAGGATATCTTAGTGTACTCTCACACTCAACAGGACCATGCCACCCATCTTGAGACTGGTTTGGGTACACTGAGAGAGCATCAGTTATATGCAAATCTCTAAAAATTCCTCTTTTGGATGGACCAGATAAACTTCTTGGGTCATGTTATCTCAGATATAAGAGTATTAGTAGACCCTGATAAAGTGAGAGTAGTAGTTTCCTAGGAGCAACCAAAGAATGTCTTTGAGGTATAAAGTTTTCTAGGGATGCATGGTTATTACAAACATTTCATACAAGACTTTTCATTCTTAGCTACGCCTTTTACAGACCTAACTAAGAATGGTGAAAAGTTCTTGTTGTCATATTCTTGTGAATTAGCCTTTCAAGAGCTGAAAGGGAGGTTGACTTCAGCATAGATACTGGTTTTTCTAGAGCCATGCAATAGTCACACTATTTACTGTGATGCTTCAGTTATCGGGCTTGGAACTGTGCTTATGTAGGGGGACGAAGTCTTTGCGTATGGGTCGTGGCATTTGAGGCCACATGAGAGGAATTACCCAATGAACGATCTTGAGTTGGCTACAGTTGGTCATGATTTATGTTGTTGGAGACATTATCTTCTGGGAGATCATTTTTTGGTTTTCACCAACCAAAAAATTATTAAGTACATCTTCACTCAGTGTGACCTGAATTTGAGGCAGTGGAGGTGGGTTGAGTACCTTCAGTCCATTGAATTTGATCTTTCCTACATGCTTGGGAAATTCAACGTAATAGCTGATGCGCTGATTAGGAGGTCTAAAATATATACAGTTCAGGAGGTCTCTAGTGAGTGGAAGCTTATGGCTCTATTCTTTGAGATGCATTTGGAGTTGCACCAAAAATAGGGGAAAACGTTTATTTCTTCTATAGTTGTTAACTCTACTATTCTTTATCAAGTGAGAATGAGGTAGCTATCAGATTGAAAAGGCCTAGTTATATGGGAAATGTGTCAGGAGATGAACTTTTTCCAAGATAGACCATAGGAGGGGATGAGATCTTGAATTTTCAGGGGCACGTATGGGTGTCTGCAGACATACATGAGGAGCTGATGCGGGGATTTCATTCCTCAATTTGGGAAGTTCATCCTGATGTCACCAAGATATATCGTAATCTACATCATCAGTATTGGTGTCTAAGTATGAAAAGATATGTTACTAGTTTTGTCATTAGGAGTTCCACATGTTAGTAGTTGAAGGTAGAGAATTAGTGGCCAGTAGGGAATTTTTAGTAGTTACACATTCCTAAGTGGAAGTGGAATGATGTCCCGATGGAATTTTTGACAGGTTTACCAAGGTCACCTCAAGGGAATGATGCAGTTTGGGTTATCATTGATAGTCTCACGAAGTTTTCTCACTTCTTTCCAATCAAGGAGACCTTTAGTGTTGATGAGCTGGGAAGATTGTACATTTGAGAGATTGTACGTTTACATGGGGCTTCACACTCCATTGTGTTAGACAGGAATGCTTGTTTTACTTCTTGGGTTTGGAAGGGACTTCAGAAGGATTTGTGTACACAGGTACTTTTGAGTACAGCTTAACATCCCCCAACAGATGGAAAATCTAAACATACGATTCAGGTGCTTATGGACAAGCTTCAGGCATGCCTCCTTGATTTTGGAAGTTCTTGGGAGAATCACATAACTATTGTGGAGTTTTCATACTACAATAGTTTTCAAGAAACTATTTAGATGGCACATTATGAGGCTTTGTATGGTAGGCCATGTTGATCACCCTTATGTTGGCTGGAGGCAGGAGAGGCAGTTATACTGGGACCTCATCTTGTTTAGGAGACCTCAGAGCAAATAGAGTTGATTTGGAAGAGGATGGATACTGCATAGTCTCATTAGAAATCTTATGTTGATTGATGGAGACAACCTCTAGATTTTGAGGTCTGAGATCAGTTTTTCCTGTGTGTCACAGCAAGGTTGGGACAAAGGATGATTAGGAGGGAGGGTATGCTATCTCTGATGTATGTCATGCCATTTCAGGTCTTTGAGAGAGTCGGTCCAGTTGCCTATTAGTTGTAGTTACCTCAGAGGTATGAGGCTATGCATGATGTCTTTCATGTTTATCAACTATGACATTACTTCTCAGACCCATCTCATGTTATTCAACCTGAAGAGGTTGAGTTATATTTGGATGCCTCATTCGAGGAGCATCATATCCGGATTTTTGATCGCAGTGTGGAGGTTCTCAATGGATGATATGTTCCTTTGGATAAAGTGTTATGGCAGAATGGGAAATTACAGGATGAGACTTGGGAGATGGAGGTTGATGTACAATCATAGTGGTCCGATATTTTCGTGGATTCTTATTTTATGCCACCTCGCTAGGGAAATTTGGGGATGGATTTCATTATGGGGGAAGTTTGTAAGAACCAGGATCTTCTTTTCAGTTATGAATTTTGTTTTATAGTGTTTTTTAGAAAAAGAGGAGTTTCTGGATATTTCAGGAGTACACGTCGTGTACTTATAATTACACATCGTGTACTTGGTTTCTGCGGGTGACCATGTACTGGCCGTGTAATGGCCAAGTACATGGTCATGTGGGGTGACCTAGAGGCCGCCTAAAGCGGGGCCTGGTAAGGGCATGTACACATCATGTAATTATAAGTACATTTCATGTACTTTCTTTTTATATCATTAAACGGACAGGGGTTACGTATAATCGTGAGAAACCTCTTCTTCTTCGGCTGACATGTCCAGGAGCGTCTTTACAGCCACAGATCTTCTATGAGCCCCCAACTCCCCATCCGTGCTTTGTTTTGACCATCGTCAATTGCATTTGGATCACGACGGTAATATTTTCCTTTTTCTTGAGATTTGTTTCCTAATTCATCCTATTTCAAGAGTTTTCCTTGGTTGAACATTTTGAATGTTTTGGTAGATCTATGGTGTTCTAGGCCGATTCAAGGCTCAAGGCTCACGTATAACAATCCTACAACACCGAGTTTTGTGGTTTCTTAAATTCCATAGTTAGTCTTTGAGTATTATGTGAAAAAGTACCCAATACCCTTGTTTAGGGTATTGTGTGTTTATGATTTTAGCTTTGTTAATTTCTTATTATGCTTGGATTCTTAAGTAGAGTTAAATTGAATGTGAATAGTGTAAATTTCTATGATTTGGAGGTGTTTCCAATGCATGTTTTTTTATGACTATTTGGCCTTGCTTAGCTTGTTAGGATGCTGGATTTTCCATTCTTAGTGCAGATAGGATGGAGTGATCTTACTATATGACATGCTATGATTTGTTTTAGATTGTTTAGTCAAGTAGTTCTTGAGGTTTACATTGGATGAAAAGTATTGTTTGTGCAATATTGACTTACATAGGGCCATGAGAACCTGGTGTAGTAGACCATATGGAGAATGGACTTTGAGGACATCTCCAGAGTGTATGTTTTTACTATTACGATGTGAGACCATGGGGGGAATGGACATAAGTGCTTCCTTAGAGTTTTTGTAGTTCCGTGATGCGGTCCAAAGGTGGAATTGGATGTTTACTTCTTCCCTAGAGAGCCTTTTAGTTACAGATATGAGACTATAGGGATAATTGATGGCGAGTTCTTCCTCAAAGAGTTTGTGCTAAAGCTGAACAAGAGGGGTTAGACTGTGTGTACATCCTAGAGGGTTGCTTGTGTTGTTTTGGTTGAACCAGAGGGGTTAGGTTGTGAGTACTTCCTAGAGGGTTACCTGCTTTTGTTTTACTGCTTTCTTGATATATGAAACTGAATGCATTGAAACTGTAAGATTTTTTACTTTTGAGTACTTCCTTGTTTACTTTTTCTTTTGCTTATTAACTACCATATATATTCACTAACTATTATGAACATATATTTGGGTGGTTACCTACTGGGATTTAGTCTCACACTGTCACACCCCAACATTTAACTCATTTTTATTTATTTAATTATTGGCCGCAAGTTCTCTCTCCAAGGTCGAAGATGGGTCCCGGATCAAAAAAATATTTGTCGTTTAATGTTTTTACTAGAATTTGGGCTCATGTGTAGTCACCATACGGTGGGCGGTAGCCGCACGATCGCCCTAGGAGCTTGTACGAATGCCCAAGTGGTCTGAGTTGAGGTGCGCAACTTGTGCACGGTTTATTAAGTCTTGCGATGAGCATGCAGTTATCCTGTTTTTAGAATTTGTTAAATGAACGGATTAATATTTAAAAAAATGTTTAATATTATAATAATAATTTCACATTGTTATCTTTATTATTATTAATATTATTATTACGAGTATTATTATTATTATTATTATTATTATTATTATCATTATAAATTTTATTATTTTTATGTTTATTATTATTATTATTATTATTATTAGCAATATTTATTATTTTATTGATAATAATTTTTATTATTATTACACTTATTATGGTTATTTTATTATTTTTATTTATGGTTTGATTATTATAGTTATTATTATTATTATAAAATTAAAAAAAAATGTAATATATTAAACCCTATTCTACCCGGCGCACCCCCCCCCCCATTTCCCCCTAGTTTTTTTACCCAGCGCCACCTTCTGGTTTTCCCTTCCCCTCGCCCTTGCCTTCAACCACCGCCTGCACCCACTCTCGCCATAGGCCCTCGACTTCCACTCTCCTCCACGCTACACCAGACACCCTAGCCCCTACTACCCTTCCTCGCTGTGCTAGCCACTTCCCTCAACGCCCCGACCGGCCTCCGCCTCGGCCCCCCTATTGAACTCCTTCCCTATGCGTTGTCCGCACCCCATGCCCCCTCAGCACCCCGGCCAGCCTCCTCCTCTATCCTCCCGCCACCCACAGACAGCCAGGCTCCCTTCACCTTTGTTACGCCTCCACCCGCCAGGAGACCTCCCCCCTCCGGCTGTGATGACCCGCACCCCCCCTTCCCTAATCCTTCCATGCTTCAGCCTCGTCGGTGTCGTGCCAACGACCCTCCGCAGTTGCTCCAAGCCCTCGGCTCGCCCCACTAATATTTTCAGTCGCTCCCGTCTTAACCAGCATCCCGCCAGCCAGCCTTGTTCCCACCTCTCCCCTGTGCGAACCCACTACCCAGCCAACCAGCAGCGCACTCAAATTGGCGCGTGACGCCCCACTGGTCTCCCTTTCCAGTACACACCCCTACTCGCCACCCCCTCGCCATCTCCATTCAACAGTAGCCCGAAAACCCCCAGCTATGGTATAATTAATTATTTAGGTATTTATTTATTTATTTATTTATTTATTTATTCCTCATTTCACTTTTGGCGTTTTATATTTGTTCTGGATGAATCATAATACTTCGATTTGTGTTTTTCGCATTCTGCACATTGTTTAGAGCGTGCAAATGGTCCGGTGGATGTTGTTCGTCTTTCCGCGGAAGTGTCGTTGTATCCATGCTCGACTTTGAGGTAGGTGAATCCGCATCTCTCCTTTCCAAATAAATTCATTTAATGCATGCATGTTTTAATTTATTCTCTTACTTGATTTTTACCTTTGCAAAGTAATTTATTTGTTTATGAAATTGTTTATACATTATTTGGCATGTTTATGGAAATTTTTAGAAACTGGTTACTTGTTTATAAAAGTGTTGGAAAACTGGTTGAGTTGCCTATATAAATGTTTATAAATCATTTAGTTTCTTGATTAAATTGATCATGAATTGTCTCGATTGTTCATGAATATTTTTCATTAATTTTTTGGTTCATTATGAATTATCAATGGGGGTGTTTAACTGTTTTTATTGTAGTCGTGGCCCTTTTGCCTTGAAAAAGTGTTTTTGGTTGTGTGCGTGGCATGAGTTAAGTTTTAAAAAGGTTCAAGAGTAGTTTTTTTCAAATGGATTGGTTATACAATGGTTTATAATATGGTGTTCTCTTTTGAGTTGGTGAAATTGAGAGCAAGCCTCTATTTTGTCCTTTGAATGGTTTTCCCAAATGAATAACTGATTTATTTATTGATTCATGGAATTCAAATCATGGGTAAAATGTGTTTCAATGTGTGTTTGATTTTTTTTTCTTTTCAAGAGGGTTTTGTGGTTTGTGTCAACATTGTATATTAAAGGGGTACTTAGAGTGGTTTTGAAATGTGTTTGGATGTGAGTTTGAAATGGCAAAGGGTCATTTGGTTGTAGTAAAATGAGTTGGTGTGCATGTTGGATCCTAAGGGCCCGTTTGACTTTTTAAATACAAAATTGGTGTTTAGGGTTGGTTTAAAAGAGCTTGTGTAGTGTTTTTATAAATGCATTTGGTAATGTAAAACTATAGGTTTGGATTATAACTTCAAGCATTTAATAAAGTGGTTTTGATAAACCGAATGATTTGATGGCCCGGTTGGCAACTTTAATTATATAATATACTTATATGTGTGTATATATAAATATATATATTGGGGAACCTCTATAGGGGGATATCCCTTATGGTTTATCGTCTGGAGTGTCCGTGTTTGGGGTAGGCATGTGCGATGAGATGAGTCTCGCGTGCGAGGGCCTCCAACATACACAGTATTATAGTAACCCCCATGGGTTCATCGGCATCTTTTAGAGATTGAGTGACTGTTGCTGACCAACCTCGATTAAATGGGTTGGTACCCCTGGATTTGTTGTTAGGCCAGGAGGGCTTTGCCACTGGATTTGTCAGTTAGGGCGGCCAGTTGGTTATAGACATAGGAGCTTCACTATACGTCGGCAGGTGGTTCTAAATCCAAATATGTATAGGGGTCTTCTAGAGATGTTTAGGATCACCAATGGTTACTGGATTATTTTCATTGCTTGTTAACTTTTCATGCATTGGTCCTGTTTACTTTCTGTGGGATAGTTTATTTTTAGTTTTCACTCTTACTTGATTTACTCTAGAATAGCGTTGGTATATTCTGTTTTGGATTTTGTTTATAAATTGACAAATTATTTGGGAAAATGGCATATAGCGTGTGTTGGGTTTTTAAATGGGAAAAATGTGTTGCTTATTTTCAAATGTGAAAACCATACTTGTATAATTGTATTCCAAACTTGCGTTAATGGATTGTTTCGGGAAAGGAAGGAATTTGATTCATTGGTTTTCTCTTGGCATTCCTACTGAGCATTTTTAATGCTCACGCCAATATTATCGTTTCATTTGCAGGTTTCCTTGCTCAGGTTTTCTTGGCTGAGTTGCTCGTTGTTGGACAAAAGTGGGCCTTTCGTCGGGAGGTGAACTGAAAGGTCACGAGGAGGTATGTTTAGTTTTTTTTGTTTCCCCTGCTTGTGATATGTTTATTAGTTGTTTGTGTATATCTGTTTTTCTTGTCTGTTTTTTTGTTAATGGGACAAATAATTCCCAACTAATAAACTTTGATGCCCAACAATAGTTTTCAGCCCATAGGGATCGGGAACGCCCTTCGGGCCATGATGCGGACCCGCTCTGGTGACCGGTTTAGGGTCAACCCGGGTTGGTTCATGAGAAAATGGTATCAGAGGAGGCCCTTGTTATTTGAGATGTCTAGTATATAGAGATTAGGTGTGTCGGGACTCGAGAGGTAGGTACGGGAAGGACGTCATGAACCCTCTCACGTTCCGCACCTCGAGTCTCCAGGGATAGTCCGAGAATTGAGTCTTTGTTTCGTTCTGGTTTGTTTTGGATTGAGGGATGACAATAGAGGTAGACCGATGTTACATTGTGAACTCACATAGAGTAGTGACCCATGTGGAGTCCGGGTACACAGTTTGAATCCCTCCTAGTTGTTGACTCTTACTTGGGGTAGGACCCAGTACCATGTCGTGAGGTTATGTGTGACAGCTAGTCCCACACTCTGGTGGATTGATGCAAGTTGAGTGTCATTTTTGTTTTGGTTGGTGTAAGTGCGTTTTTGGAAATGAAAAAAGGGTTTTTGAAAATGGGACTGATTTATTTTAAATGACATTAAATTTATGAAATGGGTTTTAAAACTGAAAGCTTTGGTTTGGAAAACTGGTGTTTTCTTGGAATTTGGTCGAGAATGGTTTGGGTTGAAACCTCAGGTTCTTCTTATGAACGTTTTCACATGTGAGAGGATGCATGGAAAGTGCGTGTTGGTGCGTAAGAATGAAAGTGGATGAAGACACGTGCAACGGTTCATGGGATTACCTAGGTGTGTTTGAAATTAAAGGCTTGACATTGTTTTCTAAATTGTCTTTTAAAGAGGAAAATGGTTTTGGAAGGTGATTTTGGTTTGAAAATTGGATTTGTTATTTGAAAAGTAGCCTTGAAATATGGTGGTTTTGAAATATAAAGTGAAAAGTTGTTTTCGGGTTGTGTTTGTTTTTTTTTTGGATTTGAGCTGGTTGTTTTTGGATGAGGGTGCTTTATTGATGTTGCTTCGAATGATTTCAGTTTCGGATTTGTGTTTTATATATTGTTCAGAAATGCAGCCCAGAAAGGTCCCTAGAGTTTTTGATGATTCATGCCCCATTTTTGGTCCTTTTCGAACATTGTATTTCCTTCATGGTGATTGGAGTCTGTTATATATAGTGGAGTGGCTTGAAGAGGTCGAGTGCGTCTTCAGGGTATTGGGAACCTCAAAAACTGTTAGAATACATTCCATTTTGGGTCTGTTCGGAGGTCCAGCTCTGGACAAGTAGGAGTTTTTCTCCCCACCATTACTAAAAGATGGGATGAAGTGGTTTTTCTTTAAGGTCATCTTCGTTGAATGGTTTATACTTGTGGAGGTGAAAACGAAGAAGATGGACGTGCTCATGCGTGTTCAACATGTCCTACAGATGGTGAAAGCGTATGTTGACCATTTCAAGGATCTGGTGTCTTTTTTCTTTCAGGGGAGTGTCGCAGGACTGGATGAAGACTTCTCCCTTCATCAAGGGTCTCTGTCCAGAGATCAAGGAACGAGTCCTCTCCTTTTGGGATCATCACTTTTGAGAAGTTGGTGCATGTGGTGTTCTCAGCTAGTTTGGTTTCCGGGGCGCAAACAGTTGACAATCCACCGTATCCAGTTGCTCGTGAGGGTCCCCCATCTGATGAGCAGAGTGTGTCAGGTAATTTTTTTTAAAGAGGTCATTGTAGTGGCTCAAACTTCTAGTTCGTTGGACCTTCTAATGGTGTACCGTCATTATGGACAGTTAGGGCATATGAGCCATTATATCACACCTCTCCAAAGACGTGCCATCATTACAGGTGTCTGGATCATCTAGAGAAGCTTTTCAGGAAGCGTCACCTGAGGAAGACACTGTGACCAGAAGATTCCAGTGCCAGACTGTGAGGCAGGAGATGCTTCAACCATTATAGCCCCAACCACAGGTATTGGGGGGAATCTCGCACGCAATCAGGAGTTGTTTGGTGTGTGAAGCCTCAGTTCGAGTTTTGGTGTTCCGTGTTTCCAACGAAACATTTAATGTCCTTCAGTTCTAATTCTTCCACTATTAATGTTTTGGTGTTTTTTTAGGTTCATTGTTTCTTCATGAAGTTGGGATGGACGTGTTCATTGTAATCCAAATAGTCTGGATTGTCTGAATTATGATTCTCTGAATCCTACGGTTTTCATTAAAAGTGTGTTTGAGCCTTGTATGGGTTAATCTTGGTTTAGCGTTGTTCGTTTGGAGATATAAGTTCATGGAGAGGAGTACAGGTTCGCAGTTATGATCAGGTTTACTGCTTGGCTTAAGTTCTACTCAAAGGTTTTTCTCTAGTGTTCGGGCTTTCTTTGGTCTCAGTCGAGAGTTCCAAGTTTCAGAAGAGGTGTTGTTTTTCTTGTGTTATAGAGGCTAGTCTGGATCGGTTGGGAGTTCTAGTGTCGGCCCCTCTCCCAGGGTGGTAGGTTTTGGGGTTGAATTTCAACTCTAGCTGAGTCCTTGTGGTGGGGAGAGCCCTCTTGTGTTCTCCTACTCTCTTGTGTTGTGGTTTCTTCCAGTTTTAATCAAGCATGTAATCTTGTTTTGTCTATCGTTCGACAGGGTGATTTTCTGGGGGCAGAAAGTGTCTGTGGTGGGGAGAATTGTCACACCCCGACATTTAACTCATTTTTATTTATTTAATTCTTGGCCCCGGGTTCTCTCTCCAAGGCCCGAGCTGGGTCCCGGATCAAAAATATTTTTGTCGTTTAATGTTTTTACTAGATTTCGGGCCTGTGCATAGTCACCGCACGATGGGCGATAGCCGCACGATCACCCGAGGAGATTCTGCGAATGCCCAAGTGGTCTGAGTTGAGGCGCACAACTTGTGCCCAGTTTATTAAGTCTAGCGATGAGCATGCAGTGATCCAGTTTTTAGAATATGTAAAATGAACGGATTAAAATTTAAAAAAAATGTTTGATAATAATAATAATAATTTCGCGTTGTTATCTTTATTATTATTATTATTATTATGACGAGTATTAATTTTATTAATATTATTATTATTATTATTATTATTCTTACTATAATAAATTTTATTAGTTTTATGTTTATTCTTATTATTAATATGATTATCAATATTTATTATTTTATTGTTATTAATTATTATTATTATTACACTTATAATGGCTATTTTATTATTTTTATTTATGGTTTTATTATTATTGTTATTATTATTATTATAAAATTTAAAAAAATATATCAAACCTATACTACCTGGTTCCCCCGCCCCCTTTCCCCCTAGTTTTTTTGCCCAGCGTCGCCTTCTTGTTTCCCCTAAACCTTGCCTTCAGCCATCGCCTGCACCCACTCTCGCTGCATGCCCTTGACCTCCACTCAGTTCCGCGCTCCACCCGACACCCCAACCCCCGCTACCCTTCTTCGTCGTGCTAGCCACAACCCTCAATGCCATGACTAGCATCCACCTCGACCACCATACCAGACTCCATCCCTGCGCGCTGTCCGCACCCCACGCCCCCTCAGCACCTCGGCCAGCCTCCAGCCACCCACGGACAGCCAGGCTCCCTACACCATTGTTGCGACTCCACCCGCCAGGCGACCTCCCCCCTCCGGCATTGCTGACCCACACCCCATTCCCTACTCATTTCGTGATCCAACTTCCTCGGCGTCGTGCCAAAGCCCTCAAACTCCAGTGGCCCTCCGCAGCAGCTCCAAGCCCTCGGCTCGCCCTTCTCTTATTTCCAGCCGCTCTCATCCTAGCCAGCATCCCACCAGCCATCCTTGTGCCCACCTCTCCCCTGCGCGAACCCAACACCCAGCCGACCAGCAGTGCACTCGAATTGGCGCGCGACCCCCCAGTGGTCTCCCTTTCCGGTGCACACCTCTGTTCGTGACCCCCCCCCCCCCCGACATTTCCATTCAACGGCATCCCAAAAACCCCCGACTCTAGTATAATTAATTATTTAGGTATTGGTTTATTTATTTATTTATTTATTTATTCCTCATTTCACTTTTGGTGTTTTCTATGTGTTCTGTCTGAATCATAATAATTTTATTTGTGTTTTTCACATTCTGCTCATTGTTTAAAGAGTGCAAATGGTCTGCTGGAAGTTGTTCGTCTTTCCGCAGAAGCGTCACTGTATCCATGCTCGATATTGGGGAAGGAGAATCTTCTTCTCTCCTTTCTGAATAAATTCATTTAATGACTGTGTGTTTTAATTTATTCTCCTACTTGATTTTCACCTTTCCAAAGTAATTGATTTGTTTATGAAATTTTTTATACGTTACTTGGCCTGTTTATGGAAATTTTCAGAAACTGGTTAACTTTTTTATAAAAGTGTTGGTAAATTGGTTGAGTTACTTGTATAAATATTTATAAATCATTCAGTCAATTGATTAATTTTTTCATGAATTGTATTGATTGTTCATGAATATTTATAATTTATTGGTTGGTTCATTATAAATTTTCAAAGGGGGAGTTTAACTGTTTTTCTTGAAGTCATGGTCCGTTTTTCTGGAAAAAGTGTTTTGGGTTGTGTGTGTGGAATAGGTTAAGTTTTAAAATGGTGCAAGAGTAGTTTTTCTCAAAGCATTTGGTTATTCAATGGTTTATAATATGGTGTTCCCTTTTGAGTTGGTGAAATTGAGAGGCAAGGCTCTGTTTTGTCCTTTTAATGGTATTACCAAATTATTAACTGATTTATTTATTGATACTTGGAATTAAAATCATGGGTAAAAAGTGTTTCAGCGTGTGTTTGGTTTTTCTTTCCTTTTCAACTGGGTTTTGGGGTGTGTGTCAACATTGAAGATTAAAGGGGTACTTAAAGTGGTTTTGAAATGTGTTTGGATGTGAGTTTGAAAATGGAAAAGGCTCGTTTGGTTGTAGTAAAATTATTTGGTGTGCGCGTCGGAACCTAAGGGCCTGTTTGGATTTTTAAATACAAAAGTGGTGTTTAGGGTTGTTTTATAAGAGCTTGTGCAATGTTTTTATAAAGGCATTTGGTTATGTAAAACTAGAGGTTTGGACTATAAAATCAAGCGTTTAATAAAGTGGTTTTGATAAACCAAATGATTTGACAGCCCAGTTGGCACCTTTAAGGATATGATATAATTATATGTGTGTATATATATATATATTGGGGAACCTCTATAAGTGGATATCCCTTATGGGTTATCGTATGGGCTGTCCATGTTTGGGGTAGGCAAGTGTAGCGAGATGAGTCATGCGTGCGAGGGCCTATTACATGCATAGTATTATAGTAACCACTATGGGTTATTGGGTGTCTTTTAGAGATCGAGATACAGTTGCTGACCAACCCCGGTTAGACAGATTGGTACCCCTTGGATTTGTTGTTAGGATACGTGGGCTTTTCCACTGGATTGGTCAGTTAGGGAGGCCAGTTGGTTATAGACATAGGAGCTTCACCATACACCGGTAGGTGGTTCCGAAACAGAGTACGTCCAGGGGTCTTCTAGAGATGTTTATGATCATCCATGGTTACTGGATTATTTTCATTGCTTGTTTACTTTTCGTGCATTGGTGTTGTTTACTTTCTTTGCACTAGTTTATTTTTAGTTTTCACTCTTACTCATTTTACTCTAGCAAAACATTTGTATATTCTGTTTTGGATTTTTTTATAAAATGACAAATGATTTTGGAAAATGTCATGTAGCGTTTGTTGGGTTTTTAAATCGAAAAAAATGTGTTGCTTATTTTCAAATGTGAAAACCATACTTTTATAATTGTATTTCAAACTTGCGTTAATGTATTGTTTTGGGAAAGGAAGGACTTGGATTCGTTGGTATACTCATGGTATTCCTACTGAGAATTATTAATTCTCATGCCTATATTATCGTTTTTGTTGCAGGTTTCCTTCCTCAGGTTTTCTTGGGTTAGTTTCTCGTTGTTGGAGCCAAGTCGGCCTTTGGTCGGGAGGTGACCTGAAAGGTCACGAGGAGGTATGTTTAGTTTTTTTTCATTCCACTGCTAGTGTTATGTTTATTAATGGTTTGTGTATATCTATTTTTCTTGTTTTTTTGTTTTTTTAATGGTCCAAATCGTTCCCAACGATTTAAATTTGATGCCCGGCACTGGTTCCCAGCCTGTGGGGAACGGGAACGCCCATCAGGCCATGTTGCGGACCCGCTCGGGTGGCCGGTTCAGGGTCAACCCGGGTTGGTTCGTGACACACCCTGTTTGGTTCATCATTTTGGGTCCAAATAGATTATATTGTTTCATGTCTAGATAAGGGAAAGCTCTCTTGTACTTCTGATACTTGACTACTTTGGAGTAGGAGAGCAAGTGACCAAGTAGAGCCTTGCGATTCTGAGGAGTTGTTTATTTTCTTTCCTTTTGTACTTCGTTTTAGTAATGTATTCCATCATTGAAACTTTTTGGCTATTTTCCTATACATATTTATCATTAATCATTCATTTATATATGTGTTCTCCAGAATATTATTTCCAATATTCCACTGTTTACTTTTGTATGGTACTATTACTACTTCCGCTATTGTTAACTATTTTACTTCCACTGTATTACTCTGTCAATGATGGAATAGTTTCCCCACTATCAAATCCAAGGCCCTCACTGCTAGTCGGTAGTCTCTAGAATTTTGGGAAATGCGCTTGAGGCCAGGTGACCAACTGGATATGGGGCTCCTCTAGGTGGATTCCAGAACTAGGATGTTGCATTTTTATTCTATCTACTTTTATTTTTGTAAACTATATATTTTTTACTTTTTTATTTATTTTTTTATTTGTTTTTTTGGTTATGTATTGATTATTTTTTAAAAAATTATTTTGTTTGGATTTATTTTTATTCATCTTTTCAAATAAGAAATTAACGAGTACATTCTAAATCAGCATGAGAAAACTGTTTTCCTTTACTCACTATCCTTCTCATTAAGTCAAGTCATTTTTGTTTCTAGAGCATATCTCATTCTAGTTTTCTAAATCCTTAGACCATAAAACCCTAATACCTAAAACCTTTAGTATTGTAAACTTTATAAAAAATTGATTATTTTGGTCCAAGTGAACATGTTTGTCAGTTGAAATATCAGAAAGTAACTCAGTGAAAGGTAATCGGTTTTGATTGTCTAATTAAAATGAACATCTCATTAAAATATGCTATAATATTTCAAGGTGTGCAATTAAATTTTTGTGATTTAAATATTCCTTTTTTATATAGAATTCCAAGAGTTATGTTGAAATGATTCTTTTACTTTTGAGTATGATGAACATACAGTTTTGTCTAAAATTCATCATGATGAGTTTTATATTCTTCTGTTCAAATTTCAAAGATCTTGGCATATCCCCTCAAGGAGTAATCTTATTTTGATCTAAAAATTATATCATATAATAAATAAAAATCAGAGGATATCATATTTTCTCTCTACGAAACTAGGAATTTCAAGAAAATGATGACAAGAGATCTTAATGTTGATCAAAGAGTCTTTATGAAATTCATTCATTCTGGAATAGTTCCAAGGATTAATGAGTTAGAGAATGTTATTTGTCAAGATCTTTATATTATGTTTTATTAACAATGTAATGATAAACTTTAGTAGATATGTGTTATGGTGTCTAAATAATTTATTTAAGATGGACACCATGATTGGGTTTAACCCCTATGGATAGATTATGTCCCTATTATTGCTAAGGATGGGAATGATAAGAGACATCTCTTTTGGTCAAATATGTCACCATAGATGTATTCTCATTTTTGGGACTATTAGGAAACTAGGATTTTTATTGTAGTGATTACTTCAATTATCTTCTTCCAGTTGAAATAGAATATCACGAAAGGTTCATTGTTGGTGCTCATGGGGGAGAAGTTACATGTTTTTGGTTAGGTGAGACAATGGACTGATGAAGAAGTATAATCAAGAATTAATTAACGAGGAATTTATCATAGAAGATTAATTTCGATAAATATTTCTGATCCAGTTCCAGTCTGACAAGCTAGAGAAGAAGTTGCTAAGCTGGTGGGTCATGTTACTAAAAATACTGAAGAAGTTTTTCAATGTGTTTATCAATCTAGACAAGTCTATCCTATTTTTGACCAATATACCATTGAAAATCATTCTTTAGTTATTATTGATTCAGTTGATGAAGTAGTATCCACATTGAGAGAGGAGGAAGATCCAAGTTTAGATTTGGTGGAAGTTGGTCAAACTAGAGCACAATGCACTGAGTCTTATGAATTATTGGAAAGAGATACAGAAGAGCCGGTTCAAATTTTTAATCAATTAAATCCTTATAATCTAACTCTGAGATAATAATTAGGGTTTGAGAGTAATAAATTTGAATAACTCTGAAATTCAATAGTACTTAGTGATTAATTTGCGTCACTTCATGCTTAATTAATATAATTTAAATAAAATTATATCTCTATGGGTGTTCTTGATGAGATTATCAGAACTTTAGGTAGATAATTCAGATCATTGAATGATGAATCTGTAAATATGTCAGTCATTGATGATCTCAAGTATTTTTTGGGATGAGAATTTCAATATATTCAGTAATGTCATCAAGATTCATCATCCTCTCAAAATACTTCACTATAAAAATCAGATGATTTGAAGCTAAAAGTGCTATGATGGCTAAATTCAACAAAATTATGCACACTCTCCAGTGTGATAGTACAACATTGAACTTTATTCTAAATGATAAAGGATATTTTGTTAGGAATTAGAACTCTAATGAATGATGGTTGGGATCAGTCATTCATCAATTTAATGATATGTTTAATACCTTCATTCAACATAAAGAATTAGTAAATTAGTATGATAAGATAAATTTTTTGGAAAGCATGAATGTAACATCCCAAGTAAGTAATGAATAATAGATATTTTTATCAATGTATATTAATGATTAAGATAGTGTTTTAGAGGCTTAAAATGAAAATAAATCCAATCTTAAGCATGGAATACACTAATGTTCATAAAAGATTGTTTTACTGCCTTATGATGGAAAACCCTTTTTAAATATATCTTTTGACAATTTTATAAACTATTTTTGTCAAAATATACTTATTATTTATGATTGGGACATCAAAATTTACTTTTTGTGAATTTTTGATATTTTTCTGACAATGTTCATTTTTTAATGAATAGTGAAAAATACTGCATTTTATATCAAAACTAATTTTTAATCTAATAAATTTATATGATTAGATTATCTTTTGAATTGGTCTTAATGTGTAATATGAATATATTTTTACCATTTAATCCAATGGTGGTCATTGAAATCAATTTCACTTTGAAATTGGACTTAAACTGGTGTCAATCATTTGATACTTATTTTTTCATAAAAACACGCTATTTGCTCTAACAGCGGGAATTAATTATTAAATTAATTAATGTGACCTATATGTTTTTATTTTTGTAAAAAAGACTTCTTTTTTGAATTCGGAATATCAAATATAGCTTATGGTGAATTTTTGGTAATTTTCTGAAAAACTTCAATTTTTGATGAATAGTGAAACCACTAAGTGATAATCAAGCAAACTGATTTTTCAGTTAAATGAAAGTTTACCCCCATGTGTATTGAATTTTGAAAATCCGACATACATGGTTGTCATTAGGATGTAAAATGTTGTTCAATGAGATTATAATAATTTTTTGGTGAATAATAACTTATTAAGTTCTTAATCGCGATTATTGATAATTAGGGTAGTTTAAGGTATAAATAATACTTTAATAATATGAAATGACCTAGAAACATGTCCCAACATCATTGGTTGTGTCATGGCCGACCATGACAAGCCATGGGTCAACTTGGGGACCCCATGGATCCACTTTTGTTGGGAAATGACATAAATTACGTTTTATTTAATGTTAAAGTGAAAATGACATTAACATAAATTGTTTTACTGAATTAATTTTTAAGTGGGGTTATACAAGTCCAAATTTTGATTATAAATAGTCATGGGAAAGCTAAAAATATTTCCTATATCATTGTAGTTTTTTTATAATTTTTAGACATTAAATAAATTAAATTATTTATGACATAATAATGATGCAGCGATGACATCATTATTTGACGATTTAAATAAAATAGAAAGATAATGTAAAATCTATGAACTACACAAGTCCAAAACCAATTGGATGAGTGGATATCGAACCCTAATCACCGTATCCACGAATTATATCAATTTGGGACCTTTTAAAACCAAAACACATTTTCAAATAAAGTAATATTTCTTTACATTCCAAAAGTGACCCTCCTCTCCTCTTATGAAAGGCCCCCACCTCTACCTCATTTCACACACTCCTCAAGCCTTTGGCTCGGCCAACCCCTGCCCATTTACTCTCTCCACATACCTCTCCTCATCCTAGAGGATTCACTTTGAGCAGAATCCTTTCAAAGGAAGCCTTTAGTCTCAAATCAAAAGGAGTTACACTTTTAGAGGTAATTCATTCTCTCATGTTCATGTGTTTTATTTTGCTTCTCCAACCCCCTAAACTCTTTTTATTTTCTTCTTTTGTAACAACACCAGTATATTAAATATACTTGGATGTTGTTATAAGATTTATTTGAGCTAAACTACCACACAACTACATCAAATGGTTAAAGAACATACGGTTTCCGTGGATGGGGAAATTCTGCCTCCCGAAACGATGATTGTTCAATACTCATTTAACACCTTCAAAGGTGGCCATTATGATGTCACTATTTTTATATATGATATATAATATGTATATGTTTTCCTTAAGTTTCTGTTTTTTTTCATTTTGGGCATACCTTTATGGTTCCCATTATGGGTAAACACGATATCTTCATTTAAGGAAGTGCGGACTACCGCCCCCTCAAAGTGATTTGATTCGTTAAATACCATATGTGGGACATATAAAGGATATAACTATGATATTATATATGTTTTTATACTGGAATTATTATATACTCTTATATCATTATGATTCCATTCCAGAAAGTACGAAATAGAAATGGAAGTAGCGTTCATGCGTACGTACGGCTTACCGTCTCCATGAACGGTGCATTTCATTTCTTACCTCTAAATGTGATGTAATATTATAAATACATGTATATGATGAATATATATGATATATATGTTATCCAAATCATTAATATCATTCTGTATATAATGAACCTTTGACCAAATTAACAACATGTAAGTGTAAGAAGTCTATTTTTGACTTAAGAACCAAATACTGACAAAATGAACACTATTCACTTAAATGATTACATGATGTTCATAACATGGTATAAAAGAAATAATTAACTTGAAAAAGGTTCATAATCAAGTAGATATTAACTCAAGTTTATTATTCAGGAGATTAAAGAACGGTCGGGTCAAGTCGGATACGAGGTATGAGACTTCGTCTCAATCTCCTTTCATTGAGGCATATTTTATTTTATACACAACATTCTTTTATATGGTGTATAAACCCATTTGACTTTTACGTTTATTCAAAAGGAATCTTTTTTATACGAAGCGTTTACTAAACGACAAAAGGTAATGTTTTTGTCGTACGTATGCGGCGACAACGACTTCTCCGCCGTCGTGACCGTTATTTGAGTTTCGGCTTCCTCTACAAGCCATTCCTTTTTTTTAAAAGATAAATAAATAACATGTTTTACTTTTCTTTTATTTTGGTATTGAAAATGGTTTTCATAATATTTTTATATCAATGTGTGGTATTGATATCTTGTGATTGAATGGTGGAAATGTTATGTTTCCTTTATGCATGTTTTATGTGATACGATTATGTTGAGGTTCTTGGGCATTATTATGAAGAACGTGTGGTTCCGTGATAGACTAAGGGCGGGTGAGCCCGTTATAGCTCTCCAATGAATTGGGTAATGCGAAGGAGTGAAACGTTAAGGTTTCTCCGAAGAGATTTTAGGGAATATACTGTGATGGGTATTCCAAACGTAACCAAGAGGGTTACTCCCTACGTAAGAATGTTATGAATGCCTCATGTTACCTTTATGTCTTATGGTTTCTATGATTTATTCATGATTTTATGAGGTGTGTTAAAGTGCCTATGTTTTATGGGTAAAGTATGATTTCATTCTTATGTATATATGAACTCATGTTTCCTTTCCATGTTTTTTTAACCCATACTGAGTTTTATGCTCATCCCAAGTTTTTTTGAAATTTTTTTCACAGGTCAAGGGAAAGGTACATGATAAGATGATAGAGTCAAGGATGTGTCAAGAAATAATCCATGTTTTATTTTAAATATGTTTACATTGATGGGAATGAAGAATACTATCTTTATGTAACCACTTTGTTTATATGTGGATTGTAATGCAAGTTTTATGATCTAATTCTCTAAAACTCTAAACCTGGAAAGATCCTCAATGTGTAATCTTGTAATAACTCAAGATTAAGTAAGGTTTAAGGCTGGGGCCTTATAGTTGGTATCAGAGGTCGGTTTAGACAACTTTAGGAGTTAGAAAAGTGTTAAATTATAATATGATTGAAATGATATAGCATTTACGGATTACCATGTTGCTTCACCTAAGATATTTCTGTGTTCAGAATGGTTTTCCGCAGAGGAAACAAAGCAGCTATGTTGGGACGACATCAGGAGGAAGATAACCTTCCAAATCAGTAACCTGAGATGGTCGGAATCGGAACTGAATAGTTTGTTGCAGTGATGGCACAATTGACTCAGGCTATAAATGGCGGTGGTATCCATGCACGAGATCAGCCAGATCAACCGCAGAGGAACATGTCAGTGGTGGAACATTTCATGAGGCAACATCCACCATCATTCAGAGGATCATCTGAACCTGTGCTAGCTGAAGGATGGATTAAAGCACTAGAGAAGATTTTTGATGTCATGGGGTGTTCAGACAATCAAAAGGTTAGTCTTGCTATTTACCGTTTGGAGGGTGAGGCAGATCAGTGGTGGTCGATGGTTAAAAATATCAGGGACGCCGATGAGATTGATTCTCTTGACTGGGATGAATTTAAAGGTATGTTTCTTGAGAAGTATTTTCCTAATGCTGTTCGACTTAGGATGGAAAAGAAATTCTTGGAATTGAGGAAAGAAGAAGACTCAGTGGCTGCCTATGAAGAAAGGCTCACTCGATTGGAAAGGTATGCTCCAAATTTTATCTGATACCTTGATAGTAAAATCAATCATTTTTACTCACGATTAAAGCCAAAATATCGAAGGGCATTGGATTCTCGTGAGTTTAAAAGTTATGAAAAGCTTGTTCGATGTGCTGAGAAGGTGGAAATGGAGTTTGCCAATGACCAAGTGTTCTATAACAACCAGCAGAAGAAGAGACCGAGGTGGCAGGAGAAAGGTATGAATTCTTCAAAAAAGTCTGATGGTAAGAAAACTAAGTTTCCAGTTTGTGATAAATGTGGCAAAAGGCATGCTGGGGAATGTCTTCTGAATTCTGGAATGTGATACTGATGTGGTAAGATGGGACATAAGGCTCGTGATTGCACTGAAAAGGATCAAGTTGAAGGTAAGAACAAATTTGATTTACAGTTAGTGAAGTGTTATAAGTGCAATGAGATGGGTCACTATGCGAACGAGTGTCCATCAAAGAGCTTGAGTGATGGGAAGCAGTTAGACTACAAGCAGAAAGGGGTGGTGAAATCCTTTGCAACTACTTCAGCAGATGTTGTGCCATAAAATGAAGTTGTATCAGGTACTTTGTTTGTTTTTTCAGATTATGCCATTGTGTTGTTTGATTCGGGGTCTACACATTCATTCATCTCTGAAACTTTTTCTAGTAAAATGGGAATACCATCTCAGGAAATGACTCCTGAACTTTTGGTAAAAACACCTGGGGGAAATTTTGAGGCAAAAAGAATTCATAAGAATCTTCTTATCCTTATCTGTGTAAAGAACCTACTTGCAAACCTTATTCTTCTACCTCTAGTAGAGTTTGATGTTATCCTGGGTATGGATTGGCTCTCTATTTACCATGCTAAGATTGACTGTAGAGCTAAAGAAGTTTCTTTTCAGAAAGACTTTCAGTTTGTGTACAAGAATGAACCCTTACTGTTGATAACTTATCAAGAGGACGAGAAACTTGTAAAAGATGGAAATGAATGTTACCTTTCACACGTCGTTGAAAATAAAGGAACTGTTCAGATTAATGATGTGCCAGTGGTAAATGAGTATCCTGATGTTTTTCCTGATGAGTTGCCTAGAATAATACAAGATCGGGAAGTTGAGTTTACTGTTGACTTAGTTCCTGATGCTAAGCCAATTTCAAAACCCCCTTATCGAATGGCACAAATAGAACTTTTAGAGTTGAAGGAGCAATTGCAAGATTTATTAGAAAAAGGTTTCATTAGACCTAGCACATCACCATGGGGTGATCCTGTTTTATTTGTTAAAAAGAAAGATGGTTCTATGAGACTTTGCATTGATTATAGAGCCTTGAATAATATCACTGTTAAGAACAAATATACTTTGCCTCATATCGATGATTTGTTTGATCAGCTCCAGGGAGCTCAGTTTTTTTCAATGATTGACCTGAGATCGGGGTACCATCAGCTGAAGGTAAAGGAGGTAGATATTCCAAAGACCATGTTCCGTACGAGATATGGCCATTATGAATTTGTAGTAATGCCTTTTGGGCTAACCAATGCACCTGCTGTATTCATGGACTTAATGAATAGAATTTTCCATGAGTTCTTGGATAAGTTTGTGGTGGTTTTCATTGATGATATTTTGGTGTTTTTTAAAAGTAAATAGGAGCATTAAAGACATTTAAGGGTTATCTTGCAAACCTTAAAAGAAAAGAAACTGTATGGGAAATTCAAAAAGTGTGAGTTTTGGTTACAAAAAATTTCTTTCCTTGGTCACATTGTCTCTAAAGATGGAATAACTGTTGATCCTGCAAAAACAAAAGTTGTGGAAGAATGGCCAAGACCCACAAATGTAACCGAGATTCGTAGCTTCCTTGGTTTGGCTGGCTATTACCGAAGGTTTGTTAGAATTTTTTCACGGTTATCTAGTCCAATGACTAAGCTAACTCGAAAGGGTGTTAAGTTTATCTGGACAAAAGAATGTGATGATTGTTTTCATGAATTGAAAAGAAGATTGGTGAATGCACCAGTTTTGGCACTACCTTCCAGGAATGGTGAGTTTGTTATATACAGTGATGCTTCATTGAAAGGACTTGGTTGCATCCTAATGCAGAATGATCAGGTAATTTCTTATGCTTCACGACAGTTGAAAACTCATGAGGTAAATTACCCTACGCATGATTTGGAATTAGCTGTTGTTGTTTTTGCTTTAAAAATTTGGAGGCATCATTTGTATGGAGTAAAGTGTGAAATATATACCGATCACAAATGTTTAAAGTATATATTCACTCAGAAAGAGTTAAACATGAGACAGAGGAGATGTCTAGAATTAATAAAAAATTATGATTGTACGATTCATGACCATCCGGGAAAAGCAAATAAAGTGGCTGATGCTTTGAGTCGAAAAAGTAATGCTTCATTAACAATGTTGCATTTGGAACGTGATCCTTTGGTTAAGGATTTGATGAACTTTGGAATAGAAGTTGTTGGTGCAGGAAGTCCTTCTGTTTTTTTTCAGGTATCAGTGAGATCATCTCTATCAGATAGAATCAAGCAAGCACAGAAGCAAGACAGTGAGCTGCAGAAAAAGGTAGAGCTGGTTCAGAAAGGTAAGTTGCCTGAATTCAACATTGATAATGATTGTGTTTTGAGATTTGGGAAGAGATTGTGTGTGCCTTGTGATTCAAAGTTGAAGAAAGAGTTGTTATATGAAGCTCATAGTTCTCCGTTTTCAGTTCATCGAGGCAGTACTAAGATGTATAGAGATATGCGGAAGTATTACTGGTGGGATGGAATGAAAAGAGACATTGCTGATTTTACTGTGAAGTGTTTGACATGTCAACAGGTTAAAGCAGAGCGGCAGTTACCAAAAGGGATGCTTCAGCCTTTACCAGTGCCAGAGTGGAAATGGGAGAATATATCCATGGACTTTTTTGTTGGATTACCGAAGACATCTCGAGGTAATAATGCAATCTGGGTTATTGTTGATCGCTTGACCAAATCTGCTCATTTCCTTGCTATACGAGATACTTTCTCTCTTGATCAACTTTCCCGTTTGTATCTTAAAGAGATAGTCAGGTTACATGGAATTCCTCTCTCCATTGTATCGGATCGTGATCCCAGGTTTACTTCTAACTTTTGGAAAGGCCTTCAGAAGTTGTTGGGTACTGAATTAAATTTTAGTACAGCTTTTCATCCTCAATCAGATGGGCAGTCAGAACAAACATTTCTGACATTAGAGGATATGCTACGAGCTTTTTCTATGGATTATCAGGGAAGTTGGGACCAACATCTTTCTTTGGTTGAATTTTCATATAATAACATTTTTCATTCCAGTATACAGATGTCACCATTTCAGGCATTATATGGGAAGCGGTGTCGAACTCCAGCTTTCTGGGATGAAGTGGGTGAAAGGAAGTTGATGGGACCAGAATTGGTAGAAGAGATAGCAAAAAAAGTTCAGTTGATTCAGAAGCACATGAGAACAGCTCAGAGCAGGCAGAAGAGTTATTCGGATAACTGGAGGAAGGATCTATCTTTCGAGGTAGGTGATCATGTTTTTCTCAAGGTTTCTCCTTGGAAAAGTGTGATGAGATTTGGTAAGAAAGGGAAGTTGAGTCCAAGGTTCATTGGACCATACGAAATTCTGGAGAGAGTTGGATCAGTTTCATACCGAGTGGCTTTACCTCTGAGTTTATCTCAGGTACACAATGTTTTTCACGTTTCGATGTTGAGAAAGTACATGCCAGATCCATCTAATGTTTTGAGTCCAGAGGTAGTTTAGCTGGAAGAGAACCTATCTTATGAGGAACAACCTGTCCAGATTCTTGACCATAGGGAGCAAATGTTACGGAATAAAGTGATTCACCAGGTATAGGTTTTTTGGAAAAACCACATGATTGAAGAGGCAACATGGGAATCTGAAAATGCAATGAGGGATAAGTACCCCCATTTATTCGATAAGTAAATAAATTACGGGGACACAATTTTCTAAAGCGGGGAAGGATGTAAGATCCCAAGTAAGTAATTAATAATAGATATTTTTATCAATGTCTATTAATGATTAAGATAGTGTTTTAGAGGCTTAAAATGAAAATAAATCCAATCTTAAGCATGGAATACACTAATGTTCAAAAAAGATTGTTTTACTGCCTTATGATGGAAAACCCTTTTTAAATCTATCTTTTGACAATTTTATAAACTATGTTTGTCAAAATATACTTATTCTTTATGATTGGGACATCAAAATTTACTTTCTGTGAATTTTTGATATTTTTCTGACAATGTTCATTTTTTAATGAATAGTGAAAAATACTGCATTCTATATCAAAACTACTTTTTAATCTAATTTATTTATATGATTAGATTATCTTTTTAATTAGTCTTAATGTGTAATATGAATATATTTTTACCATTTAATCCAATGGTGGTCATTGGAATCAATTTCACTTTGAAATTGGACTTAAACTGGTGTCAATCTTTTGATACTTATTGTTTCATAAAAACACGCTATTTGCTCTGACAGCGGGAATTAATTATTAAATTAATTAATGTGACTTATATGTTTTGAATTTTGTAAAATAGACTTCATTTTTGAATTCGGAATATCAAATATAGCTTAGGATGAATTTTTGGTAATTTTCTGAAAAACTTCAATTTTTGATGAATAGTGAAACCACTATGTGATAATCAAGCAAACTGATTTTTTAGTTAAATGAAAGTCTACCACTAATGTGTATTGAATTTTGAAAATCCGACATACATGGTTGTCATTAGTATGTAAAATGTGGTTCAATGAGATTATAAAATTTTTTTGGTGAATAGTAACTTATTAAGTTCTTAATCGCGATTAGTGATAATTAGGGTAGTTTAAGGTATAAATAATACTTTAATAATATGAAATGACCTAGACACATGTCCCAACCTCATTGGTTGTGTCATGGCCGACCATGACAAGCCATGGGTCAACTTGGGGACCCCATGGATCCACTTTTTTTGGGAAATGACATAAATTACTTTTTATTTAATGTTAAAGTGAAAATGACATTAACATAAATTGTTTTACTGAAAAAAATTTTAAGTGAGGTTATACAAGTCCAAATTTTGATTAGAAATAGTCATGGGAAAGCTAAAAAGATTTAATATATCATAGTATTTTTTTTATAATTTTTAGACATTAAATAAATTAAATTATTTATGACATAATAATGATGCAACGATGACATCATTATCTGACGATTTAAATAAAATAGGAAGATAACGTAACATCTATGAACTACACGTGTCCAAAACCAATTGGATGAGTGGATTTAGAACCCTTATCACTTTATCCACGAATTATATCAATGTGGGACCTTTTAAAACCGAAACACATTTTCAAATAAAGTAATATTTCTTTACTTTCCAAAAGTGCCCCTCCTCTCCTCTTATAAAAGGCCCCCACCTCTACCTCATTTCACACACTCCTCAAGCCTTTTGCTCGGCCAACCCCTGCCCATTTACTCTCTCCACATCCCTCTCCTCATCCTAGAGGATTCCCTTTGGGCAGAATCCTTTCAAAGGAAGCCTTTAGGCTCAAATCAAAAGGAGCTACACTTTTAAAGGTAATTCATTCTCTCATGTTCATGTGTTTTATTTTGCTTCTCCAACCCCCTAAACTCATTTTATTTTCTTATTTTGTAACAACACCAGTATCTTAAATATACTAGGATGTTGTTATAAGATTTATTTGAGCTACACTCCCACAAAACTACATCAAATGGTTAAAGAACATACGGTTTCCGTGGATGGCGAAATTCTACCTCCCGAAACGATGATTGTTCAATACTCATTTAACACCTTCAAAGGTGGCCATTATGATGTCACTATTTTTATATATGATATATAATATGTATATGTTTTCCTTAAGCTTCTTTTTTTTCATTTTTGGCATACCTTTATGGTTCCCATTATGGGTAAACGCGATATCTTCATTTAAGGAAGTGCGGACTACCGCCCCCTCAAAGTGATTTGATTCATTAAATACCATATGTGGGACATATAAAGGATAGAACTATGATATTATATATGATATTATACTGGAATTATAATATACTCTTATATCATTATGATTCCATTCCAGAAAGTACGAAATAGAAATGGAAGTAGCGTTCATGCGTACGTACGGCTTACCGTCTCCATGAACGGTGCATTTCATTTCTTACATCTAAATGTGATGTAATATTATAAATAAATGTATATGCTGAATATATATGATATATATGTTATCCAAATCATTAATATTATTCTGGATATAACGAACCTTTGACCAAATTAACAACATGTAAGTGTAAGAAGTCTATTTTTGACTTAAGAACCAAATACCGACAAAATGAACACTATTAACTTAAATGATTACATGATGTTAATAACATGGTATAAAAGGAATAATGAACTTGAAAAAGGTTCATAAGCAATTAGATATTAACTCAAGTTTATTATTCAGGTGATTAAAGAACGGTCGGGTCAAGTCGGATAAGAGGTATGGGACTTCATCTCAATCTCCTTTCATTGAGGCATATTTTATTTTATACACAACATTCTTTTATACGGTGTATAAACCCCTTTGACTTTTAAGTTTATTCAAAAGGAATATTTTTTATATGAAGCGTTTACTAAACGAGAAAAGGGAATGTTTTTGTCGTACGTATGCAGCGACAATGACTTCTCCGCCATCGTGACCGTTATTTGAGTTTCGGCTTCCTCTACAAGCCATTCTTTTTTTTAAAAGATAAATAAATACCATGTTTTACTTTTCTTTTATTTTGGTATTGAAAATAGTTTTCATAATATTTTTATATCAATGTGTGGTATTGATATCTTGTGATTGAATGGTGGAAATGTTATGTTTCCTTTATGCATGTTTTATGTGATACGATTATGTTGAGGTTCTTGGCATTATTATGAAGAACGGGTGGTTCCGTGATAGACTAAGGGCGGGTGAGCCCGTTATAGCTCTCCAATGCATTGGGTAATGCGAAGGAGTGAAACGTTAAGGTTTCTCTGAAGAGATTTTAGGGAATATACTGTGATGGGTATTCCAAACGTAACCAAGAGGGTTACTCCCTACGTAAGAATGTTATGAATGCCTCAAGTTACCTTTATGTCTTATGGTTTCTATGATTTATTCATGATTTTATGAGGTGTGTTAAAGTGCCTATGTTTTATGGGTAAAGTATGATTTCATTCTTATGTATATATGAAATCATGTTTCCTTTCCATGTTTTTTTTAACCCATACTGAGTTTTATGCTCATCCCAAGTTTTTTTGAAATGTTTTTTCACAGGTCAAGGGAAAGGTACATGATAAGATGATAGATTCAAGGATCTGTCAAGAAATAATCCATGTTTTATTTTAAATATGTTTCCATTGATGGGAATGAAGAATACTATCTTTATGTAACCACTTAGTTTATATGTGGATTGTAATGCAAGTTTTATGATATAATTCTCTAAAACTCTAATCCCGAAAAGATCCTCAATGTGTAATCTTGTAATAAATCAAGATTAAGTAAGGTTTAAGGCTAGGGCCTTATAATGAAAATGGTCTTGATTCAGAAAAGATGATTCAGTAGTGGATAGATGTCTTCAACAATCATTTTCAAAGCTAGTTAGTGAATCTTCTTGAGATTAAAGATGTTGTTCATAATATTTCTCATATATCTTTATATTCTACCGATGGAGATTATGGTCAAGAAAATTATTTTGACCAGATCCCATCCATTTGAACAATTCATGTGATAATTATTGGATGTAATGATTTTTTAAAACATTTGATCTATATTTTATGTTTACTTTGCATTATTTTTAAATTTGTGAGTTTTATATCATTTTATGTTATTTATACTTCCATATCACATATCATGTTTTTTACACAGTAGAATATAACATTTATTAATTGTTCAGTGTTATATTAACTGTGGTTTATATACTTAATTCTTTCAAATCATGTTTTTGATATCACAAAAGGGGGAGAATATTTGTATACCCCACATTATTCTTTTGGGGAGAAAGAAATTTGGGTAAACCCTTTTAAAATTTACAAGTATTTGTCTTCAATAATCAAAATAAAACTACGAAATTGAAAGATTTTATTATATCATATTATTGTCTACAAATACTATTTTTTATAAATTATTTTATAGGTTTCGTGATCATAAAAAAGAGGGAGAATATTGGGAATGTATTGTCTCAACAATACTCTATAATATATGTTGATTTTGATGATCACAAATACACTTGTTTGTTTTCTAATATAGTTTCATTAAATATGTTTCAATATTATATATTATGATTGTATTTATATCCTTGATGGAATACAAAGCTACAAGATGTGTAATAGAAGCTATTTTAAAACCCTATGTTCAGAAAATGAACGTATGGATCATCATCCATATAGTATGATTAAAAGTAAATGTATGGATCGTCAACACTATGTTTGAATAATTGAAAAATTTATGGATTATGAACCCTATATTGGAATCTAGAATCACAATTCATACCCTCTTTTCGAAAGATTGAATGTATGGTTTATCAATGCTTCATTTGAAATCAACCCTTCTCTAAAAGGATAAATGTATAGATTCTCATTCCTATGTTACTTTTGTTTTCTATGCTATGAAAGAGAACCCAAAACTACAACAAGGAACCCTACACTATTAAAATGAACCCTACGCTACCAAAAGGGACCCTATGTTACAATGTGGAACCCTATGTTTGATTATTCCATAGTAGAGCTTTATTGCTGTGATTTTATTTGAAATTCATGAAACGGTCTTGATAGATTTAGCTGATTCAAATATCATTTATGAATACTTAAAATATCATTATAATATAATCAAAGAAAAATATTTTTAGCAGTAAATAACTCCTATTCTTATGGGAAGTTACAACTCCCTTGGTTAATTTAGATTTGAATATTTGTGTTTTTAAGGGACTTTCTTTGATCTAGAATATCGAAGAAAGCTATATGCACTACATTTTATACCAGTATAGATTTTTAAAATACATGTTATAGAAGACAAATTCACACACATGTATTCACAAATGACAATATTCTTGTGAATAAATTTTTAATTGATGTTGTAATGAATGATCAACTCTGTTGTTTTCTAAAATAGGATAAACTTTGGAGATACACATTCATACTCGTGTAATAGTGATGTTGATGTTGATTTATATTCAAATTGGTGATCATTTGAAACTAGAATTTCTTTTTAGTTATTATTTCTTAGAGAATTTTATTTCAAAAGAATAATATCCATTTAATGTCAGTTGATGCTCCGGAAACTGTGAAGATCATTCAAAACTATCATCAAATCAAAATATTTTGATTAATTGGAGTGTAAACTGATTGTAGTGATTTGTAGTGAAGTTTACGCTAATTGTACTAATACTTGGATAAAAAATTCCCTGTAAAATAACCTAAAATATCTCTTTATCCATGCTAAAAATGTTTCAACATCCTGCACTCATTTGTGGATTTTAGGTCTCATGAGAAGAGGTCCATTCTAGTGAAATTCACCAAGATTTTAGAGAGATTACTAGTACAGTGGACTAGGGGATCTTTGTACTCTTAACCACTGTGAGATTGATGTGTTAATTCTTTCTGTTTATCTGATGCTCATATTTCACAAAGATGAAAACACTACATATCTATATAAATTTAAATTGAATTCCAAACTGAGAATTGATGATGTTTTTTGAAAAGACGCAATTCAACAACATCTTTTGTTATATTTTTATTATTATGACCTAACACATATGTAATGCTTGATTCCTAGTTTTATCAATATCTTTTAATCACATTTTTTGTTAGATTCTTTTTTATTCTTTATGTAATAATTTTAATTTGATAAGAATATATTTTTATTTAAAATCTATATATTTAACATTTCATTGAATAAGAAATTATTTCTATCTCCACATGGTTATAGATCAAACTTATTTGGTGATATAGGGCCATGTGGAATAGTGTTTGGTGAATACTAAACACATAAAAATGAAATAATTGATAATTTGGACACTTCAGATACTCAATGACTTATTTGGTTTTTCTTAGGTGATCCAAAGATGACCCACTATTACTTTCACAAATTGTAAGTAGAATATTCCGAAAAATAAAATTTTGTAAATTATTTTCATTTAATATAACTATTAATAATGGATGAAAATGATAATTGATCATTAATCCATCCATTAAACCAAATAATTAATAAAAAAGTTTAATTTTTTAAAGGACCATCATATCATTACACAGTGGATTCCACTCCTAAACACAATCCATTGTTTCTAATCTAAATTTCACTAAGTTTATTTAAATCCTAGTCATAGAAAACATATTATTTTATTTTATTTTTCACTTGTGACCACATGATTAAAACACTTATCTTTTTAGAAATATTTTTCACTACTAATTTTATATCCTTATGGGGAAATTAAATAGTTTTTTCAACACCCCATGACTGGTGTGTTTCATGAAATATTGGGGAATATAAAACAACTACACTCATGGTATTTTTGATGACCCTACATTCACTACTATATGATTGGTTTTTTCTGTATGATTGAAAAATATAAGAGACTCACCTCATTAATCATATAAATGGATATTTATAAATCACTCATATTTATAATCCTAGATATATCATTATATATCTTTTAGAAATATTATAACCCTATAAATGAATATAATTTCCTTTATTCTCATTAGTATAATATAACAGAAAATTTGATATTTGGCATGAAATAGATTTATTATCTAAAATGATGGTCCCAATTACATAGGATATGGGATCCCAATATAATTTTAAAAAATTATTATTTTAATCAAGGGAATGAAACATGACTATTTGATGAAATAAATATAATGGATAATTGAATTTGATCATTTAGTCTACGCCAAAGATATGATCAAGTATATTAATATTAAGATAAAAAATCAATAATTATCTGAATTTCATTAATCATCACATGATATGAAGGGAAATTGAAATATTCCTCATTTTTATTTCAAAATGTAATAATAGTCAGCATCAAACAACTCATCATCGCAATTTTTAATCCAAATAAATCAAAGACTTTTAGATAAAATAAGGATTGTGAGGGACCCATGTAAAACAAATATAGGGACACAATTAGAGAAATAAATTTTGTAAATTTTGCATTCACTCACAAAACTACAGATTACTATGGTGAACGTTCCATAACATATAAATACCTAGAATCATATATACTCTAAATATTCCTACTATGATGAGATTCGGCCTTCATCTAACATCACAAATACCACCATAGAGAATGATGCCATACTGACATAGATATAATATAATGCACCCAATATCCACTCATAATAGTAGATCCTAATTTTATACAATAATGAGGATGTTTTCAGGGAAAAAAAGTTGACTCGGTCATTGGAACTTGTAAAAATTATTTAAGACCTCCAAGAAATCTGACTATTACTACCCAACCATCTGTTTTTGGAATCAAATAGGTTGCCTTCACCCTGATTCCCATAAGATCCTTCATGATTCATATATCATATATTTGGAATTAATGACCTTGTAAGTACAAAGAATATGATTAAATTAAAAAATATAATATATTTCATTAATTCAATTCTTCAGATTCGATGACCTTTTATTTGTAGGGATAGATGGTGTATTTTTCCTTATGAAATTTCTACCATGGTTCACCACTCATGATTGGTATCACTCACCTTATCAACCCAATGTTTAAATATTAGGATAAATATATCAACAATTATTGAGTTAAAATGAGTATTGGATTGTATAAAATTATTTAAAATTACATCTCTTCAAGTCTATGGAGTCTTTTGAGGAGGAATTATCTATAAAAAGAAAAAACTATAAAATCCATCAATACATAAATAAAAACTAATAGTATTAATATTTTATAAGAATGAACTCAATTTTTCATATTCAAAAAATGTTATTAATATATAAATTTTAAAATCTCAAGGAGAAAAATATTCATATAAATTTACTATAGTGTACAGTTATTTATATGATTTTTGCAAACTATGCACCAACCATGCATAACCCACTTGATAGTGTCATGAACCACTTATAAAGTCTAAATATGGTTTTCCAAACCATTCCCAATAACTATACACCATAGCATGTCCTCCCAGTTCACTCCATAACATTTCATTTCACAAAAAAATAGAATATTATAAAACCCCATAATATTAGAAAATAAAATCAAATAATTCTCAAAATAATATGAAAATTTAAACCCAAAATAAAAGTACAATTCATAACCACTCATTGTATCTCATGGACCAGAGTGAGAAAGAGTTCTCTAGACATTTATGTGTATATACCTCTTTATATTAAATGTTATTATAAAAATCTATGTTTAGTAGAAAAATTAAAATGATATATTAAATATGATTTTTTAATTAACCACCCCAACTCCATCTTCCAAGTCATCTAATTTATCTTTCAGCATGCCTCAAAGCATGTTTCACATTTCCTAAAGAAAATGGATGGTATAAATAGAATAAAACCAACTAAATTGGAATGATTACACCCTTTCAAAAAAATTATCAACATAAATAATTCATATTTATAGTATATCATAAGGTATCCACACATTAGTCTTCTATACTATGTAAATAAAAATTTTCATAATACAAATCCAAACAAATAAAAAACATATAATGTATTCAAAAAACATCAAAAACATATTTCATAAAAATATATAATGAAGTGATGTATATAATAATATATATAAGGGTAAAAATTGAATGAAGACTGGAGTATTTGATTAAAATACATCCAAAAAAACCAAAACACCATATGTATTCAACTGAAACCCATTATTCATGAAAATTGGTAATCATGTAAAGACCCAAACTATTACAAATAAAATTTCATTTGGATTGAATAAATTCATTATCGATAAAAAAGTTATTGAAAATACATGCTCAACATTTCATATTTCTATCTCAGAATCCACGAAAATATTTCCATAATTTCTCTATTAGACATAAATGACTGTAATGAATCCAAATTATTGATAATATATTTATTCTATAGGGACAATTAATAATAGTATATATTAAGGGTTATGGTAAAGAATAATTATTATATGGAAGAAGCAATGGTATATACCAGTAGGATCATATTCTATGAAGGCTATTTATCAGTGCCTATGTGGGATATGTAATCATTGGGAATTTCCCTGGGCAATGAATGATTTGATATTCATAAAATAAAAGTCAATACAACCCATTTTCAATAGATATAAAAGCCTATCAAAAGAACGATGCAAATCAGGTTCACTAAACTACCCTGAGAAGGCACCACCATATCACACCTTAACATTATGGAATAAACTGAAGTAATAAGGGGTTATATATTTAAACCCTAAGCATGTGTAATTTTTATTTTTAATTTTTAATAAACTAATGATTATATTTATCTTTTTTCATTGTCACTATATTTATATATATATGATTTAAAAATCAATTTGATGAAAAAATATTTTATTACAAATAAACTGGTATAATTTTGCCATATATATTGATAATAACATCATCAATTATACATTAACAAAAAAATTTATAAATATGAACATGTTATATTGGTTGGAGTTGACCATGTATTGTGATTGTTAAATCCATTACCATCTAGAAAACGTGAAAATAGATAATGATGTTATGCATATAAAGGATTCAACAACCCTATCCCTTATAATGATTGGAAAGGATACAATGTTATCATATGTGTAAAGTATATAAATGAGAATAAAAAAATTAAATTCATTATACCTTACTCAAATAACTCCTCAACCATAAATTCTTGAGCAGATCATAATTGAAACAAATATTTCATTGTTCAAAATTGTTAATATTGGGGATATATATTTTGGAACCTAGATATATGTCCATTCAAAACCAGAACTAAAAATGGATCATATGAATAATGAGAATAGCTCATACTTTTCTATTTGTTCATGTATTACTATGATTTATAGATATAAAGTAAAAAATTCATGTTGGATAACATGAAGGGAGATATTATAGGATTTATATTTCAATTCATAGTATTCTAACATGTTAAATATGAAAGATAATAGTCTAAGGATATGGTGAAACTATTTCCTATAATAGAACGTAAATGGGAAATCATAATAATTGATTTTTTTGTTGGACACCTTAGGACATATAAAAGAATTAATATTGTTTGGAAGGTAGTTGATCACCTTAAAAAGTCAGAACATTTCATTCTTATCAAGGAAGATTTCTATCTTTGATGACTCAATAAGATATATGTAAGAGAAGTGGTATCAGTACATAGAGTACCGCACACTATTTTATCATATCAGGATACAAGTATTACCTTAAAGATATGTGAAATATTACATAAAGAATTTGAAATAGAGAAAATTTTCATTAATTCATATCAGCCTCATATGGATGGTTAATTTGAACAAACCAGTTAATCAATTCAGAATATTCAGTGGTAATTTATTATGGGTTCCAAAAAAATTTGGGTAATAAAATTCCCTTAGTTGAATTATTATATAATAAAATTTTCTATTATAGTATTCAAATAGAACTTTTAGAGGCACGGTGTGGGAATAGGTTTAAGAAAATAACATAATGGGATGAATTTGGAGAGAAAAATCTTCTGGGACCTGATATTATCCATGATATTATAGTGAATGTCCAAACAATTCAATTCTATATCATCTTCATGAAATTTTAACAGAAAATATACATAGAGATCCATTTATAATAAATTAAGCTTGAGGTCATATGTAATGTGTTTCTTCATATAACACTGAGGAAAAGGATATGAGGTTTTGGAAGGACAGAAATCTTAGTCCTTCATAAATCATTCCCTTTGATATCATTGATCTCATTAATGTAGTGTGTCAAATAAAATAAATTACCCACCAAACCAATATCATGTGCATGATGTTTTCAATGTATACTTCTTAGGAAAGTATATACAGGACCCATCACATGTACTAAACATAGAGTTAGTTCCATTAGATAATAATATTTTACAAGTGTGGAAGTATATGAAGACCATGTAAAATATATAAAGAGTTTTAAAAAACATGATAACACACTTGTTCAGAGTATTATGGTGAAACTATAAGTCTGTGGTGGTAATTTGAGAACAAGAAGAGGACATGAAATAGATGTACCCTCATCTGTTTTATTATATGAAATGAAATTCCCATAGAGAAATTAATATAAGAGAAAATTTTAATAACCAAAAAATTATATTTTAAATTATCTTTTGGAATAATAAATAACTTATTAAGAAATTCAGTTATATAAAACTCATTAACTAGGTTTAATTTTTTTTATTTTTGTGTATTTAAAAATATGGCCAAAAAATTTTATCACGATTAAGTGAAATTCTTTCATCATAAAAAATGATAATATAATAACTCTATAATGAAAATTATGATTATTTAATATTATATGTTTTTATAATATATAAGTTACACACATGAAATATGATATGGTCGTGACCAAGAGTTTTATACCCTATGAAGTCCATTTATCAAATCTTTTGAAGGAGATGACATAATGGTGAATTTCCAAAGACCAATCCCATTCTCATATTTAATAACTAAAAATCAATCAATACATTCTATTGAAGAGGTTCAAGATTATCTAGATCACACCCTAAACCGTGTTCTTTGAACCAACTCTTGAAATTACCACCATATCACACATTTCTCCTAGGGCATACGCTAGTATAATAAGTGGTTATTTTTATAGGCCCTATTAGTATGAATTTTTATATTTTCATTTTCATAAAAAATAATTATATTCCTACCTTATTTAATTTTACAACATTTATATACATGTGATTATATAATGATTTTGATTAAAATTATATTTTGATAAGAAGAAACTAAAATTTTAATTTTTGGAAATATATTATTTTACTTAAAGCATCCTTTTAGAAAATTGAAACAAATTTTTAAATAGATGGTATATTAATGAAATATTGTTATTAAATAATATCTATTTCTATATTAATTATAATATATTTTAATAAATTCTAATGTAATTTTTATAAGGGTCGAAAAGTAGTTGGGGTCATAAAAACTATTTTTTCCCTATATATAAGAATTTATTTTAAAAGTAAAAATTATAATATTTAGAAACTTATTATATAAATATAAATATTATTTCTTTAATTATAATGTTTAAATTATTTAAGGGTGATTTTTTTATAATTTTTATAAACATTAAATATTTTGGGTGAAAATTAAATACAACATAAATATACAGTGTGTATTATGACATCATAGTAGCATAAATATGACTTACTTAATACTATAAATGATATCCATGACCGTAAATAAATTTTACCCTTAATATAATTTGTTTAGAAGTAATTTTATTACATTTAAAAACTTATAATTAATCCTCCAAAACCTATTTTATATTTTATGTTTTAAAAAATTATTTATGAACATGACCCATTTTAATGCCATCATTGGTATTATTTTAATGATTTTGGTTCTTAACCTTAACAAAAATCTTTTTAGGATACCATAGAAGAAATCCATGTATTTTTTTTAATATCATAGAGTCCAAAAAATGATTAAATATTAATAAATATTTCTCAACTATTTATCTATAAATACCCACCCAACCTTCCATTCTTGATCTAAAAAAACCCATTAAACACAAATTTATTCAGCCTTTATATTCTCAAATCTATCCCATGGTGTTTGTATGTTCTTAAGTACCTATAATCAATATTTTTGAATCACCATATCAAGGTCTGAAATTATCTCCTCCTCTATTTTATTCAAGTACATTATTTAAACTAAGACTTCTTATCTACAATTGTTAATGATGAAATGGTTAATACATATTCCATTATTCCCATGATGATTCCCATGATATTATTGGCTCCAATTTACTCCTATTTAACCCTTTCATGATCCTTTTTTATACACTCATTATACTACAAAAATTTGTTCGGTGATTTTCCATGACAAACATTTACCTTTTCAAAACCCATCCACATTTTCACTCAAGGTATTCAACTTTTAGTACCTATAAAACATATATTTTAGTCATCCATGTATGTATCCCAATATCATTAATATAGGGGATTAAATATAATGAAATTAAACTGGGTCGCGTTCGAGTCTTTCCACACTCGAATTTAGTAGGGGGCGTGTGGCATGCAGGTGCTGGTTGGGCCTAGGATAGGTGTGGTGTAAAATCCATCTATACCTCATTACCAAATAACATGTTTATGCTGACCATGGTTGAATTATTTGTACCGTTCAAGGAAGCCACTCCATGGAAATAGAAATGGATCAGGTTGGAGTCCTTCCGCGCTCTAATTTATCTGGGGACGTGTGGCGTGCATGTTGTGGGTTGGGCTGAGGAAAGGCATCATGTAGCTCCCACCTATAACTCATTACCCAATAACATGTAATTGAATACATAGATGTTGGACAATCTTTAGAGTTATGTCATGAGAAGTATTCTTGTGAGGTATGTGGGATGATATGTTATCTATCTAATGTCCATTGAATGATGTCAAAGATGAAAGATGTGTCTATGTCAAAGGCCACCATTCATGATAGATACATACTTAAAGAGTTAGTTCCCACTATGGATGATATATTTATTTCTTTGAAACATGGATCTTAGGATCCCAATCTGAATGTCAAGGGGATGTTGGTGGATGATACTCTAGTAATATCTAATAGAGACCCCTCTAATCATCAGGTTGATTTTGTTAAAGTGGTTTCTTCTATAGAGGACACCTCTACATGGTCTCAAAGATTGTTGACCCCTAACCCCACTCAGGTAGACGTTACCAATCAAAATGATACATAGATACATATTGAATTTCATTAATAAATATAGAAGATATTTCAGTTGTTTAAATTATCTGAGAAATGGGGGAATGTCTCTAAGGTTTAAGCGGAGAATGTTGGTACTTCAATCTAGGATTTGGGCAGTAGTGGAGATGCCTCTTTCAAGGATGAAATCTTAATTGGAAAGGAAAAGATGACTAATACTGATGGATTCACATATGCTAAATCAAATAGGATACTATGGAAGTATTATTCTAATCTACCTTGAAATGTGTCTGCCATATCGTTTTCTATGGTTCCAAGGAAGTTGGATGTAGAAAACCATAAGATTTTCAATCAGGGTAACTATCAATCTGAGTGGGAAACAACTAATGACTCTGATTATGGAAATGATATATCATATTATGATCTCTATACCTATTGTTTTTTGTATGAGGTCATGTTTGTTTGTTTGTCCTCATTTGACACCTTTGTAATTTTTCTTTTTTCTTAATAAATGGTTAAAAGATTGGCTTGTGGCAAGACTTGTTTGGTATAATGAAAAATCTTCTAATTTTGTTTGATATATGTGGACCATAAAATCATGTACATAGTATGAATGTTATGCTTGGGAGATGAATTATATATCTCTTCAATTCATTGGATATAATTTTCATCTCATGAGATAACATTTATGGTGGATGAACGTTTGTCTTATAAACACTATGTTATGTTTTCATGGATGTTAGACTTGAATTGTGCTTATGATTTCATGTTTTATGTAGTTTCTACATTATTATATTGGCTTTATGTTTTCATCATATATCATGATTTTTTAATCATGTTTTTTTATTTTCACCATTTTTTTACACATTTATATGCCCCTTTACTCACATGTATTACTTTAAACATGTTGTTATTTGATTAAACCCTTACTTGGATTTATATATCACCACTTTCTTATGTATTTCCCCATGTTTTCCTTTATAATTTTAGAAGGTTAATGAGATTATCATGACATGTAATAATGTTTAAAATAATATTATTTTATCCTTTTTTGAGCTATTGTGATATGTATATAATTACCCAAATACAGTAGTACATTTGATCATTTATTATTGTATTATGTGTGAATTTATGTATTAAATCATATGATAAAGTGTATAAAAGTTATGGTTTATCTTGTGTCACCTAATTTTCAATAAAAATATGAAAAATTCTTCTATGGTGAACTGTAAAAAGTGGTAAGTAATTTGATATTTTGTCTATTTATATTATTTTTTTACATACACACAATTGATTTTATGTGTAGTGTTGAAAATTTCCTTTTAGAATAACATCCTAATTCAATGTAAATATTTTTATTATACCTTCTTAAAAATATTTTTTGAAATATTTTTATAAAATATTTTTTTAGGATTTACTTGTGTAAGAAATTCAAACATAATTCTCAAACATTTATAAAATCAACTGATTTGGAAATTCATTTAAATTTAAAGTATAATCATGGTTATACAATATTAATTTATTAAAATATACATAGTAAATAGTAATGAAATGTAATGAATAAAGTATAACAAAACATTCATGGGATATCAAAAAATATTTCAAATCAAAAGGTAAATGATACCCATATCAGATAAAAACCTCAATCCGAGTAGGAAAACCCTGGACCTCACTAATAGTATAACCTACTATCCGATAGTGTGAAGAAAATAAAATAGACACAGAAATTCCCATATCCTCACCAAGTGGCAACCCCATAGTAAGAGAAAATTTGAGGCTTGAGGAACAACCCAGATCATAATATTATTTCATATTACACTCATAGTTAATTCTACATATAGTATAAAAGGATCAACGCATAAAATACTATATCAAAATTCATGATTTAAAATAATAATAACCAAACATAATATAAAACACAACCCAATCATACTCTATAAAAAAACCACCAACAATTCTAAAATAAGTAACCATCATGGAAATCCCATAAGATTAACAAGAATCATAAAGGGTATATGTTTAAGTGGATAACAATAATCAACATTAAAATTTAGTGTAAAGAATAAAATTTAAAATCCAAATATAATAAGAAACAATGAAGCTATATATATATATATAAATAAATAAAATAATTTTTTTAAATACATTTCATTTTAAACATGTCTTATAAAAAATTTGAAAAACTCTTAAGTTTATTTTAATTTACATTGAATGCATAACCTTTATAAAAATAGAACAACCATGTACACTAACATATAAAAACACAAAAATTAATAAGAAAAAATATATACCAATATAAACTAGATTTATAAATACTAATATATAGAGAATAAATTTATATAAAAAAGATCCTTGATAGTGTCAAAAATTAAAAAGGTTACATTAAAACACCTATCTTAATATATTGTAATCAATTATCCAATATAAAGTAATTAGAAACTAGAATTAGAGTGACCAATTATAAACACTAGATAATATTAACCCCATGATTAACCCATCCTTATTTTTGGTATTTAAAACCATTAAAAAGTAGGTGAAAGGGTAAAAAGAATAGAGAAGGAGAAGAATGAAATGGAAGATGAAATATGAAATTAATGATGAAAAATAACTTACATAGGTTGATTCCACTTGAAACAGATTTATATAACCAATAAGGAAAATGGAAGAGGATATTGATTACTAGAGAGAGGAAATTTAATGTTTAAAAGAAATAAACCCATAAGGGTAGTATATGATTATTAGAAAATAGATTTATAGAATTACTTCATGGTTTGACTACAATGTAAAGGATACTATGGACCAACCATGTGATAATTTCTGAAATGGATGTGAACACTGTCATGTACTGGTAACATGGTATAGAGAACCCTGATCTTGTACAAGTAATAACATATGGATCAAAGCATACCCTTATATATGATTGGGACACATGGTTAGTACCAATCATGTGATTTCCATTCATCCTTCTCTATCCTCTTATATCTCTTGTTTTCAAAATCAAAACATGAAAATTATAAATAAATAAATATAATCACATATACATAATTAGTTAAAAAATACTACATTTTTACATTCCTAATGATGGTGGTCAGATAAATCACTTCTATTGAGAAGGAATTATATTTTGTATTTTAAATTTTGGGTATTCTAAATGAGGGAATACATAGGATATTTATATTATAATAACAAGCCACTTAAAGATACATGATTCACATAAACATTTGTTTATTTTTTGTTTGAATATCCAAACCATGGAAGTCACATTATCTCTATATTTCAAACCAATAAAAAAATATAGAAACCATTTTATATTTAGTAGAAAATACTTTATTTAAATCAAAAATTTGGAGGCACACGATTCTTATATGATGGACATATCCAAAATTATATTTTTTCTCAAAAGGAAATAAATTTTGATTTAGGAGGAAAATTTTCTCTATGAGTTTTTATATGTATACTAACAAAATTATTTATCCCCTAGAAAACTTTTATTCATATAAAAATAATTTTTTATAGCCAAATGAGTTCTTGGATGGCCATTAAAACTACACTTTATGATTCAGGTAACCCTTATATCAAAGAGTAATTACATACATGAAAAAATTGGATAAGAGGTTCTTAGAACAATGTTTCAAGATTGGTAAGTAGTTTAAAAAAATATAAATTATCTTTTATGTTTTAAATAATGTTGTTCGTTGAGATCCAAATTATATCTTCTTCCTATAGTGAGATAATCCTTTAGATTAATGTCATCTAATTTAGGACTATATTTTTACCTTTTTTTATAAGGTAAAAGTAATATATTTCTATAATTATAAGTTAAATGTAATGTGATTTGACTAATATTATAATAAATTAAATTAAAATTTTATTTAACACTCACATATGGATTGGATGATTTCTAATATCAATAAGTGGATATATTTTGATTATTTTAGTATCTAGATTGTTATAATTGGTACTCCTCTATAGGTAAACTGAGAAATATACTATTATGAAATAGGTCTTAAAACAATTTATTATTACTCTTATCTAGAATACCATGTCCGATATCAATGCCTGGTGGGGATCGGGGGAATGAGTAACTATTTACCTCTTACAAAATATAGTTCTTTGGGGCCCTTCTTTTTATTATTATCAAATATATGGATATGTATATACGAGGTAACCTAAACATGAAATCTTAGATATTGTGATAAAATTCAAAAAATAACTATAATATTTTATACTAGGTTGGTTTAATCAAGTCATAAATGCTTATATTTTCATCATCTAGAAATTACATTGCATTATAATCACATAATCGAAGAACCTAAAAGATTAGAGTATTTTGAGATTAGCTATAAAAATATAATTAATATTATTTCACAAATTTGTGAACATTTATCTATTATATCACCATATGAGACTTCCATTTATACCTATAATAGTTTTTTACAAATACTCATAACCTGTGGAACTTAAAAACATAAGAAGGGGTGATATCAATTTCTCAATTAGGGAAAAATTTATTAGTATGTCATTGAGTGTTAGATCATAAGCTTTTGAGATCCCATAATAATGGGATAAATATATTATTATAAAGATGAAACAATAAAATTTATTCATAATTCATAACAGAAATTAATTTAATCTCAAATTATCAAACATATTCCATTTCCTATGAGTGTGAAATAATAAGAAAACAATCATGATCATTGAACTATAGCAGGGAATGTAATAGAGAAATTATTAATTAACATATAAATAAGAAATAATAACATTGTGAATTATTTTATCCACATAATTTCCACCCTCAGTCTTTTGAACATATATAAACAATTAATCTTCATACACACTTTTTTTAAAACATCTAACCACATCATATCCACCATCAATCATGTGAACATATTTAGCTGCATCATTTCCATGATAAACAACATTATCAAAGGATACACGAAATCATAACCAATGAAATATATTGTGATATAACACCATAACCATATCATAATGATAATTAATATCCATGCATTCCTCATAAAATCTATCAAATATCTACTCATGAAGAACCCATGGAATGAAAAAGGGTTTTGTAATAATTTTAAATGGAATCACATAAAATAACCCCATAAGTTAGATTGGATGATACCAAAAATGAAATAAATAGAAATGATTATTTTAAATTGTATTTTAGTTTTTTTTTCTTGAAAACAAATACTCCCATGGATATTAATATTTTGGGTATAATGAGGAAATTGAAATTTATTTCATAAATAGTGATTTTGAAAAAAAATATTACCGTAAAAGGTTGATGTTTTGGGTCACTTTTATTAGTTTTTTTGATATGATTATAGGAAAAATAAAATTAAACACTATTTGTAAAAGGATGAATATAATTGAGCCTTCAAAATAGCATAATCTTTTTTGAATATATGTGGAGTGGATAAAAAGACATTTGTTTATGAAAGAAAGAACATATATTATTTTAAATATATTATTTGACACCCACATCATTAAAATATTTATAAACTTATTTTTTGAAAGAGTACAAAAATATAAATTCATATAGAAAGTATAGAAATTTGGACGTCAAAATGTGAATAAATAACATTGGTGGGAAGAATGAATGGGGCATTAAGGAGAAAGATCTCATTGGAGGGGATGAGATTTATTCTTAACAATGATAATCGTTTATGAGATGGAAAATAATAACAAAATATTATTGGAATTAAAAATTATATTTTATCTATATAAGATTATTAAATATTATAAAATAATATTTTATGGTTGAATAAACCAGTATATATGAAATAATTTTAGTATGAAATATTATAACACAATGAAATTAAATTTGAGGTACCAAAATCCCTTATCCTATCTCTATGATTACATTAATGTTCTTTAAACTAGTTTATAATATACATAACCATCTCAATAACTAATTTTAAAAATATATTCATATCTATAAACATTTTAACTCTTTACTTATAATCACTCAATATACTTTAATTAGTTAGTATTTATTTATTTTCATCATTATATATTCGTAATTTTGATTGATTCAGACAGGTTTCATAATAGATTTGTCGAAACCAGTCTTTGGATACCATGTTTATAAAACCTATATTTTATAATACAGTTAAATACTTTTTTTAATTATTGAAAATTACACATCATAATTTAATTCAATATATGTTCATAGATCACTAGAACAAGATCCTAGATAAACTTATTTCAGATAATTTAATGATATCAAAAGATTATTTTATAATGATCATAATCTTTTTAATTAAACATTCCAAACCATATTAGTGATATACATATTTAATTAATTTCATATATATTCATCAAACATATTTAATAAATATTTTTGTAAAGTGGTTATAAAAATTGAACAAGTTGACCATTGTAACACCCTGAGATTTTGGTGATATTTTTCAGATTAATTTAATCATTAGATATTATTCATTTCAAGCAACAATAAAAATATTTTTTCACTAAGTCAAAAATTACATTTACATTGAGCCATCTAGTATTATTTTACTCACAATATCAACTTGTTATACAATACACAGAACAACAAGGGTAGCATACATTACATGCAAGATTTACTTTCCTCGATGGCTTACATAACAAGCAAGACTGAGTATTACCTAACTGTAATATATTATTAAAAATGTTATTATAATGGAATATAACCTATAAGTTGATTAGATTAATACTAAATGGTGTTAATAAATTATTTAAATATGTGTTTTACACACGTATAATATGAATTCATTGGATACCAATTAATGATTATGAAAACCGATTGAATATAAAGGAAAATATTGTAATAATCACAAATCTTTTTTAACCAAGTAAATTAAATTAATAAAAATTGGTAAGTAATATTAATGTAATTAATATTTTATATATTCAATAAAATATTTTTCTATATTCATCCAATATATTTAATATACATAATATGAGAACAAACCCAATTTTATGCACAAAAACTTATTTTTTTATAAAGTTTGTTTTACAAACTTTTAATGAAGAACACATTTCAAATCCAATTTTTATAACATTTATAGATTTAATATGTAAAAATAAACATTATAATTAGAATAGAAAAATAAAAAATATGTCAGGATAAATTTTTGTTATTTTTATAAAAGGTTCAATATTTTAATGAATAGTTAAAAATACTGGATTTTCTTTCAAAATTGGTATTTCATCTAATTTATTTATAATATTGAATTTTATTTTTAAATGTTTCAATACATTATTTAGATAATATTTTTACCAATTAATCCAATTTATTTAATTGGAACCAATTTCACATTGAAATTGGATTTAAAAACATAGCAAACATTTGATCATTTTTACTTTAAAGACCCATAGTGTTGTCCTGGCAGCGGGATTAATTTTAAATTATTTTCTTCCACTTATGTGATTATAATTTCGAAAAATGGATTCCATATTTTTAATTAGAATAATTTATAATTTATAATAGGGTAATAAAATACTAAAAATATTAGTGAACGTAACTAAAATTAATTTCATCGGTTAAGAGAAAAAATAGGTTAATAAAGTACTGAACCATAAATTTAAGACCAAAAATGAATGAAACGCTTGTCCAAAAACCTTTGTATGTCTCTAATTATACACTATAATAAATATTATCTACCATGGTCCATTATTTTATCCACCTAAAACATTATATCATGTGTGGAATTTTCTCTTCAAATATTTACAAGAGTGTCACTCCTCCTCCACTATAAAAGGCCACTACCTCTACTCATTCCTCACACCTATCAAACCATTTTAGTTCATCCACGATCTGCACGAGTATACTCCCAAAAATTATCCCTTATAACTTTAATCATCCCTTATACAATAAAGCTTCTCAAGGAATCATTTTTTCATTAAACTAAAGAAGTTACCTGATTAAGGGGTAACGCCTTCTCTCAAGATCTTTCCCTTTATTTTCCCTGTCCACCCACTCCACTCTATTTATTCCATTTTTGTGTTGTAAAAAAAATATCATACATATAATATGATTTTTATATACAAATATTTCAACCTACAGTTACACACACCTCCATCTAGTGGATGTTGAACATATTGTTTCTGTGTATAGTGAACTACTACCTCACAAAATGATGATTGTTCATTTTTCATTTACCACCAATCATGGTGTCCATTATGATGGACACTATATTTATATATATTTAATATATTATATTTATTATTTATTTAATACTTTTTATTCGTTTTACAACACACATATCTTTACCTTTCATTTGGTGTTAATATGATAATCTCCACTGAGGAAGTGTGGAATACCACCCCCTCAAAGAGATGTGATTCATTCACACACCACATGGAATGTATTAATGATGGGATTAGTGAAATTATATGATATATATTATATAGTAATTATAATGTAATAATTATATATATATATATATCATTTTCTTTCTTTCTTTCAATATAATAATAAAAACCCAAAACAACGTTCATGCGTATGTACGACTTACTGTCTCCATGAATGGTGTATTCCATTTCATACATGATTATGTTATAGATTATTATAATATAAATATAATTTATATAGATTATAGTTATATCACTATATACATTATGTAATCATGATATAAGTATAAGTATCAATGATATAACAAATCAAGACACATGCGAAGAACAAAGTGAATATTACATTAACTGAAACCTTAACATAGGATCGTTAACAAGTGTGTAATATAAGGTCATAATAAAACCATAAATGGTAATATATATTAATATGATTCTTTAATATATTTATAATAAAATTATATTTATTATATAATAATATTCTATGAGTACAGAGAGATTCAAGACACAAGGTAACAGGATTTCGGCTGACTTTTAATTTCTGTGAGATACAAGATATGTTATCAACTCTTTATTTTTGCATGGTGTATATAATGAACATGAATATATTCTATGTATATTTTAATTTAATTTATGGTTATTCACATGACCATTTTATGATACTTATTTCATGGGTTTTAACTTTCAAAAGTTACTAAATTAATAAAACAGTTTTGTCTCAATTTTCCTTCTTTGGCACCCATGTTTTGTTATGCACATAAACTCTTTTTTGAGGTGTATATACTTCCTTTTTACATGTTATATCATGTGTATAATTATTTTCATGATATATTAAGTACATTTAATTTAATTTTCCTACATGGATAGAATGGTCCCATGTTACTAAGTTATAAGAGTTTATTGAGACAATCGCATCGCTTTTCGAGTTTGTTTATGTTTATGCTTCCTTTGACGATATCTTATAACTCATATCCCAATACATTAATGACTTTTCTTATCCTATGGTTATTAATTCTATATTCATGTATTGTTACTATGTTTTACTCTTTTGTACATAATATATTTAATAAGGTGTTTTTAAGAAATCATGGCTTTACCCTCTTATTGGTTAGAAATCAATGTTTTCTAAAAAGGGTTTCCAAGAATATTATATCATTATCTTATAATATATAAAATAAAATTTTAACCTTTTTTATTTTACCAATCTTTTCAAAAGAATATTATTGTCTCTATCTGAACAAGAAACTTTTCTAACCCTTTTTATCGTGCAAAATGAACGTTCTTTTGACATTGTATGACGCGTAAGGATTTACCCGTCATCATTTCCTCAAAGATCGAATTATATTTTTAAAATTTTAATCTTTAAGAAATATATTTCAAAATATATTTTAAAAGTAAATATTTTTCATAGTTTTTTTAATATTCAGTTATATGTTTTCATGAAAAAAGGTTTCAAAATGCTTTTAATCTTCTTTTATAATTTTACGAGTACAATGGTTTTCAAAATGTTTTAAATCTCTTTTTATATGTTTTCAAAAGTGTTTTTGAAGAAAACTATTTTTAAAATGTATTGATTTTTATATTATAAATTTTCAAGTAAAAGGTTTTTCAAAATGATTTCATGCATTCTTTATATGTTTTCAAGGTATTTTCTAACAAAAATATTTTCAAATGGTTTTATGTATTAAAAAACCTTTTTCAAACAAGAAAGGGAATTTTCCTCTAGAAACATTTTGTTAATGATATTTCAAAATTATTTTCTATCTAAGATAAAATCTATTGATGTTAGTCATGACTTTATAGGAAATTATCTAAAGGTTCTATTGATACCCTTTCTATGAATGGTTTATGCCTAATATCATGGTCTTTATGAAATCCATTACTCTTTCACGGGTTATGCTTTTGATAAAATGATTATGAAACTCGTAATTTTTTCACAGGTTTTGATATGTTTACTTGTTTATGATACCCATTTCATTTCATGGGTTTTGATATGTTTATTTATGATCTTGTGGAACTTGTATGTATGATTTCACTATGTGATGGGTGTGACCTATATCTCCCTCCAATGCATTGGGTAAATATTATTATCTCATGATATAAACTAAGATGGTCTTGGGAATGAAGATTGACTACTATGATGGACATGGGAGTGAACCATGACTACTAAGATGGTATGAGGAGTGAACACATGATACTATGATGGCCATGGGAGTGAACCATGACATCTAAGATTGTATAATGAGTGAACTCATGAAACTGGGATGGTATGAGGATTGAACCCATACTACTAAGATGGTATTGGAAGTGATGCCTTGGATACTATGGAAATAATTATATTCTTATGTGTTTTCCACAATTCCATGTCTTATTCCTATGTTATACATTCATGGATTATGTTATGTATTTAATATGATTCATGTCTTATGAACATCCAATATTTATTCCATGATTTCTCTTATGATATTTGATATACAATATATGATCTTTAATTTTCATGATCACGTTCTCATACCCTTATAGTTATGTTTATTCTTACATGTATTCCTTGTTTACCCATGCTGAGCATTTTAGACCACCCCTTTTCTATTTCCTTTCCCCAACGTTATAATGATATATACTATGCATGATATGTCTAAGAAGGGTTTTAGTCAATAATAGAATAGTGGGAGATAATGTAGTTATCATATTTAGAATTGTTTGTGTTTCCAAGCATCCAAAGTCACTATACCAATCAAGGTCTTTGGGAATCTATTTTTATAATGTTTATGTATTCATAAAATTTAATGTAATTTCAATGGTTTAAGAGAGATGGTATATATAGTTACTATCATAACAAAGGTATAGTTAACCTTAGGAAACTATGATGCGAAACCCATAGATATATCCCTAGTTAGATTTCTAAGTATATGTCTATGGATGTCCCTAAGGATAAGTATAAGGATGATCTATCATTAATGAAAATGTCCTATAATTTTGGTGAAGTATAGAGTGAGTGGTTTCCAAGAAATAAATCCATATCTGTATACTACAAGTGGATTTGACTTTGTCATAGATGTGTCTGGGGGTAAAAACTCTGAAATGATATTCCAGGCTTAACTCGAGGAAATATGGTACACGACAATGGGCCTTACTGCACAAATAGGTTGATACTCCTGGGGGATATGATTTGGGAATTCACAAACTCTTTACAAAACATAATGAAGGAATTATATATAAGTTAGCTATGAATAACCTAGGTTAAACCCAAGGTTTCATAGATTGTAGAATGTTTCATTATTTAGAAATCCTATAAGTAATTCAGTTAATGGCTATATGGTTTTTTTCTATGTTAATTAATGCTCATACTATTCTTCTGGTTTTAGTCAATGGAGGGAACTGAATGTAAATGGATTAATGTTGAATGTGATGAAAGATTTTCTGATGAGAAATCAATTGGGATGATCATTGGAGTGAAGTATGTCATGATTATTCCTAATCAGTTTTCACAGAACATGATTAATTTTTTTTACCTTAACCAACTCTCAGATGTATGTTCCGGGAGTAGTGAAAGTGCAGGCTAGACATGTACCCAACCTTGGAAATTTCCCTAATCGATGATTAATCTAGGATCAATATGACGATGAATTATAGTATACATGGAATTTAATCAAAGATAAAATAAAAAGGAGAGAACCCATAACCATGAAGAGAGGATCGACATATTTTGTTTATAATTAATTTTATTAAATTATTTAATTACTACCAAGATGATTCTTTCTTCATTGATGTGTCTAACAATGAGTCTAAGGTGCAGCTTCATTGCAATGCAGAATCAAAGGATAGGAAACCTATTGTGTTGATACACACATGATCCATATATCTCTGGATGTTTCTAAAGGAGTCTCTGGGTGCTAGTGGGGAAGATCCTTGTTCTTGCAATGTCCTCCTTTGATCTCCTTGAAAATCGCTTCCAGAGAAATCTCCTTGATCTGGTGGAGGAGGATCTCTCTAATTCTTGAGAGCATACATGAAGAGGGAAGAGTTCTCTATACTCAAGATATTATCTCCAAGGATGTTGTACACACAATGATTTGTTAGCCAGTGTAATGAATCCTTGGAATATATAGAGAATAATAACATAACGAGAAATTTAATTCACTAGGTAATAATAAATAATTAGTGCGGTGTCGTTAATTAATTTATTATTCAATGTAAAAACCCCATGTAAAATAATAATAGAAATGTTATTATTTCAATGACATGTGCTTAATTATTTTAATTCACCAGGTAATAATAAATAATTAGCATAGGCGTCGTTTCCCAATTTATTATTCCATGTGAGAACTCCATGTCAAATAATAATCTCAATGTTATTATTTCCATGACATGTGCTTAAATTGCACGTTATATTTAAATATTATTTAACCAAATAATGTTTATTATTATTTCGCACCGAACCCATAACCTGGTTCCCCAATCCTCCTCAATATTTATCGAATCCTGAATAATGACTATTTATTTATTAAACAAATATAACTACATTATTCACTGATAAATAATATTTTGTTCAAAATATATTCTCTCAAATAACTACCTATGAAATAAATGTGATCAGGCATACCTGAATAATTATTAAACCACATCCAGGAATAATATTTATTCATATTGTTAAATAAATAAATTATTTGACTGAGATACTGGTTAAACTTAGTGTGTGACCCTCTAGGCCTCTTTCTCATTTTCATTAGGCGGGCTTGACTAAAGTCCATGATTATTGTCTATAAATGGATCATGGTACCCAAGAGAAAGAATTTGATGTCACAATGACATGTCCCCACATACGAATGTTTTCCGTGTAATATAATCTCTTTGCCCAAATATCTCCAATCAAGCGGGTTGCATGAAATTTCCATCATCCCATGTACTTGATTTCTCATCCTTTGACTTCTCGTAATTGATCTTTACTAGAGAATATCCTGACCATGGATTTAGTTAGGATATAACATTTTCATAAAAGGTCCTAAGATATCTACTTCTATAGAAGTTAAAAATAATTTCTCACATTATTCACTAATGTAGTATTACTCATGACGCACCCAACATATCCTATATCACCATGAAGATCTATCATCACAGTTTTCATCAATTCATCTAAGTGTGTGAGTCATAATACCCATTGATAATAATCGTAAAGTCTAAATACCAATGAACACGTTCATAGATAGGAACATCCAATGACACTTATTAATGTGTATTTCCTACTATTGGGTCTTTTTCTCATAATATCCTCTTGAATATTACAAAGGGCGCACACCATGAGAAAGTGCCTTAATGTTTCATGAGTCCCCACCTCTGATAGTCAATATCATTTGTGTCTCTTCAAATGATATCATCCATATATAGAACATATATTCAATAATATTGTCATCGCACTTTCGAGTTCTCATCAAAGTAGGGATCCACTATGACCTTTTAGTGAGACATCTATTCTTATTACATCATCACATACTATGTCACGCAGAAAAAAATTCACGATGTTATAAGGAGTTTATTAATATTCATCCAATGAATACAAGTTTATCATAAAGTAAAAAAGATGTTGGTTTCTAGGGCACTAACTCCAATAGACTCCCAGATGCACTAGATCCAACTGCTAACAACCTCAGTTTGGTAGCTCTCACATAATATTAATGATTCTACTGAGATATTCCTTTATTCTAGGGGTCTTCCATGTTATATTACATGGATACTCTACTCACTAAAACATCACCCCTTTGATATAAATCCCTAAAAAATGATACATTCAGAGTAAGTGATTTGTCTGTTGATGTGATCTAGGCTCTTTTTCAAGAGCCACCGCTATAGTATTATCACAATAAAATGTAATGGGATACTTACTACTAGGCACCAAATCAAGATCCTAGAAAAGTTATGAATCCATATGGCTTCCTTGGATACATCAGAAGTCGATATATATTTGGATCCCACTGTAGAATCAGCAAAAACTAGCTTCTTTGAACTTCTTCAGCTCACAGATCCTCCATTAACACAAAAAAACATATCCTGATTGTAACATCATATCATTATGATCTATCTAAAAACCAACATCATCATACCCATTAATGATAAACTCCTAGTATCCTCCATACACCAAGAAAAAATCCCTAGTTTTTCTCAGATACTTAACTATTGTCTTGACAATAGTCCAATGTTTTTCTCATGGATCTTATTGATATCTCCCTACCATAATCTGTGCATAGGAAACATCAAGTTTGGTACATAACATGTCATGCATGATAGATCCTATTGCTGAAGCATATGAAATATTACTCATCCTTTCTTTCTCATATTGATTCTGGAGACACATTTTCATGGAAAGATGTATACCATGTGACACTAGAACAAATACCTCTTGTATTGTTCCATAAAAAATCCCTTTAGTATCTAGTCAATTTATGTACTTTGACTTCGTAAAATCATCCTTTTGGGTCTAGCATAAATTATCTTGATCCCTAGAATATATGCTACGTCTCCTAATTCCTTCATTGTGAAGCACTTGTTAATCCATTCCTTTACTGACTGCAAGACTGGTATGTCATTTACAATAAGCAATATGTCTGGAACATTAACTACTAGTATAATGACCTAATTCCCATTAAACTACTTGTAAATACATGGCTCATATTCATTCTTAATGAAACCAAATTCTCTTATGGCTTCATAGAATCAAATTTTCCATGATATAGATTCATTCTTTAATCTATAAATGGATCTCTACAACTTTCATACGCTTTTAGCATCACCTGGTGTCACAAACCCATCCCTTTGTGTCATATAGACATCCTCCTGAAGGTTCCCAATAAGGAATGCAGTTTTTATATTCATCTTCTAAATCTCATAGTCATGGAAAGCTTCTATGGAAAGTTTGATTTGTATGGATTTAAACATTGAAATTGGTGAAAAGTTTTTATCATAGTCAATTCATTAATACTGTTTACAACCTTTAACCACTATCCTTTCTTTATAGGTACTAACTTGAACTTCCATGTCTAGATTTTTTTTGAATACCCATTTACACCCAATAGGATTTACATCAACCAGCACAATGACCAGATCCCAGACATGGTTCTAATACATGAAATCCATCTCATAATTCCTATCTTCTAGCCATATTTCAGCTTCTAAGATCTTTACTAATTCATTACAAGAGAGAGGTTTATTATTTTCCAACAATAATGACTCACAATCATCGGTGACAAGGAAACCATATCTCTATTGTTCCCTTACCTCTCTTGTGCGTCTATGCAGAACTTGTGTTTTAGGAGCTACCTCTTCCACATGGACATGTGGAACTTGTTCATGTACCAACTATTTTTTATCTTGATCATCAACTTCATCGAAGTCAATCTTTCTCCCACTATCCTTTTTGAGGATGTTCTCCCTCTCAAGAAAGATAGCATGTCTGGAAACAATCACTTTATTATTTGAGGGGTTTTATAGGTAATATACCTTTGTTTCATTTGGATACCCTATAAAGATACACTTCATGCTCCAAGGTTATAATTTGTTTCCTGATAAAGACTTAACAAACTCTTTCCATCCACATACATGTGTATGCCACAAAATAGATATCTTTCCACTCCATATCTCAAAGGGAATCCAATTTTTTTCTTTAGCTGGTACTTGGTTTATGGTGTATGTTTCAGTTCATAATGAATATCCCCAAAAGGATAAGGGAAGACATGCATGACTCATCATCAACCTTACCACGTCCAAAAAGTTATGTTTTCTTCTTTCACTAACACTATTACACTATGGTTTATAAGGTGGATTGAGTTGAGATAGAATCCCAGACTCCCGTAAAAGGTCTATAAACTCTTGGTTAATATATTCCCCACCTTGATCTGATTAAAGATTCATTATCTTCTTACCAAGATTATTCTATACTTCATTCATAAACTCCTTGAATTTATCAAAGGACTCAGACTTATACCTCATTAAGTAGACATATCATTATCTACTCAAGTCATCAATAAAAGTAATGAAGTATGAATTCCCATCACTAGCTTCAACTGAAAATAGTCGACAAACATCAGTGTGTACTAATCCAAGAAGCACTGTAGCCCTTTCAACCTATCCACCAAATGGTTGTTTTTTCATTTTCCCTTGTAAACAAGTGTAACATCTATCAAGTGCTTTTATCTAGTAAGAGTTTAAATAACCATATTGACATAACTTTGTCAGGAACTTCTTGTTTACATAACAAAGGTGATGATGCCTCAACTGGGTGTTGTATGAGTCATGTGAACTTGTATTGTTATCAACTGCCAACACATGGTTCTCATAATTTAATACATACAAACTATTATTTAAATTCCCCATACCATAACATATGTTAACCTTAAAAAAGTAAAAAAAATTATTTCTGAACTTGAAAATAAATCCACTTGTATCTAAACTCGATGTAGAAATTATGTTCTTTGTAACACTGGGTACATAATATCGGCCATGTAAAACCTAAATCATTCTCATTAGAAACGTGAGGTGGTAGTAACCAATGGCTAGAGCATCCAGCCTCACACTATTGGCAGCTCGCAGATCCACCTCTCCTCTATAAATTTTCTAGAATATATTTGGTTCCTGCATTTTAATACAAATGTGACCACCAAAAGCTGTATTTAATACCCAATGTGTATAAATGGAATGATTGCACTCAATAATGAATGCACATTTGTATTACCCTTTCCTCTAGGTGTAGTTATTCTTTTAGGGTCCTGACTTTCCACATGCAAAGCCTGCTATCTTCTTTTCCTTGCCCTACCTTTGTTTCTTCTTCTTATTTGTTTGATGGTTCTCGGAAGATTTAGATTGTTTAGAAATCTAATACCCCTTTTCCTTTTCATTCCTCTACCTATTAACCATAAGGACTATGAGTTTTTCATGCCCCATGTCCTTATCTACTTGGATAATTAGTGTAAGAACCTCTAATGGACTCTTCTCATTATTGCTTAGATTATAATTCACAATGAAACTAGAGAAAGTCTTATGTAGCAAAGATAATATTAGATCTGTATGCAAATCATCTAGGAATTTAATCCATAAGATGTCCAGATGCTCAATGTAGCCAATAATATTGACTACATGTGGACCATCTATCGCATACTCTCCAAGATTAGTAGTGGAAAAAATGTTGGAGATCTCATACATCTCCTATCTCAAATTCACTTAACAGTGATTATGAAGGTAAGTCATCATGATATAGGCATCCATTTCCTCATTTTTCTTCAAAAGATCATTATTCAGGGATGATAGGACGAAGCACTGAACATCTGTAGTGTCATTCAAATGTTTCTCGTACATATAGAGTTCTTCATCACTCGCCTCATTTCAAGGCGCAACTGGTAAAGTTTCTTCTAGCACATAATGTTTCCTCTTGTGGTGAAGGATAATCTGAAGGAACCTTTGCTACTCGTGGAAATTAGTGCTGGTGGGAAGGATTTCCTTCTTGATTATGGATCAAAATGATATATTTTATATCATTTTGATTTTTGTTTCTAAAGATTAAGATGAATGGAGTTTTAGAACTTTATCTTGATAAATATAGAAAATAAATAAATCTGTATCTATTGGTCTCAAACTATTTTTTGAAACCCAATAGCCCTCACCATTGTCTTTGGAATATTCCATTCCTCAGAAATTTTAGTGTCAAAGATCCATATTTCCTTTCGCATTACCCCTACTAGGTTTGATCAAGAAACTTGAAAAGTTTTAGGTAGGCATTCCAAATGTCAATTGTATTAACTCATAGATCCTTGATCTGTTGAGTGGACTCCCCAATCCTAAAATCCACAATTTTTTATTTCCTCAACCTTTTCCTCTTAGTTACACCAAGTACTTCTAGGGTTGTCAGCCCTTGATGTAAACTATGTTATGCCAACCAAAAACTTTAAATTAGAATTCCTTGGTAATTGAAAGCACCCCAAAAAGGGTTGGTCAATCACTTTGAACTATTATATGATTATAACCTAAGTAATGGAAGGCTAGACTGTCTTAATATTTAATTGATGGATTTTTTCCTTTATGCGTAAATTTCCACTTATTATCTTTTCACTTGCTTGTTAATGTTAATCCATGTATACTTAAGTGATTAACCATGTATTGATAATATTTACACATAAGCCATTTTTATTTTAGTTCCATCTTTTATGCTGTTAGTTCATTAATTATGTGATTGTGTCAAATATCCATAATGAATAACCATAAAACTAACAGAACCAAATTTAAGGTTATGATCATGAGCTTTACTATTGGTAAGATTATCTAGCAGTTGATAAACTAACCCTGGCCTAGGGGAGAAACATATTAAACCATTTAAGGTTTGTTAAAAAAATATATCTGCATTATTCACCGATAAATAAATATTTTGTCCTCTATATATTCTCCCGAATAACTAGCAATGATATAAATGCAACTAGACATACTTGAATAATTATTAAACCACAAACAGGAATAATATTAATTAATATTGTTCAATAAATAAATTATTTAACCAAGAAATTGGCTACACTTATTGTGTGACCCTCTATGCCCCTATATCATGGGCATTAGGAGAGATTGCCTAAAATCCAATATTACTATCTAGCAATGGGTCACGGAAACCAAGATAAAGAATTTGATGTCACAATGGAATGTCACCTCATGCAAATTATTTTCATGTGATATAATCCCTTTATCCATATATCTCCAATCAAGTGGTTTGCAAGCTAGTGACACCAACCCATGTACTTGATTTCTCATTCATTGACATCCTAGAATTAAACTTTCCAAGAGAAAACCATGGAAATGGATTTAGTTAGGCTATATTATTTCCATCAAAGGGTCTAAGATATCTACTTCTTTAGAAGTGACAAATCCTTTCTCACATAATTCATTAATACAGTATTACTCGTGACTCACCTAATATATCCTATATCACTATAAACATCTATCGTCACAATTTTCATCAATGCATATAATTGCATGAGTCACAATACCCATTAATAATAATCTTAATGTCTACAAACCAAGACACATGTTATCAGATAGGAACATACAATGACACTTATTAATGTGGATTTCCTACCGGCAGGTCTTGTTCTCATAATATCCTCATGGATATTACTAAGGCTTTACACCATGAGAAGGTGCATAAATGTTTCATGAGTCCCCACCCATAATAGCCTTTATTATTTGTGTCCCTTAAAATGATATAATACATCCATAGAACATATATTCAATAATATTGTCATGGAACTTATGGGTTCTCATCATAGCAGGGATCCTCTATGAACTTTTAGTGCGACAACTTTTATGAGGACAAAATCACATACTATGTAATGTAGAAGAACAATCATGATGTGATAAGGAGTTTATTAATATTCATCCAATTAAAAAAAATTATCATAAAGTAAAAATTATGTTGGTTTCTAGGGAACCAACTCCAATATCAAAATCACCAAGAAAGATAAAGAAAGAGTTCACTGAGATTTCCGGTAATGGAGACCATGCAGGAAAGAAGGTTTGGTTTCCTTTGTGTCAATAATTTGGAAAGAATTCCCTAAGTGAATGTCTTTGAGGAACAAGAATGTTTTTGACTACGTAAAGGAAGGATGTAAAGAAAGTTACTACAAGGGAAAAATATAGAGTTTGGTTAATGAAATGGAATGAAATTTTGGCCTCCCTGAGTCATCATATAAGGTTAGGTGTTTAAAGTGTGGATAAAATGGTCATTATGCAACCTAATGTCCCAAAAAGATTATTCATTAACAGAATCAGAAAGGTGGTGTGTGTAATGGTAACATTGATGATGATGATGAGAATATGGATGAAATATGAAAGTAAATAAGTATTATTATTAATGGATTACAGATTAAGTAATCAAAGTATTTATGTATTTGGATTAAAAAGTTATGAATGATGAAATATATAAGGATTTTTTTACATATGATTTTCTCTCTCAGTATTTTCAAGTTTATGATGAACTGGTGAAGTCATTTAATGACAAGATGATATTTTGACTAAGGGAAGGTAACCCTTAATAAGTTCTTTATGATAAGATAATGTTGTATTCATAAAGATACATGGGATGGGAATAATTAAATTGTAATGTATTGATTACCTTGGAACTAAGTAAGGAATTGTTTATAGGTGGTTTATGCAACCAGTAATGAAGTTTACAAAATTTTTGGATTTAAGGAGTAAATCCAATATAGTTTGGAATGAGGAAGCATGCATGTTTTTCAAAATTATTAATGGTAATTCAGGTTGTTATCATGTTTCAAGAGAATATATGATGAGGGTATTCACATGTATGGAATTTGAAAACCAAGAGATGCATTTTGATATACATGGGAATCAATGTTAATTTGATTTTGTTCCTCTCTTTCTAATGTTTTGGATTTTTCATCTTTGAGAAGGGTTATAAGGTTTACTGTTCATGAAAATTTTAATTTAATATTCAGAGGAAGTATTTGTGTGATGATTTTGTGTTGAAATCCTTGGTTAAAAGGATAATAAATGATTAACCTTATATCAAGGATTTCCATATTTTATATTTTGGAAATTATATTAGTTTTGTTTTAGAAAAGTATATCATGTAATTCAGGTGACAATCAATCATGTCTTCCAAGGTCGTTTGTCTTGAACCCATGACCGAAGGATGATAAGTGTTTAATGGCTACCACTAGCCTACACAATCTATTGGTTAATGTATAGTTGTTTTTAATGAATAAATATTTATTATGAACTAGTACTATTAATTTTTATGTTTATGCATGATGATTTTGAATTAAAATAATAGTTAGAATTTTCTATTCTTTTCTGGGCCTTAAGATATGTTAAAAGAGTATTTTAGTGATCTTTTCATCAATGTTAATTTTTGAACATTAATTACATGAGGTAATAGATTTATTATAAATTCTTCAAATCACATCCGAAGAATGAAATTTTATTGATATAAATTTATCAATAATTTCACCATGTTCTAAATGTGATACAAAAAAATGTTTCCCTAATACCTTAAATTTTGTTGAAGTAATAGCTTCTGGAATCATTATATATTTTTTACTTTGAGGCCCTCATCCTTCCGTTGATCATTCACTTATTTGTGTTTGATGACCATGATCAATCATTATAAATATATTTTATTTTCCTTCACATCCAATGTCTATTACAAACCTATGTTCTCCTATGTGGAAACCCAGTTATATGTTACTTTGGGTAACCATTATGGTTCAAAATTTCCCTTTTTAATGGAAGTTTTAGTATCTATTTTAATGATGTGGGTTTCTATGAATAAAAATTGTATGTATTAAAACAACGATATCCCAAACAAATTTTGAGGGAAAAATTCATTTTACGGGGGATAGAATGTAACACCTTGTGATTTTGGTGAAATTTCTTTTCGAATTAATTTTATCTTTTGATATTAGTTATTTCACACAACACTACGAATAGATTTTCACTATGTCAAAAATTACTTTCATAATAATCCAACTTGGATAATATTACATGCAATCCCAACTTGGCATGCATTACCCGTGTCAGGACCCATCCTCGGGGCCCATGCCGTGACTACCCTAAGCTCACCTTCCATAGGCCAGGGGCTGGCGACTAGCACCAAGGCGTAAATAACAGTAAAAAGGGAGGGCATTGTCATTGTAAAGTAAACAAACACCACAGAGCAAGCAAGCAGTAGAAGTAAACACTAAGAAAAAACAGGGTACAACTGCAAGTGCGGAAAGTAAGTGGGCCAGTATACAAACCCAAACTGAAAGTAAAGTAAAAATCGAAAGGGAAAACAACAACTGAAAGGTCAAGCTGCAACGACGAGCTATCCAATGGGAATCCCACCGGAAGGGTGGGTACAGAAAATCCTCCACTGCTCCTCGGGTCCAGCCTACCGCTCTGAGTACGTCCCGCCCAGTGGTCTACCTCCAGGTACCGTTCTGCTCCGCAAGCCTCCACCATGATCAGCGATATCCGTAGTCTACAACCAACAAAACGTAGTGCGGGCATAGCCCGTGCAGGTGTGAGTATAAGCTAATCAGTAGGGACCCCGAGACCCCCGAAGGTCTCCCAAAAATCCACAAAGGATAAACCACAAAGGTTAGATACAATCACGAAGTAACATCCGAAACTAATTAGCTATATGCCCATACATATACCTAAGTCATCAATTCCGATTCGACTCCAGCATCCGAGACCAAGAACAACCCAGTCCACATAGGAATGCAAACAAATTCCACACAGGAAGCAAAACGTAATCCACACAGGATAGCACAACACAATCCACACAGGAAAGCAAACAGGATTCTGCTCACACAGGTATACTTCTTCGAAAGACGATAGATATGATCACTAATCCATCTAAGCCATCGGACCCACAAAGGATCGATAGATACTAACCCCTGCAAAGACCCACACAGGATCGGTAGAAAACTAACCCCCGCAATGACCCACACAGGATCAGACCCACACAGGATATGTAGGTGCTGGATCACACAGAACCGCTGAGCGCTGACCCACACAGGATCAGACCCACACAAGATCGGTAGCACTGATCCACACAGGATCACTGATTGTTGTAGTCGTCATCGTCGAATCCACTGAGGATCTCTGCACAGTCGTTGTCGCAGTCACAGTAGCAGTCGCAACCAGCTCTAGGGTTCCCGCACACAGAAAGCTCGTTCGGGAGGGTCCGCTCCACGAGCCGAGAGGCTGATACATCAACTAACACATAGTCTAGAGTTGATCTATCCAAAAGTTCCGTATCATCAACAGGAACTCAACATCGCAGACAGCGCGTCAATCGGACGCCCGGTCTGAGAGTTATTGGCATTTTCGTCCCAGGGCCCTGGTTGGTTTTTAAGGCAAAACCATCCCGACCATACTCCAACTACTTCCAAACCTTTTGCGAAGTAAGCCAAAAGATCCGTCTCACTAATAGGAAACCAACAAAGTCGACGACACATCAATCGGACATCTGTAGCTCAAGATATGAGTGTTTCCGCTCCGAGGGCCCGGTTGGTTTCGTGTACGAAACAACCCGGCCGAACTCAAAGTAATATGAAACCCTGAGTGCAATATACCGAAATGATCGTCTTGTTTCAAGGATTGTGTCGCCACTGATTGTGCGTCGATCGAAGGTCCGTATCCCGAGTTATGGGCAATTGAACCCAAACGGTCCGAAAACGGGGGTTTCGGGCCCAGACCGACCCGGCCCGAGACCCCCTGGGTCTGGGTCGACCCGGCCCAGCATGGCCCGGCCCGGCTGGGCACAGATCGTCCTGGAAAGCGTGGCCCGACCTGGCAGGCGCGGCGCAGCGCGGCCTGGGCGCGGCCCGGCCCGGCGACCCGCGCGCTGGGCGCGCTGGTCAGTGCTCGGCCAAAACGGTCGAGCTATTTCTGGATCGCAGGGGGGGCTGCCCCCCCCCCAGTATCTTATAATCGCGGCCCCTTAATTGGGGCCGCATTGATGGCCGGCCGGGGGATTCAATTCCCTCGGCTTCTCCCTGTCCGGCCGGCCGGTTCCTGCTCAACGGGATCGGCGATGGCCGGTCCCCTTCTAGCTCCGACGCCGGCGGCCCGATACCAGCCTCCGGTCACCTTGCTCCACCGCGGCCTGGAAACGGCTGCGGCCCCGGTACTGGCCACGGTGTATTCGGTTTTCTTCAAAGCGGCGCGACAGCGTCGGGTCCTTGTTCAACTTCATGGTGCGGCGTGACAGCGCCGCGAAGTACTTGCCGTGCGATTTCCACGTGCTGCGACGGCACCATGCCATTCCATCCAAACCACAAAGTATCAACAAGGATAAAGAGGAGGGTCGGCCATGTTTGTGCGGTCTGGACCCCTCTCGTTAAATGATAACATTTAGTCGAATATCCACGAAGATCGACAAACTAGAATCATGAACGGAAATAATTAGATAAAATAAATCCCCTACCTCAGTTTCAAGAACGGTGCACGTCAACAAGCCGTGGAAGACGAGTGTCGCGGAGGTCGGGCGTTGTGGAAAACGAACGTCGACTCTGTTGTCGTCGAGGTGCATCCGAAGACAAAACGTCATTGGAGAAGTTCTCCATGTTCTTCGGTGGAGATGTTCTTCGTTGAAGAACGATGTTCTTCGTCGGAGTCCGAGGTCTTCTTCACGTTCTTCTTCGAAGATGTTCTTCGTTTGAGATGAAGAAGATCTTCACACTTCCCAAAACCTCTCAATGCGGCATAAACTCTAACATTAATAAAATAATCCCAAGTCTTAATTTATTAACGCAACTCACCCTTTTGAATTTCAAGAGTTTGAAATTCAATTAACCACACATAAATCACCACATTAAAAATACACAAGTTGTCAAATTAAATGAAGGGGAGTTAATGGGGAGTTGAAGAGTTGAATAATATGAAGGGGTGGGGTTCGTGCGGGCCCCACCACCCTCATAACCTCCCAAGGGAGGTTGGGTAGTTACCCAACTCCCACCCATAGCATTATAACAGAACAGGAAAATAAAAATTGTAGAACAATAATATATTAACTTCCACAATTTTTATCATCCACACCCATGATAACGCAACTCTGGGACAGGAGTTCCTATGCAATTACAGGCGATGTGGTTCCATCGGTGCCCTCGGAATTCGATTCCGAGCACCAGTTCAAAAGTTAGAAATTCCCGCTCATTCGTTCACTGAACGTACCGGAGCTAAACTTCATATAGAAATTCCGGGCACTCCGGGCCTCGGAATCAAATGCCGTCTGAAACTGCGTTCTTGTAAAATTCCAAAGAAAATTAAGAAAAAATTTCCCTTCAATTTTACGGGTCTTTACATTACTCTCACCTCAGAGATTTACGTCCCCGTAAAGTTACATCGAAAACTAGGGAAACAAATGAGGGTACTGAGCATGCATCTGAGCCTCCCGCTCCCAATTGCTCTCCTGGAGGTTCCCGTGCTGCCATCTGATGCACACTAGAGGAATCGACCATCCGCGTAGGACCCACTCCTATCGATCGTCGATCTCCACCGGGACCTCCGCAAAAGTTGACCAATCATCAACGTCTAGCTCCCCATGGTCAATGATGTGCGTCGGGTCGTGCACGTATCTCCTCAGCTGAGATAAGTGGAAGACGTTGTGCACCCGGTGCAACTGAGGTGTTAAATCCAGGTGATAAGCCACCTCTCCAATCCTGCTGAGGACCTGGAATGGTCCGATGAAGCGTGGAGACAACTTGACGCCTCGGCCAAATCTTCGTAATCCACGTCGAGGTGAGACATGTAAAAAGACGTGGTCGCCATAATCGAACTCTAGTGGCCTCCGCCTCCTGACAGCATAAGACTTCTGTCGGCTCTGAGCTATCCTCATCCGCTCCTGGATGACCTGCACCTTCTCTGTCATGGCCTAGACCATCTCCGGTCCCACAAGTGCTGACTCCCCAGGGTCTATCCAGCACAAAGGAGATCTGCAAGGTCGGTCGTACAACGCCTCGTATGGTGTCATCCCGATGGTGGAGTGGTAGATATTGTTGTACGCAAACTCCACCAAGGGTAGGTGATCCTACCAGATGCGACCAAAGTCGAGGACACATGTGCGGAGCATGTCCTCGAGAGTCTGAATGGTCCTCTCCGTCTGACCATCCGTCTGAGGGTGAAAGGCTATGCTCAGACGTAGCTACGTCCCGAACGCCTCCTGCAACCCTTTCCAATGCCAGGAAGTAAAGCGAGCATCTCGATCGGAGAAGATAGATTATGTCACTCCATGAAGCCGCACAATCTTCTGAACGTAAATACGCCCCAAGCTCTCCACTGAGCCCTGCTCTCTGATGGGTAAGAAGTGAGCCGACTTGGTGAGTCGGTCGACAATCACCCAGATAGAGTCGTGACCTCTGGAAATGCGTGGAAGTCCAGTCACGAAGTCCATAGATATCCCATCCCACTTCCACTATGGGACCTCTAATGGCTGTACCAAGCCTACTGGTACCTGGTGCTCAGCCTTCACCTGCTGGCAGGTGAGGCATCGTGAAACAAAATCTGCCACATCCTTCTTCATGCCCGGCCACCAGTGCTGTCATCTGAGGTCCTGGTACATCTTCTCCACTCCAGGATGTACTGCCAAAGGAGAAGTGTGAAACTCTCTCAACACCTCCTCTCGTAAAGCGACTGGTACCAAGGTATGTCCTCTGAAAAGGATGTCGTGCTTTGCTCCAAAGGAGAAACCATCAGGTGACTATCCTGAGGATATCTGTGCATGCCGCATCTCACATTCAGTGTCCCCATGTTGTGCCTCTCTGACCCGCTGCAGTAGTGGAGGAGTGACTGTGAGAGACTGAAGGAAGGATGATCCATCTTTATCCACGAAGGATATCTTCAAAGAGGCTAGCTGCTCTGTCGCCTCCTCAAGTAGCTGAATGTCCGTCCTCCTGCTGAGGGAATCGGCTACCACGTTCCACTTTCTAGGAGTATAGACTATCTCAAAGTCATAGTCCTGGAGGAACTCAAGCCATCACCGTTGTCTCAGATTCATATCCTTCTAAGAGAATATTTTTTTGAGACTCTGATGGTCAGAAAAGATTGTAAACCACTCGCCCATCAGATAGTGTCACCATGTCGTCAGAGCGAAGACCACTGCTGCTAACTCCAGGTCATGGGTAGCGTAGTTCTTCTCATGCGGTCTCAACTGACGTGATCCATAGGCGATCACTGCCCGTTCCTGCATCAGGACACATCCGAGCCCAGTTCCTAATGCATCGCAGTAGACTACGTACCCTACTCCCTCCTCAGGCAACCGCAAGATAGGGGCGCTGGTCAATCTCTGTCTCAGCTCCTGAAATCTCTACTGACATCTGTCTGACCACACAAAGGGTTTCCCCTTCTTTGTCAAAGTTGAGAGTGGTGTTGCAGCTCTGGAGAAGTCTGGAACAAATCTTCGGTAGTATCCAGCTAGTCCTAAGAAACTCCGCAACTCTGTCACGCTCCTGGGTGGCTCTCAAGCTAGCACAGACTCGATCTTCGCAGGATCCACTGCAACTCCCGCCTCAAAGATGACATGTCCCAAGAAGTGGACCTCACGTATCCAGAACTGGCACTTAGAGAGCTTACCATTAAGCTGGTGCTCTCGGAGTGTGTCTAGTACAACCCGTAAGTGGTAGTCGTGCTCCTCCTCAGTCGTCAAGTAAATCAAAATGTCATCAATGAAGACCACGACAAATCGATCGAGGTATGGCTGAAAGATCATGTTCATGGGGGCCATGAAAAATTCTAGACCATTGGTTACGCCGAATGGCATAACCAAGAACTCATAGTGGCCATACCGACATCTGAAGGCCATCTTCTGCACGTCCTCGTCTCGAACACTGAGCTGATGATAGCCTGACCTGATGTAACAGCCCGAGATTTTATGAAAACTATTCTTTTTAATTTTATTAATGTCTTGTGTTGTACGCTACACCAAAAGGAGCTTGCACAACACATATCCTTGACTTTCCTTGCATTACATGCAATCGCAACCTTCCTCGATAGCGTGTGTAGTACGCAAAACCGAGTTTCACTAAACAACGATATGCTATTAAAATATTATTAAAACTAGCCGTTATGAATAGTAATAACCACATTTTGAAATTTTATAAATTTTATTTTTCAAAATGAACTTCATTTTTGGATTCGGAATACCGAAATTAGCCTAGGGTGAAATTTTGGTATTTTTCTGAAAACTTTCAATTTTTGATGAATAGTGAAACCACTAAGTGGTAGGTTAAAAACTGAATTTTTGCATAAAACTTAATTTTACCGCTTCTGTGAATGGAATTTCGAAAATCCGACAGACACGTTTGATATCAGTAAGTAAAATGTGGTTCAATGAGATAAAAATAATTTTTGGTGAATAGTAACTTTTTACTTTTTTTACCGCGGTTAATAGTAAATAGGGTAACTAAAGGTAAATATGATATTAATATTACCCTAACACATGTCCTAATTCTATTGGACAAGTGTAATTCGACCAAAAACAAACTTAGGAATAAAAAATGACCATTTAGGCCCACTTGGATTAGATTAGGACATTTATTATTAATTTATTTAAAGAAGGGTTAAAATATTTAAAATCAAAGTTTAATAACTAAATCATTTTTAATATAATGTTATACATAAGATAAATTCGACTATAAATATTAATTAGAAATCTAAAAGGATTTCCTACATAATGATATTTTATCTATAATTTTTAGACTTTAAATAAATTAATTTATTTATGACACAACGATGATGCAGTAATTACCCTTTTAAGAAAATGTTGACATAATTGATGTTATAAACACCAAAATAAATGTAATTTGAGACTTTTTATAAATTACACTAGGTTTATATGTTAATATGATATATTAGTGTTGATTTAATCAACTTAGTTCGAACATATAATTCTGTTATGACTTTCACAAAAATCATATATCAAATAGTGTCAAAATTGACACAAAATAGTTTTTAAATCAAATATTATATTATTAATTGTTATTTTATTCCTAAAAATCTACGGTTCCGCAAAATGACTTAGATAAGGATATATATATTAATAATAAACAATTTGGGGTTCGTTTGGCATGTTATAGTAAGTGTATTAACCATATAGTGAAAGAAAACAAAAAGACACGGTAAAAGTTAAATTATATAACTTAGAGTTAAATCTAATTGATAAAGTTAAAATAATACCCTAAACTTGTCTAAATCCTATTGTATGATAGGATTTCGACCCATCTCCACATTATCTTCGAAATAAGACCCTTTGGAACCATTATAAACTGATTTTGACTTTAATATAAAATAATATTTTGAGATATTCCTAAGGTGCCCCTCTCCTACCTTATAAAAGAGCACCTCCACCCCCTCCTCCTCACACCAAATTGAGCACTCAAGCTCGGCCAACCACTGCCAAAATACCTTCTCCACTTCCCTAGAATAATCCTAGAGGTCCTGGTCTTCTTCAAAGACCAATATTAGTTCCCTAAGTGGAGGATTCAAAGAGGCGTTCCAAAGAAGAGGTAATATCCATTACCGATCTTTTCAATTTCTTTCTTCTTCAAATTCTTCTTATTTAGTTGTTTCATGATAAAGTAATAACATCAGTATTACTTACATACAGATATGTTATTATAAATATGAAACAACCCTAATTCAACTTCTATCCATCCTACGATAAAATGAAATCACCGCGCGTGCGTACGTACGGAATACCGTCTCCACGCCGTGGTATAATCTATTTTCCACCATCACCTTAGAAGGATGGGTATAATGGTGTAATGAGTAACTATATATGATTATTATGAAGTAATATTGATACTGAAATAATAAATATATATACTCCAATACAATTCCACGATCATAGGAACGATATCATCACTCGTGCGTACGTACGGAATACCGTCTCCACGATGTGATGCGACTCATTCTACATGATCTTCATTTCATAATGATTATATAAATGAATTGATTGAATGAATATGGTATATACTACACTGATACCATTCTGGAAATGAAGTATCTATAACCTAAAGATAAGAATAAGAATTTATTTGACAAACACGCATAAGAAAAAAAAGTTATAAAGACCCGAGTAACAAGTAACAATGAAATATTACTAACAAGAAGCTAATAATATGACCATATATGATATCATATCAATATGTATGATTCTGGAATAAGTCAATAACATTATTTAAACCATTATACAGGAGCTTTGGAGACGAACAAAGCAAATCGGACCTAAGGTAAGGGAAATATCACAATCTAATTTTTATCCGAGATTGTTTATACTTTAGTATTTACTGTGGTGTATTTTATCATCCACATCCATGTTTCCTCAATATGTAATATTATTTCTATCCACCTACAATTGTTTAAATCCAAATTTACCCTTCGGTGAATTTTTAGTAAATGATATGAAAGGAATCTTTTGTCGTTTTTCGTACGAGGTACTTTTTGACTTTTCTGACAAAAGTACGAAAGAATGTTTTTTTAACTTACACGACATGAATGGATTTTTAAAACATTATTTACAACAAGCTTCCTTTACAAGTTTTCAAGTTTATTTTTAATCAACTTCTTTTATTTTAAAGTTGTATGACATGTTATGAAAGGAAAAATGTTTTCGAAGAAGAAAGGATATTTTCCTCAAGAATGGAGTTCAAGTGTTTTATCAAAATTATTTTCCATCTAAGATAATAAAGGGTTCTGTTTTTATCCCTATTATTACATTGATTTTATCATGTTGTGATGGAATTATTTTTATTAATTCTTTTATCTTATATGAATTGATTTATGATGTCATGATGTTTCAAGAATCCCATTTTTGTTACATGTGTTATGCGATGATGTATGTTTTATGATTATGTGGCACACATAAGAAAGGATTCATTATAATATGGGTGGGACCTATATCTCCCTACAATGCATTGGGTAAAGATTTTATATCTCATGAGATAGAAACAGCTAGAATGGTAGGTTATACCGGTTCAGTGAAACAGGACTGAAACGAGGGTGACTCGGTTTAGAAAGGGACTTTGTCCACTAAGATAGTCTTGGCAATGAGTCTTGACTAACAAGAAATGATTCTCTATGATTATGTTTGTATGCCACAAAGTTTCATGTTTTATGTTATGATTATTGTGATTACATTTAACTGCCATGATTTATCCCATTAATGAGATTATGCTCTCTTTTGCAGGTTAAGAATTCCAAAATGTTATGTTCTTATGAATATGATGTGATTGATATTTATTTTGTTTACCCTTACTGAGCATTTTAGCTCACCCTTTTATGTTTTCTTTTCCCCAGGATATAATGAAAGGTTTTAGGTATAAAAAAAAGGAAGATCTTTTTGGGAGATATTGAAGATCTTTCACCAGGATTAGAAAATTACGTTCCGAGTTTCCAAAGACACTAAACTATTACGATCCTTGTGTGTGTGTTTTTGTTATGTACTAAGTGTTCCGCAAATGTAATGTAATGTCCATGTAAGTCAAGCTTAGGGTCTCTACAGTTGGTATTAGAGGAAATGTTTAGTCAACCTTTGGAAACTAGGATGCGAGATCTTTAGTGAGATCCCTAGAGATATTTCTAAGGTATGTCTAGGGATGTCCCTAAGGTTAAGTATACGTATAGGTTATAGTACTAGAATTATGCTAACGATCATAGAATTAAACCTAAGATGTTAGATATTGAAGGTACTCCCCCATTATTATGTTGTTTTCCCTAGCATGATTTTTGCCTCTCACACTATTCTTTTTGGGTTTTAGACGAATGCTGGAACCCGAAGGAACCGTGTTGATCAATGCAATGGACAATGCAATGATTGCCCTCCTGAACAAACAAATGTTATGGGAGATGGAGTACAAAATCTTATTGTTATACTTACACAAGCAATGAATCATTCTGGACTTCCAAATGAGCAGAGAAGGGAACAATATTGTATTGAGTCCTTCATGAGGCAACGTCCACCTTCTTTCAGTGGGACTACCGATCCACTTGTCGCTGAACAATGGATCAGTACCACTGAAAAGATATTTTCAGTTCTTCAATGTTCTGAACATGATAAAGTCATCTTAGCAGTATATCGTTTGGAAGGTGAAGCTGATCAATGGTGGAATCTTATCAAGAATACGAGGCAAAGAGATGAAATTGAGTCCATGGAATGGGACGAGTTCAAGAACTTGTTTTTCAGTAAGTACTTCCCTCGTATTCTTTGAACAAAGATGGAAAAGGAGTTTCTTGAGCTGATGCAGAAGGATGATGAATCTGTTGGTATATACGAAGCAAATTTTACAAGACTTGCAAGGTATGCATCTGGCATTATCATCCAACCTGAAAGTAAAGTTGATCGATTTTTCAGTGTCTTAAAACCAAGTCTTCGTAGGGCATTAGCTATAAGAGACTTCAGTAGCTATGAAGAAATTGTGCGTTGTGCTGTCAAGGTAGAAATGGAAGTTGGTGTTACATATCCATCTCATGGTTTTGACAAGAAACGAAAGATGGAAATCAAGGAGAAATCTCAGAATAATGGTGAAAAGAAGATGAATGTTTCCTTATGCACAAAGTGTGGAAAGAAGCATGGTGGAGATTTTCTTAAAGTGACTACAAAATGATTTAAGTGTGGAAAAGAAGTTCATCGAGTAGCTGAGTGTCGAAGTAATGGAAAAAGGGATTCTAATGATGTGAATAAAGCAAACATTGCAGAGAATATATCACCAACACTTCAATGATTCAAGTGCAAGGAAATGGGGCATTATGCTAATAAATGACCTAATCCAAGGGTTAGTGATGATCGACATGAGCAACCGCTTAAGGAAAAGTACAAAGGGAAGTCACATGCGATCACTATTGGCGATGTTGAATATGACAACGATGTGGTGGAATGAATAATTGTTTATGTAATAGGATTCCAAAATAATGTTGTATCATGGAGTATTGGAATATTTATTTATTGGTCTATTGTGGTTTTCCATAATTTTATGGTACTAATAACCATGGAAAGTGTTTGACATATTTTTGGAAAAAGAATGATATGCACATAATGAAGGGAAAACGAGAAAATGAAATATTTGACAGTATTCATGAGCTCATGATTGATATAAGGACTAAGTGATATCATGGTTTGAGTATATAGAATTTTGAGGATTTTGGTAACTGCATTCATGTTTTCATTAAGGTTCAATGGGTATTGAAGAGAATACATGATTAAGGACTTTGAATGTCTAGAATGTGACCAGCAAAACATATCTTATGATATATGGGGATCAACGATCGTATTAAATATATGGTAATCATTTTCACTATGAAGTGGACTACAGTATTATGGATAAGCCTAAATATTGGAATGGATTATGTTGGACATAAGTTAGTATAGTTTAAGGATAGAAGTTTTTTCGATATTATTGATGGGATGTTATAGTAATATAGTTTTAGAAAAAGGACAACCTGCAGGACGGGCGACAACCCATCGCTTCGGACAAGGCTGTGGGAATCGAACCCACAACCGAAGTGCGACTGGCCTTTATCGCCTACCACTGGCCTACAGGAAGTCCCTGTTTAGTAGAAACTAGTTTTATTATATTAAGCAGTATGATATATGAAGTATAAGTACATTTTAGGAACCATATATGATTAATCTCACTATAGACCGACTTATGTATATAATTTTTGCTAACCTTATGTTTGAGACAGATGGAATGACCCGTTGTTCTATCACATGAGCTGCTAACACTTCACGAATAACAAATTCAACTTCATTTATTTAAGAGATGAAGTGGAAATTTTTCAAGGCACGAACAACAGTGAGATTGTACCAAAATAAAGTAAGTATTTATTCTAATTCAAATTTTCAACTTTAGGGAAATGATCTTGAAAAACAAAAATGTTGTCCTAGTGATCTTATACCTGATGAATCAGATGGTACCTTATATCATCACAAATCTATGGATTTGTGATTACTGGATTTTCCATAGCCATGTTCTCTACCACTCTCCATCAGAACATGATGGTTAGATTTCTCTTCCATATCCATATTTTCACCTATGTGGAAACCCAGTGATTAGATTATTTGGGTAATCGTTACATTTCATACATTAGTTTTTAAAGACAAGTTTTGGTATTCCTTTTTACGATGTGGGTCTCTATTAAAGAAACTTTTGAATAGTAAACTATTTATAACCTCGACGAATTTCGAGGGCGAAATTCATTTTAAGGGGGGTAGAATGTTACAGCCCGAGATTTTATGAAAACTATTCTTTTTAATTTTATTAATGTCTTGTGTTGTACGCTACACCAAAAGGAGCTTGCACAACACGTATCCTTGACTTGCCTTGCATTACACACAATCACAACCTTCCTCGATAGCATGTGTAGTACGCAATACCGAGTTTCACTAAACAACGATATGCTATTAAAATATTATTAAAATTAGCCGTTATGAATAGTAATAGCCACTTTTTGAAATTTTATAAATTTTATTTTTCAAAATGAACTTCATTTTTGGATTCGGAATACCGAAATTAGCCTAGGGTGAAATTTTGGTATTTTTTCTGAAAACTTTCAATTTTTGATGAATAGTGAAACCACAAAGTGGTAGGTTAAAAACTGAATTTTTGCATAAAACTTAATTTTACCGCTTCTGTGAATGGAATTTCGAAAATCCGACAGACACGGTTGATATCAGTAAGTAAAATGTGGTTCAATGAGATAAAAATAATTTTTGGTAAATAGTAACTTTTTACTTTTTTTACCGTGGTTAATAGTAAATAGGGTAACTAAAGGTAAATATGATATTAATATTACCCTAACCCATGTCCTAATTCTATTGGACAAGTGTAATTCGACCAAAAACAAACTTAGGAATAAAATATGACCATTTAGGCCCACTTGGATTAGATTAGGACATTTATTATTAATTTATTTAAAGAAGGGTTAAAGTAGTTAAAATCAAAGTTTAATAACTAAATCATTTTTAATATAGGGTTATACATAAGATAAATTCGACTATAAAAATTCATTAGAAAGCTAAAAAGATTTCATACATAATGATATTTTATCTATAATTTTGAGACTTTAAATAAATTAATTTATTTATGACACAACGATGATGCAGTAATTACCCTTTTATGAAAATGTTGACATAATTGATGTTATAAACACCAAAATAAATGTAATTTGAGACTCTTTATGAATTACACTAATTTTCTAGGTTACTATGATATATTATTGTTGATTTAATCAACTTATTTTGAACATATAATTCTGTTATGACTTTCACAAAAATCATATATCAAATAGTGTCAAAATTGACACAAAATAGTTTTTAAATAAAATATTATATTATTAATTGTTATTTTATTCTTAAAAATCTAAGGTTCGGCCAAATGACTTAGATAAGGATATATATATTAATAATAAACAATTTGGGGTTCGTTTGGCATGTTATAGTAAGTGTATTAACCATATAGTGAAAGAAAACAAAAAGACACGGTAAAAGTTAAATTATTTAACTTAGAGTTAAATCTAATTGATAAAGTTAAAATAATACCCTAAACCTGTCTAAATCCTATTGGTTGATAGGATTTAGACCCATCCCCACATTATCGTCGAAATAAGACCCTTTGGAACTATTATAAACCGATTTTGACTTTAATATAAAATAATATTTTGAGATATTCCTAAGGTGCCCCTCTCCTCCCTTATAAAAGGGCACCTCCTCCCCCTCCTCCTCACACAAAATTGAGCACTCAAGCTCGGCCAACCCCTGAAAAAATCCCTTCTCCACTTCCCTAGAATAATCCTAGAGGTCCTGGTCTTCTTCAAAGACCAATATTAGTTCCCTAAGTGGAGGATTCAAAGAGGCGTTCCAAAGAAGAGGTAATATCCATTACCGATCTTTTCAATTTCATTCTTCTTCAAATTCTTCTTATTTAGTTGTTTCATGATAAAGTAATAACATCAGTATTACTTACATACTTATATGTTATTATAAATATGAAACAACCCTAATTCACCTTCTATCCATCCTACAGAAAAATGAAATCACCGCGCGTGCGTACGTACGGAATACCGTCTCCACGCCGTGGTGTAATCTATTTTCCACCATCACATTACAAGGATGGGTATAATGGTGTAATGAGTAACTATATATGATTACTATGAAGTAATATTGATACTGAAATAATATATATATATACTCCAATACAATTCCATGATCATAGGAACGATATCATCACTCGTGCGTACGTACGGAATACCGTCTCCACGATGTGATGTGACTCGTTCTACATGATCTTCATTTCATAATGATTATATAAATGAATTGAATTAATGAATATGGTATATAATACACTTATACCATTCTGGAAATGAATTATCTATAACCTAAATATAAGAATAAGAATTTATTCGACAAACACGCATAAGAACAAAAAGTTATAAAGACCCGAGTAACAAGTAACAATGAAATATTACTAACAAGAAGCTAATAATATGACCATATATGATATCATATCAATATGTATGATTCTGGAATAAGTCAATAACATTATTTAAACCATTATACAGGAGATTCGGACACGAACAAAGCAAATCGGACCTAAGGTAAGGGAAATATCACAATCTCATTTTTATCCGAGATTGTTTATACTTTTGTATTTACTGGGGTGTATTTTATCATCCACATCCATGTTTCCTCAATATGTAATATTATTTCTATCCACCTACAATTTTTTAAATCCAATTTTACCCTTCGGTGAATTTTTAGTAAATGATATGAAAGGAATCTTTTTTCGTTTTTCGTACGAGGTACTTTTTGACTTTTCTGACAAAAGTACAAAAGAATGTTTTTTTTAACTTACACGGCATGAATGGATTTTTAAAACATTATTTCCAAGAAGCTTCCTTTAAAGGTTTTCATGTTTATTTTTAATCAACTTGTTTTATTTTAAAGTTGTATGACATGTTATGAAAGGAAAAATGTTTTCGAAGAAGAAATGATATTTTCCTCAAGAATGGAGTTCAAGTGTTTTATCAAAATTATTTTCCATCTAAGATAATAAAGGGTTCTGTTTTTATCCCTATTATTACATTGATTTGATCATGTTGTGATGGAATTATTTTTATTAATTCCTTTATCTTATATGAATTGATTTATGATGTCATGATGTTTCAAGAATCCCATTTTTGTTACATGTGTTATGCGATGATGTATGATTTATGATTATGTGGCACACATAAGAAAGGATTCATTATAAGATGGGTGGGACCTATATCTCCCTCCAATGCATTGGGTAAAGATTTTATATCTCATGAGATAGAAACGGCTGGAACGGTAGGTTATACCGGTTCAGTGAAACAGGACTGAAACGAGGGTGACTCGGTTCATAAAGGGACTTTGTCCACTAAGATAGTCTTGGAAATGAGTCTTGACTAACAAGAAATGATTCTCTATGATTATGTGTGTATGCCACAAAGTTTCATGTTTTAAGTTATGATTATTGTGATTACATTTCACTGCCATGATTTATCCCATGTTATGAGATTATGCTCTCTTTTGCAGGTTAAGAATTCCAAAATGTTTTGTTCTTATGAATATGATGTGATTGATATTTATTTTGTTTACCCTTACTGAGCATTTGAGCTCACCCTTTTATGTTTTCTTTTCCCCAGGATATAAAGAAAGGTTTTAGGTATAAAAAAAGGAAGATCTTTATGGGAGATATTGGAGATCTTTCACCAGGATTAGAAGATTACGTTCTGAGTTTCCAAAGACACTAAACTATTACGATCCTTGTGTGTGTGTTTTTGTTATGTACTAAGTGTTCCGCAAATGTAATGTAATGTCCATGTAAGTCAAGCTTAGGGTCTCTACACCTGAGGTCTATCTTTGAGAACCACCGTGCTCCCTTGAGCTGATCAAAGAGGTCATCAATCCTCGATAGCGGATACTTGTTCCTCACTGTCACCTGGTTCAGGTGACGATAGTCAACACATAGTCGTAAGCTCTCGTCCGCCTTCTTGGCAAACAATATCGGGGAAGCCCAGGGTGAAACACTGGGTCAGATGAACCCCATGACCTGCAAGTCCTCCATCTGTACCTGTAGCTCTCAAAGCTCGGCGGGGGCCATCCGATATGCTGGAGTTGATATTGGGGCTGTCCTAGGGTACAGGTCAATAAAAAATTCTACCTCTCTGCGAGGAGGTAGCCCTAGAACATCATTGGGAAAAACTTCCGCATACTGATCCACCACTGCTAGAAAACCCGGACACCGCACGTCAACTGCTCCTAGGATGAGGCTAGCGAAGTGATGAGTGATGGGCTATCTTCTCCTACATTTAATTCCATCATGTGCTACAAAGGCTCCCTTCTTGCCGGTGAAGGTGAACCTGCTCCCGTCGGTGCGTACACATCGCACCTTGCGCCTAAAATATTCAATCTGTGCATGGACCGTAGATAACCAATCCATGCCCAAGATGACGTCTTAATGCCTCGACACTGCTACAAGAAGATCCCAGCCGAAACTCTCGCCTCTTAGAGTAAGCTCACACTGTCGGAACCAGTGTGTAATCGTCGAGTCGGCTCGCGATGGAATCTCTAGCCGTAAGGATTGAGCCAACGGCTCTGTCGGAATCTCTGAGCTCTGAACAAGGGCAGCGGCTATGAATGAATGACTCACTCCTGTGTCTATAAGAACTGCAGAAAAGGTGGAATAGACACAAATAGTACCTCGAATCATCTTGGACGCGCCATGGTCATAGGCCTCTGCTGCCTGGAGCTGTGCCTGTCTCTGCCCGCCAGCACCCTGTGGTCGGGGTGGAACTCCTGGTGGTGGTGGTGGTAGAGCCTCAAAGCGTCGCCCACCACCTACCGCTTGGCCAGCTCCCCTGCCTCTTTCGCCTCCTCCCTGCGGACCGCCACGGTTGACCCTCTGCCTCTGTCTCGGTGATCCCTCAATCGTCTGCTGCTCCTCGGCACGGTGGGTCGGGCAGTCACGAGCCATGTGGCCCTACCCGCCGAATGAGTAGCACTGCCTGCCTCTCGAAAGACTGGCTCCGCGTTATGTGCCCCGCACTGCTGAGCCAGTGTCCTGAGGTCGTCTGCCTGAGGGTCTGGTCTGCGTGGACCCATGTGTCATCCCTCTACTGCCTGCTGCAGAAGACTCTGCTACGTGTCGCCCTGCGGTGTGTCTCAGCGCTGGTGTAGACTCAGCAAGAAAGATCTCGATCAAAAGAGCTCGCTCTAGTACTCATGTCTGGGTCGGAATGGTGAAGGAGATCAGCAATGCCTGATCTCGTGTCTCAATCCCTGCTCAAAGTTCCGGGCCCGAATGAATGGGTCCCGTACCATGTCTGTTGAGTAGCATGAGAGATCAGTAAATCTCACCGAGTACTGGGCGACCGTCAAACTACCCTGCCGCAACTGAAGAATCTCTTGAATGTGCACCGCACGGAGGGTGGCTGGGACGAACTCAGAGCGGAAGAGGCTCTCAAAATCCGTCCAGAGAAGAGATGCCTCATCGTGCACTTGGAGCATCAATCTCTACCATCTTCATGCTGCTGCGTGCATTAGGCTCGCTGCGAGGATCACCATGAGGTCTGCTGGTGTCCTCACTAACCTGAAAACTCTCACCACTGCCTCTAGGCAGTCATCAGCTGCCTAGGGGTCTGTATCCCCACGGAACCTGGGCGGTCACTGGCGCGAGAACTCATGCAGTGCACTGAGGCGACGTGCATCGTCAGCGGCTGGTGCTGGAAGCATCGGTGGCTCGGCGGGTAGAGCTACCACCGGTGCCACTACTGACAAAGGGCCCAGCATCGAGGCCTAATCGCTCAGTGGGCTGTCGTCACGCTTGACTCTTGGAACCCTAGCTGGCTGCCGTCGCGGGGCCATCCTGAAAAGGAAACATGTGCTCCATGGTCAGAACAGTATACCTGGTGAGCTGACACAAAGTAATCACAAAGAAAACTTGAAACACACACGCAATCAATGTTTTCATGCATTAAGTCGGAAATCAGAAGTTAGGGTCCTGGTGTACGGATACGTCGGCCGCCGCACCAACACTGGACTCCCTGGACTGATAACCACACCCAATACGCTAAACACTATTGCTTCACATAGAAAAGATCAGAGTTCGTGGTAGAACCGAACCTCCCTTTGATACCAATTTGTCACGACCCGTCCTCGGGGCCCGTTGCATGACTTCCCCAAGCCTGCCTTCCATAGGCCAGGGGCTGGCGACTAGCACCAAGGCGTAAATCCTATTAAAAAGGGAATGCATTGCCTTTGTAAGGTAAACAAACACCACAGAGAAAGGAAGCAGTAGATGTAAACACTAAGTAATAACAGAGTACAACTGCAAGTGCGGAAAGTAAGTGGGCTATTATAAAAACCCAAACTGAAAGTAAAGTATAACTCGAAAGGGAAAACAACTGAAAGGTACAGCCGCAATGACGAGATATACACTGGGAATCCCACCTGAAGGGTGGGTACAGAAAATCCTCCACTGCTCCTCGGGTCCAGCCTACCGCTCCGAGTACGTCCCGCCCAGTGGTCCACCTCTAGGTACCGTTCTGCTCCGCAAGCCTCCACCACGATCAGCGCTGTCCGTCGTCTCCAACCAACACAACGTATTGCGGGCCTAGCCCATGCATGGGTGAGTATAAGCTACTTAGTAGGGACCCCGAGACCCCCGATGGTATCCCAAAAATCCACAAAGGATAAACCACAAAGACAAGATACAATCACGAAGTAACATCCGACACTACTTAGTTATATGTCCATACATATACCCAAGTCATCAATTCCAATTCGGATCCAACATCCGAGCCCAAGAACAACCCAATCCACACAGGAGAGCAAACGAATTCCACACAGGAAGCAAAACATAATCCAAACAGGATAACACAACATAATCCACACAGGAAAGCAAACTAGAATCAGCTCACACAGGTATACTTCTTCGAAAGACGATAGAGAAGATCACTGATCCATCGAAGTCATCGGACCCACAATGAATCGATCGGTACTAACCCCCGCAAAGACCCACAAAGGATCGGTAGGAAACTAACCTCTGAAATGACCCACACAGGATCAGACCCACACAGGATCTGTAGGCGCTGGCTCACACAGAACTACTGAGCGCTGACCCACACAGGATCGGACCCACACAGAATCGGTAGCACTGATCCACACAGGATCACCGAGTGTTGTAGTCATCGTCGTCGAATCCACTGAGGATCTCTGCACAGTCGTCGTCCCAGTCACAGTAGTAGTCGCAGCCAGCTCGAGGGGTCCCGCACACAACAAGCTCATTCGGGAGGGTCCGCTCCACGAGCCGAGAGGCTGATACATCAAATGACACATAGTCCATAGTTGATTTATACAAAAGTTCCGTATCGTCAACAGGAACTCAACGTCACAGACGGCGCGTCAATCGGACGCCCGGTCTGAGAGTTATCGGCTTTTTCGTCCTAGGGGCCCGGTTGGTTTTTAAGGCAATACCAACCCGACCATACTCCACCTGCATCCAAACCTCGGGCGAAGTAGGAAAAATGATCCGTCTCACTAAGAGGAAACCAACAAAGTTGATGGCACGTCAATCGGATGTCCGTAGCTCAAGATTTGAGTTTTTCCGCTCCGAGGGCCTGGTTGGTTTCGTGTACGAACCAACCCGGCCAAACTCAAAGTAATCAGAAACGTTGATTGCAATATACCAAAATTACCATCTCGGTCCAAGGATCGTTTCGCCACTGACGGCACGTCGATCGGAGTTCCGAAGCCCGAGTTATTGGAAATTGAACCCAAACGGTCCGAAAACAGGGGTTTCGGGCCCGGACCGACCCGACCTGGGTCCGGGTCAACTCGGCCCGGCATGGCCTTGTCTAGCTCGGCGCGACCTGGCCTGGAAGGCACATCCCGGCCCATCCTGGGTGCGGCCCGGCCCGACGGCCCAGACCGGTGACCCGCGCGCTGGTCTGTGCTCGGCCAAAACGGCCGAGCTGTTTTTGGCTCCGCGGGGGGGGGGGGGGGGGGTTGCTGCCACCCCTATTTCATGTAATCGCGGCCCGTTAATTGGGACCGCATAGATGGCCGGCTCGGGGATTCAATTCCCCCGGCTTCTCCCTGTCTGGCCGGCCTGACCTGGCCAGCTGGTCCCCTTCCAGCTCCGACGCCGGCAGCCCGGTACTGGCCGCCGATCACCCTGCTCCTCCGCGGCCTAGAACCGGTCGTGGCCCTTGTCGTCCAGCGTGGCGCGACGGCGTTGCGCCCCTCCGCCGCGGCCCCGGTACCGGCCGCGTTGTCTTCGGTTTTCTTCGACGTGGCGCGTCAGCGTCGCGTCCTTGATCAACTTCATAGCGCGGCACGACGGCGCTGCAAAGTACTTGCCGTGTGATTTCCGCGTGGTGCGACGGCACCACGCCATTCCGTCCAAACCACAAAGTATCAACAAGGATAAAGAGGAGGGTCGTCCATGTTTGTGCGGTCCGGACCCCTCTCGTTAAACGATAACATTTAGTCGAATATCCACGAAGATCGACAAACTAGAATCATGAACAGAAATAATTAAATAAAATAAATCCCCTTCCTCGGTTTCAAGAACGGTGCACGTCAACGAGCCGTGGAAGACGAGCATCGTGGAGGTCGGGAGTCGCGGAAAATGAATGTTGATTCCGTTTTCGTCGAGGTGCGTCTGAAGAGGAAACGTCGTTGTAGAAGTTCCCCGTGTTCTTCGGCGGAGATGTTCTTCGTTGAAGAACGGTGTTCTTCATCAGAGTTCGAGGTGTTCTTCACGTTCTTCGTCGAGGATGTTCTTCATTGGATATGAAGAAGATCTTCACGCTTCCCAAAACCTCTCAATGTGGCATAACCTCTAACATTAATAAAATAATCCCAATTCTTAATTTATTAACACAACTCACCCTTTTGAATTTCATGAGTTTGAAATTCAATTAACCACACATAACTCACCTCATTAAAAATACACAATTTGTCAAATTAAATGAAAGGGAGTTAATGGGGAGTTGAAGAGTTGAATAATATGAAGTGGTGGGGTTCGTGTGGGCCCCACCACCCTCATAACCTCCCAAGGGAGGTTGGGTAGTTACCCAACTCCCACCCTTACCCTTAAAACACAAAAGGAAAATAAAAATTGTAGAATAATAATAAATTAACTTCCACAATTTTTATCATCCACACCCGTGATAACACAACTCCATAACATGAGTTCCTAAGCAATTACTGGCGCTGCAGTTCCATCGGTGCCCTCAGAATTCGATTCTGGGTACCGGTTCAAAAGTTAGAAATTCCCGCTCGTTCGTTCACTGAACGTACCCGAGCTAAACTTCGGATAGAAATTCCGGGCACTCTGGGACTCGGAATCAAGTGCCGTCAGAAACCGCGTTCTTGTAAAATTCAAAAGAAAATTAAGAAAAAATTTCTCTTGAATTTTACCAGTCATTACAACATGTAACAACAAGGATTGCTTACATTATAAGAAAGATTGTCCTTCCTTGATCGCTTGCGTAACACGCAAGACTGAATGTTACATAAATGTAATATATTATTAAAAATATTTTTATAATGTAAAATAACCTAGATTATTATTTTATAGATAGGTAATAGTGTTAAATAAATTATGAAAATATTCAATTTACAAAAATATAATATGAATTCATCGGTTACCAATTGATGAATATGAAAACCGATTGAATATAAAGGAAAATTCATTATTATAGTCACAAAGTTATTTTAAACTATTAAATTAAATTAATTATAATTGGTAAATTATATTAATATAAGAAATATTCTATATAATAAATCAAATAATTTTTATATTCATACCATATATTCGATAGACATATGATAAGAACAAACCCAATATTATACATAGAAAACTATTTTTTACAAAGGTGGTTTTAATACCTTCTAATGGAGAACCCATTTTCAATAAAATTTTTGGAACATTTATAGATATAATATGTTAAAATAAACGTTATATTTTTAATAGAAACATAAAAATTATGTTAGGACAATTTTTTGGTATTTTTATAAAATGTTTCATCTTTTAATGAATAGTTAAAATACTGGAATTTATTTCAAAACTAATTTTTTATCTAATTTATTTTTAAGGATAAGTTATATTTTTAAATGGTTTAATAGTTTATTTATATAATATTGTTACCAATTAATCCAATTTAGGTCTTTTGAACTAATTTCACCTTGAAATTGGATGTAAAAACCTAGCAAATGTTTGATCATTTTTACTTTAAAACCCTGTAGTGTTGTCCCAACAGTGGGAATAATTTTAAATTAATTTATGTCACTTATGCAATTAGAATTTGGAAAAATGGATTCCATATTTGGAATCACAATAATTTATGATGTCTAATAATTTCAACTTTGTTTTTGACCACAAATATTAGTGAAATTAATTAAAATTAATTGCATCGATTTAGAGAAAAATGTGGTTAATAAAGTACTAAACCTTAAATTTATGACCCAAAAAATGACTTAGACACTTGTCCAAAACCAATTGTATGTTCATATTTCAACCATATCATAAATTTTTTCTAACTTGGTCCATTATTTAATCCACTTGCAACATGAAAAACGTGGGTGTAATTCTCTCTTCAAATATTCACAAAAGTGCCACTCCTCCTCCACTATAAAAGGGAACCAACACTACCCATTCCTAAAAACTCTCAAAACATTTAATATCAGAAATTATCTTCCAAATTAGCCACCCAAAAATCATAATTTCTACCTTGAATTCTCCCTTTGGTCATAAATCTTCTCAAATAATCCTTTTGGCATAAACCAAAAGGATTTTCCCGATTAAGAGGTAAAATCTTCTGTAAAACTCCTTTCCCTTATTTTCCATATTCACCCCTCCAATATCTTTATTCCATTATTGTCTGAAAAGAACAGCATCCAACATATAATAATATTTTTTTATACAACGATTTATACCTACACTTAGACACACCTCTATCTAATGGATATTGAACATACTACTTCTCTGTATAGCGAACTGCTGCCTCATGAAATGATGATTGTTCATTTTTTATTTTACACCAATCATGGGGGCCTTTATTATGGAAAATATATTTATATATATGTAATATATTATTTTTATTATTTATTTAATATTATTTAGTCCTTTTACAACACATATCTCATTACTTTCCATTTGGTGTTAATATGATAATCTCGTTTGAGGAAGTGTGGACTACCACCCCCTCAAAGCGATGTGATTCATTCACACACCACATAAAATGTATTAAAGATGGGTTTAGTGAAATTATATGATATATATAATATATTAATTATACTATAATAATGATATATATATATATATATATCATTTTCTTTTTTTCTTTCTATACAACAATAAAAATTGAAATAACGTTCATTTGTACGAATAACTTACCATCTCCATGAATGGTGTATTCCATTTCATACTTCATTATGCTATAAATAATTATAATTTAAATACAATATATAAAAATTAAATTTATATCATTATATATATTATATAATCATGATATAAGTACGATGACCAACGACATAACAAATTAAGACACATGTGAAGAACAAAGTGAATATTACCCGAAGTGAAACCTTAACATAGGATCATTAAAAAGAGGGTAATATAAAGTAATAATAAAAAATATATGATAATATATATAAGAATATGATTCTATAAAATATTTATAATAAACTTATATTTATTATACAGTATGATTGTATGAGTACAGAGAGAGTCAAGACACAAGGTAAGGGGATTTCGTCTCACTTTTAATTTCTGTGAGATACAAGCTATGTTTTCCACTATTTCCTTTTGTGTGGTGTATGTACTGAACATGATTTTATTCTATTTACATTTTAATTAAATTTATGGTTATTAAAATTTCCATTTTATGATCCTCCATTCATGGGGTTTAACTGTAAAAAGTTACAAAATCGAAAAAATATTTTTGTCTCAATTTTCCTTCTTTGAGACGCATGTTTTGTTATGCACCTAAACACTTTTTCAAGGTCAATATACTTCCATTTTAAATTTTTTATCATTAATATATTTATGTAAAATATATATTATTCTTAATTTAGTTTTTTCCTTACATGGGGATTATGATCCCAAGTTACCAAGTTATAAGAGTATATTGAAACCATCTCATTGCTTTTAGAGATTGTTTATATTTATTCTTCAATTGATAAAATATTATTACCCATATCTCAATACATTCATGAATTTTCTTATTCTATGGTTATTCTTGCTATATTCATGTATTGGTACCATTTTATACTCTTTGTCACATAATATAGTTAAGAAAGTGTTTTTAAGAAATCCTGAATTTACCCTCTTTTTAGTCAGAAATCTGTGTTTTATAAAAAGGGTTTACAAGAGTACTATATCATTATATTATAATATCTAAAATAAAATTTTACAATTTTATACCTTTTACCAATATCATCAAAGGAATATTATTTTATCCTTTTGAAAAACTAACTTTTCTACCCCTTTTTAACGTGTAGAAGGAATGTTTTTTTACCTCGTACAACTTGTACAGATTTACAAGTCGTCATTTCTTCAATGATCCCATTGCATTTTTAAAAGTATAATCTTTAGGAAAAACATTTTCAAATATACTTTCAATTTAAATAGTTTTCATAATGTTTTCTAGCATATTTTAGATGTTTTCAAGAAATATGGTTTTTAAAATGATTTTAATCTTCTTTTATAAGTTTTCAAAAACAATGGTTTTTAAAACATTTTCAATATATTTTTATTTTTTTTAAAAGTGTTTTAGAAGAAAAAGGTTTTTAAAATGTTTTGATTCTTATTTTAGAAAATTTAAAGTAAAAGGGTTTCAAAATGATTTCATACATTGTTTATATGTTTTCAAGGTATTTTCCAAGAAAAATGATTAATGGTTTTACATATTAAAAATCCTTTTTCAAACAAGAAAGGATATTTTCCTCAAGAAACATGTTTTAAAAGATATTTTAAATTTATTTTCCTTTTAAAATGAAATCTATTTATGTTACTGATGCCTTTATAGGAAATGATTCAAATATTCCATTCATATCCTTTCTATGAATGGTTTATTATTAATGTCATTGTGTTTATGAAATACGTTACTCTTTCATGGGTTATGATTTTGATAAATGATTATGAAACCTATAATTTTTTCATAGGTTATGATGTGTTTACTTTTTCATGATACCCATTTCATTTCATGGGTTATGATCTATTTATTTATGATCTTGTGGAACCTATATATATGATATCATTATGTGACTGGTGGGACCTATATCTCACTCTATTACATTGGGTAGAGATTTATATCTCATGAGAAAAAATAATATGGTCTTGGGAGTGATCCTTGACTACTATGATGGCCATGGGAGTGAACCATGACTAATAAGATGGTATTAGGAGTAAAAAAATGCTACTATTATGGCCATGGGAGTGAACCATGACTACTAATATGGTATGAGGAGAGAACTCATACTACTATGATGGTATGGGGAGCAAACCCATACTATTAAAATGGTCCTAGAAGTGATGACTTAGATACTATGGAAATCATTATATGCTTATGTGTTTTCCACAATTTCATGTCTTATTCCTATGTTATTCTTTAATGAATTATGATCTTTATTTCATATTATTCACGTATTATGAACTGAGAATATTTATGCCATGATTTTGGTTATAATCCTTTATATGCAGGGTATGATCTTTTATTTTCAAGATATTGTTATCATGCCCTTATATTCATGTTTAGGCTTCTATGTCTTCCTTATTTACCATTACCGAGCATTTGATCTCACCCCTTATTTTCATTCCCCCAAGTTGTGGTTATATGTACTATGTATGATATGTCTAAGAAGTGTGTAAGTCAAGAATATCCTAGTGAGGGATGATGTAGCTCTCATATGTACCAGTTTTTATGTCTCCAAGATTCCAAAGGCACTATACCAATTATGGTATTTGGGTGTCTGTTTGTATAATGTTTAATTATTACATAAATGTAATTTAATGTCAATGGTTGAAAAGAGAGGTTCTCTATAATCATGATGTTTGTAGTTTGCATGTGTGCTCAAGTGATGTTTTCATTTTCTAATGACTGTTATTATTTATAAAAATCTAGATTTAAATTTTTAGAATTTTAATGATATCATAAATAATATATTTATTATTTAAATATACTATTATAACTACCCAATTGTGGGAAAAAATGAAATTTTAAATAATTATTTAAATGAAGCATTATTCTACGCATACACATGAGGGGTGTTTTAATTTTTCTAATAGTTGGGGAGGAATGAAAAAAATCAATATATGATTAACAGAATAAAAAAAAATTATACCTCTGATAATTATGTAATTATTTTTAAAAGTGTATGATATATTTTAATAAGGTATATGAATAAATAATAAAATATAAATGAAGGTGCAGTGATAAGTTACTTTTACCTCACTCCTTGGAAAGAATCCTTTGAAAAATTGATTAATCCATTGAAGGCAGGTTATTTGAAAATGGATATATAAATAAATAGAACCCATTATCCCTTTTTCAATGGTATCTTTATTACATTAGAACAATATTAAATGACCAATTCAGTATATGCCTAACCATGAGAGGGGTGAATTAGTGCTTGCAACTTTTTAATCCAATTACAACATTTTATTCCTTTACCTCTTCGAACTGTTAGTATCTTGATTCTCTTATTTTCATTTCTCTATCACATAAAAGTATATGAATGTATTAAAATATAGAACATGATATTTTTACAAGGTTGGTTAATCAATAAGAGTAGCTAGTCCTTGGTATGGTCTGGAAGTAATCTGGACCAACCAACCACTCGAAAAAAAATGCATTAAAAATTTTTATAACACGAAGGATAAATCAATTCACGTTAAATCCACTATAGACCATTGATAGTTCATGTTTTACAACTCTTTTATGTATATTTATACTACCTCTAAATATATTCTTCTTCTTTTTATGGTTTTTTATAACACTAATAATTTATTCCACCTGTTGAGACTATTGTTTGATGTGACAGTACTCCCTAGTCATTCCACTAATCTATTCATCGCTTGGTTACTTACACAGCATCATGAAATTAACCCTTATTATTATTCATAGATGAAAATATAAATCTTTAATTCTGATACTTCTGACTTTGGTAACAATAATATGAATGTGTTGTGGATAGATGAACTGAATTATCCCTGACCTAAATGATAATAAACTAATATCAACTTGGCCAGTCACTTCCTCTTCTCCCTTTCAAATGTGACACACAAATATATGTAATAGTGTATAGAAGTGTCTTAATATCTTTAATAAAAAAACATACTGCACATAATCATCTTATCCTATATATTTCTATAATCAAAAAATACTTTGTGAATATTAAACAATTTAAATATCAGATCACCTTAGAATTATCACAATTAAATTCTTCTTTATTAATACACAATATCAACACCTATTATTGTATAAGTTACCCTATATTATTCATAAATACTATGGTATTTGATCAACATAATTGAACCATACCTTCAATTTTATTTCACAAAATATTAATCTTTCACAATACCAAATTCATAACTTCATGAACTAATTACTTGAAAACATAATATATATAATTCATGCATGTAATTCATGTTTCATGTCACATGAAATACAAGCAAATTTATCTATTTTTATTATTTTTTTCTTCTACCTTTCAATCTGTTTCATGTATCTCTAATTAATATATAATTTTTTTTGAATCAACATTCAATCATGCATACAAAAATGCATTCATTGCTTACTATCTCGTTTGTTTCTTCTTGAACACACATAAATGCACACATGGTATTTTTTTAGTCTTCATTATCCACAAAGTCAGTCTTCCTTTTCAAAACACAGACTCTGGTATCTAAAATCATGAACACAATGGAATTTTCTTCATAAATTCATACAATACCCTTACATTCATGAATTTTTCTTCTTCATACAAATATATCCTTCATTAAAAAAGTAATTTTTTTTATTCCTTCATGAAAGATAGAAATAATTTATAAAGAACACATGTTTGTGAAGAATAGTGGGATTTCTCAAATCATCCGCCGGCTCACGGAAACAATCTACTTTCTGAAGCATGTTAAGGGTGGGCACACTAGTCTTTTTTCAACAAAACATATTCACACAGGATGCGTGTGGATATCGTTTACAAAACAAAGAATGTTCCCCGGACTCTCCTTATTGTCAATTACTTGATGGATCATGAGACTCTACTGGTTCACAAAATAGATAAATTGAGATACTCTATTTTTCATGAAAAAATATACCTCTCCAATAATATCCTAGAGGAATCATTATTCAATAGGCTTGGTGCCTCTCTTTTTATAGGTCATGCATCACAGCTTTTCCATTATCATTCACCACATTACTATCATTAAAAAACATTCTATTCAAATTAATATTTTGAATGCCTGAACACCTCTACATTAAATTATTTAAATGTGAGTTTAAATAATGCATAAAATGTTGGTGTCTTTATTTAGTGATTGAGATTATCCTATGGGGTTTTATACTCATATTTGTGCAATTAGAATCACATGTAACTCATCTACCTGAAATATCAATGTTCATCTATGGAGATTGAATACTAAAACTGTCACTTGAAATTTAATTTTCATTCTCGCCAAGGAATCTCCATATTAATCATTCAAAATAAGTTTCATGATTCTTTGATCATCTTTGACTCATTATTTCGACCATAGACTGGTCATAGTGGCCTCAGGTTTGACTAATGGTGGTTCGAACAACTTCTTCGACAAACAACATTGTAGTAGTTATGTGGACGAGGAGGAAGATGGAAAAGATTTGAATATTGATGATGTAAGAAGATTGTAAGGCATAAATAAAACTTATTGTGAGGTTAGTGTGATATATGTATGTTTTATAGTGATTAAATAGTGCCACTAAAATATTTTCCAACATAAATACTTCTCCCAACTGTCTCATTGGTTTATCATTCAATCTGTGAGCACTAACCATTGAAGTCAACAACAGGCTCAGTACCAAAATAAAACTATATTTTATGACCACATTGGCCATGAAATATGCAGTCTGTAGGCATTGTAGGGGTCATTCCCAAGCTATGTGTTTCCTAATCCATGCATTTTTTGGCCCATACACATGGTCCATCACACACCCCAGCCTACCTATACTTACCTCCTTTATTTATACATGGTATACCTTTCACTATCTAACTCCCACATGGGTTTACCTTCCTCACCGTATATGTGGTTGATGTGGCCTCATTGGGTGGATTTGGTTGGATGCATTTTTTTCAAAAACATATAAGACAATCTAACATAAATATGACATAAATTCAAAACCAAAATATTATTTTGGCATGGAAAATTTTAAATAAATATATGGAAACCTTCTTCACTCATTAACAATGACCATATTCAAGATATCTTCATGAAATTAAACAATTCTATTCTCATTGTTCAATTATTGTATTCTTAGCAGAATATAAATTCTAAATAACTTTTCTACTTCCAAAACATCATTCTTATTTTTTTTAACCAATATATGACCATTGACACATGTACATTAAACATAGATAAATTTTAATAATATTTTAATTTTCTATGAGAAATTTTAAATAATGATATCCAATGAAATTTAATAAATCCATAACAAATCTCTTGGAATCCACATGAAATTCAATGACTTCACACAATTTCTATGTTTCTTCAAAATAAATTACTTGATCACTTCATCAAAGACCCATTGACTTTGGAATTACATCATCATATTGATATCAATGAGATATTCCATCTCATTGATGACCACTAACAACCAATATCAATCATTTAAAAAAATACAATCCATGATAAAAGTTTGTTTTTCAATCTCACCATTTATATTTGTTGGAAATGCCTTCTATGTTATTTTTAGATGAATATTTCAATATTTGAATCATTATCTTCTCTATCCAATTTAAATTTCCATAGTTTAATTTTTCTTGATCTCACCCTTATTGAAAAAAATTAAAGGGTTCCTTGGAAAATGGTGTCATTCTATACTTAAGAAATGTGTTATCAATAATTTTGTTCTTAGTCAACTTTAACAATTATCAATTTAGAAAATAAGAGGATTTTATTTAGAAAACAATTTTTTCCATTAAAAACTAATCATTGTAACTAATTAAATGATAACTCATATAATTTTATTCAATGGTATTCACTTTCATTCTAGGTTGAAGAATCCTATTATGAGATGAATCTTTTTTAGAACAATCAACCAAAAAATCATGCACTAACTTCTATAAATAGATCATAAACAATAAAGTTAGGTATGATGAGTGACCTTGTGGAACCTACATTGTTCATATGTCATTGATTAGTTAAATTAGTCATAATTTTTAAAATCATATTTAATTTCAAGAAACTAAGGATGACAGGTTAAGAGAGAATACTGTTTCACTTGACATTATCCTTAAGTAATTCCCAAAATAATCCTGTTTTGATACCAATTTAAAGAATGATCCTCATGGCGTCTATATTTTTCTCCCCTCAAGTTAAACACTTTTCAACATATTCATAATAATGGATATCTACATGAATGGATTTCAAGAAACTTGATTATGGGAAATACACCAGAATTGATCATCAACTTATGACTTTACATATTGGACAACATTCAAAACTTCAACATTGATGATCATCATGAACACTTGTTCTTCATCATACCAAGAAATGTGATCAAACCATGGTGGACTATCTTTACCATGGATGTCCAAAATAGGACATCATATTCTTCAAATTCTTCAAAGATAATTCTCCGTAATATTTTTATTTGAATATCAAATATGGGAATGAGTCAAGGATGGTGATTTCTCTCTCTTTGATTTCAACAATTAATAGGATTTATTTATCCTAAATATCTCACCCAGAGAACTTTTTACACCGTCAATTCTCTGCATTATATGAACAAATACAATAAAAAACTTTTAATGGGAATAATTTGGATCCACCTTGCTTCATAAATATGAATAGTAAGGTTAAGATGTTTTTCTCAACCATGTTACTCTATTTGATACAATTTTCCTGATTTCAGATCTGAACATATATTCTAATTTATGTTGGGGCAGCATGGATCTCTTTAAATCCTTGAGTACATTGTGTGGAGTTATTTTCTTCCTCATAGACATCATATATAATAAATTATTTATACTATTAAGGACTTATTTTTGTTTTCGTATAGGTGTTACAAATACTGTTTTCAATGTAATTGTATTTCTTACATCTCTCACATAAAACCACTTTAACATAATAGTTTCCTTTTCAAGAAATATCATCATTTACTTTGTATTAATCATTCGAAATATTTTATTTTTATTTTTCACTAGCCTTAACTTTCAAAACCTTAATTTTACTTATTAAATCCAAGTATTTTATCTAAATAACTAACAATTCATTCAGAACTATAGTAGAAAGATTTGATATTCCACGTGAGTTCTTCTTAGTGCCATCCCTTTTATCAATATTTCTTTTAGATGATGCACCTTTATTCAACTTATTAGATATAGAATCCAAGGTCTTCTCATATTTCTTACTTGAAATATTCTTGAGGTAATTTTTTCCCAATATCCTTACTATTATTTTCAAGTTAGCTTTTTATTTCTTAACTGGATTTAGTGTTCTTATTTTCTTATCAAATTTGGATACATGTTGAGATGAGAATGTACCAACAATGTTTCCACTACCATTGCATAAATAAAATATGTTATAAATATTTCTGAATATGTTTGATGTATATAGATTATTTTGGAATTATGTATGTTTCTTATTCATATCTATCTAGATACCCCTTGAACTAGGTTTACATTTATATTTTATATTTAGTGGATTATACCAACAATCAAATAGAAAATTCCCAAATCTATTGCAGCACCAACATTGACCAAAAAATATTGGTCTTCCTATTTCTTATGTATACTATTTTTGGGTTTTATTCATATATTTTTGTGATCATTATGGATAACCAACTTCCACAATCTTTTTTACATCCACCCTAGTTATGGTGGTTGGTTTTTTATCACTATTATTTTTCCATACATGTTCAGATTTTGTTTTATAACATACACTATTTGTGATTACAGGTTTATAAATATTAGTAAAATATGGTATGTATGATAACTATTTCTTCTCAACTACTTTAGATAGATCATAAAAATATTCCATGATATTAATATCACATGTTTGAGTTCATTCATCCATTGAATCCCCCAATGAGTATTTAGTAGTAGCATCAACTGTTCCACTATTCTATGAAGTATCTATATATTTTTTATCATGATTTGGAAAATGATATTATAAATCTAGAAATTCCTATTGAGTATGGTTATATGATACTAAATCATAATCAAATTCTCTTCACAATCCTTCTTCATTATAACAATATCATCTTCATATAAAAAAACATTGTTCTGAATCAATGCATTGTGATCGCTGATCTTCTTGGGTATTTCATTCAATTGTAAACCCTTTACATCAGTGCAATTTTTCAATTTTTATTCATGTATATGGATCTTTCTTTATATAATATTTTCACTCCCTCTTTCTCTTCTACATAATTGAGGAATTTTGTGGAACTTAGTTCTTGTTTCATTTTTTATTTCTTCAAATGTTCCTAAATATTTTCAGAGAATTAATCATTATATAATAATTTTTATTGAATTTCCTTCACCAAAACATCATCTTCTCATTCTAGTTGGGTGATCATTTCTGAAATACAATGAAAAACTCCATAAAAAAGTGATTCACATTATTTAGTGATATCACACATAAAAACTATTAATATATCAACTGATAATTCTTGAGGTATAGATTTTTAACCATCAACACTTTTTCTAAAATATTCATCTTGAGAACAATTTTTAAATGTAATAATACATACCACCTGATCATTATTGGTATGAAGGTTTGTTGGGGAAAAATCCCTCAAGGTAACATTGAAGAATTTTTGGGTTGACTGTGTTTGTTGACAAATCAGGTTTCCATGAAGAATTGTCAAGTTCCAAAAAAGTTGTTGACAATCCATGTTGAAAACAAATGATGACAAAGGAACAGAAGATTTGGAGGCGGTACAAAAGAGCAGTACAAGGTGGCACCGTTTTCCAGTGTTTGCCAAATTTTTGGGGTCCAAAATTTGGAGTTTGGTGAGAATCGCGAAAAGTGGATATCCTTGAAGATATCATCAAAATATGGCAAAGGAATGAATTTCCTGAAGATAATCTTCATGGATTGGATTTCACGAAGACCATAAAAATGATGGTGATGATTCATCATGATTACGTCAAGCTTCGTGAATGGAAAAGTTTAAGAGCATCGCGGTGGTGAAGGGCTTTGCAAGGGAGCTTCACGGAAAAGTAATGAATGGATTGATGGTGATGATCCCTGATTATGTCAAGCTCTGTGATTGGAAAATTTCCATGGTGCTTTACAATTTTGAGAGAATTTTGGCGGGAACTTCAGAGCTTCATGATTTGAGATGACATGGCTTTGACTTCATGTGGAAAGTTCAACGGTCGGTGAAATTTTCTATAAATAGGCCTTGACCACTTCAAGAGAAGTAGAGAGAAAGAGAGAATTTTCAGAGAAAATATTTCTCTCTTAGTTAGCGAAGATAGTTCACGAAGGCAGTGTGCTTCATGAAAGAAGAGAATCGCGATGGCTAATTTAGCTCTGCAAAAGTTGTGAGATCTACATTGGCTCAGTGAGCTTCGTGAGGGAAGTTTCTCTGCAAAGACTTATGCTTCACAAGAGTGCTTCGCAAAAATGCAGGAGATTTGTGAAGTCTTGTTTGAGATTCGCAAAATTTGGAGCCTCGTGAAGTAGGGTGCTTTGCGAGGGTGTTTCCAAAGGAATTTCCCAGTGTTAAAAGGAAAAGGAGTATTCATTAGTGGATGAAAGTTGGACATTAACATAGTATCTGTCAATAGTTGAGGATGCATATATTCATGCAAATGAAGATACCTACAGGTCTATAAACTGTGAGTGGATCCTTTCTAGAGAAGTGAGAAAAGAAATAGGAAGAAGTTGATCCTCTCCACCGGCAGTGAGCCAGAGAGATAGAGAAAAAGGGCGTTACCCTTGGGAAAGTACTGAGCTGACCCTAAACTTTGTAAAGGTAGTGATTATGGGCATAGAAGTGATCTAGCCCAATCATTATTGGCAGTGAGATTTAGTGGATTTGGTACAGAGGCACATCACCGTTGTATGCTCCTTGGACATAGCCAAGTGAGGGTGAACCATGTAAAAATCATCGTGTCTACCTGATTGCTTCCCTTTATTGCATTTTTAGCATCATCATCAGATAAAGAAGAAAATAAGTGGTTATAATAAACACACAAGTGCAAAAAAAGTGACCCTTGTAATAAATAGGTCAAGATCCGGTGGGGCAGGAATAGTTTAGAAAAGAATATCCATACCCTGATTCACCCCCCCCCCCTTCTGGGTATATAGGCCCCTATTGGTCCTAAAAATTGGTATCAGAGGAATCATTGTTTTAACATAATTTTTTTCATTGACATGGATTAGTCAATTTTTGTGGATACAGATTTAGTGTGCTCTTATTTATTATGCCATGGAAAATGGAAGAACATCCATGAAGAAGCATAAGTCTGGTGAAATTACCCATAATGGAAGTGTCAGTGGAAAGAGTGTGATTCAATTAAAGGAATCATGTAGTGAACAGAAGAATGGTTTGGATGAATCATACTATGAAAATACATACACATTCAATGATGCTGAATAAATGAGTGAAGAACCAGATATTCCAAGTGATGTTGGAACTATTGATGATGAAAAAACTCCTAGAAGTCAAAAAGTGGAAGTTTTCCATAGAGATAAAGAACAAGATCAGAAATTCACTGATGAAATTTAATAAAAATATATTCAGATCCAAGCACTGGAAACTGAGATCGACAAGCTAAGAGTTTTGAATCAAAGGCTTATTGGTGTAGCTACAGATCTGAGGGAGAAGAATGATTATCAAGATGAAGAACAACGAAAGAGATCTATAATTGTAGAAAAATAAAAGGTAGATTTCAAGGGAAAGAATCTAAACTCAAATGAGATTCAAAATTTGAAATCCAAAAATGTTGATCTTTCTACACAGCTATCTAAAATAGTTCAGAAGAATCAAAGTATACAACAAGAGAATGAATGTTGTTCTGATTCTATTGAAGAAGAAAAATTGAAAGTGATGAAGAAAAGTGACATGGTGGAAAAGCACTCACGAGAACTAAAAGATGAGTTGAGTAGCGGGAAGAATCTATGAAAAGAACTCAATGCTCAAATTGAATCAATAGATAAGAAGATTCAACAGTTGGAGGAATTGATAGAAAAATCCAAGAAAGAAATGGAGATATCAAAAGACAAAGGAAAACCTAAGTTGAAGGATGCACTGCACTTACTATTTGATTGTCCTCCAGATGGTGATGATAAAATGAAAAACAAGTATGAGATTTCTGAGGAGAAAGAAGAAAATATTTTGTCAGCTCAAAGACCATATAACATGGGAAAATATAGCATTATATTTGATGAATCCCCTACCGCGCATGATAGAATGCGAGCCATGAAGAGTTCCAGGAGTGGAGAAAAACCTGTAGGTGTTGGAGATTGGCCTAAGAGTACAGTTTCAAAAATAAGTGACGACATGTTCTATTATTATGGGATTCATGGCCACACATCTAGATTTTGTTCAGAGGCTCTAGAATACATTTTAGGCTGTGAGAATATAAGCTTTGATAAATCTGAGAATTAGAAGAAGCATCATGAGAAATTAGAGAGAAGAGTCTCTCAGAGGAAATCATTCATGAGATACTATTACTGTGGAATAAAGGGACACACCATGAATATGTGTCAGGAAGAACATGCTCTCAATGCTAGAGGAAGAACTCAAGCTACATCAAGATCTCGGCTAAGAGATAATGAAATGAGGTATGCCTTTAATGGATGATCTTTTATATGTTCTAATCATGGGAATTTGGAAAGATAATGCAGCAAGAAGAATGAGAGAAATGAAAAGGAGCCTAGAAAGAGATTCTTGAATCCATTGATGTATAAAGAGAAATCTTACATTGGGAGACAAAGTGGAAACTTGGAGAATTGGATTAGAGCCTCAGGGGAATCATATGAAGATGAATGAAATTTGTATCATTCACACTCACATGTATGAGTATGTAGAATGTACATTTAGTGGAGGACCTACCACCAACAGAAAATAGTGTGGTGACTCAGAAATATGATAATAGAAAAATAAACAAATAATGCATTGAAAAGTTTTCATGTCGTCTACCACAACAAGAAGTGGAGGAAAGTGGAAGATCCCTACAATAGAGAAAGGGGCCAGGGAAGATGAAAGAGATATTCCTCCTCAGAGAAGGAATAAAGGGAAATGGAATTTTGGTGGATCATAAATGATGGAAATGTTTATTAGTGGGTTTAAACCCAAAATGGTGAGAATGTCCAGGCCTACAAAATCTTCTTACCAAAAAATACTTTGCATGCAGGTGATGAATGCCTAGTCATATGGCCAGAGCAGTTGAAGTTGGCTAGGCAGATAGAAGAAGTCAGGAAGGAGTGTGATGCTCTGAAAGAAAGAATCAATGGTTTGACCCATCAGGATCATCCACAATCATCATCATGAGGATTCAATAAGGGAATATCCTCTCCCTATGTATATAAATGCTATTAACTGATGATTCAAATGTTTCAGGTGTTAGGGAGTTAAGATTCAAGTGGAATTGGAATATAAAGATGAAACGTGGAGAAGTGATATGATTCAGAGTTTCTATTGTCTCAAATCAGGTACCAATGTTTATGGAGAAAGGTAGAAACAGATCAAATTTGGAAGTGATTGTGTTATTGACTTTGTCTCTTGTTTCCTAAACCAAGTTCCAACTCAGTCTTCTTAGATATTTTTTTAATGGATTAATTCCAAGTGGAATATGAGAAAAGATGATACAGTATAAGAATAGTTTTTATGGGTCTTAAAGGTGGGCCTAACCCTGGGAAGTATTTCATAACATTGGGAGAGCATTCAATATCACAATCAGATGAAAGAGCCATGAAATAAATAATTGGATTACTTAGCTCAGGTGTTTTCTATCGAAGAAAAAAAAATTGCAGGAGAAGCCAAAATAACCATTCATTTCATGATTATCTATTTTTTGCTAATAATATGGTATCAGTTGACTGCTTTTAGGATGCCAAGAGTCTATAAGAGAAGATCAAAGGTGCTTCAACCAAAATATGAGAAAATAATTTGAAATAAAAAATGTCATTGAACAATGATTTAGTTACATGTTTTCTATTAAAAGTAAGGAAGTGGAAAGAGACTTAGGGGGAGTAGAAGTATAAAATTCTAATTTAGATGTAGACTCTCAGATATATGGAACTGATGTCTATGAGACATTTTCACCGGTTGCAAGGCTGGAGACGATCAGATTATTCCTAGCCATTGTAGTATGATGGAAGTTCAATGTATTCTAGATGGATGTTGAATCTGCATTCATGAATGGGATTCTAGAGAAAGAAATGTATATTGAGAATCCAGATGGTTTTCTCATTCATGAGGATGAGAACAAAGTTGGTAGACTGAAGAAGACATTGTATGGGCTGAAACAAGAACCAAGAGCATGGTACTCAAGGCTTGATCAGTACTTGAAGAAGATTGGTTTCCAGCATGGGGGATTTGATTACAATCTCTATTTCAACAACAATATTAATCAAAGGATGATGGTCTTGTTTTATGTCAATGGTGTAATTTTTGGCGGATCAGATGAAGTTCGGTGCAGACAGTTTTTTGAATTCATGAAAAGTGTGTTCGAAATATCAATGATTGGAGAGATAACATTTTTCCTTGGTCTACAGTAGATACAAGGAAGGTATGGAACATTTATTTCTCAGTCCAAATATTCCAAGGAGGTTTTGAGAATATTTGTAATGGAAAATTAAAAGGAGATGAAGACTCTATTTTCTACCCAGATGAGATTGTCCAAAGTTGAGGATGGAAAGGTAGTTAATATCACAGAATATAGGCAAATCATTGGAAGTCTACTATACTTAACTAAGACAATCCTATAATTTTTTCACCACATGACAAGAAGAAAGATATCAAATTAATCCCAAGGAAATCCACATGGCTACAGTGAAAATAACACTTTGGTATATCAAGGTCACAATGGATTTCATCTTGATGTATAATGGAAAATCTCAGACCGAGTTATTGAGATATACTCATGAAGATTGGGCCGGTTCAGCAGATGACAGGAAATCAACATCAGGAGGTGCATTCTATCTTGGTGGACAATATATTTCTTGGATAAGTAAGAATCAAGATTTCATCTCATTATGCACAACAGAAGCTGAGTATATTGCGGCCACTCAAGAATGCACACAGTTATTGTGGATGAAACATCAATTAGATGATATGGGATTTGATGTGAAGTCTCCGATTGGAGTCCTATGCGATATCTCAAGTGTTATAAATCTCAAAAAAAATCTCTTCCATCACTCAAGGATGAGGAAAATTCAGTTAAAGTATCATTTTATCAAGGAGAAGGTTGAGCAGGGAATTCTGAAGTTGAAGTATGTGCCTACAGAACTACAGGTTGTAGATATTCTGATTAAGGCCTTACCCAAGAAACCATCTGAGAGGCATCAGCTAGCTCTGGGAGTTCAGTCGAATCCTGGTACTTGAAAGTGTGTGGATGTGGAACCACCCACCCCCTCTTCTTGAGGTATGGTGTGTTTTTCTCTAATGTGCTAATCTGTGTTCTTTCCAAGGTTGTAGACCGAAAGGGGTTACCTTTGGGTTTGTTGACAAAGGGGGAGAAATAGTGACTCCTCATGGGGGAGAAACTGTGGCTAATAAAGGGAGAAAATTTCTCTGTAAAAGACATGGGGAGAAGCTAACAGGTGGAGCAGTGAGATAGGGGGAGAGCAATGAGTTAGGGGTAGTATGTGTTTATAAATCTGACGATGCTATAAGTGATCGGTCAAAGAATAGATATCACGACAGCTGAGGATCATGGTAAAAGTAGAACAGTGATGTTTGAAAGGTGTGATAAGGTTTCCAGCTATCACCAATTGGTATCTTTAAGGCCCCATCCTTAAACCTTACTTAATCTTGAGTTATTACAAGATTAGACATTGGGGATCTTTTCAAGTTTAGAGTTTTAGAGAATTAGATCATGAAACTTGCATTACATTCCACATTTTAACAAAGTGGTTACATAAAAGACAGTATTCATTCTTCTCATCAACGGAAACATATTGAAAATAAAACATGGATTCTTTCTTGACACATCCTTGACAGTATCATCACATCATGTACCTTTCCCTTGACCTGTGAAAAACATTTCAAAAACTTGGGATGAGCATAAAAAGCTCAGTAAGGGTTATAAAAATATGGAAAGGAAACATGAGTTCATATATACATAAGAATGAAATCATACTTTACCAATAAAACATTGGCACTTTAACATACCTCATCAAACCATGAATAAATCATAGGAAACATAAGACATAAAGGTAACTTGAGGCATTCATAACATTCTTACGTAGGGAGTAACCCTCTTGGTTATGTTTGGAATACCCATCATAGTATATTCCCTAAATCTTTTCAGAGAAACCTTAACGTTTCACTCCTTCGCGTTACCCAATGCATTGGAGAGCTATATCGGGCTCACCCACCCTTAGTTTATCACGGAACCACCCGTATTCATAACAATGCCCAAGAACCATAACATAATCTTATCACATAAAACATGCATAAAGGAAACATAACATTTCCACCATTCAATCACAAGATATAAATACAACAGATTGAAAAAAAATTATGAAAACCATTTTCAATAACAAAATAAAAGAAAAGTAAAACATGGTATTTATTTTTCTTTTAAAAAGAAGGTATGGCTTGTAGAGGAAGCCAGAACTCAAATAATGGTCACGACGGCGGAGAAGTCGTTGTCACCGCATACATACGACAAAAACATTCCCTTTTGTCGTTTAATAAACACTTTGTATAAAAAGATTCCTTTTGAATAAACGTAAAAGACAAAGGGGTTTATACACCGTATAAAAGAAGGTTGTGTATAAAACAGAATATGCCTCAATGAAAGGAGATTGAGACAAAGTCCCATACAAAGACGATATACTTGGTTTAAGGATAAATCAATTACATAATTATGTGTGACAAACGAATACACCAAATATAAGTGGATATTAAGTATAAAATAATCAAAGGTCATTCACACATATTCAAAGGATGGCATATTCAATAACTACATGTTGAATCCAAAGAAATCAAAATTGGGTTAAGAAGTTCCCTTGACAGCCTAACGGCGTCACATCAAAATGAGTTGATGAGAGATAAAAAGTGTATCTCATCACTTGGAAATAAAATTTACATCAATAAGGATATATGAGAACATATCCCAACATAACAATATGTAAATTAAAAGTCCCAACAAAAGAAGTCATCTAAAAAAGAGGAGGGTGAAAGGTTCCCTTACCGACTTGGGTATCTTTCAAAACATACACCCCATGAAAGAAGGACAATAAATCATTGATGTAAATACTCATAAATGAAAGTATATTACACAAAGAGTAGAATAATGGTCAGTACATACACCACTCAAAGGAAATTGTGGAAAATGTAGCATAAATCTCACGGGAATAAAAGTGGGATGAAAAATCCCTTACGAAAACTCGACAGCCTAACAGCGCCACATAAAACATAAAAAAATGGATTGATGGGATAAAATAGGGTATCTCATCATATTAACTTAAATTTTATATAAAGAGGAATATAAAATAACATCCCCCAACATAACAAATAGGATCTTAAAATAAGTGACATAAAGGAGAGTACTTAAAAAGAAAGAGAGAGGTTAGATCTCTTATGAAAATTCGGCAGCCTAATGGTGCCACTCAAAACTTCCAAAATGGATTGATGAGAGAGAATAGGGTCTCTCATCACATGATCATAAAAATTACAGTAAGTGTAATATAAAATAACATCCCAATAACAAGAAATATTAGCTTTATAGGGAATGACATAAAAGAGTATTCTTAAAAAGAAATAGTGGAGTAGGATCCCTTACCTCAAGTCCAACTTGTCTTGTTCGTGAATTTATATTCCTGAATAATAAACATTGGTCAATTAATAATTGCCTAAGTACCTCATTTAGAGATTGTTATTAAGTTCATATCACATATTATAATGTTATAATAATTGTTTAATAATGTTAGTTCATATCAGACGTTTTTGCCGATGTTTGGTACATGAGTCAAAAATGAACTTGTTTGAAAAAAGATTACCCATGTAGTTATAAGTAAATAATTTCCAGAATATTATTAATTATTAAATATCATATATATCCAGTAAATATTCATTTCATACTATTCCATATCATTTGGAGATAAAAAATGAAAAACACCATTCATGGATACGGTAGGCCGTACGTACGCATGAACGCTACTTTCATTTTTTGTCATATTAATGGAATTAAAACAAAATGAGATATATATATATATATATGTTATAATTACAGAATGATATCCATAATTTTTATTTAATATATTACATATATATCCATTATATATATGTACTTATAGTATTACATAACATTTTGAGATAAGAAATGAAAGGTATCGTTCATGGAGACAGTAAGCCGTACGTATGCATGAACGCTACTTCCATTCCTATTTCATATTTAATGGAATTAAAACATAATGATACATAATAGTATTTTAATTCTAGTACGTTATCATATATAATATCATTAAATATATCCTTTATACGTACCACATATGGTATTAACGAATCAAATCACTTTGAGGGGGCGGTAGTCCGCACTTCCTTAAATGAAGATATCGTGTTTACCCATAATGGAAACCATAAAGGTATGCCCAAAAATGAAAAATACAGAAGCTTAAGGAAATCATAAACACATTATATATCATATATAAATATAGTGTCATCTTAATGGCCACCTTTGAAGGTGTTAAAATAATGTTGAACAATCATCATTTCAGGAGGCCGAAATTCGCCATCCACGGAAACAGTATGTTCTTTAACCATTAGATGTAGGTGTGTGAAAGTGTAGCTCGAATACATATTATAACAACATCCTAGTATATTTATGATACTGGATTTGTTAAAAAAGAAATGTATAAAATGAGTTTAGGAGGTTGGAGAAGCAAAATAAAACAAAAGTACTCAAGTGAAGACATTACCTTAAAATCGGGTAAATCCCTTTTGTTTGAGCTCAAAGGCTTCTTTGGGAAGACTTATGCCCAAACTGAGGCTTCAACGAGTAATAGAGGGAAGTGGAGAGACAAAATGGGCAGAGGTTGGCCGAGCCAAAGGCTTTGGGAGTGTGGGTAAAGAGGTAGAGGTGGGGGCCTTTTATAAGAGGAGAGGAGGGGCACTCTTGTAAAGTTACAAAATGTTACTTTATTTTCAAACGATTTTCGGATTTTAAAGGTCCCACATTGATTTATTTCGAGGATACGGTGATAAGGGTTCTAAATCCACTAATTCAATAGGTTTTGGACATGTTGAGGTCTTAGATATTACATTATCGTTCCATTTTATTTAAATCGTTAAATAATGAGGTCATCGCTGCATCATCATGATGTCATAAATAATTTAATTTATTTACTGTCTAAAAATTATAAAAAAAATACTATGATGTAGGAAATCTTTTTATCATTCCAATTAATATTTATAGTCAAACATCGGATTTGTATAACCCCATGTAAACATTGTTTTAGTAAAACATTTCATGTTTGTCTCATTTTTACTTTAACTTTAAATAAAAAGATATTAATGTAATTTTCCATCCAAAGTGGCTTCATGGGGTCCCCAAGTTGACCCATGGGTTGTCTTGGTCGGCCATGACACATCCAATGAGTTTAATACATGTTTCAAGTTCATTTCATATTATTAAAACATTATTTTTACCTTAAACTACACTAATTACCTCTAATCGTGATTAAAAACTTAATAAGTTACTATTCACCAAAAAATTATTTTTATCCCGTTGAACCACATTTTACTTCTTAATGACAACCATGTATGTCGGATTTTTGAAATTCAAAACACAAAGATGAAAACATTTCATTTAAATGGAAAAATCAGTTTTTATAAGTACCACTTAGTGGTTTCACTATTCATTAAAAATTGATGTTTTTCAAAAAAATCCCAAAAATTCACCCTAAGCTATATTTTATATTAAAAATTCAAAAATAAAGTCAATTTTACAAAATTCAAAACATATAAGTCACATTATTTAATTTAATAATTAATTTGCGCTGTCAGAGCAAATAGCGTGTTTCTATGAAACAATAAGTATCAAAAGATTGACACTAGTTTAAGTCTGATTTCAAAGTGAAATTAATTCCAACGACCACTATTAGATTAAATGGTAAAAATATATTCTAATTTCACTTTAAAATAAATTCAAAAGATAATCTAATCATATAAATAAATTATATTAAAAAGTGGTTTTGAATTAAAATACAACATTTTACACTATTCATTAAAAAATGAACTTTATCAGAAAGATACCAAAAATTCACACAAAGTAAATTTTGATGTCCCAATTCTTAAGAAGAGTTTCATTTGGTCCAATAAGATGTATAAGAGTGAACAAAAGTTATATTTAATAACGGTTCTCCATCAAAAGGCGATAAGTGAACCTTTAGTGAAAACTAGGGAATATAAGCCTAAAATCGAATTATTTCTGTATTTTATGCCTTTATCTTTTATTGGATAAATGTAAAAACATTAAAAAACATATATAATCATATTTTGGTTATTTCTATCCATTCCCGCCAATACAACGGCTACATGTTAACTTCCATTTAAAATAAAATTATTTTATTATTAGAGTGCAACGTAATATTCCCAAGAAACTCGTTGTTATGTGTTGGGTACGCCATCGAGCATAGCGTCCCCTTTAAAGTCATATTAATATTTTCTTCACAAATATGGATAAATATGAAAATGTCATATTCTTTATTTACCTAGGGTGTTACATCCTTCCCCTCTTTTGGGAATTGCGTCCTCGCAATTTTTTAAAAAATTTGAGCTTGGAAACATCCTTGAAAGTCCCACATCGGAACAAGAGTTGGTAAAACAATCACTTTAAAAGAATGGGAGAGAAGTACAAATGTCACCCGAGTTAACCCATACTAGGATTCCAAGTATGAAAATATTGATATGGAGGAGTAAACAAAGGGTCATGTTTTGATGGAGAGTGATAGTAAACATGTCTAGGAGAAAGTTAACCATAAGAAAATCACAAACTTGGGATGGGTTAAACGGTATTCAATTCCCCAATAGGAAAAGTTAATAGACAAAATTTTTGTTTTATGATACTTTTTATTTAGGAATTTATTCATAAGGAAACATAATCACTTATCATGTTGACTTTCAACTTTTACTAGATTCATTAATCAAACTCATATTTTTTTCCAAAAGATGAGTATTTAGGGAGACTTGTTCACATTAAGATTACTATAATCATCTTCTAGGGAATCACCTAATCCACAAAAGAGAACTATATACATCCCATGTCTTTAGGCTTTAACCAAAACCAAAACTAGAAAGGTTAGTACAAGGTCAGATAATCCAAAAAAGGATAACCCTTTATAAAAAGAAAATCTATTCTTAATCTCAAAATTTATCCAACAAAACCCAAAGTTCAACGAGGACCATCCGATAAACAATTTGTCTATAAAATTATTCAACGTAAACCAATATAAGATTGAAACCCAAATATTTGAAGGATTTAGTCACATAGTCTTCGAATTTAAATCGTAACATTTATCTCCAAACAAAATCAGTTGCTCCTAAAGTCTCGTATTGAAAAGTAATTAACCTAATCACATATCCTCCATGATAGGTTAATCATTTACATAAATAACCCAAAATCAACCTACTCTTAATTCATAAAATCATATAACTAAAAAGAATCAGTCAAACTAACCAGGGACTTCACGTAGTCCAGTGGTAGGCGATAAATACCAGTCACACTTTGGTTGTGGGTTCGATTCCCACAGCTTTGTCCGACACGACGGGTTGTCACACGGTCTACGTGTTTTATTTTTTTCCAAAACTATATAATTCTCAAATCATTCCCCAAAAAGGGATAAAATTATCAAAAATAACCATAAAATAATTTAACCTCAATTTTATATCATGCCTTTCACTTCAACCATAACATATTGTAACCCATAATTACCTCAAAAGTAAGGAACACATAAACCCAAATGGTTCTTTATAACTATGTCCACAAAAGAAAAGATAACTATTCCTTGAATAAAATTTTCCTATATTAAACATCAGGGTTACACATAATATAAAAATTCTTCTAATGTAACCCCATCATCAAAAGAGACTTAATACTCTTAAGAGTTTCACCATAACTCTTGAAGCCCTTATATGTTGACATCTTACTCATTCAACATTCTTCATGATCCATTAACCATTCCTTTCCAACTTATTCCGAAATACCTCTTTCCTACAAACAAAATCATGAATCATATCCTAAGATTCCAAAATCGGAAAACAATAGTCATGAAATAATACATACCTTTGATTGTTCATTTTCGGTTTCTTCATCCTCAATCGGAATGGCATTAGGTATTGGTAAATGAACATTTGTACGCTCTTGGTGACCCCATTCACGAAACTTATTCATAGGACATGTGTTTGCATAATGACCATGCACACCACATTTAAAACATTCAATTGATCCCTCAGAAAGAACTTCTTTCCCTTTCCTCGAGTCAACTGGATGCTTCCTTTTTCCATGGCAGCTTCTTGATTTATGACCTTCATTTCCCCATCTATAACATATTTCTGTCCCTTTGAAACATTTTCATAGGTGTTTCTTTCCACATCTTTGACACATAGGTTTTTGAACACACTTACCTTTATGATTATTACCTGTACATCCGTAGGTATTTCTTTCTCGCATATATGATGCCTTAGAGAAATCACCAAGGTTTAGGTGGTCAATCATGACTCCAGATACTTGGTTGAGGATAATCATAAGAGTTCTCATTGTAGCTCCCATATCATTCAGTTCCTTGCTCAAAAAACTGTCACAGTTTCCTTCACATCCATTGTTACTTTGGTGCCTGCTAGATCCAGCCATTTACTAAAACCAAAAAGGTCAGTGTGAGTATATCAAAAAAAACCATCATGTACTAATGAGGAATATAAACACTAAGATATACTTACTCATTCACTTTATCTAAAACATGGACTCTTTCTGAAATCCTAACCATTATGGTAATGTCACTTATGCTTAAAGAATACCCTAAACTCTAAAGTTATCTAAACCGACCTTTGATACCAACTATAAGGACCCAACCTTAAACCTAACTTAATCTTGAGTTATTAAAAGATTAGACATTGAGGATATTTTCAGGTTTAGAGTTTTAGAGAATTAGATCATGAAACTTGCATTACATACCACATTTAAACAATGTGGTTACATAAAAGAAAGTATTCATTCTTCCCATCAATGGAAAAATATTGAAAATAAAACATGGATTCTTTCTTGACACATCCTTGACACTATCATCACATCATGTACCTTTCCCTTGACCTGTGAAAAACATTTCAAAAACATGGGATGAGCATAAAAATCTCAGTAAGGGTTATAAAAATATGGAAAGGAAACATGAGTTCATATATACATAAGAACGAAATCATACTTTACCCATAAAACATTGGCACATTAACATACCTCATCAAACCATGAATAAATCATAGAAAACATAAGACATAAAGGTAACTTGAGGCATTCATAACATTCTTACATAGGGAGTAACCCTCTTGGTTACGTTTGGAATACCCATCACAGTATATTCCCTAAATCTCTTCGGAGAAACCTTAAAGTTTCACTCCTTCACGTTACCCAATGCATTGGAGAGCTATATCGGGCTCACCCGCCCTTAGTTTATCACAGAACCACCCATATTCATAACAATTCCCAAGAACCATAACATAATCTTATCACATAAAACATGCATAAAGGAAACATAACATTTCCACCTTTCAATCACAAGATATCAATACAACACATTGAAAAAACATTATGAAAACCATTTTCAATACCAAAATAAATGAAAAGTAAAACATGGTATTTATTTTTCTTTTAAAAAGAATGTATGGCTTGTAGAGGAAGCTGAAACTCAAATAATGGTCACGACGGCGGAGAAGTCGTTGTCGCCGCATACGTACGACAAAAAAATCCCTTTTTCGTTTAATAAACACTTCATATAAAAAAGATTCCTTTTGAATAAACGTAAATGTAAAAGGGGTTTATACACCGTATAAATAAAGGTTGTGTATAAAATAGAATATGCCTCAATGAAAGGAGATTGAGACAAAGTCCCATACAAAGACGATATCCTTGGTTTAAGGATAAATCAATTACATAATTATGTGTGACAAATGAATACACCAAATATAAGTGGATATTAACTGTAAAATAATCAAAGGTCATTCACACATATTAAAAGGATGACATATTCAATAACTACATGTTGAACCCAAATAAATCGAAATTGGGATAAGAAGTTCCCTTGACAGCCTAACAGAGTCACATCAAAATGAGTTGATGAGTGATAAAAAGTGTATCTCATCACTTGGACATAAAATTTACATCAATAAGGATATATGAGAACATATCCCAACATAACAATATGTAAATAAAAATACCCAACAAAATAAGTCTTCTAAAAAAGAGGAGGGTGAAAGGTTCCCTTACCGACTTGGGTATCTTTCAAAACATACACCCCATGAAAGAAGGACAATAAATCATTGATGTAAATACTCACAAAGGAAATTATATTACACAAAGAGTAGAATAATGGTAAGTACATACACCAATCAATGTAAATTGTGGCAAATGTAGCATAAATCTCACGAGAATAAAAGTGAGATGAAAAATCCCTTACGAAAACTCGGCAGCCTAACGGCGCCACATAAAACATAAAAAAATGGATTGATGAGATCAAATAGGGTATCTCATAATATTAACTTAAAGTTTATATAAAGAGGAATATAAAATAACATCCCCCAACATAACAAATAGGAGCTTAAAATAAGTGACATAAAGGAGAGTACTTAAAAAGAATGAGAGAGGTTAGATCTCTTATGAAAATTCGGCAGCCTAAGGGCGCCACTCAAAACATCCAAAATGGATTGATGAGAGAGAATAGGGTCTCTCATCACATGAAAAAAAAATTACAGTAAGTGTAATATAAAATAACATCCCAATAACAAGAAATATGAGATTTAGAGGGAATGACATAAAAGAGTATACTTAAAAAGAAATAGTTGAGTAGGATCCCTTACCTCAAGTCCAACTTGTCTTGTTCGTTTCTTTATATTCCTGAATAATAAAATTTGGTCAATTAATAATTTCCTATGTACCTCCTTTAGAGATTATTATTCAGTTCATATCACATATTATAATGTTATAATAATTGTTTAATAATTTTAGTTCATATCAGACGTTTTTGCTGATGTTTGGTACATGAGTCAAAAATGAACTTGTTTGAAAAAAGATTGCCCATGTAGTTATAAGTAAATAATTTCCAGAATAGTATTAATGATTAAAATATCATATATATCCAGTAAATATTCATTTCATACTATTCCATATCATTTGGATATAAAAAACGAAAAACACCGTTCATGGAGACGGTAGGTCGTACGTACGAATGAATGCTACTTTCATTTTTTGTCATATTAATGGAATTAAAAAAAATGAGAGAGATATATATATGTTATAATTCCAGAATGATATCCAAAATTTTTATGTAATATATTACATATATATCCATTATATATATGTACTTATAGTATTACATAACATTTTGAGATAAGAAATGAAATGTACCGTTCATGGAGACGGTAAGCCGTACGTACGCATGAACGCTACTTCTATTTCTATTTCATATTTAATGGAATTAAAACATAATGATACAAAATAGTATTTTAATTCCAGTCCGGTATCATATATAATATCATTAAATATATCCTTTATACGTACCACATATGGTATTAACGAATCAAATAACTTTGAGGGGGCGGTAGTCCGCACTTCCTTAAATGAAGATATCGTGTTTACCCATAATGGAAACCATAAAGGTATGCCAAAAATGAAAAATACAGAAGCTTAAGGAAATCATAAACATATTATATATCATATATAAATATAGGGTCATCTTAATGGCCACCTTTGAAGGTGTTAAATGAATGTTGAACAATCATCGTTTCGGGAAGCCGAAATTCACAATCCACGGAAACAGTACGTTCTTTAACCATTAGATGTAGGTGTGTGAAAGTGTAGCTCGAATCCATCTTATAAAAACAACCTAGTATATTTATGATACTTGATTTTTTACAAAAGAAATTAATAAAAAGAGTTTAGGGGGTTGGAGAATCAAAATAAAACAAAAGTACTCAAGTGAAGCCATTACCTTAAAATCGGGTAACTCCCTTTTGTTTGAGCTCAAAGGCTTCCTTGGGAAGACTTATGCCCAAAGTGAGGATTCAAGGAGTAAGAGAAGGAAGTGGAGAGACAAAATGGGAAGAGTTTGTCCGAGCCAAAGGCTTTGGGAGTGTGGGTAAGGAGGTAGAGGCGGGGGCCTTTTAAAAGAGGAGAGGAGAGGCACTCTTGTAAAGTTACAAAATGTTACTTTATTTTCAAAAGATTTTCAGATTTTAAAGGTCCCACATTTATGTATTTCGAGGATACGGTGATAAGGGTTCTAAATCCACTCATTAAATAGGGTTTGGACATGTGTAGGTCTTAGATATTACATTATCTTTCCATTTTATTTAAATCGTTAAATAATGAGGTCATCGCTGCATCATCATGATGACATAAATAATTTAATTTATTTAATGTCTAAAAATTATAAAAAAAATACTATGACGTAGGAAATATTTTTATCTTTCCAATTAATATTTATAGTCAAAAATATTATTTGTATAACCCCATGTAAAAATTGTTTTATTAAAACATTTCATGTTTGTCTCATTTTTACTTTAACTTTAAATAAAATGATATTAATGTCATTTTCCAACCAATGTGGCTTCATGGGGTCCCCAAGTTGACCCATGGGTTGTCTTGGTCGGCCATGACATAGACAATGAGGTTAGGACATGTGTCAAGTTCATTTCATATTATTAAAACATTATTTTTACCTTAAACTACACTAATTGCCTCTAATCGCGATTAAAAACTTAATAAGTTACTATTCACCAAAAAATTATTTGTATCCCATTGAACCACATTTTACTTCTTAATGACAACCATGTATGTCGGATTTTTGAAATTAAAAACACAAAGATGGAAAAATTTAATTTAAACTGAAAAATCAGTTTTTATAAGTACCACTTAGTGGTTTCACTATTCATCAAAAATTGAAGTTTTTCAGAAAAATCCCAAAAATTCACCCGAAGGTATATTTGATATTCTGAATTCAAAAATGAAGTCCATTTTAAAAAATTCAAAACATATAATTCACATTAATTAATTTAATAATTAATTCCTGCTGTCAGAGCAAATAGCGTGTTTTTATGAAACAATAAGTATCAAAAGATTGACACTAGTTTAAGTCTGATTTCAAAGTGAAATTAATTCCAACGACCACAATTGGATTAAATGGTAAAAATATATTATAATTTCACTTTAAAAGAAATTCTAAAGATAATCTAATCATATAAATAAATTAGATTAAAAATAGGTTTTGAATTAAATACAACATTTTACATTATTCATTAAAAAAATGAACTTTATCGGAAAGATACCAAAAAATTTACACAAAGTAAATTTTGATGTTGCAATTCTTAAGAAGAGTTTTATTTGGTCCAAAAGGATGTATAAGAGTGAAAAAAACTATATTTAATGACGGTTCTCCATCAAAAGGTGATAAGTGAACTTTAGTGAAAACTAGGGCATATACGCCTAAAATCGAATTATTTCCATATTTTATGCCTTTATATTTTATTGGATAAATATAAAAACATTAAAAAACATATATAATCATATGTTAGTTATTTCTATCCATTCCCGCCAATATAATGGCTACATGTTCACTACCATTTAAAATAATATTATTTTATTATTAGAGTGCTACGTAAGATTCCCAAGAAACTCGTTGATGCGTGTTGGGTACGCCATCGAGCATACCGTCCCCTTTAAAGTCATATTAATATTTTATTCACAAATATGGATAAATATGAAAATGTCATATTCTTTATTTACCTGGGGTGTTACAGTATCAGTGTGGTTCAACAATTGGTATCAGTTTGGAATTGAAAATTGGTGTCTGACATGAAGTGATTAATTGATGAACTTCTCATAATAATATTATTTATCATGCTGAGAATTGCTCATGTGGGATTAGAGTATGTATTAAGTGAATCCTTGAATGCTATCTGAATCGCAAGAGGTGACTAGTGGTAGATGATAGAAGAATACTCAGTGAGGTATCAATGTGTAGAAAATCATTATGAGAAGAGTTTTCAATAAACCCAAAAGGGGATATTGTTGGGAAAAATCCCTCAAGGTAAAATTTTAGCATTTTTGGGTTGATTGTGTTTGCTGAAAAATCGTGTTTCCATGGAGAATTGACAAGTTCCAGAGAATTTGTGGACAATCCATGTTGACAACGAATGATGATGAAGCAACAGACAATTTGGAGGCAGTACAAAAGAGTAGTACAAGGTGGCACTGTTTTCCAGTGTTTTCCAAATTTTTGGGGTCCAAAATTTGGAGTTTGGTGAGCATTGTGAAATGTATATATCCTTGAAGATCTCATCAATATATGGAAAATGCATGAATTTCATGAAGATAGGCTTTATGGATTGGATTTTGCGAAGACCAAAAAAATGATGGTGGTGATTTTTCATGATTTCGTCAATATTGGATAACAGTAGAGGTGAATCGCATCGCGGTGGTGAATGAATTTGCAAGAGAGATTTGCGGTGAAGTCATGAATGGATTGACGGTGATGCTCCACGATTGCGCCAAGCTACGTGATTGGAAAATTGTCATGGTGCTTCGCGATTTTGAGTGAATTTCGGAGAGAACTTCATAGCTTTGCGATTTGAGATGATGTGGAATTGACTTCACATGGAAAGATTGAGGGTCAGTGAATCGCCTATAAATAGGCCTCAACCGCTTCAAGAGAAGTATATAGAAAGAGAGAATTTTCAGAAAAAATATTTTTCTCTCGGTTCGTGAAGGTAGTTCACGAAGGTAGTTTGCTTCGCGAAAGAGGAGCTTCGCGGTGGCTAATTTAGCTCCGTGAAAGTTGTGAGATTCACATTGGCTCGGTGAGATTCGCGAGGGAAGTCACTCTGTGATGACTTGAGCTTCGTGATATTGCTTCACGAGAGTGATTCGCGAAAAGGAAGGAGCTTCGCAAAGGCTTGTTTGAGCTTCGCTGAATTGTGAGTCTCGTGATGTAGGGTGCTTTGCGAAGGTGTTTCCAATGGAATTGCCCAGTGTTCAAGGGTAAGGAAGTATTCATCAGTGGATGAAATTTGGATGTTAACTGAGCATCAATAATTAGTTGAGGATGCATGTATTCATGCAAATGAAGATACCTACAGGTCTATAAACAATGATTGGATCCTTTCCAGAGCAGTGAGAAAAGGAGAGGAAGAAGGTGGCCCTCTCCACCGGCAGTGAGCCAGAGAGAGAGAAATACGGAGTGACCCTTGGGAAAGCAGTGAACTAACCCTAAACATTGTGAAAACAGTGAGCCTAGGCATAGAAGTGATCTAGCCTGAAAATTATTGGTAGTGAACTTTAGTGAATTTGGTACAGCGGCACATCGCTGTTGTATGCTCCTTATACGTATCCCAGTGAGGGTGAACCATGTAAAAATCTCTATGTCTTCATTCTTGCTTCCCTGCATTGCATTTTAAGCATCATCATCATATAAAGAAGAAAATAAGTGGTTATAATAAACACAGATGTTCAAACAAAGTGGCCCTTGTAATAAAGATGTCAAGATTTGGTGGGGTAGGAATAATTTTGAAAAGAATATCCATACCCTGATTCACCCCCCCCCCTCTCAGGGTATATAGGCCCCTGTTGGTCCTAATAATGTTACCCATCATCTTGGTGGAAACATGATATACCTACTAATTAATTTCCATACCTGATATGTCTTCATTGTCAATAAGGCATGGAGAAATGTATAAATCCCTTAATTTAGATAAGATTGGTTTCTTCTTCAACTTTATCTTCTATTTATTTTTCTTGTTCATCATGGTATTTCTATATACAGACTTATAACAAGATAAAAGTGAATCGTTAATAAAATTTCACTTTATTTTTAACTTAGTAAATAAACTCAAATCTTCAAATGAAAATAGATTTACTATAGAGAGTCAAATATAGGTGAACCTTGGTTCTGATACCACCTAAAATGACCATTTTTGAGATGCCTAACACTAGAGTTGGGGGTTAATATGTGTGATGGACTTTTTAATACAATTATAAATTTTTATCACTTTACCTATTTGACCTATTAGGATCTGGATTCTCTTATTATTTTTCCAAATCGCATGAAACTATATGAATGTAGTAAAAGATAACACATGATATATTTACAAGGATCACTATTCAATAAGATTTTATACTCCTTGCAATAGTATAGAAATAATACTGACCACATAACAACATAGAAAACAATCCATTAAATGTGTTTACAGTAAGTAGGATAAACTGTTTCCCTCGAAATTCACTACAGTTAAATGAAAATTCATGTTTTACGCCTCTTAGATAGATCTTTATACTACCTCTGAAGATAGTCACATCCTTGTAATGTTTTTTTTGTAAAACCGATAATATATTCTACCTATTGAGACTATTGTAGGATATCATATTACTTTTTAGTTATTCAACTAAATTCTTATTTCCATAGTTACTTTTACAATATTAGGTAAGAAACTATTATTATTATTCATATATGAAAATAAAAATATTCAAATCTTATTCTTCTAACATCAGTCGCAATAATATGAAATTGTTGTGGGCTGATGAACTGAATTATTCCTAACTAAAATGATAATAAACTGATATCAACATGGATAGATACTTCCTATGATACATTTCATATGTGACATGAAAATATATATAACAGTCTATAATAGTGTCTTGATCTCTTTGGGGAATATTAGACTATACAGAATATTTATATCTTTCATCATGCTAGAATATTTTTTTTTGTGATTATTAAAATACCGAAATCTCAACTCAGATTAGAATCATCTTAATTAAATTATTTTTCATTGATACACAATATCAACACTTTTTATTGTATCATTTACTATATATTCTTCTTAGTTAATATGATATTTGTTCATCTACAATCCATCATACATTCAATGTTATTTAATGCATGAATAATCTTGCACAAAATCAAATTGTCATCTTATTGAATTACAATCCTTAAATTTTTAAATATACATCTTGTATGTAATGCATGGTTCATGTCACATGAATCTGAAGAAAATTTATCTATGTTTATTGTTGTTTTGTGCTACCTTTGAATCTATTTCAAGTATCTTTAATATGTATCCACTTTTATGTTTGTCATCATTTAGACAAGCATGAACTATTTACTTTCCCCTTTGTTCATTCATTAATAAGTTTATATTAACACACACAACTCCTCAGCATTAGAGGATTGGTGGAACCTTTGAAAACTAGTGGTTTCTTGCAAAGGAACACTTGAGAATGATTTTGAATAACATCCCTCGGAGGATCCATAGTTGGAGACTGAATGAGGACTGGTTGTGGTGCCTAACCCAGTGATTGGACAATACGCCCGATCACATCAACTAGATTTGGATCCACAATAGGATTCGCTCGCTGAGGTTCAGTAGTAGGCTCTTCCTGGATCTTATTCACAAGTCTTCTTGAAGGAATAATGATACACAAAATCATCATACATCATCGAATAAATTAGGTAGTGCTCAAATAGAGAAACAAGGGAAATTAATCCCTATATAAATAATGGACAATATTTGGATTTCACTTTATCCAAATAAAAATATTTAAAATACTAAAACTAATCCATAAGACATATTCTCCAAACCACCCCTAGTGACTTAATGTTCATTGTGGGGAGATCTATCCAAAAACTCAATCGCAACTACCTCTTAAGTCCCAAAAAGATTTCACAAATGTATACTAAGATTAAGTTAAAAGATCAACCTCCTCTGATACCATTTGGTCACGAACCAGCCTGAGTACCCTGGTAATCCAATAACTGACCCGATCCTGATATAGCCCGAAGGGCATTCCTGATCCCCATAGGTTGACTAGTAGTACCTGGAATCATACAACATGCAAGTGAGGATGAATTTTCCACTAACAAAGTTGAAATAAAAGAGGCAAGACAATATTAATAACAAAAGAAAACTCTATTGGGATTAATGTATCAAAACAAAAACAAGGCACAACAAGCCAAAACTACTACAACCCAAGTACTAAAACAGGGAAAATATCCCAAGGTCCCAAGGGACACAACTCACTAAACCCAATGTTCAACAGCTGGATCCACCTCTAAGATATATTTTTCCCTTTCTCGAACCGGGAATAAGAAAGTATACAAACACTGAAAGGAAAATGTATGGTTTGAGATAAAAAGACCAGTAGGGTCTCACCATAGATTCCATAATATATGACAACAATTGATTAACCAAAGGAATGCTTTCAATTTTTAAAGATAAATAGGTTAGGAAATTTAAAGTATAATTAAACAAACCATACAATACATTTCATGTGATAAAAAATTATTTTAATAAATGGCTTTACAAATAATGGAATATTGATAAAACAATGGCTTCAATAAAATAGTTACGTGAAATCATTTATGTAAATTCAATAGACATGTAAAGCAGTTCAAAAGCATATGCATACATTTATATCTCAAATATAAATAACAATCAAGAAACTTGGTCATCAACAAAATGAGTATACTCACTTCCCCCTGACACTAGACAGAGGCGAATCATCACCCTCTCATTGAGGATGTGACCCACCCCAGGTATGTTTTAAATAAATTTAATAGCACAGAGTGTATCCAAATAACTCACGAACTACCTAAGTCTTGCATGAGATCTTACATAATGGGAAACTTAATTTAAGACAGATTAAAATATAATAAATCTCATTCCTCAATTTAAAATTTTTTAATTTCATTCCATTTAAAACGAAGACGGGTTTTAATAAAAAGAACACCCTTCCTGCAAAATAAAACCATTAGGTTTCTATCAAATCATTTTTATTCCATTTTCACAAGTTAACAAATTCCAAAAAAAGCATCACAAGCCCCCAATTCACTAGAATTTGGGCTTTTAATAAATATTCCATCAAAATAATTTCTATAATTAAATTCAACAATTTAATTTCTTTTATTTACATCAAAACCCAAATTTAAATTTTTATAATTTAAATCTCACAAATTAAAATTTCCATAAACACGCCACAATTAAAAAATAATTTTAATGAAATTATTGATGATATTTCTTAAACAGTTTTATCAAACGATAATCGCTTTATTTTATTGAGATATAATTTATAAAATTGTCATAAAATAATTGATTTGAATTATCAAAGGACAATGACATGTTTTATCCAAAAAAATTATCAAATTTTTTTTGAATGGATAATTGTTTACAATTATCAAATGAAAATTATTTGGATTATCAAATGATAATGAATTATCAATATATATATATATATATCGATAAACACACTTGGGATAATTTATTAAAATTATATAATGTTATATATTTTGATTATCAATATATATATATATATATATATATATATTTAGATATATATTTTTTATAATTACTTTTGAAGTAAGGATAATTTTATTAAATATAAAATTATCAACGTGTATTTTCATAAACTATTGAAGGATAATTTCAAATGCATGCATTGACATAAAATGATAATCTAGATATTATCCAGGAGAGATAAAATGTTATCACATGTAATATTTTAATTGATAATTTGGAAATCATCCAAGAGAGATAAAATACTATCGCATGTAATATTTTAATCGATAATTTTAAAATTTTCCAAGATATAAAATGAACCTTCACATGTGATATTTTATTTCCTCTTGAAATAAAATAACTGGTGTTGGTTCTAGTAATCCTTGATGAACATCAACCATTTTTGTGTTTACACTTATGATAATAAGGACGTGAGGAGGTGTATTGAGTCACACAAGGTGGTTTATGTTTACCGCTAACATCGATGACATTGTGGTAGGTGGTTTCGTCCCGATTAGAAAAATTGATTAACCTTGTATTTCTTGATTTATTTCAACTACTGATTTAAATTCAATTTCTCAAACTAGATTTCAATTGATTTTATAAAATCCAATTCCAGTTAATTGGATGATTTGGAAATTGGTTTGGCATGAAAAATAGTGAAACCCTCAATTATATTAAATTGGGATGTGCTTGTAGAAATTGGTAAATTTAAATTGGTTAATTTAAATTCTAGATTTGATGGAAATGATTGAATTAAAATTTTTAATTTAATTGTGGAAATGAATTGTGAAATGATATAATTGAGTTTGAAGGGATTTCAAACTGATGAAAATGTCTTAAAATGTTTTGAAAGGATCCCTATGATTTTATCTTCTCAAAGAGGCATGTTTTTTTATTAAAACATGTATTAGTTTAAAATGGAAAATTGTCATTGAAATAGAATAATGGGTCTTAATTGTATTTTAAAAAGTCTTGAAATAAATTGTCCATCATTGAATGTGTAAGATCACATGAAATCCTTGAGTAGTTAGTGATTTATTTGGACACACTATATGCTATTACAATGTTCTAAAACATACATGCAGTTGGTCACATCCTTTAGGCAATTGTGATGAGTCCTCTCTGACCAGTGTCCAGAGGACATATGTGTACACATATTTCTTATGATCACTTAGAGAGTGTGGAGTCCTATATCCAGAAATACTATCGTACCTATTTAGAAGATGTCCATGTTGCTCATTTTTTATTTATATTTGTGATATAAATGTATGTCAATGCTTTTAAACCGTTTTACATGTTCTCTAAATTTACATAAACTGTATTATGTAAATATTTTAGTTAATATATTTTTTTAGAAATATTACATCATTTTTAAAGCCTTTTCTTAAAGTAATTTTCCATCACTTGAAATTTATAACATTATTTGTTTAATTATGATTTAAAATGTCAAACATGTTTATCTTTAAAAATTGAAAGCATTACGTTGGTTAATCAATTTTTTTCATTTGTTATGGAATTTTTTGTGAGACCCTAGAATGTTTTTTAGCTCACACCCTACTTTTTTCTTTCGGGTGTTTGTAGACTTTATTCTTCCAGGTTCGTGGAAGGGAAAAGTATCTCTTAGAGGTGGATCCAACTGTTGAGCGTTGGGCTTGGTGAGTTGTGTTCCTTAGGACCTTGGGATGTTTTCCCTATTTTTGTACATGGGTTGTGGTACATTGGGCATGTTGTGACTTATTGTGTTATGGCATATTGCTCCCAATGGAATTTTCTTTTTTAATGAATAATGTATTATATCTTTTATTTCCACTTTGTTAGTGGAAAAATCATTCCTAGTTGCATGTTTTATGATTCTAGGTGCTAGTCATCATCCCTTGGGGACTGCGAATTCCCTTCAGGCTAATTCAGGGTCATCTGAGTTATCGGGTTACCAGGGTACACACGCTGGTTCGTAACATGTGTTGTATCATTGAATTTATTCAAAATAAATTTAATATTGATTTTTTTGGAACCTCGGGGAAAGAAAGAATCGAAGGTGCCTTTGGTTAAGTTTTTAATTAACTAAATTTAACCTTTAATCACACATATATTTGGAAATTGACCTAAAATTGAAATAGGGTAGTATGAGACATCATATATGAGTCATGAAATCTATGACAATTAATGATTCTTTATTTCCCTTGACTCCCAGTGTGATTGAAACTAGGAAAGACCAATTTTCAACAAAGATTTGAAAAGTCTGACCCATTTCTATATTTAGTGCCTCTAATTTTAATGTCTTGGCATGCACATGTTGAAGTGATTTTCAAAAATCATACATGCTGTTTTAAAAATTCAAAAATCATGGACTTGTCTGAGGACAAACAAATATTTAAGTGTGGGGTAGGTTGATGTGGGTGTATTTTCAGACTCTTTTCCACATCCTTTTTAATATTTCTACTGTCATTTTAATATCAAAATAATGTTTTTTTGTAATGATTAATAATTATTATACTTTTTAGAATAAATTGTTAAAAATGTGTTTCTCTATTAAAAGTTTGATTTCTAAGTGTTTATTTTTTTTCAATAATAAAATTAATGTATTCTTTTTTTCATTAAATTAATTCTATATGTAATTAATTTTTATTTAATAATGTTCAATTATATAATTTAATTAATTAATATGTAAATAAATAAATATCTACTCGTTTTCTTATTTATTTTAATTATTAAATCTATTCTAACTATTCAATTCCATTCAATAAATATTTTTAATATTCAGTGTTATTTAATTTTAATTCTTTCAATTTATTGATTCTTTTAATTTTCTATTTTTTATTTAATTTAAGAATATGAAATTATTTTATGTTTTAATTTTCTTATCTGAATTAATTTATTTTTAGAGTAAAAATTTCCTAAGATAAATTAAAAAATTTACATTATGTTTTTATAACTTATAATGTTAATCTTAAGGTTTTTATTTTATTTTACATTTTCATTTATTAAATTGACTAATATTTAATTTTATTTTTTATTTGTTTTTATTTTTTTTTTGTTTAACTATTAATTTTTTAGGTACACCCCAAAATCATCCTTCATCTGTAACATCCCAAGTAAGTACTGAATAATAGATATTTTTATCTATGTCTATTAATGAATTAGATATTGTTTTAGAGGCTTAAAAGGAAAATGAATCCAATCTTAAGCATGGAATACACTAATATTTTTAAAAGATTGTTTTACTGCCTTTTGATGGCAAACCATTTTTAAATCTATCTTTTGACAATTTTATAAGCTATGTTTGTCAAAATAAACTTATTATTTATGATTGGGACATCAAAATTTACTTTGTGTGAATTTTTGGTATTTTTTTGATAAAGTTCATTTTTAATGAATAGTGAAAAAAGTTGTATTTTAATTCAAAACATCTTTTTAATATAATTTATTTATATGATTAGATTATCTTTTGAATTGTTTTTTAAGTGAAATTAGAATATATTTTTACCATTTAATCCAATGGTGGTCATTGGAATCAATTTCACTTTGAAATTGGATTTAAAATAGTGTCAATCTATTGATACTTATTGTTTCATAAAAACACGCTATTTGTCATGACATCGAGAATTAATTATTAAATTAATTAATGTGACTTATATGATTTGAATTTTTTAAAATAGAAATAATTTTTGAATTCGAAATATCAAATATAGCTTAGGGTGTAGTTTTGGTATTTTTCTGAAAAACTTCAATTTTTGATTAATAGTGAAACCACTAAGTGGTAGTTAAAGAAACTGATTTTTCGTTTAAATAAAACTTTGCCACTTCTATGATTTTATTTTAAAAAATCCAACATACATGGTTGTCATTAATAAGTAAAATGTGGTTCAATGAGATTAAAATAATTTTTTGGTGAATAGTAACATTTAAGTTCTTAATCGCGATTAGAGGTAATTAGTGTAGTTTAAGGTAAAAATAATGTTTTAATAATATGAGATGAGCTTGACACATGTCATACCCTTATTGGATGTGTCATGGCCGACCAAGACAAGCAATGGGTAAACTTAGGGACCCCATGCATCCACTTGTGTTGGAAAATGACATAAATAACTTTTTATTTAATGTAAAAGTAAAAATGGCACAAACATGAGATGTTTTACTAAAACAATTTTTAAATAGAGTTATACAAGTCAGATTTTTGACTATAAATATTCATTTCAAAGATAAATAGATTTCCTAAATCACGATATTTTTTTCAATTTTTAGACATTAAATAAATTTAATTATTTATGACATCATGATGATGCAGCGATTACCTCATTAATAAAGGCTTTAAATAAAATGAAATGATAATGTAAAATCTATGACCTACACATGTCCAAAACCTATCGGATGGGTGTATTTCGAACCCTTATCACCTTAGCCTTGAATTATATCAATGTGTGACCTTTTTAATCCGAAACTCATTTTAAAATAAAGTAACATTTCTTTACTTTCCAAGAGTGCCCCACCTCTCCTCTTATAAAAGGCCCCCACCTCTACCTCCTTACCCACACTTCCAAAGCCTTTGGCTCGGCCAACGCCTACCCATTTTGTCTCTCCTCTTCCCTCTCTTACTCCATGAAGCCTCACACTGGGTAGAAGTCTTCCCAAGGAAGCCTTTGAGCTCAAACCAAAGGGAGTTACACGATTTTAAAGTAATGTCTTCACTTGTGTTCTTTTGTTTTATTTTGCTTCTCCAACCCCCTAAACTATTTTTATTCTTTTCTTTTGTAACAAATCCTGTATCTTCAATATACTAGGATGTTTTTATTAGAAGGATTTGAGCCACACTTACACACAACTACATCTAATGGTTAAAGAACATACTGTTTCTGTGGATGGCGAATTGCTGCCTCCCGAAACGATGATTGTTCAACATTCTTTTAACACCTTCAAAGGTGGCCATTAAGATGAAACTATATTTATATATGATATATAATATGTTTATGTTTTCTTTAAGCTTATGTGTTTTTTATTTTGGTCATACCTTTATGGTTTCCATTATGGGTAAACGCGATATCTTCATTTAAGGAAGTGTGGACTACCGCCCTCTCAAATTGATTTGATTCGTTAATACCATATGTGGGACGTATAAAGGATGGAGTCATCATATTATATATGATGTTATACTGGAATTATAATTGTAACGCCCGAGACTTTAATGAGAAATATTTTGTTTTTATAAATAATCAAAGGAATCTTTTACTACACACAACACTAGCTTGGCTTGCTTTATATGCAACCGCGGCCTTCCTCGATAGCTTGTGTCGTACGCAATACCGAGTTTCAGTAAACAATGATATGCTATTAAAATATTATTAAAAATAGCCATTATGAATAGTAATAACCACTTTCTGAAAATTTATTTTTCAAAATGGGCTTCATTTTTGGATTCCGAATATCGAAATTAGCCTAGGGTGAAATTTTGGTATTTTTTTGAAAACATTCAATTTTTGATGAATAGTGAAACCACTAAGTGGTAGTTAAAAAAACTGAATTTTTCATAAAACATAATTTTACCACTTTTGTGAGTGGAATTTCGAAAATCCGAGAGACACTGTTAATATCAAGGACTAAAATGTGGTTCGATGAGATGAAAATAATTTTTGGTGAATAGTAACTTTTTACTTTTATTTACCACGGTTAAAAGTAAATAGGGTAATTAAGGCTTATAATGATATTATTATTACCCTAACACATGTCTTAATTCTATTGGACAAGTTTAATTCGACCATAAACAATCTTATGAATAAAATATGACCATTTAGGCCTACTTGGATTAGATTAGGACATTTATTATTAATTTATTTAAAGAAGGGTTAAATAGTTAAAATCAATGTTTAATAAGTAAATAATTTTTAATATAAGGTTATACATAAGATAAATTCGACTATAAATATTCATTAGAAATCTAAAAAGATTTAACACATAATGATATTTTATTTGTAATTTTTAGACATTAAATAATTTAATTTATTTATGACACAATGATGATGCAGTGATTATCTTATTAATGAAATATTGACATAATTGATGTTATAAACACCACAATAAAAGTAATTTGAGTCTTTTTATGAATTACACTAATTTTATAGGTTAATATGACATGTTAGTATTGATTTAATTAACATTTTTCTAACTAATCATTCTATTATGATTTTCACAAAAATCAATTACTAAATAGTGTCAAAATTGACATAAAATAGTTTTTTAAAACAAATATTATATTAGTAATTGTTATTTTATTCCTAAAAATCTAAGGTTCGGCCAAATAACTTAGATAAGGTTATATATATTAATAATAAATAACTTGGGGTTTTTTTGGCTGCTTATAGTAAGTTTATTAACCGTAGAGTAAAAGAACACAAGAAGACACAGTAAATGTAATATTATTTAACTTAATGTTAAATCTAAATGATAAGGTTAAAATAGGAACCTAAACTTGTCTAAATTCTATTGGATGAGATTATTTCGACCCATACCCACCTTAGCTTCAATATATATCAATTTGGAGCTATTTAAAACCGAATTTTACTTTATAATAAAATAATAGTTTTAGTTATTCCAAAGGTGCCCCTCTCCTCCCTTATAAAAGGGCACCTCCTCCCCCTCTTTCTCACACCGCTTTGAGCCTTCATGCTCGGACAACCCCTACCAATTACTCCTATCCACTTCCCTAGAGACATCATAGAGGTCTTGGTATTCTTCAAAGACCAATTTTAGTGCCCTAAAAGAAGGTCTCAAAGAAACACTTCAAAGAAGAGGTAATGTCTGTTACCGATTCTTTCATCTTTATTTCTTCTTCCACTTATTCTTCTTTAGTTTTTTCATTATGAAGTAATAACATAAGTATCACTCATATACTGATATGTTATTATAAGTATGAAAATACCCTATTTCACCATCTATCCATCCTATGAAAAAAGAAATCACCGCGCGTGCGTACATACGGAATACCGTCTCCACGCCGTGGTGTAATCTATTTTCCACCACCACCTTACTTGGATGGGTATAATGGTGTAAATAATGACTATATATGACTATTATAAAGTGATAATGATTCTGAAATAGTATAAATACATTCCAATACAATTCCACGATCATAGGAACGATACCATCACTCGTGCGTACGTACGGAATATCGACCCCACTATGTGATGCGACTCGTTCTACATGATCTTCATTTCATAATGATTATATAAATGAATTGAATGAATGAATATGATATATATTACACTAATAACATTCTGGAAATGAGGTATCTATAACCTAAAGAGAAAAATAAGAATTTATTCGACAAAACACGCATAAGAACAAAAAGTTATAAACACCCGAATAACAAGTATCAATGAAATATTACTACTAAGAAGCTATGAATATGACCATATATGATATCATAAAAATATGTATGATTCTGGAATAAGTCAATAACATTATTTAAATAATTATACAGGAGGTTCGGACACTTACTAAGCAAAACGGACCTAAGGTAAGGGAAATATCACAATATCATTTTTATCCGAGATTGTTTATACTTTCGTATTTACTGGGGTGTATTTTATCATCCACATCCATGTTTCCTCAATATATAATATTATTTCCATCCACCTACAATTTTTTAAATACATTTTACCCTTTTGTGAGTTTATTGTAAAAGATATGAAAGGAATCTTTTGTCGTTTTTTGTACGAGGTACTTTTTGAATTTTCGGACAAAAGTACGAGAAGAATGTTTTTTTAACTTATACGGCATGAATGGATTTTTAAAACATTATTTCCATGATGATTATTTTACACGTTTTCAAGTTTATTTTTAATCAACTTCTTTTAGTTTAAAATTGTATGACATGTTAAGAAAGGAAAATGTTTTTGAAGTAGAAAGTTTATTTTCCTCAAGAATGGAATTCATGTGTTTTATCAAAATTATTTTCCATCTAAGATAATATAGGGTTCTGTTTCTATCCCTATTATTACATTGATTTGATTATGTTGTGATTGAATTAATTTTATGAATTCCTTTATCTCATATGAATTGTTTTATGATGTCATGATGTTTAAGAATCCCATTTTTGTTACATGGGTTATGCAATGATGTATGATTTATGATTTTTTGGCACACATAAAAATGGTATCATTATGAGATGGGTGGGACCTATAACTCCCTCCAATTCATTGGGTAAAAATTTTATATCTCATGAGATAGACATGGCTGGAACGGTAGGTTATATCAGTTCAGTGAAACAGGACTGAAACGAGGACTGAACTCGGTTCAGAAAGGGACTTTGTCGACTAAGATAGTCTTGGAAATGAGTCTTGACTAATAAGAAATGATTATCTATGATTATGTGTGTATGCCACAAAGTTTCATGTTTTATGTTATGATTATTGGGATCACATTTCACTACTATGATTTATCCCATGTTATGAAATTATGATCTCTTTTGCAGGTTAAGATTTCCAAAAGGTATGTGCTTATGTATATGATGTGATTGATACTTCTTTTGTTTACCCTTACTCAGAATTTGAGCTCACCCTTTTGTATGTTTTCTTTCCCCAGGTCAGGAAGATGGTTATTAAGTAAGATATTCCAAAAGGGACTGTAGATATGATGAAATAAATGGGAGACAGTGTAGACGTTTTATGAACCAGTTGTTTATCTTTCCCAGTTTCTAAAGACATTATACCTATACGGTCCTTTCATGGTTTTGTTATATGTTGTAATAAGTATGCTTCAATTTTGAAGTATTAACAATGTATGTAAAGTATGGGTCGTTATAGTTGGTATCAGAGGAAAGGTATAGTCAACCTTTGGAAACTATGATGTGAAAGCCTTAGTAAGAACCCTAAGGATAATTGTAAGCATAGAACAAAATCATAGTGTTTTAGAAATAGCCATGAATAACCTAGGATAAGACCTTAAGTGTGAAATATTATTCTTGATTATGTGGTTTTCCTATTATAATTTGTGTTGCTCACACTATTCTTCTTGATTTTAGTCAATGGCTGGAACCCGAAGGAATCATGTTAATGCGGAATGCGACGGGCAATGCAATGATTGTCCCCCTGAGCAACCAAACTTTATGGGAGCTGGAATGAAAAATCTTGTAGCCATGATCACACAACTTTCTCAAGCTATGAATCATACAGGACATCAAAACGAGAAAAGTAAGGAGCTACATTCTATTGAATCCTTCATGAGACAGCGTCCACCTTTTTTCAGCGGGTCTACTGATCCATTAGTTTCTGAACAATGGATTAGTACTACTGAAAAGATATTTTCAGTTCTTCAATGTTCTGAGCATGATAAATTCATCTTAGTAGTGTATCATTTGGAAGGTGATGCTGATCAATGGTGGAATCTTATTAAGAATACGAGGCAAAGGGATGAAATTGTGTCCATGGAATGGGATGAGTCCACGAACTTATTTTTCAATAAGTACTTCCCTCGTATTCTCCGAACAAAGATGGAGAAAGAGTTTCTTGAACTGAAGCAAAAGGATGATGAATCTATTGGTACCTAGGAAGAAAATTTTACAAGACATGCAAGGTACGCTTCTGGTATTATTATCCAACTTGAGAGTAAGATCGATCGATTATTTAGTGGTTTAAAACAAAGTCTTCGAAGGGCCTTAGCCATAAGGGACTTCAATAGATACGAGGAAATCGTTCGATGTGCTCTCAAAGTTGAGATGGAGATTTGAGTAACCCATCAGTCATATGGGTTTGATAAGAAGAGGAAAATGGAATTCAAAGGAAAATCTAAAGAGCACACTAAAAAGAAGATGATCTTTCCCTTATGCTCAAAGTGTGGAAAGAAACATGGAGGGAGTTTTCTTAAAGGGATAAGTAAATTTTTTTAAATGTGGAAAGGAAGGTCATCGGGCATTTTAATGCCGCGATGATGCGAAGAAGATGTCTAATGATGCAAACAAAGGAAGGGATACACAGAATGAACCTACTACACTTCAATTTTTCAAGTGCAATGTGATGGGACATTATGCCAATAAATGCCCTAATCCAAGGGTTGATGATGATGGTCGACGTCAACAAACTCTTAAGGCAAAAGGCAAAGGAAAGTCACATGCAATTTCTATCAGCGATGTGGAGTACGATAACGATGTGGTGAAAGGTACACTTACCATCCACTCTAAAGTAGAAAATGTTTTATTTGATACTGGATCCCCCCACTCTTTTATTTCTGAAGACTTTTCTAAGGGTATCACCATATTACCTCAACAATTAGATGTTGAGTTATTTGTGACAACACCTAATGGCACAACAATCGCATCAAAAGTTTATAATTCTTCTCTGATCGAAGTTTGTGGGAAAGTGCTTCCTGCAAATCATGTGATCCTTCCTATAGTGGAATTTGATGTGATTCTTGGAATGGATTGGATTTCTTTATATGGAGCTCATAACAATTGCCAAAGAAGGGAAGTCACATTTCATATTCCAGATCAATCTATGATCATCTATCAATGCAAGGATGAACATAACCTTCCAGTGGAAATTCCTTATACCTTATGGGTCTTGATTCAACTAAATGAAGGTTATTTATCTCAAATGGTTGGTGAGAAACTCACGATTAAAAATATGCCCATTGTACGGGAGTTTGATGATGTCTTTCCAGAGGAATTACCGGGTCTTCCACCAAATCGTGAAGTTGAGTTTTCAATAGTACTCGTACCGGGTGCTTTGCCTATTTCAAAGACACCTTATAGAATGGCCCCAATTGAGTTGCAGGAATTGAAGAAGCAACTCCAAGAGAATCTTGATAAGGGATTCATAAGACCTAGTGTGTCACCTTGGAGAGCACCTATTCTATTTGTTAAGAAGAAATATGGATCAATGAGACTCTGCATTGATTATCGAGAACTTAACAAGATCACTATCAATAACAAATATCCTCTCCCGCGCATCGATGACCTATTTGACCAACTACGCGGAGCTCAATACTTTTCCAAGATTGATCTTCATTCAGGGTATCATTAATTAAGGGTCAAATGGGAGGATATACCAAAGACGGCTTTCCGTACAAGGTATGGACACTATGAATTTATAGTGATGCCATTTGGTCTTACTAATGCCCCTGCTATCTTCATGGATCTGATGAATAGATTCTTTAGAGACTATCTTGATCAATTTGTGGTAGTCTTTATAGATGATATTCTTGTCTATTCAAAGGGCAAGGAAGAACATGAAGATCACTTGAGAATTATATTGAAGACCTTGAGAAAGGAGAAGATTTATGCCAAATTTACCAAGTGTGAATTTTGGCTTCAAAAAGTTTCATTTTTGGGTCACATAATCTCAAAAGAGGGGATATCTGTGGATCCATAAAAAACAGAGGTTATCGAAAGATGGTCGAGACCAACAATAGTAAATGAGATCCGAAGTTTTCTTGGTTTGGCTGGATATTATCGACGTTTTGTGAAAGATTGTTCACGATTATCTAATCCACTCACCAAGTTGACTCTGAAAGGAGTTCAGTTTGTTTAGACGGAAGAATGTGAAGAGAATTTCAAGGAGTTGAAAAGAAGGTTATCCAGTGCACCTGTGCTCACACTGCCTTGTAGTGGAGAAAGGTTTGTGATCTATAGTGATGCATCCAAGAAGGGATTGGGGTTTGTTCTTATGCAAAATGATAAGGTGATAGCTTCTTCCACACGACAGTTGAAAATCCATGAGCAAAATTACCCAACACATGATTTGGAGTTAGCTGTGGTAATCTTTCCATTAAAGATTTGGAGGCATTTTCTTTATAGGGAAAGGTGTGACATTTATACTGATCATAAAAGTTGAAAGTATATTTTCACACAAAAGGAGCTAAATATGCGTCAAAGAAGATGGTTGGAGCTGATTAAGGATTATGACTGCTCATCCATTACCACCCTGGGAAAGAAAACAAGGTGGCAGATGCATTAAGTCGACAAGACCATGCCAGTTTAACCATGATGAGGATCAAAAAAGATCCAATACTTATGGATTTACAAAGGATGGATCTTGGAATTATAATGGAAGGGGAAAATCGTATCTTCCTCAAATGAATGTTCAACCATCTATACATGTGAAGATTAATGAGGCACAAAAAGAAGATGTCGAGTTACAAAAGAAGTTGTGAAATGTTCCTGAATTCAACCTTGATTATGATGGGATAATAATGTTTAGGAATTGGGTTTCTGTTCCTCCCATCCCGGAATTAAAGAAGGAGCTACTGGATGAGGCTCATAGTTATTCATTCTCTATTCATCCTAGAAGCACAAAGATGTATAGGGACCTGAAATAGTACTTCTGGTGGGATGGCATGAAAAGAGATGTTGCTGAATATGTCTCTCGATGCTTGGTTTGTCAGCAAGTTAAAGCTGAGAGACAGAAGTCTAAGGGGATGTCACAACCATTAACCATACCAGAATGGAAATGGGAAAACATCACTATGGACATTGTCATAGGACTTCCTAAAACATCCAATGGCAATAATGCTATCTGGGTCATGGTTGATCGTCTTACCAAGTCTGCACACTTCATTGCTATTAGAGAGGATTTCTCTCTCGATCGGCTTGCCAGGATATATGTAAAGGAAGTGGTAAGATTGCATGAAGTACCACTTTCTATTATATCTAATCGGGATCTGAGATTTACCTCGAAGTTCTGGTGAACTCTTCACCATACTCTGGATACAGAGTGGAGTTTCAGCACTGCTTATCATCCTCAGACAGATGGTCAGTTTGAGAGAACAATTCAAACCCTAGAAGATATGTTGAGAGCTTGCTCTATGGATTTCAAAGGTGGTTGGGATCAACACCTACCTTTGGTGGAATTTTCTTATAATAATAGCTTTCACTCCAGTATTCAAATGGCTCCTTATGAAGCTCTCTATGGAAAGAAATGCCAGACTCCAACATGCTGGGATGAAGTTGGGGAAAGAAATCTATTAGGACCTGATCTCATTGATGAAATGGCAGAAAAGGTCAGATCTATTAAACGACACATAAGAGCAGCTCAGAGTCGACAGAAAAGTTATGCCGACAACCGAAGAAAATACCTAGAGTATGAAGTGGGTGATAAAGTGTTCTTACGAATATCTCCCTGGAAGAGGGTCATGAGATTTGGAAAGAAGAGGAAGTTGAGCCCTAGATATATCGGTCTCTTCGAAATACTGGATCGTGTTGGGAAGGTAGCTTACCGATTGGCGCTTTCACTGAATCCCTCTCAAGTTCACGATGTGTTCCATGTATCTATCCTGAGAAAGTACATACCTGATCCTTCACATGTACTTAGCTCAGAAGTTGTACCACTGGAGCAAGATCTTTCTTATGAAGAATAGCTGATTGAGATTCTGGATCGTAGAGAAAAAGTCCTACGAAGAAAGACCACTCGATTGGTGAATGTTTTATGGAGGAACCACCAATTAGAAGAAGCTACATGGGAGCTTGAGGATATGATGAGGGAGAGGTATCCTCATCTGTTTGTGACAATGTGACGAATTTCGAGGGAAAAATTCATTTTAAGGGGGGTAGAATGTAACGCCTGAGACTTTTATGAGAAATATTTTGTTTTTATAAATAATAAAAGGAATCTTTTACTACACACAACACTAGCTTGGCTTGCTTTACACGCAACCATGGCCTTCCTCGATAGCTTGTGTCGTACGCAATACTGAGTTTCAGTAAACAATGATATGCTATTAAAATATTATTAAAACTAGCCATTATGAATAGTAATAACCACTTTCTGAAATTTTATTTTTCAAAATGGACTTCATTTTTGGATTCGGAATATCGAAATTATCCTAGGGTGAAATTTTGGTATTTTTATGAAAACTTTCAATTTTTGATGAATAGTGAAACCACTATGTGGTAGTTAAAAAAACTGAATTTTTCATAAAACATAATTTTACCGCTTCTGTGAGTGGAATTTATAAAATTCGAGAGACACTGTTAATATCAAGGACTAAAATGTGGTTCAATAAGATGAAAATAATTTTTGGTGAATAGTAACTTTTTACTTTTATTTACCACGGTTAATAGTAAATAGGGTAATTAAGGGTAAAAATGATATTATTATTACCCTAACACCTGTCCTAATTCTATTGGACAAGTGTAATTCGACCAAAAACAACCTTAGGAATAACATATGACCATTTAGGCCCACTTGGATTAGATTAGGACATTTATTATTAATTTATTTAAAGAAGGGTTAAATAGTTAAAATCAGAGTTTAATAAGTAAATAGTTTTTAATATAAGGTTATACATAAGATAAATTCGACTATAAATATTAATTAGAAAACTAATAATATTTCCTACATAATGGTATTTTATTTTTAATTTTTAGACATTAAATAATTTAATTTATTTATGACACATTGATGATGCAGTAATTGTCTTATTAATGAAATATTGACATAATTGATGTTATAAACACCAAAATAAATGTAATTTGAGACTTTTTATGAATTACACGAATTTTATAGGTTAATATAACATTTTAGTATTGATTTAATTTGCTTTTTAGATTTATTCATTCTGTTATGATTTTCACAAAAATCAATTACTAAATAGTGTCAAAATTGACATAAAATAGTTTTTTAAAACAAATATTATATTAGTAATTGTTATTTTATTCTTAAAAATCTAAAGTTCAGTAAAATGACTTAGATAAGGTTATATATATTAATAATAAACAACTTGGGGTTCGTTTGGCTGCTTATAGTAAGTTTATTATCCTTATAGTATAAGAACACAAGAAGACACGGTAAAAGTAAAATTATTTAACTTAATGTTAAATATAAATGATAAGGTTAAAATAGGAACCTAAACTTGTCTAAATTATATTTTATGAGAGTATTTCGACCCCTCCCTACCTTATCTTCAAAATATATCAATTTGGAGCTATTTAAAACCGAATTTGAATTTATAATAAAATAATAGTTTTAGTTATTCCAAAGGTGCCCCTCTCCTCCCTTATAAAAGGGCACCTCCTCCCCCTCTTGCTCACACCACATTGAGCCTTCAAGCTCGGCCAAACCCTGCCAATTCCTCCTCTCCACTTCCCTAGAGACATCCTAGAGGTCCTGGTCTTCTTCAAAGACCAATTTTAGTGCCCTAAAAGAAGGTCTCAATGAAGCACTTCAATGAAGAGGTAATGTCAGTTACCGATTATTTCTTCTTTATTTCTTCTTCCATTTATTCTTATTTAGTTGTTTCATTATGAAGTAATAACATAAGTATCACTAATATACTGATATGTTATTATAAGTATGAAACAACCCGATTTCACCATCTATCCATCCTACGGAAAAAGAAATCACCGTGCGTGCGCACGTACGGAATACCGTCTCCACGCCGTGGTGTAATCTATTTTCCACCACCACCTTACTTGGATGGATATAATGGTGTAAATAATGACTATATATTACTATTATAAAGTGTTAATGATTATGAAATAGTATACATACACTCCAATACAATTCCACGATCATAGGAACGATATCATCACTCGTGCGTACGTACGGAATACCGTCTCCACGATGTGATGCGTCTCGTTCTACATGATCTTCATTTCATAATGATTATATAAATGAATTGAATGAATGAATATGATATATATTACACTAATACCATTCTGGAAATGAGGTATCTATAACCTAAAGAGAATAATAAGAATTTATTCGACAAAACACGCATAAGAACAAAAAGTTATAAACACCCGAATAACAAGTAGCAATGAAATATTACTACTAAGAAGCTACGAATATGACTATATATGATATAATAAAAATAAGTATGATTCTAGAATAAGTCAATAACATTATTTAAATCATTATACAGGAGGTTCAGACACTTACAAAGCAAAATGGACCTAAGGTAAGGGAAATATCACAATCTCATTTTTATCCGAGATTGCTTATACTTTGGTATTTACTGGGGTGTATTTTATCTTCCACATCCATGTTTCCTCAATATGTAATATTATTTACATCCAACTAAAATTTTTTAAATACATTTTACCATTTCGTGAGTTTATAGTAAAAGATATGAAAGAAATTTTTTGTCGTTTTTCGTACGAGGTACTTTTTGACTTTTCCGACAAAAGTACGAGAAGAATGTTTTTTTAACTTATACGACATGAATGGATATTTAAAACATTATTTCAAAGAATATTCCTTTACAAGTTTTCAAGTTTATTTTTAATCAACTTCTTTTAGTTTAAAATTGTATGACATATTAAGAAAGGAAAATGTTTTTGAAGTAGAAAGGATATTTTCCACAAGAATGGAATTCAAGTGTTTTATCAAAATTATTTTCCATCTAAGATAATATAGGGTTCTGTTTCTATCCCTATTATTAAATTGATTTGATTATGTTGTGATGGAATTATTTTTATGAATTCCTTTATCTCATATGAATTGTTTTATGATGTCATGATTTTTAAGAATCCCATTTTTATGACATGGGTTATGTAATGATGTTTGATTTATGATTTTGCGGCACACATATGAATGTTATCATTATGATATGGGTGGGACCTATATCTCCCTCCAATGCATTGGGTAAAGATTTTATATCTCATGAGATAGACATGGCTGGAATGGTAGGTTATACCGGTTCAGTGAAACAGGACTGAAATGAGGAGTGAACTCGGTTCAGAAAGGGACTTTGTCCATTAAGATAGTCTTGGCAATGAGTCTTGACTAATAAGAAATGATTCTATATGATTATGTGTGTGTTTCGGTGCGGATGTGCGTCGGGTTACGCTGTTCGGCCAGGACGCGTTTGCGCGTGCACCCGTCGACCCGAGGGGATGGGCATGCGCGACTTGTGGTCCCGCAGTCCCGCTTTCCAAGGGCGGGCGGCATCCGTCCCTTATTCAGGGGCGTCTACTCCTTGATCGAAACCGGGATGATGGGATGTCGGCTCCTCCTTCCGTGGACGTCTCCTCGGAACTCGTCGCCTAATCCGGGTCTCCCTCATAGATTTAAGAATGTTCGTGAATCCCGTTCCCAGCGCCATATTTCTATGGACACCGGTTAATTACGCTACTTCCACCCAGATGCTCCAAGGAGTCTGGTCGGGGCAGCAACCTGCGGTGAGGAGACCGGGTGGCTCTGGGTGTCGGGGGCGTGTCTTAACACTGCGCCTCTGCATGTCTGCCTTCCGTCCCTAATCAGGGCTTCTCGAAAGCGTGATAGCCTGAGGCATCCCGCACTGGGTGCATGGAATTGTGTCACCTGAGGTTTTCCTCAGCTTCCCATGTTTAACACGGGGTATGCCGCGAGTTTAACGTCCAGCGGGGACGGCGTCGGACTGATCAACACGAAAAGTGGATCAGATGACAGAACCCCTTGCGGGGAACCTCCGACGCTGGGGCCAGCACATGGGCGGCTTCCCGAGTGAAGTGGAGTGGAATGAAATGGCATGACCCCACCGGGATGTGGCGGCCCGGGTAAGGATCAGGGTGGATGACAGAGTGAAGAGCTTGGACCCCGTAGGGGCTTCCTACGTACCGTGCATTAGCGTGGATCAAAGTCAGCGTAGTTCGGGTATACAGTTTAACGTCATGCTGGACGTCGGCAAGCCGACTCACAGAGAGATCGAGGCCGCCGGGCGGAGGATTGAACCGAACCACCTCGCACAGAGGTGGATGGAACGGCCGGGTGAATCACAGTTTCACGTCATGCGGGACGTTGGCGAGCCGACTCACAGAGAGATCGAGGCCGCCGGATGGAGGGTTAAACCGAACCACCTCGCACAGAGGGGGGTGGAACGGCCGGGTGGATCACAGTTTTACGTCATGCTGGACGTTGGCAAGAGAAAGGCAAGCCGACTCACGAAGAGATCGAGGCAGTGGGGAAGCACAATGGAGATACACACGTGCAGTCCCCCACAGAGGCAGATTCATAGGTGAATCAACGCAAGTGTGAACCCGGGAGGGGTTCACTGATGGAAGAACCGACGTAAATACGACCGGGACGACCAGGTGGCGGGCTTGAACCTCGGAAAGGCTTCCTACGTACCCTGTTTAGAAGACAGGGATCAATGTCCACGTAGTTCGTTCTGTTCGTAACACTCTACCCTCGTGGGTGAAGGCCATTCCAATCCCGACATCCCTGAAGAGACGAGCGGGTGGGGGCTACATCCAAACCGGGAGGACCCTGCGTGCGGGGCACGTGATCGGGTGATGCGGACGGTTTAACGTCTTGCCGGACGAAGTACAGTTTAACGTCTTGTGTTGAGGACGAAGCGGACGGTTTAACGTCTTGCCGGACGAAGTACAGTTTAACATCCTGCAGGACGAAGGCTGAATAGTTTAACGTCTTGTAGCTCGGACGATATGCTAGGCAGTTTAACGTCTTGCAGCTTGGACATATGCAGTTTAACGTCATGCAGGACGTGGTGCAGTTTAGCATCATGCAGGACGAATAGCGTACAGTTTAACGTCTTGTAGCTGGGACGAATGCAGTTTAACGTCGTGCGGGACGTGGTGCCGTTTAGCGTCATGCAGGACGAATAGCGTACAGTTTAACGTCTTGTAGCTGGGACGAATGAAGTTTAACGTCGTGCGGGACGTTGAAGCCGCCGGCAGGTCCGTGTCACTTCGCGCGAGCCTGGAAGGCCGCACGGGAAGACAACGTACGGTGCGGGCTCCTGCGATGAAGATCATTGGGCGCCACGCAGGCGGGTACCCAAAGGGGGTCAAAGGGGGCGACCCTGGCGGTTTGCGAGCAAAAAGAGGAGCTTTGCGCGCAATACCGCGGGTCGGCACGCAATTGGACGAGCTGGCGCGCAATTGGGCCAGCGCCTTGCGCGCGGAAGGTAAATATTGCGCGCACCGGGCTTCGGATAGCGCGCGGGGGCAACGGCTCATTCTTAAATCGAATGGCCACTTTGAGAAGGGGGGTGCGCGCAATCGGGCCGGATTGCGCGCACCCCGGGGGCAATTGCGCGCAAGAGGCTTATTTTGCGCGCGCAGGCCTTAGGGTGAAGAATTATTCAAAGGAAAGAAGCCCAAGGGATTGCGCGCGAAGGCGAACCCCGAGGCCTTATTGCGCGAAAGAAAAGAGGTTACCTGAAGATCGACATTGTGCGCGGGAGGGGTTGGATTGCGCGCACGAGAGACCGTTCGACTTCTGGAAACCTTCAAAACGTCGGGGGTCGCCTTATATTTATAGGCAACCCCGGGCGCGGATTCTCCTTCGCAGGCGCGGAATTCCCTTCGCGGGCGCGGAATTGGGCCCGGCGCGCAAGGGAGTCGCGCGGGCAGCGGGCGCGCAAAATTTGCGCGCCGGCCCAGCGCTTTGCGCGCATCCCGGGAGGTTTGCGCGCGGCTCATCGACTTTGCGCGCGGGCCTCCAAAATTCCGCGCAAGGCCTCTGGGCCCTCCGAAACGTGCTTCCGACTCCAAATATGACCTCGCTTTCCGCATCCAGAGCTTTGTTTGGGAACAACGGACTTTTCCGGCGTCTACAAAAGCCCCCCCTCAGAATCTGATCGGCGAGAGGTCGCAACGATCAGGTTCCGAGGGAGACGCCGGAATGCCGAAGTCCTGGGTGGCGCGGGACTGTGGCGTGCAAAAACGGGCGTCGGGCGCGAAATTCGCTGTCGCGGTCGCGCAAAGCGCTTTCCGCGCTGCGCGGAGACCCGGCCTCGCCTATAAATAGGGGCCCTGGGTCCCCCCGTACCGTACACTGGCCTTCCGCGCGATAAGCATCCGAGATCTCGTGCGCGAAATTGCCTTTTCCGACGCGGAATTCGCCCGCTCATCGCGCAAACCTGTCCGGAATTCGGCCTGCTTTTGCGCGAACACCCGGGATTTTACGCAAAGGACTTCCCGATTGCGCGCCGTCCACTAGGATTGCGCGCCAACTCTCAAACTTCTCTACCAGCATCGTCCGAACACGCACGCTTCATCCCTTTACCCGCACGACTCCCGGAGCTTATGAGATGGCCGCGAATCAAGGAAATGAGGGCGATGCCGCCACTCGCAGAGCTGAGATGGCGACGAACGAGGAGGTGTACGGAGCCAAGGAGATTGTTTCCAACAATCAATCCTTGTTCGACTTGCTGACGCCGGCCCATAAGACATATCCACTGTCGGACAACCTGCCGCTCTGGAACTTCGGCATCCTAGATGAGGTTCTGGTGCCAGGGTTCGAGGTTGATGCACCACGAACCTGGGTGACTCGGGAGGACGAGCTTCCCCGCTATAACATCACCAACAATTGACATCCTGCCAGGGAGACCAGACACTTGGATGTATATGTCCTGAACCCGAGGACGCGAACCATCGTCGGAAGTGAGCCTACTGCGGAGAACTCTCCAGCCCTCTACTCGAGCATATATCGCCAGAGTGTCACTGACGACACCAAGGGCTGGCTGAAGGACTGGGACTTGCGGTCTGGGGGCAACTTCACCAGTGAGTGGGCCTGGGTGTTCTGGGTACGCCACACTTGCGATCACTTCGCGGAGGAGCTGCGGTACATCGTCCTGTTTGAGGCGGTGTGGACGTCGCAGTTCCACTTCTACCAACAATCCGAGCTCGGGCCGGAGCTGTTCACCCGCTGGTCCCCGGATACCAACACCTTCCACCTTCACCATGGGGAGGTCGGTATCGGTCTCTGGGACATCCACTGCATGGGAGGTATCCCGCTGGAGGGTTACCAGTACGATGAGTTCCTGCCACCGAAGAACACTTGGGAAGACAGGTCACAGACTCCCATTCTGACCTGGCATCTGCTTGACCTGGCTACGCAGCGTCTCGGGATCAAGGACTTCCAGAAGGACATAGCCTACAAGGAGTGATTCGGCCAGTTCTTGGAGCATGACCCGGCGGTCAAGATGCCAGGCAGGGGGGAGCGGTGCCCGACCGCGGCTCAGAGGAGCCGGAACGGGTCGTACTGGCGGGTCCTGGAGACGGGCGACTACCGCTCATGGGGGTACCGCTTCATCGAGTCCCGGGACCCAAATGTCCGGTACGCGGCGTTCCTGGCCGCCTTTCTGAGTGGGTGGCTCCTGCCAGTGCGGGACGTGAGAATGGGCGTCCGCCCGGCGACACTGGCGATGGCGGGCGCTATGGCCGCCAACAAAAGTTACAACCTCGGGGTCCCAGTACTGGCGAAGCTGTATGCCATCCTGGGACGCATCTCACGAGGGGGGTTGCCACGAAGGATCTGTGGGCCCTTCCAGTTCTTCCACGGCTGGGTGGCTGCTCACCTTGGTGGGTACACGTTTCCGAACGCCATCATTACTCCGGGCAACGGCCTGCGACCCTCCCTGCTGAACATTGCGGGGGTCGCTCCGATGACCCTAAGTGAGGAGGGCGTGAGGATTCGGATTGGCAATCATGACAATTTCAACTTCAGCCCGTTCCCCACTCCTGTTGGCCAGATGATCGACAACGGGCAGGGTCCGCTGGAGCAGCACGAGTACTTCCTGAACATGCGGGGCGGGGTGCTCGTGGCTCGGATCGACGGGAAGGTGATTTGCGAGCCCTACGTGCCAACCCAGTTCGCCAGGCAGTTCGGGTGCCTTCAACGGATGCCGAAGAGGGTATTCACTGCTGTCCGGGAGGAGACGAACCCTGGCGTCCTTCGCCAGATGTGGCTGATGTTTGTCGCCTTTGGCTCTAGCGACGTCATCACTCTCCCTCCTACCGGGGTTGACGCAGGCTTGGGAACCGAGTACGCCGAACACTGGGACATCGCGTACCCCGAGGGGCTTCTACGGAAGCCAGTTCGGCGGCTCGAGGTCACCCGTGCGGAGACCGGGCGTCAAGGAAAGAGGCGAGGCGCCGCCATATGGGGGAGAACGGAGGCGCGCCAGGCAGCAGAGCCGGCGCGGGCAGGGACTTCGGCGGCGGCCACATCGCAAGCTGCCGCCACGACTTCAGCGCCCAGAGAGGGGGTACATGCGGCGGTCGGGGAGCGGCCCGGGAAGCAGGTAAGGCGTCTGCTCGAACCCTCCCACGATGCAGTCTTCCCGGCGCTGTGGTCGGCCTGGATGACCCTACGGCAGTCACTGGGGACCGACGCCATCTGGCGAAAGCTACTCAGAGAAGGAATCTATCTGCCAGAGGTCGGGCGCCTCCAGATCGCCGACAGGGTGGACTTCAACCGGCAGTATGCGTATCTGACGGCCATGGACGAGTACGCGCGCCAACGTGGTCAGCATGCGGAGCCATCCCTTCTTGTGAAGGTGATGCTCGGTCTAGAGCCTGCTCCAGAACAGATGCCGCCGGCGGAAGATGACAGTAGCAACGACTCCGAGGAAGAGGAGGAGATGGGGGAGGATGAAGGCTCCGAGGGAAGATCCCATCAGGGGAGCCCACGAGAGAGCGGCGAGGTGGCCGGCTCTGACAATGTTGATGTCACTGAGCTCCTCGAGGTCCGCTTCTATCCCTACTCAACCTGCTTCATCCATTCTCTTATGGTGCTTCTAACCCATTTCTCCACCTTTCTCAGGAGCGCACGGATGTTGGTCAGGCATCCTCAGCGGGAGTAGGAGAGTCGCCAGCAGGACAAGGCGGGGGCCAGACACCCATCATTGAATTGAAAAGCGTGGAAGGGTCCCCTGCTGCAACTGTTCCTGCGGCGGCCGGGGCAGCGGAAGATGACGATTTGAACTCCTGTAAGTCTCCTTACTTTACTGCTGGTACTTGCCATTGACGATCCGTGACTAACCACGGCATGCCCTGCGCAGTGATCTCAGGACTGGAGGCCCGTCGGGCTACCGAACCCGGGCCATCTACGAGTGGGCCAGTGGCAGACATGCCGCCTGCTCTGGAACAGACTTTTCACACCGAGCCGGCCCCACCAACTGCTAATCAGGGGCAGCGGACACCGGCGGTGCTGCCATCGGAGAGAGATCGGGGGCTGACGAGGGTGTCAACGCCACTGGGGCGGGAGAAGAAGGTCGCCCAGATGCTGGGGAACCTATCCCTCGTGAGGACATCCCAGGGGCGGACCCTGAAGCAGACCTGCTGGCTGCCTTCCCTGCCTACCGTCCTGCCGACCCCGAGGAGATGGACGACTCGGACGCGGAAGCGGTCGAGGAGAGCCGGATAGCGCGCCGCAGGGGGTGGAAGTGCATCCAGCGCTTCCTCATGCGAGACCCATCGGAGTGGCTGGGGCGCATGGGGTCACTCCAAACCTGGCTGCGCTTCATGTGTACCGGGGGAGCTGATGCTCAACGCCTCCATGTGACGGTCCGTGACTTCATGGCCGAAAAGATGCGCGAGAGCCGCCGGCGTGCCGACGTCGCACAAGGTCGGGACATGTCGGAGAGCACGCTGGCGCTCCTCGTGGCGGAGCAGGAAGTCCGGCGCCTCGAAGGGCAGGCAGCAGAGAATGAGGCCTTTGTCGCAACGTGCACCGAGCTTGTGGAGCAACTAGCAGCCCAGCTGGTCGACGCCCATGTACAGCTGACAGAGGCGGGCCAACAGATGGTCACAATTCAAGTCGAGCGGGAGCGTGGACAGGCCAGAATCGACGAACTGCGTGCTGCGACCGCCGACGAGGAGAGGGCACGCAGAGAGCGAGAAGCAGCTCTGGAGGCCGCCAGCCAAAGGGTAGCGGCGTTAGAAACACTTATCCCGCACGCTAATCCCTAGGGGATTTGTTTTTGCCACTCCCAGAACATTTGCTTCCGCTACTCAATATTTCGATCCACTTGTATGAATCACCATATTTATCTGCATCTTTTGGCTTAACATGCTCAACCACAATACATTGTCTCGCGGGAGCGTTAACCAAGCTTCAGGCATCCGTAATTGGGCCTGGATTTCTAAAGAAAAGAGGGAGGTCATTCCAAGGAAAGGAGAACTCAGACCTAATCAATGTATCACCCCCCCCCCAACTTGTTCCGACACACGAGCGGGACAATGCTAGGGGCGTTGAGATTTTATCCGATCATAGGGAAATGAGAAAGGGTGAATCCAGTGTCCCGAATTTAGAAATCCACAGCGGTCGGCCTTCCAGGAAATGCCCAAGACAGCAAGCGGACAATGGATCAATCAACCATACTACTGCGATAGACGGACCGAAGGTCATCATCCATATTGCAGGAGGCGGATCACATGTCATCATCAATTCCGCTTTGGGGGTTACTTCAGGCACAAGGGTGTAAATCCAGATCAACAGGGCATGCGAAGCGTGGGGCGAAGTGACGATTTGTTCGGACAGAATCCAATGCTCTCAAAATTGCGCCACCGTGGGGAAAGCGTATTAGGTGGATGCTCTAATCTGGCCGTGAATCACCCCAATTCTCAGACAGAACCTCTTTAACGAGGAAACTGTCACTTCCCATCATTGTAATGGGGCATCCCGAGCTGGATCGGGGAGAATATCACAACTGCGCCACTCTACCCGAAGTCAGGCCGGACGGCCGGCGACGACGAGGAGGGGTGGGACTCAGCGATCCCTGAGGCTGGACCCGAGTCGAAATGCCCGAGCGTTCCTACGTACTCCATTAGGCTGGAGATCAAGCCATACGTAGTTCTGCGAGTGCAGTTTAACGTCATGCAGGACGTAGAATCCCATTTGGGGAGATCTCAGTTTAGGGTCGTAGAGCTCCGACCATAGGGGTAGATCTTAGTTTAAGGTCTTAGAGCTCGGACCATAGGGGTAGATCTTAGTTTAAGGTCTTAGAGCTCAGACCATAGGGGTAGATCTTAGTTTAAGGTCTTAGAGCTCGGACCATGGGAACCTCAGAGTACGCCGCATCGTGGTCCTATCCCCTGGATATGCGAAGATGCACTGAGGGATAGTGTCAAGAGTGTCGAGATTTTGCCTGGTCAGAATGGGAGGTGGAAAATGTGATGTGAATCATGCGGCCATTCACTCATGGACTGGGGGCACCGGCGTAACGATATGGGAGTACTGCCGACCGTGGCGGAAAAGCAGCATCAATATCACACTAACCGTTGATGGAATGGGGCAGCAAACGAGCATCGACCGCTCAATCGCAGGATTCATATCGATTTGCTGCCCGAGGCCATTGGGGGCACCAGCCCGAGTCGGTGGGAGAGCACTGAGGCATTGTGTCCAAACCGTTCACGGGGGCTCCACCCATGGCGTAGGTGATGGGTCCGAATGAATGGGAGCACGAAGCCTGAAAATGGAAGGAACCTGACCAAGCTAAACCTGACCCTCCTGGCAATAAACCAGAGTACTCTTGACACCAGTGGACCACTGCAAGGGGTCGAAGGACACACCTTGAGGGTGGCCTAAAGGCGGCGGATTCCCCAGAGAAGGGGGGAGTCTTTAAGAGGTGGGGGCTGGACCCGAAGTTTCAAACATCCGGGCGTTCCTACGTATCCCACAAGGATGGGAATCAAGCCACACGTAGTTCTTGAAGCGCGACGCAACACAATCAGGCACCAGCGTGGGGAAGGGTGCGGGTCTGACCCTCGCACATAGAAGAAGCGGTATTTGCTATTTCTTGTTTGTCCTTAAAGGTGGATGGTTTTTCTTTGTGCAGCGACATGCCTGTGATTAAGAAATCCCTGGCGTCGCCACAATAATCAAGCCATGAAAGGCATTGATGAATGGCGTGGTTATCAACCAGCGCCCAACGTGAGTGTCCCCTGGGGAGAACATCACGATGCAGTGCCGTTTCTCGTCGGGCGGCCAAGACGATCACAGTTTACGGTCGTGTGGTAGGACCAGACAACACAGTTTAAGGTCGTGTGGTTCAGACCATGGAGGAATCCGCTTATCGCGATACGGCAGACTCAGAGGAGGCGGGAACATACCCAGCCCTGCGGTCACGCACGATTCCAGGAGAAGGATCCTGGGATAGGGGCCTGCGTATGTCCATCACCCGAGGGGCAGAGATGCTAGCCTCCAGATATACTGGGCCCAAAACGCGATTGTTCGGGCGACTCCTTCCTCCTTATGGGGACGAGGGTCCAGCTACACATGGCCCTTAGGGAGGACATCAGCATATATCCTTGGTGCTCAGATCGTGGGAGCCTCGACAGACACCATTACCCTGGTTGGCCTGCCTAACGTGTAAAGGTGTACTGAAGGTCAGTATGAAGAGAGTGTTGAGATTCCACTACAACGCACAAAGGCGGAGTGCGATGAGGACCGCGCAACCAATGTTCGGAGCCTAGAAGAGCCGACACGGCGATCAAGGATGTCGCTGACCATATTCGCAACACAACATCCGATCGCGTCAGCCTAGAACGGGGCAAGCAAACGAGCATCAACCGCTCAATCGCAGGATTCATAACGATTTGCAGCCCAGGACCCGCCGGTAAATCGACCCGGAGCGGTAGGAGAGCACTGAGGCATCATACCCAAACCGCTAACGAGGATCCCTTTGAGTGAAGGCCCGAACAAGAGGAAGCGCGAGGCCCGACAAGCAACACAGGACTTGCCGGGATTGCATCCGACACTACGGGTCATAGACCAGAGTACCCCAAACATGTTAACAGATCACCGGAAAGGGTCGGAGGACTCACCATGAGAGCAACCAAAAGACAGCAGGTTCCCGTGATCACCTAAGAGACGGGGCTGGACCTGAAACACAAGCGTCCAGGCGGTCCTACGTATCCCATAAGGATGGGAATCAAGCCGTACGTAGTTCTTGAAGTGTAGTTTAACGTCATGCGGGACGAAAAGAGAAGAAGGGGGGAGCAGAAGGCCTCCCCAAACATGGGGGGCGTACAGCGTGGCGAGAAAATCGACGTGGATGAGGGCATAGCCGCACGTTCACACCATACGCCACATACCCGGAGGCAACTGGGCCAAAGGCCCGAGGTGGGACGGAAATTCCCGAAGGATGGGGCTGGGCCTGAAACATGAATGTTCAGGCGGTCCTACGTATCCCATGAGGATGGGAATCAAGCCGCACGTAGTTCTTGAGGGGCAGTTTAACGTCATGCAGGACGAATGCTGAACAGTTTAACGTCTTGTAGCTTGGACGTGGTACAGTTTAACGTCGTGCAGAACGTATGCTAAATAGTTTAACGTCTTGTAGCTTGGACGAATGATGCTTGGAAGTTTAACGTCTTGCCGCGCGGACGTGGCACAGTTTAACGTCATGCAGGACGTATGCTGAACAGTTTGACGTCTTGTAGCTTGGACGAATGATGCTTGGCAGTTTAACGTCTTGCCGCGCGGACGTGGTACAGTTTAACGTCGTGCAGGACGTATGCTGAACAGTTTAACGTCTTGTAGCTTGGACGAATGATGCTTGGCAGTTTAACGTCTTTCCGCGCGGACGTAGTGTACTCAGGAAAAGTACTGCTTGAGAAACCTAGCGTTGGTGGGAGGAGTGACACGCTCACCATCCATAGTCGCTAGGGAGTACGCTCCATTGGGATAAACTTTGTGGACGACAAGAGGTCCCTCCCACTTGGGCTCCAACTTGGGTGGCTTCCTGCCGGGGATCATTGGCGCTCTTAGGGCTAGCACTAGGTCACCCTGCAGGAAATAGCGGAGGCGAACCTTCTTATTGAAAGCTCGAGCCATTCTGCTTTGATGCCTCTCCAAGTTGTGCAAGGCGCGAAGTCTATTCTCATCCAGTGCTTCCAACTCGACAAGACGGGCTTCAGCCGCTCTGTCTGGCGCTTGCTGGTCGTAGACTGCAGTGCGCAAGGACGGTAACTGGATCTCGATGGGCAGGACGACCTCAACTCCATACACCAGGGAATAAGGGGTCATCTGGGTGGAATTGCGAGTCGTCGTCCGATAAGCCCAGAGGGCGTTGGGGAGCTTGTCCGGCCAACTCTTCTTGTTCTGACCAACCATTTTTTGCAGAATGTTGGAGAGGTTTTTGTTAAACGCCCCGATCTGTCCATTCGCCTGCGCATGATAGCGAGATGTATGGTTCGAGCGAATGTTATACTTGGCGTACAACTTCTTCAACTCGGCTTCTTGGAAATTGGCTCCGTTATCCGTGAGGATAGCGTGAGGCACTCCAAATCGATGAATGATGTTGGAGGTCACGAAGTCAGCGATCGAACAAGATTTGACCTCTCTGAGCGGAATCGCCTCTGCCCATTTGGAGAAGAAGTCCGTGGCGGTCAGAATGAACCGGCACTGGCGAGCCGTCACCGGCGGGTACGGTCCCACAACGTCCATCCCCCAGACTGCAAAGGGCCAAGAATACCTGGTGGTATGGAGAGGCTCCGGCGGCCGATGCACAAAGTTCGCATGAACCTGGCACGCATGGCACCTCCTGGAATACTCGATGCAGTCATGGATCATGGAGGGCCAGAAGTATCCCAACCTCCGAATCTGGTGGGACAGCTTCGGCCCAGTCTGATGGGCACCGCATGAACCAGCATGAACCTCTTGCATGACTCGTGGGATCTCAACTCCCTGAAGGCAACGGAGGAGAACACCATCGAATCCACGTCTATAGAGGATCTGCCCCAGGCCGGGACTGCTCTGGAGGACAAACTGCGATGTGCGGCGTCGAACTCGCTCGCGCTCGGCCCAATCCGGCGGGAGAATGACATGTTGGAGGTACTCAACCAAGGGGATCCTCCAATCAGGGGCTGGTTCGACTGCCATATCTGGGGTACTAGGGGCTCCGGGCACATGGGCAACCGTGGTGAGATTACTTACCGACGGGCCGCGATCTTCCTCCGGGATAACGGGAGCGATGAGCCTGCGGTGCATCACGCGGACGATTAGGTTATCCTGTTCAGGCTCTGCAAGTGACGCAGCAAGGCTGGCCAAGGCATCTGCTCGACCGTTCTGCGACCGGGGAATATGGACAATTTCTGGCCGAGAAGGGAACCGAGCCATCAGAAGGAGGGTGCACTCCAGCAATGGCACAAGTTCCGGCTTCCTGACAACATAGTCGCCATTGATCTGCTTAACAACTAGCTCGGATTCCCCTTTCACGCACAGATGGGGAACGTCGATATCGAGAGCTAACTCGAGGCCGGTGATGAGGGCATGGTATTCCGCCTCATTGTTGGTACAGCCCTCTGACAAGAGGAAAGAGTATGGTAGTACGACCCGCTCCGGGGTAATGAAGACGATACCCAAGCCCACTCTGTTGAGCTTAGGATTATCGAGCCTTCTACCGGTGGGGCTCTGGGAGGCACCGTCAAAGTGCATCTGCCAGCATAAACCGGCTCGATCGACCGAGAGGATGGCCTCATCAGGAAAGCCTAGATCCAGCGGCTGATCCGCGGATGTTGGGTGAGCAGCCAGAAAGTCTGCCAACTCTTGCCCTTTGATGGCCTTCTGAGACACATACCTGATGTCGAACTGCTGGAGAATCACAGCCCACCGCGCTAGACGGCCAGTCAACATAGGCCGGCTCAGGATATATTTCAACGGGTCTACCCGAGAAACCAACTGTACCTCATGGTGCTGCATGTAGTGCCGTAATTTCTGCACGACAAATACGAGCGCCAGGTAGCTCTTCTCGATGGGGGAATACCTAACTTCTGCATCGAGGATCATGCGACTGAGGTAATAGAGGCTATTCTCTGTTCCCTCATTGTTCTTATGGGCGAGAAGGGCGCTAAGGGACTGTTCCAGGGCGGTCACATAGAGAACCAGCGGCTTCCCGGATACAGGCGGCATCAGAACCGGAGGTTGCAGTAGGTACTGCTTGATTTCCTCGAAAGTGGTCTGAAACTCTTTATCCCATACATAGGTGGCACCTTTCTTCATGAGCCTAGAAAAGGGCTTACACTTGCCGGCCAGATTCGCGATGAATCCGCGTATATAGGCTAAGTGGCCTTGGAACCCTTGCAGTTCCCGGATGTTACCTGGGGGAGGCATCTGGAAATCGCCCTGATCTTCTCTGGGTCTATCTCAATACCCCGGTATCTTACCACAAATCCAAGGAACTTTCCGGAGGTGACCCCGAAGGCACACTTCAACGGGTTCATCTTCAGGCAACGAGACCGGAGGAAGCCGAACACTTTCTCAAGATCTTTGATATGGTCCTGACGCTGGCGCGATTTGACTACCAAGTCGTCGACGTAGCATTCCACCAGTGTGCCGAGGATTGGCTTGAATATGTGGTGCATCGCCCGTTGATAGGTGGCACCTGCATTCTTCAGGCCGAAGGGCATGACCTGGTAACAAAATATACCTTGGGGGGCCCTGAAGGCAGTGAACTCCTCATCCTCAGGGGCCATCCAGATTTGCTTGTATCCGAAGTATCCATCCATAAAGGAGAGGGCTTGGAACCCTGCCGTGGCGTCAATCAACAGCTCTGTCACTGGAAGGGGAAAATCATCCTTCGGACAGTGGCAGTTGAGATCGCGGAAGTCGATGCAGACTCTGATCTGCCCGTTCTTTTTCCGGACCGACACAATGTTGGCCAGCCATTTGGGGTACTGGACTTCCCTCACAAAGTTGGCTTTGATAAGCTTGTCAACTTCGGCCTCAACCATGGCACCGTGTAATGGGTGCATCTTCCTGGGAGGCTGCTTGAACCCCCGATGGTTCGCCGGGGGACCAAGGCGGTGGACGACTACCTGAGGATCTAGCCCCGACATCTCGTCATAGCCCCAAGAGAACACATCACGGTGCTGCCTAAGAAAGTCCACGTACTGCTGCCGCTCCTCAGAGGGCATGGCGGCACTAACCAATGTGGGTCTTGGATCTTCTTCGGTTCCAAGGTTCACTTGTACTAACTCATCGACCGTGGCGGAGACGCCTTCCTCAAAGGCTGGGGGTGCATCTTCCACATCCTCTCCACTCGGGGAGGGATCGTCCACGGGAGAGACTGCGTTGGCAATTGTATTAGGGCTACCAGATCCTGCTGGGCCGCTGGTGCTGGCATGGGCGGTCGCGGTCATCTCATCAGGAGACTCACAAGCCGTCGAGACCATGGATACGTCCAACCGTTGAATCGGGAGGACGTAAGCATCATCCAGACTTGCCCAGGGATCACTTGCAACAGTGAAAGGCTCGACCTCACCTGCCAGGATCTGCTTATCCTTGCTCTTGTAATAGTCCGCGTCCAGATAGCGGGCTTCACATGAGGCAAAACGAGAGGCATCCCCTTGAAGCACGCCTACTCGACCGTTAAGGGAGTATTTGAGGCATTGGTGGTATGAGGAGGGAACCGCAACATGAAGGTGGAGCCATGGCCTGCCCATAAATGCGTTGTACGCAGTGTCTTGAGAGACTACCATGAATTCGGTGTTGGCAACCAAGTCACCGAACTGGGTCTTCAAACGTATCTTGCCGACCGGAGTTTGCTCGGTGCGGTCGTACCCCTGGATCCTGAGGTCGGAGGGAATCAAGTCATCCTCAGACAACCCCAATCTCCGGAGCGTCCGAGTTGAAATCAGGTTAATCCCGGACCCCGTGTCGACAAGACAGCGCCGGACTTCAAGGCCATTGAACTGGCCGGTAACATAAAGCGGACGAATGTGCCCCTGTATAGGAGGGTCTTCATCCTTACCAGAGAACGAGATAACTGCCTGGCATTCGGCGTCCTCAATCGTTTCGGTGTGAATGGCCTCTGCAGCTGCAACCTCTGTCTCAAACTGGAGGGGGCTCTTCAGGGCTTCAGCGAGTGCCTCGCGCATCTCAGATGACATGGGCAGAGCCTCAAGGATGGAGAGTCTCGCTGGGATGTCGGCCAAGTGCTTCAGGACATCATACTTTTTGGCCAAGCGCGAGCCCCTGGTTACAGGAGGTTGCTCTGCGGTTGGAGGCATGACGGGCCTTGCCGGTTGGACCGACGGCCGACTGGTGCTTGGCGCATCTCGCTGTTCATTGGTTGAAGCCCGGGAAATGGTCACCGTACTGGGGTCAGGAGGCCGGGATGGACTCGTGGCAGGACGGAGCTGATTGCGACGCGGCTGAGGCGGTTCTGCCTGGTCCCACACCACAAACAGTGGCGGAGGCGAATCCTTCATCCCCGGATGGGGGGCCTGCGCGCGCTGAGCTCGATCTTGAGCCTGCTGCCTAGTCTCAGTGGCGTGCACGGCTTGGCTGGAGGTACCAACTGCTGTGCCCTGATGACTCCTGCTGTTGCGGCTCCTCCGACGGTGGCGATGACCGGGGACACTAGGGAGGTCCACCTGGTGTTCTTCAACGTCGGGAACCGAAAAGGGATTTACCAGCTCAACGGTATTAACCGAAGCGTACCCAACACTTTCGTCAGACGAATCATTCACCACTGGGCGGATTCGGGGAGGGATCCCCATCTCCGGGGGCATGAAATCGCCGAGAGTGCGGGATAGTGGCGGAACTGGCGGGGCGCGCTCTTCCTTCTTGTGCCGCCGCCGTTTGCTCTTCCCGAAAGAGGCAGGCTGGGATGACGATGCCGAAGCAGCACCCGCGGATTCTGGGGGCTCAGGCTGATTCAAGCTCGCACGGATGATTCCATGGGCGCGAATGATCGTCTTGCGGGCCATCCAGTTTTTATACTTCTGGGACCCGCGGTCGGAGACCAGCTGCCATTCGTCCTCATTGCCGCTATCGTCATCTGATCCCACGAACACGCCCACCACTTGTGCCGGGGCTGGGCCCAACCTGATTACATTGTTGTTAATCTGGTCTTGGAGCCAATACTTAAACACATAGCACCGTTGGATGGTGTGTCCCAGGGCCCGATGGTAAGGTCAGTAGCGGGGGTTATCCGTGAGATGTGCCTCCTCTGGCCTCCAACACTCAGGCAGTCGCACAATCCTCTGCTCCAGGGCGCTCCAGAAATAACCGGGGACCTGATCCTCGTGAAAAGAGTAGGTCAGGTATCACGGGCCCCTGGGAGCATGGTCTTGACGAGGGGCTGGAGGGGCCTGCCGAGGAGGTGGACCCTGATTATCTCGCCTGGGTTGTGGCGGTACATTACGCGGAGGGGCCGGCTGGTTCTGAGGCTGCTGCTGCTGGGCCGGGAACTGAGCCCGTGGAGGCGGATTCCTGTGAGGCTGTGGAGCTGGCCTCGCCGGCAGCAGCTCCAACGGCCTGGGAGCCTCTATCTGGGCAACAGCAGCAGGCTCAGCCCTGCTGGCTCTCCTTGCAGGAATCATAGGAGGCAGCGGGTGTGCCTGGCTGGCCTGTTGCAGGGCTTCCTCAAGATGTTGAGCTTTGTCTGAGAAGTCCCTGAACCCTCCGGGGTAATTCTGAGTGATCAGGGAAGGAACCATCTCGGTCCTGACGTTCCCGACGCACATTGTCAGCAACTGCTCCTGAGTCAACGGCATGTCAAGGGAATACGTGAGACCCTTCCATCGGGCGACGAAGTCCGCGACTCGCTCGTCAGGCCTCTGCTTGCACTTGAAGAGGTCTGCGATACTCGTCTTCCGGGTCGTGGAACTGAACTGGTAGAGGAATTGTCTACGAAGGTCCTCCCAGCTAGTTATCGACCCGACGGGGAGCTGGCTGTACCAGACAAATGCTGGCCCTTCCAGTGTCTGGACAAAGCAGTGAAGCTTAGCGGCCTCTTGCTGCGCCGGAGTCCCCAGCATAGGCCCGCACCTCGAGTTGAAATGGGCCAAATGTTGTGGCGGATCTCCAGTCCCGTTGAAGGGGGCGAAAGTGGGATTCCCGAATCCCGGAGGCGCCGGCATGTCATCCACCCATGCTGGGTATGGCTTGCCGTCCGGTGGGATCGCCACTTGCCGAGTCTCCAAGGCTTCCAAGCGGGCGATGAGTGCCGCCATCGGATCGTCCGGACATGGGTTCCAGTCCTGGCGAGGATCTCTAACCACGAGCGCATTGCACGACCCTTCAATCGGGTCGCCGACCGGGTCGTCGAACTCGGCAGCTCGGGGGACAGCGGGCGGAGCGGCCCTTGGGGCAGCGGGAGGAACCCGAGCGGGGTCTCTCAGGTAGTCACGCCGCTCGGGAGGGTGTTGTGAGACATACCGCGCCCTCTTGCCATAGGCGATGGCCTCTCTCCTGTCGGCGAACACGGCATAATCACGGCTGCCCGGGAGAGCCTCATCGAGGGGTGGTTGTTCCTGTCCCTGCTGTCCTGGCCTAGGATCACCGTAGTCAGGCCGCCGTTCTGCAGCGCGCTCGGCAAGGAGCTGGTCAACCAGCTTCTTCTGCACGGCGAGCTGTTGACATAGCGTAGCCTTCTCGGGATCCTCATCTGCCCTCTGCGTGGAGGCAGACGGGTCGGCGGGCTTTATAGCCTCGCCGTGCTCTTTACCTTTGTTGACGTTTCGGCTCAACGTCAGTGCTTAAGTGGGTGCGGGGAGTCCCAGGAGGTTCCTATGATGACGAGTAACTCTCACCGATGGATCCAATAACGGCTTGTCTTCGGGGGGAGAGCCCCCGTCGAGAAGTTCCAAACCGTTCCCCTCCCCCGACAGGTCATCCATATTGACTGTTTCCGTCCCTAGGGATATACCCTCAGGGCCACCCAATGAATCGGGCTGTCGGCGAATCACACTAAAGCGTAGGGCAGCGTACTGCCCCCATCCACGGATATACACGTGGGGAGCGGCTTCCTCGATAACCTTGCGGAGTACTTGAAAACACTCAACGCATCGTTGTTGGAGGGCCTCGTGGTTCCCAAATGACCTGGGGTGCCGAACCGCGGGGAGCGTGGCCAGGTCAATTTGACGGCACTGCTCACCAATATCCTCTAGGTGCACTTGACTCCCGGGATATGGCATTTGTAAGCGGTGAAGACGGGATTGAGTCTCCCGGAGAGTTCGGCGGAAACATTCGAACTCATCCGGGGTGAGCGACTCGGGTGCATCAAAGTCTGGTCCTGCGACTGGCCAAAACTTCTCAGGGAAGTGGCCCTCTGCAAGGACGGTCCAGAAGCTCCACGACTCAAACTCGGGACTCAGGTCTCCTTGGTCCTCTTCAATGACTGGGAATGAACGGGGAACCGGCAGTGGTGCCGAGGCGGGCCGCCGGGCCAACGGGCTGGCCGGCGGTGAATAGGGCGAGCAGGCCGATTGGCCTCCATGTCCCGGGCCACCCTCTGAGGGTGGCGGTGCCCCAGCTACCACATCACGATAGGACGGGCCGGCGAGCGAACATCCTGCCGTAGCGTCGGTGCTCGCCGAGGGTGCACTAGATCGTGGTTCGACCGTCGGTCCCCAGAAAAGGTCTCCGGCTTCTCCGATCGAGGCAGAAGGCGCTTCCAGAAGGGCTGGTACCAACCACAAGCTTGATCCTTGGGGGTCTGCCAGGCCCTCGCTACTCCGGATATACCTTCGAAGAGAAGCGGGGATCATATCGACCTCGCTCTCGGGGAGTACGAGGCTGACGTGCCGCATTCCCACCCCTGCCCCTGACTGGCGGGATTGGGGGGAGGGCTATGTCGCCGAATCATACTCCGCCTCTGTATCAGAGAAACGAACCGGTCGGATCTCTGTCCGGAATTCCGTAACATTCGTCCCTCGGCGTCGACGCCTCGCCCTCCTGCCCCTGGGTGGTTCTTCAGGGCATGGCTGACCTCTATCCTGGCGTCCTCCGGCCGCACTGGTGCTGGGGCCAAGAGGACTGGAAACCAAGGTGCGAGGAGCACCGGGACAGATATCAAAGGGGACGCGGGGAGAGATGCTTTCGGGCAGGCCTCCGGGCCGGGATCGGAAGGCGGGGTGACCCATGCCTCTTGGATCGGCCACACGGAGTAGCTCCTGTTGGCGAATAGCGCTACCGCGAGGTGGTCCGCGGTGGCTATTGCCTGTGCCAGCAACCGGGAGAGTCAACCCAACCTGCCTTAGGGGCGGTCGGGGCCTCAATTCAGGTCGGGCATAGAAGTGCCCCCGCTCAGGATGCGCAGGGGCCTGGTAACTGGAGCCAGCATTGGCTTGAGCCAATGCGGCCGCTGTTGCTAGGGCCCCAAGGTGGGCATCCTCTTCTGCTCGCGCCTGACGTTGGCGTCGAGACAAACGAGTCGGGATGAGCGGCGCGGGCAGGTGGAGAGCCTGTTCCTCGACTTGAGGGGCCTCGCGGCAATGTCGCCGCGGCCTAACAGGAGCCCTCATCGCGGATCCCTGGAGCGAATCCCGGATAGGGTAGTCCCGGGCATCTTCCACTTCATCTGCATAGGGGAAGGAGTTGTCGGAGCGCTCCGGGGATAAACTCCCAAAGCGGTTGGATGTCGAGGTAGGCAGCGGTGCCTCCCTGCGCGGCCCTCGGGGGCGGCGTTGGTGGCGAGGTGCGGCTCCCTCGAGGTCTAGGCGAGCCATGTCCCTGGTGGGGATGACTCCCTCTTCCTCATACCTCCGCACCAAGTTATTGATCACCCTTCTTTGGATGACCTCCGAGGGGGAGAGAGGGCGTGGTTGCCCCGCAGCTGCGGCTGCTGGGATGGTTGTGGAACGGGCGGGACCGCGCGGAGTAGCCGCGTCGGTGTTTCCCCTACCCCTGCGCCAGTGGGCGGGTGGCGATCGGGCACTGGGTTGGGCGACTTGATTTCTGAAAGCAGGGAGAAAAACCCGTTAACACTGACAGGAAAAGGAATCGACAACCAACCATTAGTGCCACGACGCCTTCCGTGGGGGAAACCCAGGCCCTCGACGTCGTGAGACGGAGTGCCCGATTTCCCTTCCCCAGCCCCTGGTGGGTAAAACTGAATGCTCGGTCGAGCAGCATGCCGGTCTTCCAACACCTCTGAAAGCCATCGGTCTTCGTATTGAGGAGAAGAGATTCACGTCGGGTTCACCATTTTTCTGTTTCGGTGCGGATGTGCGTCGGGTTACACTGTTCCGCCAGGACGCGTTTGCGCGTGCACCCGTCGACCCGAGGGGATGGGCGTGCGCGACTTGTGGTCCCGCAGTCCCGCTTTCCAAGGGCGGGCGGCATCCGTCCCTTATTCAGGGGCGTCTGCTCCTTGATCGAAACCGGGATGATGGGATGTCGGCTCCTCCTTCCGTGGACGTCTCCTCGGAACTCGTCGCCTAATCCGGGTCTCCCTCATAGATTTAAGAATGTTCGTGAATCCCGTTCCCAGCGCCATATTTCTATGGACACTGGTTAATTACGCTGCTTCCACCCAGACGCTCCAAGGAGTCTGGTCGGGGCAGCAACCTGCGTTGAGGGGACCGGGTGGCTCTGGGTGTCGGGGGCGTGTCTTAACACTGTGCCTCTGCATGTCTGCCTTCCGTCCCTAATCAGGGCTTCTCGAAAGCGTGATAGCCTGAGGCATCCCGCACTGGGTGCGGGGAATTTTGTCACCTGAGGTTTTCCTCAGCTTCCCATGTTTAACACGGGGTATGCCGCGAGTTTAACGTCCAGCGAGGACGGCGTTGGACTGATCAACACGAAAAGTGGATCAGATGACTGAACCCCTTGCGGGGAACCTCCGACGCTGGGGCCAGCACATGGGCGGCTTCCCGAGTGAAGTGGAGTGGAATGAAATGGCATGACCCCACCGGGATGTGGCGGCCCGGGTAAGGATCAGGGTGGATGACGGAGTGAAGAGCTTGGACCCCGTAGGGGCTTCCTACGTACCGTGCGTTAGCGCGGATCAAAGTCAGCGTAGTTCGGGTATACAGTTTAACGTCATGCTGGACGTCGGCAAGCCGACTCACAGAGAGATCGAGGCCGCCGGGCGGAGGATTGAACCGAACCACCTCGCACAGAGGGGGATGGAACTGCCGGGTGAATCACAGTTTCACGTCATGCGGGATGTTGGCGAGCCGACTCACAGAGAGATCGAGGCCGCCGGATGGAGGGTTAAACCGAACCACCTCGCACAGAGGGGGGTGGAACGGCCGGGTGGATCACAGTTTTACGTCATGCTGGACGTTGGCAAGAGAAAGGCAAGCCGACTCACGAAGAGATCGAGGCAGTGGGGAAGCACAATGGAGATACACATGTGCAGTCCCCCACAGAGGCGGATTCATAGGTGAATCAACGCAAGTGTGAACCCGGGAGGGGTTCACTGATGGACGAACCGACGTAAATACGACCGGGACGACCAGGTGGCGGGCTTGAACCTCAGAAAGCCTTCCTACGTACCCTGTTTAGAAGACATGGATCAAAGTCCACGTAGTTCGTTCTGTTCGTAACACTCTACCCCCGTGGGTGAAGGCCATTCCAATCCTGACATCCCTGCAGAGACGAGCGGGTGGGGGCTAAATCCAAACCGGGAGGACCCTGCGTGCGGGGCACGGGATCGGGTGATGCGGACAGTTTAACGTCTTGCCGGACGAAGTACAGTTTAACGTCGTGTGTTGAGGACGAAGCGGACGGTTTAACGTCTTGCCGGACGAAGTACAGTTTAACGTCCTGCAGGACGAAGGCTGAACAGTTTAACGTCTTGTAGCTCGGACGATATGCTAGGCAGTTTAACGTCTTGCAGCTTGGACGTATGCAGTTTAACGTCATGCAGGACGTGGTGCAGTTTAGCGTCATGCAGGACGAATAGCGTACAGTTTAACGTCTTGTAGCTGGGACGAATGCAGTTTAACGTCGTGCGGGACGTGGTGCAGTTTAGCGTCATGCAAGACGAATAGCGTACAGTTTAACGTCTTGTAGCTGGGACGAATGCAGTTTAACGTCGTGCGGGACGTTGAAGCCGCCGGCAGGTCCGTGTCACTTCGCGCGAGCCTGGAAGGCCGCACAGGAAGACAACATACGGTGCGGGCACCTGCGATGAAGATCATCGGGTGCCACGCAGGCGGGTACCCAACGGGGGTCAAAGGGCGTGACCCTGGCGGTTTGTGCGCAAAAAGAGGAGCTTTGCGCGCAATACCGCGGGTCGGCGCGCAATTGGACGAGCTGGCGCACAATTGGGCCAGCGCCTTGTGCGCGGAAGGTAAAGATTGCGCGCACCGGGCTTCGGATAGCGCGCGGGGGCAACGGCTCATTCTTAAATCGAATGGCCACTTTGAGAAGGGGGCTGCGCGCAATCGGGCCGGATTGCGCGCAAGAAGCTTCTTTTGCACGCGCAGGCCTTAGGGTGAAGAATTATTCAAAGGAAAGGAGCCCAAGGGATTGCGCGCGAATGCGAACCCCGAGGCCTTATTGCATGAAAGATAAGAGGTTACCTGAAGATCGGCATTGCGCGCGGGAGGGGTTGGATTGCGCGCACGAGAGACCGTTCGACTTCTGGCAACCTTCAAAACGTCGGGGGTCGCCTTATATTTATAGGCAACCCCGGGTGCGGAATCTCATTCGCGGGCGCGGAATTCCCTTCGCGGGCGTGGAATTGGGCCCGACGCGCAAGGGAGTCGCGCGGGCAGCAGGCGCGCAAAATTTGCGCGCCGGCCCAGCGCTTTGCGCGTATCCCGGGAGGTTTGCGCGCGGCTCATCGACTTTGCGCGCGGGCCTCCAAAATTCCGCGCAAGGCCTCCGGGCCCTCCGAAACGTGCTTCCGACTCCAAATATGACCTCGATTTCCGCATCCGGAGCTTTGTTTGGGAACAACGGACTTTTCCGGCGTCTGCAGTGTGTATGCCACAAAGTTTCATGTTTTAAGTTATGATTATTGGGATCACATTTCACTACTATGATTTATCCCATGTTATGAAATTATGATCCCTTTTGTAGGTTAAGATTTCCAAAAGTTATGTGCTTATGTATATGTTGTGATTGATATTTCTTTTGTTTACCCTTACTGAGCATTTGAGCTCACCCTTTTGTATGTTTTCTTTCCCCAGGTCAGGATAAAGGTTATTAAGTAAGATATGCCAAAAGGGACTATAGATATGATGAAATAAATGGGAGACAGTGTAGACGTTTTATGAACCGGTTGTTTATCTTTCCCAGTTTCTAAAGACACTATACCAATACGGTCCTTTCGTGGTTTTGTTATATGTTGTAATAAGTATGCTTCAATTTTGAAGTATTAACAGAGTATGTAAAGTATGGGTCGTTATAATAATATACCGTTATATCATTGTTATTTCTTTCCATTAAAGTATGAGATAGAAATGAAAGTAGCGTTCATGCGTACGTACGGCTTACCGTCTCCATCAACAGTGCATATCATTTCTTATCCCCAAATATAATGTACTATTATAAGTACATATATATAATGGATATATATGATGTATGTTACATCTAAATGATTAATATAATTCTGGAATTAAAATACACATATCTCTCATTTAGTTTTAATTCCATTAATATGACATAGAAATGAAAGTAGCGTTCATGCGTACGTACGACTTACCGTCTCCATGAACGGTGCATTTCATTTATTACCTATAAATGATTATGTGATATTATAAATACATTTATATGCTAGATATATATGATATATATGATATCTAAATCAGGAATGTCATTCTGGATATAAAGAACCTTTGACCACAAGAACAACTTGTAATTGGAAGAAGTCCACTTTCAACTTAAGAACCAAATATCGACAAAAAAACATTATTAACATAAATGATTAAATAATATTTATAACATGGCAATAAGTGATTAAAAGGAATAATAAACTATAAAAATGTTCTTAAACAAGTAGAAATTAACTCAAGTTTATTATTCAGGAGATTAAAGAACGATCAAGTCAAGTTAGATACGAGGTATGGGACTTCATCTCAATCTCCTTTCATTGAGGCATATTTTGTTTTATACACAACCTTCTTTTATACGGTGTATAAACCCCTTGACTTTTACTTTTATCCAAAAAGAATATTTTTTATACGAAGCGTTTACTAAATGACAAAAGGGAATGTTTTTGTCGTACGTATGCGGTGACAATGACTTCTTCGCCGCCGTGACCATTATTTGAGTTTCAGCTTCTCTATAAGCCATACATTTTTTAGAAAGAAAAATAAATAACATGTTTTACTTTTATTTTATTTTGGTTTTGAAAATGGTTTTCAAATTTTTTTTATTATATCAATGTGTTTTATTGATATCTTGTGATTGAAATGTAGAAATGTTATGTTTCCCTTATGTATGTTTTATGTGATACGATTATGTTATGGTTCATGGGAATTATTATGAAGATGGGTGGTTCTGTGATAAACTAAGGGCAGGTGAGCCCGATATAGCTCTCCAATGCATTGGGTAACATGAAGGAGTGGAACATTAAGGTTTCTCTGAAGAGATTTAGGGAATATACTATGATGGGTATTCCAAACGTAACCAAGAGGGTTACTCCCTACGTAAGAATGTTATGAATTCCTCAAGTTACCTTTATGTCTTATGATTTCTATGATTTATTCATGATTTGATGAGGTATGCTATAGTGCCTATGTTTTATGGGTAAAGTATGATTTCATTCTTATGTATATATGAACTCATGTTTCCTTTCCATATTTTTATAACCCTTACTGAGCATTTTATGCTCATCCCATATTTTTTTGAAATGTATTTCACAGGACAAGGGAAAGGTACATGATATGATGATATTGTCAAGGATGTGTCAAGAAAAAATCCATGTTTTCTTTTAAATATGTTTCCATTGATGGGAAAAATGAATACTATCTTTTATGTAACTACTTTGTTTGAATGTGGAATGAAATGCAAGTTTTATGTTCTAATTCTCTAAAACTCTAAACCTGAAAAGATCCTCAAGGTGTAATCTTGTAATAACTCAAGTTTAAGTAAGGTTTATGGTCGGGGCCTTATAGTTGGTATAAAAGGTCAGTTTAGATAACTTTAGGAGTTAGAGTTCTATTAAATGATTATCCAAAAATATTTTTTTTAACGGTCAAATTGAAATGATATAGAATTTGAAGATTACCATGTTGCTTCATCTAAGACATGTTTGTTCAGAATGGTTTTCCGCAGAGGAAACAGGGAAACAGTTCTAGGAAGGCATACCGAAGGAAATAACCTTCTGAGTCAGCATCCTGAGATGGTTGGAATTGGAACTGAACAGTTTGTTGCAGTAATGGAGCAGTTGAATCAAGCGATAAATGGTGGTGGCATCCATGCACGAGATCAGCCAGATCAACCACAGAAGATCATGTCAGTGGTGGAACATTTCATGATGCAACATCCCCCATCATTCAGAGGATCATCTGACCCTATGTTTGCTGAAGGGTGGATTAAAGCACTGGAGAAGATTTTTGATGTCATGGGGTGTTCAGACAATCAAAAGGTTAGTCTTTCTATTTACCGTTTGGAGGGTGAGGCAGATCAGTGGTGATCGATGGTTAAAAATATCAGGGACACTGATGAGTTTGATTCTCTCGACTAGGATGAATTCAAAGGTATGTTTCTTGAGAAGTATTTTCCTAAGGCTGTTCGACTTAGGATGGAAAAACAATTGTTGGAATTGAGGAAATATGGAGACTTATTGGCTGCCTATGAAGAGAGGTTCACTCATTTGGCATGGTATGCTCCAAATTTTATCCGAGACCTTGATAGTGAAATCAATCGTTTTTACTTAGAATTAAAACCAAAATATCGAAGGACATTGGGTTCTCGTGAGTTCAAATGTTATGAAAAGCTTGTTCGATGTGCTGAGAAGGTGGGAATGGATTTTGCTGATGATCAGGTTTTCTATAACAACCAACAGAAGAGGAGACCGGGGTGGTAGGAGAAAGGGAATAATTCTTCAAAAATGACTGATGGTAAGAAAACTATGTTTCCAGTTTGTGATAAATGTGGAAAAAGGCATGCTGGGGAATATCTTCTGAATTCTAGAAAGTGCTACTGATGTGGTAAGATGGGACATAAGGCTCGTGATTGCACTGAAAAAGATCAGGGTGATGGTAAGACCAAATTTGATTTACAGTTAGTGAAATGTTTTAAGTGCAATGAGATGGGTCACTATGCAAACGAGTGTCCGACAAAGAACTCAAGTGATGGGAAGCAGTTTGACTACAAGAATAAAGGGGTGGTGAAATCCTTTTCAACTGCTTCAGCAGATGTCGGGCCATCAAATGAAGTGGTATCAGGTACTTTGTTTGTTTTTTCGGATTATTCCAGTGTGTTGTTTGATTCGGGGTCCACACATTCTTTCATCTCTGAAACCTTTTCTAGTAAAATGGGAATACCATCTCAAGAAATGACTCCTGAACTTGTGGTAAAAACACATAGGGGAAATGTTGAGGCAAAAAGAATTTACAATAATCTTTCTATCCTTATCTGTGGAAAGAACCTACATGAAAACCTTATTTTTCTACCTCTAGTAGAGTTTGATGTTATCCTGGGTATAGATTGGCTCTCTATTTACCATGCAAAGATTGACTGTAGAGCTAAAGAAGTTTATTTTCAGAATGACTTTCAATTTGTGTACACGAATGAACACTTACTGTTGATAACTTATCAAGAGGCTGAGAAAAATGTAAAAGATGGAAATGAATGTTACCTAGCACATATTGTTGAAAACAAGGGAACTTTTCAAATTAATGATGTGCCAGTGGTAAATGAGTATCCTGATGTTTTTCCTGATTAGTTGCCTAGAATAAAACCATAACGGGAAGTTGAATTTACTATTGACTTAGTTCCTGATTCTAAGCCAATTTCGAAACCCCCTTATCGAATGGTTCAAATTGAACTTTTAGAGTTGATGGATAAATTGCATGATTTATTAGATAAAGGTTTCATTCGACCTAGCACATCACCATGGGGTGCTCCTGTTTTATTTGTTAAAAAGAAATATGGTTCTATGAGACTTTGCATTGATTATAGTGCCTTGAATATCATCACTTTTAAGAACAAATATCCTTTTCCTCATATCGATGATTTTTTTGATCAGCTCCAGGGAGCTCATTTTTTTTCAAAGATTTACCTGTGATCGGGGTACCATCAGCTGAAGGTAAAGGAAGCAGATGTTTCGAAGACTGCATTTCGTACAAGATATGGACATTAGGAATTTGTAGTAATGCCTTTTGGGATAACCAATGCACATGCGGTATTCATGGAATTAATGAATAGAATTTTCGATGAGATCTTGGATAAGATTATGGTGGTTTTCATTGATGATATTTTGGTGTTTTCTAAAAGTAAAGAAGAGCATAAAAGACCTTTAAGGGTAATTTTGCAAACCGTAAAAGAAAAAAAATTGTATTGGAAATTCAGCATGTGTGAGTTTTAGTTGCAACAAATTTCTTTTCTTGGTCACATTGTTTCTAAAGATGGGAAAACCGTTGATCCTGCAAAAACAAAGGTTGTTGAAGAATGGCCAAGACCCACAAATGTAAAAGAGATTCGTAGATTCCTTGGTTTGGCAGGCTATTACCGAAGGTTTGTTAAAAGTTTTTCATGGTTATCTAGTCCAATTACTAAGCTAACTCAGAAGGGTGTTAAGTTTATCTAGACAAAAGAATGTGATGATTGTTTTCAGGAATTGAAAAGAAGATTGGTGAATGCTCCAGTTTTGGCACTACCTTCCAAGAATGGGGAGTTTGTTATCTATAGTGATGATTCATTGAAAGGACTTGGTTGTGTCCTAATGAAGAATGATCAGGTAATTTCTTATGCTTCAAGACAGTTGAAAACTCATGAGATAAGTTACCCTACACATGATTTGGAATTAGCTGCTCTTGTTTTCGCTTTAAAAATCTGGAGGCATCATTTGTATCGTGTAAAGTGTGAAATATATACCGATCACAAAAGTTTAAAGTATATATTCACTCAGAAAGAATTGAACATGAGACAGAGGATATGGCTAGAATTAATCAAGGATTATGATTTTACAATTCATTACTATCCGGGAAAAGCAAATAAAGTGGCTGATGCTTTGAGCCAAAAAAGTAATGCTTCATTAGAAATGTTGCATTTGGAACGTGATCCTTTGGTTAAGGATTTGATGAACTTTGGCATAGAAGTTGTTGGTGAAGGATGTTCTTCTATTTTTTTTCAGGTATCAGTGAAATATTCTCTATCAGAAATAATCAAGCAAGCATACAAGCAAGACAGTGAGTTGCAGAAAAAGGTAGAGCTGGTTCAGAAAGGTAAGTTGCATGAATTCAACATTGATAGTGATTGTGTTTTGAAATTTGAGAAGAGATTGTGTGTGCCTTGTGATTCACAGTTGATGAGAGAGTTGTTATGTGAAGCTCATAGTTCTCCGTTTTCAGTTCATCCTGGCAGTACTAAGATGTACAGAGATCTGCGGGAGTATTACTGGTGGGATGGAAAGAAAAGAGATATTGCTGATTTTACTGTGAAGTGTTTGACTTGTCAGCAGGTTAAAGTAGAGCGGCAGTTACCGAAAGGGATGCTTCAGCCTCTACCAGTGCCAGAGTGGAAAAGGGAAAATATATCCATGGACTTTGTTGTGGGATTACTGAAGACATCTCGAGGTAATAATGAAATCTGGGTTATTGTTGATCGCTTGACTAAATCTGCACATTTCCTTCCTATTCGAGATACTTTTTCCCAAGATCAACTTTCCCGTTTGTATCATAAAGAGATAGTTAGGTTACATGGAGTTCCCCTCTCAATTGTATCTGATCGTGATCTCAGGTCCACTTCTAACTTTTGGAAAGGCCTTCAGAAGTCGTTGGGTACTGAATTAAATTTTAGTACAACTTTTCATCCTCAATCAGATGGGCATTCAGAATGAACAATTCAGACATTGGAGGATATGCTATGTGCTTTTTTTATGGATTATCAGGGAATTTGGGACCAACATATTTCTTTGGTTGAATTTTCATATAATAACAGTTTTCATTCCAGTATACAGATGGCACCATTTGAGGCGTTATATGGGAAGCGGTGTCGAACTCCAGCTTTTTGGGATGAAGTGGGTGAAAGAAAGCTAATGGGAACAGAATTGGTAGAAGAGTTGGTAGAAAAGTGCAGCTGATACAGAAACACATGAGAACAGCTCAGAGCAGGCAGAAGAGTTGTGCGGACAATAGGAGGAAGGATCTATCTTTTGAGGTAGGTGATCATGTTTTTCTGAAATTCTCACCATGGAAAAAGTGTGATGCGATTTGGTTAGAAAATAAAGCTGAGTCCAAGGTTCATTGGACCATATGAAATTCTGGAGAGAGTTGGGTCAGTTATATACCGAGTTGGTTTACCTCTGAGTTTATTTCAGGTACACAATGTTTTTCATGTTTCGATGTTGAGAAAGTATATGCCAGATCCATCTCATGTTTTGAGCCCAGAGGTAGTTTAGCTGGAAAAGAACCTATCTTATGAGGAACAATCGGTCCAGATTATTGACCACAGCGAGCAAGTGTTATGGAATAAGGTGATTCATCAGGTAATGGTTTTGTGAAAAAACCACATGATTGAAGAGGCGACATGCGAATCTGAAAATGCAATGAGGTATAAGTACCCCCATTTATTTGATAAGTAAATAAATTGCAGGGACGCAATTTTCTAAAGGGGGGAAGGATGTAACATCCCAAGTAAGTAATGAATAATAGGTATTTTTATCTATGTCTATTAATGAATTAGATAGTGTTTTAGAGGCTTAAAGGAAAATGAATCCAATCTAAAGCATTGAATACACTAATATTTTTAAAAGATTGTTTACTATCTTTTGATGGAAAACCATTTTTAAATCTATATTTTGACAATTTTATAGTCTATGTTTGTCAAAATAAACTTATTCTTTATGATTGGGACATCAAAATTTACTTTGTGTGAATTTTTGGTATTTTTTCGATAAAGTTCATTTTTAATGAATAGTGAAAAATTTTGTATTTTAATTCAAACCCTCTTTTTAATCTAATTTATTTATCTGATTAGATTATCTTTTTAATTGGTTTTGATGTGAAATTAGAATATATTTTTACCATTTCATCCAATGGTGGTCATTGGAATCAATTTCACTTTGAAATTGGACTTAAACTAGTGTCAATCTTTTGATACTTATTGTTTCATAAAAACAAACTATTTGTCATGACATCGGGAATTAATTATTAAATTAATTAATGTTACTTATATGATTTGAATTTTGTAAAATAGACATCATTTTTGAATTCGGAATATCAGATATATCTTAGGGTGATGTTTTGGTATTTTTCTGAAAAACTTCAATTTTTGATGAATAGTTAAACTACTAAGTGGTAGTTAAAGAAACTGATTTTTTGTTTAAATGAAACTTTTCCACATCTGTAATTTGATTTTCAAAAATACGACATACATTGTTGTCATTTAGAAGCAAAAGGTGGTTCAATGAGATTAAAATAATTTTTTGGTGAATAGTAACTTTTATGTTCTTAATCGCGATTAGAGGCAATTAGTGTAGTTTATGGTAAAAATAATGTTTTAATAATATGAGATGAGCTTGACACATGTCCTACCATTATAAGATGTGTCATTTCCGACCAAGACAAGCCATGGGTCAACTTTGGGACCCCATGGAGCCACTTTGGTTGGGAAATGACATAAATAACTTTTTATTTAATGTTAAAGTAAAAATGACACAAACATGAGATGTTTTACTAAAACAATTTTCTAAATAGGTTTATACAAGTCAGATTTTTTACTTTAAATATTCATTTGAAAGCTAAAACTATTTCCTAAATCATTATATTTTTTTATAATTTTTAGACATTAAATAAATTAAATTATATATTACATCATAATGATGCAGCAATTAACTCATTAATAAAGGCTTTAACTAAAATGAAAAGATAATGTAAAATCTATGACCTACACATGTCCAAAACCTATTGAATGGGTGGATTTAGAACCCTTATCACCTTATCCTTGAATTATATCAATGTGGGACCTTTTTAATCCGAAAATCATTTTAAAATAAAGCAACATTTCTTTACTTTCCAAGAGTGCCCCTCCTCTCCTCTTATAAAAGGCCCCCACATCTACATCCTTACCCACACTTCCAAAGCATCTGGCTCGGCCAACCCCTGCCCATTTTGTCTCTCCACTTCCCTCTCTTACTCCATGAACCCTCACTTTGGGCAGAAGTCTTCCCAATTATGCCTTTGAGCTCAAACCAAAGGGAGTTACCTGATTTTTAGGTAATGTCTTCACTTGTGTTCTTTTGTTTTATATTTCTTCTCCAACCCCCTAAACTCTTTTTATTATTTTCTTTTTGTAACAACTCCAGTATCTTCAATATACTAGGATTTTGTAATAATAAGGATTCCAGCTACACTTACACACACCTACATTTAATGGTTAAAGAACATACTGTTTCCGTGGATGGCGAATTGCTGCCTCCCGAAACGATGATTGTTCATTATTCTTTTAACACCATCAAAGGTGGCCATTAAGATGAAACTAAATTTATATATGATATATAATATGTTTAAGTTTTCTTTATCCTTCTGTAATTTTCATTTTGGGCATACATTTATGGTTTCCATTATGGGTAAACGTGAGATCTTCATTTAAGGAAGTACGGACTACCGCCCCCTCAAAGTGATTTGATTCGTTAATACCATATGTGGGATTTATAAAGGATAGAGTCATGATATTATATATGATGTTATACTAGAATTATAATATACCTTTATATCATTATTATTTATTTCCATTAAAGTATGAGATATAAATGAATGTAGCGTTCATGCGTACGTACGGCTTACCGTCTCCATGAACGGTGCATTTCATTTCTTATCCCCAAATAACATGTACTATTATAAGTACATATATATAATGGATATATATGATGTATGTTACATCTAAATGATTAATATAATTCTGGAATTAAAATACACATGTCTCTCATTTAGTTTTAATTCCATTAATATGTCATAGAAATGAAAGTAGCGTTCATGCGTACGTACGGCTTACCGTCTCCATGAACGGTGAATTTCATTTATTACCTCTAAATGATTATGTGATATTATAAATAAATGTATATTCTAGATATATATCATATATATGATATCCAAATCAGGAATGTCATTCTGGATATAAGATACCTTTGACCACACGAACAACATGTAATTGTAAGAAGTCCACTTTCGACTTAAGAACCAAATATCGAAAAAACGAACATTATTAACTAAAATGATTACATAATTTTCATAACATGGAAATAAGTGATATTAAAGGAAAAATAAATTTGAAAGAGGTTCGTAAACAAGTAGAAATTAACTCAAGTTTATTATTCAGGAGATTAAAGAATGATCAAGTCAAGTCAGATACGAGGTATGGGACTTCGTCTCAATCTCCTTTCATTAAGGCATATTTTGTTTTAAACACAACCTTCTTTTATATGGTGTATAATCCCCTTTGACTTTTACGTTTAGCCAAAAAAAATCTTTTTTATACGAAGCATTTACTAAATGATAAAAGAGAATGTTTTTGCCATACATATGCGGTGACAACGACTTCTCCGTCGCCGTGACCGTTATTTGAGTTTCAGCTTCCTCTACAAGCCATACCTTTTTTTTAAAGAAAAATAATTACTATGTTTTACTTTTCTTTTATTTTGGTATTGAAAATTGTTTTCATAATGTTTTTATTATATCAATGTGTTTTATTGATATCTTGTGATTGAAATGTGGAAATGTTATGTTTATTTTATATATGTTTTATGTGATATGATTATGTTATGGTTCTTGGGCATTATTATGAAGACAGGTGGTTCCGTGATAAACTATGTGTAGGTGAGCCCGATATAGCTCTCCAATGCATTGGGTAACGCCAAGGAGTGAAACATTAAGGTTTCTCCGAAGAGATTTAGGGAATATACTATGATGGGTATTCCAAACGTAACCAAGAGGGTTACTCCCTACGTAAGAATGTTATGAATGCCTTCAGTTACCTTTATGTCTTATGATTTCTATGATTTATTCATGATTTGATGTGGTATGTTAAAGTGCCTATGTTTTATGGGTAAATTAGGATTTCATTCTTATGTATATATGAACTAATGTTTCCTTTCCATATTTTTATAACCCTTACTGAGATTTTTATGCTCATCCCATGTTTTTTTGAAATGTTTTTCACAGGACAAGGGAAAGGTACATGATAAGATGATATTGTCAAGGAAGTGTCAAGAAAGAATCCATGTTTTATTTTAAATATGTTTCCATTTATGGGAAAAATGAATACTATCATTTATGTAACCACTTTGTTAAAATGTGGAATGAAATGCAAGTTTTATGTTCTAATTCTCTAAAACTGTAAACCTGAAAATATCCTCAAGGTGTAATCTTGTAATAACTCAAGATTAAGTAAGGTTTAAGGTCGGGGCCTTATATCATCCATCACTCACCACCTCCAATAGCCAATAGAAATTCAGAATACCATCCGAAGAACAACCAAAGAATTAAAGATCCAAACCCACAACAACAAGATAAGAGAATGACACAAAAAGATCTGAAGAAATTGAAACTAGTAGCAAAAGAACCCAAATAAATCACAGATTATTAAAATCAAAAATTCTGATGAATGAAGCCTCACCGATCTAGATCTGGACCCGAGCTGAGCAACCAATGCCACTGAGCTCAACCAAGCCGACACTCATCACTAAATCCCTACTTTCGCCAGAATAGAACCACCGGCTCACACCTCGAACATGCAACCTGTGCCACCACTGAATCAACCCATACCACCACGTGATGCTGAAGAACCCATGCTAAAGATGCCGAAGCCAGATTACATCATCACACTATCGCACCCCCATTGTCGACCACTACATTCCACTTTTACTGATTTATTTTATTTTTGTTATTGTTTTCTTTTGTTTGTTTGGTTTTTTCTTTTCTATACATAAAAATTAGTCCTTCCCTATGGTTTTACACATGTCTTTCCACATTATTAGTAGTAATTAGGTTCTATAATTATTAATTTTGTACATACTCAATGATGTTCACAATCACTAATGAATGAGGATACAAATAGAATGAAAATTTTCTCTTTCTATTATTATAATTATATAATAGATATAACATTTAAAAAAAATACATTCATAAAAGAATTCATGTATGGATTTGATGAAAAATGAAAAGTGACATTCATGGAGGTTGTAGGTTGTAGTTATACACGAGGGCCATTTTCATTTTCTGGGTGATTGGGGATGATTAAAGAAAAGAATAATTCCCCTAAAATTATCATTTAAATATACATATGATTCTAATTTAATTATTTTATAATTGATATAATATATTTAGAGGTCTTAGAATAAATCATAAAGGAATATAAATGAAAAATAAGTCATTACAGATTTTACATTACTCCTTAGAATAATTTATTTGAAAATTTTTATTATAACATTAAAGGGTTGTCCTTTTATGAATGAAGGATCTATAAGACATTTTAAATATCTCTCAAGTGATAAGGGACTCTTTCATAAGTGATAGGAGTGGTATTTTTATAATACATAGTGTACTCTTCAAGGAAAGTGGAACAAAAAGTCAAACAATTGAGAGGGGGGAATAGTTGGCAGTATGTCCTCTGGTAAAAAAAATTAATGGATATGTATTTAGATATTAAATTCCCTTTAAAAATAATTTAAATATTTACCAAATTGTTCTTTTTCCATGGTAATTCATTTTTAACCTCAGTAACTTATTTTTATGACTAATAAATGTTCAATTGATACATAATTTGTAAGAGATGATTCAAAATATGAAACCTATTTCATAAAACTAAATTTATAAAATTGAAAAAAATTAGTACTAAAAAATAAAAAAAATGCATAAATTTTTTTTTGGAAAAAGATTAACTCAGGTTTAAAATTTTCAAATATAATTGGTCACGACCGCCATCACCAAGATGAGGGAAGGTACATAAAACGACCAGACCCATTCCTTCGTCATGTTGAGGGAGAGATAATGCCCCCCCCCCCCGAGTCCTACCTTTAATAGGCCCCGAAGTGGCGACTAGCACCAAGGGTATAGAATCAAATGTAATATGGAAGACATTACCCTTTTTATAGAAAAAATATCAGGAGATAAGATGGAAATCTCAAACAACTCCAAATACAGAAAGGAAAATTAGAGCTAAAAACCTTTTTCCACATTCAGGTTAGAAATAAAATGCTACAAAGTACAAGAAAACTCTAGAGGTAAGTACCAAAAGAAAATAAAACAATAACAACAATTGTCCCAATGTCCGAGCTAATAGTTTCCCACACGGTCCTAAAAGTCCTCCTGGAAACTTGAAATAAGTTTTATATACATAGGATGAGTATATAGGTATACTCAGTAGGGAAAACCAAAATCTCTCATTCACAAGTGGGGTGGAATTCTAATTCCCCATGAGAAAATAGAAAAAATCCATGCACCTAGTAAGGAAACTATCCTCCCAGCCTCACCAAGGCATACTCCCCAAATAACGCAAGTCAGTTAAGGTAATAGTAATAGCACATCGATTTTTGGGTACCACACACCGCTTTCCCACTAGTCATTGAAGAAATCATATGCGTTAGACCTCCCCTGCCATTTTCACTACAGTCCCACTGTCACCCCAACAATAACCTTATGAGCCACCACAACCACACATCTCACTCAAAGACACCTGGCCCACCACAAGCATGCATCCTGCCCATATACACTTTTGCCACCAATACCATACGTAACCATTCCCGTAGACACCTAGTGCATAACAACTGATGCCATGCCCGAAGACACCTGGACCTCATCCCAATGACCCTTGGGAAACAAACCTGCTTGCACATACCAAGTCCAACCACCACAACATACCCTTATTGATGTTTCTTGGGATATAATGGACCTTAGGCCATCACAACCTGCCCAATGAGTCTTGGGCTACCTGGGAGAGGGAGCCGAAAGGAGCTAATAACCAGCCACTCATAAGAATTTTGGGGAAAACACCCCCATTAAATGGTTGTGTTCGACATGAAGTGCTCAACATGGGTAGGGTGCGTATAAGAAACAAAATAAAAAAAAATTTATACATTTAGGTAAACAGTCACTCATCCCAAACTAAGGGTTCCAAAACCACATCATACACAGACACCCTCATTACTATTCATACATGCACAAAATACGCAACAACCACAGCCATAGCACAACCCATTCCTTGAAACAAATTCAGCATTGAATCCATTCCTGTTATCATGTTCATGTTATTTCATTAGAATTAATTCTCCACTACTGGGAAACTAACATTCATATCCACAAGTGAAAAAAACTATATACTGAAGAGGAAAACATCCAAACAACAATTTCAGCATTCACACCTAGTTCTCTTGTAAAGTAACAACACTAAAAGGGATCTGTGAGATCCCTCAAATTACTGGAACCAAACCAAGCCCAAAAATACCACCCCAAATGGCATTAGATCCACAAACAAAAACCGAACTATAAGGGATCCCATCCCCTTCTATGTCACCCCACAAGCATCTAGCAGAACAACAGTTTTTATTATCAGAATAGAGCATGGGTGTTTTCAGATTTATCCACACCACTTATCAAGTTTCATCTTTCCATTTAGTTAACCTGGGTGATCACAAAAGTATTCTTATTAATTGGGAATCCATTTAATCAACCAAGTTTACGTGATTAACCAGTTTTCATGTTATAACCATTCAATCACAAGATTATCCAGAATAATAGAGGTTCATTAGTGCACAAGAAAGGACCACCAACGACCACAATTTTTAGTGGGCATAATCCAATACATTTTACAAAAAATTAATGAAAATAAAAGAGTACATCATCAACATCATCAAACACACCCTTCATTATTTAGAAATCATTTATTATCTTCATTAAGGTTTGGTTTCATCCACATCCCATGGGAAACATTTTCTTACTCACCCAGCATGATACACATATAGAGAGATGAAGGAAACCCCTAATTGGATGATCAACGATTTATTTTTTCTCATCGCACCAAGAATTGGGGATGCACAAACTTTAGAGGAATATCTAGGAGGACTCCATGGCTGAGTAGGAAGGGCTCCAGCATGGGTGCACAATTATTCTCGAAAGGAAGTCTTGAGTCGCATTAAGACAGATCAGAAGGAAAACGGAAAAAGGGTTATTAGCTTAAGAAAAGTAAAGATTCTAAAATTAGGGAGATGATTTTGAAGTACATAAGAGTTTGATAATGCCTCAACCACCAAGTTGGGAAGTTTCACACATTCAGATTAATTGAGATTTAATAATTATACTTAGATATATTGGAGATAATAGCTATGAGTTAATAGATCGCCTTTAAATGGGGAAAAACACATAATAGCGTCAAAACTGTAAAACACAATTAAGGTGCGACACTGAGGAAAAAGGCCACAGATTTTGGTAACTCAAGGATCGTTCTAATATTGGGGGTTTAGAAAGTCTTTTACTAGATTTAAAAGTTTTTGAAAGGGGTATTAAAACACTTTTACATCAAAAGATACATTATTGGGGAAAATCTAGAAGGTCTTGTAAAAACAGGGAAGGACTTACTTTTAGGTGAGTCATTATTTCCCTAGAACAATCGCATTGGCACCGCCGCCCGAGCACCATCGCCCTGGCACGGTCGCCCTAGCACCGTTGCCCTGGCACTATCACCCTGACACCATCGCCCGGAAAACATGGACATGACACTCTCGCCCTGGCACCGTCGTCCTGGATCCATCACCCTGGCACTAATACCGATTGGTGATATGGGTGACCCATCAGTGCCACTAACGCCCATCGGTGCCACTAACGCCCATCGGTGCCACTGACGCCCATCGGTGCCACCGATGCTGCCGATCGGTGCCACCGATGTGGATGAGAATGATTTTTCGGGAACCAAAATTCAATTAAATTCTTATTTACCTAAAAATTCACCATAGTGGCACAACCGAGGGTCGATCACATGGAGGCCTCTAACACGCACAATCTTCCTATTGTCACTATTATAAACTAACTAATATAAAATATGATACTAATATAAATGGGGGTGGATAATTTTAAATGCATAAAATATAGATATATTATAAATATATAAATATATGAAAATACAAAATACAAAGAAAAGGAAGAAGAGAACAAAGAAGTTAGTAAAAGAAAACCATTGTTCTTGGGGTTTCGTGGTGGAATTATCATTGTTATTCAAAATATCTACTAATGTGTTATTCAATGTGGAAATCAAGACCTGTCACTCCACACCCCCCCATTTGAAATGTATTAACCAACACAGATACCTCTTCATGTAGGATTAAACTCTTCCACATCATTACCCAATCTAAACTTTGTCGTTTGAATGAATAAGATATCAATGGGAAGGAAAATTATAAAACGAGGAAGAAGACAGTAGTAGAGAAAGTGGGCAAAATGCTCACCACAATCATTTAACCACTACTAAATCCTTAGAATAAAACATGATAAATTAATAAAGCACAATAGACTCAAATACCACCAATTCCCCCCCTCAAACAATAGTGAGGGTTAGCTCTCCACAAACATGGAGTTAGAAAGAAGCACAATGGGAGAAACACATAAAATAAAATAAATGAAAGAAAATAAGAAATGGACAGAAGAAGAAGAAATTTAAACTTATATATAACATAAAAAATTAAGAAAAAATACAGTTACAAAACTCCACTTTATCCCCCATGAAAAGCCTATCCTTGTAAAAATAGAGGAGGTACAAATATATAGAGAAAATGGGTGAAGAAATCTCGATCAAATTATATCCTCCGGATTGCATCGACTTTTAGGCCCATTAAATGATATAATTGGTACCTAGTCCCTTCTTTAAAGTTGTTTCATAGTTCGTCCCGCATGCTTCCATAAAATATCGGCCTCATTGGTCCATGTATGATGGAGTTATGACTGTTTTAGTGCGGCACATTTAACTTTTCCAGGTGACTTTTCGTCTTCCACAATTCCAACTTTCCATGACATTATGTCCCTGTAATCAGCGGATTCAGATGTGGAATCATTAATAAAAGATGTTAATTAGTTACCTTTCCTAATCCTTGTGTAATTACAGCTCCAATGGACCACCTCAATCCAAGATACATGCTCACCTTTAAAACATTCCATATCTGCGCACAGTTTTTGAGGCACAGATTGTGAGCTGATTTTGGGCCTCCAAATAATTGATTAATCTGGTACTCCAGAAGTATAAAATGATGCCCATTATTTAATTAAACATAGAAAAAATGAATTTAACAATTTTGTTCAGTGGGTAAAATGTTATGGCTGAAATAAATAAGACAAATAAAATAGTTAAACACCAAAATTAGGCCATTTTTGTATTTGAGCTCAAAATACCACTAAAACATAAAACTGTGACAATTTCCAATAAGATTACACTATGGTGGGATTTTTAAAATTGAAATACAGTATATAATTTTTGAAAATTATAGCTTTATAACTCCCCCACACTTAACTATTGGACTCCTCGGCAATCATTATATATCTATATCAAAATTCACACAAAAACAAAAAATGAGAGAACATCCATGATCTCTTCCAAAATGAAACTCCATCATGTCTACCCAATGAAAAACAATTCCAAATCATTTTCATTCCTCACATTTAAATTTATTCAACCTAAAATATCCATCCATTACCCAATCACAACCTACCTCACCTTGAAATTTTGTGTCACTCTTCACTCAAGAGAAATTGTATTTGGAGTTATGCTTATACATAGAAAGTGAATGTATCACAATAGGCTTGTGACAATTCTCATCTCTCCATATTGTGAACCATTAAAATGACTTTAATCGTGAGGAATTTTTCTAGGTGAATTATGTGGCTTCGGGCTGGTGGGAAAATGATTGAAAAAATTAAGGATAGAAAGAGGAGGTTGGACTCTTAAGCACAACGAATGAATAATCAAGTGAAAACACAGGATGAACCTCACTCAATCCCCTTAGAAATGTGATACAAAAAACCGCCCCATTTTTTATGACATGGTACATGAGGAAATAAATGATTTCAAAGAATGATTGCATCCATGTTCTCCCCTTTTTTATTTTTTCCTCTTTTTTTGCCAAGCTCCAGAAAGGCACAACTTTATTTTGTTTTTTTTATTTTTTATGGAGAATGTGCTGAAAATTGAATACAATGAAATAATTATCATAATTACCTTGAAGTTTTATAGGGACATGAGTCCTAAAATTAAGTACAATGATAAATTCAAGCTCATCTCTATTTTTTCTACTTTTTCATTTTTTTTGAAGGAGAACCAGATGAAAAAAATAAAGCACAATGAAAGGATTATCCATGCCCAATTTTAAATTTATCATCCACTGATCAAAATGTTGAAACACACATCACATCCCCTAGAAATGAAACACATCCAAATAATGCACATGAATGTCCCTTCCCCCACACTCAAACATGAAATATCTACGAAAAATACTAAGAGTACAGGTAGGTAAGTAATAATCAGCTTGTAATGTGTCTTAAACCTATAAGGAAATTCATGGAATCTAAGGTCTAACAAAGAATATATGTAAAGGTAGGTCTTAAGATAAAATATTTATATCCAAATAAATGCCTCAATCATATCAAAAACCTTCCATGAAATTCAAAGCTTCAAAAGAGAAAAATCACAAGTTCTGGTTCTCACACAAAATTCAAGCTTCTCTCAAGATAGTGTGGGTATTAGAAAGAATATTCCAAAGTGGTTCAGAATACCTCACAAGACTAGAAAAATATTTGAGTTAGGGTTTCATAGGCATGTATTTCAAAAATCAGTCAAACTCATGAAAATACATGGAAATCCAATTAAAGGAAAAAAATTTCACATAAAAAATCCTTCAAAATCCATTTCTTCAAAAATACTTTAAACCATATCAAAATCAATTGATGTGTGGAAAATGATGAGAGTATTATTAGAAAAGGGAAATGGTGTTTTCAAACCAATCCCAAACATGCGGCCCCACACGGCCTCAGATCCACAAACCAACAACCGAAAATTGAGGGATCCCATCCCCATCCATGTCACCCCACAAGCATCAAGTAGAACAACCGTGATTATTATTAGAATAGATCAAGGAATTTTTTAGATTTATCAACACCACTTATCATGTTTCTTCTTTCCATTTAGTTAACTGGGGTGATCACAAAAGGATTCTTATTCATTGGGTATCCATTTAATCAACCAGGTTTACGTGATTAACTAGTTTCCATGCTACAACCATTCAATCATAAGATTTTCTATAATAACAGAGGTTCATTAGCTGAAAAGAAAGGACCACCAACGACCATGATTTTAAGTGGGAATAATCCCATATAGTTCAAAACAAATGAAAAAAATAAAAGAGTACATCAACAACATCATCAAACACACCCTTAATTCCTTATAAACCATTTATTATCTCCATTAAGGTTCATTTTTATCAATATCATGTGGAAAATATTTTCTAACTCTCCCCGCATGATACACATAAATAGAGACAAAGTAAAACCCTACTTGTATGATCAAATATTAATGTTTTCTCCTCACACCAAGAACTGGGGATTCACAAATTTTAGAGGAAGAACTAGGAGGACTCCATGGATGAGCGAGAAGGGCTCCAACATGGGCGCATAATTCTTCTTGGAAGGAAATATTGAGTTTCACTAAGAGTGACCATAAGGAAAAAGGAAGAAGGGATCTCGACTTAAAGAAATGTATAGATCCTAAAAATTGGGAGACAATTTCGAAGTACTTAAGAGTTGGATTGTGGCTCGACCTTGCAGTTGGGAAGTTTCACACGTTGGGATTAATTAAGATTTAATAATTATCCACAGGGACGGTGGAGATAATAGTTATGAGATAATATATTTACTTTAAATGGAGAAAAACAAATAACCAGGGTGAATCTATAAAACCCAACAAAAGTGTGACCCTGAGGAAAAAGCCCACACATTTTGGTAACTCAAGGGTCAATCTAATATTAAGGGTCTAGAACGTATTTACTGGAATTATAATGATTTAAAAGTGGTATTAAAACACTTTTACATCAAAAGATACATTACTAGATAAAAACAGGAAGGTCCTGCAAAAATAGCGAAGGAATCGCTGTTAGGTGAGTCATTGTTTCCCTGGAACCGTCGCCTTGGCACTGTCACCCTGGAACCATCGCCCTGGCACTGTTGCCCTAGCACCGTCACCCTGACACTGTTGCCTAAACACCGTCACCCTGGCACCGTCGCCCTGACATTGTCGCCCTGACACCGTCACCCTCACACCGTTTCCCTGACACCATCGCCCTGACACCGTCGCCTTGGCATCGTCGCCCTGACACCGTCGCCCAGGCTCCATCCCCCTGGAACCGATGCCGATTCGTGCTATGGGTGACCCATCCGTGCCACCGAAGCCCATCGGTGCCACTGATGCCCTTCGGTGCCACCAACGCCCATCGGTGCCACCGATGCCCATCGGTGCCACCGACGCCCATCAGTGCCACTGATACCCTTCTGTGCCACTGATGCCGATCGTTGCCACCGATCCCCATCGGTTCCACCGACGCCCATCGGTGCCACCGACGCCCATCGGTGCCACCGACGCCCATCGGTGCCACCGACGCCCATCGGTGCCACCGACGCCCATCGGTGCCACCGACGCCCATCAGTGCCACCGACGCCCATCAGTGCCACCAGCGCCGATCGGTGCCACCGGCGCCCATCGGTTCCACCGCCTCCCATCGGTGCCACCATTCATTCAATCCTAAAATTTGGAAAACTCCTTAATGAGTCGCTGATGGTCCCCAAGACACCCCAAATGCTATAATTTGGAAAAGTAATGGACTAGTAGGGTCGAAACCATTACATCAGATACCTCTCAAAGTATTATCACCCTGAAGAATTTAAGAGTAAACCTGAAGAAAAGAGAGGGGTCCAAACAACCACCTCATAAGATACCTCTAAGGGAAAACCCACCTTAGAGTTTCTCGAAAGTAGGAACAATCCACGATACCTAGAAACACCCTCCCTCATCTATCTCCTGAACAACTACATATATAATACCTCTCTTATCCCCTGAGAAATAACACAAGCATATAAGGATCACACCGTCTTGAAATATGGGTTAGGGAGTACCTTCCTACATGTTTAGATACTATCCTCTTTGGGTGACACTAACATGCCCACACAGGTTTAATCACATCCACCTTAATGTGGCTTAATTCGGGATTAGTTCATCCCCTCCCCACATTGAGTACTTTTACACAGATTCTGAGAAAGTAAAACAACCCATCTTATAGTTAACAAGGTCAAGCACTACATCACAGTCAAATATAAAAAAAACAAAAAACAAAACTGAAAAAATATTTTTGTACTGGGCATGAATTTGGGCCTCACATTCCAAAGTACTCTCGTCGAGGCCACCATTCCTCCACAACACACGAACCAAGGGAATGGTTCACACATGAAGCACCTTCTCCTCGCATTCCTCGATCCTCACTATGCATTCCATGAATGTTGCATTGTCCTCGATATCCAGATCTCCCCAGCCGAGGATGTGTGAATCATTGTGTAAATATAGATAGAGTAGAGACACGTGGAAGATGTCTTGGACCCTCAGTAGCAGCGGTGGAAGCACCAGCTGATAAGTCTCTTTCCCGACTTGCAACAGCACCTCGAACGGTCCAACAAACATGGGATAAATCTTACTCCCCTTACCGAACCTCCATTTCCCATGCCGAGGGGAGAATGTTAAGAACACATGATCCCCAACCTAAAACTCCAAGGGTCTCCTCTTATGGTCGACATATGAATTCTTTTGGTCCTGAGCCACCTTCATCCTCTCACGCACATGATGGACCATCTCTGCTGTGCTCTGCACAACTTCCGTGCCAAGAACACCTACCTCCCCAATCTCTATCTAGCATATAGGTGAACGACACAGTCTTTAGTACAAGGATTTAAACAGATCCATGCCAATTGTAGAGTGATAGATATTGTTACAGGAAAACTCTACTACTGGAAAGTGTTGAACCCATGATCCTTCGATGTCTAGAACACATGCCTGTAGTATGTCCTCCAACATCTGGATGGTCCTCTCTATCTTCGCATCTGTATGGGGGTGGAAAGTAGTGCTAAGGTGTAGCTGGGTGCCAAAACCACGTTTCAATCCCTTCCAGACTCATGGGGTAAACCATGTATCCCGATATGAGACTATATACCTAAAAACTCCATGAAACCACCCCACCTCATCTATATACCTCTATGTTAAGGCATCGACCACACTCAACTCCTTGAATTCCATGATGTGAGTAGATTTTTTTAGTCGGTCCACTATAACCTAGATAGAATCAGAGCTTCCTTGAACCCTGGGTTGCCCTATGACGAAATCCATCGAGATGTCGTCCCACTTCAACTCATGGACAACTAAAGGTTGTAACAGACCTACTGGGACGTGGTGTTTAGTCTTCACCTACTAACACATGAGGAATTTTTTTCACAAACTCTTCCACTACCCATTTCACCCTGGGCCACCAAAACTGACTCTTCAAGCCTTAGTAAATCTTGGAAACTTCTGGGTGTACCACGGAGGGTGAGTTATGGAACTCAATAAAAACATTCTCGCACATTTCCATCAGGACAAACATATTTCCATGAAACAACATCTGATTCTAACCATATTCCAACCATCCACCAAGAGCATTTCCTTGGATAACATGATCACACATCACTTCAGCCTCTTTGTCCCCCCACTAAGACTCCTTCGCCTGATGTACCATGGAAGACTGCACCGTCATCTGAAGTAGGAATCCCCAACCAATCTACACCCTTGCATCTAGGTTTAAGGAAATTTACTCCTCCATTTCCTTCCAAGAATATATAGATTCCCGAACCACATCCTTCTATGACTTCTTGCTCAAGGAATCGACCACCACATTCCCCTTTCTTGAGGTGTAAGAAATCATAAAGTTGTAGTCCTAAAGAAACTCCATCTAACTCCGATGTCGCATGTTCAGGTCATGCTGGGAGAAGATATACCTAAATCCCTTATGATCTGTGAAGACCATGAAACATTCCCTAATGAGGTAATGCGACCACAAAATTAGTGCAAGCATAACCACGACAAGATCCAAGTCATGGGTGTCATAGATACGGTCATGATGGTGTAACTTCATAGACCCATAAGAGATCACTCCTCATTGCTACATCAGCACACACCCAATCCTAGGTCAGATGCATCACATAACACTTCAAATGTTACCCCTTCTTCTAGAAACCTTAGCACCAGGGTACTGGCCAACTTCCTCTTTAGATAATTGAAGGCTGCCTCGCACTGCTCACTCCAAACAAAAGTTTTATCTTTCCTTTTCAAGGCAGTCAAAGGTGCTGCAACTCGAGAGAAATAAGGAAAAAACCTTCAATAATATCCTTCCAAACCCAAGAAAATATAAATATATGCCACATTCTTGGGCGCTTCCAAATAAACGACTGCTTTGACCTTTGATGGGTCCACTACGATTCCCTACTAGGACCCCACGTGTCCAATGAAGTGCACCTCTCATGTCTAGAACCTATACTTTGATAACATATCATACATCTAGTGCTATTATAGGAACTCTAAAACCATCCTCAGATGCTTGGAATGATCTTCATATGATCTTGAGTAGATTAGGACGTCTTCAATAAACATGGCTACGAACTGGTCCAGATATTCCAAGAAGATAAAGTTCATGAGCCCATTAACATGGCTGGTGTGTTCGTAACGTCGAACGACATGACCAAAAACTAAAAGTTCCCATACCTACCCCTAATAGAAGACTTTGATATTTCACCATCCTTCTCCCTCAACTAGTTATATTCTGACCACAGGTCGATCTTTGAGAACCTTCCATCTTCATTTTACTGGTCAAAAAGGTTTTCGATTCTCAGGAGGGGTAAGAGTTCTTGACCGTCACCTGATTTAGCCTTCGGTAGTCTATATACAGCCTGAGACCACTATATACCTTCTTTGCGAACTAGACTGGAGCACCTTATGGTGACGTGCTCGGTCAAATAAAACCCTTCTTCATCAGTTCATCAATCTGGATCTGCAACTCCCACAACATAGAAGGTGCCATCCGATAGGGATCCATCGAAATCAGATAGGCTTCGGGTTGCAATTCTATCCTGAACTCAACATCATGTCGAGGGGGTAGAGTCACCACCTCTCTAAGGAAAATTTCCAAGAAATCACTGGAAATCCCCATTAATTCCACCATCTCTATATCAGCCGACTCCACTGACAGTTCATATAACAAGGAATGAAGGGGCTCCACTCGTTGGTTGCCCTCCTGGTAACCCCACTCGCCAATGAAAGCTACACGCTGGCAACCCATATATGAAAACATGACCCTTATCTGGAAGCATTTGATAATGAAATACACATAGAACTTCTATTTTATTCCTAAAATGACATCATATGGATGAATCTGTAGAAAAATATGATCCCAACTAGATTGATGTGGCCCCAATATCAGTCTACATCCCTAGAAAACATAAGAATAGATTTTATGACCTCCAACTGGCATACTCAACACCAGGGGAACAGAGAGTCTCTCTATGTCTAGACCCATGGCATGGACTAGATTGGGGGAAACAAAAGATTTATAAGATCCTAAATCAAAAAAGGAATATGAAAGAGTACTAAACAATATTATCATACCTAAAATGACCTATGACCCTGCTAGAACTACTGCCTCTGCGGTGTGTAACTGCCTACTCCCTCCTCCTCTACCCCTCGGTTTTCGGCTACCTCCCCGACCATGCCCTGGTCGAGGTCCTTATAGAGGTCCCTGAGGTTGACCTCCTCTGACAATGTCTTCTCTCGGAGGAGCGGGAGCTCGCTATCCCTACTACTTCTGCTGAAAAGGCCTGGCTAGAAACTACTGCTGCTAAGGTGGGTGTTGAACCTGCCCACCTCCACTGTACTGCACTCAGTCCAGGCACTGATTCCAAAGGTTCTTATGGATGCCACAAATAAAGAATATTGGTCCTAGGCCCACAGGGAAAGGGTGAGGAAAGGGAGATCAAAACTAGAGATGCAGGGGTCTTCTCCCCATCGGTTGAAACCTAGAAGGCCTTGAGGTTAGAGGCATGCTGCTAATGACCTTCCCCTTCGATGGGCTCAACTGAATCCCCTATCATAGAACACCTCCCAGTATGTGCATCCTCTCCACCAATTTAACCTTCTTCTGATCCTCCAAGTATGTAAGTAGAGTGAAGGGAGTAACAATGTACTATAGGGAAGGTTGGAGCACCTCCCCTATATTTCTTGCCCACGACTCCTCATCTGGGAATAGGTATAGAGAGAAAAAGAGGAGATCCTTGAACTTGATCCCCAACTCCCTCACAGTTATACTCCCTTTCTGGAGGGAGAACAACTCATGCCTCTTCTCAGCCAACATTATGGAAGAATGGAATTCCTCCTAGAACACCCTCTCAAAGTCAATCCACAAAACTTCACCTTCCCTCTTCTCCCTAAGGTAGATCATCCACAACTGATGCAGTGCTCCCTACATTTGGATCATAACCAGAGGAACCCAGTACTCAGTCGGATCCCGGATCAAGCTGAAAGCTATCAACAACTCCTCAAGCCAGCTTTCTATCTCTATGCCCGAGAAGCTTCCTTTGTACTTCAGGAGGGTCTTCCTCTACAAATAAAAAAATGTCTTCTACCATTGGTCATCCTATTCCTCTCAATCAGTCCTCCTCCAATCATACAGATCAATCTCTTGGGCCACGATTTCTCCTACTACTTGTGGATGTCATCTAGGTTCTGTGGCTGCAAGGTAAACAAAGAATGCCTAAGCACAAGTAGAGTAGAAGATTTCTTGTAAATTTTACTTAAACTTGTTACTCATTTTAAATTCCAAAAACACCCAGAACACACAAGAACACAAGTCATTATGATGCATGTACCTTTTCCTAGGTTCTTTACCCTAAAATTAGTGTATCCTCACTTGGTCATTCGGTAGGTCTAGAGTCCTTGCATCGGATCATGGGGGGCCCTAAAATCCTGGGTCCTAGCCGGTCTTCCCTGGCCAATTTTACACACCAAGATTACCAAACACTATTTCTCAACCATCCCAATAAATTCTTACATTGCCTAACCCTGAGCTCCATCCTATCTCTCAACCACAACCTCTGCCTCTAATACCATTCTGTCATGACCCGCCTTCACCCAGTTGATGGAAGGGACAAAAAACTACTAGATCCCTTCCTTCTTCAAGTTGATGGAGAGATAATGACCCCTGAGTCCCACATTCAATAGTCCCTAGAGTGGAAACTAGCACAAAGGTTATAGAATCACACGTAATATTGAAGACATTACCCCTTTTATAGAAAAAATATCGGGAGATAATATGGTAATCTCAAACAACTCCAAATATAGAAAGTAAATGTAATGATGAAAACCCTTTTTCCACATCCATGTTCAAAATAAAGTGCTACAAAGTATAAGAAAACTCTAGAGGGAATTACCAAGAGAAATGAAAATAACAACAACAACTGTCCCAACATTCGAGCTAATACAGTCCCAAAAAGTCCCGAATGGTCCTCAAAGTCATCCTAGAAACATGAAAGTAGTTTAATATATGTAGGGTGAGTATGCAAGTATACTTAGTAGGGAAAAATAAAATATCTCGTGCACAAGTGGGGAAGAAATCTAACGCTCTATGAGAAAATAGAAAAAACCCAAGCACCTAGAAATGAAACTATAGACCCAGCCTCCCTAATTCACACTCTACAAATAACGCAAGTCAGGTAAGGTAATAGTAATAGAACATTGATATTTGGGTACCCTGCACCACTTTCCCATTGGTCATTAAATACATCCTACACATCATACCTCCCCCTCTATTTTCACTATAGTCCCACTACCACCCTAACAACAACCTTATGGGCCACCACAACCACACATCCCACTCGTAGACACCTAGGCCACCAAAACCATGCATCCCACCTGCAGACACCTGGGCCACCACAACTTTACATAACCACACCTGTAGACACCCAGGCCAGAACAACTACCTCCACACCCAAAGACACCTAAGCCTCATCCTGAAGACACTTGGGAAACAAACCTGCCTACACACACCTGTGACAAGCACCACAACATACCCTGCCTAAATAATCTTGGACTATAATGGACCTCAGTACACTATAAACTACCCTAATAGTCTTGGGCTACCTAGGAGTGGGAACATAAAGGAGCTAATAACCAACCACTCATAGGAATGTTAGAAAAAACACCCTCCCCTGTGAAATAGTGGTGTTCGGTATGAAGGTCTCAACATGGGTGGGGTGCGTATAAGAAACACAAGAATGAAAATTTATACATATAGATAAACAATAACTCATCCAAACCTAAGGGTTCTGAAACCAACTCATACACAAACAACCTCATTACTATTTATACATGCACAAAATACGCAACAACCACATCCAGAACACAACGCATTCCTAGAAAACAATTCCTCATTGAACCCATTCTTATTATCATGTTCAAGTTATTTCCTTAGAATTAATTATCCACTACCGTGAGACTAACATGCATATCTATAAGTCAAAACAACTCTAGGAAAAAGATAAATATATCCAAACAATAATTTAAACATTCACACCTAGTTCTCTTGTAGAGTCACAACAACAAAAGAGATATGTCAGATCCGTAAATGTACTGGAACCAAACCAAGCCCCAACATACATCCCCACACGACCTCAGATCCACAAACCAATAACCGAACAATAGGGGATCCCATCCCCACCCACATCACCCCATATGTGTCAAGCAGAACAACCATGCTTATTAGAAGAACAAAGAATGGGAGTTTTAAGATTTATCCATAACACTTATCAAGTTCATTATTTCTGTTTTGTTAACTGGGGTGATCACACAAGGACTATTATTCACTGGGAATCCATTTAATCAAATAGTTTTACATGATTAACCTATTTCCATGTTATATCCATTCAATCAAAAGATTATCTAGAATAACAGAGGTTCATTAGTGCGCAGGAAAGGACTACCAATAACCATGATTTTCAGTGGGCATAAGACCATACACTTCCCAAAAAATAAATTAAAATAAAATTACAACAAAAAAATCATCAAACACACCTCTTAATTCTTTAAAAACCATTTATTATCTTCATTAAGGTTCGGCTTCATCTACATCCCATGGGAAACATTTTCTTACCTTCCCCGTATGATACACATAAATTGAGATGAAGTAAAACCCTACTTGGATGATCAATGATTGAAGTTTTCTCTTCGCGCCAATAACTAAGGATGTGTGACTTGCAGAGGAAGAATTGGGAGGACTCCAAGGTTGAGCAGGAAGGGCTCCAGCACAGGTGCATAATTCATCTCAGAAGGAAGTCTCGAGTCTCACTATGAGAGACCAGAAGGAAAAAAGGAAGAATGGATCTCAGCTTAAGAAAATTATAGATCCTAAAAATAGGGAGATGATTTCGAAGTACTTAAGAGTCAGATCATGGATCGACCATGTAGTTGGGTGGTTTCATATATTGGGATTAATTGAGATTTAATAATTATCCTCAGAGATAGTGGAGATAACAGCTGAGAGTTAATATATTTCCTTTAAGAAGAAAAAAACACGTAAAAGAGGTGAAACTATAAAACATGAAAAGCTGTGACATTGTGGAAAAAGGCCACACATTTGGGTAAATGAAGGGTCGTCTGACAATTGGGGGTTTAAAATATCTTTTACTAGCTTTAAAAGGCTTTGAAAGGTCTATTAAAACACAATTATGTCAAAAGATATGTTACTGGGGCAAAACTAGAAGGTCTTGGAAAAATAGCTAAGGACTCACAGTTAGGTGAGTCACCATCGCCCTGGCACCGTTTCCCTGCAACGTTGCCTTGGCACAGTCACCTCGGAACTTTCACCCAGTCACCGATGCTGATTTGTGCTATGTGTGACCCATCAGTGCCACTAATGCTAATCGGTGCCACTAATGGTCGTCGATTCCACCATTCGTTCAATCCTGAAATTTGGAAAACTCTTTAATGAGTCGCTAATGGTCCCCAGGACACTCCAAAAATAAGAATTTGGCAAATTAAGGGACCATGAGGGTCCGAGCCATTACATAAGTATTTATTTTATACATAATATTTTTTCAGTTTATAATTTTTATTATAAATTACATATATGATTAGAAAAAAGGTTACATACTTTTTTTCACTCTTATGTCCTAATGATTTCACACAGGTCATGGTATTTTTAATAATGATATTTTCTAGTATACACCAAAAAGATGTTTTTCAAAATTTAATCATATTATAATATTTTCAAGATAATTTCAAAAATAAACTCCACTTATCAAATTAAAATTATTAAATTCAGGATTTTTAATTTAAAATGGACTCATATAATATAATTTAAAAAATTATAAGAAAATGAATTTTTCAATTATTAACTTTTCTTGTTTTAATTTTAGATTCACTAATTCATAAATATATTTATTTAATAAAAATAAAAATTCAGAATGCATAAAAAGAAAATGCTCATAAAAAACATTTTTAGTTATAAAATGATCATATTAGTTTTTAGAAACAAGAATTACATTTTATGAAAGCATTAGTAATTTAAAAAAATTTGACATTTATTTTTATTTCTACATAGATATCATAATATGGTTACTTATACGTATACCATCCCACTCAACAACTATAATATAATGGCCACCTATAATTTTATCTTAAAATAACATGATTTGGCATAGATTGGTGTTTCTTATGAAAGAAGATATTCAAAAAAATATTTGTTGTCTGAAGAATATATTTTAATATCGTGGGACACTACAATATGAATATGTAATCAATTATAATTTTTGAGTGATATAAAACTAAATTATTCAATTATAGATAATGATTAATTATATAAATATTTATGATAAAAATAGTAATATATTATAGAGATTGAATTTAAAAGGCTATTTATTTATTTTCATAGACACTAGATGTTCATGGGTCATCTCACATCATGAGAAGTACATAATGTGTATTATTTCTCATCCATGTATGCACACCCTTGTGTTGTCTATCCTTATGTCCAAGTAGATTATTAAATTATAATGATGAATGATCTTTGAAGATAAATAAAGATATTTTATTTCATATCCAGTAGCTTGGAGTCTTAATTATATAGCCACATTTACAATGTCAATATTTTCCTTCAAAATAAAAAATTTATTGATATAAAATATATGGATCATGGGGGAAATAATTTATGAATTCCAAATGAATCTATATTCATAATTGAATTAAAATACATAGGAATATTTTTTTTGTTATAAAAGAGTTGAATCGTATTCATTATAATTCCATTTTGAAGCTTGGTTATCCACAACATTGATTTCATCACCTAAAGTGTGAAAAATCACCATGACATGATAAATGATCCTCTTATACTTCATGATATAGTAGGAGGGGTATTAGAGCACAAAATCATATACTTCTATAAAATAATTATTTAGGGTTGATTCCATTTACACTTTATATGATTAGATATTTAGGATTCTACAAAAAGGAGGCTACTAAGAATTAATTATGGACTCTCTAGTATAAATTTTCCTTAACCACAGAGACAACTGAAAGCTAATATAATAAAACTACATGTATCCCAAAAAATATTACCTTCTCACATTGCTCTATAAGAAAAATTTCCTTATCTACTAAGCATCAAACCAATTATCAATATTACAAAAGACACAAATATTACTTCCCAACAATATACATATGTTTTGTGTGAGATATAGATGTGTTTATGTAGACAATAGTGGAAGAAAGATATGAATACTACCTGAAATTGCATGCTCAAGTATTCTATTAGATGAAGGAGACTTATTAATTAAAGAAAATTAGACTATATTATCAATGTAATTTCATTATTCCCATATATCCCATAACTAGTGACTAGACCCTCATTCTGGGCATTCTGTTCAAAAATGTTTCCCTTCACAATATTTAACCATATTAAGAAAAGTTGATCAAGGATTCATAAAAATATATGAATGCATAAGAAGTTAGTGAGGGGAGTCACATGATGTATCCAAATATCTATCATTAAATGGGTGGTCAACTATTTCTCTTTTAGAGATAATAGATATGTGATATTTGGAAATGAAATTAATTCATTTCCCTTTAATCATCACAAAGGTATTGATTTCTTTATGGTGAATGTAGCACACCAGAAAACTATGTTTGGAGGGAATAAAAGAAAACTATTTGGATTAACCTAGGAGGCATATATTGGTTTTTGGTTTTTTTCCTTTGGGCTTCATCAGGGATAACTTTCTAGATGTATAAGAAAAAAATGAGATATTTCGTCAAACATGATGATGTTTCCTTCTAAATTTTTAGAAGCGGTTTTGGGAAGGGATTCTTATAATTATACTAAACCAAAAAATACCAGATTTAATCAGATGAAGAGTTGTAAAAGAATGTTTCTTTCCATAGAGTATGCTCAATGATCAGATAAATACCATCAGATGATGTTTCTAATGAAAGACTACCCTTACATGGAAATATTTACATAGTGTAAAGGTGACCTTTACATGGGTAGAGGAAACTTGTTATCACCCTTTAATAATACGATGGATAATATGATGAAGGTATTGTTTATTTATTACTAAAATTATTTTGGTGGTTGAAATTGGAGATAAATGTAATGAGGGAAAATTTTATCAATGTAAATTCCCTCATAATTATTTCATATATCACAAATCATTTAATTCACATAGAGAACACAATAGAATATTTTTAAATGAAAAATGAATAAAACAATAGGTATTTTTAGAAATTAGGGAAAATATCCTAACAGAATAGTAAATTCATCTATGAATTTATAAATAAAATTTAGTCATCTTATAAATGGTAATATGAAATAATTATATCAGTGTATAAGTAAATAAATATTTTAAAAATTATTGATTAAGTGGTTGTATTTTTGTAAAAAATTAATGTTTTTAATGATATTAAAATTAATATAAATATTCAAAATAGTTTTTTTCATAATATAAATTCATAAATTATGTTTTTTACTCATGATTATATGATAATTTTATGATACCTTTCTTAATTTTTCAAAGTGTTATAAAATTGGTTATAATTCTAAAATCGGTATATTCCATGTAAATGACAATTTTAATAAAAAATTAATCTTCTATTATTTAGAAAATTATTTTTATAAAATTGAGTTCATTTTTGAATTTGACACATCAAAAACTTTTTTGGGTGATTTTTTTGGAATTTTCCAAACTACATGGGTTTTTGGTAATAGAAAAATTTGATAATTTACAATAAAATCTAAATACATGAATTATTGATTCATAGATGATTTTAGGTATATGTAAGCAAAAAATATAGAACTAAACTTCATTATTTTAATATATTTAGTGATAAATCTCAAACTATTCCTAGCCTTGAGCAAAAATAATAAACTAATGAATAAATAAAATGAGAAAACACCCCTCTCCTCCCCTATAAATACCACCCCTCACCACCCCTTATCCTCACACCTTCTAATATTTGTTCCTTGTCCAATATCTAAATAATAATCTTCCCAAGACCCTACCTCATATCTAGTAACTCATTGTCTCATAAAAATACCAATTCCTTTTCCCCAAGGAGGTTGTCAAGGAGAAGAAATTCAAGAGGTAAAATCCTCTTTTTATTTTAATTTGTTTCCAATTTTTTTATTTTCTTATCCTCTTCTCAACTAAACCAATAAAAGATTCATTATAACTCCATTATATATTATATACTATAATTTTATTATGTAAATTTAATCATTCATATTCTAATCTCTTCCCATTTCAATTTATTCTAAAACTGAAAATACAGTCTTTGGTGTGTCGAATTACTACCACCGTGCAGGATGCGTTTTCATTTTTAAATAACACCTTAACGTCTAGTTATAAAATCATAATTATTATTAAATAATAGTTTATTATACATATTAAAAGTTATATATTATTCTAGAATAAATATGTAGTTGTGATGTTAAATAAAATGATACAAGCATATAATGGTCGCAAAAATCAGACAAATAAATGAAATTATTATCATTAACTATTTATTTAATGATTCATAATCATATCATATTACAAAATGGAAAATAATACCATATAAAATTCATTATTTTAATTAAAAAAATATAATTTAAATTCTTTTGAATCATTCCCATTTTACATAAACATCCATACTCATATACAAATTAATAGATCAAGAAATCCAAGAAAACGAACACTCTCGAATGATGAAATTGAATTATAAAACTCAAAAAAAATCACTAAAATATAAATAAAAAATATAATGAATAAAATAAATGTATAAAAGGGTTTTTATTTTTAAAATAATTAATTTTATTTTATTATCTAGGATATTAAAATGATGAAATCATCCAGATATAAGTTAAGGGGATTATCAAACCCAAATCCATTTCCTTGGGATTTCTATATTTCACACCAATTTAAGTATCTGTATGATTATTAAAATTTATTTATATATTATTCCCATTACATTAATAGGATATATATATATATATATATATATATATTCTATATTAGTTTATAAAAAAACACAATATTTAAAAAATAACTCTTTTTTCTAATAACACGCCATTTAATTTTCTTGGGTTTTTTCTTCCTCACTCAATATTGACGATCCTTATATGAAGTATGTTATTTTCTATTTATTTTGGAAAACCCAATGTTTATTCCTGAATATATGTTTTATGAAATGAAACTCATCACATTCCATGGGACATTTTATATCAAATATTAATATATGTTCTATATGGAATGCATAATTATGTACAAGTTATGATGTTAAAGATGCACCTAGAATTAAATATTTCAAGTAAATGTTATGGTTTTAAGGGTGAAGTAGAAATTTTATAGAACTCTAATGCATTGTGTAATGTAATGTATCTCATGAGAAAAAGTGAAATATACGTGAACATGATGCCATATTTTTTCACAACTATGTGTGGTATTTGACCACTAAGACATGGTGTTTCATTTTTATGAATTGCCACATTCCAATACTTTATCTAATGTTTTCTCTCATGATTATTATGTTATTATGATGATTATTCTCACCAATGTTATATTGATTTGTTTTCTTATCTATCTTCATTCTGGGATTTTAGTGCACCCCTTTCATTTATGTATATCCTCAAGTGATTACTTGTACTATAGATAATGTGAAGGACAATAAGAAGCTGGAGAATAGGTAATTAAATTAATGTTTATATTCTATTTTTTAAATGTTATATATGTATGTAATTTTTACAAGACAGTAAACCATTAGATCCTAGTTGTGTAACTCTTTTATGTATTTTATCTTTAAAATGATGTCAAAATCATGTAATAAAAAGCAGGGTCTCTATAGTATGTATTAGAGCATCATTTAGTTAATTTGGGAATTAGGATTAGAGAGTCTTAATTGAATCCCTTAGTACGAGACTAGGTATAAGTAAGAATACAAGATTCATTGTTTTATAAAAATTCTAAACAATGGGATCCCACATGATATTACTTTAAAAGTTAATTTCAAAAAGTAATAAATTATTTATTCATGAATTTTTTATTGATGCTTTATTCTAATATTTTCTATTTTGGAAAATGGTGTGAATCAGGAGAAACCAGTCAAAGAAACCATGTGAGGGACAATGCAATGATTGTTCGAATGACATCCCCAATTCCTTGGGAGGTGGTGTTCATAAGTTTATGGTTATGCATACCCATAATTCATAGTATATGAAGAGTAACCTAAAAAATATGGAATTTCATCCTTTACCTAAGAGAAAGAAACTATCTATCTAATATATTTTTCAGCAACAACCACTGAACTTTAGGTGGTCTTATGATCGACTTATCATAGAATAACAGGTCATCTTTATAGAGAGTATATTTTCTTTATACCACTATTCTAAAAATAATAAGGTGAATCTTGCCTTTTATCATCATGATGGAGTGGCCGATCAATAGTGGGTGTTTATTAAGAACACCAATCTGAAGGAAGAAATTAAAAATATGGAGCGGGAAGATTTTAAGATAACATTTTTGATGATTATTTCCCTTGAACTCTTCCTAAAAATATGGAGAGATAATTCATATAGATGATGAAAAAGGAAGGTGAATCTATCATGGACTACAAAGAAAATTCCACAAGGCTTTCAAGGTATTCTTTGGGTTTTATTATCAACAATGATAGAAAATTTGATAGATTCTTTAGAAGTTTTAAATTGCACTTTATAAAGGCTCTACCAATTTGAGACATTGGGAGTTATAATGAATTTGTTCAATGTAATCTCAAAGTGGAGTTTTATTTTTGATAATGTTCCCATGGCTATATAGATATGAAACGAAAGATGGGGTTTCATGATTGGGGGCCTAATGAAAATAGTGGAAAGAAAAATCAACCACCCACATGTAAAATATGTGGTAAGAAGAATCATGGAAATTGAGTCAAAGGAATGGGGAAATGATATAAGCATGGGAGAGAATGAAACCAATCTCATCAATGTCAATGAGAGAATAGGATGGTGGAAAATGTGGTGGAAGAAAGCAGAGCACCACCCATGGTCTAATGTTTCAATTGTATAGATCATGGAAACTGTGAAAACCAATGCACTAAACCCAATTCCTTGAGGTTAATTAGTGTCATCAGCCACCAAATCCAAATAAGAAAGGGAAGAATTATGAAATCACTACTTTTGAGGTGGATCATTAAAATGATGTGGTGAAAAATAATTTGGTTATTCATTCAAAAATAGAAAACTTTCTATTTTATTCTAGTTATATGAATTCTTTCATATATTGCATGTTTAGTAGAACAATATAAACACCATCTAAAAATATATATGTTGAGTTATCTATGTGAAAATAATGTGAAAATTATTGCATAAAATGTATATAACTCCTCCCCCATTAAAGTTTGTGTACTGAACCTTAGAAAATATTGTTTTACTTCCTTTGGTGGATTATAATTATATTTTAGACAAGGATCAGTCATCTCTAAACAAATAAAACATCAATTATCATGAAAGGGAAATCACACTTCACATCCTGAGGCATCCTCCAATTATGTTCAAGTGTAAGCAAGAGGAATAATCCTTTTCATATCCAACATCTCAAGTGGTGATATTATTTCCTTATGAGAATGGATATCTTGCTCAAATTATTGAGAAAAAAGAGATAATCAGGCTCTAATACATTCCCATTATGGGGGACTATGCTAATGTTTTCATAGAGGAATTTATGGGTCTTCCTCATAAACATGAACATGAGTTCTGAAATGATATTATTCTTGGATCTCTACCTATATCAAAGACACCATATAGAATTTCCACCATTGTGTTAGAGGAATTGAAGAAGTAGCTATAAGAGAATCCGGACAAGGGTTTTATACACCAAAGTGATTCACAATGGGGTGGACCAGTCCTCTTCAACAATAAGAAGGATTGATCAATGTACCTCCACATTTATTATCATGATCTCAAAAAAATAATTATAATGAACAAGTATCCCCTCCCATGAATAGATGAATTGTTTGATCATTTGTGTGGGGAAAAGTATTTCTCTAAGGTGGATCTTCAGTTGAGATATCACTAATTAAAGGTGAGGAAGGAATATATTCCTAATAATGAATTTCAAATGAGTTAAGGAAAATATGAGTTCATAGTGATGCCTTTTGGACTCACTAATTCTCCAGAAATATTCATGGACTTGATGAATATAGTATTTATATATTAACTCGAAATTTTTTGTACTATTTATCAGTGATATTATTATATACTCCAAGATCAAGTAGGAACATGAGGATCATTTAAATAATGTGCTAAATAACATGATAAGGGAGGATCTATATGTAATGTTCAATATATGCAGACCCTTCTAAGACAAAGGGAATCAAATAGTGTCCCAAGACAACATCTGTAATAGAGATCTGTAGTTTCCTTAGTCCAGCTATGTATTATCAAAATTTTTTGAAGATCTACTAAAAATTGTCAAACCCACTAACTAGATAACTTGGAAGGGATTAATGTTTTTCTAGACCAGTGGATGTATAGATTTTATCATAGAGTTAAAAATAGTCTTATCACTACTCCAGTAATCACACTTCCAACAAGTGTGGAACTGTTTTTGGTATACATTTATGCTTAAAATACGGAATTAGGATATGTATTGATGAAAAATCATAACGTGAATGCCTATGTCTCAAGGAAATTAACAATTCATGAGAAAAACTATCCCATGCACGATCTTGGGTTGGAACTTGTGATCTTTGTGTTTAAAATATGGTGGGAATTACCACTGTTGGGAGAAGTGTAAAATATATACTGATCATAAGAGCCTAAAATAAATTCTCACATTGAAGGAGACAAAAATTATATAGTAAATATGGTTATATATCATCAAATATTATCTATGCTCAATCCGATACCATCCTAGAAAAGAGAATAATGTGGCAGATGCTCTAAGTAGAAAGAATCGTGTAACATTATCAATTATTAGAATTGAGAAGCATACACTCTTAATAGATTTTCAAGGGTTGGTCATGGGAAAAATTAATGAAGGACCATCATAAATCCTTTCTAAAATGATTTCTCAACCATCCCTCATCAAGAAAATAAAGGATGCCCAAAGAAATGATGTGGAAATTTAGAAGAAGGTGGAAGTTATATAAAATGGGAAATCCTCAATGTTTAAAATTTATTAGAAAGGAGTTGTAAGATTTGGGTCATGATTATGTGTACCATATCATCCAGATATAATAAAGGATCTTAGGAATGACGCACATAGTTTAACCTTCTCAATTCATACAGGTAGCACAAATATGTATCGAGATATATAAGAGAACTATTGGTGGGACAATATGATGAAGGGTATCACTGCTTATACATCAATGTTCCTAGAATGAAATCAAGTGAAGTTCAAAAGAAAAATTCCATAGGGGTTGATGAAACCATTATCCATAATGACATGGAAATTGGAAAACAACACCATGTACTTTTTCACCAGACTTCTGAAGACATACAAAGGAAACAATGAAATATGGGTTGTTGTGGATCATCTTACAAAGACATATAACTTTATCACAATTTGAGAGGACTTATCACTAGACCAAATTGCATGGATATAAATAAGAGAATTGGTAAGACTACATGGAGTACCACTGTCGATTGTATCTAATCAAGATCTGAGATTGACCTCCATGTTATGGAAAAGTATCCAACATACTTTAAACACTAACCTGAATTTCAGAATGGGTTATCATACTCAAACTAATGTCAAATATAAATGAACTATCCAGACACTAAAATTTATATTGAGGTCCTGTTCTGTGGACTTCAAAGGAGGATGCAACCAACATCAACATTTAGTTGAGTTCTCATACTGAACAAGTTTCCACTCGAACATCAAAATGGATCCATTTAAATCTCATTATTGGAAATGATGAAGAACACCGACATACTGGGATGAAGTAAGTGAACCTAATCTTATATGACCTAAAATGGTCTAAGAAATGGTGGGCAATGTCAAAACCATTTATGATCACATCAAGGCATCCCAAAGTAAAAAAGGAGCTATGTAGACAATCTTTGATGGGACCTAAAGTTTATGGCTGAAGACATTGTATGCCTCCACATATCTCCATGGAAGAGGATCATGAGATCTTGGATGAAAGGAAAGATAAGACCCAAGTACATTATCCCCTTCAAGATTCTTAATTGAGTTAGAGTTTTGGCCTATCGATAGACACTTACACTAAGTATTTCTGAAGTACATGATGTATTCCATGTATCCCTCTTGAGGAAGTAGATACCACATCCCTGATATATATTGAATCCATAGGTGGTATAGTTGGAAAATGATATCTCTTATGAGGATAATCTTGTAATGATTTTGGACTATAGATATAATATTCAACACAACAAGACTACTCATCTAGTAAATGTACTATGGTAGAACAATAAGTATAGAGAGGAAACATGGCAACGAGAGGAAGTGATGAAGAAGAAGTACCCACACTTGTTCTCACCATAGTATGTAAAATGAATGTTTGAGTGAGAAATTTCATATGGGTGAAGAATGTAAGGACCCAAAATTTTATCAATGGAAATTCCATCCTTATAATTATGTATTATAATATAAATCACATAAAATCACTTAGAGAACCCAATAAAAACTTTTTAAATGAATAATAAATGAAATAAAAGGTATTTGGAGAAATTAAGAGACCTTTTTCAATATAAAAATAAACTAATATAAGAAATTATAAATAAAATTTATGCATATTACACATTACAATATGATACAATTATATCACATTATGAGTAAATAAATATTTTAAAAATTATTGATTAAGTGTTGTTATTTTTATACAATTTAAATGTTTTTTATAAATTTTTAATTAATAGAATTATTTAAATGAAAATTTATTTTTATAAAATAGATTCTTAAATTAACATTTTTTTGTTATGATTATAATACAATTTTATTATACCTTGCTTAATTTTTGAAATTTTTATAAAATCGTACATAATTTTCAAATTGGTATTTTCTAAGTAAATGATGATTTTAATTATAAATTAAAATGATCAAATTTAGAAAATTATTTTCATAGAATGGATTTAATTTTTGAATTTTACATGTAAATAAATGGTTAAGTTTAATTTTTGGTGTTTTTTCAAAATACTAGAATTTACGGTGAATAGTGAGGTACGATAATTTACGATAAAAGCTATATACATAAATTATTGATTCATATATGATGTAAGGATGATGTAAGACAAAAAATATTAAACTATCCTTAATTTTTTAAATATATTTAGTGATAAGGATCAAACTATTCATATTATTGAGCCAAAATGGTAATCTAATGAATAAAATAAAGAGAAAACACCCTTATCCTCCCATAAAAATACCGCCCCTCACCACCCCTTATTATCACCCCAATAAAGCATTAATAGTTATAAAATTTCACCCAAAAAATATTCCCATGAATCTCCCCATGTACATAATATAATTGTATCATTAAATATTAAAGGATGTTCTCAAGGAGGAGAAATTCCAGAGGCAAAACCCTATTTCATTTCATTTAGTTTATTTTAAATTTAATTAAATTTCATATCAAATTCTCACCTCAACCTATACAAGAGTATGTGAAAATCAATTATATTTTATATACTTTAATGTTTTTATGTTAATGGAATAATTTATCTTATAATCCCTTCCCTTTTTCTTTTGTTCTAAAAATAAAAATATCATCTGTGGTGTGTCGATTTACCACCATCATGGAGGATGCATTTTCATTTTCACTAACTCAATAAATTATCTTTATAAAACCATAATTATGGTTAAATAATATTTTATTATACATATTATAAGTTAAGTAATATTCTGGAACCAATATATATTCATGATGTTAAATAAAATGATACAAGTTCATAATGGTTGTAAAAATATGCCAAATAAATAATATCATTTTCATTAACTATTTATCTAATGATTCATATTCATATCATATAAAAAATGAAATATAATACCAAATACACTTTTTTATGTTCACTAATAACATATAATTTCAATTATATATAATCATTCCAATTTTACATAAACTTTCATACTCATATACTAATGAACCGATCATGAAAACCAAGAAAATGAACACCCCTGAATGATAAAATTTAACTCTATGACTCATCAAAAATCGAAAAAATGAACATAATATAACTATGATGAATAAAATTCATGTATAAATGGTATTTTTATTTTTAAATTAATTAATTTAATTTATTATCATTAATATTAAAGTGAAAAAGTCATTTGGACATAAGGTAAGGGGATTATTGAACCAAATTACATTTCCCTATGTTTTCCCTCATTCACACCAATTTCTGTATGTGTATAATCATTAAATGTTATTTATTTATTCTTTTAATTCCTTTTTTGGGATATACATGTATTATTATTGAGTTTATTACAAACACAATGTTTTCCATAAGAAACCTTCTACCAAAAAACACACCTTTTACTTATCTAAAAATTGTCTCTTCCTCAATCATGATTAAAGATCCTTATTGAAATTATTTTATTACCTATTCATTTTAGGAACTATAAAGTTTATTCATGAATTTTTGATTTATTAAATGAAACCCATTCCTTTCCATGGGTTATTTTATGATCAAGATTGATATATGTTATATGTGGCATGCATAATTAAGTAAATGTTATGATGTGAGGGGTGTACAAAGGATTATATTTCCCAAGTAAATTTTATGATGGTATGGGTGTGCCCAGAATTATATATCAATCCAATTATTTGGGTATTGTGATGTATCTCATGGGAAAAAAGTGAAATATGCATTAACATAATGCCATCTTTATTCAAAACTATGTGCTGTATTAGACCACTAAGACATGATGTTTCATTTTTATGAATTTCCACATTCCATGACTTTATCTAATATTTTCAATCATTATTATGATGTTATAATGATTATTATTCTCACCCATATTATATTTATTCATTTATTATCTATATTTTTATTGGTCATTTAGATCACCTCTTTAATTGATGTATATCCTCAAGTGATTACTTATACTAAAAATAATGTGATGTCCAACAATAAGTTAGAGAATAAGGAATTAAATAAATGTTTAATTTTTATTATGTAAATGATATATATGATGAAACTTTTCCCAAGACACTAATCCATTTTATCCTAAATGTGTAATGATTTTATGTTTTTTAGATTTAAAATTATGTAATAATCATAAAATAAAAAGTAGGGTCGCTAAAATAAAACTAGGTATTGAAGTTTTATTATTCTAATGGGAGTATGCCCATGAATATTGGAGTTCACTAGTAACAAATTTTCTTGATTAAGACCATTATAAAGAGGTGGTGTTATATGTTTGATGTGTATGTGATAACTATATGAATTTTTAATTTATCTAGCACTAATTTTATTAGAATGAATGTGGATATGAAGTAAGTGAGATATTTTTAATTCATTATTTCTCCTAAAATGAAGTATATTTTATGTGTTCTCCCATAGATTTTACATTCTATCCAAACAATAAAAAATTGTTTTTTCCATTTTTTATTTTCTATTTTTTTCATGTGAGAAGATGTGTATTACAAAATATTTTTGTTGTAATTAGGTGGGATTCAGTTTCTTGTTATGGATTATAAAAACATTGGGAAGTGGAAATTATCATAAAAATAGTTTTTACTGTAAAATTATGAAGGATTATATTCTTAAGAATCTAGAGAGATAGGACCAGAATATAATTCTGGATAAAATTATCTCATTGGGTTTTTCTGTTAGGGTGAAATAATGAATGTTTGATTACATTGGGTGGTTTTTTTTGATTTATAATTTCTTTCCCAAAAAGTGGAACAAGGGTGGTACAATTTAGTTCCAATATACTCACAAAAATGTGCAGACTACACCCCTTTTCCTGAAATTCATTATATTTTAGTTACATTACTATTGTCATATGATGACATTAGATGAAGGAAAATGTTGAATAGATAAGTATGATAGAATATACATTTTATTTTGTAATTTTTAACTTGGTGATATTATGTTATAGATTGACAATGATATTAATTTTACTATAAAATGTTATAAAACAACTTATGAAGTAGCATGGGTGTATTGGGATAGGAAGGCTTTGGCCTTAATTAGGATTTCACTTGAGTGGAATGTTTCTTTCAAAATTAGAGAGAAGAAAAATACTATATAGGTCATACAAATGATGTATAAAATTCAGGAGAAACCAAAAACTCATAAAAATGTTTTCATGTTACAAAGGTTGTCCAAAATGAGGTTATCAGAAAAAATCCCTACAACTGATCATGTGAAAGAATTCAATATGATCTAATGGAATATTGAATCTGTAAAGGTTATATTCAGAGTTATTGTTTTGGATTTTCTTCTCTATTCTTCACATCTAGAGAGCTAATATACAACAATGATAGTAGTGAGTAAATATAATTGAAAGGTTTATATAGTGTTCAATGGAATTCGAAAAATATTCTTTAATAAATATTTTAGGTTGAAGGATGTTCAGAATTCATATTTAAGTGTTTTGATTTCTACAGTAAGGGGATGTCCAATTCAAAAGGCAGACCATGATAAGAACAACTCTTTAGAGATTATGTCCCATAAAATAAGTCCTAGAGAATCTATATTTTAGGTCCTATATGTTTGATTTGTGGGAAGAAGGGACATATAAAAAATGATTACATGAACTAGTCTGATGAATTTATATACATTAAGACAACCTCAAAGGGTATAATTTATGTAAGAACCAACCTGAAAATGAGTATGATCATTCTAGAAGATTCATTGGTCATTAACATGGGGGAATCATTTCATTTAATTGGTGAGTGATTTTTTGTGGTTCAGTAAGTGTCAAGAATCTGTGGTAGAGTTCATATAATTTTTGATGACACTAATGACATAATTATAAATGTTAATGTTGATATTTGAATTAAAATTGGAATTGTATTGAAGTTGAATTTTGTTAGACACATTTTAGGTCTCTTTAAGAAACTTATATTAGTGTAACATTTGGATAAATTAGGTTTCAAAATAACTTTTTTGAATATGTTTTGGATGATTTACAATGGTTCCATGGTAATTTATCATGGAGTAAATAATGGTATTTTGTAGCTTATCAAACTCAGTGATAATGTTTCTACTATCATAAATCTCTATCAAACTGTCTGAAAAGTGGCACTAGAGGTTTGTTCACCTCATTGATAAGTTTTTTTAATGTTCTATATGAAAGGGGAATACTAAAACTCAATCACATAGACCATGAAATATGTTATTTTTTTATTCTATTATAGAAAAATACATTTTCATTTAACATGATTTGAAGAAAAAAGTATAAAAAGTGATAACTTGTTCATTCCAATTTTTTTGGTCCAACCACAATAAACTTTTATGGGGATCATGGTATTCTATGAACTTCATAGATGATTCCACCTACAATGCTAGGATATTATTCTAGAATACTAAAAATAATGTTTTTAATTATATAATTTCTAGAAGAATGTTTTTTGAGAAAGAGTATGAATGGATGTTGAAATGTATCCAGAAATACAATTGTGTTGAATATATGGAACACAACTTCTGTAAGTTCAGTACGAAGAATATAATCATAAATAATAATACTATTTTAAGGATTCCAAGAAAAAATGTAATATATGAACATATTAATTGGTTATTGATAAAGAAATATCGTAGTACGAGGTTCTACTTGGGAATTAAAAAGGGAATTTGGGATGAGGCATTGAATATGGTAGCTTATCCTATAAACAAGAGTTGGTCTTCATATATGGGATAGGAAAGTCCTAAGGGACATTAGTTCCAAAGGATACATTAGGTCAAGAATATTATTTTTTATTTCTACATTTGTTAATATCAATTCTAATGATATAGATATGTTAAAGGTTAAATTCAAAGTGTGGTTTCATGTCATTTTTAGAGATGAAAAATTTGGTTATCACTTATGAGATGATGAAACAAAAATTGGTCCCCTAGAGAAGAGATTTTATTTTCAATAATGAACTTCTGTGGAATGATCAACATCTATATTACAATGATGATATGGAATGATCATGTAGAAAATTTTAGAATGATTGTATAGAAGTTTCCAAAATAATGTTACATCTGAAAAGATCAAATAAAACATTAGAGGATTTCACTATGAATGTTATGATTTTTAACAGAGGATGTTCAAAAATATAATAGTTATATAGTAACTGTTTGGAAAAATATGATTTTGATGGAGGCTAATCTGACATAAATCTATCGGACTAAGCACTACAATATAGGGAGGTTCAGATAGAAGAAGATAAGGTTTTGTTGAGAAGATCTAATAGTATCAAGAAACCTATTTAGATATTTGTGATTGATATGGACTTATTAAATATAATGGAAATAGGTGAAGTAGATAGTCAAGTAATACTATGTACTCTTAGGGACACTAAATAGTTGGTGTGATCCATTGAATATGAATTTATTTCCTTAAATCTGATCAATACATTATATTTAGTTGAGATACCATACTAAAAGAGGGATCAGGAAAACCAATGGGTTTTTTATTTTAAAAACAGTGTTTATGGATGTAAGAGATACAAATAAAAGTTACTGGTGAAAGGTTTTAATAAAAAGAACATAATTTAATTTTATGAAACTTTCTCACCATTAGTGAAACAAAAAACAATTCAAATAGTGATCAACATTATTCCTTCTAATTTTCTACACATGGATAATATGGATTTAAGAAAATTATTTCTTCATATATATTTAGAGGAATAAAAATAAATGTTTTAGAAAAGGGTTATAAATTTTAATAGAAGATAAATTTTTAAGTAACATAAAATGAAGCCTTTATAACTTGAAGAAAGATACAAGAATATAGTGTAAGATTTTCAATAAATTCATTTTTTAAGAAAGTTTCAGTAGATATGAGTCCTATGACTAATCTTACAAAATGTAATGGGATGATGGAACATATGTCATACTATTATTGTATCTGGATGATATATTTATTGTTGGTCTGAATGTTCAACATATTAAGGAACTTAATTGGAAGCTGTGAATAATGTTTGAGGTGATGAATCATAGAATGTCATTAAAGATCATGGCGATGAGTATCGAGAGGGATTGGAAATTGAATTGATTTATTTTATCCCTAATTTAATATATATGTAATTTAAATAAAATATTCAGAATAAAATTATGTAAACCTACCCGAACACCCTTCATGAGACACATTTGACATACCAAAAATAGGGGTTTCATAAATGGATAGAGAATTTATTGACATGGGGATGGTTACTTATGCTTCATTTAGGGGGTTTTGAGTGTATTCAATGGGTTTTAATCAACCATATAATACATTTATAGTGGGATTTATTAGTCATTTAATGTATAGTAAGATATGGAAACATTGGGATGTTGTGAAATATATCTTATGATAATTTAATGTGTTGGAGAATTAATCTATATGATTTAGTGATGGTGATAAGATGAATGATTTCTATATGTATATTTTTCTAGAGGCATGTATTCAATAAAAAGTATTACATGTTTTTTATTTTCTATTAGTTGAATATGGATAATATAAAATACAATGTTATAACTAATTGATAGTTTATCTTCCTAAGTGGTAGAGTATGTTGCTGCTACTAATATAGGGAAATTCATGATTTTTTTTATTTTAAATCTAAATGATCATAGAAAGGGAATGGATAGAGGAATAATAATCAATGATACATAGAGTATTGTTCATTTTTTTCTTAAATTAGTGTTTCATGTGATAATAAAACAAATTTTTGTGAAATATCACATCATATAAATTATATTGGAGGATAAAGTGTCAGATCATAAAAATATAACTTGGATGAAAATTACTAAGGATATGATTACACATGTTATAGTCTATGAAATTATGAAACAACAAGTAAATTTAGTGGGAATTCGTTGATGTGACATAAATGGGAGCGCTACAAGAAACAAACATAAGGAAAGATTTTAGGAAAATGAAATATTAAGAAGACTTAAATACTAATGAAATTTCCGTGTTGGATATTTTTGGGTTTGTTGAAGTTTTCCTTAAAATATTTATTAATCACAAAATTCTAGATGGTGAAGACTAGATGGATTTTTTTGGTTGTACCATATTTTAATTCTTTTGAATGTTATAATGAAATTTTGGGAAGGGTTATTTTTTATTAGATAGAACTTCCAATACACAAAGTTCATCAGATGAAGGTTCATCCGAAATGAACATTTATATGGAGGATATTCATGACTAATATGGATATTATTGAATAAGGGATCATATAAAATACAAATCATATACGAGTACCTTTATAAAGTGGTAGGACTAACTTTCTGTAGGTAAAAAAAATTTGTCATCATTTTACATAAAGGTAGAGACTCTTATGCAGGTTTTGTTTATTGCATAGTGATTAAATTTTTTTGGTTTCTATCAGAGGTATAACTGGTTATTGAAGGATGTTTTTCAAAATTGAAGTATGAATATGAAAGGCGATGCTAATTGGTAACTTGATGACCAGATGAAGTCCTTTATAAAGAAGTGTTATCCCAATTCATATGTGTATGTGATAACTTTATGTATAGTACATGATTATAACATTAATTTTATAAGGCTAAATGTAGAGAGGAATTAAGTGAGATATTTTAGTTATTTATATACATTATGATGATTTTTTTCATTATTCTCTATAGAGGTAGGACTCCTCATGAACTATCTAAATCATATTTTTCCCTTTATTTTACTATACTTTTAAAAATTGTGAACTCATATAATCCATGTGTTTTTGTGGTGACTATGTATAATTATCTTCTTATTTAAGGAATAAAACATATTGTTATGTGGAAGTTATCTACCCATGTTCAATTATCCATCTCAAGTGATTTGGATGAACTTGACAGTTCTATTGAATAATTGTCCATAGAGAGGATGTCACAATTCTACCAACTTTTAATGCTTCTAAATTTGAATCATATAATGTTTTTTTATTTTCTCACAATGTTCTTTCTGATACTATGAATTCATACCCCCATTTCATTAAATATTTTATATGTTATCCTCACAGTTATTGAGAATTATTCCTCATTATTCAATTGGTTTCTCCAAACGGGATCAAAATTCTTAGTGATATAATAATTCATGATGATAGTCCCATAGAAAGGTATTTAGTGAGTTTTCAATGTTCCTTATGAGGTCTTTTGGTAATCTAATTATATAAATCACATTCGTTGGAATCAAGGATAAAATTTTCTGGATGAGGATGATATTTCCTAAAAAAGATTGCATAAACATATTATAGTTTGTTATTCACCTAATGATCATGCCAAAAGACCATTAAATGGTGAATTAACACTCTACCCATTGACATTGGATCCCAAGGTAGGTCATTGAAAAATATTTTTTTATAATACAATTACCCATCCAATTTTAATCAAGCTCATAGATGGAAAATATTTTGATTAGAAGACATTAATTTTAGTAGTGTTGATTATATAGAAACTAGAAATTCTCTATGTATAGATACTACTGAGAAAATTTATAATAAAATGAGTATACCATTGTGGAAATAAATATTATCATCCTGAAAAAACTGAATTTTGATTCCTTATGGACATACCTTCATTTCATAGGTTACACCTATCCATTATAGAACTCCTTATTGAGATTCATTTTTATCATGCCTTGTGTCGCACCCCATGAGTATGAACATAAATTTAATATTGAATGAATGAAACTCTAAGTCTCTAAAAACACCAGTTTTTATAGCCTAGTCAGTAAACATAATTTTTCCACAACTATTATTTGAATTTCAAAAAATGACATACACAGTTGCGTTCAGTAACATATTTATAGTCTGATAAGACAAACATAATTTTTGATGAATAGTAACAGACACTTATGAATAGTAACACACCCTTATAAATAGTAATATTAATCTTATGAATAGTAATGAATATTAAATTGGCCAAAAAATAGAAACTTCACCCATGAATGTATAAATACAATTTGGACATCTTATATGTGAAAAAAATGACCATAGTATAAGAATTGTTATTTTTGTATGTCATTTATATTTTAATTACAATTTTATGATCAATTTAATAATTTAAAATGGAATTTATATTTTCAGAAATTTTAATTATAAATTGTTACTTTATTGTCTTATAGTTATATGATAATTTTTAGGACCTTGATTAATTTCTCAAGGTGTTATAAAATGATTATAGTTTAAAAGTTTTTTTATTGGAATAAATTATGATTTTATTTATAAATTAAATTAAAAATATTTAGAAAATTATATTAAAAAAATGGATTTCATTTTTTTATTCTACACTTCGAAAAATGGTTGGCGTGAATTTTTGGGATTTTTCTAACATACTAGAATTTTTCATGAATACTAAAAATACAGTTTTGAGTTTTCGGTTTGTTTAATGAAATAATAATGATGTAATAATTAATATAAAATTCTTGTCTAATTTTTTATATTAAAATATTATATGATGTGTCTAGGAGTCCAATACCAAGGGAAAATACCATGGGAAAACCCAAGGTATTGCAAAATCCACCAATGAGGTGTCCTTCGAAATTAATAAAAAACTTCATCTCTTTTACTATATATACCCACCCATTCCTTCATTTTCCTTTATTCAAAACACATAATTGATTAATATATAGTAGTTTTACCTCTCTATATGTCCTCCCATGGTGTCCTCAAGCCCTTAATGTCCCAACCTTAATGTTTTAGGAGATACTCTACAAGGTAAGGGAATCTACCACCCCTCTCTTTTTCATGCTTTCATTTTATGTTATTCTTTTTAATTTAAATTGGGTTATGTTGGGATAATTCAATCCATATCACCCTTATATTCCATATTATTTAAGAATAATCATATAAAACTTTTCTCTCATCATATTTTTTTATTAATTTTCAAGCAACGTCGTTAGGCTGTTGAATTTTTGTAAGGGATTTCTCAACATTTCTTTTATTTTGAGTTCCTTTATTTTCTTTTATTTTTTTCTTTCCTCGCCTATTTTCATCAAAATGTAATGATAAATATAATACCTTAAATGGAATAGAAGTTTTTTATGATAAATAAATAATTCATCATTGTCTCTCTTTTCCCATTATTTTATAATAAAAATGAAAACACCATCTGAAATGTGTTAATTTATCACATTGAAGGATGATGAGTTTTCAAATTCTATTACCATCTCTAATTATAGACATGAAACCATTTTAATCATTTAACCGGAATATATATACATATATATATATATTATAACTTTTTTAAGGTTCAGGAATCTTTTTTTACACATGATATTAATTTATAAATCAAAATGAGTTTTTTGTGATAAAAAAACACCAATTAACCCAAACAATTTCCACTAAGGTTTTATATAATGATTCCTCTTTGCTCCTATTAACCAAATGAATTTTATGACCATATAAGATTATTATTTTTTCATTAATAAAATAAAACTTCTAATATGGACAACCACTCTCATTCTATATGTTTATTCGTACATGAATATTAGTAATCCAATCATGAAAACCAATGAAGAAAACACTCCCAAACAATGAAATTGAATTTATTAACACATAAAAAATCCATGAATGAACCTAATATAGTTATAATAAGTCAATTAAATGTTTAATATATTCACAAATTATTAATTTATGAAGGGAAATTTGATCATTCATGTCATTAAGATCAAGCGAGGAACCCATTCGGACTTAAGGTAATGGTTTTCCACCCGAACCTCCATTTTCATTTAGGTTACTTTTATTGTATACTTACCTCAATGAAATTATTATTTATTATTATTTAGCCCTAATAAATTCTATATTAGTGTTCTATATATGTTTACCAACCATAATCGTTCTTTATTTTATGGGGAGTTACACGTTTTAAAACAAACAATAAAAAAATTCTCCCCGAAATACAAGCCAGATTCAAGGGAATTTCTCAATTATTACCTATTTTCAAGAGCAGTATATAATCTATTTTTTAAAAAAAATTATTCTCAAAAAATAAAAATTTATATTATGATAAATCTACCTCAAATCACATTTTTTTATACAGATATTTTTCCAAAAGAACTCTTCTTTTCCAAGAAAAGGGTTTTTATAACAAGAATTGATCAATGATTTTAAATGAGTATTTTCACCCATTTTAGTACTTGTGTTTATTATTATATTTAAATGGGGTTAATGTTTTATGATATAATCCACTATGTTTTGCCTATGTATGTTCTATCTAAAAACCAATCACTAATTTACTCTGAATGGATAGTGTTTATGCTTAATGTTTGGGGAATGTTATTTACATTTCATATGTTAGTTTCAATATGAATGTATATGTTATTTAAATTAATCCCCATTCATATGAGGAATGAATTGGACCTAGAAATTATTGGGTGGGGCCCTCTATATCCCCTCGGTGCATCAGTAGGTCTCTTGAGACAAACTATGGTCTTGGAACGAGGCCTTAACAAAATGGATATTTATGGTTTTGGAATTAGGCCTTGAAAGTATGGTATGATGTCCCGCATTATGCATTCCATCATTATGAAAATAGTTTTGATAGTTCATGCGGTTATTTTACAAGTATAATACCCATGATTATATTTTATTATGGAATTATTTATTCATCTCTTATTCTTTCCATAATGCGTTCATGTTTATTTTTTAAAGGAATGTTTTTTTGTTATTCACCATGCCTAATGTTTATGTTTATTATATCTTTCGCTGAATTTCTTATCCTTAGTAATAATTTGAGCTCAACCCTTTATTATGTTTCATTTTGGAAGGACATAAAGAAGTTTATTATTATTGACCTGCAAGGATAAACTTATAGTTGTTTATGATCCCAACCGAACATATATTTTGTATTTCATTTCAAGTTTTTATGTTTAAATATTGTATATATCTTGTTTACAAATCTACTAAACTACTTGGTACTTCATTATGTATATTCCTTGTTTGTATGGTAATGTAATAACATATGGCACTGGGTCTGGGAAACTGGGGTCGTGTCTTTATAGTTGGTATCAAAATAAGTTTAATAGAAAACATGGAAATTAGATTTAGAAAACCTAAATTAGGGGAAAAATAAATAAGACAGTATTTGGGGATAAACATACAAGAACATATTGGTATTTTGGTAAAGAATAGATTATGTGAATCATTCTGTAAAATACCTCCCTATATAGATACTACAAGTAGATGTGGTTCTGGAACAGATGTACTTTGGAGTGAAAACTCTGGTAAGGTGTTTCGGGCTTGACCTAGGGTATGGTAGTACACAAAAATGGGCCTTATTGTGCACCTAGTCTGACAATCCTGGAGGATATGCTTAAGATAATTCACATTTTCTTTACAAATAATTATGAAGGATTTAAATGTAATTTTTTCCTCAAAGAAACTATTTTTATGATTATGAGATTATCTATTCACGCTAAGTATTTTTCTTTTTCTACATTGATATTAAACATTATTATTCATAACCTAATATAGTGTATGAAATTATTTAGAAATGGTGCATAGTGGAAGGAATAGAAACCCCATGAACGATTGTGTCCCATGTAGGGATTTCCCTATAATGAAAGATAATGATATTGGATCTGGAGCTTTGACTGATGTAGAGAAACTTATAACTATATTGGGATAAATTACTCAGGTTATGAACAATAACCTTACCTGAATAGAGAATCTGGATCCGCAACGCAGAGGATCTATGTTATATCGCTTTATGCAACAATGAACTTCGTCATTCAATAGGAATAAAACCCCATTTGTAGCTGAGTAGTGGATAAGTTCTCTTGAGAAGATATTTCTTGCTTTGGGATGTAACGAAAGAGAGAAGGTTGTCGTTGAAGTTTATCATATATAAAGAGATCAAAATCAGTGGTGGTCATTAATCCAAAACACAAAAGAGGAAGAGGAAATAGAAGATATGGAATGGAGGAATTTTAAGGACATTTTCTTTGAAAAATACTTCCCTCATGAAAAACAGGCAGATATAGAAAGGCAGTTTTTAAATTTGAAGAAAAAAGAGGATACAAATATTGTAAATTATGAAGCTAACTTCACAAGGTTTTCAAGGAATGATGTAGACTACATACATAATCTATGGAGTAAGATTGATCGATTCTTTGATGATTTAAAACCATTCCCCCAAAGGTCACTATTCTCTTAGAATTTCTCATCATATGAATATATAGTCTCAGGTGCTATTAAGATAGAAATATAATTTTCTAAGTCATATGAATTTATGGAAAGAAAGAGAAGAAGAGGGATGCTGAAAAATATAGAAAAGGGAATAATGAAACGGGGAAAAATATAAGAATTGAACTTCCAACCTATAGAAATTGTGGGATGAAAAACCCATGCACTTTCCTGAAGGGAATAGTAGTCTATTACAAGTGCAGAGAAAAAGGCCACCAATCTTGTGATTGGAAGGGGAAGATAGAAACAACCAATGTCCAATGATATAGTTTTAAAGATATGGGACATTATGCAACAGAATTTCTTAAGTGTCATGGAAGCATTCCCCAAAGAAGGCCAAGGGAGAAATAGCAAGCTTATATAATCATAACTTATGAGGGTGAAGTTACTAACGATGTGGTGGAAGGTACTTTAATTATTTCCTTGAACTTATCCAATGATTTATTTGATTATGGAGAATCACATTCTTTTATATCTTCTTAGTTATCTAATAAAATTATACATGCCCAATTTTATTTAATAAACGAGTTTTCGGTCAAAACTCATTGGGGATATATCATTGCAACAATGATGTGTCAATCAGTCCCCCTCATGATAGATAAACATGCTTTACTTGCTAAACTTATCATCATACCCATGATGGAATTTGATATAATCCATGGTATGAGTTGGATTTCACATTATGATGCGATCATCTATTGTAAGAATAGGCAAGTTACAATTTTTGAGAATAATGTTTAATCCCTTATCATTAGAGCAGAAACCTCACAAGATATTTCTTATCTAGATACACCACCAATAGATATACTTAATTCAATTATTGGAGATGAAGATAATTCTATAACTCTGGTTGAGGAAAGGAATGTTCAAATAGAGTACATACCTATTTTGAAAGAATATGTTGATGTGTTTTCATAGGATTTACCCGGACATCCTATAGATAGGGAAATTGAGTTTTCCATTAACTTAATTTCTGTTTCATGGCCTATATCAATTAATACTTATAGAATGACCAGTGTGGAATTAATAGAAGTAAATAAAAAACTATAGGAATTGAGTGATAAATGATTTATTATCCCTAGTGTTTCTCTATGGGGAGCCCATGTTCTTTTCATTAAGAATAAAGATGGATCTATGTGGTTGTGCATTTACTACAGGAAGATCAATGCTATAACAATAATGAACAATTATACCCTACCTCAAATAGATAATTTATTTGACCAACTTAATAGAGAACTTCATTCAATAATGTCTGATCACGATCCTCGATTTACATAAAAATTTTGGAAAAGTCTTCAGGAATCATTGGACACCGAGCTTCGTTTGTGTATTGCTTATCATCCTTAAACTGATGGGTAATATGAAAGGATTATCCAAAAATTAGAAGACATGTTGATATCATGATCACTTGATTTTCATGGTATTTTGGATTAGTATTTACCTTTGGTGGAGTTTTTCTACAATAATAGTTTTCATTACAGTATTCAAATGGTACCATATGAAGCATAGAATATAAAGAGATGTAGCACACCAACATGTTGGGATAAAGTTCGTGAAAGGAAGCTAGTGTACCTAGAACTTTTATAAGAAACAAAAGTGAAGTTAAAGACTAAAAAAGGCCATATCAAAGCATCTCAAAGCATAAAAAATCTATGATGATAATTGAAGAAATGATTTGGAATTTCTAGTGAGAGATCTTGTTTTCTTAAAAGTATCTCTATGGAAGGGTGTTATAAGATTTGAGAAGAAAAGGAAACTGAGCCCTAGGTACATTGGCCCTTTTGAAATTCTGGAGAGAATTAGAGATGTTTCATATCATTTGGATATGAAACCTAGCATGTATAATGTACACAATGTGTTCCATGTCTCATTACTGAGAAAGTACATGCCAGACCCAATACATGTTCTCACTTATGAAGACATATAATTGGAACCTTACCTATCTTATTTTGAAAATCCTTTCCAGATTTTGGACACTAAAGAACATGTGTTGATTAATTAGAAGACTCAACTAGCAAAGATGCTTTGGAAAAATCCTAAAATTGAAGAGGCAACATGGAAGCCTGATGAGCTTATGATGAAGAACTACCCAAATCTCTTTGTGATGTAACATTCTAGTAATTTCAAGGACAAAATATTTGTAAGGAGGGGATAATGTAACACTAAAAGATTATACACATAAATTTAATGTTGAATGCATAAAACACCAAGTCTCTAAAAAACACCACTTTTTTATAACCTAGCCAGTAAACATAATTTATCCACCTCTATGATTTGAATTTCAAAAAATTGACATACATAGTTGTGTTCAGTAAGATATTTAGTGTCTGATAAGAAAAACATAATTTTTTATGAATAGTAAAATACCCTTATAAATTGTAACATACCCTTATGAATAGTAATGTTACTTTTATGAATAGTAATGAATAGTAAAATGACCAAAAAATAGAAACATCACCCATGAATGTATATATACAATTTAAACATCTTATAAGTGAAAAAATGATCATAGTATAAGTATTGATATTTTTGAATGTCATAAATATTTTAATTACAATTTTATGATTAATTTAATAATTTAAAATAGAAATGATTTTTCAGAAAATGTAATCATAAATTGTTAATTTATTGTCTTATAGTTATAAGATAGTTTTATGGGACCTTGATTAATTTATCAAGGAGTTATAAAACGAGTTATAGTTTTAAAGTTGTTTCTTTTAGAATAAATTATGATTTTATTTAAAAATAAAATTAAAAATATTTAGAAAATTATTTATGAAAAATGGATTTTATTTTTGAATTCTACACATCAAAAAATTGTTGGGGTGAATTTTTTGGATTTTTCTAAAATAATAGAATTTGTGTGAATATTAAAAATACAGTATTGAGTTTTCAATATGTTTAATGACATCATAATGATGTAATAATCAATATAAAATTTTCGTTGACTTGTGTACATTAAAATGTCATATAGGGTTTCCAAGTGGCCAATTCCATGGGAAAATACCACGGTCAAGCCCATGGTTTTGAAAAAACCACTAATGAAGTTTCCTTTGAAATTAATAAAAAAACTCAATATCTTTTACTATAAATACCCATCCATTCCTTCATTTTTTTTCATTAAAAACTTATCATCCTAGAAGATCTGGTATTTTTACCTCCCTAAGAGTCCTTCCATGTTTTCCTCAATCCATCAAGATCCCAACCTTCATGTTTTAGGATTTACTCTACAAGGTAAGGGAATCTACCAACCTTCTCTTTTTCAAGCATTCATTTTATGTTATTATTTGTAATTTCAATAGGATTATGTTCGGATATGTCATTCCATATAACCATTAATGTGAATATTATTTAATAATTATGATATACCACTTTTATCTCATCAAAATATTTTATGAATTTTTAAGAGACTCTGTTAGGTTGCCATATTTTTGTAAAGGATTTCTCAACTTTTCTCTTATTTTGAGTTCCTTTCTTTTATTTTAATTTTTCATTACACACCTCCTTTCATACAAATGTTATTATAACTATAATAACATAAATGTAATATAATTTTATTATTATAATGGAATAATTCATCATTATATCTCCTTTCTCATTATTTTATACTAAATATGAAAACACTATTCGCGATGTGTTAGTTTATCACATTCAAGGACGATGAGTTTTCAATTTCTATTACCATATTCAATTATGGTCATGAAACCATTTTTATGGTTGAAATATAATATAATATATATATTATAACTTATTTAAGGTTTTTAATCTTTTTGTACACAAGAAATTAATTTATAAATCAAAATGAGTTTGTTGTGATCAAAATCCACCAATTAACCCAAACATTAACACTAAATTTTTATATAATGATTCATACTCACTCCCAATGACCAAATGAATTTTATAACCATGTAAGATTATTTTTGATCACTAATAACATTAAAATTCTATTCCAGATAACCATTCTCATTCTAAATGTTTATCTGTACATGAATATAAGTAATCCAATCATGAAACCCAAGGAAGAAAACACTCCCAAACAATGAAATAGAATATCTTAACCCATAAAAGGCAAAAAATGAACCTAATAAGGTAATAATAAGTTAATAAAATTTTGTTTTTGTCCTGAAATTATTAATTTATGAACCTAAATTTGATTATTTAGGTCATTAAGATCAAGTGAGGAACACATGCAGACTTAAGGTAAGGGTTTTCCACCCAAACCTCCATTTTCATTCGAGTTACTTTTATTGTCTACTTACCTCAATGAAATTATAATGTATTATTATATACCCATCATAAATTCTATATGAGTGTATTTTATATGTTTACAAACTAGAATCCTTCTTTATTTTATAGAGAGTTTCATGTTTTAAAATGAACTTTCAAAAATGCTTCCTGAAATACAAGCTCGATTCATGGGAATTTCTCAATTATTACATATTTTCAAGAGAAATTTTCAATATATTTTTAACAAAAATTATTCTCAAAAAATCATTTTTTTTATTATGATAATTCTACCTAAAATCATATTTGGTTTTAGGAAGATATTATTTCAAAATAACTCTTCTTTTCCAAGTAAAAAGGTTTTTATAACAAGAATTGCTCGATGATTTTAAAGGATAATTTTCACCCATTTCAGGACTCTTGTTGATTATTATGTTTAAATGGGGTTAATGTTTTATGATATCATCCAATATGTTTTGACTATAAATGTGCTATCTTAAAACCATTTACCAATTTATTCCAAATGGTTAGTGTTTGTGATTAATGATTGCGGAAAGTTATTTACATATTATATGTTAGTTTCAATATGAATGTATATGTTATTTACGTTCATCCCCATTCATACGAGGAATTCATTGGACTTAGTAAGCGTTGGGTGGGTCCCACTATAGACCCTTGGTGCATCGATAGGTCTTATGAGACAAACTATGGTCTTGGAATGCAGCCTTAAAAAATTGGATATTTATGGGCTTGGTTCGAGGCCTTGACAGTATAGTTATGATGTCCCGCATTATGCATTCCCTCATTATGAAAATAGTATTGAGATTTCATATGGTTATTAGACTAGTATAATGCCTATGATTATGTATTATTATTCCATTATTTATTCATCTCTTATTCCTTCCATAATGCGTTCAAGTTTATTTTTTAAAGGCATGTGCATTTAGTTATTCATCATGCCTAATGTTTATGTTTATGACAACTTCTACTGAATTTATTACCCTTTCTGATCATCTGATCTAACACATTTATTAAGATTCATTTTCCCAGGACACGAAAAAGTTTATTATGATTGACCTACAAGGATAAAATTATAGTTATGGATGTTCCCAACAAAACTTATATGTTGTATTTCATTTCATGTTGTAATGTTGAACTTATATATGTATCTTGTTTACAAATATATTAAACTACTCAGTCCTTCAGGATGGAAATTCCATTTTTATATTCCAATATAATAAAATAAGGCCCTAACTCTGGGAAACTGGGGTCGGGTCATTACACCTTGGGTAGTAATGGAGAGGCTTAATAACATGGTATCACCATGGTGCATCACACATGATGATTTGAGTAACCCATATTTATTTAGCTTTAGATAAAATAATAACCATGTTTAATATTATCTCTTGAAGAGTATAACACATATCCACTCAATGAACTTCCATTTACATATTATTTTCAAGATCATGTTTCACTCTATTTAGTTGTAGTATTTCTATATGTCAACATTCACCATTATATTATTCCATACCACTTTACATCAATGATCCTCCATATATCAAGTCAATACATTAGATTATAGGATGTACTTAACTTAAAAACATGTTTTTCATTCGAGTTTATATATGGAAGTAAAAGTGAGATTTTATCATTTAATAATTTATCAAAAATATTTTTTATTAATTAAAACCTACTGATTGTCCAGAATTTGATGTAGTAGGTTGGGAGTTTCAAATTCATAATGAGGGTAATATTTTCCTCACAAGTATCCCCAAGAAGGTAATCTTATTTGAATAAATATTGATAATAATAAAAAATTCCTTTTTCAAGAGATCCTAGGAAACAGTATAGAATAATCTTGGTTATCCATTAGGGACTTGGTGCACTATTCATGTTAAGATCATATTGTGGTTATTTTATTTATTCCAATGAAGGAATATATTCTATTAATGAATTATTATTATCCTCAGTAAAATCATGAAAATTTTCAAGGTAAGAGGAATCCTCAAATTTCATTATATATCAACATCTCCAATCAAGCATGATTCAAATAAAAGAATATAATTGAGGGAAACCACTTGGGGATCCAAAAACTCAATATCATTATTGTTGGATCCATTATCTAATTGAATTTTTATATTTCCCACACACATAAATTATATGATATAGGGATGAAAATAAATTTGTATTCTTGTCACAATAATTTTTCCATATGGCTCCAGAACATTCCCAAACACTGCATTATTTATTTTTAATCCAATATTCATAATATTTTGTGTGTTGGAATGAGATAAATTTTATCATAATTTCATTCCTCTTATAAATATTCATACCAATGATTTATTTTCATTTATATATAATTTATAATATCATGATGACTTGGTCATCTAGTTATCTAGACATGAATATCCTCATTATTAATATTTTTTTTTGAAAAATATCCATTAATATTATTAGTGTCTCTTCTCCCTGTATAAGTTCACAATCTCCATGAACTAATTACAACGAGACCATTGTATAATGAATATGAAATATTGGGAGGTCTCATCAATGTTTTCCATCATGATATGTAAGAGAAAATGTCCAGATATGGAACGATTCAAGTGAATTATGTAAATAAATGGGAATATATATAACCTCCTCATATTAGCTAAAAACATGTCCAAATTGAAAATTTTCATAGAGTGTCAATTTTACTATTTAACAAGATGAACTTCTCACCTATGTATACCATGTAAAAAATGTAATTATAATATATGAATGAATTGAAATCCCTTATTTGTTTTCTAAAATATACAATCAATCGTTTATTTCTCAACAGGATCAAATATTTTATTTAAGTCCCCTACAAAATCATACATTGAGTTATTAGTTCAAATAATGTTAAATATCTCTAATGTTTCCCTCATTATGGGATGTAATATTTTTCATAGATGATTTATTGGTATACTAAGCTTAGGGAAATATCAACTCAATTATAATGAAATGAGGAGTGGATTACAACATCTCCACCAACAAATGAGTTATCTAAAAAAATAAAAATATTATTACTCATCAAAATTAAATTCATTTAATTGTATTATATAATCTTTAATTAATATTAATTTATAGTTTTACCTTTTTTAGATTTATGCACAACTATGATAGAGACATGGTGTTTCTTGATTTTATTAACTAATAAAAAAACACTACAGTGGATCATTTTCCTTAATATTTAAAAACATTATAGAGATCATTGAGATATATAAGGGTGTTCTATTGGGGGTTATAGAGAATATTCATTAATGTTATTCATCTTCGTATCATAATGATTGCACGTAAAATATCTAGATATCCTTAAAACCAATGCTTTAGAATATTTTTGGGGGTTATTTATCACAAAAAAGTGTAATTATTGTTTGAATTGTGTTTCAATTAATTAAATTATTAGTTATTTTTAATTTTTTATGGTTTTTGGATTATTCCTAGGTGTTTCTAGGTGTTTCAGGATCACATTTTTGACTATTGGGAATCATCAAGTAGTATTCCATTCTGTGATCCCTAAAACTACTTTGTAGATAATCCATATAATGCAGTGGTGTCTGGTGTTATCCTTATGCTTGTTATTCCATTATATGGATAACTCTATAGACTTTTTGAGAGTCTATATAGGCCTTATTGTATTATCTAACCCTACGGACCATTAGTCTACCAAACCGGGGTTATCCATGATGCAATCCATGGCCTATTATATATAGGGAGTTATGTAAGGGTATACAGGCTTAATGTAATAGTTATATATTGGTGTAACCTATAAAGGTGGATGGAAGTTGTGAACGGGTGAGGTAGATGGGCCACAATGGAATGTTAATGGCTCTACAATGGATAGTTTCTAGAAGAGGCCAACAAGTCGTTGCATGATATGCAATGATGTAATACCCTAGGGTCTTTTATTCATTTTCCTTTCCTAAGGGAGCTACTCCCCAACAAATGTAAGACCCTAAAATTATAACAGTCTATTACCCTTAAATAATTCAAATTGTTCAATAACCTTCTCCACCGGAAACAATGAACTATAATAAAACCATCATATGTTTAAACCACTAAAAAATATACCAATTGAAATAGTGTGAATGAATATGAGTAACCAATTAATGAAATAGATTTACTTTAAATAATATATACCTTTAATATAATTGAATTTAAATTAGTGTACCTAAAATTATTAATAGGATCGTTTATTATTTAGATAACTATTTTTCAAGAAAAGACCAATAATTAATATGAAATTATAATTTGATAAAACATTTGAATATTGATAAATTATGTTGGATATTAATAATTTTATAAAAAAATTAATTGTTAAATAGTATGAAATAAGAATAAATGAGTTAGTTTTTTAAATTAAAAATTTAAAATGAATAATGTTCTCATTTTTATTTACGATTTTATTAAAAATTGATTTTTTAAATGCTTGAAATTATATTTTAAAAATTTAACATAATAGTTGGAGTTTATTTATAATAATATAATCATCAGATTAGTTTTTGATGTTTTTCTGAAATAATAGATTATTAGATGAATTGTAAAAAAACTAATTTTTGAAAACTATCAATTTTATAAAAGAGGAATAATTTAAATATTTAAGAAACCCCTTTTATAAGAAAATATATATTTAATATGTAATATAAAACATCTAAATATATTCTATTTTGTTTATAAAACAGATGTTTAACATTCTTGAAACACAATCAACATTTCAAACTAAAAACCATTTTATGCACATATATAAAAAATAGATTTGATCACTTTTTGAAAATTAATACAATTTATTTTCTTATTTTAGATCAAAATTTCAATATTGAATATACTGTTGAATTTATTTTTAGGTTTTATTAAAATATCAGCAATATAAGTATTAATTATCATGAGAATGGTAAAATAGTGTTATTAAAAATAATTGTATAATGAATTAATTAATTTTTTTAATCAATCAAATTAATATAATTTAAATTATTAATACAATATTTTGTTGAACCCATAAATATTTATATTAACAATAATTCCATTTAAAATCAATTATGAATATTATTGAAGAATACATAATGGTTAAAACCCATTTTTCTTACAAAAAGTTATATATATATAATATTTATTTTTAATGTCTATTTTATAATATTTAAAAATAAATTGTATTAAACAGAGGTTTAATATAGTTACATGAAACCCAAAATTTTTTATATGGGCTATTAAATATATTTAATAAAACATATGAATAATTAGTTAAAAACAATTTACCAAGATTAAATGTAAAATAGTAAAATGTAATTAGTTATTGGTAATAACCCTATAACATTTTAAAAAAGTATATAATTACTTGTTTGAGTCTTTTCTAACCAAAATATACCTAATTATAAATTAATTTTTATCATTAGATCAATTACCATTTTAATAGTTTCATGGAATTATTAAAATAAATAGTGTGTTTCCAAATGTTCAATTTTGACTCTTATAAAAGGGTGTTACATAAAAAAATCCAAACATACAACTACCATTCAAAATTGTAATTATTATCAACACAAATATCATATTAAAGAAGTCCCTCACATTTTTTTAATCCCCTAGCCACACAATCTTAGCTTATTCCATTCAATTCTATGTAGTTTACAAGGAATGATCAAATATCAAATGTAATTATTATCTTTTTATTATGTTTTTCTCATTTATCATCATATTCAAAATATATTATATACATAAAAATGTATTTAAATCCATTAAATTATTATTTTTATAATTTATTATTTTAATATTAGGACAATTGTGTATTCCTCTTCATATACTAATTATAAGAAGAGTGTCATTCGTGTGTTGCACGGACAAATACCTCTACAAGGAGAAATATTTATTTTTTCATCGCTAGCATTAAGGACAGATAAAAAGGTTGTAATGAATGTATAAATTTTATATATGTAATATAAATCTTATTTTTAAATGTCTAATTATCATTTATCTACTTCCAATCTCATACTTTGAGAATTGAAAACATTAATCAGGTGTACGTGTGACCAATAACCTAAAAAAGAAATGACTTTAGTTTTTCATCACCATCCATCATGGTGGGAAATAATTATATATTTATTTTATTTTATTTTCTATCAAATAGATAATATTATGGAAATTCATAAACCATTTTACAATTATTTCTACCATGGTTAACATACATAATAAGTTAGGATAAATTGACAAAAAAACCTCAAGTAATTGATGTAGGTGGGAAAAAATATAAAAAACTAATTAAATATGGAAATAAATGATCAATTTTAAATTATATAAATAATAATTATGTACCTATTATTTCATATAATAAACTCTATTTGATTATCTAGGATGTTAGGCTCATGTGAAAAAAGAATCCGGAACATGACAATGGTTTTTTGTCTCAAGTTCATCTCATTGAGACACATTTGTTAATATATACCAAGATTCAGTTTTTGATGTATATTATACTGATATAAGATACCATATCATGAATTATACTTCAATTATTATATATATTATATATATATATATATATAATTCCCCTCCTTAAAAGGGTTTTTTATTAATATATGCCCAAGCTGCAAGGGTAATCTTGGTCTCAATTTTTATTCTTTGAGATAGAATACATTTTTGGAACTACAATTCATTAGCATTGTATATTCAATTACCATTGATATTATTTATCATAATATTTTCATTTCATGATATTTACCATAAAAATATTTATACGTAATCCATATATCTATTTATTCAATTGGTTCGCCTGTAGTAATATTTTTTGGCAACTCAAGTACACTTATAAGAGTTATAATGTTTTATCATAAACATTTTTCGTCCATTCATGGGTTCACCCACCATGTTATTTTATCGAATTTTATCATCTAATTTTGTAAAATGATTTTTTAAATAAATAAAATGTAATTAAACTTCATACAATGTGGGTTACAAACAAAGGTAATTTAACATATTAAAAATTACCCTTTCATAATAAAATATTTTGGAACCACATTTCATATAGAATTTTTATTTATTTTTCAAGACCCCATTACCATAGATTCTTTTTAAATTAAATATTTTCAATGAGTTTTCATATCACGTTTTGAGAAATTATTTTTGATGTGACCTGTAACAACCTCTTTTACATTAGTGTTAAAAATGTTTTCTAAAATATCTTTTATGTTTTCACATCTAATAAACCTTTGATTTTAAAATTGTTTTTGCAAAATAGGGATTATGTTTCATGATATATCTAGTAATATGAACGTGTTATAATTTTAGGTAATCGACCTCATGGTTCATAAAAATCCAATTCTATTTTCATTTATTGGTGGTATCAATCAAGAAATATTTTTCAAGGATGTTTTTCAAATATATAAATAGATTTTTATGTTTTTTTATATAATAGGTAAATGTTCTTTTGAAACCATCAAACTACGTCTCATGTATATATTCTGATAATGTTATTTATGTATTTATTTAGTCTTATACACACTAATGATTATAGGATGACCATAAAATTTTATTAAATTCAGATCAAATGATGTTCACCTAGAAAGAATGTTATTTTATTGAAATGTGATAAATTATTGGTGTTTCATATATTATTAATCAAATAAAAATGATTATTGATAAGTTGTAAATGTATTTTTTTACCATAAACTATAATTATCAAGATGTGATATTATCATGATATATCTTTTATTAACATGGGTAAAATCAATTGTACTCCTGATAATTATTAACTGCTAATAAATGTATACTATCTAAATGATTTATGTATTTCTCATTATAGAGATAATTTTTTTTGTGTGTGTGGAATTCCTCAAGGAATGGTATTAATGGTATTGTTGAAAATTTTGGGGAATTAACTGGAAACAATTAGGTAATAGGTGGGGCCCTGAATTATATATTCCCGTGATGCATTGATAGGTCTCATAATACAAAACATATTTCGGTATATAGTGTGTGAATTTAATTAATAAAAATGTCTTGACAATGGTCTTAGTGAAAAGTAAAATATCTTGATACAAGGCCTTAATTATAGTTTTTTATTTTAATATTATGAGTTCTTCGATTATGAGATTAATATTATTTAAGTAAATGATTTCATTTTTTCAAGTATCAACCATTCTCTTAGTTTCAAGATTATAGTTTAATATTTCATACATATTCTAGATATATTATTTATTGAATGTTTATACCATTATTTATTTAATTATATGTTTCCCTTACTAAATATTTTAACTCACTCCTTTTGTCTTTTTATATTCTAAGGTTATAAAAAAAATTATTATACATAACATGTTTATAAAGATATAACATGTGGAAGAACTTATGATTGATGTTTATGAATTATCATGAATTATTTAATTTATTATATATAATGAAAAAAATGTCCATTAGCTGAGAAAGAAATGTGATTTATTAGTTAATGAGTTTTCTAAATTATATAAATCTCTAAAACTAAAATATCCTTCATATATAAGAGTTTAAGCAACTGTTATTGATTTTTTAATTAAGGAAGGTCATGTCCTTGATTTTTTATCTGGTATCAAAGTGAATATGTAAAGTAGGTGTTTATGGAATAAAATCTCATATGGTGGGTCCAGGGTGTCCCAGTTGGTATCAAATGATAAGTTTAAATAAATTTATAGATAGTGATGTTTGATGAAGATAATTTTTGGAGTAATAAGTTAATATTGATCAGAATACACAACCCTGTTGGGGTAGTATAAGACTTAATACTTTGGGGATAATGAAAAATTAATTTAGGGATTATGATCAGAAAACATTACTTAAAATTATATGAATAATTCTAATTATAATATGATATCCTGAATTACTGGAAAATTCATGAGTAAGTTTATTTCCATGAAATAAATCCATTTATGGATACTTAAATGTGTACGTGGTTGTGGAACAAATGTACCCAGGGGTAGACACCCCAAAGGGGTTGTTTGATTATTGAATCAATTGTCACTTTGAAGCATGATGAGTGTGAAAATGACCTCACATCTTGACATACACTTTAATGGGGATATTCATGGGTTAATCAAATTATATTTAAAAACCATTATGCAGAATTTATGATTTATGATATCAAATTACATTAGATGAATTCATAGAAAAAGGACCATGGATAACCAAGGAATGAACAAAGAGATTCATAAGTGGATCTAAAATTATCATATATTAAAATTAATGGTTTTATAAGGAATGAAATATTTTTATTTGTTTTTTCCTATAAATATTTTGTATATTATACATTTTTATTAGTAATGTGTTGAAATAAGATCACAATTATAAAGTTGATAAAGGGATGAATCTAGAAACCACTATATCTTATAACAAAAAATGGTAGCATACTAAAACGGTTGCGAATATTATTATATTCCTCTTATTATGTAATAGGTGAGTTCCATATAATTATAAAAGGAAATGATATTGATTTTTAAACTCACATGTATTTTCATTACTGAGTGATATTTATCAGTAATATTCTATTATATTCTAAAATTTATGATGATTATGTTAAAAATATACGAATTATTATTCAGTGGTTTTACATTAAATGTATAGTGACATATATGAAATTGTGTTTCTAAATTTAAAAATTCCTTATATAAAAAGTTATTTTTTTTGGATAATTATAGGAGAACACATGATTCTGGTAAGGATAACCCTTAAATGAAATATTAACATGATAATGGGATAATAAATGGAAGTTTGATTTTTAAGAATTATGTTAGATAGTATTGATAACCGTGGTATTGATAATTTATTAAAGTTATGTATGGAGAAGTTAATATCATTTTAAAATTATGATATATATACACAATTGTGTGATTTTTTGAACTAACAGTTATATATAAAGTAAAATTCTATGGAAATATATAGGTTCATTTTGGTTTATTAAGCTTTGTTGTTGAGAGTGTATGACTAGATAATATAAATAATTGGGTATATGATTCTAAGAACGGATAATGTTATTTGAGTATGGATAATTAAAATTTTAAGAGTATATATTTCAATGATTATTGTGTTTATAATATTTGAAGAAATTAAATTGTAATCTGGGATCTATATTTTAATGATTTGATTAATAAGTATGACAGAACTTGTAGAGACCTGAAGCTTAATGTACATGGACATTACATTACTTTTGTGGAATACTTAGTACATAACAAAAACACACACACAAGGATCGTAATAGTTTAGTGTCTTTGGAAACTCGGAATATAATCTTCTAAATGTGGTGAAATATCTTCAACATCTCCCATAAAGATCTTCCCTTTTTTTACCTAAAACCTTTCTTTATATCCTGGGGAAAAGATAACATAAAATGGTGAACTCAAATGCTCAGTAAGGGTAAACAAAAGAAATATCAATCACATCATATTCCTAAGAACATAACATTTTGTAAATCTTAACCTGCAAAAGAGAAAATAATTTCAAAACATGGGATAAATCATAGTAGTGAAATGAAATTCCAATAATCATAAAATAAAACATGAAACTTTGTGGCATACACACATAATCATAGAGAATCATTTTTTGTTAGTCAAGACTCATTGCCAAGACTATCTTTGTGGACAAAGTCCATTTCTGAACCGATTTCACTCCTCGTTTCAGTCCTGTTTCACTGAACCGGTTTAACCTTCCGTTCCAGCCATGTCTATCTCATGAGAGATAAAATCTTTACCCAATTCATTGGAGGGAGATATAGGTCCCACCCATCTCATAATGATACCATTCTTATGTGTGCCACAAAATCATAAACCGTACATCATAGCATAACCCTTGTAATAAAAATGGGAATCTTAAACATCATGACATCATTAAACAATTCATATAAGATAAAGGAATTCATAAAAATATTTCCATCACAAAATAATAAAATAAATGTAATAATATGGATAGAAACAGAACCCTATATTATCTTAGATGGAAAATAATTTTGATAAAACACTTGAACTCCATTCTTGAGGGAAATATCCTTTCTACTTCAAAAACACTTTCCTTTCTTAACATGCCATACAATTTTAAACTAAAAGAAGTTGATTAAAAATAAACTTTAAAACTTGTAAGGGAATATTCTTGAAAATAAATTTTTAAAAATCTATTCATGCCATATAAGTTAAAAAAACATTCTACTCGTAATTTTGTCGGAAAAGTCAAAAAGTACCTCGTATGAAAAATGACAAAAGATTCATTTCATATATTTTACTAAAAACTCTCCGAAGGGTAAAATTGGATATAAACTATTTTAGAAGGATATAAATATTACATATTGAGGAAACATAGATGTGGATGATAAAATAAACCCCAATAAATTCCAAAGTATAAACAATCTCGGATAAAATTGAGATTGTGATATTTCCCTTACCTTAGGCCTGATTTGCTTCGTAAGTGACCGAAACTCCTGTATAATGATTTAAATAATGTCATTGACTTATTCCAGAATCATACTCATTGTTATGATGTCATATATGGTTCACTTATTACTTTATATTAACCGTTCTTTTGTAAATTAAATATTAAAGAGCGTTTTGGGTAAAATTGTTTCATTTGTCGTCCGTGTTTTGACTTGGAATTATTCATATGATTACATAGATCATGATTACTTAATTACAGAATATAAAACATGATTTATATATAATATATATTCAGAATATACATATATATAATAAATCAGTAAATGGAATGAAATACACCGTTCATGGAGACGGTAGGTCGTACGTACGCATGAACGCTGTTTTCGTTTCCTTATTGAGTTGAATGGAATTAAATAGATGACATACATATATATACACATAAATCCAGTATCATTATTATGTCATATATTTCATTATTACTTATTATATATACTTTATAATCATTCATGAATGGTTAAAGTGGAGAATGAATCTCATCGCACCGTGGAGACGGTAGTTCGTACGTACGCACGAGCGATGATATCGTTCTCATGATCTTGGGACTATATTGGAGTGTATGTATACTATTTCAGAATCAATATCACTATAAAATAATCATATATAGTTATTATTTACAACATTATACCCATCCAAGTAAGGTGGTGGTGGAAAATAGATTTCACCACGGCGTGGAGACGGTATTCCGGACGTACGCACGCGCGGTGATTTCGTTTTCTGTAGGATGGATAGATAGTGGAATAGGGTTGTTTCATACTTATAATAACTTATAAGTATATGAGTGATACTGATGTTATTATTTCATAATAAAACCACCTAAGAAGAAGAAGTGGAAGAAGAAATAAAGTTGAAAGAATCGGTAACAGACATTACCTCTTCTTTGAAGCGCCTCTTTGTGATCTCCATTTAGGGCAGTAAAATAGGTCTTTGAGGAAGACCAGAACATCTAGTATGTTTCTAGGGAAGTGGAAAGATAATTTGGCAGGTTTTTTCCGAGCTTGAAGGCTCAATGTGGTGTGAGGAAGAGATGGAGGGGGTGCTTTTTTATAACGGTGGAGAGGGGCACCTTTGGAATAACTAAATATATTATTTTATTATAAAGCCAAATTCGGTTTTAAATAGCTCCAAATTGATTTATTTCTAATCTAAGGTGGGTATGGGTCGAAATCCTATCATAAAATAGAATTTAGACATGTTTAGGTTCCTATTTTAAACTTATCATTTATATTTAACTTTAAGTTAGATAATTTTACCTTTACCGTGTCTTCATATTTTCTTACACTATAAGGTTAATAAACATACTATATCAAGACAAACGAACCCCAAGTTGTTTATTATTAATATATAAATCCTTATATAAGTTATTTGTCCGAAACTTATATTTTTAGGAATAAAATAACAATTAATAATATAATATTTGTTTTAAAAACTATTTTATGTCAATTTGGACACTAATTAGTAATTGATTTTTTTAAAAATCATTATCGAATTATTAGTTCAAAAGAAGATAATTAAATCAATACTAACATGTCATATTAACCAAGAAAATTAGTTTAATTCATAAAAAGTCTCAAATTACATTTATTTGGGTATTTATAACATCAATTATGTCAATATTTCATTAATAAGATAATTACTACATCATCTTTGTGTCATAAATAAATTAAATTATTTAATGTATAAAAATTAAAAACAAAATACCATTATGTAGGAAATCTATTTATATTTCTAATGAGTATTTATAGTTGAATTTATATTATGTATAAACCTATATTAAAAATTATTTACTTATTAATCTTTGATTTTAACTATTTTAACCCTTTCTTAAATAAATTAATAATAAATGTCCTAATCTAATCCAAGTGGGCCTAAATGATCATATTTTATTTGTAAGGTTGTTTTTGGTCGAATTAAACTTATCCAATTGAATTAGGACATGTGTTAGGGTAATAATAATAACATTTTTACCCTTAATTACCTTATTTACTTTTAACAGTGGTAAAAAAAACTAAAAAGTTATTATTCACCAAAAATTATTTTAATCTCATTGAACCACATTTTACTTACTAAAATCAACTGTGTCTCTCGGATTTTTGAAATTCCACTCACAGAAGTGGTAAAATTATGTTTTATGAAAAATTCATTTTTTTAACTACCACTTAGTGGTTTCACTATTCATCAAAAAATGAAAGTTTCCAGATAAATACCCAAAATTAGGCCTAAGCTATATTTGATATTATGAACTCAAAAATGATGTATATTTTACCAAATTCAAAACATATTAGTTGCATTAATTAATTTAAAAATTAATTTCCATCGTCAAAACAAATAGCGGGTTCTTAAGAGATAATAACTATCAAAAGATTGACACTTGTTTATGTCTGGTTTAAATGTAGAATTACATCCAATGACCAACATTGTATTAAATTGTAAATATATATTCTAAATATACTTTAAAACCACTCAAATTAATAATTTATCACTATTAATTATTTCGATTAAAAAGGTTGTTTTTAATTAAAATTTAGTAATTTTCACTATTCATCATAAAATGAAAGTTATCCGAAAAATACCAAAATTTCACCTAGAGCTAATTTCGATATTCCGAATCCAAAAATGAAGTCCATTTTGGGAAAAAAAATTACAAAATTTCAAAAAGTGGTTATTACTATTCATAACGGCCAGTTTTAATAATATTTTAATAGCATATCGTTGTTTAGTGAATCTCGATATTGCGTACTACACACGCTATCGAGGAAGGTTGCGATTGCATTTAATGCAAGGAACGTCAAGGATAAATGTTGTGAAAGCTCCTTTTGGTGTAGCATACAACACAATACATTAATGAAATTAAAAAGATTTTTTTTCATAAAATCTCGGGGTGTTACATTCTACCCCCCTTAAAATGAATTTCGCCCTCGAAATTCGTCGGGGTTATAAATGGTTTACTATTCAAAAGTTTCTTTGATAGAAACCCACATCGTAAAAAGGAATACCAAAACCAATCTTTAAAAACAAACGTATTAAATGTAACGGTTACCCAAATAAACTAATCATTGGATTTCCACATAGGTGAAAATATGGATATGGAAGAGAAATCTAACCATCATGTTCTGATGGAGAGTGGTAGAGAACATGGCTATGGAAAAGCCAGCAATCACAATGCCATAAATTTGTGACGATATAAGGTACCATCTGATTCATCAGATATAAGAGCACTAATACAACATTTTTGGTTTTCAAGATCGTTTCCCTAAAGTTGATGAAATTGGAATTAGAAGAAATACTTTCTTGATTTCGGTATAGTCTCACCGCTGGTAGTTCTTTGGACAATTTCCACTTCATATCTTAAATAAATGAAGTTGAATTTGTCATCCGTGATGTGTTAGCTGATCATGTGATAGAATGATGGGTCATTCCATCTGTCTCAAACAAAAGGTTAGAAAAGTTATCAAAAAATACACAAGTCCATCTATAGTGAGATTAATCATATATGGTTCCCAAAATGGACTTATACAACAAATATCATACTACTTAATATAATAAAACTAGTTTCTACTAAATAGGGACTTCCTGTAGGCCAGTGGTAGGCAATAAAGGCCAGTCACACATCGGTTGTTGGTTCGATTCCCACGGCCTTGTCTGACGCGATGGGCTGTCGCCCATCCTGCAGGTTGTCCTTTTTCTAAAACTATATTACTATACCATCCCATCAATAATATTGAAAAAACATATATCCTTAAACAATACTAACTTATGTCCAACATAATCCATTCCAATCTTTAGGCTTATCCATAATACTGCAGTCCACTCACATAATATAGTGAAAATGATTACCAGAGATTTAATACCATCGTTGATCCCCATATATCATAAGATATGTCTTGTTGGTCACATTCCAAACATTCAAAGGCCTTAATCATGTATTATATTTAATACCCATTGAACCTTAGTGAAAACAAGAATGCAGTTAAAAGTTAACACTTTCACATACCAAAATCCTCAAAATTCTATATACTCAAACCATGATATCACTTAGTCCTTATATTAATCATGAGCTCATGAATACTGCCAAATATTTAATTTTCTCATTTTCCCTTCATTATGCGCATATCATCTTTTTTCCAAAAATATCTCAATCACTTTCCATGGTTACCGGTACCATAAAATTATTGAAAACCACAATAGACCAATACATAAATATTCCAATATTCCACGATACTATATACAACATTATTTTGGAATTCCATTACATAAACACTTAATCATTCCACCACATCGTTATCATATTCAACATCACCAATGGTGATCGCATGTGACTTCCCTTTTTTCCATTTCCTTAAGTGGTTGCTCATGTCGATCATCACTAACCCTTGGATTAGGGTATTTACTATCATAATGCCCCATTTCCTTGTACTTGAAGCATTGAAGTGTAGTAGGTTCATTCTGTGTATCCCTTACTTTGTTTGCATCATTATACATCTTCTTCCCATCATTGTGGCATTCAAATTCCCTATGAACTTCCTTTCCACATTTGAAACATTTACTTGTCCCTTTAAGACAATCTCCACCATACTTCTTTCCACACTTTGAGCATAAGGATACACTCATCTTCTTTTCACCATTATTCTGAGATTTCTCCTTGAACTCCTTCTTTCGTTTCTTGTCAAAACTATGAGATGGATAAGTAACACCAACTTCCATTTCGACCTTGATAGCACAACGCACAATTTCTTCATAGCTACTGAAGTCTCTTATAGCTAATCCCTTCAATGACTTGGTTTTAAGCCACTGAAGAATCGATCAACTTTACTTTCAGGTTGGATGATAAAGCCAGATGCATACCTTGCAAGCCTTGTAAAATTTGCTTCGTATATACCAACAGATTCACCATCCTTTTTCTTTAGTTCAAGAAACTCCTTCTCCATATTTGTACGAAGAATACGAGGGAAGTACTTATTAAAAAATATGGTCTTGAACTCGTCCAATTCAATGGACTCAATTTCATCTCTTTGCCTCGTATTCTTGATAATATTCCACCATTGATCAGCTTCACCTTCCAAACGATATACTGCTAAGATGACTTTATCATGTCAGAACATTGAAGAACTGACAATATCTTTTCAGTTGTACTGATCCACTGTTCAGCAACAAGTGGATCACAAGACCCACTAAAAAAAGGTGGACTTTGCCTCATGAAGGACTCAATAGAATATTGTTCCCTTCTCTACTCATTTGGAAGTCCAGAATCATTCATATCTTGTGTAAGTATATCAATATGATTTTGCACTCCATATCCCATAACATTTGTTTGTTCAGGAGGACAATCATTTCATTGTCCATTGCATTGATCAACACGGTTTCTTCGGGTTCCAGCCATCGTCTAAAACCCAAAAAGAATAGTGTGAGAGGCAAAAGTTATGCTAAGGAAAAAACATAATAAATGGGGAGTACCTTCAATATCTAACATCTTAGGATTAATTCTAATATCGCTAGCACAATTCTAGGACTATAACTTATACTCATACTTAACCTTAGGTACATCCCTATACATACCTTAGAAATATATCTAGGGATCACACTAAAGTTCTCGCATCGTAGTTTCTAAAGGTTGACTAATCCTTTCCTCTGATACCAACTGCAGAGACCTGAAGATTAATGTACATGGACATTACATTACTTTTTCAAAATACTTAGTACATAACAAAAACACACACATAAGGATCATAATAGTTTAGTGTCTTTGGAAACTCGAAATATAATCTTCTAATCGTGGTGAAAGAACTTCAACATCACCCATAAAGATCTTCCCTTTGTTTACCTAAAACCTCTCTTTATATCCTGGGGAAAGAAAACATAAAATGGTGAGCTCAAATGCTCAGTAAGGGTAAACAAAAGAAATATCAATCACATCATATTCCTAAGAACATAACATTTTGGAAATCTTAACCTGCAAAAGAGAGCATAATTTCATAACATGGGATAAATCATATTAGTGAAATGAATTCACAATAATCATAACTTAAAACAAAAAACTTTGTGGCATACACACATAATAATAGATAATCATTTCTTATTAGTCAACACTCATTTCCAAGACTATCTTAGTGGACAAAGTCCATTTCTGAACCGAGTTCACTCCTCGTTTCTGTCATGTTTCACTGAACCGGTTTAACCTGCCATTCCATCCATGTCTATCTCAAGAGATATAAAATATTTACCCAATGCATTGGAGGGAGATATAGGTCCCACCCATCTCATAATGATACCATTCTTATGTGTGCCACAAAATCATAAACCATACATCATAGCATAACCCATGTAATAAAAATGGGAATCTTAAACATCATGACATCATAAAACAATTCATATAAGATAAAGAAATTCATAAAAATATTTTAATCACAACAAAATCATATCATTGTAATAATAGGGATAGAAACAGATTCCTATATTATCTTAGATGGAAAATAATTTTGATAAAACACTTGAACTCCATTATTGAGGAAAATATCCTTTCTACTTCAAAAACACTTTCCTTTCATAACATGTCATACAATTTTAAACTAAATGAAGTTGATTAAAAATAAACATGAAAACTTGTAAGGTAATATTCTTGGAAATAATGTTTTAAAAATCCATTCATGCCATATAAGTTAAAAAAACATTCTTCTTGTACTTTTGTCTGAAAAGTCAAAAAGTACCTCGTACGAAAAACAACAAAAGATTCCTTTCATATCTTTTACTAAAAACTCACCGAAGGGTAAATTTGGATATAAACTATTTTATAAGGATATAAATATTACATATTGAGGAAACATGGATGTGGATGATAAAATACACCCTAGTAAATTCCAAAGTATAAACAATCTCGGATATAAATGAGATTGTGATATTTCCATTACCTAAGGTCTGATTTTCTTCATAAGTGTCCGAACCTCCTGTATAATGATTTAAATAATGTCATTGACTTATTAAAGAATCATACTCATTGTTATTATATCATATATGGTTCACTTATGACTTTATATTACCCGTTCTTTTGTAAATTCCATGTTAAAGAGCGTTTTGGGTAAAATTGTTTCATTTTTCGTCCGTGTTTTGACTTGTAATTATTCATATGATTAATTAGCTCATGATTAATTAATTCCAGAATATAAAACATGATTTATATATAATATATATTCAGAATATACATATATATAATAAATCAGTAAATGTAAATAAATACACCATTCATGGAGACGGTAGGTCGTACGTACGCATGAACGCTGTTTTCGTTTCCTTATTGAGTTGAATGGAATTAAGTAGATGACAAACATATATATACACATAAATCCATTATCATTATTATGTCATATATTTCATGATTACTTATTATATATACTTTATAATCATTCATGAAGGGTTAATGTGGAGAATGAATCTCATCGCGTCGTGGAGACGGTAGTCCGTACGTACGCACGAGCGATGATATCGTTCTCATGATTGTGGGACTGTATTGGAGTGTATGTATAATATTTAAGAATCAATATCACTATAAAATAATCATATATAGTTATTATTTACACCATTATACCAATCCAAGTAAGGTGGTGGTGGAAAATAGATTTCACCACGGCGTGGAGACGGTATTCCGTACGTACGCACGCGCGGTGATTTCATTTTCCGTAGGATGGATAGATGGTGAAATAGGGTTGTTTCATACTTATAATAACTGATCCGTATATTATTGATACTGATGTTATTACTTCATAATGAAACAACCTAAGAAGAAGAAGTGGAAGAAGAAATAAAGTTGAAAGAATCAGTAACGGACATTACCTCTTCATTGAAGCGCCTCTTTGAGATCTCATTTTAGGGCACTAAAATTCGTCTTTTAGGAATACTAGAACCTCTAGGATGTTTCTAGGGAAGTGGAGAAGAGAATTTGGCAGGGTTTGGTTGAGAGTGAAGGCTCAAAGTGGTGTGAGGAAGAGAGGGAGGGGTGCCCTTTTATAAGGGAGGAGAGGGGCACCTTTGGAATAACTAAAAATATTATTTTATTATAAAGCCAAATTCGGTTTCAAATAGCTCCAAATTGATTTATTTCGAAGCTAAGTTCTGGATGTATTGATATCCTCTAATAAAATAGAATTTAGACAATTTTAGGTTCCTATATTAAACTTATCATTTATATTTAACTTTAAGTTAGATAATTTTACCTTTACCGTGTCTTCTTGTTTTCATACACTATAAGGTTAATAAACATACTATATCAAGAAAAACGAACCCCAAAATGTTTATTATTAATATATACAACCTTATTTAAGTCATTCTTTTGAACAATAGATTTTTAGGAATTAAATAACAGTTAATAATATAATATTTGATTTAAAAACTATTTTATGTCAATTTTGACACTATTTAGTAATTGATTTTTGTGAAAATCATAATAGAATTATTAGTTCGAAAAAATTTAATTAAATCAATACTAACATGTCATATTAACCTTGAAAATTAGTGTAATTCATAAAAAGTCTCAAATTACATTTATTTTGGTATTAATAACATCAATTATGTCAATATTTCATTAATAAGATAATTACTGCATCATCTTTGTGTCATAAATAAATTAAATTATTTAATCTCTAAAAATGACAAATAAAATACCATTATGTAGGAAATATTTTTATCTTTCTAATGAGTATTTATTTTGGAATTTATCTTATGTATAAACCTATAGTAAAAATGATTTACTTATTAAACTTTGATTTTAACTATTTTAACCCTTCTTTAAATAAATTAATAATAAATGTCCTAATCTAATCCAAGTGGGCCAAAATGATCATATTTTATTCCTAAGGTTGTTTTTGGTCGAATTAAACTTATCCAATAGAATTAGGACACGTTTTAGGGTAATAATAATAACATTTTTACCCTTAATTACCCTATTTACATTTAACCGTGGTAAAAAAAAGTAAGAAGTTACTATTCACCAAAAATTATTTTCATCTCATTGAACCACATTTTACGTACTAACATCAACCGTGTCTCTCGGATTTTTGAAATTCCACTCACAGAAGTGGTAAAATTATGTTTTATGAAAAATTTATTTTTTAACTACCACTTAGTGGCTTCACTATTCATCAAAAAATGAAAGTTTCCAGATAAATACCAAAAATTAGGCCTAAGCTGTATTTGATATTATGAACTCAAAAATGATGTCAATTTTACCAAATTCATAACATATCAGTTGCATTAATTAATTTAAAAATTAATTCCCATCGTCAAAACAAATAGCGTGTTCTTAAGAGATAATAACTATCAAAAGATTGACACTTGGTTATGTCTGGTTTAAATGTAGAATTACATCCAATGTCCAAAATTGTATTAAATTGTAAAAATATATTCTAAATATACTTTAAAACCACTCAAATTAATAAATTACCACTATTAATTATTTCGATTAAAAAGGTTGTTTTTAATTAAAATTTAGTAATTTTCACTATTCATCAGAAAATGTAAGTTATCCGAAATGTACCAAAATTTCACCCTAAGCTAATTTCGATATTACGAATCAAAAAATGAAGTCCATTTTGAAAAATAAAATTTAAAAAATTTAAAAAATTGGTTATTACTATTCCGAACAGCTAGTTTTAATAATATTTTAATAGCATATCGTTGTTTAGTGAAACTCGGTATTGCGTACTACACACGCTATCGAGGAAGGTCGTGATTGCGCTTAATGCAAGGCATGTCAAGGATGCATGTTGTGCAAGCTCTTTTTGGCGTAGCGTACAACACAAGACATTAATGAAATTAAAAAGAATATTTTTCATAAAATCTCGGGGTGTTACAGAACTCAACAAAAAGAATATTAGTTTTAAAAAATAATTATTTATTCTTAAATAAGATTGATATTTGTTGAAACTAGTGTAATGATTTGTTTTCAAAAATAATTTCTAACATACTGGTTTTATAATGTGTGAAATCATGAGGTTAAATTTTCCTAAGGTTATTTTTGAGAATTCACCTATAATTATCATTAATCATGTTAACTCCTTTTATATTAGTAGTGGATTGAAATTTAAGGAACTATGGGTCTGAAGAACAACAAGAATATTACATTGATGAAAAACCTAGTAGAATGATATTTGGAGTGAGAAACCATTTGATTATACAAAACCATTTTTTAGGAAATATGATTAACAATGTGAACATAGTTAAAGTCCCAAACAACCATGTAATAGAAAGATGGAGACTCATCAAATATCAAGTGAAGAAGATTTTTAATGATAGAATATTAAATTTCATATATGTGAAAAAATATTGGAAGAAGTATAGGAGAATGTTTGTTAAACTAACAGGTATGTTCTATAAGTATTGAAATAAAGGTCATCAAACAAACAAGTTTAAGATAAAGATAGAAGCTATAAAAAAATCTTTTTCATCATTTTCAAGATGAATCAGAATTATTGTGATTACTGTCCAAATATAAGGTATAACAAGTGATAATGAATAAAAACCATGTGAACAACAAAAACACTATGTAACTAATACTAATTGATCAGATGTTGAGTTTTTTACTCTTGATTTTCTAGTGTCCTATATCTTTTATGTTTTCAGTAACTGTAGGATATTAAGTTATAAATAAAAAACCCTAGTTGTATGATTGTCATTGACCGGAACTATCATCGGAGTTAGTCAATGTTTAAAATTTATAATCCTACTAACTACTGTATATGTGGCAAGCAGCGCTGAACCCACAGAGAAGAAAATTTTGACCACTATTCTTCTAAAAACGTTCAACAAACCCCACCATTGTCAGCAGTGGTATAGATTTTCTATAATTTTTTACTTTTTTATATTTTCTATAATTTTTATGGTTTTATACTGCAGTAAAGTAACACATCTTTTTTGTGTTTTTGATCTAGACTAAGATAAAATAAAAAACAAATTGAACGAATTAAACAACAAAAATATAGAATGCTGATAAGAGAACTACGAGAATGTAATGCCCAGGAAAAAATCTCCATACTACTGGTTTTAAAATCAATTTAATTCACTAAAAAAATTGAAGCAAAATACCACCTTTTAAAGAGAGTCACTTACTTCCCTCACCATGAGTTAAGTCTGACAGGTTGATCAAGTTCAGAGTTTTCCACTTTATCATAGATCAACAGTGATAGTCATTATTTGAAAATGACAACATGACAAACTCCTCGTAAGTACTTAAGTCTTTTGAACTTATTATCTTTCAAAAAATGTTTCCATGATCAATATTGCCTATTGCCTGTGAAATTTTGAAATTATGTTCTAGTGGTACAAGTAATTGAATGAATTCAGTATTGATCTCACCGATCAATGCTGAATATATCGGTATGAGAGAGTGAAAATGAAAATTTAAAGATAACCAACATAACTTCAATTTATCCCCCAAAACGGATTTAACTAGAAAAAATTTTCATTATTATTACAGCAATTTGTAACATACTAAACAGAGTACTAATACTATAATTAAGATGGAAGATAAACTCTCGGGACGATGCACTGCTCCTGAACTCCTCCAGCTCTAGGAAGTGGTTCTAGAGTCGCCTTCTGATCTTGCTCTACTCGAACCTGGATCATTAAATATCTCTCCCTATCCCTCTATTTCACTACTTCTCTTCATAATATAGAAATAGTCACCTGATTCCCATCACCACATCTTTCCATTGACTTTATGTGTCCTTCACCTGTGCACCACACAATTGAGTTTAATCATGAACCACATGTCGCGCTAGTGTTTACCTTATAACTATCATCAGATGATTTAGTGGAATGCACCTGGATGTTTTTATGGCCTTAGTGTGAATCTGAAAAATAAAAATTTACAAAACCAAGTTAAAACTTTTAAAACATGATAGTAAAAAATGATAAAAATAGAAAAAATCACTTAACATTTATTAGCTGAAAATTTTATTTATTTAATCTAAAACATAAATTATTAATTATTAAATATATTATTAAGTAATTAAGTAATTAAATTATTAAATTTGATGTATTTATTAAAGTTAGTTTTAGTTGCGAATAAAGATATCTATTAATTTAATAATTAATTAAATTAAGTTACATTATTTAAATTTAAATTTTGTTAAAATTTCAGTTCTAAAAATCATATTAAATAGTTAAGTTGATTTTTTAAATTAATTAATGATGTTAATAATAATTATTAAATTAATTACTATTTTGAGCAATAAATTTTTATCTTATTAAATAATTTATTTTATTCTAATTTTATTTATAAATTATTATCGGTATTTTATTTAATATATTAAATTATTAAAAACTTATTTAATTTACAACACTAAACAATAATTTATAAAAATTAGAAGATCAATTAATGTAGTTTAATAAATTTTAAAGCTAATTTTATTATTAATTATGTTTTATAAATTAATTATTTTATATTGATTATTTATTTATAATTAACATTCTTTTATATTTTAATTTAGTTATTTTTAATTTAGGTTTTAAATTTAGAATTTGTTTTAATTTATTGTTATTATATTTTTTATAACTTACTTCTTCTCCCCCAAATCACAACGCAGTAGGCGGAGGCTTCAGGGCCTTCTATGGTGGTATAGGGAAGGACTATGGGAAGATTCTTCATGAAGCAAACCGACACCGGTATCAGATCTGTGTAGCAGAGTGCGGCGAAGGCAAGAAGATTCAAATGCAGTGGCGGTTTCTCAGGTTCTAGCGACACAACAGACAAGTTGAGAGTGGCTCCAACGGCATCTGCTCATCCTTCCAGCTCTGTACCGGCCTCCACCTCAGATTCCCACAATGGTGGAGTTGACAAGGGTCCTTAAATGTGGCACAACGGTGGTCGAAGGCTTGTCATCTCAATATTTCTCACAGCGGTGGCTCCCCGATTCTTCCAACGGCTCAAGATCCTCCTAACGAAGGCTGGTGCGGTAGATACACCTAGCGGTAACCTTCATTGACTCAGACTTCTTCTTTCAGGCAGTTACGCTTCTCGAACAAGCAGTGGTCCTTCCCTTTAATCACCGAGCTATTTGCTCTGGGACAAACTCTACCATGAAATGCAACGGACCATGGCAGATTCGAACCAGCTAGCAACTCGATTCTGGGTTGCATATCTAAAAATTTGTAGTTTAATTACTGTGAATCTGGTTCTTGAAATTGGTTTACGAATAGAGTCTGAAATTTAGTCTTTCTGGTTCAATTATGAATGAAATGGTGGTAGAGTTGAGTTGAAATTGCAGGTGATGTGGAAGGATGGAGGCGCTGGAGGTTTCAGTATGAAGGCGATGTGTCGGGGTGAAGAACTGGGACTGTCGGTCATAGCGCATCACCAGGAAGGCTTGGGAAGATCAGTGGAAAGGTTGAGGATCAGTGGAGAAATTGGTGAGAGGGTGACACTAGGCACAAATTAGTAGAAAGGCTAACGATAGAAGGAAATTCTTCAGTGACAGTAGGGTAGCGGCACCAGTGAGAAGGGAAACTATAGAGGGGTCACCGTTAGGTATAAAAAAAGCCGCCAGTGCTAAAAAAAATGTCACCGTTTGGTAAATAAAAAAAGGTCAAAGGTCACCGATGCAAAAAAATAAAAAGGTCACAGATATTTATAAAAGGTCATGATTAGTTTCAAGAGAAATATTCACTGGTAGCTTTTATGATTTAAGGTTACTATTGAAGAAAATAAATGAGGCTACCAATAGTTATAAAAGGTCACTGCTAGTTAAAATAAAATGGTTTCTTGTACCGATACACAACAATATCGGTGACTTTTAAAAAATAAAGAACTAATGGTGACACACAAAAATTAAAAATGCATACTTAGGATTAAATAATTAATGTTTTAAAGCTCTAAATTAACTAATTTAATAACTATGTGAATACATAAAGTTATAATCGCACTATTTCATTTAATTTAAACTCAAATTCATAACTTAATTAATTAGAAGGATGATTAAATATAGTAATTAATGATGTTAATATATTTTAAGGAAACTAAATTAAAGGAGAAATATTTAAAATAATGACTATATTAGATAAATATAAATAAGATTATTAAATAATTGTTTATAAAAGAAGTTAATTTACTAAAAAGTCAAGAAATTTTTAATTAACGAAAATAATTATGAAATAATTAAATTAAAAAAGTAAAGTAAGATTAAAATAATTAATTTAATGACTAAAAATACATAATTAATTATAAAAATAGATAAATTAAAAAATTTATTTAAAAAAATAAAAAAGTACAATTATTTAGAAAAATGTGCTTACATAATTAATTAAATCATTAAAAATTAAGTAAAATGATGTGGAAAAACAATGTATAAATATACCCACATCAAATTCCCCCACACGTAAGCATTGTTTTTCCTCAAACAATCCCATATTTTATTATCTTTGAAAAAAATATTGTAGTATTTATGATTCAACTCAAACTCTAACATGTCCATTACTTAAAAACATATAACAAAACATGAGAAGAGACGTTTCAAAAGATATTTTAAAATCAAGTCTTTCCTCAAATGAATACTCAAAGGGTATTGAAGATAGTAGATATTCCTCAATCAAGAAAGTTTCACGCCTCATACGTGACTCTGCATAGTGATCATTTCAATCCAAACTCATGTTCTAATTTCAAGAGTGACATGAGATAAAACATCAGTGGAGTTAAGAACTTAACCGGAGGAACTATTAATAATGAATCTTTCCTATGATCCAAAAATAATTAATTTTTTTTGAATCACATTAATGAAACAACCTAAAAGACTCCCATATAAAACAGATGATCCCTTCTTCATCTGGAATTCATCATTCCCCTCATCTTAATGAACTCGTTTTTAGCACTAATCACTTTATTTATTTTTTTCCCAAGACATGTATCATGTGCTATGCACTATGCAATGCACTTATTCAAAATGTACAGAGGGTTTATAGTAAATAGAAATTCACCCAACATCTTGGGTCTCAGAGATTCACCATGGGATCCTAGATTACCAAACTACTCTAGTTTCAAAATATTTTTATGAAAACCATTTACATTGTCTCATTAAGGCAATTAATTTAATAATTAAAAGGAAATCAGTTCCCTAAATCAAGATAAAACTTCCAGTTCCAAAGATTATGATCACAACTCCATTAACAGGTCAAGCATATAACTCAAAAAAATAGTCCCTAAACCAAATTTCCATAAAACCACTATGAAAGACCACTCAACAACCATCCTTCCTCAATAATTTCAGACTCAATGCATAACTTAACTAGAAAAGAAAAACTGTCCATATGCAAGACCCATTTGAGTAAAGTGTAAAGCCTAAAATTATGAAAGACTTTTGAAATTTTTTGACCAATTTCTACAAAAATATTGAAGTTGTAGTGGGAATTGATGGGCTTTAAATTAATCATAGTTCAGCGCAGTCAAAAATTGACCCCCTCCCCCACAATTAAAACCCAATGTTTTCCCCAAAGCTGACTTCCAAATATGGAGAAGAAAAATTAATAAATTATGGTTCAAAACATATTTTCAATAAATAATATTTATGATATGAATAAAGGGTCCCTTTTAAGTTCAAAAATTATAGTTTTTCACAATGAATAAATGAAAAATAGGTTCATTAGTAAGTATATGCATTAACATTTAGTCTAGAAAATAAATATTACCCACTTAAGAACAAAAATGGCATGTAACTTGTGGGTGCATTGTGTATTGGGTGTAATCATCTTAACAGATTGAGTTCAATAATATGTATTTAATAGATCTTAAGAATGAATGTTAAAACACCCCATCCTATAGCAGATTCAATAAAAAATTTCTCAGCCTACATGTACCTCTCCCACACTTAGTTTCAAGCAATGAGAAGATTTTAATAACATTAAAATTATGTTTTCAGTTGTGAAGTACATTCAAAATTGTTATTTACACAGTGACATACATCAGACTTTCAGTAAAATATATGAAGAATTTTAAACATATACAGAATTTTTTAATTTCAGTAGCAAGACATGCAATAGAATTTTCAGTACAAATGTAGAAAAAGTTTCTTTTACAAGCATAATTATTTTAAAGCACAAATATATAAAGCACAATTTTTCAAAAAAAAATAGGCAATAAATTTTTTAAAGTAGTAAGGAGTAGAATAATAAAATAGAAATTAATAGTAAGGTACTCCCCTGACTAAATATTTTTTCATTAATCCTTCAAAAAGGAAATTCCACTCCTTTATTAACACAACAACATCATCCTAAAAAACCCAAATCATGTAAACCAGAAACAATAATCTAGTAGAGATATAGAAAATGGAAGACAACACAACATCACTTTATTCAAATTAAAACAAGAACAAAAACAAAAGAAATAACTAAAGAAAGAACATGGGTTGACTCCCAGGAATCACTAAATTTAATGTTTTCAGTTAGAATTTATGAATAATCAGTTCTCAAGAACAATGATGGAAGCCAAAACCTTTGGATGTCCCTCAAAATAAAGTTTCACTTTTTGCCTATTAACCAACATGGGTTTGTTTTCTTCACCTATAATTTCAACAGCTCCATTCTTAAGAACTCTCACTAGAGTAAATGGTCTAGACCACATGAACATATGTTTTCCAAGAAAGAGTTTATGTATTGAGTTAAAGAGATGGACCTTATATCCAGGTTTGAATTCTTTGGTTTGAATAATCGAATCATGTTAAATTTTAGTCCTCTCTTTGTATATTATTGAATTATCATAACTCTCTCTCCTAATCTCATCAAGTTCACTTAACTCAAGTAATCTCCTCTCAACAGCACTCTTAACATCAATGTTCAGAGCCTTTACTATCCATTAAGACTTGTGTTGCAACTCCACAGGTTAATGATAGCATTTTCCAAACAAAATCCTATAAGGAGACACACCTATTGGGGTCTGTAAAGCCGTTCTATATTCCCATAAAGCTTCATCCAATTTAAGAGACCAATCTTTCCTTGAATTTGACGTAGTTTTCTCAAGTATCTATTTAAGTTCTCTATTTTAAATTTCTACTTGTCCACTGGACTATGGATAATAAGGGGGACCTTTTTTATGAACACAATCATATTTCTCCATCAAAGATTTTAATTTTTAGTTCTTAAAGAGTGTTTCATTATCAGTAATAAAGGCTTTGGGAACTCCAAATCTTGTAAAGATGTTCTTTTTGACAAATTTTATTACAGAGTTGGCTTGATTGTTTGGAAGTGAAATTGAATCAACCCATTTTGACACATAATCTATAGAAAAAATAATATACTCATTCCCATGAGATGATAGAAATGAACCCATGAAATCTAAAGAGTAGAGACAAAAAATCTCAACATCTATAATTCCTTTTTGGGGTAATTCCTGCTTCCTACCCAAGTTTACTAGCCTCTGACATCTATCACAGCCAACCACAATGCTTATAGCATCCTTAAAAATAGTAGGCTAATAGAAACCAGATTGCAAGAATTTCTTGGAATTCCTATCACAACCATGGTGACCTTTCCCAAGTGAGCTGTGAAAACTCTCTTAGATAGGAAGCATCTCTTCCTCAGGAACACATCTCCCATGAATACCATCAGAACATCTCCTAAATAGCAGGGGTCATCCCAAGGGTATTATTTAAGTATAGAAATGAATTTCTTTCTTTGGTTATTGTATAAATTTTTGGGAAATAAACCATCTTCTAAGAAGCTGGAAAATCTACAAACCAAGTAGACAACTTAATAGAAATAGTGAGCAGATTTTCATCAGGTAAGGAAGAGTTTATCAATCTTGGATCTTCAGAATGGGTATGAGGAATCCTAGATTGGTGGTCAATAACTCGATTTTCATCTCCCTCATTATCCCTAATCTATAAATAAAACTATTGTAGCAATAACATCCATCTAATTATCCTGGGTTTAGTTTCTTTCATAGAAAACATGTACTTTAAAGCCTAATGATTAGTGAAAATAATAACTTTTGAGCCTAAGAAATACTATCTAAAATTCAGTATAGAAAAAACAATAGCTACCATTTCTTTTTCAGTAGTGGTGTAATTCTTTTGGGCCTTATCTAGAAATCTAATAGCATAATACACCACATGTAACTTCCTATCTTTCCTCTGTCAAAGGATAGCACCTATAGCCATGTCACTAGCATCACACATAAGTTTAAAAGGTAGTTTCCAGTCACGTGCTATGATAATGGGTGATGTAGTGAGTTTTTCGTTAAGTATATTAAATGATTTCATAGGGGCATAGTTATTTTTGAAAAGTCTTATATGAATCTCTGGTAGAAACCAACATTCACTAGAAAAATTCTAATCCTTTAACATTTTCAAGAGGTGGAAGTTTTTGAATTACATAAATATTAGCAGTAGAATCTTCCAAGCCTCTCTTGGAAACCTTATGACCAAGCACAATACATTCTGTGACAATGAATTGACACTTCTCCTAATTAAGCACATGGTTGGCTTCAATTCATCTATCTAAAACATATTCAAGATTTCCATGATAAGTATCAAAAGTGATACCCACAATGGAGAAATCATCCATAAAATCCTCAATGATTCTTTCAATCATATCTGAAAAGATAGCCATCATACATCTTTGAATGGTGGATGGATCTCCATACAACCCAAAGGGTATCTACCTATATGAAAATATCCCAAAGGGGCATGTGAAAGTGGTCTTTTCGTGATCCTCTAGATCAACAGGAATCTGGTTGTAACTAGAATACCCATCCAGAAAATAGAAAACTTCATTTCCAACATGCCTCATAAGAATTTTATCCAAGAAGGGAATTGGAAAATGATCCTTCCTAGTGGCTACATTCTTCTTCTTATAATCTATATAGACTCCATTTTGTGGCTTTCCAATCTTGGATTTCATCATTTTTTTCATTTTTTACTATAGTTAAGCCTCCGTTCTTTGGGAAAACATGGATAGGGATAACCCAAGCACTATCAGAAATGGGATATATTATTCCAGTGTCCAAAAACTTAATCACCTTCTCTCCTAAAAATTCATTCATGTTTGGATTCAATCTTCTTTGACACTCTACCCTAGGATTATGGTCAGGCTCTATAAGTATTTTATGCATGCAGAATGAGGGACTAATACCCTTAATATCAACAATGTTCCAACCTATGGTAGATTTAAACATCCTTAAAAAACATAAAAATATTTCCTCTTGGTTTTCATTTATCTTAGGAGAAATTATTATAGAAAAAGTGGAATTCTCAACAAAAAATGAATATTTCAAATGAGCAGGGAATTGTTTAAGTTCAAGAGTGGGTGGATCTACACTAGAAGGAAGAATCATATGCATGGGAGGTTTAAGATATTAAATATATCTCTTAAAAGGAGTATTGAATGATGACATCTATTCAATTTCATGATCATATTCAGAAATAACAATGCTACTATCCATGGTGGATAACATACTATTCAAATTTTCCAGATCAAAATTCAATAAGTTTATTAGAGCAAAATCATAAAATTGTTTCAAAAAATATCCCTCAATGACATCAAAGTGTTCATAAAAGTTGGTGTTAATAGAAACACCCTAAAATTTACTCAAAAATATCTGATGTTCAGAAATAGAGGACTCTTCTATAGCAGAAACTAAATAGTTTTCCAGTTCTGGAGAATTTTTCAGATTTGGTGTTTGAGCAGAATTTTTAACTTCTAAGACAAATTCAACAAGATTTTCAGCTTCTAAATTATTTCCATCAAAAGTGGTTTGATTTTTATATTCTTTAGAGTTTTCAGTTGTGTTTTTGTCCTCTAAGGACTCTACCATAAAATAGTTTTCAGAAAAAGTTGGTCATTTAACATTTTTAAACACATTGAATTCTTATTGTTCTTCTTCAATTTTAAAAATTAACTGACCCTTAGAGACATCAATAACAACAAAAATTGTGGCTAGGAAGGGCCTACCCAAGATAATGGGCACCTCTTAATCACACTCCATGTCTAAGACTATAACGTCTGTAGGAAGAAACAACTTCCCTACCCCAACTAACAAGTCATCTATCCAACCCACAGGATGAGTGAAATATCTATTAGCCAACTGCAATATGACTATGGTGGGATTAAGGTCACCAAACATCAACTATCAAAACTGTGAGTATGGGAGAAAATTAATTATAGCACCTAAATCACACAAATAGTTGATCTGATCATAATTCCGTAAGGTACAGGGAATGTCAAAGCTACCCGGGTCTTTCAGTTTAGGTGGGATTTTCTTTTGGAGTAAAACACTACACTCTTTAGTAAGGCTATAAGTAGAAAATTTATCCAGGGTGTTTTTGTTTGAAACAATTTTCTTAAGGGATTTTATGTAAGATGGGATTTGAATTAAGGCTCGAAAGAAATGAATGTTTACTTGGATTTTTGAAAGGCGACCAAGGAACTAAAGAAGTTCAGCCCTGGTGTTACTTTGAGGTTTCAACTTCTCAGGGAAAGGGATGGGTGCGGAAATTTTTTTAAGGAAAGTGGGTATATCCCCCACCTCTTCCTCAACTTTTTATTTTCCTTTTGTTACCATATTAAAGGAAATTTTTATTTTGGGAATTTTCAAGGTCTCTTTTAGAAACAATTTGAGTATTCATCCCACTTTTAGTTACCACTGCCATAACATTCGCTGTAGGGTTAAGCTCAGTGGTACTTGGAAGTTTACATTTTTTCCTAGATGAGAAATCCCTAGAAAGTTGACCTAGCTGTGTTTCCATGTTATGTATTCTCACATATGTTTTCATTTTATATGACTCATATTGATTTTGATGTTTGGATATATGAGTCATGCATCTTTCCTCTTGAGAGTTAATTTTGTTCAAGATTAGATTAATATTAGAATACATTTTATTTTTATTATTTCCTTGTGCATTTGAAGACTCACCCCTTTGTTGATTTTGAAAAGTTATTCTTGGTTGATTAGAGTAATTAGGGTAGTAGATTGTTTAATTAAGCCTTGATCTTTCCAGGATAAATTGGGATGGTTTCTATATCCTTGATTGTAATTGTTTGAAAATGGATATTCTTTTGGAGGAATTCTAGGACAATATTTAACAATGTTAGAATTCTTTTTTTGTTGGACTTGAATATCAAAATTAGGACATAAGTTTTCAGTATGCCCAAACATACCACAATGGACACACTGTTACAATAAAGATTGATTGGTGTTTTGACATCCAAGTTGGTTAACAAATTTCTTTGAGTTATGGTTCATTAAAGATAGAATTTTTTGGTGATTTCTGAAATTTTGGATTGAGTTTCATTTGTTAAAATATTGTTAACAATAACATTTATATTAACTCTTTTCATTCTTGAATTTTTTATGTTTTGAATTTAGTGAGAGATTATTAAAAAAATTTCTATGTTCTTCATCTGTGTTTTCAATATAATTTCCCCCATAATCCTGATCAACTAGATTCTATCTAGAAGAGGAAATCCCTTTATAGAAGGTGTCCATGATAAATTGAGATTGAATTTGATGATGGGGATGCTACCTACGAAGATCCCTGAATCTATCCCAAGATTCATGAAAAGCTTCTCTATCCTCTTGATAAAAACTAGTTATCTTAGTTCTAAGTTCAACTTTTAATCACTGGAGATAGAATTTCAATATGAATGAGTTGTACACTTGATCCTATCTTTCAAAAATATTCTAATCTAGACTCAGAAACGAATTCATAGCATTCCCTTTAGGGAAAAGGAAAAAACTCCCATTCTTAGATCATTTTCTATGAGTTATAGAAGAGGTAGCTACTATACAGTTTTATAAAAGTCTATAATGAAGGTGAGAGAGTCCTCATTAGAGAGCCCATTAAATGCAGGCAACAAAAAATGTGTGATTGTTTAAGTTCATAATTTATAGCCCTAGGACTATGTCTAATGGATGATGGATTTCATGAAACTTGATGGAGTTGGAATTCCCTCATTATATGATTTTAGTTTTCTTCTAATAGTTCTGGTTGATTTTGGAAGTTTTTATCACAGACTCTATTATCTATGTTCTCCATATAGATTTTGTTCTTCTTTTTTCTAAGAGCAGTTAAATGTTTGTCTATTTATATGTTTAGTGGCTCTAGACTAACATTATATTTCCTTGTGCTCATATAAAGTATATCAATAATTAAGTATCACAATAGTAAAACTGAACAAGAGCACAACAATATAGGAAATAGTAGTATTTAATTAGAAATGGAAATAGACTTTTTTACAGTTTTCAATTTTTTAATTTTTTTTATTTTTTTATATGTGATTTTCTTAAAGTTTTTTAGAAGTAATGGCTCATGCATTCCCCAGAAACGGCGTAAAAATCCTGAACTAAAAATTCATTGTTTTTAGTCAAATTTTAAAATTTACAATCATACTAACTACTATCTATGTTGCATGCAGGGTTGAACCTATAAAGAAGTAAATTTTGACCACTATTCTTGTAAAAATATTCAAAAAATCACACTGGTGTAAGTAGTAGAGTAGATTTTCTATTATATTTTAATTTTTTATATTTTATTAATTTTTTATGGTTTTATACTATATTAAATTAACATAACTTTTTTTTTTGTGTTTTTGATCTAGACTAAGATGAAACATAAAACAAATTGAATGAAATAAACAACAAAAATATAGAACACCGATAAGAGAACTACCAGAATTTAATGCCTGGGGAAAAATCTCCATACTACTGGTTTTAAAAGAATTATAATTCACTTAAAACTTTTAGCCATAAACAACTCTTTAAAGAGAGTGGCTTACTTCACTATCCATGAATTAAGTCTGATAGGTTTATCAAGTTCAGAGTTCAACACTCTAACATAGATCAACTGTTATAGTCATTATTTGAAAATGGAAATAGGATGAACTCACCATAAGTCCAAAAGCCTTTGAACTTATTATCTTTTGAAAGATGTTTCCAGGATAAATATCTCTAATTAACTGTAAAATTTAGAAATTAAGTTATAGTGGTACAAGAAATTGAATGAATTCAGTATTGACCTCGCCGATCAGTACTGAATACATTGGTATGATAGAGTAAAAAAGAAAATTTAAAGATAACCAACAAAACTTCAATTTATCCTCGAAATAAATGATTTAACTAGAAAACATTTTAAATATTATTACAAAAATTTTTAACATACAAAACATAGTACTAATACTATAATTAAGATGGAAGATAAACTCCCGAGACGATGCACTGCTCCTGAACTCCTCCTGCTCCAGGAAGTGGTTCAAGAGCCGCCTTCTGATCTTTCTCTACTCAGACATGGATCATTCATTGTCTCTCTCTCTCTCACTCTATTTAACTACTACTATGCTTAATATATCAACTATCATCTGCTGCTCATCACTGCATCATTCCACCGAGTTTAAGTGTCCTTCACGTGTGCACTGCACAGGTGCGTTTTTTGGCGAACCACACACCATACTAGTTTATCCCTTGTAACTAACTCGAAATGAGTTTGTTCAATGCACTTGGATGTTTTTAAAGCCTTAGTGTGAACTTTCAAACTAAAAATCGACAAAACAAAGCTAAAACTATTTAAACATGATAGTATAAAAAAGATAAAAATAGATAAACCACTTAACAATTATTACCAGATTATTTTATTTATTTAATCTAAAATGCAAACCACTAATTATTTAATATTATTGTAAAGTAATTAATTAATTAACTTATTTAATTTGATGTATTTAATAAAGATAGTTTTAGTTGAAAATAAAGATATCTATTAGTTTATTAATGAATTAAATTAAGTTATTTTATTTAAATTTAAAATTTGTTAAAATTTTAGTTCTAAAAATCATATTAAATAGTTATGTTGATTTTTGAAGATTAATTAATAATGCTAATAATAATTATTAAATTAATTACTATTTTTAGCTATTAATTATTATCTTATTAAATAATTTAATTTATTCTAATTTTATTTATAAAATATTTTTGGTATTTTATTAAATATATTTAATTATTAAACACTTATTTAATTTATAACACTAAACAATAATTTATTAAAATTAGAGGACTAATTAATTTAGTTTAACAAAGAAAAAAGTAAATTTTATTATTAATTCAATTTTATAAATTAATTATTTTATATTGATTATTTATTTATAATTAATATTCTTTTATATTATAATTTAGTTATTTTTAATTTAAGTTTTAAATTTAGTTTCTGTTTTAATTTGTTGTTATTATATTTTTTATAACTTCCTTCTTCTCCCTCAAATCACGACGCAGCAAGGGGAGGCGTCAGGGCCTTTTCAGCCCTACAGGGATGGAGGACCACATGAAGCTTCTTCACAAAGAAAACTGGCACTGGTCTCAGATCTGGTGAAACAAATCATGGTGAAGGCATGAAGCTTCAAACGCAGTGGCAGTTCCTCAGGTTTTGGCGACGCAACAGATAGGTTTAGAGCGACTCCATCAGTGTCTGATCACCCTCTCGGATCGACACAGACATCCTCCTCAGATTCCCACAATGGTGGTGGTGACAAGGGTCCACAAATGCAGCATGGAGGTGGTGAAAGGCTTGTCCTCTCCATCTTCCTCACAACGGTGGCTCCTAGAGTCTTCCAGCGGATCGAGCTTCTCCTCACGGAGGCTGGTGTAGTGGATACACCTAGCGGCAGCCTTCAGCGACTCTGACTTCTTTTTCTAGGCAGTTGCTCTTATCGAACAAGCAACAGTCCTTCCCTTCAATCACAAAGTCATTTTGTTAGGGATGGAATCTACCAAGGAAGGCGGTAGACCATGGTAGATTCGAACCAGTATGCAACTCGATTCTGGGTTGCAGATCTGAAAATTTTTAGTTTGATTACTGTGAATCTGGTTCTTGAAATCAATTTATGAATAGAGTCTAAAATTGAGTCTTTATGGTTTGATTATAAATGAAATGGTGGTAGAGGTGAGTTGAAATTGCAGGTGATGTGGAAAAATGGAGGTGCTGGATGTTTCAGTGTGAAGGTGATGTGTCGGTGTGAAGAGATGAGACTGTCAGTCAGAGCGCATCAACAGGAAGGCTTGGGAAGACCAGTGGCAAGGTTGAGGTTCGGTGGAGGAATTGGTGAGAGGGTGATAGTAGGCATCAGTGAGTTCTGGATCAGTTTCAAGGCTACCGATAGAAGGAAATTCATTGGTCACAGTAGGGTAGTGGCACCGGTGAGAAGGGAAACAACACATGGGTCACCGTTAGGTATAAAAAAAATCCATCGATGTATAAAAAAGGTCACCATTGGGTAAATAAAAAACGGTAAAGGACACCGATGCAAAAAAATAAAAAGGTCGTCGATATTTATAAAAGGTCATTGTTAGTTGCAAGAGAAATGGTCACTGCTAGCTTTTAAAATATAAGGTTACCCTTGCTGAAAATAAAAGAGGAAACCAATAGTTATAAAAGGCCAGTGATAGTTTAAATAAAATGGTTACTGGTACTGATACACAACAACATCAGTGACTTATAAAAAAAATAAAGAACTAACGGTGACACAAAAAAATTAAAAAATGCATACTTAGGATTAAATAATTACTGTTTTAAATCTCTAAATTAACTAATTTAATAACTATATGAATACTTAAAATTAAAATCACACTATTTCATTTAATTTAAACTCAAATTCATAAATCAATTAACTAGCAGGATGATTAAACAAATTAATTAATGAAATTTATATATTTTATGTAAACTAAATTAAAGGACAAATTATTAAAATAAAGACTATGTTAGATAAATAGAAATACGGTGATTAAATAATTATTTATAAAAGATGTTAATTTATTAAAAAGTCAATAAGATTTTAATTAAATGAAATAATAAATATATAATTAAATTAGAAAAGTAAAGTAAGAATAAAATAATTAATTTAATGACTAAAAATACACAATTAATTATAAAAATAGATTAATTAACAAATTTAATTATAAAAATACAAAATTAAAATTATTTAGTAAAAATTTCTTAAATAATTAATTAAATCATTAAAAATTAAGTAAAAATATGTGGCAAAACTATGTAAAATTATAGCCACATCAGTCATATAAATTATTTATAGGATTTAAGTGAAGTTATTTTTTATACATAAATATCTACATCCCATAATATATTTCTATGTGAATTTAATAATTGGATAACTCTCTTTATCAATATGTTATAATGATTTTTCATGCATAAAATTCTCATTCCACATCTTAAATAAATCCTTGATAATGTAGTGATGTATAGTAAATTATTAATTCCCTCTAGAAATTACTCAGGTCTTATGAGTGAAATTATGAAAAGTAAATTTATTTAATGAGGAAAAATTTATAACGCTGAAATTATAATACATTCTTAAGTTTATATAATCCAATTTTTTAAATTGATTTCTCTGCACATGACATAAAACTGAAAAAATTGTAATATGTTTAGGCTGCTGAAAACCTTGTTGTTTAATTGGAAGTAATAAATAGTAATAACTATTTTATTAATTATATCTATATAAAAACTAATTATTTTTTTTAACTGTAATGAAATTAAAATAGTTTACATAAAATGATTAATAAGATCATTTATAGTTTCATAAAGTATTTTTTGAGATAATTAACTCTTAAGCGAAACAAATTAAAAATTAGAGAAAAAATATTATTAATGATCAATTATTTTTGATATTAATATTGGGGTAAATGAAATTAATTTAGAAAATAGTTTGAAATAAGAATGTTAATAGTTAGTAATTGAAAATTTCATTTTTAAATGAACAAGATTTTTCATTATAATATATGATATCATTCAAAAATTAAATTTATAAAATTTCAAACATGCATTTTTAAGAAAGGAACTTCCTTTTGGGATTTGGAATAATAATATTAAATTCTAATTAATTTTTTTATATTATTCTGAAAAAATTATTTTTTTGGTGAATAATAAAATTACAGTTTTTTCTAAAATCACACACTTTTATAATACAATAATTATTTAAAAATTATCAAACCATTTTTACAAAAACTTATTTTATCATAATTAATATAATTTATTTAAAAATACTTTGTTGAATTGATGATACACATGTTTAACAATTTTTAAACTCAATTAATATTTCACAGGTAAAACCTTTTTTACACGGTTCTATTAAAAATTATATAATATAAAATTTAGAAATTATATATATAATATTTGAGTCTATATTTTATTTCCTCATTTCAATATTATATAACAAGTTAGATTTTAGTTTTAGTCATATAGATTCTATTAGTAAGATTAGTGTTAATTAGAATTATAATTGTGAAAAATAGTTTTTACCATAACTATTTTATTCATATCATGATTTATTAATAAATAAAATTTATTCAACATATATTATTAATCTATTTTTCTATTTAATCCAATTTAAATTTATATTAACAATAAATCAATTTAAAATAAATACTAAATAATATTAAATTACTAGTAATTCTTAAATGGAATTTTTCAACAAAACCTATTATATATATTTGTTAATTTCAATGATTATTTAATCAGGTTACCAAATTTAATTTATGTAATAAGCGGTTATATGTCTTTCCATCACAACTGAATTTGGTTATATGGGTTATGTTATGTTTTTAATAACTTTTAAAATAACCTATTTATAAACATGTTACATATTTGAAAAGTAAAATAGTAGAATGTAAAATGATAATGGTAAAAACCCTATAACATGTTTAAAACATCTGTGGAAAGAAACAGTTTATTATTTAAAGACTAATATAATCACTACACTCCATTATTTATAATCATTGGAGACATTGACCTTGTTATAGTGTCATGACATTATTGGAATACAATTGATCTTTCCAAAAGTACCATTTTCTTCAATTTTAAAAGTGGGTCACATAGAACCTTTGAAACATAAGCCTTCCATTTTATATTTCCTTAAAAATTGGGTGAAATTTCATATCATATAATTATCTCTCACATTAGTAATCCATATATCACACTAAGTCATTTTAATCCCTTCAATTCAAAGGATTTTTCCAAAGAAAAATCATGTCTATAAGGTATGATTTATCTCTTTCTTATGTTTTTCTACATAATATTATTCATAAAAATATACTATATCCATAAAAATATTATTATATCCATATAATTATTGTAAATATATATTATTATATTAATTTAGTAACCATTATTTAGTTCTCTCAATTTGTTAAGAAAAACATAAGTATTGCTAGTGAATTGCATAGACTACCCCTCCACAATGAAAAGAATTTCATTTTTCATCACAACCATTAATGTGTTATCATAATAATTTAATATGTGAATAAATATTATATCTATAATAAAACTATTATTATGAATGTTGAAATTATTATTTACCTTATGTCCCTCTCATTCATTGAGAAATTAAAATTGTAAAAGTTCGTAAGTGCGAACTATCACCACCAAAAGAAATGTGTTTCATTTTTATTCACCAATCATCATGGATGGCCATAGATGTATATTTGATAAATAAAAAATATGTTCATAACAGAATTAATATTATATAAATTATATAGATATTTTACAATTATCTTGATCATAGTCAACATACTTAATGAGTAAATAAAATTTATTAAACTACTTCAAGTAACCAACATTGGAAATAAAATTATATAATAAATAAAAGGAATATGATAATAAATAGTCCACATTAAATTAAATAATTAATTTTAATGTATTTAATATGGTATATAATAGACTCAAATTTATTATTTTTTAGGTTAGGAACATACACAAAATGATTTTAGAAAATAGTAAGGGTTTTCATCTCAAATTACTCTCTTTGAGACATGATTGGTAGTATGAACCTAGTTTCAGGTGTATTGAATACCTATACAAGATAAAATTTCATTAGTTATATTTTAATAATTTTATTTAAGTGTTAATTATAGTCCCTCTCTTTAAAATGGGTTTTTATTAATATTTCACTCAATCCATAAGGGTTTATTCATCTCAATTATTATTATTTTAGACATAATTCATTTTGTGAACCATGATTCATTGTCATGGTTTATTAAAATAAAATTCACATGTTTTCATCATACTATTTTCATTTTATATTCTTTTAAATCCACATAGTCTTTACATATTCATGTGGCTATTGATATGTTTGTTTCCCTAGTGGTAAAGATTTTTGGTAACTCAAATATTATTCTTGGAGTGTTTATATTTTATATTGAACATTGTTCTTAAATTATTGGGGTCTCCCACCCTATTATTTTAATTAATTTTATAGAAAACATGAAAAAATTATATTTTATGATAAATAATGTTTTATTAATATTTTTACAATTTGGGTAATAAAAAAAGTTAAAATCTTTTATTAAAAATTACACATTTACAATCAAATGTTTTGGAAATAAATTATATAAATAAAAAATTATTTCATTTTCAAGGCCCCAATATTAAGGATTTATTTAAAAGTAACTTTTTTCAATGAGTTATTATTTAAAATCTTGAAAAATATTTTTGGAAGTGACCCATAACATCTTATATAATTTCAATTTTAAAATTTCATTTCTTAAGTATCATTTATGTTTTTTTACTTATATTTACCATTCCATTTTAATATGGTTTTTACCTAAAAGGGTATTTGTTTCATGATTTATAATAAAATGTGTATAGGTTATAATTTGGGTTTTAAAAACTCATATTACTATACAATCCAACAATATATCCCACTTTCAGTGCTATAATTCAAAAACTCTTTTTTAAGGTTGTTTTTCATTTATGTAAGTTTCCTTATAGGTTTTATTTATTAAACTTGGGATATATTCTTTTGAAACCATCCACATCGTTACTATAAATGGATTATTATCATGTTATAAAATTATTAACATATCTATATAATAATTTATCTATAAAACATTTACATCACAATTTACATAATTTTTATTTATTGTTGTTCACCTAGAAAGAATGTTATTTTATTTTCACAGGGAACAATATTGGTGTCTCATAATCATTTTTACCAATACAGATTGTTATTTTCATAATAAATATTTATTTTTTAACTATTCACATTTTTTTATCATGATGGGTTATTATAATGTTCATACTTTTAATGACATATGGAAATGTATTTTCATTATTGATGATTATTGACATTAAACATCGGTTGATTATGTATATGATTTTAATATTTACCATTATATATATTTCCATATTTTATTATATATTTGGTTACTCAAGTAAAGGTATGAATGATATTTATGGATATTATGAGGAATACATTGGAAATAATCAAGTGATGGGTTGAACCCAAAATTATATATCCTCTTGATGCATCTACTTGTCTCATGAGAAAAATGAGGTTTTGGTATTTGGTGTATAACTACCCCATTTTGAAATATATCTTGACTGGGGTATTGACCACAAGTAATGCATCATTACAAAATACATTGATTTAATTTTTTTTTTATGTTCATAATTATTCATTCCTTCATTATGAGGTCAATATTATTGTATCCATGTTTTCATTTTTTATCATAGATATATAATTCTCCCGGTTTAATGATTATGGATTCATTTTTATCACCTATTACTACAATAATATTTATATAATATTCATGTCATGATTTATTCAGTTATATGTTTCCCATACTCATAATTTCATCTCACCCCATTTTAATGTTTATATTTCCTAGGTAATTAATAAAATTAGTTAACACGACATGTTAAGAAGGATAAAACATGTTGAAGAGCTTACATGAGATGTTAAAGAGTTATCATAAAGTAAAATGTTTTTTATACAATGAAAAAAACATTAGCTGAGAAATATATAGGATTCATTTTCATATATGGGTTATTAATTATTTAAATATATAAATATATAAATATTATTCAGATGGAAGGGATGAAATAATCATTATTATTTTTATAATTAAGTATGGATACCTCTAGGAATGCATAGTTGGTATCAAGAGAAATATGTTAAGTACACATTTTTGGATCCAAATCCTATTGTATTGGATTGGGGTTTCACACTACATCCTGATGTGATACAATATTGAATTTCTTAATAGGGAACAAAACCCCTTTTCCATGATTTTTATGTCATGATGTAGTGCTACCCATTTTTTTACGTTTAAAATTACTACATTTCAGCCAATATTTATAACCTAGTTTCTATATCTTCCCTCCAACATTCCATGAAATATATTCCCAATTGATCCCTAATGAGATCTCCAATTTTATCCACTTGGATTTTTGTATTCTCTCATTATATTTCATTAATTATTGTTTTTTATAATCTCCTCTGTTTTTTCTCAATTATCTTTTTCCACTCTATTATTCTCTATGTCTCTAAGGTTTCTCATTCTCCAGGGAACCCAATCTCACTGTGCATGGTATTTTAGGGTTTTAATTTTGTTTTATACTAGGTATTTAATGTATTTATGAATTTTATAGGGTGGTTAATCCTTTTATGGGTCTGTAATAAGAATTTGAAGCATTTAAACTCGTATTAAAAAAATATTTGGTAGATTTTTCTTTGGTTTTATTTTATTTATAAATTCTTCAAATGATTTAATTATAGAAATAAAATTTATTATCTAATTTATTTTAATATATAATGTTTTGGAAGAAAAAATATATTATTTATATGGAAATTGTGACATAAAACAATGTTTTTTCCTATGTAATTTAAATATTTCACTGAATTCAATGATTTTTCACATTTCAAGTGTTTATAAAATTTCCATGAGGACATATTTAAATTTTTTTTTTTGAAAAAAATGACATGAGACTTATTTTAAATTTTCAATGGAAGTTTTATTTTAAAATTATTTTTGTTGTTGTATGAAGGTTATATTATTTCCAAAAAAGTAATGTGTAATATAATTTTGATATTTAGGATTGGAAAATAAATTTTTAGTGAGAGAAGGTTTTTGACTAAAGGCTAATTTTTAAAAAAATTTGAAAATATTTTTAAAAATTTGTGAGAACATTCTTATGTAACTATTTTTATAATTTTATGGGTGGTATTCTATATATAATGATATTAAGTGATGAATGATATGGGGATATTTCTAGAGAGGTTATCAGAGTTTCTGAGAGTTATTTTTTATGCTTAAGACCAAAAAATTTTAATTATTTTCTCCCCTCTATTTTATTTTCTAATGATAACACATATTCCATGATAATTTGTCCTAAAATGTTTTATCCCATGATGTATGCTCTTTATTTGTGTTTATAGTTAAGGAATTTCTATTTAATGGTATCCCCTTGTTCTTTTTTGGTATGTTTCACTGATTTTAATTGTTTAATTATATATTTTCTCCATGAAACTCTGATGGCCATTTTTTATCTTGATATTTTATAGTGGGGAGATTTTTTACAACAGTTTATAAGGGAAGACTTGGAAAACTATTTTGAATTGAAAACAAAAATTATTTCTTCTTGTTTAATTTAAAATAATGTTCCACCATTTTTTAATATATTTTCACCAATTTGGAGGCTTTACTAAATTTTGAAGAAAAAGGGATATTGTCACTGAATAATGTTAGAATGTACAATTTGATTCTACTTATAAATTATTAAAAATAAAAATATTTTATTTTATTATACTTAAAACAGTCATTCATTGTCTATTTTATTAATGTAATTTCATAAAATCCCTAGTGAGAACCTACTTGGAATGTTATCTCACACCATACATACAATATCAAATTCATGTGTATAGCATATATGTTTTATATATGTCACAAGTTCCATTTCAGATTTTATATCAATTATTTGGACACAAATTGATGATCTGGGGTTTGATGAGAGTCTTTGTATTATATCGAGTTGTTCTTATAATTTTTTGGGTATTGTTTTACTCTTCAAATATAATTGGATCAACTATAATGGTATCCTTTATATTTTTAATCATTTTATTTATAGTGTTTTATTATATATGTATTGTTAATGGTATATTCATGTTATTATCAATGAGTAAAATCATTTTTTTGAATCATTTGATTCCTTGATTATTTTCATATAATTCCTTTATTTTATAATACGTATCTAATGTATTGGTCACTCATATTTATTTTTGGTAGAAGATTAATTTTATTATTAACTCTACTTTTATGGGAAAATTGTTCCCAAAAGGTGTTTTCCAGAATTATGTTATTGTATTTCCACACATTTGGAGATCGATAATTCCCTTTGGGAATTACCATAGTTCGGGTTGGGTAATAGGTCAGGTTAGCCCAGAATAGTTCATGAAAAAATTGTATCAAGGCCTAATTTCTAAAAAGGGAATATATTTTTTTATAACCCCTTATTATTTTGGGTGTATCCTGGAAGTATGAATGTAGTATTGTTAATAATTAAGAGGTAGTTGTGGTGAAATTATAGATATCCATTTCTCATTCAGGTCATCATGTTTCTATAGGCTATTAGTATTTAATTCTTTGGTATTGATATCATTATTAAGAAATTCTATTGTATTTTATGTGGTAAATGATATTAAAATACCAAATAGTTATACATGATATTTTTGGTTTTCTCATTATTTTTCGAGTGAATGTAGATAAGGATATAGATCTAAGCTATTATCTCACATATATGGATCAACCATATTGAGCAAGTGTGGATGGTTCTGAGAAAATCATAGTTACAATTGCACAGTTTTCACACAACTTGACAAACATTTTTTTTTCTAAACCATACATGAATTTTAATCAAATTTAACATATAATAATAAATACTCCTTGATCTATAGCACCCTAGTTTTTCCCAGTTTTTGGAGGTTATCAATGTATGGTATGAGAGAGGCTTGAAATTATTTTAATTGTTTTTATTTGATATATGATTCTATTTTTGAGTATTATTAATGTCTCAATGGTGTATTTTGTGTAAAAAATATTAAATATTTGATGGTAAAACCTTTTTGGTAGGATATTTATAAAATAATTTCGTATTTAGCCCGACTTTTCATATAAAATGATTCATTTCATTTTGGTTTTTGGGATTTATTTATAATTAATGTGGGTATTTATGTAAATACATTAAATGAATTTGAAATTGAGTTAAAATTGTAAATCTATTTCATTCGGTCATATTGACAATGTTCAGAACTTTCTTTGTTCCACAAGGAAGTTAGATAAATTATTAGGTTCCATATTAATCTTATTTTAAATGGGATTTTATTTTTGTTCTAATAAACAATGGATTAACCCTCAAAATATTTTAACAAATGGATAGTTGAAATATTTATTAGGCATTTCCCATTATAATTATCCTTCGATTAAAAATGGGCTTCTTTTTTTAAATTTTGTGGTATGATTTGATTAAATTATAGTCTCTTTTTATTCATATTCGACCTCCTATAACAGTCATCAAAAAATATAAATGGATCATCTTCAAAGTTGATCCTTTAGGTGGGACCACTTATCACATGGAAAATATTTCAATAGAATTATATTCAACCAAGAATATAGATAGTGTTGTTGACTTAGAACCTTATTTCTCTTAATCATTGTCTTAGAATTTTGAACATCCTTCCTTCTAACAAGATCAAGGTTCAGTTTAAGTTATACAGTGGTTATAATTTATTAAGGAAAACATAAATTATCTTGATTCTCTAAAGGATTTTAAGGTGAGTGATTTTCTGATTTTATTTATATGACTAAATTAAGTGTGGTTATAGTTGTTGGTTATTCCATAGAGGTTGTATCCCTTTCCATTTGATTGAGTCATTAAAGTCTCATGGAATGTTCATTTCTAGATGGCCTTTGTTTAGACCTCATATTTATGTTAACAATCTATACTTATATTTTTTAATAAATTAATATAGAATATTTTTATTGAATCGGGGTTCCTTTTGGTTCATCTTTGTTTTTATGTGAGATGGGATATCAAAATATGTCTTAGATATGACTTATTTTTTTGTAAATATTTTTTTTTGTAATTCATAGGGGATGTTTCTTTCATGTATCATTTGGGTTTTTTACTAAGTTTCCATTTATAATGAGAGAATAATTACACTTGAATAATGGAAAAGTTTTTCTTTATGATCATATAGTAAAATTCTAATGTTTGAGAATAGAGTCAAGATGGATGGAATATGGGATACCCTTGGATCTATACTCAGGTAAATTTGATGATTTTTATTTTATGAATCTAATCACAAGATAATTCAGGTTTATTATTTTAGAATTATCATAAGATAGTGTTCCTTGGGTGAAGTCATAGTTTATCCTCATGGAATGTGTCCTCATGTGGGATCCTATATTTTTTTGGCTATGGATCATTTGGGGTTGTAGCTTATCAGTTATGGTTAGATGTTATTAGTGGATTCAAAAACTTTTTTAATGATTATTTTGTTTTTTATGTTGTTTTTTCATTCATGGTTGTATTTAACTTGGTTATTTATGAATCGTAATTATTGAATGTTCATTTTAGTATCTATAGGATGTTATTTTTTGTGGTTTTATATATATTCGGTGTTCTTGGTGAAATAAATTTCCCCTATGAGTGTTATTACCCTTGGAATCAAAATTTTAGACGATTTATAAATAGTTTGGAGACCTATAATATTTCATTATTCCTTTATTAATTCTTTTTAGATAGTTGTATTTTGTCAGTTATTTGAGACTATGGTGTATTTTTATGATATTGATTCCTTTATTTTGTGGATTCTAATTGATTACTATTAATGACGAATTAGAAGGAGTGGTTTCCTTCATTATTATTATTCCTTCAATTTTTTACTAATTTATTTTTAGGGGGATGATATTGTGGGTGGAATTATCACACCCCTTTGACATTGTTTTTCTATTTTTATGTATTTTTATTTTTATTTTATGTTATTTTATGTTTTCCTATTTTTTTATTGTCCTTGGGTGTACTAAGTGTTTCAATAACTTCCTATAAATATTGGAAATCTACATGTATAATTTTATACATGATCCCTATGGATACATTATATGAAATTCATACTATGTAAGGTTTATTAGTCTTAACCATATGTTTCCTCCTACTAAATAGGGAAAATCCAACATACTAAACCATAGTCTAGGGAGCTCATATCGTATTGTCTAGCCCCAAGAACCGTAAGTGTGCCTAACAAGGGTGATACAGGGAACAATCCTTGGGCTATGGTATGGATAGTGTTTTATAACTGTAGTTGTTTCTCCATATAGGGTATTGTGTAAATGTGTGATTCTATTGTATAATTGTGTAGTGGATGAAAAATGATGTAGAATGGATAGTTTCATCTTGCAGAATGTTTGGTGAGGCCACAATGTCTTGGTGGGATTAGCATCCATTAACCTTCTATAAGGAGGTCTTCCATGTTGTATGTTAGAGCGTCATGTCATGAGTGTTATTAGGAGGAAACACCAAATTGAATCCAATAAGTCTATGTTGTGGGATTATGTTTCCCTTTTTTTAAAAAAATAAAATTACTCATGTTCCCACTGTTGTTTTAACCTAATTTATTCTTTCTACCTCCATTATTTTATGTATTTGATTCCACATATATCCCTATGGATACCACCCCTATAATTCTCTTTAATTCATGTAATCCCTTCTCAAATTTAAATTATTGTTTGAGGTAATATCCTAATTTCTTTCTCCATTCCCATTTTTGTACTTTCACCATAGTTTTCCAAGGATTGTATTTATTTCAAAAGTCCAAGTTCACAACACAAGGGGTTTTATTTATTTGTTATTCATCTAACCTATGTATCAAATTTTTTTTACCCATTGAATGAAGTTTTTTCATTATTCGGTGTTTTCTATAGAAAGTGACATTTTGTGACTTGTTTTAAATTGTTTTGATATATGAGTTTCTATAAATTACAATTATTTTTTAATGTAAGGATGTTTTGGGTTTTATAAAAACACACATTTAACATAAATTATAGTTTGATATAACATTTTAGAAGACAAAATATATTTTTTTCATTCGAAATGATAACTTGGAATAATTGGTTTTGCAATTAATTTTAAATATTTATTCGAATTAAATTTGATTCTCATTTTAGGTGTATATAAAATACCCATAGGGGCTCTTGAAATCATTTTTTTAAAAAATTCCCCAAGTAACTTATTTTGAATTTTATAAGAATATTGTATTATTTTTAAAAAAAAATCTTGATTTCTAAAGGGTGTACTATTTTGAAATATTTTATTAATGTTAATTAATGTAAATTTCTCAGAATGTTAATAGATTTAGAACTCCAGGTTATTTTTTCAGTAAAAACCCATTTATCACCAAATAAAAAATTGTTTTATTTTATTATATGATACCCTCCAAGTGCCTCTTGATTTTTACCTTTCATGGATCATGTTCCACGAATGTATTGATTGGGTGACAGATGAGAAGGGTTTGTTTTGTGTAATTGTTTTGGAGGTGAGGTGAGAGTTATCAATTATTATGATAGAAATTTTTTGATTCCTTTCCCCAATTTATGTTTTTTCCATGGTGACCCAGGTGCTTAGAAATGTTAGCCTAAATAGGATAAGGTCCCTATATAATAAATATGCTACTGTAGTAGTTTATCTAGAATGCTTTGATGGATTCTGATGTTGTTTTATAATAATCCTACTAATTTAGGGAACTACCCTAATTATTGTTATAATATAAATAATTTCCCTTTCATTAGTGATTTTATGCTGCATCCCATAATGTATAATATTGATTGGTGGTTTTAAATAAGAGATTTATATTTTATTTCTTACCCTTATACTTATTTAGTTATAATCTCACTATTACATTAATTTATTTTATTTTTCCCCTTGAAATTGTGGTTTATGTTGAATTTTACCATGATATTTTTTAGTGGGATGAGTTTTCATAATTTTTTTAATGGTGGTTTCGGAAAACAGTTTAAAATTTAAAAAAATTATTTATTTATGTTTAGTTGGAAATGAAATTCCAATTTTGGTGTAATTTTTTTTTAAAAAAAGTTAATTTTTTACTAAATTTTGATTATAATGGGATGTATTCATTTTTTTAATATGAAAATAAGTTATTTGATTTCATTTATTCTTTTTAAAAACATATTTTCTATTTTTTAAAACCACTATTCATGATATGTTTTATAAAAGTAATTTTATATAATACTTGGTGATATCCTACTATTATTATTAATCATGTGTAATTTATTCAAAACATAATTCAAATTTTTTTGGTGTTTTTATTGATGTTTTGATTATAGAAGTTTTATGTAATTCTAGGAAATTTTATATTAAATGCATTAATTAATAGATATACTTTCAAATTTATATTTTTTGTTATTTTTGGAATAAATTTTTCTTGATTGAAACTCTAAATTAATTAAAAAGAAAAAAATGATTGTTTATATTTAAGTGATTTTTATGTGGGTGGTTATTAAAATAGATCTCAGTTTTTCCAGGATAATATTTTTAACATTAACATATTGGGGAAAAAATTAAACTTTGGGAGTGTGTTTTTATTTAAGAATTCATTTTCTTCACTAATATTGAAAATTATGGGTCCTCAATTAATTATAATTAAATATGTTTTTTACTCCATTAAATTTCTTCATATTTCAAATTTCATTTTCTAAAAACTATAATTGTTTAATTGTATATATTTTTAGAATTCATTTCAATGAATAAATTTCATTGATTTTTAAATAATTAATTACTTTTTTAATTATGATTTTTTGAATCAGTGTGTTTTTGGTACTCCTTGGGAAATTTTGGATTAACACAGATGTGTGGCTAATAGATTGACCACATGTTAAAAAATTTAACTTGTCACATAAAGAGAATATAGCTTCCACATATTAGAATGTCTGAAAAGGAAAGAGACCGCATGTTCAAAATTCAATCAATTGTTCCTCTCAGGTGTGACAATGTAATCTATGACTCTTCTCAATTCTTACTAAGGGTAAATCATGCATAAGGTGTAATCTTTAATTTTATATATCTTTAAAATCATAATTATGTGAATTCTATTACTTTGAGAAAAAAATTATTCTATGAGAGCTTCTTTCATGTCCCTTCTATGACTATACTTGAGATGCAACCATGAAAGATTCTATCATGGGTGTACTATTATAGTACATGAAGAGGGAACCAAATAATATGAAACCATCCAAAATTTCGTTTTATGAACATTCGTTAACCTATGATTATAGATCAAACTTCATTTGTCCCATCTCAAATTTCCAAATTAGTATTCTTTCCCAATTGAAATCAATGATGAGGATAAACCTCAAGAAACTAATGTTAAATTTACAGCAACTAGATTTTACTATTGTATTTCAAAATAATATTAAGTCAACAATATAGCCTCATAAGCTGTCACGTTGAGAACTAAATCTCCTACAAAAAAAGAAATCAATTCACAACAAATGCCATGGTATTCAACAAAATAAATAGAGGAAAATACCCGAGACATTAAGAAAGATGGGTTGATGTTTGTAGTCCCTGGAGTTACATGGAATCACATAATTCTACCATTCATGAAGAAAAGAGATAGATCATCGTATATTTTATAAGATTATTTAAGAATTTCTGTTAAGGATGTGGGCCTTGAAAACCTATGATCACACGAAAAAGATTTCTTGGATCCATGGGACACATATCTAGCATGAATCCTTAACCAATTGAAGATCACAATTGCTAAGGCTGAAATATGGAATAAGTTTTATATCCAGTATGATTTCAACCATGATTCCATGAGTATCTTCATCAAAATAAGTCTATTGTTTCTCCATTATTTGAAATATGGTCTAATGAGACCGATTGAGATAATAAATTTACTAGATTCATAGGATGAAGCATAATGGGTTTTTATATGTTTTGAGATGTTTTTTCTTTTAATTCCATGGTATTTTCACATATCTATATTTTGGACTACCTAAATAAAGGAGTTATAATTGAGGCTTCCTAATGTTTCTACTGTAGTAATAAGAATTCATACACCCAAGGTGCTCATAATATATATCAAATAAGGTTCCAATATTCCAACTTAGTCAGATTGTGGAAGACATGGCTTACCCAAGATTATTTTTCTACATCAAGTATAAGGATGAGCAATTTTAAATTTTATATGGAATATAGGATTTTAATCGAGTACATATTATTTAAGAACCAAGTTTTATTTTTTCAAAAATCAAATTTAGTTGACAAAAAATTGATTTTCAAAGCCAATGATTTTATATAACCCATCATTGAGGATTTTATGAAGTTTATATATGAAGATAATTTGAAGACAACATGGATTGGATTAAATAATATATTGAAGAATAATGGAACCAAAATTTGAATACACAGGGAATGAGAAATAATCTTAGTACATCATTTTTCCATTCACTAGACTAATGTGGGCATTTTTATAGTGGGTTCAACTCAACTCCATTGGTTTTTGGTCGAGAACCATTGGTGAATAATTTATGCATGTGTCTAAATGATACTAAAACTAAACAATGATAGATGAATTTATTATTTCAATTTCCAATGTTGATATTCTAATAAACAATATTTTGAAAAAAGATACTCTAATGAGATTAGGTTTTGAAATTTTGATGATGTGTCATAAAAAATAATGTTTTTTTCCACACTATACTTGTCATAAAAAATTTATTAGTGTGTGATTTGCAAAGATATTTTTTTTCCTATGAAAATAACGAAAACATAGTCAATTTCCTATGATAGGTGAATATGATTGTCTAGATTTCTCTAGTTTTAATTTTAGGTAAAATTATAATCTTTTTCAATTGTATGAATGAATCATGTGATTTTTTTGTAGTTAATAGAGGTAGTGGGAACTGAATTAGAGAAGGGAAATTTGATCATCTCACCCTTATATTAATCACAAACCCTAGACTCTCCATGTCTAGACCATCCTTGTATTCATGGAGGCTTCTGATAAAAAAAATTATAATGCAACGTTCAGTTAGTGAGGATTCCACTTATGTCATCGATGAGGAAGAAAATATATACTGAAATTTCCTATGAAAAAATTGATGAAATTTTTGAAGCGATAATAGTGAGATAGATATAGGGAATTAGAAAAAAAATATACATTTATTAAAAAATATAAGCATAGGTATGATAGGAATCAATTTTCTAATGGCTAGAAATAAAAATAATAATTACTCAGAGAAGAGACCAGACATCTGAGAAAGATAGTGTGAGGTATAGGATAAAGATCACCTTTGGAGCTTGAGAGGAGCATCAGATCTCTTGGTAGTGAACCAATATATATCCTTTCATATTAATTCAAAATATTATGATGTTTTTTTGGATTATTGATATATTTTGATGATATAAATAAATTCATTAGGTAAAACTAATATATGGGACTGATAAAGTGTTGATTAATAACATAAAATCATACATGTTCAACATATTATTCTATGCTACCATCATTTTTATTTATCAATAAGTATGTATTACGGAAACATCAATAACCTATAAGAACAAACCTCATTTACATATTTTTCGAAGCACGTAATCATATAAGAATCCATATGAGAGGTGGTTACATCAACAAGGGTGAAAATATGGATTAACTAGAAAATTGATCATGATGTAAAATAGGTTTCTTCATTGTGTTTATTAGTGGATGTTCTAGTTGAGGAAATATAGAATTTATTCAACCATACATTGGTCATTCAAAATACATAGTAAACTTCTTATAATTTACATTCAATGAAGTTTTTTCATGTATAATAAAGGAAAATAGAAATCCAAAAAATAAAATGAAAATTAGTTATTAAAATTAAAATACCTCATATCATGGTCAGTCCTTAACTTCTGTTAACACACGTATAACATTACTCTAATTTTTTCTTATTTATTATAACGTTTACTTCACCATAATCCTCACTTCCATCATTTTTCTCCCACATTTTTTCATTTTTTTAGTTTTTCCCTTTAGATATTTTAATAGTATTATTTATCACACACATAAATTTTAAGTCCATTATTCAAGATTAATCCATATTTATTAAAATTAATATTTTAAATAGTGTTATAAATAATTAATATGAATATTTCTGAGTCAATAACCACAGTTCTTGCAATTCATGTTTTTTTACTATTAATGGAGATTCCATATGAGACCAATTTGATAAATGAAATTTCAAATATATATAATACAATATCCATAAAAATAGATAAAAATATAAAAAACTGGTAGAAAAATCCAATAAACATTATATATTTGTAGTTTATACACATTAGGACTGATATCAACTAGCAGTTATGTACCCTAGAATATAAATTAATGTTGAAATAAAATATACTAAGGAGAACCGAAATAAACAACAATATAAAAATAATAATCCACCTATACATGGAAACAAGTTAATATAGAGATTTAAACTTAGGGAATTCAATTTGATTAAGGTTTCATGAATCCCATCTTACAATACGTAAACCACTAGGTCTCGTAATTTTGAGATCAAGAAATATCATATTTTTATGTTTCCATAATTCAATGGAATTACCAATGGATTTTATATTTAATTCATTAGGGACATAAATTTTTCTATGTAGTAGTATCCACAAAGAGGTTTGAGTTAGGAGGAACTAAAATATATGGTTTTACCATTCCATGTTATAGGATATTCCAAGATTTTGATCATATAAAATAATGAATAAAGATTTATTACATGATATAAAATATAAATTTTTATTATGAATATTTTCACAAGAAAAATTATCACCAAAATAAGTCATAAATTTATTATAATTCTTCATGATGACGGTGAATTATTTCATGAGGCTTCATAGATATTCATTGGGATACTTATGAAATTATCAAATAACAATTTCACTCCAAATATTCTAAGAGACAAAATTTACAATAGTCTCACCGTATAAAATAATGTAGGGATCAGTATTCTAATTGTAACATTAGTGACAAAACCATGGAGGATCTCAAACAATGTTTCAATGAATTTTAACAATATTTATAAAATAAATTCTCAATAAGAAGAAAAAATTCTAGGATGGAACCCAATTTCGTTCCATGATCTTACACTCAATCATCATGTTTTTTCTTTGATAATAACTGAAAAAAATATAGAGAAATGTCATCAATGGGGAATGTTTGGGAATTTTCAATCATAGTGTCCAAATTATAACATGTAAGAAAATTCACACCAAAGTATAATTTCACTAGTTATGGGACATGTATTGAACATATGTATGACCCTATAATGACATGCATGGTTATGATTTTTATATTTTAGGGGAAGATTCAACTTTTGATATCGTGGAAGGATTGTTTATATAATCTTTTGTTGAATCTATTTTCTACCAATTTTAACTCCTTAAAGAGGTATTTTAAATAATGATTGGAAAATCAATATGTGACTCAGTGATCAAGAAATAATATTAGGAGGATTGAAGAATAATTGGATACTACAATATCTAATGGGTAGTTACTGCATTATTCAATATCCCTACTACCTAGAAGGATGCACTGACTAGTTTTTGATCTTGAACCATGTATTCTGTGTTAGTAGGAAGAACGAATAATGTCTAGATGGTCTTACTTTCTTCACATTAGGTTGATCTAGGAATGGTTTAAGCAAGTTTACTTTAATTATTTCTACAATTTAACCCCCCTTGATATTAAATTTCTTGGATCAATTTTTTTACAGTAGTTTAGATAAAAAATCCTCTCTTACCCCCTACATGAGCTTCACATAATTCAGGGTGGATCTAGGAATGATCCATTGATGAATCCACCTGACATCCTTCATTATTATTCAATTTTGTCTTCATCTATCATTGGGTGGGGGAGATCATCGTGTATTTCATGGTAAGTGATACTCTCAGTATGTATACGCCCTTTTGATCAATTGTTTTTTGTAAAAATTCTCTTTTTATCCTCCCATCTTTTATCATATTGGTCATTGATTGATTCATGAATTATTTCCAACTAGAGAATGAGATAAAAATTCAATCAAATCATAATATAATATTCCAATAATGGCGAATCATTAAATCAAAATGTCTAGAGTGTATCTAGTGATAATGAACGCATGTATTTGAAGGAAATTTAGATGAACTTATTTCCCTTGGTGATATATTCTATGTTTATTGGTCAAACTAAGCTAAATTGAACATCATATCATGGAATTGACTTGATTATTATTCTCATCTTATAATAGAGATTGTTCTTGAACTGTCTATACTTTGTTGGAAATTGTTGTGGCTATGGTGATTTATTTGACTAAGATTATTCTATGGTACCGATTTAATATTATTAAATTGAACCTTTTTTTGTTATCATATGATAAGTATTTTCCCTAAATGATATCGTAATTTTGATATAGACTGCCAATGGATAGTTGGGGCTATTTATGGAAATACGGTGTTATCGAATATATCCTTCAGTAAATATACCTTTCTACCTTGAATGTAGTTTTTCATATAATTATTTAATTATTTATGAATTAGTTATAATTAATTAATTGGAATTATTTTATTTGAGTTTTAACCTTATGTAGATCGGAGGAGGAAAATGGACTCGGGTGACTTAGATAAATCTATAAGTCCTTTATTAGTTTGGAGTTGACTCCTTTTAAGGTAGGTGGCCCTATAGACCACAATATTTCTATTATATCATAGTTAATTGGAATGCGATATGTAGTTCTCTACCTTGTTATAATGTTACTTAATACATAATGATATTATTAATGACTAATTCTTAATTATTTAATTTTCTTAGATCCATAATTAAAAAAAGAAAACATGCCTACAATATGATTTTTCAATGAAACTAAATCTTAACTAATTAATGGAAACATATTGAATGATTAAATTATTAATGACCCTTATATATTATTTAATTAAATTATCCATTTCTAATATAATTGAACAAGGTTTGAGGGGACATGATGGACCTTTGTGCACTGGATTTATGTCGACTACTGATGGTTAAGGATTGATCTCTAACATGTGACTTAAATACATGTACACTCCTATGAGTTGTTGTGAATTATGATTCTTAGAGCCCATGATAACATGTATAATGGTTTTTTCCATGATTATGATTAGGCTTCCTAACAGATCATGTTCTACCTTTATCAAATGTGTATCTATTATGACTTATAATGATAATCCATGACCTTTTTATATGTATATTCTTTTTTCAATTATGTGATTTCAATATTTCAATAGATTGTTTGACCATGAATAGTAGTAAATTCATTTGGGTGGGTGTGTAGCTATCAACCCATTATTTATTATTTAACTCCATGTGCATTTTCAGGTGACTTTTCACGGGGTGTTTTATTTTGATGAAATTTCGTTTTATGTATCTACTAATTACATTTTATTTTATGTTATTCTCTCATTATATATGTTATCTTCCCTATTGTGTGTTATATAATATTTCCATTGTAGTTATTTATCTATTATTCGAATATAGGTGGAACTTCGTGACATGATTTACCACTGTAGAGGGAGTGTTCATTTCTTTGAACAATGAAAATGATGGACATGGGAAAAGGATATGGGTAAGAAAACTATAAGTCATGGTCTACAATAGTAGGTATTCGGGGTAAGATGTCCTTGTGGATATCGGGTGATCTATTCACCATATGCCTTATGGATTTTATGTGATGTGTTTTCTCTATGTTAAGTGGATTTTGAGTGTAACATTTTCTCAATGATTTGTAGATATATGTATAAATTTTTACTTTCTTCCTATAGTATACTGAGAGATATTTCACCTTAATGCCTTGAAGATATTCAGTGAAAAAGTTTCTCGATTCATTACATTCCTACTTTGTGTCTTTAACACGATTACTACTAACATCCATTTTATATATCCTTTTGGCATGGAGAAGAAGAAAGTATGGTTGGGATTTGTTGAAGCATCATAAGTGAATGAAAATCTGATATATGATTATTTAATTGTTTTATATTCATGGTTATTATATAATATTATAATATAGTAGTTTTTTTTACTTTATTCTAATATTGTCACATGCATGTTCATTTAATGATAATAGTGAGTTACTGGACTACATTAGTGGTTCTCTACCAGGTTGTACTAACACCCTTCATAGGTAGTCATGGTAATTGGATACCTGAGGTGGCCTCACTTATTGTAGTTATGGGTTTTTCTGAGGGCTAGGGTTGATATTTTAGTGGGATAGTTCATTACAAATCACAATATCATGATGAGGTGAGGCATGGACTCATTGAGAATATTTATACTTCTATTTGATTTGTTATTTTTAAGTGTGGTCAGCCTAATTGGAAATCAGCTATTGTATTTATGGATTGTTGAGTATATATTCCATTGTATATAATTTATATTGAATCCATATTTACTATTCTATGTACATGGATTTTATACTATTACATATTTCATAATTTTTCAATTTTTTCACTATGGCAGATATTATAGTCTCCCAATGATCCACCATAAGCCCTTATTGCTAGTGCATAACCTCTGGAATATTATGAGGTTCTCCTGAGGTCATGTTTTTATCCAAATCAAACCTGATGATTCAGGTCGGGAGGTTATAAAATGGTATTTCCAGATACAATAATTGTTTTACTATTTTTCAGAGTTAGTGAACTTGTGAAATATGAATGTATAGAAGTGTCTGATCAAACTCGGTCATGTTCATCATAAATTCATATCTCAATGGTAAACCAGGTTACCGTGTAATGGGATGTTCTTATACTAATCAATTATGATTTTATGATATCATATCATTTTTAGGACATTGATTTAGCATTTTGTGGTTTCACATGGGTTCCACTCTTATCTGTATCAGCTAGAGGTGTCGTATGAATCAAATTCAGTAAATAGGTTTTCACATAGAATATATGCTACTTGTTTGGGATTTTACTAGTGATGGATGACTCGTCTATTTAGTATCAGAAAAATGTATTTTGTTTTAACATATGATTTCTTTAAAAAATCCTATTCAGATGAACCCCAATATGAGTCTACTTATGGTATCAGGTCTTGTTATAATGTGATGTGGGGTGAATAAGTGACGATGATGATAGAAATGATTATCATGATGGCTGAAACAATGATAAAATTCCCCAATGCATAGTTATTATTGTTTACATTTTAGGAAAGAATTGATTGGTCTAGTTAATTAAATTAATAACACAATTCTATATAGAGTTGTCAATGTAGAACATAAGTGTACTTTATTAAAAAGAACCAATAATCCTTTTCCTAAAAGTAGATAGTCTAATATAAAATACATCCAAGAATGTCTCTATAGATTCTCATGTATGAAACCATGTATGTTTTGACTCTTAATGAAACCTTGAATGGGTTTTGTGAAAGATCTTATCACCTTAGAAAGATGACTTTAGTTACTGGAAAGTCAATTCCTTGAGGGTATTTGGAGTAACCTAAGTACAAATATTCCCTATAAAGGGGTAGTCAAGGGTAAATCCTTAGGGGTGGTTTCATTAAAAAAACTCCTTATACTAGTGATTAACCTTTTAACGACCTAATAGAAGGTCTTTCATGTTTTCTTGAAGTAGTGGAGTATATATATCCGTTTGAGTTCCAATACTAATAAAGAACGTTGGGTTTTAGAGTGTTTTAATAGTGGGTTCCCCAGACCCATCATGAATACTACTTTTAATTACCATATTGTTCATATAGATAGATATACATGATTTATTCATACCATTATAACATATACTTTTCTACGTACACTATTAAAATGGAAATTTACATATATTAATTATTATATCAAAAGGTTATAACATTTCCATGGATATAATGAGAACCTCAAGATACTATGAAATTAATCATAAACATGTCATATGGTCTAGATACATCATTTTTACTAGAAATAGATGATGTGTGGATATCAGTTTCTTGGGGATCATAATCATTGAGAATTCTTCTCATGAAGTTCAAACATGGTGATATCAAGTAGTGAGATCATGAGGATAGACATCATAATAGGAAAACCACATGTTTTGGGTGTCATTTGATGTTCTTAACAATGGAAATGTGTATTGGTCTCCTGAAATGAGATCATTACCAGTGTGTTCCATCTGATCATATACTTTTCTATACGGAAAAAACCATGACAATGAAATCATGTATTGATAGATTTTGTTTGGGTGCATTATTGGTGGTATGAGATTAGTTTAATGGAGAAGATAGATTTTTTACTTCCATGTTTTCGAAGTAATATATCTTAGTCCTGGTTGATTAGAATGGTAGTACATTAATCAGAAAATGGACATGGAAGTTGAGGGTTAATATATCTTGTTAGATCAAAAAAAATAATGCAACAGAGGTCAATGACACAAGTGTACATCCTTCTTCATGATATATATAATGACAAAGAGATTATATAACATAGTGCATGTTCATAGGTTAGTTTTCATTGCTATGACTACTCCTTATATATTTAGATTCCTTGATGTGTTATTATACTCTACTCTTGGTTTGTTAATATTATTCACTACTATTGAGATAAGGTCTAAGAGGGTCACACACAATAGCATATTTGATAACCTTCTCTATTATGGTGAATAGGTATATAATACAAGGTGGTCCACAACATTGGGGTCCATATTTTTTATGAAGATGTATGATCACCAAAAAAATAACTAGATTCATATTATTGAAGTAAATAATGATTGGAATTTAATTTATTTAGTAATTTTATTTACATGTTTTTTATGTAATCACATGAAAAATATTATATTAACAAATATTAGTTTAAAATTTTCAAGCTTCATTTAATATTTATGGGAATGACTAGTCGAGTTAATGACATTAATTTTTTCACATAATATATTTAGTATGTAAAAAGGTTGTGATTATAATATAAATGATATTTATTACTCACCATAGTAGTCATAATATATTTTTTATATATTGTGTTAAATATTTAGGGGTTAGGGAGCCTTTCTGAGTAATTTCCTAATTAAATATAAATTAGAAGAGAGGATCTCTCCAATAGACTATTCATGGAGATATCATGATAGATTATATCTCCTATCCAACTTTCTAAAGAGTGATGATCTAGATAAAAATTATTAGATCAAGCTATCCCTAATGTATCATAAGAACAAAACTGTGGGGATCATCAGAGCCTCAAATTCATCGTCATATCTCCATGATGGAACCCAGGATTCGATGATCTATTCTCCCACATATTTTTGAAGTGTGTGTGGATGATCTAGAGGAATTATACTTCAAATTATTTGAGCAGTGATCACTATAAATGAATGGTGGATAAACACGTGACTTCATTATAGACCAAGTATTTTTTTTGTACATAAAACACATCCCATGAGATCCTCAAGATTATATTGGGGTAGTGCGTCACCGACGATGTTGTTGTTATGTCGGTTTCCAGTAGGATGTTTTAAATCCCCAGACCAACAGGTTCCATTGTAAGACTTGGTACATTATATCAGTATTATATTTGTGCGTGAATATTTCAAGATAAGTAAAATTTAATATTTCATTAACATCAATAGAGACTGGAAATCGTGTCCTAACTCCACTGACGACAGTTCAATTCAAGGATTAATGAACATGTTTCTCTTATATAATGTTTTAATATGGATTGAATCATAATTGTTCTAGTTTTTAATTTGAATAACATGTATTTATTTATATGTTTAAATATCCAAAATTAAAATGTATTGAAAATTTCTAGGGAACCCTGAATTTGACTGGAGTTCCCAGATCCATAATATTTTTTATGGCACCAGTTTTATTACTGAATAATGGATATATATATATAATATTAAATTATGATTATTTTTCTAAAGGATATATTATAATTTTCTGGAAAAATGGTGATGGTGGGTCTAAATAAAAAGGGTTCTTCACTGGGCCAACTAAAATACAAAAGAGAAAAAAGGTGAAATGATTTTTAAAATTTCACGGATGGACTTTTCCTAAAAAGTTAATTTATTTTAAAAAAAATTAAGACCCAAAAGTTGGTCTTTTTCTCTAGATGACCATGAATGGCCCTACCCCTACAACATAGACATCATCTCTCCTCCTCACTACTCTGACATGGCCAGATGCCACACCACTAAACAGATGTAGCACATCTACACAGACTGGCCTCCCCTACCGCATTGGAAAACCTGTAGAGAGCCTCATGACATGCACCACTGCTTCTATCCCATTGTACCAAACTCTACGCTGTGGAGATATTTTCCAACTCGAACTTCATCAGGTCCATCACTCCACCAATTCACCACAAATCCTCCTATTGTATCCCATTTCCATCCTGCGCAACATCATCGACCATAGTGATCTCCGACAGGATGAGACCCGACATCTCCATAACATTCTAGCAGCCAATATCCGTAGTTGATGCCTCGAACGTTACCTCTTCCATAGCATGCTCCACTTCCCAACCACCCTTCAGCATGGCCAACCCTTGTCACTTGGATCTAATATTGCCCAATGCCAGCCAGTGATCTTCATCGACCAGATTTGGATGACTCTTGTACCGGTGCACCCTTCTCATTGAGCCCCTCACACCGCAGATTGGATATTCACAGGTCATGTCCCACCACCCTTAGAGGGTCCTGATTGGATTTTCATGAGTCAAACCTATTGAATCCATCATATTATAGGCCTAACCATCCCCTTCTAGCAACCTAAGCATTATACACCCCCTGCCACGACTCTTCATCATCCCAATTTGAACCAGAATGGAGTTGGGTGGGTTTTCCCATCCTGGTATGGGACTAGGCAGAACTGCCTGGCCTAAAATACCTTACACAGGGTATGAAGGATCCGAAAATAGACTTTGTGGGTTCCAAACCACCCGCACAAGCCTTTCTAGGGGTTTTCTGAGACTGTTTTTTATATATATTAAAAATTAATTATTTTATATTATATTATTCTGGTTTTAAATTAATTAATTTAATTTGTTTTCTTTTAAAATATATTTTTATTATTTTGGGTAAAATTTATTTAATTGAGGTATTATATTGAAATAAATAATTTTTTTTTGTTTTAAAATAAAATTAATTTATTGGACCAAATGAAAAAATTGTTCTATTAAATATAAGAGTGAATTTTTAATTCAATAAAAGACCATTAGAAAAAAAATTTAGTGCGACTTTAATTTTATTTCTTTATTTAATTTAAATACACAAGTTTAATACATATTGCATAATATTGATCCAATGACCCCCTTATGCATATGTGGTGTATGCTTAATTAAATTAAAAAATTATTATAATTTTTGGTGGTAATAGTTAGTTTAATAAATGAATCTCTTCGAGTCAAATTTGTCATTAAATGTATAAGGGCCTACATGTCCAATTTAATAGTTGTATTTTATACTCATGAGAACCCCTCACCTATGCATTAGTATTGTTGTATGATGATGATGATGAGAAGTGACATACATCATGCTGAGTTATAGTGATGCACTAGACATGAGTTTGACCCATTAGATAGTAAGATGCTACAACTTGAGTCATAGGAGATTCTAATACAGGAGTAGAACCAAGGGTCTAGGTTGAACCATTTTTCATTCAATGGATTAACCATTAGTGTTGGCTTATCATCACATCACCATTTTATTTATTCAATATTTATTATTTTATGTAAGTGTATTATTATGCATGATCACATATAATAATAAACAATAATGCACAGATAAAATGAACATGTCATGTAATCAATATATTTCTATTTATTGTATGGTTAGCTATGAGTGTGGCTATATAGTACATTCTTCTAAGATATAAAATTATTTCATTCCGTCATTTAAAAATATATAAAAGAATCAATGAAATTATAAGTCGTAATCACCTTCTATAATTCAAATTTGAGTAAAACTGAGTGTTCAAGGAGCTCATCAACTAATGTTGAGGGATCCTCTTACTAACAAGGGGTTCCTATGAGAGTGGATGGTTTACATAACTAATGTTTGGAGCCATTAATAGCCAAATATAACTTGTTGTAACTTTAGAGGAAAGTGTAGGGTAAATAATGATTATGATTTTTGATGTTGGGACTTCAATAAACTATAGAATGAACTATGAGTTATTGTGGTTGGCCATATAAATCACTACCTTGAACCCACCATGTAGTGGTGTAGGTAAATATTGTAGACTATGAGGGGAGGATCATGTATCCCTTGCACTAGAATACTCATGAGTCAGAGTATTCTAATTCTATTATAGAGGGTTCATATAATTCTTTAAAATAGTGGGATGCATTTAATGATTTGATTAATTAATCATTAATGTCTAAATAAATAATCATGATAAAAGTATAAATATTCTGGAATTTATTTTTGTCAAAAATGGGATTTTCTACCATAATAAATACTAAGATAAATACTGGATAAAGTAAATGTCCACATTGCCTTGATTTTCTATGAGTAAAATTTGCTTTAAAAAATACTATAATATCATAAATTCAAGGTATAAGTGTCTCCAATACCTGTAAAGCTACCTCAGAAAGAGAGGGTAAAAATTTATTACAGGATGCCGATCCATAAGTCATACGATGATTAATCCATTATGATATCATCAATGTTTGATGTCATTTGTGGTAACTACATCGGGACATGGATGATAAAACATGTAGTCTCATCTCTAAAAATATTGTATGTAGAAAGAGATGAATATATATGAATACGAAATTATTAAACTGGATCTATGTAAATTAAAAGGAGGATTATGATCCTTCAATATATTTTATTCTAATATCAATTCAACAAATTTTCTCTAATATCATTTAATATTATGTAACAATAACTATGGAAGAAACTCCATTAAGATTCTCCAAGCAATAAGAACAGAAAGGAATGATTCATCTTTAGTTATTATGATGAAAAAATTAAAATACAAGGAAAAAAGGTTTATGTAATGTGGCACGCAGAAGGCACCTTAAAAACTTCTTCATTACAAATAGGTATTAATAGTAAGTTATTTGATTTTAGTAACATGAAGTAATTTTATGGAAGTTTAAAAGAAATGTACTGATTCATAGAATCTAGAATTAACTTCTTCTATATATATTTATAAATTAATTTTTTTAACATACTTCGTGGGTATTTCATATAGTACAACAATCACATATGTGTGTTGGGAATATCATAACAAGTAAGTAATATGAACGTTACAATAAGCAAGGTGTATTCTCCATGTGGCTAATAATGGGTGGTTCATACTTTAGCGGTGAGAAGTGAATGATTTTAATAGAAATACTATTTTGTATAATCAATGAATTTAGCTCACATACCATTTGAACATAATGAAAAACTATTCCCAGTTTAGGAATGAATGTTATTTGTGGTATTTTACACTCAACCAATTGTTTAGTGACACATGATTCATAGGGAATATGTAATGAATATAAAATGTTGGGCACATTTTCCCAGTTTTGGAAAGATAAATCATTTTCAAGAAAAACTAAAACTGGACATTAAGTATGTACCCAATATGGAATTTATACTTAGTTGATCTAAACACCTTAGGTATTATTGACATATATACATAATTTGTTTTGTACAAAGAAACATTTATAAATAAAGGTATCCTACAAAACTTTTTAAATTAGTTTATAAAGAGAGCATTAACAATTCTAAGTATAATATAGTTTATATGTACATGTATTTATAATTTATAATATTCCTTTAAGTATATGGAATGAGAAAGTGAATTATGAAATATGCATATTCATAAGATAAAAGTTTCTTCAAGCAAGAATACCTTAGAAGGTAATTACTAGGCATCTATTGATCAATACAATGTAGCATAGAGTAATTCCAAAACTCACATTACCTTATCTATATCACAGTGATGATATTAATATAGAGGGTCAATGACATGTCCTTCATGTTAACATTGATAAAAAATATTTATAATGGAGAAAATTCTAAATGCACAATTTATACATCAGAGTCAAGATGTATGTAGTATGAATTATGTAGCTTGAAGAAATATCCATTACATGTGATGACATGCTATGCAAATTACTGAATCATCCCATAAACATATTCCAACTATTATTAAAAATGCATATCATATGAGTTACAATATTACTGAAATCCATTATTTCATAAGTCATGTGATTAGATGAAAAGAGTTTGTTACAATATAAACAAACTAAATCAAGAAAAACACAATGTTCATATATAGTAGTTATCCTCAATGTTTCTTATGATATTATAGAAAAACCTATGATAGAAATATATAGTCAACGATAATGACTATATAAAGGTAAACATCTATACATGAGATAGTGGGAGACATATTGACTTGGATTTAGTCAATTATAGTGATGCACAAGTAGTTGGAATATGAAAAAGTTCTACAATTCATGTGGAAGAGGAATATTCCAGAGACACATACTATGTAGGAAGGATAAAACCATGGTGATGGTTTTTTATTCACTTCCACAGGTAGTATATTATTCATTGTGAAAAATTATTCCTACATGTAAGTAGTATATGGAAATTAGATAATATTAACAAGATCAATTAAAATTCAATAAAAGGATTCCATGTATCAATGTGAAAAGGGTCTTAATAGTTTGTTTACTATGGTGGGCATTCAAATGATTTTATACATGTATGGTATAAAAAAATACCAGTATGGATCGATTGGTAATATCAGCTGGGTATTCCGAAATCCATTTGACCTTTACTTGTCATGGGTAATATCTATGAAAATATTATTGAGAATTTGATGTCAAGACCGACTTTCATGGAAGATGTTTATATGACACAATCAAAAAAGTATGGTGAAATCAGAGAATTACAATAGGGTTTCGAGTTACTAAAATCCATTTTTAAATTAAATTAATTGAAATTATCTTAGAACATTCATTTGGAACGAATCAACTCCATTTATATTTTAAAGGTTAATGGGATAACCATTGTTTTCAAAGTAAAATATGTTCAGTAAGATATGGAAGACATCTCCTGGTCTTATATTTTTTTAATATAGGAAGAAAATATATACTGCAGAGATTGACTTAATATTGCAAACTACATTCTAGGGAACATGTTCTACAAAGGTAGATATATCCCTTTCTTGTACCTAGTCAATTGTACGTATATTGAAATAGTATTGAAAAAATGTAAGAATAATTCGAGAGAGAATTGTTTTTAATGTCCCGTGGCATATATCTCTCTAGGTATACATGTATGGAACATTGGAGGAGATTAACATGGTGAGATGAATTCCATATTCTTTAGAGATGGATCAATCACATAGTCCATAATATGTACAATAATTGAAATTTCCATGATATATATTAGAGTAGGAAAATATCAGTTATAATAAGGATAACTTCATGGGAAGTAGTTAGAACAATCCATTTTTACTTGAGAATGTCAGTAGGATATGTACCATTTAAGTGTAGAAGAAAGGATACTATTTTTCTGTGGAGAAAAACTAGTTTACCATAGATCTATGTGATATAATATCACATTTGGGATAATATAATGACAAATATAAGACCATTCAATCCATTTGTATAAATACCTACAAATACCGAGTATGTTCCATCTTCTAAGGCAACAAAGTAGAATTTAAAAGAAACGGTTTTCCTGTTCATGGAATCAAACCTTATACGTAAAGTATTATCATAATATAAATTAGGGTTTTATTACAAGGATATATTTTATGTTTTTATAGTGGAAAATATGGATATAATCAGGGATACCATCTTTGGAGAATTATTACTCAAGGAGATACAGACGCATATAGCAGAATATCCACATAGTGGAAACATGTATGACTAAGATACTAAATCATTGTCTCAATAGAAAAATTATTTTATTCAGGTGAGAGCTAACATGTATGTTTAGAAAGCTAGATATAGTGAATGTGGGAGTGTTCTAATAGTTGGTTCCCTATACCCAAGTTTGACAGTCCTTTTGATTACCATATCATGTGTACAAATAGATATACATGTTGTATTCTAACTATTATAGTGTAGACATTAATGTGTCGATAATTGAAATGGTAATTCACGTAGATTAATTTTCTTACCAAATGTTTATAGGATATCACAAGCTATAATGAGAACCTCAAGAAACTATGACATTGATATTAAACATGTCCAATGGTCTAGATACATCATTTTTAAATGACATAGACGAAGTTTGACAATCATGTTCTAGGGGATCAAAATCATTGAGTTTTCTTCTCATGATGTTCAAAATTGGTGATCTCTGGTAGTCAGATCATTAGGAAAGACCCTCTATTATGATCACCACATATTTTGGGTGTTATTGAATGTTTCTATCTATATAATTGTTTATTGGTATCCTAACATGATATCATTACTATTTTCTACCATTTTCTCATGTACTATGATGAAAGGAAAAAACCATGGTAATGATATTGTTTCATGTTATATTTTTGGGGAGATTCATTGGTGGAATGACATTGGTTGAATGATCAAGAATTAATTCGTTGCTTCTATGTTGAGGAAGTAATATATCTCCGGACTGGTTGATCAGGATGATAGTACCTTTATAAGACCATGGTCATGGAAGTCAATGGTAAATCCATATAGTTAGACCATCAAATAGAAAAGAAATAAATGGAAATGAAATAATTTTGAATCCTTATTTATCTGATATTTAAAGATGAATTCATATATTACACAGTTCATCTTCATAAGATGGTTATCATTACTATAATTTCTCAATATCTCCTTAGGGGCCTTGGTGGGTTGAAAGACTCTACTAATTATCTATGAATATTATCCACTACTCTCGAGAGAAGGTCCTATAGGGTCACAAACAATAGTGAGTTCAAGAATATACTCGATTCAAGTGAATATGTATATAGGACATGGACGACCCCACCACTAGGGTTCGGTTTTGTCCAATGTTTATGTTCACCAAAGAAATAAATAAATTCATATTATTAATGTTATGAATAATTGGCATTGAAATTATTTATTAAATGTATTTACATGTTTCTATATAAATACATGAACAATATTATTTGAATTAATAGTAGTTTAAAATATTCATGGTTCTTTTAATAATTGTCTAAGAAATGAGTAGGGTTAATGGCTTGGGGATTAACATGTAATATTTTTATTATATTAGAAGAAAGTGATAATTATATGAATGATATTCATGACACATCACCGTAGTCATAATATATCATTTCTAAAGTGTATTAAATATTTGGGTCCTGGGACCCATTCTAGATAATTTTTTAATACACTAAAAATAGTAGTAGAGGATATCTCAAACAGACTATTCATAAAAATATATTGAGAGATTTTATCTCATCTCATACTTTCTAGAGTGAGAAGATCTAGATCTTGGTGATCAGATCAATATCTCCATAATGCATCATAATAATAGTGTTACGGTGATCCTCAAAGCATTAAACACATCGTTGGATATATGCGCTAGCACATGGAATTCAATAATCAGTGATCTCATAGATTTTTTAAGAGCATGTGGAAAATATAGATTATTTTTACTTTATAATCATTGAGTAGCGATCATCGGTGACCAACGTTGAATGAATTCAGAACATCATAATGAATCAGGTATTTGTGGTTTATTGTTTTGAACCTAAAACTCTTCACATGAGATACTTAATCTTATATAGGGGAAATGGATCACTAGAAAAGAAATTATTACATCGATATCCAATGAGAATTTTTAAATCCCTAGACCACTAGCTTCCACTAAATTCCATGATACCTTGAGAGAGTTATTAGATTATTATGGAGTCACAGGTAGGACCAAGAATCAACTATCCTATACATTTTAATTTGAATGTGATTGGATGCTGAGTGACAATCCTAGATATTAGAACCTTATAGGGTTAAAGAATGGGTAAAAAATAAGTGACTGGATCTGAAATTTGTATGATAGGTGAATTGTGGTGAAACTTATTAGTAAATTGTTTAAATTTATTAATGGAGTATTGGGAGTGATTGAGTTTGTTGGTGATGGTTTCTTATAGAGCATGATCAGTTGAAAATATGTTGGAGTCTATCATGGAAGTTTTTCACTCTTGGAGGAATCAATCTACATTATTCAATGTATGGTGTTTATCATTCCCTGATATGAAATATATAATGTGTGATTATTCATTTTTTAGATATGTTTGGGGTTGTTTTAATTAGTGAAGTAGGTGGTGAGATGATTGTTGATGATATTCTATTTCTCATTCCTCATATTATGTATGATACAGGTGTTAAGTATTGAATATAAGGCCCCAGCCTTAAACCTTACTTAATCTTGAGTTATTACAAGATTACACATTGAGGATCTTTTCGGGTTTAGAGTTTTAGAGAATTAGATCATAAAACTTGCATTACATTCCACATATAAACAAAGTGGTTACACAAAGATAGTATTCTTCATTCCCATCAATGGAAACACATTTAAAAAAACATGGATTATTTCTTGACACATCCTTGACTCTATCATCTTATCATGTACCTTTCCCATGACCTGTGAAAAACATTTCAAAAACGTGGGATGAGCATAAAAAATCAGTATGGGTTATAAAAACATGGGAAGGAAACATGAGTTCATATATACATAAGAATGAAATCATACTATACCCATAAAACATAGGCACTTTAACATACCTCATAAAATCATGATTAAATCATAGAAATCATAAGATATAAAGGTATCTTGAGGCATTCATAACATTCTTACGTAGGGAGTAACCCTCTTAGTTACATTTGGAATACCCATCACAGTATATTCCCTGAAATCTCTTCGGAGAAACCTTAACGTTTCACTCCTTCGCATTACCCAATGCATTGGAGAGCTATAACGGACTCACCCGCCCTTAGTTTATCACGGAACCACCCGTTCTTCATAATAATGCCCAAGAACCTCAACATAATCGTATCACATAAAACATGCATAAAGGAAACATAAAATTTCCACCATTCAATCACAAGATATCAATACCACACATTGATATAAAAATATTATGAAAACCATTTTCAATACCAAAATAAAAGAAAAGTAAAACATGGTATTTATTTTTCTTTCAAAAAGAAGGTATGGCTTGTAGAGGAAGCCAAAACTCAAATAACGGTCATGACGGCGGAGAAGTCGTTGTCGCCACATACATACGACAAAAACATTCCCTTTTGTCGTTTAGTAAACGCTTCGTATAAAAAATATTCCTTTTGAATAAATGTAAAAGTCAAAGGGGTTTATACACCGTATAAAACAAAGTTGTGTATAAAATAAAATATGCCTCAATGAAATGAGATTGAGACGAAGTCCCATACCTCGTATCCGACATAACCCGACCGTTCTTTAATCTCCTGAATAATAAACTTGAGTTAATATCTTCTTTCTTATGAATCTTTTTCATGTTCATTATTCCTTTTATACCATTTTATGAACATCATGTAATTAGTTAAGTTAATAATGTTCATTTTGTCGGTATTTGGTTCTTAAGTCAAAAATAGACTTCTTACACTTACATGTTGTTAATTTAGTCAAAGGTTCATTATATCCAGAATATTATTCATGATGTATATATCATATATGTCATATATATCCAGTACATACATGCATTTATAATATTACATAATCATTTAGAGGTATGAAATGAAATGCACCGTTCATGGAGACGGTAAGCCGTACGTACGCATGAACGCTACTTTCATTTCTATTTCGTATTTTATAGAATGGAATCATAATGATATAAAGGTATATTATAATTCCAGGATAATAACATATATAATATCATTAACATTATCCTTTACATGTCCCACATATGGTATTTAACGAATCAAATCACTTTGAGGGGGCGGTAGTCCGCACTTCCTAAAATGAAGATATCGCGTTTACCCATAATGGGAACCATAAAGGTATGTCCAAAATGAAAAAAAAACAGAAGCTTAATGAAAACATAAACATATTAAATATCATATATAAAAATAGTGACATCATAATGGCCACCTTTGAAGGTGTTAAATGAGTGTTGAACAATCATCGTTTCGAGAGGCAGAATTTCGCCATCCACGGAAACTGTATGTTCTTTAACCATTTGATGTAGTTGTGTGAGAGTTTAGATCAAATAAATCTTATAACAACATCCTAGTATATTGAAGATACTGGTGTTTTTACAAAAGAAGAAAATAAAAATAGTTTAGGGGGTTAGAGAAGCAAAATAAAACAAATGAACATGAGAGAATGAATTACCTTCGAAAGTGTAACTCCTTTTGATTTGAGCCTAAAGGATTCTTTTGAAAGGATTCTGCCCAAAGGGAATCCTCTAGGATGAGGAGAGGGATGTGAAGAGAGTAAATGGGCAGTGGTTGGCCGAGCCAAAGGCTTGAGGAGTGTGTGAAATGAGGTAGAGGTGGGGGCCTTTTATAAGAGGAGAGGAGAGGCACTTTTGGAAAGTAAAGACATATCACTTTATTTGAAAATGTGTTTCGGTTTTAAAAGGTCCCACATTGATATACTTCGTGGATAAGGTGATAAGGGTTCGAAATCCACTCATCCAATTGGTTTTTTACATGTGTAGTTCATAGATTTTACATTATCTTTCTATTTTATTTAAATCGTCAAATAATGATGTCATCGCTGCATCATTATTATGTCATAAATAATTTAATTTATTTAATGTCTAAAAAACATAAAAAAAATAATATGATGTAGGAAATCTTTTTATATTTCCAATGACTATTTATAATCAAAATTTGGACTTGTATAACCCCACTTAAAAATTATTTTAGTAAAACGATTTATGTTAGTGTCATTTTCACTTTAACATTAAATAAAAATATATTAATGTCATTTTCCAACTAAAGTGGCTCCATGGGGTCACCATGTTGGCCCATGGCTTTTCTTGGTCGGCCATGTCTCACCCAATAGGTTTAGGACAAGTGTCAAGCTCATCTCATTTTATTAAAGCATTATTTTTACCTTAAACTACACTAATTACCACTAATCGCGATTAAAAACTTAATAAGTTACTATTCACCAACAAATTATTTTAATCTCATTGAACCACATTTTACTTATTAATGACAACCATGTTTGTCGGATTTTAAAAATTCAATACACATTAGTGGTAAACTTTCATTTAACTGAAAAATCAGTTTTCTTGATTACCACTAAGTGTTTCACTATTCATCAAAAATTGAAGTTTTTCAGAAAATTACCAAAAATTCACCCTAAGCTATATTTGATATTCCGAATTCAAAAATGAAGTCTATTTTACAATATTCAAAACATATAAGTCACATTAATTAATTTAATAATTAATTCCCGCTGTCAGAGCAAATAGTGTTTTTTTACAAAACAATAAGTATCAAAAGATTGACACCAGTTTAAGTCTAATTTCAAAGTGAAATTAATTCCAATGACCACCATTGGATAAAATGGTAAAAATATATTCTAATTTCACTTCAAAACCAATTCAAAACATAATCTAATCATATAAATAAATTAGATTAAAAAGCAGTTTTGATGTAAAATGCAGTATTTTTCACAATTCATTAAAAAATGAACATTGTCAGAAAAATACCAAAAATTCACACAAGGTAAATTTTGCTGTCCCAATCATAAAGAATAAGTTTATTTTGACAAACATAGTTTATAAAATTGTCAAAAGATAGATTTAAAAAGGGTTTTCCCTCATAAGGCAGTAAAACAATCCTTTAAGAATATTAGTGTATTCCATGTTTAAGATTGGATTTATTTTCATTTTAAGCATCTAAAACACTATCTTAATCATTAATAGACATAGATAAAAATATCTATTATTTATTACTTACTTGGGATGTTACATACTTCCCCCCTTTAGAAAATTGCGTCCCCGCAATTTATTTACTTATCAAATAAATGGGGGTACTTATCCCTCATTGCATTTTCAGATTCCCATGTTGCCTCTTCAATCATGTGGTTTTTCCACAAAACCTTTACCTGGTGAATCACTTTATTCCGTAACACTTGCTCCATGTGGTCAAGAATCTGGACCAGTTGTTCCTCATAAGATAGGTTCTCTTCCAGCTGAACTACCTCTGGACTCAAAACATGAGATGGATCTGGCATGTACTTTCTCAACATCGAAACGTGAAAAACGTTGTGTACCTGAGATAAACTCGGAGGTAAAGCCACTCTATATGCAACTTATCCAACTCTTTCCAGAATTTTGTATGGTCCAACAAACCTTGGACTCAACTTTCCTTTCTTACCAAATCTCATCACACTTTTCCAAGGAGAAACCTTGAGAAAAAAATGATCACCTACCTCGAAAGATAGATCTTTCCTTCGGTTATCCGCATAACTCTTCTGCCTGCTCTGAGCTGTTCTCATGTGTTTCTGAATCAGCTGAACTTTTTCTGCCATCTCTTCTACCAATTCTGTTCCCATCAACTTCCTTTCACCCACTTCATCCCAGAAAGCTGGAGTTCGACACCGCTTCCCATATAATGCCTGAAATGGTGCCATCTGTATACTGGAATGAAAACTGTTATTATATGAAAACTCAACCAAAGAACGATGTTGGTCCCAACTTCCCTGATAATCCATAGAACAAGCTCGTAGCATATCCTCCAATGTCTGAATTGTTCGTTCTGACTGTCCATCTGATTGAGGATGAAAAGCTGTACTAAAATTTAATTCAGTACCCAACGAATTCTGAAGGCCTTTCCAAAAGTTAGAAGTAAACCTGGGATCACAATCCGATACAATGGAGAGAGGAACTCCATGTAACCTGACTATCTCTTTAAGATACAAACGGGAAAGTTGATCAAGAGAGAAAGTATCTCGTATAGCATGGAAATGAGCAGATTTGGTAAAGCGATCAACAATAACCCAGATTGCATTATTACCTCGAGATGTCTTCGGTAATCCAACAACAAAGTCCATGGATATATTCTCCCATTTCCACTCTAACACTGGTAAAGGCTGAAGCATCCCTTCAGTAACTGCCGCTCTGCTTTAACCTGCTGACAAGTCAAACATTTCACAGTAAAATCAGCAATGTCTCTTTTCATTCCATCCCACCAGTAATACTCCCGCAGATCTCTATACATCTTAGTACTTCCCGGATGAATTGAAAACAGAGAACTATGAGCTTCACATAACAACTCTCTCTTCAACTGTGAATCACAAGGAACACACAATCTCTTCCCAAATCTCAAAACACAATCATTATCAATGTTGAATTCAAGAAACTTACCTTTCTGAACCAGCTCTACCTTTTTCTGCAACTCACTGTCTTGCTTCTGTGTTTGCTTGATTCTATCTGATAGAGAAGATTTCACTGATACCTGAGACAAAACAGAAGAACTTCCTTCACCAACAACTTCTATGCCAAAGTTCATCAAATCCTTAACCAAAGGATCACGTTCCAAACGCAACATTGTTAATGAAGCATTACTTTTTCGACCCAAAGCATCAGCCACATTATTTGCTTTTCCCGGATGGTAATGAATTGTACAATCATAATCCTTGATCAATTCTAACCATCTCCTTTGTCTCATGTTTAACTCTTTCTGAGTGAATATATACTTTAAACTTTTGTGATCGGTATATATTTCATACTTTACTCCATACAAATGATGCCTCCAAATTTTTAATGAAAAAACAACAGCAGCTAATTCCAAATCATGTGTAGGGTAATTTACCTCATGAGTTTTCAACTGTCTTGAAGCATAAGCAATTACCTGATCATTCTGCATTAGGACGCAACCAAGTCCTTTCAATGAAGCATCACTGTATATAACAAAATCCCCATTCCTGGAAGGTAGTGCCAAAACTGGAGCATTCACCAATCTTCTTTTCAATTCCTGAAAACAATCATCACATTCTTTTGTCCAGATAAACTTAACACCCTTCCGAGTTAGCTTAGTCATAGGACTAGATAACCGTGAAAAATTTCTATCAAACCTTCGGTAATAGCCCGCCAAACCAAGGATGCTACGAATCTCGGTTACATTTGTGGGTCTTGGCCATTCTTCCACAACTTTTGTTTTTGCAGGATCAACAGTTATTCCATCTTTAGAAACAATGTGCCAAAGGAAAGAAATTTGTTGCAACCAAAACTCACACTTGCTGAATTTTCCATACAGTTTCTTTTCTTTTAAGGTTTGTAAGATAACCCTTAAATGTCTTTCATGCTCCTCTTTACTTTTAGAAAACACCAAAATATCATCAATAAAAACCACCAAAAACTTATCCAAGAACTCATGGAAAATTCTATTCATTATGTCCATGAATACAGCAGGTATGTTGGTTAGCCCAAAAGGCATTACTACAAATTCATAATGGCCATATCTCGTACGGAACGCGGTCTTCGGAATATCTGCCTCCTTTACCTTCAGCTGATGGTACCCCGATCTCAGGTCAATCTTTGAAAAAAACTGTTCTCCCTGGAGCTGATCAAACAAATCATCGATATGAGGCAAAGGATATTTGTTCTTAACAGTGATATTATTCAAGGCTCTATAATCAATGCAAAGTCTCATAGAACCATCTTTCTTTTTAACAAATAAAACAGGAGCACCCCATGGTGATGTGCTAGGTCTAATGAAACCTTTCTCTAATAAATCTTGCAATTGCTCCTTCAAATCTAAAAGTTCAATTTGTGCCATTCGATAAGGGTGTTTTGAAATTGGCTTAGCATCAGGAACTAAGTCAACAGTAAACTCAACTTCCCGATCTGGTATTATTCCAGGCAACTCATCAGGAAAAACATTAGGATACTCATTTACCACTGGCACATCATTAATCTGAACAGTTCCTTTATTTTCAACGACGTGTGCAAGGTAACATTCATTTCCATCTTTTACAAGTTTCTCAGCCTCTTGATATGTTATCAAAAGTAAGGGTTCATTCCTGTAAACAAACTGAAAGTCTTTCTGAAAAGAAACTTCTTTAGCTCTACAGTCAATCCTAGCATCGTAAATAGAGAGCCAATCCATACCCAGGATAACATCAAACTCTACTAGAGGTAGAACAATAAGGTTTGCAAGTAGGTTCTTTCCACAGATAAGGATAGGAAGATTCTTATAGATTCTTTTTGCCTCGACATTTCCCCCAGGTGTTTTTACCAAAAGTTCAGGAGTCATTTCTTGAGATGGTATTCCCATTTTACTAGAAAAGGTTTCAGATATGAAAGAATGTGTAGACCCCGAATCAAACAACACACTGGCATGATATGAAAAAACAAACAAAGTATCTGATACAACTTCATTTGATGGCCCGACATCTGCTGAAGTAGTTGCAAAGGATTTCACCACCCCTTTCTTCTTGTAGTCTAACTGCTTCCCATCACTCAAGCTCTTTGCCGGACACTCATTTGCATAGTGACCCATCTCATTACACTTATAACATTTCACTAACTGTAAATCAAACTTCTTCCTACCTTCACCTTGATCCCTTTCAGTGCAATCACGAGCCTTATGTCCCATCTTACCACATCGGTAGCACTTCCCAGAATTCAGAAGACATTCCCCAGCATGCCTTTTTCCACATTTATCACAAACTGGAAACTTAGTTTTCTTACCATCAGACTTTTTTGAAGAATTCTTACCTTTCTCCTGCCACATCGGTCTATTCTTCTGCTGGTTGTTATAGAACACTTGGTCATCGGCAAACTCCATTTCCACCTTCTCAGCACATCGAACAAGCATTTCATAACTTTTAAACTCACGAGAAGCCAAAGCCCTTCGATATTTTGGCTTTAATCCTGAGTAAAAATGATTTATTTTACTATCAAGATCTTGGATGAAGTTCAGAGCATACCCTGCCAATCGAGTGAACCTTTCTTCATAGGCAGCCACTGAGTCTTCCTCTTGCCTCAATTCCAAGAATTGCTTTTCCATCCTAAGTCGAACAGCCTTAGGAAAATACTTCTCAAGAAACATACCTTTGAATTCATCCCCGTCAAGAGCATCAATCTCATCGGCATCCCTGATATTCTTAACCATAGACCACCACTGATCTGCTTCACCCTCCAAACGGTAAATAGTAAGACTAACCTTTTGATTGTCTGAACACCCCATGACATCAAAAATCTTCTCCAGTGCTTTAATCCACCCTTCAGCTAGCACAGGGTCAGATGATCCTCTGAATGATGGGGGATGTTGCCTCATGAAATATTCCCCCACTGACATGTTCCTCTGCGGTTGATCTGGCTGATCTCGTGCATGGATACCACCGCCATTTATCGCTTGAGTCAACTGCGCCATTACTGCAACAAACTATTCAGTTCCAATTCCGACCATTTCTGGATGCTGATTCGGAAGGTTATTTCCTTCTGTATGCCTTCCTAGCACTGCTTCCTTGTTTCTTCTGTGGAAAACCATTCTGAACAAACATGTCTTAGATGAAGCAACATGGTAATCCGTAAATGCTATATCATATCAAAAAAAATATTTTTGGATAATATTTTAATAGAATTCTAACTCCTAATGTTATCTAAACCGACCTCTGATACCAACTATAAGGCCCCAGCCTTAAACCTTACTTAATCTTGAGTTATTACAAGATTACACATTGAGGATCTTTTCGGGTTTAGAGTTTTAGAGAATTAGATCATAAAACTTGCATTACATTCCACATATAAACAAAGTGGTTACATAAAGATAGTATTCTTCATTCCCATCAATGGAAACACATTTAAAATAAAACATGGATTATTTCTTGACACATCCTTGACTCTATCATCTTATCATGTACCTTTCCCATGACCTGTGAAAAACATTTCAAAAACTTGGGATGAGCATAAAAACTCAGTATGGGTTATAAAAACATGGGAAGGAAACATGAGTTCATATATACATAAGAATGAAATCATACTATACCCATAAAACATAGGCACTTTAACATACCTCATAAAATCATGATTAAATCATAGAAATCATAAGACAAAAAGGTAACTTGAGGCATTCATAACATTCTTACGTAGGGAGTAACCCTCTTGGTTACGTTTGGAATACCCATCACAGCATATTCCCTAAAATCTCTTTGGAGAAACCTTAACGTTTCACTCCTTCGCGTTACCCAATGCATTGGAGAGCTATAACGGGCTCACCCGCCCTTTGTTTATCACAGAACCACCCGTTCTTCATATAATGCCCAAGAACCTCAACATAATCGTATCACATAAAACATGCATAAAGGAGACATAAAATTTCCACCATTAAATCACAAGATATCAATACCACACATTGTTATAAAAATATTATGAAAACCATTTTCAATACCAAAATAAAAGAAAAGTAAAACATGGTATTTATTTTTCTTTTAAAAAGAAGGTATGGCTTGTAGAGGAAGCTGAAACTCAAATAACGGTCATGACGGCGGAGAAGTCGTTGTCGCCACATACGTACGACAAAAACATTCCCTTTTGTCATTTAGTAAACGCTTCATATAAAAAAGATTCCTTTTGAATAAATGTAAAAGTCAAAGGGGTTTATACACCGTATAAAACAAAGTTGTGTATAAAATAAAATATGCCTCAATGAAAGGAGATTGAGACGAAGTCCCATACCTCGTATCCGACTTGACCCGACCGTTCTTTAATCTCCTGAATAATAAACTTGAGTTAATCTCTACTTTATTATGAATCTTTTTCAAGTTCATTATTCCTTTTATACCATTTTATGAACATCATGTAATTATTTAAGTTAATAATGTTCATTTTGTCGGTATTTGGTTCTTAAGTCAAAAATAGACTTCTTACACTTACATGTTGTTAATTTAGTCAAAGGTTCATTATATCCAGAATATTATTCATGATGTATATATCATATATGTCATATATATCCAGTACATACGTCCATTTATAATATTTCATAATCATTTAGAGGTAAGAAATGAAATGCACCGTTCATGGAGACGGTAAGCCGTACGTACGCATGAACGCTACTTTCATTTCTATTTCGTATTTTATAGAATGGAATCATAATGATATAAAGGTTTATTATAATTCCAGGATAATAAAATATGTAATATCATTAACATTATCCTTTACATGTCCCACATATGGTATTTAACGAATCAAATCACTTTGAGGGGGCGGTAGTCCGCACTTCCTAAAATGAAGATATCGCGTTTACCCATAATGGGAACCATAAAGGTATGTCCAAAATGAAAAAAAAACAGAAGCTTAATGAAAACATAAACATATTAAATATCATATATAAAAATAGTGACATCATAATGGCCACCTTTGAAGGTGTTAAATGAGTGTTGAACAATCATTGTTTCGGGAGGCAGAATTTCGCCATCCACGGAAACCGTATGTTCTTTAACCATTTGATGTAGTTGTGTGAGAGTGTAGATCAAATAAATCTTATAACAACATCCTAGTATATTTAAGATACTGGTGTTGTTACAAAAGAAGAAAATAATAAGAGTTTAGGGGGTTATAGAATCAAAATAAAACAAATGAACATGAGAGAATGAATTACCTTCGAAAGTGTAACTCATTTTGATTTGAGCCAAAAGGCTTCCTTTGAAAGGATTCTGCCCAAAGGGAATCCTCTAGGATGAGGAGAGGGATGTGGAGAGAGTAAATGGGCAGGGGTTGGCCAATCCAAAGGCTTGAGGAGTGTGCGAAATGAGGTAGAGGTGGGGTCTTTTATAAGAGGAGAGGAGGGGTACTTTTGGAAAGTAAAGAAATATCAATTTATTTGAAAATGTGTTTCGGTTTTAAAAGATCCCACATTGATATAATTCGTGGATAAGGTGATAAGGGTTCGAAATCCACTCATCCAATTGGTTTTGTACATGTGTAGTTCATATATTTTACATTATCTTTCTATTTTATTTAAATCGTCAAATAATGATGTCATCGCTGCATCATTATTATGTCATAAATAATTTAATTTATTTAATGTCTAAAAAACATAAAAAAAATACTATGATGTAGGATATCTTTTTAGCTTTCCAATGACTATTTATAATCAAAATTTGGACTTGTATAACCCCACTTAAAAATTATATTAGTAAAACGATTTATGTTAGTGTCATTTTCACTTTAACATTAAATAAAAATATATTATTGTCATTTTCCAACTAAAGTGGCTCCATGGGGTCACCAAGTTGGCCCATGGCTTGTCTTGGTCGGCCATGTCTCACCCAATAGGTGTAGGACAAGTGTCAAGCTCATCTCATTTTATTAAAGCATTATTTTTACCTTAAACTACACTAATTACCACTAATCGCGATTAAAAACTTAATAAGTTACTATTCACCAAAAAATTATTTTAATCTCATTGAACCACATTTTACTTATTAATGACAACCATGTATGTCGGATTTTCAAAATTCAATACACATTAGTGGTAAACTTTCATTTAACTGAAAAATCAGTTTTCTTGATTACCACTTAGTGGTTTCACTATTCATCAAAAATTGATGTTTTTCAGAAAATTACCAAAAATTCACCCTAAGCTATATTTGATATTCCGAATTCAAAAATGAATTCTATTTTACCAAATTCAAAACATATAAGTCACATTAATTAATTTAATAATTAATTCCCGCTGTCAGAGCAAATAGTATGTTTTTACAAAACAATAAGTATCAAAAGATTGACACCAGTTTAAGTCTAATTTCAAAGTGAAATTGATTCCAATGACCACCATTGGATAAAATGGTAAAAATATATTCTAATTTCACTTCAAAACCAATTCAAAACATAATCTAAAAATATAAATAAATTAGATTAAAATGCAGTTTTGATGTAAAATGCAGTATTTTTCACTATTCATTAAAAAATGAACATTGTCAGAAAAATACCAAAAATTCACACAAGGTAAATTTTGATGTCCCAATCATAAATAATAAGTTTATTTTGACAAACATAGTTTATAAAATTGTTAAAATATAGATTTAAAAAGGGTTTTCCATCATAAGGCAGTAAAACAATCTTTTAAGAATATTAGTGTATTCCATGTTTAAGATTGGATTTATTTTCATTTTAAGCCTCTAAAACACTATCTTAATCATTAATAGACATAGATAAACATATCTATTATTCATTACTTACTTGGGATGTTACATTGAACATGTCCTTTTATTAATGTTCGTAATTTTTAGGTTGTTTTATTCTATAAAAATTCATTGGTTTAACTTTGAGATGGGAATAACATGTTGTTACCGAATTTTAACTTATAACTTTATCTAAATTGAGTAAGATAGTATTGAACATCATTCAGACTATACTTGAATTGTTGGAATTTTTTTCTGTATTGTGATTATTATTATGGGGATAACATTGAATATTTATAAAGAATAGTATGAGGAAAAATTACTATATCAAGTCCAATAGATGTGGTGATCACTGTTTTGATATTGGTGGACAATGCACTTTTGGATTGTCTTGTAGTGTTTTTTTGGAGTCATATAGTTGGATCATGTCGAGCATTCAATGAAGATCATTGAACTAAAGTGATAAGTTTAAATATTATTAAAGATCATGGATAAAGACTTGATTATAATGATTGTTGTGGATTTAAATGCATTATTCATGAACTATCACTACTATTTAGGGATGACATGTGTTATGGTGGGGAAATTATAATTACTCATGTCATTTTAGGTTGAAAATTTTAAATAATGTTTGAACTTTCAACTAGTGGATGTATCATTCAAGGAACATGGTATCTCACTGGGTTGATACCTATCTGTACTCTTAGAATATGTGTTTTTATACTTTAATAGATTCTAATAGGTTGTTTTGGTGCTTATAAATTCATTAGAGGAGGTATTATAAAGTAAGTGTTGATACAACTACCCTTATATAGATAATAGACACCATCTGCTAGCTGGTGGGACATACAGTTTCCCTACAACCCAGTGGGACTCACTAATTATCCAATGAGATAACACCGAGTTTTTAGTGGCTTCATATACAATTTATGATACCCAACATGTCTCACCAGTCCTCCAATGAGCCTTTACAAAGTATTCGGTATGGGGCATTGGGAATAGTTTATGCACGAACCATTTTGGTCTTTTCCTCTCCAAATCCCACATGAAATTATTAATCTTTGACCAATTTTTTTGAGACATTCCATTAGTCTAGAATCACTCCCATAAACCATAATATCCACCTAATAGGGGGTGGATCAATTGAATATCCATTATATAATCAAGGTTAGATATATAATTTTTCTTCATTATTTCCACCTTTATTCCTCGTGTGGTGGAGGATCATTGAGTTTTAATCATGTATGATCATCTACATATAATATTTCACTTTATATACTTTGATTTCACAATTATATACCATATTATCCTTGTTTATATTGATCATTAAGTGATAGTTAGATTATTAAAAATTATAGAATCAAATAAAAATTCCATTCGGTCATTATGGAATTGTCTTAGGATAATGGATCTTTAGAACGACATGGATATATGATGTATCCTAATAATAAATGTGTGTCTTTAAAGGTAATTTCAAATAATTAATGTACCATTGTGATAACATCTATGAATTTTTTTAATGTTGAGAAAAATTATATACCATCTAACAAAATTGTATTGGGTCTTCCGATCATCACAGAATTGTGAGTGTTTTGGGAGTGATCAAACTCCATTGGATGATTTTTGAGAAAAGGAACATTTTTTGGTTGAGTTTAAACTAATTTTACTATTTTAAATATATTAAATATCCCCTTTTATTTTTTACTTCATTATTGGTATTTTCTTGGAATAATTCTAGAAGCATGATACATTCCTCCCATGGAAGGTTGGTCATGGATCATTCTAGGCAACGTTATCTTGCATTTCCTTTTGGAAGTATTTCATTTATCCCAAGTTTTGGGTTTTGTTGTAATATTTTAATTAATTATAAATTATTTACAATTAATTAATTGGAATGCTTAATCTTGAGTTATTACCATTTCGTGATCGATGGAGGCTGAATGGACTTGGTTCACACAAACATAGATGCATTTCTGATTATAGTTACTAGTTGACTCTTATTGAGGAATGTGTTCCTATGAAACTTACCCTATGATTCATTTCATGGTTTATTGGCATATGTCATTTTTTTCACCACCATGATAGAATGACCCTTAATTCATAATTATATTATAAATGATTAATGCTTAATTATCTATTGATTCTAAAATATTAACTAATTAAAGAGAACATGCCTAAGGATGATAATGAATTATTAACTACTTAATGGATAAATCCCTAATTATCAATTAATTATTAATCCTTAATTCTTAATTATTTAATTTAATCATGAATATTGTAATTTGAAAAAGTTTCAAGGTGTATGGAAGACATGTGGACATTGGCTTGAAACCAACAACTTATAGTCAAGGCATGATCACCAATGTGTGCCTTATATTATATATAACCTCTTTTGATTGGTTGTAAAATATGATATTTTGATACTGTGAGACCATATATGATGGTTTATTCCTTTATTAATCTTAGGTGGCCTAATGGACCATGTTTGACCTTGATCACATGTATAGCTGATATGACTCGTGATAATTCTTTATGCTCTGTTTATATGTATACTCTTATTTCCTTGATGTGATACCTATGTTGGAATTTTTTGGTTGCAAATTCTTGTATCTGATCTAATGTGGGTGTATCTATATCTTTGAGACCTTATTTTACATTTTATTCCTTGAGTATGCTTCAATATATTTTCATATTACGTTTTCTCATGATCACATTTCTACGTATGATTCTAATAAATAATCTTGATGATATTCCATGATCTGATTATATATTTAATCTACAATATTCTATGTGATATAATATTTTATATAGAGTTATTTATCTACTTGTAGAAGATAGGTGGACCATCGTGACATGAAAACACCCTTAGAGGGGGACTGTTCAAGACTTGCGATAACAAAGAGAATAGTCCTGAACCCAAGGTAAAGGGAAACATAGCCTTTCGAACGGAATCATGATAGTATATATTTATTGTATAAACTATTTATGTATATAAATTAACATGTTAATTTAATTATTCATAGATTATATGTGACATAATTTCTCAATGACATGTGGATTTTTGGTGACTTTTTGTTTTGATGCCTTGTGGAGGTTGAGCGACATGTTCATATGATTCCTCGTTGATACAGGGAGACGTGTTACCTCGATTCCTTAGGGACACTGAGAGATGTTTTGTCTCAATACATGGTTTACAATACTTGTGTCTTGGTATAGTTTATTTTCAAAATTTGTTATGATAGTCTTTCCAGGATGGATCCGAAGAAGTCACGACTAGGGTTATTATGGAATGGTAAGTGCATGACTACTCGAAATACTGTTTTTTAATGTTAGTGAGTTATTGGTGATTATGTGATATTATTATACTATTATCTATTTACTTGGGGATGATATTATCACATAAACATAAACAATATGCTAATAGTAAGGAACTGAAATAAATTAGTGGTTCCCTACAAATTTTAATCACACCCTGCCCAGTAATCCATGGAAATTTAGTACCAGAGAATTCATCACATGTTAATGGTATATGTTGTTCTATATACCAAGGTTGATCAAGTGGGAGATCTAGTCACGAGTCTTGATATTGGGATAATTATAGTCTTGGAGTTTCAAAACAACTTTTTACTTTTGTTCCCCTTTTAACTATATATGTGATTGGCCAAGTGGGTGATCTGGTTTTGTATTTATTAATTATTTATTTTTTATATTGCTTATTCTCATTTATATACATGTAATGTTTATTCATTATAATACTACAATTTTATTTTGATACATGTTTGATAATTTATCTATTATATAAACTCCCATTGATGGTATAACAACCCCGTGATCCACCAAAGACACTTGCTCTAATTTGGAAGCCTCTAACCTATTTGAATGTGCACCCGAGGTTATGTGAAATTTCATTTTAGAACTGATGATTTCTTTTAGGATTATATATACCTATTATCAATAAAATAAAACTAGGGATACTAAAACCATCCCAACAATTCATGGAGAGGGAAGGGTGTGCATATACCTACTATACCACATAGATTTCAACAACATAATAGGCTAAAATATCAAAATAAACAAATTAGTAAATCATATAGTTCACAGGATGAATATAGAGGTATTCTTAAAAAATTTAATGGTATGTTTGATTCATTAATGGCCTAAAATTATGAAAATATATATAAAAAATATAGGTTAAAAACGCTAATTTATCAAATGCTTAAATTTAATAGAGATTTATGATGTATATACATGAATAAATAGAAATGAACCACAAAACATAATACAATAGATAATTTTATTGATATAAAAAATATGAGTGATATTGAAACAAAATAGTTGTATAAAAATTATCTTATGTCTACAAAAAAAAATATAGATTAAACAGAAACCCAAAATCTATAAATACAACAATATGGAAATCAAGAAATAAACACCAAGAACCCCTTGAGCCCTATTATTCCATAAAAAAAACAAAAAAAAAACTAAAAATAAATGACAATAAAGGGATGAAAAATCATGAATAATGATTAATTGAGTTCTAAAAAATTTAATTAATTTTTAAATATCAATTCATTTCCTTGAAAAAAGCCAGAATAAAAATAATGAAAATGAACATATAAATTATTCCTAAAATAGAAATTCTCAAATTACATGAACTAGATAAAAACATCTCATCGTAATACCATTCATGATAGACTTAATAAAAATCCTATATTATAGAGACCCTTTCTTTTCAAACATTAAAATTTCATAACATTTTTAGAATAAAAAAAATTTAAATATGAACTCCCAAAGATCTTACTAGTCTAGTTCCTCTAGAAATATGGAAACAAAAAACCAGTAAAAAAGTGAGATACATTATCTCCCACTAGGTTCTTCTCGAATATCACCCTTATTAGACATTTCAAACATAATATATATATATATATATATCCATAACCAAGGGGGAAAGAGATATTAAAAATTGGTGATCTCATATTCTTAGTAAGGGTAAAAAATGGAGACATGTAATCATAAATATGAGAATAGGGGTATGATAAGTTGATCATAACATTATAAGATCATAACATGAATATCAAAGATCATAAAAATTAATCATGTATTAAAGGATGTCAGTTCATAAGACATGAATCATGATAAAATAAATAACATAATACATGAAAACAAAACGTAGGAATAATACATAGGATTTGTGGTGGACCCATAATCATAAAAAATGATTTCAATTGTAGTAAAGGCATTATAGCCGAGGCCATCTTAGTAGCATGGGTTCACTCCCCATACCATCTTGGTAGTCATGGTTTACCCCCATGGCCATTGTAGTAGCATGATTTCACTCATCATACAATCATGGAAGTCATGGTTTACTCCCACGGTCATCTTAAAAGTCAATGTTCACTCCGATGACAATATTAGTCAACCACATGAAATATAAATCAGTACCTAATGCATTAGAGGGAAATATAGGCCCCAACGTTCCCATAATTAAATCATACATAAATGTTACAAAAAATCATAAAAAATAATATTAAAAACCATGAAATAAAATAGATATCATAAACATGTAATCATATCATAACCAGTAGAAAAATATAAAGGCTTTATAATCATTTCATTAATAGAATAACCCCTGAAAAGAAGTGGTTTTCAAATGCATATAACCCATGAAAGAGAAACTAGTTTCATAAAAATCATTCCATCAAATCATAATCAATTTTTAAAACGAATAATAATAGAAAAATTGAATCACTTATTCATAAAGGCATGAGTAACACCAAAATATCTCATCTTAGATGGGAAATAATTTTGAAATAAAAAAAACACATATTGAGGAAAATATCCTTTCTTATTTGAAAAATTATTTTTAATACATAAATCCTTTTGAAAACCATTTTATTAAAAGATAAACTTGAAAAAAATACTGTAATATTAAAGAAAATTTGAAAACCATTTTTATTGAGAAATTATAAAAGAATATTGAAATTATATTGAAATCCATTTCTATTTAAAACATATTAAAGAATCAAGAAAATATTTTGAAACCCCTTTTCTTTAAAAACATATAAAATAAGCTAGAGAAAATTCCCAAAACCATATTCCTTAAAAACTTATCAAATAAAATTTATAATATTTTGAATCATTTTTCCCTTGAAATTATAAAAAAGAATCATGAAAACTTCTTTAAACCCATTTTCCTTGAAAATTTATAAAGAAAGATTCAAAACATTTTGAAAACAATATTTTTCTTGAAAACATATAAAATATGCTTAAAAAAATTTTGAATAACGTTTTCATTGAAAATATTTTCAAATATTATAATGAATCACTAAAATTATTGAAAAAAAAATTTAATCATAAAGAATGTTTCTAAAACTTTTTAAGATAACATGGTTTTTAAGGAACACATATTTCTGATAGAAGAGAGAGGTAAAGTCAAGATTTCTTAAAAACACTTTCTTAATTATCATATACAAAAAATAGTAGAAAATGGTACCAATATATAAATATATCATGAATAAACATAGTAGAATAAAATTAATGATATCTCTTAAGATATGGATAATAATATTTCATCAATGTAATTTTAATCATTAATAATCTACAAAAGTGATGAGATTGTTTCAATAAACTCATACCACTTGGTAACATGGGTCAACACTCTCCATTTAAGAAAATTAAATTTCTATATGATTAAAATATAATAAAAAATGGATATTCATGATATTAAATTTCATATACAACTATAAAAAGAATGCATTTTCACAACAAAACTTGCGTCTCAAAGAAGGAAAATTGAGAGAAAACTGTCTTACAGATTTGGTAACATTTGAAACATAAACAACATGAGAGAAAGATCATAGAATGGATATGTAAATAGCCATAAAATTTGTAATAATAATAATATAATACATTCATGGTAATTATATGCACCATGAAAAAGAAAATATTGGTGAACATTTCATGTATCTCACAAATATAAAAAGTGAGATGAAATTTCCTTACCTTGTGTCTTGAATCTCATCATACTCATTAAAAAATCCTATATAATTAAAATTAGTTTATTTAAAATCTATCATAGAACCATATTATAATATATAATACCATATATGACTTGATTATGACTTTAGATTACACTCTTATTAATAATCTATGTTATGGTTATGCTTTAGGTAATATTCGCTTTTTTTTCCAATGTGTATTATAATAATATATATATAATACTAATGTAAGAAATGGAAAACACTGTTCATGGAGATGGTAGGCGGTACATACGCGTGAACGTTGTTTTTGTTTTTTATTTATAATATTGAAATTAAACAAATAAGTGAAATATATGTATATATAATATAATTAAAGTATAATTATTATGTCAGATATATAATATAATTTCATTAAAACCATCCTTAATACATTCAATGCAGCGTGTGAATGAATCACATCATTTTGAAGGGGTGATAGTCCACACTTTCTCAATATAAATTATCGTATTTAAAAAAATGGTAAGTATAATGATATGTGTTTTAGAATAATTATATTAGCTTAAACAAATAATTTGTATCACATATATCATATATATATAATTTTATCCATAATTCTCATCCATGAATGTTGGTAAAGAAAAAATGAACAGTCATCATTTCATGACTCGGTACTTTTCTGTACACGTAAACAATATGTGTATTACCCATTTGATAGAATAGTTTGTAAGTGTAGATAGAAAACATAGAATAAAATAATCTCATTATATTTATGATACTTGTTTTTTTCATAATAATGGAATAATGAGAGTGGATTTGGTGGAGAATTAAAATAAGATAATGAAGTTTGAGGGAGGATGTTATCTCTTCTTTGGGTAACTCCAATTGATTTTCACCAAATGGATTCCTTGGATTATTTTCTTTAAAAGGAAGGATTAAAGGTGTAAGTGAGGGATTTTTATGTTCTATTTGGGAAGACATTGGTCTTGAAAACTTGTATTGATATGTGTGATGAAGTGGGATGGGAGGAGTCCTTTTTATTGTGGAAGAGGAGTGACACTCTTGTAAATTTTTGGAAATGGAATCCCACCCACATTTTCCAATATAACATTGAAACAATAATTGTACATAGTCTAAAAAAGGGATTATAGGGTAAAAATAGGGTCAAAAAATGGCTTTTTATAACAATATAGGTCATTTTGGGTCATCAGTTTAAGGTTTACTACAATTTTAATCTATTTTTTCTCTTAATTGTTGCAATTATTTTAAATGACATCCACAAATATTTTTTGTCAAAAAATAATTTGATGTTATTATAAGTTACAAATTATGTTGATTCAAAATATGAAATCCATTTTTAAAAAATGAAATAACATAAGTGGAAAAAATTAATTGAAATTTAATCCCAGTTATAGGACGACAATGCAGGTCTCTAATGTATAAATGTTATGTAGTTTGCTATGTTTTTATAATAAATTTTAAGTGAAATTGATTCCAATGACCAAAATTATATTGATTTATAAAACATTTATATGATTAATCTTTAAAACTATTTTAAAATATAATTTATCTTTATAAATAATTATGATGAAAAAGTAGTTTTGAATAAAAATTCAGTATTTTTCATTATTCATGAAAAAATGAAACTTTACAGAAAAATATTAATTTTTACCCTAACAAAATATTTATGATTCTATTTAAAAAATAATGTTTATATTAACATATTAAATTTATAATGTTTTAAATTTTGCTTTTTAAAAATATTTATTAAAAGGCGGTAAAAATACTTTAATGAAATTATAGGTTTGTATGTGTAATATTGGGACTGTTATTATATTATGCATACAAAATAAATTGTATAAATATCAAAAACAATATTTGAATATTTAACATATATTTTTAGTTACAACAATTCACTATTAGTAATTAATTTAACATAATAAGATAAATCGTATTTTTCAAATAAATATAACCTTTTATAAAATCATTTCTTTTATATTCATTTCATTTCTATATTCTTGTCTAATTAAGAGAAAAAAATAAATTTCCTTTAATTAATAATTTATCTAATCCTATAATCATCAATTGAACAACTATGTTATATATTATTAAATAATAATATTTTAATAATATATTATTTTTCGGTAACACTTGGAATTTCATGTTACACAAGCCATCAAGGAAAGGCAGTCTTGCATTTAATGTAAGAAATACTCAGTGTTATTTATAGAGAATTATAAAATTTATGTTGCATGTAATTCATGATTAACATGATGTTTTGTATAAATAAATATATATATAGTTTTTTAATATGAAATAATATATTTTCAGTTTTCTGTGAAATAAAAAATATCTAAAATATTAAATTAATTCAAAATTAATAATTCACCATGATTCAGCATGTTATATTCTAGCACCACTAAAATTAATTTCTCCATTGAAATTCATATCAGTTATCAAAGTTTTAATACTTCAAATTTTGTTTCCTAGAAACCCACATCGTAAAATGAACACTAAAACTTCCTTTAAAAAGGGAATGTTGAAACCATAATGGTTACCCAAAGTAACATATAACTAACTTTACACAAATGAGAACATTGGTGGGAAGTGAAAACATGGGCGTAGAAGAGAAATGTAACCCTCAAGTTATGATGGAGAGTGATAGATAACATGGATATGATAAAGTTGAAAACCACAAATCTATAAATATTCAATAATCTAAGGGGGCATTCGATTCATTGGAAACAAAGGTATGCAGATAATTGTTTTGGTTTCAAGATCCATTTCCATAAATTTGATGTTTTTTAATGAAAATTTACACTTAAATGATTTTAGGAAAACCATACCTATAATTTCCCCTTGACCAACACTCAATTAATCTATCATTCTACAAAATGAAGGATAATTTATCATTCCTAAAGAATTAACATATCATGATATGCATGATAAGTTATCCCATCTATTTTCATCCACCATTAATGAAATTTTGTTAAAACATGTCATCCAATATACATGAATCCTCATTTGGTATCATAATGATTTAATCTCACAAACTTCGCCCGAATTTTTACATAGAAATCACAAAAATGTTTATCCTTATTACCCTCCAGAATGATGAAAATACAAAATCGTAGAAAGAAGGTCATGAAACACTACTAGAAAACTAGACTATTACCATAGACCTATAACCATGGTTTTGGGAAAGCATGGATATAGGTATTTACACCTATTATATAGCCATATGTTTGTCTGAAACATGGATATATGGTATTTTTTACATGCTATAGCAACATTTTTTTGAAGATGTGGCTATATCCTTAGCATGTATCCATGGTTTACTTAAAAAATAGCTATATGTGTTTTGCGCTTGTGAGGGGAAACAATTTTCCCATGATAAAATGGGGAAGATCTATTACCATGGTTTACATGCTATATCCAATATTTTTAATAAAATATGTAACAATATATATATACCCTATGTCGTACATGGTGTAGTAGTTCAGTGGCTGATGCGCATAGCGAAGGTACAATGATCAAATCTTGATGGGAATATTTTTTTTCTTGTTTATAGAAACAGTTGTGAAACTTCATAAGGGCCTCTGTTTCCAAGGTGGATAATTGTACCAATAGATCAACTACCATAGTGAACAACTATGGGAGCTATTTCAACTATTTTTGAAACTGTGGAAACAACTCGGAAAATAATGGCTATAACCTTTAGCTATATCCATGCCAATACATGTAACGGTCCATAAGGACCATGGATATAAGCTATAGACACATTTTATAGACTATATCCATGGGTTTTTACCATGTATATAGGTAAATTTTACACTTATGAAATTATCTTAACATTGACCCCCCATATATCACAAATTAGCTCTTGGTCATCATATTCCAATCATTTGAGTACCCTCAATGTATATTGTATTGAAACACAGTAATAACCTAAATTATGATTAATCCATTTGTAAACATTCATGATTTTTTATTCCTAATATTATTGGATACATTCATTGAATCCAAGAATTTTTAAACTTCATCCACTATAGCATGAACCACATATCAACAAATCCTTAATCCTTTTCAAGGTAATTGGTATCATCCAATTTAATTATTCATGTCTAATATATCTTTATCGAAAAATCATTATCTTAACATGAGTAAAATATTAAGGGTTATCTTTCCCTTAATCATGTGTTTCTCATGAGCACCACTTTGCTAAAAAAATCAATTATCTAGTCCATCATAACCTTTCAACATAATCTTTAATATCCTTATTGAAAACCATAAACTAGAAAATCATTTTTATATTTCACCATTCATATAACATAATTATTGGATCAAAATACATAAAATAATTGATTATTTCACTTCATCTATAAGACATAATAAAGATACCTCGTCCTGTTATATAATACCTCTCTCATTTCAAATTTCATCTTTAATCTAATCATCATTTGCAATATAACCATTACTCGTAACACCTTTATGATTCTCTTCAGGATATTTACACTCAGAAATAGATTATCATGATGACCATTCATTTAAAAAATAATGAATTTGACCTTTTATGATCTCATAGGGTGGCTACTATTCCCATAAATTTTTTTAACTGCCAACTTCAATTTTCTATTACAATAACTTTCTTTTTGTCCTTATTTTCTATAGTTAGAACATATTCTTGTTCTTATGATAAATTCAATTGGGTGATTATTTCAACATTCATGGTACAAAGAGAACTTAATCTTCTTTACTTTGGTCTCTATTACCTAGAATCTCATCAAAATCCTTCTTTATCTTCCTTTATGAGTCTGATAGTTAGTTAAGGTACATGTTGTTAATCATGTTACATGAAAACAAATTAGGAGTGATCATAAATTCCTTAAATCTAGTGATCATCCCATTTGAATTCTCATCATAAAATTTTCTATCACATTCAACATTAACATTGTTTCTTCTAGTTTCCTCTATTGAAAAAAACCAGAAGTTATAGCATGAGAAACATTTATCATACTGGAAAACCATATAATACTAAAAAATAATTACTTATAGTATTTATAAATTTCAACACTTTCTTTAAACTATGAATCCTTAATGTTACAGTAATTTATTCATAACCAACTTCAATTTAAATACTTAATTATTGTTCATTAAGAGTTTGTGAATTCCCAAAGAATATCCTCTAGGAGTGTCAAACCAGGTGTGTGGGAAGGCCCATTGTCATGTACCATGTTACAGTGAGATAGACCTGAGACACTTTTCCAGAGTTGTTAATCCTAGATATATATATCTTCTAGAGCCATATCCATATATAGTATCTAGATAAGGATGTATTACTAGGAAACCACTCACTATATACTTTACAAAAACTCCATGGAATTTTCCCAAATGTTAACCCATCCTAATACTTATCTATATAGATATCCCTAGAAATATCTTTATAAATATACCTAGGGATCTCCCTAAAGTTTTATCATCATAGTTTCCAATGGTTATCTAATAATTTTCTCTCATACCAACTATTGTGACCCTTTCTTTTCATACATTAACATTTCATACCTTTTTTTAGAATACATAAAATGATTATACAAATGGATTCCCAAAAACCATACTATTCTAGTGCCTTTGGAAACATGGAAACCTAAAAAATGGTACATAATTGAGATACATTATCTCCCACTACATTTTTATCAACTATCATCCTTCATAGAAAAATCAAACATAAAAAATTTCTTCATAACCTGGGGGAATGGATGATAAAAAAGGGGCGAGCTTAGATGCTTAATAAGGTTAAACAAGGGAGCCATGTAAGCATAAACAAAATTATAGGGGTATTAGAACATGATTAGAACAATATAATACCATACCCGTCATATAAAATATCATAAACATGATTCATGGAATAAATATTTATATTTTATATGAAATAAATCATAAAGAAATAACAATCATAATCCATGAAAACATAACACAGGAATAAGACATGGGATTTGTGGAAGACACATAAGCAAATACAATGATTTACAGAGTATTCAAGGAATTTCTATCATAGCCATCTTAGTAGCATGGGTTGAATCCCCATACTATCTTGGTATTCATGGTTCACTCTCATGGCCATCTTAGTAGTCCAGTTTCAATCCTCATACTATCTTGGTAGTAATGTTTCACTCCCATGGCCATCTTAGTTGTTATGATTCACTCCAAAGACCATATTAGTCTGTCTCATGAGATATAAATCTTTATCCAACGCATTGGAGGGAGATTTATGTTGCACCCAATTCATAATTAAATCATACATACATGTTCCAAAAAATAATAAAATATCATATCATAACCGATAAAATTAAATGGGTATCATGAAAATGTAATCATATCAAAACCTATAGAGAAAGATATAGGATTCATAATACTTTCATCAAAAGAATAAATCATGAAAATAAGTGGGTTACAAAATAATATATCCCATTATATATAAATGGATTTCCTAAAAATCATTTCATAAAAACATTATCCATTCATATAATGAATAATAATGGAAACATTGTATCATTTCTCCATAAATGCATGAATAACACCAGTGGATGTCATGTTTTATATGAAATAATTTTGAAATTTATTTTAAGAACATTTATTGAGTAAAATATCATTTCTTATTTAAATAATAATTTTTAAAACATAATACATACTGAAAACCATTTTTTAAAAGATAAACTTGCAAACACATAATGGAATCTTAATGAAATTCTGAAAAAACTATTTTCTTGGGAAATTATAAAAGAAGATTGAAAACAACTGGAAACTAATTTTTCTAGAAAATATATAAAATATGATTGAAATCATTATAAAGTCCATTTTACATGAAAAATAATAAAATAATCTTGAAAAAATTATGAAAACCATTTTCACTGAAAAATTATAAAATAAACATGAAAACATTTTTAAAAACCATTTCCATTAAAATCTTATAAAAGAAAATTAAAAACATATTGAAAATTCATTTAAGGACATGGAATTTACATGTAATTTTATTAAATATATGGGAATTTTATGAGTCCGAAAAAATTTACGGCGTGTGATTCTAAGGCTAGAAGTGCCCTGAATAAATTTCTGAACTTTATTTCAGCTATGATCAGTAAACGTGAGAGTGGGTTTTTCTAACTTTTGAACTGGATCTTGGAATTGAAATCTGAGGACACCGTTGAACTCGTAGTTCCAATTTTCACTTAGGAAAACATTCACCTCGATGACAGTGGGTCGAGAGTGGAATATAGTTACTGGGTTTTTCATGAAAATAATAATATAAAATAAGCTAATATTTTATTTTAATTTGTTGCAACAACCAACCATGTGGATGTTCAGGGGTGGGGTCCACTAGAACTAAACCTCCTCTTCTTGATTTATTGTGGTGGGGACCACATGACCCCCTATTAATGGGAGGAGAGGAAAACCTCTCAACCCCCCTCATAAATGTGGGGGGATCCTCTTCAACACCTCCGCAATTTTTAATTGTGCCAATGCACCTTATTAATTTGTGCCAATGTAGTTAATTGGATTGCCCGTTTTTTTAAAATTAACTAAGAACATCGTTGGAATTTATGAAGGTTCATAATAAATGAACCATCATAAATTCCACAATCACTACCCACCTTCCCCTCTCTCATATATATAGGGAGCTTGGGATGAGGATTTGGGACAACATCACCAAGAGACACAGCACTGGTAAAGTGACGTTATGCCTAACACTTGGAGGATTATACTCTCCAACGAAGAACACTTTATCCACGAAGAATGCCAGGGAGGAATTTCTTCAATTTCTCCTTCAGAAGGACCTTGTAGAGGCCACCGACGTGGGACATGTTCAACGATCGACCATCCCTCATCATCGTCATCAATGAACAATTTGAGGTAGGGGATTATTGTGAATGATTTTATATACTCATGTTATTCTCTTCTTGAATAGGGAATGAGGATCAACTTTCTAACTAGTTGATTCACATATGTTTCCTTTTGCATGTTTTGAGATTAATCATTGCTGGAGAGTTTGATGTGCTTTATTCTTGTGAACCTCTTGCTACCGCTCTAATATAGAGAGTGCAGGACAAACTAACATGGAACATCCTCTTCGTAACCCCTGTGTTGAATTGCAGTGTTCATTGAAATGGAGGAAGGTGAGGAAGGCAACTGCACTGCCACCCATGGCCTCTGCGACCAGCGTCGCCCCTGAGGCGCTCTAGCCTCCGAGCCAAACTGGCCTCGGCTGTGCCGCACCCTGGCCGCACCGCGTCCCAGCCGTGCCACACCCCGGCCGAATGGATCCCGGTCATGCTACGCCCTGGCCACAACACACCCCAGTAATGCCGCACCTGCTAGCTGAACCGACCACGGCCAGGCCATACTGGCTTCCGGGACAAGCCACCTCGAGCCGTGCTCGATGTGTCCCACTGAGATGAACCGACCCTACGCCCCAGGCCTATCCTCCCTCACGGTGCCCTCCAGGCTGAGCCACCCACGAGGTGCCCTCTGGGACGAACAACCCTAATGCCGACTTGTGGCTGGTCCATACCCTCGCGGCCGTTCCGTGCCCTCACAGCTCTCTACGGCCCTCGCGGCCTGTTGGGTGAGGTCCAGCGGGCTGGGACGACCCGATCAGACTGGACCCGGGCTTACTATGACCCATTTACGCTCCTTCAGCCATATCTTTGGCACCAGAGAACCCTTTGATGAACCATCATTAGTTCTGGAAATCTAGAAGTGTGACGGTCCCTTTGAGTATAACCCATTGGAGTTTGGGGTATAGTTGAGATACTGTCAGGTTGGATCATGCACGAATCGAACAGGGCCCCCGGGACTAAAAGGCTAATAACTCACAGACCGGGCATCCGATTGATGCCATGTATTTTGGGTTGAGACCCCTATGTTGTGGAGGTCCTTTGAGATACTTCTTCATGGGACTTCGTGACAGTTCGAGTATCGACCAGTAACTCATGGAGCGGATCCTCACGATGACGAGCGAGCGTTTTGCAGAGACCTAGTAGCTAGCTGAGACCTGACAACTGCTGACCGTTTTGACTCAGAGTGAATCTATAAGCCCAGTGGGGAGCACCTTGGTGTCGTGGAAGACCCATGGTGGGGAGCACCTCTGTCTGACACGATAGACCTACGATACTCAACAGGAGGAGTACCTTAGAAGGCTACGAGGGTGAGTGCACTTGGTGATGCGACAGACCCATGAGGGGGGGGGGAGCGTATCATTGACATGACAGACCCACAGTACATGACAGGAGGTGTACCTCAGCTGTCCAAGGTTAGTGGGAAGTGCACATGGTGTCGCGAAAGGCCCACTGTACTAGATAGAGGAGGAGTTCTCCTGCAGCCGAGGTTTCAACAATGTGACTTGGGATCTTACATGATTCTACCCTTAAAATAAAATCATGATCTGAGCTGAGTCAGTTTTTCTGTGTTTTTCTCATGATTTAGTTGAATCAATTGATAACTTAGGTATATGTATGGGCATATACCAAAGTAGGGTTATCTGTTGATTTCTTTCTTTGTGGTTTAACCTTGGTTGATTTTGTGAGACCTTGAGGGTCTCGGGGTCCCTAATGAGTATCATTATACTCACCCCCACATGGGATATGCCTGTACTTTGTTGTGTTGGATGCATACGATAGAAACCGCTGAAGGGGGTTGAGAGTACCAGGACTGGACGACACCCAGAGGTGGACCATACGGTGTGTCGGTACCCAGAGGAGACGGACGGGCATGGAGTGTTGAGGAGATGATATGTACCTACCCTTCATGTAGGAACCTCAGAAGATGATCCAGTATCACTCTTTTCTCTTTCTTCAGTTGTATTAAATTTCTATTGTACTTGTACCTTTATTGTTGGGCTTTTATTCTGGCCCCTTTTAATTTCATCACTCTTTTGGTTATATAGTTTACTCATGTTCGTATCGTGCTGTGTGTGATTATAGGTTATAAAGGCAATGCCTTCCCAGTTTTAGGGAATTATGCCTTTGGTTCAAGTCGCCAGCCACTAGCCTATAGAAGGTGGGCTTGGGGTAGTCACGACACGGGCCCTAGGGGATGTGTTGTGACAAATTGGTATTAGAGGAGTAAGTTCTGCTGTAGAATTTTAGACTCTCATGTTTTCTGTAAAGAAATAGTGTTAAGTGTAATGAGTTTGGTTTTCAGTTCAGGGAGTCTAGTGTTGGTGCGGTAGCTGACGTATCCATACACCCAGACCCTGACTTCTGATTTCCGACATAGTGCACGAAAACATTGATTGTGTGTGTGTTTTCATAATTTTTCTTTAAGTCATCTCACCAGGTCATCTCACCAGGTTTAACTTTTGACCATGTCGCATCTAATTATTTTCAAGATTCCCCCAAACAGATAGCCAGTTAGGGTACCAATAGCTGTATGTATTTATATCCCACTGAGCGATGATGCCTCGATGTAGGGACCATTCCTAGTAGAGGCACCAACAGAGGCACCAACAGTACTTTTCCCTATTGGGCCACCGATGCCCCTAGCCCCCGTAGCAGACGGTGCATGCTACTTGAGAATGTTGCACAGGTTCTAATGCAAGAGGGCACCCAGGTTCTTGGGGGAGATGGACCCACATGTGGCTAACGATTGGCTAGAGGCTATGATGAGAGTCTTCTAACTAGTAGGGAAACCAGCAGACCTCATGGTGATTCTTGCTACCAACCTCCTATAGGAAGCAGCGTGCATGATGGAGCTTGATGCTCCAAGTCCATGAATAGGTGACGCTTCTCTGGGTAGACTTCGAGAGCCTGTTCCAAGTAGAGTTTTTTCCAATGACTCTTCGCATAGTGCACATTCAGAAGCTACTTCATCTGCAGCAGGGCAGCATAACTATATCTCATTACTTTGTGAGGTTCACAGAACTCTCATGCTACTCCACCGATATGGTGTGGGACCCATTCTTCAGGTCCTGGACCTTCGAGCAGGGACTCAGGTGGGAGATCAGAGCTTCAATGATCTCACTTAGCATCCTGACACAGGCGAGGGGGTTAGAGAGAGACCTCCTCGTGGATAGTTTCCTTACTGAGCAGTCTCTAGCAGCGAGATACACCACCAGTCAACACGTAGTAGAGTCTTCTGTAGTTGGCAGTAGAAAAATGTCGTAGAGGTCCAAGAGGACCAGACCTATAGGTGGATGACTGCACGACTCATGATCGGTTGTGCGGGGCACCCAAGGCGGAGACATACCTACTAGGAGAGGGCAGTGTTACTCATGCGGTGGGCAGGGTCACATGGTTCGTGACTGTCCAACCCACCATAAGGATGATCAATAGACAATCGAAGGACCACCCAGGTGGAGACATAGATTCGATTGAGGTGGTATGTAGGGAGAAGGAGAACGTGGCAGAGGAGCTGGTCATGTATCTGGCAGTGGGAAACCATTTGAGATGTTACCGCCACCACCACCAGGAGGTCCACCCCGACCACAGGGAGCTGGTGGACATGGGAGAGCACAGTTCCAAGTAGCTGAGGGTTTTGATTATGGCACTCCAGAGATGATACGAGGTATGATCTATGTCTACTCCACCATAGTTACAATACTTATAGACATAGGTGCCAGTCATTCTTTTATTACCACTACCCTCGTTCGGATATTGATGATTTTGATAGAGTCGTTGGCTCGATTCTTATAGATAGAGACTCCTACGGGATCAGATTCGACGATTACGCACTGGTGCCAGCTGTGTGAATGTACTCTAGGAGGTGAGAGCTTTAGCTGAGATCTCCTAGTAGCGGCGTCAAGGCCTTACAATGTCATCTTGGGTATTGACAGGTTATCTATAGTCGATGATCAGATTGACTATATTAGGTGCAAAGTATGGTGTGTCCGCAGAGATGGGACTAGTTTTACCTTCACCATCGAGAAGGGAGCCTTTGCAGAGCAGGACGGACTTTCTCGGAGGAGAGTTCAACCGATCACTCATCAATTGGCTAGCCATAACCTCGAATCTATTAAAGTGGATAGTCCGAGCTATCCTATAGTGGACGACCAGTACACAGATGTTTTTCCTGATGATGTCCTAGGTCTACCTCCTAATAGAGAGGTGTACTTTTACATTGATTTGTACCCCAGGATGGCACCTATATCTACGACAGCATATCAGATGGCTCCTACTGAGCTTCTTGAGCTGTGGGTATAGCTAGAGGACTTGTAGGGGAAGGGGTTCATCTGGCCCAGTTTTTCACCATGGGAAGCCACAATTTTTTTCTCCATGAAAGCAGATTGGAGTAAGGGGATTTTTGTTCAATATTTGTGCCTGAACTAGGTGACCATGAAGAACAAGTACCCACTCCTAAGGATTGACTTCCTCTTTGATTAGATAAAGGGAGCACGATAGTTCTTGATGATAAACCTCAGATCAGGCTATCACCAGCTCAGAGTTGGAGACGAGGATTTGTAGAAGATGACATTCAGATGTTGGTACATCCACTATGAGTTCTTGGTTATGCCTTTTGGTGTAACCAACCCTCCAAAAGCGTTCATGGGACTCGTTAATAGGATCTTTCAGCCATACCTTGATCTATTTTTCATAGTCTTTATTGACGACATTCTAATTTACTCGACTACAGAGGAGGAGCATGCCTATCATTTGCAGGTAGGACTAGAAACACTTTGAGAGCACCTGCTTTATGGTAAGCTCTCGAAGTTCCAGTTCTAGATCCGAGAGGTTCACTTCCTGGGACATGTCATATCAGAGGCTGGAGTTGCATTAGATCTAGTAATGATTGAGGAGGTACTTTCTTGGGAGCCACCCAGGAGTGTGATGAAGGTATGGAGTTTCCTGGGTTCGGTTGGATACTACTGGAGATTTGTGCAATATTTTTCTAAAGATGCAGCCCCAATTTCAGCCTTGACGAAGAAGGGACAACCCTTTGTGTGGTTGGAGAGATGATAGAAGAGCTTTCAAGAGCGGAGGTAGAGGCTGACTAGTTCCCCCATCATGAGGATTCTATAGGAAGGCATACGGTACGTAGTCTACTAAAACTCATTAGGGGCCATAATCAGATGTTTCCTAATGCAAAAGTGATCAGTTATTGCATATGGTTCTCGATAGCTGAGCTAGCATGAGTAGAACTATGCTATCCATGATCTGGAGTTATCAGCAGTGGTCTTCTCCTTGAAGATGAGGTGACACTATCTGATGGGCGAGCATTTTACCATGTACTCTGATCACAAGAGTCTCAGGTATATCTTCTCCCATAAGGAAATGAACCTGAGACAACGAATTTGTCTTGAGTTCCTCAAAGACTACGACTTAGAGATAGTCTATACTCCTATAAAGGGGAATGTTGTTGTAGATGCACTCAGCAGGAGATCAGGTATACAACTGCTAGGTGAGGTGACAGAGAAGATGGCCGCTTTGCAGATATCCTTTGTGGATAGAGACGAATCAGCTTTTCTATAGTCTCTTACAGTCACTCCCACATTTCTTCAATGTGTCAGGCAGGAACAATGTGGGGACGATGACTGCAAGCCTCTACGTGCTCAGATATCCAAAGGGCAGGCACCTGATGAATTTTTTTAAGTTGGGGAGTGCGTCATGCTCTTCAAATGATGTACCATGGTACCAGTGTCACTTCAGGAGGATGTTTTGAGGGAGTTCCACACATCACCTCTAGCGGTAAATCCAGGAGTGGAGAAGATGTACCAGAATCTCCATCGAATACACTGGTGGTCCACAATAAAGAAAGCAGTTTCAGAGTTTGTCTCCCGATGCCTCACTTGTCAGCAAGTTAAGGTGGTGCATCAGGTACCAGTAGGCTTGGTTCATCATTTAGAGGTCACAGAGTGGAAGTGGGATGAGATATCCATGGACTTCGTGGCAGGACTTCCACTTACATCTAGGGGACATGACTCGATTTGGGTGATCATCGACCGACTCAACAAGTCAGACCACTTCCTACTGATCATAGAGTAGAGTTCAGTAGAGAGCTTACGACGCCTCTATGTACAGAATATTGTGTGGCTACATAGAGTACCCACAATGATTGTCTACGATTGTGAAACATGTTTGACTTCCTGGCTATGGAAGGGGTTGCAGGAGGCTTTCAGGATGCAGCTTCATTTGAGCACCACCTTCCATCCTCCAACGGATGGTCCGACTAAGCTGACCATTCAGATCCTCGAGGACATGCTATGTACTTGTTCCCTCGACTTCAGTTTCAGTTGGGAGGATCACTTGAATTTGGTGAAGTTTTCAAACAACAAATGCTATCACTCAACAATTGGAATGTCACCTTTTGAGGTGTTATATGAGAGACCATGCAGATCAGCTTTGTGCTGAAAAGACCCAGGGGAGTCAGTACTCGCGGGACCAGAGATGGTACAGGCTACCACGGAGAAGGTACATACCATCTAAGAGCGGATAAAGACTACAGAGAGCATACAGATGTCATATGATGATAGGAGACAGAGACCTCTAGAGTTCGAGGATGGAGACCATGTATTTCTATGGGTCTCACCATGATGAGGTTTATAGAGATTTGGCTAAGGTGACAAGTTATCTCTTAGGTTCATCAGAATTTTTCAGTTCCTTCGTAGTGTTGGCGAGGTGGCATACCACTTAGCTCTTCCACCTCAATTTCACTAGGTGCACGACGACATCCACATATCGCAGCTGAGGAGATACATGCACGACACTTCTCACATCATCGACCATGGCGAGCAGGACATCGACGATGGGGATACTTTTACGAAGGTTCTAGTATAGATTGAGGATCAATAAGAGTGGGTCCTTTGTTGATGGTTGATTCCTTTGGTGTGCATTCGCTGGCAGCACGAGAACCTCTAGGAGAGCTTATGCGAGAGGGATGCTCAGACGCATGCTCAATACCCACAATTGTTCCCTTAGTTTGAGTTGTGGCTTACGGGGACGTAAAGCCTGAGGTGGGGAGAATGTAAAGAACCATAATTTACATGTATTTTTTTAAAATATATGGGATTTTTACAAGTCTATAAAAATTAACGGTGCGTGATTCCGAGGCTTGGAGTGCCCGGAATGAATTTCAGAACTTTATTTCCGGTACGTTCAATAAACCTGCAAGCCGATTTTTATAACTTACGAACCAGTGCTCAGAATTGAAATCTGAGGGCACTGTTGAAATCGCAACACCAATTTTCACTTAAGGAGACATTCATCTCGACGACAGTGGGTCGAGAGTGATAGATTTATTTTGGGGTTTTCATGAAAATAATAAAATAAAATAAGCTCATATTTTATTTTATTTTGTAGTAACAACCCACCATGTGGATGTTCATGGGTGGGGACCACCAGAACTAAACCTCCTCTTCTTGATTTATTGTTGTGGGGACCACCCGACCCCCTATTAATGGGAGGAGAGGACAACCTCTCAACCCCCCTCATAAATGTGGGGGAGCCTCTTCAACACCTCCACATTTTTAATTGTTCCAACACACCTTATTAATTGTGACAACTTAGTTAATCGGCTTCCCCTTTTTAAAAAAATTAAGTAACAACTTCGTTAGTATTTAGGAAGGTTCCTAATAAATGAACCATCATAAATTCCACAATCGTTACCTACCTTTCCCCCTGTACTATATATAGGGAGATTGGGAGGAGGATTTGGGACGTCTTCACCAAGTGATGAAACGCTGGTAAAGTGACGTGATGCCCAACACTTGGAGGATTACACTCTCCAACAAAGGATGATTACTCTAAGAAGAATGCCAGCGAGGAGTGTCTTTGACTTCTTCATCAGAAGCACCTTATGGAGGTGAACAATGTGGGATGTCTTCAATGACCTACCTTCCCTTTTCATCGGCATCAATGAACAATTCTAGGTAGGGGATTTTTCTGAATGATTTTATATACCAATGTTCTTCCCTTCTAGAACAAGGAACGCAGATCAAATTTCTAACTAGTTGATACACATATGTTTACTTTAACAGGTTTTGGGATTAATCATTACGGCCAACAAGCCCATACCCGAGTGGTAAGGGCTCCTACTTGGAATCCAAGAGACCCGGGTTCAAAACCGGGTGGAGGTGAATTTCCAGGGTACTGTAATAGTAAAGTAGTATCACTGTAGTAGTCACTGCAGCTGTTACTGTTCGGTATAGTAGTAGTTTTAACTATTCACCTGGTTTGGGCCTTCGGGCCACTGATTTGGGCCTACAAGTCTCTAGGGCCTTCAGGTCATCAAAGGCCTTCGGGCCACATGGCCTTCGGGTCACGTAGTACATGGAGTAGCCTAGTTCACATAGAACATGCCCTAGAAGAGGATCAGAGAAATAGGAGTAACAGCCACAAGATGTAGAGCTAACCAGATTGGAATAATGAGATGGTATGATAGCCTCCATCGGGACCCGACACCGTGCATATTTGAATGGGGCAATGCTAGCAGATCTGCAATGCAAGGTGGGGAGATAAGGTGATCAATGATGCAAGATGCTGGGGAGGGGCAGTTTTATGGGATGGGCTTATGGGTCATGTAATTGGAATGGTATGCCTCTGGGCCTTCAAGTCATGCATTGCGGGTCATGTCGGGCCTTGGTCCTTGGGCCAACAGGTCATGTACAGGTTCCCCTTCAACCAATAAAGGGGGGATTATCTATAATAAAATAAAAAGAAGGCCTTCAGGACATTCGGTCAGATTATTCATTGCAAGAGGGTTTGATGTACTTTATTCTTGTGAACCACTTGCTACCGCTCTAGTGTGGAAAGTGCGGGCCAAAATAACATGGCATGTCCTCTCTGTAACCCTTGTGTTGATTTGCGGTGTTCTTCGAAATGGAGGAAGGTGACGAAGGCAACGACGTCGCCACCCATGGGCTCTGCGACCCGAACCACCCCTGTGGTGCTCCACCCTTCTGGATGAACTGGAACCAGTTAGGTCGCACCCCGGTTGCACCACACCCTAGTCTCATCATGCCCTGAACACGCCGAACCCCTGCCGCGCCAGCCCCAACCATGTCATGCCCCGGCCGCGCCATCTCGACTTCCGGGCCGAGCCTCCCTCTCCACGACCCTCTGAGCCAAACCGGCCCCGCTCCTCAGGAAGAGCCACCCTCGCGGTGCCCTCCGGGCTGAGCCACCCACATGGAGCCCTCTAGGCCGAACCGCCCTCGCATCGACTCACGGCTGATCCACGCCCTCGCGGTCGGTCTGCGCCCTCACCGCTCTCCGCGGCCCCTCGCGGACTACTGGGCTAGGCCCCGTGGGTCGGGCTGAACCCAATGGGTTGGTCCATACCCATCAAGTCAGGTAGGGTCGACCGGAACCATGTCGGACCAGACCCGGGCCCACTATGACACACTTATTCTCCTTCAACCATATATTTGGGACCAGAAGTCCATTTGATGAACCGTCAGCGGTACTGAAAATCTTGTAGCATGATGGTCCCTTTGAGTATACCCTACTAGAGTTTTGGGAATAGTTGAGATACGGTCACGTTGGATTGTGCATTAATCCAATCAGGCGCTCGGGACTAAAAGGCTAATAACTCACAGACCAGACATCTGATTGATGCGTCATCTGTTGTGTTGAGACACCTATGATGTGGCAGAACTTTGAGATACATATTCATGGGACATCGTGATAGTTTGAGTATCAACCAACAGCTCATGGAGCGGATCCTCCCAGAGATGATCGAGTGTAGTGCGAAGACCTAGTAGCTGGCTGTGACCTGACGCATGCTTACTATTTTGACTCAGAGTGACTCTACTATCACAGTGGGGAAGGCCTTGGTGTTATGGAAGACCCATGGTGGGGAGAGCCTCTATGTGATGCGACAGACCCATGATACATGATAGGAGGATTACATCAGCATGCTATAAGGGGGAATGCGCTTGGTGATGCGGCAGACCCCCAGTGGGGAGCACCTCTATGTGACGTGGTAGACCCACGATACATGACATGAGGAGTATCTCAGCAGTCCAAGGTAAGTTGGAAGTGCGCTTGGTGTCACAACAGGACCAATGTACTCGATAGAGGAGGAGTTCTCCAACAGCCGAGGTTTAGATAATTTTACTGGGGATGTTACTTAATACTACCCCTAGAATAATATCTTGGTTTGATCTAAGTCTATTTTTCTGTGTTTTCCTCATGATTAAGATATATCACATTTTAACTAAGGTATATGTATTGAAATATACCTAAGTAGGTTTATCTGTTGATTTATTTCTTTGAGGTTTATCCTTGGTGGATTTTGTGAGACCTTGAGGGTCTCAGGGTCCCTACGGAGTATCATTATACTCACCCCTGCATGGGATATTCCCGCACTTCATTGTGTTGTATGTAGACGACAGCAAACGCTGACGGGGGCTGAGAGTACCCAGACTATACGGTACCTGGAGGTGGACCATACATCATGTTGGTACTCAGAGGAGATAGACATACATGGAGTGTGAAGGAGGAGATCTGTACCAACTCTCTAGGTTGGAACCTCAGAAGATGATCCAGTAGCTATCTTTTCTCTTTCTTCAGTTGTATTTCATTTCAGTTGTACTTCTACCTTTACTATTGGGATTGTATTCTGGCCCCTTTTACTTTTAGAACATGACCTAAACCTTCATTGAAGCTGGTCAAAGTTTAATATTTATATTCATAATAACTAAAATACATGTGGCAAGCAGGGTCGAACCCACAGGGAAGGCTATTTTGGCCACTAGAATTCTAAAAACTAACTAAAGACCCCACTGTTGTCAGCAATGAGATTGAGTTTCTAATCTTCTATTTTTTAAATTTTGTTATTTATTATAACTCATGAATAAAACAAAACAATTTTTTTAAGTTTTTGTTCTGAACTATATTTAAGTAATAAATAGACTAAAAATAGTGAGAAACAGAGAGATTAAATGCCGATAAGTAAAAATCAAGAGAAATATAGCCATGGAAAACATCAACTCTACTGGTTTTGAAAATATTCCCTCTTACAATAGTGATTACAACAAATACCTCTGAAAAGGAGTGATTTATTTCCCTCTCTAGGAGATTAATCACTCAATCTAACCAATTTCAGAGTTCTCTACCCTTAGATTAACGAACCTGGATATTCTGGTTTGAAAGGATTACAGAACAAACTCGCCGTTTGTTCTATAGTCTTTAAGTTCAATTCAATTGATTAAGAAAATTAATCTACATTCAAACTCACTGTATGAATATAGATTTACAATATTAAGTGAAAGTGATACATTGCAATTGCAGGTAATCAGAACTAACCTAGCCGATCAATCCCGATCACATAAAAAATGAAAGTGAGAAGAGATAAAGACGATAACCAGTAGACTCGATTTTTAACCCGAACTAGAAGTATTTAGCCAAAAATTGCTTCCATTATGTATTATAAAAACATTGAATTACAGAGAAAGAGAATTAAAATAGAATAGAGGAAGAAAACTCCCTCTGCCTGTATCAATTACTACTGATCCTAGCCCTCGTAACTCTGAAGAGTGGCTCTCCGAGAAGTGCTCCAGGTTTCATGCTCTGCTTCGAAGTGTTCGTCGAATGACTGAGCATATCAACTATGATCTCTAGTGGTGTGTTTTTTCAAGTCAATGAGAGTCCTCCTTTTCAAATTCTGCTTCTTTCTCTATTTTATATCATCCATCATCTGCTGCTTGTCATTGACCAATTCAACCGACTTTAAAAGTCCCTTAGTTGTGCACTGCACACGTGTGTTTTTTCACGACAGGCACATCGCACTAGTATTTCCCTCGTAACTAACTCCCAGAGAGTTAGTTAGATGAATCTGGACAGGAACTCACTTCCTATATGAACCTACACAAGAAAATCACACAGAACATTAAGAAAAATACGAGAAGGAAATAAATTAATAACTAAGGTCATTAAATAATTACATATGCTAAATGATTTATTTATAAAGTTATTAATTCTTATTTATTAAAGTTATAAATTCTAATTTAAAACTTTTATATTATTTATAAATAAAATTATTTATTAATTTATTTTAATTATATTAGTTTATTTATGTTCGAAATAAATTATTATTAAGTATTTTATTTTATTATAGAACAATTATTTAGTATTCTACCTTAAATTATAATTAATTTAAATTAAAAAATTCATGTTTATTAGTTTAGCTTAATTAATGTTTGATTAAAGTAAAATTAAATATTAATTTTGTTTAATAAGTTAATTATTTTATATTGATTATTTATTTATAATTGATAATGTTCAATATGTAAATTTAATTATTTTTAATTTAGGTTATTATTTTTAATTTAAGTTTTTTTATTAGTTTTTAGTTTGTTTTTTTTATATTCATTAAATCCTCCCCAAATCAGCACTAGGGTTTCAATCCCTCTTCTTCGTGGGAGATGCAGCAGCAGCTGTGGAACGCTTCAACACCAGCTCGGTCAACCTTCTCCTTGCAGAATCGACTCCAGCTTCTCCTCAGGTGACAGTGCGGCATGTTAAATCACGTCCTCCAGCACATGCCACAATTTTCTCCCGTTGTTTCAATTTCCATCACCAAATCGCATTATCACCCCTAGTTAATCAATTTCAATCACATTCAACAGACATCCACAATGAACTCAGTGGGGTCAGTTGCGATGCTCCACTGCTTTGTCTTCTTCGAGAAGTACGCTCGGCATCGACAATCAGCTCAAATAGACAGCAGGCTATGATTTGGAATTGTGGAATGTTGAATCCAATTTCTTCCACACTAGTTGATGGTTTTAGATTTATGAGTCAGGCGTCTTGTTTTGTAGTGGTATTTAATCATGGATCAGGTTAAACTTATTTTCCATCGGTGTCTCGCTGTTGCAGGTAGAAGCTTAGGTTTTGGTTCAATAAGATGAATTTTTTGGCTTGGTAAATGAAACATGAGAAAAGAAATGGTTGCTGAAGGGAGATGCAAATGATGGCCACTCGGGTGAGACAGTGAATAGAATGGATTTGCAGTGGCAGGAACTTGTGGTCTGGATAAAACTATGAGGAGGTGAAACCGTGAATGCAAAAAGGAACCGGTGTTTGAGAGGTGTGTGGAGAGGTTAGAGTGACAAGGGCTTATGGTGGATGAAACCGTGACAAAAAATTGTAAATAGTTATAGGAAACAGTGCGACCGTATAGAGGATCATGGTGGGACAGTAATGAATCCAGTACGTGGTGAACCAGTGAGACAAAAAATGAAGTGATGGGAAAAGTTACAGTGAGACCGTATGGATATGGTGCATCTGTGACAAAGGGTTAGAGTAGCAAGAGAGTGAGACACCATAAAGGGGTGTTATGGTGAGATAGTAAGAGAGATTGATGGTGGAACCATGAGATAGGTTACGGTGAGACCGTGAATGGAAGAAACAGTGCGTGGAGACACCGTGACCATTACCAGGAAGAAACCGTTTACCTGGAAAATAAACTTAGTAAATAAAATAAGATAAAAATTATATTAAAAATGGAAAAAATAATAAATAACAAAAAAAGATTAATAAAAGCAAATGAAAATTAAAATAAACATATAAAATTAAATTAAATTATTAATAACATCTATTCGTATAACTTAAATTATTACTATACTAAAAATAAAATTAAAACGAAACTAACTTATTAAAAGTAACATTAAATTTAATCATTTATAAGACAAAGTTAAATTGTTTAAAATAGTTACTATATCAAATTAAATTAACTTAAGGTAGAAAGATAATTATTATATTATTAAACCATTATGTTAATTAATGAAATTTTAAATAAAATACTTAATAAAACTAAATAAGTTGATAATATTATATTTTAATTAATGAATCATGTAAAAAACATCTATTAATTAGGTTTTATTGTTTAATTTTTCATACATGCAATGTTAGATTATGAGTACATTAATTATGTGCAAATGCAGACTTAATTAATTAATTATTGTTAAATTATCATTTAAGCAGGCAAAAACACCAATAATCAATAAAAAACGTTTAGACTATTAAATAAGGTAAAATATAAATTAACTAATTTAAATCATAAAACACACGATTAATAAAAAAAATTGATATATTGATAAATTTATTTATAGAAATACAAAAGTGTTAATATATAGTATAAATTACAAAAAGAACCAATTAAAACATTAAAAATTAATTAAATAGAAGTGAAAAAACATGTGTTTTTAAGGCCACACCAATTTCCCCAACACTTAAGTAATGTTTGTCCTCAACCAATCCTGTGTTTTATTATCATTAAGAAATAGAAAAATGTTTTTATTAAAATTTTCAAGATGTAAAATGTACAGAATATTCACTAGAGGATAAAACATAATAGCAGGAATTTAGAAAATAAATTACTCATTTGAATATTTCCTAAAACAAATACTCAAGGGTAATTAAGAAAGCTATGAATCATCAAACATTGAAGATGTCAAGCATCAAATTTGATACTACTTAATGACTCACTTCAATCCTGGCTTATGTTCTAATTCCAAGAATGAAAGGAGGTGAAATATCAATGGAATTAATACCTTAACCAAGGAACTTTGTACTTTGACAAAATCATAGGTTAAAAAAATGAATAATTAATTTTTTTCTGTGAATGACCTCGATGACACAAACTAATTGATTTCCATATAAACCAATTGATCCCTTCTTCATCTGGCGTTCATCATTCATCTCACCTTAATGAGCTCATTTTTGACCCTAGACACTTTATTTATTTTTCATATGCCATGTATCATTGTACTAAGCACTGTGAAATATGCACTTATTCCTGGTGAACAGAGGGCTTATAGTAAACAGAAACACACCCAACATATATGGTCTTAGAGACTCACTGTGGGATCCCAGATGCCCAAATTACTCTAGTTTCAAATAATTTATAAAAAAACCATTTACATTGGCTCATTAAGACAATTACTTTGAATAATTTAATGATTAAAGAGACCACTAGAATCTAAATAAAACTTCCTGTTCCAAGGGTTATGATCATAATTCCATTAAAAGGATAACCACATCACATTCAAAGATAGTTCCTAAACCGAATTTCCATCAAATAATAAAGTAGATATCACTCAGCAATCATCCATTATCATTAATTTCTGATACAAAACAAATCTTAAATACAAGAAAGGTACTTCTCCTAAGGCAAGACCCACTTTCGAACATAGTAAAGCCTAAAATTATGAAAATATTTTGAAAATTTTTAACCATTTATTACAAAAACAATTAAGTTGGAATGGGAATTTATGGGCTCATTAAAGCACAGTTGAGCACAGTCAAGAATTAACCCCCTCCCCCACACTTAAAACCCAACATTGTCCTCAATGTTGAATTCTAATTATATAGAAGAAAAATTAATCAATTAAGGTTCAAAATAGATTTACAATTTAGTAGATTCATGACATGTATAAAGGTCACATTAATGTTCAAAAATCGTTTTTGCCACAATGAATTACATAAAAGCTGCTTCATTAGTAGGTATATGCATTAACATTTATGTCCAGTGGAATAAAAGGTGTGGGTGCACATTCTATTGGGTGTAAGCAAGTTTATAAAAATTTATTCAGTTAGATATTCAATAAAGAAGAAAATGTTTATGTTAAAAACCCCAACATTAATCAGATTTAAAAGACCAGTAGCATGTACTCCCCCCGACACCTAGTTTCAATACGTGGAATAGATTTTAATAACAATGCAATTCATTTTCCAGAAGTGAATTACATACAGATTTTTGTTTTTTACACAGTGACATACAACAAAATTTCCTTCCAATATAAGAAAAATTTTAAACATATGCAGAATTTTTTTTTCGAAGACAAGACAAGCAGCAGAATTTAATATAGTACAGATCATGAAACATAATTTTTAGTACACATGCATCATATTTTTTCAATATAAGAAGAATTTTCCAAATAAGCAAAACATGAAACTTTTTTTTCTAAATCTTTAAGGAGGAGAAAAATGAAACAAAAAATAACAGTAAGATACTTACCTGACTAGGATTTCCATTACACCTTCAGCATGGGAATTTCACTCCTTAAATGACACAAAAATAGCATCCTAAAAACACAAAACATGAATGATAGGAACAATAATCCAGGAGAGACATAGCATATAGTTGGCAGCAAAGCATCACATTATTCAGCACAAAATAGTACAAGGATGTAAACAAAGGACCATGGGTTGACTCCCATGAAGCACTGATTTTAAATTCTTTAGTTATACATTATTTAATTACAAATTTTTATTTATTAACAAAATAAAAACCATGGGTTTACTCCCATGAAGCACTAGGTTTAATGTTTTCAGCCAGACTTTATTCACGAACAATTTCCATGAAAAGTGAAGGCAGCCAATCCCTTTGGCTATCCCTCCAAATAAAGTGTCAATATTTCCCCATTGACCAGCATGGATTTATTCTCTTTGCCTAAAATGTCAATAACTCCATTCTTCATAACTCCCATTATAGTAAAATGTCCAGACCACTTGGAATTTAACATCATAGGAAAGAGTTTATGTCTAGAGTGAAAGAGGAGAACCTTCTGTCTAGGTTTGAATTCCTTGTTTTGAATGATAGAATCATGAAAGATCTTAGTCCTCTCTTTATAAATTCTTGAATTATCATAACTCTCTCTCTTAATCTCATATAATTCACTCAGCCCAAGCAATCTCCTCTCACCAAAACTCTTAAAATAAATTTTTAGAGCCTTAACTAACCAATAAGACTTATGTTGGAACTCCACAGGTAAATGACAGCATTTCCCAAACAAAATCCTGTAAGAAGAAATACCTATTTGGGTATTAAAAGTAGTTCTATATGCCCATAAAGCTTTATCCCATTTAAGAGACCAGTCTTTCATAGAGTTTGACACAGTTTTCTCAAGAATTTGTTTCAGTTACTTGTTTAAAATTTCCACCTATCCACTGGACTGTGGATGATAATGAGTACTAGTTTTGTGAACACAACCATATTTTTCCACGAAATCATTAAATTTGAATTTCTTAAATCGTGTTCCATTAACAGTAATAAAAGCTCTTCAGACTCCAAATCATTTAAAAATATTCTTTTTCCAAATCTTTACTACAAAATTGGATTGATTGTTAGGCAGTGCCACTGCCTCAACCCATTTCGAACCACAGTCTATAACAACACGAATATACTCATTCACATGAGATGATGGAAATGGACCCATGAAATATAAACCCCAAACATCAAATATCTCTACCTCCAAAATAAAATTTTGTGGTAACTCCTGCTTCCTACCCACATTACCCAGCCTCTGACACCTATCACAACCAACCACATTTCTCCTGACATCCTTAAATAGGGAATGCCAATAGAAACCAGATCGTAGGACTTTTTGAGCGGTTCTTTCACTACCATGGTGACCTCCCCAAGGTGAAGAATGACAAATTTCTAAGATAGACCCCATCCCTTCTTTAGGTATACATCTCCTAATAATTTCATCAACACACCTCTTAAATAGTAAGGGATCATCCAAAAGGTATTACTTAATCTTGGAAATGAATTTTTTTCTTTGTTTATAAGAAATTTTTTTGGGAAAAACACATATTTCCAGAAAGTTTGAATAATCTGAAAAGCAAGAAGATTGCCTTATTGACACAGTAAGTAGCTTCTCATCAGGAAAGGAAGAGTTTATCTCCCTAGAATTTTAAGAATGGGTAAGAGGAATCCTAGAAAGGAGATCAACAACTAAATTTTCAGCTCCCTGCTTATCCCTAATCTATAAATCAAACTCTTGTAGCAAAAAAATCCATCTAATCGACCTAGTTTTAGTTTCCTTCTTAGACAAAAATTATTTCAAAGCTGAATGATCAGTGAAAATAATGACTTTAGAACCTAAAAAATACTGTCTAAACTTTTCTAGAGAAAACACAATAGCTAACGACTCATTCTCAGTGGTGGTATAATTATTTTGGGAATCATCTAGTAGTCTACTAGCATAATACACCACATGAAACATAGTATCCCTCCTCTATCCAAGGATATCACCTACAACCATGTCACTAGCATCACACATTAGCTCGAAAGGTATTTTCCAATCAGGTGTAGTGATGATAGTTGAAGTAGTGAGTTTCTCTTTATGTAGATTAAATGATTTCAAATAGTTTTCATCAAAATTGAATGGTGTATCCTTGACCAGAAAAGAACACAAGGGATTGGTTATTTTAGAAAAATCCTTTATGAATATTCCGTAGAAACTGGCATACCCTAGAAAACATCTAACACCTTTGACATTAACAAGAGGTTGCAGTTTTTGAATAACATCAATCTTTGTAGTATCAACTTATAAACCAATCATAGGCACTTTATGACCAAGACCAATACCTTATGTAACCATGAAATTACATTTGTCTGAATTAAGAACAAGGTTGGTTTGAATGCATCTCTCCAAGACTAATTCATTATTTCCAAGACAAGTATCAAAAGTACTACCCATAATGGAAAATTCATCCATGAAAACCTCAATAATTATGTCAATAATATCATAAAGGATAGCCATCATACACCTTTGAAAGGTGGCTAGAGCTCCACACAACCCAAAGGGAATCTGCCTATAGGAAAACGTTTAAAAGGGCATGTGATAGTGGTCTTTTCTAGATCCTCTGGATCAATAGGAATCTGGTTGTAACCAGAATACCCATCTAGAAAATAGAAAAATTCATTTCCAGCAAGCCTCTGAAGAATTTGATCCAAAAAGGGAATTGGAAAATGTTCTTTCATAGTGGTTATGTTAACCTTACTACAATCAATAAAGATTCCCCATTTTGTGGCTTTCTTAACTTGGACTTCTTCATTCTTTTTATTTTTTACTACAGTGAACCCTTCCTTAATGGGGACAACCAGGACGGGGCTGACCCAAGCACTATCAGAAATGGGATAAATCATTCCAGTGTCCAGAAATTTAATCACTACTTATCTCATAGCTTCTTTCATGTTTGGATTTAATATTCTTTGATACTCTACCCTAGGATTATGGTCAAGCTCCATAGGAATCTTGTGCATACAGAATGAGGGACTAATACCGTTGATATCAGCTATTGTCCAGCCTATAGAAGATTTAAATTTTTTCAAAACATTCAACAATATTTCCTCTTGGTTTTCATTCATTTAAACAGAAATTATTACAGGAAAAGTGGAGTTCTCACCCAAAAATGAATATTTTAGATGAGCGGGGATTGGTTTTAGTTCAAGAGTGGGTGGTTCTACACTCGAAATAAGACTCTTAGGCCAGATAGGTCAAAGATCTTCAAAATATTTCTTTTAATGAGTATTAAATGATGAATGATTTTCAATTACATGCACAGATTTAGAGATAATAGTCCTACTGCCCAAGGTGGGAAGTATGCTTTCTAGCCTTTCCATATCGGAATTCAACATCTCAATAAAAGTAGAATCATCAATTTGTCTCAATATTTCTTCCTCATCAATATCAATGTTCTCAGAAGTGATTGTGCTAACAGAAACACCCTCAAATTCACTAAAAAAGATCCTAAGTTCAGAAACAGAGTACTCTCCTATAGCAGGAACTTGACAGTTGTCTAGATCTGGAAGATTTTTTAGATTGGTTGCTACAGTAGAATTTTCAGCTTCTAAAATAGTTTCATAAATATTTTCAGCTTCACATATATTTTCTTCAACAGAGGAGTGTTTTTCATATTTTTCAATATGTTCAACTTGATTTTCATAAGAAAATTCAGCATCAAGGAACTCTATTTTTTGAGCAGTTTTCAGAATAAGATGGTTCCTTAATATTTTTAAAACCATTGAACTCTTATTCTTGTTCACCAATTTTGAATATCAGCTGACCCTTTGACACATCAATTACATCACCACCTATGGCCAAGAAGGGCCTACCCAAGTCGATAGGCACCTCTTGATCACACTCCATATCTATGACAAGAAATCCAGTAGGAAGAAACAACTTCCCATATCCAACTAAAAAATCATCTACCCTTCCCACCAGATGAGTGAAAGATCTATCAGCCAACTGGAAAATGACCATGGTGGGTTAAAGATCACCCAGCCTCAACTGTTGAAATAGTGAGTATGGGAGAAGATTAATGCTAGCACCTATATCGCATAGACAGTATAGCTGACAAGAGTTTCTTAGAGTACAAGGGATGACAATGATACATGGTTCGTTCAATTATGGTGGGATTTTATTTTGAAGCATGGCACTACACTCTTCAGTGAGGCAGTAAGTATAAAATTCTTCCAATGTTTCTTTTGAAACAATTTTCTATAAGGATTTCAGATATAATGGAATTTGAATTAAGGGTGGGAAAATGGGATGTTCACTTGTAGTTTAGAATGGAGACCATGGAACTGAAGAAGCTCAGCCCAAGTGTTACTTTGAGGTTTCAGCTTCTCATGGATGGGAATGTGTGGGGAAAAAATTTTTAGGACAGTTGACATATACCTCACCTATTACACAATTTTTTCTATTCCTTAATTTTTTTTTTGATTTTTAGAAAAATTTTCAACTTGAGTTTCAGATGACAGATGCAAATTTTTATCATTTTCAGTACTTTTTTGTGAATTTCCAGCATGTGTGCAAAGTGGATTTTTATTAACAGATTGAAGAAGATTTTCACTTTGGGAATTTTTGGTGAGTTTTTCAGTAACATTTTGAGTATTAAGCCCACTCTTAGTTACAAAATCCATGAAATTATTCCTAGGGTTTAGTTCAGTGGTAGTTGGAAGTCTACCATTTTCTCTAGATGAAAATTCTCTATCAAGTTGACCTAACTATGTTTCCATGCTTTGCATTGTCACATCATTTTTCATTTTGTCTGACTCATATTGATTTTGATGTTTTTTAAATTGAGCCATGTACTTTTCCTCTTGTGAATTTATTTTATTCAAGATTTGATCCAGTTTAGAAGACATTTTATTATCATTATTTCCTTGAGTGTTTGAAGACTCACCCCTTTGTTGATTTTGAAAGTTTGGTCTTGGTTGGTTCTAATAATTTGGAGAATTTGGTGGCTTAATAATTCCTTGATCCTTCCATGATAGATTTGGATGGTTCCTATAGCAATGATTGTAATTGTTTGAGAATGGATCTTCTTTTTGAGGCATCCTAGGACCATAATTAACAAATTTTAAGGTTTTAGGTTGTTAGTCACTTATATCAGAATTAGGACAAAAATTTTCAGAGTGCCGAAACATACAACATGGAGTGCACTGTTGCCTTAGTGACTGGTACTGATTCTGATTTTTAATTTGATTTACAGTTTTTTTTGAATTATGGTTTATTAAAGTTTGAAGTTGGTGGGTGATTTCAGCTAGTTGAGCTTGAGTTTCATTCATTGAACCAGTATTAGCACTTCTCTTCACTCTTTTTCTTCTTTTATTTTTATGTTGATAAATAATGGCTAGATTGTTAAGAATTTTCCTAAACTCATCATATGTTTTATCATTGTAACTACCCCCAGAAGCTTGATCCACTAAATTCTGACCAGAGGAGGAAAACCCTTTATAGAATGTATCCATGAGGAGATTAGAGGGGAGTTGATTATGAGGACACTGCCTAATCAGGTCCCTAAATCTATCCCATGATTCATGAAAAGCTTCTCCATCCTCTTGGAAAAAACTAGTGATCCTAGTTCTCAGTTCTACTTATAATATTTGGGGATAAAATTTCATAATGAATGAGTTGTAAACATGATCCCAATTCTCAAAAATGTTTTCATATAAACATAAAAACTAATTCCTAGCATTCCCTTAAAGGAAAAATGAAAAAAATCTCATACTTAGCTCATTTTCAGTGAGTCCTAGTAAAGGATGTTGATGCACAGTGTTGTAGAAATATCTACTGAAGAGTAAAGAGTCCTCATTAGAGGGCCCATTGAATGCAGGCATCAGTGAAATGTGAGATTATTTCAGCTCATAATTTCTGAACCTAGGACTTAATCTAATGGATGATGGGTTTCTTGAAACATGTGGAAGTTGGAACTCCCTCATCCTAGGCCTTTCATGTTCATCTAAGAGTTCTGGATGATTATTTGGAAAGTTATCATGCTCTGGACCTCTATTATCTAAATTTTCCATTTCAATTTTGTTATCCATTCTTAGAGCAGTGAAATATTTATCAATTTAAAGGATCATTGGCTCTAATGTAACAACAGAGTGTCTTGTTCTCATGCAATCAATAGTAGACAGTATCAATAGTAACTATTCATAATTATAAGTAACAGTTTTTTTTCAGTTTTCAAAATTTTAATTTTTTTTAAAACTTTTTATATATGTTTTTTAATGTGTTTTTTTGTGTAATGGATCGTGCCTTCCCCAAAAACTATGCTAAAAAATTAACCTAGACATTCATTGTAGCTGGTTAAAGTTTAATATTTATATTCGGACTAACAACAGTATATGTGGCATGCGGGGGTAAACCCACAGGGAAGGCTATTTTGGCCACTAGAATTCTAATAACTAACTAAAGTCCCCATTGTTGTCAGCGGTGAGATTGAGTTTCTAATTTTTTTTAAAATTTTGTTATTTATTATAAATAATGAATGAAACAACACATTTTTTTATGTTTTTGTTCTGAACTATATTGAAGCAAGAAACAGACTAAAAATAGTGAGAAACCGAGAGATTAAGTGCTGATAAGTAAACAATCAAGAGAAATATGCCTGGGTAAAACATCAACTCTACTGGTTTTGAAAATATTCCCTCTCACAATAGTGATTACAAAAAATAACACTGAAAAGGAGTGATTTATTTCCGTCACCGGGAGATAAATCACTCAAGCCAACCAATTTCAGAGATCGCCACCCGTAGATTAACCAACATGGAAATTCTGGTTTGAAAAGATTACCGAACAATCTCGCCGTTTGTTCTGTAGTCTTTACGTTCAATTAAATTGGTTAAGAAAATTAATCCATATTTAAACTCACCGTATGAATATAGAATTACAAGATTTAGTGAAATTGATAAGTTGCAATTGAATGAAATCAGAACTAACCTCATCGATCAATCTCGATCAGGTAAAAAATGAAAGTGAGACGAGATAAAGACGATAACCAGTAGACTTGATTTTTACCTCGAACTAGAAGTATTTAGCCGAAAATTGACTCCATTACGTATTATAAAAACATTTAATTATAGTGTAATAGGACTAAAAGAGAACAAAGGAAGGAAGCTCCCTCTGCCAGCATCAATTACTGCTACTCCTAGCCCTCGGAACTCTGAAGAGGGGCTCTCTGAGAAGTGCTCCAGGTTCTCTGCTCTGCTTCAAAGTGTTCATCGAATGACTAAGCGTCTTGGCTCTGCTCTCTAGTGGTGTGTTTTTTTGATTCAATGAGATTCCTCCTTCTTAAAATTATAATGCTTGCTATATTTTATATCCTTCGCCATCTGCTGCTTGTCACCGAACAATTCAATCGACTTCAAAAGTCCATCAGTTGGGCACCACACACGTGTGTTATTTCGTGACAGGCACGTCGCACTAGTATTTACCTCGAAACTAACTATCGGTGAGTTATTAAGATGAATTTGGATGGGAACTCACTTCCCGTATGAACCTTGCCAAGGAAATCATACAGAATATTAAAAAAATGAGAAGGAAATAAATTAATAACTATGTTCATTAGTTAATTAAATATGTTAAAATATTTATTTATAATGTTATTAACTCTTATTAATTTAAGGTATCAATGTTAATTTTAATGTTTATTATTATTTAAAATTAAATTATTTACTAATTTATGTCAATTAGATTTGTTTATTTATTTTCAAAATAAATAATTATTAAGTATTTAATTTTATTATAAAATAATTATTTAGTATGCTACATTAAATTATAATTAATTTAAATTAAGAAATTCTTGTTTATTAGTTTAGCTTAATTATTGTTTTATTAAAGTAAAATTATGCATTGATTTTGTTTAATATGTTAATTATTTTATATTGATTATTTATTTATAATTGATATTGTTCTACATTTAAATTTAGTTATTTTTAATTTAGGTTTTTAATTTTAATTTATGTATTTTTATTAGTTTTTTTATATTCATTAAATACTCCCCAAATCGGTGCTAGGGTATTAATCCCACTTCTTCATGAGAGATGTTGTAGCAGCCATGGAACTCTTCAACACCAGCTCGATCGACCTTCTCCCAGTAGCATCGACTCCAACTTCTCCTCAGGCGATGGTGCACCGTGTTAGATCATTGCCTCTTGCACATGCCACAGTTTCCTCCCCTTGTTTCAATTTCCATCACTGGATCGCATTATCACCCATGGTTAATCATTTTCAATCAGTTTCAACATACATACACAAAAATATTGTCGGGGTTAGTCTTGGTGCTCCATAGATTTGTCTTCTTTGAGAACTAAGCTCGGCACCGGCAATCAGCTCAAACAGACAACAGACATTGATTTGGAATTCAGGAATAGTGAATCTGATTTCATTCACAGTAGTTGATGGTTTTAGATTTATGAGTCAGGATTCTTGTTTTGTAGTGGTATTTAAGCATAGATCTAGTTAAACTTATTTTCCATCGGTGTCTCGCTGTTACTGGTAGAAGCAAAGGATTTGGTTCAATAAGTTGAATTTTTTTGGCTCGGTTAGGAATGGAAAAATGAAACAGGAGAAAAGAAATGGTGGCTGAGGGGAGATGCAGATGATGGCTGATCAGGTGAGACCGTGAATAGAAAGGATTTACGGTGGCTAGAACTTGAGGTCTAGATAAAACTATTTTGAGGTGAAATAGTGAATGCAAAAAGGAACCAGTGTTTGAGAGGTGTGCCGAGAGGTTACGGTGATAGGGGATTACGGTGGATGAAACTGTGACAAAAACATGGGAAACAATTCCAGGAAATGGTGAGATAGTATTGAGGATCACGGTGGGACAGTAATGTATCCTGTACGTGGTGAACTGGTGAGACAGCAAAATGAAGCGGTGGGAAAAGTTACAGTCAGACCGTATGGATACGGTGCTTCAGTGACAAAGGGTTACAGTAGCAAGAGAGTGAGACACCGTAAATGTGTGTTATGTTGAGATAGTAAGAGAGATTGATGGTGGCACTATGAGTTAGGTTACAGTGAAATCATGAATGGAACAAATGGTGAATGAAGACACCATGTCCGTGACCGGGATGAAACCATTTAACTGAAAAATAAACATAGTAAATAAAATAAGTTAAAACTTAAATTAAAAATGAAAATAATAATTAATAAAAACTAAATATAAATTAAAACAAATAAAAATTTAAATAAACTTATAAACATAAATTAAATTATTAATAACTTCTATTCGCATAACTTATATTATTACTATAATAAAAATAAAATTAAAAAGAAACTAACTTATTAAAAGTAACATAAAATTTAAATATTTATAAGACAAAGATTAATTGTTTAAAATATTTACTATATCAAATTAAATTAATTTAAGGTAGAAAGATAATTATTATATTATTAAACCATTATGTCAATTAATGAAATTTTAAATAAAAGACTTAATAAAACTAAATAAGTTTAGAATATTATATTTTAATTAGTGAATTATTAAAAAAACACTTATTAATTAGGTTTTATTATTTAATTTTTCATACATACATTGTTAGATTAATAGTACATTAATTATGTGCAGAAGAAGACTTAATTAATTAATTATTGTTAAATTATCATTTAATCAGAAAAAAACACCAATACTAAATAAAAAACTTTTAGACTATTAAATAAAGTAAAATATAAATTAACTAATTTAAAGCATAAAACACACGATTAATTACAAAAATTGATAAATTGATAAATTTATTTATAGAAATAAAAAAAGTGTTAATATATAGTATAAAGTACAAAAAGAACCAATTAAAAAATTAAAAAATAATTAAATAGATGTGGAAAAACAGGTGTTTTTAAGGCCACATCTGCACTCTTTTGGTTATACAGTTTACTCATGTTCATATCTTGCTGTGTGTGTTTACAGGTTATAAAGGCAATGCCTTCCCAGTTTTAGGGTATTATGCCTTTGGTGCTAGTCGCTAGCTTCGAGCCTATGGTAGGCGGGATTGGGGTAGTCACAACTCTAGCCCCGAGGAAAGGGTTATGACAATTTATTTCCTTGAAAACATATCTAAGAATCTTGAAAAAAAATTTAAAACCATTTTCATTGAAAACTTATAAAACAGTCTTGAAACAATTTTGAAATCCATTTTCCTTGAATACATATAAAAAAGTCTAAAAAAATATTAAAGATATTTTTCCTTTAAATATTTTTAATACTTGTAAATAATAATAAAAATCATTTAATACACTTTTTAAACATAAATTAAATTAAAACACTTTTTAGAAAACATGGTTTTGAATGAATAAGGATTTCTGACTAAAGAGAGAGGTAAAGTCAGGATTTATTAAAAATGGTTTATTTCTATCTTATATACCAATGATTGGGGAAATAATGCCAATACATGAAGATTTCATGATTAAAAATAGGATGATAAAATTCATTGGGGTACTTAAGATATGGAATATAATATTTCATCAAAGGAATCATAATCATTAACAGTCGTGAAAATTGATGATATTGCTTCAATAAACACTTACCACTTGTTAAAATGGGATAATACACTACATATAAGAAAATTGAATAAAATTAAGCTTAAAATACCATTAAGAGAGTATATTCATGATATAATATGTCAAATACACCTCAAAAAATAATATAGGTGCATAACAAAACATGTACCTCAAAGAAGACAAATTGAGATAAAACTATAATACCGAATTCATAACACAGTGAAAAAACCCCATAATTGACATCATAAAATAGATACATAAATATAAAAAAATTTAAGAATAAAAATCATATAATTAATTCATAGGAATTATATACACTACAGAAAATAGAAGAGTGGATAACATAGCATGTATCTCACAGATATAATAAGCGAGATGAAATTCTATTATATTGTGTCTTAACTCTCACCATACACATTCAATACTCATGTATAATAAATATAATTATATTATAAATCTCTCACAAAACCATATTATCATATATAATACCGTATATGGTTTTATTATGACTTTATAGTACCCTCTTATAAAACATTCTATGTTAATGATATGCTTTGGGTAAAATTGGCTTTGTTTTTCCCATGTATCTTAATTTGATATATCTTTGGTACTTATACATATATCATCATTTAAAAAATGTAAAATATGATATAAAATTCATTTATATTTGTTATATGTGTATTATAATAATCATTAGAATATATATGTATGAAATGGGATACACTGTTCATGGAGATGGTAGGCTATACATACACATGAACACTGTTTCCATTTTTTATTTGTAATACAGAAATTAAAAAACATTAAATGACATATACGTATATATAATATAATTAAATTAGAATTATTAAGTCTAATATATCATATAATTTCACTGAACTTATATTTAATACATTCCATGTAGCGTGTGAATGAATCACATCACTTTGAGGGGGCGGTAGTGCATTCTTCCTCAAGATAAATTATCACATTTACACCAAATAAAATGTATAAAGATATGTGTTGTAAAATAATTACATAAGTTTAATGAAATAATAAGTTTAATATATATCATATTTAAATATTTTTTCTATCATAATTACCAATAATTAATGGTGGTAATGGAAAAACAAACAATCATCATTTCTTGAGGTGGTTGTTCACTGTATATATAAATAGTATGTTCGTTACCCATTAGATAGATGTTTGTCTAAGTGTAGGTATAACAATTAGCATAAAAAATACTAGTAGATTTATTATACTGGTCTTTTTTTATAATCATGGAATAAGGATAGTTGAGTGGGTGTAGAAAGAAAATAAAATAATGGAGCTTGAAGGAGGATGTTACATATTCATTGGGAAACTCCTTTTTGGTTTTCCCAAAAGGGAATCATTGGATTGCATTATGAAAAGACGGATTACTCAAAGAGGATGAGAGGTATTTTTAGGATCTATTTTTATAGACCATTGTTAAGCTAATGTGTCTTGATATGTGTGATGAAGTGGGAGGGGTGGATACCTTTTTATAGTAGATAAGGACTTGCAATCATGTATTTTTTTGGAAAAGGAATTACACCGACAATTTTACCATGTCATGTGGATAAAATAATGTTCCAATATAGAAAACATTTAGGATAGGGTCAAAATATGGCCATAAAATGGATTTTTTAAAAATTTATAAGTCGTTTTGTGTCTTAAGATTATAGTTTAGTACTTTGTGAAGCTAATGTTTCTCTTAATCATTGTAATTAATTTTAATCAAATCAAGTAATCATTTAGTTCAAAAAATATATTGACCCTATTATAAATTATAAATTATACTTATTTAAAATATTAAATCCATTTTTCCTAATTAATATCATAGTAGTGTAAAAAATTAATTTATATTTAATCCCGTTGACGGGACGACAATGTGTGTTTTTAAAGTAATTTTTTTTAAAGTTTGCTATGTATTTATAGTCAATTTCGAAGTGAAATTTACTACAATGACCTCAATTTGATTAATTTATTAAAAAGGATATAACTATACATTAAAAATATATTAAAATAGAATTTATCATTATAATAAATTAGATGAAAAAGAAGTTTTGAATTAAAATTCAGTATTTCTCACTATTAATCAAAAAATGAAACTTCAAAGAAAAATATAAAAAAAATCCCTGACCTAATTTTTATGTTTTAATTTCATATTCAATTTTTTTGACATATATTATTTATAAATTTTCAAAATTTATCTTTAAATTTGTATCTCCATTAAAAGGAAGTAAAAATGATTTTATAAAAATATTGGGTTTATGTGTAATATTAGTTATCTTTTCATATTATGTATATAAAATTAATTAGATGAATATGAAAAATAAGTTTTGGAATATTAATTTTTTTTAAATTAATATCTTTCACCATTAGTAATTAATTTCAATTATTAAGATCAATCCTTGTTTTCACATAAAAATATTCTTTTATAAAATTATTCCATTTATATTCATTGAGTTTCTATATTCATTTCTAATTATTATGTAACCAATGAATTCAACTATATTAATATGTTATTTAATCCTATAATCATAATTTTAACAACCATTATCTCTTATTAAATATTAATATTTTGATTACTTATTTTTTTTACATTGAGTATTTATTTTTTCGCACGCCATCGAGGAATGCCAATCTAGCATATAGCATAAGATAACTTCAATGTTCTGTATAAAGAAGATTGAAATTTATGTATTGTATATTGCATGACTTACATGGTGTTTTATATAACACAATCCATACACAGTTCTTTAATATAAAATAAATTATTTTTAGTGTTGCATGAAATAAAAGATATCAAAAAGATTAAATTAATTACAAAAAAATCAAAAAATATCTGGGTGTTACATATCATATCTAAAATCACTAAGGATTTTTTTCTAACATATGATCATTTGAAGATTGTAAAACATACAATCACACAGGGGAGTATAGTGATGTATTGTAGAATATGATACCTCCTAAATATTAGAATCTTGGAATATTTTTCATCCCGTACATTATAGGCATAGTCCTATGATCAGTATTTTGTGTGACTTATGTGTGAGTATAATATATTTCCTATGTCCTTATTCCAAAACGTGTGGTCATGAGAACCATAATCCACCACTATTTTATTATAATAATATTATTGATCCATTACTCACCGAATTGGGACCATTGATCACTTACTGGTGAGAGTAGGAAAGCAATACTTTCTTATATAATTTTTTAACATTGTTATCGAGGGTGACCTCGAAGTACCCAATTTTCCTGGTAAGAAAATTTTAGCCACATGGGGATTTATAATTTGTGTATATAAGTAAAATATAATTTTAATATTTAGAGGTTAAATAGAGTAGCTTAATGTAATCAAATATGATAAGGAACAACATTAAAGAGAAAACTATTCAAGATTCAATTTTCATGAATTAAAATAATTAGGTGATTTTATTGATGAATTCTATAATAACTATATAGTTTAATAAATACCTTGGGTAAGATGAAAAAAAAAATTCCTTTCATATTTAAAATTAAAAAAATGAATTTATGACACTATTTCAAAAAAAAGATAATATTATTTTCATAGATGTTATGAGTAGTTCAAATGATAAATAATTTTTCTCTAAGTATAATAATTTTTGTGATTTTTAGGATCCCATTATTACGTCATATAAATAGGAACACTTTTATGAGAACATAGGAGAATTAATGGACCACTATTATGAGTTTTTCTTTCAAATAATTCTAAATATAATCTTAGACTCTGAGTGTGTGATGTAGTTTTCTTGGGATAGTAATGTGGATTTGTACAATGCCTTCTGTATTAGGTAGCATAAATATCATTGGCCTCCTAAACCCAATTTTATACCATTACTTTAAAAATAACTATAGTTGGTGATCAAATCCATTCATTGTAATTTTAAATACTATATTGTGGTAAAATACTCTACTTTACCCATTATCAACTCATCCTATTTAAAAGGATGTCAAGAAGAGAGTTTTTTTGTCAATTTTTAGAAAATTTTAATATACAATTTTCTAGTTTATTGTTGAAATTATGGGTATAAGTATAGATTAATGTATAAAAAAATTATAATTAAACCCAATAAAATATGGATAATGGATGGGAAGAGAAGGTTGAACTAAACATTAATGTAGCTGATAGAAAAGTCATTATTATATTGATAGATGATTGAATTATTTACCTAATTTCATACAATCCAAGGGTTCTACCTATAGAAACTTTTCCTAAGATGGGGGTTTCACTATTTTTACCAATGATAAGAATGAAAATATATAGGTTAAGAATGACAACATGTAGAGGGTTTACATATATTATAGGAAACTTCATTCTACCAATAGGAAATATAATTTCCCAATTTCATTTTAAGATAAATTGTTAGAGATAATGGATGAAAATAACTAATTCTATTTTATTGATGACTATTATAGTTTATTTGTTTCTAATAGTCCCAAATGATCAAAGTATGACCACTTTATGTTATTTATTTTGGAAATTTGCCTATCATAAAATGCACTTTTGGTTGTGTTAAGATCCAATAAATTTTCATAGAAGAATGATAAAAATTTATACGATAATATTGAGAGGATAATTGGAGATTTAATTAATTATTTCTATATTTTTAATTTATTATTATAATTATATATATAAATTGGAAGTTGTTCTTAATAGATTTCTAGAGAAATTTTTGGTATTATATTTGGAAAGGTTCCATATTATGGTCACTAAGAGAATTTTCAAGGGTTACTAGTTTATAAAGAGAGTAATTAAAGTCGATGATTCTATTTAATTATTTTTTATGAAGATTACACATCTATATAATGTAAAATAAATTATGATATTTCTAGGTCATGGCATTTTTCATCGGGGATTTGTAATGGAAATTTACCAAATCACTAGGTCCTTATGTTCATTGTCTGTTATGGATACTAAATTTGTGTTTTATGAGAAGAGTTTTTAGTCCTTTAACATTCATAAATAAAGTATCACATCTTCATCCATAATCCATACACTAGAGTAGAAAAAAACTAATGTGATGTGTGATCCCAGTAATGTAGTTGTATGTCCTATTTTGGGGAAATAAAAGATAAGTGGATACATGTGTTTTACCATAATAAAATGTTTCTAGATTATTCCAAAAAGAATAAAACTACTACTTAATATGAATTATCTACTATTATATCATCCATTATAAAATTTAGGAAATATTTGATTTGGTCTGGGGTCATCATTTTCACATATAATTTTACCCTCAAATATATTCTGGCTAATAAATAATCAATGGTAAGGTTCATCAAATGGAAACTTTGATTACAGGTGTTTGATCTGGAAATTGTTGATAAGAATGAATTTTAAAGTACGTTTTCTAACAACATATCAAGTTTAAAAATCACCTAATATGACGAAAAAATATGATAAAAACCTCCTTCCTATATAAGAAATTGTTTATACTTGATTGATGAAATCATCATAGTTTTCATACATTTCTATATTCATAGCAGTAGGTGTCATTCCCAAATAATTATCACATATTCAATGGAATAAATTTATATCTGTGTTAAAATTGATTTTTTGTATGATTCCATTTTTTAGAAGATATTCTAATGTTATACTAAGGGGATGTTTGAGTGGGGAGGAAGTGATACCAATACTTGTGTACTTCCACTCATCACCATGGGGAAGACATCGTGGGTGTGAAAGGACATCGAAAAAATTCTTACACACCAGTTTTAATGGAAATTTTTTTTCAAGGATACTTCGTATATTTTGATAGCTCGTAACATGATTCAAAGGATATAAATTTTTTGTTTGAGGTAGGAGATACCATAAAAAGGAATTTGGGTGGATAAAGTTTTCAATGTGTGGATCATGAGCATTGTGGGACCCTTTCCATTTTCTTATAGTAATGAATACATAGTTTTGTTCATGGACACTGTTTCTAAGTTGTTTAACGTAACTTATCTTCATTATAACAATGCATATATGGTTTCCGAGTTTATCAAAATAATTTTTATTTAAAACATTCCTAGGGTATTTATAATAGACAATGGAAATCCTTTAAATAATTTTAATTTTAAAGATTAAATAGAGAAGTATAGATGTGATCACAAAACTAGAATAACCACCCATCCATGGTTTGGTGCCCAGAATAAATTTCAAATAGAGGTGTTATTTTTTTAAATACATTTTCACGGTCATGGAATGATTCATTAATCATATTAGATAAGGAATTATGGTATTATTGTAATTCTTAAAAAAAAGTTAAGTTTCCCTATAGATCCTATTTAAATGACATTTTATTTTCCTGTGGAGTTGCATCCCAAATATTATTGGGAATTGAAGTCCCTATTCTTTGATTTAATATCTAATAGGGAGGGAAGGTTTATGTATATGAGTTATTTAGTGTAAATTAAGAGAGAACCTTATAAAAATTCCCAGATTTACAATGTAATAACAAAATAATTTCATGCCTCTATCACCCATAATATAGACTACATTGTTGGATAAAGTGCTTCACATTATATTTTGAGGATATAGCTATTTCATGGGAAATATAATTCCATGTGGAATATCCCATTCACTATTTTGAGATATTATTTTTTGGGGATGTTGAATTAGTTTGGGAGGGAAACATACTATTTATTTCTATTATAAGTGAACAATTCATTACATTGAGGGGAACAAAAAGGTTCTTGGACACAATCATTGTGATGGAGATCTAGGTAGTCTTCATGTGCACATGGATACTATATACTAAGAGATTTATTGGAATCAACCCATGGTTTGTAGTGTTGTATTATCATTTTCCATTCGTCTGTAATAGTAATATAACTATTGAATCTCCTCCTACTTCTAATATACTCCTCCATGGTGTCTAAAAAAGATACCCATACTGTATAATTCATTGGTAAAAAATTTCATGTCCTTTTTTTAGGGAAAATAGGAGTCACTTTCTAGAAACATTTGGATACAAACTCTCATAACTTCAACCCATGGTTAATTTCATTATATATACAAATGATTTATGTTTTTCATTTATAGGTGTAGGAAATGGTCAACTGGATGGATATTTTTCTAGGAAAAAACATATAGTTCATTTCAATGAAATGAAAACTTAAAGATTCCACATTTATGGGAATGATGTTCTTATATTACTATTCATTTTATTTGAAAACATTCTTCTTGGAATTAGGTGTGGGATTCCCCCTTTTTGTTTTAAATTGAATGGTGTAAATATATTGTTCAGTGGTTTGGCTTAATGATATATAGAGCATGAAAAATAAAAATTCTTACATATAAAAATGATAATAAAAACATAAAAATTATTTATGTTACTATATATTATTCTTTATTTTTCTTCTATTTTAGAGGAATTAAAAATTTATAGTGAATGTACTTAAATAAAAATAATTTAATTAAGAAAAATTATTTTTTGGGGATATGTGGAAAAAGGGTACTGTTATATTTCATGTAGCCATATAATAATCTTTTAACCTCTAAATTTATAAATTGTTATGAATCAAAATGACCCCACCTTATGATTCAACATAGGGGATATTTTAGGTTTTATGCGTAGGCGTGGATGACCATTCAATTAAGTAAGCTGTGATTCAATGAATATACACATCCAAATCCCCCTAGTTTTTATTTAAAATTGATCACTTTCTTCCAAATTTAGGGTATTTTATCTACAATTTTCACATTAATTATATCATACCTATTAGATTATTTAAAGCCAAGTCACTAAAGAATTCATTTTTTCTAAACATATTTGGATGGTAGGATTGATGAGTGATGTTCCATATTATCCTTTTGGATAATATTTTATGATCAATCAAAGAGAATGTGATAAGATAAATATTTTGGGAATTCGAACTCAAAAATAGTAAACCTGAAAATTTCAACACAAACCATGAGTACTCATAATATTTTTAAGAAAACACCTCATAAATCCAACATAAAATTAATTCATATAATTATTTTTATATTGGGGTAATATGGGATATATAGATCCAAAATTTAATGTTTGATACATTATGCACTAAAAAATCAATATCTAAATTCAATAATTTCTTTTTTTAGTGTGGGTTTCAAATTTATGGATTCGAAAAAAGATTCAAATTTTAATAAATGTGTTCATTATGGTGAGAAGAATATTGAACATAAAAGATAAATTTAGAAATTTTAATTATAATATAATCATTTTAGAGGTATCAATATAGTTAAAATGGTTCATTTTCTTTTGGAAACTAAGGGACATTGATAACTGAATATGCCTCTTGTTATATATTTAATTACACTTAAATATTAAATCTCTATAATCCTAGAATTAAAATATGAATTGGAACTGAAGAATGGAAATGATTGATTTTGATATAGGACACAATAAATTTCTGATAATGTATGGTTCTATTTAATCTTAATTATTGTTATGTATTTGTGAATCTAATAAGACACAAATTTTGGGAATTATTTAAAATTTATTTAAAAATTTCAAGATGCCTCAAAATATAATTCCCCATAAATATCTATTTCAATATAAAACATTATGATCAAATATGTGAAATATCTTTTTTGATGAACAATGTAAAATGAGTTCAATAACTCAAGAAAAACCATGCTAGAATGTACATAAATTTGGTATGATGGAAGAGAAAACAAAAATAATACATAAGTGACTAGGATATGAAGCTACAAATCCAATTTTATTCATGAGTATTATGTTGAGTAATCTTACCTGTCATATGGGTGACCAAAGTTCAATCCAAGGCAATTACACCAATTTGATCAGGTTGATGTTGCTGTGGGATGAAATTGAACAAAATTTTTTATTTTACTCTTAATATAACCTACCAAATGACCATTATTGACTCCCATGGAGTTTGAAGTGGGATATTATATATGTTATCCAGTTATATTTTTTATTCCATTCTCTTTTTAGATAATAAAATAATCTTTAACTTAAAATTTTTAATTTTATGAATTAAAAACTTGGGAAGTGAAAAACACAAAAATGTCTAGGTTCAAAATAGATTAATACAAGTTTGATATCAAAGTGTATTTATAATCCAAATTGTCATTATCCACAAATTAAATCAATATAACTCCACAATTTATCCTATCAAATGAATTTTATAATTAATCATACACTAGAATGACTCTCAACCCGAATAATTCCCACCACCTACATAGTGGAGGGACTCTGAATTTAATTATTCGACGAATCCATTATCTCTGCACCCAACATAATCATATGATTATCATCTTGAAGACCGAATAGTTCCACTTGTATACTATATATATTTATAGATGGAGGAAAAAATGATTTTATATATTAACAAATATCGAATCTCACAAACATGACAAAATGATCAGCATCTTTTCAATTCTCATCAATTAACTATCTTATAAACAATGAAATCATAAAATTAAAAATTATTGAATAGTGATTCTGAGTTCCTATGTAGTATCCCATAAAGACCTATCAAATGAGGTAGTTCTCTATAATTATTTAGCAATGTGATCATATAATATCTTAGAGGTTGACAGAAACATGAATATATTAGGGGATAAAGGAATGACACTTCTGAATAAAGAGAAACACTATATTGAATTAGAAATTAAAAAATATAGTGGTTATTATGATATAATTTATAATATATGAATACACTAAAAAATCAGCAAGATGAATTTTATTATTATTATTCCTCATAGAATTAATTATCGACTAGTAAAATATTAATTTAGATATAGGGGTTCCATGTGTACAAAACTGAGGGTTATGATTACCATCATATGAATCATCCAACTAATGAATTCTCCTTTAATGATAGTGTTTATACCATTTCAAGAAAGAGTCAAATGTTATTGTGATCTAGTGCTTCAAATAGTAGTGAAATACATGTTCTGTTCATTGTGATCATATAAGGGGGTACACATGTTTTTGATTTGGGACTTTATTGTATTAGTTGGGCCTCTGATACTGACCTCTAGTTGGTGGCCTTTATTTATTAGTCCTTAAATGAAAAGGCATGCACATAATTTTTCCTAATTTTGATGGAACCATTTTCAATGTTGGAGATTGATCTTGATATTGATGTGAATCAAATTCTAACCCATAAGGTTTGGTAAGGATTTATGCCTTCAAAATTTCCGATTTTCATTTGAATTTCAGAAAATATTTCTTAATGGTAGAATGATGAGATCTTAAAGTGGTTTGGATTCACCCATAGAGGTGAACATATACTAATGTGGAGCTTTTGGGTTGGATTTCATGGGTATGGTAATGCTTAAAATAGTTTAATTTTTTCTAATATCATGGATATTGGTTTAGGAGATAGATTATTGGTTTTTATTTTACATTAGTGGAGAAAATTGGGTGTCAAACCAAACCAGTTCACGAACCTTCATAGTTGGAGATAACATTAATATAGATTGTGGGAGGATTAAATGGATGGAAAATAATGTCTTAGAGTATACATAGATATGATATGGATCTTATTCACGGATGCATTGTTTAGAGAGATGATATTTTGATCATTTCACTACTAATGTAGAGTTTCACATGCCCGGAAACTCAATTCTACTCATGAGAATGAAATTTGTAACATGTTTGTTTGGATCGATCATGATCATGGAAATGTGATATTATACATCTTTCTTGGGGTGGCCCTATTAATGTTGTGGTAACCTAGTTTTAAAAAATGAGCAGTCTTTGTGTGAACTCTTTCAGGTAATTTTGGGAGGACTATGTGTTCACATCCCTTGGATATTATTGGAAGAGAACTGTAAGATTCCAAATCCCAATCCTTTCTTAGACCATTATATAGAACACAGACAATAGTCTGCTTAAACTGGGCTGCCTAATAACCATCCATTATCATAATACAATATCAATTTTCTTCCTTATATTAATAAATCATCCATCTAGGACTTATTAAACAATATCGGCTTCACCTATACATCATGTAGCTTGATCAGTATGTTCACAAAAATAATGAAATTTCAATAGAGAACCATGATTATAATATTGATCCTTAATCGTTCATCAGTTGATCTTATACTATTATATATCTTCAATATTTAGTCACAGCATCTGTCGGACATCACCTAGAATCCACACTACTATGTGGCTCACATTCCCAAATCAATGATATGAATTTAAAAATTATGTTCATTCCTATGTGGGGGTTGATTCTATTATAGCATTGATATCCATATATGGTTCTAATAAAATCTAATATCCCTTCTATTTCACTTGATATTGGGTCACTAGGTTTTGGTCTACTTTGTGCATGAAAGGTGCTTGAGTTGTGTTCTCATGGATAAGAACATTGAGTTGGAGACTATTTCACAGAGGTTCTGAGTGGTGATTCATTGAAGAATGGATTTTGGAAATGTGGTACGACTTAATGGACGCAGCATGAATGAGTTTATATTTGGAATTATAGAATTTTGTTTTTTATAAGGCTGGAGGATTGTTCATGTTCACATAAGAAGAAAATAAATATGAGGGTAGGGTTGTAATAAACTTTCTCTGACAATATAATCATTTTTTCTCACAGTTGCAACTGGAACACACGCATGGTAAACGATCTATGGTCATTTTGTGGTTTCATGACCATAGAATAATCCTAAACATCATAGTTTTTATATGTTCATCCGACTATATAATTAACATATAAATTTTTAAGGGAAGAATTTTTCTAATTAGACAAAAAAAAAATAATTAAAAAATACCAAATATGAAAATTACCCTATAAAAAATTATAATTAATTGTAACATCATTTTTGGATTCTTTTTAAATATAAAATCATCAAATTGATTACAATTCAAAACTAAATTCATTTTATAATTTCATTTTTTAATGTTTATAGTTATTTTTTACAAAACAACAGTTCCATTTTATTTATCCAACTCACCTGTCCAGATGGAAATCAAAATTGAATTAAAAAATCAATATTAAATTTATTTATGAAATAAAATTCATGTTCCAAAATAATTCATGGGAATAAATTAATTCAAAATTTTATAAAAGAATTAAAAAAAATTCATTCCATTAGAAAATTTTTTCCAAAAAAAGAAAAATTTATTGTCTGATTAATTAAATTCAAAACTTTTAAAAAATGTGTGAAAATATTTTTTGAAGTAGTTTATCATTTACTTACACATTTCACAGAAGTTGAAAAAAACAATAATTTATGCACCATTTACATTTATAGGGGTTAATTGCTATGAATATAATACAAAAATATTAGATATTTGGGATTTCATCAATCACCCAAATTAAACTATTTAACCATCATGAAGTACATTGAATTCCATTTATTAAAAATAAAAATGAAGTAATGATCCTTCGTAATTTCAATCACACACACCAGAATAAATACAAATCACAGATTTACAAATTATCAATTTAACATGCGCTTTCTGTGATTTTGAATCACTCCCTCACTTTAATTAATTTATATTTCCCATTTCTAAGAGTGGAATAAGTTATATTTCAGTGGAATGAATATTCTTCCATTAATTTATTTTTCAAAATATTCTTAAATAAATGGTTGAATTTCCACTAGATTGATATGACTCAAATAAAACTAGTATAAGTAAATTCTACCTTCATTATATGGGTTTAATATTTTTATCACCTAAACTAATTAATTTTTTAAAATTATGCACATTATTTGATAATTTTCCCACCTATGAGTGTTAAAGAACTTTAAAAAGGAACATATTGAATATATATATATACATAAGGATTTCAGGACTCACAATCTCAGTTCATAATGTTTTATATTTTCATATAGGGATATCAATTTCACATATTAGTCATGATTCAAAAGAAAAATATAAAATTTATTTTGTGTAGGCTCCATGATGTATTGTTTTTCATAGAGTTATATTTACCTTGGATTATGTTAAAAAATATAGTGACCTCATTTTATAATTACAATTCCAAAAATGGTCTTTTCAATCATAATACATTTCCCCATTCTAAGACTGAACTTCCTTGAATGAAATGAAAAAAAACTCTCAGTAATAATATATTTCTAAAAAAATTAGGACCAACAAAATACTCAACTTAGTATGGAATCTTCTACTCGGAAGGGAAAAAAATGATGTTCAATGAGTGATAAAAAATACAACATCAACTATAAAATTATTTATCTATAGTATTTTAAATATTTAAGGTTTTTATTTAAATATTTAGTGATTATATATTAGTTCTTAAGAATAATTAAAACTAAACATGTTGATTTCACTCACCAAAAATCATTTTCATCTATGTATTCTGTTTCAATTCATCATTAATCATGAATATTTAATGATAGTTTTATGATCAAACATAAAATACTATGGAATAATTGAAAGAGACAACATAAAAGATGGTATTCCATTGTACATGGAAAACATTGGTAAGAGGTAAATCCCTTGTTATTTGGTTTTAAATGATTATCAATAAGGATCTAAAATTGATATCTAGAATGGTTTTTATATGAAAATATAGATGTAACTGATAGTACATTCATAAATTAAATTTATATATAAATAGAGACAAATTAGAGGAATCATTTTTAGAACCTCCTCATGAGGTGTTGTATTTAGAGTATTTATAGTTGGGCAGTCTTGTTATAATCTCTAATATTCTAGAGTATTTTTATTTAATGATGAAAACCACCACATCATATTCCTTCCAAAACATCTCATATATACTTCTTCTTGGAGTTCCTCTTCAATAGTGTTCTTCATTTCACCCCCTTAACATTTTTGTTAATTTTATAAATAGGTTACTGTATGATTGTGTATAGTGTATCCTTAGCTAGTGAGGTAGAGAGATCTTCATTGGGTGGTTTCTATAGTAAGGATTCTTTTTCATGTTCAAACAAGGGTGACTCAATGTATAAATCAAATTTAATAAAGTAAAAACATGTTAAATTCTATTTCAAATTCTCCCCCTCATATGTTTCGACTTGTTATTTATGTTATTTATGATAATTCAGTTGTAAGTCTTATTATCATGTTCTCAGCTCGTTTTGATACAAATAATGATGTCGATGGAGTAAGTTTTTCAAAAAAGGTCTAGAGATTCTTCCTCTTTAGCCACATAATTGGTGGAATCCTATTTGATTTCATCAAGAGTAAATTGCATTAGTTTTTTCAATGTAATCCTTGTAAAACTCATCATCATAATACAAGGTAGCTGCTTCTACAATTTCTAGCTCTAGTTTCTCTTCAAGGGTGGATTCCTTAGGATCATATTCATCATAATCCATGATGGGAATTATTTCATATCATTATATTAAATTTAATGTATATATAATAGTATGCAATTCAGCTTGTAAAAATTTAGAATGATATGATATCATTTTATTGATATATACCTCTTTATTCTCATATTTTAGTTAATCTTCCTAGTGTAATTCCACCGTGAAATCATCTCTTATATATGAGAAAAAAGTTAACTTTATAATTGTTCCTAAAATTTGATTCCTTCTATTTCTTCATCTTCATCATTCAGTGTTTGTAATTATCCTTACGATACTACTATATCTGTTACAAAGGAATGGTGGTCAATAGAATATTTAGATTCAAAAGAATTATAGATATAATATTTCAAATTAGTGACTCCCTCAATTTTGTTATCTTTTAATTCCATTTCTATCTATAATACCTCTAGAAAGATGTGTTCTATGTTAAATAGTGGTAGATCATTGAATTACAAAAAATATCACTCCTCATCCTATAAATTCTCTTGAGAAAAGTATATGGGCAATAATTTTAAATGTTTTGGTTGTTTCCTTTTAACTATATGTTACTGGAGGGCCGGGGCTATTGTAGATGACAGATATTTCAACTCTACTAGAATCCCTTCCTATTCCATAAATTGTTGGTCCTAAAAAAGGACCAATTGATCTGACATTGGATCACCTCTAGTATATGATCATAATTAGCTTATTGTTGTGGGAGAATGTATTATAAATATTATTTGATTTTGTTAGCATATAATATTCCATCCTCCCACCCATTGGATTATGTTAAAGGTTTCTACAAGGGATTCATTTGAAAATTTATCTCTTTTTAATCCTTTGGGATTGAAAACATTAGTTTGAATTGGTGATCCACTAATGAGTAGTCACACTATGATGGTCATACATTTGAAAAAATAGATAAATAAGACAAAAAAACTTAAAATATAAATAGAAAGCACTTTTACAACTATGCTTAGAAATTAAAAATTCAACCATTCTTCTTAAAAAAAATCCATGTTGATCAAGATTTTTTTCACAAGTTGTGGCCAGAAAATGTTTTATTTTACACCTATAGTAACCTAGTGGGTGATAAAGGTCTACACTCAAGGATATTAGCATCACAGATTCATGATATTATTTACTTATGTATTTTATTTGTTTTTTATTTTTAATGAATTAAACAAGCTTTTATTTTTTAAAATTTTATTTTATGGATTAAAAATGGCGTTTAGCAAAAAAACTAAGATAATGTAAAAAGGGTCAGATCTAGATTTTATCCCATAGGTTCATCATTATATATTATTTCCTCATCAGATAAATGATTCAAATTTAATAAAAAATTTCTTTTCTCTATCTAAATTAATGAACTAAATATACATATAGGGAACAATCAGTTCCAATCCATCCCACCTCTTCTATGGTGAAGAGACTATGAATTTTATCAATCATTGAATCCACTATCTCCACAGTCAAATATTTCAAATGTTTTTCATCCCCTAGTCAAAAAAATTCCACCAGTATACTTTTTCAATTGATAGAGGGAGATAAAATGTTTTTATTAACTTTATAATTCTATAGATCACTATATAGTGAAGATGATCAACATCTATCCTCTTTTACAAAATTCCTTTCCATATATAAAATGAAATTATAAAATAATGAATTAAAAAATGGGGATTTAGAGGATCTATATAGTCTCCCTTGGGAACATAACCCTTGAGTTAGTTATCAAAAATAATATATTTAAATATATCACTGGTCATAATACAAGTTTATGTAAACATTAAAAATTTAATGGAATAAGATAATGAGACTGTTGATCAATGAACAAAAAAACATTGATTTTAAATTACAAAAATTACACAGTTTCCTATTATATTATTGAAAGGAGATGATGATGTTTTAAAAAATATGATGGTTAATCATTTATTGATATCCTCTTCATACTCTGATTTAGTGTTGAGAAATTATCATTTACTTATTCTGAATGATTTTATTGCACACAACATTGAGGTCTATGATTGAAATCACATTAATTTTCCAATTGAAATTCCCCTTTTACAATCTCAATGTTCTCTTATAATAATAACCAAAATTTAGTTTTTTTACTTTTAAATATAGTGAAATTCATGAAATATTTTTTGTGATCATGTGAGGAGTTTCATGTGATTTGGAGTTGGGATTTTAATGAAAATATTGGGCCTCCAATACTTGTCTTGAGATGGTGGTATTTATTTATTGATATTTGAATTAATTGACATCAATAATTGTAGTCTACATCATGATATAATCGTGGTCACTATTGGTACATGATCTTGATTCTAGTGTGCACCATCATTAATTCTAGATATCCTTACCACTGATCAAAGGATTTGACACTATTTATTTTCACTAGAATTTTAGAACATGGGTATTCTATGTTTAAAATAGATAATTTGAATTGGTAAGGATGTATGAACAACGGTGAAACATGGATTCCTAGGAAGTTGCTGGGTTAGAAACCATGAGCTTTATTATTCTTGGACTAGTGGAATTTCATCCAAATAATTTGAGATTGTTTTGGTTCATAGAGGCATGGTCATTCTTTTACTTCAATTTATAAAACTGAGGGTAAAACCAAACAATTACACGAATCATCACATTTGAACACGTTTTTATTAGAGAATATTGGATTATTTTGTGGAAGGATGGTACCTACTCATAGAAGAAATTGATAAGACAGGTATATTGACCATGGATATTGGGTATGGATAGCTGATATATTGAGTGATTAACTGCTAATGAGGGGTTGTGAATTTATAGAAACATGAATCTGGTCCCAAGAATGATGTTTTTGTTTTCTTGATTTGTCTTGGCCAAAGACAAGGCTTGGTGTTTAGCTGAACGTACTGATCAACTAGTATGGATTATCCCTATTATTTCATGCATGACCTTGTTTAAAAACTATAACTTACTTGGTGTGAACTCATTGAGAAATTTTAGTGAGAAATATCTGTGAGTCCTCCTTTGGTACTATAATAATTACATCGTGACACACCGAATACTAGTATATTCATGGACATGCATAAGGAATAATCATAATAGCCAACTTAGACTCATCTCCCTCAAAAAAATATATTTTTATTTTCAACAAAAATACAAAACTACCAATTAATTAAAAAATTAATTAAATTACTATAAAAACCCAAATTCATGTAATTTTAAAAAATTACATCCAATTAAAAAAATATGTGAATTGATTAATTAATTTCTAAAAAATAATAAACCTTATAAATAAAATTTTTCAATATATTGATAATTTACATATATATTTCTAGAATGTCCAAAAATGCATTATTCTACTAATGATTAATTAGAATTAGAGGGTTAATTTCAATATAAATAAGTTTAAAATTATTAAAAATCTGGGATATCAATAGTAATTGGATGAGAGAACAAAATAATGATTTCAATCCATTCTAGTATGATTATCCTAATAATTGAAATACAAATTGAAGTATCTAAACAAAAAATAATATTAAATATAATCATCTAAAAAACATAGAACATAGAGTAAGGGATAAATAAGATGAAGTTTCTCTGCCATGATTGCCTCCATGCTCTAACTCGAGCTTGACTATCTCTTTCTTCAAGTCCACTCCAGCTTATGGTTCTCGATTTCATTCTAGTTGCGTGTTATAATCCAAATCCTTAATAATCAGGATTATATGTCTCTAGAGATAGTATTCTATGAAATAAAAAAATTTAGCTATCAATAACATACTCATTTCTTGACTGTATAGATGGAATCAACTATTTTGACTTTCATCTCACGATTTTCTCACAACCATTTGACTTTATGTAAAATTTATAACTAATAGTCATATATCAAAAATAGTCCACTTTCCACTAATTGTTTTTGTTCAAGATTTTTCAAATTAGATACAGCGTGACAATGTATCTATGAATTTTATATGTATTCATTCATATCAACATTAACATTAAATAAAATTATTCAATAAACAACAAAAGATATCTTAAATTTACATGATGAAACTCAAATAGAAAATATAACGAATGAAGGTATTCAATTATTTGATGTTAAAAATGGTTGTCAACCATCAAACGAACCAGTTCCATTGATCCTCGATAGACTATTAAATTTATTAGATCTTAATGATTGTAAATCGCATGATCAATGTTGACCATCTCTCCTAGTTTCCCATTACATGTAATCCTATAATCTCTTGGGTAGTTACTATTAGATATAAGGGGCTACAAGGCCACACATCCTTACACACAATTCCCTATCACATTATAAATATACTGATAATAATTTAAAACATATCGTAATATTTTGAGACAAGTTAATTTGTGCCAATGTTGTAATTCATTGAATATTTTAATAGAAATGTCATTTTTTTGTGTAAACTTTTCAAAATTTTCTTTTTATTATTTCCATATATTCTCGAAAGTAATTTTATTATTTTAGATAGTAAAATTGATAACAATTCTTTCTGGGTATTGAAGAAAAAATATATTATTAATTAATTCATTATAATTTTATCTGAAATTGATGAAATTTAATTTTATAATTGGTTTTCAAATATTAATTGGAAAATTAGGTAATTTACATTGAAAATATTTTCCATTTTTAATTTTCAAATTATATAACTGATGGATTTTAAAAATATTGATGTTCTAACTATGTTTAGTACATAATTTTTATATTTGGTGTATTAATGATTGATGATAATATTTATGGAGTTATTGAAAAAAACATGAGTTATTTTATAATTCTAGATTTTTTGAAGAGCAGATTCTTCTATAGACCACTAATACCAAGAGGTTATACCAACACCTTGTGATGGTGTGAAGGATCATATAATCTACGATAAGGAGACACATTCTACCATGATAGTGATGTTCTACTATCATTTCTTTTCTTTCATTAGTGTGTGACTATGAGAGGGTTTCACTTCTTCTGTGAGAAGGTTGCACTGCTAGTATAAAGCTTTATTCCATATCATCGATATTTGACCAATGAAGTGCTAATATTCCCATCAGAAAATGAACAATCACCTTACGCATATTCCATTGATATGGACTGAATATTATATAAAGACTTTTCTATCGTGATAAAAAATTAAAATCAACAATTATATGCTCTCTCCATATACCGCAAGTGAAAAATGGGTAAATCTTAGTTAAGAAGTAGAGAACACGTAATTCCCATGAAAAAATAAAGGTTTATTGAATATGAAATACTACTATGTGATAGTGACCAATGGTTGTTACCAAGTCTAACACCTTGAGTTTTTTCCAATAAATTTAATCATTCTGATTTTTTACATTTCACACAACATTGAATATAGATTTTGTTATATTAATGCACTATGTTTGTCTTGCATTTCATGCAACACCAATTAATTATTGCACTAGAAGATAAAAATAGATTATATTTTGGTACATGAAATACTATATTTTGATTATGTTACACACAATTATGAGTTTCTTTAATATTTGCATTACACCCAAGGCTGAGTTTTATCAAACTAAAATATACTACTAATTATATTATTAAAATATTACTAGAGTCACCACATAGTAATTGGAATGGAAATTATAAATAATATAAACTAAATTGTAAAAATATGATTCTTTCACACTCTACATGGAATTTATTAAGTATGAGATTTGTGATAATATATTATATATATGAAATAATAATTATAATGTAATTATAATATATATATATATATATATATCCATTTATATCCATTAATTTCTTTCCTTCAATACGATAAGAAAATGGAAACAACGTTCATGCATACGTATGAGCTACCGTCTCTATGGACAGTGTATTCCATTATATAATTATAACATTACTGGATTATTATAAATATATATATACTAAATATATACAATATTTATAATATTTTTACATTATTTAAATATTTAATCCATGATCTACGTAATATTATCAAGAATTACAAGTCAAAAAATAAATGAAAAATAAAGCACATATTACCTAAAACATAAAATTAACAAGGAATTATTAATGGATAGGTTATATGAATCCATAAGTAAATAAAATTTGGTATGATATATAATAATTTTTTTCTATTTTATATCTATAATAAACTTATATTTATTATACAAGAGGTTTGGATTTGTACAAAGAAAGTCAAGACTTAAGGTAAGGGTTTTCTGATTTTATTTTTATTTCTGTGAGACTTATTATTTATTCACCACTCATTTATTTTTTGTGGTGTATATACATCCCATATATGTATTATACGATTCATATAAATGAATTTATGGGTATTTAAATACCTATTTTATGATATTTCTCTCATGGGGTTTATGCGTCAATAGATACTAAATAAATAAAGTAATCTTTTCTCAATTTTCTTTCTTTGAGATACATTCCATGTTACAAGCCTATAATTTCATTTGAGGTGTTTATACAACCCTCTAATATGTTATAACATGAATATAATTAATTTCATGATATTTTAATCACTGTTTAATGTTATTATTTCTATAGAATTATGATTCTATGTTTCTAAAGTTGTGATAGTTTATTTCCACAATCTCATCATTTATCGAGATTGTTTATGATTATGATTCTATTGATGAAATATTATGATACTTATCTCAATAACTCTCATGAATAATCTTATACTTTTTTTATCCATTATAAATCCATGTATTGTTACACATTTCCCACTCTTTGGTAGTTATGATATTTAAGAAAGTGTTTTTAAAAAAACATGGCATTATTTCTCTCTTCGATTAGAAATTTGTTTTCTTAATAAACCAATTTTTTATAAAAAAAATTTCAGAAATTATTTACTGTGACATGTAGAAGATTTTTTTAAACATGTTTTAACTTTATAATAAAAAAGGTCTTTAAAAGTAATCTCCTTATCATTTTCCAATAGGAACATTCATATAGTCTTTTTGGTGTAAAAAGAATGTTCTGCTTGTATGGATGTACCTTCTATCATGAACATTAACTCTTTGAAGAATTATTTTATGTTTACAACGAAATTTATAAATATTTTTTTCCCTTATAATCTGGAAATTTGTAGTCTTAAAATAGTTTTCAAAGAAAAACTTTTCCAAAATAATTTATTATTTAAGAATCATTTTTCAATGGGGAAAGGATATTTTATAATGAATTTTTTTCAACGATTTTTAAAAGATTCCTTTATATGTTATTCAAAGTGATTTAAAAAAGAATTTTTTAGAATTTTTTATTGTTTAAAAAGTAATTTTTTATGAGTGTAATTTTCCTCATGAAATGCTTCATGTGTTTTTCAAATTCCTTTTTTGTATATATTGAAAACATTTGAATTTTTTTATTAATTTCTACGGATATTATATAAGGGAATTATTAATATTCCATATTTTAATTTTATAGTTTTAAGATGGAATGATGTTTTTGAATCTCATTTCTCTTCCATGTGTTATACCATGATAAAATTAATATGAAACCTACATCATTTCCCAAGTTATTCTATGATGAAATTGTTATTAAACCTACTTTATCTTCACAAATTATGATATTATGAAATGTTTATAATACCCATTTTATTGCATGGGTTATGTTATGATGTTTATGAAACCCATCTCTTTTTATGGGTCATGATATGAAAAATGTTTTGTTATCTTATGGCACATGTAGGTATGATTTTATTATGTAATGGGTGGGACTTATATATCCATCCAATTCATTGGGTAATTATGGATTAATCATTAGTATATATATTAATAGTGATCTTGGTTACATGTTCACAATGTTATTCCTAACCTTCTTGCATTCCCATATGTTTATGTGTGAACCTGATTACATGTTCTCAATGTTATGAATGAACCTAATTACATATTCACAATGATATGTGTGGACCTCATGGCATGTCAATAATTTAATGTATGAATCTAATTACGTGTTCACAATATTATATGTGAACCTTAATACATGTTCTCAATGTTATGTATGAACCTTATTACATTCTCATAATTTAATTCATGAACCCTATTATATGTTCAAAATGTTATGTACGGAACTCCTTGAATGTCTATATGTTTATTTGATGGTATAGTTGAATTTACTAAATCTAATGAGTGAACATGTTTTTGTTTTCAAATGTTCTTAATGTTATAAGTTGATGTGTATGCCACAAGTCAATATCTTATGCCAATATTATGCTCTCATGACTCATGTTATTTGATGTCACTATATCTCATGTCATATGAACTGCCATTATTTATTATATGAGTAATTTTCATGATCATTTATATACATGGTATGATATTTTAATGATACCATCATTTCTCATACCCTTATGGTCTTATTATACTCATATTTCGCATGCTTACCCATAATGAGCATATAATCTCACCTGAGGGGATTTTTTCTTTACACCAGGGGGTACGAAAAGGTGACCCTATTTCTGGGATTCTATTTCCCATTGCAGATGATTACCTCAGTAGATTTATCAACGACATTGCTTAAATGAGACTTTACAAGCAGATTAGGGCTGTTGTGAGTGAATAGTCCCCATCTCATCTGTTGTATGCAGATGACATCTTATTGGTTGGTCAAGCATCAAGAAGAAATATATCTTCCATTAAGGCACTTTTTAATCATTATGAGGAGGTGGATAGCCAGACCATCAGTTGGGATAAGCCCTCCATTGTTTTTGGGAAAGGATTTTTAGTTGGGAAAAGAAACAGGATAATCAGGTATCTTGGGGTGAGGAGGGGATCCTTGCCTTTATAGTATCTTCAGGTACCACTGTTTTGGGGAAAGGTGAAAAGGCAGTATTTGGAGAGTATTTATGTTGGTATTATACATCAGCTTACTAGCTAGAAAGGGAAGGCCATGTCCCTGGCTAGGAGGGTCTGTATTGTGAACTCAGTGATCACATAAAAGTATTTTTATTCCTTCTCCCAATATAAATGGCCAAGAGGACTTCTTAAGAAACTTTAGAGAATGGTACTAAAATTTATATGGACAAGGTTAAAACATGAAAATAAGTTGATTACAGTTGCATGGATGGAATACATAAATCCTATGGGGATGGGGGGCCTTGGAATCAAGGATCTATGTACCTTTAATGGTGGTTTTATTGGGAAATTCACCTGGAATCTGATTTAACATGAAACTGATGATGAATTACTTTCGAACAGAATCAAAAAGAGGCTCCTTAATGGTTTCAATTATTATCTTGCCTTTTTGGTTTGGGTATCTCTCAAGCATGCCTATGTGAGGATCAGGCAGGATACTAAATGGCCAGTTCTTGGGGACTCCACCCTGAACTGTTGGAACAAAAAGTGGCTCACATAGCCCCTTTGTGATCTAAATGTACCATCTGAGGCAACCCCTTTTTTCCATATCAGGATTCCTATCAGAGATTCACTAACATGTCTCTAGAATTCTTGCACAAGTGGAGACTAAAATCAATGGATATTATTTTATGGACTGTGACACTTTGATTTGGACCCAATGAAAAACTGGGAAATTTAATTGTAGGTATTTTTACAGAATTCTTTGTGTGGGCCTTACTATCCCACCTGCTTGGCTCATGCATTTCAGAGCCCGATTTATTTGGCCTTCTCGATTCCTTTTAACCTGGAGAATCTAAAAAAACAGACTCCCCATGGATGATCACCTAAAGAGGGTTGGTATTCAGATGGACTCGATGTGTTCTCTTTGCAGGGCTAATGAGTATTCGAAACAACATGTTTTCATGGATTGTATTTAGGCCAAACATCATCGTGCCTATATGGGATCTCTGTTTGGGATGGAGTTTGATACCTGTAGGCCGATCATTGACCTACTGTCTGAACATTCACATGCATGCTGCAGTGAAAAAATTCACAACTTATTGTTGGCTGCTGTTTCTGCAGTAATTATAGCCATATGGGAAGGCTAGAATACATCACAGTTTGGCGGTGCACATCTAACTGTCTAGCAAGGTATGGGGGCTATTTAAAGGGATCTTTATGCTGCTTCACTTTTCCAAGATGGTGTCATGTCTAAATCTTTTTCTGATCTAAAAATTCTAAGAATTATTGGTATTTTGGGTCAGCCACACAAGCCTCAGATGCTGAAACATATTCAGTGGATACCACCCATTGTGCCTTTTCAAAATTTGAATGTTGATGGGGCTGTGTCAGGTGCACCTAGTTTGAAGGGTTGTTGGGGAGTGTTCCAAACCTACCTTGGGTTTGTAAATGGATGATTTCATCACACCATTGGAATTTTCAATGCCTTCAAAGATGAAATCTGGGCCATAATTTATGTTGTCTGGTATGTTGTCCAGTTTAATTGAAAATGCATATGGATTAAATCTGATTCCTAGATTTAGGTTCATGCATTGAGAACCAAGACACTCCATGTGCCTTGGTGTGTGCTACCTTAGTGGTTTGAATGTCTTAGCATGATCACTCAAATGAATTTAGTTGTTTCACATGTATTTATGGAGGCCAATTAGTTGGCGGATGCATTGGAAACATGGGAACTCACTGATCCTGGTGGTATGTGGTCTTTTATGACTCCTGATTACTGCAACCCACTAGTGGAAGAAGATATTTGTGGTGTGATGCACACTAATTTATGTTATAACCCATTGTATGTTTAACTATCTACCTAATTTTATTGATTTCTTTAGGGCCAGCTTCCACAAGATCCTGGCCTTTTTGTCCAGAGGACACTATAGTATATTATGAGATCAAATATATAAAAAGAGAACTTGAAGATGGAAGATGTTTTGTTTTTTGAGTAATTATATGATGAAGATAAATTGTTCTATTCTAAGAAGATTATGTGGAACTAGAACATCCTATCATGAGATTTCATTGTATGACCCTAAAAAATAATATCATACTATGATGTTGATGTCACAATGATGATGGTAAACACTAATGTTGAGATTTTCTATTTAAGAAGATAAATTATGAACATAATAAAATACTATGACACTATGTTTTATTTGATAAAGATATTGGATATTCATCACTAGGACCATTTGAGCATGAATGATGAATGAGGAAGATAGAATTTCTTATATGAATACCTATGCATGACGTTTTTATACTATATGGGAACTGTAATGGAGTAGGGGAATTTAAAAATCTTATGGTGGTGGTTTGAGGCTATAGATTCATGCATTGTAGGTGTTTGAAATTTTTCCATAAATAATACACTGCAATTTGGATTCTTCCCCACATCTAATTAGAATCATCCCCAAATTTCATGTGGACAATTTTCTTTATATACTTCCAGGGTGATAACATTTGAATAAACATCAATGAGGTATATAAATCAGTCAATACTATTCATTGTGATGTGTGATGATGAGTCAAGAATGATCGATTTAATTTGATGTGGGCCGTGTTGAAATTTTTGATATAGTGCATTGAGGTGTTCAACTAATTTTTTTGTGCTTTAACACTCCCAATTGTTTCATTTATAGGAATGAATTCAAATGTACACATCAGTTCTATTGAAATGATGTCCAAAAAATTATTCTTAAATAAGGATAAAATATAGAATGAGAGATCAATTTGAGCCACCAATTACGTGAGTCGATACAGGAAGTGTTGCTTCGGACCATAGAGAGATAAAAAATGAGCTATGATAAGATTGAGTATTGGGTTCATGAGTTATGAACATGGTAAGGAATTTTTTGAAAAATAGGTTTACCTCACTGAAATGTTATTTTCTAACATACCAAAGTTGTATTGAGGCTACAGTGAAGGTATCATGATCAATAGATAAAAATAGTTAATAAGATTTATTTTTTGGACACATGTCATAATTGTTTATAAAATATAGCATCTGGATTGAGGGATTGTTGGAATTTTTTAGTGACTAACAAGTTGGAATCTTTGAGGAGTGATGAATGATAATTTTCATATAGTATAAGTTCATAGTTGAGTTAGATGCATGTTCATGAATAATTTTGTTTCTAGAAAAATAATATATATATATATATATATATTAGTGGAAATAAGTGGTAGCTGAAAGATTCACCTGATGCTTCCATATAGCTAATCAGGCAATGTGATTCATGGTGAATGTTTATGATTTAACCTCCTATTATATTCAATGTTTAGTTAATGAAAAAATACACCATAAAAAAACAATGGGATAACATATGAAAATCAAGAGAAGAGAGTTGGGGAAAATAATCACTCTCGATGTAGAGGGTGGGTAACTAGATTAAGATAAGATAAGACGAATTCAAAATAGATGATCATTGATCTCTCTCTACCATATTTTTTTAATGTTGCGATATTTTTTTATTGAGTAATATTTATCTTTTAACATGAGAAAGAATGTCAATATATGGTAATTGAACATTAATGAATTGAGTTTATAAATTCTTCTTCTCCTCTAGCTGTAATTATCTCATTTAGAGAATAATGACAATGCTCTCAATTCTTACCTTAATGATTATTGATTCTATTCCATTATAAGAACTGCTTGGTGATGGTGGTGGACACTTCACACTTGACCATTAACTAATGTACTGAATGTTTAATATTGTAGTTTCTTTCTCTTCTATTAATGATAAAATTAATTCCTAAAATTTTATTGATAGATTATTAATAAGGAAAGTTCAATGAGATGTGTTGAAAACTGAGCCATATCATACTAATTCAATGTATCCTCATCTAAATGTGAATATAATTTTCCTAGATCTATATAAGAACATAATTTTTTATCAATGTAGCCCATTATGATCACCCTAACATCATTTTTATCCTCTCGCTCATTTCTTTTTTGTAACCAAATATTCTATATATATTTTTTGCTTATTTTTTCTCACACTCCTTCAATATTTATCATTATTATGTTCTTTTCACATTTTCATTATATTCTTTTTTTGAGTCTTTTTCTATTATTTATACCTTGTTTTATTCAACCTGTATAATGTTAAAAAATCTATATAATGCATAATTTTTGAAAGTGAGTTTATTATGTTGAGGGGAATATTAAACCCAAATTAAAAATTAGAATGTTAACTAATAAAAAAATCATTTGAGTTATATTAATGAATTCAAAAAGTGGATCTTAGATTTTTGAAATCGAGGTGATAGTGAGTATAGAAGATGCAACTTGGTAATGTTATAAATCAACTCACATATAACTCGTATACACTCCTATAACATGAAAGTTAATTCTATATAAAACCTGGAAGAGGGTTCTTTTTATATTAGAAATATGATATTTCCAATTACGGATGAGACTTTGTTTTTTTTATTTTTGGTATGTATTTATGTATATAAGAAGTCACCTATAACAACAATGCTGTTTAATACATAATTTATTACATATGATTACACTTAATACAACCAAGAATATTTAAAATTCTAGATTATTTGGGAATTAGGGATATTATAAAATTATTTAAAATAGGAAAACATCTTCTTTATTGAAAACATCCTGAACATGATGACACTTAAATCTAAATGGGATATCCTAGGGATACACATAAGAAAGCAGTGTGATATAATGCCTATAAATGGAATAAACAAGGAATGTAATGAAGATGATCAAACATGTTTGAAAATAGACATATCAATGGGGAATTAAAATAGTAGGAATCATAAACAGGAACAATGAGACATGATAATTAATAACAACATAAAGGAAAAATGAGAAATGTGGAAACAACACAAAACACTGCATCATAAATATAGGTCAGTTATAAGTTCCAAGACATCAATATGTAAAAATCCCCATAAAGGAATTGGGTTCACTCTCTATCCGAACGTGACATATCAGGAGACTAAACATTATCCAATTCATCATAGTGCTATAAAATTCTGGGCACACCTATCACTTTCATTTCATTCTCATTCTTAATTGCTCCACATAGTTGATAAAAAATATACTCATTAATCATCACATTTATTTACAAGATCAAGTAGTGTGGAATAAATACATTTAAGTCCCATGTCAATGAAGTATATGTTTATAAAGGTGAACACCCTTGATAATAAATGATCATGGTATTCACTACACAATTGTTCTAGCATGGAAAAATCAATGTGAAAATTTGGCAACACAATGGTGTCACATAAAAATTTATAAAATGTGTTGATGAGTGAAAATGGGTCTCTAATCAATTAGACATCATATAGGTAGTAATAAGGACATGGAAATACATTTACCTAAATAAATAATTGTAAATAGAAGGCATAAGAATATAAGTAATCTTGAATAAGGAAGAGAAGGCGAGGATCCATTACTTTATTATGTTCAAACTAATGCATGGGAGTAGCTTCGTGAGAGATTGAGGGCACCTTGGGACAAATCTAAGTAGGATAGGGAAGAGTAAAGATGTGTTCCATGAATTTTTATTGAAGATAAATCAGATTTTTGGTTATTTTATATAGGAATGGTGTGAGGTTTTTTAATATTTCCCAAACATAGGTTTTGGACTATATAGTAAAATAAACAGAACCACAGACCATCCCATGGGTTTTCCACAAATTTTCTACCAAATGGGAGTGGTTTTATTATTTTGTAAGTCCAGTTCTATGCATAATAGAATAATTCCCTTACTTATGTGGAGGTGAGTCATACTAATAAAGAAATGGTTTGAAAACCTTACCATATATAAATGGTTTTGGAGGATTCATAATGGATTTATAAAATTAATAAATTGAACATAAAGATATCAGTATTTTAAAGAGATAACATTGATTTTGTCATTAATTTATTTTATAGTATTTCTTACATCACTTTTGGGTCATTATGATGTTGTAATACACAAAGAACATTTATATCGTATTTAATTTTTACCAAAAATTTTATAGTCTCAAAAGATTATGAAAAATTCACTATTGGATAATTGAAACTTATTTATTCCAATAATAATATTCATTTTATATAAAAAATTCCCTAAATATTAGACTTTTCACTTTAAAAATAAAATCGACATTTATTAAAAAATACTTCATTTTTTAACAATAAAAGTTTACAAACCCATATACAAATTAAATATGACTTCATAAAAATTATGTGATCATTTATATTTAATAAAAATAATTTAATAATATTATTTTATTAAATTTTTATTTTTTTTAAAAAATAATTAATTAATCAAAATAAAATCCTTAATTTATATCAAATATTAACCAAAAACCATATTTTTGTTTTATTATATCAAAATAAAATTCATATATAATGTAAAAATAATAGGATGAAAATATATTCATTATTCTATAAAAAATAATTTTCCTAATCATATTCTCAGCATCTGGATACATATCCCTTTAATACACCAGAAAACTCTCTATGTGTAAGGTGTGTGATGGAGAGACTTTCATGTGGTAGTTTGGTTTTTATAGTTTGGGCCATGTTCTCAATTAGTTTGAACTTCTCCAATAAATAGTTTCACTCATGCTCATGTTTGTTGGATATCATCTTATTCTTGGTGAAGGAAAAATCCAAATGATTTTATCTCCATCTTAAGGTCTAATAAATGGGATTAATATGGTATGTTCCTACTAGTTAAGTCCATCACCTCCTTTTTCTATGAAATTTTGTTTGTTAAAACCTTATAGTTATACTAATCATAGGATAAATATTCAAGGGATATATTGTCAATGTTAATGATTCATAATGGTCATTTAAATCCAAAAATTATATAATAAAACCAAAGGTGTGCATGTGTTTTCTATAACCATATTAAATAATAATACATTTAAATAAATCAAAAAGATGAATTTTATTTATAAAATTATGGTTCATTAAAATCATCCCCCTTAAAAAATTTATCCAATAAAATATTATTTTACAATACCAAAACAGATGAGGATAACTATTTTTCATCACTTCTAATTGTTACAATGTCATTTTTCTAAACTGTTTGATTCTCCACAACACTTTGACAAGGCACAGTGTCATATTCTATATATCTTTGTCTCTACAATATAATATCTTTATCGGATACCCGTCATAGTAAATGTCATTATGTAATAGTACCACCTATAGATCGAGTACAAGGGAGGGTTATGGTATGTACACTATCAAGATGTATACATAGAATACACCATGTAGTTGATATAGGTTAGGTGGGTGTGCATGTCGATAGGCCAGTACTCCGATGAGGTCAATGATCGCAAAGGGGTTGATGTATATTAGAATAAGCATTCCATTCTTACCAAATCTCATAAAATAATTCCATGGAGATATATAAATTAATACAATCTATCCAACATAAAAATCTGGGAATCTTCAATATGTTTCAATATATATTTTTTGTCATCTCAGAGCAGCCTTGATGTTATACTGAATGGTCTTGAACTTCTCCACCATTTCCTTCACTATTTTAGGACTTAGCAGTTTTTATTCTCCAACTTCATCCTAACATGCATGTGTTTGGAACCTCTTCCAATAAAGAGATCCATATGGATCCATTTGTATTATTGAGCGGAAAATTTTTTTGTATGAGAACTTGACCAGAGGAAGATGTTGGTCCCATCCACCATTCATGTGAATTGAACAAGCTCTCAATATTTCTTCATGTTTTCGGATAGTCCACTCAGATTGGCCCTCGGTTTTAGGGTGATAATCCATGATGAAGTTTAACTAATTTGTTTATATAATGTTGAAGTATTTTCCTAGTTATGGAAGTGAATCTTGGATCATGATCATATAAAATCTATAGTGGTACTCTATTCAGCCTTACCACTTCACTAATGTATATCCGTTCATGTTGATCCAGTGAGAAATCCTCTTGAATCTCAAAGAAATGTCTCATTTTTATAAGATGATTTACCAAAAACCATATATAATTATTCCCTCTTTAGGTATTTATAAGACTAGTGACAAATCATTAGGGTAATTTTTTCCCATTTTCATGTTGGTATGGATAATGATGACATCATCCCTTTAGATTTTTGACTTTCTACTTTCCCTTTTTGAAATAAAATACATTATAGTGTATATTCTAGGATCTCCTTCGGTATAATTTACCACCAAATATTGTTCTCAAATATCTCTATACATCTTTGTGATTCCTGGGTGGATAGTGAAGATTGATTTATGTGCATCATCGAACAAATCCTTCTTTATCTTGGTATTCTATGGTACACATAGTCTTGACCCAAATCTCACAAATCCTTAACTAACATTAAACTCATAGGATTTCGCTTTATGTATAGTTTCCACATTATTCTAAATTCCCACACAATTTATCTGATTATCCTTTATATTTTATATAATGGACGGTTTAGAAATCATTTGTGAATGGATTTTTGATATACCATCCTTTATGATTCCCACAACCATCATCTTCAAGAATAAGAGGACAAAATCTTTTTCAATTATCATAAATGGTTGTATTTCTTGTTATTTTATACATAGAGCATCATCCACATTACTCACATTACTAGAATGGTGGTGGATTTTTAAATCATAGTTTTTATTATATCTAACCATCTTTGTTGGCACATATTCATATCTTTTTATGTGTGAATATATAATTGAGGATTTTGCGATCCGTATATATTTCACACTTTTCCACAAAGAGATAATTCCGCCATATTTTCAAACAGAATATCACTAAAGCGAGCTCCATGTCATGCATTGGGTAGTTTTACTCATGATATTTCAACTTCCTTGATTCATAGGATATTAATTTGTCATTCATCAATAACACACATACCAGTCCATTCATTAAATCATCATTGAAAACCATGAAATGTTCTCCCCTTTGGGGTAGTGTGAGCACATGAGCAGGGATAAGACTGTTTTTAATATCTTCCAATCTATCTTAAAACTCGTTAATCCATGAAAACAAGACTCACTTTTGAGTTATATTTTTATAGGGTTTGAAAATCATGATGAATTTCTCACAAATCAATGATAATACCTACATATTCCAAAGAAACTATGGATATATATCAATGATTTTGGACTCACCCATAATTAAATTGATTCTTTCTTTGAAGGGTATACAATTATCCAATTTCATATGATGATATTCCCCATGAATGAGACTTATTTAACTAGAACTCACATTAGTTGTACTTGTAAAAAAGCTTCTCCATTCACAAGGTCATTAGCACAATGATTATATTCTTCTCATGCTCCTCATCAGTTATAGATTATATGAGAATTTTATCAATATATACCACTACAGAAATTTCAAGGTTCTCTATAAAGACTATATTAATAAATTCCATGAATATTGTGGGATAATTATTGATCCCGAAAGGAGGCACTATGAACACCTAGTGCTTGTACAATGATTGAAAAGTAGTCTTGGGGATATCTACATTCTCCATCCAAAATTGGTAATATCATTACTGCAGATCCACCTTGGAGAAGTATTTTTCTCCATATAGCTGATTGAACAACTCGTCAATCTGTGTTAGATAATACCTATTATTTATAGTGATCTTGATGAACTCACAATAATAAATTCAATGGCACAATGACTCATCCTCCATTTTGATGAATATGACTAGTGCACCCCATGGTGAAGCACTTTGAAATATGAAGCCTTTATCCATATTTTAATGTAGTTATTTTTTCAACTCCAAAAGTTCCATAATAGCCATTATATATAGATTCTAGGACAAATGTAACTACCCAGGTATATGTTATTTTGAAAATTCAACCTCCCAACTAGGAGGAATACTAAGAAATTACTCAGGAAACACATCAGTGTATTCCCTCAAAAAGGTATGTCGTCAGGGATGATTATTTCCTTAGACTCAATCATTTGAGATAGAAATTATTTCCCTTTGGGAAATTATATCCATTCTTATGATATTGGTGCTAAATAATTTTATTCATCCTCACTATAATTTTATAGAATAAAAGGACGATTCACATTACATAGAGTGATATCATTCTCACAATAATTAATGTTGGCTCTATATAGGGAAAGCCAATCCATGCCCAATATTAGGTTAAATTCCTCTAAAGGTTTTATGAAAACATTAGAAAGTATTTTCGAAATAAAATTTTTATAGGGGAGGAGTTATATACATGAGATGAAATAATTTCCCCATTTTCCATTTTTATTGATAATTCCACATCCATGATTTGTGTTAGTGTTTGAATTTTTATTAAAAACATTCGTGATATGAATCAATTCATAGAATAAAAATAAAAAATATGTTCAATAATCTTGAAGGAATAACTAGAGTACCTATCACCAGTTCATTTTTATGATCATCTTCAGCGGTTGTGATGGAAAAAGCTCACCCTTTCTAACATGGAGGTTTTTGGTTATCTCTAAATACCATTATCTTATGAAATTGATATGAAAAGTTTGATGGTTCCTTTCAGTTAAAATAGTGAATAATACACTGAGGCATAGCTTGAGAATTACATTCTTCTATTGCATTAGAGGGTTTCTCCTATTGAAAATCGTAATCTAGGTTCCATTCCTTCAGGACCCTAAATAATTTCCTCATACAGTTTATGAAATTATTGGGGTTCTTCTTTCTACACCATTGTTAAGCGGGATGATAAATTTTCTTTGAACCATTATATTTCCCAATAAAATTGAAAAAATTAAACACCCCTTTAGCTTCTTATCATCGTGATACCCTAGAGACTCTTTGATATCCAATTTTACTATGACAGAACATCATAAAATTTCCTCATATATATCAATGTCTCTGATATCCAAGAATTTTTGTAGACTATGTTTTATCCAACCAAAGAAGTGTTCAACCTTCCATTATAGGGTAAAAATAAAGTAGGAGGTGTATCATGTATTTATTTTGAAGTTTTCCTCATATTTGATGATATATTTGTTTAATTTTTCTGGTGGGAAATTGAATCCCTTTTCATTTAATGTTAGAGAGGTTGATGAAAATATTTATAATAAAACATTTTATGGAATTACATTCACCCTGTCTCTTTAATCTCTTCTTCAGGTTTCATATTGTTGAAAAATTTCCACTCTAATTTATTTACACCCCATTTGATTAACAAATAATATAAAATTACCTTGATCATAACATTAAATTATTTATAATGTCATCTTAATGGATTTGAGACATTTTTCCATGATTAAGGGATCAGATGATCTATTGAAAGTTGTAGGCCTTTGTTGCATAAAGATATCAATCATAACTTTATTTTGCTTAGGGGGGTTTGGGAACTCCTCTTGATCTAGGATTATATCAAGATCCCAATTTATCTATGATATTGTCCTCATTATTTTTGTGATTCCTTATCACATCAATTTGGTAATCTCATTGGGTTAGTCATCAAATAGCCAAGCATATTAATTCTTTAACTGATTCCTTCCATTTCCATCAATTTCACAGAATAAAAATATTTACGGATGGGTATTTTTAAATATTAATGTCATAGAATGAAATCTATTGACAAAAAATGTAAAAATTAGAATTTCAATTTATTTCTCAACTGATGAATTTCTTGGCTTCAATCAATGTTATCCATAATCTATTCCATAACATATATTCTTATTGAAATATTTACCCTTAATAATGGTTTATAATGAAATTATAAATTTTCAAAATAATATCCCTAAGGATTTTCAAACCAATGGTGACGTAAAGCCCATTGTCATCTACCTGGTTATACTGCATCAGTCCTGACACACCTTGTCAGAGTCATTACACCTTAGTCCATCTATTCCTGAACCATTTAATCTTGTAGTATTCTGAAGGGGATTTATTTCATTGATAAGAAACATAATTCATACATACCAAAATTTAGGGATTTTGTCTTATACTTAGTCTTATTGTTAAGTCTTTTTCTAGAGTTTTCTAAACTTAATCCCAGAAATAAAAAAGATTTTACTTTGATACCAACTATAAAAACCCAACTCATTATTTAAAATTAATACATGATTTATTACACAAGATTACACATAATACAACTCAAAAGATTGATAATTCTAGTTTCATTGGGAATTAGGGAAACTAAATAAAAATTTAAAATATTAAAATATCATCGTTATTGAAAGAATCTTTAACATGTTAGTACATAAAACTGCATGATATGACCTGGGGACATACATAATGAATGGGTGAGATATAAATACCATTAAGGTAATAAACAAGGAAAAACATGAATAAGATAATACATGTTAGAAATTAGGAATATTAACGGGGAATAAAAATAATATATATCATAATCATGAGAAATGAGACATGATATAGTATGATAACATAAAGGTAAAATGGGAAATGTGGAAACAACCGAAAAAACTGCATCATAAACAAAGGTCAAGACTAACTAAAATGACATAATAATAGAAAATGTACCATAAATGAATCAGGGTAACTCACTATCCCAATGTTAACTCTCATGAGACTAATCATTATCCAATGAATTGTAGAACTATATAATTTCGGGCACACCCATCACCATCATTTCATTCTCATGCTTAAGTGTGCCACGTAGATCATACAAAATAGATTCATTTATAATAATATTTTATTTGATGTTAAAGGAGTGTGGAAGAAATACATGTTATGACTATTAAAATATTTATAATTTTATAAAGGTGAACACCCTTGATATTAAATGGGTTTGGTAACCACTTCATAATTGTTTTTGAATGGAAAAATCACACTGAAATTTCGGCAGTATAATGACATCACATTAAAATTGATTAAATGTGTTGATGAGAGAGAAATGGGTCTCTCATTATTTTGAAAACGTATTGTGACAGTGACATATAAATACATATCCCAAAATAATAAATTATAAATATAATGAATAAGATAATATGTAAACTTGAATAAAGAAGAGAAGGTGAGGATTCCTTACTTGAGTGTGTTCCTCCAAATGCTTGGGATGAGATTCTTAAGAGCATGGGGGGGCCTTGGGAGGAATCTATAGAGGGGAGGAAAAAGTAAGGATATTATCAAAGGATTTTTAGTGAAGATAAATGTGATTTTGGATGGTTTAATATAGGAAAAAGTGGTGAGTTTCCTAATTATTTCCCAATAAAATGTTTCGGGATGTATATAATAAAACAACAAAAAACTGCAAACCATCCGATGGGGTTTACCATGGTTTCTTCCAAATATGAGTTGTTTTAATTATTTTAAATAGGTGAATAAATTAATAAAATAATTCCCTTACTTATGTGGAGGTGAGTTATACTCTTGAAGAAATTATTTTAAAACCTTCAAATATACTAATGGTTTTGGTGGATTCTTAATGGAAATATAAAAATAATAAAATAAACTTAAAATCATATAATTTTAAAGATGAAACATATATTTGGTCATGTATACATTTTATATTATTTAATACACCACTTTTGTTTAATTACGACTTCATAATACACAAATTATAATTTTATGGTATTTAAGTTTTACCCGAAAATTTGACTATCTCATAAATTTTTAAAGAATTCACCACTGGATAATTTCGACATCCCAATTAAAAAAATTATTATTATTTTATCTAATTAATTTTTTACATATTTAGATTTCAATTTTAATATAAATTATACATTTATTAAGAAATACAAGGTTTTTTGGCAATAATAGTTTTCATACCCTTATGAAAATTACATTTGAATTCATAAAAATTATACAACAATTAAAATTTAAAAAAAAATTCTTTATAATAATATTTTATTAAACTATTATTTATTTCAAAAATAAATTAATTAATCAAAAATAAATTCAATAATTGAATGTTAATATTAACTAAAAAAATGTTTGTCTTATTGAATCTAAATAAAAATCATTTATAAACTAATAATAATTAGAAGAAAATTTATTCATCATTCTATAAAAAACAATGTACATACTCATATTTCTTGGGTCTTAATAGATATACCTCTAATAAACCAGAAAAATCTATAAGGGTAAGGAGTGTTATGGTGAGACTTTCATGGGGTGGTTCGATGTACATGCTTTGGGATATGATCTCAATGAACTTGAACTTATCCCACATACAGTGACGATCATTCTTTTTTGTTGGATCTCAAATAGGGAATAGTCGTGGGAAAATCCCCAAGAAGATATATCCCTTAAAATATATGATAAATGGGATTTATATGGAATGATCATGCTGGTTGAGGCTATCACTTTATTTGTTCATGTGAATTGGATTGGATAAAAAAATATATGTATATTAATCATGTGATCAATTTTCAATGACTATATTTTCAACAGTAATGATTCAAATCTATAATTTAAATCCAAAAAAGAATATAATAAAATAAAAAAGGTCATGTGTTTTTATAACAATAAAACATAATTAGACATTTAAATAAAACAAAAGAAAATTTTTATTTATAATAGTTCTGATCGTTACAACACTGATTATGAGAATTCATTGAAAATTTTATAAAAAGAAGAAACCATCTAATGATTTTTTCCTTATAAATAAACGATTCAAATGTGTATATTTTGAGCTAATATATGAAAAAAAATTTCTATTTTACTAAGTAAATACCTAAATTGTTTGAGATAAAAAATTATTTAACTGTGGAGGAATTTGATGTGGAATTTATTTAACACATTTTTCATATTGGGTTTTTTGTTTTATAATGGTGTTTATTGTAGAAATGTGATGATAATGGAAAATTATTATTTTTCCATTGAATATGTTATTCATTTAATATTTATTGAAATTAGTCTTTTGGTGATGTATTGTATAATATTTTCTTGATGAGAATTATCCATTTATTATAAAAAAACAAACCTTTTTTATATTCATATGATTTTCATGATGTTGTTTCCTAAAATAAATCACACATTTTCTAGGTTGACATTTGAAACATTCATTTGTGAGAAAAAATATTATTCTATATATGTTTGTTTTGTTTTTAGAATTCATTTCCATTAATTATTTAGAAAATTCTGTGTCACCAAATAATTATAATTTTATATTTATTATCTGTTTAAATTTTTTTAGATTTGTTAATTCATTTTCAAAAAATATATTTTTTAATTGTACATATTTTTTAGAATTAATATTCGTGGTGAAATTTCATTTATGTTTAAATAATAAATCAATATTTTGGATCTTTATTAAAAAATTTCAATCTGTATATTTTTGTAACTCCCTATGTGATATTGAATTGTATTGGTCATGTGATTGATGTGTATACCAGATGTCCAAGACTTGATGCTACTACCTAATGAGACTAAAACTACAAAAAATTGGAATTTTTAAATTAACAAGTGACCAAAAGATCAAATTTTAATTGAAAATTATGAAATAAGTCATCGACCAATCCTTCTTAGCAAGACAGTGTAATAGGAATCTTTACCCCATTTTTATGAATGTTTGATAATTACTAATGTTAATATCTAACCTAATAACTTTTGAAAATCATACTACGCTGAATTATCTAAATGTGGGACGAAAAATATGGGAACCAAGAGAAGATGCTTTTTCTCCCCATCTATGACTATTCCTAAGGTTCAATCAAGCCATCATCAACTATGGTTTTAGTGAAACCGTGCTAGTAGAGGGAACCTAAAACTGTGTAATTCTTTAACATTTCATACATGGGCGACAAATTTATCTCTGAAAATGGATCGACCTTTAAATGACCATTCTCATGTTTTTCATTGAGAATTTTATACAGATTGAAATCCTATATTAAGTCAAACCTCATGAGACCAAATTTGAATTTCCATTAACATAGTTTGACTAATGGAATATGAAATTGGATGAAATCAGCAATGAAGCCACCCAATATTTCCCTTAGATAATGTAATTTCATCCACCAAAATATATTAAATAAATAATGAATACTTGGTATTAATACTTGGTATTTTAATGATTAAATCAAGGTGAATAAAAATTACACATAGAGAGCCTTTTCGAAGAAGGAAAACCTAATCCTACATCAAATAACATAATTCCAAAAATCATGGGTAGATATCTAATATGGTCAATTTGAGAATAGGATTTCAAAATTGATGTCAAGAACATATTCCATGGGATCCAGAGTTCATATTAAGAATATGACCAAAATTCACGGGATTCGAACCCAACTTGAATCCTAAATAGATTATGATTGATGAAAACAAAAGTAAAAATATTTAAGAATCTTTCTCTCCATGATGATGAGGAAAACTATGTTTATCCATCAATGGAGATACCAAAACAAGATTCAACAAAAGGTTAACACTACCACATCAATCTTATTTTAATGTCAAACTATTGAGATAAATTTAGATGAAAAATAATCTAGATTCACATTCTAAATCATGAATATCTTTACAACGTTCTTCAATCGGGGTTCTTTTTATTTGCTATTATGTATTGGTATTTTTATTTTTCATGTCCAATATAAAGGCATATGGGGGCTTTGATGTCTCTCAATGTATAAATTGTAGTAATGAAAATAAAGAATAATGAGGTTCTAAAAAACTCATATGATGATTCGACATTGTAATTGAGACTATTGAAGAAGAAAATATTAAACCAAGACAATTTTTCAATGAAGTGCTTGAAGATAACGAATGTTGTTTCAAAAATATAATAGAATTTTTTTCCAAATACCATTTACTGAAAAAATTATAATGGATTGTTTTTAACAAAAGATACAGTGTAAAATAATTTATTATTGATGATAAGGAATCACTTGAACTCATCATCACCCATTTAATATTGATGAAATATGATGATAAGTTGAAATCCTGCGGGAATATAATAACTAATGGAATTAAGAAGAATTAAATATGAATTTAACTAAAAATTTATTGAGATCCAATATGGGTACAGTTGTATGATGTTTATTATATCAATACGTCGAATTTTACCATGGGTTCAACTTGATTCCATTGATTGTTAGCAGATAATATATGTTGATAAACTTTTTCCTAATCTCAGATGATACTAAAATTAAACTATGTTGGATGAACTAAGGATCACACATGCCTATATTTTTATGTTTGATTAACTCTCTATTGGAGAAAAGGTCTTGACTGATATTGGGTTAAGGAATATCAAGGAAGGTTAATCATAAATGATGAGTGGAATATACTATAAAAGTCATATAAAATTGATTAGAAGGTGTTCCCAAATGTTACACTGATGGTTGATAAATTAAAATCAAATGAAATTGGTTCTTTTGAGAGGTAAATATAATTTTCTAGGTTTGGGTTGTTTAACCTCAAGGAAAAAATTTATTAAATTTTTTTACTTTAGATTGAATCAGGAAAATTATTTCAAGTGAATGAGATCATGGGAACTGAATCGATGAAGGGTTGTTTAAACACACCTCACACACTTCTACTAATAACGACCCTTGAACTAGCCACATGGATACCATCCCTATGATCATTGACACTTTTGAGAATAGAAATTTATGAAGAGGAATATTAAGTCTATAGGGATTTCTTCTTATATTGATACTGAGGAGGAAAATGAATAGTGAATGTACTACATGGAGGACTTAGAGAAATTATTTGAGCTATTAATATGATCACTATGTAGTTAAGTTTCATGGAATTTTAATTATTTAATATTTTGAAAAAGGATAATAGTGGAATCAAGAGGTTTGAGTATATAAACAGAAAAATAGAATCAATTGTGGGAGATATTTGGGATTAAAGAAATCTAGGACGAGGAGCTTGTGATAGATCATTGTTACTACATGGAATACGTATCATATCTCTCAACATAGAACCAATATATCTTGATTGTTATTCATTATAATTATTGTGATGTTTATTTTGGATTTATTGAAATATTTTTACTATATAAACACGATCAATTTATAATAGTAAAGTGATAGAATGAGATTGTACTAGTTATTAATCTATCTTCATTTATGTGAAACGTATTATTAAATATATCCTTGTTAATATTTCTCAATTATTATGTATTTTGAAACATTTTGAACTAGTGAGATTTAATATTAATTTTATTAATATTTTTATAACTTCATAATTATACAAGAATCCATCTAGGATGATGTTATCCCTTTGAGGGTAGAACATTAAGATTTACTGTGTATTTGATCATGATGTAAATCTAGTTTAATTAATTTTTTTATTATTTGATGTTGAATTTGAGGAATGTTAGTATCCATTAACCCAATTTCTAGTCCTTTTAATTAGTTGTATGACTTATTAAAATCCAAATAATGTGAATTTGTTTCATGAATAAATCAAAAATAAAAAAATAAAAAAATTAATTAAAACCTGAATAATATAATTCCCTTATATCATATATTGGTTATTAAATGTATTCTATTGATTTGTGTGCTATAATTATCTATTTCATTTCTTAGTTATTGTTTCATTTACATCACCATAATCATAAAATCCGCCATTTTAATTTCAAATGTTCTCTGTATTTTTTATTTTCTTAGGATATTTTAATTATCTTCTTTGTGACACAAAAATATTGGAATTTTATCCCTATAGATCTTCACCAATTCCCCAAAATTAAATATTTTAATAAGGTTATAAATAATTAATGTTAATTTTCCCTAGTCAATTACCTAGGTTCAGACTGTTCATTGAACTGAAACCCTTCATACATATCCATGCGTGTGTATAAATTTTATGTTTTATATAGATTATTTTTATTATTTTCATTATTTTTATTAACATAGAAGGATGAGTTGAGATATGGTGAGTGAATATGGGTTATTTGGAGCTGTTATTAGGAGTTTTCTGGTATTATTTATTTTTTGGTATGTTGTTGTGTTAGAAAATACGACTTGGCATGTTTTTTTATTTATATTTTTTTGTGTTTTTCTTTATATTTATTCTTTTATATGTATCCATTTTAATATAAAATAGTTTAATCATGTTTGATTGGATAAAAAATAGTTTTTCCATTATAATTTATGCTAGATTCATTTATTTTAGAACGAATTTCCTATGTATGGACCACTCATGCCGAAATTTTAGTAAAATTTCTGTTATGGTATTAACATTTATTAGAAGGTGATAACATTCCCAAAAGGACTTTTCCTTGAATCCTAGGAACTTTTTTCTGTCCTGTGGGGATCAATAATACTAATTGATCATTTCAATAGGAAAGTTTGGGTGATGTGTCATGTCATCCTAGACTATATATTCATAGTCCTAATGACCTAAAAAGAGGCTATAGACCTGAGCTTCATCACCCTCTATATTAAATACATTTAAATATTCTAGATAATGAAAATAATTGAACTTGGGTACATTTTATTTAAGAATCACCTATAGACTAAGGTGGGGAACACCCTTATCAAGGTATTACTCACCACTACAATGCACATTATAACGATAACCTGCTAGATGAAGGCAATTAAAGGGGGGGGGGAATCCTTTTTGTGACTTAATAAAAGGTAAAAAGTAAATGAATATAATTTATCCCATATTATTATACAGATATATAGACAAATTTTAAATTTTCAATATAATAAGGGAATGAACCAAAGAAAAACAAGCTCAAGGTGGTCTGAAATAGTGAAGACCAATCACATCCTCTCAAACAAGGATACAACATGTTTATTGATGGGAAGAAAAATTAGAAAATAATAAAAAAATTACCATCCTGTGTTTCTCAAGAGCCAAGGTAGTTAGCCAGCTTGTTCCCCTTATTAGAAGTGTGGTATATGTCAAGTCATAACTCTGAGAGTTTTTTCATTTGAAAATGTGGTATGTAATGGACCATGGTATTTGAAGCCTCTCCTTAAATGAGTTCTAAATGATTATCGAGTACATTTAAACTAAATCCATATTTATTTTGGGGAAGTGACATAGCTCAATACCCCACCTCATCACACAATCCCCCACAATCATGGAATCCCCATGGACTTAAATATCACTAAAAGTAAGAAACACTAATCCTTGATGATCATGAATGACACGCCACCCCGCATATGATTAGAATTGGAATATCCAGCAATGTTCAGCTTATAACCATTATCCAGGGGAATCCATCTCACCCACATTTATATTATATAGATACTTTAGAACAAGTCATTTTACCTTGACCTATTATAGGTATAAATAGGGAGTTCACTTACAATTATTTCTGGATTCGGTATAAGTATAACTCATTGTTCATTTTTATAATATAAAGAGGGGAAAGTTTAATATGACGTTCAATTAGAAAAATATATTTTTAGGTAACTAAAAAACACTACAACAAAGGCCCACTTTTTGTGGATATGGTTTTAAAATCACAATAGAAGAACATGACACTCCAAAATAATTGGTGTTAGAAACTATTATTGTACAATTAATTATAGATAATATGTTCTTTCATAATTATTTTATGTAATCCACAATTTCATTCATATTTTTAAATAGTATGAAATATAATATTGAGACCCAAAAAATTATTTTTTAGTTAAACTTATATTAGTGTTTATAAAGTCATCAAGGTGTTTTAAAAATTTATATATTTCCTTACATGGATGAAATGTTGTTTTAAAAATTAATTTCATGTTAATAGGGAAATTTTTATATAGTATTGGGAATGAATTAGATCTTAAAGAATGATACCTTGATCTAATATATATATATATATATAAAGATATCTAAATGTTCTTATGATGTTGACCTAAAATAATTTTCAATGAATAAATATGTCCACATAATTGTTATTAAGAACCATCCCATTTTGTTTATTTTTTAAAAATATTTTGTATGAAAAATGATGTAAATGAGAATATAGTGATATAATATGTGGTTATTAATCAGGAATATATTGATGTATTCTTAGGAGACCTACCTAGACTGCCTCATAACCTACATGGGACTTTCTAATCAAACATATATATGTGTCAATACCTATATCAAATAAACTATATAGGATAAAACATGAATATTTATTATAACCAATGAATAAATTGAAATAAATTTTGGAAAAGGGTTCTATAAGATTTATTGTATCTCCAAATGATTCACATATCATAGGTTTTTTGAATATAGATGGATCTATGAGGTTATGCATTGAGTATAAGGATCCCAATTGAATCACCATTAAGAACAAGTTTTCATTCTAGGATTTGATGATTTTTTTAAAATCATCATGGTACACATTTCATCTCTAATATTGATCTTCCATATGAGGACCATATTTTAGTAATTTTAAAAGTGGAAATTATTATTTTTTATTATCGGATATGGTATAAATATTATGAGTTTTTAATCCCATTTGATTAATTGCTATCTTAGTGATATATTTGGGTTTTTAAATAAAGTATATATATATTTTCTTTATAAATAAATGATAGTATTATTTATAACAATTTAATATAATATAAAACTCATGTTAAAAATTAGTATCATCTCTATGTTTTACAAAAATATATGAATAAATGGCGTTTTATGATAAATTTAGTAAATATGAGTTTTTGTTAAAAACATGTGTTATTCATAGTATATGTAGAAACTATTGAAATAATATTAGTGGTCCTTAGAATGAAAACAGTTGTGGAGGAGGGGAACATAATAAAAAGGTAATATAGATCCATTCTTTTGTTGGTATATGTAGGTATTGTTAGTACCTGGTGAGCAAGTCATAAATTTATAACATACTAACCTAGTTCTCCCAAAAGGTGGATTTGTCTATTTGTATAATGTTTTATGAAGAAATGTTTAATGATTTCAAATGAATGATGGTTATTTTAACAATTTTGTCTTTACCATTAATAGGTGATGGGTATTTCATCTATAGTTATTTATAAATAGATTAAGTTATTGTTTACTTATAAAAATAATGACAATATAGTCTATGAATATCATCAATTAAAGAATCCAATGAACAATTATTTATCTTATTAATCCTAGAGAGATAGTGTAATATTCCCTTTAATGATATAGAGACATTACCCTTATAGTTAAATACATGATATATATATATATATATCATATAAAAAACTAATACATATTCTCAAATAGATGGAATTTAATAAGAGTTAGTAGAGATGGATAAAGTTTAAAAGAGATTTTTATTTCACCATTTACATCATATAAGGAAATTAATCAAGGTATAAGATGCACTAACAAAGAAATAAAATTAAATCCCTTTGATGATAAGGGTTAAAACAATCTCTTTGATTCAAGAGCTAGTAAATGTAAACATGCAAATGATAACAAAAATGATAACATCCTACCTAACAAAAATTATTTCTTAACCATTTTTACATGATAAATCAATATATCCGAACATGATAATAATTTTTTATAAAATATGATTGAAGGAAGTATGTCATGGTAGGTTTAATAAATTAAAAATATTCTAATATTGATTTCTGTGGATTTTTATGAGGAAATGTTTATATTCTATTACACATTTAATGAAATAATTACTAAAAAAACCAATTATCTGAAATGATTTATAAACACCGGGAGCACCATGATGTATATATATCTAAGAGGAAATTATAGGATGGAGATTATCAAGGGGAGATTTTAAAGTATATAAAAAATATTCTAATATTTCAACAATTAAATATGGAATAAATACTAAAAAAATGTAATTAAAAAAAATATATAAATATATATTAGGGTGATGAAAACACTATGGATTTTGTTACAAGTTTTACTAGGATGTTTAATGGGAATAAATTAATATTTGTTATTGTTGAATAACTGATTTTACAAATTTCATATATATATATATATATATATGAGTATAAACCAATTAAATTTTATTCACATCTCTATAGTAAATAGGTGGTGATGTTTCATGTGGTGCTGCTATATATAATGTCAGGACATGATCCATCATTTTCCCCTGTGTTAAGAAATATCCTTTAAATTTTACTAATCATAGAGGTTGATTTCACCACATCCAAACATCCTAAAACTAGTGTTTAGAATAAAGGAAATGCCCATATTTTGAAGGAAATTTTAAGGTATTTCTTTATATATTTACAATTAAAATGGTGTTGATATCATTTGTTTATATAATTCTTATACAAAAACTCTCTCCACTTCTGTATTTTAATTACTCTATATGGATATTTTAATTTAAATACATATATAATTAAAAAACATTGTGATGAAGTTATAAAAGAGAACTATTTGAATAATACCATTTATAAGAAAATATTGAGATAATTCTTGTATTATAGAGAAAAAAATCAGTTCAATGTTTATAAATGATAAATTTTGAAAATTTTGGAAAATAAATGGACTTAATCATTATTTATCATGTTTTATTTATGTTATCATCTTAGGAAGTAGTTATTTGATTAAAATGTAAGGGGAAATAATAATCAATGTATATTTGTTCTTTTGAGACCCCGGAGTTCACTGCTGTTATATTATATCAATTTTCATTCCTTCTAATCATATCTAATTTCAATTATATATTTCACAATAATACATATAGAAATTATATGTTCGACCCAATGAATTCACTCAATTTTGATGTAGTATATGTAGAACCTAGGATTTATAATAAACAAAAATTAATAATTTTTTTAAAAATAGACAAAATGCATTTTAATTGTATGACCCAAATATCATAGGTGTTATGATAAAATAGAAATTTATAATAAATAATATGTAATAAATAATAGGAGGTGGCTAAAAATATTGACATTTCTTCCAATTTATATATAAAATCTAAATTTTTGGAGTGAAAATTTTAATATAGAAGTATGAGAGATTCGATAATTTTTCATAATAATATATTTTATGTAAAACATCATGAAATAAAATAAATTCTATTTCTTAAAAATTAAACATTACATATGAAATTCTATTTTATTCAAATTCAATGACAAAAGAAAAATAAAATAATAAATACAACTTGTAAGATTACTAGAATTTGGAATTCTATGGGAATGAGATTGCTCAAAAATACCATATCTTTGATGATCATTATATATGAAATAATAATATAAAACATAACTATGATATATTATAAAATAAATATTAAAATATTTGTGTAAAATTAATTAATGAATGCTCTTGGATTTTTAGAGTATATACTATATTTCAAGAGGCTATTTGATTATATTAATGTTTATAGTATCCATAGAAAACATGATAGTTAAAATAATAGCTAAAAATCATAATATTCTTGTATCCATTAAAATATTTTTTTACTACATAGAATATTACTTTTATTTAACATTTTTAAAAAGTGAATTACAGAAATGAACAATAAGTTTTATAACTTATACATTGAATAAATTTTTTTGTGCATATCGTGACTTGATAAAGAAACAAATTTAATAGTTATGTATATTTATTTTACTAAAATCATTACATTGAAAATTATATATTATTATTAATTAGTAAGTCTATTTCACATACATTGATACTGATTTTGTTAAAAATAATTAAAAATTGAGAAATTCATGAATAAAAAAAGTGAAGATTTTATTTATGTAAAAAAATTGTTATTAAATATAAAAAAAATTTCATATAGAATATTTTATATGGTTACATTTTAATGTAAAGTAAACCCCATAATTTTTATAATTATTTTTATCCCTAAAAACATGTTCATTGAATTAATAAATTATATAAATTTCAAAAAAATAAAAAAATTAATGTAATTTGAAAATTCAAATACATTTTTACTCATTTAAAAATTAATTAATTATTTTTATATATCATTTTCATGGTAAGAAAATTAAAATATATTATTTATAATATTTTTTCTCTAAAAATGATAAATAATTATTTGTAATGACCCTTGTTATTCAGAACTATGAATTTGATTTGAATGTTAAATTTTCTCTTTTAGATGCTTTTATGTGGTTAAATTTTCATTTCCCATATAATATGATCTAAGATAATTTTTATAACCACTACATTTGTCCCGTAATAGGGAGTTGATCATATGGAAGGAGTTTGGTAGAATTTTGTTCTTTTCAAATTTCTATTGGGTAATTAATATTTAATATATGTTCAATTTAATATCAATTTATTTTTACATGTTCATTCAATATACCTTTTAAATAGGTCATTATATCGAGATTATTTTGACTCATTTGAGTTTGGAATGAGTTTATTTTCCAAGAAGAGAAAAAAAATCATGTCTGCAAACTGAGGCCGGGCTTTGGCCCCTTTTGGTTTTTATTTTCTTTTTATTATTTTCTTTTTACCTTTTTATTTTATTTTCTCCCAAAAATTCTCGTGTAAGATATTATATGGGATTCCATATCCATGAACAATACATGATCAGTAGAATGACAATGATTAATAGATAGCGAGGAAGTGAGGTTTTATCATCGAGCTCAGGAGGAGTTGGATCATTGAGAGGTAGTACCAGATCACAGAAATAAGTGAAACTTCAGCAAATTTCAACCTAAACGTAGGCCTTTTTTATTTTTATTCCATAAATACCTATATATTTTCCTATTTCTAGGTTTAAGGACCTATTATTACTACATAATACCCCGTTAGGGACAATCAATATTCTTTTTGGTGTAAATCCGGGTTTGAGATTGATTTGATGGTTTTACCATTTGGGAATACTGATCACAAGATGTGTAGTTTAAGATAACATGCCATGTGATCCTCATGATTGGGGAAAATTATCATTTAATTTCTAAACACCATGTATAGGTTTTATATGGTGTGTACTAGTACTCAACTATGTAGTCGAGGACCTATCCAGATAGCCCATCTAGGGGCAGTTTTCCATTTAGCATACACAACCAAAACCCATGTGGGTTTTCCACCTTGTGGAAGTATAAGACCTAGATAAAACACATGTATATGCCATGTGATTTACATATCTAGGTACCCTGAGTACTCTATACACCATTTTCATTTTATAAACTCAGTGTATGTTGGTTATATATTCCATGTTTGGCTGAAGTACATGCCCAAGTGAGGCCTTTAGAGTAGACATTGTGTACTCAGTTATACAAACTGTTTACTCCTCCTTGATACTTTTTTTTTGTATTTTTCTATTATATTCCCTAGATTCATAATTTAACATGTGACATTTTTATATTCATTAAATTTCCATGCAAATCAGGATGGTGAAACCTTTGAGGTGATTTGAGGACTCCTAGGAGGCATGTCGATATTTTTACTAAATTAAGTGGATCTTCCTTTGGTAATAAAATCCAGCTATCTGCTGAGAGTGATACAATTATTCTGAGGTGGGATATCTTCCATCTCTATATGGATGGTATTCAAAAACATTTCCTTTTAGGACAAGAGGCCATCTTATCTTTTTTACTTAGAGGATATCTTATAGGATGCATATACCTTACTACTATTTAAGAGGGTCCCCTATGATATTCCTTTACTTACATGATGAACTATGGAATCCCTATTAGGATCACTATACATTTTTACTCATTATAAGGATCATCATTAGGATTACTCTACCTACATATTCAATTATGATGATCTTGTGTAAGATACCTATACTTATGTTTGACTAAGAGGATCCCAGGTATGATTCCTCTATTTATATAATTACTCCTAGGATTTCATATATTAGTACTCTGGTATCTTAATGTTTTGGAGGTTCCCCATATGAATGAATTCACTTATGTATGAAATATGAGGTTACAACGTAGTATTCCCCTCAAATGTTTTAACCTGAGTGACCTAGTTGGTTCCCTAGTGATTGACCAACCCCAAGATAGCACATTGGGTTTGTGTAGAGATAGTTGAGGGTTTCACCTTAGAATTAGTACAACAAATTAATGTCATGAAGTTTTGTATGCAGTGGTGGGACTTAGTGTTTATAAACCATCAATTGTTTTATACATTCACTTGGTTACTCATATTGTAGTTATGACTGAAAGATGTACTTCCTAGGGTCTGATTGAAAGACTTTTATTAATTATTACATTATTTTGAAACCTATATGTACTTCTTGTTATCCAACTTGTGAGATATACATGATTATGATTAGACACTATATATCATTTGCGATGTGTGTAAAATCACAAATATATTTCATTTCTATAGTTTTATACATGTCTCTCCACATCTTTAATTCACTCACGTATTATTATTCTCACATGAGTGACACATATGATTCTCCCTAGGGTCAGTTAGATGCAACATTACATTTATATACTCACCAGACATGGCTGGGAGTGGTCTGTTGAGCTGTTTTCATTTAAATGGATACCAAGAATATACATGGATTGTGATATCCTACCTTACATATTTCCTAAGGGTTATCCCACTTAAAGATTATCCAATATTTATTGTCCTGACCACTAATAGACTGGAACCATGGGATCATACATCATACGAGATTTACATAGGTTTAGTTTCATGACTTCCAACCTAGTGGAAATTTATAGGATATCTAGGTAATACCTAAAATAATTAATTATAATGATTAGAGGTGAGCACATGTGTTCCAAAATCAAGTATATGTATCCCCCCTATGGTGACATAGCAGTCTGAGAGAAATTTCCAATGTTTTCCAATATAAGTATTTCTATTATATATTACGTACATAGAGATCAAATTAAAAATACATGGGTAATGTAGTTTTAAATCTAGCTCAATTCCCTTTTTATAAGATGCCCAGATGATTTATATTTTGTACCATGGGATTGACTTCTACTGATGACTGTTTTTGTGTGAGATAGAAAAGGTACATATTAGTTTTTTATGGTGCCATTAAAATCATAAATTGGTGAGTGAACATGAGTGTGACAATGATCAATGGTTTCAATAAAATGACCTGGGAAATGTTTGAAAGGTTATGAAATTACAGGATAAATGTCCCCCTATGGTAGAGGAGATATAAAGGATAATTTATGTGTCATTAGGTGGATAACCCCTGGATAAATCGTGTTTAGGTAGTGACATCATGGTTAGCATAGTTCAGAGAGATCTAGAAATACATGTTGATAGAATCTTTGTGTACTCCAATTTTAGTTAAGACACTGGTGTATATATTTAAATCTTCATGAGTATGTTGAGTTAGTGTCAACTATACATCAATCGTCTTTTCTTTTAAATATATTTTAACATTTAATGAAGGAGGCTATTGAATTATTCTTTTGGATTAGTATAAGGTATTCCATATAATGAACCATACTTTACATACATTGTTAACACTTCAAAATTGAAGTACACTTATTACAACATATAACAAAACCATGAAAGGACCATATTGGTATAGTGTATTTAGAAACTGGGAAACATAAACAACTGGTTCATAAAAGCATCTAAATTGTCTCCCATTTATTTTATCTTATCTAGAGTCCATTTTGGCATATCCTACTTAATAACATTCTTCCTAACCTGAGGAAATAAAACATACAAAAGGGTGAGCTCAAATTCTCAGTAAGGGTAAACAAAAGAAATATCAATCACATCATATTCATAAGAATATAACATTTTGGAAATCATAACCTGAAAAAGAGATCATAATTTCCTAACATGGGATAAATCATAGTAGTGAAATGTAATCCCAATAATCATAAATTAAAACATGATACTTTGTGGCATACACACATAATCATAGAGAATCATTTCTTAGTAGTCAAGGCTCATATCCAATACTATCTTAGCGGACAAAGTCCATTTCTGAACCGAGTTCACTCCTTGTTTCAGTCCTGTTTCACTGAACCGGATTAACCTACCGTTCTAACCATGTCTATATCATGAGAAATAAATCTTTAACAAATGAATTGGAGGAAGATATATGTCCCACCCATCTCATAATGATACCATTCTTATGTGTGCCAAAAAATCATAAACCATGCATCACAGCATAACCCATGTAATAAAAATGGGATTCTTAAACATCACGTCATCATCACAAAATCCATAAAAGGATATCGTAAAAATAATTTCATCATAACATAATCAAATCAATTTAAAATTAGGGATATAAACAGAACACTATATTATCTTAGATGGAAAATAATTTTGATAAAACACTTGAACTCCTTTCTTGAGGAAAATATCCTTTCTACTTCAAAACCATTTTTCATTTCTTAACATGTCATAAAATTTTAAACTAAAAGAATTTGATTAAAAATATACTTGAAAACTTGTAAATGAAGCTTCTTGGGAATAATGTTCTAAAAATCCATTCATTCTGTATAAGTTAAAAAAACATTCTTCTCGTACTTATGTCGGAAAAGTCAAAAAGTTCCTCATATGAAAAATGAAAAAAGATTCCTTTCATATCTTTTACTAAAAACTCACCGAAGGGTAAATTTGGATTTAAAAAATTGTATAAGGATATAAATATTACATATTGTGGTAACATGGATGTGGATGATAAATATTCCCCAGTAAATTCTGAAGTATAAACAATCTCAGATAAAAATGAGATTGCGAGATTTTCCCTTAACTAAGGTCCGATTTGCTTCGTATGTGTCTGAACAACCTGTATAATGATTTAAATAATGTTATTTAATTATTCCAGAATCATACTTATTTTTATTATATCATATATGGTCATCTTCATAGCTTCTTATTAGTAATATTTCATTGTTACTTGTTATTCTAGTTTTTATTGCTTTTAGTTCTTATGCGTGTTTTGTCGAATAAATTCTTATTCTTCTTTTTAGATTATAGATAACTCATTTACAGAATGGTATTAGTGTAATACATATCATATTTATTCACTCAATTCATTTATGTAATCATTATGCAATAAAAATCATGTAGAACGAGTAGCATCACATCGTGGAGACGGTATTCCGTACGTACGCACGGACGATGATATCATTCTGATGATCGTGGAATTGTATTGGAGTGTATGTATATTATTTCAGAATCAATATAACTTTAAAATAATCATATATAGTTATTATTTAAACAATTATACCCATCCATGTAAGGTGGTGGTGGAAAATAGATTACACCACGACGTGGAGACGGTATTCCGTACATACGCACGTGCGAAGATTTCATTTTCTGTCGGATGGATAGATGGTGAAATAGGGTTGTTTCATACTTATAATAACATATCATTATATTAGTTATACTGATTTTATTACTTCATAATGAAACAACTAAAGACGAAGAAGTGGCAGAAGAAATAAAGTTGAAAGAATCGGTAACAGACATTACCTCTTCTTGAAGCGCCTCTTTGAGACCTCCTCTTAGGGCAATAAAATTGGTCTTTGAAGAAGACCAGGACATCTAGGATGTTTCTAGAGAAGTGTAGAAGATAATTTTTCAGGGTTTGGCAGAGATTGAAGGCTCAAAGTGGAGTGAGGAAGAGAGGGAGGAGGTTCCCTTTTATAAGGGAGGAGAGGGGCACCTTTGGGAAAACAAAAATTATTATTTTACTATAAAGCCATATTCGGTTTTTTATAGCTCAAAATTGATTTATTTTGAAGATAAGGTGGGTATGTGTCTAAATAATCTCATATAATAGAATTTAGACAAGTTTAGGTATCTATTTTAACCTTATCATTTAGATTTATCTTTAAGTTAAATAATTTATCTTTTACCATGTCTTCTTGTTTTCTTACACAATAAGGTTAATAAACTTACTATAATAATCCAAACGAACCCCAATTTGTTTATAATTAATATATAAAACCCTATATAAGTCATTTGGAGAATCCATAGATTTTTAGGAATAAAATAACAATTAATAAAATAGTATTTATTTTAAAAACTATTTTTTGTCAATTTTGACACTATTTTGTAATTAATTTTTTTAAAAATCATAACAGATTTATTAGTTCTAAATAAGTTAATTAAATCAATAATAACATGTAATATTAACATATTAAATTATTTTAATTCATTAAAAGTCTCAAATTACATTTTTTGGGTATTTAAAACATCAATTATGTCAATATTTCATTAATAAGATAATTACTGCATCATCATTATGTCATAAATAAATTAAATTATTTAAAGTCTAAAAATTACAAATAAAATACCATTGTGTAGGAAATCTTTTTATATTTATAATGAATATTTATAGTCGAATTTATCTTATCTATAACCCTATATTAAAAATGATTTACTTATTAAACATTGATTTAAACTATTTTAACCCTTCTTTAAATAAATTAATATTAAATGTCCTAATCTAATCAAAGTGGCCCTAAATAGTCATATTGTATTCCTAAGTTTGTTTATGGTCAAATTGAACTTATCCAATAGAATTAAAACATGTTTTAGGGTAATAATAATATCATTTTTACTCTAAATTACGCTATTTACTTTTAACCGTGGTAAATAAAAGTGAAAAGATACTATTCAAAAAATTTATTTTCATCCCATTGAACCAAATTTTACTTACTTATATCAACCGTGTATCTTGGATTTTTTAAATTCCATTCACAAAAGTAGTAAAATTATGTTTTATGTAAATTTTCAAATTCTCATAGGAGGTGGGTAAAAGACGGTGAAAAGTTCAGTAAAATTTTTATATATCTAAAATTATTATAAAATGACTCCAATGAATTGAATTGAACTTATATATGTATTATGCATCAATTTTGACATAAAATAAATTTAAATAAAATAAAAAAAATTTAAAAAAAAATTCGGTATTTAAATAGTAACCTAGTGTTTTCACTATTCATCAAAAATTGAAAGTTTTCAGAAAAATACCAAACTTTCACCCTAGGATAATTTCGATATTCGGAATCCAAAAATGAAGTCAATTTTGAAAAATAAATTTTAAAAATTTTCAAAAATTGGGTATTACTATTCATAACGTTTAGTTTTAATAATATTTTAATAGTATATCGTCGTTTAGTGAAACTCAGTATTGCGTACAACGCAAGCTATCGAGGAAGGTCGCGATTGCGTGTAAAGAAAGCCAAGCTAGTTTTGTGTGTAGTAAAAGATTACTTTGATGATTTATATAACATAAAAACAAAATATTTCTCATAAAAGTTTCGGGTGTTACATTCTACCCCCCTTAAAATGAATTTCGCCCTCGAAATTCGTCACTTTGTAAGAAACAGATGAGGATACCTCTCCCTCATCATATCCTCAAGCTCCCATGTAGCTTCTTCTAATTGGTGGTTCCTCCATAAAACATTCACCAAGCGAGTGGTCTTGTTCTGTAGGACTTTTTCGCTACGATCCAGAACCACTATCAGTTGTTCTTCATAAGAAAGATCTTGTTCCAGTGGTATAACTACTGAGTTGAGTACATGTGAAGGATATGGTATGTACTTTCTTAGGAGAGATACATGGAACACATCATGAACTTGAGAGAGATTTGGGTGAGGCACCAATCGGTAAGCTAGCTTCCCAACTCGATCCTGTAATTTGAAAGGACCGATATATCTAGGGCTCAGCTTTCCCTTCTTTCCAAATCTCATTACTCTCTTCTAAGGATATATTCGTAAGAACACATTATCACCCAATTCAAACTCAAGGTCTTTTCTTCGGTTGTCAGAATAACATTTTTGTCAACTCTGAGCATCTCTAATGTGTTTTTGAATAGATCTGACATTTTCTGCCATCTCATCAACAAGATCAAGTCCTAATAGCTTTCTTTCCCCAACTTCATCCCAGCAAGTTGTATTCCTACATTTCATTCCATAGAGAGCTTCATAAGGAGACATCTGAATACTGGAGTGAAAGCTATTATTATAAGAAAATTCCACCAAATGTATGAGTTTATCCCAACCACCTTTGAAATCCATAGAGCAAGCTCTCAACATATCTACTAGACTTTGAATTGTCCTCTCAGACTGACCGACTGTCTGAGGATGATAAGCAGTGATGAAACTCAACTCTGTATCTAGAGTACGCTGAAGTCCTCACCAGAACAATGAGGTAAATCTCAGATCCCGATCAGGTATAATAGAAAGTGGTACTCCATGCAATCTTACCACTACCTTTACATATATCCTTGCAAGTTGATCCAGAGAGAAATCTTCTCTAATAGTAATGAAGTGTGCAGACTTTGTAAGACGATTAACTATGACCCAGATAGCATTATTTCCTTTGGATGTTTTTGGAAGTCTAGTGACAAAGTCCATAGTGATGTTTTCCCATTTCCATTCTGGTATGGGTAATGGTTCTAACATCCCCTTAGACTTTTGTCTCTCAGCGTTAACTTGCTGACAAACCAACCATTGAGAGACATATTCAACAACATCTCTTTTCATGCCATCCCACCAGAAGTACACTTTCTGTTCCCTATACATCTTCATTCTTCCAGGATGAATAGAGAATGAAGAACTATGAGACTCATCCAGAAGCTCATTCCTTAATTCTGGGATGGGAGGAACACAAACCTAATTCTTGAACTTTATTATCCCATCACAATATAGGTTGAATTTAGGAACATTTCTCACCTTCTTTTGTAACTCTACATCTTTTTTCTGTGCCTATTTAATCATCACATGTATATATGGTTGAACATTAATTTGAGAAATATATTATTTTTCCCCTTCCATTATAATTCAAAGATCCAACCTTTGTAAATCCTTAAATATTGGTTCTTTTGTGATCCTCATCATGGATAAGCTATCATTGTCTTGTCGACTTAATGCATCTTCCACCTTGTTTGCTTTCCTAGGGTGGTAATGAATTGAGCATTCATAATCCTTAATTAGCTCTAACCATATTCATTGGCGCATATTCATCTCTTTCTGTGTGAAAATATACTTTAAACTTTTATGATCAATATAAATATCACACCTTTCTCTATAAAGATAATGCCTCCAAATCTTTAATGCAATGATTACAGAAGCTAACTCCAAATCATGAGTTGGGTAATTTTGCTCATGGATTTTCAACTGTCATGAGGCATAAGCTATCACCATATCATTTTGCATGAGAACACACCCCAATCCCTTGTTGGATGCATCACTGTAGTTCACAAAACTTTCTCCACTACAAGGCAGTGTGACTACAGGTGCACTGGATAACCTTCTTTTCAACTCCTTGAAATTCTATTCACATTCCTCCGTCCAAACAAACTTAACTCCCTTTCGAGTCAACATGGTGAGTGGATTAGATATTCGTGAAAAAACTTTCACAAAAAATTGATAATATCCAGCCAATCCAAGAGAACTTCAAATCTCAGTTACTGTTGGTGGTCTCGACCATCTTTCGATAACCTCTGTTTTTTCTAGATCCAAATATATCCCCTTTTTTGTGATTATGTGACCCAAAAATGCAACTTTTTGAAGCCAAAATACACACATGGTAAATTTGGATTAATGCTTCTCCTTTCTTAGGGTATTCAATATAATTCTCAAGTGATATTCATGTTCTTACTTGCTCTTTGAATAGAAAAGAATATCGTCTATAAATACTACAAAAAATGATCAAGGTAGTCTCTAAAGACTCTATTCATCAGATCCATGAAGATAGCAGGGGTATTAGTAAGACCAAATGGCATCACTATAAATTCATAGTGTCTATACCTTGTACGGAAAGCGGTCTTTGGTATATCCACCCTTTTGAACCTTAATTGATGATACCCTGAATGAAGATCAATCTTGGAAAAGTATTGAGCTCCACGTAGTTGGTCAAATAAGTCATCAATGAACGGGAGAGGAAATTTGTTCTTGATAGTGATCTTGTTAAGTTCTCGATAATCAATGCAGAGTCGCATTGATCCATCTTTCTTCTTAACAAAGCGAACAGGTTCTCCCCAAGGTGACTCACTAGGGCGTATGAATCCCTTATCAAGATTCTTTTGGAGTTGCTTCTTCAATTCCTGTAACTCAATTGGGGCCATTCTATAAGGTGTCTTTGAAATAGGTAAAGCACCGGGTACGAGTTCTATTGAAAACTCAACCTCACGATTTGGTGGAAGACCCGACAATTCCTCCAGAAAGGCATTGTCAAACTCACGTACAATGGGAATATTCTTAATCGTGAGTTTCTCACTAACCATTTCAGATAAATAAACATTATTTAGTTGAATAAAGTCCCACAAGATGGATGAAATTTCCACTGGAAGTTTATGTTCATCCTTGCATCGATATACTATCATAGATTGATCTGGAATATGAAATGTGACTTCCCTTCTTTGGAAATTGATATGAGCTCCATATAAAGAAAGCCAATCCATGCCATTAATCACATCAAATTCCACTACAGGAAGGATCACAAGATTGTTATGAAGCACATTCCCACAAACATCAATCGGAGAATAATTACAAACTTTTGATGTGAATGTTGTGCCATTAGGGGTTGTCACAGCTAACTCAACATCTAATTGTTGAGGTAATATGGTGATACCATCAGAAAATTCTTTAGAAATAAAAGAGTGGGTGGATCCAGAATCAAATAAAACATTTTATACTTTAGAGTGGATGGTAAGTGTACCTTTCACCACTTCGTTATCATACTCCATATCGCTGATAGAAATTGCATGTGACTTTCCTTTGTCTTTAGCCTTAAGACTTTTTTGATGTCGATCATCATCAACAACCCATGGGTTAGGGAATTGATTGGCATAATGCCCAATTTCCTTGCACTTGTAACATTGAAGTGTAGGAGGTGTACTCTGTGTAGTCTTTTCTTTGTTCGCATCACTAGACACCTTCTTCCCATCATTGCGGCATTCAAATGCCTGGTGACCTTCCTTTCCACATTTGAAACATTTACTTGTCCCTTTTAGACAACTCCCTCCCTGTTTCTTTCCTAAATTTGAGCAAAAGGGAAAGCTCATTTTCTTTTCAGTGCGCTCTTTAGATTTTCCTTTGAATTCCATTTTCCTCTTCTTATCAAACCCATATGACTGATGAGTTACTCCAATATCTATCTCAACCTTGAGAGCACATCGAACAATTTCCTCCTAGCTATTGAAGTCCTTTATGGCTAATTCCCTTTGAAGACTTGGTTTTAAGCCACTAAAGAATCGATCGATCTTACTCTCAAGTTGGATAATAATACTAGAAGCATACCTTGCAAGTCTTGTAATATTTGCTTCGTAGGTACCAACAGATTCATCATCCTTTTGCTTTAGTTCAAGAAACTCCTTCTCCAGATTTGTTTGAAGAATACGAGGGAAGTAGTTATTGAAAAATAAGTTCTTGAACTCTTCCCATTCCATGGACCAAATTTCATCCCTTTGCCTCGTATTCTCAATATGATTCCACCATAGATCAGTATCTCCTTCAAAATGATAAACTGCTAAGATGTCATTATCATGTTCAGAACATTGAATAACTGCAACTATCTTTTCAATGGTACTGATCCATTGTTCAGCCACTAAGAGATCAGTAGACCCGCTGAATGAGGGTGGACGCTACCTCATGAAGGATTCAAAAGAATGTTGCTCCTTCCTTTTCTCGTTTATAAGTCCTGCATGATTCATAGCTTGAGAATTTTGTGATAGCATGGCTACAAGATTTTGCATTCCAGCTCCCATAAGGTTTGGTTTCTTAGGAGGAAAATCATTGCATTGCCCGTCACATTCCTCATTAACACGGTTCCTTTGGGTTCCAGCCATTGACTAAAACCAAGAAGAATAGTGTGAGCAACACTAATAATAATTGGAAAACAACATAATCAAGAATAAAATTTCACACTTAAGGTCTTATCATAGGTTGTTCATGGCCATTTCTAAAACTCTAAGATTGTGGTCTATGATTAGACATATCCCTAGGGTTCTTACTAAGGCTTTCACATCCCAGTTTCTAAAGGATGACTATACTTTTCCTCTGATACCTACTATAACGACCCATACTTTACATACATTGTTAATACATAGAAATTGAAGTACACTTATTACAATATATAACAAACCCATGAAAGGACCGTATAGGTATAGTGTCTTTAGAAACTGGGAAACATAAACAACTGGTTCATAAAAGTATCTACATTGTCTCCCATTTATTTCATCATATCTAGAGTCCCTTTTGGAATATCCTACTTAATAACCTTCTTCCTGGCCTGTGGAAAGAAAAAATACAAAAGGGTGAGCTCAAATGCTCAGTAAGGGAAAACAAAATAAATATCAATCACATCATATTCATAAGAACATAATATTTTGGAAATCTTAACCTGCGAAAGAGATCATAATTTCATAACATGGGATAAATCATAGTATTGAAATGTAATCCCAATAATCATAACATAAAACATGAAACATTGTGCCATACACACATAATCATATAGAATCATTTCTTATGAGTCAAGACTCATAGCCAAGACTATCTTAGTGGACAAAGTCCATTTCTGAACCGAGTTCAGTCCTCGTTTCAGTCCTGTTTCACTAAACCAGATTAACCTACCGTTCTAGCCATGTCTATCTCATGAGATATAAATATTTACCCAATGCATTGGAGGGAATAATAGGTCCCACCCATCTCATTATGATACCATTCTTATGTGCGCCACAAAATCATAAACCATACATCATAGCATAACCAATGTAATAAAAATGGGATTCTTAAACATCACATCATCATAACATAATCCATAAAAGGATATTGTAAAAATAATTTCATCATAACATAATAAAATCAATGTAATATTAGGTATATAAATATATCCTTATATTATCTTAGATGGAAAATAATTTTGATAAAACACATGAACTCCATTCTTGAGGAAAATATCATTTCTACTTCAAAAACAATTTTCCTTTCTTAACATGTCATACAATTATAAACTAAAAGAAGTTGATTAAAAATAAACATGAAAAATTTTAGAGTATGTTTCTTGGAAATAATGTTTTAAAAATCCATTCATGCCGTATAATTTAAAAAAACATTCTTCTCGTACTTATGTTAGAAAATTCAAAAAGTACCTCGTACGAAAAACGACAAAAGATTTCATTCATATCTTTTACTAAAAACTCACCGAAGGTAAAAATTGAATTTAAATAGTTTTAGAAGGATATAAATATTACATATTTAGGAAACATGGATGTTGATGATAAATATTCCCCAGTAAATTCTGAAGTATAAAAAATCTCGGATAAAAATGAGATTGTGAGATTTTCCCTTACCTTTGGTCCGATTTGCTTCGTAAGAGACCGAACCTCCTATATAATGATTTAAATAATGTTATTTACTTATTACTGAATCATACTTATGTTTAAGATATCACATATTGTCATATTATTAGCTTCTTTTTAGTAATATTTCATTGTTATTTGTTATTCGGGTTTTTATTGCTTTTTGTTCTGATGCGTGTTTTGTTGAATAAATTTTTATTCTTCATTTTAGGATATAGATACCTCATTTACAGAATGGTCTTAGTGTAATAAATATCATATTTATTCACTCAATTCATTTATGTTATCATTATGCAATTAAAATCATGTAGAACGAGTCGCATCACATCATTGAGACGGTATTCCGTACGTACGCACGAGCGATGATATCATTCCCATGATCGTGGAATTGTATTGGAGTGTATGTATAATATTTCAGAATCAATATCAATTTACAATAATCATATATTGTTATTATTTACACCATTATACCCATTTAAGTAAGGTGGTGGTGGAAAATAGATTACACCACGGCGTGGAGACAGTATTCCGTACGTACGCACGCGCGGTGATTTCGTTTTCCGTAGGATGGATAGAAGGTGAAATTGGGTTGTTTCATACTTATAATAACATATCGGTATATGAGTGATACTTATGTTATTACTTCATAGTGAAACAACTAAAGATGAAGTGGAAGAAGAAATAAAGTGGAATGAATCGGTAACGAACATTACCTCTTCTTTGAAGCGCCTCTTTGAGACCTTCTCTTAGGGCACTAAAATTGGTCTTTGAAGAATACCAGACCATATAGGATGTTTCTAGAGAAGTGTAAAAGATAATTTGGCAGGGTTTGGCCGAGAATGAAGGCTCAATGTTGTGTGAGGAAGAGAGGGAGGAGGTTCCCTTTTATAAGGGAGTAAAGAGGCACCTTTGGAAAAACTAAAAATATTATTTTATTATAAAGCCATATTCGGTTTTTAATAGCTCCAAATTGATTTATTTCAAATCTAAGGTGGGTATGGGTCTAAATCCTGTCATCCAATAGAATTTAGACAAGTTTAGGTATCTATTTTAACCTTATCATTTAGATTTAACTTTAAGTTAAATAATTTTACTTTTACAGTGTCTTCTTGATTTCTTACACTATAAGGTTAATAAACATACTATAATAAGCCAAAAGACCCCCAGTTGTTTATTATTAATATATCAAACCTTATCTAAGACATTTTTCCAAACCTTATATTTTTAGGAATAAAATAACAATAAATAATATAATATTTGTTTTAAAAACTATTTTATGTCAATTTTGACACTCTTTTGTAATTGATTTTTGTGAAATTCATAATAGAATTATTAGTTCTAAAAAAGTTAATTAAATTAATAATAACATGTAATATTAATATATAAAATTATTTTAATTCATAAAAAGTCTCAAATTAAATTTATTTGGGTATTTATAACATCAATTATGTCAATATTTCATTAATAAGATAATTACTGCATCATCATTGTGTCATAAATAAATTAAATTATAAAAAGTCTAAAAATAAAAATAAAATACCATTATGTATGAAATAATATTATATTACTAATGAATATTTATAGTCAAATTTATATTATGTATAACCCTATATTAAAAATGATTTACTTATTAAACTTTGATTTTAACTATTTTAACCCTTCTATAAATAAATTAATATTAAATGTCCTAATCTAATCCAAGTTTGCATAAATAGTCATATTTTATTGATAAGGTTGTTTTTGGTCGAATTACACTTATCCAATTCAATTAGGACATGTGTTTGGGTAATAATAATATCAGTTTTACACTTAATTACCCTATTTACTTTTAACAGTGGTAAATCAAAGTAAACAGTTACTATTCACCAAAAATTATTTTCATATCATTGCACCACATTTTACTTTTGGACATCAACCATGTCTCTCAGATTTGTGAAATTCCATTCACAAAATTAGTAAAATTAAGTTTTATGTAATTTGCAAATTCTCCTAGGAGGTGGGTAAAAGACAGGGAAAAGATCATTAAAATTTTTATATATCTAAAATTATTATAAAATGACTCCAATGAATTGCATTGAAATTATATAGGTATTATGTATCAATTTTGACCTAAAATAAATTTAAATAAAATAATAATTATTTAAATAAAATGTGGGTTTTTAAATAGTATCACAGTGGTTTCACTATTCCTCAATAATTGAAAGTTTTCAGTAAAATACCAAAATTTCACCCTAGACTAATTTCGATATTCCGAATCAGAAAATGAAGTACATTTTAAAAAATAAATTTTACAAAATTTCAAAAAGTGGGTATTACTATTCGTAACAGCTAGTTTTAATAATATTTTAATAGCATATTGTTGTTTAGTGAAACTCGGTATTGCGTATGACGCAAGCTATCGAGGAAGGTCACGATTGCGTGTAAAGAAATCCAAGCTAGTGTTGTGTGTAGTGAATGATTTCTTTGATGGTTTATATAACATATAAAACAAAATATTTCTCATAAAAGTCTCAGGTGTTACATTCCATATTTGGGGGGGGGTGAACATTTTTCCATTTTATGGTGGGAACCCACATTTTCAGTTGAAATCCATTATTTTATATGGAAATTGATCTCTCCAGTTGGGAACATGTGTTTCTTAATACTTTTTAATGGAGATCTACTATGAGAAGTTTGGAATTTCTAGTCATTATGTTCAATGATGGATAGATTTACAGCCTTTGATCATAGAGTTTTTTTGCGACGTGATGGTAATGGTATTCCTGTGGTGGGGAGTATCAGATAAGTCACTATTAAACATCTTCCTTGATGGAAGAGTTGTTAATGCTATGCCAATATCATTATATGGTCATGATAATTTTGTTTTATATATTCTCAAGATGATATCATGACTATTTTTTAACCACCATGTCTTTTTGGGGAAAATATGGGGTATCATGGGGAGGACTCAATGGTTCATATTTTTATACACTATGAATATTATTATATATTTTAATATTTACATTAAAATTCTTATAAGGGGTAAAATCATCATTTTCCACTAGTAGATGATCTCAGATAATTTTCATGACCAACTTGTTGATCCTAGAATAGGTTTTTGACCCTAGGACATGTTTTTGGTGTAATTATTAACTGTTTGAGTATATGTGGAATAATTAATATCTAATATATATTTCATTAAATATTTATTTATTTTCCAACATTAGTTCATCTATATATTTTAAATCGATCACTATGTAGAGATTCATTTCATGTTGTTGTGTCTAGAATGGAATCTTTTTTATAAGTGAGGTATAAAATCAAATCAGGTTCCAAATCAAGGAACCTTTTTCTATTTCGAATTATTATTTTACTTTTCCCATATTCATTTCTTTTATCACATGGATTCTGACATATTCCCCTCCATAGGATTACTTCACCATGAATGTGAGAGGATATGGATATAAAGAGAGAAATGGAGAGAGAAATAGTTATAAATGAATAGATGTGCTTCCATGGAGCTCAAGAGGAGTAAGACCATCATTTGGAAGCAATGTATCATGAGAACGGTTGAATCTTATGTGGATTCCACCCAAAGGTAGGTTGTTTTTTTTGTTTATGTGGTAGATCCCCATAGATTTACTCCATTATATTATTATATACTTATTATGGGAATATAAGACACCATGAGGTTCGATCTTTATCCATTGTGGATGAAAATGGGATTTTAGGCTGATTTTATGGGGTTCCCATTCATAAATCCTGGACACATGGTATGATGTTCAAGAACACAATCCATTGTTCTTCCTCTTTGGGGAAGTTTATTTTTTTCAGTAATCAACATGTATATTGTATATGAACCATTTAATAGTACTGGACCATATAGTTGAGTACCTGGATAGACAAAAATTTAATGAGAACGTGGCCTTGTTGTGTTCATGACCAAATCCCATGTGGGATTCACACCATGTAGAGGGACACAATCAAGATAAAAGACATTGACAAACCATGTGGGGAACAAGGGTAGGTACCATGAATATGGTACATTTTATAAACACTTTGTACATTAGTTTTACATGACAGGTCAAACTAATGTACATGATGTGGAGAGTCTTTGAGGGTAAATGATGTGTTCTATGGTATACACACTATGTACTCCTTCTGCTAAACCATTAGTGGGTTTTCATGTTTTACTCCACAAAGTCATAATTGAACACATGATTAGTCCTTTTGAGTATCATTCCATGTAGATAACAATGTTGAAACCCTTGAGATCAATTGAGGATTCAAAGAATGAGTTTTGTACATTTATATAAATGGAGAGGTTCTACATTTGGTAATCAGATCCTTTTATCTCCTAAGAGTGAGGCCCTTAATATAAGGTGGGTGAAGAGATATATATCAAGACTAGTATTCAAATAATTTTTATTTTGTTCCAAGATGGCATCAAATCAATATACCTAGAGGATCGCATGTGGAAAACCTTAATATTACTACTATTTATGAGGCCCCCTATAGGAAGCCTTATCTTACATGCTGACCTAGGGAATCTATTATAGGTTCTTTATAATTGTTTACTCTTTTAGAGGAGCTTATGTAAGATTCTTATTACTAATTACTCATTATGGGGATCCCATTTAGTATACCTATGGTAGCATAAGTTTTCTAAGGTTTATTAGAGAGATTCATTCCCTTATGTGTTGAATTTTCATATCCCAATTAGGATTCCTCTATAGTGTTTTGATCATAGGGATTATGTGGATGAGTTAGTTTTTGACCGACGCTAAGCTAGTATGTTGGGTTTGGGTAGATATGGTAGAATTTTTCACCCTATAACTGGTATTAAACATGCAGTCCAATAGACTGTGTATGTAGTTGTGTGTCTAGGTGTTTGGACACCCACACTCTTTTTTATACTTTCAAATGGTGACTCATGGTGCAACTATGATTTCTAAGGGAACTTATTAGGGTCCAACATCTATGAATTTTTATTGTTTGTTATATTATTGGGATACCCAATAATACTTCCTGGGATCTAGCTATTGGGATATTAATGAGGTTGATTATTCTCTCTTGATTGATGGTTATGACTAAGAACTCCCTTATCGATTACCTGAAATTGTTGTTAGATATGTATCTCCGCTTCATTAATGAAAATTATGATAATTAAGATCTCTCAAGATATTCCTATGATGCTTCATCAGGTATGGTGGAAATTGTACTACATCACTAAACTCAAGAGATATGATTGTGAGTGGGATGGAGATACATTTTCTTTTGAATGGATACAGATCATGTACTTAGATATGAAAAGCATTATATACATATTGCATTGGGGTCTTCCTCCTTAGGAATTATCCAACTAACAATGTTGGGATAACTTATGGATTGGGATGTATGGGTTTGACATCAGACAATATTTTCATGGCCTGGGAGGCATGACATTCTTATCAATGACTGTTTATAGGATGTCCAAGTATTACCTAGAATCTTTAATTATAGTGATTGGAGGTGATTACGAGTGATCCCAATTCTATTACATGTATCCACATGTGATGACATAACTTTCTAAAATTCATTTATGTATCTAGCTGATGAAAGTATTATATATCATGATTATGGAACATGGGATCAACATAATTATACATGGCTTGAGTGGTATGACATCCTTCTCAATTCCCTCTTTACAGTATTCCCAAATGATCGAGATTATAGACCAAAGGATCGACTTTGGTTGATTATGTGATTTTTCACCTTACTTATGTAGATATATATATATATATAAGTATATATATATATATATTCATGGTAATATATATATATATATATATATTGAAACATTATCTAGCTGACTACAATCACAAAATGAAGGATTAAATAGGTTTTATTTTGTTTATTTTACTTATCATTTCCAATTATGTCTCGGATAAGTTAATAATATTTCATGAGCATATACTTATGATAGTAGAATTATTGTTTTATCATTAAGAGGGACTACTAAGATTATTTTTCACCCCTATACGTCCACATTTATATACAAAAAGACCTTAAATCTTCATTTTATGATGAGAAAATATTACATGATGGATATGGCTAAGGCTCAGGGTCTCCTGATCGAGCAAAGACACTCATGTGGATTTCTTTTATTTAAGAAAAATTAGCTCAATAGTGTCTTAGATAACAGATATGTAGTCGGTATCCGAGTTAGGAGGATAACCTTGTAATTTTGTATTAGATTAAATTATATACTCCTATATATGTAAGGTTTTACTAGTGGGTGACCTGTGTTTTATGTGTGACATGGCAGTTCGGGCTTTTATATCATTTAATTAATCATTATTTCATGATTCTATTTTAGTTTATTTACTACTTTTTCACTTGAGTAATTAACTTATTTTGATGATATTTTGTTATTTATGATGGTTACTTCTATGATATAAGGGAATATTCTCTCTAGATACAAATCTTAGGCCTCTACTTCTAGTTGGTAGCCTCTAGCATATGAAGAGGTACTCTTGAGGGCTTATAGAGACCGACTAAGAGCATCAAGTTTCCGTAATTTGGCCCCAAAAATTTCATTATTTAAATTTTAAATTTCAAGAACACAAACCATTTGAAAATAATTTTAAATTCATTTTGAAATGTTTATTTTCTCAAAACCTATATTCAAAAATTAATATAAAATATCCAATAATTTTCTATAAATAACCACCTCTGAAATCCTTTTTTTTACTACCATGGTCTTTATCATATTTTCTAATTTTCTACTCTATTATATCTATATATAATAATTTATTATTTTCTTATTTGGTTATTCTTTAAAATTTTATAATTAATACATGATATAAGAGTTTATTTCCTCTCTCCCTCCCACCATCCCTCTCATCTAATTATAATAATTTTTACAGAGACCTTCAAAATTTAGTTTCTTATTAAATTTTTATTTAATATAACATTAATTATTTCCTATTCCATGTTGTATCCAAATTAATTTACTTATTCCAACCCTTATAATCTTATTTTTATATAGGATTTATTAATTAAAAACTTTTTAACATATATTTTAATTTTTTTCTCTTCTAAACTAATGTGTAATTTTGGAAAGTTAAGGGTAACACAACCTATATAACATGTATAATAATTATCACATATAGTATATAATATTATCCCGTATTTAATTATATATATTTGATCTTCCATGATGCACATTCTAATAATTTAAAATACATTTACCAAAGCCTTTAATGGACTTTTTTTATAGGAATTATTCTTCCATATATTAATTACTATGAATACATTTCAAATACTATATGATATTAAATGGGATTCATGTAGATAACCAATCCATCCTTTTATTATGGATTTCCTAGATTTACTCTCATTTCCATATCTTATAGTTAAATCATAACTATTAAACTTGTTATATGAAAACATTCTTTATTGTGATCAAGTATTTACATTATTTGTTGTATTGAGCCTCTATAAAATTCATTGGTAATCCCAAAATATAATATCCATCCCAATTCTATTGATATTGTTAAATATTTGGATAATGTATGATAAATTTCTTATAAATTAGCATTGATTATTGATTATATTATACCATATAAATTATCCTTGGTTTTCATTTTATGATACCATAGTGATGAGACTCAGTAGTATGCCTATAATACCATTTTATGGTATATAATAATATATTAATCATTATGAGATTTTTGAATTGATTTTGTCTCCTTTTGTTATTATTATAAAAAAAATTTATAATTATTTCATGAGATTTCATATATTATTTGGTGGAAAATTCCTTCACACGCTGCTATGTTCTTACGAAACCATTACTTGAATATTTTAGTTCTCCATTTATTTTTATATAAACCCCCAGAGAATGATTATAACTATGAATTTTAATATAAATCATATAATCCAATGAAAATTATATAAGAATAAATATTATGTTTTAAATTAATATATTATATACCATGTACCCAATGATATTAATTTTAATATTTTTTACATTTGAGTGATTATAAAATTATTTAATATAAAAATATTGTGAATGTTTTTTATCATTATATATAAGAGTATTGGTTTAGGGTTTTTAAAAATTGTTAGGGTTGTTTCATTAATGGATTGGTTGGATATATTATTGGTCATGTAATGAATTCTTCAAAAAAAATATTGTATTTTCCTAAGTAATGAGATATAGAACACATGGGCCCTCAATTGTATTAGACTGAAGAAATATATAGCTACGATTGGTTTATTAATAGGTAATTTAATCTATATTCAAATGAATAAAATTATATGTACTCATCTAGTATTGTTAGTCTAGTTTGGGATAATATAAAATATATGTATTTTCAAATATATGAATAAAAATTTCAATGTCACATAGTTATACATTATGTCATAGATAAAAAGAATATATGAGTATGCATATAATATATAAATATCTTCTAGTGGATATATTTTGATTGTGATATGTGAGTTTACTAATGGTCATCCTAGAACCCATTATATATTTATTAGAACAAATGTTTTTTATGAGTGAAAAAATACTAATTTTTCCTTACATTTTTCATGGATTTGACTATAAAAACTAATTTTTATATTAAAGAAATGAAGAAATAGTATGTTTGTATTTTATAATAATTTTGTAGTTCACTATGAATTAGAATAAAATGTTTAATTTAATGTTATCATTCATTATTCTGTGTATAAATGATAATGAAATGGTTTTTCAGGTTTTTCATTCATTATATTTTTTTCATCTGTGAGGATATATTAAAATAAAAAAATAAATTGGTAAATATAAGAAATCATCAGACCATAGAATATTAAATTATAATGAAATGTAAAAAAACATGTTTCATGAATGATATTTGGGTTGATCTCGAGATATATCAAGATATATTAAGGCCTTTAAATAACAGAAAAAATCCAAATGCATCACAATGGTATGAGTTTCTAAAGAGGATCTAAGTAGTAAGAGGTAGTAGAACATAATGTGTGGTGCCAAATTCTAGTTCTAATAAATAAAATTTCTTCCCAAATAAATAATAGATGTGGGGGGGGGGATTTTTTTTATTGTGTGTGATAATAATGATGGGATATCATAAGAAGAAACTTTTCTTATTTTTCCTTAAAAATATATCATGATTGAGAGATCTGAACTACTAAGGATTATAAATATCATATTAAAATATCCACATTATCACCTATAATTTAAATATATCACTTTGGTACCACCATAGTATCAAAATTTAAATCAAAATCTAGTGAGCTTGCACAACCTAACATATTTTGAACCCCAAAAAACTTTAAATCCAATACACTGGAATCATTACATAGATATTTAGAATATATATAATGATCATTGATAGTTTTATGATTTAATCCAATTCTACTTTCCCAACATGAAATACATCTTGAACCATAAATAATGTAGTCATTAAAACTAAAATTTGATTTTGGTTAATTACCATGGAAACATTCAATGTGTTCCTATCATTTACTGATATAGAATGGGTTGGTTTAAACAATAAAGGATCCATCTAGACACTTTAGGAAGAACATTAAATAATCCAATATTCTATAGTTAATTTTTTAATATTAAAGTACTCTTTTCTACTTATGTTAATATTTTTCTCCCTCCACAACTCATATATCTTTATTCTAAAGTAAAAATAAATTTGAAAGTTGATCATAGAGGAGGAAATTGTGTTCGTGAGTATGTGCACTTCACTTCATTATGTTTTACTCATTTTGGTGTGGTAAATGATCATTCATGGTATTGGGTAGATGGTTTTGACCTTTTACTACATATTGTTGTCATAAATCTTCTACTATTAACATATTCTCACTCCCCTCTCCTAGTCCATACATAAAATGGTCATGTATGACAGGATGAGGTGTGATTGGGGGCACAAACTGTGTTTATTATCAATTGATGATGTTAATGTCTAGTACTCTATTCATGAGTGGGGGGGGGTCTTGACTATATTTGAAAGATATTATAGGATATTTAATTACTAAAATATAAATTGAATAATACCCTCGACGAATTTTATTTATTCAAATGATAAATTTGATATAGAAAATTAATATAAATAATGAATTAATATCACTATCCACCATTGGGATCTTATATTTTAGATTGGAAACATTTATCTCATTTATTAGTTTCATTTAAATATTTTGAATTATTATTAATTTGTATATGTAATGATTTTTATAATACTAAAAAATAAATTAAGTTTTGATTGAGATTGAGTGTATTTAAAGAAACATTAATATATAACCCATGTTAAACACCCATGCTTCCCTCCTTAGAACTTATATTTTTATTTGTTTATTATACACATTAATATGATATTTCACCAGGAGGTCATTTTTTATAATTTTTATGAATTTAGCATTTAATAATCACTCTTAATTCAATAAGTTCAATCATATTTATAAATTAGGTTGTGGAATGAACATTAATTTTTAAACAGTTTGTTTAATCAAAATATAATAATCTTTTGATTGATTATCCATATTATTTTGGATATGATATCACATGTTATAGTGAAATGTGCATAAAATATATTAGTATATTGGTCAAGTGATTATTAAATTTTAAATTCAAAAAATTTCATATCAAATCCCGTGATAAGTGTAATATGTTATTTTACTATATGGATTACATATAGTAATTTTTTGTGTGCTTCTATGATAGATGATATCTCTTATTTGATATTTTATTATTATTATATAAATATTTAAATTTTATTGGCTCATATATTTTTTGATGATGCATTTCTTGAAAACTAATTATAAAATAGTCCAAAAATCAACTGATTATATTTATAATATTATATAATTTATATACCAGTATTTGGTTGATAATTTATGAAATTATCTAACTTTTTGATGGTCCTTTAATAATGAAGGAGGTTTATAAAATAGATTTCAAGTCCTTAAATTCATGATACTAAAATGATATATATTTTCCATAAGCTCGATTATTCCTTCTTCATTCATTAACTAGGAAGGGATAATAGAATTTCAATGAAATGATAAGGTTTCCCAATTAATACTATTTATTAATTTTATCACCAATGGTTCACCATTAAAGGTAAATATCATTTGGTTTCTGCTAATTCAACCTCATCAACCACACTATTGCAAAACATTTAGGTAAAAAAACTTATCTCCTTTATGTCCTTAATATATTATTATTTCCATTGTAATGATTGATAATAGATATTGGGTTTTAAAACATATTTTCATTAGAATAACTATATTGTTTAAATCCCATCGGTAAGTAGGTATCCAAAAGAAAACATAAATTGATGCTACTATGTATAACTATAAGTCTTACTCACTGGAAAAGTGTTATGACAAATTTATTGTGTTAAATTGAATAAAAAAACTCACTAATTTCCATATAATTTCTATAATTTCTTTTTTTATATAGTTAAAATGTATCTCCATGACATAATCAATTAGAAATAGGATCAGAACACAATGTTAACTTAAAAACACCTCTACATAAGCCAATGGATGTTGAATAGAAGTGATGGTATAATATGATGTAGGAGAAGAATATACCCTATAGAGTAGTGAATAGTAAATTATATTTAAAAAATATAATTATTCATCATAATATCTAATAGAATAAAAGGAAACATCAAGACCAAAATTAATAAAAAATAAATATGATATGACATGTTCTAAAAAAATGAACTATATCAATGTCACATGAGTGATATTTATAATATTTCTATTATTTCTCATGTGTCATTAAATTAATTCATCCCCAATTATTTATCAATTTTAGGTGAGTTGAATTAGTTTCTGATTATAGTGATGTTTTGATATTAAATGTTATAATTTAAAATTTTTGTAAATTTAACTATTTTTATAACTTTTGTATATCGAACAAAAACATTTTCATTATTGATCCAAATATATGAATTATCTTTTAGGCTTCCCCTTTTTAAGAGCATAAAATTAATCAATAAATCCTAGTGATATTTCAAATTCCACACATTTATAACAAAATTAACAAATTTACAAAAAAATTGGATTCCATAATTGAACACTACTGATTAAATATACAATATGTCAGTCTATAGGATACTAAATGATGTGATTACATTTTGATATGATATTAGACTTGATGTCACATGTTCAAATTAAATTTCCTGGAGAAATTTTCTCAATAAAAACTCTTTGAATGAATAAAATTATTGGAAATAAATTGTATTTTACTCCATAAAAAGAGAGATTTAGGTAATTAGGTATAACATTTTATACATCCATAAAACATATTATAAATTTTGAGGATCGACAGAAAAAATTCCAAAAAATCTTGTGACTGATCCTCTTCATCTTTCACCCACTCTTGGGAGGAAACATTGAAATATTTATGACATATTTTGGAGAAGAAAATTTATATTTTTTTCTATTTTCTTACATTTTAAACGTTTTAATCATTCATATTTTTCTCATCTACCCTTAACATGGAGGGAAAAAACCTTGAATTATTTGGGAGGGGGAGTATCCCCCTATTTAATTCTTTAGTTCTTCAATTCATGGTCAAAATATATTCTTTCTTCTGTGAAGTTGGTTTCAATATTTTAATAATGGTTTTTATTATCTAGTGGGATCATATTTTGTTTTAGATTATATTATTTTTATTGATTTAGATAATGGAAATTTTATACAACAAATTTTCTATTCTTTATATACAGTGGAACAGACTTGGTCTTAGTGGCGATGTACTCATTGATCATTAGTATGTATTTGTGGGGTTTAAGGCATTCTAGATTTTTTAGATAAATAAGGTCCAATCATGAATTTTTATGTCAATTAATAGTATTCATTGTATCTTTCTCAGATATTGGAAGGAGTATAAAACTATATGATATTTTTTAATGGTTTATTCTCACTATGACCCTTCAACCAAGGGAGTGAAATGAATATATTTTCAAATATATTTCTTTTCAACATAAATTAAGAGGATAGAAAAACATGGAACATGGAGAAAATTACAATTGGAAAATTTTACTCAACCATATCACCCTTGTCATATCAACAATTTCAATATATATATTATTTTGTTTTATTATTTCATTTATTTATTTTATTTATATAATTTTATAATTGCAATAACACCCTCATTTTCCTCTAATTCAATGTGAAAAATTTATTGATCATCGCTCTTATTCAGAGGAAACATAGGTTAACCAATACATGACATTTTAACATAGGACGTAACTTTTTTTTCAACACCAAATTAATTCTACATATAAAATGTTTTCTCTTTTTATAGGGAGGAATTGAAAACAATCTAATTGAAAATATATCAATATTTTTGAATTAGTATTTTTTTTAAAAAAATTAACTCACACTGGCCTATAAATGTTAGTATTTCAATCTTTTCAAAACTAATCACAGTTGCTCGAAGACGATTTCTCATATAAGAGGAATTCAAAGAACTCATCCATGAAGATAAATAAACCCTCAAAGACACATTATTACGAAGAATTTATAGATAATTAACTAAAATGTAGGACTAATTCAATAAATTTTATCAAGAAATGGTCAAGACATAAAAAGAGTCTTCTTTATTTCACTCTAATAATTTATAAATAAAAATCCATTGTTGAAACATCATTAGAAATGACTAAAAATTCTATAAAATACCAGTTGTAACACATTGAAGATAAGATATAAGATTTAAATCGAAAAAAGGAAAAAACATTCCCTGGGATTCAATGGAAAAACATGATCATGGGTTTTAAGAGATTTCCATACTCATGTCTGACGTATGAAAACATGATGAGGTAAATAAAAAGATATAAAAAGATCCATTAAACATATATGAATCAATACCAGAGTAGATTGATGAAAACGAATTACCTACTTAAATACATATGGTATAATTATAATACTTGGATGACTTTTGTAATGAGTATAATATGGAATATGGTATCCCCACCACTTAAAAGTAGAAACATAAACAGATCCATAGATCTATCCATCCATGGAAGAAAAAGAAACTTTCACGGTTGTGAAATTTGATGAAATAATGGAGGATAATGACTAAAAACCACTATATAGTGAAATTCAATACCCAGAGACACTTTAAAATAAGTATGAAATTGATATCAAGCCTATTCAGGGACATAATATTTTTTTCCTATTTTCATTTATATTTTAATGAAGTTGAATTGAATATCACCTCTCATTATTGTGAATATTCAGAATATTCCAATTAATTTGTCCATATAGGAAGGTGATGAAAACTAATATGCACCTATATAGGAACACATATATCTCCCAGAAAATTTTAAACATTTATTTGAAGAAGTACACAAGGAGATCCAAGTTTCTTTTCCATGGGAGGCCTAATCTCAAGATCCCTATATTAAAGGGGAAGAAAATGATATTTAGTATTCATTTTTTTCAAATAAAAATACATTACAAAATTTCCTTTCATTATTCCATTTATTCATAATACCTAACGAAAGCCCTGGAGAATAAAGAAGGGGTATTTAAAGTGGAAACCATGAAATAGGTTGACCCCTTCTCTTTCCTACATCATATATGGAAGATGTATCTCATTTCGATATGGATGATTTTTTGTTCTCTATCCATGGAGTGATCAACATAATGGATGAAGTGAATGAAATAAGGGAGGCTATATGGTTGTAATTATTAATGAAACACCATCAACCATCAATATTTATACGACTTTGGTACTATTTATTTGGAGTCAGTCAAAAGTCATGGCCCATTAGGGGGTGAAACAAAGGTCTCTCAATATTGTAATTCACATTTTCATTCTATTTCTATTTTATTATTTTAATAATTTTTTTCTTTCCTTCATTTTTCTATGGGGTTTTATTGAGAAGAAAATTATATATATACTGAATTTTGTACTACCAATAAGTCAGCTTATACATCTCCTTAATAACCACTTCCTTGTTGTGTTTCAATTAAAAATTTAATTTCCTACTAAATCCAATTTAATGAATTAATCATGCTACACTATTTAAGTGTATGGGAGGGAACCATTATTGTTTATGATTAAAAGAAAATATTTTTAAAAAGTTTGAATATTTTTTCAATTTTTTTTGTGTTTCCTTTTTTATTTTTATATGTTTTTGAATCATGTGAGCATAAATGATTATTGTTACAATTTTGATACCAGAATCAATGAGTGAACTGGTTTATAACATGAAAATGAACAGAAATAAATTCTGAAAATGATATTGTTTAAAGTTTGATACTATGATAATGTCAAGATAATATCTTTTATTTTTTAATCTTATGCCACATATGTCTATATTTGTCTCTATAATATTTTCTCTAGACTCTTATTAACCCTTTATTACATATTATTTTCGTTGACCTCATTTCATTGGATAACCAATCCATGCACACTCTAAAAAATTGAATTTATTTTATTCAAAACATATGTGCTTGTGGTACTCATATTTTAAATGATCGAGGCATTTACTTGGTTTATAAGCCCAATTATCAAGATAATCCTTTTTATTCAGGATCCATATTCATTTAATCATTGAAAAAAATATAATCCATGAAAAACATGTTACATTAGACACATTATACAATTATTTTCCCTATCCTACCTACTACAGAAGTAAAAAATGAATAATCTAGCTCAAATTAAGTGAATGAGGATGATATATTATTGTGTGGTACATAATTTTTTGATACTTGGGGTGGAAAATATAATAATGAGGATATTTTTTTATAATGAAAATTTAATTCTCATAAAATATGTTCAATAGAAGCGGCTTTGAGTATAATATAAAAAAATTATTCTGAGATGAAGTGTCTAGAAAAATCAATATAAAAAATAATGTTCATTAAGTAAGAAGGTGTAATTTCTTCAATAGAATAGATGTGAAGTCACAACAACTATAAGAAATTCAATTCACCCTCACTTACTTCAACAATCAAGCTGTATATAATTATAAAATATCAATAAAAATATAATTTATTTTAAGGGAGTTGAGTATATATCACACTTTCTACATAAATGATAGATTGTGTTCACTTAGTGTTGTCATGATTATTATATATGATTTTATTCTAAAGGGATCAAGGAGGATTCCAAAGATGAATTAAAATTATAATCATGACATTTTGATTCAAAAATATCTAAAATATACTTATCCTACCTCATAATGTTTCACATTTAAAAAATATATAAATCAAGCCACTGAAGAACCCTAAAAATTCTTCCTGAAAAAACTATACCCATGACTCACAGAGGGTGGATATTTAGGAGTTTACCAAACCTATCTAATCCTTTGAATAATTTTGTATGAGAAAAGATGTATTGAAAATTATCTTGTGTGTGATGAGTAAAAAATACATTCATGGTAGGTGTTTTGTTTATAGTGGTGAAATGAAGTGGAAATGGATTGAATGATCATAATAGAAAACTAAAAGTTATTTTTTATGGAGACATGATGTAAATTTTTCATTGATATTAAATTTTTGGATATCATGAGTATGTCTTTAATATTTTCAATGATTTCATTTTAAAGCCTAATTTTCCTGGAGTCTAAGTGAAATGTTTGGTGGAATTTATGGAGCTATTATTTGCAATGTTTTTCATGTAAATTTAAATAATTCAATACTGTCCAATTCATCAGTTGGACTAGAATTACATTGTTTTTGATGTTAGGGACGTTGTGAGCTTAAATGTTAAAATTTATTAAATCTTGTATTTTAGTTATTTTTATCAATTTTGGATTTTGATCATAATTTTTTCAATATTTATATAAATCAAGTATTTTTTTTGGAATTATTTTCATCATGTGATTCAACTTATTCAGTTGGTACCAGTGCTAATTTGAAATCTAAGTATCCTAGATGAATTACTCAATTTGAAAATAATTTTCTACTAATAGTACTGACCACTCCAAATTAAATATGAAATATCTCATGATATAAAAATAAAATGATGTGAATATATTTTTATATAGATGAAGATTCAGAGTAAATTTTTTGGAATAAATTTAATTTATATATTAAATCATTAAGGTTGAATTTGATCGAGATCAATTATAGGAAAAAGTATATTCTCTTAAACTAGAAAAGAGAACTTCAATATGCAAGGATAACTATTTGAACTAATTTATAAAAGATTTGAAGTTTTTAGTGTTGTTACCCAACATAATTATGAAAAAATATTACTAAAGATTATTATAATATTTAGTCCTTCTGGTGGTAAAAATAGAGAGATATTTTATATTATAGATTCTAGAGAATGCATATTATGTTCTTCATTTTCACTTTTTTAGTTTTGAAATAAATTCCTATTACAAATTCTTCTCAGATACCCTTCATGAGTAGGAGTTTCCTTCGTACTGATTAAGTAATGGAGTTTTTCCTTTTTTAATTGTTGGGTTCATTCAATACTTGAAATAAATATATTCTTTCTTCAATAACGTTGGTTTTAATATTCTAGTAGTGGGTTTCATTATAATGTATTATCGTATATAGTTTTAGATTCTGTTATTATTATTTATATGTTCAATGATAATTTTCTACCTCTATTATGTTATTATTTATATTTGATAGAATAGACCATGGATTAGTGTTAAATTATTTGATGATCCTTAGTACACGTGTGAGGGGTAGAAGATATTATTGACTATTTGTATTAAATAGGACACAATTGAGTGTTACATATGTCAACATAGGATATTAACTATAAATCCCTCACAAAATGGAAGCATAGTAGTATATGGTGAGGTTTTTAATGGTTTATTTAAACCAGTTCCATTTTATAAAGGGAATGAGAGGAAACAATATCCTAATATCACATTTATCGAATTATTGGAAGATGATATGAGGAAAAGGAACAATGAGATCATTATAATTGGAAAACTAACTTTGACCTAATCACTCTTATCATATCACTATATTAAACATCTTACCTAATTTATCTCCTTTTTTTTATTTAGTTATTTTATTTTAAAAAATAATCCATTTCGATAAAACCACAAATTTTATTCTGATTGAAAGTGAATTTTTTTTCAGTGATCCTCTTTGGATACAACCATGATTAACCAATATTCTAATATTTAACATAGGAAACAATTATTTTTTAAAAATCCCATTATAGGTATGTGTTTTTGATCTAGAAAGATAGAAACCAGATTAAATATGGAAATTCATATACAACCCATAAAAGAAAATTATACAAATCCAAAAGAACCATATCTTGTTCCTAAATCCCAATACCATCATATCACCTAACACTAAAATATCTAAAAAATCATCTACCAAAAATCATTCCACTTACAATGATTTTATTATGAATAATATTGATTATTTTTTACTAAACTGTTAGGGCCCCTCATAGTCAGTATGATCACAACTTAGTAAACCAGAAATGATTGTGTCCCTAATACATCTATTTGATAAAATTCATATGTAATGTGACATTATTTGAATAAATAAATAAAATATTAAAAAAATACAAATTTTTTATGATCTTGAGTACTAATCAAGACACTCAAGTGTAAAAAACCTTCATTTGATTGTTATGGTCTATATATCAATATATAAAAATTACAATAACATTGCATGATAACCTGAGTCATATCACAATGCATAAAATCATAGATAAGCAGTAAAAATTATATCATCAGGCTTGAAATCCAACCCATATCACACATAAATCAAAAGGTCACCATAATATATGGTGGTATAAACCCCAGATGAACCCACAAACACTTTCCAATTCAAAATTCATCATAGAATGGAATGAATTCCCATCCCAAACACACATCGACAATCACAACACAATCCATATTCATTTTTCAGCATATGCTAACATGAACACACATTAAACATAACCATCCATTAATAAAAATTTCAATAAATTCCAAAAAACCATAAGATGATTTTTTTTGAATGAAATCCAACTCATCACTTCTCACATCTATAATTTTAATTAATTTACAACCCAAAACCACATTACCATTACATTAAAACATAACCATTAATTGTTTTAAATGGTTTTAATGAAATAAAAAAACCAAAAACACATCATCTATTTCCATTTAAACATTCAACAAAAATATTTACATAACACAAAAAATCCATTGTAATAAAGATAAATAGTAAATCATGTCATTTAACAAACTAAAAAAACTAGGGTCAGATTATTTGGAGACTCACCTAACATTGAAATTCAATTCACATATATTATTTTATCCCATGAATTCTCTCAAACACAAAATTTCTATTAATCTAAATATACTTCCATGTTTTCCATTCCCATAACTCACTCAAGACAATACAAGTATAGACTATGTACCGTAACCTACCTAGTCCTAATACATTATATTTTCATATAGGAATTCTATCGCATACTAAAAAAATCACGCTATAGTATAATAAAATAATATAGAATAATGGTTAATCATATAATTTAGGGTTTACATAGCATAAAATTCCCACTTAAGTCCACACTAGGTCATTACTCTCACACCTAACCTCTTCCCCTAATCATAAGTATGGTTTTTTTAATCTAATTTATAAATGATTATGAGCGAGGAACACTCAACCCATATACCAATATATTAGAAAAAAATATTATGTAACATAATAAAACTAAAATATACCTGAAATAATATGACCACCCTTAATTAATCAATCCCCTGCTTAGAGGAGGATAAGGCAAGTATCTAGTGTTATACTATGTTTTAATTCACTATGGTCATTCCTATTTTTGGATAATACATCATACTTCAAAGATATATTTAAATTTTATGACCATATGTAATTGAGAAATCAAATATTAAGGATCAAAGGTTCTATCATAGACTTTGAAATTTTATATGACACATTCAAGTTAATGAATAAATATTTATTTGTAATTTAAGGTTTATTTCCAATAAGTGGTGAGATCATATATCAAATTTCTGATAGATAGAGATATAAATTAGTAGGATAATACATATGGAACACAAACCTCGTCTGGGGTTATTCGCTTTTGTTATTCCACGTTGAGATAAAACAATCTGTGTGTATCAATGATCATCCATAACCCCACTAATATTAATTATAAATAATGATAGAAAAAATAAAATTATTTATAAAAATAAATCATATTCAATTTGATTAATAATAATTGATGAAAAACAAACTATGAAATGTCTTATGAACTAAAGGATGAGGAAAATGGGGTGAATCACTATGATTACTCCCACAATCACAAAACCAAAAAAAATCCATTAAAGAAAATAATCATGAAAATTAATTATATTCACAAAAAAGTATAGGGAAGAAATATGGAATTTTATTATAATTAAAAAATGGAATGAATAATCATGTTTTTATCCTATCGGAGGCACCATTTTCCATCTTTAGAAAAATCATTCTCAACATAATCTAATTCCACAATTCTTTAGTAGACCTGGCCTTATATCCCTTGATGAATCCCAAAAAAATCATTAGAGGAGAGAAGTGTAAGGAATATGGAAAGCCTATGGAGAATTTTTTACCTCATTATCATGGTTAAAAGGATATCAATTAATGAAATTGATTCTATAATAGAGGAGGAAAGGATATATGAATAGGTGAATTCCCCTATACACATGCCTTGCGACAAGGGGGTATAGTCGGTTTAAATTTAAAAGGTATAAAAAATTGGTTTTGGGGAATAAAAAACACCATTCAATAAAATTTTAAATAATATAGAAACTTAATCAAAGAAAATATCACTATATATAAATAAAACAATAAATATTTTAATTGATTTAACCAATTAATTTGAAACATATAATATTTTTTCCATTGTATCATCTTCTTATGAGCATGTTGAATATCTCCAAGAGAAAGATAAAATAATTTCCTCCCCTAGAAGAATACTTAGGCTTCTAAATAACACATCATATGACTGGGATCTTAGATTCAAATTGAAATTGTAGCAACACATAATGTAAAGTATCTATTATAAGAGAACTATGCATAAGGTTGATCAAGTCAATAACTGAGTAGGAGTAAACACACACACAAACCCATAAGATGGGTACTTCTTCCTATTATACACACATTAATGAATGTAAAAGATCAATCATGAATTTTCATATGTATTACAACACATTAGTAAATTCATCAACCACTGTATGAAAACATTTCATGAATGTATCATACTTATCACTATTTTATCTAATGAAATATTTCTTTTATGATAGCCAATGTGGAATATTGGTCAAATGTTAAGACATATTTTTTATCCTATATATCTACCATAATATGTATAAGTTTATTATAAAATATTATATTCCTAAATAATTATATACCATATCACTGTATTATATTATACTATTGGTGATGTAAGTGGGATAATCATTCCCAAATATATCCATCAACCATACAACATGAATGAATTTGGATGTGGTGTGAAATATTATTTCATTCATTTATATATACATTAATCATAAAATAAGATATTTTTTATTATATTACATTCATCAGGGGACTAAAGAAAGTATCATTTAGTCCCCCACTTTTACTAAAGCCTAAAAGACCTTATTTTTCTTCCCCTAATATCATATCATATATGAAAACATGAAAATTAATGTACAAAACTATTTTTTATATACTCCAAAAAAACATTTGGAAATATATCATCAATATAACTTCGTGTAACATTACACGAAATACCTTGTAAAAATTCATTCAAAATATCATTGATGAGTGTAAAATACTTTCTTATTATCTCTATGAGTAAAACTAAATCACCACTAATTCAACCACAATGTTTGAACCCATATTCATTTATTTAATTATAAAAATAATATGAATCTCCTGAAAAATAAATGAAACCCAATATTTGGCTATGAAAACCCTTCAATGATACTCAATCTGCAGGAGGATTAGATATGGTCTCTATTAAACTCATCTATTTGTATATCTATGTATATATGTCAAATAAAATTCTAGTGTCGATTCATAAACAATCCTTTAGTTGAGGAAATATAGTGACCATTGGATAATAAATATATTTTCCTATATAACCCACTCATTCATTCTAGACTCTTATTATATAAACTAACCATGGCATTGATTACATCACATATCAATCACTATTATTAATGATCACATCATATCTCCCTCACTTGAATATATAATCTTTTCATATGTACATCCTTTGTATGGTCAGACACTCCCCAATATATATCAATAATGGACCCAGACACCAAAATAATCATAAAATATGAAAAATCCCAATTTAGTTGAGCTCCCACCATCGACATGATAAATGATGTACACAACCACCCCCGAATTAGGTAATCCAAATGATTTTGTAAGAAAGGCATTAAAGTATGATGGTTATCATGAAGTATATCATTCTAACCCAAGGTAGTATACACTCCAAATATAATCAATCAACCCCACGTATATCAAATGAGTAGTGTATAATACCATATATGATATACTTAGTGGATCACCAAATGCATATATTCTTTCTCCCTATATTGGAATCCTATTAATAGTGAACATAAAATTTCATCATAATGGATAATACTACATGATAATCATCAGTTCGAGATAACTCAATGTCATACATTGAGTGGTTAATTACTATTTCACATTATGATATATATATATATATTCATATATTATTCCAATTTTAATGAGTGGAAAAGTATATTTTTCTTTTTATATAATACATTTTATATTCTTAATTACTTTAACGATTATATTACAAAAGACTACATAATAAAATTTATATCATATCATATTTGATATAATGATATATTTTTTGGTGTTTATTGACTCATTAAAACTGTAATCAATTCCTATAACATGTTTTTGAGACAACCGGGTAAAATTTTATTTCTAATTTGTTTTATTAACATCTATGATGATAATAGGTTTTAATAAGGGTGAAATTTAGGAGTCATATTCTTAATATACACCTCATTGAACATGTTAAAACATCGTAACTCAACAACACTATATGTTATAATGTCCACTATTATTGTCTACTCAGAACACTTGGTAAGATTATAATCATCATACTTTGAACCCTTTATAGAAAACCATTCCCTTAAAATACTATAACAATTAATTTAATAATTTATATCATCACATACCCACACATACTAATCTCATTTGGGAAAAAGTGAAATTAACATTATTATGATAAATACATGTAACTTTTTATATTTATCATTACCATAATAAAATAAAACTATTTAAGGATACTGTGATAATTTCACATTGTATATTTTCTAGTTCAATCCCATCACAAATATTGATATTCACATTCATATAATATCTAAATTTAACTCATTAAATTTCTTTTTACAATATAATACCCTAAACTATATATAATATTAAGTAGAAATCACTTTATGTCTAGATTGGAATAATATTCCATTTTTTTAAATTGTACTTATATTTGTTCAAATATACCCCCACTACTATCATTGAATCTATATTTCATTAAAAATATCATGTTAAGATACATATAGTTATTTTGGTTTAGTAAAATAAATGTAATTCCATTTAAAATGAACATTTAATAAATAATATAATTTTCCATATTATATACGGTATTATATATATTTTTCTCATTTTTCTAAGATAAGAAGTAATTTTTAATTAAAATATAACATTGATGCATGGAATAAAAGTATTCCTTCATTCTAAAAAACATTTGGAATAAAACACTAATCCTAGATAAAAAATTATTATCCACAAATCCTTCTTGAAACATGTTTTAGAACATGATGAATCATAAACAATGTGTATAGTATATATTATTTCATATTGTTTAAAATAACACATTATTTTAAACAATATATATTATATTATTTAAAAAATAAGCTAATGATACACATACGTTACATTGATCAATATGAAATTGATTTAGTATTTTACATTCATCTCTATGATGTTGTAACTCTTTGCATCATCCCATATAGTCAAAAAAACATTATCAATAAAGTCATCAATTAATCTTTAACACAAAAATAATAATTTTTTTTTATAAATTACACACTTGTTATTATATAACCTATAAAATTTATGAATTGATTTATTTAAATATAATACATTCCCAGTAAATTATATATAGTTTCTGAAACTCCTTAATGCATCTCAAAATATTATATCCTTTGTAAAATATTAGTCTCTTTCCTAGTTGCACTAGGTTTGAATTTACATAACTAAATAATCAAAGAACCATTATAAAACCCTCAAACAAACAATTATTATTCTGGATTAAAATGATTATCACATTTACTATTGATACTACAATATATATAGTGACTCAGAATTAACATACATGGATATAACATTTTTTAGATGAATGTTCATTACATTACAAATAAAAATTCCTAAGTACTGTAAAAGTTTAGTGCCTTTGGAAACATGGAACATAATATTCTAGTATAGTGAATGTTCTTTAATCATTCCCACAAAGATCTTCTTGTTTTTTACTCCTTATTAAAACATTTCTTCATAACCTAGGGAAACGAAAAATAATTAAGGGTGATCTCATATGCTCATTAAGGCTAAATAAAAGAGATGCATAATCTTCAACATAAGGGTATAAGAACATGAGAATAGCCTTTTAAGATCACACTATTCATATCAAATTTCATACACATTATTCATGTCATAAAAATTGGTAGATCATAATACATGAATCATAAGTGAATAAAGAGAATAATATATGAAGGAATTTCCTAGGAATAAGACATTGAATTGTAGATTAAAAATTAACATATGAAATCAACAGAATTATCCATGAGGGAATAGTGTAGGAATAATACATTGAATTGTAGAAGAATCATAAACTTATGAAATGATTTACATAGTAACCAAGTCTCATTTTCACGGCCATATTAGTGGAATGGTTTCACTCTCCAACCCATTTTAATAGTCAACGTTCAATCCTAAGACCATATTAGAGAAAAATGTCCCTTATTGATTTGGGATCACTCCCAATTCCAACAATGTATTTCTATTGAGATATAAATCCTTACCTGATGCATTAGTGGGGGATATAGGTACCACCCATGACATAATTATATCATACATACATGTGACACAGGATAATAAAATATTTCTTATATCATGACCCATAAAATGATATGGGTTTTGTAAAAATCATATCATAACACATAATAAGAAATGGGTATCATAAACACTCCATTTAATCATAATCACTGAAAAAGATATATGTTTCACAATCATTTCACTAAAAAATTACCCTTGAAATGATGTAGAACCATAATAATTTCGTCATGGTATAACCAGTGAATGATAAATGGGTTTCATAGAAAACCTGTCATCTTAAAAATAAATCATTAAAAGAATGAATAATAATGGTGTCTGTGGATTTTATCCCGAGTAAATCATAAACTATATCAAAGGATGTCATATTATATGGTGGTGGATTTTAAAAGACCACATTGATCATTTCTAAAGGAAAACAATATTTCATTAAATATCATTTATAAAGATACAAAACATTTTAAAAATAATTTTCTTTGAATACCACTTTAAAATAATATGAAATATTATATAAAATTCATTTAAATAATTTATATTAGAAAATTTTATTTTTATATTCAAAAACAATTATTAAATAACAAAACCCTTTTAATACATTTTTATTTGAAAAATATCCTTCAAATCATTTAAAAATATATTTTAAAACCATTTTAAAATATTTTTAAAACATAATAATTTTTACAAAATTAATTTCCTTAAAAAGAAATTTTAAATAAAAATATTTACAAAATATTTAATCAAATAATTTGTTTTTAAATTTTTCTTTAAAACTTATAAAATAATCTATAACTAATAACGATGGTGAATTCCATACTTGACTTTTTTGTAAAAAAGCTTCCTTTCAAATTTTTAGTTGAAATAAGAGGTTCCTTGATTGAAAAAAGACAAGAAGATTACTTTTAAAACCATCTTGTAAAAAGATAAAACATGGGTAAAAATGAATTCCATAAATAATAGGAGGAAAATAGAAATTTTTTTAAAACATTTTTAGAAACCATGATTTTGGGGGGAAATAGTATTCTGATTGAATATTGAAATAAATTCAGTTTTTTATAAAAACATATTCTTAAATATTTTATGTACCAATGAGTGAAATAATGGTAACATTACAACAAGATATCATGAACAACCATATGAGAATAATATTATGGATAATTATTGAGATATGGATCATAATATTCTTTCAAATAAATCATCTTCATAATCAATCATAATAAATGATGATATTGTTGAAATAAACTCTTACTACATTGGTAACATTGAATCCGAATCCCCATAAATTAATAAAATTAAAAGAAGAATAAAATATATTTAAAAATTTATATTCATGATATAACATTTCAAAGGGATATTATATACACTTCATAAAATAATAAAGTTGTGTAAAAAACATGTGTCTCAATGATGGAAAGGTGAGCCAAAATTCAACTACCACATTGGCATCTCTGAAACTATAAACATATAAAATAAATATCCCCAAATGTATGTGTGAATACAAAAAAACAATAATAATTATAATCATAATGTACTTTCATGGGAATTATATACCCCACAAATAAGAAAAAGGTGATGAATATAACACGTGTCTCACAAAAGTATCAAGTGAGACATAAATCTTTTGTTTTAAGTCTTCACCCTCCTCATCCTTCTTAAAAAACCATTAATAAATAAGACTATAATATAACTCTTTCATATAAACATATTTATATATATTACCATATATTCTTTACTTATTACTTTATATTACCCATTTATTAACAATTCCATGTTAAAGTTATGTTTCACGTAATAATCTCTATTTTTAATAAATGTTTTAACATTCTATTCATGGTCATCTTACCTATATGATGATTTAATCATACCAATAATTATATTCATGATATTAATATCATATATATTTATTATATATGAATTTATAATGATATGTAAAATATAGATATTGGAAATGGAATAAATAATTTTTGGTGATGATAGGATATACGTACATATAATGTTGTTGACATTTTCTTATCATATTGAATGAAAGAAAATTATTTGATATATTATAATTGTAGAATTATATTTATGTCAAATATATCAACAAAATTTATTTAACTTATCCTTAATATTTTCTATGTAATGCGTGAACCTATCACATAGCTTCATGAGGCAATAGTCCGTCGTTTACACAAACGACATTTTCGTATTCCCAAAAAAATGGAAATCCAAAATTTATGTGTAATATTAGAATTTAAAAAGCATAGAAAATTATAAATATCATATATATAATTTATAAATAGTATTCACATCATTATTCCAAGCCTTGAAAGGTGGAAATTAAAAAACACACAACATCAGCTCGCGAGGTGGTAGTCCTCCGTACAAACGAGCAGTGATTTTGTATCTAATTTGATTCAAATAAGTGTGCTTATAGGTCGTATTATTAATATAACAAATTATAAGTATATTTAATATAACTAGGTTATTATATAATAATTTTATAAAAATAATTGAATAATTTTGAAGCTGAAATAAAAAAAATGTTCATTAAGAAACATTATAACATCTTTGGGTATCTTTTTTTTTTGCACAAATGGAAATCCTTGGATAGTTATGAGCCCAAATTAAGGATTCATGTTTGATATTACTAAATAAGATAATTTATTTTTCTTGTTATTTTCAATTCAAAATGTCTTTAGTGGTTTGAATAACATTGGAGAAAGATTTCCCTTTTATAACTGACGAGGAGTAAAATTATTTTAAATACTCAAAATTTTTTATTAATGTGAGGTAAATTTTACATAAACTTTCCCTAAAAAATATAATTAAATCTAATTAATAAAACATCGTTGATAAAAATTTCAAAAACACATTTACACAAATGTTTTAAAAAAAAATTCCTTAACTTTTATGATTCATTATTTTAGCATTCTTTCCATTATGTAAACCTGTTTTCTATCCTAGTTAATTTATTATTTTGGAATATGATATTGTAAAACTTATTATTACAATTTAAATAAATTAATATAAATATTATATCAAATTTATAATGTATAAAAACTATTTATATTTCAAATTAACTTTAGCAATATTCTATGTAACACGCAAACCACTGTTATAATCGTAACCATGCTAACCAAGTTGTTTTGTATTTAACAATCAATATTTTTATTATAATAGAAAATTGGATTCATTAATGGACCATATTTTATATATATTAGTATTTATATTCCACTTTACAAATTATGGATTTTTTTTAATTTTAAATTAATTTATAAAATATAATTTATTATAATATGACATTAATGTTAATTTTAAAATTATTCATTTAATTTAGATTAAAAAATAAATAAAACAATGGAAATTGAATCTATTTTATTCACATATATGTGACATGATTTATTTATCCAAGAAAAATAATGTTACACAATAATTCTATTAATTTACTTCACTTTTAATGTTTTTAGTATCATTCGTTTTATTTAATTATTAACTAAAAAATTCATGAATTGGTGTATCTCATGAAATAAATGTAATTATAACATCTCTAAAAATTTAAAATAAATTATCATGATAAAAAAATATTTTTTTTCCAAAATATTATTTTAAACTGAAATTATATAGTTTTTTACCTTTTCAAAATAATTATTGAAATTAAACGGATGAAAGTTATATTATTGTGTTTTTTCTTTACTCAAATAATTATATAAGTCCCATTAATTGAAAAGTTTCCAAACCCCATAAAAATATACGTTATGGTATAAAGGTTTAAAATATTTCAAATAAAATGGGATTTTTACAATATCTTGGTTATTCAAACACATTATATTATATGTGTAACCACGATGTAATCCTATTATTAACTTAATTATTGTAATTAATTTTAATTCCATTAAATAATCACTTTGGTTAAAAATTAACTTGGATTTATTAGACATTAATAAATATTAGGCTTCCAAAAATGGAATCTATCTTTCTAAATTCATCTCAAAGATTTTTTTGAAAATAATTTGAAATTAATCATGCAGCCGTGATGATAAAGAGGGTTTTTAAAGTGAAAAGAAATTATTAAAAGTTTACATTGATATTTATATTCAATTTCTACTTGAAATTGATTCCAATAGAAATAATTATTTTAAAATATTTATATTTGATCTATTTTTACATTAATATAAATTAACAATATATTTTAATAGTACAAATTATTTAAACAAAAAAGAATTTTCCAATTAGAATTCATTTATTTCCACTATTCATCCTAAAATTAAACCTCTCATTAAATTTCCAAAAATTATACCTAATATATTTATGATATTCTTATTTAAAAAAATAAGTTAATTTTTTAAAATAAATTATCTAAAATTTGTAAAATTTCAATTAAATTTTTGTGTGCCAATTATTATTTACTCACCTTTTAGAAAGTATATTATTTTTCGGAAAACATTTATTTTTCGTTTAGAATATTATTATATTATTTATAAGTTTTATATACATAGTAAACATGTAAAATCTATATATTTTCATAATTTATTTAATCTTATTAATTCTCGCTACTCCAATAGTTAGGTGATAACAATCACATTAAATAATTATTATTATTATAAATTATAATTCGTCAAAACTCTGACTTTCTTGTAATGCAAGCTATCAAAGAAAAATAATATTGTGTGTAATAGAAGACAAACATATTATTTTATATACCACAAAATAAACTTTATATTTCTTGTATTTAAGGATTAACTTTCTGGTTCGTATAAAGAAAGATGATCATGATGTTTCATGCAACAAAATCCATCATTGAATTAAAATTTATTCCAAAAAATAATTCATAAAAACATGCAGTGATAAATTTTACCCCCATTAAAATGAATTCTAACTTAAAATAAGTTTGGGTAATAAATGGTTCACTATATAAATATTCATTTAATAGAAACCCATGTCATAATAACAAGTACTAAAACATACTATGAAAAGAGAATTTTGGAAACATAATGGGCACCCAAAGTAAATCATAACAATTATTCCACATAGGATAATAATGTTGGGATGTTAAAACATGGATATATAAGATTAAACAAACACAAAAATACTAATGGAGAGAAATTGGGAATATTATAGGTGAAAGTTAACAGTCTCAGATCCATAAACCAAAAAGGTATCAAAAGGGTTGTTGATATCATAAAAAATTGTTGATGTATTTTCATAAGAATATATATTTAATTTATTTCAATCCATTTAATAAGAAAAATATAACCCAACAGTTGGGCCATGACCAATTTTCACTTCATATATTACTTTAGGAAATAAAGATGAATTTTTTGCAGAGGAAGTAGTAATGGATCGTATGATCCATAAATATAATGACATGTCACCCCATCTATAATTAGTTCATCACAAAAATATGGATGACACAGGTTATGCAATATTTATAAATCATCATATTGTGAATCATTAATCTCTATAAACTCAATTAATATTCAATATAACAATTTTCATAAATGGTTATCCTTTTGACACTTATTAATATTGAATACAAAAAACATTATAAAGAATTTTATTAAATTTCTTAAAAATATACTTAACAATGATCCCCCATATATCATAAAGTTGTTCTTGATTTCCACATACCAAAAAAGTGAATAACTTCATCATGTGTTATATTAAAACATTTTAATATGTTTAATAACCATAAAAACATATTCAAAAAATACATTTTTATTCATTCCTTACATAGAAAAAAAATGGATATACTCCTTAAATAAAAAATGTTATAAACTCCATCCATGATAGCATAGACCAATTTTAAAAAAAAATTATCAGTTATGAGGTCATCAATACAATCAAATAAAATACATCCATATCAATCAACTAATTATCCATAAATAATCACCATTTTCTCAACACCAAGATCATATTAAGTGTTCCCTTCCCTTAATAATTTTTTTCCTGGAAAATAAAACCTTTCCATTAAATCACATTTCTATTTCATCAATACCATTCAAAAAAATATTTAAAATTCTAATGGAAAAAATTATAATTATCAATCCTTATATGTTGTATACTTTGGATAATTAGTATTTGAATTATTATACATATATACTTCATTCACCCCCATTAATTCTTAAAAATTAACTAAGCATCACCATCTTATTCTATAACACTTACTTCATTTCACATTCCATTTGTAGTCTCTTCATCATCAACAATATAATGATTACTTATACATCTCTATGGATTTTCATCACAATAAATCCATTTGTGACATTAATTTACATAATTCACATACTTTCTACATTTAAGGAATTAAAATTCGATGATATCTTGGGGGGAATTTTTGTTATCCATTGAGTTAACTAAACTTTTTTTTTCATTTGGAACTACCTTCTTTTTTTTTATTTTTTCCATAGTAAAACAAATTTCTATTCCTATAAGACATCCAATTGGGTGTTTCTTATCACATTTTTATAGAATGGAATCTAAATCCTCTTTCCTCCATGGTCTCCATTATTTAAACTCTTTGCGAACAATTTTCTTATATTGTTTAGTCATTCTGAGAACTTCTTAAGGGACACATTGTTAATCAAGATTAATAAAAACTACTTAATAATAATCACAAAATCCTATAATCTAATCATTATATTATATGGATTCTCATCATAAAGTTTTCCAAAACATTAAATGTTAACTTAGTTTCCCATTCTTCCATATAATGACTCAAATCAGAAAGAATAATGAGATAAATGCATATCATACGAATCACAAATAATCATTAAGAATCACTAATATGATTTCTAAATCATGAAAAATTCTATAATATATGAAACCTTTGGTTTACCATAGGTTATTCATAGTCATTATATATTTAAATACTTCATGTTATTTTGTAAATAGATTTTGAATATCCAAATCATATACCCCATGAATTTCAATTAAGTTGTGAAGAAAAGCCCATTTTTGTGCACAATTTTCTAAACGAGTCTAGCTTCAAATAGATTTTCAGGGTTGTTAAAGCTATGTAAATCTATTCCAAAGCCACGTATAATTTTAGTATCTATATATGGATGTAGTTTCAAGGAAACCATTCTCTCAATCCTTTACCAAAATTTCTAGATATTTCTGTAAAATTTGACTCATCTTTAGACTTGTCAATAGGGATGTCTCTAGGCATATACATAGAATTATCCCTTCGGATTCCACAAATGTTTTCTAATAATATTTTATTTGTTGAAAAAAACCTTTCATTTGATTCCATATTTGGCCACAAAGGTTTAACATACATAGATATAAGATATTTTTTGATAAATATTATTTACTTTATAGAAGCACATGCTTGAGGATAGTAATAGATTAGTTCCATTGGAATCATGGAACATAATCATCTAGTCTCATGATAGATCTTCATTATTTCTAACAATGTTCTTATCCTTTATTAATCCTACTTGAAAAATTTCATCATAACATGGGGAAAGGAAACTTAAGAATGATTGACCCTTGATGCTTAGTAAAGGTAAATAAAGGAGATACAAAATCATTAATATAAGGGTATGGGAACATGGTCATAAAATTTGAATATCAAACCCTATATATTAGTGATCAAACACATAAGTCGTGGAATAAATATTGATAGATCATAATACATGAATCATAGGGGAATCAAGAGAATAAGTAATGAGTGAATATTGTAGGAAAATGACATTGAAAAATGCTTGATACATAAAAATATTTAATGATTTTCAAATTAGTCAAGGATCAATTTCAAGGCGATCTTAGTAGAATGAGTTCACACCCCAACCCATATTAGTATTCATGGATCACTCCCATGAACATCTTAGCATAAAATGTCACTTACTGATATGTTTTCACTCTATATTCCATCCATAACTATATAATGACCAATTCATCATATCCCAATGTATTATAGGGAGATATAGGTCCCAAAAGTCACATAATGTAATAATAAATATGTTTTATACATGATATTAAACCATTCATCATATCATGACCCATAAAAAGAGATGGGTTTCATAAACATCATACCATATCCCAGGAAATTAAATTGATATCATAAAAATTATATCATTTCAAGACCTATCAAAAAAATAGGTTTCATAATCATTTAATCATAGAATATCCGACTAAAGGAAATGAGTTTCTTTAGAATTTTATCATGGAATAACCTATATAATAGAAATAGGTTTCATAAACTACATTTCATGTTAAACATACCACATTCAATTAAAGAGTAAAAATGGGATTTTTGGATCGTATACCTAGTAATCATAAACTATATAAATGGGTGTCCTCATATATTGATAAGGATTTGAAAATAATATTTGGATAATTTATCATGGAAAATATCCACACTTTTAATGTAAAAATTTTAAGACATAAACCATTTTAAAATTCGAATTCAATAAAAACAACTTTGAAAACATATAAATTAAGCTGTAAGAATTATATAAAACATTTCGTGTGTAAGATATCCATTCTGATTTCAAAAATACTTTTTAAATAATAAATTAGTTTCAAAACCATTTTCATTAAAAATTACATTGAAAACTTATAAATAATTCTTTGAAAACAAATTTTTAAAAAAGTTAAAACATAAAACATTTTCAAAATTATGTATTCCAAAAATCATTTTAAAATATAATTTTCAAAAAAAATATTTAATAAATAATTTTATTTTGAAAATTATCATTAAAATATATAATGGAATATTCAATGAATTATGGTGGAAAATTGTATACATGATGTATATATAAACATTAAAGACTCTTTTCGCATTGCAGTAAGAGACAAAAGATCCTTGATCGGAAAATTATGACAACATTCCTTTAAAAAAATTTAAAAAATTTCAAAAATTGATTCAAAATTTCTTTAAAAATCATAGGATAATTATAGATAATTTATTAAAAAATTTAAAAAAACATGATTATTTTGGAGAAAACGTTTTTCTGACCATAGTAACAAATAAAGTGAAATTTATAAAAAAATATAATCTTAATTATATTATGTATTAATTTGTGGGAAATGGTACCATTAAATTAAGATATCATAATTAACTATAGGATAATAAAATTACTGATATTTTTTGTGATATAAATTATATGATTTCATTGATGTAATCATATTCATAAACAATCATGATTAATGATAATATTATAGCAATAAAGTCTACCTACTTTGGTAAAATTGAATCAAAATACCAATGAAAGAATAAAATTACAAGAAGCTTAAAATATCATGATATTCATTTAATATCATTTCAATATGGTGTTATATAATCCTCATAAATTAATTTAGGTTCATAATAAAACATTTGTCTCAAAGAATGAAAATTGAGAGAAACTTATCTTACCACTTTGGTACCTCTGAAAGTGGAACCCAATGACCGAGATATAATCAAACAGATTTTAAAATACAAAAACATTTATCTATAAAAATAATAATTAACATTAATGGGATATATTTATACCACATAGAATATTGGGGGAGGTGAATATAATATGGGTCTCCCAAAAGTAAAAAGTGAGATGTAAATCCCTTACCTTATGTCTTGACTCATTTCATACATGTTCCAACATTCGCTATTATAAATTTAATTTTATTATACATAAATCTCATTTATATATATATATATATAATACCATATATGATTTACATATGACTTTATATTTCCCAATCACTAACATGTCAATGTTAATGTTATATTTCAAGAAAAAGCTTATTTGTTTTCCATTCACGATTTAACTTGTTATACACGGTCCTCTTACATAGATCATTAATTAATCTTCACCATAATGATAAAAATGATATAAATATCATATATATTCCTTATATATGTATTTATAATAATATATAATTGATAGATATGGGAAATGGAATACACTGTTCATAGAGACGGAATATCATACGTACACATGAATGTTGATTCCATTTTTTTTATTATATTGAATGAATGAAAATTATATGATATATTATCATTAAATAATAATATTAATGTCTTATATATATATATATTAAATTTTTAATAAACTGAACCTTAATACCGCCCATGTATAGATTGAGTGAATCACATCGCTTCACAATGTGGTAGTCCACCGCACACACAAAAACCATTACCGTATTCCCATATAATAGTAATAATTATGGTATGTGTTTTATAATACACAAATAATCATATATACATTATATACATATATATATATATATATAATATCATATATAAACAGTATTTCTATCATCATTCAAAACCAGGAATGGTGGTAATAGAAAAATAAATATTGACATCAGTTCATGAGGCGGTAGTTTGCAGTACAAAGGAGCGACGATTTCATAGCCCATTTGATGTGTGTTTGTGTGATTATAGTTCATAAACATAACATAACAAAATATAAGAGTACTTATTATAATAATGTTATTATATAATCAATATATAAAAATAATTTATGGGGATTTATGAATAAATAAACAAAAACTTTCATTGATGAATTTTAATACTTCTTTGGGTATCTCATTGTGGTTTTCACCAAAGGACTTCATTGGTTGGATTTTTGCCCAAATTTAGGCATCTATAATGAATGGAGGGAAATGAATAATTTATTTAGTTTGGTATGGGATAATCAAAATTGAGATTTGTGATAAATGGTGGAGAGTGAGTTCCCTATTGTAATGTGAGAGGAGTGACATTCTTTTAAATACAAAAAAAAATGTATTTACTATTCCGAGGTCAAGATTACCTCAAGTTGCTAAAAAATGATATTTAAAGCTATGGATATATTATATGGTCGATCCACACCTCCAACCGAAATTTATACACATGTTTTAAACATTTTGTCCCATAAATCTTAATATTCTATATTTTACCATTATTTTCATTAATTAACAATTTTTATAAGATTTTTTATTTATTCATTAATACTAAGATAGATTGATAATTATTAGAAAGTTTTTACACATTTATTATATATAATATTTCTAATCTATAATGTATAAAATCCATTTGTTTTTGAAATTAACTTTAACACAAGTTCATGTAAGGCGCAACACACTGATTTAACAGTAACTGTGGTAACATACCTTTTCCAATTTTATTGTCAATATAGTCATTAAATAAGAAAAATTGGTCCATTAATGGAAAATATTTTATATTTATTTATAATTTTATTTTTTTATAGAAGTTGCTATTTTTTGTAATTTTAATTTAATTAATATTGTACCATTTGTTATAAAATGGCATTAATGTCAATTTTGAAATTATTAATTTATTTTAAATTCATGAAAGTAATATAAATTGAATACATTATGATAAAACATGTGTAATATGATATATTCATCTAAATGATTATTTAACAAAATAATTAATACAATTTAAATCACTTTTAATGTTGTCAGTATCATTTGATTTATTTAATTATTAACTAAATAATTCACGTGATGGTGTTTCCTAAGAGTTATATGTATTAATATCAAATATAAAAATATAAAATAAATTAACATGATAAATTTTTTTTTATATTCTAAAATAATATTTATAATTGATATTTATAGTTTTTATCATATTGAAATCTTTATAAAAATTAAAAATAGGACAGGTGCATGTTTTGACCCTTTATTTAATCACTTAATTATATGGATTAATTTTATAGAAAAGTGACCCAATAACTCATAAATCTAATATTAAGGACCAATTATCGAAAAATTTCCATATAATGGTTTTTTATAAGTGTTGGGTTATTTATATAACTTATATTCTATGTTTAACCACTATGTATCCTTGTTTTTACATTAATTGTTATAATTTATTTTAATTTCATTCACTAATCACATTGGTAAAATTAAGATTATGTCCTTATAGATTATAAATTATCATTATTCCAAATATGGAATCAATTTTTGAAAAGTATATTAATTTTAGTGCTATAAATTAATTTAATATTAATCAAATATTCTTGATTAGAAAAAGGGTTTTTTAAATAAAAAAAGATCAAAATTTTAAAAAGTCATTATATTCAATTTCAACATGACATTGATTCCAATTCAATAAATTGGATTATTATATGTATATTTGAACAATTGTGACATTAAAACAAATTCAAAATATAGAAAAACATTATAAATCATATAAATTAAATGTTAGTATTCAATTATAATTCAATATGTTTCGTTATTCTTCAAAAACTGAAACTTCAAAGAAAATGACAAAAAAATCACCCTAATCTAATTCTATATTCTTATAAGAAAGATGTATTTTATTTTTTCAAATATAATTTATAAAATTGGTAAAAATTATATCTAAATTATCTACAATAAATATGATTAACTAGAATGTTTGAAAACATACTATTTATCAGAAAACAATATTTTTCTTATAAATGATTATTATATTATTTTTAATTGATATATAACACAGAAAAATGTTAAAAGTAAATATCTTTATAAGATCTTCAATCTTATTCATTACATCCATTGCAACGGTTAGGAGATAACTATCATATTAAATTATAATAATAATAGTATATTGTAGTTTGGTAAAACTTAGCCTTACATGTACTACAAGATATCTAAAAACTCAATATTATTTGCAATTGAATCCAAAAATAGTGTTTCTTGTACCACAAGATAAACTCAATGTTTTTTATAATATAATATTAAATTTGTGTTACATCTAATGAAATCATAACTTGGTGTATCATGCATATAAATTCATTAAAAAAAATTTATTTATTAAAATAAATCATAAAATATTGTTGTGTCACACAAGAAGCTAGAAATAATATGCTTAGTTCAGCTAATCCCAACACAATGATAATATTAGGGTCAAAATTTCTAGAACTCTTTAACATTGTCATAAAATTTACATCAATGGTAATAAAATGAGTTTCATAACTAGAAAAAGCCTTATAAGAAATACCCAGTCTTTCTAAGTCATTGACATATTGAATCATATTGAGAAAAGAGGATATAATTACAGAAATAATTTTGAACAAAATTTTATATACCCTTTACCGAATCTTTTGTGATTATCAAAATCATACACATTCAAATTTTGAGTATTATCAACCCCTAATCACTCAAGAATTCATTTTTCTAAAATGGATAATTTTAATTTTTACATAATTAAATATATTAACTTAGTAGTCACTAGAGTTTCTTCTATTAATATTTTCATTCCCATAGGATTGACCATTTTCTATGTCTTATGATGATGTTGTTATTTTCCTATATTAAATAATCATATTACATGTATATCATATTTTACTAAAATTTATTAAGAATCTTTATTAAATTTCATTTCATTAAAATGGTGACACATATTATGTTTATCATGAATGTTATTGGGAAAAGATCAATATTTCACTACTACTTTAACATTATTTAGATTTTATCAACTGAAATATCCATTTTAATAGTTCAGACTTACAATTTTATCATTGATTCCCTTTGGTTAGTTTAGGGGAACACTTCTTGTCCATTTCATCAAGGGAAAATCCCAATTCTATTCATTTAGAAACATAATAATATTAATATCTCATGATTATGTATAAACCAAATAAATATCCCAGAATTGGAAAAAATCATATTATGGTCACTTATTAATTATTTTCCCTACAAAAAATACTCTAGGAGCACTGAGTTTTATCATGACCTATCCAATTTAAAGGTCTACATCATTTAAATTGATTTTTTAGAAAGAATATTTCTCAATATTATGAAGAGTATTTAATCTCATAATTTTTATCATGTTATTACCATTTTGTATTCATGATTATTTTGTTTAATTTTGGACTCATATTCATTTCACAAAATCAATATGTAAAAATAAAAAATTATTTATAATTCATTAAACAACTCATAGTTTTTGTTACATACACAAATATAAATGCTAAACAAATCTACACACATCCAAATTCATGTCATACATAAGTTACATAAAATATTTATATAATGGGTTTTAATTATTTGAAATTGATAATACCCTCATGTGTATGCCTAGATCCATAAATATATAACATCCACCTTTCTTGAATAATTCAAAAGCCTCTTTGATTTTGGGATGTCTGAATCAATTTCCTTCTACCTGAGGATACATTACTCAAGAAAGATTTCAATTCATCATAACTCTAATAACTACTATATATAAAATATTTTTAATAACAAAATACAATCTAATATCATTTTTTCCAATCAATGTAAAAGTATAAGGAAACAAAATCCATTATTATAACAACCATGTAACTCCTTGGATTCATGAATGATAACATAGATGCAATTTAAAAATTCAATCTAAATAATTAAACTATTTATAATAAAACAATTATAATACTGAATTTTAAAAATGGGAAGAACATTTTTATATATAAATAACTTATATATATAATAAGGAGATAAAAAATTATGAACAATTCATAAATTAAAAGATAACTATAGAGAATTTTTTATTATGTCCTATCTTATAAGAAGTCTATAAAATTAAATAGAAAGAAATTTTTTTAATATCGTAAAATGATCTTCTCTTTATTAATCATTACATTAAATTTTAGTTTTAAATATATGATATTAAAAGAAATTAAAAATTTTACCATTTCAATTCCTATTAAGTAAATATATACATAGTCTAAATATCGCATTCATGACATTTTAAATCATGATAAATCTATCATAAAAAATAATTTAATGTGGTCTAAATAATATCCCAAATAGGGACTTTAATTTAGTAAAATAAAATTAATTATTATGACTAATTCATAATCATAAAATATAAAGGCATTTTTTTATCCTTATTATTTAATTTTTAAACACTTTAAAAAATTATACATATGTTTTCTAAAAAAATTGATTTCTATTGAATAATACAGGCCATGGGTTTCAGTTAAATGTGTTTTAATATAAAAATTTAAAATAGGGGAATATTTATTAATAAATGTTTCTTATTAATTAAAAAAACTATATAGAAACACATTATGAATTATTAATTCATAAACACTATTTAAATTAGTAAAGGCACTAGAAATACCTCTTATAAATATTTATATACAATTGATAAATTATATAATTAAATTCTAAATAAAATTTAATTTAAAAAAATTTCATTACTAACCCTATTTAATGTTATATTTTTAATCATACGATATGACAAAAATCATATTTAATGGCCTTGGCGGAATCATATAATATGAAAGGTAGATATAGGTGATGAAATAGTTTTTGCGTTATCTATTATTTTTTATGAAAAATATCTCAATCATAGAATAAGATAGATAATAATATTTTATGATTCATATAGATATCATAAAGGCAATATGGTGCTTTTATTTTGAAAAAACCACAAAACACAATTCTATTATATGTCATCTGAGAGCCATAGCCTACAAATTGTATAGAAAAAAGGATTTTATACAAATTCATTTATTACAATATCCCATATCATATTCCATTACTCTACAAACTAGAAAAAATCATTGAATATTATTTTATTATTGAAATATGATATGAATTAAAAATTAAATACTCAATGATTCTCTACATGGTTTTATAAATCTAATGTTATGGTATGTATCTAATAAAACTTATTGGATTTATGGGTTCTAATAAAAATGTTTAATGACAATAAAATAAATAAATAAAATCAATCAAAGTTCATATCATAATATATATATATATATGAAACCATGCATACTTTATATGATGAAACAAGAGAATGTGTACCTTACACCATTATTGTTGTAGTAAACTACCATGGGTGCTACTTATAGGTGCTCCTAGATGCTAGCCACAAGACCTCAAGTGAACCTCCCCGAATGATAGAGGCTTCTAACTAAATCAAGGTCATTGGGTGTGTCCGTAGGGAGGCTACGACCTAATCAATCAGGGCGTAGCACAAAAATATAAATAATAATAAAGTTAATGTGGATGTTGTATAATGGTAATAATAGGTAATTGCATTGAAATAAATAAATAGCAGAAGCTCAATAACAGTAATAGATACAAAATTAAGATGTCATTCATGATGCTATAAAAAAAGTGTAAGTACATGGGTTACAAGGGATAAAATAATATATCATATGCTTTAAATATATATATAAAATGAAAAAACTACAACTACAATAATCTCAGTCAAATTCTCAGTCCTCTACCACATGCTCTAGCCAAGAAGAACAATTATGCCTTAGAAACAACACACTTCCCTTTATCAATACCAGAAATCATGAAGTCTACATGGGTACCCAAGTCATCCCAAGAAGGTTGTGACATACAATCCCAGTAGGTCACTACCCATGGTGTATAAGCCCATCCATTCCATGTAATAAATAAAAGAGCAGTGTTCTATATATAATAAAATCTAGGAAGTAAATAAATAAATAAATAAATAAATAAATACTTTATCTCAGATCCTAAATGGACACCCAACTGATACCTCTTACTTCAACCTAATTTGAATTTCTAAACCATGGTACTTGTACAAGTGATAATTTAATCACATAGAACACTATCAATAAAACCCCCAGTGTAAGTATACCCCATTCGTATGCTTTGTCTTGGCGGTCTCATTCCAATAACAATATAAAATAACTCTCTAACTATAATTTAAAAAAATATTATATGTCATAGGAAATAAAATCTATCAATTAGAAATATGGAGTTCAGATCCCCTCCAACTAATCCTATGAAGAATCCCAATGGTCTCCACACAAGTCTCTAATATAACCAATACCACCGATTCTAACTAAAGATACCAATAAAGGTGTCCCATGAATCATTAATAGCATGGTGACTCTATGTCCATGCCATGTATATAATATAGGGAATCATGTATGACATGAGGCCTAGAATAGCCATATTCTTAATGGGGTTTTCCTCGATTTCTCCCCTAAGGTGCAGGTGTAACGTACATGTATATAAATTCTACCCACAGTGCCCAGACATGGAAATATAGTTCATCAAGTAGATCCAATAGAACATGGTGAGTCCATCATGCCTTCCTTAAAATAGGACCCATGTTCTCTCATAACCAATACCAGGTTTCGATTAGAAACCATGATTATATCATAACGAACAACATATACAATCACATTTCATCAAATAGTAATCTTAATACCACATTCTAATCAAATTAAAAAATTAAATCCAAACATCCATGGTATTTGGAAATAATCCCAAGGAACTCAATAAAAAGTCCAAGGTTAGGGAACATGGAATGGAATTTTTGTAATGAATAATAAAGGATTTCATGATCATTCACATAAGTCTATAATCATAATAAACGACTTGATGCACAAAACATGAGACATAATTGTTAACCTTTATGATTACGGAATTTTTGAAGGGGGACATAACTAATTTTCATTCATTTCATCTTAATTTAAATTATAAATTAAGGTATTAATCAAGATGAAACACACACACACAAGGTGGTTCACAATTTATGTCATAGTAATATAGGCCACTAAGGTGGCCACTCCTATAGGGGTATTAAATAATGTGGTCATTGACCCAGGGATGGGTTTCCCCATAATTTAAGGGAACCCATTATATGGACAACAAATTTAATAAATTTATTAAAAAAATTGAAAAAATCTCTGAAAATGTCCAGTGTGTAGAATAATTATGTGTCATTTAAAAAGTGATGAAATTATTGGTAAATACCATCACAACCTACCTCGATGTCAGAACACTCCACTAATCCATTTGTTGAGGTATGAATAAACCAATAATGGGAGAAAATTATTAAATCATCAAACACCGTTAATATATGTACAAAAGGTCACATATATAAAATTTAATAGAGGATATAATATGTTAAAAATAGATTATTGAGGTAGGATGATCTTACTAGGAGCTTTATGATTGATCTGATGGTGAATGATTTAGTTTTCAGATGAAAGAGATCATACAAAACCTAAAGGGTAGGGTATGAGGAAGTATGTGTGTGTGAGAGGAGATGAAAGAACCTCTGATGAAAAAGGGATAAAAGGAGGGTTGATTAAATCACTAAAGAGGGGAATTTTGGGAATTTCACCCTAAAAAACAAGGTTGCACTATTTTTCGGCATGGTTTGAAAACCATGAGCCAGCTGTGTGCTTTAATATTATAAAAAGGGTAACCATGCATGGTTAAGAGAATGATTTATTTGTCGATATAAAAACCATGAAATGAACCCTCTCCTATACCTATGTAGCACTATATGGCTATTCAACAAGGGCCGCATAGTTGCAGACAAATTATGAGGCACTTAACACCCCACTGTCTCCAACCGCATAGTATAGGGAAACCATGGTGGTGGGGATATACAATTTTTACTAATTGTGAGGCATAGTTAGTATAATTCATATTTAGTGCTCAACACTCAAAATGAGCCCCATGCACACCTTATAACTCCTTGAATCCATTAGGAATCATTATTATTCCTAAATAAAGGAATTTTATTTGAAATAATCTGTAACATACATAATAGTTTGGATGTTGCAACCTTTACTCCTTCAAACAACTCATCCATATGTTTCCCTTCCAAGGGAGATAGAATGTATTCTGATAATGTTCCAGCTAATCCACATGTACATTATCCTCCCACTCCCATGTCTCATCCTCTATGTGTTTGTTCTACCATAACACCATGACTAGAGGAATTGACCTACCTTAGAGAGTATTCGTTCTTCAATCAGCTATACGTATCAAACACTCCTCAAAGGATGCATCGGCATCCAAATCAATATACTCATTTCAAATGAATGATATGGGTTGTCATGATCTTTTAAATACTGTGATATTTTAGAGATGTCGTTCATGTAACATTACCAATAAGGTGAAAACACCTAATAAGTCACCAATCCAACTCTCTCCACTATCTCAAATGGCCCGAAATAATGTGGAGATAACATTCCCTATCTTTAAATTCATCTATGACCCAATCTAAGTGATAAAATTAGAAATAAATGTCGTCATGTCTTAATATAATGTGGTCTATTGTTATGATCATTATAAAACTTCTTGTTGGACTGAGATGTAGTCATAATCTTCTAAATGAGTTGGAGTTTCTTTGACATCTCCTGAAAAAAATAGGACCCAGTAGAGCTACCTCCCAATCCTCCAGCCACATAGTGGTGAATGAAATGACCTACCATAAAGGGCCTCACATAGATCTATCTGAATAATTTCATGAGTTCTTTTGTTTTATGAAAATAATACTAAAGGAATATTCTTATCCTGAGAACATCCAAAATCAAGGATGCATGCCTGAAGCATATCATGTAACACTCATATTTCTTACTTAGACTTCTCATTGGTCTAAGGGTGATATTTTATACTCAATATAACATGTGAACCCTATTCCCTTTGTATCCCTTTTGAAAACCATAATGTGAAATAGGAATCTCATTCTGAAACTATAGAATGTGGAATACCATGAGTGTTCACTATATCCCACATGTAAAGTCTTCTTATCTCATTTATAGAGAAGTTCCCCCACATCAATAATAAGTGTGTATCCATGGTAAACCTTTAAATGGCCACAAATAATGAATCACTTCCTCAAGGGAATCTTGGAAACCCAATCATGAAATCCATAGTGACGTTGTTCTATTTCCACTCAGAAATGGAGATAGAAGTTATAAAAGTCTAGTAGGGTGTTGGTGATCATCCTTCAACTACTGACAGGTGGAATATCGCGTCATAAAACCTACTATATTCATTTTCATACACGGCCAAAAATACCGATGACATATATCTGTGATCATATTTGTAAGACTAGGATAAACTACAAAAATAGTGGAATGTGATTCCCTCATCATTAAATCTTGTATATCTATAGGGACCCAAACATGGCCACATATGAGTAGAGATTAACTTCCATCAACAACCCAACCAAAAGGTGGGTTCTATTATTTGGAAAAATACTTTAAGATGAATCCCTATGAATCATAAATATTCCTCATCTGGACCCACTCTAGGTGTGAGGATGTTACTACTAGACTTGCTATGACTAGTTTCCCATGGTATTCATGAACCACCTGGTTCATCTCAAAAAAAAGATCCATAAACTTCTAATCACTGATGGACTCTAGGAAATCTTATGTCTAAGTCTTTTGGATCATGGAATTAGCTATGAAATTTCACTTTCTAGGTGTGTAAGTATTCTCAAATTTGAATGATTACAAGTAGTCCACCCACATGTGCTACCTTATATTAAAATATTTTTGTGTGGGGAATTATAAGAGATATTTATAGTCCATGTAGAAAATAAATCACTTTACCAAAAAGTAGTTTCTCTAATAGAATAGTGCGTGGACCATGTCATCTATATCATGGTCATGCTTATGGTAAATTTTCTCATGAGGTCTCAACTAGAGGGACCCGTATTCTACAACCTAGTCACCTTGAATCATCACTAACCCCATAACAATTCCTAAAGATACTCAAAAAACAATATATAATCTTCCCAAATCAAGAATAATCATGAACAATGATGAATTTTTCCTTCCCTTTAACTGTTAAAATATTTCACACAAGAATTATACCAGATGAATTTTACACCATACTTAGTCAAGCCCTTATGCGATGTTTTCTGACATGTGATGTCATGGATGAAATTCATGTAATACCCATATATCCTTATAAATATATTAATTTCATATACATTCATAGGCTATTCATAGGAAACCATGAACATCACCTTTTCTAGGTCAACTAATACACCTTCCTTAAATATGATATAACCCAAAAAGTGAACCTTACACATAAAAGAGTCATTTACTAATATTTTCATATAGCTAGTGATCTTTTATTGTATTCAGAATTATATAGTAATGATTGAAATGGTTGTGTTTGGTGTACAAAAACACAATGATTTTTTTATGAACACTACAAAAAATGAATCAAGATACAAATGGAAAACTATATTTATCATGGCCATAAAGACTATTAGTGTGTTCTTCAGACTGAACGGTATGAAAAGGTACTCATACAAGATATACCTGCTCTGAAAAATTGCATGTGATATGTACTATTTAATCCCTCGAACTTAATGGTAGCCATAACATATATTGATAATAGAGAAAATGGCCGCTCCTCAGGGATAGTTAAAGATGTCATCTATATGGGGTTGTGGATACAAGTTTTTCATCATTAACTAGTTTTAATAAAGATAATCCACAAAAAACTGAGGGAACCTTCTTCCTTATTTGAGATAAGGATGTGTAAAATCCATGAAGATGTGATGAGTTGGATAAAACCCTTAGCCTCAATATTTTCAAGCTACATTTAGTGTTCTTGGAGTTCAATAGGTTTCTTCCTATACGTAGGAATTAAAACCGGTGTATCACATGTCATAAGATTTTTAGTGGAATAGACCAATGTCTTATGAGTTAATCCATGTAAATCATCAGGGAAGTCATAATTAAAATGATAAATTACATGAGGGAATTATACTAACTACATCCCTTAGTCTCTAATAGAGAGACTAGCCAACTGGGCAATAACTTTTTCTTGCCCAGTATGTTTGGGTCTAGATCAAATTTACTAGATATAACAATTTCCCACTTATATATAATTTTTACCTTCAATGATGTTAATGAAACATGGTGGTGATAGAAGTCCACATGGTAATAATAAGGCACATTCCATTCGATGCTGAGGATGATGTTGCAGCTGGTCATCTCGAGGGAGAAGAAACTATAGAAAAAATTCCACATGCCTATTATAAGTGGGGAACCCTAGCACGGGAGTAATCAATTTGTTCTTATCTCAAATTATGTGTCAAGAGATATGACCACATTATTACTAGATTGAGAGTCCCAAACATTCCCCAACCATAGTAGATATACAAGAGTGTGATGAAGTTCTATAAAAATGGGAAAAACCTGGAGTAAATGAAACAAGAATATTACCTATAACTATATAAGGGTCCAGAATCTACTAATCCGGAATTTGATGAACTATATATATATAGCCCAAACCATGGGCTTGAGATGATTCCTGATTAGCCAGAGTAGATCAACTCTTCCAACGTTGATTCATGGGGGGAATGACTACCATATCCATAGACATAACTAACTATTCCTGATCATCCCACGGAATATTTAATCCCAGTATGACACATAGTTTCTGATACGATACCTAATAGATTTGTTGGTACATACCCCCTATCAATAGATGCTTAAGTAATAAACCAAAAGAAGTGTTGATGGTGTCCCATCCTTCGATACTCTTAATAATCGATGTGTTTTTTCATGCACTAAGGTATCTTATGGCCTGACCTGTCGCATTGGTGACACTCTATAGATATTTCAACGGATGCAACCTAGATAGTTATAGCCACAGACGAACCCTCAAAAATGAACTTCCAACTACTATATGATCAATCAAAAAGCCATGAAACTGATCCACCTGTGCTCAAATTTCCAGCTTCTCTGAGATTAAATTATGTAATTAGGGCCCAGATCAGTATTTCTATAATGGTAGTCAATTGGAAGACGTCCACCTATGAGTGGATGGCATACCTATACATGTCCTAAAAATGTCTCACAGTAACCAACTCACCACCAGCCAGAGATGGAGAGAAATGATGGAGCTTAGTGAAGTGATAAGATTACTCATGAACTTCCATATAGCTCCACTGAAGATGCATGAACTCCCTAAAAATCCTCTCTTAGAGCCTATGGAAGGAAGTGATCATAAAAGGACATCTTTAAGTCTACCAAGACCATACCCTGATGACCCTCATCCAGAGAGATTCTATCTAGACAATGCTTGGCAGAATCATGTAAACAAAAGGTGGTGTGTTTGAACATCCTTTATAGAGGCATCTCAAGATCATCAAAGATTGATACCATGGATACTGACCATGACTATGTTGCCTAAGGTCCTCCATCACCCAAGAATTTGGGATTATGTTGCTACTAAATGTCTTGAGTCACCACTTTTATAGAAAGGGAAGGACAAATATCAATCTGAAAAGAATTAATGAACATAAGAAATCTATCATGGAACTGAGCATCGATTCCCATAGGAAGATCAATAATAGGTTCCTTAGGTGGAACTATAGGAGTTACTATGGGTGGATCAGGTCCCACCACATCGGGATTTTTCTCATCCCTACTGTCTTGACATACAAAATGAGGTCGTCATGGTGGAATAGATCTACAATTTACAATCCCATGCATCATGTGAGATTTATAAAAGATAGGGAAATTGGTTTAGAATTAACATGAACATGTCATCCATAATAGATAAATACACCCTATTTCGTATTCCTAGAGATAGGTCAGGGAAAAAAGAATCATTCATAGAATTATCATATCAGTCATGACCTACTACACATTATTATATTGGGTTAGGGTTAAAGACTCATGTCACACATTTATGAGTATTAATTACTTCAAAAAGTTTTAGTTATTTTAATTTATTTATGTTTTTAATTTTTACTTTATATGGATAAATTATATGGATTAAAATTTCCAATTTATAATGGACCATACACCTTATAAATTAAAATGCGGCATTAAGTTAATTCGAACAATAACACATTCCATCACATGTGACCAATGGTCCCCGGATCAGTGTTCCATAACTCATGACCTAAGGTGTCTACTTTTCCCTATACAGAAAAGAAAAATTAGGTTAAGGTAGGAACATAAACTTTCAATTATGTTTTATATATATGAAAGAAAATTTGGTATATTTCTATACATAATAGTATGACACAACAATAGTCGCAGGCAATATAGGTAATGCATACTGAAAGTAAATATGGCATGACATAATGTATGGAAATTTAATCATGTAGTTCATTGTAAGATTCACGGTTTGACATTACCTCATATCATTAGGCTATGGTAAGAGAAATAACATAAGGGTAACAAGTTTATCAATAATATTAAAAGACCAAACAAAGTGCATAACCCAACAGTGAAATTTATTCAACCATAATTGCGTGATAAAAAACAAAATTTCCCATACCATAAAATTTGGGTTTCCTCTATACACGTATCAACTACTCTCAAGCATAGTCTCGTGAAAAAATTCCAATATCTTAGTCTCTTATCTAAAAATAGATGTTATGAATAATGAAAAAATGGTTCTTATACCACATTGTTGCATCCCTCCCCAGGTAACACATACTGGTGCCCCAAGACGGTGGCCATAAGACCTCAAGAGTGCCTTCATGATCTCTAGATGTTCCTGAATAGTAGAAAGGGCATAGGGTGTGTCCATGGGTAGCCTATTACCTCATTAATCAAGGATTATTGAAATAGTATATATAAGAATCAAGGAACATTAGAGGTAGTATAATGATAACAATCGACAAATCAAGAGAAATAAATAAATATCGGAAGCTGGATAACAATAATAGATACCATATGAAGATGATGTTAATGATGCTATATCAAAAATGGATGTTTACGGGGTACATGGGATATAAGAATATACTACATGGTGGAAAAATATGAATAGAGAAAAAAGATTATACTAAATGTAACTCTAGCATAGGCTCAGTCTTCTGCCATGTGCTCCAACCTAGGGGAACAATCAAGAATGGAAAGAAAATGCTTCCCTTTATCAATAACAAAATAATGAAGTTAGTTTGGGTACCCAAGGTTCTAATTTAGTGTGTGAGATACAATCTTAGTAGGATATACCCCGAATTGACTAGGCCAACACATTCCCTGAAGAAAATAACTGAGATATGTGGTACATAATAAAAGCTGGGAAGTATATAAATAAATATATATATATTATTCCAGGTTCCTAAATAGACACTTGACTAATACCACCTAATTAATCTGAAAATGGATGTTTGAACCAATTTACATGTACATGTGACAAGGTAATCATATAGGAAATAATAAATAAAATAACCTATGTAAGAATACCTCGAGATTGTGTTTTGGTTTGGTAGTCTCATCCCAATTACAACATATAAGCATTATCCAATTATAATTAAGAAAAATATCTTATGTCACAAGTAAAAAACTCTTTAAAATATAATGTTGGGGTCTCCGGACCATCCAATTCAATAAATAAAGGATCATAATTGTTGATCCATGAGTATCAAATATATCCAATACCACCATGTTTGTTAATGGAAACCCATAAAGTCAACCCTTGTATCACTCATGGAATGGTGACTCTATGGTTTTACCATATATCTCACCTAGGGGACCTAGTATCACTTGACGCATGGAATAAAATTCATCCCAATAGGTCCTTCCTCACTTTTTCACCAATGGAATTAGTTTCACCCACTATTATATAAAATCTACCCCGATATCCAGCACATGGATGGCCAATGTATCTATCCCAACACATTAGGTAGATCTATACAAACATGGTGAGTACATCCACAACATCCTTAAAATGGGACATGTGTTCTCTCCTGTCACTTAGTAGGTGTGTCTTAGAAACCAAGAACATATCATAAGGTATATGATATAAAATCACAAGTCATAAAATAGATATCTCCGTACTACATGTAAATCTTATTGTAAAATTAATGCCAAACATCCATGGAAAAAATAAACAAGCATAAAAAATAAGAAACATGTTCATGTGAAAGGAAGAAGGCATGGAATATGTGTAAATTGTAATAAAGGAGGCTACAGGAATATACACAAGTCTATAAGAACATGTAATGAGTTAAGGCACAATCATTTGGAATAATTGTTAATCATCATTATTAGTTCATTTTCATTGGGGGGAGGTGCCTAACTCATGACCATTCATTTTATCTTATTTTAAATTATAAATTATAGGAATAATCGAGATGAAAAACACACACACAATGTGTTAGAAAATTTATGGCATGGTAATACAGTCAAATAATGTGGAAACACCCTAAGGGGTTTCAAATAATAAGGATAATGACCCAATGTTGGTTTTCTAAAAAATCTAGGGATAAAATTTACATGAAAACCCAATTTAATTAATTTATTAAACAGATTTGAAGCATCACTAGAAGGGTACTATAAGAGACATAATGTAATGTAATTTGGAAAGAGATAAAAGGAACATAAAACACAGAGAACACCTATATTTTTTTATTATCACTCTACTTGTTTGCTTTTGAGGACTGAATCAACCAAAAATGGGAGAAAACAAAGAAATAATCAAATGCCCTAAAAACAGGGTGAAAAAGTTTTCACCTTTATAGTGAAACCATGTATGGAATAATGAATAAATTGAAGGGAGTGGTAGGAGGAGTTTACCATAAACATTCCAAATGGTCTGATGAGGAGTGATTTGGTTGTTGAAAGAAGGAGATATTCATAAACATATAGAAAGGGGATGAAGAAGTGAATACGTAGGGGAGGTGAAGAAAACACAATAGATAATAGAGAGAGAAAAAGAGAGTTTATCAAATCATTAAAGAGGGTAAATTTGGTAATATCACCAAAAAAAGAAGGAAATGTGGTTTGGTAGCATGGTTGAAGAGTCCATAATCTAAATGTGTGCAATTATCTCCTTCAAAGGGGAACCCCATAGAGCTACACACTTGGTATATCTAACTATGATCAAACAAAGAAAATAATCTCTTTCACAAATCACTATAGAACTATATGGTCATGTTCCTAGGGGCACACAATTGTATAAAACTCACACATCCCCTAAAACCCTAATGTCTGCAACTTCATGGATTATGGAAACTGTGTTTTTTGGTGGCATTATTTTTAATCACCTTGAATCCTAGTCAACCTATTTCAATTTTAGTTCTACGATATTCGTAGGAGCCAACGACACACTAGATACATATTTTAATTCATTAGAATCATTATTAAGGTCAAAAAAGGAATTAAACTTGGGAAAAAATAGTCAATACCTTATAGAAAACCCAAGATGATATAATTTACACTATATCATCTTGATATAGTCTTGGTGAAGATTAGTATGGGGCAGTAAAAATATATTATATATATAGAAGTATCTATTTTCTGATGAATCACTCATCAAATTAGATAGTTCCTTAATTCACTATGCTATGCTAGAACCTCATGACATAATGGTGGTAGGAGAAGAGATCTATGAGAAAAGGAGTTTCATTTAAGGCTCAGTTTGTATTGCATGCATACCCATATAACCATTGAATAAGTATTTCCTCCTTATATAGAACTCTCAGGGATTCTTCTCAATAACTCAAAAACATTCTCAAGCATTATAATGCATAATTAAATTATCTAACCACTTCATGAAACCCTTACCTAAACATATCAAACTCTCACCATCTTAACATTAGGAAACGAATCATTTATGATGGATAATATGGATCAACTATATAATTTTATAATTTAAAATTAAAAATCCATTTATATAATATGATTGATGAGTGTATCAAATCATATTATTTTACAAAAATAATTAGATACAATATCACCCATTCATAAAATATTATTTTTCAAGGTAGTCTTATAACCAATCCTTAAAATATCCATCAATAGTATAATAAAATATATTATAGTGGTGGCATGAAATTTTATTACCTTATTTATTACATATGTTAGTTATAAAATATGACATGTCCAATATAATTACATGAAAAAGGTATCTAGAGAAGAACTAATTCAAAACTTACACTTTCCCCTAAAAACATCAACAATGCATCCAAAAAACCAATGGTAGGGAAATTCATGAAACACCACATTCTATCCCACATGAATTCTGGTCGACCTCCAATTGGATTCATGAAGATTAATACTACGAAAAGAAAATCCACCTCCATCATAGGGAACTAGATAATCTAATTTAGTCTATTTACACCAAATAATTCATCTTGAATAAGTCCTTTTAAAATTTTAAATTACATCTATATATCAAATTTATCAATCCAAAACTAATAAAAAATAAAACGAATTTTTTTCTATTCTCTTAAAACAAAGATCATCTCCAATTCCAATGATTCAAAAGAGATTAAATATTTATTTAATAACAATCATAATACTTTTCAAAACTAATAAATTTTTGAGTAAATCTATTATGGGCACTCACAACCACAAAAGAATTGGACGGTCTAATTATTTGTCTCCACTAGTTAATGCCATGTCAACCTTTCTCTCAAGAAATATGAACTATCATAAAACCTTGGATACCTTATACTAAGGTCCAACACACTAATAATAACTAGGATTATGTGTTCAAATTAATAACTAATTAATTTTACCTAAAATTACAATAATCAAACTAGTCAGTACCTCAATGCACCAACAACCTCTAAAAAACGATTTTCCCTACTCATATCAGTACCTATAAAAACTAGTACTTACATGATAATTTTTCCACCATTGTGGAATACATGAACATATAATTAGTGAAATATAAAATTTATTATCAATATGATAGGTATACATTGGACCATCATAATAAAACATAGTGGTTTTAGTATATAATTTCCATTATAAAAATACTACTGTCAATAACTTCCTTCACACTCAACACCAAACAAAAACAAATTATAATACATTTTATTAAGAAATTTTTTAATGATTTAAGTGTGACCATTTCAATAGAGTTTTTGAATTAAATTGTATAAATAGAAGAAATCATGTTTTTAAATAAATATATATTAAAAAATGTTGGGTAACTTTTAATATCAATGCATTGAAAATTTTATATTTGTGTAGATAAATATATAATGAGATCATTTTATTCTTGTAAAAATATTTTAACAATAAATTTCATTTTAGGCACCATGTTTTTTAAATTTATGAAAATAAATATATTTTAGTTTAAGGATGATAAAATAGATTATTCATATGAAAAATATATTAATATAAATTTAATTAGTATTTTGTGGAAAAAATAGTTAATCATTGAAAAAGTAATTTTCCTTTAGAAATAGTTTTCATTACATATTATGTTTCTATTAAAAAGTTAAATTCATATTTTTTTTGAATTTCAAGATAATGTTTTTTATTTTTGGATAAAACATATAAATATTAAACTTGGTTAATTTTTAGAGTTTTTATAGAATCATTTATTTTTAGGTGAATAGTGATGGATATCATTTTTAGACATATCATCAACATTATGACACCTTTAGAATATAACAATGAATTAAAAATTAGTGAAATAATTGTAATAATAAAATTTTCAGTTAATAATTAAAATTATACATTTGAAATATTAATTTTTTCTTATAAAAAAATGATTGACATTTTTTACCTATATATAATTTTTATAAAAACTATTTCTATATATTAAGCAGTTATTGTATTAGAATAATTTTTTTATCACTTTTATAAATTGAAATCGATGAAATTGTGTTCATATTAGTAATGAAAATTAATAATTTATCAAATAATTATATGTTTATTTTTAGTTATAAAAAATGTTAATAAGGGTGAAAAGGTTATTGAGGTAAAAGTAAATTAGAGTAAAAGATAATACTAAGGAAATTGTATAGAAATAATTAAAAAATGTCTATTAACATTTTCTGAGTGTTTAAATAAACCAGAATCTTCACCTATCCATTATTTCCCAATTTTAAAGCCACTTCCCTTGAATATTTTCCATTTTAAGACAAAAATGACACTCTCATCACTTATAAAAGAAGACTTTCACCACCCTACTTATACTCACAAAAAATACACTTAGTACCACATAAAATACTCAAAAATACCTCAAAAAACTCATGGAACATCCTAATTATTTTTTTATCTTCATCTCAACATTTTAAAATGGTTTAATATAACATACAATGTTATTCAAATGAGTAATGTAAAAATTCGCAAATCATAGATTTTTATTTCTATTTATATTAGTGTTATTATTATATCTCAATGTATATTATAAAATCTTAAAATAATAAATGATGTATCATTTGTGTACTAAAATAATATTATGTTTTTAACAATAATTATCTACCTTCCCCTAGTTTCCTTATAAAAATGATAACTCCATTAATGTGTACGTGTAGACTAATAATGTGTTTTATTTTTTTATCACTTCCTAACATGAATTGTTAAAAAATATTGTATAATAACTATTTATTATAATAATAATATTTTGATGATTATAAAACGAGAAACCTTTTTATACAGTTCACATATTTTATGTAAAATGAAGACGTTTTCTGTTTGTACATGCCGACTGCAACCTCTATAAAAACGAGGTATTAGATTTCTCATCCCCTCATTAAATGATTAGTTATCAAAAATATTATATATATATATTTTTTATAAAGGATTCATATATATCCTGAATATGATTTTAAATTTATGGTTTAGTAATTTATGATCATTATGATGTATTATTTTGATAACTGTATTTTAATCGAAACAAGATCATCATGGATCCCGTTCACTCGAACCGTACCCATAATTTATATAAAAGGAACATAAGGATGTATAATTAAATGAAACACAATTATTTTAAAATATTTTATAATATAGTAATTATGAACATATTAATAATAATATACTTCAAAATAACTATTATGAAACATTCACAAGACATTAAAAATCTAAAAAATTTGATGAAAAAAATAACATATAAATAAATAATAACTTTGTAAACATTTATTTTAATTAAATAATATATAAGATTATTCATAATAGTATGGTTATGAAATATGTTATTGGGAGTGTTTTTTAGACAATATTTTATATAGAATTTTTTTGAAATAAAGAGTTTAGATAAGGGTTTCACGTATCACTTTTATTTCATTTAGATTTATGTCATAGTCAGCACATGAATTTTCTTGTGTGGTGTACATACTTCCCTGTAGAATTATTTATTTTTAATTAATTTAATTAAATGGATATTAAAATCCATATCATGTCCTACCTTTCATGTGTTTTTCATTTGAGGGATATCAATATTATATGGGTTTCCCATCTAACATATATTTAATTGATATATATGACATATTCACCACTAGATTTATATATTGAGATTTATTAACTATCCTATAGTTTTATTTACCATATGTTTTGGAAGTTAAAAATATTTAAAAATCTATATAATGTTTTACCTTTATTGGGATATAGATTCGAGATATATTAATGTTGTAGCGGTGTCCAATGTAACTATTATTTATTTGAGACATATTCCATATACAAAACATGTTTTAGATTTTTTAGTTTATTTACCTAACATTGTATTATTTTATCATCTTTTAATGAAATTAAAATTACTTATAAATAAATTTATTGATATAAATTTTATGAAATTTGATTTAAGAGATATCGACGATGTAATGGTTTCCTGGATCACATTTATTTATTTAAAACATATTCCATATTTTCCACTTGATTTATTTTTTTGGTGTATATAATTACCTAAGGATTTATTTATCATAAATTCTAGAAATTAATGGGATTTAGAATCCATATCATATTCTATCCTTCATAAGATTTTGATTAATGAGATATTAATATTGTAAGTGTTACTCATATAACATAAATTTCTTTGACACAAATTTTATAATATCCATTTGATTTATATTATTTTATGTATATATAGACCAATGGATTCCTCTGTCATAATTTAGTAAAATTAAACAATTTTAAAAATCAATATCATTTTCGTTATTTTATGGAAATTTTATTCAAGAGATACCAATATTGTATAGGTTTCTCATCTCACTTTTTGTTCATTGTAACATAGCCTATCTTAACCTATTAGTTCATATTTTGTGGTGTATATATAGACATACATTTATATTTATCACACTATAATTAAATTCAACAGATTTACTAATCCATATCATTTTTAACAAATCATGTGAGTTGGATTCATTATATATCATTGTTATAAGGGTTTCTCATCTATATTTTTATTTATTGAGATATGTTTTGTATTCAACAGGTATTTTATTTTCTAGGGTATATAATTCACTTGGATGTATTCTTGATATACATATAATAAAATTCAATTTATTTAAAAACCCTTGTTATTTTCAAAAATTAATGAATTTTTCATTCAAAGGTTACCTAATCCTTAAAAATTTCATTATAATCTTGTTTTTAAATCTATATTGTTATGAATGAATTTCCATATGAGGTTATTTTTTAGAACATCATAAATAAAAAAAATTCTTATAGATTGGTGAATATTTATGTTATAAAAATCCTCTCTCAATTTCATTTCACTCATTAAATAATTTACCTTATGTTATTTTTGTGAGAGAAACTAATCCCACCATTTTTCATAGTTTATAATTTTCATGCTATATGTTCACATTCATTGTATGATATTATGGATGTATATACAAAAAATTGACTAAGGTAATTTTATACTATATTATTTTTTCAATAAAATAAACTAACTTCAATGTTTCAAAATTTTCCTTAAGTGTTTTTTCAAACAATTATCCCTTTGTTACATTTTTTATAAAGTAATTCTTTTAATGTTATGAGCATTATTATTATAAAGCATCTGTTCGATGTTTTAAAATGGGTTTAAAAATTATTTTTCATTATTTATTTTCATAAAATAAAATAAAATATTATTATACTTCATAAAAAAGTTAATATTTTATACAAAAATAAATTAATTTTAAAAAATGGATAATAAAGGATCCAGTTTTTAATAATGAAGTGTTCAGTGTTTTTATTTCTTCTCCGTGATTGTTTTTTAGAAGAATATTTGTTCTGTAATTTTTTTATGAGAACACATTTTTTGTATTAAAAGGCAGTACTTAAATTTTTTTTATCAATGTCCATTTTAAGTCATTTCATTTATTACATAGAGGATATGTTATTATGATTCCATCCACCTTATATATCTAGATATATTGTAAAATGTTCTATGTATTTCTTAGAGAATCTCAAACCTTTTCCACTTGTTACCTAAGTGTTTTTTAAAATATGAATGTTTTCATGTTACCTTATAACTCATATGTACATATGATTATTAGATGATGGGGGTCCTATATATACCAATGATTAATTAGTTAAGGACTTGTATTTTATGAGAAAATCAATTTTCAAAGAGTTTATTTGATGTTAAATTTTCTCAATGAGACTATGTCTGATTTTATTTTTGGTTATCTATTCTCACAAAGACAGTTTAGGATTGTATTTGTGGTAATTTATTCTCAAAAATACTATGAGTGATGGTATTTTTGGTTATCTATATTGATTGAGACTGTGTAAGCATATTTTCACTTATATGTGCTAAAAACAACTATGCATGGGTGATTTTATAGTTAGGTAGGCTAAAAATGATCATGTAATAGTGTATTCATGTTTAGAAATTCTCAAAAGACTATGTATAGTCATAATTGAATATGGATCTATTAAAAAATTTATGTTTTTCTATACTTATTCTAAAAAGAAATTTTTATACGATATGAATATAATATACTTCATGTCATTTGATTTTCATCACAGTATTTTTCACTATTTCCACATGGTATGTGTCTAATATTTAGAAATTACATGACCTTATATTATTCCTTATTAATAAATCTTGTTGTTTAATGATATTTTTTATGATATTTCTCCCATTCTTATTTTTACTATATGATTATAATCTAACCTTTAAAGTCATGTTGATATGTTTTCCCTTACTGATTGTTTGATCACACCCCTTTCTTATGTTTCCATTTCCTTTGTTATAAATATGAGTATTTCCAACGTTAAGTATAGCAGGGGATATAAAACAGCGTAATTATAGAGAAATGTTCACATTAATATTTTTATATATTAAATACCCAAAGAAAATACAACTTTTGGTTCCTAATGTTGTGATATTATTTTTTAGAAATATTTTTTAAATTACGAATTCCTTATGAAAAATATGCATATTGATCTAATGTCATCAATTATTTTGTCAAAGAATATGATTAATTAATATATTTTTAGAATAATATTAGGGAGTGTGAGTCTAAGGAATCATAGTTTATTTCAATGCATGTTTCTATTATCTTTGAGGATTATTTTTGATATTATTAGTGATTAAGATGAGAGATATTTAGTAAAAAATCGTGGAATATATATTAGTATAGAATAACATCTAGATATTTTAGTAAACTAGTTATTGTATATTTTCCTTATAGTTTCACCCTTATCGAGATAAAGATATAAGGTTTCATAATCGTAAAAAATGCACCTAGGAGTAATAAACAAATAATTGATGGTCATGTTTTGACTTGTTCATTAACAAATGAATGTAAATGATGCATAACAAAAAACATGTTGAAAACACTAGGGGGATATTATATGGTTATCCACATGATCATTATGAACCATTACATATATTAGGGTTATTGATCCAAATAATAATATTCTCATAAAGAACCTATAGAGTTATAGGTTAATCCAACTGTACCATAGTTAAAATAAAATTATCATCGAACAAATAGAAGGACTCATTAGAAAATAAATATTAATAATCTTTTTCCTTAATCATATAATTATTTACTCTTATTATATTATATATTATCACAACTATTTTTATTAGTATTTTTTTGAGAGATAGATCAAGAAATTAATGTAGTGAACGATATGATCCTTGAAACACCCATAATGAACTATGCAATAATATTTGGTAAATATATTTTCATTAATGTAAAATCTCAATAAATTCCTATTATATAGGAAATGATTAGTTTCCTATGATATAAAATTATGAGGTTAATATCATATTAGAATTTTTTCCTTATTTTTATTTTAGTTTTGTTTGATGATTTTACTAGTAAATTTTATTTAAAATTGAGACATAACAATTCAGATAAAGAGGAAATAATGTAATTCCAAAACATGTTATTATAAATTTTCCTTTAAATGGATACTATTATGAATAATATCCTTCTTTTGAAACCCCAAACCAAAATGAACCATCTTACATTTTACTATGATAAAATTATATGTATTACATGTTATAAGTTCAATGTATCCATTGATTTGGATGGTATAACTAGAAATAAAAGAATTTGGAAATCTATATAGAAATAAAAACAAAGTTAGAATTTACATATTTTTGCACTTATAGAATTTAATTCTTATATTTAACTAAATAATAAGATCATTTTATGATTGAAATTAAATTTCATAAAAATTAACCTTATAGGAATATTATATTTTTATTTAAGGAAAATTAGTCTGTTATTTATATGTTTAATATTTTAATACTAATATTATTATAAATTTATAAAAAACAAAAATACCAATGGATAATAATGGAAAATACATTTTCCTATGAAAACTATTTTTATTAAATTTATGATTAAATTTAATAGTTATATTCCTCAATTGCAAAATTATAATTTTTTTAAATAATATTATTTTTATTATTAAGAATTAAAATATTATCTTAGGATAATTGTTTCTAATTTTTTTGAAAATGTTTATTTTTATGTAAATAGTGTAAGATATTGATTTTATAAAAAATGTGAATTTTGTGATAACATTAGGATTTAAGAATGAATTAATAAACTATAAATACTTTATTTAAACAAAATATATATTTATTATGAAAATTTATGAATTAAAATTAAAAATTTTAATTTTTAAACCTATGATAAAAAAATTTCAACCTAAGAAATATTTTTCTTAAAACAATTTTAATGCATTCGAAAATTATTATTTATTAGTTTTTTTTTATCAATTTTAGTAATTTATAATAATGAAATGGTATAATGATATGGAATCAAAATATAAAAATTATTTAAAACATTAATTTTTTAGTTATAATGATAATTTTTAGGAGTAAAATAACATATCATGGTAAAAGTAAATAAAGGTAAAATTTGAAACCAGAAAAAATGAAATGAAATATTAAAACCATATCTAAAAATATTTGGTGAAGTTTTTTACTCACCCAAACTCTTACTCTCTCTATTATTACCCATTTTTTGTGCCTCTTTCCTTGAGTAGTGTACCTTTTCTACCAAAAAAATCACTCCCATCACCTATCTATGGAGACATTCAACACCCTACTAATCATCTAAAAAAATCCTAATAGATCAACCAAAACCTAAAAAAATATAACCCAAACACTATTATTTTAGTCATACAGGTTCTTCTCTCCTAAAAGTAAAACTTCACATTGGTTTAATCCAAGATGCATAGGGGTTATTCCTAGAAGTAAGGTAAAAGTTCACAAAGCATTGTTTTTGTTTATATTTTCTTATAAATTATTCCTCTACATAAAATTATATTATACCATCTTAAAATATTAACATTATATAAATTATTATAAAAAATATATTATGTATATGTAACAATCATCACCTACCTTCCCCCCTTCTCCTTAGAAAAATGAAAATGTTGTTCTAGCATACATGAAGACAACCACCACCATCAATTACCTGTGCTATTTTTCATCATCATTTCACTTGAAATGTTATAGAATTTTATTTAATAAATAATTATGATACATATAACATGTTTAATATTATTAAAATATAATTAATTTTATACCTTCTACCCATTATATGGAAAATGAAAATGTATCCCATGAATAAATTATAACTGCTATCTCCATGGAATGACAAACTTCATGTTTCATCAATTCCTTACATAGATGTTTTACAACACATTTTTTGAATATATATGATATATGAGAACCATTTATATCATGGTGATGTTTTTAACAATATGAAAAAATCTGATAACTATTATGACGTATTCTATTTATATCGGTATAGTACACAAACATGCTCGTCATGGATCTCATTCTATCAAACCATGGTCATTCTTCCTAAGAAAGGAACTAAATGATGTATAAATGAATAAAAAAAATGATTTAAGTATATTTTATAGTCTTTTAATGATTCAATTAGTATAAATTAATGAGTATTGGAATAACTATTATTAACTATGTATTAAAAATCAAAATCTATGACATAAGATATTGAAAATAAAACATACCTAATTAATAAATGTATAATAATACTGTAATTTAATAGATATATGGTAATATATTTTTAATAATTATTTAAAATAAATTATTTGAATCTAAATTCTCATTATATGGGATTTGATAGTTCCATCATTGAAATATAGAATAAAGGTAATGGGTTTTCCATGTAACTTAATTTCATTAAGACAAATTCCATATTCACAACATGAATGATACTGTGTGGGGTATATACCTTCCTAAATATTTAAATATAATAAATTCATGAAATGTAGGTTAATTATATATCTATATCATGTTCTATCTTTCATGGTAATTTTATTCTAGATATATCAATGTTCTAATGTCTTCTCATCTCACTTTTATTTCATTAATTCATACTTCATATTCACTACTCAATTTATATTTTGATGTTTATATCCTTAAAAATGTTTTTATTTATTATAAAATCATAAAAATAAAGGGATTTAAAAATCCATATCATGTTCTCTCATTTATGGGGGATCTTATTCAAGATATATCAATGATGTATGTGTTTAAAGTATCCATTTTATTTATTTTGGATAGATTTCATATTTAATAATTTATTTATATTGTATGGGGTATATACTTTCCTATGTATTTCATCAACATAATTTTATAAAATTAAATATATCTAAAAATATATATCTTGTTTATTCATTAATAAGATTTTGTTCTAAATAGATAATGTTGTAAGGTTTTCTCAAATAATTAATATTCCATTGAGACATATGCCGCATTCAACACCTAATTTATATTTTCTGGTGTATATAATTCCATATGGCTGAAATTTTAAAACCAAAATAAAAATAAATAGATTAACAAATTAATCTATTTTTTCACTATTTCATGGGGTTTTTTTCATGATATAACAATGATGTAATGGTCTCGCTTCACACATTTATTTCCTTGAGCCATATGACATATTCACATATTGATTTAGACTATATGTTGTATATAATTATGTACTGATATATTTATCATAAATCATGAAATTCAAGGGATTAAAAATACATCACATGTTATATATTTATTGGGATTTATTTCAAGATATATCGTTATTGTAATGGTTCTCATCTCACATTTATTAAACCCAGATAGATGACATATTCCACACATGATTTATATTATATGGTGTATATACTTCCATATGGGTTTATTTATAAAACATCTAAAAAATAAAATGAATTTAAATATCCATATCGTGTGACAACTATCGTGGGTTTTTGATTATTTGTATTTTTATACTCTAAGGGTTTTCTCATCTCCTTTTCTCCTCATTGAGGTATGCTTTATATTCACCGCTTATATTATTTTGTGGTGTATATAATAACCATGGATTTATTTTTGATATATTTATAATTAAATTAAATTTATTTAAAATTCAGTCATATGTTATCTCTTTGAAGAGTGTTTAACTCAAAGGATACAAAATTTTTAAGTGCGACTTTCCAATTTCGACTTTTATCAAGATTATTATAAATGAATTTAAATCTCCATAAAATTGTGTTTAATCAATTTATAAATCCATTACTATTTATTTCCCCTATTATTATTATTTAGGATCCTTATAACCTATATTAATTTGATTTCTATTGGTAAATAATTTACACATGGGTTTTTTTGAGAGAAACCTACTAAAACTCTTATTTTTTATTGGAAAATTTCCATCATTATGAAACTATTTTTTCTATAATTTTATTGATGTACATTATGTAATGGGTTGAGTTAATTTCCTAATATATCTTTTTATTTACAAAATATTTAATGGGGCATTTTATTGTTCTTGAAATTTGTGGTTTTAAAAAATGAATAATTTTTACATTTTTCTTTCTGAATGACTTACTTATGCATCATGATCGTTATTATTTATAAAGATTCATTACCATGTTTTAAAATGGTTTTCTAAATCGTTTATCATTAATTGTTTTTTATAATGTAAAAGTTATTGTTTTTTTAATTTAATAGTTTTATTTTAAGTAATTATTTATTTAAAATGGATTTTAAATGATTTTTGTTTTTAATAGAAAACAATTCATTAATTTTATGTATTCATATATATATTTTTTGAAAGAATATTTATATTTCAATTTTTGTCATTATAAAAACCAAGTTTTTCATCCAATTAAAACGAAATGGGTTTAATTAAGATATATATAGAACATTTAACAAGCAATCTAGAAATATAAGGTGGATAGTATCAAAAAAAATTAAGGAGTAAATTCGTTTTATAAAATGCACAATTCTTCTTGATTTGAAAAGTGAATTATTAAATAATATTAATAGTTTTTTTAAATAAATATTAATATCCATTTATATTCATTATGTTAAACTTGATATATTTTTTATGATACTATTCACCTTATATTTATAGATTGTTGGTTAAATGTTCAATATATGTCTTAATTAAACCCATTTCATTTTAATAGGATGAAAAACTGTTGTTTGAAATATAAAATTTTTTCGAGTTCTCTCACCATAGATATGTATGGTTGATCATTATAAGATAGTTGGGGTCATTTATATCCCAAAAAACATGAGAACAATTTATGAAAAGTAGGAGAAAGGGGAGAAGAGGTACTCTTATGGGAGACTAGCTCTCACGTGCCATATTCAAATGATTACACAACCATGTGTGCACCTAATGATCCCATGGTTATGCCTTAATCCAATAGAAAAATCTAAAACAAACCAAAACATTTGAAACCCAAATTCATAAATCCAACATTTTCTTTCAACCCAAAACCATCCATTTCACTCATTAATAAAATACAACACAAGTTCATAAACCAAAATCCCTTTTCAAAACAAGATTCAAACCTTACCAAGAGAAATCACCATGGTTCCCACATAAAATCAAAAAAAATGATTCAAAAAAATTTAACAAATCATTTCAAGTTGGTAATCCTCACACAACCAATCAATTTCATCCACACAATTCAATTGACATTTTAATAAACACCTTATTCACAATATAAAAGGCTTAAACCAAGATTCCTGTAAAAAAACTATTTTAAGAAATATATTACTACTTAAAAACATCATAATAAGATTAATATTTATATAATATAGGTTCATATAATGGTTAAAAATTTATTAAAATCATTAATCATCAAATGAAATGCCTTGGGAAAGAAGAACATGGAAACACCTATCGAAACCTTGTGTGATTGGAATAAATCTTCAAGGAGAAGGATATCTAAGCCCCAAGAATAACCCACATACCATGGATACAAGAAAAAAAGACCACATGACCCAAACCTAACCCTAGAGTTTATACAAGGGAGGAAACCCCAATGAAAACACTAGAAACATATATGGGAAGTGAAAGATCAGAGATTTAACGAAGGACACATAAAGAATCACCAAACATTATTGATAAATCTTCCCAATAGTTCCCCAAAAATATAGATTATTAATGAGGAGGATCCTATGGTTTATTCCCAACTATTAAGGCTTCATTTGGGAGGTGGAATAACCCAAATCGGGTTTCCATGTAAATAGTTATCAAGCTCATAATGGGCAGCAGGGTTTTGCAGCACAATTTGGTAAACCGTGCACAAACTATGCGACCAGTGCTGAGAAAACTCCTACAACCTTGTAGAGTTAGGTTTCACAGTTTGGGAAAGACATGATTAAACCATGTGACCTGAAAAATTGGTTAAAAACTAAAAAATGTCACCCCAAACACATGGAAATCCCACCCAAAAACCCGTGAATGTTTTAAACATAATATGCAGACACTGAGGGAATAAAAAAATCTACAATATGCCACTATCTTCCCAAAACCTTCACAATAGACATGAATCAGATTAAAAGAAAAAATACCACTAAAACACAAGGACTTTTTTGGACACCCAACCCGAACCTCAACACAGGTATCTATCATCAGGAAATAAATAAAATGATGGAGTATCTGAGTTCGGGGTGTGAAAAGTATCCCCACCACAAACACTTTTCTCCCCAAAAAGTCACCCGACCGAATGCCAACAAAAACTCAAGTCTACGCCCAACAAAAAACAAGGTAAAACTATATACCTAAGGGTGACTATTCACTTCCCGAGTCACACCTGACCGATTCAAGAAGAAAAAAAAGTACATGTATGAGGATGAGGGGAGAACATGAGAGGGTTCTCCCCACCACAAGAACTCAACTAATATAAAAAATATTTATACCCCAAAAAGCACCCTCAATGCAACAAAGAATGAGGGATTTCAGCATTTAAAATTTCTGGACAGCTCACACGGTTTACCAAACCATACACTAACCATGCACAAAATATTGGAATGAAGGGGCACCCCACACAGCATGGCCACACGGTTTCAAAACCATGACCAGTCGTTCCAATTCCTCTACCTCAAAATGAAACCAAGACACATGTTTATGATACCTATCTCACATCTATGTGTTGGACATGTAGTTCGTTCTATCCGCCCAGCTGGGGCCACATAGTTTTGGCTAACCATTCAGTAACCATGATTTAGCTGGAAAAATATCCCTAAAACTCCAAAAACCAAAAATTGATACCGAGATGAAGCCCAAAAATCCATATACAAGATGGACCCTACTACCATTGAAATGGGGAACCTCTCAAACAAATAAAAAACATAATATACCAATTTTATAAAACTGAAGAATAACCAAACAAGAACCGATGAATGTTAAAAAGAAGACGGTCCTACACAAAGACAAGACACACTCAAATGAGAATGAAAATTTTCAATGGCCCCATTCAGATAGACTGAATTGTTTGGGTTACAAGAGATATAGTTCATTGCACCAGTACCAAAAAAGGTTAATCTGAAAAATCAAGTCATTAAGAATAAGGAGATGATAAAAATTTCCCTCCCAACAAAGAAAACAAAACTAGTTTGGGGTTTCACACCCCCCGTCACTCTTGACTGTGCATGAGCTTGACCCTGAGACTTCTGGCTAGGCTCATACAGTTGAAGCGTCTCCTACCTCATAGTCCGGAAACACATCTTCTGATCAAGACATCCTTTTCAAAAAATGCCTCCTACAGAACTTTTCAAAATCACCCAAATGGACATAACAGCTACAATACATCAGTGGAATATGACAAAATGACTATGAGGGTCCCAACCGGCCGTACATTAAACATACAAGAGAATGGCCCGACGAACTAGATGCCAAAACCAATGAAGGAGATTTTCCTAAAAACATGCTCCTCTGGAATACCCCAGTCACCAGATGGGGAACCTTCATGAGAAACCTCTACCACTTAATGCACCCTGAAAACCATTTCAGCCATGAATGCATCATCCACCAACATTTCAAAACATGCTTCACCAGATGGAAGAACTTTTCCAGCAATCTCAGGAAAAAGATCCAGGACAAATAGAAGGGTCTTTATCTGATCTTCTAATGCTCCATCCAATGAAAATGGAACCATATCATTAAAATGGTCAATGTAAGACATTACTTATCGATGTCCCTTCTGAATATCATGTAGCTCTACCACCTTCATCTTCTTCACCTCCTCCGGGATGAACCATTGGATGAAAGTGGCCTCAACAACTTCCCACATCATCTCATCTAGTATTGATGATGGGGAAACCAACTCCCACTAGTCCATGGGTGGACCCTCAAAAAACCTTTGAACTACACAACCTTTAATAGCTTTGGGAGTTAGCAATGACCTAAAGACGCCTCCAACTTCCTCAATCCATTCCAAAGCCTTAAGAGGACCCTAATCACAATGAAAAATAGGCAACACACGAGAAGGAAAAGGAGTTGTTCATGCCTCATTAGGGACATTCAGGACATTTATGGGTGGAATTTCATGAACAACACGAAAAGAGAAAACCAAATGCAATATAAAACTAAGGCATAAACAAATAGGAAAACCTAAAACCAAAACCAAATGGATCAAAATACCTATAAAATAAAACAATACGAAAACATAATTTTTCAAAAACAACCATTCTCTTTTCAAAAAATTCAAATTTGCCTTCGTCATAGGTGAATTTTAAATTATCACACACTTCAATAAAAAAAAACTTCCAAATTATTTTTCCCATCTGAATCCTATTTAGAAAAGCCATACCAAAAATTTAAATCCAATACCCAACCATGGCATTCCATGAACCATTATATGTGTGTCCATCTATTTCCATCCTCACGTGGCAACACATACTTCTCAAAGATACCCACACACATGTAAACATCCATAAGAAATACCAAGGGCCATATTCCATTAAAATTCTAAAAAATAAAACACCTTCAATGTTTGAAACCCCACTTTACCAATTTAAAACCATTTCATGGAAAACCGTATTATTTTTTAATCCATTTTCATTTCAAAAACCACTTTCATTTTCAACATAGAGTTACACCAACTGAAAGCAAAATGAAACCCATCCAGCAATGGACCATCGGAAAGAGTGACTAGTGCCTATGCCTAACCCGATGACATGGTGGTGGGCCATGCCCCATTTAAGGAATAACACTAAGAGGGCCTTGAACTGGGAACTTGGTCTTTACAAGGGTCACTACCCCATGTGTGTCCGCAACATGACATTATTTCACTTCCATTATCATCCCTCAATCCAGGACAACCCAAAAAAAGACTCAAATCCCCGACTACCCCTGGTGACTCGAGGTTTAGAATGTGCAAGGGTTCATGATGCCCTTCCCGCACCTACCTCCTAAGTCTCGACAGTCTAAATCTCCATCTACCAGATACCCCAAATAATAGAAACCTACTCTGATACCATTTTGTTATGAACCAACCCTGGTCAAACCTTATCTGGTCACCTTAGCCGATCCGCACCAGGGCCCAAAAGATGTTCCCAATCCCTATGGGCTGGAAACTAGTACTGAGCATCTAATAAAATCCAAGTGGCAATGATTTCATCCAAAAATAATCAATCAGGACCAAATTAATATAAATGAAACAACTGAATCTCATAACAAAACTTAAAAAAAAGATTAAATTACAATATCTTAACAAAACAAAATTAAACAAAACTAAAAAAAACTAAACAACACCAACCAGATTTCCATGTGACCTCTTGGTCCCCACCAGCCAAAAGACCACATAACTTCAAGATCCTGCATGAACCAAGGTACCTAAAGTAGGAGAGAACCCGTGAATGGAATGATTTAGATAGGCGTTAGCAGCAGAATGCTCAGTAGGGATGCCAAGAGTGAACCACATAACCCATGAACTTTTCTTTTCCAGAACAGTCCAGTAATAATAGTTTGAACTAAATTTATAAAAATATTATTTTCATATATACATTTTATTTTAAAAACTATTAAATCACATTCCACAACCCGTAAAATTCAAAACAAGGTACAAGAAAGAAAAGGGGGAAATTGTTCCTTCTCTTTAAAAACAAATACTTTGAAGTTCTTTTTAAAACCATCCACACACTTAAAATTTTAAAATGCAAACCCCAAAACCAGGTTGAAGGGTTTAATTCTGCATACAACAAAGGAAACGGTACTACTTGTTCTCGCATCTAAGGATCACAGAAAACCTAGGAACTTTGAGGAAGACTAGAACATACAAATAACTGCGACTCCATCCCCGGTTGCATGCCACACATGATAGAATCAAATTCCCTAACAATCAGACACTATTTCATAGGTCATACCGAGGGGCCCAATCCCATATCAATAAAACCAAATATCCACCTACTATGGGATACTAGAAAATACCTGCACTTCCAATGAAACAACTGTTCTCAGTAAATATCTGTGCAATACTAGGTTTCTTTGATATATTCACAAAGGGGGTTTCCACATAATAAAATCAACAACCCATATTCATGATTCACAAACACATCACAAAAATTGTCACCACCCCAGCCACCTCAAGGGTAATCTATTTCCTTAACATAATAATCACATATGGGTGGTCAAATATAGAGGACACTCCCATCTCATGACCAATAACAAGTCATGTGACCTAACCCAAGAATTGTTTTCGAAATATCCATTTCAAAATGGCAAAAATGCCTTTAATTTTCAACATAAATGAATCTACCAAAAATACTTATCAAATATTTCCAAAATAACATCAAACAATATTTTCATATTAATATTTCCAAACGAGCCTTGTCATTTCCAACACTCACTCAAGCATGTCTCAAGGCTAATCAGACCAAACCATGAGGAACACATTTGGAATAAATTTTTAAACACAAGAATCACCACTTCCCCCAATCATGAAAAACATGATAACATTTTAGGGAAAATAAGAGAAAGGGGATAAAAGGTACTCTTGGGGGAGACTACCTCATGGGTGCAATATTCACTAGATTGTAGAACCGTGTGTGCACCTAGTGCACCCATGGTTGTGCCTCCATCCAATGCAATACTCTAAAATAAAAGAAAACATTTGAAACCTAATTTCATAAATCCACCATTTTCATTCAACCCAAAACCATCCATTTCACTCATTAATAAAATACAAAACAAGTTCATAAACTAAAATTCATTTTTTAAAACAAGATTCAAACCTTCCAAGAGAAGTCACCATGGTTCCAACATAAAATACAAAACATTATCCAAACCCATTTAACGAAAAATTTCAATTTTCAATTCCTCATAAAACTAACCATTTTTACGTGCACAATTCAATTGACATTTTAACAAACTCTTTAGATCCAATATACAAGGAATAAACCATGATTCATGTAAAAAACTATTTTTAGAAAAATATAACAACTTAAAAACATCAGAAACTTCTTAATATATATATCATATAGGTGAATATTATGTTTAAAAATTTATTATAAGAATCAAGAATCAAATGAAATCCATTAGAAATGTAGAACATGGAAACACCTACTGAAACCTTGTATGATTAGAATAAATATTTAAGAAGAGGGATATGTAAGCCCCACGAAAATATCCACATATGCTAGACATAGAAGAAAAAAACAAAATGAGCCAACCATAACCCTAGGGTTTGGCCAAGGGAAGAAACCCCAAAGAAAACCCTATAAACAAAGAGGGAAAGGGAAAGAATAGAGATTTAATTAAAGAAACATGAATAATTACCAATCATTCTTGATGAATCCCCCAAAAAATTACCCAAAACAATAGAGGATGAAGGGGGAGGCTCTTCTTGTTGATGACCAACTGGTAGGGATTCCTTTTGGAGGTGGAATCACCCAAAATAGGTTTCCACATCAAAATTTATTAAGCCTGTAATGGGCTATATGGTTTTGCTGCATGGTTTGGAAAACCATGAGAAAACTGTGCAGACAGTGATGGGAAAAATACTACAACCTTGTCAGGTTACGTTGCATGGTTTTTTCTAACCATGCTCAAACTGCGTGAACTGAAAAATTGGCTAAAAACTCAAAAATGACACCCCAAACACATGGGAAGCCCACCAAATTATCCTGTAATATTTTAAACACAACATGGAGACACTGGGGGCACCAAAAACTCTCCAACATTACACTCTCATCCAAAAAACATCATAATAACCTCGAATCAGGTTATATGAAAACAAATAACACCAAAACACAATGAATTTTGTTAGAAACTCAACCTGGACCTCAACCAAAAGATCCAACATTGATAAATAAAAAAAATTATGGAGTATCCGAGGTCAGGGTGTGATAGGTGACCACATGATCTAAGATGATCTAGGTCGATCCTTTTAAATAATAATCAAATCCATTTGGTGGTGAATTCAAAAGGGGATGAGTTATTTAGTTAGGTAGGTTGTGTTTATTCATGAAGTATATTATATTATGGTAGATATTATGTGGTGTTTGATATATGAAAATGCTAATATGGTTATTTTCAAATAAATAAAATGTTTTTTCAATTAAATTAATTATTAAAATGACTCAATTGGAATTAAATGTATAAAATTATACGAATAATACAGGGGCTACCGTGGCCCTTTTATTAGGAACTAATAAATTAGACACCAATTACCATGGATACCTATAAAAAATCACGATTTCTATATATGAACCCTCATGAGGGGTGTAATTAAAATAAAATAACATGAATGTGTAGTAATAGGTCCTTAATAGGATCCCTTATACACATTATAATGGATTGTGTTGGACATAGATTTTCATCACTTGATAGGATTCGACAACCCTTGTGTACATACTCTTAGACCTCACTCATGAAGAAAGGTGGTGTATTGTGTAAATGTTTCCCTCATCTGACTTATTATATACATGATTAATTATATCCTTTTGAAATCATGATGACCAAATATGTGAGATGGGCCTTATTCCAGCTCTTTAGACAAATATCTGTGCGACATACCTTGTGAGGCCATGGGGACCTATAATTATTAATAATATATTGAGGGCAGTGACCTTAATTGAGGACCCCAAGTAGGGTAATTTCACTGTTTATTGACTTAGGGGACCCAAGTAGGTTATTTTATAATAGATTGAACCTTTATGGGTGAGTTTTTTTATTAGTTTAGAGGTTATGAGTGTCCCCTTTCTCTTGAACCATACATGTGGGATTTGAAGGTCAATTATGATATTCTATGGATTCATAGATATGATTACTTAGATATAAACTGTGATCTTAATGATATGAATTAATGAATTATAAGGAATATAATCCAAAATTGGTTTTGATAATGTAAATGGAATATAACCTTGTCGAAAGATGTGGATTGATATAAGGTCATGCATTGGGGAATTATGTATCTATGGGAAATGAGGACATGATACCATTATGTTCCCTTGTTGGAGGTCATAATATGCAGGATTCCATGGATATGATTTAAGATTCTTGATGATTATACATTTTCAACTTCCATGGATTTTGGGTATGGATATTATCATTTTGTTAAAAAGGGCTAAGCACCACAAGATATTCCAATGAGGGTCTTGTGGTGGGGGATTGTGGCCTATTATCAGTCACTGTATTTCAATATTCAGAGGCATGGAAAATATGAATATCTGTTAGGTAAAGGATAGTACCCATTACATGTTGTCATAGAGGGTGTCTTGTAGGAGGGGATTAGGGACCACTATCTTTTAGGTTCCTTCTATATACCGTGGCACATAAAATCATTTATTCTAGGGCTTTGTGACCCCCCTAGCTACTGGAGAAATCATATAATGTTGACTTGGGATGACGTCTAAATTGACAATGATGAATATTTTCTACAATCATGGATCAGGTGGATTACCATTGTTGGAATGATTGCATGATTTTCTAAGACACACTGTTTAATTACTGAAGTAGTTATACTAGACCACAAGTGTCAATGTTGAACCTAAGGGTTGTCTTCGTTATTTATTTATTATTGATGTTGTCATGTATTTAACTATGAATGTTGCAATAATATATCACATCATTATTGGGTATGTAAAATATTTTTATGGTGGTGAACCACTATATTATTTACCCACACCTTTCTTGGGAAACAATGAGACATGGGTAATCGAGAAATCTTCAGTTTTTTTAGTTTACATTAGACTAATGATGACATATCATGATCGAGTGGGATAAATTGGATGACTCTAGAGATTGGGATGAAATGAGATTTATGATTCTATATAGGATCCTATACTTTTAATTATTTATTTTATTATTTTGTTTATGTGGTTGGCCTAGTACAAGGCATTTGATTCTATATAAATGTATCTATGATTTCTCATTAAATATTATTATTACACATATGTTTTAATCATTATTCATAATCTGATCATTTTACATTGGGTACGGTTCTTTTTTTTCTATATTTGAACACTCAGATAAAAGGGTATATTCCCCTCACCATACAACTATATACCACTACTTCTAGTTTATAACCACCAATATACAAGGATCTATTCTAGAGGTCTTGTTGCATCACTGGTCAGGATAGTATTATAGTGATTATGTCCATGGATGTTATAAAGTTGTGTTTATGTATTTACTTTTTTATTATAAGTAATATTTTATCCTATATATATATTATTGTTTCATAGGTTGTGATAGATATCAAATGGGCGTGTCATTAAAAAATTTACAATTAGAGTTACCGATCACCAGGGGTTTCATATTTCAATTCTTGGTGTCACTGTTAAGGTTATATTATTTTCAATTCATGTGATGCTATTAATGTTTGAGGATTAATATTTCTTATGGATTCAGATATTGTCCAATATATGAAATGTTCTTCAGTATGTACTATTCATCACTCTTTGGGATCCACATGACATGTGGTACTAGTTGTGTTATTTTAATCACTAATGATAAAATCCAAACTATTGAAAGTATTAAAAACTTATCCTAGGGTGTTTCCCCATATATGTTACTTCTATAATTCTACTCACCTGGACTGACATAAGTATATATGTAATTATAATTTTTGTCAATGTGGATATTTTTTGGGACACTCGTTAACACTGATGATGGTGTAATACCCCCTGTGCATGAGAGGTGCAGTGACCCTAATAGGTTTATGTGAGAATTAGATTCCATTAAAATGAGCCCCTATTGAGTTTATATTATTCATGTTTGGTGATTTAATGTGATAGTAACTACTTGTTTAGTGCATACCTGTGTATCATGGAGTGTGATTCTACTTAACAAATCCATTGACTTTGATTCCATTAACATGGAAAATATATGACAATTTCATTATATATATATATATATATATCTCTCTGTGTGTGAGTATATATGAAATATGTTCCTCCATGTAGTACTCTGGTAGTATATATGATCAGATAGAGTGAGTTCCAATAGAGTGAGTCATTATTTTGGAACATTTTTTTGGTTATATTGTATTGGAAACTAGGATTGGTGTGTCAGTATATCATTTTCAAGATTATATTTGATATGAAAGTGATTTCTATCGTGTGAGATATCACCTTCCATGAGACTTTATGTATTTTGTTTTGTGGTAGAGCCTATTTACCCACAATACATGACTATTTATTTAATGATTCAGAGTCTATTGATATATTGGGGTGACCCATGATAGGGTTTAGCATGAGATTATTATTTACTAATATATAAAAAGTCTGGGACAATGTTTGTGTTTTAAAATTATGCAAAAGAGGTGTTTTGGGCCATACTCTTTAAGAATGGGGGTGCCTTGGGAATTTTGTACATACTCAGTAGACATAGGAGATGTATTTGGAAAAAAATGGGATTCTCTGAGGATAATAATACCCTGAAATGTTTTGGAGGTAAGTATTTTGGAATCATTTGCATAATTTAGTATCGTTATTGGGTTTTCATGGAAATGTAAAATCAGGTCAAAGTATATATTGTTTTAGGGTGTTATTATGAATACAATGAAAGAATAAATAAATTCTATGGACTTTGTGAATGATGATGGTTAGTGTATTAGGCCTATGAGTTAATTGTAATAACATAAAAAATCAATGGAATGTGAGAAATATTTTATGTATCTGGTTATATGAGAGTGTATAACCAATACTTTTAATGATAATAATTAATTATGATTTGAGGAATGATGTTGCTACTGAATTGTAGATCGAGATACCATGTTTAGGTTAGTGTCCAATGTGGAATTAAAAAGCAAATGTTGTCATGGTATCCTTAGGATTTAGATAATAATTTCAGTTGTATCAATAGTGAAAGGAAATATCAATAATAACGTTATAGCTAACCATTCCTTGGGAGTAAAGACACATATGTGTTTATGAAAAAGACCTTTTTAGGTTGGATATCAAGGAGCAGTATCATGAATCTGAATTTTGGGGATGGATACACCATTATCCATTATAGGGTGGGACAATAATTGTGAATAAAGGATCAGTGAATTCTAAGTGTAATGTTTGTATGATCCAGAAACATGTGGCGAATCATTCTTTGTTTTATCATTGTAGATTGAGTGAATTTGTACACTTATGAATATTGCATTCGATAATGGATGGGATATGAGTTAGGGATATTAGGGTTTTGATTTAACAATTCAATTATAAGGACACTACTATGGTGGGAAGCATGTTAGTGTTCCTGGTGATGTGATCCTTATGAAAGAGTGTGTGAAAATGCTTGAAAATCATTGTTAAGAATATGTTATTGTATTTGGATACTAGAGGTCTATGGGATGTGGGTGTCTCTAGATTATATAGTCAATAATAAATGTGTAATTAAATATTTTATCACAAATATTATGGTAATTAATGTTGGGATCAAAATGAATTTGGTGTAATCCAAGAGTGGTTTAGATCGGTTGTTCATCGGTTGCCACAATATATCACATTGGTGGGAATGTTTAACAGTGGGTTTTATCATTATATTACATTGGATGTTAGGGTAAAACATGTAGTTGGAAAACTGATATGGTCTTGGGTTCCATTGAGGGTAAATTGCAACATTATCAAGTGTTTCAAATGATTCATCGGTGGGGATAACTAATCATTTTTTAGGAAGATCGGTCTAATTTTGTCTGATATGTTCCCATAATTGGATTTGGATGTGTTGGTATAGAAAACAAATCACATATTTTGTTTTGGGATTGAATGTAATATTTTATGTGCTACCTAGGGTTTTTTTGGAAATGTGATCATATCCAGTCTCTTCATGGAAAAAATATTCAAATCATTTTTAACTTGAAATTTTCAGATAAGAATCGATAACAAAGATTGAATAGCATTTTTCCACATTTTGTAGAGTGGTATTCTAGGAATTTTTTTGAAGTGTGTGATGAGACCACTAAAAATGAGTTTTTCATCCAATTATTATGTTGAGGAGGCAACATGGTTCAAAAAAAATTATGAACTATGCCTTATGGAGGGGAGAACAACTGCATGGATGATTAATCATATGATGAAACCATCATGACTTGGGATAAATGGTTGTTTTAAATCACTATCTCAATGTTTTATTGAAGATTTTGAGTAAAAGGACATGTTTTAAGGTTTAGTAGTTTATATTTTAGTTTCTCTATGAAATAGAATTTAGCACTCAATGATAGAACCATGACATTTTTTCTTGAAGTGACGGCTGATGTAGGTTTGTTGGTGTGGATGGATAAACACCAAGGATTTTGATGTTGAGAGATATTATGTTGGTGAGGATGTAAAATCCTTTGCATGTATGGGTTTGGAGTTTCTTAATGAATTTTATTTTACAGCATGTTTGATGGTTGAATATTGAGTTGTACATTATAATTAGATTTCAAAGGTGCGAACCACTTAAATATGTGTAGTTAAACATGAAATAAAGTCCTTTAGGAGTTAATAAGGGAAAATCAAGTGTTAGAGCTTGCTTAGAATGACCCTAATGTTGGTATTCAATAAAATGTTGGCTCCATCAATCCATTATCTAGACGAAGTCTAGCCTAGGCCATATACATGCTTCATGTGGCCACCTACTAGCTCGTGGTTTACAACCAACTACCAAGTGGGGTTTAAAGGGGTAAAATTGCATCCCACCCATGAATTTATAGATGGGGAACCCGTCCTCTCTTATTTGTTTCTATCATTTGACAATAGTTATGTTATCTGTTCTATTTCCTTATTCCCCCTTTATTTGGGGTGTCAGTTAGTGATGTTTTCTAGTGGTACGAGGTATTCCTTTGACTTTAGTTGTCTTTTTAATCACCTCATCTATTTTTCTAATTATCTTGATTTTTTTATGTCTAATATGATGATATCACCAAAAGGTGGTGAATTTTTTCACATCCCATGGGATATCACTTAGACCTTATAGAGGACATCTTGTAATGATGCCCACCTATCTTGATTGATTGTTATAACAGATGTATATTAAAACATGCATTCTCCTTTGGGTTTTAATTAAATCAAACTAAAATAATGATTAAAATTGTTGCTTATTTTGAATATTGGGATTCATGTGGGATCACGATTGTGTCAAGGATGGTTGGAAAATTGATTGTTGATGATACAGAGATAGTTAGATTCCCAATGAGTTTTCAATGAATATTATGAGTTTAAATTAAATTTTTTAGTTGAAAAAATGTTATAATAATTTTTTTGAGATGTTCGACATTAGTTTGGGACTTACATGGGTTAACAGTGGTGATGTGAGTTGGGGAAATCATTTTTTTGCATTGGATATCCTAAGTAGAGATTCCAGGTATAAAATTGAAAAGGGTATTACATCTTGAATGTGTTATATTCTTCTATCAATTCAATGATATTATACAGGATGTTATGATGCCATTGATGTGTGGTAATTCTGATATGGTGATCAAATTCTAAATTAAATCTTTTTTAACTTAACTATTTAATGTAAATGTCTCAGTTAAAATGAAATCAATATAATTACATGGTTGAAATAAGGGCCGCCATTGACCCTTATCTAGGAACTGATATCTCAACCATCAATATAAAAGGAGTACTCTATCAAAAGAATGAATTATGTTTTTGAATCCCCATTAGGGGTGTAATTTATATAAAATTAAATGAATGTGAAATAGTTGATCTAACATTAGAACCCATAAGAACTTCATTATAAATCATGGAGTTATTTATAGTTGTTTTTTCTTAGTAGGACTTTTAAGACCATTGTGTTGATATTCAAGGATCTACCTCATGAGGGAAGGTGCTGAATTGTTCAAAGTTGGATCTTATTGGATATATGGGATTATAAGATTCCATATGTATTTTGGGTAATGGGATGACCTAATATGCATGATCGACCTTTCACCATCTCTTTTGACTCATGCTATTTTTACACACCATGTAAAGCAATGACATCGTATTTTGATTATAACTAGTCTATGGTTAGTGACCTTGATTGTGAACCCCATGTAGTGTTACTTGTCTACATAGTGACCTAGAGGGTCCTATTAGGTTCTCTAATGGAATATATAGCCTATGAGGGTGCGTGTTGTGATTAATATTGATGATTTTTGGTGTCACCCTAGATCCTGATCCTAAACAATGGGTTTTTAATATAAATGATGATATTATATAGATGCCTAGATGTTATTACTCATATTTTAACAAGTATATTAATTATTTGACTTTATATGGTGCAAGGAGTACACTCCTAGAGTGGTTTTGGTATTATAAATGGAAAATTACCTTATAGGAAATTGTGACATGATATAGTGTCATCTGATGTGGAATTAATCAAATATGGGCAGTGAGGACTAGATAACAACCTTTTTTGTAGTTGTGATACTTTGGATGCTATGTAAATTTCCCAAGGTACTAGGTGATTATACTTGTGGGAAGTACATTGATTTAGATATGGGATATTGTAGTAATTTTTTGTAGTTGTAAGCAGATTGTTTTATCTCAATGGGGGTCTTACTGTAGGGATTATTTACCTAGTATCTTCTTTGGGATTTTTCTGTTTCAATGCACATATGATCATAATATTATTGGATAAGTGGATAGTATCATTAATTATTTATCCTATAAGGTGTCTTACATTGTGGTATTGTGGACTAGTATCTTATGGTTCGCAGTTACCAGCAACAGTTTTGAAATTTAGGAAAACCAAGATGAGTTTACCAACCATTTCATTATAACAGTGTACTAGGGAAATTATGAACTTGTGTTATTGTAATAGTCATATTAATTTTTTTACAATCACAGAGTCACCCTGGAATTAATTCACATAGGTAAATTCAATAATTGATGTTTTCCAATAGATATATGGTGATTATTTTTCATTATCATGAATCAATTAGGTTATAATTCTGGGAAATATTATAGGATTTTCTCAAATACAAACTAAAACTTGCCAATGTAGGTATACCTAGTCTGGGGTTTCATCATAGAACCCGAGACTGCATAGATTTAATTAATTTTTAAATTGGTATACATTTTTGGTTGGATAATTTTCTATACACATTTTACTTCATTAGAATTTTTCTCTAATACCACATTGGTGGTTCCCTACTAAGTTATTTACCCAGACCCCTCTCAGGAATCCATGAAACTTGGATATCTGTGAATCCTTCAATTTTTATAGGGTGTGGTTGGGATGATGTTGTTATATCATGACCAAGAGAGATAATTAGTTTGATTCTAGATAATTATATGAGGTGCGGAATTTAAAAAAATTTAGATCATCTATTACATTTATTTACATTTTTTATTCTTTTGTGTATTTAGTCATCCTAGTATGATACCGAGGACTGTATAATATTATAGTTATTCATTATAATTTAATATAAATACTTATTATATGTGTGATTTACTATGTTTTCTCTATCCGTTTTGTATTATGTTTTCTACTTAGTATATTTTATCTATATTTGCGCCCTTTGTTAAAGGGGGTATATTATCCTCAGCATACCCCCATAGACATCTAATATTTATTAAAATACTTTTTCATATTACGATGCATTCCTGAGGTCCCACATGAAATTTTTTTCTATCATTATTCATAGTTAGTCAGGTCATGTATGTTATATATCCAATTATGTAAAACAATAATAAAATATGAATAAATAGGATCAATAAAAAAATTTGATTCAGCCAAACCCATAAAAAATGTTAATAATTGAAATAAAAGTATTAAAAGGATCTATCCATAAAGAGAAATGAAAATAACATGAATGAGATGTTAAAAATAATAATATATACCAACGGGGTAGTAATTAAAATATAAAAATAGTAATTTGTGAAAAATATGAAATCATGACTTAATGAATGGAAATTGAGATAGAAACCCCTACATACATCATAATCTATGATGTAAGAAACATTATAAATTGAATTATGTGATATAAATGTAAATTCCAAAAAAATGAAAAATTAAATACTACTTCACAGATTTGTAGGATAGAATGTAATCAACTGAAAAAAAAAATAATGTTCAAGAAGTTTCATTATAACTTAATAAAATGGTATCGAGCTAGGAAACATCATTAACAACTCAAAATTAATTACACGAATGATATTTGTCCTACTGTATAATAAATATGACCATATTATTTAACTATTTCGGATTCTTATTCATATATATATTACCATTTATACTGTTAAATTATAATCATTAAATATACATTTATTATCCAATTAATGTTTATTTTATATATTCACTTCTTTTTAATTTTGATAGTTTCACATATTTTTTATAACAGAGACACTAAACCCCATTCACTGAAATAAAGTTAGAGATTCATTGATTAAAAAATGAATTAAAATGAATTATTTTAATTTATTAGTGTACCTCAGTGTCCATTTGATGGAAACTATGCAATGATTCATGATAAAGAGAATGAAAATGAGTTTGTGTCGGTTAATTTAATAACAAGAATAAATTACATTATAATGATAATTAATTTTTATATTCTTATTTTAGGAACATATTCCTGACATATATTACTCCTTAATATCATATATATTAATAAAATGTATTTGATAACCATAATATTTTTGTCAAGGATGAAAAATGAATCTTGTACCTTTCTAGAGGCAGTAGTCCATACATACACACAGATGGATTTATCATATATCCATTGAATGAATGTAATTTTGAAATTTTTTTATCCTTTTAGAATCACAATAGAGTTATAAATATAATATTTTTTCTTATATATTTATTTAACCATCTATATATGGTAGTTAAGGAAAATGAAACATGCCTCTTAGTGGCGGTGGTGGTCTACACATACACACAAAACATGTTTTTATTTATCTAACAGACAATGAGAATGGGGGATATTGATTTTTACCTCAATAAAATAAAAATTAGAATATAAAAAAAAATAATGTAATTATATAGAAAAGTAAAAATTATAATTATAAATCAATTTAAATAAAAAGGATTACGAATGGTTTGTAATCATGTTGAGAATTTGAGTTTTCCCATGGTTTACATGTTGGAAATGGAGGACGTAGGATAATATGTTTTTATTATAAGATTATGTTCAAGGTATATGATTCTAGGATAAGTAAAAAAGGGAATAATTTTAAGTGTAATTCTATTTATTTATTATAAATGAAATAGTAGTGGATGGATAGTATTAGAAGTTGAGGAAATGAAATTTTTGTAAATATAAATTCTTAATGTAATGGGAGTACTTGATGCACAAGGAAAGTTGATCAAAAGTTTAAAATAAAAGGCAAGAGATAAGGTTCTGTCAATAAAAACCTCAATAATTCCTTTACATGCATGTTTTTTGTTCTTCATTCTTTATTTTATCTTTTTTTAACACTTCATCTTTTTACCATGGTAATCATTTTAAACTTCGGTAAATTAGTTTTATGATTGAAATTTAAATAAATCTTATGACCTAATTTGGATATAATTATTAGAAAAAGGAAAAATAATTAATAATATTAAATTATTAAAATGTATAAAATAAAATATAAAAAAAATTTAGATACTACAAAAAAGAAATTTGAGAAAATATATAATTTAGATTTTAAAATTCTAAACATAATATTTTTAATGCCCTGGCCATAGTTACCCAAAGTCGGTGCATTATTATATAACATTGGCATGATAACATGTGATCAGGTCTTGAAAGACCAATTAGTTTAGTATCCTTTTATGTACTAGATACATACATAAGTTTTACATTACATTATGAAATAATAAAAACTACACTGTGTCTCATTTGAACACATTCATATCCCATAACCTATCCCTGCAGTTCAATCATAATATACTTCTTCACATTATGGGACAAATAAAACATAATAAATGGGTGAGATCATATGCTCAGAAAGGATAACAATATAGTAAAAACTTTCATAAATAAGCATAAACATTGAAGGAAATGTATAAGACTAAAACATATTCCTTTTAAAATTATGCTTCAGCATAATATGGAAAAGATAAATAAAATAATCCATTTACTTATTCACATGGATATTCTACTAGTCGAATAATCACATTTAATATCAATAGATAATTTTATAATTATAGAATGCATAATGTCGTACATCATAACCACTGAGTCAAGGCCTCTTGCCAAGACTACAAATAAGATTTCGTCAAGGCCTTGTGCAAATATACTAGTTTGTCTCATGAGACCTACCGATGCATCAAGGAGCTATAGCGAGCTCCACCTGTCACTTACTAAGTCCAATGCATTCCTTATATTAAAAGGTTGAAACATAACATTAACATTCTTATTAAAACTAGCAGACAAAATGTTAATAATTTAACCATAAACCATGAATGGCATAAAAATAACATATCCACAGTAAAACATATGACAAAAAATTAAATAAAATATGGTAGATTGTATCATAATAAATCAACTTCAAACAATTGTAAAATCCATCAAAGGATGTTGAAAAAGATGAAATTAAAACTATTTGAGAGAAATATATCTTTCTATTATGAAATAGTTTTAAAGTAACATAATTAATAAAGAAAAATTTTATTTTGAAAATATTCTTATAAGCTTTTAAGGGAAGCTTATATGGTTTTATAATGGCAGATAATAGTTTCACCTGCTGTATAAGTTAAAAAACATTCTTACAATAATTTGTCGAAAAGGTCAAAAAGTACCTTATTTGGAAAGAGACGGAAAGATTCCTTTAAAGCCATTTTATAAAAAGTCAAAAAACGTATAAAATAATTTTAACCATAGTCTAGTAAATTGTAAAAATGTTTTGAAATACATTTTTATGAAACACAGATGTGGATGATAAAGAGGTCCCAGTAGATACTCACGTATAAACAACCACGAATAATAAATAGATTGTAAAATTAACCCTTACATTATAATTTTCCTTGATTGAGGGTACTTTAAACTTCTATATAATAGTAAAATAATTGTTATTAAATTATAAATGAACCACATACATAAATAGAATATCATATATGATCTTTTAAAATTTCATTGTTAATAATATTTCAGCAGTATCAATATTTCGGGTGTTAACTAATTCGTTTTCCTTTACATTCATTATTAGGTAAGATTTGTTGGATAGGGATAGAATGTATTTGATTCATATCTAGAATTTTATGAATTTATTAAAAATTATTTTTAATCATAAAAAGAAAATTATTCTTGAATGGTTATTATGGGGAATGAAATTCATTGCATTCGTGGAGATGGATATTCGTACGTACGCACGAGTGACTATATAATTCTTTTTATGGTGAAATAATATGTAATTGGATGGTATATAATATATACATAATCATTAAAATGTTATATTTATTATTTAAATAATTTATACTCATTATTATACCCATCTAAATAATAATGTGTTGAATAAAAAACTACACCATGACGTGGAGGTGATTAGTCGTACGTATGCACGTATGGGGACTTTTCATTCATAGGATAGATAAAATATAAAATATTTTTGTACCATATTTATAATAACATAAAATACGTATATCATACTAGAGTTAGTATTTTGGTATGGAAACAACAAAGAAACATGAATTGCAAGAAGAAAATAACTTTGAAAGAGGTGATGAAATTATTACCTCTTCTTCAGATGTTTCCTTTTGATTTGATCAGAAGGGCTCCTTAAGTAGGATTCTGATCAAATTAATGCCTCTAGGTTGAAGTGGGGGTAGTTGGGAGGTTATTTTAGTAGTGTTTGGAAGATTCAAATGGATTTGGTGGGGTGATTTTTGAAAGAAGAAGAAGTAACCTTTTATAAGAGAAGTGAGGATCACTTTAGAAAAAACATGAAATATTATTTTATTATACAATTATATTCGGTTTATAATAGCTCCAAAAAGATTTATTTATAGTGTAATGTGGGTATGAGTCATAAAACACTCAAACAATATGTTTTATATATTTTAAGGGCACCATGTTAAACTTATCTTTTATATTTATCTCTTAGTTAAACAGTTTAACTTTTACTATGTATTATTGTATTATTATAATAAATGGTTAATAAACATACTATAAAATACAAGAGAACCCCAAGTGGGTAATTATTTATATATATAACATTATCTAAGACCTTTGGACTAACCTTATTTTTTTAGGAATATTATATCAATTAATAATATAGTATTTTCTTTAAAAACTCATTTATGCCAATTTTGTCACTATTTAGTATTTGTTTTTAGTTAAAGTCATAACAACTGTATCATTTTTAAATTTTTTTAGTCTACCATAACATGTCATATTAACCAATAAAATTAGTGGAATACATCAAAAGTCTCAATTTAAAATTATATTAATATTTATAATATCAATTATTTTTATCTTTCAACAATAATGTAATTACGACATCATCAATGTGTCATAAATAAATTTAAATATTTAATGTCTAAAAATTAAAAATAAAATAAAATTACAGAGGAAATATTTTTTATCATTATAATAAATATTTATAGTCAAATTTATCTCATGTATAATCCTATATTAAAAATGGTTTAGTTATTAAACATTGAATTTAACACTTTTAAATCTTCTTTAAATAAAATAATAATAAATGACCAAATCTAATCCAAGTGAACCAAATGGATAATTTTGTATTACTAAAGTTGATTTTGGTAGAAATACACTTATCCAATTGAATTTATGCCATGTGTTAGGGTAATTATAATATCATTTTTACATTTAATAACCCTATTTACTTTTAACCGTGGTAAAAAATTTCAAACTAACTATTCACAAAAAAAATATTTTCATTCTATTGAACCAAATATTACATAATGATGTAAAATTTGTCTCTTGGATTTTTGAAATTCAGTTCAAAAAAGTGGTAAAATAGAGTTTTATGTAAATTTGGTGACGTGCCTAGAAGGTGGGTAAAAGACGTTAAAAAACTCAATAAAATTTTATACATATAATTTTATTATAAAATGACTTCAATGAATTACATTGAACTAACATATAAATATTATGTATCTATTTTGACTTAAAATAAATTCAAATAAAATAAATAATTATTTAAATTAAAAGTATGTTTTAAACAATAACACAGTGTTTTCACTATTCATCAAAATTGAAATTTTTTAGAAAAATACCAAAAATTCACCCTAAGCAAATTTCGATATTAAAAAACCAAAAATGAAGTCTATTTTGATAAATAAAATTTATCAAATTTCAAAAAGTGTGTATCACTATTAATAACGACTAGTTTGGTTGGTTGTGGTGTGTTAGAACTCGAATTTCAGTACAACACAAGCTACTGTATTATTCAAAGAGAAGCGTACCATGGATGCTTAGGGTGTTAAAATATTTCTATGTTAAATATAATATTTTAAATTCATAATTTTACATATTATTTATATATTTATTTAAAAAAATCTATGGTTTTTAGGTTCTGCTTTTATCCTACTAATATCATAAAAACAATGGCATTTGTAAAAAATAATTTTTCAATATTTTCAAAAAATTAAATATTTGTAGAAAAAACTAAATGGTAAACCTTTTATAATAATGTTATGTCATGTAAAAAAGGGATTTGATTCAAAATTTATTTCTAAAATTATGGCATTTATCTTTTAAATGAAAATATAAAATATAAAAAATGATGTTTATATAAAAAACTTTTAAACATTAAATTATATTAATCTCAATTGATATGAATTTATAATTAAATGAGTGTTAATAAATTATATTAGAATAATAATAATAATTATAATAATTATTTACAATTAAAGAATTTATTATTATAAAGTAGTATATACCATACTTTAAAAACAGTTCTTCAAAAAATACCTTTTAAATTTATAAATAAATTAATCACATTTCATTAATTATCTATCTTATAAATTTTAAAATAAGATAATTCAAAGATATGAAAATAAATAATTCATTTAATAATAATAATAATATATAATGAATTTAAATATAAGATTTTATAATAAATATATTTTTTATCATTTATTCACTTAAGGATAGACTGTTATTGTAGATTTGTTAATGATGTTTCACATCATATTGGATTATTGTTGTAATGTGTGTGTCGATTCAATTTATTTCTTTATTCAATGGGAATGAATCAATTAAAAATATTATATAATTAAAAAAATATTTATACTAAAATTTAATGCTGTTACATCCACCCTAAAAAGAAACTTTTTCCTTACAGTTTTAACTATATTTCACCAGCGAATGATTTTAGATGATCCATAAGAGAATCAAAATGAGTTTTTTCTACTAAGAACTCAATATCATAATCATAGATAATAATAAATTTATAATTTTTTACATAACTTAGTTGTATTATTTTTTTCCATTATCTAAAAAGTTGTACCAAATATGCTTTCATAGATGGTAATAAGTTTTTCTATGGACATAACATTCACATATTTATTTTATTCATCCTAATTCCAACTAAAAATTTAAAACTAAATATTTACGATAATATCAAATATAATTAGATTAAATGGTCATATGAAAATGAAAACACAATCCTATGATGTTTTCACCAATAAAAAATTTCCTTTAAATTTATGAAACATTTTGGTCCACTACAATATAATTGATTTAACCTATAAATCATTCATTTTGTACTCTATTTTACGTGGTCATCTTCCTATTATGTTTCAATACTACATAGTTATTTTTTGAAAGAATGATAATATTAATGAAGAATATCAGCAGTAGTACATAAGCAGAGCCAAGAAGGGAAGTTTTCCAGCCATAGCTGGTTGACATCAAAGGGGCCTGAGGCCGCCAGTTGATGGGCCGCATTATTTCATTTCCTTTTGGTAAAGGATAAGGTGCATCAAGAGAAGCTTTGGCACAATAAGAGGATTCTCCTAACGATGAAACCAAAGGCCAGAAGTCCTGCGTCATTGTGGTGAATGGCATTGATAACCTAAAGGCAGTCTGACTCGATGATGATATCAGCCCATCCACATTCCGCATCAAGCATCACCCCTTCAAGAATGGCATAGGCCTCAGCAACTGTAGGTTCCCAAAAGGCATGATGTGGTTCATATTTTGCTGCAATGATATGCCCTAGATTATTTTGAGGCAGGAGGCTGATAGCAACAGGCCCATACATGGGGAGAGATGATTCCACATTGAGCTTAATACTCCCTTCCTTTGGGGGGGTCCAATGAGGGGGTCAGGAGGGGGAAATACCTGGCAAGAGGTGTCCATTGCGGTCCTTCCAGCCCTCAATCCATGAAGTGGCTCATTAAATACAGAAATCAAGGGGCTGATGGATATGGTGGAAAATCGAATCATTAAACCGAACCCAAATGATCTAGGCCAGGGTGTAATTAGCGCTTCTATTAGCCGATGTAACAAAGGAGCACTATCGCATCAGAAGATCAGGGAGGTTAGAGGCAGTTTCGGGTGAGGCATCTGAAGCCGAGCCCCATTTATTCCATATTTCCTTGGCTCCCAGGCAGTGCATGATGGCATTCCAAGGAGTTTCAGGAAAATTTGGGTAGAAGGGGCATGAATCAGTGTTGTTCATATGTCGTTAAAAAAGAAGGCTCATGGTAGGAAGGGTGCCCGTCCACACCTTCCACCAAAATTGTTGTATTTTTTGGGGGACGTTGAGCTTCCAAAGAACTTTCCATGGTCCCTCATCACAATCGCTAGAGTGAATGCCAAGAGCCAGTCTGTACCCGGATCCCACCGTGTACTCACCTGAAGAATCATTGGTCCAAAAAAGATGGTTGGTTCCAACATTAGGGACCCAGGGGATGCTTAGGATAATTCTTTGGTATCTTTCATTAAACCATTCCTGGATCTTATCCACACACCATCTCGGGCCCTGGTCGGAAAAGAGGCAGTTGACTGTGGCGTATTTTAGACTAGATTGGGTGGGGGATGTGGCCCGCATACCATCCTTATCGAAAATCAAGGGATCATTCTAGATGTTTACAGAAGATCCATTTCCAATCCTCCAGCCCAGTCCTTTTTTCGGGAGAGTTCGGGCCCCCGAAACACTTCTCTAGAGGAAGCTAGGGTGGGGTCCAAGTGTGGAACCGCGGAAGTCCGTGTGGGGGAAGTACTTGGCCTGGAGAATTCGAGCACATAAAGATGATGGAAGGTTAAGGAGGCGCCATCCTTGCTTGGCCAACAGAGCATCATTGAATAGAAGAAGATTCCGGAATGCCATACCTCCCTCTAAAATGGGCATCCAGAGCATCTCCCAGGCTAACTTGTGGGGTCGATTTCTTCCATCATTTTCCCACCACTAGAATTTGGCAGTATCTGAATGTATCAGGTTAACGATGGTTGTCGGGAGCTTCAACATCGACTTAAGGTAGATGGGGATATATTGAATGATAGCTTTAATGAGGGTTCCCTTTACAGCTTTAGAGATTCTTTTTGGGGTCCATCCTTGATTTTTTTCTCAATCATGTCCATAAGAGCTACAAAGATTTCTTTTTTGGACTGGACAATCACCATAGGGAGTCCGAGATACTTCTGGTGTATTTTGACTAGATGAATGCCTACAAATGTACAATGCTCATCACTCTTGTTTGGAGGCACCCCTGTGCTAAAGGAGATTTCCGATTTGCCGTGATTAATAGACTGTCCGGACGCTCGCTCATATGGCCAGATTTCATAGCTGATCACCCAAAATTCATTAACAGTGGCTCTGGAGAAAAGGAGGCAGTCATCCACAAAGAAGAGATGTGACACTTGTGGGCTCTCGCGGTAGACCGTTGCACCATTAATAGACTTAGAGGATGAATCCATGGAAATGAGGTTAGAGAAACCCTCAGAAACCAAAATGAAGAGAAAAGGGGAGAGAGGATCTCCCTAGCGTAGGCCACGAGTTGGGGTGAATCTTGTGGTATGCTCCCCATTAACATTGATTCTGAAGGATACGGTCGAGATGCAGTGCATGAAAATTTCTTTCCATCTAGTGCAGAATCCCATTCTCAACATCACAACTCTATGGAACTGCCTGTCCATATTATCATAGGCTTTAGTAATATCCAGTTTCCTGGCCATGGGTCCTCTTTTCATAGTGGAGCGTGTTTTTATAGAGTGGAACACTTCATGGGCCACAATTTAATTATCATTAATCTGCCTCTTTTCCACGAAGGCGCTCTGGTTTTTGATAATGATATCAGGAAGCCAAGGACATAGCCGATTGACAAGGATTTTAGAGATGATCTTATAAGAGACATTACAGAGACTAATCGGCCTGAAATCAGGGATCGCCTGGGGTTTGTTGATTTTGGGGATGAGGACGAGGATAGTTTCATTGATGACGGACATGCTTGTATTCCCTGTCCAGATGTTTTTTATCATATTGCAGATGTCTGTAATGATAATGTGCCAGGATTTTTTGAAAAATAGGGTGTGAAAACCATCTGGTCCCGGGGCCATAGTGGGGTGGATATGCTTCAAATCCCGGTGTGTCTCATCATTCGTCACATCTTTTGTGAGCTGCTGGTTGATCTCCTCAGTGATCACGGGTCTGATGCATTCTTATACTTCATCAGACATGAAAGGAGTCCATGTGGAGAAGAGGTTCTAGAAATTGCCAACCAAAGCTTCGTTAATGCCGCAATGACAAAATCTTTGCTTCCATTAGTTTTTGAAAGGATCCTGATAGAGTTTTTTCGGCATCTAGCTGACACTTTTAGGTGTAAATATCTTGTATTATCATCACCCTTTTTAATATGGATGCTACACTCCCATCTATCTCTCTTTGAGTGGCACCAATCCAGGAGATGCTGCTATTGGATGGGGGTTTCCCGAGCAAGTTGTGAAAATTCCTTTCAAGGGTATCACAATGCCTATTCGGTTGGTGGAATTTCTTGTTGGTCCAATATCTAATACCGAAAGCAACCTGTTGGAGGTTGAGTCCAACATCTTCATGTGAACTCTTCCAACATTATCAGACCACCTCTTCGCATTCTTTTTCTTTTGCCCAGAATCTCTCAAACCTGAAGGGTCTTCTGAGTTGTTGATTTCATTCACCTTGCAAATAGTCAATGAGAATTGGGAAATGATCCGAACAGTTAAGGGCCAAGTGGCCAACATGAGACATGTTGAACAGATTTATCCAGTCAGTAGAACCCAGAAATCGATCAAGATGTTCAGCGATGTAGGTACCTTCGGTATTTCCGAAGAACCATGTAAAACGGTTACCTATGAACCCCAGATCAGCCAGGTTTTCCATAGTGACCGTGTCTTTGAAGTTAGACATAGAGGTTGAGTGTCGAAAACCCCCGCCTCTCTTTTCCTTGTGGAACATGATCTCATTGAAATCACCTCTGAAAAGAATAGGGCTAGGTAAATCATGATGCGGCTTGCAGAGAAGGTCACATGACTTCCCCTAATCAGAATGGGATGGCTAACCATAGAATCCCACAAAGGACCAGGGTGGGTGCAAGTCTGTTTGAATAGTCACAGCCACGTGGTGCCTGCAGAAAGACAAAATTTTAACGTCAATAATGTCTTTCCAGAGGAGACAGAGGCCCCCAAGAATGGCCTTGTCTGGGCACCAGAAATCACCCTTGGAAGCCACAATTCAGAGAAATACCATTGGTCTCCTCATTTTCCAGTATGGTTTCGGATAGGAAAACCACATCGAGGAGACTTCGAGCGCAATTTCGTTGAAGCATGTGAACCTTTCTTGGGTTGCCAAGCCCCCGATAGTTCCAGAATAACACAATCATTGCTCTAGGCGGGGCTGGGTCTCGCCCACTGCTGCCTTTGGTTCTTCCATAATCATTTTGTCACGTGTCATTTTCCTTCTTTTGGTGATATTCCTCCTCGATTGGCATGTTTCAGTTTGTCGTTTCCGAACCTCGGGATTAGGGTCTTCAGTGCAACTATCGCTTCCTCCACATTTCATCCTTTTCCACGCGTGACGGGTGGTTGGGCCTAGCATTGGAGTTCACGTCATTTCATGTGCCTCCATTAGTGTTTTATCAATTATGGATGATTGTGGATCCGGATCTGGGTTTGGTGGCTCAGAGTGTATCTGCATTGGCGTTGAGCATTGCCTTGGTGGATCTTTTTGTCTCATCCCCAACCATGTGGATGGTTGAGTTTTGTTCTTTGAGTGGTTAGGATGAACTATTGCTTCTCTCTGAGTGGGATAGTCCACATTGGAGAAATCCTGGGTTTCTAGAAAAATGGCTTGTCAATGTGTATCTTCCCCCTGACTGGTGTGTGCAAGCATGAGACGGTCGTGGTCCTTTTTTTTCTGTCTCAGGGATAACAGCAGTTTTATTCATTTTTGAATGGAGCCAAGGGCCATATTGGAGGGTGATGTCGCATGATCCACACATAGGTTTTGAGGTACACGTTATTTCCTGGTGGCCAAGATGGCCACAAAAAAGCAGAAGAGTGGGAGTTTCTCAAATTCAAATGATATCCAGGTGTTGGTGTCTTCGAATTTCAGGAACATTCCCCTCATCAGGGGTTCTGACACCTCAATTTCAGCCTTGATCCGAACCTCGGGGTCCCATTGTATTGGGTCTGATCCATTCCATTCAATAAAGTGGCCTAGACTGTCCCCAATCGCCCTCATTATGCATTCCTTTCTTGCATGGAATGAGATTCCTTTAAGTCGTATCCAGAAGGGGGTGTGGGTTAAGGTCACTCGCTGGATATCATCTCCCCCTTAGAACTCTTCCATGAGGAGGAGTTGATTATCGAAGGACCATGGTCTGCCATGCAAGATTTTGTCCCTATCTCTCTCATAAAAAAATTCGAAGATGATGCGATTAGTTCCCGCCTCCCTAATAGCCACTCCTGCATCAAGTTTCGAGATGGACTGGAGGGTGTTTTTGAGAGCCCCATGATTAACCGAAATTTTTTCAAAGAACATTCCAACAACAAGCAAAGACATGCATTTTTCCTAGAGCGGGTCTTCATTTCTCCATGCCTCGATCACCTATTTTTCCTTGTCTGTTAGGCACATACCCTTCCACTGATTCACTAAGTCGGCTTCCATAACGCAAGTTAAAGGGTGTGTGCACAAAACTCTAGAAGGGATGGAATCCTTGCAGATCACAAGCCACCCTAACATCCATGTACTCTATCCAACCAAGGGGTCACTGGACTAGAAACCTTCTCACAGCTCCTTGCGTGGTCTTCCCACCTGCGACAGCCCCCGAGCTAAAGAAATCAAACCAACAAAACTTGTTCACCCCCGAGACCCGCGTCGCGCACCCCCCAATCATCACGGTGCAACTCACTACGGGGGGCCTTCACGGCTTCACCACTGAAAGATCATGCAACACCGCCGACCTTCGCGACTAGTTTATGCAACTCGGACTTAACACAAACACACTTCGCGAAAAATAAAATCGTGCTCACGGTGCCACCGCCTTTCGAGGTAGATGCTTCACGAAGAAAATGCAGTGAAGACACAAAAATGACACAGACCATCGCGGCCGGTGCTTCGTGGTTCAAGAATCCTTCGCCACCAGTGCCTCACGATTCCAGACTCTTAGTGAATCGTCCTCTTCACGGTAGGTGCATAGAGGATCCTTCGCAATGCAAGCGCTCAACCATGGGAATCAACACAGAGGGTGCTTCACGAGACAAACCCTAGATTGGTGAAATCATCACACAAGTGTGGAAAACCGAACCTGTCCCCAATCCATCCATTTTCTTCGTGAAGTAGGAATGGTGGCAAAAAGGAAAGGAAAGCTGCAAGAGGATCTGGCACCGATGGGGATGACGACGTCGGGAAGGAAGGTACGGTCCCCTTGATGTCCCGAACAGTGCCAGGGGTGAAAATGAACAGGGAAGGAGGTCTGATTCCCTTCGACACCCAAAAGAAGGTTTCAGGAATAGGCTAACACTCTCGGAGGCAGACGGAAGCAGATTCTTCACAGCGGATGGTTAAGGAACGACGCAGAAGATGGGAAAAAAACCGCTGCAAAACGCCGCAGATCCACCGCTCCACGCGGACGCAGAAGGGGAGAACGTGTCACCGCCGACCCAGAACTCCGAGGGAGGAGACACTGGCCCTAGGAATCCCTAGGAGGGAACTCTCAGTCTCAGCGAGAGACTTAATACCTAGTTATTGTTACATCTAATAATAGGATTTAAATCCGTAATAATGATTTTAAATAGTATTTGAATAACTAAATCATATCCAATAGTTAATTCAAATAACTTCTGTAGTTGGGCCTCATTGTCCTACATTGTGTAACAATTTATTTAATACTGAATACATATCATTCAGGGTTGAAACACCTAGATACATCAATTTCATAGTGTGCATCGACTTATAATATCTAGATAATGATTTTATATCCAGGAAAACAACATAATATCATATTTACAATAGTATCATGGTGGAATCCAATACATAGTCTAATCCTATGGTTGTCACTATTTTTTTCATATCTTACTCTGAATAAATAAATAATATAATCAAAAAAACATAAAGAACACACTATGATTCCAACTGAGGCACTCTAGACCAACACTCGTAGTTATGGAACTAAAACATATACTTCACACATATTCATTTCCACCGAGGGAGATGATCCATGATAAACATATCATTATTTGAAATCATTTACTAATTTTAAAATATTTCATTTCATTATAAACAAATAATCCTATGAATTTAATTTCATTAAATATTATATATGTGGAACTTATTATAGAATACATGTGAATATTTATCCATAATAGAACCACAAAAAAACCCTCATATATACCTCATATATTATACTCATGTAAATAACAAAGGAAATGGATGCATAAGAAAGGGGTGAACTCAAATTATAAGTAAGGGAACACTTATAACCATGTCATAAATGGATAGACCTTTAGTATTTGAGAAAACATGGGAATGGGATTAATTTATTATTTAATAGAACATGATACAATAGGATTTCATCAAATGTTTTTATAATGGGACATGTAATCTCAAATGAATTATTATGTACCAGTACATAAGTGTAAGAGATAATTAATATGACTCATTGAACTGGGTCATATGGAAAATAATAACCAATGAAATCATAAAATAGTGCACCATTCAAAAATTCATATGTCCCATACAGTAAAAAAAATCATAACATTCTTCCCATAGTGGATCTAGAGTCACAACCTATTTCCCATAATAGACAATTCATGAAAACTGTTATCCCATTGTGGATCGAGCATCATTACTCATTTCCTTTTATTCTATAATGAGATTTAAAGATTTACCTTATTCATTTAAGGGTTATATAGCACCTACTCCAGAAATAATAATAATAGATACCTTTTCATCCAAAATGAAATCAATTGTCTATTACATAATAAAGAATCTATCAAATTAAAATGGGTTTCACAATATTTCTAATTGGTATCACATCAATTGATGTCAAGACATAGATTGGTTGGTACCAAAAATTCATTCACACAAATGTATTCTTTTGTAAAGGCATTTGTAATGTGATTTAAAATACATAACTCTATAGGAGTAATATATTTTGGTGTTAAAGTGTAAAATAGAAGATAAAAGTAAATTAGTGTTTATAAAAAAAATATTTTACATTATCAAAAATAAAATCTATAAGAAAATTTTGAAAATATCAACATTGAGTTATTTAAATTAATTATATTTCATAAATTTTTGGCTAAGAAATTTCAATAAATTTTCATTGAAAATTCATAAAGTTTATCCAGCGGAAATTTAGAGTAGAAAAAAAATAGTTGTGATCAACAGAATAAAAACTATTTCAATATTTTAAAAGTACCCTTATAGAAACCCAGATTAGAAAAGGAATAACAACCATACATTAGAATAAAATGGTAATGTTGTATTTTAATATCACTATAAATATAAAATATATGAATAATTAATTCAGAATGGGGATCATTTGCAGGAAGGCTGAACATGGATGTAGAAGAGAAAGATATCATTTTGAAAGAAAGATAATTGTTAATTAAATTATTAAATTTTAAGAAGAAATAAATACCTAATTTAGATTCCAAGAAAAATTAGTGTAAATTAATTATAATATCATCATATATTAGAGGAAAACCATATCGTAATACAATATTCAAGGATGGATAAATATGACTCAAGAAAAAGAAATTAGCGGTCGAAAACCCTAAAATTTGTTAACAATTGAATCAGAGGTATTTGAAGGATGGATTAACGAAAATAAATTTAATACCCATGAAATAAAATTTAATAATATGAATATAATACAATGGGGTAGTAATTACAATATATAAAATAGTAATATGGGAACAATATGAAAACATTCTTAAATGAATGGAAATTGAGACGAAAAACATTAAAGATATATTAACTCATGGAGGAAAAAACTTTTTATAGGGGTTTATGTGTCATAAATGTAAATATAAAAAAATTTAAGTAGATTACATATAAAAATAATAAAAAATTTAATCTACCCAACTTAAAAAATTTATTAGTAATAAATATCATTATAACTCAATGATATGGTATTGAGTAATGAAAACCCCTTTCATTTCTTCTATAACTTATATACAATTTCATCAAAACCAAGTATAATTAAAACAAAAATATTAATAATATATTTCAAAAACTTATTCATATTTATTTACATGTTTATAATTTAATTATAATCATCAATTTTACATTTAGTGTTAATTTAATTTTTTTCATTATTGAATGTTATCAATTTTGAAAGTTTTACATAAGACTTATAAGGGTGTTGAAAGATCCCATTAATTTATATAAATTTAATCACTGCATAGATTATAATATAATATATAATTTATTTATTACTAATTCACCCATATATACATTTAATGGAAACTATGAGAATGCTTCTTGGGAATATAACCCCTGATGTGGTTTTAGGGGTTTTTATCCAATTAATACATGACAATATTGTGATCCCAAATGTATATTTCATCCAATAAGAACCATATTAATTAAATATATCAATCCTTAATATCATATATATTAATGAAAAAACTATCTTTACAATCATTTTATGGTAACAATGAAAAACTGAATATGTACCTCTATATAGGCGGTAGTCTGTGTGTACACACAGGCAAAGTTTAAATTTTCCAATTGAATGGAATGAAGATACAAATTAGTTTAAAATATATGAATTTTATTAATATTATTAATATTAATAATATAATATGTATTCATTAAATATACCTTAGTATGTCTCTATGTATGGTAGTATGTAAAACAGAACACATCAATTTGTGGAGGGAGTACATTGTACATACGTATAAACGACATTTCTAATATTCCAAAGGAAAAGTTGAATACTAGATAATGATTATTCCCTAAAAATAAGAATACATATAAAAAATAAAATATTTATTTCTATATTTTAAAATTGAAAAATTATATTTTGAAGTTCAATAGATAAATGAAATGATGTTAGGGAATGGTGAGTGCTCAAGTTATGAACTAGAGCATTCTCTTAAAATAATTTAATGAAATTGAGGAAGAATGAAAATTTAATTAATACATAGGCTTAAGGTAATGACATTTGATAATAGGAAAATTAAAAATATTTGAGTATCATGATAAATTTTAATTTTATATTTTACTTGAAATGGTAGTGTAAGGACAATTTTTAAAGTGAAAATAATTTCATTTTTGTAAATACAACTTCATAATATAAAGGAAGAACATGTATCACATGGAATGTGGCTTAATAAGTGTAACATAATTTAGGTTATAATATTTTTTACTAAAAAAAAACTCAAAAAATTATATTTTTAAAAAAAATTAACCTATTTTGCGATCTTTAACATTTATTTTATCCTTTTCTACCATTTTTGTTTTTAACCCTCGTAACTCATTTTAAAACTCAATAATATATTTTTAAGAATAAAATTTGAATTAAAATTATTACATAATTAGGATGTTATTATTCCAAATGTAGAAACCAATTTATATTATTAAAATTTAAAAAGTAAAAGAAATTAATTTTAAACTAATAAATGTCAAATGCAAAAATATATGATTTAGAAAACATATTACCTAGACTAAAAAATGATAAAAATTATTTATATATTAATAATAATATTTTAAATTCCAAATAAACGTTATAAAATTCATATTTTGTGATGTTTTGTTTTCATATGTTTTTAATTCATTTTTAAATCATAAAGAAAACATAATATTCATTGTATTTGTAAAGATTGTATTTTAAAAAATACAACTAAAAATCATACTATTTGAAAAAAGTAACCATATGTTAATATTTTTATAATAATAGGGATATTAAGTTCATTTTATCAAATTTAAATTATAAAATGTAAATATTTATCTTTAAATTGAAAATATAAAATATTAAAAAACGTATTTTTATTGAAAAATATTTTAATGCAATACATGTGTTTACTCTTATTTCATATCAATTCAAAATTAATTAAATTTTCAAATATTAGTTTAAAAAATAATATATTATTATAATTATCTTTTAAATGTTATCAATTTAATTTATTATGTAATATACAAAAAAATCAATGAAAATTTTTATATAATATCATTTTATCAATGTTTAATAGTTTTAGTCCCATATAATTATTTCATTACCTTCTATCCATTAAATTTACTAAATTCATAATTATTAAAATACAGTAAACATTTTATAATATTAATATTATTATTTATGGAATTTAAATATATATTTTCATAATAAATAATTTTATTATCATTTTACTTTCGTGAGTGAATATTGTTTTTATAATTTTCATATTGACGTCTCACATGGAATTTCATTATTTTAATATGTTGTGTCATAATTCAATTTAGGTTTGGTTTGGGTTTCTATGAATCTATTTAATAACCTATTTAACTAAAGAAAAAATTGAATTCAAATATAATGTTGTGATAATGTATTTTTAGTAAGGTTTTCTCAAAATAATTGTGCATGAGTGTATATTCAGTTAACTAAACTACAAAACGCTATTTGTGTGTGTATTTTTATTTATTCTCAAAATTATTATGTGTGAGTTTAATTGTAATTATCTTTGATAAAAAAGATTATGTGTGGGTATATCATTGGTTACATATGAATAACAATATTTTGTGTGAGTGTATTTGTGGATATCTATTGGTAGAGAGACTATGTGGGAGAGTATTAGTCATTATTTATGCTCAAAAAGATAATATGTGGTCAAAATTTATAATGCCTATGTTCAAAATGTTATTTTTTCTATTATTATTCGTATGGATAATTTCTGTGATATGTCAATATTTTGATTCATGGTACATGATTACCATTTCATGATTTTGTAAAAATATGTCGTTGTAGATGTTTGATCATTTGAGAATACATGCGCTTTTATTTTCCCACATTAATAACTCTTATTGTACCATGATATTTTTAATTAGATATTTCTCCCATGCTCATGTTTTTTCATATTCTTATTCTCTAATCCTAAAATATATAATTATATATTTCCCAATACTATGAATTTGATCTCACTCATTTCTTAAGTTTGCATTCCCCTTGTTATGATTATTATTATATCATAGGAGATGACTAGATGGGGATCTGCTATTGCGTGATTATGGAGAAAGATTAACAATAATGTTGTGTGCATGTAGATAATATCCAATGCTTATAAACCATTTAATTCATTGAGTTGTGAGATATTTTGTGTGACTTTACATTTAAATTAGGAAAGCACTATGAAACATATACATGTTTGGATTAATGTATCTATGTTTATAGAAATGACTATAATTAAAGAATGTGGTTTTAGTACTAGATATTGGATTGCGTGTTTAGGGTGTCTCAATTAGTCACTCGAGGTCACACCCAAGGGGCACTAGTCCATTTTTATAAAAAAACTCCATCTCGTTCCTTTTATTTTACTTATAGCAGAAATATTTTACTTATTACTAATGATATTATTACCCTTATAAATAATGTTATTCCGCAAATTTGGGAACTCAATCTATCCAATCCTCAAAACACATATTTCATCAACCACCTAACTATGACCAGTAATTCATACCTGTCTATTTCTTAAAATAAAAACATTATCCTATCCAGATTAGTGGATACTTTGATGAAGGTACTTCCAAGATATAATCCATTACCCTCCACCATTACCCATTGAGTTTTAACAAAACTGAGACATCATTAGGGAGAGTTCTACTAACACATTACCCATGTCATTTATCACTATTCCCTTCACCATGTATCAAAAAAAATAACTAATGAGTAGTGTTTGGTCGGAGTGGATACTCAAGAGGGGGGTGAATTGAGTTCCAATTAAAAATTTCTATTAAAAAATATTTCTGGTAAAATCCCCCAATTAAAAACTAATTGATATTTTAGTGAACTTGTACAACTGTAAGGGTTCGATTAGGTTCTCAAATGATTTATTAGGTCTCAGTTAATTTAATAAAAAGATTAAATTAGCTTTTGAAACTAACCTACTGATTTACAATAGTTACAAACACTTTTTAGATTAACTATAAAAGTTACTTTAAAACAATTTAATATCTCAAAGTAATTAGTAGCGGAATATTAAATATTGGTTAAAACCAAAATAAGTAAGCACAATAATTTTAAAACAAGAGGTTCAGTCTCAATCTGGGACATAGTCCTCTGAATGAATTTATATAAATTTTGATCCACACCCTGGATCGGGGTAAACAACAGTACAGTCACTATCCAGGCACTAAGACCTCTACCACAGTTCTTCATGGGGAAAATAAACAATAGCACATAGGCAATCCAGGTCCTACTTGATCTCTACCACTATCCACAGTGGGAAATACGAGTATAGTGAAAGAGTGAGTGAGGATTAAATCATCCAGTTCAGCACAAGAGTCGATGTGTGTATGAAATAAGAAGAGTACATACACTGCTCAAATTTAAAAGAATAACTAAGAGAGTATATATGAGTTTATAATTCTCTAGTGATTGGAGGTACAGCTCTGGAATCATTTTCATTGATCAGAAATTCTTTTGAGTCCTTCTCTGGTTTTTGTCTTGAAAATAGAGTGTCGTTTGCTTCATTTATTTGTATTGTATTCAAGTCTTGCTTGTGGTTTAAATAGACTTTACAACACATCAATGTTCCTCATATTCCAGCAATAGTTATTCACCACTTTAAGCTCTAGTGCATGTGTTTCTTTGGTATTGAATGAGTATCTTCGTGTATCAGTAGCTTTTTCACTTTTTTTCAACACCCCTTATTCCCAGTTTTTTATTTCCTTTTATACCTTTCATCTCTGGCAATGGGAATCATTACCTTTTCATATGTATGAGGTATTATTCCCTAACATAACAACAACTAACATTAATTAATAGTATGTGCATTAAAAACATCAAATATGACCTTTGCATAATAAATAAATACAAAAAGAGTTTAAGTAGCAGTGACTGGTTAAAAGTCATCTTATCAGTAGCTCTCTGTCAGAAGACTTGTAGTGGTGAACATTGTATAGTGGCGAGCTCTTATTGGTATCTCTCTGTTCTTGTACCGGTAGCTCCTTGTATCGGTATCAGTCACTTTGTGTAACAGTAGCTCTATATACTGGTAAATCCTTCATTGGTAGCTTTGGTCTATCTGTAACTTGCTCGTATAGGTGACTACTTATATCGGTGGCTTTGTCTATCATTGAACTTTGTATCAGTAGCTCTGTATCGATAGTTATTCTTCTGTCTGGTTGTATTAGTAGGTCTGTGTCATTCGACTTGTGCATATCAGTAGACTTGTTCTATCAGTATATCTTCTTCTATCGGTAGCTGTTTTGTATCGGTATACTTAAGTAGTGGTGACTTCTTTATACTGGTGGACTTTATAACTTTAGACTTACACATATCAGTAGACTTACTCTAATGGTAACCTTTCGGTGTACCGGTAGACTTGCATATCGGTAGATCTGTTCTGTACCAGTGTACTTAGCTGCATCATTGATCTTCATATTGGTAGCTCTAGCTATATTAGTAGGTCTGTCTATTTGTCTATATCAGTAGCTATGTGCATACTGGTGGACTTTATGCATACCGGTGAACTTAACCCTTATCTGTTCTATACAAAAACTATCCCGATTGAGTTAGAATTATTTCAATGTATGTATCAACATAGATAAATAGTTATTAACATATTCCAATGATTATTTTGTTATTATTGCCAACATAGGATTATACATACATATTAACACATGATTGGGATTATCAAATAGGTGAGGTAAACAATCTCCCCCTTTTTGATAATCACAACTTATAATATTATAATTCAAAATAATCAATAAAGTATCAGTATAAAATATATTGGTTATAATTTCTTAGTGTGATTAATGACATGTTCAAATGTGAGATTTTAAAAGTAGCATAGGATATAGTATTTAAAATGCAATTATAACAGAGAAAACAATATATTATAAAACACATGTATCAGAGGAAAAATATAAAACAAATGTACCAGAGGGAACTGTATTATGCTCATCAAATATAATGATTTTTCATATCATTTTTCCCTGTCTTCCCTTAGATATTATTTATCCCCCAGATATGTTTCCCTTAGATATTATTTCTCCCCCTTTTTGATTAGAAAAAAGTGGGATAAAAAAGAAAATATAGGGAAATAAAAGTAACATAGGGGAAAATAAAGTGAAATTATATATATTCCATGGGTAAAATAGATAAAATGAAATACACAAATGAAACAAATGGAAATACAGGTGATTCCTATCAAAGATCCTAGGAAATAGTCAATCCACCTCCTGAATTTCCATGAGGGATTTTCCTTTGAGATGCGAGGTTGAATCAGACTTTGTGGATGCAGGTGGAGGATTAGGAACACCAGAAATGATCAGAGGGGGCTGAGCTAAGGAAACTGTTCCTAGACTGTACTGGGTAGCTCTCTGAGTGATCATAGAAGTAAGGATGCAGATGTCTTGGACTGGTGTCATATGAGCAGGAGAAGTAACAGAGGCAGAGCCAGGTAAAGCTGGAGGTACAATCACTGGTCGATCATCAACATGAAAGAAGGACAATAAGAGATTTCTGAAATCCATAATGATTCCTCCTCCTCTCTCCATGGAAGAAATGATTTCATCCTTGTTCTCCATGATTTTTTCTAGGGAAGGGGTTAACTCTCTAAGCTTTCTGACTTGTTCTCTGAACTCTTAATTGAAAATAGGTAACATCATGTTTTCTAACAGAAGTTTGAAATGTGTGTTAATGTGACGCTTGGTGTAGAACCTTTGGAAATTGTAATCTACCTTGTCTTTTACATCTTTCTGAGAAGAGTAAGCTTCGATAATATAATATTGGACAATATTTATTATATCTCTAGTGGTAGACACCACTTGGGTCATGGTATTTGAGTCCACAAAGCTACTAGTTAAAGCTGAACCAAGCTCCTCCTTCATCAATGCTCTTATCTGATTCAGTTCTATTGAAGGTCTTGAAGTAAGGGAACCAATAGAAAAAGTCACAGTTTCCATGAAACTTTTAGTTATCCCACTAATAAGATTTTTTACTATAGAATCTTGGGCACTAACCTGCTTTGTTATGGAATTCTTAAACTCCTAAAAAATTGAGACAATTTGGATGACTACACTCTCCACATAAGCCAAATCCTTGTCTACTTGAGATTTAGAACTCATATAGGATTCCAGAGAGACAACTGATTTCTTTATAACATCAACATCCTCTTCAACAAAGCGACTCTTTTTCTCGGGAACAGAAGTACTCAAAAACAATTTCATCTCATCCTTCAAAGATTCTAGGTCATCTCTGGTGACTATATTAGCACGCACAATAATAGGTGCTATTTCAGACACACTACTGGCCACTGATTCATTCATAACAGATTGAATGGATTACACTAAGGATGATCCCATTTTTATTATCTATTTAACACAAGATGTCTTAATATCAGACTTCAACTGATCCAGATAATATTTTCTTACCACATTCTCAGGTAACATCTCAGAAAGAGTATCATAATTAACATCAGGTTGACTGAGGGATGTCTCATTAACAGAATCTGGGTAATCCAATCCACAAACTACAAACCCTGGGTTCTCTGTGCAGTCTTCAATCACAACATCCACTAAAACACAGCAAAATATGGTTGGATGCTCCCCCTCAACTGGTGCATTCTTCTGTATAGAAATTTCACCTTCAGTTTCTTGGTATTCCTCATAAGAATATTTTACAACCATCTGCATTTCTCCAACATCATGTGGCTCCTCAGGAATAGGAGCAGGTCTATCAACTTCAATAAGAACATCTTCTAAAGGCACAACAAAAATTCCAATTAGAGGACTAAAAACTCAAGGTGGCAGAAGCAGATGCTTCAGTTTCTGATTCTCTTTCATCTTCTTCACTCGTTGGGGCAGCCTCTTCTTGATCTGATCTCTGCTGGTCTTCCACATCCATAGGTGCCTCTTCATTTCTTACTCCCAAAACAGTTTCTATACTAGGTAGGTTCAAAGAAGAACTTCCCTTTTCTTTTGATACAATTTCAGGAGTTAGGCTAGGATGCATGCCCGGATCTCCTCCATCAGCTGTAGAGGAATCCTCATCTTCTGAATCATCACTATACTGTGGCTCCTCCTCATCAAGTCCTAGACATATATTTCCTACATCCTTAGGCCCAGAAGGATGATCTACAAGATTAGTCTTATCATATAACTTCTTGTCATCAGTAACCCACTTGCCTCTCCATGGGTTCTAGCTTATCATCATGTACTTACACAATGTGCTTATGATAAAAAAGTTGTTTCATACCACCACTCTCTCATCTAGAGACTCAGGTACTCCCTTTACATTAATCATAACCGAAATCAACTTGGAAAAGAATTAATCATTGGTTTTTTATTTGGATCTGGTCATATCCACCATTTGAATCATTAGCAACCTACATATATTCACCTTCCCACCATCTCTCAAGATATGTAATAGATAGATATCTTGAAATCTGAAATTTGCAAAGTCCCCTCTTCAATGGAAATAGCACAGGTTGCTCAAATTTGAACAACAATCTGTTTTCCCTATCCAATTCAGTAGCCACCACCTTTATCTGCTTGCCACTGCCGGTGAGCTCCTCTAAGGTAGTCTCATAATAAAATATGTCACTTTTAGGTGGTACTTTATTCGATGAATATCCAAAAACTCCTTCATGTTGTACTCTCAAGTACTCATCCCACTCAATAGATGAAAAGGCTATTTCCTTTCCATTTACCCATGAAACCATTCTTTATTCCTCATCAGATTTCTCAAAACTCACAAACTCATAGAACTGTTTTACTAGCTTCGGATTGTAGGGGCCATTGTTATTCAAGAAGAATTATACCCATTTATGATCTTCTAGAACCTCTAAAACTAACGATTTACTAGACATTAGCTACTCCGTATATATCTCTTTCTCGATTATAATATCTCTATTTTGTAAATGCGGGTTCACTGGATGCCTTCCCGAACTTGTTCTACTGACAATGCTACTTGCTTCAGGCCCTGTATTCTGCTTCTTCACATTCGGCTCATCAAAGTCATATCTGAAAGTCAGAAGTTTTGTTTTTTCCATCATTAGATTGAAGAAGTTAGGGTTCTCATGAGATTCGGGGATTCAAGGAGTTGGGTTCGAGAGAGGAGAGTTTGGTGGATTGAGAAGTAAATAAGACTTAGTTTTATCATTTATGAATCATAAAATAAATAATTAAAATATATTAAGTAAAGTATAAACGACACAGATTTCGGTGGCTAAAGGAAGAAGTTTAAAACAATGGATACTAATGGTAGGGTATACCGGTGAGAATTCCTAACAGTGAGGTATATCAGTGAGGTTTACTAATAGTGAGGTATATCAGTGAGGTTTCATACCAGTGAGGTATCATAGTGAGGTTTCATACCAGTGAGGTATAATAGTGAGGTTTCTAACGCACAGAGTCTATCATTCCTAATTCATGTCTAATGTACCTTAACCTATCTGAACTTAAAGGCTTGGTGAAAATGTCAGCTTATTGATGTTCAGTACCTATAAATTCAAGAGTAATATCACTTTTTTGGTAATGATCTCTCAAATAATGGTTCATAACATCAATGTGTTTGGTCCTAGAGTGAGACACATGATTATTAGAGATTTTAATTGCACTTGTGTTATCACAATTTATTGATACATGTTGAAACTCATATCCATAGTCCAACAAGGTATGTTTCATCAACAGAATTTGTACACAGGAACTACCAACAACAATATACTCTAATTCATCAGTAGACAATGCAACAAAATTCTTCTTCTTCCTACACAAAAATACTAGGGACTTACCTAGAATATGACATGTTCTAGAAGTGATCTTTCTATCTAACTTGCAACCAGAAAAGTCAGCATCTAAATAACTTTTTAAATCAAAAGATTGTTCTTTTGGATTAAACAGACCTAAATTTTTAGTATGTTTAGGATATTTCAAAATTCTTTTAACAGCACGAAAATGGGATTATTTTGAATTAGCTTAAAATCTTGCACACATACCCACACTAAACATAATATCTGGTCGACTAGAGGTAAGGTAATGTAGACTTCCAATCATCCCTCTGTAATTGGTTTGATCAACTGGTTTCCCAAATTCATCAATGTCCTACTTGAAAGTGGTACTCATGGGTGTATCACTTTCGTTAATACTACTTAAAACAAAATGCCTTAAAATATCCTTGGTATATTTACATTGATTTATAATAATACTTTTTTCATTTTGATAAACTTTAAATAAAAGAAAATATTTGAGTTCCCACATTAAACTCATTTCAAATTAATTTTTCATACTCTTTGAAAAATAAATACACAACGTATGTTTAGAAGATCCAAAAATGTTATCATAAAAATATATTTGTATAGTCAAAATATATTTAGAAATTCTTTTGATAAAGAGAGTTGGATCATCAATCCCTTTTGTAAAACCTTTTGAAAAAAGAAAATTGATAAGTGTATCATACCAATCTCATGGAGCTTGTTTAAAACCATATAAAGCTTTAGATAGCTTTAAAACTCGATTGGGAAAATGTGTATTAGTAAATCTAGGTGGTTGTTCAACAAAATAATCTTATATTATAAAACCATTTAGAAAAGAACTTTTAACAACCATTTTATATAACATGAAATTCAAATGAGTAGCATAGGCAAGTAGAATCCTAATAGCTTCTAATCTAGCTACATGGGCAAATGTTTCCTCATAGTCTATTCCTTCCTTTTGACTATACCCTTGTGCAACTAGCCTTACTTTTTTTGTAACAATATTTCCAGACTCATCAACTTTGTTTCTAAAAACCCATTTAGTCCCAATGGTGAAAGTGTCCTTAGGTTTGTCAACTAATTCCCTGACTTTGTTTCTTTAAAATTGATTTAATTCTTCTTGCATAGCCATTAACTAAAATTCATCATTGATTGCATCACTGATATTTATAGGTTCTAACTATGAAAGAAAAGATTTATGTTCAACCTGGTTTCTTAGAGAAGATCTAGTCTGTGTCCCTCTATCATGATTACCAAAAACATTATCTAAAAGATGATTTTGTAGAATCATAGTTGATCTAGTAAAGGTAGGAGTAGAAATTTCAGGTTCATCTCTAGATTCAGGATCTACAAAAATAGCTTCTGGAAAGTTTCCAGAACTGGATGTCTTTACAACAGGTTCATTGATTTTATCATTAAGGTTCAAAACAGAAAAATATTCTTCAAGATTTTCAATGGAAGATTTGGGTTCATGTGGATCAGTTTCATCAAACTTGATGTGAAAAGATTCTTCCACACATTTGGTTATTTTATTAAAAACTTTATAAGCTTTTCTTGTAATTGAATAACATAGGAAAATTCAGTCATTACTCTTGTATGAAAACTGTCAAGATAATCTTTTGTATTGAGAATAAATACATTTCAACCAAAATCTTTAACGTAATTAACCTTAGGTTTCCTATGGTTCCACAACTCATAAGGGGTCTTTTTGAGAACCGGTCTAACCAGGACTCTATTAATAATGCAACAAGATGTATTTATAGCTTCATCCCAAAAGTAAATTTCTAGGTCATACTCATTAAGCATAGTTCTTGAAATCTCTTGAAGGGTTCTGTTTCTTCTTTCTACTACACCATTCTACTGAGGTGTCCTAGGGGAAGAGAAATTGTGACTATAGCCATTGTGTGATCAATAAGATTCAAATTCCAGATTTTCATACTCACAACCATGATCACTTCTCAATGTCTTAATCTTAATTCCACTAAGGTTTTCCATAGACTTCGAATATTTAATAAAGTAAGAACAAGCTTCACTTTTGTGAGCTAAGATGTATACCCAAGCATACCGAGAATTTTCATCTACTAATACATAGACATAGTGCTTCCCATCTATACTATAAACTCTAGAGGGTCCAAACAAGTCAATGTGAACCAACTCTAGAGGTTTAGAAGTTGAAACATCTTTCATTGAAATAAAAGAAACTTTTTGTTTCTTTCCCCTTTTATAGGGATTACAAACTTTATCAGGTGGGAGTTCAAGTTTAGGTAGGTCTCTAATAAAGTTTTACCTAGAAATTTTTCTATGTGAATGAACATTGCAGGGTCCTAATGTTTTGTGCCATAGCCAAGACTCTTTATGGAAAGAATTCAAGCAAGTGATGTTTTTTAGCCAAGTAATTCAAATAAACAGCATACACATTTTCATTTCTCAAAAAAGAAAATACTAAAATATTTTTATAATTAAAATAACTAGAACAATCATTTTCAAATTTAACATTGAAACCATCATCACACAACTAAGAAATACATAACCAGTTATATTTAAGTCCATCAACAAGTAAAACATTGGAAATTAAAACTGAATGAGTGTTACCAATCTGGCCTAAGCCAATGATTTTTCCTTTTGAATTATCACCAAAGGTGACAAGGCCTCCAACAAAATTGATTAAACTCTTAAATCATGAGTAATCTCCAGTCATATGCCTTGAACATCCACTATCCAAGTAACATACCATCTTATGGGAAAATTTCAAGAAAGATTCCTCAGAAGTATTAGTCATGAAACACATGTTGGCACGATTCTTTTTAGAATTAGACACTTCTGACTCACTTGTGACATCTTCTGAATCACTCTAGGTTCCCTTCATGGCTTACATATATTTTTTGTACTTATATTCATATTTCATCATGAAATTTATCTTTGGGAAGTCTACCTTAATGTTTCTTTTCCTTTTTCATTCTTCACATACAATATCAGCATCCTTATCATCTTTCTTTAATTCCTTCTTATAATGACCTTTATTGTCATATTTTCCATTATAATTTTGTTTTATGAAGAATATTTTCTTCCTGTAGAACTTCTTGAACCATATGGATATCTGATCAATCTCTTCATCACTATCAAAATCTGAACCTACATTTGTGGATCTTTTAGTTGGTATGTGAACATTCTGCTTTTCCTTTCTCTTTGAAAAAGTAGATTTAAATGCTACCGACGTCCTCTTTGGTTCATCATCTTCTTCCTAGTTTACTTTCATCTCTTCTTCATACATCATAAACTTACCAATTAATACTTTAACATACATTGAAATTATATCACACAATTCTCTTATTGAAACAGATGTGCCTCTCCATATTTCTGACAGACATCGCAGTATTCTCATAATCTTCTCCTTTAGTGGAACAACTTTTCTAAGTGAGCTCATAGTGTTGACAATCTCATTGAACCTGAGATAAATGTCAGAAATAGGTTCATCAGACATCATTTTAAAATTATCATACTTAATAGTATAGGTGTTTAGTCTCATTTCTTTAACATTGGTTGTCCCTTAATGGGAAATAGCCAAAGTGTCCAATATTTCATAAGCTGTTTTACAAGAAGATATTATTTTAAATTTATCATCACCTAAAGCATAGTATAAAACATTCATTTCTTTAAAAATTTTATTGTAATCAGTTTTAGTAGGTTCATCCCAAGTGGTCCTTTCAGTTTTAGGAATTTTATATTTAGTCTCTATAGTATTCCAGATGTCAAATCCCATTCTTTCCAAATGAATTTTCCTTTTAAGTTTCCATTAGACATAATTTGTACCATTAAAGAACGCTGGCTTGTTGGTAGCATCACCTTCTAGTCTATTATCCATAATTAGATTTTAGCAAATATATTTAAAGAGATAAAATTTAGAGCTAGTATAAAATTAAGATCTTTACGATACAACAAAAATCACAGTTGAAAAACAGAGTATTTGGATATCCTTTAAAAATAACAAATGACATTAGTTACCAAATGTTGGTCGGAGTGGATACTCAAGAGGGGGGTGAATTGAGTTCCAATTAAAAATATCCGTTAAAAAAATATCTATTAAAATCCCCCAATTAAAAACTAAGTTAAATTGTATTTAATTTGTAAAACTGTTAGGGTTTGATTAGGATCTCAAAAGATTGATTAGGTCTCAATTATTTTAATCAAAAGAATAAATTATCTTTTGAAACTAACCTACTGATTTACAATAGTTAAAAACACTTTCTAGATTATCTATATAATTAACTTTAAAACAATTTCAAATTTCAATGTAATTAGCAGTGGAATATTCCATATAGGTTAAAACAAAAATAAGTAAGCAGAAAAATTTTAAAACAAGAGGTTCAGTCTCAAGCTGAGACTTAGTCCTCTCAAAAAAATTATATAAATTTTGATCGACACACTGGATCGGGGTAAACAACAGTATAGTGACTTTCCTAGTGCTAAGACCTCTACCAAAGTTCTTCATGGGAAAATAAAACAATAGCACATAGGCTATCCAGGTCCTACATGACCTCTACCACTATCCAATGTGGGAAATAAGAGTATAGAGAAAGAGTGAGTGAGGATTAAATCCTCCAGTTCAACATAGGAGTCAATGTGTGTATGAAATAAACAGAGTACACACACTACTCAAAAGTAAAAGAATCACTAAGAGAGTATATATGAGTTTGGAATTCTCTAGTGATTGGAGGTGCAGCTCTGGACTCCTTTTGATTGATCAGAAATGCTTCTGAGTCCTTCTCTTGTTTTTGTCTTGAAAACAATGTTCTGTTTGCTTCCTTGATTTTTAGTCTATTCAAGTCTTGCTCGAGGTTCCAATAGACTTTTCAGCACAACAATGTTCCTCAGATTCCATCAATAGTTCTTCGCCACATTATGCTCTAGTGCATGTGTTCCTTCTGTATCGAATGAGTATCTTCATTTATTAGTATCTTTTTCACTTCTTTTCAACACCCCTTATGCCCGGATTTTGTCTTTCCTTTAATATCTTTCATCTCCAAAAATGGGAATGATTACCTTTTCATAGCTATGAGGTACGGTTACCTGACATAACAACAACTATCATTAATTAATAGTACATGCATTAAAAACATAAAATATGACTGTTTCTTAATAAATAAATACAGAAAGAGTTTAAGTGGCAGTGACTGGTTAACAGTCATCACTATAAATCCATAGCGTCTATACCTTGTACAAAATGTCGTCTTTGATATATCCTCCTTCTTGACCCTTAATTGGAGATATAATGAACGAAGATCACCCATGGAAAAGTATTGAGCTCCTTGAATTTGGTCGAATAAGTCATCAATGCCGGGAAGAGGATATTTGTTCTTGACAATGATCTTGTTATGTTCTCGATAGTCAATGCAAAGTATCATTGATCCATCTTTCTTATTAACAAAAATAATAGGTGCTCCCCAAGGTGATGCACTAGGTTGTATGAATCCCTTTTCAAGACTCTATTATAGTTTCTTATTTAGTTCCTACAACTAAATTGGGTAAATTATATAAGATGTATTTGAAATATGAATAGCAACTGGTATGAGTTATATTGAAAACTCAACTGCACAATTTGTTGGAAGACCTGGCAATTCGTCCAGAAAGACATCATCAAACTCTTGTACAATAGGGTATTCATAATGGTGATTTTCTCCCAAACCATTTGAGATAGATAACCTTCATTTATTGGGATCAAGACCCATAATATGGATGACATTTTCACTGGAAGTTCATACTTATCCATGCATCAATAGATGATCATTGATTTATCTGGAATATAAAATATGACTTCCATTCGTCGGAAATTTATATGAGCTCTATATAGTGAAATAAAATACATGCCAAGAATCACATAAAATTCTACTATAGGAAGAATCACAAGATTTGCAAGAATAACTTTCCAACAATCTTCAACAGAAAATGAATTATAAACTTTTGATGTGACCGTTGGTCCATTAGGAGCGGTCAAAGCTAACCCAACATCTAAATTTTTAGTTAATATGGAGATACCCTTATAAAATTCTATAGAAATTAAAAAATTGGTGGATATATAATCAAATAAAAAATTTGGTTATTTGGAGTGGATGTTAAGTGTACCTTTCACAACTTCATTATTTTACTCCACATCACCGATTGTGATTGCATGTGACTTTCCATTGTCTTTGGCCTTAAGATTTTGATAATTTCAATCATTATCAATAACCCTTGGACAATATAATTAATTGGAATAATGCACCATTTCGTTTCAATTTTAACATTGGAGTGTAGGAGGTTCATTCTATGCGGTGTTTTCGCTATTTGCATCATTAGATATAGTTTTCCCATCACATCAACATTAAATTTCCCGATGAACTTATTTTACACAATTAAAACAATTACTAGTGCCTTTAAGACAATTTCCTCAATGATTTTTTTTCATACTTTGAGCCAAAGGTAAAACTCTTCTTGTTTTAAGTGTGGTCATTATATTTTACCCCAAATTCCATTTTTTATCTTCTTATCAAACCCATAGGAATGATGTGTTACTCGAACCACTATCTCAACCTTGGGAGACATCGTACAATTTCTTCACATCTATTGATGTACCCTGTGTCTAATTCCCTTTAAAGACTTGGTTTTATGCCAGTAAATAATCAATAAATTTAAATCTCAGGTTGGATAATAATTCCAAAATCATACCTTGAAGGTACTGTAAATGTTTCTTCGTAGGTACCAAAAAACTCATCATCATTTTACTTAAGTTCAAGGAGCTCCTTCTCCATCATTTTTAGAAGAATATATGGAATGTACATATTGAAAAATATGTTCTTGAAGTCATCACATTACATGAACTAAATTCCATCTCTTTGCCTATTATTCATGATAAGGTTCCACCATTTATCAGCTTCCCCTTACAAATGATAGACTGCTAAGATGAATTTATCATGTTATTAAAATTTTAGATTGGAAAATATATTTTAAGTGGTACTGATCCATTATTCAGACACTAATGGATCAGAAGACCCGCTAAAAGAATGTGGACGCTGCCTCATGAAGGACTCAACAAAATTCCAATCCCTCCCTTTCTCATTTGGAAGACTTGGATGATTTATATCTTGAGAAGGTGTTGAGAGAATTACTACATGATTTTAGATACAGGCTCACACAAAATTTGCTCTCTCAGGAGGACAATAATTTCATTTTCTATCTCATTTATCATTAATGTGGTTCCTTCCAGTTCCAAACACTAACCAAAACCAAGAATCATAGATTGATAAACACTAATCATACTAGGGAAACCACATAATCAAGAATAAAACGTCAATTTAGGACATGTTATGTATTATCCTAGGTTACTCATGATCAATTCTAAAATACTAGGATTATAACCTATTCTTAGACATATACTTTGGGTTCTTACTAGGGTTTTCTTATCCTAGTTTCCAAAGGATAACTATACATTTCCTCTATTACCAACAATAATGAGCCATAATTTACATACATTTATATTAATTAAAAATTTCTGAATATTAATTAAAAAATATAATAAAGCAACGATAGGACCGTATAAGTATAACGTATTTAGAAACTCAGAAACATAAACAACTAGTTCATAAAACATCTACATTTTCTCCCACATATTCCATTATAAATAGACTTCTTTTTGACATATCTTAAATAATACCCTTCTTCATGACTTGGGAAAAAGAAACATTTGAAAGGGTGATATCAAATTCTCAGTAAGGTTAAATACGGGATATATCAATATATTCTTAATCATAGGACATAAAAAAAATATCATTTGAAAATCATATCCTGCATATAAAAGATCATGATATCATGTCATGAGATAAATCATTAAAGTTCAATCTAATACCAAAAGTCATAACATAAGACATGAAATTTCGTGAATTCCACATAACTACAGAAAATCATTTCATATTATTGAAGGCTCATTTCCAAGACCATCACAACAGAAAAATTCTGCTATTGGACTAAGTTCACTCCTTATTCCAACCCTATATTACTGAACCATATTTACATTCCAATATATTAACTTCAATAACACGAGATACAAATCATTACCCAATGCACTAGAGGGGTATATAGGTAACACCCATCCCATAATGAAATATTTCTTATGTGTGCCAGAAAAACATAAATCATTCATCATAGTATAACCCAAGGAATTGATTGGGTTTCTTAAACATCATTCAATCATAACATAATCCACAAAAAACAAATGTATATCCTAATTATAGGTTCATCATAGAAAAAATAAAACCATAAAAATAATAGGGATAACATACTTGAAACATAACGGATTATATAATTCCATCTTAGATGGAATATAATTTTTATATAACCCTAAAAATTAATTCTTGAGGAAAATATCCTTTCATCTTAAAAACATATTATTCTCTAAAAATTCCATGAAATTTTAAAAGAAAAGTATTTATTTAATGATAAAAGTGATATTTTGTAGATGAAGATTCATGTAAATAAGGCATTATAAAGACGTAAAAATATGTTATTTTTGTATAAGTCAAAAAATACATTCTCCAATTGTTTTTTACCAGAAATGTCAAAAAAATTCTCATACTGAAAAAGACAAAGAATTTTTTTGTAAATTTTAATAAAAACTCACCAATTGGTAAAATTGAAATTAAAAAAATGTAGAAGAATATATATTGTTAATTAAAAAGTCTTATTTTGACTTCAATTTCATGTTTGGGAAATCACAAATGCATTCTATCGTATTTTGGAAATTACATTTGTCTTCTATCATGTTTATCGTATTGTACAATATTGATCGTACTGACTCTGTCAATCGTATCGTACTGACTCTATCAATCGTATCATACTGACTCTGTCAATCATATCGTACTGACTCTGTCAATCGTATCGTACTGACTCTGTCAATCGTATCGTACTGAATCTGTCAATCGTACCATATTGACTCTGTCAATAGTATCGTACTGATTCTGCTATTCAGATATTCATTATTTGTTTTGTTACTTAGTCAAAATCACTCATTTCATATGAATCATACTCATGTTTTACTTTTCTATATATCTCTTGTCCTAACAAAACGATGTCGTTGAGGTAGTTACAAACTAATCAAAACGATTTCGTGCTTTCTGTTTCAATATGACCGTTGGAGGCAATATGACCTTTGGAACCCAAGGCCTATAAATAAGAGGTCATTTGAAGGTGAGAGAATAACGATGAATGAAGAGAACGAATGAAGAGATTCTATGAACTACCAAGATTCTAGAGAGAGACACTGTGACTTATCTCATCTGCCTTGTGCGTCCGATCATCGTATCGAGGTCTACCGGGGATAGGCAGACAGACGTGCCGATCATCTTATCGAGGGCTGCGGGGGATAGGCAGACAGATGTGCCGATCATCGTGTCGAGGGCTGCCGGGGATAGGCAGACAGACGTGCCGACCATCGTATCGAGGGCTCACCAAGGTGTTGGTGGGACAGACCTTTTATCCTAGGTGAAACGATAACCCTTCTCTTTGGGTTAAAAGAATTGTAATACTTTTACATTTACACTGTTACTTGTATTAGAAAGGGATTTGTATTGTTTCCTTTCTTCTTTAAATATACAATTGTAATTGTTTCAATTATAATCATTCTATTACATTTTGTATTGATTGATTCTATACACTTTAAGGTAGAATCATTCATCTTTATATTACTCTGATCATTGTGTTCACCTTGAATACAATTGTTTTACATTACATTAGTATTACAATACATCATACCTTTTATATTCAATACAATTGTGGGTGTTTGTATTTGTATTAGTTTAAGATCATTTAAACTAATCTCTTTCTTGCTAAAACTCAAAGGTTTTTAAACCTACAATTCACCCCCCCTCTAGTATTGTTCCATCTAATAGACATACATATATATATATTCGATCCAACAATTGTTATCAAGGAGGTTTTCCAGTGGTTTATATTACTAGCATTATTTCTTATTACTATCTTGAATACTTACTACACTAACGTGTGGAGTGGAAAAGTTGTTTTTGTTGTATTAGATGGCAGGAATGAATATCGGGTCAATAGACAATCTGAATCCTTCTAGACCACCAATCTTTGATGGGAATGATTATGAGTATTGGAGAGATCGTATGAATACTTTCATTATCAATACTGGTGTAGACAATTTTATTATGCTTACTGGGGGTTACAAAATTCCGGACAAAGAAGTTAGTACTTTCACCAACCAAGAAAAGCAAGATTATCAAATGAATTACATGGTACACAATACTTTATTATGCTTTATGACCAGGAATATATATAGTCAGATATCTTCATGTGAAGCAGCCAACTGTATTTGGATGAAATTAGAAGTTACTCATTTTGGTACATCCAAGGTAATAGAAACAAGGAGAGCAATGCTTCGAGCAGAGTATCATGGATTAGTTTTTCCTTATGGAGTTCCAGTATGTAAAGTGAAACAAAGGTTTATGATGATTGTAAACAGCTTACAATCTATGGGAGAAAAAGGTCTTGATGATGAAGATCTTGTTGATAAGATTATAGATATTATTCCAAATGAATGGGAGTCAAAAAGGACAGCTATTGATGAAAATAGAAAAGTCTCCCAGATTACTCTTGATGAACTCTTTGGAACTCTTCTACAGCATGAGACAAGAATGAAGAGAGATGTTGATTTCAATAAGAAGAATAATGGGAATGGAAGTGTAGCTGTTGCATCTAAAGCTAAAACACCTGAAAGGCTTACAAGGTCTAAATCCAAGAAAATTGTTATATCTGATTCAAGTGACTATAATCTTCCGGATAATGAGTTAGCCAATATTTCTCGAAGGATGAACAAGATCGTGGGAATGAAATATTTTCAATATAGATTCAAAAATAATGATAGGAAAGATTCAGAGGTAAATTGTTATGAATGCAAGAAAGCAGGACATATAAGGCCGGATTGTCCTTTACTGAAGAGGAAAGATAGAAAAGAGAAACACTCTGAAAGAAACAAGAATAGGTTTTATAATACAAAGAAAGTATTGAATGCAAATGAAATGTGGAGTTCATGTGGTAGTGATTCCTCAGATGATTCTTCAGAATATGAGACATCAGGACAGAGAAATATTGGACCTCTAGCCAGACTACCAATTGAAGATCATTGTCTCATGGCTAAGGTACATAATGCTGAAGCTATTACAAATGTCTCTTTAAATACAAATTATATTGATAATAGATATTATGAATCTTCAAATGATGAATCCTCATCATCAGAGGATGATACATTACCTTCTTTCGAAGAGGTTTCTATATTTTCTAAGTTACTTGAAAATGAAAATTCTAAACTCAAAAAGAGATTTGAAAAAGAAAATTCTAGAATTTCTATTTTGACTAAAGAAGTATCAGATCTTTCTAAAGATCTTATTGTGAAAACATCTGATTTTGAATGTATTTTAAAAACCCTTGAGAAAGTTAAATCTGATAAGGGTAAACTTTCTAAGGATCTTGAAACTGTAAATTCAAAGAAAAATATTTTAGAGCCTAACTCTAGTTCAAATTCAAATGTTTTGAAAAATAAGAATTTGGTTTTAAAACTAAAGTCAGAGATTTTATCCTTGAAAAAGTGTTTGTCAAACTTTACTCATGGTAAAGAAAACTTTGATAGGATTTATTCTCAAATTAGAACATTGAGAAATCGTTTTGGTCTTGTTTATACTTATTCCAAACCTGTTTTTAGCAAAAACTATTTTGTTCCTCAAAAAACCATTTTCTGTTTCTAAGTGTCAATGTGGTGGACACTGGAGAAGAGATTGTTCTCTTAACAAAACTCAATCTTTAGGATTTCATAAATCTCATTTTGAAAAACAAATGTGGATTCCTAAAATTATTTTATCTAACCCTTCTGGATCCAAACAAGTTTGGATTCCGAAAATCTAATTGTTTGTATTTCAGGAAAATGAGAAGTGTACCAATAAGAATATTTGGTACGTGGATAGTGGTTGTTCTCGACATATGACTGGAAACAAAGATTTCTTTGAAAAGGTTATAAAAACAAAAGGTGGAAAAGTTACCTTCGGAGATAATGCCCAAGGAAAGATTGTTGGTATAAGTAATATTGTTTTTATTGGAAAAGTTCTTATTTCAGATGTTTTTTTTGTTAAAGGTCTTAGGCACAATCTCATCAGCATAAGTCAATTATGTGATGAAGGTTACCTTGTGAATTTTAGAAATGATAAGTGTCTAGTTCACAATTCCAAGGATGAGTTCATTCTATCTGCCCATAGGCAAGAGAATGTTCACACTATTAACTTAGAAGACCTTAGGAACGAAAACTTACCTTGTTTAAGTGTAATGCAAGACCAATCGTTGATATAGAATAGGAGACTAGGACACTGTAATATGAGAAACCTAAGTAAACTCTCAAAGAAAGGACTTGTAAAAGGGCTACCGGATCTTAGATATGATTCTTCAAAAGTATTTGATCCTTGTCAATTTGGCAAGCAACATAAAACTAGCTTTAAATCAATTAATGATGTTTCAACTTCTAATGCATTACAGCTTATGCATATGGATCTGTTTGTTCCTTCACAATTTGGAAGCATTGGAGGCAAATACTATGTATTTGTTTTAGTAGATGAATTTACTAGATTTACATGGGTCGACTTTCTCACAAAGAAATCTGAAGCCTTTTCCTATTTCAAATCTTTTAGAGCCCAAGTTAAAAATGAGAAAAACCTACCATTGATAACTATTAATAGTGATCATGGTGGTGAATTTCAAAATTCAGATTTTGAAACTTTTTGTAGTAAGAAAGGTATTACTAACAATTTCTCAGCTCCAAGAACTCCTCAGAAAAATGGTGTTGTTGAAAGAAGAAATCGTATTCTTCAGGAAATGACTCGAACCATGATGAGTGAATACTCAATTGCTAAGCACTTTTGGGCTGAAGCTGTTACTACTGCCTGTTATTCTATAAATGGTGTTTTAACCAGACCATTTCTTAATAAAACCCCTTATGAGTTATGGACTGGCCGAAAACCTAAAGTTTCATACTTCAATGTTTTTGGATACAAAGCATTCATTCTGAATACAAAAGATAATCTACAAAAATTTGAACCAAAATCTGATGAAGGAATAATTCTAGGCTATTCTACAACCTCTAAGGCATATAGAGTTTTCAATAAAAACACTTGTACTGTTGAAGAAATAGTACATGTAAAATTTGATGAAACTGATCCTTTTGTTTTCAACCAACCCAATCCTACATCCTCAGATGTGTTTTCAAAAAATGTTTATCAACCTTTATTAGAAGAGCATTCTGATAAGGAAAATGTTCAAGAAAGTATTCCCGAAACATTTACCATAGAAGATTTTCTACCATATGTTGATGAACAGGTTTTACAAAACTCAAATAAATTGTTTCTTAGGAATCATCCCAGTGATAACATCATTGGTGATATAAATCAACCTTTAAGGACCAGAAATTCCTTAAGAAATGAAATAGAACATCTTGCTGTTCTTTCCCAATTTGAACCAAAAAGTCCAAGTGAGGCCTTAGGTGATGATGATTGGATCAAAGCAATGCAAGATGAACTAAATGAGTTTGAAAGGAATCAAGTCTGGACTTTAGTTGAAAGACCTAAAGAAACAACTGTGATTTGTGTAAAATTGGTTTTCAGAAACAAGTGTGATGAAAATGGAATCATTGTAAGAAATAAAGCAAGACTTGTTGCTAAAGGCTATAATCAACAAGAGGGAATAGACTATAATGAAACATATGCTCCTGTAGCTAGACTTGAATCTATTCATATTCTATTAGCATTTGCAGCATATTTCAATTTCAAACTTTTTCAAATGGATGTCAAATGTGCTTTTCTAAATGGTTTTGTTCAAGAAGATGTTTTTGTCGAACAACCTCCTGGTTTTCAAGACCCAAAACATCCTGATCATGTTTTCAAACTTACCAAGGCTCTATATGGTCTGAAACAAGCCCCTAGAGCATGGTATGATAGACTTACAAGATTTCTTTTACAAAACAATTATAGAAAAGGTACAGCAGATCCAACTCTTTTTATCAAAATGGAAAACAAAAATGTTTTGATTGTCCAAATCTATGTTGATGACATCATATTTGGATCAACTCAGAAATCTTTAACTGATTCGTTTGCAAAATTAATGAAATAGGAGTTTGAAATGAGTATGATGGGTGAGTTAACATTCTTTCTAGGTTTTCAAATTTCTCATAAACCAGAACGAACTTATATATCTCAACATAAGTATATTAAATATTTACTCAAAAAGTATGGATTTGACAAAACTAAAAGTATTAGCACCCCAATTGGTACCTCAAATACCCTTGATCATGATGAAACTGGGAAACTAGTAGATCAAACAAATTTTAGAGGTATGATAGGGAGTTTGCTATACTTGACATCTAGTCGACCCGACTTGATGTTTTCTGTATGCTTATGTGCAAGATATCAATCTAATCCAAAAGAGTCTCACTTAAAAGCCGTAAAGAGAATCTTTCGGTATTTAAAAGACACTATGGATTTAGTTCTTTTCTACTCTTCTAGAAATGATTTTGTTTTAAAAAGTTTTTCAGATGCTGACTTTGGTGGTTGTATAATGGATAGAAAAAGTACATCTAGAACATGTCATTTCTTAGGAGATTCTTTGGTTTCTTGGTCCTGCAAGAAACAACACTCAGTAGCACTCTCCACTGCTGAAGCTGAATATGTAGTAGGTGGAAGTTGCTATGCTCAAGTATTGTGGATGCAGCACACACTCACTAACTATGGTTTGAGTTTCTCCAAAACTCAAATTCTTTGTGATAATACAAGTGCCATAGATCTTAGTAAAAACCCAACACATCACTCTCGTGCAAAACACATAGATGTTAGGCATCACTTTCTTAGGGATCACACACAAAAAGGAGATATTATTTTACAATTCATCGGAACGCAAGAACAACATGCTGACATTTTTACAAAACCTTTACCTTCCGATAAATTTGAATATATAAAACAGAATCTAGGAATGATTACATTAAAGTAATCATTCATATCTACTTCCTGTTTTACATTTCTCCTAATAGTAAGAAACTCCTCGTAGAAAGGCGGAGGACATTTCTTTCTGTTTTTATGTTTCTTTTTATCTTATGTTATTTAACTATTTACTCTTTGGATTGTGTATTTTTTCCTGTTTATTGTATTGACAGTTTTATCGTATCATTCACTTTTTCCCTTCTGTTTATCATATTGACAGTTTTATCGTTTTGTTCATTTTTTCCTGTTTATCATATTGACAGTTTTATAATATCATTTACTATCGACCTATGATGGTAAACAAATTCTTTTCCATCGTATCGACCGATGAGGGTATTGAATTTCTTTTCCATCGTATCAATCAATCTTGGTATTGAATCGACCGATGATGGTATTGAAATTCTTTTCCATTGTATCAATCAATCTTGGTATTAAATCAATCGATGATGGTATTGAAATTCTTTTCCATCGTATCAATCAATCTTGGTATTGAATCGACCGATGATGGTATTGAAATTCTTTTTCATCGTATTAATCAATCATGGGATTGAATCAACCGATGATGGTATTGAGATTGTCTTCCATCGTACTGTAAGTTCATGGTAACGAGATTGTTTTCCATCGTATTGTCAGTTCATGGTAACAAGATTGTTTTCTATCGTACGGTCAGTTCATAGTAATGACTTTGTTTTCCATCGGTATGATGATTTTTTTTGTTTCCTTACGATTTTATTTTCTTTTGATTTCTATCAAAACCAACAATTACCTTATGTTCTCCGACAGTTTTTTTTTCATTTTTTTTAAAAAATTTTCTTTGTTTTAATCCTAACCATTGATATGGTTTTCTCTAATCTTGACCGTAGAAGATCAATGGTCACCCTTTTTCGACCGTAGAAGATCAACGGTCACCCATTTATCGCCTATAAATAGCCACCCTCCCCTCCCCAAACCCACATTGATTTTTTCAGGATTTGAGGCGAAGCTCTGCTCCACCAGCTCTAAATCATCATACGATCTTCTCATCGGCAGAACCTTTATGTCTCAATCCTCTGCTAATACTTCCGCCAAAATGTCTTCAAAGACTTTTACAGAGAATGACTTTAACAGAGAAAGGTTAGTATCTTGAGATTTTTTCATACGTACGATTTTACAATAAGGTGGATCATTTTGTTTCAAGGATGGGAATATCTGTGTGTTGAAAAGCCTGATTTTCAAGATCCGGTTCTTTTTGATGAAGTTTGTCAGTTTTACAAAACCATTTCTTTCGACAAAGACATGACTATAAACTTTGCTGTGTACGATAGAAAATTGTCTATGTATGTGAAACAAGCGGCACATTTTCTGAATGTTTCTATAGAAGAGGATTCTTTCTGTCCATTGCACAAACTACCAGAGGAAGTTGTTACGTTTAATAGAGAAAATACTGAAAAGACTTTGTTTGTTGTTAATGAAGAAAAGAGAAAAGTGTCTCATCTTTCTCCGGACAATCGTTTTGTAACTTTATGGATGCATGGTTTTCTTATCCCAAGGAAAGAAGATAGAGAAACTCTGAAAGTTTCTGATATCTTTATGCTTGACTATCTTGTGAATATGGGAAAAGTAAATCTCATGGGATATGTTTTTGAAACCATTAAGAATGTCAAGACAGGAGGGATTAAGTCCCAGATGATTATGTATCCAGCTATCCTTACGAAGTTCATTCATGAAAGTATGAAGTTTTGTAACATTCCATTGAATGGAAACCCCATGGATTTGAAGACCTCATGGATTAGTAAGAGTATGATGAAAAAGCTGAATGTTTGTTTTGATCCGAATTCAAAACTTTTTGTCAGAGATGTAGAAGATGAATTGGGTCAGAATCAATCGACACCAATGCCAGCCACGACATTCAATCTACCGGTGTTACTCAAAAGTCTGATCCGCAAACCAGTTCAAAGCCGAAGAAGAAGCCAAGGTATAGTAAGGAAGTTGTAGAAAAATGGAGAAAGGATAAGGAACAGAGAAAGGAAGGTGATCCGAAGTTTGGTCTTGACCCTGCTGAGGCTTTTGCAGAAAGAGTAAGGGTAGAAGAAACCATTCAGGCTGAAAAGAAGAAGAAGGTTATTTTGAAAAGAAAGGCTCAGGACTTCGATGTCTCTAAAGTCTTGAAAGCGGTTGAGGATTCTAGTGCCTAACTAATAGAAGAAGTGCACCAAGAGCCCATCGTACAGTGTTTCCCTGAGAAAGGAAAACAAAAACAAGTGATGGAAGAGATAGAAGAAGTGGAAGAAGAAGGAGACTTTCTTTTAGAATTTCTTCAAACTTCAATGAAGATTAGAGAGGAATCGGTTCAAAATCTGAGTGAAGGTGTTCAACAAACTCCTCATGCCGATCAGGCACTATATCCAGACAGAATGTCATCTCAAGAAAATCAAGGTACTCAATCTTCTCATTCTGATAAAGTTGTTGTCATTAGTGACAAAGTAGAAGAAGAAAGAAAGCAGAAAGAAAAAGCAAAAGGAAAATAGCCAGTTGTTGACTCAAGCAGATCGTATGAACTGGCATCGTACGATGAAGATACTGATTCAAAGCATAAAATCTCTCTCAAGAAAAGTGATTACATTGTTCATGTTTTAAGAAGGGTTGAAGAGACTATTCCTTATTTCCTGAGGCTGGAAGGAATGATTGATTTTATTACTGAAAATCAAAAGAAGAAGTTTGGCTCTGTAAAATAATTGAGGAAGAAAGTTTTGTCAGTAGAAGCCGATTTGAAAGTTCTTTCTGAAATCTCAGTTGCTCATAAGAAGGATTGAAATAAGATGACCAAGTGGTCATACAAAATAGAGTGCTCAATCAATGATCATGAGATAGAAATTGAAGATATAAGAAGGTTATCAAATGAGCTCGCAATTGCTTTCAACAAGCATGATAGAGAAACAGTTGAAAGGTTGAATCTTTTGTCTTCTCAAAGAGCCGATGTTCCTTCAGTAAAAGTTTTTCAAGAGAGAATTAATGTTTTTCAATCAGAATTCTCAAAGGTTTCATCCTTCAAAGATTAAATGGTTTTGCTGAAGAATCAAAATTCTGTGTTATCCAAAGATAACAAGAATTTGCAAAACAGAATTGATACACTTGAAGAAGTAATTAGGGTCCAGGAGGAGACTATCAGAAATCAAGATCAGATTTTTGCGGACCCACAAGAGATTCTCAAAACTCAGGGTGAATCAATTTCTGAAGACAAGAAGGAGATCAAGAAGATGAAATTTGTTCTTCATGAGCTTATAAAGAAGGAGAAGGAAAGAGAAAACAAATGATTGTTGTATTTGTTTTCCTTTGGAACATGTCTTTGTTTTGTAATGACTTTTATGATCCTTTTCTTTTATCCATTGTCTTGTATTGCTTTACTAACTTTTTCAGACAATTCAAGATTACTCCTTTCTTTTTGTAAATCACAAAGGGGGAGAATGTTTACAAAGGGGGAGAATGTTTACAAAGGGGATAATGTTTTATAAAGGGGAAGAATGCTTTACAACACTCTTAAGGAAAATCTACGAATACAATCCTTAGGAAAGTCCATACCTAAGGGGGAGTTAGTTGTATTCAATTTCTTATTCAGAAGAGTTTTCAATAACTCAGGGGGAGATAAGTATTTCTTGTTATATTTACTTTGTGTGTTGTTCTTTCCAAAAAGGGGGAGATTGTTAAGTCAAAAGTCATCTTTTGACTTCTATTTCATGTTTTGGAAATCACAAATGCATTCTATCATATTTTGGAAATTACATTTGTCTTCTATCATGTTTATCATATCGTACAATACTGATCGTACTGACTCTATCAATCGTATCGTACTGACTCTGTCAATCGTATCATACTGACTCTGTCAATCGTATCGTACTAACTCTGTCAATCGTATCGTACTGACTCTGTCAATCGTATCGTACTGACTCTGTCAATCGTACCATATTGACTCTGTCAATCATATCGTACTGATTATGCTATTCAGATGTTCATTATTTGTTTTGGTACTTAGTCAAAAACACTCACTGCATATGAATCATACTCATGTTTTACTTTTCTATATATCTCTTGTCCTAACAAAACGATGTCATTGAGTTAGTTACAAACTAATCAAAACGATGTCGTGCTTTCTGTTTCAATATGACCGTTGAAGGCAATATGACCATTGGAACCCAAGGCCTATAAATAGGAGGTCATTTGAAACTGAGAGAATAACGATGAATGAAGAGAACGAATGAAGAGATTCTATGAACTACCAAGATTCCAGAGAGAGACCATGTGACTTCTCTCATCTGCCTTGTGCGTCTGATCATCGTATCGAGGGCTACAGAGGATATGCAGACAGACGTGCCAATCATCGTATCGAGGGCTGCCGGTGATAGGCAGACAGATGTGCCGATCATCGTATCGAGGGCTCACCAAGGTGTTGGTGAGACAGACCTTTTATCCTAGGTGAAAGGATAAACCTTCTCTTTGGGTTAAAAGAATTGTAATACTTTTACATTTCCACTGTTACTTGTATTAGAAAGGGATTTGTATTGTTTCCTTTCTTCTTTACATATTCAATTGTAATTGTTTCAATTACAATCATTCTATTTCATTTTGTATTGATTGATTCTATACGCTTTAAGGTAGAATCATTCATCTTTATATTACTCGGATCATTGTGTTCACCTTGAATACAATTGTTTTACATTACATTAGTATTACAATACATCATACCTTTTATATTCAATACAACTGTGGGTGTTTGTATTTGTATTAGTTTAAGATCATTTAAACTAATCTCTTTGTTGCTAAAACTCAAAGGTTTTTAAACCTACAATTCACCCCCCCTCTTATATTGTTCCATCTAATAGACATACATACATATATATTTGATCCAACATATATAATATTAAATATTTAAGAAACATGTGTATGTATGATATATATACCCTAATAAATACTTACGTATAAACAATCTCAAATAATATTGAGATTGAGAAATTATCCCTTACCTTAAGTCAGATTTCTTTTTTATGTATCTGAACCTCATGTTTAATGATTTAAATAATGTCATTGAGTTATTTCATAATAATATTCATTTTTATGATATCATATATGATCATATTATCATCTATTTTTCAATAACATTTCAGTGTTTCTCGTTATTCAGATATCAACTTATTTATGTTCTTATGAATGTTCTGTAGAATAAATTTTAGTTCTCCATATTATGTCTTATTTATGTCATCGAAAAATGATATTAAAATAATATATACCTTATTTATTGATTCTGTACATTTATATAACCATGATTTAATGATGATCATGTAGAATGAATCACATCGCATTGTGAGACTATAGGCTCTATGTACACACACACACAAGATGATATCATTCCTATATTTTTTTAATGGTATTGAATTACATGGTGTATATTATTTAATAATTAATATTTTATTATAATAATATATTGTTTTTACTTACATCATTATACCCATCCATGTAAGGTTGTGGTGAGAAAATATATTACACCATGGTGTGGAGATGGTAAGATGTACATACAAACACTTGATGATTTCATATTTCATAGGACAGATAGAAGATTGAATATGGTTCTTTCATAATAATAACAATACCTTAGTATATAAGTGATACTGTAGTTATTACTTTATAATGAAACTACTCATCAAAATTATGTAGAAGAATAACGTTGTTTGAATGAAACAGTAGAGGAGATTTCCTCTTCTTGAACGTGCTTCGTTTAAATTTACTCTTAGAGCACTAAACATTGTCCGTAAAAAAGACCAGAGCCTCTTGAATGTCACTAGAGAAGATTAAAAAGGAAACAAATAAGGGGATGATCGAGATTTAAGTATTAATGTTATGTGAAGAGGTGAGGGAGGATAATCCCTTTTATAATTGATGTGATGGACACTTTTGGGATCTCCAAAAATATTAATTTATAATAAAATAAACCCCCATACCAAAACATCCCATATGAAAAAACTCCCAAGATGATATTAGATAATGTTGAAATATCATCAACCCATATTGTTTTGATAGGTATTCCTGTAAATTTAAACCTTTTCTTTTTAGTTAACACTTAGATATTCTCTTTAATTTTAAACTAGGGTAACAAATAATTAAATATTGACAGGGTTCAATATTTATTTATTTGATTTAAAATAGAAAATAAATACATAAAGTAGAAAATATTATACCATTTAATAATTATTATATTTTTTTAAAAAAATTATTATGATTTTTAAATAATTTAATAAATCAATATTTTGATAAATATTCAATAGTGTCAATTTTTACCCTATTCAATTCATTTGTTTTTAAAAATATAAAGACAAGAAGTTAACATTGAACCACATATTTTATAATATTCCTAATAGGTATATATTATTTAAAAAATCATTATAAAAATATATTATCCCAAATTATGTTTATTTTAAAAAATGTATTAACATTTATTTGTTATCTCTGTTAATAAAATAATCACTAAATCAATTTTTTTAATTATTTAATATACATAAGTGTTAAATAAAAATTAAAAATAAAATACCAAGATGAATATAAATAAATCGTCTTTAATAAAAATATATTTAGTAGAATTTATTTTTTTGGAAAATAAAACATTTAAAATTTTATACTTATTAAATTATGAATGTGAAAACTTTTACATCACTTAATATAAAATAATTTAAGTGTCAAAATACATTTTGTAAGCATAAAAATGGTCAATAACTAGACACATGGATGATTATGACCTATATATAAAATACTAATAATATATGTTAATGTTTTCAGGTCTTTTAATGGGTATTTTTATTTTAATAAAATCTATATTATTGATTTTTATCAATTAAATATTTTCTGCAACATTAATGTATAATCTATTAAGGTATTTATTTATATTTTAACGATTAAATAAAAATTAGCATGATAAATAAAAACATATTATATTTAAAATTATTATTTATAGATGAATTTATATATTTTATAAACTTATATGAAAAATGATTTATTTATTAAAATATGAGTGATACATATTTACCTTTTCTTAAAATAAAATAAATAAAATGTCCTAATCTCATCCAAGTGGATTTAAATGGACACCATTTGGACCCAAGTATGATTTAGGTAAAAAAATTCATAAAATGATATTAAGAAAAGTTTTATATTAATTTTTTAATAGTATTCTTATCATTAATTACTCGATTTACACTTTTACCATATTAATTTTATATACCTAAGTTACTCTTCATAATGCTCAAAAATAAAATAAAGATATTTAAATAATTTGGACCTAATGATTCAAAATATGGAATCCAATTTTTCAAATTAAAAACACATACTTTTAATTAATTAATTTAAAATTATTCATGTTGTCAAAATGAGGGAACGTGTTTAAAAAGATAAAACATTGTAAAAGATTGAAATGTTTTTACATATGAATTCAATATAAAATTTATGCTGTTAAAATAAATTATATTTAATGATAAATATATTATATATTTATACATTAAAAACATTGAATATTATAATTTAACAATAACAATTTTTTCGATGAAAAAAGTTGTTTTGATTTATAATTTAGTGCATTTTTTACTATTCATCAAAATATAAATGTTATTAGAAAAATACCAAAATTTCATCAAAATTAAATTTATATATTCCACTTACAAAGAACACAATTATTTTGTCATATAAAAACTATCATTGTGTCAAAATTTTAATGTAAAGGGGTTTCTCCATTAAAAGGTGGAAAATTACCCTTATGAAAAAAATATGGGTTTATACATCAAATATGGTTTATTCATACCTTATGAAAAAAAACATTGGATGAATATAAAAAATATTTTATTATGTATATAAAATATAAATTTAATTAATTTAATTTACTAATTGTAATTCAGATATAAATATATATAATTGATTTATATAAATAATTTGTAGCGAAAGACTTCACCATACATTTTCAAAAGTTAGTTCTATTTATTTACGCTAACATAAAATGTATGTTAAGATGGTAATTTTATACTAAGGGCATCTCAAGGATTGTTTAAACTCAAGATTTCATGCATTGCAAGCAACTAAAGAATTAAAATTTATAAGGAAAATATTTCCTAAAAACATTACGGTGTTACAATCACCCACCATGATAATCGACTATCCATTTCCTAAATCCATGTAATTTGGAAAACTAAGGATTATTAGACCTAAAAATAATATAATAGAACCCTTCAAGGTCCTACATCCCATACATAATAAAATAACATATAAACCCCCCCCAATCTATCTTATTAAAGATAGTATAAATGCGTTAAATGAAACTGACTTACATTACCCATAATAATTGTGACCTCACACCAGGAGTCACATGACCATAAAAAACTCAGTATTCTTACCCAAAAAATTCCCCAAAACCCACATATCTAGATTTCTCACATGACACTAATTCCGATATATTACTAAAAATTAATAAGTATTTTCTTAATATCATTCCATGTCACCAAAACCTATATACCATTGATTTGGAGAAAAACTCATCCCTAATATTTCTAGAAATAGAATTGTTATCCAATTATATGACAAACCATATCAGTTATACACAATATTTAATGATTTTTTACATTGAGATTCACATAATACAATATTAAAAGATAGATAGGCATAATATATATTAGTAATTAGATTCATATAAAAATGAAATGATTTAGGTATACATAACATATTTAAAAAAATCTACAACATACCCCTAACAATCCATTGATCTTCATATAATGTATGAGATAACATGGAGATGTATATAAGAAATTGGTGATATAAAAATCCACGTAAGTAAATAAACAAATATTTAAATGATTAAATTAACTCACGTGAGTCATCAATAATATGGTGGTGAAATAAGTTATTTATAATCATCAATATTAACACCAAATAATTATATAATATGTTGTCATCCCAGAGACATAATAATTTAGTAACAATATAAAACATGAATGCATAAGCATAAATCAAGGTTAATCACTAATACATTATATCATTATGTTATTAGGATAACCTCCAATTAACTATTAATTGTCTCTCATGAGATAAATCCATTACACGGTCCATTGGAATGATATATAATTCTATGCCCACCTGTCACTTCCATAATATATGTAGGCATTTGTCTGCCACAAATTTTGTACAAAACAAGGGAAAATTGTATATAATTTAATACAGTTATAATGGTGTTCAAGTTACAAACTTGTAATAACATAATAAATTTATAATTATATCCTCAACTTGAATACCCTTTAGTGGAAACATGTATGGGTATTCAAAACATAATAGACTATCATAGAAAATCATTGGATAATTTCAGTCACATAATGGTCATACATAATGGCTCATGAAAGGTTTTAATTAGATTGAATAGTGGTCTCTAATTACATTGGTATCATAATGATAGTAAAGGGATGTGTGAAAACATATTTAAACCAAAAAAATTCAGATTATAATGTTTTATGATAATGAAATTACTTGAATAAAGGGGTGAGGATATAGAATCCTTTACATTGAAAGGGTGATTCTAGATGTGGGGGGGGGGGTTCTTAATAGATTCGAAAAACCATGATAGGTATTTATAAAAGTATAGGGAGTATAATATTATGATAAATGGGTTTTTAGTTAAGAGAAAATAGAGGTTGGGAGGGTTTTTATGAAAAAAATGAATGTGAATAATTTATTAATTTTTTAGCATAGGTGTTAGACTCTAAGTGATAAAATAATCAAATCATGAGGCATTCTTGTCATGAACTGTCCCCTGGGGCCCACATCGTGAATACCCCAAGCCCACCTTCCATAGTCCAGTGGCTGGAGACTAGCACCAAAGTTGTAATTATCTAAAACTAGGAAGGAGTTGCCTTTATAAATCGTAAACACACAAAACGAGAGTACAAGCAGAAGAAAACACTAAGTAAAAGTTTTATAACAAGTGTACTGAAAGTAAAGGGGACTAGAATACAAGACCAACTGTAAAGTACAAATACAACTGAATGCAAGTATAACTAAAAAGGGACAATAAACTGAAAGGTGAAAGTAGCTCCTCGAGCATCCTCTGGAGTTCCTACCTAAAGGGTATGTACAAATGGCCTCCTCAACACTCCACGTCTGTTAGACTCCACCTTGTACCAATACATCGTAAGGTCATACTTCGGGTACCATCCAGTCCTGATGCTCTCGGCCTCCGTCAGCATTGTCTGCCCTCTGCATCCCACACAACGAGGTGCAGACATAGCCCGTGCAGGTATGACTATAATGACACTCAGTGGGGACCCCGAGACCCTCAAGGTCTCATAAAATCCAACCAGGATAAACCACAAAGTAGGATTTCAACGGATAACCATTACTTAGGTATATGGCGATACATATACCTATGTTATTATGTAACCCATCTCAATGATGAGGAAAACACAAAGGTCATTGACTCAGCTCAAACTAGGATTTTTCATTTTCAAAACCATGGCTGTTGGAGAACTCCACATTTATCGAGTACAGTGGCCCTGTCGTGACTTCGTGGCGCTACTCACTATATTTACACTGCTGAGGTACTCCTCCTGTCGAGTACCGCAGGTCTGCTGCCAACCCGTGCGCTCCGTCCGCTGTGGATCTACCGCCAAACTGGGCTCTCCCCATAATATCCCTCAGAGGTACTTCTCCTGTCGAGTACCATGAGTCTACTTCTAAACTAGGTACTCCGTCCTCCGTTGGTCTGTAGCCAAACCAGATGCTCCTTCCACTAGGCTAGTCAAATCACTTCGAGTCGAATCGGTTATGCAGTCATCTGGTCTACAGCTACTAGGTCTCCGCACTCCATATGCTCGTCTCCAGGATGATCTGTTCCATGAGTTACTGGTCGACACTCCATGTGTCACTAAGTCTTAGGTGGAAGTATCTCAAATAACCGCCACGTCATAGGGGTCTCAACGCAATAGACGACGCGTCAATCGGATGCCCGGTCTGTGAGTTATTAGCATTTTAGTCCCGGGGGCCCGGTTGGATTTGTGTACGAACCAACCGGACTGTGACTCAAAAATACCCAAAACTCTAGTGGTTTATACTCAAACGGATGACTATTCTCAAAGAATACTGGCACCCCTGGCGGTTCGTCAAACGGACGTTCGGTACCAAATATATGGCCAATGACGGTAAAGGATTATTAATGGGCCCGGGTCCGGTCTGACCCTGTCGAACCGACTCGGCCCAACCCAATCTGAGCTGACTCGGATTAGGCTAACATGTTCAGACTCGCTAGGTCTAACCCATCCCATTGGGTGGGTCAGCCCGCTATGTTTTGACCCAGTTCGCAGGGCCCAGCCCAGCAGACCGCGAGGGCGGTTCGGCCCGAGAGTCGCCACGTAGGCTGCTCGGTAACATGGCCCCAGAGACTGGGATAGTTTGGTCAGTGACATCACGGGGGACTCCACAGGTCGTGTTGGGAGGCCGGTGGTCGGGAGGCCAGCAGGCAGGCCGCGCGGGGCGCAGTAGTCCGGCTGGTCACTGGTAGGCTCCGAGAGCACCAGACAGTCCGAGACAGGAGTCGGGAAGGCAAGCAGTGCGCTGGCAGGGGGCACGGGGCATGGGGCACTGGGAAGCACGCTAGAAGGGGTGTGGGGATCCATGAGTGCGCTGGTAGGAGAGCGGGGCGCCGGGTACACTCCCGCAGGGGCGCGGGGCGTTAGGAGCGCGCCGGCAGGGGCGTGGGGTGCCGGGAGCGGGCCGGCAGGGGCGCCAGGCACAGAGAAGCACGCCGGCAGGGGCACTGGGCACCGGGCAGTGCACCGGCAGGGGAACAGGGCACCGAAAACACACTGGCATGGGTGTGAGGGTGTGGGTAGTGCACCGGGGCGCTGTGGGGGCGGTGCAGTTCACAAAGGCCGCAGGTAGCGCAGCCTTTGTTCACCACCTTTTTTGTCGTCGTTATGTGTACCACCTTCATCGTCACAAAACAAGAACAAACAAGGGGAGGGTCGGACCGTGTTCCTGCTTCCCAAACCCTCCTCATTACGGTGAAAAAAAAGTGACGATTCTCATACAACAACTTGAGTGAAGAAGAACGAGGGTTTATTCCCATAATTAAAATTACACAAAAAATCCCCTACCATTTGATAAATGGGAGATCGTTTTTTGATGTCGCAGTAGGTTGGTCGTCGATCAATGGTAGAAGATCACGTCCCATGTCGAAGGGGTTCAAGGAATAAGGTCAGAGAAGAAGATTTTCATCGGCGTTCTTCGCGTTCTTCATTGGGAGGGGCATAATATTTTAAGTGTTGGGTGACACGTCTCTTTGCCAGCGTTTCGCTGCTGGATGAAGCCATCCCAAAACCTTCCCCCAAGCTTCCTTTATATAGGTGATTGAGGGTTTTTTCTAAAATCATGTTGACACGTAATTCAAATGGTTGAATTAATTAACATGGCTCCACGAAATTAATTGCATGAGGGGTGTCACAATTAATTTGGAGGATGTCAAGAGACTCCTATTAATTAATTCACACGCGTTGGTCCAATTAATTAAGGGAGATGACAAAAATTCAAAGAGGAGGTTTTGGCCATTAAAAGGGGTGGTGGTGTCACCATTAATTGGGGGTGTTGAGAGGTTATGGTCTCCTCCCATTAAGAGGGGTCAGGTGGCCACGTGTGGTCTCCACCACATTTATCCTCACATGGGAGATTGGGATTGGGTGGGCCCCACCACCATAACCTCTCATGGGAGGTTAGGGTGTGGAGGTCCCACCACTAACTCCCATGTGGAGGATCTAACTACCCACTCTCACATGGCGGCTGGAATAAAATAATGTGTGGATACACTTTATTTTATCATTTTTTTAAAAATCCAAAAACTACCTTTTCTTACCGACCATCCGACGTTGAGTTGAAAGTCTTCATAAGAGAATATCGGCGCTGCGAGTTCAATGGTGCCCTCAAATTTCAATTCTGACCAGTGGTTCAAAATTTATAAAATGTCCTTCGCACGTTTACTGAACGTACCCAAAAAAAGTTTGGAAAATTATTATCAGCCACCCTCGACCCGCGCCGATTGAGGTTAGGCTCTGCCTAGCTGAAAAATACCCCAACGAACCCAATAGTACACTCGGATTTTAAATCTGAGTTACCATTTAGAAGATACAAAATTTACAATAAATTATTTGTCACTAAATTATTTTATTTGCGGCCAAAAACTAACTTTCTCTGGTGGCCCTCACCAACCCAAGTTAGTATCTACATAAAGAAATACTACCCTAATGAGTAAAGAAGTGGTCTCAGATTTTTAATTCTAGTTACTCTTTATGAGTTTTAAGCATTTGAAAAATAAAATAACTTTATTTATTTATTTTATTTACAGTTATGTGGTTTTTGGGATTTTTCACAGGAGGTCTGTGCCGACTAAACTTAAGCCACGCCTAGGGTAAACACACCATTATAAGCGTAACATTGGCCTTAGATTTCTGATCCAAGTAATTATTTAAGATTTTTTCTACTATTTCAGGAAAATTGCATAGGCGCATTAATTTAAGCTTAACAAAACTTCAAAAATTCATTTTTGGCACACCAGGCCTCGGAATCAAGCGTCGTTAGAAACTGTGAACTCGTAGAATTCCCATGAATTTAAGAAGAAAAAAATTTCACAAAATTTTCTAGGTCATTACATTCTCCACACCTTAGGGCTTTACGTCCACGTAAGCCACAACTCAAAACTAGGTAAACATGTGAGGGGTACGGAGAATGCATATGAGCCTCTGGCCTCCTCGTTCTCTTTTGAAGGTTCCCGTGCTGCCAGCAAATGCGCACTAAAGGTATCGACCATCCATGAAGGACCTTCTAAATTGATCCACAATCTCCACTACAGTAGTTGTAAAAGTCACCCCATCATCGATGCCTAGCTCTCCATGGTCGATGATATTGGAAGGGTCATGCACGTATCTCCTTAGCTGGGATACGTGGAACACGTCGTGTACCCGGTGCAACTGGGGTGGAAGAGTTAAGCAGTAAGCCACCTCACCAACTTTGCCGGGGACTTGAAAAGGTCTGATTAACCTCAGAGGTAAATTTCTGTCTCAGCCTAATCTCTGTATACCTCATTATGGTGAGACCTGTAGAAAGTCATTGTAACGATCCTCGAATTCCAGAGGACTCTATCTTCTATCGGCATACGACTTCTGTCTACACTATGTAGTCTCCATCCGGTCTTGGATGTACCATAAGAGGGGATGTGGAACTCTATCAACACTTCCCCTGGAAGTGAAACTAGTACTATGGTACGTCCTCTGAAGAGGATGACGTGGTCCCCACCTTTAGAAAATCTTTCAGGAGACCGTCTTGAATATATCTCAGCACGTTGGGCCTTGTTGTCAAAGGCTCAATCTATGCCTCTTCAATTCGCTGAAGAATCGGGGAAGTGACAGTTATAGAATTGAGGTAACATGCTCCATCCTTATCCATGAAAGATATCTGTAAAGCAGTCAGCTGCTCTGTCGCCTCTCCTTGAAGCTATTTACCAGACCTCCTACTGAGTTCATATGCAACAACGTTCCCCTTCCCATGAGCATAGACTATCTCGAAGTCATAGTTTGGGAGGAACTCAATCCATCGTCGATGTCTCAGGTTCAGGTCCTTCTGAGAGAAGACATACCTGAGAATCTTGTGATCAGAGATAATGGTAAAACCTTCACCCATAAGATAGTGACGCAACATATTTAAGGCGAATACCACTGGTGCTATCTCCAGGTCATGGTTAGTGTAGTTTATCTCGTGCTATCTCTGCTGCCAAGAACCATAAACGATCACCGCTCGCTCCTACATCAGGAAATACCTGAGTCTGGTCCCTAATGTGTCACAGGAGACTGTGTACCATATGCCTTCCTCTAGAAGCCTCAATATGGGGGAAAAAGTAAACCTCTGCCTCAGCTCTTGAAAGCTCTACTGGCATCACTCCAACCACACAAAGGGTTGCCCCTTCTTCGTCAAGGTTGATAGTGGTGCTGCAATTCTGAGGATATCTTGAATGAATCATTAGTAGTATCTAGCCAATACAGAAGACCCTCCTCCTTTAGTGAGGCAATCTTGGTGACATATTTTGAAAATACTTCCCAAAATTCTTCTACTACTGTTGGGAACTGGTAACTTAAAACTCTTTCTACCAAGAGGGTAAGGCTGACCAACTCAAGAGTGATCATCTCTACCCTCTTATGAATGAGCACATCCTGTGTTGCTTGGGTTTCCTTTTTCTCCGACCAAGGAAAACCTTACTCTCACAGTGTAGATAAACCAAAACCTTGTTTCCTAATACAGTCAAACTGAGTATGAACTATTAATGTCCAATCCATACCCAAAAAAACATCATAAGGCCTCGATGCTGCCACCAAGAGGTTCCAAATGAATCTCTCACCTCAGGGAACAGATCACACCATCAGCATAAGTGTGATTATCGAGTCTCCTCCCAAAGGTATCTCCAGATGTGAGGCTCAAGTCAATGGTTTAAACAAAACCACGAGGTCTGGAACATGATTCATGGAAGAAAGGAATGATCGGTACCTATGTCTATTGATACGACAGCTAGTAGTAGACACAGACCGTACCTCAAATCATTGTTAGAGCCCTTGGGTCACACTGCTTGACCGCATGCTGCTACTTTCTTCCTCTTCCCTCCAGCTCTCTGAGATTGGTAGGGACTAAAAAGGCGGGTTGTTATAACATATCAGAATGTACACCACCTCATGCTGCTCTACTATATCTACTTCTATATCTACTACCATGTAGATTCATCTATCCTTAACACTTCCTATTCTCGAAACATTTTTACACGCTCAAGTCTCTGAGACTAGTGCCAGTTTCCTGCTTTCCCACTACTATCATTCACTAGCTGTATCCACTCGGCTAATGAACATTCAATCCACAAAGGTTCTCTCTATCACCCTTACATGAGTAGGAGTGCACAGAGGAATAGTTCTTGCTCAGATGTCCTTAAACACACCTCTCTCGGAAGTCCGAGCCCTGAAAACTGATCATATCATATTCATCGAGTACAAGGAAATATCAATACACCTCGATGATCACTCAGCTACCGACATGTCGTTCAGTCGAAACAATAGAAGCTGTATCGAACTCTTAGACACCTCCTCAAGCCAGTCTTCAGCCGCCTGTGAGTCCAGCTCACCTCAGAACATGAAGGGTACCTAATTTTGAAATATATGTAAGGCACTAAGCCTACAAGTGTCCTCTACCGGTACCACCGGTAGTGTGTTCTGACCAATGGATAGTGATATAGTTGGCACACTGCCCGAAGGTACCATATCAGGAAACGGTCCATGTACTGAATCATCATCACTAAGCAGACCATCCTCATGGTCAATCACTTAAAAAAGACTAGTAGATAAGATCAACATATTCTCTACTAGTGTCTCAACTAGGAAGAAATTTGTAGCAATCATCTCCAGCTAGTCCTTTGATGCCTGGGAATATGCCTCGCCTCGAAACCTCAATGGTATCTGCCGCTAGGACCCGTGAAACGTGCTCAGTCGGCATGCACCATCCGCCAGTACAGCTAGTGGTATCTGCTAGCCAACGGGTGGTGGTGCTACTGGTACACTACCTGAAGGTGCCACCATAGTAAGAGGGCCCTCCACCAGAGCCTTGTCGCTCGGTGGGCCATCATCATGTACACTCCCAGAACTCTAACTGGCTGTCTATGTGGAGGCATCGTATACAGATGCGACACAGTCAAAATATTATACCTGGTGAGCTGACATAGTTTGAGCTGACTTAAAGAAAACTTTCAGAATCACAGACGCAATAAATGTTTTTGGGTACCAAGTTGGAAATTATTATTCAGGGTCCTAGTGTATAGATATGTCAGTCGCCACACTAACACTAGACTTCCTGAACTGAAAAATACATGTGGTACCCTTAACACTATTGCTTTATAGAAAAGAAATATCCGAGTCCTTTGTTCTACGGTTGAACCAAGTCCTCTGATACCAATTTTTCATGACCCATCCCCTGTGGCCACGTCGTGACAACCCCAAGCCCCCCATCCATAGGCCAGGGGTTGACGACTAGCACCAAAGGCATAATTCCCTAAAACTGGGAAGGCGTCGTCTTTAGAAATCATAAACACACAAAACCAGAGTACAAGTGGAAGCAGACACTAAGTAAAAGCTCTATAACAATTGTTCTGAAATTAAAGGGGTCTAGAATACAACCCCAACTGTAATGTACAAATAAAACTAAAAGAAAGTACAACTAAAAAGGGAAAAACAACTAAAAGGTGAATGAAGCTCCTGGATCATCCTCCTAGGTTGCTACCTGAAGGGTAGGTATAGATGGTCTCCTCAGCACTCCACATCCGTCAGACTCCACCATGTACTGATACGTCGTAAGGTCCTCCTCCAGGTACCTTCCAGTATTGGCGATCTCGGCCTCTATCAACGTTGTCCATTATCTGCATCCAACACAATGAGGTACAGGCATAGCCCGTGCAGGGGTGAGTATAATGATACTCAGTAGGGACCCCGTGACCCTCAAGTGTTGGGTCGGAACAAGAAGGGAAGTGATGGCAAGAGGGGGGGTGAATTGCCTTTTAAAAATTAATTAACAAAATAAAATCAAAGTTAAAAAAGTAGCGGAAAGTAAAGAGGCAATCACACAAGAAATTGATAACAGAGTTCGGCCAAAACCCGGCCTACGTCTCCGCTCCCAACTAAACCGTTGAGAGATTCCTACCGCTTGCTTTTCAATGGTTTTAGCAAGAAACCCACTAGGCTTTGAGGTAGCACTAGAACCTATTACAGATTGCTTTTGATGGTTAATCAAGAACCCACTTGCTTTTGATGGTTGAGCAAGAACCCACTAGCCTTCTTACATGTGAAGGCTAGCTCACCTATGACACAAGCCTTTTAAAAGGAAAGGCTTGAAGAAACCTCTTCACACCTTAGTGGTGATGTGAAACCCAAAAGAAAGGGAGGATGAGAAAAGGTTGGGGTTTGTAGGCACAAACCCAATTTTATGCTCAAAATAAATAAAACACTAAAAATCGTGATTGGGAGAAGCCTTGGGCGCCTTTGATTGATTGGAGATGTTGAAGGCCGCTTCCAAGCTTTTTGATGGTGCTCTTGGATGTGGAATTGGATTGGAGCACGTTGGGTTCCTTGAGGAAACCCGCCGGAGGTTCGCCAAAATGATCAACAATGTGTCCGGTGGCTTGGGTGAAGTTACGGTTGGTGTCCGGGCTTCCTTGGCCTTTATTTATAGGCATGAAACCCTTGGGGATTCTTCGGAGCCGTTGGAAAAGGCCTCGGAGCTGTTGGAGGCCAAAAGAGGGTTGACTGGTCAAAGACAACAGCTAGTTTGACTGGGCTACCGGCTGGCCGGTACAGCTCCACCGGCTGGCCGGTGCCTTGGCAGAGGAGATGGCCTTTGGTCCAGGCTCCACCAGCTGACCGGTGGAGGAGCCACCGGCTGGCCGGTGGTGAGGCAGTAGCAACCACTATTCATCTGGGTGCCACCGGCTGGCCGGTGACAGAGCCACCGGCTGACCGGTGGAACCTGGCAGTGGGCAATGCCTCTGCCAGGTCCACCGGCAGGCCGGTGCTATCACACTGGTTGGCCGGTGGACTGAAATTCAGTCCACTTTGAGATGCTTTCTTGGGCCATTTTCTTGGCAACCTTGTTCCTATTAACAAAAACACTTGAAACAAGGTTAAACACATATGAAAGTGATTGTGATCATGAAAATCAAAGTGCGAGGGGAACGAGAGGTACAACAATCTCCCCCTATTTTGATGATCACAATCACCAAAACAAAAAATGTAAAAACTTAAATGAAAGGCAGCTTTAAATGATAAATTGAAAAAAAAAATACTAAGCATGAGAGTAAAGATTCTCCCCCAATCAATCAAGAAATTTCTCCCCCTTTGTGATTATCAAAATAGAATGGGGCATAAAACTTGATTGAGGGAAAAAGTTTGAAAAACAAGATTTGAGATTTGAAAATCAATTGAAATTTTGGAAATTGAAAGATTGAATAACCGTTTGAATTGAAAGTTTTGAAATCAAAAACCAATTGAAATTGAAAATTTGAAACGAACTCAAAAAAAGGACTTAAACTAACCTAACTCCCCCTAAATAAAAACAATGAATCACCGGGGAGAGGGATTTTGAAAAGAGACAATTTTAGGCCCGGAGAGACTCGCTAGAAGGGATTTTTCAATCCATACTTGTCTCATGGCGGGTCTTCTCCTATAGAACTCATCGGAATAGAAAATAGATTTGGGCCTACCATAACGGGCATTTTTACAATTACATTCATAAATAAGGTGCCCGGTTTTCTTGCAATAATTACAAAATTTAAAATCGGAGCTCCCCCTTACAAAAACAGTTGGAGCATGGGAAGAGGAAGCTACGTTGGTATAGCCAAGTCCATTGGTGGTTCTAGATACTCGTTGAGAACCTAATAATTTGGACAAATTTTTTTCTCCTTGGGTGAACTTGGCTAGAGATTCCCTTAGGTCTTTGATGGTTGATTCCATAGTATCAACATTTGGGAAATTTTGGATTTTTAGGGAGAGTTCCTCCTTCTCTTTGAGAAGTTGTTCTTTTTCGGAGGAAAGCTTTTTGAAATTCTTTTTTAAAGCAACAAATTTTAAAGAGAGTTCATGAAAACCATTTTCAATTTGGTCTCTAGCATGTTGGAGTTCTTCATAAGACAAATGATTGAAAGAATTTGAAGAACTAGAGGATGAGGAAGAGGAATCGGAAGAAGTTACCTCGTGAAATGCCATTAGGCATTTTGTACCTTGGTCGCTCGAGGAGGAGGAGGAGGAGGATGAGGAGTCACTCCATGTCGCCTTGAGGACCTTTTTCTTTCCTTTTTCCTTAGCCCGTTTCTTGTTGAGTGGGCAATCGGGCTTGTAATGGCCCTTCTCGCCGCACCCGTAGCATTTTACCTTGGGCTCGGATCTTTCGGTGGGTTCTTGCTTTCGATGCTTGTGGGATTTCTTCTTCTTCTTGTGCTTCTTCATAAACTTGTGCATTTGGCGGGCGAGATTCTCCATTTCCGAGTCGCCGCTTGATGATGAAGAAGATGAAGATGATGATGAGGAGGAGGAGCTTACTTCTTTTTGTACCTTGAGGGAGATGTTCTTTGGTGTCTTGATTGGTGTGCCCTCCTTTTGAGATTGCCTCCTCATCGTGATCTCGTAGGTCATTTGGGATACAATGAGCTCCTCGACCGGCATGTTCTTTACATCCTTAGCTTCTTGGATAGCCATCACCTTAGGTTCCCATGAGCTCGGAAGGACCCATAGAATCTTCTTGACCATTGCTTCAGCTGAAACATCATCACCAAGAGATTTTCTACCATTGCAAACGTCAGTTAAGCGTGTAAACATTTCAGAAATAGACTCATTTGGATGCATGGAAAAGCTTTCAAAATCTTGTCTATACATGTCTAACCGAGTATCCTTAACTTTGTTAGTGCCCTCATGGGTCACTTCCAATAGTTTCCAAATTTCATGAGATGAGGTGCATGTGGAAACTCGGTTGAACTCATTTCGGTCAAGGCCGCAATGTAGAGCGTTCATGGCTTTGCCATCAAGCTCAAAGTTTCTAATATCGGCGGGGGTCCATTTGGATTCGTCGGGGGTAGACAAAGTATAACCTTGCATGACAATTTTGTAAATAGGATATCCTATGCTTCTAAGAAAGGTAGTCATGCGGGTTTTCCAATAAGTGTAGTTGGTCCCATCAAAAAATGGAGCACGACCCAATGAAAATCCCTTGGGGGCGAAAGAGGTAGATGCCATCAAAAAAGGATCTTTAATTTGAAACCGGTTAGGGAATTATTCAAATTCCCTCTGAGACCAATTGTTGGGTCGGAACAAGAAGGGAAGTGATGGCAAGAGGGGGGGGGTGAATTGCCTTTTAAAAATTAATTAACAAAATAAAATCAAAGTTAAAAAAGCAGCGGAAAGTAAAGAGGCAATCACACAAGAAATTGATAACGGAGTTCGGCCAAAACCCGTCATACGTCTCCGCTCCCAACTAAACCATTGAGAGATTCCTACCGCTTGCTTTTCAATGGTTTTAGCAAGAAACCCACTAGGCTTTGAGGTAGCACTAGAACCTATTACAGCTTGCTTTTGATGGTTAAGCAAGAACCCACTTGCTTTTGATGGTTGAGCAAGAACCCACTAGCCTTCTTACAGGTGAAGGCTAGCTCACCTATGACACAAGCCTTTTAAAAGGAAAGGCTTGAAGAAACCTCTTCACACCTTAGTGGCGATGTGAAACCCAAAAGAAAGGGAGGATGAGAAAAGGTTGGGGTTTGTAGGCACAAACCCAATTTTATGCTCAAAATAAATAAAACACTAAAAACCGTGATTGGGAGAAGCCTTGGGAGCCTTTGATTGATTGGAGATGTTGAAGGCCGATTCCAAGCTTCTTTGATGGTGCTCTTGGATGTGGAATTGGATTGGAGCACGTTGGGTTCCTTGAGGAAATCCGCCGGAGGTTCGCCAAAATGATCAACAATGTGTCCGGTGGCTTGGGTGAAGTTACAGTTGGTGTCCGGGGCTTCCTTGGCCTTTATTTATAGGCATGAAACCCTTGGGGAGTCTTCGGAGCCGTTGGAAAAGGCCTCGGAGCCGTTGGAGGCCAAAAGAGGGTTGACTGGTCAAAGCCAATGGCTAGTTTGACTGGGCTACCGGCTGGCCGGTACAGCTCCACCGGCTGGACGGTGCCTTGGCAGAGGAGAAGGCCTTTGGTCCAGGCTCCACCGGCTGACCAGTGGAGGAGCCACCGGCTGGCCGGTGGTGAGGCAGTAGCAACCACTATTCATATGGGTGCCACCGGCAGGCCAGTGACAGAGCCACCGGCTGACCGGTGGAACCTGGCAGTGGGCAATGCCTCTGCCAGGTCCACCGGCTGGCCGGTGCTATCACACCGGTTGGCCGGTGGACTGAAATTCAGTCCACTTTGAGATTCTTTCTGGGGCCATTTTCTTGGCAACCTTGTGCCTATTAACAAAAACACTTGAAACAAGGTTAAACACATATGAAAGTGATTGTGATCATGAAAATCAAAGAGCGAGGGGAACGAGAGGTACAACATCAAGGTCTCACAAAATCCATCAAGGATAAACCACAAAGTATGATTTCAACGGAGAAACATTACATAGGTATGTGCCTATACATATATCTAAGTTATCAAGTAACCCATATCAATAATGAGGAAAACACAAAGGTCATTGACTCAGCTCAAACGAATATTTTTCATTATCTAAACCATGACTGTTGGAGAACTACTCCTCTATCAAGTACAATGGACATGTCACAACACCGAGGCACTACTCACTAACCTTAGACTGCTGAGGTACTCCTCCTGTCGAGTACCGTGGGTCTACTTCCAAACAGGTCACTCCATCCTCTATGGGTCTACCAACAAACTGGGCGGTACGTCCACTGGGCTAGTCGAATCACTCCGATTCGAATCAGTCAAGTAGTCGTTAGGTCTACAACTACTAGGTCTCTGCACTTCGTATGCTCTTCTCTGAGAGGATCCATTCCATGAGCTACTGTTCGACACTCCATGTGTCACAAAGTCTTAGGTGGAATTATCTCAAAGTACCACCACGTCATAGGGGTCTCTACGCAACAGACGACTCGTCAATTAGAGGCCCAGTTTATCAGTTATTAGCATTTTAGTCTCGGGGCAGGGTTGGATTCGTGTATGAACCAACCAGACCATGACACAACTATTCCCTGGACTCTAGTGGGGTATACTCTATTGGAAGACTATGCTCCAAGAATACCGTCGCCACTGACGGTTCATAAAATGGAATTCTGGTGCCAAGGATATGGCCCAAGAAGGAAAAGGGTCACTAATGGGCCCGGGTTCGGTCCGAACCGGTCGGACCGACTCGACCCAACCCCGTCTGGGCCGACCCGGTATGGGTCGACCCGGACAGACTCGCAGGGTCTTACCCAGCCCATTGGGCGGGTTAGCCCACTATGTTTCGACCCGGTCCGCTGGGCCCAGCCCAGCGGACCGTGAGGGCGGTTCAACCCGATAGTTTCCATGTAGTTGGCTCAGTTACTTGGCCTAGAATACCAGGTTGGTTCAGCCAGCAAACATTGTGAGGGATGTCACGTTTCCAACCGGTGCGCATGGAGCCTATCGATGCCCAGTTGGACCGCTGCGCCCCGCGCGGCCTGCCTGCTGGCCTCCCGAGCCGACCCGCTGCGTCCCCCGTAATGTCACTGGCCGAACCGGCCTGGTCTCCTGGGCCGAGTTACCGAGCTGCCTATGTGGCCACTATAGGGAAGAACCACCCTCACGGTCCATTAGGCCGGGTCAGACCCAGCGAGTCTGATTGGGTCGACCCAGACCAGGTCGGCACAGACTGGGTTGGGCCGAGTCGGTCCAACCGGGTCAGACAGGACCCAGGCCCATTACCGACCCTTTATCTTCATGGACCATATCTTCGGCACAGAACGTCTGTTTGAAAAACTGTCAGCGGCGCCGGTATTCTTGGAGCATAACCGTCCCTTTGAGTATAGCCCACTGGAGTTTGGGGTATAGATGAGTCACAGCCTGATTGGTTTGTACATGAATTCAACCTACCCCCCAGGACTAACATTCTAATAACTCATAGACCGAGCGCCGATTGACGTGTCGTCTGTTGCGTTGAGACCCCTATGACGTGGAGGTCCATTGAGGTACTTCCACATGAGACTTCATGACACATGGTGTGTCGACTAGTAGCTCGTGGCACATATCCTTCCAGAGATGAGCACATAGAGTACGAAGACCTAGTAATTGTAGACCTGACAACTACTTGACCGATTTGACTTGAAGTGATTCGACTAGCCCAGTGGACAGAGCGCCCGGTTTGGCGGCAGACCCACGGTGGATGAAGCTCTTGGTTTGGAAGCAGACCCGCGGCACTCGACGTGAGGAGTAACTCTGACGACTATTAGGGGGAGTGCCCAGTTTTGCGGCAGACCCACAGCGGAAAGAGAGCCTGGTTTGGGAGAAAACTTTTGGTACTCGACAGGAGGTGTACCTCAGCAGTATACGGTTAGTGAGTAGCACCTCGGAGTTGCGACAGGGCCACTGTACTCAACAGAGGAGGAGTTCTCCAGAAACCATGGTTTCAATAATGAAAATTCTTGTTTTGAGTTGATTCAATGACCTTTGTGTTTTCCTCATGATTGATATGGGTTACATGATAACTTAGGTATAGGTATGGGCATATACCTAAGTAATGGTTATCCATTGAAATCATACTTTTTTGGTTTATCCTTTTTGGATTTTGTGAGACCATTAGGGTATCGGGGTCCCTACTGAGTATCATTATAATCACCCCTACACGGGCTATGCTCGTACCTCATAGTATTGGATGCAGACGATGGACAATGCTGACGGAGGCCGAGAGCGCTAGGACTGGATGGTATCCGGAGGAGGACCTTACAACGTATTAGTACGCGGTAGTGTCTGACGGACGTGGACTGATGAGGAGGCCATCTGTACCTACCCTTCAGGTAGGAACCTCGGAGGATGATCTAGGAGATTCTTTCACTTTTATGTTGTTTTTCCTTTTTTTAGTTGTACTTTCTTTCAGTTGTATTTGTACTTTATAGTTGGGATTGTATTCTGGCCCCATATAATTTTGGTACACTTGTTATACAACTTTTACTTAGTGTTTTCTTCCGCTTGTACTCTGGTTGTGTGTGTTTAGGATTTATAAAGGCAATGCCTTCCCAGTTTTAGGGAATTACACCTTTGGTGGTAGTCGCCATCCTTTGGACTATGAAAGGTGGGATTGGGTTGTCATGATGTGGTCCCCGAGGGATGGGTCATGACAATTCTCATGGTTGTTTCCATTATTTCTACCAAATAGGATTGGATTAGAATATTTTATTATGATAAGAACAAAAATCATTAATATAATACCACTACTGATGTGTAAGTGATACAGGTTCATATAAAATTTATTTTAAAACCTTAAAATATAATTTAGGTTTTAGATGATTCATTGGCAGTTTCAAATATAAATTAAATGGATTAAAAAATACATTTTTCTGAAGGGGTATTTTCTTCATCGATGTCTATTATTGTATTTATTACATTATTTCTTTCCCTTATGAAGTCATAATACCTCTTATATATCTATACCCGAATTAATTTTTACCGAAAATTCCATTACGAATAAAATTATGAAAAAATCACCATTGGATAATTTCTATGTGATGATTTAAAAAGTAATATTTATTTTAAACAAATTTATATAAATATGTGAATATACACTTTTCAATAAAAACATTACATACTAGAAAATACTATATTTTATGATAGTATCAACTTTCAGACCCTTAAAAAATTAAATTGGATATCATAAAATTATACTATAAATTATATTTAAACAAATGTTATCCAATAAAAAGAATTCCTAGAAATAATATTTATATATAAGATTCATGAATATATAAAAATGGTGATTTAATTGATTTTATATATTCCTATAAATAAAATTATTATTTATTTACATAAAAATCTAATATTCATCAGACTCCTTATATAATAATCAATAGAAATTAATAATTAAAAATGGATAGATATAATTATTATTTAGTGAAAAATTATATATAAAAATTCATAATACTAGGGTTTAGATACATAACCCGTTATTAGAAAAAAAAATTACTTTTGTGTAAGGTGTGTGATTGTGGTAAATTATTTGGGTGGTTTGATGAACACCATTTGGGGCATGATCTAGATAATATAATACTTTTACTATAAATGGTTTCCCTCATGTTTAAAATATTGAATCTCGATTGGGGATTGGTCATGGAAAATTTACAATTATTGTATCTCCCTTGAAATATTTGATATATGAGAATCATAGGGTAATATCCTATTGGTTTAGGCTATTTCCTCATATAGATGGGTTAGTTAATCTTTATCAAAACAAGTAATAGATTTGAATCTTAATGGTCAATATATAAATGCTATATTTACAATTGTTATGATGCTTAAAAATCCTTTAATCTCAGCATGTAAATTTTTTCAATCTTCTATAATGGTATAATATAAGAAATTTGAAATGTAGGGCATGGGTTTTATATAAATACACTTCAAAATAATGAAGTTATTAATTTAAAAGGTAATTTCATTAGTGAATGTTTTGGTCATTAAATTCATCCCCACTTCAGAATCATTAAACTAATAATTTAATTTGCTTAATAAAATTTATAAGGTTCATATGTTTCATCGCGTATTCTAATCCCCTTTTTTCCACATCAAACATGTGGCTCCACCATAGTACATTGACTAGGTAATTTTATCTTTTTCATAGAATAATTTTTGAATGGTCTATAGTCTTTACTAGATGCTCCACATTTGATTTTGTTTTTCAAAGGTACCAACTCAAGATTCAGTACATGTGAGGTGTCTGATATGTACCTCCTTATGATAAATACAAGGAACTCAATAGTTACTTGAGATATGTTATAGTGGAGTTGTAGTCAATAAGCCATAACTATGATGTGGTCATTAAACTAATATTTCATAATGTATTTATTACTAAGGTTTCCCTTCTTTTGAAACCTCATGTATTACATGTAATGTGTTATAGGAAGGAGACACATACCATTGAACTCAAAATTATGTTCTTTCAAATGATTTTTTTCATTTCGTTTCTATTTAATTACTAATAATTTCATATAATGTTCAATTGTCCGATCCTTATATTTCATATCATTTATAAGATAAGGGCTCATCATCTTCCACTACCTAAAATTATCCCGGTATGTTAGATTATGTCACCTCTTCCCTTAAATATCCTCATATGGAATCATTTAAATGTTATAATTTTATGTATTGTTATATGTGAACTCTAATAAGAAAAGGTGATGATCCCATGTTTCTTGTAAATATATTGAGAGAGACCTTTGAATATCCTCTAGAGTTTTTATGGTTCTCTTAGACTAACCATCTATATGAAGGTGATACAAAATAGTGAAAACCAACTATATATCCAATTTTTGTTTAAGGATTATATAGGCCCTTCATTAAAACATAGGATCCCAAAAAAATACAATAGTGAATGAAACTCGATGTAGTCTTACAACTTCTATTATTTATACAATAGTTGTCTAGACAATATAGAAATATTAAATGAAATAATCTAAGTAAACTTAATTTGTAAGGCAATCAACTACCACCCAAATAAAATTATCACTTTTAGATGTTTTGGGAGTTCTACATTGAAATCAATGGTTATTTCACCCATTTCCAAATAAGTATGGGAAAATGTTGCATGATTCCATTAGATTTTTTTTCTATCCAAGGAATTTTTCTGCACTAATCATGATCATAAAAATTCTATGATATGTATTTGTATGTTATTCCACAAAAAGATTTTATTCAGACCTCTATTCATTTTAGAACTTAAGATGAATAGAGAAGTATGCCCTGTGCAAATCATTCATAACATCTCTCTTTAGTTCTAGTTTTGATGGGACACATATCCTAGTTCCAAACCATGTTACTCTATCTTTAAAAAACTTGAACTTTGAAATATTTAAAAAAATTATTAGTAGCTCAATATCATTTTTTGGACTCAATGTTCCTCTCAAGAATGGATGGATGAAAATTTATCCATTAAAAGTAAGATGATGTTCATTTAATTATTCCTATTCCCATATATTTTCATGTCTATTATGAATAGATCAATTTCCATCATCATAACGTATAGGTGTATGGGATCCTTTATTCCAAGATCAAATTTTACATTTTTCATCATTCTAATATGGTTATAGATTGAAAAATCATATTCTATGATCGAATATTACCAACTTCCTTGGATTATTTTGAGACATTTTTTGTGAATATATACTTTAGTTTTTTATTATCTATATCAATTTCACACTTCTCCCTATATAGATAATTTCACCAAATCATCAATGAAATGATCACTGCCACCAATTCTATATCACGGGTTGGGTGGTTCAACTAATGGATATTTAATTGGTATACAAAATTTGTGTTCACTTTTTTATATTTCATGAGAACAGAACCCAATCCATATTTTGACACATCAACATATATAATAAATCCTCTCCCACTGGTGGGAAATGTGAGTAATATTTTATTGATCAACCTCTTCTTTTAATATTAAAACATCTCATAACATTCATCAATATAAAAAAACAAAACTTTTTTATGAGTTATCTTTGTTTGTGGGATTTAAAATATTTAGAAGTTTCTCATAAGCCGATTATAGTATCCAAACATTCCAAGGAATCTAGAGATCTCCATCATAGATCTTTTTCTGGGATATACTTTAATATTCATCATTTTAAAAGGATCCTTGGATATCCCTTTTCTAGTGAATAAATTCCAGGTAAATGTAACATTATTAATCCAAAACTAAAATTTACAATACATTTCATATAAATTTACCATTAATATGGCCTTATAAATAACAATATAATTATCCTCATGTCACTACTTTTTTTGTATTAAAGTATAATATCATTCATAAATACAATGAAAATATTTTAGGTACCTCTGAAAACTCTATTAATAAGGACCATGAAGCAAAACTAGGGAATTCATGAGTCCAAATTACATAACAATGAATTCATAGTGCCTATACCTTGTATTGAAGTGGTATTTTGGATATTATCCTCCTTCACCATCACTTGATAATATCCTGACTGAATATCCAACTAATAGAAATATTGGCTTCCAAGTAGATGATAAAAAAAGTCATCAATCTAGGGTAGATGATACCTTTTCATTTTTTGTGTTCTTTTAGAGCTCATGAAAATTAATAACTCAGTTAATTAAACTATCCATTTTATTGAGGAAAGGGACATGTCCTCCCATGGTGATGCACATGGATGTGTAATCCCATTATCTAAATTATCATGTAGTTTCTTTTTTAGCTCTTCAATTTTATACATGCCCATTATATATTGAGTCTAAAATATTTCTAAAGCATCGTATACAATATCAATATAGTACACAACCCATCAGTGAGTCGGAATACCAAAAAATTATTCTATAAACACATTATTGTATTATGTTACAGTGGTGACATCAACATGGATGATAATTTCTTTAGTATCTATCATTTTAGAACGAAACATTTCACATAAGGATGTATATCCATGGTAGGTATAAAAGGACATCCACAATTTTCCATACACTAATAAATAATCTAAGGGTGATTCATTATACAATGGGTGAGATCCATCCTTTAGAAATTTATATTGGCCTTACAGAAGTAAATCCAATCCATACGCACAATTATATCAAATTTCACTAAATAAATTATTAAAAGGTTCAATTGGAAGTTTAACATGTAGAAATTTTCGGGGAAGAAGTAATATACATGTGTTGTGATAATTTTCTCATTTATCACTTTCATTGATAACTCAACATCCTTATTATTAGTTGGTGTTTGAATATATCTTCTATATTTTTATGATATGAGAGAATTCATAGAATGGGAATAAAATAATATGTTAGTTATCCTTGAATGAATAACTACTGTACTTATCAACACACCATTTTTTAGAATATATATTATTAGTTCTGATGGAATATGATCACACTATCTCTTTATATTTTGGTGATAATTCTATTTAGTAATCTTTAAAAACCCATGGATTATTAAATTGGTTAAAATAATTTTTATGGTCCTTATAATTAGAAAATTGGACCATAGGATGAGGGTTGATAATAGAATTTAGTTCTCCCGTCACATTGGTGGTATTCTACCATATATATTTTCTAGAACGGAACCCATCAATCTTATACGTAAATCATCTTACCATCCCCTTAGGTAAATTTTATAGAGTTGTATTTATTCACTTTTGATAAATAAGATGTTGGACATTCATACCATCATGATATTTCTATATCGCACTACCTAAATTCAAATCAATTCTCTTCATCCTTTCTCCAAACCCTTGAGAACATTTTGATTCTATGCTCTTCATTTATAAATTTAGTTAATATAATGATATTAATTCATAAATTTTAATGTCTCAAGTCACCAATTTTTTTTATAAATTTTGTTTTATCCCACTATTTAAGTGGTCAATATTAATTTTATGTTGAATAAAAATTCATAAGGTGTATCTTATAAGTATGTCTAAGTTATTATTTTATTTTTAGATAGATTCCCCTTTTTATCTTAATGAAAAAGAAGTAGCTAGTCATTTTATATAGGAATGCACTAGGGAAATATATAATGGAAATAATTTTTCCTAAATTATTTTAACTCCATTACATTAATTTATTCTATAGGATTTATATTAATGATAAGCATCCACATTTGATCATATTATCGCTCTATGTGATAAACATAATGCAATAAATTATATTTCTCTATGAATTGGTTGATATAGAAGATCTTTCTAATAGAGATGGTGTATTGTTCCCTAATTAATGGATCAGAAGATCCACTGAAAGTCAGTGTCCATTATCATCAAAAATTATTAATTGAAACATTCCCTTTCATTGGGGGATTTGGATTTTACAATAAATTAATGTTTCTATTGAAAATATATTTTAATACATTAATTATATTTTTGTATATATTGGAACATTCTCCCATAAAATTGGGAATCTCATTTGGGTAGTATTCACATTACCCATTACACTTGTTGTTGACTTGTTTTGTCTTGTTTATGACTATTGACTAAAATCTATGGAGAGTTAGGGATGATAATATTTAAACTATAAAACACATAAAAGAAAATAAAAAATATATTTAATTGATAAATCATAGACATAATATATTACCCAACCTAATAATTTATAGGTTTTATTTTAAGTTATCCATGGTTTATTTCTTCACATAACATTTCAGAGGAGTTTTTTGTTTCCATCATATTGGTTTTTAAATGAGATTGTGAAATTACTAAAGTATATCCCTATAGAATTTCAAAATAGGTGTCTAGTAAAGCCTATTTTTCATATAGTAGGTTATGATATAGTAAATATTCAATGCACCCATTTTAGGGGTATTTTTTTGGTTTAAATATTCCTTAAAACATTCTCTTATAGTTTCCAAACAATGATTTTTTCTTCAAACCCACATTCTCCCTACTATACCAAAATGTAAATATTTTTTTCTATAAATTTTATTATACATTTGGATTTTATTGTTTCTTCATAATCATAACTTAAAAAAATTACTTTAACTTTCTTTTATACAAATTATGAAAACACATTCATTTTATACATTTTATTTATGTATTTATAAGATTAATATATAGATAATAAAATCAAAAAATATTAATAGGATTAGTGTCTTTGGGTAATTCAATACATATAACAACAACATAAAATAGGGATATAAAAAATTATTAAAAATCTCATTACCAAGATCTTAAAAATCCATTGATCATTTAAAACATCCTGATATAACATGGGGATGAGAATAATAAAGGGGTGAACAATAAACCCTAGTAATGGAATAATCAAATAATAACATGACAAAATTAATTCATGTTATTTTAAATAAATATCAAGGTGACATAAAATGGTTATAATGATAATGTGGAACATCAATGAATGATATACAATGATAATATCTAGGTTCCATAAGAATATTGAACAAAAATAAAACATTTCATAAAAAGAATAAATAAAGGATAACCGATGAGACTTCATAACATAGTGTGAATAGGATATCCTCCCATTAAAAATATATAGTATATCATAAGATAATTAAACTACCCAACGAATTTAAGGGATAAATATTTCTAGGACCACCAATCAAATCAATATTATTTCAACACATTTTTGTTCCACAAAGATCATTCAATATAAGACCATATTTCATCACCATTAATCTAAAAATTTATGAGTGTGGATTATATACATGAATTAAACAAATCAAGGAAGAATAATATCATATAGGTAAATTCCCATTTTTGTAAATGGGCATTGGTATTCACAACATAGATGTTTGGAAAATAAAATGATGATAAACTTTTAATAGCATAACAGGTGTATTCAATGGTTCATGGAAGTATTTAATGAGAGTTAAATGTGGTCCCTCATTAGATGGGAATCATAAGGGCAGTAAAGGAATGTGTTAAAACATTTTTCAACATGAAAATTGATAATCTAAAGAATTAATACATATAATGTAAATAAGTAAATTGTAGGATAAATTAAATTCCTATCCTTGAGGGAGCACTTATAAAATATTTGGAGGGGTTTTTAAGAGCGTAGAAAAACCATCGGAGGGATTTGGAGGGGGAGATAGAGAGTAGCATCATGATTTTTTTGAGTGATAAGGAATGAGAGGTTGGCTGGGTATTTATAGAAAAATAGAGGGGAAATCATTATTAATTTTTAAACATAGTGTTTTATTTTAATTTAATTAAATAATCAAAATTCCATAACTCCCATGGTTTTCCAATGGTTTCTTTCAACGATGAGTTTTTTTCAAATATTTTATTAGCATAATAATAGAAATAATTATTATAAAACCATTGGTCATGGGGAAGGGATTCATGTTGGTGGATTCCCTTTATAGTTGTTATTATACCCCTTTTTTCAATTATCATATCATGAGACATATTTTATATCTAAACCATATCTAGTTTTTACCTAAAAATTAAAATATATCAAAAAAATTATAATGATTCAGCTGTAGATTATTTTTTTAATGATTCAAAAATAATATTTCATTTACCATAGACATATAATAAATATTTGAATATACACTATTAAATAAAAATCCTTATTTACTGGAGAATAAATTTTTTTTTATGATGTCAATCACCTTATTAAAAATACCTTATACCTAATTATGTTATATTATCATTTTTTGTTTTAAAAAATATTTTTTAATTAAAATATTTCATAAAAATAACATTTATTTAAAATATTACTAAATATATGAAAAAGACTATTTTAATTGAAATTATATATTTCCAAAAATGAAATTTTAATTTCCTCATTTGAAAATATAATTACAATAAAAATCGTTATATAATTATCTAAAAAAATTAATAAATAAAAATTGATTAATATAATCAATATTTAATTAAAATGTAAATATTCAATTTCATACTACAAGGGTAAAGATAAATACACCCTTATTACACCACAATACACCCTATGAATAATGTGTATGATGCTGGTAAATTATTGAGGTGGTTCAGATAACATGGTTTATTTCATGATCTCAATAAGATTGATTTTATTCCATAGTTTCAGCTATTGAATCACATCTTGGTCTTAGTCATGAGAGATTTCTTGTCATGCCATCTCCCATGATGAATCAGATAGATGTGATTCATATTGTATGATCCTATTGTTCATGGATATCACTTATTTTTTCTGTGTAAATTAGAATTTATCCTAATAAATAATATAAAATAATATTATGGGTTATTATATGATTCATTTATGTACAATGTTTGTTATGATTAATGATTTTTAAGACCAACATACAAATTATTTATTTATTTAATAATGGTCTAAAATAAAAAAATAAAATTTTCTACAAGACTCTTCTATAACCATATTTCTTATCAATGAATTTATTCATTTAAAAAGTTATTTTCATTTATGGTTTTTTGGTTCATCACACATTATCGTAACAATAGTGCTCACCAGCCCTCATTTATGATCAATGGTCTTAGCTATGTAAGGATACACCTTAAGTTTTCCCCTCTATCCATGTTAACTCATATCATCTTAAGTCACAATAAAAATGTTTTAGGACAACATTCAAAATCAATAGTTGAACATGCCTTCTGCACATGTTAGACATATGAAATATCATGAACTACTCATGATTTCACATAACATAAGGCATCCACATACAAAAGATAACCCATATCCCTTGGGAAACCCTTACATAATATAACTCATCTAGGTAAAAAATATACTGGAAACCTCATTTTACAACTAATATAAAAAACCACCATCATCTGGAATAGAAAATGAACATCATTATTTTCTCCCTCATAGTCTATAGTCATATACCAAACAAGTCACAACTCACGAGGAATCATCCATAGTCCCTTATCAAATACGATAAGGATAATCACATACCAAGACACCTACTATAGGGATATAATCCTCACTTAATATATGTGTAATAAGAAACCCCCATCAAGTATAAATACAACATACAAGCGTATTTATAAATTACATCTCCCAATGATAGTCCATATTAAGAAAATTATATCCATCTTGTTAATTTAAGAAGAACACCGACATTAATTTATTGGGGAAACCATAAAATAAGTTAATGTTGATTATTTAAATATAAAGAAACAAAATTATAAGTAACCAATATCATAGTCATATAAAACCATGAATATGTCATGTGGACATACATGCCTTATATGATTCATGATCTTACACCTATTTTAAGACCAATATAAGAGAAAAACATGAAAATATATATATAATCATCATTAATTTAAATAGTCAACCCAAATGTATCACAAAAAACTAATGATAATTATAAAAAATCATTATAAAATAATTTCTTTACTCACTTCTATGGAAATCTGGTAAAAACATAATGTACACACCTAGTTCTAACTAACTAGTCTTATATTCAGTCAACCAAACCCTAATTGGTATAACTAATACATCATGGCTCAAATATCACTTTGTAAGGTCCTATCCCACCTTACACATCCAATAAACATAATAGAGTTCAATATAACCTTATTAACTCATTCACATATAATATAAGCTTATAACAATAACAAAGGCATAATGTTATATTTTGGGAGTATTATACCCTCTTAATCTGATAGTCATAATCTATAATGGAATAAATATATAATAATTCATTATGATATCAAATAAAATGTGAAACAACATAATAAATGTAAAACAAAATTAAGTAACATTTTATAGGATTTTATATAATTAGTTATATAATATTCATAAGATTCAACAAGATAATTTCATGATCCCTCTTGAAATGTCATATATGTCCTAAGGGAAAAGTAAAAAAATTGGAATGAACCATGACCTAGTCCAGAGTCTTGAAAGAGTCACATTATCTATCTTTGAGAATTATATCAATTCATCAATCGATCAGCTGAACTATTATGAACCAATACCCCTAGAAAAGTGGTATCATTGGGTATTGATCTGTATGTGTTGTCCAAGAAGACTTTGAGTATATATCAGTATGCCACCACCAATGGTTTCCATTAACAATTAGTTAGACACAATGAATAGGAAATGCCTAATTATGAGTAGAGGTGAATATCAACTATAAATATAATAACCATTATGAACATAAGTAAAACCAAAACCACCTTTGAGGGATAATACATGCTTCAATATAGAATTATGTTTCACTAAACATATTACAATAATATTAACTATGAATGATGTTTTTATTCATATCACACAATACACTTTCTGAAAATATAAGTAACAATAATACTAGGGGAATAAGTTATAACATGTTTAACAAGTTGATCCACAATTAATCCACCATCCATGGTTAGCATGATTTCCCAATCCAAACATACAACCGTTGGCCACATCATTATCCATACTAATTTGTCTTAAATTTCAAAATCAAATTAACATCCTTTTCCATATCAAAATATATCTTCAATTAGTATGAACATAAATTCCAAACTCAAAACATATATAGAAATCTATCATCAATGGTTTCAATGAACACCGAAACCCAAATAAGAAAATTAATTAGTTTTCAAAAAACCAAACACATCCCTTTAAATAGTCATGGTTAGAATGAAATCACAATCCATATTAACATAACGATTCTACAAAAACTCACATGTCTATGATTGGCATGAATTCCTAACCCAGACTCACATCATCCATCAGCACATAACATTTCATAACATAAGGAGTTTTATTACACACTATATTCATTTTAATCAATGTAAATGTGAAGAATATCAATTAACACACTGAAGAAAATTATATCACATTGGCTAAAATTTCATCTAACACTGATATGAACGTCCCTTCTATTATAGTCTCCCAAACACATAAGAAAATCCTACATTTTTATTCTTCTAATATAATTATTGTGTTTGAATTTTGTAAAAACACTATCAAGAAAAATTCCAATCTAGGGTACCTGCCATAGTCCACAATGTCACACTACATTACAAATATTTATGGTAATTCAATCTCATATAAGAAAATAATCACCTAATAGTTTAAAAATAACTAGTACAACATCATTTAATAATCTTATTATGGTTTCAAAAACATCTTGTGCACCATTATGCAGATGCAATGTTATTACCCACATTTCAAGCCAATTATAGTACTCATTAGAATGGTATTTTTACTAAATACATACATTCTTATGATGGGGGAAACCCCACCCCATGTATTGATCATTTGGCCAAAATATATTAGGTTGGAAAATGGTTTTACCTAGACCAATTCTTTAGATGACCACCGTCAAATAATCATATCATATACTCAAATGAGGTCCTGGAATTTTTTCTATGTTTACATATGTTTCAATAAATATAAAAAATACCCCTCTTGGGTCAACATATAATATATTTTACACTTTAGGTAAATCCCACGATCATCGACATTAGAGGCATCAAACCTTAATGATCAAAGGGTCTATCATGGACATATACATTTCATACCACATATGGGTCATGGAATAAAAATTAACATTGATATATGGTCTCTTATACAAAAGCAGTGAAACTTAATATCACATTTCAAATTGAAATATCTATAAATAATCGGGACAATATTATGGAAAACCATTACAAAGTGGAGTTACCCTCTTTATGTTACCCTATATGAGCCCAACTGGTAATCACCAATTAACCTAAGTTCCAATATCCACCATTAACCCCAATATTTATGTATAACAAAATTAAACTTACTTATAACAACTACTCAAAATCAATTAAAAAATGAATAAATTAATACCAAATAACTGAGAAATGATAAAAGGAAATAAAATTTAAAAAATGGGATGGGTATCACAACTAGAAGACCCTTGATACAAGTTCCAAAAAATCCCCACAACATGACATGGGTTTGACATTAAATTTCATCCCAGAACAACAATAATAAAATAAATATGATAGTTTCATACATCTAATATGATTTAATGAATACTAAAACATTCATAATATTTGATCCACCTATAATAATCTCAATAAAACATTTAATCATCTCGTCTCAATTATACTAGTCTCCTATCAAAAAGACATAAAATTCATATATGGATCCCACATAAATTAGTGGATAGAAGAATATTATGGATGAGGGGAAAATGTCTGAGAATAAATTACCTCATTGTCATGATTAATAATACATATTCCATCCAAATGAAAAAGAAAGTAGGGTTGTGAGAGATAGAGGGTGAGCAAACCTCCCCTCTTTATGTTGATCACTAGGGGGTTGAGTGGGTTACATTTAGAATGGGTATAGGGGATCCATATTTTCTATCTCAAATTCATGGAATAACAAGGGAACTCTAGTGGATTCCAACATACATCTATTGGTTGATATAGTAGAGCAACACCAATTTCTAGCCCAATAGATTTTTGGAAGACTAAAATTAGGATTCTGACAGATTCTTGCTGCATCCACATACATCACCAATATCTTATGACACATAAAACTCATATTGAGATTATTTAATTAAAAAAATATATATAAAAGAATTTAATCATTTAAAATGAATCCTTATATACAAACACTGAATCCAAAATAAAAAATTCAACTAGGTTTTGGTTCCACTATCTTGAAACCCAGTTTGACTCAAGATCCATCGACCTAAACCAAAGGGGGTTGTTACAACAATATTTTGTTATGATTATAATATATAATAATTGGAAATAAAAAGAATTTAACTAATGAAAACCAAAATTATGATGTGATTATGGTAAAATTTAAAATTTTAATAGATTCTAATTGTATATCAAAATTATGAATGTAATGATAATCCATTGATGGATTAAATAACAATTATTTGTTTTTGAATATCAGTTTCCAAAATTTTATCAAATATATTTTATTCATTATTCATTATGATGAGTATTTTATATAATATTTGGATAGTGGAAGTAATGTTCTATTTTTTAATTAATTCTAATATATATATATATATATGGAAAATGATTACCCCATCTACACTTATTCCATAAATTAATTAACATATAAAATTTCATGGAAATTAAAACAAGAGTCAAAGTGTGGTATGATATCACACATTCAATTATAAAATGAGATATGATTATATTTCCCACTTATATAAAATAATAGATGTAATAAACCATTCCACGGGGTGCACACATATAAGAAATGTACCATGTCTATAGAACACAAAATAAAACCAAGGCATGAATGCAATAGTAATAAATTTAATGTAATATCTACAAGATTTAAACACAAGGAAATATTATTTAAAAATTCATTGTGTTAAAAAATTGATAATTTTTAAGTATAACCATTCCACCCTATATTAATTCCAACCTAGTCATTTTGGAAAACGAGATGGAATAGGGGTATTCCTACAAGAAATATATATACCTTATTTCTCATTTATACAAAGAAGATATTACACTAACCCATTTTTAGTGAGTCCACCTAATAGGAGATTCAAATTAGGTGGATTTCACTAAAATTATATTAAATAAACTATAGATCCAAAACCATATGTTTAACTTATATTTACTTTTTTGAAACCCCTATATTAGGTAGTCTGAATGAAAATCAAGAGATTAAATGGATTCTATAAGTGTCTTGTTTAAATGATATGGATTTATATCCACTACAGATGGAAAAAAGGTAACAGGAAGATATATATTCTAGGAGAGGCATTTACCTTGTCTTGATATGTCATTATATACTAATGGAATATTCTAGGTCTAAGTATGAATAAAGGATTCATATAGAAGTTGAATAGGGATTTTATAAGATCAAAAAATGGAGAGAACCTAGAAAATGAGTTAAATATAAACACCTTCATGACATTAGGTCACAGTTTGGGTAAAAGGAGAAATAACCCCTTCATTATGGGAATGTTTTCCATTATCCTACTTGTTACCCACTAAAAAATATTCAATACTCAGTGGTCCAAAACTAAACAACATGGTTACTAAGATCACCCACCAAATACATAATCTATGTCTACTAGGTCTTAGAATCCCCCAAAACCAAGGGATCTTTACCTTTATCCTCCACCATGGACTAACGTCATTTTTTCTTCTCCTAACACTACTTAAGAACAGAATACACCCAAAATAGGTTTAATAATGAATTAAAATGGGGTTTATTTGATAAATGATATCATGGAATTTGTTGAAACACTACTATTAAGAATATATAACTTAATAATCTTCAACAAAATTCATAAATTTTTTTCAATTTTACCATTGGATCTTCATCTCATCTTCCAAATACCAAGATATATCGTGAATCTTCACATGTTTCCACATTACACAAAAAAGTGGGATCACAATATATCATTAATATTTTTTTTACTACAATAAAAAATGAAGATTGGATTTTCTATATTGTATGAATTAGATTCCAAATCTATATCATGATATTGGATAACATGTGATGGGTAGTGTATATACATTCTCTATTAAGAAACATTGAAAATATTATATATAATTCTAAATAATGATGGTAAGGCTATTTTATATGATTATTTTAAATATACCATTAATATTAAGGGGATTAACATACCATAAGGAAAACATACCTTTTTAACCCATCTATAAGTAACATCTTCATGGATATTCATGAATAAAATCATGTTCATTGTCCCTGAATTGTAATGCTTACCTCTTTTAGATGGAAAATTATGTTTATTGACCTTGGTAAATAATGATGATTTTTTGAGTCAGTGTTACATTGTATTTTATATCCAAGACTATAATTAGACTTATTATATAAGACTATTATATATCAATCTAACTGTGAGGATAATTAAATTATATACTATATAATGATTTGTATTAAGAAAACTGAATAAAAAAGGGTAACTATTAATATATGAAAATTTTAGTAAGAAATGGTGATCTTTCTGTAAATCCACTAGATAGATTGACTTATATAGGGGGAAAATAGTTTAAGTCTATCAATTAATTTTTTTATTAATAATATTAAAACTATTAATATTATTGATCAACTAAAAGATATATCACAATCGCACATCGTATGTAACAATCATAAAGGATGGAACAAAAAAAGATATTTATAAGGTTTAGTACCAATAACTACTCCTATCCAAATTAGTTAGACTCCAGAAAATGGATTCTACACTATATTTTTTTCTTTAGTAACATTTTATTAGGGAGTAAAAGGTTATACACACCAATATTTGATCCTCATGATGATCGGAGTTCTATAACACATTAATGAACACATTTATCACATTTTGGTAGAAACCTTAGTCATCCACATATATATTGAGAAGTTGGACTCCCCATTATGAATCCTCATAAGAAATTGGTAATGCAACACAATCAAAATATCCATTATATTATTATTATTGATTTAACAATTAAAATTTATATTTATTATTTAGTGTGGTATTCCTCCATGGACATAAAGGATAATTCTTTCTCATGTACACATTCATGATCTTTGTCACCTAATTGAAATATATTTAAAATATTTATCAATATACACAAATATTCAAATTATTTTCACATTTTTAATTCTTTGAGTAATCTATTAATTATTTTTTTTTAATTTAGAACACTACCATACTTTTGTAAAAAAATGTGAAATACAGGTTCATAAAAAATCTCCTTCTATAAACGATGAATCCTAAATTCTATTAGATGATTATGGTATTATTTTATACATTACTAAAATTACACAATATTAGTGAAACTTATTTCTAAATTAAACACTCATGATCAATGAATTATCAATCTAAATTATTCAAATGTACTCTATGCATGGATATTGTCACTCCTGGTGTAAAATATTTGAATAAACTCTTACATAGAAACGTTGAAATATTAATATTATTTTAGAATATTATAATGTTATATCTCATGTTATTAATTAAATATAAAACCTTATTATTGTGAATATTTAGTATTTATAAATGGATATGAACGCACCATATTCTTCTTGAAACACAGAATATGTTGTAGGTGTCATAGTTCTCCTATGTGCACATTTATTTTATAACAAACATTCTAGTATATATTATTATTTTATAATGTGATGAGTATGTAATCAACTGAAACAAACATGGCTCTTTTATATATATCAAATCACAATTACATCATCTTTATGAATGAAAGTGTTTATCACAAAAATATATCTCTCTTCATGTAAATATGCATATGGATCACTATTTATGTTGTAAAAAAAGAGATATAAAATCCATTATAAACCCATGGAGGATCAGGATATATTACTTTATGAATTTTAAGGGAAAGAGATACTCTCATCCTTCACATATCCTAGGAGGATCATAGTGTTCAGTTTTTTGTTTTGAAAATGATAATATGAAAGATATATCAAAAATATGAAACAGCTGCAACCCCTTAATTGGATTGGATAATTTTTAATTATATATATTTCTCACTTCCTCCCCCTTATTTCTTCACTGAATTAGTCATATAATTTTTATGAATATTTAGGGTTTAATATTTATAAATGAGATTCTTTCAGTAATATAATTATCAAACATTTTCAAGGATTTGAAAATCATGAAATATTTTCTTATAAGAATTATATTTTCATCGTCCTAATGAAGTTATAATGTTCATTAGATAATGATTTAAGGAATAAAATCCTTTAACTCTATTCAAGAATATCATTATGTGAGATATCCTTATATTCCTTTGTTGAATACACAAAAGCAGCATGACTTTTTAAACATATGATCACATTCACATTGTAGAAACCATGTATGGAAATTCACATCAGTCATTATATTTAGATTGAATCATAATATTGAACTTATCTTATAAAACACCATGATTTTATGATTTTTTTGAAAAAATCTAATTTCTTTAACATCTACTGTTAAATTCCACATTATGTTTTAATTAACTGTGGTATACTATTCATATTATTATTTAAAGAAACTAATTATAACTTAGACATTAAACCTGGAGGTATGAAAATGAATAAACACATTTTCAAAATAACATATAATGGTATTATAATGGTATTATATAAATAAAATTGATTAATAAAATAATTCTTAATATTTTTACCTTTATATTTGTTAAAATACATTTCTTCAAAAAAATGATTTTCATTTGTTTTTTGAGTAAATAATAATTTTTTTCCACTTTTAGAAATTATATTTCAAAAAATAAAATTCCTTTTTAAAATAATCTTGACAAAATTATCCTATTGTCATGTTTTAGTAATTTTTGCGAAATGATTAATTATTCAATGAATAGTGAAAATATATGTTTTTACAGAAAACCAAATTTTCATTTAAAGAATATATATAGTTACCATATGGTTTAAAATTATTTTAAAAGTAAAATTACATTAATTATATGTTGTTTATAATAATTTGGGTCAGTGGGTTGAATTTAATATTGAATTATCATATTAAAAATTCATATACTTATGAAAATAATTTCTTTAGAAGATAACTTTTTCATCGCGTCTACAGGATTAATTTTAAATTAAATTCTTGAATTTCTAAACATTAAATTTGGTAAAATTTAATCCATATATAAAATCAGAATAATTAATTTATATAATTATTCAATCATATATATTTTTCTTAATGGATAGTATAAACAATAAAAATTAATTATCATCATTATGTTTAAAATAGGGTTTTCTACTCTATATGTGCATTTGTTAAAATAAATTTTATCCCATTGAAAATATTTTTATTTGATAAATTGGAATTATTATTTATATAATGTGGGTCTATATAATATAATAAGTCTCATATTTTTTTAATATTAATAGATAAATCACCTATAAAACTATATAAAAACCAATTTCTGTGCTGAAAACTAAAGTTGTTAAAGAAAGTAAACTTAAAGGATAAGAAATAACATGATTAAAAAATGTGTTTTTTTAGGTGTGGATGATCCATATTTTCCATCATCTATATTATTTATCATTTTTAGAGGAAGTTCTGGTGACATTGACTTCCCATTGTTGGATAGTTTTGGGTATTAACAAAAATGTCACTCAACTTTAATAATTAAACTCCTTAGAAATTACTCACACATAGTAAGTCCATTGAATAAGAAAAGCCATCTATAATCTCTGTAATGAATATGTAGAAACTTTATTGATCTATTGTTCTTCCCTAAAGATTATCCCTAGGGTTCTTAATAAGAGATTCAAAGGTTATTTGTCACAGCCTACCTTCACCAAGATGAGGGAAGGGACAACAAACTTCCAAACCCTTCCTTCTTCATGTTGAAGGAGATATAATGACCCTAGATTCCCACCTTCAATAGGCCTCAGAGTGGTGACTAGCACCGAGGGTATAGAATCACACGTAATAGCACATAAATATTCGGGTACCCCACACTGATTTTACACTGTTTATAAAATACATCCTATGTGTCAGACCTCACCCACCATTTTCACTACAATCCCACTTCTACCCTAAGAACAACCTTTTGGGTCCCCATAACCATGCATGCTACCCACAGACAACTGGGCCGCCACAATTATACGTAACCACTCTCAATGTCACTTGGCCCAGAACAACCACCGCTATGCCTGATGACACATGGGCCACCACAACCATACATAACCACACCCACAAACACTAGGGCCAGAACAACCACCGCCACACCCAAAGACACATGGGCCTTATCTCGAAGACACTTGGGAAACAATCCTGCATGCACACACCTGGGACAACCACTACAACGTACCCTGCCTGAAGAATCTTGGGCTATAATTGACCTCTGGATGTCATAGCCTACCGGAAGAGTCTTTGGTTACCCAAGAGAGGGAGCAGAAAAGGAGCTAATAACTAGCCACTCGTAATTGTGTTGGGAAAGACACCCTCCCCCATGAAATGTTTGTGTTTAGAAAATAGTGATCAATATGGGTCGGATGTGTATAAGAAACAAAAAAACTAAATATTTACATATAGTTAAACAACCACTCACCCCAACCTAAGGGTTCTAAAACCAACCCTTACACAAATACCCTCATTACTTTTCATACATGCCCAAATGCATAACAACCACAACCAGAGTACCACGTATTGAACCCATTCTTGTTATAATGTTCATGTGATTTCATTGGAATAATTATCTACTACTAGTCAACTGTGTGGAACATACACAAGTCAGAATAACTGTGGACTGAAGAAGAAAACATCCCAAAAAAATTTAAGGATTCAGACCCGGTTCTCATTGGTAAGTCACTACAACAAAAGGGGTCTGTGAGATCCCTCAATGTACTAGTACCAAAAAAATCCCCAACATTTGGCCCCACATGGACTCAAATCCAAAAACCATCAAATACACAATAGGGGATCCCATACCTATCCATGTCACCCCACAAGCATTAAGAGGAACAACCACTCTTATTAGAAGAACATAGAAAGGGAGTTTTCAGACAATACCACACCATTTAACATGTTCCTTCTTCCAATTTGGTTAACTGGGGCGATCACAAAAGGATTATTATTCATTGGGAATATATTTAATCATCCAAGATTATGTGATAAACCAGTTTTCCTTTTATATCCATTCAATCACAATGTTATCAATAAAACAGAGGTTCATTAGTGAAAAAGAAAGGAACACCAATGGACTTTGTTTTTAGTGGGCATAAGCCCATACAGTTCACAACATATATACAATCATTAAATACTAGAGCATCATATTTAACAAACACACCCCTTCATTTTTTAATATCCATATATTATCTTCCTTAAGGTTTGGTTTCATCCATTCCCCGATGAATCATTTTTATACCCATCTCGCATGATACATAATAAAGAGTGATGAAGGAAAAACCCTACTTGGATGATCATCGATCAAAATATTCTTATCATTTCATGAAATGGGGCTATGAGAAGGTCTAAAAGGATGAGCGGGAAGGGATCTAACACGGTCACACGATTCGTCTCCGAAGGAGGGACTCCAAAAACCCCAAGGAAATTAATGGAATCAAGAAAGAATAAGAATAAACTCTTAGATGCTAGAGTTACGGGATATGAAATCCCAAACCTCTTAAAAGTCGGATCGTGGTTTCACTACGCATTTTTGTGGTTAAACATGATGGAATTAATTTTCATATAATAATTATCCTTGGAGATAGTGGAGATAAGGGTTGTGAGTTAATAGATATCCTCTAAATAGAGAAAACCACGTAACATGGGCGAAGGTGGAAGGCACGGGGAAGGGTGTGACACTGAGGAAAAAGCTACAAATTTTGGTAACTAAGGGGTCTCAAGATTCTTGGGGGTTTAAAACATATTTTAGTATCCTGAAAAATGGTATTAAAACACTTTTACGTCAAAATATATATTACTGGAGAGGAACAAAAAAAAAATTAGAATCCTAAAAAAAGTAAAAGGGTAGGAGACACGGTGCCATCAGTTCGGTGAGACACCATAAGCGGTGCCACCGTCATGGAGCCTCTATCACGACACAACCATCATGATACCAATGTCATGGTGCCACCATCACGGCACCACCCTCACGTTGCCTCCTCCACCAGTGCCACCATGATTGGTGCCATTGTTTTTTTGGAACCCTTTGGCGGAACAATGTTTTTTTTTGGGAAAAATCCGTAATGAGTCACTAATGATCTCCATGAAACCTCATACACGAAAAATATAGAAAATTAATGGACCAGGAGGGTCTGCACCATTATATTAGATACCTCTCAAATTATTGTCATCCTCAAGAATCTAAGAGTAAACCCGAAGAAAATAGAGGGGTCCGAACAACAACCTCGTAAGATACATCTCAGAGACAAAACCACCATAGAGTTGCTCGAAAGCCAGAGAAAACCATGAAATATAGGAGTAACTCTCTCAACCATATCCTAAAAAAATATAGAAACACTAAGCAACCTCAAAAATAAAAAATCCAAACTATCCAGATACATGGATTAGGGAGTTCCATCATCAATGTCAAGATACTATCTTCTTTGGGCGGCAATGAATCACCCACACAGGTTTAATCACATACAATTTAATGCATCTTTATTAGGGATCAGGTTCTACCCTCCCCATATTTAGGAATCTTCACACACATTTAGGGAACCAGTGAAACAACCAATCCCAATGTTAGTTGGGCCAAGCATTACATCATAGTTAAGTACAAAACAAAACAGAACAAAATTCAAAAAAATTATGGGTACTGGGCATGCATCTGTGCCTCCCATTCCATGGTACTCTCCTTGAGGCCACCATGCCACTATAACACATGAACCAAGGGAATGTTTTTTCCATGAATCACCTTCTCCTCACAATCTTCAATCCTCAATGGTCGCTCTAGAAATGTCACATCATCCTCAATATTTCAATTTCCCCAGTCGAGGATCTGTGAATCATCGTGCCGATACCAATGGAGCTGAGACACATTGAAGATTTCATTCACCATCAGTAGATGCGGTGGTATCACCAGTTGATAAGCCACTTTTACGACCCTCCACAGCACCTCTAAGGGTCAAATGAACCTGAGATAAAGCTTACTCCCCCTTCCGAACATTCATTCCCACACCGATGGGAGACCTTCAAGAACATGTTTTCCACAACCTTGAACTCCAAGGGTCTCCTCCTATAATCCACATATGACTTATTATAGTCCTGATCTACCTTCATCCTCTCTCATATAAGATGAACCTTCTCCGTCATGCTATGTACCACCTCTGATCGAAGAACACCTGCTTCACCAACCTCTATCCAGCACACGGGTGAATGACACGGTCTTCTATACAAGGATTTGAATGGAGCCATGAAAATGGTAGAGTGATAGCTATTGTTGTAGGAAATCACTACGATAAGAAGGTGTCGTACCCACAATCCCCCAAAGTCTAAAACACATGCCGATAAAATATCATCCAATGTCTGGGTGGTCCACTCTGTCTTCCTATATTTTTGGGGGTGGAAAGTAGTGTTGAGGCATATCTGGGTTCCAAAAGAATGTTCCAATCCCTTCCAGACTCGTGAGGTAAACTGTTTATCCTGATCCGAGACAAGGGACCTCGGAACTCCATGCAACTGCACCACCTTGTCCACATACCTCAGTGTTAAGGCATCCACCTTACTTGACTCCTTGACTACTAGGATGTGAGATGATTTTGTTATCCAGTCCACCAATACCCAGATAGCATCATAGCCTCCTTGAACCCTGGGTAGTACCATGAAAAAATCAATTGATATTTCATCCCACTTCCAATCAAGGACATTTAAAGGCTGCAACATACCATATGGAATGCGGTGTTCAGCCTTCACCTCCTGACACATGAGGAACTTTTTCACAAACTTCACCGCAACTTGTTTCACCTCGGGCCACCAAATATAACCTCTCAAGCATCGATAGATCTTGTAAACTCTTGGGTAGAACTCTAGGGGTGTGTAATGGAACTGAATGAGAACCTTCTCGCACATTTCCACTGGGACAAGTATCTCCCCATGAAACAGCATCCGATTCTGACTATCTATCAACCATACTTCCATAGCATTGCCCTGGATAACATGATTGTGCATCACTTCAGCCTCTATGTCCCCCCACTGAGACTCCTCCACCTGATGTACCAAGGAAAGCTGCATCATCATTTGGAATATACAACCTCTACCACCATCCACTTTTTCATCTAGGTGTAAGGCAACCAACTCCTCCATCACATTCCATGTATCTACTGATTCTCAAACCAAATTCTTCTACGAATTACTACTCAAGGCATAAAACACCATTTTCCCCTTTCTTATGGGGTAGTAAATCTCAAAGTTGTAATCCTAAAGAAACTCTACCCACCTCCACTTCCTCATGTTCAGGTCATGCTACGAGAAGATGTTCCTCAAGAACTTTTGATCTATGAAGACCATGAAATGTTCCTCGATGAGGTAATGCCTCCAAAAAATCAGCACGAACCCAATCAATGCAAGCTCTAGATCATGGGTGGCATAGTCACGCTCATGGGGATGTAACTTTGTAGACCCATAAAAGATCACTCCCTGGTGCTACATCATCACACACCCCAATCCTTGGCCTGAAGAATTATAGAACACTTAAAAATTTTCTCATTCTTATAGAAAACTCAGTACTATGGAACTGACCAGTTCCCCCTTCAAATAACTGAAGCACTCCTTTCACTAATCACTCCATAAAAAATCTTGGTATTTCTTTGTCAAGGATGTAAAAGGTGCTACAACTCGATGGAAGTTTGATAGAAACTTCTGGAAGTTCCCTTCAAGAACCAAAAAACTATGAAACTCTACCATGTTCTTGGGTGATTCCCAAGAAACAACCACCTTGAACTTTGATGGATCCACTACTATTCCCTACTAGTACACCACATATACAAATTAGTTCACCTATCATGCACATAACTTTTACATGGACAACTTCCTGTAGAGATGGTGCTATTGGAGGACCTCTAAAACTATCCTCAGATGCTCAGAATGATCCTCCTCTGATCTTGAGTGGATCAGGATGTCTTTGATAAACATGACTATGAACTGGTCCTGATAATATCGGAAGATGGAGTTCATGAGCCCCAAGAAAACAATTGGTCCTTTCGTAACGCCGAACAACATGACCACAAACTCAAACTGCCCATATCTGCACCTAAAATAAGTCTTTGATATGTCACCCTCCTTTACCCTTAACTAGTGATATCCTGACCATATGTCAATCTTAGAAAACCAATATGCTACCTTCAACTGGTCAAACATGTCATCGATATTCAGGTGGGGGTAACGGTTCTTGACCATCACCTGATTCAGCCTTCGGTAGTCAATACAAAGCCTAAGTCCACTGTCTACCTTTTTTGTGAACAAGACAAGATCACCCCATGGTAATGATCTCAGTTGGATAAAACCATTATTCATTAGTCCATCAACCTGGATATGAAAATTCTGCAACTCATAAGGTTCCATCCAATTGGGAACCATCGAAATTAGTTGGTCACTAGGTTGAAAGTCTCTCCAGAACTTAACATTACGTCAAGGGGGTTGTCACGACCCGTCCTCGGGGCCCGTGTCGTGACTACCCCAAGCCCGCCTTCCATAGGCCAGGGGCTGGCGACTAGCACCAAGGCGTAAATCCCGGTAAAAAGGGAAGGCATTGCCTTTGTAAAGTAAAAAAGCACAACCATGTAAGAATGCAGAAAATTAAACACTAAGTAAAAACATAGTAATATTGTAAGTGCGGAAAAGTAAGTGGGCTAGTATACAAACCCAAACTAAAAGTAAAGTACAACTCGAAATGGAAAACAACAACTGTAAAGTAAAAGCGGCTACACCGAGTTGTCCACTGGAAGTCCCACCTGATGGGTGGGTACAGATAGCTCCTCTACTCCTCGGGTCCTGCCGTCCGCTCCGAGTACGTTCTGCCCAGTGGTCCACCTCCAGGTACTGTCCAGCTCTGCGAGCCTCAACCACGATCAACGCTGTCCGTCGTCTGTAACCAACACAACGTAGTACGGGCATAGCCCGTGCATGGGTGAGTATAAGCTACTCAGTAGGGACCCCGAGACCCTCGAAGGTCTCCCAAAATCCAAAAAGGGTAAACCACAAAGGAAAAATACAATCACGAAGTATCAACCAACACTGCTTAGGTATATGCCCATACATATACCTAAGTCATCAATTCCAATACGTTACATCCTCCGAGCCCAAGTACAACTCAGTCCACGTAGGAAAGTATACGTATTCCACACAGGAAAGAAAAACGTAATCCACACAGGATAGTACAACACAATCCACACAGGAAAGCAAACAGGATTCAGCTCACACAGGTATACTTCTTAGAAAGACGATAGAGATGATCATTGATCCATCTAAGTCGTCGGACCCACAAACGATCCATAGGTACTAACCCCCGCAAATACCAACACAGGATCAGACCCACACAGGATCTGTAGGCGCTGGCTCACAAAGAACCGCTGAGCGCTGACCCACACAAGATCAGACCCACACAGGATCAGTAGCACTGATCCACATAGGATCGCTGAGTACTATAGTCGTCGTCATCGAATCCACTGAGGATCTCTGCATTGTCGTCGTTGCAGTCACAGTAGTAGTCGCAGTAGCAGTCGCAGCCAGCACTAGGGTTCCCGCACACAGCAAGCTTCTTCGGGAGGGTCTGCTCCACGAGCCAAGAGGCTGATACATCAACTGTCACAAAGTCCAGAGTTGATGTATCCAAAAGTTCCGTATCATCAACAGGAAGTCAACGCAAAAGACGGCGCGTCAATCGGACGCTCGGTCTGAGAGTTATTGGCTTTTTCGTCCCAGGGGCCCGGTTGGTTTTTAAGGCAAAACCAACCCAACCGTACTCCACCTACATCAAAACCTCAGGCGGAGTATTCCAAAAGATCCGTCTCACATAGAGGAACTCAAAAAAGCTGATGACACGTCAATCGGATATCCGTGGCTCATGATATGAGCGTTTCCGCTCCGAGGGTCCGGTTGGTTTCATGGATGAACCAACCCAGCCGAACTCAAAGTATTTCGAAACCTTGAGTGCGATACACCGAAACAACCGTCTCGATCCAATGATCGCATCGCCGCTGAAGTGGGACGGCATATCTATGGACTTCGTGACTAGACTTCCACGCACTTCTAGAGGACACGACTCCATCTGGGTGATTGTCGACCGACTCACCAAGTCGGCTCACTTATTACCCTTTAGAGAACAGGGCTCAGTGGAGAGCTTGGGACGCCTTTACGTTCAAAAGATTGTACGGCTTCACGGTGTGGCAACTTCAATCGTCTCTGATCGAGATGCTCGCTTTACTTCCCGGCTTTGGAAGGGGTTACAGGAGGCATTCGGGACACAGCTACGTCTGAGCACAACCTTTCACCCTCAGACGGATGGTCAGGCAGAGAGGACCATTCAGACTCTCGAGGACATGCTCTGCGCATGTATCCTCGACTTGAGTCGTAGCTGGAGCTGCCTACCTACGGACCTCCAAACGACACGCCGTCAGCAGCGATGCGATCCTTGGATCGAGATGGTCATTTCGGTATATCGTACTCAAGGATTCGGAATACTTTGAGTTCGGCCGGGTTGGTTCGTCCACGAAACCAACCGGACCCTCGGAGCGGAAACGCTCATATCTTGAGCTACGGACATCCGATTGACATGTCGTCAGCTTTGTTGAGTTTCTATTAGTGAGACAGATCTTTTGGCATACTCCGCCTGAGGTTTGGACACAGGTGAAGTATGGTCGGGTTGGTTTAACCTTAAAAACCAATAGGGCCCCTGGGACGAAAAAGCCAATAACTCTCAGACCGGGCGTCCGATTGACGCGCCGTATATTGCGTTGAGTTCCTGTTGATGATACGGAACTTTTGGATACATAAACTCTGGACATAGTGACAGTTGATGTATTAGCCTCTTGGCTCGTGGAGCGGACCCTCGTGAACGAGCTGGCTATGTGCGGGAACCCTAGTACTGGCTGCGACTGATACTGCCACTACTACAGTGACTGCGACGACGACAGTGCAGAGATCCTCAGTGGATTCGACGACGACAACTACAGCACTCAGCGATCCTATGTGGATCAGTGCTACTGATCCAGTGTGGGTCAGATCCTGTGTGGGTCAGCGCTTAGCGGTTCTGTGTGAGCCAGCGCCTACAGATCATATGTGGGTCCAATCCTGTGTGGGTCTTTGCGGGGGTTAGTACCTATCGATCCTTTGTTGGTCTGATGATTTAGATGGATCAGTGATCATCTCTATCGTCTTTCGAATAAGTATACCTGTGTTATCTGAATCCTGTTTGCTTTCCTTTGTCGATTGTGTGGTACTATCCTATGTGGATTATGTTTTTCTTTCCTGTGTGGAATACGTATACTTTCCTGTGTGGACTGAGTTGTACTTGGGCTCGGAGGTTGGAACGTATTGGAATTGATGACTTAGGTATATGTATGGGAATATACCTTAGCAGTGTCGGTTGATACTTCGTCATTGTATATTTCCTTTGTGGTTTACCCTTTGTGTATTTTGGGAGAACTTTGGGGGTCTCGGGGTCCCTACTGAGTGGCTTATACTCACCCCTGCACGGGCTATGCCCGCACTACGTTGTGTTGGTTGCAGACGATGGACAACGTTGATCGTGGTTGAGGCTCGTAGAGCTGGACAGTACCTGGAGGTGGACCACTGGGTGGAACGTGCTCGGAGCAGATGACAGGACCCGAGGAGCAGAGGAGCTATCTTTACCCACCCTTTAGGTGGGATTTCTAGTGGACATCTCGGTGTAGTGGCTTTTACATTACAGTTGTTGTTTTCCCTTTCGAATTGTACTTTACTTTCAGTTTGGGTTTGTATACTGGCCCACATACGTTTCTGCACTTACAATTGTACTCTGTTTTTACTTAGTGTTTACTTTTCCGCTTGCTTACTCTATGGTGCTTGTTTACTTTACAAAGGCAATGCCTTCCCTTTTTACCAGGATTTACACCTTGCTGCTAGTCGCCATCCCCTGGCCTATGGAAGGCGGACTTGGGGTAGTCACGACACGGGCCCCGAGGACGGGTTGTGACAGGGGTAGGGTCACCACATCTCTGGTGAAGACATTTAGGGACTCATGAATGATTCCAGGGACTTCCAACATCTCTGTATCTTCCAAATCCACGGATATTTCTGCTAATAAGGAAATAAGGGGATTTACTTGTTGGCTTCCCTACTAGAAACCCCACTAACCAATGAATGTTACATGCTATCCGCCCATATCATAAATCGTGACCCTTCTCTAGAAGTAGTTGATAACGACATAAATAGATAATATCCAGTCAATGCCTAAAATGACATCATATTGGTATATTTATTGCAAAATAAGGTCCCCAATGGACTGATGTGGCCCCAACATCAGTTTAAAACCCCGATAAATATAAGAAAAGATGGTCTGACCTCCAAGTGTCATACTCATTACCAGTGGCATGGTAAGTCTCTATGAATCTAGACCTAGAGAGTGGGCTAGACTAGGTGCCAAAAAGGAGTGTGAAGCTCCTGAATCAAATTAGGAACATGAAAGATTACTAAACATGATAATCATACCTCGAATGACCTTTGGCCCTTCTATAACTACTGCCTCCATGGCATGCAACTGCCCACACCAAACTCCTCTTCTCATCGGCTATTAGCCACCTCCCTCACTGTGCCATGGTTGAGGTCCTAGAGGAGTTCCCTAAATCCGGCCTCCTCCTACAATCTCTTCTCTCGGAGGAGTGGGATCTCATAGTCCCATTTGTGGCTACTAAAAACACTTGGCCTGAAACTACTGCTCTAGAGGTGGGCGCTGAACCTGCCCACCTCTGCTATATTGAACTCATTTTGGGAACTGATTTCGAAGGTTACCACATCTACAAAAACATTACATCTCCGTCCTGGGCCTACAGATAATGGTCAAGGATTGGGAGATCGAAACAGGAACTGCTAAGGCATGCTCCACATCATCCAAAACCTGGAAGGACCTGAGGCTGAAGACCTGATGCTGATGGCCTTCCCCTTTGACGTGCTCAACTAGATCCCCGCTTATGGAACACCTCCCAGCATTTGAATCCTCTCAACCACTTCATCCTTCTTCTGAACCTCTAGGTATGTCGGTAAAGTGAAAGGAGTAACAACATATTGAATAGATGGTCGGAGTACCTCCTCTAAAATTGTCACCAAGGACTCCTCATCCGGAAAGAGGTTCAAAGAAAAACAAAGGAGATCCTTGATCTCGATCTCCAATTATATAACTGAAATAATTTCCTGCTGAGGGGAGAGTATCTCCTTCCTCTTATCAGCTTTCATTTTGGAAGAGTGAAATTCCTCCTAGAACTCCCTCTTGATGTTAGTACATATAACATTAGCCTCCCTCTTCTCCCTAAGATAGAGTGTCCACCACTAACGCACCATTCCCCACATTTATCATATAGATAAAAAACCCAATACTCTATCGAAGTCTAGATCAAGCTAAGATCTATCACCATATCCTCAGGCCATCCCTTTGTCTCCATGATTGAGACTCTACCATCGTACTTCACGAGGGTCTACTGCTGAAAGGAACAAAGTGTCTTATAACATTTTTCATCCTCTCCCTCTCGATTGGCCATCTGCTGATCAACCAAATCAGCCTCTTAGTCCTTGATTTCCCACACTACTCATGGCCATCATCCAGTTTCTATAGTAGCAATGTAAACAAGGAAATGCCTAAGCTCGAGTAGTGTGGAAGATCTATTTTAATTTTTTTTATGAAACTTGTTATTCATTTTAAACTCCTAAAACACATGGAGTACACAAGAACACAAGTCATGATGATTCATGTACCGTTCCTATAGTCTTTACTATAACATCCCAATCTTCCATGGTATTCTTCCCTTTAAATTATACAATAGCGTGTGTTGTACGCAACTTCGAGTTCTAACACGCACCACAATCAATCGAACTAGCTGTTATGAATAATAATATCCACTTTTTGAAATTTTATAAATTTTATCATTCAAAATGGACATCATTTTTTGATTCGGAATATCAAAATTATTCAAGGGTGAAGTTTTGGTATTTTTTAGAAAAAATTCAAATTTTGATGAATAGTGACAAATACTAAACCTTAAGTGAAAAAAAATTCTTTAATCAAAATAATTTATAGTGATAAATTATACTATTGAGAGGTTTTAAAGTATAATTAGAATATATTTTTACCATTTAATCAAATATTGGTAATTGGATGTAATTTCACATTTAAACTAGACATAAACAAGTGTCCATCATTTGATTGTTATTATTTCTTAAAAAAACACGCTCTTTGTTTTGACAACGAGATTTATTTTTAAATTAATTTCTGCCACTTATGTGTTTTTAATTTAGATAAATGGATTCCATATTTAGAATCAGGAAGTCCAAATTTTTAAAATAGGTATCTTTTTTTAGAAATTTTGAATAATTACTTCGGTAAATGTTTTATTTACCATGGTTAAAGGGTAAATCCAATAAATAAGGGTAAAACAATAACATTACAATAATAGTAAATTACTCTAAAATGTGTCCTAAAACTATTTTTGGATACATTTTCGACCTTGGTCATATTTGGGTCTATTTGGGGTCCCCATGGAACCACTTTTAAGTGATAATGACACTTTATATTAATTAAGATAAAGTAAATACAAAAATGACATAAGAATATATCTTTTAGCAAAACAATTTTTACATAGGGTAATATATGTTATATTTCCAACTATATTTATTCATTATAAATATAAAAATATTTCCTAAATAATGGTATTTTATTTATAATTTTTAGATATTGAATAAGTAAATTTATTTATGACAAAATAATGATGCAATATTTTCCTTATTAACGAAAGAATCAAATAATTGGTTTTTGTAAATGTTAAAATAAATATAATTTGAAAGTTTTGATGACATAAACGAATTTTACTGGTTAATATTTCATGTTATAATTATTTAAATGAATTTCGTTCGAATTAATAAAGTTTTTAAGACTTTAACAAAAATCTATTATTAAATAGTGTCAAAATTGATATAAATGAGTTTTTAAAACAAATATAATATTATTAATTGATATTCTATTCTTAAAAATATAAGGTTCAACCAAAGGACTTATAATGATATTTGTATCATTAATGGACCACTTGGGGGTCTCTATGAAATATATTTTATGTTTATTAACAATATAATATAAAAATACAAAGGGACATGGTAAATGTCAAGCTATTTAACTAAGAGTTAAATCAAAAAAATAAAGTTAATATAGTGACCCAAACCTATATAAAACCTATTGGTTGTATTGTATTAGACTTATCCCCACCCAAACCTTTAAATAATCTACTTGTGAACCATTATAATCTGAATATTAATTTATTATAAAATAATATTTCTGGCATTTCCTAAGGTACCCCTAACCCCTCTTATAAAAGGGCACTCCACCTACTCACTAATTCACACCATAAATGCCTTTAATCTCATCCATCACTGCCCAAATATCCTATAAAAATCTTTAGCATCCTCCTAGAATCCCTCCTTTGGTCATAAATCCAACTTAATAAACCCTTTTGATCAAATAAAAAGGAAGAACGAAAAAAGAGGTAATAATTTCCCCACCATCTTTCAAGTTCTTTTCTTCTTCCACTTCTTCTTTTTTGTTATTTACATTATAAAATAATAACCCCATTATCATATATATACTATGAAGTTTCTATAAATATGGTAAAACCATTTTCATTATTCTATCCATCTTTTGAATGACATGTCACCATACGTGCGTACGTACGGATTACCGTCTCCACATCATGGTGTAAATGTTATTCAATAATTTATTATTTGGATGGGTATAATAATGAATTTTATTTCATTTAAATAATAAATATAACATGATAATTATTCTTTATATATGATATATTATCCAATTATATATTATTTTAATATCAAAAGAGTGATTTGTCGCTCGTGCGTATGTACGGATTACCGTCTCCACGAACGCGATGAGATTCATTCCCATCGTATCCATTCATGACTAAATTTCATTTGATGATTAAAAATAATGTGTAGAGACATGATATATCTATGTATATGAATACAATACATCACATCTATAATAGATATGGCTCACATAACAAAGAATATAAAGGAAAATGAATCTGTTAACACCCGAAAAGATGATAACACTAAGATATTATTAACAAATCAATTTTAAAAGATCATATATGATATCGTAATAATGTATATAATTATTTTATAATTAAATAACAATTATTTCACAATTATACAGGAGGTTAACCTGCCCTCGACCCAAGAAAAAGTACAAAGTAAGGGGTTTCTTGTCTCACTTTTAATTCCATGGGATTTCCATTGTTCACCACTTATTTATTGCATGTGGTGTGTGTACTACCCATGATTGTATTAATTATGTAATATACTTTAATTTATGGATATTTTCATCATATTAGTATGATACTTCTTTCATGGTTGTATGTTTTGTAAGTTACCAAATCGATAAGGTAATTTGAAATTTCAATTTTCACTCATTCAGCTTTACGCATACTTCATTGATTATTTTAATCCAGGAATATGTGTGGAATAAATATTCATTTTCTTATGTCATGATTTCCACTAAACTTTATGAGGATATACTTTTTATACACATAATCACTCCATTGTTAAATTCTCAAGTCATCGATATGAACTTGATAAGAGTAATTTTAACTCAATCTCTATTTGTTGAGTAAAATATTCAATTCATTGGTGTTGTTTTTACAAGAATATGGGTGAATGTACTCTGATTGATTTACACTGAATATCCAATCCTATTGAGTGTATTTATATATGTCACACATAATTATGTCGTTCATTTATCTTTAATCTAAGGATACCATCTTTATAAGAGATTTCATCTCACTTTACATTCCACTAAGACTTCTTTGTTGTTATACATCAAATCACTTTTTTATGGTGTATAGAAAGTACTTTGACATAGTATATAATGAATCCCTTTATTTTCATGATATTATAAAGTTTCTATTACCTCATTTATTTGTATTCATGTGTATCTCTTTTTGTTACGAACTCTAACTAAAATATCATTTTTAAATGTTTTAAAGATTTATTATTCTAAATATTTCTCATTAATGCCCATGTTTTAAAAATAGTTTTAAGGATTTGTTTATATGGAAATTAATGTTTTAAAATTAAAATTATTTTTAAAAGATTCAATTTTTTATGGGATAGTTTGATTCAAAAATGGATTTTTAAATGGATTTTTCACAAATAGTGTGACTTTTAAATGTTTTCAAGAAAATTGTGGATATTTATCTCAAATAGTTTTGATGATTATTTTCATCTTTGTAAATATCCTTCATTATTCTTGATTGAAGTTAATCTATAACAATAAAATATTCTATATTGTATTGAATGTGTTATGTTTGATTGTGGATGTGTTATTTTTATACCATTCATGGTTTGGGGATAAAGTATTGAAATTTCGTATTCTAGTTTTAATACGAATGTTTATGTTATGTTTCAAACTTTTCATAAGAGGAATTCATTGGATTTAGTAAGTGATGGGTGGAGCCCGCTATAGCTCCTCGATGCATTGGTAGGTCTCATAAGACAAACTAGTGTCTTAACACAAGGCCTTGACAAAATCTTATTTGTAGTCTTGACACAAGGCTTTGAATATGTGGTTATGATAGTCTGGAATTATGAATTCCATCATTATGAAAGTGTTTATTGATATTTCATGTGATCATTTGACTACTAGAATATAAATTTGAATAAGTAAATGAAATTATTTTATTTTATCTTTTCATTATTATGCTGAAGTTTAAGTTTAAATGACTTTTGTTCTAGTCTTATTCACTGATTTAAAATTTTATGCTTATTTGTGGATGTTTCTACAATAATGTAATCCTTACTAAGCATCCGAGCTCACCCCTTTCTATGTTTTATTTTCCCAGGATGCAAAGAATTATATTATGACTGACCTCCTGGGATAGTCTATGGGATCTCAGTGTTGTCTATGTAGACAATTTTGTTGTAGTTTTACATTTTATGATGTAATGTAAACCTTATGAATGTATCTAGTAATTCCAAGGATACAAAACTAATTGGTCATTCAAGACTCTATCTTTTATGATCATGCCAATGATACGTAATAATGCACCAAATTGAGGCTTCTAGGGTCACAGTGTTATAGTTGGTATCAGAATAAGTTTAGTACAAACATTTGAAAATGGATTTAGATAAACTCTGATTAGAGTACATAGACCTAAGATTGTCTTTGAGGATTCATATAGAATAACTTACTAAAATTTTGGTATTGTAGAGATTTTGTGAGTCTTCTGAACAGTACATCCCTGTCTGGATACAAGCAGGTAGAGGCAGCTCTGGCAGAGATGTACCTAGGGGTAAAACAAAAAAAACACTGCTTTGAACTAGAGTCGAATGGGAACTGGTGAAGAACAACGGGCCTTGCTGCATTCTTGGTTACGACACTCCCGGGGGATTGGCTATGGATATTTTACATTTTCTTTACAAACTGATTTGAAGTATTTTAATATAATATGATAATAAATGAACTTGGTTAATCCTAAGGTGTTTCAAATTGAAAATATGGTCTCATGATATTCTCTAAATGATTTTATGACTACTGTTACTCACACAATGCTTTCTAGTTTTATTCAATGGATGGATTCAAAGGAAGTCATAGTAACTATGAGAATGATGTACAAGGTGGGAACAGTGGTGGAAATGAGAAACAAAATGGAATGTTGATAGGCGTAAAAGATATCATGTTCATTCCAAATCAGTTTTCCAAAAATATGATCAATAACATATATATATATTAACCAACTCCCGGACTCAACAACGAAATGAAAGGTAATGAATGACAAGATATCCAACAGTGGAGATCATGGAGAAAAGAATACTCAATTTCCATCATTCAATAAATGTGGAAGGAGACACCCATGAAAGTGTCTAAAAGGAACAATTAAATTATTTACGTGTGGTAAAGGACATAAAGTGAAGAATTGACGAGGAAAAATGATGAGTAATATGGAAGAAAATAAAATGGTCCCAAAAATCCATTTATAGTCATTTGCCGTAAATGTATGGGTCCTGGACATTACCCGAGTGAATTCACTATTCTATGGATATTTCCTTGGTCAAAGAAGAATCTATGTAAAAATAAATCGTTAGAGGAATTTTTAAATGTAATAGTACTCCTTGTTTATGGGATTACATTGGAATAATATTCTATTGTATTTGTAACTTTGCAGTTTGTCATGTGAAAATGATATTTGAGGAAGACATAAGTTTTCTCTTATGGATATAATTATAAATAACCATTTGGTTTTATATTATCATTGGGCTTTAGGCAATTACAAGTTATTTTATTTTGGGATGAAAATGAAAGTTATGAGATAACATTTGTTGTTAAATTATGTTATGGTTATTTTGAAAAATTTATCTCATTTTGGTAATGTTATAAAATATAGTTTATCAAAAAGGACAATACGCAGACCGTGTGACATCCCGTCGCATCGGGAAAATATGTAGGAATTGAACCCACAACCAAAGTGTGATTGGGATTTATCACCTTGCACTGGACTACGTAAAGTCCCCGGTTAGTGTGAATAATTATTTTTAGTTAAATGATTTTATTGGTCCATTATATGTTGATTTGGGATTGTATGTATTATCAAATGAATACCCTTAGTATAAGAAAATGATTCGGTGATTAAGTGATAAATGTTATTTTGGAAGATGTCCGCTTTTTTGGGATCACTATATGCTCAAGGAAAATAGAAAACTATGGGATTTCATTTGAGAAGTAATGGTCTATTTTTATCTGCGTTTCTATTGTCTAATTTATAGTGATTTGTGTTATATATGGAAATGATTAACCAATAACAGGGAATATGTGACTAGGTTAATTAATTTTAAGTATGTGACATTAAGATTAGTTGAAGTCATTTGGAGATACAATTTAACGTGGAAGAATACATAACCAAATTCTTCTATGTTTTGGGTTTCAATATTATTTTGGATTATATTGAAGGATTTTAAGTACAATTTTTTATTTAATGGTATTTATTTTACTTTGGGGTATTGTTGGTTTAGTTTTAGAAATTAAGATTATTGTTTCTTTGTCTAATGGAATATCCTTTTGGGGGATCATCAGATATTATATTAACAATTTTGGTTTTGATTAATCTCTAAATACAAGGTAAATATATATTTTATCCTTTGTGGATCATGTGATTCTATAGAAGTTTATTCTAACTCTTCTAGAGTGACTATGTCTTCTTGAATACTCATCGTTTAAAAAAATGATTTGGTGGTAGAAATTTATTAAAGAATGATACTATACTTAAAAATTAAGTATATCACTTTATGTTCCTAGTAAATCTCATAAATGGATTCCTCATTTTTATGTAATGTAACTTAAAACAAAAAAATGTTGTCTGTTTAGTTTTCCTACTGGGAGACTAATGACTGTTTGTCCCATCACACGTTTGTGGTTTTATTGTTGTTAACTTTATCCTGATCATGTTTTCAATCCCAATCCATCAGATCATGAAACTTAGTTTATCATCCATATCCATTTTTTCCTACATGGAATCCTAGTATGGGTTATCATGGGTGACCTTTGTACGTATCTTTCTTTCTTTTAATGTGATAGTTTTATTGACTATTTTTTTCGATGTGGGAATTTCCATTATATTACCAGGCCCAATTTTAAAAAAATTTTAAGGATGAAATTATTTGAAGGAGGATAGAATGTAACACCCCAAGCTTCCGTAATATGCTTCCCTTTGAATAATAAAGTAGTGTGTGTTGTAGGGAACTTCGAGTTCTAACAAACACCACAACAAATCAAACTAGCTGTTATGAATAGTAATACCCACTTTTTGAAATTTTATAAATATTATCTTACAAAATGGTCATCATTTTTTGATTTGGAATATCAAAATAATCCTACGGTGATGTTTTGGTATTTTTTTGAAAACATTCAAATTTTGATGAATAGTGGAAAATACTATACATTAATTAAAAAAAATCTTTAATCCCAATAATTGATAGTGATAAATTATATTATTGAGAGGTTTTAAAGTATAATTAGAATATATTATTACCATTTCTTTCAATATTGGTAATTTGATATAATTTCACATTTAAACTAGACATAAACATGTGTCAATCTTTTGATAGTTATTATTTCTTAAAAAACACACTCTTTGTTTTGACAATGGGAATTAATTTTAAATTAATTTCTTCCACTTCTGTGTTTTAAATTTAGAAAAATGGATTCCATTTTTAGATTAATGAGGTCCAAATTGTGTAAATAGGTATATTTTATTTTTATACAATTTGAATAATTATTTTGGTAAATATTTTATTTTCCATGGTTTAAGGCTAAATCCGGAAAATAAGGGTAAAACAATAATATTATAATAATGTTAAATTACCATAAAACGTGTCCTAACACTATTTTTTGATACATTTCTGACATTGGGAATCTTTGGGTCGATATGGGGACTCCATGGAGCCACTTGTAAGTGATAATGACACTTTTAATTAATTAAGTTAAAAGTAAATACAAAAATGACATAAGCATATATCTTATAGAAAAAAAAATTTTACATAGGTTTATATATGTTATATTTTAATCTATAAATATTAATTAGAAATATAAAAATATTTCCTACATAATTGTATTTTATTTATTATTTTTAGACATTGAATACGTAAATTTATTTATGACACTATAATGATGGTGTATTTTCCTTATTAATGAAAGAATCAAATAATTGGTATTATAAATATTAAAATAAATATAATTTGAATGTTTTGATGACATAAATGAATTTTATTGGTTAATATGACATGTTATAATTGTTTAAATGAATTTGTTTCCTATTAATAATGATTTTAAGACTTTAAAAAATCTACTATTAAATAGTGTCAAAATTGACTTAAATGAGTTTTTAAAATAAATATTATATTATTAATTGATATTATATTCCTAAAAATATAAGTTTCGGAAAAAGGACATATATAATGATAGGTGTATCATTAATTGACCACTTGGGGGTCGATTGAAAGTATATAGTATCTTTATTAACTATATAATTTATAAATAGAAAGAGACATGATAAATGTCAAAATATTTAACTAAGAGTTAAATAAAAAAGATAAAGTCAATATAGTGACCCAATCCTTTCTAAAACCTATTGGTTGAGTGGTTTTAAACCTATAACCACCTTAAACATTAAATAATCTACTTTGGATCCATTAGAAACCTAATATAAATTTATTATAAAATAATATTTCTAGCTTTTCCTAAGGTTTCCCTCACCCCTCTTATAAAAGGGCACTCCACCTACTCACTAATTCGCATCTTCAAGGCATTTTGGATCAAAAAAACCCTGCCCGAATATCCTCTAAAATTCCCTCACTTCATCCTAGAGTCCCTCCTTTGGTCAAAAAGCCAACTTAAGGATCTATTATGAAGAAATCAAAAGGAAGTAGCCGAAGAAGAGGTAATAATTTCACCTCCCTCTTTAATGTTCTTTTCTTCTTCCACTTCTTCTTTTTTGTTATTTCCATTCTAAAATAACAAATCTAGTATCATCTATATACTATAAAGTTATTATAAATATGGTACATCCATATTCATTATTCTATCCATCCTTCGAATGACATGTCACCATACGTTCGTACGTACGGATTACCATCTCCACGTCGTGGTGTAATTGTTATTCAATACTTCATTGTTTGGATGGATATAATAATGATGTGTAATTCATGTAAATAATAAATATATCATGATAATGATACATTATATATTATATACCATCCAATTATATATTATTTTAATATCAAAAGAGTGATATTGTCGCTCATGCGTACGTACAGATTACCGTCTCCACGAACGCGATGAGATTCATTCCCCATCGTATCCATTAAAGACTAAATTTCATTTGATGATTAAAAATAAATTTTTGAGACATGATATAATTCTCTATATGAATAATATACATCCCATCCATAACAAATATGGCTCACATAACAAAGAATATAAAGGAAAATGAATCTGTTAACACCCGAAACGACGATAGTTCTAAGATATTATTAACAAATAAATGCTAAAAGATCATATATGATATCATATTAATGTATATAATTCTTGTATAATTAAATAACAATTATTTAAGCATTATACATTAGGTTAAACTACCCCCGACAAAGGAAAAAGTAAAAAGTACGGGGTTTCTTATCTCACTTTTAATTCCATGAGATTTCCATTGTTCACCACTTATTTATTGCATGTGGTGTGGGTACTACCCATAATTTTATTAATTGTGTAATATAATTTAATTTATGGATTTTTACATAATCATTGTATGGTCCTTCTTTCATGGGTGTATGTTTTTTAAGTTACAAAATTGATAAGGGAATTTTAAATTTCAATTTCCACTCATTCAGCTTTACACATAATTCATTGATTATTTTAATCCATGATTATGTATGTAGTCACTATTTATATTCTTATATCATAATTTCCACTCCACGTTTTGTGGATATACTTTTGATACACATAATCACCCCATTGATAAATTCTCAAGTCATCGATATGAATTTGATAAGAGTAATTTTAACTCAATCTCCATTTGTTGAGTTAAATATCCAATTCATTGGTGTTTTTTTTACAAGAATATGTGTCAATGTATTCTGATTGATTTACACTGAATATCCAATCATATTCAGTGTATTTATATTTTTAACACATAACTATGTCATTCATTTATCCTTAACCTAAGGATACAGTCTTTATAAGAGATCTTATCTCAATTTACATTCCATTGAGACTTCTTTGTTGTTATACACCAAATCACTTTTGTATGGTGTATATACTATACTTTGAAATAGTATATCATGAATCCCTTTATTCCCATGATATTATAAATTTTTCATTACCTCAATTATTTGTATTCATGTGTCTCTCTTTTTATTACAAACTCTAACTAAAATATCATTTTAAAATTTTTTAAAGATTTACTTTTTTAAATCTTTCTCATTAATGTCCATGTTTTAAAAATGGGTTTAAGGATTTATTTACATGGACATTGATGTTTTAAAATTAAAATTCCTTTCAAAAGTTTCAATGTGGTATGGGACACTTTGATTCAATAATGTATTTATAAATGGCTTTTTGAAAAATAGTGTGACTTTTAAATGTTTTCCAGAAAAGGGGGATATTTCTCTCAAATAGTTTTGATGATTATTTTAATCTATGTTAATATCCCTCATTATTCTTGATTGAGTTTAATCTATCACAATAAAATCTCTTATATTGTATTGAATGATTTATGATTGACTGTGGATGTGATATTTTTATACCATTCATGTTTTGTGGATAAAGTATTGAAATTTAGTATGCTAGTTTAAATATGAATGTTTATGTTATGTTTCAATCTTTTCATATGAGGAATGCATTGGACATAGTAAGTGATGGGTGGATCCTGTTATAGATCCTTGATGCATCAGTATGAATCATGAGACAAACTAGTGTCTTCACCCAAGGCCTTGAAAAAATCTTATTTGTAGTCTTGGCACAAGGCCTTGAATATGTGGTTATGATAGTCTGGCATTACGAATTCCATCATTATGAAAGTAGTTATTGATATTGCATGTGATCATTTGACAATTAGAATATCCATGTGAATAAGTAAATGGAATTATTTGATTTTAACTTCTCCATATTTTGTTGAAGTTCAAGTTTAAAAGGCTTTTTTTCTAGTCTTATACACTTCCATAAATGTTTATGCTTATTTATTAAAGTTTCCGCTATAATGTTATCCTTAATTAGCATCTGAGCTCACCCCTTTCTATGTTTTATTTTCCCAGGATGTAAAGAAGTATATTATGACTGACCTCCAGTGATAGTCTATGGGATCTTAGTTTTGTCTATGGAGATAATGTTGTTGTAATTTTCCATTTTATGATGTAATGTAAACCTTATGAATGTATCTAGTACTTCCAAGGATACTAAACTAATCGGTCTTCCATGACTTGATCTTTTATGATCATGCCAATGAAACGTAATAATACACTGACTCTGGGCTTTTGGGGTCGGGGCATTACATCTACCCTGCAATCTGTGTTGCCTCACTTAGTGGTTTGGTTGGTCGAGAGTCCTTACATCTGACCATGTGGGGCCCTAAAATCCCATGTCCTAGCTAGTCTAACCTGGCCTATTTCATGTACCAAGATTGTCTAACACTCTTTCCCTACAATTACATTAAATAGTCATTGTTCCTATCTCCGAACTCCATCCTATCTCTCAACCACAATCGTCTGATACCATTATTTTATGAACCGCCTTCACCAAGATGAGGGAAGGGACAAAAAACTGGAAGAACCATCCTTCATCATGTTGATGTAGAGATAATGACCCCTTGAGTCCCACCGTCAATAGGCCCCAATGTGTTGACTAGCAACAAGGGTATATTATCACATGTAAAATTGAAGGCATTACCCATTTTATAGAAAGAGATCGAGAGGTAAGATGGTAAACCTCAAATAACTCCAAATATAGAATGTAAAAGTAAAACCAAATCCCTTTTCCACATTCATGATAAAATAAAGTGTTATATTGTACAAGAAAACAATAGAGGGAAGTACTAAGAGAAAATAAAACTGCAACAACAACTGTAACAACGTTTGAGCTAATACGGTTCAACAAGGTCCTCAAAGTCCTCTTGGAAACATGAAAGAACTTTTATATACATAGGGTGAGTATACAAGTATACATAGTAGGGAAATAAAAAAAGCTCTCGTGAAGAAGTTTGGAGGAATTTTAATGCCCTATGAAAATGTGGAGGTAGCCAAAACACCTAGCAAGGGAAACTACCCACCCGTTCACACAAAGGCACACTGCCTAAATAACGCAAGTCGTGTAAAGTAATAGTAATAGAACATCAATTTTTGGGTACCACACACCACTTTCACACTATTTATTAAATAAATACTATGCATCAGAACTCACCTACCATTTTTACTATAGCCCCACTGCCACCCCAAAAAAACCTTTTGGGCCACCACAACCACGCATCCTAACCGCAGACATCTGGGCCACCACAACCATACGTAACCATGCCCACAGACAGCTAGGCCAGAACAACCACTGCTACACCCAAAGACACCTGGGACACCATGACCATACATAACCACGCCCGTAGACACCTGGTCTAGAACAACCACTGCCATGCCTGAAGACACCTGAGCCTCATCTCGAAGACACCTGAGAAACAAACATTCCCACACACACCTGGTCTATCCAAAACAATGTACCCTACTCAAAGAATATTGGGCTATAATTTACCACAATCCATCATAGCCTTCCCTAAGAGTATTGGGATAACATGAAGAGAGAGTAGAAATGTCGCTAATAACCATCCACTTATCAGAGTGTTGGAAAAACCCTCCCCCATGAAATGGGGGTCTTCGGTACGAAGTTCTCAATGTGGGTGGGGTGCGTATAAGAAACAAAAAAACTAGACATTTATATATAGGTAATCAACCACTCACCCTAAAATAAGGGTAAAAAATCTAGACCTTGCACAAGCACCCTTGATACTATTCATACATGCACAAATGAACAACAACCACAATCAGAGTACCACCCATTAAGCCCATTTTTTTTTCATGTTCAAGTGATTTTGTTAGAATTATTCTCCACTACAGGGAAACTAAGAGGAATACCCACAAGTAAAAAAAACTATAGAAAGAAGAAGAAAATATCCCAACAAAAATTTAATAATTCAAACCCGGTTCTCTTCTAAACTCACAAAAACAAAAGGGGTCTGTGAGATTCCTCTATGTACTTCTACCTAACCAAGCTCCAACATATGGCCCCACATGGCCTCAGATACAAAAACCATCAACTAAATAATAAGGGATCCCATCTCATTCCACATCCCCCATAACCATTAAGAAGAACAACCATGCATATTATCATAACCTTGAAAGGGGGTTTTCATACTTTACCCCACCATTTAACAAGATACTTATTTTTATTTTGTTAACTAGGGTGATTAAACAAGGATTATTATTCATTAGGAATCCATTTATCAACCCTGTTTATGTGATCAACTGGTTTTGCAGTTATATCTATTCAATCACAAGATTGTCCAAAAAATAGAGGTTCATTAGTGTGCACGAAAGGACCACCAATGACCATGATTTTTAGTCGTTATAAGACCATAGTTCACAACCTATAAATGAAGATAAAAGAGTAAAAAAATTCATCACAAAAACTCAACCCTTCATTTTTTAAAATATGTTTATTATCTTCCTTAAGGTTTGGTTTAATCCATATCCTAAGGAAACATTATCATACCTACCCTGCATGGTATAAGATAAAGAGAGAGAGAAAGGAAAAAAATTATTAGGATAATTTGAAATTGAATTTTTCTTCTCGTGCCAAGAAATAGGATTGTGCGAAGGTCTCCAAGGCTTAGCAGGAAGGGCTCTAACACAGTCGCAAAATTCATCTAAAAAAGAGGGACTCCAAGCGCACCCATGAAAAGAAAGTAATATAGGATGAAGAAGAAGAAACTCTTAGATTCGGGTGTTAAAGGATATGAAAACTCGAACTGCTTAAAAAAGGATGTCGATTCACTACACAGTTTGGTGGTTACACATTATGGAATTAATTGTTATTTAATAATTATCCTTGGATATGGTGGAAATATCAACTGTTAGTTAATATATATCCTCCAAATATAGAAAACCACAGAACATGGGAGAAGGTGGAAGGCATGGAGAAAGTTGTGACACTAAGGAAAATGCAACACTTTTTGGTAACAGAAGGGTCACCTGACTTTTGGGGGTTTAAAAAATATTTTACTCTGTTTAAAAAGGGTACTAAAACACTTTTACATTAAAATATATATTACGAGTGTGGAACTGGAAAAACTCGGAAACTAGAAAAAAAGGAAAAGGGTGGGAGACACGGTGCCACCATAATAGTGCCACCGTAACAGTGCCACTGGTTCGGTGAGACACTATAAGTTGTGCTACCGTTTCGGTGTGCAACCGTGATAGGTGAGACCGTGATGGTGCCACCGCTTGGGTACCACCATCACGACACCATCATCACAACGCCACTGTCACAATGCCACAATCACGAGGCCATCATGGCCGGTTCCACCGTTTCAGTGGAACTTTTTGGTGGAACTGAGTTTTGTTTGGATAACTCTTTAATGAGTCATTAGTGGTCCCCAGGATATGTCATACACTATAAATATGGAAATGTAATGGACCAAAAGGGTCATGTCCCTTAAAATATTCCTATAAGGGATGGTAATTATGTTCACTAAGATCTGTATTTTCAGTTCTTCTATAACAACATTCAATTATGAATTAATTATTCCAACATAATGACATAAATATACTAAATATAATCAGATGTTATTATTTTTTGGAATATTATATATCTATATAATCTTTCATCTAATGTAAAATGAAACAACCTATCATTTGTAAGGTGGACTACCGTATCGGGTACTGATGATAGTCAATTTTAATCACCACTACATAAAGATAGATATTTTATTGGATTTAAAATATATATAAGATATTTATGAAATTATTAAAATTCTAAAACTATAATATCACATATACCTTAATAAATTCCATCCTATGGGAATATGACAATGTCTCTCCTCTATACGGAGGACTACCGCCACATAAAGATATGTAATTCATTTTCACTTATGCATTAAATCGAATGTAATAATGATAAATTAAATTAATAAATGTGATATATATTAAATAATAAATATTTATTAAAGGTGAATTAATATCTTCTATTCTTTTAATCCATCCATTGATAAAATATTAATGGTGTTCCAGCTTATATACATCTTAGAGTCTCCATGAATGGTGTAATTGCTTTCAAATATATAATTTTATGGATTATTCTAAATACATATATAATGATAATATATGAATTTTATATTATTTATAAAATTATATATATGATTTAAAAATAAAAAAAATAAAAGGTCCAAAAATAGAAAACTATGATATATTTGAAAAATGAAGTAGTTATTACCTAAAACATGATTTTAACAAGGAATTTTTAATAAAAGAATAATAAAATCACATAAGTAAATAATATTTGGTATGATATATATTATTATTTTACAACAATAAATTTATAATAAAACTATATTTATTATATATGTGGTTCAAATGGGTATGATTTTTTCAATGCTTATGGTAAATGATTTCTAGTCTCACTTTTATCTATGGGAGATTTTTTCTAAAATTCACCACAAATATATTTTGTGTATAATATATACAATACCTATGACTTATTATACCATAAATATAATTATTTTAATGATATTTAAATTTTCAATTGATTTTATTCATTCATGGTAATTATATTTAATATTTACTATAGTTGTAATGGGTTTACATTTATCATTTATCTTTGTGAGGCACAAGCCATATTTGTCTCTTGTTTCTTTTAGTTGGTGATATAAATACAATGATTTTCTTATTTTACATCCTTTCAATTTTATGGGGATTTACATATCTGTCAATTTTTTTATTTCATGAGTCATATAATTCAAAATATACAAACTTGGTAAAAGTGTTTTTGTTAAAATTACATTTTTTATCTATATTTTTATGATTAAAATTCCAATGATGATATATTATTATCCAAATCTAAATAAACTAATTAATTTTTATATCCTTTGGTTATATCTATATATTAAATGTTTTCATTTCATTTTCCTCTATTTATAAGATATATATACCAGAAAAATGTTTTTAATAAAACATGATTTCATTTCTCTCTATGGTTAAAGTCCTTTGTCTTCCATATACATGTTTTCTAAGAATTTTTTAATGAATTGTTTCAATACTCTTAAATTATTTTTAAATTAAAAACTTACACTTTTATGAATCATTAAAAAATGATTCCAATGGAATCTATTTTTTATTTTTTGAATAATATTCTCATGATGTTTTAAAAAAATGAAAAAAAATAATTATTTTAATATACATAACATGGATATAATTTTCCTCTGTCAAAACCACTTAACTATTTCATGTCTTGATTCAATTTTTCAATTATAATCTCAATGAAAAATAATCCCTCAACATTTTTGTGAATTATTATTTTTAAAAAATGTTTCTCTCAAAAGAGAAAAGGATATTTTACTCAAGAAATGTTCCAAGTGATCTTTCAAAAAAATAACTATATTATTATATCATTTGATTTAACCAAATAATTTCATAGTATATGGTCCAATGTTACCATAATTAACTCTTCTATGGATGTTTTATATTTAATATGAAATAATGTTTGTAAACACATTACTTTTCCACTAGTTATACTATGATTAAATGTCGAAATGTTTATGAAACTCATTCGTTTTCCATGGGTTATGATATAATGAAATAATGAAATGTTTATGAAACCTATTTTCACTAAATAAGATATTAAATGATAAAAAAAATTTTAATATGGTTTCCATTATTCGGTGATGATATTATTAATGTTTTATGATTTTATTCCACTCAAAATATAAGGATTATGTGACTGGTGGGACATACATCTCCCTGTAATGAATTATTAATTTTTTAAATATCATGAGAAAATAATGGGAAATAAGAAGATGTGATTAATATGTTATGGGAAACTAGTATATTTTCTTAATCCACTATGGGAAACATGCAATAATGTATGATCCATTATGAAATTCTAATCATGTTTGATTTTTTATCTTTTATGATTAGATGGTCATGGGTGTTAACCATGAAAAATGAAATAGTTTCTATTCATATGTTGGTGCCATATTTATATGTAATGATCATATGGTTAAGGATTTAGTTAGGATTATTTTTCATACATATGTTTCATGTCATTGAAATTGATAGTGATTTCTGTTATGACTCGTATTTATGATCCCTAATACATTACATGTGAAAATTTTATTTTATATCCATAATATTATACCCTTATTATTAGCATTTGTTTTCATATGATCATCCTCTAACATCCCCAATCGTTACCCTTACTTAGCATATTATCTCACACTTTCCTATTTTTACATTCAATAGGTTATAAAGAATAGTTTATGTAGGGTATGTATATGAACAAAATGAAATAATAAGATATTTATGGGAGGTTATTGTGATCATATATGAAATATGATGATTTTGTTACTATTATCCAATGACACTAAACCTTTATGATATATAGGTGTGTATTTTTGAAATTTATTGTATATTCACCTCGAAAAATGTAATATCCATGTATGAAAATATTGGTTTTGTATAGTAGGTATCAAAGAAAATGGTTTAGTTATCCTTTTGATGTATGATGTGAAAATATTAGTGATAACCCTATGGATGATCCTAGTGATATAGAGAAATATAGGAAAATATCTTGTAATTTTGTTAAAGGATATAATGAGTGGTTTCCATGTAATTACATCACTATCAAAATTGTACAAGTGAATGCAGCTCTGGTATTTTTATACAAAGGGGTAATAACTTGAAAAAGGTTCTATTGAGAAAGACATGATCATCACCTGGTGCAAGAAAATGGGACACACTATATATCCAATTTGACACTCCAATGGATAAGTTTTGAAAAATCGAAAAAAAAAATTTGAACCATCATGATGGATTTGAATGGAACATGATCATGAATGACCTTGGATAAACCTATGTTTCATAGATTTAATAGAAGGTATAATTATTTTCAAATACAATGAATGATTTTTCATGATTAATCTCTTTGATTAACAATTCATGATAGCTATGCCTACCATTTTTTAAGTGTGGTATCAAATATAGAATGATAATGTTTAGGTGGTAACATGTATGCTCAAATATAAATTACCTATTTGAACTTCGTTATATGTTTTCATGTATATAATTAATGTATCCTGGGACTTCCATTATTATTCTCAATTATTATATGTTGAATTATTAGGGAATACACCTAATTGAATGATTATAGTATATAACATATATGATTATTCTCTGGTTGAAGTTTCTTGTAATTTTATTCCTCTAAATCCACATGCCTTCCCTATGGTTGAATTTTATGTCATATTAGTCATGGATTGTATATATCTATATAAACCCCACATCAATTTTGATGTAATTGAAGTCACATTTGATATTACAATCCATCCTATAATATTCTATCCGTTTTATGATCGATATGAACATTTAACTAAGAACACGTCCATTTTATGGGTACCGATTCCTCCTCAAGTGCGGTGTTTATATAAGATTTTTAGGGATAATCTCCATATCAATTATATGACTATTATTTGAGATTTTATTGATTTATTTATAGAATAATTTCATATAGTTCCATTGAATAAATAAGTTTATTTCTCTATATAACTCACACTTAATACATCACTTATTCTGAAGGCTCTATATAGAATTTACCCAATTTAGTTTCATGAATTGTATAAGAAACTTTGGGAGGACCTTGAAAAGGGATTAATTAAGCTATGTGTGTCACCTAGGGGTATGCTGGTTCTTTTGTAAGGAATAAAGGTGGATAGATGTGACTCTTCATTCATTATCAATAATTGAGCAACATAAAAATCAATAAAAAGTATCAAATACCACATATAGAATACTTATTTAATCAACTACATGGATCAAAATACGTCTTTAAGATTTACCCCATTTTAGATATCAAAAATTGATGGCTAAGAATGATGATATACCCAAGATTACATTCTATATGAGTTATAGGCATTAATAATTTATAGTGATTCCATTTGGTATTATTAATACCCCAAAAATATTCATTGATTTAATTAATACAGTCTTTAGAGATTACCTTGATCAGTTTTTGGTAGACATTATAGATTATATAATTATATATTCAAATAGAAAAGAAGTCCAGGAAGATAACTTGAGAATTGTACTATTGACATGAGGAAAGGATATGTTGTATAGAAAATTTATCATATGTGTATTTGGTATAGAAATGGTATTAGTTTTTGGAAATATAATCATATAAGAGGGAATATTAGGGGACCCATCAAAGGAAAATGTTGTTGATTGTTAGCCTAAACCAACCACTATGACTGATATACAAAGTTTCTTCATTATAATGGATATTAATATTTATTTGGAGAATTTATGATGAAAATATAATCCACTCAATAATTCAAATCATATGGTATATAAGTTTCTATAGTCATATGAATGCGATAAAAATTACAAGGAACTAAATATAATATTATTCATTGATCATGTGACTACGTTACCCTACATTGGAGAATGATTTGTGATCTATGGTGATGCATCAATAAAGGATGGTGATGAGTAATCATGTAGAATGTCATGGTGATATCTTATACCACATAATAGTGGAAGGTTCACGAGTAAAAATATATAATTCCTAATTTGGAGTTAGCTAGGGTAATTGAAATAAAATGATATAGATGCATTATAATTTCATAGAAATGTGTCATATATATACTGATCATAAGAATATAAATTATATATTTCCAAAAAATAGTTGGAATATGTTCCCGAGAATATGGTTGGATATTATTAAAGATTGGAACCCCTCAATACATTACCACCCTATGGAAGTGAATATGGTGGAAGATTTTGTGAATCTAATGGATCATAATAGATTATGAATGGATATGATTGAAAACAATCAAATATTTATTTATTCTCAAATGATCAATCTTGTGATCTTTATTGGAGGGGATAAATATTATTTTCCCTAAATAAGTTTTAAACCATCTATCCATGTGAGGATAAAAGAGGCATGTATAGATCATATAGAGCTAAAAAAGATTTTGATAAATTTTCATGAATTGAACCATGATTGTAATGTAATGATAGGTTTTAGAAACCACATATGAGTTCCTTATATATAGTATTTTAATAAAATACTCTCATAAGATGCTCATTTTTCTTCATTCTCTATTCATCATGGAACTATGAAGATTTTAGAAATTTGAGAGAGTATTTATAGTTGAATTGAATGAATACAGTTATAAAAATGATTGTATCTCAATTATTGGTATATCAGTATGTTAATATTGGGAGACCAAATTCTAAAGGTATGTTTCAAAAAATACCCATACCTGAATGGAAGTGGTAAATGATCACTTTGTATTTTGTCATCAGACTCCCATAAAATCTCATGGCATAATGCTATAAGGGTTGTAGTCAAATTCGTTAAAAATTCATCACACATAATTTATTTTATAGAATATTCACATATATATCATCTTATAAGGATATATATCAGTGATTATGTATGGTTATATAGAGTACCGTATTATATTATGTTTTATTAGGATCTATGAATTACATTGATGTTTTGGTGACGTCTTTAACAGGCTCTGGATATGTAGATGAGTTTTAGCAATGTTTATCATCCTCAGAGATGTTGTTAGCATGAGAGAAAAAATTTATACCATAGAGGATATGTTGGGACATTTTTCAATAGATTTAAATTTTTCTTGGGATCAATAGCTTTATATGGTTTCTGTTTTATACAATAATACCATTCACTCAATCATTCAAATGAATCCTTATGAATCCCTCAATTGAAATAAGTGTATAACTCCAATTTACTAGGATGAAGTTGGAGAAATATAACATTTATGTCCAACATATATAGAGATATTACATAGATAATTAGATCTATTTAGTAATTATTAAGGGCAACATAATGTCAGTAGTAAATTCATTTTGGTAATCACTATCACGATCTAAAATTTATAGTTGGGGATGAGGTGTTTATACTAATTTATCCATGGAAGAAGGTTTTGATATTTTGAAAGGGAAAAAATAATCCCTATGTTTATTACTATATTTGAAATTATTTATCATGTCAGGATGATATCTTATATATTGACACTTCCACCAAACCTCTCTCAGGTCCGTAATGTACACCATGTATCTCATACGAGGCAGTATATACCTGACCCCTAATATGTACTGATCTTAGTGTTCATTCCACTATAATAAGATAATTATTATGTGGAATAATCATTGGAGATTCAATATCGTAGAGATAGAGTTATACAAAACAAGATCACTCAACCGGTCCTTATTTTGTAGTGAACCCCCTAATTTTATGAAGCTATATTGGCAGTTGGGGATATGAAGAGGCATGATTATCCTTATTTATTTGTGTAGGAGTGAAAATCATAGAGCATAAAATTAATTTTATGGATGGTAGAATATAACACCATGAAATTTTAGTATTCCTTTTAAATTTATTTAATTTTGTTGATAGCTTATGTTACACGCAAAACCGAGTTTCAACAAACCATGATATAATTTTAATATTCTTATCCAACAATACTATTATTAATTAGTCATTAAACATGTTGGAATGAATATGAATAATTACTCTATTAAAATTAATTACAATGGTTTTTTATAAAGAAAAAATATTGATAAAATAGTTTATATTTTTAAAACCATTAAATTCTTCAAAAATATATTTCATCAAAAAAAAATTTCATTTATTTCTGTGAACAAACAATAATTTTTTTTTCAATTTGAGTAATTTAATTTGGAAAAATAATTATAATTTTATAAATAACCATTTCAAAATTATCTACGGTATATGTTATCGGATTTCTTCAAAAATATTAATTTCTTAAATAATAGTAAAAAATACAAGTTTTTATAGAAACATTCCATTTCATTTATAGAATATATAAGGATAAATTTTGTAATATTTTTAAAAAAAGTAAATTTAAATAAATTATTTTGTAATTAGTCAATTTTTTTTTCAATTTTTATCAATTTTATATTGAAAAGTTATATTAAAAACTTTTTATATTCAAGAAAACCTTTTCTATGAAAAACATCATTTTCATCATGTTTTCAATATTAATTTTAAATAACACGATTCCAATTATTTCAATTTTTTGGTAAAATGTATTCCATATTGTAAATCATAAAAATTAATATTAGATTGTAATTAAATCTGAAATTTTTATCACACTAAATGTTAAAATAATTAAAATTTAATTACCATGATTAAGGTTAAATGGGGTTTTCCACGTGAAATGTGCCTCTGCTAAAATTAATTTTCTATATCATAGGATTTTTATAATAAAGATTTTGAAATATATTTACAATTAATGGGTCTATATTATCAAATAATCCTCATTTTATTTGTATTATTAAGGGTTAAAATGAATTTGAAACAAAATAAAAAACTAGTTACCGATTCTAGAACTAAGATTGTAAAAGAAAGTAAACATAAATGAGAATTAATAAAATGAATAAAAAATGTCTGTTTTTATTTTTTATGAATTTTTTTATTGAACTTATATTCCATTAAATTCTTTATTTATAAAAAATATAGGCATATGGGGTGATATTGACTTCCCATTATTGAATAGATTTGGGTATTTATAACAATGCCACTCCTCCTCAATTATAAAAGAGCCCTTCATCCCCTAAATTATATAAAACAATTAAGTACTTTTTCATGATGATTAACTACAAAAATATCTCCCCATAATCATTATATATTTCAAAGTTCTTGTTTTCAATCCAAAAAACCAACACTAGGTTCCTTAATCATAAATAAAATAAGGGTTTCTCCAAGAGAATGTAATTATCTTCACTAAGATGTTTATTTCCTTTATTATTTTACCAAATTCAGTTTTTGAATAGAAATAAAAATATAATTAAAATAATATATAACATATAATAATATATTATTATGTTTTTTCCAAAATTTATATCAATCTCTTCTTTTATCAAATATGAAATGGAACTATTGATCGTGTGTATGGAGGACTACCATCTCCGGAATCAATATAATTATTTTTACATCACCAAATCTTAAGAATTTATATAATGATATATTTATTGTATCTATTTAATATTTATGAAACTATTATGATTCATGAAATATAATATCACATGCACCTTAGTTGGTTCCATTACATGGGAATACCACAACTTTACTCATGTGTATGACATACTACCACTTTACGAAGTGATGTGATTCATTTTTCATTTACGCATTACATGGATATTAATGAAATATTATTTAATGAATATATATGAAATATGTGACATAATAATTTTTATATTGTGGATATTTAAAATCAAAATTTCTTTTCATCTCTTCATCATGAAAATTGAAATTGTGTCTAGGCGTACATATGACCTATATTTTTCATGAACAATGTAACTGATTTTTTATCTCAAACTTTAATTTTTTTACCTAAATAATTATATAATTAAGTTATTTTTTATTTATATATTGTTTAAAATTATTGATATTTTGGAACCATTATCAAAATAAAGGAAAAAAATACCAAATTAAAACACACATGAAAAATGAAGAAATTATAACGTGAAACATTTTTAAACAAGGAATTATTTATAAAAAAATACTAAAAGGTTATATTCAAATAATATATGAAATGATATATACGAATATATTTTTGTAATATATTTATAATAAACATATATTTATTATATTTGAGGCTCTAATGAGTACAATGGAAATTTGTACTTTTAGTAAAGGATTTTTAGTCTCTCTTTTATTTTTATGTAACAAATTCTAAATTCCCCACATGTTTCTTTTGTGTGGTGTATAAACTGAACCTTTGATATATTTTTACATTAATGTACATAATTTGATGATATTTTTACTTTAATGTTTTTAATTATTTCTGGGGGATTATGGTTCAAAATTTACAGAAGTGGTAAGTAATTTCTATATGACTTTTATCTTTATGGGGCACATTCCATATTGACCACTTGTTTTTTTGTTGGGTATATACATCCAATGAATGTATTTTATGATTTCTATCATGAATTTTATGTGTATTTTAATATCCATTAATTGATATTTATTTCATGGGTATTATTAACCAAAATTTAACTATGTGATTAATTATTTTATTTTATAATCCCGTTATTTATTAGGATTGTTTATAATTATGATTATAATTATGAGACATTATGTTTTAACTCTAAATAATGTCATCAATTTACTTATCTCACAGTTATTTATAGGGAATACCTTAATTGAATTAATTTTACACTTTTTATCTACAAAAGATACGAAAAGAACATTGGGAATAAAAAGATACTTTATTTCTCTCATTGGTAAAAATATATTATCATCCATGTCCATGTTTCCAAAAAATACTAAAATAATATTGTTATGATTTTGAAATTATTTTTAAAATAAATTTTACCCTTATTTAGTTTTTATAAAAAAATTCAAATGGAATCTCATTGCAATTTTCTAAATGAGGAACACTTCAGTTTTTTCTATAAATGAGAAAGGAATATTTTTTTGAATATAAAAAACCTAAATAGAATTTTCCCCCATCATGAAAACTCAATTATTTAAAACAAGATTTCATGATTTCATATTTATTTAAATGAAATTTATTTCCTTAAAATGTTTCATGTTTTTATGTTTAATAATGTTTATCACAAGTTGAAGAAGTTATTTTCCCCATGAAACATTCTAAGTGATCATTTAATATCATTTTCCTTATAAGATGACATACTTTGATGTTATCAATGATTAAATATAGATATTAACCTATTTTACCATCCATAATTTTTTCCATAGGTAGATGATATTTATGATTGGAATATTTTAATGAAAATAATTTATTTTACATGGGTTATGCTATTATGAAATGAGAAAATGTTTATTAAACCCTTTCCATTTCCTTAGGTTTTTATAAGACGATATGAGGAAAGGATTTAGAATATTTTTCATTTTTTATGGGACCTATTATGATGAAGTATATATGAAACCCATTTATTTTCAAGGGATATGATATGATTAATTTGATTTTATTTGAAGTATAAATGTATATATTATGTGATAGATGGGGCATGTGTCTCCCTCTACTACACTAGGAAATCATTATATATCCTGAGATAATTATGTGAAACAATCTTATGTTCTTTATCCACTATGGGAAAAATGAAATTATTCTTGATCCACTATAGGAAAGTGGTGCTGATGTATGACCCATTATGAAATGGGAAATATATGATAATGAATAATCAATTTTGATTTGACGTTCTTATATTCTTAACTTGACATATGAAATGGGGTCTATAAATATTAATGTGCCACACATAGATGGTATTCACTTATAGTTCATGATTGAATTATAATTATTTTTCACTCCTATGATTCATGTATTTTGAAATGATAATGTTTTCTGTTTTGACTCATGTTTTATATCCATGAAATATTGTGTATGACATTTTTTAGTTATATTCATAATCTATTAACCTTAATCGTATTTTAAGATTTTATGTGATCTTAAATTGATAGGTCCCATATTTACACTTACTGAGCATCGAAGCTCTCAATTTCAAATGATTTCTTTCCCTAGGTTATGGAAAAATGTTTATGTTTGGTATTAATATGATGAGTAATAAATGATAAGATCTTTTTGGCAGATATTAAATATTATCAATGATATAAGAATATTGTATAACTAATCTCTAATGGTACTGCAACTTTATGATCTTCATGAATGTATTTTTGAAATAAATTTATTATTAATCAAAAATGATATACCATCAATATATAAAATGGTTGGGTTTCTAGAAGAATCATTCAAACATGAAGGATTCGCAATAAGAGAAACTCCACCATACAGAACCCCTCGATGGGATGAGGAGGAAGAAAATAACCCTTAAAGATGGAATGACTAAGATCATATATATCTGATGGACCATTAAATTAGTGTAGCTTCTTAATTATGGGAATAATAATTCACAAATTAGGATCTCACATTGAACATCAAATTCGCTAGGATATTATTTATTGGAAATCCCATTTCTATAGTCCTCTGGTTGTGAGTAATGAGGTTTTATCCAATACTATACTAGCATCGACCTATAAAATAACCTTTACACCATATTTCAACTCTACAAGGTGGTGCCCCCACTACTCCTATGTTCTTACTATTCATGATATGACTTCCTACTGGTCTCCTGCCACCATAGCTTCCCATGAATATTTTGTCTCCCATGTGGTTCGTGTTGATTAAACATGAATTTGAGAACTCCCCATTGGAGTCTTTGGATGGAATATTTGTATAAAGGACTCATAAATATCACAATTAAAAATACTAATTATACTAAAGAAAAATAAACCCCTTCGTATTTCACTCTAGGTTATTTCAAAATTATTCATTAATTAATCTTCATCTAAAAATATACATGTATTTTCATGCATTTAATAATAAACATCATAATAGAATAATATAATATTTTATGACCTTCATAATATATTCTCGCACACTTAAAGGATGGTATCTTAATTTTTAATCCTTTATATTATATTCATAAAAATCCTCTCACCCATGGTCTTTTCAACTTCATCTTCTCAACCAATAATAATTCAAACAAATAAATCATGTTGAAAAAAATATGTGAGTTATTCAAATACATTGAAAGATGTATTTGAGATTAATACCTCAATAGTCTAAAACATTATTATTTCCATAATTTCATGAAATTCCTGTCTTGAATTCCATATGTTAGTAGCCAGAAAATAATTTTCCACAGTTAGTTAAAGAACTTAAATATACTTATTGATTTATATGGATTATTTATCTATAATGAAATAATACTCCTTAGAATCATCAACTATTTATTTATGAATTCATTTTATATAATCATTATAACATACAAACAAAAAACAAAAAATTTATTCTTCAAGGGTCTACTAAGGATCTTCAATACCCACATCATATTTATAAAAAAGTTATTCACTTTTTAATATAAATATTATTTTCCACCTTATTATCAATAAATGAAAATGTACAATAAGAGTTTTATCCACTCATCATTATTCCTTTAATGTCATCATAACATCATATTATCCCATGTACATTCAAATAATAATCCCTATAAACATGATATAGAAGGATTAAATCACATATATGTCCTATAAAAGAGCCATTATATTGAAAAATCAAAGTCTCCCTAGGAGACATCATTCTCGAAAAAATTGATCAATAACCATGTCAATAAATTCATTCCATAAAATATTGAACATGTGAAACCCAAAAAATGTAACTCAGTTTATCTTGTATTATGGATACTCAAAATTTTATGTCTTAAAATGTATTATAGCCTATACATATTTTAATAAAAACTTCAAACCATTAATGTTAAAAGATGAATATAACCCCCTTATTATCATAATATCAAATATGGCGTGATAATAATTATCAATATATTTAGTTTAAGGAAATGAAAGTGATTTTCATTCCACATACTCTCATTTTCCAATAATGTTCAAAGGTTCATCATTTGCTATAGAGTGATGATTTATCATCTCTAATTATTCATTATTCCCTCTCAAGGGATGCATCCCATATACATCAATTGTTTTTATGTCTATAAGAATCACACACACAGATATATGTATATATATATATATATATGAGGAGGCACCTTTTTTCTCTAGGAGAAAAATTAAATATGATACATACTTCCAATGATGGGAAATTTTCATGTTTAATCACAACATGTTAATATTTATTTGGAAACATATCACTTTTTTTAAGTCTCTTATATTTGACTGTCTTCATTCATCCCTTAAAATATTCTTTATATGAATAGCCTTTTCCCGCCTAAATATTATGTTTCTTCAATATTATAGTTATAGATAAATTATCATTAATATTCACATAACCTTATATAAACACATTAATTTCTTTAGCATCGGTAACATTTTCATCATCCCATAACTATCTAGAAAATTTTATTTGATTTGGCCAAACAATGCGACACTGTTTAATAACATCCCCTATCTTCATTGAAGCATTACATAACATAATACTATTTTCATATTGAAACAAATATCCTTTAATAAAGTAATTACTCTATCCATTTAATTTTTTCATGCATATCCTATTTCACTGAACTTCTAATTCACATCTTCCCCATAAATCTTCTAATAATTAAAATCTATTTTTAATTTTTATATATGATGGATTTCTAGACACTACATTCTTTCATTAATAATATAAACAGAACAATTAACCATGAACCCATAATTATTAATTCTAGTTTCCTTAAAATGAAATGTTTTACCAATAAGTGTAGGATTTTTTCCCATTACCATTCCCAATACCATAAAAAACCGATGAATAAAAATCTTCCAGTATTATATGTATTTTTCGTGGAAACTTATTTTTTCTATAAATTTTTAAAATGAGCCATATTTTTTCAGGGGGAAGGTGTTTTTCCTATAATATATCTTTCTCCATTTAATTTATGAAAGGGTAACTCAATTATCATCTAGATAGAGTCAGTTTTAAATATTTTTATCACAAACACTATTATATATAATAATTTTTCTTTGAGAAGAATTAGGTGAAACCTTTGCTTGAAAATTTAACCCCTATCCCTAAAAAAAATCAGAAAATTATCATTTAATCATAGTTGACATGGTTTTATCTTCTTTACTATTATTTTTCTCATTGATTGTATACTTTCCAACTTCATCAACTTATATAATGATATCAAAATCATTGTTACTCTATGAATTATTTGGAGACATTTTTGACATAAACCATTTTTTATTATTTCTTTAAATTTAAGCCCCATTTTGTGTAGAAATGTTTTATATTCATGAATCTACTTATTATTCAAATATTCAAATTCCTTGTTCCCAAACAACTAATATCAGTAATATTAGATTAATAAAAATCTTTTATTCATTTCCTGTATAGACTATCAGGTTTTCAAAAGGTATTATACCTTGCTATTTTTTAGTGAAAACCCCACACTTTTGGATTTTTATTAGGGAAAAAATATTCATATTTATGTTCTCATTAACCATTTTTGTGGTGTGTTTATTTGTTTTATCACCATCAACACTTTCCCTCAAATTTGGTTGAAAACATATACAATAACTTGAACATCATTATTATATAAGAAAAATGTTGTGTTGTGATATACCATCTTCCTGGAGTATATATCTATTTTTGATAGGATAATCTCATGTTACTATTGCAGTCATTTCTCTCAATAAAACATTTTGTGGAAAAATATGTATTTCAATAAATTCTAGATGTTACAGTGTGTGTGGTTTCCTAATTCATTAATCTTGACTCTTACTTAATGAAATTTGTGTTGAGGGAATTATTTAATTCTCAATGGATCTTGACCAATTTTCCCAATGCACTATTATTTTATTTATTTTTATTCAATTATTTTTCTTGAGACTTAAAAAAATTCCAAGACCCTTTACCCTTTTTATTGAACTACTAATTGAGTGGGTTTGAATTATATATAAACATTTTATAATTTTTAAGTACATGGAAATATTCTACAAAAAAATATCAATGAAATATTTCACACATACATTTCACTAAAATTATATAATAGCTTCACAATATCATTCATTTAAAGTAGTAATTGTTTCATCCTTTTTAGTGGTCTGTTTTATTAAAGTGTATCATATTCCAAAATAGTAATCTAATTCCTTTTACATAGAGTTATCCTCTTCTCGAAATTATAATTTTTCATCAGAAGGACACGTGATAGTTATTACAATACAATTTATCTCTTATTTCAATTATTTATTCATATTTTCTATAGATTAAAAATCAATATCACTAAATTATATATATTCATCACACTTTAATGATTAGTCATTATGATAATCATAATCAAATGAAAAATTACTACTTATGTCACTCTGCTAACCATTAGTTAGTGATGTCTCCCTATATTGAAATATATTCTTCTTCTTCGACCTTACATGTATCTTCTTTTTTTCTGAGTCATGGATGAAATCTTTAGCTTATATCATTAATAAAATAATCCTTTTTCCAATATAATTTAACTTTGAATTTTCATAAAATCTATAGATCATTAATGTAATTGACATCCATAGGGAATGTCACGAACCGAATCTGGTCGCCTTCAAAATCGGCACCCAAACCGGTCCATGGCAAGACCCAAAGGGCGTTCCAAATCCCCACGGGCTGGCACAAGTTCCCAGGTATCATTAAATGATAATTGGGAACAATTTACCCGATTTTATAATATTAAAACAACAAAAGAATCCAATAAAACGAATCTGGATTTTTCAAACCAAGCAATCTTTTAGAAAAATTCAGAACTGAATTACATAGCTTGAAACAACTCAAAAAGACTATACCAAAGGTACATAACCAAAATTAAATATCCCAAGAACCTCCACATGGCAAGAGGAACCTCCCCCAAGCCATCCCCACAAGACTTCACCACCAAGGACCTGCTAGAAAATCGAACCAATGGTACTAAAAACTGTACCCAACCTGCGACAACAAAAATAACCAAGTATAATTAAACCCAAGGGTGTAAGTAGGGTGTGATCTAGTGCCTAGAAGTATACCACCACTATGAGATTCTATGTGATAACATTTAAAGGCGAAAATCATGCATGTTTTCAAAAACATAAAAAAAACTAGATACAATTTCTAAAAGATGCGATTTTGAATAAAAACCGTTTTCAAGTGGGCTATTTTAACGGTTTAACCTTCTAAAATAAACAACAAAGCTACTGAATTTTCCAGCCAAATGTACTGTATGCCGACGGTAAGTATAAAATAACTAATGAGCACAAGCAATAGGAAATAACCCCTAGGCACTAGCTAGCTGTGGGTCCCAGGTACCTCGTATCTCGGTGAGAGTAACCATCACAAATATCCATTCTCGTGCATTAGACACTAGTAGGGAACATACCCATAACCTAGTGGTCCCCAATCATCATCATCGTAGTTTAGTTAGAGTTTTAAGCGTCAATATTGCTAACTGAAACTGAGCCCAAACCCCACGGATTCACTAGCATACTAGTACACGTCCACCCACCTATATACCCAGGTTTTCCCCTTGTTCTCAAACAAGTTCAACAAGTCATGAAATATACATTGAACATGGAAATATCATCTCCACATCACAAATTCACCAAACAGCCCATATGTGTACCACACAAGTCACAAAAATCCATTTTTCATTCAAAATGATTTTGATATCCGACTCACACCAAAATAGGCCACAACACTTTTTTCATAACTTTCAAAATCCAACACATCCATTAACAATTTTATGAAGTCACTAAAAAAATGATAAACATTACATTACATAACTATTCACATTTAAAATGGATCATTTGAAATTATGAACAATCCAAAACAGTTTCCTAATATGGTTTCACCTCTTACATAAATCATTAAACCACTCAAAACATTCATAAAACAATTCCAAATAGTGTACCAAAGCTTTTCAAATGAAACCCATTTCAAAACCATATTTCAAGGAAAAAATCACATCAATAAAAATTCAAAACAGAATTTGAAGACCCAAAAACATTTATTAAACAACCCCCATGTGTTATACAAACACCTCAAACAATAGTACAAAAGATCCACATGAAACGCACGCGTTTTCAAAATCACTTTCAAGAAGTACAATAAAGTTTTACACATTAAACCCTTAAAAGAACCTCTTTAAGAACTAGTGGCACACCAATACCCCAAAAATCAGAAATTTCATCCCAAACAAGATTTGTTAAACAATATTCATATGTTATAAAACAATCCCAAACAATACCCAAATGGTTGCACATCAAAACACAAAATATTAAGCTAAAATGAAACTATAAAAACAAATGATTTACCAAATCCAAAATAAACAGTTCACGCACCACACACATCATATTAGGAACATAAATAATAAGTAATTCAAGCAAAAAAACTCATGTAGAAATGTTTACACATGGAATCACCTACCTTTTATGATGAAACCCTCAAAACATGGTGCGAAACATCAACTACACCACCTCCGCACCTCAAGGAAGATAAATTCAGACCTAGATCACAAGATTTGGCCACAAAAACACCAAATGAAACCCTAGAATCGAACCCTAACTTCTGGAAATTTTATAACAAAATGAAAGATGGAGGAAACACTAAAGTAAAAGGAAGAAACCAAGAAGGAATCACTTACCCAAAACAATCCTGAAGAAAATGACCCAAAATCGACCAGAATCTGATTTTTAAAACAGATAAAAATTTAATTTAGTTTCTAAAAATAATGATGAGGTAATGTAGGAACTGGAATGGGGGGAAAATAATAAAAATTTAAGGAGTTATGAAAGGATCAATTTACTTCCTCAAATCTAGGATATTTGTGTAATCCAAAGACATTTCTCCCAATTTCAAGATGCAACCGAGATCAAAATAGGGGGAGGAGAGTTTGGGGGCGCGTCTTAGGTATGTGGGCTCGATGGAGAGTTGGAATCACGGAAAAACATCAAATAGTGAAGGAGATATTAAAAAATTAAAAATTATTTTTAATGCAGGAAATGGGCTTTCGGGCAGGCCCAATACCTTAAGTAAAAACCAACATAAACCTTGGTTATGGATTTCCAAAGGCTCCAAATTTTAATTGTGGTGTTAATATATCGATGGAGGACATTTAGGAGTTAGAATGTTTGAAAAATATTAAAAAATGAAAATTTTATAAAAGAAATAAAATTTATTTTTAAATCTGGAATTGGGCTCACGGTTTGGGCCAATTCATGAAAACTCACATATTCTCCATAAAACCATTGGAAACCCAAAAAAAATAATTAATGGAAATTAAAATAAAAATAATTTTAAAATAAACTATGTATGTGAAAATTCTCCCCACCATGAAAACTTTCAACCCCAGAAAGTCACAGAAAATCCAAAGCAACATCCAAACCCAACTGAGAAACCAAGAGGTACTCCTTTGTAAGGTTTCTCCCCCAAAGGCCAAAACACCTCCAGGGATCAATTAATGAAGGATTACCCTCACAAAAAAAACTTACACCACATTCCTGAAATGATCAATCACATTCCAAATTGATCCCAAAATAAAAATCATTAAACACTTCCGAACAAGACTCAAGCAATTCACCCAAATTAACAACAACATCGAAGAAGGTTACACTTACCTTACATTAACTAGACCATTGGGTACTCCCCAATCATAATGTTTACGAAAGGAAGATGTAGGTAGCTTGATAGCTCTGAATGAGACTACCTACCACCAAGCCACGACCATGGATATGTCTGAGTTACTGGTATGGGGGAACAAAAATTACCTCCCCACCATAAGAGACAACCTATATTTTTTTTCTTGAGAAAGAATCAGGACACTAACAGGGGGGGTCTGAATGGAATCCCCATTACAAACGGTATACTTCCATCATAAATTTACAAAATAACTTATATAAGACTCATAGTGTTTCTCCCCACCATAGGAACCAACCATCTTAACCGATCGGGGTGGGCAGACACGAAAAGACCCCAAAATTAAAGAGTTGGGACGGTCGCACGGTTAGTCTATACAGTTTGGGAAATTGTGCAATAACTATGTGGATCCTTATATCTGCATGGTTATTTTTTTTGTTCATGGTTAGAACTAACCATGTGAATACCGTGTGCTCAACTTGTCTAGCAAAATTTCCAACCATTCTCCAAAGACTCAATAGAAACCAAAGGGGAGGGAATAACATTTTTTGATGACAGGGGTACAAGACCCTCCACCTACATCCACCGAATGGGAACAATAGAAGAAATATGATGATACCATATGTTTAAACGCTTCCTATCTTTCATACTGAGGATAGGAAACTATACAAGGGTTTAAACGACTCTGGAGTTTCCCCGGACTACGCGCTATCTTCTCTCCGGGACCTATGGCTGGAGCTCAAAATATTGAAGCATCTTCGGCCACACAGTTAGGCTGTTGAAACCCCTATGTGGAACTTCTTCTTTCGGTGCCACAAACAACTACATCGCATACCCCGCTGGGTTCATCAAGACATAACACACTCCATAACCCACTTTACCAATGAAATACATTTCACTGAAATAAGGGATCAGAAGATGCACACACATCGCACCTTGTTTCTTTGGGTGAGAAAAAATATAAGGGAAGGACACGTATAAAAGCCTTCCTATAAGATAGAGGATTTTATGTTTTCTCCAAGTGAGACATACTCCCAATATAACATAGAAACTTAGAGGCTTGTGTGACCTTCACCTTTATAGTCAAAAGGGCACACAACATCACAATGCGTCAATAAACATGACCCATGAGATTTATAGAAACAATACATGGAATGAGACCATATTCAAAGTCCCTAAACAATAGACAAGTCCAAAAAGTGAACACAATATCCTATCATGACCAAAATCTCAAAATTGGTGGTTTAATAATAACTCTTTCTTCAAAGAAACTATAAAGAACCCAGAGGCCCTCTTAGACACCATCAAGACACTCATCCACACTAACAACGAATGAACACTTGCACCTTCGATGAATCAAGAAACTTAAGAAACTAAGGTCTCTTTCAACCTTAATCAAGCACTATACCACTATAAGAGGATCCACATATCAATTAAAGGATTGGGTGTAGACTCAATCAATAATGATCAATAAAATATTCCTTATATTGATTAACTGGAGGATTTTCCAATGGCTAAACAATACGGGTTGCACTTCAGTTGTGCATTAACCCTTAATGGGGGTTTACCTTATCCAATGATAGAACCCAAGGACCCAACCAAGATGGTCCATTGGTCAAAACATGCCACAAACCAGATCCAAACACATTAAGGGAACCACCGTAAAGGCATCTCAATTTTTTTTTCAAAAGAAACCACTAATCGTCACTACAACACAGCTTACCGACCAAACACAAACCCAAAACACAGTTCAAAGAGAAGGGGTTATTGAACTCAAAACATCCCACAATATCAACATTTTCAAAAACACAAAATACAAACCATACCAAAATATTCATCAAGACATAATTGTTTTCTTTAAAACCAATTCTTTGAAAACAAACGGTTTAGCAGTAAGCATATCCACCAATGGTACCCCATGGGCCTCACACATGCATGTTTTTGTGCCACACTGGGCACCCTCCTCATATCCATCCCAGCACTCATCAAGTCATTCCATCAACCATACATCATCCCATATAACCCCATGCATGTGTTCACTCATGGAAATACCAAAGGTTAGAACAAAAATTCTTTCCACAATTCAAAAACAAAATGGTCAACCAACCAAACCTTTTTCTCAAAACTGCTAACAATGAGATCAGAATCCCAATTCACATACTACAAAAAATTTCATAAAGACACAACCATTTGGAAAATAACTCACTTTCATGATATTCATATCAATTTTAAAACATCTCATCCCATTAAAAGACCCTTTGATTGTTTGGAAAACTCTATTGGAAACACTTTTCAAAACCAACTTCAATATGGTTCCTTCATTCAAAAGAGGTGTAAGCACACCGTTTCCCATTTCAAAAAAATTAAAATAATTCACTCCAACCATCTCATAAATCAAAACATTCCCTATTAATTTGAAAATCAGTTCACAAAAACATTACACTTCTTAAAACCAAAGTGCCAAGATTTGAAAACCTATGCACAAAACAATGCGATAAGAAACTAGTTTCAGTGGGTGCCTTGGAAATATGGTTGGCGGCCATATTACAATCACTTAACTATCACAAAGAGTTTTCTAGGGAATATCCTTGGATCCACATGTCTTTCCAGGCCTTGCAAGCTCACTAGGACCATTAACCCAACTCTCTTTTCATTTCCCTTAATCATCATCGAACCAAGAAAACCAAAGGACATAGTTAAATCTCGACTTCTCTTGGAAACTTGAATCCCATTATGAGGTGTGGTGATCAGGAACACTACCCATAACTGGATTTCCATGTCCCAACAATCCTAAATCTAGACTATCTCGACTATTCCCCAAATAACATGACACAAAGAGTTAACCTGAACCTCCTTTGATACCATTTTGTCACGAACCAAATCTGGTCGCCTTCAAAATCGGCACCCGACCAAGTCCATGGAAAGACCCGAAGGGCGTTCTCGATCCCCACGGGCTGGAACAAGTGCCTGGGTATTATAAAATTAAAATTTGGAACGATTTACCCGAGTTTATAATCTTAAAACAACAAAAGAATCCAATAAAACGAATCTGGATTTTTCAAACCAAACAATCTTTTACAAAAATTCAGAACTGAATCACATATCATAAAATAACTAAAAAAGACTATACCAAAATTACAAAACCAAAATGAAATATCCCAAGAACCTCTACATGGAAAGTGTCACCTCCCTCAAGACATCCCCACAAGACTTCACCACCAAGGACCTACTAGAAACACGAACCAATGGTACTAAAAACTGTACACAACCTGCGACAAAAAAAATAACCAAGTCTACGTACACCCAAGGGTGTAAGTAGGGTGTGAGCCAGTTCCCAGTAGGATACCACCACTAAGAGATTCCATGTGATAAACATTTAAAGACTAAAAGCATGCATGTTTTCACAAACATAAAAAAAACTAGTCACAATTTCTAAAAGATGCGACTTTGAATAAAAACAGTTTTCAAGTGGGCTATTTTAATGGGTTAACATTTTAAAATAAACAACAAAGCTACTGAATTTTCCAACCAAATGTACCGTATGCCAACGGAATGTATAAAGTAACTAATGAGCAGAAGCAATATGAAATAACCCCTAGGAACTAGCTAGCTGTGGGTCTAAGGTATGTCGTATCTCGGTGAGAGTAACCATCACAAATATCCATTCTCATGCACAAGCCACTAGTAGGGAACATACCCATAACCTAGTGGTCCCAAATCATCATCATCATAGTTTAGTTAGAGTTGTAAGCGTCAATATTGCTAAGTGAAACTGAGGCCAAACCCCACGGATTCACTAGCATACTAGAACAATCCACCCACTTAGATACCCAGGTTTTCCCCTTGTGCTCAAAAAAGTTCAACAAGTCAAGAAATATACATTGAACATTGAAATATCATTTTCACATCACAAATTCACAAAACAACCCATATGTATACCACACAAGTCACTAAAAGCCATTTTTCATTCAATATTGTTTTGAAATCTGACTCACAACAAAATAGGCCACAACACTTTTTTCATAACTTTCACAATCCAACACATCCTTTAACAATTTTATGAAGTCCCTACAGATATGATTAACATCACATAACAGAACTATTCGTATTTAAAATGGATCATTTGAAATTATAAACAATCCAAAACAATTTTCCAATATGGTTTCACCTCTTACATAAATCATTAAACCACTCAAAACATTCATAAAACAATTCCAAATAGTGTACATCTGCTTTTCAAATAAAACCCATTTCAAAACCATATTTCAAGGACAAAATCACATCAATAAAAATTCAAAACAGAATTGGAAGACCTGAAAACATTTATTAATCAACCCCCATGTGTTATACAAACACCTCAAACAATAGTACAAAAGATCCACATGAAACGCACGCGTTTTCAAAATCACTTTCAAGAAGTACAATAATGTTTTACACTTGAAACCCTTAAAAACCTCATTAAGAAATAGTGGCACACCAATAACCCACAAAATCAGAATTTTCATCCCAAACAAGATTTATTAAACAAAATTCATATGTTATAAAACAATCCCAAACTATACCCAAATGGTTGCACATGAAAACACCGAATTTTAAGCTAAAATGAAACTATCAAAACAAATGATTGACCAAATCCAAAATAAACAGTTCACGCACCACAAAAGTCATATAAGGAACTTGAATAATAAGTAATTCAAGCAAACTAACTCATCTAGTAATGTTTACCCATGGAATTACCTACCTTTTATGACGAAACCCTCAAAACAAGGTGCGAAACAACAACCGAACCACTTCCGCACCTCAAGGAAGATAAATTTAGACCTAGATCACCAAATTTGGCCACAAATACACCAAATGAAACCATAGGATCGAACCCTAACTTCTGGAAATTTTATAACATAATAAAAGAGGGATGAAGCCCTGAAGTAAAATGAAGAAACCAAGAAGCAATCACTTACACAAAACAATCCGGAAGAAAACGACCCAAAATCGACCAGAATCTGATTTTTAAAACAGATAAAAATTTAATTGAGTTTCTAAAAATAATGATGAGGTCATGTAGGAACTGGAATGGGGTTAAAATAATAAAAATTGAAGGAGTTATGAAAGGATCAATTTACCTCCTCAAATCTGGGTGATTTGTGTAATCCAGAGACATTTCTCCCAATTTCGCGATGCAACCGAGCTCAAAATAGGGGGAGGAGAGTTTGGGGGCGCGCCCTAGGTATGTGGGCTCGAGGGCTAGTTGTAATCACCAAAAAAAACGCAAAATAGTGAAGCAGATATTAAAAAATTAAAAATTATTTTTAATACAGGAAATGGGCTTTCGGGCAGGCCCAATATCTTAAATAAAAACCAAGATAAACCTTGGTTATGGATTTCCAAAGGCTCCAAATATTAATTGGGGTGTTAATATATCAGTGGAGGACATTTTGGAGTTGTAATGAGTGAAAAGGATTAAAAAATGAAAATGTTATAAAAGAAATAAACTTTATTTTTAAATCTGGAATTGGGCTCAGGGTTTGGCCCAATTCATGAAAACTCACATATTCTCCATAAAACCTTTTGAAACCCCAAAAACAAAGAATTAATGGAAATTAAAATAAAAATAATTTTAATATAAGCTATGTATGTGACAGGGAAATAATTGGTTCTTTAGAGGGAACCTTGGATATGAGAGTAATTATAGAGAATAGGGGAAAATTTTCCACTTAAAGGGGGGTAAATTATTTCTATAGTTTTGAGAAATTATTCCCTTTTAACCCATACTCTTAAAGCTACTATGGTTCATGATATATTTAGACATATCTCATATTCTTTAACTTTATATAGTATAATAAAGTAGATAACAGCACATTGGTATTTTAATGGATTGGTACTGTGAAACGCTCCATTAAATTTTTGTTGGAATCCTCAACATCTATTCTACACTATAATTTTATCACTAATTAAAATGTAACAAGAATAAAATGGTCATACACTACGATGGTTGATTCTCTAGTTGATCCTAGTTTTACACCCTAAAAAACATCTATTTAGCCTATGTTTGTTATACACCCAAACCACCATCCTACTACATGATTATTTAGATACCCCAGCCTTAATAAAATAAAAAACTATGGTCATTTTACATCTTTTTATCGATAAAATGATTAAAATATATCTTTCTTAGTCAGTGTCGTCTTCCTCCATGATCATATTTGATGCACATTTCTTGTGTACCAAATCAAGGTCATTATAAATTCATAGATAAGTTTTCCTGGTCTGTCCCACTATCCACTGATCAAAAAATGATCTTTACCTTCTTAATTCATTGAGTAATAAATTATAAATTTTCTATTGTTTTTATATAAAATACCCAACTTTTATGTGTTCATGATGTATTGTGTATTGCATAATATTTGAATAAACCATTTCACATAACCAATTTATAGACCTTATTATTTTATGTGATTATATTCTCATCTCTAAAATTCCTCATTCAATATCAACACTTATTCCATATAAAGAATTATTATTTATAAATTCATATTAAAGAACTATCTTACTTGTGAAAACAAGAAAAGGTGGTTAGTGTCAATGTTCTCCTACACATAAGTATCTCACTAAAGGGGAACATGGATACCTCTTATTTTATTTTCATGTTATTTGTATGAAATAAAATCAAATTTATATAACTCATTCATGAATAACAAATAATTAAGCATTGTTCTTTAAAAAAGTAAATATTTCAAGATTCATGAGAATGGGTGTAGGAATCTATCTTTTCTTTATAAAAACTGGAGCTCTCAAATTATTTGAAAACCTAAGGAGGATTGAGGAAGAATTTTTAATTTATATAATGAATAAAGTATTCTCCATAAATTTGTATAACATAAGAGGCCCACAAATTTTATTTTTCATGAAAAGGGGAAATAGGAGAGATCTAAAAAACATGAATGATATGAACCCTACCTATAAATTTATGATCTGTATTTCTAATGGGTTTTCACTACCTCTATATCATAACTTCCTTGAATTTGTTCTATATATTTTATATCAACTTATGTCTATATATTTGTTTCTCTAAAAAAATTTAAAACAAAAATATCTAATATTATCATGATACAGAAAATAATGATGCCTCCCATTATATGGAATCAATTTTTCTATTTCGGGTGAGGTTACCACCTATATGTGATAATGATCACATGTATCTACTCTTTTTATTCCATTCCAAAATATGAGTAAATTAGATAACCATATGTTGCATAGTTTCATATATAGAAGTATATGGATTTTTAATCTTCTAATCGCATGCATGATGATTTGAATTAATTTTTATTTATGATTGAATCAAAAACTCAATCTCTGATTCATCGAGGAGTTTAATTCATATTAGGAAGAAAATATACAATATTGGAACCCTTTATGGGAAAAAAGTACATGATCATAGATCATGATCAAATTGATGAGATCATGAAGATCTTATGGCAGTCAAATTAGGCCTAAATTCTTAAGTCGGATAACATTAATAGATGACACTGGATACTAAAACAGACATCCCATTTGTGTATCCTATCAGTCTTGATTAATGGGGTCTGATCATTACTTCTAATCACACAATACACTATCATCACACATCCCCTAGTGGGATTCACCCCAAGATAGTGCCACCTCTCATCTAGTGTATAATTTGTATATTCTCTTCTATCCTGTATGCCTCCTTCAACTATTGCTGACAATTAATGGTCTAGATACCATGTGTCTGATATTCCCCTTGAATAGGGTCAAGGTAATCCTCCTTAGGTGACTTTGGTTGGTCCTATTTTTTTTAAAAGACCTTATAAATATAAATTCAAAAAGTGTTCCAATGATAGATTCACCCCTTCATTATGTAGTCTATGCCTATTATAATTAATCATCAAATAATCTTCTAGTAAAAAATATAATTTTTTCATGGACATCACACTAAATACCCTCATTCAATAATTGAATTTTAAATTTACTTATTCAAAAAATTTACTCACCCAATTAATGGATGGATTCTTCATTTGTAATTTGTTATGATATATTTATCATGATCACCCCATGGTCTTCTCAATATCATATTATTATAAAATCATCATGGAAAATATTTTTTTCACGGTATTCATAATCATTAAAACTTATCAATATTGATGAATATAATGTTTATTTTCTTTGACAATATTGACAGATGTCTTCGAGCTTATGACCAGTTCAACAATCATTACACATTTTATTTCCATTGTGACTAGAGCTTATTAAATCAAATTCATTGATATAATAACCTCGCATTCTTTTTCCATAGACCATATAACAACCAAAATAAAACTATGTATATAATTGGATGATTTATCAATATTGGTAGCAAAGGACTCAACATCATCATTATCTTATTTAAGTCTTCCTTTTATAGTTAATTCATATTCTACTGACAACAGATACAAAATTTATTCTTTAGACATGTTCTTATTATCATCACTTAATAAAATCCCATAAATAAATTAATATAGGATTAATATTTTATCTTCTAATATCTAGATAGTATTATTAAATATGATATCATTATAAGGGTGAAATTAAGTACTTACTTTCACCTATGATCCTAATAGTCACTATATACCCTGCCAAGATCCTAGAAGTAAACCACATATATCTATTATTGAAGTGATTCTAGGAATGTTATGAATCATCAATGCCTCTCTAACATAAATTTTCCCAAGAACGACAACTTCGGAATCCTTTTTAACTACTATGAATTTTTTCATCTTAGTTATGTGACCTATAATAACACAAACTATAACTTTTTGTAAGGATGTTATATTTTACTATGTATGTTTATATTTGATAGATTCCTCAATGTGAAACACAAAATTAAAATGAATCATGTTTTATTATATGAATGTTAATAAAAAAGACTATGAATAAAAAATACCATATTAAATAATTTTTTTAAATAAATTATTATTTCATACAAAATAGGATTAGGAACTCCCAATGGTTTAAATTTACTTTTTATATAAATCTAAATATGATTTTATTTTTTATTTTCATTTAAAATAAACATTTATAAATTTTAAAATTTATAATTTGTTAAATGAATTTAATTTTTTATATAATATATATATATATATATTATTTTAATAATTATTTTAATTATGTACATATAATTTACTAGACCTACAAGAAATATTTTCCTTAAATTATCATTGTATAATTATCCACTTAAAACGAACATTACATGAGTAAAAGTAGTTTCTTTTTATATAACAATTTTTTTTAATTTATCTTATTATTATGACTCTGATAAATTAAAAGTAATCATCATAAACACATCTAAATAATATCATTATAATTTTTTCCTCTTTATATTTGAATAAAATGATCTCTTCGATTTCTAAACTCACACATAGTTTATGGCATTTTTCTGTTTGGTTGATTTAATAACCAATATGAAAAATGATATAAATTGAAATCATTGATGGATTTGAAAACATAATATTGGATATTAATTACTAAATGTTATTTTTTATTTGTTTTGTAATTTTAATATAAACATTTAACAAATAAATTAATATAACATCTTCTGTCCATTATAAATTACTGAAACAAGATTTTTACTAAATTCTTTGTCAAGAATAATAACTTATATACAAATATAATGAAATATATTTTTTGAAATAATTAAAAAACCTATTATTTTACCTTTTATGATATTATAATGATTTAATTTTGATTAAGAATGAATAAAAATACTGTGATTACAAAAAATTGAATATGATCAGGATTACTCACACCTGATATTTAAACTAGATAATTAATATCTAATATAAAAAATATAATGGTAATAAATGATGAAATGAAAGGTTTTCAATATTAAAATGTTTTTGAAATAGTTTATTAAGAATTTTTTATATTATACATGATATTATAGTTCATTTGACTAAGTGGATAAACAGAAGAAGGGTTTATTTGTCTCATTTTAATCTCTATAGGACATGTTTGATATTATGAACCATAATTTTATTTATATTGTGTATTTAATGCCAAATTTCTTTTGGGTATGATAATATATTAAATTTAATGACATTATAATTTCTATTTCAATATTTTCCTCTCAAGATCATATGATTCATATGTTACTAATTCAATTAGAGTCTCAAAGACTCAATTTTTGTTTCACTTGAACTTATTATTTTTTATTTTAATATAGATTTCAAGATTTCACTAATCCCACCATTCCAAAATTTTATTTGATGTGTCATTTGTTTCACTGTGGAAAATAAATCTCATCATAAATGACAACCTCATTGATAATTTTATTTAAATCAATGTGTGTTATTGGTAAGAATAACTACCAGAATTTCCATTTAATCTTTTCTTAAATGACCATATTTTCATTTTCAACAATGATCCAATATGTATTTTTGAAATATAATATTTATTATTTTTTCTGTTGTTCATAATTATCATTACCAATTTTCAAAGGTAATGCTTAATACCTTTTTTATGATGTGTGTTTTCAGTCAACGGTATTTTTAAATAATAATAAAAATTATATCCTTTCAAAATTAAATGATTTATTTTATAGAACACAGTTTTTGATGTCATTTATATCATTTCATGGATTTGTTATTGATTTTTCAGTTTCAAAGGTAAATGTTTTCCAAATATTCACTTAATATTTAACAAAAATGACATTTAAATGTTACTCATAACTTAGTTTTACAATAATATTAAAAATGTTTTTAAATAAATATTTTTATGTTTTTCTTCTATGTGAATACATATTTTCAGGTAGATTTTCATTTTATATGAAACATTAGGTATAGTTTGTAATTGTTTCTAAAATAAATTATTCTTATCCTTATCTTATAAAATATTTATTTTAAAAATATTACTAAATATCAATGAAGTATCTTATTCCTAGAGATTTTTAATCTCCTAAAGATTGTTTTACATTTAAGACATTTCCACTGCTTCTTATTATTCTTGATTCCAGGATATTCTAAATATATAATGATAATTTTTTTCTTATTATGTTTTACGTAATTTTATATTTTATCAGAAAATGAACCATAAATTTCATTATCTTTCCTAACCATACACTATGAAAAAGTGTAAATTTTCATCCAGTACATATCTATATTAAATACCATGTTTTACATTTATATGATATACGGGTGTTCACCAAGATATCTTACATCTGTTGATTGTAGAAATTATTGACATAAGCATACACCCTTTATCTATACGCTATAAATACCATATTCTCAATTATCGTTTTAAAATTGTATTTACAAAAATGTTGTTCAATATCATTATATGCCCATTTATTTTCAATGTGTAAATCATGTTACAACAATTTATGTAATTATAAATCTTTTAATTCAATGATTCCATTTTAAAATAATAAAAAACATATTTTCATTGCATAGGTTCTTTCTATTATGAATGATTTTACATGGCACATGTATATATGAATGATAACGTCTTATGTCCTATATCACTATACATTTAATAGGTTTAAGTTTATATATCATGGGATTGTTAGAAATGGATATAATGAGTTTTTTTCACATATCTATAGACATAATGGTTTTTGTCACAATTTCAGGAGATCACATATTGATATTGTTTACATATGGATATGGATAAATATTTTTCCCACAAAGTATGTCATATTCTTATGGTTATTCCATATTTTTTTTTGTTTTTATAAATTTATTTATCATTTCTAATATACATTTAAATTTTTATAAAATTCAATGTTTTTAGCATATGAATTATTTCTAATGCATTGCTCACGTTTGAGTCATGATAACATTTTTCTTAATTTTTGATTTGTATTTTGAGCATTGTCATAACATATATTCATCCATAATGATCTTTTAATGATCTTAAGTTTCTATAACATGTATTTTGACTAAAATATATGGTGGTAAGATTATGATATTTATCCTCTTCTTGGTGATCAATTTTATGGTTATAATATGATACATTATGATATGTTTTCACCTATTGAGTGGTTGAGCCCAAACCTTTACTATGTTTCCAGTACCCAGGTTATAATGATCGATATATCATTTGACATGTCTAGAAAAGGGTCCAGAGGTTCTTGATAAAGGATAAATGTTAAAAGGTGTTGTAAAATAAGTTGTTTTAATAGCTACATTATAATACAATTGTAATTTCTCAAAAATTACATGTAATATTTTATTAATTATATGGAATTATTCTGGGACCATATGCTTTGATGATATGGGATTCCGAGGCCCGGTGAGCCCAAAATAGAATTTTGAACGTTTTTTATTTCACTTAAGTAAACATGTGAGCAGGTTTTTATAAACTTTGAAGCGGTTCTTGGAATGAAAATAAGAGGGAACCTTTAAATTCATAACACTAGTATTCACTTAGAAAGGACTTAACTTCAACCAACAAGGGCCAGACACAAAAGTCAATTTTTGGGACCTTTCGGAAAAACAATAAAATAACTGTAAAAAGTAATTTTATTTTTCTTTCTCAACATTTAGCAATATAAAATGATGATACGGTGTAGTGAGGAGGGGACAATGAGGCGGAATTAAATAATCCCTTTAAGGGCTCATTGTGTAAGAGTAACCACTACGCGGTTTCATAAATGAAACTGTGTAACAACGCAACATCGCAGTGTAACAGAAAAGCTACGATGTGTTTCTTTTTATTAAACGAACATGATGGAGAGTGGGGAAATTAAACTGGGAAGATTATCTGATGAACATCCAATGAACATCATCTCCAATGAAGAATGAAAATATTTACGAGTGTCCAACATCTTCGATGCACCGTGGAGAACGGAGTTAGATGAGACGAATGATGTCGACATCTTGAAACCTCAAGGACATAGAGATGCAGAAAAGAAAGTCAAAGAGATAGGGGTTTAATTTGTGCATGTTCATCAACAATATTATTCTAGAAACGATGAATGTAGATCAACCTATGAACTGGATGATCTTTGAATATTTCATTTCTGTTGGAAGATAAATTTTCTTTTGGGCGTTATTATCCAGGATTAGTTTATCTCTTTGTGGATTGAGCCACAATAACTGAGCCTCCCCATGATTATAACATCTAATGCAGGGGGGCTAGAGCCAACATGAAGAAGTCTCGAGCCCCTTTGCATGTGCACTCCTATTGAATGATTTGTTCTAATGGATAAAAAGGTGGGTTTGATATATATACGGTGAATAGGACGCTACCCGAAGGCCATAGGCATATGTAGTTCAAAGAACATACCACCAGAGTGTGCATAGTAGTCCACTGAAGAATCTTCCAGCCTGCCTGTCTGCGCGATGCATCAGCAGGAGGCTGTGATCAACTGGTCACCGTGACAGTGGGGAGACCCGGTGCCCTCCTGGAACAACATGGATGAATAGCCAGTGTCTGGGCCGTCCAGGTGGCTTGGTGAGCTACAATCTCTCTAACACTACAGGAGGTACCCACACTTCCACGAGGCTAGAGGAAGCTGGACACGACAACTGGTGGCGTCTCAGCCAGGCGTCACACACTAGCCCACACCACGTGGACCAGGCTTTGGGAAAGTGAGCTGTACACCCAACCAGCTGGCCGAACCCACGACCCATGAGTCCGAAACCATGTCGGTGGGCTGGACCTGCATCGGCAGCCCAGACCCACACCCTTCGAGCCGGTCCGGACTAGACCGGGTCATCGTGTGACCCGGCTGGCTGGATCCTTGGGATAACTAGGGAGGGTCTAGCGAGGCCCATTGGACCTGGACCACATTCCAGGATAGACCAGACCAACCCAAACCCAAATCATGTCTGGTCGAGTCAGTCGAATTAAACCAAGGTATGTGGGACTTCTAGGTCGGGTAGGTTGGGTCAGTCAAACCAGGTTGGACCGGACTGAGATGCGACTGAACACTGTTTACTAAAACGTTAATAACTAGAGAACCTGATGTCCGATTGACGATCTTTTTATGGTGTTGAGACCCTCATGATGAGGCAGATCTTTTGGAATTCCCCAAAGAGGGTTTCATGTAATTTTATATTTGAGAAATGTCTTGAGGAGTGGCCCTCCCAGGCGCACAATGTATTGAACCCTATGGTTGGATCAAGCCTAAAAATTAATGACTTTCAATGCAGTGTGACTCAAATATGGCCTAGTGAGAAGAACATAGGTTTAAATTTGTTGGCCCATGGTGGGAAGCACTTCTATGTGACTTTTTTGGCCCACGGTACATGATAAGGAGGAGTGCCTTAGTTGAACCAAATTAGTGGGGAGAACTTTTGTGTGACTGTGAAGGCCCACGATACATGATGAAGAGGTGTACCTAAGTAGTACTTGGTTAGTGGGAATCACCTCTATATGAAATGTCAGACCCACTATTGTTGATAGAAGAGGATTTAACCCAACAGCCGAGGTTTTAGATGATGTGAGAGATTATTATTCTATAACTACCCAAAATGTATACCTGTTGTGAGATATCTCTTGATTTACTTTGAGGATTGATCTGCAATATTTCATTTTTGTTTTGGGGTCCTTAATGAGTATTTTGTTACTCACGCCTACACGAGATTAACCCGAACATGTTGTGTCTAGTGCAGACAATTGATGTTTCGACATAGACTTTGGGGGACCAGGACCCAGAGGGGCTCAAGGAGACGAGACTAATAGATGCTACAACAGTGGGCTTAGAGACTAGCACCAGGGGGGTCCTTGTAGGATCGGGTGGACCAGAAGTTTTGATTCAACTTCCAGTAGCTATGCAACTCACATGATTAGGTGGGGTTTTCCGCAGGTGGCCACCAGAGTTTTCTTTTTTGTACATTGTTGTTTTCAGTTCTTTTATTGGGTCTGTATTCCAGCCCACATATATTACTTGTACTTTTACATTGATTTGTTTTAGTAATACTTGTTTTCTTTTTAGTATGTGGGACTTGGTTGGGCATGTGTGTGTGTATAGGTACTCAGGAAAATGCCTCCCACTTGCACGTTGATACCTTCAGCCCTAGTCGCCAGCCCCTAGCCTTCGGGAGGCGGGCTTCGGGTAGTCACGACATAGGGCCTGAGGTACAAGTCATGACAAAGTGGTATAAGAGGGTGTCCAGTCCGAAGACAAAGACCAAGAGTCTATCATTTTGTTTTGGAGAAACAATGTTAAGTGTTGGTAGTCCTAATTTCAGATACAAGGAGTCCAGTGTTGGTGTGGTGGATGATGTATACATACCCCAGGAGCTTGAATTATGATTCTCTCTCCTCAATAAATGAAAGCATTTGGTGCATAAGTGTATCCTTATGTTCTTTTGAATAAGATTCATCACACCAGGTATAATTTTTTGGCCTCGGTACATCGTGATCTATATCAAGATGCCTCCATGTGGACGACCATTCATGATCCCGTTATGAAGTCATGAGAACAGCCTGCCTAGGGATGAGATGTGTGTTCAAGGACCAGTTCTAGAGATGTCCCCACCAGGTGGTGCACCAGTGTTACCACCACCCTCTGGTACGCATCTCCTACTGGCGGTTTTGGAAAAGGACCTGCATAAACTTAGTTCCCTATATGAGTTTCAGAGACAGAGGTCTCCCAGGTTTGGGGGGGGGGAGACAGATCCTCATGTCGTTGAGGACTGGTTGGAGGTAGTGACGTGTGACTTCTGCTTATTAAGGACACCGCCTAACCAAATGGCAATCTTAGAAACGAGCCTTTTGAAACACTTTGTATGGAGATGGTAGAGCTTGACCTCCTAGACACATGATGAGGAGACCCTCAAATGGGAAGACATCGAGTGTTTTTTTTGGGAGATGTTTTACCACGTGAACTTACAGAATATGCTCATTCAAGAGCTACTTCATATACAACAGGGAATCATGACGGTTGCCGAGTACCCAACGAGGTTCACTGAGCTATCTCGTAACTCGACAGATATGGTATGAGACCCTTTATTCATGGATCAAGACTTTGAGAAGTGACTCAAGAGAGAGATCAGAATGTCAGTTTTGTCTCCAGGCATCCCTACTCATGCTGGGGTGCTGGAGTGAGCCGTTATGATAGAGAACGTTTTGCAAGAGCAGATGTCCATAGCTAGAGCTACCAATAAACCCCATGTGCCAGAGTCTTTGGTAGGTAGAAGATATCAGACTTAGGGTCCCAAGTAGGCCATGCCTTTCAGAGGACAACCCCAAGACTCAAGGTCAGCAGTGCGAGGATGCCAAACCAATTAGATTCAGCAGGGAACCATGCTTTACTTCTCATGTGGAGGGCAGTGAAACATGGAACATGATTTGCCGACATTCCGTATAGATGACTATTAGACAGTTCAGGGGCCGCTGAGGAAGAGGCAATAGTTTGAACGAGGAGGTCTACAGGGCGACAGATTTGGTAGGGGAGCTTGCTGAGTAGTAGGTGGTGGGCGATGGTTTGTGTAAAGACCCAGAAATTTCAAGGAAATTTTTTTCTTAAATTATTTGGAATTTACGAGTCCACAGTTTCTAATGGCACCTGATTCTGAGGCCCGGTGTTCCAGGAATATTTTTTCTGAAGTTTAGTTAAGCTTAAATTTAAGTGCATAAGCAGTTTTAAAGAAGAATTGGAATAACTATTAAACGTTTACTCAGATCAGAAATTTGAGGGCACCGTTGCGATCAGGATAATTGGTTTACCCTAGGTGCGGCTTAAGTTTAGTCAGCACGGGCCTCCTATGAGAAATTGCCAAAATGGTATAACCGTAAATAAAATAATTAACTAAATTAGTTTATTTTTCGAATGGTTATAACTAACAAATGGTAGCTCAAATTAATAATCCAAGACCACTACTGAACTCATGAGGGCATGATTTATTTAAGAAGATACTAGCTTTGGTAGGCGCAGGCCACAAAAAAGATAGTTTTTTTCCATATATAAAATATTTGAGTGACAATTATTTTATTGTAAAATTCATAACATCAAAAGGGTAACTCAGATTGAAACTATGAGAGTACCGTTGGGTTTATTGGGGCGTTTTTTACTTAGGCATATCCTAACCTCGACCGACGTGGGTCGAGGGTGACTGATAATAATTTTCTGAACTTTTGTTTGGGTGTGTTCACTAAACGTACATATGGGGTTTTCTATCTTTTGAACCGTTTCTCAGAATCGAAATCAGAGGGCACCGATGAACTCGCAGCACCGATATTTTCTTAAGGGGACCTTTACCGCGGTTGCATTTTATATGGGATGGATGTTATAATTTGGGGTTTCTAATTAAAAATTAATAATTAAATAAAAATGTGTGTGCAACACATTTTTATTTAAAAGAAGGATAAAGTCTCTAGGTGGAGGTTAGGAGTGTGTCCCACCACACCCTAACCTCCCTTGAGAGGATATAACTAAGGGTGGGGCCCACACGAGTTCCAAACTCTTCAACTCCCCCTTAAACTCCTTCACCCCCTTGAACTCCCATATTAAGGAGGAAGAAACTTCCTTTATTAATTGGGAGCCTCTTCATCTCCTCCCTCCCTTTTTTAATGAGCCAAATAAACATTTAATTAATTAATGGATGTGGATTAATGAATTTGAATCCCATTGAATTAATTAAGCCATCCATTAAATAAGTGGTGTGTTTTTATTTTATGTTGGTTGGACATATTATCTTAGGAGGCTTGGAGAATTAGGAAGAAAGTGTTCTTCCCACGAGGAACATGAAGAACATCTCGAATGTGGAATGAAGTCCTCTCGACGAAGAACGCCATTTCCACCGAAGAACGACGACATGTCTTCTTCCATTCCGTGACCTCCTTCCACGTTAAAGGAGTGGGCACCGCTAGCAAGGAACGTCGACGAAACTCAAACCTCGAACGTTTCCCGACATCAATGAAATCGATGTCCATCCTCTTTCCCGTGACTCTACCGAGCGAGCACCATTTACGAGGTAGAGGGTTTTTTTAATATTAATGGAATAAAATTATATCCTCGATTCTTCGATGTTTACTTTATTCGATGGTGACCATTTGTTATCATATAATGCGGACGGCGCAGGTCGAATAAACACGGCCCGACGTCCCTCCATTGGTTTATGATTGTTTGACGATAGCGGTGGAGCCAAGAGGGTGCGGTGTCGTCGCACTGCGTTGGAGGAAGAAGGCCACGATCATGAGGCAGCGGCGACAGAAGGTGGCATTGATTGAAGGTGGTGGCAACTGAAGGCCGAGATGGGCTGGGCCGCGGTGGTGGAGGACCTGCGCCGTTGTGCTGTACGCATGGGAGGAAACCACTGCCCGCAAATGCGGGCCACTCGGCCGAAGAAGAATCGGCCGGCTTCATGCCGGTCGAGCTAGAAGAACTGGCCTAGCTAGAGAAGACTATGGCCCGCAACGTGGGCTGCTCAGCGGTCTAACCGGATGGAAGCCTTCCGGCCAAGCTGAGGAAACAGTGGCGCCGCTTAGCGCCATGTGTGGAGGAACTACGGCCCTCAACCGTTGGCCGCTCGCGTTGGACAGAACTGGCCGGCTAAGGCTGGCCGGGCAGGAGAGGCGGCCCCGCTCGGCGCGGCCGGACGAACCGAACCAGCCCACCAACCTGGTCAGACCTACTGGGACGATTCCATGGGTGGGTCGTGCACCCCTGGGCCGGGCCGACCCCCAGCTAGGTCGGACTCGCTGAACCGGGTCGGGCTGACCCGCCATCCCACTGGGCTTGACTAGTTGGGCCTGTTTCACTTAAACGTAAATAACATCTAGACCGCGTGTCCGATCGATGCGCTGTCTATGGCACTGAGACTCTCGCGATGAGATGGTCTTTTGAAATACTCTATTTGAGTTTTGGACAACTTTGGAAAATGGCCAGGTTTGGAACGAGTGTAAATCCAACAGGGCCCCTGGAACAGAAAAGCCAATAACTCTCAGACCGGGCGTCCGATTGATGTGTCGTCTATCATGTTGGGTTTCTTTTGATGAGATGAAACTATGGGGTACATCAACACAGGACTTATTTGATGTATCAAAACATGTCCCATAGAGCGGACCCTTCCGGAATAGACCATGCTCTGTGCGAGAACCCTAAAGTTGACAACAACGAGACTGAACAGAATCATCTGTGGGTTTGACAACAACGAGACTGTACTAAATCCTCTGTGGGTTCGACAACAATGATAATGGACTGAATCATGCACGGGTTCGACAGCAACGATACTGGACTGAATCCTCTGTGGGTTCTATAGCAACGAGACTGGACTAAATCCTCAGTGGGTTCGACAACAACGAGATTGGACTGAATCCTTCGTGGCTTCGATAACAACGAGACTGAACTGAATCCTCTGTGGGTTCGACAGTGGCGACTTTTGTATCGAGATCCCGCGTTGGATTGAAAACTACGATAGACTGTTGTTTTAGGTTTTTGTGGGTATCTGTCGTTCAATATAGAAAGATGATTCAGTGGCTACAACTAATCATCACTTACTCTCTTCTAAGTGGTGTGTACCTGGTTTGAGTTGAGTATTTACCTTCAGGTTTACCTCATGTATGAGATGTATACTCTTAATGACTTAGTTATATGTATGGGAATAAACCTAAGTAAGGGTGGATTTATCTTCATGGGTGTTTCTTCGTGGATGTGTTATGGAGAAGCCTAAATGGCTTTCTTCTATGAGATGTACCTGTGGGATACACCTTCTTTTGTACTTTCTTTGTTGAGTGTTTCTACACTTCTAGAATGAAATGTGGTTCGGCTAGAGAGTTGGAGCTGGACTATGACGGATAACTTAGGTATATGTACGGGCATATACCTAAGTAGGGTTGGTTGATACTTTGTGATTGTATCTTTCTACTTTGGTTTATCCTTTGTTGATTTTGTGAGATTTTTAGGGTCTCGAGGTCCCTACTGAGTGTCATTATACTCACCCCTACATGGTCTATGCCCGCACCTCGTTGTGTGGGATGCAGACGACAGACAGTGTTGACGGAGGCCGAGAGCAAGTCAGGACCGGACAGTACCCAGAGGTGGACCACACGGCAAGACGGTACATGGAGAAAACTGATAGATGTGGTGTTCTGAGGTGGACATCTGTACCTACCATTCAGGTAGGATACTCGGTGGACGTTCCAGGAGCTTCCCTTTTCATCCATTGTCCCTTTTTTAGTTGTATTTTCTTTCCGTTGGACATGTACTTTACTTTTGGTCTTGTATTTCTGGCCCATGTACTTTCAAAAGTACTTTTTGTATACAGTATTCACTTAGTGATTTGCTTCCAGCTTACTCTGTTTGTGTGCATGTTAATTCTATAAAGGTTATTCCTTCCCAACTTAGGGATTTACGCCTTTGGTGCTAGTCACCCACCCTGGCCTATGGATGGTGGGATTGGGGTAGTCACGACGCGGGCCCCGAGGATGGGTCGTGACAAATTGGTATTAGATGAGTCTGTTCTACCGTAGAACTCAGGACTCTAATCATTATTTTCTGTGAAGCAATAGTGTTACAAGTATTGGGTGTGATTTTGAGTCCAGGGAGTCCAGTGTTGGTGTGGTGGCTGACGTATCCATTCACTAAGACCCTGAAATCTAATTTCCGACTAAGTGCACAAAAACATTGATTGCGTATGTTTTTACTTTGAAAATATTTCTTTGTCATTACTTTTTTTCAGCTCATCATGTATACTTTCTAAACATGGAGCACCTGTTTTGTTTTAGGATGTCTTCACCAACTCAGTCAGCGCGGGTTCCAATTGGAGAGTGCGATGGTAGCCAATCGAGCAATGAGGCCACGGTGCAGGGCCCCATCACAGTGGAGTCACCAGTGGTACCACTAACCACGGGGCTACAATTTCCACCATACCCAGCAGAAGAGGGTGCAAGTTTCTTGAGCGCATTGTATGGGTTCCTGCGACATGGGCCTCCAAGGTTTCGAGGCGAGATATATTTTCAGACGATCAGGTGCTAGCTGGGGGTTGTAGAATGAGTTTTCCACACAGTGGGACACCCGCTGACTGGATAGTGTACCTAGTTGTTAGTCTCTTTCAGGGAGAAGCTGATAGGTGGTGGAGCCTAATGCTCCAGTTTTACGATGAGGTGACCCTCACATGGGGAGACTTAGAGGGTCTTTTGGGGGCGAAGTTTGTACCAGTGACTCTACGCTCTGTATGGGCACAGGAGCTACCACTATTTTCACAGGGCTTTCTGAAAGAAGTGAAGTCTTCTGTAGCCGGAAGTAGATAGATTTTATAGAGGTCCAAGCAGACTAGGCCAACAAGTGGGAGACCCCAGGATACAGGTACAGTTGTGCGGGGCACATGAGATAGAGCTAGCCATACAGGGAGCAGGTAGTGATATGCATATGGCGAGCAAGGTTACATGGCTTCAGACTGCCCGACCCACACTACAGATGAGTAGAAGGCAGTAGAGGGACCTCCCAAGAAGAGGAAGAGGTTTAACCGTGGTGGTCCACCGGGAGTGGGCGGCCGAGGCCGAGGAGCTGACCGAGCAGTAGGTGGTGGATGCAATTTCGAGGCCCTACCACCACCACAACCACCAGGAGGTCCACCCCGACCACAGGGAATGGGTGGATAGGGGAGATCCCAGCATCAGGCAACTGAGGCCTACTACCATAGTACTCTGGGAGTAGGTGGATATAAGTGGGACTAGCACCTGGAATAGATACCTTTATTCATGATGCTTCTATCTTCATTGATGTCGTTGTTTGTGGTTTCTTTGTGTCATTGTACTTTGAGCTAAAGTATTAAAAAACACTTGTCCATGTGACATTTTCTTTCCTACCTTTTAGGTGTGGTTGATACTGAGAGGTTCTGGTAAAAACTGATGACTTGAACCTCACATTCGAGATTCCTACTGGAGGAGACCCAGTGACAACACACTGCTATCGACAGTGTGACTCGACCCTTGGAGGCAAGAGTAATGGTTTGATCCCATGGTAGTGGCTTCGAGGCCTTACGACGTCGTCCATGGAATGAAATTGTACCGTTCATGTTATGATTGAATATATTAGGAAAAAGATGAAGTTCATCCAGGGGATGAGACAATACTTCACTTTTCGGCAATGGAGAAATCTTATCATCTCTTGTAGGATGTAAGCAAAGTAGGGTATAGTCATGTTCTTTAATGTTGGCTAGTCACACCCACAATTCGTAGAGCGAACAATTTACGGTTTACTCTAATCTCAAAAGTCTCATGAGTGTCTTCTCATTGAAGGACCTCAACCTGAGACATCGACGATGGATCAAGTTACTCCAGGACTATGACTTCGAGATAGTCTATACTCCTGGGAAGGCGAATGTTTTATCATATGCTCTTAGTCGGAGGTAAGGCATTTAGTTGTTTGGAGAGGTGACAAAGCAGCTGGCTACACTACAGATATCCTTTATGGATAGTGATGGAGCATCCTTTCTAGAGTCTCTCACAGTCACTTCCCCACTTCTCCAGCAAGTTAGGGAGGCGCAGCATGGGGGCACTGACTGTGAGACACGATGGGCTCAGATATCCTCAGGGAAAGCACCCGAAGGATTTTCTGAAGGTGGGGATCACGCCATTCCTTTCAGAGGATGTTCCATGATAACAGTAGGCTTGGTTCATCCATTAGAGGTCCCAAAGTGGAGGAGGGATGAGATATCCATGGAGTTCGTGGTAGGTCTTCCATGTACATCTAGGGGACACGACCCGATTTGGGTTATCGTCGACCGACACACCAAGTCGGCCAACTTCCTCCAGACCAGATATGGTACGATCCACCACGGAGGAGGTGCAGGTCATTCTAGAGAGGGTCCTGCATGGATGGTCGATTCCGCTCGTGCGCGTTCACTGGTAGCAAAAGAACCTCCATATGAGCACAAGGGAGCAGGAGGATTAGATTCATGCTCAGTACCCTCATTTGTTTCCCTAGTGTGTGTTGTAGCTTTATGAGGACATAAATCCATGTGGTGGGGGTAATGTAAAGACCCAGAAATTTCTAGGAACTTTTTTTCAAAAATTCATTGGAATTTTATGAGTCTGCAGTTTCTGACGGCACCGGATTCGGAGTCCTGGTGTCCCCAGAATAATTTTTCTAAAGTTTTGTTAATCATAAATTAATGCAGGTAAGCAGTTTTACTGAAAAAGTGGAACAACTCTTAAACGGTAACTCGAAACAAAAATAGAAGGGCACCATTGCGCTCAGGATGACGGGTTTACCTTAGGCGCGACTTAAGTTTAGTCAACGCAGGCCTGCTGTGAGAAATTCCATAAATAGCATAATGGTAAATAAAATAATTAAATAAATTATTTTATTTTTCAAATGCTTATAACTCAAAAATGATAGCTCGGATTAAAAATCTTAGACCACCGTTGAACTCATGAGGGACAATTTATATAAACAGATACTAACTTCTGCCAGCTTGGGCAACTAAAAAAAGTTAGTTTTTGGCCATAAATAAAATAATTAAGTGAAAATTATTTTATTGAAAAATTAATAACATCTAAATGGTAACTCAGATTGAAAAATAGAGTGTACCGTTGGGTTCGTTGGGGCGTGTTTTACTTAGGCAGATCCTAACCTTGACCGGCGCAGGTCAAGGGTGATTGATAATAATTTTCCGAACTTTTGTTCAGATACGTTAAGTAAATGTACATATGGGTTTTTTAACTTTCAAACTACTGCTCGGAATCGAAATCTGAGGACACTGATGAACTCACAGCACCGGTATTCGCTTAAGGGGACATTTACCGCAATTGCGTTTTATACAGGATGCAAGTTATAAATTGGGGTTTCTTATTAAAAATTAAAAACGAAATAAAAATCTGTGTGAAACACATTTTTAATTGAAAGGTGGTTAATGACTCTAGGTGGTGGTTAGGAGTGGGGCCCACCACACCCTCACATGACTTGAGAGAATATAACTAAGTGTGGGGCCCACACGAGTTCCAAACACTTCAACTCCCCTTGAAACTCCATAAACCCCTTGAACTCCCAAATTAAGTAGGATGAAACCTCCTTTACTAATTGGGAGCATCTTCATCCCTTCCATCCCTTTTTAATGAGCCAACTCAACATTTAATTTATGAATGGATGTGGCTTATGGAATTTGAATCCCTTTGAATTCATTAATCCATCCTTTAAATAAGTGGTGTGTTTTTATTTTATGTTGGTTGGAAATATTATCTTGGGAGGCTTGGAGAATTAGGAAGAAAGTGTTCTTCCCATAAAGAACACGAAGAACATCTCCAACGTGGAACGACATCCTCTCGACGAAGAATGATGTTTCCACTGAAGAATGATGACGCGTATTCTTCCTTTCTACATCCTCCTTCCACATTAAAGGAGTGGGCGCCACCCACTAGTAATGTCGATGACACTCCACCATCGAACGTTTCCAGATGTCCATGAAATCGACATCCGTCATCTTTCCCGTGACTCCGCCGAGCGAGCACCGTTTAAGAGGTAGGGGGATTTTTTTAATTTTAATTGAATAAAATTATATCTTTGATTCTTCGATCTTTACTTTATTAAATAGTGGCCATTTGTAATATTATAACACAGAGGGTGTGGGCTGAAAAAACACGGCTCGACGTCCATACATTGGTTTATGATTGTTTGACGATAGAGGCGGAGCCGTCACACTACGCCGGAGGAAGGATTCCACGGTCTTGTGGCGACGACGAGTAAAGGCGGTTGCGATTGAAGGTGACAGAGAGCGAAGGACGGGGCGGGCTGGGCCACAGCGGTGGAGGAACGGTGTCGTTGTGCCATCCGCATAGAAGGAAACTACGGACCGTAACTGTGGGCCCCTTGGCCGAAGAAGAACTGGCGAGATTCATTCCCGTCGGTATAGAAGAACCGGCCGGCTACGACCGGCCGGGATAAAGAAGACCGTGGCCCACAACGCGGGCCGATAGGTAGACGAACCGGCTAGATGCCTGCCGGCCGGGCTGAGGAAACCGCAGCGCTGCTTGGCCCCGCGTGCGGAGGAACCGAGACCTGCAACCGCAGGCCACTTGAGCTAGACCGAACCGACACACTATGCAGGCTGGGTCCATGAGTGGGTTGCGCCCCACCGGGTGGTCCGTCACCCCTAATGGGTCAGACCCACCGGTCTGGGTCCACGGATGTGTGGTGCACCACTGGGCCGGGCCAACACCCAGCCGGGTCGGACCCGCCGGACCTGGTCGGGGTGACCCGCCAGCCCATTGGGCTTGACGTGTCGGGCCTGTTTCTCCTAAAAGTAAATAACTTCTAGACCGCACGTCTGATCGATGCGTCATCTGCAGCACTGGGACTCTCGTGACGAGACGGTCCTTTGCGATAGTATAATTGAGTTTTGGACAACGTTGGAAAACAGCCAGGTTTTGAACGAGTGTAATTCCAACAGGGCCCCTGGAACAGAAAATCCAATTACTCTCAGACCAGGCGTCCGATTGACACGCCATCTATCACGTTGGGTTCCTTTTGATGAGACAGAACTATGAGATACATCAACACCAGACATCATTGTTGTATCAACACTTTGATCGTGGAGCGGACCCTCTCGGAATCGAGCGTACTGTGTGCGGGAACCCTAGAGCTGATAGCAACGAGACTGGACTTAATCCTCAATGGGTTCAAAAGCAACTAGACTGGACTGAATCCACTATGGGTTCGAAAACAACGAGACTGAACTGAATCCTCTATGGGTTAGACATCAATGAGACTAGACTGAATCCCCCATTGGTTAAACTGCAATGAGACTAGAGTGAATCCTCCGTGGGTTCGACAAAAACGAGACTGTACTAAATCCTCCGTGGGTTTGACAACAACAAGACAAGACTGAATCCTCCATGGGTTAGACAACAACGAGACTTGACTAAATCCTCCATGGGTTGGACAACAGTGTTACTGGATTGAATCCTCCATGGGTTCGACACCAATTAGACTTGACTGATTCTTCAGTGGGTTCGACCGAAAAGAGAATGTACTGAATCCCTCGTGGGTTCGATAGCGGCGAATATTGTACTGAGATCCCGCATAGGATCGATAACTACAACGGACTAATGTTTTAGGATTCAGAGGGTATTTTTCATTTGATAGTGAAAGATGATTCAATGGATAAAACTAATCATCTCTTACTCTCTTCTATGTTTCGTATACCTTGTGTGAGCTGAGTATTTACCTTCGGGTTTACCTCATGTATGAGATGTGTACTCTTGACGACATAGGTATATGTATGTGCATAAACCAAAGTAAGGGTGTATGTATCTTCGTTGTGTTTCTTCATGGATGTTTCTTCATGGATGTGTTATGGAAAATCCTACATGGCATTATTCTGTGAGCAGTACCTATGGGATACACCTTGTGTTGTACTTTCATTGTGTAGTGTTTCTACACATGTGGAACGAAATGTGGTTGGGCTCGAGAGTTGGAGCCAGACTTTGACTAGTAACTTAGGTTTATGTATGGGCATATAACTAAGTAGGGTTTGTAATTACTTCGTGATTGTATCTTTCTACCGTGGTTTATCCTTTATGGATTTTGTGAGAATTAGAGGGTCTCAGGGTCCCAACTGAGTATCGTTATACTCACCCCTCCATAGGCAATGCCTGCACCTAATTGTGTTGGATGCAGACGATGGACAATGTTGACGGAGGTCGAGAGCGAGCCAGGACCGGACAGTACACGGAGGTAGACCACATGACGAGATGGTACACAGAGGGGACCAATAGACGTAGAGTGCTGAGGTGGACATCTGTACCTACCCTTCAGGTTGGATACTTGGCGGATGTTCTAAGAGATTCCCTTTTTAGCTGTTGTCCATTTTTCAATTGTACTTTTTTCCGTTGTACCTATACTTTACTGTTGGGCTGGTATTTCCGTCCCCTTTACTTTCAGCACTACTTTTCGTATAGAGTATTCACTTAGTGCTTTGCTTCCATCTTACTTTGTTTGTGTGTGTGTTACTTATATAAAGGTAATGCCTTCCCATCTTAGGGATTTATGCCTTTGGTGCTAGTCACCAACCCCTGGCCTATGGAAGGAGAGCTTGTGGTAGTCATGGCATGGGCCCATTTGATGGGTCGTGACAATTTGAGGTTTTACCAATAGCATCCCTAGGTTGTCCACCCCGACATCAGGGAGCAGGTGGATATGGATGAGCATATATTCAAGTTGTAGAGTATTATGACCATGACACTCCAAAGATGATTTGAGGTATGATCTGTGTCTTCTCCAACCTAGTTGTAGTTTTTATAGACACAGGTTCTAGTCACTCCTTCATTGTCATGACTCCCCTTTAGAGCTCAGAGATTCCAACAGAGATGTTAGCTCAATATTTTTGATTAGAGACTCCCATGGGAAAGGATCTGATGATTACACACTAGTTTCGGCAGTGTGAGATTACTCTAGAAGGTGATATCTTCGACTATGATCTCCTAATAGCGACATCGAGGCCTTATGACTTCATCTTGGGTATGGACTAGTTATCCAAATTTCATGCTCAGATCACTTATTTTAAGAGTATAGTGTGGTGTGTCCTTGGATATGGGACCATGTTTTCTTTCATCGGTAAGATGGAATCCCTTAGAGTGCAAGAAAAATTTATCAGAGGATGGTACCGCCAATCACACACTAGTTAGATAGCCTCACCCTTGGTACAATAGATGAGAGGATTCCAAGATTTCCTGTAGTGATGGATGAGTAGGATGTTGTTTTTCATGAGGATTTCCCATGACAAACTCATCTTTGGGAGGTATACTTTTTCATCGACCTGTACACAAAGACTACACTAATATCCACACTGGAATATCGGATGGCTCCTTTATAGCTTCATGAGATGTGGTTACAACTGGAGGACTTGTAAAAGAAGGGGTTCTTAAGGCACAACATTTTACCATGGGTAGCCCCTGTGTTTTTTCTAGGAAAGAAGATGGGAGTTTGAGATTGGGCATGGACTATTGGCACCTGAACTAGTTGACCATTAAAAACAAGTATCCACTACTGAGATTCGATGATCTATTCAACCAGCTAACGATGAAGAAGTGGTTCTCAAAGATAGACCTCAGATCAGGCTGTCAGCAGCTTTGGGTACGGGAAACTGATATACCAAAGATAGACTTCAGGTGTCAGTATGACCACTACGTGTTCTTGGGGATTCATTTCGGCATGACCAATGGCCCAATAGTGTTTATGGGACTCATAAACAGGATCATCCAGCCTTAACATGACTGGTTTTTTGTTGTCTTCATTGTTGAGATATTGGTGTACTCGGTGTTAGAGGAGGATCATGCTACATACCTACAGATAGTCATTGACACACTCTAAAATCACCAACCTAATAACAAGATCTCAAAGTGTCAGTTTTGGAAACATGACATGCACTTTCTGGGACACATCATCTTAGAGGTTGGAGTTGTGATGGATCTAGAAAAGATAGAGGGGTTGCTTGCTTGGGAGATACCCAGAAGCGTGACTGAGGTGCAGAGCTTCTTGGGGTTTGCTGGTTACTATCAGATGTTTGTGAAACACTACTATAGAGTAGAATCACCTTTATTAGATTTTACATGGACGGGGGAGCCCATTGTGTGGACTAAGACATGTTAGTGGAGTTTCCAAGAGCTGAGGAGGAGATTGACTAGTACCCCACTCTTGATACTAACAGAGAAGGGAATTGGGTAAATAGTTTTATGTGACGCATCAGGGACTAGACTAGGTTTTTTCATGATGCAGGAGTGAGTAGTGATTGCCTACAGATCATGCTAGTTGAGGATGCATGATTAGAACTATGTGATCCACAACCTAGAGTTACCAGAAGTGGTCATTTCCTTGAAGATGTGGTGGCACTACTTGATGGGTGAAAAGTTAATGGTTTAATCCTAACATAAGATTCTCAAGTATTTCTTCTCCCATAATGACCTGAACCCAAGACAACAGAGATGACTAGAGTTCCCACAAGACTATGACTTTGAGATTGTCTATACTCGTGGAAAGGGGAACGTGGTGGCAGACACGCTCAGCAGGAGGACCTGTTTACAGCTTCTCAGTGAGGTGATGAAGTAGTTTGACGCGATTCCGATATCCTTTGTGGATGATGGTGGAGCTACTTACCTTTAGTCGATGAATATTTCTCCCCCACTCTTACAATGATTTAGGGACACACAACTGGTGGATGTTGACTGCGAGGCCTGACATGCTCAGTTCTCTTCAAGATGGTCTCCTAATGGATTTTTGATAGATGGGAAGCATGTCATATTCGTTATAGGGATCACCACAGTTCCAATGATTTTACGATAGGAGGTGTTGAGGGAGTTCCATAAATACCCCTCGGTGGTACATCCTGGAGTGGCGAACATATACCGAGTCCTTTGACCTCAGTATTGGTGGCTGAGGATGAAGAAAGCAGTGGTTGAATTCATTTCGTGTTGCCTCACTTTTCATCAAGTGAAGACTGAGCATCAGGTTCTAGAAGGCTTGGACCAGCCAGTCGAGCTATTGTAGTGGAAATGATATGGTATCATTATTGATTTTGTGACGAGGTCACCACACACATCTAGGGGCCATGACTCTATCTGGGTGATCGTTGAATGACTCAACAAGTCAGCTCACATCCTACCCATCTGGGAGAAGGGACAAGAAGAGGGATTGGGATGACCCTACGTCTAGGAGATAGTGTAGATTCATGGGGTTCCTTCGACGATTATCTTAGATCATGACAAAAGATTTACATCTCAGTAGTGGATGGGATTACCAGAGGCATTTGGGACACATCTGTTCTTGATAACAACTTTTCATCCCTAGAAGAATGGTCAGGCGGAGCGAACCATATAATCCATGGAGGACATGCTACGTGCTTGTTTCCTAGATTTTAGTCACATTTGGGAGGACCAACTTCCACAGGTAAAGTTTTCATACAACAACAACTATCACTCTACCATTGACATGGAACTATTTGAGGCATTATATGGGTAGCCTTGTAGATCACTCCTATGCTGAAAAAACCTAGAGGAGTCTATAGTCATTGGTCCAGAGTTGGTACGGGCTACCATCTAGAATCTAAAGATCATCCAGGAGTAGATGAGTACTGCATAGAGTATGAAGAAGTCTTATGCCAATAAGAGACAGAGACCCTTGGAGTTTGAAGAGGGTGATGATGTATTCATTTGGGTCTCACCCCGTTGAGGATTATGAAGAGTTGTACGGGGAGAAAAACTATCTCTGAGGTTCATCGTACCTTTTTAGATTCTGATTAAAGTTGGAAAGGTGGAAAACCACCTAGCTCTTCTCCCAATGATGCACTAGGTACATTAGGTTTTCTGCGTGTTGCAGTTGAGGAGATGTGTGCAAGATCAATCACACGTCATCGACTAGGGTGAGCTAGACATTGAAGATGGGGTTATGTTTACGCAGTTCCTAGTGGAGATATTGAATTGATAGGAACAAATCATACATTGGTGGCCATTTCCTCTGGTATGAGTTTGGTAGAATCATGGGAATCTCTATATGAGCACATGGGAGAAGGAGGCTTAGATTTGTGCTCAGTACCCCCATCTGTTTCATTAGTTTTTGTTTTGGATTTCCAAAAAGTAAAGACTTAGGGTGTGGATAATGTAATGTCTCATAAATTACGTGTAATTTTATTAATTATACAGAATAATTATGTGACCACACACTTTGAAAGAACATGATTTCAAGGTTCGTTGAACCTGAAACGAAATTGTGAATATTTTTTTTCACTTATGTAAATGTGTGAGCGGGTTTTTTTTAACATTTGAAATAGTGCTCAGATCGAAAATCAAGGGAACCATTGAATTCAAAACACCGGGATTCACTAAGAAAGGACTTATCTTTTACCAACAAGAGTTGGACTGAAAATTTAATTTTTGGGACCTTTCATAAAAATAATAAATATTTTGCGCCATTGAACGACAAACAGTGACACTATAGTGCAGTGATGAGGTGATGAAAAGGGGAAATTAAGGAATCCCCTTAATAGATTTTTTTTCAAGTGTAACTGCTACACTGTTTCATTAATAAAATAACATAACGACGCAATATCGCATGGTAATACAAATTCTATGAGATGTTTCTTTTTATTAAATGAATGCATTAGAGTGTGAAAAAATTAAACTGCAAGGATTCTATGAAGAACCAATGATGAACATACTCTCCAACAAAGAATGAGAAATACCTAAAAAAACAAACATCATCAATGCACCTCTAAGAGTGAAGTCTTAATTGAAGAATGACATCGACGTCTTGAAACCTCGAGGGTGTAACGCCCCATCAAGAACATCAAAGAGGTAGGGGTTCAATTTTTTAAAGTTATTCCCCATTATTATTCTAGAAAAGACAAACGTGGATCAACCGACGAACAATTTGATCCATGAATCATGTGTTTATACTAAAGGGTGACATTTCATTGAGGGATTATTATCCAGGATTAGTTTTTCTCTTTGTTGATTGAGGCATAATACCTGAACCTCCCCATTATTATAACATCTAATGCAGAGGGTGTGGGCTGAATAGAACAAGTCTCGATCCCCTATGCATGTGTACTATTTGGAAATGGTTTGTCTGAATCGATGGTAAGGCAGGCCTAAGACCTTCATGGTGAAGAGGATGCTCCCTGGAAGACATAGGCACATGCGGCTTGAAGAACGGACAAACTGACCACCATACCATGTCCGGTATTCTACAAAAGAATATACCGGCATGCTGTGACACCATGAGAACGCAACCAACTAGCTATTATAGCAGTAGGGTGACACAGAACCCACCTAGCACCACGTGGAGGGATGGCCTGCATCCAAGCTGTCTGGGTGGCTCGGCGAGCCTTGGTCTCTTGACTATAGCAGGAGAGCCAAACATGTCTGCGGGTCTAGTGGTGGCCAGACGCGACACCTGACCACATCCCAGCCAGGCATCGTAGACCAACACACACCCAACAAGCCGAACCCATGCCGACAGGCCATACCCGCACCCTTTGGGCCAGAATGGACTAGACCAGGTCACGATGATGGACCCTCAAGCAAACCGGGATGAGTCTAGCAAGGCCTATTGGGTGTGGCCCACTGTAAAGGCTTGACCAGACCGACCCAAACCCAAATCGGTCTGGTCAAGTCGGTCATATTAAACTGGGGTATTTGGGACCTTCGGGCTGGGTTGGTCGAGTTTGTCGGACCGGGTCAGACATGACCCAGACACAACATGCCCATGTTTACTAAAACACTAATAAGTCACAAATCAGGCATTTGATTGATGATAATTTTGTAGAATTGGGACCCTATTTACAAGACAGATATTTTGGAATGACCTAAGGAGGATTTCATAGATTTTGAGATGTGAAGAATGGCTTGAGGAGAGTCTCTACAAGGTGTGTGTTTCCCTCAGATCCCGGGGATGACCTCCTTTATGGGAGGTTCAAACATTCCGATCAGTTTCTACCGGGTTTGTTCATATAACTAGAAAAATCCAATGATTCCACATCCATTCAGAACAACTTTCCAAAGGTAGGAGATTATTCGTTTGTGTACTGATGAGGCTTAGGAATTTTCATTGTTCAAGAGGATGGGAGGTCGGACTCATCACACCTTTTTTAGGGGAATTATTGTCTACTCCGGGAATCTCTTTATAGATTTAAGTTATGTTCGTGAATCCTTATTAAATTACCAAGTATAAAATGAGATTTCCATCAGATATGACAATCAATGATTAAATATGTAGAAAATTTAGAGAATCTTTTATATGTATTCGAGGTTCTTCATATATAGAGAATCATCTGTATTTATTATAGATTGTTGGTCAATGGTACCCTTCGACACATTTATATAGAAGTCTCTTGGTCATTATGATGACCATGCTGGTTTTAAAGCCACTCAGTGTGGAACTTTAAGTTTATTGTCATTCAGAAGGACATGGATTATTTCAGACTTGGGATCGAACCCGTATATGGGCTACCTACGTATCCTTTGTTTAGAAAAGTAATCAGAACCCACATAGTTCGAGTAAGGGAGTATAATGTTTATGATTGATGGCTCAAAGAAGGATGTCATAAAAACTTTTACACTCTATCCTCACGTGAGTCATGCTCGGTTGGAGAAACAATAGGTATTGGTAAAAAATAGACAATTGTGCCATGAATGATGCAATCATAAGAAATAATGTGGGGCTTATGTATATATGACTGCCCAGATAAATGATGGTTAGGATTTACTTTTGGGAAGAAATCCAGGAACAGGGTCCATAAAGGTATATGTGCTTAATGGAGATTTTGAATACTCTAACTTGGGGCTTACTCCTAAAGAGGAGGCCCTAATTAGGAGAAGACTTATGATTGGGTTTTACTCCAGAAAAGGAATCCCAGATCAAAGGTAATTTAGGACTGGTTAAGAGAAATTAATTTTGGGGTTATTCCTGAAAAGGATGCCCAGGTTAAGGATTATGACTGGGGCTTATTCCTAAAAAGGAGGCCCAGGTTAATGTAATTAAGGTTTGGGGATTACTCCTGAAGAGGATGCCCAAATTAGGGGACTAGGGATTACTCCTAAGGAGGATGCCTAGATTTGGGATCATTAGGAATTGGGGATTACTCCTAAGGAGGATGCCCAAGATAAGAATTATGACTTGGACTTACTCCTGAAAAGGAGGCCCTGGTTAAAGATTATGACTGGGGATTATTCCTGAAATGGAGCCCCAGGTTAATGGAGTTATGGTGTTGGGCTTACTCCTGAGGAGGATGCCCAAATTAGGGGATTGGAGCTTACTCTTAAGGAGGATTCCTAGATTTGGGAACATTAAGAATTGGGGATTACTCCTAAGGAGGACGCCCAAGTTAAGACTTATGACTAAGACTTACTCCAGAAATGGAGGCCAAGGTTACGGATTATGACTCGGGATTATTCCTGAAAAGGAGGCCCAGGTTAAGGGAATTATGGATTGGGGCTTACTCCTGAGGATGATTCCCAAATTAGGGGACTGGGGCTTACTCCTAAGGAGGATTCCCAGATTTGGGAACTTTAAGAATTGGGCCGTACTCCTAAGGAGGATGCCCATGTTAAGAATTATGACTGGGACTTACTCCTGAAAAGGAGGCCCAGGTTAAGGATTATGACCGGGGCTTATTCCTGAAAAGGAGGTCCAAGTTAAGGGAATTAAGGTTTGGGGCTTACTCCTGAGGAGGATTCCCAAATTAGGGGACTAGGGCTTACTCTTAAAGAGGATGCCCAGATTTGGGAACATTAAGAATTGGGGATTACTCCTAAGGAGGATTCCCAAGTTAAGAATTATGACTGGGACTTACTCCTGAAATGGAGGCCCAGGTTAAGGATTATGACTGGGGATTATTCCTGAAAAGAAGGCGAAGGTTAAGGGAATTAAGGTTTGGGGCTTACTCTTGAGGAGGATGCGCAAATTAGTGGACTGGGGCTAACACCTAAGGAGGATGCCCAGATATGAGAACTTTATGAATTGGGGCTTACTCTTAAGGAGGATGCCCAAGTTAAGAATTATGACTAGGAATTACTCCTAAAAAGGAGGCCCAGGTTAAAGATTATGACTGGGGATTATTCCTGAAATAGAGTCCCAGGTCATTGAGTTCTCTCATCTTAAAGGATGAGGTTGAATGAATAAAATCTCAATCTTTAGTGACATAAATATGTGTAAATCACTAAGTTTTGAGAGATATTCTATAGAGTTACTTTTAGATAAGGAATAAAAAATCATGAAATCATGCCATAAATGGATTTAAAGAGTGTCTTGAAGATTGAATCTTGAAAAGGAGAGGTGGAATGGCTTACGAGGGGTGAAATGGGCAAGAAGGGCGCCCAAAAATGTAGGGGCACGCAAGTCCTGGAAGGCGCGTAGGTACTACATTGGTGCGAAAGTCCTAGCCGAGCAGGTATGCCTGCGCAGCACATGGTGTACTTGAGCGATGGTTAACCAGTAGGATAATTCTTGAGCGACTCTTGATTAAAGCTTTTAGAATCCTCTTGAGGTTCTTCCAAAAAAGGGGTGCGCAAGTTCTATTGAAGGAGTAAGGCGGCATGCAAGTATAGCATTTTCCCTTAAGGGCTGGCCACTCAGGTGCTCAAGTGTTGATGAATTTCAACACTTAGGCCTTCCTCCACCACTTTAGATCATCTGTTCTAGGTATGAAATTACCTTAGAAGTATTTCAGAAGCTTTGAGAAGAGACTAGGGCGCCGGGAGCTCAAATATGAGTTTCTGGAAAAAAAATCCCCTTCGAATGGGGGGCCCACATGGTCTATTTATAGGTAGGAGAAGACCCCGAGTGGTTATCACTTATTTTGCGCAAGTCACTTATGCGACCACTAGGTGTCACACAAGTGGACTTGGGTGATAGTGATAGAACTTGCAGGACACATGTGGTTTTGATCCCTTGTTCATGCCTTTGTCGATTTTTGATGTTTTCTTCAAAGGATGAATCAATTTGTGCTAAGTCATTTCCCTATGAATTCTTTTAGACAATTTGATGAAAAAGAGCGTCATCAAATGTCCCCCCTCAGAGTTAGATCTGAAAGAATTGTGGATTTGACTCTGAGGAAATCAAGAATCAAAAGGAAATCGGGGCGCCCAAGGTTTGGGCGCGCAAATAAGCTTTTGGTGTACAGGCTCTAGCGCACAAGGATACGTCCCTTGATCACGCAGGGTCCTGGTCGCATATATAAATAGAGGGCCTCACTTCCGTACAAAGCATCTGGATTTCCGGATTTCAATCCTTCGAGCTCTCGCCGCGCAGTTTGCTCTGTTTTCTGGTGTTTCCTTGATGGCGCGCTGCTGTCAAGGTATCTGGGCCTGCGCGGTGATACATGCATGTCAAATACTTGCGCGGCACATCCATACTTGCGAGCCATAATGCCTTTTCCATTTTTCTGAATTCTTTCACAATTGTTTTTGAAAAATAAACCCATTTAAGAGTTAGTTTATTCATCTTTTTTGCAGATTCAATGGCTCATAGACCCGGAATAGTTGATGAAATGGCTAGCAAGCAGATTGATGACATTATGAACATTGTTGGCCATGATTACTATGATATCTGCGACAACACTTTCCCAGATTTAGATAAGTACTTGAAGAAATATCATCTAAATTTCCCACAGAGAATCTACCTGTCCCTGTGTGGTCATGGTCATCTACAAGGAGTCAATGTTCCCAATGACAAGAACTATACACCTGAAATGCAGCTGCACTGCTAAACCTCTATTTTGGTTATGATGTGCATTAAGAGAAACAAAAATGGTGTGAACCTTCAAATTCTTCCTCCATGTCATTTCCTTGCAGATATGAAAATGGCAAACCCATGGGCTGAAATGTTTTCCGCTGCCGTTTGGTGGAGGGAAGACAAACATGGAATTAGAGCAATATCTGAAAATAGTACTCTCTCCAAATGTCTCTTTACTTCCATTGCTCCATTATCAAATCCATGTATCCATTTTTCAAGTCTCTTGGATAGAAACAGAGTCACTGTTTGATGAGTAGATAATTTTCTCGAACCGCACTCAAGAACATTCTTTTACAATAGTTCCAAGAAGATCTGGTATCACTGCATCTCTTGTGGTATCCAGTTGAATGAATGAATTCCAAGTGGTTTCTGATGATGCTCGGGATGTCGTAAATCAAATGAATAGTTATGTTGAAAGCCTCTTGTAATTCTTGAAAATGAGAAGAGACTCCAGTCTGTGGATGTCCTACTATCTCCTATTCATCAAATGAAAAAAACTTTCATCTTCAATATTTGGTACCTCCATTCTCTTTTGCTACATGCTTAGATTTTACCTAAGCCAATGGGCCTAGTAGCATAGTTTTATTTTTACTAGGATTAATGTAAATAACCCTACAAACTTCGAAACTTTTAATTGCTCAATGTTACCAAAATCATAGAAAATTTATGTTTAGTGAGCTGGGAACATGACTTTTATTCAGAGTTACCCTGTCTTTTGTGGGTAGTTTAAAGTCATGCACATCGGACATAAAAATTCTAATGTTTAAGGTCGAAATAACTTTGACCGAAATGGTTTAGAATTGACTCAATTCCTTGAAAATTCATCTGAAATCATATTAACATACTCAAGTATGAGGGAAAATATGTAAGCTATGGCTTAAGAATATTTGAATCTGAGAAATGATATGAAAAAGAGCTAAAAGGAATTAGAAGAAGTAGTTTCCAAGAATGATGTTACCATTATTTAACAAACCCATTAGGGGGTTGAATTATGCAGGGCCACCGAAGGGAATTGGCTGCATAGTTAAATAAAATAGTATCTTTTGGCTAACAAGTCTTTTATGTAGACTGTTTATGCAAGGCCGCCTATGGGAACGTGCTGCATAGTCAGGAAAAAGAACTCTCGGAAATTTACTTTCCTAGTGCTAAAATCTAGTGATAGTTTATGGATATTCAAATCTTCCAAAGTATAGTGTTTGTTGTATGGAAAGAGGTACTTGAATATGGAGAAGATATTTCTGAACAAGATTATCAAAGAACTGGATGAATATCACTTCTACAAAGGTCTGACCTAAACGTAGGGAAGGAGAATATAAACCATATACTTGAATACTTTCAGATCCTGAAAAGGATATGGGAAAAATATGTTAAGGATGGGTATTTTTGCGGATCCCTACATACTGTCATTTAAGACAAATAAGGAAAAAAGAGGCATTATTCCCAAGAATGAAGTTACCACTATCTGAAAAACCTGTTAGGGGGTTGAATTATGCAGGGCCACCTAAGGGCATTGGATGCATAATCAAATAATAGTATCTTTTGGCTAACAACTCTGTTATGTAGACTGTTTATGCAAGGCCGCCTATGGGCACGTACTGCATAGTCAGGTAAAAGAACTCTCAGAATTTTGACATTTTTGTGACTAGAAGTCATGAAAAGGGTTATGAGGATCTGAAAATATTTACAGTTAGAATTATGACACATAAATATGGGTATTGTTCAATGTATATAGATATACACATATCAATGCTAACCATAATCATGTTGTGGCTGAGTCCTGAATTGAAATGTTAGACTTCACTACGTATATAATAAGGATGAGAATCAAGCCATACGTAGTTATTAAGATACATTTTAACGTCGTGTGGGATAGAAGGATTAGAGATCTTAGTTTAGGGTCATAGAGCTTGGACCATTGTAAGAAATACACAGTGTGTGTTTTCATGGGGACTTTTCAGCCAAGGGACTGATGGTGGAATTTGGGGATAGTCCCAAAGACATGGGGCTGGATTCGAGGGACACTCGAATGATCCTACATATCCCATAAGGACGGAAATCAAGCCCACATAGTTCTAGAAATACCCTTTTTACAAATTTGGTTCGTACATATGAAGGGTGAAAGAGGACATTAATATAATGATTGTTTAACGCAAGATAAAAGGTTTGGGCATTGCCATGTATGCACGTAGTCTTTGAAATGAAACATGATTAAAAAAATCAATGTAAATAATGGTTCCCTCTCAGGTGAGGGTATCAAATAATATTGTAGTTTATTGTCAAACTGGACAAAAGTGTTGTATAGTTTACCGTCGTATTACAAGGACGAAAGTGCACCAATATAAAGATATTGATTCTAGGGGTAGTTTCATGAATCAACATCGTATGAGATGGAGATGAACCAATGTGACGAGATTGGTTTTGGGCTTGAACCTAGGGAGGTTGCCTACGTACCCATCTTGGAAGGCAAGGATCAAAGTTTCCGTAGATCAATTAAAGAATGAATTAATGATCAAGTTGTTCTTGGGGACAACGACCTAAAAAATGATGTTGGGACATACACATGGATAACAGTCTAGAGAGAGTGTTATGGTTGAGGTTTGCTCTAAGCTCACTTTATTCATACTCGGTGTGAGAAACATGAGGTAACAATAACCATAACGATGCATAGTTTAATGTCATGTAGGACATATAAAGGGACTATGCAGTTTAAAGTCTAGTAGTTAGGACTATTGGTGCTGCACAGTTTAGTGTCATGTAGCAGGGCCAAAGTACAGTTTAATGTCATGTAAGATGTATCACAGACTTTCTGGGCAGTTTAGCATCATGTAGTTTGGACAAAATAGTACACCATTTAACGTCATGTTTGATGCATTGGGGATTCCCCCCCCCCCCCACAATTTAGTGTCATGTTGGACGAAAATGTGAATAGTTTAAGGTCATATGCATGGACCGTGGATGGTGCAGTTTAATGTCATGCTGGACAAAAGTGTAGTTTAAGTTCATATAGGACCTTTGATGATTATGTAGTTTAACGTCTTTCCGGACGTAAGGGACTTCTATACAGTTTAGCATCATGTAGTTAGGACATCACATTTTAACGTCTTGATTGATGTAAGGGACTTGAGAATAGTTTAGGGTCATATGCATGGACCGTTGATGATGCAGTTTAAGGGCATACTGGACCATTGATGTACTTTAAGGTCATACAGGACCATTTAGGGAACTTTCTCACACTTTAACGTTGTGTGGGACAAAATAAATACAAATAGTTTAAGGTCATATGTATGGACCATTGCTATATAGTTTAACATCATATAGTAAGGAAGATGGAGGGACTTTGCAGTTTAATGTCATGCAGGGAGGACAACAGAGGTACTTTGCAGTTTATACAAAATACTTCTTCAAAAATCTGGCATTAGTTAGAGTAGTGATGTGTTCTCCATCCATTGAGATTAAGGAATAAGCTCCATTGGAGTAGACCCTATGTATTGAATAATGTCCTTCCCATTTTGCCTCAAGCTTGGGAGGTTTCTTTCCTGGTATCATTGGAGTTCTGAGAACTAATACCATTTCTCCCTAAGTGAATGAATGAAGATGAACTTTTTTGTTAAAAGCTCATGCTATTCGATTCTGATAGACTTCCATGTGGTGCAATGTGCAGAATCTTTTCTCATCTATCCATTCCAATTCATACAATCGCTTTTGATATTGTTCATCTGTAGATGATTGATCACAAATGGAAACTCTGAGCAAAGGTAGTTGAACTTCAATGGGCAAGACGGCTTCCGTTCCGTATACTAATGAATATGGAGTTGACTAAGTTGCAGTGCGAGTGGTATTCTGAAAAGCCCATAAAGCATGAAAAAGTTTATCAAGCCATGAACTCTTATATTTTTCCACCATCTTTTGTAGTATATTTGAAAGAGTCTTGTTAAAGGAATCTATCTGGCAATTGGCCGCTGCATGATATCGAGATGAATGGTTGGATTTGATTTTGTATTCTTGATACAACTTCTTCACCTCAGATGAATAGAAATTGGTGCCATTGTCCATCAATATGGTATGAGGGACCCCAAATCTGGTAATGATGTTAGACATGATGAAGATAAAAATGCATTTAGAACTGACTTCCTTGAGAGGTATTGCCTCTGCCCATTTGGAAAAGAATTTAGTAGCAGTAAGAATGTACTTAAACTGCTTGGCTGTAGCCGAAGGGTAAAGTCCCACCACATCCATTCCCCATGTGGAAAATGGCCATGAGTATTTATCTATATGAAGTAACTCTAGAGGTTGATGTATTAAGTTGGCATGTACTTGGCATGAATGACACTTCTTTGTGAAATCGACACAATCTTGTATCAATGAAGGCTAAAAGTATCCAAGCCTTTGAATCTGATCAGACAGTCTATGTCCAGACTGGTGGGCACCACAGACTCTTGCATGCACTTCTTTCATGAAATCCATTGTTTCTTTACCATCAATGCATCTGAATAGAACTCCATCAAAACCACGTTTGTAGAAAATTTTCTCTATGTGATATGGGCTATCATAAAGAGTAAAATTAATCACAGGTCTCCAGATTTGTTCTTTCTCAGCTCTATCAGGTGGAAGTGTTCCATTTTGAAGGTATTCCCTGATAGGTGACATCCATCCTATAATATGACCATATGGCTCAAGAATGGGACAGATTTCATTAATTTTCTCTGTTCTGATTTGAACATAAGGTGAAATTGCATGACTGTGAGAACTACTGATGGTTGTCTCGTCCCGATTTGGATCTGCCAGAGCTGTGGCTATATTAGTCAATACTTCAGCTTGAGAATTTCTTGATCTTGGGACATAAGAAAATGTCGGTTCCAAAGGGAATTCCACCATTAACTCTCTGACATAATCATACAAAGGTATTAGTTCTTCTTTTCTGATGGCATAATCCACATTGACTTGTTTGATTACCAGTTCTGAATCACCTTTCACCTTTAAGTGATTCACTTGTGCTTGAAGTGCTAATTGCAATCCTACGATGAGAGTTTGTTATTCTGCTTCATTATTGGTACCACCTTCCCACAATAAGAAGGAATAAGGTAACACTGCCTTTTCTGGAGAAATGAGCACAATTCCGAAGCCAATAATGTTGAATTTGCGATTTTCCATTTTCCACCCTGTTGGACTTCTGGAAGCACCATCAAAATACATTTCCCATGCCTGAGGACATTCTTGAATAGAGAAGACTTCCTCATCAGGAAGTTCATTATCTGAAGATGTGTCTTCCACTGATGGGTGTTCAGCTAGGAAATCAGCTAGAGCTTGGTCCTTTATCACCTTTTGAGACACATACTGAATGTTGAATTGTTGCAAAATAACTACCCACCTTGCAAGACGTCCTGTAAGTATTGGATAACTTAGGATAAATATGAGCGGGTTATTTCGAGATACCAATTGGACCTCGTGATGTTGCAAGTAGTGTCTCAACTTCTAAACTGCAAAGATTAATTCCAGGCAGCACTTCTCAATACTTGAATACTGGGTTTCTGCTTCAAGCATGGTTCGAATGAGATAGTAGAGGCTGTTTTCATTCCCAGCATCATTATTTTGAGCAAGAAAGGACCCTAATGATCACTCTAGAGATGTCACGTAGAGGATAAGCGGTCTTTCTTCAATAGGAGGAATGAGTACCTGTGAACACAAGAGGTATTTCTTGAGAATATCGAATGCTTCTTGACATTCTTCAGTCCACTGGTAAGTGACTCCCTTCTTCATCAATTTGGTGAAGGGTAAACTTTTGCCTGCCAAATTGGAAATGAAACGACGAATATAGGCTAAGTTTCCTTGAAGTCCTCATAATTCGTTCATATTTTGATGTGGTTACATACCAAGGATTGACTTGGTCTTCTCAGGATCAACATCAATACCATGATGGCATACAACAAAGCCGAGAAATTTTCCTGAGGTTACCCCAAAAGCACATTTTAAGGTGTTCATCTTCAAATTATATTATCGAAGCTTGCAGAATATGACTTCCAAATCAGCCAAATGATTAGAACATTGTTTGGATTTAACTACCAAATTGTCTACAAATCATTCAACAAAAATCCCTAAGAAGGGTTTTAGGATACGATGCATGGCACGCTGATAAGTTGAACCTGCATTCTTTAAGCCGAAGGGAATTACCCGATATCAAAACACACCCTGAGGGGATCTGAAGGTTGTAGATTCTTCTTCTTCTGGGGCCGTTCAGATCTGATTATATCCGGAATATTCATCCATGAAGGGAAGTGCTTCATAGCCAGCTGTTGCATCAATTAGAAGATCTGTAATCGGAACTGGGAAATCATCCTTAGGACAATGCCGATTAAGATCTCTGAAATTGATGCAAACTCTAATTTGTCCGTTATTTTTCTTCACAGGGACAATATTAGCCAACAATTTGGGATATTGAACTTCTCTGAAGAAGTTAGCTTTAGTAAGCTTATCCACTTCAGCTTCAATTTTGGAAGCAAAAGTTGGGTGTGTTCTTCTCGCGGCTTGCTTAAATCCTCGATTTTCTTTTGGTAAAACCAAATGACGAGTAGAAACATTAGGATCAAGCCCAATAATTTCTGTATAGTTCCAATAAAATATATCTCTATTTTTCTTTAGAAAAGAAATATTCATCCCTTGCTCTTCAAGAGTCATGGCCGCACTGATTAAAGTGGGGCATGGATCTCTTTTTGTACCCAGATTTATTTCTCTGAGTTCATCCACAGTGGTAGAGATACCCTCTTCAAATGATGGAGGAGCATCTCTGAGATCTTCCTCTTCTTCTTCTTCATGTGTTATTTCTTCCGTTTCTACATGCATAGTAGATGATAAAGTAAAATTCTCATGATCCAAAGAGATGTAAAAGTTTTCATATCTTGATGAAGAAGCTTCCATTTCCAAACCGATTGATGATGAAGGGTCCTCTTTGGGTAATAAAGAGGTGATGATGGATTGAGAATCGACATCATTGTTCACCTTCGATGTTGCTATAACTTCTTCCGGCCGAACTGGCGAAGCATAGAATTGTTGGATTTCAACAAATGAATTGAAGACGTCCCCATTTGTGTTTTCATAACTTCTTGGTAGATTACCAATTTCCCCAAGGTTGTCTAGCTCGATTGCCATAATTGACATTATGGATCTTTTCATAAGAGTATTTTGATTTGGGTGTATCTTGTCAATTTGACTGATAGACAACACATAATCTATACTCACATGTGTAAATGTATTTACTGGAATTTTTTCCAAACCATATGGTGCATTAACTTTGGTAATCTCCTTTGTTATGGATTTCTCCCTTTGCTTCATGTGATAGAATTCTGCCTCAATGTATTGAGACTCACATTTCTTGAACGGGGCCTTCTCACAATACAATGTACCAACTTAACCATCGAAACAATATTTGATACATTGATGGTATGATGAAGGGATAGACAAATGTTGATGTATCCAGGGTCTTACAAGAAAGATGTTGAAAGCTGAGTCTTGATCAACAACTATAAAATCTGAATTGGATACAAGATCTCCAAACTATGTTCTGGGTGTTACTTCGCCCAGTGGTTCTTTTTCATTTTTATCATATCTTTGTAACATCATGGTAGAAGGAGATAAATCAGATTCTGTGAGGCACAATCGACGATGTGTATGAATGAGCATGTGGTTGACTCCTTAACCATTGTCAATGAAAGCTCATCGAATATCCACACCATTGACCTTGCCAGATAAGTACAATGGTCTAATATGTCCATGAACAACATCATATTCATCTTCATCAGTAAAAGATATTATTGCATGGAATTCTACAGGATTATTCTCTATGTGATAGACTTTAGCTGCAGCAATTTCAGTTTCAAACTTATGAGGACTTGACAACGCCTCGAGGAGTGCTTCCTGAAGATCTTTTGACAGATTCAGAGCATCCAGAATTGATAACATGGATTGTACATGGGCCAAGTGTTTCAATATATCATACTTTTGATCCAGAGGTCTGCGTTTCCCAATAGGAATATGTGGTTTAGCAGGTACCTTGGAAGCAGATGCTTTGGAAGTTGATGCATCTTGTATTGGGATATGAGTTGGCAATATTCCTGGTTTTGGAAGATTAAACTGATTAGATCCATTTACTTGCTGAGAGGAAGAAGATGGAACCTTCAACCGGTCTTCCAAAATAACTGTGTCAAGACTGAATTTTATATTGGTAGAAGAACTTGATTTTTCTTGCTGAGCTCGCTGAAGGGCTCTACCACGAGTTTCTGCTGCGTACACAGTTCTAGCCAGGGTAAAATTGGAATAGTGGCTTCTGAAAGATCCACGTCTTCCCCTGTATCCTGAGCCCCTAGAATTTCCTCTGATTCCTCTGTTTGATACAGGGAATTCAGGCTCATTGAAATCGAAACATCGACTATCATAAGAATCTGTTAATTAAATCATATTAACAGAACCAAAGATTAACTCTTCGTTTGATGAAGACTCTGTCTGATTAGCCTGTTTAGGCTGTGCTGTTTAGTGGGGCGGTGCTCGTGGCTTTGAAGTAGATGGCATGAAGTCTTCCAATGTCAAATACAACTTAGACTTTGACACATACTCATCTTCTTCTGATTCTTTTTCTTTCTTTGAATCATGGCCTTTATTTGAGGACTTTCCCTCTGACGAAGAGGGTTTTTCCGCAACATTCATGGCAGAAGACACAATTGGTTTCTTTAATTGTGTTCCCAAAAATGCATGAGTTCTATTGATTATCTTTCTGACCATCCAATCATTATACTTCTGTGCATTTTTGCTTTTGACAACATTCCATTCACATTCCTCCTCTGGAACTGTAGCAGTGACACATGCTACCTGGGCTGAGGATCCTTTCAATGTGACTTGTCCTAAGTCGACCATCTTTTGCAGGAGGTCTTTGAAGACAAAACACTCCTGGTTGGGATGCCCCAACATTTGATGAAAAGGAAAATAATTAGGATGGTCTTCATCTCCTTTCTTGTTTGGCCTCTTGGGTATTGGAAATTGAACCAAATTGTTTTCCAGAGCCGAAATGAAATAACCAAGAACTTTTTCATTTCAGAAAGAGTATGTTTTACTCTTTAGATCCTCAAATTTTTTTCATCTTTGATCTTTTTGATCGTCTGGATGAAAAGGCCTTTGTTGTTGGTGCTCAGAAGGTGGAGCCCTTTGAGGAGATGAAGGTTTTGAGGTAGAAACAAGTACATGTGCTTGTTAAAGCATAACTGTAGCAGTTTATGCATTACCCATTCTCCTTCTTGGAGCTGATGGAATTAAATGAGATTTAGCCTTAGCCTATATTAGGGAATCTTCAATCTACTGAGCGATTAAAGTAAGGTCTCGAAACCCTCCTATGTATTTCATAGGGATTAACGATGTGCGTAATTCGTCACGTAGATTTGTCACACAGATTGGCAACAATTCTTTTTGAGGGAGTGCTAAAATCAAGGAATATGTTTATCCCTTCCATCGAGCAATGAAATCCGAAACCCTTTCATTCTTCCTTTGCATACAATTTGTAAGACTGAAATCTATTGTCTGTGGCAAAGATGAGCTGAATAGAAGGATAAATTTTTTGTGAAGATCCTCCCATCTGGTAATTGACTGAGATTTCAAGCTTGTATACCAAACTAAAGCTTTTCCTTGCAAGGTTCGCACGAAGCATCTAAGTTTCACTGCTTCTTTCTACTCCGGAGTTCCCATCATAGGATCGAAACAAGACATGTAATGCGTCAAATGTTGTTCAGGATCGCCTGATCCATTGAAAATAGGGAATATAGGGTTCCCAAAACTGGATGGTGGAGAAATTGAATCTACCCATTCAGGGTAAAATTTCTTTTCTGGTTGAACTTGCGCACATTTCCTTCCATAGTTTCTAACCGAGCTTTTAATGACTCAATAGGAGTTATTAACTTTTGAGAAACATCCGGATGAACTTGGACTTTGGTAGGTGCAATGACTGGAGCTTGGACAGATGTGGCGATTGGTGCAGCAACTGATGGTAGCACTGCCAACTATTGTTGCACATGACCCATAGGATTTTACCTATGAGGGTGTAATGAGAAGGGAGGATATTCTTGTTCCATCTCAGTAGCTGCAATAAATTCCTTTGGCTGAATGACTCCAGCATTCTTAAGAATAAGACTACTCTGAAGTAGTTCTGCATTAAACCCTCTTAATTACTTCATTTCTTCTTCCTGTTGTGCAAACATTTGCTCTAGTGAGAGCGATTGACCTTCTCCAGAGGAAGGATATGTAACCTGGTTCTTTCCCTTCCACTTGTTGGATCCTTTTCGGAGAGGGGGAAGTGGGGTACTCAAAGGATTACTTAGGATCTGAGTAATCCTTTGACTTCATGTACGCAGACCTTCTTCATTTGTGTCGGTGAGTACATCTTCTTGAACATGAACCTCTTCATCTGAATCCGCTGAGTGAGCCTCATCTGGTGGATCAGCAACAACGGAATTGATGACATTGATTGATGCATAACTCATCGCATCCCTTCTATCAGTATTTGCGTGATATTTTCTTCGTCCATGTATTTGATGATACATTGCCTTTTGTTGATTCGATACCTCAAGAACTTATTGACGAACCATAATTTAGAGGGAATCTCCTGATTATTTGGCACTTCGTTCTTCTTGAGGGTTATTTCCCAATCGAGAAAATACTGACTTTCTCTGAGGAGGGGACTGATGATTTGAAAAAGTCCATAGTCCAGGGGACTGTTTCTGTTCATGCTTTTCTTGCTGAACTCCACGAATCCTTTTCGTTGATTCCGAGGGTTGGATTAAAAGAGTCCCCAGTCTGGCGAGCTGGGGTGGTTCTTGACAAGCTATTTCTAAGACTTTCATAAAAGTCCTCCAGATCTTGTGAACCTTAGTCCGGAAATTAGCTGGATGCATTAACCTGTATCAACTTTTATCTCCTGGTTCAAAAGAACGTTGGATGATTTTTGACACTTCCGTCACATGGTTACGTGCTTGCTCTAAACGAGAGGCCTATTTAATATTCTCATTTTCTTGATGTAAGAGTAATTCAAAAAATTGTTCTCTGTATTCTTGATTTTGAGAGGAACTAGTTAAAGAATGTTCTTGGGCAAGCTTTTTATTACAAACAAAGCCCATTGACTGTGGCCGGCCATGGGAAATAACATTTCATGAGACCATTTTCGATGGGATTTGCTGACTGGAGAGCACCGTGAAAAGCAGTGATCCATGAACACCCCATCCTCTGACATGGATAAGAGATGGGGCATTGGAAATTAACTGACGCAATCTTCTTAGTGCTCCAAGGCATGAACATTAAAGGGCTCTCTACTGCTTTTCATCCTTCAGATATTGAGAGACTGATAGAGATGCCAAATCAATATGACGTTGTAAACCTTCTATTATCTTAAGATAATTTTCATATTCACCATAAGATAATATTTTATTTTATAACTGACAAAGAGTTATCCATATGTTGAGACGAATATCATGAATTTCATCTTCTGTCAACGTTTCTGGAATATTATACTGGGAGTCAGCCAGAGGCCAAAACATGACTGGCACTACACCTTTCGCTAGTAGTTTTCTCATGTTCAGTATTTCCTCTTTATCATTTGATGAATATTCTTCTACCAGATTTGACCAGAGTTGGTGTTTCTTTGTTGCTTCATTGGATTCAACAGGATTGGTAGAGAAATCATTGATCAAACTAGAATATGCATGACTTAGGGGTGGTTCGGAGAATGACCTACACTGTGGGCTATCTTCTGATTGAGAAATTATTTCACCTGCTAGCGATGAAGCTTCAGACATGACTGGTTTCTCATTTTCAAGTTCATCAAGATAAGAGTGCTTTCTCGGCACTACATTGCCCACTAGAGCATTTTCCGGGCAATGTGCATCACTACTGCGGAGAGGACTTTCACAGCGAAATTCATCATAATGGGGAGGACCACTATAATGGGTTATAGTAAAAGATGAGATCTCTTTCTCCTTGGTCTTGTAACCACACAGAGGGTTCTTATGGCTTTCATCTGAAGATGAAACTTCGAGATCGACCAAATTTCCATGAAGAAAGCCTTCATGAGGAAGTGTCTATTGAAGACCTTCAAAATTAATGTTTCCACTATTCGAAAATGAGGGAGTAGAATCTTGAATTTCAATAGATAATTGTCTGAGGGCTTCAAGAACTCCAGTATCGAGCAAAGCCTTGTTACAGATTGGCTCTTGATCACTTGACTATGCTGGGCTGGTCTTTTTCTTAGACGCCTTCTTACTCACCTTGGAAACCACTTGTTGATGAAAGTGGTTTCTATGAGCAGGTGTATATTCCTGATCAGGAAGGATGGCCGGGTTAGGCTGACGATCTCCACTCAAATTAGGTGTATGTGCCTGACTTGGTTGTCCATATGATATGGGGGAGTTTGCCCCACAACCCTCTTGGACTTGAATAGATGTGTGTGTATGTTTTGGAGTGAATTGTTGATGTGTCACTCCATTGGTAGGGATAGATTTATGTGTCTTTCCTTGAGATGCCACTGAAGTTGTTATAATATCCTGGAAGGCCTCCAGAATATGAGCAGGGATTTGCTTCTTCTCTTTCACCACTGATAGAATATGATTGGTGACTTCAGCTGCCAGAATGAGAATATACGTCCATTATGGGCTTGGAGCAGGTGTATGTGCCTGCTCCTATCCTCCTTTTCCTATAAGTGAATCCTGACAGTACTCAAGTATTGGGGCCGAGAGTTGATTCTACCTCCTATTTGTTGTCGGGTCTTTCCGAATAACTTCTCCGAATGCTACCAAGCGAGATTGTTGGTAGGCTTGATTAATACCAGCAGGTGTATGTGCTTGCTAATTGCACTTCGCCAAACGTGGTTGATGAGATCCATCATATGTAGTCAGATGAGCCTGCTGACTAGCTGATGATGTATAAACAGGTGTATGTTCTTGCTTATAGTACTCTGCCAGAATTTCCTGGCGGGATTGGCATGATGCTGCCAGATGAGTCTGCTGGACAGCGGAATTAAAACGGGCAGGGGTATGTGCTTGCTCGTTTCTTGCCACCATGATAAGTTGGTGGAATTCTACAGAGATGGAAGAGAAGAGAACCTGCTCACTTTTGACCGGATTCCACCTCTGGTGGTTCGTCTTGCTTTCTTGGGTTCGAGGAACCTGAGCCGAATTCTTGGAGTCGGTACCCTCATCATGTTTAGGGCGCACTGCCGCATGAGTCTGGCAGCGATTGTTGGTGGGAGCCCTCAGGAAGGACTCCTCTCTGTTTGAATTAAGGCTCTGAGGGACCTACTCATTCACCTCCCCAGAATAAGGGAGTGAATGGTGATTGTGTTCCGGGGATAACGACCTGAAACGGTTGGAGACGGTAGTCATCACCGCCTGCATCATGACCACTGTTCGTTGTTGTCCGGACCACCGATGTGAGTTGTTTACTTGGAGAGCATGTCGGGCAGCCTCTAGAGTTGGGATGGTACCGTGTTGACGGTACTCCTTAACCAGTGCATTTGATACCCAGAGTTGAAGATGGTGAGTAGGTGATATCGTACATAGAGCAGATGACGATCCAGCAGGAGTAGCAGCAGTGGCATTTGTAGCAACAGTATTCACATGTGTGAAATTGAGAGCAACCATTATAGAAATGTAGAAGATCTTAGAAAAGAGTAAAGATTTTATATTACATAAGTAATCAAGATAAAATTATCCACTACATCATTTGGATGAGCACAGATGTCAATGATTGTTTTTGCTATCTCTCTCATTGAGTTTTTTAAATAGGGGCCTAGTAAAAATATGTAAAAAATCATTTTAACTTGGTTAAGGATTCACGTCAGGTTCACCATTTTTTGTTTCACTCGGATCCCAGTGATAACCTCTTTTATGGGAGGTTCAAACATTCCGATCGGTTTCTAACGGGTTTTTTCTTAGAACCAGAAACATCCAATGATTGCACATCCATTCAGAACTACTTTCCAATGGTATGAGCTTATTAGTTTGTGTACTGATGAGGCTTAGGAATTTTCATTGGTCGAGAGGATGGGAAGTCGGACTCATCACACCTTTTTGAGGGGAATTATTATCTACTCTGGGACTCCTTTTATAGATTTAAGTTATGTTCGTGAATCCTTATTACAATACCAAGTATAAAATGAGCTTTCCTTCAGATCTGACAATCAATTATTAAATATGTAGGAAATTTAGAAAATCTTTTATATGTATTTGAGGTTCTTCATCGATAGAGAATCATCTATATTTATTATAGATTCTTGGTCAATGGTACACTTCAACACATTTATATAGAAGTCTCTTGGTCATTATGATGACCATGCGGGTTTTAAAGCCACTCAGTGGGGCACTTGAATTTTATTGTCATTTAGAAGGGCATGGATTATTTCAGACATGGGATCTAACTTGAAAATGGGCTACCTATGTATCCTTTGTTTAGAAAAGGAATCATAACCCACATAGTTCAAGTAAGGGAGTATGATGTTTATGATTGATGGCTCAAAGGAAGATGTCATAATTACTTTTACACTCTAAGCTCACGTGAGTCATGCTCAGTGGAAGAAACAAGAGGTATTGGTAAAAATTAGACAATTGTTCCATGAAAGATGAAATCATAAGAAATAATGTGGGGCTTATGTATATATGACTGCCCAGATAAATTAAGGTTAGGATTTACTTTAGGGAAGAAATCTAGGAACAGGGTCCATAATGGTATATGTGGTTCACAGAGATTTTGAATACTCTATCTTGGGTCTTACTCCTGAAGAGGAGGACCAAATTAGGAGAAGACTTATGATTGGGTTTTACTCAGGAAAAGAAATCCCAGATCAAAGGTAAATTAGGACTGGATAAGAGAAATTATGTCTGGGGCTTATTCCTGAAAAGGAGGCCTAGGTTAAAGATTACGATTGGGGATTATTTTTGAAAAGGAGGCCCAGGTTAAGGATTATGACTGGGACTTATTCCTCAAAAGGAGGCCCAGGTTAAGGAAATTAATGTTTGGGGCTTACTCCTGAGGAGGATGCCCAAATTAGGGGACCGGGGCTTACTCGTAAGGAGGATGCCCAGATTTGGGAACTTTAAGAATTGGGGCTTACTCTTAAGGAGGATGCCAAGTTAAGAATTATGACTGGGACTTACTCCTGAAAAGGATGCCAGGATAAGGTTTATGACTGGGGCTTATTAATGAAAAGGAATCCCAGGTTATAGGAATTAAGGTTTGGGGCTTACTCCTGAGGTGGATGCCCAAATTAGGGAACTGGGGCTTACTCCTAAGGAGGATGCCCATATTTGGGAACATTAAGAATTGGGGCTTACTCCTAAGGAGGATTCCCATGTTAAGTATTATGACTGGGACTTACTCCTGAAAAGGAGGCCCAGGTTATGAATTATGACTGGGGCTTATTCTTGAAAATGAGGCCCAGGTTAAGGAAATTAAGGTTTGGTTCTTACTCCTAAGGAGGATGCCCAAATTATGGGACTGGGGCTTACTCCGATGGAGGATGCCTAGATTTGGGAACATTAAGAATTGGGGCTTACTCCTAAGGAGGATGCCCAAGTTAAGAATTATGACTAGGAATTACTCCTGAAATGGAGGCCCAGGTTAAGGATTATGACTGGGGATTATTCTTGAAAAGGAGGCCCAGGTTAAGAGAATTAAGGTTTGGGGCTTACTCCTGAGGAGGATGCCCAAATTAAAGGACTGGGGCTTACTCCTAAGGAGGATGCCCATGTTAAGAATTATGACTGGGAATTACTCCTGAAAAGGAGGCCCAAGTTAAGGATTATGACTGGGGCTTATTCTTGTAAAGGAGGCCCAGGTTAAGGGAATTAAGTTTTGGGGATTACTTTTGAGGAGGATGCCCAAATTAGGGGACTGGGGATTACTCCTAAGGAGGATGCCCAGATTTGGGACCATTAAGAATTGGGGCATACTCTTAAGGAGGATGCCGAAGTTAAGAATTATGACTGGGATTTACTCCTGAAAAGGAGGCCCAGGTTAAGGATTATGACTGGGGATTATTCCTGAAAAGGAGGCCCATGTTAAGGGAATTATGGTTTGTGGCTTACTCCTGAGGAGGATTCCCAATGTAGGGGACTGGGGCTTACTCCTAAAGAGGATACCCGGATTTGGGAACATTAAAAATTGGGGCTTACTCCTAAGGAGGATGACCAAGTTAAGAATTATGACTGTGACTTACTCCTGAAAAGGAGGCCCAGGTTAAGGATTATGACTGGGGCTTATTCCTGAGAAAGAGGAACAGGTTAATTGAGTTCTCTCATCTTAAAGGATGAGGTTCAATGAATGAAATATCAATATTTAGTGACATAAAGATGTGTAAATCACTAGGTTTTGAGAGATATTCTACAGAGTTCCTTTCAGATAAGGAATCAAAAATCAATAAATCATGACATAAATTGCTGTGAAGAGTGTCTTAATGGTTGAATCTTGAATAGGAGAGATGAAATGGCTTAAGAGGGGTGAAATGGGTAATAAAGACACCCAAAAAGGCAGGTGTGCGCAAGTCCTGCCAGGCGCGTAGGTACTGCGTGGGTGCACAAGTCTTGGTCACGCATGTATGCCTGCGCGACACATGGTGTACTTGTGCGACGGTTAACCAGTAGGGTAATACCTGAGAGACTCTTGATTAAAGCCTTTAGAATCCTCTTGAGGTTCTTCCAAAAAAAGGGGTGCGCATGTTCTATTAAAGGAGTAAGGCGGCGCGCAAGTGTGGCCTTTTCCCTCAAAGGCTGGCCACTCAGGCGCGGAAGTGTTGATGAGTTTCAACACTTAGGACTTCCTCCCCCTCTTTAGATCTTCTGTTCTAGGTATGAAATTACCTTATAAGTGTTTCAGAAGCTTTGAGAAGAGACTAGGGCGCCGGGAGCTCAAATCCGAGTTTCTGGAAAAAAATCCCCTTCAAATGGAGGGCCCACAGGGTTTATTTATAGGCAGGAGAAGACCCTGAGCGGCTATCACTTAGGTCACGCAAGTTACTTGTGCAACCACTAGGAATCTCACAAGTCCACTTGTGCGACAGTGATAGAACTTTCACGACACATGTGGTTTTGATCCCTTGTTCATGCCTTTGTCAATTTTTGATGTTTTCTTCAAAGGATGAATCAATTTGTGCTAAGTCATTTCCCTTTCCATTTTTTTAGACAATGTGGCGAAAAGGAGTGTCAACAGTGTGCTATGTATAGAACCTTGTGATTGGCTAAGGCATAAAGACTAATATCTTTTGACTATGTGTGACTCAAATAAAGCCCATTTGGAAGAAATTATGTGTGAATATGCATATCCATAAAGGGAAGCACTTCTGTGAGACATGGAAGACCAACCATACGCGATGAGTAGGAGTACCTAAGTTGGCCAAGATTATTGGGAAGCACTTCTGTGTGACTATACAAGCCCACAATATGAGATGAGGAGGTGTACCTAAGTAGTCCAAGGTTAGTGGGAAGCAACTATGTGTGACTTGGAAGTCCCACTATATTTTATAGTGGAGGAGTTATCCAGTAGCCGAGGTTCTTGATGATGTGATAGATAATTATTCAATCACTACCCTAAATATATTCCCGTTGTGAGTTGTCTTATGCTTTACTTTCAGGATTGTTGTGCAGTAATTCCTTTATTTGGGTCCCTACTGATTATTTTATTACTCACCCCTACACGGGCTTCGCCCACACATTTTGTTTCTAGTGAAAACAACCCACATTTCGATAGAGACATTGGTGGACCAAGACCAAAACATGCTCAGGGATATGGGACTGACAAACGCTAAAATGGTGGACTTGGAGGCCTTAGACTGGGCATGTCCTAGCAGGATCAGGTGGAATGGATGTTCTGCTTGGGATTCTAGTAGCTATGCTACTCCCATGATCAGGTGGTGTTTTCTGTGGGTGGCCATTAATGTTTCCTTTTTTAACTTTTCTGTTATCATTTCATTCATTGGATTTGTATTCCAGCCCACATATATTAGTTGAACTTGTTATCTACTTTTTTTAGTGATACTTATTTGATTTTTGGTGTGTGGAACTAGGTTGGGAATGTGTGTGCATATAGGGATTTAGGAAAATGCCTCCCACATGTAGGTTGACGCCTTCGGTGGTATTCTCCTGCCCCTAGATTTTGGGAGGTGGGATTGGGATAGTCACAACACGGGCCCTAGGGGGACGTTTTGTGACAACAAATACCATTTTTGTCCTTGGTATGTGAAACTATGGTTGATATGTATTATTTAAATGATAAAAAAGGTAATATTTATGGTTTCTTTACCACGAGTCTCTTCAGTTGGTATCATTGTAGGTAATAGATAACATTGGATTTTATGATGTTAGTTGTGGATAATTTAAGTGTTGATAAGGTATGTCTGATCATATTTTAAAATTTATATATAAACCTTTAGGTTACTTAGGCTAATATTTACATATTTAGGTGTTAGAAAAGGATAAAATTATATTGTCTAAGGTATAAGACTAAGTATATGATAATTTACTACAATTTTGTTAATGTAGACATCAAGTGGTTTTACTAGAAATAAAATCTCATTCTGGATACTACATGTTTACCTAGGCTCCTATAGAGATGTAAAAATGGGTAATAACCCTAAAATGTGTGTTTATGTATTAGCTCAATCTTCACCATGTTTTGAAAAAGAGGCTTAATGTCACTATTAGGTTGAAACTCTTGAGTGGTATTCATTGGTTAATCATAGTCCCTTTATAATAATTAATTAATTATATAATAGGTTTGGGGATTAGTTTAAGGAATATAATATACCCCAAAATAAGGAATCCTAGATTAAAATTAGATTGATATATATTTCATCAAAAGCTAGTGTATTAATTTCTAAGATTAAGATAATTTGTCATTCAATATTACATGTAATTACTATAAAATAATTATCTTATGATTTTATTCACTCAATATAATGATTTTTTTTGTTTTAGTGAGGGTTTAATCCAAAAGGAATCATGTTAACATAGGATTCCATGGAAAATGCGGAGATTATCAAAATGAGAAATCTAACGGGATATGATATGTAGGGAAGGAAACTTATGTTTATTCCTGTACATATATCTAGAACCCTGATTAACAATACATACTTCTTTTTATCTACCAACACATTAAAAGATTCTAATTTTTCGTGGAAGTTCTAATGATGATGATGATGACAATTGAAATGGGATTAAATGTTCAACGTGTCACAAATGTGGTATGAATCACCTTGGTGCATTTCTTAAAATAACTATGAGATGTTTTATGTGTATAAAATTAAGGATTTTTTCAATTAGTTTCTATTCAAATGTGAAGATTTTTGTGGAAATGGATAAAGGGTTTACCTCGATGTACCATAAATAGTTTAATGTCTTAATGAGGGGATCTTGGGAATGATACAAGATAATTCTATAATCTAAGAGTTTCTGACCATAATATGCATAAAAAATTTCCAAGGACATGTGAACAAGGGAAATATTATATAGTGACACCATCATTGTATTCTAGAGCCAATTCTGTACTACATTAGATTGGAATAAGAGACAAGGATTCATATCTTGAAGATCTAAATAGTTTAATAGTCTTTGTAGAATAGATACATACTTGAGTCCAACATTTCATTTGAATACAATCATTACAACATATTTACTTTTATTACTAGAATAACTCATTCATATATTGTATATCACTACATATCCATCATAGTAAACTTCATAGAATCCTGGGGAGTGAAAAAAAAAGTAACGGTGATCTCAAATCCTCAGTAAGGGTCAATTATAGTCAATGAAGTCATGGATCAATAAACATAATCAACATGGAAATGAAAATAATTTAACACACATTCTATTTAAATAATTTTTCCATCATTAAAATATGATGAATAATCAATATAGAGAATAAAACAAATTAATAGACATTACATTTAAATAACATTATTATTAGAATAAGATAAGTCATAATCAATATGGAAAGGTAAATAAACAAACACCACTAATTTTAATCAATAACTAAGAACAAAATCCATTAAGATATAATATCATGGTGGAAATATCATGGATAATAATAACTGAACTCTGAATGAACACAATTGTTAAAAATTAGAATCCATATTTCCCAACAACATGGTAAATTTACCATTAATGCATTTTAAAAGATGATTTAATTCATATTGGGTAAAATCCCACTTAACTAAGGATATCTAGATGATTTGTCCCATGATACTTCTGATTCATATGGGGTCTATCTATAACAAAGACCCACTCATGTCATACATGTCCAAAGCATTCCTTATATTTTGAATAATCAATTTAATTGATAAATAATATTCCTTATCAAATATTTTTATTTAGTAAACAATATGAATTTACCCATATTTACCATATTTAATAAAATACAATTCCATGTAAAAACCTAATGTTAAAATGATATACAGTTTTGGAAATAATCATATCCATGATAAATAATGTAGATTTATAGAGGAAATTTAATGACCACAGAAATGAAACAAGGATGTGCATATTGATACAATCATTATTGAAAATGTTAATCGACCGTATAGAAAAATAATAATTATGGTAGTAATGAAATGTTTACAAACTCTAGTAAAAATGAAGGGTTTTTTCATTGATGAATATAAATACACAAAAAAATGTCAAAAAAATGTCCCTAAGTATAATATACTTTTGATTTTGAATTTTTTTTTGAAAATCTACTTCATTGAAAATTACTTAAAAAAATTCTATAAAGACAACCTTGTAAACAAAAAAAGGATGATTCAATGAAAATATGAGCGTGTTTGTGGGTAAGTCATTATATATAATAAATAACATTCCTTTTACATGGTGAAATGGTTAGGAATTTTCCTTTTTCAGAAAGTGGCAAGAATATTCCATGGAAAATATTTTGTAATAAAAATTGGGTAAAATATTATATTAATGATTCCTTATTAAAATGTTAATTAAAAAATATTTTAAAACCGTTTTGGAAAACAAGGTTATTTTTATAAAACATATTTTTGATTGAAGAGAGGAATAATATCATATTTCATTTAAATATTTTTCAATAATATTATGTAGAAAATAGAAAAAAAGTTAACTTAACTTCAAAAAAATTATAAATAACAATACATAAATAAAATTCATGTGTTTATTAAATAATAACCATATAATTTATTACAATGTAAAATTATGAATATACAATCTCGATTAGAAAGATATTATGAAATAAATCCTTAAAATGCTAGTATCATGAAAGTGTGAGTTAATCAATTCGTCTATCATTTGTATCAATTGTAAATCCTCATAAAAAAGTGGAGGAAAAATATAATACAATAAAAAATAATTATATAAATAATCTTATAATGACATAATTAATGAAATAGATGTTTTACCTAATTAGAGGAAATTGATATATGAAATCTATTACCACTTGATGAATTTTAATTTAAAACCACTTTTATGAAATAATTAAAATTAAAAGATAAAATAAAATTAATAATTAATTATTCATATATTAATGGTAAATGGGTATGTATGTGCACCATATAAAAGAAATTATGTTCATAATAATACAATATGCCATAATAAAAAGAAAATAAGGCAAAACCCTTTACTTACGATTCCTTTTGGTTGAATATAAATTAAACTCATGTATAGTGGTTATAAACATGTAATTAACTCAATATAGAACCATATTAATATTTATGATATCATATATTTTCCTCTTATAAAATCTTATTACCTATTTATTGATACTCATTCATTATTTAAATTGTTTTTGTGTTAATTTGTTTTTTTCTCACAGGTGAATCATCTTAAAATGAACATTTCTGGAACATATTTAATATTTATATAATCTTAATAATAATCTAGAAATAATTATCATATTTTTAAATAGAATTTATTTTAATAACCAATCATTAATTATGGTTATTAATAATGAAGTATTTTATGATCATGGAGATGGATGTTCGTACGTATGCATGAGTAACATTACCCATATATCAATGATTGAGGGTGTATGTAAAATATTACCTTTAAATAATTATTATGTTGTCATATATACTATTTTTTATACATATATTTGTCATATATTTGGTATGGTGATGAAAAGAGAGTTACATTGCTTCATAAAGATGGTAGTCCACACAAACATAAACACTGTTATCATAATTACTTGTGAGAAATTGAATAGAGGAAAGTGATTTTTATTTTCATTATATAAAATAAATATGTAAATAATATCATAATTAGTATAATTTTATCAAATATAATCATTAAATTCATCCCTATCACCTTTCATGTGAATCTTTAGTGAATAAAAATCACATCTCTTCGCAAGGTAATAATCGCTCATTCACACAAGCGACATTATCATGTCTCCAACAAAATGGAAGTTAAAAACATATATGTGACATAGCTACTAAAAATGATTAATTTAATTGTAAATATCATTTAAATACTTTTAATTAATCACATACCCAATGTTGAGTTGTGTAAATATAAAATTAAACGATATGGGGTCACAATGCGGTAGTCCACCATACACATGAATGATGATTTCATAACCAATTTTATGGAACTGTGTAAATATGTAAGTTTTAACCTTATAATGACAACATATATTTATATTTATGATAATAAGGTTATTATATCTACCTTGTTTATAAGTAATTGAAATATTTTTAGTAGGAAATAAAATAAAGATGCTTGTTTTAGAGCATTACCTCTTCCCCAGGTATCTTCTATTGGTTGTCACTAAACCATTACTCTGATTGATTTATCACCGAAATATGGAATCTAGGAATAGGGTAGGTAATTTGGGATGTTATTTGGTCAGGTAATGGTTGAAAGAATTTGTTTCTAATATGTGAAGTGTGGATGAGATGGGTGGAATATTTATAAGTGCAGTGACTAGCATAATTTTAATTTTTGAATGATTAAATTCCACCCACTTTTGATCATGTAACCTGGACCCAATAATGGTCTGTTCAATGTAATATATTAAATAAGGTCTAACTATGTCCATAAAATGGGTTTTGGATGATTTTATAGTTTATTTATCATCATATGTTTAATGTTTAATCCATATGTAATATCGTCTTTTCTTAAATCACATTATTTAATTTTTACTTCTTCCAATAATAAAAGTGTTAGAAATTTATGTTCACATAATTAGACATTAAAAACTATATAGATTAAAAATATTCAATCCATTTTCTAAATTCTACTCACATTATAGGAAAACATTAATTTCAAATTAATCCTATAGACCTGATGATAAAGATGGGTTTTAGAGTGAAAATATTTAGAAATTTACTATATTTTTATATCTAAATTCAATATAAAAATGTTTCCAATAAACTAAATATTATTAATTGATATAAAATTTAGGCAATTAAACATTAAAAACATTTTAAAATATAATTTAACATTATATATCATTTAAATGAATTATTTTTTCAATTAAAACTATGATTTGTTAATTATTCATAAAAAATTGAAACTGCTTTGAAAAATCCCTTAAATTTACCCTAAAATAATTTTAGTCTTATGATTTCAAAAATAATTCTTATTGTATCTTATAAATTCTATAAAACTTCTTAAATTTAATTTTAAATTTTTTTTTCAATTGTGACTAAACCATCTTTTAAAAAAATCCAGTTTTCTAAAAGCATTTGTTTTTGTTTTAATTGATTCTTATATTTATGTATATTAAATAAATGTTTTTAAAATTATATATTTTTATAATTTATTTAATAAATTTTATAAAATGTATTTTAATGGATTTTTAATAACTATAATATCATAAAATAATAATATTATTATATTTTCGTTCTGAAAGATAATGTATTTCATATAACTAGAGCTATTTAAGAAACATGTTATTGTGTTTAACATAAGATAAATTTAGTGTCACATTATTTAAAATATATAGAGTTTGTTTATTTTATTTAAATTAATAACTATATCATAATTTCTAAAGAATTTGTATTTCATTCTATGCATGGATATTCACATCATACAGTATATCGAATACAATTTTAATTCATAAAATTTCAAGGTGTTACATTCTGCCCACCTTAAATAAATCTAATCCTCACAAGTTAAACTTGATCTCACTAATCATGTGTTCGGAAATCCCATTCTTGAAAAACATATATTTTGGTAAGGGTATTTAGAACATCATATTAAAAATATAGAATAGAAAGTGTGAAGTTTATGTGCAATAACACATAAATAGGTTTCTATGTAGGATAACCTAGTAGAATGTGATGATATGGACAGAGAAAAAAGAATAATTATTATAAAAATGACTAAGGACAATGATTAAAATAATGTGAATGATCAATGTAAATTTAAGAGAATCAAATCCATAAAACAAATCTGTTTTAAAAGATTATTGATATCATCACAAATTATTGTAATAGGATATCATGTTATTTTAAGACCCTTTTCCTAAATTTGAAGAATTATTTTACTATCTTTGAATATAAATAAATATATTTACATGATAAGATTCTATTTCATATAGACAATTTCAACCATTGATTTTGTTTTCATAACTTAATAAATAAAATTAATATCCATAAATGGTTTTTTTAATTCCTAACGTAACAAAATATACTTTTAAAAGATCTTATTATCAATAAAAGTTTGAAATTTTTTTCTGTATGTCTCTAACTATTTAAAAAAAACTACATTGTTAATTAATTTGTTTCTAATCCCCAATATTAATAAAACTATTCCAACATTAATATTTATTCACCAAAATTTTTAACTAAAAACTTTGAAATATTAACCACAACATCACATTGTCTAGAAGTAGGTGTAGAACACCAATCATCCTTTGGTCAAGGGAAATCCCCCACTTCCATTCTAGATGTATTTGGTTTTCACCCTATATATTATTTGTCCATTTAATAAAATTTATTAATATAATTCTTATAATGTTACCAAGAATATTATGGCCACCCTTTACATATATTTATTAATTAAATAACGTTTTTACGTATCTTTTCAATATAAATTCTTTATTTTTTATATATTTTTTTATTTAAAATATTTAATAATATTATTTTAATTTTATTGAAATGACATTAATGATAATATCAAACCTAATGGTTATTAATACCTTTAAAATTTATATTTTAAAATTTATATGCATTATTCCCCCAATAAAATATTCACTAAAACATATTCCTGTAATAAATTCACTCAATAAATACTTAATCAGTTTGAATTACTACCCCAAAAAATGTAAAATTGTTGTTTATGATTTTAATCATCTAATGAATTTTAAAATCATTGACAAATTCTATTATATATAACTCTTTTTTAATAAATACATAATTTCATATAAAAATTAACTCAATTCTTAGATGTATAAATATTCATTCCAGCAAAATACTATTGGTAAATTGATTCAAAAATTTAATCCTTGAGTCACAATTCATAAATATTCCATTCTTTTAATATCTACATGGCCCCTTCCATTGTATATGGGTTACCAATTTGAATAAATCATTGAATTGTGTCATTAAATGCTTCCACACATTTTAGACAATAAATTGTAAATTGTTAATTAGGATGAGACTCATTTTCATCCATCATGAACTTCATTTTCCCTCATTGTCTGTTTACATTATTCTCTTATATTATAAATAAGATAAATTTCCACATTCAATTGAGACCCTTTCATGTGTTTCCCTTTCCACATTTATTATATGATATGCATGAAACCGTCTTTCCTCAAAGACCTATACTACTTTATATCTTATAAAAATCAATTAATAACTTCTTTTTTAAGTACAATAGTCATTTATCTTAAGAGGTGTTAATACATTATTAGGAAAAATTATTCTGTATAAACAAGATATATAATACCCCAAAACACTAATGTATAAACTCTGTATTCAATAGAATGTATGAAATTAAACACTAAGATCATAAGAAAAAATAACATCTTGAGTATTTATAATATAAAATATATTCTAAATAAATTAAATATAATTTATATATTTCATTTTAAGAGATCGAGTTAGCTATGCATCACACATAACAATGACCTTCTTCAATGGCTTGCATTACACACAAAACCGAGGTTTACCGAACAATAATATATTATTAAAATATTATTATAATACATAAAATATCTGTTAAATTATTGGTTATGAATTTTATTATCTAAATTATGAAAATTTATGGTTTATGTAATATAAAATGAATTAATATGACACATATTAATGAAAATAATAACCAATTGAATATAAAAAAAATATTTTTTATTTTATCCTCATAGAAGAATTTTTATTGAAAAATTAAATATATTGCAATAAATTAATGATATTAATGAAGTATATATGTTATATATTCAATAAAATATTTTTCATATTTATCCATTAGGTTTCATTTCCATAAGATAAGAACAAACCCTATTTTACATATAAAAACCTATATTTTTATAAAAGAACTTTTACTATCTCTATTTGAAAAACGATTTTGAATAAAATTTTAACTATTTTATAAATTATATATGTTAAAATAAACATTATAATTAAAATATAAACATAAAAATTAGGTTAGGGTGGATTTTGTTTGTATTTTTCTATGATGTTTCATTTTTAAACGAATAGTGAATAAATACCGAAATTAAATTAAAAATAGATTTTTCATATAATTTATTTATTCAAATAAATTATACATTTGGTTTTTAAAGATTAATATAATATTATTTTTACAAATTAATTCAATTTTGTTCATTGAAATAAATTTCACTCTGAAATTTTCTATAAAAACATATAAAACATTAAGACATTTTTACTTTTAAAACCCACATTGTCGTCTTGTTTGTGGGAAAGATTTTATTTTAATTTCTACCTCATATGTGATTTTAATTTAGAAAAATTTATTCCATATTTTTTATAATAATATTTTATAAAATATAATATGTCTGTATTATTTTTTTACATATATTATTATTGAAATTAATTAAAATTAATTATATTGATTACAGTTGTTAAGCTTAACAAAGAGACTAAACCATATCCTTAAGGCATAAATCGACCTATAATATTTAAAAATCAATTTTATGGCCGTATATAGACCATTTAATCTATTTTATACACTTTTTACCATTATTCATCAACTTTAAATAAAAAAAATTTGTGACATTCATTTCATTTAAAATATTACCAGAGATTCCACTCCTCCTCTATTATTAAACATATCCCCCACTTCCACTTCCCTACAGCTCCCAAGCCCCATTATTTCTTCCAAGATCTACCCAATATAATACACAAAATAATTCCATTCCAACATTAATCCTCCCTTGGGAATAAATCCTCACATGGAAGCTCTTTGGTGAAAACCAAAAGGACTTGCCTGATTATGAGGTAACACCCTCCCTTAAACTCCTCCGTTTTATTTTCATTCTCTAGTCCCTCAAATATTTTTATTCCATTATAATAAAAGAAAAAACCTATCCTCAATAATGTGGGATGTTTTTTTATAATTATTTTACTTTCAATTACACCGGCATCCATCTAATGGGTAGCAAACATACTGTTTACATGTTTGGCAGACTACCACCAAGATAAATAATGATTAATCAATTTTTTATTATAGCCTCCCAAGGTGGAAATTATGATCCAAAATATGTTTATATAAGTTTTATAAAATATTTATTATATCATTAATCTTTTATAATTATTTTACTACACATATCCTTATACATTACATTTTATAAAAAAATGATTACATTGTTTGTAGAAGTGAAGACTACCGCCCCAACAAATTTATGTGATTTGTTCGCACAATACATGGAATGTTTAAAGGATGATTTTAATTAGACATATGTGATGTAATGAACATATAAATTATATTCATGACATAATAATATTTTTTGACATATAATATATATCATTTTATTTATTACACTTTCACACACATTAAAAGAGACAACGTCGTTTGTTGATGTGTAGACAACCCCCTCCACGACATGATGTCATTCCTGTTACATAATATAATTATATATATAATTGTATATGATTAAATAATATTTTATTTGTGATATAATTATTATTATGTAATGATTTAATGCTGCATAATTCATTTCATAATGATCATTGAAAAATGAGAATACTACTCATGCATACGTAGAACTTACTGTCTCCATGATCATAAATTTGATTCATTTTTCATAACAATTTTAATGTTTTATATTAAAATTATTTATGATATATTAATATTGTAATAATTTCATAATTATTTTTCGAGATAAGTTATATAATGAACCCTTTGACCACAGTAGACCTATGAAATGTTTTTTGACACATAAACCGAATTTGGTCAAAATAGATGATGTAAAAATAATTGATTAAGTAGTTTACACAAAATATTATTATATAAATAATTGTTATTATAAACATTAAAAATGATATGAAGAAATTTTAAAACTAACATAACTTTATTATAATCGATTTTAAAGGATGTTCACCTAACAGGAAACTCAAGGTAAGGAGTTTTTGTCTCAATTTACATTCTATTGAGACATAATTTTTGTTATGAACCTAGTTTCGTTTATATGGTGTATATATTTAAATTGACATGATATATCATGAATTAATTTAAAATTATGGTATTATAATATATGTTTAATTTTATTCCTTAATGATTATTTTAATTTAATATTTATTAAAGTGGTATAAGACACTTTGGGATGTTTAAATGTTATTTTCATCAAGAATAATAATAATGATCATTCAAAGATATTTCCATTCAGGAAAATTATATGAAATTTGTTCAAAAAAAACCTCTCAAAAAATTCTAGTTATTAATGAAAATTTCATGTATTCGTTCAGTTTTTCACTCTTTTTTACTCAATGTGTTCTAGAAAATGTTTTTAATAAAACCAAACTTCATTTCTCTCTTTAATTGGAGAGCCTGTTTTCTTCCAAAAAGAAAATTTTTTAAAAATTTTCCAAAAACAAAATTTAACCTTTCAAAAATGATTTAGTGAATACATTTTAATCCTTTTTTTCTTTTACCCATGTCTTCAACGGAATCTTCTTGTTGCTACCCTAACAAGGAATTTTTCAACCCTTTTTACCATGAAAAAGGAATATTCTTTTCACCTCATATGACATGTGAAAATTCAACCGCTCTCATTTCTTTGAAGACTCATTTTCATGTTCAAACAGATCATTTTTAAGGATTATTTTTGAATTTTTTTAATGAAAAATATTTTCAAATTTTTTTTCAATAGAAAAAGATTCTTTACACTAGAATATATATATTTTAAAATAGTTATTATTTCATTTCATCAACAAAAACAAACCTATATTTTTCCTTCACATGGGATTTGTTGTATTGATACCATACTTATTATTCCTTTGGATGGTTTAAGATTGATTTGGAAAAGGAAAATATTCACATTCAATTCCATCATTCATTCTTGATGTCCACTTGAAATATTCAATATTATATGATCATTGAGCATTGAATTTATTCTAATTATCCATATAGTTTATCATAGTTACTACTGTTTCCTAAAATGAATACTATTTTACATAAGGTGTGTATATTAACAGTTATTTGGTTAACTGATAAATATTTGGTATATATTTCTATTATATTCAATACAGATACATTATTATATACAACTTTATTTAATAGATTTTTTCATGCAATATATTGGTTGGGGACCAATAAATGAAATCCATATGGGATATATAATGGTTAATACAAGATGTATTGGTTGGGTATTGGTGAATCCAATCCCTTCAATGCATCGATAGTCTCATGAGATGAATTAGTTTTCTAGAATCCTTAGATCGGGTTTTCCCGATAGCTTAAGATACAGGTTGGGGAACGGTTAATGAAAGCCCTTAAAAGGACTGGTAGTCTAATGGGATGAATTAGTCATGAAAATTGGAATATAAAAACATTATCTTTTGGTAATGGTATCATGTGATTGGGAAAGATGATGTCAAATTATTAATCATTTTCCCTCATTTTGTTTCAGTTGTTATTCATCAATGAGATTTTTTGTTGACATATCTATAGATATAGTTCATTTAATTTAATTGATTTATGAAAATTATTCTTGATTATTAACTTTCCATATTTATTTTTCCTTATTTAGTTATTATAATGAAATTTATTTCCAATTATTTTCTTTTCATATTATTTATGTACTTCCATTCAGTTTATTGATTTCATGGCATTGGTGTTCATTTATTTACCTTGATATATTTATTATTTAATTTTATTCATTATTATTTTATCTATATTTTTTTCTGCAAGGAGAATTCGAGCTCAACTTTAATATGTTTCCTTCCCTTGGAATCCATAAAGCATACTATAAAAGATATGCATATAATTACTAAATGGAATAGTGTTATACTAAAAGTTATTTATTTAGAAATATGATGAAAAAAATAAGTTGTAATTAGTATATACATTTGTAATTCAAAACTCATTTATGTATCTAGATTTACAAGACTACTAAACAGATAAATCCTTTAAGGCTTGATTTCTTATAATCATTCCAATGTTTTTAGTATCAAAGAATGCCTCTAGGATATCTGGGATTGATTATCTACAATTGGTATTAGAGGATTTTTAGTATCAACCTTGGGAACAAGATTTAATAAATGTAGGTTAGAGAAAATAAAGCTAAGGTAGAATTTGATGATATGTATAGATGAAAAACCCTATAATTTTGTTAAATTATTGATTATATGGGTCTTCAAAGTAATACATAGATTTCTGGATACTATAAGTGGACATGATTTGAGCACAAATATGCCTAGGAGTAAGAAATCCAACAAGGTGTTCCAGGAATGACTCGACTTAACATGGTACATGACAACGAGCCTTACTGTCCACCTGGTTTGAAACTCCCGAGGGATATTCATAGGATTATTCAAATTCTCTTTGCAAATCATTATGAATAACTTAAATATATAATGATAATTAATGGCATAGGTTAAACCTAAGCTATTTTAGATTGAAGATAATGATACATGACTGAGAAACCCTATAAATTATATTTTCGTCAAACCTTAGACTAAAGAAGGACATATTTTGATTTTAGTATTTTTTTGGAATAAAAAATTAAATTGTATAAGTATTTTACCATTGAAATTTTAGATATAGGAATCATGAAATTTCTAACATATATGATTTATTTATGATGTATTTGTTTTAAGGGAATAATGTTGTTTGAGTAATAATGTCTTCACATTTTTTTGATGCATGTTTAAGGGTATTTAGAACCTTTATGTATCATATGATCATTAATGAAATATTAATAATAGTAAAATAATATTACGATACATTATAAAAAAATCATTCTATTGAAAACCATATTTAAGAGGTTATTTAATGATTAAATTTTATGGTTTCCCATTAATTATTTTTTGGAAATTATATTAATTTTGTTTTATCAAAGTAATAACTATAATATGGGTGAAAAAAAATCAAATTTGGAGGGTCCATGGGTCTTTAACCCATAAATAAAGGATGATAAGGGTTTTACACCAACTACTAACCTACGAAATGTCTGAGTTAACTTTTCATTTTTTAGTTAAGCAATTTGACGAATAAATGTTAATGATGAGATAATAGTATCAATTTTAAGTATCATAGATTATTCTATTAGCCATATTGGTTTTGGGAAGATGTTTAAGGAAATATAATTATACTTTTCACTCTTTTAGAGGTTGTACAATCCTTTAAAAGTTACATTTATTGCTTTGGGTGTGAAATTTAATTTTTAGATACCTATTTATTATGACAAGGATGAATTAGAATTTTATAAAAGAAAAACCAAAAGATGAAATATTTATTATCAATAGATTATATTTCATTGAATCCATAGGAAATTAAATAATTAATCAACATTAGGAAAACTATTAAAAATCCTATTGTCCGAATACCTTAATTTCTGTTGAATTGATGGTGTACTAAATCATAAATGATTTATGCATTTGAGGACATGGACTTTACATTGATCCATCACTTATTTTTGATTTATGACCTCAATTTCCCCCTATAAATTTTTATGATTTTCCTCCATGAATGTATCTCTACATTCTAATAATGTTCTCTTACATAGAGACTTAGTTACATGGACGTCCATGTGACCTTTGAAATTTCTGTTCTCTCTTCTCTAGAAGATGTTTTATTAACTTTTCAAAAGATGTTGGATTTAAATGTAGTAATTATCAAAAAAATATTTTACCATTATTGATTTTAAATTTTGAGGACGTAATTAAATTAAAATGTGGGGAATGTAATGGCCGAAAAATGAAAAGTTTAATTATTGTATTCGATAGCGTGTATGACACACAACAAAAATCATGCAGGGGAATTTAATTTACTGATTATTTATAATATATTTATTATTATAAATAAATTCTATATAATTTATAACATGCAATGAAAGTGATATTGTGTTAGCCTGCATCATATGCAACAACAACCTTTTTATATAGTTTGTGGTACAGCAAGACCGAGTTATACCGTAAAATAATATATTATTAAAATATTATTCTAATACTTAAAACATCTGTAAAATTATCATTTATTAATATTATTAAATAAATTATAAAAATTTATTTTTTAAGAAATATGAAATCAATTAATAGGTTACCAATTAATTAAAATACAAAACAAATGAATATAAAGGAAATATTATGATTTTTATGCTCACAAGAAAGTTTGATATTAACAAATTAAATCAATTACAATTAGTGAATGATATTAATGAAATATATAATATAGATATTAAGAAAATAATTTTTATATTCATCCATTATGTTTGATATTCGTAAGAAAAGAAAAAACCCTAATTTACACATAAAAACATATATTTTTATTAAGACACTTTTACCACCTTTTAATGGAGAACACATTTAAAATCACAATTTTTAACATTTTATAAATAATATATGTAAAAATAAATATAATATCATAAATAATAACACAAAAATTAGGTTTTTTTTATATTTGGTATTTTTCTATAAACATTTATTTTTTTAAGAATAGAGTAAAAATAATGAAATTTAATTCAAAACTACTTCATTATCTAATTTTTTTTATAAGGGTAAATTATAATTTTTCTTTGTTTAAAAATTTAATTAGATAATATTTTTTCAAATTAATCAAATTTAAGTAATTGGAATCAATTTCACTTTGAAATCGATTATTAAAACATTGCAAACATTATGACATTTTTACTTTAAAAACCCCCATTGTCTTTCCTCTTACCGTATGAATTTTAATTTATTTATTCAAATTATGTTATTGAAATTTGGAGAAATGGATTCCATATTTGGAATCAGAAAAATTTGTTATATCCAATATGGTCAAATTACATTTTGACCAAAAATATTAGTAAATGTATTGAAAATTAATTACATCAATTAAGGTTAAATTAAGATTAATTAAGAGACTAAACAATATTCTTATAGCCTAAATCATCCTATACATTTGAAAAAAAACCATTAACTAGAAATATTTTAACCCTATTCTCTCTTCACTCTACATAGGAGCATTATTGATCCCTATTCATTAAAAAAATTTGGCGAGATTCCTTTCTTTAAAATACTATAAGAGATTCCTCTTCTCCCCTATTATAAAAGGCCTCATTCAATTCACCATACTCACACCTCTCAATAACCATATGATTGAAAAAAAATTTCCAAAGTCACTCTCCATATCCCTAAATGACTCCTTCAATCCTCCATTTGTTATAAATCCCTCTAAGTAATCTCATTATTGCAAACCAAATGGATTTACCTGATTAAGAGGTAACACTCTCCCTCAAACTCCAATATTTTATTTTCTTTCTCAGCATCCTAGAATATTTTTATTCCATTATAATATAAAAAACTAGTATAATAAATATAATATTATGTTGTTATACTATGTATTATACACGCAAAAACACAAAATTCCATCTAATGGGTAACAAACCTACTATTTACTTGTATGAAAAACTACCACATCTCTAAAAGATGATTGTTCAGTTTTCCATTACCACATCTCGTGGTGTCTATTGTGATGTTAATTTTGTTTATATATTAAATTTATAATATTTATTATGTCCTAAATATTATTTAATTATTTTAAAACACATATACTTATAATTTTCATTTTATATAAAAATTATATCATATTTTGTGGAAGTGTGGGCTACAGCCCCTCAAAGCAATGTGATTTATTCGCACCATACATGGAATTTACAATAGATGATTTTAATTAAAAACATGTAAAAGAAAAAAAATATTATAATAATTAAATAATTATATTTTATAAATATAATAAATATCATTTAATTTATTACCCTTTCACACACATTAAATGAGATAACGTTGTTCGTGGACGTGTGGACTACCACCTCCTCGACACGATGTGATTACATCTGCATAAAATAATTATATATATAAGTATATATGATCAAATAATTCGGTATTTATGATATAATTATTATTTTTTAATGATATAATGCTATTTAACTTCTTTTCATAATGATCATTGAAAAATGAGAATGTTACTCATGTGTACGTACAGCTTACCGGGTCCATAATCATAACATTGATTCATTTTTCATATCCATATTTAATGATAGTTTAAAAAAATATAATCTATATACATAAATTATAATTATTTCATGATTATTATTCTAGGGATGTTATATAATGAACACTTTGACCATATTTCACCTATGAATGTTGTTTTAGACACATAAACTAAATTTTTTCGAAACACCTGGCGTAAAATTAATTGATCATTTAGTTGTAAAAAACATGGTAATATGTAATAAGAGAGGTTATAAACATGAAAAGGGTGATAAAGAATGTATAAAATTAACATAACTTTATTATACTGGATGATAAAGGATTTCCCCCGAAAAGAAACTCATGGTAAAGGATTACCATCTAAATTTTCATTCTGTTGAGACATCATTATTATCTTGCACCTAGTTTCTATTATATGTTGTATATATTTTCATTGACATGATATATCATGAATTAATTTATTCTCATGATATTATATGTTTATTTTAATATTAATCCTTCCTGGGGATAATGATTTAAAATGTTTGAACTTGGTACGGGACCCTTTGAGTTGTTTAAAGATTACATTCTTTTAGACTAAAACTAATGATATTTCAATGGTATTTCCATTCGAGGAAATTATATGTCCTTTTTTCAATAAATCAACTCATTCTACTTTGGTTATTCTGGAACATTTTCAAGTATTATTACAAATTTACACTCTTTTTTACTCAAAGTTTTTTTAAAATTTTTTTTTAGAAAACCTGAATTCATTTCTCTCATTATTAAGATATCTAATTTTCATCCAAAAATCATATTTTATTAAAATGTTATAAATTTTTTTATCCTTTTAAAAATTATTTTGTAAATAATTTTTTAATCTTTGTGCATTTTATCCATGTTTTGGATGAATCTTATTTTCTCTTTCTTGATACGTCATTTTCTCAAACCTTTTTACCATATAAAAGAAATATTTTTTTACCTCTACGGCATATCCAAATTTATCCACGATAATTAATTTGAAGCCTAATTTTCAAATTTAACATGTTTATTTTTAAATAATTTTTTAAAAAATATTTTCATTGAAAATAGTTTCAAATTGTTTTCAAATAAAAGGATATTTTCATCAAGATTTTTTTTAAGATAGTTATATTTTTATTTCATCAATGACAAAAATCATATGTTTTTACTCCACATGGGATTTATTGTATTGATACCATCCTTATTCTTCCTCTTTATGTATTATTATTGATTTGGACAAGGACATTATTCACATTCAATTCCATGATTCATTCTTGATGTACCCTTGAAGTATTCAAATTTATATATTCATTCAGCATGGAATTTATCATAATTATCTATATCAATTATCATGGATATTACAATTTCCTAAAATTTATACCATTTTAAATATTGTTTTTACTTTTAAAATTATTTTATTATTTGAGAATTATTGATAAAATCGTATCTTCTATTCAATATAGATAGATTGGGATACTTATTTTTTTTATTTAAATGCATTGGATATGCACTATATGTGCTGGGGACCGATTAATAAAAGACCTACAAGTTAGAGACCTATTAATGCAAGATCTAAGAATTGGGGAATAGTTAATGAAATCCCCTCGATGCATTAGTTGTCTCGTGAGGAGAATTAGTTGGCTAGATTCCTTAGATGAGTTTTTATCTAATTTCTTAATATACGAGTTGGGGACCAGTTAATGAAATCCCCTTGATGCATCAGTAGTCTCATGGGATGAATTTGTTATGAAAATTGGAATAAGTAAATTGTCCCTTGAAGGTAAAGGTATCATGTGCCCAGGAAACATTATGTCAAATTAATAATCAGTTTATCTCATTATTTTCAGTTATTCAACATTGATGAGATTTGGCATTTACTTATCTATGGATATATTTCATTTTAGTTCATTGATTTATAGAATGTATTCTAATTTCTTACCTTTCAACTTTTATTTTTCTTTACCTAGTTATTTAAATGACATGTGTTTCTAGATATTACCATACAATATTGTTTACATAGTTCCATTCAGTTTATTGATTACATGGCATGTGTGTTCATTTATTTTCCTATCCATATGGACTTTTCTCTTTGATTCATTATTTAATCTTATATATTTTTACCTTACTAAGAATTTGAGCCCATATTTATTAGGTTTCTTTACCCAGAAATACAAGAAGCATACTATGAAAGATATGAATAGAATTACTAGATTGATTAGATAAATCCTAAAAGTTTTTTATTTATAAAGATAATAGAAAAAAATATGTTATAATTAGTTTATTTATTTGTAATGAAATACTCATTTATGTATCTAGTCTTCCGTGAATACTAAACTAATTGATCCTTCATGAATTTATTCCTTGTAATCATTTCAATGTATTTGTTTGTTTACATTGGTTTCGAGCTATCTAGGGTTGGGATTCTACATGATATATTTTATTCCTTTGAAAATCCCATTTTGTTTCTCGTAGTCAAAACATTTTCCTTTATATTCAATGTTTTTATGATTTATTCAGGTTCCAAAAATCTTCCAAATCCAAAAGAATCGTGTGAATAACAATAATCATAGTGGGATAATCATATATTCACTTCTAGGATTTATAAATCCTAACTTGTAAATTTTAAACTATGAAACCATTGGTTTAACCTAGTTCATTCATTTTCATTATCTATTCAAATAAATCATAATGATTTGTAAATAAAATGTTGATTAGCCTAAGAATATCCACCAAGAGTATGAAACCAAGGGTGCAAAACGGTCTCTTTTTATGAAACAAGAAATTGTCGAGTAAAGGCCAATGTGCTTTTTTTAAGATTTATTACACCTAGGAACATCCATTCCAGAACCTCGTATAATTATTCTTTCTAAATAGAGATGTATTCAAAATAAAAAACACATAATCTCTATCATAAAAAATCATTAGAATGTTATTATATAGATACCCTCAAGTTATATCAAAGGGTTATTTTCCCTAATATATGATTTCCTAAATAAATTTCTCAAGGATTCTACTAAATACTATCTGATATCAACTTTAGAGACCAGAACCCCAAAATCATGAAGCTGTTGTAGTACTAAATTACGTTGATATAAGATACAAGGAATCAGATATGAAATGATTGAATAGATTAATAGTCTTGGTATACTATATACATACTTGAGGTAGACATTACATTTTATTAAAAAAATTACTAGATATTTTTTACTTTTGAGAATAACTCACTTTTATCTTCCATATCCATGAATATCAGTGATATAAAAATTTTTTGAGTCATAGGAAAAGGAAAAAAATTAGGGTGGGGACACATGATTAGAAAGTGTTATGTATATGAGAATCTATCATGAATCAACAAACATAAAAAAATGTAAATTTAAATAATTGTACAGTTATTACATATAAATGACATGAATACCATTAAAAATTCAGAAATAATCAATATGTAAAGGTAAATAACAAAACACAAAATCTATTTAAGTAAAATTAATATCATGAAAAAATAAGTAATAGTTAATGTGAAATGTTAAATAAATGAAATTCATTACATTTAATAAATAACTAAGAAAAAATGCATATAGTGATACTATTATAGAGATAATATCATTGACAATTATAACTGAACTCAGAATAAAGGAAAGGCCAAAATATGGTCCTCCATGTTTATTAGTTGAATAATAGCTTTAACATAAAATCCATTCAAAAATGATTATAACAATAATAGGTATAGTCCCATTTAACTAAAAAAATCCAACTGATTCATCCCATGACAATATTGATGCATTAAAGGGGTATCTATAATTGGGACCCCCTATTTTCCTATATCTCCAATGATTTCCACAAATATCTAATAATTGATTGAAACCCCGATCAATATGCCTTATCAAATATCTATATTGAGTAGAGAATATTGGTTTATCAATACTTACCCATTTAACCAAATTATATTAAAATTTAACACCATATGTAAAAAATAGGATATAGTTTTGGAAATAATCATATCCATGTTAAATAATGTGGATATTTAGGGGAAATTTTTTGAGCAGTATCCTAAAAAAAGGAATTGAGTATAAATACAATCCTAGGTGAAAATGATTACAAACCATCAATATAATTAATATATAAGGTATCAATAAAATTTTTACCTAATAGAGTACGAATTAATTTTTTTTTGTCATTGATGATTATAAATACCATCAAAGGATCTTTAAAAATATTATTGAGTAAAATATCATTCTCATTTAAAAAAATACAATAAAAATAACATTTAAAAATATTAATCCAAATAACCTAATAATATTGAAAATTAAGTGTAAAATAAATTATGGTTATGTTGTTGGGTATTTCCTTACATGTCATAAAGAACATTCCCTTTTTCAAAGTAAAAAATGATAGGAATTATCGTTGATAGAAAACTGATAAGAATATTCCTTCAGAAAATATTTTTTAGAAAGAAAATATTGGTAAAAATTTAATTTAATAAATAATTATTTAATATTTAAATTAAATATATTGGATGATTTTTTTTTTAAAAAGTTTTTCAATGAAAATGGATTTCTAACCGAAGAGAGATATGATGTAATATTTTATAAAAAACTCTAGAAATAATTTTAACATCCAAATAATTAAAAAAGTACTATCCCCTAAAATAGACCATGAAAAACTATAGGATAATAAAATTAATTGGAGTTTTGAATAATTATAATATAATTTCTTTTAATGGAAATCCAGGTATAAAAATCTTGATTAGAATGATATTGTGAAATAAAAACATAAAATGATCATAATGTTGAAGGGAAATTAATCAATTAATAAATTATGTGTATAAACAATAAATTCACCTAAACATTCTTAAATAAAATATATGATAAAAAAATTCATTAAACTCATATTCTTATCATGACATAATCAACAAAGTAGAAGTTTAACCGAATGAGTGGAAAGTGAGATAAAAAATCCCTTACCACATGGAAAAATTTAAATTAATAAAATTAGATGAAATAATTCAACATGAAACCTAAAATGCCATTAATAATAAATTATAAATGATATTACATGTCAAATTGGTAGTATTTAAACCATATAAAAGAAATTATGTGCATAATGATACAATATGCCTCAATGAAATGAAATAGAGATGAGAACCCTTACAATACACTTAATTTTATTTAAAATAATTAAACCTAATATATAGTAGTTATATGTAGGTTATTGTATTATTCCAAAACCATATTATTACTTATGATTTCATATATGATAATTTAATAACACATTATTACCCTTCCATTAAAAAAAAGTCATTATTTTTATTATGTTGGATGTTAATTGCCTTGTTTTCTCATGCATGTTTCATCATGAAAGATCCAGTTTGCACATATTTCATAGTTATATCATCTCTAAAATAATAAAGAAATAATTGTAATATTTTAATTGAATTTTAATTTAAAAAAAATCATGAACGTAAATTAGGAAAAATGGACTACCTTATGATGTTTGAGATAGTAGGTCGTACATATGCATGAGTAACATTATATATATTTCAATTATCATTATATAATAGGTGTATGTGATATGTTAACTATTAATGAATGGTAATGATGTTATATATATTATTTTCTATATATACTTTTTTTTTCAAACATGTGTTTCGGAAATGAAAAAATAGTCTCATCTCTTCTTAAATTTGGTAGACCACACATACACAAACGTTGTTATCATCATTACGTGAGTGAAAAAGAATAAAGGAAAATGAATTATATTATCTTTAAATAATAATAAAAAAGCTCATAAATATAATAATTATTTCATTTATATCACATATGATAAGTTAATTTATCTTTATCACCTTCAATTTGAACCATTTGAGAAATATGAATGACATCGCTTCATGGGGCGGTATTCCGCCCTACACATGAGGGCGGTTATTATGTCTCTTATAGAATGGATGGTAACAATATTCATTCTATATAATGAAAAAATAGGTATACATATCTTATAAAAACACATATATATTTATTATCCATCATCATACCAAACCATGAGAGCTAAAGAAGAAAAGTCGAATGACATAGGTTCAAGGGACGACAATCCTCCATCCACACGAACGATGATTTTGTATCCTATTTGATGGAAGAGATTAAGGATTTAGTTATTACCAGTCTCATAAAAAACATAATTATGTTGATGATAATTATTTTATTATAACATATTTTTCATGAAAACAATTTATGGAGGTGGAGATGTAAATAATATGAAGACAGTTATTGAAGATCATTATCTCTTCTTTGGGTATCCTCCATTAGTTTGAACTAAATCCTTCCATAGTTGGGATTCATCAGAATGTAAGGATACTATATTTAGGGGAGGTATTTATATAAGTTATTTTTCAAGGTATTTTCTTATGCTAGTTTGTTTAAGGTGAGAATAATTGTGAATAAGTGGTGGCCTTTTATTTGTGGGGTGAGTGGAACAATTAAAATTTTCGAAAACATAAATTCCAAGCATGTTTTTTAAATGTTCCCATACCCCAGTAATGGTCCATTATCTATTATATAAGTTATAAGGAATACATATTTACATACATACGTGTTGGATAAGTTTATAGGACATTTTTTCCTTAAGCATGATGTTTAATCCCTTAGTAATATCATATATACATTACATGATATACTAATTTTTTATGGCCTTCACTAATCTCTTGGGTCAAAAAAAAGATATCCTTATTTCAAATAATTAATTATTACGATAAAAAAATATGATATCAATTTATATAAATTAAATACAATCAACTGGATATTGAAAATTTATAATTAATCCCCCAAATGTGACAGGAAAGTGAGTTTTATATTGTGAACAAGTTGAAAATTTTAGCAAGATTTTATGTAAAAATTAATTATGAAAATGATTCCAATTACCTAAATTGGATTAATTATTTATAAAATTGACTACATTTAAATTAAAACCAAATTCATAATATACGTTAACATTATACTTTATTTAAATGAAAAATTTTCTTTCAACTAATATTCAGTATTTTATATTATTTATAAAAAATGAAATTTGTTAGAAAAAAATCACCCTAAGATAATTTTTGACTTATTATTACAAAAATATAGTTTCCTTTTTCTTATAAAATTTCTTGAAATGTTAAAAAGTAATTTTAAATTAGTTTCTCAAAGTGTGACTAAACCATCTTTGACAAAAATAATGTTTTTTCAAAAAATTAATTTTTATTTTATTTTTATTTTTATTTATAATCATTAAATATGGGTAATTTATATATTTTTTGAAGCTATTTATTCTATTTATTAAACTTTATATTAACATCTATGTGATAGCTATCTTTTTAAATATAATATTAATAGTACATTTTTTTGTTAAAACTCATTTTTCCATGTAACGCAATCTATCAAAAAAAATTGTCATTGCATGTCATATAAGATAAAATCAGTGTCACATTAATTGAAATATATAGAATGTATTAAATTTATTTGAAATAGTATATTTATAATATAGTCCTAAATGTTATATTATTTTTTATGTTTGTTGTTTTGTGTCATACACACAATCAAATATAATGTTCATATTTTAAAATTTTGAGGATGAAAATGACTAATAAACCAAAATAACTAAGTATGTCAAAAAATTCATGTGAAATGAACAACACATATCATATACTATAGAACATTGAGTGTTGTAGTTGTTTCTTGTTCATACCACTCCATTTTTTGTAGTATGTTTTATAAGAAGATCTAATCTCTACCATAATGACTATATATAAATAAATAAATGAACAATAACAACGGTACGATTATTATATTCGTATCATTCAAATTATATTTTAATATTTTTTATAGTAATCATCTTATTATAAATACTTATATCCAAATTTTACTCAAAAACGATCTGATATTTGGCATAGACTATGTCTCTAATCATGAATAATTTCCAATATAGGAAAATACATCTAAAAACCATCCCATGATCACAAATTAATACAAGGATGATTATAAAATCCCTATAAAAAATTACCCCATCATATTTGGATATTTAGAACAAAAGGATAAATATAACTCAACATTAATAATATTCATAGTGTGAGGTAAATTATTAGTTCACTAGTCAAACCAATGATTTTGAGGATAAAACCTCATTACAAATTTGAATATCTAGTTTTGTTTAATGATTGGAAAACATTAACTATTCCTTTAGTTGGAAATAATTAATTATTTTTTCAAAAACATTTATGTAATATCGGAGAATTTAACGATAAAGATTTTACTCTGTACATTCCTTAAATAAATATTGTGTTTGATAACTTCCACGCAACTCTGAATTTAAATGATCAATGATATATTCCATGACTATTATAAATATAATTTTTAAATAATATAAAATATATTCAATAAAATATATTAATCATTTTTAAATTCGTAAAAAAATATGATAAATAAATAGGAATGCTTTAAAATGTAATATTTTAATGAAATATTTTTTATATTTTATATTTGCTTATAAAAGATAACCTTGTATTTTTTTTAATTTTTAATTTTTATAGGATTTTTAAAAATTTATCATATTAAAATTATACTGTGATAAACATTTGAAAATTTTCAAATGTAACTGATTTTTATGTTAACAGAAAATATTTCATTTTTAAAAAAATTGTAAAATCTATGAATTTATCATTTCATAATCAAAATATATATGTTCATAAAACCCTTTAATTGATTAAATATTTAGTTAATAAGTAAAAAAAATTATTTTAAAAATATCATATTGAATATAGAAAATCTATATTAAATATTTTTTAACATAAGTTATATTTCATTCTAATTTATAAGACATTTTTTTAAAAATTTTATATTTCAATGGAAATATTTAGGTTTGGTTTTATTTTGAAGGAACATTAATAAAATTTTATTAAAAGACCAATTTAAATAATAAAAGTCCACAACATTAATAAATTTCCTCTACATATAATATTTAATCTTAAATCCCTCTTTTTAAAAAAATGATTTTTTTGTAGTATGTGCACTACCATTAAAAATAAAATTTATGTAATTCAAAATTTTATTTTGATAATATTATGGACATATTTTGGATGAAATTTATAATATTTTGAAATAATATAAATTTCTTTTTTGGGTATAAAATTATGTTTTCAAGATAGATACTAGCCACTAGTGTAAAATATGTATTTTTGAAGGAATAAAAATATTTCAAAATATTGCTATTTTAAATTAATTTTTTTTTGTATTTTAATATACATAATATTATGTTATGTTTAATAATATAGAAATATAAAATAACCGCCGTTAAATTTGAAATATTTATTAAGTAATATTAACAATAATTAATGACTGAAACATGTTTTTGTAAAAAACATTTTAACACATTATATGATATAAATTAAAATTAAAAATTTATGATATTTAGTTATTACATTAGATTAAATGTGTTTAAAATTTGTTTCATATGTTAATTTTTTTTATAAAATGTAATAATATATTTTTACTGATAAAACAATAAACTGAAGAATATTGTATCAAGATTAAATAAGTATTATAATGATTAATATAATGTGGCTCAAATGTTTCAAAATAAATTCTACACATATACCTAATAGGATTTATTTTTCTAGTTATAATGTGATTCCAAAATATATTAGAAAAATTTCACCCCTTATCTCACCAAAATCACATTCAATTCTATTCATAACCCATTTTTAACTTTATTTTCTGAATATTTTCCATGTTTTCCACCCGTAAAAGTATTTCAATTCCACCCTTTTTAAGATAACACTCTAGTTCAAAATTCCCCTCAAACTCACAAAAATTTAATTACTATAGATCCCCTATCATGACCCGTCCCCGGAGGCCAATGCTTGGACTACCCGATGCACGCCTTCCATAGGCCAGAGGTTAGCGACTAGCAGTAAAGACATAAATCCATATACTGGGAAGACATTGCTTTTATAACTGTAAACACACAAAACAGAGTACAAGATGGAAGAAAAACACTAAGTTAAACTGTATACAAAGAGTGCTAAAAGTAAAGGGGTCGGAATATGAGCCCAACAGGAAAATATGAGTACAACTAAAAACAAGTACAAATGAAAGGTCAAAACAGGTGAAAGGTGATGAGAAGATCATGGATCATCCACCACAGATCCTATCTGATGAGTAGGTACAGATAGCCTCCACAACACTCCACGTTCATCCGTCTCCTCTGGGTACCGACTCATTGTAAGGTCCACCTCCAGGTACCGTCTAGTCCTGGTACTCTGATACTCATTCAACGCTATCTGTCGTCTGAAACCAATACAATGAGGTGCAGGCATAGCCCATGCATGGGTGAGTATAACGACACTCCAACTGTCATGAAGTCCCACATAGAACTATCTGAATGGTCCGCCTCATCATAGGGGTTTTAACGGAATAGACGGTGCGTCGATCGGATGTCCGGTCTGTTAGTTATTAGCCTTTAGTCCTGGGGTCCTAGTTGGATTCATGTACGATCTAACTTGACCATATCACAACTTTACCCAAAACTCCAGTGGGGTATACTCAAAGGGACGACTACATTCCAAGATTACCAGCATCACTGATAGTTCGTCAAACGGTCGATCAGTGCCAATGATATGTCCAAAATAATGTAAAGGCCGGTAGAGTGCCTGGGTCCGGTCCGACCTAGTCAGACCGACTCGGCCTGTCATAGTCTGGGCCAACCCAGTCTGGGTCGACCTTGTCAGAACTGTTGGGTCTGGCCGGACCTATTGGGTGGGCTAGCCTGTTTGGTTCGGCCCGGTCTGCTGGGACCGGCCCAGTAGACTATGAGGGCGGTTAGGCTCGGAGGTCGCTGCGAGGGGCACAGCTCGACCCAGAGGGAGTTGTCGATTCAGTTCGGCCAGCAATGCAAGGGGCATGGTTCGGGTGGATCGACCTAGGAGGCTAAGACGGTTTGGCCAGCGGCACCGCGAGGGAGGCCGTGGGCTGGCTCGAGAGGCCGGTGTGGCTCGGTTGGTTCTGCTTGGAACCGAGGTGTAACTTGGGTAGGGTGGCGGGGTGGCTGGGCATGCCGGGTGGGGGCCTGGGTAGGCCGGTGGGGTGGCCAAGAAAACCGAGGGGTGGCGGGCAGGCTGGTAGTGCGGCGAGGCAGGCCGGGCAGTGGCCTGGGCTGGCCGGCAGTGTGGCCGGGCGGGGTGCGGCCATGCGGGTCGGTGGCTGGGAGGCGGTCGGGCAGGCCGGTTTGGCGCGGCTCAGGCTAGCACGGGCCAGAGGTGCGACTGGGTGCACGGTACGTGCGGAGGTCGGTGCAGCCAGGGCTCGGCTTGGCTGGGGCTGGTTCGGCCGAAGCGTTGTGAGGGCGGTGCGGGTTGCGGAGGCCGCAGGAAGCATGGCCTTTGTCGTCGCTACCTTCATCTCCAAGTTGGTTTGTCGCCAGGCCGAGGATCATCTCTAACAAGAACGACAGAGGGGTCAGGCCATGTTGGTTTGGCCTGCACCCTCCGTGTTTAGGGTGGTATGAATTGGCTCATCAAGAAAATAAGATGAACAAAAACTCACCCACAACCTATTCCTTTCCAACCGTTGATGAAGATAGAAAAGGAATAACATCTACATGTAATAAACCCGCTACCATTAATCATGGGTCGTCGATGGTGATGTCTCATAAAGAAAGAGTTGTCACTCATCGCATCCGCCACATTCTTCCACTCCCGAATTCGCATGATGGTTGTGGAAGTGGTTCCACGTCAGTAGGTGTCCATGGAAGAGGATCAAATGGGACCGTCACCAGCGTTCTTCATTGGAAGAACATGTTCTTCAATGGAAGATGAGGATCCTCATTGTCAGCTTTCTCTTCAATCACCCAACTGAAATCATTGTTCTAAATAATATATTAGTTAATCTATTATTTTGTTGGCACAAATTCATAAGGGTGAATTAAATTAAAAGGATCCACTTCATTAATTCACATGTGTTGGAAACAATTAATTTGGGATTTGGAATGAATTAAATTAAGGGATGGTTATGTGGCTCTATCTCATTAATGAGGGAGACTGGACATGATATACTCTCCTCCCATTAATAGTGGTCAGGTGGTCCCCACCTTTATTATTCAAATGGGAGGTTATGTGGTTTTGGGTGGTCCCCACATCGTAACCTCTTGCGAGAGGTTATGTTCAGGTGGGCCCCAGCACCATAACCTCTCATTGGAGGTTAAGGTGTGGGGGTCCCACCTCCAACTTCCATGAGGATGTTTTAACTACCAGTCACCACCTATAAGCTTAAATAAAATAAAGTGTAGCTCACTTTATTTTACTATTTTTCAAAAAAACCAAAAACAATCTTTTATTTTTGACCAACTATTATCTATGTGAAAGTCATTTTAAGCGAATACTGGTGCAGCGAGTTCAACATTTCCCTTGGATTTCAGTTATGAGCACCGATTCAAAAGATATAAAATCCCACTCGTACGTTTACTGAACATACCTGAACAAAACTCCCGAAATTGATTCCAAGCTCACCGGGCCTCGGAATCACGTGCCTTCAGATTTCACAGACTCGTTAAATTCCAATGTATTTAAGAAAACAAAATTTTCCCTGGGAAATACGAGTCTTTAGATTCTTCCAACCTCAGGGATTGACGTCCCCATAAGCTACAAATCGAACCAAGGGAATAAGTGGGGGTACTGAGCATGAAAATGAGCCTCCCACTCACATGTTCTCTCCTGAAGGATCCCGTGCTGCCAGTGAACGCGCACCAGAGGAATCAATTGTCCATGTACGACCCACTCCTATCAATCCTCAATCTCTACTGGAACCTCTGTAAAAGTTTTTCCATCATCGACGTCCATCTCTCCATAGTCGATGATGTGAGAAGGGTCGTTCACGTATCTCCTCAGCTCAGATACGTGGAAGACATCGTGCACTTAGTGCAACTAAGGAGGAAGAGCCTAGCGGTAAGCCACCTTGCCTACTCTTCTACGGACCTAGAATATTCTGATAAATCTCTAAGATTACTTGCCGCCTCAGCCAAATATCTGTAAAGCACATCAGGGTGTGACCCATAGAAATGCATGGTCTCCATCCTTGAACTCCATAGGTCTCAGTCTCCTATAAACATACGAGTCCTGCCTTCTTTGTGCAGTCTTCATCTGCTCCTGGATGATTTGCACCTTCTCTGTGGTAGCTCGTACCAACTCGATTCCCACTAGTGTAGACTCTCCAGGGTCCGTCCAACACAAGGGTGATCTGCAAGATCTCCCATACAATGCCTTGAAAGGTGCCATCCCTATGCTGGAGTGATATCTGTTGTTGTAGGAAAACTCAACCAAATGTAAGTGATCCTCCCAGCTGCGACCGATGTCGAGGAAACAAGCACGTAGCATGTCCTCAATGGTTTGAATAGTCCACTTTGTCTGACCATCCTTTTGAAGATGGAAGACGATGCTCTAGAGAAGCAGCACCCCAAAAGTCTCCAGTAAACCCTTCCATAGCCGGGAAGTAAACTGTGCGTCACGATCGGAGACAATAGATGAAGGTACTCTATGTTTCCGCACAATCTCCTGCACATAGAGGCATCCCAACCTCTCTAATGAACCCTGCTCTCTAATCGGTAGAAAGTGGTCTAACATGGTGAGTCGGTCAATGATCACCCAAGTCGAATCATGACCCCTGGATATAGGTGGATGTCCTATCACCAATTCCTTGGATATCCCATCCCACTTCCACTCTAGGACCTGTAATGGTTGAACCAAGCCCGCTGTTACCTGGTGCGCCAGCTTCACTTGCTGACAAGTGAGGTATCAAGAAACAAACTCTGCCACTACCTTCATCATACCTGGCCACCAATGATATCATCGAAAGTCCTGGTACATCTTTGCCACTCATGGGTGTACCGCTAGAGGGGATGTCTGGAACTCCCTCAAAACATCCTTCTGAAGTGACACTGGTACCATGGTACGTTCTATGAAGAGGATGAAGTGCTCTCCACCTTTATAAAACCTATCAGGTGCCTGCCCTGTGGATATCAGAGCATGTTGTGTCTCGTAGTCAGCGTCTCCACGATGTGCCTCCATGAATCACTAAAGAAGTGGGGAGTGAATGTAAGTTACTGAAGGAAGACTACTCTATCCTTATCCACAAAGGATATCTGTAAAGAATCCACCTTCTCTATCACCTCGCATAGCAGCTCTATACTAGATCTCCTTCTTGAGTGCATCAGCAACAATGTTCCCCTTCCATGGAGTATTGACTATCTTGAATTCATAGTCCTAGAGAAACTCAAGCCATTGTCGATGTCTCATGTTAAGGTCCTTCTGAGGGAAGATATACAAAAATATCTTGTTATTAGAGTACATTGTAAAACGTTTTCCATTAAGATAATAACACCACATCTTCAAGGTGATGACCACTACTGCTCACTCCAGATCGTGGGTACAATAGTTCTGCTTGTGATATCATAGTTTCCAAGAACCATATGCAATCACTACTCACTCTTGTATCAGGACACACCTGAGTCCGGTACTTGATGCGTCGCAGTAGAGTACATACTCTACGCCTTCTTCTAGAAGCCTCAAGATGGGGGAACTAGTCAGCCTCTACCTCACCTCCTGAAAGCTCTACTGACATCACTATAACCACACGAAGGGTTTCCCCTTCTTTCTCAAGGTTGATTGTGGTGTTACATCTCTGGGGAATTCTGGAACGAATCTCTGGTAGTAACCAGCCAAAGCAGACGTCCCTCCCCCATGGGGGGGGGGGTAATTATGGAAACATATTTTAAAAATATATCCCCATGTTCTGTCACTCCTGTTTGGAACTGAAAACACAAAACTCTTGCTGCCACAAGGGTAAGGCTAGCTGAATCAAGAGTAATTCGTTTCACCCTCCTATCCACGTGTTTAACATGTGTTGCATGGGTTTCCTTTTTCTCCGACTAAGGAAAACCTCATCCTAGCATTGTAGATAAATGACAACCATTTTTCATAATACATTCAATCTGTGTATGAACTTTGGTTGCCCAATCCATACCAAAACTGACGTCATCAGACCTCGATGCTTCCACCATGAGGTTCCAACCAAAACTCTCACCTCAAGGGACAGATAACACCATCTGCGTAAGTGTGATTATTGAGTATTCTCATGAAGGAATCACCAAACGTGAGGGTTAAGTCAATGGTTTAATCCGAAACTCTAGGTCTAGGACAAGATTTGGGGAAGGAAGGAATGATCGGTATATATTTCTATTGATACGTTAGGGATTAGTTGACACAGACTGTACCTCAAATGATTCCTATAACCCTTGGGTCACACTCCTTGACCAAATGAAGCTACTCTATTCCCCTTCCCTCCAGCTCCCTGAGCCTGGAATGGAATACAAAGGTGTGTGGTTGTGACATGTCGAAATGTACACCACCTCATGCTGCTATCCTAGCCTGGCTTCCATGTCTGCTGCCCTATAGATTCATATTCCATTAACACTTACTCTTCTTGAAAAAAATTTCACGCTCAAGTCTCAGAGACTAGCACCAGTTTCTGGCTTTCCCACTGCTAACATTCACAGGCTGTATCCACTCATCCAAAGAATATTCAACGACCAAGGTTTTCTCTTGCATCTAGTGAAAATCTGCTAGCTGAGATGTCCTAAAACACACCTTTCTCAGTTGTCCGATCCCCAAAGCTCTGATAGTATAGTATTCATCAAGTACCAGGAATGATAGGTAAGCCTTGATGAATACTCAGCTACCGACATGCCATCCTCACGAAGCTGTACAAACTCTAGAGAACTCTTAGCCACCTTTTTAAGACAGTCCTCAGTCTCCTGTGAGTCGAGCTCACCTCAGAACCTGAGGGGTATCTGATGATAAAACCCGTGTAGAGAACTAGGCCTACAAGTGTCATCTACTGGTACCAGTGGTTGTAACTGCGGACCAACAGGATGTGATATAGCTGAGAGACTACCTAAAGGTACAAACATGGGTAACGGTCTATGTACAAAAGCCTCATCACTATGCAGACCAACCTTATTGTCACTCACTAGAAAACACTAGAATCTAAGATCCCAATATGCTCTACGGGTGTCTCAAATAGGTGGAGAACTCTAGCAACCACCATCAGCCATTCCTCTACTACATGAGAATCTGTCTCGCCTCGCAACGTTGAAGGCCTCTACCACTAGAACTCATGCAACATGCTCTGTCGGTGTGCACCTTCTGCCAGTGTGGCTAGTGAAATCTTCTCCCCAATGGGTGGTGGGGTTGCTGGTACACCACCTGAAGGTTCCAACATAGTAAGAGGTCCCTGCACTGAATCCTCGTCGCTCGGGGGGCCTTCATCGTGTACTCTCTCAGAACTATAACTGGATGTCTGTGTGGAGTCATCCTGAACAGATGTGACACAGTCAGAAGTTATACCTGGTGAGCTGACCTGGTTGAGCTAACTTTAGGAATACTTTTGAAATCATACATGCAATCGGTGTTTTCGTGCACTAAGTCGAAGATCAGTAGTCAGGGTCCTGGTTTATGGATACGTCAGCCTCCGCACCAACACTGGACTCCCTAAACTAAGAACCACACTAAGTACCCTTAAAACTATTGCTTCACAGAAAAGGAAGATCTGAGTCCTATGTTCTACGGTAGAACTGACTCCTCTAATACAAATTTGTCACAACCTGTCCCTCGGGGCCCTTGTCGTGACTACCCCAATCCCGCCTTCCATAGGTCAGGGGTTGGCAACTAGCACTAAAAGCATAAGTCCCTAAACTGGGAATAAATTGCCTTTATAACTATAAAGACACACAATAGAGTTCAATTAGGAAGCAAAACACTAAGTAAAACATTATACAACGAGTGTGGAAAGTAAATGGGTCACAATACAAGTCCAATAGGAAAATACGAGTACAATTGAAAACAAGTACAACTGAAAGGATAAAATAGCTAAAAGGTGAAGAGTAGCTCTTGGATCGTCCACCACAGATCCTACATGAAGGGTAGGTACAGATATCCTCCACAACACTCCAAATCCGTCCGTCTCCTCTGGGTACTGACTCATCGTAAGGTCCACCTCCGGGTACCGTCCAGTTCTACAACTCTGATCCTCAGACAATGCTATTCATTGTCTGCATCCAACACAATGAAGTGAGGGCATATCTCATGCAGGGGTGAGTATAACAATTCTTAAAATATAACTAATTACCATGTTGAAAAATCACAATGGTCTACCTCATCATATGGGTCCCAAAACAATAGATGGCGTGTCGATCAGACACTCGGTCTGTTAGTTATTAGCCTTTTAGTCCAGGGGGCCCGGTTGGATTCGTGTACAATCCAACCTGACTGTATCTCAACATTACCTTGAACTCTAGTGGGGTATACACAATGGGATGACTACGTTCCATGATTACCAGCACTGCTGACAGTTTTTCAAACAGTCGATTGGTGCCAAATATATAGCCAAAAGAAAGTAAAAGATGGTAGGGGGCCCGGGTCCGGTCTGACTCGGTCAGTTCGACTCTGTCCATCTTAGTCTTGGATGACTCGAACTGGGTTGACCGGGTGAGACCTATTGCGTCTAGCCTGTCACATTGGGTGGGCAGCCTATTTGGTTCAGCACGGCAGACTACGAGGGTGGTTCGGCTCGGAGGTCACTACGAGGACACGTCTCGTCCGAGAGGGCATGGCTGGTTTAGTTCAGCCTGCGCCGCTAGGGGCGCGGTTCGGGAGGCTCATCCCGAGATGCTTAGCCGGTTCGGCTAGCGTCACTACGAGGGAGGCCGCGTGCCGGCTCGGGAGGCCAGCATGGCTCGGCCGGGAACTAGGGTGAGGACTGGGTAGGAATGAGGGGTGGTTGGGCAGGGGCCTAGGCAGGCTAGTAGGGCAGCCGGGTAGACCAAGGGGTGGCTTGGGTAGGCCAGAAGGGCAGTCGGGCAGGCTGGGCGGCGGCATGGGTAGGCTAGTGTGGTGGCCAGGCGGGCGGGCAGCCGAGAGGCAGCCAGGCGGGCATGTTCATCGTGGCTTGTGTTGGTGCGGGCCGGCGGTGTGGCCGGGTGCGCGAGACACACAGAGGCTGGCTCAGGTGCGGCTTGGCTCGGTTGGGGCTGGTTCGACCGAAATATCTTGAGGGCAGCGCAGGTTGCGTAGGCCGCAGGAAGCATGGCATTTGACGTCACCACCTTTGTCACCACATTGCTTAGTCGTCATGCCGAGGATCATCACAAACAAGAACGACAGAGGGGTTGGGCCATGTTGGTTTGTACCGCACCCACCATGTTTAGGGTGGTATCAATTGGCTCATCAAGAAAAGAAGATGAACTAAAACTCACCGACAAACAATTCCTTTGCAACCATTGAAGAAGATAGAAAAGTAATAACATCAACATGTAATAAAGCCCCTACCATTAATCATGGGTTGTCGATGGTGAAGTTGCAGAAAGAACGAGTTTTCTCTCATCACGCCTGCCGCATTCTTCCACTCTTGAATTCACACGATGGTTGTGGAAGTGGTTCCATGTCGGTAGGTGTCCAGGGAAGAAGATCGAAGGTGACCGTCACCAGTGTTCTTCATTGGAAGAACATGTTCCCATTGGAAGATGAGGTTCCTCATAGAGTGCTTTCACTTCAATCACCCAATTGAAATCGTTGTTCCAAATAATATATTAGTTAATCTATTATTTTGGTGGCACAAATTCAAAAGGGTGAATTAAATTAAATGTCTCCACCTCATTAATTCATGTGTGTTGGCAAGAATTAATTGGGGAGTTTGCACCAATTAAATTATGGGAAGGTCAAATGGATATCCCTCATTAATGAGGGAGAGTTGAGAGGTTATACTCTCCTCCCATTAATAGGGGTCTGGTGGTCCCCACCCCTATTATTCAAATGGGAGGATATGTAGTCTCAGGTGGTCCCCATGTTGTAACCACTTGCGGGAGGTTATGTTCGGGTGTACCCCACCACCATTACCTCTCATGGGAGGTTAAGGTGGTGTGGTCCCACCTCCAACTTCCATGAGGAGGTTTTAACTACCATTCACCTACATGGAAACTTAAATAAAATAATGTATTGCTCGCTTTATTTTATTATTTTTTCAAGAAAACCCAAAAACTAACTTTTATTCTCAACCAACTGCCATCTAGGTGAAAGTAATATTAAGCGAATATCAGTGCTGCGAGTTCAATGGTGCCAATAGATTTCAGTTCCTAGTATCAGTTCAAATGTTATAAAATACTGCTCGTATGATTACAGAACGTACCCAAACAAAACATTAGAAATTGATTCTGAGCACACTGGGACTCGGAATCATGCTCCGTTAGATTTCGCGGACTCATAAAATTACCATGTATTTATGAAAAAAATTCCCTGGAAATTATGGGTCTTTACCTTCTCCCCACCTCAGGAATTTATGTCCCCATAATCTATAACTCGAACTAAGGGAACAAGTGGGGGAACTGAGAACACATCTGAGACTCTTGCTCCCATGTGCTCTTCTGGAGATTCCCGTGCTTCCATCGAACACACACTAGAGTTATCGATCGTCCACATAGGACTAGCTCTTATCGATCCTCAATCTCTACTGGAACCTCCGTAAAAGTCACCGCATAGTCGATGCCCAACTCCCCATGGTTGATGATGTGATAAGGGTTGTGCACGTATCTCCTCAGCTGAGATACTTGGAAAACGTCGTACTGTCGGTGCAACTGACGTGGAAGAGCCTGGTTGTAAGCCACCTCGCCTACTCTACTGAAGAACTAGAATGGTCCAATACATCTCGGAGATAATTCACCACCTCGTCCAAATCTCTGTAAACCTCGTCGGGGTGAGACCCATAGAAGGATGTGGTCACCATACTAGAACTCTAGAGGTCTCCGTCCCCTGTCAACCTATAAATTGTACCTTCTCTATGTAGTATTCATCTACTCCATTATGACTTGTACCTTCTCCGTGGTAGGTCATACCATCTCTGGTCCCGCTTCTGCTGACTCTCTAGGGTCAGTCGAACAAAAGGTTGATTTGTATGGTCACCCGTACAATGCCTCAAAAGGTGTCATCCCTATGGTGGAGTGGTAGCTGTTATTATAGGAAAACTCCACCAAAGGAAACTGATCCTTCTCTATCTGACCGAAGTCGAGGACACAAGCACGTAGCATGTCCTCGAGTGTCTGAATGTTCCACTCAGTATGACCATCCTTTTGAGGATAGAAGGTGGTGCACAGGCAAAGGTACGTCCCGAAAGCCTCAAAGAAACCCCTTCCATTGCCGGTAAGTAAACTGTGAATCACGATCGGAGACAATAGATGAAGGTACTCCCTGTAGCCACACAATCTCCTACACATAGAGGTGTTCCAAACTCTCTACAGAACCCTGCTCTCTGATCAGTAGAAATTGGGCCGACTTGGTGAGTCGGTCAACAGTCACCCAAATTGATTCGTAACCCCTAGATGTATGTGGAATTCCTTTCACGAAGTCCGTGGATATCCCATCCCACTTCCACTTTGGGACCCCTAATGGCTGATACAAGCCTGTTGGTACCTTGTTCTCTGCCTTCACTTGTTGACAAGTGAGGCATCAGGAAAAAAACATCGCTACAATCTTCTTCAAACTTGGCCACCAATGCTATCGTCGAAGGTCCTGGTACATCTTCAACACTCTTGGATATAATGCTAGAGGGGATGTGTGTAAATCCCTCAACAAATCCTCTAAAATTGACACTAGTACCATGGTACATCCTATAAAGAGGATGACGTGCTCCCCACCCTCAAAAACCCCATCAGGTGCCTGCCCTGTAGATATCTGAGAACATCATGTCTCGCAGTCAGTGTCTCCACGCTGCGCCTCCCTGAATCACTGAATAAGTGGTGGAGTGACTGTAAGAGACCGAAGGAAGTCTACTCCATCTCTATCCACAATGGATATATGTAAAGTAGTCAGCTTCTCTGTCTCCTCACCTAGTAGCTTTATACCAGACCTCCTACTGAGTGTATCTGCAACAACGTTCCCCTTCCCAGGAGTATTGACTATCTCAAAGTCATAGTCCTGGAGGAACTCAAGACATCATCACTGTCTCAGGTTTAATTCCTTCTAATAGAAGATATAAATGAGACTCTTGTGATCAGATTACACGGTAAAAAAATTTCATAAATGATAGTGCTGCCACATCATCAAGAAAAGACCACTACTGCTAACTCCAGGTCATCGGTAGCATAGTTTTGCTCGTGTTTTCTTAGCTGCTGGGAACCATATGCAATCACTACTCTCTCCTGCATCAGGACACACTCGAGTCTAGTCCCTGATGCGTTTCAGTAGACTACGTACCCTACACCTTCCTCTGGAAGCCTCAATATGGGGTAAATAGTCTACCTCTACCTCAGCTCGTGAAAGCTTTACTGGCATCTCTTCAACCACACGAAGCGTTGACCCTTCTTTTTTAATTGATGATAGTGGTGCTGCAACTCTGGAGAAGTATAGAATGATCCTCCGGTAGTATCCAACCAATGTAGACGTCCCTCCCACTTTGGGGGTGTAATCTTGGAAACATCTTTTGAAATGATGTCCCCTTGTTCTATCACTATTGTTTGGAACTGAAAACTCAAAACTCCTGCTTTCATGAGGGTAAGGTTGGATGACTCAAGAGTGATCGGATCCACCCTCCTATTCATGAGTTTAACCTATGCTGCCTGGGCTTCCTTTTTATCTATCTAAGGAAAAACTCATCCCATTGTTTTAGATAAACAATAACCTTTTTGCCTAATACAGTCAATCTGTGTATCAACTACAGTTACCTAGTCCATACCCGGACTAATGTCATAAGGCCTCGACGCTTCCACCTATAGGTTCTAACCGAAACTCTCACCTCAAGGGTCAGATCAAACCATCGGTGTAAGTGTGATTATCGAGTCTCCTCCAAAAGGTATCTCCAGTTGTGAGGGTCAAGTCAATAGTTTAAACGGAAAATCTAGGTTTGAGACAAGATTCATGGAAGGAAATAATGATTGGTACCTGTATCTATTGATACTACAGCTAGTAGTAGACACAGACCGTACAACAAATCATTCATAGATCCCTTGGGTCACATTCCTTGACCCCATGTCGCTACTCTCTTACCCTGCCCTTCTGCTCCCTAAGCCTGGCGGGGACTACAAAGGCGGGTGGTTGTAACATGTCGAAATGTACACCACCTCATGCTGTTATCTTATCCCTTCTTTCACATCTGTTTCCCTGCTGATTCATCTATCCTTACCACTTCCTCTTCTCAAAACATTTTACACACTCATGTCTCTATGATTGGAGCCAGTTTGATGCTTTCCCACTACTAACATTCACTGGTTGTATCCGCCCAGCCAAAGAACATTCAACCACAATGGTTCTTTCTAGAAAATAGAGAAATTGTGATGGCTCGGATGTCCTAAAACACACCTTTCTTGGTATTCTAAGACCGAAATCATTGATTATATCATATTAATCGAGTACCGGGAATGATTGGTACGACTCGACGAATACTTAGCAACCGACATGTCATCCTGACTAAGCTGTACAAGCTCTAGAGAACTCTCAGCAACCACCTCAATCCAGTCCTCAGCCGCCTTTGAGTATGGCTCACCTCTGAACCTAAGGGGTATCTAATTCTAAAACATGTGTAAGGAAATATGTCTACATGTGTCATCTACTGGTACCACCGGTTGTAACTGCTGAACAACAGGAAGAGATATAATTGACACACTAACGGATGGTAAAAACTCTTAAAATGGTCCACGTACCAAAGCCTCATCACTATGTGGACCAACTTCATGGTCACACACTAGAAAAAACTAGTATCTAAGATCACCATCTACCCTATGGGTGCCTTAACTAGGTAGAGAACTCTAGAAATCACCTCTAGCCAGTCTTCTACTGCCTTGGATTCTGTCATGCCTTGTAACCTCAGAGTCCTCTACCTCTGGAACTCGTGCAACGCGCTCAGTCGGCGTGTACAATTTGACAGTGCGGTAGGTGGAATATTCTTTCCAATGGGTGGTGGTGCTTCTGGTACACCACCCGAAGTTAACAACATAGTAATAGGGACCTTCACCAGAGCCTCGTCACTCAGGTGGCCGTCATCATGTAGTCTCCCAGAACTCTAACTGGCTTTCTGCGTGGAGGAATGCTGAACCAATGCGACAAAGTAAAATGTTATAAATGGTGAGCTATCCTGGTTGAGATGACTTAAAGAAAACTTTTGAAAACATACACTCAATCAGTGTATTCATGCAATGAGTTGGAGATCAGTAGTTAGGGTCCTGGTGTATGGATATATTGTCCATCGCACCAACACTAGACACCATTAACTAAGAACCACACTCAATACCCTTAACAGTATTGCTTCACAGAAAAGGATGATTAGAGTCCTAAGTTCTATTGTAGAACCGACTCCTGTGATACCAATTTTTCATGACCCGTCCCTCAGGGCTCATGAAGTGACAACCCCATGCCCACCTTCCCCAGGCCATGGGTTGACGACTAGAACAGAATGCGTAAATCCCTAAACTGGGAAGGCATTGACTTTATAACTATAAACACAAACAACATAGTACAAGATGGAAGAAAAACACTAAATTAATCTTTATATAGAGATTGCTGAAAGTAAAGGGGCCGGAAAACAGCCCAACATGAAAATATGAGTACAATTGTAAATAAGTACAACATAAAGGATAGAACAACTGATAGGTGAAGAGAAACTCCTGGATCTCCCACCACGGATCCTACCTGAAGTGTAGGTACATATAACATCCACAACACTCCACGTCTGTCCATCTCCTCTATGTACCGACTCATTGTAAGGTCCACCTCTGCGTACCGTTGAGTCCTACTACTCTGATCCTCAGTCAACGCTATCCGTCGTCTGCATCCAACATAACGAGGTGTGGGCATAGACCATGCAGGGGTGAGTATAACGATACTCCAACTATCACGAAGTCCCACATAGAAGTATCTCAAAGGACCTCCTTGTCATAGGGATCTCAAAAAAATAGACGACGCATTGATCAGATGCCCGGTCTGTTAGTTATTAGCCTTTCAGTCCTGGGGGCCCGGTTGGATTTATGTACGTTCCAACCTGACCGTATCTCAACATTACCCCTAACTCTAGTAAGGTATAATCAATGGGGAGGATACATCCATGATTACCACAACCTCTGAAAGTTCGTCAAATGGTCGACTAGTGTCAAAGATATGGCCAAAAGATTCTAAAGGCAGGTTGTGGGCCCAAGTCTGGTCCGACCTGGTCGGATCGACGCTGCCCATCTTAGTCTGAGCCGACCCGGTCTGGGTCAACCCGGTTAGACCTGTTGGGTCTGGCCCGACCCATTGGGCGGGCTAGCCTGTTAGGTTCGGCCCAGTCTACTGGGCCTGGTCCAGCATACGCCGAGGGCGTTTCGGCCCGGAGGTTACCGCGAGGGGCGCAACAGGTTCAGTTCGGCCAGCACCGTGAGGGGCACAGTTCGGGTGGCTTGGTCTAGGAGGCTGAGTTGGTTCTGCCAGTGGCACTACGAGGGAGGCCGTGGGCCAGCTCTGGAGGCCGGCGTGGTGCGGCCGGTTCAGTAGGGAACAAGGGTGCGACCAGGCAGGTCGGGCGGTGGCCTGGGCAGGCTTGCAGGGTAGCCAGGCGGGCAGACGGCTGGGTAGGCCGGCTCGGCACGGCTCAGGCCGGCGCAGGCCAGTGGTGCGGCCGGGTGCACGAGATGTGAGGAGTTCGGCTCGGCTGGTGCTCGGCTAGACAAGGGACGGTTCAGCTGGAGCGCCGTGAGGGCGACACAGGTCACCGGGGCTGCGAGAAGCATGACCTTTGCCGTCGCCACCGTCGTCGCCTCGTTACTTCGTCGCCATGCCGAGGATCATCTCAAACAAGCACGAAAGTGGGGTTAGACCATGTTGGTTTGGCCAACACCCTCCGTGTTTAGGGTGGTATCAATTGTCTCATCAAGAAAATAAGATGAACAACAACTCACATGCAAACAATTCATTTCCAACCATTGAAGAAGATAGAAAAGGAATCACATCAACAAGTAATAAACCCCCTAGATTTAGTCGACAGTCATCAATGGTGAAGTATGGGAAATAAGATGGAGTTTTCACTCGTCGCATCCGCCACATTCTTCCACTCTCTAATTCTCATGATGGTTGTGGATGTGGTTCCACATCGGTAGGTGTTCGGGGAAGAAGATCGAAGGGGACTGTCACCGGCGTTTTACGTTGGAAGATGAGGTTCCTTGCTGAGTGCTTACTTTTCAATCACCCAATTGAAATCATTGTGCCATATAATAGATTAGTTAATCTACTATTTCATTGGCACAAATTCAAAAGGGTGAATTAAATTTAAAGGCTCCACCTCATTAATTCACGTGTGTTGGAAATAATTAATTGGGGAGTTGGCACCAATTAAATTTTGGGAAGGTCAAGTGGCTCTCCCTTATTAATGAGGGAGAGTTGAGAGGTCATACTCTCCTCCCATTAATAGGTGTCGGGTGGTCCCCACCACTATTATTCAAATGGGATGTAATGTGGTCTCGGGTGGTCCCCACGTTGTAACCTCTCGTGGGAGGTTATGTCCGGGTGGGCCCCACCACCATAACCTCTCATGGGAGGTTATGGTGTGGTGGTCCCAACTCCATATTCCATGAGGAGGTTTTAACTACCAGTCAACTACATGGTAGCTTAAATAAAATAAAGTGCAGCTCACTTTAATTTATTATTTTTTCATGAAAACCCAAAACAAATTTTATTATTGACCAACTGCCATCGAGGGGAAAGTCTTCTTAAGCGAATACCAGTGCTGAAAGTTCAACGGTGACCTTAGATTTCAGTTATGAGAATCGGTTCAAAAGTTATAAAATCCCACTCATACGTTTACTGAATGTACATGAAAAAAACTTCAGAAATTGATTCACGGCACAATAGGACTCAGAATCACGTGCCGTCATATTTAGCGGACTCGTAAAATTCCCATGTATTTAAGATAACAAAAATTTCCGCAGGAATTATGGGTCTTTACATCCCCTATAATTTTATTCAGTATATATACTATAAAATGTTCAGAAATCCCTTTATTACATATGAAAACAACAAGAAAATAACATAATTATGAATGTAAGTATTACTGACCCTTTAACGCCTTTTGAATTCCTCCTCCACTAACCTCCTCCAATAAAATTCTATCCATCTGTATATATTGGAAAAAATATAAATATTATAAGGAAATGTTATTATATTTATGGTACGATAATTATCTATCCCCATTCAATTTATTAAAAATATGACATTATTACTCATGTTCATGTACAGACTACCACCTCCATGAAAGGCATTATTTCAGATATTTATATTTTTTATAGGAGCATCCTATAACAACCATGGTTTTTTGGGAAGCTTTTGTTTAAAATTACATACATTATTTCTATTTTTTGAATGGAATTAAAATATATTAGGTACCATTCCATAAAAGATGAGGATTAAACATACCACAGTTTATTATTTCGTAGTAAAACATTACCAAAAATGAAAATAAAACATGGTACTACACAACATGGATGATTACATCCATTAATGCTATAAAAAATTAATGGTCACAAAAAACTGAAAAAACTAATATTTTTAGAACCATCATATGCCATAGGAAACTATCACCTTCAAGAATCATCATTAGTATTCTAAAACAGATAATTATAATTTACTCATGAAATTAGAAAGATTTTTGTGAGATATAAGATGAAAACTATAGAAATGGGATGTGTGACTGGAAAAAGTTTATTAATGATATATATACATATATATAATATTTGGTTTTTGAAAATGCGTTAGTTGAAAATATATTAATTGAAAATATGATTATTGCAAACATAGTAGTTAAACATAAGCTCTTTTGAAAAATATACAACTAGTATACTGAGGTTTGGTATGATCATGAAGTTAATTTAAAATATTGTAATTTGTTGTAGGATATAAAATACAATATAAAAATATTATTAAAATATATATATGGGTTGGGTATAAATATTAAAACTATAATTATTAAAATATTTAATGATGTAAATATAAAATTAAAACATGAATTTTGATATCAATGAATTGGTAAAATTTATATTCAAAATATAAATAAATATTTCTATTGGTATTTGTTAAATCATATTTTGCAAAAATGAAATTTATTTTCAAAGAATCATTCTCTTATGTATTTTATATTTTATTTTAATATATTACATTGAACACTTATAAAACATTATTATACTTGAACAAATATATTAAAATCATTTAAATTATAAATCTATATTAAATAATAATAAAAACAACTTATGATTAAAAATGACAAATTATTTTTACAGATATAGTTTTAATTTCAATTTAATGTTAAATATATTAATTTTTGAATTTAATTCATATAATATGAAAATAATTTTTGGTATTTATAATTTGAAAAATATCTTTGTTATAATTCATGTTATTTTATTGAGAATTGTTTTTTGGTGAATTATATAATACATTGTGTCTACAAATAAAATGTTTTTATGCCTTTATTATAATATTCCTAAAACATAAAATATTTTGAAACATATTATATTGAATTAATATGTACTTTTTATTTTAAATTATACATTATAAAGTATTAATTTTTTTATTAAATACTATTATTGATGTTATAAAAATGAAGTAATATTTTTCTCAAAAATTTTATGAATACATTATACATTTATTATTTTATAATCAATTTTTAACACATTTTGAAATTGGATTATTAAATTAGTGTTTAATACATAAATATTTTGAAACCACCATAAATAATTAGTATAATTTATATTTAGGCATAAAGACAAAGTTGCCTTGGGTAAAAACTAGTTACCCTAGTAAAAGCTGTAATTGTAAAATTAATAACTCTTGTGGTAAATTGATTGATAATTGTTCTAAAAATACTTGTAATTTTTGAAGAGTTTAGAACCATATTTCTTCTACACCCTAATATTTATCATAATTTGGAGTCATTATAGTTGATAAAGTCTTCCCATTATTCATATTTTTTGTGTATTTACAAAAAATCCATATTTGTTCACTTACAAAATAGGGCACTCCTCTCCCCACTCCCCGTCACACCACTACCCCATATGATCATACTAAAACATGACCAAAAATATGTTTCAACTTATTACACAACATAAATAGGACTGTTTCTTCTCAAAAAATCATCCCCGAATTAATTAACACTGTTCCGAAAGGAGATAACCTAAGCAGGGAGGTATATGTACCAAACTTATTTTTCTAATTTGTATTTATTTTTTAAAATCATTTATAAAAACTAATTACATAATTATAAAATAATAATAAAAATTATTATTAGTATTATATGGTATTATATTTATAGTACTTAAATTAATCACAATTTCCCATTGACATTATGAAAAATGATCATGTGAAATGTGTGTAAGTGCAGACAACTACATCCATGAATAAATGAGTTTTTTCAAATACATCCATTCATATATGGATATGATATATAGTTTAAATAATAAAAATTATTTTTTCATTTATGGATATGGTTTTGGTAAAATAGATTATAAAATATATTATTTTTACAAGTGATAGAAAATTATTAAAAAATTGACCATCCTAGACAAGCGAACTGAGAGGGAAAATAATTTAATCATAATATGTAATTATTTGTTATCCATAAATTATTTTATAAAATATTTATATTATTAATATATCACACAAATAAATAATAAATTAAATCATTATTCTATAGTTATAATAATATTACCACAAAATCACCTCATAATTATCCATTAGTCATTGTATATATGTGTATGTATCAGTTTGATCACATACATGAATAGATTTATGAAATTATATGATGGATTATTACAAAAACATAATTAATGGTTTTATTTATTTAAATATTTTAATATTTTTTTAGTTGTATAAGGATTATATAAATAGTTTTTCATTATGAAATAAAACACCCTTTATTGGTTAAGAGTTACCAAATGTGTTTATTGTATGATTTCATATTTTTATGATAACTACTAAAAAAATAATGAAACGAAATTTGAAATTCCTAAATAATTACATATCACCCCTCATATTAACATTATTTTGGTAATTATTAACTTTTAACTAAGAACTACTATTGACACACCTTCTATGAAATTAGTGCAAACCATAAACACCTGATGTGGGAAAATATGTAAAAACTTTTTAATATATATGTACAAAATGAGTATAAATGGTTATAGTTATGATATTATTTTTATGATATTTAATTAATTATCTTAATTTATTTATTCATGATTTTTGGTGATGTTGTGGAATGAATCAGTAGAAAGGTTTGGGTTTTCATCTATAATTCCTCCATTTATGACTAGTTTGGTAATATGAACCATATTTAATTTATGTGTTGTATATTATTCTTAATTGAGATAGAATATCAGGAAATAATTTTTATTCATTTTAATTTAATATTAATTCATATATCTCCCTTTTATTATATTCTGATTTATATGATCCTCAAGTTGTACAGTTATTTTATAACTCATTTCCTATTAATATATTTATAATTATTTTCCTTGAACTTATTTCATATAATATGGGAAGTTATGACATATTATTTTAACATGTTGTATTTTCACATGTAATTATAGGGATTAAAATTTTACGACATAATTTCCTTTTCAAATATTTATTATTTAATGTACAATGTTGTTTATAAGGGACATTGTTAAATCAAATCTATTTCATTGAGTTATATAGTTTCTTTTCAATATTAACCTTAAATATGATCGATATTAAATGATTATAAATTTTATATGATGTTATATTTTGTAATTATATGAAAAATTCATAATCTTATTCAAATACTTGTTCCTAATTTCCCTCTTTCATGAAATTATAACATTATTAAGAACATACTGACATCTCTTATTTGGACATTTATTTCATGCCAATGTGCTCACATACCACCAATGATATCCTTCATGTTTTTAAATCCAAGTATGTATCCATTAATGTTGTCTTAAAAAAATTAATTTTCATATTTTAAATATAATTTTGGTTATATTATTTTCAAATAAGTGTTTTCATCATGGTATTTCAAAATAATAGAAATTGTTTTTCATTCAAAGTCAAATGGTTTAAAATTATATTCCATTTTCATCAACATTTAATTAGAACTATTCTTTATGATGTTATGATATATGAACATTCCTATGAAATATTTTATGAATATCATATTTTGGGTGATTGAAATTATTATATATTGATCTGGTTTATGTGGTTATTTTTGGGAAACCTTTTTAAATGTAACATAAAAACCATTCTTATTTGTGGGATTTAATGATGAGATGACAAGAGGTTTTCTTGTGGAACACATGTATGACTAAAAATTTATTGAAGATATCCCTATAATTCCCCATAATGCATTCAAAAAAGATTTACATCTAATGAGACAATGGTCAGATGAGTAATCATGCTCAATCAAAAATGGGGAATAGGTTGTGGTTCAAATTACACTATGGAAAACATGTTGGGTTTTCAGATCAATGATGTTTATTTTCTGTAATTATATTGAAACTAAACTATTTTTATATGTTTTATGGTACATGATGTTTTTTGCCACTCCCCATTGGTTTTCCCCCATTTCATATAGTCTTCTTGAATCTTAATATGGTGTGGGTGCATCTGTGATCTTGTTCTTAGAAGATCCATGCTCAAAGTTGTGTTTCTATTTATGATCATCAAAGATCCCCTCATCGGTGACGTTCCCTTAGTGTGGGGTTTAGACATCTAGTCTTAGGTTATGATGGAACCAATCGATATCCTTGAATCTTCTTCTGAATGCTCCAATAATCAGAATTGTGGTGGGAGTCATGAGAAGTGTGGAGCGGTTCATCATATAGAGGAGACTCATGAAGCAGCATGGTAAAGGGGCATTGTGAATTTTTTATTATGATTCTATGAAATTTTGGCATCATAATTCTATTTTTATGGTGGTTTTCAACTTGTGGCCCTATGGTTCTAGGTTTGATTGTCACTATAATTGTTCTCTTACACGGGGTTTCTTCAGAGGGGTTCATAACGGTGGATTTTCCCTTGGTCCTTACTTCCAAAATTGGATTTTTTAGAGGGTATGGATTTACCACCATTACCAGGCTCATCCATTCATGCACGAGACATCTATCATACAATGATGAGTATTTGGATGCCAATATTAATGTTTTTTATACTATTTGGGGCTCTTTTATATAGACTTGAATGATTTTTTAGCTATAACATTTTGTACCACGGTGGTTTGGTTGTTTTTAAGTCATTGATGTCATGTATGGTTTCTCCCTTTTTCCTCAAAAGTGTTTGAAAAATAAGAAATTTAATTTTTAGTCATTCTATTAGGAAATATGAAAACATTTTATGATTCCATGTTCTTTTAATTAATGTTTTATCTCCTACTTATGTTTTTCAATATTTTTATGATATTACATTGGGTAAAATTATAAAATAATTATCATTCACATACATAATATTTCAGCACACCAATTTATGATGTTTCAATTTCCAATGTAATTAGGTTGACTTTAACATGTGGGACATCAGTGAGAATACCTAATTTGATGAAATTATGGGAATTATAAACAATAAATGTAAAACAATTTTCCTTTATATTTAGAATCCAAGTACATGAAACCTATAAATTGTTTAGTTTGTGAATGTTATTATGTAATATGTTTCTTTAATTAAGTAATTTATGTATTGTAAAGGCATAAATATCTTGGTTCATCTCATTTGTTAACAAATAAAGGATTAAATATTCATGAAGTTTAGTTATGTAATGTTTTTTGATTGGCTTAGAGAACATTAGTGGAAATAGTAAATATTAGTGTAAAAAATGATGATATCCTAAAATATTGGTATATTCATGATTTTGAGATTGTTTAAAAAAAACATTAGTGTAAGGATATTAGAAAGTGGATTCAATTCTGACACTGATGAACCAAGGGGTAATAATCCCAAAATTGGTTGGATGGGAATTGACTCGACCACCACTCTAATGGACAATGAGTGGGCCTAAAACATCAAATTGATCTAGGAACTCCTAGGGGTATTCTTTTAGTGATTATATTCTATTTAAAACTATTATTAATGATTTAAATCATAATTTTGTTTTGGAAATAGGTTGAGTTATATAAGATAACCCAACGTAAATTAACTAAATGAATTATATTCTAATGTGATGATGTAAAAGGGTAAATGTTTTTTAGTTCAACCCCATTTTTAATAGATTATGGTAATCCCCTTTTATTTTAATTTTTCATTACTCATGTTATCCATTTTATAGAAGTGTATAGAGGTATGAGGAAACATGTTCATAATGTATCAGATGGAGAACATAGGAACTTTCAAAATATGAAACAAAATGGGATACTAGTGAGTATTGAAATTGAAATGGTTAATTAGTAAGAGAAATCATTACTATTGATTAACAAAATTCATCTTGATGAACATATAAACCTAGTAGTGAAGAGAAGGATTGGGTTTCATAGAGGATCATGTGAAAATGGTTATGAAAAATATAATATTTAATTTCATTCATGTCCAAAAATATGGGAACAAATACCCAAATTGTTTTTAACAAACTGAAAGTTGTTATAATTATATTATAGGATAAAATCAAGAAATTGCCTTCTAATGAAAATGGATTACATTAGTTAACATGTTAAAAAAATATAATGTTTATCTTTAGGATCTAAATGTTGTTTGATGTATTAATGGTGATAAATTTTGGAAATATAAAAACATGTGAACTAATATAAAGGATTTTTATGAAAATTGAAAAAAAACTCATAAAATATGGGATTAGAGAAAATCCAATGAAATTACTACTATTGAAGTTGATAGTTTTAATTAAATGGTCGTAGGTACACATATTCATCACACTATATTTATGGATGTATTGTTTCTTATATTTTTCACAGAATTTAAATAAAAACACTTTATTGTATAGTTATTTTTACCCATAATAAATGAATCATCATTACTGTTTAGGGGATTATGATTCATAAAAGTCTTATTATCCCTCATTTAGAGGAATTTTATTTATTTTCGAAATGGATTTTCCTTATATACTAAGAGGAAAAATCATATGTTGTAAGGAAAATAGATGTCACATTATCATTTTATATTATATAACAAATGGTTAATAATAAAATAACTCTTAAAAAATGTTATATAATGCGTGTCATGATATCAAATAATGGAAGATTAGTGGTCCAAATAGTTGGATAAAACCTAAATATTAATGATTGGAAAATTATGAGGAAATAAATTTATTTCCCATGTTTGTAATGTTGATATCTATATATAAATTATATCATGACAAATATTTATAATTTATGTTACCTTTGATATTTTTTTTGTTATATGATAATTAAAATTCTGAAAACAACCTTAATTTAATGCATGAGAATATAAAAAACTAGGGTTTTTATTTAATATTTTTATAATTCTAAACATATTTTCCATTTATTTAATGTAATTAGAATACATAACATAACATGTCATTCAAGATGTAGATTTTATGAGAAATTTTTTATTTAATAGTCAAATGTTACGAACAAAAACACATGAAACTACGTGTGACACGTAATGGATGATTACAATAATTAAAATAGAAAATATTTAAAAGGGGAATGAAATAAAAAAGAATAATATCCATAGAACTAACATGTAGATACCAGAACCCCAGTATCCTAGATCTGATGTCTTCATTATTACATTGGTATATGATATATGTAATCTCATCCGCATGGAAAAAATTGATTAATATTATTGTTATTCAAGATAAAAAATTTAAACTCTCATTACATTTTAAAAAAATACACAAAGTCTTTTCTTTGAGAATTATATTATTCCCCTTAGTTTATACCAACATATCAATTATAAAGCACCTCCTGGTATCCTGGGAAAAATAAAATATATAAATGGGTTGATCTAAAATTCACATTAAGGGTATGCTAACTATTGAATATATAAAAAAATATGGAATAATTAATATGGAAGGGTAAATAAATAAAACACATTCCATATAATCAATAATAGTAGAATAATATGGAAGGAATGAAATATGATCAAATAAATTCACATAAATAACCACAAGTGATAGAAACATAACCATGTATATTCTAACTAATCAAATAACCACATGGAATATCAATCAATAAATTCGTAATAATGGAATGCATAGTGATGGACATGTAAAACATAAAATCAAATCTTGTTTGAAGAAATATAATACTATTGAGGCTTCATCCAAGAAAACTAATACAATTAAGGATTCTACCAAGGAATCTATATAAATTGGTACTACCCAAGCGAAAACTATATCTATTTTATCTCATGAGTCCTCCTGATGCATTGAGGGGATTTAGAGTTCCCCACAAGTCACTTATAAAATATAATACATTCATCACATGAAATAAATGAAACATTATCAATATAAAAAATCATATTTAAACTAGCGTATGAAATGTAGATACATTAAACACTCAATAAACATAATCATAATCCAACCAAAGTAAAATGAATGGAATCAAAAATGTATACCACCAGTCAAACTGATCAAAAACTATATGGAGAAGTAGTATATATGGTATCATGGGAAAATATCCCAATTAAATCATAAGTAATATCAATTAATTTCTTCTTATATGGAAAATGACATTTAAATATTACATATAACATTCATTTAAGAAATTATTCTTTATTTGAAATTCACCCTTGTATTTTAAAACATAAAAAATCATAATATATTTTGAAACTCATTTTCATTGATAATCACTTTCAAAAACAACGAATTTAAAGAAAATTAGAAAACAAAATTCCTTAAAAATAATATTTTAAAAATGAAAAGTAATATTCAAATAAATTATAATCATGTCATTGGGTAATTCCATACAGGCTGTATATGTTAAAAATAACATTCATTCTTCACTGTAAAAAAGATAGAAAAGTTTCCCCTTCCTAAATAAATAAGAAGATTACTTGTAATCAATTTTTTTTAAAAAAAATATACATAGATAAAACTATCATTAATATATAATTTTTATAAATATAAAATATTGTTTAAAATATTTTTAGAGAATATGGTTTTGGAAGAAAATTGATTTTCTATAAAAGTTATAAATTATGTGGGATTTTATTATAAAAATCCCCATAATAATTTTAAGTACAAAATAGATAAAAAAGGATAACATTACATGAATAATCTCCACAATAACCAAATTATAATTTTTTACTTATTTTAAGATAGAAAATTCATATAATTACTTCCATATAGAATATAAATTAATCCAAAATAATGATGGAATTGGGAAATAAACACTTACCACATTAGTGAATTTGGAATCGTAAGACCCATGAAATATATAAATTAAAATTGAACACTGAATACCATGAAGATAAATTAATTCATGATAAAAAAGTTAATTATACACACCCGACAAGAGAAATATGTGGGTAATATAGTGTATATCTCACAAACATAAAAGTGAGACAAGAAACCCATTGCTCAGTTGTTTAGGGTTGAACATGAATTAATCATAGATAAAGTGGGTTTTAATAATAAACTGACTTATTATTGAACCATATTAATATTTATAATATCACATATAATCCATTTAAAACATATTATTAGTAGTCTGTTAATTATAATGAGTTATTTTCTGCATTTTTGGTGTTAATTGACTTGTTTTACCAAGCATATTTTTTCATGAGAGATACGATTATGGCACATATTATATAGTTACATCATCTCCAAAATAAAAAAAAAATCATATAATTATAATATTTATTCCAAATTATAATTTTAATACCAATCAGTAATATGGTTTTAAAAAATGAAGTATGTTATCATCATAGAGATTCTAGGTCATACATATTCATGAACAACATTTCGATTTCCATAATCATTATAGAAAGGATCTATGTAACAATTTATCTTTACATAATGATAATAATATCATATATAACATATTAATTATTTATGTAGACACACACACACACACACACACATATATATATATATCATCCATGTTATGTGGTGAGAACAATAGAGCCACATCGCTTTGTGGAGCCTGTAATCCACACATACATGAATGATGTTATCATTTTACAGTGTAAGAATGAAAATATATATACTATCTTTTAAAATGATAAATATTCCATGAATATAATAATTATTTCATGTATCTAACGTTTATTACATAAAATTACCCTTATTACATTCCAGGTAAACTACTAGTGAAAAAATGAATCACATCACTTTGTGGGGAGGTGGTCCACCGTACATAGGAGAGATATTATCACATCCCCTATGAAGTGATAAGTAAAATAGTTTATATATGATATTATGAATCTAGAGGAATAATTATACCATATATATCATATATTGACTCTATATCCATCACCATTCATAACCATCAAAAGTGGTAATCCAAAAGGAATGACAACAGTTTACAAGGTGGATGTCCGTCAAACACACGAATGATAATTTTTTAACCCATTTCTTGGGTATGAAGGTGGAAAAATATTATTCCATTAACATATTAAAAAATAATTACATGGAATATATATGTTTTATTATTTTCAAATTATTAAGAAAACATTTATGGTGATAAAAGAAAAAAGAAAATGGTAGATCTTTGTAAAGAAAATTACCGTCTCTTAGAGAAACCTTATTCAGATTTCCTCTTAATTCCCCAAGAGATATTCTTTTTGGAGTACCAAAATCACTATAATTTGTCTTTGGATATCTGGGAGATAAAGTTTTTTGTTTTTGCTAAGATAATGGTATTTTTAGGTGTGAATAAATTGTGTGTGGGGGGGTGAGGGGGTTCCCTTTAATATGTTGGGAAAGGGAACCCTCTTCGAAATAGTTTGAAAATTTCCTAAAACAATAAAAATTATAAATTAATTCACATATAAATGCATTAAAATGACCCTAAATTATATATTTTTAAGAATAAGGTAGATATATTTCCATACAATATGATTTAGTCTTGTTTTGTGTTAATTTTAACCCACATCATTATATATTAACTCTTGATAAATCCATTTTTACCTTAAATGTTATAAATAAACATTAGGTTTTTCACTATTTTTTGTAGTAAAAAATTGAATTGGCCATAATATATAATATTAATAATTTTTATTAATAATATGGAATTTATTTTCCATAATTCCATTGAAATTATTATCATAAAATAATTTAAAATTAATCCTGCTGATGTAATGAGAATGTCAGTTTTTAAGGAGAAAGTGTTCACATGTTTAAAACATTTTAATATAAATAGTTAATATGAAAATGATTCCAATTACCTAAATTAGTATAATGGACATATAATTGAAGTAATTTTTCATTAAAACAAATTTATAAAATAATTTAACAAAAAAAATAATTAAAATGAATAGGCTATTTTCAATTAAATTATAGTATTTTTAACTATTCATAAAAAATATACTATTTCAAAAAATTATAAAAAACCACTAATTATATAATTTAAATATTATTATCTAAAAAATTAATATCATTTTATTAGATAAATTATATAAAAGTCACAAAAATTTATTTTAAATTATGTACGTAAGGTGAAACTAAAGTGTCTATAAGAAACATTTTGTTTTTCTAATTTTTTTTATTTCAAATGATTTTTATTATATTTATAATTAATATATAACCTTAATATTCATAATTTAGTTATTATTATTCATAAACACTAATTAAAAATATTCTTTAAAATTTTTATGTTAAAATAATAATATTTTAATTATGTGTAATGGTTCATTAAAACCCGGCATTGCATGCGTTGCAAGAAATCAAAGAGATTGAATTATTTCAAAAGAAATATATCCTAAAATATCAAGATGTTATTGAAATTTCATGGACTTCTCGAGTCTAATAAATTTTGAAATCCAATGTTTGAGGAGTTCTACGGAGTCATGGTGAAACATTTCAAGTGTTTTCAAAAAGCCTAGTTTTCCAATAGTAGGTGGCATCGGTAGGAAACATTGGTGAGTCACGCTAGTGACTCTCCATCGGTAGGTCACATAAGTGACTCTCCTCTGTGATTTTCTATTGGTAGGTAATGTAGGTGACTTTCCATTAGTGACTCGCATTGGTGACTCACCATCGGTAGGTCATGTTAGTGACTCGTGTCAGTGACTCACTATGGGTAGGTGGCATCCATGACTCACCATCGGTGAATTGTGTTAATGAATCACCATTGAGAAGTCATGTTAGTGACTCACCATCAGTGACTCGCATTAGTGAATCTACATCAATAGGTCACATCAGTGACATGCCATCATTGTCTCGTGTTAATGACTCACCCAACAGTGAGTGATTGTTTCCAACAATTAGTCAAAATTCACATATTTATAGTTCTTCACATTTAAAATTTTAATTAACATAAAATTGGTTTAATAACATATTCTAGAAGTTTTGAAGTCGTTTTGAAGGATATAAAATTTATCCTAAATTTTCTTAATTCCCCCAAGACGTTTATAATCGAACCACCTGGTCTTGATCGTGATCTAACATTATTGTCCTTCGAAACCATTTCCCTCATATTAGGATCTGGACTTTTTAATGTTGAGATCATTCCTTCTCATGCTCCCCCTTCCCTTGATACCAAGGGAACCACTCGAGGATCCACGAGTCATTGTTTCACCCGTGGATCACATTTCCCTAGAGCCTTAGCAACCCCTATTTTAGCACTAGGAGGACTTATTGATCATTTGTTCTTCTATGTAGGGATCTCTTCATCTCTTTTTTAATTGGTGTATCATGTGGGGTGGGTGTATGAATGTTCTATTATAAAGATAATATAATTTCTATTAAATAAAGATAATTTAATCTATTTAATATCTTTATACATGGGATGGGGAAAAGTGACACATGATTATGTTGGATTTGTTACTAATATTGAGATATGTATAAGCTATATTCATACTAAAAATCATGGATGTTGGTGGACTTTGTATGAACACCTTTTATGGCTTATGGATGTAAATCGTTGATCCTCTATAAACGACCATGTGAAAATGAAATTTTATAACAACTTATAAATGGTTAAATTAATGGATGCCTCAATATCAAACATGCTTTCTGATAACCCCTAAATTACCAATGTGGAATTTAAAAATGAGTGTTTCTAAATACAAATACACCTTTCTTTGTTGGTGTGTCTTTGTGATGTGTGTATCTTTGTTTTAGTTGGTTCATTGTGTGGTTTGGTGTTCAATGTTTTATATAACTAGTGTAACAGAATCTCATGTTGAGAGATTGAGAGATTGTGAAACGAATGTGCTGTGTTTGAGGGGTGGGGTTGTAGGTTCTAGTTGTACTTTTTTTATAGTTGTGGTGTTTTTATACAATGGGGCTATCAGGTTGGTTGTGATGAGTTCTGTTTTAGGGTTTAGCAGTAACTTTCGGGTTTTTATGTTGAGATAATGTACATGGTGGGATGACTTTGAGGAATGATGATGGCAGTGGTTGGTATGTGTGTTGAATGAAGTGGAAATATGAAGTGATTTGTTTTGATGTGTGGCATTTGCATACTGTGGTTGGTAGTTTCCTGAGTAGGGATCGAATAAATGAATGGTATCCTTAATAAATAATTATAATTCGTAAAATAATATGTATGGGTGAATGTTTTAGTTATGTATAGTTTTGAATGACTTCCATTTATCAACATTTGAAGTGATTGTTTCTGGTGTTAATAAATTAATTTAGTGGTTTTGGTAGAGTTTACAGAATCATTGGATGGCTGATAGTTTAATTGAGAATTCGTATGTTGGGATTGAGTTTTTTAAATTATATATAAATACATTTATATTACCACTCAACCCACCCTATTTGAGCATTGTGTGCTAAATAACCCCATTATAGTGGGGGAAGGTGTCTTTCCCAAACACCCCAGTTAAAGGTTGGATGGAAGGCCAACTACTCTTCCAGACACCCTCTTCCAGGCAGTGATAGCCCAAGATTCTTCATGACTGTAGTGGTCTGTGAGGCCCTGGTGTGTGTGGACATGTTGGTTTTTCCTAGTTTTATTCAGTATGAGATGTGTAGTGCTTACCTTGGTGTTTTCGGAATGTGACATGGTATGTGGCCTATCTGTCTGTAGGTGGGATGTGGTTGTGAGGCTGAGGTGTGTGTGGGAAGGATGTTATGAGCATTAGTTTCCCAAGTTGTGGGACTAGATGTGACGCCCAGGTGTGTGTGGGCAGGATGTGACATGGTACTTACAAAAGTGGTGGGAGAGATAGAAAATTTACTGTTAGGGTGTGAGCGTGGTTAATCAGTGGGAAAGTGGTGAGAGTTACCCTATCATTGATGTTCTCTATATTAATTTACTTGACTATAATTTTTTGACAAGCGTGCCTTTGGTTTTGTTGGGGTGGCTAGTATACCTTGATATTTATTGTCGGTTTCTACTATTTTATCAAAGGGTAATTAGTATACTTCTCCACCTATTCATGAGAGTCTTGGGTTTTTACTACATAGTAGACTTGTCTTCTCAACCTGTGTTATAAATATACTATATTATTACCAGGAGGACTACGTGGACTATGTTGGGCATTACTATCTCAGACTTTGGGATAGCTGTTGTATCACTTCTTATATTTATTCTTTTGTTACTTTGAATATTTATTATATTTTTAGCAGTTTTACTTTAAAACACGCATGTGGGATGGATTTTTTTATTCTTTTATATAGTTCTTAGAGTTGTTTTGGGATAGACCATCTTATCACCCAATCTTGTTTACTTATAAAAAGGGTAATGCCTCCCATTTTGCTAGAATATATAACCTTGGAATTGGTTTCCACCTTAGGGTCTACTAGAGGTGGAAATCTGGGGTCATTATCTATCTTCCTTTATTTCTAGCTCAGGAGTGGAATCATTGGTGGGAGGGGTTCATGACAGAATGGTATTAGAGCCTGGTGGTTGAGAGATAGGATAATGTTTTGAGTTATGAATAATGAGGATTTCTTGGGTTGATAGGGAAACAGTTTAAGGTGGTCTAGGTGCATGACATAAGCTAGGTGTGAATAGGTATGACATAAGATATTAGGCCCCCCATGATCTGAGGCAAGAGCACTGATCCTACTAAATAACTAAGTGAAAATACACTATTTGCAGAGTAGATACCAAAGGAAAGGTACATTAATCATAATAACTTGTGTTATTGTCTAAATTGGGGTGTTTTGTGGAATTTGAAATGGATGGAAAATATGAGTTAAATGTTTTAAAAAACACCAAAATTAAATTCCATAATACTCAGGCATAAGAATTTCTTATTTACCATTTAGTAATGGAACCCGTTCATCTTCCACTTGTAGTATAGGAAGTGGAGGCTCATCAGGCTGACCCAATTGATCAATAGAGGATTTACATAGTGGAGGAGGATGATTGATCGTTGGAAAAGTTATGTGGTTTGCACAAAAAGACTATGGGGAAGTATGAGTGAAGCTGTTCAAACATAGAGATAGAGAGTTGGCTCGTGGATCTTGTGGTCACATTCATCATGATTCATGATCCGACGAAGTACTGGATTCCCTAGGTAGTTATCTAGATATGGGGAGCTACGTGTTACTTATGGACAATTTATTGGGGGGAGATGAAGTAAGTTGATGTTCTATAGATCTATTTTGAGAAGGAGTTCTGATCATAATTCTGTTCCTCACCTATGATTGTTGTGAGGAGGTAGGAGTTACTCTCCCTTCAATAGAAGAGTATGTCGGTATAGGAGATGGGGATAAAATAAAAGGATCTTATTCATTATTTACTCGATCTCTTTTTCGATGAGGACTCTTATGGAAGAAGCACAGAGGAGGCACTTCTTCCTTTTCTCTAGTATGCAGTTACTCCCATTAAGATTCTGACATACTTATAGGTCCAGAAGAAGGAAGAATCAGTTGAGAGGAAGCACTCAAAAAGATAGATACTGTGATAGGTGAGTAATCCTTGTTCTTAAAAGGGAAAGGCTATCAATAGTATTTATCATGAACTAGGGCCTTTGAGGACCCTAATAGTAGGTATGCGACCTTAGCAGTTTCCGTAATGACATTCTGGTCTTCATTCATATCCTATATTCATGGGGTTGGTGTGTTTTATCTATGGAGTATATGGGTATCTTCAGAGTCTGTGCCTAATGGTTTCTAAATCTCAGTGTGGTGGAGGTGGGTAGGTCCAGTGCCCGCCTTAGTAGTATTCTTCGATAGGGAAGTTCTAAAAGTAGGGACAACAGCCTCATGCTTCACTGAGGGGAGGCAGAGTAGGTAGAGGCTGACCAATGAGTGATCCCCAAGGACCTAATCTCGGGCAAAATTGAGGAGGCGGTCATCAAAAAAGGGGAATTGGATTTTGGTATGGTCAGTTAGACACCACAGATGCTAATGTTTAAGTAGGGATGGAGATCTTTTGAGGTACAATTAGTCATTTGAGTACCCTTTCTTACACATTGTTTGATTCAGGATCCTCACACTCCATTATTTCGCTTAGTCTAACCCACTATTTGGGGCAAGACATAGAAAGGATTCACATTCACCCGGTGTTGAGTATGCTATTCAGAGGTCATACCAACCAGTTTGATGTGTGCCGAGGATGTAGACATATGATGGGGGTGCATCAGTCCAATGGGGATATTTTATTATTACAAATGATATCATACGATGTCATCATTAGAATCAAATATTTTTACATATTTAATTCTGTAATTGAATGATTCTGGAGAGGAGTCATGTTTTAAGATGCGGATGACCAACATGTGGCGTTTTTTAGAAAACAGAGTTTTCATATGAGCAGTCGGATTATAGATCCCCTTCATTCCTTATTGGCTGATTTGTCCATTGAATTAGTGGATGCTGAGACAAAATAGGTTCCTAGTGGTTTTGGGGAGTTCATTGATGACTTTCTTGAGGTGGTTGTGACTATACCCCCTTGTCGTGAGGTTGAGGTCGGGATAGACTTTCATCCCCGTACTTCTCTGATTTTGATTGCTCCTCATCAGATGACACCTTCAGAGATGAAGGAGTGGAGGTTTCAGATAAATTATTTGATAAATATGGTCTTTATCTAGACCATTGTGTCACCATGGGGTTATTCATACCTATTTAAGAAGATGCCAATGATTCATATAAGGTTGTGCAGAGACTATAAGGGTTAAATTAAGCAATGGCCGGGAATCGTTGCCCTCTTCTGAGGATATATGATCTTTTCGACCAGCTAATGGGATCTAGTTGGTTCTATAAGATCGATCTGCAGTCAGGATACCACCAGATAAGGGTGAAAGAAAGTGATATTCCAAATACTGATTTTCAGTGAAAGTATGGGAACTTTGATTTTATGGTTTTGCCACTCAGGGTTATGAACACATAAGTCTTGTTCATGGGGCTCATGAACTCGATGATTCATGAGTTTCTAGACTCGTTTTTTGTCATTCTCATCGATGATATCTGGATCTACTCAATGTTAGTGGAGGAAAATGGAGAGTATCTGAGCACCATCTTGTAGGTTCATTGACACCACCATCTCTATAGAATGTTTTACAGGTTTATATTTTAGAGATGAGAGGTGTACTTCCATGGAAATTTGGTGTCTTGTTTGGGTATAGTAGTGGACCCATTGATGTTCGAGGTGTTAGTTTCTTGGTAATCAGCAAATAATGTTTCATAGGATCACAGTTTTGATGGTCTTATAGGATATTACCGAATATTCATACCCGATTTCTCTCGACGAGAATCTCCATTAATATCCTTGACCAGGAAATACCAATCCTTTGTGTGGATTTGGTAGCATTTGACAACATTAATATACCTGAATGGGATGTTTGTCAGTTTTCTAGTGCTTTGGTTTTCAGAGGAAGGGGTGATGATAGAGGGGTTTTACGATGCTTCATATTTGGGTTTGGGATGTGTGCTGATGAAAAAGTGGGGAGTGATCTCCAATATGTCTAGGTTTTTATGGCTACACAAACATAATTATTCCACCCATGATATGGATCTAGTAGAAGTCATTTTCTATTTGATGTTGTAGTAAAATTACCTCATTGGGGATCACTTTGTGGTCTTCACAGATCACATGAGCTTGAGGTATAATATTTATGAGCAAGACCTGAACTTTTGATATCATAGGTGGATACAATTTCTTCAATTTAACAATTTCCGGATCTCTTGAACCATTGCGAAGGGAAATTTTTCAGCCGATTCTTTAAGAAGGATGTCATAGAAGGAGGTTTCTTGAGAATCTGCAAATACATGGAAGGTGATGGAGGAGTTGTCTTCCTTACACTTAGATGATAGAATCGATGGTGGTAGAGGCAGTCTAATTAATTTGAGGGTGAATTCTACACTAATGTAGAAGTTGGAGGAGTCTAAATTCAGAGACATGGAGGAAGAGGTGATGCATGATCATGTTGAACATGGTGCTGCTCTGGAGGGATGGCCAGAATCAAATGTTATTCCATGGGAATCTGTTTGTCCAAGTGGCTATGCATGAGGGATTTCTCTATGAGTTTCATATCTAAACCTTAGTGGTAAAATAATGGATTTAAAAGATGTACTGAATCTTGAGATAACTATTTTGGTGACCTGATATGAAGTGAGTAATGGTAGAGTTTGTGGTGAAGTGCGTAGTGTTCCCATAGGTGAAGGAAGAGAACCATGTTCCTGGTAATTTATTGTAACCCCTTGATTCCTTTGATTGGATATGTGATGACATCTCAATTTATATTTTCACTAGGTTACACCCGGATTAGAGAGGATATGATTTAATCTGGGTAGTGGTTGATCATCTGATGAAATCATCTTACATCGTTTCAATTAAGGATGTGGGCACTGTGTATGCCTTTCCCAAGAGGTATGTGGATATGGTGGTGGGGCTTCATAGAGTTCCAAGATCCATCGTCTCTTATCATGATGTGAAATTTACCATACAAGTATGAAGTGGATGACATCATAATTTTGGAACTCATTTACACCTCAGTACTACTTTCCAACCACAGAATTATGGAAAGATCGAGTGTACCATCTAAACGTAGGAGGACATGCTATGGGAATGCATCTTGGACTTTGGAAGATCTTGTGAGTGACACATTTCCTTGCCGGTGTGTTTTTACAAAAATTGATATCACACTTCCATTATCAGGGCTCTAGTCAAATCATTTTATGGAATTTTGTATTGTTCACCCTTGTGCGGGACAGAAGTTGGGGAGGCAACTGTTCTTGGTTTGGACATGGTACCTAATAAAACTAAGAAGGGGAAGCATGTTTGTGAGAGTATAAAGGAATAAAATGACTAGAGGAATTCATACACTGATCTTTGGAGGAGGCCCATGGAGTTTGAGATTGGGTACAACATGTTCTTAAAGGTTTTTTCTCGATGTGGGAAGCAGAGGTCTAGCTGAGGTAGAAAGATTTATTTGAGATTCATTAGAACCGTTGAGCTGTTGGGGCGAGTTGGAAAGTTGAAATACCAGATAGCATTTCCACAATATTTGGGGTGTATCTTCTAAGTCTTCTTTGTCTCTCAGAGTCATGCGTATCTTCATGATGACTCTCATGTCATTGACTATGGAGAGTTGGATATCTAAGATGATGTGACCTTTGTGGAGCATCCAGTTGGGATCCAGGTTCATCGGGAGAAGGTGCTTCCCAGATAGACCATTGCCCTGGTTCATGTGATGAAGAGGCATGGTTTCTTAGAGAATAGTAATTGTGAAAGGGGGACACATATGTGTTCCCAGTACCGAGAGTTGTTCTTTGTTTTTCCTTTTTGTTTTACCCTTTGATATGTAATGAATGAACATTGTTTTCTATGAGATTAATTTCTTCCTTATTTTGTAATGTGTGACATATTACTGGACTATGGAAAGGTGATGACCTGAATCCTAATTAAGAGTCATTAAATGAGATGCAATTAAACATGTGCGTGCGAGTCAGTGACACCTAGATCTGATATTTTCTTAACCAGAATGGACAAATTCCCTATTTCATGTGTTTTTGATAGTGTGGTTGTTGTAATTTTGTGGTTTGCCTTTTTCTTGGATGGGTTAGAAGATATCTGAGGGGGTTTCCTTGGATATTTAGGTTTCACTCCATCTTACAATCAACACAAGGTAGTTTATCATTAAACATATTATGCTTAGTCGGTAGCAGTGTTTCAAGCATATCAAGAATAATGAGAGGCATCTCACAGGGTCGTTCTTCAAACAACTCTCTTAATTTTAGGTTGGTTTCTAATTCTCAAGGGTGATAGTAGCTTGATATGTATATGATGTAATTTCATGGGACTCTCTAATTAAATACTTTTTCCAAATTTAGTGATTGAGGTGTTTTGGGGAGTCATGGTGACTCATTTCTAGAGTTTTCAAAAAATATAACCTTCCAACAATAGGTGGAATTGGTAGGTCACATCGGCTAGTCACATCGGGGAATCTCCATTGATTTCTCACATCGGTGACTCACGTCGGTGACTCTCCATTGGTAGGTCACATCGGTAACTCTCCATTGGTGACCCGTGTCAGTGACTCGCCATCAGTAAATCGCGTTAGTGCCTCATGTCCGTGACTCACCCTCAGTAGGTCACATATGTGACTCGCTATCGGTGACTTTCCATCGATAGGTCTCATTGGTGACTCACCATTAGTGAATCTCATTAGTGACTTTCCATCGGTATGTCGCGTCAGTGACTCAAGTTGGTGACTCACCCAATAGTGAGTCATTTTTTCCAACTATTTTTCAAAATTCTAGTTTTTCTAGTTCCACCCATTTAACATTATAATTTATGTAAATTGAATGTAATAGAATATTTTATTGTTTTTTAATCAATTGGATGTGATATAAATTTTATCTTTAATATTCTTAATAGCCCCAATAATTTTAACAGTAAAACCATGTGGAATTGATTGTAATCTGAATTTAATGCCCTATTAAACCACTTTCCCATAGATTTTGGATCTGGAATTTCTAATGTAGAGACCCTTCCTTATTGCTATTCCCTTTCCCTTGATATTGAGGAACCCAAAAGAATTATTCCCTGATGATCCATGATTATGTGTTGCACCCTTGGATCACATTTCCTGAGAGCCTTAGGAACCCCCTTTTTTAGTGCTAGGAGGTGTTTCCAATCATATGTTCATCTAGGTTTGTAACACTTCGTATCTCTTTTAATCTGTGAATCATGCACGCTGAGTGTATGAACATTCTCTTGTGAAGATAGAAAAATTAAAAATAAATGAACTTAATTGGATATCTTTAATATAATATAATGCTGCTGATGGAAAGTGACACATTCTTAGGTTTTATTATTTTATGATATTATTATCTATATAGGCTACATGCCTATTAAAAATCATGGATGTTGGTGGTCTTTATTTTCTCCCCTGTGATTGATTATGGATTTTTATTATTGATCCTCTATGAATGACCGTTTGAATAATAAATTGGCTAACCCTGTAAACTTAGTTAAATAAATGGATATCTTAGGATCAATTATGATCAGTGATAACCAATGAATTATCAAAGATGAATTAATGAACGAGTGTTTCTAAATCCGAATTCACCTTGATTTGTTGGTGTGGTTGTGTGTTGTGTGAGGATTTGTTTTGGTTTGTGCCTTTTGTGGTTGTGTGTTTCCAGGGTGATGTGGGCGGTGTAATAGAATATTAGGTTTAGAGATTTATTGATTATGGAATGGATGGGTAGTGTTTGAGAAGTGGGGATATAGGCTCAGGTTTTACATTTTTTATGTTTATGGGTGCGGTGTTGTTATAAAGTGAGTTGGTTGTGTTAGTTTTGACGAGGTTTGTTGTGGGGTTTTGACAATAATATGGGGTTTTGATTTTTGAGATGAAGGAAATAGTGGGATGAATTTGAATAATGATGGAGGATGTGGCTTATATGGGTGTTGAACTAAGTGGAAATATGAAGTGAGTAGTTTTGTTGTGTGGTATGTTTTATACAATAATTGGTAATTTCTTGAGTAGGGATGAAAAAAAAAATAAACTATATCCTTAATAGATAATTAAAATTGGTTAAATGATATGTATGAGGGTTTGTTTGAGTTGTGTCTTGTTGTTTATGGATTTCATTTAGCAACATCTTAAGTGATTGTTGCTGGTTTTAATAAATACATTTACTTGTAGCGCTATGGTACCGATGTCATTAGGTGGTCTATAGTTTTATTGAGAACCCATAGGATGGGGTAGAGTGTTTGATACTATATATACATACCTATATTTTACTTTTTTTTGTTTCTATATGCACCCAACCATAGTTGATCACTATGTGCCGAACACGACCATTGTCTTGTGGGAGGGTGACATTCCCAAAATTCTTGATGGGAGGATGGATGAATGACCACCTGATATTACCTACTTGATCTTATAGGTGGTGATATCCCATGATTATTTTGGTAGGTAGTGGTATATGAGGCCAAAGTGTGTGTGGGAGAGTTTTTCATTCCCAGTTGTCGGATGGATGAAATATTGTGTGGTCTCCCATATGCTTTCAAGATGTGATGTGGTATGTGGAATAGGTGTCTGTGGGTGAGACATGGTTGTGAGGCCCATGTGTGTGTAGGAGGGTTGTGATAATCTTTGTTTTCTTAGGTTTAGGGACTAGCTGTGAGGCCTAGGTGTGTGTGTGTGTTGGTTGTGATAGGGTACTCATGGAAGATTTGAGAGCGCGATGAAATTTTCTGTTAGGATGTGAGAGAATCTAATCAGTGGGAAAGTGGTGTGGGGGTCCCAATCATCGATTTGATCTATATTCCATTACTATAATTATGTCATTTGGTGAGAATAACTTTGGTGAGGTTGGGGTGGCTAGTATACCTTGATACGTGCTGTTAGTTTCTAATGTTTTCTGATAGGGGAATTAGTACGCTTCTCCACTTGTGCATGAGAGACTAGGGTTTTTTCTACTATATATACTTGTATGCTCAACCTACATTATAAAACATATTTTAGGTTTCTAGGATTAGTATGTGGACTGTGTTGGTAATTACTAGATCAGACATTGGGACAATTGTAGTTTCACTACATACCTTTTTTAGTTTGAAACATACTTTGTAGTTTTATTGTATTGTTAGTAGTTTTAATTTAAAACATTAATGTGGGATGGTTTTTTATTTTTCTTTTATATAATTCTGTGGTTGTATTGGGATTGACCATCTTATCTCCTAATCACGTTTTCTTATGAAAAGGGTAATACCACCCATTTCGTGAGATTCTATACCATTGTTGTTGGTCTCTACTGAGGAGCCTATTAGAGGAAGGATTTTGAGGTCATTATCTATATTCATTTATTTACTGTTCAGGAGGGGAATCATTGGAGGGATGGGGTCGTGACAATTATATTCCTTTCTATTATTGGTGTTGGGTGTCATATATTATATAAAATAGTATTTCATATTTTAAAATCTTGGGATATGTCATTCTACACCCTTAAATAAAATATATCCTCACAATTTAATATTGAACTCAGAAATCAAGTGTTTTTCATTTGAAAATAATAATGTTGAAATCCCACATCAATAGAATGGATAAAAAAACACCCTCTTGGTCAGAGAAAAGTTCATTAAAATGGTTAGATGGGGTAACAAATAACGAGGTTTCTATGTATGAGAACATTGGTAGCAGATAAAGACATGTATATGGAAGGAAGACATAAATAATTATAGATATTGATTGAGTTCATTGATTACAAGAAATTAAATGATCAGTGGAAAGATATGAACCTCAAATCCATATATACATGGTCATTTAAATGATCATAGGTTCAACATAAACGAATTAATTATTATATAATTATATTTTAATATCCCTTTGATAGAGTTAAAAAATTCTATTACAATCATGACTAATAATATATTAAAATAATCTTACCTTCTATCTTTTTATTTCATAGGTGCAATTTCATTTTTTTGTTTTTTATATATTAATTTCCATTTCATCTCTCATTCCATTAAATGAGTATATAAAGTTTTTTTATTTTGGAAGTACTATAATTCTCTTTTAATGGATCATATTATCCATAATCGATCAATAAGTCATTCATTCAATTTCTAGTTATTATTATAAAAACATAGTAAGTAAAATATATCCAATATGCATACATTGTTATATAGTTATGTAATAAACTAATCTCTAAAACCTTATCAAAATATCATGTCACTCAATTTCATAAATGGATAACCTTATGAAACTTCCAAAATATTAAGATAAAAAACATTAGAAATAAGGTTATTAAATTCCTCAAATTAAAATATAATTAATACCCAAAAAATATGTATCTCTTAATAGTTACATACCAAAAATATGAATACCTTCAACATTTATTATCATGAAACATGGTAACAACCAATATTACCATGAAACCAAATTGAAAACATGCATGATACAAATTTCAATATATAAATCATATATTATTTTATTATTCAAAAAATACGTAAATATATTTAACTCAATTAAAAATATAACAAAATACTATGTCAAGAAATCATTATGCAGTTCCATAGAAGTTAGTACTATCCAATTTTCATTATCTAAATCAATTATCGCTTTATCCCTATATTTTTATCTAATTAATAAGAACATATTAAGCTGTATATTTCTTTTAATCATGTGTTTTTTTGTGAAGTTAAACTTTATAGTGAATCATTTTTCTAGGCCATAGTTGTGTAAAAAAATACATTATCAAATCATTAATTAAAAATCACTACCATTTGATCCTTATAATTTTCAATAATTGTTTAAAAAAATTCATTTACAACATATTTATCAGATAAAAAAACTCTAGAAAAAATCATTCCACTTCATTTTTCATAATATAATGAGATTGAACTTGATCCATTCTCTCCCTTTAAGGTATTTCCCTTGATACATGGGGAAATAATTTTTATAGTGCTCTATTACATTAAATTCAAATCATTTCACAATGATAGATTATTTTATGCCCTTGAGATCCCAAGATGGAATCATTTTTCTCCTTACATAAATAAAAAACATTTTACTTTTAATCAAGTAAAATGTGTCCCCTTACACATGTATCAAATGTTGGAAAATTATTTGTTCCCTTTATTACAGTATCTGGTTTATTCTAATCTGTCAACATCTTATTATACATCAATTAAAATTCATATGACATGGAGAATTATTTCTTTATCATGATACCAAATGTTATTATATAGTTTTCTAATGATAATGGTTGGGAGACTAGTTCCCTTTAAGGGATTGGATTATACCATCAATGAAATGGTCAACATTAATACATGGAGTATATTTTTATTATACAATATGCCTTTCTATCCATGAAATGTTGGATTCATACTTAGTAACATTTTAATCTTATTTCTATTATTCACTGAAGAACTATCTTTACATATTCTCTTGTTTCGCATGAGGAAAATATTTTTCCATGATGACTTCCTTGAAATTATTCCACTCCATGCTTTCTATTTAATCAAAATCCTTTGTGTTTTCAATGAATTACCACCATTTATCTAATCTACTGATTGATAATAAACAACCTTCACAACATTCTTCCATTCACTACTTTCCAACGTATAGAATAATATCTCTAAATAACTTATCCCCTAATCTGCAAAAAATGGATTTTTAGTCCCATTAAATGATGGGGGTTGCTTACGTGTGAAATGGTCTAACATTATTACATCATGTGGTGGACAAACAATATTATCTATAAAAGAATGGTTATTACTCATAACCAAAGTCAGCTACCAAATTAGGTTTTTTATTTGATTAGTTATCTATATGGTTCCCATTATTTCTATTAAGATCTATTTACGAACAATATCATACAATATATTAGATCAGATTATTATCAAACATATTTTATAATCCCAAAACTAGTGATATACATAACAAAATTTGAAAAAAGAATAGAAATTCTCATAATCATAAACATATTTTCCTTTTAAGTATCCCTATTTTAATATTATTTGTAATGAATTATAAATTAAATTTTAATTATCCTAATCATATCATCGAGTTATGTTGAACCATGTGTGATGTAAATCCTATTTTCTTGCACATGGTGACGACCAAGAAAATCCCAACACACCATTTTTATAGTTATTACCCCTAGGTATATATTTGCAGAACCATGCCCAGTTTTAATATACAGACATAGATTTATTTCTTGGAATACCACAAAATCAATACCTTTCTAAAACTTTTGTATATTCTTATAGTCTTATCCTTAAAATATATTATTGGGTTTTGATCCCAGATCTATTTTTCCCAAAATCTAGTTCGTAAAGATTCTAAAAAACATCCTCTGATACTAACATTATTGACCCAAACCCCATTAGCCCAGAGCAAGTGTTTAAATTAATACATTGGAATATTATATAAGGAATCAAATACCAAATTACCGAAGTGTTTATTATTATTATTAAACATTATAAATACAATAAATTAAAAATTAAATTTTAATACATAAAATACACAATGTATTTAGCTTGAGAACACTATTATTCCCCTTAGTGTATCCCTACATATCAATAATAAAACACTTCCTAGTTTCTTGGGAAAAATAAAACCAAATAAAGGGGAATATTCTCATTAAGGGTAATCATATATATGAATAAAAGAATAAATAAATAATAATCAACAAGGAAAGGTAAATAACAGAAACACATTCCATTTAATTAATAAAATGAGCACAATATTGAAGGATTAAAATATGATCAAATAATTCTATATGAATAAAAAAATGATCTTGAAACATGACAATTTATACTCTATCTACTTGAATAATAACATGGAATATCAATAACTAACATCATAATGATGAAATGCATAATGTTGGACTTCTAAAACATACAATTAGTGCTACTTATGAGACATCTAAAAAAATCATGGACTCTTATAATGAATCTAATACCATCATTTTATTTACTCAGAAAACGATATAAATGGTTATGTATTTGGATGATAAAATATCTAGTTTGTATCATGAGACATACAAATGTATCTAGGGGTTATTGTGAGCCCCACCCATCACATAAGAATTCCAATGAATTATTCATAAGTAAGGGTTAAAAAATAATCAAATAATAATTTTTATTTAAACTATAATAAAAAATTTAATTACATTCCCCAACAAATAAACATACTCATAAGACTTTCAGAGTAAAATGGATGTTGTCAACATAGTACATATCTTGTCAAAATGATCAGAATCTATACAGTGAAATAATCATGAATGTATCATTAGTTCATATCCCAATCAAATAATAAGTAACATCAAAGAATGAATTCTTAGATAAAAATATATTTTTAAATATCACCAGGAATTTTTTTTGAGGAAAATATTCTTTCATTGAAAATCACCTTTTTTATTTTAAAACTATAAAATTTGTAAAATTTATAAAAAATCCATTTCATTGATAAAAAATTTTAAATATGAAAATTTTATATAATATTAGTACAATAATACCACTAAAAAGTAACCTATAAACATTAAAAGTAATAATCTATGAAATTATTATCATGATGGAAGGAAATTGCGTTCATGTCATGTATATTAAAAAAACATTCATTTACCCTGAAGAGAAGTAAGAAAAGTGCCATATTCAAAAAATGAAAAGAATATTCCTTTCAATTTTTTTTGTCAAAACGTTATAAATGGGTAAAAATTCCTTTAATAAAAATTTGGATAATTGTTAAATAGTTTTTTGAAACATTTTTAGAAAACATGATTTTTAAATAAAAATGACTTTCATATGGCGAGTTTAATAAATTATGATTTTCATAAAAACATATTCATAATCATTTTAAGGTAAAAATAAAAATAAAAAATATACTATAACATAAAATATATAATTACTCACCACAAGATAATAAAAACTTATTTTAGTATATAAATATAACATAATTCCCCCAAGGAAGACTTAAATAAAAATAATCCCTAATAATGATAAGATTTTAAAATTATGCCTTACCACATTACTGATTTTTGATTCAAAGTGAAAAAGAAATAAATAAAAATAAATAAAAAATTAAATACCATTAATATAAATTAATTCATGATATTCCCTAAAACATTTTAGTATATACTCCCCAAAATTAAAAGTGGTGGTGAATATGACGTATGCCTCACCAAAGTAAAAGTGATATGAGAAACCATTACCTCACAATTAATTTTGGTTGAACCATAATTAAACTCATTTATATTGTTTATAAAAAACACATTTACGTAAAAATGAACCATAATAATGTTTATGATATCATATATGATCCTTCTATAACATAGTTCCATCAGTTCATTGATAATCCTTTGTTACTTATATTATTTCGGGTACTAATTTCCTCATTATCTCCTGAATGTTTTCCCATAAGATATATTGTTTTTTCTTATATTATATAGCTCTAAAATATATAGAATAATAATAATGAAATAATTATTATATTTATAGATCAATGATATTTTGAATTCAAATCAGTAATTGTGGTTTTGATAAATGAAATATGTTACGATCAGGGACACAATATGTCATACGCACACACAGTAAACCCTTCCATTTAAAATGAACATTTTCAAAATTATGTAATTATATTTTATCTTTATAGAATGATAATAATATCAATTATATCATATTATTTCTCTAAATATAATTATATATATCATCAATGTTGTGTGGTGATAGAAAGTGTTTCACATTGCTTCACGAAGGTGGAAATCCATATGTAAACGAACTATATTATGAATTTTAATTATATGAAAGAAAAATGTGAGTAATATTTTAAGAATGAAAAATATTTCATTAATATAATAATATTTTCATAAATATCCCATATTTTAATTTTCATTATCCTTATTAATTTCTATGTAAATCATTAGTGAAAAAAATCACAATGCTTTTGGAGGCAGTTGACCAAGATACACACGAGGGATGTAATCATATCCCATATGCAACAGAATGTAAAATGGTTATATATGATATAAACAATCAGGAGGTATAAATATGTTATATATATATTTATCATATATATACTTTAAATCTAATATTAAACCCAACCGTGAAAGGTTGAAATGGGAAAATTAATGACATAGGTTTACGAGGCAGGAGTCCACTATACACATGAATGATGATTGCATAACCCATTTATTAGAAGTAGAGATAGAAAAATATTATGAAATAAATATAATGACATCTAATTAAATGGATTAAAATATTTCTATTAAATTTTAATTTTTGATAATTAATCAAAAGGGGAAAAAGAAGAAATAAAATAAAAGATCTTTGCTAAGAAAATTACCTCATCTAATAGAAACCGCGTTTTGTATTTCCTCTTAAGGACCATAGTGAAGGAATTTTTAGAGTACCATAAACCTAGAATGTAAATAAGTATTATTTGGATATAATTTTTGAGGTTTAGGTTGATCCAAAATGGAATTGGAGGTGAGAAGAACTGATGGGAGGGGGTGCCATTTTATATGCTGGGAAAGGGATCCCTCTTGGAAATTACATAGAAATTTCTCAAATGAATCTAAAATAAGAAATCAATTCACATGGAAATGATTATAAATTACTATATATTAAATTTTATAAGGATAATATATAAATTTTTCCAAAAAATATTATTTTTACATGTTTTGGGTCATTTTTAACCATTATCATCTTCGATTAACCAACCCGTTAAGCCCTTTTCTACCTTAACCTCAGTAAATATTTATTATTTTTTAAAATATTATTTTTCATAAAAAAATTGAACATATTATTTAATATAAATTATTATACTTCAAAATATGGAATCCATTTATCCATATTCCATTCATATAATTATAAATTTTTTTTTTTAATAAATCAAAAAGTCGTAATGAGAAAGAGGGTATTTAAAGAGAAAATGTTCAAAAGATTACAATGTTTTTATATCAATATTCAATATGAAAATGAATCTATTGATTTTTTTTATTAAATGATATATAGTTTTTCAAATATTAATTTAAAATCAATTAAAAATTTAATTTAACATTATAAATAATTTTAAAAAATTGAAGTTTTGGATTTTAATTCTGTATTTTTTACTACTCATCAAAAAATAAACAATTTTAAGAAAATCTGATAAATTCCCCCTAAGATAAATTTAATCTAATGATTTTTTTTCATTTTATCTAATTAAATTTTAAAAAATGAAAATTTATTTTAATTTATGTGAATAAATCATGGAAAATCATTATTTTATAAAAATAATGGTTTTCTAAAAATATTTTTCTGACTTTATTTAAATTCTAATCAATAAAAAGATCAATTTTCATACTTTAGTTATTAATATTCATACAAAAAAATTCAACATCTAGGTTATAATGATTTTGTTTAAATAATAATATTTTAATAGTGTTTTTTGTTTTTTGTAATCCTAGTATTGCATGTGTTGTATGATACTAAAGAGATTGAATTATATAAATAGAAATATATTATAAAGTCATCCAATGTTATATTCCTTTCTATACTTTTTTTTTGTGTTTCATATAATCTGTCAAATATGATGTTCATATTTTAAAATCTGGGATTGTTACATAGAATCTCCCATAGACCACTATCACCATTAAGAATCTCCACTATTATAAAAAAACAAAAAATGATAAATAATACCATATAAGTACAATTAATGTTGTGAGATCATAAATGAAAAATATATGTATGGGATGTCTAAATGGAATATTTTTAGTGAGGTTATATACAAATAAATGAAATCTTGCTATTATAAATATGGCTGTTTCAAATATGGTCATTGAAAACATGGTAGTTCTAATTATGGTGATATCTAATATGGTCATAGCAAATAAATTAAATATGAATTATGAGGTTATGTATTTTAACAATGTAAATTTTATATAAAATAAAATAAAATAAAATAAAAAAATTATACTAACATATTATATATATATGTTAAAGAAAAAATCAATAATATTAGTATTATAAAATGATATCAAATATATATATAATTCTAATAAATTTTTTCCTATATAGAGATTATTGAAATAAAATTTTAGAACATAAATAATTAATTTTGTTGTAATTTTTTAATACATATTTAGTATAAAATTAATATTTCATTTTTTTTCAAATTCACATTTTGTTAAGTATTATATATTTCATAAAAATATATTAAATTAAAAAAATATGGAATATTATTATATATGAACAAGTAAATTAACATCATTTAAATAATATTTGGACATGAAATAGTATTAAGAACACTTAATGTTTCAAAATAACATTAATAATTTTTTATCATTATAATTTGTATTTTAATTATAAATTTTAATATATAACTTTCAGAACATGAATTAAATAAAATAAGTATTATTTTTGAATTTATAATATAGAAATTATATATGGTTAAAATTTTTTGTATTTTACTGGAAATTTTATTTTTAGGTGTATAATCTAATATACCATTTTTACTAATACTAAGGATTTTATGAAACTTTACATATATATGTATAGAATAGAAAGTAATTCATTTTTTCCTAAAAAAATATTTATTTTAGAATTTATATTATTGATTTTAAAATATATTATAAACTTTATAGGCATAGGATTGATATTTTATAACTCAAGTAATATTTTCCACAAAAAACATTCTATTAAATTATACATTTAAGATATTATCATTAATTATTCATGAATTTATAATTTGAATCAGAAGAAAAATATTCAAGATTTATAATCATTAGTACCAAATTAACTAAGAATAAAAACATTATTTTAGGCCTTACCATTAAATAACCTTAGGTAATTTCTATTTTCCATGATAGGAACAGAATACATAAATGTAATAATTCAAGGTGTAAAAGGGTGGAAACATGTTTAATTTTTTTAAAAAAAATCAAAGTTTATACTTTCAAGACCTTATCTCTTCCTCACGTCATTATTTCTAAATTTTTTGAGATGATTTCCACGATAGTGACTTCTCAGTATAGAAATTTTTTGGGTATTTTCAAAAATGTCAACCATTTTCACTTATAAAATGGGCACACCTCTCTTCACATCCCCTCACAATAAACCTGATTTTTTACACATTATATATTAAAAATATATTTATATATAAAATATTAATAGTTTAATATAACATCAAAATATAATACCTCAATGGCTTTAATCCCTTCACAATGTAGATAATCTATGAAACGAGGTATAAGATCATAAACTCTATTTCTCATTTATATTTATTTTTATATAAACCGTAATTTTCAAAAATAATTATAATATAATAAAATGACAAAACAATAATAATTTTTATCTTAATATGTTATTATAATTATTCTATAACCATTAACATCCGTTTATCTATTCCATCAAGAAAAAGAAAAATGTGAAATGTCAACATGTACAGACTACCTCCTCCACGAATAAACAAGATTGTTTTTAAATACTAAATTTCATGGATGGATATAATAGTTGTTTTAATAGATAGATATAATTTTTATGATATAAATATTCTTTAATAAATACATAATAAAAAATATCACAATGTTTTCACTAATAAAAAATCATTATAAATTTAAACGTCCCAAACAAGCAATATAAGTGGAAAGAGACATTATTAATACCTTGTAATTGTTTATTATCCATATATTATTCTCTTAATTATTTTTAATGATGATATATCACACTAATAAAAACTATATTATTTCAATATGCTACTTGTATAATGGTTTTTTTGAACTAAATCTCTTTGTAATTATCCATTAATTTTGGAATGTTCATGTTTGGGAAATATTGAAAACCTACAAGAACAATGGTATGAAATTATATCATGGGTGATCAAGATAAAATAAGTAATGTTGTGATATTATTTAAATATTTAAATACTATGGTTTTTATTTTCTATAGTAATTATAACAATATTTAATTCATTTATTTAGAAAACAACATTTTTGGGATAATAATCACCAAAATATGATTGTTATTGATTTCACCATCTATGATGAATACTAAAGAACACATGAAAGGAATTTTAATCAATAGAATTAATTTTAAATAATATATTATGATAATATAAATGTATTTGGAATTATGAACATTTTATTATTAATCATCATTTTAACATTCAATTAATGTATTCATGAACTTTTTGACCCTTATTTTTGTTCCTTTGGTTAGGGTTCTCCTCATGTTACATATATTGAAAGGTAGAAATGTTTGGAAATTTTTAGGTTGTGCATGGTTGGAACATGGTTCTCCCAAAAGATGCACCCACCTAGTGTAAATAATGCAATCCCAGATAGTGGGAGTTTTAACAGTGAGAGAATAATTTTAAGAACTGTTCACCCACCTACTATAAACATAAACCCCACAAGAGGTGTTCATGGTTTGGTAGAACTATTCGAAAAACTATGCCTCCCTACATAGCTACCTTTGTGGATGATACTTCATTATTCTAATAATTATTTTAAAAATTCTTATGCACTCGTATAACCACCCTCTCAACCATAAATCATTGTTTTATGAAATAATTGGTATTAGGGGATCTTAATACCCCATTTAAAATCATAAAAACCTTTTCCTAAGTAGATAAACTATTTTTGATGCTTGTTTGATCCTGATCAAGAAAGATATATTATCTAGTTACCTCTCCCTATCTCTATATCTTTACTCTCTATGAATTTGTTAGATCAACTTTTTGATGATGGATCTAAAGTAATATACTTTGGATCTTGAATACAAGGATAATTATCTATTCCAGTTGTTCTTTGTTAGTAAATCCCATTATGGGCATTGCGTTTTTGGATTCCATGATAAAATTAAGTGGTTACATCTAAGATTGGCCAATTTTATAACCCATGAATTGCATTATTTTTTAAATTGATTTTATTAAAATTTTCAAAACACATTTTAATCAAATTGTAATTTTATTGGAAATGGTATTCAATTTTGTGGTAAAACCCATAACTCTAATAGAATTATAAATTGGGGTTTAATTTAAATTTTGTGGAATTAGTAAATTTATTATTGAAATTTACATTTGCAAAAAATATACTATATGGAAAAGCTAAAAACCTATTAGTGGGATTGTATTAAAAATAAATGAAATGATAAAAAATCTATGTTTTTTTTGGGAATGAAATTATCATAATGAAGTTGAAAATGGGAAAATTGTGTTTTAAATGGTTTTAAAATAATTTTTCAATGATGTTTGACTGATTAAGAACAAGGGAGAATGCATAATTGATAAGTAATTTGTGTGAAGAATGATAAGATTGTAATATCCAAGAAAAGGATTGAAACTAAAAATATATAACATATACTTAGGTCTAGTTTTCTTTTTACCAGTGGGATATTTATGGGTCTTATTCGGCCTGAGCCTGATAGACATGTGTTCACATTGTTTTAATCAAATATTTGAGTTTGTGGGGACCCATATCTAAAAACAATCATACCACATGAAATGTGACCATGTTTCATTCCATGAATTTCTTAATATATATGTAATACATTGATTGTGAATTGATTTTTTCAGTCATTTTTTTATATAAAATTTGTATTCATCCATTATTTGAAATGATTACATCATTTTCACTAAGAACCATGTTTTTATTTAAATATGACATCATATTATGTAAGGTCTCGGTTTTCTCAATGGCAAGGAATTTTTTTTTCATCTTTACATCCTTGGATTATACCTTTTAATGTTTACAAGAGGATTCTTGGTGGTCATAGGGGTTTTTTGGGAACATTCGCATCCCAGAGCCCCAAAAATTATTGAAGAGGACAGAGTTACATGGTTGGTAGAATCCACAACACCCTTCCCACACTCTTACCTATACTATGTGGGGCTATGGCATAATGACTCATGGGGCCACATGAATTCTCATCAACCACATAAAATGGGCCACATGATCTTATTGTGTTGCATACCCCCTGAAAGAGGCCATCCACATGGCTAGAATAATGTTAGCAAGGCTATGTTTCTAGACTATGTGAGGTTACACATTGAGCATGACTAGGTGCATGGTTTGGCCAACCATGCAACCAAGACATATGACCCAGTAATTAAAGTGTAATGTATAAATTTTCCAAAGAAATGTTTTAATAATGGAACCCTTTAATAATTGTCATTTTTTCTAGAGGACACGAGCTTCTGCCCCCTCTTGTGGGTTTATCCTTTTCCTAATTTAAGGATCACCTTTGATCCACCATTATATTTCCCAATCCTTCACCATTAGGTCTATTGGAATTCTTGAGTTAATATCTACAACCACTTTATTAAATTATTAATTTCTTGTCTCTAATGTTTATATATTTATGCCTGAACTCATTTTTTCCATTTTTATGGAATTTGAAAATTATTTCGATAACTTCCACACTTGATCAATTCAATGTTCAACAATAGATGATTCATTTTCTACGAACCTAAGGTAGGTTGTATAGATTCATTCCTGATGTTTTTATTCATTATATTACATAGACCATTATTCTGTGTACTGAAACAATTTTTTATGCCTCTATAATATTAAATAATTTTTCATTATTGATTTCACATAAATATAGTGTTGTTATAATATGGAAAATAATATACTAGGTTGATTTATTATGTTTATCAAACTCATAATTGGTCATCTTAGTTTATGATCTCCTACTTTCAACTATTATAAAATTTTTAAACACCAGATTTTATATTTTACCCCAGCAATGATTAATTTACATAATAAATTGAATTAGTTAAAATATTGGGAAATATATTAGGCCCCTATACTTTTTTCATTAATTGGAATTAGTGAACAAAATTAAATGTTTAACTTCTTTAGAATATTATAAATGTTTTGTTTTCTAAATGGTGTGACATTCCTAACCAAATCACTCCCTTACCTTTTTATAAGGGAAGTAAAATGGTTTCTGACTTAAGGACCCCTTGGAAGGTTTCTTCATGATCTATGGATAGTTTTTTAATGAATGGAAATTATACTAGGTGAAACAAAACCTTTTATTAGCAAGGGTGTTGGATCGGGTTATACCAAATATACACAAGAGGGGTGGTGAATTGTGTCATTTATAATTTCATTGCATAATCGTGATCTGTACTTTTATCTTTATATCAAAGATTTAGAAGTGGAAAATTAATATCACAAGACCCAAGATGTATATTGGTTATGGGAACAGAAGTCCCATAGTCCACTCCACCAACACTCTACTCCACGAGCATGGTGATTTTCACTATCTGGTCCTCTTATCAATAGACCATTCCAAAACTGACTGCATGTAGGTGACACCTTTACTAGATTAAGGATAAACAGAGACTTTTGGTTCATACACTGAACCAAATACACAACTTATTATGATAATCTGTTTACTCAAAATAAAAGAGTATTTGTTCTTCGAAATACTTTCCAGATGTTCTTCATAATTGCAACCACACATAGTTGAAAGTTGATGAATAGTAGTCTTCAGAATGAATAATATTCATGTAGAAGTAGATCTGAGTTAATCCAATTGTATTATAACTTGAAATATAATTCACATCTTTTACAATAATTGATACAAAAAAAGATATTCGATGTAGATTCAGTGCATCTTTAATTGTGTTTCTTCTTCTTCTTTAGAAAACAGATCTTTTTCGCACTACAAAATAGAAGATCCCTAAGTCTCGATTGTCTCTATAAATTGTGGCAGTAAAAAACATCAAGAGATTGAAATTATATATTCTTTTCAATGATTCACCTTTACATCTGTAATAAAAAATAATACAGGTATATATAGAAAAAATATGAGCGTTCTCCTTTTAAATTATGATCCATAAAAGTGGCCTTTAGAATCGTGATATTCAAAATTTTGAATAGTAGAGTAGTCATAATTCCCCTGAAAATTTGGTATGAAAATATCCTCTTAAAATGATCCTTTGAATCACAAATAAATGGATTTGAATAAGTTAAATAATTGCTTTAAATTTGAGATTTTAATATGCCTTCAAATCATCCAGATAATCCGTATAAATACCATTGTTTTAATAAAGTTATAATTTAAACATCGGACGTCAAACATATGGTTGAACTGAAATCCAATATTCTCTAAATGTAAGTTTCAGAACATAAGGTTGATCTCAAATGTATGGTTGATCTCAAACATTTCTCTTCAACTCTCAAACATATGGTATATAATCCATACATTTCATTCAAACGTATAGTTGTTCACAAAAGTATGGTTGATGAACCATACATTTATATTTAGAAATCAAACATATGATTGTTTACAAATGTAAGGTTGATGAATCATACGTTTATCTTTATCTTTCAAACATATGGTTGTTTACAAAAGAAAGGTTGATGAACCATACTTTTGTGAAACAAAATTATCATTCCATACTTACGTAATGATCTTCTTCCATAATTTGCCGATAACGTAAGGTTCCTTCCAAACATAAGGATCCTTCCAAATGTAAGGTAACTTCTTCCTAAAGTAAGGTTACTTCTAAACATCAGGTTCCTTATTCCATATTTTATTTTGATAATGTATGGTTGTTTGACCATACTATTCTGATATCTCATAGAGTAAACACCACATTCCATCCATACGCTACGCTTCTCAACATAGGGTATGAATCATGTTTCTAGAACATGGTAAAAATTATTTCCTAATACTTTGTCAAATATACCTCATGGGCTAAGTGTTTTAATGTTTATCTAGAGATAAGAATATATGGAATATAAATTTCTTAAAATATATTTCAACTAAAATCATTAAAATAAAAATTAAGGATATTTTTTAGCATCAAAATCTTCAAAAAGAGATAGAGTATTGTTCTCAACAATCCCCCCCTTATAAAATTATGTGTTGTTGAAAAAAACCTTTCTTTACAATCTCCCCCATTTTTATGATCACAAATCCTATAAAATATCCAATGAAATTAACCTTCAAAATTAATTACATATAGTTTAGAATTTTTCAAAGATAAAAACAATACATTATGTTAACAAAATTATTTTAACAAAAAAACATTGTAGTTAAAATTTTCTTCCACTTTTATAAAGTGAAAACAATATATCCCCTAAGTAAAAATATTAAAATAGAATTTAAATTTTCCTTTAAAATAAAATTTCATGTTTATCTCAATTTTACCCGAATAAAAAATTCAAAATCTTAAAATAAAATGATGTTTTTATCTTAATATCTCCCTATTTCTAGGATATCAAAATTAATGATACAATAAGTCATATAAAACATTTTAATGTACAACTAAACTTATGTAAATGATATGAAAAAATATTTATCAATATCTAAATCTAGATTACTGTAATTCTAGCAGAGAAAGAACATTAAAACGAATTTATAATAGTAACACATGAGATGAAAATATATTTTATTAAAAATATAATTACAAGTACAGTAATGAAAATAAGAATAAATGATGGGCTAAAAAGGTTTTGGGAAATGGGTTTTAGTTCCACTAAATGACATCCTTGATCTATGAGAACACCAGTCTCATCCTTTTCATCAATCCATCACCTAACTGGACTATTAGATCTCTAACTTCATGAGTCAGATGAATTTATTCAATTAAATTGACTTTGAAGAAATCTTGAAGCCTCTCTTACTTCACCATAAAAAGTGTTAAATTATCAGTGAACTGATTCAGCACAGTTCCAATTCAAGGTTCATGCTAAGTCAAATGTTCAACCAGAAATTTCTTATTACCTAACAAAACTGAAAAAGGAGCATTATTGCACTGTAAATTTTATATTCTATCATTCATAATTCTCATAGTTACTATAATACACTGAAATCCCCTGATCAGATCAGGTGAGGTACCTCATGAACTTTCTCCACTATTTCTAATAGCTGCAAATTTTTGTTCCATGAATGATCTAAATTCCATTAAATATGTCTTTATAAATATATGATTTCAACTTTTCAACTTAATTTAATATTTCATTCTAAATAATTTCAACTTCTTGTTTAGAAACATAATTGGCTTTCAGGTTCTGAAACATCTACCTATCCCTTTATAATGCACTTCACAAAGATATATTTTCAACTTGAACATTATTAAAATTTCTGATTAGTTCTTCAACATGATTATTATCATAATTAGAGGTACCTTGTGCTTGATTCTATGTTTTAGCCTCATTCTGATGTAATAATTCTATGGTCTTGTGATCAGTATCTGATTTCTCTTCATAATCTCCCTATACTGGTTTCTCCACATATTTTTCTTCGGAGTTATTCCCTGAATCATCTATAGAAAAATCTTCATTAAGTACTTCAGTATGAATTTCAGAAGTATTCTCTTCCTGGTTTTCAAGTGCTGAAGGTTTATCCTCACGATCATCATCTGTATGATCTCCCACTATCACTAGATTCTCTAAAACAGGGTGAACCTGAGGTAATTCCTCTTGAATATTCTGAGTAGGCTGTTCAGTTGGAGAAGATTCCAATTGAGCCACTTCAGCTTCTCCAAGATATTCAACAATTTTAGGTATACTTTATTCTTCTTCTTGAAGAATCACCTCAAACTGAGAATCTATTTGTTGAGAAGTGTCCTATGCTGTATGTTATCTAATAAATTTGTTGCTCAGAAGAGGGTCAGTTTTATCTGGTGTTTCTTGAGTAGGATTTTCACTAGCTTGAGTCACTTGATTTATTTTCCACTAAAGTACATCATGACTTCCCTCATCAGCTGATGGATCAACTACTTCAAACAATATCCTTCCTTGATACTACAATGGTTCTAGATTTAGCTACACCTTATTTTGATTTTCTAGTTGGTCCTGAGCACTTTCTTCATCATCTTCTGCTCCATTAGGCCGCAACATTCCTTTAATAGTGCTCCAAAAATATCCAATTTTTCTTAATGTACCAGCATTGAGGATATTACTATGGTCGAATCTCACCTTAGTATCCTTTAATATTATCATATCTATCTTAAACAGAATTTTTGAGATGAACCTTACAAAAGGATAAAAATTCATTCTTGCCTATGTTTGGAAAAAAGAACTAAGATACCTAATCATGTATCCTAGAAAGTTCAATTTGATATCACTCAAGAGAAAAAAACTATATACATATCTAGGTAAAGAATTTTTTCATCTCTGACATTCTAGGTGAAATACCAGTTTGTAAAATTGTAACTAATATCTTCTGATCGGGTTCCAAATGCTTCACAAAAATCATCTTTATAGATGTAGTTCTAAACAAAATGGACATAATATCTTTTGAATTATGTAGAGAATCACCAATATTCTTTTAATCAAAGTGATAAAATCCATGATAAGGGTAGTTTGGAATATTTGTGATTTCCACAGATGAGATTGAAAAATCTCGATCCTCAATCATAGAAATAATAGAATGATCAACAGTTCCTAGAATAAAATGTACCGACTTAAAGAAATTATGAAGTTCTACATCATATAGATAATCTATATAATCTCCATTGAACGTCTGTTCTATGTTCGGAGAATCTAGATCTTTCTTTAGCATCAGCTTCGTCTGATAGAGCCATTCGAGATCTATGACATTTCCTTGCAAAATATTTCTTCCGGCCGAGGAGTGCCTCTTCGCGGTTCTGGTCTCTAGCTCATCAGATCTATTAGACTTGGAAATTGCTATAAACAAATATCTAAAGGTTCGAAAAGGACTAGGGTTTTGAAGGTTCAGGTGTGGGAGAGAAGAGGGGTAAAATATTGTGTGCTTTCGAAGGGTTTTGACAAAATTAATATATTTGGAATTTGAAATAGTTTAAAAAATCCTTGATTCCCATGCCATAAGGTACATAATAATTATAACATTATTCAATAGTATAGTAAATAAACAAATATCAAAAAAATGAGGGAAAAGAACAAAAAACTTTATAGAATTATAAAGGAAATTTTAAATTATTCTAACCAAAAATAAATAAACCCAAAAAACATCATTTAAATATAAATAAAACTAGCTTCTCCTTAATAAAATCAAACCTTGTAGTGGGAAGTGTTTTAGTAAAAACATCATCTAATTGAATTTTAATACTTACAATTTCTAAGAATATATCCTTTTTATGAACATGGACTCTTTGAAATGATGTCTGGTATCAATATGCTTAGTCCTAGAATGATTAATAAGAATTTTTGAAATATTTATAGCATTTTTATTATCACATAAAATAGGCATATTATTAAAATTTAGTCCAAAAACCATAAGAGTGTTTTTCATCCACAAAACTTGTGCACAACAACTGCCAGCAGATACATATTTTTCCTCGGCTATTGATAAGGAAACTAAGTGTTGTTTCTTACTAGACCATGATACCAAGGATTTTACTAAAATGTGACATGTTCTTGAGGTGATTTTTATATCTAATATACAACTCCCATATTATGCATCTGAATAAGAAATTAAATTAAAATCAGACATTTTTGGATAGATAAGAGATTGAAAAACTGTTCCTTTTGAATATTTAAAAATTATTATACTAGCAGTTAAATGGGATTCTTTAGGATTTGATTGAAATCTTGCACAAAGAAATACTGAATACATTATATCTGGTCTGCTAGCAGTATGGTATAATAAACTACCAATCATACCTCTATATAACTTGTTGTCAACTGATTTACTAGTTTCATCCAAATCAAGTTTTATATTAGTTCACATAGGAGTTGTATATGTCTTTCTATTTTCATGTCCAAATTTCCTTAGTAAAAAAGTAATTTTTTGTCTTTAATTCAAAATATTTACAAAATTTTTGGAAACAATTGATGTCTTAAGAAGAAATTTATTTCTCCCATCATACTATGTTCAAATTTGTTTTACATTAAATTTGAAAACTCATGATAAAGAGTTTTATTTTTGGAACTAAAAATTACATCATCAACATAAATTTGAACTAATAAAATATTAGATTTAATAGATTTCTTAAATAGTGTTGGATCTTCAATTCCAATAATAAAATCATTTTTCAAAATAATAGAACTTAATCTTTCATACCAAGCTCTAGGTGCTTGTTCCAGGCCATAAAAAGATTTAGTATGTTTAAAAACCGAATCTGGTTTTTGTGAATTTTTAAAAACAAGAGGTTTCTCAACATATACTTTCTCCATTAAATAAAAATTTAAAAAGGCAGGATAAACATCCATCTAAAATAATTTCATGTTCATATGGGATACATAGGATAAAAGGATTTTAATGGCTTCTTATATAGCTACATGTTTAAAGGTCTCATCATAATCTATACCTTCTTCCTTTTTATATTTTTTAGATACTAGTCTTTCTTTATTCCTAGTTATTATTCCTTGATCATCTTGCTTATTCCTAAAGACCCATTTCATTCCTATAACTGGGTAGTTCTGAGGTCTTTCATATAAATTCCAAACATCATTTATTTTGAACTAGTTTAGTTCCTATTGCATTGCTATCATCCAAATTTCATCAACTAAGGCTTATTCTATAGTCATGGGTTCTAATATACATAGAAAGGTAGAAAAATCACCATGATTTCCTATATTCCTTCAATTTTTTATTACTATGTCTAAGTCTCCTATTAAAGGTTCTAAAGGGTGATTCTTTATGGTTATTGAATTTCTATGTAGTACACTTATAGGTTCTTTAGTGTCTTGTTCTTCTGAACTAGACTGAATTTCAATTATATCCTTTTCAAAATCATTTTCAAGTTCTCAAGTCTCATCTTATCATTAGAGTTTGATTCAACAATTTGGTCTTTCCTTTTCTCAAAGGGATTAGATCAATGAAATTTGACATGAACTGATTCTTCAACAATACATGAATTTTTATTAAAAACTCTATAAGATTTGGAAGTAGCTTAATATCCTATGAAAATGCCTTCATCAAATTTTGGATCAAACTTACCATGATTTTCCTTGGTGATTAAGGTGTAAACCTTGCATCCAAAAACATTAATGTAATTTACTTTAGGTATTTTTGTATTCCATCATTCATTGTGTGTCATTTTGAAAATTGGTCTAATTAAAACTCTATTCATTATAAAGAAGGTTGTACATAGAGATTCTGCCTAAAAATAGGTTGGAAGATTGTATTCATTATGCATAGTCCTAGCCATTTCTTGAATAGTTTTATTTCTTCTTTCAACAATTATATTTTTAGGTTTTCTTGGTGCATAAAAGGTGTGTTTAATACCCATATTTGAGAAAAAGGAATTGAATTCAAAATTCTCAAATTCTCCACTATGATCACTTCTTAATAAAATTATTTTAAAACCTTTTTCATTTTGAACAACTTTTCAAAAAAATTCATATATCATAAAAGCTTCAATTTTATATTTTAGAAAGTAAACCATGTAACTATAAAATAGTCATCAACTAAATCATATATATATAATTTACCATCCACGATTTCTACCCTGGAAGGTCCAAAAAAATACACATGGATATGTTTTAGAGGTTTAAATATACAAATTTTGTTAACTGATTTGAATGATGTTATTTTCTGCTTGTCAAGTTGACATGAATCACAGAATCTATCACTTTCAAATTTGATACTAGGAAAATTTGAAACTACCTATTTCTTAGATAACTTATTTAAAACATATATATTGCAATGTCAAAGTATTCTATGCTATATACAAGATTAATTTATCTTAGTAGCTAAACAGTTTACTTTTTGTTTAAAAAAGGAATTTAAGTCCAAGGTATAAACATTATCAGTTCTAGGTGCTCTAAATTTAAGCAATTTATTTTTGAAAATAGAACATAAATTTTTTAAAAAATAAACAGAAAAACCATTACAGAGTTGAGATATACATATCAGGTTGTCTTATAATCCTTGTACATAATGTACTTTATTTATTGAGGTAGCTTTTGGATATGAAACTGTTACAATGCCAATTATTTTACATTTGGCATTGTCACCAAATGTGACTAGTCCACTATATTTTTGAGTTAGAGTTATGAAATTTGATGACTTTCCACTCATACTCCTAGAGCATCCAATGTCTATATACCTTATGGTCATTTATATTCTGTAACCTGCTTCTTACAAAGGCATTTAAATAGATTGTTTTAGAACCCATATTCTACTGGGCCTAGTTGTGTTAGCCAACAATGATCTACAAATATAGACTTGCTTTGTTTTTATAAAAGCAATATAATAATATAAATTGTTTGAGACAAATGATTTCTTTATTCCACTTACCTGGGGTTGACTTAAGTAACAATTCATAGATAGATTTCCTTTTGCAGCACAATAGTTACATATTACTTTTCTAGTACTTGGCACAATGTAATTCTTGAACAGTTTAGGGTTTTCACCTTTACTATTTATTCCATATCATCCATGTTTAATCACATTCCTTCCAAGAATAAGATTTAGTGTAGTTTATCCTTTTTAAAAAATAAGATCTGCACTTTTATATGTTTCTAATTCAGTTTTCTGTTTTTTTATTTTATCTTCATAATCTTTATTGTTTGTATTTATTGGGTTATATTTTTCCAGTAATTCCTGATGATGTTTTAGAAAATTATCTCTCTCTCCTAAAACAACATTATAAATATTCTTTAAAGACTTTTGTTTCTTATATAAAGAATCATAGTTTCCTTCAAGCTTGTTGAATTAGGATGCAAGTTTATCATGTGTATAGCTTCATTCAAAATTAGAGTCAGAAGAATAATAAGATTTTACCTCATCAGTTTCTATCATAAAGCAAATGTTAGATTTCTGATTTAATTCCTCCTTTTCTAAATCGTACTTCGATAAGCATCCAGATTCTTCATATACACACCATTTAGCTTTCATTTCCTTCTTCTCATTCTTCTCATAATGATTTCTCTTAAAGAATTTATTTTTCTTGACTTCCTTTAATTGAGGATAGTTAGGTCTGATATGACCCATCTTCTTTCACTCATAGCGTCTGACTTCCATTTAATCCTTTTTGAAATACTTTTTAAAACCTTATTATTCATATAAAAATTACTGAATTTTCTACCTAACTAATCCTATTTCTCATCTGAATTGGTTGAATTAGAACTTTCTAATTTCACTTTCACCTCCTTTTCTTTAGTTTTTTGCATTTTCTTTGAGACAAAACCATTAAGGAAACGTCATCTCTCTTGATCTGAACATTATGCTCATTTGATTCATACTTAATCGCAGCATCATACATCATTTGGGTTCTAATTAACTCTTTCATTGTTAAATCTTTTACAAGAGATGAATGTCTAACTGCATCAGAAATTCCATTCCACCTTGGTGGTAAAACTCTTAAAACATTCAATGCCTGATCAACTTGTTTTATCGAATCTTCCAATGTAATGATATTGTTGAAAATATCTATCAACCATCCATTCATTTGGGTGATGCTTTCTCCTTCCACAATTCTGAATATGTTGAATTTTAGCTTAACAGTAGCATACCTCATCTGTCTGACATTTTCAGTTCCTTCATAGGCAACTGCAATTGTCTGCCACATTTCATACACTGTTGGGCCTTGAAATACTCTGTCAAACTCGTCTAGTCCTAGATAACATATGATAGCATTCATTGCTTTCAAAATCATGTCATACTCTTCTTCTTTACCTGCACTCCATTTTTCAATTTCTCAAGTATAACATAAGGAGTCAGCATCTCTGAGCAGACTCTGTATCTGAGATTTTTCAAATAGATTATCATTCTGGATTTCAAGCATCCTTTATGATCACCATTGAAGTATAGAGCTCTAACCATTGACATACCCTCTCATGTATCAACCATTTTACTCTGTAAAATTCAAAGACTTTCATATTGTTATAGCTTTGAAAAAAGCTCCTCCTTTGATACCAATTGTTGTTTCAGTTCATACCAAATATACCCAAGAGGGGGGGGGGGGGTGGTGAATTGTGTCTTTTATAATTTCATTACATAATCATGGTCTGCACTTTTATCTTTATATCAATTATTTAGCAATGAAAAATAAATATCACAGGATGCACAATATATAGTGGTTCGGGGAAATGAAGGCCCCTAGTCCACTCCACCAACGCTCTACTCCATGAGTTTGGTGATTTTTATTATCTAGTCCTCTTATCAATAGACCATTTCACAACTAAGTGTATGGAGTTGACACCTTTACATGATTAAGGTTTTAGAGATCCTTGTGGTTCATACACAAAACTGAATACATATCTTATTAAAAGAATCAAATTATTCAAAATAAATGATTATTTGTTCTTTGAAATACATTTCAGTTGTTCTTCGCAATTGCAACAACACAACATTTACAGTAAATGAATTGTATTCTTTAGAAAGGATAATCTTCGTGTAGAATTACATATGAGTCGATCCAGTTGTAGTATATCTTGAAATATAATTTTCAAGTTCAGTAATTGTCAATTAACAAAAATATATTCGATGTATATTTGATGAATCTTTAATTGTGTTTCTTCTTATTATGAAAATTGAGCTTTCTTGCTCCTCGTAATAGCAGATTTGTAAGTCTCGATTGTGTTTGTAAATTGTAGCAGTGAAAAACTTCAAGAGCTTGATATAAGATCTTCTTTTCAAGGATTCTCCTTTTTATATGTAATCAAAAATAATACAGGTATATATAGAATAAGGACGAGCGTTCTCATTTTAAATTTAGATCCACAAAATTCGCCTTTAGAATCATGATATTCAAAAGTTTGAATAGCTGGGCAGTCATAACTCCCCTGAAAATTCAACATGAAAAGCTCCTCTTAAATTGATCCTTTGAATAAAAAATAAATGGATTTGAATTATTCAAAGAATCAATTTAAATTCAGGCTTTTAATCAGGCTTGAAATCATCCTCCTAATCCGCATAAATACTGTTTACTTAATAATGTCTTAATTTAAACTTTCGACGTCAAATGTTGGGTTGAACTGCATATTTTACATTCTTTGAACATAAGGTTCACAACGTAAGGTTGATCTCAAATGTATGTTTTATCTCAAACATTTCTCTGCAACTCTCAAACATATGGTATATAATCAATAGATTTCAATCAAACGTACATTTGTTTACAAAAGTAAGGTTGATGAACCATACTTTTATCTTTAGCTTTCAAACATATGGTTGTTTACAAAAATAAGTTTGATGAACCATAATTTTATCTTTAGCATTCAAATTTATAGTTGTTTACAAAATTAAGGTTGATGAACCATACTTTTATGAAATAAACATATCATTCAATTTTTACGTAATGATCTTCTTCCATACTTTGCGGATAATGTAAGGTTCTTTCTGAACGTAAGGTTCCTTACAAATGTAAAGTTCCTTCCTAACGTAATGTTCATTTTTATAAACGTAAGGTTATTTCTAAATGTATGGTTTCTTCTTCCATACTTTTTCGATAACGTATGGTTGTTTAACCATACTTTTGTGATATCTCATAGAGTAAACACTGCATTCCATCCTTACTCTATGCTTCTCAATGTATGTTATGAACAGTGTTTCTAGAACATGATAAAAATGATTTCTGAATAATTTGTCAAATATAACTCGCAGATTAAGTGCTTTTATATTTCACTAAAGATAAGAATATATGGAATATAAATTTCCTGAAATATACTTCAAGTAAAATCATTATAATAACAAATAAACATATATATGAGCATCAAAATCATCATAAAGAGATAGAGTATTGTTCTCAACAATATCCCCCTTATAAAATTTTGTATTGTTGAAAACAAAAGTTGATCAACAATGGGGTTACCATGCATTTTTTTCACTTCTAGATGAGTGATAGTGGTTCCCTTGGGGAGACCTCGTGGATGGGCCATGTGGTATGATGTATATATGATTCCATGAGAGATATATTGATTACTACATGCGACACCAAGGACAAACACTAAGTCTAGTTCAAAATGTCTTCACACCATGCTTGGAGTGACACATTGGATCTCATTAGGGGGCCTCGTTTTATTGAATACCAAGGAATTGGACATATATAGAGACCAAATAAGGATATTAGGGAATCCATTGGGATTTCTATGGATGATATCACAATGTTTCTTAATAATTTGTGAAGTTGTCAGTTAAATTAATTAGTACGAATTATTAATTGAAATACATAGGGTTCACCCAGCATGAAATATTACTTTATTAGTAGTGGCCCAGGTTTTATGTATTTTCATATTACAACTCTTACTATATTTCACAATTGTGTAATTAACCTCAATTTACAGATATCCTACTTAGGAAGAAGGAGGTAGTTATTAGACATATTTCTCAATTGGAACTCGGTCTAATGCATATTAATTATTTATTTCCATAAATTTATTATTATTTAGTTGCAAACTTCTCATTTTATATTACACGAAGTAGATTAATATAGACACTATTGGTGGTACCGATTGTATATATCGCACACCCTTCTTAGGCCGCCTTCAGTACCCATGAATAATTCATGATTTAATGTTTTATAAATTGAGGAATCTATTATTCGATGCTTTATTGATAGTTCTAGGATGGAGAATGGGGGAAGAGGACTGAGCATATGCCTGTGATGCTAGTCAGAGTTGTTTTTGGTCTTTTTTTATTTTTGTTATAGCATGTGGTAAATGCATGTATCCCCCTTTCCCCCTGTACTCATTTTTCATAGTTTCATGTAATAATTATCATCTTATTATATGTAACCTTTTTATTCGTATTTTTATTTTATCATTATTTCAGATGTTTGATTATTATTCCGCAATTCCATGAGATTTATTACAACTTTCTAAATGCTAGGTTATGGTTTTGATTAATTTAGTGCATTCCTCTACAAATTATATATACATATATATGACCATTGTCCTCCACTTTGATATTTGAGGAAATAGCCTCCCCAAGGACACACCATAGGCTCTCTCTAGTAGTCAGTAGCCTCTGGTATATGGGGAAGTGAGCTTGAGGTGACATGGACCAGTATCTCAGTGCCCCACTATGCTACTTCCCGAGCAGGACACAACAATGTGGTATCAAATATTCTTTTAAGTTTTTCATACTATTTGAGAATAAGAAAGAAAACTAAGAGTATTAGAATTTGGTAATGATCTTATGAATGTGTGTAGCCATACCATGAAAAAGGGAAACCCAAAATTTTTGGGTTGGGTTAATGTTGTTATTGGTTGTTCTTTTAATATTTCATGAATTTAACCATTGGGTGATGCACCAATTTGGTTAGATGACTTTAGTTGATTTTATCATCTTGGATATCATTTTTATTATCCCAATAATGTGAGGGAATATGAATTCATGAATCATTCTAGGCACCATAACACTTATGTGTAAGGCATTATGCCATGTTGTATCAATTTTTTGGCATGCATTGCTCAAGTTGTATATGTTTGTTTTTGTTTCTTACTTTTACAACTTGTATCATTCTAATGTTATTATATAAATTACATAATTGGAATAATGAAGGAGACTACGCCAATATAAAAGGGTTTTTTACACATTGATTTGTTATGTAACCCTAACCAACCAATTATTCAATATTGCATAGTGTGATAGATAAAATCTATGGAAAATTCAAAATGTGACTAATTATAACTTTTATATAGAACTAAATAAATCAAATTGATATTCCTAAACTTTTACATCTCAATACTAGACATATATTCTAGGGTGCATTTACTTGATGTGCTAATTTTAGTTTATAATTGTATGGTACTTATAAATTTTGAATTGGTAAGGAAATTTATGGTTTGAGTTATCAGTATCAAAATAAACAGAAATGAATATAAATACATAAAAGTATATAAATAGAAATTTTACCATTAGACAATGATTCCAAATGTAATTAATTTTTTTCCCTCTATACCATTTATTGGACACTACATATACTAGAACCTCTACTGAGTTATTTGAGATGTTAAGCCAAACCTGGACATAATATTGAGTAGTAGGCAACCTATTTGATCCTTCTCTGACCTCTTCCTAACAACTAGACCTAGCTCTAGGAGTAGGAAAAGTGTTATATCTTATAATAATAAGTTCCTATTCATGTTCCCTCCACTATTACTTATCATATGTTCTATAAATATTATTCAGGAAGTGTGCCTGAATATTTTATAGTTCTGATGCTATGACATCATCATATTGTACATCAAGAATATAGTGATGAGCACATTCTGGACGTTATGGGCCTAGAGCCACTAGTGATCCCTCTTATACATCATCTTGAGGCATATTCTTCAAATATTCTATTAGGAACCGATACTCTGATCTATGATGGCTTATTCCTCTTTATTCATTCTTCATAGTGTTCTCCCAGACCTATGCCAACCATAGAAGTGCTGACCCATGAGTTCTAGTAGTAGAATCCTCCCATGTTTTTGGGGGATAGAAGACCTTTGGCTGTTGATTCATGTATTGAGTCCATTTTTTCTATCATTGAGAATATCGATACACCTCAAGAGTAGACTGTCATGCTCACCAACTATATTCATCATGACTCCACAATTTATTGGTTGGATGTCGTCACTTATGATGGTTGAAATCTAGGTATGGTATGGGTAGACTTTTAGATAGCATTTTTTTACTACTTCTTCCAACATACCATGATAATGAACCATTATCATGAATTATTTCACCATCATAAATTTGACATGTTAGTGATGGAATATTTAGCTCAGTACATCAAATTGCAGTATTTTGCACCGACCATGACCATTGATGAGATGCCGGTTGTGATATTATTTTAGGATGGTCTTGTATACTCCATCCGATCATGGGTGAATTTTTTCATGATAAAAAATATATCATAGATAGTGAACCATTCACTAATCACTATATAAATCCTGATGGAATCTGAAAATGTGATCAAGGGAGGTCATGCTTTTTGGTAGGGAAGTTGTTCATCTAGAGACATTAAACATAATATAGAGGGTTCATGTTGGGGAAGTAACAAATATGTTGAATTCACCTATAGATATCTGTTGTGTCACTACTATGGAGGTGAAATCTATAAAAATCCCCAGTTCATGAGGAACTGGATTGAGTGACGAGCTTGATACAGGATGAGTTACCACTAGTGTTTCTATTGATCTTTTCCTATAGTTTTATTTGAATGGGGATCTATGTCAAAACTGCCTTCAGGTGTAGGATCAATGACACCATATCTTTCTGGATATTTTTCTTCTACTATAAGATATATAAAAGGGGTGTTTGTGGCTGAGATTTTTTGGCCTTTGATATTCTCCCCCAGCAGAGTGGAACTTCTCAAGATATTCAGGATGCATCCGAGGGATGTTGTTCAGGCCAAATCTATGAAGTGTAGTGTAATTCAGAGTATTAGAGTCTTGGTCCATCTATAATTAGATGCATTATTTTTTAGCATATACATTAGCTTCTTCCTTTTTGGTACATATGAAACAATCTATTTTTTATCTGCTAAAAATATTGAATATTTGGGCCAAGTGACAGAATAAAAAAGTGGTGTGATTACTCTTGATACAAAATAAGGGGTTTAAGATCATAAAATATATCCTCGTACAAGGATTTAACCTTACGATATGTGGGTAATACATCATATGAAATTTATTCTTCCTCGATATGATCAGATTCGATGTCATCCTCATTATGGACTTGCTAGTGCCTTATCAATGTAGGTTAATTTCTATTACTAGAGGGTGTCTTTCACATAACCTAAGGGTAGAATGTATATTAATATGAGATAATTTTATATCCTACTAAATGAGATATAATTATGAATAATTGGATGGGTAATGTAATAATCCAAATGGATAGTCTCTTTAGGAGCGATCAAGGAATTTTATTTGCGGAATACCCTCATGTAGTGGATCATTTCAAGTACTTCTTCTTTGATTATTTCTCTAGATTAACTCAATAAAGAGAGAGAGGTTGAGTTCACCATTTAGGTATTTCTAATTGAGACACTGGTTTCGATTCCTATATAAAGGTTTGTACTTACTTATCTATAATAAATAAAGAAGCATCATGATGATAGAGATGGATTTTTTTCTGACCCAACACATCACAATGGGGTTCACCCATACTTTTCACTAATAAGTCAGACAACAGCCTCAATTTTTTCATGTATTAATTCCAATTTAAATTTATAATAATTAAGAACCATTATCCACTACCTCTTATTGATGACCTCTTCAACCGACTCCCAAGAGAAATAGTTTTCACTAAGATCTATTGGAGTTCGGGATACAATAATGTGTGTGTGAGGAAATGAGAAATACCACATGCAATTGTCCAGATTAGGTATGACTTACAGGAGTATCTGGTCATTCCTTTCATCATTAGTAATGCACCATCTGTCTTTATGGCTCATATGAATCATGTTTTCCACTCGTACCTTAATGCATTTGTGGTAGTAATCATAAATGATATCTTAGTGTATAATCTCACCAGAAAAACCATGCTAATAATGCTGAGATCAATATGAATACATTAATAGAGCACCATATTTAGGTAAATATTCGTAAATTCCACTTTTTGATCTGTAAGGTTCACTTATTGGGTCATAATATTTTAGACACAGACATATTTGTTGACCCAAAGAAGGTGATCACTATGGTTTCATGATAATAGTCTAAAGAAATGTTTGATATATGAAATTTATTGGGTCTTATTGGAAATCAAATGTACATTAATTATTATTTATTCCTTCTATCAGCACCTATTAAATAATTTAGTAAGATGGGAATTAAATTTTTATAGTTTCATGTTTTCGAAATAAGATTTTGGGAGTTGAAAGGGAAACTGACTTCACTAATAATCTTGATTTGTTTTAGATGGTAGAGGGTAAAGTATTTATTTTAATTCTGTAGGGATTGATTTATGGGATTTTATGATATAGTGAGATCAATTTTTGGAATACGGATCCCTCTAAGAGAGGCATAACAATCATAATTTCACTATTCATGACATCAAGTTTGTAGTTGTGGAACCTGACTTATGCTATTGGTGGCAGTTTCTATTGGTAGAATAGTTTATTATTTACATGGATCACAAAATTCTCAAAAATACCTCCACATAGTGAGACATGCTTCTAAGGTAGTGCATGTTGGTAGAGTACCTACAGTCATTTGAATGAGTGATTTTTTATTCACCTAGGAATCGTAATGTTGTAGATGACACATTATTCCTAGAGAATAAAAATACCATAAAAGAGACCAATAATGAGAGTTAGTTGAAGAAACTATTTTGTAAGATGCACTTGGATGTTTTGGATGAAAATAGGAATCCAATATTAGCTACAATTGAGATAATATCATCCACTCTATAGCGGGTCCTGATAAGGAAACTATTAGATTCCGAGGTCATCGTCTTGAGGACAAGTGTCCCATGTCATAACCCACATCATAGTTGGTTTGTTGATGGAAATTTTATCATACTATACTATTTTCATGTTTGGGTTCCCTCTAATTTATAGGAAGAGTTTATGGGTGAATCTAATTAATCTATTTAGGCCGTTAATCCTAATATTACCAAAAAGTATTGATATTTTAGTTATTTGTATTATTGTCTAGGTATGAATAGCTGCATTACATGTTTTATTATGAGGTGTTCCTCTTATTAGTAGGTGGATGAAGATAACCAATGAACTTCAATACTTATACACCCTTTATCAATTCCTCAATGGAAATGGAATAACATCACCATATATTTCTAGATGATCTTGTAGAGATACCCTTGAGGTTATGACATAATATAGGTGATCATCTACTGGTTGACCAAGGTCACACAGTTCATACTCATATGGGTGACCTTCTTAGTTGTTGATATTTAGAGGCTTTATATATAGGATATTTTTCATTGTCATGGTGTTCCTCATCCAGTCATCCTAAAATATGATTTATTCTTTACATCACAGTTCAGAAAAGGGTTGTAGATGGAACTTGGTTCACTAGTTATATTGAGTAAAATCTACTACCATCAACCCGACATGCACTCCATGTTGAAAATATTGTTGTTAGTATACATTCTCTGAGAATGAATAATTGATTTTATATGTTCATTAGAGATGTATATAGCTCTTTTGAAGTTTTCCTACAACATCGGTTTTCAGGAAATGATTTTTATGTATCATTATGAGTCCCTTTATGGTAAGTTGTTCTATTCACCTATTGTGTGGTTAAAGGTATGTGTGGAAGATATATTGGGTCTTCATCTCATTCAGGGGACTTCAGAACATGTGCAGATAATTCAGAAGAATATTTATATTGCTTAATTTAGGAAAAGAATATACAAACATTCTATGTAAACATTAAGAATTCATGGTGGGGCATTGAGTATTTTAACATTATCACCAAGATTATAACACAAATTAATTCAGAGAGGGGAAATGTTGTCACCTCAATGTGCTAGTCCTTTCGAGATACATGATATATTTTGGTTGAAAACATATCAATTGTTGTCACCTCAATATTAAAATTACAAACACAATCTCTTCCACATATCAAAATTTCATCGTTATCATCTTAACCCATATTATTCATTTTACCATGTGGTATTTAGATAGAGGAGGATGCATCCTTTGATATGGATTTGATATATATCATTGATTATTGAAAAAGGCTCTCTAAAGTAGGTCTATTCTACTTTTCTGGGTGATATGGCAGCATATAAGTATTCAGGATGAGACAAAGGAGTGGGAGTTAGATGTATATGCACAGTGGATTTTTTTATCATATGATTTTTTACAACCCTTGTAATGTATACATAGGGATTAGTTCTATTAATATGGGTAAGTTTTAATGTCATGTATTTCATAAATGTACATAATATTTTTTATCTTTAAATCCTATTTTTCCATTTTAATGTTTCCAAGATGAGTCTTGGAGCTCAATGGGTTTTCTGGGGCTCATTCGTAGCCTGAAACCTCAAAAATCTGAAAAGTATACTGGGTATAAGGTAATGAGAAACTATGATGCCCAACCCGCATAGTTTTCGAAATCATGTAGGATTGTTTTAGAATAGATTAAGGGGCCACACAATTTCTCTCCCACCTTTTCAAATGGAGTTCACAACTGTGTAGTGTTTCATACCCCCATTAATAGAGGGCTTCCTTGTGACCAGTGTAACGTTAACCCAACTGTGTGCTTAGCCCTTATGACCTTCCCGTTTGGGAAATACCATGTGCATGGTAGGTTCATAGTTTGGAAAATCATGTGGCCAAACCATATGAACCATTAATTAAAGGGTAAATGGTGGTTTTCCCCTTGAAATTTTTTAGTATCCATATCCTTTTCTCTTCTAATTTCTTTTGAGAAGACATGGGATTCCTCCTTCTCAAGTGGGTTTCTCCATTTCTTTATCTAGATATCACCTTTTCTCTTTTGTTTTCGCTCCAAATAATTTTACATCCGGTGAATTAGAAATATTTACATATTCTCTATCCCTATTCTTCTTACATTCTTAATTCATCTTCTCCTTGTTTTGATATTTAGGTTCGTGGTCATTTTCCCCATATTAGGGAATTTTGTAATTTTTTTTGATTTATGTTCTAGCATGATTGAATGATTGAAATATGACATGTGGAATTCTATGAACCTAAGGTAGATGGTATATCTTATTTACCAATGATTTTATGCATTATATAACATTCAATGTCTTGTTGTATTCCATAACTATCTTGTAATTCCACTATAATATTAAATAAATTACTTTAAATAGATTTACATATATATTTTGATCCAAGATAGTGAAAAACAATCTCATAGGTTGTCATCTGGGGTCAAGGAAACCCCCTTTTGGATTTCCATAGTATTTGATAGACTACCTTCCACAATTATAAAATTTCTAAACAACACATGTGGGTTTCTTCCCTTATAATAACTACTTGAACTAACAAATTTAATTGTTTAGAGGGGGTGACCCATGAGTTAGGCCCCTCATACATCATTCTTTAATTGGAATTATGGATCCAAATTAAGTGGTTATCTTTTTTAGAATATTATAATTTTATTGTTACTTTTATTAATTTTATAATGAAACAATACACTCACCTTTAACCAGTGGTGATACAAGTGGTTTGGAATTAAGGACTCATTGGATGGACACATCATGATTTATAGTTATTTTTTTAATGATCTGTAAATATTCTATGGGAGAAACTAGATTTTCTCATGATTGGCCAACTGTGTAGTTAATTTTTACCTCAGGAAGACTAACACCAAATACCTATGGGAGATCCCATGGATGGGCTTGGTAGAGAAATGGGTGAACAAAGCTAGAAGAGAGACTTAGAACTGTACATTTGATACTAGGTATGGACTCATAGGTTAGTTCGTGAGTTCTTCACAACATTCCTGGAGTGACACATTGGATATTATTCATTGGTCATCATGGACAAAATCCCATGGAATTGGACAAATATGGAGTCCCTAGAGGGTTATCTGGGATTCCATTTTGATAACACCAGATAGCATGAAGGTGTATCTTAATAATTTATTATGTTATTGAAATTAAAAATTAAAAATGTTGAATTTAATTACCTAGTATTCACCTTCCAAAAAAATAACATAATTGGGAATGATCCATCTTTTGGAACCTTACATATAATAGCTCTTTCCATATTTCACTCTCGTTCGTGTTACCTAAATTCAAAGACATCCATACATGGATGAAGATGTTAGTTTATGGATTCATTTCCTTGGTGGAATTCAGTCTTTTCTATCTTAATAATTTTTTCCTTGCATTTTTTATTGTTTATCGGAACACTGTTAATTTTATATTTCATTAACAAGATTGATCTTGACACCTTCTTTGATGGACTATTATTTATATATCACACAATTCTTGGGCTACCTTTGGTACCCATGAATATTTCAGGATTTATTTTTAGATAATGGGGTTTTTCATGCTTACATTTCATAATTGATAGTTCTTGAATAGAGCACAAGTGTAGAGGACAAGGCCTGTTCTCATGATGCTATTTATTATAGTTTTTTTCCTTTTATATTTTTTATAGAATGTGTTATATGCATGTATCCTCTATTTTCCTATGTACTAATTTTTCATATTTATATAAAATCATGATAATAGTATTTTGGTTATATTATTTATTCCACTTATGTTTGTCTAATTTTTTAGATGTTTGATTATTATTCTGCTACTCCCTTCACGTTGTTACTACTTCTGCTATGGTGGGTTATTGGTTATGTTGTTATAGTTTCTGTTTCATATATTTATTAAATATTTATATATATTTCTTCTCTAATCCACTATGGTCTCTAATGGAATAGTCTCCCCACCGAAACATCATATTCCCTTGATGCTAGCTCGCAGCCTCTAGTATACGGGGAGGCGTGATTGAGGTCCTGTAGCACGCCATCTTTAGGAACAACTAATTAGATTCCAAGATGGGAATATAGATAATTCCATGAAATTTTTATTAAATTTGAAATCATTTTTTTGTTATTTGTTATGACATATTATTATAGAACACTTGGTGATCCCCTGCTAGGAATTTAGATCACACCCTATAATTTCCTCCGGTCATTTATTGATTATCTTATGATAAATTTGAGTAAACGAAAGGCATCTAAATGAGGATATGTATGTTATTAACCCTTTAGTATTAGAGTGTAGAGAAATTTTTTTATGATTGAGTTTTATCTCCATTATTATGAGTACTTCCTGATGTACTATTTTGGTTTTTACAATCCAATTTGTTCTTCTGTGACATTCTACATTGGGAGTTTTCTTTGAGGATAATATTTTGTAACTGTTTCATCACTTGTTTTGTGGAAAATTTTTCCCCACATTCAAATTTTTTGATTTGATATGCAATTATCATACAAATGGGTATTGGGAATGTACTTAAATATATGTTTGGATCATATTTGTTATTAAGGTACTAGGGTATCTAGGGTGATTCTAGAAAATATGTTGTTAAAAATATATCATAAGCATCTTGTATAGATTTATGTATACAGTTGAGAGATCTTATCTAGATGTAATAGGTTGTTTTAAGTGTGTTACTTTATAAATCTCATCATAGATATCCTTATGTAACCATGGGTAGTTTTTAAATGGAATATTAAGGACTAGATCTATACTTCAATTATTTTGATTTGCATAGGATGAAATCAAAATCTAGTTTTCTTATCTAAAGGGATTGATTTCTTTATTTCTACTTCATGAGAACATGAGTATTTTATTGTTGAAATGGTTTAGGTTTCATCCCCTTTTATTTAAAATGAAAAATAGAAAACCTATTTTAGCATAGGGAAAGAGAAAACACACTACAAGAATGGAAAAAAATTCTTAAAGCACGGGTCAAAAATATCATACAAGGGATGAATTTTAGAGTCATGATCAAGAGTTCATTTTCCAAAATCCACTATAGTTCCATGTTTCTAATGATCCTCTAACAGAAGAAGATTGTATGAGAATGATTGAGATTATTTTTGAGTTCATGGAAATTCTTAATCTAATGAAGGTTAAATGTGGCACCATCAAATTGGAAGGTCTTTGAAGAAGATGTCGGTACGCAGTGGGGACAATAGAGAATAGTGAGGGATTATAGTGGAAGGACATTAATGATCATTTAAATGACTAGTTATATCTAGATTATATGGATATTTCTCCCATTATGAATTTTTTCAAACACTAGTAGACTTATAGGTCCACGAAAGAATATGAAAACCAATCTTAAGATCTTATAATGTTTGTAGATGAGGATGTATCGAATGAAAAGATGAAGAATATATTATTCGAGGTTAATAATTATATCTAATATTCATTCATAGGATTTATTTCTAAATCTATATTAATATTTTGATGTTACAGATAGATCATTGATGGACAAACATCTTCTGGCTAGTAAGTCAAGTTTGATGGGAGACCCCATTTCTCCATATGAATGGTATATGAGTTACATTAAAGATAAAGAGAAACTGTAATGTGTATTATGGGGGATCATAACATCAGGGTTATTTTAGACCTCATATAGGTCTGGTAAAATGAAATGTTATTTTATACTAGTGTGTAAAATATGGGAACTCAAAATGGTGTTTCACTATGGTGCCCATGATATGGGGTTCCTTTAGATTCATAGGTCACTTGTAGAAGTTAAATATTTTCTCTTCTGATCCATGTAGTATCACATCATCATAAATAAGTAATATTAATTAACTTAAACTATATTCTTCAAGTCCTAAGTTGTTATAGCCACATGTATATAGATCAAAGCTTATTCACATAGTGGTAGAGTCTTTAGAGGAACTGGATACGGGTCCAACGACTGTGAGAGTTACCATCACTACAAATTCATCTTTAGTGACTATTTTATTTGAAACTTGTGAATCTAATTTATTTATTTAAACATATATTTTAATAATATATTTATTCCCATAGATATTTTATCTTATGTGATGTGTATTACTATACCTCTCAGATCAAATACAGAGAAGAGTCTCTATTTTCTAACTTGTCCATTCTCTTTATTAGAGATTGATCTTACTTTGGATTTTATGGTTCACTACATAAAGACTATTGATGTCATTTTTGAGATAGATTTTTTAGTTTATATTAAATTATGAATTTATTATTATATTTGATGAGTCTACTTTATAGAACCCAGTGGGGTGTGCTTTGTATTTCATAGAGAATGGGACTAAAGGATAAGCAGACACAAACCCTATTATGTTGACTTAGGGAAATTACTATCATTTTTATCTACTGATATTGAGATGAAATCCTTGAGCGGTGATATCCCTCCCCCTGTCATCAATTTCACAACGTTTTTCCTTATGAAGTATCAAGTTTCCACTGATAATTGGCTATATTTTCCTATTTATTTAGTTCCTAGTACTCAACTATGTTTTATACATTCATAACAAATGGAACTAGTTTAAATGAAATTGTTTAAGACTCTATTGGATGATATTTTAGAGAATGGTTTCATATTCTTGTGTGTGTCACCTTTGGAGGTACATGTTCAATTTTATATGAGAGATGATGGGACACTTCACATTTGTGTTTATTAAAATAAAATAAATTTATCCATGGTAGATAACATTTATCCACTGTAGGGGAGTGATTATTTGTTTCATTGGTTGAAATAGAAATAGTGGTTTTTAAATATTGATCATCGATCTTGTTATCACATGTTTAGAATAAAATAATCTGATTTTCAAAAAAGTACCTTCTAAAGTATGAAAGAAAATTATGAGTATATTCTCATATCATTTTCCCTAACTAGTTTCCTTATACTGTTTATAGGATTTATGAATAGTATTTTCCATGAGTATCTTTATATGTTCATGGTGGTATTTGTGGATTAAATCCAATTTAATCAAATTTAATAGAGGATCATGTGTGTCATTTGAGCACTATTATGGAACTATTGATAATTAACTGACTTTATGCCAATTTATCAGAATATGATTTCTTGATTAGGGAAGTGAGTTTATTGGGACATGTAAGGTTATATCATAGTATATCAGCTGATACTAATATGTTGAAAGATATTATGACTTGGTAGCAACCACAGAATGTTTTTTAGATTCATAGATACTTGGGTTTAGATCTATATTATCTTTGATTGATCAAGTATTTCTTGAATTTGTCTTCTCTCATGACCACCCTAAATTTGATGGAGGAAAATGTTTTTTTAGATGAGAATTTTTTGATTCTTTATGTTGAGATGAAACTAATTTTGAATCCTATTCTTATGATGACTCTTCCAGAGGTTTGATAGTGCTATGAAGTCTTTATTGATGAACCATGTTCTTGTTTCAGCTATGTTATTATACAATATGATCACATTGTTTTCTACATATCTTAGAAGGTTAGGCCACACATGAAGAATTACCTAACCCATTACATTGAAATCTCACCTGTGATGCATTCACTTAAGGGTTGGTGGCATTAACTATTACGAGAAAGGATTACAGTGTTTTACAACCACAAGGGATTTAGTTATATATTCTCTCAAAAATATTTGTATCATGAATAGAGGTGTTTTGTGGAGCTCTTGAAATATTCTTATTTGAACATCTCATATACCCTAGGGAAAGAAACTTTTTTGCAGATTAATTGTGCAATAAAGTTCTACCCAACCCGTAAAAGAATCATCATAGGAGTGGAACATGATAGGACATTTTGTACAATTGGATATAGGATTTTATGAATAAATGAATTGGGGTTTCATGGACAATTTTATGTTGAAATTATTACTTCTTTTGATTAATTTTTAGGAAAAGTAGTTTTGTAACACCCCGCGATTTTATGAGAAATATGCTTTTTAATTTTATTGATGTCTTGTGTTGTATGTTAAAACAAAGGAGTCTTGCACAACACGCAACCCTAACATGGCTAGATTACATGCAATCACGACCTTCCTCGATAGCGTGTGTAGTACGCAATACCGAGTTTCACTAAACAACAATATGCTATTAAAATATTATTAAAACTAGCCATTATGAATAGTAATAACCACTTTTTAAAATTTTTTAAATTTTATTTTTCAAATTGAACTTCATTTTTTGATTCGGAATATCGAAATTAGCTTAGGATGAACTTATGGTACTTTTCGGATAACTTTCATATTATGATGAATAGTGAAAATTACAAAATTTTAATTAAAAACAACTTTTTTAATCGAAATAATTAATAGTGATAAATTATTAATTTGATTGGTTTTAAAGTATATTTAGAATATATTTTTACAATTTCATAAAATGTTATTTGTTGGATGTAATTTCACATTTAAACCAGACATAAACAAGTTTCAATCTTTTGATAGTTATTATCTCTTAAAAACACGATATTTGTTTTGACGATAGTAATTAATTTTTAAATTTGTTAATGTCACTGATATGTTTTGAATTTGGTTAAATAGAAATCATTTTTGAATTCATAATATCAAATGTATCTTAGGCCTAATTTTTGGTACTTTTCTGGAAACTTTCATTTTTGGATGAATAGTGAAACCACTAAGTGGTAGTTAAAAAAACTGAATCATTCATAAAACTTAATTTTACCACTTATATGAGTGGAATTTCTAAAATCCAAGAGACACGATTAATATCAAGGACTAAAATTTGGTTCAATGAGATGAATATAATTTTTGGTGAATAGTAACTTTTTACTTTTTTTACCACGGTTAAAAGTAAATTGGGTAATTAAGGGTAAAAATGATATTATTATTAACCTAACACATGTCCTAATTCTATTGGATAAGTTTAATTCGACCAAAAACAACCTTAGGAATAATATATGACCATTTAGGCCCACTTGGATTTGATTAGGACATTTATTATCAATTTACTTAATGAAGGGTTAAAATAGTTAAAATCAAAGATTAATAACTAAATCATTTTTAACATAGGGTTATACATAAGATAAATTCAACTATAAATATTCATTAGAATGTTAAAATATTTCCAACATAATGGTATTTTATTTTTAATTTTTAGGTCTTAAAATAATTTAATTTATTTATGATACAATGATGATGCAGTAATTATCTTATTAATGAAATATTGACATAATTGATGTTATAAATACCCAAATAAATGTAATTTGAGACTTTTAATGAATTAAAAAAAAATTATATGTTAATATGACATGTTATTATTGATTTAATTAAATTTTTTCGAACTAATCATTCTGTTATAATTTTCACAAAAATCAATTACAAAATAGTGTCAAAATTGACATAAAATAGTTTTTAAATGAAATATTATATTATTAATTGTTATTATATTCATAAAAATCAATGGTTCGGCCAAGATACTTATATCATGATAGTGGTATCATTAATGGACAACTTTGGGGTCGAATGGATGTATATGGTATGTTTATTACCAATATAATATAAAAATACAAAGTGACATGGTAAATGTCAATCTAATTAACTAAGAGTTAAAACTAAAAGATAAGGTTAATATAATGATCTAAAAATGTCTAAATTATATTGTATTAGAGTATTTTGACCCATCCCCACCTTATCTTAGAAATATATCAATTTGGAGCTATTAAAAACCGAATTTGACTTTATAATAAAATAATATTTTTTGTTATTCCAAAGGTGCCCCTCTCCTCCCTTATAAAAGGGCACCTCCTCCTTCTCCTCCTCACACCAATTTGAGCCTTCAATCTCGGCCAAACCCTGACCATTTCACTTCCCCACTTCCCTAGAAACATCCTAGATGTGCTGGTCTTCTTCAAAGACCAATTTTAGTTCCCTAAAAGGAGTTCTCAAAGAGGCGCTTCAAAGAAGAGGTAATATCTGTTTCCGATTCTTTCAACTCTATTTCTTCTTCTACATCTTCTTATTTAGTTGTTTCATTATGAAGTAATAACATCAGTATCAATCATATACTGATATGTTATTATATGTATGAAACAACCCTATTTCACCATCTATCCATCCTACGGAAAATGAAATCACCGCGCGTGCGTACGTATGGAATACCGTCTCCACGCCATGGTGTAATCTATTTTCCACCACCACCTTACTCGGAAGGGTATAATGGTGTAAATAATAACTATATATGATTATTGTAAAGTGATATTTATTCTTAAATACTATACTTACACTCCAATACAATTCCACGATCATGGGAACGATATCATCGCTCGTGCGTACGTACGGAATACCATCTCCACGATGTGATGCGACTCGTTATACATTATTTTCATTGAATAATGATTATATAAATGAATTTAGTGAATGAATATGATATATATTACACTAATACCATTCTGGAAATGAGTTATCTATAACCTAAAAATAAGAATAAGAATTTATTTGACAAAACACGCATAAGAACAAAAAGTAAAAAACACCTGAATAACAAGTAGTAGTGAAATATTACTAATAAGAAGTTATTAATATGACCATATATGATAACATAAAAATAATAATGATTCTGGAATAAGTCAATAACATTATTTAAATCATTATACAGGAGTTTTGGATACGTATGAAGCATATCGGACCTAAGGTAAGGGATAATTTTGCAAATCTAATTTTTATCCGAGATTGCTTATTCGTATGTATTTACTGGGGTTATTTCTATCATCCATGTACATGTTTTATAAAAGTGTATTCATTTATTTTTAATTTCCGTTTTACCCATTTTGAATTTTACCCCATGGCATGGAAGGAATCATTCCTTTATTTACCCTACAAGGCACTTTTTGAATTTTTTGACAAAAGTACGAGAAGAATGTTTTTTAACATATGCGGCATGAAAGGATTTTTACGGTTTTATAAAGCCTTATTTTCATGAATATTCCTACAAAATACTTCGTGACTGTTTTCAAAAAAATCCTTTTCTTTTAAAATATCTTGACATTTTGTTAAAAGAAAATGTTTTCTAAGAAAAAAGGATATTTTTCTGAAGAATTCATTTCATGTGTTTTATGAAAACCATTTTCATCTAAGATGACACTATTTCACATGTGTATGTTTCAAGAATCATCTATCTATGATTTAAATGGTTTCAATTTTCTCTTTATTAAAGGATATCCATTTCTTTTATATGAATTATGTGATGATGGGATGATGTTTACGAAACCCATTTTATTCGTTGGGTTATTATGAATGATGTATGTTTATTTTGTGGCACAAGTAAGAATGATTTCATTATGAGATGGGTGGGACCTATATCTCCCTCCAATGAATTGGGTAATTATTTATATCTCATTAGATAGACATGGATGGAATGGCAAGTTAAACTGGTTCAGTAATACAGGACTGGAACGAGGAGTGAAGTTGATTCAGAAAGGGACTTTGTCAACTATGATGGTCTTGGCAGTAATGCCTTGGCTACTATGGAAATTGTTACATGTGCTTAATGGATTCCACAATTACATGTTTTATTAACATGATATTTTATGATTATTAGTGTTTCTTTATGATCTATGACTTACGTACTTCCATGTTTTATGTCATTTTTCATGCTTTTGATGTTTAAACATTATGTTCATGTTTTTAGGTTCAAATGTATATGGTATGTTTTATTTTATCCATGCTTACCCTTACTAAGAATTTGAGCTCACCCTTTTTGGGTTTTATTTTCCCCCAGGATTAAATGAAAGGTTTTAGGTAAGGAAACAAAAAGTGGAAGATGTTTATGGGAGATGTTGAAGATCATTCACCACGATTAGAAGATTACGTTCCATGTTTCCAAAGACGCTAAACTATTACGGTCCTTATGTGTCTGTTTTTGTTATGTATTAAGTATTAAAAAAAAGTAATGTAATATCTATGTATGTCAAGATTCAGGTCTCTACAGTTGGTATCAGAGGAAAGGTTTTGTCATCCTTTGGAAACTAGGATGCGAAAACTTATGTGAAATCCCTAGAGATATTTTTAAGATATGTCTAGGGATGTCTCTAAGGATAAGTATACGTATAGGATATAGTCCTAGAACTATGGAAACGATCTTAGAATTTAACCTAAGATGTTAGATATTGAGGGATCTCTCCCTTTACTATGTTGTTTTCCCTAGCATGATTTTTGCCTCTCACACTATTCTTTTTGGGTTTTAGAAAATGGATGGAAACAGGATGATTCACGATAATGGAGGATATAAAAGAAAATGGAATGATATTTTTCATGTGAAACCAAATGAAACGGGATCTAGAAGTCCAAACATCGTTATTATGCCTAATCAACAATATCATAATATCATCAATAATATCAACTTTGGTAAGTTTCCAGACTCAGATAATAACAGAAAGATGGAGTTTAATGATGATCATAAAGGAAAGAAAGTTCAATTTCCCTCATGTAAATCATGTGGGAAGAGGCATCATTGAGATTGTTTCCAAGGAACTAGAAGTTGATTTGGGTGTGGAAAAGAAGGACACAAAGCTAGTAAGTGCAAAGGAAAAGGTTTAGTTTACACCATGGACAAGGATAATGGTATTGCTATGACATCAACAATGATTTGTTGTTTTAAATTTGGAATGTACGGGCATTATGAAAACCAATACCCTAATGGAAAATCTCATGAAGAGAATCAGCATGGTCATATGGGTAGTATTTATGTGGATGATGATGAGGAGAATAAAAATGATATATGAGCTGAAAGAAGTTTTGAAGCTCAGTCTGTTGTTTTAGAAGGTAGTTGAATGATTGTATGTTTATCAAGAGTTATGTTCTATAGTTAATGGTACTATGGAATAAATAATCATTTAATGATTGGTACACTATTTTTTTTCCTAAAATTATTTGAAAGTATATGTTGAATGGTACCAGTAACCATGGAAGTTTATTCAGATATTTTTGTAAAGTATATGATATGCACATAATTAAGGAATAATAAAATAATGAGATGTTTGATTGTATTCATGAGCTCATGATTGATATAAGGACTAAGTGATATCATGGTTTGAGTATATAGAATTTTGAGGGTTTTGGTATGTGGAAAGTGTTAACTTTTACCTACATTCATGTTTTCACTATGGTTCAATGGGTATTCATTTTTCAAGAGAATACATGATTGAGGCCTTAGAATGTTTGTAATGTGACCAACAAGACATATCTTATGATATATGGGGATCAACAATGGTATTAAATCTCTGGTAATCATTTTCACTATATTATGAGAGTGGACTGCACTATTATGGATAAGCCTAAAGATTGGAATGGATTATGTTGGACATAAGTTTGTATTGTTTATGGATAGAAGTTTTTTTGATATTATTGATGGGATGTTATAGTAATATAGTTTTAGAAAAAGGACAACTTGCAGGACGGGCAACAACCCATCGCGTCGAACAAGGCTGTGGGAATCAAACCCACAACCGAAGTGTGACTAGCCTTTATCCCCTACCACTAGCCTACATGAAGTCCTGGTTAGTATAAACTAGTCTTATTTTATTAAGCGGTATGATATATGAAGTATAAGTTTATTTCTGGAACCATATACGATTAATATAACCATAATATGGACTTATAACTTTTGCTAACCTTTTGTTTGAAACAGATGGAATGAACCATCATTCTATCACATGATCTGATAACACATCATAAATAACAAATTCAACTTCATTTATTTAAGGGATGAAGTGGAAATTGTTCAATTCACAAACAACAGTGAGATTGTACCAAAATCATGTAAGTATTTCTTTTGATTCGTCAACATTAGGGAAATGATCTTGAAAACCAAAAATGTTGTCCTAGTCCCTTATATCCGATGAATCAGATGGTACCTTCGATAATCACAAATATATAGCTTTGCGATTATTGGCTTTTTCATATCCATGTTCTCCACCACTCTCCATCATAACTTGATGGTTAGATTTTTCTCCCATATCAATATTTTCACCTATGTTTTAATATGTGGAAACCCAGTGATGAGTTAATTTGGGTAACCGTTACATTTCAGACATTAGTTTTTAAATCCAAGTATTGGTATTCCTTTTTATGATGTGGGTTTCTATTAAAGAAACTTTCAAATAGTAATCCATTTATAACCCCGACGAATTTCGAGAGCGAAATTAATTTTAAGGGGGGTAGAATGTAACACAACGAGATTTTATGAGGAATATTATTTTTAATTTTATTGATGTCTTGTGTTGAATGTTACAATAAAGGAGTGTTGCACAACACGCAACCCTAACTTGGCTGCATTACACACAATCACAACCATCCTCGATAGCGTGTGTAGTACACAATACCGAGTTTCACTAAACAACGATATGCTATTAAAATATTATTAAAACTAGCCGTTATGAATAGTAATATCCAATTTTTGAAATTTTGTAAATTTTATTTTTTAAAATGGACTTCATTTTTGGATTCGGAATATCGAAATTATCTTAGGATGAAATTTTGGTACTTTTCGGATAACTTTCATATTATGATGAATAGTGAAAATTACTAAATTTTAAATAAAAACAACTTTTTTAATCGAAATAATTAATCATGATAAATTATTAATTTGAGTGTTTTTAAAGTACATTTAGAATATATTTTTACAATTTAGTACAATGTTGTTCATTGGATGTAATTTCACATTTAAACCAGACATAAACAAGTGTCAATCTTTTGATAGTTATTATCTCTTAAAAACACGCTATTTGTTTTGACGATGGGAATTAATTTTTAAATTAGTTAATGTAACTGATATGTTTTGAATTTGATAAAATAGACATCATTTTTGAATTAATAATATCAAATATATCTTAGGCCTAATTTTTGGTATTTTTCTGGAAACATTCATTTTTTGATGATCAGTGAAACCACTAAGTTGTAGTTAAAAAAACTGAATCTTTCATAAAACATAATTTTACCACTTCTGTGAGTGGAATTTAAAAAATCCGAGAGACACTGTTAATATCAAGGACTAAAATATGGTTCAATGAGATGAAAATAATTTTTTGTGAATAGTAACTTTTTACTTTTTTTTACCACGGTTAAAAGTAAATAGGGTAATTAAGGGTAAAAATTATATTATTATTACCCTAACACATGTCCTAATTATATTGGATAAGTGTAATCCGACCAAAATCAACCTTAGGAATAAAATATGACCATTTAGGCCCACTTGGATTAGATTAGGACATTTATTATAAATTTACTTAAAGAAGGGTTAAAATAGTTAAAATCAATGTTTAATAACTAAATTATTTTTAATATAGGGTTATACATAAGATAAATTAGACTATAAACATTCATTAGAAAGATAAAAAGATTTCCAACATAATGGTATTTTATTTTTAATTTTTAGAATTAAAATAATTTAATTTATTTACGATACAATGATGATGCAGTAATTATCTTATTAATGAAATATTGACATAATTGATGTTATAAATACCCAAATAAATTTAATTTTAGACTTTTTATGAATTAAAATAATATTATATGTTAATATGACATTTTAGTATTGATTTAATTAAATATTTTCTAACTAATCATTCTGTTATGATTTTCACAAAAATCAATTACCAAATAGTGTCAAAATTGACATAAAATAGTTTTTTTAAAAAATAAAATTATATTATTAATTGTTATTATATTCCTAAAAATCTAAGGTTCGGCCAAGAAACTTATATCATAATAGGTGTATCATTAATGGACCACTTGGGGGACTCTTGGATATATATGGTATGTTTATTAACTATATAATATAAAAATACAATGTGACATGGTAAATTTCAATCTAATTATCTAAGAGTTAAAACTAAAAGATAAGGTTAATATAATGACCTAAACTTGTCTAAATTATATTGGATGATACGATTTAGACCCATACCCAACTTATCTTCGAAATATATCAATTTGGAGCTATTAAAAACCGAATTTGACTTTATAATAAAATAATATTTTTAATTATTCCAAAGGTGCCCCTATCCTCCCTTATAAAAGGGAACCTCCTCCCTCTCCTCCTCACACCAATTTGAGCCTTCAAGATCGGCCAACCCCTGCCCACTTCACTTTCCCACTTCCCTAGAAACATCCTAGAGGTCCTGGTCTTCTTCAAAGACCAATTTTAGTGCCCTAAAAAGAGTTCTCAAAGAGGCGCTTCAACAAAGAGGTAATATCCGTTTCCGATTCTTTCAACTCTATTTCTTCTTATACTTCTTCTTATCTAGTTGTTTCATTATGAAGTAATAACATCAGTATCACTCATATACTGATATTTGATAATAATTATGAAATAGAAATATTTCACCATCTATCCGTCCTACGGAAAACAAAATCACCGCGCGTGCGTATGTTCGGAATATCGTCTCCACGCCGTGGTGTAATCTATTTTCCACCACCACCTTACTCAGATGGGTATAATGGTGTAAATAATGACTATATATGATTATTGTAAAGTGATATTGATTCTGAAATAGTATACATACACTCCAATACAATTCCACGATCATGGGAACGATATCATCGCTCGTGCGTACGTACGGAATACCGTCTCCACGATGTGATGTGACTCGTTATACATTATCTTCATTGCATAATGATTATATAAATGAATTGAGTTAATGAATATGATATATATTACACTAATAACATTCTGGAAATGAGGTATCTATAACCTAAAAATAATAATTAGAATTTATTCGACAAAACACACATAAGAACAAAACGTAATAAACACCCGAATAACAAGTAGTAATGAAATATTACTAACAAGAGGATAAGAATATGACCATATATGATATCATAAAAATATGAATGATTCTTGAATAAGAAAATGACTTTATTTAAATAATTATATAGGAGTTCTGGATACGTACGAAGCATATCAGACATAAGGTAAGGTATAATTTTGCAAATCTCATTTTTATCCGAGATTGCTTATTCGTAAGTATTTACTGGGGTTATTTATATCATCCATGTCCATGTTTTATAAAAGTGTATTCATGTATGTTTAATGTCCTTTTTATCCATTTTGACTTTTACCCCATGGTATGGAAGGAATCTTTCCTTTATTTAACCTACAAGGTATTTTTTGACATTTCCGACAAAAGTACGAGAATAATGTTTTTTTAACGTATACGGCATGAATTGATTTTTATGGTTTTATAAAAACATATTTTCATGAAGATTCCTACAAAATATTTCATGACTATTTTCACCAAAATCCTTTTCTTTTAAAATTGCATGACATTTTGTTAAATTAAAATGATTTTGATGAAAAAAGGATATTTTTCTCAAGAATTCATTTCAAGTGTTTTATCAAAACCATTTTCATCTAAGATGACATTATTTTACATGTGTATATTTCAAGTATCATGTCTCTATGATTTACATGGTTTCACTTTTCTTATTATTAAATGATATCCATTTCTTTTATATGAATTATGTGATGATGGGATGATGTTTATTAAACCCATTTTATTCATTGGGTTATTATGAATGATGTATGTTTATTTTGTGGCACAAGTAAGAATGATTTCATTATGAGATGGGTGGGACCTATATATCCCTCCAATGCATTGGGTAAAGATTTTTATCTCATGAGATAGACATGGCTGGAACGAAAAGTAAAACCGGTTTAGTAATACAGGACTGGAACGAGGAGTGAACTCGATTCAGAAAGGGACTTTGTCCACTAAGATGGTCTTGGCAGTATTGACTTTGCTACTATGGAAATCATTACATGTTCTTAATGGATTCCAGAATTACTTGTTTTATTCCTATGATATTTTATCATTCTTTATGTTTCTTTATGATCTATGCCTTACGTACTTCCATGTTTTATGTCATTTCTCAAGATTTTGATGTTTAAACATTATGTTCATGTTTTTAAGTTCAAATGTATATGGTATGTTATATTTTATCCATGCTTACCCTTACTAAGAATTTGAGCTCACCAGTTTTATGTTTTATTTTCCCCCAGGATTAAAAGAAAGGTTTTAGGTAAGGAAACAAAAATTGGAAGATCTTTATGGGAGATGTTGAAGATTTTTCACCACAATTAGAAGATTACGTTCCAAGTTTCCCAAGACACTAAACTATTAAGTTCCTTGTGTGTCTATTTTTGTTATGTATTAAGTGTTCTGAAAAAGTAATGTAATATCTATGTACGTCAAGCATCAGGTATCTACAAGTTTGATGATGAATTTTGTGGCAAAAGGATCTCTCTTAATGTCAGGGAGACTGTTGTGGTGTTGTCATTGTCAACATAGGTTATCCTAGGTATTGGGAACCATTATGTTGTACCTTTTCTTATATGAAATGTAGTGATGGGGGATTTCCATAATTACAATTGGTTAGAACACTTAGGATCCAAAAAATATGGTCAATAACACGATGCATCAATTCTAGTGGCTATGTATGATACCTGAAAACACTAACCAAATTTTATGATGCTTTACTTGCTAACATGTAATGGTCAAGTAACAAGGACATTCAGTTTTTCTTCAAACACTTATATTTCCAACATGGAAGTGGGATATGATTTCATTGGAGTGTTTGTTGGGTTTTCATATACCCATATAAAGAATAATGTGATATGGGTTGTGTTAGATAAGCTAACAAAACTAACTCACCTAATTCCCATCCATTTTACAACCAATGTTTTGGAGTTCAGAAATATAATTGTGAGAGAGATTGTTCATATTCAAGGAGTTCCATCTATTATAGTATTTGATAAGTTATCCACTTTAATTCTCTATTTTTTGATAGGCCTTCAATATGCACAAGTATCTTAGGTTCCTTTGAGTAAAGAATGCCATCTATAGATAGATGGTCAGAAAGAAAGGGTTATACCGATCCTTGATGATATTATTCATGCATGCGTCCTCAACTTTGGGGGATCTTGGAATGACCAATTGGGTTTGGTTGAGTTATATAATAACAATAGTTACTAGTTGATGATTAGATTTTATCCTTTTAAAGCCATATAAAGCCAAAATTAAAAATCAATGTTGTGTTGATAGGTGATCAGTGAATATTACATAGTTGGACAGATGATAGTACAAGAGATAATAAAATAGAATCAGTTAATTCATTACAAATTTTTCATGGTACATATCTTGTATAAATATTATACTAGTCATTTGAGTGGACTCTTGTATTTTTCAGTTAGTGATCATGTGTTTTTGAATATTTTACCCCTTTTGGATCATCGATGGGTTGGGAGGAAAGGGGAAATTTCTCCATATTTTTAGGACCATTAATGGTTGTCGAGCATTTGGGGAAATTTTATTATCATATTTCACATCCTCTATTGTTGACTTTAACACACAATGAGTTCCATGTATCGCAATTGTGTAAGTATATTTCTGATCCATCACTTGTTTTGAGCTAGAATGATCCTAATACTGAGCCTAGATTATCCATGGATAAACATCTTTTCAAAATAGTTGATTCTAAAAATAGCTATGTTATGGGAGGATGATAGACTTATTTAGAGTTCTATGGAAGCACGGTTTAGATACTCATGGGACATGGGAGAGAGAAGGAGTGATGATATAGTAGTGGCCTCTTATTTTTTCAATGGAATCTTATTTTTATGATTTCAAGGGATGGAATGTCACTATGGTGTAGATTTTATAACATCCTGTTACATTTCTAGGGTACTCATTGAATGTTCTTTTTCTTCATTCATTTGCTAGGGCTCGTCTCAGGTTTCATCGGGTGAAAATTCGAAATTTTGGGAAATATATGGGATGTGAAACCTTGGTCCATGGTTTTACCAAACCATTCACCCTTCCTATATAAATTGTGAAAACCTAGATAAAGGGTGTTTTTAGAGCTGACACACAGATTCAAAAACCCTACATGCACATATAAGTAAATAAAAACCCTATTATAGGGGTGCATGGTTAGGAAACATGATTTGAAAAACCTTGAGACCCTTCCTAAATAACTATGACTCTAGTAATGTTTTATTATAGAAAATATTTTAATATTTCTGAAACCCATGTATAACAAACCTCTCAACTTAACTTTGGGTATTATGAATACCTAAGTAATAGGTTCTCTCAAGAATCCATTTGGGATCTTCCTAACCTATTAGTAGGTTGATCAAATAATGTTAAACCTCATTCAATTCCTATTTTTTTGAAGATATTCTCATGTCACTTCACTCCAAATCTCTCTGTATTTCCTCCATATGGGTTTTTATCATATAGTTGATGGTGGAACCAAATTACATTATTTTGGATCATGGATATAGGGTTAATTCCATGATCTCCATTTTTGCAGTTGTTCATTTCAAAATCCCCTTTAGACATTATGTGTCATTTTTTCATTGTAATGGTAGGTGGTTTCAACTAGGATTGGAGAATTTCATACCCCCTATATTAAATGTTGCTGAAATATCTCTCAAATAAACATTGAAAACCTCATATGGTGAAAATTTTAATTTAATTTGAATTGGATTGGAATTCTGCTAAAATACCCTAAATCTAATGGAATTCAAAAATGAAATGTGATTTGAAATTGGCAGAATTTCTAAAATTTAGTTGTGAAATATATATTTGAGAAAAATATATTAAATGGAAGTAATAAAAACATATGAATGTTTTTGGTTTAAAAGGAATTAAATGATTATAAAACTCAATTTTGGTTTATGGGAATGAAATTGGTATATTGAAACTAAAAATAGGGAGATTGTATTTTAAAATGTTTAAATAAAATTGTCACATTATTGACTGATTGATTGAAAACATGCAATCCAGAGTAATAATTAAGTTAGTTCGGTTAATCATACTTGGATGAAAATTCCCTATAAATAGATTGAATCTTTACAAATCTATCAAAATAGTTTTTAGGAGATCTTATCCCATGTGGGATATTGATGAGTTTTATTTATCCCGAGCATGAGGGTTGTGTGTCCATATTATTGTGATCAAAGATATGAGTGTGTGAAGATCCCATTACTAGAAACTATCTTACCACATGGGATATGACCAATTTAGTTTTTGTGATGGTTTTAACACACGTATATATATTCTATTTATTGTGAAATTCTTTATTCATTCGTTTTAATTTATATGTACTATTTTTTATTAAATGTGTATTAATCAATTGTTTGAAAAGTTTCTATCATTTGAACTGAAAAGAGCGTATTTATTTAAATATAAAATCGTATGGAAATTTCTGTTTTTCATAAAATTGAAAGCATGATTTTTGTTATTAATTATGTCATATTATTATGGAACAATTGTTGAGACCCTATTGGGATTTTTTCTCCAACCCTATCTTTTTCTTTGGGCATTTGAAGATTATCTTCTACCCAGTTCTAGTAATGGGATGGTGCCTCTGAAAGGTGGTTGATGCTCATGAAACTTTGGGCTTAGTGTGCTGAGAATTTCAAGATGTTTTAATTTTATATCCTTTTTTGATATCTTTAAGATGTACTTTTTATGATTTTATATATGTAATTTTTCTTCGGGTACTGCCTCCTTTGGGTGTTTTCAATTATCATAATGATATCTAATTGTTTCATCTAATGTGTTTTCATGAAATTTCATTCCCCCATCCATATTTTATGATTCCATGTTCTAGTCGCCAACCTATGTGGATTGTTAATTCTATTTAGTCTATTTTAGGATCAATTCAGTTATCATGTTACTAGGGTATTTGGGCTACTTCATGACAGACACCAATACCACTGCTAGAAAACTATTCTAAACCATAAACATCTGATGTGGTATGATAGGTAAATACTAATATATATATATATATATATGAAATTAATATAATTTTATATTATAAATATTAATAATTAAAATATTTTTTTTATTTAATTAGTAATCATATTTAAATATGTGATGATGTTTGGTGAATTCATAGAATGTATCAAGACCATGGTAAGGGTTTTTGCCTCAAATTATCTTTTTGAGAGATGTTTTATATTATGCCCCATATTTTTTTGTATCATTTACAATATTCTTAATTCAGATATCATGTCACATCCTCCTCCACAAAATGGTACACCTCCCAGGTTGACAATGATAGAAGGATGATAGTGACTGCTTGAGGCCCACCTCTAGTTGGTTGCAGGTTGGTGACCAGAATGGAGGGTGTATCTTATATAAAAATGGGAGGCATTACCTTCTAAGAGAACATTCATAAGTGAGAGATAATATATAACACTATTAAAATCTTAAAGGTTATGATTAAATATATCTCAAGTACATGTATTTAATAGAATACAATAGTAAAATAATTTTATAGGAAAACTACATGTACCAAAAAGATAAACCCAACATTGACCACAAATCTAAAATATTTGCTACAAAACCACAACATTGAAATATTCTTCTCATTCTAGAAAACTATCCCACTAATGTGAAATATAGTATATATATATATATATATCATTGGTGAGAATAAAATTATACTTGGTAGGAACATCCCTCGATCCTCTTGAGAAAATTATAAAGAAAAAATATTATAGCCTAGTGAAGTTAATGTCAAGAAAAGTCGTCTCATAAGTAGTTATACTATGTTCCCAGCCTCACCCAGATGATCTTTCATCATCTTTCACATACATGATATCATATATTATATTATTTAGATAACTTGGTACCCCACTTATACCTCCCTACTGGTTTTTCGCTCAACCAAAACATCACACATCACTGTCCACTATCTCTAAATGAAGCTAGATCATAGACATTAGTGATAAGTATCAAAACATGTATCTAATGCATCATATCACCAAAAATTCCCATACACACACATATATATATATGTTAATTAATTATTTTTAGGATGGAACATATCCCTAATGTTTTTTATCATTCATTAGGTAATGTACATCGAGCTATAATATCCCATACACCTAGTAGGGTTCTTGGATCCATCAAAACCCATACACATGATGCCAATAATCTCTATTCGGGCACTATGTATAGAGATACATGTCTGTGAAATAACCAAAATACATCACATCCCTCTAAAAACAAACACAAATATTTATATATATATAGAAAAATAACCACCATGCATAACATCACATAATACTACCATGTCTAAAGAGCGGGGAATAGGGAGTATCCATCTATCCATCCTTCGTCGGGGATGTGGGGAAAAACACCCTCCTAGAGCCAAATGGATGTTAGTACACTAAAATATGTGGGTGGGGTAGTGTATGAAAACATAAAACAAACATGACAAGATATATCACACAACCACATAATGGGAACAACCATATCAAATACTCAACTCCAACAGATGTATCTGGGGCACAAGGATGCCACTACTTGGAAATATATATCCTATAAGCTCACAAATATTTATAAGTCTTTTATGAAATTACTTCTGTTCATTTTCATTCAAGTTATCATTTTATAAGTCATTAAATATTAATTATGATTATTCTAAATTATATTTTAGTAACCATCCAAGTGACAACTATGCCCTCTCTGCAAACTAAACATGTCCGTAGTTTCCCAAGATTAACATCTTTCTCATTCTAGTAAGCATAATCACCTTTTGTAAATTAATATATTAATCAATAACTATTATATAATTACATGTTCTCTAGGAAAAATCCCATGATACCATTAAAGAAGATGCCTAAATAAGCACACCATGTTGCGTCTTATATTGGGAAAATGAATGAAAATAAACAAGAATCAATCCAATAAGTACTTTTAAATTATTCACTAACAATAATGAATCTCATATTTTAGCATATCAATAGGAAATACCATCTTCAAAATATTCCATAATTCTTGGTTCTATCCCCTGAAACCCACATGAATATCACCATACATCTATCCATTGAATGCATTAGTTGATTCCACAACCTTATACAACACTACACAAATAACCTTCATAATACTACGCTCACATATGTTAACATAGAATGGATCACATCAAGGGAACATAAGGAAGAAAAAAATCAGACATAGTCAATAGTGAAATTTGGAATAAAAAATAGAGCATTCAACATTTACATGGAAATTTTCTCTCACAGCCCCAAAAACAAAGCATTCAAGTTTAATATAAAATTTCACCATATAGCCCCAATAATTTATCATTATCAAAAAAACATTATTTATTCTTTATTAGAATCACTGAATTAATTATCATTAGTTTTATCTAAAATTACCCTAATTTATTGGCTATAAAAATGATATAAAAATTACTTAAACATGCTTCCTATAATTTTCTATCATTGACATACTTTAATGAAGAATAATTTCCATTACCCTGGAATTATTCATTAATCTCATCAAAAATAATTCCAACATCATGTTAATTTTCCATTTCCATTAACAAATAGATTAACATATTATATTAAACAACCATTTTGCATCAATTTTATTTCTATCAAATTACAAGATTCAAATAATTAATTTATGTATGAATCCTAAAGTTAATTTTTCATAAATTCATTCTATATTTATATTACATATATAATTTTATCAATTTCAAAATGATAAATCAATAATAACAACATTATAATCATATAATAGTATATATAAAAGATTATTTATCACATGAAGTGGAAAAAATGTTATCACGTTAGAAATCTACAACATGTAACTACTAGACAATTTTTTTTAAATAAAATTTAATATTTATTATTAGAATTCCACCACCATACAAAGGGAGTTACAATGGTCAATTTTGGATTTCACTTAAATTAGTATGAGATGCAGTGAATCTTTTACATCGAACAGTTGATATTCTTAAGATTGAAATATACTACCACCGTGGATCACATATCAACTCCTTGATAAAGAATCTATGATCTTCTTTGGATTTCATGCCATGAACAAAATAGAAAATGAAAATGAAAATTTCATTATTATGAGGAAGATCAAACTCCATAGAATGAAATGATGAATGATAGGAAAAATAGATCAATCATAGGATAAACTACTAGAAAAGGATAAGAACCTACCAAAATCACCATAGATTCATCTCTTGAAGTTGGGAATTAATATTGATCAAAAGGAATTGAAATTATTTTGAAAAAAACTCTGGGCAAACCAGGGTAAGAGAGATAATTTTGTGTCAAAATTAGGTTTGAAGGACTTTAATTTATTTATTAGTATTAAAAAATTTATAAAACCATCATGCAGTCCCATGGACCACATAGTAGAACTACCTACAACATTGTATACTATGACGTAACACAATGGACCATTACAAAACATAGATCTAACTAGATTAAATTTTCTTGTGGTGAAAAAATATAACACAACATATTAAAAATGTTGTAGACACCCCCTATGTAGAAGAACTCTTGAGAAACAATACAATTAATCATCCTCACTCCACACTCCAATACTAGACTCCAAGGATGAGAATACATAGATTCCTTCTACCTTGGTCCCACTACCATAAAAAAATAGTAATGTCAAAATTTTTCGTTGATCACATCTATAAAACAACATAGATCTCTATGCCGTAGAAATCAATGATTACATCACATACCAATGGTCTTTATCAAATACTTTCCAAATATGGAAGTGGCACCACCATTTCCCTATATACCCCCAAAACTCAATGATAACTTGCCACTCACGTACCCTGGGATGTGAAAAAACAATTTTTATATAACCTACATATAGTCTAGTGGTTATTCTTATGTAGTCTCGTGAAGAGGAGTAAACAGAAAACATTTTCTCACTATTGGTTTGATTGAAAAAGAATTGATTTTAATTTTATGATATGAAATTGATATTATAAAATAATTTAATTGGATTGATTTGAATTTTTTTTGATAAATATGGTTATTGAAGTGGGTTTGGATCGACCTAGAGCAATGAAATCCTGGATTTTCAAATGTTACCAATTATTCTTCTTATCATTGTTAAGAGTGATATTAATCTATTGATTCCACCTTCTCCCTCAGAAAAATAGTGATTATGAGAATAATAATAAATGAAATATTAGATTGGTCTACTAACCTTCTTATGTGTGCTTCATTAAAGTGGGTTCAGTTGATTAATTAGTGAAATCCCTTACATTGTGTTGTTATTTTCGAATCAACCAACAGTTCATACTACAATTCCATGCAAGGAAAGATGACATCCAAAAACTCACCATCCATCCCAAATCTATTGCATCAAATACATATAATAATTATATTGTCGGTGAAATGGATATACACCATGTAAATTTTACTAAATATAAACTAACCCTCATATAATTGCATTAGGTATTATAAACAAAAATATAATTAATACCACATGGAAGCCGGAAAAATAATTTTGATTCATTTATGCATGAATTATTAATCATATAAACATTGATATATCTTCCCCCTTTCTTGATCTCTCACATAAAATAACTCTCCATGGATGGGGAAGTTCAGTTTATTTTAGATAGGGAATATATCACAAAAAAAGAAATAAAATAAAATAAGGAATAGAAAATAGTAGTGAAAATCAACAATATGTTTTCAACCATAGTGCCCCTCTCTAATTGATCCTCCATCAACCTACCATAACCTCTTATTTATATAAAAAAATCTATAATTTATGAAATATAAATGGTATATTAAATGGTATCTGGTCATAATTGGTTGTCTCAGTTCAAAAGACAATATTTTCAACTGAAGAGTCATAAACAATCCAATTTTTAATGTTTTATACTTATTTACACATCATGTGTTTTGTGTTCAAGATGTATAATATGCAGGGATATGAGTTTTCATTACTCTATGTAATTACTCACAATTTTTAAATCTCCCCCATAACACATCATGTAGAGGACTTACACAATTCATAATTCTGATTTGTAGCATGTTCTACCCATTTTAGTCTTGTTATTCATTTCAATGTTCTGAATTTAGTCTATAACTATGTTTCATATTCACTATATATTAAGTACTCTAGGGTTGGAATTACTGACTTCATGGAATTACTCGATGTTGTTTTGGAATAATATAATTTACTTCTTTTTTATTCATTTTTTAAACAACTCTTTACCATAACACTAAACATACAAACAATCAAAGTTTGACAAGTTAGTCAATTAATATATATAAATGGTCCATTTTTTAACAAAATTACAATGAATAAAATGGTTTTTTAAATTCCATTGCAATTATAGATTTATTTTCATGATGAATGTGATCTAAATATAATAAAAATAGAAACAAAAAGTTAAAAATATTCAAATACAAAATAAATTAAATCAAACAATTATCATGTTTTGATAAAAATTTTATGATTCACCTAACACATCAATTCATCTTCACATTTTTCAAAGATACTCATCAACCCATGTTTTTTACTTTTTATTTTTGACAACTCGTTGTTATTATAATCTCATTTATTTACATATCACAATAAATTATTGTTAAAAAAATTACGTCATGATTTAACTAAAACTGGATTCTTTTCCCCCATACCTCATGATAAAAATTCATGAAAAGATATGATCTTATCATGAGCAGATAATAATTTTACATATTATTTTGAATGAACTAATTTCCCCACTGCATAATGAAAAAACTCAGGTAAATTCATAAGTTATTTTCAAATAATGATTTGATGGATCTGAGGATTAAGTTAGGTAGGAATTGATATTAAAAATATGGAGATCAGAAAGGTGGTTTTATCTCTAAAGAATGAAAAATGATTTCTAAATTAAAATTCAATAAAATTATCCACTATAAAATTAATAAAAACCACTCCCTAGGATATAGAGTAATGTCATGATCAACGTAAGAATAATGAATTATTTTTTCACCCTCTTGACACTTTAAATTTTTATCTTTTTTTCTTTTTCCTGAACATTATTTCATTCAACATTTTTATTTTTTAATTTTTTTCTTAGAATGAATCTCACATCCACCACCTAAACACATATAAACAAAACCATATGTTTTGTATGTGTAATTTTTTATTTCCTCAGTCGACACCCATTTTTTAATCATATTTTGTCAACAGTGGAAGACAATAATGTATGCTGAATAAATCATATAAAATTTTCAATAAACCCAATTTATCACCCCCAAACTTCTTCCTTACAATATAATATCTCCATTCATCAAATAAATCCCACACCCCCACAAATAAATGTTAAAATATCATGCAATATAAATACAGTACTGTTGGAATGGATAAAAATGTCATGTAATGTGGCTCATTCAAAACATAATCAATAATGTGTTATAAAATTTAATCATGGATTAATTTCAGCATTAGTCTAAAAATAATGTATTGATAAAAAAATTTACTCAATAATTTTAAATTTAGTTATTCAAAATCATAACATCGATAATCTCCAATTCATGTTCTAATAGGTGGCATGTCGCAACATCACTCAATAAATATGATCAAGAAATAAATAAGAAGAAGTTGGTCTATAAATAATCTCAAAAGTGTAAAATGTAAGTTGGGATAATCACTCATGGAATGAAATAACCACAAAAAATCATTCTAAATAAATTTTAGAAATTCAAAATGTGAAAATGTTGGGAAATTCCATTTTCATGAATCAATTAATTCCTTAAAATTAAGTGTCATTAATTTAATGTCCATTATTCACTCTATTTAGTCAATTAGCTATTTTACTCATTCAATATTATTTATTTGAAATGTAAAACATGGAATATAGAGGCTCTTACCAAATCCATGTCTCCTAAATTATTCATGTAAAGAAAGAATGTAAATTACTGGAATGAAATTTTATTTGAATTTCCATGAACATATTTTTCAAAAATATATATTAGGAGATAAAAAATTATTGAATACAATAAAAAAAACCCTTCATAAATGATAATTCAATCATGTTTCATATTCTTGTTTCTTAAAAACACTCATGATGTGTATATATTTCAGAACATGTATGTATTTCATGATGTGCATCCCATTTAGTATCACCATTTTCTAGTCTATCATAACCATCATTAATGGAACTAAAAAAAAGAATAATACTACTGACAGTGCATTAATTACCAATCATGAAATAATACTGTAGAGTGGAAGAGTGTACTATATAAATAATTTAGGATTCCCCATTGATTCAATTTTTTTTAACATCATTGGATCGACTGCAAAATGAAAAGAAAAAATTTAATTTATTTTCATGACTACAATATTCCCTCACATAAAATTAATTGAGGTAGTGTTCTAAATGAATGAATATTTATTAGTTCAGAAATGTAGATATTATAATAATTTAAAAAATTCATTCAAGTGTAAAGGAAAGAAATAATAAGGTCGGTCATCATTGAAAATTCGGTTCAAGAAGTATAATATATACCACTGGTTCTTAAGAAATCATCAGCTTCCTCCCATTTTTGGACAATTCCAATTGATGTGGAAAAATATGAGGCATTATTTTTAGAAATTCTTACCACTGGATTCTTTTTGTCAATTATTCTCTTTCACATCATATGGAACATATCACTCATTCCTTTCTTTTCATATCTGACAAATTCTCCCATGGTTGATTCCTAGTTCCTAGTAAAAATATGTTAAATGTTTAGAAATAGGATTTATTTCCATGATTAATACAACTCTAGAAATACCCTTGATATTTTCATCATCAATGTTGGTTTCTAATCTATGTAAACATTTTTCAATCACTTGTTGAAAGTTTCACCACACTTTTTTTAATGGAAAGTGGCGTTAAAAAACATATTGTTTTCTTCTGATGATGAATATTCAACTCCAATTTTATTGAACCACATAAACTATACTTTGGTTATGATATAAATAATATTAAATTAAATAGTTTTATTTTTAAATAAATTGGGTACATATTTAACTTGTTCTGGTGATCCTTTCATCTAAAAAACAATCAAATATTTCTAATTTTATCCCTTCTACAAAACTTTATTCTAAATTATCAAATTTCCAGGAACATACCTATATTGTGGTAATTTTAATTTTAAAAGGATCTTTTATTTATATTAATTTTCAAAAAATAATTGATTCTTCAGCAGTTTTTATAACTTTTTTGTGGGATATTTTATTTTGTGAATGACCAATTGAATGATTCTTCATGGAGTCAAGTATATTGAAATGTACTAGATTATCTTTGAGCTCTAATAAAAGTGTTACCTCATGCACAATTATGATGGTATTTTCTATCATTAAAAATGTTATTCCCATGATTATGGTTGAGTGTGTCTAACTCCTATATTAATTGATTTTTATCATGTAGAATTTAGTTACAAATAGTAGATCATTGAAATTCAAAATGATATCTCCCATGACAACAATTTAGAAATAGGTGAATTTTTAAAAAAAAATTGGACTAACAATATATTAGGATTAAATTTTAAATTCTTTCAATATTTAAATATAGAGTGATGATGTATTTTTATCAATTTACCTAAATCACATAAATAATTAGTAAAATTTAATCAACCAATAGTAACAGGATATGGAATTTCCATAGTTGTTATCATTTTTGTGGTATTGGTGGTGTGATTATTGTTGATATTATTTTTACTAGTTTGATGTACTTTTTTCATCCATTCACCTTCATTTAGTTTATATTTCATTGAGAAACTCCCCATTTTTTTTGGATTTTTTAGATTGATTCTGGAAACTGAATATTGATCTTGACATTCTAAAACATTTATCCAATTTCTTTTTGAATTCGATTCTTCATTGATTTTCATTGACTCCAATTATGAAAAACCGAATATTGATTGGCTATTCTTATCACTCTACTATAATTCTATATGTTTTTATCATTTTGTTTTTGAAATTAATTCTATTTATTTCAATGTTACGGTCCCCATTATTTTGATAAATGATTGAAGCTTTAGATGGCTATTCATAATTATCAGCTTTACATTTTTAAGGTTTCAAATTATCTTTTCCTCTTCTAGTTGTAGTTTCACTAACATTATCACTAGGATTTATAATTTTATGGGGTGGTAGATGTTTGGGGGTTTCGGTCATGAAGTCCATAGAATTTATGAATTGATATATTAGCTTATCATTATTATCTTTCATCCTTGGATGTTTTTATCATAGATGCTGGTCTATAGTTGATGGGGTACTAGTGGAAAGAAGATTATAGGGATTATGTTAGAATGGTGGTGGTTGAAATTCCTATTATTTTACAGATTAATTAAGTGTTGATGTAATAGTGGATGAGTCTAATATTTTTGTTGTTGGTAGGGATGTTGATTGAAGTATTAGTTGTGATTGAAAGATATCACTTGGTTTTGTTTGGTTTCCATGTCCTTGATTGGATTTGGGTTGATTTGACTGATTATAATAGAACTATTTTGATGGAAAGGCTATAACACAACTTTCCATCCCATGTATCTAAGGAAACATGTTAGTAATTTGAGTAGGAAAATAACATAAACCACATACATGATATGAAACATGTTTTCCAATTTCATGGATCACATCTATTAATCATAATAACCATTTAAGTTCATAAACTCATCTCATGATTAAATATATTGTGTCAGATATGATCACCTCATGGATTCCATGAATTTCAATACATCTCTTTCCAAATTAATATGAGTTCGGAGAAATCTTTTCAATCATTCAATTAGTTTTTACTGGTGATTTTTCGACCATTGTTCCTCCATATGATGTGTCTAGAATATTTAGATCATTAAAAGGATATACTTGGAAAAATAACACAATGAATTAGTTAAATTACATTTCTTGGTGTGGGAATCCTAAACATAATATCTTGAAATGTTCCCAGTATTTGAAGAGAGTCTCTCTAGTGGAAAGATGTATGATTTAATATCTTTTTTATTTATTTTCTCCTAGATGCGGGGAATAATCATCGGATTAAGAATCATCTTAGATCTTACCATACAATAATATCCCTTTTGTTTTATATTGTAAAAATATTTTATAGCCACTCATTTGAGTGAGAAGGGGAATTCCCTACTCCAAAATTGGTCTTCACCTGCTCCTCACAACCATAATCATGGGCAGGTGACACCAAATTTTTGAATGTGTCAATTTGGGTCATCCCCTCTAATAGAATAACATCTCTATAAGCATAACAATCATATTAACATTTAATTAAAAGTAATTTAGTTAATTATTTTGAATAGAAAATTGATCTGTGAACTGTTTGCACAAGGTTTGTCTAGGATTTCTAGCAATTGCATTCATGTTCAAAGTGAACAATAATAGTTTCACTCAAATATAATTAGTTAATTTAATCAATGTTTCCATTTTTTGTTTTTGTTTATTAGTTGGGTTAATGTTTCATCAATTTTTGGATCAAATTAATTAAATGGATTGCTTGATTTGTGTGCCATTTGGTTTTTTTCTATTAGATGGTATGGACACCCCAATAATATAACCATGTTTGATTCATTCTTATTGTGTGTCATGGAAAAAAATTAAATTAAAAAATTAAATTATAGTGGTTAACATTAGGTTTTCTCCGTAAGAGGAGTACACATAAAAGAGTTTTTAATTCTTGATTTTATTGATAAATGTGTTTTTTTATTTTTAAAATTAAGGTGGAAAATAGTTTAATTTGATTATTTGGACAATAAATTAGAAACACGTTGATTGGAGAGGGGTTTTCAAGACCTACATAAATGAAATCATGGTTTTAATAATGTTAAAAATTCTTCTTCCTATCACTGGTAATTTTTTTATCAACTAATTAATATTTCTCTAATAGCCTAATGATGATTATTAGAATAACCCTACATAAATATTCCATTGGTCTTCTCTCATTCTTATGTCTGTTTTGTCACAAATTTTCTTATTTAATAATTAGGGAAATCGTCAATCAGGTGTTATCATTCCCCTTTCAGCCAATAGTTCTTGGAATGATTCCATGAATGTGTTAAAGATCACTCAATACTCACCACAAAATCGTAATTTGTTTCACCATATAAAAAACATAATCAGTTCGAATTATAAATGGATAAAAAACAATGGAAATTTAATTAAATATAAGATAAGCCTAATGAAATAACATTTATAATTGAAATCTAAAATAAATTTTATACCATATATAAGAAAAAAGAAAGTATTTATATTCATTGAGGCATGAAAACTATATCATTGAAACATTGGTCCAACCTCCCCCTTTCTTGATCACTCACAAAAACTACACCTCCATGTATGGGGAAGTTTAGTTAATGCGATGGTGGGGATGCATCGTAACAAAATAATGAAAACAAGAGGAAAAAACTGTAGTGAATCAGAACCACAAGTTATCATCCAAAGAATCGATCACTAATAATTCATCCTTTAATCCATCATTGAATATTATTTATAATATTAAATCCATCCATGTGGCATCCTAAATGGTCCATTTAATGGTATTGGTTCATAATGGGTTGTTCCGGGTCAATTGATATGGTTTTCTGCAGAACACTCATCATAAATCAGTATTTATAGAAACTATATGAGAATTTACATGTCATGTAATTTTTGTACACGACATTTAATATGTGTTTATAAGTGTTCTATTTATGTTCCTTAATTATTAATGTTCACAAAATATCTCTAGTTAAATTTTATATAGATTTCTTATATGAATTGTAATTTTGATTTCTAATAGGTTTCTTCCATTTTAGTCTTTTTATTCATTTCTAATTTCAATATTTGGTCCTTTGAATATGTTTCATAATCAATATTTCTTCAAAAATATAGTGTCACCCCACAATGATTCATGACATGCAGTTATATGGATTAAATTTACTCTATTCACCTATTCTTTCTTTATTTTTGATGAAACCCTATATCATGTAACAAAAAAACAAAATATCTAATTTTGAATAGTTTAATCATTTAATATATACTAAAATCCATTTTATATCCAAAAATACATATATCAAATTGTCCTTTAGGATCCCTATCATGGAACCTCTATCTTTCAAAAAACTAAAAGGAAGGGCTTACATGATCCAAGGCCTTGCATCATATAGCTTTCAGACCATCCTCATACTCAAGAATTTAATACCACAAATGGAGAGGTACTAGAAAGTAATATTTGAACAACTACGCCAAGATATTTAATTATTACCTCTCACCAAAATGTGTTCTAAACGTCCCAAATCATCATAAACAAGTGAATAACCCCATAATAGAAACAACTAGCTCTTAAAAACCTTCCAGGGGAAGATACCTCTCAATCTAGAGATAATACACTATAATGTGGAAAGAGAGAAAACCATTTTATAAACCAGAAATATGCTAAAATATACAAATGAGAATCATTTAAATAAGATATCTAAATATCAAACATCTCATGTTACTTAACATGTCTATATAAATAACATTCCCATGTACTCTCCTCCACACCACTATTTAATCAAAAGACATAAACTAAGGGAATAACATCTGGTTAAAAATCATTCTTAAGGTAGTATGGAATCTCCACGAGCTATTTCTAAAAGGTCGTATCATCACTAACATAGAGATATCCCCAATAAATTTTGTGGGAGTCATCATGTAGGAAATGGTAAAGATTTTATATTTGAATAACAATATATATCTGGCTCACCTATGGGGTATGTACATTTATAAAATCAAAGATCCAACATCATCCAACAACATGGATATCCCAACAAACTATGGAGAAGGAATACTCCCATGAAAAAACCTTCACTACCCAAGAAAAAGAGTCGCCTTTAGCAATTGATGATCTATAATGTCAATATCTACATTTATCCACCAATTATTAACATATTACATCCGATGACTCATTGTTGGCTTCATCCACTCAAGAATCACTAAAACCATATATATCATATTTTTTACGTTTTCTATCCTAATAATTGAAAAATTATGAAACCTAATTTAGAATAATGTAGAATTGAATGATTGACATAAAAATATTAAAATTTTGTTGTGCCAGTGGTAGAGAAAAAAATAATTTTTTAAGAAAACTCAACTAAAGGATGGAGCATCTTTCATGATCCTCAAAAAATAAGGACACGAGAATGCATCATATCATCTAATATAAGGATGTTACGTTCAATTTAATTATCTATCTATGAATGAATGGTTGTTTTAAGGTTTAACTTAGAGATAAAATATTTTTTATGACCTCTCCACACACTATCGGAGAAATAAAGATCATTATCAGAGGGAATTTTCCATAGGACTCCATGGAGTCTCAACACTTCCTCCAGATACATCCTTAGTAAAACATAAAGTAAGATTGAATCCCTAATCAAAATGAATTGGGGTGGTTTCATAAAATTACCCACTATCTCTAATATGGAATTAATGCCTCCCATATCATGAGGTAAAATGGTAACAAAGTCTATAAATACATCCCCCCCACATCATATGGGTAACATATAATGGCTATAGAAAACTGTCAAGAAGACGGTTCTTGGACATCACCTTATATAATACAAGAAATCGAGACAAAAACTTGGCTACCATATGTTTTATCCCATTGCAAAAAAATAGCCTCTCATAGATCAGTATATATTTTTTCTTCTATGACATACGACTAAGTGTGTGCTACGGAAATAATATAGAACCTTCTCAAACATCAAAAAATAATATAAAATCCTTCCATATAATAATGTCCAACACTATTCATCATCATACCAACCATTAGGGGAATCACCAATGAAATCTCAAACTCTCGAGACCTGAACCTTAGAATCCCCTAGATGTACTCTTCCACTTACTTTACCAAAGTTTAATACACTTTAATTTGAGAAATTAAACCTCTACCTTCAAACTCTCTTATATCTTGATTCATCCCAATTATTTATTCCTTTACTCTCCATGAATATCATGATTCACACATGATATCACAATTTGACTTCCTACTCAGTGAATCCGCAACAAATTTTCCCATGTTTGGTGTGCACAATATCTCGAAATCCTAATCATGTATGAATTATATCCAATTTCATTGTCCGAATAACTAATCATGATTTAATAATATTAAACATAAGTTCATTTGATATTTACAAAAAAAATCACATTGATAAGATAATTTCACCAAAAAAATCAAGGAAAACCTAACTTATAACAATTATAGATCATGGGTGGAATAATTATTCTAATGGGGATGAATCTATAGAGGCACTTAATAAAAAAATGATCCTAGTTGCATATAAATACATCCCAATACACGATACTAATAATAATAAAAAACATTGAACTGATCTCCATCTTATTGTAATAAATTGACTGAACTGCTGACCAAATTCTATTGTAAGGACATGAATGTTTCTTATGATTGTTTATCAAACAATAATAAATGATATTTTCTAGCCATAGTTTTCAAAGGAGTCACACCATGAGAAAAGTCCATTATGAGCTTCCTATAATATACAATGAGACTGTGGAAGCATCACACCTCTTTAACAAATCATAAAATAATACCCATATCTCTCGAAACATTGAAGGCACCATCTTATGCAGAGAAATTGATATAAGAAAAATGTCCATCTATAGATCTATCACAAACTCAATATCCCTTCTAGGGGTTAAATATAAATACTAATTTAGAAAAATATCGTTGGTATTCTTATACAAACCCAAGAACCATCCTCAGTTAAAACTCTGTTATAACCTAAATCAAATCCACCAAAAGGAAGATAATGATTTCACTCTCCTCCGACCAATATATAGGTCTCTCTCACAAATGGAAACTATCTGTTTTCGATCAAAATCATAGAACAAAAATTTCTACCTAAATCAATCCATAATAGCCTATATCGAATATATCAACTTCGTACCATGGATGATGTTATGTGGTTGCCTTTGTAAATTTATGATGTATTTTCAGGAGCGATGTAGTAGTAAAACTAACTCATCACCTCCACGTACATCATAAAGATAATCTTGAACTCCAACTAGCATAGTTAACACCAATTGAAAAAGAAGAATCTATACCTAATGTAACAAAACATAGACTAGAATAGGTGATACAATGGAGTGTGAAGCTATGAAAGAAAAAAATCTTACACCCACATAGAGAACAAACAATGGGTGCCTAAACCAATGTCTATATATCCGAGAACTCAAAATGATAATGCATGAAGGTGACCATTAACTGATCCATAGCCCCAATGATCCGGATGATATCATACTCCTGGAACACTATCTTCTATCTGAGGATAAGAATCCTTTTTTGCGATATCCTCTTACTACCCATACCCTCTATACTCATATCAAGATAGTGGATTCTTTAGGAATTACCTTAGATGAAACTATGTGAATTGAAGAAAATTATGTGGTATACCTGGTACATGGTACCTTCACAAAATGGTTAGGAACAGACATTTCTAATGACCATTTCCTCCACATAAAAACACACATCTAACCTATAATCATATGAATGAGATCCACAACCCTTATAGAAATGAAATTATTATGGATCAGGAATGATTCTAACTATTTGACTGATGTTCTATACATGATAATTTGATCCTACGTCCATATCTATACTCCATAAAGAATCATAAAGAATACCTTATCACAATGACCATTTTCTATATAACATCCTCTCCATAGCTGATGTCCATACTTGCACCTTGAGATATTACTACAATATTTTTTGGGTGACCTGGAATGAGATATATGGATGAAATGTATCCTTAATGTTCCATACCCTAGCCTCCTTGAATGGGTAATGGTTTGATATAAATTAATGTAGGGTCCAAAATATGATCCAAAACTCCATCAAGAAGGAACTCCCTTGTTGAACGGTAAGAAATTCCCGGAAACTAATTTCCTTCCTAATCAAAAAAATAAACTCTTCTTGTAACTGATCTATAAACTCATCCCATGAGACCTATAACTCCTAGAAATATAACAAACCAATCATTTATGAATACATTTACCTTTATTTTAATTAAATGTATCACGGATATAGAAAAAAATGAAATTTTTTAATTAATTTATATATCTAATTAGATTTAAATGACCGTTAAGTACATTTACCATTGATAATAAATCCATTTAATAGTGATCACACAACTAATAAAAATATAAAGTTTTACAAAATCTTTTCGATGTTGAAAAAGGAGATGATTGACTCATCCAGTAGAGTCAGGTCGTACAAATATCATTTTTAGGAGCATTGAAAGGAGGTAGCATCATTGGTCTTCTCTCTAGACCAAGCCCAAGCCAATCTTTGACACATTATGCTTGAATGAAATCACCTACAGGAGAAGTTCAAGTTAATAGAGATTACCACATGGGCGATGTTATCCAAGCTAACCCAAGAGTCAATCAACATTTCCCACATTGCCCATAGGTCTCATGCAGGTTTTATAAGGGGATATCTAACAAGGTATTAATTACTTATTGTGTAATCACATTCGATAAATAAAAGTCTTATTCCATTAATTCCTTTATGGGGATAGACTTTCCTAAAAAATGTTGATTTTGATAAAAAAAAATTTGGGTAAAAATGGTTATTTTTAGAAATATATGAATTATTATATTAAAAAATAATATTAAAAAAATTCTATTAAATGATGATTATATGAGTTCTTTATCTGAATATGGTTAGGTAATCAGTTTGATATGAGTAATATTTTTATATGATAAAATAGAAAGTGTATTTTTAAATAATTTAACTGAATAAAAGTAATGAATTTTTGAAATTATTAATATTTTAATAAAATAGTATTATCAAATTATTTTAATTAATAATAAATTAGTATATAATTTTTATGAAGTGAAATGTAATTTTAATTAAGTAAAGAAACAATTTTTTATCAAAACCGGTTAATTTTTAATAAATGTAGGTTATCATTTTAAAAGTGAAAATCACATATTTAGAAAAAAATTTAGATAAAATGAAAATTATTTTTGGAATAAGGATGTTGAAATTACCCAATGATGAATTTTTCATAATAATCTAAGACAATAGATTTTTTGGATAAAAATTAAAGAATATATAAATATATAGTGTGTTTTATGATATCATAATGAACTAATAGTGATGTAATAAATTCCATAAAAGGTATAGTAGACCAAATTTATGTTTTAAATTAAAAATAATTGGATTTTATATTTATTTGACTTATTTTATAATTCCTTAGTGAATCCTCTAAAATGTATTACATATTTAATGATTTCAAGTTCATCTATTTAATAATGTGTCCCACATCCACATAATCATGTATAATATTTTATTATATTTGAACTATGACCTTATTAAATATTGTTTTACACTCATAATTTGAAAAAATTATGGGCAAAAACCATGGGAATATTTGTGGTTATTAATATTTAATTATATTGATTCAAAAAACCTATTTTCTCAAATATTAACAAATTCCCCTCTCATTTTCTATATAAACCCACTCAAGATCCCACTTCTCTTCACTCAGAATCATTGTATCACGATTCTACTCTTTCAATACTATCTATAATCCCCCCAAGTTTCCTTAAGCTCTCAAGAATCCCCTCTTCTAGCTTTTGAAGTCACACATTCAATTAAGGATTTCCTTCCTTTCACATTTTTATCCTAGTCTCCTTATATTGTTACACCGTTTTATTTTCAATTAAAAATGATGTGTTATGTTTTAGAACATCTCCCATACTTCCTTTATTATGTTTTAATGATGATATATCTGTTTTCATCTCATTAATCCCCACTATGTACACCCGTTACAATGCCAAAATATCATAAGTGTTATTTCATTCCTCTTCTTTCTTCAAGTTTCTTTATTATGTTAAACATTCTATTTGAAAATTAATTATATGGAAACATGTTTTTCTATGACCCTCTTACTTCAAATTTAATTTATATATGATTAGATAGAACTCTCTCCCTCATCAACGCTTTTTATGATTTTTATGTCACACTATTATGCAGACCAAATTAGACTATGATTTTCTGTGCCAAAATAATCAAGTAGTGAATACCATACAAATTCCTCTATTATAGGTATTCACCTTAATTTATATATAAATTTTTAATTAACAACATAAATGTATTTATTTGAAACTCTTTGATTGGGTAATGAATTTTGATAAAGAATTAATCCATGTTTTATGATGTTTGTGGCACACTTAAGAATGAGAATGAAGTGAAAGTGATGTGTGAACCCGAAATTATATAGAACTCCAATGCATTGGGTAATGTTTAGTATCAAGATATGATATGTTTGGATAGGGGTTTACATGATTTATTTTATAACATTTTCCACCATGTTGGGATAGAAATTACTTGATCCCATTATGTTTATGATGCAGTGTTTTAAGTTATTGCCATAATTTTCCTTATTATGATAATCATACTATATCATGCCTTTATGTTCATGCTTCACTTATGATCCATTGTTATGTATATTTCCTAACACATATTGAATTAGTAATGTTAAGCCTTGTTTATTTATATACTGGGCTTTATAGCTCACCCTTTTTTATGTATGTCCTCAGGTTGTCCCATTCAATGATAATTATGAAAAAAGGTTGTGGTCTTGTAAAATAAGTTTCCTATAATGATTTTTTATTTTTTGTCTTAATTTATCATGTAGTGTTCCTAAGACTCAAATACACTAGACCTCTTGATTTTTTACGTTTTTATTAAGTTCATGTTTATGTAATAAATCATGTCAAACTATGAAATAAAGTGGTGGCTTGTTATAGTTGGTATCAGAGGATAAGTTTAGTTATTTTTTGGATTAGAATTAGAAAACCCTTGTGAAAGCCTTAGGGATATGACTAAGTATAAGAAAAAATCCCTAAATTTTGGTCAGTATTGATTAAGTGGTTTTTCAAAAATCACATCCTTATCTAGATACGAACATGTAGTGGTGGATTTGGAACATATCTAATAGGGGTAAAATCCAAAAAACGCCTTGAGCTAGAATCGAACAGGAATTGGTGAATGACAATGGGCCTTTCTACACACATGGTTTGACAATCCTAGGGGATATTATTTGGTAAATTCATAATCTTAGTATGAACTATTGCTAAGGGTGTAAGAAAAAAATCTCATATGTTAGGAAATAGTTCGTGGATAACTTATATTGAAGCCTAGAAATTCATAAGTGTGGAAATAAATTTAATTTTTAAGTTATCCCTTTTTTCATTTAATTCCCCTTTATTTGTTTAGTAGTTTAAAATACATACCCCTAATTTTACTTTTATTCTATCCAATTGCATGTAATATGTGGACTCTAGCTAAAAAACAATGTGAAGATCAATGTTATGACTATTATAATGATATTCCCAATCCTATGGGAGTGTAAATAACAAACATTATCATGATACTATCTCAGTTAACACGTGTTTTGAATAGAAATAGGAGCCAAGAGGAACTTCCACCCCCCATGAAAGAACAAGTCACTATTGATACCTTGATGAGAAAAAGGCTTCTCACTTTCAATAGATCATCTAACACCTCAATTACCAAATGATGGAACAAATCCATCGAGAATATATTATCTATCCTTCAATGTTACAAACAAGAGAAGGTTATTACGGTTTTTTATCATATATAGGATAAAGCTGATCAGTTGTGGACTTTGATAACAAATATGAAGCATGAGGAAGAGATCAAGGCGATGGGATAGAAGGATTTCCGGAAAATGTTTTTTGATAAATATTTTCCACACACCCTCTTTATTAATATAGAAAGACATTTCCTTTCACTCAAAAAAGATGATTAATCTATTGAAGCTTACATGGAAAACTTTTCTAGACATCCACAAATACACCTTGTGTTTTTTCATTACCGTGAAATTCATGGTAGGCAACTTATTTTTTGGGGTAAAACCTATCATATAGAACGACCTGGTGATCCATGAATTTGAAAACTATAATGAGATTGTCCGATGTGCAATCAATGTCGAGACAAAGATCAGTGAATCTCAGGTGTATCATGGGGATAATAAAAGATATATATACTTTCATTCTGGTGGTTAGATGGATAAATACAATGGGGCTAAAACATTCCAGCATCCTTCTTGTCCAAAGTATGGAAAGAAAAACCCGTGAAATCACCTAAAGGGGATGAGGAAATACTCTATGTGTGGGAAATAAGAACATATAGCCAATGATTACCGATAAGAAAAACCCACTACTGTGATAGAGGAATGGAATGCTATGATCTATCCTCAATGCATTATAAATTTCTAAAACTAAAACGAACCAGTGAACTTTGTTAACTAGTTCCCTAATCCAAGAGTTTTTAGAGGCAGCCAACAACATTTTATGTAGAAAATTTTTCCATCACTATCGTTGAAGTGAATCCCAAAAACAACATGGTAGCAGGTAAACTAATAATTCATTCAAAAATAGCTAGCATTCTTTTTTATTCTAGTTCTACACATTATTTTATATCCCAAAAGATTATTAGATTAATCCAAACACCACAGAACATAATGTAAGTATAGTTGTCGGTGAGAATGGAAAATGGGGAAATTATAGCATCCCATGCATATAACTCATCCTATGTCACAATTTTAGGATTGAACTTCTTGGAGAACCTTATCATACTTCCCTTGGTGGAATTTGATGAAATTATTTGTATGGATTTTCTTTCCTTATATAGATCCAACATAAATAGTCATGAGAGGGAAATCAAATTCTATATAGTGAATCAACCCCCGATTCTATACATGTTCAAGGAGGAGGATGAATATTCTTTATCACCATCATCCCAAGAATGTATTTTACTTCCATATGAGATTTCATATCTTTCTAAGATGATTGAGTCTAAGGAAGGAACTATCCTCGATGACATGCCTATTGTGATGGAATTCACTGATGTGTTTACTGAGGAACTTCCTCGTCTTCCTCCAAGAAGAGATGTTTAATTCACAATTTATCTTATCCCTATGGTGTTTCTAATATAAAAGACTCTATCTAGAATGGCTATTTTAGAGATTGGGGAGATAATGAAAAAACTACATGAGAATCTATATAAAGGGTTTATATACCCAAGTACTTCACCATGGGGTTCACTAGTCCTCTTCCCCATGAAGATGGGTAGTTCAATGTGACTTTACATTGATTATCGTGAGATTAACATAATCAAGATAAAGAACAAGTATCATTTTTAAAAAATTGACGACTTATTCGATAAGATACATGGTTCATAATACTTAACCAAGGTGTATTTGTGGTCAGTATATTAACAAGTGAGGTTGAAGAAGGAGGATATCCCCAATATTGCTTTTTTACAAGGTACATGCACTATGAATTCATAGTAATGCCTTCTCAACTCACTAATTCTACAATAATCATCATATACATGATGAACATATTCTTTAGAGATTACCTTGAAATGTTTTGGGTAGTATTTATATAAGATATTCCAATATACTGTAAAACTAAGGAGGAGCATAAAGAGAATATGATAATTGTACTAGAGTCCTTGCAAAAGTAGAATCTCTATGAAAAGTATAGTATGTGTGAGTTCTGGTTGAAGGATGTCTCTTTCTTAGGTAATGTCATCACAATAAATGGGATATTTATGGATTCTTAAAAAATCTATTAAGGGATGACTGATGCTAACATATGGGAATGATATCAGTTGCTTCCTATGGCTTGATGGATATTTTCATTGATTCATGATAAATTTCGTGTAATTGTAAAACCCTTTTACCAATATAACTCAGAAGAGAGTCAAGTTTTCGTAGAATGATGAATGTGATGAATGATTCAAGTAGTTGAAGAAGAGGCTTATCACTCCACCTATGCTAAAAATACCCATAATTGGGGAGATTTTCATATTCTTCAGTAATTCTTTGAAGAAGTTACTGGATTATATATTAATGAATAATGACAAATTCATTTATGATGCTTTAAGGAAGTTGAAAATCCATGATAAAAACTATCCCATGCAAGATCTAGAGTTTGAAGCTATGATCTTTTTATTGAAAATATGGTGTCAATATCTATATGGGGAAAATTTTGAAATATATATGAATCATAAAAGTCTGAAATATATATTCACACAGAAAGAGATGAACATGGTTCAACGAAGATCATTAGATCTGATCATGGATTACGACTTCTCAATCCATTGCCACCCTAGGAAAGAGAACAAGGTGGAAGATGATATAAGTAGTGAGGAACCAAAAATTCTATCATTGATGAGAATTTAATAGGATCCAATCTTCTTACATTTGAAAACGATGGACAAGGTAATCATAAATAAGAAAACATCATCGATCCATTCACAAATTATTTCTCAACCGTCGCTTTTTGATGGTTAAAGGATGCTAAAAAAGATAATGTGGGAATCATAAGAAAGTGGAAACTATTAGAAAAAGGAAATTCTAGGAGTTCAATTTTAATGAAAAAGGAATTGTGAGATTTGGGTAAATACTACGTCTTCTATCAAATCCAGAGTTAATAAAAGAACATTTGGATGATAGACATAGTTCTAATTTATCCATTCACCCAAGAAACTCATATATGTATCGAAATCTCTAAGAGCATTATTTGTGAGATAACATGATTAAATAGATAATCGAACATACATAAATTTCCCTAGCATGTCAGAAAGTGAAGGATGAGAGGAATAAGTCTAAGGCGATGATGAAACCATTATCAATACCAATAATGAAATGGGAAAAAATCACCATGGACATTGCCACCAAGCTTCTGAAGACATATAATGGAAAATTTATTGTTTGGGTTCCTGTGGATAGTCTTATAAAGATGTCACACTTTATCGAAATTCGGGAGGATTTATCATTGGAACACCAACACAGATATACATTAGAGAAGTGTTACAGATTCATGGTGTACCACTGTTGATTATATCCGATCAAGACCAATGATTCACATCTATATTCAAGAAGAGTCTCTAATATGCTCTAAATATTTAAATTAACTTACGTACGACCTAGAATCCTAAAATTGATGTATAATCTTTGTGGACTAACCAATCAATTGAAAAAAAAATTGAGAGCTTTATCAATGTAACAAAAACGCATATGGGACCTACATATTTCTTTGGTGGAGTACTCTTACAACAATATTTTACACTCAAGCATCCAAATGGATCCTTATGAAGTCCTTTACGGGAAGAGGGGAAGAACACCAGAAAGTTGGGATGAATATTAGGAACAAAAACTTCTTAGTCTGGAAGTGGTTGAAGAAATAGTGGATAAGGTTAAAACAATCCAACAAGACATCCAAGCTACTCAAAGTCAACAAAATAACTATGACAACAATCGGCGATGAGACATAGAGCTTAATGTTGGAGACATGTTATTCCTCCCCATTTTTGCTTGTAAGAGAGTTATGAGATTTGGGAATAAGGGAAAGATTATTCTAAGGTATATCAGACCTTTTGAGATCGTGGATTGCATCAAAGCAGTGGCCTATCGAGTAGAACTCCCACCAAACCCGTCTCAAGTACAAGATGTATTCCATGTTTCACTCTTAAGGAAGAACATACTTGTCCCATCACATGTACTAAATCATGATTTAGTACCATTTTTGAATAACCTCTCCTATGAATAGAATCCAGTGAAGATATTAGATCATAGAGAAAAAGTTCTACTAAATAAGACGACTCCCCTCATCAAGTTATTGTGGGGAAACCATAATTGTGAAAAAGCAACGTGGGAACCGAAGGAAGTGATGAGACATAGTTATCCTCATCTATTTTAGTGTTGAAAAAAAAGTTCAACGGAGATACATATTAAGGGGGGAAGGTTGTAATGACCTGATTATTTATTAATAAAATTATCTTTCTTTTAGTTAATTGTCTCATATATATATAAAACACATGCACTTTTTTTAATTAATTTTTATATCCAATTGGATTCAAATGAACAATAATTTTCTTTACCATTGATAATATAAGTGCTAAACAATGATCACAAAACTAATATTAATATAATGTTTTGAAAAATCCTTTCTGCATATACAATGAAGATGATTGACTCATCTAGTAGACTAGGGTAGTACGAAGCTAATTAGTTGGAGCTTGTAAAAGAGGTAGTGTCACAGGGATTTTCTCTTGACCAATCCCATGATGATCCTCAACAAACTAATCTTGATTGGAATCATCTATGGGAGAAGTTAAAGTTAATTGAGATTACCCCTTGGGTGATGTTATACAATCTTCCCGAAGATTCTTTCACCATCGCAAACCTTACACTTAGGGTTTATACGGGTGCTATAAGGGGATATGTAACAAGTTAATAGTTACTTATTTTGTAATCCCCTTCGATAAATAAATGTCTTATTCAATCAATTCATTTATGGGAATAATCTTTCTTAAAAAATGATGTACGTGATAAATTGATTTTCAGGAAAAAATGGTACTTTTGAACAATATATGAATTATTCTAATAAAATATAATATTATAAAAACAATTCTTATAAATTAAGATTATATCAATTTTTTATCTGCAACTAATTAGGTAATCAGTTTGATAAGGGTTATATTTTTATATGATAAAATATTATATTTTATAAAGAATTTATTTTAATGAATTAATTAATTTTATAAATAAAAAATATTTTAATAAAAAATAATTAACAAAATACAATTATTAATAATAAATGAATATATAATTTTTATGAAGTTAAATATAATTTTTTATTAATGATTAAAAACTATTTTTATCAAAACCAATAAATTTTTAATAAATAACAATTCTTATTTTAAAAGTAAAAATTAACATATTTAGAAAATTATTTAGGTAAAATGAATATTATTTTTGAAATAAAAATGTTGAAATTATCAAATGGTGAATTTTTCATAATTTTCTGAGACTGTCGAATTTTTGGGTAAAATTTTCAAAATATATAAATATATAGTGTGTTTAATGACATCATAATGACCCAATGGTGATGTAATAAATACCATAAAAGTGATCTTAGACCAAATATATGTTTCAAATTTAAAATAATTTGATATTATATTTATTTGAGTTATTTTATAATGCCTTCATGAATCCTCCAAAATGTATAACATATTTTATGATATTAAGATCATTTCATTAATAATGTGACTCACCTACACATAATCAAGGATAATATTTTAATATATTTGGCTCATGGAATTTTAAAATAATTTTTTCCACTTATATTTGTAAATATACATGGGAAAAACCATGAAAGCCATACTCAAAAACACCTGCGTTCCAAGCGCCTTCTGCAACCATTGCCAGAAACGCAATGTGAAACGCGGATCTCAGTCCAAAACTGTGGTCCATTGAACACCATGCAACCACACTATTTCCCGAACATACTACTCACCAAACTGGTCGACTGTAAAGGTCTCCTAAATCGGTAAGAAATGAGCCACTTTCGTTAAACGATCCACAACCACCCAGATAGAATAATTCTTCCGCGGCGTCCTCAAAAGGCCCACAACAAAAAACGTTGTTACATCATCCCAATTCCATTCCGGAATGGGAAATGGATGCAACAAACCACCTGGGTGTTGATTCTCAGCCTTCACTTGCTGACAGGTAAGGCACCACCCCACAAAGACCTCAACTTCCTTCTTCATTATATGCCACCAAAACTTCCTTCGGAGATCACAATTCATCTTGGTCAAACCAGGATGCACTACCCACTTTGATTCAAGGAACACACACATCAACTCTTCCTGAACACACTTTTTCATAGCCACATGATCACGAACACAAGCAACCCCGTCAACGCCGATATCCCAACCAGAAGGTAGATCCGCACCTTTATTCTTTTCATTCATGATGAAACACTCTGGATCATCTAGCTAACCTTCCTCAACTCGACTCAAAAGTGTCGACTCCATCGTTAAGGTAGCAAGAGTGACCTGATCACTCTCCTCCTGCACCTCTAGGTGCATCTCTGCAAACAAAGACGTCACCTTCCACTCAGTGCTGGACTCCTAAACCACCTGATTCTGAACCATCCTGCTTAGAGCATCAACTACACTATTTCCCTTTCCCAGTGTGTACACCAACGCAGAGTAAAAGGACTATAGATATTCAACCCGTCGTCGATGTTGAAGGTTCAGATCCCGTTGTGCGAAGATGTACTTTAAACTCTTATGGTCGGTAAACACAGAAAACCATTCTCCCAACAGATAGTGCCTCCATCACATCAATGAGTACACCACTGCAGCCAAATCAAGGTCATGAGTGGATAGCTCTACTCATGGGGTCTCAACTACCTTGACCCATAAACCAAAACCTGCTCATCCAGCATCAACACAACCCCAAGTCCGACTTCAGACTCATCACAAAGCACGATGTAATTCTTACCCGGCTCAGGTAATAACAAGATAGGTGCGGTCTTTAACCACATCTTCAACTCTTGGAAGGTGTTGTCACAAGCCTCATACCACTCGAACATGATTCCTTTCCTGGTCAAGCCTGAGAGTGGTGGTGCAAAGCGAGGGAAATCCTGAATGAACCTTCGGTAATACCTGGCCAAACCCAGAAAACTAAAAACATCAGAAACACTCTTGGGAAGCTCCCAAGATACAACTACCTGCAATTTCTCTGGGTCTAATGACATACCTACCTCTGAGATGATGTGACCCAGAAAATGCACCTCACCTATCCAGAATTGACACTTTGATAGCTTGGTGTATATTTGATTCTCTCTTAGCGTACCCAATATGATGTCAAGATGTTGGGAATGATCGTCATGAGTTTTTTTGTACACTAAGATAACATCATGAATTTCAATCACAAACTGATCTAGTTAGGGATGAAAGATTCTGTTCATCAAATCCATAAACACCGACAGTGCATTGGTCAAGCTGAAAGGAATTACCAAGAACTCAAACAACCTATACCGACTATAGAATGTTGTCTGAATTATGTTAGAAGAGCTCACCCTCATCTGGTGATAACATGACCCTAGATCATTCATAGAAAATTCAGATTCACCACTCAACTGATCAAACAGATCATGAATTCTTGGAAGAAGGTACCGATTTTTCACTGTCATCTAATTCAACTTTCGATAGTCAACACGCAGCCTCAACGACCCATCAAACTTCTTTGTAAAAAGCACAGGAGATCCCCAAGGAGACGTAATAGGACATATAAACCCCTTAATCTCCCACTCCTCAAGATAAACCTTCTGTTCCTGGAGTTCTGTCGGTGCCATTCAGTATGACGCAATAGAAACTGGCTCCACTCCTAACAACAACTCGATCATGAGCTCAGCATCCCTCTCGGGTGGTAACCCCGAGAAGTCCTCAAGAAACACATCCTCAAATTGTTCCACCACGGGAGAAAAATTAGATTGTTCCACTCCCTCATCATCATCAAGAATGAGACATGCCACTCGAGCCATGAGTCTACGCATCTATTGAAAAAACGGCCCCAAACACCCTGCTCGAACATCCCATTCGCCACATTGGACATAAGCATCACCCTCAAGCAACCTGAATGATACTCTGTGATGGTAAGAGTCTGTGTGCGCCTGATATGACACCAACCAATACATTCCCAAGATTAGTTCAAACCCTAAAATCTTGAGAATGAACAATTCCCTCAAGAAAATGATACCCACCAACTTCCAAGGGACATAACTTGCACTGCTTGATATCCTTAACCCACACCCCCAACGGTGAGTTAATTGACATAACTTCACACACCCCCTCCATAGGCAAACCAATAACTACCACAAGTTGAATAGAAAAAAAAGACTGTGTAGAACCTGTGTCATACAATGCACATTAAATGGTAGAAGCTACAAGGATCGTACCTCAAATGGTTGACGGTCTGACCTCGTTATCACCAGGTGTAAACTAAACTGCCTGAAGCTGACCTGCCCCTCTACCTTGGGCTCTAGCCTGAGCACCCTGCGCTGCACTACCCTGCTGGCATGACCGATCTTGCCCTGAAGTTCCACGTCCACCACCCCTTCTAGTACGGCCCGTGGAGCTCCAACAACCTGCTGATACGGGGCAACTGATCCCCTTCCCGTACTCGGTACCTGCTTTTCATCATCATGCTCACCCGTTTCCCAAGGGTTTCTGCAGAACCCCTTCACATGCCCTATCCTACCGCACGAATGACACTCAACTATAGGTCGAGGACATTGGACACGCATATGCCCCGACATTCCACACTGATAACAGAACACTTGTTCCCACTCTAAGAGGATGAAACTCTCTTCTGACCACCTTGATGGAAACGTTCCAAACGGCGCTTTCGAACTTCAGAAGATGCACCACTTTTCCGCCAAGCTGGCATAACAAGCCCACCACTCGAATCACCTTTGAGGTTCCCTTTAGAGATGAGTGCTTGATCCATCACCCCTACAAACCCCCTCAAGCAGAAGATATTAACCTAAACCTGATCTAATCTCTCAACACATCCGGGAAATGCTTTGCTACCGCAGCCTCATCCCCTACTAACACTGGGAAAAAGAATCGCAAATCAGTGTAGCGACTAGCATAGTCCATCACTGATAGTGATCATGGAGTCAAGCTCATAAACTCTGCAGCCCGCTCCGGCATCAAAGTCTCTATGTATAAATGCTCCAGAATCTTCTCCGATAAAACCTCCCATGTCATCCCCTCAGTCGACTCGGTCTGAGCCTGAATGTCCAACCAACACCTTTCCTGGCCCCACAACATTTAAACGGAAACCATTACGATATTTTTAATAGGGGTCTCTAGATGATTCAGTATCATCTTGAAATACTCTAAACAGAACTCCACTACCTCTAGCCCACCCTCTTCGGTGATGGTCCGAGGGTTCTTTAGTTGGAACTCCCTGGTCAGCTCAAACATACTCGGTGCAACCCGCCTTGTTTCCCGATCCATCATCTGCTTAAGGCGAGACAAGTTCTCCTAGAAACGGTCTTCTCAACCTTCATTAATCACCACATTTTTGTTCTCTTCTACCAGAGGAGTGTTCTCAACAACATCCTCTTGTTTCCCAAGTGGTAACCCACATCGTGGTGGGATCTCTCTACATTGCCAAGCATGAGGTTTATCACACATACCCTAAAAATTTCATGACTTCATTAATATCTCTTTAATAGCTACAAAAACCCATTTTCATATACTAATTCAATGAAATTGACACCTCAAATTAACTACCACGACCATCCCTATCATGGGCCATGGTCCACATGGGGTAAACAATAATGCACTACCACCAAACTCCCACAAAGGTATACAAAAACATTTTCCACTTCATTTCAAACCCTTATATTTCATTAAACATAATTTAACCACTTGTTTTAATTCATTCTTCTCATTATTTCTTGGTTTTATGAAATGCATGATGCACCCTACTTTCCTGCCTCAAACACCCACCCCATGCGTGTGCATAACATAATTCATCTCACCCATCTCCCTAGGTTCCTACAATGATGCGTGAATGAAAATCCTCGTGCCGTTAAGAACACGAGACAAATATTATAAAACAGTCACATCAAACCACATGTGCATCCCCCAACGGTGTAATATCATCAACTGTAACAACACACAACCACAACCAACAATTCCCACCCAAGGTGAATTGGGTTTTCCCTCATACAAGGTTTATCTAATCCCAAACCCGAGATCATTTACCAAGGCCAGACACATCATAACCCTTGGAAACCTATCCCAAATAACAAGACCTCAGAGAAGGAGAAGATAGACATCCTCTGATACCACTTTGTAACGTTCCCGGCTCGGAAGCCACTAAACTGATGCTCTAAGCTGGGTAGTTACATAACCTTAAGCATGCCTCCCTATATGGCAAAGGCTACTGACTAGCAGCGGGGGTTTTTGTGGTCAAGTGGGGAGATTATACCCTATTTCTATCATAGTATGCCACAAAAAAAATTAACCAATAGCAGAAACTATAATAAATAAACAAGGCACATGTGTAACAACCATTTCCAACAATAAATATCCCATGTCCTACTATATGTGCAAAAGTGAACAAAATCCCAAAATAAAGATGATGGCCAAAATCCCCAAATTGGTTCTGAATGTAAGTCTGAATCCTCCACCAATTGCTACCCGAGTCCACTCAACAATCTAACAAGGAATTATGCCCTTCTCTTATCCTGTAAACATAATGTCTTTTCGGGTACCCAATGGTGGCCCAAGCATGGTGTGAGCATAACTCAATAGGAAACCACCAACGGTTTCTACAAAATATCTTCTATGAACAGGTTGTCCATGTAAAAGGAATATGAATGGTAATTTCCAAATAATTATTTAAGGTTCCATTAACCAGTTGAGATCCAAATCCATTGCCACTGCCAATACCATTCATTCCACACCAATTATCATCACTTACCATTTCATTACATTTCCATGGGATAATCACATACATTATGTTACATGGGTTTAAAGTCAACAGTCACATGCAAGAGGGTAAACACATCTTTATCCTATCTCACCAGGACTAACAACCTCATAACAACCATATCCTCACCTCGAAGCCTCAGTCCGGACGGAAGCAACCATTAATAGAATAAAACCTCAGTCCACATTACTAACCCATGTATTTAGGGTGGAGTTTAGAGCACCAGTCTTCACTCTACCCATGGGCGTAGATCCTCAAGTCATACCCCACTCTACCAAGCCATGTGCACATTCTTATATATACAAGTAACCATCAACCCACCATACCATATCCCTTTGGAAAACACCATTAACAATAAACCACATGGGAATTCACATTATGCATTAACCCTTTAACACATTACCATTTTTCATCATTTACCTATTCACCCAATTCACAGGTGTTATGCCTATCTCACTAAGCATTAAACACTAAACCCATAAATTATCCCATTATGGTCTTTAATCATTTTACACATTAACCCATTTAACTCGTTCATCATTTCCATGCATCAACCATTCAACCCATTAAAAATAACCTTTAGGTTATTGCCATGTCTAGGTGCATCACCTAACTTCTATTCCATGTTCAACTAATCAGGCCAACATATTTGTCAAGGGCTCTACCATTTATTACAACAAGGTCATTTGTTTAATAACAATCCCTAAGCCCAGGAAAAGTCAGCACATCCCATGGATGTCCCCAATTAGATCATGTCAATCTCAAGACATCCCTTGGGGATCTTGAGGGTTCCCATTTACCATTTTTATGCATCCTATATACCAAAAACATACTGGTTGATCAAATCTCATCAAAAGGAAACCATGATCAAATCTACACATGCATAAAGCCAACAAAAAACTATAGAATAAAGTTTTTAGACCACCTACCTCGAAACCGTGGTTGGACGCACACTCAATTGTGTCCTTAGACCTCAACCCAACCAGCCTTTGGAGCTTCAACCAAGAACTAGCCCAAAAGATAGGGTTTTAGAGCTTCTAAATAAGAGGGAGAGAAGATACAAACCCTAAACCAAAAAGGGAAGCAAGGATGGGATTGGCGTTACTCGGAGCTTCGATCCACATCCAACGGCACCAAAAATTCCTTAGAAACGAGGGAAATCATCCTATTGGAGCACATGGGCGATTTGGTTCATTCCTAGGGTGAAGAGGGAGGAATGGAGAAGAAATCCCGATTGGGTTCTTAAAATCTTGGGGCGACAATTTTGTAATTTTTCCCAAATTTAAGAGGCCGTAGGGTTTGGCCACAGGGTTTCAAACACAGTGTGCAAACCATGCGCATGCTACTGACTGGAGGAGGAGGGGTCGCGTAGTTTACCTTGGAAGGCTGCACAGTTTTCCCTGGCCCTGTGCAGGCCGTGCGCCCAGCCTTGTCTTTCGCAGCTTTCCTTTCGTTCGTTACCTGAGCCCCCAAAACACCCCCAAGACCTCTCATACTTTCAGAAGACATCCCTTGAATCCCGAAACAAGGGATTCAACCAAACCATAACAAAAAAACACCCTTCCAAAACTGGGATCATACATTCAAGGTTATCATTTTCTATTACCCATGTTTCTTCTAACATACATGGACATAATGGGATATTATTTCTTTCTTTCAAAAATTATACATATATTTTTTCCATAGTCTCTTAACATTAATATATCCATTTTCTATAATATATTATTCCATCTCTATCACATCTAGAATAATTTCTTTCTAATTGTTTTCTCTTTTTCGCAGATAGTGTTAAAGTGATTTCTCAGAATTTGGTGCTTGATACACCCTTTGTGAGGATCATTTTTATTCTCCAAAACATTAAGCCTATTTTCCATATAAATAATCCTTTTTCTAGGATAATTAGGTTCCTTGTAATTTATAAGCATAGTTTGTCTCATATTTTATTTTTCACCTTCCATGTTTTCCTCAAAATGAAACTATTTTCTATACGACTAATGTTAGAATAAATGAATCATGTAAAAAAACTCACACCTCATTTCTTCTATATTTGAATCATATGATGACTCAAATGGAGGTATTATAGCATCATTAGGCTTGATTAATTTGAAACATATACTGAATATGTGACCAAACCATTAATAATAAAAACACATGGGTTCATTCATCATTTGTGGAATCACATTTCTAAATCTATCATGGTTAGAAAAATTACTTCCAAATTTTAGATTCTGGTTTCTCCTTGACAATAAAAATGGTGAGTAATTTTATTTGACGAACACTCATTTTTTTCATTTAGAGGAATTCATATCCTCCTAAAGATATATTATTTTTAAATTGTTTCCCTTCATCTCCATTTAAATGGATATTTGTTTAGAATCTATTGGGAGAGATATTCTGTCATGTTAGTTTAATCCTTTATCTTGGTTCCAATTTTCATTGAGTTGAGATTAAAGGGTACCTCTTCTCTCCTAGATATTTTATTTCACAAGGTAAAATCATTCCCCATTGAATAATAAACATAATAATTATTCTAAATTAATTTTCATTTCCTCTACATAAAAATTCCATTGAATAAAAAATTAAAATTGTTTACTCTTCATAACCATAATAATGTTTCTTTTTCAACTTTATATGAATGTATGAATGTGTAAACCATTTCTCCAAAAGGTTTTGAATAATAAATATCATTTGGATTTTATTTTACCTTGACTGGAGAGAACAAGTTATAGATAGATTAGAATTCTTATTAAAGGAAAGTATATTGATTTGATATCTGAATTAGTATGAAAAGGATGAATCATGTTTCTCATTTTTTCCTTCTTCCATCATTTTATTCATTATATAAGCTATTGATACAATGGTAAAGAACTCATTTAAACCCCTTTTTAATTTCACCAAAAAAAATTCTCATATCTCTAGAGGTGACCAAATCTATTATACCACTAATAGATCACCATACCTATTAGGGTCCATTGGGGGGGGAGGGGGTAAATTGGTACCCATGTTTTTTGATTTTTTTTATTTTTAAATTTATCATATTGAACTATTTATTTTTTTGGATCTTATAAATAATATTTACCTATCTCAAATCATCTAAAATAGTAAAACAATATATTTAATCACACAATATCTAAAATATATTTCAAATGAACAACCTACTCCTTGTCATGTTTGTTAGACACCCAAATATAGATTGTGTGTACAATCTCCAAAAGTGAATAAAAAATGGCTAGAAACCCCATTTCAACAATTGTTTAGGCACCCTGAAAAATAGTTTTTCCTGGATTGGTTAGGAAGCCCAATCACAATCCTCATGTATCCGGTTAGAAAACCTATCTACAAGAATCATATTTAGTGCAGATCAAGGAATATAAAGATCTTCACCACAGATAGTGTTCCTTCATATAAAATATGTATGTCCTTTTCTTGAGTTCAAACCATCAAGGTCCTCAAGATATGACCTTCTCGATCATGTTAGACCTCAAAATTACAATCAGATCAAGAATTATATGAAATATTCTTCTTCAAATGCCTGGGTACATGGTATCACATTCCTTGTCAACCCATCAACTGATAACAGTAAAAATTATTCTTGTAAAATTGTTACAAGAAGTCTCAAAATTATCTTTCAATTTTTTTAATTATTCTCATCACCATCATGCACATTTTTATAAACAAGACAATATAGTTCATGGGATCTTAATAAATTCATGCATTAAAATTCTCACATTTAAATCCTTAGTTAAATTAGTTATTAAATTAAACACATTTAATTTATTATTCCTTAAAAAACAATACATGATTTATCATTATTATTTTATTTATCATAATTTAATACACATGAATTGTGGTTATTAAAATAATAATTTGAATCACTTGAATTATGAATTTTTTGGTAATTTATTTCTATACCACCACATTTTAATATCCATGATGGTATTTCATCCTCTTATGTGGCTAAGTATAATAGTCATGGCTCATCCTATTGCATGCATGTAAATCAACCGAGGGACTCAGTTTCAAACATCACCAGATAGGCTCCCAATTTATTTAATTTGTAAGTCATCTTTATTTAAACACATAAAAGGATCGTGTACATTTTACATTTTTTACACCCACTACCAGCCCTTTATATATAAATTCCAAAATAATATAGGATTCATTTTTCATACAGAAGTGTCTTCATTTTAGAATACCAAACACATCTCGTTAAAAACAATTAAAGAATCAGGTTCTCTATTCATGACATGAAGTATTTATTTTAAATATTCATGGCTCCATATCACACAACCAATTAATGTATTATTTTTATTTTAATTGACTTCATGTGGGGTTGTATGAATTCATCATTTTGGTCAAACCCGTGAAAAATATTTGAATAAGCATCAACAAGTAGGGTTAACATAATTTGTAGACCATCACACATCAAGTTCCTTCTATTCATACTTACCCATTAAAGCATATCATGTGAAATATATATCCCAATATCACCTAGATTAGTGACGTTCAACATTAAAAATTAAACTAACTTTTTTGGATTCATTTAAAATAATTTTGGATCATTAGTGGAAATATTTATATGCAAGCCAAATTTTACAACTGAGGCTAGAGGAATAGGACAATGGGTCAGATCAGAAACTCAAGTTTAAAGAGATCTTACAACCATGATTATGTGTGTCATTTTAATGACCGATGATATGTGATAGGAGATCTCTTGTCCCACATAAATTACACCATATGTTGATGGTATGTAATATCAATTAACCAGTCACATGAGTGGCCAAAAATCCTGACCCCCTCAGATAACATCTAGTTCTTCCTATTCCTTCTACTGTGCCACCCCACACGGTGTCTCCAATGCTACTACCATTCTTCATATGTGATCATGCTCTCTCCTTTCCCCTTCTATTTCTCTAGGATGGATCTATTGGGAATAGTTTAAATTGTTCCTCTTTATTTCATCATTATATCCTTGGCCTTGAATGGTAGTGGGTTGTACTATTTTTTATATACTACTATAAGTAGTACTATGAAAATATTTTAAGTATTTAATAAAATAAATTCCAACACTTCAAAAATAAAAAATTGGTAAACTAATTTCTTTGTTCTTCCAATCTCAAATTTCTCCTTTATTATTCTCTTCTCAAAGCACATTATTTAGATAAATTATTGAAAAATATATGTTCATATTATTTTCATATAAATATATTTAGATACCTATGAATTAAAATAAAATTCTAGATATTATTTAATTAATTTTTTGGTGGACTTATCTTATGTAAAATAATCTGTATTCTTCTTCACACATGTCATCTATATTTGAGATCGCTTCAGCAATACTAAGAGTTAAACACGATAAATTTTCCCTTTGTGACATACAATGCTATAAAATGATTCCATTCTATACAAAAACTATCACCGCCTCCTCTTGAAATTCACATATTGAATCATTGACAACATATTCAAAAATTGGTATCAACATAAATTTTCAGTATTTACTTGGTAAACTTCCAGACAACATTTTCTGTGCACCTTTTGCATGTAAAAATATCTACGTAAGGACTAAAAATATTAAATAACATATATATTATGACATTAAATACCTTTTATTCATGATAATTTATGTTATTTTCTATGATATCTCCTTCAAAAGGGTTTTATTTAAATTATCATAAAATTAAATGGGGTTTTTACTCAATTTATGTTCATAGAGTTATAATTTTTCTTGAGGAACCAATTTTATATAATATTTTTTGTTTTTCCCTATGATTTTAAAAAGTGATAATTTCTATTTAAATTATTTATACATTTATTTTTACCATATAATCACCCTTTAATTTTTTAAATTTATAGACTACGTCTTCATTAAATGGCTTCAATTACTCAAATATCCTTCTTTGAGTATTACAATTTCTTTTTAAATTTAACATTCAATGTTCCATTTATATATTGATTTCACATTTTATATTATATTTTTTATCCTTCTACAGAAAATGACACTTTGGATTCCAAATATCCTATATAATTGCTCAATAACATAAAATAATAATTTTTCAAAAAACCTCTATTTATTTATTGGATCCTTATTTCTAGTCTATGTTTTTCCTTTGCAGAAATGTTTCACTTTATTGTACTTAAAGACAAGTATGTATCAATTTATTTGATATTCATAATTTTTTATTCACTCATGTTAGATAATTTTTTGTAAAATCCTTTTTCAATGTGGGATTCAAAAATGGCATTCCAAAATATTTAAAATATTTATCTTAAAAATCAATTTTTTAAAAATTAAATTTCATTCCCATACTTATCCAAAAGAACGCTTTCCCATGATGTTGTGGCATATTAACTACCCTCTAAACGATTTTATTAAATTACACTTTGGGGTGATAGAAATTGTCATTGATTGATCTAGTTTATTTGATTATTTATGTAAATCCTTTTAAATTATATGTGAATCACATTATTATTATTATGTTTTAATTATGTGATGATTAGATATTATCTTGTAGTACACATGTTTTTTATATGTACAGGATGGGTGTGCCCAGTGTATCACCCAATTAATTGAGTAAATAGATACTTCTCTTGAAAAAATGGTGAAACAAGTAGTGATGCTCGATCCAAAATGATAGTCAAGGCATGATTCCAAAACCACTATTAGAAATAGGTGGGGATTCCAAGCCCACAATGTTTATTTTCAATAAATTTATTGGTTTAACATTATATTGATATGTGACTATGTTATTTTAAGGACCCAAATATATATAGAATCATACTTTTTCATACATATTTATATATATTTATATTCATGAATAGGATATTAATTTTATGTTAATGAGGTCAATTTTTTGTATATTATACTCAACACACAAGAAAGGGTTTCTTTGAAATCTTATGTTGCACACAACATTGAGTTATGCAGAAAAATAATATAATAATATTTTTATTTTAAAGGAAAGTTAACGCATAACTGTTGTAATGATAGGAATGAACATAACTAACTACATTATTATTACACATTTCTATTAAATGTCTTTATAATTATCAAATAAATTCTAGAGGCTTAAAATAAGAATGAGTCCGATTTTAAGCTTGAAATACTCTAATATTCTTTAAAAGGTCGATTTACCACCTTTTGGCGACGAACCCATTTTAAATAAATTTTTGTCACATTTATATGTTATATTTTAAAAAATAAAATTATTCTTTATAGGTGGGACAAAAATATCTACTTTTGGTAAATTGTTTGTATTTTTCGGATAAAGTTTATTTTTAATGAATAGTAAAAAATACTGAATTTTATGTCAAACCCGTCTTTTCATTTAATTTATTTATATGATTATATTTTAATTGGTTTATAGTTAAATTAGATAATATTTTACCATTTACTTCAATTTTGGTCATTAGAAGTTATTTCACTTTATAATTAGACATAAACAGATGTCAATCTTTTGATAGTTATTATTTTTTAAAACACATTTGTTGGTTTTAACAACGATAATTAATTTTAAATTAATATATTTAACTTCAGTGTTTTGAATTTGGAAAAATGGATTCAATATTTGGAATCATGAGTTAAATTTTTTGTAAATAGGTAACTTTTATTCTTAAACATTATGAATAGTAATTGTAGTAAATACATTATTTACCACGGTTAAAGGTAAAATATGGTAAATAAGGGTAAAAAATTATATTATAATAATAATAATTTAACCTAACAAATGTATTAATCCCATTGGATGAGATATATACAACTATTTGAATCCTTGGCTCTATTTTAGGACCCCATGTACCCCCTGGTCTGTTAAAATGATGTTTGATTACTTTTAATTTAATGTTAAGGAAAATATAACCAAAACATGTATCTTTTGGTAAATTTTTTTTATATGGGGTTATATAAGTTATATTTTCGAATATAAATATTCATTAGAAATAAAAAAATATTTCCTAAATTATTTTATTTTATTTATAATTTTTAAAGAATAAAAAAATATATTTAATTATGACACACTGATGATGCATTGATTGATTCATTAACACAGGATTTAAATAAATGATATTATAAATGTTAAAAAAAAATTAATTTGTTTATTTTGATGTCCTCCATGAATTTTCTGGATGATAGTTACATGTTATATTTGTACTAATGATGTATTTTCTAATTAATCAAGTTTTTATGGATTAAAAAAAGTCATGGTATTAATAGTGTTAAAATTGACATAATTCATATTTTCAAATATAAAATATATTAATAAATATTATAAAATTATAAAAAATATATATTTCATTAAAATAGTTATAATAAGTCTAAAATTTTATTATTGAATCTATAATTGGATATTAATCATGTTTTGGTAAATATTTTGATTCTCAAAGTGTTAAAAGCTTGATAAAATGGTAAGAGTAAAAAAGGGTTAAATAAAAGAGATAAGGATTAATAAATATCCAATACCTGTATAATCCCTATTGGATGATTTTATTTTGAATTTTATTCAAATTATATTAGAATTCACTGAATTTGGACGCATTTATACTTGAAATATAATTTATAATAAAATAAAAATTCAAGAAATTCCTCAAGTACCCCTCTTCCCTCTTATAAAAGGACACCACCTATAACCTTTACTCACACCTCTAAATACCCCTTGGATCACTTAAAATATTCCCAAATAACCTCCAAAAATACCTATATTCATCCTTGAAGCATAAATTTAGGCATAATCCAATTAAACAATGCATTTTTAGCTTAAATCAAAAGGAGGTACCCGATTTGGGGTAATGTCTTCTCTCAAGGTTCTTTTAATTATTTTTCCTTCTCCAACCCCATAAAATGTCTTTATTCAATTATTTTATAAGAAAAAAAATATCTTCAGTATAATATTTTGTTGTTATGATAATTATTCAATCTACAATTACACACACCTCCATCTAATGGATACGAACATGCTCTTTCTCTGTACGGTGAACTGCTACCTAACAAAACGATGATTGTTTGATTTTCCCCTACCACATCTCATGGTGAACATTATGATTGAAATTTAATTATATATGATATATATGATATTTATTTTATCTATATTATTATTTAATTCTCACTTATAAAATACCTTTTTTCTTTTCATGTTGTATAAATACGATAATTTAATTTGAGGAAGTGTGGATTACCGCCCCATAAAAGTGATATGACTCATTCATGATCTACCTAGAACATATAAAGTATGGAATTAATTAACTTATGTAACATATATAACATATATATAATAATTTAATTATAATATACCTATTTATAATTAATTTTTTATTCCTTTGAATATGAAAAAGGCATGAAAGTACCATTCATGCGTATGTACGACTTACCGTCTGCCTGAATGGTTCATTTCATTACTAATATCGAAATGATATTGGATGTTCTAAATCCATATATAATAGATATAATAGATATATATTTTATATAAATCCTGAATATCATTATTTAATTAATGTAATTTTGATCACGAGGACAGTTTAAAATTATAACAAATTTATTTTTGACACAAGTTTTGAACATGGAAAAAATGTATGATATAAACTAAAATAATTAAATAATTGTTATAGAATGTTAATAAGTGATATAAAAGGAATAATATAAATAAAAGCTATTCTGAATAAAGTAAAAATTATATTAAGTTTTTTATTCAAGAAATTAAAGAACGAACGAGTCGAGTTTAACATGAGGCAAAAGAACCTTTCACCCTCATATTTTAGTCAAAGACTTATTTTAGGTTATTTCGTTTAAATTAGATTTTATTATGTTGGGATATGTTCTTATATATCCTTATATATATATACACTTTTTATGTCCAAGTCATTAGAGACCCTTTTCACTCCCACCAACCAATTTTCTGAATTTTAAAGTGACACTGTTATACTGTAAAATTTTTGTAAGGGACTTCATCTCAATCTCATTTCATTTAGGAATATGTCGATAATATATACCTTAATATTTTATACAATGTTTAAAAAAAACCTTTTAACTTTACATTCATTCAATGGAAATATTTTTCTACGAATTATTTTAATAAACAAAAAGAGGAATGTTTTTATCGTATATAGTGACAATGACCTCCCCACGGCCGTAATCGTTATTTGACTTCCTCTATTAGCATCAATGTTTTTTAAATGAAAAAAAATCCATTATTCCAATTTTGGGTGTTATGGTATTGAAAATGGTTTTCAAAATGGATTGAGTATTTCAATATCTTGAAATGATATCTTGTGATTGAAAATTAAATTTTATTACTGAAATGTTGATATTTGAAATATTTAATGTGTTGTGGTTATATAACGGTACTTAGACATCAGATGGGTGGTTATGTGATAAACCAATGACTGGTGGTTCAGTGATAAACCAATTATGGGTGGTTATGTGATAAATCAAATGAAGGCTAGTTCCATGATAAACCAAGGAATTTTGTTTATGTTATAACCTCCAATGCATTGGGAATAGAAGTTAGCTGTATAGATATTACATTTATAAGAATGATTTGTGGATGTCAACCATATAGTTATTCCATTTAATATGATTATGTACTAGGTTACTTAAATATGATATACGTTGTTTTCTATGGGCTTTATAGTAATCATTTGGTTACAAAATAGGTTAGAAATGAGATTGTATTTAGTGATGTGTTTTTTTCAACTTCTTTAATGTTAAAATTATTACTTTATGATTAAGTATTCTTAGTATACATGTTTTTTAAAGATAAATCCCTCAATCTTTGTGTATCTCTTACATATATTTTTATACTCATCCCATGTTTTTGAAAAAACTTTCACAGGACTTAAGGTGGAATAGGGTCAAGGATGAGATAAAGGAAAATTCATCTTTTTTAAAACATGGAACTAAACATGTTTTTTTTCTTTTATGATTATTTATTTTTTGAAAAAATTGGTACTAAGTAGAAGTGTCTACATGTAATATTTAAGATGTTTTGTATAAGTTATGATCTACTTCTCTAAATCTCTAAACCTGAATAGATCCTCAATGTGAAATGTTGACTTAATTCAAGATTATCCAATGTTTATGGCTGTGGACTTATAATTAGTATCATATATCTGTTTTGATATCATTAGAGGTTAGGGTGTTATTTGAGCATAAGTGACATAACCATAATGGTTATCATATTAGAAAGTGTCATACTTATTGTAGATAAATATAATGAGTCTAATGTTACATGAATAATTATATATTATTGTTTAGCCTCCTCATAAGATAGTATATAAAGATTTTATTGATATGCTCACATTAACCATTTTGGTTTTATTAAATGGATGGATCTATCAGGAACCAAATTAAAAATGGATGTGAAGTAAACTGTGGTAGTTTTATGAATGAGAAACTGAATGAAATGGGAGATGCAATGAGAAATCTTGTTGTTATTCTTAAACAACTCTCTGTAGTGATGATTAACCACTCGAAACTTGGTGATTTTTCTAAGGCATTATATATGCGAGAAACGAAACCCATGGAATTTCAGGTAATAATCATATAGGTCAGTATAATCAAAAACAAATGTATTAAATATGTGGAAAGAAACACCAAGAAAAATGTTTCAAAGGGATAGGAAGTTGTTTCACATGCGGTAATAAAGGTCATAAAGCAATAACCTACCCTGAAAAAAGGAAGCATCCGGTTGACTCTAGGGAGGGGAACGATGTTCTTTCCAAAGGATTAATTGAATGTTTTAAATGTGGTTTTCATGGTCATTATAAAAATATATTTCATACGAATAAGGTTCATTAATTGGATATGAATGAACATAAAAATATATAATTACCAATTACTAATACCATTATAGTTGAAGACAAGGAAACTAAAAATGTACTATGAAATGTATGTATTATTACTTAGTTCATATTTCAACATTTCTAAAATCTTATCACATTTTCCATGATTTTGAAAGAATTATAAAATAATAAAATGGAAAAACATGGATAAAGGATCATGATGAATGTTCGATGATTAATATGAATATCAATTGAAGAGTTATCTCAGATATATGGGTTGTGATATGTTTAAATGTGTTCATCATATAATTACTTTGGAATAATTTTTCTAGTATTTGAAAACATGAAGTTTGATATGTGATAATGTTATTCAAGGAAGAATTAACATTTCTAGTGTGGAAATAATAGATAACCTTATGGGTTTATGTAAACATTTGTTTTGAGGAAATTATGGGTTATTAGTTTTTAGGATGCAAAATGAGAGGTATGATATAACATTTGTAGTTAAAATATATTATGGTTACTTTCAAAGTATTTATCTCATTTCTAGGAATGTTATAAAATTATATAGTATTTGAAAAAGGAAAACACATAGGTTGTGTGACAACCTATCGTGTCAGACAAAGCTGTGGGAATTGAACCCAACACCAAAGTGTGATTGAGATTTATCACATACTAATAAACTAAGTTAATTCCCTTGTTACTATAACTTATTTTTTTTAGTTAATTGATTTTATGGATCATGAATAAGTTTATTTTTGGAACTTATTTTTAGTCAAATGGATATCCAAAGTATATGAAAATGATCTGTTAATTAATTGATAAAGGTTATTTTGGAAGACATTCTCTCTTTTGGGAACACTATATGATTAAAGAAAATAAAATACATTGGGATCCCATTTTAGGAGTAATAGTTGAATTTCATTTTGTAAGAATATATATTTTCATTGTATACTTAAGGAAATTAGGGATATTGATGTAAATTAGTAAACTATATTGGAGAATATGTTATTAGGTTAATTACATTTCAGTATGAGACTTTAAGAGTAGCCGATGTTATTTGGTGATAAATGCTAATATTTATTATGTAATAATAGGGGATAAAATTATTCTATGTTTTGGGTTTCAATAATAGTTTATATTATATTTAACTATTTTAAGGACAATTTTTTATTGAATATTATTTGTTGAATTTTGGGAATTTTACATTTATTTTTTGGAGATTAAGAGTAATATTTCATTCTATAAAGGATTATCCTGTTTGGGTTTCATCTGGTCTTGTACTACCAATTTTTTTGGTTTTGGTTAATTTTTAATGATTGAAGAAATATATATAGTTCATATTTTGTAGATTTTGTGATTCTCTATAATTTTATTCAAGCACTTAAGATGTGACCAAGTCATTTTAATACTCATCATTTTGATAAAAAACTATTTTGTTGTAGAAATTTATTAAAGGATGATTCTCTAAGTGAATGTAACTATATTTCCTTTTGTTATTATTCTATGTAGAAAACTATTTCTTTGAATTTATGAAAAGGAACTTAAAACAAAACTGATGTCCGTTTAATTTTCCTACTGGGGAATCAACGACCGAATAACCCATCACAAGATTGTGGTTTTATTATTGTTAACTTCATCCCAGTCATGTTTTATATCACTCTCTATCAGAAAATGATGGTTAGTTTTCTCTTATATATCCATGTTTTCATAAAATCATAGTATTTCTTTTCTCAAGTAACCTTTGTACTTCTCCTTCTTTCAAATAAAGCAATAGTTTTATTGACTCTTCTTCTTATATGGGACTTTTAATGATGTTTTTTAGACCAATTTTAAAAATTTCAAGGACACTATATCAAAAAGGGGGGAAGGATGTTACGGCCCAAGTATTTATAGAATAATACTTATATATATTTATATATATTAATATTTATGAATAAGATATTAATTTTTTGTTAAATATGAATATTTTTTTGATACAGTAATTGACACAGAACAATGAGTTTCTTTGAAATTCTATGGTGCACACAACTTTGAGTTATACTGAAAAATAATATTATAAAATTATTATTTTAAATGTTATTTAACGGATAGCCATTATATATTTTAGAATGAACATAACTAAATACATTTTTATTATACATGTTTGTTAAATTTATTTATGTTTATCCAATAAATTTTAGAGGCTTAAAAAATAATGAATGTGATTTTAAGCATGAAATACTATAATATTCATTAAAAGGACGATTTACCGCCTTTTAATGGTGAACCATTTTTAAATATAGTTTTTTCAGTTTTATATTTTCCATTTGACAAAACAAAATTCTTATTTAGAAGTAGGACATCAAAATTAACTTTTGATAATTTTTTGTATTTTTCTGATAATGTTCATTTTTTGATGAATAGTAAAAAACCAGCATATTAAGTCAAAAATGACTTTTCATCTAATTTATTTATATAATTCTATTATCTCTTTAATTTGTTTTAATGGGTAATTAGATTATGTTTTTTTCATTTAATCTAATTTTGGTAATTTTAAGTAATTTCACTTATTAATTAGACATAAACACACTTCAATAGTTTAATAGTTTTTATTTCATAAAAACACGCATCTTGGTTTTGAAAAAAAGAAACTATTTTAAATTAATTTAAGCAAATTAAATGTTTTGATTTTTGGAATAATGGATTGAATATTTTTAATCAATATGTCAAAATTTTGTAAAGAGGCAAGTTTTGTTGTTAGAAATTATGAATAGTAACTTCAGTAAAGATTTTATTTACTATGGTTAAAGGGTAAATATTGTAAACAAAGGTAATGAATTATATTATAATAATAATATAAAATTACCCTTACACATGTAATTATCTTATTTCAAGAGATATATATGACTATGGGAATCCTTGGGTCTATTTTAGGACCCCATGGAGCTACTTGTGTGTTGAAATGACATTTAATTACTTTTAATTTAATGTTAAGGAAAACATAACATAAACATGTATCTTTTCCAAAAAAATATTTATTTCGTGTTATATATATTATATTTTAGACGATAAATAGTAATTAGATGTATAAAAATATTTCCTAAATCATGGTATTTTATTTATAATTTTTATATGTTAAATAAATAAATTTTATTATGACACAATGATGATGTAGTGATTGCTTCATTAATAAAGGATTCAAACAAATGATATTATTAATGTCAAAATAAATTTAATTTTTTTATTATGATTTCATCCAATAATTTTCTGGATAATAGTTTTATGTTATATTTGTATTAACGATATGTTTCTGAATCAATCATGTTTGAATGTATTTTTTTTTAAAAAAGTCACGATATGAATAGTGTCAAAATTGACAAAATTCATATTTTAAAATATAAAATATTTTATTAAATATTATAAAATTCAAAAAAAATATGTTTCAGATAAATAGTTATCATAAGTTTAAAATTTTATTATTAACTCTTTAACTGGATATTTTCATGTGTTGGTAACTACTTTGATTCTCAAAGTGTTAAATGATTGATAAAACAGTTGGAGTAAAAAAGGGTTAAATAAAAAAGATATGGATTTAAAAATATACCATACCTATCAAAATATTATAGGATGATTTTATTTTGACTTATATACATCTTATATCCGATCTATATGATTTTGGACACATTTATACTCTAAATAGAATTTATAATAAAATAATAATTCAAGATATTCCTTAAGTACCCCTCCTCCCTCTTATAAAAGGACACCAACACTAACCATTACTAACACCTCTCAATCCCACTTGGATCATCCAACCTCTTCCCAAATAATCTTCCTCTATACCTCTCTTCCTTCTAGAAGCCATACTTTGAGAATAAGGGAATTAAAGTAGGACTTTTAGCTAAAATCAAAAAGAGTTACTCGATTTGATGTAATGTCTTCTTTAAAGATTCATTCATTGATTTTTCATTATCCATCCTCAGAAAATATATTTATTCAATTATTTTATATGCAAACAAGTAAATTTAATATAATAGTATGTTTTTATGATATGTATTTGAACTAAAATTACACACACCTCCATCTATTGGATATGAACATACTCTTTCTCTGTACAATGAAAAACTACATCAAAAAACGACGATTGTTCGATTTTCCCCTACGACCTCTCATGGCGGCCATTATGATGGAACTGTAATTATATATTATATCTTTATTATTATTTAATACCCATTTAAAACATACCTTTATGATTTTCATATTTTATAAATATGATACATTCACTTGAGGAAGTGCGGACCACCACCCCCTCAAAGTGATGTGACTTGTTCATGAGATACCTGGAAAATATAGAGGAAACAATTCATGAACATATGTGACATATATAACAATGAAATTATACTTTAATTAAAATATACCTATATATAATTTAGTTTTTATTCCTTTAAATATGAAAAATACATGAATGTAGCGTTCATGCGTAAGTACAGCTTACCGTCTACATGAACGGTGCATTTATTTTATTATATCAAAATGCTATAGACTGTTCTAAATACATATATAATAGATATATATGATATATAAATCATTAATATCATTCAATAGGTAATATAATATTTACCACATGGACAATTTATAATTATAACAATTTTATTTTTGACTTGACTTTCGAACATCAAAAAAATATCTTATATGAAATAAAATAATTAACTAATTGGTATAGAAAGGTATTAAGTGATATATAAATAATAATAAATTTGAAAATCGTCCTTAAGTAATTATAAATTAAATTAATTTTATTATTATATAAATTAAAGAACAAACAAGTTAAGTATGAAATGAGGTAAGGGAACCTTCCACCTGCATCTTTTAGTGATAGACTTATTTTATGTTTTGTTTTTTAATTAAGATTTTTATTTGTGGGGATAGATTTATATATATCCTTATTTCTCAACATTTTATGTCCATGTGACGAGAGACCATTTTCTCTCCCATCAACTTATTTTCTTAATATTAATTTGATGTCGTTAGGCTTCTGATATTTCATAAGGGACATCATCTTAATATCCTTTTATTGAGGCATATGTCTATAATATATATCTCCTTATTTTATACAGTGTTTAATAAATCCCTTTTAATTTTGCTTTCATTCAAAGGGAATAGTTTTTCTACGAATCTGTTTTCTAAACAAAAAAATGAATGTTTTAACATATGAAACAACAATGACCTCTCCACCACCGTAATCATTATTTGGATTCCTCTATTAGCCTTCATGTTTTTAAAAGGAAAATAAATACCTTGTTACATAGTTTTGTGTTTTGGTATTGAAAATGATTTTTGAAATGGATTGAGTATTTCAATATATTTAAATGATATCTTGTGATTGAAAATTAAATGTTATTACTGAAATGCTGATATTTGCAATATTTTATGTGTTTTGATTATATAATGGTACTAGGAAATTAGATGGGTGGTTACTTGATAAACTAATTATGGGTGGTTCCGTGATACACCAATGACGGGTGGTTCTGTGACAATCCAAATGATGGTTGGTTCCGTGAACAACCAACGAAGGGTGGTTACATTATAACCTCCAATGCATTGGGTATGGAAGCTGGCCATATAGATATTTCATTTGTAAGAATGATTTGTAAAAGTCGACTGTATGGTTATTCCATTTTAGTTTGAGTGTATCCCAACATACCTTTATATGTTATATGATGATTTCTAGGTTCTTTTTGACTAACTTTTGGTTACAAAATGGATAAGAAATGAGCTTATATTTAGTAAAGTGTTTCTTCTACATCTTTAAGGTGAAAATTATTAATTTATGATTAAGTATTAATTGTTTAAATGTTTTTTATGAAAACTCACATATTATGTACTTTGTGTATCCCTTATTGATTGTTTTATTTTCATCCGAAGCTTTTGAAATATTTTTCATATGACTTAAGGTGGAATATGGTCAAGGATGGGATCAAGGAGAAGTAAAGTTGTTTTAAACATGGAACTAAACATGTTTCTTTTCTTTTAAGAGTTCTTATTTTATGAAAAAATGGATATTGATTAGAATTGTATGCATGTAATATTCGTGATGTTTTTTATAAGTTATGAAATAATTATCTAAAGTTCTAAACATTAAAAGATCCTCAATATGAAATATTATCTTAATTCAAGATTATGAAATGATTAAGGATAGGGCTTTGTTGTTGGTATTAGAGGTCGTTTTAGATATCTTTAGAGGTTATGGTGTTATTTAAGTATAAGTGAAATAACCATATTGGTTTTCATATTAGAAAGAGTCCTAGTTATTTTAGATAAATCAACTGAGTTTATGATTACATGAATAAGTATATATTTTTGTTTACCCTCCACATAAGATAGTATATAATGATTTTACTGATATACTCACACTTACATTTTTTGTTTTAGTAAATCGATGGATCTAGAAGGAACCAATGTAAGAATGGATGTGAAGGAAACTATGGTGGTTTTATGGATTAGAAACTAAATTAAATAGGAGCTATAATGAGAAATCTCATGGTTATTCTTAATCAACTATCTAGAGTGATGATTGTCCACTTGATCCATGGTGTTTTCTCTAAGTCATTATTTATGCGAGAAATGAATCCCAATGGATGTTCATGTAATTATCATAGTGGTAAGTAAATTAAAAACCAATGTGTCAATGATGTGAAAATAAACAACTAGGAAAATTCCTTAAAGGGATGGGAAGATGTTTTAGACATGGAAATGAAGGTCATAAAGTAATAACCTTCCAGGGAAAAAGGAAGCATCCAGTTGACTCCATGAATGGGAATGATGTTCTTTATGAAGGATCAATTGAATTTTTTAAATGTAGTATCTATGGTCATTATAAAAATATATTTCCAAGGAAGAAGGTTCAGGAATGGGATTATCAATATTGTACAAATATATATTTACCAGTTCTTAATGTCATTCCAATTGAAAATGAGGAAACTAAATATGACCTATTAAATGTATCAATTATTTCATATCTCATGTTTTGAAATTTCTAAAATCATAGTACATTATTCATGATTTTGAAAGAAGTATAAAATAATAATAAGAAAAATCATATATAAAGAGTCATTAAGAATGTAAGATTATTATGATGTATAGGAATTAATGATTTATGTTGGATCTATGAATTATGCCATATTAAAATTCATTAATGATAGAATAACATTGGAATAATTTTCTTAGTGTGTGTAACCCTGAAGTTTGATATGTGATAATGTTATTCAAGGAATAATTATCATTTCTTGTGTGGTCCTAATGGATATCCTTAGGGGTTTATGTGATCTTTTGTTTTGAGGAAATTATGGTTTAGTAGTTTTTGGGATGTAAAATGCGAGGCATGAGATAACATTTGTTATTAAAATATGTTATGGTTATTTTTGAAGAATTTATCTCATTTCTTGGAATTTTATATAATTATATAGTTTTTGAATAAGGAAAACACACATACCACATGAAAACCTATCACGGCAGACAAATATACAGAAATCGAACCCATAACCAATTTGCGATAGGGTTTTATCACAAACCACTAGACTAAATTAATTTCTTGGATAGTATGACTTATTCTTTTTATGTTAAATGATTTTATGGATTATGAATAACTTGATTTTGGGAACTTATGTTTTATCAAATTTATATCCTTAGTATAGGAAAATTAATTGGTAATTAATTAATAAATGTTATTTTGGAATACATTATCTCTTTTGGGAATACTATATGATTAAGGAAAATATAATACTATGGGATCTCATTTTAAGACTAATGGTTGACATTTATTTTGAATGAATCTATGTTTTTTTGTAGAAATAATGTTATTGCGGGAATTTATGGAAATGATTAACCTATCTTGGAGAATATGTGATTAGGTTAATTACATTTTATTATGAGACTTTAAGAGAATTCAATGTTATTTGGGGATAAATGTTAAAATTTATGATGGAAGATTATGTGAGGAAATTTTTTATAAGTTTTGGGTTTCAATATTAGTTTGGATTGTATTTATGGATGTAAAGGAAAATTGATTATTGAATGGTCTTTGTTGAAAATTGGGTATTGTTTGTTTAATTTTTGATATTCAGAGTAATACTTATTTATATAAAGAATTTTCTTTCTCTGGGATCATATGATCTTATACTATCCATTTTTTTATTTTTGTTAATGTATAATTATTTGATAATATATATAGTTCATCATTTCTGGAATATTTTATTCTCTAGAATTTGATTCTTTCACTTCAGATGTGACCAAGTCATCTTGAATACTTATCGTTTGTAGGAAAGATGAGTTTGTGGTAGAAATTTCTTATAGGATGAAACTCTACTTGAAGGTTAGTATATTTCCTTATGTTGTTATTATAAGTAGTAAATTAATTCCTAAAATTTATGAAATAGATCTCAAAATAAAAATGTTGATCGTTTACTTTTCTTACTGGGGAATCAAAGACTGATTAACCCATCACAAATTTGTGGTTTTCTTGTTGTTAACTTTCTACGAATTATGTTTTCTATCACTATACATTAGAACATGATGGTTAGTTTTCTCTTAAATATCCATGTTTTCATGGGATCATAGTATGTTTTTTCTCAGGTAACCTTTTTACATCCACTTGTTTCATTTAAAGTGATAGTTTTATTGACTCTTATACTTATGTTGTAATTTCAATGATGTTTTTGAGCCCAATTTTAAAAATTGTGAGGACACAATTTCCAAAAAGGGGGAAGGATGTAATGACAAAAAATTTATAGAACAATTATTTTTCACATCTATTAATATTTATGAATATGAAATTAAATTTATTTCAAATATCATACTTTTTTAGATAGCCTAATCAACACACAACAACAGGTTTCTTTGAAATCTTATGTAGGTCACAACTTTTAGTTATACCAAAAAATAACATAATAATATTATTATTTTAAATGGAAGTGAATGCATAGTCTTTGTATTACTAATGTCACGACCCGCCCTCGGGGCCCGTGCCGTGACTACCCCAAGCCCGCCTTCCATAGGCCAGAGGCTGGCGACTAGCACCAAGGCGTAAAATCCCAGTAAAAAGGGAAGGCATTGCCTTAATAAAGTAAACAAGCACCTCAGAGTAACAAGCGGAAGTAAAGCAGTACACAAAACTAGAACAACTGTGCTGAAGTAAAGGGGCCGGAAATACAAGCCCAACTGTAACGTAAAGTACAACTCGAAAGGGAAAACAGCAACTGAAAGTACAAGCGGCTCCTGGGACGTTCTCCTCGATTCCTACCTGAAGGGTAGGTACAGATGGCTCAGCTCCTGGATCGTCCACCACGGATCCTACCTGAAGGGTAGGTACAGATAGCTCCACAACCTCTCGGGTCCAACTGTCCGCTCCGAGCACGTCCCGCTCAGTGGTCCTCCTCCGGGTACCGACCTACTCCGTAAGCCTCAACCGCAGTCAGCGTTGTCCGTCGTCTGCAACCAACACAACGAAGTGCGGGCATAGCCCGTGCAGGGGTGAGTATAAGATACTCAGTAGGGACCCCGAGACCCCCCGAAGGTCTCCTGAAATCCACAAAGGATAAACCACAAGAAGATACAATCACAAAGTAACATCCAGTATTGATTAGGTATATGCCCATACATATACCTATGTCACCAATTTCCGTTCGGCTCCAACACCGAGCCCAAGAACAACCCAATCCACAAGAAGAGTAAACAGTAAATCCACACAGGATAACAGTACAAGTTCACACAGTTTATAACAAGTTTCTGAAATCAACGGATAACTATTACCCAGGTATATGCCCATACATATACCTAAGTTATCAAACGACCCATCTCAATCATGAGGAAACACAAAGATCATTGACTCAGCTCAAACCAGGATTTTCATTATCGAAACCGTAACTGCTGAAGAGCTCCGTCTTTAGAGTGTACAGTGGTCCTGTCACGACTCCGAGGCCGCCGCTCACTAACCTAAGACTGCTGAAGTACTCCTCCTGTCGAGTACCGCGGGTCTGCTGCCAACTACCGGGCGCTCCGTCCGCTGAGGGTTTGCTGCCAAATACCGGTCGCTCACCCAGATAGCCTACTGAGGTACTCCTCCTGTCGAGTACCGCGGGTTTGCTGCCAACTACCAGGCGCTCCGTCCGCCGTGGGTCTGCTGCCAACTACTGGGCGCTCCGTCCACTGGGCTAGTCGACTCACTCCAAGTCGAGTCGGTCAAGCAGTCATCAGGTCTCAGTCGGCTACACGGTCTCCGTACTCCGCACACACGTCTCCACCGTCGCGGGTCTGTCACTACAACCAAGCGCACACGCTCCGTAGAGTATCGTGGGTCCGCCGCTACAACCAAGCGCTCCACCGCCAAGGGCCTGCTGCTGCATCCAAGCGCACCACCACTGTCAAGTACCACGGGTCCGCCGCTACACCCAAGCGCTCCACCGCCCTAGGTAAACAGAAGATTTAGCTCACTCAGGTTCGGTAGCACTGTTCCACGTAGGATCACTGAGTGTTGTAGTCGTCGTCGTCGAATCCACACAGGATCTCTGTACTGTCGTCGTCGCAGTCACAGTAGAAGTAGTAGTAGTCGTCACAGTAACAGTCGCAGCCAGCACTAGGGTTCCCGTACACAGCAAGCTCGTTCGGAGGGTCCGCTCCACGAGCCGAGAGGCTGATACATCAACTATCACAAAGACCAGAGTTGATGTATCCAAAAGTTTTGTATCGACAATAGGAACTCAACGCAACAGACGGCGCGTCGATCGGACGCCCGGTCTGAGAGTTATTGGCATTTTCGTCTCCGGGGCCCGGTTGGTTTTTAAGGCAAAACCAACCCGACCATACTCCACCTGCGTCCAAACCTCGGGCGGAGTATGCCAAAAGATCCGTCTCACTTAGAGGATTCCATCAAAGTCGACGGCACGTCAATCGGACGTCCGGAACTCAAGATACGAGCATTTCCGCTCCAAGGGCCCGGTTGGTTTCGTGAACGAACCAACCCGGCCGTACTCCACCTGCGTCCAAACCACGGGCGGAGTATGCCAAAAGATCCGTCTCACTAAGAGGAACACAACGCGACTGACGGCGCGTCAATCGGACGTTCGTAGCTCATGATATGAGCGTTTCCGCTCCGAAGGCCCGGTTGGTTTCGTGAACGAACCAACCCGGCCGAACTCAAAGTAATCCGAAACCTTGAGTGCGATATACCGAAACCACCGTCTCGATCCAAGGATCGCGTTACCACTGACGGTTCGTCGATCGGAGGTCCGAGGCTCAAGTTATGGGCCAAAAACCAAATCTGGTTCGAAACGGGGGGTCCGGGTCCGGGCCGACCCGGCCCGACCCCCCCCCCCCCCCTGGGCGGCGCGGTGGCCGGCGGCAGCAGGCGGCGGCGGCGCGGCGGGCAGCGGCGGCGCGGGGTGCCGCGGCGGCTGGCGCCTGGCGCCGCACGAGGGTGGCACGCGGGGGGTAATCAAGCCCCCGCTGATTGGTTAGGCGGCGCGGCCTTGTGCCGCGCCATTTGCATGAAACAGCCCCCGTGCGTGGGGGCCGGCTGGACACGAACCGGGGGGCTGCTGCCCCCCCCCCCTCCATTAAAGAACCGCCCCCTCATAAAGAGGGGGGTTTTTAGTGTTGGCCGGGGGAATTAATTCCCCCGGTTTAATACCTTCCGGCCGGCCTGCTGGCCGGCCGATTTTCTCCAACGGGACCGGAAATTCCGGTCCCCCCCCCTTCGGCTTCCGACGCCGGCGGCCCGGCCGCCGGTCTTCTCTTCCCGCCGCGGCCCGGAACCGGCCGCGGTCTCCTCGTTCCGCCGCGGTGTTCGTCGTCCGGCGCGGTGCGACAGCACCGCGCCCCTTCGCCGTGCTTTGATATTCATTCAACGCGGCGCGACGGCGTCGCGTTCTTGAAAATTTTTCCTCGTCGTGGCGCGACGGCGTCATGTAAGATTAACGTACAATTATCCGTGTGGTGCGACGGCACCACGCCACCTTGCTTCCGCCCGCAGATAAACAACATGAACGATGGAGGGGGTTCGGCCGTGTTCATGCGGTCCGGCCCCCCTCGCGTTAACAATAAAAACACAACTTAAATAAAAATCATGCCACACGTTATACTTGCTATTCACGATCAAGAAATGGAATAATAAAGAATAAAACAACAACCCCTACCTCGAAGGATGTTCGCGGAGCTCGTCAACGATCCGCGAAGGACGAGCGTCGCAGAGATCGGACATCACGGAGGTCGGTCGTCACGGAAGAAGACGTCGTCGGCATCGCGGTAGACGGACGCGGGTTCGCCGCGAGAGGCACATCGCGGAAAGTGCGTTGCGGCGTCAGACGAAGGTTCGCCGCGGAAATCACGTCGCGGAGAGGATGCGTTGCGGCGTCGTGGAGGAAAACCAACGCGTTGCAGTCCGACGTCGTGGAAGAAGGACGCCGCGTTCTTCGTTGAGGTTTGAAGAAGAAGAGAAAGCTCTCAAATCCTCTCAAGATATAAAGGGACTAACCAAAAACAATAAATTAAGCTCACTTAATTTATTAACACAACACAAACCTTTGAAATTCAAGAGTTTGAATTTCAAAACTTTAATTAAACTCACTTATTAATGACGTAAGTTATAACCTAAGTTTACATCATTAATTGTGAGTTGGGGAGGGTTAGAGAATATGAAGGGGTGGGGTTCGTGTGGGCCCCACCACCCTCTTAACCTCCCAAGGGAAGTTGGGTTGTCACCCAACTTCCACCCAAAGGATAAAAACACTTAAGGAAGATAAAAATAAAAATTGAAGTTAAATTTTTATTTTAACATTCACAATTTTATTTTTACAACTCCCCACGTGTAAACGCAACTTCGGGAAAGGTCTCCTTAAGCGAATATCGGCGCTGCGAGTTCATCGGTGCCCTCGGATTTCAATTCCGAGCACCGGATCAAAATTTAGGCATTCCCGCTTGTTCGTTCACTGAACGTACCCGAGCCAAACTTCAGAAATTTATTCCGGGCACTCCGGGCCTCGGAATCAGGTGCCGTCTGAAACCGCGCTCTTGTAAAATTCTAAAGAAATTTAAGAAAAAATTTCCCTTGAATTTTACGGGTCTTTACATTACTCCCACCTCAGGGCTTTACGTCCCCGTAAAGCTTCAACTCACACTTAAGGGAAACAAGGTAGTACTGAGCACGCAACTGAGCTTTACGCTCCCATATGCTCACCTGAAGATCTCATGCTACCCGAGAAGCACCCCAGAGGAAGCAACCGTTCACGTAGAACCTGCTCCTGTCGATCCTCGATCTCTACTAGAACCTCTGTGCTTGTCGCCCTGTCATCGACGTCCAACTCCCCGGGGTCGATGACGTGTGATGAAACATACACGTATCTCCACAGCTGAGACACGTGGTGGACATTATGCACCCGGTGCGACTGAGGTGGTAGGGTCAAGCGGTAAACCTCTTCGCCTACCCTGCTGAAGATCAAAAGGGTCCATCGAACTTCGGAGATAACATGCCGTCTCGGCCACATCTCCAAAACCTAATCGGGGTGAGACCGTATAAGAACGTGTTCGTCACCCTCGAACTCAAGAGGTTTCCCTTCTTAGGTTAGAACTGAAACTCAAAACTCCTGCTTCCATAAGGGTAGGGTTGACCAACTCAAGAGTGATCGGCCACACCCTCTTATGCCTGAGTTTAACATGTGCTGCCCAGGGTTTCCTTTTCGCCGACCAAGGAAAACCCATTCCGACGTTTGCCTAAAATAGTCAACCGGGGTATGATTTGTGAATCAAAACCATACCTAGATCAACGTCGTAAGGCCTCTACGCTGCCACCAAGAGATTCCAACCGAAACTCTCGCCTCGAGGTCAAATCACACCATCGGCGTAAGCGTGATTATCGAGTCTCCTCCCAAAGGTATCTCCAGACGTGAGGGTCAAGTCTACGACTTACCTGGAACCTCTTGGTCTGGGACATGATTCGTGGAAGGGTAGAATGATTGGTTCTTATGTCTATAGATATGGCATCACGTAGTAGACATAATTCGTACCCCGAATCATTCTTAGAGCTTCTGGGTCACACTCCTTGACCGAAATGCAGCTACTCTCCTCCCCAGCCCTCCTGCTCCCTGAGCCTGGCGGGGACTACTAAGTCGGGTGGTCGTAACATGTCGAAATGTACACCACCACATGCTGCTCTCCAAGCTCCGCTTCCACGTCTGCTACCCTGCAGATTCATCTGTCCTTAGCACTTCCTCCTCCTGAAACATTTTTACACGCCCGAGCCTCTGAGACTGGCGCTAGTTTCCTGCCTTTCACTGCTAACGTTCACAACCACAAAGGTTCTCTCTAGCATCCTAACATAGGTAGGAATGCATAGAGGAAAAGAATTGGTTCGGATGTCCTTTAGACACACTTCTCTCAGAAGTTCGAGTCTAAAGAACTGATCACAACGCAACCAACGAGTACCCAGATTGATTGGTAAGCCACGTTGAGTGCTCTGCTTCCGACATGTCGTACTGTCGAAGCTGTATTAGCTCCAGAAAACTCACAACCACCTCCTCAAGCCAGTCCTCAGCCGCCTACGAGTCAGGATCACCTCGAAACTTGAGGGATATCTGGTGCTAAAACATATGTAAGGCACTAAGCCTGTGAGTCTCTGCTACCGGTACCGCCGGTAGTGTCTGCTGACCAACAGGTAGTGACATAGCTGGCGCACTACCCGTAGGTACTATCCCAGGTATCGGTTCGCGTAACGAAGCCTCATTACTATAAGGACCAACCTCATGGTCACTCACTGGAAACAACAGGAGCTAAGATCATCATCCGCTCTACTAGTATCAAAGCTAGGCGTAGAACTCTAGCAATTGCCTCCATCCAGTCCACTGTTGCCTGGGAAATCTATCTCGCCTCGTATCCTCAGAGGCCTCTACTGCTGGAACTCGTGCATCGCGCTCTGCTAGCGTGCATCGTCAGCTAGTGGCATCTGCTGCCTAACGGGTGGTGGTGCTGCTGGTACACCACCCGAAGGTGCCAACACTGAAAAAGGGCCCTGCACTGGAGTCTCGCTGCTCGGTGGGCCATCATCGAGAACTCTCTCGGAACTCCAGCTAACTATCTGCATGGTGACATCCTGAACAGATGTGTCACGGTCAACGATTTATACCTGGTGAGCTGACCTGGTTGGAGCTGACTAAAACCTTTTGGGAAACACACACGCAATCAGTGTTTTCGTGCATTAAGTCGGAAATCAGAAGTCAGGGTCCTGGTGTACGGATACGTCGGACGCCGCACCAACACTGGACTCCCTGGACTGATAACCACACTCAATATACTAAACACTATTGCTTCACATAGCAGAAAGATTAGAGTCTGCGGTAGAACCGACCGCCTCTGATACCAATTTGTCACGACCCGCCATCGGGGCCCGTGCCGTGACTACCCCAAGCCCGCCTTCCATAGGCCAGGGGCTGGCGACTAGCACAAAGGCGTAAAATCCCAGTAAAAAGGGAAGGCATTGCCTTAATAAAGTAAACAAGCACCTCAGAGTAACAAGCGAAAGTAAAGCAGTACACAAAACTAGAACAACTGTGCTGAAGTAAAGGGCTCGGAAATACAATCCCAACTGTAACGTAAAGTACAACTCGAAAGGGAAAACAACAACTGAAAGTACAAGCGGCTCCTGGGACGTTCTCCTCGATTCCTACCTGAAGGGTAGGTACAGATGGCTCAGCTCCTGGATCGTCCACCACGGATCCTACCTGAAGGGTAGGTACAGATAGCTCCACAACTCCTCGTGTCCAACTGTCCACTCCGAGCACGTCCCGCTCAGTGGTCCTCCTCCGGGTACCGACCTACTCCGTAAGCCTCAACCGCAGTCAGCGCTGTCCGTCGTCTGCAACCAACACAACGAAGTGCGGGCATAGCCCGTGCAGGGGTGAGTATAAGATACTCAGTAGGGACCCCGAGACCCCCCGAAGGTCTCCTGAAATCCACAAAGGATAAACCACAAAAAGATACAATCACAAAGTAACATCCAGTATTGATTAGGTATATGCCCATACATATACCTATGTCACCAATTTCCGTTCGGCTCCAACACCGAGCCCAAGAACAACCCAATCCACAAGAAGAGTAATGAGTAAATCCACATAGGATAACAGTACAAGTTCACACAGTTTATAACAAGTTTATGAAATCAACGGATAACTATTACCCAGGTATATGCCCATACATATACCTAAGTTATCAAGCGACCCATCTCAATCATGAGGAAACACAAAGATCATTGACTCAGCTCAAACCAGGATTTTCATTATCGAAACCGTAACTGCTGAAGAGCTCCGTCTCTAGAGTGTACAGTGGTCCTGTCACGACTCCGAGGCCGCCGCTCACTAACCTAAGACTGCTGAAGTACTCCTCCTGTCGAGTACCGCGGGTCTGCTGCCAACTACCGGGCGCTCCGTCCGCTGAGGGTCTGCTGCCAAATACCGGGCGCTCACCCAGATAGCCTACTGAGGTACTCCTCCTGTCGAGTACCGCGGGTTTGCTGCCAACTACCAGGCGCTCCGTCCGCCGTGGGTCTGCTGCCAACTACTGGGCGCTCCGTCCACTGGGCTAGTCGACTCACTCCAAGTCGAGTCGGTCAAGCAGTCATCAAGTCTCAGTCGGCTACACGGTCTCCGTACTCCGCACGCACGTCTCCACCGTCGCGGGTCTGTCGCTACAACCAAGTGCACACGCTCCGTAGAGTATCGCGGGTCCGCCGCTACAACCAAGCGCTCCACCGCCAAGGGTCTGCTGGTGCATCCAAGCGCACCACCACTGTCAAGTACCACGGGTCCGCCGCTACACCCAAGCGCTCCACCGCCCTAGGTAAACAGAAGATTCAGCTCACTCAGGTTCGGTAGCACTGTTCCACGTAGGATCACTGAGTGCTGTAGTCGTCGTCGTCGAATCCACACAGGATCTCTGTACTGTCGTCGTCGCAGTCACAGTAGAAGTAGTAGTAGTCGTCACAGTAACAGTCGCAGCCAGCACTAGGGTTCCCGCACACAGCAAGCTCGTTCGGAGGGTCCGCTCCACGAGCCGAGAGGCTGATACATCAACTGTCACAAAGACCAGAGTTGATGTATCCAAAAGTTCCGTATCGACAATAGGAACTCAATGCAACAGACGGCGCGTCGATCGGACGCCCGGTCTGAGAGTTATTGGCATTTTCGTCTCCGGGGCCCGGTTGGTTTTTAAGGAAAAACCAACCCGACCGTACTCCACCTGCGTCCAAACCTCGGGCGGAGTATGCCAAAAGATCCATCTCACTTAGAGGATTCCATCAAAGTCGACGGCACGTCAATCGGACGTCCGAAACTCAAGATATGAGCGTTTCCGCTCCGAGGGCCCGGTTGGTTTCATGAACGAACCAACCCGGCCGTACTCCACCTGCGTCCAAACCTCGGGCGGAGTATGCCAAAAGATCCGTCTCACTAAGAGGAACACAACGCGACTGACGGCGCGTCAATCGGACGTCCGTAGCTCAAGATATGAGCGTTTCCGCTCCGAAGGCCCGGTTGGTTTCGTGAACGAACCAACCCGACCGAACTCAATGTAATCCGAAACCTTGAGTGCGATATACCGAAACGACCATCTCGATCCAAGGATCGCGTTGCCGCTGACGGTTCGTCGATCGGAGGTCCGAGGCTCAAGTTATGGGCCAAAAACCAAATCTGGTTCGAAACGGGGGGTCCGGGTCCGGGCCGACCCGGCCCGACCCCCCCCCCCCCCCTGGGCGGCGCGGCGGCACGGCGGCGCGGGGTGCCGCAGCGGCTGGCGCCAGGCGCCGCACGAGGGTGGCACGCGGGGGGCAATCAAGCCCCCGCTGATTGGTTAGGCGGCGCGGCCTTGTGCCGCGCCATTTGCATGAAACAGCCCCCGTGCGTGGGGGCCGGCTGGACACGAACCGGGGGGCTGCTGCCCCCCCCTCCATTAAAGAACCGCCCCCTCATAAAGAGGGGGGTTTTTAGTGTTGGCCGGGGGAATTAATTCCCCCGGTTTAATACCTTCCGGCCGGCCTGCTGGCCAGCCGATTTTCTCCAACGGGACCGGAAATTCCGGTCCCCCCCTTCGGCTTCCGACGCCGGCGGCCCGGCCGCCGGTCTTCTCTTCCCGCCGCGGCCCGGAACCGGCCGCGGTCTCCTCGTTCCGCCGCGGCCCGGAACCGGCCGCGGTGTTCGTCGTCCGGCGCGGTGCGACAGCACCGCGCCCCTTCGCCGTGCTTTGATATTCATTCAACGCGGCGCGACGGCGTCGCGTTCTTGAAGATTTTTCCTCGTCGTGGCGCGACGGCGTCATGTAAGATTAACGTACAATTATCCGCGTGGTGCGACGGCACCACGCCACCTTGCTTCCGCCCGCAGATAAACAACATGAACGATGGAGGGGGTTCGGCCGTGTTCATGCGGTCCGGCCCCCCTCGCGTTAACAATAAAAACGCAACTTAAATAAAAATCATGCCACACGTTATACTTGCTATTCACGATCAAGAAATGGAATAATAAAGAATAAAACAACAACCCCTACCTCGAAGGAAGTTCGCGGAGCTCGTCAACGATCCGCGAAGGATGAGCGTCGCAGAGATCGGACATCACGGAGGTCGGTCGTCACGGAAGAAGACGTCGTCGGCATCGCGGTAGACGGACGCGGGTTCACCGCGAGAGGCACGTCGTGGAAAGTGCGTTGCGGCGTCGGACGAAGGTTCGCCGCGGAAAGCACGTCGCGGAAAGTGCGTTGCGGCGTCGGATGAAGGTTCGCCGCGGAAAGCACGTCGCGGAGAGGATGCGTTGCGGCGTCGTGGAGGAAAACCAACGCGTTGGAGTCCGACGTCGTGGAAGAAGGACGCCGCGTTCTTCGTTGAGGTTTGAAGAAGAAGAGAAAGCTCTCAAATCCTCTCAAGATATAAAGGGACTAACCAAAAACAATAAATTAAGCTCACTTAATTTATTAACACAACACAAACCTTTGAAATTCAAGAGTTTGAATTTCAAAACTTTAATTAAACTCACTTATTAATGACGTAAGTTATAACCTAATTTTACATCATTAATTGTGAGTCGGGGAGGGTTAGAGAATATGAAGGGGTGAGGTTCGTGTGGGCCCCACCACCCTCTTAACCTCCCAAGGGAAGTTGGGTTGTCACCCAACTTCCACCCAAAGGATAAAAACACTTAAGGAAGATAAAAATAAAAATTGAAGTTAAATTTTTATTTTAACATTCACAATTTTATTTTTACAACTCCCCACGTGTAAACGCAACTTCGGGAAAGGTATCCTTAAGCGAATATCGGCGCTGCGAGTTCATCGGTGCCCTCGTATTTCAATTCCGAGCACTGGATCAAAATTTAGGAATTCCCGCTTGTTCGTTCACTGAACGTACCCGAGCCAAACTTCGGAAATTAATTCCGGGCACTCCGGGCCTCGGAATCAGGTGCCGTCTGAAACCGCGCTCTTGTAAAATTCTAAAGAAATTTAAGAAAAAATTTCCCTTGAATTTTACGGGTCTTTACAACTAAGAATGAACATAACTAACTACATTTTGATTACACATGTTTTTTAAATGTATTTACATTTGTACAATAAATTTTAGAGGATCAAAATAATAACGAGTCCTACTTTAATAATTTTTAAAAGGTCGATTTACAATATTTTAATGGTGAAACCAATTTAAATATAGTTTTTTCACCATTAATATGTTTCATTGGAAAAAATAAACTTCTTCTTTAGAAGCGGGTCATCAAAATTTAACTTTTGTAAATTTTGTTATTTTTTGGATAAAGTTCATTTTTAACGAATAGTGGAAAATGGTGCATTTTAAGTCAAAAATGCCTTTTCATCTAATTTATTTATATGATTATATTTTCATTTTAATTGTTATTAAAAGGTTATTAGATTATATTTTTATCATTCAATACAATTTTTTTCATTTTAAGTATTTTCAATTATGAATTAGACATAAACACAGTTCAATCTTTTAATATTATTATTTCTTAAAAACACACTTTTTTTGTTTTGACAACATGAATTAATTTTAAATTAATTTATTTGACTTAAATATTATGAATTTAGAAGAAATTATTCCATATTTTTAATCAAGAGATCCAAATTTTGTAAATAAGTAACTTTTATTTTTTAAAATTATAAATAGTAACTTCAGTAAATATTTTATTTACCATGGTTAAAGGGTAAATCTGGTAAATAATGGTAAAAATTATATTATAATTACATTAAATTTCCTAAACACTTCTCCTAATCCAATTGAATGATATATATACGACTATGGGAGTCTTTGGGCCTATTTTAGGACCCCATGGATCCACTTGTGTGTGAAAATGACATTTAATTACTTTTAGTTTAAAGTTATGGAAAATATAACTTAACATGTATCTTTTGGTAAAACGATTTTTATATGGGGTTATATAAGTTATATTTTTGACTATAAATAGTAATTATAAGTATAAAAATATTTCATAAATAATGGTTTTTTATTTATTATTCATAGAGATTAAATAAATAAATTTAATTATGACATAATGATGATGTAAATATTGCTTCATTAATAAAGGATTCAAATAAATGATATTATAAATGTCAAAATAAATGTAACATGTTTATTTTGATGTAATACATGAATTTTTGGGATGTTAGATTCATTTAATATTTTTATTAATGATTTTTTTTGGAATCAATAATGTTTTTGTGGATTTTAAAAAAAAGTCATGATATGAATAGTTTTAAAATTGACATAATTCATATATTAAAATATAAAATATTTTATTAAATATTATAAAATTACAAAAGTATATATTTCAAAAAAATAGTTATCATAACATTATAATTTTATTATTTACTCTTTAATTTGATATTCTTAATGTTTTGGTATTAATTTTGAATCTCAATGTGTTAAATTCTTGATAAAGCTATAAGAGTAAAACCGGGATAAATAAAAATGATAAGGATTAAAAAATATCCCATACCTTTATAATTCATATTTGCTGATTTTATATCAAATTATATTCGTATATTCTTCGAATTATCTGAATTGGGAGTCATTTATACTTGAAATAAAATTTATAATAAAATTATAATTTAAGATATTCCTTATGTTCCTCTCTTCCCTCTTATAAAAGTACACCACCTCTGACCCTTACTCACAGCTCCCAATATCCCTTGGATCATCCAACCTCTTCAAAAATAAACTCACAACATCACTCTATTCTTCCTAGAATCCTTAATTCAGGAAAAAGGCAATTAAATAAGGCCTTTTATCTTTAATCAAAAGGAGTTACTTAGTTTGAGGTAATGTCTTCTCTAAAGATTCATTCATTTATTTTTCCTTATCCAATCCCATAAAATATATCTATTCAATTATTTTATAACAAAACAAGTTTCTTCAATATTCTAGTTTGTTATTATGATATGTATTCAAAATAAAATTATAAACACCTTCATCTAATGGATACAAACATACTCTTTCTGTGTACGGAAAACTGCTGCCTCACGAAACGATGTTTGTTTTATTTTCTCCCACCACATCTCATGGTGGGAATTATGATGGAACTGTAGTTACATATGATATTTTTGAAATTTATATTGTCTCTTTGATTCTTTAATTCTCATTTATAACATACCTTTATGCATTTCATCTTGTATAAATATGATAATTTAATTTGAGGAAGTGCGGACTACTGCCCCTTCAAAGTGATATGACTCATTCATGCTATACATATAACATATAAATGATGAAATTAAAGAACTTATGTAACATATATAGAATATATATTATATTTTAATTATAATATACCTATGTATAATATAGCTTTCATTCCATTAAATATGAAAATGGCATGAAAGAACGATTCATGTGTATGTACGACTTACCATCTCCATGAATAGTGCATTTCATTTTATATATCCAAATGCTATGGACTATTCTAAATACATATATGCTAGATATATATGATATATACGATATCTAAATCATGAATATCATTCTCTAGGTGATGGAATTAAAACACATGTAAAATTTATAATTATAACAAGTTCATTTTTTACTGGAGTTCCGAACATCAACAAAATGTCCGATATGAACTCAATTAAATAACTAATTGTTATAGCAAGGTAATAAGTGATAAAAAAGGAATAATAAAAATGAAAAGGTTCTGAAGAAAGTAAAATTTCACATTATTTTATTATTTTTGAAATTAAAGAATGAACAAGTCAAGTCTGACATGAGGTAAGGGAACCATTCACCCTCATCATTTAGTCAAATACTTCATTTATGTTATATCACTTAATTTCCATTTTATTATGTTAGGATATGTCATTATATATTTTTATTTTTGTATTTTTATGCCCAAATTATGAGAGACAATTTTCTCTCCCATCAACCCATTTTCTTAATTCTAAAGTGATGTTATTTGGCCGCCAAATTTTCATAAGGGACTTCGCCTCTATATTCTTTCATTGAGGTATATGAAGATAATATATACCTCCTTATATTATATGATGTTTAATAAAACACTTTGAATTTTACTTTAATTGAAAGGAAATTTTTTTTCTATAAATCATTTTACAAAATGAAAAAATAAATTTTTTAACGTATGCGGAGATAATTACCTATCCACCGCTGTAATCATTATTTGGATTCCTCTATTATCATTAATGTTTTTAAAAGGAAATTAAATCCCCAATTACCCTTTTGGGTGATTTTGTATTGTAAATTTATTTTGAAATGGATTGAGTATATTAATATCATGAAACGATATCTTGTGATTGAAAATTAAATGTTGTTACTGAAATATTGATATTTTAAATATTTTATGATTTATGATTATATAATGGTACTTGGACATTATATGGGTGGTTATGTGATAAAACAATGATGGGTGGTTCCATGATAAACAAATTATGGGTGGTTACATGATAAACCAAATGATGGTTGGTTCTATGATAAACCAAGTAAGGGTGGTTATGATATAACCTCCAATGAATTGGGTATAGACGTCGACCGTATTCCTATTCCATTTGTAAGAATTATTTGTGGAAGTCGATTTTATGGCTATTCCATTTAATTATGATTATGTCCAAAGATACCTTTATATGATATACATTGTTTCCTATGGGATTTATGGTAATATTTTGGATACAAAATGGGTAAGAATTGATCATATATTCAGTGAAGTGTTTTTTCTACTTCTTTAGGGTGAAATGTTTCACATTATTATTAAGTATTAATGGATTACATGTTTTCAAAAAAACTTCTTTCCTAATTTGTGTATCCCATACTGAGCTTTTTATGCTCATCCCAAGTTTTTGAAATATTTTTCACAGGACTAAAGGTGGAATAGTGTAAAGAATGAGATCCAGGAAAAGTCATGCTGTTTAAAACACGGAATGAAACATATTTATTTTTTTTAAGAGTTTTCATTTTATGAAAAAAAATGGATACTATGCAGAAGTGTCTCCATGTAATATTAAAGATCTTATTTATAAGTTATGGCCTAATTCTCTAAATCTGTAAACTTGAAAATATCCTCAATCTGATATATTAACTTAATTCAAGATTATGTAATGTTGACAGCTGGGGATTTACCATTGGTACTAGAGGTTAGTTTAGATAACTTTATAGGTTAGGGTGTTATATATGAATAAGTTACATAACCATAATAGTAAGAATATTATAAAGAGTAATTGTTATTTTAGAGAAATCTAACGTGTTTAAGATTATAGGTTTAGGTTTATTTTAGTGTTTACCTTCCTCATAAGATAGTATATATTGATTTTACTGATATAATCACAATGACCATTTCAGTTTCATTAAATGGATGGATCTAGCAAGAACAAAAGTAATATGGATGTGTAGGAAACAATGGTGTTTTTTTGAATGAGAAACCAAATTAAATTGGAGCTGAAATGAAAACTCTTACGGTTATACATAAATAACTATCTAGCGTGATGATTGACCACTTCAAACTTGGTAATTTTTCTAAGGCATCATTTATACGAGAAACGAATCCCAATGGGTGTTCATGTAATAATCATAAAGGTAAGTATATTCAAAAACAAATGTTTTAAGGATGTTGAAATAAACACCAAGGAAAATTCTTCAAAGTGACAGGAATATGTTTCGAATGTGGCAATGAAGGTCATACAGCAATAACCTGCCCTAGAAAAATAATGAATCTAGTTGACTCCAGGAAAAGGAACAAATTTCGTTCTTAATGATCAATTGAGTGTTTTAAATTTGGTGTAAATGGTTATTATACAAATATATGTACAATGAAGAAGGTTCTGGAATGAGATCAGCAGGATCGTACAAATATCAGTCTACCAATTCCTAAGGCCATTCCAATTGATGATTACGAAACTGAAAATGACCAATGAAAAGTATGAATTATTTACTATCTCATGTTTTGAAGTTTATAAATTCTTAGTAAAATATGGATAATTTTGAAAAAAAAATTAAAAAATAATATGTAAAAACATGGATAATGTATCATGAAGAATTTATTATGATTAAGATGTCTATGAATTGAAGAGTTATGTTAGATCTATGGATAATGATATGTTTAAATGAATTAATGAAAAAATTACTTTGGAATAATTTTTTAGTATGTATAACCCTAAAGTTTGATATGTGATAATGTTAATCCAGGATGAATTATCTTTTCTAGTGTGGACATAATATATAACATTAGGTGTTCATGTGAACTTCTGTTTTAGAGAAATTATTTGTTATTAGGTTTTGGGATGCATAATGTGTGGTATGGGATAACATTTGTGGTTAAAATATGTTATGGTTATTTTGGAGGAATTTATCTCATTTTTGAGAATGTTATAAAATTATATATTTTTTGAAAAAGGACGAAACACAGATTACACGACAACATATCATGTCAGAAAAAGCTATGGGAATAGAACCCACAACTAATGTGTGATTGGTATTTATCACATAACAATTGACTACGTGAATTCCCAACTTAGTATGACTACTTTTTTTAGATAAATGATTTTATGGATAAATAATAAGTTGATTTATGGGAATATATATTTTATAAAATGGGTATCCCTAGTATATAAAATGATTTGGTAATTAAGTGAATAAGGTTACATTGAAATAAATTCTCTCTTTTGGGAATACTATATTCTTAAGGAAAAGAGAATACTTTGGGATATAATTTTAGGAGTAATGGTTGAATTTTAAATTTTAATAATCTATGTGTTTTATATACTTAAAGAAATTTGGGTTTTTATAGAAATGATTAACCTATCTTAGTGAATATGTGATTAAGTTAATTACATTTCTATATGAGATGTTAAGAGTATTCGAGGTTATTTGGGGATAAATGTAAATATTTACTATGGAAGACTATGTTATTAAATTATTCTATATTTTGGGTTTCAATTTAAGGTTGGATTATATATAGGGATTTTGATGAAATTTTTTTATTGAATTTTCATTATTGAACTTTGGGTATTGTTTGTTTATTTTTGGAGATTAAGTGTAATATTTCATTATATAAATTATTATCCTTGATGGGTATCATCTGATCTTGTAATAATGATTTTTTTGTTTTTGTTAATGTCTAGTGATTGGGGAAATATATATAGTTCATATTTTGCGGAATATATTATTCTCTAGAATTTGATTCTATCACATTAGATGTGGCCAATTCATCTTTAATGCGTATCATTTGGAGAAAAGATTATCTTGTGGTGGAAATTTTTTAAAGGACGAAACTCTACATGAATGTAAGTATATTTCCTTACGTTATTATTGTAAGTAGTATATTAATTCCTCATATTTATAAAAAGGAAATTAAAACAGAAACATTGTCTGTTTGCTTTTCCTTGTGGGGAATCAAAGACCGATTAACCCATAAAATGTTTGTGTTTTTATTATTGTTAACTTTCTCTTAATAATGTTTTCTATCACTCTACATTAGAAAATGAGGGTTAGTTTTCTCTTACACATCCATGTTTTCATGGAATCCTAATATGTGTTTTCTCAGGTATCCTTTTTTACTTTTCCTTCTTTATTTTAAAGTGATATTTTTATTTACTCTTTTTCTTATGTTGGACATTCAATGATGTTTCTGAGCCCAAATTTAAAAATTGTGGGGTCGCAATTTCTAAAAGAGGGGAAGAATGTAACGACATAGGTATTTATTAAATAATTCATTTTCATATCTTTTAATATTTAGGGATAAGATATTAATTTTATGTTAAAGATTACATGTTTTTCGATAAATTAATCGACACGCAACAATGAGTTTCTTTGAAATCTTATGCTTCACACAACAATGAGTTATACTGAAAAATAATAATATTTTGAATGGAATTTATTTCAAAGATATTGTTTTGCTGAGAATGAAAATAACTAACTACATTATTATTAAACATGTTTGTTAAATGTATTTACATTTATTGAAAAAAAATTTAAAGCCTTAAAATACGATTGAATCCAGTTTTAAGCATGAAATACTCTAATATTATTTAAAATGTTGATTTGCCAACTTTTGATGCTGAACCCTTTTTAAACCTATCTTTTCCTTTAGTTTTATATGGTCCATTTGACAAAATAATCTAATTCTATAGAAGTGGGACATTAAAATTTACTTTGGGTAATTTTTTTGTATTTTTCTAATAATGTCCATTTTTAATGAATAAGGAAAAATAATGAAATTTAAGTGAAAAGTCTCTCTTCATATAATTCATTTATATGATTATAGTGTAATTTTAATTGGTTTTAAAGAGTAATTAAGTTCTATTTTTAATATTTAATCCATTTATGCTTATTTTAAGTATTTTTACTTTTTAAATAAAAATAAACACAAACAAATATTTTGATTGTTATTAATTTTTTAAACACGAATTATGGTTTTGCCAATGAGAATTGATTTTAAATTAAATTATGAAACTTATATGTTTTGAATTTTGAAAAAATTTATTCTATATTTGTAATCTAGAGGTCCAAATTATGTAAATTGTCAACTTTTATTTTTAGAAATTATGAATATCAACTTGAATAAATATTTTATTTTCCACGGTTAAAGGGTAAATAAGGTAAATAAGGGTAAAAAGTAATATTATAATAATTTTAATTTATCCTAAAATGTGTCTTAATCCTATTAGATGATAATTATACAACTATGGGATTCATTGGGTTTATTTTAGGACCCCATAGAGCCACTTGTGTTTGAAAATGACATTTAATTACATTTTATTTAAGGTTAATGAAAATATAACCTACACATATATCTTTTAGTAAAAAAAATTTATATGGGGTTATATAAGTTATATTTTAGAATATAAATATTAATTATAAAGATAAATATATTTCCCAAATCATGGTACTTTATTTATAATTTTTAGATATTAAATAGATAAATTTAATTATAATATAATGGGGATGTAATGATTCCGTCATTAATAAAGGATTCCAATAAATGATATTATAAATGTTAAAATAAGTTTAATTTTGTTTATTTGGATATCATCCACGAATTTTTTTGATGCTATTTACATTTTATATTTGAATTAATGAAGTTTTTTCAAATCAATCATGTTTTTATTGATTTTCTAAAAAAGTCATGATATGAATAGAGTCAAAATTGGCATATTCATATTCTAAAATATAAAATATTTTATTAAATAGTATAAAATTCCAAAAAAATATATGTTTTGGAAAAATAGTTATCATAAGTTTAAAATATTATTATTTAATCTTTAATTGGATATTTGTCATGTTTTGGTAAATATTATGATTCTCAAAGGGTTAAATGCTTGATAAAAAATAAGAGTAAAAAAGCGTTAATTAAAAAAGATATAGATTAAAAAATATCCAATACTAGTGTAACTCATATTAGAAGATTTTAATTAGACTTATATTTATCTTATTTTATAGCTAGCATAATTTAGACCCATTTATACTAGAAATAGAATTTATAATAAAATAATAATTCAAGGTATTCCTTAAGTACCCCTCCTATCTCTTATAAAAGGACACCAACATAATCCATTACTCAGACATCTCAACCCCCATTGGATCATCCATAATCTACCATAATAAGATACAAATATACCTCTATTCCTCCTATAATCCTTACATTTTTAATAAGGCAATTAAATAAAGCCTTTTAGCATAAATCAAATAGAGTTACCTGATTTAAGGTAATGTCTTCTATGAAGATTCTTTCATTTATTTTTCCTTCCCTCACCCCATTAAATTTCTTTGTTAAATTATTTTATAAAAACCCATTATCTTAAATAAAATAGTTTTTATGATAATTATTCAAACTACATTTACACACACATCCATCTAATGGATACGAACATACGCTTTCTGTGTACAACGAACTGCATCATCATGAAAAGATGATTGTTCGATATCCCCTACCACCTCTAAAGGAGGCCATTATTATTGAACTATAATTAAATATGATATTTATGATATTTATTTTATCTATATATTTTTTAATTCTTATTTATAACATACCTTTACAATTTTCATGTTTTATAAACATGATAATTTCACTTGAGGAAGTGCGGACTACTGCCCCCTCAAAGTTATATGAATCGTTCATGCTATACCAAGATAATATAAATGATAGAATTAATGAACTTATGAAATATATATAACCATGATATTAATCTTTAATTATAATATACCAATTTATAATTTAGTTTTCATTCCTTTAAATATGAAAAAGACATGAATGTAGCGTTCATGCGTACGTACGACTTACTGTCTCCATGAATGGTGCATTTAATTTCTTGTATACGAATGCTATGGACTATTCGAAATACGAATATACTAGATATATATAATAAATATGATATATAAATCCTGAATATCATTCTATAGATAATGAAATTCTATCTACATTGAATATTTATAATTATAACAAGTCCACTTTTGACTCCTGTTACGAACATCGACAAAATGTCCATTATGAACTAAAATAATTATATAATATTTATAGTAATGTAATAAGTAATATAAAAGGAATAATAAACTTGAAAAAGGTTCTAAATCAAGTAAAAACTAACTTATGTTTTTTATGTAGGAAATTAATGAATGAATGAGTCATGTCTTACTTGTGGTAAGGGAACCTTTCACCCCCATCTTTTAGTCAACGACTAATTTTATGTTATGTCTTTTAATTTCTATTTTATTATTTTGGGATATGTTCATACATATACTCATTGCAATAAATTTTATGTCCATTGGATGAGAGACCCTTTTCTCTCCCATCAACTCATTTTTTGAATTTTAATGTGACGCTGTTAGGGTGGCGAATTTTTGTATGGGGCTTTGTCTCAATCTCCTTTAATTGAGGAATATTTTGATAATATATACCTCGTTATTTTATATTGTGTATAATTAAATACTTTTACTTTTACTTTCTTTCAAAGGGAATCTTCTTTCAATGAATCATTTTTAAAAATGAAAAAAGGAATTTTTTTAACATATGCAGTGACAATGACCTCTCCACCACCATATTCAGTATTTGGTTTCCTCTATAAGCCTTAATGTTTTTAAATGTAAAAGAAATACCTTATCACATTTTTTGTGTGTCTTGGTATTGAAAATGGTTTTTTAAATGAATTGAATATTTTAATATCTTAAAATTATATCGTGTGATTTCAAATTAAATGTTATTACTGAAATGTTGATATTTTCAATATTTTATGTGTTATGATTATATAATAGTACTTGGAAATTAGATAGCTGGTTACATGATAAACCAATAATGGGTGGTTCCATGATAAACCAATAACAGGTGGTTACATGATAATACAAATGATGGCTGGTTTTGTGATAAACCATGGATGATTGGTTACGTTATAACCTCCAATGCATTGGGTATGAAAGTCATCTGTATGGATATTCTATTATTATGTTTTATTTTTTTATGCCGACTATATGGTTATTCCATTTAATTATGATAATGTCCCAAATTACCAATATATGATATACATTGTTTTCTATGGGATTTATTGTAATATTTTGGTAATGAAAAGGGTAAGAAATGATCTTATATTCAATGAAGTGATTTTTCTAAATCTTTAAGGTGAAAAGTATTAGTTAATGACTAATTATTCATGGTTTACATGTTGTTTTGAAAACTAAAATCTTTCTTTCTTTGTGTATCCCTTACCGATACATTCATACTCATACAATGATTTAGAAATTTTTTCACAGGACTTATGTTGGAATAGGGTCAAATATGGGATCATAGAAAACTCATTTTGTTTAAAACATGGATCTAAACACGTTTATTTTCTTTTTGGAATTTTTATTTTATCAAAAAATGGATACCAAGAAGAAGTGCCTACATGTTATATTTATGATTTTTTGTATAAGTTATGACCAAATTCTCTAAATATATAAACCTAAAAATATCTTTAATGTGAATTATTAACTTATTTCATGTTTTTGTAATGTTTAATGCTGATGACTTATTATTATGCCCATATTTCATGATTTAAGTCTCATGTTTTCATAGTAATTTCATATAACAACCCAAGCCTAATTGAAACCATAATTTAATGATTTATAATAAGAGTTTTACTTAAAAAATTTATATATAATTCAGGTATATAGATTAAGTTAATTAGCTAAAAGAATTACATTATAAGGTGGACATATTCACAGAGTATACATTTTTCCCAAGTGAAATGGAGCATTTATTTTAAAATAATATTTCATTCAATAAAAATTTACATTATTTAATATGAGTGACCATAACAAAAATCATGACATATATAAAACTGATACCCATCCTTATATCCTATAAGAATCATTTAAAAATATGTGATGAGAAATAAACTATTTGGAAAGGGATATAGAAATAAAGGAATCAAGTTAGACTACTGAAAAATTTTAAGAACCATGATGATGTTTTCCTTTTTGATAATAAAACATGGACCACATAAATTAAACATTTCCCACTTGAAATTCATTATTTACCCTAATAAAATCACTAAAACCCCTTAAAAATAATAGTAAAATCAATGAAGTTGTTATAAGGGATGAGGAATCTCTTAAAAACATGCCTTTTTAAAACAAAATATTCATTTATATGTTTTTCCCCATGTATTCAAAATATGTCATTAAATTTAATTGTATTTAATTGATAATATTAAAATATTAAATCATTATACTAAAAACATGTTTGAACAAATTTTAATTGTGTATCCAAAAAACTATAGATCATTTAATTACATATGATCAACCTACTTGTTTATATATTTTTTTTCTCTATCGAAGACTACTTATTACCCAATTCATTACAGGTCTATATCAGGCTGACCAAATATTATGAGCTATATCGAGATCTCATGTCATCATATATAACTTTAATATATGATATCATTAAAATTTTTATTCATTTACTTTGTTATCATACAATCATTGACAACTCATTTAAATCCAAATGGAAATTTTATTCTTTTTTATTATAATAATAATGTTATATATCAATTTTATTTATTTATTGAAACAATATTCACAAGAAATAAGATCAAGGGTTAATAATTTATATAAAAACATTATGGTGTTTATATGTATCCAGGAATATCCAATCCCCAATAAATATGGAATTGTAAAATTCTAGTTACATTGTCGAGAAGTAAAATATATGTTAGAAAGTATATTAGTAAGTCTATTCCACTCACTGAAATTACGATACACCATAAAATTGAGTATTATATAGTACAAAGTGAAATATAACCATGTTTTTGAAACCCTCTATGATGGTTTATAACTTTTTAGTTTGATTATGTTGATGATAAATTAGAAGTACATCCCTATTAAAATGTAATGTGTGTTATTGAATCATCAAATTTTTATTTCCAATATTTCACCTTCAATATCTTCTTAAAAAGAGACTTACATACCTCTATCTATAGATAAGTATGATATAGATCCACTTTTGGAGCCCTAAAAATAACCCCATATCCTAATGTCCTCGATTTAAAACTTTTGGTATCATATATATTGATCTCAATCCACAGTATAATAGAAGGCCAACAAACAACAATGATATAAAAATTTTCACTTTTGATATCTCAATGAATTCCCAACATATTAAATATTGATATTTTTTTATTGAATTTCCAATGTAACTAGCATTTATGGATATTTCCTATCATTCAGTATTGTGGATTTTATTCATAGATATATAAATCACATTATCATCCCCATTACACCCATTTGGGTTTTTATTCCACCATAGTAAATACCAGACCAAAAAACCACCATCCAAAATAGATTATTGAGTTGTGGTGATAGATCTTATGATCTGTATAGTATGTGAATATAATTAACAATGGAATCATAAAAAGGGTATTATTCAAAAAATCTTTATAGAATTCTAAAAAATAATCTACTAAAATAGAATTGAATGAAAATATGGTAAATATTTTATTCCCATGAATTGAGAATAATTCATATTGAGAATAGATTAAGGATAGTTCTCCTGAGGGAATTATATATATGGATTTTTTTAAATGAATTCATCTATATGAGAAAATATATTGACGGATAAATAAATGCTCTCCTGTGAATGTTTAAGCTAAGTGCCATGTTTACAGCTATACTCATATAGAAAATTATGAAAACCTGAAGGATAATTACCTATTATGATCTAGGATCACGATTAAGGTGTCTTAAGATGGAATAAATATATAGTCATATATGTTATCAATAATAGATAAATATACATATTCCATTGGTCTTCAGAATTTATCCATTACGCTCACATCCAAGTATTGAATCAGTTCATGAAAATTATAAAGCAAAAAAGATCTGATATAGTATTACTTACAAAATTTAAAATATGAATTGTATTTATCAATACATTTACTATTATTCCCCACATATGAAAATGATTTCATAATTTGGGGCTATATTAAGGAGTATCAATTATAAAGCTTCTGATATGAGATACGTCCATCGAATCCATTCCTCAAAAAATAGAGACAAATGTTTTAGTGGAAATAATAATATCAAGATAATATTCTAGAATATTATAATAGAATACATACAAGTTCATAATTCCTTTCCCCCCTCTTATAGTAGTTTTAAGTATATACATAGTTTAATCGTGGAAATTTTCTTCTTAGAAACACATCCACATGATATGAAAATTTGAATTATCTGATTTTGAATCCTTATTAATGAAATAGGCTATTTTCCTAATAAGAATGATTAGAACATATTGGGGATGTTAACACCTTTTATGAGAGAAAATATCCCAAAAAGTGATAGGGAAATCCTTTTACAAGAGTTGAGAAAACCATTAAAACTAATGAAAATACCCTTGATGTAGGAATTTTTGGAACTACCATAAAAAAGATGGATACATATGTATAGAAAATGTATATTTCCCTCATATATTCCCAATATGATTTTGATGACTAAAATCCTTGGATTATTAGAGTTCTTAATGATGTGGTCAAGATATTTACTCTTGCTGATGTATTATTTTGAGATGTTGTCATAATGATCAATGACACCCTTTAAATACTTGAGATTTTTGACCTCTATATATAAAGAGAATTAATTCATATTTACATGATAAGTGTGATAGATAATTTAATAATATTATAGAAATAATTAATTTAAGAATTCCCTATCAATCCATGTGTAGAAAACACATACAAATATAGTCTTCACCAAAGTTGAATGTCATATAAAATAAGGGTTATCCCTATATACTTCCATTGTAAGAGGAGAAATAAACTTCAAGACATCAATTGAAAAAGAAAAATATTTTCATATAATTAATTAATGAATGGATATTTTCATATGATATTATTCAGAAACCAATCATTTTAAAGACCCATATCATAAATTCCCATTTGATAGATTCAAAAGCCTAAGTGACATCTTTTTTTTTGAAAAAAAAAATATTTCCTTAATGGGCTTCTGCAAAATTTTTATGCACTCAGAGGTAGTGAGAAGAATTTTTTATATTTCCCTACCTTAAAAAAATACAAAATAAGGAATGATAGACCAACTTCATGATGATAGTGTGATTTATAATGGAATGGATCCTTTTTAAGATTATATCGATTGAGTTGTCTTGGAAAACACACCTAAAATAATTAATGGAAACCTAATCATTATAATTGTGAAAGAGGATGAGGTATAAGGCCTTGGCCTTAAACATTACGTGATATTTAGTTTTGTGAGGAATTAAAATTTCCCTTATATTTAGGATATTTTCAGTTTTAATGTTTTAGAAATTGATGCCATAACTATTACACAACATCTCATATATTACAATGTAGAGAATTCTATAAGCTATCTATTTTTTTAATAATCTACAACATTTCAAAATAAAACATGAATTTATTTTCTTCATAAAATTATTCATAAAATTCATCTTTCCTTGTTCTTTTCTGCAAACCATCATTATACCCTATTAAAAACTTTTCAAAAACATAGGATGAGAACAAAAAGCTTAGTAAGGGACATAAATATGGAATGAAACTGTTAATCCATGAATATTTTAATCACATGGAAACATTTTCACAAAATCCAAATTCCCCCCCGCAAAACATAAGTTCTTTAACATACCTCATGAAATCTTAAGATTACTTAAAATCGTCATAGCAATAAATAAATCATTAAGTTAAATTGTGGCGTACATATCATAATTACATTGTAGCCTTGACAACTATATAGGGAGTAACCTTCATGGTTACGATTGGAATACCCATAATAGTATATTTCATAATTCTCTTTGTATGAAACTTTTTGTTTAACCCCATATCATTACCCAATGCATTGGAGACTTATCACATTCTCACATTCCCTCAGTTTATCATGGAACCACCCATATACATAAATAATTCATAATAAACCTAACATAATCACAACACATAAAACAATCCTAAAGGAAAAAATAACATTTCCACAATGATATAGAACGATAGGATTTCATTATATTGATATAATAAAACCATTATAAAAACAATTTTCAATTCCAAAATCCTTAAAAGAAATAATTGTATTTATTTTTCTTTTAAAAACATTACGGGTTTTACAGGAATCAAAATACCAAATAATGGCCACAACAACATTAATTTAATTATCCTAATATAAGATAAAAAAATCCTTTTTAATTTTGGAAAATGATTCATAAAAAATATTCTTTTTGAAAACCTTTTAATGGAATTAAAATTCAATGGGTTCAATTATACATTGTATAAAAGAAGGTTGTGTATACTGTCCAAATACCCCACAATGAAAGTAGATTGAGAAGAAGTCCATTAAAAAGAAAATTTTGTTAATAAAATGGTTCGATTATAGGGTTACACTAAAAATCCACATAAAAAAGTATAATTAAAAGATATGATATTCCATATTCATTTCACACATTATATTTTAATGACATAATCAAGAAGAAGAAGTTTAACCCAATGAATGGAAATTAGGTTATAAAATTACCTTACCTTGAGTTTGAATCATCTTGTAGGTTATTTATCATCCTAAATAATAAACATAGGTAAATTTATAATTTATTGATAAAATTATTCATGTTAATTATCTCGTTGTTATCACTAATTACCATGTTTTAACAATTACATAATGATTTAAGATCACATCATACGTTTTGTCAATATCCGGTACATAAGTCAAAGATGAACATGGTAAGATATCAATAATAGATATTGTCATAAGCCCATCATCTAAAGAATAATATTCATGACATAATTATCATTTAAATAAAAAACAATACCTTTAAATAAAACTATGATATTTGGTTATGAAAAATAATCAATGTTATAATCATGGAGATACTAAGTCGTATGTACGCATGAGAAACATTTTCCATTTTAAACTGATTGTTATAGAAATACATTAATTATTATTTTAATTTTCCATAATTATAATAATATAATTAATATCATATTAATAATTTAATTTCAATTATATATCAAACAAGTGATATAATGAATAAAAATGTGTCTCCTCGCTTCATTGATGTGATAGTTCACACGTACGCACGCACACCATTATCATTTTTATGCACAAGGAAAGTAAGAATAGAGTATATATATTTTTATCATAGAATGATTAATATGTAACAAATATAAAATAGGAATAATAATTACATTATTATAACTAGTCATGAGATAAAGTTTTGAAAAACGAATTAGATCAGTTTGTGGTGGCGACAGTTCACACGTAGGAATGAATGATAAATTACCTTACCATTTAATGGAAGTGGATATGGATTTAGCTGAGGATATTATATTTATAACATATCATTATGTTGATTATAATTTATTTATCAATTCATCTAGGTAGGAGAATATTTTTCGGAAGTGGAAAAAGAAATAAAATATAAATACTTATACAAAATGATACCTCTTTTTCAGTTGATCACCTATGAAGAACAACATAACACCTCTGATAAACGTATTTTAACAACAATAAAGCCTCAGGAACGTGGGTATTGATTATATTAAGGGATTTTGGTAGAGTTTTTACTAACCAAAAACTTATTATGAGTGATTAATAGAGAGGAATGAGTTCCTTTTTATAAAAGAGGGGAGGGAACCTTGGGAATTATTGAAACTTTTAAATTAATATAAATTAAATTTTGATTAAAAATGGAACTAAGTTGATTTGAAATGAATATGGGATGAGTATTGGTTTAAATAAGATAATCCAATGATATTTTCACATTTTTTGAATAATGTGTAGTCATTATATTTTTTGTTTTATCTTTTTTATCTCTTATTGTTTTATTGAGTAATTTACACTTTGACTGTTAAAATAATTACCAAATCATTCCAAATGACCAATTAATGCATCATTAATGAAATTTTTTTAGTTATCTAAATATATTTGTTGTATATTCTATTTTAAAAAATGTTATAGAATTTAATTAGATATTTTATAATTAGGTTATGAATTATTTCAGTTTTGACAACATTCATTTCATGACTTCAAAAAAAAGTCATAAATAATTGATTCCTCGGAAAGTAAATATCACCTAAATACTAACATGGAATAGTAATGTATAATATTATTGTATGGAATCAAATTTTTGTAATCATATTCAATTTACAGTTATTAATATTATTTATTCAATTCATTATTTAATAAATAACATAATACATCATCAATGTGTCACTATTTAATTTAGATACTTATTTCCTAAAAATTATATATCAATTACCATCATGTAGGTATTATTTTTATATTTAAAATGAAAATTTATATTCAAAGATGTCAATTATATTAACACATATTAATACTATTTTCGTAAGAAGAAACATATTTATGACATATTTTCCATTACATTAAATTAATAGTTTTAAATGACATATTCACACCCAATTGGCCTCAAAAGAACATAATTTTGGACCACGGATGGTCATGGAAGATAATGACTAATGTAATATGACTTTGGACACGTGTTAGGTATATTTTTTAAAATTATAGTATTAATTTTACCTCTAATTAACCTATTTACCTCTAACCGTAGTAAAAAAATAAAAAAGTAACTATTCAGTAAAAGTTATTTTAATCCTATTGGGAAAAATTTTATTAATGTGTATAACCAAGAATGTAATTTTTTGAAAATTTAATTCACAAAAGTGGTTAAATTTGGTTTAACGCTAATCCCACTAACAGATATGGAAAATGAGTTTTTGTAAGTAAAAAATTCAAAAGTTCACATAGTTTTTATATTTACTTTTAACATGAAATTGAATCCAACGAACTATATTGTATTAATGGATAAAGAAATAAATTAATTATATATTAAAAATATTTAAAAATACAATTTAACAATATTAAAAAGTAATATGAAAAATTATTTTTGAATTAAAATGCATTATTTTTCACTATTTATTAAAATGTGAATGTTATTAGAAAAATAGAAATTTATTATCAAAACACAATTTTGTTTTCTATGTTCTATATAAGAAGTTTATTATTATAATAGAACATAAAAAAGTTAAAAAAATAGAATTCAAAAGAATTTTCCTTCAAAAGGTAGTAAAATACCTTTTTTTGAAAAATTCTCATTTTTTCATAAAATTTAATTTCTTCTTATATCATGTTAAGAAAACGTATACGATAAATTTTAAACATCATATTTATTCTAAATATCATTAATATAATTCAAAAATAGTGATTTTATTATTTTATATACACAATTATTCATAATTAAATAGTTTTTCATGAAAACGCATCCTTTTATTCAATTTGGTTTAATTTTTATTTCTAATTAATTTTATAACAAACGAATCAATATATATACTTGTGAAAACCTGATTTTTATAATTTATTTAATATCATTGACTCATTCCATTCTAATAGCTATGTGATACTAAAACATAAAATAATAATAATAATAGTATATTATATTTCTGTATAACTCAATATTCTATGCAACTTAATATTTTTGAGAACCCCACTGTTGCATGTCACGTAGGCTATCAAACATAAAATTATATGTTAATTAAAATTAATACATAATAAATAATTATTAATAAATATTAAAAATAATTATTCTATAACAACATGGGATGTTACCTAAGGAATTCAATTTTTTCCCTTCGGATGAATTCCATTCACGAAGAAAAATAAATTCAATTTTATAAGATCCATTTGAATAATTTACCTAGGCTCTTGAAAGAAATGTTTGTGAGACTATCCAGTCTCGAGGCACTCACTGAATTATGTGAAAAATTGGAATCCTACATGTCTACTCGATATATTTCCTTTATGGTCATGATGTTTTATAGTTATTTACTACCATAAAATGATAATATTTATTTCATTAGAATTAAAATTATATCCAATGTAAAATATCTCTTGGTAGTAGTGTATGAAATGATCAGAAAACTCTAATTTTTAGTGATAAAATCATTTACGTTATTCAAATATGTTATTAGTTTAGATGCATTCCTTATTTCCTCTAGGTTATTAATTAATTCATTATTACTATATCCCTACTCATACTATTTATCGATAAATATATCTTTTTGGACATCCTCCATCAATGTGTGTTTCTCATTTAACTTGGAGGAAATATTAATATATCTATTGAATTTATCTAACTAAATATCTGCATTAATGTGATTTTTCCTCCTAAATTACTTTTTCATTCCAATAATTACTTAATAAACATTATATAAAACCTACATTGTCTATGATCTATCATTGAATTTTAAACTCAGGTGGTTAAACACACTAGAATATTATTTATCAAAGCATTAAGTATTATCCCAAACCTCTTAAATAATCCTCATATAGTCTAAATGTTTAATAAAATATTTTTTTAATATGAAGTGTTAAATAAATTTTCCATTTTATATATGATATCCATTTGGAAAAGTTAATAGTAAAAAATATTCTTTTTTGGGTCTTGTATAGTATATCCTCCCACATAGTTAGATCAATAAATTTAAAAAACATTTCTCAATCATGATGCCCACAAATGTTTTTAATGATTTATTTTACTAAGTAAATATATCCAAATTAAGCATGTCTTTTCCATGATTTTTATTGTTCCTGAATTATTTATATTATTAGTTAACATAGGAAGAATCTATTTTACTCGACCAGTCATGAGATATTAGAATTGTGTGAAAGTCTCCATAGATCATAAGAGTGGATTGAATGGTCCTCCTAGGACGCTTAAATTTATACCAATGGAATATCCTCCCATATTACATTGTGAGGTAATATATAAATTAACAATACTATAATAATCCATTATTACCATCGTTTCAATAATATACACAGTAATATTAATGACAACACAACTATTAATAGACATGGAAACCAAACCCAAAGAGTTTCCATCACTATTGTGTGTTAATTGATGGAAACAATGTCATTTATTAGTTAATTGATGTTAATCCATGTAAATAAATACAAATGGATGTTAGGATTAGTGATAGAAATCATTATTGTACAATAATATAGAATAAATATCTTAAGAGTGTTATTTGGGGGTCGGTTTTCCAGTTACTAAAAATTATACTAGATAAAATTAATTTCATATAGACTCTATATTGGGATTTTTGTCCTCCCAGAGATTTTTTTTATAATACATTATTTCATTGGACATTAAATTCTATACCATGGGACTAAGGATAAATTTTTTCCAATATTTAGTGGATTTTAAAATTAAGTGTTGATAGACTTGTTCTATTCTAAGTTGATACCCACATGAATATTTCACTTTTCATCAGACTTATCATTAGGGTCTACCAAGGTAGAGATGTTACAAAATGAAATATTTTCTGAGGAATTTATATATGATCATTTTAGTATATGTTAATATATACTATATGATCCCAAAGGGATTCTGATTCCAAGATCCTTTATCAATCTTTTGGACCTCTAAATTCTATCTTTTACTACCCCCTTATCTTCACGAGCCTTTAAACCAACAACCATAGTATTATCCTTTGAGGATTATTTTATTGAATATAAAATAGATTAATGATTATCCATATCATAAATTAATTATTTCAACTCGTACCCAACCATAGATTCATATCTTATAAAGAGATTTGTTTTCTATCTAGGTGATGAAACCAGATTATCACCCTTCATCCAAAAATTCCCAAGACTTATACCTATAGAAACTAGACGATCTTGCACAAAGAATCTCACTTCATACTCCAATCCTTCTTAAAATTAATTTATACCATTGAACTTATAGATACTACATCAAGGGTCCCTAATGCTCCTCTTATATCCCTCATTTTAATATACTACTTCAACATTTTTTAGTATCCTATTATTTTGTGGGATAAGACATCTTCTCTTGAAACCTTTTCACTGGGTTTTACTCTAAAACCAAATTCAAAATTTGAATCGAAAAATCAGACAATTCCGGGTGGAAATAATACTAAAACTCTATCTCAATCCAAGATCCATTGAGTTTGAGAGTGAAACTATTTTGATGGAGGTTATATAAATTATCATCGGAAATAACAATTTAATAATATCCTGCTTTTTATTTATTTTTCTATGAACACTATGGAAATTAAAAAAAACCAAAAAATAATAAGAATTTGACCAACACTGAAAAATTATATCTTGTAGAAAAAATCATGATAATATATAATACGTATGATAGTAGTAAATATAATTCAAGATATATATGTTAAGAGATATTATCCTACACATTGGTAAACAATTAAAATTGAATTTTATAGAAAATGTTTAAATGATTCATTTTAAAACCTTTTTAAAGAATGTGATGACCTATACCCGCACCATCTGATATAGTGCTCTTAAAAAATACCTATTCAATTTTATATGAGCTATATAATCGATTATATAACCATCCATAATTACAAAATCAATAATTATTATATAATTACTTAAATGAAAAGGATATTTTTAGGATTTGAAATTTATATAATTACGAAACATAAAAAATTAACAATGTTCATATAGTGACTTCAATATATCCCATAATTTATGTCACATGCAGTATACGTATAAATATGTAATGTGTACTACTTTTCATAAAATCCTAAGGAATGAAAACATAAGAATATGTTTGCTAAAATAATTAGTAATGGAGACAAATAACTATGAAATCATTTCATAAACATAGAATAAATATTTATGAAGAAATTAGTGAACAACATTAATCAATGATAAAATTGAAAATGAAAGCATTATATATTCATTTAAACAAATAAAAACATTTATATTAAAGATACTGGTCTCATACTGATGGAATTAATAATTTCATACTCTAGAAACATTCTGTTAATGACATGTTCGAAGACACATTACATATCATATGGACTATAGTCAACTCATCTTGATGAATTTGGATGAAATATACTAATAACACCAACATGTTTAGTCTCAGGAGCCATGTTGATTAATCGAGTAATTATAAAAATTTTGGACCAATGAGTCACTTGATTTTGTCTAATTTATTCAACATGAGTGCTATCAAGACCATTAATACCATTCTATAAATAAAAAATTAATGAATAATACTTGGCTATATATTTAGTAATGATAATATAATATCAATACATGATTTTACTATGTTATAAATCAATAATAATTGAGAATAAAAATGTTTTTAGCCATGTCAATAAGATAGATAATGTGACCACAACCCACTAGGAGAAAAATGTGGATAGATAAATAATACATCGTCTGTTTAAAAATTATCATCTATTTTGGAATAGAAACAAACAGAATGACAGTACATATTTTTATTTCAATAGAATAATTGTAATTATAGGTGACCATCACAAAATATACATTTTTTAAAAGTTGATGCTGACACTATCTAGATAAGTTATTATAAAACTATATAATAATTGCAATAACAATATCATAATTCATATAGAGAAATAAATTTAATGGTTTTAATAAAACATATCAATGGAAGTGAGAAATATTTGTCAAAGGGTTTATGTGGTTAGAATATATATCTAGAAATCAATAACATATAAAATAATAAAATATTATGGTAGAATATACCCATCTTTCATGAAATGAATTTAAGAGAATAATCATAACTAAATTAATAAATAATAAGTTACCAAAAAAACTACTACTAGGGAAATAAGAGAATCAATAGCCACATTGATAAGGGAACCTGAAAATTATAGTAAATCACATAATAAAATATTTTTAAAATATATCCATTGGAAATGAATAATCTATTCTAGGTATTCACAGTGCACAAAAATGAATTATGTCTCAGTTAATGATAATTGGGACCAGAGAAACCATTACTACATTAGAAACATCCAAATAAAAAAACCATGGAAGATAGTACATGAAAATAAAATTAAAATATCATGATTAAAATATAATTACTGGAATGATATATTAGATTTGTAATATATTCACCAAAACACAAAATTAGGTGAATAAATATAATATATGTCTAAATGGAGATACATTTAGATGAAAACCATTACAATAATTTGAAAATTGCAACCAAATATGATGTAAAAGTTAACATGAAATTGGAAATTTAATATCCTAGAATAGTAAAAATCATAAAATAAATATTAATTTTTTTTGGTAAGGACACTATTGAAAATAAACTCATGGTGTATAACTTAAATATTTCTCAATAAAAGAATATTTAAATTGAAACCCTTAACACTTATCTGGATTTTGTAAACATTAGTTTCACTCTATTATCAAAAAAATATATATCTTAATAAAAAAATTTATTCCCATTCTCATATAAATTTTTAATTTTTAATTCCATAAATAATAATTCTCTCTTTCAATTCTACAGATTTTCTACATCGGGTGCTCACCGTGTTTATCATTTGTGTATGTATCATAATTTAGGTGGTTATATTTATTCTTATTTCAATGGTCAGAATTACTGAGTCATTAACGTTACTATTTTGGATTGTTTATAATTATTTATTATGTTTTAATCTCTTCTTATGATTGTCTTAGTCTATATCCTGGAAGATGAAATCAAAAATTATAATTTTTTTATGATTCTTGATGATAAAATAGTGTTTCCATATTATTTAATTAAATATTAATATAATATATTCATATAAATAAGTAAACAAACCATTAAATTGTATATCCTAATTTACTTGAAGATAAATTTCTATAGTCATTCACGATACAAATTCATAATATTTCCCAATTTGGTGGTTAAATGGTCCCAAAATAACATAACCACATTTAATTAATCATTATAAAGTAGTTATCTTTTAATATCATTCATTTCTTGATGAATTCTTTAATAATTTCTACAATTCTTCATAACTAATGATTTATCATATAATTAAAATCATATTTATATTTTAATATTATCGTTATATTCGTCATTTAAAGGTATAGAAGGAAAATGAAACATGTAACGTCATGGATGAGGGTAGTCAGCACAGTGCTCTAATGATGATTTTGAATTTTATAATTTATGGGGTATATCAATAAATACGATGAAACAATTAATACACACACACACACACACATATATATATATATATATATTAAACTATTATCATTATATTTTTTTGACTAAAATAAATTTCAATGATGATAATTATGAAAAAATGTGTGGTTAGTAATACTCACATTAGGGACATGAATTTTCATATGAATATTCCTTGGAAATAAAGACTGTATGCTAACTATGGATGACCAGATGATTTGGAATGTGGGTGATAGTTATAGGAATATTAAATTGGTAAATTTCTACAAGATATTATAAGTCATGTTTTTTGAATAGGTGAATGTGTTACCCTTTTATAAGTTATTTAAATGGTTGTTTTTGGAGTAACTCTTATATTTTAATCAATTTAACATTACTATTTAAATTTTAAAGGAAAAATAGAAAATAATGGTTAGAAAATGAGTTTGTGTTAAAACTTACATCAACCATTCCTTTTTATAAAACATTGAGTATATTATGGCTTTGGGTATTTACTTTATCCCTATTACACAAATATAAATTTAATTTGCTAAATAATGTATATAAAATAATATTCACTTTTAATAATAATGATTATGATTTAATATTTTTCATAATTTAATATGTGCAATTCAAAATTCGAAAACAATTTTATCATATATGATTAATATTTTTTGGATATTGATCTTAATGACATAAATTGATTTATTATAAATAAAATGATATGATTATACCTTATAAATCTTAAATTGAATCCCCCATGGAATATAATTGATTTAATGAAAATATCAATATCATTTGTTTTTTTAGATAAAGTGAAATTTTAAAAAGTTATAATAATGATTTTCTAAATTCATCTATGTTTAAGGAAAATTTTAAAATGAATAATTTATGTTATGTAATTAATATTTTATTAAATATTTTTTTATAAATTTCCCAAAAATTCTTATCTAATCTTGATGTCTTAAAAATTACATGATTCATGAAAACATTTTTTTTGAGTAAAAAAAATCCTTTTTAGAAAAGATCAGTGATTAATATTAATATGTTTTTCGTATGAATAATTTGAAAGTGAATTTACATTTTTTTAATCTCAAATTAAAAATGAGAAAAATTTATTTTTTTGAATAAAATAAAAAAATATAAAGAAAAATTGGTTTTATCAGAAACCAATATTATCATATATTAATTGTTATTTTTCATATTTCATATCATTTACATTATATATTTCCTTTAAAAAATTATTAAAATATTAAATTATTTATTATTAATCATAAGCTTCTTGATATATAAATTTACATTGCATTAAATGATTTTTTTTAAATATACCTTGCTAAAAATAAATGTACTTATTAGTCTTGTTGGGTAAAATAATTAATTATCATTTATATTTAAATTATAATTTATTTTATATATACATATAATTTATAAACTGGTTAATATAATTTATTCCCAATAATTAACTGGCCAGTTTTTTAATATATACCCATATCATGGTTTAATTTTAGTCCTGTTTTGTGTGTGCATGATGCTATCAAACACATTAAATTATTTAATGAAAATAATATACCATAATTTTTGAGTTTTTTATCATATATCCCCCATAAAAAAATTTCAACCACACCATTTAACTCATATGAAATGATTAAATCCAATGGTAATGTGAAATTAATCATACAACACTAGATGATCATGGGGTTTTTAGGATATGGAATGAAATTTATCTATAATAAAAAAACTTAATGTGAACATTATAAATAGAGAAAACAAAATTATATTTTATATACAATTATACTAATAGATATTGATCTAGATCCATAATATATAACTTCTCATAGAAACTATAAATGGTTTATATAATAACTATAAAAACTATTGATTTTTACATATTTCTCAACATTTAGTTGTTTGTGAAAATTTACAAGATGTAGGACACTAGAAAATATATAGTGAAAATTGTTTATTTGATTAATTTTTATTAGTTGTGTTGGGTTATATTTTTTTTCATTCTTTTTAGTGAAAACCTCCCTTTTTACCACTAGAAGAAGAAATTGAGCCCCATAATTCCTAAATAAAATGAAAATGAATAAATAGAAATTGTATCTTCTCTCTTTCCCTTGAACTTGTGATTCTTATGGACTCCATAGACAATCCTATATAATTTACCCCTATTGTTATTCACAGTTTTTGAAATACAGGATACTGAATCTTCTTTCCATTATCATCTTGGTAACACAAATTTCTATAAGATTAATCATTCTCTTTTGTGTGTGTGTTTAAAAAATCAACTCTTTGCATTTTGTTAACCATTATACTTGATAATAAATTTTTCATAATTAAAAATTTTCTCTCTAAAGACATTATACCATTTTGTAGTTCATTGGAATTGTTTCCACATTTTTCATGGTATCTTTTATTAACATGGTTCCATTAGTATTCATCCATTAAAAAAATGGTTTAACATATGTGATTATTATTACAATACATTTATCATAAATACCAAAAATATTATTTAACCTCATCTTGAACAACTTTATAACCGAATTATGTCAACATAGAGTTCATATAACTCAACTTATATCCGCCACTGGTCTTAAAATCCAGTTAATCAGTCCTAAAATAGCATTAACCATTTCTATAATCTTATACCAATATATGTTTATACAATAATCATATACTCTAAACAACATACCTTTTCCAAAACCTATTTGAATTTCTATGACATTAAACCATAAATTGATTATATAGTCATTCAAAAAAATTATCTTTAACCCTAAAATGTTATCAACCACTATTTATTAAGGTTAAACACATGTCACTATATATCATAATCCAAAAAATGAGGTGAACTTCTACAAAAATATCATGTCAAAATAATCATTGTCAAGAATTTACATTAATATGTAACTTAATTTTCCAAATTGAAACCACCCTTTATTATCTCAACATTTTTTGTATGTTAATATTAAGAGTTATCCCTACCATATTAATGTGTTCTCCAATAATTATCCCAAAAAATATAACCATTTCAAAATATGTTTCAAGGTTATTAATACAATTTCATTAATGATTCCATACCTATAATGTAAAATTAATGAATAATAACTCTTAGTTTCGTCACTTAATCCTCATAACGTTTAGAATATACAAGATTATTATCGATAATTATATATCAATAATGAAAACAATGAAGTGTTTCATGATTAATAAACTATAAATAGAATAAAATTATGTAAGAAAATTTTCATTTCCACCATAATAATAAAATAATATTGTTCTCAACCATTTAATTATTCACTCATATTAGGTATAAATATAATTTTTCTTCTATAATCACACCTATCTCAAATTCATTTTCATGAATCTATTATAAAATAATTATAAATAAATTATTATGGTAATTTCAAATTTTTTAATTTTAAATCATTATTATGAATATTTCATCCGTTACGACACAACAGTTTATGATATGATTCATTTTGATCAACCTAAGACTCTCATTTTTCACACCTTGATTATGCATAAAACTTTTTATGTCATGTTGTCTAACTAAATTAGATAAAAAATATTGTAAATACGTAATAATGTTTAACACAGAGAATGTTATAATCTAACTAATATAAATTGGTAGTGTCTCACCAGTTCTGTAGTCTTAGGTCAACTCATTAGAGAGGCCCAATACATATAGAAATAAATATGGCATCTTGATAAAAGAAATATTCACTACATATAACTATGATCAAGAGCAGAACAAAAAAGGCCAATTGAATTTTTAAACATGAATATATAAAAAACCTATAAATAAATTATCTATATAATTCCACATTATGTTATTCAAAAGTATAACTCTTCTTGAAAACATTATTATGAAAAAATTTCACCATAAGTTTCGGAAGAGAAACATAAGAAAAGGTGAGCTCATATACTCATTATGGTTAAACAAAAGAGATAACGTCAATGAAAATAGTTGATCCGAAGATAAACATAAGTGTATGAGAATATGAAATTAGAAATGTAAAATCCTATCCATTAGTTCATATTCCATGACCATTAATCATGGAATAATGTTTTATTAATCAAAATATATAAGACATAAGAGTCTGGGATCATCAATAATCAATCATGACGTATGAGCCTATATAATAATCATAAGGAATAAGCTTTGGGAAAAGTAAAAATAATAGAAAATAATTTCTTTATAAAATTATATTTTCCATGTTTACCATAGATGATTGGATTTATTCTTCATTCTATTGTTTCCTTCTTCGAGGTTCACTCCCATGAATATCTTGTTGGACATAGTACAAACCTGAACTAGGTGGGATCTACATTATAATTCTTATTATATTGTGATATATCTATGATTAAAAAATGAATTTGAGGTATATAATGTCCCCAACCTACCGTGATATATAATATAACCACTCATTCTATTATTATAATGGTATCACCTATCAAATAATGAATACCGTACATATGTGTTTCATAATATCATAAAACATTCTTTTTATCGTCATATCATAACCCATAGAAAAGATATGAGTTTCATAAATATTTAATAATAATAATAATAATGAACCATATAATGAAATATGAAATATTTAAAAATTGGAATATATTATAAGAAAATAATTTAAAACATCAAGGGATGTTTCGATAAAATAAAAATTCCATTAGAACATCCATAGAAAAATTATAGTCGAAAAACATTCATTTTGAATCCTCATTAATTAAATAAAAAAATACCTGAAATGATAAGGAATGAATTTTATCTGAAAATAATAAAGGAAAAATATTCACTAATCTTTATATAAAATATTATATATTATGGTTGTTAATTTTTCCATGCAGTTTACATTGAAACAAAATGTCCTTTTCTATTTTTGGTAAAAATTAAAATTTTCTACAATCAGAAAATGGTAAGACAATTATTTGGAAAAGTAGGTAAAAAAGATAAATATATCTTAAAATGGAATTAAACAATATATTTCTAAAATTAAAAATTTATTTAATCCAATCAAAAAAATAAATACATGGGCAAACACATTTCCGACTTAAGACAAAAATGTCGTCTATTTTCTGTAAAAAATAATTTAGTCTCTTAGATACTAAGGGAGGCCAGAATGAAAGGGAATAAATTATATAATAAAACAATAATAGTATTTTATTATAATAGATAATATTATAGAGTGAAAAATCATATAATTTCATCATCATAAATTTAATCAAAAAAATTCTATTAAAAATGGGATTGAAAAATAAAACCCTTACCTGAAGTATGTCTAATATTGTTGTGATCTAACCTCCTATATAATAAATATAATGTAATTATATTTTTACTATATAACCATAATGACCAAAATATTACAATACATTGTATATTTATAACTTCTAATTACCCATTCAGTTATAATCATTCATTATAATCAGTATTTCCGGAGTTAACTCATCTACTTTTTATATATGTTTTGGATTGGTGGTTACGTTCATTGGAATTTTATCATGGTTATTAATTCGTTATAATTGTATTCATGATATTTATATAATATATATTTATTATATACCATTTTATACACCTTCATATAAAACAGTGATGAAAGATGAATTACATTAATTAGTGGATATGATTGTTTATATGTTCACATGAGTGTTGTTTCTATATCAGATAAATGAAACAAAAAAATGATAAAGGATAATTAAGCATTATTAGAGTCAATATTATTTAACCAATATAATATATATTCATTAAATTCATCATTATTAAAATCTCTATAAATCAAAATGGAAACCGAATTACATCACATTATAGAGGTGGTAGTCTACAAGTATGATAATGCAACATTTTTTTCCAATGGATATGACGGTAAGAATGTAATAAAGTTGAAATATACTATAATTATGGAATACAAATTATTCCATAAATTTCATATATTAAATGAATTATAATAATTATCAATTAAATATAGTTATGGTGAATTAATCATATTGATATGTAGAGGAGGTGGTACACACGAATAGATGAGAGATACTTTTAAATCCCATTTTCTATAGAAGGGGAGTAAAATGGTTTTCAAATCATCATAATATCATCTCAATATATTCATGATAATATATATATCATTTTGAATGTATAAAACATGTAATTATAAGGAATAATAAAAAATAAAATTGAAATTTCTAGGTTATGATCTATATATCTTCTTTGAGAGTCCTCCTTTAGCTTACACCATTATATATTTTAGATTGGGTCCAGAATAATTATATAAGATATAACATGAAGGGATGAATTATTGGAAGTATTTGAATCATATATTTTCCATGCTATAAGGATTGAGTAATTTTAATAAGATAAGAGGATATTTTCACTTATATTAGTAAGGGGAAGGACACACCTAGATTTTTATAATATATTTCAACGATATAAGTTAAATTTCATGTTGAAGATTATCCAAATATAAAATTTCTAGAAATTCATATATTTATAGATTTAAATAGATTTAAAAAATAATAATTTGGTATGCGTGGGTGACAATACCAAAATTATCTCCATGTTTAACCCCTTAGTAAAACTATTTTAACATTAATAGTGGTAACAGAATTATACTATTTTTATAATCAAAAAATTAAACTTCAAACAATTAAATTATATTATCTAATATGATTCAAATTTTGGAATAAATTTTACCATAATTAATTTCTATAAGTTACAAAATTTAATTTTAAATAATCACACAAACTAGAATAAAAACCCATTTTAAAGAAAATAATTAATTTAGAATAAATTATAATTTACATTTAATCAATTCCATATAAAACCATAAAATTAATGATAATATATTATATTGAATTAATAATATAGATTTTCATTAAAACCACTAATTAGTGGATATTAAATTAGTTTATAATGATAATAATTCATTGTGCGCATAAAAAAGATTTTAAAAAAAGTGTTATTTATCCAAAAACATTTCATATAAAATGGTAATTTTAAATTATTAATCCAATGTGATAAATTATATTATTTAAAATTATTTATTACATAGTTTTATTTATTAAAAAATTAAAATTAAAATATTACATTTAGTTACAAATAAATGGATATTTTTTCAAAAAGTAATAAATTTTCAATATTTATTAAAAAAATATGTCTTTTTAGTCTCTTCCTAGTAGTTTAAACTAATATAATATTTTTATTCATATTTAAAGAAACATATTATTTTCTAGAAATGAAAATTTTAATGTTTATAGAAATTATTTTTACTGTTCAATTGAAGAAAAAGGGATAAAACACATTTTTGAAGCATTAAATTTTTTAAGCATAATTTAGATTTACAAAAAACATAGTACAGATTCATTATGAATTAATCAGGATATATTAATTATCTAAAACCTCCATACATATTTTTCAGAATGTTTTTATTAATATTCATATTTTTATATTTAACAGATTCATTATAACATTTTAGTATATCACTATTTATATAGACTCGAGGTTCACTGTATAAAAGCTATCAAATACATCAAGTTTATTTCCTAGGAAATATATTTAAAATCTCGCGATTCTACATTTTACCGTGGATAAAATAAATTTTCAACTGAAATTACATTACTAAAAGACAAAAAAATATGGATATCATGGTTTTATCACATCCTCATATTCCCTTGTAGCATCCTAAAATTTCTGATTCTTCCAAAAAACATTAACTTGATGAGTATTCATTCTTCCTAGAACATTATATCTATAATATATGATTTATACTTGTTTTGATTGATAAAAAAGATAATCTTATTCTTGTATAACCTCCATGTTCATTAAATGTGAATGATCACCTATATACATCCATATAATTGATTTATGGAACACATTGTTAACATTAGGGGGGTTTAGGTGGAGTGCTGAGAGATATGTAATCATCCCAATATGATAAATAATATCAAAAGGAACAATGTACCCATGGTATTCTTTTACCTTATTTCCTAATCTCAAAACCTTTTTCAATGTGTAAATTCATATGAATAACTTATCACAAACATTAATTTCTAGATATCTTGGATGATTTTTAGTATTTCACATTTTACAACTCTATGTTTAATTGATGTGTTATTAAATGTCACTAACCTTCTCAAATGCTTACATTGAATGATTAGGTCCCAATTAGAACCACTCTCCATTTTGTCCAACTATATGGGAAATTCTACATTTCATTCCATATTGTGATTCATGAGAAATCATATGAAATGCTTGAATGTGAATTATTATTGTATGGAAACACAAATAGGGGATGTTTTTTTATCATATAAACTCATGAAATATATATAAAAAATGTCAAAATACACACAATGGTTTTAATAGTCCTCATAAAATTACCATATTTCTAAGGATCATAATATATAATGAAATAAATCCTTGTATCTACTTATTACTAAAAAAAATTCCATATCATTGAGGTAATCTTCTTATCCTGATCATATAAAATAGAATATGGTACACCATGAAACATTACCAAAACCAAAATGTTTATCCCGAATAAATGATCAAGAGAAAAATATCTTTTAATATCAGTGATGTCCACTAAATTCTTTTGGTGATTGATTGCAACTAAAATTATGTTATGTTCTTTTGATGTTATATGGAGTCTATGGATGATATGATTAGTAATTTAACCCCATTCCAAATTTTTTATGGCTAATAGTTCTCATATACCATTAGACTTATTTCTCTCAACCTTAAGATAATTACAAATCAATCACTGAGATACATAATCTAGAATAACTTTCTACATATTGTCCTATAAAAAATTATCCTTCATATCTCTATATATCTTTATAATTCCATGGTGAATAGAGAATTATGAGTTATGTGATTCTTACAATAAAATATTCTTCAACTATGATATTAATGGGATCCAAACAAAATTCATCAATATTGTTATTTCATTTCAGTTAGTGTCAAACTAAAGATTATTTTTCATCTTCATATGAAGCTCCACATCCTCCTTTAGTACCACATTAATCATTATATGTATAGATGGTTGAATATCCATTTGTGAAATATAATTTTTATCCCCTTCTATCATGATTTCAAGGTCCATAATATGAAAAGTTATTTTTATTTCATCTCTTATTATCTTGATTATATATAACATGAAATGATCATTTTGGCTCAAATAAACGCCAATCCTTTTGAATTTATTAGTGTGGTAATGTATTGAGATGTGATAATCTGTAATCAAATACTACCATATTTTTCATTAAAATATTAATATCCGTGTAGGTGAATATATAATTTAAATTTTTATTATCGTTATATATTTCATAGATGTCTAAGACATTTATTCAAATATTACCACTAGAAACACCAAATCACGAGTTGGGTAATTTTTATCAATAACCATAACATAAAATAAGGAATAAGTGGTCACACTAGAATTATTTATAATAAAACATATATTTCTATTTTTTGATTCATCAAAAATAAATCCAAATGCATTCTCCATTACATGGTATCGTGAGAACATTCTAATTGGAAAATTTTGTCTTTAGTTATATTGCAAGTTATTCACATTCATCAGTTAAAGGAAACATAACTCTCTTCTTTGTTAAATTAGTGGGTGGATTTTATTTTCATGATAAATCATTCAAAAAACAAGAATTATAGCCATCCAAACCCAGAATAATATAGATCTCAGTAACAGTGGTTGGTCTTGGCCAATGTGTAATAACTTATCCCTTTAATGGATCCACCAATATAGCCTTGAATTAGATTACATGCCCCAAAAATGAAACCACTTTTATAGAAAATTCAATCTTTCTAGATTTTTCATAATGATTATCATTCCTTAGGTTGTTCAATATAATCCTCAAGTGTGATGTACCTGATTGGGCTTGTTTCATTCACTAATAAGGGGTGTTAAATCAGTAGAGGATAATATTTAAAATTTATTTTATATAAAAATTTACCTTTATGATATGTTAGAGTATGATGTATATATAATAATAAATCTTAGCCTCACAGAGCCATGCAAGAAATAAAAGGGAATAGAATAAAAATATTTCACAAGGTTTATATAAAATGAGGATTCCTACTCATTATCATAAATGGTTAGACCCCTCAATAAATTCTCTTTTATACAACCCCAAGTTTAATAACATAACTATGATATTTGAGGAAACCAACCACAAAAGCTAGGATACACACAAAAAAATCACTTCTCACTACAGTACAAAATATGAATACAAAATTAATAATAACGCCATTAAATGATAGATTTCATTAGAAACACTAAATAAAGATATATTTATATAATCTTATAAGATATGTAATAAATTATTATCTATAGTGTAGTCTTGAATGTGCTACATAAAATTTATCATACTGAAAATAGATCCCTTGAAGGGATAAGTTTCATCAATTATTGATTTCTAAAGAAATGATCTCTAATTATAACTAACCCCCATTGTTATATTGGATTCTCACTATCATATACCCACTATAATTCAATAGGTACCACTATTATTTTAAAATAACTCCTCTTTTTGTTTCAACAACATTCAACTCCTCATACATTACTTTAATGAAAAACATATAATCATTAATGAAAATGATTTTCACAACTATATGCAATAATCGAACCTCCATTATGGATTTATAAACCAATTCCTATGGTTGTAGATATATTTAGAATATTTCATGAGACATCATAATTAAAAATGAATGTTCTTGGTATATAGATACCCTCATATTAGTCATTCTCGATATTTCCATTTGGTATGATCTACGATTTATTTGAGATTTACATGATTTTTTCACACTGTGATCAATGAAATAATATAAGAGAATATAGAAAATGGGTAAATTTTTTGAAACAAATCATTTGATAATAAAAAATTATTAATAAATAATTTATGAAATTTATGAATTAACTTCAATGTAATTATTTCATCTTTAATGGATCTGAAAAATAATCAACTTCATATCATTGATGTGTTGTATAATTCAAGAATATATTCCCTATTGAGGTGATCCATAAGTGTTCCATAAATATTTGACTATAACCATAATAATATTCAGGTGCTAGTATAGAAGATCCTATCACTTTTTTCATTATCCTTAGATCTACCCAATAATATCTTCTAAAAGAGTCTCCTTGATAACTCTATAGTCATGAGTGGAGGGTATTGTAAATTCATTCTCCATTCTTGAGAGTGTTATTGGAGAAGTAATCAATCTAGGGATTCAAGAATATTCTATGTATTTGGTTTTCATAACACAAAAGGAATTGTCTTTATTGAAAAATAACATAATTGTGTTTATATAATGCTAGGGTTTGAAGTAAAGAAATGCACATGTGACATTCATTATTTAATTAAACCCTAAAAAACACCATGTATATAATAATAATAATAATATTATTTAATTATATCCACTAAACTTGCAACAAAAATTAATTATTATTTTTTGAAATAATATTAAATATTTATTATTTATCACATGAACATTAAACTCAATCCAAAATTATTACATAATTACCATGAATTGAATAATGAAAAATAATTATATAATTCAATATAATTACCTTATTCATCATTTTTTAAATAAATATTATATACAAAAAATAAAAATTTAATATTTATATAATAATCTTCTCACATAATATTATATTGAATAACATGTGATGCAATATATAGGATTAAGAACACCTGATTAATTATTAAACAATTTCTGTGAATAATATTTATTCAACTTTTAAAATAATAAATAATAATATATTATTTAAATATAAATCTTGACACATTTATTATGAGACCCTATATGCCTCTTTTTCAATGGTATTAGGAAAAGAAGACTAAATTTGATGGTTAATATTTAAAATCATAGAAAGGAACCCATTGATAATCATTTTAATGTTTTAATGATATAATAACACATATTAACACCTTTTATGTAATTTAATCCATTTATCAGGACATATTTAATCATGTTGGTTTCTTGCTGGTGCTACAAACCAATGTGAATGATGTCACTTTTCTGACTTTACTGAAATCAAATATCCTTATAGAACACTATAGGCATGGAATTATTTTGTTATATAATTTCTATAAAATAATCTATGATATAGAAATTAGTTGAACAATATAATATATAAAAATTGTCACATTATTAATTAATGAAATATTACTTGGGTTGCACCGAACATATACTACCCCACCATGAACATTTTTTTGACATAAATTTCATCAAATAATAATTTTATGGAACATATAACACTATTTAATAATAATCATAGTCTATGGATCAATACAATCATCTAAGGATACGAACATCCAATCAGACATAAAAATATGGATGTCCTGTTGGTGTGTCTTTGTCTCATAATATCCTACATTATATATTACCAAGGGTATATTCCATGGGAGGGTGCCTCAAAGTCATATGAGTCTACCCCCTTGAAATCCTATATCATTTTCATCCCTCAATTGATATCATACACCTATATAACATACATTTAGGAATTTTGTCGTGTCACTTCTAGGTTCTCATCAATTCGGGTAATTACTATGAACTTTTAACATGAAATTTACTCATAGGACATTATCATATACTGTATTATTGAGAGGATGAATAATGTTGTGATAATAAGTTTATTAATATTAAAAATAATAAATTCATGTTATCATAATGTACATAGAAGTAGGTTTTATTCCACTAACTCAAACTAACGTCCACTTGAACTAGAGGAATATAATAACAACCTTCAGTCTGCTAGCTCTCACATAGTACTCTCGATTCTACTGAGGTAGGATTTTATTCAAGGGATATCACATTTTCTTCTCTATGAACACTCCGTACTACAAATTTAATAATTTGATAAAAGTATCTCAAGAGGTGCTACTTATTGTTAATGTGATATTTCTTTTGGGGTGACCTTGGCTCTTTGCAAGATTCACCGCTACAATAGTATCATAATAAAATGATATATGTTCTTTAAAACTAGGCACCCAATCAAGTCATTGGAAAACGTTTTTTATCCAAATTCTTTGCTTGGATGCATCACAATCCTCTTTATACTTAGAATCTGTTGTGGAATTTGTGAAACCTTCTTTTATTGAACTCTTCAGGTACAAAAAAACTCTTTTGAAAAAGAAAAAATATAACTCTTCAGATATCAGATCATTATGATATTATTGTAAAGTATAATTAGTATGGACATTAATTTCCATATCCTAATATTCTCTATACACCTTGATAATATACCTAGTTCTTCTCAGGTACTTCTGGATATTCTTAAAATCAAAGAAATTTTGTTCTTCTAGATTGGCTTGATATTTACATACCATTCGTAATAAATAGGAAAAACCATGTGTAATATATAACATGGGATACACTGTTTATCCTATCATTGAATCATTTGGGATATTACTCATTATCTCCTGATCATGTTGTGTATGGGGACACATTATCAAAGAAAGGTGTATTCCATGTGAGACATGAACTAATACCCTCTTGGATTGTTCCATACAAAATATCATTAGTACCTGACCAATTTATGTACATTGACATAATAATATTATCCTTTAAGGTCTATCATGAATGAACTTTATTCCAATAATATAGGCTGATTTACCTAATTCCTTCTCAGAAAAACACTTATTCAACCATTTATTAACAAACTGTATGAATGGTTTGTAATTTCAAATAAGTAATTTGTCACTAACATTTAATATAATGATAACATCTATATTACCACTAAAACTATTCTAAACCAATGGGTCACGTTTTATCACAATGTTAAAAAATTCTTCTATAACATTATATAATCTAATGTTCCATGACCTTGATGTTTACATCAATATATAGGTGAATCTATAAAACATTCGAATATATTTTTTCATCACATGGAGTCATAAACACTTCTGGATAACTCTTGTAGAAATATTTCTCAAGGATACCATTATAGAAAAAAGTTTGTTTTCAATCATCCAAATTTTATAATCATGGTAATTTTCTAGAGAAAATATAATTTTGATTGGTTCAAACACTGAATAAGGCGAAAAGGTATCATCATAGTCAATTACTTGGTGTTTTTTAATCCCTTTATCACATATATTACTTTAAGGGTATTTAATTTATCTTGTAGGATAAAATTATTCTTCATCACCCTTTTTCACCCAACAATCATTTGAACCACTAGTGTATCATCGAATACCCAAACGTTCTTCTGAAATATGGAATCCATTTCATAATTCATGTATTATTTCCATATTTAATCTTCTTTAATATGGAATACGTCTTTATTAGAGAGGGTTACATCATTATTAGAAAATAATTAGTCAACATCATTAGTTATTAGAGAACCATATCTCTCTGGCTCTCTTACCTCTCTAGTAACCCTATGCAGTACTTATGTATGAGAAAATAATTCTTATAAGGCCTTATAGAGTCTCTTCTTGTACCCAGTATTATATATCTTGAGAATAAATATCATTAGATTAAATAATTCACCCATAATCCTTTTTGAGGAGTTTCTCCCTCTCAAGAAATATGTGTTGTCTAGAGATAGTCACATTCTTTTATGATGGGTCATATATATAGTATCTAATTGATTCCTTGGGATATATTATAAATATAATTCTTCTTCCATGGGATACTCATTGGATTTTTGAGAAGGCCTTAGCAAACATCTCACTACCTCACACACACATATGTAAAAAAATAGGTTTTATTCCACTCTAAATCTTTATGGAAATTCTGGTTTTCACAATACATGGTACTCATTATGTAGTGTATTCCAAATTTTGTAATGGATATACCAAAAAGGATAATGTAACATCTTCATGACTCATCATCGACATTTACATTTCTAAAAATGTATTGTTCCTCCTTTTACTATCACAATTTTGTAACCCATTTGTTAGATATATTTGTGTGTAGGTCATACACATAAAATAAATCCATCTATGTATTTTGGGGATTATTTTTTGTATATAACCATTGTATAAGAATAATTGAAGGAGGTGGAAATGAATTAAAAGAATAATAATTTTAGAATAACATTACCTCTTCTCTGGGTATCCACATGAGGTTTTTACTAAATCATTGAGAGTTTTTATTTCAATTAATAATAAAGATTCTAGTATATGGGGAATGAACGTTTTCAGTGACTTAAGAAAGGGTAAAAGGATCCACAATGCTTGAGAGGTGTATATAAGTGTAGAGAGTGAGGGAGTTTTTATAGTTGAGGAGTAGTTTCATTCTTGTAAAAGCATAAAATTATTCACTATTTTGACGTCAATAGTTTCTCATGTGGAACTGAGTTTGATAATTAATGGGTTTTTGGGATTTTATGGTTGATCTAAACAACCACCACACATTAGATAATATGGTTTAAATATTTTTTTCCTTACCATCTATGATTCCATATTATTTTCATTTTGGTTGTTTATTAAAGTAACTAGTTTTTTAACACAACTTTTTAATCCATCAATAATAAAATTAACTATGAATTTTAATGAAATTTAGAAACACTGATTTAAAAATTCAAAAATAATTATAAAATAAATTATCATGTTTTTTAGAAATTATTTTTAACAGAACCACATGTAATGAATTAATACACATCATTAACTTTAAGAGTGCAAATAAGTTTTTTTACTATTTATGGGCTAGTATGTTAATTTTAAAAATAAAATTTTTTCTCTGAATTGACCATATTTTATATTTATTTATATTAAAAGAATATATTTATAGGAGATACGGTTCTTAGTAATTTTAAATCTTTTAATAAAATATCATTTATTATAAATCTACATTAATTCCAACTTTTACACTATTAATATAATTTGAAATTAAAAATTATTCGGAAAATAATGGAATTCAAATATATTAAATTAATAAATTTATTATCAAGATATATTAATCTATAATAAAAATTTAACCTAAATGTTTATTGTATTTACCCCACATTGAATATTTGTAGTATTATTAATTTTATTTTTTTATTAACTAAATAATCCATTTGTCATTGTTTATAATTAATTTAAAGTAATTATATATTCTCTAAAAAGTAATGATAAATTATTATGATAATGAAATATCATTTAATTTTCAAATTAATATTTATAAATAATCCTAAAACTTTTTTTCTCGATCCTAAAAGCATTATAGAAATTAAAAGGAGGAATAATAATTTTTTTTCTTTTTCTTTTCATAACTTATTCTATGGGACACATTAAAATATAGGTGGCCTAAAAATAAAATATTTTTTATAATAATACGATAATGGTCTTTATATGTCTAGACAATGTGTGTTAGATTTGTTTTGGCTCATTTTTACACATTATATTCTATGATTAAACAATATGTAAACTCATTTTTCCTTATTATTTATAATTAGTTGTAACAGTTTCACTATTAACATTGTTTAAAAATAAATTAAGACATATTATAAAATATAAATTAATATTATCCCAAATATAAAATCCATTCTTCCAAATTATATTATAACGAATGAATGAATATTATACAAAATTATCCATAAAGACATGATGAGAATGCTAGTCTATTAATTGAAAGTGTTCAAAAATATGAAAGGTCTTATATCAAAATTAAATATATAAATTATTCCATTTACCAAAATTTGATATATATATATATATATATATATTTGTCTCACTTTAATATAAATGCAATGTAAAATATAATTTAAAACATAAATTATTTAAATAAAAAGTCTTTTTTTCAATTTAAATGTATTATTTTTCAGAAATCATAAATTATAAAAATAAACTTAAAATAAAAATAATTCTCCCTAAGATAATTTTAAAAAATATAAAAAAAATATTGAAAAAAAATAAATAATTTTCATTTTTTAAAAAATGATTCCAATTAAAAGACAAAAAAAACTGCCTTTTGAAAAATACATATTGTTGTTCATAAAATATGGTCTTTTATTATATTATGAATATCAAATATATTTGATGAATGTACCAAAATATTAATGAAAATATATTTCATAAACATCAATAATAGCATTAACTAAAAGTAATTAATTTTATTAACAAAGATAAAATATATTGGGCACATAAAAATAGTTTTTTATGCAAACATTTCCTCTATATTTAATGGGTAATCATATTCATTTCTATCTGACTTGTCATTAATGAATTAATTATGTACAACTGTCTCAAATATATTTTATTTATTTAGTTAATCTATTTATTACCCTCTATTTCAATGGTTGGGTTATAATGGTTATATATATCATGGTTAGTTTAAGATTTCTATTGCATGTTAAATACACTACCAAGCATAAAAAGACTTGGGTTTCATGTAATTCTTGAAAATATGACTGTTGTTTATAACACAAGCACACTCAGGGTGTTTTGTACTTTATGATCCTAAATACATTTTTTTATTTTAAAAAACTCTTGGTGATACAAACTCCACCCCTTTAATAAAAATTTCCCTCATAATTTGATATTAATATCTGTAATCAAAGGAAGAACATTTGAAAATACAATTATTTTAAACCCACATAGTAAAATGGTTTAAGAAAATATCATCTTTAATAAATGTTAATGGGAAGTATAATTTTCATATGTAATAACACATAACAATGTTTCTAAATATAAGAATATTGATGAGAATGAAGGAAAAGTGTAGATAACTATATAGGGAGATTGAGGAAATTAATAAAACAAGTTAATATTCAGTGGAATGATAAAGGCCATAAAACGATAATTCATTGATGATCGATAATACCAATGGTTCATTAGAAATGATTATTCCAGGATAATTTTTTTAAATATTTATTTACTAAAGTTGAGTAATTCATCAACCATATAGAGTAAGAGAATATGAATATATATCTACTTAATGAGTATAATTTAATCCTTTAACCAATTTTAACCAGAATCTCATCTTTTTTAGTAAAGGATGAGTAATGAATATAAAATTTTCATTCTTAGTGAATTATAATGGAAATTTAAAGACCACATAACCATAAAATGGATTACAACATATTTATCATATCATTATAAATTTTGGAAAACCAAAATTTTTAGCATGTGGTAAGACAATTCCTAAAATAAATAATCCTTTATATGATAATCAACTCTTCAAAATTTGATAGTAATATCAAATGTTCCTACTAAATTATTCCATTAAAAACTATTCATAGTTTTCTTTATACATTTCATACCAATGTTCGAAACCCAAGTGTAAGATAAATTTGATCATATATTCCTCCAAGGTAAATAAAGCATCATTCCTCAATCAAAATCCCATGTGTTTAGAAAACAATCCTAATATAAAATGGTAATTTTTTTGTTCTAAGTAAGAAATTAAATTGGCTAGTGGTAGGTGATACACCCTTGTCACTCATAATTTGTTAGTTTAAGCCTTTGTGCCCTTCCATATGTGATGGTTTATCACTTGGACTATGAGTTGTCATTTTGTTCCATTAGGATGAAAATATCCCCACTATAAATCACTTTATATTTATCATGGGGGATAAAAAAACCCCAACCCAATAAAATGACTCAAGAAATTTCCTTAATTTCATTAAGATCTCATTGAATAAAACCTCAATGGGATGTCTATGAATTTGATCTTATAATCATCCTTATGCTTATTGAACTATGATGGTATCCAAAAATCTTAGGATTGCCTCACAATAAAAATCCTAGCATCTAAAGTTAACGAAACTGACCTTTGATACCAAATATAACAACCTCAGACCCACACTCCCATATCCTAGGATGAAATTATAAACATTTCACTTAAGGATTAGAATCTAATAATTTTAACAATTTTTGTCATGTAATCCTTCAAACATCAATAAGAAAAATTTGATCACATTCAATCATGTGGAACATTTAGGTTTAATGTTTTAAATAATTAAGAAAAACTATAACATAATCAATTCACCTGACATTAAATGAGAAATTCACTCATCAAACCTTGATTTTTTATTTCACATTTATATATCATCTACAAACATATGAAATCCACTATACAACTATATCATTCAGTATCATTATTTAAAAATTAAGGAAATAGAATCATATAACAGGTGAGGTAAAATGATTAGTAGTGGTAAACAAAACATGGGTAATTTATTTTCATCAATGATTATAAGAAGTGAATATGGTTACGATGACATAATCAGTGTTCTTGATAAAATCATAATGGAGAACATATCCATAAATACATAGATAATCAATTATGAGGACATGGAAAAGTAATGATTCATCAGAATTAACAATCACGAGCCATTGTTATAATTCATGATAATGTGAAGCATTATAAACCCATAACAAAAAATTAAATCCCATTATCATATCATGGAGAATAATTTTCATAAAACCCTTTAAAAACCATTTTAATTGGAATAAATATACTATAGAACTATAATATTATCATTACCCAATGCATTAGAGAGATATAATGGTCTCACTTGATGATATATAGGTCGAACAATCATTAAATATGAAATTAGACCACTCAACGAAATCATGGATGCCCCATCGTTTTATATTTAATGGACTCACTCGATGCTATATAGGATGAACCATTATATAATTCTCAATTACCATATGTTGAATAGAACACATAGACCATTCACTTCATCATAAAACATATAAAAATAACTATTCTTTCAAAACACAGTTCACCCATTGAAAATAATTGGGTTTAATGAAAATCCATTTGAAACAAGATTAAACCATGATATGGAAATGGGTTCCATAACAATATCATTAAAACATGATTGACCCATGGAAAATAAATGAGCTTCAAGAAATAGTCATTAAAAATCAAAAGAAATAATGTGGATGGTTTAAATACAATATATCCCTAGTGGAGGCTAATTAACAACAAGGTTTTCTATTTTGTGTAATGGAAATACCATTTAAATATCATTAAAAACAATCTCTACGTAAATAATTTTTCTTAAACATTAAACAATTAATTGAATTTTCATTGAAAAAAACATAGAAACAAGGGAAAGATTTTTTAAAGATCATTTGAAACATGTATTGAGTAAAATTTATGTTTGGATTTGATAAAAATATTCTATACACATTCTAATAACATGTGTATATAAAATAGTTTATTTAGATAAAAAAATTTCAACAAAAATTATAATTTTTCATGAAAACAATATTTTCTAACTGTTTAATACATAAATAGAGAAGAATGAAGAGAAAACATGGTTTTCCAAGAAAATAAATTCCCAACCAAAGTGATAAATAATGTTATATTTTCATGAAAACATTTTGTAAAACATTTAATATACCATAGTGTAGAAAAATTTATTTTACATGAAAAATAACATGAATAACAAAAGGATAATAAAAATCACGAGTTTCTTTAGTGAAATATCATAATCCATTATGATTGGAAAAATAATCATAAACAATCCTGATAATAAATAAATTGTAATATAAGAATATTATCAATGTGGTAACATTAAATCAAAATACCCATGAAGAATTATATTAAGTGAAATTTACAGTACCATTAAAATAAATATATTCATGATATTAATTTTCAAATGGTAATATTTTATACCTCATAAAATTATATAAGTGTATAACAAAACATATTTCTCAAAGATGACAAACAGAGATAGAAAACCTTTAACATGTTGGTAACATAGAAACTATAAACCCCATAAGATAGATATCCTCAAATGGATATGTATATCCCCATAATGTGAAGAATAATAATAAAAAAAATACTTTAATGGTAATTTTATACACCTCACAACAAAAATTAAATTTTGAATAAGGCCTATATCTGACAGAATTAAAGTTTAGATGATAAAAACCCTTACCACGAGTTGAATTCAGCAAGATTACTCTTTAAATTTTAGAATAACAAACATATTTTAATTTTTTACACCCTCAGGAAATGTATTCATTTTTATTATTTCATTTATCCACTTCATTATAAAGTTATATAAAACTACTTAATAAATTATATTTCGGTTGGATGTTTTGTAAATATTCAGCTTATGTGTCAAAACAGACATTGGTAAGTCTGCTACGGTCAATGACATTATGAGTTAAATATATCCAAAATAATATTCCTGAAATAATAATAATATTTATAAATAAATTATACTCTCAATATAAATTATTAATTATTCGTGTTAAATATAAATTATCATTACAATCAAGGAGAAAGTAGGCCATACATACGAATGAGTAAAGTTCCAAATTTTCAATATTCATTAGAGAAAAAAGTTAATTGAAATTTAAATTTCCAATATTATAATAATATCATAAATAAAATTTATTTAATTATATATAATTATATATATATATATAATTTTTTTATTGGTGATAAAAAAATGAATCACATCACTTAAAGGCGGCAGTAGTCTACACATTCTTAAACAAAATTATAACATTTTCTATGTGTGAAATGGAAAGAAGTAAATGATATATTATATTGATATAAATATTATTATTTAATTATTAAAATTATTATCTCACTTATAACTTATATATTTATTATTGTCACCCATATTACCTTCCATGTACCACATTAGTGAAAAATGCTTTACATTACACCACAAGGTGGTAGTCCGGAATACACATGAGAAATGTTATCATCTCAATTAAGGAATCAAATAAAAAATGGTGTATATAATATAATTACATAATAAGTATTATTATTTTGAAAATATAATAAATGTCATATATAAATTTAATTACCATCATTATTCTCAAATATAAGACCAAGTAATGGAAAAAACAAATGAAATCATTTCATGAGGTTGTAGTCCTCAATATACACAAATTATGATTTGGTAACCCATTTGATGGATTTTTTTGTTTGGGTGAATTTTTGTAACCTTAACATAAAAACAAATAACTATATTTATGATACTATGTTTATCACATAATTTCACTATAAGAGTAATTGAATGAGGTGGTAATGGAAGAAAAATAGAGCACTTTTATAAGAATATTACCTCTTATTCGGTTATCCTCCAATTTGTTTAACTAAAACCAAAAGAGGATTGTTTTACTTCCAAAAAAATTATAATATAATGAGTTTATGTTATTTTTGACGTTATCTAGGTAGGTTTTTTAATATATAAAAGGCAGGAGACGAGTGAATAATTGGGCAAGTGAGTGCCTTTTTATTGTTGAGGAGGAGTGATATTGTTGTAAATACTCAAACATATTTACTATTGGGACGTCAATATAATCTTATATGGATCAAATATTGATAATTAATGTGTTATAGGTATTATATATTCTACCCACACCTCCAAAACATATTATAACACTTGTTCTAAACACTACCATCCTTAACATCAAACCATCCCAATTTTTATCATTTTGAGTTTTCATAAAGGTAACTAGTTTTATAACATAGGAAATTTATCTATAAAGTATTTTTAGAGTTATAATTATTAGAAAATTTATAACCACTAATTTATAATATTAAATATAAATTATAAATTCAAAATCTCATATATGTAGGAAATTAAATCTAATAGAGGTGCACGTAACGTGAGAAAACACTACATTAACCCAAACCGTGTGAACAATATGCTTACTGTCTAGGGTTCAATGTGTTTATTATAAATGATAAGTTGGTCTATTAATGGATCATTTTAATTTTTCAATAACATTTAAAAACCACCTTCATGCATATAATGTTTTATGTAATTTTAAACATTTAATAAAATATAATTTATTATAAAATATCATTAATGACAATTTTTGAATTTTTTATTTAATTTTAATTTAAAAAATATAATCATAATAATGGAATTAAAATATATTAATTTCATATATTAATGTTATGATATATTCATCTAAAAAATAATGTAACCAAAAAATTCATTATATTTACCTTACATAAAATGTTTTTAATACCATTTAATTTATATAGTTATTCTCTACATAATCCATGTGTTGTCATTTCCTAAGTATTTAAAGTAATTTTATCATCTTTAGAATTAAATATTAAATATTATGATAAATGTTTTTTGTAAAAACTAATATTTATAACTGAATAAATATGGTTTTCCCCATCCCCTAAGATTTATGGAAATTAAAAGGATGAAAGGTACATTTTTTGACTTCTTTATTTTCATAACTTATTATATAGGTCTATTTAGTGGAAAAGTACACCAATAAATCATATATTTGGACCTTAATGCTATAAAAGTCAACATATGTCCTTGAAATGGTTGTTTGAAAGGTCTTGGGTCATTTTTACACCTTATTTTCTATGTTTAATCAATACACAAACTCGTTTTTACCACGTTCACTATAATTAAAATTAACTATTTTTGCTAATAAATTTGGTCAAAATTAAGATTGATATATTATAAAGTATATATTAGTTTGAATCAAAATAAAGAATCCTTTTTTTAAAATTAAACTCATAAAAAATGAAAAATTAAATTTAAAATTATCGTTGTAGACATGATAGGAATGTGGGGTTTTAATGAGAAATTGTTCAAACAATGAAATTTATTTATATATAAACTAATTATGAAAATTATTCCAATTAACTAAATTGTATTAATAAATTTATAATTGGTATATTTTTACATTAAAACCAATCTGAAATACAATTTAACAATATAATGTTTTTAGAATAAAAATAGATTTTAAATTAAAATGCAGCATTCTTTATAAATAAAAAAATTTAAACACCTCTGTAAAATAAAAAAAATTCCCCATAAGATAATTTTAACAATAAACATTAAAAAATAGTGTTTATTTTTTAAAATAAAATTTTATAAATTTTTCAAATTTTTATTTTAAATAAATTTTTTCTAATAAAAGGTGAAAAAATGCCTTTAGAAAAATAAATATTGTTTATCTGTAAATTTGGATTTGTTCTTATCTAATGCATATCAAATCAAATGGATGAATGTGAAAAAATATTATTGAATATTTAATTTATAATTTTTTTTATTATTATTCATTAATTATAGTTAATTTAATTCATTAGAAAGTAATGCCTTCAGTACTTAATTTTTTTTATATAAACATTTAATTTATATTCAATTGTTTTTCACATTCAATTGTAATTAATGTGTCATAAATGAACTCATTATACACACATGTGTAAAAAATATTTTCACAATATAGCTAATCCTTTTTATACCCACTAATACAACAATAAGGTTATAATATTAAAATATAGTATGGGGTGTTTATGTTTAGTGTTTTATGTTTAATATGCTTTTGAGCATAATAATAATAGGGTCAGGTGTAACAAAAGATGAAATATGTGTTGTATGCACCTTAATATAATATTTTTGTTCTATAACCCTGAAAATATTTGTTATATTTTTCATCATTTAAAAATATCAGACCTTTATGTCCAATGTATCTGAAATTATGTTTTTCGATAGAGGATATATGGGGGAATAGATTTCAATAAGGCAATTTTTTCATATTCAGTCATTAAATGGATATATAATGATTAAATTATTCAACGATGATTATGGATCGAAAAACTTCACCCCTTTCACATATAAAATTGTATCTCATGTTCTTTTCAAATGGATTTAATCTTATTGAGACCGTTTTTTAGTATTTGTAGTTTTATTCATATTTTAATCATATTAATCATTATATATATATATAAGTCTTGTTCCTCCTCTAATTCTGTCATTTTTAACTTTTGTGTTTCCACCCCATTCTTCTCCACTATGATATCATATAATCATTTTCATATGTAACTAACGTAAGGTTTTTATAGAGGGAATGATCCCCTTTTGAACCAAAGTATTTTAAAATTCCTTATTAGTTTTTATTATTATTTAGTGTCATGACTATGAGACATAGTGGATAATGAATCTTTGTGTCTAAAGTTACCAATCAAGGATTAACACTTATTTCTGCAATATTCTCCCTTAATAGAGGATATGGATGTGTGGTCACTTAGTTATAAATGATAGAAACAAATGTTCATAACATATGAAGGAGATGATTTTTATTGATATGATAGAGCATGATTATTTAATTTATTTGGAACTAATAATATGATGATGTAGGTTCACTCTAGGTGTTTTACGGGGAGGGTCTTCTTCCTATCTAACAACATTCTATATCTATTCATTCTGTTTTAATTTAATATATATATATATATTGATAGATATATATCAATATTATATTCAAATTTTAAACCCATTATCTTCATATTATATTGTTTTATATTAGTTAGAATCTAAATAGTATTAATAGAAATTTGTTGTTTTAGGAGCCACCACCTTGAGGCTGTCCTGAGTGAGCAATATATATCTTGCATAGTCAAATAATATATTGACCATAGATCCATTAAAAATCCTCACATATCATTCAACTATTATTCTACTTTTGGCCTACTAGTGCATTGGGAGGTAATTTTATAGAAGTTCAACAGGATGATTCTCCCACAGAAAGATTCCACGGTCAAATCATTGGAAGATTTACAGGTCCCACATCCACCCTTAATGAACTGTTTCTAGATATTTACTTTCCAAATGAAGACATTTTATCTTTGTATCAAATAATGAAATTCTAGAAGATATACTTTGATAGTTCCTCCTATAGATAAACCTAGAGTAGACTCAATAATCATAAAATGAACAGGTTGGGCATTTTTATTGTCTTCATCACTCATTCGAATTAAAAATTTTCACACAATTTTATTTTTAGAAGGATTAGTCAACTCAATGGATCATTATCATTCTCTCATAATCAGACTCAAATTTATTCTTGACATTAACATCCCCCAACTATATGTGAAGGGAGAACCTGGGGTGGTCATTTGGAATATCAATGGTTACTATGTCATCAGGGAATAATAACTCATCCCCCTATTAAATCAAAAATTTGTGTTTAGGTCTTAGTTAAATTCACAGAAAATGGCTAATCACATTCCCTAACCATATAATGACTAATACAATTCCTTGGTTATCATTGTTTTATCCTATCTAGAGCCCAACCAAGATGATTTCTTCATTCATGTGACACATTAGAGGGTCATTACCCCCATCTCATAAGACGATGAAGAACAATAGGTAAAATAGAGGGTAATCATCGCATCCTTGGAAATGCCAAAAATTAAAAGATAGTAAAATGATCACTAAATTGGATGACTCCCATCATTGAGTATATCTAAATTGGGGATCTACTACAATTCCAAGATAATATTGAGTGAATATGATAGCATGTTGTGTAATTTACCCACCAGAATGGGCCTAATACATACTATTCCCTCTATAGGTGTCATTTTTAAGAGACCCACATCCAAAGTATGTAAGTGAGTGAGATCCCTCATGTATTTAATGATGTTATTACATGGAAATGTGTGTAGCGTCAAGCATGATTGAAGCTATCACACTAGATCTAGATTTAGGAGTACTTCTAGCCCTCATTGGTTAAAAACTTCATTGAGTTTTCCAAAATGTTTCATGCATGATTGAAGAATTGCGACATTATGTATCAACCAGTAGAGCTTGTATATGACACTAATTATAGATGGTCCATTTCTCTATGGGGAGTCAACATTGTGGTCCACTATTCACTGGTGATATCTTAATATTAATGGTTCATTCTCACTTCCATTTATTTTTTCTCTAATTGGGTGTAATCAATCCCCATCAAATAATTCAAAACCTAGGCAATTATTGAGTTTAAAAAGTCCCTAATCATCCATCTATTTGAGATAACTCAATCCCTTATCACATACAATGATAAAAAAATTTAGATAATGTGATAAAGTAGTTATAAACCATGTAAAACATCCTTCGTAACCACTTATCCCACAACCACATATAAGACAACGACTAGATCAAAGTATTTAACAAAACCCTCTCTAATATACAATAGTAAATGGTTGTCTACAATAGAATGATATATCCCAATAATCTCTCCAATACCCCTCTGGCCTATCAGATGAAGACTCAAAATACCACTCATACAACTATGTTGTACATCTTTTAAGGAAAATAGATATTGATACATAGATAAGATGAAATTAAGTAACTTCAAATTGTTTCATATTATTAGTAGACATTAGAAATGAGATATGAATCCCACTAGGCTGAATTAAGGTCCCTTATAAAAAGAATATTCAGGCATCATATAATCAGGAAAGGCATCAGTACTGGGTTTCTCAAACATTTAGTAAAAAGGTCCTTCTCCGTTACTTCTATTAAGGTGGTATGGTATTTGAGATAAGGATTAAAATGTTGCCTAGGAATAATCCATTGAATTAGGATACTAAATTGGAAGTACCTTGCATCATTCATAATGTCTAAAATAGTGGTGCATACTCACTAATCACTATGTATGGGGTTTACATAAAACATCCCACCAATGCTAGGTTCCTAAAGTGGTATTTCATATTAACCCTTACTTCGAGATTTATGAATTTATACTATGAAGACCAAATTCATAGTCACAAAACATAAAATTTTATTTCTTCTTCATAGTAACAAGATATTAATCTATAAAACTCCATTCCAGTCACATGATATTACACTTTGGGTCAATGGATTAGTCACACAATGTTAAATTATATGAAATAATGTTCAAGAATCCATGATCTTAAACTATAGAAATGAAACATCATAACTCTATGATTTAAAACAAAAAATTTAATTTTTATTTCATATGATTTTAAACTAAATGGATCACATCCTAGTAACATGACTTAAATAGTGTGATTACGAGGGATAGGTACATCTTGAATACCATTTCTAATGAGGCAAATAGTGATTCCCAGAACACATGTCCTACGACCAACCTATCCACTAACATATCTTGGTCACCACTAGAATTATATAAAATGATCACGATTTTATATTCCCAACCATCACATTTTATAACATAGATAAATATATCATAGAGTCTTGTAATATCCTGAGAATATCCGAAAATTGTCACATCCACACCTCATTATTTCAATAGATTGGACCCATATAATCCTATTGATTTGAATCGATTGTATAGAAGAAATGGTACATGGCCTAACTGGCTCACATCCTATTTTGGGAACACACCACAACATATAACTAGTGATAGATGATGGTTCCAATGTTTTGAACATGGATAGTGGTATCCAATACATTTTTTCTCCCAATCTATGATTGGTGTGGTTATTGACCTTTATTTCAAATTTTTTTAATAGTCATTCAATACCCATTAGCCACCCCCTCTATTTGTCCAAATATTTAAATTCATGATTTAACTCCCTTCAATTCCCTTTTTATATAGAATTTTTATCACCCTTTGTTTTTTATCCCAATGCATTTGAACATGATGACCAAATAAATTCAATGTCATTAGTAGCATCACATGTTAGCTTCTTTTTTCCCTTATCACACACTATTTTGTGACACGTTGAAATCATTACCAATCCTCGTTTCTCACAATGAGAATTTATAATGTGGAATTATGATTCATAGTGGGTGTTTCCCATTAATGATTTAGATTCAAATGTTTTTAAAAATGGAACTTCACTCAACCCAAGGGTCCAAGCATCAGTACCTTAATCTATTTATAATTCCAAAGTCCAAGAACCATAACTATAACCATGATGAAAAATCATCTTTTCTAATCCATTTGACTATAATGTTGTATAAATCCATAACAAATTATTATGACTATAACTTTTTTAAAACATTCAAAAAAAATTCACATGTGGTTCAAAGCATTACTCTAGCTATTTTAAGTGAGGTATAATAATTTTTTCACACCACAAAATCTTATTCCAGAGAAGACCCCTATAGTCCATTATACAGATACATAAACTATAAACTACCCCCATAGTACAATCTATGAATTATTAAAATATATGTAGACCCAATTTTTTTTCCCAAGATTCATGAGTTAAAAAATTGTGTAAATTTCATGTTAGATATTTAAAATTGTAGAATGAAACCATATCCATCTCTTCACATTGTTTTTACGATCTGTTTTGACGTAAGAACATACTCAGAACAGAATATCACTTTTGGTAAAAGTGTCATGACCCTAAAAACTGTTAAATCCCATGGTCAAAATTATGTGACTTGAAAATAAAGAAACAAACTTCCTTGTAAAAATATGTTAAAATGAATGGTGTATGGTTCATGTTTCAGGACCCTAAAATTCATAACAATAATCATTATGTATGATGTTAGAACTATAGAATTAGCTTATCATCATCGCCTGCGTGGATATTCTCATCCATTGCTGGAGATGGTCTCTCTCTACACAACAATCATTAACTATGTGTGGTGTGATTTCAAGCCCCATGAGATACATTGTTACACCTATAACCCATTTCTAGGAAATATATATGGTTACCTACACTAGGTGATATGATTTGTGCTAAAATTTGTCCACCAACCATTAGTTTAGGATATATTTTCCAATGAATGGATAAAGAAACCATATCACCCTAACTAACGGACTAATACTCATGAATTTATTATATCTGTATCATTCCCTAGAGATATTTTCATTGAACAGAGACTCATTTCCAATAATCTTATGGATAATTCATATACTATAGTTTAAGGAAAACATACATTGAACCCCCGACCATGGTCCAATAACTATGACCATAACTATTTATGATTTCCCTCCTATATCCCCCAATCTAAAACTATTTTTATTAACCTATAGTGTTTTAGTAGACTAATTACCATTTTCATTTCATCCTTTCTCTATAGAAATCTCATTTTTGGTGTTGGTCTCCACACAGACCACAATTAAGAAAAACATATGGATTGATTCTCAAACTCATGGGATATGTAGATATAATTGAATCTTTTATAGCATGCCCATCCATAAAATACTGTTAGCACCCCATTTCCCACACATATCTTAGTTCCCCCATGCACACCTCGGTGTCATGATTATAAAATAGATTTTCCCATGAATTAATACATTATACTCTTTTAAAAAGTAGTCCAATAACCACGAACATAAATTCTGTGTTGTCATATGCTCATGTACCCAAGATGATTTCCCATATGGTCCGACTATCATGACCCTAAAATTCCCAATGAAAGAGGCATAAATATCTGTCATATTGATAATCAAAAAATATATATCTAAAAAACCAAGGATAAGACCCACCAATCGTCTTATATGATTTTTTAAATGAAAGGGTGTAAATAGAAAAGATGAAAATCATGCGGCACTAACCACTTGGCCCAGAAAAAATCCTCATTGTATTTATTGGACCCACTAGTTATGGAAAAAGGTAGAGATGACCATTAGATCCATTTTATCATCTTATTTATGGGGTTCAATCTGACATACCATATTCTATGTTCCAATACTATAAAAACGAGTCCATTAACAAGGCATATGTTATTCACATTAGTTCACTGGTCCTGGTCAAAAGATTCCAAACTCGGATATGAACATCCTAGTGACATGATGTTAAAATTTAGTATTTTTCATCCTTATCGCATGAAATTAAACTATGTTTTAATTTCCCTATTTCAAAAAATTGGAATAAAATTACTATCATGAAAATTTCAAGATATAAAAATATAAATTGTATTGGAACCTGAATTGACAGGACAATTTCCCCGATTTAGTTACAGTCATCTTCTATGCCACTCAAGATCCTCAACCATCACTTACTAACCAAGATGAAGAAACTCTGGTATAGAGATTCCACATGTTACTCATAACTATTTACATACACAATCTTCTCTAATCCATATTGGCATAATTCCTAATGAATTTAACTCAATTCGAACATTTCCTCCTGGTATTCACCATACATCATGCTTACACTGATTTGGATCTTACTATCATCTTCAAATGAATGGTACAAAATAACAGTGACGTTTCATAGAAAAACTTTCTCACCACCAAACCTATTAATAGGCCTTGAAAGAATTTCAGTGAGAACTTGATCAGTCAAATATTTTAGGCATGGTCAATGGTCCACACTACTTTTTAAGTCCTCACTCGTGGATTTTCTATGTGGAACCTATGTTTTAGATATGGTAAGTACACATAATTTCTCATCCTATATCACCTCATTAAATTCCAATTCATATACCCATAAATTTAAATCCTCAAACATCCCCTTTATTGTTTAGAATCCAATACCCTCGACGTTACCTAACTTCTACACCAACACACAATGGGAAAGAAAGTTGGTGGTACAGAGTCGCTCTATCCAACAAATGTTTTCATAGTTAGGAATACCCCAATGTCTAATTAGATATTTAGACAAAAAAAATCCATTATATTTCTAGAACCCTCATATAAGTGATTGATAATCTATTTATCTCTTACTTCTCACACCGATCATGACTCGTGTACGTAGAGGATTATAATTGGTTGTCTTGTTAATGCTGTCAATATAAATTTAAATATATAAAAAAAGGGAATTAAAAAGACCAATTTTTTTCATTAGTGTTAATGTACATATATAAGTTTTAGGCTCTACATTATTAAAAACAATTAAACTGAGAAGAAAAATAAAAGGATATGAACACTATTGATTAACCTAAGAATGGGATATCTCCATATCAACTAGCATCTTCCCAGTGGACTCACAATCCTTCTTTCTGTTTGATAGTTATTCCATATCCTCCATATTAATTGGTATGAAATCATCATACCATATTTTCACATACATTTTTATACCAACAGTCAACAGGCATGGATAAATCCCCTACCGCTTCAGCTTTGACATCTGTTAGCTGCACATGTAACTGAATAATTATCACCCCATTGGTAGTTATGATGACCTCATGTTTTTGGTATTTCTCCTCTAAATGATGTACATTATGTTCATTTTGAAATAGTGATTTAACACTAAATGATGTATATTTATACCACACATCATTTAATTCACACCATTTCACACACTCGTTAGATGTGGTATTCTATAGAGTGTATGCGGAGAGCAATGTAATCCACCATATTAATCACTAGGTTTACCATCCAGTGTTGGATGGATACCATCACCTCAATTAAATCCACATATTAAGTACAATTAATGAAGTTATACACACCCCTACACAACCTACACAATATGATCCTATTTTACTCAGTAATGTTGGGCCGAAAATAGTCCATGTTTGAAAGCAGCATTAGCTTGTACTTAGGGAAGGCCATGAGAACATCTCTGGTGGTGTCCTCATTAGGAATAATTTATGATGAATTGGTGTCCATTTCAAGAGGGAGATCATATTAACTTTAATCTCATCCTTATGTAAACCCAAAACAACCCTTAAGCTCCACCATCTCCTCAACCACATCATCCAGTGTAATATGATTCTCTTCCTTAACAAGGTTTGGTTCTCCATATATGACTATCACCTCAATGTTCACCCACCCCTAGTGAATTTACATTATCATTGGCCACCCAATAATGAAAATATAAAAAAATAACGCCATGAAAATATTCAAAAGTATATATAATGTGTTTTTTTATTCTAATATGGGCTTGATAGGTGTATTTCGTGTGAGACAAAACAAATTTTATTTGAAGAAACACTTCCACCGATATATTACATCATTTTTGTTACCACTTCACAAGTGTATTCTTCCTATTACAACATCTATATTAATGTGAACTCAAATTTTAACTCCACCATTGAAACCCTTCCATTCTAGTTGGAACCCCCCATGTCAAACACAAGGTCCTCTAATGTAACATTCCTTAGAATTGTGTAGGATAAACCAATTGTTTTGATAAAAAATCATAGGAAATCATTGATTAATGTTAAAAATTGGTTGAGTATAATAGAGAGTATAACTTGTGAATTCATAAGGATCTAGATGATCATCTGTCTTGGTTGGATGGTCCCAATAGTAGGATCCACCATTGGAATGCTTGTGTAGTCCCCCATAGATTACTGGGAGGGTGGTAGAGCCTAAAACCTCCTCACCCATCTCCCCTACATGAACCTCTTTTTATAAGAGTACATGAGGGGACTCCAAATAGGGTTCCCCGTTGAACATTGGAGAATTATCCCTACCTTTAATATAGGATTAATAGACCACTAATATAAATACCAATATGAATTAAAAGGAATGGTTTTTAAATGATAGGATGGTAGATGAATCTCAGTGGAATCCTCATACTTTTAAGCGAAACAAAATCCTCAGTGAAGATGGCCTCTATCTGGTCATCATCCTCAAGGGAGACTTATCCACTCCCAAGAGAACATGAATATTCAGTTCTAGATATATTGGAAATCACATAGCTGGATCCTTGAGAACCAGCTTCAAATGATAACATCCCTTTGGGAGTTTATTCAACCATAGTAACCTCCTTCGACTCTATATGAACTTTCCTATAAAAATTACATAATCATGAGTTTTTAGTTATTAATTACCTCTCTTGAATTATATTTCATTTATGGTTTAGTGATTTTTATAATTAGTCTGTAACCCTTATATATTAAAAAAAATTTGGAAACTTCCACTTAGTATCCATTATTCCCCATAACAAAACAATTATGATAGAATATATTTTTTTCATTATATAACATCGCACTTTTCATCTGGACATTATAATTTTCCCCAATTATCATTAAGAAAATAAAAAAATTTAAATGGTAGTACGAACAAAATGTAACATTAACAGTAATAAAAAATAAATAATGAAACATGTTTGTTCATGAATACTTATAAAAAAATTCCCTTATAAAAAATAACCTTTTGAATAAAAAAGGCATTTTATTACAAAATAAATAAATTTTTTTCCTATTGATTCTCATAACTCATTTTATAAAAAATATTATTTGAGAAATTAAAATCATAAAAGATTCTTTGAAATCCCAAAAAACTCTTCAAAACATTTTCTAACAGATATAATTTTTACCATTATAATGTATCAGATAATGTACTTTTATTAATAAGATATTTTCATACCTTTTTAAAATCAAATTATTTCGATAAAACTCAAAGAAATAATTCAAAAATATTATTGGTACCATGATGAATTTTTTTATATAACACATTGAATAATTGTTACCAATAGAATAAAAAATTAGGCTAAATTCAAACATAATTATTTGTAAAACAAAATGAATTGGAGGGATATAATGTACCAAACTGTCTTTGGTTTATAATTATACTACCCTTCCTTGTTTAATAATGGATCCACCATCATTAGTTTTTAATAGACCCACCCATCCATTGTTTATTTTTGAACCAACAATCATTGACTAATAGTAGAACCACATTTAACCATAAAGATTTCCCACAATCTTAATATAATCATAGCACATTTAACATTGCATAAAAATATTCATTATAAACATAAAGAATATTTCAAACATCAAAATATCCATTTAATTTAAAATAATTTCTAAAAATTCCAAGAATATAATGAAGGAGATATTTTTAAAACTAAAAATTAAATTTTTAATTAAAGATAAATTCATACAAAAGAGACAACCAAAAAGACACAAACACGTAATCAAGAAGTAAACATGTCATAGAGGCATGTGATGGTGACACCCCAGAATGTCTCCATTGATGATTTTAATGTATTCAACTCATAAGAAACCAATAGTATTAAAATAAATAAGGCCTTCATCTGCTCTACCTGCTCGAGATAACCCATCCGACTCAAAATTACACTCTCTCCACACATGACTAACATTGTTTGGATTTCTCATAAGTAATTCTCACTTCCTGATATAATACTCTAACTCCCATGGTGTTTCCACTATTCCATGAAGATTCCAAACCATATATTCACATTCTTATTCAATTTCATCTTTCATAAAGGTAATCATATCACAAAGGACAATATTAGTGAGCATGGTTCTTACCTCTACACCCATGGATTTTATGGAACTGGAAAAAGTGTTAAAACCAATGAGAACCAAACCCATACAATTTTTAAAAGGAGATATTTTCACTTATGAAATAATAAATTTTTTAATGGTATCAAAACAACCAATAATTTTGATAGTGGTTGAAATAAAACGTTTATGTCACATACATTAAAATATAACATTCATTTTATCCTTTTTTGTCAAAAAGTTCTATATAAAATATGTAAAATGATTACTTTTGAAAAAACATGGATAATATTAAATATTTATAGAGTATTTCCTTTATATTTAATTTATTTTTTTTATAAATATATCCATAAAATAAATTAATTCATATGGATTAGGAATAAAAAAATTTTGAAAAAAATTTAAAAAAATCTAAAAAATATTTCAATTCAATTTACCCCTTATATCAAGTATCACATGTCACTTATGTTCCTTATCCTATATAGTAATAAACTTATATTAATTATAATATTTCTTAAAAAAATCATGTTTTATTTCTTTTACAATGTTATAATAAATTATCTAATCAATTGAACTGTCTATGGATGTTTGGACAATATTCATCTTACATGAACAAAATGACATTGGTATGTTTAATATGGTCAAAGTGGTCATTATTACGACATCTCTATATTAATAATTAGTAAATAATTATATTTCTTATATATAATTAATATATTTAAATAAATCTATTTCAATGTTCTGATATTTTTGAATATTGTTTTTAAAATTTTATAGAATTATTTCAAGATAAAATGATTTGAAGTCACGTGATACCGAGGCACGGTGAGCCTGGAATGGAATTTCGAACTTTTTTTTAGTTTTTTTAGAAAAACATGCAAGCATGTTATTCTAAATTTCAAACCGGTGATCAGATAAAAAATTTGAGGGCACCGTTGAACTCAAAATGCCATGAATCTCTCAGAAATTACTTAACTTTGATTGGAAAGGGTCAATCAAAAAATTAATTTTTAAGACTTTTCAAAAATTAATAAAATAACATAAAAAGATAGTTTATTTATTTTATCACCATTGAGTAGAAGATGACAGTGTTGTTGTGCAATGATGAGGAGTATTAGAGGAAGCTCATTAATGGATTGTTTTGTACAGTGTAATAGATGCACTATTTCATAAATGAAACTAATTAATGATGCTACATCACAGCGTAACAAAAACGTTGTGACATGTTTTATTTTAATAACACATTGGGGAAATCAACTGAGGGAATTTCCTATAATGAACCTAAAAAGCAATTCCTACACTACGATGAATAATGAAAACCCACAGGATCTCTATCAATGTCAATTCTCTATAAAGACAGGGACTGAGGACCGAAAAACACCAATAGAGCTTGAATCCTCAATGGAGAAGTGCTTCAATGATCAATGTCCATAGAGGTATGGGTTCATTTGTTTTAGGTTTTCCCCATTATTTATTCTAAATGAATAATGTTGATCAACCCATGAATAGGTTGATCCCCCGATCATATGTTCTTGTGGGGGGGTGATATTTATTGGTTTTTCTATTCTGGATTGAATTTTTGTTGATGAAACATCATCCCCACATCTCACCGTATCTAAAAGATTTAACACGAAGGGAAGGACTGACACGAAGAAGGCCTAAGACCATTTTATTTTCTATTCTTCATGGATACATCCTTTAAATGGATTCAAGGAAGATCTTAATCCTTAGTAGGAATGAAGGGTCCCCCTGTAGGTTATAGGTGCAAGAGGCGCAAAGAACGGACCACTAGTGAAAACGTGTTGGTCCTCAGAAGAACTCACCAATGGTAACCCATGGAGGAGGCCACGGTGGGTGGAGGCACACCTTAAAGATATGCTAGGTGGAAGATGTGGGAAATCGACCACCGTGGTGCAGCAAGGGCCAATGGATGAAGGTGGAGGTACACAACCACCCGATCGAGTCGGTGCACCGCGGACGTGGTGCCGCATCACGTCCCATGGGAAAAATCCATGGCCGATTAACCACGGTTAGGGGGTGTAGGCCCCACAATTGTCTCATAGGGTAGGGAGGGAGTTGGATGCAGCCACCTAATACATCTTGAAAAAGTGGACAATCGATCCTCCTATGGAAGAAGGGGCAGGCCAGCGGGCAGGACCTACACCATCGGGTTGGGCCGGACCCATGGCCCAAAGAATCAGAACCTAGACAAGCTGGGTCCGGGTCAGTTCAGCAGACCCCAGTCGGGTCGGTTGACCCCGAGTCGGGTCGGGTCATGTCAGTTTGACCGGGTTGGACCAGACTCAGTCCTTACAAAGCCCTTTTTGTAAAAACATCAATAACAAGAAAACCAGGCATCCGATTGACGAGATTTTTGTTGTGTTGGAACCCTTACGATGAGGTAAATAATTTTGAAGAACATTAGGAGGATTTGATGGATTTTGAAATAAAATTATGGTATTAGGAATAAGTTCTCCAGAGATCAAGCGTGCTACGTACGGAAACCTTGAGGTTGGCTAAGACTTAAATACTGCTAACAAGATAACCTGTGTGGATAAAATACTATGGCTTAGTGGGAAGTAGAATCTATGTAACCCAAAAGGACCATGGTGGGGAGGAGATTCTGTGTGATCTGGATGACCCATGGTACTTGACATGAGGAGTACCTCAGTAAGACTATATGTGGGAAGCAGCTTCGGTGTGACTCAGCATGCCCACATTGGGGAGAGGATTCCGTGTGACCTAGCATACCCACGGTCCTCATCTGGGATGAGTACCACAATAGTCATAGGTTAGTGGGAATATGCTTATATGTGACCCGACATACCCACTATACTCATTGAGTAATATTTCTAGGAGATCCTATGTTGTTTGATGATATGACTGATGGTCTTACATTCACACTCTAAAATATATCTACTGTGGGTTGTCTTGCAACATGATCAAGTTTGGAAATCATGAATTTTGTGTTTTTGGGAATTTATTTTTTCCCTTTTTGTTTTTGGGTCCCTAATTAATATAATATTACTCACCCCTTTATAGGCTTCACCCACATGTGTTGGTTCTGGTGTAGATCGCCGCCTCCTTGACGATGTACATGGTGGCCTAGGACCTCATGGTTCCCAGTGAGACCAAGTAGGTGGGGTGTACTTCAACGACTTCTAGCAGCTATTCTATACTTACCCATTAGGTGGGGTATCTCGTGGATGGATTCCAATGTTTATTTTTTTTAATTTATTGTTGTCCAGTTAGTCTTTTGTTGGGTTTTTATTTAGGCCCATCTTACTTTCAGTTGTACATGTTCTTAGTAGTTATTTAGTGGCATGATTGTTTACATTCACTGATTTGGGACGTGGTTGTGGATTCATTCGTATAGGTACTCAGGAAGATGACTCCCACTTCTCGGTTTTTTTTGGCGCTAGTCTCCATCCCCTAGCCTTCGGGAGGCGGGCTTGGGGTATGTTAAAGTATGGGCCTTGGGGGACAGGTTGGGACAAAGTGCCATCAGAGGTGTTTTTTTCTTCCTCAAAGGATGAGAGTATGTTGTTTTGTTTTGGTGTAACATTTGTGAAAATTTTTATTTTAACTTTCAGATTTAGGGAGTCCAGTGTTAGTGCGAGGGTCGACATATCCATGCACCAAAACCATGAATTCTTCTTTTCAGCTATATACATTAAAACACCCATTAAATAAGTATCTCCTTATGGTCTTCTAGAATAAAATTTATCTCACCAGGTATAATCATTTAACTATTGTATATCTTGATAAAATTTAGGATGCCTCCATGCTGACAGCTAACTAGGTTTCCAATACTAGATTCTGTGGACAGCCTGCCTAGTGATGATGAGTTAGTTTAGGGAACAATGCTAGAGATTTCAACTATAAGTGGTGCACCGATCATTCCAGCAAACATTGATTAGAAATTACTAATTATGTTACTAGTAGAGGATGTACGCTAACTTCTTACATTTCCCATGTTTTAGAGATAGAGACCTCCCCGATTCCAGGGAGTGAAAAATCCTCAAGTCGCTGAGGACGAGATAGAGGTAGTGACACATGTCTTCCACTTAGTGAGGACACCACTTGTCCTGTTGGAAATCTTGGCTGTGAGCCTTCTACCAGGATTGATAGGGAGATGGTGGAACATGACCATCAATATTCATTAAGAGGTGACCCTCACCTAGATAGAATTTGAGTGGATTTTCCAATATGAGTTTTTCCCCATGACATTGCGCTCTGTGCGCATTCAGAAGATTATTCTCCTATATTAGTGTAGTCTTCCGGTGGATAAGTACAATGTGAGGTTTATATACCTCTCTCAATACTCCATAGAGATGGGGTAGGACCCTTTCTTTTAGGGACAATCCTTTGATCTGTGACTCAGATGGGAGATCTGGGCATCGATGGCGTCTCTCAGCATCCCCACTTAGACTGGAGTGATTGAGAAACCCCTTTTTGTACTGTGCTTCCATGATGAGCAGGCACCAAAAACTGGAGAAACCTTCATAAATCACGAGGAAGAATCTTCAGCATTGAGAAGAAGGCACCAAACATAGGGTCCCAAGTGGAGCAAGTTTTTCAGGGGGTGACCCCAAGACCCAGGTTCGGAAGTACGGGGATCCCAGAGCAAAGGGGGTCTACAGGGAACCAGGTTGTGCTTCACATGAAAAGGGCAGGGAAACATGGTTCATGATTACCCATCCCACTGCACAGATGATAAAAATAATGTTGAGCTACCTCCATGTCAGAGGTAAAGGTTTGAACGAGGAGGTCCGTAGGGAGGAAGTCATGGAAAGGGAGCATGAAGAGTAGCTGTAAGTGGAAGAAAGTTCTAGGTTCTACCGCAACCCCCCATGTGGTCCACCACGGGCTCATGGAGCCAGCCGAAAGAGGCGAGGCTAGCTTTAGACAATGGATTCCTCTATCCATGGAACTCCAGAGATGATAAGAGGTATGATATGTGTCTTATCCCCCTGAGTTTTCATTTTTATAGACACAAGTTCTCATCAATATTTCTTTCTAAAAACATCATTTGAGGCTCGATGATTCTGGTCGAGCTGTTGGCTCGATCCTTATGATTAGATACTCCTACATGAGGTGATTTGACAATTAAAACATTTTCCGGCAATGTGATCTTACTCTATGAGGCAACATATTCAGATGTAATCTCTCAATTGTGGCATTAAGTCCTTATGACATCATTGCGAGCATGGAATGGCTATCTACAGTCCATGCTCAGATCGCATGTTTTAGGAGAAATGTGTGGTGTGTCTACGAGGATGCGACTAGGTCTTCCTTCAATGGAGAAAGGGAACCTTTGCATCACATGATGGACTTTCTCAATGGAGGGTTCAACTGATCACTGACTAGTTGGATACCATCACCCTTAGCATAGTGGAAGAGAGGATTCTGAAATTTCTTGTATTGGTTGACAAGTAAGAGGATATAATTCTTAAGGACGTTTCAGGACTACCCCCTCACCGGGAAGAATACTTCAATACTGAACTATACCCCAAGATGACACTGATATCCACACTGGAATATCGGATGGATTCTATAGAGATACATGAATTCAGGTTACATATGGAGGACTTATAATAGGAGGGGTTCGTAGGGACCAATGTTTCACTATGGGAATCCCAAATATTGATTTCTAATAAGGTAGATAAGAGGATGAGTCTATGAATGCACTTGTGGATCCTGAACCAAGTGACCATGAAGAACATGAATCCACTACTAATGATTGATTTCTTCTTAGATTAGTTGAAGGGAGTGGGGTGGCTCTCAATGATCGAACATCGATCTGGCTATCACCAGCTTTAGGTACGGGATGAGGACTTAGCGAGGACATACTTCAGATGCTGGTATGGCCACTATGAGTTCTTGCTGACAACCTTTAGTGTGAAAAATTTCCCATAAGTGTTCTTGTGACTCATGGACATGATATTCCAGCCATACCTCGATCGTTTCATTTTAGTCTTAATTGATGCATTTGGGTGTACATAACATTGGAGGAGGAGCACACTACACACCTGCGGATAGTTCTGGATACTCATCGAGAACACCATATTTATGGTAAGATCTTGAAGTGTCAGTTATATATTAGGGAGACCCACTTCTTGGGACATGTCATCTCAGAGGATAGAGTTTTAGTGGATCTAGAAAATATAGAGGCAGTGCCTGCTTGGGAGCCACCATGGGTGTGACTGGGGTGCAGAGTTTCTTGGGGTTAGCTGGATACTACTAGAGGTTCATTCTCAACTTTTCCATAGTATTAGAACCTTTATCATCCTTGAAATGGAAGGCACATCCCTTCATCTGGATGGAGAAGTTCCGGTAGAGTTTCCTATAGCTGAGGCATATAATGACAAGTGCCCCCATCTTGAGACTACCAGAAGAGGGATTTTGGTATGTAGACTTTTGTGATGCATCAGGGAATGAAACGGGTTTTGTATTGTTGTATAATTAATATGTTATCACCTAATTTTCATGATAGTTGAGGTAGCATGAGAAGAACTTTACAACTCATGACCAGGAGTTACCAGTAGTGGTATTTTTCTTGAATATGTGACGACCCTAATTGATGGGTGAGCGATTTACCATCTACTCTAACCAAAAGTGTCCCAGGTATATCTTCTAACAGAAAGAACTAAACTATATATAGAGGTGATGGATGGAGTTCCTTATGGACTATGACATTGACATAGTCTATACTCCAAGGAAGGGGAACTTGGTGGCAAATACGCTCAACAAGTGGTCTGATTTACAGCTACTGAGTGAGGCCACAGAGCATATATCCATGATGTAGATATCCTATATATATGATGATTGAGTATATTAACATTAGTAAATGACTATCACTCCCCACACATACAATGAGTTATCGAGGCACAACATGTGGATGTAGACATTGAGGCCCGACGTGCTCAGTTACCCTCAAGACAAGATCGTAATCGATTTTCGATAGGTGGGGAGTACGCCATAATTTTTAGAGGATGCAATGTAGTACCAGAGATGTTATGGGAGGAGGTGTTGAGGGATTTCCATACATCCCATTTATCAGTACATGATGGGGGTGGTGAAGATTTACTAGGACCTTTAACGTTAGTGTTAGTGGCCAGGGATGAAGAAAGAGGTGGCCGAGTATATCTCTTGATGCCTCACATGTCTGTAAGTGAAGGTCATGCATTGGGTCCTAGTAGTCCCAGAACAAACACTTGAGGTACCATAATGGAAGTGGTATGGTATCTCTAGGGACTTCATGATGGGGTTACCACACACTCCCAGGGGCCATGATTCAATCTGGGTGATTGTTGACTGACTCACTAGGTCGGCTCATTACATACCCATCTAAGAAAAGGGATTGGTAGAGGGCATGGAAAGCCTCTATGTTTAGTATATGGTGCGGAACCATGGGGTGCCTTCAAGAATCATCTCAAACCATTATTCACACATAACATCCTGATTGTGTAAGGGATTGTCCGACGCGTTCATGAATCTGATGCTGTTGAGCATAACTTTTCACCGCTAGACCCATGGTCATACAGAACAGACCATACAGACCATAGAGAACATTCTACATGCTTATGTCCTTAATTTGGGTAATAGTGGTGAGGGCTGAATACCACAGGTGGAGTTTTCATACAACAAAAGCTATCACTCCACCATTGACATAAAATTGTTATAGTCCTTGTGCGGTCGGCCATACAGATCACCTCTATGCGGGAAAGTCCTAGGGGAGTCCATACACTTGAGTCCAAAGTTGTTATGGGCTACCACTAAGAAGGTTCATATCATCAAGGAGTGTATAAGGATAGGGCATAATAGTTAGAAATATTATGCCAATAGGTGGAAAATACCCTTGGAGTTTAAGGAGGGAGACTATGTTTTTCTTCTGTTCTTACCCAGATGGGGATTTTAGAGATTTGGATAGGGTGGAAAGTTATCTCTGAGGTTCATTAGACCTTTACAGATCCTTAGTAGTGTTAGAGAGCTAGATTGCCGCTTAGCTCTTCCCCCACAGATGCACCTGGTGTACAATGTTTTCCATGTGTTGTAGCTGAGGAGGTACAGGCAGGATCAATCACATGTTATCGACTAGGTTAAGCTAGAAATTGAAGATGGGGTGATGATTGTGGAGTTCATGGTGGAGATAGAGTATCAAAAGGTGAGGGTCCTATTAGGATGGTCTATTAATCTGGTGCACATTCAGTGGCATCACGAGAACCTCAAGGAGAGAATATGGGATCAGGATGCTCAAATTCCAGCTCAGTGCCCCCATTTGTTTGATTAGACCTTTTTTTGGATTTTTTGGATATATATCCCTAAGGTGGGAAGAATGTAATTTCCAGTAACATCAATATATATATTTTTCTAATTTTATGTATTTATTTTCAGATCACACTCATTGAAGAAACCTAATACAAAGACCCAGTGTGCCCAAAACGAAATTTGATCTTTTTTTAGTACATTTAAGAAAATATGCAAGTGTGTTTTTAAAAATTTTAAACTGGTTCTCAGATCAAATATTTGAGGGCACCATTGAAATTGAAACACTGAGATTTTACTTGAAAATATTTAACTTCGATCGACAAGGGTTGGATGAAAAAGTTCTTTTTCAGAACTTTTGGAAAATTATAAAATAAATTGAAAATTTATAACATTTCATTTCACACCATTGATTGGAAGAAAATTGCGCTACAGTGCGGCGATGGGGCACATTAAAAAAATCACATTAATGGGTCATGTTTGAGAAGAATAATTGATACACTATTTCAAAAATAATACACTGTAACGCCGCAATGTCGCAACGTAATAGAAATGATGCGATGTGTTTTCTTTTAATAACACGTTGGGGAAAACAATTGGCGGAACGTACTCATGAAAAAAATAGATAAATTCCTCCCCTATGATAAATGATGAATTCCAATAGGATATCTAGAAACATTAATTCTCTATGAAAAATGAGAATGGGAAGCAACAAATGACAAGGGATCTTGAATTCTCGAGGGCAGAGCACTTTAATAACGAATGTTGACCGAGTTAGTGGTTTATTTATATTATGTTTTCCCCATTATTCATTCTAAAGGTCAAACAAAGATCAACCCACAGATAGTTTGATATGCAGATGGTACATTATTTTGGGAGGGTGGTGTTTTTTACATTTTTTTTATGATTGAATTATTGTTGAAAAAAATCATCCCTAAACCTCCCCTATCTTAAACCTATAACATGGGGGGCGCAGGATAACATAAACAAGGCCTGAACCCATATGATTATGTGTTCTTCATGGCTTCATCCTATAAATGGATATACGGAGGATCCAATGAATTTTTAGGAAATAAGGGATCCCCTGGAGGCCATAGGCACAAGAAACAAGAAGAACGAACCACCAGAGGGGACCTGATGGTCTGTATAAGAACCTTCCAATGATGGCCCGTGGTAGCGACCACTGGTGGGTGGTGGCTTGCCACAATGGTGCACCAGGGGGATTCCGTAGTCAACCGACCATGAAAGAGTCACAAGGGCCTCCCCCTGGGCCAGTAGCTGGTGGAAGGTGGACGTGGCCACCAGACCACGTCTGTGAACCATAGACGTGACACCACACCATGTCCCACTCGTAAAAGTCATAGTGAAGTGACCATGGCTGGGGGGATTTGGCACTATGAATGAATCATAGGGTAGGGAGGTAGTTGGATGTGGTCGCCTACCATGACCCGACCAGGTAGATAAACGGTCCGCCTATGGTGGACAAGTTAGGATAGCGACCCTAACCCTCCTTGGTTGGCCAAAACCACCCCATTGGGTCAGACTTGACCCATGTCCCAACAGACCGGACCCAGGGAAGGCTGGGTCTGGATCGGGTCCGTGGACCTGGGTCGGGTCAGACCGGGCCCTGACCCAACCAATCCTTTTTTGGAAAAACATCAATAACATACATACCGAGTGTCTGATTGACGATCTGTTGGTGGAATTGAAACCCTATAGAAAAGGTGGATCTTTTGGTATACCCTATTTAGGATTTCAAGGAAGTATAAATTCGAAGGTCTTAGGTAACAGATCCTCATAGATCAAGTGTACTATGTGTGAAAACAGTGCGGTTTTCTCAGACCTAAAGACTGTTGACAGGTGACCCTGTTCAGATCTGATACTATTGCTCTATGGGAAGCAACTTTTATGTGACCCTATAGGTCCATGGTGGGGAGAAACTTCTATGTGATCAAGTAGACCCATGGTACATTACAAGAAGAGTACCTCAATATGGCCATAGGTGGGAAGTGACATCTATGTGTCCCAACATGCCCATAGTGGTGAGTGTCTTCTGTGTGACACATCATACCCATAGTATGCCTTAGGGATGAGTACCACAACAATCCTAGGTTAGTGGGAAGCATCTTATGTGTGACCCAGCATGCACACTATACTCATTGAGGAGGTGTTCTCCAGCAACGCATGGTGTTCGACGATATGACTGATGGTCTAACCTTCCTACTCTAGAATATACCTGGTTTGACCTATATTTCTTCATGATCATGCTTGGTAATCATGTTGTGTGGTTTTTTTGTGGATTTATTTGTGGTATTTCCTTTGTGTTTTGGGGTCCCTAGTGAGTATATTATTACTCACCCCTGCACATGCTTCGCCCAAACTTGTTGTGTCTGGTGAAGACCACTGCCGCCTTGATTGAGGACCTGGTGGCCCATGACGCGGTGGGCTCAGTAGGACCAGGTAAGCAGGGAGTACTTCTACAGCTTCCAGCAACTACTCTTTACTTACCCTTCTTGTGAGGTTTCTAGTGGATGGATTCTAGAGTTTATTTTTTTACTCACTTGTTTTCCAATTAGTCTTTGGTTGTGTTGCTATTCTATCCCATTTTACATTCTCTTGTACCTGTATTCAATAGTTTTTCAGTGGTATTCTTGTTCACTTTTCATGATTTGTGGAATGGTTGTGTGTACATGCATATATGTACTCAAGAAAATGCCACCCATTTTCTGGTTGATTCCTCCGAGGCTAGTCTGCAATAGTTTTCCTTTAAGAGATGGGCTTGGGGTATGTTACAAAATGATCCCTAGGGGAGGGGCCGTGATAACTATGAAACATGGATAAGAATAATAGCCTATGTTACACTGAGAGAGATAGTGGGCCATATGTACGCATGAGTAACGTTTCCATTTTTCGACGATCACAATGGAAATATTATAAGTGTTATTTTATCATTACATGATGATAATTATATAATAAATTCCATATAATTTCATTAAAAACAGTTACATATATATATTTCATGTTTTTTGGTTTTGAAAAATGATTCACAACATTTCGTAGAGGTGGTTATCCACACATATGCACGAACAACATTTTCATTATTAAAGTGATAGAAAGGTAAGTAACTAGATTATATATTTATGTTCATAGATGTTAAATATTCTAGTAATATTAAATATATACATTAAATATATCATTATAACTACCCATAAGATTATGTGATGAAAAAAATTCATCGGTACCTGAGGCGTTAGTCCAATGTACACATGGAACATATTTTCATTCCAATTTTATGGATGTTGAGAGGAATAAGTGTTATTAATTTTCAATAAAACAAAATCCTATTATATGTAACAGTATGTTTTAATATTTTATCTTTTTTGATGATGTTTTGAAGGAGGATGAGGAAGAAATAAGAATAAAACATTAAGTTAAACTTTATTCCATCACTTTGGAAAACCCCATTTTCATTAATTACCTTCAAAAACTAAGGATGGTTTTATAAAGAAAATAAAACCACTATAATGTAGGAAGTTTTGTTTAAAAATAAATTTGGAAGGTATTTTCTGATAAAATGATTTTTAGGTGTGATGAAATGTGGAGAGGAGGTACCATTTTATAAATGAATAGAGAGTAATTCATTGAATTACATAATGTAATAAATTAATATAAATTAATTTTCTCCTTTAAATGGATCCAAATTGTTAAAATTACAATATAATATTTGGATTAGTATTAATATTAATATAAAATTAAAATTGGAGAATGTTAGGTGTTGTTTCCAAAATTATTTTAATGTTTAAACCCAAAGATAACCCTTTAGATGATAAACATGATTTTTATTTTAGGGGTCAAGATTGTAACTATAATAAAAAATTAGTCCATAAAGGGACTATGTTTTATATTTTCAATAATAAAAAATTAAAATAGTTGAATATATGATTTTGGTAAATTTTAAATCACTTAATAAAATATCATTATTCTCATTTTGAAAACAATTCATTTAATTTGACTTTCAAAAACACCTCATAACAATGGAAATAAAATTTAACCATTTAATACATCACTAAAATGTAATATTTAATTGATGCAAATCATGGAACAAAATAATAGATTCAAATTATATAACTTCTAATATTTTTAGAATAATTTATTGTATTTTTTTTAATTTAATAAATATATTCTTAGGGTTGGTTAAGATTGATAGGTAACTATATCATCAAAAAAAATTTAAATTCATTTTCATGGTAAAAATATTTATCATTCAAATGAAAATTTATAACAAAAAATATTATTTTCATTTTGAGAAATATTTTTTATATTGAACATAAGAGAGTGACATTTTTACATTATCTTTACATAATTTTATAAATGTAAAAATAAATGATAAAAAGTTAAAAGTAAATATTTTAGAGGTTTGGATGATTAATAAAGTAATAGGATCATCTAGTGAAATAAATTGAACTATTTATTTCATTTTTAGGTCTTTTCCTATTATTACTAACCATATGTACACAATATACCATTATTGTAGTGAAAAAATTAACATAGGTAATTATTCATAATGGAAAAAACTAAAATGTTCTATTTTACCAAATATGGATAGAATTTTTCATAATATATATTTCAATTTTTAATTTTCAATGCACATAATTGGAAAATATTAATTATAAACTAATCCATCAAAATATGATGAAAATCGGAATTTCAGATAAATTAAATTTTAATTATAAAAGAGTTCTTATACAAATTTCAAGTATTAAAATCATTTCGATTTATTATTTGGGATATTTTTTTAATAAAATGTAAGTAATTAAATAGTAATACTAATAAAAATCAGAATTCTTCTTTGTAAATACCTTAAATTGAAATACATTTTTCAATAAAAATAATTATCAATAACTATTCATTGAAAAAATAATACTCATCTGAAAATTTTCCAAATTTCTTCCTAAAATAGTTTTGATATACTAACTCCATAAAATATTTCCTTTTTATCATATAAAATATATAAATTATTATTAAATAAATATTATCATTCTATCACAAAATACAATAAAAATTATTATTTGAATATAATCATTTTTAAATAATAAAATAACCTTACAAAAAATTGAGTGATAATTTGGTAATTAATAATCTATAAATTTGTTCATGTTGATTTATATATATATATTTCCTATTTTTTTCTAATTTATAACCAATAATTCAACAGTTATGTTATAACAACCATATTAAAATCATAATATTTTTTGGTTTGATAAGACCATTGTTTCGTGTCGTATATTCTATCGAATATAATATTTCTTTTAAATTACGAAGGAGTTACATTCCTCCCACAATTATTAAATTGCATCCTCAAAATTTGTACTTGAAATTGGAAAAACTATTTACAATTTATAATGCCTTTCTTGAAATCCCATATCATAAAAATGTTTACCAAAACATCCTATTGAAAAGGGTGAAAGGATATATAATGGTCTTCTGGAATAGTGCTTAAATTGGTTTAAAAAGGGGAAAACATTAGTGGGATGTAAAAATTAATATATAAAATAAAATTGATTTATCAAAATGGTGATGTATAATAACATAGATCATTGATTACAAGAAGGTGAATTATGTTTATATTGTTAGAGTCTTGAAAACAAAAAACAAAAGACGTGTGAAAAAGAGCCTAGATTCATCATAAGTGATAGTAATATGATAAAAAAGTTTTCATAAAATTTTTCCTACAGTTTAGAGTTTCCTTTACCATATAATGTAAGTAAATAAGGATATAAAATTACTTAATAATTAGTATTTTATCCTTTAATCAAATTCCACCACATGCACTTCATTACTCCAAATGAGGACTATCTAAGATGAATTATTCATGCTAGAAGTTCTAAAATAAACATCTAATGGACCACATAATCCAAAAAGGATAAAAACATATTCCGAATATATTTGAATATTAAAAAACAAAAAAATTTATAATATGATTTGATAATTCCCACATCAATTAACCTTCAAATGAAAAAATACAATATTTTTCTCTAAGGACAAAATAATAAAACCCAATTGTCAAATTATATCATTTTATAAATAATTAAAATTAAATTTATAGAAAATAATCATGCCCATGCTCAATAATAGTAATTAGAAGTATTTGATCACATATTCTTCTATGGTTTATTTAATATATACCCCTCATCAATATTAGTCACTCATTAATTCATACACCAAAAAATGTATATTCCATTCTCATATAACCTATAAAATAAGCTAATCAATTACATAAATAACATGATTCACTATGAAGCCAATATAAAATCATATATACTTCAAAAATATTATATAGCCTTTTTCCATATTAAAATACCCTTCTTGAAAAAAATTTATATCCATATATCATAAAATGTTCCTGAAAAATTGGATATCTGCAATAATAATAGAAATCATATTTTCCATAAATCACAATGTTTTCAATTGGATAAATCATATTTTCCTGAAATGTAATAATCATTTTGTACAAAATTACATCAATAACATAAATACTAATTAATGGTTTATCTTCAGAGGTTAAATCATAACCATTATCTGTCATTGCTAAAAATGTAATGAAATTCTTCTAAAATAATTCATCATATTAAACAAAAGGGTTTTAAATAATTAAACAAAATGAGTTGTCTCCAAAAATATCATTTGTCACCTTAAAATAATATATCATAAAACCTCAAAAGGGTTGTCAATAACATCAAACTTCTGGTTAAACATAACTTTATAAACACATAATGATATCCATAACATGTAAGATAACATTTACTAAATTAATATTAACCTCCAAAGTTATATAAACATTTCCTTTCAAACCAATAATAATAACCTAGATTTAAAGATTACATAATACTGAATTTTTATCCATTAATTTAATCTACTAAATTAGATGATCTTTTTTGTTTATATTTTTAGATTATAATTCCATCACCCTTATATAAATAAATTTTACATATCAAATATTACACTTCCACTTATAATAAATTTTTCCAACAAAACAATATTTTAAGATATAATACGAAACAAATTCAAGAAATATCATTAGAATTTTCATCTTAATATAATCATTATACCTAGTCATCCTTAAAATATAATTAAAAACTCTTTAAAAATGAAAAATGGAAAAAAAATAAAAAAATTTCCCCCTTATGATGTATAATATATTTCCCTGCAAAAAGGCCATTAAATACATTTTTTAAATCATTATATTTCCATAAAACACAAAAAAAATCCTAGATTAATCATATTGGAAATATGAGGCATTATTTACACATGAAACATATAATTAATCTTACAAATGGTTAATAAATATGGTTAATATTTTATATAATTCTACAAAAAAAACCTATGAATTGGAGGGTTATAACAATCCCACACATCCTTGGTTTATAATGTAACCACCCATCATTGGGTTATCACGGAACCAGATATCCCTATTTTATAAGAGTAGCACACATCCAAGGTTTATAATGAAACCAACCTTCCATGGATTATAACATAGAAACCCATCAACATAAAATATTCCCAATATCCATATCATAATCAAAATATGTGACAGATTTCATAAAAGTATTTATTAAAATTATAAAAAATAACACTTCCCGATATGAAAATATACATTTCATTGAAATTAATCACTGAAAATTACGATAATATTGGGAAAATTTTTCATTAAAGAAAAGTGAAAATATTTTAATAGAATACTAACACCAAATAACAGTTACATTGGTCTGAAAACTTTTTGACCCTAATATTTTAAAATTGAACATTTTTTATAACTTTTTTGTCAAGAAGTTCTATATAAAATACATAAAACAAGTAATTTTGAAAACCATTGAAATAAAGTGAATAATTATATAAAATAGAGTTTATAAATAATCTATATCCATAAATATAGATCAAAAAAATATTTCAAAATAGGGATATAGTGGAAATAGTTGAACAAAATAAAATATGTAAGAAATTTAAAAAATATTCTTAATGTATCATGTCACACACATGTAGTAAGAAACTTCATGTACATTCCTTATCTTACTGATTAATAAAAAAATTTAACTATTTACTAGCGTAAGATCATTTTTAGGATAATTATTCCTTTTACCATCTTATAATCAATTATGTTTATATTGAAAATTCTAATAATTTTTTTCTCATACATACAAAAAGGACATTGGTGGGTTGACTATGGTTATTGAGGTACATACTACATCATCTATCGAATATAAATCATGTAATAATTATTGTTCTTATAGATCAGTTAAATATTTCAAAGAAACTATAAATGATAGTTATGAAAAAATAACTCTATTACAATCATATAGATGGTAGGTCATACGTACATTTGAGTAACATTTCTATTATTCAATGATCATGATGAAAATATAGTATATGACACCCTAAGATTTAATGAAATATTTTTTTGAATAATTTAATTCTTTCATAACATGTGTTACACACAACATAAAGTCTAAAAAAATATACTATTAGAAAATTAATATTATATGATATCACATAACCATTAGATTCATGGGTAAGAATGTAACTAAAAAATTATAAAAAATGTATGTTTTAAATATTTATAAAATTAATTCATTGGTTACTAACTAATAGGAAATTATAATTAAAAAATCAATTGAAAATAAAGGAGATGTTAATTAAATGTTTTTATGCAGCCAATGTATTTTTTTTAAAGGTTGGGGTCGAAGCCTAATTTTTTTTATTAAATCAATGAAAATACCTCTTTTAACTGGGTAGAGGGAAACCCATTACATAGCCTGAAGGCCCAGTGGGCTTGTATCCCAATACATAGCCCATAGGCCCAAATTTTTGGTCCAATTCAAATTATGTCAATAGTAACCTTACTGCTACAGTACTGCAGAGTACCGCCACCGCTACAGTGCTCTGCCACCACTACAGTACCAGATGATGAATAGTGCCGCCGCTGCTATCGTTCCTCTACAGTACTGCTACAGTACCTGCACCCAATGGGTTTTTATCCCCCATTTTTCTTATAGGATTATGGGGTGTTTACCACTAATCCAAACCCCAACTCTACATCCAATGTATTTTTATCCTTATAAATAATATTATTTACTCTAGGTTAATTTTTTTAATGAAATTTATATATTATATATTCAATAAAAAATTTAAATATTCATCTAATATTTTTCTACTCTTGAAAAGGAGGTTTTTTTAAGGATAATAATATATTTTTATAAAAATAATTTTTTTTTCTTCACATAAATAAAAATTAATTTATTCCCCTTATAGGTAATGAATTTAATAAGTTTAAATACATATATAGAATCAAATGGTTAATGTTTGGGAAATTTTTAAGTTTTCTTTTTGGTTAAAATAAATATTAAATGTGGTAAAATTTATAAACATGGTAAATGGTTTATAATGTTAATATGGGATAAAAATAAGTGATATGACCATAATTTATCTTCTAAATTCATATTTGTTGATTTAGATCAAACCCTTATGACCATAAGTACTACTTTGATTTATTAAATTGAAAATTTTCCATTAAAATGACATTTTTAATATCTAAATCAATGAAACTTACAATGTGTCACTCCCTTAGTTATAATTTTTTTATATATTCACTTAGGTAATAAAATTCTATAGATATTTACAATAATTTTTTGATTAATGAAATTATTTTCAGGACTGAAAAATATTTCATATTTTTAGTAATTATATAGTGATTTTAATTCTTACAGAACACCGATAAATGAAATCTCTAATTGATAAAAAAATTATAATAAATGATCCCCAATTTATTTTAAGTAATAGAATTTGAATTATTCAATATTTTACATTAATTTTAGACATTTATCTCTCATATTAGTGTTATTTTAAATAATTATATTTTAATTCCTTCTTTTTCTTTATGTAATTTAATTCAAATTAAATTAATAGTGTCAAAATTGAATTTATTGAAATTTTATCAAAATAAAATTTTATTAAAATACATTACAGTCTTAAAAATATTTAATGAGGATAAATAGGATTTCATATGGACAAAAAGTTGACCCATATTACCTTTTTATTACATTTTATAACTTTTTTATTTTGAATTTAATTTTTATTATATAGTCTATTCAAAAATTCCATGTTTGTTTTCAACACCCTTATAAAAGGACACACCCTTTTTTTATTCTTAAAACTGCATTAATCCATATAGAACAATAAGTTATAAAAAAATTGTCTTATATACATCCTTATACATCTTTTATATGGGATTATATTCACAAAAAACCAACACTATGTTCAATAAGAATGGATCGAAAGGAGGTCACCTAATAGATTGGTAGTTGTCTTACCAAACCATTTTCAATTATTTTTTTCTTCTAATTCTTTTTAATATCTTATATTTATCATTAAATGATAAATATTGTATCCAAAATATGCTGAAATATTTTTATGATTATGAAACTATCGTTATACACCCTCTCTCCATCATATGGGAAGTGAAAGTATCGAACATGTGTATTTATGACTTACAAGCTCCACATTGTTGTGAAATTAATTTTCCATCACCATCATTCATGGATGGTCGTTAGGAATGGTTTGAATTTTCCAAAATATATTTACGAGATAATTTTTCTTCTTCAATTATGACATCATATCAACCTTCTTACCATCCAAACAGATTGAAAACGACGTCGCTCGTGTGTACATGTTGACTACCCCCTCCACAAAGACATTTTACTAAATTTTCATTTCCATATAACATAAACAATAGTTATTATTGATACAACGAATATAGATTATTTATATTATTTAATAATTATTTTTAAAAGGTTAATTATTATTTAAATAACTCATGTTAAATCCATCAAATAAATTAAAACAACATTCATGTATTCCTATGGCATACCTCTCTATAAGAATTGTAATTAATTATCAATATCTACAATTATGGATGAATCTAAATGTATATTTATAATGAATAAATAAGATATAACATTAATTTGTTTGGATTTTGGAATAAAATTATAATAAATTGCAATTTATTATATTGGTGGTTAGAATGCTTTTCAAGTAAGTAGAACTCGAGTAAATAGATTTTCATCTCACATTTATTTCTGTGGGACACACTCCTTATACAAAAACTGTTACATTTTTGTGGTGTACATACTTCCCATTAATTTATTTTAAATTCATAATCATGAAAATTTTTTCATATACATATCCATATAATTTTCTCCTTTTCTTGGGGATTATGATTCAAATGTTATCAAAGTTCTAAGGGGTTTATGTTAAAAATCTCATTGTTTATTGGAAAACATTATGATTATATTTGAGATGATGAATTATTAATATCATCCTCTAAATAAAATCATTAATTTTATTCTCCTTCATTTTTTTCATGATTTTTTATTTCATTTTAATCATATTATGTACTAAATATATCTAAAATGTTTTTCTAGGGAAAATCGACTCTATTTCTCTCTTTGTTCAAAAAAACAATTTTTCCATATGCATTTCTTTTAAAAAAATTAAATATTGATATTACTATGATAATATGATTATTTGAATTCCTTTTTACCTATGATTATATTTAAAAAGAATATATCAAAAAAGTATATTCCATTCATTTTTAGAATGTGGTCTTTATGATTTATTTACAGTTGAATAATGTGAATTTTCATTTATAACATATATAGAATAAATGGAATTTACATCCATTATGAATCCTTAATAATTTGAATCATTAATTAAAATTTTACATTTTTATTTTAGAATAAAATATTTTTAATATATTTTTTGAAATCATTAGATTTTCAAGAAGACATTCTAAAATTGAATGCTTATGTCCCTAAAAAACTCTTGCAAGTGATATTTCAAAATAAATTTACATGTAAGATAACATCATCTGATGTTACTTATGCCTTATTGGTTTTATTGACCATTGATACCATACTTATACTTTTTCTTGATGGATTATGTTTATGATGATATGATGTTTATGAAACCCATTACGTTTTCCCTTTGGTTATTCTTTGAATACATGTTTATGAAACCCAATTCTTTTCATGGTTTTGAATATGAAGAATTTTTTATCATATTTTTACCCACATATGTATGATTTTAATTATGTAATGAGGTTTATCTATTTGTCCCACTAATGTAATGGGTAATCATTAATGTTATATGATCTCTAAGGTTATACATGTTGTTGTCCCAAACCCACAAGAGGGAAAATGGGAGGTTATACTATTCTAGAAGATGGTATACTTGTGGTTATCCCAATACTATCATGTTATGAACATTTTTGTGGGTATAACTGCCATAAGGTATTCTTTACTTATGTATATTCTATAATTCCATGTCTTATGAAAATTTTATTGTCTTATTGATCATGTTTTTTGAGTCATTTTTGATTCTTTCTTTATGAACTATGAAAATTTATTCAACAACTCAATATTGTAATCAATGATATGAATGGCATGGATTAGAAATATTAAACTCAAGTTTTCATAGCCTTATGCTAATTTTTTGCTTATATGATATTATTAACTCCCATTTTAATCCATACTAATCATTACATCTCACCCTTTCTCATCATTACATTTCCTATATTATGAAAAATTGTATTACATATGTTATTCTTGTGAATGGTGCTAGTTATGAAGAACTAAGTTGGAGATGATGTAGTCAACTTGTGAACCAGTTTTTTATGTATTCATGTTTCCAAAGTAACTATACCTAAGAAAATATAGTGCGGATCATCATTTTATATAACGAATGATTTATATTTTTATATGAAAAGTATAGGTTTTTATATATGGTAATAGAGAAAGGCTAAAATAACGTTAGGAAATAAGGATGAGAAAAATGTAGTGATAACCACATGGATTGGTCTATGTATATTATAAAATAATAAAGTCGTGATAATGATCATGAATGAAATAGGATAAATCCAAGGTGTCGTTGATTTCAAAAAATTTGTCATGATTTAGACATCTTGTAAATGATTTCTCATGATTACATGGTATTCCTCAATGATTAAATTTTCCCACACTATACCATTTTGTTTTATTATATGGCTGGAGCCAGAATGAATCATGATAATTTTGATTATAATAGATAATGGAATTATTTTTCTCCTGAGAAACTAATAAATATATGAGATGTAATGAAAATATCATTATTTTCCTCATAAAATGTTTTCATGCTATGAATCATGTTTAACATTGAAATTATAAATAGAGTTAATAAAAATATATTAATTCAATCATCAAGAAAAATTAATATTTTTTAGAAATCATGTTGATCTATAAATTTATGTGCAATGTATTTGTTCCAATATAAAAATATTTTTTCCATTCACAAGGTGTTTAGATCAAAAAAATGTTATTTTGGTTGTATGTTATTTGAAAGGAAATGTTGATCAATGGTAGAATCTTATCCAGAAAAAATAAGGGAATAAGATGATATTTACTCCATAGAGTGGTAGGTTATTAAGAGTTTATTTCCCGATAAGTAATTACCTAATTTTATTTTAACAAAAATAGAGAAATAAATTATTTAGTTAAATAAGATGTTTGATGAATCCATTTGTACATTTAGGAAAATATTATGACTTTCTAGGTACACATACAGTACTATCATCCAACCTAAAACTAAGTCTGATTAATTATTAAATGGCATAAAACCATGTATCTGAAAGGTATTATCAAAAAGGGATATTAGTATCTTTTTAGAAATAATTTGATATGATACCAACGTGGAAATGAATATTGGATTTACCCATAAATCCCATGTTTTTTATAGTAAAATAATGTGGTAATTTAAATGAAATTATAATGACCATTGAAATAATAATATAATATTTCCCTTAAGATCGTTTAGTGGAATGAAACAAGGAGGAAATTATCTTAAGAGTACTAACAAAATTTTTATCTTTGGAAATCAAGAATATTGATAAACTGAATGCTGAGGTGATGGAATAATGTTATATATTGATATTAATATAGAGAAATCTCGATAGAATGAAACACAAACAATTATACGATTTAAATTATAGTATTATGAGTATTATTATAACTGGTGGACAAATATGGTGGACATTTATGATGATCATCGTCAACAACCTCTTAATCCTATACATAATGGGGGATCACATAAAATAAGAATTTATGATAATGTTTCTGATGAAGATGTAATGAAAGGCACACTTTTCCTCAAATATAGAAATTGTACTTTTGTATTGAAAATATAAAACCTATTTAATTTCTATTGAATTTTCTAAGAGTATCACAATAAAATATTAATGATTTCCTGGTTATTTTTAAGTGAAAATCCATAGTGGTAAAATGATTACAACTAAAGTCTTTGATACTTATCCAATTTATTTTTGTGGGAATTTAGTTCACAAAAATAATTTTATCTGCACTCTTCATCAATTAAAAATTTTTTTGGGAATCTATAATATTTTTTTACATAAATCCCTCATAAATTTCCATCGATGGGAGGCTAGGTTTGATACTCAAAACCATCATATTATCATGTATCACTGTGGTATTTAATATGAAAATTCTATTGAAATCAAGTCAATTGTATGGGACTTGATTCCTTTTAAAAATGCAATATTTTCATTGACGGCTTTAGAGAAACTCAACAATGAATATATTATAATAGTATGGGAGGTTGTTTATATAATTGAAGACAACTTTCATTGTGTTTTACAAAATCGTTATGTTGAGATTCTATTAAACTGAATCCAAGTACTACTCCTATTTCAAATACACCATATGTAATGACCTGTTTTGAGTTATTTAATTGAAAAGGAAACTCTAGTACAATACTAAAAAAGAATTATATAAGAAAAGTGGGTCACCTTGTGGTGTACATATTATTTTTATTATGTAGAAATGCATATCAATGTGACTCTACATTGATTATTTGTAATAGAATAAAACCACTATTAAGAACAAGTACCCCTTGCCCTATACTGATGACTTTTTGATATACTTTTTAGATCTAAATAGTTTTCCAAGATTGAAATCTATTTCAGGTATCATAAATTGAATGTCAAGAAAGATAATATACCTAATATAGTATTCGAAAAATGTTACATACATAATGAATATAGTGTGAATCCTTTTGGTCTTTGTAAATCCATATCTATCTTTAAAATTTTAATGAATAAATTATATAGTGAATACATTGATCTTTTTGTGGACATATTTATTAATGATATTATTATATATTCCACGAAGGAGGGATAAGATGAAAAATTATGGATCACACTAAATACCCCAAGGAATGAAATGTTATGTGAAAATTTTACAATGTTTTAATTTTTACTTCAGAAAGTTTTATTTTTTGGTCATATTATTGCGACCCCAACACTTATATCCTAGAACTATAGTATGGTTTAAAAATTTGAATTATATAAAAGGAATAGAATCACAATGGACTAAATAGTTTATTAGTCTAGGTAAACTGGATACATAATTGAGTCTTACATTATATTTGGACAGAAAAATTAGATCATATTTTTTTAGAATAAGAATATTCCCTCTTTGATGTCATTTCATATCAATCATGGAACTATTAAATAATTGGGGGGGATGAACATAAATTAGAGCGGGTTAAAATTCTTAGTATGAGATATGTACATAAGAAGAAATCATAAATTAATAATTAATAATCAATATTGACAGGTAAATAACTAAAAACACATTCCATTTAATCAATAAAATTGATATCATAATTATATAAGGAATAATCAATATAGAAATAAAAATAACTGAAAAAAATAAATTTAACCAATAAACTGATAATAAAATTCACCCATAGATAATATTATTGTGAAAATATCATGGATAAAAATATAAAAATTCACAATAAATGAAATCCATAATTATTATATAGCATTATCTCAAGCATCGAGTAAAATCTACCATCAGGACCATTCCCAAGATGGTTTAAAATTATAATTAAAATCCAATTTCTTGATAGCTTGATGATTTTTCTAATGATACCAACTAATTTACTATTGGGATATATAATACTAGGCTAAATCCATCATAGTAGGTCCAAATAATTCTTCACATATTGAATTATTAATTTAATTCATGAATAAATATGCCTTAAAAAATTATATACATTGAGCAAGGAACACTAGTTTATAAGTATTTCACCATTTAAAAATATAATATTAAAATAAAACACCATTTTTATGAAAAATATATATTTTAAGAAAAAATCATATTTTTGTGAATTAATATGAATATTTATATTAAATTTAATTTCCAATGATTAAAAGAAAATAGAATATTTCATGTGAATGATAATAAATAAATGAACCAATAAAATGAGTTTCAATACGTTCTAACTTTGAAATGATCATAAACCATCCATATTGTTAATAATTTTGATATCAATACAATATATCCACACTGTATTATAAATAGTGTAAGGTTTATTATCATTGATGAATAAGAAACCCATAAAAAATCATCAAAATCATTCTTGAGAAAAATATAATTTCTATTTTTAAAAGAAAACTATCAAACATACAAAACAATTTGAAAATTATTTTATTTCAAATTAACCTATGAAACATATATAATAATATTTGAAACAATTTTTGGGTCTTGATGAGAATTGTATTTAAAATGAAATGATGATTAACTTAAAAATAAATTTGAAAAGTCAGATTGGTAAAAATTTCCATATTAAATAATTTTCGAAGGGGTTAATTTTTTTTTGAAAATGGGTGTTTTTGAAAACATATTTCTGACCAAAACTAAAAATAAAGTCATATTTTCATAAAAACATTTTTACAACCATCATAACATCAAAATAGTTGTAAAAATATATCTATTAATTGAAAATATCATGAATAAATACAGGACTATAAAATTAAATGGGTTTGTTTGGATTTTTCCAAACAATTCACTTCATCTGAAATTCAAGAATAATCAATATGCATTAGAATAAAAGAATTAAACATACAATTATAAAGGTCATAGGGTCAAATTGAGAATTCATAGATTAATATATTATTTGTATAAAAATTATATCTACTTAAAAAAGAGTAAATAAAACACTAGATGTTCCAAAATCATTACACACATAATCATAGAATATATAAGAGAATGAAAGAGTAATATAACCCAAAGTTAATAAATCAAGATGTAAAATTATTAATAACTTGTAAAAGTTTAGTTCAAATTATATTATGTGAAATAATTAAAAATTACACTCAAAATCTCATTGTGTTTGAATAATTAATGATATTATATAAAAAAGTGGTAGTATATATGTCATGTAAAAGTAATTAGGGGCATAAAATTAAAACATGCCTCAATCAAATTAAATTGGGACGATATAATTTATAGATATCATATCAATGATGTGGGGATTATTAAATGAATTGATTTTGTAGATAAAGTGTAAATATAAATAAAAATGTGGAAATAAAACATAAAATAGTCAATTTCCATTTAAAAAATAATCTAAGATTTATATAATCAATGATGTATAAGATTCACACATGGAATTGAATTTGAGTTAATAACCCCCTTACCTCATGCTTCCTTTTGATTGACTGTTATTAAACCTGTTTTACTGTGGTTTTAAACAATTTATTAAATTATTAAATAAAACATTCACTATTTATAACATCAAATATTATCCTATTATAATATCTTTTCACCCGTTCATTTATTTTCTTTAATTATTTTCATTGTTTCAGTTGTAAATTTAATTATTTTAAAATTTCTGATTTGTTATGAATGTTCCACTCCTTGTGCATATTATATAGATCCATCATGTATATAATAATAATAAAGAAATAATTAAAGAATTTATACATCAATTATACATTCAATAATCAAATATGTTTATAAAAAATGAATTATGTTACAAAAATGGTGATGGTAGGGCATATATAAGCATGTGTAATGATTATATTATGAAATGATCATTATGTAAAGGAAGTAAGTATTTTTATTCATTAAATAAATATAATAATATAATATATAACATATTTTTTATTAATATATACATATTTATATCATCCAAGTGGTGTGGTGATGAATAGAGAGTGTCATCACTCTGTGAAGGTTGTAGTCCACATGTACATGAATGATGATTCCATTTTTTAGTTTAATAAAATTAAAATGAAATTTTATATTATTAGAATGGTGAATATGTAATTAATATCATAATTATATAATTTATATCAAATATATCATTTTAATTAATCTTCTTCTCAATCAATGTTATATTTTAGTGAAAAAGTAATAGCATCGCTTCACTAGGTGGTAGTTCACCATCCACAAGAGAGACCTTATCATACCCACTAGGAAATGAAAATTAGAAGGTATCTAGGATATAATTACTCTAGAGGAATAATTAGGTTTTAAATATCAGATAAAAAATTTATATCCCTCATCATTATCAACCTAGAGTGGTTGTAATAAAAAAATGAATGAAATTGGTTCGTGAGGTGGTAGTCCATTGTACACAAAAAGGATGATTTCATAACAGAATTGAGGTAGTGAGGATGATTTCAGGTCATAAAATATTATAAAAACATATAATTATATAGATTATATTGAGAATATTATACAATTTGTTTTAATAATAACTAGGGGAGGCCGAGGAAGACAAAAAAATACCATCAAAGAATGTTACCTCTTCCTCAAGTAAACTCCTTAGATATGCATCGAAATCCTATCTTGCATGGACTTCACACAAAATTATGCATTATAATATGATTATATAGGAATTTACTATTTTTTTGGGATGTTATATTGCATTAAAAATTTGATTTATAGTCTTAAGATGATATAAAAGTGGCTGGCATTTTGTAAAAGAGGAGAGTGACACAATTGTACTTTTGGAAAAGAAAAATTTATAATGAATCCATTCACATGAAAAAGGGGACCCAATTAGAGTAATATAGAGATATAAACATTATAATTTAAAAATATTTCTAATATTAAGGTTTTTAATTTTTATTAAGTTATTTTATTAATTATATTATTAGTTGAACCACCCTACGATATATTCATTTTTACCTTAACTGTGGTACATAATTTTTATTTTACAATTAATTTTGGATAAAAATTATGTTATTATTTTTAGCTAAAATATATCAATATAATTTCAAATATTTATTCATTGACTGAAAATTCCATTCATATAACTGTAATATTATAATTTAAATTTATCATGCAGATGTGATGATAAATCATGTTTGAAAACCCAAAATTTTCAAAAGTTTACAATATTTGTATATAAATATTCAATATGGAAATTCACAATATGAGGGAAAATGATTAATAGATATATTATTGATCTAATTTTCATATAATGAATTTTAAATTTAATTTTTCCTTATAAATTATTATAAATAAAATGAAATTTTCAATTAAAATTATTTATTTTTCATTATTGATCAATAATTTTGATTTAAACAATCACAAATAATTACCAGAATATTATCTTTATATTCTTACATTAAAAAAAAGAGAATATATTTTCAAATAATATTTATAAAATTCGTAGAAATTAATTTTATAGTATATGTGCAATGTGTGTCTAAACATTCTTTTGTAAAGAATAAAGATTTTTAGAAAATAATTATTTTTCAGGTAAATTATTATTATTTTATATACAATCAGTATATAATATAAATTATCTAAATTTATTTTATATTATTAATATCCATAATCATAATTTCCATTTTATAATTATATACTATATTATGGTTTATTTTAGCTGGGGTTTACATGTTCCTCAAGATATTGAATAGGTTAAAATTATTTAAAAATAAATACATATTAAAGTATTTGGTGTTATATTTTCTTATTTTCATGGAGTTTCATGTAATGAAATTTATTGAAAAAAATTATATTCTAGTAAAATTATAGTGGTTTACATCCTACCCATCTTGAATAAATTGAATCATTGTAATTTAAACTTGATCTCATTTATCAATGATTTGACATTTAAAAATACCATTCTTGAGAAAACTATATCATAAAAGGGTTAATAAAACCTCATATTAGTAATAGTGTAAAGGAATTAAAAATTCTATATATAATAACAAATAACTAGGTGTCAAAATTTAGAGAACATAATTTATAAATTAGGACATGATCGAGGAAGAAAATAATAAATAATTAGATAGCAATGGTGGCCATTGGTCATGAGAAATATAATGATGATCATAAAGTTACAAACCTCAAAAGAAATAATATTTTATTATTTAAAAGACCATACGATTAAAATTATATAAAGTTAACATGATTTTTTTCAATATCCTCTTTTGAATATATAGGAAATATTTTACTATATAATATTATAAGGAAATATATATTCATGAAATGTTTCTATTTCATAAGAAATGTTTAATCATTTAGTTTTCATTCAATAAATTTCTAATTAATCACTTAATACATGTAATGAATATACAAAAAATAACTATTTGTGAATGAAGCACTAAAATTTACATTTAACATATCATAATATGCATATTGGAATGAAAATTCATTCCTTTGATCTCTAGTTATTATTTTGAAAAAATGGTTAGCACAATTTTTCAAATATTCATGAATCTACATATGTTGAAGTAATTCATTAATCATTAAAATATCATCCAAATTTAAACCTAAACCATCTCTCAAATGGTTAACTTTAGGTCCCTTATAAATTATGAAGGTGCATAACTTTACAAACAAGGTCACTGAATCCCCAAAATGAACTTATCATTGATCCCCCAAAAAACATAAACCATTTATTAATGGATACATGTGAAATATGAGAATACTTACATCATGTATTTTATCAAAACATGGTAATAAGAAAAATTACCATATTTTTTTAAACAAAACATGAATTATTCCATATTCCTCATGTAAAGCCCTTTTTATTCAATATATTCCATAAATACTATGATTTTAAAAACTCCATCAAATATATTATAAAGCACTTTTCAAAAACGCATTAATAAGTCCCAAGTTTGTCACTATTATACAATGGATGTTTTCTATAAAAATCCTCTCTCTCCACCAACATAATTATTCTAAAATCGGGAAGGTATTAATGGTTATGTTTCCCTTAATCAAGTATTTTCTAAGAATTTTATCTTTTATATGTATCATTTATATTTTTCATATATATTGTTCTACATATGTTTTCAAATATATAATGGAAATAGTAAATTAGAACAATCCTTATAAATTTCATAGTTCTTATAACTATGATATCATGGATAAATTACTAAAATTACATAAATCATGAATAAAAAAAGATAAATAATAATCATTCCTCTTTATCTGTAGAATTATCATAATCATCACCTTGATCCATTATTATTATTTTGAGGTATATTCCATTGATTCTTGAGACATATATTTCATACTACCATATAACCTAATATTTGAGTCATTTTTGTATTGGAAACTTTTTTCTTAACCTTGAAATCATAAGCATTATGAACATTCTCTCCCCACATGTAATAAACTCCCTATCCTTCTATGAAAGTAAAAGGGTGTTTCTTTTCACTAATATCAATTTTGGGAAAATACTTCTTTATCATCTTCCATTTATACATTTTCCAACTACATATTATTTTCATCATTTCCTCCAAATCCATAATATATAGATAATTCATTCTCTATCTTGATAGCACATTATACTATGCCCTCATATGATGATAAAATTTTGGAGGCTAAATCCCATCAAAATATTGGAAATATATCATCAAAAAATGACCACTCATAATGTTTTTATTATATTCATTATCATGGTTCTCATTGCTTCTACTATGTTCCATTTCAATTGATATAATAAACTATATTATTTCGTATCATTATGAAACATAATGTATAATTCCAAAGCTACTAAAAAATTTAAAATAATGAAAAACCATTACGTATATCTAATATCATAATCATAAACATGAATTCATTGGGGATATCTCCATTTACAATCAATCATAATGGTTTCTCAAGTAATGTGAATTATTCTAATAATATTACATAGAGATTCACAAAAGGAATAACGTAAGGCTTGTTATCATGTACAATGTGATAATCGAGTTAGGAACAATCCTCCATTTATATTCGTATTACCCTTGGGTGAATCTGGTCTAGAACCCCATCGACTTATGTTATCCAGATATAGATATATTTATTACAAAAAACAACATAATTGCTTCCTAACCATCTCATTAGGATGTTCTTTAAAACTTATCCTCAATTTCAATCATATGGTCTTGTTCCCTAATCTATGTCTTCCTAAATCTGTTTCAATGGTTTCCATAACACTTCATATAATACAATTTTTAGCTACCCAACCCCATCATCTAGATTCTAGTATCTATCTATAATACATTAGAATAAGATATAAGGAATCACATCATAAAAGACCAAATTGTATAATAGTATTGGTAAACTAGATACACTCACATATCTTACAGTACATTTAATTACAAAAATAAAAACATAATACAACTAGAAAAATCACATATGACCACGGTTTGAAACTATTACCATAGTGGAAATAATAGTTGCAATAGCCTACTGCCATGGTTTTCCAAAACCATGGAGGCTATCAAAATTGAAATATGTTAGATCTATTTCCATAGATTAAACTATTTAAATATGCCACCTATAGTCACATTTTAACAATGGAAATAATATCTTATTTCGAGGGTTAGAATCATGGTAGTAGGTTCTATTTAGCCACAACTATATTGTTGATATTTGTCGATACATCCACAGTTTATCTTTGGAAATTAGAGTATACTACCATAGTTAAAATCATTGATATATAATTTATATGGCCTAAAAATATTACCTGAACCTCCAAATACCAAAATCCACACACACAAACAAAATGATTTTTTAAAACCACAATTTACCGAATTAACAATTTATATATATTCACAAATACAAAAACTCACAAAAAAATGAGAAACAATTTTTTTTATTTTAATAAATATTGAAAAAAATTATCATAAATGTAACTACCCCATTTATCTTTTACCTGATTAACCAACCAAAATGTGACAATCTCTTGTTATGGTCTTCCATGGCTTCTTATCATCCTCACAAGGTCGTTGGATGAGTACAAGTGGGGCTTGAAGCCTATTTGATCCATACAATGATTTATTTTATGGAAATAAGAACTCTACCACATCACCATCATTCCACGTATGGTTTCATATAGAAATTATCAATGAGTCTTGGATACACGATCCATGCATGCTTTCCAAATTCAGACATTGAAATAGAAATCTCTCTACCATAAAATTATATTTAGCATTTAAATAATTCGCATAACCATTATAAATTCCATTAAAGAATCATAAAAAACAAGACATGAAATCCTCAATAAAATTCGTGTATTTTTATTCAATAATGATGTAACAGTTGTGTAAAACAATATGATTTTTGAAAACTGGTTATCAATTTTCATGAACATACAGAACAATTTCTATAAAAAGTTTTGATGGTATTGTGTTTTTCAATGAGGGTAACATGGGGCTATAACATAATCAAAATAAAACAATATTTTTGGGTAAAATACAATATACTTAGGTGCTATAATCTGTGTGAGAAGAATGGTTAAATTACTAATGATAATATTATCGGTGACTAGGATGCCCCAATTTAGACATGAAGTATTTAAGTAAAACCTATAATTATTCTCAACTAGAGCTTAATAGATTTTAAGATACTACAATGGATTATAGTTAGGTTAAGTCTATTCATGAATAACATTAAAATAATTAAAAAGTATAAAATCTGGGAAGTTATTTAAAGTCCATAAGACAGTAATGTCATCATAACTAAGTTTTTTTTCGGGATTAAACATAATTAAGAAAGAAAAGAGATAAAAAATACTGAAAATATAGTGTGAAAAAGGTATTCCAAAATTAAATTCATCGATGTGATGATAAATATGTACTCATGGAATAGTTATAAAATATAAATATGTTTTAGTCCATAAAATTTCTATGGGGCAGGAAATTATACCAAATGGATATTTAATGATAATTCCTCAATAGAGTACCTGAGGAGGGTCTTTGCATTAGAAAAATAGATCAATTTCTTATAAATGAATATTATATTAGTTTGTTTCAGTAAAATAAGGATTAAAATGTATTAAAATAATCACATGTGGCTTGATATTCATAACACAGTCATTATTTTCAGATGAATGATTTCCAAATTATAAAGATTAATCAAAACCATTATATTAAGAAGAACAAAATTGAAATAGACACTGATGTATATCTTTGTTGGATTGGATGAAACATATCCTATTATAATGTATTGTGAAAACGGGAGTGTTATCAACCTAGAAAAAATATCGATCATCACTCAAGAATGAAGGAAATTAAAATTAAATTGAATTTTATTAATGATAAGGTTGAACCAAGACTTTTGAGGTTGGATATGTGTCACCACAAAATTGTATTTTAGATATCATAAAGAAGGAACTACCAAAGGTTGATTTTTATAAGTATCAATTTTTGGGACAAGACAACTCTAGGGGGTTCTTTTCTATTGATATAAGAGGAGCTAACTATTTAAAATATATTAAAAATTTGGAGAGTTTTGAATTCTTAATCATGAAGAGAATCTATGGGAGGGGCTATTATTGATGTTTTGGCATGCATAAAAAATATTAATGTGTTTTCATGAGGAGAATTTTACTAAAACCATTAAAGAAGTTATCTTAGAGTCGGTGAATAATGAATCATTAATAAACTCTATAAAGGTAAAAGGTTTATATATAGTCAATCCAACAATTTCCTCCTAATATTGTGATTGATTTTATTTTTGGACAGGTAATGGATTGTGAACACTTCAAAAGTGGTATATTTCTAGTAAAAATAACCATGTTTAGTTTCAGTTTTTTTTAATATTACGCTAGAGAGGTCTCAAAAGAAGAAACACTATCACTAGAAATCCATGAAATATTTTGGTAAATGTTTTACAGACTTTGTATACAAGAGATAAGTTTAATTGTGATTCATATGGTTACTCCACAATCTTACCAAGGTACATGAGCCTATTTATAGTGGATGGGCATGGGGAAGACGCTTTTGTGATAGAATACCACAAGTTTTAGCTAGGTATTGTTATTCCATGGATTAAGAATGCATGATTTAGAAAAACTGTCCACTTTGTAAAGATAATATGTTTTTTCATTAGGGTTACTAAAAAGTTTTAAAATTTTATTTTGAAGGATAGTAGTCAACCCTTGGGGATAATAACCACATCATTAAAGGATTTTTTCTAGAATTCAATTTCACCCCCTAAAGAAAGAGATATCATCATATGGGGTTGTTACCCAATGACGACTTAATATAGATAATGATTATTTTGAGGGATCAAGAAATCACACTATGAAGACACACATGATGCCATGAATCAAGGCTGAGGAAGACTCAGTAACGTTATAATTTAGACTGTGTATGCACTATGATGTTAGTGTTGCACTGTGATGGGTATTTAAGGGATATAGTTTGAGTTGTTGTCTATATTACATGATTTGAAGTAGGATATAGACCAATTATAGTGTTTCGATCCATGTAAACGCCACACCATTTATTAATAGATCATTCCTCAAGAAATATTCCAAGTCACTAAAGATTAGATGATCCTCACAGATTTTTCAGGGACATAATTATAAGTTATTTTTCATATTTGTTGAATCTGGTTGCAGAAATATTAATAAATATGAAGTAATAGGTCTCACATTGAAAGGATATAATTTGAGAAATGTCTCACGATTACTAATGGTGTCACATTGTGTCCATAATATTTCTAGATACCTATATAAAAATGATCGCAGAATAATACATGAAAATAATGATACAATAGAAAAAAGAAGATACTATAGAGAAAAGGGGGTGATCTTGGTCATTATAGGAAATAAAAAGGAGGAAGAAAATGATATCTCGGATTCCCTCTATGTAAACATCTTTTAATGTTCTTATAGAAAACGAAGGTTGAGTAGATCAATTTATAAGAGTAATATTATTCAATGGACATATAGATTCAATGAATATCATGGGGACAATAAGTTTCAGTTGTTTTTAAGAGTATTAAGATTTATATTTTTATTTATGGTTGTAAAAATGAAGGTTTAGTGTGTCTAATCCATATTTTAAAACAGGCAGTAAATGGAGTGTTTCAAGAGAATTGACAAATCATTGTTTCATTCTCTTTTGATTATTTAAATTTTGATGAAGTAAAAATATCATATGCCTTGTATTTTTTATTTTATCACACCACTCCATCTATGAGAGAGGTAATCCTTTTCAATGGTTGGAAATGATCGTAGTAATGGATAAATCTAAGTATTTACAGTATCCTGATTCACTCAACCACTAAAGGAATATAATCATTTTTAGAAAAAAACAAATTGACTAGCTGAATCAGACTATAATAGTGGTTTCTGACTACTTATTCAGGTATTGATTCATCAAATGGGATTTCTGAAATGATTGGATGACTTATCAATGGAGGGTATAATCATTGAAACTTGTGATTATGATGAATTGTGTAGTCATGTTCACCCTTTTATGTAGGAATCACATCTGAATGTTTGTATTAGTTATGAGTTTTTTTTGTAGTCTGTGAAAGGATGGATTGGATTGGTGATTTAGGGTTTGATTTTTTCTTCCAAATCCATTATAAATCATGATCATGAAAATATTTCCATTTCAGCAAGTTAGGTATCTTCAATTTTACACTATGTTGTATAATTATTTGAATGCTTCAAGAAGGTTTTATATTCACTAGGTTCATTGGTCCACAGTTTCAAAAAGTACTATCAAGTCTTGTGGTTTCCACCTCACAAAAAAACAAAATATACTATTTAACTCTCCCTCTCATTCCTATATGTTATATTAATTTTATTGGGTGTTTACCATTATCATAATGAATGGTGTTAGATGATGGTAAGGTTTGGATATAACATTTCAGCATATTGGAATATCACTTATGAAGGATACTGGGTCAGGATTGTTGGAAAAAAATCTATTTTGATAACATTGAATAATTTTTGGGTTGATTTAGTTTTCTGAAAAAGTGGGTTTTTTATTGGCAAATAACCATGTCAAAGGAATGGACAATATAGAGGCGGTACAAAAAGAAAAGACATAAGGTGGCACTGTTTCAAAATCAGCAGATGGAGAAAGGTGTTTTGGCTAAGTGACTTGTGCACCAATGTCTTGGAGGCATTTAAAGTTTAAACCCATATGTTTTTCAAGATAAGAGCATAAACATATGGAAAACTAATTAAGGGAACATACATTTTGGTGTTGGTCGTGCAAGGTGACTAGGATGACATAGGCTTGAGTGAATGGATAAGTGCACCTAGAGGAAAGATGTATGCAGTGATTAGTGTGGCCAAAATGATTATAAATAGATGGATAAACATCCTAATTTATGATTTATATGATAACTTATATGAAATTCATGCTCTAGTGGTACAAGTGGTTTGGTCGTGCAAGTACAAAATAAATTTAAAGTTGTGCTGCAGTTCGTAGTTGTGCACCGATAATGGTTTGGGCATAAAAGGATTTCAATCACATAAGTTTTAATTTTGTTAATGGAGTGTTGTTCATGTGGTTCTATGACACTTGTGCATCATCCTTTGTGACATCATGGTTCCAGAAGCCGCCTAGAGACGCCCTATACCCGGTTGGTCACATGGCCTCAAGTGCATTTCCCCGAACGCTAGAGGCTATCGACTAACAGTGAGGGCCTTGAGTGTGATAGTCGGGAAACTATGCCCTCATTGGAATAGTAAAACAGTAGAAGTAAAACATATAACAATAGAGGAAATAGTAATAATACCATAGAAAAGTAAACAGAAGAAGACTGGAAATAAATAAACTTGAGAATACATATATATATGAATGATTCATGATACACATGTCATGTAAATCAACCAAACAAGTCACAATGCTGGAATATAATAAAAAACCAATTTAAAAATGAAAAAAAAGTAAAAAACTCTTTAGCATTTCAAGCCTCAGCTTGGTCCCATGCTTTCCATCTCTAAAGTAGTCAAGCACCTGAATTAGAAGGGCGCTTTCCCCTATCTAGACCAGTAACAATATAATCTGTTTGGGCCCAAAATAATGACCCAAAAAGTGCGTGACACTAAATACAAGTAAGAAAACACCCAAAGATTGGTGTCTAATAGTGAGTGAATATATATGGTAGGAAATAATAAAAAGAATATAGTAAAGATAAAAGTTCTCAAAAGTAAAAAATCCTACTGTTTCAAAGCATTCAGTTTCCTATACCAAGTAAGCTGATAATCACAATCAGGTAACCCTAAGGAATGTAATCATAGCCTAACCTCTCTGTTTTAATCAAAACAAAACAAGAAACCCTCTGGGAAGTACCCACAGTCTAACCCCTCTTGTATGGATTTTGCGCAAACTATCTAAGGAAGAACTCGACTTCTATTCACCATAAAGTCTCGTATCGGTAACTAATAGGAACTCTAAGGAAGAACTCAATGTCCAATTCCCCCTTGTGCCACCCATCAAGGAACTACAGACATTCTATAGAAATACTTACGTCCATTCCCCCTATGGTCTCACATCATAACAGTAAAAAAGACAATCTGGAGAAGCCCTCAATGTCCATTCTCCCTATGTTCTACTACACTAGGTTCTCACGGCCCTGTGTAAGTAAAACTTTCACAAACAATACGTGATAGAAAAAGTAAACCTCAAGAAATAATTGGTTAAAAAACCAACAACATAACATAGCATGTCAGATAAAAAGATGATTCTTTCCTATCAGCACTAGAAATGGGATGCACAGGAGACAAACAATCTAAGCAATACCATATAGTTATAAACCAAATTATGGATTGGAAAAAACTTCCAAAGCATAGAAATTGACCTTATTCACATTCAATTAACCTCAACTCAAGCATACAAGCATAGAAATAATTAACAGGGCTAAAACCATAAACATAAAATACCCCGAACAAGGGCATTAGACACTTTTGCACATAATTATCAATGACCAAATATGGAAAGGCATAAACCTCCTACCATGGTGTTATAGGATCGATATTCATGATCCTTGAGCCATTAATAACCCTATAACACCATAAATCCACAAAAACACTCAAAAAGTTCAATGAAGGATAAATCTTAAAACATGAGGAATCATGAAACGAAGCTCAAGGAGAAGGAAGATCTTATAGTCGTGATCCCCACGAAATCAAGGAAGGTCAAATCAGAGCACGAAAGATGTGTCAGGGGCTCAAAGAAGATTTGTGTTCATAAAAATGCTTTGGTTGATTAAGGGAATGTAGAAGATACTTATGCCAATTATACATGACCCCATTTTGTTTAATGAAATAAAAAGAAAGCACATGGTGTGTAATTTATAAGTACACAGTGTGTATTTTCCCTTAACGGGCCCCACTTTAAGCGGCCTCTAGGTCACCCCACAGGCTATGTACTCGGCCATAGTATGGCTAGTACATGGTCACCTGCGGCAACCGAATACATGGATTGTACTTATAAGTACATGATGTGTTCTCCAGAAAGTTTTTGATACTACTCTTTTTCTTAAAAATACAAATAAAGTGAACCCATACCCCAAAAAAAGATCCTAGTTCTTACAAACATCCCCTTAAAAAAATTAATCCTTGAATTTCCTTAGCAATGTGGCATAGAAGAATAATCCTCGAACAACTCCAGCCACTGTGATTGTACTTCAGACTCCTTCTCCAAGGTCTCATCTAGTACTTTCTCGTCCTTCCATAGCACTCGTATCAATGTAATAGACCATCCACGAAGAACCTTATCACTATGATCAACAATCCAGAAAGAATACTCTTAAAAAGAGGCATCCACCTTTAACTCAACCTACTCATGTTGAAAAACATGAGACATGTCTAAGATGTAACATCGATGCCGAGAAAGGTGGAAAACGTCGTGCATAGCTCGATAACTATAATGTTATTGCAACCAATAGGTAACTGAACCAACTCTCTCCATCACCTCAAATGGCCCAACATACCTTGATGAAAGCTTACCCTGTCTCCCAATCCTCATGTGTCCCAACCTCGGTGTGACATAGAGAAAAACCTGATCCCCGACCTTGAACTCAAGAGGTCGTCTCCATCGATCAACATAAGACTTCTGTAAAGACTGTGTATTATCCATCCTCTTTCGAATCAACTCTATCTTCTATGTGGTCTCCTGGACAAGATGTGGTCCCAACATAGCTGCCTCTCCTACCTCCATCCAACATAAGGGTTATCAGTTCGTCTTACTTAACAAAGCATCATAAGGTTCTCTTTGAATAGTTGCTTCAAAAATATTATTGTAATTATACTCCAAAAGAGGTATATGATTCTCCCAAGACCCTCCAAAATCTAGGGAGCATGCTCAAATAATTTTCTCAAGCACCGGAATCATACGCTCGGACTGGCCATCTGTTTGGGGATGGTAAGCTGTACTCAAAAGTACCTGTGTACCCAAAGCCCTCTATAGTCTCTGCCAGACCCAAGAAGTAAAAAAAGTGTCCATGTCTGAAACAATGGAGTGTGGAACCCCATTTATATGTAAAATATATTGGATGTACAACCTTCCCATATCTTCAAAACTGAAGGTCTACTTCATCAGTTAGAAGTGAGAAACCATCGAGATTCTATCAATGACAACACATACAACATCATTACCTCAAGGATACCTTAGAAAACGTGTCACGAAATCCAACACGATGTCATTCTACATCCACTCAGGGATGGGTAACTACTGCAAAAGTTCTGTTGGACACTGATGCTCCACCTTCACCTACTAATAGGTGGAACACCTCATGATAAAACCAGCAACATCTCTCTTCATACCTGTCCACCAATACTGACGGTGTAGATCCTAATACATATTGGTGACACTAGGATGAACTTCCTAAAATAAGTAATGAAATTCCCGCATCCGCTCCTCACGTATGTCTGTTGACACCCATTCGCGCACATGAAAACCCAATATATCATACTTGCCTATGGTTCATACAGGAATATGGTCCTCACCTAACACAATCTCCCACAGGACTAGGCCTTCTTATTCCGATAGCTTCCTTATTCACAGTCGATCAATTAGAGTAGAGGTAACCACTACAGAAGAAAGAAACGTATGGCCCTGTGTATTGTGCACCTCGAAATGAATCTTAGAGAACATAGCCATAAGCTACCACTCACTATTGGCCTCCTGAACTACCTGTATCTAAGTCCTCTTACTCAACTCATCAGCCACTGCGTTGCCTTTCCCAGGGGTGTAGGGAAGTTCAATGTCAAAGGTTTGAATATACTCAACCCATTTTCAGTATCTTAAATTAATGTAACGCTGATTGAAGATGTACTTGAGACTTTTTTTATTTGTGAAAACCACGAAATACTCTCCCAGAAGATAATTTCTCCAATAGCGTAAGGAATGAAAAACTTCTACCAATTCGAGATCCAGCCTCAGGTAATTCCTCTCATCTGGCCTCAACTGTTGAGACCCATATGAAACAACTCTTTCCCCCTACATAAGCATAGCTCCAAACCTGATACCTAATGAATCTTAGTACACAATGTATCTCTTTCCTAGATATGAAAAAACACGTATCGGTGCTGAGGTCAACCTCCCCTTTAGTTACTCAAAAGTTGAATCACAAGAAACTGACCACAGGTACTTCACACCCCTCTTAGTCAGGCATGTCAGAGGGAATGATAAGTGTGAAAAGTCATTTATGAAACATATGTAGTATCTATCCATCCATATAAAGCTCTGTATCTAAAAGACGTTCTTCGTATTCTCCTAGGAAACTACTACTCTCACTTTCTATAGGTCTACTGATACTCCTAATTCTGATATAACATGACCTAATAAGTGAATCTGGTCCATCCCAAAGAGGCATTTTGAGAGAAAAACTTATAAATAATGCTCTCTCAGTGTACAAAAAACGATCTCAAGATGTGTGGCATAGTCATGTTGAGTGTGATTGTATACCAATATATCATCCATGAAGACTACCATGAAAGAATCCAAGAATGGACAAAACACTCTTTTTATTGGAGCCATGAAAACAGTAGGTGCGTTTGTGAGACCAAACGGCATAACCACATACTCATATAGACTATACCTGCTCTGGAAAGCTGTAAGAGGTACATTAGATGGTCTAATGCGCAACTGATGGTAACAGGACCTCAAGTAAATCTTTAATAACACCCGGGAAACTCCAAGATGGTCAAAGAGATCATCGATCCTCGGAAAGGGATATTAGTTATTGACCATCAACTAGTTTAACATTCGATAATCCACACAATGTCTTAGGGTACCATTTGCCTTCTTTGAAAATAGGATATGCGAACCCCAAGGAGAATTACTGGGTCATATGATACCCTTAGCCTGCAACTCCTTCAACTACCTCTTGATCTCCTGTAACTCTAGTGTAACCATCCTATATGGAGGAATGTACACTAGTGCCTATCATGGAATGTGCTCAATAGAAAATTATACCTTTCTCTCTGGAGGAAAACCTGAAAATTCCTCTGGAATGAAATCCCTAAAACAATCCACCACTAGAGGTACGTCCATCTGTGAAGTACCATTGTCACCCATATATATACTATCAATCTGGGTTGTGACTCCTCCCAACCCATGATGCTCAGGCCCCTCTCTGCTCGCATGGAAATTCCATTCACCCTTGTGTAAAAACAACCCACCCACGGGTGACATGAAACTCACCCTTCAGTGATAGATGTCGAAAAAATCTTGGAAGGGATCTGACCAGTCCATTCATAGAATGACATAATAGATTGTTTTCTCTAAGACATTGAGATCCTATAAAAAGTGACACCCACAAACCTTATGATAGAACTACTTTCTCTATCGTAAATGAGCCGTTCATGTTCCCAATAGAGTGTCTAGTGTCAAGATATCATCAGAAGAAATGATACAGAATCCAAGGCTCTCCACCATAGCAATAGATATAATTCTATAGGAAACCCCTGTATCAAAAAGAGAAAAGGATAAAACTGAGGCAACCAGAATCGTACCACAGAATATAGAATTTCCGGGATCTTGCTTATGTTGGGTCTACTCCACTAAAAAAGTCTGGCCTATATCGTGCCCTTCTAACCCTGCCTAATCACCCTGAGTGGATCCACCATGTTGTCATTGAATTCATGGGGACTGACTACCACAACCATGACCTCCGCCTCAGGATGAACGACTATAAGAACTCCAGTTTCCTAAATGATGAGACACTTGTGGTGCCAATCCTTAACAAGGAGTCATAGAAGAACCCCTGTCACCAGCTGCTAGTGAGAAGATTTGATAGAAGTGCTGAAGATGAGCCATCTTGCCACATGAACGACACTCCATTATGACTTTGAGGAAATGTGGCCTCATATGCCCACAATTCCCACACTGGTAGCACACCACATGGATACCAGAAGATGTCTCCCGCCTACTTGGATCTCCACATATATACTCCCTATGGAGCTTCCTACTGTCAGTAGGATGATTACCAACTCCGAATGTCGAACCTAACTTGCTCACAACTCCATAATCCCATAGATTATTCTCCATGATCAGCACATGGTTGAATATAGATGTGATGAAAGTCAACCTGAAGATGTTCACCTAATATTAGATGTCATGCCTAAGACCATCCTTAGACATATTTTCTAGGAATAACTCTTCACTTCATGGGATGGGAGTGAAGTGCTAAAAATATGTAAAATGATAATAATACTCTATAATAGAATGATTACCCTGCTCCAGACTCATGAAATCTCATGCTTGATCATCCCTCAACATCTCCGGATAGAAGTAGTCATAGGAGGCATGCATGAAATCATCCCCAGCCATGACCTGCTGGCCTCCCGCATATGATATCACATCCCACCATCTATTAGAGGAGACCCGAAGCATGTAAATAGCATGATTGACCCTCATATCTGGAGGCATCTCTAGATGCTCGAAGTTTGAAAGCATGGATTCTAACCATGACTCTACAGCATGAGGTACCCCTTACCCCATGAATGTTGGAGGATGATGTTGCTCGAAAACCCAGGTCAATTCTGCCATCGACGATGCAGTGGACGGTACTCCACCAAACATCTGCATAAACCACATAAATCCTTCTCGAAACTGTGTGTCAGCACCTCTTTCAAGAAAGACGACTGGTGCCAAGACTCGCACTACTGGAGGATCTGCTGGTAGTCCCTGATCAGCCACACATGTTGTTTGATCACTACCCTGTTACCAGCGTACAACTCGAGGATGTCTCGGTGGCATGAATCTGGAATGTCAAGCAGACAACTTAGATCAAAATTATCAAGGACTAAAAACAAGATGTGTAAGAAGGGGATTTGAGAAAGAAATAACTCACATTTTCCAAAACATGGATACACGATGTGTATAATCACTACACTAAATGTTCCCAAAAGCCTTCACATTGGTGTGAACTCTTACCGACTATGGTCATGTAACACCCCAAACAAAGGTTGTGTTGTCCTAACACACAGTGTCTACCTAAATCCTCTTACCTATCCCAAGTTCCCTTACATGACATAGCCACATGGTTCTCCATATAAGAAGACTACACAGAGTGTTTGTTCCATACATGGTGTGTACATGAAGAACTTCACCGACCCTTGATGTTTGTCACATGGTCGGCTACAGGGATGACTCTACATGGCCTTTTTTTTCAGACACGGTGTGTACTAGAAAATCATCACCAACCCATGTTGTTAGTTACACGACTAGCTACACATATGACTCTACATAGCGTGTTCATTCCAGAGACGACATGTACTAGATAAGATTCACCGACCCGTGTTGTTAGTTACATGGTCGGACACATGGTCTCTACTACACGACATGTACATCAGGTACACAATTTGTACAACCCAAGGTTTCCCAACCCCATCTCTCTACTGACATAGCCAGTGGCATAGTTAGAGACTACACGACCTGTACATAAGTACACAACATGTACATAAGAAAAATAGTTCATTACAGAATAGAAGGACACAAGATATGTATTCGTCATCACACGTTGTGTATTATGGGTATTTTCCTAATAGTAAGCCTCATAAAAAACTCTAAAACCTATAAAATCACTGAAACAAACAATAAAGTGAAAAATTACAATCCCTGAGAGCCCATACTACCCACAAATATATGCTTGGCATTTTATACGTTTCATATACAAGGATAACAGTGCAATGATCCACCGAATTATGGTCCATGAGGGCTCATAACACCTCAAGAACCAAAGATTGTCATTCATTCAAACAAAACCTTACACAATCCAATACCCTATCAAATATTAGTTATTTTATCCAGTCATTTATCACAACAACTTTCATATCTATCACATCCTTTATCACAACAAATGAAATCAATAATGCACACTAAATGGCATAGTAAGAATGAATGACATGAGATTTCTAGCATGTTCTTATATGATGCATGTGATGGAATACCCTCACATCATCAAGTTGCAACAAAAATAGATCCTCAATAATATCAAAGATAACAACACAAAATATGTGAATCACCCAATGGTGAAATCAATCAACTATAAAATTGCAAAACCAAAATAATCACAATATACCAGGTAACTTCCCTTTTCCCTATACATGGGTTATCTACTCCTGAGAATAGCTTATTACTAAGTAACTATAATCTCCTATCCCTGAATATATGATCCAAACAATTATTCAAGAAAAAAATTCATCTAATACCACTTTGTAAAGTCCCAAATCTGGAAGCTACCCAGAGATGCCCCGTACCTGGTCTGTCACGTGGCCTCAAGCGCATTTCCCTAAATGCCTGAGACTTCTAACTATAAGAAGGGGCCTTGGGTGTAATGGTGGGGAAAATATGACCACATTGGAAGAGTAACTTAGTGGAAGTAAAATAGATAATAATAGAAGAAGCAGAAATAATACCATACAAAAGTAATCTGCAGAAGACTAGAAATAAATAAACTAGATCATGCATATATATATATATATGAATGATGCATGATACATTTTTCCAGTAAAACAACCAAACAATTTACAATGATGGAATACAATACTAAACCAAAGTACAAATGAAAGTCATGTAAACCACTCCTCAGCATCGCATGCCTTAGCATGGTTCCATGCTCTCCAGCTCCAAAGTTGTTATGTACCTGAAGTAGAAGGGTGATATCATTTATCTAGACCTGCAACAATATAATATTTTTGGGCCAAAGAGCATAAACCAAACAGGGTGTGATAGTAAATTCGAGTAGTCATCCACCAAAAGATCTATTCCTAATAGTTAGTGAATATATATGGTAGAAAATAAGAAAAAGAATGCAGTAAACAAGGAATTACTCAAAAGTAAACAATCCAATAGTTTCAAAGCATTCAGTTTCATATTCCATGTAAGAATATAATCACAATCAGGTAACCCTATGGGAAGTACTCATAGACTAACCCCTCTGGTTTAACCAAAACAACTCAAGATACCCTTTATAAAGTACACACCATCTAACCCCTCTGGAGCTGCATTAGCACAGACTCTCTGAGGATGAACTCTCCTTTAATTCACAATCTAATCTTGTATCGGTAACTAGTATACACTCTGAGGAAGAAATCAACATCCAATTCTCCCTATAGCCTATATCTAGGAACTACAAACACTCTAAGGAAGAACGTACATGCGTTCCCCTTATGGTCTCGAATAGTAATAGTAAAACAAACACTCTGGAGAAGCCCTCAATGTCAGTTCTCTCTATGGTCTACTACACCAGGTTATCATGGGCCTGTTTAATTCAATCATGCACAAACGATACTTGAAATCCAAATTAAACCTCTGGAACTGCATGGATAGACATCCTAAAACATAACATATCATGTCAGATAACAAGATTACACCATCCTACTAGCACTAGGAATGGGATGCACAACAGACTAGTAGGCTTAGCAAGACCAAAAAGTCATAAACCAAAAATGCATGGGAATGTTTTTTCCAATGCATAGAAATTTACCGTATTCACATTCAATTATCCTCTACTCGAGAAAACAAGCATAGTAGGAAATTAACAGGGCTAAAACCGTAAACACAGAATACCCCGAACAAGGATATTGGGCACTTTTGCACATAATAATAATAGACTATCTACAAAAAGGAAAAAACCACCTTCCTTGGTGTTTTAGGATTGATATACGTGATCCTCGGGCCTTGAATCACCATAGAACACCATATATTTACAGAAAACGCTCAAAATAATCAACAAGGGATAACTCTTAAAAGATTAAGAATCACGAAATAAAGCTCTAGAAGAAGGAATAAAATATAGTGGAGATCCCAATGCAATCGATGGTGGTCAAATTGGAGAAGGGATGATGAATCGGGGGATCAGAGAAGATTCATGGTCGTACAGATGATCTCGGTCAATGATTTCAAAGAAGAAGATACTTTTTATAATTAGTTGAAACTCTGTTCATTTAATGAAATAAAAATAAAGCACACAACGTTTAGTTTAGAAGTATACATAATGTACTTTCCCTTACCGGGTCCCGATTAAGGTGGACACTAGGTCACCCAACATGTCCATGTAATCGGTCGTTACACAGCCAGTACATGGTCACCCATGGAAACCGAGTACATAGCGTATATTTATAAGTACATAGTGTGTACTAAATAAATTTACTGACACTCTTCTTTTCCTTAAAACACTAGAAAAGAGAACTCATACTTGAAAAGAAGATCTGGTTTCTTACATCCTTAATGTAGTGTGCATGCCATCATAGATTTGTGCTGAAGATGAATGGTTCCTTGTACAACTACGGTGAAGTCATTTTCATCAGCAGATGACAGTGTAACATCAAAATAACATTTACATATTGTATAAGATTTATTAATTGATGATAATTAATGGACCTACAAGTATTTATACAATGATTGGACCTTATAAATAATCAGTGAGCGCACAACAGTTGACATATCAGTGAGATTTATTTTGTGATTGGTTGTAAACCAGGAGGGATAGTGGGTCCTCTTTGAACATTGTAAACAGTAGTTCCCTTTTATTCGATTTGGTACATCATTATATTGCAGGTGTATGCTTCATGGGCATATCCTAGTGAGGGTGAACCGTGTAAAATCATTATTTCATGTGAATGATTTAAATTATGATCATATATTTCTACGGGAAATAGAGAGAAGAGTGTTTTTTAGTGATGAATCATGATCCAAAGAGGTAGAGGTTTTCATTTATCATACCATGATTCACCACCCATTTCGGGTATTTGACCCATTGGGCCAAATAGGGACTATCTTATTCAAAAGGATGAAGTTTTCTCATTGATTTGGGTCATTCATGTTAAAATAAATAAATCATAGTGAGAAACCCATAATGTTTTCATGGTATTGAAAGAATGATAAACTTCATTGGATGTTAATATCTAATGTTTGGATGATAATCAAATGGATATTATGAAAGGTACTATAAATTCAGTTATCAATTTTTACAAATCTGAAAATGATGAAAATAAATTTACTAAATGAAATATAGTTTACTAATCATATTGATAGTGTATAGTTTTATAAAATAGTGGGTAGTGAAATATGTACTACTGAGTAAACATACATTATTAGTCTATTGCAGAAGTCAACATTACATGTTCATGCATCATAAGAAGCCAACTATAAAGAAATATTGGGAAAAAGTGAGCTAAAATAATGCCTTATTATATATATGGGATCAGTGTGTAAGTTTTATATGAAAAATGATACATGAATCAACAAAAAAATTAACAGATAATATTCATATTGATATGTACTACCCAATATAAAAATAAATTTTAGTGCATGATACATCATACATGAAAAAACAGTTTTGTGCCCTAAATAATTTCATGCATAAATAACGAGGGTAAAACCAAAAAAGAATAATCCATTAATAAATTAATTACATGAAAACAGTGCCAGATTACATCTTGAGAAATTCAATCTTCAATTTCCTTAATATTCTCTACATAAATACATTTCTTTCTGTATTCTTTATTATCTATCAAGTGAATCTCAAACAATTATCGCCATTGGATATAAGAAAATGTAAAATGAATAAAAAATTCCAGAAGTAAATTTAGGAGTCTTGGGAAAGTCACCAACTAGGTCCAAACTAAAAATTAACATGATTGATAACCATAAATCTCTGGACGATGGTTCAAGGAGATCAAAAATTCGTTTATTGTATATTTGAAATAATTAACACTAGGGGATAAATTTTATTTCCCCCCTCACTGATCTTCCTTTTCATATCACATTAATAATCAAATGATTATTAATAATTCAATCAACTCTTAATAACATGTATGTGGTTACTTGAAGAAGAGTTAACTTGTGCATTGTTAACTGCTAATAGAGTTATGTGTGATGAAATGAGATCAACAACTTTCCAGGATTCAACACCATTAGAATAAAAAACCTAACATCACCATCATATTTTAACTCTATAACATCATTCTGTAGAATTTTCCAAATGAACTACATATAAAATCTAATAAAAAAACAAAAAAACAAAAATCACTTCACCACCACAATAAATAAGAAGCTCCAAAAAAAGACTACATAATCACACATGAGAATACAACTTGATCCCTACTTAAGAACCAGGACACCCATGGGTAAAAAATGTTTCTAGCCTAAATATTTTCATCTACAAGGTTTCACCAACCCAATGGATGTAAGAAACAATGAATGATTAAATCATCCCATAAAATCAAACGAATAGAAATCAAAGAACCTAACATAGGTGATAAAGAACCCAAAAGGGGATATTATTGGGAAAAAATCTCCCAAGTAAAATTGAATCATTTTTTGATTAATTTTGTTTGATGATAATGATGGTTTTTTTGATAAATAACTATGATAAAAGAATGGGTGATCTGGTGGTGGTAAAAAAGAATAGATATAATGTGGTTCCATTTAATAGTGTATTCAAAATTTTTGGGCCTCAAGCTCAGTGGATAGAGAAAAGTGTTTTTGTAAAAGGGATTATTGTGCTTGTGTCTTATAGGCTTGGAATATTTCATTCCATATGTTCTTCAACCTCAGAACATGAAAATATAGAAATGAAAAGAAAAGTGTGTATGCTTTGGAGTTGGTCATGCTAGGTGACGTAGGCGACAGATGATTGGGTGAATGGACTAGTACACTTAGAGAAAATTTTTTCTCAATGATTTTTGTGGCCAAAATTCATATAAATAGATGTGTTACCCTCCTCATTTTTGAGAAAGCTGAAAACTTAGAAAAAGTTTGAGCTCCGGTATTCCAATGGTTGCGTGAAAGTATAATGTTTCCATGTACACCTATGGTAAGATTTTATTAATCAATGGATGAAATTGTAACATTAACATAGCTTCTATATAGAGTGGAGAATGCATTATTTTTTAATAATGAAGTGACCTAAAAGTCTTTATAACATGAGTGGATCTTCAGAAGAAGTAGTGAGCACACTTTAGTTGAGATATCAGTGATCTTTCTATTTGTGATTGGTTGTAAACCAAGAGGGACAAAGAGACCACTCTAAACACGTTAAATAGTAGTGCATTATTGTGGATTCGGTACATCAGCACATTTCCAATGTATGATCCTTGAATGCATCCCAGTGAGGGAAAACCAATTAAAATTAGGTGTCTTTTTCATGATTTAAATTCTATTCATATATACAGGAAAGATATATAAGAGTTTTTTGTTTAGGAATTAGACAATATCCGAAGAGACAGTGGTTCTAAACTATTTTACCAATAATTCTCCCCCTATCAGGATATTTGATTGATTTGGGCTAATAATTAGTATAAATCTAAGGGCCAATATCCACGTTACTCTCCCAATAGGGGTCACCAATCACAAATGGATTCTTATCTTCGATGGGAATAATTTTCAGTTATGTAGGAATTGGATGAAACACTACTTTTGATCTTTATTACTGGATGTGTTCAAAGTAGCGATTCATAGTATTTCAACGAATATCAATAGTTCTGATTTATTAGTAGTTGAATGAAGAGAATTGGATGATAACACCATAGAAATTAATTCTATAGGGGGGCCCTATCCAATGAAATCTATATAAATGTGATGTCATGAAAAACATCACATACCATGGGGAAAAAGATATTGAATATATATGAAGTCGATTAAATGGTCAGAGAGACAAAGCTGCAAGTACCGTGGAACAAGAATGAAGATATATGAATGAACCAAATGAGTATGTTGATGCATTCTTTGACAGGGTAAATGTTGTAGTGGAAGACATGCAAGGTCTTTTAGAAGTCATTGAAAATATAATTATTGGGAGGCATGACCTAAGGAAACAACAACCATGATGCAATCCAAAATTCTTAGTACTATATGACAAAATCCAAAAGAGCTCACACTGGATTACTTGAGTAGTACCCTTGTAGCATAAGAAATGAAGAATGATGATAATAATGATCTGGAAAAGGGGAAATCTACGGAGGTAGAATTCAATTCCAGGAATAAACTAACCATTGAAGGTTCTTAGGAAGAATAATAGAGAGATGAGGTGATTTCATTCCTTTCTTCAAATCTAAATAGAGGAAATGGAATGTTCAAGGGGAAACATCAGGTAGCATGTTTTCGATGTGGAAAGGTTTGCCATCTTGCAGAATGTTGCCACAAATGTTCCAAGAATATGATGAGAATAACGTTGAGATTTCTATAAATAATTATCAAACTAATATTAAAGGAAATAAATGTTCTAGAAAAATTTATTTAAGAAAAATGATCATCATTCACCAGAATGTGATAGTTTTGATATATATGAGGTTAAAGCGGTTGAAGAAATATGGAACTTAAATGACCATGGTGATAATTCTTTTGTGGTAGTTGTTGGAAACACCTAAAAAATGGAATAGAGTGAAAATGATGAAGAAGAATTTGAATGAATAATTGATATGGAGGGGGAATTATAAGAATATATTGAGGAGAAAGATTTTTTCTGATTCAAAACAAAGAAATCCAAAACATAGTGGTTCATGATTCCAAACACTATATATAGAAACATGAAAAAGAGAAGTATGAATGGATGAAGGAAATTGAAAAACAGATGTCTTCATCACTAGTGAGTTCAAAAAATGATACTTAGTATATGCTCAAAATTGAGGAACAAATGAGTGAAATTGATAGTTTGACTAACACCAGAAGGGATCAACCTAAATGCATTAAAGAACTATAAGAAGACGTTCTTGGTCTATGAATAATAATATAGAATCAAGAAAAACTATGGAACCCCAATATGATACACAGAAATCAAATCATTTAGAAGACCATGATGTCAAAAGTGAAGCATAGTGGTCCAACAAAATTTAAAAAACAATCATGTTCATATGTTGAGGCTGATGTGGGGTTGGACCAAAAACAAAAAATTGTCAAAGTTGAAGTCTAACCACAAGAAACCCTTCTAATATTGATGGTTTAATTGGCTATGAAAGATAATTTGAATATTCATAGAACCCAAGGTACACCCAAGGGTGTAGAAATGACATGTTGGAATATACCATTCATCAGGTGCTATTATTGTGGGAAGATGTGTCACTAACAAAATGTGTGTTATGTAGCCAAGTGTTTTAGAATGTTATAAGAAGAGAAGTGGTAGGAAAATCGAAAGTGGTACCCTACAACATCATATAAAGAAAATTTATATTTCGTGTGGAGGATTTTGGGGCATGGCTAGATATTTTACATCAACCATGTAGAGGAATGTTCCAAAGCAAAACTGAAGAGGTAGCAAGCAGCAAATAACAGAATCAATAGGTGAGCTAAAAATTAAAAATCAATTTAAAGGTATTTTGGATGTTTCTAGTTCTACATACACCGAGAAAGATCACAATTTCAAATCTATACCATGTGTAATGTAAAAAACATGGATTAAGAAAAATAGAGATGGGAAGGCAGTTGTTGTGGAAAATTCCCTTAAACCATCAAAGCACTCTGGTGTATGGATCTGTGCGAGCGGTTACACATATCATATTATAGGAAATAAGGATATTGTTACATGCATAAAATTAAAAAAATAAGAAGTTTTAAAATTTGGAAACAATATAGGGATGAAAATAATTGGCTCCTGAATGGACATTTTTAGGGGAAAATAAATGAGACATGATGATATCTTGGTAGTATAATGTCTCAGTAAAAACATACTTAGTGTCAGTAAACTATTTGACTCAGGTTATTCAATAAGATTTACTAAGAAGATGTCTATTTTTAATGGAAGAGATGGTTCAGTTGTTATACAAGGGAAATTAATAAAAGGAAATCTATACCATGTAAGTAAGGAAAAAGACATGTGATTTATATCCAGAGATAATGAAAAATAGTTACAGCACAAATGACTTCATCATCTATGTCAACCATCCCTGGAAGATCCAACAAATTGTGATTTATATAGAGACCTCCCTAAGATATCACAAAAGCGTAATCATACATGTGGTGCATGTCCAATAAATAAGATCATTAAAAAGACATTCATGGTAATAGAAAATAAGTCAACAATTGTACTTGAACTGCTGCATGCTGATGTTTTTGAGCCTATCTCACCAAGAGACATTAATTGGAAGAGATATTATGTAATTTTCATTTATGACTATAGTAGAATGGAATGGGTATTTTTCATTTCCCATAAATACGATGTGTTAATTTTCATAAAACAATATCTTATGGAATCTGATAGGATACTTGGCCAGAAAATTTTGTAGTTTCATACTAATAATGGTACAAAATTCACAAATAGTGAAGGTGTGAGACTATATCGAGAAACACAGAATAAGGAATCATGTTTCTTCCATGAGAACCCCATATATGAATGGAGTGGTTGTAGGATAAATCGAATCATCAGCAATATGACCAGAATGATAAATATTGAAAAGGACCTACCAAAGTGAGTTTTGAAGGAATTTGTATTTACATCATTCTGGATTTCTAATAGGTCTCTATTGTGTCCAAATAATGGAAATACTCTATATGATATGTGATATAGAATGAATTCAATAATTAAATACTTTTAAATCTTTTTAAGTAAGTGATTTATATTCAATAAATAAAATCTTAGGAAATTTGATTCACGTGGAGATGAAGGATTATTCTATGGCTACTCAGAAAAAAATAAAATCATATGATACATTAATAAGAGGATCAAAATAGTAGTTGAGAAAAATTATTTCACGGTAGTAGAAAATGAATATAATATTCAACAACACAGTTAATAGTTTCCTATTGAAAGTGATGAGGAGGAAAGCAACACAAGATAAGAATAAGTGGCAGATGATGATTCAGTAGACTATACTGATGTTGATAATGAATAATTCAAGTCTGTATTTGAAAAGAAGACAAATAATCAAGCTACTGATGGTAGTGAAAATATTATTGGTGAGTATAAAAAGCCCAATCAAATGAGAAGGATGAAGTAATTATTGAATGCATCTCTCCTACCTCAAGTAGAGCCTAAATGTTTTTCTGCTGCATTTGGAGAAAAAAACTGGGTTCAAGCTATGAATGATGAGCTAGAATAGATTGTGAAGAATCAGAGATGAGAGATTTTTTTGATGCTAGAATTTGAGAATGTCGTCAGTAATAAATTTTTATTTCTCAACAATATTAATTAATATGGAATAGTGATTCAAATCAATGTACACATGGTGTGAAATGGTACTCCCAAATTGAAGGTATTGATGTTGATGAGAGATTTTCATCTGTTTCTAGGTTGGAGAAAATTAGATAATTCTTGGTCAACGCAGGGAAAAGGAAGTTCAAAGTTTTCAATATTGATTTCAAGTCACCATTTTTGAATTGGGTTCTAGATAAAGAAGTGTATATCAATCATGATAACGGTTTTATTAATCAGGAAGATGAGAAAATTGTTTGTATGTTAAAGGAGGCTTTATATGGGTTGAAGAAAGCACCAAGAGTATGGTATTCAAAACTAGATAAGTATTTTAAGAGTAAATCCTTTCGTCATGTTAGTTTTGATTACAATCCCTATTCAATAGTTATAATAATCGATGGATGATGGTGTTGGTATATGTTGATGAAATAATCTTTGTGGGATCAGATGAAGCATTGTGAAGATAGTTTTTTGAATTCATGAAATGTAAGTTCTAAATGTCAAAGATTATGGAGATGATTTTTTCCTTGGTTTACAGGTGAAAACATGAAGGAATGAAACATTCACTTCTTAATAAAAATGTTCCAATGTGGCATTGAAAATATTTGGCATGGAAAATTTTAAGAAGATGAAAACACTAGTTTCTACCATGATGAAACTATTGAAAGATGATTATGGAAGGGTATTTAATATCACAGAAAACATGAAAATTGATGGAATGTTATTTTACATTATAGTAAGATGACCTGGTATTTATTTTTCCACATTCCAAGTAGTGAGATTTCGAAGAAACCCCAAGGAAAGACACATGCTTGCAGTGATAAGAATACTATAATACAGCAATGACACTATGGATTATGGTTTTATTTATAATGAAAAATCTCATCCCGAGCTATTGGGATATATAAATGCAAATTTGGCCTATTCAGAAGACGATAAGAAATCAATGTCATTTGGTAATTTTTGTCTTGGATGACTACGTTTTTCTTGGACAATAAAGAAACAAGATTTCATTTCATTGAGAATTGTAGAAGGTCAGTATATTCTTTCCACTCAAGTGTACAAACAATTATTATGAATGAAGAAGTATCATGATGACATGGGAGTTGATTTGATGTCTCTTATTGGAATCCAATGTGATAATTCAATTGCCATCAACCTTATAATAAATCCTAACCATCACTAATGGACAATGAATATTGAAATCAAATATCATTTTATCAAGAAGAAGGCAGAGCAAGGGCTTGTGAAGTTGGAGTATGTGCCTATAGAACTTCAAGTTGAAAAATCTCTAACAAAGTCCTTACCCAAATAACCATTTGAAATGAATTGACTGGATTTGAAATTTCAGTTGACTCCATGAACTTGAAAGAGTGTGTAGTTGGGACCCATATCCATGAGGTATGGTTTGTTTTTCTCTATTATGATGATCTATGTTACTTACTCTTTTAAATTATACAAAAGAGTGACCATTGGGTTTATTGAAAAAGGGGAGAATGTGTGACTTTATATGGGGGGGATTTTTTTTTAAAGAATGGAGAACATGTCTCTCTTGAGACACAAGGAGAAACAGATAGGATGAGGAACGAGATAGGGGGAGAAACATGATGAGAATTATTCAGTGTTCGATGTGATGAGCCAGAGCACAGATTAGAAACCATAAGAAACTAGGAATTGAAGATGGATGAGTTTCAAATTTTAAAATGCTATAAGTAATCGATCAAAGAAGATATATCTGTACAATTGAAGTTTGTGATGAAAGAAGTTGTTTGGTTTCAAGAATTGGTGTTAGCAATGAATATTTTCATTTATAAAATTTACATTATACTCTTATTTATAAAGTTAACAATTGAGCATGTGGGTTTAGAGTGTGTTTTGAGTAAGTATTTGATCACTATCTAAATCACATGATGTAATGGATGAAGCTATAAAGAGGTATCAATTTATGAAAGAATTGTCAAAAACCTCGGTGGGGAGATTTTTGTGCGAAAATACCTAAATGAAACATTGAAGAATATTTGGATTTATTGTGTTTGTTCAAAAAATAGGTTTGTTTATTGACCAAGAACCATGACAAAGGAATGGGAGATCTGGAGGTAGTACAAAAAGAAATGATATAAGGTGGCACCATTTTATGGAATTTTCCAATTTTTTGGGCCACAAAATTAGAAGATTGGGAAATGTGTTTTTGGCAAATGGACATGCGATCCTATTTCATAGAGGCATGGAATGTTTCACACCGTATGTTTTCAAGATTAGAAAATAGTAATATGGAAATGTAAAGAATGTTATGCATGTTTTGTAGTTGGTCATGCATGGTGACTCAGGAAAAAAAGGCTTGGGAGAATGAATTAGTGTACCTAATGGGAAATTGTGCACGGTGTTCAGGGTGGAAAAAATTGATATAAATAAACATGTGACCATCCCAGTTTTTTATGAAGATCAACACTTAGAGAAAATCTGATCATTGGTCATGCATGTGGTTTGGGTTCCCATGTAAAAAATTATATAGAAGTTTCACACAGGTTTGTAGATGTTCACAAAAATTTATTTGGGTGTAAAAAATGAGTGAGTCTCCAATGTTTTGAGTTTGTTAAGTAAATGTCGCACAAGTGGTTATGTGACACTTGGACTCTGTGATTAAAGTAGCAAGAAGTTCATCATATAGTTTCACAAAAGTATAATGTTTCCCAGTACATATACGGTAAAGATGTATTCATCAGAGGATGAAAATGGGACATCAACATAACATCTACATATAGTGTATGATTCATTAATTTGTGATAATGAGGGGACCTACATGTCTTTAAACAATGTGGTGATATTTGGGAGATGTAGTGAGTAACCTTTAATTGATATATTAGTGAGATTTATTTTTTTTATTGGTTGAAAACCTAGAGGGACTATGAGTCCACTCTGAACATTACAAACATCAGTGCACTTTTAGTGGATTTGGTACATTGACACATTGTTAGTGTATTTTCCTTGTATATAGCCTAGTGAGGGTGAAATGAGTAAATTCACTGTGTCATGTTCATGATTTAATTTTTTTTAATATATTACAATGAGAAAGAGAGAGAATAGTGATTTGTTTAATGATGAAACAATATCCAAAGAGGCTGTTGTTTTATTCTATCATACACTGATTAATCCCCCACCCCACTCTTAGGATATTTGTTCTAGTGGGCCTATCATGGACTATATCATTAAAAATTATGAAGATACTTCATTTATTGTGGTCAATGATGTAAAAATAGATAAATCATAGTTAGAAACCCATAATTCATTCAAGGTATTGATGGAATGATAAACTTAATTGAATTGAAATATCTAATGTTTGGATGAAAATAAAATGGATATAATGAAAGGTATTGAAAATTTGTTTTTCAATGAATCTTTTTCAGATAATAAAGAATATAAAATGATTGAATAAAATATAGTTTATTAAATAGAAAAATAGTTTAAAGGATTATAAAATAGTGTGTAGTGAAATATATACTACTGAATAAACAAACATCATTAGTCTATTGAAAAAGTAAATTACCTATATACCTACATCATAAGAAACCACCTATAATGAAATAATGGGAAAATATGTGAGATTTAACGACATCTTATTATATATATCTGAAAACTATGTCAACTATACAAGATAAATGATATTTGAAACAACAACCAATAATGATCAGATAATATTCCGATTAATATGTACATCCCAATATAAACTGAAATTTTAGTTCTTGATTTTTCATATAGGAAAAAACCAAATTGGTTACAAAATATATTCATCCATTTAGAATGAGGGAAAAACTTGGAAAGAATAATACTCAAGTAAATGAATTACTTGAACAACGTGCTCGATTACATCCTGAGCACTTCCAACATCAATTTCCATGAGATTATCTACAAAAGAAACTTTATCTTTGTATTCTATAATATATAACATGTCAATCACATACATTTACCACCATTAGATATAAGAAAATTTGAAATAAATAAAAAATAATAGAAGTAAATTTATGAGGCTTCGGAATGGAACCAACATGGTCCATACTGAAAATGAACTTGATTGAAACCTATTAATTCCAAGATGATAGGTCAAGGAGATCAAAAATTCGTTGACTATACATTTCCAAAACATTACACTGGGAGATAAGTTTTAATTTTCCCCCTCTATGAGCTTCCTTTTCTTTTGACATTAATAAAAAAATTAGTATTTAAAATCAAATTAACTACTAATAACATGTATATGGTTAATTGATCAAGATTTATCTTGTGCAGTGGTAAATGAAAATAGAGTTAGGTGGGTTTGAATGAGATCAACACCTTTCCGTAAGACAACACCATTATAAGAAAATAATAGACATCACCATCATCTTCTAACTCTAAAAAATTATTTCTAATAATATTACAACTGAAGAACATAATAAATTCAATAAAAAAATAAACAAAACCAAAATCAAATCACCACCACCAACAAGAAGAAAATCCACACAAAGACTAATCAAACACAAATGAGAACACAACTGCCTCCCTGAAAAAGTATCGGGCCGCCTGAGGGTAATTAATGTTGTCTAGACAAATTTTTTTCTACGTAAAGACTACACAATCCTAATATATGGAAGCCACCATGGAAGAATAAATCATCCCATAAAATCAACCGAATAGAATTCAAAGAACCAAACAGAGGTGATGAAGAACCCAACAACAACAAAGAATAAAAAGTAATACTAACACTAGTCCTCCTCCAACACTATCACAAGCTTCCCTGATATACACATTAACCCTGACAAAAATGGGGTATATATAGCTAGGTATTATAAGATAACAACCTGACTCTTCATTCATCTTTAACCAAATGTATGGGTCACACCTTCATATCCTTTGGGGTAAATATTAATATATCATACATATACTCCAGGATATACATATTGAAACATATTAACAGAAAATATAACCAAAACAAAACATTGGTAACTTTGATTGAGGTCTAAAATTATTTCTATTAATAAGAATATATTAATGGAATATAAGTTAAATTATATTAAAAAAATACCATGTCAGATATAGTGTTTCTTTCTACAAAAAAAAATTCATAGTTACAGATAATGGTTTCTAGAATAATCTAACTGTGATAAGTGATATATCATAAAATTCACTAAAAAAATATAAAGAACCAAAAAATCACAAAATCCTTAATTAAAATTGGTTCAAAGAATAAAAATGAAGCATCCTTACCTAAATCTGATGTAAAAATCACTCGCTTCGATAGTGGTTGATAGAACTAGACTCATCATAAAAAACCACCTAAAAGGATATAATGGGAAAATAAGTGAGATATAATGACTTCATTTATATACGTGATTAGTGGGTCAAATTTACATGATAAATAATACATGCCTCTATAACCAACAGTGAATAATGAATATTTAGATTGATATGTACTTCCCATACTAAATAACATGATCATTAATAAAGACTTTTCTTTAAATGATATCCAATTTCATTCAACACACACGCCCTGGAGTGACCGACCTAAACTCTTCCAATACAACACTAAGCCATACAAAATAGAAAATATTTGAAGAGGATATTGGGATTTTATTCTTAATAATAAATACAAATTAATAAATTGTGAATACCTATTAGGAATCCAATATGCAATGTCTATATGCAATACTACCATGAAAGAACAAATAAGTAGGTTTAAATCAAAAGGAATACAAACAACCCCAAATTTTAAATAAATTTCCAACTAATTTAAAATATATGGAAATAGATATACAACACCCATAAATATCAATCCCAAAATAAAATTCAAGATTAATTGGAAGGAATATACAATGTAATCAAAGTTATAATATTACATGTTATAAGAAACCATAAATATACTCATGAACCCATTTATTTATCAAATATAACAAACATGGTCTAATCTAAATGTGACCTTATCCAAGGATTCTAAAAGAAGAATCTTATTATAATATTTAACCTGTACCTCAGAAAACATCATAGTCTATAAACAATGAGTGGTATATGTAAGGGGTGAGAAACATTTCCTATTTATATTATGAAGAAAACTCTTCCAATTTCCATTTTCAATAAATTTTATAAATTATAGTTTGAAGTAAAATAAATAAATTAATGATTAAATTTTAAAAAAAACTCATGGTCATTATCAAAATCATTATTTCTAAACCCTGTTGTGTACATAAATAAATCTCATCATTGGAAAAAAAGTTCAAAAAACTCACTTATTTGATGGAAAAATCATTTAAATAAAATTTCCTTCGAAAATTACATTTCTATTCTAGTTTTAAATATCATAAGAAATAATTTCATGTATTCTAGTAAAAATATAGTTTTATAAAAAATTATGGAAAATTAATATACAAAGGTAAAAACCAAGTGTGATATGTGTGAATAAGTAACTATAAAATAATTATTATTATCATAAAACCATACTTGTATATAGAATATATTAATACATTACCCTATAAAGAGATAATTTAATGTAGTACATATCATTATAAATAGTGGATGAAAAATGAATGAAATCATTATCCAAGAGTTGTTGGAAGAAAAGATCTTTGTAAAGTATTTCTCATGTCATATAGAACCTTCATAGATAATAGTAAGACTATAGTAGATGTACATTGGTAGAATAACCTTTCATACTATTGAAGAACATCATAATACATAAAATTAGTGGATTTCACCAGCTTTCTTGCCTTGTGGAATTACCTCCAGGTAGATTCACTCTTCGCATTAAATGATCATAATAAAAATATAAACAAGACTATTATAGCTAAAATTTGTCAAAATCCAACTTAGATACACAATGATCCCATAAATCAATCAATTAATTGTTGGGGATCCCTTTATAATATATCTACTATATATATAAAGTAGACTACATTGAAAGGAATCACAATATCAACACATTATTCCTTCCCCATACACCATTTTTATTGAAAACACTTTTTCATTCCATGTAATATCAAATCACAATCACATTAAATTCAGAAAATATATATGCTCTTATAAAACAATCTAAAATCAGGGATTAAGACAAGGGTATTACTAATTAATTGAAAAATATGTTATTAAATTTTTCAAACAGGCCTTTAGTTTTAAAAATAATATCCAAAAACTTTGGATACTTTATTAAAAATATTTTCAAACTTTTTTAACATAATTCAATAATTAAAAAATATTGAAACATAAAATTAATATAAAAATACTTGTAGAATATTTTTACAATAAAAAAACATTAAAAAAGATATGGAAAAACAAAAATATAAGTTATTTATGAGAAACATAAAAACATATTAATCAAACACATACAATTTTAATAATAATGAAATAATAACGGGTTTTGAAAACACATGAATCACAATGTTTTTGATGAAAAATAAATTGCATGGAAACACCCACCATGATCATGTGAAAATGTCATGAAACCATCAAATACTAGTTGAATAGAACTGAAGACATAATCTGAATACCCTCAATAATAATAAAAATAAGTTGTGCTCAAAATCTCAATCTAGTGTTCATAAACCATTGACTCATTATCAATGTGAGACATAATTCGGCCTAAATCGAGTCTATAGAAGCCTGAAATATGTAAGAACCACAAGGTGCAAAGAGAACCCACAAAAAGTAGACTATACGAGAACCATATGGTTCAGTAAAACTAACACCGTAGTGTCAAAAATACATCGCCAGAGAGGTGGGAGGCCGCATCAAAGCTGAATTGAGGGGATATGGGTTGGTTGCGATAGACATGAGTCAAAAGAGTAATATTTTTAGAGGTAATAGGTGGGTAGGCTACATCTGAACCGTTTCAGGACTATTTATGATCTGTGTCGGAGGAGGGAGATCGCCAGAGGTAAAAGGTGGGTTGGCTCTATCAATGGAGGGAGATCGCCATAGTGGCTATGCCTCAATTGTCAAGAAATAACCACACACAGATAAGAGGAACTGTGTGAAATGGATAAGGGTTATACCACATGACAGAGATAAGGGGAACCGAAGGGTGTTTCCATAGTTTGAATAAAATCGTGGTCTCATATTACATGTTTACAATTTTTATTAAAGTTGTGTAAATATATTTGGTGCAATATGACATATTTCTTGTGGTGTGATCTTTTTCATGAATGAGAATATTCGCTCTATATCCTTTCATATCAATCATGGTATCTTCATGGATTTTTGGGGAATAAAAAAACTAATAGTGAGATAAAATACTCAGTAATGGTTATGTGAAATAGAATATATCCTAAATCAATAAAAAATAATGAACATGGAAATATAAATAACTGAATACACATAAAATTTAACCCATAACATGTAAATCATAAATACATAATGGATAATCAATATGGACATGAAAATAAATGAAATCAAATTCTATTCTATCAATATACTGATAATAAAATTTATCTAGTGATAACTTCATTATGAAAATATCATGCATAATAATATTCAAATTCATAATGTAGGATATGCCTATATATTTAATTCCACGACCTCAAGAATAATGATACCTCTACCTTCAAGATCATTCATATGATGGATTAAAAATAATAGGTAAAACCCCATTTAATGATATCTTACAAATTTTTATCATGAGACCAATCAATTAATCAACGGGATATATAATTCTAGGCCCCACCCACCATTAAAGGTACAACGTATTCTTCCGATATCGAATTTTCTATTGGAATCTTGAATCAAATTAATTTAATGAAAATATATGAATAGAGTAATGAAAATTAAATTATCAATATTTTCCCAGTAAGTTAAATAACATTAAATGTAAACACCATATGTAATAATGGTATGATATTTAATAAATAAACACATAAATGATAAATAATATGAATATTTAGGGTAAATTTAATGTCTTATTCTCAATCTAAAGTGAATATCTCAAAGGAAGGATAATAAAAATAAAAATATATCACAAAAGTTAATATCAATACTTTTGTTGGATAAAATGATCATGAACAATCAAAATAATAAATAAGGATGGGATCAATAAAAAATATTATTAATGGTTCATAAGTGTCATAATGTTTTATCTTATTGATGAATTTAAATATAATAAAATGTTCATTAATACATTATTGTGGAAAATATCCTTTTCATTTTGAAAATATCATTTTAAAACATCTCAATAAACATTTAATATAATTTTATCTGAAAATAACCATAGAAACTAAAAAATTAGTCTTTAAAGAAAATGAGTGGTCATGATTTTTGGAGATTACTTTCATAACCTACATGTTAAAACAAGCATTTCTTTCACTTTTAGAAAGAATACAAAAACACATTGTTTTGAAAAGGAAAAAATTATTCCTTTTAAATAAAATCAATAGACAATACATATAAAAATATATTCTATAAATTATTTCTAAAAGAGTTAAATAAATTGAAACCATTTTTTCAAACACATGGTTTTAGTAGTAATTGGATTTCCACCAAAGAGTGAAATAATGTCAGATTTTCTAAAAAATATTTCTCAATAATTTCATGTACCAAAGATTGAGGAAATGGTACTATTAATTTATAATATATTGATCTACATGAGGATAAAAAAATAAATGGGATTATTATGAAATATTCAAATAAATTCCTTCAAATAAAAATCATGAATAATCGATATTGATTAGAATGAGATAGTGAAATATTTCCTTACATTGATCAAAATGTCTAATTGAGAATTAATCAATGAAGTGATAATGATTTTAACTATAAATCCTCTAAAAATTAATCTAAATACAATATTATATAGTAAAAACTAATTAAACACATAATCTTAGATAATCAATGTTAACGAAGGAGTAATATAACCTAATGAAACGAAATTGACTAATGAAATTATTTACCACTTGGTAACATCTAATTCAAAAACCATTTGGTGACGTAATTGAAATTTAAACATAAAATATCGTGAATTAGTAATTATTCATGGAATTTCATGAAAAATTTTAGAATATACGCAATATAAAATGAATTATGTTTATATAATTATAATATTCCATAATTAAATGAATCTGAGATGAAATCAATTAAAAATATCATATCATTAAAGTGGTGATAACTCAATGAATTAATTATATATATATATATATATATAATTTAAATCAACATATATACTATGGAAAGTATGAAATTAAATAATAATAGGACATTTCAATCATAATCGTTTCATGGCATAATCAATAAATTAGATGATTAACACAATGAATGGAAATTGAGATTATAAATTCATTACATGATGCTTGTTTTTCATTGTCCATGATTTAACCTCAAGTATAATATTTTTAAACAAATTTTTAACGTATAGAAAACCAATTTTAATATTTATTATATAATATATTATCCTTTTATCACATCCTATCTCCCATTCGTTAACTATATTTCTGTATTATCATTGTTTCAAGAGTTTGTATCCATATTTTTTCATTCATTATTTATCTTGAAAGCTTTTGTTCTTATTAATATTATGTGATGTCCTATAATTGGGGTCCACTCAGAGTTTCCTTGATCCTAGTTGCTCACATGGCCTCAGGTATGCCTCCTCATACGCAAGTGGCTGCTGACTAGCAGTGAGGGCCTGGGGTGTGCCTGTGGAAAGACTATTCCCTCATAACCAAAGTGGATCAGAACTGATAAGTAATAACATATGAATATAAGAATTATATGTAAGAAAATGGAACATAAAAATTGGAAACTATATCGAATAGACTAGTTAACCTCTTTAGTGGAAGAATACATTAAATAATTGCGATGCAGAAAAGATGAGTAAATATCCAGAAAATAGATATCAACTAATAATTGTAAGCATCATATACAAAGTGATTATAATGTATTTCGTGACTCTATTATGTTGAAATACATGTGTATATGGTATCAGAAAATAAATTCGATAAATAATAATAATAATAATCATATAATTTTCCATCATCCTAAATGTTGGCTCAATCATTTTCAAAAAAGTTATGTCACGATGAAAGAAAGGAAGACCGGGTGTCCCAAAGGGGACGTTTCCCCCTTTCAACACCATAATACATATAATTTTACTGGGCACCAATGGCATCATGTATTTGGTATGACATGAATCTTCATAGGAAACCATCAACTATAGTCATACTATTCAGTCTGAGAAATAGAAACTGACAGCCTATATATATATATACATATATATATATATGTAAACCATCATGGTAATGTTAATACCCTGATACCTTCTTGAGCATCATCTAGTAATGTATCTAAACATGAGATCCTTTAATTAATTCATTTATGTTCTCTTTATATAAATAATTCATGTGAGGTGTATCCAACAATAATGTCACATCATGACGATAATGTTACTAAAGGATCTAAAGAATAACGTGGCATCCTGTAATAAAAAATAATAATAATAAAGGATCAAATGTGATAACCAAGGAATCCATGACCATTCGTGTAAATACAACATATAAATAATCTATATCATGTCTATAAGTGGGATAGGTGTAATCCATGTTGTATCACCTAAGGAATTCCACCGTAATATGAATATATTCAAGTCCAATGATCTCACACAAGGTAAATCTGACTAATCATGACTTGGACCAATGGGGTGTATCCAGGGAGCCACATTTCTAGAAACATCATGTTACATAAAAGGAATGTATCTGAGGAATCCTAATATATAAATTACAATGGAGGGATCCTACAATGTCATGTTGAGCATCCACTAGTAGACAAGGATAAGGATCTAAGGTAGTTATCTCCCTTAGGTACAACATCCTTCAATTTGAATGGAATACATGAGTGCTCGAGGAATCCCATTAAGAAGCCATGTATTTATCGAATATAACCACTCCTATAAAAACAAACAGGTATATATGAAACACACCCAATATGCATGATTTAATATATAAATTAGACCAGGTAATAATCAAAGCTATTATTAGGCCATTTGGATCATTCTATACCTTTCAGTAGCTTGAGAAGAAAAATGAAGGACCTAAAAAATTTAATAAATTAATTATATAATATTTTTTTCATTTAATTCTACCTCAATCCATAAAGAATGGAATTTTGTGATATGGGTTTGAAACCATGATCAATTCGTTTATAATAAACTACAACTACCTATACATATAAATATATATTCTAATTTAATATTTAATAACTCATTTATTAATTGGATGTCTAACCTTAGAAGGGTCAACTTATATATATATGTAATAACCACTATCAATTTAATCATTAATAATGAACTTACCTCTATCAAGGAGAGGAAATAGAACCCCCTTGATAGTGGCACATATAGTCATAATGAATTTCTAAGGGAATATTTAATGATGTAACTTACATATGGGGGATGGTGATGGGGTTATAACCTCAAACGACATGAAATAATTTTATAGAATGGGCTCTAGAACATGTGAATTAGGTTCATAAGAAAGGAATAATTAGCTATCAATAAATGTCTGAAAAAATATACGTTCTTATAATGATGTTGGTCTATTAAATAAGAATACTTCAGGAATGTGTCATAGTCCACCTATCATTTAAATATAGTAATCTCTTCACCCACTTTCATATCATTGTTAGGTCGGAAATGGAATAAATATGAAGGAAAAATAAACACTTTAAGAATAGGGAATAAGTGAATGCACTAAAATATCACAAGAGATACAAATGAAAATTTTAAATGAAGACACATGATTAAAGGATATCGCAGAACACTTTTAACATGATACACGAATCTGAAATAAAAGGTAGGATGGTGAACTAGGAGAAAATCATAGCTGAGGGTTCAATGGGTGATCATGCAAGAGAGATAAGGATGATATATGGTTTTATCCGAAAAATAGAGGCCCTATATTCTATTTTAAAAACATAAGATGGGAATTTACATGGAGTATAAATGATTTACACGTTATGTAAAGTCCAGTGTCACCCCTCTTAAGAAAAATCCATTATGTGAGGTGAATGGTTCTAGCCAGACCATGATAGATTGTCTAATTGATACATGCCTTGTATTCCAATTACACATCGTGTAACTCACCTATAACCAACCTACATCACTCATGCATCTTCTTTTCCATAATCTACACTACCTTCCAATGACTTGAATAAATGCTCTAAATAAAAAATAACTTAAACAAGAGATTAAATTGGAAACCTAAAGGATCCATACTTGATAGGAAAAATAAGGTACTTAAAAATTAAATAGTTCAACCAACTCCAAAAAATAATAATAACCTTATTATCATATTTAAGTATAAATAATACATTCCGTCATGAGATATTATTACGATAAAAATAATTACATTAAAATCATGGAGATGTTAGGTTTTATATATGATTTAGTAAAGTATCCATTTTTCAATGATCATAATGGAAGGAAGAATGAAATATTTTAACGTTAAAAAATGATCAAAAAATCATATCTCCCATATTATTTTTTAAAATATATTTATATATATCATTCATGTGGTGTTGGGGTGAATAGAGAGTCACATCTCTTTTAAAAGCTAGTATTCAACACGTGCACAAACTATCTAATCGTTTCTCAGTGTAAGAAAATAAAATGAAATATAACCTCCTTAGAATGAAAAATATGAAATGAATATCATAATTTTATATATATCACATATATTCATTAAATTTATCCTTATTACCTTTCATGTAATGAGTTAGTGAAAAAATAGCATCGCTTTGTGAGGTGGTATTCCACCGTACACACAAGAGATGTTATGAAATCCACTACAGAATGAATTCTAAAAAAATAATATGTTATATAATGAATACATATGTATAATTAAATTATAAAAATAATATATATACTATATATCCGTCATCATACCCAAACATGAGTGGTGGTAATGGAATTATTAATTACATAGTTACATTTGACTCTAGTCCTCTATACATAATAATGATACATTCATAACCCATTTGAAGGATACAGGGATGGTTGTAGGACAATCAAAAATTATAAAAATATCTAACCATAATGAATATTTTAGGATACTATATCATCTTGGTTAATAAGAATTATAGGAGGTGGATGATTGACTGAAATGAAAATGTTCATTGAAGGACATTACTAGTTGTTTAGGTAAATTTCATAGGTCTTCACCAAAATCCTCCTAGGATGGATTTTATCCCAAAAATAGTATGTTAGAATGAGAGGATATATGTTTTGAAGTGACTTGGGTAGGGATTCTCTAAAACTATATGGGTTGATGGTGTGATGATGAGAAGATAGTGGTTGCCTTTTATAAATGGAAGGAGAATAAAACCTATGATTTTTTAAAATAAATTTGTCTACTCAAGTTTTTCCCTTGTAAATTTTGGTCATTTTAAACCATAGAAATTTAGTTGAACCCCCCCATGTTGATACATTTTTACCGTAACCATGGTAAATAATTTTTACAAAAATCACCATTCATTTTTTGAAAAAAATATACTGAGATTATTTTGATAATATAAATTATGATGATTCTAAATATAAGAACCATTTATCAAAAATATATTCCAAAAAGTTGGAAAATCTTGATTCAAATGAATCTCATAGACACCATGAGAATGTGGGTTCTCAAATTGAAAATTGTCAATGATAAAAATGATATCATATCACAATTGACAATGAAAATTATCTAAATTAACTAAATTTGATTAATAGATATAAATTTTACATAATTTCACATCAAAAAAAATATAAAATATTATTTACCCCTGTTACTTTTTTAAACAGAAATGCAGTTTTCGATTAAAATTTATTATTTCCCACTATTCATAAAAAAATGAATATTTTCAAAAAATATACCAAAATACCCAATGAAAATACTGATATAACAATTTCAAAATTTATGGTAATTTTTCAATGTAAATAATCTAAATTTGGCGCATCTTAATTTTAAAATATATCTAAAAAATGACTAATCATTTATTTAGAATGAAAACCGTTTTTAGAAAATATTTCTATTTATTTTAAATGACTCGTATATAATTTCAAATCAATTTATAAATATAATTTTCATAATTTATTTTTTAATATTCATACCCTCCAATATAATTTCCAGGTTATAATTGTATAATATCGTATGGTTATTTAGATCGCATTTTTAGGTGTTCGAGAATACATTGATTAGATTAAATTTATTTAAAAAGAAATATTTCATAAAGTCACAGGTGCTATATTCTATTATTTGATTTGTGTTTCAGTTTATACACACTATAAAATACAATTTCGTTATTTTAAAATGACTAGTTTATGCACATATAATTTCAAATGAGGGTATATATTTGTATTCATAATAGGAGAATGCTATTAGAAATTTGATAGAACAAAGACAGTTAGTGAGATCATTATTTTTATTGGTTTGGTTAGATATTATTGATGGTTTATGAAGAATTTTTCAATTATTTATAATCCATTAACCTAGTAATCTAATAATGGATTACTGTTGCTTTAGACATATGAATGCAATGATTGATCAATGAAACTGAAGTGATGTCTAGTCATTGAACATATACTTACATTATTATATAGTAGAAATGGGATAGTAAAATTTATTTATGAATATGGGATTGGATTGGAATGTTTACAAATGAATATTTATATGGTTATAGATTATGAATCATTAAAATTGAATGTTCATGACAAAAATTATACATTTCAGGATTTAGAGTTGGATATAGTGTTTTTTTAATTAAAGATATTTATGAATTATCATTATAGAGAAAGGTGATATATATATATATTGATCACAACAGTTTAATGTATATATTAATTAAAAATGATCTAAATATTCAATAATTAATATGGTAGGATATAATTAATAATTATGAATGATCAATACATTATCAACCTAGGAAATAAAATGAGGAGATATTTGCATTGAGTCAAAAAGATCTTGATATCATATTATTGAAGAAGATTAAAAATGATAAAATATTCATATATTTTCAAATAATAGAGCCCAAAATATTTACGGAAGGGGAAAAATATTATCCATCTCAAATAGTTTTCCAACCATATATTTATGTAAGGAATATAGGGGAGCATAATGAAGATGTACAATTGTAGAATCATATGTGAAATGTTCATAAGTTATACATTGAATGTGATTGAGTGGTAAGGTTCAAGAACCATGTTTTTCCCCTCAAAACCATTTTGAAAAAAGGTTTTATTGGATGATGATTTTGGTTCTTTATTCTAAATTCATTCATTAAGTAAGATGATATTTAGATATATGAAATAGTGTTTTTGATGGGATGGTATTATGGGAGATATTTTATAGGTATTATATATTTTCTGGGTATGTTAGAAATTTAATGTTGATAGGAGAATGTCTAAGGATATATATCAATAATTACCCAAAGCATAGTGGTTATGGGATATCATAACCATGGACTTAATCATTGGGCTTTGAAAAATGAATAAAGGGTACAATTCCATATGGGTTGTAGTCCATCACCATAAAAATTCAAAAAACATCATTTCTATTCGATAATATTTATCTCAAAATTTTCTTTCCAAAATATATATTAATTAAATGGTATTTTTTCATGGAGTTCCACATTACATTATAACTGATTGGGATGTATGGTTTACCTCAATGTTCTGATGAAGTCTTCAATAATCTCTTTAATCAAACTTTAGATTCAGTTTGTCTTATCATCTTTAGAGAGATGTTTAGAATCAGAAATGTAATATAACTCTATAAGTATTATTGATATATTTCTCTATATAATAAATAGGTTTTTTGGATCAATACATTTTTTGTTGCAATACTCTTATATCAATTGTATTCACTCTACCATTCCATTGGAAACATATGATTCCCTCTATGCTATCATGTTTAGAACTCGAATGTGTTGGAATAAAGTTAGAGAATGAAATATAGTAAGACATTACCTAACATAGAAAATTTTAAGTAATGTAAGAGCTATTTTGAACCATATTAAAATTTGGAAAAAGGGGAATGATTATTCCTATGTATATCAATACATTTGGGATTATTTTTCATAATGGTATGGTATGTTATCAATTTTTTCTTCCAAAAAATATCTCTCAAATTCATGATGTATTCCAGGTATCTCTCATGAATAATTTAATCCACGATCCTTCATATATATTAAGCATAGAGGTTATAACAATGGACTGTTATATCTCTTATAAGAAAACAATATAGGGATTATTTATCTTAGATAGATAGATCTATTAAATAAGTCCACTCATTGAGTAAAAGTTGTTTGAAAACCCCCAATATTTAGATGATGTGTAGGAACATAAAAATGCAATGAAATAGGGATGTACTTATTTTTTTAATCAATGTGATTAATTTCAAGGTTGAAAATAATATTATAGGGGTATAGTGTAACACCTTGAGATTTTATGGAAGTTATTTTTGAATAAATTCATTTATTCAATAGCATTCATTACATGCAAAAAAATATACCTAAACAAATTGTGATATATTATTAAATTTTAAATAATATATTGTATCACCTATAAATTAAATTTTCTGGTTAAATTCAGACTACTAAATTATGATAATATATAACATAAAAATTTATAAAATTTACTCATTGGTTTTCAATTAACTATAAATGAAAATAAAAAATCATTTTATTTAATGGTGATATTTTTTTGAATATAAATTTTATTTCATGTAGTGTATTTTTATACTAATAACTTAAATTTATCACTAGTTGTGAATTATTTTAATTATATATATATATATATGAAAGTTCAATCATCTTTTTTTAAAAAATTGAACTAATTTTATTCTAAGAATATGGTAAAATGTAATCTGCTTTTAGGCAAAAAATTGAACATTTTTAAATAATGGGTTTTTTTTTAATTTTCGCACTTCTATTAAAATTTATATATTACACTTATTGGTATTGAATTTGATAAAAATATTTCCATGTATAGAAAAATTAGATTAAAATCTTATAAACAGTTACATTTTATTTTTGGTGAAAATGATTATTAATCGTGGTAAAATATCTGACCTCGGTAAAGGGTGAATCGAGTAAATCGTGGATAAAACTATGTGATATGGCCATAGTTTTTCATCTATATTTTTATATGATGAATATTTTATACCATAATAACATAGTATCTAATTAAATTTGTTTATTGCACAATATTCCTTCAAAATAATATATATATTATTTGAAATAATGTTGCAAAGTTTTACCCTATGGAATTTAAATATCTTATATATATTCACATGGTGAAAAATCTTATTATAAAAGAATATTGAGAATTATTTTGATCATATAGAATATATATTTTTTATATAATTTTTTGATTATTATTAGTAACTATATAATGAACATAAATGCTTATAAAATAATTCTGCAGTATTTCCACAATTAAAAAAATATATTATTTTTATTAAAAATATTAAATGTAGTTGTTTTTATGATTTAATGTGTGTAATAAATTTTATATATTGATATGAAATATTAGGGATATTATAAGAAATATAATCTAATTAAAATTTGTTATTTATGTTTTCTAAATCCAATATAATTTAAAGACTCAAAGTTTTCATTAATGATATTTTAAAAAAATTAATATTTTATTATATTAGATAATAAATATAAAAATATTTAAATAGAACTAATAGTATTATATATTTTCTTATAACTATATATATTTTAATATATTTTCTATTTGAAGCTATTTTAATTGAGAAAAACATTATTAAAATTTAATCTTTTATAAAATTTCAAGAGTGTCCTCTCCCCCCCTGCCCCTTATAAATAGAGACCCCTCATTTCTATAATTAACACCACATTTAACCATATACCTTTAACATTACCTAATTTGTTTTATTAACATCCTTATACATATTTTTGAGGTTTTAATTCCACCAAAATTCCAGCCATATGTTTTGTAATAAATAATCAAAAGGATGACTCTTGAAAGAGAGGTAATTGCATTTCCCGACCTATTTTAATTTATTTTATATTATATAGACTCTATATATGTTGTATTTGTACTAAAATAAAAGTTTAATTATCATCAATATTTTAAAATTTTGTAATGATAATAAACACTCTATTATCCATCACCATTCGATCAAATGGGAAGTGAGTGTATCACTAAAAAGTACGTATGGATTACCATCTCCTCATAGCTATAAAATTAATTTTCCAGCAACATTTTTCGTGGATGATTATTATCCTGGATTAAATGATTTTATTGAATATTTCAGAAATAATTATGTGTATTTTAATTATAATATCATATATTACTTCAAACGTTCCAATCATATGGAAAATGATAATATCGCTCGTGTGTATGTGTGGACTTCCTCCTCAACTAAGAGATGTGATTTTATTATTTCTATTTTTATTGGATGGTATGGATTATGAATATCAGGAATATATATGATTTATATGATACAATAATGATTATCTGGTTGTGAAACATCCTTCAAAAAATGGAAATTGTGTTCATGTGTACGTACGATCTACCATCTCTATGAAAAGTGCAATTAATTTTGTATCTCTAATATTATGGATGAGTATAAATATATGTATATAATGAATATATATAATATAATATAATTTTATTCGAATATGTAACATAAATAATGAAAAAATAACTTTATTATATATATGGTTATAATTCTTTTAAAGTAAGAGGAACATAAAGCAAGAGATTCACATCTTACTTTTATTTCTATGGGGGCACTTTCCTTATTACACACTTGTATCTTTTTTGTGGTTTATATAATACTCTTTAATGTATATTAGGATTTATATCAGAATAATTATTTGATATTAATATCTATATACGTTTCTTTCATTCATGGGACTTGCGATTATAAATTTATTAATGTGTTATGAGTTTTATGTAACAATCTCATTATTTGTCAAGATTCTTTATGATAATGCTTACAATGATGAAATAATATATTTAAACTATAAAAAAAATTCATTAATTTTTTCGAAAAGTTATTTCTTGTAAATTTATATTTTAATTCAATTTTCTTCATCTTATGTACAAAATTTATTCAAAATTAGTTTTTAAGAAAAATTGACTTTATTTCCCACTTTGCTTGAAAATAAATTTTTATCCACATACATGTTTTCTAAAAAATTTTAAGTGGGGTATTACTATTCAAATTTCATTATTTTAAATCATTTTTAATCATGCTTTAATTTTTTAAAAAAAATTCACTAAATATTATCTTCTTAGAATTTTCCGAATGATGACCTTACAATATTTTATAAAAGTATAAAATGAGTACTTTATTTTATCATATATATAATTAAAATGATTTGTCCCCATAATTACCAATAAATGATTTTAATTTTCCATTAAAATTTCCCATATTAAATTTAAAAGAAATTTTTTTCTATAGTATTTATGAAACATATAGATTTTAATGAAGTGACTTCCAAATGGAAAGGTTATTTTCATAAATAAATGTAAAAAGTGATCATGAAAAAAAAATTTCCATATATGATGACATAATTTTATGTTACATAAGATATACTAGGTTAATTATCCTCTGACTAAATCCATATTCATTATCTGGATGGTAAGTTTTTATGATGAAAAGATTATTAAAAAAACAACATCTTTTTCCACATGTTATGTTGTGATGAACTTTTTTTAAAATGAATTTATTTTCATTGGTTCAAATATAAAGAATGTTATGTTATTTTAAGGAAAAAATATATATTATTATAATTTTGTGATGAATGATACCTATGTTTCCCTCCAATATGTAGGGTAATTATTAATGGTCTATGAGATTAAAGGGTTGATGATATGTTTTCCCTTGCCCAAAAGAGGGTATATGGGAGCTTATCCCGAGCATGAAAAATGAACATGGATGGTTCATCCAAGGATAAAATTTTATGATTTTATTGATGGATAGACATAAAAACATGTTTTCAATACAAATTATATTCAAAAATTCCATTTCTTATGCCAAAATTATTCTCTCATGGAATGTGTTATTTTATTCTTTTACGATTCATGTGTGAATAAATTCTATTATTTATGCCATTAATCAAGATTAATATGAGTGATATACATGATATTTATTTCAAGAATTAATCTAATGTTATATTTCCATAATTACCATGTTATGAATATGTGATCATATATATCTCCCTAGTTGACCCTTAGTGAGATTTTTAACTGATCCATTATTTTGTTTCGTTTTCCCAGGTTATGAGGAACGATATTAGATATGATATATCTATGAATTTTTTCAGATATGAAGAAATAAATTGTATGGTATGTAGTCAACTCATGAAACAATTTATTATTTATCTATATTTCCAAATTCACTAGTACTATAGGTTTCTATTGTGAATCATCATGATGTTTATTGAATATTCATCAAATAAGATGTGTTATTTGTGTTTGAAATGTACGGGTCTCTATATAGTAAAAACTATATTATAAATATATAAGTTTGATTATATAATAAATACCATATAATTACTTCAAACATTCATATATATATATTGGATTTATGTGATTTGTTTATGAAAAATTATTCGCATCGCCTCAGGGTTGTGCTAACCCATACATACGCAAGAACGATGTTATCATTCTTTAATGGATGTAATGGTTTGAAATTAGATGATATATTAAAATTATATAAATATAAATACATAATTAAAATTATATATATAATCAAATATATCATTATAAATTTTATAAATAGAATGTAATGAAAAATGAATTAGTTGGTTCATGAATATATTGTCGGCGGTAAATAATAAGGATGATTTTATTTTCCATTTAATGGATTAGGTGACAGATATTGGTTATAAAATTAAAATTAATATTTGAGAGAATATATAAGATACTTATGTTATCATTTTCACATGTTTTATGAAAATTTTAAAGAGGCATCATTAAAAATTAGACTACATTATTTGGTTAAAAGATATACCTATTCTTTAGGAAATTTCGATTTGTTTTCCCCGAAAACACTCTAATGTGGATATTATACCAAAATAAAAAACTATATAATATAGTAAATGGGTTTAGGAAGGTATTTTTATTTTTATTGTTGAAATTGTGTCTTTTATGTTTAAGGGAAAAAAGATAGGAGGCTCCCTTTTATAGGTGAAGGGGGGAAATCAAGGAATTGCATAACGAATCAAATTTATATTAATTAATTTTCATATTAAGATTCAAAAATATAAATATAATCTAAATAAAACATTAGTTGAGTCAAAATCATCTCATTCTAAAAATATTGGTAAATTTTACATGTTATTTTAGCCTTTATCAAATTTTTGAACCCTCAGTTATCCCTTTTGATAGTTACCATGAATTTTTTTTCCAGATAAGGGGTGAAAATAGTTACTATAAAATGAAAAGTGAACTATAAATAGATGATGGTAGATATTAAATTCCATATTAAAATTACTCACATGAATATACGACTCTATGTTAATTTTAATCATTTAATAAGGTATTATTTATTATAAAATACCATTGATGTCATTTTTAGTATTATTCATTTAATTAGACATTGAAAACATGATATACAATGAATTTTAATATAATATTATCATTAATCATTAAAATAATTTATTTATCTATTTTTTAGAATATAATAAATCAATCAAATTTTTTTACATTTAGTATTTTTATAATTGTTTATTTTATTTTAATATTAATAAAATAACAATTGTATCAATGACGCATAAGTGGTTCAGATAATTGTTTCATCACTATTTTTTAAATAAATTAAACGAAAAATGACTATTTTTCTTTCAAAAAACCATTTCAGATCATATTTATGTAATTTTTATTGATGTTAAAAAAAATATTTATATTAAAATCAATAGATTCCTATAGTTGACTTTATACATTATGTAAAAATCATAAAGCTAAAAATAGTGGTTAAATGCAAATAAAATGTCATAATTTCATGGTTTGAATTATTATGGTTGAAATAAACTCACAGAATGAAATAATGAAAAGTTTTAGGGTTATTTTTTATGTCCTTATTAGGTTATTTTCTTCCTTGATCTCTCAATTTTACCTTACTATGCTGAATAAATTTACTACTATTAGTATTCATAAGTACCCAAAATAAAAGGGACATATATTAAAAATATAGATGTCCTAATTAAATATATTTAATTCGTTTTTCAATATTCAATTCAAAGAATTGATAGAATATAATTTAAAATTAATTGTACAATACTCTTGGAAAATTTGTTTTCATAAAAAAATCTTTTTGTGTATAAAATTGATTCTTTGAAAATTCAAAAATATATTTCACTATAAATAAATTCATAGGATATTTTATTCAAAATAAAATAAATTAATTTTAATCCAGATCCATAATATAAAATTAATCTATATATACATTAAACTAGAATATAAATTTTAATAAAAATCATAATTTTTCACTATTCATTGAAAAAAGAAAACATTTTAAAAAATTCCCAAAAATATATTCTCTGATAATTTTGATTTATTGATTTTTTTAAAATATAATTATTGTAAATTTTTTTAAATGATATAGAAATTATTTATAATATTCCCTCACAAAAATTATGAAAACAATTTTTTAAGAAAATAAATTTTAAAAAATAAAATTTCCTTTTTAAAAATTTATTTCCCATTTCCTAAGAATTAATAAATGCGTCTATATTTAGTAGGATATTTATATATATTACATAATTTTTTTTATTACCATTCATTTCCACTAATTAAATTGGGATATTATAATTATTATATTAAAATACCAATATTGTGTTGTTTTTTTAATCTTAGTGTTGAATGTCGTATATACAAGAAAACAGTGTATTATATTTGAAATATCATAGTTTTACATGATCCACACCAAATATCACATATACCTAGCAAATAATTGTATTTCCCTCACTAATCCATAGTGACAAGGGATCTATATCCGCCATGTATGCATTCTTTTCCTAGAAATCCGCCATGTTGGAGATTCTGGTGAGTCCAACCTCTAGAAACTCAATTCTATACCTTGTGAGATGCCGCCATAGATTCTTGGCTTTTTAAGACAAATCAAGCGTCAACCACTTATACCATATATTGGGGGTACATAGAATACTTAGATCTCTTCACCAGGTGGCACAAAATCATCAATGTATCCACTTGGGACCTACCTTCCCCTACCATAGAGCTTTGTGAATTCTCTTAGAGTTGTTTTTGAGGGATCTCTTCACTAACATTTGTTCTAGCTATTGGATCCCCACTAGATTTTTGAGGCATGGTTGATACATGGTCTCCTACCACTACTTTTAACCGTCTCCCCATGATGCTTATCATTCACACTAGAGAGTTATTCACCTTCCAACCTGTTTCACCCATGGATCCCCTAGTGGGACCACCATCATAAAACTTTTCCCTAAAACATATTCCTCATATGAATCTACCATGCTGTTGGAATTATATTGGGTGGATAATTCATTGTGGTTTTTTAATGATAGAATTATTGTCTCCTCAGAGAATTTAATGAAAAACATCCACCACTATTTTTAGAGAAATTATTGGTGTCCTACTGAATATACCCATCTCTAGATATGAATCACCATCTATTAGATGCACTTAAACTACTACGTGATGTGTGATGGGGTGCATGGAAGGAAATAAGAGTTTTGATCAATCCATAAGACCAAAAACACACCTCATAAGGCCTATAGACACTGAATATATTCTGGTGACCTACTAGGTTATTGACCATTTCACCGATTATAGTCTCGATGAGGAGGAATTTGATGTTTCCTATGATTCTAATGCTATAAATCACCCAAGAGTCCCTGTATGTTACCATCTAGACCCCATAAATATTGAGGAGGGAATTCTGAAGACAATTATTTGGGGTGTCATTATTTTAGTAAACTACTAACCTAATATTTCTATCATGGTCTGTCGATCTAGAAACTATAATAGAATTCAAATGTTCATGGTTATCCCCCCAAACATGCCCCATCCAAGTAGAGAAGTGAGTTAACCTAGGGGTTCCTAGATTCACTTAGAATCTATAATTCATTATTTCTTCCATCACAAGGTTCATTGACTACATACACAAATTGACGTCCAAGTCCTGTAACAACCACCCTCCTACAAATGTGTCTAGGAGTTATGCATACCAGATTTATTGGAGCCCCTCAACCGTGATATAACCCAAAAATTGGTAATGTAAATCCCATATTATTAGATAATTAATCCCTTACTCCTCTAGTGTTGGGCCTTAGGAAACTGATTTGGATGCACTAGAATCGACACTATTGATTCCCCTGGGAACAGTTCCATTCACGTCTTAGAGGGGATTTCCTAGTGGAATGGAAGGGGATGCATCAGAATCAGTATCAACTGATCAAATAAAATCATCACTACTACTAATTTTTAGGAATAGCCTCACCATGAATTTGGTGTTGGGAGGAACTCATTATACTAGAATCCCATTAGTGGGATCCATCCAATGTGATGAAGGTCTAAAAGACTTATCCTCACATCCACTGGGTACATGTGGAAAGTGTCTGTTTTTAGAGAACATTAACTGAAGAACTCTTACAATAGCTCCAGCTGATGTTAGTTATGGAACTAGGATATAAAAACTACCAAATATATTCATATATGACTTAGACTAGACCCATATTTATCACATCTAGAGAATACCTAGTACACCTATACCCATTTATACCTGAATTTTCCCCAAGAACACATGTATCATTCCTCATACCAACACATCCTGATGTTCAAGATAATGGATTAGATAATTCTCACATAATGGTTAAGGAACTCGTCATCCACCTTATATTCCATAGTGACTGTACTTGTCCTTCCATTAAGGATTTTGAACCCACTAACCTCATGATTTGAGAGTAAGTAATCTACAATGTTGATGTTATATCTCAACCGTTTCTAAAAGTATCATTAGCATCAGTGGATACATGAGTTCCTTGTATAGACAATTATAACTAGCTATGGTAAGTCTCAAATACTAGATAATACATCTATGATAGTTTCACTCAAATCACATAGCACCATACAAAAAATGTAGGTTTATAGTATATCATGATAATGATCTTTGTTTCAGGTCATGTACATCACATAATAGTAGTTTTAATACATTGAGGAGTAGGATATTGGGCATTCACACCTGTGGTCTAAGTTCTGTGAATGAGATAGTACATGATATGTCTAAAAGATAGGATACCGTAAAAAGTCTCATATGAACTATTTATAGGTATGAGATCCCAAGGTTGCAGGCTCACAACGAGGATGTGTGACTAAATGTCAATGATGCATGAAACATTGGGAGATTTGCAAATTTTTAGTGTTTTAAAAGAAATTAGTAAATCCACTTCCCTATCAGTTCAAATTAATAGGGGGCGGGGGAGTTGGGGATTTATTCCCACAAAATACATATATCAACTATGATGATGAATGTTTATTTCAATCAAAGGTCACACCATAGTATGGAAGATCATTATGGATTGTAGAGAATGGGAATGGAAAACATTGAGCCATTGTAAACAAGTCTCCATATTATCTTGAAAGTAACTTACATGAAAAAGGGAACACAATACACTCTTGTTTTCATGAATTACATAAACACCTCTAAGGAAATTTTTTAAATACCACATGTAACATTGTGCATCTTTTCACGACCCCTATATTGGAGTGGAAATGACATGCATGAAAAAGGTGGTGTGAAATCACTCTCTTACATGAATGAATACATGTAGGAAAGGCATGAGAGTTAGGGAACCAATGATTTCACAAAAAAATCCTACTATTACCTGAGAGTTTTAAGGAAATACCCCCAGAAGGTGAATTGACTAGGTATCATTTTTGGAACATTATATTTCAGAAAATAATGAAACTCCAAAGTCTGATGTATTCTCACATGTAGATTGGTTTCATTTTATACCTCACATCGGCCTTGAATATACTCATGAAACATCCACCAACTTGTTATGTGTGTTTAAACAAGATTTTTTCTGTTTATGCCACACCATGTTTCACACATCTCTAAATGTTCAGTGAATATTTTACTCTATTTTCCATGAATATTTATTCAACCAGAGCCCATGGATAATGCAACTATACTTTTAATCACAACACAAACTTTTCAATTGACAACCTCTAGGTCCTCACCTCAATAAATCCTTTCACAGAACACACATGTGTGAAAGATTAGTGCATAGGTTTCCCATACCCACTCAATATGGTTTTACTCATGGTCTGAAAACTCAAATTTATAGAATCTTCTTCCTCACACTCAGAACCATTCCAATAATAATAATATATGCATCATTAATGTATCATGAAACCATGAATAAGAGACCTATCTTAGAGACGCCATATGTCACCTCACTATGAAAGTGATTATTTCTTGTTCCATCTAAAATAACATATGTTGTTGATAAGTGATCCTCAATGGTGTAATAATTTTATTAATCAAAAAACATTTCTACATGAGGAGTCCCAGATTCATATTATTCTCTCCTATGAGGAAGTGTTCTTTCGAGGTGTATGCCCTAACCATGGCTCGGCATAATGCATTTAGAATGAATTGTTTTCATGTTTTAGATGCATAACTTTAAAACACATAACATTCTTGTAATATATGAATTAATTAAATTAAATATAAATCTTGTATATACTGGAAGTATTTATAATTCACAACATCCATATATTGATCTCATAATGTAAATGTATTTGGAAATAACTTGATTTAATGATGTTAAACTACCAGAAAAAATATAACTCTTGTGACGTTAAACTACATTAAAATGTCCTCAAAACACAACATTACAATACGGACATAACCAATGTATTGAAGATTAGATGTTTCATTTTATAAGAGTTTTATTAAATCCCTTCTTCTGTTAAGACTATATGAATAATTCCACACTATCATTTAATATATCTCTTTGCAAAACCCATGCATATTTACAACACTATGTTAATCTACATGCACATTAATGTAAACCATGTAAATAAAATTTGTGGAATTTTATCATTTTCTTTTAACAAGTTATATAGGATGCCTTCTTGAGGTTCAATACTACGACCCCAACAACACCATTAAATTAAATTGACTTTCCCATGAGAGGTGACAACTCTAATGCGTGATCATATTCACTAATGAAACATGTAGGAAATGAGTAACATAAACATATGGTCCCCAATAGAACATAATTATTCCATGTGACACCCACATATATTAATCCTATATCATAAAAAGACAAATATGGGAAACATCCCCATAGATATTAAACTATGACCCAATCCCCACAGAAATCTAATCCCATGACCATGTCCCCAGAAGAGAATAATACTATGACCTAGCCCCTACATAACTCTAATCCTATGACCATATCCCCAAAATTCAATAAAACTATGAATCAATACCGAAAATACTCTAAATATAAAGAAAGATCATCAAAATACCATAAACATGAGACAAATTCCCCACAATACCCTAAACATGTGAACATACCTAATGCATTAAATTACATACCCCATGTAATAAATAGGAGATTACTAAGAAGAGAAGCTCTATATGAGTTATTTATCTCTAATAAGATATCTGGTTACATATGAAAGATTCCATGTGATACAAACCTATATAAATCCATACCAAGATGCCCTTGACACCGAAAGGGGAATCCTTTTACCGATTCCCAATTCACAGAACAACCACTTATGTCCAAACATGCCCAATATCCCCATCATATGCAACTATAGGTCACTTAAATATCATAAATTAAGCATCATAATATGTAAGTACCCACCTTAATATTTCATTTATAATCGGAATAAAAAACATGAATCAAATATATAATGGAGACATAGTCTAAGAAACGTTCTCTGAATTTAAATCCATAGAATAAGTATTTGACATCCAAAAATCATGTTTTCTTCATGGATCCAACATCCTCAACCATAGTGGTAGAGGTTTCATTTAATTGGAAAGTGTGAAAATGAAGAAAAATGGAATACTTGGAGGGGGGATAACCAATACAAGGATGTAGACTACTTCATGATATGCAAGGAATTTTTCTCCACCCCTCCTGATGCATGCCCCAATAGAGATGTTTTGGGGAACAATGAACCATTATTTACATAAATAAATACCACATAAAATTAGAATAAATATTCATTACAAATAAATGTAATCCCCACCAATAATAATATGTTTTAGTGTTTTAAAAACATGGATAACTAAAAATAAATGTACATAAATGATTTATATCACTTCCCATTATCTTCTTCACAACTACCAACCTTATTATACTTCACATATATAATACCATTATCTATATCCTAGTTAAGGGAGTAATAATAATTGTTTAGGTTAGACACTTAGTAATTATAAAAATATGATCTATCAGTCAATTATATCATTTAATCATGATATATGTATAAAATTATGAGAACATTTGATTAAAAATAGAGAATAAAATCCATTAATTAATATATCATAATCATGAACCATGAAATAATGTTACTGAAATCAAATGTATCAATACATAAGAGTTTGTAATCGCATATAATCAATCATTATCTAGGGGTACATATCTTAAGAAGAATACATATGTTTTTGGATTATACATAATCATATAAAATAATTTCTATACTAAAGTCTGACTAACAAGACTATCATAGTGGATTAAGTTCACTTCTAATTTCAACATTTCCTTATTTTAGGTTGACTCTAAAATATATCAAATTAAAAAAACCACATTACAGAACTATGTAAACTCTCTATATTATATATATTATCTCATGAGGTTTCTATAATTACCCTATACATTAGGGGGATAAAAACCCACCATACTATAGATTATAACATAACCACCCATCCTTAGTTTATAATGGAACTACCCATCACATAATGAAAACCATACATATATGTTCTATGTAATCATAAAATATACATTATATCAGTATTTCCTTACCCATAGAAAGGATTCAATTTTAATAAGAATTTCATAAAAATAATTATATACTATACAAAAAGGGAATAAATATGGTAACATCACATTGTATCCATAATAATAAAAATGTATTTTTTGGAGTTAAAAATTATTTTAATATATTATTAGATCATTTCATGAGGAAAATAACCTTTTAATTTATAAATCACATAACTAAAATATTAGAATTTATAAAATATCAAGGAAAATATTTCCTCTGAAAAGAACCAGATAAAATATAGATTATATTTAAATGAATATATCATTCATGGTGGCATGAAAATTAGTTCATGTGGTTTATATTAAAAGTTAATTTTTATTATCATTTTTGGTATAAAGTCAAGGGTGCCACATTTAAAAAATTATAAGATAAATCCTTATAAAAATGGTAAATAATGTGGAATATATTTAATTTTACTTTAAATAAAAATTATATAGTAGTAAAAAATTATTGAAAACATGTTGTAGAAAATATGAGTATGAAAGAAATTATTCTCGACCAATGTTAAAAAATGATAGGTTTCCTTAAAAAAATTATTTCATGCAATTGGGTATATAAAGAGAATAAAAGGAAATGATAACATTAAATCTCTAAAAATAAAAAGATTTTACGAAAATAAACAATATTTTGGTGATATATATCATATAATTGTTTCCTCAGAAATTTAACAACAAAAAATAATGGTAAAATATGTATTAAGACATAAAAACCATACCTCATGTTCATCATTCTTCTTAAGTGTCATAAAATACATTATATTAACTAAAAACTTATTATTGTTCCATAACATTACCATAATCATACATATAAAATCATTCATGGTGTACACCTAATATTTTATCTCTATTTCATTGAAAATATTTCATTGTTATCATCATTTACTATTTTACCTATTTCATATTTCATGTAGGTTTAGATTCATCAGTAATGGTACTTTAATATTGACTACGGTAACATATTATACATGGTTTAATTTTAATTTAACTAATATATATTAATTATATACCTAATAGTAACCATTCTTATAAATTGGCGATAAAAAAGAAATTACATAACTATGTGAATATGTTTGTTTGTACGTACGTGTGGATGAGGTTTTTTTATATATGGAATGAAATGATAGGAAATTATAACTAACAATTTTCTAATAATTATTGTATCTTAAATATAATTTATATTCATTAAATCTATGTTTATTATAAACCATGTAAAAAGGAAATGTTACATGAATCACATCGCTTCGAGTTTGTGGTAGTCTACACATACACAAGAGGGACATTATCATTTTCCAATGGAACAGAAGGTATAAAGGAAGATAAGGTATTATAATTAAATAATAATAATTATTAAATAAATATTATTTTTAAATATTTATTCTAATATCATAACAATCCTTGAAATTTTCTAATGTAAATTAATCGTATCACAATGTAGAAGTGGTAGTCCACACGTTCCCACCAAACACACTTTTATTTTTCATTTGATGAATACTGAGTATAGTATGGTTGTGAAATCATAAAAATAAAATTTAAATATATTGATGATACAATATTAAGAATTTTATTTTGTAAAAATAATTTCTTATTAACTAGAAGATGAAAAAATTGAATGATCTCAGTTAAGATTAAAACATCTTCATCAAGAGACCACTTTTGGCATCCTCATTAATCATTAAAGAGTTGGAGTCATATAAAGACCTAGACAACTAATATTATATTAATTATTCATATATTGTTTTGGAGTAGTTATTATTGGTGATATATGGCTAAAATAATGTTAATAATAGAGGAGGAGAGGTCTATTTTTATAAGTGAGGGAAGTGACACTGATCGAATTTCATAAAATATATCAATTATATAAGGTTATATTAAAAGGAAAATGGATATAAATGGATTGTTTTTCAATAGTAAGATATTATATGGTTTTAATAACATCATGAAATTATAATTTTTTGTATTGTGTGGAAATTCTACACTTATTTCTTCATTTAACCCCCAGTAATCCCGTTTTAAACCTTAAGAATGGTAACAAAGTACAACTCTTCTTTCTATAAAAAACGATAAGTTGAGACTATTAAGTTATATTAATTATTATTATTAATAATTTGAAATATATTATAAAATATTTAATTTCCATAATTCTTAGAATTTAATTTTACATAACTGCACAATCCAAAACAAAAAATAGTTTTGAAAACGTGATTTAAAAAATGGAATTAATGTCTATTCCATTTCTTATAAAATTAATAAAATAAATATTAAAATAATAGATAAAATAATATATATATATATACATTCTATTATTAAAACTAATTAATATATATTATATTAATTTATTAATATTAAAATATAGTTTGTGTACAAAAAAAATTATAAATAAAATTTACTGCCGAAAATGAACTTATAACCAAATAAGATATAATTATTATTCCTATATAATTAATTAAATTATTTATAAATAATTTATACTTAGATAACATTAAGATACAATTATAAATCTAATGGTACTTTTACTTGAAAATAAATAAAATTCTTTACAAAAATTAGCAGTTTCCGTATTCACAAAAAAGAAATATTTTTAGAAAAATACATAAGAAAATATAGAAATTATATACTCGAAAATGATATTAGTTTAGTTAAAAACGGTTATATATATATTAATTTACTTAAAAATGTTTAATATATGAAAAATATCAATTATTATGTTCACATGATAGAAATTTGATACAAATGATTTTTAAAGAAAACATATTTTAGTAGTCATTAAAGAAATTACTGAATAATGATTACTTATTTATTATTAGTTAATAAATACTTTTTATATTATTTAAATCCATTATACGTATTTTTAATTAATATTTTTTAAAATTTTATACTTACCATCAGTGTGTCTAGATTAAAATAGATTACTATATCCTGATTTATATATACTCAAGGATGTTTTATGGAAGGATATTTGATATATTAAAAGATCCATAGAGAATTGAAATGCCATAGTCATCATGAATCCGATTTTTAACTATGTAAAGGATCAACGAACGTCGTTTAAAAAAATATTATCTACAGGTGAATATGTTCCACAACCACATCAAAATTCATGTATCTAAACTAAGATGTATCTCTAGAAAAAACCACATAATATCTAATTTTAAAAATGATTAAGATGCTATGAAATTATTATAATTATTCCTAATGTTATCTTATCCTAATAAAAAATAATATGAGAATTATTTCTGTAAAATTAAATCATATTCTATTCTAAATGGGAATCTATATCATTGAAGTTGGAGTTAAAAATAACTAATGAGTCATTCAATTATCCTTATAGATCATAATAATATCTATTGTTATCTAAAAATTTCCATTGATAACTATTATGACACCAAGAACCCCAATTCACAAAACTTATTCTCATAGACACATAGTTCACATATTCAATTTGATACTAGCGATAAAATATATGATATAACCATCCATAAAAAAATTCAATGACAATTTTTTAATCCCCCATAATCTAGGTACCCTTTCTGGTTTAGAGATTTAGTGATTTAGAAAAATTCATTAAAAAATGAATCCCATAAAGTGTCTCCAACATCTCATATAAATTATATGAAATGTGTTTTTCATATAATCATTTTATGTGTACTACTTTTCTTCATTACCTGGGGAACATGAACACAAAAAAGGTGGTTAAATGAAACTCTTAGTTATGGAATCATATAACTAAATAAAACATTGAATAACCATGAAATAAATACTATCATAGTAATATGTACAAAAAACACTATAATAAACATGAAATTGGGTGTATTCAATATCCATGAAAATAAATAAAAAGATGGATATGACTAAAATAGATCTTATTTAAAATAATTTAAAAAATTGGACATTAAAAACCATTTATCAAGGCCTTATTCGAGGATAATCTACTTCTCACTGAAACTGCAATCAAGAAATATGGAAGATTCGTGATAGAATACACAAAATACCCAAACATTTTTTTCTCATGAAATATATTGATGCATATGGGTGATATAGAGTTCTTATGCCAACCCATCATCTAATTAAGTCCAAGACATTCACTATAAGAGTCATCATGACCATTAATTTCATAACATGGGTAACCTATTACAAATAAAAAATGTTTGTATATGTATTTAATAATACAGAATATAAATACATTATTTACCCATATTGGAAGTCAACTATAATAAACAATGAAATCACATTTACCAATTTAAATAAAAGTTATAACATGATCATAACCCATTGAGGGAATGAATGATTATAGAATCTAATACATAGTCAAATTTCCAACAATCGTTTGTAATTGATAAACCACATATATAAAAGAAAACCAAAAATTATTTCATGTGTATAAAGGGAGTGTATAGATTAAAAAATCATCACAATAAGTGAGATATATTTGAAAAAGAATTTCTGTTGTCGGATTTTCTATCCCCAAAAAATATAGAGTACAACATAATAAAATAAAATGTTATATAGTTCCATACATTTATGAAATAATTCCTAGAGAAAAATCATATGTCCGTGAATGATAATTTAGATACCAAAAAAAAAATACTATGGAATCAAATTAATATATAGCCTCATGAATAAAGGTACATTATTTGGTTACAAAATCCCATAAAATAATAACTATATCAAAAAAAATATATCCATTTCCTAGGAATATTCCATAAAATGGAATTACGATACTCAATTTTTTTTATGTATCTATAAATTTGAATAGACACCAAATAAATTATTACCTCTTCAAAAACATTCGTATCAAAACACCATTAAATAGAGGGATTGAAATTGAAATCCAAATACATTGATTAAAATATAATTCGAGATATGATATATTAGATTTGAAACATATATACCAAATAATGAAAATCACGTTTATTTGTAAAAAACATTTCTAAATGAATGAAATATAGAAAAAAATTCAAGCATCGTTTGAAATGTTTCAATGAAAATCTCAAGGGAATGCTAAAATTAAATGGGTTATTTAATGTCCTGAAATATAATAAAATAATGACATAAATACAATAATGGGTTAGTAGGTACACCCAAAAAAATAAAAACATTGTATAACATATTCATGTCGCAATAAATGGAAACTGAGAAAAAATAGATTACATCATGGTGCCGATGTAAGTACAAAAAATGAATGAATTTTTTATTTTTATTAATTGATAAGGTATATGAATAAACAATTATAATAACATTAAAATGGTAAAATATGAGAATATTTATGATATTAATATAATTATATTATTTTTGATATAATATATCATAAAAAGTAAATTATGATTAAAACTAAGTAGTTGATAATACCCATTTCACATTCCTGAATTTTGTAATGAATTATCCCTAGAAATGAATGGATTCCCCTTAATAATACTGGAAATAATATTTTAAAAGGCCTAGATGGTTATAAGAGAAGTAAATTGGAATATTTTTACTAGTTAATTTTATGTAAATGAATGTCTTGAAGTGGTGAGTATGTTATTATTTTATAAATGATCGATGGGGTAGCATTGTGTTTAAAACATATATTTCCAATAAATTATATATAATATTAAAGTTTCCAAGGACACAAAATGGCCAAAATATTAGATGAAAATTATTTTTGGTAGACACTCACATCAAAACATCAATTCAAATCAAATTTTATTGTACTTCGGAATTTTTCTTTAACATTTTCTTTTTTACCCACAAATTGTTTACCCTTTAATTTATTATTAAACCATAGTTGTTAATTTTAATTAAATAATAATTTTATTTCATTTTTTAGATATTTTTATACATTCGATTTTAGATTTGAAAAATATATTATCAATTTATTTTTCATGAGGTGTAAAATGATAATTTGGAAATAAATAATCCTAATCATATGATTTTTTCAAGAGAAATAAAGTCTTTATGTTACAAATTTATATATAAGATTAAATTACATTGGTTTCTGATTTTGTTGAGATAAATTGATTTATTATAGAAAATAATGTATTTTAGACTTCAATTTCAAGCCATTACTAAATAATCAAAGAAAAATACTAAACCCATTGAAAATATCAAAAAGGGTTTTTTTGCATTAATGAATCATTTCAATTACTTATAAAATGTATTTCTAAAGGGTTTATATGTTTAAATAATATTGTAAAATTGTTAATGGTGTTATGAATATTTATAAATTATTACTTAAATGGTTTTAAAAATTTATATTTCATTCATATATAATTTTAAATCCGTACGAATTACATGATTCGTTGAAACCAAAAAATTGGAAAAAACCTTTCCTTTTTTTAATATATAAAATTCATAAATTGTTATTTATTATATGACATACTAAAAAGTGGAATTTATTTTTATAAATAAAAAATTTATAAAAAATATAAATTCACTTTTTAAATGAAATCACAAAAAATAATGTAAACAATTTTTTGATAGAAAATCACATTTTAAAATATTATCTTTTATTAATTATAAATCCAATAATTTATCAAATAAATTGGTTTTTAAAAATTATTAATTACAAATATAATTTATAACTAATCATGTGTTTCTTTATATAGAAATTACTTTCATAAAATAGAATTTTTTTTAAAAACATTTATTAACAATAAATGATCTTAATTGTCATTTTAGGTAAACTAATTTCTTTTAATTCATATTTAAAGTAGAATTTATTTTATACAAGAATTTAATTCATTAATAAATTAAAAATGTTAATTCAAACTAATTCAATGTAATTTTTATTGTTTGAGTAGCTTGGTTTCATTTTAGTTTGGTGTTGCCTGTGGAAAAAACAATTTAACACATTGAATTATTTAATCCAAATTATATATTCTATTATCATTGTGTTAAAAAGAATGTTTTATATTTATGTAAATTAAAATTAACATTCAATAAAATAATATTAACAACAGTTTTATAATATTTAAATGAACATGGATATGGAGAAAAAAATTGCTTAGAGGAATAATTTAAAATATGGTTTTAATTAAAAATAACATTAATTTAGTCTAATATAGATATGTACATTATTTAACTCCTAAATAATAAAATCATATTATTTTTATACATGATTAATAAAAATTTTCATGTTAATTTAATTATTATAATTTATTTATTTATTTTATTACATCTTTTTTTACTAAAACGATTATTTTCATGTCAGACCTTTTCGGGTTGATAGGTTTATAACCCCAATACCGCATTGGGTCATTGATCATGGTTGAAGAAGTTATGGTAACATTTTCTCTATATTCTAAAAATGTATATTTTTTATCATTAAAAATTAGATAATATTTTAATACATTCCATGTAAGGTGGACACAGAAGAAGAACCACATCATTTCATAGAGGTGGTTGTTCATACATATTCATGAAAGATGTTGTCTTCTTTGAAAAGGGTGTAAAATAATTAATGTAGATAAATTAAAATTTCCAATTATAAAAAATATGTTATAATTTTATTATTTATTTATTATATGCATCCTTATGACTAATATTGTAATTTCACACTAAAAATGAATCACTTTGCTTCGTGGATGTGGTATTCCACATGTTTTAGTAATTGAAAATGATTTGAATTGCTTCATGGTTGTGGAATTCCACATGTTTGAATGAGAAATGATATCAATTTCTAATAAATGAAATGGGTAAGAATTTATATAAAATATTAATTCTATATAATAATAAAAATTATATCATTAACATAGTATAGATTTATTTTTCTCTTTTTTAATAATGTATATGATATGGCCATGAAAAAAATGCATAGCTTTAGGGATTTGGTTGTCCACACTTGCACATACGAATTTTCTTATTTTCCATAAAGTAAAAAATAAGATAAAGAAAATATATAACATAATTAAAATATAATTTGACATTATATTAGATTCTAATTATATTTTTTCACCAATGTTGAAGAATATTTGAAGGAGATATACGAGTAAATTAACTTGAAAATGGCTAGTGAGGACCTATAACTTCTCCTTGTAGAATAACTTTTGGATTATATAATAAGCTTTATAGTATTTTAATTTTGGAATTCTAGGACCTTTGACATGTGGTGAGTTATTTTAGAGAATTTTTGGAAGGTTTTATCTCGAATAGAGTGCTCAAAATGTGTGTGATGGGAAATTGAGAGTTTTAATTTTATAAGTTTTGGGAGAGGTACACATGTAAATTTCCTAAACATTTAAATATTATAAAATCTTAATAATGGTAAATTGGATTAAAAAATATCCAATTAATATGAAAAGTTCATAATGGTAAAAATTAAATCATTAAATAATTTTTTAAATAATATTTTGTGGCCTTATCACTTGGATTCTAAATTACTAAAACATATTTACCCTATCTTGTGGGGTCACATTTTTTTCATGGATAATATTTATAATCACCCAATATGATATTGAAATAATTTCAAAATTATATCCTGCTAATTTTAAAACATACATTCAATTTTTTAAGATTTTATATTAATATAGTTCTGAAATTACTTTTAATTTTGATGCACATAAAATAAAAAAAAAATTTTATAAAAAAAATTTTTTAATAAAAAAATGTAGATGACATAGAATTATTTTTATTAAATTTAATTAAATGGTTCTACCATGACTTAAAAAATATAAATAATTAAACTATTATACTTGTTTTTTGTTGAAAAAATAATTGTACAAAAATCAATATTATTAACTATTCAAATAAAAAATGTATATTAAAAAAATAAAAAAAAACAATTCCCAAGGTATATTTTATATTTTTATCATAATAAAAATATCAATTTTATAAAAACATAGTTCTAAAATAAATATATTTTTCTTTTAATAAAAAAACATTAATTCATGGAAAAAAATTAATTAAATAAGACTTCCTCTTTTTCGACTAATTTTTTTTATAAAATTAGTTATAAAATTATTTTGATTATAAATCCATAATTTTAATACATATAAATTATAATATTTATTTATATCTTGGATTTACTGGGATTTCAAATTCCTCCTCTTATTAAATTGGGTCTACTCATTTTTTCATTACTTAAACAAGTGATAGTATTTTTGCCTCATTTCATTTTCTTATTCCTATGTTCCTTCTACAATAATGTGATTCATCCATAAAACCTTTTTCAAGTAAATTTCATAACATCATATTACATTCTATCTATAATTGAAAAAATAAATTATCTTTTTTTCATAATAAATATAATATAATAACAATCCTACTTCAGGTCCCCAAACATGAGATGCATAATGTTTATACTATATCAGAAAAGAAACATGAAACACAAATATTAGAAGGGATATAATCAATTGTAATGAAAATATATAAAAATTTGATTCCTATTTTTCAATAATTTCAATCTTTTAAATATACCATGGAATTAAAATTCCTTATATTATAAAATTCACAACACTTTTTTAAGGACGTATTTTGATAAAAATATGATCACCTTTTTCCAAAGAGAGATATTTATTACAATGATATTCAAAACTCATTTCCATGTTCTAATTTTTCCTCATGGATTACTGAATCATTCTTATATTATTTACTATTTCATTAATGATTTTTTGTATAATCCACATCTGTTAATTTAATTAGTCCTAAAATGATTAATTTTGACAATGATATCCAAATAATTCCTCAAAAAGGTATCATCTATATAATTGAATGAAAAGCATTATTATAATAAAATTCAACATTTCAAAAATGTTTATCCCAAATTCTATGATAATATAATGAGTAATCCTAAACCATATTTTTATATAAGAATTGTTTTACTCCATCTATCCATCATATTGAGGATGAAAATATTTACTGAAAATTAATTCATTATAAACATACTTTTAATGAACATTCCGATAATTTGAGGTAAATATGGGATCTCAATTAGATATAATAAATGAGGGTACTCTATAATATCTTATTGTAACTTTTATGTAATGTATATCAAATTAATCCAAATACATAATGTCTTTAAAAGGAAATTAATTCACTAATTTAGTAAAATAATCAATAATAATTAAAAATAAATTATTAACCTAAGATTTCATTAGTAGTCGAACCATGAAATTCATCGGTATATTCTATCATTTACATTCACACATTGTAAGAGGATGAGGCATAACCATTGGTTGTTTTCATTCAACATTGACCAATTTAAGATTCAAACATTTCATTGTAAAATTCAAAATAACATTAATCATAAATTCAAACAATTAATATTCTTAAATGTAAAACCCCAACAATTTTTGGAGATATATCAGTCTTGTTTACAAGTAATATTTTCCCTTGGGTTTATTACATTTCATTTGGGTTTTTACTTTGGCGTTTTTTTAGGTGATAATTTTAGAAAAATTGAAGAAAGTGGGCAGTGCATGGTTGGCCCACTATTATCCCAAACTATACATCCCATCACAGTAAGCCATCGTAACCCAAAAAGTAGTTTTCATATGAATGAAACATGTATTTTTAGAGAGTGAGGCCTAATATGTGAAATCATAAACCCCTCCCCCATAAAGAAGAGTATAGATAGGAATATTTCGTTTCACTTCCATGAATCCTATGTGTGGGTTTCTAATTAACATGAAATTTAGTTTTTAAAATACTTTAATTCCCATTTAAACACATAATTGAACCCAAATAATCTATAATCTATTACCCTAATTTGTGGGGGTTATTGGAAGCATTACTAGGGATCCCACCTCCATTCATGGAGAATCAAAGTGCATATTGAATATTTCCACCATCCTGAGTTTGTGGTTTCTTCCCGAATATTTCTCTCTCTCTTCCATTCTACTTCCCAAAAAAATGGAATTTTATCCACTATTATATTTAGGTCTAGTTTCTATCAAATTGATTCCTTTAAATCATCAATCTATGAATTTCATCACGATTTCGTTCTTCCTCAATGATCTCCTCAAATTGGGGATTTCGATTGGAGAGCATTTACTGCACATATTTAGGTAAGTAAAATATTATTCCACTCCCAAACTCCTTATTTTAATTACATGTATATAATGAGATAATTTCTATTGTGTGATGGAAAATTATTTTTTATGTTGAATTAATTAGTTTTTAACTTAATAAATTAAGGATTGAAAAATTTTGGGAGATTGAATTGATCAAATTGTGATAATTAATACATTATATAATTTGGGGATATTGAGACTATTGAACCAATATCATAAATTATTGAATTATTTATGGGGATATTAGGTTTTATTAATTAAACTAAATAATTTTCAAATTAATTAATAGAGATTATTAGGATTATGAGAAGAATTTAATTTTATTAATTAGTTAATTGAAATAATTAAACAGAATGATCTGATAAAATAATTGTTGAATTAATTAAGGTGATTAATGTGGTCAATTAATATTTTATTTAATTAGGGGTATTTACGTGATTATAATTTTTTTGAATTAATTAATGAGATAGATGTGATTATGAAAATTTTAAAATAATTATTGAGATAAATGTTATTAATTAATGAGATAGACATGATTATCTAATTTTTAATTAATTAATGGGATGTTTTTATATATTTGATATTCAGATACTATGATATATGTGATAATCCTGTGTGGTGCATGGTCTACAACAACCTTACATAATAGTGATAAATGAGGTGATGAATGGTAATAATGGAATTAAATGAGAATTGATTTGATGAATGATCAAAATGGAATTAAAATTTGAATTGAGATGGTGAATGAAATCAATGGTATTCAAGAAGAATTTAGATGAGGAATAATAACAATGGTATTAAAATGTGAATTTAGATGATGAATGGTAACAACGTAATTCATATGCAAATTAATATTATGGATAAAAATAATAAAATTATAATATCAATTGAGATAATGAATGGTTACATGGAATTGAAATATATATTGGGATGATTAATGTTAAAACTTGAATTTAGGAATGAACTGACATGATGAATGTTAATGGTGGAATTCAGATATATGATATACATAAGGAGTTGTTTAGAATTTGTGACAATCTGAATAAGTAATTAAAAGTTCATGTGTCATTGGGAACCTGAGGTTTTTGATGTTAAATAAAGTGTAATTGAATAATTGTTAACTATTTTCATTATTTATATTATTTATTATTTACAAGATGCAGACACAATTATAATGGATATTGTTTTAGACACTATTTGTTGTAGTCATCTGAGATATAATGAAACCCCACTTGGGCTACCTAATCAGTAACTGAATAGATTTCACAGTTATAGGAAAGGATTTGAGAAAATATCCTACATTAGATGACTGATTTAGGATGGTGCTTATAGGAAGAAACTAGAACTAGTTTGAGACTGGATTGGGGGTTTTTATTTTCTTTATTTTGGTTATGAATTTTGACACTTTCCCAACACATTGGCATGAAATGCTTTCTTTTTAGTTTGTATATTGTATTTCACTTTGTCATGAAGTGATATTGGTATTATTCTAGTCATGGATATCTATTAGGTTATTTTTTATTTATTTCCACCTGTTTATTACTCTGATAAAGATGGTACAGTCTCCCCATGATAGATATTTGACCCTCGATATTAGTCAAAAACATTTAATATTCAGGTAGTCATGCATATGGTCATGTTATTGTCTGGATCATGTCACCAGTGCGTGGAACCTATTTAGAGACATCACAAATTGGTATCAAAGAATATTTTTGTTTTGTTTTCTATTTTGATAATATTTGGGTAATGTATAAAAGAGACTATCTAGCATATAGAATTGGTTATAATCTTGCTCATGGGTGTAGCTAACCCATGTCTGGGAGAAAACCCAAGAACCTATGGTGGGATGATTTTTATTTATATTTTCTATTTAAAGTATATTTAACTTCACCTTGGGTGATTTACTTATGTGTGATGTGATAATTTTTTTAGAGATTTTATGATATTTTACTCATGGCTTGGTGAGGCATGATATTTTTATATTCTGGAATCATTATAGGTACTTATGATTATTTGGTGACATGAATCAATTTAAGCATGCATGGGAAATGGGTTTTGACCATGTCTTGGGAAATTGGGAATGTCATGTTTTGTATTATTGTAAAAACCTATTTTGAAACTTGTTAATGTTTTTTGTGTGTCTTGATAATTATTTTTGTCATTATAGAGATATTATTATATGTGATTCTTACTAAGAAAATGATATAATGATATGGGGGAGATGCTCTTCCTGTAGTGAAACATGTGGCACATATAGTTCCAGATGAGGAAGGAGGATATATGTTTCTTGAGGAATTTACTCACATCATGATGTCTATGGAAGAAGAACTAGAGTGGGTTGTGAAGAGTATATCTTACCTTAATTTGGAATATTAATTAATAAACCCTCTTAATTTGAATGGATAGGTTGAACCTGAGGTAGTGGAGTTCTTGATTGATTCCATTAAGACTATAATTAACCATTTAGAGACTCATACCAAGAATAGGGTTATGTTGGATGTGTATATGTTACAAGGATCACTGAAGAATTGGTGGGATATTCATGAAAATAATGGACATGAAGATGATATGTTATGAAATGAATTTTTGATAATTTTTTGCAGCACTTCTATCCATAGACACTGAGGTTGGAGAGAGAAGTTGAGTTCATGTGGTTTAATAACAAGATAATTTCTCTAACGGAGTATGGTGGATTCTTTATAGATCATCATCAATTTTCTCCAGCATTGGTATGGGATAAGATAGCTACTATGAGGTGTTTCCATGATAGACTAAAATGTGAGATTAATTCCTAAGATAACATCTTTCTGTTAAAGAGGTTTTTTGAGGGCTCTTAGAGCTCACCCGAACTGGAAGGAGTCTTCCAGTTAAGGAATGATGTTTTCTATTGGACTATCCGAAGGTAAATCTTACGGAACTAAGAAGCATTCCTACAAGGGTGTTGGAAAAGGGAAAATAGGAATAATTTCTAAGGAGAAGGATCAGTTAACCATGACCTTACCCATATTTTCTTCCATCATTGCGGTAGGTCAGGATTGTTCATGTACATATATTCTATAAGAACCCATAATATATGGGTAGTGATGGAGGAGCTAGAGTGAACTAGGGTGACAGAATAGGATATTCTACTCTATTCCATTATTGTAATAGGAGTTTTACTAGCTCTGTAAGTACATTCAGTAGATTTTATACTTATAAGAATGTATGACAGTATCTGTAGAGTGATGAAGCTTATGGGAATATGACTGCACCATAAGAAAGAGGGCTGGGATAGTTACATTCCATGCATCAAACATTTATGAATATTTTAGCAGGACCATCGACAATGAGATGTATTATTAGTATATCTTTAATGTTAGCATGTGCCTTATTTTTTACTATTTCCTCTCAATATTTTATTTATATACAACTTTTAAATGGTTTGAGCATAATAGTAGAGTTCATGAGTGGGGTGTTGATGATACATACAATGTTGGGAGTACGGTCGAGTGACATAGTCTTGTGCTAGGGATGTTCTCTCAATGTTGGTGAGTAAATTTTTATGTGCGATTTATATATTATTGATATCTTAGGATTCATAATAAATATGGGAATAGACTTGTTGGAAGAATAACTATCCTATATATATTTTAAATAGAGGTGAGTGAATTTTATGTCTTATAAGGGTGAAAATTATAATCACTGAAAAGAGTGGGATATCAAGGAGGGATTTGAAGGGATGGTTCACTAGAAACTAGGGGAGCATACATCATAGGATGAAAGTTTGTAGCCAGATGATGATGGTGTAAAGAAGGATTTATTTCCACCTATAGTGGACTATTTTAGTATGTGTTTCCTGAGGACTTATTCAGGATATAAGCTGAGATACTAATGAATAATATAGTTGATATAATACTATAGGATGATTTCATTTAAATTCCACTATACCGAGTGATGATAGTAGTGCTTCTAGAGCTTATGACTCTGATTGTATTGTTGGAGGATAGGGGATTTACTCATTCGACTGCGTCTCCTTAGGATTCTCCATTGATTTTTTCTAATATGGCTGAGAAGACTCTATGCTTGTGTGTTTATTACTTGATGCTGAACAAGATGAGAATAATGAACTGGTATCCTAATATGCATATCAACAATTTATTTGAAAAGTTGAGATGATATATTTTTTTTTCTAAAATAGACTTGTAATTAGGATATCATCAGTTGGCAGTTCTAACTTATTATATACCTCAAACCACTTTTATGAGCAGTTATGGCCCCTATGAGATTTTTGTATATTCGATTGGGTTGAATAATTCACCAGTCGATTTTATGTCCTTGAAGAACGGAATCCTCCATATGTACTTGGATTAGTTTATGGTAGTGTTTGTGGATGAAATCTTAGTGTACTCTATGATTCAGGATGATCATGACCTACATCTTGAAATCATCATGAGTATACTATTAGAGAAAAATATGTACTATAAAATATCTAGTTACTAGTTTTTTATTGATAATATACACTTCTTGAGTCACATTATATAAGAGGAAGGACTATTTTTAGACCAGAGAATGTCTTAGTAGTTTTTTATTGGGATAATCCCATGAATGTTTTCAATATATGGATCTTTCTATGGTAATTTGGATATTATGGGATGTTTCTTAGGACTTTTCATGTTATAAATCACCACATTCATGGTTGGTCATGGTTTCGGTGACGTTTTAATGGTCAGAAACATGTGATAATTCCTTTATGGAGTTGAAGTAGTGGTTTAAATCAACACAAATCTTTATCCTACCTAAATGAGGTGAGTAGTATATGGATTTTTTACACATATAAGATAGGTATTGGAGTATTTTAGATGTATAATGATTCTTTTATTTTATATTGATCTTGTAAATTATAGACATATGAACATGACTACCATATACATGACATTCAAGTTAGCTATAGTGGTTTATTCCTTGATGTAATGAATGAACAATATGTTGGGTGATAAGTTTCTTGTTTATATCCATCGCAAGAGTTTAAGGTATATCTTTTGAAAACAATATTTGAATCTCTAGGAGTAGAGGTGGTATGAGTATATACAATAATTTTATTATGATTTAGCATATAATCCCAAAAAGTGAAACATTTTTTCTGATGGGTTATGTAGGAAAACATAGACTCATGTAGTTTAGTGGTCTAGTGATGAGTGGAATATGATGAATTTAATGAATAAGATGCATGTTGGGGTTTAGGAGAGTCATGAGATGATGACTGTAGTATAATTATTCATGGAGTCTACACTTTTGATCTAGTTTACAATCATGTTTTATGTCGATTCATAGATTTTTCCTTGGTGGAAGCCTTCGGTGTATGGTCTCATATTCTGATTCATGAATAGATTTTTGAGAGGTAATTTATGGTAGGAACCAAGTTATTTTACCTACAAGATTTCAGGAAGAGAAGATGCATGAGTTTCTTGCCTCAAATTAGTTAGTACATCTATGTTTGACCAAATGTATTGTATCCTACAATTACAGTTTTAGTGGTCAGACATAAAAAAGGAGATTTAAGGGTTTATGAAATGATGCAACACATTCAAATATATATGGAATTTGAATCAAGGACCTTTTGGTTTGTTGCGGAAATTTTCTATTCTATAATGGATGTACAATGTTACCATGTAATTTTTGGTGGGTCTCCTCATGATTCCCTGAATGAATGAGAACGTTTTAGTGATTACATACTATTAGAAACATGTATTTCATTTTTTAAAGGTATAGGATACTTTCTAATTGGAACAGTTGGGAGAGTTATATGTGTGGTAGATAGTTTGTATTCATGGGGTTCTACTAACTATAGTTGCATACCAGGACTCACCATTTACTCTGAACTTATGGAAAGTATTATAGAAGGCTCTTAGTATGTTGGTATTATAAATTCTAAATTTCCATAGAGAGATAGATGGGTAGTCATAGTTTACTTTACATGGGTAAGATGATATGTATTGGTATTATTATCCTGACATTGGTAGGTATTTGGATAGGAACCTAGAATTGTGGGATTCCTCATATAACAGCACATATTAAGAAACTATACATATAAAACCATACAAGGCACTTTATATTAGGCCATGTCGATCTCCTTTATGCTAGGTAGAGGAAGGTGGTTCATATTTATTTGGAATGAGTGTCATGTTGGAAATGTTTGATCATGTTCAGTTTATTTTGAAACATTTGTCTACAACTTAGATAAAATTTAATTCATATGATGATAGATTTTATAAACACCTATAGTTAATTACGAAATCCTGAACAATTTAAATCATATTTTTTTTCTTAGAAAATGTGGTTTATATTGTAACATACATAAACCAAATATATCTCTTTAAAATTTAAGTGAGTATATAAGGAAATTTAACCATTGGGATTCAATCTTTTTTTGACAATTGGTAAATATTATCATTGGGAACTATACTCTTGGTAAAAATTTTCATATTATAATTTTTATGTATAAATGATAAATAATAATTAATAATGAAATGAGAAATAATAGCCTCAACAAGTACATTCATTTCATAAGAATCCCTTTTGTTGGAGGATGGTATGGATGTAGAATCATTGTGGTTCACTCTTGGATATGACCATTATGAGTTTCAATGGGTGAGACTAGAATGAAATCACCTATAGGATAAGTCTATGTTAGTAGAAATTACCACTCAGGAAATGTTAGTCAAGCCTCCCAATGAATCTGTAACCATCAAACACCTTACCATTAGTTTATATGTAGTTTTTATAAGAGAATTCGTGTCTAACCACTTGTTAAATAACATTTAATTCCATTGTATAAATAAATCTTTTATTCCATCAATTCTATTTTACGAAAAAATATTTTAATAAAATTGATATGGATGTTGATAAATGGATTTTTCATATACAAATTAAAATTTCTTGGATTTTTCTAAATTCATATAATAAACTAAAATAATATTAATAAAATTTATTTTAAGAAACAGTATGATAAAAATACTCTTATTTAAATATAAATGATAATTATTTATTTATTTTTTTTATGTGTCATAATTTTTTTCATGCATTATCAATTAGATAATATTTTTAATAAATAAGTATATTTATATATAAATGAAAGGGTTATCATATATAGAAATATATGTTGAGAAAATAAATATAATTTTTTAAATCCTCACATCAAAACTATGTTTTGGTTAATTTATGATAATTTTCTAAAATGTATTATTTTTCATGATTAGTAAAAATTCAGTTTGATTTTTTCAGTATATTTAAGGAATTGATAATTATTTTAAACTGATCCCATAAATAATTATACATAATTCAAGGCCTAAAATATTTTATTTTATTAATAAAAAATATTTTAATAGATTTTGGTCAATTTTCTCACCTCTATTTAAAATTCTAAAGTCTAAAATGGAATCATTGACATTTAAGAGAGTATTTTTTTTGAAACATTAAATTTTAATTCCAAACTAGTTAAAATAAAATTATTATTGACTCTTGTTGTTTAAAAATGACATAAAATATTTCCAATATGTTGAAAACCAAGGGAAAATACCACAATAATTCTCATGGATTTTTACCTTCCACAAAATAGATTTCTAAGGATTATATTTGGAAATTATTTATCAATTCCTCTAATATTGATATATATAACCACCCATTTATCCATATAAAATCACTGATAATATATACTACAAAATTATATGGTCTTTTTACCTCCCAAGGTGTCCAAAATCATAAAAGGTCCAAATCCTCAGGTATTAGGAATAACTATTATGGTAATAGAATTATTCTTATTTTATTTTCAATTCAAGAACCTCTTTTCGTATATGACTTCTAAATGATATAAATACACTATTATATTAAAATTTTGATCATAAAACTACAGAAAAATTATTTTTATCAATGGGAAATCTATGTCCCATCTCATTTACCATTTTTCAAAATGATATTTTTATACCCATTATGCATGACAATTTTACATATCAATATTTACCAGTTTTACTCTAGAAATTATCGTCTATTTTTTGTGATTAATAAAGACACTTTCTTCTCCATGGGTATATACCTATATTTCAAAATAATTTATTTTATTCTGGGATTAACTCACAAGAATCCCACAATTGTTTTGTGTGTGATGGTAATGATATAATGATCATTTTTTAAGCACTTTTTAAATTCCATGATTTAAATATGAAACCTGTTTCTTTTATACTCCATGGATTATTTATGAAATTTCAAATTATAATATTTCTGTCTAATATAAAATTAATAAATATTAATGGTTCTTTATGGTAGTGCTCCAATGTAATGGATAAATAATTTAATCATTAGATATGACATGTTTTATGTTATTGTGGAGAGTAACAATGGTAAAATATTTGACACCTCAGTCAAAATCATCGGGATATGAATTATAATGTCCAATTTAAATAATATAGCCGCATTTTCATATTATTTTTAATTTCATTTTTATTATGATATGCCTCATGTTCCATTTCTCATTCTATAATAAAATTCCACATGTAATTATTGATTTTCCTCAAGATTACTTGTAAATTGTTTCCCTTTATTTCACTTACTACGCCCCATGCTCACACATTTATATTTATGTATTTACCATGTTTATGAGATTATATAAATGATTTAATGATGAAAATGTTAACAATACTCTCATGTGTATTATGAGGATGTATTATTTTTTCATGTATTATATACCTTATTTCCAAGATAATAAACATTAAAATATCCTCTATTTTTACAATTTCATGAAATGTTATGTAATAAAAAGGTGGGCTGTCATAGTTGGTAGCATAGGATAGTTTATTCATGAATGTAAATTATGATTTTAAAACAATATGATGAATCGTTGGGGAAAGTTAAAATTTATGAAACAATCATGTTATTTTTGTAAATTATTATGTAAGTTGTTTCTGCGAAATGAACAAAATACATGGATGAGAACACATGGATGTGTCTTTGGAGTAGATGCATATTATGGTTAAACCCAAAATAACATCCTATAGAGAGACTTTAATTTGAACTAGAATACGAAGAAGGGAATTTCTTCACTCATATTTTTTAAATTCTAGGGGATATTTTTGATTAATTACAATATTATTATGAACCATTATATGGGATTTATAGAAAATTTGATTTTTTTTAGTTCATAACATATTCAATAATGATTTTTATGAAATAAAATTCATTTCCAATTATAATATTATTAAAAGAAACATGTTTATCACTATTGTTTTATTATTATAGAATGTGACGGGAAATTGGAGGAGCCGCGTAAATGGTGATCACAATGGACCTTGAACTGAGTTCCCTTTGATGGAATCTAGAATGGAGATATATTTGAGAATGATGAATCGACTGACTTGAGTATGGATCAATAACATGAATCACTTTGAGAGTCTGGATTCACCATGAAGGGAAAAAATTTCATTGAGTCTTTTTTACATCAACATCCACCTTCTTTCTAGGGATATATAATCCCATTGATTGATGGATAGTGAATAAGTGTAATAGACAATATCATAATGGTATTTATTTGTTCAGAATAATAGAAATTGACACTAGATGTGTACCACTTAAAGGGAGAAGCTGATAAGTGATGGAAGCTGATCAAAAATATAAAAATAATAAGGGATATTGATTCTATGGGATGGTTAGTGCTCTAGTGATCCTTTTCAATAAATATTCCCCACATTCTATGTGAAATAATATGGGGAAATTATTAAATGAGATGAAATAGAAGGAAAATAAATCTATGGTAAGATATTAGATGAATATTACAAGACATTCGTATTACACCTAAAGATTTTTTTTTGGATCATCTGTGAAAGATATATAGATTACATGGTCTACTAAGACCCCATCAACATAAGAATCAGAAAATTGATACTATGATAGCTTTGAGGAGATATTACATTGTTAGATGATGTTTTAACTAGAGTTGGAGAGACACAATGGTCCCGTAGATCGAATTAAAAGAATATATATACTAGGACATGATTAGGGATGAAATTAAATCATGGAAGAGAAGGAATTAAAGTGAAACATACATGATGAAAAAATGTGAGAATATGAATTTGGGGAAATAATTTCTTAGGATAGGAAATCGTAGCATGTGTTGAAGAGAAGGACATATAAATCATAATTATCATATTTAGGTGAAGCCTAAACTTCTCAACACTAATGAAAATGGGAAAATAGTGCAGGACTAACCTGAAGTACAATTCTATCAATTTGTAATGCATGGGTACATTTCCAAAACCTATACAAATGAAAAGGTAATAGAGTGAAATAACCAACAACCTTATCATATTCCAAGGGAGAATGATCGTTCATTTTCATTCAGAATATCTGAATCAAAGGCTCCAATGATTTTTTTGAAGTTAATCTTGTTATTCTATCAACGATAGAAAGATATTTTCTTACTCTATTTCAACAAATTCCTTCATTTCCACTAAGATTAAAAATAAAATATTATCAATCCCTCAACATATAGAAGTATATTAATCATTCAAAAATCCTTGGGGGATAATCCAATAATCAAAATTGTATAGAAACACTTTTATTACATTTGGTGAGAAAAATATCATAACAAATCTAGTAGTCATTCCAATTCATGATTTTCACATTATACATGGGATGGAATGGATCATAGTGTATAATACTAAGATCAACTACAAAATAATGGAAGTCATAATAGTCTTAAATGGAACAACTATAGTTTTTTTCAATTGGGAGATATCTCGACCTCAACATTCTTTAGAAGAACCCCCCGTATCCTTTTTTATGAAAATGATCATTGAATGCGACGATGTAAATATAAGTATAAAGATTGAAAATGTACCAATAGTGTATAAATACATTGATGTATTTTCAAATTAGTTCGTTGGAACTCCCCCATAAAGAGAGGTATTGTTCTCCATTGAACTCATGCATAGATAATAGTTGATATCAAAGACCACATATAGAATGAAAAATGTGGAGATGAAGGAATTAATGAAAAAAATATAATATCATTTTGATAATGGATTTATCCTAAAATGTGTGTCTTGTTTGGAATCACCTGTTATCTTTGTGAATAATAAGGATGGATCAATACATCTATAACTTATTATAGAGAACATATCAAGATGACAGTGAAGAAAAAGTAGCCTCTTCCATGGATTTATGACTTATTTGACCAGATTTGTGGGGCTCAACTCTTCTCCACTATTGATCTTCAATATGGTTATCATCAGTTGAGGGTGAAGAAATACAATTTCCCAAATAAAACTATCTAATAAATATATGAGAATTATTATTTTGTTTTTACGCCATTATTCTTGATTATTTGACGTGTTATATTTATTTTATTTCATGAATAGTGTCCTTAAAAACTACCTTGATAAATTTGTTGTTGTTTATATTAATGATATTATGACATGTTTTAAATGTCTTGAGGAGAATGAGGATCATCTAAGGGTTATATATCAAACTCCGAGGAAGGAGTGGATATTTGAAAAAATTAGTAAATGTGAATTTTGGTTACAATAAGTTTCCTTCTTGGGGAACATTGAATCCAAAGATGGAATATCAGTTAATCTGGCCTTGAAAAAGGGTGTGGAAGAGTGGATGTTTCCTATAATAGTAATTGATCTCTGTAGTTTCCTTGGTTTCGTAGGATATTATATGATGTATGTGAAAAACATGTCACCACATCCAAATCTACTAACCATGTTATGATGAAAAGGGGTGAAGTTCATCAAGATAATGGAGTGTGAAGAATTATTCGAGGTTCATTATAAGATATTTGTTACTTCACTAGTGTTAACCCTACCATATATCATAGAGAGATTATTTATTTTTAGTGATGCATATCTAAAATGTATTTAGTGCATCCTCATGAAAAATGACTGGGTGATTTTTTATGCATCTTGAGAATTGAATCCTCATGAGAAAAATTATCATATGCATGATCGTGATCTAGTTGTGGTTATTTTTTTCTATAATGATATGGAAGAACAATCTATATGGGGAGAAATGTGATATAGACTCAAAAACCAATTTTTAAAGAATATTCTGATGAAAAGGTAATTAAACATAAGACATATAATATGTTTGGAAAATATTAAGGCCATTATTGTTCAATTCATTATCACCCCAAAGAGATATCAATTTTTCTTATGTATTATGTAGAAAATACCATGTTTTTTCGGATAATGATGAATATTCAATGAAATAAACTAATCAAGGACCTTGTAATATTGTACATGGGAATCATTAGGGAAGGTATATAATCAACCCCCTCCAAAAAAACAATATTTACTAGAGAAGATCATTAAATTAATAAATAGAATATCCTTTGTTATAGAAGAAGATAAAGGTAGTGGATATGGGATGTTTCTATATATAACTTTTGATTATGAATGAGTACTAAAATTACATACAAGGATATGTGTTACATCATTTCTTAAAATATAGAAGGATATGATGGATTAAGCTCATAGCACAAACTTCAATAAACATCTAGGAATAAATAAAATGTATAGGGACTTTTGGATCATTATTTATTGGATAATATGAAGATGAATATTTCCAAATACACTATAAGGTGCATGGTGTGTCAACAAGTGATGTTTGAGAGAGAGCTTCCAAAAATGTTATTACAACCACAACACATGGAATGATGGAAGAGGGGAAATATCAGTATGTACATTTTCCCTACTATCCTAAGAAATTATAATGGAAATAATGACATATGAGTTAAAGTGGATTGTCTCACAAAGGATAACCATTTCACCACTATTCGGGTAGATTTATCTCTTGACTGACTAACCAAGATTTATATATAGAAGTGTTGATATTTCAAGTGGTTCTAATTTCTATCCCGTCTGATCATAATCTATGGTTAACATATAAATTCATAAAATTATTCAACATACTCTAAATACTGAATTAAATTTTAGTATGTCCATTCCCCTAATACTAATGGCCAATAAAAAAGACAATTCAAACTCTCAATGGAACGCTGAGGATATTATGAATGGAATATAAATGTGGATGGGATCCACATCTCCAATTAGTTGAGTACATAGACAAAAAAACTTCTATTAGTGTATTCCAATGGAACTATATGAAGCTCTATTTGTGAAGTTATGTAGAACTCATAATTTTTGGTATAATATTTTTTAGATAATGATTTTAGGGACTGATCTTTTGCAAGAGATGATAGAAATGTTCCGTACAATCCGACAACACATTAATTATTCTTAGATTCTATGTAAGTGATATTTTAACCATTATCAATGGGACTTGTATTATGATGTTGGTGAAAATTTTCCATCAAATATCCCAATATAATAGATCCATACAATTTGTGAACAAATAAAAGCATAACGGTAGGTTCATTGGCCCCTATGAAATCCTTGACCACATATGAGAAGTGGCCAATAGTGTTCCACTTCCATTGAATCTATCTCAATTCCATGATATATTCTACGTATCTATCTTGAGTAATTACATATCTGATCCATCGTGTGTGCCGAATCCTAAGGTTGTAAAACTAGAACATGGCCCCCTTATGAAGAGAAACTGCTGGAAATCATTGAACATAGAGATATGGTTATATGAAACAATACTAGACACCTCATAAAATTACAATGGATGATCCATAAATGTGAGGAAGTGATGTTGGAACTATAGGAGAAATGGGGGAAAAATACACAAACATTTTTTGAACTGAGAGATGAAGTTTGAATTTCAGGGAAGAAATTCACAAGGAGGAAGAATGTAACATACCAAACATTTTAAATAATATTTTTTCCTAAAAAATTTGTATTATATTATACCATACAAAAAACATATCTCTTTAATAATTACGTTTATATAAATGTAAATGGGACAATAGAAATTCAGTCATTTTTTGAACAATGGTCAAATACAAACATTGTTCAAAATGACTATTAGAAACTACAATCCTAATAAAAAAAAATTTGTTATAATTTTTAAGTATAAATGGTAAATAATTATTATGGTAGATATAAGAAATGATGGACTCAACAAGAAGAGGGATGACATATGAAAACTAATTTTTATAGCATGGTAGGGAGGTAGAATCATCGGTGTTCTTTCTTAACCACGAATTTGTAGAGCTTCTACAAGTGAATCTAGAATGTAATCACCTACTAGAGAAGTTCTACTTATTTGAAATTACCAATCATGAAAGTTAGCCGAGATGCCCTATGAATCAACCACCAACGCACATATAACTCAACAGACATATGATAGTGTTATATTGGTTTATGTGTTAAGGCCCTAGTTACATAAATTATAATTCCATCTAAAAAAACATTTTTATTCCATCAAACCGGCTTTAAGAATATTTTTTCTTAAAAAATTGTGTTGGAGTTTGAAAATTTTATTTTTTGGATAGAAATTATACATTATAAAAAAGATATAAATAAATATAATAACCTAATATATTATGAATACTGAATATTTTAATGAAATAGTATGATAAAATCATTCTAATATAAATATTAATGCAAAAATAGTTTTATTTTTCAAGTGTCAAAAATTTTACTATGCATTTTAAATATTCTATTAATTTCAATAAATTAGTATTTTTATATTTAAATGTTAGAGTTATCATATTTTGAGAACTATTAGGATATAATAAATATAATTTTTGAAATAATCACATCAATATTAGGTTTGGGGGAATTTATGATAATTTTATAAATAATTTATTTTTTGTGAATAGTAAAAGTATAGTTTGATTTTTCTATATATTTAATGAATTAATTATTATGTCATAATGATTTCACATCTAATTAACCACAATATACGACCTAAAATATGTTATATTTTTAATTTAAATTATTTTAATAGATTTTGATAAATTTCTAAACCTATAATTTACTTTCAAATGTCTATTATGGAAACACTAAAATATAAAATATTATTTCTGTTGAAGCATTAATTTTCACATCCAACAGAAGTAGTATAAATTGGTGATCAAATAATTTGGATTAAAATAAAATATAATTTTACCAAATAGTTGAAATACATGGAAAAATAATACGGTTTAACCTATGGTTTTTCATTTTTCAAAACATGGATTTCCAAGGCTTATATATTGAAATTATTAAACAAGTCCTCAACATTTTCTATAATTACTAACTCATTTATAGATTTATTTTCACTCAAAATCCATCCAAAATTATGCTCTCATATTTTTACATCCCATGGATTCCTCCCTAGGTTTCTTTATTCCACCGAGGACGCAATCCTCATATTTTAGGATTTACTTTTCAAGGAAATAGAATTATAATTATTTGGTTTTTGATTCCAGAACCTCTTTACATATATATCTTCTAAATTCAATGGTTAATCTCTAATGTTTACCTTTTTTATGATAACCCTTATGCCAAATTATTTGTATCAATGAGATACCATGTTCTCTTCTCATTTTACTCCTTTTAAAAACCATGTTTTATACTCATAATGCTCCTGATTTTACTTCTCAAAATTTCCCTCTTCTCTTAAAGAAATTTTCTATATTTATATTTTTATAAATACCCAATACTCTTTATTTTCAATGTATATTTAACAATCTATTAAAAATACTTATTTTATTCAACGATTAATATACATGAAACCCACATTCCGTTTTTTGAATAAAAATGACATAAAGGTCATGTCATTAAGAACATATGAAACACTTTGATTTTAATATAAAAGATTTTTATTTTATTCTCCATGGGTTATTGGTAATAAATTTGTTATGAGAAATGTGGTTCACCATAAATTATTACATATTAAAGGTCAATCCATACAGTTCTCTAATGTAATGGGTAAAACATATAATATTTAGATATGACATGTTTTACAATACCTTGGTGAAAATCCTTGGTAAATTTTACAACACCTCAAGAAAAAACCATTGTGAAATGCTGATAAATTAAACATTTAAATGTTTAGAAAACATTTTCATGTTATGATTAATGACATTTTTTATTATGTTCATCGTTTTCAATTTCTAATTCTATCGTGTTATTTTTCATGATCTTGTTTATATTCCTCAAGATCACTTGTAAACTGTTTCTATTGCTTTCCCATACTGGGCCCCATGGTCTCCCATTTACATTGATGTATGTCCCCATGTTATGAGATGATGTAAATGTACTTAAGAAAAACCATTAATGAATCATGTTAAGTGGAATAGAATAATGTTTTATGTTTTCATGTATTATGTTTTTATTGCCAATTATCTTATTTATCAAATATACTTTTTTTGTAAAATATATTTAAAGTTTATATGAAAAATATCGGATAACATATTTAAATATGTTGATCACCTATTCCTTTGGTTTCCACCTAGGTTGGGTTATTAAGTATATATTGAGAAATGTAATGTTGTCACCAAGGATTGTGGGTCCATTTGAAGTTGCAAAGAGAATCGAGCAAGTGGTGTATCGAATTTCACTTCCACAAAGATATACCATTATGCAAGATGTTTTTCTTTCCTAAAAAAACAGATGTATCACCCCAAATCTTCTCATGTGGTTGTTGTGAATTATTTTGAGCTTGAGTCTGATGGGTCCTTTGAGGATCATCTGATATGTGTATTGAAATGTACTGAGAAATTGTTATGGGAGAAGACCATACATATTTTTTGGTATTGTGGAAACATGTAAAAGTTCATGAGGAAACATGGGATAGATAAGAATATATTATGGATCAATGTAATAATATTTTTGAATCATAATTAGATAGATTATTGTGAGTACATCTAAATAATGAGATGTTATAAGGTGGGGAGATTTCAACACCCTATCCTTTTTTAAAGATGTCTGAGTCTATTCTCAAGGTACTAATTTTCTTTTTGTTGATTACTTTTATTTGGATTTATCCTTAGGGTGTTTTTGGGCTGAAATTTTGAAAAAATGGAAGTATAGGGGTAGCACAGTATTTGTTCATGATATGCCAAAACAGTGCGCCCTAGCCCAGTAAACCATGTGAACCCAAATAGAGGAGATTTTCATGGAAGGAACACAATTTTTCAAAAAAGGCATTCTATATGTAGAATCCATGCATTCAACACCAGAAGAGGCCAAAAATTACAACATATTCATTGAAAAACCATGCACCACTAACCAGAAAACCATGCGATGGTTTTTAACTAACACGAAATTTCATTTCTAAAATACTAAAACCCTATTTTAACCCAAAATTGAACTCAACTCATCCATAAGCTATTACTCTCATATCTGTATGTTATTTTATGCCTTCTTAGGGCTCTTATCATCTGTTCATAGTGAATCAATTGTCATATCCGATATATGAACTGTCCTAGATATGTGTTCTATTCCCAATTAAATCTATCTCTTCCTCTTTCTCCTCTTACCAATAAGAGATATATGTTTATCTAACATTAGATCTAGATATAGATCTAGGTTTTTAAGATCCTTATTAATTGAATTATTGGATCAAGTAATTGAGTTAATAACTTGATTATATTTGTTAACCAAAATTCCATATTCACAAAAATTTAATGATGATACCTATTTCTAAACACCTTTCTTATAATTTACTCTTCTTTAACAATTATTTTATGGTACCCAAGCTTGAGTTCACTCATTAAAAAATTTTATGAACCCTATAGATGATCAAAAAATTATTAGATATAAATAAATGGGTATATTTTCTAAAAATTTATTTAATTGAGTTCAATATGATCAATTAAAAGTCTCATGAACCAATCCTTATTTTGTAAAAAAATAAATAATAACCCCCAATGTAAAGTGATATGGTGGATGCAACTCTTGTCAAGTAACTTATAAAACATATTTTTTAGTTCAAACAAATCAACTAAAGCTATTAGATAATTAGGATTTATAATTTGATTAACCTCAGTCACTATGTCTATAAAATATTCATCCTCCAAGTCAAAAATGAATATTGTTATTCAATCAATAATTGAACATAACAAATTTTAAAAGTTCCATTATAAGTAATTATATTATTATGATAACATTCACTTCTCTATTTTATCAATTTATCAGCTTCCTGATATGTTTTAAATGGAATGCAAATATTCTTTAATATGAATTAAAACTCACTATTAAATTTTAATTCAATTTAATTAGAAAAAATATATATCATTTAATGATAAAATATATTACAATCCATACTGAAAATAACATCAAACTATATAGTGGAAAATACAACAATTTTTTTAGGTAAAATCTTTCCATAGATGATAACTTTTATAGTTCTATAAAATTTGGTTCACTTTATACCTACCTATAATGTCTTACCAATATGTATTGCTTTATTTAATTAAATGGTATTTTTATTTAACATTAAATTTTCTCAAAAATAAAATAATTCATGTATCCAAAATCAAACATGTTAATGTAATAATAGGTATAAAATAATTAACGTACCCGATACCTCTTTATTCGAGTATAAAATATCTTCTATAGTAGTAGAAAAATAATATCCCTAAAAATTATTCAATGGTCTTGATGATTCCAATCCTTATTGACTAACTACAGACATGCCTTAGTGTAGTGACCCAACTCATTCCCAATAAATCATATCATTGTTTATTGACTATCTATTTTCCCATTTCGGATCTAATGAGAAATTTTTCCTTGTATTCACATGCCAATTATGAGGATTAAAATATCGATAAAAATTTCATGATCCGACCAAAGTTTATTGAAAATATATTTTACAATATTTGGTATATTTGGGGGTATCACCTGAAAATATATTGTCGATTTCTTCCCTATTTCATTCGAAATCTACTTATTTATAATTTTGTCATCATATTTTATATATGAATCAAAAAACACCTCATCATTCTAAGAAAAATGAAAAAATCCCCATAAATTTTAAATTCATGAGAGGGAAATTATATTTGTAAAATTAGTTTTAGAACATTGTAAAATCAATCAATTTTAAACTCATGGTCAAGAACAATACTTTGTGCATAACTAGATAATATGGTAAAACCTTCCCCATTAGAAGAAACCGAGTTATCTTTATTTTTCTTTGAATCACAAAATTAGCTTTCTATATATAAAAAATAACTTCATGAATATAAATCTTATGAAAAAAGTAAATGTCCATACACTCCATTGAACAATTATCATCTTTTTCAAAAATAGTTTTAATCATACACCATCATCGATCAGATTAACCATAAAAATAATAAATAGAAACAACTAAATAAATATTCTTCATAAATAAAAAAATTCAAATATTTTTTTGAATAATTTATCAATCCATAAACTTTAAATGGGTCCAATGATACACCAAATATCAGAGGGATCTTTTCCATGAAATTCCAAACAATTGGAATTTACATCAATGGATAATTCATTCAATCTTCTACACATATTTATATTTTAGTAGTCTAATGAAAATGACTATATAATTCCCCAAAATTATCTACTCTAACACTTCTGAGTTTATGATTTTGTTTGTTACAATAATATTGATGCCTTTTTACTCACCTTCAAAAATTTATCTATATGACAACATTATAAAAATACATGGATTAGATAATCCAATGAAGAAATTATAAAAATCTATTGAATGATAATATAACCACAAAGTAGATATTATTTATTATTTATTTTATAATTATCAAATCCTCTAATAGTATAAAAACCTATTCACAAATACTAGCTATAACAACCCAATATTTACACAACCTTTAATCAAATGATTTAAAATAAGGGATTGAATTTCCTAAATTTCCATGACCTATTCAAAATATTTTTTTAGAATTCTGTAAAACAAAAATGTAAGAGAGTGAAAACATTTATCCAATATATAATTTCTTACAAAAATAGTGCTTCCTTTTTTACAAACCTTTTTAATGAATACAACTTTTTATTTTATATGAATCTGCATAGATGGAATATTTACCATTATAAAAACATTTCTCCTACTTGGATCCTATGAAAAAAATTTAAAAATCCTATAAGTTAGTAATATATTATAAGATCTACACAAATAATGTAATCTCATTAGTCTAGTAAAAAACATGAAATCCCATGAATTCATTTTCTTTTTTCATAATATAACCATAATCTCAAGGATAAATAATTTCAACAAGTTAAAAAAACTATTTTCACAAATAAAACATTTTAAACCCACTTCAAACATTGGAAAACCCATAACTGTTTTCATATCCACTGGGAAACTCATAAATGAATTCATTTAAAAATAAACCTTTCATATATAATATTTCTTTACCCTATAAAATAAAAGTATTTCCATAAAACCATTTTTAGGTTATTATAATATAGATATCTTTGAAAAATAAAATTTATAACCATTAATCCCTAAATTTTAATTCATTTGGAAATAATTGAATCCATGTTAATTCTAAATGATTTACTATATGGTAATCTCTCTCATTTTTCTCATTTATAGACTAATAATTACCCAATGAATTAGCGAATTATGTTAGGATCACCAATAATCATTCTCTATATCATGATCAGCTATCATCTTCAATAATTATCATATACCATATCAGGATAAAATAATGTATCTGATTATTCACTATTATCATAAAACCATTAGAAAAATCATTTGAAACAATAATAAAAACACCTTCTCTTTCAACATAATCAAAATGAGAAATATTCATTTAAATTGAAAATCCCAAAATTGAACAATTCCATGAAGTTAGGTAATATTGTAAACTATGAATAAATATTTTACACTGATAATGAATAATAGTAATTAATTTTTATATGATGGAAAGAAACATTCGTCAAATAGTATACATTATTGAACTCTCTATCGCATGTCGGTAAAAAAAGTCAAAATTCTCGATGTTTTAAATGATTAAAACCAACCTTTTACATTTTAATTTTAAAAAAATTAAAAATACCTGAATTTGAAATAAGAAAATTCCACAGAAGTTTATAAGAACTTGGACTCATATGGGAAACAATTTTAATGGATTACTTCAGTGTAATATTATAAAGAAAAATCAGTTTCATCAAGTGTCATCGAGCTTCATATATTCACTAAATCATAAATATTAAACCAATATTAATGTTATAATTTTTAATAATGTTTTTAATTATCATTTTATTATTATTGTTCCTTAAAATTCATTTATTATGATTTTTTATTTTGTTTCTAAAATTGTTCATTTCGCATTGGATGTTTTGGGGTTAGTTGGTTTATAACTTCAATAACACTGTGGTGTATTGACTGTGTTCAAATTGGTTAGGGTCCCATTTTATATAGAATAATGAACATTTTATATTCATAGTATTTATAGATTTTATACAATACTATATTAAACAATGTGTGTTGATGATGAAAAATGAATAATGTCATTTCATGGAGATAACAGCTTGTACGTATGCATGAACAAAATCAATTTTTTTAATGGATGGATATAAAATATATTATATAATTTTACCATATAAAAATAAGTTTGTTTCTGACGCTTTCTCTGGGGCGCACACGTCCGTCACGTTCGAGGGACGTCGGCGCTGTTCCGTTGCCCCATGTTCCCATTTTCCAAAGGCGGGCGACATTCGCTCCTTATTCAGGAACGTATGCTCCTTGATCGAAAAAGGATGATGGGATGTTAGTTCATACTTCCATGGATTCCTCCTAGAAATTTGTCACCTAATACAGGTCTCACTTATAGATTAAGACATTGTTCATGAAAATCTTCCCAGTTCCATGTTTCCATGAATGCTGGTAAATTACAATTCTTCTGTCGGGACATTCCAAAGGGTTCGGTCATGGAAGAAACCTTCAGTTGGCGGAGTAGTTAGGTTGAGGCATCACGGGCGTGTCTGGATGCTGGGGAATTGGCACGAATGTATTTTGTCTCTTATTAAAGGGCTTCATGAGGGTATGGAAGCCGGAGCCATCCCACATCGACCGCGGGGAATCATATGCCAATAGCATTTATCTGAGGTTTTTCTAATCTTCCTGTGATTAACACGGGGAATAAAACATGTTTAACATCTAAGGGAGATGGATTGGGCTGATCATAACACTATCTAGAGTGGATCAGATTGAAGAAACCCCTTGAGGGAACACTGATATTGGGGAAAACACGTGGTTAGTTTCCCGTATGATGTGTGGGGGTGGAATGAGGGGGAATGATCTCATCAGAATGTGGCGGCCTAGGTAAGAATTAGGATGGACGATGGTTTTGGTCATGAGCCTCTAAGAGACTTCCTATGAATCCCCGTAGCAGGGAATCAAAGTCCACGTAGTTTGGGTAGAAAGGGGGACCTGGCACACCGGCATAGAGGCGGTCGATGCCAATGGTTGTTGGGATTGGGACTTAGGGAGGCATCCTACGTATCCCCGTGGCAGGGAATCAATGTCCATGTAGTTCATCTGATGATGGCTAACCGTCGATTGGGGTTTTCTATAGTTTACCACTGGATGAGGTCACAACAGCTTACCGCTGCATTTAATATGGCATATTGTTGAATGGAATGACAATAGCTTACCGCTGAATGGGGGTCCACAGTTTAACGTCGTGCTGGATGAGGGAAACCAACATGAAGGGGGTCGAAACGACCGGGTGGTGGTGGGATTGAACCTCAGAGAGGCTTCCTATGTACCATGCCTTGAAATGGATCAAAGACCATGTAGTTCCGATTGTGTGGTGTGTGTCAGAAAACCAACATGAATAAGGACCTTGTTCCGATGGATTGTGGGCTTGATCCTCAAGGAGGCTTCCTACGTTTCATGCCATGACATGGATCATTGTCCATGTTGTTCGGGAATGGATGTGTAGGGCTTACACTGTAGGTTGCCTGGGTGTTGGTGAGCCGACGTGAATGAGATCGGAATGACTATGTGGCGGGCTTGAACCTCGTGGAGGCTTCTTACATACCATGCCATGACATGGATCGATGTCCCTGTAGTTCAGGTGGGATGTCAGTGAACCGACGTGAATGATGCGCTAGGGGTCCGATGGGTGTTGGGATTGAACCCCGTGGAGGCTTCCTATGTACCATGCCTCGATATGGATCAATTTACCCATAGTTCGGGTGGAATGTCATTGAACCAACATGAATAAGGACCTTGGTCTAGGTGGATGATGCTCTTGAACCTCGAGAGGCTTCCTACGTACCATGCTTTAGCACAGATCAAAGGCCCCGTAGTTCGGGTATATAGTTTAATGTCATGCGGGATGGGGTCATTTGGGGCTTACACTCACAGGCGGCCAAAGGTCTGTCATGGTTGGTGCACACTCTAAGCTCACTGGATTCAGGAACAGTGTGAGAAACTAGAGGTTTCAGGGACCTGATGATCACATCGTGAAGGGTGCATCCGTGGGAAGCGAGGAGGGGCTTACACGTTGAGCGGTCCAAGGTGTCATGACTTACTCCAGGATGGAGGCTCGAGGGTGAAAATCACAGTGGGAGAGGGACTTCGGACCGGGGAAAGGAGGAGCCTCATTCCCTATAACATCATCCACTTTCCTTGGGGACTGAAGATGAAAGGAGGGAACATTGCTCCCCACCACGCCCTTGGATTGACTTGGCACCGAGGGGTTGGGGAGGAACATGGGTTATGCCTCCTACAAGAACAGTTAGAGGATTACACCAAGGTGACTGCCATTCCCCGCAGACAAACGCTACTCACATAAGGGGGATATCAACCCCTGTAAAGACTAGGGGGAGTAGAGAATGTCTAAGGTGGGGGAACCCCGTGTGAGAGGCCTGGGGTGATGTCACAGTTTAACGTCATGTGTTGAAGATGAGCGTGCTTGGCAGTTTAATGTCCTCCTTCTCGAACGAGGTGCGTTTACTCCGCACCCCTGGCACATACATAACTGGTACCCTCTTCTCGTTGTGGGAGGGAAGGTACCGGAAATGCTATGGTGAAGGGGGGCCGCCGAACGAACCATCTAGGGGTGTACATTAGCATGGTTATGTGAACAAGAAATAGTCATCAGCGTGCCTATTAGAAGAAGCATTTGGCGAAGAAACTCTACAGGAGCTATCATCCAGGGGACATTGAAGTCACATCGTGCAAACCTAGAGGGTCGCACGGGAGAAGGAATTTCCAAGCAGAGGGGTCCAAAAGTAGGGGCCTTGTGGAGCTCAATTTCTCTGCGTGGTGGAGAGCACTTGCGAAGGGGTGTGCTCTGTGAAGTGGGGTGCCTTAGCCTTAGCATGGGCGAGATTTGCAAATTGGAAGTGCTTAGTGAAGTGGAAAGGTATTTGCGGAGCACTACCTCACGGAGCACAAGCGCCTCGTGACGCAATGTGTCGTGAAGCAATGTGCTTCATGAAGTATTGTGACCCTACCTTGGCTTGTGGATCATGTGTACATGAGGGGTGTTTCGCGAAGCATAAATGCTCCATGACACCACGGGTCCCCTAGAGGATCCCCTTCCTTCGTGAAATCCCTTAGGCTTCGCGAAAGGCATCCCTCTCGGAAGAGGGGATCAAAACGAGACAGTGGGGAGGCACCTAACAAAGAAAAGGTACCTTGCGTAGCTCTAGATTAAAGGACTGAAGGGAGCTTAATGATTTGGGATCTAGGAAGTTGAAAGGTCAGATTGTCCATCCTTTGGGCTCGGGGGGAGCCCGGTATTGAAAGGCAAGAGGCACCATGAAGCAGAGATTACGCAGCGCAAAGAGGGTTGTGGTTGCTTTGCGGCGGGTTGCGAATGTCAGTGGCATTCGCATAGCGTCCCGCCTCCTTTGCTTCATGGTGGGATTGCGAACGTCAGCAGCGTTCACGGAGCATCCCGCCTCCTTTTCTTCGCGGTGGCTGCGTTGCTTGGGGGGACTCCTTGAAGTGGCTTCGTGAGGCCGGTCATGGAGCCTCTTTCCATTCTATCTTTTCTTCCAACAATTTGGCCCTAACAAATACCCCACCCCCATCAAACATGGAGCCGCGGATAAATCAAGGGTTGAAGTCTAAGGGTTAATCGACAAAATCTGTGGTCGTTCACAGAGATAGATCACGAAGAGGGCTCTAGAGGTGGACAGCCGACGCGCAGGCCGAGTGTGCTGCAAAGCTCAGCATGATTCGGATGCACCGAGAAGTGCCAAAGTTATCCTCTTATAAATAGGGGAGGCTGACCTCTCTTTTGTCATTTCCATTCTCCAAGAATTTTTACTCTTTGCGCTATTGATTCACAAAGCTCCGTGTACTCCGTGCCTGCTATCCGCGAATCAGGCTTCATGGAGAACCGCGAGTCTTTGACTCCGTAAAAACACTATGTGAGAGTGTGCCTATAGGTTGAGGCTAGGATCTACGATTCAGCTTTGCGAATGATCTCCACGAATAGGCCTCATGACCCGAGCTGAAAATTGTTTGAGTCTTAAAACCAAATGTCCCATCAAGATTCTTCCCAGGGGGTGCTTGCAGATGCCTCCTGGAGGGATGAGATGACAAATTGTCTAGGTCTAGGAGAGTTGGTCTGTAGCCACTCAGAGCATAATTCATTGATGAAGCTACTATCAGAGAGCAAGATGAACTATCTGTTGTGCAGGAGGCTGCCCTTGTATGGATTCATGCTGAGGGATGACGTCTTCATTCCTGAGGTGAGTAGGGATGAACCAGCTTGCTACATCAGGAGAACACCGTGTCAGGGAAAATGGTTCAGGGCAGATGATGGTCATGCACAAGAGGACTTCACTCCCATCGTTGTTGACTGCCTGTACAACCACCTGAACAACATTGCTAGGCAGGCATTGCCGCCGAAGACGTCTCCTCCTATGTACCACACAATACTGATGGCATATTTGAGGGATTCAAACAAGGGGTGGTCCGTGGAGTGGGACATGCGCCAGGGCAGCAACTTCATAGACAATTGGCCATGGGCCTATTGGGTAGGCACCTCGTGTGAGTATTTTGGAGATGAGCTGAGGATAGTGGGTTTGTATGAGGCAGCATGGGCCTCCCAATTCCACATATATCAATCGAAACAGCTGATGCCGGAGCTGTTGAGAATATGGTCATCTAGGACCAACACTTATCACCTGCACCATGGGGAGGTTGACATTAGTATGTGGGTCGTCCATCAAATTTTGGGGGTCTCGATCTTGGGGGCTATGTACAATGAGTTACTATTCATCATGAGTGCATGGGAGGATCTGGAGCAGATGTTGTGGCTGGCGATGACACTAATGGCGCTGGTCCCCGGGGAAGAAAATGAAGCAGTAAGAGACATCCACTTTTAGCGATGGTTCCAGTAGTTCCTGAACTTTCTGGTGGATCGAGAGATTACCGCGAGGCCTCGTACTTTCCCGAAGGGGGATCAACGAGGCAACGAGCACTAGTATTGGCATCTCTTGGAGGATAGCCAGTGTAAGACCTGGGGTTTCAGTGTCAATACAAAATAATAGCCGATAGTCAGGCTGGCATCATTTATCGTGACCCTTATCTGTGGTTGGATCCTACCAGTCTGGGATACCAACAAGGGGGCGCAGCCTAAAACATTTATCATGGCATCCATGATGTGCACGGAATGGCGGGTCAATGTGGGGATTCTAATGCTCACCAGATTATACAATATTCTATGGCATGTTAGCGAGGGAAAAAGGCTGGAGAGGATATGTGGGCCCTTACATCTCCTGTATGGGTGGATCATGGCGCACATCAGGGGGTTTAGGAATATCCAAACCCCATCTCACCTATTGGGTAAAAATTCCACCCATCCATTCTGAATGCTTCCAGGAGATTTATAGCCAAGTTAATTGTAATGTTGGTACTAAATTGGGTGTGGAAGGTGGACACATTTTATTTTCACCTTCTTCCATTGGCGACGGGGGTACTCACCGACGACGGTCAGGGGATGGAAGTGAACCGGCCCTATCTCTGGGCCTTTCGATGAGGAGTCTTGGTGGCAAGGGTGGACCACGAGCCTCTCTTCAAGTCGTACACCCCACACTGGTTTTCGAGGCAATTCTGTTGTTTTCAGTGATTGACTCTGTGGGTCTACTGGGAGGTGTTCCACGAGGAGCACCTATGTGTGATGAGGAAATTGGGGCTCAGGTTCACATGGGAATATGGGAAAATGAGAAATTCATTGACTCCGCCTACTGCCACTTTCAGACTGGTGAAGGAGTACGCCATAAGATGGGACACAACTTATCCGGGGGAATTGCTGAATTATCTAATCGTTCGAGCTGGTGATGGTAGGCAATCACTATCTCAAGGCTGGGGACAGAAGGTGGAAAGGGCCTCCAACAGTGGTGTGGCTTCCGTGGCAGCGAGACCCACACTAACTGAGGGTGAGGCAGTAGCAGCAGATCCAACATCGACTGTAGATCTTGTGGCCTCAGAAGAGCAGAGCCATCCAAAGTGGCGTACACCAAGGGGATTCCGCAGGATATCTACGCATGCCCCAAGAAAACCATTGCGTCATATAAACATTCTAGTGAATGTTGTTTTCCTGGAGGCCTTGGATATTTAGGATGTCATCCGGCAATTCCTCATCCCTCCCGAGATGTGGCAACACCTAAACCGTCTCGTGATGGATTTACCGGGTATATGCCCTATTCAGGCCGGTTTCATAGTATCCTCGGTGGAGGTGGAGAAATATCTGGATGAGCTATAAAACTTTGTACATTCCAGGGGTTCCATACATCCAATGATAGACCTGGTGAGGGTACTGATAGATCTGACGGTTTCCCCACAGCTTTCGGTCGCTAAGCTGAGAGAGCGCTTCCCCCTTTCAGAAGGATCAGACAAATCCTCTTGGGGGGATGAGGCCGGTGGAGGGAGCCCATTGGAGGAAGGAGAAGTCGGCGATCAAGACTCAGGTCTCGGCAATTTCATGGAGGCTCTTGAGGTAACATTTCAAGATTCATTCCTTAGGGTATTCTCTTAGGTCATTATGGACTTCTTAGCAACATCCGAACCATGTAGGAGGACCTTGTGCATAGACCTCGTTCTCGCCCCGTGGCGGGTGCCGATACGGGACCCTCGAAACCCGCACTTGTGACTGCATCATATTCTGTGTCTGGCAAGGCTAGTACTCCCAAGGTGGATCCTCAAGAATCTCTAGACCTTCTGAAAATATTCTGAGGGACACACTTCAGGGTCCCATCAACATCATCCCAGGAGCGGCACCGGGAGTTTGATCTCTTTAAGTCCTCTCCACTGAATTCATTACTTCCACAAGTTGATCGTGCGAACTGACGTCCATGCCCTTATCTATCACGTAATGTTCTTCGACTGGCATGTGCCGCTGTAGTGTGGTTGGTCGGTATTTATGGTGTCACCCCTCCTATTGAAATGACAGTAATCATGGAGATAGTTACCCAGCCCACCCGAGCCGCATCACCCCTATCATGGGTGGGACCACCAGCAGGGTCGTGCCCAAGGTCATTGAGGTGGGGTCCGACAATGAGGATCAACAAGTCAATCCATGTACCGCCATTCCTAATTTGATTCCAGATGTCGCACCTGATACAACGCTAGACACAGATCCCACTGAAGATTTATTGAGGGCATATCCCGCATGCGAGCCTGCCAATCACGCAGACTAAGTTGAGATGGCCTCTGACAAAGAGGACATCGACATAGTCTGTCACTGATCATGGAAGCTGATCGTGCGCTTCATCAAAAAGACCCCCTAGGAATTATGTCTGGATGAGATGGTTTGACATCGCACACGGTTGGTCGAAATGTGTGTTGGGGGAGTGGATGCCTAGCGCCCTCACCTACTCATCCATGATCATATAGCAGAGAAGATTCGGGAGTATGATCATGGCCTTAGTGTGGGCTGGCAGCAGAGGAAGGAGATGAACATCAAGATGCTCCAGGAGGATGAAAATGAGATCCAACGGCTACAAATATGGGTGGATGTGCAGTCAGCCTCTCTTAATGAACAATCAGAGCTGATCTTGCGATTGAAGGCCCAGCTGGCAGAGGTAGAAGAGTATATGAGGCAAGCTTCCGAAGAAATGGATATCATTCAGGCTGACATAGAGTGGACCCAAACTCAGGCTATTAAATTGAGCCCCATTGCTGCTAATGAGGAGTGGGAGTTGATCTGGCGGTAGCAGCTCTTGGACACCACAAGTCGGAGGGTGGCATAACTATAACATTCTTTTGACGGGGTCAACCCGTCCATGGGAGGTATAAACCCCCGAGTGCTGTAAGGATCACAAAATCTCAAACGTACATTCGTGTTTTTATTTATTTGATGTCATAGAATGCATGATTTTCATTATTAGGGTCGGATTTATACACGTATGTTATATTCGTGAAATGTCATGTAGTTAGTCCCTAAGCTCACGCGGGTCGAGCCCAATGTGAGAAACAAGGGGTGATCTTCATGCTATTCTATTTGAACATAATGCATCGACCAAGATTCAGGTATTTGGGGTTTAAATAACCAATCCGGATTATCCAAAAAGTCATGGGAGAGGCCCGACTGGAGGATTTGTACCTCCGAAAAATTGACGATCCATTCTTCTTATATGATCTGGTGCACGATAGGGGTAACGCCAGGGGCGTTGAGATTAGTCCGAACATAGGGAAGTGGAAGGTGTGAATCATGATACCCAAAATCCAGATCACTATGGGGGGTGGCGTGACCATAAAGAATAACTATTGACCATGATCGAAACAAAGTATCCTTGTTGCGTTATCCTGAAGTGGGGATGACTCACGAGGGCTGACCGCTGACCAGGTGTGAAACATGGGGCCTGACTCAAAATTCCATCCATTTGACTTCCAGAACGTTGGCCCATGAAAGTAGGCGATCCATAGGCCGGGAATCCATACTGTTAGGGGATTCCTCGAGACATGAATGAGGACAAGGGTCTGAATAAAGGGCACGCAAATCTTGAAGGGTGGAGTGATGGTTTATTCGAAGAGAATCCAATACACTTGAAATTACTCCATCGTGGTGGAAGCACACTAGACGGCGCATCGGTCTGATCATGGATAATTCATTATTTTAGACAAGGTCTCTCTTGCGAGGGAGTCATCACTTCCCAATATCATATTGGAGCATCCCGAACTTGTTCACGGCAGTGTTATAGTTGTACGAATCCCAACGGGGGGTCCGGCTAGGAGGCTGGAAATGGGAAAGAACATTATTTATGATTCCTGGGGGCTAAACAATAGAAAAAATACTAGGGTGTCTCTATGTATCCCATGAGGACGGGAATCTAGCCACACATATTTCTGGAATCACAGATTAATGTCATGTGGGACGATGAGAAGCCTAGTTGTGCCGGTATATATCCCACCAAAACTACTAAGCCCACGTGAGTCATGGTTGATGTGGGAAACAAGATGTAATGGGGAAAATTACTAACACAGGAAGGGGAAGGTTATGGTGAAGGGACTCTCAGTGAATACTATCCCAATGATGCTAACACGTATATGTAGCGTAACTAGATGCACAAAGAGATAAAGCTGAATATATCAGAATTCCACTTGAACATGAGGAAGTGGAAATGTGTGAATCATGATGCTCACAATCTGGATCACAATGATGGAGGCATGGTGATGGAGGATAACTATTGACCGTTGCAGAAACATTGCATCCATATCACATTATCCTGGAATGAGGATAGAAAAATGTGGGTCAACCGTTGACAATGTTCGAAACAGTGACCTATCGCAAATTTTGTCCTAGATGCATAGGGACATTTCCCTGAAATGATAGGAGATCCCTTAGGCCCATCATCCATGGAGAGACCTTAATCCTAGAATCCATGTCGTCCGAGGTTCTTTTTCGATGTCGAAAAGTATGAGGATCCAAATAGTGTGCCCACAAAGCTTGGACATGGAACAGGAGAAATGTCTCCCTGAATATTCCACACTTCGGGCTCCTTGTCAAAACGCATCTAAATACGTCAATGATACGTATTAGATAGAGGTATTTGAGTCCCTTCCCATAGGGAGAACTTAGTTTAGGGTCATATAATCTGTACCATGGATGGGAGGAAACACGGGAGACTCATAGAGAGCAATTAAAACAATCCGACATTAATGGGAACTAGGGGTTTCGACCCCCACGTGTTCCTTGGAGAGGGTTTAGGTAAAGGGACCAAAAACAAGAGTTGAGCTGGGCCCGAGGCAAACTGCATAGGAAATCCTACGTACCCCATGAGGATGGGGATCAAGATGCATGTAGTTCTTGAAGAGGGGGCATGGTGATGTACCAGTGCCAGGGATAAAAGGGGTGTGCGGGCCTGGCCCCCACAACAAAAGAAGCAGTATTTGATAAATCTTGTTTGTCTACTAAGTTGAGAGATTTTTTTTTGTGAAGCGCCAAGACCAGGGTAGGAGACCTTGGCGTCGCCACAAGAGTCATGTCGTTGCAGTCATTAACAAATTTCATGGTGTACGACCAATACCCAACATGACGTCCTCTAAGATGAGGTCATCACAATGCAGTGCCATTTTTCGTCGTGCTTCCAGGATGATAATTTCACAGTTTAGGGTCATGTGATAGGACCAAGAATGAATTTTAATGTCATGCAACGCAATTGTAGGAGAGACGATGCTAGGCAAGGAATGTGTATGGTACCATAAAACATAACCAACGTGAATGGGGAAATGATCCCACATCACACCGTGCGTAATTCCAAGAGGGGAACCTCAGGAAAAGGGGCCTAAATATGGGTGAAAGTGAAAGGCCCCATAGAAACTAGCCCCTAGCTGAGCTGGACTTGAAAAGGTGACGTCCGAGTGGTCCTACATTTCCCATAAGGATGGAAATCAAGATACATGTTGTTCTGGCGGGTGCCTTTTAATGTTGTTCGGGACAGGAAACAAGAGGGATAATTCATAGAACAGGGTGCGCGTGGTGCAGCTATTGCAAACCCGACGTGAATGAGGAAATAATCCCATACCATACCACACGGTCCCGTAGTCAATGTCCGGAAGGCGGGACAGAAAAGGAAAATTAGTACAACTCAAGATGGACCAAAAGACAAGAGGTATGGGCGTTCCTACGTATACCATTAGGATGGTAATCAAGCCATATGTAGTTCTAGGGAGATCATATTTTATGGTTATAAAGCTCAGACCATGGAGGGATGGTTGGTTTACATGTAACCACAGACCACAACCAGATCCCTAAGCCCATGCGAGTCAAACTCAGTGTGGGAAACAAGGGAGGAATATCTTTATTTCAATACATGGAATTACCATCAAAGGGAAATCGCTACGGAGCCCTGAATGACACCCTTACAGTGGATTTTCTCTCCTATCGTGCAAATGCACACTAAGGAATAGTTTCAAGAGATTTGGGGGTTCACTAGGACACGATGAAGTGGAAGAGGATGTGAATCATGTAACTGACATTTTGTGCTTAATGGGTTTGGCGTTGCGATGGACAATGACTTATAAACATGGAGGAAAAGTAGTATCTATATCACATTAACCGAAAGTGGGAAAAACAAATGAGAATTGACCATTGACCATTCTCGCATCGCGTGATTTGTATCAATTTGTTGTCTGAATCCCTCAGGGGCGTTGGCCCGTAATGTTAGGAGATCCCTTAGGCGTATTATCCATGCCATTTCTTTGGGGGACCCTCTAGGTGTGAAAGGTAATGGAATTCCAAATGAAGGTGAACATGAATCCTGGGAAATGGGTGGGAGCATGTCCAAGTAGATTCCAGTATTCCAGGTACTAAACCAGAGTACCCTTAGGCACATTGATGAACCACCAAAGATGGTCGACGCGGATTCTCAGGAGGGAGAGGTACATGGCATGGTCATTACAAGCCTGACGTGAGTGAGGAAATAATCCCATGTCACACCATATACTCCCCTCTCCAAGGATGGGTATGCCAATGGGTCTTGGTGAAATGATGATTTTTAGGAGATGAGGATGGACCCGAAGTCAAGACATTTGGGTGGTCCTACGTATCACATATGGATGGGAATCAAGACACACATAGTTCTTGAAGACAGTTGGGGGTAAGAGGAACCAACGAGGGGGGTGTACGATATATGAATGATGACACAATCCCCATGCCACACCGTATGCTCCCATAAGAGAACCTAGGTCGAGGGCCTGAAAGGATAAGGGGCCTAAGGTTGGGCCTCAGTAATGAAGGCCTAACCTACTTGCAGTTTAACATCCTGTAGTGGGGACGAGGAGGGGATATGGTGTCTCACCCGGGGATGTGTACGGCATGGTGAACAACCTGATGTGGATGAAGACATAATCCCATATAACACCGCACAATCCCATAAAGGAAAACATGGGTTGGGGGTCTGACAAGGCCAAGGGGCCTGACAGTTGGCACTGCATGGAGGGAGTTCATCGCTTGGGGACACAATGGGGCAGAATGAACCACTACACCTGATGTTTGGGTTATATTCGGGAGGCCATAACAATCCAGGATAATTACTGACCACATTCAAAACTCATAGTCCCTATAGTGGCCTGAAATGGTAAAAACAAATGAGCATCAACCGCTGAACATATTCGAGACACGGGTCTTGTATCGACTTGTTGCTTGACATCCTCGAGGGAATTGGCCCGAAGTGGTAAGAGAGAGCCCCTAGGCGTAGCATCCATCGATTTAGGGGCCCTTCCAGATGAGGAAGTTGATGGAATCTCAGTCGAAGAATAGGTGGAGCCTAGCTATACCCATCTCTAAAAGAGGCGAACATCTCCAGATAGCGGGACATATAGCTAGATTGAGATTATATTGACGTGAATTGGGGAACAATTTCACCCTTTCCATACATCGTGACCCCCAGTAAATGTTCTGACATTTAGGATGGGCCAACAGATGAAATGTCTAGGAGTTCCTACATACCCCATGTGGATGGGAATTAATCCATTAGTAGTTCATGAAGGCCATGAAGTTTAACATCATTCGGTGAAGACATGGGAGGATTGAAGGACGGGAGTGTGAACATGGTGGGACCAATATAAACCTTGTATGAGTGGGGCTGAGGGAGCCCATATCATGGAAGTACCCTCCAAGAGAACAATACAAATGGGGGGAGAGTCGAAAATGAAGAGTTTGGGGATGGGATCTAAATGAAGCGTTTGAGCATTCCTACGTATCCCATAAAGATGGGAATCAATCAATACGTAGTTCTCAAGATGCAGTTTAATGTCATGCAGGACGATGGGCAGTCTAATGTCATGTTGTACTGGACAGTTTAAGGTCATGTTGGACTGAATAGTTTACGGTCATTCAGGATAGTAAGGCTTCGGAAAAATATTACTTGAGGAACATGGCATTGGTTGGAGGATTTATACGATCACCATCCATAGTAACCAGGAAATATGCGCCATTGGAGTAAACCTAGTGAATGAGGTAAGGTCCTTCCCATTTTGTCTCCAACTTGGGAGTTTTCCTGCAAGGGGTCATTGGCACTCGGAGGGCCAACACCAGGTTGCCTTGCAGAAAAGAGTCGAGGTGAACCTTCTTGTTGAAGGCTCTAGATATCTTATTCTAATGCGCTTCCAGATTGTGCATGGCCCGATCATCCGGGAGGCAAACATTTTGGGGATACTCGACAAAAGGGGATCTCTAGTCGGGAGTCATCTCAACCACTGCATCTGATGAACCTGGGGCTCTAGATGTGGAGAATCCGGCAGTAATATGGTTTACTCGTAGTTCATCGTCATCCTCTAGGGTGACAGGGGAAATGACTCCCCGGTGGACCAGATGTATAATCAGATCATCCTGCTCAGGCTCCGCAAGTGATGCGGCTAAGCTGGCCAAAGCATCTGCTCGACCATTTTGTGACTGAGGGACAAGGCTAACATCTGGTCGAGAAGGGAACTGTGCCATTAGATGGATGGTGCACTCCAATAATGGCACGAGCTCTGGCTTCCTGAAAACATATTCAACATTGACTTTCTGGATGACTAGTTCAAAATCCCCTATCATGTGAAAATGGGGCTTATCGATCTCAGGTTCTAGCTTGAGGCCAGTGATGAGAGCCTGAAACTCTTCCTCGTTGTTGGTGCAGTCTTCTGACAAGAAGAATGAGTACGGTAGAACGGCTTGCACCGGGGTGATGAAGAAAATACCCAGGACCACACTATTGAGCCTAGGATTGTTGAACCTCCAACCATTGGGGCTTTGATAGGAACTGTCTAATTTCTTCTTCCAACATGGGACGACTTGATTTACCGAAAGAATTGTCATCATCGAGAAAATCCATGTCCAGGGACTAGTCCGCGGAGGTTGGATGGGCAACTAAGAAGTTTTCCAATTCCTTCCCCTTGATAGCCTTCGGAGGCACTAACCTGATGTCATAGTTCTGAAGAATTACCACCCACTCTTCTAGTCGGATAGTCAATATGGGATGGGTCAGAATGACCTTCAGCGGGTCTACCCGAGAGACAAACTATACCTCATGGTGATTCAGGTAATGTTGCAGTTTCTGCACAGCAAATACGAGCGCAAGACACATTTTATCAATGGGGGAGTATCTAGTCTCTGTATTGAGGAGCATGTGACTGAGGTATTAGATGCTCTTCTATATCCCTTAATTGTTCTTCTGGGTGATCAGGGCACTGAGAGACCATTCCAGGGTGGTCACAAAAATTACAAGTGGCTTTTCAGCGATGGGTGGCATCATGACCGGAGGCTACAGTGGGTACCTATTGACTTCATCGAATGTGGTCTAACACTCTTCATCCCATTCATAGGCAATTCCCTTCTTCATGATCTGGTAAAATGGCTTACACTTGCCAGCCAGATTAGCAATGAATCAGCGTATATAGGCTAAGGGGCATTGAAATCCTCGAAGCTCCCAAATATTGCTCGGGGGGGCATGTGGATGATGGACTTGATCTTCTTTAGGTCGATCTAGATTCCACAATATCTGAAAACAAAGACGAGAAACTTGCCAGAGGTGACCCCGAAGGCACCTTTAAGCAGGTTCATCTTCAGGTGGCAGGAACGGAGGAAACCGAACACTTTCTAAAGGTCCATGAAATGGTCCTGGCACTGGCGATATTTGACCACCATATCATCCACATTTAACTCCCCCAACATTCCAAGAATTGGATTGAATATGCGGTGCATTGCCCGCTGGTAGGTGGGACCTACATTTTTTATGATGAAGGGCATTACCTGGTAACAAAAAGTACCTTGGGGGCCCCAGAAAGTGGTGTATTTCTCATCGTCAGGGGCCATCCGGATCTGGCTATACCTAGAATACCCATCCATGAAGGAGAGGGAATGGAACCTGACTTTTAAATCAATCCACAATTCTGTCACTGGAAGGGGAAAATCATCTTTCAGACAATGCTGGTTGAGATCACGGAAGTCGAGACAGACTCTGATATTCCCATTCTTATTCCTGACTGGCACTATGTTGGCATGCCACTTGGGGTACTGGACATCCATGACAAAGTTGGCTCTAATGATCTTGTCAACTTCGACTTCGACCATGGAACCATGAGAAGGGTTCATCTTTCTGGGAAGCTGCTTGAACTCACGATGGTTTGTCGGGAGACCAAGAGGGTGGATGTCTACCTGAGGATCTAGTCCTGGCATCTCATCATAACTCTTGGAAAACACATCACAGTGCTGTTTAAGGATGTTCACATATCGCTGCTGCACCTCGAGGGACATGGTGGCACTGATCATTGTGGGTCTCAGATCTACCTCGCTATAATGGATCTTCTATACCTATTCATCGATCATGGTAAAGACACCTTCATCTAAGGCATGGGAGCATACTCTAGATCCTCTTCTCTACCTATGGAGGGATCTTCCACAGGGGGTGTTGCTTTTGAGCTACCAGTCCCCGATGGGAGGCTAGTGCCGGCTTGAGTGGCATTGGTCAGCATATCATGAGATCCACATGCTGCTGAGACCATGGCGATGAAGGTAGTTGATCTCATCCCATATGTTCTTCGGCCCATGGGGCCACACTTGATAACATCAAAGCAGAAGTGGAGCGTTTCCTTGAGCCGGTTAATTCCAACCTGGCGAAATAGACATCCGTGACGTACCGTTGTTTCCATGAGCTGAACGCCCCGATACCGTACAGGGGTTGGAGGTTCTGAGATCGCCTGAGCCTGGTTTGTGTAGGAGTATGAGGTGATTTTCCACTGTCGCTTGGACTTGGGAATATTACTTCCTATCGTACCTGAAAGAACAATAAATGGTCCCATGTCAGGGGTCGTGGCCTCCAAACGTTGGATCAGGAATATTTTGGCGTCATACAGACCTGCCCAGGGATCACTTCTGACTATGGCAGGCTCAATCTAATTTTCCATAATCTGCTTATCCTTGTTCCTATAATAGCCAACATCCAAATAGTGGGCTTCAGAAGAGTAAAAAGGAGACACATCTCCTTGGAGCATGCCTAATTGACCATTGAGAGAGTATTCGATGCATTGGTGATATGATGAAGGGACCACTGCATGTAGGCAGAGCCATGGTCTATCCATCAATACATTGTATGCGGTGTCCTGGGAGACAAACATGAATTTGATACTGGAAACTAGGACACCGAACTGGGTCTTCAAAATGATCTTGTCGACCGGGGTCTTCTCAGTCCTGTCGTATCCCTGGATTCTTAGGTTGGAGGGAGTTAAATCTTCCTCATACAACCCCATCTTTCGTAGTGTCCGAGTCGGGATTAGGATAATCAATGAGCCTATGTCAACAAGATATCGGTGTACATCCACACCATTGAACTGAACAGTGATGTAAAGTGGACGAATGTGCCCCTGTATGGTAGGGTCTTCGTCTTCACCAGAGAACGATATAACTACCTGGAATTCGGCGTTCTCAATTGCCTCAGCGTGGAAGGCTTCTGCAACTGCTACCTCTGTCTAAAATTGGAGGGGGCTATTTAGAGCCTCAGAAAGTTCCTCACACATGTTCGATGACAGATGAAGAGCCTCAAGGATAGAATGACTCACTGGGTTGTTGGAAAGGAGCTTGAGGGAATCATACTTCTTCTCTAAGCGTGAGCTTCTACTTACAGGAGGCCGCTCTGCAATTGGAGGCACAGCTAGACCTACCATCTGGACCAGCGGCTAGATAGTGATAGGTACGCCCCATTACTCACTAGTCGAGGCATGAAGAGTAGCTTCCTGATGAGGAATGGACAACTGATATCGGTATGTATCAGGGAGAGACTGGACATGGTACAGAAGAGGTAGCTCTGCCTGATCTTGTAGCAAAAACAGTGGTGGAGTAGATGAGGAGGTTGCATGTGCTGAGATCTATGCTGGGCTTGCTGTCTGGTCTCAGTGGTGTGCAAGTCATGGCTGAAATGGAAATCTCATGTGCCTTGATGACACATATGGTCGTGGTTCCACTGACGTTGGCATCAGCTAGGGACATTGGGGAGGTTCGCCTGGTGTTCTCCATCATCGGGAGTCATATAGGGATTTACCAACTCCACGGTATTAACCGAAGCGTGCCCCTGATTGTCACTTGATGAATCATCCACCAATGGGTGGATTCTGGTTGGGATTTTCATCTTAGGGGGCATAAAGTCACCGAGAGTGCAGAATAACAATGGCATTGGTGGAGCGCGTTGCTTCTTCTTGCACCACCGATGCTTGCTCTTCTGGGAAGAGGTCGGCTGAGATGATGATGGAGAGGCACTAGCCGCAGCTCTTGATGGCTCTAGAGGATTCAGGCATGCCCGAATAATACCATGGGCATGAGAGACTATTTTACGAGCCATCAAGTCTTCGTACTTCCGGGATTTGCGACTGTGAACCTGCTTCCACCCACCTTTATCATCGCTACCACCTTTTGACCTCACAATGACACCTCCAAGATATGCCAGGGTCGGGCCTAGCCTGACTATGTTGTTATCAACCTGGTCTTGGAGCCATTCTTTAAACACATAGAATTGCTTGGTGGAGTGACCCGAAATCCAATGATAGAGGCAGTATTTGGGGTGATTAGTGAGATTCGCCTCAGCTCTCCTTCTACACTCATGTAAGCGTACAATCCCCTACTTTAGGGCACTACCAAAGTAACCAAGGACATGATCCTCGCAAAATGACTAATTCTGATGTCTATTTTATAGATAAGGGGTTCTAGGATCCTGACCCTGATGAGGGGACAGTGGAGCCTACCGAGGATGTAGAGCCTAATTATCCCTCCAAGGAGGCGGTGGCGCATTGCATGGGGGAACCTGCCGATTCTGAGTTAGTCACTGTCGGGCAAGAGGATGCGCCTGCGGTGGCGGGTCTCTACGAGGTTGTAGAGATGGTGCTACTTGAATAAATTCTAGCTGCATGAGGGCTTCTATATGGGCCACCATGGTGGTATCAGCTCTGGAATCCCTCCTTACTGGGATCACAGGGGGCAGCAGACATGCCTAACTAGCCTATTTTAGAGCTTCCTCGAGGCACTAGGCCTTATCTGAGAAATCTCGGAACCCTCCAGGGTAGTTCTGAGTGATTATGGAAGGAACCAGTTCTGTTTTGACATTCCCTACACACATAGTCAGTAATTACTCCTGAGTCAGTGGCATATCGAGGGTGTATGTGAGCCCCTTCCACCGAGCGATGAAGTCGGCGACTCTCTCATTGGGCCTTTTCATGCACCTGAGGAGATCGGTAATGCAGGTCTTCCATGTGTTAGAGCTGAACTGGTATAGGAATTTCCAGCGAAGATCCTCCCAACTGGTCACCAATCCAATGGATAGATAGCTATACCTGAAAAATTCAGGGCCATCCAATGTGTACACAAAACATCAGTGCTTAGTGGCTTCCTACTGTGCTGGAGTCCCCAACATGGGGCCACACATGGGGGAAAAGTGGTCCAGGTGTTACGGAGGGTCCCCTATCTCGTTAAAGGGTGAGAAAGTGGGATTTCCAAAACTAGGGGGTGTAGGCATATCATCAACCCACGCTGGATATGGCTTTCCAACTAGTGGGACTGCAACCTGTCATGTTTCCAAGGCCTCGAGGTGGGCGATGAGTGCCGCCATTGGATCGTCCGGGTGGGTATCCCTGTTTTAAGAGGGATCCCTAACCACGAGTGCATTGTCGGGCTCTTCGAAATGGTAGATGGGTTCAACAGCTCATGGAGCAACTGGTGAAGCGGCCTGAGGGACAGTTGGGGAAACCAAAGCCGGATACCTCAGATTTTCATGCCATTCGGGAGGGTTTAGTGAGACGTATCACGCACTCTTACCATGAGTTCCGGCTTCAACCCTATCTGCAAGACAAGTGTGATCAGGGTTTCCTAGAGGCATCTCGCCCGGGGGGAGTTGTTCCTACCCCTGCTGCCCCAGCCTAGGATCACCATAGTCGGGTCGTCGCTCTATAGTGTGTTCGACCAGGTGTTCGCCGACCAACCTCTTCTGCTCAGCAAGTTGCTGGCGCAACTCGTCCTTCTCGGGGTCTTCCTCCTTCTGCATTGAGGCGGATAGGTCAGAGTGCTTGACAGCTCCGACATGCTATTTACCCTTACAAGAATTCCGACTGAGTACTAATGACTTGGTGGGCACAGGGAGACCTAGGAGGTTCTTCTGCTAACCAGTAATCCTCCTGGATGGGTTCAATAATGGTGGCACACCCTCAGGGGTTATGTCTCCCTCATGAAATTCCATATCTTCCTCCTTGTCCAGGACATAGGCCATGTGGACCGTAACCCTTCCCGAGGGAATGTCCTCAATATCGCATATTGAGTCAGGCTGCCATCAAATATGGCTGAAGAGGAGGGCAACGTACTTCCCCCAGCCATGGACTTTCACGTGGGGTGTAGCCTCCTATATGATCTTGTAGAGTACCCTGAAACTATGAACGCATCTTTGTTGGAGGGTCCTCTGGCGACATGGTGGCTCAATGTGCTAGGCCATGGCGAGTGCAACCAAATCGACCGAACTACATTCCTTACGGATTTCCTCAAAGTTCACTTGGCTCCTGGGGTACACCACCCGATGATAACGTAGACAGAAGTGTGTCTCCCATAGGGTTTGATGGAATCACTTGACTTCCTCTAGGGTGGGGGATTCTAGCACATAGAAGTTCGACGTTGTAGCATGATATAACTTCTCCAGCAAATGATTTTCCAGAAGAATGTGCCAGATGCTCCTAGGCTCAGATTCAGGGTCTGGCCCTGTAATTAACCACTCATCTACTGGAGGCTGCTGAGGAACCAGTATTAGTACTATGGTGGACCGTTGAGACATTAGACTGGGCAGACGGGAATACGGCGAACAAGCTGACTGGCCGCCGAATACCGGGTCATCCTCTGAGGAGTGAGGTGAACTGACCACAATGTCACGATATGACGGGCTGACATCCATAGCATCTGGTACAGGGATCACAGTTACCGGTGACAGGTCACACTATTTCTCTACCGCCATTGGTCCCCAAAATAACACTCCATGATCTCTGGTCGAGGTGGAGGGTGCTTCTAGTGACGATGGTGGGGACTTCATGGTCAGAACCTATGGGATTCCCAAAATTACATCCTCTTGGATGTACCTGCGAAGAGAGGTGGGTATCCCGTAGACTTCAAAATTTGGAAGGATGAGGCTGATATGCCTTGTTCATGCCCCGGTACTTGACATAGAGGATCGAGGGGAGGGTTCCACCGCGGATTCGTACTCTGCTTCAGTATCTGAGAAACGAACCGGTTCGATCTTAGTCTAAAGCTTTTCAGTGTTCTTCTGGCGGCAATGAAGACTCACCTTCCTACCCCGGAATGGCTCTTTGGGGAAGGAAGGATTCCCGGCGCAAGGAGGTCCCTCGGCCGTACTGGTGTAGGGGTGGGGAGTACAACCACCTGAGTGGGCCAGGGTGTGAGGAGCACATGGCAGATGTCAAAGGGGACATGGAGAGGACCTCCGTGCTTGGTGTTGGTGCGGGTATGACCCCCACTGGAACAAACAAGAGCATGGGTAGGACCTCCATGCCTAGTTCCCATGGTGATGTCGGTGTGAGGCAGGTCCCCGTACTAATTAGACCGAACACGGGTAGGACCTCCATGCTGGGTGCGGGTGAAGTGAAATTGATCTACACCCCTCTGGTTACTAGGACAAGGGGGACCTTCGTCAGTTGCTATGAGGTTGTGAGGAATGTCCTCACATCGTAGAGTGACTGTATGTGCAACGACCCCACCCCGACGGTTCATGGCAGAAGGGACATCTCCATATCCAGTGTAATGAGCACAGGAGAGGTTCCTTGATGGGGTGTTTCTACAATATGGAAGACCCTCATTCGGGTCGAATGTGGCATGGGTCATACCTCTAAGTTGGGTCTGGGAGTGGGAAAGGCCTGCTTCCTCCACGGTAGTTGCACAGGGAGGGCCCCCATACTGGGTGGCATTGCTGCGAGTTTGTCTGCGGTGGTCGCTGCCTGTGCATGTGACCAGGAGAGTCAACCCAACCTGCCTGTGGGGTGGTTGGGCCTCGATCTGGGTCTGGTGTATAGCTATCACTTCTCAGCATATGTTGGGGTTGATGATGCACTTCGGCGTTGGCTTGGGCCATAGTAGCCGTAGACATTGATGCCCCTTGATGGGCGTCCTCCTCAGCTTGTGCCTGACGCTGGCATCAGGTCAGCCGGGCCGATACCGGTGGTGCAGGTATGTTGTCTACCTGCTCCTCAACTCGGGGAACCAGGTGGCGATGCTGGAGCAGCCTGGTGGGGGCCCTCACTAGGAACCCTTCAGACGAAACTCTGGTTGGGCCAGCCCAAAAATCCCATACCTCATCGGTGTAGGGCATGGAGTTATCGAGGCATTCTGAGGATAATCCCCCAAAACAATTTAAGGTTGGAGTGGGGAGAATGGCTCCCTACACGACCCTCAGGGGCTGTGTTGACGGTGAGGAGCAGACACTTCTAAATCAAGGTGGGCCATGTCCCTCATAGGGACGACCCCCTTCTCCTCATACTGACGTACAAGGTCATTGATTTCCCTCCATTGGATAATTTCTGATAGGGATAAGGGGAATGGGTGCCCAGTAGTCATGAAAGTTGAAGCTGTCGTAGAAGAGGTAGAACCGTGCGGGGTAGCTGTGTTGAGATTGCCCCTGCCCCTACGTCAGTGGGCAGGAGGTGATCGGGTTCCAGATACAGTAACTGGGTTCTTGAACACGGGGAGATCAGCTCATTACTACTGACAGAAAAATAAATTGACACCCAGTTCCCCAGCGCCATTCCATCATCCATGACTGGCAAGAGGGATCCATGCTGACAACATTACAGACCAAGATGTCCAACATTTTGACCACACAAACTTCTGGTGAGTTTCACGCCAGGCCCACTATTTGCATGGAGGGGCCCAGTGCCGTATATCTGGATCCAGTGACACGTCACTCTATTGAGGTATCGAGCGCTACTAATCTCTACATTACTGAGAAGAACGTCATGTAGGTTTCACCATTTCTGTTTCAAACTCTTTCAGTGGGGCGCATGCGTCCATCACATTCGGGGGACGTCGACGCTGTTCTTTTGCCCCACATTCCTGCTTTCCTAAGGTGGGAGACATTCACTCCTTATTCATGGACGTTTGCTCATTAATCGAAATGGGATGATGGAATGATGGTTCATCCTTCCGTGGATTCCTCCTTGAAATTCGTCACCTAATACGGGCCTCCATTATAGATTAAGATGTAGTTCGTGAAACTCATCCCAGTTCCATGTTTCCATGAACTCCGGTTAATTACACTGCTTCTGTAAGGACATTTCAGGGGGTCTGGTCAGGGCAGCAACCTTTAGTTGGGGGAGTTGTCACGTTGAGACATCACTGGCAAGTCTGGATGCTGGGGAATTGTCTTGTCTATCTTTTGTCCCTTATTATAAGTCTTCTCGATGGCATGGAAGCCCGAGGAATCCCACATCGATCACGAGTAATCATATGCCATAGGCATGTATCTGAGGTTTTCCAGAGCTTCCTCTGTTTAACATGGGGTATGTCGCAAGTTTAACGTCTAATGGAGACATATTGGGATGATAAGAACACTGGCTAAAGAGGATCATATTGAAGAACCCCCTTGAAGGAACACTGATATTGGGGACCACACATGGGCAGTTTCCCGCATGCTATGGGGGGCGGGATGAGGTGGCATTATCCCACCGGGATGTGGTGGCCCGAGTAAAAATCAGGATGGACGATGGTTTTGGTCTTGAGCCTCGAAGAGACTTCCTAGGTATCACCGTAGTAGGGAATCGAAGTCCACATAGTTCAGGTAGATAGGGGGGCCTGGAAAACAGGCACAGAGGCAGTCGGGGCCAATAATTGTTGGGCTTGAGCCTTAGGGAGGCTACCTACATATCACCATGGAAGGGAATCAAATTCCACGTAGATAACCAGATGATGGCTTACTGTCGATTGGGGTTTTCAATGGATTACCGGTAGATTATGTTGCAACGGCTTACCACTGCAATGAAAATGGCTTACCGCTGAATGGAGTGACAATGGAATACCACTGAATGGAGGTCCACAGTTTATAGTTGTGCGGGACGAGGGAGAACCGACGTGAAGGGGGTCGGAATGACCATATGGTGGTGGGCTTGAAGCTGAGGGAGGTGTCCTACGTACCATGCCTTGACATGGATCAAAGAACACATAGTTCAGATTGTGTGGTGTGTGTCAGTGAACCGATATGAATAAGGACCTTTTTCCAATGGGTGGTGGTCTTGAACCTCTGGGATTCTTCCTACGTACCATTCCTTGACATGGATCAATGTCTATGTAGTTCGGGAATGGATGTGTGGGGCTTACACTCTAGGAAGCCCGGGTGTTGGTGAGCTATCGTGAAGGAGATCGGAATGACCAGGTGGTGGGCTTGAACCTCATAGAGGCTTCCTATGTAACATGACATGGCATGGATCAATATTCTAATAGTTCAGGTGGGATGCTAGTGAACCGACATGAATGATGGACCAGGGGTCTGATTGGTGTTGGGATTGAACCTCTTGGTGGCTTCCTACGTACCATGCCATGAAATGGATCAAAGACTCCATAGTTTGGGTGGGATGCCAGTGAACTAACGTGAAAAAGGACCTTGGTCTTGGTGGATGATGGGCTTGAACCTTGTGAGGCTTCCTACGTGCCATGCATTAGCACGAATCAATGTCCCCATAGTTTGGGTATACAGTTTAACGTCATGCGGGACGGGGGCATTTGGGGCTTACGCTCTGAGGCGTCCCAAGTAGTGTCGTGGTTGGTGCTCACCCTAAGCTCATGGGATTCATGCTCAGTGTGAGAAACAAGTGGTTCCAGGGACCTGATAATCACGTCGTGAAGGGTGCATCCGTGGTATGCGAAGAGGGGCTTATGCGTTGAGCTGCACATGGTGCCTGGACTTACTCCAGGATGGAGGCCCGTGGGCGACAATGAGAAGTGGGAGAGGGACTTGGGACCAAATAAAAGAGGATCCACATTCCCTATCACGTCCTCCGCTGACCTTGGGGACCGATAATGAATGTAGGGAGCATCTCTCCCCACCACGCCCTTGGCTGGTGTTGGCACCGAGGGGGTAGGAAGAAACAGGGGTGTTTCCTCCTACAAGAATAGTTAGGGGCTTACACCAAAGAGTTTTCCCTTCCCCGTGGACAAACTCCACTCCTAGAGGGAGGATATCATCCCCTATAGAGACTAGGGGGAATGGAGAATGTCCAAGGTGGGGGAACCCCGCGTGAGAGGCCCGAGGTGATGTCACAGTTTAACTTCATGTGTTGAGGATGAGGGTTCTTGGTAGTTTAACGTACTGCAGCTTGTATGAGGTTGGTTTACTCTACACCCCTAAGACTTACATAACTGTTACCCTCTGCTCCTTGTGGGAGAGAAGGTACCAGCAATGCCGTGGTGAAGAGGGGTTTCAGAGCGAACCATTGAGGGGTCCACGTTAGCGTGGCTATACGAAGAAGTAGTAGCCATTAGCATGCCTATGAAAGTAGCATTAGGTGAAGCCACCCTACGGGCGATATCATCTAGGGGAAATTGAAGTCACATCGTGCAAACCTGGAGGGTCACACGGGAGAAGGTGTTTCCAAGATGAGGGGTCCATAGGTAGGGGCTTTGTGGAGCTCGGTTGCTCTGCATGGTAGAGGGCACTTGCGAAGGGGTGTGATTCATGAGGTGGGGTTCCATAGCCTTATAAAATGGTAGAGGTGAAAATGGGATGTGCTTTGCAAAGCAAAAATGTATTCCTGGTGCCCTACCTCACAGAGCACATGTGCCTCGTGAAGCAATGTGTCATGAAGCAATGTGCATCGTGAAGTACAGTGACCCTGCCATAGCATGTGGATCACATGTACATAAGGGGTGTTTTGCGAAGCATAAATGCTCTGCAACACACCAGGTCCCCATGGGGATCCCCTTCCTTCACGAAAGCCCTTAGTCTTCGCGAAAGGAATCCCACTTTGAAGTGGGGATCAAAATGAAAAAATGGGGAGGCACCTTTCGAAGCAAAAGAACATCATGTAGCTCATGATTCGTGGTGCAAAGGGAGATTCACGATTTGGAAGCAAGAAAGTTGAAATGTTGGATAGTCCATCCTTTGGGATCATGGGGATCCTGGTATTTATAGGCAAGAGGTTCTGTGAAGAAGAGCTTATGCGGAGTGAAGAGGGATGTCGTTGCTTCGTAGCGGGTCGCAAATGTCAGGGGCGTTCGTGGGGCGTCCCGCCTCCTTTTCTTCAAGGAGGGGTCATGAACTTCAGAGGCGTTCGTGGAGCATCCTGCATCCTTTTCTTCGCAGCGGGCTCGTGAATGTCAGCAGCTTTCACGGAGCATCCCACCTATTTTTCTTCGCAGCGGCTGCGTTTCTTGGGTGGACTCTACGAAGGGGCTTCACGAGGCTGTTTGCGGGGCCTCTTTCTCTTCTTTCTTTTATTGCAACATTTTGGTTCCAAAAAAGTTATAACTTTATTATTGAATCATTATTTCTATAATTATGACTATATTTACAAGAATAAAATGATAAATGAATCTGATCTCTTCCTAGAGGTAGTGTTCTATAAGTACATTGGGTGAATAATATCAATTTCCAATATAAGGAAAGGGTAAGATTGAATGTAATATATTAACATTGAGTAAAATTAAATATCACATGAATATCATATATACTCACATATTCCCTCATTTTATCCAACTATAATATCCATTGATAAAAAAAGAAATTCATTACTTCATAGAGGTGGTAGTCCATACATATACATGAGTGGTGTTTTTTTCCTTAAGCTAGGGAAGAAGATGAATTTTTTTAACGTAATAATAATATTTTATTATATTGAATATACTTATGTTATAACTTCATCATGGTTTATGAATGTTTGATGGAGGAATAAAAATTACTTAACTTCACATAGGTCTATTTTGGCTTATATGTTCCCTCAGATATTGCCTTATGGGTGACAAATCTAGCATGATAAATTTGGTTTTTATGAGTACTAGGACCTAATGGATACTGGGAAGGGTTTTCGTATATTTTGGGATAGGTATTGGTTTAGTGAGTGATCATAAAATGTTTGAGGAAGGAAGGATAAGAGGATCCCTTTTATAAGTGGGTTGAGTGGCACACACGAATGTTTTATATAACATTAAAAATTATAAATCTAAATCATTTGAACTTGTCTCAAAAACCATTATATTTTGAAACTAAGGTGATAATTATTAATATAAATTCATCCCATAAGAATTAATGTAGGATTTTTGTTTCATTTCACTCAGTTTCTACATTATTGGACATAGTTTACTCATTATATTGGTGACACTATTTAAACATAGTTACGGTTAATAATAAAATAAAATTAGGTTATCTTATTAAAAAAATATTTTACTAACAATTAAAAATATATAATACCATTTTCTATGATTAATGTATAGTTTTCATTAATTTTCTTTTATATAAGTGTGAAAATCGTAATGAAATAAGGGTTTGTAAATTTATTTTAGCATAAAAATGAACTAAAACCAATATTAAATTCAATGTTGATTATTTTATAATTATAAATATTAATTGTTAATTAAATTGATATTAATATTATTCAAAACTAAATATAAACTGTTATTTTTAAATCCAATTTATATATAATCTAATAGCTTTGAAAAAATCGGCATTTTCCCTATTGACGCAAATTTTTTTTTTGAGAAATCAAAACAATTCATTATATGGTATATTTGAAATGTTGATTAAAAAATAAATTTGTTTAAAATAAAAAACAATTTATAATATAAATATATTTATTTAAAAAAAATATTTCAATTCAACAAAATATTTAAAAAAAACTATTCATTTTTTTACTTAAAACCTCTATAAAAATCGTTATAATAAAATAATGATTATCAGTCTAAAAAATTAATAATTATTAAATATAGAAATTGTTTATATCTATTACTACATAAGTTATTGCACTAAAAAATTTAATATGTTTTCTCTAATGCAATTAATATTCTTTTATTAATTAGTATGAAATGTTTTTATGATCCTATCTTCTTTCATTCAGTGATTTATATCCTTATTATATTTTTGATAATGTAAATGATGTCTCTATAGGTTGAATATGGATATATTTGTTAAAATTTTAATGAATATTTGATATCACACTTTTCTTATGATTATATATACCATATTTTGAGGATTATTTCATCATGAGAGACATCAAATAGAAGAACTAGTATGATGAAATTTTTGGAAAATGTTCAAAAGAAATATAAAATTGGTCTCACAAACCAATTGAATCCAAAGAAACTAAACATCTAAATTCTTGGGCTATACTGATACTGTTAAATTATTCATATTATGTTATATATAACATTTTTTATCTTATTCTACATCACTTATAGTTCATTCAACTATGGGGAAAACAATGCACATGATTCTTTATCTCAATTTCAACTCTATCGTAGATGTTTGATTTACTGTAATATAATTTTCATTATATCATTTATCTACTAGAAAAATTCAATCACATATTAAAATATATTCCATTACATGTAACTATAATTTCTATTAAATTATCTTCATCACAGTAATATTTTATTCCTATCCTACAAATTTAAATAATATTTATCAAATAATGTTATTATTCACTGGGACATGGACTTCATAACATGAATATAATTTTTAGTCCTTTAGTATTCCCAAAATTGTTTAATTTTATATTTTATTTCATTATTTACTATAGATAAATTAATCTGGATCATCAAAAACCTAATATATGATAAATCATTCTCTGAAATAAATTTATAATGTTGGTAAGAGTACCTTCCATTCTTAACTGTGAATATTTTCATTCATGATAATATTTTCCACACCACCAATTCCCTCCTATATTTTTTATAAAATTACTGTGGATTATTTTCTACGAATCCCATAATTAAATTTATCCATTTAAAAAAGTACATTTGTAAACTTTTTTATGATGTTTCTATATAAAAATTTATTACAAAATATATAGAAATGGTTTTCCATATATTCAATATCAAATATTATATCTTCCGCTACAGATTTCTCATGATTAAATTTAAGCCCTTTCAATCACATATTATTGGATTTTCATTCTCAATGGTAAATGTTTTCTTATGTTTCACAATACCTTTTTGAAAATAACATTTTGAAGTGACTCAAAACTTCTTCACATCAAAATAATATCAAAAATAATTTTAAAAGATTTCTTTATATTATTATTCTATGTAAATACATATTTTCAATTATTTTTTGAGTTTTTATAAAATTTTACCTCTAAATCTTAATTTTCTATAAATAAGATTATTTTTATCCTAGTCTTTTTAAATATATCTTTTTTTGAAATTCTTTAAATAGATTAGGGATATTTCATATTTCCAAAGTGGTTTATATAAATATTAAAAATAATTTTTTGATATAACTAATTATCATTTGATACATATTATTATTTATTTCAAGATATTATTGAAATATAACCACCCAACTTGTAACTTTGGATGGATTATGAAATTGCCTTATCTAAAGAATATATGATCCAACACTACCTATAAATTTCCTTACCATCATCGATGAATAGTTATAATATTCATAAAAATAATTTCAATTTGTGAATACCCTATTTATATTTCATTAACTAATGTGTGTTCACCCATACTCGGTAAATTTAATTATTGAGAAAATTAATAACATAACCATATACCATTTCATTATACGGTGTAAATACGATATGTAATATTACTTTAATTGAATTATATTTACATATAATGTTACTATATCAAATATTATACCAATCTATATTTTATGATTATACCATTTTATGATAATTTATTTGATTATGAGTGTTTCTAATCTTTGATTCCATTTGAGAAAGATGTGAAACCCATTTTCCTTCATTTAGTTTTATTTGATATGATTGATTTAAATTATTAAACAATAACATAGTTAATGATGGATAATGTCCTATATTTTCCACAGATTCACTGGTTTTTGTTTTATAACATTATTGATATTTTGTTATGAAATACAAACTCCTTTGTTAGTAAAGAAATTTTATTCTAAAAAATAGGTTTTCTATGAAAATGTATTAGATTAATTTTTGTGAGAGAATGCTGTAATTAATTCCAAGGTATTTTGGAAATTATGGTTTCTAAAAAGGATATCCATTTTTAATTAATGGTGTAAAAATAAGCTTAATGTGAAATTTTTGGACTTTTATGAAATGATTTAATTTTTACTAAATAGTAAAAATACCAATTTTTGTACAACTATCATTTATGATTATTTAATAAAGTATTTAAAATTACTAAATTAATTTGAAATTTATCTTAATGTAAATTTAATATTATTTGGTTACATTTTAATAATCATTCTACTAAACATTGGTATATGTTCATTTTTTTCCAAAAAATGCAATTTTATAAAAAACAATTTGTCTTTAGGTTTTTTGGATTTATGTTTAAAACTAATATAATAAGGATTCAAAATTACTTTAAATTATTTCATATAATTCATTGGATATATGTATTTCATACATAATCATCCAAATTTCGATAATATTACCCTTTCTCCCATTTCTCTAAGATTTTCCCCATAATAATATTTAAGTAATATATAATCGAAAAAATAACAGTCTCTTGATTTTAATATCAATATTATATAGGGACATTGAAACAACATCGTATGTTTTGTAATAATTGATTATTTTAAAGATAAATAATTTTTTATTATTCTGAGAATATTTTAGTGTCAAAATAATTACAATTAATTATAATATAATGCAGAGATAATGCTTTGGAAAATATTATGAAAATGAAGAAAATTATTTTAAAAACCTTAAAAGTATGGTATCTCAGAATATTTATTGTGTTCCATGATTTTAGTAGACAAAATATATAATATTTGTTAATTGTTTTAATTTTTTATATTTTTATTCCATTTTTATCTTGTTGTTTACAATTTCCAATTATTTTAATAGTTCTAAAAGTGACATTGACAACATTTTATGCTAAATATTAATTTCTCTAAATTATTTTAAAATCATAAAAATCATAAAAGAGAACAATTATTATGAAATATGATATAAAATTCCATTCATTTTCCAAATACGTGCAACATTTTTTTAGTTAAAATGATAAAATTTTAATATTGAAATATTTGTTACCTTATTTAAGGTTAAAATAGGAAACTATGGGGTTATACCAGAAGATAGGGATTCAAATGATATCTATACCTATAAAATTTTATTTTATGATTGTTTAAAAACCATATCATCCTTTTATTCAAATCCATTTCATTTTCTAACCATTTTACACTTGTTAAACATGTTTTATATAATAATATTTTAGGCATGAAATTAATTGTATTTTAAAATAAATAATATTATATTAAATGATTTAAAATCCCTAAAAAACATACATTTGGAATAGTTAAGGGAATATTCTTTAAAATATAAACAACGGTCAATTTATGGTCCACTACTCCTTTTATAAAAGCATTCCTGACACCTAAATAGTAAAAAATAATGATATCATGGTAACTATAAAATGGGTCAAAGAGGGTTAAAATAAAAATATTTAGGTGAAAAAATCACCTAAACATGTAAAAAATTTATTAAATGAGATTATATAAACTGAAATTATAATATATTGAAATTATATAAATTTATTTAAAATTTTACAAGATCAATAAATTACGTTCATTTAATACCTTAACAAATTTGAGGAATTACCATCCCCTTACATAAAAAAGGAAAACTCCCCTCTATTCCTCCTCATATCATTTGGTTGCTATAAATATGAATATAAATATCCAAATACCTTCCTAGATTCCATGAAATTTTAAATAGGTATTATTTTGGGTATAATACCAATCATAGAAGGTATTAAGTGTAATGAAAATGAGTTTTTCTAGGGAAGAGGTATAACATTTAACCCAATGATTTTGTTTTATTTCTTCTTCTATATCCTTAAAATCATTTTAAAATATGATTAAATAAAAAATAAATATGTTAAAAATAATTTTCTATTATTATTTTAACATAATAACATATATACATATCAATTTTCATCGAATGGGAAATGAAACTGACATTCGTGTGTTTGACTAACTGTCTTCTCACGAATTAATGAATTTTTTCCATCACATCTTAAAACAGATTTTCATAATGGTAGATTTATCATATATATACAAATATATATTAAAAACATATTTATCATTATCTAAAAATAATATATCATATAATTTATTATTTTTCTTCTATTAAAAATTTATAATGTTTTTCATGTATACATGGGGATGACATCATCCCCGAATTGATGTGATTCATTTTCCATGAACACATCCAAAGGATACAATATATTAGTATATTTAAATAAAAATATTATATTTATGAATCAATAGTAATTATTTAAAAATAAAATTATTCATACATTCTTGTATTAATGTTCATTGAAAAATTGAAACATTACTCACATGTACATTGACTACCGTCTCTATGGTTGTATCGTTAATATATATCCATAACCATAAATCATCCCTTATTTTGAAAATATTAATTAAATAAATGATAATTATATAATTATTATTGTTTTGGCCCAAATGGCTCTTAGGCCTTCATTCTTTTTTATTTTTGATAACCCCCCTTTCACGGGATGAAGGGGAACCTTTACAAGTCCCATAGGCTAAGAGATTTCATTTCCCGTAGGCTTAGGAGATTACATGACATGAAGTTATTATTATTCATTATCATAAGGAATATAAATTATGATCCAGACTCAATGTAAGTGACAAATTACCATTAAAACATCGTTTATGTTTTTTACATGATTTAATTTTAAAACATTTTTCGTCCATGCCCATATAAATTAAATTAAATTATAGATGTATTTATATATGAATAAAGGAAATAAAATAAAATATTATTTATTTATTATATATATTCTAACAATATTTCAATGGTTTTTAGTAGGAATATTTTTATTTACTTTTTACATAATTTTTGGAATTTCATTAAAATGTCAAAAGTAATGTTCTATTTTTACATATACAATATCAAATCCATTTCGAAAAAATTAAACTGCTATATAATATTTTATTCTATTGCAATATTCCATGTTTTAATCAAATAAAACATCTCATTCCCTTTTCTCTATGTATTTTTAATTTTGAAAATAGTATTTTAATAGGAATTTTTATTTGGATACATGAAAGTGTTTTAAATATTGGTTCAATGGAGTTTTTTAAGGTATTTATCTGAAAATGGTGGAATAATAAAATTATTGGTTAATTATATAGTCCTTGTAAATTTTTTATTATTATGGATGTTATTTATATAGCTTATAAGAATGAGAAATCACAATATATGTCATTATGGAATGTGAGAGAGATTTAGATCTCCAACGCATTTGGTAATGATTGAGTTATCTATAGAATTATAATGGATGTCGATTTTATTTTTCATTCCACATTTAAGGGTTGTTTAAATGGTTCTATGATAAGGATATCCAAAGGAACCTAAATGATAATTTTATTATTGAAAATAGTTTTCATAGAAATCATTTGATTTCAAAAGGAAAACTAAAATACATCTATAAAGGAAAGATTACACCCTTTTAGTGAAGAAACTATGTTTTTAAGAAAAGGTTTATCTGGGTTTCTCATATATTCTAGGAAACCATTATGATTTTGATATATCATTAATTTTTTACTATACATTATAGTATGAAAATCTTTGGACAGTTAAGATAATTTAACGTGTATGGAAGTGAATATTAGAGCACAACATTTATTATGTTAATGGGACACTCTATTTTATGATTTCACTGTATGGAAAATGATTGACGATTTTATTTATTATTTTATATAATCATTTATAATATTTTTTTCTTTCTTGATGTTTTTAATTTAATTATTGTGATTGATGATTATTAGGAACAATGAGAGAGTATTAATATGGGAAAAATTAATGAATTATCATAATAATGCTCCTATAAAGTCGTGGGAATTTTTATGTAAGAGTTTTTCCAAACACTATAAAATTATAAACAAAAATTTCATTTGGTGTAGAGGAAATCCCAATTTTCCTTTTTATTTATTATGTTTTTTATGGTTGAATTTATGGAACGTTTGTTATGAACCACCCCAGGTTGACCTGAAACCTGTCACTCAAGCTAGCTTCTGATAAGGCTAGAGATCCACTATTGTTCCTCCTAGGATATTGAAAATTTACAAGGGAATTAATTAGAACTATAGGTAACATATTCACCAAGTAAAACTAAATAGAGTAACAGAACTAAATAGAAAAATAAAAATTTTACATTACAAACGAACAAGATCTATAAATTAATTAAAAATAGAACCAAGGAAATAGAAAAACAAAACAAACCATCCAACCAATACACCACCATGTTATCCCATATGTTACTATTAGAACCCAAAAAATCATCTCTCTTGGTGATCAAGGAAAATCTAGCACATGCTCATGAGACTAAAAAGATGAATAATGCATAGGTGTGATTACTAAAAATCAATAGGTGTGCTTGAGCAATCTATTCCAAATGCATATCCATTAAATAAAAGATCCATTAATTACATGTTTGAATTAGAATATATTAAAGTAATTTTTTCAAACAATATCCATTTGATAAACATATCATTCAATTTCCCTTTTTATTTAAAACCATATTATCTTACAAGAAATAAGATTTAACGTATTAATTAAATAGGGATAAAGAAGATGTAATGAGGTTTTTTAAAATGGGAAATGAAATTTTAAGACATTTTCAAAATAATTTACATAAATATTTTTAAATAATTTTATCACATTTATCAAAGAGATAAACCAAAAAGTAGTTAGGATCAATGATCACAAAATGGAAATAGAAAATAGAATTCATAAAGAACAATCCAAATATGGAACTTAAATCATCCCCCACAAAAAATAACTATAGTAGAACATTTGAAAACCTAGGAGCTAAATGAATAATCTAGAAGATAGAAAATACGGATTCATCATGTAGGAATTCTGGTAATAATGAAATCAATCTTCCCACAAGCCATGTTTTAACTTACCTGTCCTATCTAAGGGAGAAATCCAAAATAGAGAAAAGTCTCTACTAATGGCCACTAAACAGTGTATAACCTCAACTAGAAAAGACAAATTTCTATGAAAATACACACACTTCCAAAATAAAATTTTGTGAATAATGCGATGGCGTTCCAAATTAAACCAAACAAGAATCTAACTATGAGTATACATATATTTTACACAATCACACACACAATCACTTACCCTTGTATCTCCCCTTGGAAAAATCCCTTTGCATTCAAACATTACTCTTTAAGAGAGTACCATTATGAGGAAATCACATTCTATTTAATGCACCAATGTAATGGGGATCATCCTAGGATATTTTATAGATGAGGTAAAACTTGTGAAAGAGCCAAAAATGCCTCAAGAAACCATTAAATTAAAACTAAGTCCCTAAAATGTAAAATTAATCATTTGAATGTCCAAAAACACATGGAAATTAATTTATGACAAAATAACATAGATTCAAACAAAAAACATACATTAGAAACCATAAATCAATTATTAGGACCAACTAGGAAATTTATTGAACAATTGGTGTGTGATGTTTAACAAAATCATTCAATACACTTCCTAATAAGTAGGAAATAACATAATTTAATATAAAATAATTATTATTAAAACTAGATGCCACTTTTTACAATTAATTGTTTTTGTTAAAGTCTAAAAATCAAAGATTACCAGATTTAAAATCCAATACAAATGGAATGAAACTTCAAATGACGACCATATCAATGAAGGAATCCTGAAACAACTCCAAAAGGCTTGAGGAAGGTAGAAAATCTAAGAGCTTGCATAAAAATAAAAACTCCTCAATTTTGACATAATGAAACAAAATAACTAATGAAATGTAGAATAAATAATAATAGAACCACAAATAATTTGAATGAGAAAGGAAGAAGTGGAAGAGAAGTGGGAACTGCCTCATGAAATCAATAAAGCACCTAAATAAAACCCTTCATTATAATCATGGAATATAAGTGGATGTATTGGGAGAAATGGAGGAAGTCCCTTGTAATTGCATTGAATAAATAAATGAAATAGGGTGTTTGGGGTTAAAATTAAAAGAGGAAAAAAATGGTCATGATCCCTTATTAATGAACATGGGCACTGCGGATGGTTATGCTATATAGTTTCCCAAATTGTGTGCCAACCGTGCACCCCCTTACTAGACACAATGGGTACTAACACAGTTTGGAAATATAGTTTGAGAAACTATTACTAAAACATGCAACTTCTATCTATAAAAAATTTTAGAACCATGCGAAAACCTTTAATATGGTTTGGAATAACCCTGATTTTCTTGTGTAACCTAAACCAAAGACACCAGAGACTCACACAATTTCTCCTGGTAGCCGCATGGTTTGTCTCAAAACATACTAATGTTGTGTAACTCATACTGTGAATGTTCTGAATGAGTTGAAAGGAGACTCAACATCAGGAAGCTAGAAAGTTACCCCTTACTCAACACCTAAACCATTAAATAGGATGATAATTTCCCAAAAACCAAAATTTATGATCAATAACCTACTAAAATCTAAGGATAAATGAAGGATAAAAAGATAAATTGAAATAAAATAATAAATAAAAAATCAAGGTGTCCCAATTCTCCCCACTATTATTCTTTTTACCATAAAAATCCAAAAATATTCCATTTGATTAATTAAAAGACCCAGGAACACACACTCTCATGGTCAAAAACCATAAAACAACAAATATCTTGACAAACACCAAAAAAATCCCACACCTCTCACCTGAAACAAACCAATGAACCCAAAGAACCTCATGAAAAATATTAGAAAACGTGATACACAAACCCCACAAACATACCACAATGAAAATTGTCACGCATACTACAAAATACTAATACAAACCCAGAAGGAAAAGACCCATGATCAAAAAAATTCCACGGAAACCACATATTTTTAAGCCATCATTATAAACCAAACTGGATTAACAACATGAGAGGATAGAATGGAATCTCGCCATTTTTTAGTTCTATTAATGGGACCAACCAACATCACCCATCGTACATTGATACTCTAAACTAGAATTACCTTACAAAAAACCCGGAAAGAACCAAACGAAACCACCACCCCATGAGATTCACTTCAATATGACAAGGTGTTTCCAACAAAATGTGGATTCCGAAGATACACACACAACATCCTTCTTCACCCCAAAATAGTGGTTCTATAAAAAAGATATAAAATAGGATATACACCCACTAAAAATAAAAAAAATATGAATTTCTAAAAGACCCACTATGATTAAAATTTTGGCTTTCAAATATTTAAAACACCAATTTTACATTTCAGAAAAATATAAGCCCTATAGAAACAATATATAAAATAGAATAATTTTAACATCAAAAGGTACATTAAACAGAGACCATACTAGAAACCTAATCCAATAAATGGGAATTTGTTTCCTTTAAAGGGAATGATATAGTTCCACATCATTTTTTGGAAACTCACCTACATGGCCATTTCAAATGAACTAAGCATCTACTGGAATGGAATGGCATTAAAGTATTTGGTCATGAAAGCATCTAGTGACCCTACATACCAAATTACGGAAACACTAAAGTCTCATTCCTAGAGGAATCTGAAGAAATATTTGAAAGAATCATGATTCCCTAACAAGAGAAGACATCTTTAGGATGACTACCCACCACTGTACTAGGATTCCCTTACCTACTTCTACAGACTGGGGGGAGGTTTGTTTCCTGAAAAAGTACTACCAAAACAGCCCCAATTGAACATCTTTCCTCAGAAAATTAGTAAAGGTGGCTAGAATAAACAATGAAACAATCAACATTAGATCTTGACAACAACCTTTCTCTAGGTTTCATGCATTGTGATAATCTTCCATGTCCCACTTTGGAATACAACAAACTAGATCCACAAAAAGATGACTGATCTACATTACCAATACATCACCATAAGGATTGAAAAACATATTTATTGCCTTCACCAAAGTTACAACAATAGAATAATACTTTCAGATGAACGAGTCCTTATAGAATTTCCACATGAGGTCATCCTAAGGCTGTCTCCTAATGATAGACATACTCCACTTCCAACTAGGATATTTTATCATATAGGTAGATAAATACAAATCTAAAGACTCATGAAACTCAAGAAAACTGAAATTCTTCTCAATTCTTTGCCTTTAATATTATGCTTCATATGGTTTCTCTCATCTATGAAATTCAGGTGGGTTTTGCATTCAAGTCTCAAGAAAAAATTCCATGGGTTAATCATCTACATGTTCTAGTAATGTTGATCCACCCATAGCTACAACTTGAATATCCATAAAATAATTTATTTGTAGTGAACACTAATAAACTAGTAAATCAACAACTCAATCAAAACTACATCATAAAAAACACACAAATATAAAAGTCTTATCATGAATTGAAAAAAACTCAAGAAATATCTACAAATCCTTTTTTGAAAAATAACTAAACATCACCTCAAAAAAAATTCAAACAACCAAATCCAAAAAAATTCATTTTTAAGAAAATTACATGGACTCTTATAATTAACCAAATTACATAATAACTAAAACCCCTTCATCAACTTTTAAATTTTTTTTCTAATTCCATTTTCAAGAGGCAGTATATCATAAACAACATTAAATATAATAAATATGCAAAAACACTATTAAAAAAAATTTATCAATTCGAAAATAAAAAACATAACTATTTGGAATACTTGTCTAAATAATTTAAAAAAAGCTTTTCAAAACAAACGTACAAATTTGGGTGACCCAAAACACTCTCATGAGGGAGATTATAGTGAAAATGGGTGACTCTGATATATGGTAGGTGGACACAAGACAATAAAACCATAATCACATAGATTTTTTTAGGACCATGCACCTAGTACTATAATGGATTTATAGGACCTATGATCTCACTAGAAACCACTATAATAACTACCATTTCATTAATGATTGAAAAATAAAAATTATAATCCAAAACTGAAATAACTATATCTCATAGAATGTGATGACGTGATGGCGGTGTATGTGCTACGATGTCATTCCAGTGTTTGATGATGGAAGTGGGTGATATTAGAGGTCTCCCTATGATGATGATTGAGGTGGGTAGCTCATGGTTCAATTCTGTATTGGGAGCTTTGTCTGAATTTTGGATAAAAAATTTGAATATTCTATTTTTAATTTTGGATGATGGATGGGGGGTTTTTGGCATGAATTGGTGGCTCATTCTTGTATGGTTCCCTCTTCCCAAAAAGTGGATTTTATTAAATAAAATAAAAAAATGGATTGTGGCCAAATCTCAAGGAATTCAAAGGTTCATCATAGAATGTTTAAACCATACACTTCCTCATACCTACACCTCAAGATCTGACAGTCATACTACATATACCTTAACAACCCAAATATTAATGGCTACTCTGATTTCTAGAACGTATAAATAAATTTTTATCTAATTATATTTTTCATGAATATCCATTGTTTTACCCAAATCTTGTCCCACATGTCGTCTCGCGACATTTTCTTAGAGGACTTCCCGATCCTCCTAAGCTGGAGACAAGTAGTAAGGGAATTAATGAGAACTAATTTGAATGATTTCACTAAGTAAAAATAAATTGAGATGTACATGTAATCCAAGTGACCAAAATAAAAAAATAAATAAATAACTAAACTATATCTATACATAAGTTGAAAATACTAATAAGGAAGATGTCATTATCCAAACTAAACCCACCAACCAATACACCACAATGTGACCATGTGGGACACTCTTCAACCCAAAATCCACCATCTCCCATGGAGATCAATACCAATATAGAAATTTCACCCAATAATAAAAACACGGGTAAAGAATAGGCATGAGTGTTAAACCTTATTAGGTGGGCCATAATAATCTATTCCTAATGCCTCATATTTAAAGTAAATATCCATCAATTTTTGGATTTAAAATAAAATATATATGAGAAAGTTTTTTCAAAAAAAAATTCCATTGATAAAAATCTCAATCCATTGGCATTTTTATTTAAAAACCATTTCTTTTTCAAGACGTAAGACTTAAAATCTCATTGAAATAGAACAAAAGAAGAATGAATGAGGCTTTAATTTAAATAGGGGAAATAAGTTTCTAGTTATTCTCAATGAAATTTACGTAATTATTTTAAAATAATTTTATCATATTTAGAAAAGTGACAAACCATATGAGGAAACATGATAATTGATCACACAAGGGAAACATAAAATAGTTTGTTTGGGGAACCAACCAAATAACGAACCTAGATCATCTATTGTATAAAATTAAATTATGTAGAACATAAGAAAAAGTATAACCTATGTAGATAATAAATAACATACTAAAACCTGATTCATCTTATAGGTATTAATCATCCATGGACGTCTTTATTCTCACATCAATGGTCATACACTACTTTCCCTAATGGAGGGGAACAATCCCAAAGAAGAGTAAGGTTTATACTAAAGAACACTATCTTGTACATAACCTCAACTAGTCTAGAAAATGTTCCTAGAAGATACAATATCTATGCTAGGTTCCCATTTCATTACTAATATGGGGGTGTGGATAACATATCCAAACATGTAATGAATAATACACACAAATATATATATGACAGAAGTACACACTCATGAAAAAACCCCCAAATCACCCTAAGGAACAGTACCAATATTTTAAAGCATTAGTCCTGAAGGAATCCCATACCTTGTACCACCCATTCCATTCAACACAACCAATGAAGGGGGATCATCGATGGCGAGTTTTCAAAAAAAGGCCAACCAGTTAGTGTTCCAAACGAGACTAAAGAAACAATTAAACACAAATACATTTCTTTAAGGATCCAAAGAAATAATTTAAAAGTCCAAAACAAATTATATTTCAATTTAAGACCCCAAAACATAGTTCCAACCAAAAACAATACTTTAGAAACCCTAAATAACATACAAGGACCAACTAGGCTATTTATGAAACACATTGTGTGTGATTATTAATAGAAAAATTCTATACACTTCAAAACAAGAAGTAAATCAACTCATTTAATGTCAAATATCAATTATAAAAATTCAAACATCACAATTTAGTATGAAAACAAGTTGTTAAAGACAACCAATCAGTGATTCTTATATTTTAAGGCCAATTAAAATGGAAACCTACTTCAAACTACATGCGCTTCAATGATAGAAACCATTACAAATCCAGGTTGAATTGGGGAAGGAATAACATCCATGAAAGACATTTATAACACAAATATACAAATTTAAACATAATAAAACACAAAACCTATACAAAGTATCCAATGTAAAAGAATATTACCACCATGAAAATAGGTGAATAAGGAAGTAGATAAAGATAATATATAAATACATCAAAAAATCACTCAAACAGTTAATAAAATCTCTTGATCCCACCCTTAGAAGACAAGAGGGTGAATGGGGAGAAATAGAAGATACCAATTAGTGTATCATATGTTAAAATATGTTAATAGAGGTTGTTTTAAATTAAATTTAAGAGAGGATACGATGGTAAAGTTACTTTTTTAATGAACCTAGACACTACGCACTATTAAGTCATATAGTTTCCCAAAATGTGTTCCCATCATATTCCCCATTATTGGAAACATAGGGAACAAACATGGTTTGGATGTAATGGTTGGGAATCCATGCACCAACTATATTACATGGATTTCTAAAAACTTATAGAACCTTGTTCATGCATTTTTACAGGTTTCAAAAAACATTATATAGGTCATGCACCAATGAAAATAGAAACTCAAGACTATTGCAGTTTCACCTTGGATCTACATGGATTTGATAGAAACATAATAAATCTATGAAACTAAAATTTTTGAACATTAAAATGAACTAAAACGAGTATCAAAATCTGGAGGCCATGTAGTTACCTCTTAATCATGCACATAAATCACGAAATAGATATAAATGACCCAAAAATGATTTTTTATCTAAAACCTCCAAAACTATAGAGAAAAACACAAAACATATTAGCCAATATGAAGGAAAAAAAGAAAAAATTTATTTTGATAATTATTTTCAATATCAAATATTTTATGGTAATGTTTTGTTTTTTAGAATTGGATCCATGAGTACAGGTTCTGGGGAATTCAAAGTTAGTGTTATAGAAAAGGATTAGTTAATTTTGGATATTAGTATTTTTGTAAGTTATGTGAATAGAATGTTTATGTATACCATCATAGGTTTATAATTTTAGGTTTTATCATATTACATGGAATTTAGAACCCTTTTGAGGTTTTATGTGATTGGATTATAATATGATTTTGAGTATTTTAGGAAATATTTGTGGTAATAAAACCCTTTGGTTTCATATTTTTTTGGTGAAAATATTTTTTGAAGAATATAGACATTTTTATAAATTGACATATGTTTGAAGGAATTGAAACCCATAAGTGATCACCTAATATTTTACAATAGTGTAATTATAGTTATTTTGGATAAAATGGTTATCATATTTTGGAAAAATATGAATTATCGTAGAGATAACCATTTCATTGAAATGTTATTTGGTTACTGTGTGTCTAATTTTATTTTTGATGAAGCTCACAATTGAGGAGATGTTATATAATTATGTAATCTGGAGAGAATTATTTCTATGATGGGTTATTATTTTATGAATAAATGTTGATTTCTATTTTGGATTCAAAAATTACATTATCATGAAATTATATGGGGAAGTTAATAGTATATTTCAGAAAACATATTATAAAATAATATATATTTTTTAAATCAGACATTAAGAGTGATAGATTATGAATGTTAAATTTATCTTAGAAGAATACCATATCAAAACATTCTTATCATTTGGATTAAATCTTAGTACGTAATATTCAAAATAATTTTAAGGATAGTTAATGATAGAATGATTTAGTCTTAACATTAGGTATTCTATTGAAATTTATATATTAATAGATTATTTCATTATATAAAGGTTTATTAATTTTCTGTATTATCTTACTATGTGAAAAAAAAATTGGTTTTAGTAAATGTATAATTATAGATTGAATATATTTTGATCCTTTTATACACATTTATATTAATTAGATGGTGATTATATGCTTTGGGTATTAAATATTCAAACTAACCATTTTGAGAAATAGATGAAATAAAGGTGTAAAATGATTGATACATGAAACGAAATTTTGAAATAACATTAATGTATTTGAATAAAATAATATACATATATTTCATTATATTTTTATTCAAGATAGTAAAAGAATTAATCAACTCTGGGAAAATGGACCGTGTATCAAAAATATTTTCATACTGACCTTACTTCTGTTGTATCAATGGATTTTCACCCCACTTTTATTTATAGTGTTGTGGGTATTAAAATAATTATGATCATTTCATTATATTTGATAAATGATCATTTATAGTCTGCATCCTAAATTTAGAATTACATTTTTCATACATGTTTAGTTTTTCACTTACCATAACTATTCTCTTATTTAGAACCTTATTATGTGTTATTCCATATGGCCTTGGAATTTACCTTTGCCTATTTTAAAAAAGATGTTTTATTGAAAAATATTAATATGTTGGTTTTTAATAAAAAAATCTCAAATGTAAAACCCTCTACTATCATGCTCAAGGTGAAATTATATGGAAAAAATTTATTAAGGGGGGAGAATGTAATATCTCATTATTGTAAAATTACACTATTTTCGATAGAATATATGACCTACAACACCAAATTTAATCGATACAAGAAATATAATTATTAGGAACCTCATCTTGTAATATATATATATATATACAAAGCTTATAATCAATTAAAAATTATCAATAAAAGCATAATAAATAAGAACCAATTTTTAATGAACTCGTTTTATTTTCCAATAATATGTTTCATTCAAAAATAATTTTCATGGTTTTTTTATAGTTAACACTATAATTAATTTGTAGAATAGTTTATTTTTTTATTTTTAATAAATGATATAATGTTTTTAACAAATCATGTAAAAATTATCTTATGTTGAATGTTGGGTATTATTCTAAAAAGATAGAATATTTAGTGAATAGTAAAAAACAAATTTTTTTTAAAAACATATTAATTATATTAATCAAATAAATTAATATAAATGTAAAATTATTAATTAAAATTAAACTAATGGTAATATAATTATTATTTTTAAAATTTTAATCATTATTATACTTTATTTTTTATAAATTAACTTTTTAAAATGAAAATGAATTTTCCTAAAAATAAATTTATTTTATTTCTTGCATTACAATCTAAGATCAATATATTTCATATATAAAAATTGAATAATAATAAATGGATTCAATATTTAGAATTTGTAGGTTCAAATTTGAAAAATAGGTCTGTTATATTTTTTTCCATTATGAATACTAACCCTGAAATATTTTCATTACAATTGTCATAAAAAATGGGTTAATTGGGGTTAAAAATATTATGATAAGGATTTAATTCATTAAAAAATTATTTTAATTCATTGGAAAATTATATTTAGTACTAAATATCTAAAATTATAAAACTATTTCAATTTCCCATTTATCGTTCACATTATCCTTTATAATATTTATGTAAAATAAAATGTCCAAAATGAAACAATTGCTTTTAATATCTATAATATTTCAAGAAATACATAAAACAATTAGTCATAAATAGTTATTTTAAATATAAATTAATTTTTATCATGATAAATTATTATTAATTTTTAGTGATGAAATAATTTCCCTAAATTCTTATGTAATGCTGAGAGAGTGCTTCTGAAAACATTAGAAAATTAAAGTAAATGATTTTAGAAACTGAAAAAATATTATATTTGGAGGATTTATAGTATTCTATTAATTTAATAGATGAATATAAAATATCATTCACCTTTCAAGGTTTATATTTTACTTCCACATCTGTCATATTATTTCTACAGTCAAATTATCTGAATAGTTAAAAAGTTTACATTAACAGTATTTTATGTTAGACTACATTTTAATAATTTTTTATGAAATAATTATAATATTTAAAAATGAAATTTATGGTTTTTAATTTTCATAAATTTCATACATTGTACATTAATATTAAATTATTTCCTTATAAATAAAAATCAACCCTTTAATATCGAATAATTCAATGAAACATACGATACTAAAATAGTTTAACCAAGGGGTCAAATCAAAAGATAATATTAAAATTAATATCTAAACACATAAATTTTTTTGGATAATTACTTAAATACCATATAATCATTTTCTTCTAAGGAATGAAATTTTGGAACCATTTTACATGATTTAGACTCAAACTATATTTTAATATTCAATTTATTACATTAATTATATTTTATAATAAAAAATATTCAATTAAGCGATATCAAATGTTTAAAAATAATATATTTATTCAATTAAATGGGAATTAATAAAATAAATTCCATTTTTAATTTTCTGTTCGTTGTTCCTTTTATAGTATCATTATATACCATAAATAGTAAACTATATTTATATTCTAATAATTATCAAAAGGGATAATAAGTGTTCAAAAAATCACATAAGGATGATAATTTCACATAAACATGTCAAAATTTAATATTATTAGATGATTTAAACACATAAAATATATTATATTTAAATTATTTCAAATTATTTCATTGTTATAGAAAACATAATTTATATTATTTCAATACATTAAAAAATTCCAAGAATACACTACCCCTAACATAAAAAATGGCACCTCCATTCCTCTTTTACTAAAACATTTTAAGCCCTATATATTAGCCTATTCTTACCCAAATTACTTCATTAAATATGAACAAACATTATATAAGTACTAATATAGTCACAATACCAATTTTAGAAGAATTAAGTTGTAGGATAATGGTGTATTTTTAAAGATGGGGAATAGCCTTTAATCGGATGTTTTAGTTTTATTTTTTCTTCAACTGCATTCAAATATTTTTCATCCAAGATGAAATAATAAAATAAATATATTTCTAATACTGAAATTTTATTATGTTAATTTCATAATATATATCTTTCTCCTCTCGGATCAAATGGGAAACAAAACTATCATTTCTGGTTATGGAAGTCTACAACCGCAAGAGACAATGAAATTCATTTTCAATCACTACCGCTCAAAACTAGTTATAATTATAATATATATAGGATATTAAGGAAATATTTATAAATTTGTAAAGATATAAAATCATCTATTATCTCACCATTCCATCCGTTAAAAAAACTAACATCGTTCATCCATACATGTTGATTACCACCTCTACAGATCTATGTGATTCTTTTTTCATGCCCAAATCACATAGATACTATATAAAAGTATATTTGAGTATGTAATATGATATTTTTTATATAATAAATTTTAAATAAATATAAAATTATACTAATTTTCTTTCTATCATGTACTTTTAAGAATTGAAATGGAACTCATTCACACGCATGACCGATCATCTCCAAGATAGTAACATAATTGATTTTTATAATCATATTTCATGGTTGGATTTAAAATGAATAATTAACAAAAGTAATAATTATTCATGATTAATATTCTTGATTTTATTTAATAGTGTCCTATTTAATTTTTTCAACATACTAATTTCATTTTGGAAATAAGATCCAAATATCGTCAAAACATGTGACCCCGACTTCATAAAATAAGTTATTAAATTTAAACTATTAATTAAAAAAGGATTAATAAACATTAAAAGGTTCTTAATTGAATAAATGACCAAAAATATTTTCTATTAAATAATATAAGGAATGTATATGAGAATTCAAAATCGTTGTAACTGATAATTATCCTTAAAACATCATTTATTACGTTTTAATGATTTATTTTATAAAAATTTTCTCCAATATGAATATTCATAAAAGTATAAAACTTGATGTATTTATATGTGGAAAAATTCATTAAAATGTGATTTTTGTCCCTTTTTCATTATTTTAATGTATCTTAAAAGTATTATTTTCCTTTATTTTATATATAATGTTATATATATATATATATAATGTAAATACCATGTTCAATTTTAAGGTCTATGACATCAATATATATTCACGTCGTCAATAACTAATATTTTAGGTTTTAATTACTCTATAAAAAACCATGTATTAATTCTAGAAATCCCCCCTTCCATTTTTCCTGTGTAATATTTTTAGTGTGGGGATTTGAAAGGAAACAATATTTCAATAAATAAACTTGTTCTGTAAATGGGTTAATAAGATAATTTTATGTTATTTATGAATATATTATGTATGATTCATTTTTTTACTCATGATGTTGTCCTTGTAAATTTTTTCTTATGATGACTGATCCTGATATGGCCTATTATAATGGGTGATCCCAATATAACTTAATATGATGGGTGTGGTCAATATATCTCACCAATTCAATGTGAAGTGATTACTTACCATTTATAATTACAATGAAAGTGGATTTTTTTAGTTACTTTACTTATAAGGGTTAATATAAGGGTTATACAAATTTGATTTCCAAATGAACATATATGATTTTCTATAATTTCTAGTTAGTTTTATTGGAAATAATTCGATTTCATAATGAAATCTAATAAAATTTTATTTTGAAGGAATAGTTACAACATTTTATGATAAAAATAGTTATTTTAATGAAAATATTTTTCATGGGTTGTAAATATTTCTACATAAAAATTATGATTATTAATTTTATTTAATTGTTGGTTATAAGTTTTTTAGAAAACATTGGGTAGTAAATATGAAATAATGTTTATATAAGTGATTATTAGAGCTCAAATATTATTTTTTTAACCGAAAAATCTCCAATTTGATTTTATGGTTTTCAGTAGGACAACGATGTTTCTCTTTTATATTCTATGTCACATACGATAATTTTTTTATTATCAAATGTTTTTAATGTTTTTATCATGATTCATGGATGTGTAGGAATATTTATAGATAATTGATATGGGAAAATAAAATATTAGTATATTGGGAATAATTCTCACATAAAGTCATTGGTATTGTTATGTGAGAGTTTTTCATAAGTATTATAAAATATTAAACTAAAAGTTCCTTCGATAAATATGTGATCATGTATTTCATTTTTATAATGTTACATAACATGAAAATTAGGTAACATCAGTTAGTATTAAAAATTTAATTTTAATTTTTTATGTTTTTTGAACCTAATATATGAGTGAAGGTTCAAGGGATTTCATAATTGGTACGTGATAAAATTTTTAGATAACATTGAAAATTAGGATAATTCATGTGAAGAATAAATTATGTGTTATGGATAAAAACATGTCTTTATTAACAAAAGAGTGATCATATTTTCAAGGTATGACATACACATTTTTGGGTTTTCTGTGATGAGATTTTATAATGATGAATAATTTTTTAGAAGACATTTCCTCTAACATGACACCGTGGTTTTGTATTTGTTTTTGTGAAAGGTTTTTAAAAGGAATAATTATTTTATATTTTATAAAAAATATTTTAAATGTATTGATATATTTTAGTGTCCAAATTATATTTTATATTAAGGTAATTCTGGTTAATTATGATAAAGGGCTGCTAGATATTGAAAGTTTATGAATATATATATATATAGTAATGCGATTGACTAATGATTTAGTTGTTTTTTTTATAATGTTATTTTTTTTATGATATTTATTGTTGTTGGGATACTATAAAATTATAGAAAAATATAAATAATTCTATTTAAGATGGAGTTTTATTTTTGAAAAAATATGGATATATCTATTGCAATCAAACATGATTTTATTATTATATTATTTTTGGAAATTTTTAGAATATTTTGTTGAATATAGTGAAATGGAATATACATTTTTTATTTTCAAATTTAAGAGTGAGTGACAAAAAATTAAATTTATTGTGGATGAATATGGGATCAAAACAATGAAAAAATTGGGTTTCAATTGTAGTTAGAAATATTTTTCAAAATTTTAGTGATAATTATTTATAGAATTATTTTGTTTTATCTATTGATATTTCTATATAACATTCATTATATATTTATTATTTATTAATATCATGGTCTATTATTTTATGGTATTATCTTACCATGTACTAACCATTTTTTTGTTAATGTATGAAAATTGGATGAATAGATTTTCAAAATTTAATATTCCTCATGGTAAATTATATGTTTATTATAGTTCATCCGTAATTAAACATCCATTTTCATCATTCAAAAAAATAGATGTGATAAATATGGAAATATATTGAAACATGAAATCATCGGAGGAAATTGAAATTATGGATTTCAATCAAATAATTTAAATATATATATATATTTTCTTAGTCTAAATTATAAATTAATTACTCACCTATAAGAAACGGTTCTTGAAACAAAAATGTTATACTATTAACATCTTGTGATCATTTACTTTCTTATTATCAAATATTTCTATATCTATTCGAAATTATTTTCCATTAACATTTTCTTTGAATTATTATATTTTCTATTCCAACTAATGTCTTCCTATTTGAATACCGATTTACATGTTATTATATATAACATTTATATTTCAATTTTCCTCCTTTTAAAGGGATGTTTAGAAAACCCTATATATAGTGACATTTATAAAAAAATATTTTCCATATTTAAAACACATTATTAATGAGATAGATTTAAAATTTAGAGGAAAGAAATAATTAGTTAGGGGAGAATTTAATTTCCTATTATTTTAAAATAATAATTTGTTTGATAGCATGTTGGACAAGCCACGCCACACTTAAATTAAACCTAAAAATTATCATTATATGACTTTTGAAACATTACTTTTGAAATCATGGGAATCAATAGTAGTAAGTAAATTATAATATATATATATACACATATAGGAGATAATAAAGAAAAATTTATTTATGAAATTTTTGAAAATAAACAGTATTTTTTAGAGAATTTAGTTTATACTACAAAAATATGTTATCAAAAACAATTATGCTTATTTAATACTATGTTTGAATAATATAATTAAATTTATTAACATTTAAAAATGTAATTTGATAAATTATAGATAAAATTTGAATTTATATTTTCAAAATTATATAATAGTGATTTTTTGGTATTTAGTAAAAATGATTTAGTTTTCACGAAATATTAGAAAATACCATTTTTAACTATCATTTTCCTTAAATACACGAATTAAATAGTACTATTATTGTTATAAATTTTTCTCAAAGTAACATCAGTATTATTTGGAAAATTTTAAATAGTAATTATATATAATTTTTTTATAATTTCCCTTATTGGGATAAAATTTCATTTCATCAAAAAACTATTTTTTATGTTTTATTCTCTTTACTAAAATTAATTTCTTCTAACTATATTAATTGAATATTTAAAAATGGATACAATATTTGGAATAAATATATCCAAATATTTTAATTATGATCCTTTTAATTTTTTTCAATTTGAATAGTTACCATAGTAGATTTTCAATACCATGGTAGGGGTTAAGTGAGTTATTTAGGGTCAATACAACTTTGATAAGACTGTAACTTCAATCACAAAATTTAATTTATTTCATTTAATAAATTCATTTCTTATCTAATACCCCAAATCTAAAATATATATTTTGTTTCCAATTATCATTTAACTTTTCCATTAATATTAATAAGTTATGGATAATGTCCAAAATTTTACTCTATTTCTTTTAATAGGTATATTATTTTATGAAATGGACGAAATAATATGTGTTTAATTTAATGTTTTTTTAAATTTTTATTCATGATGTAATTTTTAAAAAAAATAGAATTGAAATAAATAACATAAATTATTTCTTCATGCCGACAAACATCTTATACATGTAGTAGAAAAATCAAGAAAATGATATTAAAAACACTAATTGCTATATTTTTTGGGCTATTAAATATTCCGCAAAATTTTATAAATACATATATTATATTAGGGATGTTTTTCAGGTTTATATTATTATTAAATTTAAACATTGTGGTTTTCAATGTCAAATTCTGTGATTAGTTCTTAAAATGACATAAATATTATTTTTTGTTAATTATAATTTATTAAATTATTTAAAAATCATAAAATTTATTATATTGGACAATTAGGTTGCTAAATGGCCTAAAATGTCATATTTTCTACATATTGGCCAATTTTCACTTTATATAATAATTTATGGTCCTTTACAATTAAAATCATTATTACCAATGTTAAGATAAAAATTGTCAATAAAGGTGTTAAACAAAAATATAAGTTATAATATGATAACTAATTGTATAAAAATTTTATTTTATGATTATATAAAGGAAATATGTTACTTATATTTTAATATTAGACATTATGTAACCAAATTTAATTTTTTATAAACATATTATATTATAATATTTAATGTATGACATTTATGATATTTTTAATCAAAAAAATTATTAATTAATTGAAAATGTAAAATTAGTACATGTTTATCTATTTTGAATTGATATGGTTTAAAATATATTACATGGTATATTTATGAATTAATTTTAATTTTATATTTACTCTATTGATACCTGATGAGTAAAAAAATTCTATCTAATCTTCCAAATATATTATTTTTTAATAATAACAACCATAGAGAGATTAAATTGCAATTAAAATGAGGTTGTGTGAAAAAGAGGTATAGATTTTAAACGATTTTTATAATTTTTTTATTATTATATCACTAGAAAATAATTTTAATCCTTGATTAAATGATAAAATTATTATCATTAAAATAATTTTATGTAATTATATTAATTTAATAACAAATATCGGCCTTCACGTCCATCAAATGGGAACCAAAACCATAATTTGTGTGTACACTAAATTATTCCCTCACAAAGCAATATAATTCAGTTTTAATCACTACCTCTCTCCACTAGTTATCATGATGAATTTAATATATATATATATATATATATATATGATATTAATGATATACTTATCATTTTTGAATTATAATATATCATCCAATTTTTTAAACTTCTTTCTATAAAAACTATAACCCCATTCGCGAGTATATGGGAATTACATCTACTTCGAAGAGATATGATTCTTTTTTCATGAACACATAGTATAGTTACTATATAAAAGTATTTGTAACGATATAATGTTATATTTGTGATATCATAATAATTATTTTATTGTAAAATCATACATAATTTATTTCAATCATGTTTATTGAACAGTTGAATCACTACTCATACATACATATGACTTACAATCTCCATGATTATAACATATTTCATTTTTCATAAAAAACATTCACGGTTAAATTTAATCTTTATAATTAATAAAATAAAAAATCATAATTTTTTTATTTTATGGACTATTATTAATGACCACATTGACCATTTTACGCTTACCAAAGTAATTTTTTACATATGATATGAATATCTTCAAAATTTCTCACATGATAATTACTAATTAATTAATTAATTATTACATGTTAATAAATAAAATAAAACAAATAAAAAACGTGAAAATTGTTATTAGGAAATGAAATAATTAACATAAATTTATTATTCATGATGTTAAGGAACATGGTCGATGATTCAGTTTCAAGCAAGGAACATTATTCCTTTAAAACATTGTTTTACAGGTTTTGAATATTTAAATTCTAAATAATTTTCTTCTATGAATATATTATAAAACCGATATAATGAATGAATATATATGGAAATAAATAAATTATAATGAATGTTATATGTCTCTTATATACATTCTTTGAAAGGGTTTTAAGAATAATTTGTTTTAATATTTTGTAATGAATATATTTCAATTTATTAAAAAATACAAAAGGAATTTTCTATCTTATTTTATAAGGAATAAAAAAATATTCCCACCTCTAAAACCATCATATGATACTTTAATTAGTTTAAATTTATTAATCTATTCTTCAATTGAGGTCTTCTATTCTTACATGTTCTTTTTTTAGTTTTGAAAATGGATTTTGAAACAGAAAGGGTATTTTGATATCCAAAAGTCTTTTTCATATGTGTTTAAAAAGGTTTTTTCAATGGACATTTGAGGAAAATATGAAATATTAAAAAGTTTTATTCATAATACATTGTCTGTTCATTGATTATTATGATTATTGAGACAAATATAGACCATTATAATGTGTGAGCCTGTAACAACCTGTCTTTTCATGAAGGTATGGATCATTTGTTTTTGGTTAAAATTTATTTAACAACCCTTATAGTGTTCCCAATAGATTCTTGAGATTCATCAGGGTGTCCAAGGCTGGATCAAATCCCAAAACCCCTAGAATTTTTAAAATAAACTGGGTTGAACTATTAGTAGAAACTGTGTTACCCAACCTGCATGGTCTCTTCTAACTATGCAGAAAAAACAAAGGAGAAAAATGAATCACATTATATGTCTACAACTATGCTCCCTTAGCACAAACCCATGAATAAAATATTGGTTTCTAGATATTCATTTTCTATGTTTTTCCTATAGTTTATAAAATTGAGTTCTTTAACCATGTGGTGTTACTCCTTGGGTTGTGGCATCAACACAGTTTCCACTACATTTTTCAAAACCATGCTCCCCCAATATTGAGGGTGAAAATTAATAAATGACATTAACAAATCAATAAAAGTAATTTATTTCGTCTCCTCATATTTCTACTAGATAAATAATGTTATTCTACTCCCATAAGCCATTATCATAAGTCAAACTTCTGGACCCCAAAATCAAGCACTGTTGGAAGCATCATTTTTATCTCAAGAATAACACTCTTTCTTTAATTGCACTCAACCTACATAATTTTTTTTCCACAATCAGATAAGTAGTCATCAATGGACCTATTATAAGTGGACTCATCATTTTCCCAAATTGATTTCGTGTTTGGTATCTTTTTCTTAGGGACACACACTAGATTTTTTCACACATCACTGTTCAATTAAGTAATTCATATTAAATTGATCTAAAAACAATGATATACTACCATTTATTATTTTTTTGAAGTTGACAATTTGAATAGCATTAATGAACACCCATTAGGTTTTAAATCATGAATTATGTATTAATAATTAATATTTCAATTGTCTTGACCACCTCCTATGCTTTCATTCTGGGTTATAATTGAGTTTTCCCACTCCTGTATAAATTTTCATTGAACGCATAGAAGAACCTATGTTCTTGGATCATATTATATGTTGTGATTCCCTAGTATGAAATTTCCAAATTGTAAATCACACTTTATAGGTTCACCATTGTGATTTATACATGTAATTTCCATGTTATGGTCAATTAAATGAATTTTTTTTAAATTAAATGGCTTTTTGATGTTTTATTTTATACCTTAAATAAACTAAAATGTTTTTGTAAATGGAATATGATTGGTGGTTTGACAAAAACGTTCATTGTGTGTTTTATCAACTGATTAAAATTAGTTTTATAAATTATTTATATATTTAGTTATAGTTAATAATAGGAATTATATTTAATTTCTCATGGATGTAATAGTTATAAATATGATTAGACCTTCAAAATATGCTATGGATCGATGGTAAGGACTTATTTTTTAATGAAAGTTGAATGTTACCTTACATCAGTTGTTGACCATGATGTGTCACACCATTGAATCTATTTGGATGGTAGGCATGAAGCACCGTGTTTCTTGTTTAGAGTGTTGTCATGATGGAACACTGACCATCCCAAATGATGAGAATGACCTCTCTCACTCTTCACGTGATGAAGGGAATTTACCTTTTTTCTTTATCATATAGGATTGTTAGACTTGTTATGTCTGTCTGAGTTATACCTTGGTAAAGTAAAAACCTACTATTCTATGTATATTTCAACTTATGTTTGCACATACTAGGTTCATAGAGTTGTTTGAAAGATATAAATATATAGTAAATATATTATTATTTGTATTTTAAATATAGTTACTATTCAGACACTCATTTCAGCCATTACCCAATCCAGGTAGACCCATCAGGTGAAAATTGGGAACCTGAGAAAGTTATTCTTTATTTATTCATTATTTTAGAATATTTAGTCATACATTTCCACTATTTAGATAAGATAAATGATTTTATTACCTTTAGAAAGTCAGGGTGGGGTCCTACTGGGATTTTATCTCAAACCCAACTCATGATTCCTTCTGTACCTAAGAAAACTACTAGTCAATATGTCTATACAAGGGAAAGTGACATGTTATAGGTATCTAATATTATTTAACTATAGATGGAGAATAATATCATAGGACTGAGAATATGCTTGACATGATAGTGTAGAATAAATTTTTTTCCTTTTGTATATTTTTTATATTATGATTGTATGCATGTCCCATTTCCCCCTTTTGTGCATCATCATTCTATGCATCCAGGTATATAACACTACCAAGTTTATTTTTATTATTTTTTAGTAACTGAGTTATTTATTCTACCACTGCTTATTTATTATTTGTGTTCATGTTTTCATCCACTAATTTATTTTTTTTGGATTTTTTCAGATATTCATATCTGATATAATGGTATAGTCTTCCCTCTATACAACCATTACACCCTTGATGCTATTTATAAACCTCTCGCATATTAGAAGGCATACTTGGGGCCATGTGACCCACCATCTCCCGGAATGGGTTAGGTAGTCCCTATTTTGGGATATTTCATATTTCTATAATAGGATTATATTTCCATTGTCTTACTATATGGTATTATACATGAGACTAAGAGTTAAAATAATTTAGAAATTTCTTTTTTCTTATATGTAGGTAACCCATGTACATGGGAAAACCAAATATCCTAGATTGAGAAATTATTATTATTTATTATTCCATTGTAGGTTGATACATCAACATTTTTTGGTGTCATAAATGTTTTTCGATGTTATTATTATTAGAATAATTGAAATGATATTTCATTTCAATGACCCAATGAAATGAGTTTATTGCATTATAGCCATCATTATAGGCACAATAGTAATAATCTGCAATGAATTTTTCCATTCCTTGTCTATTTTCATCATGAATTTTCTTTTTTCGTATTTTTAGTGCCTTGATTTTCTATTGAAATGTGATGAAATTTTATTACTATATTGGAACACACAATTGAAACTTAACAAGTCTGCCTTAACCTAACTCTGTTTTCATTTATAGGTAATAGTAGAAAATAAAAGATGTTAATTATTGAATTTTGAGCCATGGAATACTGGCCACATTGGATATAGAATTTTACAGAACAGGATATGTGGATTCCATATTTTGGTTCATGAGGAGTATGATTTCTTAAGGATCACAAATTTCAATACAAATAATTCATCCAATTAAATAGTTTTAAATATTTGAATAAGAACAAATTTAGAATAAATATAACTATTTAAGTAGAAATAACTCTCATCTACATGTAAAACCGAGACCTGGACCCATAATCGCCTTAGCAGTGGGTATTTGGTGAGTCTCTTATGTTCTTATGGTCTGATATGATCTTTCTCTATTACTCGGCCCAATATTTAGATGGGGGATTAATTGTATGATTTATTTATAAGGGTTTAGAACCTTTCTTAGTTTTCAATCATTACTATTTTGAACTAATAAAATACCTTATATGGAGTTATTAATCTTGATACCACATTAGGTAACCTATTAGAGGGTGTTTTAAAATGTAATGATTTCCCTCTTGATATAGGTGAGTACCTCTTCATATGGAATCTTTTCATTCTGAACATGGGGGAATTTGACATATTAATCGTGGTGGACTAGTTAGATCACCATTGAGAAAAAATAGACCAAAATAATCCAAGGGTGATGCATAAATCACTATTGGGTCATAGAATCATGTATAAGAGGGAATTGTTTGTTCATGGGACATGAGTTGGACCTGAGTAGTAAAGGTTTCATAATTTGACGTCTCAGATAACCTTTCATTTCCTAGATGACTAGGGGTTATGACCCGATATTTTCCATCATATTTTGGAGTGATATTATGATGTCTTTACTAAAGACTTATCTGGTCATCCTCCATTTCTATAGAATGATTTTATTTTTGATCAATCATTATGATCAGTGATAATTACCATTCTTACTTAAAAGATGTCAGGTATGCAGCTTCTAGACGTCATGAAGCTATTGGAGGATCGGGAGATAAGATATTTATATGATTAAGTACTTCTCTATAGGGATTAACTATACATTATTGCAAAAATATGGACAATTCTCTCAATTTTTTCATGGATAACCATTAGTTGAACCATCTCATTGAAATGAAACAGTATCCATTGCCTAGAATATACAACCTCTTTGATCAGCTGTGATGAGAGAGAGTGTTTTTAATGATAGATATACGGTCAAGATATCACAAAGTTCTTATTAGGTAGTCATAAATAACTCTCATTGATTTCAAGATTAGGTATGATCTATACGAGTATCTAGTTTTATTGTTCGAACTGAAAAAATCACCTATAGATTTCATGGAATTTATGATTTAGGTTTTCCACCTGTATCTAGATTTATTCAAGGTAATGTTTTTTAAAGACATCATAGTGTATTCACATTGAATATAAGACCACGACAAACAACTTGAGATCATGCTATATACACTGATATTTCATTAGCATTAGGATATGCATAGTAATTACCACTTTTGGATCGATAATGTCTAAATACAAGGTCAAATAATCTTGAATCCATGACTTTTAGTTTACCTACAGTATGTGAAGGTTTTATTTTCCTAATAACATCCCTATAACATCATTAAAATAGTGAGTTCTTTTGGTATATCAATGTATTATAGAATTTTCATCTAGGATTTCTCACGTATAGTAGCACTGCTTACCGGATAGAAAAAGAAAAATGTGAAATTCATATAGTTAAACGATTTCTAAGAATCATTTCAGGAATTAATGGTCCTTTTAAATTCAACACCGATACTGATTATTTTTTATATAGAAATAAGATATTCACATTCTTATGACACATCCTATATTGGTCATTGAGCTTTCTAGACATAGGATAATAGATTCATTGCATACGAGCCTCATCAATATATGCCTCATGAGTTGAATTACCTGATGCATGACATCAAGCCTGATTATGTAGGACATTATCTATTCTATTAAAGGTGCTATATAAATTTATAGTATATTTTAAAGATTAATGATCATAAAATCATCATTTACATCTTTAAACAACTATATCTAAATCTTATGCAGCATAGCTGGGTTGAGTACCTATAGTTGTTTGACTTTGAGCATCCCTTTATGCCTTTTAAAGGCGATGATATAGGCGATGCTCTAAGATGGAATACTCAAAATCAAGTGGTTTAGGAGGCCTATGGAGAATCTATTCTCATAGAATTATTTTCAGATATGCACATTGAGGTTCAAGAGGATCATGGTCAGACTATATTATTAGCCTTTACAATGACTTATAAAATTCTAGAATGTGTAATGATGTGTAAAATGTGTGATCCCAATAGGAATATTCTAAGAGTAATATTCTCATATGATGAAGCATGTTTTGGTTTCACCATGTGTGTAGATGATACATTATTATTCCATTGGCATGAATGGGTCCCATCAGACAATCAGGAATAGATGAAGTTGGAATTCTATGCCTCATCATGGGCAATTTATCCATATGACACCAAAATATATTGATACTTTCAACACCAGTATTGGTTTACTAGACAAGAATGAGATATATCATATTTCATCACTCAGCGTTCCAACTATAAATAGGTGAAGGTTTTGAATTGGCATCTGACATGGATTTTACGGTCATTTTCAATTCCCAAGTGGAAATGGAATTATGTTTCTATGGATTTTTTTATTTGTTTACCTAGATATCCTCCTGACAATGATACTTTATGGGCTATAATTGATCATTTAACGAAGGTCACACACTTATTACATATGTGAGATATAGTCTTTTTAGACGACATAGGGATACTATATGTTAGGTAGGTTTCAATATTCATGAATCAATAAATTATATATTTACAACAGATATGATCTCTTTATATAACATTTATAGAAGGGGTTAAATAACCCCTTGGGTACACAGATTCTTCTAAGCAGGGATGATCTCCCATAGACTGAGGGATGTTTGAGAGCATGAATCTAGTGATAGTGGAAAAATATTCGGTCTCGTGTCATTGACATTGGGGGTTCCAAAAATAAATATCATCCCCTTGTTTAGTTTGATTATAATAACAACATTTAGGCTTCCATCGAGATGGATTCTTATAAATCCTTATTTTCTAGGACTTTCTAATAACCTCTGTTATTACAAGAGGATGGGGAGGAAGCCATGCTTGGACCATGCCTCGTGTTGGAGACTACATAGTAGGACCAATTGATTAGAAAAAATATGATGATAGATCAGTACAAAAACCTATTGTATGCCAACATGCACTAGTGGATTACTGAGATTGAGGGTAAAGACCATTCATTCTTTCGAGTTGTGCCTAGGTCAGTCCATATACATATTTAGAGGTTGGGTAATTTATCACCTATGCATGTTGAACCATTTTATTTTTTGATGCAGATCAGAAAAGTGGCATAAAAGATAGTACTTCCTTAGAGATACCAGTATATGAATGATATCATTCATCTATCACAACATTAGAGATGTTATCTAGGCTAATCACATGTCTTTCATCCTATTGACATTAAATTGGATGTCGATGCATCCATCGAGGAGAATATTGTGAATATTGTGTAAGACACTCTAGGAAAGGTAAGTTCCTTTGGAGTGGGTGTTATGGTAGCACAAACGGGTACATGAGGAGACATGGGAAGGGAAGGATGATATATGAGATCAGTGTCTAGAAGTCATTATAGATGATACCTCTTTACCCCCAAATGGACAACTCAGTGATGAGTTTCTTTAAAGACTGTTAGTTGTTACGAACCATATTTATATAAAGGTAAAACTAATTTATTAGCATAAATTCCTTTAAACAAACCTTATAGATTTATCCAATTGATTCATGGGGTTAAAAGGGTGTTTATGCATCGTTCGGAGCCTAGAACCCATGGATTTTGGAATATAAACATTGTCACATGGTTATTAGAAACCATGAATCCCTTAATACATAGAATCTAGTAACAATAAGTGTAAAAATAAAAGAGAAACAAGACCCACATAGTTTTTCTACAACCATGTGAACCCAGGTATACACCCATGTGAAAACTATAGTGGTTTTTATACATACTTTTTCATGGTTTTTCTACCATTTGGAAAAATTGTTCTTCTAAACCCAATGCCCCCTATTTTGAGGTTGAAAATTATAAGATTCCCTTTATTAATTAGTAAAATTAATTTATTCCTTATCTATCAATTACTAGAAACTAAATCTTATTCACCTATTATAATAATCCTTGTATTCTTCTTCCATTTATGTTCTCCAATACCTTAAACCTCTATACCGTGAATCAAGAGATTTCAAAACCATCAGACTCATATAAGATGGTCTACCATTTCATCAATTTTGCTTAACCTACAGTGAATCTATGGTCTCCATCAGATGAGTTGTCATAAAAGTCCCTAATTTAGGAGGTATCATTATTTTTCCTATGTATTTTTGTGTTTTGAAGGTTTACATAGTGCCTCAAACCAGACATTTCCGCATGTCTCCCTTCAACTGAGTTGTACATATAAAATTTATCTAAGCATCCTTTTATTGTCATTTTAATTATTGTTTATTAATTGAGGATGACAACCTCATTCATGGACACCCCTTGGTTGTGTTATTGTGAATTTATTTTTCACAATAATTTATTAATTATCTATAACACCTCTTACGAATTATTCTTTGATTATAGTTGAGTTTTTCCACTCTCATTTAAAAATATAATCAATAAAAGGTACCTAATATGTTCATGGACCAATTTATAAGTGGATTTTGACATGTATGAAATTTTCCATTGGCAGTCACAACATTATCTTCCACTTTGATATTTATAAATGAATATTTAGTGTTACAGTAAATGAAATTGATTGTATTAAAGGAAATATTTTTTTTTAAAATTTTCTTCATTACTGAAATAAATTAAATTTTTTTCTTTAAATTAATTATGATGGGTTGTTCGGCCACACTAATTATTAAATTTTTTATCAGATGCTTAAATTTAATCATTATGCCTTATTTATATGATTGGGATTGATAAATAAGAGGCTTTAGAGGTAAATCCTTATATCCATTATTATTATATATATATAATTACGCCTTCCATAAAGGATTCGGAATGATGTTATGGGTTTTGTTGGGCATAATGGTCACATGCTCCCTTACATCGGGTGTTTAGCATGAAAAATCACACCATGTAATCTAGTTGGTTAGTGGGAATGATGAACCACATACCTTTTTTGGACTGATTCCATGATAGACCACTCACCATCCTGAGAGACGGAAATGATGTCTCCTAATTGTCATGGAATAAAATGAATATACCAATTTTGATGAGTTTATAGGATAGTTAGAATGTTTTTTGATGTATGAGTTACAACCTAGTACGTATAGTACCTAGTAATCTAGGTATACAGACACTTACATAAACACGTACTTCGATAATATAGGTGGATGAAATATATAACTATAATGTGTATATATATATATTATTCATTATTTTATTGTTCTGACACTAATTCCCCTATGAGCCAAAATATGATGAGCTTCTTGGTTTCCTTTAGGGATCTTATTAGGATCTAATTTATTTATTTAAAATTGTCATCTTTTATTTTGTACATGAAAACCTTTTGATTATGAGAAGTTCATGGATCACTTGTTGACACCGTTGGGGGTGTAATATTATGATTTTATCTCTCACCCAACTTATTATGACTCTAATTCATGGGTAGACTAATTTTCAACATGTCCAGATAAGGGAAATAACCCCATTAAAACTAATTGTTTGGTTGACGTAAAGATAGAGAATAATTACAGGTGATTGAGAATATTCTATATATTCTAGTAGAGAGCCTTTTATCTTATTCTATATTTCATATAGTAGGATTTTATATGCATGTATCATGTTACCCTTTTGAATATCATCATTCTATGCATCGATGTATATGACACCACTAAGTGGATTTTTCTTGTTATTCAATTAATAAGTTATTTATTACTCCCCAATTTATTCATTATATATTTTGTTATATGATTCCACTATTTCATATTTATGGTTATTTTTTTCTTCCTCTCTAATAAGAGGTTATAGAATTTCAACCAAACCACCTTTTAATTCTCATTTCTAGTTGGAAACCACTAGGATATGGGGTGGTTCCCTTGTTACCATGAGACCCACAATATCGGGGCATGAGTTCCATAGACCCTATGATGGGATGTTATAGATCCCAAAATAGATCACGATGATAGATTAGCGTAACATAAATTTTTTATGCATTAGGTTTGCAATATGTTCTAAAAATAATTATAATGGATGTTTATAGTATTTGTTATTCACCTTATATGGCTTCTTATAAGGGTTCTTTAAATATGGTATCTCAAGTAACCAATATGATTTTTTCAGTGCTTTAAAATGATTTTTCATGAAAATATTTTTATTTCAAATGGAAAACTTATCATCTATTTTAATAAAATGATTATTATCTTTTATGGTAAATTTTTTTTTATGAAAATATTTTCCATGGGTTCTTATTTTTTTCTATGAAACCCTTATGATTATTGTATACCATTATGTTTTATTATAATGTGTTTTATAAAAAACATTATGGCGTGAAGCTTATTTCATGTATAAATTGGTGAATAATAGAGCTTAATATTTATTATGTTTATAGAAATCCATATTTTATGAATTCATGGTTTTTTAAAATGATTAATTAATTTTTTTGATTTTATATATCAATTAAATTTTTTTTGGTGATCATCACATGTTTTTAAAAATGTTATTAAGTTTTAATGATGAGTAGGAAAATTGATGAATACTTAAAATATAAGAATAGAATATGGTTATAGTGGAAAACAAATTCATATAATTTCATGGGTATTTTTATGTAGTAATTATTTCCTCATTCATTACACCTCAAAACCTAAAAACGTAATTGGGTACTTAAAATATACCATATTTCATTTTTATTTTATATGTGTTATATTGTTCAAATTAGGTCTTGTTTACGAATATTAGGTCTAGAATTATATGTTTTTTATGTTTAACAGCAGATCTAGGTGTACATGTTATATGGATACCACGGTTGGTAGCAAAAAAAATTATTTATATAGCATCAGAGACTAGAATATTTTATTATGAGTATAGCTTAATAGTTATTCATACCATCATGGGATTATAAATTAATGGTAGATCAAAATTTAAATGTCTTGGAAACCATTACGATGATCAAGGTTAAAGGTTTTTATGATTATTAAGAAAATTTTGGTAGATATTTATAATAAATATCCTTTTTATTTTAATATTATTTATAGTGAATTTTTTTGTGAATAATAATTATTTTATTTATTATAGAAAAAATAATAAATTTATTGATAAAATTTAGTATAAAAATGATCTTTTATATTTAGGTAATTTAGCATAATTTAAATTAAATGGATATTACATATTGGAATCACAATATCTATCATGTATATCACTATATGATTAAAAAGTAATTTGTTAACTATATGGTTGGAATTATTTTGGAGGATGTTAAATGTTCTATGGAAATTTTTTTAAAAATGAAAACCAAAATAACCTTGTCTATGATAGGTTTTTATTTTAGGAATAAATATTGCTTTAACTTTTGGGAGAATAGATGATTTTATTAGGACATTATATTTTGAAATTATAAGAATAGTTTTGAAGAATATATGATTAAGGCATACACATTTTGGATATGAGACTTTAATATTGATCAATGGTAATATTTTAATTTATATTATTGGATTACGTGATCAAATCATTAAAAATTTTGTGATTCAGTCCTAGATAGAGATACTTCAAATAGTTTTTGGGAATGTTATTTATTGCATAATTCAGTTGGCACATCCAATATTTTGGTTGATTTTTTAGATATTACCCCTTTATTTCTTCGTATAAAGGTTTTTTCATTTTTGAAATTATCTTACATTATGCTAACTACTTTGGTTTGGGTTGATATTTAATGATATTAAGGGTATATTTTCATCCTTTTATATGAATTTTCTTCAATTATACATTGAAAATAGTGTTTCTAAACTAAAATATTCATAATAATCATTTAGAGAATCAAATGAGAAAACTGTGGAAACTGATTGAAACTTGAATCCATAGGTTGAAATTACATTTAAAGATCTAAATAAAATTTATTATGTAAAATACCCTATATTAATACAATTTATGGTTAATTAATTCTTAAACTTTAATAAAAAGACATTTAAATGAAATTCTTACCATATGGCCTTTATTTCTGATGAATCATTGTTATTTTTCACACCACTTTTATTTATGTATTTTTAGTCGTTAATGTTACCAAGATCATTTAATTTATTATTATAAAAGATTTATGTCACCCTAATTAATTATTTATAAATTATGTTTATCCTACATGTTGATATCATCATTTCCTCTAATTTTATCCTATATATTAACCTAATAATGATTTAGCCGTGATGACATTCTCAAATACCTTTCTCAATTTTCAAGATGAATATAAATTAAAATTTTATAACATGTGGTTTTTCAATATTAGACTATTACAATGTCAAGACCTTGAATACAGAGCTCAATTTCAAATTATGGGGAATTAATTTTTTAATGGGGGGAGAATGTAACATCTCATTAATTTTAATGAATATTATGATCGATATTGTATACAAAATAGTACACTGAGCTTAAATGAACCATGAATTATGATTAATTTATGACTGTTGATTCCATGTAATTGAATTGGATTTTATAAATTATAGTAACCTTGTTTTGATATAGATATATAAATGTATTGATAAATTCATAGGAAATATGAACTCATTTTTTAGAAATGAAATTTTATTCTTCAAAAATACATTTTCTTCAGAAATATTTTACATATATTTTTGTGAATGAATCCTATACATAATTTCTTTGAACATATAGAGAATATATATGAAAAAAAAATTTATTGTTTTTTATTTCATCATGTTATTATTATCATAAATTGATTATTCAAGATTGTTTAGAAATGATATATTTCTCATTGAATAATGAAAATTATCAATTTTTGTAGAAATGAAATATTCATTAATTAAATAAAGTAATGTAAAATTAAAATTATTTATTTAAATTGATCTCAAAGTAACATAGTAATTATCAATAAAATATTAAATCATCAATATAGATTATTTTTTTATAAATTTTTTTTCCATAAAAAAGGATTAGAAAAACTATTTTTCATCCTATTTTACATTTTTATATAAAGTTAATTTTTATCACATCATAAAATGTAATTTTTAATAAGGATTTAATATTTGGAATAATGAGGTCATAATTTATTAAATAGGTCCATTTTATTTTTGTTTGTTATGAAACTGTAACCATAGTATTTTTTTATTTCCACATTAAAGGTAAAATGGATTAAAAAAAGTCAAAATAATCTGATTGGGCCTGAAATTAATTATAATAATATTGTTAATTTCATTTTAAAAGTATATTTATATTAGAATCATACAGAATTGCATTATATATGACAGTTTATTTCCATTTATATTTGTTTCATACAAGTATATAATGTCTCTAATGTATAAAGTCAAAAATACCCCACTATTGTTTTTAATATTCTTAATATATTGTGATGTGGATAAAAAACTTATGTTTTGATTTAAATTTATATTTTTTATATAATTTCTTTTTTCAAATAATTTTAATTTGTTTTAATTTTTTTATGAAATAATTTCCCAAAATTCGTACACAACACTAACACCATAGTTGTGCTTGTGGTCAAAAAATCAATTAATTTACTTTAAAATATCGAGAAATAATATATTATTTGTGATTAATAGTATATCATGAATTTTATAGATAAATATAACAATTTTTTAAATGTTTAATATTTTACATACATTCCTATCTTTTAATATTTTAAATAAACCTATATGAATATTTATTAAAATTCCAATAATATTATTTTATAATGACAAACATTTTATTTACTTTTTCAGAATAATCATAATACATAGTGAGGAAAATTATGTTTTTCAATAGTGTAAAATGTTATCACCTATTCATTTATTATCCCAATTTCACCTTATTAAAAAAATTACAATTCTTTAATGTTAAAAAACCCATTTCGCTGGTTTGGTTTATATTTTTTTAACAAGGGGGCTAAACCAATATATAATGTTAAGAATGTTATCTAAACCAATAATTTTTTTATTTTATAGTTATATAATGAATAAATATTAATTTTATTCAAATAAATTTCATTTTGGAAACATTAGAAATTAGTAAGACACATATTATATTATAATATTTCATATGTGACATTAATGATATATTTTTATAATTAATATATTACTAAATGGTTTACAATTTAAAAAAAATTATATTTGGCCAAGAAAGTGATTTATGGTAAAAAGTGTCAACTATGGTAAATTTTTGGATCCCATCTCCGTTTATATAATCGTTTTTTAACCATAAATTGTAGAAAAAACATTAATATCGTGATAATTATCAAAAGGTTTATTGTGTGTAAAAAATAAAGAGATATGGGGGAAAACATTCGAAAACTTGTGAACAATTTATTTCAAGAATGTATTTAAAATTATAATTACATTAAAATATAATTGTATCATTTGGTTCTAATTTTAAACGAATATTAATGAATATAAATTTCATACATTATGAAATTCCTTTAATTAACCACCCATAACATAATAAAGGGAACCTGGTATGCTCTTTTCCTCACACATTTTGAGCATTATATCTTTGAAAATTTAACAAAATACCATAATAAAAACCCTACTGATGTTATAGGGGTATTAGTTTTGGTATAATACCACCCTTATAAGGCTTATGTTCCAAGGAAAAGTATATCCTCTAAATAATAAGTATATATTTTAATTGAATGTTTTAGATTTTTTTTCCTTCCATGACCTTAAACTAATTTTAAATAATGATGAAATAATATTATAGATATATTAAAAATAATTATATTTCAATTAGTTAATGTAATATTATATATCTATATCATATTCTATCAAATGTGAAATGAAACAATAGTTTTTTGTTTATGGATGAATATCACCTCACGAAATGATGTAATTTATTTTGAATCACTATCTCTCATGATTTGTTTTAATGTAAATATATATATATATATATATCTATATGATGCTAATAAATTATTCATAATTATTTAATTATAATATATCATCTAATTTATTACCATTACATCCATTTTAAAATTATATTTTCATTTGTGGGTATGTTTGGATGACTTAATCCATGAGGCGATGTGATAAATTTTTAATTGACACATATGATTGATACTATATATAATAATAATTTAATAAATAATATTATATGTACTATATAATTATAATTATATTAATATAAAATGATATAAAAATAATTTTTCATGTTCATTGAAAAATAGAAATGTTACCCGTGCTTATATAAGACCTACCACTTCAGTTATTGTAACGTAATTCATTTTTCATAATATTATTTCATGGTGTTTATTAATACTATAATTACTAAATATGAAAATTGTAAAGAAGTTATTATATTTTAGACAATGTAATAATGATCACTTCGACTGTAGTAATCTTACAAAAGTCATTGTGGACGTGGGAGCCGAATATTGTCAAAACATCGGATGTGATGTTAATTGACTGTGTTATTAAATATGTCAATGTAATAAATAAAATAAAAGTAATAATAAAAATTAAATATATTTTAATAAAAAATAATTAAATATCTTTAAAAATACCAAGTGAATGTAGTGTTTGAATGTATTCTATGTCAACTACTTTTCCTATGAAAAAAATGTTAATTTATGTTTTCATTCCACTAAAATATTCCATCTTTTAAAAAAAATAAAAAAATAAATCACTATTTTTTGAGAATTTTTATTTTTGAAAATTGGTTTTAAACGGAAATGGTATTTGGATATCAGAATTTTTTTTAATAAGAGTCCAAAAGAGTTTTTAATTGATTTAGGATGAAAATATGAAATATAAAAATGTTTTAATCAGGATATTTTCCTTATAAAATTTTTATTTTTACCGTTGATTCCAATATATCTAATTATTATGTGTTATCCTAATATATCCTATGATGATGAGTAACCCCGATATAACTCTCTAACACATTGGGTAATGATTATATTCATAATTATATAGGTAGTAGATTGTATTATTTATTCCACATATAAGAATTATTGTAAGGGTTATATGAATTTGTTGACCCCTAGAACCAATATGTTTTTTCTATTCATTATAATGTATACCACCATATTATTTTAAAAGCAATATATTATTTATAACGTATACAACACACAACACCATGTTTAAACGAACCAAAAAATATTAATATTTAATTGAGATCATTATAACATAGTTTTTTAGTTGTTATGTATGAATAGGATTAAATATGTTAGGAAATATATATAATAGTCCAAGTAAATATAGAATTTTTTATTTGTTTATAAGAAATTAGTTCTATATTTTTAGTAAAGATATTTTATTCTTAAAAAACACTTTTTCACCAAAAAAAAATAATTTTTCATTTTGTCTGTGGGAATTATTATTAATTTCATCCATTTTTAGAAAATGATTTTGGATAAATGGATTCAGGTTTTGGAAGTAAGACATTATAATTTAGTAAATATGAAATTTATTTTTATTCATTATGAATAATAACCGTCGTAAATATTATCACATGAGTAAATGGTAAATAATTTATTTAAGGTTAATAATAATGTGATAAGGACTTATAATGCATCCCAAAACTTGTATATATGTCATTGTTTTTTATTAATTCATCCATAGATATAAAAAAATATGAACATATGTCATTTTTGATCCATTTGACCATGTGAATTCCATTTATATTATTTTATGTAACAAAATATCCAAGATATCCATATATTTCTTATAATATATTTTATAAGTCCAATTATAGAGAAATATATATTATGAAGAAATATAAAAGATTATTTTGAATATAATTAATACTGAATAATTTTCACAAATTTTTACCCAACATTGATAAAGTAATTATTCAATGACTAGAGGATCAAAAAAGATCAATTTTAAAATATTAAATATAATAAAATTTGGATGAATTATAGTGTCTCATAGTCATTTCCTATAATTAAATATATATAGAATCTATAAATGGGTTATATTCAGATTCAATTACAATCATGAGGTTTTTTGAATCAAATTATTTGAAGTGTTTCGGAAAACTAAATTTATGATATTTTACATAAATAATATGTTATTAATTGAATAAAATTTTAAAAAATACAATCCAAATCCATGTTAGTTGGATATGGTTTAGAAAATTTACCATGTACAATTTATGGGACGTTTTTTATATTATGATAACATTTGTGATGATTAAATTATAGAAAATATTAATATTTTGTTACATATAAAAAGGTTTATGTGGGGTTAAAACTAAAAGATAATAGTTGAAACATATCTTAAACATGTTCTCATTTTATCAAATCATAGGATCAATAATCATATTTATATTAAATTATACTCTTATCAATTTTATGCCATTTGAAAAAATAATTTATATTAACTTAATACTTTGTGATATACCATGAAATCCCCTCTACATACCTATAAAAGACACCACTTATCTCTCTTCATTTAAACACATTAAACCAAAAATAACAACCAATACCTTATCATTTAACATTAATAAATATTTAAACTAGTTATATCGATGGTTTTCTTGTGAAAATAGCTTCCCAAGGTCCCACAATAAGTTAATTAGAGGAAGTATACCAAAGAAGTAGTAACAGTATTTACTCAGTCTTTCAAATTTCAGACTTATTATACTTCATCTAAATATACTATAACAACTATAAAATAATTAATACTATATAATGAATATAATTATATTTTATTAAGATTATGGTAAAACCATTTTCTACCACTAGTACATTATACAGAATAAAAAACATCGATTTTGTGTAGGTATGTCATAATGTCTCCATGTAGCTGTGAAATTATATTTTCATCACTAATTTACATAAATAGTTATACATTTGTAAATAGTTAATATTTATGATATTTATGATATAAATATAATTTTATAACTATAATATCATTAATATATTTTTACCTTCCGTTAAATTGGAAAAAATAACATTGTTAGTCCCTGCGTGTGGATTACCACTCCCATAAATAGATGTGATTCATTACACATTTCCACTTTGAATTGAATATAATTATGGTATTGTTAATAGATATATATTATATTTACATCATGATTAAAATTATGAATATTAAGAATAAATAATCAATGTATTAGGACTAAAACTCCCCTAAAAATATTACCTACGAGAAAAACTATTCAACAACCAAATAAATGATAATAATGAATGATTATTGACGAATGAGGGATAATATTTCATAAGTGGATGATGTATTATATTTAAAAAATTAATATGGTACTGGTATAAATTTAATTTTTTTTTAAAAATTATATTGGAGGATAAATAATGTTTAACTATTTTTGAACATGAGGAAATGAATTTGTTAACAGGATTTCCATTCACTATGTTATATCACCTCTTTATTAGTTTTTTTATTCCAAGATTATGTAAGAAGTAACCTTTAATTTAGCTAAGGTTTATTAAAAATGTTATTATGAGTATTTGTAGTTTTCACTCATAATAAATTCATTTTTTAATTCCCACTTCAGTGGAACATTCATAGTAAGGGATTTAATCGTAATTTCCACTGCATTGAGATATATTTTTTATTATACACACATATATATATTTTATGTATATATTTACCCTTTTAGGTATTTTAAATGAATAAATATTTATCCATTATGACAAAAATTTCATTTCAAATATACTCTTTGATGGAATTAAAATTTAAATGATACCAAAGGAAAAAAAATTATTTTACAATCTCATTATTTGGGATTGCATCTATTTTCCTAGAAAAAATCTTAAAATATATCTTTAATAAATTCCATATATTTTTTAACATATTTATATTTATGTAGTTTCTATATTTTCTTCCAAATTTACTAATCATTGGAACTTGAATTAAGCAGAGAAAAATTTAAATGAAAATATATTATTATTTCTCTTTTGGATTGAGTACATGTTTCATCCATGTCTGTAATTTTTCCTTTTTTGTAAAATTATTTTTTATTAATAAATTCATTTATTATGTAAAAATTAGCTTATCCTTGACATTTTATAAGAATCAAAAGGAATATTTTTAATTATTCCCCAAAATTATCATTTCCATCTATCATTATAAAATGTCAAAATTATTATTAATTTAATGTGCACAGTGTTAACAATAATTGCCTCCTCTATAACCAATTTAATACCTTTAAATTGTTATAAAATCTTTAAATAGTCTTAAAAATGAAAATATTTAATGAAATAGTATATTAATATTTCTCAAAAAATTTATTTATTTCTCTAATGGGTATGATTTTAATAAAAATCATATATCTTCAATGAATTATGGTCATCTCTTATCTCTTATTGAATTTCTAGCCATTTAATTACTCTTTTAAAATTCAGATTCATTAAATAATTAAAAATTATATTTCTATTAAATAGCCATCTTATATATATCATTGAAATGATTATTTCTAAAACTATATTTAGTTTCTATATATGGAGAATTATGTTCAGTGTTAATTTATTAGTTGGGGAAATATTGATATTATGTATTCTTTATTCAATACAAAACATTTTTGGTAAGAAATATTTTTTATGATTTAAGTTCATCATAGAATTTATTTAGAATTAATTCGATATTTAGTGGCATGTTGTGTCATGACCTATCCCTTGGGGCCCAAGCAGTGACAACCCCAACCCCACCTATCAAAGGCTAGGGGCATGCAACTAGAGAAAAAGGCGTCAACTTTCATGTATGAGGAATTTTCCTAAGTACCGATACGCATAAACATTCCAATCCAAGTCCCACACACTAAAAATGAAACATGTATCACTAAAACAAGGCAGAGTTTAGGTAAAACGAATATATGTGGGTCAGAATAAAAACCCAACAAAAGAACTGAAAATAGAAAAGTGGAGAAAGGAAACTCGGATGGCCATCTACTAAAAACCCACATGATTTTGAGAGTAGTGTAGCTTCTAGAAGCCAAATTAGATCATCCAATCCACCCAATCCTATTGGGCCATGACTAGTCCTAGGCCACCAAGTCCACTGTCATAGAATTCATCACTCCCATCTCCCTAAGCACCTCTAAGACCTGGTCAACAAAATTCTTTATCAAAACCTCGATCATGTGCACCAGACACTACATGTTTGGGTGAATTCCATGTATGGGTGAGTAACACAGTACCCAGTAGTGTCCCCAAATAAAAAAAAGGATGACCACACAACAATACTCAGAGTAAAGAATGAAGCACAAGACAACTCCCACGAAGTATACATGTAGTGTACTGATAGAAGAACCATCAGTCACATCATCGAACAACTCATATGCTGGGGAACTCCTCCTCTATCAAGTATAGTGGTCCTACAAAGTCACACAGAAGGGATTCTCATTGAAATTGGAGTGCTTAGGGTACACCTCATTACTGGGTACCATGGGTCTGCAAAGTCTCATATAATTGCTTCCTACTAATCTTCTCCAACTAAGGAACTCCCCCTCGCCGCGTACTATGGGTAATAAATGTCACATTAATGTTTGTCCCACCAGGGGCCTAAAAATACACAATGTTGTGATTCCCAATTTCCCTTAGTCAAGTCTCTTAGTGTCGAAAGTTAGCAGTCTCCACTTCTTAGCCAACCCCAGGGTTTCATACGTAGTAGGCCTGGGAGAACCGCTCCTCAAACCATTCGACATGTCTAAACATTCATGAAATGCTTATAAGGTTAGGTAAAAATATCTGTCTCATCGAGAGGGTCCAAACACCACCAACAGATCATCAATCGGACATGTGGTTTGCATGATACGCACATTTTAGTAAACAGGGGCCGGTGGTGTTTGGGCTCGGCCAGACCCAGTCAGGCTGACCTGACCAACCAAGCACAAAGGTACCACATACCATGGTTTAATTCCATCGACTCAACATGACCTAGTTCGTGTAATGGTCGGTCTGACATGTCATTGATATTGGGTTTAGCCTAATGGGGCTCTCTAGAACTAGCCCAGTTTGGTTGAGGTTCCTTCCAACTGGGTCTCCTGGCGACCCTGTCTAGTCCAGCCCAGCCAAAAAGGAGTGGGTCCGGCCCACTGCGTGCATGTCCTGCCTGCTCGCTAGGGGCACGACCAGCTAGCCTGAAGCTCGAACCGCTTAGTGGGAACTGGTGGTACGCCGCCATGTTAGAACGTGGTCGGCTGCCGCGTCCAGCCCCCACAGGCCCCGAAGACACGTAGGGTCCTCCTTCCGTGGTTGAGTTAACCCAGAACGCCAAACTACCTAGACGGCCTGGACACAGGTCGTCCCTTCTCATGGTTCCAAGTGGGCACCATGTCTGCCACTGCCATCATAGCTTGCTAACTAGCACAACGCCACCTCCGCCCATGGCCGCCGCTGCGGGCCACCATCTCTGCCGGTTCCAGCAAGACAACAAATGTTCGGCGGACCACCTGACGCACTCTGGTAGTCCAATATGCGCGGTGCCTACACCTGTGATCTCGGGGAAACACCCGCTTCACTACAAAGGACTCTGAATCATCCTACCCCCATATTGAGGCTGTGACCATGAAGAACACACATGGAGGAGGTTCTTAGTCATTTTTCATGTTGACCTTCACCCTCAATGTTAGAGTTTTACAAACATGGAAGGTACAAGAATTCAAATAAAATTAACAAATGATAATTTCAATTCTCAGATAATGAAAATCTCAAAACAATGCTACCCTCCCACGTAAACTCACGATTCACGGATCAACCTTTTCATTGGTTGATCCACATTCTTCATTTCTTGAATAATAATAGGGAAGAACGTGCAAATATTAAACCTCTACCACATTGACTTATGTATCTGCATCATTACGTCCTCAAGGCTTCAAGATATCGACATCATTTGTCTCTTTTGGCTCCATTCTTCAAGGTGTGTGGAAGATATTTGACATCTGTCAGTATTTTTCATTCCTCATTGCAGAGGAAGTTTGTCATAGTGTTGTCAGAGAATCCTCACAGTTTAATTCCTCATCCCACCAATGCGTCAACCAAAATAAATGGTAAACGCATCGCATCGTTTCTTTTATGATGCAATGTCAGGTTGTTACGCTATTTCATTTATGTAACAATATCACTAGTTCACATCATTAAATCATTATTACACTATAATTTCATGATTCATTAATGAGCTCCATTAATGCACATTGTCACTGCCTCATCGCCAAAGTAGAACGTCATCATCTACCACAGAACAGATTAGAGAATAAAATAAAATCAATATTTAATGTTATTTTATTAATTTTTTAAAATTATGAAAATAAAATTCATTCATTTGACCCTTGCTGGCTGACGTTAATCCCTTTGTAGGAATATCTAGACAATCAGATCAATGGGTCCCTCATGTTTTTTATTTTAGCACCATTTCGAAAATTATAAAAACTCGCTCGCACGTTTACTGAATGTACCTTAAAAAAATTCAAAATTCAATTCTGGGATCTCTAAGCTTTGGAATCACATGCCATCAAAGCATGTGGGCTCTAAATAATTCCATATAATAAAAATAATTACATAGAATTTCTGAGATATATGATTTTCCCAACCATAGGGAATTACATCCCAGAAATACCAAACAAGAACTAATCAAACATATGGGGGTACTATGTATGAATCTGAGCCCCCAACTCCCATGTGTTGTCATAGAGATTCCCATGATTCCATTGAATTCACTTCACAGGAATCAACCACCCACATAGGACACACTCTTGTTGATCATCTTTATCCACCGAGAACTATGAAAAAGTAGTATCAACATCAATGTATAGCTCGCCCCTATAGATTATGTGAGATTAATCAAGCACGTACCTCCTCTGCTGTAACACATAGAAAACAACATGAACCCAGTGTATCAGTTGGGGAAGATCTAGATAGTATGATACCTTTCCAACTCTCCTTGGGATTTGAAAATGACTAATGAACCTCAGAGATATCTAGACACCCTATCCAAATATCTGAAATCCTTATCGAGGTGAGACACAATGGAATAAATGACCTTCCACCTCAAACTACAAGGCTATCCATCTACTGTGGGCATAAGACTTCTACCTTCATTGTGTATTCCTCATCCACTCATGGATGATCTACACCTTCTCGGTGGAGGCCCATACAATCTCTAGACCCATGAGTGACAAATCCACTTGGTCTGTTCAACAAAGGGGTTCTCTGCATGGCTGCCCATACAAGACCTCAAACGGTGCCATGATAATGGTAGAGTGATAGATGTTGTTGAATGAAAACTCCACCACTAACAGGTGGTCCCCCAAACTGTGACAAAAATATAGGAGGCAAGTATGTAGCATATCCTCCAATGTCTCTACGGTCCATTCTATCTAACCTTCCATCTGGGGGTAACAAGATGTGCTCAAGCGCAGCTGCATCCAGAACACCTCAAGTAATCCCCTCAATAGCCAGGATGTAAAGTGAGCATCAAGATCAAAGACAATATTCAAAGGCACCATGTGAAGCTGCACTATCTCATTGACATAGAGGCATCCCAAAACCTATTATATTCCATACTCTCATATGGGTTAGAAGTGAGACAACATGGTGAGTGACTCAAAGATCATCTAGGTAGATTTGTGGCCCCTGGATGCATGTTGTTACCCAGTCACGAAGTCCATCGAGATATCGTACCATTCCCATTTCTTTACCTGATGTGGCTGGGATAAGCTGGAAGGAACCATATGTTGGACCTTCACTTTCTTACAAGTATGACATCATGGAACAAACTTAGCAACTGATTTCTTTATCCTTGGCCACTAGTACTAATGTTAGACATCCTGGAACATCTACACCCCTCCATGATGTACCACCAAAGGGGATGTGTGAAACTCACTTAACAACTCCTCCTGAAATGTCACTATCACTATGGTGTGTTTTATAAAAAATATGGCGTGATCCCCACCTATAGAAAATAAATCACGAGCCCATAAAGAGTATAAATGAGCAAATCAGGCCTCGCAGCAACATCCACCAACTGTGCCTCACTAACTCACTTAAAGGGTGGGGGAGTAGAAGACATTTAATTAAGGTAACCATCTTCACAATCATCCATATAGGATATCAACATCTTGCCCAACTACTCTGTCACCTAACCCAGCAGCTCAAAATTTTTCCTCCTGCTGAGTGAGTATACCACCGCATTCCCCATTCCATGAGTTTAAACAATATCAAAGTTATTGTCCCAAAGGAACACTATCCATTGTAAATTTTTCAGGTTTAGGTCCTTCTGGGAAAATATATAGATGATACACTTTTGGTTAGAGTAAACCGTAAACCATTCACCCATCAAGTAGTGCGGCAACATATTTAGAGAAAAGACCAATCCTTATAACTCCATGTCATTGGTCAAAGAGTTCTTCTCATGAATTCTCTACTGTCATGATCTGTAGCAGATCACTGCTCTCTCATACATCAAGAAATAACCCATTTCAGTTCCTTATGAGTACTAGTAAACTACATAGACAATGCCCTCCTAGGGTAGTCTCAAGATGGGGGGGGCACTAGTCAATCTCCGCCTCAACTCCTGGAAACCCTACAAACATTTCTCCATCCACATTAAGGGCTATCCATTACATGTGAATGTTCATTAAAGTGATTCTATTATGGAAAAGTCATGTACGAACCCATGATAGTAACCACCCACCCCCATAAAGCTCTGCACCTTCGTCATGCTCCTCGGAAGCTGTCGTGGAATCTCCTCCTCTATCTTCACTGAATCCACTGAAACTCTAGGATTTGAGATGATGTGTCCATGAAAATGGAATTCATGAATCCCAAACTGACACTTTAAGAGATTTCCATATTGCTGGTACTCTAATTGTATATCTAGGACTATCCAGAGGTGTGTATCAAGCTCCTCCTATAAATCCGAGTACAACAAGATGTCATAAATGAAGACCACAATAAACCAGTCAAGTTAAGGATGGAATATCCTGTTCAGGAGTCCCATGAATATTTCAAGGGAATTTATCATGCCGAAAGGCATCAACATAAACTCATAGTCGTCGTATCGGCACCTGGAGGCTGTCTTCAGTACATCCTAATCTCGTACCCAAATTCAGTGATAGCATGATCTGAGTTCTATCTCTAAGAACCACTTCGCCCAGTTCAGCTGGTTGAAGAGATCATTAGTTTAATACAGTAGATACTTGTTCTTCACGGCCACCTCATTCGGGTGCCTGAATTCCACACACAACCACAAACTAATGTCTAAATTCTTGGAAAAAAGATCTGTGGATTACCATGGTGAAATACTGGGCCTTATGAACCCCTTATCCTATAAGTACTCCAGCTGTACCTTCAACTTGTGCAGCTCCACGGGAGCCATCTGATATGCCAGTGTGGATATCGGTGTTGCACTAGTGTAAAGTCGATGTTGATGTCTACCTCCCTTCAAGGAGGTAGTCCTAGAACATACATAGGAAAAAAATTCTCATAATCATCCACAACTACAAGAAAACATGGACTCATATCATCGACTACACCGAGGGTGAGGCTATCCAACTAGTGACTGATTGGATAAACCCTCCTCCAAGAATGTATATCCTGGGCTATAAGGGTTTTCTTCTCTCCAGTGAAGGAATACCTGGTACCATCTCTACGGACACACCACACTATACACCTAAAATAATCGATATAGGCATGGACTCTAGATAAGAACCCCATACCCAAGATGACATCATAAGGACTCGACGCTGATATTATGAGATCCAATCCAAAGCTCTCACCTACTAGAGTAATATCACACTACCAAAACCACTGTGAAATCATAAACTCCCCTCCAGTAGGAGTAACTATAGATAAGGATCGAGCTAAGGGATCCACTAAAATCACTGAGCTCTGAACAAGAGTTGTGGAAAGGACGCAGTGACTAGAATTTATATTTATAAGAACTACATCAGGGGTGGAGAAGACACAAATCATGCCTCATATCATCTATGGAGCACCATGGTAATAATCCTCTACTGCTTGAATTTGTGCTCACATATATCTTCCTACTCTCTAAGGACATGGTGGACCACATAGTGGTGGTGGCGGTAAAACTTCAATCCATCTCCCATGTAACTTCCCAGATTCAGATTTCACTAAAAGGTTCCCCATATCTGGTTGGCCACATGGCCTCAACCACATTTCACTAAACTCCAGAGGCTAGTGACTAGTAGAGAGGGCATTGGGTGTGATAGTGGGTTAACTATTCCCACATTGGTAGAGTGCAACACAACAGAATAAATATTAACAAATAGAGGAAGCATTAAATATCATGTAACTGGAACAAAACTAGGGATGTATGAAAGATAAATATCAAAGTCTCAAACCATAAAAATGATATGAATCATGTAAAATGTTGAAAAAAATAAGCTAAATAATTATACACTGCAGTCAGATACAAAAAACAAAACAAATTGAGAAACATAAATAAAACTAAAAAGCATCACATGCCTCTACTTAGTCACATGCTCTCCTGCTCCTAAACAGTAATCAATTACCTTTGTAAGGGAAATTTCCCTTATCAACACCTACAATAATATAATATTTTTGTTCCAAATGCATGACCTGAATAGGGTTTCTGACAAACCCCCCTAAGGAAGCCACCAAAGATTCATGCCTAACAGTCAGTGAAAATAGGCAACAACTGCAAAGTGAAATAGTAACTATGAAGTTGTCAAGAAACAATCAAATTATTCTGTCTATTTCCTTTATCAATTCAGTTAAATTTAGGTAAAACTCTGCCAGGATTTTTTTATACTTCCAATCCCCCATATATATGTAAACACAGTAGGTGTCTCATTAGATGAAATAGATAAAAAGTGAAGATCGAAAACATGAATTTTATTTATCTCGAAAGCCACATCATAAGTTCTTCCATTTAATTTAACAATTTCTATGAACTCCTCAAAGGTCTCAATGTCTAGCCTAGGCCCATCGACCCCCAATACCAAAGTATCCATCAACTCGTGACATAACCATTTCACATTTAAGCATATCATCATATCATCATTTAATCATTTGTTTAGTTTCCAATAGATCCCAGCATATGTGTCCTTAAATGGACCATGTATTCGCTTGACATTTCCAAAGATGACTTAGTGAGCCCGACCACCAAAATTGTAGCTCTCTCACAGCCCATAAGTAATTAATCTATTGAGTCCATCTATTTCCATTTAACCAAGACAATGATTCACCAAAGGTAAGAAAGGTGTAATTAGTCTCATGATCATGACCTTCACTTTTAATTGAGACTCTGGCTTTCCCACGACTAACTACCTGTTTTAATTGTTTATAATTTTATATTGAAAAAAACACATGTTAATTAATCTATCACAACGATTTAAACATAACAAATTATTTGGGCCATTCACAGAGTACCAAACACAAGAAAAGTAAACTATTGCATAGTTTTATAACATAAAAACTCACGTGGGAATTTCCTATAACAATATATCCTTCTAATCAACCCCAAAGAGGAAAAAAATCTCCAATCATCAAAAGGTGTTCTTTCCAAAATGCTAACCACAGGAAACACACCCTTGGGTGTCCCTAAATAAAACAATCAACAATCATATGCTTCAATTTTTCATATAATAAAATATATAAACATCATTAGGTATCAAAAGGTTTCAACTCTAGAGAAAAACAAAACCCAAAAATGGTCTCATACCATTTTGGCACAGATAATCAACTCAACATTCAATGGAAGGCACAAGACCAACTACCTCGATGTTGAATAACAGATATAATCCAATGTCATCCCTTAAATCGCAATAGAATGATGTAGATATTAGAAAAGCTGTAAATCATTCAACCTTTAATAACAATATCAAGAATATAAATCATCAATAATGGATCAAGGGGATGAAATCTATTACCAAGAGGAATTTAATGAAACAAACAACACTTGAATCATTTTATAGATGACTAAATTGGAGAAGAATAAACTCTCATAGCTCTTTATTCTTTATCTGGTGGTTGTTCTATCCAGGATAAGGAAAATGAATCTACTGCAAATTTTAAGCTGAAAATTAGTAGTACACGGCAAGTTAATCCATATACATATCATGTATATCATTTTACTATTCATAAATTTGAGGACTTACTTTACACATCACGCACTGACCTCGTGGACATGACTACATGACTACATGACATGTATTAAAAAGTACACAGAGTGTAGTGGCTATTTCATCACTTCCTTTCCAACCAAAGCACCCACTTTGTATCCCCATCCTACACATCCATACCACATGATCTGTACATAGGATTACACGACATGTTCTACTAAAACATAACATTTTTACAGTTTTAATTATTCTCCCAAAAACAATACATAGGAAAAGAAAAAGAAGAAACCCATACCTCTTTAGAAGAAAAAATTTCTTATAAACATCCCCCTTAAATAAATTCATCCCCAAAATTTCCTTCCATAATGGGTGGAGGAATATCTAAGAAAACTATTAATAAAGAGCATGTATATCAACCTCCATCCCCCAAGTCTCTTCTTTTACCTAGTCGTGCTTCCATTGCACCTGTGCGAGAGGAACTGACCGGCCTCAAAGAACCATTGTGATCCTATAAATTATAATAACTAGATGATTCTCAAAGGATGAATCAATACGAATCTCATCCTCCTTGGGATGAAAAATTAGAGACTAGTTTGAGTGATAATGGTGAAGCTGAGATATGTGGAAGAAATCGTGCATGGAATGATGCTTCTAAGGAAACTGTAACCAATAGGAAATTGACCAAACTCATTCTAGAATCTCAAATGGTCTGACATATCACATTGAAATAGTACCCCTTCTCCTCATCTTCTTGTGTCCCAATCATGGTGTGACACGTAAGAAAAATCAATCTCGGACATCAAACTCCAAAGGTCATCTATGACGATCGATATAATATTCTTTGAACGGTTGTGTAGTATCTATCCTCTTCAGAAACCTGTGAAACTACATAGAAGTCTCCTAGACAAGATGAGGTCCCAGTATAACAACCTCTCCTACCTCCAGCCAACACATGGGAGATCAGTAGGGCCTACCGTACAAATCCTCATATGACGCCATCTGAATAGTATCATGGATGTTGTTATAATATGAGAACACTAATATGGGTATATGATTCTCACAAGATCCTCCAATGTATATGACACATTAATGCAACATGTCCTATAGAACCTGTATCAGTTTCTCTAACTGAAAATCGGTCTATGGGTGGTATGTTGGGCTTAAAAGAACCTATGTACCAAACACCTTGTCAAAACTCTACCAGAAATGAGATGTAAAGTGGGAATCCCTATCTAAAATGATAGAATGAGGAACCCTATGATTTCATACCTCCTCTAGAATATACAACTTTCTATGATCATCAACACTAAAGGTATCCTTGATTGCAATGAAGTGGGCGACCTTCATAAGCCTATCAACTATGACCAACACAACATCGTTTCCCATAGGAGACCATGGTAACCCCGTGATGAAATCCATCATGAAATCATCCCATTTTCCAATAAGGAATTGGTAGCTATAGTAAATGTACACCTAACTGCTGATGTTCTTCCTTCACCTGCTGATAGGTGGAACACCTCATAAAAAAACCAACCACTTGTCGCTTCATTCTTGGCCACCAGTACTGATGGCGCAATTCAGTGTACATCATGGTTACTCCGCGAAGAACTGCCCAAGATGAAGAATGAAACACCTACATTAGCTCCTCGCGTATATCCCATGGAACCCACACACATCCCTAAACACATAGAACATCATCCTTACCTATATCCCATCTAGGAGGAGGGTTCTGGCCTACCACACTCTCCCATAGAACTAGGCCTTCTAAATCTGATAGTTACCTCATCCTCACTCTATCTAGTAGTGTATAGGTAACAACCAATGATGAATGATATGTCTGTCCTTGACAGTTTTCACCAGTAAATGCATGTAATATAGAAATTCCATAAGCTAACACTCACCACTATCCATAATAAAATCTCTCATCTGAGTCCAGCTAATCATTGTATCAGCCACTGCATTACCTTTTCCAGGCATGAAGGTAAGATCAAAGACAAACAATATAAGGTATTCCACCAACAATCTATGTCTCAGATTCAAATCATGATAAGTGAATATGTATTTGAGACATTTTTGGTCCATGTACACCTCAAAATGCTCTCCCAATAAATAATGCCTTCAACGGCACAAATCATGAACAATTACAACCATCTTGATATCATGTGTTGGGTAATTTTCTTCATGTGGCCTCAGCTGCCGAGACCCATACACAACTATTCGATCTCCCTGCATAAGAACTGCTCGATCCCAATACCGAAAGCATCAAATTTTATTGTATAACTTATTCCCATTATTTTATATATTAGTGTTGGTGCTGAATTCAAACATCACTTCAACTTCAGAAAGTCTGCGTCACAAAAGTTTGACCAATCAATCTTTACACATTTCATAGTCAAGCCCATCCTCGACACTACTAAACATGAGAAGTCCTTTACAAATTCATGTAGTATCCATCTAGCACCAACAAACTTCACACAAAAAAAACATTCTTGGGCTGCTCCCAGATAACTACTTCTCTCACCTTATTTGGGTCCACTGATACTCCTCTCTCTGAGATGATGTGACCTAGGAAGTTAATCTAATCCATCTAGAAGTGGCGTTTTTTGAACATAACATATAAATGATGCTCTATCAGTGTATTAAAAAAGATCTCAATGTGTTAGTAATTATTATATTGATTGTGAGAGTAAACCCAGCTATTTTCCATGAAAACCACCATAATGGAAAAATGGTAAGGATGGAACTCTCGGTTCATCATCACCGCGAACATTATTGGCACATTTGTCAGACCAAACGGCATAACCTTGTACTCACGGAGATTGTACCTACTACGAAAGGTTGAATGAGGTATGTCTTCTAGTCGAACACATACCTAGTGATATCCTGACCTTATGTCAGTCATCTAGAACACCTAATCTTCTCAAATTTGATCAAACATATCATATTTCCATGGTAAGGGATATCTATTTTTAATGGTCAAATAGTTTAGTTTACGATAGTCCATATAATGTTTGAGAGGATTGTTTTCCTTTTTTGCTTAAAGGACTAGTGAATAACAAGGTGAAGTACTAGGTCGGATTAAACCCTTAGCTCCCATATCTTCCAACTACCTCTTGATCTCTTTCAACTCCATCATAGCCATCCTATAAGGAGGAATTGATACTGATATAGCTCTGTGAACTAGCTCAATAGTGAAGTCTACCTTTCGAACTAGAGGTAAGCCTAAGAAGTTGTTTGGGAAAACATCACTGAAGCGACCAACCATAGGAGGAAAATATGCCCGAAATTTTCCCTGATCATCTAGATATAAACATTAAATATAGGCTATCATCCCACCCATCCCACAATTATCGGGTCTAGCTCAGCTTTCCTAGACATCCCATTTTCCCTTGAATAGAAAAGACCCACCCTATTGTGCCATAATTCTCACACTACAACGATAAGAATCAAGAAAGGAATGATAGGATACCAACCAATCAATTCCGAGAAAGAAATAGAACCCCATCGTCTCAAAGATGTTGAGATACCAAAATAAGTAACATCTACTAATCTCAAGGGGACCCTCCTTGCACATACGCACACCTGCCATTCTAATCTCTAATGATGTTTCTAGAATCATAATGGTCTTAGATGTATAAATGCAATGCCTAAAGCTCTACACTGCAAGAATAGATATAAAAATATGAGAATCAGCAATATCAAACAGTGAAAAAGATAAAACTGAGGTGAGTAGAATAGTTCCTCTAAAAGTAGAAGGTTTGGGATGCTGCTCCTATGGGGTCAATTGCACTGCATATATCTGACTTGTACCACAGCCCTCTGACATAGCCTTGCTACCCTAAGATGGCCCTCTAAATTATAACTGAGATCCAGGAGTTTGGCTACAATGGTTACAACCTACACCTTTGCCTATAAGCCCAGCCGTATTCCAGTTCTCAGATTGCTGGAAAGATACTAACCCTAATCCTAAACATGAAGTCTTTACAGAACCTCTCCCACTAGATACTGGTGGAAACTCTCTATAAAAGCACTATAGATTTCCCATAATTTTGTAAGCTAGGAAATAAACATGGTCCTTCAGGAACAAAGGTCTGGTATGAAAAACTCTTTAACACTAATATAACCTCACCTGGCTACCATAAGATACATCCTGACTACTCATATTCCTACCAGAAAACTCCATATGATCCTTCTTTCTTCCGGTCGAGACAGTACAAGATCTCAATGTCGAACCTCAATAGCTCACACCCCTACATTCTCTTAGGTTGTACTCGATAATTGGTTCCTGATTCACAAAGGACTGTAAAGAAGGAAACTTGAAAATGTTTACATGAGCTCAAATGTAAAATCGAAGACCATCCTTAAAGAGACTACATATCAAGGTCTCATCACCCATCAGAATAAGTTTGAATCGATGAATCTCTTTATAGTTGGTAGAATAGTCCATCAATGACATAGTATCCTACTCTAGATACATGAACTCCTAGGATTGATTGGCCCTCAGGGTCTCAAGAAAGTAGTAGTCATAGAAGACTGTCTGGAAATCTCCCCATGAAATGTCCCGATGAAGCTTTGCCTGCGTGATAAATTCCCACCACCTCTTGAAAGAATCACATAGAATATAAGTTGAAATTTTTAACCCCCTCTCAAGAGGTGTCTCATGATGCTCAATTACTATCAGCACTAATTCCTTCAGTGATTCTTCATCCTATTGTCCGTCATCCCCTGAAAAAGTAAGTAGTTGTTTCTTCTAGAATATACGCATTATTCCTTCCATAGATGTGGCAGCCTGTGGTGCTCCCTAGAAGGTCTGGATGAACTTTAAAAAAACATATCAGAACTATGCATCTGCACCCATTCCTGTTTTAAAGTTTGATTCCACAAATGACAATACTAGAGGGTCCATCCCATGGCCTACCACCTCAAGTGTATAGTCATTTCCTCGCTCTTGGCGCACTACGTGAGGTCTTCGAGGTATCATTGCTCTGTAAAGTCCATCGAACAAACTTCATCACAAGTTTTAAGAAAGGGAATACTACTACTCAGATGTGAAAAATGGGAAAAAGGTAAAAAACACTCATGGTTTTCAAAATAGGAGTGCATGACGTGTATAACTCCTCGCAAGGTGTGTTCTCCTTGGTCTCTACATGGGTGTGTACTTCAGCCCGACATGGCCATGTAACACCCCATGTACATGTTGTGTTATTCAAGGGACACATTGTGTAAATGGATTTAACTTCCTTCGTAGATACGTCTACATGGGTAGAACTACATGGTTGTACCAGTGTAGGACTACACGATGTGTTCACCATATACACGGCGTGTACATCCAAATTTTCATCCACCTTTGTTGTTAGTAACATGACTAGATACACAGTCGACTTCTAGATCGAGTGCTCTAACATTACACCGCATTTCATACTCAAATCATGACAACTCATGTTCCCCCCTCACACGACAGGTTACATGGTCAAGGATTACACTGTGTGTATACATGGTACACGACATGTTCTCCTAAAAACATAGATCATATTCATCCCCGAATAAAAAGAACACATGACCAATTAGGCTAGATTAAATGTTTTGTATTCTGGTTTTTTTGGATATAATCAAAAAAAGGCCTATAATACCCTATTCTATAGGAAAAACTATCCGATGGGAAGCCAAATTCCAATCCGTTGGGGCTTATACTCCCCACGAATCAATAATTGGAACCCGAGTAGAACATATTATAGTACAATTATATATAAAAGGAATCATGTTCTAACCCATTCCAGTCCAAGAGGGCCCATAAACCTCAGGAACCAATTTTTTGCATCCATTACATCTAAACCATACCATGTACCTATACACCTATCACAATAACAGGAATAGCTATCGCATTATCTATCATAACAACAAGAAATAACTAATGAATCCATGATGACATGACATAATGCATGGAAGGTGATTCAAACAACTTTTTATATGACGCATGATATGGAATGTCCTCATCTCATTGGGTTACAACTAAAATAGAACCCACTATTTCATCAATAGTAATTGCTTAAATCAAGTGTGTCACCCAACAGTCAAATCAGTAAAACTATGAAACTAGAAAATCACAATTAATTCGAGTAAAATAATCTTTTACTTCAATGTGGGGTAGTTACTCTTGAGAAAAGCTAATTAAAAAATCCATTTTTCAATTCGTATCCAGTATATAGGCTCCAAATAGTATTTCAAAGAAGAAAGAAGGCCTCTGATACCATTTTGTAACATCCCAGATTTGAATTCCACTGAAAGGTTCCCCACAACCGGTTGGCCACATGGCCTCAAGAGCATTTCCCAAAATTCCATAGGTTGTCGACTAGCAGTGAGTGACTTGGTTGTGATAGTGGGGAAACTATTCCCTCCATGGTAGAATGTGATAAATCAGAATAAATATTAACAAATAGTGGAAGCAGTAAACAACATACAACTAAAAAAAACTGCAGAAGTCTAATTGATAAATATCCAAGTATTAAACCGTAAAATGATAATGGAGTATGTATTAGGTTCTATGAAAGTTGTGAAATGGGATACACTATAATCAGATACATAAAAACATGCGCAAAAATAGTAATAAAACATAGAAGCTTTGCAAGCATGGGCTTGGTCCCATGCTATCCTCCTCATAAGTAGAAATCAAGTACCTATGTAAGGGAACTTTACCTTATCATCACATGAAATCATATAATCTGTTTTGGACCAAAATCATGACAAAAATAGGGTGTGAGACTACTCATAGTAGGAACCACCAAATATACATGCCTAAAAGTCATTGAATATATGCAACCTCAGTAAGGGGAATAGTAAATAGGGAGTGCTCATGTAACTATCCATTTATTATATTTATGTCCTTTAGAAATTCAGTTTCATTTAGTTGCAACTATATTGAGATTCATCCTTAGCCTTCTAATCCCTCATATAGAAATAAACATAGTAGATTTCATAGAATATCATCTAGATAAAATGTAATGATTAGAACCAAGCTTTTGATTTGTCTTGGAAGATGCATCATAGGTCACTAAATTTTATTTATCAGGTTCTATGAACTCTAAAAAGGTGTTTGTGTTCGTCCTAGGACTGTCGACCCCAAGAACCAAAGTAACCATAAACTCGTGACCTAACTATTTCACATTTATGAATGTCTCCTTTTCAGCATTTAATCATTTGTTCAGTTAACAATAGATACAATCCTAGGTATCCTATAATGGATCATGGATTCCTTCGGCATTTACAAAGAAGAATTAGTTAGATCGACCACCAAATTTGTGGCTCGCACATGGATCAAAATTAATTAACCTCTTGAATATATCCATTTCCTTTTAATAGAGACAATGGTTCACCTTGGGTTAGGAAGGTGTAATTAGTCACATTGGACTGACCTTTTCATTTAACCGATACTATGGGTCCCCATGGCTAGCTACCTCTTTTAATAATTTATCACTTTATTTCAAAAACAAAATATGTGAATTAAACAGTCACATGGATTTAATCATAACAACTCACGTAGACATATTCACATAGCATCATACACAAGAAAATTAATCTATTTCATGGTTTTCAAAAATAACAACTCATGGGGGAATTTACTATAACAATATATCATTCTAATCAACCCCAAAGTGGGAAAAATACACTATCCTCAAAGGCATTCTTTCTAAATGACTAACCACGTGAAACACACACTTGGGGTGTCCCAAAATCAAACAATCAACAATCACATGCATCAATTTTTCATATAATCAAATACCTAAACATCATTAGGTATCAACAAGTTTCAAATATAGAGAAAACGAAAACCAAATAATAGTCTCATAACATTTTGTCACATATAATCAACTCGACATTTAACAAAGGGAACCATACCACCTTCCTCAATGTAGTATAACTGATATAATCTAATGTCAACACTTTAATTAGCCTAGAACAGTGTAGATCTAAGAAAATTGGAAAATAATTCATCCTTGAATTACTTTCTAATGAACACAACTCATAAATAATGGATGAAGGAGAATAATTATATTTCAAAGAGGAATCCATCAAAACTAATGACAATTGAGTCGGGTTCTGAATGATAAAACAAGATAAGAATCAACTCCTACAGCTCCATGTTCTTCACCCAGCAGTTGTTCTGTCCAGGAGAAGAGAAAATGAGTCTACTTCCCATTTTAAGATGAAATTTAGTAGTACCTTGCTTGTAAATCCATATAAACAGTGCGTATGTCATTTTACTATTCAGAAATTCACTAACATACTTTACACATCCCAAACTGACCTTGCCGACATGACTACACATTGTGTACTAGAATGTACATAACCTGTATTGGTTATTTCTTCTCTTACGGGCCAATGAAAGAACAACCCATGTGTCCCCATCCTACATGGATTGACCACATGGCGTGTACATAATATCACATGGTGTGTTCTACTAAAACATAAAATTTTTCCTATTTTCATTATTTTCTAAAAAACAACAAAATGGAATTGAAAAATAGGAACACACTACATCTTAAGAAGAACCAGGTTCCTACACCCCACTTCTTATGGGTGTGACAGCTCCCCTTCTATGTCTGCAGCCCTACGGACCCCCTTAATCGAACCACAACCAATGCATCTGTATCCCATCGATGGTCTTCTGATCATCTATATGGAGGGTTAGGTAGTCACATGCATTGTTTCCTTCTTGAAGAAGGAGAATCAAAGCCTTGTTCCCGGATGACACACTCTAGTCCGAGAGCACTTCACTGTCGACCCTGAGTCTTGTGGTCGTCCTCTAAAAGACCGGGCCAACATGGGACCTCATGTCTGATGTCTGCTGCCTGCCAAAGACTCCTCCACCTAGGATATAATGGTATCTCTAGCTATGGGTGTGCGCTCCCCTAAGAAGTTTTTTTTCCAGAAAGGGCTTTCTCCATCACCCCATACTCAGTAGGGATGCTGAGAGACAACATTGATTCCTTGATCTCCTACGTGAGTCCCTACTGAAAGGCTTGAGCCCTGATGAAGGGGTCTCATAACATATCTATCATGTAGAAAGATAGCTCTATGAACCTCATTGAGTACTCATCTACCATCATGTTGCCCAGCTGAAGGTGAAGCAGCTTCGGAATGCACATAGAGTGCAAGGTCATGGGGAAAAACCCCTCCCGAAAAATCAACTCTAAGCCTCCCCAGGTGAGGGTAACCTCATCACGGGTATGGGTGGTCATGATCCATCATCCATATATAGATACCTACATAATACTCTCTGCTATTATATGCATCTGGTGAGGTGGTGTTCTCACTATGAGGAATACCCACATCACTATCTCCAGTCATTCCATAGTGACTTGTGGATCTGTCACTCTTCTGAACCTAAGAGGGAGATGTCTCTGAAACTATTGCAGGGCACTGAGACTGCACACATCCTCTTCTGATACTGCATGTAGTATATGATGACCAATGGGTGGTGGTACCACTAGTGAACCACCCTGTTGGGCCATCTCAAGAACTAACCCCTGAACAGACACCTCATTGTAAGGTAGGTTGTCCTCATGTCCCCATATTAGGATCCTGGCTGGTCATCCACATAGAGGCATCCTGAGATATATCATGATGTACCACAGTTATAAGGTTATATGTGGTGTGCTGACATTTATTTAATATAACAAAAAGAGACACTTATGCAACTTTTTTTCTTGTATAATGCCGAAAAGTAGAATTCACGGTCCTAGTGTATGGATACGTCAGCCGCCACAGCAACACTGGACTCCCAGAATCTGAAATTTTGACTAAAACCACTTAAAATTGTTTCCCCAAAAAAATTCAGACTCTCAATTTTTGTGGTAGGACCGAAATCCATATGATACCACTTTGTCGTGACCTATCCTTTGGGGCCTATGCCATGACTACCCAATCCCACCTCTCGAAGGCCGGGGTCTGGCGATTAGCACTGAAAGTGTCAACCTGCAGGTGGGAGGCATTTTCCTGAGTACTTGTACAGATACAAAACCCAAACAGAGTCCCACCCATAGAAAAGGAAAGAAGAATCACTAGAATATGGTTGATTACTAGTAAAACATATATAAATGGTTCAGAATTCAAACCCAACAAAAAAATGAAAACAACAAAGTACAAAAAGGAAACTATGATGGAAATCCGTGAGAACCCCCACCTGATCATTTGAGAAGGGTAGATACTAGAATCCAAAGTGGAATGTCTTATCCACCCAATCCTATAGGGACCCAACTGGTACTAGGCCACCAAGTCCACCATTGTAGCGCCTTTCATTCCCATCTCCCTAAGCACCTCTGGGTCTTGGTCCACCAAAATCTCTGTTGAAATGCCAATTGTTTTCACCAGACACAACTTTCTTGGGAAAATCCAGTGTAGAGGATAGTAAAAAAGAACTCAGTAGGGACCCCAAAACAAAGAGGGAAGACCACACAAAAATCCTCAATGTAAATCACGAAGCACAAGACATCTCATACTAGATGTACAATTATGGTAGTGATAGAAGAATCATCAGTCACATCATCGAACACCTAGGCTGCTGGAGAACACCACCTCTATCGAGTAATGTAGTCCTTCCATGTCACATATATATATGCTTCCCACTAACCATGGACAACTTTTGTACACCTCCTCATCGCATATTGTGGCCCTTAAATGTCACATAGAAGAGCTTACTAATAATTTTGGTCAACTACGGTACTCCACCATATCACATACCATGGGCCTATAAAGTAACACCGAAGATCTTCCCACTAGGGTTTCGTAAAGTCACACAGAATTTCTTCCCACTATCCCATATTCAAGTCTCACAGAGTCAAAATATAGAAGTCATCAGATCTTAGCCAATTATAGGGTTCTGTATGTAGTGCTTTTGGGAGAACCACTTCTCAAGGAATTCATTGAATTTCAACATTCATTAAATCCATATCTTAACAAATCAAAAGATATATCATGTTGAGAGGGTCCCAACACAACTAACATTTTGTCAACCTAGCCCGGGGGTCGCACATAACCCATTTTAATTTGACCGACTCAATGTGACATGATTCTAATCTGGGTCATTCCGGTTTGGCCTAGCTAGTGGTCCAGCCCCAATGGACCTCGCTGGACCTAGCCTGGTTTGACCGACAGTCTAGCTTTCTAGGTCTCCCGATGACCCAGTCTAGTCCGACCTAGCCAGAAGGGTGCTGGCCCATCCCACTGTGTGCTGGGCTAGCATGACTACACAGGTTCAGCCTACCAAGCCATGGGTCCTACCAACCATTGCGGGTACCGCCCACATGATGGGGGTGTGACCCGTGAAGTACCGAACAGTGGTGCACCGCTTGGTCGAGGCGCGGCCAACTGCGGCTTCCGGGCCCGCCGGGACTGCGGACGTGTAGGGCCCTCCTACCATGGACATGATACCACGGCACACTAAACCATTCGGATGGCTCGGACATGGCACCTCCCTCAACGGAATGCCAGGCGGGCTCCATGACTCCTGCTATCGCGACGACATGCCAATGAGCGTTCTACCCCCTCTGATCGTGCCCGCTAACATAGGCCACCATAGCTGGCGTGCTGATAGATGTTTGGTCAACCACTTGATGTGTTGTGGTGGCCCGTTCTTCATGCTGCATCTGCCTACCCTCTCAGGGGAACACACTCTTTATGGCAAAGTTTCCAAAATCATCTTGCCACAAATTTGATGGTGCAGCTACAAAGAAAGCACATGATAGTGGTGATTGGGGTTTATTTTTTTTGGCCCACTCCCTCCATGTTTGATGTTTATAAACATGGGAGGTCTGGGGATTCCAATTAAATCCAAAAATGATAAATTCAATTCCTGGATAATAAAAATTCCAAAATTATGTTACCCTCCTGCATAAATGCACAATTCACGGATCAACCTGTTCATGGTTTGATCTGTGTTCGTCTTTTCTAGAAGAGGAATGAGTAAAAACATGCTCTAATTAAACCCCTACCTCTTTTTCCATCATTTCTGCATCATTACATCCCCATGGCTTCCAAACATTGTCATCATTCATTGCTTCTGGATCAATTCTTTGAGGTGCGATGAAGATGATTGACGTTCGTTTGTGTTTGTCATTCATCGCTGGAGAGGAAGTTTGTCGAATATAATCTGAGAATCCTTTCAGTTTAATTTAGTGTTCCACCAACATGCCAACCAAAATAAAAAGGAAACACATCATTACATTTATGTTAAACAATGATGTCGAGTCATTACCCTATTTCATTTTTGAAACAACATCGTAGTTACACATCATTAAAGAATCGTTAAACTGTGAGTTCATGAGCCATTAATGAAATCCATTAATGTGCCTCGTCACTACCTCATCACCGCACTGCAGCATTGTTATCCTCCACTAAATGGATGAGAGAATAAACCAAAATAACATTTTAAATTTAATTTATTAATTTTTGAAAATTCTAAAAACTAACTTTTCAATTCGGCCCTTGCCGGCCGATGTTAGGTCCTTTCTAGGAAAATACATTCATTATGAATTCAATGGTTCTCTAAAATTTAGGATCCGAGAACAAGTTCAAAAGTTATAAAAACATAATCACACGTTTACTGAACATACCTTAAAAATGATCAAAATTCCATTTTGGGATCTCTGAGCCTCGAAATCATGTTTCGTCTGAGCTTGTGGTCTCAAAATAATTCCATATAATAAAAAATTACATGGATGTTCTGAAACATTATACGATTGTTCTGTAATTATATATCCATTTGATCCATAGAAATGTATTATGAGGATAATCAGTTGGCCAATATTATTACATTTATTTTCTTTGTAGGTCTACCCATATTTAAATTTTTATGGACTCATGCATTGAGGCCGATATGTATCGCCCCGACCCCAGTTACCCAGAGTCAGTGCATTATTGCGTAGCATTGACATGATCACAAAAGATCATGTCTCGAAAGGCCGATTAGTTTAGTAGCCTTGGAAACACTGGATACATTCATAAATGTATCATTACAACATAAAGAGAAAAAATACTAACAAATTCTTCATAGTCCACACTCATATACTCTTCTGACTATCCCAACAGGTCATTCATAAAATACTTCTTCACATCTTGGAAAATATTAAAACATTGAAAGAGGTGAGCTCACATGCTCAGTAAGGATAACAATATTGCAGAAGCATTCATAAATGAACATTAACATTTAAGGAAATGTATAACTAAAACAAAAGCATTTTAAACATGAACATTAGCATAATATGGAAAATGTAAAATGAAATAATGCCATTTACATACTCACATGTATATTCTACTAGTCGAATAATCACATGAAATATCAATACCTGCTTTCATAATGATGGAATGCATGATGCTAGACTATCATAACAAAGTAACCAAGGCCTCGTGCCAAGACCACAAATAAGATTTTGTGAAGGCCTCATGCCAAGACACTAGTTTGTCTCATGAGACCTTCTGATGCATCGAGGAGCTATATTGGGCTCCACCCGTCACTTATTAAGTCCAATTCATTCCTCATATGAATAGGTTTAAACATATCATAAACCATAACATAATCGTATCACATAAAACATGCATAAAGGAAACATAACATTTCCACATTTCAATCACAACATATCAACACAACACATTGATATAATAAAAACCTTATAAAAACCATTTTCGATACCAAAATTAAAGAACATTAAAACATTGTATTTATTTTTCATTTAGAAAAAAGTTATGGCTTGTAGAGGAAGCCGAAACACAAATTATGGCCATAGCGGCAGAGAAGTCGTTGTCGCCACATACGTACGACAAGAAAAACATTCCTTTTTTTCATATAATAAAACACATCGTATAAAAAGATTTCTTTTGAATAAACGTAAAAGTCAAAGGGATTTATACACCGTATAAAGGAAAGTTTTGTATAAAACCAAATATTCCTCAATGAAAGGAGATTGAGATGAAGTCCCTCAAAAAGATCATTTTTTTAAAAAATAGACCTATTATGTGTATTAAGTATACGTACACATAAAGAAAGTACAAATACAAGATAGGACATAATAATATCATGACATAATTTGAAAGTAGGAGATTAACCCAATGAATGGATATTGGGTTAAGAAATTCCCTTACCTTGCATCCTGTCTTGACTCGACCGTTCTTTAACCTCCTGAATTATAAACTAGAGTTAATTTATAATTTCATATAAAATTTTTTCAAGTTTTTTATTCCTTTTATATCACTTATTAACATGTTATTAACATTATGTAATTATTTAAGTTAATAACGGTCGTTTTGTCGATCGTTGGTACTTGAGTCAAAAATAAACTTATTATAATTACAATTTATTCATGTGGTGAAATATAAATTATATCCATAATTATATTCATGATATAGATATCATATATCTCATATATATCCAGTATATACATGCATTTATAATATTCCATAATGTTTAGAAGTCAGAAATGAAATGCACCGTTCTTGGAGACGGTAAGTCGTACATACGCATGAACGCTACTTTCATTTCTATTTCGTATTTAATTAAATCATAATGATATAAAGGTATATTATAATTCCAGTATAATATCATATATAATATCATTTACTCCATCCTTTATACATCCCACATATGACATTAACGATTCAAATCACTTTGAGGGGGCGGTAGTCCGCACTTCCTAAAATAAAAATTTCGCATTTACACATAATGGAAACAATAATGGTATGCCATAAATGATAAATACAGAACCTTAAGTAAAATATAAACATATTATATATTATGTATAAATAGAGTGACATCTTAATGGACACCTTTGAAGGTGTTATATGAGTTTTGAACAATCATCGTTTCGTGAGGCAGAAATTCGCCATCCACAGAAATAGTATGTTCTTTGACCATTAGATGTAGGTGTGTGTAAGTGTAGCTTGAATAATTATTATAAAAAAATCCTAGTATATTTATGATATTGGTGTTTTTACAAAATAAATGAATAAAAATAGATTAGGGAGCTGGATAATCAAAATAAAACAAAATAACATAAGCGAAGACATTACCTTAAAATCGGGTAACTCTTTTGATTTGACCCAAAGGCTTCCTTTTGAAGAATTCTGCCCAAAGTGAGGCTTCTAGGCATACGGGAGGGAATCTGGGAGAGTATTTGGATAGAGGCTGGCCAAGCCAAAACGCTTTGAAACTGTGAGTAAGGTGGTAGTGGTGGGGGCCTTTTATAAGTGGAGAGGAGGGGCACTCTTGGATTGTCATAAAATGTTACTTTATTAAGAAATGCATTTCGGATTCTTAAAGGTCCCACAATGATATATATCGAGGCTAAGGGGATAAGGGTTAGAAATATTTTCATCCAATAGGTTTTTGACAAGTGTAAGCCTTAGATCTTACATTATCCTTTCATTTTATTTAAATCGTTAATTAATGAGGTAATCGCGGCATCATCATGGTGTCATAAATAATTTAATTTATTTAATGCCTAAAAATTGTAAAAAAATTTCATGATGTAGAAAATATTTTCATCTTTCTAATGAATATTTATAGTAAAAAATATGACTTGTATAACCCCATTTAAAAATTGATTTAGTAAAACAACTTATGTTTGTGACATTTTTATTTTAACATTAAATAAAAAGTTTTTAATGACATTTTCCTACCAAAGTGGTTCCATGGGGTCCCCAAGTTGACCCATGTGTTGTCTTGGTCTGCCATGACTCATCCAATGGGTTTAGGACAAGTGTCAAAGTCATTTCATATTTTTATACTATCATTTTTACCTTAAATTTCACTAATTACCTTTAATCGTGATTAATAAAACATAAAAGTTACTATTCACCAAAAATTATTTTAATCCCATTGAACCACATTTTACTTCCTAATGACAACCATGTATGACAGATTTTTGAAAATCAAAACACAGAAGTGGTAATGTTTCATTTAAATGAAATATCAGTTTTTTAACTACCACTTAGTGGTTTCACTATTCATCAAAAATTGATGTTTTCCAGAACAATGTCAAAATTTCACCCTAAGCTATAATTGATATTCTGAATTAAAAAATGATAAATATTTTACAAAATTCATAACATATAAGTTTCATTAATTAATTTTATAATTAATTCTCACTGTCGCAACAAATAGCGTGTTTTTATGAAAAAATATATATCAAAAGATTGACAATTGTTTTTGTCCAATTTCTAAGTGAAATTAATTCTAATGAACTCCATTGGATAAAATGGTAAAAATATATTCTAATTATAATTTAAAACCACTCAATATTATACTTTATCACAATAAATTATTTTGATTAAAAAAGTTGTTTTATTTTTTTCACTATTCATAAAAAATGGAAGTTCTCAGAAAATTACAAAAAAATTCAACTTAGGATAATATCAATATTAAGAATACAAAAATGATGTCCATTTTTAAATATAACATTTTTATAATTTTAATAAGTGGGTATTACTATTCATAACGGCTACTTTGATTAGTCGCGGTGTGTTATAACTCGAACTTGCGTACAATGCAAGCTATTGCATTATTGAAAGAGAGGCGTATCATGAATGCTTGGGGTGTTACATTCTCCCCTCCTTAAATAAATTGCATCATCGCAATTTGAAATTTTTCTTTGAAAGTAAAAGGTTGAAAATAGAAAATACTTTTGTTGAAAACACACATCGGAAATAGGGTTAATAATAATATAACATTAAAAGAAAGAAAGATAAGTACAAAGGTCACCCGAGATAGCCCATACTAGGATTCTATGAAAATATAGATATGGAAGAAAAACAAACCGTCAAGGTCTGATGGAGAGTTGTAGAAAATTGGATTAGGAGAATGTTAACCATAAGAAAATCACAAACTTGTGATTGGTTAAACAGTCATTGAATCCCCGGTTGGAAAAGTTAACCGGCAAAGTTTTTGTTTTATGTTACCTTTTATAAAGTTGAGTAATTTATTTAGGATATTTATTAAGAACGTAACGGAATAAACATACTTGTCATGTAGACTTTCATTCTTTAATAAATTTTTACCACAAACTCATCTTTCACTCTAAAAGGTAATCGAACTCAAAAAATACTCGGTTTATCCTAATTGTATAAGGTTCCAAATATTAACACATAACATTTAGATTAGTAAAACTATTTTGTAATAACAAGGGACTTCCTATAGGCTAGTGGTAGGTAATAAAGGCCTGTCGTAGTATGGTTGTGGGTTCGATTCCTGTAGCTTTGTCCGACGCGATGGGTTATGCCTCGACCTACAGGTTTTCCTTTTCCAAAAAATATAGTATTATAATATTACAAAATTAATCTTCATAAATGTTTTAACATTAAACAATACTATCCAAGGTTCCACTTAATCCATTCCAACCTTTATAGTTATCCAAAATACCTCTGTCCAAAATTTCCCTAAAAGGTCTCTAAATTCCAAAATTAATTGTTACATCAGATTACCCAAACAAAGTAATGTTTCTCTTATTGTCACATACTAAAAATATCATTACCTTCATCATATTAAATCCTTAATGAAAACAAAAAAAACTACAGTACAATCCATATATATATCACATTATTCTTATAAACATAATATAATCCTTGAGTCTAAAAGCACCAATACATTAATTATTCCACTTCAACTGTAGTAACAGCATAAGATTTTCCTTGATCCCTTGGCCTTTTTTGAGGTAAGTTTCCCTGACGCTTAGGAAATTCATTTTCCTAATGCCCCATTTCTCTACAATTGTTGCATTCAACATTGATAGCCTCTTTCTTTCCCTTGCAATCACGCGCCTAATGACCTTTTTTTCCACATTTGTAACAAACTCTCATTCCTTTTAGGCAAGTACCAGGGTGATTATTCTCACAATTATCACATACTGGAAAATCCTTCTTTTCCTTTTTCCCTTTATCTGTCTCTTGTTCCACCGTTCTCTTCTTCTCTTGCTTTAATTTATTGTCATATGATTTTGAGAATTCATTTTCTGTCTTGATAGCACATGAGACAATATCTTCATACGACGATATGGTTTGTGAGACTAATGCTCGATAGAGAAATGGTTTTAACCCATCAATGAAACGATCAATCTTACTTCTTGTGTTACGTATATAATCTGCTGCATGGCTCGCTATCCTTGTAAAGTTAGCCTCATACTTTGCGACATTCTCATCCTCCTTTTGTATCAGACTCAGAAATTTCCATTCTATATCTACTCGATGGTCATGTGGAATGTATTTTTCTAAGAAAAGATCTTTGAACTATATCTATTCCATAATTGATACTTCTTCATCTTCCTTTGTATTTTGAATCAATGACCACCATTGATCGGCTTCTCTAGTGAGGCGGTAAACTGCCATGATAACCTACTCCCTTTCACTACTCCCCAAGGCGTAGAATATTTTCTCTAAGGAGTTTATCCATTGCTCAGCTACTAATGGATTTGTACCCCCATTAAATGTTGGCGGTTGTTGCCTCATGAAGCGGTCTAACATTGATCCTCCACGTTGTGGATCAGGGTGCTCCATACGTGTAAGGTTATTATTCATAACCTGAGTGAGTTTTCCCAGAATGGTAATAAGTTGATCAGCACCTGTTTTATCACCAGATCCACAATAATTATCTTGAGGAGGAGGGAAATCCCTACACGGAGTGCGTTCATTGATACGGTTTGCATTCCTTCCTCTAGGCGCCATTTCTAAAAAATTGCATAAACTAGATTAGTTTATGAATCAAAATACATAATTCCATACTTGTAAAACACTTAACACTAATTGAACTATTTATGGATATAATCCATAATCATAAAAAAAAAATTCTTTGAGAAAGTATATTCTCATAACCCTTCATAGTGTTTTGTAATGAAAATGAGAATTATCCTAAGCATATCCCCCAGGAGTGTCATAACCAAGAGTGTAGCAAGGCTCGTTGTCATGCACTAGTTCCCGTTCGAGTCTAGCTCAAAGCGGTGTTTTTGGGTTTTACCCCTAGGTACATCTGTGTCAGAACCGCCTCTACCTGCTCGTATCCAGACAGGGATGTATTTCTCGGAAAACTCACAAAATCTCTATAATACCAAAATTCTAGGAAGTTCTTCTATACTAATCCTCAAAGTCTATCTTTGGAATATGTTCTATAATCAGAGTTTATCTAAATCTAGCTTCCAAGTTTAGTACTAAACTGCCTCTGATACCAACTATAACGCCCCGACCCCAGTTACACAGAGTCGGTGCATTATTGCATACCATTGTCATGATCACAAAACTTCAAGTCTCAAAAGACTGATTAGTTTAGTAGCTTTGGAAACACTAGATACATTCATAATTCTTACATTACATCATAAAGCGAAAAACAAATAAAAAAGTCTTCATAGTCCACACTCATATCCTATTCTGACTATCCCTGCAGGTCATTCATAAAATACTTCTTCACATCCTGGAAAATATTAAAACATTGAAAGGGGTGAGCTCAGATGCTAGGTAAGGATAACAATATTGCAGAATATTTCATAAATGAACATTAACATTTAAGGCAATGTATAACTAAAACATAAGCCTTTTAATCTTGAAATTTATCATAATATGGAAAAAGTAAAATGAAATAATGCCATTTACTTACTCACATGAATATTCTACTAGTCGAATAATCACATGAAATATCAATAACCGCTTTCATAATGATGGAATTCATAATGTCGGACTATCATAACCACGTAGCCAAGGCCTCGTGCTAAGACCACAAATAAGATTTTGTCAAGGCCTCATGCCAAGACACTAGTTTGTCTCATGAGACCTACTGATGCATCGAGGAGCTATAGTGGGCTCCACCCTTCACTTATTAAGTCCAATGCATTCCTCATATTAATAGGTTTAAACAAATCATAAACCATAACATAATCATATCACATAAAACGTGCATAAAGGAAACAAAACATTTCCACATTTCAATCACAACATATCAATACAACACATTGATATTATAAAAACCTTATCAAAAACATTTTCAATACCAAAATTAAAGAAAATTAAAACTTTGTATTTATTTATCATTTAAAAAAACGTTATGGCATTTAGAGGAAGCCGAAACCCAAATAATGGCAATGGCGGCGGAGAAGTCATTGTGGCCGCATACGTACGACAAGAAAAACATTCCTTTTTGTCGTTTATTAAAACACTTCGTATAAAAATATTCCTTTTGAATAAACGTAAAATTCAAAGGGGTTTATAGACCGTATAAAGGAAAGTTGTGTATAAAACCAAATATGCCTCAATGAAAGGAGATTGAGACGAAGTCCCTCATAAAGATCAATTTTTTAAATAAAATAGATCTATTATGTGTATTCACTATAAGTAGACATAAAGAAATTAAAAAATACAAGATATGACATAATAATATCATGACATAATTTGAAAGTAGGATATTAACCCAAAGAATGGATATTGGGTTATGAAATTCCCTTACCTTGCGTCATGTCTTGACTCGACAATTCATTAACCTCCTGAATAATAAACCAGAGTTAATTTATAATTTCTTACGAATCTTTTTCAAGTTTTTTATTCCTTTTATATCACTCATTACCATGTTATGAACATTATGTAATTATTTATGTTAATAACGGTCGTTTTGTCGGTCGTTGGTACTTGAGTCAAAAATAAACTTCTTATAATTACAAGAAGTTCATGTGGGAAAATATCCATTGTAACCAGAATTATATTCATGATATATATATCATATATCTAATATATATTCAGTATATACATTCATTTATAATATTCCATAACATTTAGAGGTAAGAAATGAAATGCACCGTTCATGGAGACGGTAATCCATACGTACGCATGAACGCTACTTTCATTTCTATTTCATATTTAATTAAATCATAACGATATAAAGGTATATTATAATTACAGTATAATATCATATATAATAACATTTACTCCATCCTTTATACATCCCACATATGGCATTAACGATTCAAATCACTTTGAGGGGGCGGTAGTCCGCACTTCCTAAAATGAAAATATCGCGTTTACCCATAATGGAAACAATAAAGGTATGCCATAAATGAAAAATACAGAACCTTATGTAAAACATAATGATATTATATATTATGTATAAATAGAGTAACATATTAATGGCCACCTTTGAAGGTGTTATATGAGTGTTGAACAATCATCGTTTCGTGAGGTAGAAATTCTCCATGCACAGAAACAATATATTCTTTAACCATTAAATGTAGGTGTGTGTTAGTATAGCTCGAATACTTCTTATAAAAACATCCTAGTATATTGAGGATACGTTTTTTAAAAAATAAATGAATTAAAAGAGTTTAGGGGGTTGGATAATCAAAATAAAACAAAATAACATAAGCAAAGACAATACCTTAAAATCGGGTAACTCTTTTGATTTGAGCCAATGGCTTCCTTGGGAAGAATTATGCCCAATGTGAGGATTCTAGGAGTAAGGGAGGGATGTTGGGAGAGTATTTGGTTAGAGGTTGGCCGAGCCGAAAGGCTTTGAACATGTGAGTAAGGTGGTAGTGGTGGGGGCCTTTTATAAGTGGAGAGGAGGGGCACTCTTGGAATGTCATGATATGTTACATTATTAAGAAATGATTTTCGGATTATAAAGGTCCCACAATGATATATTTCTAGGATAAGGTCATAAAGGTTCTAAATCCCCTCATCCAATAGGTTATTGACATGTGTATGCCTTATATCTTACATTATCCTTTCATTTTATTTAAATCGTTAATTAATGAGGTAATCGCGGCATCATCATGGTGTCATAAATAATTTAATTTAATTAATGTCTAAAAATTATAAAAAAAATTATCATGATGTAGGAAATATTTTTATCTTTATAATTAATATTTATAGTCAAAAATATGACTTGTATAACCCCATTTAAAAATTGATTTAGTAAAACAACTTATGTTTGTGACATTTTTATTTTAACATTAAATAAAAAGTTTTTAATGACATTTTCCTAACAAAGTGGCTCCATGGGGTCCCCAAGTTGACCCATGTATTTTCTTGGTCGTCCATGACTCATCCAATAGGTTTAGTACAAGTGTCAAGGTCATTTTATATTTTTATTATATCATTTTTACCTTAAATTTCACTAATTACCTTTAATCACGTTTAATAAAATTTAAAAGTTACTATTCACCAAACTTATTTTAATCCCATTGAACCACATTTTACTTTCTAATGACAACCATGTATGAAAGATTTTTGAAACTCAAAACACAGATGTGGTAATGATTCATTTAAACGAAATATCAGTTTTTTAACTACCACTTACTGGTTTCACTATTCATAAAAAATTTATGTTTTTCAGAACAATGTCAAAGTTTCACCCTAAGCTATAATTGATATTCCGAATTAAAAAATGATGTATATTTTACAAAATTCCAAACATATAAGTTGCATTAATTAATTTTATAATTAATTCCCGTTGTTGCAACAAATAGCGTGTTTCTATGAAACAATATATATCAAAAGATTGACAACTGTTTATGTCCAATTTCAAAGTGAAATTAATTGTAATGAACCCCATTGGATAAAAAGGTAAAAATAAATTCTACTTATAATTTAAAACCACTAAATAGTATAATTTATCACTATAAATTTTTTTGATTAAAAATTTTGTTTTAAGTATTTTTCAATATTCATAAAAAATTGGAAGTTCTCCGAAAATTACAAAAAAAATCAACTTAGGATAATATCGATATTACGAATACAAAAATGAAGTCCATTTTGAAATATAAAATTGCTATAATTTTAAAAAGTGGGTATTTCTATTCATAACGGCTACTTTGATTAGTAGCGGTGTGTTAGAACTCGAACTTGCGTACAATGCAAGCTATTGCATTATTGAAAGAGAGGCGTATCGTGAAAGCTTGGGGTGTTACACGATATATAATGATGTATGATATCATCACATCCAAAATTATTCAATTTATTCATTAGTAATTTATTAGTTATTATCCATCAGAATACAACATTTATATATCATTGGATGCATTTTATTCTCATGGTTTTGATTAAATAGAACATGTTTATAGTTGTTTACCTTATTATATTTATTATTTCATATGTAATTATTATATCATATATTGTAATCGACCATTACATTTAGTTTTATATAACCACTATTTATTCCATTCCCCTAAAGATGAAGAAGAAATATTTGAATGCATTTTATAGATTCCAAACACTCTCTTTTATTATGTTTTAAATTTTTATAACATTTGTAACATTGGAATTTGTTGGGTCTATTTTCCTTAAAGACTACAAAACAAATCAATGCACCCAGATTTTACACCTTCTATCTATTCCAATATAATTAAGTATCCACCGACACTAGGTTGTTGGATTTGGGGTTGATAGAGTTCATAATAGAGGACATTTAATGGAATCATTAGGAACTAGATTTATAAATATTATACATTTGGGAACATAATCGAACTTTTATCTTGAAGGATAAGTATATATATATATATATTATTAAAGAAATTCACATATACAATATATGGTTTCACACTATGATAGTTTTTTCTCATACTAATTTATATTTTAGTCAATGGATGGATGAAGGATGAATCTTGTTAATAAAGAATGTGGTGAACAATGCCATAATTTTGAGAAACCAATTTTTTTACTAGAGAGAAATATGCTGTGATAATTCCTAGTTAGTAATCATGATATATTATTAAAAACCTAGACATTAACCAACAGTCATTCCCAAAAAATAAAAAGAGAATATATTTTTTTACATATCTTGGGTGGTAGATACCATAGAGTAATGAAACCTACATTTCATTTATGTTAGTAAGGTAGAAATAGAAACTCTGTATAGTGCTTCAAAAGAATGATAAAATGTAGTTTGTGTTGAAAATAAGGGATAATATTAGTTAAATGCTCACGGAAAATAAAAATCTCAACGGATGGATGTGATATTTATCCCATTGTAAATGTTATAATCCTATATATCATGTGTGGGGATTTTGTGAACACTATAAGAAAATAGACTAATACAATGGTTATCTCCAATAATAAAGAAGGAAGCATGATATGATAATCATTGATGTGTGAAGATTTATGCACATATAAATTGGGATAAAAATACGATTGACCTTTATGATGAAAATAAGACAGTATAGGTGACCATAAAATTCATCAGTGATTTTGGGATAAAGTGATTTAAGTCATCTTCGATAGATTTTATTGAATTTTTATATTTATAGAAATAGTATATGATATTATTTTAAGAATAAGGATTTTGTTATTTTTTATATGTGTGTATTTGTTTATGTCAAGTAAAATTACGAGTTAGGAACAACATTATGGGTTTATTAGTTAATGGTTTCCATAAGTTCAATGTCATAAATATCATTTTTGAGGTTTTATGTGGTGATATTTTGTAGTGAATTGAAACTTGTATTAGAAAATAGAATGAATTATATATTGATTTTTGAATAACACTTTCAAGTTAATATATAAATTATTATGATCTATTGGATAATGTTCTATAGTTATTCATTTTCATAAAAAAGATATTCATTAACATGGAAATATTTTCAGAGATATTAATGGTTATGCAAGGGATTACCTTATAGATTGGTATCTAAATTTGATTCATTTTATCCAACTATAAAACACTAAATTATTAGATTATATTGTTATTTATCATTTTGATTAATTATATTTTTTAAATGATTTATTGTGTTGAAAATTTATGATTTAATTTAAACAGGTTTTTTAATATCTAAAATTATTTTCGGAGAATTAAATTAAATCTTAATAATGTATGTTAAAATGGATGAGAACACCACTTAAGTTAAGACATTATTTAATATTGGGGTTATTGAGGTCATTTATTCTAATAAAATCTTATAATTTTATTATATTATCAAAAAATTTCTTAACCATTTTATTTTTTTATATTTTAATATATTTGGAATTATTGTTTTCCCATTCCTACATTATATGATCCATTATATGTTTGTTTTGTTTCTATAGGAATGAAAACATTATCATGAAAACTCATTGTTCGGAGAAACAATGATATTGTTGTGGAAATTTATTATATGATGAAAATTTAATTACCAATTAAGTATCCTTCAGTTTTTTTCATAGTAAATGTGGCAATGGAATTTCTAATCTCTAAGAAAGTTATCTAGAAACCAAAATAATTACGTTTATGATACTTTATGAAAAATTATTTGTCTTTTCACACATCACAGATTTATGGTTTTTTGGGCCCTTAAAAATATCTTGGCCATGTTATATATAAATATTTATTATTCCATGTTTATTATTTTTCTGTTATCTATATATATTTTCAATTCACACTAGTGTTACCATATTTTGAGCCCTAATTTTTTGTCATTCTATATGACCTTCATATTTCTATATCCCTCTTTTTAATATGATGTTTTATTTACCACTTTTAAAATTTAAATTTTCAATAAACGAATTTTCAAATGTCACGAAATTAATTAAAAAGATTATGTACAAATTACAATGACATATTTTATCTATGGGAAGAGAATGTAACACCCTGATATTTTAATAGAACATAGTTTTATAGCATATACAATACACAAACCTGAGCATAAAAAAACATGAAATATTATTATTTAAATTTGATCAATGTAACCTACCCATCGAATTGGATGGTGTGAATTATATAAAACATATTATGTAATATATATATATATATATGTGTGTATGAACCACTCAGTACAGATTTATTGATTAATTCTTATAAAATCAACACTCAATTTTTAGTAATTGTATTTTAAAAAATAAATTTTCATAGAATATTTTTCAATTATTTAGTTGGTGTGTGGGTATTATAATTCATTTAAACCATATATAAAAATTGAATCATGAAAAATACATTCCATATTTAATATGTGGGTGTCCAAATATGGTAATTAGTTTTTTTATTAGTATTCATCCTTAATAGTAATAGTGGTAAAATGTATCATGTTGGTAGAGGGTAAATTATGTTATTAGGGATATAAATATTATGGTAATCAATTAAAAATAAAAGGAACACATGAATTTATTTCATTTCATTTGAATAATTGTAAAATATATATCCAAATTTTGAATATGAGGAATTGTGGAGCCATTTGGCATTGGTAGTGACATTTAAATTATTTTATGTTATCAAAATCCAAAAACAATTATCTATTTATTTTAATATGTTTTTATGTTCACATAACGATAGGAAAATCATATAGAAGAATATAAAAGTATGTTTTAAAAAAATTTATTTAATTTTTTTCATGTAAGTTTATTTTAAATTATTATAGATTTAATAATTACCTTAAATACTTATGAAATATCAATCGTATAATTATTCAATTAATTGAGAAGTATAATATATTATTTTTAAAATATTAAAATCACTAATTGTTTTAGGAATTATAATGTCCCAAAAATTTTGGGGAAATTTATAACATATTGGGGGTGTGTTAAAGGTATATATTTTAATTCATTTTTAATCAAGTTAATTTCAAATTCTAAATAATTTAATCATTCCAACAAATTTTATTAATGATATTTTTTAAAAATAACATTTTATTAAATAATTTCAAATTCATAATAATCATATAATATTCCTTGTGAATGGAAAAAGGGTTGAAATATCACCCATAGTCCATTTAAGGGTTGATTTTTCTTTTTTGGTAATAATATTTTCCATTAATGTTTGAAATAATAATTTTTTTGTTAATTTTCATAACGGTTAATGGGGATTATAACAAATATATAACTCTTCAAACATAACCAAAACATGATAAAATTTTATTGTATAAGAGGATTTGAAATCATCTCCATCTTATATTCTAACTATTTCTATTTGGGGAAATTTTTTATATAAAAAATTTATATTAATTTTATACTTTAGCAAATACAATAGATACCTATATAATTACATAAATATTGGAACCCCTTATTTCTTTTATTAATAAAACATTTACAACATAGATCATCCAAAACGTCAAATGTTCACTTTTAAACATAATTTTACATGTTTATAGGTGATATTAATTCTAAAAGACTATTCCTGGTTCACGTAAGAGGACATGAAGAGGAATTATTTTGAATATGAGGTAAATGAACTTATCTACTCCGTAAAATTTCATTCTACTAATAAATCCTCTTAATATTATTGTATGAAAAATTAAATAATTATTGTAGTACAATATATATAATTATAAGTTATTATGAATTTGGTATAACCATTTTTTCACATATTTTCCAACCTATGGAATATGAATACATTAATGGTTCCAACATATTAATTATTATCTCTACATTCTAGGGGTAATATGATTTTCATCACAATATTATTTTATAGTAATGAATATAGAAATAATGAATATATATATATATATATGATATTTATGAAATAAATATTATAATAATAATAATAATATAAATATATTCTTATCATTCAATCTAATGGAAAATGATAACTTTGCTCATGCATATGAATGGACAACCACCTTTACGAAGCGACCTCATACATTTTTCATTACTAATTAACAAGATAGGTAACATGGGTATATTTAATGGATACATTTTTTATTCATATCATGATAGTATTTCTTGGGATTATGTGACCATAATCAATTTATATGGACCAGAGATTTCCAGCAACTAAATAATCATGAGAAGATAAATGGAGTAAAACCCAAAACAGTTATTATAATGAACTATTGTGGATGTACAAATGATAGAATGTTATAAAAGAATCATATATGATATTAAATTATCAATATTGTTCTAATATAAATTAATTATATGTTTATAACCATTATACAATAGGTTAAATCATGTCCATCTAATGAAATATGTGAGGTAAGGGGTTTATTAACACAATTCCCATTCATCGGGTTATTTCACTTCTTCATTGATTATCTTATGAATTTATTGAGTGATAAGTAACAATAAATTTATCTATGATGTATATTTGATTGTATTCTATGGGTTTAATATTTTTAATTCTAATCACTACGTTGTTTAATTCTCAACTTTAGTGATATGCTCTTGGTAAGGATTTCTTTTCAATTTTCACCCCATTGAGGCATATTTGGTAATATGCACCTATTTATTTTTTATAGTGTTTGTAAATCCACATATAGTTATTTAACATGAATATATATATTTATAAATATTAATTTTTAATTTTTTGGATTATACTTTCTTGGGGTTTCAATTTAAATTTCAACGAAGGGGTAAGATTTTATTTTAAATTTTCATTTTTTGGGATCACTATCAGTTCATTGATGTTATCTTATAATATATTTGACATAAATTCCACCTATATTTTAAATCTATTAATATTAATTAATTGACAATTTTTTATTTGAAATATTTTATTAACATTAAAGAATAAAATAAACATTCAAACAAATATAATGTTACTTACATTACTGATCAGGTTTACTTTTTATCAATTAATCTATATTTTAAATTGTTTTAAAAAGTAATTCTTAATAATAAAGTAATTTACGATGAAAATTTAAAGTCATATATAACTTTTTACATGTTATTAGTGGAATATTTGTATTGTTTTCAGGACCATTTCATTTTTAGCTTCATTAATAAAAATTATTTTTTTATTTTTTATGGCATTAATAAACTCTCCCTCTTCTATTACTGTTTTCCCCCCTTATCTTATTCTAAAAGTATTCAATGGTTTTATAATGAAATATCTATAATGGTATATTCTTTTAATATTCCTCTTCCACTTTCACTATTTCCCCAAATGGTATGTTTTTAATACAAATCATATATTTTTATGAATATATTTCTATCTATTATCTATAATTAATTATTCATTTATTTACATTATATTGAAACATTAAATTTATTTTTAAAATTTGATATTAACTTTCTCTTAAATATCTATATTTTTTTATTATGGATATGTCTATTTCTTAAATTTTATTCCATTTTTACATAGAATGTTTTATAAGGAATGTTAATTAATTTATTAAGGAAAATTTGATATTTTGGATTACTTATTCAATATGGACATTTATTGATAAGTAATATTATTTATTAATTATATTTATCATCAAATATATTAGTAATTCATTAAAAATTTAGCGATGGTTGGGGTATGGAATTATAAATCCCTCCAATTCCATGACGTGTTTTATGAGAAAAATCAGTTAGCCAAAATTATTAATTATATATTTGGTGAATGCCTTACCATAATTTAATGTTTCTAAATATAAAGGTTTTATGATATAGATATCATGATTTTTGAGATCATTATGTATAACATTATATATTTCCATCACTGGGAATTTAGTTATAATTATCCATAAAATTACTGCATTAATATTATATATGTATTAATTTAATGCTTATGTTATTTATTTAATGGAATTCTTTTCAATCTATTCACCATACCGTATTAATATTTAAATATTTACTCAAAATCAGTTCCATTTTACTCAACCCCTACAGAACATTTAATCTATTCATTATTTTGTTTTGTTTCCCAAGGATATTAAAAAAATATTTGAATGAGTTTATAAGATTCTAAAAAAAAATTTGTTGTGGTTTATATTTTTTTCTTAATATAAATTATGTTTTATATATTTATATAGTTATTTTAGCCTAAAAAACTTATTTTTTTTTACTTCAGGATTAGATCATATGTATCCTTGATAATGAAATAAATTAATCATCCAATCTCAATTACTAGATCATGGGTATTTTCAGAAATAGTTTCTAAGATATCATTTTATTTCAAAATGAAAACTAATAATAATTTGTTTTCGTGGATTAAAAATGAAATTTTAGTGGAAAATGATATTTTTTGTGAAATAATTTTCAACGGTACACTGGTTTTCTAAGAAAAACTTATGTAAGGGCCCAACACAAAAAATCATGTCCCATTAGATGATTATGATGCCAATAGTTCCCTGGTGGTAGAGAGAGGAGATCCAAATGTTTTTAGAAACTAAAATATGGATGTAGGGTGAATTTATGTCATATATGATGGGTTTAAATAATAAATTAGTTTTACGATGTGAATATGGTTTTCTAAAATGTATTGGGTGATTCAAAAATGTAAACTAGTGGTGTGTAATTAATTTTTATATCATAATTATGATGATATTTATACCCAATTAATTTAATCTAGACTAACTAACAATTAATATTTAATCTATTATATGAATTAATGATTTGTATAATGGTTCATGAAACACATTTTTTAGGAGGAAATTTAGTTCGACTATTTAATTACATAAATTACAAATTTACACCTCAATTATCTGGTAAAAGGTACACTTTATAACATTTAGTTCCCTTCATTTCATATACTATACAACCATTTATCCTAGATTTCTATGTGTCCATTTATGTGATTTCATGGATTTTAAGGATCCCTTTAAATGGGATCAATTCTCATTTTCTGTCTTGAATATGAGGTGATCTAATGTTTCTTCTACCACTTCTATTTTTGTTATTTGATCTATTTCATCCATAATTTTCTTCCCACATGATTTCGGTTTTATCTCAATGATATAATGGGTTTCTATTATAATTAGCATGACTATTGGGTAGAATATTTAGGGGGATTTAGCTTTATTATGGGATAGGTGATTGGTATTTGGAGAGCTGCCTAGTTTTTGTGTGAATAACGTTGATTCCTTGGAGATATGAGATTCATTACATCTATTTTTCTTACATGAAATAATTTATTAACCATGTTTTATCACTTTTATTGGAAATGAAATTAACCTAATAATTATTAAATTGGATTAATTATTTGGTTTAGTCATAGTGATTGTATGTTGTCTCTTTCTATTATGATAATAATGTTTATCTTGATTTTCTAGATTGTGTGATATTTATGATATTATTTCCCACAGTGGTAGTTTAAAATGGGTTTATCTTGTTCACTGGAAAATGGACTAGGAACATAAAAATGCAGGTTAAAGAATCCGGTGTTTCCAACAATTTCATAGTTATCAAATTAAATGTCAGTGTACACGTATAATTGAAGTTATTATTTCTTGCATTAATGGTATTGATAAAAAAATTAATGTTTTTTAGTAATAGAAAAATGGATTCATAAATAAGAACAGATCTTCTAAAAGTTTGTTTAATCTCCAAAATGCTCGAGAGAAATTTTGAGTGTGGTAATAGATATTTTGATATTATGACTTATATTTTCTATAGTTGGAAACAGAGAATGGTGAATAAATTAATTAAATATAAAATAAGGAACAATTTTCAGATAAAGATAACTCTACAGGGAAAACCATATTAACATGTTTATTAATGGTGATTTCTTGTGTTGGGAGTCGTGAGAGCCAAGATTTTTGCGATGGATGAATGCCTTGTCTTAGGGACAAGACATTCCAATTAACTATTCTTTTTTATTATTTTCATTTTGATGTTATATATATGTGATCATTATATGTGATATAAGACTGGAATGGATGATGACATATCAGGGGTGATTATTCCGATTTTGGAATCAGTTGATGCATGTGACATTAAGATGCATTGGGATACACATGAGGGTGTTGGTGATAGAACCTGTTTGATTGAATGGGTTGAAACTAGTCTTACCCATTTTTGTGATGTTGATATCTATGATTCATTATTGTTTAATTTTTTAAAATAATGATTGACCAATATACATGTTTATTGTCTTAATTTTCACCACTTTATGAGGTTACGGAATCTTCAGGGTTGTATATCTCTCTTGGTGGTAGGCCAATATGCTATTCTATTATAAATTGAAAATTGAAAAGTTAATAATGAATAAAAAATGTTTTACCCATTATATTGGTTCTTTCTAGAATGAAAATGATATTCGTTGACAAACCATGGACTAGGTATGATTAACCATAGAGGGAATACGCATTAAATTATTGACTTCTTCATTATTTTTTTTGTAATTTGGAATGTGTAATGTAATGTAAAATGAATTCCATAAGATAAGAATAAACTTAAAAAATGACAGAAGTAATTTAATGGATCTCTTTAAATGTTTTCATTATTATAATATATATTTTCCCTAGAAGTGAAAATATATTTTCGATGAGATAATGACTATAATCGATCCTAGTTCTAGGATATCTCATAGATTGTTTTTGAGATATACTATATCCAATCTATTCTATGACCTAATTCAATACAACACCCACATTTATATTTATAATTAAACTCACTGGGCAATGAGAGAGTGTTTTTCAACAACAACTTGGTTGATGGTGAATAGATGAATGACTACAACCACTAGACCCACTCACTTCTCTTGGTAGTTCTATTAGATGGTATGCATCTTGTCTAGTTTATTTATGTTTGAGTGTTGAGAGATAAAATGAATTATAGTTATTTTACACACATGTATCTTCATATTTTTAATCAAAAGTATTATTATAAGTTGGGTTTGTAAAGGTTGTGATTGATTAAGGTACCTTACTCAGTATGTGGGTTATAATTTCTTGAGGTTTTCTACCCAATATATGATATATGTCATACGAGTTGATTTTGGATCCTAGAAACTACTTTGTTTCTATATTTGGATCTAATATGTGATGATGTAATGATGTAATTTGGGAGGTTCATATTGAGATACTTAGCTTTGGTATCCATGATATTTCATACCTCTCGAGCGAGATGGATCGGGTTGTGCGATGTTGGGGAAGAGAAAGAAACTAGTGTGGAAGAAGTAATGAGATACACCTATTGATTCATTACTATAGTACACGATCCCTTGTACAACATAATTGGTGATAAATATCAATGGCACGGCTAAAAACATATCATTCCTTTTTTAGGTGATGATATAATTTATCAAATTTTTCACTAGTCTTTAGTAAGAGTTCTATGTATTTTTCATGAGAGGTTCTAAGGAGGATACCACTGAGTATAATGTTATTATTATAACCCAACTTATATAAACTTATTAGGCTATCTTTAATGTGGTGGAGATGTGGATAGATTTTACTAGATCACAGTTTTATAGGAGTTGTTTGGGATCTAATGTTTATTTTTTTAAGTGATACTTCAAGTATACCTTTCCAGTTCACTTATTTATGACATTTCATGTATGAAAATTAGGATTTCATTCATATAGAAAATCAGGTTTTGATTGGTATATCTCACTAATCTATCTCTTATTTGTGTTATCTTATAGGTTAATGTTTCCATATATATGTTTTTATACACTCATTTCTTTCTTCCATCCAAGGCCCTACCAGTGTAGGACTTGGATTGTTACTGTCCTCCTTCTCACATAGCTATCCTATGTGGGCTAATCTATGTGGGAGAGGGACATCAGTGAGTGTAATCAATGGTTTTAGTTGAGGGATAAAATTTAATTTGAATTTATTAAAAAGTTAGTATTTAATGGGTTAGTAGGGAAACACTGTCATATAGGTTTATAAATGAAATTAAACATGTGAGACTAGAATATACGTGTGTATTTAGGACCTACTATGATCTAAAGCTCAAAATATGATGTTTACTGATCCGATTGTTTGAAGTGATGTTGGTTGTAGTATAGAAACCTAAAAAAGGACCACACATGATTATTATCTTCACATATTCTGGAAATGGGTAGACCATGGGATAGGTCAATATCTTAAACAACATAATGAAATAATTAGATAATTAATTTTAATTATTCCATATTCTAGGTTTCAGAGTCTAACCATTTTTCCTTCATACATGTACTGTTCTAGGTCAATGTCCTCGTCTAGTTGAAGGAAAATATGTTCCTCATGGTGTTCATATAGATCACCATAGTATATAGGTTTATGAAGATGACCCATGGAAACAAAATGATTAAGAATTTTAGTTCCATAGTTTTTAAATGTACGAGATCTCTATTAAGACTACTTTATAGAGGACTAATTGGAGAATTTTAGGATGGATGTATGTCAAACTATTTCTCATAAGGATCACTAGGTTTCATTTGAAATGAGTATGTTTCATGGGGAAGGTTGAAAGTAGTTGTTCATGGTCCCTTGGAATCACATGTATTCTCTATTATCGAGGGACATTTTTCTTGACCAATTCTAAATATAGTTTCATTATTAAATCATAAATGTTGCCAATCACTAAGAGCATCTGACCATTTTACATTGGATTTATAGAGTGTGAGAGTTTGTAATCCATTTTATGACCCATCTATTATAAGCATCGGACCCCTTTCTAGAAGGTGATTCCAGCGACTGCAATTTCAAAGGGGATTTACATCCATAGATCTAGTACTAGGTCACCCAATTCATGATCTACAAAAATCATGTTGTTTTTGAAATATCAAAATTCATTGAGATTATGATGTCAAGAAACAGATCTTTAAGAGAGGGGAGTCATCTATATTCCTCATGAAATTGATCTACGGTATTAGGTTCCCAATTTCCTAAATATAATATCATCTGATTAGATAGGTATAGGCATGATTAGACGTCATCTCAATCCTCCAATGGTGGTGGTACTCATGCTTAGGCTAAGGGAAGAGAGGTGTGTTTTCTTTATAGATGTTGAGATCATCAGTGATTAGAGTTACTGACCTTCCAACATAGAAAACATGTAGTAAGTGTTCTAATTTATGTTATTTTATAGATATAGTTTCATACAATTCATTTATAGTAGGCTGTTCTATTTTGGGATTAGTATATGTTAGATAATGTACTCAATGGAAAACCTTGGGATGTTCCATGTCCTTAGATAGTACATCATGTCCATGGAGGTGGTTGCAAGTAGGGTTAGTGAGGCTTTAGAGCATGCCATGTTCAACATCATGATATATAATTTCAAATTCTAGGAGATCCCAATAATATATGAGGTATCCTTTTCTTCTTTTTTTCGTGATCTCATGCCTTGTTAAATTGAGGAAGTACAGACTCCTTTAAATCACCTTCGCTTTGCCTTTCTTTGATACTTGAGGCTAAGAGGCTTCTAGTTACCACTGCATTGAATATGCTAGTTTGATGCTAAAATATATTTAATAATATATATATATATATGTGTGTGTGTGTGTGTGTGTATATGTATATATATATATATATACTGTGAGGTATTGTTGGGGCATCACCACAATTATGGATACATCCTATGTTTATAGATACATCCATATGAAATAATATATGGAATGAATTGGATGTATTTGGTGAAGGCTATCGTGGATTTATTCATGATATATGTTGTGTTATATGATTATGATGAAAAGAAAAAAATTTGTTTTCGGATTGAGACCATCATATGGTTTATAGGTGTGTACCTTCTGTATTATCCTCCATGGTTGAGCTTATACCGAGATCATCAGAGGTTTCATAGTCATTGTATCCCATGGTTGTGGAGGAGTACCATGATGTACTTCAAGAAAGGTTTATAGCATTTCACCATCAAAGGGAGGTGTATTTTGATATATTTATACTTTTTGGTGTTTCTCATACCACAATGTATCCATATATGATAGCACCTTCTATGTTAAAAGTGTTGTGAGTAAAATATGATGATCCCTTGTAGTGTGTATTTTTTGTCGAGCATGTCACCATAAGGTGCCTTAGTTTTGTTCTTGAAGTAGTGTGATGGTATCTTTCCTAATTGTATTGTATATATTATCATTTTTTTAATTATATAATAGTGAAGAACCTCTATCATCTTCCATGTATTTATGACTTAAATGATTAGCTAAAGGGATAAGGTGGTTCTTAAAGTTTGATCTACAGTTGGGATATCATCAGAAGTAGGTAATGGATTAGGGTATTCAGATGACATTATTGTGATGTATTCATGGGAATTATCTGGTCTTTGTGATGTTACTTGGTTTGGTGAACCTTAATTACATGTTCTTGGTGTTTATAAACACGGTTTTATGGGGTATTCTACATATTTTTTCAGGTGTGTTCATTAAGTCATCCTTGTGTGCTCTGTTTCTGAGGAGGATCATGCAATGCATATGAAAATCATTTTTATAGTTCTTTATCATCAATATATTTTAAAAATGTTATAAATATGTGAGTTATGTCCCTGTTTTATTCATTTCATGAATAATTTAGTGTCCGAATATAGAATATTCATAGATTCATTAGTGGTCAATGTTGTGGTTTCCTGGGTAGCCCCTAGGACAATGGAAAAGTATCGAAGAATTTGTGGTTTGGAATATTTAATATAGGAGGTTTGTAACTGATTTTTCTTAGTTCTTGACTCCACTAATATCCTTGAACAAGTAGGGTCAGTCATTCATGTGGTCTATGTAATGTCAGGTATATTTTGTGAACCTGAAGGAGAATTTGGTTGACACTCCATTACAGTACTTTCCAATAGAGGCTTATCAAACCAATGTTTTATGAGTTTCCCCACATCTAGGAGTGATTTGTGTTTAGATGTATTATAAATTAGTTGATTATTCTAAGACTTCAATGTTATTCCCGCATGATCATAACTACTTTACCAATGGGCTATAAATGGAAGTAGATTTACTATATTAATTTTTGGAAAGGTTATCTCATTGATAATAATTTTTTGGTTTTCATAAACCATAAGATCATGATGAATTTATTCTCCTAACATGAATTTAACTAGTGGATATTATGGTGGAATAAATTCATAGTGGACTACAACATTTATATTTCATATAAACCGGAAAAATATAATGTTTTCACTAATGTTCTGATCATGATTTCACATAGTTATGTCAAGAATGAATCTAGGGATTTATAGAGAGATATGGAAGAGATCTTGGTAATGCATGAAGATATGGGGGAGGATTGTGGTAGATTTTGTCTTTTCAAGATGAAGGTGTAGAAATATTTGGTGTAATAGGTGGAGGAGTCCCGTTTGGGGGATTCTATGGTGGAGTATTAAAGAGGAAAAGTTTTCTTGTGAGATTCCCTTGATGGATGGTCTACAGATATATAACATCAGGTGTTCTTATAGGGGAGCTTTTCTATTCATTCATTGATGTGTGAGACAGTTCTCCATGATTTATTAATATAATGGGTAGAATTACATATCAACCTTAAGAAGATGAATGGAGCTATGGGAGGTCAAATTTATGGTCTCATGTTGGATCATGTTGTTGCAGATTTTCTTTTACTTCAAGATTGGTCTTCTATATGGTTACACAAAAGAACTGTTTTCATAGTGGTTATTTATATCCATTAGATATTCCCCAGTCGATGTGTGAGGACATATTAATGGATATCATTTATAGTTAACCTTGATCTTATGGAAGTAATGTTTTTATATATGTGATATTGGATTTTTTTCAAAAAAAAATAAACCCAATTCATAAAGATCAAAGAGTAATGATTACTGGAGGATTTTCCAAGGAAGTATCTATAAGAGATGGTAATAATCCACTAAGTCTTGAGGATCATCATATGTGATCAAGAGATTCCCGTTACCATTAGGGGGTGGAGATTTATCCAAAATTATTTTGGCTCTTTTTTATTCCTTGTTTGATGATTTTCATCCACAGATAGACAATCAGTTTGAGGTGACTATCAGGAAATATGAGCATGTATTTTCCTCTGGTATCCCATATTTTGTAGATTCATAGAGGAGACACCATCCTTTGGTTGATATCTTTATAAATAATTTATTTTATGAAAAACATTGGTATGTTACTATTTAAAACATTGTACAAATGAACTTTTCATTTTCTATTATGCTGTAATGGAGTTGTATAAGAAGAGACTCTTGGTCTGGAGCTAGTGAAAATAATGATATAAATGGTTCATATGATACCCAATACGATGAAGGAAATATATTATTTTCATAAATCCTATGTTATTAATAGGAGGATTCCAACTAATTGTATTTTAGTGATTATGTGTATCTAAATGTGACTCCTAGTCATGGTCAGTGAAGGTTTGGTTATGGGAATAAACATTGTCTCAAATTTTTAGAACATTCGAGGTGTCATCTGATACTGGGGACATGGTGTATCAAATAACACCTCTCATATAAATAAGATAGCTACATGATGGTTTTCTTATATCGTAGCTCATTTATTAACATCATGATATATCTCACCTCATTTATTTTAGAGAAAAATGTTTACAATATTATGTGACCTTTGAAGAGTGTCTTGTAGAGATTGACAATTATCAAGAGATTGTGTTTAATGGGAACTATGTTCCTTGGTTCTCATGTTTTGGCAAAGTAATGGTTTTGAATAATATAGTGACATCAAATTCAAATACATTAATATTTCAACTTTTTATATGAATATTCATTAATTTTAACAAACATATTCCAATGGACCATTATTTTTTGTTTCCTTTGGATATTTTGAATAAAATGTTCTAATTTGATGAGATATCTTCCATGTTTCCCCACAATTATCATCCCATATAGAACTTTTTAGAGAATTACCCTCCATAAAACCATTCTTTATAACATGTGGAAGAGAAACATAAGAAAGAGTAATCGTAGATTATTCATAAAGCTAAAGGTAATATATATGAATATATGATAATATAAAAGAATAAGAAAAATCATAAGGGTGTGTGATCTTGATCATAAATTATGAAGTGCATACTGAACCTATCTTACAATATAAACATGCTTCAAGAAATAAAACATTATCATTTCTAAAAAAACTTCCAATAATAGGATAAATCATCCTAAATAAATCATTAACTATATGATCAACTTATAATAGTGTGGCTACATCTTAAATTAATTAATAAATTTTATACATGGAAATTATCTACCAAGAATATAAACATAATGGATCGAGATTTATCAGTTGTTTACATTATGGATAAAGACCCACATGTTTCCATTAGTTTATATGGACACACTTATTTCCAATAGAGGATAATGACATAAATATTTCTCATAGTGGACCAGGACAAATCTTTTTTCCCATAGTGGGTCATGATATACGTGTTTTCCATATTTGATCTGGAAACACTTTTTTCCCATATTAGATAAATATTATCACCTTGTTTCCCATTTAAATCTCATGAGAAATAAATATTTACCCAATTAATTGGAGGAAGATATCGGTACCACCCATCTCATAATGAATACAATATTTAAGTTCACCAAAAATTCAATTAACATTGATCATATTATACCCAATGAAATGAAATGGGTTTCAAAAATATTTTTTCTTTCATCATTGAATGACACATTGAAATTTAGAGAATTTCAAAAGAAATTATCATGATATAACCATTATAAGGGAAAAGGGTTTAATAAACCTCATTTACAATAATCAAAAACCATTCAGATTTAGAATATGATTATTTGGGGGTCATATCCTTAATGTGGAATGTGTTAAATTAATGGGTATCATCATATATGGGTAAATATATTCAAATATCATTTAAAACATTTCGTGAATAAAATATCCTTTCAACATTGGAATAAACATCTGAAAACATAAAACATTTTTAAAATAAAATCTATTTAAAAAAACCTTAAAATATAATAATGGAATATTTGAAGTAATTATTGGTCATGATATCTAAAAATTTCATTCATAATGTAGGCGTTAAAATGAATATTCTATTTACATTAGTAGTAAAATATAAACATGGATTATTTTGAAAATAACATGATCATTCATTTAATCAAATGAAAAAAATTAATACACAGGAATGAAAGACAATTAAAATCATAGTGTAATAATAGAAAAATTGAAAACGTTTTTAGAAAATATGATTTTAGAAAATAATGGATTTTTCATCGAATACAGAAGTATGAATGGATTTTATTAAATATATTTTCAAAATTTTTTAATGTTCTAAATTTTCAAAAATGGTGTTGTTACTATAGTATGTCATGATTAACCGTAGGATAAGAATATTGAGTTTTTTTGAGATATAGATCAAAAACTATTATCATCAAAAACAGAATCATAAACTAATCTTGGGATTGACGATATTGTAACAGAAAACCATTACCCCATTGGAATCATTGAATCATTTTCCCCATTAATGAATGAAATAAAATAAAATTTAAAATTTCATATGTATAGGTAAATTAATTATATTAAATTTAAAAGTGTATTTCTATAAACCTCATATTGGTTGTTACATGTATTATACAATCATATTTCTGAATGATGTAAAATTGAGGAAAAAATCAATTTTGATTTGGTAACTTGTAAAATATAAACCCCATGCAAGTGAGTTAATAAAATGGATATGTAAATATAAATAATTTTATTTATTGGAATCATATACTATATTCGTCGGTAGTATAAACACCACATAAAAGAAATAATTGGTGAATTTGGTATCTGTCTCAAATTAGTAAAATGTGATAGTGAATTCCATTACCTTGGGTATTAAATTCCATCATATACTGTCAAACCTCCTATGAAAAAATATATATTTATATTACATCTATTATAGAACAAAAAATTTATTTATATATATAGCATACCATGTATTTGTTTCCATTTTATTACTCCATTATGAAAAATTCCATTATAACGATTTGTTTATCATAATAGACACATTTTTATTCATATATGTTTTGATTTGTTATTTTTGTTCCTTTACAATGATTATGGTTACATAATCTCTATAATTTAAAACATGATATTTAAATCAAATATATTCAGTATCTATATATTTAGGTCAATCTATAAAATTTAGATATGGAATATGAAATACACAGTTTATGGGGAGGGTAATCCATACATATGCATGAATGATGTTTCTGTATTCAAGTAAGAAAAAAATAAATAATGATAAAATATATATTATTTTTAAAGAATAAATTTTATTTCACAAGTATCACATATGTTCATTAATCTCGTCTCTTATACCTTAAATCTAATTCATGATCCAATCACATCACTTTGTGAGGGGTTAGTCTACTATACTCACAAAAGATGTATTAATATTCCCAAAAGAATATAAATAATGATGTAACACGGGATATAATAATTCATAAATAATAATAATATCATATATATCATATATATATATAATATATTTATAATTATTACCAAATATGAGAGGTGGTAATCCAAAAAAATGGCATCATTTCATGAATTGATAGCCCCCTGTACACAAACAATGATTCTGTAACCCATTTTATAGAAGTGTATACTATTGTAGGTCATACTCTTAACATAAATAAATCTTATTATATGGAATACCATAAAGTTTTTATTTAATCATAGTATACTAAGAATTAAAATTCATGGTGGAAGAAATAAAAAATGTACATTTATAAACACTACAACTTCATTTGGAATAATCTATTGGATTTCAATAAAATCTATCCATGGTTGGCTCACAGAATATAGTAAGTCTTATCTGATGATGGGATGGAATTTGGGTTGTGATTTTTGTAGGGAATTTCTGATCCATTTTTTTAATCTCTGAATAATATAAGATAAGGATTGTCCTCTTATAAGTGCGGTGGGTTGAACAGTTATTCTTTTCTTGAAAATATTCAATCCTAAAAAAAATATTATCATGAAACATGGATAAAAAATTAGACAATTTAGAAGATATAAATTTTTTGTGTAACATGTCCAAGAAATTTATTTCATTTTTTGGGTAATTTATTACCTTTATAATTTTATTTAACTACTAGTAAACCAATTTGAACTTTACCATGTTAAATAATTTTTATTGTTTTCACAATTTATTATTTGAAAATATATTTTAAATTATTAGATTAAATAAATTAAATCGATTTCATCTATGTAATCCATTTTCTCAAATTACATTCACATAATTTCAAAACTGTATTGTAGAATTATTCTCATATTTGTGGCGAGGAAGAAGGTTTTTAATTATAAACTTATAAGAAACATATATTTAATATATCCAATTTCAATAATAAATTAATTCAATCAACCTAAATTCAGTTAAAAGATATATAATTAAAATAATTTTACTTTCTACCTAATTATAAATATAATTTATCATCATAAATAATTTAAATGAAATTGTTATTTAAAAAAAAGTATTTTTCACTAATCATCAATAATTGAATCTTTTCATTAAATATTTAAAAATTAACCTTAATATAAATTTGAAATCATGATTTAAAAAAATATCTTCATTTTTTTGCAATAAATTTTCAAAAATATTCATAAATTTCTTATAATAGTTTCTCATAAAATGAAATATATATCATTTTTAAAGAAAATATATTTTTCAATATATATTTTCATTACAAAAAATTTAGTTAATTAAAATTTTATAATGTGTGGGAAATTTGTATGTATATTTTAAAAGGTAGTTTATACTATTAGTACATTCTTATTTAATAGATTTGTTATAACAATAATATTTAAAATAATATTATATCATGGTTCACTGGTGTTCATTTCCACGTGTCATGAATGATATCATTAGTGTGTGTAATAAAAGATAAACTCGATGTTAGGAATAATGGAATATAATTATGGTGTTTTGTGTAGTTAAATATAAACTTAGTATTTCTTGTAACTCATGTTAAACATCTTTTTCTATGTAATAAAAAATTTCAATATGATTAAATTTAGTTGGAAAATAAATTCCCAAATTATTAGGGTGTTACAAAGAGAGTACAAAGTCATGTGAGTTTTATTAAAATGCTTAGTATGACTAGTTTTTTTGTATAGAATTGGTATAACACCCATTATGGATGTTGAACATTTCTATGGTTTATGAGATGGATTCCACTTTTTTTTCCATTCCGTAATTAGATAGGTATTATCAATATGAGAGTGACTAGGTGCATGTTGTTTTTATTGCGTGGATGTTAGTGATATTACTCTGACATGGGTTTTTTATAACATAAGAGAAGGTGAATTTGGATAGGTATCACACATGGTGTGGATTCGGAATTCCCTTTTTTCTCTCTATTTTTTTTCAAATTCTTAGGGATTAGATTAATTTAAGAGTTATCTGATATAAGATATGGAATCTATATACTCTATCTGATTGTATGTTTAGGATAAAATTGTTTCTTATAGGAGTTCTAGAGGAGTTATAGAGGTCTTTGGATGATAAAATCTTGAATCCTAGAGAATTTATAGAAAACATTAGTGGAGTATGAAATAAATGAGTTTAATGGAAAGATAGTGGTTTGTGAAATACAGAGGGAAATACAAATAGTGGAAATTTATGGTGTGTAATTAATTTTTACATCGCAAGTACATTGAACCATTCACCATGTAAATTTGATCATGAGGAACTCCTTTATTGAATATATAATTTACAATGTAAATTAATCTTTTTTTCTACATTTTTGGGTGACACATTTCTTAAGAGGAAATAGATTTCAACTCATTTATTACATTAATGTCTAATTTATGTTGTGAATCGATGCTTGGTGTTAAAATTCATAACCCATATTGACCATCTTTTTTTTCAAAAAACTTCTGCCTTTTATCACTTATCTCTATTAAACTGATGAAGTTTTTCAATATGTTTTTGGATCCCTTCCATGGGGATCATCTTTTATATTGTGTCCTCAATACATAGTGATCCAATGCACATTCTACAACTTCTCATGTAGTGATTTATCCTAGTTCATAAGAGTTTTATTAAAACATGAGGCTTGTTTCCTCTCCATGTTTTAATGGAGTTTTTTTTATGATTGTAGGGATGTGGCACAATATCCATAGAGGGATATATTCTTCATTCAGAAGAGGTGATTGACATCCATGTAGTTGGTCAATTATTGTGTAACGAACATTGATTCCTATGATTTGGGGGATCCATTTCTTCACAATTATTCACGTACAATCCAAAATTTACCATGGTCTATCAATTTTATGGAAATGGTATTGACCAAAAATATTTTAAAGGTATTAATTAATTTTTAAATTCATAATGACCTAATTTTTTTCATCCATTGGGATAATGGTTTACCTATTCATTTTATAGAATAATATATATATATATATATATATATGATATTCCTATCAACATTGTGGTTTATTCTTAGGTTATAATGATCACATGGAAAATGGATAAATAACATAAAGAGGCTTGTTAATGAATATTGTGTTTCCAAAAATTTGATGGTAATCAAATTGAATGGAAGTGTTCTTGTTTAATTGAAATTATTTTTCCATGTGTTAATTGAATTCATAACACATGTAATTTTTTGATTATAAATAAATAGAATGTTAAATTATAAGTGTTCTTCTATATATTTTTTGAAACAAATAAATTCAAAAGAGAATATTTGAGTGTTCTAATAGCTTTTTAGAGATGATTCATTAATTTTTTGTTAGTTAGAACTTACGATTATTGAATCAATTTATTTAGGTTGAAATAAGAAATTATTGTTTGATAAATATAAAAACATGGGGTTGAGCATGCCCATTTTTATTAAATACTAGATGCCTGAGTTGGGGGGATTTGACAGACTATTTGTGTGCAACGAATGAATACATTATTTTAGGGACCAAATTTTGTAGTTATTTATCCTTTTATTATTTAAGCCAAATTGTTTTCTCATGATGTTATATTTTTTATGTGATTTTAGATTGGGATATCTACTCCAAGGATTAATAATGATATATGGGTAGGGATCTTGGATGTTGTTATAGTAGTTGATGCATACGATAATGAGATGGTTCTAGATATGTTTAAGGGTGTCATGGATGGAACACAAATATTGAAATATGTTAAATATGGTCATCCCCATTGTTTTTATGTTGTGATATTTTATTCTTTTTTATTAAATCATTTTAAATGTGTATTTAATTGGATGGTTGTTTATCATTTTTTATTTCCCTATTACTTTAGATAGCTATATGTGTTTTGTTAAATCGCTCTCTTGGTGGTGGCATAAAATGATTCCAAATTTAACCAATATTATTTTATGATATTAACGAATAATAAATTTTAACCAATATATTTGTAAAACCACTATATTTTATGAGATATATTTTCATTAATTTCATTAATTTCTTGTGTTGTATGCTACTTCGAGATGAGAATGCACTATACACAACACCATAGTAGCTTGTAGTATATAGAACACTACTCATGGATTTTGTTACACAAAATTATATAATCTTTTGATAGAATTAATTTCTTGAAATACACAACTATAAGTGATAACAAGATATTATATCCTAGTCATTATAATGGAGGGTATGAATAGTATTAACTTTCTTTTAAAAAAAACTATATAAATAAATATAAGTGAGTGTATAAAATAATTAAATACCTCATTATGGATTTTATTAATTAAATATAAATGTAATATATTTAATGTAATGATTTCAATTCATCTTATATATTTTATACAAATTATATAAGAACAAATTCATTTCTTTAGATAAAGAATACTTTTTAAAAAAATACAGTTTTAGGGAATTTTGATGGAGAACCTTTTTAAATCTAGTTTTTGACAATTTTATATGTCTTGTTTGACATAATAAATTACTTATTTATAATTGGGACATCAAAATTGACCATGGATGAATTTTTTTGATTTTTTTGATGAAATTCATATGTTAATGAATAGTGAAAAATATTGTATTTTAATTCAAAACTACCTTTTCGTCTAATTTATTTTTATAGATATTATATTTTTAATTTGTTTTAAAGTTTAATTGTATTGTTTTTTATCATTTAATACAATTTTAGTCATTTAACATATTTTTTCATTTAAAATTTTACTTAAAACCATGTCAATCTTTTGATAGTTTTTACTTCATAAAAACTTTCTTTCTTGTTTTGACAATAGGAATTAATTTTAACTTAGTTAATGAAACTATTGTGTTTGTAATTTTGAAAAATGGATTGCTTATTCAGAATCATTGGGAAAAATTATTTTAACAGGTTAATATTATTATTTTGGTATTATGTATAATAACTATGGTGATTTTTTATATACCACAGTTAAAGGTAAATCTGTTAACTGAGGGTAAAAAATAATGTGATAAAAATAAAAAAAATTACCCTAACACCTAAAAAAAATCCAAATTTATTATTTGAAGTTGAACAGTATCACATATGTGTTGGAATTTATTTATTTAATAAACTTTTGTTCATTAAAGTGATGTAATTATAATCAAAACAAAATAAGTTCAGAACAAGTCACTCTCTTATATTTTTAAACTATAATAATTTTAATTTAGTAATAAACTAGATAAAATATTGAAAAAAATATCCACCAGAAAGATACAAAAATTATCTATATAATGTAAATTTATTTATATTTTTTGGAGATAAATATGTACCATTAATTGTGACACAATAGTGATGTAGAAATCATTTTATTAATAGTAATTTCGAATAAATTTCTTAAAAAATATAAAAAGAAATATAAAATTAACTAATTATTATAATACAAGAATTATCTAGGTTAAAATGAAATATTAGGTGTTTATTAGATAATTTCTTTCAAAATTATCTCTAGTGTGGATTTAATTTAAATTCAAATAAATTAATAGTGTCAAAACTAACACTGTCTGTATTTTATAAAAAACACATAATTAAATTATATAAAAACATAAAAAATATTTAAAAAATTACAATGTGAAAATTAAAAGGTATATAATTTTATAAAGTATAAAATTATATAAGATTTACAACACAGAAGTAAATATTTATAACTATTTAATATTTAGAATAATATTACCACAATTAAAATTAAATAGATTAAATAAGGATAAATCAAAATGATAAGGTGTAAAATAAAATCAAAACATGTATAAATTTTCTTAGTTGATAAGATTGCAACCCATCATAATCTTATATTAAAAATAATCCACTTTGGATGAATTTTAATTTTAAATATTAATTTATATTAACTAAATAGGTTTGGTATTTCAAAGGTGCCCCTTCCATCTCTTATAAAAGGTAACATCTCTGTCTCTTTTAATCACACCTCTAAAGCCCTTATCCTCAGCCAGCCCCTACCCATTTCCTCTCCTAACTTTTATCACATAATCCTAGTGTCCACAATTTTTTCATACATCCGTCATGTGGAGACATATTGTGAAAATCAAAAGGAGATACTCAAAAAAGAGGAGGTTCAGATACATATGAAGCATATCAGACCTATGGTAAGGTTTAATATCACAACCTAATTATTATTTGATATTATATATACATAAGTATTTATTGGGGTATATTTATCATCTTTATCCATGTTTCCTAAATATATAATAATTTTTTTATCCTTCTACGACTTTTTGAAAGTAAAGTTTACCTATTGGTCAATTTTTATTAAATGACAGGAAATGAATATTTTTGCAATTTTCGATATGTGGTACTTTTTGACATTTTCGATAAATGTATGAGGATAATGTTTTTTAAATTATATGGCATGATCATATTTTTATGTCTTTATAACACCTTATTTACATGAATCTTCTTGTTCATGATTTCATGTCTATTTTCAAATAACTTATATTATTTTAAGATTGTGTGGAATTCTGAGAAAAAAAACGTTTTTAAAGAAGAAAGGATATTTTCCTCATGAACTAAGTTTGAGTGTTTTATCACAATTATTTTCTATCTATTATCATTATATTTAAATAGGTTTATGTATCTATCTATATTATTACTAAGATTTGATTGTGTTAATGATGCAATGATATTTTATAAGGATTATCTTATGATATAACAACATATAAATCTAGTTCAGTAATACCAGACTGGTACAATAAGTAAATCAGGTGTAGCAATACATAGATGGAATAGAATATAAGCCCATTTCAGTAATGGACATTTTCTATTATGATGGTCTTGTAAGTGATTCCATGGCTACTATGGAAATCATATTATGTTCTTATTTTTTTCCATGATTACATGTTTTATTCCCTTTATATTTTTTCATGGTTCATGATTCCATTAGGATTTATGATTTTTGAACTAACAAGAATTATTTCATGAATCAAGATTTTTATATATGTTAAATGGTGTATGTTTATTTCTCAAAAAAAAAATTCATGTTTTTATATTCTTATGTTTATGTTTTTTAACATATTTTCCATGCTTACCCTAACTGAGAATTTGAGATCACCCATTTTCATGTCTCTTTTCTACTAGGATTTGAAGAAGGGTGTTATGTAACATGTGTCAAAAAGGGGTTATAGTTATAAAGGATAAATCAGGAGATGGTGTGGATGTTTTAGGAATTAATTGTTTCTGTTTTTCAGTTTACAAAGTCACTATACTAATATGGTCTTTTGGAATTTATTTTTTTTCATGTATTACATATTCCACAAAAGTAAATTAAGGTCTATGTACATCAATAATTTGTGTTTAAAATATTTTCACTTAGAAAAATTAAAATGAGATTCTTTGGGAAACCATAGACTACGGTAAATTATGCCTATAGGGTACGGCCTACACATTTCTATATTCATAGTTAATCTAACATATTAGGACAATTTTTATTTATTGGTTAAAAAATTAATGAAAATAATATTAAATTTTAAAATGAAAATAACTATATCAATGTATACCTTTTAATTATTCTATTTTTATAGGATATATTGTCTAAAATAGTTGAATTTGGGTAAAAAAGTGATGATAGCTGTAATTAATAATAGGATGAAGGTATTTTTATAGTGTGGTTGTGATATATAATATATCATACATATTATGTGATTTCATATGCTACCCAACACTTTAAATTAGGACTATGAAAACTTAATGGAAATTGGGAGGGTGTTCTCCCAAACATTTAGTTTAACATGGAATGGACGGATGACTAGACCCTATAGACACACACTCTTATCTTTGTAGTAAAATGTGCTTGTATGTATGGTTAAAAGGTTAAGAATATATGATTTTAGAGGGATTTAATGGATTTTAATTATTAAACACACATGTATATCCTTATATACACTCCAAATGACTATTATATTTGTAATTTGAATAGGTTTTGGTGGATTAAAGAACCTTACTCAGTGTATGTTCTATAATTTCTTGTGGGATATTAATATTTTTATCATATACCTCATATAATGTTTTTATGAAACTATAAACTACTCATTTTGTATATCAAGATGTGGTATAGGATTATGTGATGATGCGACACATGAGGTGTACATATAGATACATATTCCAGGTGTCTAGGGATGGCATACATTAAGAGAGTAATGAGTCATAAAATACGAAATTTGTATAGATTGGATTGTAATTGGGCTAGTGGTATGGTAGGTATCTTATTTCATTCATTACTATATTATGTGACCTCTTGAATGAATTACATGGTGATAAATATTCATGATCAAAAAGATAAATTACTATACTTATCTTGGAAGTTATTTAGTTTTACATGTTATTCACTAATATTTGGTAGTATTTCACTATATTTTTTATGAGAGGTTCTAAGGAGGGTCTTGCTGAGTATGAAATTATAATCACCCTAGTTATATATAATTTAACATCTCATTTCCAAATTTATAGATTTCAAACCAAATTAATTTATTATCCAATGATTGGATCACTTTTTGGATTGTTATATCGAGAATTGGTTGTTTTTTTTGATTTGGGGCTATTCATGATTTGAGAATAGTTAAGGAATACTATAAAGTTTTACGTAACTAATTGTGCACCCTTTTATGGTGTTCTAGAGGGGGAACACACTTTTTCCATATCGTTTGGCTAGAACCTTCAAACAATGTAGCATTAGTATATGATCATTTGAATGGTTGGCACATGGTTAACTAAATCACACACACACTAAGTAGAAATGATACACCATATAAATTATAGTCCCACTGTTAGGGTGAAATTTTTTTTATCCTTGTCAATATAGATAGTAATACAAGTTCACTATAATTATATCCTCTAAAGAAGTTTTCAAAATCCATGAACCCCCCCAATTTAACCCCCAATCAACTCTAACTCTTTCATAAATGAATTCTTCAGATATGAAGCTCACAATTAGTGGTTGAAGATATGAAAACCCATTTTATTAGTCGATGTAATCATGGGTGATCTTATTTGACCTCCTCTTAGAATGTGGATAATCTCAATAGGGCTTTATTTTAATCCATCTTTCTATTATCCTTAGATATTGATAGATCATCATGTTCCTGATGAATAAAATATATTTTTTATTTCAATCTTGAATATATGTATGATTTATTGATTTATGATTACATAATTATTTATTATAAGTCCATTTTGGGAGTTAATTCTAGATCATTTATTAAAAATATGCATTTATAAGATTTTCATTCATTTTGAAATTCATTATTTCTTGATAAATATATAGTAGTCTTCCACATTTCAAAACATATTATATAATCATTGATTGTTAATTTCCTTTTTAAATCATATTTGATCCACTTTTAAATAAATTTATATAGGAATGTGGTCCTTCTCAGGGTTTTATAAATTAATGATTTATATGTTTATTTTAATTCTAATTAAATTTTTTTTTCAAGGTTACCAAGTGGAAAGTGGGGAATTAGGCTGTATTTATTTTTTATGTGAAATTCATTCATTCTAATGGAATGATTTTAACTATTTGATATTTTCAAAATAAATTCAAAATATTTAATTTTTGTAATGAAAAATAACCCCCATTTAGTGATTTTACCTTTATTTTGAAATGGTTTCTCTTTTGTTATATTAAATAAGTTATTAATCTGCAAGGAAAGAGTTTGTAAACCCATGTATTAATTTAATTAAATCATTTATATGTTGGAAAAAATAAATTGAATTAATTAGGATTCCATTGAAATTAATAGTTGTTTTAAAATCCCTTTTTCCATTTTGATGATGATTTTTGAATGGAAGTGGCTTTGTTTACCCATTTGAATGTTGAATGGTATAAAAGGACTTTAGGTGAATTGCTGAATTTTAAAAACCTATTTGGAACATTATGATAAATATATATTTTTATAATCCAATAATATAGAATTATTGATCCATGTACTTCCTATTTATGGTTGTCTATGGTGGGATTATATATGTGGATGGTTCTCAAAGGAGATTGTTTGATGTGATTTGGGGGAATAAGCCTATGATTGTTATTAACATGGGTCCACATTGTGATCCTTGTATATTTTTTATCTCAATAACCACTTCTGAAGAGTAATGTGAACCTATATTGTTTTATGGGATGAAACATGTAAAATAATACATTTGTGGACTCAAACCCAACCTAGTAAATCAATACTGAACATGAATAGTTCAGGCTATGGATTTATTCTCGGGAAAGAATGTTTTGTGGAAATGGTTTTCTTGAGACCTATGAGTCTTGATTTAATCTCAGTGATTAGTGATGATGGTTTTTCATAATCTATTATATAATGTACTCACTGTTGTACCAAAGATTTACCCATAAAATCCTTATATAAGATACTTGATACATGAGTGTGTTTTTTATCACTACATGGAACAAATGTTTCCTGACATGATTGAATACTGATTTTGATTGATTGATTCATTAAGATTTCTCAACATTAATATATTTTTTTAATCATATAAAACTATAATATCATATCCATCTTCTAATCTTTTCATGCTTTTATTACATTAGATTGTGATTTTTTTCAATGATTTTTATGAATTTTTTTATTTCAATTAACAAAATGGTATGTTTCCAATAGTTGGTTTTATAAAATTAATTTTAAACAATCAAATTATTATTTTCATGAAATCCTATTTAATATATGTATTATAATTACCTTTTGGAAAACAGAAATTTTCTTATGATATAATTTCATTGAATTTCGTGTGGAATCATACATGGATCTAAATGTCATAACCTACTATTACTATTTACTTTTTTCATCCCATGGTTATCATATAGTAGGTTCTCATGATTTTTCTTACATTTTGGGTTCGAGAAAGGGTGGATAATGGTGGGTGACTCGCGACATGGTGGCTTATCGTAGTTATTCGAGAGATGGGTTTTTAAAAGATTTTTTATTTTTAGTTTTTTATTTTCTTCTATTACATGATATGATTATACAAATATATGTATATAATGATGTTTTTTTATTTTCTCTATTTATTAAATTTTGTTATGCGAAAAACCATTTTGATCAATGAATTCATATTATCCAGGTGCCTTTCACAGACCCGTGGATATTGAGATTGCTCTTCGAGTTACTGTAGAATTATCGTGAATATCAATTTCAATGATATTTTGGACTATTTCATTACCAACGGTAGCAGAGGGATGTTTTTCCCTGAAAAAAGAACTTAAAATTTAAATACATTATATTAATTTGGATGATTAAATGTAAAAGGGGGATTAAAATTATGTCCAAACATAGGAGTCTGTTTGTGAGTGGGTTCATGATCACAACCACTTTATAATGAGAGAAGAGTTAGCATTGATATTGTGTCATGAGTCTTTATTTGGAGTTATTGGTTTGATGATAAAAAATGAGATTAAGATTCTAAATGAGTCTATATTTTATTTAGGGAATATCTTATAAATTTTGACATTAGAAATAATGAATGACCATAGTTACACAATGTGTTCTTGGTCTAGTAGTCTTTGATGAAATGGCATGAATGATCTATAAATCAATCCATGAACAATTCCAAGCTCAGTGAGCTTGTTCCACCCATATGACCAATCAATGCATGCACATAACATGGATTTAGTGATGACTCATTATCTATTTTCTTTAATTTTTATATAATAATTTGAGGTTGTTCTGGAGGGTTATACATTTGTTTTGTTTCAATATTTTAATTGGTTATATCAGGTTTAACCCCATGTTCATTATATTAAATCACATTCTAAAAATATGTTTTGCTAATTTTTTTTTTGAATGCCCTGAAAATTGTTTTCACTTACTAAAATCTATTTTCTGATTGAATGTTTGCTTTAGCGAAACTAATTTTCAATTTATCTTGTGTGTTGTGATGTATAATATTTTATGAATATTTTTTATAATAGATTTAAAATGATAATTGTTTTCTTTAAATAAAAAAATGTGTTTAATTTTTTTTGAAATCATTGAAGACTTTTTATATTTTAGTTAAGGATTTCTGAATATTTATGAATTTATATCATTATTTTCCATTTTTAATTAAATGTGTAATATTTATTAAATGATGAAATAGTGCATGTTTTAATTCCAATAATTATTTAATAAAGTGGTTTATGGACTGTTCAAATGATTTTTACTTTCATATTTTTTTTTTCAGGTTTTGATTTATGCATGATTTCATGAGCCTTTGTTTAATGAGGACCATAAATGTACCACATGAATCATTCCATGAATGATATAATTAGCATTCATCAACCAATTTTTCAAACATTTTCTTTTCATTTTATATAAGTGGATTCTATTATTGATGACTATGATATGATTTGATAAAGAGTGCAAGATATAGAGACTTTAAATCCATTTAAACCCATCATGTACCTGTGGATTTCCATCCACCATCTTATAAAGGAAAAATAATGTCCTCTTGAGGAAGTAAGGATGGTTGAAGATGTTGATGAGATTTTTAATTCCCTCATGACAAATGATTCTCTAAGGATTTACAATATTAATTAATTGTATGAAGAACATGACCTAGAGCAGTGGTAATATGTGATTCTATCTTGTATGCATGAGGTAATGTGTTGGTAATTCTTCAAGTCAGTCTTCACACAATGGATGTATCCGAAGGAAGTGATGAAGGAAAAAATTTCTGATTTCTTGTGTTTGGATCAATATTATAAATCAATTATGAATTGTATCAATTTTTTTTCATGGTTGGTATGTTTCATAGTTGTTCATGGGGTAAACTTCAATAATTCTATCTATTTTAGGAACTTTACTCACCCACACCATTTAACCTCCATGACAACATCCTAGTTGATATTTTATGTGGAGATGATGGGTAGGGATTTCTCTGCTGAGGTAGAGCTATATGAATGAAATGACGGAAGAAATGTATCATCCATGGTTGAGCATATTTAGTTTTCATAGGAGAAAATGTTCATGTTATGTGCTTCTAGTTTAGGGAACATGGTCATCCTAATAGGCTATTTATGAAAGCACTGAGGGTTCTAAATGGTGGCGATTATTGGGTAACTATAAGAGGTTCTATATATTGGGTGATGATAAATGGATATTTAAGTTAGGATCATAAACTCCTTTAAAAGGGTAGAAGATTAATAAAGATGATATATATCTAGTTATATTCCTTAAATATAACATTTTCACATATTTGAGTAGCTATCAGTTGTAAAATTTTTATTTTCATATGTAGTTGATGTTGACTTGGCTGGTTGTTTCTTACATACATGGGAAAACTACGTGAGTTTCACCTTATTTATTATTTTTTGTTTGTGGAAATTTTTTTTATTGATTATGGTTGGTTGTTTTGGGATATAACTTGATAATCTCATTTAACCTTATATGTCATGGTGTGGACGGTTTTGTTATCTTGTGACCGTTGTGGTTTTTTCCTATCATTTAATATCTTTATTTTTAACATTCGATTTTAGAATTAATTAATTCTCTTATGTTTATTTTACTCATAATTATTGATTGGAATCCTCTTATATGGAACAATTATATTTTCTGTAGTTTTTATTCAATGGTAATATCTAGTTTTTTTTTCATTATCTATTGATCTCAATTTTGATGTAATGGGTGATCCACATTATGAGAGTGTATTTCCATATTGTGTACTGACCATGATGTTTGATGTCTTTATATTTTTACATGGATAGACATGGAAAATTTACTCAAATAACTAGAAATATGTATATTTTTTATAGACTAGGAACCTTGAGGTATTTCCATGTGATTTGATGAGTTCATTGAGGGGAGAGGCTTGGTTTTAAAAATCCTATGTTACCCTCGAGTAATTACACATTTTAGATATCCTAGATTGTTCTATTAATTTATTTATGACATTTTATCTCGATTTTTTCCTTATTGTGAGTTTTTAATTTCTCTTATTTGGTTAAAATGGATTTTATTTTATTTTGTTTCACTATTTTGATGAGTCTTTAAATGACTGAGAACCTATGCTATGTCTCCTATAATTTTCTAGGTTTGTGACAAATGTTGTTCTTGGATTATTTATCTTGGATTTCAATGTGTTTTGTTAACCTATGGGTGAGTATCTCTTATACATTGTGGAATATTTACCATATAAGATGATTGAGGGATATATTATTGTGTCATCATGTTTTAGCTTTTAGATTAGATGATTGTGGGCGATAAGAATTCTTCTTGCAGGGAGGTTGTAAAATAATGTTATATATTTTTGGGGGTCTTTTTTTGAGTGTCCAATCATTTTCCCCTACATGGATTTTTTCATGTGGAATTGTGAGTATTTTAGAGACATTTTTTTGTTCATGGTTGGTTCTTGGCTATGGGAAACTGTGTGGTTTGGACTATCTAACCATGCAATAATTTATGGACCTTTAGAGGGGGTGTATGATATTTCAAAACTATGGACCTAGACCCATGAAATAGTATGGCATCATTGTATGTTAATTTTCAAAATTCTCACAGAGGTAACTAGACCTAGCGTGACCTAAAGAAAAACCATGTACCCCAGACCGTTAGTTCACACAGTTAGGGTGAACAATTTTTTTTAACAATGTGGGCCATCTCATCTAATTGTGATACCCGTAATCTAATCCTTAAAGAAACATTATAACTCCATAACAAAACCCCCCAGATTACCCCATTCATCCCCAACAGTTTTCCTAGGTTTTCAAGGCTATCAATATGATGATTTTGTACCTTAATCCCATTTTCATAGTTGATCTAAATGGGGTTGATCTCATTCAATATCATTAAAGTAAGTGGATCTTTTCTAATGTGGTTTCATTTTATCCCTCTTTCTCTTTTCTTTAATGTTTTATAGATCATAATATTATTTATGGGTCTCAACCCTATTTAATTAGGTTATTATTCTATGTTTTATTTATGTATGTTAAATTCCTTCTTATTATTGGTAGATCCACTTATGTGAATAGATTTTTTATTTTTTATTTGATGTACGTGTTTCAATTCTTTTCCTTTGATTTTAATTCTATTTTTCTTGATAATTTATATATATGTTCCTCATTGAATCACATATTCTATAATCATGGATAGTTAATTTTCATTTCAAATCATCTGTAATCAAATTTTAAATAAATAGAACATGGAATCAGTTCCCTATTGTGGTTTAAAAAATTAATGAAAGCTATGTCAATCTTATTTTCCATTAAATTTTTGTTAAGGCTTACCTTATGGAATGTGAGTGCTTAGGCCTGGTTTTGATTTATAAATTGAAATTATTTGAATTGAGTGAAATGATTTAAAATAATTTATGTTTTCTAAATAGATTAAAATGAATTAATTTTTTAAATAAACATGATCCTCCGGTAAATGTTTTCATAGTTTTTTTGAAATGGGTTGTCCTTTGTTATTGTAAATAAGTGATTTATCGTCATGGAAATTGGGTGTGAACCCATGTTTTTAATTATATACATACAATTTTTAAATTATAAAACTTCAATTTAATGATTTAGGGTTTAATTTAATTTAATTATAGTTTTAAAGGTCCACTTGGATTTTTGATGATGATTGGTAAAATGAAGCAAGTGTCATTACAGTTTTGGATTTTTAATTTTATATATTTTTGATTTAATTAATGATGTTTGATGGCCCATTTTTTACATTATGATAATATTATATTCTGATAATAATTTAATTTAACATTCTTGATTCTCATACTTCATATATACAAGTTTCTTAAATGGGATTATTTACATTGATGGATCTTAGAGGTGAGAGTGATATGTGCATTGAGTGCGTGAGGCCATGATTAATATTGATATGGATCCCCATTATGATCCTCATAACATTATTATATCACTAAACTCTGATCACCTGTAATGGGATCCTAGATAGTTATATGGGATGATCGATATATATGTTTCATTATTTTACCCACACCACAACTAGTGAATCCATAGCGAACACGAGTGGTTCAAACAATGGATGTGTGAAAGGAAAGATGGTGTGCGTGGAACTGGTTTACTTTCCAACCATGATAGAGTATGTAATATAAAATATTTTTTATTATGATTATTTATTATTTATTTTATTATGGACTCGCAATCATACATAGGTTATACTGATGAAATCCACATATATGATACTTGATATGTGCCAACAATATTTTACACTACTTGGCACTGGAGTTTCTTTATGTGATTTAATAATTCTAATGATTGATCTATTTATTGATAGGTTTCACAATGAATAATTTTTATTGGATCTTTTAAATCATTAATATCAGGTGAATATTCTGATATTTTCTTGATTTTTATAAATTACCTTGTAAAATGTTTTTAAATTATTTTCAGGAAAATGTTTTTTAATGATGAAACATATTTTTTTAAATATTTCGTTTGATAATAATTTTTTAAAATATTTAAAACTTTATTATATTAATATTAGTTATAACCTATTAATTATAATATTAAATTATCATATTTTTAATTTCCTAATGATGTTAATTCGTAAAATCTTTTCTGGAATAATATTGGGCTCTATAGCTCAAAAATTTATTATATTGTTTGGTGTTTTCAACCATTTTTAATAATATATAAGGCGCTAAGGGTTGGTGACATTGGAAATTGTGGGGGATTTTGGATCATTTGGAGATGGGTTTTTGGAAGATAGATTTTATTTCTGGTCTTGCATTGTCTCCTCACACATGATATGATTATTCCCGATGTTGGTATCAGATGAAGGATTCATAGAGTAATCTACATATTTTAATCTTTTGTGGTAAACATTATTCCATGTGGCTATTTAATGGGGCCTATGTTCTTTTCTCCAGCCCCTGGTGATCATGAACAGAATTTGGGATAGAAGTGAATCAATGTAGATACCATTTTAGATTATTCTCTGGGTTGGTTCATTACATATAAATTGTTTTTTTGGTCGGTAGAAATATGATAGAGATCAATATATATTTTACTAGATTTTGGTATGGAGTGATTGTTTCAGGATATGTTCCCACATCAATTATTTTTCTTTTTGAACTTGTAGATTATCTTTCAAGTTTAGTTATATATTTCATCTCATTTATTCACTTTGTGATTTATTTTATATAACTTACTAGTTATTGATTTTTGTGTCTATATTGTCAATCCCTTCCACATGATATCTTTTTCAGTTAAAGATTATAATATGTAATATTTTATACATTTCATGGTATTTTCCATTTTTGGGGCTGTTGAAGGCAGGACATAGGAAATCACTATATTCCATCTCTCATTATCGTCATAGAATGTGTAATATTTGTGGGTGAGGGGGTTCTGAAAAATTATTATTTGTATATTATAATTATGATTTCTTATGATTTTTTTATTAAAAACATTTCCCAGTAGATCCAATTTCATGATTATGTAAGTTACTAGTATATTTCAATGTTTATTATGTTAAATGTAAATAGACTTTTCTTATATCAAGGTTTTGGAAATGTCTAACTAGTTTCATTATTATTTTTCATGTCCCTTATCAATATTTTTTATTCTCATACCATGTTTTGAAGTTTTTTTTATATGGTTTATGGATGATTATTAGAAATTATAATGTATTATCATGAAAAATTTGTGCTATTTGTTTTAATAATACTCAGTTACAAACATCAGTATTGTTCGGTAAGGGTTTTTATTTATTCCAAAAAAGTAAAAACATAAATTTTCCTTGTTTTTGTATGTGATATCATATTTATTTTTGATCTTATATGTTATTTATGGTTGAAATTATATCACATTTTTAATTATGAAATCCATAATTTTAATGTTTAGGTTTATTTAATTAGAACCATGAGTTTAGGTTCTTGGGTTTTCACCGCTGGTGTGTAAGTAAAGGATTAGATAACAATTTATATTAGAATGTTTTCATGTTATGTTAACCTTAGTGTTTTGGAAACCATCATAATTTTATATTAATAATGATTTTCATATGTTTAAAATCATAGAATCCACTTTTGAGGTATTAAGTTACTAGATTATATGATGATTTAGTATATATTGGAAGATACTTATGTTAATGAAACCCCTAGTTATCTTATAATTTTAATTGAATAGTTTATTTTAATAATAATTTATCAATATTATATAGACATATGTATGTATATGTTGGTAACATTTAGTGTCAAAATTTTCTTTTAATATTTATTCAAATAATGTCAATTGGGATAAAAGGGTTATTATATCTTTGGAAAGTAATATTTATCACACAAATATCGATGAGATAACAAGTGATTTGGTGACTATTTGACTAATTGTATTTTTGATAAACAATAATATTGATGGGGAATTATAAAATAATTGAAAATAGAAATACTTTTTGATAAATATGGGAATTTATTTTTATAATACAAGTTGATTTATCATTAGAATAATATAAGATTCTATCGTGACATTATTTTTAGAAATTATTCGTATGTTTTGGAGAATATATGTTAAATTAATATGGGTTTTTATATGATTGTTTAATTGTGGTTGATGATAAATTTTAAATTATATTTTGATATATATGGGATCAAATAATTCAAATCTGTAGCACAAAATCATTATTAGGAATATTTTGACAAATATTAATGATAGTTATTTAAGGAATTGTTTACATTGAACATTGGATTTTACTAATTAATTGTTAGATTAATATATTATATATTTAAATAATGTTTTTTTTTGTTATTATCATAATTTTTTTCAACAATTTGTATTGCATTTTGTTTATAAAGATTGGAAGAATATTTTTTCATCCATTAATATGCCTCATGGAAAATCAATAGTTTATTATACTTCATAACGCACTAAATATTCATACTCGTAATTTTCATTAAAAGTTGAGATAAATGTAGACACTCATTTAAATATGGAACCAAATGATAAAATTTCATTTATGTATTTAGAGATAATCTTGTAAATATATTTTCTATTTTTTAGTCCTATTGGTAAATGAATTCCTCAACACTCGGAAAAGGATCTAGAAACAAAATCTAACATATTAACCAGGTTTTAGTTGAATTAATGATCTTTTTCACACCACTTATATTTATGATTGTTTGGTAATTAACATTTTCACGATCATTCACTTTCTTGTGATCAATTATCTCTATCTTTATCCATCGTTATTTGGATATGAGATTTTCCTCCCATGTCTATTTTTCAACTTCCATATAAGGTTATTCTATTCATAATACTAGTCATGCGTAATTCTAAGTGACCCTTGTATTTCTCATTACATCATTTCATGTAGAATATTGATTAACCATTTTTTCAATTTTGTATTTCAATAAAAGATTGAAAACCTATTAAACCCTTGATTTCCAAGCCAGATTTAAAATTCAGACGATGAAATTATTAAATGGTGAAAAATATAATCATTAAATTTAATATAATAATATGTCTTATAGTGTATATGACATGCATTACTGTGCATAAATAAAATTATAAATGATGTTATTTATTGAAAATTGTATATATGTGACTAAATTGTTTGATATAAATAGTATTATCCACATCTTGAAATAATCCTATATATATAAGTTGTAATGAAAAATAATTTATAGATAAATTCATTAGAAATATGAATATTTTTAGTATGTTAATTTAATTCAACAAATATAAATTTTCTTCAAAAATGATTTGGTTATTTTTTTGATATAATTCCATAATTAATTAGAAAAATTATTATCAATTTAATTTAATAAAAATTATATATTTTTTGAAATTCAAAAAATCCATATTATCATTTGTTGGATATTTCAGATTTTTGAATATAATTTTTCAATGATTAGAGGAAAATAACATATTTTGTAAAACATTAATATATTTTCATTAAAATTAGGAATTTAATTGTTCCATTATAATTGAAAATGGAACAAAAAGTATCATAACTATTATCCAGTAACATTTGATTATTCATTATACCATATTTTGGTATAAGTTCGTTTTAGGCTTAAAATGCATTAAAAACTATTTTTCTATATTTTTGAGTTTTTTATAATATAAATTTTTGGGACATATTGAATACAAATTATGAAAGTGGATACCAAATTTGGAATTATGAGGCCCAAATTGGTTAAACATGTAACTTTTATTTTATTTCATTATTAATAGCAACCATAATATACTTTCATTATCATGGTAAAGGTAAAATGGGTTGGTTATGTTTAAATAAAATTTGATAAGGCCCTAAATTCATTAAAAAAATCCATTATTTCGTTTTATTAGTCTATTTAATATCAAATCATGAAAAATTAAAAAAATATGACTTTTTATTTCCATGTTCCTTTAATTTTAACTATTATAATATTTATGTAATGGATAAAGTAAAAAATATCACTCTATCGATCATAATATCTCTAATATTTTTTAACATGAAAAAATTAAAATATTTTCATTTAATTTTTTAAATTTTAAATAGAAAATATTTTTTGATAATTTTAATTAATACTTAATTTTTAGTGATAAAATAATTTACATAAATGATCTCTCAAAAGCTGATAGAGTTCATGTGCAACTATTGGATAAATAATTTCAATGATTTTAAAAATATAAAAAGTTATATTTTATAATTATTGAGATTTTATAATGAATTGTATAGTTAAATATACCATATTATAGATGTTTAAAAGGTTTTAATTTGAATTCCCCTGGTCTTCCTGTTTCTAAAGTCCAATTTTAGGAATTGTTTTCAAAATAACAGTAATAGTACTTAATGAAAAAAAATAATTTATTAAATAATATAGAAATATTAAAAATATTTTAATAGGAATTAATGAATTTAAAATGTCTCAAATTTAATCCATTTTCCATTTAGGATCAAATTTTCATTTTAGAAGGGTTATTATAACAAATTAACATTAAAAAATTCATAGCTATAGTTATGGTTAAAATTTGTTATCAAAGGTGTTCAACCAAATGATAAGTTTTAAAATTCTATTTTAACCTAAATACAATTGACTTTATGATTAAATATATTTCTTATATTTTAATCCATCTCATTTTGGAGCCATTTTACATGCATTTGAAAATTATTATATTATAATATTTTAGGCCCAACATTAATGATATCTTATAAAAAACTAGTTTTTAACAATAAAAAATTCCTAAATATTATATCATCTACTAAGATAATAGCCTATGGTTTAAAATATAAACCATTGTCTATTTGTAGGTCACATTTTCTATTATATTAACATTACTAAACCCAAAGGATAAAAAAATTAACGACACAATAATTATCTAAAGGGTTATTCGTAGTTGAAATAAAGAGATAAGGGCGGTGACATCATTGTATCATTAAAGAAAACTTATCATAATATAGAAAATATATTCATAATAATATTATATTTTAATTATATAATTTTTTTACCATCTGTATATGATAAATAGTTTATATTAATTTAATACTTTGTGAAATTTCAAAAATGTCCCTCTCTTGATTTATAAATGTTTACATCCTCTCTTCAATTCCTCACACCATTTTAGAACACTATATCATCCATTACCCAACCAAATACCTTAAAACATCCCTATAAATATTCCATAGATCTTAATATTGTTATTATTTGATCCTTAGAGGGATTAATGTTTAAATAAAAGGTGGTAGTTCAGATAAAATGTATATATTTTGACAAAATGATTGAGTTGAATTCCTTCTTCTACCTCATTATTTATTTTCATCCATGATAAAATGAAAAAATAATTATTTTAAAAATATATAGGGGTTATAATTTTATATTCATAACCAATATCAATTACATATTCTATAAAATTAAAAACCAAATCATCATTTCTGTGTACTATGTTTAACCACCACACAATCTTTTGAAATTAATTTTTCAACACCACCACTCAATTATAGTTATAATTCTATATTTTAAGTATATATATATGATATCAATGAAATATTTCCCATTTTTGAAGTATAATATTTAATTAAATTATTAATCATTCCTTCCATTAAAAAATTATAATGTCTTCTATGTGGACATCTTGATAACTACCTCTGAGAAATGATGTGATTCTCTTTTCATAAAAAAATAACATAGATACTATATATAAGTAAATTTAATTAAATAATTTTTTTTATTATATAATAATATTTTGTTATTAAAAAAATGATACTTATCTTTTTTTGGATATTCTTCTTTTAAAAATGGAAATGTTACTCATGAATCTGTATAATGTACTATTTCTATGATCACGACGTAATTTAGTTTTCATAATAATAATTCATTTTTGGTATTATATTTTATAAACAATATAATTGATAATTATTTAATTTTTCTTATTCTCGAGATGATGGGCTAATATCACCTTTAGTCATGGCCATCTTAATAATGTGGTTTTGGATATATGATAAAAATATCATCAAAACCATTTATGTGAACATAATTGATTATGAAATTAAATATAACAAAGTAATATTTTGAATAAAATTAATAATAAACCTAAACAAATTATTAGGAAATAAAATAATAAAAATAAGTTAATTACAAATGAAGATAAGGAACAAAATATATGATTCATAACACAAGTAAAGTGATACATTACCAAGAAAACATCACTATAAAATTTTATGGATTTATTTTCAAAATAGTTTTATTCCATTCCCATATAATTAAAATTATTTTCTAGGTGTATTTATATGTGTATAAATTAATTATAAAGGGAATTTTATGATTCATTTTTACATTATTTAAATACTTTTTAAATGGAATATTTATATTTAATTTGTAAAGAATGTCTTGACCCATGAAAATATTCCATTATTTGTTTAAGGAAATACATATCATCCTTTTTTTATGTGTATTTTGAGATTATAAATTGAATTATTAAAAATAAATGTTATTTTGATATCCGAAAATGTTTTTCATATGGTCTCGAAAGATATCTTTATGGTATTTATGATAGAAAGGTACATGATTGAGTTACTTTATTCATGATATGGCTATTGTAAACTGTCAATGATGATATCTTGTCCTGATATATCTCATTATGTTGGGTGATCTCGATATATCTCAGGATGTGGGGTGTTCCCAATATGGATCTCCAATGCCTTAGGTAATGATTATTCTGTATAGATAGTTATAAATTAAGTTTAACATATTGGTTATTAATCTTAAATGGGATATTTTTAGGTTTAAATGAATATTATTTCCCACTCTACCTTTATCAATTTTTAATTCAAGAAAAAAATATTGCATGGAATTCATATTATTTCCAAAAAATATATTTTTGTTTTAATGGACTGATTATGAATTTTATGGTAAAAATGTATGTTTCGTAGAAAATTTTATTCATGTTTTATCATTTATTCAATGAAAATATTATGATTATGCTTTTTTATGTTTTTTGATGTAGTGTTTTTGGAAACTCTATGTTTGGTAAAGAAGATTTCACAAGTATATTGGTCATTATAAGAGATTAGTGTTTATTAGTGTAAAGGAAAAATATATTTTCTAATTTATTGTTTTTTAATGTAATAAAGGAGATGTTTATTAATTTTAATGTCCCTTAAAAATAATTTTTTTCTCATACATTTTTTTTAAATGTTTTTCATAGGGTTTAAGGATGAGTATAAACAATTATAAAGACTTCATATGGAAAAATAATAGTTGGTATAGTGGGAATAATGATCACATAAAAGCATGGGTATTGTAAAGTAATACTTGTTACTAATCATCTAAAACTCTAAAAAAATATGTAGTTACGTGTAATTGATCACATATATATCCTTTTTATGTATTATTTTTTTGATTGTCGAAATCAGGTCACATTTATTAGTATCAAACCCATAATGGAACTGTATGGGTGTTTATCACGGGATACAGAAGTGATTTTTCTAGGGATGTCATAAATATGATGTTTATAGTCATACTTAACTTCCCTTTCATTCTAATGATACGATACATTATAATATGTCATACCTTATAGAGCATTTGTGCTCACCCATTTCCAATATTTCCAATCTCCAATTTATAATTATGACTACATCATGTGTGATGTTTAGGAATGGGTCTAGAGAAGTGTGATTAAGGATAATTTTTTCTAAGTGATTTAATGGTAGATAATTATATTTCTAATATCTAAGACACTAAACAATGAATTTCATTGGTTGTGTGAATGTTAGTGAGAATTAATATTTAAATCATGTAATTAATGTAATATTCTATTTCTTTATCTTTGGTCACATTACATTCCCAATAAATGATCTTGGTAGGATAGTTATAATGTATATTATGATATCATCCAACTTTCATTTAGGTAGAGTAATTTACTGGAATGAAATTGAATTTTTCTAATTCTCATCATTTTCTATCTAATTGATAAATCATTAACGTCTTCCTTCTATATTCTATGATCATCGATATATAAATTATAAATCCAAGTTACCATCATTCCCATACAAAACATTCTTTTATGGATCTCCATGTTCCTTGATATCCCATCAAACACTATGAATAAAAACCCAACCTTCTGGTGATGTGAATTTCCCCCTTCAGTGATAAAATTTGAAATAGGCATGGTAAGAAACTATCCAGTCCAGGAAGATTATAAAATAAAAACATATCATATCGATGTAAAAAATTTCCTATAAAACATGACACCAACCTACCTCAAGGTTGAATTTTCTACACGGGTGCACACTTTCCATTATAATTTCCAACAAAGTGTTGAGTTTAATAACACCATAATAAAACTGAACTGTGAGACCAATGCTCTCGGTAAATGGTACGGATATAAATCTATGAGAATCACATGGATCTAAATGAGTTTATTCTTGAATTGAGGATACTATGATCATACCTGTCTATATATATAGCATGTCACTATTCTTCTTATATATAGGCTGTATATAATATATAGAGCCTAAATTGAGGCCCTGCGAATCAACCCCACTACCAAGAAAAGGTCCACTCTATTTTCAGGTTATAAATGTTGTTTAGGTACCTTGTATAGGAATACTGACTCGACCTAATTGACTAGAACCACAACATATCTTAGCCTGAAATGGATATTTAAATCCCCCTTCTAATCCTAAAGTCGGAGTTGACACCTTCTAATAAATTCTAGAGGGAAGGTCCTACAAAACCATTGAACATTTCCCACCCTACAAAATTAATTGCACTCGAGAGGTTATTTACAACATTGGATCCTTATATTCACTTTTATCCCACACTTATGAATGAATACCATACTATTAGTACTCACAATCTGGCTAGTATTCCCCTCGAAAGAATTTTAAGAACCCAGATCTTCATTTTAGATATGGATCCTTAATTCGGGTTGTTTTTTAGGAAAAATGATGAAATAGGAATTTTCTACGTATACTCTGAGTACTTATTAGTACACATAATGTACCCTAATACCGTGTACAACTGCGTACTTGTCATGTAATGTCCGAGTACAAGGCCATGTAGGTTACCCGAAAGACTACCTAAAGCAGGGGCTAGTTGATGATAATACACGATTTGTACATTTAATGAACATTATATATACATTTATTTTTAATTGATAAATCAGAGTGGGCTCACTTCTAGTTTCCATAAAATATCTCTTCTCCACTCATTTTGTATAGGGGAGAGATGAAATAACTATGAAATTCAATCCCCTCTCGATTCTCAAATCCGAGCTCCGATCGAGACACTATTGGGTGTGTTGGAATCCCACATGTGATTTCTCTTTTCTCCTAGATCATTTTTACTAATTATTTCTCTTTCATGAGTTATCTAGGGATGATTGTTTTTACAAATTTATATATTTACTCTATTTTGTGCTAATTCAAGGGATGACGTTCGAGAGTATTGGTCATACGACATCAATGTAGTTGGTTTGTGCCTTTTGTAGTTTATATTTTGATTATATATTCTTAAAGTGATGCATACCAACATTTGGGGTATTTATTGATTTGTAATTTTACCCTATAATTTACCTTCTATGTTTTAATTGATTGAGAAAGGGTTGTTTAATATGCTTAAGGTTAAATACCATGTTTACAAGACACCCCATGGTTGTGTTTCCCTAGTTTGACTATTTATGGCCATTTGGCCTAGGTTGCCTATGAGGAGTACCTTTTTTCCATTCATTGAATAGTTCAAGATGGAGTATGATCTATTATATTAATTACATGTGTTATTCATTTTAATGTTAGCCATGTAGTAGTTATATATTACTTATGATGCCTTGTTATAATATGCATGCTACTTTTTCAATGGAATATGAGAGACTTGGACCATGAAAATTATGGTGGTTTCCATGTTTATTTACAAATGGCCATGAGAGCCTTTGTGTAGACTTTCACCTAGGTGTATTGACCATGATAGCTACCCAAGTGGTCGTTTATGATTTATTTATGATATGTTGAACCAGGGGGTATTGACCGTGAGAGCTACCTAGAGGTCGTTTATACTTTTTGATTCTATGTTGACATTGGCGTATTGACTATGAGAGATGCCCAGGTGGTTCTTATTTAATTAATTGGTTCTTTGTTGAAAAAAAGGGGTTAGAACTTGAGTGATTTCCCATAGGGATGTTTATGGATGATTGAATGATTGTGACGAGTCTTCTAATCCAAATAACAAGCTTGGACATAGTCTTACTTGATCATTTAGATGGTCATATGAGACATCTGTTTTGTTATTATTACCTAGGGTGATATAAAGATTATGCTAGATCCCATGATTACTCTGTCCAATGTATTGAATAATTAAAATATGTAAATACATGTAATTAATAACTTTTGTATTGTTTACTTTGGAGTACTTCCCTATTTAATGCTTCATTTAGTATATTTCCTACTATATATATTCCCTGACAGTTAGGCACATATCATTTGGTGGTTTCCTTCTAGGATTCGTATCACACCCTGTTTGAGTCATGCATTGGACCTAACCGGATTATATGGTTGTTGGTATGTATAAGGGAAAACACCCTTCTTCATCAGGTACATGATTGTTGTTGGAGATGGAGAGCATGGGACCAAGAAGAGGCTTGTGATGTATATGGAGTTTATTTGTTTTCTTTTTTTACTTTGGTTACGTGTTTTTTTTCAGCATTGTGACTAGTTTGGATGCTTTCTTATATAAATATTCCATGAATCATTTATATATTCTCAAGTTATTATATTAATATCAGTTTGAAACTTTTTTACTTTTGTTTTATGTAATTATTAATTCTGTTATTGTTTATTATTTACATTCTGTTGTGTATACTCTACTAATGAGGGCATAGTTTCCACATTATCACATCGTGGAACTTACAGAAAGTCAGCAACTGGTGGAATTTGGGAAAATGTGCTTTTGTTCATGTGACCAACCGGGTTCGGGGAACCTTTGTGTGGCAGCCAAATCCTTGATGTTACAATGTGTTATCAGAGGAGGTTATATTCTATTTTCCTTACTATTTAGAGCATATAGAATGGGATCGGAAGAAATAGTTAGTTGGTAATATGATATTCCTAGGAGTAACTAACTCGTGTATAGGAAAAATTGAAGTTATCTCGAATATTTCAATTTCACTAGTTTTGCAATTGTTATAGTTGATTTGATTTCACCATTTGGTGGCACACAATTTTTTTGGTGTTATGATTTATATCATTGTAGTATTTTTTATGTTTAAACATGATGATATGAGGGTATGATATCTCATGAATCATATAGGATCTTTATAGAGATCACAAGTCATGCATTGGTGTCATTTCATATATGATGCATTACTGATTACATGTTGTTCTAATGATGTTGTGCAAGATATGCATGTTGTTGTGATAGATTCTGTAATATAATACCTACTATTTTTATAGGGTATTGGTATATGTAATGTTATATTTATATAGATTCCATGATTGAGCCCATGAGGTGTAATGGTACCTCATGGATCTGAATTTGGAGGATAATGTTTGATCTTTTATTGAGTTTTTTAGGATATGATGTGAAAAAAAGATACAAAACTTTGATTTGCGGGGAGTATGGTCTCCAACGGGTTGTAATTTTTCATTCATTGAAGAAAACATAATGTTTTTAAGGATTCCAGATAAGCAATAAAGGCTAACTGCCTAGAAACCCAGACAACACGACGTGTAATGTTTTCAACACACACCATGTGTTCTTCTGCTCTGGAGGAAACATCTTTTCTTAAGTAGGCTTCATGTACCATATGTACATTCCATTTAGTGTTTGACCATTTGAATGACTGTGTGAGAAGATACATGTGGTTGATAAATTCTTGGTAGAACATGCTATGTAATGGAAGTAAATTCCATGTTGTAGAGACCATGGGTTTGGCCGTGTGACTAACAACATGGGTGGATGAAACATAGGTTACACACATCCTGTATATATTTTACATGCCATGTACGAATCAACCAAATATAAAGCAGTGTGACTAATGACACAGGTTGATGGAACCCTTGAAAAACAATTTGTGTATAGGTTAAACACTCAGTGTAGTGTTATACTAGGAGAGAAACTTATAGTTCTAGCTATGTAGAAGAACCAGGGCAGGGCTAAATTCATGTACACACAGTGTCTTTGGAGGAATAGGCCAATGTATGAGTTGTTACACGACTAGGTTGGAAGGGGTATACGACAATGATAACAAATAAGAGAACACATCGTGTAGTGTTTCTACAGGTCGTGAATCCATGGTTTAGAAAACATAATTTTTTTCCTTCTACTATTTCATACATTCACTTCTAAGTTAATATCCTTGATAATATTGAACTGAGGCATGTAGGAGACCATGCAGAGTCATGCCAACATGATGTCCTCCATTGGTACACTAGGTACATGGAGATGATCAGACACCAATAATGATAGATCAAGTACTACCAATAGATCCTCCTATCAATCCCATATTTTCACCAACAATTATACAAGATTATAGTGGTGATTTCTAGTTCCGTCAAGGATTTTTGAGGATGATGTAGAATTTTTAGGGAGAACTACATCCTACACTGACAATGGTAGAGTTGACATGGTTGTTCCAAGTGTAGCATCCTCTAAATTTTTTTGGTATGGAGGACCATAGGCTATAGAGAAATGGTCGGAGGCCATTCTTTTTATCTTCAAGCACATGGAGATGCCTAATGAGAGGAGGGTGAATATCAAGATGTACATTCTATATGATTCCACCATGATATGGTGGGATGTTATATCACATGTGGGATGCCATTGGGATATGGTTTTTGAAGAGTTTCACATGACTATATATGATGAATTCTACCCTGAGACATTGAGGGCTGACTGAGTCAGGCTATTCTTGAATTCGGAGCAGGGTGTTGTTTTAGTTATGGATTACTCATCTCGTTTCATAGAGATTTTGTGCTTCACACCTATTTTGGGAGTTGATGAGTTATCACTAGATGGGAAGTATTTGGATTGTCTTAGGTATGACATCTTATCACATGTGATTGTTTTTAGGATGACTTTGGTGATTTCTATAGTAAATTCTGTGCTGATTACTAAGAACAATCTAAGGGAGTTGGGAGCTGCGAGCTAGGGTGGTCCAACATCCAGGTCTAGTAATCCTTCAATTGATAGTATGAAGATCTATAGGGATCCATCACATGGTGATTATAGTAGTAGGGATTTATTTATATACTTCCAGGTGAGGTTATACCAATGCGGGGTGAGTGGTAACATGAGACCTCAGTGCCTGAGAGACCTAGTTGAGTGCTGATATTGTGGAGAGATGGCTCATCATCTATGTTTTTTTTGGTTTTACATGCCAACAGCTAATGAGAGGTGATCAACTGTGACTCCATATTCAGGAGAAGGACAACCAGTTTGTCATTAGTGAGGGAACTAGAGTTCAACACACCATTATGTCCAAAGAGGTGGTCGTGGACGTGGTATCTAGACGACTGGATTTTAGAAACAGCAAGTTGGACAAGATAATGGTAGTTAGGAAGGGTTGCAGGGCTGTAGTACATGTCAGACTATTGCGATTGAACAGACCTTGCTAGAGTAGGGTCTTGGACCCTCTATAGTTAGAGGTATGATTTTGGTAGCCTTTGTTTTAGCTTGATTCTTTTTTGATACAGGGGATCCCAGTAGACTTATAACTATTTCCATTATAGAGTTCGTTAGGCTCTCTATCTTAACATATGAGAATATAATGTTGCTAGATACTCTGTTGGGGATTAGGACATATAGTGTACATTATCACAACAAGTTCCCTCTTGAGGTTAGTGGGTGTCACAAATTTTGGGACCTCTAGGTCATAGAGATAACATGCATTCATGTCATTCTAAGAATCGATCTGTTGGTCTCTTTTTTGGAATTTTTTAAATATTATCATTGTAGCATGAATTTCACATCATCAAAGTGTGGGTATTTTATACACAAGGGAGAATGGGGTGTCTAGTTGAGCAGTGCTAGACCTAAGAATTATGGGTTGAGAGGAATTACATCCCAGATTGCAAATGTATATCTGGATAAATAGGGGACATTGAAGATGTAATTTTTCTAGTGGTGGATCGTTTCAGATATGTCATTCTAAGGAGCTTTTCTAGTTTACCACTGAATCAAGAGGATCATTTCTCTATTGAGCTTGTTCTAGGAGCTTCACCAGTGTCCATTCCTCCTTATAAGATGGCTAAACCCGAGTACCAAGATCTCAAGAAGTAGTTCGAGGAGTTACAGGCAAAGGGATTCATCAGACCCAGTAATTCTCCTTGGGGTTCTTATGTCCTTTTTACAAAGAAGTAATATGAAACCCCCACACATTTTGAGGATTATCAGAAGATGAACTAGTTGGGAGTCAAGAACTGATACCCCTGGACTAAGAATTATGAACTCTATGATCATATTTGAGGATCCTAGGTGTTCTCAATGATTGACGGGAGATCCAGTTATCATCAGTTGCATGTTATACCATCTGATATACCTTCAACATACTTTCATAGTATAAATGGTCTATATGAGTATCTGGTAATCCAATTTGGTCTCACGAATTCATTGGTAGATTTCATGGCATAGATGAACTGAGTGTTCCATCCTTACTGAGAATCATTTATGGTATTCTCTGTTTGTGATATCATGGTGTACTCTCACACTCGACATGACCATTCCACCCATCTTGCGATCATATTGAGTACACTAACTGAGCATCAGTTATATTCTAAGCTCTCAAAATTCCACTTTGGGATGGACCATATTAACTTATTTGGTGATATGATCTTAGAGATAAGATTATTAGTAGACCAAGAGAAAGTGAGATAATTAGTTTTGTAGGAGCCTCTGAACAACATATATGTGTTAAAGAGTTTTTTGGGGTTAGTTGGTTACTATAAACTATTCATTATGGACATTCCACACATATCATTTCTACTAAATGGCCTGACTAAGAGGGGTGAAATGTACTTTTGGAAAGATTCTGGTGATTCATCGTTTTAGGAGATGAAACAAAGATTGACTTTAGCACTAATACTGATTTCACGGAATTTGGGAAAGTGTAACATCATTTAGTATGACGCATCATGTATTAGGTTGGGAGCAGTGCCTATGCCGGGTGAAGGAGTCTTTAGGTATGGGTCACGGCTGTTGAGGCCAAATGAGAGGATTTACCGGACACATGAACTAATGTTTTCTACAATTGTGCATGATTTATGAAATTGGAAATAATATATTTTGGGAGATCATTTTAAGATATACACTTACCACAAAAGTCTCAAGTATTTCTTTACATAGCGTGATCTAAATTTGAGGCATTGAAGGTGGGTTGAGTAAATCCAGTCCTTTAATTTTGAGTGTTCCTACACACCAAGGAAATTAAATTCGATGAATGATGTGTTGAGAAGGATCACTCAAATATAGGTAGTTTAGGAGGCTGGTAGAAATAGGAAGATTATGGCTCTATTTTCTAAGATGAATTTAGAGGTGCACGAAAGGCAGGGGCAGAGTTTTCGTTCTACTATAATTGTTACATCTACTCAACTGGATCAAGTGAAAATGAGGCAGTCATATGATTATAAAAGGGTCAGTATTACAATAGAGTGTTTTAGGCAAGGACCCTACCACTAGATCGACTCTAGATAAGGATAAGGTTTTTCATTTTCATGGGCATGTATGGGTGTCAGCATATATACACGAGGATCTGTTGTGATATTTTCATTCCTTAAATATAGGAAGTTCATCCTCGTGTCATCAAGATGTATCGAGATCTACATCATCTATATTGGTGTCCACGAATGAAGAGGGGTATTGATATGATTGTTATGAGATGTTCTGACTATAAATAAGTGAAGGAGAAACATCAGTGACCAGCATGGCTATTACAATAATAAACCATTCCTGAGTGGAAATAGAATGATGTAGCGCTGTATTTTCTGACAGGTGTACCACGGTCACCTCATGGGAATGATACAGTTTTGGTTTTTGTTGATGGACCCAATAATGTTCCACATTTCTTACTAATTAAGTAAACCTTCATTGTGGGTGAGCTTGGATGGTTATACATCTACAAGATTGTATTTTTGCATGGGGCTCTACAATCTAAAATTTTAGATAGTGACACATGGTTAATTATAATGTATGGAAGGGACAATAAAAGGATTTGGGTAAAGAAGTACTTCTAAGTATAGCGTACAATATCTAGATAGATGGCATGTCAGAGTGCACAATTCAGGTTTTTAATGACATGGTTCGATCATAAATCCTGGATTTTGAGGGGGGGTCTTAGGAGAGACACATACCCCAAGTGGAACATGCCTACAATAATAGTCTTCTAGAAATGATTGAGATGGAACCTTATGAGTCTTTGTACGGTAGGCCATTCATATCACTCCTATGTTTACTGGAGGTAGGAGAGGAAGACTTGTTCGGACCTCATCTTTTCCAGGAAAGCTTCAAGCATGTGGAGTAGATTCAGAAGAGGTTGACTATTGCACAATCTCATGGGAAATGTTATGTTGATCGACAGAGATGACCTCTATTGTTCGAGGTCAGAGATTATGTTTTCTTAAGTTTCACACCAAGGTTGGGACATAGGAGTATTATGAGATAAGGAAATATTTCGCCATGATACATCGTTCCATTTGAGGTTTTGAAGATAGTCGATATGGTTTCCTATTTGTTTCAATTACCTAAGAGGTACCAAGATATACATGACGTCTATCATGTTTCTCTCCTATGATGTTACTTTTCAGACCTATCTTATTTTTTTCAACTGGATGAGGTTGATTTGGAGGTGGATGCATCCTTTAAGGGGAACCCTATTCAGATTTTGGATTCCATCATGATGGTTCTCTATTTCCAGTCTGTTCCTCTAGTATGGGTGATATATAAGCAAGGACACGTAAATTATGATATATAGGAGAGGGAGAGAGAAATACGATCCCAATGGCTAGTGTTGTCACACAGACTCTTCTTCACCACCCTTATAAGGGAAATTCAGGGATGAATTGCTTTAAGGGGGAAATTTTATTTAACCTGGATCCTCTTTTCCGGTACTGATATGGAATTCAAGTTGTTTTTGAGGAAAATGGAATAAATGGTAATTTTCTATGTAGACACCATGTAATAAAGAGTACACACTATGTACCCTGATACTGCGTACAGCCGTGTACTGGGGGGGGGGGGGGTAACGTCTGAGTACATGGCCGAGTAGGTGACTTGAAAAATAGCATAAAGTGGGGTATGGTTGAGGATAATACATGGTGTGTACATTTAATAAAAAAGACTCGTACTTTTCTTTTTATTTTGTAAATCAAAGTAGGGTCTTGTCTAATTTCCATAAAATATTTCCTCTACCCTCAATTCGTACATGAGAGTGATGGGACAACCAGAACCATCAAGTCCCATCTCCTTCTCATTATGTCCTCCGGTCGAGACATCATTCGGTGTGTTTGAATCCAACATGTGAGTTCTCTTTTCAAATAGATCATTTCATCATGATTCTTCCTACCCCATGAGTTATTTAGGGATGATATTATTTATCCTCTTTATATATCGATTCCATTATAGGACTATTCAAGGCATATGTTCTAGAAAAATGGGCATACAACATCAAGGTCAGTGTTTTGTGCCCTTCGTTGTTCATCATTGAATTATATAAGATTAATGTGACACATACGCACATTTGGGGTATTTCATGATTTGAAATTTAACCCTATTATTTACCTACTATGGATTAGTTGATTTAAAAAGAGTTGTTGCATATGTGTAAGCTAAGACACCCTATTTATAGGACACCCTATGGGTGTGTTACCCTAGTTGGACTGTTTATGGCTGTTTAGCCTAGGTTTCCTATGATGTGTACCTTGTTTCCATTGCCTGAATTTTTGAGGATGGAGTTTGATTGATTATATGAATTTCATGTGTTATTATTGTGAACATTAGCCATTTAGTAGTTATATATTACATGTTCTTTTTTTATGATATGCACGATGCTTTTCCAATGGACCCTCCTTGGACAAAAAAACTGTGGGGTTGTCCATGTTTATTTACACAAGGTAGTAAGAGTCAAGGTGTAGACTTTGACCTAAGGATATTGACCATTACTAATACCAAGGAGTTCATTTATGATTTCTTTATGACATGTTGAACCGGGGGGTATTGACCGTGAGAGATACCCATTGGTTGTATATAAATTGTTGATGCCATGTTGACCCATAGGTAATGATTGTGGGAGCTACCTAGGTGGTTGCTTTTGAATGAATTGGTTCTGTGTTGAACCAAAGGGGTTAGACCGTACGAGATTTTGTATAGTGTTTTTTATGACTGAATTAATTATTGTGATGAGTCTGCTTATCCTAAACACATTCTGGGACTCGGTCTTACCTGATCATTTAGATTGTCTTATGAGACATTTGTTTTGTTACTACTACATTGGGGGATATACAAATTAATATAGATACATAGATTAAATTGTCCTATGGAATGAATAACTGAGAAATGTAAATGAATGTAATTGAAAACTGTAGGATTGTTTTGTTTTGATTAAATCTTAGTTTACTGCTTCATTTAGAATATTTCCTTCTTTATATATTCACATACTATAATGAATAGATCATTTTGGTGGTTTCCTTTTGGGATTCATCTCACACCATGTTTGGGGCATGCTTTGGACCCAAACAGATTGTATGTTTGCTTATATAGATAAGGGAAATCGTCTTTCTAAATTAGAAACATGATTTCAATTAGATCTAGATAGCATGGGACCAAGATCAGGATTGTGATGATGAGGGAGTTTACAGGTTTTATTTTGTACTTGGATAATGTATTGATTTCCATAATTTTAAGGTGATTTCATACATTATTAAATACATATTCCGTGCATCATTTATATATGCTCTTGTTTTTATATTTCTATTAGTTTTCTAATATTTACATATGTTGTATGGTATTACTTTTACCGTTACTGGTTACTATTTTCTTTTGGCTATGTGTACTCTAACTATTAGTTCATAGTTTCCCCATTATCATACTTTGGACCTCACTATATGTCAAAAGCCTCTAACATTTGGGGAAATGTTGTTGAAGTCATGTGACCAACCGGGTTCGGGGCACCTTGTGGAGGAAATTAGAACCGAGACATTATAATAATCTTCTAAACGTGAGTTTCTACAAGGTGACACTAAATCACTAGGTATGGAGGATGAAATACCCTACATTTTTCCCCATCTTCCGTGAGTATTCATTCTATAATATGTATATGATTCACAATATATGTAATTGTAGTCAAATGATCCATGTTGACCAATAATCAGAAGGAATTTCTGAGACCATCAATGATGTGTCTCACTCTTTGTTTATCAAAAGGGTGACAAATTGGTGCAGCAATGGAAGATCTATTTAGTGTACCAAATACATCATAACTGTTATCCCACAATACACCAGATTCATACACTCACTATTCTCCTAAACTCTCTAGGTTTTGTTGACGATGTACTCCCAAAACCTGGATTAGAAACCATCCCCACTAAATCTTGATGTGAATAAACTTGGTTCAAAACACCCAAGGAGTTCTTACATTCCCATTGAATAATATATTTCATGAGCTTATATAAGATCCCATATTTCTCTATAAGGTATGTTTAACTTACATTTCAGTTTAATCCCTTTATTTTGATCAATTAGGTGTTTTCCCATGTGCTTAAAGAGACTCAGGGGTGTTCCGAGGTCCTGGACGTGAAAGAGGTAGAAAAAGGAGTTTTATGGGCTAGTCACATGGACTACACATGGTTAATGCTAACCATATGGGAAGCATAGGTAAACTATTTAGGAGGTGGATTTTTTGGAGGTGGTGTCCACATGGTTTATGCATGGTTTGGAAAACCAAGTGGGAAATCATGCAGCCCATAAACCTTTAATAAATTATGAAAATGACACTATGGGATTTTATATCTCACTCGGGATTTTCCTCCTCATCCCTTAAAACCCTAGGAATGATCCAAAGGGACCAAGAGATAACTAGGATCAAACTCCATTGATTCATTGCCACTTTGAGTGACTTTGGATGAAAATCAAATATCTAGGTGAGTCTAATCTCCTCTTCCCCTATATTTTTATGTTTAGGTCTTGTATTTTGTTATATTTCCATACAAATCACTCAAACCTCTCTTTTTCGGTGATATCATGGTTGGGGCTTCTAAGGGGTGTTGAATTGAGATCTAAGGATTTTGTTGAGAGTTTTTTCGCCATTAGATTCTAAGTAGGTGGTCTGAAACTCACATCCCTTGGTCTTTGTGTAGATTTTTACATGAAGGGTTTTTATTCTTGCCCCCTTTTGAAGAGTTCTTGGTGCCTTTGACATGATGTGATGTAGTGGTTTCTGAATGATAATTTGAACCCCTCCTTACCCCTAGGATACAATGAGGATGACTCGTTCAAATTAGGACCACCCAAGTGGTGTGTCAATATTTCCTCAGACATAGAGTGAACCATGTAAGTGTAGGCCATTGTGCAAGAATGTAGTGACCTTAATGATTATGTTAGTATACTTAATGGAAAAGTAATTGGTGTCTTGTAATACACCTCGGTTGGGTAATTATCTAAGAGGATATTTGGTTGGAACGAAAAATGGTTTAAATGGATAAATGGGAAAATGCAAGGGAATTAGCTTTATACACGAATATGATTAGTGAGATAGGCAGGGAAAATGGGAATGGGGATAAAGGGGTTATGTAATATAAACAATGAAAGTGTTAATGTATTGTATCAAAAATTCAATTTCCCATTTATTGAATTTATTGTGATGACTGTAAATGATTTTGGTTATGTTGTTATGATATTGTGTTTTGTGGTGAATGATAAATAAGCATGTTCCCATGGATTGGTTGTGTGGGGGATTGAATTGATGTTCTACGCCAAATGGTCGATTTGGACCAATGTTCTAGCTCATCCCATAAATGCACTGTTTTGTTAAGGGAATAGATTTCTATTCCCCTAATGGTTGAATTCCACCTAGACTAAGGCTTTGATGTGAGGATATTGAGGATTGTTATGATATGATTCCTAGTGGGATATGACTTGTTAAATTATCATATGTTGAAAACATTGATCATTCCCAGTCCATTGAACACATTAAATGTGTGAAATGATAAATGAAATTTCTTAGTAATAAACATGGGATAATTTGTAGGTGACCATAAGGGAACATAAATAATGATAGCCTATTAAACTGTTTACCCTTAATTACCTTTATTTATCTTTTTCATCACCTATCTGCCTTTCTCGATATTTTTTAAACACCATCAGTGGTGGCCTACTGAGTTATACTCACACCATTCCCAGGCCACCATTTGTTACAATGGATGATTTCATGGTTATATATCTAGAGAAGGGCATGAGCCTATGCAAGGGATTTGAGTTGGGCATGAAATATGTTTGGGTGATGTTCATACCTTGAGCCCAGGACATTTTTGGGATTCCAAAATATTCTTTATTTGGGGTTTGTTCCCTTGGAACTGTAGCGTGGAATGACATGTTTATTATTGCTAATAGTAGTACCCAATTTTGGGATTTGGTTATTTATATAGGTTATGGATTGTTCTATTATGTTTCCTCTATTTCAAATATTATTTTCTGTTTCTTACTCTGGTATTGAGGGTATAGTCTCCCCACATTACCTATTGGAAACCTTTTGCTAGTTGGAAACCTCTAGCATTCGTGGATGTACGTTTGACGTCATGTAACTACCCGGATTGGAGCACCTACTTAGTGGAACTTGGGTTGGGTACATTAAAAAGTGGTATCAGAGGAGTTATGTCATCATTATTACTATTTAGGGATGGTAGAAATGATATTATAAATGTGTCGATCCTTGGTAATGAGCTCGTTCTTGGGAGTAGCTAACCCATGTATGAGGGAAAATCCAAGTCACTCTAGGAGTGGATTGTTGTCCTTGTTGTGTGCTGCTACATTTGATGATATTTCACCATTTGGTGATGCACATCTTCTGTGATTCAACAGTTTTCTCATATTTCTATCATGGCCAGAATTTTATGATGTTGTACATTCATGATTCATGGTAGGAAACTATGCAGGAAAGTGACATGCATCATAATAGGAACACACACGGGATGGTTGTGTGGGATGTAAAGGTTAGGATGCAAATGTTCTCTTAAATGTAATTAATTAGGACTAATAAGATGGTATTAACGAGGAAAAAGGGGGAAGTGAAAATTGTTCGAATTGGAGTAAAAAATAAGTCTTGTGATAATGATATTTAGACACGGTGTGGACAATAGACATAGAGAGATGGACGAGTGTAGTGACCCGGTTGCGAGTCGGCTCTTTTGGGTAGTTTTATGCGAACTGGTTTGGTTATTATAAGTGAAGAGCCTATCTATATCTCTTCTTTCCCATAAATTCTTTATAGTTGAATTGTAAAGATCGTGTTAGGAACTGTATAGAAATTCCATATCAAATACGTGTGCCAGTTGGGTGACATGTGGACGTTGCTGAGAACTCTCCTCCAATAGTGGACCAGAAGAAGATGGCAGTACAAGGAGACAAGGAAGAGAAGTTCCCTGAGAACTTTTCTTATTTTATACAGATGATGTAACATGACCTAGGGTGGGTTGCACCGAGTAAGTTTGAGCTGACCATGGAGTTTCAACTACATCACCCTATGACCCTTATCGTAGTGGGTGGGCCAGAAGTAGTAGAGTTTGGGATAGAGTCCATCCAAACTTTTCTCGACCATCTGGGGACTTCTCATGAGAATAGAGTCAAGTTAGCAGCCTATATGATGGGGGGAAGAAAGATGTTCATGGGATATTATGGTTCAGAAAGAGAAGGATGAGGGGATGTTGTTGATAGATTTTCATGAGATGTTTCTTGAGAACATGTATCCAGAATCCTAGAGGTAGGAAAGGTCTTAGATTTTATGAGGATAACAAAAGAGAAAATGTCGATGATGGACTATGATAACCATTTCACCGATTTGAGATGCTTCATTCCAGTGATGGGAATAGATGACGTGGTTGTGGGAAAATGCTTCTAGGATGGGTTGTGACACAAGATCAGATCTTAGGTTAATATATTTCTTCTTAAAATGTTTGCTAAAGTAGTGGATCAATCCCTTATCTTTGAAGGAAAATTGAAGGGAGCTTCGAGTAGTTAACTTGTGGTGCTATCTAGGAGATAAAGTGTTGTGGATTCTGATAGTAGGAATCACCACATTGGAACCGTTTAGTAGGACAGAATCAAAAAGAGCAGTCATATGATGGGGGTCAACTTCTAAGGGTAGTGACTAGTTATTCTTTTCTTAATGTGGAAAGCTATTTCACGAGCGTGAACAATGTCCATACCCACCAGTTGAGTGCCGAGCGTGTGGTAGGCTAGGCCATGTGTAGTTATTCTACAGGAACTTGCGGCAGTTAGGAAATGATGGAGGTTAGAGGTAGATGCTGAGTATATGTTGGGGGTCGGTTACACCATATCCGGGAAACTAGTTGGAGCTCCCTAGGCTGTACTAGTATGGGTGGTGGACATGGAACTCCGGGGCGAGATCACCGTTACCAGTAGAGAGGTGTAGTGTAGGGTACTCAGGTTGGGGCCTAGGGTAAAGGGTCCGATCATCTCCATGTAATTCAGGCTACACATGAGGGTGGTGAGGCATGAGAGTCTACTGATCAAGGTACGATTCGTACAGCTTCCATGTTTTCTAGTGATTTTTATGATATAGTTTCTATGCATTCCTTTATTTATTCTCTGTTTTTAGTTGTGTTGGGGGTAACTATAGATATTTCATGTGGGGTAAGGTCTCTTGATACTCTGCTAGGGGTGTGAGTCGAGGGCATCAACTAGTGTAAGGATTGAGCTTTGGAGTTTGGTGTGTATCACTTCTTATGGACCTGTTTGTCATAGATATGTCATGTTTTGACCTAATATTGGGAATGGATTTGTTGGTGTCATATCAATACCATATCTACTGTTATCTTTGTTGGGTAACATTCACATCTCTCGATGGGAGCACTAATGTCCTTCGTGGTGACTGGGATACTTGAGCAGGCCACATAGGGCCGCTACGCCATCAGATGGTGAAAATCATGGCCCATGTGGCCTATATTTTGATAGATTATGGGGAGGACGGACAGTTAGTCGTCCCTTTTGTTTTGGACTAGTTTCAAGATGTGTTTCTTGAGGACGTCTTGTGGTTACCACCCAAGAGAGATGTTGAGTTTACAATCGAATTGTTTCCTGGAGTAGATATAGTTACCATTCCATCTTACCAAATGGCGCCAACATGGATCCGATAACATAAGATTGATCTAGATGAATTGGAGTGTACGGGGTTTATACTCCCTAGTATGTCAACTTGGGGATCTCGTGTGATGTTTCCTATGAAGGCAGACATATCCCTGAGGATGTGTATCGATTATAGGAAGATGAAAAATATGAAAAATAAGAAATTATACCCTCTTCCAAGAATTGATGACTGGTTTGATCATCTCAGAGGTGACTCAGTGTTTTCTATAATATATTTTTGACTAGGGTACCATCAGTTGAGGTTGAGACCTTCTAAAATAACCCAAAAAACTTTCTAAAGCATGTATGGGTTGTATAAATTATCGGTATTGATGTTTGGTTTGACCAATGCACCAGCTAGGTTCATGGCCTTGATGAATCAGATATTCCACCCGTATCAAGATCAGTTTTTAGTTGTTTTAACTGATGACATCTTATTTTACTCCAAAACTCATGACAAGCATGCCAAACACCTTAATATCATTTTTAGTAAACTAAGAGAGCATAGGCTTTAAGCCAAGTTATCAATATATCTGTTTTGGATTGATGGGGTTCACTTTGTGGGACATATCATATCTATGTCAGGCGTATTGGTAGATCAAGAAAAGTAACAGGCTATGATGTCTTGCGAACATCCTTTGTAAGATAATGATATTTGATTTTTTTAGGTTTTACTGTTTATTACCTCAGTTTTATTAGTTATTTCTCTTGTTTCGTAGTTCTACTCACATGCATAACCAAGAAGGTGGTTAAGTTCGATTGGTCAAGGTTTGTGGGGATGCTTTCAAGCAGTTGAGTAAGTGGTTTACCACCACACCAATTATGATCATACCCCAACCATGTATGAGGTACACCTTGTTCTATGATTAATTTCTTGTTGGACATGGTGTAGTGTTGATGCAAGATGATCGGGTCATAGCTTATGGGTCGAGGAAGTTGTGGCAGATGAACAAAATTATCCTACTCATGACTTGGAGCTAGCTAATGTGGTTCTTACATTAATGTGTTGGATGCATTATTTTTGGGAGAACCATTTACAGTGTTACTGACCATAAAAGTCTCAAATTCATCTTCTTCTATGGGATTTGAAGCTTTTAGAGTAATGGTGGGTTAAGTACTTACAGTATTTTGATTTCGAATAAGTTTACAGCCTGGGAAAAGAGAATAGTGTCTCTTACACTCTGAGACAGCTGACTCAGAATCAATTAGTTCATGAATTTAGATTAGAGTGGGTGATGGTGGCATTGTTTACAAGGATGCATTTGGAAGTACAAGAGGGGAACAAGCAGATGACCCTTGCATCTATAGCATTTTAGTTTTCACTTTTTGATCTAAGTTAAAGAGAGTTAGTTAGTAGATCCTGAGTGTTTGGATACAAAGGAATGTCATAAAGGTGGGGAGTCACCTTCTAGTTGTACCTTTGGCAATGATGGATTTTCTTATGTTCATGGTCATGTTGTGGAGCTGGCAGTTATACAAGAAGAGTTTTTTTTCATGAGTTCCATGCATCAAAGTGGGAAGCACATCCATGCTTGAATAAGATGTATCGTGATCTTCATATGCCGTTTTTGTGGACGAGAATGAAGAAAGAAGTTGTGGGTTTTATAGAACAATTTCGTAATTGTCAATAGGTGAAGGATGAACATCAACATCTAGGTGGGTTGTTATATTCATTGCCTATTCCATAATGGATTTGGAATTATATTTCTATGGACTTCGTAGTGGGTATTTTGAGGATTCCTCATAACAATGATGGAATTTGTGTGGAGGGAGATTGGATGACCAATGTGGCCCACTTCTTGTCTATTCAAGAAACATATACATTCGACCTATTGGGGGGGTTGTATGTTTGGGAAATAGTACGGTTGCATTGTGTGACGAGAACCAATGTTTTAGATCATGATCTGCATTTCACCTCTCACTTCTGGAAGGGACTATAGAAGGAACTCGGTACCCAAGTGTTTCTGAGTACAACTTACCATCCACAGACTGATGGGCATTCAGAGGGTACAATTCATGTGTTAGAAGACATGTTGAGAGAATGTGTTCTAGATTATGTTGGTTCATGGGAAAATAAATTATAGCTCATTGAGTTTGTGTATTACAATATTTTTTAGGATACAGTTAATATTCAACCCCTTTAGGCCTTTATGGGATACTGTTTATATCATCATTGTGTTGGTTAGAGTCCCAAGAGTCTGAGTTGTTAGGGATGAGTCTTTTGTAGAAGACTTCGTAGAGGGATCATTTGATTCAAACGCATATGGAAACAACTCAGAGTATATAGAAGTCATATGTATATTATCATTTTAGACAACATGAGTTCATGGAGGGTGATATTGTGTTTCTTTAGGGTTCACTAATGTTGGGTCACCATCGAATTCGGAAACCAGGCATGTTGGCACCTAGATATGTGGGGCCATTAGATATTGTGTAGAGGATCCAATTGGTGGCTTACCAATTGGTTCTTCCATATAGGTATTGTGGAATGAATGATGTTTTCCATGTTTCACAAGTCTAACAGTATCACTCAAATCCATTTCATATGATAAATTTTAAGGGAGTCGAGCTTGAGGTTGATGTATCCTTTAGAGAGCACCCAGTTCGTATTGTAGATCATTGTGAGAAGGTTTTGTGGGGGTAAGGTACCACCCATGGTTCATGTTCTATGGCAACATGGAAACTTTCAAGAGGAAACGTGGGATCTAGAATAAGATATGTGGGCCTAGTGGAGCGATCTCTTTTCATAGGGAACTCAATGATTCTTGGGAGAGAAGCTGAGGACGATCCATTATAAGGTGGGGAGGTTCTAAGGCCATCGATTTTTCTGTAAATTATGTTTTACTTACAGTTCAGTTTAAGACCATTATTTTGGAAAATTATGTGTTTTCCCATGTCCTCAATGAAACTAAGGGGTGTTCTGGGGGTTCGGGAGGTGAAATATAAAGAAAATTTTGTTTTCTGGGCTAGATTCATGGTCTACGAAAGATTAGTGATAACTATGAGGGTAACCCAGTTAAATAGTGATGGAAGTGGTTTTTTGGATAGTGCATCCACATTGTTTGTACAGGGTTTTTAAAACCATGCAGGTTAACCGTGCGGCCCAGAAACAATTAAAAAATTATGAAAATGCCACTCCAGGATTTTATATCTCTCCCTGAATTTTCCTCATCCACCCTTGCAACCCTGGGAATGAACTAAAGGGACCAAGATCTCCCAATGATAAATCTCCTTCTATTCATGGATATTTAGAGTGTCATTTGGTGTGAGTCAATGATTTAGGCGAGTCAAATCTTCTCCTCCACTCTATTTTCTAGTTTAGGTCTTTAATTTAGGAAATTTCCATCCGAAGATCACAAATATCTCTTTTTCTGTGAGATCTAGGTTAAGGCTTCAAAGGAGTGTTGAATTAGGATCTAAGGATTTTTTTGAGAGTGTGTTCACCAACAGATTCATGGTAGGGGGTTAACAACTTATATCCCTTGGGTTTTGTGTAGATTTGTGCACATGGGCTTTTTATTCACTCCCCCCTTTTGAAGAGTTCTTGGGGCCTTTGAAATATCATGATGTAGTGGTGTCTAAATGATAATTTGAACCCCTCCTGGTCCCCATGGTATGAAAGTAGGATGAATCGGCCTAATAAGGGCCACCTGAGGGGCTTACTGATCTTTCCACAAACATAGAGTATTCTATGTAAGTGTAGGATGTTGTGCATGAACATAGAACCCTTGGTGATTATGTTAATATGCTTAAAAGAAATGAAATTAGTGTATAGTAATACACCGTGGTTGGGTAATTACCTAAGAGTTTGTTTAGTTGGCACAAAAAAGGGTTAAATGGACAAATGGGGAAATTCTACGGAATTAGATTTATACTTGAATATTTTTAGTGAGATAGGCATGGAACATGGGAATGTGGATAAATGGGTTATGTAATACGGACAATGAAATTGTTAATGGATCGAGTACAAATGTAATTTCCCATTTATGGAGAATATTGTGATGATTTTAAATGATTTTGGCTATGTTGTTAGGATATGGTGTTTTTTGGTGAATGATAAATATGAATGTTCTTGTCACTTGGCTGAGTGGGGTATTGACTTGAGGGTCTACGCCCACGGGTTGAGTTGGACTGAGGATCTAGCTCGTCCCCTAAATGCATAGGGTAGGGAAGGGGAAAGTGTTCGATTCCCCTAACAGTTTAATTCCACCTGGACTGAGGCTTTGAGTTGAGGATATTGGGAATATTTTTGATATGATGCCTAGTGAGATATGACTTGTTTAATTATCATATGTTGTTAAAGGTGAAAATGTCTAATCCATTAAACACATTAAAAGGGTGACATTATAAATGAAATGTATTAGTAATAAACATTGTTTAATTGGTAGGTTAACTTAATAGAACATAAATAATGATATCCTATTGAAATATTTACCTCAACATTCCTAAAATTATCTTTTTCATGAATTATCTGCCTTACAGTATATTTTGTAGACACCATTGGCGGTGGCATACTGAGTTATACACACACGCAGATCAGGTTGTCATTGTGTACCTGAGAAGATTTCATGCTTGCACATTAGGAGAAGGACAAGGGAGCTATGTTAGGGAGATGAGTTTGACAAGGGACATGATTGGGCGAGGTCCTAGAAATGGAGTCTAAACCATTTATGGGATTCTACAATTTTCATTATTTTTGGTTTGTTCACTTGAAGCTGCATCATGGCATGGCATGTTTATTGTTGTTAAGGGTTGTAATCAATTTTGGGATTTTTCTATTTATGAATGTTATGGATTGTTCTATTATTGTTCTACTATTTCAATTATTATCTACTATGAAATAATCTCTTATTGAGGGTAGAGTCTCCCCACATGACCAATTGGACCATAACTGCTAGTCAGAATCCTCTAGCATACGGGGAGGTGTGCTTGAGGTCATGTAACTACCCAGCTCGGATCACCTTCATAGCGGAACCCGGGTTGGGGATGTTGCAGCCTCACTCCCTTCTTAGGATGTGTCTCTATGTACATGAAAATAGATATTTTATTCTCAACACACATCATAGTAGTCAATGGTTAGCCATCCCTTGAAAATGTGGGAAGATTCTATTATTATAACAGATGTGTCAGCTCTACCATAGACAAGGTAGGATGTGGGGATCCTTGAATGGCTACCCTAAATCATAGAAAACCCTCTTGAAATGTTGAATCACCACCCATATTATTAACTTCATGTGGTGATAAAAGTGAAACTATTAGAGTTTGTACAGGTAGTACAGTGCCCACCACATCCGGAGAATAGTCATTCCATCCTCATTGAACATGGCAGGGGTTCAACACTATAGAATGTGACTATAATTAAAAACATATTCCACAGAAAATAATCAATTAGTTCACTCGTATAAAATTAAATTGAATATGTATTATCTTGGACAAACCATAAATATTACACACCACTCTTCATTCTCTTAATACTAGTACATGGTGATAAAAGGGTAGTATAATGGACATGAGACATTTACTAATACCGACTCTTCAATTGGTTTTGGTTTTATATTTTAATTTCAAAAAATAGGTATTCATATATGAAATGTCCAGTTCAATTAAGAAACACATTTATCCACAATCTCCCAATTATATAATTTTAGATTCATTTAATATAATAGTTTTTTAGAATTCCCATGAAATGGTTGAACCAAATGGGTCAACAATTCCAATCTATAAGGGAACGTATAACTTATAAAATGAAATGTGGAATCCGATTAATCCTTACCATAACACAATATAGTACATGAGAAAAATGGTTCCTTCATATAACATTCCATAATTGATTGATTTGGGTGTATGGTGTAGCTTGTGAAAGAAAACACTATATAGGTTACAAAAAGAAAAACTGTGTACAAATTATATGTCTCAATATCCTATAAGAATCATTATCCACATTCAATTCTATAAAATAACGAACACATATTTAATTTCATGTATTCATGTAATGCATCATATATGGAATATCATATACTTGGAATGTAAATATTTTATGGTTTCTAAAATGATGACTCATATTCATACCCTCTTATCATTGGGAAACAGTAAAACCCATAAACATAAGATTCATTAAATGGAAAAGTGTTTCACTCAATGGTGGAATCAAATAAATTTTAATTGGAAGGATATTGAACAACATGTCCCATCCAAAACAATTTTACTTTTTTTCTTGTACAAGAGTTAGCTTCTCATAGTCAAAGTGCATTAACAAATTCCAATACATTCATATTATCTTATATATTGTCTTAAAATAGTATGGCCATGAAATAAAATTCTCCAATACTACATTGTAATGTCCCGAAATGGGAGCCACTAGACAATGCCTAGAGCCAGTGGTTCACATGGCCTCAACAGCACCTCCCTGTATTCCATAGGATTCCAACTAAAAGTTAGTGTCAAATACAGTACATTTGGGAGAATATATGCTCATTATGACAGTTTAAAATAATTATTTAGTAATATTAATAAAAGGAGGTACCATGTGAATAATTGTGTAGAAGAAGAATAACATCAAAAAGGCTGCAATAACAATCAAAACCATTCATATTAAATGTGATGACTTTGTAATGTCTCTATTAGAAAATCATGAAATCTATAAAACATGAATCCAATACAATACATGCAACAAAGTATTAAAATATGAAAAAATCTATTCCTAGATAGCATCACATGAATGTTTTGTCCATGTTTTTTTCTTCTCTTAATCTTCATTCTAATAAAAAATCATAAAATGGGTTCTTTCCCCTATCTAAATATGAATAAATGATGTCTATCAGAGTACCCAACGATGGAAAAAATATGTTTTGAGATAACACATTGTAGTATATAAATAATAATTTCTATTACATGTCTACTCTATGTATAAACAATGAATCAATGTGTACTCCATCATAAGTATACAATAATAAAAGTGTTATTTCAAATATAAATGTGATCATGTCCATCCAAAATTGGATAATTATAATGTGTGATATTGTCAATGAAATAGTGTATTGTCTAAAAAACACTCTACTATCCATACAAGGGATATCAATAAATCCAAATAACCCTCCATAGTTTCCAAAGTTGTGTAATGCAATATTAGACCCCAAGGTGTGATTCCAATGAATAAAGACTTTGTCATCATCATCATGTCATAACTACATGGAAAATATCCAATGTATAAAAGACTAAGGAAAACACAAGAGTCCTACGTGTGTCTCCATATAAATGTGGTAATGACATTGGAGGATCCTCAGGAGAACTTCCAGGAAACATGTCCAATGTGGTAAGAAATCTTGATCCAAGGACTAGTGATTTCAAAAGAATCCTATGGAATTTATATAAAAAGAGTAGAAATGTCCTATTTATCCACTACCTTAATCAATAAAGATCCATGGAGTATAAAGGTACAAGGAATAATATGGAATATAGATACAAATTGTATAAATGACCATGAAATCCACTAATTATTTCATTATGGGTCAATGGAGTAGAAATTTCCATGAAATCCAATATAAAGAGGATTGAATGAGTAGAAATGTTTAAGGAATCCAACACTATTATCAGTTCATCCTATTAATTCAGAAAGAATTTCATTGTTATAAATAACCGTGGATTTCATCCTACCCATTCAATAATTTCAAAACAAGTCATTTGTTCATTTACTATATTTCATAACATGTGAACACATGGAGTGGATGCACAAACCATGTCCTATAATTTATTCAATTATAATTGAGGATCCTACTCAAATTAGTGACCTCACACACACCCAATGAGGTGGTATATAAAGTTAAAATACATATATACACCTCAAAGGTGAAATGGGAAGAGGTGAATGACATCTAACCATATAATATAAGTAGTTGTAAACTTAAATATGTACCAAAAATATTAATCAACACATTTTTCAAATTTGAGTGGAAAGAATATAATTTTTAGCATGAATTATAATTCAAAAAACACATATAAATAACTATAATTTATGGGAAATGTATAGAACATATAAAGTATTACCATGGTACATCAGTTTTCCTATATCAGTTTCCTACTCGAGCCATATCAATAGAAAATGGAGAAATGAAAAAACTCCCTAGAAATATTAAAAATTAGCATAAATTTTTGTTATTTGATACAAATATAAAGGAAAAAAGGAACAATATTATGGAATAATATACCGGAATGGATCCAACATGATTAACTACTATTAATTCTAGGGTCGTATGGAGAATCAACACTAGAGGTTAGGAGATGGCTTCAATAGTGCTCCAAAAATCCAAAGAGTATGTCCATTATAAGAAATGGATATTTTATATTAGGTTATATGAAAATTAGGTGTGAATGGTCATTAAACCGCTTTTAAGAAGTTCACATAGTTTTGATGCACAATTGGAATATTTGATCTCCAATCGTGCACCAATAATTGCCTTAATGGGGTAGCTACATAGCTTAGATGTATCGTTTGGAAAAAAATTTACAAACAATGCCAGTTGAATATGTTTAAAACTATTGATCCTTCTATATTAGTGTGTTTCCATACAGTATGGTTATGGAAAACTATTATTCCTTTTATTTCCATTGTCCAAACCCACATGGCTTACTCAAAATGTGTGTCCTTGTTCACATTATTTCTACTAACCATGTGGCATATCTTCCTTTCCCCAAACATTTTCCTCTAATCCAAACATGCCCCAAAATACCCTAAAACTATCATGACCTCATTAGGAATATATATCAGGTCAATAATAAGGATTTAAACACAATTTAAAAATATTTTTACCTCATAGGGAAACCCAATAACTTACAATTTTAATAAAGTATTAAGGTGGACATATTATACTAAGAGAATATGTAATGGTAATTCATTTTTCATGTAATAAATTTTTTTAAAAATATATGAATAATTTTATTACTCCTAGTACCATTTCTTGAGATTATCCTCTCACTTTGATGAAATTTATTAAATAATCTAGTGGATTATAAACACTAAAAGGTTCTTAATATACAACTAATTCCTTAAACAATTTATTCTATGCATCATGGTATCCATTTCCTATTCATGGGTAGTATAATTTTGTTCATGAGGATGATGTTTCCTAAAATTATATGCTATAATCCACCGATTCTTCCTATGTACATGATCAGGAATAATAGAGGAAGAATCCTAATATAACTCAAACCCCACACATGGATAAATATTGATAATAACCTGTGATTTGGTGGAAATATTCTACAATTATTGGATAGCTACATATCACTATAAAAAATGTGAATGTAATAACTTTATTCATAATAGTATTCATTGGTGAGACTATTATAGAAAAATCATTAATAAAATAGTGATATTACCACAAAATCATGGGAAATAAGACAAATGTAATTATATTCAATGTACTATTCCAATAAATAACTAAATATACTATTTTTGAAGAAACTGTTAGTTCTACTTTTGAAATCAGTCTCTTGAGGAATTTAATATCCTTAAAACCCCATTTTATACTTGTTCATATTATTTTTTAATTTATAATGTCTCTATGAGAAATTATTATTTGTTGCAAATTCTTATCCATTCGAATATAAATAAACCATAACTTATTCTACAGAGGAGAAAATTAATTAAATTTTGAAAATATGCAATATTTATTTTAGTAATTCAATAAATATGGAATGAAAAATAATTAATCCAAAATTAATCAATATAATATCATTATTCCTATAATGTTTTTTTCATGACCTCATATAGTCAGACCTAGAGTTAGATATATCCTGAAATCATTTTAATTTTAAAAAATTACTTTTCCAATTTTAGTTGATCAAATATATCATTAATTAAGGGAATGAAATATCGATTTTAAATTTTTACCATAGTATTCATCTAGTAGTCTATATAGTCATGTAGAGTCCCATCAGCCTTCTTGGCCAAGATAATTTACGAACCCCATGTTTTGGTCCCACATTTAATGAATCCACTATCTTAAAGATTCCCAAGTTGTATCTTTAAGTCAATCCATATAAATATATTCTTATGATATAGATGGATTGAAATATGTTTTATAACTAGAAAAAACAATAGTGAACTATACCTTCTCATTGCAGGCATACCTTCATTGACTTTTTGTTAAAATTAATGAGAAAAAAGATGCACAATAAACAAAAATAATTATAACATTTATCTTCTACTAATATTAGTAATTGGATCCCCATTTCTGAAAATGATCCTAATAACCTATCCCTAACAAGTTTTTTGGGTAATTTTAGTCCCCAGTATCTTTGAATTATATATTATACACCCACTAGATATGATAAAGATAAATTCCAAGAATAGATATAACTTTATTCCTGAAACTAGGTTGAATAATATATTCCTATAAAAACACCAAATGGGTTTATATGTAGAATTATAGGATCCTTAATATTCTCATATTAATCAACCACAAAAAAATATTTTTGACACATCCCAAAAAACAATATTATATTCGATAGGGGTGTGTCCTAACTCATATATTCTAATAAAAACATCTATTTTAGTTCATGATTTATAATTTTATTCTCATAAGTAATAAAATAGAAGAAAATTGTATCATATATATCACAAAAAAAATATATGATTCTAGAATCATACCTATGATTGTGTAATTAACCACATGATTCATAGAAGTGGGATTTACTATTATATTGATCATGAATGAACCTTTAAATTGAAGCTTATGTTCATATCCATGAATAGAGGAAAATATTGTGTATATCTTAATTGACTTGGTTTCATCCTTCCATTAGCACCGAAATAGTGACCAACTATCACTAGTCAATAGATTAAATAACTTGAACCACGATTCTTTAACTTTTTTTTGTTTTTTTCTTGATTCTCAAAGATAATATATAGTTAAAGAAATTATAGAGGTTACCATACAATCATTAATCATTTATTTTCTAGGTCCCAAATTAAAATACTGTCATTTAATGTTCTATAATCCCATAAATATATGACTATAGTAAAGGTATTCCTAGATCAATTATTGAGAGAACTCTACATTCAGTCTCCCTTGTTCAAAGAAACCCATACACCCCTCTTTTCATTATAACATATAAAAACTAGATGAGGAATCACATGATCATTAAAACAATACATAGTTAAATGATCCATTACATCCATTAGAAATCTTCTAATATTTATTGGTCTTATTGAACAATTTAAATAAATAGGTCAATTTAAAGATAAAATCATGATTCTATAATAGCTCGTTCAATCCCATCTAAAATTACCTCACATTGGACTACTTTTACACATTCATCTATGGTTAACAGTGAGGAAAATTAAAGGAAATCTTTTACATACACAAAATTCTCTATGAGGACTTAGTTTAGATTCATAAATCTATTTTCCTTCATTATTATAGTGTACTATGACAAATTCCAAAACAATGACTATATAGTCTATGAAATATTATAATAATTATTATAACATAGATGTTTAATTTGTGTGTATCAGCATAAGTAACCAAATTATGAAATATATATTTTAGTCATAATAAATAAAAAATTCTTGATAAATACTTAGGAAATAGGCACTAAATAATTAGTAAAGTGACATTATTCTTCAAAATATGTTTTTTTCAAATATGTTTTTATTTATTTTTATGGTTGAATATTCAAAATCTATTTTTTTGGAAAATTTATGCATTATATTCTATAAAAAAGATATAAATTTTGATATAATCTTGTTGATAATATATTAGGGTGAATTATTGGGTTTTTTTCAAAAAATAGTTATTTCCTATGGATTGGAGATAAATAATAATTTTTATTGAAAAAAGAATTTTTTTTCTCAATAAATTAAAACATCAATTTTAATTTAAAAATATTCTCCAAATTAATAATAATTCAATTATTGTATTTATTATCCAATTTTGTCATAATAATTAATTTAGTTGTATAGTTCTTTTAAAACATTTATATAATTAAAAAATTAAAAAAAAACTATATTACATTATATTTTTTATTTTTACCTAAAATAAATTTCATCAACTTCTACAAATTCAATCTCAATGTTTTTTCAATATTTGTAATTGGTAGTCCATATTTCATAAATAGTACAATTTTATGTTGGTTTAATATGAATATTAACCATAGTAAATTTCTCTTACCATGGTAAACGAAAAAATGGGTTAATTTGGTTTAAAAATAATGTGATAAGACTTCATATTTTTTAAAAGACATTCTTTTATTACATTTTATAATAAAAGTTTTTCATCAATCATAAAAAATAATGAAATATGACTTATTCCAAATTAAATTTTAATTTCAAATGTTATAATGTTTATACAAAAGATAAATTCACAAATTTCATAATATTTCTTCAATTATCTAATATATTATGTGATAGGGACAAAAACAACATTTGTTCTGTTGTCAATGATTATTTTAAATACTATTTTTTTCTCATGGTTTTTTTAGTGATGAAATTATAAACATAAATGATAATGCAATGACCTCACAATTCTTGTGAATATAATTGAAAAAAATAACTAAATGATTTTAAGGACTCTAAAAGTAATATTTTATAGTTGAGATAATGTTTCCCATAAAAATTGAATTCAAATATAACATTTTAGGTATGTGAATATTGTTTATATTGTAATCTTATTCTCCATGTTGTTTTCAATGTCAAATTATTAGAATAATTCTAAAAGTTACATTATTAGAATATTTTGGTACATATATTTTATTATGTTACTTGAAATAATAAAATTATTGAATGATGATAAGTAAGATTATAATTGGTATAAAATATCATCCATTATCCATTTATGATCAAATTTTTAAATCATAAGTATAATAAAAACCCACTATTAATGAAATTTTCAATACCATTGTTAATGTAATTTTTTTAAGAAATGGGTTAAGCCAAACTATAACGATTAAAATGATATCAAGAACTATAAAATAGTGATTTAGTGATTAATAAATACCACATCACCTATATATTCTATTACGTTTCATTTTTTAACTATTTTACATGAGCTATACGCATATTATTTTATAATATTTCTTATATTTCCAAAAATGGAATTAATGATATTTTATAATAAGAAATATTTTATTTAATGATTCATCACTACTAAAAATCCTATATTTATTCATTTAAATGGGATATGGATTAAAATTTCAACCATAATCCATTATAGGTAATTTTATTTTTATAATATATTTTAGTACCCCTAAATAGTAAAAAACATTTATATCATGATAATTCTCAAAAGGTATAACATGGGATAAAACTATTAGATAAGATTAGAAAAAATAAAAAACCATGTAAATAATTTATTTTGGAAGATAATAATTATGCATACTTATATTAGGGAATAATTATATCAATTTTGATCCATTTTTTCAGGAAAATAAATTTATATTAATTTAATATTTTCAGTAATTTCAATATTGCCCCTCCCTCCAATATAAAATGGAAAATCCTCTCCTTAATTACAAACAATTTTTTTCCTTAATTTTCTACCATGTCGTAACATAATACAAAAGTATATTATTTCTACACATCATTGATATTATGATATTTCCAAAAAAAACTATCATTTAAATGAATAATGAGTACACTGAAAGTGGTTTCTCATTAGAGAGGTATAAATTTTACCTAAATTTTTCCAATTTTATTTATTGTTGTACCTCTTATAAATATTTTTATAAACTATATAATAATTAATTATTTATTTTAAAAATATTTAATTACTATTTGGATGATGTTACAACCATTATTCGAATTCTTCTCATCCTTAAGAAAATGATAATGTTTCTCATGATTACACATGGATGACCACATCCACAAAGCGATGTGATACATTTTTACCTTGCTCATTACATGAATAGTAATAAAGATAAATTTAATGAATGTATATTAAATATATGATATAATAATGAATCTTGATGTTAAATTATTATTTTTCTTTCTTCATTATCATTTGTCAGAATGTGAAAACAATTATTATTCATTATTATGACCTACTATCTCTATGAACAGTGCAATTGTTTTTGGATCACTACATTTTAGGGTTAAAATTAAATATATATTCATACATATATAAAAATATATAAATATATATAAATATAATTAATATATTTGATATTTATATTACTATTAAAAATCTAGAGTTTATGGAACCATAAAAAATGTTCATGGACCAGGATATCTGAACATAAACTCTTATGAAAAAACTATTCACGACTGGAAATGATAACTTTAATGTGTAATTGTTTATAAATTGGTGTTGAAATGTTATAATAATATCAGATGTCATATTATAATTATTTATATGACTATTTTATACAATTTAATAAACAAAATTTTAATATACATTAGGTTAGATTTTATTCAATGTATGTCCAACATGTTGTAAGTGTTTTATGTTACAATCTCATTGTTTACCAGTAGAGTTTAAAATTAATTTTTTATTGAATAAATTTCATGAACTGGATCTCAATAGAATCAGTAATATTATTATACAATTGTTATTTTTAAAGAATATTTTTCCCTTAAAGTATCCTATATTATAATAATTAAGAGACCGATTGGTTTTTTTACAAAAATATGACTTTATTTCAATCCTAAGTTCAAAAATAATTTTCATTCATGGATCTATTTTCGAATTATATTTTTAATAATATTTTATAAATTCTCCAATGATTTAATAATTTCATTTCCAACCACGTTTGAATTTTTATATAAATATTTAAAATTAATCTTAATATATTTTTTAAAATGAGTTACAATTAGCTTTTTATGCAAAATATGAATGGAATAATTGCTTTAACATACATGGAATGAATTTAACTTCTCACAATCATGACTAATCAATGTTATGAAGGTTATATTAAAATATTTGGTTATTATTATAAAAAAATGTTTCCCATAATATTTTTTGTATTTTTATATTTTGAGGATGTGATTTCAAAATAAAATTGGAATTTTTCCCATGAAATATTCCAAGTGATCCTAAAAATGATTTTGTATCTGATATGGAATCCTTTGATCATACTTATGATTCACTGGAGATATGAACCAATGATACTGAAAATGTTCTTTCTATAAATACTTTATAGATATGATAATGAAATTTTTATGAATATCATTTATAATCCATGTGTTATTCAATTTTGAATCATTTAAATGATTATGACACTCATTTCATATCCATGGATTAGGATATATGATGGATGTGTTGTCATCTCATAGGATACATATGAATGTATTATGATAATGTGATATATGGGTCCATAATAACATATCCCTCAAATTCATTAGGTATATATGGATATCTCTTGATATAATGAGGACAAGATTGGGGAGTGAACCCAATTTAGAAGGGAACTCTATCCACTATGGTAGTATTTGGACTGATCATTGACTAAGTATATGATTTAATATAGAGTGAAACCAAACGACTATGCTGAAAATTACCTTTTTTATTATTGAAACTCTTTTGAGGAAAAAGTGAGAAACCACAAGATCCAAACATACAACCAAAAAAATAGTGAGGAAACCCATGCCAAAACTATAGGATCTGCCCCATCCCAGCAATTACATCGTGATGAAAAGCCTTCACCATTGCATGACCGCTCTTCAATCTATCTCGTGCATTGATGCACGAGCCCGATAACGATGGGATAGCCATACCCTCTCAAACTTCCAGATCTGAATGGTCTGCTATGGTGAAATCTTCTGGCTCTGGTCCTCTTATGAAGTAGACCCAAATACTATGCTATCAAAAATCACTTTAGTTTAATTCCACAAACAAAAGACCATACCTTCAACACAAAAAAAAACAATTCTTCATCATAGTTCCTAATAAGAATCCCAAAAGAACCAGAAGACAACCCAAATCAAGTCTTCACTTGAACCCATCACATCCCTCTTCTTAAACCACAACATCAAACCAAAAGAAATGAGAACCGTGATGCGTACTGGAGAACTCAACATCAAACAACAAATCCAGGCATGAAGTAGACTCAGCGCATCAAACATTCCTCAACAAAGTGCCTCAAGTAGCGAACCGGATTGAAACAGATTCTCCAATTCTGTACATGGCCACACTGAAATCATACACCAATCAACACTGAACGATCCCTCTGGTCTCAGCATCAGATAAAATCATTGAACCTAAAGCAACATCAAGCCTTCCACCGAATAAATTCGCACATTCAACCATGAACCCGGGATGAACTGAAGCCAAATCCCAGCGCAGAAATTCCCAGAAAAAATGCAGACCCAAAAACAACACAAAAAGGAAACAACCAAATATGAAATCTAATGATGAATAAGAAAATAAAAGATCAAGGACCAATCACCAAATTTACGAACACCCCGAGATCCATAGATCATAAGAAAAGAGCAGAAATCATGTCGCCACCATCCAAATCGCGCTCAGGAACCACAGCGGGCTACCCAACACATACACCGGAGGCGAGGCGCATCTTCAAACATGGAAACTGGAACTCGTCTGTGAAAAAATATTATGGATTATTACACCCTAAATATGATACTTTAATGATCATTGAATGTCAACATGTCAATGCAAAAGAATCAATTCAGATCAATACAATTAAATTTCTCAAAGCATGATCACTATCTCCTCGGGTTTACAATTATTCACACTTAAGAACCCACAATCATATTCTTCAAAAGTGAAAAAAACTATCCTATTGAATACTCTTATTATTATCCATATGAACAGAATATTTATTTATAATAAATTTGGAGTGACTTGAATATATACCTTCAGCTGTGAAATTATCTCATCTTTACCACATATATGTTTTCTCGTGTAAAATTACTTCAAAAAAAATCATTTAAAAGAACAGAACATAGAAAAACTAGCTCCATAAAACATGGTTCACTAGGTATTATCCCATTATGAACAACTATTAAATAAGAAAAACTCTCTAAACATCTGGATATGGTTTCTCTATGATCTACCTCTTCACTTTAGAAACCTCTCCATAATTATGAGCTTATTATTTTTTGTAGATTATTTTATTTATGAGCTACCTCTACTTCATCATGAAATCCCTTCAATCATGACTAAAATTTGTTATCAAGATATTACAAGTTAAAAAATTACTACTCTGAAACAAATTGATTAGGGTTCCTTATATATACAATTCACCCACAAAAACCTTCGAATCATTGATATTATTGTTCACATATTTTTCTAACCTCCATCTCAAATTGGAATTCATTGCAAGAATAATTTATGATCTTTAGCCACTAAATTACATCAAGGTTCTCTATAAATGACTAAAATTTTTCCAAAAACAATGAGTTTAATAAGAATTTACTTATTAATTATTACATAAATCCTACACAACCACAAACTAACTTTGTGATATCTATGAATTTTATAAATTTTATTCACCAATTTCATATGTGTATTGTCATATTACACGCTATAAAATTCCTTTTTAACTACAACATACATGTTATGTTATTCAAAGAAATCATGAAAATTACTATGAATCATTAAAGAAGTTTTTTGGGTCAATGTGTATCTATTTAAAAAATACCCAATTTTCTATGAAATAATATTTTACCACTAACATTTGAAAACAAATAATTCTTCGAACACAACGAAACTTCTGCACTTTTTATGAATTTTTTTATCTTATATAAATGATTCAATAATAATTTTTTGATATTTAATATTCATAAAACATAGAAAAACATTATCGATATATATTTTCAATAAACAGAACAATCCAATAACACTGAAATTTCATCATGAGTGGTTTTTCACAACAATTAACAACCCTATGTCTAACCCATGATACCTCACTACCTTAATTTATTAATTATAGAAAACCCTATATTTTTTAAAACAATTCATTATAAATTTAATTAATTCATGATTTCATTAACAAATTCCAAATTTTAAATAAAACATGCTTCAATAAAAAATTTAAATCATGTAGGATATTCTGGGAACATGGTCACAATGGAATAATAAATCATGTGTTCCACATAATGAAAAAGTTTCTCAATCAACGAAATAAATAAAATTACATATTGATGATGTCGTTATATATATATTTATATATATTAAAAATTAATATTTATTTATTATTATTTTTAGTTAAAAAACCCTCTTGTTGATCCAAAATATTTATTAAGAAAGCCCAAAAAACATAAAATTGATAGGCACATTATCATTCCCAATAATCAAATACATATTTTAATTAAATAGACTAACATGCCTAGGTTACACAATGGAATGAAATAATAATGTAGAAAATAACCTGATCTACCCTTAGAAATATAGGTTTCCACCATAAATATGCTAGACATTCATATTTTGGGTTATATAACTTTTCATGACTGTATAATTATCTAAATAATGTTAATTCCAATCCAAAATATCCCCTTAAAACATGATCATGTAAAATTATGTAATGATTAGGACCCAATCAATAGAAAATACTAGTTCGATTCACCATAAACCCTTAGGGTCTCCTACCAGCCACCAATGCTTTGTGTAAAAACTAGGTGATGGATAATATTAATATTGTATGCGGGTTTAAAAAAAATAAAAAACATAAAAGGGATAATTCACATTGATAATTTTCAATTTCCCTTTATGTTGATAAATATATATTTCTATAAATCATTTGGATACACATGAGGGACATGTTTACCAAGACACACCGACATAATTAGTGGATAAATTAATATGGACATTCATTTATGATGGAAAATGACAAAAGTTTCTAAAAAACATATAAAGAGAGAATATATACTTAGAACATTTATGTACACATTTCATGGTAACCCAACATGGCCTAAGTGACCTAAATATTTTGAACACTCTTATGTAATGATCCAAATTAGATGATTTTATAACTCCACACATCCTTTATGAGGTTGCTAATTTTTTTTGGGGTTCTCTGGTTAATAAGTTACTAGATTCCATTATTAGGTTCCATATCCTTACCTAATTCTTATATAATAATGTATGTATATTTCCCATAATGAATGTGAAGGTTTTGGGTGATGAATCTCATAAGGCGGTAACCACCTCTCCCCTTCTCTATTTTTATAAACCAATGGACATGAAGAAAACAATACACAGAATATAAAATTTCGCATAAGACAACCAATATTCTCTTCATATAAAAATTCATTTATTTTAAAATTATAATAGGAAAGACATTATTTTAAGGGGGAGTCTTACTAAAACATATCTACCTAAGAATATGTAACAACATGATAAGTTTGATCCATTAAATTATATAATATCTTTTGTATATTATGTTAGAAGATATCCCATTGGTTGAAGCATAGTTATAGGTTACCTTGTGGGTCTCGACATGGTATGAAGTTCGAGTCACTCTGAGAACATCCATATATTCTCTGTTTCCTTATTTTCCTTTTAATGTATCTTCTTCCCCGAATTAAACAACGGCTTCATCCTCAAATTTTATGACACATGCAATACCCAATGTAATAAAACCCAAACATAATAAAATACTATTATTCATAAATCTATAATAAACACTAATATTGTAAGATAATAATTTTTATTAAAATATTTAGGAAAATGATTAAAATGAGTTAATATTAATAAATGTATTTTCAATAAAATATGTTTTAATACATTTATTTATTTATATTAGAAGGAAAATTTTTAACATTTATTTTAGGTTCCAGGGGCCCGTAGCAGAACCCGGTAGGCCGGGGATTTCAAAATTTTTGTCAGCGGAACGACGGTACTTGTTGTCGCCGACGATCCGTGCCCCGGAGATGTCCAAGGATCTCGTGTAGATTATTAATAGCACAAAGACAAATAGAAAACATATATATTGCATATATGAAGCTTTTGTCAACCACTACTTGTATACGGTGATCGTTGCATGAAGGATCCATAGCAAGATCCCTCTAGATCGTCCACGCATGCTTCAGAAATCCTCTAGAACGTCGATCGTCGAACTCCAGGTGCTAGTGTTGTGATCCGACGATTTTTTCGACATCCCGATGATCACCTCATCAAGAATCCTTTGATATAGAAGAGATATCATGATGCGAGCATCTTGGGTCGAGTGATTCTATCTCTATGAAGTGGGAGGAGAGAGATACTCTCAACTTTCATTCCATGGAAATTAATGAATAGTGATTTGCACACACAAAAGAGAGAGCCTTCTCTCTTATTTATAGAGACATTGAGAAATACCCCGTTGGGTTCCTCGGCCCCCATATATTTCAACGTCTATTAAATAAATAATTTCGACGGACTAAAATGTGCCAATATTATTTAATATTTTATCACATACTTGTACTATATATATAATATATTACATGGTAAAACCAAGCCATTTAACTCGACTCGCTTGTCCCGCTTAATATTAAGCGAATCATGAATATTAAAATAATATTCGTTCGATTGATATTTTCTCGTATTTACTGAACTAGTAAATACATTAAATAAATTCAATCCCAAATATTCATAACTTGAATATTAATGAATTTATTTAATTCATTTGGTGATTGAAAACTTGGACAATGCTCGGACCCCCATGGTGGGGCCCACAATTTCAATATTCATATTCCACTGAATAAGTGTGGATTATTGAATACACTATTGTGTGTGGACCTCTAGGCCCTTATCTCAATTGTACTGAATAAAATTCATAGACAAGAGCAGGGTCTAGCTACACGTCATGGCCCCTATAAGAATAAGCATAGTCATTGCAACGACTACCATACTTTGAACACTGATTGTGTACTATAGTCTCTTTGTGATTTAAATATCTCATAAAGCATGACACACTCTTGTGTCAACGTCCTTATCTTGATTTATTATTTGTTGATCTATCTAGATAGATTTTCCTTCCTACTACTTTGGCCAAGACTTATGAAGGAGGCACCATCCCGATCCACTAGGCCTGAGATATACAACATCCTAAACTTGGAAGCGATAAATCCTTTTTTGACCATTAAACCAATGTCATAACACTAATGATGCACCCACACAAACTTCCTCTCCATGACATTACTACCATGGTTTTTTATTTGCATCAAAGTATGTAATTAAATGATCTACATTGGAAATGGTCTCAAGCCAGGAGACTAATACACATGATTGTAGATAGGGACAACCAATGACACCCAAAACATGTGGTGTTCTATTGACGGGTATGTCCTCATGATCTCACTACTAGAGAACACCAAGTGAGAACTTCATGAGAAGAAGTCTCAATGATTATGAGCCCCTAGCACCTGATAATCATACATCTACTGTGTTCAGTGAGTAAGATGTATCTCGACTATAGAACATATATTTAAGATCAATGTCATTGTATCCTGAGGTTCTCATTATCGCCCGGGATCTGCTATAACCTCCTGACATGACAATTAACCTTTGGACATTACCATTATTATAGTGGACGCAGAAAAGTCTTCACTATTATGGTAAGATATCATCATGAATATCTAATTGTACACATGATACGGTAATCAAAAGTACTATATAGTTGGGTCTAGGCAGCCACTATTTCAACACTCCCACTTTCACTAGAGCCAACTTGCTAACCAACCATGCTAGCTACTCAAATGATAAATATCATGCTTCTACTGAGTAATGGCTTTAACTGCTGGGCCTGCCAAATTTTCGCTACGTGGAATATCTTTTATATGCATCCTCATCGACACGAGTAAAACTTCTTAAGACAAGGTATCCCCGAGTAGATTAATTTTTTTCATTTTCATAACATAAAAACATGGCTAGTAAGAATATCATAATTCTCATTATGATAATACCTTTCTCACTAAGTGTGAATCCAATAATTGGAACAAATCGTTTCAATTTACAACTGCATCTTAGCTGCCTTAGAAACTGCAATGTACTCGGTATTTGTAGGTATGGCTACCACAAGCTTTTATGAGCTTGACTTGCTCATATCCTTTGCCTAACTGCGATATTAGATCAAATTGATCTATGGATTACTAGTTTGTGTGCCAACAAAAATAGTATACCTTCCTCTCCATATTCCAGGTACATATCATTTGTACATTCCAAAGTACAAGATAATAGTTCTGAATGCATCACTTGCAGTGCTCCTGGAAATAATTGACATCTTCCTATAATAAATTTTCTCGTGGCAGTATCAATTATTGAACATAAGATGGCATATGTGATTTATCCATTGCTAAAGCATATGGTATCAATTCACAAATTTAATATCTATACATGCTCCTAACATGTTAACCTGGAGAGATTAAGCCATGTGACATAGGAAACAATTCTGAATATTCCAACTTGTATTTTTCAATACAATGTCACTATATGTACGATTGACTAGGACCAAGAAACCATTGGATCTACCTGAGTTGATCCTATTACCTAGAATGTAGGTTGCTACATGAAGTCAAGTATTGGAGAATTTCTTTTAACCTGATCTTATCTAACTGTAAGATCAAAATTTGTTTTCCATATGTTGTCGAACATATATCATTTGGAAAACATTGGTGCTCCAACTAACCATTGGTGGACACACGGAAAATATAAATTTATAATGATTTCTCTAAGATCATGTTTCTTACATTAATCCAGAATTGTATTTCAGTAACTTTAAACACTTATTGGCATCATTTGATGTCATCATCTCTTTCTGGTTGCGTCGTATAGAAACCTTCCACGAAAAACATTTCTTGACATCCAATGACCAATAAAAAGATCATAGAGGTTCAGGTATGACAAGTAAAATTCTAATAGATTTAGGAGAACTGATTTGTTATAACCAATAGATCCTTATTGGTACCATACTTGTACCATCCATGTATCATTTCGTTTTAATACCCACCGAAATATTCAAATTATAATCCCATTTGTAATTTGATACATGGAATCCATTATTGAATTTTAGTTGATCTAGTAAATCTTAGCTCATTGTCATTTACTGCTGACTTGTAGGATTTATTGTTCTTAATGAATAATATATCACCAACCACGGTGAATATAAAACCATCACCATGGTTTCATCCTTCTTACGCAGTATGCGTCTCTAGAACATTCTTATTCCACATGTACTTGTGGAACTTGTTCCTTATTCCAACCAATTGTGCATCTTGAGCATTGACTATGTCCAAGTCAATTCAGCTCCCACCATATCTAATAGATATGTGCACCCTTGTATAGAAATGTAGTCTAAAACATGACTACATCATTTCTATATTAGGGATCTATGTAACATCCTAAGAAATTGTTAGAATAATTAATTTAGATGCACAACGTGTTTAACATGATGCATGTTTGTTTTAATCCTGACAAACTCTTTGCATCAAAACAAATACTATGACATAATGGTTTTTCCATCATAGTATGACTAGTATGATATCCATTTGTCCATTTAGTTGGTATATTTGTTTTGGGTTTAAGGTGTTATTTGCAAATCACATTTTGAAATATAATGGAAGTTTCTGCAGTTTGTGACATAGATACAACTTACGTCATAACTTGGATGTATAAAATTTTCATTTAGAAATTTTTCCATGAAACATTTTGTAGATCAATGTTAATATGTAATACTCATCATCGATCCTCCTTATGAACATCTATATGGTGATGTTGATAAGGTATCATGCGTTTAGGAATTACTCCACACTACATTATCATGATCGATGACTATTTGTTCAAGATATTCTTCAGCCTGCCGATCCGAAGAAACTCATATCGTCACAAAAAGCTTATACATCATGGGAACATTCATTAATGTATTAATGTAAACTTATTAAGTATCTTTACCTCTTGATTTCTTTGGAATTGTTTACATTGTCTTGTTGAACTAACCTCGGAATGCTTCGTGGAATACCTTTATTTTTAATGGTATATTTGTCTAATATAGGGGTGTGAATAATACAATTGGTGTTTAGTTGTATCGAGCATAAATACCAAACTAGGTATATTGTTGAAATCCACTTTTAGTTTTACTTGACAAAGAGTCACATTGCCACAACTGGGTAGGGCTTAAATTTTATATTCATCTTGTATTGTCATTGATTCATATTGTAGTGAACTATTTATTGAGTATGTTACCACAAAAAACATTCATTCAAAAGCATGGAATAATGTCTCATCTTGTCCAAATGGGAACATGAGATTAATGTTTTTGGATATACTCCACAACTTTTTCAATTTGAATCAATCACTTGGTAATCATAAGTTATGTGTTTCTCACTGCTGACTTAGGAGTCACCTATTCTCAGCTCCTTAGGGAAGACACATTACTTCTAGTAATGTTTCTCTACTTAATTGATTACTGTACTTCAATAAAAATATGTGAAAAGCATATTTTATTTTAATAGCCAATAAGTATGAGAGAAAAAAATACTTTTATTTGATGATATATTAACTGAACAAGGAGCGAGTACATGCTTCTTGTATTTCAGTTTTTAAACTTCCATAAATTTATTTCATTATGTAATGAAAATAACATCCTATTAAATAACCAACCAGTTTTATTGAAGGACATGATGAAGGTTCCATTTGGCATAACTTTCCACAAGCCATTTTGCCTTGTCATTCAATTTATTCTCCATAAGAATAAAAGATGGTGTTATCTCCAATATTCTTATTTCTTGGAAAATGATACCTTCAAGGTAATGAAGCGCTTACTCGATACCGTTGGTTTGTATCTCTAAAAGAAACAAGATTAATTGGGTTTAAAAGGTATATTAATGGGATGCCATGAATGATTGTGAAATTTCATTCACTTTATACAATCGGAGTGCAATCATCACATTCATATCTTGCTTCGCTTTATCCTCAAAAGGATCTTGGAGATGAGACTACATGTAACATAATCCATTTCATGATGTAGCGATCACAACTAACATCATAATTTTATGATATTATTATGAAAGAACCATCATATGCATTATTTATTAGTATCCTAAAAACAATTTTACACCCTCACTTCCTAAGGTGGCTTAACAGGTCGGGACACAAGTACCTGGAATTTCCATTATGGTAGTAATGTGCACAAGCGCCTATACTACACTTGGAATTTCATGCTTGTTTGGAAATTAACATTTTATAATAATTATCACAGTTTTATTGTGGTATTGATGGTCAATATCTACAAACATACTTTAGCAGATTATACTTTTATTGATTACCTACTCTGACATTACTGATTATTTAATCATTAAATGTCTCCCACTAATTATTCAAATTATAGGAACCCTCTATACTAGAATTGGAATACTCACGAGTATTCTAGTGTCAAGGATCCCAGAACCTCCCTCATTGTCTACATGCTAGGGCTACACCACTTCTCAGAGGGTCCAAGGTAGGCTTTTGGTCGGCCAACCACATTAACTCGCGGTTCCTTGATATGTTGAGTGAAGTCCCAGCTTCAAAAATTATTTAATGATTTACTCAACACTAGCCTCTAAAATTACAAAAAACTAGATATGTCTATACCTTTACTGAAATTTTAGATAATTCAACCCACCATAAAAATTAGAATTTCTCAGTAGTAAGAGGAACCCTCAGTTGAGGCATGAAAAGGCACCTCGAACACCCGGTTTTGTTCAAACATGAATGATGGAAGGATTTTTGTGACATAATATTTTCTTTGAGGGTTTTATTAGTTTTTTCTTGATTAATGTGAACCATTTCTATTAAACATGTTCATCTATGTTGTCTCCCTCACAATTGAACATTAATAGAAATCAAACATCGCTTCTTTATGCATTTTATTATTTATCATTTTATGTATTTTCCCACTATTCTAAAATACATAAAATAATAAAAAAATGCATAAATTAAAAAATTCTACCCAACTGGTCTTGAGAATTCTAACGACCTAAGCGCATCGTACCTAAGTCGTATGCTTGACTCATGATATAGCATTCCCCATCATGTATGTCTAGTGGTATTCTATAGTATCGCCATGTCTTGGCGGAATCAATGTCACGTCTTGGAATATCACCTCGTCATGGCATGATCCACGTGTCGTCTTGAACCGTCGTGCATCACTTCATCTTGGTGGGGTCTACGTCGCTCGCCGTCTTCGTCCGAAGTACAAAGATACTCGCGCACAAGCAAGGGGAACTCATGTATTAATGTATATCAAATCAGTATTGGGTGTGCATGACTTTATACATTTTAACTAAAAAATAAAGATGATGTGTAGACCATCTATTTAATTAATTAAAATCATCGAAAAAATTTAAATAATTAATTAAAAATTATTAAATGAAGACATACAAAGGATGATGCTCAAGACCAGATGACAGGTAAAATTAAAGTGCGATAAAATTTTAATTCAATAATTAGGTATGAGGGAAATTAAATTAAATTAAATTAATTACTAAATTAAAATAATTTATTTAATTAATGTTCCTTTAATTTATTTAATTTTGATACATAAAATTAAATTAAATAATTAATTTAATTTAATATCTAAATTAACTTAATTCTAATCGAGTATTAAAATTTATTTCACTACAATTAATATATTAATTAATTTACATAATTGAATTAATTAATTATATTAATTGATTTAACTTAAACCCATGTTAGGGGTTACCTGCCCACAAGGAGGATCAGGCAGTGACCGGGAAATAAGGTTCTCTCGGAGAGGAGCTGAGGAGGGTGAGGTGGCCTGATAAGAGGGGCTTCGACGATAGTCCGACATATCCCGTGTGAAGGTAGAGGCTCCAATGGACGCCTCACCAGCACTATAGACAGCAGAGGGAGGAATGGTCAGGGTGACACGGAATGGTCACTACTTGCCACATGAGGCTCCTGCTCCAGTGGGCTCGACCGGTGCAGTCCCGCGCTAAGGAGGAGAACATCGGGTGGTGGAGGTGCGGGACTGGCCGGGCTATGCATGGTGGACGACATGGAGGTGAGTCACCATGCAGGTCCATAGGGAGAGCGGCGATGAAGGCCTGTGGGGAGGCAGCTGCACGGTGTGGCCGGAGCTGGCGCAAGCGGCGGGGTGCGGGCTGGCGACGATGTCTAGGGGAGGTTGTGCTTATAGGTGGTGTCGCACCAGAGGAGATGCTGGACTGGGAAGGTGGGGTTCGACAGGTGTGCACGTTGCTGTGCCGGAATAGAGGGAGATAGTCCGCTCAGAGATGTGGCATGCTCTGGTGTTGTGCGGGAGGTGGAGCTGGTGAGACGGCCCGGCTGGGCAGTTGGGGTGCGCAGGCCGGGTGCCGGGGATGAGGTAGGCGGAGGGGAGCGGCGGCCCCCGATGGCTGCTTCTTGTGGATTCCCTGTGGCATGGGTAGTGGGGAGGGCGACAGGCCTAGGGCCATGCCGTTCGTGGAGGAGGGGTCCGCTCGGACCACATTATTGATTTTTTTTCAATCCACAGACCAGCCCCCCTTTTTATATTTTTTTTCCGTGGTTTTCTTTTCATGACCACATAGCCTTCCTCCCCTTCTTTGGTTTTTTTTAGTTAAACAAGACTTCTTTTGAATTATTTCTTTCCCCCCCTTTTTTGATTTTGAGTCAAGTCACCACCTCCATAATTCTAAAGGATAAATAACCTTTAAAATTAAATAATAATAAAATTATTATAATAAAATGATAATTTATTATTATTAAATCATTATAGTAATAAAATAATTATTATTTAAATAATAGAATTATTTTGGAAGTTATTTAATCTTTCAAATTATAATTTTCACAATTTTAATTATATCCATTGAAACAATCTAAACTTGATCGGTTCTGCTGGATGAAATAAATTATAGTAGCCGAGATTAAACCGCATATTCGATCCAATCCAAAAATTTAAATTGAACGTATCATGGCCGTTCGAGATCGGATCGAAGCACGGGTTGTAACAATGGAACCGTTTTTAACCATAAACATAATTTTATGAAAATTAATTTTATTTGGCTCAAAAAATTTACACGACTCCCTCTAATACCACTATTTGATTCCCATGGCCCGCAGCGGAAGCCAATAGGCCGGGGATATCAAATTTTTCATCGGCGGAACGACGGTACTTGTCGTCATCGACGATCCGAGCCCCGGGGAGGTCCGAGGATCTCACGTAGATTATTAAGAGCACAAACAAAAAACAGAAAACATACCCATTGAATATCTAAATCCATTGTCGACCATGATATGTCAACGGCGATCGTTACATGAAGGATCCATAGAAGGATCCGTCTAGATCATCCACACGTGCTTTAGAAATCTGTTAGAACGCCAATCGTCGAACTCTGGGTGGTAGCACGGCGATCCGACGATGCTTTCAACGTCCCGACAATCACCGCATCAAGAAGCCTTAGATGTATAAGAGAGATCAAAATTCGAGAATCTTGGATCAAGTTTTTCTGTCTCTACGAATTGGGAGGAAAGAGAGGCTCTCAACTTTTATTCCATGGAAATGAATGAATAGTTAATTGCACACACAAAGGAGAGAGAGCCTTCTCTCTTATTTATGGAGACATTTAAAAATACCCGGTTGGGTTCCCTGGCCCCCGTATATTTCAACGTCCACTAAATAAATAATTTTGACAGACTAAACTACACCAATATTATTTAATATTTTATCACATACATGTAATATATATATATATATATAATATTACATGATAAAACCGATCCATTTAACTCGACTAGCTTGTCCCGATTAATATTAAGCGATCCTTGAATATTAAAATAATATTTTTTTGATTAATATTTTTTCATATTTACTGAACTCGTAAATACATTAAATAAATTTAATCCCAAATATTCATATCGTGAATATTAATGAATTTATTTAATTCATTTGGTGATCAACAACTTGGACAATGCTCAGATCCCCGTGGCGGGGCCCACTATGTCAATATTCCTATTCCCCTGAATATGTGCATATTCTTGAATACACTGTTGTGTGTGACCTTCTAGGCCCCTATCTCAATAGTAGTGAATAAAATTGACAGACCAAGAGAGGGGTATAGAAACCCGTAATCGCCCCTAAAGAGATAAGGATAGTCATTGCAACAACTACCATCCTACGAACACTGACTGTGTACTATAGTCTCTTTTTCATTTAAATATCTCATAAAGTAGGACGCACTCTTGTGTCATCATCCATATCTTGCTTTATTATTTGTTTATCTATCCGAATGGATTTTCCTTTCTACTGCATTTTCCCAAGACTTATAAAGGCGGCACCATCCGGATCAACCGAGCCTGAGATATAAAACTTCCTAAACATGGAAGTGAAAAATCCTTTCATGACCATTCAACCGACATCATACCACTAACGACGCATCCAACTCAAACTACCTAGCCACAACATTACTGCCATTGTTTTTACCTTGCATCAATGTACGTAATTAAATTATATACATTGGTAATGGTCTCAAGTCCGGAGACCAATACACATGTCTTTTGATAGGAACAACCAATGCCACCCAAAACATGTGGTGTTCTTATTGACAGGTCTGTCCTCATGATCTCACTACTAGAGATCACCATGTGCAATCTTCATGAGAAGAAGTCTCAATGCTTATGAGCCCCCATCACCTCATAATCAGACATCTACTCTGTCCAGTCAGAAAGGTGTATCTAGACTATAGAATATATTTTAAGATCAATGTCATTGTATCTAGAGGATCTCATTATAGTTTGGTATCTTCTATAACCTCTTGACATGACAATTAACCTTTGGACATTACCATTATTATAGTGGATGAAAAAAAGTTTTCACTATAATAGTAAGATATCATCATGCATATGTAACTGTACATATGATACGGTAATCAAATGTAATACATAGTTAGGTCTAGCGCACTGACTATTTTAACAAAATTTAGAATTGATGAAGTAAAATTTATTTTTTATTTCCTTAAAAAATGTTATATGGGATTTATACTTCAAATTTCTAAAGAATAATGGATTTTCTAGTGAATAGTAAAAAAATAATTATTTATAGAATAACATATCATTTATTTGAAATATATATTTCATATATTATAAATATATATTATATTGATAAATCAGAACAATTCATTTAACATTAACATTATAATCTTATGAAACACATGAATATCATTTTATAAAAACAATTAATATTTCTTGACATTTAATTTTTTGATTTTCATTAATTAAATTTGCATATAGAAATTAGGTTTTTTATTTATTTTATTTCCAAATAATATAATTAAATAATCAAAACAGTATTAATATCATTAAAATCTATAAACATGATTTTTTTTCTCCGATTTATAAAACATTACCCTTAAATATACAATTTTTTAAAAATGAGGGTTTTTCAGGGAATATTATCTAGGAATATTATTAATTTCACAAAAAATTAAAAGTTTATATTATAAAATGATTATTATATTTTATACGGTAATTTTTCATATTTTTTATATGTCAAAATTCATTTTTTTGTTAAAAATTACATTGTTATAATTCATTTTAAATACCATTATTTTAGTGATGAAGTTATTTTATAATTATGATGTTATCAATATCATGGAAAATATATTGAATAAATTAAATTTATTTAATTTAAAAAGTAAATCTAATATGATGTATAATGATGAAAATAAATATAGTATATATCATTTAAAATGTAATGTAAACATTAAATGACTAAGAATTCATAATTGTCAAAATGGGAATTTTTCATTAAAATAGTATTTTTTAACATTTGTTTATTTAATTTTAATGACAATTTTATAACCTTTTTAAATTTATTTGGATTAAAAAGATGATAAATTTAGATCTATAACATTAAAATTTTGATATACAGGATATGTTTTATGTTTAATTAAACATAAAACAACTCAGTCAAAAACATGTTACCTAGTTTAAAAAAGAGAGTACAATATCGAAATAGAATAGTAAAAACCTGAAATATGTTTAAATATGTGTGGTTGTATTTTGATTATTTATTGAACTATATAATCTCAGAAAAAAATTATTTTAGAAAAATGATTCCATTGAACATAGAAGAATATCATGGAATTATTTTAATATAAAGGATACTTCAAAAACATCTATCTTCCATTGTTTTAAAATGGGATCACTTATAGCATTCCAAAAAAAACTCCTGTTAAAATTAATCCTTGAAAATATACCCATTTATATAACTATAACACTCACCCAAAAAATTAATCCCATGGTCGCTCATTGTTATCCCAATAACTAAATTTTCAACCGGGATTCTATGGAAAGATAAAGTCTCCAATGTAAGTATAATATAAGTTGTTTGTATTATTTATAAGATTTATCATCTAAAAGTAATATAACTATATTAATAATATCAATTCAGTATCAATAGTATATTTATATGTTATATTAATCTTACAACCCTTTTATATTTATTTACATCAACTTGGAGGGAAAAGGAATGTTGAAAGTGCTTTTTGTGGACTTCCACATCTATGTCGTGGTGAATTTTTTATTACCACCTTTCATAGTGGTTATAACGATGTTAATGACGAATTAACATTATATATATATATATCAAATAATTATGATTATTAAATTTGAATGTAATTTCTTCCTTTAATCACTATAAAATGCTAAGTATTCAGAATATTGAACGTTCATACCTAAGGACACATGCCTCGATGAGGAAATGTTTTTCATTTTTCAACTAAATTTTCATAAATACTATACATATATTAAAATATTTGTCATTATTAAAAATGTAAAAAAACATTATAATTTGAATAATATGATATTTTTTCAAATTAAACATCTAATTGGCCATACTCACCCATTAAGATAATGAATGTTTGAATTTTTCACGGTTTATCCACTTACACAAAAAATTATTTAAAATATAATAATGGAAAATTTGGGAAAAAATAATGATACTATGATATTTTAATAATATGATAATATATATTATGTTCTTTTGGAAAAAATTTATTTGACAAAAAATTTATATTTAGTATAACATTTTTTATCATTAACAAATGACATAAATAAGATTCTCTTATTTCTGTTTTCACATTAAATATCCAAAACAACAATTTAATGAATTAAGAACATTGTAAATAAAAATATAAAATATATTTAATAATGATTAATTATATATTAAAGAATAATTTGGTATAAAATTTTGGGTAAGATAATCATCATTTTCAATAGAGAACAAATTAGTTAATATTATTGATACATGATAGTAAAAATACACCATAACCAATTAATTTACTGACGATGAATGATTCTAAAAAATAATTTTAAAAGGATAATAATTATTATTAATTTAATAAAATAGGTTTTTAATTTATCTACATTTTATTTATAGGAGATTATAATGTCTTTAACAAATGACGGAAATATGTTAAGGGTTTCATTATCTAAAACATTAATTCCTAGAGATATTGTTAAACTATACACCATGATTCCTTATAAATTATGAAAAATATTACCAATTTTATTTTTTAATCATGAAAAATTTATAATTCAAGAATTTGATTAGTATATTTTATGTGAATTTTTTAAAAAATAATGGGGTTTTGATTCAATGGTTTCAAATGCATTGGCGATTTTCATCTCAACATCTACTATATTAGATATTTTTTAACCTTGTGTGACAATTTATTATTTAAATGGTGTATCTTCTAGTGAAGAATTTATTTTTCTATTTAGCATAAATAGTTTCACGGGATTTGTAAATCTATTCAATTTTTTGAGATTATAACATCTTTTAATTAATAATTTATTAATGTTTTGAAGGGTTTTCATGACACAATTTTATCATTTTATCAGAATCACTCATCGTGGTCTATGGTCATTCATGATAGGAAAGAAAAATATAGCTTCATAGTTGGGATTCACTACTGGTAGAGATACCTTATAAGAAATTATCCATAATTTTCATAATCCCATATTCATACTACATGATACTATCACACACTATGATATCTTCTCGCAGTGTTTAAAATTGACAAATTGAATTTTACAGGAATCATTTGTGAATGAAGAGGGATCCTTCACATTTTCTGGGATGTTTCTGCATAGAATATTATCCTATATAAAAGTATGGTAAATATCTTTATGAACTTGGTGGCCTTTGAGAAATGATTAAAACATCTCAATAACTAAAATATTTTAGGGATTCCTCTACCAGAGTGTGCATGGACTTGGTAATTTGAGGGGATATTGAGGAGAATATCCATTTATTAGGGATTATCAAATTTGATGATGACCATGATATTATGTAATTTTTTCTATATCATCTTCACATATAAATAAATTAAGAGGTGATTATGGTAATTTTGTTCATTTCTGAAACTACTATGTATGATACTAATTCATAAATAGGATTCCCCTTTCAAACGATTTGAATATTAGAACAATTTGGATCAGGTATGGTTCTTATTTGATATAAAAGAATCTAGTGACTCAATGGGATGTTTCTTAATCTGTTGGAAAACCCAATATAATGGATAAGGAAACATGTTACACTAAATTTGAGCACTATTCTATAATTTTTGTAATGAATTATCTATCATCAACCCTAATTATTCATGTAGTTTTATTTAATGATGATGAGAATAGAAAATTTAATATTGTGTAATAGAGGTTATATATATTTTATAACATTAAAAATAAAATTAATTGGATATTGTGTTTCGTAGATGGAATAGCCCAATTACATGTGTATTGTTAATAATTGAGCCAATGAAGAGGTGGTATGTTGGATGAAATTAAGGAACCAAAAAAATTAATGTTCCTAAAAATAATTATTCCACAAGTCAACAATTGAGTTTGAAAGATAATAATGCTAATGGGAGGACTGCTATTGGATCATCAAGTTTCTCTATTTTGAATATTTATGTTGATTGTTCAATTTTGGAACAAAGGAACCCAACCGCTTGTTTAATTCTAGATATATCATAGGATGTTGAAAAGGAGGAAATGTATAGAATAGTAAGAAATAAAAATCAAAAGTCCCCTAATTATGAGGAATTTTTAAAGGACTATCAAGAAGGAAATTAAAATTTTTAGGGGATTCAGGTTAATGTTGAATAATAATAATCATATTCCCATTTGAAGCATGAAGATGGTGATGTCAATAAGTTCGAGTCAGATAAAGGACACTGCAATATTTTTCATGAATAAGAGGAGAAATTATATAATCCTATTTTAATAAAAGGTATCTATAAAATCCTAAATGTGATTGGGTCTATCCATTCACAACCATGAAAATTTAAATCACAAAATATTTATTACATTACAAAGAAGACAGTGGTTTGATGATCCTTGAGTGATCGGTAAATAATGTTTCCAATTCTATGTGTTGATGAGATAAAATAGTGAATATAGGGTGATACTTAAATACAATCTAACCTTGTTGGGGAGTTTATTTAATGGATTGATGAACATGATAGACCATTTTATAATAAATATGATAATAACCTGATCATATTTGAAAACATCCATCAAACAGGGAATCATAAGATTTAATAAAATGATTAAAAAAAGTACAATCACAATTTTTTTATAAAATTATTTGAAATTCTATTTTTATAGGTTGGGAAAATATTAATTCGATGACTACTATCAACTATTTGGTTTTTTAGACTCAATTAATCAAAAAAATAAGGAAAAAAATGGATGTTACAATCACTATATCATCAACTATTTTAGCGACACATATCACCTCAATAAAGAGAATAATGATTTAAAATATAACAATTTTTAGTAAAAAAAATTAATCTACTTTCAACAAAATTTTTGTACAATTCCACTCATGCATATGGTGTCCAGTTTAAAATGAAACTATTTCATATTTAGATAACTCTATTTCAGAGGATTATTTGTGGTATAAATATCAATTATTAATGTTTAACATGGCATTTAAATCATCATATCAAGAGGGGAAGATGGCTTGAAATGGGACTATTTCATCACTATTTTATAGGTGATGCCTACTGGGGACAAATTAAACATAAAATATTACAGGTGTGTTGGAAACATGAAAAAATATAGTGGATATGTATCTTTATTTGACTCTAATGTTGACTATAGGAATAAAAACATCATTATGATCATTGAGAATGTATTTATTATAATATTAATTGTAGTTTTATTTTAATAATATTTCCTACAACCATGGATTTGGTTTTCCTAATACATGGTTTTCATTTTCTTGATCTTTAATTATATATAAAATTACAACTATTGTTATTTTATGATTTATTTTACCTTATTTATTTTACACTAAATTCTACTTCCATGATTATTTTAATATTTCCTAAAAATGTATTCTTTTTTATAATAATTATCACTAATTTAAATATATTTTCATCCATGTCTAAATTATTACATCTCTTCAATTTTCTGCCTTAACATATGGAAAATAAAATAGATTTTATCTCAAATTTACATTTATCCACCATTTATCATTTTAAATAAAAAATTAATTATAATTTTTAAAGGTTTATATTTTTTATATTGTTATTAGAATAGTATTACTATGCATTTCCATCCCTTCAAAATAATATGTTTTATCGTCTAGTATATATTTTCACTGAATTTAAATTATAATTCTTAAAAATTGTACATTATCAGAAATTATTTTCAAAACAATAATGCTCTTTGTAATTTCACATCCCATTTTTTAAAAATTTATATTTTTATAAGGGAATATTATTAAAATATCATTATAATAAAATTTCCAATATCATTCAATTTACATTTATAATATTTATTATATAATTTTCACATCAATGATTTAAATTCTATTGAGACAATATTTGTATTTTCACAACGTAATACTCTTTATAGTTTATCCAACATATATTTATGTTTTTACCACATTATGTATGTAATTGGGATATGATTCCTTTTATAAAATGATATTTTCTATATCACATGATTTATAATGTTCATGTTACATCATATGTTTATAGAACCCATTCTTTTTTCTTAGTATTGTTATGGTTTGATTATGTTTGATTTTAGGTGGAAGATATATGTATGCATGATGGTGTGTGGGGTAATATATATCCCTATAATTTTTTGGATTAATTATATATATCATGAGATATTCAGGGGTGAACATAATGATTTTTTTCACATAAGAGTGGAAAAGATGGGATTTATCACATTTTCAAGCATTTATATAATGATTTTCTTCACATCAGAATGGGAAAAAGGATTTTTAATGATTATGGTAGTGTGTGGAAATAAATATATTTGTCACATATTTGTGCGTATAAAGGGTTTTCTCACATTTTTTGGCACAAATATAATGACTTTTTTACACAAAATTATCAGTTTGATAGGTTTTCATTTTTGATATGGTAGTGAAAAAATTCTATTTTTATTTTAATGACATGTCACATTGGAATTTTTCACCATGTGACTAAAAATTTTATATATAGATTTATATTCATTGAAATTCCTAGTTTTTATGACTATCCCGTTATTTTGTAGTTTAATACAATTCCACCATGTTATATTGCTACTATGTTGTATTTCATGCCAATTCTTGTATTTTATGGTGGTTTGATGATATTTTTATGATCTAATGTTACTCTAATATTATATATTATTATCATCTATAGTATTTTGATCATTTATTATGATAATAAAGTCATCCTTATGTTTTCCTTCTTGTTATGTTTTGTTTTACAATAACCGAGCATATGATCTCACTAATTTATTATATTTTCAATCACCATGTTATGAAGGTGATTATATTATGTTAGATGTATAGAAAATGTTCTTGTGTATCCTGATTATTGAGAAAGGTATACGTTTTTATTAAAATTTGATTCATATATTGTGAATCTCTAAGAAATTAAACCATTCAGTATTTGGGTTGTGAGGCTATTTGGGTGGTATAATATTTATACTATGTGATTTAATTATTAGATAATTCATGTATATTATGGTTCTGTATAATTGTTATCAATGAATTTCTTAGTAAATTTAGAGATTATTTTAGATAATTTTATTAAAATTTAAGTAACCATTTTAAAGCATGACAAGTGATGGTGTTAGGATTACGTTCACTATATAAAAAAGTTAAAATAATGAAATTATTATTATATATGATATGTTAGTATTCATATTATAGTATATGTCCAATTTAATCTTCAGGTATACAATTTAGATTCATACGATTAATGTTAATTACCATTATAATGGGGAAATAATTATTTTATAATTATTACTTATTAATCTCAGGGAAATTAAATTAATTAAATTTTAATAATTTAAATAAATAATATATTATGATATATAAAATAATAAATAAATATTTTAATACTAATTTAATGGGTAATAAAAACAAAATAATAATGATAATAGAATATGTTCAAAAATTTCATTTTTGTTCCAAAATAGATTCTCTACACATTATCCATTTAAATTTAGAAGTTAAATTTCAAAAAATATGAAATTAAATTTATTAAATAGTTGTTAAATTTAGTTTCATAAACCCTATTATTAATATGAGATATTTTCTATGTTTGATAAATCATAAAATAGGTTAGTTAAAAACTAGTTTTGTATTTTAAATGTTGTAGTAAAATGTGACAAATATAATGTTAAAACCCCCATGAGATGTTTAAAACATGTCTTTGAAGCCTTTTTTGTGTCTTTATTGACCAAAATAGATAAAAAATAATTTATATGGAATCTTTGGTTCCATTGATCATTTAATAGGGTCCCGAAATTAGTAAAATATAAAGGGTGTTTCCAAAAGGTCCATTTTCCTCTCTTAAAAAAGAGGATCACATAAACCATTCCAATAAACACACCACTACCAATAATTAGTCATTGAAACTATTAAAGTTTAAAATAAATATAACCCTACCCAATAAACATAATCCCATTTTCACTCATTTTTAGCCTAATCAAATAAATTTCAAGGGGTCATAAAAGGAAGGATCAAGTATCTAACATAAGTATTATCTCATTGTCAAATATTCATCTAAATATTACTCTTCCAAATATCCTATAACCATTAAAATGGTATGAAGTAAGAATGGTTATTTTACTTAGATCATGTTATATTATTTTTTCTACCCCTAATTATTCATTTCCATCTACAGGGGAAAACAAAATAACATCGTTAGTGTGTTGTGTGGACTACCATATATAGGAATCTATGACATTTTTTAAATTACCACCTTCCATGTCATTTAATTATGGTGATAATTATGAGTAATATGATATATCCCATAAAATAATAAATCTTAAATTTCATTTTAATTTACACATTCAGACCATGTAAATAATTTAGAAGCATTAATGTTAAATGTGCATTTGTGAGGACTCTCTCCTCCATGATGAAGAATTTTTCATTTTTCATATAGATTTTAAAACATTATGTAAGCATAATATAATATGGTTAATCATGATAAATATATATAATAATATAATTATAATTCTGATAAAATAATACTATGTTAAATTAAACTTATATTTGAGAACACTCACAATTGAGATAAAACATGTTCATGTTTTGGATGGTTTAACAACCTACATGAATGTCGATTTACAGTCTGATCATTATGAGAACCATATATAATGATATTATTACGTCGCACTAATAATATAATAATTATTAAATATATTTTTTTATGTTATATAAGAAACCCAATACATATTTAATATATCATATTGGATCGTTAATAATTTACCGAAATAAGTCATTATAAAATCGGTTGTCACTCTTCGTATCGAAGAAAATTACGAAATAAAATAATTTTGTTAAACAAATACAAGATATATATATGAAATAATCCTAAATTATATATTAAATAATAAATTGGAATCAAATTATGGGAAATGATATTAATATTTTCAAACATTCACAAATAGTTAAATTTATTAACACCCACTAGTTAAATTATGTTATAACCAATTAATATAATCATGTTAAGTAATTAGGAATAAGGATTATATAAAGAACATATTTATTTTAATGGTTATGAAGTAGGTTATTAGGTTATATATATGTTTGTTTTATATGAGTTTATAGTGTCATCAAACATGTTAGGAAACATGGTAAGGGTTTCATTGTATTATTTTTGTGTCCCTTTAGATATGTTTAAATATTCCATAGTGTTTCCTTTTTTATTATAAAAACTTGTACCTAATGGAATTTTTTAGCATGATACATTTATATTTCATGATATTAAATGTTTCATTTATTTATATACCTCTCATAGGGCTTATATTTAAATGTTACAATTGTTTTAATGGGTTTTCATCTCAATATCCCTTTGTTGAAAAATGTTTTAACGTTATGCACCAATTTATTATTTCAATGGTGTATATACATACAGAGAATATATTTTTAAATAAAACATGATTTATTTCATATAATTTAAATAAATATATGATTTTTATTCTAATTTTTTTACATATAAATTAATAAATCTGTAACTATTTTTCATGACTAAATTTTATTTCATATAGAATATTCAACCATATTTGTCAACAATCAGTCATGGTTGAATAATTATACCCTATGATGATTTTATGAAGTATTAAACCCTAATTTATAGGTAAATCTTGTTTAATTATAATTTCTTCTTTATCAATGTGTTTAATATTTATTTAAAATTCAATTTTCTAGGAATAATTACCTTTAATTTTAATGTAATTTTCTTCCCTATGCATATTTTCACTTCCCAACAAATGTTCTCCTTCTACGAGTAGAAGCTAATATTTTCCCCTAATTATCCTTTTATTCCTATAATTTCATTTTAAAAGGGATATATATTTAATTAGGTTTTTATTCAGTAATGTAATATAAAATTTTAAAAAATAATTTTTTCCATTCAAAATAAATCATTCTATCATCAACCCAATATTTTTATTTCACAAATTTTCATTTCAAATCTCCATTATAAAATATACATGTAAAAGTAAATGATTTAAATCCATTTTCACTACTTCTTTTTGAAACCATAATGAATTTTTAGTGACATTATATTATAACATATTATTAATATTGTTTTCAAAGTTATTCTATTTCCCTTCAAGAAAATGTTATCGATAGTAATTTTCACATGATTGGTTTCATTGGATTGGTCAATTTTTTTCAACATATTTATCATAAAATTTTAATCTTTTATGACTATAATTTTTTATCACAATATGTATTTTATTAATATATGATTAATTTTATAAAATCATAATGTTTATATATTATGATTTCTCAAGTTTATATTATGTGATACTTTTACGAAACCAATTATTTTTACCAGATTATTTAATACATGTTTATGATTTATTTTAAGGGGAAAACAACTGTATGGATAATAAAGTGTGGGTTCATTTATAACCACAAAATGCATTAGTTTAATCATGAATATCATGACTTATTCATGCATGGAAATAATGTGTTTATTCAGAATGGGTGGAAACGATGGGGTTGCTAACATTTTCCTGAGTGGATATAAAGAGTTAGTTTTTATAAGTGTGGGAATAATAATTTTTAACCCACATTTTTTAATATGATCATTCATGTTCCCCATTTCCATTTTCTTATCATGATTTTCCATATTTCTATATTGGTAATAATGTTATGAAAAATATTTATAGTGAATTTAATTTCCATTAAATGACATGTTTTAATGATTTTTCATTATTTTTAATGTATTATTATGTTTTATGTCATGATAACATGTTATATGATTTCTAAGATGTGTTTTGTGATAGGTAATTTATTTACTGATTCCATAGTGATCTATTAATGATATTATTTTACTCTTAAATGTTTTGTAGTTATCATATAATGTATATTAATATTTTATTATCACATTTATGTATTTTTTGTTTCATCCTTCATGTTGTGATTTATTTTTCCCTTATAGATAATATGAGATCATCCCTTTCATATGCTGTCAACCCCAAGGATATAAAGATGATTATATAATATATGATATATTTAAAACTTATTATAGAAGTATGATCAATATATATGATTTCATGTGTTATAAAATAAGATGTTTATATAGCTAATATCCAAGAAACGAAACCTTTCAGTCTTTGGGTTATACGACTGTTTGTGAGATATTTTATTAGAAACATTCTATTACTATATTAATTATACCATGTTTATCATGGTATTTATAAAAGATCCTGGTATCAATATTATGTTGGTGGTAGGAAAATCATCAATAATGTTCCATCATTCAAAGGAAAAACTATATATTAGGTATAATTTATTCTCTTGGAAGGGTAAAGATATATAAAATTTAATTTAGCATGTCAATCCTATATGAAATTGTTAATGTAATACAAAACTAATAGTTTGTAATAAAATCCCATCATTGTGATCTAATAAAACAATACATTAATGAAATATTAATATGTAGTAACCATGTACCTATTTAATAAAAATTCATATCATATTGTTCTATGTAAGAGTTTAGTAAAAATATAACGCAGTTCTTTTAAGAGTACTTCTATAAAAAATCGGTGGATAAAATAATAATTTTTCTCCAAACATTAATAAAACAATTATATCAACACACTATTCAATGGTGTTCATACAAATAATTAATCTAATATGGAAAAAGAACTTGGAAATCACCAAATCGAATATTATAATTGAAATAAATTGACTATAAACTCAACTATCCATTAAAATCATTAAAATGTAATTCAAATGTTAATATATTATTAAATGGTTTATTTTTAATGTAATATACTTTTCTCAATACCAATTCTAACCTAGCCATTATCGAGTATGATTTGGAATATTTGTATGGATAACTAAACATATATATAAGATTCCTCAAGTGTAATCTGGTGGGATTATAAAAACTCACATTATAAGAGGAAAATTACATGGTAATTATAATTAGTTTCTTTCTACTGATGTTAGGTGAAATTGGAAATTGGAACAGAAAATAAATGGTTTTCCCTATATATTTTTAAATGAAACCCCGTAGTAGGTATCCTAGAATGAAGCCATGAAATTAAATGGATTTAATAATCCTTATGATGAATATATATGTATTTATTTATAATGATAAGGAATGAATATATGATGATGTGTTATTTTTTAATAGACGAAGATACCTAGTCAATATATTCCCTTAGAGATAAATTCATGATTCTAGGACTAAGGTTTTATAAGGATACATTGATGATGATGATGAAGGATATAAACATATGGGGTGTAACACAGAAAATTAAGTCAATATAAATCACTCAATTATTATGTTATATTATTTGTAAAATAAGAAAAATAAAGCTAAATTAAGGGATTTTCCAATAAATCCAAAAATATACATGATAGAATATAGTAGATATATGGTTGTTTAAAACCAAAATAATTGGGAACATGAAACCAACATAGGGTACAAAATCTAAGGCTATTATATACTCAATGGCATATGAAACAAAGGGGTATCCCCTTTTACGCTAACATCCTACTCTCGAAACATCCCATCATCTACTAAATCATTTTAGGATACAAAATAACTCATAAAATAGAATTAAAACATAATTAATATGTGGTTTACCTAATAAAAATGGTTTTTTTGTTTAAAGATACATCTTATGGTAATGATATTTCCCATGTGCTATCATCATCATATTACAAGTAAATGATACCATCACAAATTTCCACTTTCCATGAAATAGGAAAATCGATGAAATGAATATCATTCCGAATATCACTTTGAGACTCTCTAACCAAGGTAGAAAATACCCCCCCCCCAAACACATCTCATGCAATGATTATTTCATATTCAAGATAATATTCTCATATCTACTATCCATGGGGGCTAGTTGTAGAAAAATTGACCAAAATTTTACTTTTATTCTTAAGGGAAATAATTTTAATGAAAATTACACACCTATATACCATATAATATAAGAAATCCATTATAAATTTCAAAACATGGTAAGGAATAGCTAACTAAATTCTTGGTGAGCTCACTCACCATATAATTCCACCTTCACGAAACATGTTAAAATCTTATTGTAAGTCATAAAGCCTTAGTATTTGGGATTTAAAAATATATAAGTTAATAGTATGAAACCCCAATATTTTTGTAACCTATGTCACTAACCATACCCAACAGAATAAATTTAAACAAATAGTACATTAAAAGGGGAAAATATAAGGAGGAATAGGTAGCATTAATTGAAAATTATGAAGTATAAATGGAGATCCATTTTTGTGATGGATGAGTGAAAAGATATATATGGTTGAAATTGAGTTTCATGTGACAATACATGCAATTCAGAAAAACAAATTCATTATGTACATTGGGATACAGATCTACCCTTATTGAGTACCTAGTAAAACATCATACACCAATCACTTCCTTGCCATCCATTTAATGGGGCTTCCATCACTATAGGCCCTCATCCCACAATATTGAGTACCTGGTTTCTCTATGGTGCATATAAATAACCCATATGTTGTATTGTTTTACATGGGGTAACCTAATACCTATATTAGAGCTTAATCATGCCCCAAAATCATCGAAACAGATCCTAAATTTTAATAAATTAATAAATTAAATAAAATCTAACATCTAAATATTTTCAATGATATTGGAGGGTCATCCGAGACTAACCATTTGAATATTAAATACTAATTGAACGTGATTCAAAATTTTTGAATGTGTTTGATAGTTAATATTTAGAATTTGGGTGAATAATATATTATATTTGATTACATAAATTTTTTTAATTTGGATCCATTTTATATTACATTTATAATAACATTATTTTCAAATTCTTTTACATATATCATTATTTAGGGATGGTTATCAAGATTGATGACATGGATAAATTACTATAAAAGAATTGAATTTAACTATTTTTAGTAAGTATTGATCTTCAAATACATATTTCAATATATTTATTAAGACAAATTATTTTCATGAAAATTAAAATAGACTTGGTGGATTTTAAAATATTTATTCTAAAAGAAATTAAATAGCCTATAAACAAATTAGTATTATGAATTTATATGTCAATTATAAATTTTAGTTTTATAAAAGGAACCCATAAAATATGATTAATTACTTCGTTCATAGATAACATTTTTAATAAAATTTCAGTTCAGTTTCAATAATTACTTATAATGTTTATTAAGGATGAAAATAAGGGTTAATGGTTTGTGAAAAATATTTACTTGGGGGTTCATTCATAATTTTACAAGGTTTATATATCGTACATTATAGAATATATTCCATATAAATTTAATTTTAAATCATGCAATTATATATATTTAAATATGACTCCTATCAATGTAAACTACATTGACATTTCCCACCATCGTTCATAACCATTTTCATGGTATCTCATGATTACGAGAAACAATCCATTTTCTAGTTTATTCATCCAAATAATTTCCCAAATATTTATTATAAATTCTTTAAACCATTATATATGTGTGGTATTTTATTTTTCATTCACTTTATCATAGTTATATGATTATTATCCAACTAACAATATCATAAATAATTTATATATGAAAACCATTGGGTTTTTATCGTGTGATTGGGTGGTACTATATTTATCGTTGATAGGATTTCATTTCTTGACATAATCACTATGGTTAACAAGATGATCATTAAATGGGAATAAAAACATCATGGATTACAATCTATATAAGGACCCATGTTTTGAAATAAGGTAGAACTCTATCGGAATTTTGTGTTTTACATTTTCTAAATGAACAGTTTTGAAATCTATGATTTGGAACGTAATTATGAGAGATGGAACAACTTTATGTGTTGTTCGTTTATGTGGTCTAAGGATCATGGTTCCCAGATGATCCTTCATGTTTCATGATCATCTGGATATTGATCCTCAAGTCAGGTGGAGATGGCATGGGTGGATGGATAGATTGAAACCCTGTATCCTACGATAGTAAACTAGGATTCCTGACCTAGGGGTGTAGTCGGTGTCTCACAAGCTTCCCATATTTTACCTAAATCATGCTTTTATCCCACATGCTTAGTGCCATTTAGGTTGTGAGTTCACTATTCATCACACGGTTCATGCTTGGTTGGCTAACCATGCAACCCAAACCATGTGATGTAATTTTGTTTAAAAAGATGTATTAAATAAATTTATATTTTATAAAAATTAACAAAACCTAATCATACATGACCCCCTGTTATAATCCTATGACAACTCCCTTAGACGAAACCCCATGGTACACAACTTCCCCCTTCATCACCTCCTTCGGTGCAATGATCCACTAGATTTCATATGGGTTTTCAATATATCCTTTGAGGTAGACTCTAGCTTATCCTCTTCCTCTTCACTTTCATTTTTTCCTATCTCTTTTTCCCATCCATTTCTACCATACCATAGGTTCTGTTTGATCCATTTTTTTAGTTTTCATACATTGTTAGGGTATTCAATGACTCTCTATGTCTAACGTTGTTCATTTTCCAATAGTATTTGCTGAAAGTAAAATATTTCAGATAATTTCAGTCCACCCGTCATCAATTTCGGCTATGTTTTCCTCTATTATTCATTATTTATGAATTTTTATTTGGGGATTTTGTAATATTATAATTTTTTCTAGTTTTTGTTATCTCTGTTAGTCCTTTTCATAATGGTTGTAGGTTTATATTATCAAATGAGACTCACATTTCTGTTCATAGTTGTGCATATACCTTTATAGGCTCCCCCTTTTAGGTATTTACACATGGAAGGATGAATATTTAAAATGGGGATATATGTTCTTATATGGGTATATGAAAAAAATAAATGTGTATGTAAATAAGGTTATATCCACATAAAAAAATATATGTCAGGATCCTCTTGTATATATTTAGCTATGAAAATATATACATTGGGGATAAGTTTCCTTACATATAAGTGAAGGTTAATATGAATGAATGTTGTAAATGGAATGTTCAAGTTGATTTTGAAAAAGTAATCTAGCATCGAGATGTTCATGTAGGTCAACTTCATCATAAGGTATAATCCATTTCCATTTCCCATTAATATAATGAATGCATAAATTGATCACATTTCACACATTCCATGTATATTAATTACTGCTTCAGGATTATTATAACAAATTATTTTTAATGTGACTTTAGTATGAATATTCAAATAAAATTAAATTATTCAAAATGAATTGTTTGTAAACAATGCCATGTTTTATAACAAATCCACTTGGAATATGTATTTTGTATTATAAGCTACAAAATAATGATTAGTTATTTATTTCATGCTTAGTTTTTGGCATAGAGTTATCTAATGTTTTCATGTTAGAGTTTAATATGTGTCATGTTGTACATGGCCTATCCTATTATTCTTAAATATTATTTCCCCCTTTGTATTTGCCAGGAAATCCTCCCTCTAAAGATTCCACTCCGGACCTAACAATGAAGAAAGATGGATAATAACCCCAAAGTCCTGCCTCTCGTTGGCCTAGGGGTGGAGACAAAAACAAATGGTATAAAAATCTCAAAAAATGGGAGGCATTAGAAATTTTATTATATCAATGATCGAGAGATAATATGTATCAATATTATAATAACTCTATGATATATATATATAATAAGTAAAAATCCATCCAAAATTTATTTTCAAAGTAAATCTACTTAAATACAATTAAAAAAATGTAAATAGAAAAAGAACAAAGATAAGAATAAACATAAAAACTATCTCGATGCCTAATCTAGTATAGTCTAGTATAGTCTGCATAATCTCCATGGAAGAATGAAAACAATTTATATTTGAAGGGTGAGAAAAAAATTATACTCAGTAGGAAAAAAATGATTCTCATGCACATGTTGGAGACTAATACTAATTCCCATGTGAGAAAATAGCAGAAAACCAATAGCCCCTAATAAGGAATACTAAGCATCACACCCTCACCATGCAATGCTCACCAAATAACAATAGAGATGTAAAGTAAGAGAGTTTTAACGTAAATAATAGGGACCCATGAACCACTTCCCACTGGTTAACTACTCATCCCTAATGAAAAACGTCATATTGCTACCATACTCTTCCACAAGTCCCACTGCCACAACCTACCCACACACACCTGTGCCAAATTCCACATCTATCCCCTAAACACTTGGTCCACATCACACCACATTCTTCCTACAGATACCTAGGCCAAAAACCAGAAATTATAGGAAAACACTTAGGCCTCCAGCTACAACATCATCCTGAATAGATATGGGAAACACACCACGCTCACAGACACATGAGCCCTATAACCACACCATTGCCTTCCCGAAGAGTCTTGGGATACCAATTCCTAGAAGATGGAGCAGAATATATCCAATAAGTATCCATCCATCCTCCCACCAATATATTGGGAAAGAAAACTATCCCCCATAACAGTGGGTGTGTTCAACACATTGTTCTCAATACAGGTAGGGTGCATATAAAAATCACAAAAAAACATGTACATATATATTGGTACAAACCACATAGCCCAACATATGGATTTTCAAAAAAAACAACCATCCCACAAAAAAATATCTTATTTCCACCTCCGTTTACTAACCACACAACTAGACATAATATTAATACATAACCCCATCAAATTCATCTAGCCATTTATCATTTTTCATTAACAATTAATTTAATTATTTATTCCTTCCCTACCTAGGAAACTACCAAACATATCACTCTATAAATAACATCATTAGCTAGTCACACTTCCCAAAAGACTCTAAAAACTCCGAACAAATATGCACAGAAGTTAACACCATCCTTATTTAAAATAATCACTTCCCAAAAATCCTTAGCAGGACCACTACATGAAAACACCACATCTAGTGTAACAACAAAATACCACTAGGTTGCAGTCCATCTACATGAACAAACCATGCCCAATAACCATAACACAACCCATATTCAGACCCACTATTCAACAAGATCATACATTCTAGAATAAATCAAACTATCCAACCTAAAAATCTATAACACCTCCTACACCTCCATATAGACCCAACCACATTCCCACTCTACAAAATTGCAGCCTACTATACAATCATGCCACACTACACAGACAGAACCAACCCCTAGTCTGCCCCTACACCCACATCTGGGATCCCAACCATAGCCCATGACAACATGTAAAAATCACAAGACATAAAGGATCCAAACATAGCACACAACCATAGAAAACATGGAAAAGGGTTTTCAGATTTAATGAACTTCTATTTAATTCCACCTTGATAATCAGTGGTTGTCATAGAACTAGTTCAATCTTGGGGAACCCATTTATTAACTCGATATACATTCTTAATCATGTTTTCATGTTCACAGTCATTAAACAGAAGGTTAACGACAATAATTCAAGAGTCTGGTGCATAAACAGAGACCACTAACATCCATGATTTTCCAAATTCACACAACTCACAATATGTATCAATGATAATAGATAAAGAAAAAAATGTATCATCATCATTTTCTTTCCACACTCATTTATTAATATGATGGAACACCCATTTATTGAAACATGCCCATTCATCTTTACAATACCCATTATTTAGATTTGTATTCACCTATATCCTCAAAGATACATGATTTTATGCACCCCACATGATACACAATTAAAATAGAGATGATGTAATTACAACCACTAAGAACACACAATTAGTTACTCCTCCTCTTTACCAAAACAAGGGGATCATGCTTGTAGCTGAAGACATAAAGGGAAAACTCAAATGATGTATACAATAGAGATGAATCTCCTTAGGGAAGAAAGGATTTCGATGTACTAAGAGGAAAGAATAAGGTTCCCATGAAGAGCTGATCTCTGATTTAGAAAATATGGATCCTAAATCAATGGAAGGGGAATTGATTCGAGGGACATTTAGGTCAGATCATTGTAATGACCATCCAGTTTGACTATTTTAAAGTCCCCAGAGGATTAAAATATTAGTGGTATTACTAATATACATTAAAATTATTTAGAAACGTTCAAAAAAGTCTTTAAACTCGATTTACATCAAATATAACTTAAATTGGGGACAAAATGGAAAAGAAACTGAAAAATAGAAATTACTCGCTAGTGGGTGAGTCACGACATGAGTCACCAATAGTGTCTCGCTAACACGTGACTCACTGACAGATGAGCCACTGATGTTGACCCATTAATGCGACTCAACGACGCAACTCACAAATGAATGAATCATCAAGTCCCAACCTACCGACACACCAACCTACAAATGTCGTAACATACTAATTCCCTAACTCCGTAATTCCATGACCCATTAACATCCTGACCTAGTAATTCCCCAACCTATATATTCGTTAACCTATTGACGCCTCAAAATATGGATTCCTTGTCCTACTGACACTTTGACCAACTAATGCCTCAACTTACTGACACCATAACCTACCAATGCCATGACCTACCGATTCTTCGACCTACCTACACATCAAACTGCCGAAGCTTGACCTACCGATGCCCAACCTACCAATGTCTGACCTACCGACAACTGACCTACCAATGAAAAAAATGGAATTTTGGAAAAATACTTCATATGAGCTACCATAACCTCCCAGAATAGCCAAAACACAATTTATTAAATATGTTAGGGGCTGGAGAGGTCTGTGACATTACATAAAATACCTGTCAAACTATTTTATCCCATGATAATTAAAAACCAAACTCATGAGAAAGAGGGTCCAAAACAACAACCTAATAATATACCTATGAGGGATAAACTACCCTATGATTTTCGTAAGCTGGAGTGAAACATCAACATCTGGGAACACCTACTATAACATCCCACCCCATATCATTGGCTTTAGAGTTCGGTGGAATTCCACATGGCCTTAAGGGAAATTTCTAAGGTTCCAAAGGGTGGATAAAAATGTCAATGGATTTGAGAATAAAAATGTGGAACAGATTTCCCTTGAGAAAAACCCAACCAACCAAATGATCCACTATTAATAAATCAGAATGCAAGAAAAAAACAAACTCATACATTACAAAAAAGGAACCATGCTATTATACTATAAAACCCGAAAACCAATACAGCCAAACAAAATATTAGAGTACTATGCAAAAGACTAAACAATGACCCAAAATGAACAAAGACACACTCCACATCTCCACACCACTCTCCATTCTCTAAGAACCCCCAAATCTCCCAAGTATCACCTCGAACCAATATCAATAATCTTCTTTACCTTTACCGATGTCCCAAAATACGACATCTGCAAAAGCACAAAAGTTCCAAAGAAGGGGGTGAGTACTAATACTCAGTAGGTTTTCCACAAATGACTTCCCCACACGTGAAACTAGGATAAAACTATTAGAAAATTTATATAGAGAAGTTCATATAAAATAATCACAAGTGTATCCATTACCATAAGACAAAAATACCCTTACCATGCCACCTCACCAAAACCAATCAATCAAAGGGAAATTCAAAAAATCACACCATAATACATCTCAACATTTAACATTAACACAACAATTTCCATATTTCAATGAAATGAACATCATGAAAACCAAAATGGTGGGTCATCCTCCCATCCCGTTCACCCCATTATCAACTAGAGGTTCTTCCCGGCCACTTCCAATAATGGTGGTTCTTCTCTACACTATCCATAACCATTTATAGCATGACATCCAACTCACATCAACAAAACCAACACAATACATAACACTCAATAAACCAACAATCAAAAAGTATCCAAGGACGTATAATAAGCACACAACCATTTCCAACACAAGCCAATTCACTTCAATAAATCACTCATTAAATAAAAACACCCTTTAATCATTTTTCAGGACAAAAAATTTTCAATAAAAAAACATATTTATTAGAAACCATTTTCTATCAACCATTCTGACAAATCATTCTCAACAACCCATTTTAAACGCTCCATTTTAAAATCCACAATGAGAGTCTTCCATGACAACACCCATTTTCTACCCCAAAACCCCAAAACATTACAAAAGGGATTGATGACCAATTGCTCACATAATTGATTTTTAAGAAACATAAATTAATTGTAACCAACCTTCATGTTATAGAAAAGTGGTTTTGAGAGAGAAGACACATACCATTAGGGTATTGATGAATTTGACACAAAAGCAACCACACATCAAATCCGGCGAACGCACCATCGAAACTACTCAAGATCTCCTTCACTTACATAAAAAGGAATAAAATTAACATCAATGGAAACCAAAACCATATATATACACACAAAAGGTGTATATCTAGAAAACTGATGGAGAGGGAGATGTAGATCTAATGAAAAACTAAAGAATACCATAAGAGATACTTACATGAAATAAACAACCTAGAAACAAAATTAAAACCCCTTCAAATTGCTTTTAAAACAAGTGGGAGAGAACATAAACCCATTAATAACCTAAAATGTTGAGTGAGGATCGAGTGGGAGAAGATATTGAGTGAAATGAGGCACCCTTGAGGGAGCCAGGATTTAAAAACTATATCTTCAAGTGGCCTCAAAGATTGTTCGCATGGTTTGGAAAACCTTGGGTGAACTATGTGCATGTCATTGCTTCGTGATAATGGGTCTTCATGGTTTCCTCACATGGTTCGGAAAACCATGCACATGCCATGTGAATCCTACTGTCCCTGCCTACACGGATTCCCATAATCGTGCTCAAATCGTGTTCCCTTAGTAAAGCCTCCAAACTTATTCAAAACCATTCCGTACTCTCCCAACCTCATACTAACTCTTCCCAAGTACTTTAAGCACATAAAAGGCATAAAAAATGATACATAACTCAATCTTTGGGTGCCAAAATCTCCCCACCATTGGACTTTCCATTTAAAGAATGTAGAGAACCATCTCGTTGTTGAAAGATCTCTGGAAATTGCTTGGCCATATCTTTCTCCCATTCCCATGTCTCCACTTAAATCTGACCATGCTACCACAAAACACAAACTAAAAAAATTATTTTACCATGATATACTTTCTCCTGCCTATCAACATTCCTCACTGGCACGTACACTAAAAAAGCATCCAGTTCTAACTCAACATGATCCCAATGAATCATCTGGTCATGATCTAGCTGATATATTTTCAATGATGATAGATGAAACACATAGTGCACTACACTAAACCATGGTTGAAAATCCAAATGATAATCCACCTCTCCAATCCTCTCAAGTATCTCAAAAGGCCTAATATACATCTGAGATATCTTACCATACTTCCCAAACTAAAGATGTCCCAACCTAGGAGAGATTCTCAGAAACACAAGATCACCCACCTCAAATGACAATGCTCATTGACAATGGTCCATATACGATTTCTAAATACTTTTAGCTATCACCATCCTCTTCCTAATCATCATGATCCTTTTTGTAGTCTCTTGGACAAGGCTTGGTCCAATCATCAATGACTCTCCCATTTCCACCCATCATAGTGGATAACAACATAGAATCCCATAAAAATCATCAAATGGAGCCATAAGTATCGATTCCTAGTAACTATTATTATAGGATAACTCAAACATTTGTATGTTCCCCTCCCATGAACCATAAAAATCCATCACACAATACCTTAACATATCCTTTAATTTTTGTATTCTCCTCTTGGATTTCCCATCTGTCTGAGGATGATATATCGTTCTTATAGTCAATTGTGTCCCATAGGTTTGCTAGAATGATTTACAGAAATAGGATGTGAACCTCAGATCTATATTTGATACAATTGAAATTGGAACATCATGCATCTTTACCACCTCCCAGATAATGATTATCAACAAATCCTCCGCCGTGTGGATTTCATGGATCGGGATGAAATGGGATGACTTTTTGAGCCCATCCATTATCACCTATATGGCATCGTTCTTCCTGACCATTCTAGGGGACCTGTCACAAAATCAATTTCAATATACTCCCATTTCCATAGTGGGATAGATAATGACTGCAACATGCCTGCTAGCCACTGATTCTCTGCCTTGACTTGCTGACAAATCATGTATCTTGAGATAAACCAGACCACATCCATTTTCAAATCAGCCAACCAAAACTGTGCCTACAATGCCTTATATATTTTCAGAATTCTAGGACAGACTTCCCACCTAGAATGATGAAAAGACCTGAGAAGTTACTACGGACAGTCTACTGGTACATCCTTCTGGTTCTGAAAACACAAGACTGAATTCCAATTTAGTTCCTTGTTATAAATGGTATCTTCACCATTGTTTTTCAACCTCATTTCCATACACTCAGAATCGAATTCTTGTGCCTCTTTAACCAAAACATCCATGTCTAGGACTAAGAAAACCATAAGGAATACTACTTTTTCACCCTGGTCCTAACATTCCAATCGCATGTTGTCTATGACCGACATCAACTACCACTTTTCTAATACATGTTTCACCAACTGAGCATATGATTTCTTACTTAATGCATCTTCCACTGAATTTCCATTACCTAGTGGGAACATTAATTCAAAATCAAACATCTCTAGATATTTCATCCATCTCTTTTTCCTCAGGTTCAAATCTCTTTGTCAAAAGATATGTTTTATGCTCTTGTGATCAGTAAACTCTGTAAATCTCTCACCGAGGAGATAATGACGTCAGATATTTAAATCATGAACCACTACCGCCAACTCAAAACCATGTCATGGGTTGTTCTTCTCATACAATATCAATTTCCATGAGCCATATGGAACTACATGACCCCGCTTCATGAGAACAGACCCCATCTCTAATCTTGATGCATCACAATACACTTTTTACCCTTTCCCTAGTTTTGGAAAAACCAATATTGGTACTGATGTAAGGAGACCCTTTAGCTATTCAAAATATTATAACACTACTCATCTAATCTAAATGGAACATTATTCTTTTTCAAAGGTGTCTATGGCGAATATAATATTGAAAAATCATGAAAAAAAACATCGATAATAACCAGCTCGACCAAGGAAGCATTGTATCTCAAAATAATTATTTGGTGGTTGCCATGAGATAACAAAGACTATCATTTCTGGATCAACTGAAACACCCCTCTCAGAAATAATATGGACAGGGAAATTAATCTCTTGTTTCCAAAGGACACACTTTACCAAATTTTCTTTCAACCGATGATCCCTCAAGATCCCCATCACAATGGCCAACTAATGCTCATGTTATACCCTTGTCACTGAATAAACCAGTATATCATCTACAAATACCACCACAAAATAATCAATATATCTCAGAAATATCAGATTCATAAATTCCATGAACACTGCTAGTGCATTCGTTAGACCGAAGGTCATATCAACATACTCATAATGGCCATACCTACTTCAAGAAGATATTTTTTGGAATATCCTCCTTCTGCACCCATAGCTGATGATGCGCTGATCATTAGCCAATCATGGAGAACCACTGAGCACTCCTCAACTATTCAAAAAAATCATGAATGTGTGGATGTGGATCTCAATTATTTATTGTATCTTGATATAATCCACGATAGTCGACACTAAATCGCAATTTTCCATCCACCTTCATTACAGATAACACTGGTGCTACACATGGAGACATACTAGGCCAGATTAACAGTTTGTTTTCTAACTCTTCCAAATGCTATTTTAGTTCCCATAATCAATTTTTTTGACATTAGATATGATGGAAGTGAGATAGGACTGGTCCATTGAAGGAGATCATTCATAAACTCCACCTCCCTCACAGGTGGCAACCATGATAATTGTTCGGGAAAAAACTTCATAAACTAATCCATGACTTCGAGAAGTAGAATCATCTCAATACCTTCCACTTCATTCAATGAAAAATCCAATAACAAGTATGATTTCATGCCAACCACTGGTATCAACAATCCAATTACAGCCTTATTCTCATTATTCTCCCCTCAAAAGATATTTATAATGCCATCCTCCATCATAAAACTAACCATTCATGCATACCAGTAAATATTGGCCTCAAACATCATCATCCAATCCATTCTCAATATTATATCATACACATCCATCTCAAGCACTGATATGTACCACATCAACTCAACCTCAACCAGGACTACACAGCATGATCTGTATAGGAAGGCTGAACACTCTTTATAACCCAGAGGAGTTTGAATTCTAAGAACCATAGGAAACATTTCTACTATTAAACAAAACAAATAAATTACGCAAGAAGATATATAAGAATGCAAAGAACCTGTATCAATCAATACTTGAATCAATTTGAAATTTAAAAAAAAACTGAACATCACACTGTGGATGGTTCAGACTGATCATCCATCACAAGCTATTCAACTCTAAAAAATTGGTTTCCTGTGACACTCTATTCTGTGATTCCCTAAAGAGGCATTTCTTGAGGATTTGTGGAGATCCCATAATCACCATTACTGATGAGGTGTATATTGTATCCCTATTTCGGTTGAGGGATAAAACCCATGCGACCCTATAGGAGTGTCATAGACACCCGACCACGAGAATTCTGAAAATACCATTGATGGTGCCCCATCAGCTTAAAATTATGACATGCTCAGAGCTATGTCGTATAATCATGCTCGATGTGTCTTGTAGAACCACACTAAAAACACCTAGGTTTAATATCAGGCTTCGAAAGAAGATTCACCCAATCTTATAGTTTTATTCTAAGCCATACTCCAACCCTGAATATAAGTGTCCCTCTTCCACATGAACCCAGTGTTCAAGTTCCCAATATTCTCCATGCGAACAAATACACATCCTCTACCCCCACCCCTAAGATATCCCTTTTGGCCACCGAGTCTCTATTCACCATCTCTGTATAATCATCTATAGGAAACACTTTTATCTTGGACTGTATGTCCTTCCTCAAAACACCTAGGAAGATACAAGCTTTCAATGATGGACTACCCACCAACTTCGGTGCAAACCTCACTATGTTCATAAAATTATGTGCATACTTCGCTACCGAAAGGTTCTCTTATTTCAATCGAAAGAAATCTGTTCTACGCTAAATTCTGAATGTATGAGGGTCGAATTCTTTGTTAAAGAATTCCTCAAATCTATCCCATGTAATACCTTATTCCATATCATCTTGGACCACCAAAACCTACCATTTAAGGGACTGATCTTTTTCCATATACGTGTCTAAATTCAGATTCATCCCTACTTGTATTCTTAAGATTTTTTTGATCTTGTTCAGTCTATTCAACCTTGCTTCTGCCCTTTCCGGCTCTATATCACCCCTGAAGATGGGTGGATTATGCTTTTGAAAATGAACCACATGATCCACATGTTTTGGTTCATCCACTTTATTTCCACATTCTATAGCTTGTAAATCATTCACTATACATATCACTAGCTACTGGGTCTCTTGAGGCTCAGGTGAAACCACACTTTCAGCAACCTCCTCTAGTTGGTATCTATGTCACCTACCTAGTGCCAGTTGTATTCATACAAAAACAACCATGAGTCCTTCTATTTTAGAAGTACATAATTCTCAAATTCCAGTTCTATTACACTACTACTATCACAACGAGGCATTTTACAAGTTCACATTCCCCATATTGCGCTATTTGGAAAAATCCACCAGTTTTGTAAATCAACCCATTTTCAAAATACCACTAGTTTCCATGTTTCAAATCCTTCTTATTAAAGACCCTATACATATTTTCAAAATCTACACATTTATATCACACCATAATTCATTATACCCCCAATGAAATATGCATCCTTTTAGGAAGTAGTTTCTACCATGCACGTCATGCTCATCTCATTGGCTAGACCCACGACAATGAGATATCCAATGCCTATAATTACCTCCAAAATATTAGGTACCCAAATCCCTAGTAACATAATGTTTAGTATAAAAGGTTTAGCTACATCCTTTTATGCTATAAATTCCACGTTCCAACAATCCTACACCATGTTACCATCCTGACTCAAGGAATCGGCCAAGAAAGAATGTCATCACCAAGACCAATGATCAACACCAAGGATCTAACAACTACTATCATTTGAAAGATAAGGACCCAAAAAATTTATACCCCTTGTAAAATACCTCCCCATATCATTGGATTAAGAGGGATGAGGAATTATACTTTGCCTTAAGAAACATTCCCATGGCGCTAATGGCTCGCAATAAATTCCAAGATATCCGTGAATAAAATTGTCGAATGAATTTCCCTTGCGATAAAACCCACCATCCAAATGATCCACTCTCAAAAAAATTACATGATGCATGCCAAAAAAACAACTAAATCATACATTACCAAAAAGGAACCACAATATTCCACAATAAAAACTAAAAACCAATACAACCAAACACAATATCAGAGCACTATACAGAAGACTAAACTAGAGACCCAAAATGAACCAAGACACACTCCACTGATCCACACCATCCTCCATTCTTTATCCACCACCACATCTCCCAAGCATCACCTTGAACCAAACATAATGAGATGCTTTACCTTTACCTATGTCTCAGAATACAACATCATCAGAATCACCAAAGTTCCAATGTAGGTGGTGAGTATTAATACTATGTAGGCTTCCCCAAATGACTTCCCCACACACACCACTAGGGTAAAACAATTATACAATTTATATAAAGTAGTTCATATAAAATAATCACAACTGCAACCATTACAATAAGCCAAACATACTTTCCAGGACACCTCACCGAAACCAATAAACCCAAGGGAAATTCCAACCATCGGGCCAGAATACATCAACCATTTAACGTTATCACAACAATTTCCATCTTACAATGCAATTCACAAAGAGAAAAGCAAAACTGTGGGACTTCTTCCCATATCATTCACCCCATTCTAAACTAGCGGTACATCCCAACCACTACCCATAAATGTTGTTCTTTCGATCAAAATCCATCATCTTTTATAGTGATATATCTTCCCACTTCCACACAACCAACACAAGCCATAACAATCAATCATCCAACAAGAAAAAATCATCCAAGGCCGCATAATAAGAACTCCACCATTTCCAACACATGCCAATTCACTTCAATAAATCAACCATTTATTGAAAACACCCTTTAATCATTTTCTATACCAAACAACTTCTTTATTAGAAACCATTTTTCATAATCCATTTTCACATATTAGGGTCAACAACCCATTTCAAAATCCATAATAAGAGCATTTCACCACCACACCACATTTTCCCAAAAATCCCCAAAACATCACCAAAGGGATTTATAACAAATTTCACACATCAAAAACAAAATTAATTTTTTAAACCCAAATTAATTATAACTAAGATTCATATTCTAGAAAAGTGGAGTTGATAGAGAATTCAACTCCCATTAGGGTTTCAGTGAATTCGACCACCAAGCAACCACACCTCAAATCCGGAGAACACACCACCAAAACTGCTCTAGTTCCCCTTCCCTAACATCCAAAAACATTAAAGTTAATATCCCTAGAAAAAATAACCCCAGATCTACAAAAAAATGGGTGTGGACCTAGAAAAATTAGATAAAGGGATGTGTAGATCAAGAGAGAAACCAACGAAGCCAAGATGAGATACTTACCTGGGAGAAACCAACTTGAAACAACTTTCAAACCCTTTGAATCACTTCCAAAACGACTGGGAGAGAACCAATGACCATTGAGAACCCAAAATCCCGAGAGTGGCTCGAGTGGGAGAAGATTTAGAGTGAAATGAGGCACCCTAGAGAGAGCCCATATTTAAAACCCCTATCTTTAAGTGGCTGCATGGATAGTCCGCACAGTTGGGAAAACCATGCGCTAACCATGGGCACACCACTGCCTCAACAAAAGGGGTCTTCATGGTTGCCTCGCATGATTTGTCAAACCATGTGCTTACTATAAGAATCCTATTGTCTCTCCATATACGGTTTCCTGGAGAACTCACACAGTTTCCCCTAACCGTGCTCCAACTGTGCACCCTTAGAAAATCCTCCATAATTTTTAGAAACCATTCCAAACTCTCCCATCCTCATCCGAACTAATCCCAAGTACTTTAAAACCTTAAAAAGGCATAAAAAGGCTACATACCTCAAATCGGGGGTGCTACACCTCCTTTGACATCTCTTAACCATACATTCCATAAAGATTCTGCACACAAGAAACAACTATATATACACATGAATTTATTAATTATTTCCTCTATGTCTTGATATTATCCACTATGGGCAGCAATGACTCACCCACATGGGTTAAATCACATCTCAATTAATTCATCTTGATTAATAATTTAGTGTCCACCTTTTCAAATGTTAGGACTTCATCACATATTTCATAATAATGAACCAAACCATCGAATGGAATACAAGGTTCAATAATTTTATCACAAAGTAAAACACATAAGAAAAAATCAAATCAACCACATGTATTAGGAACGCAACAATGTCTATCTTTCCTAAGTGCTATCCTCTTGTCCACCAAGCCTCCAAAAAATATGAAGAAAGGGAATGGTCCATCAATGAATCACATTTTCATGATGATCCTAGATCTCAAATGGTTTCTCTAAAAATGACACATCATCCTCTATATCCAACTCTCCCCATTCAATGAAATGGAATTTATTCTGAAGACATAAATGAAGTTGATTGATGTCAAATACATTGTAAACCCTCTTTAATTATGGGAGTAAAACCAATTGGTATGCCACCTTGGAAACTCACCTTTGCAACTCGAAAGTTCTGATGAACCTAGGAGAATGTTATATCCCACTATAGAACCTCTATTGCCAATGGAGAGGGGAAACCTGAAATTAAAAATGGTTGCTAACCTCGAACTCCAAGGGCCTACATCTATAATTTTCATATGAATTATTCATGTCATGTGCAACCTTTATCCTCTCACAGAAGAGTGGCACCTTCTCAGTCGTACTCTACACAACGTCTAGAACAAGAATAGCTACCTCCTCAACCTCTATCCAACACAAGGGTGAATGACACGTCATTCCATACAATTATTTTAATAGATATATTCGAATGTAATATTGATAGATAATATTGAAATAAAACTCTAAAAAGGTAAAGTTTTACACCCAAGATCCACTAAAGTCCCAAAGGAATGCCTGCGACATGTCCTCCAATTTCAAGTTGGTCCTCTCTTTCTTCCCATTTTTTTCAGGGTGAAAGAATTGATTATGCATAACTGAGTGAAAAAATCATTCTTCAATCCCCTCGAGACTCGTGAGTAAAAAAACGTATCATAATTGAAGATGATGGATCTCAGAACACCATGTTGTCACACCACCTCATTCACATTCCATTGTGCTAAGGCATCCACTATGCTCGACTCCATGATCGCTAAGAAGTGTTCTGATTTTGTAAAAAAACACTAATAACCCCATTGAATCGCATACTCCTCGAGAAATGTGTAATATTTTGATGAAATATATTGATATTTCATCCCACATTCTCTCGAGGACATTTATGCGATACAAAAAACTGAATGGAACATGGTGCCTAGCCTTCACCTGCAGGAATACTTAGAACTTTTCCACAATCTCTGCCACATACCACGTCATCCCGAGCCACCAAAACATCTCTCAATCCATGGAAAATCATGGGACCTAATGGTTGTACCTATAAGGTTGATATTTAAAAATCACAGAGAAACCCTTTGTGGATCACCATTTGGATGAACATCTTCCAATGGAACAACATATTATTCTAAAAATTCTCAAACCTTCCCTCTGTAACATTACCCTGGTCAATGCAATCATGAATCACATCCACCTTTGAGTCACACCATTGAGACTCCTCCACTTTATAACATAGATATGACTATACATTCATTTAATATAGACAACTCATGCCACAATAAATTACTAAATCTATGTGCAAGGAAACAAACTCCTCCATTGCCTTCCAAGAATCTGTAAGTACCCAAATACCTCTCTCTTCAACGTTCTACTCAAAGCATCATCAAAAATGTTCCCCTATCCGAAGGTGTAGGATATATCAAAATCATATCCCTAATGAAAAATCTATCCACCTCATTTTTAGAATGTTAAGATCTTGTTGGGAAAATATATACCAAAATATCTTGTGATCTATGAAGACCGCAATGCACTCCCCAATGAGGTAATTTTACCAAAACATTAGCACAAAACTGACTACTACTATCTCAAAATCATGGGTGGAATATTTATATTGATGGGGATGCAACTTCCGAGACCAAAAAGATATCACCACTATTGCTGCATCAATATACACCCTATTCCATACCAAGAATCATTGCATATCACTTAGAACATCACCCCTTCCTATGGAAACATTGAAACTGGAGCACTATCCATTATCCCCTTTGGAAAGTATAACTCTACCTAGAAATGCTCTCTCCTCATAAAATCATCTCATTTTCTGGTCAGTCCTATCAATGGAGATGATACCCATGAAAAATCGTGTACAAATATCCAGTAATAGCCTTCTAGACATAGAAAACTATGAACCTATGACACATTCTTAGGTTATTCCCAAGAAAACACTACATTGACCTTTGACAGATCCAATTCCACACGCTACATAGAACCCCCGTGTCAAATGAAGTTGACCTCCCATGTCAAAAACATGCACTTGGAAAACATTTGGTTTAACTAGTGTTGTTAAAGGACCTCCATGATAGTCCTACGATGCTCAGTATCCCCCACCCTCTAACAACAAGATGGTTATAATTTCATCAAAGGGAATGATTATGAACCAGTCAAGGATCTCATGGTATTTGGAGTTCATATGTCCCATGAACAAGACTGGTGCATTCGTAACACAGAATGATATAACCACAATCTCTAATTTACCATACATGTACATGAAATAAGTCTTCAGGATGTCACCCTCCTTCACCCTCAACTTTTGATACCCAAAATACAGATCGATCTTAGAAAACCAACCTTCTCCCGTTAGCTGGTTAAAAAGATCATCTATCCATAATAGAGGTTAAAAGTTCTTGACTGTTAACTGATTCAATCTCTGGTAGTCTATACACAGCCTCAGACCACCATATACCTTATTTGAAAACAAGACTGGAGCACTCCAGGATGAAACAATGGACCATAAAAATACATTCATCATTATATTTTTGATCTGAATCCTTATCTCCTACAGTTTTGAAGTTTCTATCTAATAAATAGCCATTAAAATCCATGAATCGCAATGCAGAAATTCTATCGCAAACTCAACATCAGGTCGAGCGGTGTAGAGTCACAAACTCCTCGATATAAAAAAATCCAAGTACACTCTGATAACACTGGGAACCTCCACCATCCCAATATCAGTCGATTCTACTGATAGCTCAACCAACAAGGAAAGAAGCAACTCTAATTTTTGACTTACCATGACTCAACTCTGCTTGCCAATGAAATCCACATGGTGTCCATTCAACTCTAAAAATAGAACTCTATTACATAAGAAGTCGATAACCGTATGCATAGTTTGACATCCCATGTAAATAAATAATATTAAATTCTCATGTTTATTAATATTTGTTAATATTACTTTAAAGGTAATTCTATGCTCGATAGCGTACCCAATACGCAACAACGAGTTTCTTTGAAATCTTACATTGCACACAAATAATTTAATAATATTATAATAGTTAACGCCTAGACATTGTAATGGAGGGAATGAACATAACTAACTAAAAAATGATTAAATATGTTTTTTTAAATATTTTTACATTTATCCAATAAATGTTAGAGGCTTAAAATGCAAATGAATCCAATTTTGAGAATAAATACTCTAATATTTTTAAAATATTGTTTTACCGCCTTTTGATGGCGCACATTTTTTTAAATCCAAATTCTGAAAATTTTATAAGATATATTTTTCAAAATAAACTTATTCATTAGAATTGGGATATTGAAATTTACAATGGATAAATTTTTGTATTTTTCTGAAAGTGCTCATTTTTAATGAATAGTAAAAAATACTGCATTTTACATCAAAACATCTTTTTAATCAAATATAATTATATGGATAGATCATATTTTTAAAATGTTTCAAAGTTTTATAAGAATATATTTTTACCATTTAATTCAATTTTGGTCATTAGAATTAATTTCACTTAGAAAATGGACATAAACAAGTGTCAATCTTTTGATAGATATTGATTCTTAAAAAAACACGCTATTTGTATGGACAACGGGAATTAAATATATAATTTAATAATGAAGATTATATGTTTTCAATTTTATAAAATGGAAATCATTATTGAATTTGGAATATCAAATATAGATTACAGCGAATTTTTGGCATTTTTCTGATAATGTTCTTTTTTTAATGAATAGTGAAAATTACAGCTTTTTAATTCAAAACTGCCTTTTCATCCAATTTATTTATATTGTTAGATTTTTCATTTTAATTGTTTTTAAAGTAAAATTGTTTTCTTTTTTTATCACTTAATACAATTTTGTTCATTGGAAGTAATTTCACTTTTCAATTGGAAGTAAAAACAAGTCAATCTTTTAACAAATTTTACTTCTTAAAAACCCATCTTCTGTTTTGACAACGGGATTTACTTTTAAATTTATAAATACAATTTTTGTGTTTGGAATTTGATAAAATTTATTTCATATTTGGAATCAGAAGTTCCAAATTATGTAATTAATATTATTCTGTTTTTAGACATTTTGAATAGTAACGACAATAATTATCATTAATTATTGTGTTTAATTAGTAACCGTTTAGTAAAGGGTAATAAAATAATATTATAAAAATATAAAATGACCCCAACATGTGTCCTAATACTATTTTTGGTGTCATGGAAGGCCATGGGATTCCTTGTGAAAAACTTTGGGACTCCATGGAATCACTTTAGGGTGATAGTGACATTTTATCATATTTGTTTAAAGAAAGGAAAATGTAACCAAAGTATGTATCACCTAAGTAAAAAAAAATTATATTGGTTACATAAATGATCTATTTGACTATAAATATTAATTATAAAGCTAAAAATATTTCCTAAATCATAGTATTTTTTTATAATTTTTAGACATTAAATAAATTAAATTATTTATGACACAGTGATGATGCATCGATTATCTCATTAATTAACGATTTAAATAAAATGAAAAGATAATGTAAAATCTAAGATATAACTTGTCTAAAACCTATTGAATGGGTGGATTTAGAATCCTTATCACCTTAGCCTTGAAATATATAATTCTGGGACCTTTAATATCTGAAAATAATTTTATAATAAAGTAACTTTTCATTACTTTCTAAGAGTTCCCCTCCTCCCTCTTATAAAAGGCCCCACCTCTACCACATTACCCACGCCCCTCAGACCATTGGCTTGGCCAAACTCTGCACATTTCACCTATCTGAATCCCCCTATTCATCATAGAAGCCTTAACATAGGTAGAAAGATCTTCAAGAAACACTTTTGTTTCAAACCAAGACGAGTTACCCGATTTAAAGGTAATGTATTCTCTAATGTTCTTTTGTATTATTTTTCTTCTCCAACCCCCGAAATACTTTTTATTACCTCCTTTTGTAACAAAAACAGTATATTCAATATAATATGTTGATTTTATGAGATTTATTCAAGCTACACTTACACACACCTCTATCTAATGATCAAAGAACATATTGTTTCCTTCGATGACGAATTTCTGCTTCACGAAACGATGATTGTTGAATATTATTCTAACACCTTTCATGGTGTCCATTAAGATTTCACTATATTTATATATGATATATATTATGTTTTTGTTTTATATATTCTATTGTATTTTTCATTTACGGCATACCTTTATGGTTTCTATTATGGGAACATGTGATATCTTCATTTTAGGAAGTGCGGACTATTGCCCCCTCAAAGTGATTTGATTCGTTAATGCCATACGTGGGACGTATAAAGGATGGGGTTGATGATAATATATATATGATATTATAATGAAATTATAATATACCTTTATATAAATTTTGATTAATTCCATTAAATATGAAATAGAAATGAAAGTAGCGTTCATACCTACATACGGCTTACCGTCTCCATGAACGGTGCATTTCATTACTTACCTATAAATGTTATGTAATACTATAAATGAATTTATATACTAGATATATATGATATATATTATATCAAAATAATGAATATAATTCTGGATATAATGGATATTTTACCACATTAACAACTTGTAATTTTATGAAGTTTATTTTTTACTCAAGTACCAATGATCGACAAAACAACTGTTATTAACTTAAATAATTACATAACATTCAAAAAAAATGGTAATAAATGGTATAAAAGGAATAATGAACTTAGAAAATGTTCTTAATAAAATAGAAATTAACTCTATTTTATTATTCAAGAGAGTAAAGAACGATAGAGTCAAGTCAGACACAAGGTAAGAGATCCTACCTCTCTCTTTCTTTTTAAGTACTCTCTTTTATGTCACATACTTTAAGCTCCTATTTCTTATTTTGGGGGATATTCTTTTATATTCCTCTTGATGTATGTTTTATGTTAATATGATGATAGTCCCTATTTTATCTCTTCAATACATTTTGGGATTTTTTAAGTGGCGCCGTTAGGCTGCTGAATTTTCATAAGGGAATTTTTTTATCTGACATTTATTCTTGTGAAATTCATGCTACATTTTCCACTATTTCCTTTTGTGTAGTGTATGTACTTCCCATTATTCTACTATTTGTGTATTATACTCTCATTTATGGGTATTTACATCTTCCTTGTATGACCCTTCTTTCATGGGGTGTACATTTCAAAAGCTACCCAAATCGGTAAGGGAAACATTCACCCTCCTCTTTTTAAAAGACATATTTTGTTTGGTCTTTTAATTTACATCTTATTATGTTCGGATATGTTCTTATATATCCTTATTTATGTAAAAGATTTCTACAAGTGATGATATACCCTTTTTATCTCTCATCATCCCATTTTCTGAATTTTAAGATGACGTCATTAGGCTGTCGAATTTCTGTAAGGGAAATTCTTAACCCAATTTCAGTTCATTGGGTCAAACCTCTACTTCTTGATTATGTCTTACTATGATTATGTTTCGATGACCACCAATTGTCTCACACTTAATATCCTCTTATGTTAGGTGTATTTATATTTGCCACACATAATTATGTAATTGATTTTTGCTTAATCTAAGGTTACCATCTTTTTAAGAGATATTCTTAACCCATTTTCTATCCTTTGGGTTGATCTTCTCTTTCTTATTTATGTCATTCCATGATTATGTGAAGAATGAATTTTTATGTGTTTAAACTTGCTTTATATGTGTTTATATTGAATACACATAATATATCTATTTTATTTACAAAATGATATTTGTAAGGGACTTCGTCTCAATCTCCTTTCATTGAGGCATATTTTGTTTTATACACATCTTTATTTTATACGATGTATAAATCCCTTTGACTTTTAATTTTATTAAAAAGGAATATTTTTCTACGAATCATTTTACAAAATGAAAAAATGAATGTTTTTGTCTTACGTATGCGGCGAAAATGAATTCTCTACCGCTGTGACCATTATTTGAGTTTCGGCTTCCTCTACAGGCCATAACTTTTTTTTAAATGAAAAATAAATATCATGTTTTACTTTTCTTTTATTTTGGTATTGAAAATGGTTTTGATAATTTTTTGATTCTATCAATGTGTTTTTGATATCTCATGATTGAAATTTGGAAATTTTATGTTTTCTTTTATGCATGTTTTATGTGATACGATTATGTTATGGTTCATGGGCATTGTTTATGAAGACGGGTGGTTCCGTGATAAACTAAGGGCTGGTGAGCCCGTGATAGCTCTCTAATGCATTGGGTAATGTGAAACGGTTAAACGCTATGGTTTCTCTGATGAGATTTAGGGAATATACTGTGATGGGTATTCCAAACGTAGCCATGAGGGTTACTCCCTATTTAAGAATGTAATGAATGCCTCCAGTTACCTTTATGTATTTTGATTTCTATGAGTTATTCATAAATATCATGATTTAATGAGGTATGTTAATGTGCTTATGTTATATGAGAAAAGTATGATTTCATTTATTCTTATGTATACATGGACTAATGTTTTCTTTCTATATTGTTAAAACCCTTACTGATCTTTTTATTCTCATCCCATGTTTTTGAAATGTTTTTCACAGGACATAAATTCGAATAGGGTCAAGGATGGGATCGAGGAAATGTCAGGCTGTCTAAAACATGGAACTAGACATGACACTTTTGTTCAAGAGTTTTTATTTTGTGAAGAAAATGGAAACTGAGTAGATGTCTCTACTTTGTAATCATTGAGATTTAATATTTATGTCCTAATTCTCTAAAACTCTAAACTTGAAAAGATCCTCAATGCGAATTATTCAAATTAATTCAATATTATGTAATGTTTTAAGGTCGGGTCCTTATATTTTGTATCAATGGTCGGTTTAGATAACTCTATAGGTTTGGGTATTCTTTAAGTATAAATTAAAATACCATAGTGGTTAGGATTTCATAAAGAGTCATTGTTTTAGATAAAGTGAATGAGTTTTAGATAAAATGAATAATTATATCATAGTATTATATGATGATTCTAAAGATATAATCACACTGACCTTTTTTGTTTTATTAATTTGATGGATCTAGAAGGCACCAATGTAATAGTGGAAGTGATGAAAACTGTGAAGGTTTTCTTAAAGAATAACTGAATGATATGGGAGCTGCAATGAGAACTCTTGTGGTTTCTCTCAACCAAATATCAAGAGTCATGATTAACCACATGAACCTTGGTGATTTCTTTAATGCCTCATGTATGAGATAACAAACTCGATGTGGGTGTTCTGGTAATAACTATAATGGTAACCATTAGGGTTTATATGATACTTACTTTTGAGGTAATTATGGGTTACTATATGATATGATGGAAAATGAAAGGCATGAGATAAACTTGAGGTTAAATAATGTTATGGTTATTTTTGATGATTTTATATTTTTTATTGAATGTTTTATGAATTATATAGTTTTGGAAGAAGGACAACACACAAACCATTTGACAACCCTTCGCATCAGACAAATCTATGGGAATCGAACCCACAACCAAAGTGCGACTGGTATTTATCGCCTACCACTAGACTACGTGATGTCCCTGGTTAGTATGACAAATTCTTTTTAGTTAGATGATTTTATGAAACAATAGTAAGTTGATTTTGGGTTATCTATTGAAATTATTAACCTATTAGGGAGGATATGTGATTAGTTTAATTACTTTTCATTACGAGACGTTAAGAGAAGCTGATGTTATTTGGAGATAAATGTAAAGATTTATCTTAGAATACTATGTGATTAAATCCATCTGAGATTTGGGTTTCAATCTATGTTTTGATTAATTTGAATAATTTTATGGATAGATGTATATTATATGGTTTTTGTTGAACTTTGGGTATTGTTTGAAAAATTTTGGAGATTAAGAATAGATTTTTTTTTATAAATGTTTTTCCATTTTGAGGATTATTTGATCTTGTACTAACCTTTTTTGTTTTGGATTTGGTTTTGGTGTTAGGAAATGGGAAGTATATAGTTCTCTTTTTTTGGATTAGGTGAATCTCTATATGTCTATTATAGTTCTCTTAATTTTAACAAGTTATCCTAAATACTCATCTTTCGGAGAAAACATGAGTTTGTGTAAGAAATCTAGCAAAAGTTTAAAGTCAACATGACACGTAAGTATGTTTCCTTATGTTTTAGATAAGAACATAAATAAATTCCTCAATGAAAAGTAATTTAAAACAAAACTGTTTTCTGTTAATTTTTCTGACTGGGTAATCAAATAGCGTTTAACCCATCACAAGTTTTTGATTTTCTCATGGTTAACTTTCTCCTAAATATGTTTTCTATTACTCTCTATGACAACATGGTGGTTTGTTTTTATCTTACATATCCATGTTTTCCTATATGAAATCCTTTTATGGGTTAACATGGGTGACCCTTGTACTTCTCTTTCTTTCTTTTAAAGTGATAGTTAAATTTTCTCTTTTTCCAATGTGGGGCTTTCAATGATGTTTCAAGACCAGTTTTAAAATTGCGAGGACGGAATTCCCAAAAGGTGGGAAGGATGTAACATCCCAGGTAAAGAAATAATATTAAATTCTCATGTTTTTCAATATTTGTTAATATTAATTTAAAGGGAATGCTATGCTCGATGGCGTACCCAATACGCAACAACGAGTTTCTTTTAAATCTTATGTTGCACATTAATAATATAATAATATTATAATAGTTAACGCCTAGCTGTTGTAATGGCGGCAATGAACAGAACTAACTAGAAAAATATTACATATGTTTGTTAAATATTTTTACATTTATCCAATAAATGTTAGAGGCTGAAAATGCAAATGAATCCAATTTTATGAATAAATACTCTGATTTTTTAAAAGATTGTTTTACCACCGTTTGATGGAAAACCTTTTTTAAATCCAAATTTTTATAATTTGATAAGCTCTATTTGTCAAAATAAACTTATTCCTTATAATTGGTATATTGAAATTTATATTGGATAAATTTTTGGTATTTTTCTGACAATGTTCATTTTTTAATGAATAGTGAAAAATACTGCATTTTACATCAAAACTGCTTTTTCATCTAATTTAATTATATGGATAGATTATATTATTTAAATGTTTTAAAGTTTAATTAGAATATATTTTTACCATTAAATTAAAAAAATTTCATTGTTATTAATTTCACTTTAAAAATGGACATAAACAAGTGTCAATCTTTTCATAGATATTGTTTCTTAAAAAACACGCTATTTGTTTTTACAGCGGGAATTAACTATACAATTTATTAATGAAACTTCAATGTTTTGAATTTGTTAAAATGGACATTATTTTTTAATTTGTAATATCCAATATAGATTCGGGTGAATTTTTGGCTTTTTTCTGATAATGTTCTTTTTTTAATGAATAGTGAAAAATACAACTTTTTAATTCAAAACTGTCTTTTCATCAAATTTGTTTATATAGTTAGATTGTCATTTTAATGGTATTTAAAGTAAAACTGTATTATGTTTTTATCACTTAATAAAATTTTGTTCATTGTATGTAATTTCTCTTTTCAATTGGATGTAAAAACAAGTCAATCTTTTGGAAAGTTTTGTTTCTTAGAAACTCGTATTTTGTTTTGACAATGGGATTTACTTTCAAATTAATTACTACAATTTCTGTGTTTGGAATTGATAAAATATATTCCATATTTTGAATCAGAATTCCCAAATTAAATAATTAATACCCATTTGTTTTTGGACATTATTTATAGTGTCGACAGTAATTATCTTTTATTATTGTGTTTAATTAGTAGCCAAGTAGTTAAGGGTAATAAAATAATATCATTAAAATATAAAATGACCCCAAAACATGTCCTAATGCTATTTTTGGTGTCATGTCAAACCATGGCATGCCTTGTGCCAGACTTTGGGACCCCATGGAATCACTTTATTGTGGTAGTGACCTTTTATCATATTTTTTTAAAGAAAGGAAAATGTAACAAAAGTTTGTATCACCTAAGTAAAACAATTTTATTATTTTTTACCTAAATGATCTATTTGACTATAAATATTAATTAGAATTATAAATATATTTCCTACATCATAGTATTTTTTTATAATTTTTAGACAATAAATAAATAAATTTATTTATGACACCATGATGATGTTGCTATTACCTCATTAATAAAGGATTTAAATAAAATGAAAAGATAATGTAAAATCTAAGACTTACACTTTTCTAAAACCTATTGGATGTGTTTATTTAGAACCATTATCACCTTATCCTAGAAATATATAATTTTGGGACCTTTAATATCTGAAAATCATTTTATAATAAATTAACTTTTCATTACTTTCTAAGAGTGCCCCTCCTCCATCTTATAAAAGGCCCCCCAACTCTACCACATTACCCACACGTCTCAAGCCATTGGCTTGGCCTAAATCTGCTCATTTCATCTCTCCACATCCCTCTCTTCATCATATAAGCCTTAAATTATGCAGAAATATTTTTTGGTTCAGACCAAGAGGGGTTACCCGATTTAATGGCAATGTCTTCTCTAATGTCCTTTTGTTTTATTTTGCTTCTCCATCCCCCTGAACACTTTTTATTACATTATTTTGTAACAAAAACAGTATCTTAAATATACTAGGATGTTTTTTTTGAGAAGTATTTGAGATACACTTATACACACCTCCGTCTAATGGTCAAAGAACATACTATTTCCGTGGATGGAGAATTTATGCCTCACGAAATGATCATTGTTCAATATTCTTCTTACACCATTCATGGTGGCCATTAAGATGTAACTATATTTATATATGATATATGTTATGTTTATGTTTTCCATATGATTCTGTATTTTTCATTTATAGCATACCATTATGGTTTCCATTATAGGTAAAGGCGATATCTTCATTTTAGGAAGTGCGGACTACCGCCTCCTCAAAGTGATTTGATTCATTAATGCCATATGTGGGATGTAAAAAGGATGGGGTTAATGATATTATAGATATTATATTTTAATGGAATTATAATTTACCTTTATATCATTATGATTTCATTCCATTAAATATGAAATAGAAATGAAAGTAGCGTTCATGCGTACGTACGGCTAACCGTCTACATGAACGGTGCATTTCAATTCTTACCTATAAATGTTATGTAATATTATAAATGAATTTATATACTTTTTATATATATTATATATATGATATATAAATCATGAATATAATTCTGGATATAATGGATATTTTACCACAGGAACAACTTGTAATTATAAGAAGTTTATTTTTGACTCAAGTACCAATTATCCACAAAACGACCGTTATTAACTTAAATAATTAAATAATGTTCATAAAAAGGTAATAAATGATATAAAACGAATAATGAACTTAAAAAAAATTCATACGAAAATAGAAATTTACTCTAGTTTATTATTCAAGAGAGAAAAGAACAATCGATTCAAGTCGAACACAAGGTAAAGGATCCTACCTCTCTCTTTCTTTTTAAGTACTATCTTTTATGTCACATACTTTAAGCTCATCTATCTTACGTTGGGGGATGTTATTTTATATTAATCTTTCTGTAATTTTTATGTTAATATGATGAGAGACCCTATTTTATCTCATCAATCCATTTTTGAATGTTTTAAGTTGTGCCGTTAGGCTACCGAATTTTCATAATGGGATTTTTTATCTCACTTTTATTCCCGTGAGATTCATGCTACATTTTCCCATATTTCCTTTTGTGTAGTGTATGTACGGCCCATTATTCAACTATTTGTGTAATATACTCTCGTTTATGGGTATTTACATCTTCATTGTATGACCCATCGTTCATGGGGTGTACATATCAAAATCTTCCCAATTCGGTAAGGGAACCATTCACCCTCCTCTTTTTAAAAGACTTATTTTGGTTAGGTAGTTTAATTTACATATTATTATGTTGGGATATGTTCTTATATATCCTTATTATTGTAAATGATTTGTCCAAGTGATGAGATACCCTTTTTATCTCTCATCATCTCATTTTATTAATTTTAATATGACGTCGTTACACTGTCGAATTTCTGTAAGGGAACTTCTTAACCCAATTTCAATTCATTGGGTCAAACCACTACTTATTGATTATGTCGTACTATGAATATTTTTGGATGACCACCAATTGTTTAACACTTAATATCCTCTTATGTTAGGTGTATTTTTATTTTCCACACATAATCATGTAATTGATTTTTCCTTAATCTAACGATACCAACTTTGTAAGGGATCTTCTTAACCAATTTTCTATTCTTTGGGTTGATCTTCTCTTTCTTGTTTATGTAATTCCTTGATTCTGTTGGAAATGAATTTTTATGTATTTACACTTTCTTTATGTGTGTTTATATTGAATACACATAATATATCTATTTTATTTACAAAATGATCTTTGTAAGGGACTTCGTCTCAATCTCCTTTCATTGAGGAATATTTTGTTTTATACACACATTTCTTTTATATGGTGTATAAACACCGTTGACTATTAATTTTATTCAAAAGGAATATTTTTATAGGAAGCGTTTTACTAAACGAACAAAGGAATGTTTTTGTCTTACGTATGCGGCGACAACGTCTTCTCTATTTCTGTGACCATTATTTGAGTTTTAGCTTCCTCTACAAGCCATAACATTTTTTAAAAAATGAAAAATAAATACCATGTTTTAATTTTCTTTTATTTTGGTACTGAAAAGGGTTTTTATAATGTTTTGATTATATCAATGTTTTTTTGATATCTCATGATTTAAATATGGAAATGTTATGTTTCCTTTATGCTTGTTTTATGTGATACGATTATGTTATGGTTCGTGGGAATTGTTTTTGAATATGGGTGGTTCCTTGACAAACTAAGGGCAGGTGATCCTGTGATAGCTCTCCAATGCATTGGGTAATGCGAAGGGGTTAAACGCTATGGTTTCTATGAAGATATTTAGGGAATATACTATGATGGGTATTCCAAATGAAACCATGAGGGTTACTCCCTAGGTACGAATTTTATGAATGCCTCAAGTTACATTTATGTATTATGATTTCTATGAGTTATTCATAACTATTATGATTTAATGAGGTATGTTAAAGTGATTATGTTTTATTAGTAAAGTATGATTTCATTGATTCTTATGTATACATAGACTAATGTTTTCATTCCGTATTGTTATAACCCTTCTGAGCTCTTTATGCTCATTCCTTGTTTTTGAAATGTTTTCCACAGAATATAATGATGAATAGGGTCAAGGATGGGATCAGTGAAATGTACGGCTATCTAAAACAAGGAACTAGACAAGAAACCTTTGTTCCAGAGTTTTTATTTTGTGAAAAAATGGAAACTGAGTAGATGTGTCTACTTTGTAATCTTTGAGATCTAATAGTTATGTCCTAATTCTCTAAAACTCTACACCTGAAAAGATCCTCAATGTGAATAATTCAAATTAATTCAATATTAAGTAATGTAATAAGGATGGGTCCTTATACATAGAGTACAACAAGTCGGTGCAAGGGTTTACACTGTATTGAGGAATCTAGAGTAGAAAGAGATCCCCATAAGATTGATTTGGCCCTAACACCAGTCTACACCACTAGAATCATCAAGCTGGTCTGGCCTCCATGTGGTGCACTCAACACCAAGGGAACATAAGGTATCTTTATGTCTAGTCCCAGAGCATGGTATGTATTGAATAAAACAAAATAGAGTAAATATATTGAATCAAACAACCCATATAAAATAGTATTGAACACACTAATCGTACCTCAAACGATCTCTAGACCTGCTATAATTGCATCCTCTACAGCGTGTAACTGACCATTCCTAGTTCCTATACCCCTCTACTATTATCCACCTCCCTGACCACTCCTAGGTAGAGTTCTGAGAGGAACACCCTATTGTTGGCATCTACCTGCTCTATGTCCCCTCAGTGGAGTAGGAGTCTGCTGCCCTTACTGTTGAAACAACATAGCCAATAACTACATCTAATGGGGCACTGAACCTACCCACATCCACCATACTGAGCTCAAACTAGTAAATAAATCTAAATGTTACCACAATCTCCACAAGAGAATCACCTTGGTCCCATAATTATAGGAAATGTACGAGGATCATAAGGTTGAAACTGAAACTGTTGAGGTCGACTACCACCTAGATGAAACCTTTAAGGACCTGATGATGGAGACCTGATTCAAACATACTTTCACATTGAATAAATCAGTGGGCTCCCCTCTCTTGGTAAACAACCTTGTTAATTCATCCTCCAAACCAAATTATCATTCTTTTGGACCACTATTAATGTCATTAAGGTGAATGTAGTAACTGAGTACTAGATAGAAGGATAGAGTGACTCCCCCAAGCATCATCCCCAAGACTCCTTGTGAAGACCCATAAAATTCAAGGGAATTTTTTTTCTTAATTTTCTTTTGGATTTTACAAGAACACAGTTTCTGACGGCACTTGATTCCGAGGCCCGGTGTGCCCAGAATCATTTTCCGAAGTTTAGCTCAGGTATGTTCAGTGAACGAATAAGCGGGTTTTCCTAACTTCTGAACCGGTGCTCGGAATCGAAATCCGAAGACACCGATGGAATCACAGTGCCAGTAAATTCTTAGGAAGACCTTTTCTGAAGTTGCGTTTTCTCGGGTGTGTTTTTTAAAATTTTGGGTTAAGTAAAAGAATAAACAAAATGGTGCAACCAATTTTATTTTATATAAAAAAGTTTCACCTAAGCTATGTGGATGGAGTGGGACCCACTATATCCTACTCCACTAGGTAGGATATTTTTGGGGTGGGGCCCACACGATCCCCACATTTTCAACTTCCTCAAACCCCCTCCTTTAAATAGGTAACGCACCCGTACCCCCATTAAATGAAAGTCAACTCTTGTGTTTAACTAAATATTAAATGACACTTTAATTGGGTGGTTAAAACCCTTCAATTAAATAAATTAATTGAATGATCTATTTTTAATTTTCAAAAACAGTTGGCATGAGAAATAAAATAAGGCCACGCCTTATTTTATTAGGGTGGCTAAGGTTGTGCGAGAGGAATTGAGAGGTTTTGTTCAAACCTTGAATCTTCACCTTCTTCGTTGAAGAACATGAAGAACATGAAGAATGCACCTTCACCGAAGAAGAATTCCAGCCTTCGATGAAGGGCGACGAAGAACGCAGAACCCTCGAAGATCAACGACGCGATGCTGTGTACCGCGACACAGTAGATCCTCCTTCCGCGACGCTTCTTCCACAACGTTCCTTCTCCCGTGACAATCTTCGATCATCAACTGCTTGAGGTAGGGGGTTTTGGTTCAATTAAATCTATGTGATTTATTTCCTCGACATGTGTTTAAAATTTTTCGGAAGCCGTTTAAACCACTAACGCGGTGGGTGCGGACCAACGAACAAGTCCAAACCCACCATTTCTTTGTTCTTGCTCTGCGGATCAACGAGCGATGACAAAGTAGGACACAATGGCATTTTTAGGTCTTCACAGTGAAGAGCCGGTCTTGGGAGGACCGCTGGCGAAGACGGAAGGCAAAACGGACCACCGGAGCGCGTCCGGTGGTCCGCGGAAAACCCCGCCGGCGGCGGCCGGCCGCCGAGAGGCGGCGGCGCATGGCACGCCGCCGGGAAGGACCGCCGCGGCTGAAGCTGTGGCGGTAGGTGGCTAGTCCCACGACCATGCAGGAATGAGGAGGGGGGACGCGGCGCTAGGTCACGTCTGTTGGAAACGAGCGGCCCCACGTGGGGGCCACAGCTTCATTCAAGGGGGCAGCGCCCCCTTTGCGCGGTTGCTCGGCCAGCGCCGAGCCGACCCGCTCGGCCAGCACTGAGCCACCCTGTGCTAGACAGGCTAGGCCGGGCCGCGCCCTGTCCTGTCAGACTCAGACCCGGGTCGGGTCGACCCCGGGGGGGGGGGGGGGGGGGGGGGTTGGGCCGGGTCGGACCGGGCCCAGACCCCCCATTTCTGGACTGTTTCGGTATGTTGTCCATTACATGGGCTATGGACCTCCAAACGACAAACCATCAGCTGCATAGTGATCCTTGGATCGAGGTGGTAGTTTCAGTATATTACACTCAAGGTTTCATGGAAATATGGGTTCGGCCGGGTTGGTTTGTACACAAAACCAACCGGGCCCTCGGAGCGGAATCACTAATAACTTGAGCTCTGGAAGTCTGATTGACGTTCCGTCGACTTTGTTGGATTCCTCTTAGTGAGACGCACCTTTTGGCTTACTCCGATCAATGTTTGGTTATTTCTGGAGTATGTTCGGGGTGGTTTTGACATAAAAACCAACCGGGCCCGTGGGACGAAAAAGCCCATAACTCTCAGACCGGGCGTCCGATTGACGTGCCGTTTGTCACGTTGAGTTCCTGTTGATGATACGGAACTTTGGGATACATCAACTACGGACTATGTTTCAGTTGATTTATCAGCCCCTCTGCTGGTGGAGTGGACCCTTCCGAAATGAGCTTGCTGTGTGTGGGAACCCTAGAGCTAGATGCGACTACAACGACGATGAAGACTGTACGGGAATCCTCCGTGGGTTCGACAGTGACTACTACAACACTCAGTGATCCACTTTGGATCAGTGCCTACCAATCCTGTGTGGGTGAGATCCTGTGTGGGTCAGCCCTCAGCGGTCCTGTGTGAGCCAGTGCATACCGATCCTGGGTGGGTTAGATCCTGTGTGGGTCATTTTGGGGGTTAGTACCTATCGATCCTTTGTGGGTCATTGCGGGGGTTAGTACCTATCGATCCTTTGTGGGTCACTGTGGGGGTTAGTACCTATTGATCCTTTGTGGGTCTGACAACTTAGATGAATCAGTGGCAACATCTGATCATCTCTATCGTCTTACAAAGAAGTATACTTGTGTGAGTTGAGTCTTGACTTTCAATCTTTATCTTTAATAAGATTGACTTGATATCCTGTGTGGATTACGTTATGCTTCTTGTGTGGATTGGGTTATGTTTTACTGTGTGGACTGGGTTGTACTTGGGCTCGGTTGTTGGAGCCGAACCAGAATTGATGACTTAGGTATATGTATGGACATATACCTAAGTAATGCCGGATGTTACTTCTTGATTGTATCATTCCTTTGTGGTTTATCCTTTTTGGATTCTGGGAGACCTTCGGGGGTCTCGGGGTCCCTACTAAGTAGCGTATACTCACCCTTGAACGGGGTATGCACGCACTATGTTGTGTCTGATGCAGACGATGGACAAAGCTGATCATGGTAGAGGCTAGTGGAGCAGTTGGTACCTAGAGGTGGACCACAGGGCGGGACGTACACGGAGCGGACGGCTGGGCCCAAGGAGCTGAGGTGGGTATTTGTACCCACCCATCACGTGGGACTACGAGTGGATGGCTCGACGTTGCTGCTTTACTTTCAGTTGCCATGATTCCTTCATTTGTACATTACTTTCAGTTTGGGTTTGTATTCTGGCCCACATACTTTTCCGCACTTACTATTGTAGCCAGTTTTAATTAGTGTTTACTTCTTCTTTCTTACTTTGTGAGTTTGTTTACTATATAAAGGCAATGCCTTCCATTTTTATTGGTAATTACGCCTTGGTTCTAGTCGCCAGCCCCTGGCCTATGGAAGGCGGGCTTGGGGAAGTCACGGCACGGGCCACAAGGACAGGTCTTGAAAAATTGGTATCAAAGAAGTTTGGTTCTACTACAGAACTCAGGACTCTGATCTTTTTCAATGTTAAGCAATAGTGTAAAGGGTATTGAGTGTGGTTATCAGTCTAGGTAGTCTAGTGTTGGTGCAGCGGCCGACGTATCCGTACACCAGGACGCAGACTTCTGATTTCCAACTCAATGCATGAAAACATTGATTTAATTTGTGTTTTAAAAGTTTTCTTTCTGATTACTGTGTGTCAGCCCACCGGGTATATTGTTTGACCGTGGTGCACCTTTCTCTTTTCAGGATGTCCCCACGATGGTAGCTAGCTAGGGTTCTACGTTTTGTACGTGACGACATCCCACCAAGTGACGAGCCCTCGGTGCAGATCCCTTTGACTGTAGAGGCACCGGTGGTACCACTACCCGCCAAGCCACCCATGCCACCAGCCCTAGTCGCTGAGAGTGCACATCTCCTTAGTGCACTGCCTGAGGTCCAGCATTAGAGACCGCCCAGGTTCCGTAGGGAGACAGACCCTCAGCAAGATGAGGATTGGCTGGAGGAAGTTGTACGAGTTTTCCATTTTTTAGGCACACCAACAGACATCATGGTGATCCTTTCAGCGAGTCTCCTACACGCGACAGTAGGCAGATGGTGGAGGTTGATGCTCCAGGTACATGACGAGGCATCACTCCGCTGGATGGACTTTTAGAGCCTCTTACACTTGGAGTTCATCCCATCCACCCTCCATGTGGTGCGCATCCAAGAGCTTCTACAGCTGCGGTAGGGCAGCTTGACGGTCACCCAGTACTCGGCAAGATTTACCGATCTCTCGCGCTATTCGATGGACAGGGTATGGGACCCATTCTTATGTCCCTGACCTTCGAGCAGGGATTGAGGCATGAGATCAGGGCATCACAGATCTCCCTCAGCATTCCAACACAGGCAGGGGTACTTGAGCAATCCCTTCTCATCTAGAGAATTCTTGCTGAGAATACATCAGCAGCGAGACCTACTGTAGGGCGGAACGTAGCAGAGCCTTCTACAGCTGGCAGTCGGCGGATGACACATGGGTCCAGGTGGACCAGACCCTCAGGCGGACAGCCTTAGGACACTGGCTCAGAGGTGCAGGGCACTCAAAGCAGAGCCAATCTTACAAGAGCCAGACAGTGCTACGCATGCGTCGGGCAGGGCCACATGGCTCATGACTACCCGACCTGTTGTGCGGAGGTGTAGCAGACGGTTGACGGACCACCTAAGCAGAGGGAGAGGATCGACCGTGGAGGTCCGCAGGGAGCAGGTGGACGAGGAGGAGGAGCTAGCCAAGTAGCAGGTGGTGGGCGACGCTTTGAGGCTTTACCACCACCACCACCACTTGGAGGTCCACCCCGACTACAGGGAGCTGGCAGGCAGAGACAGGCACAGTTTCAGGCAGCGGAGGCCTATGACCACGGCGCGCCCGAGATGATTCGAGGTACTATCTATGTCTATTCCACCCATTCTGTAGTTCTTATAGACACAGGGGTGAGTCATTATTTCATTTCCACTTCCCTTGTTCGGAGCTCGGAGATTCCGACGGAGCCGTTGGCTCGATCCATACAGCTAGAGACTCTTACGAGAGCAGACTCTACGATTAAAAAATGGTGCCTGCAGTTTGAGTTTACTCTAGGAGGTGAGAGCTTCGACTGGGATCTTCTTGTAGCGGCGTTGAGGCCTTAAGACATCATCTTATGCATGGATTGATTATCTACAGTCCATGCTCAGATCGACTGTATTAGGCGCATGGTGCGGTGTATACGCACCGACGGGAGCAGGTTCACCTTCACTGGTGAGAAGGTAGCCTTTGCAGCACATGATGGGCTCACGCAGAGGAGAGGACAAACCATCACTCATCAGTTGGCTATCCTCATCCTTGGAGCAGTTGATGTGCGGAGTCCTGGTTTTCATGCACTGGTGGATCAGTATGTGGACGTTTTCCCCAATGATGTCCCGGGGCTACCTCCTCGCAGAGATGTAGAATTATATATTGACTTGTACCCCGGGATAGCCCCGATATCCACTACAGCATATCGGATGGGCCCCACTGAGCTTCAAGAGCTACGGGTACAGTTGGAGGACTTGCAGGGCAAGGGATTCATCTGACCCAGTGTTTCACCCTGGGCTTCGATATTGTTCTCCAAGAAGGCGGACGAGAGCTTGAGACTTTGTGTCGACTATCGTCACCTGAACCTGGTGACCATGAGGAACAAGTATCAGCTACCGATGATTGAAAACCTCTTCGATCAGCTCAAGGGAGCATGGTGGTTCTCTAAGATAGACCTCAGGTCAGGCTATCATCAGCTCAGAGTTCGAGATGAGGACGTGCAGAAGACGACCTTCAGATGTCGATATGGCCACTATGAGTTCTTTTTTATGCCTTTTGGCGTATCCAACACTCCAACAGTGTTCATGGGTCTCATGAACAGGATCTTTCAGCCATACCTCGATCGATTTTTCATGGTCTTCATCGATGAAATTTTGATATACTCGACCACTTAGGAGGAGCATGCCTATCACTTGAGGGTTGTACTAGACACACTCGGAGAGCACCAGCATTATGGAAAACCCTCGAAGTGTCAGTTCTGGTTACGTGAGGTCCACTTCTTGGGACACGTCATCTCTGAGGCGGGTGTTGCAGTGGATCCTGCGATGATCGAGGTAGTGCTAGCTTAGGAGCCACCCAAGAGCATGACGGAGGTGCGGAGTTTCTTGGGGCTAGCTGGGTACTACCAGAGATTTGTGGCAGACTTTTCCAGAGTTTCGGCACCACTCTCAGCTTTGAAGACCAAGGGAAAACCCTTTGTGTGGTCAGGAAAATGTCATCAGAGCTTCCGGGAGCTGAGATAGAGATTGACTAGCGCCCCTATCTTGAGGCTACCGGAGGAGGGAGTTGGGTACGTAGTCTACTACGATGCATCAAGGACCAGGCTCAGATGTGTCATGATGCAGGAGCAGGCCGTGATCACCTATGGATCAGGTCAGTTGAGGCATCATGAGTAGAACTACTCTAACCTTGACATGGAGTTAGCAGCAGTGGTCTTCGCTCTGAAGATGTGGCGACACTATCTGATGGGTGAGCGCTTTACAGTCTATTCTGACCACCGGATTCTCAGGTACATCTTCTCGCAGAAGGACGTGAACCTGAGACACTGGAGATGGCTCGAGTTCCTCCTGGACTTTGACTTTGAGCTATTATGTACTCTTTGAAAGGGGAATCTAGTAGTCGATGCTCTCAGTAAGAGGTTGGGAATTCTACTACTCGAGGAGGCAATAGAGAAGTTAGCCACTTTGCAGATATCCTTCGTGGATAGTGATGGATCATCCTTTCTGCAGTCACTCACAGTCACTCCTCTACTACTACAGTGGGTTAGAGAGGCACAACTTGGGGATGTAGACTGTGAGACACGGCGTGCACATATATCCTCAGGACATGCACCTAATGGATTCTCTGTGGGAGGAGAGCAAGTCATCCTTTTCAGAGGACATACCATGGTACCAACTGCTTTATGGGAGGAGGTACTGAGGGAGTTCCACAATTCCCCTTTAGCAGTACATCCAGGAGTGGCAATGATGTACCAGGACCTCAAACGACAGCACTAGTGGTCGTGCATGAATAAGGTTGTGGTGGAGTTCGTTTCTCGATGCCTCACCTGTCAGCAGATGAAGGTAGAGCACCAGGTACCAGTAGGCATGGTACAACCTTTGGATGTCCCGGAGTGGAAGTGGGATGAAATATCTATGGACTTCGTGACTGGACATCCACGCACTTCCAGAGGTCACGTCTCCATTTGGGTAATTGTCGACCGACTCACCAAGTCGTCTCACTTCTTACCCATCAGAGAGCAGGGCTTAGTGGAGAGCATGGGACATCTCTACGTTTAAGAGATTGTATGTCTTCATGGTGTTCCATAATCTATCATCACCGATCGAGATTCTTGCTTTACTTCCCAGATTTGGAAGGGGATGCAGGAGGCATTTGAGACACAGCTACATCTGAGCACCGCTTTTCACCCTTAGACGGATGGTCAGACTGATAGGACCATTCAGACTCTCGAGGACATGCTCCACGCATGTGACCTCGACTTTGGTCACAGCTGGGAGGACCACCTACCCTTGGTGGAGTTCGCATACAACAACAGCTACCACTCCACCATCGAGATGGCACCATACGAGGCATTCTACGACCGACATTGCAGATCACCGCTATGCGGGACGGACCCTGGGAAGTTAGCACTTGTGGGACCAGAGATGGTCCAGGCCACGAAAGAGAAGGTCCATGTCATCCAGGAGCAGATGAGGACATCTCAGAGCCGGAATAAGTCTTATGCTGACAGGAGGCGGAGGCCACTGGAGTTCGAGGATGGTGACCACATCTTCTTCTGGGTCTCACCTCGACGTGGATTACTGAGCATTGGTCGGTGTGGCAAGTTATCTCCGCATTTTATCGGACCATTCCTGTTCCTTAGTAGGATTGGTGAGGTGGCATATCTCCTGCCTCTACCACCTCAATTGCACCGAGTGCACAACATATTCCACATATCTCAGCTGAGGAGATCCGTGCATGACCCGATGCATATCATCGACCATGGGGAGCTAAAACATGACGATCGGGCAACATTTACGGAGGTCCCGGTGGAGATTGAGGATTGACAGGAGCAGGTCCTATGTGGATGGTCGATTCCTCTAGTGCGCATCAGATGGCAGCACGGGAACCTCTAGGAGATCACTTGGGAGTGGGAGGCTCAGATTCATGCTTTGTACCCACATTTGTTTCCCTTGATTATGATGTATCTTTACAGGGATGTAAAGCCCTGAGGTGGGAGTAATGTAAAGACCCTTAAAATTCAAGTGAAATTTTATCTTAATTTTCTTTTGGATTTTACAAGAATGCAGTTTATGACGGCACCTGATTCTGAGGTCCGGTGTGCTCGGAATCATTTTCTGATGTTTAGCTCGTGTACGTTCAGTGAACGAATGAGCGGGTTTTCCTAACTTTTGAACCGGTGCTCAAAATCGAAATCTGAGGACACCGATGGAATCACAGTGCCAGTAATTGTTTAGGAACACCTTTTCTGGAGTTGCATTTTCCCGGGTGTGGTTTTTAAAATTTTGGGTTAAGAAAAAGAATAAAATAAAATGGTGCAACCAATTTTATTTTATTTAAAGTAGTTTAACCTATGCCAAGTGGATGGAGTGGGACCCACTATATCCTACTCCACTAGGAAGGATATTTGTGGTGTGGGGCCCACATGAGCCCCACCTTTTCAACTTTCTCAAACCCCTCATTTAATTTGGTAATGAACTCACACCCCCATTAAATGAAAGTCAACTCTTGTGTTTAACTAAATATTAAACGCCTCTTTAATTGGGCAGTTAAAACCCTTCAATTAAATCAATTAATTGAAAGACCTATTTTTAATTTTCAAAAACAGTTGGTGTGAGAAATAAAATATTGCCACACCTTATTTTATTGGGGTGGCTTTAGTTGTGCGAGAGGAATTGAGAAGTTTTGCTCAAACCTTGAATCTTCACCTTCTTCGTTGAAGAACGCAAAGAACCCGAAGAATGAACGGTCACCGACGAAGAACTCCGGCCTCCAATGAAGGGCGACGAAGAATGCCGAACCCTTGGAGATTGATGACGCGACGCTGTGTACCGCGACGCCGATGATCCTCGTTCGGCGACTCTTCTTCCACGACGTTCCATCTCCCACGACAATCTTCGATCATCAACCGCTTGAGGTATGGAGTTTTGGATCAATTAAATCTTTGTGATTTATATCCTCGACATCTGTTTAAAATTTTTTGGAATCTGTTTAAACTGCTAACGTGGTTGGTGCGGAACAATGAACATGTTCAAACCCACCGTTTCTTTGTTCTTGGTGTGTGGATCGATGGGTGATGACGAAGTAGGCCGCAAAGGCATTTTGAATTCTTCGCAGTGAAGATCCGATCCCAGGAGGACCTCTAGCGAAGACGGAAGGTAAAACGGACCACCGGAGCGCGTACGGTGGTCCGTGGAAAACCCCGCGGGCGTGCCTCACCAGCACGGCGGCCGACACTGGCCGGCCGCCAGGAGGCGGCGGCGCCCGGCTTGCCAGAGGGAAGGACCGATGCTGCTAAATCCGTGGCAGCAGGCAGATTATCATGCGATTATGCAGGACCGAGGAGGGGGGACGCGGCGCTAGGCCGCGTTCGTTGGCAATGAGAGTCCCCCATGCGTGGGCCGCAGCTTCATTCAAGGGGGCAGTGCCCCCTTTGTGCGGCCGCTCGTCCATCGCTGAGGCGCCCCGGTCCGGACCGGCAGCACCGGGCCGGGCCGCCTAGGCCGGGCCAAGCCGCGCCGGGCGGGCCGGGCCACGCCCCACCGGCTCGGACCCAAAACCGGGTCGGGTCACCCCGATTCGGGCCGACCCAGGGGTGGTTGGGCCGGGTCGGACCGGGCCCAGAACCCCCATTTTCGAACTGTTTCAGTTTTTTGCCCATAACATGGGCTACAGACCTCCGATCGACGCACCGTCAGATTCGTAGCGATCCTTGGATCGAGACGGTTGATTCAGTATATTATAGTCAAGGTTTCAGAGAACTTCAGGTTCGGATGGGTTGGTTCGTACAAGAAACTAATCGGGCCCTCGGAGCGGAAACACTTATAACATGAGCTCCGGATGTCCAATTGACGTGACGTAGACTTTGTTGGATTCCTATTAGTGAGATGAAACTTTTGTCTTTTACTCCGCTCTAGGATTGGATGCAGTTGGAGTACGGTTGGGTTGGTTTTGACTTAAAAACCAACAGGGCCCCTGGGACGAAAAAGCCAATAACTCTCAGACAGGTAGTCTGATTGACGCACCGTTTGTCCCGTTGAGTTCATGTTGACGATACGGAACATTGGGATACATCAACTCCGAACATTGTGTCAGTTGATGTATCAGCCCCTCATCTCGTTGAACGGACCCTCCCAAAACGAGCATGCTATGTGCAGGAACCCTAGAGCTGGTTGCGACTACGACGACAATGAAGACTATACGGGAATCCTCTGTGGGTTCGATAGCAACTACTACAGCACTCAGCGATCCTTTGTGGATCAGTGACTACCAATCCTATGTGGGTCAGATCCTGTGTGGGTTAGTGCTCAGCAGTCTTGTGTGGGCCAGCGCATACCGATCCTATGTGGGTCAGATCCTGTGTGGGTTATTGCGGGGGTTAGTACATATCGATCCTTTGTGGGTCATTTTGGGGGTTAGTACCCATCAATTCTATGTGGGTAATTGTGCGGGTTCGGACCTATCGATCCTTTGTGGGTCCGACGGTGTAGATGAATCTGTGGAAACATCTTATCATTTCTATCGTCTTATGAAGTAGTATACCTGTGTGAGCTGAGTCTTGACTTTCAATATTTATCTTCGATAAGATTGACATGATATCCTATGTGGATTACGTTACGCTTCCTGTGTGGATTGGATTATTTTTTCCTCTGTGGACTGGCTTGTACTTGGGCTCAGATGTTGGAGTCGAACCAGAATTGATGACTTTGGTATATGTATGGGCATACACCTAAGTAATATCGGATGTTACTTCGTGATTGTATCTTTCCTTTGTGGTTTATCCTTTGTGGATTCTGGGAGACTTTCGGGGTCTCGGAGTCCCTACTGAGTAACGTATGCTCACCCCTGCATGGGTTATTCCCGCACTACATTGTGTTGGATGCAGACGACGGACAACGCTGATCGTGGTAGAGGCTAGTGATACAGTCAGTAACTTGAGGTGGATCACTGGGAGGGACGTACACGAAGCGGACTGCTAGGCCCAAGGAGCTGAGGTGGCTATCTATACCCACCCTTCAGGTGGGACTACCAGTGGATGGCTCGACGTTGCTTTTTTACTTTCAGTTGTTGTACTTCCTTCAATTTTGTATTACTTTCAGTTTGGGTTTGTATTCTGGCCCACATAATTTTCCGCACTTACTGTTGTACCCAGTTTTACTTTGTGTTTACTTTTTCTTGATTACTTTGTGTGTTTGTTTAATATATAAATGCAATGCCTTCCCTTTTTATTGGGAATTACGCTTTGGTGCTAGTCACCATCCCCTGGCCTATGTAAGGTGGGCTTGGGGTAGTCCCGACACGGGCCCTGAGGACGGGTCATGACACTTCTCATCCAGAAATATATCTGAAGAAAAGTGAAGGAGATCATTAAACATGATCCCCAATTCATGTACCAACATACTCCCCTACTGTAGGGAGAGTAACTCTTGTCTCTTCTCAGCCTTAATGATAGAAAAAATGAATTCCACTCAAAAATCCTTCTCAAAAGCATTCCACATAACATCATCCTCATTTATGTCCCCTAGGTACAACGTTAACCGCTGACACACATATCCCATCGTATGACTAACTACAAATGGAAACCATTAATCTTTCAGATCCTTTATCAAGAAGAAAATAATCACCAACTTCTCATGAAAACTATCCATATCTCTAACCGAAATGATGACATTGTAAATTCATAGTGTCTGTTGCTAGAAATCACAAAGCATCTTCTACAATTGGTTGTCCTATTTTTCTAGATCAACCCTCTTCCGACCAGATAGATCATCCAAATGATCACCCAACTCTTGTATCACATGTAAAATATGATCATGTTTCATATAATAAAGGTATATAAGGAACTCATAAGCCTAGATAGTATGAAATTTTCATTTAAGGTTCATTTTCACTAATTCCTACTTTTAATATTAAAAAAATCCCAAAAAATGAGCACAGGTCATCATGAAGAAGGTACACTCCCTAGGGTCTCTACCCTAAAAATACGGTATCCTCTCATATGTTTAATTGGTATTCTTAGATGCCTTGCATTGGATCATGGTGGGGAAAAATATTGGGTCCTAGCTGGTCTTCCCTAGCCTATGTCACACACCATGATAGCCTAACATTGATGCCCTACCATCCCATGCAATCCTCACTATGCCTAACTTCAAACTCTATCATATCTCCCAACCTCGCCTCCAATACCATTCTGTCATGACCCCCACCCTCCAAAGATTCCCCTCCGGAGATGGAAATGGAGAAAGATGGATAATGAACCCTGATCCCCACATCTTCTATGCTCTTGGGTGGCTACCATAACCAAGGGTATACAAATATAAAAAAGTGGGGAGAATTACAGTTTTTATATTATCCAAGATCTGGAGATAATTTGTTTCAATCCCTAAATAACTCCCAAACATATATATAAATGAATCCAAAATCCAAACCACATTCAAGAATAAAGTAAAACTGTTAAAATACAATGAACAAAATCTAATGTAAATACCAACAGAACAAATCTATGTAGTGACACAACAAGTATAGAGATTCTTGAGATAGTAATGTGCATCACGGTAAGTGTAATCTCCCTAGAAATATGAAAATAGTTTTATATACGTAGGGTGAGCATAAAAGTATACTCACTAGGAAAAGTAAATGTTTATTGTGCCCAAGTGGGAGAATAATACTAATTCCCCATGAGAGGAAACCATAGAAAACTAACCTCCCCAAATAAGAAATATTAACCATCCCAACATCACTAAAGCAAGATCACCAAGTAACACAAGTAATATGAATTAATATAGTAAGAATATCTATAACAGGGTACCCTACAAAACATTCCATTGGTTAACTGCTGGTCCCTAATGGTGAACGACCTCATCCTACCACACTCTTCCTCAAGCCCCACTACCATAACATGCACGAACACAGCTGGGCCACATTCAACATCCCATCTGAAATCACCTAGGCCACAGCTACACTACATCCTGACCTAAGACACATATTGCACAATCCACAACCCAACCATAAAAAATTAGGCCACAAACCAAAATCTCATCCCAATGAAAATTGGGAAACATACATCTTCCATAGACATCTAGGCACCAAAACCACACCAGAGCTTTCCTGAAGAGTCTTGGGATACCAATGCCTAGAAGAGGGAGAAAAGAATATCCATTAGATAGATATCCATCCTCCCACTAGGAAGTTGGGAAAGGACACCCTCCCCCATAACAACAGGGTTTTTCTTCATGTAGTTCTTGACACTGGTGGGGTGCGTATTAAAATCACAAGGAACTACATGTTTGTATATATATATATATATATACGTACCAAACACTCAGCTAACCCTCTGGGTTTTCAAAACAAACAACCATCCCACAAAAAACATCCCTTTCATCCACCTATATTGCATAACCACATAGCCTACCATAAAAAAAATTCATAACCCCATGAAATTAATATAGCTAGTTATAATTATGCATTTACAATTAATTTAATTATTTATTTTAACCCGACCGGGGAAACTACAAAACACAGCACACCACAATTACCATCAGAACCCACAAACAGTTCACAAAAGTATCTAGAAACCCTAGGAGAAAGACCCACACAAGGTAACACCATCATTACTTGAAAATATCACTTCCAAACCATCCTCTTCAGCCCCACGACCTGAAAACACCATGTCCCTTAAAACAAAACCAGGTTATAGTCCCACTGCATGAACAGATGATGCCCAACTACCTACCACATCCCAGATTTAGACCCTCTATTAATCAAGTTCATACACTGCATAATCAATAAAACTCATCAACATGAGATTCCATTAAACCACCTACACTTCCCTATACACATAGCCACACTGCCCATACACCAAAACCACAACCCTACAACATAAAAATGCCACACCACACCCCCAAAACAATCCCCCTTGCCCACCCATACACACAGAATCATGCTTCCAACCATAGCACCCTCAACACATACCAATGTAGGACCTCAGGAAACCCTGAGAGGGGAGGGGTGAATTAGGGTGTCATCTTTTTCTCTTAATGTGATAGATCTTGTCCCCATATTTTCAAGAAATTGTAAACCATGTATGATGGATATGATCAGAAATCAAACATTAAAATGCAAAGAGTTGAGACAACACTTTTACAAGGATTACCACTAAGGGCTGTGTCCAAGGATCATACACCGACAGGTTTCCAGTTGTACCTAATTCCACTATTCATTAATAGTTGTGGATTACAATGGTTTGGGAACAAACACTCTGTCACTTTCTCACTAACTTTAAAAATGCTCGGGGATAGCCCACTGCATCCCTCGGGTCACTCCCGTTGACTCCCCCTGGCTCACTGCCTTCAGAGAAGTCTCAATAAGTTTATAGATGTGAAGGCCTCTTCAATATATAAACATAGAAGTCTTTGTATCTTGTTCAGCATGATACAATACTTGCATCAGAGTTCGGAGTTGATTCTAATTTGTATTCAATATTCTACTTTTAGTGCAATAACTGAATTCACTAAATGTCCTTCTTCTCTTCCTTTAATTCCAAATACCGACACCTAAGTGTATCATTGTATTTCCCTCTATATGTGTAGATCTGAGTTTAGTTGCATGAATCGTTATTCTTCTCTTTTCAATGCACAACAAGTGTGTTAAACGCCAGTCATGTGTGTGCGGTACTACATCTCTTCGCAAAACCAAATGTTTCACTATTCTTCCATCATCACAAAGCAGATTTGAGAGTGTTAAGCACCTATTAAAGGCCTGAGGAACCCCCAAAGTTTTCTCGCACCTTTCCCGGTGTCTTATTCATAAAATCTAAACATTGCTTGTAAAAATTCATTTTTGGCATGAAAATGGCTTTTCACGCAACTCTTATTTTTCACACAGAACATCCCTTTCTCATGCAACACCTTCTTTTTCGCCCAACAATTCTTCTTTTCATGCACCACACTGTACCTCAACTTTTTCCGCGCATCAGAGCTTGGGATTTGTCTAAGTGTCAAGCCACCACCATTAAGAGGGGTTCACTTCATATTTATAGGTATTATTTACCTTGTGCATAAAACCCCTTCCAACATGTAAAACTGTCTCTCAGTTCTATAGATTATGCATTCCATCCATTTATATTCACGCACCACCTGGATTTTTCACGCACCTCATTACTTGGTCATTTTTCATCATTCAGAACATGGCGCCTCTCTTGCGCGTAAAACATCAAACCCACATTTTGCACACAAACATCATTTTGTGAACAAGTTTTATTTTTCTTTCATATGGTGTGAATATCTCTGATATTTCGCACGCCTCTTGACTTTGACATTTTTATGATTTTCTAATCTGAGACACTACTTGCATGAAAAACTTCACTCTACTATTTTGTGCACCATGCTATTTTTCACACACGCCACTCTTTTTCATGCACAACTCTCCTATTTCACACAAGGCTCACTTATTTCATGCACCACATCCTCTTTTCACGCACCTCATTTTTCGAACAACCCATGTCATCATTTTCCTATTTTCAGGCCCAAAATTTTGGCAAACATTGGGAAACAGAGCCACCTTCAATATATGCTTCGTCCGTAACCTTTATGCTTCTTTTCTGTGATTTGGATTCTTTTTAAACTTTTCTTCTTTCATCTCAAACTCCACTATCATGATATATATCCATTGATAGATCAGATTTAGCATCGTCTTATTGTGATACAATGTGAAGTGCATGGCCATCTCAGAATGCCAATCCCTTCCACATTGTCTTCTTTTTCAACCATTATTCTCTAATTCATACAAATCATACGATTCTATTATTCATGTAGTATAATTCATGGTTCTTATGCAATAATGAAGAATTTCATGGTCTTCATAAAATCCCTATTCTTATTTAATCATCCTCAGAGAGATTATACCTTATGATCAGTACAACAATAATCTGAAGTTACATTCCTCCATTTCATTGGAGTACTTCTTGATGTACATCATTTTGATCATCATTGACAACTATTGAAAAAAAAATACAACCTTATACACAATATAGTCACAACCAAAAAGTACATGATAGATTGGATCCACAAACAGCACACAACCACAGAAAACAATGAATGGGGTATTTAAATTTAACACACTATTCATTAATTCCACATTGATAATTAGAGTTTATCACATAACATGTTTTAAATAGGGGATTCTATTTATTTATAAAGATATATGTGTTTAATCAATATTTATTGCTGACATCAATTCAATAGAATGTCAAAAACAAATATTCATGAGTCGGGTATGCAAATAGAGACCACCAACAACTATGAATTTCAGAAATAATACAACTCACAATATAGATCAAAGATAATAGATGAAAAATCTAAAAAATAATCATCATCTTCCCCACCCCTCATTTATTAACTAGATGGCCCAAACCATTAATGTAATAGGTACATTTTTCTTTCACAATACCCATAATTTATATTTGGATTCAACCATATCATCAATGATACATGACTTTACCTACCATGTATGATACACAATTAAAAGAGAGATGAAGAAATTTGTACCTTGAATAAAAGATGATCAACATCTCATACATGTGCCATAAATAGGGGAGTCATGGATGAAAGAGTCCCCAAGGGAAAACTAAACTGGTGTTTACAAAAAATATGAGATGTCTTGGGGAGGAAATTATTTTGGCACACCAATAGGGATTTGTAAGGGTTCAAAACAAGAGAGGATCTCATCTTTAGAAAATATAGATCTGATATCACTTAAAGGGAAACTGTTTCAAGGATCATTTAAGTTGGATCAGGTTCAAGACCAGTCGTTTTGACTATTTCAAAGTCCCCATTGTATTAAGATATTAATTTTGTAAGTAATAAACATTTAATGGATTTAGAAACATTGAATGATGGTTTTATATTAAATTTTTGTCAAATAAAATATAATAGGGGAAAATTGGAAAAATACTGGAAAAACTTGAAATGACTCACTCATAAGCGAGTCACCAACACTTGACTCACAGATGGATGAGACACTGATGTTGAACCACCAATGCGGCTCAACAATGTGACTCTCTAACACCTGACCTACCGATGCCCTAAACTATTGAAACCTTGACCTATCGACACCCTAACTCACTGACGCCCTTACCCAATGACATCCTAAAATACTGACTCCTAGACCTACAGATTCCTCAACCAAAAGATTCATCAACCTTCTAACCTTCAAACTATAGACACCTCAACCTACCGATGACTCCACCTACCAATGCCTCAACCTAACAACACCTCAACCTATTGATGCCCTACCTACCGACACCTGACACACCAATGCCCGACCTACCGATGCCCAACCTATCGATTCCCTACATACCAACTCTTGACCTACCGATGCTCGATCTACTGATGAACAACCTATAGATGCTTAACCAACTAATGCCCCAACCTACCGAAACCTAACCTACAGATGGAAAAACTTGAATTTTGGGAAACTCTTGAAATGAGCTACCATCGCCTCCAAGAACACCCCAAACACTGGAATTTGACAATGTAATGGACCAGGGATGTCTATGCTATTATAATATATAGTTTCTAAATGAACCCATGAACCTCCTAAGATCATGGGGAAACTTTTAATTGGAATTACCCTTGTAGGTGATCCCATGTAGGTGATTGAGCCTATTTCCCAATGACACATAATGTGTGCTTCATTGATATTTACAGAGTGATTTTTCATCGTTTAGTAAACTAAATGGATTTTACTATTAGGAATGTTCTATCATGATGTAATTCCATACTTGTATAATTTTCTTAAATTACCTAAATGATATGGCCTTCTTAAATTCAACAGTTTTAAAAGAAATGAATTGTAAAGTGTGACAAGACAACACTGTTTATTGCATGGTTATGTAGATTCTTGATTTAGATTATAATAAATGGAACACCCTTGTTGATAATGGGATTATTAATCGTATGGAATAAGAGTTATTTCTTCATGGTAGTTAATCCTAAATATGATTACCCCTTATATATTTTCTATGGAATGATGGTAAGGGTTCTCTTGAGCAAGCAACATCATTCCCCCATACATCAGTTGTTGAGCAAGAGAACTTTCACCAATAATACAATATGATATTAGGGATTTGGTGTCACATAACATGATTAGAGTGTTTCCATGGAGTCTCACACACCATCATATTTTTTTAGCATATTTTATCTCACACTATTTGGATATATGGTATACTTCCTTTTACTTGTACTTTTAATATCATTTTTTCTAGTTATGGATATCTATGTTAATCCTCGGTCTATCCCATAAACAAGTATTTTAGGTATATCTCTATTAGGGTTCCGTACACACATGGTTCATATAGGTCGATGTAATATATAACCATACCATATATATATTGTTATTAAAATATAAATAGCTACTGGTCAAACATCTTATTTATGTCGTGAGCTAATGTAGGTGGAGCTACTAGGTGTACATTAGGAACCTAAGTAAGGTGTTGTTTACATATTTCAGTATTTTTTATTTTTTCATATTACCTATATAAATATAAATATATACTACATGAAATGTATTGGGAAAGACATCGTGGGTGACGACATATTTAGATTGTATCTCACAGCCTTCTCAATATCCCTTGGTACCGATGTATACTTTATGAAAAAATGTATTTATAAAGGTAAGTAGCTAGATTCCATATTTTTATTTTCATTACAATGATAGAATTTGGTTTGGTGGCTGAGCTGGTGCTGGAGATTCTCATGGAGCTAGTTATTGGGTAGTTATTCTTTTACTACATTTTATTTTTTATTGAAATTCATACTTCATTAAATTTTAGATTCAGTGTTTATACAAGAATTGTCATAATTTGGAATTGGCCACAATATATATTCAGTTTATTACATTATTCTTACACTAATATCTATCATTCATTTATTATACTACTTTCTTTGTTGTCTTATATTCAGTTTTAATTATACTACCGTGATACTCTGATCATGAGGGTATAATCTTCCCACAGTCAACTCCATAGAACCCTATTGCTAGTTGGTATCCTATAGTGTATGGAGAGGCCCACATAAAGAGATGTGACCCACCGACCTAGCTTCCAGACTATTGGTAATAAAATTAATAATGTTACAAATTGGTATCATAGACATATTTTCTTTTGTCTTACTGGATTGGGATAATAGATAAGAAACTGGGAATGTGTCAGTGCATGGTAAATTTAAATATCAAGGACTAATCACCCCAACCATGGGTTAATAACTAAGTGTCTCGGGATTTTATTAATGTTTAGGTCATTCCCTATTACTGTTTATTATTATCTCACATTGAGTGAATGGTGTACTTTCCACTTTGTGTTTATTTACAAAATTTCTGGTATTTTAAAATTCTCATGGTACATATAAGATCTAGCATTGAATGAATCTTTTAAGAACCCAGAAATTAACATATCATTCAGAATCTATGCCATGTAGTTTAATTTGTCGATTTCTACATGATTTTGATTCTACACCTTGAGTTTTATGTTTTTCTTTTGAATCTTTAAAATGCCCTTCTGGATTATATTCCATGCTTCCTGATTAATTTAACATATGTTCCCATTATTATTTTCACATGTTCTTAATATCATACCTCTGTGTGTTTACTATCTGTTATGACATTCCATGTTATAATGTCAAAAAATGGTGCATTGGCTTAACTAAATGGTTAACAATACAACCAAATCCATTGTTTAAATGTAAGGTTTATGAGATCCTTATTACTAGGATTAGTTAACACATATAATCAAAACAACCTTGAAAATTATATTTTTGGAGACTATTGATAAATTATAAAATATATTAAAACGTAAAATGTGAATGTGGAATGATTTCAATTAATGGGTTCCAAATATGAAACCGTAATGTGTTTGAGCACTTTATGGATTTGAAGATTACAACCCATACCACTAAACCATTATATATTCTTATGGTATATTTAAAATTACACAAAATAAACAATGGTTTCATAGGTTCAAATTTTAATGTGGATTGAGATTCGTTAAATTGGAACTAAAATTCAATTTATAAATTGTATGGGCCCTTCATAGGATGGGATATAGAAACCCATATAATCAGACTTTATAGATGTACATGTTATAATTTAATATCATTATGAATGTGAAATGTGTATAATATTGGACAGATATGTTATGGTTATCTTTTAAAATGAACAATTAGACCCTTGTAGGTCATTTGGTTCATGTTTATTATAATATTACCAACTAAATAATTTTTTTGAAACATTAATAAATAAAAAACTATTATTGGGGTTCATTCTGATGAACCCTAGTTGGTGTAACAACACCCTTATATGTAGCCATATTTGTTAAAACATAAAAGGAATTTAAAAGATAAATTTCATAATTTATGACCACATTTCAATAAATGGGTAATGTTTAAAATATATGTTTGATAAGACATTCCTATTTTACTAATGGATTTAGTTGGAAAAGGAATTGGTAAATTTTTCTTACTGTATTATTCTACATATTTAAATTATTAATAAATATTAATGTGAATAATTTTAAATACATGAAAATTGATCCTAATTTAGTGTGTCTTGTATAAACCATTTTATAAGGATAGTTTACTCATTTCTTTTAGTTCACATGGAACAGAACCACATGCATTCTCTGTCAGGTTCTAATATTTTTAGAAATGGATTAAATGATTGATTTTTGGGACTATAGACTTTTCAGTTGGCATGGCCTAGTTATAGGGTCAATGTTTGTTCTTTTATAAGGTAAAGTCATGGTAAGTAGCACACATAGATCTTAAATTCCATGTTAATGTCCTGATATTCACTAACGATTGGGGTCGTTCAGGTGTTGTTGTCCAATATAGGAATCTTTTTTTCTTAACTAAACCCTTGTCTGGACTGGTGGTTATGGTATCTTTGACCCATTTTACTGGTGTGATAATTGAGGATTTCTCATTTTTAGCTGGTTAGACATTCGTATGGTATGTTCTTATACATCCTGGGGCTTGGGGCCCCATTTAATTTTCATTGGGTCACTCTGGAGGTTTTTATTCTTTTATCCAGTTATGTGAGATAAAATGAACTTGAGTCAGTTTTATGTATCATACATCCAATACATGAATCCATATGATTGATATCCCATGGAGAAATATTAACTATGTGTCTTTTTTCTGGTGAATCCTCAGGGAATTATTCCATCATGTACATGGTACTCATCATATTATTAAATGATATAAACAACTGGTTGTGTTTTTTAGAATCATCAATCCGTGTACAATTGAGTGGGGTCACATGTCATCTCTGGAGTAGAGTGATCTGGGTGTTAATGTAATGAACATCTTCAAAATGATCTGGATGTACTATAATTGAAATATGTGTTTTTATATGTTGTTCCGTTGGTTTTTGTTTTCATGCTAATGTATTTGATAAATGTTAGTGTGAATCATAAGATTGATACACATTGGTTTCAGATGGTATTGATCTAGCATGCTTATGAATGGATTGTCTCTCTCTTGTCTAGATAGTTATGATACTCCTATGTTGAGGAGTATCTTGTCATTTTTGGAGAATGTGTGTCCTTTTGGGTCGAAATAGCACAACCGAAGAAGACCATTTTGAAAATGGTTATCCTTGATTGAATGAATTTGGGGTAGTAAGGCCTGTAAATTTTGGTGGTTTATCGGAAGCATGATGTTGATATGGTAGATGATGAATTGGAAGGTGAAATGAATCTTCATTTAAGAAAATGCCCAGTACTGTTTTGACTGTTCTTACATGAAATCCATTGAAATCCACTAAGCGTACTCTTCTAAAGAAGACAAACATGCCCTCAATCTTGATGTCATCTGTGATACACTAAAGAAGAGTCGCTCTTACCCCCAGCAAATGTCTGAGAAGTAGTTGAGATTCATAAGTAATGTTTCTGTAGTTTCATGTGGGATGCATGGTTTTCTATAGAGGATTGGTTAGTCTTGAATGACAATTGGGTTTCCATATAGTATTTTCACTGGATGGACTTTTAGATAGAAGACATTTTTCGGTTGACCTGATTTCTAGAAATTTTTGACTCCAGGATCAGTCAATATTTAATTTTGTGTGTCTTGGATATATTACAAGGTCTCTTATAAATAAGAAGTATTTAATAGCCTAGGTTAGTTCTTTGGACTCCAATTCGATTAATCTGTTGTTACCCTGACATGTTGTAAATATCTGTGGTGTTATTAAAAAGATAACGATTTCAGTTCTGATAAGGGTTACCCCCTTTTTCTTGATGAGTCATGTTAGATTAAATGTTCATGTGATGGTTAAACTAAGAAATATCATCATAATTCATGTATGGACTTCGGTGAAAATTCTTATTTTAAACAGATAATGCCTTTAAGGATGGAAATTTGGTTCTGTTGTAAGACACCATCTGTCTATGTCGGGTGTTTTGGGATAAGTTGGTCAAAGTGGATTGACCTATTTTCCTTCATTATGGATCAGTACAGTTGGAAAAAAATATTTTTAATCATGTCTCCTGGATAAATAGACTGTGGTTTTATAGTTTTATTATGCCTTTCGTGGAAATAATGTATGAACAATTACATTTTGGTTCACCGGGATTCGACAGTTTATTTCCAATGTTGCCCATAATATGACCTAGGAAGTAATCATGATCTCTCTATTAAAGAAACCACACCATTAGTGTTTTTTTATCAGTTGAGGCATAATTTATAGGCAATTCCCATGGTAAAGGTAATGGGGTTTGGAATCTTCCCCGCCTTGTGCGAAAACCTAAGGTGGGAAGCATATTTGGAATGATGTTTAATGAGACAAGAAAGTGATAATTTTTCAGGGTAAATGATACCAGATATTTTAGTTTTTAGTTTTTCTATGAGGGACTGATCATTTTATCTGGTTTTGATGGATTATGTTTCATATGTTTAAATTTTCTTGAAGTTACGTTGAGAGTTGGAAACCCAAAGAGACCATATGAACATAACATCATGGCCCTTGTTGATCGAGTGATATTTTTATTGTTCCCATAGGATTCTTAAGGACTTGAAGTTTTGATGTGGGTAGGTTTTAATGAATTTTCATTTTAACTGAGGTAGAAGTCCAATGTAATTTTAAAATTTTCATTTACAAGAGTGTCCATTTTCAAAACCGAGCATCAAAACATAATTCTAAGAGTTTCAACACCATTATGTCTCATTTTTCTATATTATTCAAGGATCTAGGGGGTAACCTTGTCATTCTATTATATTTTGATATTGTTGGGCTTCAACGCCTCAATTAGGAAGGACATGGCAGGGGTATATAGTTAGTCTGAAACAAAGCAGCCTATAGAAGAAAATAGTGCGGCCTAGCCTAGGGGTGAGGCAGGTGTTGCCTAGGTGGTGCATAGTTTACTCTAATTATGCACCTCGCCTGCACTCTTAGTGAAATTTCGGATGTGTGTGCACTGTTTATCTCAGGGTTGACACACTATTTGGCTAAACGTCTGACCCAAAATGTGAACTACAGTTTTTAAATAAAATTAATTAAATAAAAGTTTAAAAAAATTTCAAATCCATATTTAAACCATCTATACATGCACGATAACACCCTCAACTGAACACCCATGGCATGTGACCTCCCTCCACATTAGTACCACTATTGTGGTTATCCACTAGAGTTCATCTTGCTTTTCATTTGATCACTTGAGGTACAGACTATGGATCCCTCTTATACCTCTTATCCACCATCCCCTCACCCCCTTTCCCATTCATTTCATTGGAATACAAGGTTAGTTTTGATCCTATTTGTGGGGTTTTTTCCATTATTAGGGAATGTAATGGATCTTTCAGGTTAGCTATTTTCAGGTTACAACATCCTCTGCTGAAGGTAAAGTGTTTAGGATTGTTTCGGTACGCCCGTAATGAATTTCAATTAGTTTTCCTCTACTCTACATTATTTCCCAATTTCTATTTGGGTATTTTGTAGTTTCATAGTTTTTGATAATTCTCATTATGTGTGTTGGACCTTACTATAGTAGTTTTTGGATATCATTTTCAAAGGATACTCTCATGTGTACGCATAGGTAGGCATGTACTTATATATGTTCCACCATTATATATATTCCGTGATGGCATGATGAATATATATATTGGGGATCGGTGTGTTTATATGGGTATATGAAAATGATTACATGAGTAAGTAAAAAGAGGTATATACGTGTATTAGCATAAATATGAAGATACCCTTCTATATATTTGGCCCTGAAAATATGTACATAGTTTTTATGGGTACTAGCATATAAGAGAAATTTTATATACATTTAAGTGGAAAATAGAATGTTCTAGTTTCCACGTTTAATGTCATAGATTATCGAGATGTTAGGCATGGTATTATTCTTCTAGAGGTTTGACACCTCACCGTAACACTTTAAATTTATAAATATATTAATTGACTTCCTTTCTCACCTTCTACAGATATTTATTAGTGATGCATGATTTTTATATTAAGGTCTTGTTTAAGGTGAATTGAGTATGACCTTTCGAATGACTTTTAATTAAGCAAAATTAATTGTTGTTAATGAATGCAATTATTTATAATAAATCATCTTGGATGTGTTTCACTGTCTTATAAGATAAAAAGTAATGATTAGTTATATATATCATTATTATCTTATAGAATGGTGTTTTCTTATGCATTTTTTAGATATTATTATGTAGAATGTTGTGCGTGGCCTCTCTTGTTATTCATAAATGATGTTTCCACATTTCTATATATGTGTTAAATGAATCGAGGCACATCCTAAGTGTTTTTTCCAGTTTTTAATTTGAATTACCCATATAGGTGTTTTCATTGTATTATAGTTACACCTTCTAAGCTCATCATTGAGATTTTGGGATTGGTATTTCTTTTTTTTAGTAAACTAAATGAATTGAATTAAAGGTTTTTGAATGTCATGATGTAATTCCTTCCTAGAATTGTTTTTTTAAATTTACAAATTTATATGGATTATTTATATTAAACAGAGTTAAATGGAAAATAAAATTATATGGTGGAATGTCCACATTGTTTTTTTTCATGATTATGTGTATGCCTGATTTAAATTATAATAAATAGAATGCCCTTGTTTATAATGGGCATAAAATTTATAAGGAAGGATATATATTTCCTAGTGTATTTATATGAGAAATATGATTAATCCTTATACATAAGTTGCCGAATGATGGTAAGGGTTATGTTGACCATGGAAAATCACACTCCCATACATTGACAATTGAGTATGTTGATGTGAACTGGTGATATTATAAGGTAATTGGGTTGAGGCATCATGTACACTTATTCCAGAGTTTCCATGGAGCCTACTCTCCATCTTGCAGGTTGTCACATTATATCCCTATCTTTATTGGTCTGTAGTGAATTTAACCTATTTATGGAAATTTTAGGCTTATTTAGACATATTATTGATGTCATAGTTACACCACGGTCTAGCCTCTAACAAGTATTATTGGTTTGTGGCCAGTAGGCATTGAAACACACATAGATCATATAGTTGGAAACAATATACTAATAATATATATATATAATTATTAATATATGTATAGTTACTTGTAAAAAATATTATTTCAGTACTGGGTTGACATAGGTAGAGAAATGTTTTTCCCTTTAGGAACCCGTGCATGATGTTGTTTAAATATATCAGTCTTGGGTTGAAGAAGTTAGAAACAAAAACTCACGAAAGATAAAATTTTATCTTATAACTCATCAAAAATTAGAGAAATGTAAATAAAAAATAATATTAAATATAAAAAATGTAGAATATTTTTGGAATTACTTGATTGATGGACATAATTTTATTACCCAGGATAATAATATCATGTGATTAACCGTTTAAAACATAAGGTACGAGATCCATTTTGAACCTCCATATTTACTTCGGGTTACATTATCTCTCCATTTATCCTATGTAAATCTTCATTTTATTTATTTAATTATTATAAATTCTATTTATATGTCCCAAAATCATGTTTCTATATGATACAATCCTTCATTGATTGGGTAATACATGTTTTATTAAGGTTCCCTTCTCAAATCATCACGAAAAGAAAACCCGATTCAAGGGAACTTCCCGATTTCTTTCCCATTTTAATGTTCACTCCATAATTTGTATTAAGCCCCAATTATTTTTGTAAAATCACTCATTTTACCTGGAAAATCTATCTTAGATCATTTCTGGTATTATACAAATAATTATTCCTTTTCCATTTTAAATAATCATTAATATTTTTGTTAAACTGTAATAAAATATTTTATTTATAAAGTTTCATAAACACTATTTTGAAATGTATTCACTTAATTTTGACATCACATATAATTATTTATGCCTACTTTCCATATTAATTCCCATTTATTATTTAAATCCTATCTTTCATGGACACCATTATAATATTCCCTTATGTTATGCATTTTGAAACGATTATGATACATAATTCTTTCTATGGGTAACCCTTATCTTTATGTTTTATTCAATTTGTATGATTATTAATGTGGAACAAATATTACTGAAAAGGTTATGAGGGGTGTACCTAGATATATATCCAATTAATTGGGTAAATTTTTATCCCATTAGACTTCATGTGAAACAGTCCTGGTGGTTAGCCTTGACTCGTGCACCATGTGTAACATTCCTTGTGGATAGACTATACTCATGATCCTCTATGTGCAAAGAGTTGGGACACATGATAAAGAAATGGTTTATGTTACTTGAACATTAGAATGATTCAATTATTATATGATCTCATGTTCTATATAATATGGTTTTGTATATTTATTCGTGGTCAATGCCTTTTTATATCACTATGTTATTCCATCTGACCCATGTACTAAGCTTTATTCTTATGTTTATTTCCTTAAAATAATTTTTCGCGCATCACATTTTTGGTTTGTTCCACCAAGATATTCTATGTATATATATGGGCTCATATTGAGTTAGGGGATAATTATAATGATCTAAAAATATATATTTTTATTATGGTTTCGTGATGTTTGATTGTATACCTAATCTCTAAGACACAATAATTTTTTATCTTTGGATTTTATTAAAATGTTTAATTATTCTTAAATTCATGTAATTGTATGTGTAAAGGAACATATTTTCTATAGAATTCTCACATATCTCTTTTTTTATTCTTAGACTATATTGATTCTAATGATTACAATGATGAATATGGAGGTATTTCACCAAACACATGGTGGAATTTACAATATATCTATTTAGAGTACATTTATTAACAAGGCTGAAAGTGAAGAGTTAATTGAGGTGTATTCTAAAATAACTTCTGTTGATCAATCCATTCAATACAACTTTGTTATTACTCCTACTATATAATGTAACGAATCATAAAAAATCATTTGCATGTCGTTCAATATTCTGATAGAGATGTATCTGACGATGTTACATAGTTGAGTATCGATTACTAGAGATAGATGAATTCAGTATGTATCTGAGAGAGATTGTAGGAATTAGTCTTGTGATCTGTCTCAATCTAATCCTACTCCCACTGTTCGTTATAGGTCATCTGTCCCTAAGGATGTCTTGGGAATATTCATGTCATAGTTAATTGTTATATTCAAGTAGGTATTTGTAAACTTTTACATCTCCTTACAATGGGTGCGAAAATATGTCATTTATGATGTTGTTACATTATGGATCTATAAATATGATCATTGATTATATTTTTGTATATAGATGATGAAAAATAATATTTTATATTGGAGACCTCTAGTTGGTTCCCTATATGATAATCTATCAAATATGATGATTCAGTTAGATAAATTTTTTATAAATAACTTATTTCAATCTACTCTTCTGCCACCTCCTACTCATACAAGTTCATCATATTTTTTTGATTAAAATATTAGAAAATGAATTCAATATGTTTGTAATTATGTGTTTGAAGAATTTTAATGACCATAGAATCTATGTTTTGTGGGTTTCAAACACATACTACTCGGAGAATGGAAGTAGTTTGAGAGGATGACATGAAATATTGTCATGAAAGAGAATCAATCAAGAGAGAAATTTAGTATTTTATTTTATTGGATATTAATTTATTTTATAAAAAATTATTATTTAGTACTCATTCATTGGATATGAAGATTCCACCTTTGTCTTAGGATTTTATGTCCCAAATTGATATGCTTGGGATATGAATCCAGTTATGGAATCTATCATAGCTAATAGAGATAATTTCTTTCAGGATATAGGGAATCGTTCATGAAAAATTCACCATTTAAATAAGATGATATAACCATATCTATAGACATCATATATATAAATTATATCTCCTTTATCCATTCTAATTCCATACCTCCTAACTATTTTAGCATTAAGCCTTTTAGCCTAAATTGTGTACAACATATTAAACAAATCTAACCTATTTCAATATGTATAGTTCATAGAGAGATTGATTCCTCATATTATTTTCAAAATACGTCTTCTAAATTATATACATGCAATGGAAATGGATGATTCTATCCTGACGATGTAATTGATATCAAACATTCAGATTTATATTAAGATCTCAAATATGTACATTTTGTGATATTTTTATAATATTTTTTGATATATTGATTTAATAATTTTTTCTACATTTTGTTTTAAAATATTAATTTTTAGTAAGGCTAAAATATGGAGTAATTAATGAGTAGTGATTATTGAAAAATTTTAAATTAGTTTAATTTAATGGAAAACTTTTCTGGATTTCACAAGCTTTCAAAATAGATAAATTTAATCATCTTCAAATTTTCATTTGTTTCTAATGAATTAATTTATTTTTAATTATAATGAATTGTGAATATAAAAAGGGGAAAATGGCTGTATTATACTATAACAATTTTATTTTAATGATCATAATTAAGTTTTATAATTTCACTAATGAGTTTAATATTTAATTTCATATTTTTTTAGAAAATAATTTTATATAAAAAACCTGAAAAAATGGCTATGTTTCGAACTTACTATAAAACCTTACAATATATAGAATTTGAACTAATAGTGAATATCATCAAACCATGTGGAACATACAAAATATTTTACACCATATGTCTGCATGGAGAAATTACTTACCAGGAGTCATATGAGGATAATTTGTCTAAGTCGTGAACTGATCATATATTGATGTTCACTATACCTTGCATTGTGAATATTATTTTTCGTTGTACGATGAAAATACTATAAAATAGTGATGTACATACAAAATGAATAAATTAAGTTACAATTTTATCATATATAAACCATTTCATAAAGTAATTTACATAATCTATATATTATTTTAGTGACCACATAAGGAAACAACTTACACCATGATGTCGTGAACCTACCTCATGATAAAATGAAAAAAACTACCTTAATGAATGATCCTAAAATGAAACATTTACACATAAATTAATGTTGTGATGTGATAAAAAAACTAACTGTGTCAAGTTACCATGAAATATAATTGTGTTTTAAGTGAATAAAACTTTTCATTTTGAACTTAGCAGTGGAGAATTTATAATCTCTAAAATCATGTTTGAGAAAAATTAATTGAAGTTTCAATGTATTTATATTTCATTAACTATTCTTCAATGAATAATTTTGGAAACATATCTTCTTAATAATAGAATAAAAACATTTTCAGCGGGTGGGGGAAATATATGATATCCTAGAAAATAATAGAGGATCCAATGCAAAAAAAATGATTCTTTCTAACGACTATATGAAAATTTATTTTTCATACTAACTATAAAACTTTTCAAAAATTCTCCCAATTAAATACTCATAGATATTTGGACAACCGATGTTACTCAGATAAAAATACATATTTTATACATCATTCTATTTATATATTGGATTTACATTCATGTTGTGGATTGTTTTACTTTTTTGATTATGAAAACATGGTCTCCTGTGATAAACTGTAGAGTACATGATTCTCTCTCATGGATTCTTTTTACATCCATGAAAATCTATTGGGATATCTCATGTGTCTGGGATTCCTATTTTTTCACAAAAACTATGGATGAGACAATGCGAATAGAACACTTTATGAGATATTGATTATAAACCCTGATCTAGGTTTTTGATGTAACATCCCAGACCTAGAGGATTCTATATCCAAATACCAGATCTATGTCACCAAATGACATCAGGAATTCCTCCCCACATGAAAGAAGCTTTAGACTAGCTACAATGGTTTAAGAGAACATGTGGGGAGAATATACCCCAATTAACCGAGTAACCCATATTAAATCAAAAAAAAATAAACGAAGAATGAAAATAATAAATATTCATATCAAATCCATTTAAAAAACTAGGTACAAGACCAAAACATATAGAAAACATTATAAGTCATTTCATAGAGTTGTAAGGGTGAAAAAAAAAACAAAATGAATACAAGACGATGAAAACTAAAATGGCTCCTAAATCCAATTTCAAATTACACTACATGAAGTCCCATTCTATAATCAACCATCGATCATAAGGCACTTTCCATTTTCCTAACCAGAAACCATACATTTTTCTTAGGTACCCAATGGTGGCCCAAGAAGGGTGTGAGTATAACTCAGTAAGGCACAACCAATGGTGTCTTAAAAATTTATACTCTAAATAGATAATGTAAGCATGTAAATAATTAATAAAAAAATTATAAGAATAAAAACATGGTGTAATTAGATTATCAAGGTTCACGTTATCCACCTTTTTCATTAGTTCCATGTGATAAAAATTTACATTAAATACAAATTGTCTTATTCAGACCATATTTAATATGCATAAAAAATGAAATTATATTCCCAACATGATTGGGAAAACATTATATAAATAATTACATAACTATTACATGATCATAAATTCAAGAAATCATATATCATGCATCCATTGGGTCGTAGAGAATTATTACGACTCCCCAACCCAGGCATATTATAATAATTATCACAGAGCCTCAGTCCGGGTAATCACATCCCATTAATCCATTTAGGGAATAGAGTGTCAGTTTGACTCCCTAACCCTTGTAATGATAACAATGATAACGTTTCTTTAATACCCCACAAAAAATCAAGGAACGCGCACATTATACTTTCTCCATTTACCACATATACCATTTAATATCATAACTCAATAATACATTTATCTTTTACAACCATGGTTTATTCAGTACACAGAAGACTTTCATAACTTAACCCATTACCGCATTTTCCATTTACAATCATTGAATCAATAACACATCTTCTATTTAATTTATTTAACCATTCCCACATTTACTAATAAATGGATTATCCCATTAACATATTTACAATTCCATGTAAACAATTCCCATTACACTAAAAACCCGCTTATTCGATGTTAACAACTAAACACAATTACTATTTGTATCATTTAATAGTGTTTGAAAACATGAAAACATAATTTCCAGGGGACTTATCTCATAACACGTCAATTTGACATTTAACATCTCAAATTCATGTTCAATAAGTGGCACACCCCCAGGGTGGCCCTTAACCCAGTCCAATCAGCCTCAATGCACCTGACAAGGATCATGGGAGGTTTAATTCATAATTTAGTCAAAAAATTCATAATTTATAAAATGGAAATACAAATGGAATAAAAATATATATGAATTCAGAACCACATACACATAATAAAACATTAATGGCTATGGGATATAACTTATAGACCTACTACATGGGTTCTGTTGATAGTCACATGCTCATCCTTATCCTTCGATTCAAAAAGAAACCACCATTAATTCCCCATCCATGATTCCTCCAGAAAAATAGAGTTTTAGATATTTGAAAAAAAACTAATATTTCCACGTTCCCTAATCTAGAAACTATGATAAGTATGTGTGTTTAACTCGCACAGAATGTTGATATTCACCAAAAGAGGTGTGTTAAACTCCTCATTTTCTATTCTACCATATCCTGATAGCCTAGGACACCCCCGATCTTCCATGTAGAATTAGGAAACTATTCATTAACTATATATATGTGATTAAAAGCTAAATATGAAAAATTACACACCCCAAAATTACCCTAGGATCTCAAAACCATCCCACTTTATAATGAATCACCCCAAAAGAATCAATCCAAAGTATCACTAAGTTTCCAAAGTAAAGGGACTAGTCTTATATTCCTGCATTAACATCAACCTATCCAAATTCTCATCAGTAATAGTACAAAGATTCCACAACACTTGAAAAATAGGAACAACCATTCCTCGTAAAAAATTCTCACGATGATCTACACCACGAATCAAATTCTCCATAATGAATGAATTATCCTCAAGATCAACATTGTCAACATAAATTACATGAGAGTAGTTGGGGAGATACATAAATAGTTGATAGACATGAAAAAAATCAAACATATAAATATTATATTATAGAATAGATGATTGTTTTACCACCTATTTGATACTCTCAATAGTCTCAAATGACCCTATATACTTGGGTGAAAACTTATCCTGTTTCCAAATCTAATGGTTCAATAACCTAGGCGAAACCCGAAGTAAAACACGATCAACCACCATAAACTCATGGGGTCAATGACATTGATACACATATGAATTTTCCAACTCTGATCCATAAACATACATCTCCAAATAATCAACACCATCTTAGTAGTCCCATTCATGAGACTCATTCCAAAAAACCCTAATTCCTTAGCCTCCTTCCAGCATAAAGGATATCTTAACAGCCTACAATAGAGTTCCCCATATGGTACCATCTGAATCATTTCCTGTTAATTTTTATCAAAATTGGACTTAACTATCCCCAAGTGCTTCAATGATGATCCACCAATATCTCAGACACATGCCTTTAACATGTCCACCAGCACCTGAATAGTACACTCTGACTTCCCATTTGTATGTGGGTGGAAATCCATATTAAAAAAAATTGGCTACCATGAACCTTCTATAACCACAATTATAAATGGTAAGTAAAATGTGGATCATGATATGAAACTATAGTTTGTGGCACCTGGTTAACTTCACTATCTCCTGAATGTTCAACTCATCCAACTAGTAAATGGGGAAGGTCCCTAGTTTTAGGAAAATAGAGAACACCTTTGTCATCATATTGACAACTACCCATATCAAATAACAATTATATGGAATCCTCAGAGGACCTAGCCCATATTCAATCATGATTTAATCCCCATTTCTATTCTGTAGTGGTAAAGGATACAAAAATCCACTAGTTCAACGATGCTTTACCTTCACTTGATGGCAGGTGTAGAATCGTTTCAGGAAACCATCATCCATTTTCTTCATACATAGAGAAAAATACTAGCAAAAAATCTCACAATACATTTTAGTCATACCTAGATTCACTTCCTACCGTAAGGAATGAATCTCAAACATAAGATTTTTCCATAATCATGTATGCACAACAACATGGCCATGATAAAAAATGATCTTATCATCATAAGCAGTCAAATTAGAAGGTGCCTACCCATCATTAAGGTATTATACTAGAGAAAAAATTATGGATACTTATATTGATTCTCAATAATATAGATCAAAAGAAAGTAATCAATTTCTATTGATTCATGGTCATCTCCACTTCCCCATCCAGATCCACTAGATTCCTCTCAACAAATAAACCCATCCTCCTCCACTCGAAATATGATTCATGAACGTCCCTAATTTTAGTCTTCTAACTATAAGAATAAGCAACACTGTTTCCATTACCTACAGTTTAAACTAGCTAAAAATTGAAGGAAAACATATACTCTAGCCATATTCCCTACCAAACAATCAAATCACAATGAGAGAATATGTATTTACGTGATATATTATTTGTATAAATGGTAATCCTTTTCCCCCAAAAAGAGTAGTTTCTATTACCTTAAATCCTAAACTAGCACGTCCAAATTGTGATCATGCATAGGCTGACATCATTCATTATTCCTTATTTTACATAACGCATACAGCATCACCCAATCATCCTGCACTACCATTTTACTTAGACAAATACTAGATGCATTAAAAAAAAGGAATATTTCTTAACCACCTCGGGTAAGATTGAAATTTGAGTAATAATAAGACTATTCTTAAATTCGTTGAAGGTATCATCACATTCCCTAGAGAATTAGAACTTGATTACATTCTTTGTTAATCCATAAAGAGGGATACAACACTAGAAAATTATATGATTAACCATCTATAATAGACCACTAAACTAGAAAACCTTATAATATAGAAACCAATTCTTTGGATTATCCCTTGATAAAACTCCTTTAACCTTCTCCATCTCTACTAAAAAACATACTTAAAGATGATGTGACCCATGAAATGCACCCATTTAATACATAAATTACATTTAGATATCTTGGTGTATAGCCTATTTTACCATAGAGTACCTAGGATGATGTCAAGATGTTTTCCAGGATCTTCATGATTCTTGGAGTACACAAATATGTCATCCAAAAAAAAGTACAAAAATTGATCTATTTACAGGTTACAAATCTATTTTTTGGACATAAACATTTCTATCACATTAGCCATCCCGAAGTGCATCATAAAAAACTCATACAAACAATACATGCTCTTAAAAGTTGTTTGTGATATATCAAAATGTCTCAACCTTAGCAGATGATAACCTGATCTCAATTCAATCATGGGGAATAAGTAAGATCTTCTTAACCCATAAAAACCATATATTTTTGTAAGGGGGTATCCATTCTTAGTTTTCATCTGATTTATTCAATGGTAATCAACAGACACTCACAATGTCATATAATCTATCTTGGAAAACAAAAATGGGATATCCCCAAGGTGACTTACTTAGGTGGATAAACCCTTTATTCCCTAATTAATCAAACTTATTTTTGAGTTCATAATGCTCTAGTATTCTCCTTCTATAAGGGGGAATATAATTAGGCTCAAATCCAATATGTATCTCAATCATGAACTCCATATCTCTCTCAGGTGGAAGACTCAAGAATGCCTCAAAAAACACATAAAGAAACTAATCCATTACAACATGAGACAACATTCTCTCTACTCCAACATCATAAATTACAAGACCTTCCAATTTGGATGTGAGATAACCCACCTATTGGAAAATGGCCCTTGTAGAGCCATCCTAGAAATCCAATTCCACCTGATAAATATAATTTTTCACATTTGAGGATGATAACATTAACCTATGAAGGCAACATATAATATTCGTCTAATATAACACCATTAAATCCATCCCCAAAATCAGATAAAAAACTGACATGTTAGGAGAAACCATGTCCCACAGGATTTGATACCCATAATACTTAATAGTACACTATTTACATTGTTAGTTTTTTCTAATCACACTTGTAATGTTGTTTAAGTCAACATGACCCCACACATTTTTTCCAATGTTAGTCCCAACACACTAAAAATCTATGCATATATAAAATAATGTTAGTCACCTATATCAAAAATAGAACTAGAAGCCAAGAAATCTTCAAAAATTATACCTCAAAAAATTGATGGTACAGCCTCAACACTTGTTAATTTAGGAAAAAAACATTGAGTTGGGATGTCCCTCCACCCTAGGATATGGTGTGAGTCCTTAGTTCTACAATACCCTACTAATAATGACATCCTTTTTATAGAGTACTATATATTCAACACTAATTTGTATGACCATTAGAACTCCGGTTTCCTTCCATATATGGGCTAGCATACCCCTTCTTGCACTTTGAACATTCCTCAATTCTCCATCCCTACCAACCTTTCAAGGGTTAATACCAAACCTATACACATTCTTTATGCATATTTATTCTTGACACTCAACTAGTGGTCAACTACAATAACCACAATAAGATTCATTTTCATACCTCACTAATAACATAGGACCTCATCACCACCCTGAGAGGTCATACCTTTTCCTTGGGTTCTCTATCTTACAATATCTAAGTGAAAACCCTCAAAACAGTTTTTACTATACTAATATGTAACTCTAGATCACACAAATGGAATCACATATCCAGCATTGGGTTCTTACCAGAGGTTATTTTCTAAAAAAATGGATTGATCCCCCACCTCAAAAACCCTATTTACATGAAATGTTTTCACCTGGTACTTGATCTCAAGTCTATGTCCATCCTAAAAATGACACTCCATAGCTGCCTCATCCACTGCCAATGCTCGAAAAAAATGTTGCATGTTTTGGAATCATCCTACATAATCCATCATTGTCATCACACATGAGTCAAAATCATAAAAATAATGGCCTTTTAATTTATCAATGCCTATTGATAGAAATGTTTTAGAAAAATTTCCTATTAATTATTCCATACCATACCTTCTTACTACTTAGTCTAAACCAGAACATCCCACAAGTTGTTCACTGGTAAGAATAACATATATGTTGCCAAAATGAATCTATTATCAAGAGGGATCACCATGTAATCTAGAATAATCTAGATTAACTTTATCAAAGACCTATCACTTTTAGTTCCACACTATCATGATAAAATATATGGTTCTCTAACTAAAACACTCTAGTCATGTCAAACATACTTAGTATATCCCACAATAGGTATCATTCCATCATTTATATAAAATTATTAAGGTTCAAAATGAATGTCTCATATCCCTAGTTATGATGGATCAATGGGGATTTCTACGCTTCCACTAGAGGAGGGTTCTTATTGATTTCTTATTATCACCCAACTGGAACACGACATCATAGTGGTATCTCTATACAATGATAATCACAAATTTCAAAACACATAACATTGAACATCAATATTTTTTAAAAAATAAGGCTCTCCACTATACATAAAAAACCAATATCATATACACTATATACAATCCTAGACATCATGGAGATATATCCATATTTAACGATTGTTCTAAATCTCTAAAATTTGGTTAATGGAACTTTTATTTAATGTATGAGGTGGATCATAGGTTTCACATAGGGGTTTGAGACAAGGGGGAAAGGGGAATTTTTCCATCCTTTTCATGTAGCATGGATGGTTCTTTGTTAGAGGTAAATGTGAACCAAAACCATTTTTTAGGAGGATGGGTGCATAGTTAGACAATACATTCTTGGGGGGAGGACAAACCATGTGGTATTGCATATGTTAATTCAACATAGTTCACGCCCGGTATTCAAAACAGCGAGGGATCCCCAAAAAAACATGTCACATGAAACCCGCTTGGATAATGGATGGAACAAGGTTGGAGTACAGTTCGGAAAATTTTGTAGGTTATCTAGTTAACTGTGTCACTTGGACCCTTCTTGGGTAGAGGCTAGTGCACAGTTTGGATGACCATGCAGCAAGACTGAGTACCCTGTTAAAAAGTCTGAAATTGCCATTTTCCCTTGGATATTTTAAGTGTTTCTATTGATTTTCTTCCACCATTCACAACCCAACAAAAAAATGATGAACATAAACACAAAAATGTTCCCAATGGTCTATATCCATTGATTCTAGGTTATTTGTTGTTTTTCTGGGAGTGGATCAAAGCTCCGGGTAAGTCTAACTCCCCTCGTTGATCTCTATTATAGATTAGGGATTGTGGTTTCATTCATCTTCTTTTAAATTCCAAAATCCCTTTGTCCGAAGGATCATTGGATAGGGATTAAAAGGGTGCTTGAATCTGGACCTAAGTTTGAGTTTAAGATAGATTTCGTCTACAGATTCTATGTAGGTGTGATACAAGTTGTATCTCATAGTCTCAAAGTTGATTATTTCATGTTTGGTTGTGTTAATGCTTCTTACTTGTTGTAAAATTTCTAGCTTTAGTAAAAAATTTTAAAATTGCTGGATAAATAATGAAATTTTCCTATCAGGATCCCAATGGGACGTATTGAGATTGATTAACCCAGTTTTGGGCCACCCATGGGGTGTGTCAATACAACCGAACATTGAAAATTGAAATGATAACCACAGATTTGATTTGTTATAATGTAGATCCCTTGATCTAAATGTTGATATTATAGTTGAGTTAAAAAGGTAACATTGATAGATGTGTTTTGAAATTGATAATTTCAAAATGAATTTTTTGGCATAATAAGGTTTGCGTTTTATGAAAGAGAATCATCATGATAAATAAATTATGAATTTTACATGACACCCACAATGGGGTTATTGCTTCTAAAATAAGGAACCTGTCAAATGGGTTATGGTCAGGAATTGATGAGTAAATTAAATTTTCACAAGGAATGGGATTTTTTTATTATTATAATGGGTTAATGTAGTAAATAGGATAATGGGTTAAATTGGTTGTATAATATATTTGGTAAATACTCTGATGGGTTATATATTGATGTTAATTCACTTGTTAAATATTTATAAAATGTGCATGTTATGTGTGTTGATTGTGTCTGGCTTGTGATATGTTAACAATGTTAAATTAATAAACTATAATGTGAACATGTATTGGTAGTTGTGGGGTATTGGACTTGAGGATCCATTATAATGGGTTGGGTTATACTAAGGCTATAAATCCCACCCCATAATGTGCATGTTATTGAAGGAGACTAAGGACCTATTCCTTATGTGGTTTCATTTGGTGAGACTACCAGGACTAAGTCCTTGAGGTATATGTGATCTAAGTGTTTATGAAATGTTTGTCCCTAATGATATAGGGAATTTCACTTACTCCATTTTGCAATGTAAATGACCAGCTTTGGTTGTTGTGTAAATGATGTAATTGCCTAACCCATGGAACATGTGGTGTCAATTGATTAAGTTTTTTAAATGGTTTAAGTGAACATTCCTACTATATAATGTGATTTTTCTTTTTTTATCCTTTTCATTTATTTAGTACTATCCTTGAAGATCTATTTACGCTGTATATTTTTTAGACCCCATCAGTGGTGTCCGATTGATTAGCACTTACCCCCTTACTAGGGATCCATTAGGTACCTGACTAGATATTATTGTTACAGGTTTGGCAATGTGAAAGGTCCCTATGTTAGGGAATTTATTGTGATAGGGGGTGATCATTGATTAAGAATCCTTAATTAGAGTGTAGACTTATTTTTTTTGGAATCTACGGTTGGTTTTAATTTTTCATTTACATCAATTTTGACATTGCAAGCATAACATGTAATAATTATTGTTTGGTTGTGTATTGTAAAAAGTCTTGGGAATTTGTTATTAATGTATGTTTCTTTTTTATTTTTTATTTTTTCCGTATTTATCATGTTTATCTTTTGTGTATTTCCCAAATAAAGAGGGTACTTTCTTCCCACATTTTCCTTCTAGACCCTACTGGGTAGTTGGAATGTTCTGGTGTATGGTGAGGTGCGCCTGAGGTCATCTAGTGACTCGACCTAGTGCATCAATTTAGTGGCTTCCATGTTTAGGATATTGAAATGTGATATCATAGTATTTTTTTTATGTTACAAATATTTTTGGATAGTAAAAGAGATATTAGAATGTGTTAGGTCATGGAAATTATATTGTTCATGAGATTAGTTAAGCCATGTATCGGAGAAACCCATGTTCCTTGGGTGGTATTATTTTTCTTTTTTTGTGTCGTTATTGTTTAATTATATTTCTCTATTTGGTGATGAACTTGTGTGATGTGGTTGTTTTATAAAATTTGGTTCAAGTCCATAATGGAACGAGGCTATGTATTAATTCATCTTTTCTAGAATCTAGGTAAATAAATGACATACATCATGGTAGGAAAACTCATGAATGATGTGTAGGAAATTAAGGGTATAATGACTTTAATATTCCATACATAAAAAAAGAGCATAATGTCTAATAAAAGTGATAAAATTTGAAAAATTGTAATAGTGTTAGATAATGGTTAAATAATTATACCGAATAAAAATATTAAAATTGTTTAAAATGTTGGGTGTATTAGGTTGTAAAGATGGAAAGGATACCAAATGATGGAGATTCATGTTGTGAATGGGAAATGGCTTGAAAATGGTGTCAAATGATCAATCTTAACTATGTCTTCTCATTTACCCCTAGTTAGACATGTCCCGCCATAGGGATGGTTGAAGGTACTGTTCTAGATCTAATTATGTTTGTTAGAATAATTTTGGAAGGATACGTTTTTTATTAATAGTAGAGTGACTTATTTCGTGAAATCTCTGGATGTTTTATATTAAGTTTTATGAGATATGTGTTTGGAATTATAGAAAAATTCCACAATGAAAATGTGTGATGATTGGAAAACAATGGGATATCTATGAAAATGACCCACCATAGGTGGGGAATGAAATCCTAATGGTTCAATATATTATAAGAGAGGAGAAGTCCCATATGATTATTTCTCATTTTATAATGATTATGGAATGGGACCAATGATTCTTGGTGCCTAGTATGTATGGTTTGATCCAGAAGTTTTAGATTCAATACCCTCCAATGTTTGTTGGACATGGAGGTCTGAATGAAGAATATTTTTTGATATAGTTCATCTGAACAATTATGGATCATTTGGATAGTCCTCCAGAAATTTTGGTCAATTAGGAAAACTATATGTTGTGGGGACTCGAGAATGGTTAGTATGATATTCTGGTGTAGACATAACTGGTTGATGATATGATTTGGATGGATATTTGTGATATGTTTCAAGAACACTTACATCCTATTTCCGTAATACATGATAAGACTGTTTAGTTTATGAGGCTGACCCATGGAACTATTTTAGTGACGGATCATGGTCGTCGATTCATTTACCAATGATGATTTTTCCTAGAGATGGTAGGAGATTAGGCCCCTTCAGCATGGAATTTCTTGGATGGATATAGACATGAGATCATGTCTTAGTAGAACAGATTTCATAAACAGTGGTTTGTTGAGGTGGGGGATAAGGTCCATATTTCTAAGGGGAACTAATGTGATGCACTAGCGAGTGGGATTATTGTCCTAGTAGGATGATACAGTGGTGAAAAATATGAGGGTAGGAAGTGACACTTTTAATTTATTCATTGGGATGTATGCATGAAGATTAGTTAAAATAGAGGATCAACATCTTAGAGTGGTGACTAGCTGTATTTCAATCATTGTGTATGGCCACAGAACATGGGTGGATTGTTCCTACTACCACCAATTGAGTGCTGAGAATGCACATGGATGGTGCATATGAAGAGGTTTTTTAGTAACCATTGAAGTTTAGGCAAAGATGGAGGGTTCATGCTAGAGTTGAGTTCATGCTGGGGGTCGCTCACACCATATCAGGAAGGTAGTCATAGTTTCACAGGTCATGTGGGTTGAAACGGGTGATGTGGTAATATGGGGAGATAATCTACAATTGAAGGTGGTGAGGTTGGACCATCATCTGTTTGAGGTACGGTCCATGAATATTCCATGAATTATAGTGTTATAATTGATATAACATTCTCCTATTCTTTTTATATCATCATATTTTGTCTGTGTTTTGGGACTACTGGTGGAAGATATATATTGTTTTACACTGATGGACACACTATTAGTGGTGTGGGTGGAAAATGTAAACCAATGTAAGGGGTGTTACATTAAGGTTGGTGGGTATAATTTTCATTGGGACTTGCTAGTGCATGATATTTAAGGACTTGATCTAATTTTGAGGATATAATGTTTACTGATGTACTAGGCCCATATTGACTATTATCGATATAGGGTAACATTCAGACTCTTAACGGAGAAACCGATTTCAATCATGGTGAATGGGTTGTCCGGGTATTCTATTCAAGGAATGTCATTCAATCAATGGGTGAACTCAAAGCCCAAGTGGATTTAAAAATTCTTGATGATGGGGAAGTAGTGTATCATGTCTTCACTCCCATGTTATATCTATTTTAGGATGTATTTCCTAAGGACTTACTAGGGTTTCCACCTGAGATAGAGAAGTAGAGTTAACGTAAGAGTTGTTACTGGGGGCACGACTAGTTTATATTCCGCCTTATAGAATGAATCAAATAGAAATACAGGGAAATAAATCATAGTTAGACGAACTAGATTAAAAAAAATTTTTCACATGTGTTTCACCTTCTGTATCTCTAGTGTTTTTTCCAGGAATGTGAATGTGACATTGTTGTAGGGTGTTAATTATAGGAAGATGAATTAGATGATTTTTCATAAGTGAATCCCACCTTCGTTCAATTGTGGAAATGTGTGACCATACGAGAGGTGATTCAGTGTTCTACAAGATTTATATGAGATCAAGGTATCATAATCTATGGGATATACCTTCTGATATATAGTGGAATTCTATTATTTTATGTTTTGAGTCATATGAGTTTGTTGTGATGTAATTCTATTTGACCAATGTACCTACAATGTTTGTGGACCTAATGAAATGAATCACTCATCCTTACATAGACAAATTCATAGTTTTATTGGTAGATTAAATCTTGGTGTACTCAATGATCCATGATTATCATTCCAAACATCCTGACATCATCACGATTACATTACGAGAGCAAAGCCTAGATGCGAAGCTATCCAATATCAATTTATGGATTGATATGGATCATTTCTTGGGTAGAATTATCTCTATTGAAAGTGTGTCAACAGTCCATTATAAAGTATAGGTAGTTTCATCTTGGGAGTGGCCTAAGAAAATTTATGATATCTGATGTTTTCTAGGTGTATATGGCTATTATAAAAGGTTAATTAAAGACTTCTCCAACAGGGATGCACCATTTTTTGGGATTAACCAAAAAGGGAATCGTATTTGTATTCTATGAGGAATGTGAGAATTCCTTCAAGGAGTTAGAATAGTGACTGAAAACTGTAACAGTTTTGATTATTATAAATATTAGTATATTTTATAACTTGTTTTGTAATGCATCTAGTGTTGGTCTTGGGGTGGTGTTGATATAGAAAGATCAGATTTTTTCATACGGGTCTCGGTAGTTTAGGACTCATGATGTAAATTACGCTTTTCATGATCCTGAGTTGTCCATAATGGATTATGATTTAATGTTTTAGTTTAACTACTTTATTAGAGAAAGGAATACTATGTATACAATTAATAAAAACCTTGAGAATATTTTCACTCAATATTATTTGAATCTCTAGTATTGAAGATGGGTTGAGTATAAATAGTCCATTTATTTTGAGTTGGTGTACATGCTGGGAAAGGGGAAAACTGATGATGATGCTTTGAGATGGAAGAATCTAAAAAATGATATTCAATAGTCTAGTTCGGATTAGAAGATGCTGGAATTGTTTATAGAAATGCACTATGGTGTTAAGGATGGGAAAGACCACATGAACCTTTCATCCTTGGATGTTTAGTGCACCCTTCTTAGCCAAATCAAGGGAGTGCATTATGAAGATCCAAATTGTTTGGCTCAGTGGGAATGTCTTGAAGGTGGTGAATCACCTTATAGCTAGACTATTGTTGATGATAAGATATTTAATGTGTCCCATGTTTTTCTCCCTACATGTTTGCGGGAATAGATGATGCATGAGTTCCATGCCTCAAAATGGGAAGTGAATCCAGGTTTGACCAAAATGTGTTGTGATATTCGTAGGCAGTATTGGTGGAAATAGACGAAAAAAGAAGTTTTACTTTTCATGGCATGATTATATACCTGTCTGTAGGAAAATCATAAGCATCAATGGCTAGGTGGATTGTTATAAACGTTTCCCACTCTGAAATGGAAATGAGATGACGTGACGATGGATTTTCTAAAATGTATTCTAGGGAAACCATAAAATAATTATGTGATCTGGGTAGTTGTGCATTGGTTATCCAGGGTGGAACATTTACTTCTAATTCGAGATAACATAACCATTGATCAGATGGTTGAGTTGAATGTTTGAGAGATTGTATGGTTTCATGGGGTTCCACAAATGATAGTTAGAGTTCATGATCCTCATATTAATTCACGCTTCTGTTGGGGTTATAGAATTCACATGGTACCCAGGTATTTTTTATTATGAATTTCAATCTACAAACATCTAGGAAATCAGATTAAACTATTTAGGTGCCACATGACATGTTGAGTTCTTATGACCCAGATTTTTGAGGATCATAGAAAATAATTTCTAGCTTATTGATTTTTCCTTCAAAAGTAGTTTCCAGGTGATGATTCAGAATACAACATATTAGGTGGTCTATAGGATAATTTATACTTCTTTGTTATGTAGGATGGGGGATGGGGATGCGGAGTTTTTTTCCAAGTCTTGTGAAAGGGACATTGGAGAAGGTTCAGTTAATTTGGATGTGGATTGATACAGACAAGAGTAGAAAGAATTTATTTGAAAATAACCATCATAGATCTATTGAGTTTATGTTTGGTGATTGAGTGTTTTGTCATTTGTCACCATGTTTGGGTCACCATTGGGTTTGGAAATGGGGTATGTTGGAACCTTGGTATTTGGGTATATCATAGATCTTGTATAGAATTAGAATGATGACATACTGATTAGCTCTTCTATAGTAATATACTGATATGCGTGATGTTTTTAATGAGTCACAGCTTCAATATTATCACCCCAACAAATCTCATGTGATTGCTGTGTAGGATTTTGAGCTTGAGGTTGATTCATCCTTTATAGATAAACCAATTCATATACTTTATTTTAGTGAGAAAGACATTTCCAGAAATACTAGGACATAGTATTGAGTTCTTTTGGTAGCATGGTAATGTTTGTGAAACAACATGGGTGAGTGAGTCAGATATTCCATCTTAATGTCCCAATCTCTTTACATTGGAAGCTCAATGACACTTAGAAGTGAGGATCAAGGATGATCTATTATACAGTGGGGTGGTTTTAAGATCCTAAACATCATAGAGGTAAGTTCCTTTTCCAAATATGGATTAAATATATTAAATCTAGTTAATGGAATTTTTACTAAAAATATAAGGATGTTAGGTTGTTTCCCATGGGTTTGGGACGTTAAAGAACATGTAATTTTGTCATCCTGTTCAAGTTCCATGGTTGGTGCATGGTTGGTGGATGGTTAGTGGTGATAATGAACCCAAACCCTGATATCCATCATGAGGGATGAATAGGTAAATAAACTGGTAAAGGGTGGAGGCCAAACCATGCAGTCTTGGATAGAGACAGTACACTTAGTTGGTGCATGGTCTGTCAAACTACGAGATATCACTAAGAAGCCATGCGACATGAAACCCTTTTAGGAAGTGGTTGGAGCATGGTTTGGAAACTCATGAATGATCCACATGAATCTATGTGATTTAGAATTCTCTTGGAGAGAGGCTTGTGCATGGTAGGCACACTGTTAGGAAAACTGTGTGGCCATACTATGTACCAAATTAAAAAGTGAGAAATTTCCATTCCCCACCCAATTATTTTAAGTGCTTCACCTGATTTCATTCCAAAATTTCCTCCCAACACCTCCATTGATGAACCTAATCCCACATTATACCCATGGGTAATTATCCTTTGATTATAAGACACATGGAGTGTGTTTGGGTCAATATTAAAGATTGAGGTAACTCTAAAGACCCTCTTTGTTCTCTTTTTAGATTAGGGATTTTGGTTTTGTTCTTCTTCTTCCGATGACCCGAAACCCACTTTTTCATGAGATTATTTTGTATCGGAACCACATGTTTCTTATGTTTGGATTGAAGGCTATGCTTAAGAGTGTGTTCTTCTATTGATTATAGGAAGTGCCAAAACATTTTATCATACAGTATTGATGTTGATTTGTGAATGTGTAGTTGTATTATTTCTTCTTCCTTTTTTTATAAATTATTACTTTTTTAATATTATGTTAAATTGTTAGATTATTGATGTATTTAAATTTCCATGATCCCTATGAAATGCATTGAGGTTGATTGGGCTATTTGAGGACCACCCATGGGGTGTTCCAATATCCATGAACATGAAAAATTTTAATCCTAAGCATATATTTTAGATATGATAATCTAGAGACCATGATGAAGATGTTGATGTGTTAGTTGAGTTAAAAAAGGTAATATTGATGGTTGTGTATAGTCTTTTATAATATCATAAAGGACATATTGGATTAATATGAAAAGGGTTGGATGAAATAATGGATTGTGCTTAATGGATTACGAATTTAACTCTAAAAGCATATGGGGGTTAATATATGTTACCTAAAAAACATGTTAAATGGGTAAATGATTGTGAATTAATGGATATGTTATATGGGTTAACATAAGGAATTTGATGAGTATATTAACTAGTCTACGGTATGTGAATTTTTTATTATAAAAATTGGTTATGGTGGGAATGAAGAAAAATTATTTAAATAAGCTAGGAAATGTTATTACAAAACATGATAATGGGTAAAGTCATGATGTTAATTAACATTTTAAATAATTATGGAATGTTAATTTCATGTGTGTAGATTTTGTATTGTTTTTTATATTGTAATTGGGATAAATGGATAAAGAAGAATATGAAAATGGATTGGTATGTGTGAGGTATTGGACTTGAGGAACTACACCAATGGGTCAGGATAAACTGAGGCTATTAACCTGAACCCATAATTCACATGTTAGGGGAAGGGACTAACGATCTATGAACCTAATGGTTGCATTTTATGAGGCTACCTAGACAAGGGATCTGAGCTATTTTTGCTGTAATATTTTTTGAATTGATTGTCCATACTTTGATATAGAATTTTAGATATCTCCCTTATGAATAGTTTCTGAGCATATTAGGATGTTGTGTAAATGATATATATTCCTAATTCATGCAAAAAGTGGTCAAAATGAATTAAGTGATAAAAATTGATAAAGATAATATTTTTTTACTAATGTAACCAAATATTTCTTTTGTTTACCTTTTCATTTATTTAGAACATTCATGCACTATATGTTTAGAATAGATATTTTTAAGAACTATTGGTGGTTTCATACTTAGTTATAGTCATATATTTCCCTGGACTAAATTGGGTACATGATTAGATTTATTATTGTAGTTTAGTTCAAGTGAAAGGTCCCATTGTTGGGGAGTTGATTGGGGAATGGGGTGTTCATGGATGAGGGATTCATTCATGTAGCCAGGACCCATTTATTGGATAGTTCAATTAGACTTCATTATTAGTTTTCTTCAATTTTGAAATTATTATCATGTTTTGGTATATTCATGATTTTTTTGTTGGTGATACATAGTTTTGGGAAAATGATAGTACCTGTTTTATGGTTTATTGTTTCCTTAATTTTTCATTGTAGTCTACTATAGATTATTGTTATAAGGAGGTCATATTCTATGCATGTGTTATTTATAGACCCTCGATGATAGTTTTCAGCCTTTGGAATATGGGGAGGTCTACCAGAGGTCATGTACTGACCCAAAAAGGGGCACATATTCAGAATCTTTTATTTCATTGAATTTACACACAATTTTTAATAGATAGAGTAAGATTTCTCACATTTCATTCAACAACCCCGACCATAGTCCACTGTCAACCTGGTGTAAACTGACTTACACCATCACAAGTCCTTCATTATAAAATATTTTTAACTACTTTCACAATCAAAACATAAATATTTTCAATTTAGGAACCTTTTCATCTTCTAACTTATTGATGCCAAATTTTAGAAAACCTAAAACTCTTCATTATTCACTACTCTTTCACGAATTTATCCAATCATTTCCATATAACCATTTTCATCATCATTATTAGACACCACTACTTTCAAATTTTCCTGGAAAATAAAATGCATTTTATTCCACATGCCCCACTAATATTCCCCATGTGTTCCTACCGAGATGCATTCCACCTATTTCCCTAGGTGTGGAAATTGATGAAAGAATTAAGAAACTTATACCATTTTGACCATGATAAAGATATAATTAAATAGTCACATCACACAATTAGTGAATCAGACAATCATGAAATTTCATCGAAGCATAACCACACACATCATGAATAACCATCCCTCTATGGGTACATAGTATTTCCCCCATAAATGGGATAGAAATTCCCATGAAAAAGAATATTCCCAAGGCCCGACATGTCCTAGCCTCCCATCCATGAATCTGATATTGTATGAAAATAGAATAAAAAATAGTTATGATTCCACTTTTTAATATCCATTACCCAATATCTACTATAACGGGTTCCCCAATATGGGTCACCACATGACCCCAGACATGCCACCCTACATGCTAGAGGCTGATGACTAGTAATGAGGGTCTATAAGTTCACATAGGGAGTCTTTAACCTCTTTATTAGAGTAATCCACAATAGATCACATATGAAAAAAAGGTGACAAGTAGTGGAAGAATATGCATATCATACCCATTTCCCAAAACAATGTAAAACCCCACAATATATTGTATATATGAAATTTCATGTCATATAGATATATGTGTAAGAAAACCCCAAATTGAAGAAAAGATAAAAAACCAAAAACGTGTCCTGAATCCATGCCCAAAGTCCCCCTCCATGCACATCCCATACCCAAATCAACCATCAATCATAGGTCCCTTTCCCATGCAAGGATCTCCATTTATGAATACTGCTCGGGTAACCAATGATGGATCATGAAGGGTGTGAGTAAAAAATTGTATGCCATCACCAATGATGTATACAATGTATCCAGTCCAAAAATATAGTGAGTGCATGTACATAATGAATAAAAATGTATGTATATGAAAACTCAGGTGAAATTGGATTTAAAATGTTCACATTACAGATTTTATCATTATTTCCATGTGTTAACCATTTACATCAAATTCAGCATAGCCTATGATGGTCATACCAACAATGCACAAGGAAATTAAATAGGTTCCCTTCATCACTATGGAAAAAAAATTAAATAAAACTTACCAAAATCCACAGTACATAAAATAATATCCTATGAATCCATTGGGCTCATAAAGAATCAATCCTTATACCCATGCTATATATATTATAAAACAAAACTATGATCCTTGGTATAGGTAATCACATCTCATGCATCTATTGGGGACAAAGAGAATCACTATGAATCCTTTTCCCATGTATGATAGGGGTAGGTTTAGAGCATCGGTATAACCCAAACTATGGGCATTAGTCCTCAGTCAAATCCCATAAACCACCAAGCCACGATCACATTATAATTTCACAGTTTATGACATATAAAATATGAAAACTATAACTTGAAAAATATTCACCATTTTCAACAGTTGTTCACTTAATACATATATCTTTATCAAACCCAACTCATTAACACATTTTCCTTTTACATTCCTCATACTGTTAACACATTTTCCATTTTATAATTTATCCGATTAAAAAATTTACCATTTACAAGCCTTATCACATTAACATATATACAACTTAATTTGACCAATTCTAATTAAACCAAACTCCCCTTATTCGATGATAAACAAATAGAATTACCTTTTGTTTCATTTCAAAAAATTTGATAACCATCCCACATAAAAAACTTGAGAACTATCTTGTAAGACATCAATTTTAAATTTTGCAACTCCATTCTATGTTGACGGAGCATAAAACCCATGAAATGACCTTAACCTGATCTAATCAAACTCAATGAATATCATTGGGATCATGAAGGATTCAATTCATCATTTAGATAACCAGATAATCATTTATACTAAGGAAAACCAAAATGAATGTCCAATGTCCTGAATGCACAACCTCATAAAGAAAAAAAATAAAAAAAATAAAAAATCATATAAACTATAGTCGACCTACCCCGGTTCCGTAGAAACCTCCGGCTCTTCCTTAGAATTTGATTCAAAAGGAAATGAAATTTAATGCCCCAAACTGAAATCCTCTATAAAAAAGAGTGTTTTATGGATTATAAAATGGAATGTTTATCTAATACCTAATCTAGAAAATGGATCAAATATAAGTGTTTGACTCACCCAGAAGCTCGATCTGCACTCAATGGTTCTGAAAATGATTTGTAAATAATGATGATCGATCCTTGGGAAGTATATGAGGGTTTGAAACATCATTATTACTTCTATATAAGTTGGGACTAGGTCGCATGGTCTCTTAGGGAGCCCACCTAGTTTGAGAAAATGTACTGTAAAAGTGCGAGTTACCTCTGTCTAAGCCTCTATGGTCTCATGTACACCTTCTGAAATTTCACCAAACAAGAACAACATTCCTTAGTGATCATAGTTAAGGCACATGATTATCACTAATCAAGCACCAATGGTTCAACATGCACTGGATGGAATAATTTTTTCTCATACATGTCTTGACCCACTAGGATACCTTTAAGCCTCCACATAAACTCAGAAAATGTTTTATTTAACAACATTAAGGTTTTAAAAAAACATAAAATATGAAGCAAATATGATGAATTCAAGGTTCCAACAATATATTTCTTTATTTTATAATGAAATTATTTCCAGTCGGTGATTTCCAAGTGGAGGGGATTATATCTCGTCTCGAGAGAGAACCAGTAGTTAAATTCTAGTATTTTATATTTTGTTTAACTTGTTTACCACCCTTTCTCAATTTTGTTTTCTATGTTATTAGACCAATCCTGTATTAGATTTCAAAAAATTTAAACAAAAAAATACATTGATGGTTAAATTAATCAAGTTTTATGTATAATATTTTTTATATGAGTAGATCATTTTCAAAAGATAAGGTGATTTCCAATTAATTTTAAATTGGATGTGATCGACAATTTTAGATCCTTTTCTAAATTTAATTTTTTTCTAATTTTTTTTGTGAATTAATCATTTTTATAAAATTGGACGAATAATTTTTCAATTTTTTTTAAAAATAAATTTCCATGGAAAATAAATTCACCCCTACTATTATGTTTTCCAATGGGTCCAAATAATTTCACTAAAAAATTTATGAAAGTGTACGAATTTTAATATTTATAAATTATTTCATTGGTTATCAATTAATTACTTGTAAACATAAATAATCATTCGATAAAAATAATTTTTTACGAATAATATATTTCATTCCAGAACTGTATTTTTTTCATAATAAATTAAATTTATCATATTTTGTGAATTATTAAGTTGAAATTTATATATAATAAAATCTACCAGTTTTTAAAAAAAATCATGAAATTTTTCTAACAAAATGGTGTAAAAATAAATCCTATTTGATGCGTTTAAACTATATTCTCTAAAAACAATTTTATTATTGTTCTGTGCACATGCATAAAAGTTATATTATGTGACTAATATGTATTAATGTTGAATAAATTTATTCCATAATTTGAATCAAGAAGGTAATTGTCACACCCCAACCAAAAATGCCTATGTTTTTATTCTTTTATCGGTCCCCCAACTCAGGGTAGAGTCGAGTTTGGGTCTGGGTTTGAATTGTTGAAGCTTTGATGTTTTCTGTGGGTTTCGGGCCAGTGCGTAGTCACGACACTTCTAGCGGTCACTGCGCATTCGATCCGGTTGAGTGCACGGTTGTTGAACTGTTTAGATAAATAATAAAATTGAAAATTATAAATTAAATTAAAATGAATTGTATAAAATGTATAATAATAACAATAACAATAATTTATTATATTGTTATTATTATTATTATTATTATTATTATATTATTTTTTAGTTAATTTTCTTTTTTTATTATATTTTTTTTTATAATTCCTTCTCCTTTAATATTCTTTTTTCCTTTCTCCACTTGGTGCTCCCTTGCACCCCCTGCCCTGTGCGCGACCCGCTCTCCTGCCTCCCACCTATTTTTTTCTTTTTCTCACTGCTACACCCGGCTAGCAGCCCGCCTCAGCCCCTGCTACCTGACGACGCCTCAGCCCAGCTCCCTCATGAACCCCAGCTCTGGTGCACCCCTCATACAGCAGCACTCTCATCCGCACCTCCTTCCATTCCACCTTTGTGCGATCACACCAACCCTCCACCCAGCTTCTGCCCCCGCCGGTAGTGCCTGCGCCCTCATCCGCTGGCCTCGCTGCCCCGATCGCCCGCCAGCCGTGTTTCCCTCCCTGTCCGGCGCACCTGCACTCCGTGCCACCCTCTCATGACTCTAACCAACCATCCCAGCGGTCCCCTTCTGTCTGGCGCCTCCTACAGCAGCATCTCCACCCGCCAGTTCTCTGCCTTGCCCAGCACACCCTTCTCTACTTCCCGCACAACAGCCCAGCGACCGACACGCCTTCATACGCGAGCAGCTGCCTCCCTATTCGGCTCTCCCTCCTACTCCCCCCTATTGGTTTCCTCATGCACAGCCAACCCATGGATCCTTCTCCCCTCTCTCACGTGGATCCCCTTTCCCCGTTGAATCCCACTGCACAACCAAGGCGGTTCCGCTATGCCTGCCTGCTATAGTGACATTATCCTCCTCGTCTGATCCACGGTGACAAACCCTCCAATATCCTGCCTCTGCCAGGCCTCCGACCTGCTAGATTCTACTAGCCTTCCGGCCACCTCATGTCGCAGCAACCCACCGTCGCGCCTCCAGCCTGCCCTCCTACAGCCCACAACCCCCGGTTGGCCTACTTTCGACCGCAACCTCCCCTATCCTGGTCGGTTTCCCCCTATTTTTTATCCTCTTTCCTGGCATACCCTACTACTTGCTGCTCCTCCTAGCACAATGGTCGGGAACACACTATTTTGGTGACCTCACCTCCGGTCTTGGCCCTCCTGCTCACCGACAGAGCAGCACCCCGACAATCCCTTCCCCTACTTAGCATGAAGCCCCGGTCAGACCGCATCCATTCACGCAAACCCCCTCCACTAGTTCGGCGTGACACACTTCAGTGGTCACAGCTTCTCCAACCTTCCTCTAGCCAATTTACGTTGTCGGCGTTGTCCCGACCAACCCTCCAGCAGTCCATTTCTTGTCGCATCCCCCCGATGGGTATACCATTTTATATTATGCCCCGTTATATATATATATATATATACACACATTGGTATTATTATAATTTTTACTAATTAAATACTATTTTTTGTCAGTTTAACTTTTAGGGACCCACATGGGGTGTTTCCGAGTGAGCACCATCGTCGCGCCTGGTTTTCGAGCTAGCACCGTTGTCGTGCCTTGGTTTTGATGTATCTACCCCTCTGCACTCAAATTTAGATTTAGAATTTATTGATTTTTTGATTTTTTGATTTTAATAAATAGATAATAATGATAGATGATTTATTTTTAAATGATTATTTGGCATAAAAAGAGCCATTTATTTTATACACAACACATGGAATATTTTCATGATGAACGGACACCCAGTTGTGAAAGAATGCCCAATTGGCTTTTAAACATAATTCAAGAAATTTAAAATGTAATTTTGGTGTATATTAGAATTGATTTCTTCTGAATAAGTGTTTTGGGTTTTCTTGAAAAAGGATGTTTTCTTTGAAGTCAGTGATGGCCCGTTTGGCACTTTAATAAAATAGATTATTTTGGAAAAGCTCACTTTGGTGTTAATCTAGGGAGATCTTTGGTGTGAGTTGATTGCGTGAGTAGTGTGTGATAGTTTTTGATCGTGACTGACTGATTTACATTGTGTACACACCCCTTTTTATTGTATGTGTTGACATGGGATCCTAGCATAGTGAGTGAATCTTCTGAGAACAATTGTTGCAATAGTTTAGATTACACACTGGCTAGTGGCCCCATAACAGGGGATTAC